>OU612065.1:10000000-15000000 GCA_914767715.1 Membranipora membranacea | reverse complement strand
CTGTTTTTATTGAATGACAACCTGGTAGTGGAGCGTGATCATAAGGCTTGACAGTTGTTGGTCTGAAATCTCAAGGCTCAATGTCACTAAATCTAACCCAGATCTAACATACCATACAAACAGCTGATATTGCAAAGTTATGTTGTCAATTTGTCCGATTTGTTATGTAACCCTGGGATCATGTTTTGATAGAAAGTATCCATTATTGTGCAATCATGGCAACAGTTCAAATCAAAAGGTCGTTTAAGGTTTAGATTTCCAAAATAGGAAACGCCAAAACAAAGGAAGACTGTTTTCTACGTCTTTAAACAACAGCTGACCAAAATAACTGATTCACAGTCTTTGTTTGGGTGCTAACACAGGATACCAGTACACAGACAGAATTAACTGTTATCAACTAATCAATCGTAAATGTAAACAACAAAGGACAGTTGCTAGGTTGATCTCAAGCATCAGACAAAGGACCCAACCAGTGTGAAATGGAAAGTTCATCTTTGAATCAAAATCCCTTTTTAAAAAAATTTTCACTAATCTGTTGCTAATGATCACTAAATTAGGTTCGGGTTGTTCCAAAAGCATGGCTTATAGTAGTATAGTATGAAAACATTCGCAACTTTTACTAGGTGCTATAAATGAAACAACTGAGTAGAGTAGAGCTATAGGCGTAATAGAGCTTGGACTTGTTGAGCTGATTTACGCCTATAGATGATGTGCATGATTGGAACAAGGTCTTTGAATGTCAATATCTATATCAGGAATAATTACAGGTTATGGAAAGGTTGCAGAGAAATGAACCGCCAAGTAGAGTGGCTATTTTTTGCCTTTCAATGTGATTAAATTGCTGACGTCTATGCCAGCAAAAATTACATTAGTAAGTTACGCAAGCGTAAGTTCATCCCTCACATTATCACATTAGTATTTGACAAATAGTACAAGTATTTTGTGAGCATTTGGAGGTAGAATAACCCTACATGTACTCTTAAATTCTAACGGCAGACCTGCTATAAACCAATGTTGTGGTAGATAAACTTGGGTTGACTGCATTTAAATTGGGCCAGGCACCCTATTCTTGAGATGAAGAATTAAATAGCAAAATGATTAACTGCTTGACACATTTTTCATCTTCATCCCAAGAGTATTAACTTGATCAATGTGTTAAACAGCTGATAATCATAAGAGTGCTGGACAACACTATGGCTGAAATCCCACCTATTATAGAGGATAGCTGAACAAAGTACGAAACCCAAGTTTAGTAAGTTATGTCACCAAAAGTAATGGCATCGACCACTCTCCAGGAGACCATAAATTCCAAAAAATTAAGCAGAATCAACCTGATAAACAAAGACAACAAAGACGCCCAGGTAATGATCACAGGTGCTTTCAGCAACGTGTGTTTGACAAACTAGGCAATCAATAATCCTTCCAGAGTTTGAACAAATTAACTATTTATACGAGGATTGCAGAGTATATCACTGTATAATAACACTGGTCAAACTTTGCTTGACAGGCTAAAACCAGTGCAAGTTGCATGGTGAACTTTACATCATATGCACTCAATTTATTGACATGCTTGAACTTTTCACGAGTTCTTTGTGTCTTTGTTCTTTTAGCTGATATAGGCAACTTGAATTTATTCATAAATAGACCTGGTACTGCATTTTGAACTGAGTTGATGTATTTATAAACAAGGCCCACAAAAACTCGCAAGATCTGGTCTCATCAATAGAGATGGAATGCCTCTTGTTGGGATAATCTTCTTCCCTCTTCAGATAACTTATCCTAACAAGGAAGAAGGCTAACAGTAACAAAACCTGGATTGTGCCTATTGTAGTGTTTGAACAGATTTTTTACTGACAATGCCTCTTATCTGGCTAATCATATACTATATATGCAGGAACATGTTTCAGTGAGTGATGTGAGTAGCAAAAGCAGTACTACTCCTTAGGAGAACCTGTGCATAATTTCAATGACTAAACCATCGCTTACAGCAAGTTCTATTGTGAAAATTATAACTTGCCTACAGCCACTATCTGTAGATAATATGCCACTCTTCTCTGACTAAAACACAATGAACTTACTCTCTGGACTTCTTAGCTGAGTCATCATAGTAAAGGCCTGTAGGTAGGTGCTGTATGAGACCAATCCTTTGAGCTATTTTGATCTGTTCCTCCTCAGTTAGTTGTTGAGCCGTCCTCTGTATTCCTGGTGTTGGATGATAGGTCACCTGCTGTTGAGTAGATCT
Organism: Membranipora membranacea; assembly: GCA_914767715.1. NCBI lineage: Eukaryota > Metazoa > Bryozoa > Gymnolaemata > Cheilostomatida > Membraniporidae > Membranipora > Membranipora membranacea. The sequence continues at coordinate 14,997,758 of OU612065.1, read as the reverse complement.
TGATTGCCTAGACTGTGAGAGACAAAAATAACCATTTAAGATAAGCTTCAGAGACTACAGAGGATTTAAACAGTCAATAATATTGAAAATGGCTGATGATGATGATTCAATTATGATTAACACTTACACGTCTATGTTGGTGTTGAGGTTGTTGTTGTTGCTGCTGTTGGTATGGAGGCGGTGGTTCTCTGTCAAATTCACGGGTGTTTGTCTGTCGTCTATCTCTGCCATCATGATTGTCATCTGTCCTTAGCCGTGTGAAGTCATCAGTCGGAGACCCTCTGAAGCAGTTTCCCATATTGTTGGTTCAGATGACAAGCTTAGATTTGGCTGTAATGTGGTGTAATGTCATCAAAATACCTGGAAAGGCGATAATTGAGTTATTGAACGCCCATGATTTAAAAGATGAAGAACGGCATCCCCATGGAAATCTTAAGACCTACAGTTAGGGTGTGGGTTGATACAGCAAATTCAAGCACTTACACTGCCTGGATGAGCGTAGGCTTACCCTATATACCTACAGAGAACCTGTTGCACCCATGGTACATACATGTATCGAGTGACTGAAACTCATGTTATATAGGATGCATTCTAAGATGGAGTTAAAGCAGCCAGCAACTGACTTCTCAGTGAAATTGTTGTCAGTAGACCAAGCAGCAGGGTCAGGATCTTGCACACAGCTTGAAGAACTCTGCCTGCTCATAACAAATCAGTACACATTAACCCTTTTCTATTGTACATAATAATGCCTAGATATATCACACATTTTTGTACACTCACCTTTCTTCTCCAACTCCTTTACTGCACTTTTGACAGTCTGATGGTTTGGAACCTTGTTCAATACCTTTATCTCACTGTCAATGAGTTTGTCATGTGTGGCTGTGAAAAATACTAATCATCTATATGCACAATGACAATAATAGTGGTAATTATAAGATGATGCTGATGGACTCTCTGGATCTGCTGCTGTGTGTCTGTTTGTTAAGTCAGTGGAGAGAGGTTCTGTCTTTCCTTCTCTTGGCTCTTACTTTGATCATCAATCAATATGAATTCCTATATCACCCAGTACTTGACTTTCCTTCTTATTCTTCAACTGGGAAGATCCAGTCTCACTGTTAACCTGACAGTTAGTTAATTTATAACTGCTAATGAGTGGAGAAGAAAGATTCCACAACAAACCACTTGACTCTGTACCCTGCGCCTTAAGATTAGTGGTATTTGAGATCAAAAATTGATAATACAGAGAGAAAACTTTAATTTTGCTTTGTATTTTTTTTGCAAAGATACCATATCACATTTATTTATAGTTTTCATAGTAGTAATATTGAAACATAATGTCATTTTGAGATGGTCATTTCTTTTTTTGCCCAAGAATACAAAAACAGCGGTTTAGTTTTTTGCGGGCTATGACCTCACATCAAGGTGCTTTATTGAGTAAGGAGGGAACAACTCCTGCTATGTATTAAAACATGATAGATTTTGTTCAGAGTCTTAATCTGACATCAGCTTTTATCGGTTGTCCTCTCTTGATTTGTTAAAAAGGACCAGGAATCAATCTCTCAGAGACATGACACTTCATCAGCAATCCCAGCGACATTGTGAAAGGCGACTCAAGATCTTTAGCCAAAACCCCGTTTCACATAGCTGTTCAATAACAAAATTTAGTTGCTGACTAGTTCATTGCTGGAATCATTAACCAACTTTGAGAAAAATAGTTTCCCAAGTCACAGCTGTATAGGCTGGTGCTGGAGACATTGCAAAATCAGCTGACTACTAAAACCGATGAGAAAAAATGCTCCATCCAATCTGTATGGTTCTGAAATTCATTTTTACCAATTTACGAATTTCTATCTACATAATAAAATACAAATCCCCCAGATACTACAGTACATTGCTCAAATATGAAGATATGACAAAGATTTTGCTGTATATATATATATACGAAAACAAATATTGAACGAAAATAAATCATTGTTGATTTGATATTGGGTTGTGGTGAGTTGTATGACGATAAAATATAGTACAGAGATACCTTCAAGAATACATGCTATAAGGATGCACTTGTTACCAAGACTCAATCTAAGGGTAATAAAAGTGGTGAACTCAGAGAAAAAAAGAGAAAATTAGCCGCCAGCAAAAACCTTTAATGCTTATCAACATATTGGTTCAACCTATAGATAGATGTACCCTGTCTTGACAATTCAGGCTAGGATAGATTGAAGACGTCAGAAGTGTGTAGATTAATTTGAGAGGTTTCCCATTTCAAAGATTCAAAGGGGTGTGTATATCCAGTTCTACTCATTATATATAGCAAATACACTGACAGAAGCATATATAGATTGATTCCGATATTCCATCGTACATGATAGGTCTGTGTCGGTGTTCCATACACATCGGCTGGACTGTACAGCGTCTGTGTGAGAACGCTCCACTATTGTCACATGAACGATGATCTTGTATCGAGAAGAGTGAGCTAGCTTGGAGCGGGCTTTGATGGCGTCACTGACAGATTTTGAGAGATGAACTGCCTTATGGTGGCTGTACTCTACTCCTGATAAATGCTCCTCCAAGATTCTCTCATAATCCTGCACCATAAATCATGATTGTGCAGTAATTAACCTCACCCAGTAACAAATCTCAAACATAACATAACATAGAATGACTTGGCAGTATACACAAAGTTGCATCCTATTCCTTGTTACATGGAAGATGCTTAGCAAGCTCTGTCTCTTTATACTATCCTTTTCTCAGATGATAAAGTTTGCACCTGCGATTGATATGAAACTGGCTGCATTGAGCTTGTGCTCAATCTAGGGCTCATCTAGGCTTACAAAAGGGGCTTCTATCGAGCACAGGTGATAAGAGCTTGACTTATTGAGTAAACATGGGAGCAATTCAAATGTTCAGCCTAATGTTGAGAACTTAACCATCCACAAAATTAGCAAATAAAAATGCGAAGGAGCATGTGATGATAGGCATATTTATTAAATAGAAGCTTCATACCTCTTGTAGAGATTTTGGGACAGCAAATTTATCTGTTGGCCCTAGCTGATAGGTATTACTGTATTTGGTCGTTGACTTTGTCATGGCAAGGCTGTTGGATGATGCAGTCCATAGACTTCCTCGCCTTAATGGTCTGTTATATTTATTACTGATACGTCGAGAGGAAAGACTGGGCAGAGAATCTTCACCTTCATGAATACTACCTGAATAAGATGTAAAGGGTCAATACAGGGTTAACAGCAGACAGTGGGTGCTCTTATCTACATAAGATGTGATCAAAAAGATCAAGTAGGCTAGATACCTATCTATCAGAAAAAGAGAACACAATCAAAGAAACTTTGGTCACTCGTTTTTCGGAAAATGAAAGTGGTATATATAGAATATATCTCCCTGAAAACAAAAGTGGTTCAATATCTAACCGTAGAAGCTCAAAGGTAGCGTACGTCTTCTCTGATTGAGAAAATCATATCCTTGTGGCAATGAAGTTTTGTCCCTTGTGCTTTGTCGGGGACAAAAAGATAACTTTCTTGTTGGCGCAACATCCATGTTAGTATGACAAACTTCCAGTTGTAAATGATAGGTTTGTGCAAGCAAGACCATAAACACTTATATATTCGATAATTTGATCTCTCTAATGCATCAGGGCCCGATGATATGGCAACAAACATCATGTACAGTAAAAGCCCTGACAGAGTTGAAGCTGCGGACCATTCTCCCCGAGTGTAATGACCATGCTGCCAAGGACAAGTCGCATTTAGTTGGGTTTTTAAGATGATTGGTTGAATTTAATTCCAACAAAATTTAGATTGAAACTCAGCAATCATTGAGTAGTGTATAAACATTATTTATAATATAAAAAAGATAACACTTGTACGTGATGCCAAAAGCTATTGAAACAGGTGAAAATGATAAACACTGCCATCATCCCAACTTTATTTATTGACTGCCCAAGCACACTAGCAAATATTTGCTCTATCATCGCTGTTAGCAACTTGTATGATGCGCTGTTACTGTTTGTGTAAATATTAATGACTTTAGCGGCAGCATTCCTAGAGGTGTTAAGTCATACAGTGATATGAGCTCTTACCTTCCAAAGTTCCTCTACGATTGGAGGGTGTCACCGGCCCCTGTTCCACCAGAGTTCCACGTCTTGATGCAAAGCCGCATTCTTCGGCTCTCTTGCGTGATTGTGCTTGAGTATCATTTTTGCGAGTTTTACTGAGGAAATCAGAATTAGAGGTCTTCTCCCTAGCAAATTCGGGCGCTGAATATGAAACGGCAGCATTGCTGTCGCGTCTCGACATTTTAAAAAATATGTCCCATTTGAGCTGTGTGCGTAACACTACTGGCTTGTTAGAGTCATCGTACTTATAATGGCATTAAATTAGTACTATTTGTTGGTTACATTAGGGTATTAATGCTCAACAGCAGTTTGTTGCGTTGCATGCTATTGATGCAACTTATAGTATAGCAAAGTATTGGATTTCTGTCTTAGATAATTATCTCAGATTTAGTTGGTTTCTATGAGAAGGTCAGGCTGAAATCTGATAAGGGACTGATATTGTTCTTATATAATTACATGACAAACCTGCTCAATTCAAGTCAAATGGATTACATTGGGAATGTAAAACGCTTGACGATCAGCCATGTACATTAGTGCTGTATGGAATAGTGTGTGATAATGTTGTCAACAACACAAAATAAAATTTAGTGATAGACCCCCAGACATTATTTATCATATAGCACGTCTTGATAACACAGATGTTGACAAGCAAGGGTGAGGAAGATAACTTATGGTGAAAACTGCCTCCTAAGTCTACAACATTGTACAGAACACATTTGATTATAAAATTCTATTTTCAAGGCTAAATTTCCATAACAAACACTTGTCTCTGTTTGCTGTGAAACTCTGCATTTCTTCCCAATCAGGATAGTGTAGGTTGATCAGCTACGGCATATCACTTGGGAGAGATGTATGACATCACAAACCAATATTACATCACTTTGATGTCACCTAAACTATTAGGACAATTTCCAAATTTAACTTGAAATAGGAAAAGCAAAGTGTTAAGTTAGATTTATATTTGCTTTCATACATGCCAAATTAACACAAGCCAGTATTTACAGAGAGCAACAGTGGATTATTCTATTTACAGTGTCCAGCGGCTATGTTACCTACTCGATGGTGGTAGCATACCTGCATCTTATTACTCATGCAGGTTGCTGATCTGATTGGAAGTTTGTGCTGAGAGGTCTGATAATGTAGTTCATGTTGGTGACTTCTTTCTTACTGAGTAGACTGGCAGCATGCTGTAGCTGCATGGCAGCGTCTGGATGTGCATTAGGAGGTAATAGTGTACATTCTCGCTCTAATATCTGAGATAAACCGATCAGTAATTGGTAGAACCCAATACTCACTGCGGCTTTATGTATTCTATTCAGCTCCTAGAATATGAAATAAGCAAAGCCAAGATACTGAATACCATCATTTATCCATATGTGACAGCAGTATAAATGACTCTAAAGAGTTGCTTCACCAGACCGGGATGTTGAAAGAAGTGCCCACCCGTTATGATGATACCATGGAGTAATGGGGATCTATACTCTTTTGTGTATATTGTGCGTATATTGTCCATACAGGATTGAAACTGAGTGATACAAACAGCTGTCATCTGTAAAGATCACATACCTTGTAGAAGATATTGAGTTTGTCGGGAAGTTTGCGGCCATATCTCAATAGTTTCTGCACATCTGACTGAAGAGTAGCCTGTCTGAGCCATGACGGTGCGCTGTTTGCATAACTCTTCTTCTCTGTGATTGGTACAGGAAGTCCCGAGGTCTGCTGATTAACTACTCCTGGTATATCATAGCCTTGGAGTGCGGGTAATGAGCTGAGAAGTCTTATATCCCCTAACCATGGCACACTGTCTATACCTGGCTTATACACTGAGAGCACCAAGTTTGACTTCTTTCTACTGTCAGCCCAGGAATGCAGCATTCCATACCAGTCATCACTGTAATAGCAACAAGTATATAGCTATAGGACTGGCAGTAGCCTATACTACAGTCACCATTGTAAATACAAGGCACATATTATAAAGCCAGACCGGGATATGAATAAAATGACGTACTCTAAGATGAAAATGTTAATTCTGAATTAGGCCAAATTGTTGAGTTTCTTTCAGATTGGTTTGACCGAGGTGGAAATTTCATAATTACAGAAGAAACCAGCAGATAATTTAGTGAATGCTCTTTTCATTCAGATCAATTGAATCGACGCGTTGCTTCATCAAAATTGTAATAGGAATTCAACTTGCTAGCGAAAGTAGACATATTTACATTATCTCTTGATTGTTAGGCAATTCAACTACGTGTAAGTGTTTCGAGTCTTACTTCGCTTAGAAAACTGGAATATGCAAGAAAATATTTAATAAAATGTTCAGCTTTATAAGGAATGAGATGTTTGTTGGTCAATAACAGTAGAGATAACATAAACATATGGTACCATGTTCCCTTGATGTAACAACAATGAAAAAAAAATGTAAGTGAGAGTGAAAGATATTAATCTACCTGATCCGAACAATGGCTACGTGACATTCTACCTTCAGGGCTCCGTGTAGAAGAACTGTGAATGAGGGTGTCTTACCATCTTCAGTGGTCTCAACATCTGTAGTGTCTGGTCAAAATAATAAATAATCAGGCATACTGACAGCATGTTTTTACCATTATAATCTTATTACTGCTTTATCTCGTGTATGAACTGGTTATATAACTACAGTACATATGACTTATTATCACTATGTTTGATGTGAATAAAATTCACACCATCACACCATACCTTATACACATTACTGAAAAATGTTCACATCTGTTATTGAATCGAAGTATTCAATTGGGAATTATGTCCTCTTTTTCATAAAGCAGACAGATCTGTGACGTGTTTCATTTTCTTAATTCTTATTGCAGAGTCTGCGGTGCCAGTTTATATGGAGAAACGTAATGCTTCGGTATACTCACTAGCTTTGAGTGGGAGTACCAGATGTCTGGAAACACATGCTGGGCTCTTTATATCAGTCTGAGCCACAAAGCCAACTATATGTATAGAGTGTGGAAATTCCATCTCTTCATAGGTGAAATCATCTTCTCTGAAACAAAAATAGTTGTAACCCATAGACTTAATAATTAACATTATTAAGTCTTTGGTGTCACCATTGTCTATGGGTGTAACCATGGTCTATGGACAATCTATCTACTTTCTCTGATGTCACTATCGGAAAGGACTACTATCTTACAGCCAGCCAGCAAGTTTTCTAACAGACTTTATACAACTACATTCATCATCTTACAGGGCACCTGTTCCAGCCATAAATTAATTCCACGACAAAACATACTGGCAGATGTCATCAATAGGACTACCGATGAATTCTAAACAAACTGTAAGTGTACTTTGAGATATTTACCTTATTGCAGATGTAGGTGGTGGATACAACTGTATGTTGTTAGTGAGTGTACCACAGATAAGAACTCCGCTGAAAACTTTATAAGTTTTTTTAACATACATCTCCACCAAATTCTCTATTGATTGGAAGTCTGCTGTTGTTTCTGGGATAGATACATCACCACCGATATCCGCCATAAGTTGCTGATAGGAAGAAAGTATAAAGATATGTCACAAAAAAATCATAAAAAAGAACCTTTTCAATAATAATGCAACTAAAAAACCTATATCTATTTTGAGTTGAGAAATAGCTTTTCCCCGGAATAGTCAAGTCCTATGGCAAATCATCTTCTCAATACGCTCAGATGTATTTTAAGTGATAAAATCTTGAGTGAGGCTCTATCATTATTGATGTGGGTATACAACTACCTGTGACCTGGGTAATGTTTAGCATTCAAAATTGGTCAGATTGAAATTATTGTGATTTTATAGTGATAGCCAAAAATAATTGACTTTGGCTTTCGGTGTTGTACTTAGGTTGGCTTAACTTTGTCATAACTATCATATATTTTAACGTATTGGCAGATTAGATCTCCGGAAAAACCTAGCCAAGATATCTTTACCCCACCAGTTGCCATGTTTCTTATTCAAACCTCTTATAAATCAAGTATTAACTAATGACAGCCACCACTGTAATAGGTAGCTTTGGATTTATAGCTCAATTTGGCACAAAAGGCGAGAGCCTTGAAGTAGATGTTATAATTCGTATATATTTTGCAAAAATACTTTGGGGAAGAAATATGGAAGTTAAATCACCTTGAGACCTGAGATGTTCTCAGAGCAGCAGAACTCCTCCACAGCAGAGAGACAGATCATATGGAAGTCACAAGGGAATGGATAGTTTGTAGTGGTAGTTATCTTTTCATGGGTATCTGAGGTTATCTCTGTCAGACCGTCTGTTATCACTAAGACCTAATAAAGACAGAAAAAGAGATACATTATCATTCAATAATAATGATGACTATATAATATATAATAATATTAATAATATATAAACCACCAGTCCAGTCAGGGTGTAAATTATGTCACATAAGTAAAATTTAATCATTGCTTGACATAACAATACATACATCTTTTATGTATAATCAGAATGTTATTGTACAAAATATTCAATTAATAATTATTTGTTACAAAGCGTTAGAAGCCAATTCTAGATCACCTGACATGACATGTTATTTCCCCACATGTTCTGTATTACTTCTAGTGGGGCAGTGAAAGCGCTCTCCAGGCATGTTTTGTCATACAGTTGTATATTGTCTGCGGCTGACTTGATGCTGTCATAGTCTCTTGTAAACGGGACAGCTATTTCCCACAAAGATGAGAAGATGACCTTAAAATAAATATTGCCTCAATCGGTCAAAAATGTGAAATTGGCTGAAATCTGAAGGTTGGCTTGTACCTGATGTATGATGATTACACATGTGGAATAAGAAGACTCAAAACTATTATTTTGTCAAAGCGACTCACCATTTAAAAGCTGAAGAGACCCTGAACCTGATATAGGGATCACAGTTACCCCCATTATCGGGTTCGGGTGAGTGATGATAAGGTTCGTTGAAAGATGCCATACGAAGTAAAACTGAAGTGCTTTAATTTTAGTAATCTCAAAACTCTAACTTACCAATGATACATATTCCAGCTTTGCGTGATGTCCAAGGCTGTCAAGGAATTTATAAACACTTCGAACTGCTAGTGCTTTCTTTGTGATGGCGCTGTCAGAATAAGAGAGGTCAGTCATATCCTCCACAGTTGATGGTATCCCAGGTGAATTCTCTTTCACTCCTCTTTTCAATGAGTGGCGTGCCATTGAGAGAGAAACATCTACCACCAAGACTGTAGGCATCTTGAGACAGGTGCTGCAACATTACACAAGGGTCCAAAAACATGAAAAAAGAAAACGGATGATGTGTGGGTCCCAAGGTCAGGCATGGGCGTATATTACCACCCACGACTCACGACAAGTCGTGGGTTCAATTAGAATTAAAAAAAACCTAATTAAATTCTTTTTTTTTTTTGACTTTCATCCTTAAAACATCTTCTAAGGGTAGTTTTTCATGCTCTTTCCATATAAAACACCCATTTCTGGGTATAAATTGGATTTAATGGGTGAAAAACCATAAAAATGTCAAATATTGCAGAAAAGTTCGCGAAATTTTCGCGCGCGAGTTGTGTCTTGGGTGAAAAGTGGTGGGTCAGATTTTTCGGAATATACGCCCATGCCAAGTTGATCATTACACAGGTATTGAGACTTGCTGTATAGCAGACTATATTGGCTATCTTAACTTACCACAAACTACCATTGCCTACAATCAAAGAAGTACTAGAGCAATGGGTATAAATATGAATAGGACGAAGAAAATTAGGCAACATACGATACTGCCCCTGACCACGTGCCTATATAGACGTAGACAATGATTTGCATAGGCAGAACATCAATCCAGATGGGTAGGGTATATTAGACTGCACCTAGCCAATGTATTTTGCATTTTGCATATGCCCAGTATGAGTATGTATGTATCAACTATCAACCACTCTGAGCATAAGCAAAATTCACTTCCTACATGCTTGCAATATTCAATGTATTCCCTCTTGCAACTCTGATATTGCAAAAAAGCAAGCCAAATATGCATGGTGAACTGTGGAGGTGGACATTGATGTACATGGGCAATTCAAGCTCCAATGGACTGGTCATCGATCTGGTGATGTTGCTGTGTTTGTGCTTGATTGGTCAAAGCAGGGAGAATTCTCCCTGGTCAAAGCAATGAACTTCCTCTGTATCGGGCAAAAGGTAGCCTCCAGTCCTTCCCTTCATTTTGCAAATTTTTAAAATTAAACTTAAATTTCTCTCCTTTTTTTCTGTTACCAATTTTTTTACTGTAACAAATGGTTTAAGTTGGTGCACTACTTGAGATTTCAGACCAATCAAATGTCTTGCTAAATCCATTTAACGAATCAATATCATTTTGTATTATTCAGCGAGCACAGTTTGAATCTTTCAACAAAAGAGTTAAAAAATTCTCATTTTGCTAAACTGCAACCATTCTCAAGCCCAATGCTGTAGTTGTGAGAGCTAAAATGGTTGAGTAACCCTGAAATCTCTTCATCATCAAGCACCATCATCATGGTTCAAGGACTGGATTGGTTCATGCCTGTTTCTTCCTTTTCAGCAAAGACGTTAGACAAGGTATTGCAACTGTATGAGCCTTGAGGATTGAATAATTATTCTCACAACCACAACTTTTGTGGATGTTGATGACTGCCAATCATATGCCATTTCCTGTACTTCATTATTATTGTGCCTGTACTGGCCGGCTTGCAAACGTATGTAAAACTACAATACAAGGACAAACAGACCACTTGAGGAAAATGTAGAGCCAGCATCCACAATTGATGGTATCCCAGGTGAATTCTCTTTCACTCCTCTTTTCAATGAGTGGCGTGCCATTGAGAGAGAAACATCCACCACCAAGACTGTAGGCATCTTCAGTCAGGTGCTGCAACACTACACACACACATACACACTCCCTATCTTGATGAGATTAGTAGAATTTTAAAGCAATGTTGTGATTTAAACCTATTGTTAAACGCCTCCAACACTCAAGAAATGATGTTTTCTACTCAGCTTGTTAGGCCCATTACCCCTACTCTTATCCTTAACGGCACGGAAGTTGATTTTTGTGGCAAAGTAAAATACCTTGGTGTTACTGTTGACGATAAACTCCGCTATCATGATCATGTGCAATCCATAGTGACTACTGCATCTCAATGCATGTATATTGTGAAATATTTTGTATACTATAGCTCAAAGCCCCTTTCTCATATGTTATTCAAGAGGTTTATTGTATCCCTCATCACTTACTGTCTCCCCATACTTTTTACAAGCATCCATGCAAGCGACAAGAAGTCCTTACGCAAAATATTTAAAGATGCCGCCAAGTTAGGGATTGAGCACCCCGATATAGATGCTCTGGTGGCCAACCAGATCAAGACACTTGGACTACGGTACATACACGATGAAGAGCACTTTATCAATGACTTTCTAACTAAATGCCCCTCAGGTCGCTACCGCACTGTTAAATATCGGGGTACATGGGGTAGAGACAGCTTTTTAAGACATCTCATACATACACTTAATAATATACTATTCTAAAAAACTTTTTATACAACAGGGATCCGATTTTTTCCATGTTTTTCTTTCTTGTCAGTATTAACAACGTATCTCGTGACAAATTTTTGTCTATGATAGTAATAAATCCATCCATCCATTGAGCTATGCACAGCAGCATGCTTGACGCTGACTTACTCCTCCTGACGTTGACTTAATCCTGACTCCGTCTTATTCTCTTTTTAGCCATTTCATACATCGCCATAACCCTGGTTGCTCAGAAACTTGCGTTACTTACGTAGTTCTATGAACTGAAGACGTCTGTGGTCTGATCTATACTCATCTGTGCAGTTGTGATTCTGTGTTATGAGTAATACATTAATAACATAACAGGATTAGTAAGGCCCTGTCAAGATTTAGCTTCTCCTGACTTGAAGCTCTCAACTGTACCACAGACGCCACACTTGGTGGTATGCTGTTCCACAAGTCAATTGTGTCGGGATCAAAGGCTTTGAGCCCATATCATTTTCACTTGTACAGTGACCTCTAATACCGCAATGATCAGCGATTGTCCTCCTAGTACTTAATAACTTTCTGAAGTCAGTTGAGTCAAATATCTTGTCAGACTCTCATGTATGAGGCATCCTCTAGGCATGACGAATAACTGCAGCCTCCCTGTCATCGCAATAGAGTATATTTATACCATATCTTTGTAAATATCTGTAAAAACGCCCTCCAATTAAAAGAAAGTATTTCAATAATTACCAGAAACCCATCTAAAAGAATCGGCACAACCAGCAACAACACTTTTATTCAAGAGATTACAGATTCCTGTAAAAAATGTGTCCTTTTCTTTATTTTTGGACTATATGTGTTTGGAGTGTTTTTTGCAGAACCTTTTCAATCTACCCAAGTAGTTTATTGGTATAAATAGAAAAGCAGACATCGGTTGATCAGTGATTAGTAAAACATAATGTATTCTGGCTAAACTTGTTTGCTTACTAGCAAAATCATTTGATTGAAGAAAATTGGAGAGCCATATCACAGCAGCTGCAGTGAGATGAATTCACCTGACTTTGGGAAACAATTTTTCTTTTCTCTACCAGCCAAGTTGACTGAGCAAAATACAAAGGTTATCTCGTAAAAGCGTCGATGCAAAAACCATTCTAGTAATTACTGCCAGGTACAAAGATGTCACTAGAAAACAAAAGATCTCACCGATCATCTCTCGCTAAAATTATTGCTATTAAAACATGGGGACTTGGTATTCCTTACATTAATTTGATTGATCTAGTAGATTGATTCTTGTCCCGCAAACCACCCTCTGCAGCTCATCAATGACTAGGCTTTATATCTGATACTATGAAAGATGAGAGTGAGTTCAAAATCCGTGACCCTACTATTTTTCCAGATGTGCCGTATCCAGTATATTGTATCTGTTACAGCTTTGTCCTCCTAGTGATTTTATTTTAAACCATTCCATGAAAAATTTGCACTAGTTTAATTTTTTCATGAGTCTTTTTAATGTCACCATGCATATATTTTCATTGTTGCTGCAGATGATTTTGATGATGATGATGATATGATGATTTATATTGGTTACATGCCTGATGGATCCTGGGTGCCACACTGCAGAACCAATATTAATTACAGTTCTTCTTCTTTTGCAGCACCTCTTGTAGTGGACTATGTTGAATGTAGTGGTAATACCTAGTAACTCCAAAGAACACGGGGGTCAATCTGCGGACTATGTACATAATGGTGAACAGTGATATTCTGAGCACAGTGAGTATTAAAACACCATCAAGGAATCGTTCCCTTACATTTGACGGGAGGATAACTCTATTGTTTAGATTACAGTTATTTCAGAAATAAAGGCAACTTCCACATGATGGTAGGTCATTGACTTTTGTGATTCAAACGATACAAATTATAACTACGCTATTCATTTGAGAGCACTGCATCCAGACAAAGATCGAAGTTACATTTGTAGGCTTTTTATAGAAGAAGATTAATTTTTTTTTGTATTAGGTTTCTGCAATAACTAAGTGATAATTGATGAAATTATTTCAAAAATGATAAAAAAATGCAGCGGTGTGGCCTGTTAGTCTATGTATGAGAGCCAAGACTAGAGTGGCTACCACTCTAGCTAGCTGTGTGCCATTTGTGTTCTTCGTCTTCTATTTCGAATAGCGACATTTGACACACTTGTTGCCGTGTTTTAGGCTGGCTGGGCGCACACTTGTGCCATATTGGAGTAGGAGGTGGCACGCAAGTACTGAAGGTAATGGGTTCGCATCCCACTGTAGTCCACTGACTACTCGGGATTGTTAGACCCCCAGGACGCGCTCTCCGTCCTGCCTACAAACTGAGAGCAAATTGGCGCAGATATTGCGGCCTAGCCCCTAAGGCACCCTATCTCGCCACTCTTCCTTCGGGATGCGATAAGTGATGAGACCTTGAGATTTTAACCAACAACTTTTGTCAACCAACATTGGTCTGTATTTGTTCACAACTCACTAGAAGTTGTGTTTATAAAATGCATGAGAAGATAATTAAGCACAACTTCCTTGTTCGCTATGGTTAAGCAGGGAGTTTGGGACTCCCTACTAACAGGAGTTGGTAACATCGCGAAAAATCCGTCTGATAGTGATATTTTACCGCAGATACATCCCGTCAAATGTTAAGTTTTGGTCTCTTGTTCAGTAGCTCATTTGTAAGAAAATTGCCTGTCAAATGCTTAAAAAAGTAATATATATCTCAACGACTTTCTGTTTATGACTATCCAAGCTGCTGCTTTAGTACCAGCTGGGTATGATATATTGTGTTATAAGGATTGTTGTATATGTAAGTTTCACTGTATCAACTACAGCAACAATTATTAAAATAGAATAAATGAAAGTTATCTGTATACAGTAATGGGATCTGTTTTTTATATCGAGTGTCAAAAAGTAAGGAAATCTGTTGTTAGCATTGTCACAAAACTTTTTTCTTTTGTTTTGTAAAAAGAAGTCCGTGACAAGGCTAGTTTGTTGTAGGTCTCTCTTTTGCTTGTTTTTCAATATACTTTTCTCACCATAGTGTTTACCGAAAAATAAGAGACAGATCTCTCTAATGCTTTTGTTAAGCTTCATCACCATTGTTTCAGGGAGCCTATTGATCGGATAATTAAATTTTAGTGCATTACCTGTGAATTATGAAAAATTGATTGTGTAGTCTAACATTATTCACCTGTATGTATGGGTATGGCTCACTATATTTGTGTTTATACTTGTTAGATATTATCGTGATTAAAAAGTTATCTATGGGAATGATTTTCTCTCGGATAAATTTCAGTTTGCTTCTAAACTTCACCTAACTAGCACAATGGCTCAATAGATTATTGTTCAAATTGCTTATCAGGCTAAACATTTGAAAAAGACCGGCGGAACATCTCTTCTTGTTTATCCCAACATTTACTACAGATGGGCTATATGTGTAGCCTGGGCTGGCTGTTGGGGACGGGTGGGGGAAGGGGAGACCCTCTCACCCCCCCCCCCCCCCGACAGCCTGCCCAGGCTACTATATGTATGTTTTTATTGTGATGGAATGATGATGGATTAGAAAGAAATGATGTACATGGATCAGGTTTAAGAGATACTATGTTGTGTGGTGATGCTTTGGGCTTTACCCCAAGTCAAGACATTACAGTACTGTTATAAATATTCTCTATAATTACACCCTGCATAAATTGAAAACAAAACACTGAAAATTATTTATGAAGTTTGAATCTCAATCTTGTGATATACAGTGAGGGAGAAACATTGCATCAGTTGGCAATCTTTCATCTTGTCCAATATAAAGGCCATTAATATTTTAGGTTAGCTATAATGGATTGACTCTACAAGCTGAAGGAGGACAAAGTCAAGGATGAGAATAAGGGGAGGTGTTGAAATTTTGGAGGGCAGGTGGTCACCCTTCATGCGTGTATCCTGCATTGGTAATTACTGGTTTTGTTCTATACTCTTATCATAGTCACAATCTTAGGTTGAATAGCCTTTGATGTTAATATGTTTCATTGTGGCACGTGCCAATATAACAGCCAATAGAAGCTTAATCTTTATACTTATAGAATTATATTCATAGATACCATCTATCCTATTAGAGCTCCTTTTCTCCATTGTGCTCCAAGAATACTGCGGACGTTTTTTATTAAATTATAGAATTGTTAATTGGAATAATCATATTGGGAGGCGGAGCCATCTTGACGATCATGACCAATGATTGGTGATGCACAGCAGCCGTGCCTTTACTCTCCTATAATAGAAGACAATATGTTACAATAACAACACGAACTGATAATTTCATATATCAGTCCCAGAGGAGTGCATAAAAAGTGATTTTTGTTGTATGTGTTGGATGGTGAGGATTCCTGTTTTATAGAGCTGAAGCTGAATCAGAGTCATGATGTATAATCTACAAGATCGTGGTACCAGCGAGAGCCCTAAGGAGCCTTCTTCAGCTGTAGGTATGACACAGTCAGATATGATGGTCTCTCATGGTACAGGCAGCACTGGTGGATCGACAGCGTGGATGAATCTACCTCCTAGTGCTGAGATGACACAGAGGTAAGTAATTCCCAGCTCACTAATCACTTCACATATTGTACCAAACATCAATCACAAACATATTGTCTCGCTCAATCCTACTGAGACTAATACATAGCGACTGGCTTCTATAGACTAACATCAGCCTCAAGTCTCAACGTCCCAAATCATATTAGCTACCTATAACTAAATACAATTCTCATGGTCCCTTTTTGGGAATATTGTCTTGCTTTAATCCACTTGTTTTATAAATGATACATAGTTTATAACAATTTGATTAAATACGTTAGCACAGAGGACACAGAGCAATTATGGCTTGACTCACACTAAATTACAAATCACATAATTTCAACTCTCACAGGTCTCCAAAGTCTTATAATAAGTCATCTTCTACCACCAATGGCACAAAGCAGGATTTTATTGATGCATAATTTAGGAAAAGTTGATACCTTGTCTAATTTTGTATAGTGGCCGACTCTCCCATGAGTCTTAGTGTGACTAATTGAGACATGAGTTGTGTATTTAAAGGCATGTTAAGTCTAAACCTCATTTCTAACTCATACTTTTACACGACAGGAAGTGTACTTTGTTTTATTTACTCATTTGTAAGTTAAATGTTCAATGAATCTTTACTTATGTTTTCATTTTATTTGCTTATTGTGATAGTCATAGCTTGTTTCCAATCCTCTGATAAACAGAGGAGATGATTCTCCAGACTACAGCTGATGGCAGCTCATCTCCATGCGTATCTAACAATGTTGTAATATTAAATGTAGGAGTAACCTTCCACTTTTGATACATGTATTTATGACCTTTGTCATGATTATTACTATTTGTGTTCTGTTTATAGTTCAGGACTGGCTCGAGCTCATTTTGAGAAACAGCCACCAAACAATCTGAGGAAAAGTAACTTTTTCCACTTTGTGTTGGCTTTGTATGACATACATGGTCAGCCAGTGGAAATCGAACGTACTGCATTCGTTGATTTTGTCGAAAAGGATAAGGTAGTTGTAAGTGTCGCTTAAACCTACATTCACTTCTACACGCATAACTGAGCGCAATATGCTGATGAAATATATCCATCCATTTACAACATCAGAATTTTAAATGACTCCAAATCTACTAAAAAAGAAGACTTGTTTTATTATGTTAGCTTTCTCGATTTCCTAATCTCTTGCCCCAGACAACAATCTGAATTTTTGTAATATGAACACTCTGCTGTCTGTATTTTCTCAGGCCGACAATATTTTTGGATTTGAATGAGGATGGATTATTTCATGTGTTTAGTGATATTGATAGTTGTATTTGTTGGTTTTGTTTGGTGATTATACCTCCAAATGTACAGATGTGCATAAATATTGTTGATTATTTCACTTCCTCACGCTATCTCTTGAAATATCTCACAGCTACGCAAGGCTGCCGTAGCAACAACTTACTAACAGTTAAACGCAATTTACTAAAATAAGTCAACAAATGTTGGTGAAAGGGTTCAAAGCTTAAAAATATCTGGTAAAATTTTGATGTTTTCGCTTTGAAATCAGTGCTTTCATAATGTGATACATGATTTTAGGAACAAGAAGTTGTGAAGACCAATAATGGAATTCATTACAGAGTTCAGCTCCTCTATGCCAATGGTATGTGTTTCCTGCATGTTTTTGTGAACTTACCTACAAGGGTGTTCATTTCCCTGCCAGTTAGCTATAGATTATAAACCAAAAATTGAAAAGCATTAAAAGCTATCACCACAGCGACACATCCAAAATCATTACAATGTACCATGATACTGAAAAATTCAAATTTTAGCAGTTGAATACTTCTGGAAAAATTCTGCAAAACATCCTGCTAGGATTAGAAAACCGACACAGAAATGGAATGGTTGCAAACCAAATAAATAAAATAAAATGTTGGATTGTTTTTGCAGGCGTTAGACAGGAGGAGGATTTGTATGTTCGACTTATTGATTCTGTCACAAAAGCTGTAAGTAATTTTGAAATTGTTATATAGGCCTTGTGGGTAATATGCACAGGTTGTTGGATAAAAAATAATTCAAAGGCTGCCTCATATAATTCCTGATTGTTATTTTATTTACAATCGTTACACAGTGTTGAAATATCTC
Source organism: Membranipora membranacea (assembly GCA_914767715.1). Taxonomy (NCBI): domain Eukaryota; kingdom Metazoa; phylum Bryozoa; class Gymnolaemata; order Cheilostomatida; family Membraniporidae; genus Membranipora; species Membranipora membranacea. Next base: position 14,979,450 of record OU612065.1, on the reverse strand, counting down.
ATTTGGTGCCTTTTTCTGTGAAAGTTGCTCTAACTTCTGCTTTATAATTCACCCTCGAATTTGAGGAAATATTTTACTGCAATTTATACACCATATGTATTTTGTTGATTTCCATATTTTTTTATTTTTTGCAGCCAATCATATATGAAGGTCAAGATAAAAACCCAGAAATGTGCAGAGTCCTACTAACTCACGAAATAATGTGCAGGTGAATATTCATGCTTTTATATGGCAGCCTGGGCTTAACCCGCAAGCCAAACCCGTAAGCCAAACCCGTCAGCCAAACCCATGGATATATCACTTCGTTTCTTGTAAAAAGCTCACTTTGGGAATTATTTTGTATAGCCTGCAGTCAAGATACACTCTCGTCGCTTCGATTATTTTGTTTAAGCTAATTTTGCAACAGCATCACATAAAATTACCGAGAACTTCGGTGTGATATATACTTGACTCAATGGTTTACAAACGTGGACAATCTGCCGGCTTTCACTGGAATTCATAGTAGTTTTTTTACTGACACCAATTAATTTTTTTCAACCATTTGTACCTTGGAGCTTGGCCGTTACCTATCAGCTAACCATAATTCATTGGCTACTGGGGACAATAATGAGTAAATAGCAAGACGCCGTAGAGCTGGAAATTGAATTAGCAGATTTTCCGCCTGAAAAAGTTAAATAAAAAGAATATAGTGCATAATTTAAATGATGATGCGCTTTATTATTTTGGTGTTATAGATGATGACTATGGACAGAAGTCCTAGGTATCGATTAGCAGCGTTTTCTATTCGAGTACACGATGTGCTGCTTTTGTTTTATTGTCAATCAGAGTTGTCAGTATGTTTCATAAAAAGATAGGATTCGTATTCCCCTGGCCCTTATGACATGCCGGTTTATTCAAATACGAATTACCGGTTGCTTCAGCTTAACCAGAATGATGAAGGCTTTGTATATATTTGGTGTGTGTTTCTATGCTCCCTCGCTCCCCTGTGACCTGCTGTGTTATTATTTGATGTAATATTTGATCTAGGTACACAGTATAATGGCCGATCTTCTCTCATGGGTACAGATAAGATTCCTGTACGAATTTTAAGAATATTTTCTGTTATATTATTATGATATTTTTTATTATGAATTTTTACAGCCGTTGTTGCGATAAGAAGAGTTGTGGTAATAGGAACGAGACACCAAGTGATCCTGTTATTATTGATAGGTAAGTTATAATGACCATTATTGTGTATAATACAAAATATAATTTTCTCTATCTTATTGTAGCGCTTCATCCTTCCCAAGAAATATTGTATCATTTTAATCTCAGCCTTGTCCTCATTCATCGTCGTTGATGAGTAGTCCCTTGGCTTGTATAAGAGAAATGAATATAAATTAAGTTCTGTTCTCAATTTCTCAAAAATCATGGGTCATGGCATTCGACACCATCATACATGCAGGCAAGTTTTTCTAACCAGGTAAATTCCGGAAATTTCTTGAGAGACTTGCCAGGTAAATCGGCCCACGCTGTTACCGCAGGCAGCCTTTTTGTTCCAGCTTTTGGAGACACCCCGCCCAACATTTATCTGGGTAATCAAATAAAGAATTTTGGTGGCTCTATTTTTGGAATCGATGCGCTATTTTTAGCCGATCGATGCCGACTAATTTGTTCAATTTGTTTTGGGGCCTACAGGGATCCAAACAGCTAGAGGATATATATTTGAACTTGTATCTTTCTCTGTGAAAATTGACTAAAGCAATTTTGGCTAAAACCCAAATCGAATTTAGTACTGTTGGCTTTAAATTCTGCAAGCTTTACTTTACTTTTGCTTTGCTTAGCAGGCCCTGTTTACATTTTATAAGTCAAATTGTCACAAAAACAAAATTATACTTGATTTACAAATAACAAAGTCCAAATAAATTATAATCCTGCATAGCATATGTTTCAGTCTGAATGCAAACTAAACATATCATAGAGAGTGAATTACGTTGATATGTCAATGAGACCACCAATTCACATTGTCAATGGCAGTGATTAGCCATAATAAAACTGCACTAATCACCACATTTGTGCCAGATGGGTCTGGGTCCATAAGTGTGCCAAAGTCTTTTGTTAATTGACAACGACCACCCTCCACATTACTTAAAATTGCCCTTATGATAGACAGGTTAATTTAGAAATGTTAATGGCTGGATTGTCTGGGCCAAGCCAAGTGTAGTAAATCGGTTGAAATTGTCAAATCTAGGAAGCCAGGTAAATAATGGTAATAAAATTATCTGTTGATGAATTTGACCAGCTCATGGCAGATGTGCTTGCGTAGAACAAGAATGTTGCAGACCGAGATTTTTAAACATTTGAAAGGTGATAAAATCGTTTATGGATGCACATTACTACAACATTAGCTTGTAAACCAATAACAATACATTTGTAATACATCATTTCTTTTGATAAAGATCTGATAAGCAGCTGTTTTTTAACAACAATGGTTATGCGCAGAATGGTGTTTTTTAATCCAATGATCAGCGGTGATTTTTAGTATTGAGCACAAAGACGGTAGCAAGGTACATTCATACTGCGTCCACTGTTTTTACACTAAGATGATCTTTTTTCTCTCCTTTGTCCGTCGGTACTTTCAGCACCTGTACTAGCCGGGAAATGATGCGTCAAACCTCATGTCATGGGTGCTCGATTTATTTTAGCTAAAATTTGTGTACTTAGTTTACTTCTACGTGAGAGAATTTTCCAGCTGCAAAAGCTTTTAAATTCAAGTGATGGGAGAAATGAAGTCACAATATAGAGGCATGGTAATAGAGAGAATTCTATCTTACATTTCCAAGAAGGATGGCAAAGACATTTCGTAGTATGTTGCTACTTTAATATATTTTAGACCTGCATACTTCTTTTAAACATGCTCTGATATTGCACTACTCTAACCTGAAATGTTTTCATGTGCAAACTGCTCTAAAATTAGATGAAAGTCTTTCATGAATAAATTCAGCATTAAAAGAAGAGTAAAATTCAAAAATGAATAATATTAGATACACCATTTCATATTTCTAATATCACTATGATGGATAGACTGAATATTGTACAAATTGAAGCTCATGGTTCGTATTATAAACTTATATAAAGGCAAATCAATGATCGTGAATTCAATTATTTGTTCTGTAAGTCCCAGGGGAGCCATTCTAACCGTGGAAAACTAACCATGCCTGTTACAGCGCTTGGTGGCATTGAATATTTTATGATATTACCTGCCGTACACAGACTTTAGCCGAAGGCTCGTTGTGCATCATCTTTACTTTCATATGGATACCTATTGTTAACTTTCTATCAATCATTTATTCACAACTCCTACTTTTATCCGTTGAACCTTGTCTCTTGTCATACGGCAGTAATAACCAAACACTTCTCATAGATCGGTCAGTAATCTGTTCCTAGCAATGAGTTAAACAATGTGAAACATTTTGTTGAACTAGAACCCAGTATGTTTGTCAGAATTGGTTTAAAAAGGTTAAATCTCAGCACCGCTCATAGGTCTCAATTTTCAAATTTTTTTCTCTCCACACATGGGGACTTTTCCTGATTTGCTATGAAAACCACTTGTAGAATATCCTTAGAGATTTGAGGAATGCGAGAGGGTTTATTAGTTAAAGTATCGCTCTGCGCCTTCTGCTAGTACCAAGGGATTTGTGTATGAAGTCATAAAGCTGTACTAAAGAGTTAGTGCTGCCAGCTTTCAGCCGTATACAATATCGCTGCTGTCTATTTATACACAATAATAACACCAATATTACCTATCATATGCTATCACATTATACATATAGACACAAGAAAAGTAAAAATCAAGTAATTCAATTTACTCACATTTGTAAGTGTGACCAATCTAATTAGAGTTATTCATCAGCGTTCGTTGATGGCTTTTATAGTTGTTAACTTTCTTTCATTTGACCCAAGTGCACCAGTTACTCTCCTAACAGATGTGTGTTGAAAATTTGATTCATTCACTCCGTTGATAAGTTAAGATATATTATAAAGATGGGACACGTAATTATGAAAAAAAGATGGTCAAAAAATAATTATTTCCCTCTTTAACTAATTTTGCCTGCAATTATGCTGTCAGTTTTCGTATTTTCTCTTTGTTTTAATTAGGCTCTGCCTTGTCATTGGCACTAGAAATATACCCACAGCATTTTCTCTCATTTTTAGATTCTTCTTGAAGTTTTTCATGAAATGTAATCAAAACTGCCTGAAGAATGCTGGTAATCCACGGGATATGCGAAGGTTTCAGGTATGTATTACATAATATGCTACCAGAAGGAGTATATGTGGCCAGGGTGCAGTTCAAACAACCATTTATCATTACTGTATGCCTTTGGCTGTTAAACTTTCTGATGCGACTATAACGCCTGCTGAAATAGGTCGCCATAATAACATGACAACCAACCTGCGTCAAAGTTAATGTCAATATATAACAGGTCTGAGTTTTCATGAAATTCTGTGGTCATTTTTTTAAAGACGGCATGACGTTATACAGCACTCCAAAAAGATGTCAACTTGCCAATTTTATTTCTTTATTTAATGTTAGTTAATGTCATTAAGCTAATTTAAGATTTTGATCCGGCGACTATAAATATAATGTACTTCTATTACAGGTTGCTGTATCAAGTACAATATGTGTAGACGGACCTCTATTAGCAATCTCAGATAACATGTTTGTGCACAACAACTCTAAACATGGCAGAAAGGCTAGAAGGATGGACCCAACCGAAGGAGGTAAAAAATCTTGCTCTTTATTTTTGACTTCCTGTTCATAGCCTTATCCAAGCTACTACCTTACTAGCCAATTGCTGTGTTGTAATTGGTCTTGGGTAAACACAAGGTAAACAAGTAATTGGTGTGCCTAAAAATTCCATCTGGTTCAGGTAATATGATACTGTGGGTTAAACGTGAATGTTGAAGCTTATCAGAGCACACATGCATGCATGTGTGAATGATTGTGCACTTTCCTTTCATTCCTTTCTAAACAAATCAGGAAGTGTCCCCAAATCTCAGAAGTATTGTAGGAGTAGGTTGTTGAGCGTTCAGCTGTCACAGGGGGCCGTAACGGCGCAGGCTATATTTGATACGTCATTCATATAATTCTAACGTTTGCGATGAAAGTCATTGTAAATGTTAGTGTTGTAGGTGATTATGAAATGCCATCCTTAGGTTAATCTGATGGCCCAGGGATAATACCGTTCCTGTGATAATTAATAGAAACATGAGGCAGAGAGATTTAGCAAATTGTGTGTACGAAGATAAAATGTCAAATGGTGTGCTACCGTAATTTTTATTTTGCAAACAGCATTATACTGCATGTTTCTGTTACCCTTCCAAATATGATTGACTTTGTCATTGTATCAATATTAATCAGATAATAACATCAATTACTAGAAGGTAAAATCTAATAAAACGCAATGCTAATGCCAAACCTGCTCCTACATACATCCTATTATGCCCCAACATTAATTGTGTAGAGAAGCCAGGTTTTAATTCTGAGTATCAGATACAGTAGAACAACAGAGAATGTATACAGATTACTGCCATGACTTTTTTCTCGGATACGGCTAATTTTCTTGTTCAAATGAGAAAGAAAAAACCAGAAACGCCACAGGAAATAAGTTTAAGAGTATGATCAAATCTAAAACCTGATAGGAGATATATATAGACATGACATTTCAGCTATTTTCTGTGCAAGAAATATTAATAGGTTTTGTTTACCTGTTTCAGCTGCTCCATGTATAAAAGCCATCTGCCCAAGTGAAGGCTGGACGAGTGGAGGGAACACTGTTATAATTATAGGAGAGAACTTCTTTGAAGGTCTACAGGTTGTGTTTGGAACCATGACTGTATGGAGCGAGGTGAGCATTTACTTTAATGTTGAAGCCTGAGAAAAAATTCAATTTATAGTTTGTTATCTATTTTCCTATATTTAATGTACTATATCGGAAAAAAAACAAGAGGCGATTCAGAGGCTGTGATTTGTAGACACACCCAATCTGATATTGGTCCCTTTGCTACAACAAATGTAAATATTTAATAAACGCCTAGGACTGGCTATTGTATGTAACTATGTGAGGTCAAAAGCCTGTGGAATCAGTCCAGCTGCTCTTTTACCTATCATAGACCTGTCAGCCTGTAATCTGTTACTAGTAAGTGTCTAGAAAAAAAGGCCTTGTTTTCAGTCGCAATAAAACACTTGTAACAGCTTATCATAAACACGTTACAAAAGTAGACATCTTATGGTTGTTTTTTTTTCTATTAGATGATAACTCATCACGCAATCAGAGTAATGGCTCCTCCAAGGCACATACCTGGTGTGGTGGAGGTCACACTGTCCTACAGGAGTAAGCAGTTCTGTACAGGTGCCCCTGGTAGATTTGTATACACCACCCTTGCTGAACCAACTATAGACTACGGGTTCCAGAGGCTAGTCAAATTAATACCCAGATACCCAGGAGACCCTGAGAGGCTACCCAAAGTAAGCTTACCATCTTCAGATTTAACAAAGCTCAACAGATCCATTGGCGCGGTGAAGTGTTAAGTTGGCTCTCATACTTCATTGCTATCGGAAAGTCGTGGGTTTGGCTTTTATCATGATCTTTTTGTTGGTCTTTTTTATGACCTACAAGAGAGATCTGTAGCATAATGTTCTAATGTGCAAAATCTATTTCTATTTTCCAGGAAATTGTATTGAAAAGAGCTGCAGATCTTGCGGAGGCCCTCTACAGCATGCCTAGTAGAGGTAACCTGCCGCAATCCAGATCCCCACCCATGTCAAATACTGGAGCGATGACTAATTACAATGGCTATGCTAGTCAGTTATCAGTAACGGAGCATGACCCTTCTAACACCACAGCTACGCAATGGAAAGATGGTAGGTTTAACATCTAAATGATACCCTTTGAATTCTGCGAAACATCGATTATTAAAATGAGCTCCAAAATTACAGCTGTCCTACAGGCACAGGGGACCAACCTACTCCCCAAATGGGCATATTAAATTTTGTGGTTATGATGAGACAGCATTGACTTGCTTTGACCAACAAACGTCATGTCAACATGTTTTTTCCCTTTGAGATCCCATGTCATGAATATGTAATTTGAACAAAGCAACTTGACACTTTTACTATGTTCTGTATAACTTGATGTCTAACAAGGCGTAAAATATTGAATCAAGAACTTTAATTACCACCATGGGACCAACACAAGAAAAAATTATGGCTTCAGTTAGAATATTTGGATACAGTTTGTCAGCTGTTTTATTTTGCCTCCTGTCCTGATATATCATCCAATAAAGAAACAAGTGATAGACTCTGATATTCCGTATATGAATCTTCTGCAGGATATGATGTAAGAGCTGCCCACCAGATGTCTCCCACAGGTCGAGCTTATAACGGGTACAATACAGCCGCTTCTTATGGCTATACTACAATGACACATTCTGCATCTGATTATACGCAAGGTATGCGGTGCTGATATTCATATTGTTTTTATTGTACTGTTGTAACTTTCCTCATTTTCACAACCATTTATGCAAGGGAGCACTCCTTGCGTTCCTGCTAAACTTAATTTTGGAGGTAATCTGCTCCTTGTTCAAAGTAGGACAACTCTGTTAATAGAGTTGAGATATTTGATATTGCTGCTTATCTGTTGTGCTCAATACTATGACCTTTACAAAATTTATACTGGACTTGAGTTGTTGATTAACTTTTTGCACAGATACAGATATTCCATTTTTACTTTTTGCATGAACTGCACTGATTCTGTTGTTAATGTTGTGCCGCACACTCAACACTGTTATTGTATCAGCTTGAGTTATCAATGTTGTTTTGACAGCTTTTATAAAACCAGAGCTCTATGATTATTCCTGGTTCATGAAATGCTCCTCCGAGCACCCTGGTGAGAGATCCAGCCCTTCCAGCAGCAGCCTATCCAGCTATGCAAGCCGTGAAGTTAGTATTACATGCTGCTTTCTCATTTCATATCATTTGTTGTAATCAGTATGAGTTGACACATACTTTAGCTTTATCTATGTTGTCAAACCTTTCATTTCATAAACTTTTTAAAAGATGATAAATCATTTGTTTCAACTCATTTAGATGAAAATGATTTCCTAGTGCACTTTAAAAGTGGGTTAATGCTCTTTAAAACAGAGATGAATTGGAAACTTTCGAGCCGAACAATAGTCTTTGGTGGTTACTTTATAGATTTTTTTTAATATCTAGCGTTTTTTGATTTTGCAGGGCTCAGTGGGATAGTTGCTCCTCCTTTTGCCGGCTCTAACCCGTTCGGCCTCACTGGTGGAGCTACGGGACAGTCTTATGGCGGTAACATCATCAGTCCTACCAAGTGATGATCTCAAAAAATCATCAATATTCATACAGATTACGCTGAGGAATATCATAGTATAATGTGGTGCTAGTGTATGGGGTGCTTGGAGCCACCCGTGATGTGAATGACCTTGTTATATGGTTGGTTTGTTAGGCACAGTGAAGTACCACGGTTCAAATACAGATTTGTCTCAACGTCTTTGTACTATTTTATTATGTTTATTTCATACTCTAATGCAGTGTTACTATGATATGGCATAAAATCAAAATATTATTATTTCATTCCAAACGCCAAACATGACAATGTAGATCTTCGTAGCTCACCATGACATTTTATTTTATCTGTATTTTTAGTCCCTCACAATCAATCAACAATGTACATATATATCAATTTAGATACACAATGCAATAAAACAAAAACAAGGTCCTAAGTCTTTAAAAAATCTCCTGGATTGCTCTCGATTTTTTTTAACTCACAAAATATTCTGAGCAGTATTTTGATCCGGTTATATTTATTTTAAACCTATTCTGTTGCTATTCATCCATGACATATTTCTTGACCAATGTCAAAAGCCAATTTAATTTTTTTCTATTTTCACGTTACTTATTGTTGTTATAACCTGCTTCTATTTTACTGCTTTTGACCGCTTCACCTTGCCTTTATCCAGCCTTGGTTTGCCTTTAAATCAAATACTCTGAGGTTCCTATATGAGCTATCATAACTGTCATTGTTCTTCTGTAATTACATAAATTATTTATTTATGATATTTATTATTGTTTTATGGTATTATATTATTGTATTTATGTATAAGGGCAAGTTTACATTGATGCTGAAGGTACCACTTGATACTCATCACTTGAACATGTATAATAAAATTGTTATATTACTGTTTTGTCCACTTTAAATTTCCCGTATTTCACCAGTACCCTGTTTAAGCGGCTTCTGAATTGCAATATGTACAGAAAATTTTTGAAAAGGAGAACCAGCATCATAAATTAATTCTTCTTTTATTCAAAGAAGGAAACATAGCTCAATTGGCAGGATAGGCGAAAAGCCTGAAGCTTTTCTAAAAACAGTACTCTTGTAAATATTTGGCACTTAGTGAAGACAATGAACTGCCTTTGCACTATAAATCTTGCCATAACTGATGAGATCAAAGAAAGAATTCACATGAGATACACTCTATTGACAAGCAAATCAGCATCTATTCTTTAACACATGCAAAAGGTGAATGTTTGAATTAAATTCGAATAAAAATTGATCATCAATTCCAATCTGGGGGGTCTTTCAATTAGAAACAGCCAAAATCGCAATCTGATCGCTCACTCAGTGAGTGAGTGATACCTGCTAGGGGTCTCGCTTTCAGATCGCTCAGTCACTTGATGGAACTATATACATTCTGAGTGAGCGATTTGGGAGCGATTTTGTCTAATTGAAATACCAAGTGAGTGATAATTTTGAGCGATGTGATAGTGATAACTTGCTTTAGCATAGCATTGCTCTTTCTAATTGAAAGACCCCCCTGAATTACTTTTTTCCTTGGTCACTGACACACCAGATCACAGGGAAAATGGGTCAACTTAAGTATAAGTTCTTATTGAGATATTTCCAGTTCGTCTAATCTCATAATAAAAGGGGTTGGGGTGAGGGCGTGGGTGTAGGGTGATTAGTGTGGCGTTGATATGTCCAACCTTCCCTGATACATGCAGCCGGGAGGGTGGGAGAGTATATCCTACCCTCCCTGCATGCAGGGGTGTGTGTAAAGAATAGATTGGTATTTCAGAGTCATCCATTCTTTTTTCAAGAGAGGACAACCATTCATTTGACATGAAAGTTGGTGGATTCAATAGAAACAAATCAAATTTTACCAAATACAACGTTGGAGTAGAACGTCTTATATGTACATATAAGCCATTTTTTATTGTACCAAACAGATCAATTTAGATTATAACTGCCTACATATGGAGCTGCTGTAGTCCGGACACGATAGTGAAGTCTCTTAAATAATAACAGTGATCAAATTCATAGTCTAGGATTGGGGCAACATTGCTAATGGCTCGATGATATTTTCTGTGCATATTTTACGAATACTGAATACGAAGGGCAGAATACTGTGCAGTGACTTTTGTAGAAATCACTCTTGAGTTAATCCAAAGATAGCTACCCAAATCCATCTATTCGGGAGTGAGCCAAAGTTACATCCGTAGGGCGTTAGGGAGTGAAGAGCCCAGGATCAGTGAGATAACCTGTCATCGCTTACACTCATTTACTTATGTGTAGGATCCGTAGACAATCCATGGCAGGATTCCCTCAGGCTTTAAAACAAGTCATTCAATATTTTCAAGAGATGAGCTTGTATGAGAAGGTCAAACAAACTGAGTTAACCCGGTCACCAAGGCTAATGGTTTGTTCCGTCAGGGTTTCATGTTGAACATTATTACCTCAAATTGAAAATAGTTACACAGATAGTTTTTTGTAGTGTCGCCTCATATTTTATCTGAAAATAGGCAACCAGTTCCTTTTCCAGCTTGCAGAGTGGGTTCTGAATACAGCTAACAAGGTTTATTTGGCTGATAAAAAAAATGTTTTATTGTAGCTCATGAATGCTCAGGACGTCAGGGACTGTACACATCATTTCTTTACCTATTTAGTCTGGTAGGTTGCCAATTTTGCGGATTAAATGTGTTTATGTTACATTGAAGGGTGCCGGGCAGTTTGCCATTTTATTTTCAACCATCTTCTTGTTTGTTCATATACAGGATTATCTAATATCAGTTATTCTTATGCAATCAAGTATCTTCAGATCAAATTTGTTACAACATTATGAATTTTCATGTCACGTAGACATAGAATCGAACAATCATCTTTTCTATGTAATAAATATATTTTGGCATTTGTTTAAATCTACACTAGAAATTAGATCAAAAACTAGTGAGAGGAAGTTTTTGAAAGATTTATTTGATTCATACAATCCATTTTACTGGAAGTTTGTACAAAATCAGTTGACAGAAAAAACAACATGCATGTGCCAGCGTGCTTTTTTAGTATGAATGAACTCAAGTTTTATACTGATTGTCACTAGCAAGTTGTAGTAAGCACAAAAATCAGTAACTTTACAAAAAAAATGTGTGATTTGTTTGTGTGAAATGTTTGTGTAATGATTATCATGAAATGCTCAGTAATATGGAAAAAAATGAGATTATAAATTCACTTATCAGAAGTTGTAGGCTGATAAAAATACTGTTCTCACCGAAGGTACCGTGTCTAGTTTGATTCGTAGCCGCACAGGTACAGCTAGAACCGAACAGGTGGTAGTTGTATTGTCACACGATCAATAATGAAAACTCAAGGAAAATAATACCCAAAAATAAATATGCCGGTAACTAAATTACACAGCCTATGTTCCTGACGTCAGTAGACTTGATATGTCAAAAACCATGCAGGACACTGATCTACAGGCAAACTGCTACATCCACAATAACGTCCGCTTTTCATAGTATGTGTGTTAATTGCCATGTCATAACAGAAAACAAAAATAAAAACAATATTTTAAATAATTCACTGCCAATGCAAACCTAAGTAATAAAACTAATGATATGAAAATTGGCACAATAATCTAAAGTATGTAGTCGATATGTTTAGATGGTTACAGAAGAAGCAGCTGTGCAAAGAAAAGCGCACTGTCTGTCTCTCTTTTCTGCTTGGGGTTAAAAATACGTTGATTGCATGTAATATACAAATTGTCATATGCACAGCACAAAAACACAAATTATTCATAAATTAGTGAAAAGTTAAAAATAATAATAATAATGTATAAAGTATGTGAAATATGCAAGCGGGGACTAGCTAATTCAGATATATCAAAAGCAATGATTGTACAGCAAAGCAGATGTGGACTCTATGATATTACCCGACATCATGATTGTTATAACAGATAACACAGTACATCGTTTTATTTTGTAAGCTAGATAACAATTCAATTTCAATTTTCAATGCGCGGCCTGTCAATGCATATCAACTGAATCAACAGGGCTTCATAATGCCAACAGAAATGAAATCTACTACCCAACCGGATTAAATTGTATTGGGAGTTATGCTCTTACTAATGTTATTTGCGAACAACTCCAACCAAAATATTAATGGATCTCACCAATGATGAAATAATACCATGGGTTCTTTGGGTTAAGCTTCAGTTTACCAAATATTACACATTATAGAGTTGAAGGGAATTAATCCGGGATACAAAGGAACTGGAGTGGATGCTATGAGCACTCTCCATCACAGATAAATGGCCATAAGTTGTACCATTTGCCAACATACTTCATAGAGTTTGTGCTCGACGTTTGTGACCACAGTTCATTCTTCCACAAGTCATCACCCTTTATGATATACATAGATTGATGATGATGAGAGTAGAAGAGAGAGTCTATATCTCTGGTATAGGTGTTACCTGAAGGTGAGTATAAGTCGCTGGGAGATGCCGGCGGGAATGCTGACTCTATCGATGTCTGATTCACACAACAAGAATGTGTCCCTTCACTGGAGTAATCGTACTTGTAAACCTGAAAAAAAGATGAGTGAGTGAAAATCAGCCCATAATCATAAAAAAGGAGATACATGTAGTTTGAGATGGTCTCACAACAGTTCGGAGAATCAGACCATAAGACATTGCCTTCTGATTGATATTGAGAAATTGTCAAAACATTCAGATATCATGTTAAACCAGTTTAATATTGTCGTAATGTGAATGGAATGTTAAATAAATTTCAGAGGGTTTATCAATTCGTAATAGTTCTAAGAGTATTTACCCTCGCACAAAATTAAAAATATCGTGTTTCAGGATTGCAAAACATCACTAAATAATAATCCATAGAGAACATACTTGGTCTCCTTTGAAGAAGTAGATTAGCTCGACATTAGATCGCCAGTCATAGAATACTGTGTCCAGATTAACAGGAATCTTGGGGCTTGTAGAGTTATGAGACTGGAACTTAGACCTGATAAGTCCGCCGTAACTTGGTCTATCATCGGCCGCATTGTAGATATAGTAATGCTCTCCTGTAAAAATAATATCATAATATCATACTAGATGTGCGTGCATTCATGGTTTTGAAATTTTTTTTCGCAGGAAAAGGCCACTGTTATTCATGCGGATTAAAATCCATGAAATTTTACGGTTCAGGAAATGGAGAGTTCCTGACCGGAAAACTATAAACAATTACAGAAAAGCTCCTCAAAGTTTTTTTACTGAAGCATCAAAGGGCAAAATAATAGAATTTGAGCTGGTAGGGTTGGGGAGTAATTGATATGTCTACTGTGACATCGGAAACTTCATTCATTGGCAACAGTTATAAATACAGAATAATACAAGAAACTACTAACATCTGTAATCAACTCTGTGTTGCCATAAAACACAATTGCTTATATAAATTCTCTTTCAAGGATCACCAAACACAAATACATTTGTTTATATTTTCATGAATCAAATAAGGCTAATTGTGGACATCCGGTGAGGAGTAGTATTTGAGCCAATGGCATTCATGAATGCGTTTATTGAAGTTGTGAATGAAGGGTGCCAAACTTGTCCATCCAAGGCAATAATTACTGTTCTGCGCAACCTCATTAGCTTAATACGAAATAATTTTTTCCTAGATAAATTGATTGGTAAGTGCTTGATAAGGTGACCCTGAGGTGCTTAGATATCCATTACGACCAATTACGAGCAAGTGGTGGCAAGAATTCAAGTTTATTTGGAAATAGTAACAAGCCATGATAATCTAGGGGTTTGGCAAAGGTTTGTACTAATATTGGGATCATTATGTACACAAACAGGATACGCTATGACTCAAGATAGAGCCAAATATCTGCAGCTCACAAACCTTTGAAAAAGTAGTATTCGTCAGTGAAGGTCAACGTATTCAGAGAAAACTTCCAGTAGTGGAGGAAAGCGTCGAGGTTTGGAGGTAGCCCACCCCACTCGGGGGTTATAAGTAAGGGATCTCCAATCCTGGCCTTCTGGTTGTTGTTCTCATACATCCAGAAATGATCACCACGGAAGAAGTATGAGTTAAAGATCCGGCTGTTCTTAGTACCGGGGCGACTCCTGACCCAGTCAAAGACCATATCAAAGGATCCAGTGCACGGCCCTACAACAGACAACATGTGACAATTAATTAACAACGAGTAATGTAATTTCTGATATCCCTAAAAACCTGCATGTTTTTCTATTTGAATTTGAATAAGCTAGTTATATATATGATATATAATTAAAGCTGACATTCTTTCACATTAATCGCCCACCAGATTATTGTTGAGAGGGAGTTATCCTCACTTTTATATTAGATTTCCTAAAATACCTCAGAATAATTCATCAGAATCGTTTTCTATTAGAGAAATCATACAGCTCATACGCTTTCAAAATTAATTGCCGGATATTAAGCCTTCGATAGCAACGTCAATGGATGACACTGCTCCAGTGATAAATCAAGCATGTAAATTAGGATTGCTACGAGTTAGGTCTCAGGTAGGCAGGTAATCATTGACAGTGATCCCACAGCCTTCAAGGTAAAACTCCGACAGAACACACAGTGCCCTATGTATGAACTACGTAATAAGGGCCGGGGAAATTGAGTTAGGAAATTGATTAATGATATTTTGTCTTCTGCTTATAAGGTTTTAATTAAAATATCATTATGTAACAAAGTTCAATATCTCACCAGTGATATTTTCTGTTCCCTATAGCTCTGATAAATATTTGTATTTAAATATTGGTCATCCATGTAATGTTTGGTTTTATCCCAGTATAGATTTGATATCACACATGACACTGCGCTTTATAAATCCTATCTCAGAATTGTGACGCCATATTTTTTGAGGAGGCGCCTAATAAAGTCGAACGGTTTTGTTTTACGGAAAGAAAAGGAGCGATATTGTCTTCTTATCAAGCTCCATGTGCAGTTATCATGGTTAAGCCAGAGCTATTTGGACCATGGTTTTATTGAGATAAATATGGATTTATATATAAATTTCTACACTTACCGTAAGCTTTTTGTACTTCTCTCCTGTCATGGTGGGACAATTCAAACACTCCTCTGATACTCTGGTGATAGATTGCATTCATCACGCTGTCCTCCATGTTAGAATGGTTCAGCCCGATCACATGCCCCAGCTCATGAACAGCAACCTGAAAATATATATTGAATACAACATTATATTTACACATCTTACCAATTTGTGAAGAGCATCTGATCCAAATTTTGTCTCATACATACGAGTCATGGCATTTTTCTGATGTAAGAAAATCTTTACTTTGTTCAGTCAGAAGTAGGCTTTTTTCTAGGTGTATCAAGAAATTTATGAAGTTGCTATCGGCAGCTGGTATTAAATTTCTTGCATCAGAAGTAGCCTTTTTTTAACATCTGGAAGATATCGTGGTGATGGACTGCCGATAACCTAAGCAAATGATTTTATAGGGTCACTTACCCAATTAATGGCGCATTACCCGAAAAATTAGTCTTTTATGCCTAATTTAAAATGTAGGTGAAACTCTTTATAAAGGTAAAACGCTTAGATGCGTGTAAGCGATGAACATATCACCTCAGAACAAACCTATTACATGATCGAGAATGAATCAGCCTTCACTCAATGAAATCTTATACAATGTCAGGCTGTAGTACCATTAGCAAGGAAACAATTACCCAGGTTTATAAGGTTATCCTAGATTAGGATGGGCACGTTTAGAAGTCTAGACTCTATGCTGGCACCGAGCCAGCCTATTTATTCCCAAATGGAGTTGCATACTCATTTCCTTTTGCAAGCACTGCTGAAATGTTGTTACTATCCTTGTAAAACCTTGACATGAACAAAGTTATTCCCTTAATTGAAGGTAAATTTGTTTACAATTTACAAACGTTTAGAAGTTGAAATTACAAACCCACAACCTCATTCGGTTTTATTAGATGTGGACTAGCTGTACCCGATGACTTCATAGTGGTACATTCGGTCCAATTAGCAAACTAATGATACAATGTTATGTTTGGTCTGATACGATGTAAATCAAACAGAATACTGAAAGAGCTGCTTTGAAAATTATCTGCCGAGTCCCTGAAGTAAAATTAAAAATCTCGTTTGATTATTGACATGTTGGTCACCAGAGACAACGTTTAGCTGAACAAAATAACAACAGCTTTCTATAATTTTAATTAAATCACAGGCTGACCTAATTAGTGGTGTACCAGATCTCTCTCTACAGTTAGAACGATTAGACAAAGTTTGTCGACATGCCAATAGTGAACAATCCAGGATAAAAGGCAGCCAAAATTGGCTCAGTTTCATTCATTTTGTTTCCAATTTTGTGAATGAGGGATAAATATCGATTCTCCTTGAGCAGTCAAATATTCCACGCTTCATTTAATTTCTAAAAAAAATGAAATATTACTCAAAACGGAATCGATGCATGATGGTAGACAACTGGTGCCCTGTTACGTGTAACCGTCACATTCTCGTGCATCGAACATCATTGATAAACTTTTCTTGTGTTCATTGAAGAAATTTCCACGGTTTTAAAACTTGCAAGGTCAAAGTGCTAACCCCTGTCTAAAGAGCATCTGGTACTATCATCATGATAAAAGGTTTAGTGCCCACACTGATCTCAAATCTAAATAGTCATACGCCTGCCCTGTTAGGGTATTGACGTCTGCGGCCAAAAATATCCCAAATATATCCGGGTTCTTCACAAACATATGGTAAGCGGTAGTGGGCATGGGAGTGTTTTCTGTGTACTCAAAACTAATGTAATAACACGATAGCCCTTATTACATAATAACCTGAATGAAATAGATCACTACTCCAAACATCTAACCTAGCTGGCAATCATGGTGTAGCATAGAAGGGACCTACTCACCGATAACAAGCTGATTCTTGTTCTAGTTCTATTGTCAGTAGTCAGTAATTCTGTAGTATAAGGTTCCGAATTATCGAAGTGCACATCTCGGAAATACTTGTGGGCGATTTCGCCTCCATAGCCATCAAACTGTCTGTAACAGCTAAGATGTACCCCTGAAAAATAGCGGATATAATTATAAGTTGTGATTATAGTTGCACAAATTGGTGGGAATCAGAAGTCGCAAACATGCATTTAACACTAACGTGGCTTATGCAACCTGTTTAAGGTATAACCTCAATGACTGTATTACTTAGTACACATTCTGTGAGAGGAAATCTTTTCCGTGTCCTAGTACCAAAGAGCTGGCTGCGTGCTACCATAGATTGGCAGGCACGGAATGGTACTTATAAAACTTCTACCATAAATTCAGGGAATTGAAAAGTCTGAATCATAATAGTGACCTGGTTAATTATCATCAATGCAATCATGGCATCATCAGCATAAAATTTGCAGAATTTTGAGTAAACAAACCTTCAAGAAATCCAATCTCGATATCCACCTTAGTATCGCTGTCCTTATCCTCATAGAAGCATAGAGGGGAGACTTCACTCCAGTACCTGAATGCCTGCTTCAGGATGCCTCTCTGCGCGTTAGGAGGTATGATGTGACTGTAGTGATCACTCATCAATCTCCAGCTGACCCGACTCTTTGTCAGGTAGCCTCCATCATCGCTGACTACCTGAGCGGACAGCACCGACCTCTCAACTCGTTCAGATTTTGATCTCTTTGGAGTTGCTCGCTCATTGTCGATCTCCTCAATGTAATCCGCTAGCTGCCGTTTCCGTCTCACTACTGATTGTTGGAGTTTAGAGTCTCGTGTTAGAATACTGCTTAGTGATCGGGAATACCGATCAATGTCTGGCTCTGCAGTTTCCTCAAAGTCAAGTTTGTCTATTACATTGTCAGGCTGTCCACAGCGACGCTTCGACATTTGGGCTGTCGTCCTGGTGTCGCACACACCAGTAATATCCAGTCTATAGTTTTTCTGAAGGGTTCTGAGACCATTCGCAAAGTCCTGCTCATTACACGTTGCTGGAATTGGAGTTGTTGTATTAGAGCTGTTAGTTTTTGGTGTGACGATAATGTCATCTTCAATCCCGTATTCTGTAGGGAGCATATTTTGAGGTAAATCTCTGCGTTTACGCATCAGCTCTACCTCACAGTCACAGTTTAGGTATCCATATTTACATAAGTACTTCTGTAAAATCACAATCGAGCAACGGAAATAAGATAAGATACTTCACCAGACTGTGAATGTAATGTGCAGTCATAAATAAAATGTCACTTTATCACCATGGGGGTACTAAATATAGGCCGATATGCAGTGGTGCAGCTTGGCACTTTCGACTTGAGAAAAGGAGAAAGCGCCACAGTGGACTCAGCCCTTCCGTTATGGCGGCAAACTAATAGTAATCAGCGGCGCTTTAGTTGAGAATAAACAACAACAACAATTACTATCAGCGGGTTAGGCAATCTGCACATAGTTGATTATAAAAGGCTGTCTTTTCCTCATATCAAAAGAATAGTGGCATCAACAAATTTATTCATTTTAAAGTTCGATGGAAAAATACTATAAAATTTTGAAATCCATGACATCATTTTCCAAAATTTTACTATCCTGTTGTATTCATCTCACATATTTTTTATGGCCTTTCCATCACTGTCACCGTGGACATGGGAAGATATCGCAATCAAAAATTTTGGCAGCAAGATTTACGTCATCGATCATGTCATCGATCACGCAAAGCCTCATAGATTCAATTATCCTGCTTAAAAAATTGCTCACAAATATAGGTTAATGACTTGACTTTTGTGGGCCGTTGACACGTGTTACATTTTTGTCTGCTTAAACAAAACTAGACTGTAATGTATGCTGATTCACTTACTTTGCACTCGTCATAGTTGGTGACTTGGTTGTTGTCTGTCTCCTCCAGTTTTACGCTGTCCACAGAGGAATCTCTGGGTAGATGGACCAGCTCAGCCGTTATTATTGATAACGATATAAGTACAATGATAATCTGGAGTATCAACGAACTGTACAGACTTCGGTTACCCTTCATGCTTCTGATGATGTTTTTTAATCCAGTCATTGTTTGTTTGAGTTGTGTTTGTGATATGTTAGTGATGTTTTACTGGAAATGAATAGTTTCGGAAGAAAATGTCAGCAGCGTGTTGTAAGTAACCAGCTTGTCCGTTGAAGTTTCTTGGGTGTACGAATTCAGTTTCCGTACAGTTGATAAATAATAATCCGCTGCAGTCAAAGAGTTTCACACAATCTTACCAGTTAGCTGGCGCTGTCATAGGAAGTTCTGAAAAATTAAAACAAAAACAGTCAATGACGTTAATCATGTAGTCAGACTGTGAGAATAGTTTGCTCAAGTCGTTGACATGCACTTATTGCTCGACAGTGAACAAGGTTTCAATGAATGAATGGCTGATAACCTTATCTATACACTATGACAGATCAAGTTCAGCCACACTCTACTATACAGTAATACAGTGTAAAATGTCTGGCTGAGCCGGGACAAGTAAAACAAAAAATACACCAACAGTCAAACATAGCAGCTGCTCGAAGTGAAACTTTCTAAATAAGTGAATAAAAAAGTATAAATCAGCAGCAAAATGCGCCGCTGTGCTGATCCTCAGCCAGTATGATGAGTAAATACCTGTGCGGGTTAATAACGTGCTCCGCAGAACCCACAATAGATGATTATAGTTAGAGATATACGTATCATTTAACAATTATTCACCATTACAATGCCTTATCAATGGCTGTATGAGCTCGCAAACCCAGTGTACTCTCCCTATATATACCCCCAAGCCACCGCACTAATTAACAAAAATTGTGGTCATCATCATAATTGTCTGTGTAAATAATACTACGGCTATTGGTTTTCCATCCCAAAGCCGTGTTGCAGTTGAATAAAGTACAAATTCTTCATACATATCAATAAACTATGATTGGTTGAATGATACTATACAATTTCATGCCATCATATTCTAATCAGAGTGAATTAGGGTTGACTTCATACCAATAATTTGATGGTGGACTACGAAGAATCACATGAGACAGATAATAGTCAGTGTTTCAGGCACTCTTTGGTATATTATCCTTTTGATTCATACATACACTCTTGTTGACACTAACTAAGCATTCTTTCTATTCACCAAACTTTACACTGAAATGTTAGGAAAGTTGTTTTCATTCCGAGCCTCCATGTCAATTCAAGCGCAAGTGAGGTTTCTTTAAAATCTCTTTTTGATATCAAACCATATCATGTCCAATTTCACTTCTCAGATGGCACTGTTATGCAATACACGGAATATTGTGTTGCTTTTGATCTAGCTGAGCATTAAAGGCTAAGATATGCCCTCCGATTCCATGACTTCTCACACCAGCTAGGCTGTCAGATTGCTCAGAATTTCCTTTTCTCTTCTGACCACCCAGTGTATGTGGGGGTGAGAAATGCATTCTCAAATGAAAACCTACACTGCTTTGCGGGGAGTAAATTATTGACAAAAATGTAAAAATTGCCGAATTTAGCAGCTATAAAACTATCACCGTCCCCTAAAAACAATGGTCCGCAAACATCGGCACAGACATGTTATTGACAAATCAGTGAATTTATCTCCACACGCAGAGGATTTTATTGAGACATGAAGCGCACACAGCTTAGTACAATATTTATGATGCTCATACCTGCTAAGCATTTTAATGGCCTCTGGAGTAAACAGCCACCATTGATTATTAAAACATCTACTGTGATCGTTATGTAACGCCATCAAATTTCAACACCTCTGGATGCTGCGACAGCTCACATACACAGAATGTGGCCAAATCTTAATCCACAGCATATTCCGAGCTAGGAAAACATGCTGTTTACATACTCGTTGGCCCTTCAAGCACTAAACGCTAGTCAAGATAAACCATCTTGGTCGAATTCATACTGAATGCTGAGAACCCTTGAAGCTTAACTTGTTATCTACATTTCTTTTGACTCGAGAGATCTGGTATGAAAGCGACAAAGTGTAGCAGTTACGTGATCAGGGCTAAGCTTTTCAGTCATGCAGGTGTAGTCTGCTGGCGTGTGAAAATTTTATTCTTCGGCATTCTTCTGAATCAGCAATTCAATCACCACAATGTTGCCTCCCCTGCCAAATTGTCAATCACTAGCCGTCAGCATCCGCTGGCGTACAGATTTGCAGACATTCTTTTGTTTAGGTTTTGATATGACAAGGGAACAACAATAACACCCATGATAATGCACTTACTTAATCTCAGACGAGATGAGAGCCAAATTCGTGACATATCACTACGCCCAGAGAAAAATCTGTGATACCAATCAACAATTACCGGTATACTGTGGGAACTCCAGCAACATAAAGTTACATAAAAAAATGCAGTTTTGGCAATTATCTCTTCGCTAGCACTCATTTGGAGCATGAACCTGCCAGAAATCTGATATGCAGGAAGACGACCGAAATCTACCGAGCGGCCATTGAACTAAAAACTCAGACAGTATCATTTTTTTCTGACTTTATTTTCCTTGACTTGGGTTGGCTGTAAATCACTAGAATTTTTTGATACAGCGCAGGTAACTTACAGTTATGCGGATTGAGCTATCCGATGTCAGTGAGTAATATTGGAAGTAAAAGTCAACCTCATCAGGTTCTTGTCAAAAGCCGTCCTATCAGTGAGAGCACCTTGTTCAAAATGATGTGAGTCCTGATCAACCCAAACAGGCTTTTAATTCTTGACATACAATTCCACTACTGAGCATTCCTCTCTCAAGTGTGCGAGTCAACAAAACCTGGCCTAATCCATGTAACAAAACATCACTAAGACTTGAGTATAACAAGCTATATAGAAACAAAAGTTGTGGCAACAATTTAGCCACCCTAGGCAGGCTTACCGGTACAGTTTTTTAGTGTTGATAAGATATAACGATTTGTTGAGATGACGACTATCAATATTGTCTTTGTTTATAAACTTTGAGAAAACTTACAAGACATTTGATACGCCTGTGCATGTCGTACACTAATTACAAGTTTCGGAGTAAAAGAACATTGGCCAAGGACCCCCTATCTACATCAGGGGAGCGTATAGACCGGAAAATAATGCCTTCACTTTCATGGAAGGTGCTGATGAGCATGAACAATGGCACTACTGTTACTGTAGACTGACAGGAAACGAAGCAGCCAGCAAATATAGCTCGATCATGAATGGCTTGTCATGACAGACGCAATATTTGCTGCTCCATAGTTTATGCTTGATTCACTTGTTTTGTAGCCATTCAATCTCAATTCAAGTGCTTATCAATGCTGATAAAAAATAAATATTGAACTAATTGGCCACAGAGTTTAACAACAAGTTGTCCCCTTCAAAGCCGAAGTTGGTCACTTCTCTTGCGAGCTTACATGTTTTACAGTGACAAATTGAAGATGTGGTCACCGATTTCAGCCACTACAAAGTACACATGCATTCCAGAAACATAACAACAACCAGAAATGTGTGGACATGGCCAGCTTTCATCCTCCAATGATACCTAAATTGCTGCCACATAGAATAGGAAGCATGCCATTATATCAAAGATTATAGTGATTGTATCAAATATTCATCTGAAACAATCATCATGAACTCCCCATACAGTCTTACATTTTGCAATGAAGAAGGTTATAGAACCATAAGCAGTGTAAAATTTCACAAACTTTAGGAGATTATCAGAGACAGTAGAAAACAACGGTCTCTGATATAATAGCTTAGCACTGTGAGTCACCAACAAGGGTGTGTGTATTTAGATCAGTCCCACAAATAGATATAATATAACTTCTATCAGTGCTCACAGCTGATATGACACATTGATAAGGATACCCAATCCTAGGATCTCACACCAATCTCAGTAAGATAATCTCTCCGACATAGATACACTATACACTGCTACGACAAACGTTCAACGCAAGCGCTAACTTTACTTACGTCTCCCACCAAATGATAAAGCCTGAGAAAGCATTGCAACACAGACGTCGTTCAATATTGTTAGTCGAATCTGTGTCCTCAAAATCAACAACCAGGCGATGGTAGTAGTAGCAACGAAATGCCAAATGCAACACATTCCGATAAAGTACGATGCAAACAAGTGTGAGAAACCTTATGCTGAAGTGAGAATTAGCAAGCCAAGATGGTAATCTCATGACGTGTTAACATGGAATTTTAACAGAAATATAACAAAATAACAAAATTATAGGGAGTGTTGAGAGGCAGAATATGGGATGGTATTGGGCGAGTAGTACGATCGAGATTACCATGGTGATTGAAGCGATGTAGGTGGGGGTGAGGTGGTCGAGTGTTTGCATAGGTGGGACGTACCTGTAAATCGACAGAATTAAGTGTTAGGAAATCTAGCTAATTATCCTGACTGCGAGTCGTCGAAGGAGAAGAGTTTGTATACGTTTGTGTACGCCTGTCCATTCAAGCACCTCGCAAGGCCTTTAGTGCTGTTCGTTGTCCGCTGGCTGCTATGACCAACATTAAGTCAATTGTCGATGAGAATGTCAGCGTACACAACACTGCTCGATATAATATAGCACCAAGTCTCGTCTCGTGATCATAACACAAGAAATCACTGATCGAATACAACGTTACAGTATAGGCCTTTTCTATCCCATCTTGCTGTATCGTATGACAGCGCAGCGCTTTATTATCGGCTTTGTAATTACTGTGAGAGCATTTACGACTTTTTATATTACACTGTAGCTGCAAATTATCTGAAATTGTGATAGGTTTTTAATCTGTAAGATAGAAATAAAAAATTCCTTAGACAAAGAATCGATATTACGAAAGAGCGGAACATTCGAGGTGGGGGTGATATTCAGACGGAGGGAGTAGAGATGAGATAGTGATGAAAGCAGATAGAGTAGGAAGTACGTTACTGCTCTACTTCCGCTGCCGCTGCTGTGAAATACCAAGTGATTCCTCAATTTATAACGGATGTGAAAATCATTGATATGAAGGTTATTTGTTATCATTACTTAGAATATGACTTTGCAGAATTGAATTTGCCCTTGAGACTGAATGTCCACCCACAGTCAGTTTTAGCAGAGATCCAAAGAAAGCAAGCGCCACAAAAGGAAGGTTATCAAGAGTTCTCCCTCCATACACACCCAATATTTCAGTGCGTAAAGTCAACAGTACACAAAGCAATATCAACATTACAACACCTCCTCGGGCCACGTGCACAACCATTAAGCAGTTGGTGACAAATATGACGTGATTTTGGCCAATTTGTGGTTTATGTAAACCAGAAATGAGTAAGACCTCAACGGAATGGTTTCCTAATTTAGAACAGTGATAAAAATGCATGAGAATTATGAAAATATCCCAACTGAAATTCAGAACAAATTATTCCAACATACACAAGATTATCTCAGTGGCTATGCTAGGTAAGGATTTGTCTCAGTTTTCAATTTCCATCTTGAATAGACAGGAAGATGAGGGCTCATCAAATGGAAACGAAATTCACTTGACAATTGGGCAATATAATGAGAAACCTTCAAGTTTACACAGGAAAATGAAGCGGAGACATAAAATTGCTAAAACCACCACCGCCGACCAGATCATAGATACCTGCACTAACCTTCTTCCATTCAGCAACACTTAGTCTCCTGGCATCAATTAAGCCATGCAGCTGTGATTTTAATCCACACTAGATGATCAATGGGAAGTAGATCACTCAAACATTCAGCTGCATAGTAATCCAAAATCGCAATGAGTTTGACAATCGGAGTAATCAAAGTCGTGATCTGTTTACATCTATGAGAATTTTTTTGTCCCAAATTGTAAACATTACAATGTCTTCAGCACACTAAACAGTACCGATATGAGCTATTTCTCACTCAATACTCTCCTTTCAGCTGCAGCTATCACTTAATAAAGTTCTACAGAGAGAGCTTATCAATTCTCAAGTCTGCCGATAAATAAAATCCTGGTAGTGTGTAGAATTGGCTCAAATAATACATTATTGTAGGTTTTTGCAAAGGTATCTGAAAATTTGTGCCCTTTGAATACTGTACACTTCAAATTTTCCATTCAAAGATAGTGTCATCACACGGGCTGTAATCGGCTGATACTAACCAGGCAAGGCCAGCTGAAGTCACATGACCCATTACAACACCTTGTATTATCTCACTAAAACCACTTGTTGCTTTTGGTGATTCTCCAAACGGGTGTGAAAATAAACATAATTTGACTTTTAATTAACCAAAATAAATATATGGGACAAAATATTATTTAGTCAATGTGCGCCTACTATGCGGGCTGACTGCTGACTGCTGGCTCCCATTAGCCAAGTAGATTTATATAATCCTAAACATCTTATGGGTTGGAGCAAGATAGAAAAAATAGCGGGTAGTCCCCTTGTCAAATGTTAGCCCCAACCCACCTAGTATTCTACCTGTCAATGTTGGAAATATGGCTATGACCTCTCTTAAGAGATTTCGCAGTTAAATGACACAAAATTGCAGAGATTTCATGACCTGACAGAATAGTTCCCACCATCCCATAGATTCATACATTCACACAGGTTAACAGCATCATAGAGTAGTGCCGTCAAAATATATGTATCAAAGGGCACCTTCAGCACCTACACGGCATTAATGTGACACACATTGTGTTCTATGCTAGCAGCTAACTGTCAGAGGAATAACAGCAGACGGTGTCAGGATATAAAGTGAGAAACCTGGTATGGACAAGAAAAAGAAACGCCTGTCTAGGGAGGCTAAGCTGTGGACAACAGCATAACAATATTATTGATAGCAATGAAATAATTAACATTGATGAGGTGCAGGTAAACAGCGGATTTAGTTCAGAACAATATTAATTACCAGAGGTTATACCCGAACCCATAAAAGTACTGCAGCCGCCCCCAAACTCAGGCATATTATCATAAACCCTTCGGTTGTTCGATGGACGCGTGGCGCTGATGTTGTCGATTTCAATCAGGCTAGACTATGACTAGACCTCGCAACAAAGATTTATACAACAAAACAACTAGTTATTCAATACAGGCAAACAATTAGAAAGGACTGTTCCACAGTTAATAGGAATGTATCATGTATGTTATCGTTGAAATCTCCGAGGATTTTTCATGTCCAAGTCAGCATATAGTACCATATTTCTTAAGTCTTCTGTCACGTTTTTTTCTTTCAGGCATGTTTGGTGAGGTATTTTAATGCTATAATTATTACCTTTCTGTTCATTGAACCTGGTTTCAGCAACTAGCAAACTTTGCAACAAAATTCCAACGCTGCATACATATATCTATTACTGACTGGATGGGTGGGTGTTTCCCACACGCTAATAACCGGCTCATCATTCAGCCCAATGCCTAGAAAACCAGGTATGCACATTGCAAGGGAAAAACATATGCCAATATCATTTATGCACACATCAAAAGTTTTTTTCATAAGACAAGAATGCTGTATTCAAATCAACAAAATAACTTGTTAATCAGGCGCAAAGTTTGTAGAGAAGCAGCAGCGGGGCTATCTTACTGCGCAAATTGCAGCGTTAATTTTATTACTTTAATATAATATTCGTTTGTTGTACTTTCATTCATAATTAATTTTTGCCGCCAGCCACATTGCTATATTTATATTATAACCTATCTTTTGCGCAGGACAAACCAGCTTAATAAGAGCAGACAACTTCATATTTTGACAAATATTTTTTTGGCTTGAACCAGATTTGTCTAACCTAAGCCACAGTAGAGTGTTGAAACAACGTTTAATTTATGCATGAGGGTAGAAGTCTGACACATAAAAGTATTGCATATAAAAAATCCATTTCCCAAACAATAGAAGTCCCTCTTATACAACAGCTACTGTGTGACATCCAGAACTCAAAACAATGTCTCATGGAGGCTGATGAATAAGTATTCGTTGTCACCTTCAAAAGGCCTTAACATGCAGCGTATAAATCCCCATACGAGCCTCCTATGCAGACATGTACTTTTCTGCTGCTGGTCACGCGGTCAAACAGGGCGTTATCGGCAGCCGGAGAGGCATTCCACCAAGGCACAAGTCTGATTCAATAACCACATTAAGCATTGAACAACATGTTATGGTTAATTATATCAACCAAAATTAACATTAATTTATTACCGACCAGTTAGTGTGGAATTTCATCTATCGCTTATGATAAAAATGATGCCAAATATAATAATACAATACCACCACAAAGGCCAAATCCTTTAAAATCAAACAAAGCTCTGGCGCTGTACCTCAGTCCCGTTCTCTAACCTAGAGTATGCCAATGAGATAAGACAAACCGCCTGTCAGCATATCTCAAATCTTGGGAACAAACACATTTACCAATTATCAAACGTAGCCTTATTCTTGATAATAATTATCATAATTCAGAAATCACTAGAAATCATCATAGCCAGGCTCAGCATCAGAAAACAGGCCTCAGTTGTTTTCGATAACACGGCCCTGGCATATATATACTAATCAAACTAATCATTGTACTAAATTCAGGATGATGCAGAACCAACAACAAAGTTAACACTTGGTTCATAGAACCATTTTTAATTTCAACTCAGGATACCTTGGCGTGTTAGTGTTACATTTATTAGAACTCTTCGTTATTTTTCCAGAAGTTATTTTACCAAAATTTATTTTGTAATTTCCCATACACAAACAAGACTTACACTATCAGAGAGCAATAAATTCATTACATTAATTATAAACCAACCTCTCTCAGACCGCCTTCAGGTTACTTTGTACTCCCACAAGTCCTTGCAGACTCCCGTAAGCAATCTACTAGAGATTGAGCGTTAGGTTTGGCTAGAACTAGATGCTTATCCGTTCCACATTTTCTTAGCTCAGCACTTGTACTCGGTCCTACTGCTATATACTGCAATGATCAAATAACCATTCAGTGTTTGATGAATCATGTTTGTCAACAGCTCATGCTAGCAATATCCAGCAAGAATGGCATCATCTGATGAAAGCTAGTTAACAGGTGCTCTCTCAATCAGCGAGTTACCATTGGGCAATACGGTATACTGCGGTGGGAAAATCTTCCCAAAATTTTAATCGATTTAAAGAGAAACTCAGTCAAGGCTTGTCAAGGTGATAGTGAATCTATGTACGCAGGCAATATCAGAGTAACAAAATAAGTTCCATCTTGTTTAGGCTATAATGATATAACAATATTATAATTTTCAGATAAAACACCCGTGTCTGTATAACGACACTCGAAATCCTAGATAATGGTTTTAGTATAATAGAAACGCTGCCACAATAAAATGGTTGAGGATTGGAGATTATGGGCTGTATCGAGGTTTGATGAAAACTGCATACAAATATAGGAGCACTCATTGTGTCATAGATTGTACAAAGAAGTTTCAGCATTGGTCATTCAGGAGCTGTGGATTACCATCAATGAAAGTGCTGTGTACAATTTAACCCGTAAAATAAACTGCATGGAGCTCAAGTGTACTTGAAATCTTAAACTTGAACATGTATAATAATATTTAAATTCCAAATGAAGCAATTACGTCAAATGAAAAGAAAATCCACATGATGAAAGCTCATCACTGTGTTGCAAGCTAACAAGGCTGGCGGTGTAGGGCTTCTTGGTGATATAAACTCAAAATCATGTCGCCAATTGATTCCGTTTCCGCTTGTCCATCTGCTCAACACAATATCACCATGCTTGGGAAGACAGTTGGTAGGTTTGGTAACAATGACAGGCAGCAAAAGATATTGGGCTCTAGATTGGTGCCGGTGCCCAGCTTGGCCACATTATGTTTTTAAGAACACTTTTTAAGATCACTTTTGTAGTTGACAAGCATCGGCAGTTGTCAATTTACTTTTGACTGCGGTATTCTCTTTGATCATAATGATTTATCAGTCAATTAAGAAACGTATAAATAGATTAAGATGATTGCAGACATCAGACGTTAAATTAATCAGCAAAAGTGGAGAGGTAACTGCTGTTATTTTTGTAACAATTAGATGTTTGTATCAACCTGCACCCCTATAAGTGCACATGGCACATCATACCGTACAGTGATGCTCTTCATAAATCTCTTTTTTAATTTTTGTAAAGATACTCGGGATCCATTTAGACCATTTATATGTGTTTACGTCGCTTAAAATAACTGGGCAAGTGCTCTCAGGTGGACCATCTCACCCACGACACTTGCGTCATAGTTTAGTCGAAATCATCCACAGTCAATATTCTATGGTGAGTATAAGAAATATAGTTATGTTAGTATGCGAGTGTTATGCTTGCTCAAAAACAGGCTTTTCAGCTGCTAAACAAAGTTATTTCCCAACACTGTCAATTTTTTGCCAGACTTTCTCTTAAATTTATGTGCAAGGACTAACATCACATGGTGCTAATCAGTTATAAAAAAAAGCAGTGCCTTGAAAGTACAAAATCATGCGTCTGTTCCTTTCAAATGAGATTGAAACAGGAAATTCTTGCTGTGAATGACAAAGCAGTGAGAAGTAAATTATTGAGCAAGTTTTGTATCAGAATTGGAAGACCCAACGTAAGTCTGAAACTTAGTGCATTTCATGTCAGCGCAGAATTAATACCTATAGGAACTCAATTTTAACGAGCATACAACTCCCAAATAATAATTATTATTGGTAATAAGTTAAATCTTTCATTATGAAGAGGTTACTCTTGGCACATGATAATTGGAATGGTTATTATGGTTTCATACGCATCTAGTTCTCAGCAGCAAAATATATTTTTGATAGTTAGGTTACAATTTTCAGCATTTTGCTGGTGAGACGCAAAACGAAAAAATAATTTAGACCAAAAAATGACAGGTACAAGTTCATCCAGAGGTCAGGTAATAAAACTTGAGCTCGATCAGCGGTGAATGAAATTTTAATTCATGTGGTTGTTGTTTTCTAACAAAAGTATAAACAACATAGAAAGTGACATTTAAACACTGTTCTTGCTTAACTTAGAATCAGCTGTAAATATGTCCAATTTAGGCTTCGTTTCAAATCAGTCGGTGAATCAGATAGACGTTACATAATCACACATCAACAAGCAATTATTTACTTCAATGAAAATTGTCCCAAATTTTGTGAACTGATCTACTTCTAAAGAAGACGCAGACGGGTTAATTGAGAGATCTTTAGATACAAAACTTTGGGTCACGTATACAAGTCTAGAAAATCCACCAAATTAACGTACTCATTTATGACTCATCTAGAAAAAATCATCAAAAGCTGCACAATCTTTCATAATTTCTTCGAAGCAATATCTAATAGCTCTCCTGAAATCACTTTAACCAAAATCAATTTTGGCAAAGGAGTCTTAGCTCACCTAATTATATTCTGGTGAAAACACTGTTTGATATGATTATCTCTGGCGACAGTTGGTTACATGAGAAACAATTTTAGACACTGCAGCACCAATACAAATATATAGACATCAGAGCTATACATATGATAGGTACACACATCAGAGCTATTACACGTCAGAGCCATAGACAGAAGTACACGGCAGCGGTAGTCAGGTAAGGGCAGGGGGCACTTGGCCTGACATTGCGGCGAAGGATAATGGCCTGGGGATAAATAAATTCTGGCTTGAGCGCTGCACAGTCTATACGGTCCTACTGGGAGCTTCATTAGACAGCCATCATTGAACTGTTTTCAATAATATAGATTGGTATATCATTTCCCCTGGAGTATAATTGATAGGGTCTGGCCCTGGGTCATCAGCACTGCAGACTCATAGACTAGCCATGGTCTCACCTGTTAGCATTCAAATTATATATTCATGTGAAAATGTGAATGATGGACACAGATTGAATTCGGTGTAATTACTTTTATCATATAGTCTGAGAAGATGTTCTATATTTCATAAGTTTGTTAATATGAGCAGACTGTAGATGACCTGGAAATCTTGCGGGTAATGGGAAGGAGGCAAGCTTGTCTAACCCTGGATTTATATCTCAGACAATGTACCATCAAATCAAAATATATCATAACTTAACTCACTCATTGATAGTGTGTTGGGGTGAATAAAATCTGAGCAGAAGGCTGCTTGTAAAAGCTGAGCACACGCTTTTGCTAAAGTTTGTTTGTGCCAAAATAAAGTGCAAATTGGTAGTAACAGTGTAATAATAATTAATATGTAGGTATTTTGGGCGTCTATCAAAAAACACGTAACTGAGTTTTGGCAGCTAATTATATTTGACTTATTTATCAATGAGATAAAGCGGGCCAACCAAAGCCTTCGTCAGTTGCAGTACAGGGGCCTTTTCGCATCGGTTCTTATTGTAATATCAAAGTTATACATAATCTACGTAGGCATGAATAAAGAAATCTTCTGGCAAAAGAAGAAAAGGCAGAAAAGGAAATTTATTATTTCGAAACACCAAATTTTCTTTGAACAATGCAGTGAGTCTGCACACCTATAGTAATTCATTGCTCTCATCAAATCATAATAGTCAAGTTTATGTATCAATTGATTAGGAAAGCCCTACTTGTCGATGAGGAGTATGCCATGCCATGATGATTTTTTATGGTTTTATTTTTTGTCAGATATGAAGAATTGATGCATGGAGGGTTGTGCCATACATCGTCTAGCTCTAACCATCACATCTAACTGAGAATATGGAGAGGGGAGCTACTTAGATAAGCTTGATTTGCCTAGTATGGGCCGGCCTCCAAGGCCACCCAATGCAGACAGCCTGCTCAGGAATAACTGTATAATTTATAAGATTTGATTTCTTCCCTCAAATAACCTAGAATAAGTTCTTTTCTAATTTGTCCGCAGTCCAGTCATTTCCATTCTGCTGGTGAGTTGGTGGCTCAAAACCTAAATGCAGGCAAATTAGATCATGCTTGATCTACAAATAACCATGGCGTGTAAATGGTCCTGTTTTATAAAACATATGATCTTCGCTCAAACTTTGCTGCTACGCGCTCCACTACCCACTGATGGTGATTTCATACCGAATGCAACAAACATCGCACTGACAGAGTTTGAGCCCTTAACCTTTCATGGGCACTACATATTTGATGTGGCAATTTTGACACTAGGGCTCACAACAGTGGTGGTGAGCCATGCCATCTGACTTTACAGAGACATTCAGTGATATATCTGTGTTAGTGAGCATAAATCCACCACCGATGTAATCAGGAGGGATAGATTCAGAGTTTTACAGAGACATGCAAGTTGTTGTTGGATGCAGTGGGTTGTCCCACAAATGTATGAGCAGCCTGAGGTTTCATAAGAATGAACTTGGTTCTTCTAAATTTTCTAGCCAAAGCGTATTGGGGCGGTTGCTCTATGCCATCAAACTAAGAGTTGGTATTTTGATCTGGTATCCAATGAATGAAAATTGAGTTACCTGAAACTCTACAATCTACATGAACTAACCTGGAGGTTTTCAGATAATTTAGAGAAGTAAGACTGGACCTTCTGCAGACAGAATTCCACCCCTGATGGTGAGAAGAATACCACATACACCATCTATAGGAATAGTATAACATCAACTAAGCTAAATAGCATGAGGAAGTGAATGTATATACTATAATATCAGAACTGTGAATGGTCTCACTTGAGTGAATATGATTAATAATATTGGTGACTGGGATTAAGAGAAAAAAAGCAAAAAAGTGAAAACCAAAACAGGCCAATTAACGTCATTGTGACTAGTTCTTGTCCAAAAAATTTAGATAGTAGATCTGATGCAGAGAGTTATGTCTATGGTATACTCATAACCTATACTTACACATGAGCTTTGTTCTGAGAGCCAGGAGAACTTTCTCTGTATATTCTCATCAAAGTCTTTATCCGGTGTTGTACAGTATACCTCAATTTCGTCGACATCACAACCTTCAATGACAGAAGTTGTAGTAAGTCTCAAACAACAAAACAACACTTGCTGGAAAAAATTGACATTTTCCTTGAAATTTATTATTCTCGCTATAAGTTTGAGATTAACTGGACCTCTACTGTAATCATTATGAAAGCGTAGTATTAAGACAGACTATAGTCTCTGGTATCACACAAATGATATTGTGTGTGGCTAGAGCATTGAATGTGTAAATTTTTGGATGTAGAAAGTACAATGCGTTGGCCGATGTTGAAAACCAAATTTCCTGTTTCAGGTATATGCCTGTGCAATTTGATTCAAAGTCCATCTTCAGGTATACTGTAATGTGAATCAATGTATTGATGATCCAATGTCAAATAATTTTCACATTTTTCCATCGGCAGACAAAACAAAAAATGGGAAAAGCTGCCCGCCTTGCACGCTCTGTCATGCTGATGCTGAGAATATCTCATCCCTTGATGCTGTTTTGAAATGGACACTCACTACGCACACATATCCATTACTAGAACATGTTTTTCAGCTTATTTTACCATGATTCCTGAGGTTTCCTGTTAGATCAATCGTCTTCAAAGATGTTTTGGGATACAAAAATTTAAGTGTAGTAAGCAGCTCCGGTTGCATTTCTAAAAATAGAAGACAGGACCATGTTGCAAATTCCAGTACTTGGCTTACACACTGCAGTTTTGACCAAACTATGTGGGAGGGACACAGGATCAAATAATACTCACTGGTTTTACAGCATTACAGTATTTGATAATCTAATATTGAAAAACGTGCACACATGCTTTGGGGAAAAAATCTTGTCATTTCAGTATGGCGTGACTTATTAACTCTTTGGCAATTTGTCGAAATTTGTTGGAATGTTTTTTTGAAAGAAAACAGGAAGGATTGTCATTTTGAGTCATCAAGTGAAAGCCTGTGCTAACCCCTATGGAATCAAAATGATGTGGTAATTGGAGATAAAAATTTCAAACCTTTGAAAAGTGAGAAAGTCACAACTTCGTGGTAAACTCTTGACCTACCCTAAGGCTACAGAAAATATCTGCTTCAAAGAGTCAGTCACAGAAAAGAAAGGTTAACAGCTCGAGAAAACCTGTAATTCTGGAATTTTTTTATGAGAACTATTATGTAAAATTGGTTTAGCTGAATGGATCACACTCAACAAGAATATAATAATTTTCTTAGATGTATCTGGTTTTAAAGTATTTCACATTACAGCCAGGTTCATATTCGTTTGAAATATCAGGCGCCATCCTCATCTACTGTTCATGATTCACCTGAGCATATTTTAGTAACCAGAGCTTCAGCATTCCCAGTCTCGGAGCCTCGGCATCGCAAACTTAGATCATCCCGAGCTGTAAACAATCGACCAAACAACATGACAACAAACCAGTCATCAAACACTTGTGTAATTTTTATCGATCCTGAAATCATGTAGTCAAAACCACATCGAGAACACATAGTAATCATTACTCTAAACAAATAATTCATCTGTGGTTTTAAAATCACTTTAATAATTATCATAGGATTCGGGGGTTCTTTGCCCAAGATGTCATATCTTGGTACAGTGTCAACGTACCGGTGCTCTTTTCATTTGTGGTCTGTGACTTTGTAACAATATACAAGATAAAAGACATTGTACTTCTATTCAAACGACAGTTTTAGAAAAAAATTAATGAAAAATATCAAAGAATTGGTAACAAGCCAGCATATCAAAGTGATCTCTATAAATAACTTTGTTTGGTATGTCACAAGGCTGGCAGCTTTGATGCCAGAAGTTGATTGTAGCCAAATATTGTTACCAGGTACTCGGCTATTAGAGTACATAATCAAGAACGTAGACAGAACACAGACAGATTCTTAAAATTCCTCACTATCAACGATGGGAAAATAAGAATCATACTTATGTTATAAACAAAACACATCTAAACCTCTCATATAATTATACTGATTGAGTTACAAATGTCGAAAATCGCATTTGATTACTCTCAAGTCGTGGGTCCAAATGTTTCATATCATATTTCACATGTCTGAAATTTCGCAGCAAGTACAAACACAGTTCAGATATTTGATGGTTGGCAATGTTTCACTTGGTGACATGTATATATTCCAGAAGCTTATTATGCCATAGCTGACAGCTTCATAGCCTCTGTCTGACTACAATCATATAGTAGTGTAATAAGAGACCAATCGTTTTTGGGGCCTGATTCCCATGGCATTCTTAGATTTTATCAGTATGAAAAATTCGAATCATGCCCGTACATATTTTCACTTAGAAATCTGAGATGCTAGCACTTAATTACACTTTTTTGCTAATGATATCTAGCTCCTTGGTCTGTTCGTACAGGAGGTCTATGTTTTGAGTCCGGTTATCATGAATTATGTTATGTTATGATCTCAATTACAAAACACAGTCAACTACATAGATGGTCCACAATCTGATCTAAAATCAAAACTGGAAGTTATCCTCTCTGTTTTAAAGTCAAGACAACTTTTAAAACTAAGTTTTCTCTCAAGTCTGAGTATCATGTCTCACCTAATCTTGGATATGCGTCTTTATTAAAATATGATTTACGCCTTATGGTTGTTTGGACTACGAATATGTAAAATCACTGCCCTAACATGAAGGGAAAGAAATATGTATAAGACTAACCCTTTTTTTGGGTGGCCTCACCAACGGTGTAGTTATTTTTTGTTTGCCAAGCTGCCATAAGATCTTCATCACAGGATGTTACGGCTTTATTACATGCTTCCACAGCATTCTGACTCGTGATGATCATACCGGAATAGTCTTGTGGGTTCTGCAGTTTGTCCCTAAGCTTGTCTATATTGATGAACTGGAACGTGAGAGCTGGGACACAAGCACCCAGATAACCTTCCTCACTGAGAAGCTGTAAGATTCAATAATTTATTTTATTTCATTTACATTTTGTGAGACCATGAATTAGTTTTGAATAGTGCTTTCAAGTTAAGGGTTCTTGAAACATTCATGAGTCTTCTGCCATCACCTGACAATCATATCACTTAGCCGTCTCATGACGTCTAAAAATTTTTTGTGGGACCAGGTAATGAGGAACGTATAGCTTAGCTGATGAAACAGCTGAGCCAACTGAGCAGAAGCCATCCCTTTATATACTCCAGAGATATGTAGTTTTCACTTCCCCTTGTTAAGACGGGGTTTCACACGTCAATTTTCACATAAAGTTTTCATCTGGCACCACAGCCTGCCAATCTATTATTGCTTTTTTTGCAACCTCAACACAGCTGCCACTCAGAAACTATTCTGTGCAGCTGTGTCTCCAGATGCCTGAACAATCAATTGTATTATGGGTATTCGTTATATATATTGAGGATGTGGTTACGGTCAAAGTGTCCCCATCCCTAGGTCTTTTAGTGACGTTGAATGCATGTCAATAAAGCTGATCATTCCAAGATTGTCGATATAAATCTAGTGGCGGCTGTTGATAGATTGCCACTTGGCTATAGCTTAAAAATGAAAAATAGATGTCCTTGTGGCACAACTGAACTATTCATTTTTCCAAGACCAACTAACTCAATTAGAAGGCATTTGCTAACACAAGAATACTTGATGATGGCTGCTTGGACAAAACTAATGATTTGGTCGCATCACCTTGAGGTAGGGATCATCGGTTCTCTCACTTTTCAAAAGCAGGACATGGATTTCATCACAATCAGTCTGCATCATGTCTCCAACAATTTTACTATAAACTATAAATGTGTGCCATTCAGTGATCCACCTAAAATTATATAATATCTCTGAAACCAATTTCTCCTTAACCGATCACTGTGGGGAAATATAGCTGCTTATGGTCATAAACTATGGTTTTGCTTAGATACAAATAATTATATCATGTTATATGAAGCAGAAATATACATAAATATACAATTTATCATTTTGCCATTGCATCCCATGTCTAGCAGTGGCCTCTCCAAAACCTATCAACATTAATAATAATAATAATAATAAAATAATAAAGTTTATTTGTGAAACGCTTAATAAAATTGCAGAGCAAAGGTGAAATAAAATGGATAAAATATGTGCATGAGGATAAAATTAAAACATAATTCTGATACTGCTATATAAATCTATAAAATAAAATCTAATTACTTAAAGTACAACCTAAATAAATACGTTTTAGTAGCGGACTTAAAACCGGTAAGGCTCGGCAACAGCTGCAAATCAGGGGGCAGGGAATTCCAGAGGGTTACGAGTGATGATGGTAGGGATTTTCCACCGAATGTGGCCAAGCAAGAGGTGTGATGGGATGCGAGGATGATTTTTGAGCTGCTTCTAGTGACACGGCGAGGTTCAGGAATGTAGAGTTGATTGATGAAATAAGATGGCGTATCAGGAGAGTTATGATAGATCTTGTACACAAAAAGTAGAATTTTAAATTGAGCTCTGGCATAGAATAATAAACCGCATGTCAGCTTACAATATATCCATAACAAATTTCATTTCTATTTGTTGAGATGATGGATACTA
The DNA here is from genome assembly GCA_914767715.1 of Membranipora membranacea. Lineage (NCBI taxonomy): Eukaryota > Metazoa > Bryozoa > Gymnolaemata > Cheilostomatida > Membraniporidae > Membranipora > Membranipora membranacea. The sequence goes on along the minus strand of OU612065.1, from coordinate 14,941,761 downwards.
GATTTAGTCAAAAATGCTTATATATCTCATCTAAGCATGAATATAATGTAGGTACTCAGCAGAGCTGAAAAAAGTAAACTGGTCTCACTGTTGATTCTTAAACAGCTTAACTTTCTCCTCATGAGAGGTATGTGCTGCATAAGGGTTGATTAATCTAGCAATCTGTTTCTCGTAGGTCATTAGTCATTCCAGGTCGGCTAGGGTGAATTGCCCGCGACAGCCAGCAAAGGTAGTACTAGACAAACAGGGCCTAGCGGTCCTGTGTCCGACGCCCTAACACTGAGTTAACCCTGATCGATCCCTTGTTCGTAGGAGTTTATTTAAGTCTAGGTGGGGCGGCTTCTTACTTGTGACTCGTGTAATTACGTTTATTTCACCACACCAGTCTGTCCAGGGAACAAGTCATTGCTGTGCTAGACACAGGGCAGGAGTTTCTGCATTCTAGGTTCCACGGGGAGTCTTTGTCAATATTACAAAATAAAGCACAGTTGCGCTGTAGTATGTTGGATAGGCCGTGGGGGACAATGTCTGGGAACCTGTCTTCAGACATGTCCCAAGACACCAATTAGACTTGTATAACAAAAGGCCTTTTGTTTGGTGAACAAAGGCAAAGTTTGCTTGTCTGGATACGTGTTTGCTGATGGTTTGGGGAACTGTTTGGTAGCTGTCCTGCAGCCAACAGTTCTCCGCCTTTGCTGCGCTCGTTTGAGGGTGTGCGCCGTCCGCCCGCTGCTACGATATGTAGGGGCCGCTAGTGGGGGTGTGGTGCGGCTGTGCTTTGTTTTGTAGTGAAATAAAGCCCTGCTTCAAAACTAGCCCTCCTCGTACTAAAATTCATGCAGTTCTGAATGGGCACTAAAAACTGTCGCTGGCGACGGGTGTTGTAAGACATGTTGGAGGACAGGTCTTACAGCTCTCAAGCACTCTACAGCATTGTTCTCGAATACAATACAGCATTGTTACACTGCCTTTATCGTTAAAAATCCGTTGTTCTTGAGTGCTGCAAGACAAGTTGTACAACATGTCTTAAAGCACCCGCGTGTTGGATCAGGCTAAGTACCTAAACTATGTTTTACATTGCAACATGGGCTGCACCAACAAACCCTCAACTTTGATTTATTCATGAATCTGGCTATTGCCCATACAGAACTGGACTTTTTCTGTAATGTAGTGGATCTTGCACTAGCTTAGGACTACCGCATTGTAATGACCCTAGACCTCAAAAAGCTGGGCTTGGGATTAGCCAGCATTACAAAATAAAGTACAGTTCTAAAAGACCCTGTTGGATACAGGGCCGATGTCAGGGAGACATGCCCCAATACACCTATGAGAGTTGTGTAACAAAAGGCCTTTTGTTTGGTGAACAAAGGAGTACAATGGCAGGCAAAGTGTGCTTGTCTGAATGCATGTTGGATTCATGTGATTGCGTACTGGGGCGTGTGTATGCTAAGCTCAGCTCTCTACATTCGCTACACTCATTTGTGGGTATACACAATCCACCCGCTGCTACGATATGTAGGAACCACTGGTAAAGGGTATTTCACAACTGTACTTTATTTTGTAATGAGTGTGTTGGCTGGGTTGAGCCAGCGCACATTGGATAGAAGGTAGTAGTTAAGTTAATTGTTTGGGAGAAGTCACTAGTTTTTTTTTATTTTGACTACTCCTGACCTATGTTCAGGATCAACATTTGGCATCTGGAGTCTGGCATCTGGAGTTACAAGCATGTCCAGTATTGATACTGGACATGCTTGTAACCGCCAGATGCCTATGCATGGATCAACCATGATGAACAAAGGCAAAATAGTTTGATAATACCAAGGAGTAACTCCTTGATAATACATATCCTTGAGGATCAGATAAAAGGAATAATCTGTCTACTAAAAGATATCCTACCCTGTCACTGGAACTAGTGGTGATCTGACTAGCCAGAAGTGATTGATTGGTTTAGTAATATATATAATAATATAATGTAGATGATGGCCTTGACCATTATCTACTTTAGCTGAAAACCCAGTGATTACTATTCAATAGCCCTTGTTCCTTTTGTGATAGCTGGAAAATATTGGACTAGCTAGAATTGGGCACGCAACTCCGATCATTGGCACCTTCATTCTGGGGGACTCCCATGCCATAGGCATAGGGCATTGATATTGAGTATTGATAAAATCGTGGATTAAATCTCTCAATTATACTTTTATTGAATGTATAGAGTCGGAGAGGATATTTATACATCAAGAAAAATATGCCACCTTCCTAAGCATGTTGTATAATATTGTAGTTGCGTCATTTTCATCCCAACCAAGCATGTACATTGTTATGGTACCCATCACTGCGTCATCACAGTGCGATCACTGATCACTGTATCATCACTGGACTGAACCTTTTTATCACTTTTTCACGGTATTGTGAAATACAAATCAGATCCTTGCAGTGTAACATATAAAATCAGACCCTGATACACATTTGATTTTTGGAGTATTGTTTTGGGCCAGGGTGTCTCTTATTTTGTGCGTCCATTTTTGAATAGGATTCATTCACCAACAAGTCTCGTTGTCACCAGGTGCTTTAATAGCACTGGGGGTCAGGGGCACGCTAGCTTTTTAAACCTAGACTCAAAAGCCAACTTTACTCTTTTGAGGATCGTCTGTGTTTTCTGTAACTTCGTCCAAACACAAGGTTGATTTAACAAATAAGAATTTGAAATATATAAGTAGTAATTCCTTTTCTCTGACCTTGTTAATAGAATGGAAAACTCTAATAAACTGTTCAATGATCCTCAAACAATACCATTAATCATCATACCTAGTCAAACCATGGTTATAAATATTGTTAAGAAATTGTATTATATTCGCAAATCCACAGACAGTGAAAAAGAACTCATAAAATACAATACTATGCACCAAATTTTATCCACCAAAGCTCAGTGATGTTACCTTACCACAACAATGAGGTTTCTCTTCAAAAACTGCTGAACAGAAGACTTAAAATCACTGACTTAATAATAATTCATTATTAGTCTATGTTTAAAGTAGATTCAAGGTTTTTTGCTGAACTTGAGTGGCACTGGCAGGTGTCAAATAAGGCTTCCTATATCCAATTATATTTATAGTTGTTATAAGGGTGCAGCCAAAGCATAACCTCATACGACAAGAGGACCGAAGTCAACGATTAAGCTTTCCTAGTTTTGGCAAGCTGCAAACATCAAACTGAATTGTGAATTTAGTAACTGGTTGTGTGTTTATGTTTTACATCCCATTATGTTTGTTTGGTCTAGTGTTTCATCCACCATAACTCAAAACCTTGTTTTTCTGTTTTATAGATGTACACTGCGGCCTCAAGTTCATATACCATAATTAAACTCACATAAAAACTAACAACCTAACCACTCACAACAAACAACATAAACATGGTGCCCCGAGTGATCTGAAGGTTGTAAACAGAGTACAGTGATACAGAGATGGCAGAGAATGACTTTCTAGTACCCAAACCAATTGAGGATGGTGCAGACCTGTCCAGTCAGTGAGCCAGGTTTCTGGAAGAGTATGAGCTGTACCTTGTTGCCACTGAGAAGGATGGTAAAGGTGACAAAATCAAGATTGCTTTGATGCTAAGATGTATCGGCCCCAGGGGAGTGGACATTTTCAAGAGCTTCACATTTACTTTCAACCAAGCAAGGATGTTTGTCTGTTGATGAATATGTTACTGCACATCATAAGATAGCACGTGAATGCAGTCTAGATACTATGTATGACGATTTCTTTCTACAAGCACTACTGCTAGGTATCAATGACGAACAAGTAAGACAAAAACTATTCAAGGACGATGACCTAAAAGTGGACCAAGCTATAAGGAAATGTAAGGTTGCAGAAGCTTCAAAATGATTTGAAGACTATCAGGGCAGAGGCAGAAGAGTCTGTACACGCATTAAGCCGAAGGGATAGATCAAACAAACCCTATAAAGGCAAACAAAATGCTGATGACTTGCACAACAAGCCAAAAGGAAAATGTGGAAACTGTGGCCAGTCACATCCACCTAAACGATGCCCTGCATACGGTCAATAATGCCATGGATGCAACAAATTCAACCATTTCAAGATGTTTTGCAGATCAGCTAGACAAGTTCATCAGCTGGAGGAAGAAGAATCAGGAAGTGGATCTGATGAATCGCTGCTCTGTCTACAAGTGATCAGGTCAAACCGGAAACTGATGAGTACCATACAAACTCGCTACAAAGACAAACAAGTAAAAATCCTATACCAGCTGGACACAGGAGCTTCATGCAATGTACTCAACTACCAAGACTACTGTGCACTCGACAAACCAACACTCAATGACCACAGGCCTGACCTGAAACTCTTTGATGGTTCAACAACAAAGCCTTTGGGTGAATGTCGGGTTCTGATAGCTGGAAAACCTTACGACTGTTATGTTGTACCAACAACCTCAGCCTCCTGTCTGGTAATACATGTTTAGATCTGGGTCTCATAACCATCAAACATGAGTGGGTCAACATAATCTCCACATCTACCACCGTAGAACAACTTGTAGATCAGTATTCAGATATTTTCATGGTGTCGGCTGCCTACCAGGTGAATACCACATACAGTTAGACAAAGACGCTGTTCCTATGAAGAATCACAACAGGAAAGTACCAGTCTCTATGCTAGCAGATTTAAAAACTAAACTGGAGTGCCTGGAGGAGAACAAGCTTTTGAGAAGGTCGATCATCCTACTGACTGGCTTAATATCATGGTAGCAGTCAGAAAGCCTAATGGGAAGCTGAGGGTATGCCTTGATCCATCCAACTTGAATAATGCCAACACTAGATGATGTCCTCGTTGAGCTGGCCGATGCTAAAGTGTTCTCGCTCTGTGATGCAAAAGATGGTTTCCTACAAGTCAAGTTAGATGATGAATCAAGCGACTTAACAACCTTCTGGACCCCATATGGCAAGTACAAATGGCTCAGGATGGCTTTTGGATTGGTGTCCAGCAGTGAAGAGTTCCAGAGGAGATTGTCTGAAGCGCTGGATGGCCTATCTGGTATAACAGTTGTAGCTGACGATATACTGATCTATGGCAAGGGTGACAATAAAGAAGAAGCAATGAGTGATCATAACCGAAACCTAGAGCAACTGCTTATCAGAGCACAGAAAGCTAATCTCAAACTAAACAAAGACAAATGTCGATTTTTGCTCCAGGAACTCCCATACATCGGTCACATCATTACTGATTATGGCATAAAACCAGATCCGAAAAAGGTGAACGCGATCCGGGATATGCCACCACCAAAAGACGGTGATGAAGTGAGAAGGTTTCTAGGACATATCAACTACGTATCCAAGTTCATCCCAGACTGTTATGCCGAATCGGAGCCTCTCAGACATCTCATCAATGTATCGAATGAAGACTTTGTGTGGGCTGAAGACCAAATGAGAGCCTTCACTAGACTGAAAGAACTCGTAACTGACGAGAAGATGCTTCAATACTTCAGGGTGAATGAACCTATTGTTGTCCAGACAGATGCTAGTACTGGCGGAGTAGGAGCAGTACTGATGCAAAATGATAAACCAATCTGCTATGCATCCCGGAGCTTGACTAGCAGTGAATGTGTGAGATCTCAAGTTCTCACAGCTCAGGAAATTTCGGATAAAGAGAATGGAGCCAAGAGGATGGGAGCAGGTGATACCAGACGGCGTCAACCACTTCAAAATAATGTGTATAATTAAACCTCTTTATCGCAAGCATTTAAATAATGTATATAATTAAAACCTTTTTATCAGACATAAATTAAAGTCCAATCTCCGTCTTTTTGGAGGGTTCAAACGCAAGCATTTAAGTAATATATATAATTAAAACCTTTTTATCAGACATAAATTAAAGTCCAATCTCCATCTTTTTGGAGGGTTCAAACGCAAGCATTTAAATAATATATATATAATTAAAACCTTTTTATCAGACAAAAAACCTAAATCAAATCTCCGCTTTTGTCAAGAGGATGGGCAAATGCTACCTCCGGTTTTTTGGCCATGCTCACCCGCCGTGATGAACCCCGGTGCATATAAAAACCGGGGGAACATCAAGGCAGGGCAGTTCTAGTTGGAGAGCCCTTGGAGCATGTTTTTCTGGTATGATATAGCTTGCTTTTCTGGTATCTAACTTAGTTTATTATTCAAGAATAAAAATTGATTTTAATGTCGAAAAGGCATCTCAACTATGAGTCATTAGTAAATTGAATTAATACCTACTTGTAACAAAATTCTAAAGAACAATGTTGTGGATAAATTTGATTAGGTAAACAAAACACTTTTTGTATGGAGTTGCCTTCTTCCTCAACAGGAAGAAGTTAACTCCATACAAAATAAACATGAGCAAAATGAATGAAATAGTGGTGTCTGTTCTGCTCGGGTATTCGGCCCCAAGTGGGTCGAATATGCGACAAATGTAACTACGCCCCAATAGAACTCGAACTTCTGGCTATCGTGTATGCAATGCAGAAGTTTGATCAGTATGTCTTTGGAAATAAGGAACTGGTTATACACACTGATCATGAGCCTCTAGAGCCTATCCTCAGAAAGTCATTACTCAGAGCTCCCAGACGACTACAATCTATGTTGCTGGCTCTACAGCGTTATCCGATGACGGTCAAATATCGGCCAGGCCCTCTGCAGGTGACTGCTGACATGTTATCACGTTGCCCGGTTGACAAATCTAGCCCAGGAGTATCTGATGAGCAAATCTTTCAGCTCCAATCATTTCTGTCTGATCTGAATATATCCAACCCCAGACAGGATCTGTCAATCTCTGAGAACACATATCATGTGATAAAGGAAAACACCAAGAAGGATGAGGATATGAAGGTCTTAGGCAAACTTATCATGAATGGATGGCCCTCAAAACTCATGGATGTCCCAAAAGAGGTCAAAAGCTACCACAGCTTTCGTGACGAGATCGCCATTCTTGATTGAATCCTATATAAAGGCTCCAGGATTATCATCCCTGAAGCATGCAGACCCTTTGTACTGGAGAAACTGCATGTTAGTCATCAAGGTACTGCAGCAACCCTGAGAAGAGCAAGAGGAGTTGTATTTTGGCCACAGATGTCTGAGGACATTCCAATCTATACCGAAAATTGTGTCAGATGTGCCTTAGACGCCCCTGTGCAGCAAAAAGAGACTATCCAGAACCATGACATTCCCAACAAACCATGGAGCAAAGTTGGGATGGACCTCCTCACACATGAAAACAAACACTACCTGATAATCGTTGACTATCTAACTGATTTCTTTGAATGTGAGCATATCACAGATCTCAGTAGCAAAGGAGTCATCAAGCTTGCAAGAAAACATTTGCTAGACATGGCATCCCAGATGTGGTCCAATCTGACAATGGACCACAATTCGTGTCGGCAGAATTCTCAGCATTTGGTCATAACTGGGAATTCAAACACACAACAAGTTCGCCTGGACATCAGCAGTCCAATGGAAAAGCTGAGGCCGCAGTGAAAATTATCAAACGCATACTGAGAAGATCCAGTGACCCATATTTGGCATTGTTGGAGTATAGAAATACACCAACAGCTGACATGTCAACCAGCCCTACTGAACGTATGTTTGGAAGATCAACTCGATCAATCTTGCCTTCATGTAACCGCAACAAGACGGTGTCAACAGATCTAGTGCTGCGAGAAAAGTTAAAGAAGAAGCTAACAAGTCAAGCTAATTACAACAGATCAGCCAAAGATATGGATTCACTAATCATTGGCTCACTTGTCCTGCCGAGAGACTTCAGTGCCTCGAAAGGAAAATGGATGAGTGGGAAAGTAGTGGAGCAACTATCAGATAGATCTTATACTGTCCTGAACAACGAAACAGGAAACATTGTGAGACGGAATCGGGTAGACCTAAGAAGTGGCCCACTGAGCTTAAATGGTCCCAGCACTAGAGGAGTTGACGCGTTAAGCACAGCTATCCCTGTTTCCGAGACAGTCTCTGTTTCTGATCCTATTGTTCCAGACACTATTGTTCCTGATACTCTCGTTCCTGATACCATTGTTGCACCTGAAGGAGACGCATCAAACAGAGATGTACCTGAGAGAAATATGTCTACACCTGAGACACCACAGCCAGCCCAAGCAGCAAGGAGAAATGCCAGTCGTGAGAGCAGGAGATTACCAGTGAAATATCAAAACTATGACATGAAACGATGAGCAATAGAGACATATACCCTCATGCATAAAAGCAATCATACTTGAAACTGTTCAGTTGAATACCTTGTTCTAACCGCATTTTACCATGACATGGACAGAGCTAGTTTCTTTTATTTCATGTTCGATTACATATTTCATTTGACGTAACAGCGATTCTGCTGCATATAATTGTTATGTATGTGTATATTATATAACAGCCTGTAAACACCCAGACATTATGTTTTCTGGGCGTCGTTGCATGATATAGCATAAACTTGTGTAACCAAGTTTTTCTGGCCTATATTCGTTCACCATTATGTTTTATTTTATTGTAAAGGGGATGTTTATCTTTTACATCCCATTATGTTTGTTTGGTCTAGTGTTTCATCCACCATAACTCAAAACCTTGTTTTTCTGTTTTATAGATGTACACTGCGGCCTCAAGTTCATATACCATAATTAAACTCACATAAAAACTCACAACCTAACCACTCACAACAAACAACATAAACAGGGAAAGAATGTAATTTTCTTTTTCAAGGTTGGCTCGGGTTAACAATCAAATAGGATCGTATCTTTCACATTGTGGTCAGGTGTGGTGTGATATGTATTTTGAATAATCATATTTGGTCTTATTCTGGATAATTCTGTTTATTATTTAAGGAATCAGGCACGAAACTAAGTTTGATCTTTTTAGCTCTCGCTACTGATGAAGTTTTCATTCAAAACAACTGATATTTCCTTAGTCTGAGCTCCCTAGACTATTCAGTTATCTGTTTGTGTCATGGAATCTAAGGATGCTCTATTATGTTCGGTTCCAGTTTTCGGATAATAAGATTTATTCTAACCTGCCATTGACGCTATCTGATCAATGAAATGATCATCAATTCAGATGTCAGTATGCAGACCATGGAGCACGAACTGGTACTATCCTTATTACGATGCAATTATACTTTTTCAGCAATGACCTTGAGTGACGCATGACTTGACATATACTATGACACTGCTAATATTGGATAACAACATTTTTCTGTCTTGTCATTGAAAGTCATCTCAGATGCTACTTTGACATGATCCTCTTAAAGTCATTATTTTAATCATCATCTCTTTTATATACCGATTTGCAATAACAAGATGAAAATATATTATCTAAAACCAAGGAGTAACTCCTTGCTAAAACCAATCACCAAATAGAAATAGCTCTTCAATACAGGTTTTGCAGAAGCTCATTATTTGTTTCAGCTCTTGAACTGCTGTATGCAACGTGTATATGAAACATAAAAAGCAGTTTTGAACCCATCAAATTTGATGCTCCGAGCCCTTATGCATAAAAATACCTTTATAATTTTTACAATAATTATCTTGAATGAAAATGTCTAGAAAACTGAATTAACTCCACTGAGCGTAGTTGCCCTTGGTTGTGGCAGCCCAAACAGGTCACTTTCACTTGCAGCCTTATACCAGGAGAGAAACAGGTGTATTCTAATACACTTTTTCCTGCGTATGGTTCCAAAAATGAGCTAGTTTTGTCTCTACTCATCATGAATGTCGTTTTATTTACATCAAATTACACAGCAGTTAAAACATTCTAATGTCATGAGAAATTCACAGCATCCTTACTTAAAAGCATCAAGCTATTAGCAGCCCACAACATGGGATTACACTAAAGCCATCATAGGGTAGTATGATAGTATGATTTTCCAATGACAATGATGATGAGCGTCTGCACAAATCTAAGCGCGTGTGACACATCTAGGTGACACAGCTTTATGAAAAAAGGTAGATATACATTGTATTATCCAGCCTTCAGAAATGCGGCACCAAGGCAAATAATATCAAAAATTATTAAGCTCATATATAGTTTATGTTTTACCTAAACATGTGAAAGTAAGATCTGCTCAAGAATGATCTAAGTGTTTGGGCTCGGTAGCTCTTATAACTGTTTTTTTCTCCTATCTTTGCTTTAAATTGTCTAGCAGAAGCATTCCCGTTTCTACTTACACCCACTAGGCATTGGTCAATACTTTATTCAGTTTTATTGTTGTATTGCTTGATCCAAGCCTCCAGTGCTTCAAGGTCATAGTAGTAAGGCCCCTCATTTCCGGCCAGTACTACCTCACCATCAATGATGACATAAAACCTCTCAGGGAAGCCGTAATATGCTTCCAGTAGAGAGTTGTTCATTTTATCGATCAACACTGGTACTTTCAGATCAAACGTTTCTTTAAACATCTTTGCAGCCTGCAACGAAATATCAACAGTATATTTTAAAATGCAGAGAGTAGAGTGAGATGATTATTATGCCAATTTTACAAATAACCATAATAAAGTATTAATAATAGATATAGCGAAAACCACGGAATCATCTATCCAAGTGCATAAGGCCTTCACTTTTGCTTCAATTTCAATGCTATGCTTCAATCTGCCCACTGGAGAGCACTACTAACTTTGATTCTATCTTCCATTGTTTTGTGTTGTTCTAACTTGTTTCCAAGGTTAGGGAAGGGATGAGCTTCTGCTACGTATACAATAGTGAAATCCATCAACTCTCCATATTTCTCAGCCATTTCGCTGTACAGCGAAATTTGGGCTCTGAAATGAAATTGATCACTGATTCAACACAGCAGAACTGAACCATAACCAAACAAAAAAATATCTGTCTAGATAATTATTGAGAACTCAGATGTTTGTTTTCGAGATTATGCACTGCTATGCTTCCACATGCCCTGCATGCTGGGTGTTTGTCTACAACATGAACATCTCTCTTGCCACTGGGAGTAGTTTAAGCTTTTGAACTGTGTTGGGATATCGCTTAAACTACACTGGGAGTAAACATGTTCCAAGTAGAAAAATAACTGTAGAGCAGTAAAGTGTTCTATCTTATTTTTTACATAAACAGTAAAGTGTATCATTTTAAGATATCTATTTAAAAACAAATCAAGTATCAAATTGAATGAGGATGGCTTGCTATCAAAAACCAATATTGAATAAATGTCTAGGCAAAAATACTCACGTGAATGGTCGTCATGTATAACTACCTAAGTTAAGAATAAGAGGGCGACCAGGTTTTCCAAATGACAGTAAACTTTTGGTCTCATTGCTGCTCAATTCCACTATTTGACCATCAGGGGCAGGCCACCCCTCATATGCTTGTCTAACGACATAGAGATATGATTTATAAAAAGTGTTTCCCTGTAAGAAAAAGAAACCATGCTCACCATAACTCTTATGAATCGCCTGAAATGTCATATTAGGTCAGCGTCGGTGCCCATTGGGGAGGGCAGTGGGAGGATGGAGATCGATGACACACTCAAACTGTATAAATTCTCATGAACTTACCCACATATGTAGAGATTTATTCGAGCGTTTGACTGCAGCATTGTTTCTGTCACCAGATATTAGAGCTTTATTTTTAATACTCCCGTTCTTAACGGCCCCTATACAAAATGTTAAAAACAGTAGAGTGACAACGAAGCGTATTGATATGCATACAGCAGTCCACAGTTGTGAACATATTTCCAAATGGCTAACATAACCAAACCAGCCAGATATTATGAGTCAAGTTCTGTTTCAAGGCTGCTCTCAGATTATTTTATATGATACTCAATTTGGTGCGTTTAAGTTATGAAAATATGGTACTATAGAACGAAGTTCCTTCTGATGATAGTGACAATCATCAATGTTGAGGAATTAGCTGAGTGTCAACAAACTCACACCGGCACCTAATTGTACTGTTTGTCTTGGAATGTGAGCATGTAAATTTAGTACCGGAGGAAGTCTCAGATCAGCTCTATACTCATAACACTAAACAATCACTTATTTGTATACTACTACTTACGTTCTCTGAAGTATGAAGGTATATCCTCAAGCCAGCTCAGTGGTTTCCATGAAGCGATAAAATAAAAGAGATAGATCAGAGCTATCTTGATCGGTATTATTGAAATCTTACATGCCGCAAAAAGTGCTCGTAGCGTCATGCGAACACAACCATTTCCATCCAGTACCCCCATTTTAACTGGTTCTTCAGGGAAGTCCCAGTTAGAGTAACATCAGTGTCTCTCGTGTAGTCTATTTATACAGACATTAATTCTACCGTTACAAGAACACAGCACAAGTCACTGAATGGGACATTATTCCAGCCTATGACTGAATGAGAATGTTGTTTTTTATGGTAAGGCAATTCCATGAAGTATATTTACTGTGAAGGACAATTAATTTTACTTATATAATCTGATACACCCAACAGATATTCTTGCTTTGATTGGTGTTTCTTATTTATTTGTCTGTTTGTTTTCCAGAAAATTAACATTTTAGCCAAGAAATTGGGTTCCATGAAGAGCGATAATTATCTAGCTTCTCAGAGATATAATCAGTGTAGGTATAAGGACATGTACAGGTTAATACAATCATTTCCTCCCCATTTTATCCCAGAAAATAATCAAGTCTATCAAATCATGACTGCTGCTCGAGGAAAATCTTGAGGGAAGACAAAAGTACATAAAACGAATTCAAATACCATCAATACCGCATACACAGATAATAGAATTCCTTACGTTCGGTGTGCAAAGTGTATATACGTGGGTAGTACTAATAAACTTTCATGATTTTTTTCTGTTGTTGGAGGATTGCTGAGAAAAAAAAATTGAGGGTGTTTTGCTTTTGCAAATTATGCATATGGCGGAATACAGCGGTTTGCATTGGTTTTGTAACTTTAGCTTGAGCCATGAAACAAAACCTAGCCTTTGATATTCAATTTTATGGCCCATTCACGCCTGACAGTTCTAAGGCAGAGTAGACAGAACCCAAGCTGTGTTTGCGCTTGTAGCCATTCTGACACATCTATCTCTGGTCAAACCGTCTTTGAATGCACAGTAGGAGATACAGTGGTACTGCATAAAAATAACAATGAGAAACTTTATCCTGTCTGACCTTCCCTTCTTCAAGACCGATAAGTTTCACAAGCTGACACTCAACTATTAGATTAAAAAATCATACTGCAAAGGGGCTGTAAGGAGTTGCCCTACTAATTTGTATGTCGAGACAACTATCATCACTGTCAATCTTTGATTGGCTCTGAGTTTTTTTGCCACTATAAACTTCACTTTCAACAAAGTTCTTCATGCAGCAATGAAAGAAAGGGGGTATTCGTGCTTGAGAATTGGGTCGGATGCGAAAATTAAAATATCAAAATTAAACTATTTCAAAACGCAGTTGCAAGAATTGACAGAAACCAGAGAGCATTGATTTTTAATGTCGACAGAATAGTGACATTTATGACGCAACTGACTCAAATGGATTCTTTTTTTTAATACTGTTAAAGCTTGAGATTTTTTTTGTTAGGTTTCTGAGCCTCCCAGCATACAGTATTAGTAATTCAAAAACGGATAGAATGTCTCACCGAAGTTCCCTAGCTCATCCAATGTATGTTTGCTTGGGGCACATGCGTGTAATATCTTAGACTATGATTATATATAAGCTTATTCAGCTTTTTATTCCCTTTTTTTTGTCACTCATCATGGTCAGCTGATAATGGATAGCTCTTATTGATATTGTTGTTGGCAATCGACTAGAGAGTATCTGAGTCGTTGTATCCACTATGTTAAGGAAAGAAGATCCATTGGTCAATGTATGTACCAGTTTTATCCAACAGAGCTATTATGTGGTTTTTTCATTACATAGAGCTATACTAGCACTCCAGGCCAAAACAGATAAGATAATGTACACCAGTGCACCTTGCTATAGCTGTAAACACATATTTTACATACAATATGAGGCTCCTGGTGCAATATTAATGAGGTTTTCTAATAATCACTTTTTCTCTGAAAACTACGCTTTCATTGGGAAGGTAACTCTGAAACTTTTTTGAATATTTAGCTGTAAGTTATTTGTTGGGCTAGCCAAGGATGTAAACAGTGGAATGAAGTCTAAATTAATTGATACAAAGTGTGCTATGCTCATTTTATTGGCTGGTGATTATACGTATATTTTACACTCAAAATATGTGAAGTGTCAGGCGTAAAAAAAAACAATTCGTCAAGCGTTAATAATGAAACAATGGGTGATAAAGATGACCCAATGGGTCCTCTACTTATACCATCTAGTTTTAAACCAGCAATCCGCAACACATTGTCACTGTATCATTTCAAACACCTTAAAAATCGCAGCGAAATATCAGTATTTAAATTGATAGTGCAACGTCAAATGATGCAACGCAATTGTCATTGGTATTAACATCTTCCCTGTTTCAAGAGCTTTCCAACGATATATAAAAAGTCAATATTTGCTGACCCCGTGTCTCCACCTTAATTAAACCACTAGGTAGATCAAATTCTTTATGCATCACATTTTCCTCTGTTACTTTGGCTCCGTTATGATGTGCTTCTTCAGAATATTGGTTAACTCTTAATCAGCAGCTAAGCATCATTCTAGCTAGCTTGTAATATGGGGTAAACAGTACCTTGCTCTTCTCGCCACCCACCAATCAGAGCCAACACATTGGCTACCTTGCCCTAGTTTAATTGAAACTTTGGTGCTATGTAATTATAACTGATTTTTTTCATCACAAAACTAACCATCAAAATAGGCAGCATAATTTCATAGAGTCTGGATATATATATTTAATACTCTGTGATGATTTGCTCGTCGCTCATATGGTGTGAGAGCATTGCTCCATAACATCATATCAAAAAGTACATCAATCTTACCATATGAAGCCATTAGCGCTCACAAGCTAGAATGACATCAGTGTCCCTTGTACAGTCTTTTCCACAAAACTTCTGTTTTGTGTTTATGATAAATGCATGTTTATATAAAAAACCCATATCCAGTGCCTCATATCACATTTTCAATAAGTGTTTTGGAAAAAAATAGAAGAAACGGCTGAATCACAGTCCTATTTTTTGTCCTATTTTTTGTCTGATATGTGCCATGAAAGCTTGAAATCAATTGAAAATTAAACAACAGCTTACTTTACCCACATACATCCAATATAGATCAATGAGTGGGTAGTCGTGGCCGAGTGGCTAGTGTGCTCGGCAGAGCAAGTGTCCCAAGTTCATATCCCGGTTGAGACCTCAAAAGAAGCAAGGAGGTGCATGGGTATAATCCCTTATTTTTATTTAGAAATATACCACAATTATAACATGCTCGTTGCGTGAAAGACCCGAGTTCAAATCCCGGTGAAGACAGATTTTATTTACATATCATCTCTTTTACTACTTGATGCTTTAACTTGTTTTGTTTTGGTACCTATTTATTACGACTTACACCCACTACATCATTAAATTTAAACACCTTGATTATTTTGCACTGAGCTTTGCAATATTCATCGCCACAGCGTGGCTGAGCGGTTGGAGTGTTTGATCTCAGCGCGAGAGGCCCGAATTCAAATTTCAGTGAGGCCAGATTATAAAAAAGCAAGAGGGAGCATGGGTAGGACCCCTTATTTTTATAAAATATATATAAATATACCATAATTATAACATGTTGCGCTATATTCTATGGCTGTATACACTGAAAATAATTGTGGGGGGAGTTCTACCACATAAAAGGACAACGATACTCAGGTTGTCTACCTCATAGGTGGTATGGAAAGGACAGCCATTTTAATTTGCACTTATAATGACATCGCCAATTGGCCATTCATCATAAACTCAATCGACAACCTGAGTGTATATCATCCACATCTCTGAAGTTTTTGGCATTTTTGATCGGGCATTTCTAGATATACTGCACTTGAGTTATTGCCCTCTAAGCTTGCATTACAGCTCTTGCCTCTCAATAAGCCGGTACAGTAGCATAGACATGACTTCGCTATTTTGTGTATACTATATGCTATGTTATATTTACACTCTATGTTAGGATAACAGCGTATCTGATAACAATAACACAGCACAAGTCACTGAATAGGACAGAATTTTAGCCTATGACTGAACGGTCATGTCGTTTTTCTAGGGTAGACATTTCTTGCAATGTGAAGAGCTTTTAATTTTACTGATGTCATCTTGACCCGCAACTGAGACACCCATTTTAGTTTTCCCATAATTTGATTACCGAGGATATGTATTCTAACACTTTTTAAGGAAATATTAAACAGATCAGTAACATTTTCTTTTACATCAAATGTAGCATTCCTACGCAGTCTCCCCCATAAACATATAGATGAGAAGTAATACCACCAGGACAACAAGTCTATTATAATGATAGAAAAGATGGAACCCAAGTATGTGTCACAATTACTGTCTATCCATAGACATATTATTAGTAAATGATTATTAAGTCTATGTGTCCGTATAATACATCAGCAAACGCAAAGTTAAGGCTAAGGGAACCGTAAGGAGTTGCCTTGCTATTTTGTATGTTGTGACAACTTTCATCACTGCTAATCTTGTGTCTGTAAAAAGGATCTTGGTTCAGAATGAAAAGTTGCCAGTGATATTATATAAAGAGTATCTGGGGCATCGTATAAAAACATCTGAAGAATCTTTTCAAAATCAACATTAATTG
Organism: Membranipora membranacea; assembly: GCA_914767715.1. Classification (NCBI taxonomy): domain Eukaryota; kingdom Metazoa; phylum Bryozoa; class Gymnolaemata; order Cheilostomatida; family Membraniporidae; genus Membranipora; species Membranipora membranacea. The sequence goes on along the minus strand of OU612065.1, from coordinate 14,925,066 downwards.
TATGAGCCAATAGTATCCAATGGAGCCTTCTGCCTGACCAGGTTTGGGAATAAACAGAAGCTAAAACACTGTAATATTAATTCAAAAGTTCCTTGCCCTTCGTGCTCAATGGAAACTTTGCTTGGTGTAGCTGGACTAGCTGAAGTTTAATTAACAAGGTTTATTATGTTTTATTCATCACAAACCCATTGGATTGAAATACTTGAGTTCGCTGCACCAAACCGACCATTTAAGTAGGCAGCATAATTACTCGCTGTTCAAATGTGGGAAAACATAACATCATGTCAAAAAGCACAGCAACTTACTATATGAAGCATCAAGCTGTTAGCAGCCCACAACATGGGTTTACACTAAAGCCATCATAGGATAGTAATGTTAATATGTAGTTTTCCAGCGACAATGATGAGCTTTTACACAAATGTAAGCTTGTGTTACCATCTACCTATCATCATCATCATCATCATCATCATCATCATCATCATCATCAAATAATCATAAGCTTAAAAATAGTAAATATTGATAAGTTAAGTCTGTGGAGAACACACAGAGTGTTTGGGACTAAAAAAAACCAACTTGCTACCAACTAAGGTGTTGGACATTAATTCATAATTTATTCAGTTTTGTTGTTGTATTGCTTGATCCAAGCCTCTAGTGCAGCAAGGTCATAATAGTGAGGCCCCTCATCTCCGGCCAGTACAACCTCACCGTCAATGATGACATAAAACCTCTCAGGGAAGCCGTAATATGCTTCCATTAGAGCGTTGTTCATTTTATCGACCAACACTGGCATTTTCGGATCAAATTTTTCTTTGAACATCTGAGCAGCCTGCAAAGAAAATATTGATGGTATTTCATTTCGAAACCCATCAAACAGGATGAGAATAATACTATGTCATCTCAATGAATGAACACCAAATAAGGATAATGAAGGAGAAAAACAGTCGACCAATGTTAGTGGGTGTGGCTCTGTCTGTTTTGAGTCTTAGCTTAAAACTCTGGAATCGTCACTCATCGCCAATCAACAACAACCAAGTGATTACAGTGAGCCTACTCTCATCGATAGGTGATATCAAGCTATGATCGAATCTGCCAATGGAATAGCACTATACTCACTTGAATTCTCTCAGCCATCGTTTTGTGTTGTTCTAACTTGTGTCCAAAATTAGGGAAAGGATGAGCTTCTGCTAAGTATACTATAGTGAAATCCATCGACTCTCCATATTTCTCAGCCATTTCCCGGTAGAGCGGAAATTGGGCTCTGGAATAATCAATATAGTGCACTTTATCATCACACGGCACTAGAGTGTATTCTGTGTTGCTTGTTAGGGCAATATACAGGACAACAGGCGTTCATATTCCTACTATTGCTGTGGAGCGCAAGCTCTATCGCTGAGTACCCGGATAAAATACTCACGAGAATGGCGTTCATGTGAAACTTCCAAAGTTGAGAATGAGAGGGCGGCCAGGCTTGCCAAATGACAGTAAACTTTTGGTCTCATTGCTGCTCAATTCCACTACATCACCACCAGGGGCAGGCAACCCCTCATATGCTTGTCTAACGACATAGAGATATGATCTATATAATTGGTTACTCTGTAAGAAAAGAAAATTATTCTCAACAAAACTTCTATGAAACGACTGAAATGTCATATAAGGTCAGCGTTGGTACTCACAGCAGTGGGAGGATGGATATCGATGACACACTCAAACCTGTATCAATTTTTATGAACTTACCCACATATGTAGAGACTTATTCACGTATCTGGCTGCGGCATTGTTTCTTTTCCCACTAAAGAGAGCTTTATTTTTAATGGTTCCATTCTTTATGGCTCCTATATAAAATAAAAAGCAGAATGATTGAAGAGACTTGATCATTGAAGAGTTACACCTTGTAACGAATACATAGAAACTTGAGAATGATAAAGATATACCTATATAAATGATAAAGACAAATCATTTTCTTTTAAGTTTCATCCTATACATAGTATCAATATTTCCAACGGTATCAATTTGACAATCTAATAACCATATATTTGGCGTTGCTACTTACTTTCTCTTAAACTTTAAGGTATATCCTCAAGCAACTTTTAGTACCAAAAGCCTTAAAACTTGATGTCACCATTTATTAAATCTACTACTTACTTTCTTTGAAGTATGAAGGTATATCTTCAAGCCAGTTCAGTGTTTTCCATGATGCGATAAAATAAAAGAGATAGATCAGAGCTATCTTAATCGGTATGATTGTTACCTGATATGCCGCAACAAGTGCTCTTAGTGTTATGAAAACAAAACCATTACCATCTAGTACCCCCATTTTCACTTAGTTTACAGGGAATATCCAAGCTAGAAGGACAACAGTGTATCTTGCACAGTCTTATTATACTGCACTTGAGTTACTGCCCTCTCACCTTTTATCGCAGCTCTTGACTCTCAATAAGCCGGTGGCATAGACATGACTTCGCTATTTTGTGTCTACGATAAGCTATGTAATATATCAGCAGTTATCTCGATGAATGTTAGTATAAAAGCATAGCTGATAAGAATAGTTATAACGAGAGCACAGCACAGGTCAGTGAATAGGACAGTATTTCAGCCTATGACCGAACGGTAATTTCGATTCTCTAGCTAGGGTTACAAATTCTTGAAGTGTGACCGTTATTAATTTTACTGATATCATCTTGACCCGCAACTGAGACACTCACTTTAATTTGCCCTTATGATTTCTGAGGAATATGTTTTCTAACATATTTTGAAGGAAATATCAATTAGTTCAGTAACATTAGTAACTTTGCAACAATATTGTAACATCAACTCGTAGCATTTCATCCCAGCCTCCACCAAACACATATAGATAAGTAGTTAAACTACCAATACCAAAAGTGTTTTATGATGATAGAACAGATCCACCCCAAGCCTGTGTCACACTTGCTGCAACCAAATACATCAGAAAACTCCACTATGCCCGGCAGTATTAAATACCTATACGAGTAAGACATTCAGTAGTATTATTAAGTAACAATCAAGCTTCTATTGCTGTAAGCCTTGCTCAGTTTCGAGACTGACAATCTCGCAGGCTGACTCAATATTTGAAAAATTTAAATTTGAAAAAGTAGTATGGCTAAGTGAACCATAAGGAGTTGTCTTGCTACTTTGTATGCTGTGACAACTTTCATAGTGCGCTTATCGAATGACAGTGAATATGACAGACCTCTTCAATAATGCTGAAGAACAAATAATGCTCTCAATGATATTGATAGAATATTAACTGAAAAGTATCTGGGAGTGGACCTTGTATATAAATATGTAAATTTTCAAATGATCAGCATTAATTGTATGAACCAGTACCACCAGTATCCAACAGAGCCTTAATGACAAGATTTGGTAATAAACAGCCTCTCAAACATCCTGGTAGCTAGCTTGTAATATTGATTCGACAGCTCTAATGCACTCGGCGCATGTGTTAACTGTTGAGAATCCATTCCTCTCTGCAGCATAGGGCCTCAGTTAATTCACATAGACTGAGTCCCTGAATTGGGAAAACAATAGCAACCAATAATTGGGCCTAATTTGAACACTGGCTTAGCCATCTCATAACCTTTCTTGATGGAGGGCAGCACCACCATTGCTGTGCTGCAGATATAGACTCAGTGCTAGAAATTAGTGGAAACTGGTGGGAACGAAATATTAAGGGGGGAACTCTTAAAACACAATTCCCCCTTAATTCTGAGCTTAAAACAGTGTGAAAATGTTTCTTTTTGACAAGATTTCCATCATATTATCAATCATATTATTACAGATCTATATTTCTACATGAATGTTATGATCAACAGCATGGATTTGCATAATTTGACATAAATATTGCAAAAAAATTCCCTGCGGCTGTATTTTGACTGCTGTCGTCCAAGAGAGTAGAGTACTACCAGCAAAGAAAAAAGTTCACTTAGGCCACTTTGTAGACTATATCATAAGGCTATCTTGCAGGCAGAATCTTTCCTATGAACTATAAGCCGTCGCTTGTTTAATGGAAACTTTGGTGTAACCAAGAAGTTGGTGTAACTGGACCAGCTGGTGTTTTATGTATCAGGGGTTATAATGTTTTATTCAAGACAAACCCATTGTATTGGCCTACATGCGTTCACTCTAAGAAACCAACCATAAAAGTAGGCAGCATAATTTACCCACGCCTCAAATGTGGAAAACACAACATCATGTCAAAAAGCACAGCAACTTACTATATGAAGCATCAAGCTATTAGCAGCCCACAACATGGGTTTACACTAAAGCCATCATATGATAGTAATATTAATATGTGATTTTCCAATGACGATGATGACATAGATGAGCATTCGCCTGATGTAAGCTTATGTTACACTCTACCTATCTCTAAAAAAGTGGCCATCAGTATGACATCAAGTAATCATAAGTTTATAAATAGTATATCCAACATAACTACGATAAAGTAAGGTCTGCGATGTCCAGTATTGAATATTAATTAATTTTTAATGTATCAATTAATTTAATAAATGTATTAAAATATTTAAAAAAACACGGCGAAGTAAAGTGTTAATTAATGTCAAGCACCCTATTTGGTAGCAGTTTTGGACAGTGAATGAACGCAGTTGAGACAAACAATCATTGTTTGTCTCACAGCTGAATATTAATTAATACTTTATTTAGTTTAATTGTTGTATTGCTTGATCCAAGCCTCCAGGGCAGCAAGATCATACAATTGAGGCCCCTCATCTCCGGCCAATACAACCTCACCATCAATGATGACATAAAACCTCTCAGGGAAGCCGTAATATGCTTCCATTAGAGCGTTGTTCATTTTATCAACCAACACTGGCATTTTTGGATCAAGTTTTTCTTTGAACATCTGAGCGGCCTGTAAAAGATATTGTTATGGCGAAAAATTTCAGATTACAGCATAAGCGTAATAACTGGAAAAAAGACAAAACAGTTGTGTGTGTTAGTTGGTGCGGTGTTTAAATTCAGACTGTTTTCAGTTTCAGCTAAGACCTATAGAATCATCGCAACAAACCAGGAACAATGCATAGATATGCAAAATCAGACCTTCACTGTGAGTGAAAATAAACCAATCATGGCGACAAGATGGATCAAAAGTGCTTTCTCTCTTCTGCACGCAAAATCAAGCTTGTCAAACTCAGGTCTTATCTGCTTATGAGAGAGCGCGTTACTCACTTGAAGTCTATCAGCCATCGTTTTGTGTTGTTCTAACTTATTCCCAAAATTAGGAAAAGGATGAGCTTCCGCTACGTATACTATAGTGAAATCCATCGACTCTCCATATTTCTCAGCCATTTCCCGGTAGAGAGGAAATTGGGCTCTGAAATCAATTTTATAAATTGTTTATCATTATTCAGCACGCGAGGACTACAGTTTATCATTAGAGGATATTCTGGTCAGGGCATGATACAGGACAACAGGCTTGAGAACTCAAACATTTGCTCCCGCTGCTCTACTGTCAAACACCCTGTAAATACCAGGTTAGGCATTTGAATGCAAAGCAATATTCCTTATATCCTCATAAACAACTCCCTGAACCCTCAGAGAACATCATGTTATATGTAAAACTGTACCAAGTAGCTGCTGTGCAGTAATCGGAAATATTCAACTTCTCAGTGATCAAACAGACTCCCACCCAGTTCAATAAAATTACACTATCTTCCACTATGCTGAAACTTGAGAGAATTTTTTTATTTTGTTTTAAAAATCTGGTGTGAAGAGCTCGAATACTGCAACCTCCATCAACTTAATACCCGGACAAAATACTCACGAGAACGGCATTCATGTGAAACTCCCAAAGTTGAGAATAAGAGGGCGACCAGGTTTTCCAAATGACAGTAAACTTTTGGTCTCATTGCTGCTCAATTCCACTACATCACCATCAGGGGCAGGCAACCCCTGATATGCTTGTCTAATTATATATAAGTAATTTTTATATAGTGAACCGCCCTGTAAAAGAGTAAATGCATACATTGATATAGTATTGTAATGGGGCTATTTGAAGAATGTAATCAGATACAATATTAATCGCAAACACAGCATAACAGTTTTAAATCAAAGAATTGCGCGATATAACAAAATTCTTGCTTACTTACTCACCCACATATGTAAGGATTTCAGACTATGTTTGACTTGGGAGTTCAACTTTTCTCCCTCTTGAATCATACTTTTATTTTTGATCTTCCCATTCTTTACGGCCTCTTTATAAAAAAATCAAAAGAAACAGCATGTTGATGAAGTGAGTTGATAATGAAGGAACCCCATTCTATAATAGAATGTTGCGACTCATTGAAATATTATGATGTCATTATGTAGAGATTGTGAATGTCAAAGAATCATAGCCATGGAAGTGTCCTCCTCAGATAAAAAGTGACCATCACATAGTGAAATCTGTTTTTGTTAGTGGGCATCCTAAGCATTTATGTTATTGAATTGTACACAAGAGGTATTGCGACACAACGATTGTATGCACAGTCACAGAAGCTGTCAACTCTTCATTGTTGCAGTGTCACATGGGTTGTGGTGCGAGCAAAGGCGCTCTCTGCATAACGCTCATGTTGGTGCTATTTGAGTTGGAAGGGTCAGGTGTTTCAATGATAGTGACAGCCTGTCATTCTTGACGCAATGATGAATGAAAGTCAACTTGCTTACACTGCTTACAAGAAAAGCCTTTAAAAACTGATACTACTAATCATCAGAAGCTGATACTCACTTCTCGCAAAATTTGTAGGTATATCCTCAAGCCAGTTCAGTGGTTTCCATGATGCGATAAAATAATAGAGATTGATCAGAGCTATCTTAATCGGTATAATTGACACCTGACATGCCACAACAAGTGCTCTTAGCATTATGCGAACAAAACCATTCCCATCCAGTACCCCCATTTCTCACAGAGTCTTAGATCTATATCACGACTAAACTGAATCAGTGAAACTGCGTCTTTTTATACTGCATGTGACTCGATTGTCAACACACAATGGATTCTCAGACCTTGCTTATCTAGCAGCACAGTGAGTTATATAAGGCTGCACTATCATGCATACCTAACCTATCTGCTAGCAAATAACTATTAGCATTATGTGGTCGCAGAGTTTATAGTCACCTAATACAGTATGTATGAACAGAGATAAAATAATGCCAATAAATAGAACACACAGCGCCAGACACTGAATGGGACAGCATGCTGGTCCGTGTATGAATGGGACTCTGGTATCAACTCAAGTATTGAACTGTTTAATGACTCCTTTGCCCCTCCTCTGTAGTAAATAACCCTCACAAAGATTAAGACTACCTTCGCGTACCTTGTACATATCTCATTACCCACCGCCATTCCACTTGTACCTTGATTTGCGAGGTGTATCTGTTTCTTGGCTGATAGTATTGGGGGATATTTTGCCTCAGAAAAAAAACAGATCCTAATTTATAATGAAAACATTTACGCGAGAAGAGCATTAAGAGAATGAACATTGGGATTAACAAATCTAAATATATTGCATCTGTATTATATATGGCAAATTATAAGGATGCCAAAACGTGACCAATTAGACTAGAACCCGCCGATAGATGTATATATTAATGACATAGGGTGACCGAATGGGACATGCAGTTAGCCAGTAAATAAGCATGTGTGAGTAAGTAGGAACAGCGGAATAGGCAGGTAGACAACACAGTTCTAGGACTTTGGATTGTGGTAAGCTTGATGACACAGCCTGGAGCATAGATATTTATGCTGAATCAAACTTTATGGTATTCACTATCAAATATGTGCAGGTGTTTTTATGTATATATAATTATCTACAATTGACTGAGTACCTGGAAGTTTATAGTTTACAAATCAAACAGCAGCATTATGGCAAATGAACAAACCGGGGAGGTCTAAGTGCAGGAGCCTAAACTGACAGGAAATTCACTTTCAGTATTCATTGGTTTGGTTGATAACTTTATTTGGTATGAAAATAGTGTAAGCTTTTTTTCGTGATTTCTAAAAAATAAATATTCTGCGGTTTGCGCTCAATAGCCATGATCAAAGACTATAATAAAAATTTGTGAAAATGTGAGTGCCAGTTGATTGAAAAAAGTATGTCACAGTGTATTTTTAGGATCCTATTAATCCCATATCAGGCTGATAAACAACATACTGGAGTTCATAGAATCGGTGTCAAAGCGAGCCTCTGTAAAAGTATTGCAGTTCCACAGTCATTCTTGCAGCGCAGTTACTTGGCTATTCCCGGTCCCCTTTTTTGAGCATTGCATATAATGCAGGTACCCTGAAAAGAGAGAGCAGCTGGTAAAATAATTGACCACTGACGCAAACATCGATGGGCGTATTCAGCGAAAAAAAAGTGACTTGGTCTTCTTGGGTTTGATTCCAGAAAACAAATTACTTGTGATGTTAGAATATGGTATATCTATATAATATTACTTAAAAATCAGATGGCATCCTCTGATAGAACTTGGTGCCCTGCAGGACCGCCACCCATCCCGGAAAACGGCGGACTAGGAGAGAAAGGTGAGAAATATAATGTAACTTAAACCTCCCACACTTACAGTGATTTAGTATCAGTTTGTTAAGGATCCCACCAAACCTCAATTACCTCTGACTCCCAAACTACTACACTATTATCATGCCTAAATCAAAATTTGACTCCAGCAATAGAACTTTACAATTATCTTAACTTAAATTGAAATTCTGCCCGCAGGTGTTAACCCAATAACAATACTGACTCTATATGCAGTGGTGATACTAGGTGTAACTAAAGCCTGTCTTGACAAGAGTAAATCCTGACATAGTGTACATCACTTGGGAGTTATCTAGCTGCACATATAGGAAAGATAACTCTTCCACTTCAGGCAAAATAAAATGTGTTCAATCTTTATCCAGATAATCCCACTGAAACACATTGTACTTCTAGCTTTGAAAAAGTTATATAGTGCTTCAGTCCTCCCTCACAACTATGGTGATGACCTGAGGAAGACATATGTATGTGAGAGGATCAAAATACCTCAGTTCACACCCTAGATGCCACAGACATGAGGGAGGGTATGATACACCACCCTCCCTGCGGACATTGATGATACAAACTGACACTTACAGTGCTAGAGTAAGGGAGACAATCCTGATGGAAGATGTGATGACAGTAAAAAAGACAGAGATCTTCAGCATATGTCATATCAGAAGAGATAACCCTCTCCCTACACACTCCACACCGGGCTGAATCCTCTACCGCTAATCCTCTTCTCTTCTGCTTCACATGTTGGGACAGCAGATTCAGTGTATCTGTAGATAATATCTTCTGACAATCTTCTCTCAGTGATATCTGCAGATTGTAGTCCTGTAGAATTTTTACTAGGGAGTTTCTCAGTCCTGGTATGTCGATATCTTCGGGTATTTTCAATATGAGCATCAGTGGGTCGATGTGTGTACCAATGTTATCCAACAGAGCCTTTATAAACTCTGTAATGACAAGCTTTGATTGTAAAGAACAGGTTAATATTATTCAGCCAGTATTTATCATATCATTATGATTTTAGAAAAAAATGTTTGACCGTGTCCGTAACAGTCCACAACTTAAAATAGGGATCTTATCTTTCATGGGCAAATATCAACAGGAAGGTATTTTTTTCGCTCTTTGACATCTCTGCTCGAAATTATGAATAACAGAGTCACCATAAAAAACAACATTACTCAATGAAAATTGGGTAAGAAGTTATAAAAATATATCCAAGTGGAGAAAGGTTTGCAGTTATAACCATATTGGATTCCAAATGCCGCTTGAGTGTGGTTACAAATCAAACTAAAATCGAAATTTTTTTAGTACTATTACACTCGGCCTATATTTTCAACACAAAGATAGCTGTTATCTTACTTGGTTTTTGAAGAGAATAATCGATAAGTTCATGCCACAGTGAATCATAGTTGTGTTCCTTGCAGAACTGTATGGCATACTCTACATCCTGAAGTTTGGACACTATCAACTGTAAAGCTTGCCTGTGATTTCCCATCTTACCTATAAATAAAATTCCACAGTCCACCATAGAAAGTTTTAGCAGCAACTTTCTAAGTTACAGCAGGTTTAATTTCCATTCTGCTGCATTTAAAAAAGACGGAATAACAAATCTCTAGCTTGGGTGAGACTCTATAGGTTTTAAACGCTTGAGAAAGGAAGTGTCAATACCAAGCCTTCCATAGTTCAGATTAGACATGAGGAGTATGTATTCTCTCTAATTTTTCATAACAATGAGTGAGGAAAATTTCTTTGTCCCGAGTCAATCGGTAGCTTCCCAACTCTCAGCCGCAACTAGGGAGGTCAAGTTATTTTCCTGGATAGGTCATTTTCCAAAGCTACTCAGGCCAGGGGCTAAATTGGGTCAATTATATTAGTAATTCTCTAGTTCCACACTCACCCATAAGATAGGCCATTTCTTTAGTTAGGTCTCTCTGTTCACAAAATTTCAGAGCAGCTGTTTGATCATACCCGTCTGCTCTCTTCAGGAAAGTTAGAAGTCTATCACTGCTGTGTTCAGCATATAAGAAGACCATCTTATTGTGGTATGGTGTACACTCATGGGGATACTTCTTCATCAGTTGATCCAGATACTGAAACAGAATCGAGGCAATGGGGGTTAAATTTATGGATCGAAATCATCTGATCATAACTGATCGCAGCCAGAAAACAAGGGAATATAATATTATGTTGCCATGATGAACCACAAGATATTTGTGTACATTGCTTTGCACATATGACAAATCTTACCTTAAACTGGAATGTGCTGTTCTTGGTAAGCTGAGGGACAACTTTCTGTGGCTATAAATAAATAAGAAATTATAAAAACATCATTATATGTCACAATCTCAACACTGAAAGCGTGCAAAAATATATTGACCACGCAGTAGGTAAAAATATTGTTAAATGACAAAATACTGCGATGAAATAATTTTGGTTATCGAGAACGACATTTCATTACCATTCATAATATCAGGATACAACAAACTTTATGCAGTAAATGAAATCATTTCAGTCAAAATTAAAATATTGGCCGCTCTACACAAAACATATGTAAGCCCCGTAGATAACAGAAGTCGATGAGGCCAGCCTACACAGCTGCAGCATAGTCAGTACTTCAAACACTCAAACCTACTGGAACACTTTCGATATTCTTCATCAGCAGGTCCAGAGCTTTATCTGTATTGAATTCCATCAGCAGAACTATCTGTTGGTTGATTGAGGCAAAGAGGTTATGTTTGTGGATAAACTGAAACACGTCTTCATGCTTCAACCTGAAAATTAAAGACAAGGTTTAAAACAAATTTCGCTTATCGGCTAAATTAAGTTTGATGGTGACATTGAGGCAGCACGTATAGACAAAAAATCCAACAATAGTCGAGTAGAGGCCGACTTTAGGGAATGAATTTCACAATGGGACCAAATACAAATGTATTTTTAAATAATCGGCATTTTCCTGCCATTTTTATAAAAAAAAGGCAGCTTTAAATTAAATCTGAAGGCATACTTGAGGTAGACAGAGAGAGCCTCGACATAATTAGACTGGTTTGTATAGAGTATAGCTAAACACTCATAGAGTAACTTGACATGTTCCTTGGTCAGCTTCTCCTGGTATGACTTTATGTGAGATATGACTGTGTTTACGATTGTATTAGCACTGTATATATCCTTCTGCCATGTTTTCAAAAGCTGTAGAAAGCTCTGCAAACAGAATACAAGTTTTCTCAGATTTTTTGTTAGAAACATGGTAATAAGTTCTCTTTACAAAATAAAAGGCACGCACAATTTTCCCCACTGACTACTTAATATTTGATTGAAGTCATCTCGTAAGTATGTAACTTCGAAAACAAGTAGGTGTTTTTCTGATAATTACTCGAGGAAGGACTGTTTAAGAAGATGGAGGACATTGAGCATGGTCGCTCACAGAAATTTGGTGCTGTAAAATGCTCTTCCGTATAACACATAATGTTTTGTCATAGGCATAGACATAGGCTTGGGACCATTTATCCAAGTAATAACCTACAGGTACATCAGTCTGTAGGTAAGTATACAGTACTATCTCATATACTGCTGGGCTCAGTGTAGGCTCCTCTCTGGGTAAGTACTGAGCTATCTCCTACAAATATACAAACAAGACACAGAGATATAACGAATACTACATACATGTATATCTCCAATGTTCTGGATGTCAGCGATACTGGTGAAGAGCAGAAATTCAAAGTGATTTCAAAGAATTTCCAAAGTGATTCAAAGAATACCCATCTTTGGTTGAATTAGGAAAACATGTCCTCTTTGTCATGAGGTAGGCATAACAGCAGGTGGAAGTTGGGCTGACTGTCTAATCATTGACAGGTTTCATCAAGTTTAAATTTGCAGGTATAGGTGTGAAGTTACTAGATTCAAGTAGAACATCCACTCACCGACCTATGAACAGCTATTGCCTCTAAAGCATATCAGAACCAACCTGTATTTTGCCTCTGTCATTGAATTTGTAGAAGTAATATTCCCATATCTCCCTGTTGTTACCGAGTAGGGAAACAGAACGGCTAGCGGCTTCTTTGTATCTATCCAGGTCACACAGATGGTCTATAAACATGTGACCTATTCTCTCATACTGCTCGGATATCTTAGAGTCTCGACTGCGTTTCACCACCGCAAGAGCTTCCTTTTGAAATAATAATTGCTATATTGTCAGATTTTACTTACGATTTACGACCATGTGAGACATAACTGAAAGGATTTAGACGATAGCATTTTGGAGTAGTACTAGTGCTTTCATACTAACACATCAATTTGAATGCAGAGCTGTTGAGGTAGTGTAAGAAAATAACAGCGAGGAGTTGAATAGTTTCCAGCATTACACTCACATCAAATTTGTTGTGTTTGATCAGCCATTGGATATGATCATCTTCTGTTCTGGGGTTAGCTTTGATCACATCAGCGGGGCTCACTATGAAAAATATCTCCTCACCAGGCACCCACTCTATAATATATGTGACACGAATAACTTATAAACTCACCATAGCTGAGCAATTTGACTTTGCTGTACATCTGTTGAAATACTCTTGAAATTAACACTTATTCACAAACATGAAGCTATTTTTTCAAATTTTATTTCAGCTATTCATACCAGCACAATACTCACCTAGACCATAGAGATCACATCTATATTTGCGATAGTTTCTGATGCTCAAAGCATCATTGGATTTCTCTTCATGTGTACCCATACCAGGCACGATTAGTCTGACGTGAGGTCGGGGATTAATCACTTCTTTTCCCTACAAAAATTCAAAAGAACATATCATCCAGTATTCTCTCCGATTTGTGACCAACTCCGTAAGTTGTCAGATCTCAAAATTATGTAAACATTGATTTTGAGTATCAACCTTTAATTAAGATGTCACAGACCCATATTATTAGTACCCTTTCATTGCTGATATGAGGTTAGCGATGTATCACATTAACACGATACCAACAATGCAGAGCAATATGAAATTGTAATTGAAAATTTAACCTCTTGTTTCACTTCAGCTTCGCTGTATGTAAGAAGCACAATATTACCATCTGTTGAGGGAGCAATCCCCGCTATGAAATAGTCTGTCTTGAATCTGGCGGCTGCAAAACAGATAGGAAGGTACATATAGAAAAGTTGGAAAGCAAACAAACTTTTAGCACTATTACGAGCTCATAAAAAACAAATGGTTTCGGGTTGTACCAATAGTCATTTTAATTGCTATTAAATAAAGTTGATAAGAAGTAACTAAAATACAAAGGGGTTTATAAGATAGTTCAGAACTAAGAAAACCTAAGAAAATAGCATGTGCTTCATTACTTGCATCAAAGCTTTTATAAATTAGAAAAATTAAATTAAAAAATCGTTAAAAGCCAGACTTGTGTTCTTTGATTGACTGAGTCCAATTCGGTTAGTATCCAATAGATCATGTAACTCTAGATGTTCCCGAATCTGTTGGCACAAACCTTTTTCCATTATTTTTGAAATTGCTGTAAACATGGTTAACAAACATGGTATATGAGGGAAGGAGGCATATCTAAGTATATCCACTACTTACTAATTTCAGCATATTTAGCTGGGAGATCTCGCACATCATTACCAGGTCGTGTGCTTATTTTACATATCTGAACTTGATCACCAAAGCCGATCAGCAGCGTAGATTCATCCTTCCAGCACAGACATCCTTTGTACAGATCTGGCCGGCTTCTAAAACAATTTGGAAGTCAAATTTCAAATTAACATCACAATCTTAACTGATGTTATTTGTCAGCAATGAATCTAAACTCAAAAGTTTGGAAATTGCTTTCCCATTCCAATAACTTAGGGCAGCAACTCCTTATAATTTGACCAACAACTTACAAGTTAAATGGTAACTTTGAACTTTTAATATCAATGTAATGTATTTCATACCTGGCCTCCATTGTGATGTTGAATTTAATAAATGTAATTCTCTGCTTTGAAGCTGTGTCATAAATTTTAACACCCTGAAACATGAAAGAGGAAAATTTTGCATGACGTTCAGTTAGAGAGACAGTTGCAGATGATATGAATAAAGACTCTCAATTTTTGAGACACTTGTAATTGTATACATCATTCACTCGCTAGATTTCAAAGCTGATGTGACATAGCAGGTATAGGTCTTGTTTCAAAATGATCAGGTATCTTTTTGAGTGATTTTTCCAATGCCAATCAGTATGGGCGGAGTTGTCGACGGCTAGTTCCTTATTAAGCTTGTCTACGCGCCCAACAAGAAATCCCACAAGATAAGACAATAGACAGTTTTCTGAGCTCTTATTTATACCTCAATTCGGAGTTGTTCTCTCTCCAGTTTGGTACTTTTAACCCAGGCCGCATAGGAAAAACCTGCTGAAAGAGGGTTATCTTGAAAACCACTTATGTCAGGCTAAAAATGATTTTTGATTCAGAGTCTGCACCATTGAAAATGCTATAATTGACTATCCAAATAATAAAATTATTTCCCAAACTATGTCCATATGAGTTTTCAATGTTTCAGATTGTGAATCAAAAATAATTTTTATCCTATTATAAGCGGTTTTCAAGATAACCCACTTTGCAGCACGTTTTTCCTATGCTGCGTGGGTTAAAAGTACCAAACTGGAGAGAGAACAACTCCGAATTGAGGCCTAAATCAGAGCTCAGAAAACTGTCTATACTGAGGTTTGTCAATAATAATGTGATACATGCTCACCACAGAATTCGACCAGGCTATGTAGGTAGCACTCCACTTAATGCACCTGATCATTCCTTCACCCTGATGGACAGTGTGTGTCTTAGTGCCTTTTCCAAAGAAACCTGATGTCTTTTCAGTAATAATCAGCTGAATAAAAAATAAGTTGTCGACCATATACAAACAAAGCAGCCAAACATGTGAAAGTATCATGTGCTACGTAAGTATTCTGACAGTGTATCCAGAGTTTTATGATTCAATTGTAGACTGACACTGTACACTGAGGCAGTAATTGACTTAACCAATTGAACTAAAATGTAACGATTCTTAGCTTCTTATATCCTCAATATAGTTAAGGACAGATTGAAGTAGTCTTGTCATTCAAGAGCAATGTTAAGTTAATATGTATTCAATTTGAAAACATTTGAAATAACATTTAAATTTATTACTGCATATGAAAGATCCTCATTAAATCACATGAAGCATGTATTAGAAATACAAGAACCCTACCTTATCATCACCAGTGACAAACTGTTTGGTATGCTTTGTATATCGTGGATCTATAGCAACTGCTTTGACAGGTCTGTCAAAAGTTATAACCTGCTCATGCTCACTCTCAATAAAACCGTTTATCACCGTCTGAGGGCGAAAGAAATTCAACAAAAGCTAATATAAATGTTTATAACACTCTCAATGTCAAAGTTTTCCGGCCTGTCAAAAAGCAATGGCCAATCGCAGCAAAGTTGACATATCTTGCATATCAAACTGATCAAATTTAATATTTTGTCTATGAATCTCAACCAGTTTAAAAAAAAATGCATACAAGGATAAGAGTTTGAAAAAAAAATTCAATTTTCTTCGCTCACCTTTCCATCGTCTGAGCAACTGGCTATATACTCTCCATCATCATCTATGCTTATCTGGTTGACAGTGATTTCATGAGATCTAAACTGCTTACTGGAGATGTGATTACCTTCATGATCAAAGATATGTACAACTCCTCCATGACTGCCAATCGCTAAAAACTAAATGATGAGTCAAGGAATGACAGAAAGAATATTTTTTCTTTTCTTACCTCAGTGGTTAACGAGACATATGGGGACACCTCAGAGAAAGATAGGACTAACACGGCATCTCCAGTAAAGCCCCTCTCATTTACAATAAAACTATGTTTGTAATATTTTATATTGCATGGATGGGGCAAGACTCGAATAGTTGGAAACTGCGGGAATACAGACACCTTTACTCACTGGAAGCAGATCATACCGCAACAGCTTCTAATTGCGTCTGCTGTATAAAACAGTCATTCATTTCATAAAAAAGGAAAGAAGACTCAAATTTTACCTTTGAATGGACAGCTAGGCAACTAGCTGGGTCAGCTGACAGGACTTTCTTGAGGTCGTTACCAAGTCTGTTATATTTCAAAAGTGGTTCCACCTCCTCTTCTTCCTCATCTTCGTGCTCAGTTTGCTGCAGTGAAATTAAACATACAGAATAGATATGTTTGTGCTGAAATATAGATATGACATTTAGATATGATATTTACATAGGGGGGCAATTTATTGGACCTTCAAATTAATGAGCTTGTTTTGGCTTTCCTCCAACCAGAGAGAATGGTTCCAACAGAAACATCACTGATACCAATCTGGCCTATCCTGGACTTGTTCAAAGCTAATCCAGTTAGTATTAGAGCTACATAGTCAGTGCAGCCATTCTCAGGACTCCTTTGTAAACAATGAACACCAATCACCCTGACACAGTGAGAGTGACAGTTGGCAGTACTCTACAGTACATTTGACTGCACTGCCAGGTAGGATGATTGTTAATTTAGCAAGCAAGTCTAAGATGATGATGTTGAAATATATAATTAGAAATAACATAGTTATAGTTGTTTCTTCAAACTCCTACTAACCAGACTTTGAGGAGGATCTGCCATATTTAGGCTGTATTCAGCATGGGTAGATAGCTTTCCAATATTGGGTACACTATAAAGTTGAATGCAGGTTCAAGAAGTGTCAATAGTATGCTAAGTCACAGAAATTAGCTAGGTGATTATAATAATAAAATTATTTAGTGGGTTTTCTCCCACTTCCGGTTTATCAGTTTGAAGATACATGGTTTTTCACAAAAACAAAACAATATACATTTAGTAGAAATATGGAAATAGATTATATCCAATATTCTTATTCAATATAATAATGAATTTTGTCTTCTCCTCACTCTATAATAAGCACTAATTATTTCTAAAATAGTTAAGGTTTTTTATGCAAAAACATGCAAGCCTACAATATCACTATGGTTACAGAGTAACATTAACTACACAAGTACACATTTACAAGATTTTACTACACCACTACCATTCCAATAATAAAAATTTTGCTGTCAATCTCCTACTTCTGCTATTTTATCTGTTCCCTACAAAGCAATTACTAGGTGTTATAAACAAAGGTTAGTGAAATTTAACAGTCAAATCACTACATATTTAAATTGTGCTTGGCTAGAGTAGAGTCAACTTGTCTTCAACTGTACAAATTGAAACTCATGCCAGAGAGAGTCATGGCAGTTGTGTCAACAATGGAGTTTTATGTATCCTCAAACTCCCTGGTACCAATGTTAATTGTCCACTAATGGCAGACAAGTATAGTACACAGTTGCTTATGGAGGGCTGGAACTGGATAAGAACTTGCATGGCTATTGATCTCATTTGATTTTCATTTTCCCTTGTCTTAATATCATCACATCAAATTATCAGACTGAACTGTATAGTATCTGTGATAGTATGTTATCAGCATAGCAAGTTTTACAGCCTTTTTTTATGAGCCCTCCTTCAAATTACTAATCAAATATTCAATCAAATGTATTCATAAGAAAACATTAATTCCTTATTTCAGATCAAATAGAAAACATGCCTCATCTAGATGAGCCATACTACTGCTCACAGCAGATCAATATCCCTCCTGAGCTTCCAGACATTCTGAAACAATTCACCAAAGCAGCAATCCGAACACAGCCTAAAGATGTTTTGGCCTGGTCAGCAGCGTAAGTATGCCACCAGGGATCGACTTTTCTGTATTATTGTTCACTGAACTGTAGTGTCTCAATACTCATTACTACATCACGCATAGTCATACCATCATAGTCTGATCTTACTGGTCAGTGCCATAAGATCTAGACCAATATCACCAACCACAGAGACATATGCGTGTGGTGTTTGCTACCAGTACGATGTGTATCATGTTGTTTGTCATCAAACTTGACGAGAGTTCCACTATAATTTTTGTCATCCAAACTAGAGTCGGTTTCAAATAGCTTATTTTGTTGTCAACAGATATTTCCGAGCCATGGCTAGTGGAGAGACTCCACCCGTCAAGGAGAGACTTGAGATGCCAGTCGCCACACAGAAAACAGATACAGGCCTTACGCCAGGACTTTTGAAAGTTCTTCATAAACAGGTACATATTGAAGTATATATGTTCCATAGAAACAAAATAACAAAGTGCAGGACCAAATAATCTGGGGAACGTTTACAGTGAAGGCGAAAAGTTGATGCTCATCACGTGGAACAGCCAGGTGGCAACAATGGACCTCATTTATCATGCCTGACTTTTTTCAGCTTGGTCCAAAGAAAGTGGTACCACTAGAACTGATCGAGCAAAAATGGAGGGCACTCTCACTACCTCAGGAAAGATTTGATGACCTCACAAGGATAGGTAGTTTCGCGGGAGAGACGGAATGGCTCAAGCTTTTTGCACTAGCTGCAACCACATTGAATGATGTAAGAAGCTTTACAGTTTTCTCAGTTATGATAAATAAAAAATCTCAATCACAGTATAGTTGCCCTGGGTAATAGCAAGGCAGAAGAATAAGCTAATTGATTGTAGCAGCGTTGATTGCATTATTGAATAAGAATGATCTGTTTTATCCGATTGTCCTCTTCTCTTGTAAGGGCCTAAAAGCTTATATGAACGGCACAGTGCTTCCATGAACATACCATATTCTTCTTCATTTAGAATTATTTCATACGAAATTTCAGCTGCAAGTTGGGTGAACTTAGCTGTTTGCTTTCAGAGTCTCAGTGGCACGATGAAAACGATATGCGAAGTCTTGACGGCTGATCCGGAAGGTGGAGCAGCAAGAATACACTTTCAACTGTTCAAAGATCTTTACTCGTATCTTGCACAGATAGATGGAGAAATTTCTGCAGATCATGTTCAATCTGTGATATCGCACTTACAGTATGACGTGTATGTGTGATAAGTGTACTTACCTATTCTCCCATTAACCATCGTCCAATTCCCCATCCCATGAGCACAAACCTGGTGTGAACCTATATATCAATGTGCACAGAGCAAATGATGCGATGCTATCAGTAGCTAGCCTTGTCATGCGGCTACCAAACCAAAAAGTAGCCACGTGACAAGGCTAATCAGAAGCAGGAAATTCCTTGTTATTTTCGTGAGAGCTCCTTTACCAGGGCTGAATGAGCCAGTATCATTTTCCAGTGGCTTGACTACCATTGTTCAAGTCTTTTTAGGCTTTTGCTGCAGGGAGAAGTTAATGATTGTGATTTGTGATAGTTGCAGTGATTATTCACAACACTTTTTTTGCTCTTTTATTCAGGGAAAAACAGGATGGATTCGTACAGCCTCGGAACTTCTTGGGTGCAGACTGCCCTCGGTTGAGCTGATATTCTTCAGATATATAAAGGCTGACATGTTGATAACAGATTTATCCATATTTGGTCCATAACGAACAGCGTAGCGCTCCTCAAGTTATACTAATAAAGAGTGAGAGGAGTAATGGGACGGACAGTGACAATGTTGAACAATTGTATTCTGTTTTTAATGAACTATTACAAGATTTTTGCCACCATGCAAGTTTATGCTAAGGTTATCCAACATTACACAATAGATCACTCTTCTGCTGTTTCAATCATTTATTATGTACATTTTTTCATTAATAAATCAGCATTATGCGCTTATACACTATAATACAACATCTCTCCTTCAAACATGCCAACATGTTGATGCTTACAAAGGACATAACAAAATATTGTTACCAGTATACTAAAAGCCTTGTTGACAAGCATTTTCAGTTATGTGCTCACATATGCATGAATCGCAGCTCCTATGCTGGCATACAATATTAGGATACAGTTTCAGTCAGCTAATGGCTAAGGATGGTAGGTTATCAGGATCTGAGCAGAGTAGTGTCTATGATCACTTAGCTCAGCAGCCATAACTCTAATCATCTTCTGCTTTCACTTCTTCAGGAGGAGGATAATCAGTGATCTCTTGTGACTCTCCCTCGGGTAGTTGGGGTGCAGCTTCCTTGTCACCGCCATTATCCATGTCACCATTAGTCGGTATATCTCCACTTCCTGGATATCCATCATCAGTCTGAAAAAAATAAACAATTCATTAATAAAGCTGCAGACCTCATCAACTTTAAGTGAAGGGTGTTAACTCCTTGTATAAAGAGTAACCGGGTTTACAGCAGGAATGGGTAGAGGGCGCGGCATGAGTACTATGGGTCCCAGTACCTGTACCCAAGAGAGGACAACTCTCTCCATTTCAATGAGGATGATATGAAACTTCTTATTTTCTCTTTTTAGCCAAGCTAAACTTGCCCAGGTTAGGCGATAAGACAACAAGAGATAATTTCTGCTGCAGGACATTATATATGACAAACCTTCTCAGTTTTGATTTTAACATTTTCCCCGTCTCTGTCCCTCCTTTTCTCTCTAGATCTGGATCTGCGGCTCCTCTTTCTATCTTTACTTCTGCTTCTCCTCCTTTCTCTTGGTGATCTACTTCTCTTCTTCCTGCGTTCTCGTGACCTACTCCTTTTCCTTTCAGCCACTGCTGTAATTCAAATGATCACAAGTACCTTGTTAAGTATTATTGTGTGAAGAGCACAGCTCTGAGAGTTATGCGCTCCACCGATGGAGGACACAACTCTTAATCAAATCGATTTTTTGTTGCTCTCGGCAGGTGTTCATAATTTCATAGGCATCTTTTTTATAAATACATCAACTCACTCACTAAATGTGTAATCTTGTCAAACCAATTTGGAAGGTCAAAAAGTTACTTGTCAATGTAAACTCCATTCTAACCTTCTCTGTCTCCACCTCTTTCACCACCTCTTTCACCACCTCTTTCTCCACCTCTTTCTCCGCCTCTCTCTGCACCCCTTTCTCCTCCTCTATCCCCCCTGTCTCTACTCCTACGCCTCTCTCTGCTACGTGATCTACGTTTAGGAGATCTCGATCGCCTCCTCCGCTCTCTAGATCTCGACCTCTCTCTTCTCTCTGCTGCAGGAGGCTCCTCTGCCCTCTCCTCTTCTTTACTTTTACGTGTTGTTCCTAATCCTCCACCTGATTCAAATGACATTCATGTATTAACTAAACAGCCATATCATCATCTGCTTTCGGAAAATAAAACTTGGATATCATTTCATTGGACACAACATTTCATGAGAGTCATGTTCTTACACATGTTTTAACGATGTACAAAAATTACAAATTATAGACGTTTATCGCCAGCGTTTCAATACTTAAAGAGAGTGAGGACTTACCCAGTCTACGAGGTCTCCATCCCTTCACTGTTCTGGCTCTCTCTACATCAACAAGTACACGCCTGCCATCAATCTTTTTACCATCTGCATGTTTGTAAGCAGCTGAAAATATAAATAAAACCATCTCCGAATAAATAACATGAGCCAAGAGGTCTCTTAGATCTAGGATAGCAGCGCGGCCAAATTGAAGAGAGATGTTTGGTTCATATCCTAGATCCACCGAAACAAGATTGACCCAGCGAGCCCGCTACAGGTCCCATTGCAACACCTCACCTGCAACATGAAACATCCTACTAATTTTGCCTTGGTTCCGAATTGTTGTGTTTTTTTGGTGAAGCCGTATTTGAGGAATATTAATGAGATGGAACTTACTGCGTGGTAAGCAGCAGCAGCACAGGCAGTGCAGCAGTGATGAATCATCAATAGTCGGTAGTGTAGAGTAGATGCTCTAACTACTTACCCGACTTACCCGATTATTTCATAATATAAAAAACTCACTCAATCAAAATCTCAGACCACTGCATAGCTATTACATTCACAAGGGATAATGTCAGTTAGGTTAATCTACCACTTTTAAATTGGTGAATCAATGCTTCGTTTGCCGCATTCAAAGACCCAGGACACCGCAGCAAATCACAATTCTATCTTTGCTGTCTATTGTTTTGAAAAAAATCTTATTGATTGTTCATCCTCAGTCTCTCCTCCCTATCCACCCAATCCGAACAAAAAGGTTCCCCTGAAAACTACCCATTTCATGGACCAATTCGCGCCAAAAGAGAAGTTATCCTAAGCTGGCTCTTCAATTCAATATGCGGTTGTTTAGGCAGTCCAAAACACATGAATATAAAATTATAATTCTGAGCCTGGAGTTTCCAATGCCTCTTGCACTGTCTCTAAGCTTACCAACCATACAAACCTAGTCAATTTGTCTGATTGTAATGAGTGAGAGAATCAACCGTGACCCATAGTCACATTCGACTGCATGGGTATAATGTCAATACCGGCAGCTGGGCCTGGTCAGCTACAGCAAAAATAATAACACACAGTTAGCAACAACTTCTCCAACTATCTGAAGGACCGCATTGACCCAAAGATTGGCTGGAACACGCTAGGCTTTCTCTCATGCATGCAGTCCCAATCTATGAAGATATATTCATTGTAATTTTGGTATGTTAATGAAACATTGATGTCTTGTTATGTTTCTTTTTTTTTCTTACCATATTGAAGACCGGGTTTTACCTGGTGGGCATTATGTTGCTGCTAGTACTGTGTTGTGTTATATTTTACCTGTCCCTTTGCTCCTTTACTGAAGCTGACTCCTCTAAAGCCCACAGACCCGAGAGAAATAATGCCTCAAAAAATTCATAAAGTGTACATCACAGTATTATACGATCACAGCAAAAAAAGAGAAAATTAACACCGCTTGACTCAATTTGCGCTGCTGTTTCATTTCGCAATGCGTATGCTGACAAGCAACTTTTCTATTAGCTACTTACAATGCATGTCGCGCTCCTGCTCGTATTCTATGAAGGCATAACCTCTGGGTTTGCTGTTGTCCACATCATGTACCATTCTGATCTAAAATGGCAAAGAAATGTGACATTATTTGGATACATTGCCTGGTTGATTCATCTTTATTGTTGTTCGCTATCGAAGAATTGAGCGGTTGGCAGAATATGTTACGTAAAATTTGTTATTCATTTCACTGAGAAATCACATTGTATAGTGAGAGCATTGCTCCAGTTGCCAGTCAATTTTTGCCATAGATATATCAAATTTTATGAAGCTTGTCTGCATAAAGAGTTGTCCTCTATCTAATAAGCGGCTTATCAGTAGTGTGGTAGTCGCTGATAATGAGTAATAAAGGCAACTTGGATCAAACAGGATGTATTATTACTAAGCTAGTAGTGTAGACTTTTTATAACAAGCATTCATGAAGGTTCCAACATAATGGTAATGATCAGAGCTCTGGTTGGTGATAAAGCCTGAGGCGAGAATCTGTCATATCGTTATCAATAATGATCGACTCCAGGATGTTTAGTAAAAGCAAATCTTAATACACTTACTGCTTTGATGGGGCCATAGACTTCAAATTCTCTCCTCAACTTGGACTCGCTGGTATCAAAATTCTGAAAAAAGAAATAAACATGTTTTGTGTATCCTTGGAAATGATTGTGTAGTCAATGAAATCTTTCTTACAAGAAACAGGAAATATGGAACAGTACTTCAAACATACCTTCTCCTTTGCAACAGTAAACAGTGTGTGACCTGGCAAGTAGTATAGACCAAGCAAAATTGATATTCTTCATAACACACATTGACAACAACAACAACTTTTTATTTACTATTAGCAGTGATATAACTTACAATGCGTGCGACAAACAGCGTTTTGAATGCATCTTCTGTGAGTCCGACATTAGCTTGTGGATCCCCTGTAATAAGAGAACAAATTACTCTAGATGAGCAGGCATCATTTACTTACCACAGTTTAGGTTTTTTCATGTTTGGGTCTGGAATGTAAACAAAATCTCATCTTAGTATTTTTTTATGGATTCAAGCTTAACTGATATATAGAGTTTGTTTCTACTCTACCTCTGATCAGAGTGGCAGTGAATATAAATACTTACATAGAGCCAGGTCTTGCTCCAGCTTATAAGCCACCTGTTCGGCCTTTTCTCTTCTCTGAAATTAATTAGATGATTAAAGGATTAAAAAATTCCACAGAGTTGTTAATTACATGATAGAAGAGGGCAATGCTATTTTTCACTCTAGAGCTGACATACTTGGAACCCACTGCTCAATTCTGTCAAACATAAATAACCTTGGCGCATGAGAGGATGGGTGTTGTATAGGTTAAAACTTACCATACGATCTTTCTTTTCCTCCTTTGTTTCACTTCTGGTTGGAGCTGGAGTCTCTCTTGGATCCTAAATGACAGAAAGGGAGCTTCAGATATATAATCATATTCGCTCACAACATGAACAATGGTTCCCCAAATCCGACAAACATGCCCAGCATTGTTGGCAGAAAAGGTAATGTTTTCTATAGGTGAAAATGAGGAAGCAGTGCAACAAAGGAAAAGAGGATAAATGAGTTTATGGGGGTGGATGATTAATAAAGATACTCTATTTATACTTGCTAATGGCCTTACATGTATTTATATTTGCACAGACAGATCTTCAATAAATCTGCAAGCCTCTCAACACTGAACAATTAGCAGACTAAACCTGTCTATATGATGATCAGATGGTCTGTGTGTGCTCTTAATTGAAATAAAGGTAAATATTTCTCAGTAAAGACTGTTAATGCAGCAGATATTTTTAGGTTTACATAACATCTTGCTCATATGTCAAACTTTTGTTGTTAAGATATAATAAAAGCAGCAGCTGGTAAAAGTTAAGATGCGTCGACTCGAACAGGCTGAAGGGCATGAAGGGCAGAGGAGATGAGGCTATGGTCTAAGCTCATCGCGAAATGCGACGATATTTATTGGATAGAAGAAATGCTTCGTATGAGAGATGTCGAAGCTAAGGAGGCTTATTTACATGAAAGGAAATTAACAGCACGTAAGATAAATCGCCAAAAGGAGAAACGCAGATATAGTTCTATATCATTTAAGTCAGAGCAGAAAGCTAATCAGGAAAGAAGACCTTCTAAACAAAGAGCACGATCAGTTGGTACTATACCAAGAACACAGTCTGCGCCATGTGGTCCATTCACACTGAATGCTGAACCTTCAAGGTAAGTGTATAAAAGTTACCTCGAAATCTGTCATAAACTGCGCTACTCCAGCGTATCCTGGGGTGGTCTTTTCATGAGGTAGTTTGGCTGTAGGTGCCAGGTAGGGTATGGGGTCGCGCGGAGCAAACAGCGCCAGTAAATTAGGCGGCAGAAACTGTGTCATTGTGGCTACTTCTTCTTCTGAGTATCAAGATGTAGTACTGCGCGAAGGCTGAGAAGGCCAAGTCTCGCCAAAACTCACTGAACAATCACAAGGGATCTGCTTTTAGCCTGAAAACGAAGACGTATTGGGTTAAATAATTGTGTTGTATAGAAATATTTACTGACAAAAAAATTCACTAAATAGAGAAAAGTATAGCTGATTTGTTAAGTACTCATGTACCTTGCAATGCACAACCTGACAGTTGATCAATGGGTGGAAGCTGTAATTAAAAGTATGGACACAACGTGTTTACATTATCTGCTCTTGCTATAAGTATTGATCATAGCTCTCATTCACACTGAGCTGCTCATTAGCATTTCAGCAATTAGGCTACAACAGCATCATTGCGTAACGCTTCAAATGCTGTTTAGATAGGCACAGGTTACTCATGTCACTGAGAAGAGAATTGTAAGGCTTTGCAAATAGCGTATAATCTAAGTTGGATAGAATTGAAAAATCTCCCTGCTGTTGTATATCAGACTATGAATAAATTATATTTAAGTTTAAAGCTACATCAATGAGATGCCTATGTCTTTGTTTCTACTTTTTTCAAAATAACAGAAGGTTATAAATATTTTTTTCCATTTTATGTCAAAAACAATATGAAGTAGGCATTATTCTATCGCATATTTGAGGTTGGAGAGGAAATTCTATTCCAAAGTTGTATATTCAAATCATTCTGAGCGAAATCATTAAAGGGCAACCAAGGTTTCAAACAACTTCTCATTGATGGCCATTGATTAATAGCAGATTGCACCTTCTGCATGGGGAAAAAGACAAAATATAATTCGGATGATTATTCAGCCAGAATTCTTGTGAAACATTTCTTCCATCAGGGTACTCAAACTCAGCTAAAAGAGAATACCACATAGCAGTTTCCTGTTCCTGTTATTATTTAGCCTGTGCTCTATAATTATTACAGCAAAGTCTTGGAACCTCCCCTAAACTGAAGTGTTACCCAGCTTAGAGTCAGCAACTACTTTGAGTTTTGCATCGCGTAATGCACAAAGCTGATGCTGCCCAGCACATTATTTGCTACCCATTAATGCATTGCTGCGAAACCTTGGTTGCCCTTTAATGGAGGCCGGTTGCATTTCCATTTTGTGACTATTTATAGAGGTGAAAGGCAGGGCGCCAAAACCCAGGTTGATTTCTTTTTATTACATTAAAGATAGCTAATTTGATTAGATTCGTAAGTGATAACCTTCTAAACGGCCATGTCTGTCATACAATCACGGCCCCATATAAAGGTGCCCAAAAATAAAAATCACCGATACCATGTCAGTCATCAAACAATTACAGACAAAGACAAGTAGTGTCTTTTACTTGCCAATCACTGCATTTCCATGGTAGGTTTGAGGTCGACTTGAGGCTTATTAGCCTTAGGTTCGAGCTATGGAACTGCCTCCGAGGTAGCCCTGAGCTCCAAGGTTCAGCTCGCACTATAGCGAGCCCGAGCAGTTAGCATCAAAGACTCTGACGCGGGAGGCCGGGGTTCAAATCCCGGCGGCGGCAGATTTTTTTGATGTTTTTTTCTCAGCTTTAACATGGGAACGACTGCATATTTCGAGATCGAGCAAAGAGGTGACAACTCAGCTCGATCTAGGCCGACCTCAAAATTCACATGAAATATGGTGAATACACAATCACTTATACCCAAATATATATATAATATATAATTATCAGATTTTTATCAGAAGCATGGCATTTAAAATTCTATTTTCCTTATTTTCAATAGTAGCACTGCAGTTGTTTTGGGTCCCATCTCTTTTCATGTCACTGCTAATCTTTCAGGACACATTTAGCAATTTCTAAATTATCCTTTCTAACTATTAAAGTGTCTAGGAAAGCAAAAAACAACCACTGTGCATATCAAAGCCATTGCAATGAACAATAAACATTATTGAATGATGTAACCTGATTTTAAGTCCGAAAACCCAGGGTCTAGAAGGGTCTAGAGCAGGGGTGCCCAACCTATGGCTCATGAGCCACCTCGTCTCATTTTGGCTTTTTGGGTAGCTCATTTTAATATTTCATGCATGCATTCAATTCATGCATGTACATTAAATGTATGTATAGTGTTTACAAGTTCATTGTACTGGGTGCCTGCATTGTATATATGTGTGTAGAGTTGTCTTCTTGCAGACTTGCCAACCTAAATTTTCCAAATTACTTATAAAAATTTGCAAAATGCTTACGAAACTCCAGGGCGCCTCATATGACCAGAATCTCACACAGTGACTTTGCTTTGGTAATTTTGCCAGCACTTATACATGAATGAATATGATACATATATATCACAGACTGTTTTTATGTTGTCTACACGTGATGCGACGTGGTCAGCTCATTTGGTGTGATTGATTTTTTAAATGGCTCATGTGAGAGAAAAGGTTGGGCACCCCTGGTCTAGAGTATGTTATCTCCCCTGTCACAGATTCAGATTTAAATTATGATCCACTTACAGTATAATAATAATAATAATATGAACTTCATTTCCTATTCAGTGCCCCTTTCGGGGTAAATGAGAATATGGTTACATAAGATTGATGATACATGATACGTAAGATTGATGATACATGATACATAAGATTGATGATACATGATACGACTCATCTAATTAGCGCACCCTTGTACAAGGTAAGGGTGGGCAAGCTAGGCCATTGATCGGAGAGCTCACCCCCTTCAGCAGAATGGGTAGCGACCGGGATTCGAACCTACAACTCTCAGATTGAGAGGCTTGAATCCTAACCACTACGCCACCCTGCCTGCCTGGCCCTGCCTGCCTAGGATGTATAGCCCAGGCTTACCTAGAACAGTTACAAGGCTACTCTACTTACACTACAAATGATCAAAATGCAGTATCGGACAACGGAAGTGTAGGCAAAGATATTAAAGTGTTAACCCGTAACAGGGGAGACAACATACTCTAGACCCTTCTAGATCCTTGGTTTCCACACTTTAAATTAGGTTAGGCCTACATCATGCAATAATGCCCTTCTGCGAAAAAACTTACTTTCTTTGTTCTTTTCTCAATGGCCAAGCTTTAATTAGAACATGAACATATGAACTTATTTGTATAATATGATTCATTGCTACAAAAGATTAGTCCTAACATTGCTATTCCCTCAGTCTCGTGTCCATGGCGATAACCCCAGCATTCTTTCAATAACATTTGATACTTTCTGTCTTGTCCAAGTTTCATACATCTCATCTATTTTGATTCATAGGCAGCATGAGTTTCAGGCATGGTTATGATAGTTGATCAAGGACATGGATAGGCATTTAATACATGCTCTAATAAACACAGCTAGTAACTCCAGATAGGCTACCTAGCTATGATGATATTGATTAGGTATCAAACTCAAAGGCACTGGAGTTGCGTTTTATCTATCTTAACTACTCTATAGATAGCAAGATACATATGCATATATATGATAGGCCCAAGCAAGGACACATTGTATTGTTTCTAAGAAAGAAAAGATCAAGGGTGGGAGGTTTTACTTTTAGTTTATGAAACAAAATTTTCAAGAGGGTCAAATTTTATGTAGGCAATTGTTCCTTTACATATTCCATTCAACTATTACATCTAGCTACATCATATATCAAAAAATCAAAATGCACGACCATTACATATAAAAGATAATAGTAATGCATTGTCCATCGATTATTCTTCATCGAAGAATTTGATTGAAATGAAAGACCACCACCACTCACGAGTCACTGCTTTATTATTATTAGCTAGACAATTTTTGCATTGATATGGCCCATGGGATGTGCCATTTTGCTACATGTTAGGAGTATTTTTCGTCATCAGGAAATCAATCTTACCTTTTCCCTTCGAAGCTGACAATGTTAGAAGTACCTTAAATGAAGATAATACAAAATTGACAAAAAATATGTGTTAAAACATTTTTTTCATCTCTACTTATTGCTTTGATCTTTTACTCACTTTCGACTTTATGGAAGTTCATGCGCAACAAAAACATGTTGATTTTAAGCCATATTTTGTACTGAATATTAATTTGTATAGCAATAGTAAGGTATTTGTACATGTCAAAGATTTAATCACGACGTTTGAAGAAATTGATTTGGATTTCATAGTATCAACAAAATCTTGTAAATGCCCATAAATACAAAAGATAGACAGCATCATTTGTAGCAAGTCCACTTATTTTTGTCTATTGGGAATTGGGAGCAGACAACTTTGAAAGTAGTCTAACCTAACTACTCACAGCAGAGAGGGCGGGATCCCACCCTCCCTGCTCCCAGTTATCCCGGCAGCAGGGAGGGTGGTATATCCCACCCTCCCTGCTGGTACAACAGGGAGGGTGAGAGGGGCACACGAATTTTATTCTTTGCTTGAACTATGGGTGTTCAGGTCTTCAGAGCTATTATCCCACGCGTCCTATCCTATGTTAATTATGTCGTTCCAATCCAACCATAAATTTTACCGTGTATTATCTTGAAGGAATACATTCAATACTGCAGAGGGTGTTTTTAGCACATGTTTTACTATTGAGTTCAGTGGTTTTAAAGTGTTTAGGTCGAACTAGGCTATCAAGACAGGCTAGGGTCGAACATAAAATTGAGCCATTCTGTACACAATTCTCAAAGTAGTTTGTATGTCCCAAACCAAAATAACTTAAAGGTCTGCATAAATTACATCAAGGAGCAAGGAGTTACTCCTTGGTTCCATCAGGTTCCATCCTCCCTGGTTCCATTGTGTTCAATTGTAACAAAAAAACAAATGCATCAGATCTATTTTCAAAACACATCCAAGTTAAATAATGGAAATGTTATACAACTGTTCAAAATTGTTCACAGGCTACGGATTTGTTGTGTATAACTGTATAAAAACATCAAGCCATTATTGTTACTGATGTTATAAAACAGATACTCACTCACAAGGAATCAAATTGCCATCTGGTGTAGTCCCGACAATATCTTGTAGTAGTATATGTCTGATTGTGTTACAATGTGAGTGGAGAATCCATCTCAGGTTATACTAAATCTATCTAGGGCTATGCCATCGACAAAAAATCCGGTCTTGGTCATCTATCCAGGGAGGGTGGGATATCTTCCAAACCCCCTGATCTAACTTCTAAAACACGTCTAGGAATGGGAGTTTTCCTCTATTTCTGTCAGAGAGGGCAACTTTTTATATCCCCAGTGCAGTTTACTGTCAATCATTTTAAAACTTGTCTTTCTCAAGTATGGAAAAATATTTTGGATACATGTAACAGTAATTCTTCAAAGTGAATGTTTTCTCAATATGTAACAATCAAACACAGTGTTATATGCTTGTTGTGTGAGCTTAATGTAAAGACTCAATAACAGTTTAGGTTTAATATCTGCCGTGTTATAAATAGCAGGTTCACCCTCCCACAACTAACTTACGTCATTATCCCTCTGAAAACCCCTTATTCAAGTACTTGGGGTTTCCAAAAGATTATTGTTACAAGGTTTCCAGATAAGATCAGGTATCTGATTATGTAACTACTGTTTACAAAAAAGGAATTAGTCTGAATTAACCAAATTGTAATACTTTACAGGTTTGAAAACTCAGTAACAGCCAACAGCTGAAATTAAAATTACTTGATTGCCCTAAGGGCTTATTTCAGTGAAATATTAGCTTAGTTTGTTTATATGGTGCACTTGAGTGTGCATGAAAAATAGATCTAAACAACTCAAATGTTTCCTATTGTTTTAATTTTATTGGACTGAGCTTTCTAAATGGAACGTGATTGAATCTTGGCGAAATGCAATCAAATTCAGAAAGCTATTAGATTTCATGTGATTTAAGTTTAGGCATGTGTTTTAAAAGAACCAAAAGCGATACGCCTTGTCATCAAAGCCTCTCAACACATTTTGTCTGCAAAAATCAAAACCCATAGTGATGTTTAATAGAGAAGAACAATTCTATATGGAAATTTAAGCTTTCTTGACTTCGGCTTCTGAGACAAAATGCGCTGAATGTTTATTTGCAAGCCAATATGTACAATATACGTGTATGCCAATAAGGTAGCAGAACCTAATGATAAAGAGAGCCACGATTAGGACACAGTGACTGATGACAATAATAGGGTAGCAGAACTACATATTCCACATGAAAACAGAAATGTAACTGTTCAGGACCCACGTCCAGTGTGGACAATTGAGTCAAAACAGATTGCTTTAAATAGGATGAGGAGAAATCATATAGACGGGTATACAGGAAAAACATTATTCTGTTTAAAGTCTGATAGACATGACTTGTATGTATGCACTAAACCAAATAATAGAAGAATATCAGCTCCCCTTTTCCACAGTATTCACCAATGATATATGGAAAATTACTATTACCATTACTATTAGATAATAATGCTCTTCATTAAAACAAGGACTTCTGTCGATGTGTGATACTATTCAATGATTGATGGCTGCAGGGCTGTTCAATACTACTAATAAGTTTGTAACCAATGAGCAAGCTCATATTCAGAAATTATAGTTTTCTGGCTACGTCATGTTCAACAACTGTGTGCCAGTATGAAAGAAAATCCATTGTTGATACCAAAACGCCAGGCTGTATGAGACTAATAATAATAAAGCTAAGATCTGCTGCAGCAGAAAATTATTGGATTCATTTTATGCGTGCACCAGCTCGAGGTGCATGTTCTCTCGTGCTCACTACAACATTGGATTATACATGGTCTAATTAATCAGCAGCAAAGGCAGAGAGCATGGTCATGTCTATCGAACATCATCATCAGTTCGACAACACTTGGCTATAGAAGTCTTGGCGGCAGTAAAGGGTATCAAACGCTGGCTTATTATAACTGATTAGTAAAGGATAGTGCTGATTAGCTAACGGCGCCATGCAGGTTCATATGGAAGCCGGCATGACCAGCATGGGAGAGAAGGGTATGGATGGAGGGGGAAATCGTGGGCCTGGTGCTTTCACCACACCTAGAAATGTGCAACATAAACATGATAAAGCTCGACAGGCTAAAGAGGCAAATAACCATGTAACTATGTCTCATTCTAGGTCCTTCGGCAAGCTTCCAGATGAGGAAAATATCTTGGATGACCCCAGTTCGAAAATAAACATCTACGATCGGCAAGAACGGATAGTGATCAATGTCAGCGGACTGAGGTATGAGACTCAGTTAAAGACACTCAATCAGTTTCCAGAAACACTTCTCGGTAACCCTGACAAACGAAATCGGTACTATGATCCTTTGCGGAATGAGTATTTCTTTGACCGGAACAGAACAAGTTTTGATGCTATTCTATATTACTATCAAAGCTGCGGTAAGTTGAGGCGGCCAGTAAATGTACCACTAGATGTTTTCCTAGAAGAGATAAAGTTCTATGACTTGGGTGAAAATGCCATCGAAAAATTCAGAGAAGATGAGGGATTTATCAAAGAGGAGGAAAGAGTTTTACCAGAAAACAACTTTCAAAAGCAGATATGGCTCCTATTTGAATATCCAGAAAGCTCAATGGCAGCGAGGGTGATTGCTATTCTATCTGTAGTGATTATCCTACTCTCGATAGTGACTTTCTGCCTGGAAACACTTCCAGAATTCAAACACTACAAAGTGGTCAATGCATCAGCAATCATCGGAAACAACACTGGATATAGAGAACAGATCATGGAAGATGATGTGCCAAAATTCAACGAACCATTTTTTGTGATAGAGACAGCTTGTATAATCTGGTTTACATCAGAACTTCTCATAAGATTCGCTTCCAGCCCAGAGAAACTAGGATTCTTCAAAAACATCATGAACCTCATTGACATAATGGCGATAGTACCATATTTCATAACCCTCGGCACTGTTATAGCAGATGATCAAAAAAGCAGCTCAAACAACCAAGCTATGTCACTAGCTATTCTCAGAGTCATACGACTTGTAAGAGTATTCCGAATATTCAAACTTTCTCGACACTCAAAAGGCCTGCAAATTCTAGGTCAGACTTTGAAAGCTAGTCTTAGAGAACTCGGACTTTTAATATTTTTCCTCATCATTGGTGTGGTGTTGTTTTCAAGTGCGGTATATTTTGCTGAGGCAGACAGCGATCAAACATACTTCAAGAGTATACCAGATGCTTTCTGGTGGGCTGTTGTAACAATGACTACAGTAGGATATGGAGATATGAGACCCACTACACCTTGGGGTAAACTGGTCGGTTCATTTTGTGCTGTATCAGGAGTATTGATGATTGCTCTACCAGTACCTGTCATTGTGTCTAATTTCAACTATTTCTATCATCGTGAGACTGACAGTGAAGATAAACCAGCTAATCAGCCTATGCCAGCTTGTCCCAACTTTTCATCTAAAGCCCATACTGCTTCGACAGCATCACTTCCTGTGGCATATGAGGAAGGTTTACATTATACTGCCGACGAAGCTGTTCCATTGCGGGGTGGTGAGGAAGACCAGAAACTGGTTGTGTTACTAAACCACAATTCGGGTCTGAGTAAGCGCGCTAACATCTCAAACTCGACAAACAACATAGAAACTGACGTATAGCACGAGTGGGACAACTAATTATATATATTTTTATTACGCTATGGTGCAAAACTGTCTAAGTGATTAAAGCAGTTTTTCCATGGAGGTGGTGACCACTCTGACAAACTATGCACAACTTTCACATGTTTAATCATATCTATAAATCGGACCTGATCGCAATCACCTGATAGAGGCATATTTGATATTCTTATACTTCCAATATTGAGACACACAGGTCACAGCTCACAGCATTAAAGTGAGAGAGGGCACATCACCACACACCGTCTCAGCAGCATACGGAGATGACGCATGTCATGGAGTAGCTTTCACCAAGACAGAACTACATGACTTACAGGGTAAGTTTATCTATGTAGAGTAGCCGTAACTCAAAGGGGCCTTTGAGACGAGGCTGTATGTAGAGTGTTCACATATTTCTCTGTTGGCTTATGGTGGCATTATTTTTTCCTGCACCAAGTGAGGTTAAGATGCCTCATGCCATTAATTAATCCAATAACTAAGACATCTGTGTACTGCATGAATTGTGTAATAAGCCACCAGCTACAAGGCATGTTCACAATCCATCATTATCAGCAAAGGAGTTTATGAAGCTGCTAAACAAAGTATGAAAATCAATTCCGTATTGATAAAATGCTATGTATTAGTTTGGAATAATGTATAGTAGTCAACATTTCAAATAGAGAATTTTAATTCAGAGAAATTATTCCTCTGTTCTGTTTTCAATTTTCAAGTCTCAGGATATATTGTTAAACGTAAGTGCTGTAAGACTTGTACTTCTATTTCGGATAGATAACTGTGTCTGACCTAATTTGGCTCTAAAGATTGAAAAAAAGATTTTAAAAGCTATGCGATACAATTTTTCCATCGCAGCGTTAGTTAGATTATCCCCAAAACTTTCCTAGATGAAGTTGAAGACATCTACCTCAGGCCACAGCCGGCGCTCTGCCGAACCAAATTGAGCACAACTGATAAATGACCGAGGGGCTGATGTCCATCGATCCAGTAGGGTAGTGACCAAACACCGCCCATTAGAACCCCAATGAGTTATCCTGACATTTATACCAACCAACATCATAATTGATAGATTTTCAATCTAAATTGAGTTAGTA
Organism: Membranipora membranacea; assembly: GCA_914767715.1. Taxonomy (NCBI): domain Eukaryota; kingdom Metazoa; phylum Bryozoa; class Gymnolaemata; order Cheilostomatida; family Membraniporidae; genus Membranipora; species Membranipora membranacea. Next base: position 14,889,693 of record OU612065.1, on the reverse strand, counting down.
GCTGTAGACAGACTTCATTTGCAATAGGCTGTACCAAGGCATCATAACTTGCAACACAATGAAGTGAATTTGTTCTAGGTATGAGATATTGATTTGCGGAAGGCTATTGAGAAAAGGCAAAAGTTTTTGATCCGCATCAGGTCATATAAGTTAGAGATCATTCAGAGCCTGGACTTCTATTAGTACACCTGAAATAGAGGATGTGTGCATCGACCTTGTCACCGGCAGCATATATACATAAGCACATGCAAACCTGATCAAAATGTATATTATTAGTATCAAAACTGAACCTGATCAGTAAATAGCCACTAACCAGGCTTCATTTCTGCTTTCTGACAGTGCATGAATTAATCGAGCCATTCAAACAGAAACGGAAAATTCACAAGGGATTTCTATCATAAACTCATGTACCACTTAAAGTAGTAGAATAAATCCATAACCCTTGTTAGAGCATATCGGAACATCGTGCCTAACACAAATAAACATACACTACACTCATACATCTGGGTTTCCATTTCAGCAAAACACACATATTATATCATGTAGATCGTCTTAAATGCTAGAATTAGACATTGAGAATGGGATTGCCAGTATATTTTGGAAGCTTAGCGTCCTGAGCCTTTCAAAGCCCTATATCACTTAGAAGGTCTGGTGAAAGATTGTATCAAGGGTCATGACTTCAATAACCCCGACTGCAACAACCAAAATGAGAGCAGGACAAATACATTTCTATCCAAGTATTTAACTGATGGGACTCCACGTTGTGTTATCATTACTTAGAAAGCAATCCAAGGATCCTGGTATTCATTTTTTCATGTAGGTCTCAAACAATCTTTGGGACATGGGTGAACTGATTACTGATAAGGGCATCACTGAGCAGAAGAAAAGTTTATCACTTGTCCACGGTGCGGCCTTATTCTCAATTGTACTGTTTGCTCATCACCCATCAGAACTCTCTTTTGTAAACAAGGCAACCAACATTCTCCATTAAAATTACAACTAAGAAGTCGGCAAGAAAAATCAATCGTTGATGTTGAAATAATGATAGTTTTTAGGAAAGGCTAGAAGAGCCTAATATTATTATTATGTATAAGGGGTTGTTGTACAGATATTATACAGATAGAGATCCACTGCCATTATGGGGATGACGCCTCTCTTATGTTTTCTCGATGAAACAAAGTAGTCATGCTTTTTCCAGCTACCAATTCCAATAACTCGTATCAAAAATAGGAGTAGTAAATTTCCTCTGCAAATGGTGTTAAGTAGGCAAGTAGAAATTTTACATCTGGGTTAATCACAAAGAGATGTACATTGTGATTGTGGGAGAAGTTATAATCACCATAACTAAAATGCACAACAGTTACGGTGGATGTGCTTACTTTGTATATGACTTGGTGATACCTCCATTAGCTACGTGGAATATGGTGAACTTCAGACCTTGATAAAAATGTCTTCGCACATACTTGTTCTACATATCGGCTTTGACTACTGTTGAATTTGTAGTTTACCCTGCCAGACAGCATTCAGACAAAAAAATTCTTAAAGAAAACTACATTTTTTCAAACAAGATTTAGAAATTTTATCATAAGTTTTGTCCCATGGGACAGAACTGTGAACTCACCTACCGATTTAATCATAATATATGTTGGTTACAAAAAATCTATTAAGTTCAAAGGAAAAGGCTTGCAATAGCGCCACCAGGGATTCAATCAAACTAAAAAAGAGTTTTAAATGATCACAAACATTCAATGCTAATCACATTTCCTGGCTTCAAACACATAGGCCAGCGGACTACTTGGGATGGCTTTCATGTTGCATCGTTTGCTCCAGCAATTCTGTTTATGCCTTGATGAAACATGTTACACACAAAAGAAACTGGGTGGAACTTCGTAATACCAGTAATAATTTAGAAGATTTCTGCAGCTCAGAATTACAGGAATATAAGTGACATTCATTAGATTTATAAGAGGTCGATGAGGTTTTTTAAATGAGTAATCAGCGTGGGTGGTTAGGCGTTAACCTGATACTTGTGGGCTGCGGCTAAGGCAGCAATAAGAATAGGAGTCATCAGCGAGTCAGACGTACAGCCTTCTTTATCTGTTAAATGTAATAACTCATAGCCTGTGGCAAGCGACTCTTAGATAAACGCAACAAATTTTAGTTGGTATTGGGATTGGACGTTGATAATTACATTTGGGACAAAGTGGACATAACCCACAACCAATATTTGGTCGAAGGCTCAAATGAACAGTCAAAGATTAATTAACTCGGTTAATATTAATACTGAGTATTCAGCAGCAGAAATCTAATTTCAAGCGTTCCCCCTACTGGTATATCAAACATTGTTGACAAGTAAATAGTTAAAAAATAACCAGAAAATCAATAGGGATCTTAAAATATTAGATAGGCTCTAGTATATATGAGTGATTGAGATGCAAATGCCTATATAGAGAGAGCTGGTACAAAATTATGAACTGCTAGGATAAATAAAGCCATATATATAAACACGGCATATGGCATAGGAAATCAATACAAGAACCAGAATCAGGCAGCTTTTATTTACGACTTAACGCTGCTGACTTATGTCTTACTTTCATCATTAATTTTGACAAGAGGAAACACGCCACCATAGATAAACTCTAGGAAGTTACATATCACCTGCAAATTATTTCACAGCCTCATTATTGCTCATTTTTGTATGAACTAAGCCTAGGTATACAGATAATCAATTCATTCTTCGATGGCTAGCTTATAATTTTAGCATTGGGTTTTGTTTATTTATATATTTAATTTTAATTCGCAGCCAGGAGGTCGGTAGTTTAAATTTGCAGCTATTCTAAAATTCCGAATGACAACGCACAAAAAAATGGTGGATGTTGATTGCAGGTCCCTTAGGGGCAGTTGTTGGCTATTAAATGTTCTCTGTTAATAACTATCACCCATAACAGACAGGCAGTGCAATATTTATAACGCCTTTGTAATGACTTCATAGCAGAAACTCAATTAGAATACAGCCTTGAGACACAGTTCAATGTTTATTCACCAGCTATTTTATGTATCCTCTCATCTTGGGAGCAAAACCCTAAACCAACATTACTGTTTAGAGCATTCTGCACAGATCTAGAGACCCTGAGGACCCCTATAATCGACTCACAAAGGTTGAGATGAGTCAGTTTTCGCCAATCATTATCTTCAATTTTAATGTGGCCCATCTTATGACAGGAAAATCGGAATTGACACCCTAGTTATTGGGCCAAAGACATTCGTAACCCGTACTTTCATGTGTACCAATTATGAAATTTTTCTGTTCTTATTTTTAGGGTGACAACAAAACCATGATGGAGTATGCTACGGCTATTACGGCAATTTCTTCTTCCCATTCACATTCTAGTCACAATATCAAAAGACAGCCAAAGTCTTGCCAGCACAATCTAAAATCGGTATAGTGTAAAAATAGAAAGTAAAGAGGTTTATTGATTGTGAGCTTTAGTTTGATGAGGCTGACTTTTTGATGGTATCCACTGCTCACCAAATGCTCTGAAACTTGATTGTAATTGTACATAGCTCCTTAATTAGGTCATTCATGGTAGGCTGCTGTTTATCGCTGGCAGCGTGTTGTAGCTCTCACTCTCTGGTTTATAATTTGAATTAACTGATAGCATGCTACTTGGACAGAGAAGCACCACTGTGACCAGATGTATTTCAATGGTCACAGATGATAATGTTGTATCATACCCCTCTTCCAGGCATTTCTAATTGGCAGGTTGTACCATATATTTGTTAAAGATTAAAATGATATTCTTTTTTGTGTTTTTATGAAGGAAAAATAGAGAATTGTATGGTATTAGAAAATCATTTTTACCAAGGATTGCTAAAATTCTTGGATGTCTAATAAAGGTAAACTTTCAAATCAATAACGCCCACACCTTTGCCTTCACATTTTCAATTGTAACTTCTTTCACAGGTTTTATACTTAAGTTTTTAAGTTTGACATGAATCGTAGGGATTTCTTTCAATTAGCTGTGCACATAAATCGAATGAAATATGATTGAAATTACGTGGTACGATAACAGATGCAATGCAGACAAAACAGCACAATGCTTTTCAAGTTGCCATCATGTTTTGGTCTTCTCCATCGTAAAACAAGAAAAAACAATCCCTTGAGGTCTCAGGATTTAAATTTAAATCTGGCATTTAGCTCTTTAATAGCCAAATGCTGCACATTCAAAATTTTGTTTACCTAAAACTGAAAATGTCTGAGCCCTGAAATCCTAGCAATAATAATTCAATAACTGGTCAAATTGTTGTCAAGATATAATAATTTAATAACGAGTACATAAAGTACATAAAAATTTTCATTATGCTGACCGGATTATTAATGGTGATAACCTGATAGTGAACTAAATTTACCCCCTCCCCCACATTGCACTTAGGGTTATATGAACACGAGCAGCTATGTTTTATCCTCATTAGTATCGAACACAGAATTTTCGCTTTGCTGCAAATGTTCATGGAGAGCAGGAATACAGACTGCCAGTGGCGCCAACTGGTGCTACAATCGGTTGTGACCATCATCTGTTTACATTCCGACCATGTAGCTGCATAGTCAGACTCAACTCTTACATAAAAGTTACAGTATAACACAGTAGACTCAGACTGCGGTTGTGCCTTTGATGTTCAATCTTTGTTGTAGCCATGGATCAAGGCCAGACAGCTGGTAGAACAATACCCCACCCACCCCTCCAACCCTTAAAATCATGATAGTCTCCTCTAAGGCAGCTTGCTGCGTCTAGTCCAGACCTTACCAGTAATTGAAGTACGCTGAAGATGTTATTTTGGGTTATTATAAAGTTATTTCTAGGTAATATTTATGTACAGCTGTCAGTAGATTAACATTAATGATTTAGCACCATGTCTCATGCTATCGCTGATTAGATGAAACATGTTATTTTATATTATAAATTAGCTAGACTACAGCATCATACAACATCGAAAGAGGTTGAGTTCAAAAATCGCTATATGCCACCACCGCCGCAACATACGTGAATTATTTATACACCATTCACATGCAAGACGTAAGAACAGTCGTCATAGGGTTCTTGTGAGTACTCATCGTACCAGCTTAACTCAGCATCAAGACATGTGTTATTTTTTAATTGCTGACAATACATTTCACACCCGTGACCAATGATGCTCTCACTCCAGGACAGCTATCTTGGTTTATATGAGGAAAAATAAAGCAAGCCTAATCTCATTACTTGATAGAAGTATTTCCATTCCAGAATGTACATATTGATGTCTTGATTGATGTCTTGACATCTCATGAGCCTCTCCTTGCAAACAAATAATTAAATCCTGTATTAAGAAGACAACCCCAAGATTATGTACTTGGGAGTGGGACTGTACATATGTGTGTAAATTCTTTTTATTTTCATTTGAACCGTGCTGCGTTGCAGAATCTGATTGATACTTTCATAAACGTGAACAATAACTTTCTCGTAGCTTGCAAGGATAAGACGAGACCCTTACATATTCGTTGGCACTCGATAAGACCTAGGGCAAAAATAATACTTATTATGATTCTTAGAATAAGAAATATTTACGGTTCCCAGTTTACGGTTCTCAAAATCACAATTCTGGTTTGTCACTGAAACAGATACAAAGAATGACCCTCAGTGACCTTGACAACTTTGCAGCATCAGGGATGGCGTGTCAGGACTACCATTTTTATACACTGTTTTGTATGGCAGACAATATCATCCTGGATGGATGTTTACTATCTATCAAGCTAATGAATTTTCTTTTTACCAAAAACGCACCACCATTGCCTGTTACCTGCTGCCTAAGATCTAAGTCAATGAGAGACAAATAAAACTTTTCTCAATGGTGACCAGCAGAAAGTGTTTGGCTGAACGGCATTTTACAATAATGAATCCTGCTTATAACATGTGCAAGTTTTTTTAGGAATCACATAAGATAAGATAAGATTTTATTGAAACTCTTGCAGATTCCATGTTAAGTGTGATGTTTGAATCACCAGATCAGTGAGTGGTTTAATACCAGGTACAGAATATGCATGCTATGACATGAAGCTCGAGGTACATGCTCAATTGCAATGAGTGTCAATGGCAAAGAAAATATCAAAAAGTTGTGTTGCATTTTACAGTGTAACTACTTGTGTCATACCGATAATAAGGTGATAACTCCTAATTTACAAAGAGGATAACAATGCATCTGAAAAGAACAATGGTATCAAATTTTAGGTGTGACACTGTACAAGTACATTGATTAGTGTGAATTTTTGAAATCGAGTTGCCAAGTGGGAAGCACCCTGTAGCAACTTAACCATATCAGAAGAAAACTTATTAAAACTAAAGATTACGTTTTAACCTACCTGAAAACAAAGATAAAATGAAATCTACTCAGCAAGCTCCGGATGATGAAGGGTCAAGATTCAATCTACTCTCCAAACATGGAGACTTGTTCAGGCTCAAGCTGATGGAACATCTGAAACCGGATCAGCATTATTCCTCACCTTCCGCCCAGACAGCGTGAGTATTCAAAACGAGTACGAGTACGAAACGGACAAAATGGTGCTGCTTACCCTCCTACATTGGTATGAATGACCAGGTCTTTATTTTGTCAACAACATCTGACTATAAACATGTTTCCGTTGTTTAAATGTCATCATTTACGAGTCATTATCAAAAATAGAACAGTGTAGCTGAGAAGAAAGGTCAGGCCTGGCCAGAGTCTATAGATAGCCGCAAGCTTCATCTAGTACTTTTTTAAATGTACCTTTGTACTCAGAGCTTAGCGAAAATCAATGATCATCATATTTTTAGCATTCTGAAGAAACCAATTATGGTTTTTGACATGGTACCAATAGTAACAACATTTATTGCAATATGAAGCAAGCCAAGCATGATTGAAGGCATATTGGTATAAAAAAAAATAATGTCTGTATTTTCCTGATTTGAAAACCATTTCCACAAATCTTTGCTTCTCTGTCTTTTGCACTATGACTGAAAAGATTTATGAATGCAAACGACACTCGCACCATTCAGAAAGAAGCTCTATTATGTTCTAAAATCAGTGTCGAGCACAAGCGGTTATGTAGACCTTGAAAATGAGAAAATTCAAGCAAACTGCAATATCGCTCCTCTGTTAATTCCTAACAGGACAAGGTACATTAGCAAGGACATTACTCAGTCAGGAGGCTTGATCATTGATAAGATTATGGGAGAGGGCCAGAGCGCCGTTGTCGACCTAAGAACGTGGACCACTCAACAACATGTAAGAATAAGAGGACGCAATCATTGGTGCTGTAGTTGAGAATGCCACTTGTCTTGCGCACAGTTACATCGTTCAGTAAACTTCCACATGTGATACTTACTAAGGCCCTGGTATGTGAAATACCTGGTGGTATATGTTTCTCTTAAAACAAAATTCTGAAGACAGCATATGGTGCCATAACTTCATGAGGGTATCTTCATGATAGAGATCATCACCAAAGGCATGGTTGAAGAATGTGGTGGCTATCAAAGAAACATGAAACTGACTTATGTCATAAGAGCACGAGAGATGTAATTTCAGTATCATAAACCCCAAGTAGTCGTTCACCCATAATAAAAAAGAGGATAACTTCTTTCGTAGATCCACCTTCCTACCATAAATCCACCCTCCCTAATATATCTAATGCGAGTATGGCACTAACAACCTAGATCCAATTTCAAAGTTGCTGTGCATTACAGCCAGCAAGTTTAATATAGATGTTTCCTAAAATTCATATATTTTACGATTGGTAATTCCTTTGCAGATAAGACTAGGTGTAACTAGAGTTGACAGACGGAAAAATCGTACACTGACGAAACACAAAAAAGCGCTCATAGGAAAATTCTTTGACATTGACCAGGCAACAAGCATTGAGTTTCTGCACTATCTGCTGAACACAAAAGGATTTTGGCTGGCAATTTTGTTAGCTGGGCTACTTAATATTATCTCTCAAGTGATTTGGGATGCATATTTTGAGGTGATATTTCTAACACAATTTGTCTTACTTGATTTGGCTCAACATCAGGTTCTAATACAATCAATGCATGGTGTTTGTAATACAGAAATTTGCAGTGAAGTTTTACTCTAACCATATGCATGAATACTTTATAGAGTTTATATGATCATGACTCTATCATTTCAGGCAAAATTACATCATAACAGCAAATAAAGTCACGAAGTATAATTTGATCATTTTAGAGCTTGGCAGGCTACAAGTGGGAAGGTACTACGCTGACAGCTTACTACGTAATGGTGTATATGGATCACGTTGTGTTCTTCACCTTCTTGATGGAGGTGATACTATGGTGTTGTTATGACTGGAAGCGCTACATAACATCATACAACTTTTGGGTGACCGTCCTCGCATTGTTTTGCACTGGTATGAAAAATGTTTATGTTAAAATAAAAGAAAATTTAGCTGTTGCTAAGTTATGGCAGTTGCAGAGCTGGCTCAGACTCGTTGTGTGTGTTTGTATTTCCTCATGAAAACGAAAAGGCGAGCATAGTTCTTCAATATTATTCAGATTTATTTTTCATCTTTGATTATTGATACAGGATACATATTTTCCAAATGGGTCAAACACTGTAGTGAATATGTTATTTAGGTGTACAATAGTTCCTAGGGTATTCCATCTCTAATTTTGAGGCCTGATACACCCTGGGTAACTTTTATCTATTTAAAAAAATGAAAAGCCCTAGTACTGAAGAAATTTAGATCTCATAATAAAGGAATGTACAATACACATCTTTCCTGCGTTCTTCACAATAAATACTTTTAGATAGATAACATACCCTGTTAACCTAAGTGTTAGAGGCAAATGCAATAAATGTCTCGTAAATTTTTATCTCGACGTGGACACTGTCTCCATCTTCTCAAACATATTGGTCAAAATTTGTCATTTTTTTCTGATTCCAGGTTATATGGCTTCCCTACTGCTATATAATGGCATATTTAGGGAGCAAATACAGGAGAGTGATGTGCTTATGAAAACTTGGAGTCTTTCTGCTCAGAAAACTGTGGTTCTCATCTGCCAGTCATGTCGTCTCATGTTATGCACAAGGTGGGAGTACTGAATATGATAACTGTACATGGTGCTGATTTAAGAAACTTGTATATGAGCTGCATTTTCAGCAAGGCCGAGAATTGACATACTGACTCCCAAATATCATAATTTCGAAATTCTCTGGCACCGAGAGGGATAATGAGCCAAGTATGAATACATTAGGCCCCAGAAAAGACTTGCAGGGCTTGCTCGGCTCGCAATCAGTCAATTCATTTTAGGACTGTTTACAGATCAGGTATATTCAAACCAAATTTGACCATTAAGGAGGTGTAAGATATATTACCCTATCCGAATCTACTATTTTCACTCAGTCATCATAATGAGCCGGGCTAATTTTTCAATCCCTTCCGGCAGGGAGTTTCGGGCTCCCTGATTCTAGGTTCTTCATATCTCGGAGTGTAGAAGTTGTCTTCTTCTATCACAGGAGAAGATAATATACAGTTTTGATGTAATGTGGATACAATACAATCAATAGATCAGGGTCATTGAATTCCATATCTGGAATAGCATCATTAGCTTTCTTTTGCAAAACAAAGGGCTTGCAAAAATAGCCAGTCCCTAGTAGCAATCTAGAAATGCCCTAATCATCGACACTGTAGGGGTATAATTACTGTTTGCAATTTTGTAAACAAGACAATTTCTCAGGCTTATTATTCATGCTACTAGGGACAGCCAATCAGATAACAGTCAGATGAGTCCCTGTGTTTAGTGTCCTATACCGTATAACGCTATGATACTATTTCCATTCTAAGAGAAGAATCTAATTCAGTGATCAGGGTATATCCCACCCTCCCTGAATACATCAATCAATGGGTTGAAATAGCCTCAACCCACATTTTTATTTTGTTTTATTGCAAAACAAAACAGTGGCTGCAATGCAAATATTATCCTTAGCATAATTTGTGTCATAACTTATAATTCATACTGCTTTCAGGATAATGCTTATGTCGAAGCAATCAGAGATTATATTGAGCGCTGTTGTACAAGCATTGCCAAGCTTGTTGTATGTAGGCATTATGATGATGGTGACAAGCACCCTATACTGGCTGCTCGGAATGAACTTTTTTGTGGAATATGAACATCAAACTCATCAATTTGTACTAATCAGGTAGGCGCCATATTTTGAATATATTAACATAGCTACAGAGGGAAATGAGAAAATTTAGTAAGTTAACACCTGGAGGTGAGCATGTTGCATATTATATAGATATATAGGTTCAGATTGCTGATGTGTTTTTTTACATTCTCTGCTGACATTCGTGACCTAGGAGTTTCGATCTCTTATGGAGATACTTGAAATCACAAGTCTTGCGTTTGATTCTGGCATGTTTTTGGTACCAGGATGTATATGTAGATCCCAATCAGAATATCAACTAAGGAAATTTGGGGACTTTTTCAGGTTCACCATCAAAGCCAAGGCAAACCAGTAAGCAATATTGACAGTAAAGTCTGGTTTTATTTCAGGTATACAAATTTAGGCTTGGAGGAGGAGGGAGCATTTTTACTCTTCTTGTTCAGACTATTCACATTCGACCATTTCCTCCAAGATCTGAAAGAAGCCGTAGCTGTTCACGGGGTAAAAAAGCTGCGGCCGAGATGCTCCGCTAGAATCTCAAAACTTTAATCACAACCCGCTTATTATGACATGAGCTCAGCTTCATTTGTTTTAGTGAGGAATATCAGTTTAGCGTAACAAATGAGCAGTAAAGTAAGTATTAATCTAATATCGATGACAAATAGTTAGTCCTACACTGCTACACTGCACTGCTACACTGCACTGCTACACTGCACTGCTTTCTGATATTGTTTCTGGGGGGGGGGGTTTTCAATAATAACTGCCAAAATCACTCACTGATCGCTGATCGCTCTTACCCATAAACTTAATAATAACTTATTATCAAGTCTATGCTCCTGGTCTTAGCTTAGTGAGTAAGATCTTCTAGTAGTCTCATTTCCGATCTCCTAATCGAATCAATCAAATTAAAAGACTAAATGAGCAGGCCTTTGGGTGAAGAGTTGGTGATAATTTGGTTAAAAAAGCATCGCTCTCTTCCAATTGAAAAAACCCCTGCATTGTCCAACTATTCTTTTTCTCACTTTTGGTTTTTATGTTAAGTTATGTGTTCATAGTTCAGTTCATAGCATCCGATCTAAAGATAGCATATGCAACATGACTGTAGAAATTACCAGCATGGCATCTTTTTATTACCTCCTGTCGATGTGGTTGGATTACAGCTGGATTCTGTATTTTGTAGGGCTGGGTGAGCGTTTACATTATAATGTGGATGGTGATTTCCAACTACATCTACGCTAACTTGTTTGCAGCTGTTCTCATCAACAACTTCGGTGTAAGTTATTATATAGCACATTATCAGGCATAAATATATCTGTAGTTGTTATGCCACGAATAACAGCATGACGAAAGTTGAAAGGATGTTACTCTTATACTCAAAAGAAATTTCACAATTTGACACTTGCCATCAATGTGTGTCCATGTGGATTTTGATGCCGACCTAGATCAAACTGAGTTGTCACCTCTTTGTTCGTACTAGTACTCCGGCCTCCTGCTTTCAAGACTTTAGATCTTTACCGCACACCATTCAGGCTGATTGGCTTGTGTGAACCAGTTTGCGCTGAGTACTGCAAACTCTTCTCACAGAGGGCAACCTGTTTCGATGCTTCAAATAGCCAATCAGCTATCCGAAGCTTGCCCTATGGAAACACAGAATAAAATATGTGGTCAAATTACAAAAATCAACATGATTAACCATTTACAGGTATTTGAGGTGTAATCATGCCAACTGATTTTTTTAGTTGGTTAGAAAGAAATTGATGGAGAAACATGAAAAGCAGAAGGAGATAAAGGCCCGAATTGACGATCTTAAAAATCTCCATTACCAGCTCCAGTTTGTTGGCAGAGAAATGAAAAGGCCAAAGAAGTTCAATCTACTAAATTTTGAAGAAGAGAGAAGAAGATCAAGTGACAAAATGCTTCAGAGGGACAGTGAGCAATCAGTCATTTACTGTGTACACAGCGCACTACCATCTGATCAATCTGTACCATACAGTATCAGATCTAAAATGAGAGTAAGAATAAGGCGTAAATATAATAATATATATATATATATACATACAAATATAAATATTATAATATATTAGAAATGTTAACCAATACACTTCAGCAGTTTATTGCGATTGCGAGCGTGATTGCATTCCAATGCAAAAAAAACATATCCACTGAACTAATTTTTGCTGTGGATCTTTTAATCATTTCAGGTATTTAATCCCCCAACCTATGATGTCAAAGAATATCTGACAGCACCGCTGAAACCTCAAAAAAACAGCAGAACATCCAAGGCTAAAAATAGATCTCCAAATCAGGTTACACGCATCAAAAATGCTAAGGGAAAAACAACGTTAACACAAAGGCTAGAGTCAGAGAAACTTTTCCTAAACCTAAAACTCAAAAGAAGGTTCTAGCTACTAATCAATAATTTTTGCTGTGCATCTTTTAATCATTTCAGGTATTTGATCCCCCAACCTATGATGTCAAAGAATATCTGACAGCACCGCTGAAACTTAAAAAAAACAAAGCTTCCAAAGCTAAAAATAGATCTCCCAATCAGGTTACACGCATCAAAGTTGACAAGGGAAAAAACATAAATACTAATGCTGGAGATAGTGAAACTTTTCCTAAACCTAAAACTCAAAAGAAGGCGCTAGCTACTAATCAACCTGGCAGTGGGAGTGAAAACAATGGTGATTTGTTCGTCTCTTTCTCTATTTATTGAAAACTGGTTCTGTCTCATGAATTTGATATAAAATGGATTGCAACTACATGAGTGGAATTTTCATATTACCATTATGGTCATATTGTCATGTTTTTCATATTGTCAAACATACTGTCATTTTGTCATATTACCATTGTGAATTCATATAAATCACTTCCATTTAGTTTCCAAGGATGAAAGCATTTCATCAAGTGAACGGACCAACTCTACCAAAGATGTACAGAGCGATAGAAGACGACAGAAAACTGCAAAAGAAGATAAAATAAAAGTACCTGTAAGTATGATTAACATTATATTCATCAAGACTGTGTCTTGTGGTGTTAGAACAGACGATTCGGTCTGTTGGTATTCTATTAAAACACTGACACAGTTGGCCTTTGCAAACTAAAAGATGAAAAAATGCATGCTGATATTGATGCTCAAACCGGTGATTATTGTTTATTATAGGATCTCATTATAAGTGATTCACGCAACTCACTACGAGAAAAACTCCGAGATAATACTTTGACAGGTGAGACAACGTATGGCATCAAATATATTGTAGTTAAAGCTGATAAAGTTTAGAGATCGATTGATAGAGTGATGGATTTTTTTTTAAAGTTCCCAATATTAGGGGGATGGGATTTTCTTCATTAATTATCATGAAATTCCCATGACTTGCACCAAGTTTGACATTATTCAAAATGTCCCAGGTGGAGATCTGTTGATGAAAAATAGAGAAATACGTTCTCAATTGAGAGGAATTGAAGAAGGGATGCATACACCAAAGCTAAGCACACAGAGCAGGCGACTAGACTGTGAGCAAACAAAACACCAGGAATTCAGAAGGTCTCATGTTAGCTTTAACGAAGATGCAAAAAACAAAGTAACAACAAATTCTTCAGAAAGCAAGGTACCTGTCATGACTAACGCAAGATAAATGACTCGAATAACTGCTCCCTCCTCTATAAAATAGGATTAGTGATGCTTGCTAATAATAACAAATTTGAGTAGAGCCCTGCGGAAGTAAAATTTAGGTAGCAAGAGATCGTCAAACAGCAAACGACTGTACCGTACTGTACTGTACCGTACATTTCATACACAACCAGTTCACAATATAAGATCCCGTTGATCACAAAGCTAAGAGAATACAAATCTGGAAATCATAAACTAACAGATTGAATAGTAGTGCAGACTTTGGATCATAATAAATCATCTCCTTTTACTATAAATTTTTGAAAAATTCTACCTCGTGTAAACTTTCAGAAGCCAGCTTCTGTACTGACCCTAGACTTTTTGAGATATGGGATTTCTCCGTCTGTGAAGAATTTCAATCCCGACGATGGTAGATCTATATCATCATGCCACAATGATACAACCTCAAGTGACATGGACAACGATAAACTTCAAGCCATGATGAAAGCGGCCAAATCTCTACAACATTCAAAAGTACAATCTGTATGGTGTAAAGACACGCTGTTTGAGTAAGTTTACTCATTTTAAGATTAAAGGTAAAGGCTACTTCTGCATTGTGTTTGTCTGAATTTACTATAAGCTCTCAACTGATGCCTAATTATAATTATGCTAATTATATCATAATTCATTGGCAACTGAGCTTATAAGGCATCGAAGTAAGTTTCTGGCATCTTAATTAATTTCCGACATGCCCGAATGTGGAAACTTCAACTTTGTGGAGGTACTTATAAGACACGACAAGCTGAACACACCACAGCTACCAGGTACTTAGCAGATCAAAGCTATTTTATCCAATCATCAAGTAACAGATATATTTTTGTCAATGTATTTCACCGAATAGTGAAGTAAGTTAGTTTTGTATGTGCATTAATATACTATTGTCATCGGAAACGCATTTTACAGATGTTGCAACTCCTTGGGATTGAATTAGGTGTAAGTCATCTGGCTTCATCTAGTTAGGGAGTGAAAAACAGCATTTTCTCAGTTTAATATACCATGTCTTCATATCATGTTAAAGGTTCTTTCGTGCCATGGAGCAACTCTTTGAAAATCTACATGAGAGAAAACAGCTTCTCAAACAAGCAAACCAGGCAGTGCTCAATGTTACAGACGATCTAAGCAGCCACGGTGATCGCCGTATTTCAGATGCACAGAAAAAATTCAAAAAGACAGCAATAGGGTTCATGAAAGATATCTCAGACCCTACCCAGTATGATGACAGTTGGGACTGGCTTGTATCAAACATCCGCGGACGTACCTTCTAGACTGAAGGGATTGACAGAACCAAATTTGGGCATAAAAACAAGACTTTAGTGGAGCCTCTCTACAAGCGTTGAATTAAATCCAACTTCTAAATCATAAATAAAAATTATAAAAGATTCGCCTTTGTTGTATTGCTCTCATGGAACTCAATCATTGATCATATCACATCGCCATAGGTCAAATAACGAACACTGATAATAACGAAAAACACTTTTCTAACTGAAAGTACTATTTCAGTTTAAATATCAAAAATGAATGATTGAGAATAATTTACTTCATAAATGCAACTCTTATTTACCTTATAATGTAAAACATTGCAAAAATGACTAAATTATATAAATGCAGAAACATTGAAGGCACACATACATAGTGGAACAAAAAGAATACTGGGCAAAAGCTGATCAAGTAGTATAAGAACAATTCGAGAGGAAAGGTTCAGGGTCGCCCTGTATCCTTGATGATGACAATATAGAAAATAGAATTAGTTTAGATATACTCAAGCACCAGTGACATTGAGGTCTGTGTGTTACATCACATAGGTCATATTACTGTGATTCCTGAAACTTTTTGTTCAGATCTTGCAATTATAGATGGAAATGAAATGAGTGGAACGAATAGATCCAGCATACATTTCATAGTATTAAAGAGGACATACAAGCACAGATTTAACATAGCAATGACAGCTGCAATGTCATATCACACCTACTGAGGATAAGTGGTTGAAAGCATAGACGTTTTGGCTGTTTTGTATTAAGCTTTGTTACGCGACTTATTTTTTTGTCTTGGGAGTACTCCAAATACAAAAAAAGTAGCCTGGAGACACGGCTAGTTTTATATGATATTGTTATCACAGCCAAATATGAATGATGTCTTCATTGGATCATTTCACCTCAGGAGTATCTTCTTCACCATCTGCAGACTGTTGAGCCTTCTCCATCTCATCATTGACAGTTTTAGCTGACGACTCACTGACTTGGTTTAGCTTCACATCATCTGTTGGCGTCAACTTATTATCATCTCCCAAGCCATACTTATACTCAGGAGGATTTTCTTCACTGCCACCATCAGTGCTCCTTGTGATTGACTCACTAGAACTCGCCGCATTCTTTTCCTGTGACTGCTGCTCAATTACTTCCTCCATCTTCTCTGCAGTGACTAGTGATGGCTGACTGTTTTGTGCAGATGCTGCCAGCTGTTTGTCCTCAGATTCATCAGTCTTTGTTACAAGTTCTTGAGATGACTCACCGGATTCCAAAGATGGATCAGCATCCTCTACCGGTGCTGACTGACTCACAGATAGATCATCCTCTGTCACCTCAGCTTGCAGTATAAGTTCTGCTTGACCCTCATCATGTTTACCTTTGTTATCCTGTGGTGAAGAGTTGATTACTTCACCTGTAGCGAGTACCAGTCCATTGAGTGATGCAGTACAATCTGCTACTGACTGTAGATCGGTTGCACATTCTGACGGTGGTGTATTTGCCATTGCCCTCTGATAGCTGTCAGAGCTTGTTTGAGTATCACATCTCAGTCTAATGTCTCCCTCAGCACCAACATCCACTCTATCTGACTTTGGGGTGGATGGGTTGCTACTTGGAGGTTTCAGGTGCTGTGGAAAGTCCTTTATATCAGGCATTTCATCTTCACTGAGCTCGCTATGAGTGCGATGTCGTTTAGGCTTGTCAGTTGGTAAGGGTGTTGTACCACAGAATTTATCGAGTATTGCACGCACATCATCTGATTTAGCTCTGTCTCTAGCTTTCTCTTTTCTCTGCAACATATAGGGGTTATAAGGTGATAGAAAAAAAGCTAGTCCTATAACCTATAACCAAGCCAGCAAAACATTCAAATCTTGTTATTTCTGAGTCTACAAAGAGATGAAAAAGCTAGTATGGTAACTTGTTATTATTGGACACTCATATTGACATTTCATTTTTGGCTTTTTTATTTTGATGCCCAACATTCCCTCATTTTAGTTAGATCAAGCATGATCCAATTTGCCTGCATTTAGGGTTTGAGCCGCCGGCGTCTCACCAGTAGAATGGGTATGACCGCACTGCGGGCAAAATGGATCAAAATAATTCTACATTTTAGTGGTATAATAAACTTGAATCTTCAATAAATGTGTCAATGATAATGTGGTGTCATTGAAAGGCCACTATTTCGTTCTGCTGCTTACATTCATATCATATTTGACATATTACGAGTCATAGTGTGAAGTACAAAAATACAAAAAAAATCACCGTAACATGTTGGGAGAAGACATACCTCGCTCAGCAGATTACTGTCAGCGTCGTTCTCTAACAGTAACTCTACAACATCAGCATGGCCACGATCAGCAGCCCAGTGTAATGCTGTCCATTTGTTCTTTTCATTAAAGAAGAAAAAAGCTTATTAAAAAAACAATCATGTCGCATCTCACAATAATATTAATCATCACGTTGGAATCTCCAATTCTGAGTCACCAGCATTCTACTGCTACAACTACCATTCTTCATTGCTGACATAAAAATATCAATATTATCATAAGCGTATAAATGCTTATATGTTTATATGATTATTATTTTTACTGGTAAGCCACTGCTTACGAGGGAGCAACTCCCAATGCAGTTAAACTTGATATTGTATTAACTGTATTATCTCTGGAGTTCCCAGGAACTTGCCGAGACACAGCACACATACTGATGGTGGTTACCCATCCAAAACTTGCAAATATGCTAGAGTATTTAAAATTCATAGCAAACTTACAGAGCTTTGTGCATTGACTTCACATCTGGCATCGATTAGATATCTGACTACACTGATATGACCATGATAGGCTGAGAACATGAGAACGGTAAAGTCACTGAAGCCATCAGTTCCAGCCCGAGACTCAATCTCACATCCAGCTTGTATCAGCAAATCAGCTACTTTACCTACGGACACTTCATCATCGCTTTTACTGCGAGCGACCTCGTGCAATGGTAGCCGATCATCCTACAACCACATTAAATGTAGCAGGATAGGATACCCCTGAATTTCAAAAGTATTAGACCATTCTTTCCAGAGAACATTTTCAGCGCTCAAACACAAAGATTCTGGAATGCATAAACAGTAAATCCTAAGGGTTGAGGATCTACACCTACGTCATTGGGCTTTAAATACAGCAATGAGGGCATTATTGTGAGCAATCGTGTATTCGTACCACAGCCAGTCCTAAATGATACATGTACTAAATACCCTTACCGACTGTCTGAGGATGCGATTGGCTTCATATGCACCAATTAGGATTGGCTGGGATCCAAAAATGCAGAGCAAAACTTCTTGATTGTTATAGAAAAGACAATGTGGCTGACAAGCTTAACGTCAAACACCATCACCCAACATCTCATTGGCTTGGCTGCAGATATTGCGGTACGAATGCAGCTTTGTGTACATGTCAAGTATTCCTGATAGTGAGGAAAAAAGTATGCATACATAGAGATTAGATTTGAAACAATGTAAAATAGTTAAGTGAGGGCATTGTGATGAAGGAGCCATGAAACTACCAGCACCCCTAGAAATGTAGTAATCAGAGTGTAGTAGGATAGGAAGCGTATTTTGGCACAACAAACCTTATTCTTGAGTGAAACATCAGCTTTATGTGTGAGCAAGAGTTCAGTCACGCCTGGATGTGCCCAGTATGAAGAATTGTGAAGTGGTGTCCATTTGTTCTAAAATAAGAGGATACAGGTCTACAGGCTAAGCAATAATTATCACATTCAGTTTCTCTAACATCACCATTGCTTAGTTATCTGTAGGTACCAGTAACCAAACTCCTGACATGAAATACATCAATACTGCGCTCATGTTAGTGATGCATTTCAAAGATCTGTAGTTGAATATCTTTGAAATCATACAGCACATATAAAATGAATTTAAACAAACAATAAATTCATATCTTGTCCAAAGAAAAGGGCCTGAACCTCAACCACAATCGAATTGTATGGGGCCTACTAGTTATTGTATGCTATATGACAGAAAACCCTAATTAATCAAGTTAGCAATTAGATTGATCAGATAATAGTCATCATTTCCTGTCTAGTGCAGGAAAGGATTCACCAGTGCGGATGATCAGTATTACCTTGTCTTGCACATTCACAACTGCTCCAGCTTCCAGTAACAACTTGGCGCATTCTGTAAATCCCTTCATAGCAGCGTGATGTAGAGCTGTGCATAGCCTCTGTAAATTACCAATGCAATACAAAATCATCTTACTGCAAAATGTATACATGACAGGACGTATTTCTCAACAGGCATGTTTTCTCTCATGCACACCATTTGCTATATTGGAGATGAAATTCATTGGCTGATTAAATATCTTGGAGCTATTTCTCAGTACAGTACTAATATACTAAAGTGGCGCAACTTCTAAAATATATCTGAGTCATCTAACTAAACTTACCTCATCCCTGACGTTCACATCACATCCAGCTTCTATCAGTAGCTTTACTATTTTAGGTTTTCCTTGTGATGCAGCATGTATAGGACATGAGTCATGCTGTAATATCATAATAATGTATAATGATTAACATTGTATACAGTTCTAGATGAATTTCATAGAAATAACCGAATGACAATCAGCAAACATAATATAGTCAAGTCAGCAAGTCATGATTGACTGAAAGCCACAAACACAAGCTCCGCCAGAAAAGTAAGTGTTCAGGCATAAACATATAAATACTCAAAGTTTATGGTTCAGGTTTAGATGACATGAAGAACATCGCAAGGAAACTTACTGTCTTTGATACCCAGTTCACATCGATCCCTTCATCTAACAACTGTCTAACTTTGTCTGTGTGTCCAAATCCACATGCCTCCCAAAACTGCTCCTGCCTGCTCTCAGCTTGCCCCATTACTATTCTATAACACAATGACAATCCCCCCTCAGATAATGGTCATCAGAATTAATAACTTACTGACTATTGCATAAGCATAGAGTTATACCAATAATGTGTGTCAGTCTGTTGTTATCTATAAAATAGTATACATACGTTAGAGAGGGATATGGCTATGAGAACTGGGTCACCCCTCAGCTGATGTTTGCAATAAACTTGGTTCATTATTGGAGTAAATACTCGTCAGTTGAGGGGTTGTACCCAATAATATGACCTCTCTGGTGGCTCATTAACATAAGGTCTCAAATGTGTGATCTGGGCCCTAAGAAGGCTCAATCCCCAAACTGTACACTGGTCCATTCAACAAAGCATCCTGATTAGTGTTCTCATGGTGAGGCTTCAAGAGAATAAATACTCTACAATACACCGTCTGAAGTTTGACTGTGACGATGACCAACCTAGATGTTGACCTACATTTGAATACTCATTACTTGTACTTGATTAGCTGAAGGCACCCTCCTTTATATTTAATAAATTAAAAGTCTTTATTACAAGGCTAAGTCGAATCAAACCAGATCAGGATATAATGCTCATATATACTACACTACTACTACTAGCTAGGTCACTGGACTGTTACAATATATATTTAGATATATGATTATGAATAATATAATATCATAAATATATAGGCCTATATCCTTAGACATCATTTTTATTTGTACTCTTTTCAGATGTAAGGGGGAAATAGTAATTCACAGGTTTATTGGTGAGGATTAAAGGATAGAAAGCCATAAACCCATAAACAAGCACCCAACCTCTAGGGACAAGGAGTTGGAATTATAATAATCAGACAGTCCAGTATCAAGGGGGTGGTTGATACTTGACATTGGCAAAGTAAAGGGGACCATGATGACTCACAGGTCCACTCCACACCCTGAATCTCTGGCATTGGTTGTCCCGATGGGGGCAGTCACACCTTGCCAGAGACCCAGGTTTTGGAGTGGACATCTGGAATGACTTGACTATGTATGAGTAGGTAGTAAAACTGTGTGTGAGTCACAGTGGAGTGAGTGAGTAGTAAGTAAGTTTAGTAAGTAGCTAAGCCTAATGAATAATAAAAATACACATATATATATATATTTTATTACCCCTAGACAAGACAAGGTGAGGTAAGTGGCATGCTTTCTTCAATTCTGCATCTTACCAGCTTAGTTGTGACTATAGAGAGAAATGAGAACAACAGGTGGTCACAAATAAGGTCAAGCTAAATGACAACTCATCCACTCCCTTGATTCTCACAGTCAGTGTTCTTGATCTAATTCCAAAATATTGTTCAAATTAGCTAGTCAACCAAATTACTTTTTGCTATGACCTTACATTTAATTGGACTAATGATGAGCCAATCATTTTTTGGAATTTGCAAATTTGACCAATGACTAAAGACATTCCCAAATACAGTGATCACAATTTTGACATTTCATCAGGTGAAATCTGGAATTTTTGCAGCTGCAAGGTTTGTGAAATGTTAATCATGCCTCATATTTTTGTTTTGGTGCACACTGAACTTAATATGGCTTAATATAGACATACCTAGATCAGGGAGAATCCCTGCCTAGATAGATGTGCACCATTAGACAGATTCTTGGATTGTATGCAAGCATTGCAGTATGTATATATTTAAAACAAATTTTGGTTACTAATTCTTATGGGATGATTGTGATCCACAGTCTTGGACCCATAACTGGTTTGGACATTGTGTCACAAAATGATTATTTAAGAGGGTTTATTGGGCTTTTAAGCAGTTCAACTTTGCAAAGTTCAGTATCAAAAGAGTTGGTTTGAGCAAAGAAGAGGGAGAGGGAGTTCATAGTTTGTGTGTCCTGTGTGTTTGTGGGCCTTTGCAACAAGTGATAAACCATTTACACTTCACTTTAACATATATCAAGATAATCAAACCTGTTTTCTTTTTCATATATAGAACATGGCTCCAAATCTGGCTAGTCGTATTATGAACCTCTGGGTGATGAAGCCTATCAGGTCAACATTGGGAAGGAATCTTGGCAATCCCGGGAGTCATTTTCTTGGGAGAGTTTTTCTCAAAAAGGTAGCTAAATTCTACAACTCAGAAACCAAAGTTTGAGTACGTAAAATGTCTTTGAATGATCTCTTATCTAACAATACAACTTTATGAAGTCCCTAAGAAGACACCAAACTGTCTTGATAAGCCTCTATCCTTCACCAGCAAAGCCTGTTAACATCAGTAAGTAACTGTGGTGCTCTATGATAATTAAAACATAATGTGGTGAAAGAAAATTGCGATGATTTTACTGCTTTAAACTTTGTAATTGATAGGAAGAAAGCCTCATTGCAGTATTTGCAAGATGCATTGAGCACATTTACACATGCCAGATTTATATTTTTCCCTTCTATTCATAAATCTTTCTCTCTTCTTTTTCTAGTTCTTTGTAAATAACAACACCTTCGTAGAGCGGCTAGCGGTCAATAAAAGCAATATTCAGCCATCAGAAAAAGTGTTAGAACTTGGGTTTGGTCCTGGAGTGGGGCTACAGAAAGCTGCAGAAATGATTTCAAGTAACTGAATATTAATTACGTTTCTTCCATCCTATTTACGCTGAATGATACAGTATATTGTGTCTATGGTCAATCTATATCTATATGTTTTACACACTTAATTTACTAACAGATGACATCGAATGGCATTTGATTCCCGCATTGGCGTTGCTATATCAACTTTACTTACCATCTCATGTACCTATTATTGTCTTTGAATGAAGCTTATTTACCTCAGGCTGTTGTAATTTGATTCATCTTCTGTCGACAGAGTCGGAAGGTGGTAAAGTTTATGGAGTGGACCGCTCAGAAGCAATGGTAAAAGCTGCAAAAGAACGTCTGGCTCAAGAAATCGATGAAGGATGTGTGGAGCTGTTTACTGCCTCTATAGATAACATGCCTTTTAACTCAAACTACATCGACAAGATATTCCACTGTAATTGTTATTATTTTTGGGACGATCGCCCTAAGTGTTGCAGTGAGATTTTGAGAGTACTCAAACCTGGAGGGGTAATGACAACTACTGTTGCTTCGCAAGCCCTCAAGTTAGTGACTGAAAACGGAATATTGACCAAAAGTCAAGTAGACATTAATAAATACATGGAGGATTTAAGGATAGCAGGTTTTGATGAAATAAAGATGGATGAGGTTGTAAAGGGCCCAAGGAAAATAACATTTTGGACAATCCAGTGTAAAGCTCCATAAATGTATATAGTCATCCAAAGTTCCAGACAATCTCTCTTTTTTTTATAAATGTCCCTTTTGCACAAAATAAAATACAAGTTATAATATTATGTAAATTTCCATCGCAGAGGTTTTTGTCTTGTGAGTATTCCTCTATCACTTTCATCAACAGAATCAGGTCAAAATATGATCTATATGTCATGTCGTGCTTTCTTGTATAGACCAAGTCTAACTCCTTGCACAGACCTTCATTGACCTCCAAAGTGAATGAATTGTCGGGCAGATTATGTTGTTAGTCTAGAAGAGTCTGGTACTCACTTTGGTAGACTCAATAGAACACAAGTCATATTTCGACATGGGATGGGTGGAGGGGTGAAGATGATGTTGACACTACAGGTGTTTCAATAAATAACCAGATCATTATTCTTCACATGCCAGAAATTTTGTAGAATTTTTAAAAAGTTGGATTTTTTACCATTGAGAGATCAACTAAGTCAATAGAAAACATATTGCTGCATATGCTCATTACTCAAAAAAAAAGTTCTTTCCCTTGTGTGCAGAAGGTTGTTTTGACTATGCCCACTGTGCAAAGGTTTTTGACGCCAAAATATCTCAAAAGCTTCCGGAAAATGTGAATTTGACTGAGAAAACACATATTGTTAGTATGATCGTCCGTAAGCTGATATTGTATGGTTATTGGTGATGTTTAGATAATAATGATGGCGGGAAAATCCAGGGTAAGTCCCTCAGTGGTTGCAAGTAGCCAAATGTATGTTTTTTCTATCTGATCTTACATGTCTGTGCGCATCCATGCATGCTGATTTGGAACCATTGACCCATATTTTTTCTTGTAGCATGCAATTTCATCTACAAAGCAATTAATTATTTTGATCTATGACTCATGCGTCATGCGCCTCTTTCCCCAGAGTTTTCTTCTACCTATTGATTTGTATGACCCAATCCTGCTACTACATAAATAATATAAATTTTTCACAGCCATAAGCATGTAAATTCTAAGTAATCATATGTAAATGGTCACAGTTATGATAGATCTGTTTTGAATGCAGTGCAGTATCTAAATGAGTTCCATACATAGTTCAAATGTAAAGAACATGCTCTTCTTCTGCTCGCCAACATTACAATTGCAACTTTCTTCAGGTAACATCTCCATATGCTCAGTAACTGTTGTAAGAAAAACAACCCAATTAGTTGTTATTGGATCAACAAGTCACTGTATTAGATTTCTTATGTGTATCTGGTAGTGAAACTGTATAGAGTGATTTATATAGTAGTAAAAAAATGACCAGAAAATATAAGTATAACAGGTGTGTTTTCTATGAATTATCAAAAAGTAAGCTATGTGTATGAAAAATATTATATATCCAACTGATTTGCACGCATGAGAAATTCAGCTAGCCCACCTATTTATTTCACAGCATCATAAAGACTCAAAATTCATAAGCGAAAAAAGAGAGCAGTAGTAATCTATAATCTACGCATTGGCTGTATTCAAAAGAATGCAGGTTAATCATTCTGAGCAAAAACCATTACAAAAGACATCGTTTGTACAGTATGAATGATATGAAGAGTTATTCCCTCTCGATAATACTCTGAGTGCAGATAACTCATTAACTTGTGTGCAGAATTATGAAATTATGAATTTTGTAGTTTTGGCAACAATTGAAGCAGTGTTCAGATAAAAATCTCGGACAGCCTGTTATCTCACAGATAATGTTATGATACTTGTGCGGGATGCCTGTGGAAGTATGATTGCCAACATAATAAAGAATAAAATAAAGTTCATCACAACCACTGACATGCTTTACAAAATATATAAATAATTGAATAAAATTGCTGTAAAAATGAAGAAGTTGGAGTAATTAGCCATATCCAGTGTGGAGCCATCTCGTTTTAAACAAATCCTTTGCCTTTGGCCTCTTTTCCACTGGAACAAATATACAGTTCAAAAATTCACGAGCCTCTTTACTTATATTGTCATCTAGTTGATAGCTTGCTTTTGAAAAGCTTGCTATTTTGAATAGGGCTGCCATTGCTTCTAATTCATGCCATGGAGGATGTTTTGTCAGCATTTCCACAACAGTAGCTCCAAGACTCCTGAAAGAAAAATTAGATTGTTAGTTGATGCTTTGGCCTTAATGAATCCAATCTATAATCTTCGTTTTCATCGGATCAAAAATGTACCGTTGGTTCTGGCACCTGAAACTTGGGCCTGGTCCAACAAACACGGAACTTTCTCACTGAACTGGAAAAGTAACCGGAGGCGGTCATGACGTTAAAGACCACAAATATTAAACTGAATGCTCACTTAACATGCAGGCCATTCAGATAGTAGTTAAAGCACTGAATGAGTGAAACCTGATAGTACGATTACTTTGTAACAGCAGCCTTTGATTGGCTGGATGCTGTCAAGAATAAATGAGAGAGTGTTAAGTTGACACTCTCTTTGTTGTGTCACCAAATCGGAACATTATATAGGACAGCCACAATAGCCGATATGGCAACAAGAAAACCTTGCTTTGATGAATCACTTGAGCTATACTCTGTTTTTGTCTGCTCTCAGATACACAGAAGTTCTGTAGCTGTGATATTGAGTTAGACTACAGCCCGGGAAACTACTCTTCCCAAAAAAGGCAATTCACAGTAGTTGCATACTAATCGAAACTTAGGGCCACTTTGAAATAGCAATACTGTTAATATTGGAGTAATAGCCGTTTAGGGTCTATACCATTATGTAGCAGTAGCCTATCCTCACCTAAGTGGTTTATTATGGTCATAAGGTGGATTCTAGTATAGATTACTTACCATATATCAGCCCCTCGTCCATAACCATCACCATTTATCACCTCAGGTGCCATCCAGTACGGAGTACCAATCACAGATTTGAATTCTCTATCGTTCACTCGAGTTCCAGGGCTGCCCATAGTATCACCTTTCATAGTAGTAATGTTCATCAGCCTTTTACTAGCTCCGAAATCTGTCAGTTTTATATTTCCATTACTGTCACGTAGAATGTTGGCACCTAGGTAAGGAAGAAGAATCAATTCATTACATTTCCATGAGGCGTGGAGGAAGAGAGGCAGCTTTTATGTCAAAAATCTATGGATAGGAGACATGAGACCATGGATTCCATTCTCACTGATGAGACACAGAATACAACTTGTGATACAGGGAAACTTGATTTAGATTTGTTCCTGGACTCTTAAAATGTTAGCGTCTGGTTAGGGAATTAAAATGGTCAAGTTCATAGAGCTACTACACTCATCCAGATGGATTCAAAATCAATTTTACAAAGGCGAGCAAAAGTGAGTTATTGGTCCACTGCAAACTAGCGCACCCTGTAATGGGAAATACAACTATTGATAAAATACCCTGAATGTGTCCTAATCCTGATTGAAGTGGTTCTTTAGAGTTATAAGCTCAGAGAAAGTTGAGTGAGTAGGATAAAATAATAAAGAATTATGCTAAAAAGCTAGGCAGCTCCCTGTCGATGGGTACAACTTCTACGATGTATTAATCAATATCATACGCCCCCTCTCCAAGATGACACACAAAAACTCTCCCTCTGGCAGCCTCGACTGTTGTTATATCCTCGTCGCAGTGATTGTATTTTACCTTTGATGTCACGATGGACAATATATGATTCATGTAGATAGATTATTCCCTCGAGTATCTGTATGGTGTACTTTCTGGTCACTGATTCCGTTAGAGCACCATACGCGTTGAGTTCATCTTTAACAGAACCACCGGGCATATACTCTATGAATATGGACAGAGTATTCTGTATCGTGTCTACCCCGATGTACTGTACTATCCTCTCATGCTGTAAATTCTTCAACAACATGATCTCACTCTCCAGGGCTCTCACTTCCTGTTTTAATAACATCAAAAACAAAGTGATGAGCTTGAATGTTTGAATGTTTCCATAAATTGAGAGAATTCATCATGGTTTTTAGTTTCAGATTTTTGAAAATTACCAGGACTTTGATCACAAAGGTTGTTTCATGATTCACGTTGGTGTAGTAGAAATATCAAAAGATACCCGCAGAGAAAATTGATAAAACCCAAAGCAGTGATATTCATGCCACAACTATAATCCCACGTCTTTGATAGCACCCTAGTCCACCAAAACAATATTTTACTATTTCAACATGATCCATGGGTGGGCAAACAAATCTTGCATTGCAAATTTTGGTTACTCAAAAGCTTAGCATTAAAATATGATATGGAGCAATGTGTCATAAGAGGTATAGTAGTAGTCATATGACGAGTGATTGCGCAGGATAATGTTTCATATAGGTCTCATAATATATTACAATACAAGTACCCCAAGCGTGCATTACTTTTCAGAGGTATGTTTTGATGTCATCAACAGGAAAACCAATATCGTGGATTACGTAAGGATCTGGGAATAATATTCCATAATGGCAAAAAAGCGATGGGTTGAACAGGGGAGTTTGAAAACCTAATTATTTTTAGACGATTCATGCTTGCGTCATCTCATTAAACTATAATTTTTTTCGAGTACTCTGGGTTCCTTCATACTAATTGTCTTTTAAGATCTTTACTTAAAAACCATTAGGTGTCCTTCAAGAATATTGAAATTGTTTCGCAATATCCAGAGTTAAGATGATGCTGCAGATAGTAGTTGCTCTTGTTTTGACTTTCTTATATGTCATAAGATCGTTCATTCATTGCCATTATGTCATGTGCACACTTGTTATGGCTATTGCTAATATTTTACACAATGATTCACTTGACAGTGACTGTTGCAGACGATGGGGCCAACATACCTTGGATACTTGCGAGTCGACAGTACCCAGGTGTACTTGTTTGACGGCCAATTCTCGACCTGTGTCAACATCATAACATAGATACACAGAACCAAAGGCTCCAGCTCCTAGCTGTTTGCCTTTCTTCCAGTTTTTAGGTTGAGTTGGTGCTGAAAGTTAAATGTCAATTAAATGAGAAGCCATAAAAATAAATCTATTAACAGAGAATGTGGTTGTACACAGGATTCTAGACCGCACAAAACTGTATCAAACTGTATCCCTTGAATGCCAGATTGCTACTTCTTTTTGAACAGCCATGGGACAATTGACTAAACAGCCACAATTGACGGCTGTGAAAACTTTATGACAGCAATGACAGAAGAGTTATGGGAAAGGCAGTGAAAACAACCTTGAAAAAAACTTAGTTATGTCATCTTAATATGAAATCAGGATCAAAATAGAACATGGAAGTAGCTGACTTACATTTTGGATTTCTGAGAAGTTTGAGATTAGCTATGGCAGTAGATTTCATGTTGTCGTTAGCGTCGACGAGCCCGCTATTACTGGAACTGTTACTAATACTGCCTAGCGATGGCACCCTCTGCCACGAGCCGCTGCCATTGCTGATGTTACCCGCCGATGAGTTGCGTGTGATGTACGGGCCGCTGCCGCTGCCAGCAGCACCTTGATTATACATGCCTGGTGTAAGGTTTGGTCTTTTTTGAGTTTGGCGTGGGAATGTCCTCGAGACTGCAACAATGATAAAGTACAACATAAATCAACTGATAGAGTAAACGAGAAGATATGAATTATAGTGAGATCTAAATCGTGTAAGTACTTAAAATTGGCAGTCAGTTGAATGATAGTTGCACGTGATAAAATTCTGATAAAATTCGGTTTTCTGGGGCGATGATAGATTCTATAGCATATGGCAGCCTAGGACAGTGGGAATCACTTGCGCAATAGAATAGAAAACCAATCCCAGCCACTTGAAACATGATCGGTGAGAACTTGAGTTATGATAATAACAATGCCTCATAGAATGCAATTTAACAAAAGGTAGATATGAGAAAAAGTACATGTCCATGGTGTTTAGATAACAATTGAATTCCCAGACTATTATTTCAACAAGAGGTTGGAGGGTTACCTGTTGTTTAGGGTTCATTCAGTACATTCAGGGCTTGACAATGAGAGATTTCAATAAACTTAATTTTGTTTTATTGACCTTATTACCAAGCATAGTGAATACATGATGAAAAATTCCTGAGTGAATTTCATAGAACAGGCTGCTCGGATCAGCCAAATTGAATTATGCTCGGAACACAACCAAAAATAGCACAACGAACTATAGCCTAATGTATAAAGCTAAATGTTTCTTGATACACTGAGCAGCTTAGAGGCCTAGGTAGGTACCTGGGCAAATGTAGTACTAGGTGCAAGAGTAATGAGAGGTAATAATTGTACTTCTAAGAGGATTTATACCCTATCATGTTTAATAATAGATGTTACAGTTGGCTAGTGCGTTT
The DNA here is from genome assembly GCA_914767715.1 of Membranipora membranacea. Classification (NCBI taxonomy): domain Eukaryota; kingdom Metazoa; phylum Bryozoa; class Gymnolaemata; order Cheilostomatida; family Membraniporidae; genus Membranipora; species Membranipora membranacea. The sequence continues at coordinate 14,860,139 of OU612065.1, read as the reverse complement.
GTATAATATTCACTGCAAAGTTGCAGCAACGAACGAGTTACTATCCCCCAAGAAAGGTTACCCACTTGGAGAATAGGGAAAACTAAAGAGATGGAGTGAACTACCCACCTTCTCCAGGTTCATGGCTGTAACCTGGTCCGTTATTATAGTGCTGATTGTTACGACAAATAGGAAAAGTACCGCCATAATCTTTCCTATCATTGAATGAATTGGGAAGCATCTCTCCATATCCGCCATCAGATTTCACACTCATTCTCGATGAGATACGTGGGAGTTTGCTGAAATAAGACAATTGCTGAGTGATGGCAGAAATTTAAAGAATGGCAGACACTCACTCAGTGTTACAGGGGACTAATCTATGTCTCTGAGTGGATCCTCATCTATTGTTTCTCCAGTAATGGAACAAATATACCAGGAAAGTCAGGGAACTTGATCCCTTGAATTTCATTGCTGGAGCATTCGATGATTATGACCAACTTGATCACAACAGGCAATGCACAAAATACTTTGCAGGATGAGAATATTCAGTATCCTAGTTTAAATTCCTTTACATCAGCCATCATTGGGAATTTTGCCAAATTCTAATAATTAGCAGAATTGTAATCAAGTGAGCTTTCCTTTAGGCCCATGAAATTTTTCTCCTGTATTTATATTAAAGCGCACATTGAAACCTGGATACTAGTAAAGTCCAACTTTACACGAGAGGGTGGTGAATGGTGAAAGGTGACGTACTATTTGCCGGGTGAGACATCATCTTCTTCCGGTATGAATTCTCCGTCCAGACTGCCGGTAGTAGAGCACCGAGAATTCTGTCTCCGCTGCTCTCTCTTAGCTATACCCATATCATCCTCGGTCAGTGTCCCAGGGGGTGGTGATGGACAACTAGGGCGCCCAACATCAGATATTCCCTGCAAGGATACATACACAATTAAAATTTTACTTCAATGAACTCAGATGAGAAACCAAATATTCAAATGGCAGTGCGACTCGGAGATGTATTCTCCGGGTAGCCAGAGACTCCACCACATACTTATATAATTAAATTGATCAGACTCAGGCCTACAGCAAAGAACTCCTCAACTTAAGAAATTTCATTGCCTACAGTTCCTGTTTGTACACCACTACCTCATCCCTAATCCAGTCTAATAGATATAATGCCCCAATGCATAAACATTATTTAATACAAAATAATCTACATAACAACATACTTACTACCGACTAGATTTACTTGATAACATGGAATTACTGAAATATCTGAACTCTTAAAAATCGTAGATACGCATTTACTGAGACAATAAACATGACATATAGCCAAGTTTATGATTGAACAAAACAAGATGTACTATTCCTTGCATCTGGATTGAAAGTTTGTACATAATGTTATGTACTATAAATAAATGTTGTTTTTGAAACGGCCATACTGGCATCTGTAAGGATTTACACAGCGATCGTAACACAGCAGCGTTTAGTAAATGAATAGTGAATCCCCATTAGGCCAACATGCCTATCATATTAAGATTATTGCATTTAGTCTAGGCAAGGAGCAAGATAGATTTGAGTAACTCGTAGCCGAGGCACCTTTAATCCTATGCAGGATTGAAGATAGTACAATTTGTACCAACATACCTCAATTATCTGCTATATTATAAAATGCTTTACCTATCATCACTATTCTTGGCATTAAATGCTAAAATAACTGGTAACGCAATTCGCATATGAGCCAAACTTTTTCCATGTCTGAGACTAAAGGTTACACTATATTATCAATATAATTGATAATGCGAAAAGAAGAAGCAGTTGATAGCCTTTGAGTACTGTGAAATCTGCAGCTTGCGTAGGTGTTTGAATTCCAAGGAGACCACTAGAGATGTTTTCAGGCTGTTAACATGAGTCATAAATTTGTGTCATGTACTCATGGTCTGTGACTGGGAATGTGGTATATATTGGTAACAAAATTGATAGTCATCGGCAAACAGCTGATACCATACTCTGACTGTTTGATAAATTGAATATAAGTTTAGATGAGTTCATTTCATCACCACATCTCCTGTCTGCCAGTTTGTTCTATCCATAATAGGAAACTTAGTTGACAGTTACTCATGTAATATATCCTTTCCCTGGTTGATTTGGTTACCACTTGACAAGTTACCACTGTTTCAAGTATGTGTCAGCGCCATGGTACTGTACATGATTAACTCACAGAATCTGCTCCAGACAACTTCTGATTAGAGTCTTTGAGCACTAGCTTGACTGACCCTTGACCATTCCACTTTGCCAATGCGTTGTTGAGATCATCTTGGTCTGTGATTCTCATCATGAGCTGAAATATACAGTTAACATGATGGTTAGCTTGATCGGATTGATATATGTTTGATAGCTGGTTAAATTATATCAAGAGCTGAAATGAAATTTCGACTATGTGAGTAGTCTCTGTGTAACCTTGAAAAATGAACAGGATCTTATAAAAGAGAGTTTGGCTTGTACATCAATTCTGGGAGTTGGCCAAGCTTCACCATTGCGTGTAGGTTAAGAGCAGCTTACTCCTCGCTCTCGCTCAAGGACTCAAACAATGAAAATGTCATTTTTCCTGTGGTAGAAAAGATTTCGCTGGCACTGAGCCCGTGAGAAAACAGAGACACAAGTTGGACTAAGATAATTTCTTATCCGCCATAACCGGAGGACAGCAGGTTTAGTGAGGCCCAATCATTGCTTAGAGTGCAGCTGTAAGAGCAGCGAGGACAGCAGGTTTAGTGAGGCCCAATCATTGCTTAGAGTGCTGTAAGAGCAGCGACTGACCATTATTCTGAAATTAGTATATTGCTACATGAAGAGTGTTGTCAACAAAGCAGCATTGGCTAAAGGCCAACACTCCAACCATCACTAGTGGAGTATGATTTTGAGTGCACCAACACAATGCATTAGATACAGCCTTTCGCTGAACCCATACAATAGTGCTGATGGTATAACCATTGAGATTTAATGCCATGAACCATAATATATAACAGGTATCAAAAGTGAGCTAATTGAAAAGATTGCCAACATTTCAGTGCACCAGCAAGCATCATGTGAAACGAAGGTGAATGAATTTGACATAACAATGGTTGACCAGTTTAGGTCAAATTCCCTCCTCTTATCTAACCTAATCCTCTTCAGAGTTATAATCAAGCTTCCGGCTGTATGACATTATCATTTTCATTCTCACAAAACCAAATGTTTGCTGGGAAAAATAGGTCATCCCATCCCATAAGGAAATTGATAAATGAAGTAAAATGTTGTGAATCAAAGGGGAAAACTCAGTTTCAGTTTTACATTCAAAGTGGCAACTGATGTGCCATACTTAGAACCTAACTATTATTTAAAATGCTGTCCAGACTCCATGAAAATGGAAAGCCAGCCAGGACAGGTGCGCAATATAATCCATCTTATTTGTGATGAATCATCTGAAATGGGCATCTAGCTGAGCAAACAGGAAACACAATTCACCAATATGTCAGATGGGATAATCAGAAGCCTAAACTACTAATACATTTCCTCAAAACTGAGCCAGTTGTTTTTGATCCACAGTTTGTTGATTGAAGAATGGTACTCAATTCACTAAATCTAATCGGATAAGTAGATAAGACCCCCAGACTTGCCGTCTTTTACAGTTCCCAATGGTGATCATGTGACAATATGAATTTATCTACCAGTTTATCATAGTTTGGCTGCTAGTATAGATTATCAGCAGTGAAAATGACTAACTGCTTATAATGCTCAAAATGGTCATTGGATGTGTATGCGTTTCCCTACATTTTACAATAAACATGATACTGATCACCCAAGAGTTGGGGCACCAGTAGTAAGTCGTTGGTACTGCTTGGTACTTGGTGGCACTTACCTTTAGACAGATCATCGTAATTATACAGTGCTTGGCTCAGAATATAGTGTAATCGCCGATCAATCAACAATGAACAATAGCACCACCAACATAATACCTGTATTCTTGGTCCCAAAACTATGACATAATAAAATGGTCTAGATCCAGCTACGGCCCGCAGCCACATGGCCCTAGATCCAGCTACGGCCCGCAGCCACATGGCCCTAGATCAAGTTTAATCTGATTTCCTGCATTCCAGTTGCTCCCTTCCTATGGCACAGTGTATCAGGAGCAACTCTGAATGCAGGCAAATGGACAAAACTTGGTCTAACATGGCCCACATATATTATAGTTGAGATACGCTTGTGGCGTTTTTTACCTGGCCTTGATGTTGAGGGCTGACAAAGATATCCTTGAATGAGCCGAAGTACTCTTTGATTTTCATAAGAAGTTCGTCATACTGTACTGGCCTGGTAATATTGCACACCCGAGCTTCACCATTATAGGTGAGCTTGAACTTTACTTCCTACAAAAAAAAACAACAGTGAAAATGAGCTACATTAAATGGCAATTTATTCCGACAATTGATCAACATATTCATTAAATGATGGATTACATGAACCTGGGCCATCAAGTATAGTTTCTGTAATAGTCGGTGTTGGAGGTCATAGGCTCATGTTGAATTTCTTCAACAGTCATATATGAGGCACATGTACCTGTAAGCAGTACCTTGTAGTTATCAACAGAAATAGCGAGAAGGATACTGGCCCCACTAACTACCACTTCTTGCAGCCTGAAACTCAGGAATTCTCTTACATTCCCATTGTTATAGGTCACAGAAAACATGCAATGAATTCACAGGCCAAACTGATGACGGTCATTGGTATGACTTCAATAATTAACCCTGACTAGGAAAGCTAAGCAACCGCTGCTGACTCCATTCTGACCCAGATAGTAAACCATACCGGGCCGCCCCCCCCCCCCCCCCGCTGACCAATTACTATAAACTTTGCCTCTCTGGATTGTCTAGCATAAACAATCTAGGACCTGGAGTGACGCCAAATTTGAGTGAAACCAATAAACTTTGCCTTACACCTACACACAGCATTACAGACAAAAACTGCAGGATTATTCATTAATGACCCCAGTCTCTTTGATGGCCAGCAGGCATTAACAACAACTGATTAGATCGATGGAGAGATCAGTGAATAGTTTTAATTGAAGGAATTTTTTGCACTTAGTATTTCTAAGATGACTGGAGAGATTAGCAGGTACCCTGATGACTCTGGCAAAGTCATGCAGAAGACAATGAATCCATCAACATCAATTGTAAATAATGTAATTTTTTTCGAATAGAGTCACATGTATTTGTTTTGAAGCTTCCCAGTTTGCCGCCAGCTAAGAGCAGATGCAGCAGCATCTTCAAAACATGTATGGTACAATTTCGTTGTCACACACAGGCCACAATGAATTTTTGGCTTCACCAAAGTGGTGGTAATTAGCATGGTGTATTACTTACTACATAAAGGCCTTATTGTTATGATGGAAACAAAGCATCATAAATATCTATAAAAAAACAGGCACTAAAACCACAAATTTCATCACCCAACTTAGCGCCTGGTCTAAAATGTTCTTGTCGTTCTTGGATAGACAAATTTTTTGCCATGTCATGTTAATGAAAAAATAATATTCAACTTGAAATGATGAGGAGCTAGATGATTATATTATATATACCATCATCAACGTTCCACTTTTGACACATTCCATCATACAGGATACAAACTAAACGATCATGTTCCGTGAACACTGGCCGTCTGAGTAACATGTAAACAAGACCACTTTCCTTAGAATTTCTTCTCAAATAGTTTCCTATATATTCAGCTCAGTCATTCAACTACTTTCTAATCTAATCAATAATGTTTTCATGACAGTAGTGGCAGCAAAGTAAGAACCCGCAAATGGCTGTGATATTCCATGTGTGTCCTGCAAGGGCTAGAGGAAAGGCCAAAAGAGACAGAAAAACCATGTCACAAGTTATGTATTGATAAATTGCTTTGCGTGCAATCTTGGCATTGTTTGTAGGTTGAAAATATTGCACCCACACGTCTTCAAATTCCTCGCATCACCATATCACTGCTTTGACAAAATTTGATCGTGACATAAGCGTAATGTTTGCACAGCTAGCCAAAATAGTTTTACAAACATTGTAATCAAAGCTCATCTTAGCCTAAAGCTGCAATTTCCATTGATCACAGTGCACTGAGATTTTGAGATTTGAGAGCCTACCAGTCAATACAGCTTGAACGCCAGTTCTCGTGCTCCCAAAATATTATGTGACTTTGTGAACAACAGCGCCATCTGCACAGCAAATAGACTAGTTGTGGACAGCCAAAAATGTATACATCCTCTCGATTATGCAAGATTCAGGCGAAGCGCATGAGCGAAAATCACTCGTCATATTGGCCTACTATGTGAATGCTCAAATCAATTTGTGAAATTGAATTTTCTTATATTGGATATGAATATTCATGGATTAACATCACTTTCAGCGTGGGGTTATTATTTTCATGTTATGACCCTAACATTTGAATAAATGATAGCATTATCTGCTTCCACCCTTGATGAGACTACTGTTTACTTCAATGTATATCAGCATTTCACAAAGTCCATGTTATGAAATAAGATATGTCAAGTCACTCAGGTTTTATTTTACATTTGAATGAATTTGAAAGCTTAAGATTGTTCACTGTGAAGATCGCGTAGGCTGTAATAACCACATTGAAAATAACCAAAACACTTAGAGAACTGGGAAGGATAAGTTTTTTTTATACTAACTGTAACAACAGCTTAGTGATGCTGAAAATGAAACTGTGTACAACAACATTCCCATCACTGTCCTCTCTCCAAGAACGTACCAAACTTGATCCCACATCAATCAGTTTGTAGTCGTAGTACTTGGAAAGTCACTAATTGCGATGAAAGGTCGATTGATAAACAGTTTTTTCCTCACTGTCTATGACTGGTCCTAGAGTCCCTATGAGCCATTTTAAGCTTACCTGAGATTGAGCAGAGGAACGTGATCCACCTCCAGACGACAGAGCGGATTGTCTCAGTAACCTCTCTATTTGTCCAAGGGTCTCTGCATTGGCGTCCTTGTCTGAAGCTGAAAATTGGCACCAGACATAAATGGATGGGAAAGAAATTGTCCGGATTGAAAACTAGTTACAGTATATTTGGATGATGTCATACTCACAACTGCAATTTATGAAATCTCCATGTTTGAAAAGTTCAACTTATAAAATTCTGATCATTTTGATTCGAGTTGATAGAATTAAAAATACCTATGCTGGACTCCATATGACCTCGGCTTACAACATTAAAAACAATTACAAATACCTTGCTGTCCTGGTATTTCAAGTATTCACGTCACAAAATAATGTAGAGGATAGAAATTTATTGTACTATAGCTACAAATTTGCATATTTATAATTACAATCACTCATTATGTGTCTTCTCTCTGTTTTTGTTTAATGACTCATTTTATTCAAGCAAGTTCCTCTATACTGTGGTTAAAGGTTACGTATGTCCCAACAATAATTACATAAAACCCCCAGGGCACTGACCAGAGTCCAGAATATTTTCGCTCAGTCCTCAAAGGATTGCAGACATTTATATCAATGAATATGAAATTATAACGACTTACCCATATTCAGAGTGTTTCTATGATTGTTCCTTGGAGACTCATTCAAGCATCTGAAACATAAAAAAGGAAATATAACCATAATTGAGAGATTGATCACTTTTCCTAAACCACAGTTCATCAATAAATATGTTGCATAATTATGTCGACTAACAGCTTGGAATAACTATCAAGAGAAGCCTAGCCTGACAAAGTGAGACTACTGGCTCTTAGAAACAATTCCTTCCTGTCTATGCTGACTTACACTAGGTTATTTGCAGGCCCTTGCTGCAACCAATGTGATCGGTGTGGAACCCTGAGCTTGAGCATTATATCAACAAGTTTTGGAGAAACTCCCTGATGCTATCAACCAATGCCAATGTTCCCAATACAAATCTCAGTACAGAGAAGTGAAGAGAAATTCCCTTAGGTCCTAATCCTAAATCTTCTCTTGTAACTAACTAAATGTTAAATGAGATGTTTTCAACAGTAAATATTCATTTGTTCCAAAGCAGTGAGTGGTAATCCAGGGGCTACGCTTGGAGAAGGCTTTTCACCCCAGAGTACATAATTGAGTAAGTTATAAAACATTTACCTCGCTATCACATTCTTGTTTTATCCTCAGACGCTCTGTTTCAGTGTATATCCTGTAGATGAGACCAACCCTGGCTGTCCTTTTCAGCTATTGGGGAAAGTGCCACTCCCTCTGCAATGAAGTAAAGCTACATAGTGAGTAAAACTTGTTTGAAAGGTGTTGGTCATTTTTGTGAATGAAGTTATAATTAAGCTCAACAAATACCGAGATGGTGAAATCATTATAGCAGGACAGGTGGCCGAACCGATCAGGCATTCGTCGACTGTGTAACAACCCATCATTAACTGATTTTCGCAAAACATCAGCTTTGCAATCATTTTGGTCACTTTTGGAGCTAGCATATCATATTCCGGTGTTGACATAATGAAAGTGCATATTACCGCTATAGTACGTAAATGTTCACCTTGGTGATGGATTAATCTGCCAAATTAGGATGGTAGCATGATCAAACCACAGAGTAAGGATATGTCACTCTGAGATAGAAAGAAACTAAATCATATATAGCCTATGACCCTTTTGACCTGCTGAATTAATTAATTGAGCTATATGATATGCTGCTTTTATCTCACGTTTTTCTTCAAAAGGCTAAATTAAAGTGCTCCTGTTTGCAATCGCTAATGGCTCATGAAATCCAGATGCAGCAGTACCACAATTTAGAAAGACAATAGCCTAATATACTTTATCACTTTTTTAATTTCACTTGAAACACGATAAAACATTCTAGTGAAGCGTTTTTTTAATCAAGACTATCATATTCTCCATTTTTCCTACAAAACCAACTAAGTATGTATAACTTTGAAGCTGAGGGTTTTTCTTATAATATATCATTGTGGCCTGTAATTCATACACGGAAAATTCATCACAACTGCTCAAAGACCACAATATGAAATTATTAACTTTCAATTGGCCATTTACATGCATTTATTCTGATTCGAATTTCAATTTATTCAAATAGTTTCCGCATCTGTAGCCTAACCATGATTATGTTTGGGGATAAGATTTAAGACAGGAGGTGAGAAGTAACTAAAGGAAAGGAATATGGTGACAACCACCATTAGTATATATAACCAAAACTTATCATAGTGACAATACTAAAATGGTTAAAACTTTTCATCTAGGTATAATTATTCTTCCTTCACAAACACAAGAGAGGCTGGTTGAATCATCGTGAGGGGTGGCTAGTGGCATCAGATGGAATACTATAAGCATTGCATACCCAGTCCCAGAGCCCAGACCCACATGACACACTGACAAATGTTATCATTGCCTCTTTGAACTGAAAGTTCATTAAATTGTTTGACTTGTTATGATCCCAAATTCTTTGGTAATGAGACACTGACCTAAAAGTCTAATCTGACAGGACCTAGCTTACTAATGCATGTGCAGAAATCATCATTGTTGAGGGCATATGTACCAGGGAGAATGTACGTATGTACGTACTGAGCAACGGAATGACCCTTCCTAATTGAATTACTCAAGATCAGACCCTTCAGCCATTCACTCGCTTAGGTGGAATAGAGATGTGCAATATAATTTTCATTATCGAATGATTTGCTTAGTTGAGACAAACATAATGTTACCATGTGAAGTCCATTAATACTGTATGTCTGTCTCGTCTATTTGTACTATCATTCTGTCTATATATATAACGAAACCCGTCCCTCAAACTATACCTAGGACTGAGTCAAACATCATCATGGTGTTACTTACCTCTACCTACTGAGGCCTAAAGGGTGTGTGTGAGAGTTACAAATATTAATCAGCTAGGTTTCTAGAGCTTTTAGATCCTGAACTAGAAAATCCTCTAGCACTTCAATTCATCTGTATTGCTTTCTGTTGTCAAGTGTAAGTGATGTTCCACAAAAGTTCAATGCCAGGCATGTAGAGGGTCAATTGAGTTGAGAAATTAGTTATAGATTAATCCAAGTGAAGTACTAGCTAGTAGAAATAGTAGTAGGAGGGCAGTTAAATAAATATGTAGTTAGGTAGGTACCAGTTTCAGCCAGTAGAGTAGCTAGTAACTCAGTTGCCAGAGTTGAGTTGTAGATAACTTCTACCCTGCAATAATTTTAAGGGTGATTGTCGTCCTGTATTCTGATGCAGCTTAATTTGACCAGGTCATACAACTAGGTTACCAAAGCTGAGGAATTAAGCAGTAAAATCACTTGAATTTCCTCTACTTTTTAACTTCAACCAGTTTCTCACTTTCCTCTTCTCTTGCTAAGAATCAACACAAAATAATGATAATATTGTCAACTGAGCCTCATGACATCAGAAACATCTGTCCAATCATACAATGTGTTATATATCTTTCCACCAATGAAAAAGGATATAACACTTTGCTCAATCTGAGAAAAAGAATTGTTTGGTGTGCTGTTAGCTGAATATTACATCTGGTCCAGATTTTTAGCTCATAAATAAGGATTTCCAAAGGTGACTTTCATTTAATTTCTAAGTAGCAATAACCTCTAATGACTGCAGAATGAGTTAGCTGTACTCAATCACAGATAAGTGCAGTTTTAAAAGTATTGGCAGTACCAGACAACTCTTCGGAGCCGTAAAGGGAAGGATAAAGTGGTAGTGAAAAGTTTCTCACATGTGTTGTGTCATGTTGTGTGTTGTGACATCCATCCATGGCATTTGTATAAATAATAATTCATAAATATAATTATTTTATTGTTTAAATAATATATATTTATATATTCATATAGAGTGCTCATTTGTGTATCCTCTACACATTTTTGAATTCTATGATAGAAAAGCTCTACCAGTTACTGCAGTCGGCTGCAGTCACAGCAAGGGGTTAGTTAGACTACTAGGTCTAGAGTTAACTCCTTCCTTGATTACAACAGTCATATATATCATATAATAAAGCCTTACATTGGCAGTTGAATTGATTCGGATGGGTTGGGATAAAAACCACAGGTCTACTCCAAAACCTGGGACTTGGCAAAGTTTGACTGTCCCCCTTGAGTTTGCGTTGTTTTGTTGTTTGAAGGTAATTCATGGTTGAGAAGACACATCCAATTTTCATGGTCTATGGAGTCAAAAGAAATTGAGACAGCACATCCCTGAGTATTCTGTTTGAAAGACAACCTCCTAAGCTGCTCATACATACCTCATTTGATGGATTTAGTCACCTGTAGCTCTTTCAGCAAACAATTTCAGTTAAAAAATCTTTTACAATCACGCGCAGATGCGGGGAAATCAGAAATTGCCTAGGCTTATAAACACTGGTTTTCCCTTTCCCTTCCCTGTTACTCCTTGCTAATGCCACTTGTTCAAACGAGTGCCTAACTCTTTATACTTTCATTGTCTTTTTAGGGTATCTTGCTGCAGTTGGAGTGCGTCTTATAGTGCGGACAGAAAAACATATTGTTAAAAAAAACATTCTTAGAGATGGCAACAGTAACAGGTAAAGAAACATAGGATTTACCTATGTCTATTGCGAATTACTGAGAAGGCTACGGCTAGCAATGTGCAAAATTAATCTATCATGTGAGCTACTTTGCTATTGTTCCGCTACTTTCTTCATGCAAGACATTTTAATGTAGTATCAAATCCATCATTATTTTCTATTTCACATATGACAGTCATAATTTATTGACTATGCAAATTCATCTGAGTTTGACTCACTTATACTAGAAAATCTCTAGAAATTTGATTTTACAGGTATAGTGTATGGTAAGCTACCTAACCAACCAGCTGAGACTGTTGAAGCGTTTGGTTTAAATGAAGTAAGTTGTAAACTATCATAGCATGTGTAAATTACGTAGTGTAAATGAAGCTAGGATTATCTGGCGACTCCACCTAATATTATCGAAATGTTAAGGTGAAATGCTTACGTCAATAATTATACTTCCCATAGAAGTTCTTGTGTATGCCATACCCTTTCACATGCCAAAACTTGCCCTTGGGATGGATAATTCAGATGGAAGATAGTATTTGTTTGATTTAATTCACTTTTATATCTTTAGATCGTCCCAGATGATTTCTGCACAAGATACTTGGCAGAGACAGTGAAAGACAAAGATACTATCGTAAGTATTTTCACTCTACACATACGCGGATACCAATCAGAATTCTAGGATAAATCATTATCAAGTCGTTGAAAATCCTTCGAAGAGTGTATTACCATAAATATCAGCCACCCATTCTGTGATTATGTGAGAGAAAGTGTGTGTAAAACTTTACGAGCGCCACTTCACTTATATGTTTTCCAGGCAAAGAATAAACATGATTTAACAGATAAATATTTTTATCTTGATGTAAACAAGTCGGTTCTTGATAAAAAATTGCCCAAGTTCCATACGAAAAACAGAACACTGACATCGAGACAGAGAAGGAAGATGCAGATACATGCCATCCCAAAGACTGATCAGAAGTAGGTGATCACTGATACTGGCTTCAAAATAATACATAAGCATAGATAGAGCACAATCGTTTGGAAAACTTTCAATCTAACAATTGACCTGTATTTGTTATGCAGAGAGCGTGTGAATTGATGAGATAGTAGAACTCATTTTATTCGTAAATGCTGAATATGATGTTGTAGCCTACATTGACAAAGCTGGTCAAGACGAGCTGGGCTGGCGATGTTGGTGCAGGGAGGGTTGGTGCTATCACCAGGGAGGGTGGGATCCCTGCTATCACGGAGCTCTGAGTTTATGATTGATGTTGTCTTCTCTTTACAATGTTGGTTCAAGGAGTCGACAACTCGAATTTGTGCTTCTCAATCTGACATTCTACTTTTTTAATCTTAACAAAAAATTAACTTCTAGAACCTAGAAAACACAGCATAGTATTACCTTGTTGCTTCATTAAACCTGCTAAAGTAAAGAATGGCAAATTTTTTCAGATACTCCAATTATCTAAAGCTCCACGACTTATGGGAGAAGTACATGAGGGAGATTCTAAGGCATGACAAGTGAGCTTATATCGACACATAAAGATTATATTTGAATTACAACTGAAACAAGTTGAGAAGGTTTTAGCCAACCTAAAACTAATTCTATACCGGGCACTTTTCATCAGCCACTAAAGCCAGGGTTTAACTGCACTTGCTGCCCATCAGATCTATATTTAAGTTATCAATCATGGCTCATAAAACTGTCCATCATCCCCATCTCATCCCTTCCTAAATTTCTAAATCTTTCTCAACTTCTAAGCATGCCCAAACCTCTTGTTTTAACTCAGCCAACACTCAGGTACGCAACTTTAAATATAGATTTGTTACAGTTGGTGGGCGATCTATTAATTCCACTTCACCAGATGTGTGTAACTTCCTACTACCCTACCAATCTCTCTTCCACTTCCTCTTTTAAATCACAGTTAAAAATCCATCTGTTCAGTGAAGTATATACCCTGTATCTGTAGGGTTTATAGTGATTTTTTAGGTGCTGGGCAGTTGCCACTTGTAGGTTTTAATTATCTTATCATATTTTCTCATCTCATTAATAATTTAATGATAAAAATTTTAATCATTCTATCTATTTACCAGCCACAGGCTTATTTCATAGTATATGTTTCTATTTTAACAATTTATCTCATGTACAATGCTTAGAAATCATTGTTTCCAAACAATTTAATTAAACGTTTTATAAATAAACTTTATAATTATTATTACGTGCTCTCTTTTCAGGCCAACCTTTGATATAAATTCCAAAGGGACTGAAGAGATATTATTAAGGGCTGACTATCACGGTTGCCTCATGAAAGTCTTCCAGTCCAAATGTCCATCATATGTTGGAGTGACTGGTATTATTATGCAAGATACCAAAGAGACATTCAAGATAATAGACAAACAGAACAAAGTCAGAGGTGAGTCAGTTTTCTCAGTTTTATTTTCACACAAATAATTATGACTAGCGATTTCAATCAGAGCAGTATCTCACATAATATCGTGCTTGACCGTCATTTCCTTAACAGCATTAGACACTCATTTTCGAAAACATCATAATGATTTCACATTTTTCTTTTTTTACAGTGATACAAAAGAAGAGCTGCATATTCTTGTTCAAAGTTGGTAACTTTGAGTTAAAGATGTTTGGCAAAAATTTCAACTACAGACCAATGGATAGAATTAACAAAAAATTCAAACTCAGACTCAGTTCTGGACAGTTATGAAAGGTGGAAGAAAGGCAGAAAAACGGAAGATAAAGAATGATGGAGCTATGGCAAATAATCAATAGTTAGACTCTGAGAGCGATTGTTTTGGGTCATCTGCTGTGCTCTGATTCTTGCTGTCACCATACCACTGAGATTGTTCTTCAGCTGTACAACTTCCTCTTGTGTTTGTGTTTCATAACGATGCCTTGAAATAAGACAGCGTAACACATCGCTATGAGTCGGAAGATTCCACTCACGTATAGCTGTAAATAAAAATCAATACTCATCAAATCTTGGGGGTGAATTTTTATTCTGATATATGCTCTCACCACTTTGTGTATATTGTGGCTTGTACAGTGGTAGTCCTCCTGATGACAGTCCACTGTACACGATATGTTGCTTAGCAGGTTGCTTTAGTAGCTAAGCCATAGCCATGGTTGACTTATACATTATAGCAAGATTTTGTTTATACAAATAGTAAATAATTCTTATATGTCTGCACTTACCTGAACAAAAGTATTGAATGCATTATCATATGGAATCATCCCACTGGATACTGTATCAAGCATCAAACCATCTATTCCAATACTAATGGCGTATGTGCCAGCCTGAAACAACATCATGTAAACGAATTATACACCATGCGAGTTATATAGCTATGGGCACCAACATTTAAAATTATCTGGAAATGATATCAAGTTATACATATACAATTAGCTTACTTTGATGTGCTTGATGATTTCCTGGGCGACAAAATGTGGCTTCAACAGTCCAGCTGTCTCACTGATCTCTAAGCACTCTACCACCTACAGATAAGATACTCACTTGTACATAAAGCCACAAGAAAATGATGAACGGTGAATATTGGGACTGGGTATATAGAAAAATTGGCAGTGATTGATAACCTTTTTTTCAGCTGGTTCAAGCATTTCATTTGGGGTTAGTGCTATGCAAACATCTCAAGGTATAACTTTAATATACTTGGAAATTTAAAAGCAGAATGGTATTAATGTTACAAGGCTATTAAAGCAATAGTTCAGGTTGAACCTGTTTTGATTTCTTTAACTGAAGTGATTTTACCTTATCCTTGTTCTCTTCAACCCAGCCTGGTGTTTCTGTGTCTGGTGGATAGACAACTCCAACATTAATATTGAAGGGAAGCAACTGAAATACACACAAACATGAGTACATATAGAACATAATAACATCAAAGTATGTTAAAGAATTCTCTAAATGCTAAATCATGATTAGTCTAGAATCATCCACTCTTGTTGCAGGTGAGGACAACTGCCAGAAAGAAGGTCTGAATATGTCCTATGTTATAGATGTGAATTATCTTATTATAGAATCCAAGACTTTATTTAACCTCACCTCATTTTTGAGAGATTCAGCAAATCCTCTAAGTGCATATTTGGTTGGACTATATCCTGTCATACCAATGAACCCAACTTGTCCACCTTGGGATGACAGGAAGATAACAGATCCAGACTTAGCTAATTTCATGTTGTCCATAACTGCTCTGGTAGCGTAGACAGCACCGAAGTAGTTAACATTCATCATCATCTGAGATAGGAAAATAAACATATGTATAGATGTATAATTTTGATCAATGTGAGATCGATTATTCACAACCCTCTTGGTATGATATATATCATGATGTCCTGGCAATGTACCATAGTTGAAAACATAGGACACTGTTACACTGGATTGTCTACTGTGCTATAGGACATTAATACAACATTTAGTATTACATGTAAAATACCCTTTTGGTTTCAATGTGACTTTGTTACCACAGACTTAACTCACCTGGAATTGCTGCATGGTGAGGTCCTCAAAATATTTATTGATGGAAACTCCTGCTGAATTGATAAGTATGTGTACTTTTTCATCAAATGCGTCCTCAGCCTGGTAATGATAGATTACAAAAAATGAAAATGAATTGTTCATCCACTACAATTGACGCAGTGTATATTTTATCTCTACAGAACTCACTCATACGCATCTGTATTATCCTGAGCAGTTGAATATAGTAGATCAGCAGCACCCCTTGGATGGTGTACATCGTCCACTTCAGTCAGCCAATCCATGTTTAGGGTAAATCAACCAAACTGGGAGATTTTGAGCTAACTCACCTTTCTGATGGCAGTCTCTACGACCTCATATCCTGACGCTATGTCACAAGATATTGCCTGGACTCTCTGTAGTCAAAAGATAAGATGGCTTCAACATAATTCACTTTTTCCTACACATAGTTGAAAACGTGTCATCTCTACTTAGTAGTTATTGAGTAGAAGTTATCAATGCAAGAAATTATTTCCGAGATGGCACAACACGAGATATAGTTTTGTCCAAATAAAAAACAATCAAACACTCATTTCATTTGGTAACAGTTGCAAAAGTAGAATACAACTATGTTGATTAGTAGGGACATATCACCTGGCTATCTGGATACAGCCTACAGCTCTCTACTTCTGCTTTAGCTTTGTTCAAGATATCCTGTAGTTTGAAAAGGAAAACTTCATGAGAAATTAAACAGATTATAGCACTTAAACTATGCGATCTTTCAATATGGGTGGCTATTTGTGTCTCATGGCCTAGATAAAATGCTCATTGAAGGCACTTGATGGGGAAATGAAAGTTAAAATACCATTAATTATTGAGATGACTATAATTACCGTAACAATCATGGCTGATAGATTTTCCTGACGTGTGATCATGCTGGCAGACATATGAGTATATTGAGAGTGACGTTACTGAACGGAAAATTTAATCAATGTAGTCATTGTGTGTATACTGATGCTAATGCTGCATTCCTTCGCGACTAAGATTAATACTCACGACTTTTCGAGCAAGTAATGTAACATCTGATCCTTTTGCAGCACATTGCTTAGCCAGCTCCAATCCGATTCCCTGTGAACCACCGGTTATCTGGAAAAAAAACTTTTGGTGACGAAGAACATGTAAGTTCTGAAGCAAGAATGCAAGAACAAAATCCCAGTTATTGCAGCTATTGCTCCAGCACAGCAATTCAACAGAGAAACGCTTATCAAGGAAGGCTAATGACCTGCTTTTAATATGACTCTCTACAGTTAAGAGAGGGTTGTTACCAGTCATCAAGTATTTACCTCTCTCCATCTATAAATAGACAATTGCCTCTATTACTTTTTTAGAAACTGAGTCCTACTCTATTGCAATTTAAGTAAAGCACAATGATGGACTCAACCACTGGACTTGCAGTGATCCTGCCATAGGCATCTGGAGTTACAAGCATGTCCAGTATGGTTGATACTGGACATGCTTGTTTGTAACTCCAGATGCCTATATGGATCCTGCAACCAGAATATCCAGGGGTTGTAGTTGTACATTCAAGCAAATGTGGGCTAGATCAATGAACGAGAGGGAGTTGATTGGCTAGATGGTTGTTGATGAACAAATTATTATGATTATTATTGTTATTATGCATGCAGCATTATTGTGAGGAAAAAATAGACCTTGTTGTCCTTACTCCAACGAACTCCCTCTTCATTGCTTACTCACTCACCAACACATGTTTTCCCTGTAATTTCACATGGGATGACTTTCTAGAGAGAAAACTAAGCAGAATCACAGGTATCATTAGTACACCAAAAATACAGGCTGTGATCAATAGAATGATGGATGGATCAAATTCCATGATTTGTCAGAGTAGTTTCCAAATTCCTAAGCTTTTGCCTCCTTGGGTTTTTTCTTCACAATTGAGGGGCGTGGTCCCACATTTGTGTGGACTAATAACAAACACCAGTTACCTCGTATATTAACAATATTGCCGAAGAAGAACACATAGATTACCCATACTATTGCTTCATTTCCGGGGTTAGGGAAGATGGCTGCCTCCATGAAAATAACTTCCGGTAACAAATCTGGAGAGGTAAGTTAATGTTTATCCTGATTTCACACCCCAATATATTGCATATGACCATGAAAAATTTCAAGATGTTGGAATGGTGTTAATGTGAAATTAAAACAACAAAATAAACACTCATTTCAAAAGCTTACTTGCTCTAACATCTTGGTAAAACTTAGCACATATATTTCAGATAAGTTAGTTAGATATGATATATAGATGGCTGTGTTACTAAAAGAAAAAGTCAACTGAACTAGTCAATAGTTATTGAGTTAAGTAGCACAGGCCTTTTGTAGGTTGTGAAAGTCCAGTGGTTGAGTTCTACCATTAGGGCATTTAACCACTAAGCTTGCACCAACTATAGAAGGCCTGTCCTGTGCCAAGTAGTGTAGGCCTAGTAAACAGGTCAGGTCCTAAACTGACATGGTGGTGCAACGTGGTACAGATGTAATTGAAAAAACAGATGGGAGGGAACTACAAGAAATACTGGCAGTGCGGATAGTCAGGTCACATACACAAATGAACCAGTTCATTGCAAACATGAACCTGAACATGTTATCTGTCCCAGAAAATGGACATCATTTATGTCAATCACTATACTTATTTAACTTGCTTTAATCATTGACTATTGAGAAGTGTATCACAAACATAACATGTCGATACTTGTCACTCATTCTTAATGGAAGTTTTTTCATGGATGTATTGGTTTAAGGAGAGAGAATTACTTATGAATGATATGTTTTCTCGTTTTAGCATACCGCGAGTCTGCTTCCTGCTGTGATCAGCACCCTTTCTAGGTTTGTACATCCAGTTGATAAACAATCCATAGACATATGAAACATTATAATATTTTTATTAGCATAATATTCTCATAAGCAGTTGATATGTCATTTCGTATATTGTTAACCACTGGCTGCAACATTTTAAAGGTTCGAGTGCTACTGCTTTTTCAACCATGGCAATAAAAAAACCGAATTCTAGTAAATCCAGACTGTTGATGCTTTCTCTTATGTCATTTTAATCTGATTGTGACGTTTATTGAATGCACTCGATTTCCGTAGATTGTCTAAAGAACAGCGGTATTATTGAAATGCTTATTTCAAATTCCTTTGGTGTTTCCTATTCCATTTGCTGTTCATTGCTGTTGTGCATATAACACTGATTTAGAGATGAAATTAATTTTCTTAAAAGTTCATCAGCCTGCCAATGTATTACATGCAATTAAGAAAATCAACATTCTGATACTGAAAATATTACCAGTGTCCTGCAACTCAGATAATCAATAATGTTATGCCATGTGCATGTTTACAGTTCGAACTCACAGTTCCAGGAGAATGAAAAGAGAGAATTTGAGAGAAAATATCAAGAGAGTGACCAGAGATTGGATGATCTGGTTGATGGTATGATAATCTTTCATTATGTCTGCGGCTGACACTATGACATGATCAGTGTTATTTACGGTGACAATACTGTGACAGATATACTTCTTCATAATTATGAGCGATGAAAACTTTGTCTAAGAAACTGACTATAAATCTGTGAGATGTAGAAAACAAAAACTTGTCACTCTGTTTAAATGATTTTAGTGGTAACATTAACACTCCCCTGACATTTTGTTTTTAGAGCATTATGGCCAGTTGACTACTCTGATAGACGCCTTCTCTTCCATATCTGATCGCTTAAAAGGTGAGTTTTGAGAAGACTAATATTACACTTTCTGATTAATTACTTTTGTACCCTGATATCGAAGGAAGATAGTATGTGAATGCTTTGCTGCATTACTCTATACATTTCCAATGTTCACAAAGCAAATTCTGGATATTGTATATTCAATTGATACATATCAGGTCAAGCAATCTGATATGAAAGTTGCTTTTGATTAGACAAGGGTGTATAATTGTAGAGTCAAGAGAGAAGGTATCCAGTATCAAAGACAATCTTCATTCCTGTAAAAATTTACTTCACTGCAAACGTGATGAGTTGAGGAAATTTTGGCTTGATGGAATGGAACAAAACACCATAACTGCTATGCTCCAGCATGTGTGAGTAATTTTGTTAATAAAATGATGGACTGATCTTTCATGTCCTAGAAATATATGCCAGACTTATCCACTCTCTGAGATAAATATCAGAAAGGGGATAAATCTAAAATTAGTAGCAAATTTATCGTATTAAATAGCCATATACAATAGATATATGTATTTTATTTATACATGTATATGATTATCGCTGTATATCAGTGATCTAATGATTTCAATTTTTTGTGTACTGTTTAAGCTGGTTTCTTCTCTGTTTTGAGATGATAGATACATCTGGATACCTCTAAAATTAAATTTAAATTTGGAATTTTTATTAATGTGAATCTGGCTTGCTTTATTGTCATATTTACACAGTGCATAATGCTACAACAAAACAATTCTGATTGTATTTCATAGAGAAGATCTCAGAGTGGTACCGGATAAGCTTGAAGAATACACAGAGAAGAAATTATATCTGCATGCCACGGATACATTGTGTGAATCTTTATCTCTGCTCAAATATGACCTTGCAGAAGTACACGCTCTCAAAAATATAGCATATTCCCTTCAACAGTGGAAAGAGGTCTGTTCATGATCAAATCCATTGTCTGTTTCAAGGCATGCATTATTGGTCTTTTGAGTCAGCAGATTCACAGATTTTCCACGAAAATAATTTGGAAATCTCAAATTCGTTTCAAATCTGTTCGAAGTTATAGTAATTTTTGTCATTGCATTATGTTATTTACCTACAGAAATTGCTTCAGAAGCTGGTTGATGAATTACATCAACAAATTTACGTAAAATCTGTGAAAGGAACTGTGATGGTATTCAAAAGACATGGCTCAGTCAGGAAAAGCGGCAAAGCATGGGTAAGGAATGTTGCAACAGCACGTTCAGCGCACTGACTCTAACATGTTATAGCCAAGTTTATGTGCTAGTGTCCGATTATGGGGATTGAGATGTCTTTTTTATCACACTTTTAAGTTCCCTAGAGGTGTGATGTCTCATGGTGTGCAGGAGGTGTGATATCTTATCTTATGAGGAAATTAAAGTTATATTTCTCTGCTATGGTGATGTGAAGTGAAAGCAAGAGCCCAACGTGTTTCCGGTCACTTTACATCCCTCAGTTTGATGATGTGGAAGTGCTGATTATATAAGAGACAGTTTTCTGAGGACTAATTTGAGGAGTTGTCCTCTCTCCAGTATGGTACTTTTAACCCACGCCGCATAGGAAAAACTTGCTGAAAGAGGGTTATCTTGAAAACCGCTTATGATAGGATAAAAATGATTTTTGATTCAGAATCACCACCATTGAAAACCATGGGAGCCAGGGTTTCCAAATCATTGGGGACTTGAAAGCTGATAAATCTCAATTTTAGTGATGAAATTCAAGAAAAAATTCTGCCAAATTGTCCGCAAAACAGGCAGGAAATGCTATAATTGACTATCCAAATACAAAATTTATTTTCCAAACTATGTCCCTATCAGTTTTCTATGGTGCAGATTCTGAATCAAAAATCATTTTTATCCTAACATAGCGGTTTTCAAGATAACCCTCTTTTCCGCACGTTTTTCCTATGCGGCGTGGGTTAAAAGTACCATACTGGAGTGAGGACAACTCCGAATTGAGGCTCAAATCGGAGCTCAGCAAACTGTCTATTATGCTGGTTAATGACGTAGGGAGGTTCAGTGGCTGCCAGCGCAGATGAACACAATCTAGCTAATGCTGAGATAACGGAGGATGCAACTGCTGACCCTGAAGCTGACAGGTCTAAGTTCCTCGCTATTCTTGTTGAGTGCCTGGCCAAACTTGATGAGGTAAGAATAATACCTGTCCCAAATTCTTTTCAGTTTTTTTTAGAAAAAAAAAGACATATTTTCCAATTATAAACAATTATTTATATAATATAACCGTCTAATCACAATTTCTTTTTAGTTATTGCATTGTGCATAGCATTTTCAGCCTTTGGTGTGAAATTTATTTTGACTGCAGTTATAAGTTTAGATAATGTGACCATTGGCAGGACAACTCCACACTGCTATCAGATATCCCATTTTCCTGTATCATTGCTGACTATTTGAATTTATTGCGACTGCTCCTTTTTATGTGTTGAACAGATTACTGCTACCAATATAATGTCTTCAATCCCATGTATCCGCATTGACAAGGAAAAAAATTCAAAAATTGTGGATTGACAAAGGCTCTTTATACAGCAAAGAATGTGTTATGACTTTAATCAATTACAAAATTTCATGGATTATATTTTGAACTGAGCTTGGTATTAAAGGTTGTCCAACTGATGAGTTGTACCCCAGAATCTAAGAGGCTGAATCAAATTTGAATTTGGTACAATTCTGGTAGACACAAGCTATCTTTACAATCAATTTTCATAACAATCTGACAGGACATATTATAATGAGAAATAAAACAAGATGGCCGGATATCAGCAAAACACTATGACGATCATCAGTTAATCCATCTGATATGAGACAAAAATTGACTCACAAAAGATAGGAGAACATGATATAAGTATCTTGTAAATAGTTTGAAATAATAGTTGTATAAATATGAATATCTTATAAATATGATAGCTGCATCGTGCAGTAAATATTCTTTCTTTATATCCATATGGTGTTGAGTTATGCCGTTCAGACTTATTTTTCTGTTTACCAAGGTACCAAAGACTATTTCTGAAATGAGAAGTCATCTACAAACAGAACTTATGGATGTAATACGTCGAGCTTCCCAGCAGTTCATCGATGTGTAAGTTTTAAAAATAATGATACATGCCATACATTCATTTCATCAACAATTCATCATCTCTAGTGTTTTTCACTATGCGACATAAACGGCAGAAAATAAAAAATATTAACAAAAATTCAACAAATAATAAGACTACCTTAATAAACTGAAAAAGTGTTTCAGTTTCATGGTGTAATAGTATGATATATATAATATATAAGTTATCAACGGAGTATATTTTAAATTTTATAATTTCAATGTGTATATAATCCTATCACCAACAGGAACATCTTTGGCAGCCAAGACCCTTTGTTAACAAACAGTGGTCAACTCAAATGTGTTTGTTGAGCCTGTATGAAGTCAATTATGATAAAATTGAATTGAGTTGACACGATTATAAATTAAAAAATGAGATGAAGCCATCATGTTGAAATGATAATAATATAGGACCTTTATTTTCCAGAGCTTATCAGCAGGGGGAGATAAACCTAGCGACACATGAACAGCCTGCCTACCTGCTAGAGCTACTCGAATTAGTCTTCGAACAGTTTAGATGTGTTGTACACTCACACAACGTCATTATAAGAAATCTGAAACGAATCAAATCTGCAAAGAAGTACTCAAACTACAAGAATCTGGCTCTGTATGATATCACTGAGGTTTGTATGCAATAAAGTCAGAGTAAAATCACACATATATAAATATTTATTATCTATTATTTCCTCAGCAGAAAGGCACATGGAATCAACAGATGGAAAAAAACTATACCTAGGTACACTACAAACTCTGGATTTCCTAAATTGTCTCAGAATAAAATTTTACCTGACTGACACAAAGTTTATTTCATGCATATTTTACTATTTATGTACATCACAACCTCATTGGTATCACATGGTATACTTGTTGGATCAATAAAGTATATATTACTATTATTATTATTATAATAACGTAGGTGTCTCCGTGGCTAACATGTAGATTTGTAAATTTTCTACGCAGGTCTGGATAAAGATACAGGTTGTGGTGAAGCAGGTTTTAGAGGAGTACCTGGTGGATAAATCATCAGTGAAGAGGCAAAATCGATCTGGAAATCTCCTATCAAATGAAACTGATATGCCAGTAGCCACCACAGAGAGATTGGATGTCAACGCATTCTTCAATAGGAGACGGCCTAACCAAAAAAAGGTTAGAATATTACACAGATAGATATGATATGTGAAAGGATTTGAACAATTTGCTCCTTACCATAGCACTCTTCTTTTGGGCCATGTAAAATTAATCGGGCTAGCTTAAAGTTGTGAACTATATAAGTCCCCATAAAATTTCAAATTTAAATGAAAAAACTACATTCCAGGATGCAGTCTTCGTGCTTAGAATTCACAATGGTACTTTTTGAGTAAAATGATACAATTTAGCTTGGTATATAGAAGGTGGGGCAGATAGAACACAACTCCCTCTGCTGCTAGATAACAGCTGATGCTCTAAGTTAGACCAGTTTTAGAACTGGAAAAAAAATGTTTTAAAAGGTTTTCAGGTTGAGAAAATTCTACCAAAAATTCTAGTCGAAGAGCATTTTGTGTTTATTCATCTAATTTACACCAACATGGGCTCCCAAAATTTAGGATGGAGTAAATGGCTCAAAATATATAAAAATCTCAGCTATTTACATTAGATTTTTTTGTTCATTGCTCTGAGATTGCTTTGATGTGAAAAGTTGTGGTTTTCAATTTACCTTATCATTTAACATGAAGAAATTGTGTGGGTATTCACAGCTACTCTTATAAATGTTAACCTCAGCCATGTTAGATACAAATGGAAAAACGTGTACAGTTCATTTGTGCCAGATGGGCAGGCAGTGGTGAGTTGGGGATCTTTTGAATGGGGTATGAGTGCATAAATCTGAGTAATGAAGTGTAGTCCGGCTAAATAACACCACCCATCCTTCATTTTTTCAAGGATGGTGAGATCGTTTTATATTCTCACCATTCACTATCACGCGATTTGTGCGGCAGGAGTTGTGGGTTAATTTCCCATTCGGGGTAGCATTTCTAAACGGGTTGTTCCAGCCCTGGCAACCTTGGATGAATATATAACTTTCTTAATGGAAAGCCATATGAATATTCAAATGTGGTGAAATTCCACAATCCTAAATTACATGGTCATGAAAATTACTCACTTATGAAAATTTGACCAGACTGCTTTACAGTGAAAGGTTAAAATCAGCATCAAGCCATAAATCTACAGTTTCAATCATTTCCTCGGTTTTTTTTTTACTGACTATTTCTTCTTACAATTGCTTGTCTCTGTTATCCGTTGTATTGCATGCCATTCGAGTTTTCTCTGATAAGATGTATCCCTATCTTGCTCTTGTAAATATTTATATTTTTTAGTACTTAATTTTCAATACTTTATATAAGTGTTCGTGAACACCCATCTTCAGGATCTAATTTTCATACAAAATATGGATGATATTTAAAATTTTGTCTTTGCTGCGTTTTGCAGATCCGATGGAAATCTGTGATTCTGTTAATTATTTCTGTGTGTATTTCAGGCACCATTATTCACGTTCAGTGGTTCAAGTCATGCCATCAGCTTGGAGAAATACCTCTTGGAGCAGAGAGCCGCCGGATATGAATCGGTAAGAATGTCAATTGACTTCAAATTGATTGGGGATTTTTCTGGATCTAAGAATGTAGCGCTTTTTTTAATTTTTTGAAGGTTGAATGTGACAGCTGCATAGTGGCACAGTCGGCCTGTTGGGTTTAATGTAGCAAATTTACATTCATTACATATTTAAACTTCACGCATAAATGACAGCTTATCAGTAAAGGGGGAGCAACTCCACAACCTTACATATATCAAATTTTGTCTGTTTTGTTGACTAATTTTCTGGAAATTAATCATGAATAATCATAAATTGAGATAAATCAGCTTCCAAACCCCTCAAAATTTCAATGGTGCAGGTGATGAATCTGAAAGAGCTTTTAACACTTGGTAGATGATTCTCCAGATAAAGTCATTTTACCACTATTTTCCTATGCTGCAAGAGTTAAGGTCCTCTCTCAGTACCCAACTAGGGAGGGAGAGCAGCTCTCGGACAGTAGCCGGAGAATGTCTAATACACGCATTTTATGTCAAGTCTTTTTAACAAGGTTGATTATTCAAGACCTACAGAAAATAATACGAACCCAGTCAATTTCATCTCATTTTCAATGTGAGATGGAATCGAGTGGAGCATTAGAATTGTCATCTACAGTTATCTTTTTCTTTTTGCAATTTATAATTGAGAAATACGAAACTTCCCTCTCCATCAAATTCGATTTAAGGATTCACTACCACATAAACATGAGTGCATCATGCTCCGACACACGGAACAAAAATTTTAATAAGCTGATGAACAATGACAATGTTATTTTTAAAATTCATCATCATTATTAATTCATTTTATTTAACAAATTTCTGGAGGTGGCTTCTTTAATTTTTGTTCCGTGTGTCGGAGCATAATGCACTCATGTTTATTTTTCTAGCGCCAACAAATGTGGGGAACAGAGCTGAGAGAAAAATATAATAAGCACACTGAAAAAAATTTATTATATAAAAATGATTTTCATATTTTGTTTTCACGGCAGACTAGTTCTGCAGTAGTTATGCTGTATTTTTATGCTGAAAATTTCCTAGCTCTTCTGGGTAAAAATTACATAGTGTTAGAAATTGTTCCCTTCTCCTCTATGAGTTATCAAAGTCTAGTGCTGTACCAGCCCAATAAGTTACCATTTCCAAATACTTTTAATTATTGATTTTTGCCATATCAGTTGAAAAAGAACATAATTTGATTGTCAGAGACATGGCACACTACTTGCTGCTACTACACTACTGCAGGTTGTATTGTATTGTATTTTATGAAACATACACTATCATGACAGAGATGATAAAAATCGTATGCTGGTGAAAGCTCTCAGTTTAGGTCTTATACATAAAGCTGTTGTAAAAAGTCATAAAATTGTTGAAAAAGCTACACTGTCGTTTGTTTGTTCGGCAACGTTTTGGTCTGAATTTCGAGAGGATATCCTTGGGGTTTGGTTAAAAACAATTCTGTGATGTAACGGGTGGCATTCATCATCTAAACTGTTACTAAATTGTTTACAACAGAGAGAGAAAATAAAATCATTTAGCTGAGGTAATTGTAAAGCTATACATCGCTCCTCATAATCAAATTCAGGGAGGATAACCCTAATGGCTGATCTCTGTATACTTTCAAGTCTAGCCTTGCTTCCATCAGAGAGAAAGGTGTAAAACGCGGGCATAGCATAGCATATAATTGATCTAATATTAGTTATATAAAAAATCTTCAGACCCGTTTCATTTAGACCGATTGATTTAAGTTTACGCATGAGAAAAAGACGGGTGTTGCATTTAGAGACTAGGTGAGCAATGTGTTGTTAAAACTGAGCTTTTGGTCAACATAAATTCCTAAAAATTTTACATAAGGTTGGGGTAGTAGGAGACTTTCATTTACATTTACTGCATGAGAAAAATTAGCATGGGTAGATAGTGATACATTCATAATCACAGTTTTGCTAGCATTCAGCAACATTGATTTTTCCTCAGACCACCGTTGTGTGGCTTCGATTGCTGGTAAAATAGCACTATAATTGTTTAAATCAGATACAGCTGTATAAAAAGACGAGTCGTCGGCATATTTGACATGAGGAAAAATAGGGACTTTGAGATCATTACAGTAGATAAGCCAAAGTATTGGGCCCAGTTTAGTGCCTTGTGGTGTTCCAACCATAGATGGTATATAGCGTGACGACTGGGCGAGGCCGTATCTTACAGTCTGAAGTCGGTCTTGCAGGAAATCAGCAACCAGAGCAGTGATGTTCTCGTTAAAACAGTGACCTCTCATCTTATTGACTAGGAGTTTAGGCTGGAGTCTGTCAAAGGCTTTTGAGAAATCCACCCCTGCTAGTTGGACAAATTTTGTATTTGCTTTGTCCAGGTTTTCAATAAAG
Source organism: Membranipora membranacea (assembly GCA_914767715.1). Taxonomy (NCBI): domain Eukaryota; kingdom Metazoa; phylum Bryozoa; class Gymnolaemata; order Cheilostomatida; family Membraniporidae; genus Membranipora; species Membranipora membranacea. Next base: position 14,832,248 of record OU612065.1, on the reverse strand, counting down.
TCATCCAGAAGCTGTATTAATGCGTCCACAGTTCCGATCTTGGGTTGGTACGCATATTGGTTAGAGTCTACTATTTCTGAGAGTTTACTTTTCATTTTCTTTATTATTACATCCTCTGAGAGCTTGCCAAGATGGAACAGCAAGGAGATGGGACGATAGTCCTTATACTGAGTGGGCGAGGAGATTTTAGGAACAGGTTTTATCTGTGCACGTTTCCATTCACATGGAAATTTTGAAGTTGTTAGCATGGTGTTTATTATGTCCTGTAATGGAACACAGATATCTTCTGAGCCCTCGGCGGATACCCAGGTAGGAAAATCTTCTGTTGATGTTAATTTCCTGGTGTTTAGTTTGTTAAGTAGGACCTTTATTTCACCCAGGCTGAGATGGTCGAGAGGTGTAGCATCCGCATGGCAGTGGTTAGTCTCCGGTGATTCAGTCAAATCTCCACCTACACTGGCATAATACAAGTTAAGGCGGTCACTGAACGTCTCAGGCGATATTGGTAGGCCGTCAATGATGGGCGTAGCCGCTGATGCTGAGGGTTGGCCGGGCTTAGTAATGGCATTTAGCGTACCCCACCATTGTTTGGTATTCTGGGTGTTGTTCAGTCTCTTTTGAACATAATCTCATTTAGCCGCTCTGACAGATTTTTGTACCTTTGATCTAAGGCTACGCCAGGTAGATTCGTTTTTCTTTCTGAGTGCTTTGTCTCTTTGTTGGATGAGACCACGAAGACGACTCGTCATCCAGCCTGGGCGGTCTGATCTTAGTTTCTCAGTTTTTAAAGGACAATGGCGGACTAAGATTTCATCTATTATTTGGTGGAGAGCTTCTACTTTAGAGTGAACTGTTGTGGCAGATAGAACAGCATCCCAACTTTGTTTGGCCAGGTCGAGTACACTTGGGTTTTCCCATGTTTGTTTACAGTCCTCTTAGTTGTTTTAATAAATTTAGGTGGCTTGATGGCTTGATTACTCTTAACGAACACACAACAATGGTCATTATTGCTAATAGGTGCTAGTTGTATCGCTGGTTGATACTCTGCTATATTGGTGAGTACTAAGTCAAGCTTGGCGTCATTTCAAGTGTTGAAATTTATGAGGTTTTAATGCCAAGCTGAGAGCATAATTATGTCCTCTATAGGAAGATGATTGAAGTCGCCTGTAATTACAAATTTTGCAAGTGGGTGATTCTTACACAAGGACGCTAGAGTTTCACCGAGGTAATCAAGGTTGTCGTTAAATGCTGCATCTGGGGGATGGTAAATACATGCCGTAATAATCGGAGTATAATTCTCTATATGAGACAGTGTCCATATTCCTGAGAAAGTTGATGTTGTATGTGAAGAGAATAGAGATTACAGATGTTTTGAGTTCATTGGCTGCTAAAATGTCGACACCACCGCCTATTCGATATGATCTATGGCAGTAGAAGTTTTGATAGCCAGGTAGGGTGCTGTGACTGTTCTTTAGAAACATCAAGCCATGTCTCTGTCAGGCATATAAGCTGAGGTTTGTAGGTATCTGCAACAACAGCCAACTCGTTTAATTTCCACTCATTTAACAATCTGCAGTTGGTATACAGTATGGATGGTAATGAGGCATGATTATGATTATGAATGACAGGATGGCTCTGTGAAGTTTTGTTAGCAATCGTGCAGGTATTGGATCTGGTGTCGACTGTTGAGTGAGTTGTCTAGATTTATGTTTGCCAGCTCTGCAGCCTCGTTTTGTTTTCTTAGAGTGTAATCAATTTTCAGTTATTGCGTATTGTCTGCTGTTAGTGGCTAATCCTTTTATTGGCTAGTTTGAGATATTGTGTCTAAGATCTGTTTGTTGATAATTTGAAATCCATTGCTGTTGCAGTTTTTTAAGTTGAGTAAAGCAGCTCTGCTGTGGCTAGTATGTTCATCCGACATATATGAATATATCGGCAGCGTCAATATCTATCCGCCAGTATGGTTTAAGAGTTGTAGTCCAAGATTTGAGCAGCGTAATCAACTAAATGCACAGAGCACCGTTTAGGTGCAGCCTACTCCGGCGCAACCCAAGTTATACCAGAGACTATAGATATATATCTATAGTCTCTGGTCATACTCTAAAGTTGATATTAGTGGTAGTTTAAAGGGCTGGTACAGCACTATGCTTTGATACTTAAAGATGAGAATTTCTAACGCTATACATAACTTTTACCCATAAGTGGCCATAAGTGCTACGAAACCTAAGTGTAAAAATACTGCGAAACTTCTGCTACTAGAACTAACTGCCAGAATATATATGGCTTTGGTCATAATGTAATCGGACAGACAGAAGAGAGCGAATGAAAAATGTGCGTGTTCTGTATTGGATTCTTTCCATTAGCACCTTCAAATTTCGAAACACCAACATTATTTTTTATGGCTTTGCGACGCTGTGTGGCGGCTGTTGACACTCTAAGCAGATTATGAGTGATGACGCAGGTATGGAAACTTCCATCATACTCACTTATCCACATTCACACCAGAACAAATTGTTAAGTTCATTGTTTGAGCTAAGCATGTGAATTTGGCAAAGTTCCATGTATTTAGGGTTCATGCTGCTCCCCTTCTCTCCCTCACTAAAAGGGTGGATGGATTTTTTTATTACTATCACTGACAGCATTATTAAAAGAAGAAATGAGTCGCGAAATACAGTGTAATTGCTGGCACTTTGAATCAGCAAGAAAAAGCGAAGACACTTGGAATAAAAAATCAAATCTCTGTCTAAAAAAGTATTTCGTTTAAAATAAGAGTGATATGACGCAGAAAACAGTCTCTCCTCAGTGAGCTTCTATGTTTTACTGTACGGTATCTGCCAGATGGACATTTACTCAACAAATCATTGATGAAATGATCCTCATCGTGAATATAGCGTAAGGCCAGTGTTCGTGTCTGATTGTCCATCATGGTATAAATGTCGTGATGTTCAATACCTAACTTAATAGCGTCCTTGAAAATTTTACACAGGCGTTGCTTGTCAGCAGCATACAAGCTTTTAAAAATAATGGGTAAGCAATAGGAGATTCGTGATACAATAAAACTTTTAAAAAAAGCATATTTGATAGTGATTTAGAGCTTAAAAATACAAAATTCCTGACTACATACATCCTCTGAGAGGCGGTTGAAACTATACCATTCACATGATCATTAAAACGCAGCTTATCGTCAACTAATACAGATACTAATACTAATACTAATACTAATACTAATACTAATACTAATACTAATACGTGGCAGAACAACTCCAAATGGAGGATGATTGCTACGTTCTATGTTAGCCGAATTGATGTTGCTAGGAAAGGCAAAGCCTAAACTTTAAATTGTCTCTTAGAAACAAAACCAAAAAAAACAGGTAATCTAGGAAGCAGTTGTTTTATTACTATATGATTATAAAAATAATAATATAAAAATGATTTTTATTTTTTACTTTCCCTGATGAATTTCAAAGTATTTTGTTGAGACAACATCATTATGAGTTCCCTGCATTTGACATCTTTCTTAAAAAATAATCCCAAAGATAAACATGGATCATGTTTAATTTTTATGTTTGAAAAAGTAGATTATACAAAATGTAGGTCTGTCTCCACCGATGGTTAGGAAATTCATATTTTTGATGACCTCATTGTCATAAAAAAAGTGTTCAGTGAGTCTGTAAATTTTGAGCAGTGTTTTGTAGTCTGAGATGAAATTTCTTCGGTTTGAAAATCACATTGATATATCGAACAAAGCCTAATATTTTATAACATTTTATAACATTATGGACAATACATGCAGAAGCTCCTTTTGTTGTTGGGTATCCTATACATAGCCAAGATAACTCCAACATTTTCTTTTCTATATCCAGGGTGAAGTTGGTGAGGGCGGTGCATTTGGTGGACAACCACTCAACCTAGTCTGTAAACCAGCGGTGAAGAATGTTACTTGTAAGTTAGCAGCTCCGCACCGAACAAGACCCTTTAGCAGATTAGAAGATACTTAGAGATTACTGGAATCACCTACTCAAAGATTTTCTTCCATGCAGTGGTCACACATCATTGCAGTGGTCACAGATCATTGCAGTGCTCGTTAGTTTCAGAAAAGTTTCAGAGAAATTTTTATCCTTGTCCTCCGCTCATCCCATCTCCATTAAGTTGTTAAGTCGTAATCTGGTTATCGCAGGTTACAACTGGGTAAGGAAGGTTAGAAAGATGTTATAATATTGGTGGGGTTTTTTCCAATGAAGCCTTCAGTTTGCGACACCAAGATGTTATAATGCTGTTAATGTAACCTAACCTGCACAATCCCATATATAGGATATAACATATCAGATCACACGATTAGCTTATCACATGTAACATCAGACAACCGATCAAGCTCATTGACTCGATTCATTTGAGAAAATCTCGTTCAAGGATAACAAACAGCTTCAGCAAACAGTAATAAGTTCTCTTAGTTTACCACCCATCATGTATAAGACACACTGGATCATAACACGATCCTATGAACTGTGACACTTGTTTGACATCAAAGACATAAAAGTCATAACAACATTGACCAGGACTCCAGAGCTATCGGAGCTATGGTCGATAGATGGACCAACGGGTGCCAGCATACCAGTATGTAAGGTGATAATGGTTTGTGCAAGTCACCATGTGTGTACGTGCCAGTTCTAATAACCTTATTCTTCCAGCAATGGGAAATGCTGTCGCGTGGCACACCAACGAGTCAGCAGAAAATACAATATAACAGTAAAACGATGTTATGAAAGCTCTAGCATGAGCCGAGGATGCGCTCATCCAGTAACATTCAATATGTTGATAAAGACTTCAGTGTCAAATACACACTGTTCTTGAGAATATTGTCTCAAACCACTATCCTTCACAGATTAACATTACCAGGGTAAAGTTACTGACCAATCCGAATATCAGCATATCATATACTGTTGGAAAGCTGCCAAGCTACTGAATATGAATACCTGGACAAAACCTTGCTATGGTGACATTGCGTCATCTTAGTGAAGAAATAGGATAAAAACCGCTGTTTATGTCATTGCAGATGGCTAAGTCACAATGATTGCAAAAAATGCAAGAAATTTCAAAATAGGTCAAATGCATTCAGTTCATCATATTATTTGGATTTAATTGATATATGACAAGTCGGAAGTGACTATTTACATCAAGTCATAAATTGAATGATTTTTTGAGAATTGGTAAAAATGCAAAATTTTGAAAGTTCTCACATACCAAGCTGCTTTTACTAGCCATGGTGCAAACAGAAAATGCCAACACAATTCTGCAGTGCGTATCCAGTTTTCCTGAATTTTGACCCAACGGAATGCTCAAAAAGGCCCTATAATTGTTATCAATATTACTATGGGAAAATTGGCAATTGAATTTTAGGATTGAATTGCAGGTAACGCTATCTGAGCTAGGACAATTTAATTTGAAACCATGGCATTCACAATTTAGTCATCACAACGAAGAGAGCCTCTAACATTACACATGATTATTATCATCATATCTATCAATTGACTACTCAAATGATGTAAATGATGATAAGAATGATGAAAATGATGGTGAGGATGGTGACGATGATGATGATTATGATGATGATGATGAAATTGGTGATGAAGTGATGAAACTTAAGAGCTTCATCACTAGCTGTGAATCGATGTTGTAACTGATAACAACTGTTCTACATGTAGGTTGTTTGTGGTGTTGAGCCATGGTTCTTTTAGTCTGATTGCAGTTCTTAGACTCATTTCTAACGTTTCTTCTTATGTTATAGTGGTTTATAAGTCCCTGGAGAGCTTTACTAATGAAATAGAGATGGCTGTTGGCTGCGACCCGGGGTCAGTAAAACTACATTGGTCTACATTAAAATATAGATGTTATGCTAAAGAGGTTTCGTCATTGTAGTTTCCTCATGGAAAATGAAATCAGAATATTTAATTGGATAAAACTCGATCTACTGTGTGCTAATGCATATCAAACATATCTAGAGAGCTTTTATTATCACGTGGCCATATGGCCACGTGATAATAAAAGCTACCCAAATAAAAAATCTCCAATTCCTTTACTTGATAAACCCTGGTGCCAAATCTAGAAGATGATCTCACAAAATTATCCCCACCCATTGAGCTAACCCGTTGTTAGTATTGAGGTCAAATGTTTTCGTTTTCATGCAAAGTTTTTTTGTTGCTGCTAGATGCCCTTACTATGGTGCCACTGTGAATCTCAACTGACATAAAATGTTTGTGTTTCAGAGAGTGTGATCTGCACAGATATGTCACAGATTTCATTCGAGACAAATTCAACAAGTACATCCACGAACAGATGTCACTGAGAATCAAAGCTGAAACAGAAGGTACCATAATCCATCTCTCATAAAACACCTCAAACAAAGTCCTGCATTACTCTGAGCATTTATTTTCAGTCTCTAATTGTCTCCCCAATTCATTCTCATCAAAGTCTGCTGTAACCATGAACATATAAATAAATGTATAAATATAAGTATAAGTATTTATATGTCAATGGCTTTAACCGAGGTGCTGCCTTTGATATTCGTTTTAATTCAGAGAAAACTTTGGCCAAGAATTATTTTTCAATGATTGTTTTATGGTCAAATAATTAAGCAGCATCCTAAACACAAATGAAATTGTACTTTTTTGTAGGATTTGATTCCTTAAAGAATCTAGTAGATGTCAGGCGCCAACGAGAGCTTGGATCCAGCCGCCCTCTTCTCAAGGTGAAGAAGCTATACATCTGAATAATTATGGAAATTTTTCTCAGTGTCGGTTGGTGGTACTCGGTAGCGGCAGGTTGATATTATGTCCATCTATGTGACATTGGGGTTTTTTTTCAATGACATGCAATCCAAAAGCCTCAATGGCGTACAGTGCTTCATCTCTCATTCAAATATATTTGTTTTTTGGTGGTGCAATAAAATGACCATTTGTTTCAATAACAGTGAAACTATTCTTGATTTTTATTAAATATTTATTTATAACTGTAATGTTGTTTTACAGAGTACAGTGACGGTGATGGAATGTGTCGGTGAGCTTTCTGAGTTAATGCAGGACTTGCCTGATTACTGTGACTACTTCATGTCGATGTTAATAAGAATACTTGAGGACTATCGGGAGACAAGTCAGCAAAGTTATCAGGGTATGTGCACATCTACAGAAACTATCCTTACTTGCTGAAAATCTCCATCAGCATAGGTATTTTATTTCAATTAAATCGCTTAGCTCAAATTTTGCAACACATTGCAATTATAGAAATATTTTATTTCACTTAATTTGCATAGCACAAACTATATGATTGTATTTGCAAATTGAAGTAGGGTTATATTTACATCTGCCAGTTGGCTGACATCGAGCCAGGTAGCATACTTAATTAAGATCTGTAAATTGTTTCGTTCTGCTGGGTAGTTTAATTTATATATTTTATAATTTATCTAATTTATTAGTTTGTATCAAAAATACTATGTATGACATTTCGTCATTCTCTGGTTGGCATCTTGCCTCTAGACATGAGGTAAAAACACCATAGCAAATTATTGAAATATTTTATTTCACTCAATTCGTTTAGCTCAAATTTTACGTTTATGTAATTTTTTTATATCAGCATATATGGATGTATTTGCAAAGTAATGTAAGTTTATATTTACATCTGCCAGTTGGCTGATATTGAGCCACCTATATATAAACTTTAGTTTTGGATAAAACTCCTTTGTTGAGAATGTTTTACAGAATACCCAAACAAAAATGAAAAGAAAAAAATTAAGTCACAAAAATGTTGATGTTAATCTGGAAGATCTCTTAAAATAGGATAGGGATGGACTTGATCTTATGAGAATTGGTAGATAATTGAAAGTGGTACCTATAGTGTTGTCAAAAAATAATTAATTAATTAAGATCTGTAATTTAGTTTGTCCTGCTGGGTAGTTTAATTTATATATTTTATAATTTATATAACTTACTAGTTTGTATCAAAAATAACAAGTACAAAATTTGGTCATCCTCCGGTTGGCCATCTTGCTTATAGACCTGAGGTAAAAACTCCTTTGCAATTATCAAAATATTTTATTTCACTTAATTCCTTTGATTCAAAATTTGCATTTACATTATTTTTTATATCGGCATATATGGATGTATTTGCAAATTAAAGAAGGGTTATTTTTACATCTGTCAGCTGACTGATATTGAGCCAGGTAGCTTACTCAATTACGATCTGTTAATTATTTTGTCCTGCTGTGTAGTTTAATCTTTATGTGTTTCATAATAATTTATTTAATTTACTAGTTTGCATAAAAAATAATATGTATAACATTTGGTCATCCTCTGGTTGGCCATTTTTTATTTAGACCTGAGGTAAAAACTCCTTGTTAATTATTGAAGTAATTTGATTTAAATTATGTAATATAACCATTAATGGTCCAGTTTTCAGAAATTTAATGCTCAGACAGCGAGGGAGGGTGTTATTTGCATCAAGGCATCCAGCGGAGGAGCGCCCACCATTAGGAAACCATAAGAAAATGTATGTTGCTCTACAGCTGTTGTTATTGCAGTTGATTTATATTCCAAGTGAACAACCTGATAAAAACAGGAAACTTGACCTGGTCCCAGGGTTGTTATTGACTTAACTCATAACAGCTCTCATTGAAACATCTCCCATGGACAAGAAAAATTAAAACCATTAACCATTAACACTACTCTTAATTCAGTGTGCCAACAGTTAGATTTCATTAGTAGCTCAGGGGCGAAAAAAATAGGATAGATATCAGTTTGTTTGGAGGGAGCTGACGCATGAGCTAGCACAAAGTGAGATCAGTCTATTTTCAGTTTTTCAAGTCTACTGTAAGTGTTTTGAATTCATAAGGACAGGTATTCACATTGGGTTGAACCCATAATTCACCTCAGAAGGCACAATCATGTTTCAATCATTTCTTCTTTTGCTCTCCCAGTGGATGGTTAAAAATTTAGGAACAATGCCAATACCAAAATTTATTAGATCATCAAATACTCTATCAACTTATCAATTATCTCTCCAACAACTATTAGCTCAATTCACATACCTTTACAAATTTCTTTTTTTTTCTCTTGGCACGTAACGAAAAGCATTTTTTTCTCTTAAAGATGATAATGATGCCAATAAAAGTATTAAAAATAAAAAAGATTATGTTTCAATACCAAGCTGTGGTTTTTTTATACACTGATCCTCTTGATTTATATTCGAAGATGGTCTTCTAGTAAAGTAAATACGGATACTTACCTCATTTTCATATTGATTTTGGTCTGCAGGAGTGGTGAAGACAGGACACGAGCAGGATCACGTTATTACCAGTGCTACATGGGCTACTGATGAAGATATTAGGAGATTTCTCAGGTATTCAAATAACTTTTACCCTCTGCTAGGCGTAAAGCTGATTTTTTTAATCTATCAATCATACTCAATATTTCTCCCTGATTAGACCAGGTATTTTGGTCCCTAACTCCCTGGTCTGATATTATTATGAAAGTTGTAAGTATTGAGGGTTATCTTCCCACAAAACTATAAGATAATTATGTACAATCTAGGTATATGAACTGTGAATCTGCTAGAATATAGGAATTGATAGGGAATTCTCTGACAGGAAATTCACTTAAAAGCCGTGAGGAAAGAGAAATTCTAGTGCAGTAGACCAACATCCAACAATACTACTTGCTTACCGGTATATGTTCCAGAATTTTATAGGTTTTCAGATAAGCCAGGCAGCCAGTCTTTAACTATGAATTGGCATTTTTCCTGCTGACCTTTACTATGAGAATACAAGGCTCAAATGTAAAGCATGGAAAATTGAGATTTTTACTGCGCGTCCATTTTCTTGTATCACCGATTTTGAGCCTTGTAGTTCTCAAAGATGCTCTAATCACTGTGTTTCCATGTAAATTTTGATCTCAAACTGAGTTGTCACCTCTTGGCTCACCCATGAAGACTGCGTCTGTATCCATGGGCTAAGGTCAAGCAACCTCGTGGAAATACAGTAATTGAGTATCACCAGGTTCGATAGGTAGATTTCTATGCGTTTTCTGCTACCTTTTATTTGAGAATAATGAACAAAAAAATCTGTTGGTTTTCATCATTCAATTATCATGCTTCAGATCACTCCCCAACTGGCAAAATCTCCAGCAAAGTGAAGACCTGGGTTCTATAATCTCTGAAGAGGAAAGAAAGAGTTTGAACCTGAAAGAGTCACAAATCCTGACCAGTAATCTATCAGCTCACGACTCAACCATAGCCCAGCATGAAATACTAAATGAGCCAATCCAGCTCAAACTCGTAGGAAATCTTCATGAGAGTTTGGTGAGTACCCTACTTCTACATTGACAACCCTGTACATCTAGGAAGGATTATTGTAATCTGGGTGAGAATCCTAATAAAATTAAGACCCAATCAACATCTCCTTTGTGTTGTGCAGGTAATTATCACTTCTGATTGTTTGTCATCATTATTATTACTGATCCTTTTACCTTGTTAAAGGGATGGAATGAAAACAAGAAAACATTTCAAGGTACAGGAGTTGCCTTACCTGGCTTTGTTGAAAAGAGCATTGTTTTTCATCCATTTGAATGACAATAATAACATACTCATTACAATGTAATTTATAACTATGATATCAAAATAATCCTGAATATAATTAGGCCTCATGCCAAAAATATTACCACCAGGCAATAAGATGCCATAGCTGACCTGACAGAGTGTCCCAATCCTAAGAACCTAACTAAGAACGGATACACTCTGTCAGGGCAGATAAGGGAATATGAGATAGATAATTTGAGGAAAAAGCAGTTTCGGTGAATTGTCACCTCCGCGGACAATGGTGATTGTTATAAATGGTTATTTTATTAATTATTATTTTTATTTATTATACAGGAGTGGTTGTGTGTACAGCTGGAGAGATTTATCAGCACAGTGCCAGTAGAAGGAGGCCGTAGTTTGTCTCACACATCGGCGGGGGACGACTACCTCGAAATACCAGAAATAGATGAGAAAACATCTCATAGCCTCAGTTCTGTGCTGAGAGACTATCGGGAGCTGGCTGATACCTGCCTCCTTGTGTTACACATAGAAGTCAGGGTTCACTGCTTTTATTACCTCATGCCCGTAGCTAAGCAGGTAGGATTTGTCCTGGTATGACGACATTAACTCAAGGTTTCGAAATCACCTCAAACTGGTCAGTTTCAGGTTGAGTCTGAGACTGTGATTATTACTTAGGTGACCAGGTGACATCAATACAATGTATTGACGTTCACATTTCCTAATCTCCCCATTAGTTGTGTGAATCAGCTTTATGGTAATGTGATAATCTCAACACCTATTGTAAATGGTGTGGACGAAAAAATTAAAAAAAGTTTGGTTTTTCTCCAAGAGTAACAACTACTACAACATACAGTAATGATCTTTATCAGTTGTTTGGCGTTGTTTGGAAATACCAATACTGACACTCGGTAACCAGATTTTTAGGAATGTAGGACACTGATAATCTGGGCTACAATTAATACAAACTGGATTATGTAAGGGTAATTATGACTTTGGATTGAGCCTGTGCAAGTGCAATGTGTTTAGTTCAGGTCCTTATACTAATACTGTTGAGGGGAATGAAACCAACCCTGGGCAAGAGTCTGGGGGGCTCAGACTGCCCCTGTATGAATCAATAATTAACACTGGCTAATAGAAACAGTAGAAGATAACTCTTACAGCCAGTTCCGTACGGTTTGGTAAATCAGGTGGGTAAAGTGGGCCCCAGAAGCAGTGTGCCAGTCATATTACTTTAGGAGGCCAAAGCTCAATTGTGCAGAGATCAGCGTATGTCTCAGTGCTGCGCCATGTGGTGACTGTAAAAAACTTGCCCCATATTTTTGAGTAGATGAAATGTTTTGATGTGACAAATTGAACAAAAATTATTACACCAGTAAAACCAGTGCGGACCTTAGATTGGCCATCTTTGATCTTTTGACATGAAAAAATAATTTATGCTTTACCTTGAGGACTAATTGCAGGATAATCATAATTATATTTATCTCATTAATTCCTTCTGAAGTTAATTAGGCCAAAACGCATAGTTATCAGGTCATGTTCTCCCGATATATACACTAAAAAAGTTTTAAATTCAGATTTTATTATTCAATTTCTTTGCGGTATGCTATTAATATTAGCTACTGTCCTAAACATGTAGTTTTGAGATGACTGTCAAGTTGAGGCAGATTTAAAAGCTGAGAAGGTCGATGGCTGCATACTCTCCACAATGTCAAAAGTTGTAGCTCCCTATAGTTAAATCCACTTTGTCGCAGCCGTACAATCACCACTCAAAAATGGCAGTTGTTTTTGTATTAGGATTGATTTTGGCAGTGGCTAATGTGTTATTAAGCAAGTTGGTGAACCTTTTTTTCAACCTCTGACTTGGTTAAAATTATAATAGGTAGGCACGGTCAATTATATATTTTCACACAAAAACGTTCATAATACTTCCCGAAATTTAGCTTTGAGAAATTGAGGAACTTTGGTTTCATCTTTGGATATACCAAAGTGGGTGGGTTGAATGCTGTACCAAGGCATTCATTATTTTACAATGTGTTAGATGATTTATCCCTTATATCAGCCTGGCAAAGTCTAGGAATTCAGGTATTATGATTGTTTCTGCTCGTAGGCAGGTGGCTTGTTTCAATGTGGTAGTGAATGTGATGGCGAAACCTTAGGTCCCATCCCATGATTCCACTGATTACAACATCGGTGCGGACTCTCCCATTTGGTTATGAATTACGTAACACTTTTTATCCTCTTTTTGCATGTTATGTAGTCAAATTACTTCTGTGCAATCGATGATCTGGATGCCGACTCAAATGTTGTCAAATTAAACAGAGATCTAACTGGAATAGAGGAATTCATGAAAATGAGTATGCAGCCCAAAAAGTTCAGGTCAGTATAAAAGAGGAGTATCTACTCTCTAGATGTAACAACTAAAGTGTTGTTCAATCAAAATAAGGTACTAAAAGTTATGCAATCGACTTGGCGCTTTTGTCACAGCCAGTGATGTACACTGTAAACCATCTTCTCTTAGTATACTGTAAAAATTAGAGGGCCAGAAATGATACAGAAGGAGAAACTATGAAGTTGAAACAAATTAGGCTACATAAGTACGGTCAATGTTCCCGATTGTACCATGGTCTAATAAAAGGTACATTGTAGAAGGTACCTTCCAGAAGAGACGCTCATATTTAATGTGTTCCATGGGACACCATTCCACTCCAATTAATAATGATAACAGGTACCATGATGTGTGAAAAGCATACTTTCACTTTAATGTGCCATTTTCTTACCTTTACGAAAGTACCCCCATGTACATTGCGTTATTTGGAGGAATTATTGCGCCACCCTTTTAGTTAGTTATCATAATGGCAGTCACGTTCAGCATCCTATGAGTAAAGGTACAATATTATGAACATTTCTGTATATATATATATTAGTCAGTGGGAAGGTAGAATACTAATCACAGTTTACTACCAGTAATAATCCTTACTCCGTACAAGGACTCTTTTGTAGTAACAGGTTTAGATTTAAAACCAGAAATGTTTTTCAATTCTCGACAACTTTTTCAATAATTGCGAGGTATTGGAATGAAAAACCTATCACATATTTATATTCCATTCCCAACAGCAATATCTATTATGCTACAATAACTGTTTAATAAAAAATCTCAAATAATTTATTTATTTTTTTACTTTACAATATTTGTAGCAAAATGGAAGTTGCTAATATTGAAGTAAATCCATGCAACCCCTGGAACTCAGTTGATACACCTAAACCCGGCTCTGCTTATAAAACCTAACTTCATTGCTGAAACTTTTTATGAAAAAGGAGATCTTGGGTGTACCTGTCTTGGGCCTTCATCGCCCTTTTTTACACATGTAACCCTTAATTGCGCTTTTAATGAATTTATTGTACTTTATACCCTTTAATAACGACCATTTCAGTGGTATGTAACCCGATTATATTACATGTTAGGAATGTAGATCTCAGATTTGATACTCCTATGGTTTTGTTCTAGGTACATATTTGATGGACTGGGACATTTATGCTCATCACTTCTCATCAACAGTGTCCAGTACCTGACCAGAATCAACGGCAACGGTGTCAAAAAAATGTGAGTAACTGACTGGTAACTTAAGATATCTGGGATGAAATCACCTCTTCCAACTGAACCACCTGAAAATGTTTAGATAGGTGAAATAAAATTCTATTATATTTAGATTGTATCTAACAGCATTTACTAAGGCTTTAGAGAGCTGTGACTGACTCATTCCTTGAACGGAAATATGACTGTCACCGTGTCACCGTGAAATGATGTCCTTGACTCACCAAAGAGTTAGCAGCAATAACAATAAATGGCTGGTCATAGGAAACAATTGCTGACCCATAGACAAGAGAAGGGACTGAAAAAGAACAATAAAAACAAGTTCTAAGCAGGGAGAGTATCACTCATTCTCTAGGAGATTATTGAATCACTTACTAGCTAAAACTTGTCTTGAATATTGGTGACAATTTCCACATCAATTCTCAACCAGCACGAACAGTCAGAATTTTCATCTCCTCAGAAAGAGCTGCAGGGAGCGTCATTCTCATCCACTTGGGAAAGCATAGGGCATGAACGTACTCCAATCACATCCATATGAACATATAAGCTGATTTTAATTTCACACTTTGAATCCTTATAGAGCAGCTTTCTGGTGCCTAGGTTATTTTGTAGTTTTTCAAGGAAGAAAGTTTCCATCGATAATGCATCATTTATTTTTCACAAAAAGTAAGCCTTGAAGGTACACTCATGAAATATAACACCCTATGAGTAGGGATTGGAAATAGCATTACAAGAAACATAAATCTAGACATCAAAGAGGGGGTGTGAGCCAAATTTCTGTGATTAATCTCCATTACTGCATAGATTCTCTGTACTTAGTAGTACAAACCCTGGACAACCAAATCAGCAGTGCAAATGTATTCTGACCCTCAACAGTGCTCTCTCTACCATCCCTGAATCCCGAGTTGTGAAATGTTCGGCTGCAAATGACAAAGCTGGGTATCGAATAAAAAACATGAAAAAAAAAGTACCAGCAACCTGCCCAAGGGTTTCAAATTTCATAATATGCACAACAAGCATGGTTGTAATTATTTATCATATTATTTTATTTCTTTTTTTTCGATAAATGAATCTGAATGTTTCACCATACTTCTATCAGAGCATTGATTATCAGTGATAGCTGTTAGTGTATCAGTCATATATTTGCTATTATTACCAAATTATTTTTGATTTATATGTTAGGTGCCGAAATATTTTTGCAATACGACAGAGCTTGACCAACGTAACGTCCTCTAGGGAGATGGATCTTGACTTGGCCCGACAATACTATGAGCTCCTCAATCTATCTATGGAGGTAAATAGTTCTTACTTGATTTGCATTACTTTATGAGAAATAGCTGGACGGATATTAAATGCTCCTGCAGATTTTGTTTATTGGCTTGTTTTGTCGGTTACTTGTAGATCACATGACATGCCATAACACAACTCTATTAGATTCATATGAACGTACAGCTGATGTGGTAATAATTCTCCTGGTTCACAAAAAAAACTCGGTTGCGATAAGAATCTTGATCTAGTCTACAAACTTGATGAATTTTCAAGTGTAACACTCCTCTGTGGAACACTATCATTACATATATGTAGGGTTACTGCTGTCATAAAGTTATAAGCAATAGCGCGAAAGTGTTATTGTGAATCAAAGATTAAAGATTTTCTCAATCATTACATGATATTTATGTAAAGCGATTAATATCTTGTAAGCCTAGTTTGTTGAAAAGGGTTGAACACCTGAAAAAATTTCTTCTCAAAATAATAATGGTTGACTTACAGTTAAACCTATTAATTCCCATAATGTCATGGCATTGGGTATTATTGGACTGTGGATTAGGCGTTCATGTCCTCGGCCAGTTTCACAACTAGCTGCGAAGTCTAGTGTGAGAAATTTAACACCATATTGTCTGTTGTTATTAAGCATTACTCTGTGGACCCCTTTTTGAATGCTGACCAGGTTCAACAAAAGCCAATGAATTATTACACTTGTTCATTTGATGCATAGGAAGCCATGCAAAGTTTTCTGCCCCTACCACTAATCAATTCAAGCAAGTGACAATTAGTGTTTGTGAAATAGCTGTACATTGAATTTGAGAACAAATCGTTAAATGCGCACGTGTTATCCATCCAGAAGCCTCCACAAGGGGTTATTTACTTTGACAATTTTGGTAATCCGTAATGGTACTTATAATAAAAACATTGTCATGCTGTCAGCGACTGCTTTCTAAGAGGCATGTTTTCATTCATTGGCTGATCTCGTCACGCATTGTTATCTTTTTTGCAGCAAATTATCAATGTTATCATAGAGGAGGGAGCAAAATTTACAGAGCTGGAATACATACACCTGCTGACCTTAATACATCGAAGTCAGCCGGGAATCACCGACGAACAATATAACGGTCAAATACAGAAACTTAAACGAACCATCACAGAAAAACATGTCTACCATGTATAAAAACATATATTTATTATTCAATGACTGTTACTAAAATTATTTTGTACTGTTACAAAGGAGTTCAAACTTGCTCCTATTCCAACACGATTTTCTACTATTACAATTCTTTATCCAAGTTCCAGCTCATGCGACGTTGTACTACTGACTATTGTACTATTCTCTATTGTACTATGTACTCTTTTTTTTCATTTCATGTTATCTCGCTATTATCTTGAATCATAAATGCCTCTGGTGCTAAATAAATGTATATTAATGTTAAATCAAATCTCAAATCTCAATTTAATTCTTGAACATTGTAAAATTCAAACTACTGGGAACATTGTCCAGTTGACAATCTTATGGTATATCATATCCCTGTATATTTATTGACGGGTGTGAAGAGGCTTACCCTCTTTAATGGGTTAATAAAATTCTTTGAAACAGTTTTCCAGCACTGTTAACACTATAGATCAGCTGTTTAAGATTGATGTCCTGTCTAAGCCGGCTGTGACTTGAAGAAATTAAATATAATGCAGATTGGGTGTGGTTTTTTTTTTCGAGCCCTATGAACTAATTTCAGCAAATGCGAAAATGGTCAGATGACCACGGTGACCAATCATTTCCATATTATTCATAATTATTTTAGAGACTAAAAACATGGATTAAAAAGTTGATGTGAGGCTTATGCTAATCATAATTCCTGTCATGCTCATGCTTAATTTTAAGGGAAAAGTGGAGAGATCCAGGGGTCTATAAAATATGTTGTTGTTTGTTACTGACTGGTATGATTGTAAGATTGGGCAAAATGGAACTATTTATTATTTAAATTGTACATTTGAAATGCACTGCTACATGAACAATAAATTCTTGACACGAACTATTGTAAATAGTCTACAAAAGTTATGCAAATGTTTTCCGTGTCGACTAGTGCCCACTATCAACCCCTGACCCCTAGGTGGCTGCAGACAGCAGATTGAACAACTTGATGAGCAACTTGGCTGTATTTTTCTTTACCCGCTGATTTTTTATTATATAACTAAATATCATTCCATATCGCTGTGGGGAACAGAGTATGGATCAGAATTTTCTCGTGGAATCTTCAGCGTAAACTGAACTGGCTGTTTGAAGATTTGGTATAAATCACTTTGCTTTGATATCATTGTGTAATCAATGCTTTGATTTAGGATTAGCCTTGTGTATTCAAGAAGTTAATAAAACTGCCTGTTGTGACTGGGTTGATACAGCTCAGTAGATTAACCCTGCCTTTGTTCTTTACAAACTTTGATGGTTCGGTGTACCAGATGATGGTTAAGTTTCCGGAGATGCGCTCTACGATGGGAAAATCTCCTTATTTTGGTTATTTTATGTGTCATACGGCCTCTCAGCTGTTTTGGAATGCTTCACATCCCACCAGGTGCCCCGACAATGCTAGCGACCGCTGTGACATGCAATTACAAAATTTTAAATTTTGAAAGTGTGAATAATTGGTCTGTTTGAATTAAAAGTGCCTCTCAATGAATTGAGATGAGAAATGTGTGAGCATACAAAGACCAAATGGAGTGAAGAGTCACTTAATGTTACTTATGCCAAGAGTACTCCTTGCTTACACCAGCTCTCAAGTGATTTGAACAACCTTTTCGATGCCAGGAGTTGATGTTGGAGACAATACAGCCTGTTTGTGCCATACATCTGCCTTTTAACTCAAACGCGTGGCATCTTAAAATATTTTGTTAATTAGCATGAGTTATGGTGTTAAAGTGACCAAAACAATACTGTATTTGGCACATTCTATGCAGACAATTAATACGGCTAAGTCTTGTCATTAATTGAAGTATTTTGAACACGGACACTCGATACAATGAAATAAAAATAACGATATGCTTTTTTGCAATTGCAAGACAGGATTATTTGTTAGCAGTCTTGTTTTACCAAAACAACAGTTAAGATACCATCATATTTTTATTGTATTGTAGGTTACATAAATAATTAAATGAGGACATCTAGGGAAAAAAACATTACAAAGTAGCATGATGTTATTTGTGTCCAGTTCCTATAATCGGGTGCCGATGCGGATATGTGCACTAAATACTTCACAATAGATGAGACAATAATGATTATGTTGCTAAAATTAAGAGGATAATTCTGGTTAAGCTTTATTTTGCAAGATTTTTCAGTATTCACTAAAACCACCACAAAAGTGAAAAGAATATATAAAAGTGACGCAGCTTCAAACCAAGTGGTAATTTCTGGTTGGCAGCCATCGATAGCGGCAGCAGCAGGTTGAGCTATGATAACAGAGCGATACGCTTTTACATGACTTCACTTGACTTATTCTAAGGCTTTACCTAATGACTGAACAGACAGGAGCTGATATTATTCTGTCAATGGATAACTTATTAAAGGATATAATGAGTACACAGGTATAACTTTCTGTAGAACATGAGACGAAGCCGCCCTTTGAAATGCTCGATGATATTAAGGAATTAGTATACTTAATTTAACAATTCTGTTCAATTTTTCCAGTCAATTGCACACCACAGTTTCCGATGAACATGTATTTGGGAGTCAGATACTGTTTCTCTATTTGCCTCTCTGTTTGGTGTATTTGCTTACAATAATTATTTTGCATGTTACATGACTGACAGGCGGTAATAGCTACGCTTGAAACTTTGAAATTTTGAAACTGTCATTTATGAGCGTATCGTACTTTGTTGGAGTAAAGCTGTTATAAGGATACCAAGCAAATCTAGCACTTCGACCCATTTATAAAGGTGTGTAATAGTGTCAAATTTGATAATTTTGAAACAAAACCACTATCATTTTGATTACTTCTGTGCTCTATATCAAAAGGTTAGAGATTTTTGAATTGCAGTCAACGCTTTTAATTTGACAATAATTTGTCGGAGAAAACTCATAATTATAGGGATGTATTTGATCAGACAATTTATCAGGACACGATGAGATATTGGTAAATTACAGTGTTGATCCACGAGGTACACGGACATGCATGCAAATAATTACTGCCAAATCAAGTGGCCTATGTTGTTGCCTAGAAACGGTTTGACACATCTTTCACAAAGCAGACGGCTTGCTGGACACAAGCATAACAATTTATTATTATCGAAAAAGGCAAGTTCCATCCTTATTGGTGGTTCGACAATAATAAAAATTATAGGCCTTGTTTAGCGTTATACGGTGGCTGGCATAGAGGCGGTGTCGTTTGTTGTTCTGTCCTGTTACCTCACCATCTCGGCACTGACCTTTTAAACTGCTAAAGAAGGATTTTTCTAGCCGTTGCACGTATTTGATGATTAGTTGTATTGTGTGTTTCAGCATGACATGTTGGCCACGGAGAGTGTACGTCTTGCTTCACAAGCAGCCATGTTTCACCAACAGCCAACAACGGCTACAACCACGGACAGTAATGCTGCCTCAGCCGCTGCCAGTTGCTTCTACAAACACAAGATAATAAACGAACTGAAGGCAGGAGCACAACGCGCCAGAGCACACAGGTTCGTACTTCAAACAAGTTATAGAACTTCTTCTCCATATAAAAGAATCAAGATTTATTTCTGCTATCGAGCTCCAGCTCCAACAATTTTCTCAGGTGAATTAAGAATCTTAGGTGAATCTTACTGATAGCTAGGTCGTGATATGCTAACAAAGTTACATGGATTTTCATGGATGATATGGTAAGGCACCCTACGATTGTCCCAAAGTGCCCCCCCCCCCTCTGAGAAGTTCCAAGCTGGGGACAACTCCTTGGTCATTAGGAAGTGGTAGATATTGCAGGGTGTGAGTTGGGTGTGTGGGTTAGTGGATTATTCCACTATCAGAAGGGAGTGATTATCACAGTTTGTGATGACGCGACTCCAATCGGAAGTCTCGCAGGTTCACATTCACATCTTGAGTAATCTAAGGTGTTGAGATCGAGACAATATCTCACTCAAGCGCTCAAGCTCAAATATACATGAACTACTTTTCTTTATTTCTGACATAAATCCGTTAATTTCTCCTTCATCCTGACCTTATTCTCTGTTGACTTGAGAATTACTCGAGGTAAGAATTATGTAAATGTTGAATATGATCAAAATAACAAATTGAGAAAATGTTGTACTGGGCGAGAAATTACACACCGCTTATAATAGTCAGCTGGAAATTAAAACAAATTTTTGAGGTTTCTTCGTGTCTTGCGTGGACTTTCAATTCATACTGGTCAGATTTGTACAGTGGTTAATTTAATATAAGAATCATTGTGCTAAATGAATCCATCCCCTCAATTTGTAAAAGCATTTTATGTAATTTCAAATGACAACGCAAATATTGACCAACTGTTCAGCTGAACAATATCATTTCTAAAATAACAAGAGATATGTTTGTTTTTCTCGTTCCATTTTAAGTTTGAGAACTGTTACATAACCTCCATTATAATTTTTGCTATTCATACATTTGGAGATAAATGTATAAAACTCTATAACTTTGCTGTTATATTAATTGTACTAATTTTCACACTTTCAAGTAAGCTGTGGTTTGCCAGCCACCCGCAATTTCTACTCTTGATCTGGGCTAAGAACACTTGCGAAATAACAGAGAATACTTTTCTAGTATATAATACGACTACTGGATTTCCAATGTATCACACTTTAAAAATCCTTTGTGGCTAGTTGAATGTGGTGTTTGGTTTAGATTAACAATTCACTAATTTTGTTGAGCCATAGAGGTGTTGAAAAAGGAAAGTAATGCCAACATTTTACATCTGGTAGCTGTCTTGGCTAGTTTAGACAGTATCTTTGTGTGAAGAGTTCACACATTTTAAGTTTATAAGACCAACTTCATTGGACATTTGGAATAAAAATATAAGACGGAATAAGCAGTGTCGAAATGCCAACAATCCATGGGTAAGGCGAACGAAGATAATAATTATATTTTATTGCCGTTTGTGAATCATCTCTGTTTTCCCTCGTGATCATCAGAATTGTATCATAACCTTAGTTGACCAGTGACTACTAAAATAATAGCTGTTGAAGCATTCATGGCATTCAAGGATAGATGTTAATTTTGGGAATTATCATCGTCATTTATGTGACAAGAAATACCCCAATTTATCATGATAAAAGCCTTGTCTGGTTCTTGACTACCAAATAAAGAGAAAGAAATAATTAGGTAGGCTAGTGTTTGCCTCTTAGAGGTCGCATTTGCATTTTTAGAAGACTAAGGATTGTCACATGGCACTGGAAGCAGATCCGTGACATTAAAAAAACAATGACTAACAAAACTCCATTTTTACCGGTGCGCCTTTGAAATCAAAATGGGCAGAACCTGATTTTGAAGAAATAAGGAAGAGATGGAAATTTTTTAACTCATTGAAACGATCAGCCTGTGAATTGGCGCTGAAGTAGTTCACACACAGTTTCTCATTTAACTATGGGCCATATATTCTATCACCTTCAAACCTTCACATTGTATCCATCCACATGTTTCACATTTTCTACTGAGAGGCTTCGTGGATAAGTACGCATAACTCGCAGATAAATTACCAGAATAAAAATGCTCTTCAAGGTTTTTATTAGCTTGTTTTGCTGGTTCCTTGCTTCCTTAATGTTTTATTAGCCATAGGAAAGTATAGCTGCTGTGATATTAATTTTCATGATTCATTTATAAAAAAGATTGTGGTAAGGATCTTGAGTTAATCTTTCAAGCTCATGAATGACCATGTATGACACTCAGATGTTGAATGTCTTTATTTTTGGATGGACCATTTTAGTAAACGGGTCAACCATTCTATATTGATATCTTGACATCTGGACAGTAACCAAATTTTTTTTAAATATAAGTATACTACCTGAGTGAAGTCATCGATGACAGGTTTCATGAAACATGACACAATTAACATTTCCTTATTATTTATATTGTAGTGAGTTTAGTGGTGACCACTCAGAGTCTTGGCATGAAAAATATTACAGCACGCCGCCTGCCTTGGTGCCAAATCCGAATCACTTCAATAGTATAAACCATACAAAACATTATTCTGGCCTTCCTGCAAGAGTGGATCAGAACGCAGCGGTGTATGGAAACAATCCTTATCAGCACTATCATCAACCAGCTAAGTCAGGGTCCTACTACCCCTCAGCACTGCCGACGAACGCAGCAGGTGCTCAGGCTACAAACATGCTACACTGGCAACAAAGCCTGCATCAACAGCAGCAAGCGAGTCAGCAATTACAGCAGAAGTTGAACCATACACCTCTGACTCCCCAACAGGACGATGTGTTTTCGTCACAAACTAACAACAGGTTCACGGACATGTTTTTAAGAAGCCAACACCCAGGCTATTTTCTCTCGTTCAATGAAACATCCCCCTCTTGGTGCCAAACTTCAGCGGCAAGCAAAGAGAGCTTTTTCCAGCCTCCTATCACCAAGAACATTTGTCCGTTGTGCGGTAAAAACTATGCTAGACCAAGTACTCTAAAAACACACATGAGGATTCATTCTGGCGAGCGACCATTTCATTGCAAAGTCTGCAATAAGTCGTTCAGCCAGGCAGCCAACCTGACAGCTCATCTGAGAGTTCATAGTGGAGAGAAGCCATTTGCCTGTTCTATATGTCACAAAACTTTCTCTCAGAGTAGTAGTGTGACAACTCACATGCGAACACATTCAGGCGACAGGCCCTACAAGTGCCCAATATGTCGCAAAGGTTTCAGTGACTCGTCCACACTTACTAAGCACCTGCGAATCCACAGTGGTGAAAAGCCATATAGGTGCACATTTTGTTCTATGAGCTTCAGTCAATCAGGTAACCTGAATCGACACATGAAAGTGCACGAGCATCACCGAAAGCATGATTCTCCATCCTCCTCCTCCAAGCCTTCTCCTCAGTAACCAGAACTTAGACGTGCTGGCTGCCGATATCAGCCGCAGACATTTACAAGTAGACCTCTATTAGTTATTTATACAATCATAATCTCTACCTCAAAACCTGAAGAATCATTATGGCATAATAAAATGATATGTTGATTTTTTCCAGCTCTGTTTTTCTTTGCCTTGAAAATTTCTCCGACCGATGATATTTTTACTGGACATGAGATATTTTGATATTTTAGCCACCTCATCGCTTGGATACTAGAGAAGCCTCGTTTCCTCCCTGATAGTCCCTTTAATGAGTTATAAAAGGCTTAGCTGAACCAGGATGCCCTTTTTGGAACAATAAATGCCTTAGAATGAGGAGGATTATTTTCACCGTGACCTTAGTTGACTTGAAGTTATTGCAATAGTTGTTTTTTTCCTGGAATTGTTGACTGTGCTCTTTGTTGTAATCAAAAGGTTTGTTCTTTATATTTTTTGGTAAATTGCTATATTGGCAAAAACATATTATTTTGTACTATATTTATTCTAGGAGATGAATAACTACCGTTTATTAGTTATTAGTTATTGGTTTTGAAAAAATGGCTAATGCAGAAGGCCATATGTTTTACGTAGTCTATATTATAATTTCCATTTTTACCCACTTGCCAAGCAATTTCTTTCTTGATTTTTTTGTAATATTTTCAAAATTATGTTTTGAAGAAAAAAAACATATTTAATGTTACCAGACAAGCTAAAACAGAAATTCATTGTAAATAATAATAATTCCCTAGCTGTAAATTTTCTTTGCTGAAATTGAATGAGGATCGTTAACAGCATTAATCTCTAACAGTAAAATTAAATTGTGCAGTGTTTATGACTTTACTCGCATCATAAATTGAAATTCTCAACTAGTTCATTGTTTTTGCTGGGATACCAATATTTGTGTGCAGCTGGTTGGTGCATTTGGTGAGAAAATCAGTAGAGCTATGGAAGTGAAGAACAGATAGATGACACAACGCACCTGAATACTCAAGTTCATGTAAATATTAAAGAGATCAGTTTAACAAGAAGCTACTAATTTTGTGCCAATATGGAGTATGGTGGAATGTGCGACCTATAGTTACCCACATCATTACATAACTAACATCAAAGGAAATAAACCGCCCTACATGAGTAGGGTAATAGGCTCATTTCTCAAAAGCTTAGCTTTAGCCAAGGCTCAAACACTCACCCATAGCAAAATATGGGAAATAAAGTGCACTCCCTTACTTAGAATCTAAAGGCTTTATGTTTAGCGGCCAGGGGATATATAATTAGAGAGTGCATACTTTTTCATTCTTCCACGCTAAATTGTTTGTAATTTGACAAATTTTCACGTGTGATAAAGGATAAAATATAACTCCTCGCTAGTTTAGCCTTGTTTATTATAACATGTAGTGTACAAATGAAACAAGAAGTTGTTGACAAAGTGCGATGAGTTTCTGGTTTATTGATAATAGTTCAGTCTAGAATAGTCATACTAACTTTTACACCTTGGCGCAATACAAATAAACCAAACACTGTGTGTTTAGCTTCTTACCAAAATACAACAGTGTCATTCTCAAATAGCGCTGCATATTTGTGTATGCTATAAATGTACTGGGTAAAAATTTCATATCTGCATTGCGAGTAAAAGTCTTAGTACGTTTGCAAACTAGGAGGCATAAAATCATTAATAGAAAGTGTGTCCTCTCAAAACACAAAACTGACTAATCATGTGTTCTACGGCAAAAGCATGTCGGGGTTTTGTAATCAGATCTGCGGAACTTATAGAACTGATACAACCATTTTTAGAGATCTGAGCTGCCAGGGAAAAAAACATGGTGATAAAGTACATGGTGGAGCTGGAAAGCCCCACACGAAATATTAAGACAATTAAACAGAACCAAAATGGTACAGAAAACACACAACAAACAAACAAATCTGAGCATAAGAAACATAAGTAGAAAAAGATACAGTTTACAGAGAGATATAAGAGTTCAATGAGCAATATGACTTAAACAGATATGTCCAAGATTTTAATAATGGGCTCCTAAGGGATGGAAAAAGCATGACATTACTCATTTTTTTCATTAAATGATGACCAGCAAGCATTATATTGCAATCGGCAGTTAGAAGTTGTTTATGGTGGTTTTGATTATGTGAGCACACTCTTCTATCTGATCAGCATTGATAACCAGTGGTGGAGTAAACCTGATAATATCTCCATGAGTTGGTTTAGCCAACAATCCGCTGTCTCTCAGCCGCAGACACACCTCCCATGCATCAAGTTCTGTGAAAATAAACATAAATTTGTGCTTATCATACGCTTAATTATAAATGAACCAAAATATTTCTTTTTTTCCTTATTTTTTGGTACTTTGAGTCTATCATAAGAGGAGATTTAACATAAATACAGAATAAACTCTATAAAATTGGAACAAATTAAGATATCCGGAAACAATAATCTGCATTATTTAATGTGCAAACAACATAAGGTGCACACAATAGGAATCAATGGTGAGGACGCGGATATAGAATGCTTTTTTTTGCAGGTCTTTTCTTTATAATCCACGTGTTTGGGCTGCAGGTTCATAATAATAGGTGAGAAACTGACCTGCAAAAAAAATGTTCACCGGGGATATGAGTTTTGTGGTAACAGGTATAACTTTGACATCATCATATTTAAAGATACTTATTTGAAAAGTATTGAGATAATAGTTTCTACCAATCCCGCTTTTTAAAAAAAATCTGGTCCAAAAGTGGGACATGTGTCATATGTATTATAATGCATATCCTTGACTAAACAATAGAAGTCAGAGGACTTGTCCCACCCCCCTTAACTGGAGGTTGCAGGATGTGTTCTGTGATCACAACATTACATCGTTTGTAGCTCTGTAGTGTTTGAGTACGACACAGTAACACCCTTCCCTACAGCGAACATGATGGTATCTTGCTTCCTAAGACGATATCACCTTCCTGGAAACTAACACTTTTAACCGCCGATTTTGAAATATGGTCTACATTTGAAATAAAGTCGAACAAAGAAGATTTTTGGTTTCATCCCTTACCGCTCTGGAACGCTTTCAACTTTTTGTGTCAAAATCCAACCAGCTTAGCTTGAAAAATTGTTGTATCGGTGGTTATATGCGAAATATTCCAATTAAATGTCACAAATATCCAGCTTATCACTGGTGTTGCCCAGGATGTCTTGCGCAAGCAAATTATTTTCTAACGCCTAGGGCCGAGGTCCGGTCATTAACTACGCAAAATTCATTAACACAAGGATATGTGCAGAGGGTGCTATACATTGCCACAATTAACTTCCCACTAAATTTCACTAACGCTAGAAAAATTTCCCTACTTTTGCATTACCAGACATATACTGCACAACCAAGCCAGACCTGCCTCAGATTTTACCCTGCATTCTTTGGACAACTGAAACAAAACTGAGATTGAAATTTTGATGATAGAAGCACATAAAGGTAGGTTGAGCATAACTTGGCTGGTTTTTATTTTCTATCTCTGTAACGGTGAATTAAAGTCATGACAAATACTAGCGTAAAACCCATCCAAGCAAACAATGAAGAGATTATTATAACCCATGTCAATTTAATCAAAGCTTAGACTAGCAGGATTAGGCAATAACATAGAAGGCGACGTTCGCTTTGATATTGCCGCTATGTTGTTTGGCTGTAGTGCATTGTTGAGTGAGTATTTGGTAGACAGTTGCAGGAATGCTGTTGTGTCGGGCGGCAGAGCTTGATGACAGGGGATGGAGGATTGATTGATTAGAGAGTCTGTGACAGAAGCACACATGCCTCGGATGACGGGGTGGTTTGCCTGCAGGCTGCAGACACTGCAGTCCTACCTAACTTACTCTTCCTAGGTGCATGTATGCAACACCTTCACACTGAGACTAAAAATAAGCCCTGATAGTTACGAGACATCATATTCCAAACAGAACATCAAAGGGTTGGTCAGTTCATCGTCCGGCATTAATTATGTTTTATATGTATTTATTACTGTAATCAGCGACAATTTGACAACTAGTTACGAAGGTGATCTTTTTTGGAACTGAGAATCAGAAAGCAAGAAAAACTGGAAAATATCAAAGACTGCTTGCCGCTCAATCAGGAGGGTTATTTCACATCATTAGGCTATGTTTATTAATAATTTGGAATGACATCCTGTGTTATTGGTACCATAGGAACTAAAGTTACAGTGCTTCTCAAATTTGACCAGATGGTCAAGCTTGAATTTGACAAGAATTCACATAAAACCAATTCTTAAAAGATCTGTTATTTTGTTTTAGGTTAAAAGAAAAGGGTAGGGCCGGGTATGAATTATAGTGCTTGCTCAAAAACATACCAGGATCCAGGGTGTTCTACTCAATATGTGCGCAAAGAAAATCAAAAATATTCAAAATTTTCTTGGCAGGATGTGGGCTCGGTTTAACAGCGGCATTGGCTCAAACATCAAAGGAATGTTACAAGACATGGTTTATAATACTAATCATAGCAAGAAAGTACAACCTGTTCTGATAAAATGAACTTATTGAATAAGTGATTATGAAATCACTGTATGATCTGTATTTTATCCCTGTATTGATAGACTGAATTATGTTCATACAAACCAATCACATCAATAACAGAATTCAAGACCAGGCTGATACACGCCTACAAGGCAAAGCTCAGCGCCTTTAAAAATAGGAATTTCAAAGTCAAAGTTTCCGCCGCCGATAACAACAGGGACAATCCTATATGAATAAAGCGCTAATTGCCTCAAAGGCTTTCACTAAAGAGATTATCTGGGAAAAGCTTATGATGGGTACAAACAGCTCCTTCGCTTGGACATAATTTTTTCCTTTTTCAGAGCTCACCTTGACATGGAAAAAATATTGCAAGTGAACAAATAGTTGAAGGTGTTAGTCTCTGGGTCATTACCTTGTTTCGACACCCAATTAATGAGTTTTATTATGTACACATGACATTATGACTTTTACATAGACCAACTCGAAAGCGGTTATGGAACAAATTTCGATCGGCATATAAGTTTGGAAAGAAATCTGCAGCTTCTGGATTTTTAATTATTACTGGTTTAATTATTACTACTCTGGGAATGTCTGATTTTCTCGGCTTAATTTTTGTGACAGACAAAAACGATGTGGATTATGTGGCGTACGGAGCCGACAGAAGAAAACTCCAGTATCACAATATTTAAAATTCTTTATGTTTACATCATGAATGCAGATGCAGCTATAGCATATGAATAGATGTGCACAATGCATCACTAGGGTAATCCCATTATTAACAGCGTAATCAATTCCTTCTGCTAATCGCTGTTGTTCTAGTTCCCTGTGTTTAATTCATATGTTTGGAATTCCATATTTTCAATTTTAACTCCTTTATTTGCAAAATGATTGGCATTGCACCGTTTTTTTCTATCTCCTTGTCTTGATGAATATTTTTTTTACCAAGATAAGATATCTGGAGGGTGGGTTATTTAATGGGTTGTCATGTTTGAGCCCAGATTCTTGTGATAACTTACATGGACTGACATCCTAATAAGAATCACATGAACTAACATAAATAAACAAATCTGAAAATCAGCTTAAAATAGTGAAATTTAACATAAGATTAGAACACAGGATGATATTGGTAGCTTTATCATTGAAATTTTTCTTACTTTCGGAAATTCTTATATGGATTTTTTTAAGTAATGGCTTATTATGTAGCTAAGCAGAAACCATAGGACATGGATATTCTGAAGAACAGATGTTAGATATGATTCAGAAATGCTACAAATTAAAGGCTGAGATATACCGAAAGGAGGTCGTTGAACTTTGCCGAGGAATTACACCGGATACTGCGGGTTCTTAGCGCTGGGACCAAACCTTCTCTGTTATAAAGTTCCCAGGTCACACCCACATCCTGGTGTGTTTTCTGGGAATTCTCTTTATGTTTATCTCCAGAAAAGAATTTTTGAGTGAAAAACATATTTTTCTGTGTCCTGTTATTTGCTGAGGAATGACAGGGCACAAAATTCAATAACCATAACTCCTAGAGGATAGGAGACAGCTTTGCGTCTTTAGGATGTTCAATACGAGAAAAATCTTTTTAGTGAAAATTGTATCTGCTCCGGGGATGTTGCAGTAATCTCCCTGGGAAAAAAGTATGGACATTGCATCGCTGAATATCCTTGCTGCAGCTACAAAATGTGAACACATTTTGCTGGTCAATAGGGTGACCAGCCTACTAAGTTTATGACAAGGATGCACTTCTATGGACACAATCTGTGAAAAGATATTCTCAGGCTGATAACTTACTTTCTGTCATGACTATGGCGTTGAACAATCCCTTTCCTCTGACAATTTTAACCCTGTCCTTGTCAATAGTGCTAAGTTGGCTCCTCAACAGCTTTCCCATCTCATCAGCATTCTCCGCCATCTTCTCTTCCTCCAAAACCTGCAATCAGACAAAATCATTTAAAGAAAGCCCGCCTAAGAACAACTAATGGCAATCATGAATAATCTTGCTAATGATCCCAGAGCAAAGTATTTTTAAGCATCGGTATTTGGTCATTTCATTTTCTCTTCGTCCTCAAGCAAGGCTTTTATATAGTCAGAGACCCTCCCTGATATAGTTGAGCTTGCCTCATTGAAACAGGGTTATGTTTTCCCAGACATGTATAAGACAACTCCTAATAAAAGTTCAAGACAAAACTTAGGCGTTCTTGATATGTCAGACGGTTACCTTTTACTATTTCATTAAACAGAAGTCTAATATAGGCACAGATGCTATTTTATTTCGCACCTATTCCTTATGATCTGATTTGCCTAAGACAAGGGAGGTCATCTATTATAATTGAGTTAGCCTATGAGAGATAAAATCTATCACCGTTAATAACTTAATGCCTATCTATTTTCACAATAATAATGTTATACATACCCTGAGAGCGGCCATACCGACTTTGCAACCGATGGGATTACCTCCATAGGTGGATCCATGCTCTCCTGGTTTGATCTGAAGCATAACCTCATCATCAGCAAGCACAGCAGATACCTGGTAAAAATCATGAACAAATCGTGAAAGAGTGTTTTTAAAATGATGTCAATTTTCACATTTAGAAACAGTTTTGCCTTATCAAATCTTGTTAAATCATTAAGCTTTGACCAAACATTTTCTCTCAGGTTAACTATTTTGTTCACTTTCACAGGTTAAGTAAGCACTTAGTGTGGCACAGGTGTAATCATGGCACAATCTAACAATGATACTCAATGACTAGGATCTTACAAACTCTAGTGCATTTCAAGATTATGAACTGGTTGGCCATTTAGCCTCCATTTAATATTGAGCTTAATCTTATAAGCCTTGACACAGCAAAAGGTGTTAGGAGCAATGTGTGTCAGAGGTTGATACCATAGCAAGGACAGAAAAGAAAGTTGAACATTGAAAATGTGGATGCAAATTTTGTGAATATACATACGGGATAAACTCCTCCTGACAAAGCTTTACCGAGGACAACAATATCTGGTCTCACATTCTCATGATCTACAGCTAACCTCCTGCAAAATACATAAAGTATTATCAGCTTCATCAAATTAAAAATTAGAAAGTTAGGCTAGAGTGTCTACTTTGTCAAACATCGTGAATAAACCTGAACCATAATATTATAATAATGTTGCTGTCCATCTATGTAGATGAGGACTGCACCGAGGTGCTGCTAGGAAGAGGTTTTTTTATAGTGACGACTAGGGTTCCAAGTCATTAGTGCCACTTTTCAACCACTGACAGCTTTAACCCAGCGTGAAGCAAAGAGCTACAAGAACCATAATATAACACTGTTTAACCCAGCAATGTGTAATAAATAGTAATATTCAACTGACCTGCCGGTTCTGTGTAGACCAGACTGAACCTCATCAGCGATGAACAGTACATTGTACTTATCACATATCTCTCGTACTCCTGTCAGATATCCTTCATCAGGTACAAACACACCAGCTTCTCCTTGTATCGGCTCTACCATAAACGCACAAACAGTCTCATCCTGACAAGCTTTCTAAAAGGGGTAAAACGTGACACAGTGTGGTGAAAACTGAAAAGGTTACATTTGAATCACAAAATATATTGATATGTATACAGCTAGCCAAGTAGATTAATTTAAGAGAGTCTCAAAAAACTATCAATTTATCATACAAGTAGAAGTCGTCATCTTCCAATGCACCCTCCACAGCTAGTTTCAGGACACACTATATATATAATATATTGTATATCCTGAAACTAATTGTGTAGGGTGCATTGGAAGATGGTGATTATGATATGTATTATGATAACAGGCCCAAGCTGAAGTATCATATATGAATGAATGAGTTTATTGAGTAATTATGCCATAGACATATTACAATTTAAGATATATAGCAATTAGTATATTTCATTTTTCAGCTTGGGGTAGTTATCAGCTTCCATAACATATTATCATAATATGTTTACCATGAATCAATGCCACATAACACTGTTCAGGAACAGTTTATTTTTCCTGAGGACCAAATATTTTTATGACTTCATACTTCAGACAGTCCATTAATGGTATAATAAATCAGTTCAGGATGTAGGCGAGGTCGAACATTGCTGATGAAATGACTGAAATTCTGGTAGAGTCTGGACCCAGTAGGGCACACCCAGAATGGTTTGATGATGAAATACGGAGACAAATTTCTAAGCAAAGTACTTGACTGGTCTCTGAGGGATTAACGAGATTTATTAGCATTGTGTCACTCTCTAAGTTCAGCTACTATTTTATAGGATACACATTATTTGGAACGACTAAAGATTAAGAGTTCAACATCCCTCTTTGCCACATCCACAACTACAGTACAAGTTTACCACCCAGTATTAGCTGTGGCTATACTAAGCCACAACGCCATATGAGAAACACAAACCTCAAGTGCGGCTAGATCATTATAAGGGATAATGATATTGTTTGGCATGAAAGGTCCAAATCCTGTATAACTGGAAGGGTCTGTAGATGATGAAATAGCAGCCAAAGTTCGACCCCAGAAGTTGTTCTCAGCGAAAATTGTCTTAGCCTGATTCTCAGGAACTCCTTTAACATTGTAAGCCCATTTACGAGCTAGTTTGTTAGCTGTCTCACCTCCTTCCACTCCTGTAGAAAACATAATTCGACACAAGGTTGAGCCATCGCCAACAAAAAAAGATATCAGAATAAGCTATCGACCTGATGGTATGATAATAAATCCTGTTTCTTGGCTAGAATATCAAATTAAAATTGAACACCATCCAAAAGGATTGACCAAGTTCCAATTCTATCAAACTCTTTGATTAATATCAGGCTAATCATGCAACTGTTTGAGATTACAGTTCATGTGATCGAGGGATTGTGGCGTGTGCGTGCATCCTGGATGCTCATTGGTTGGAGTTGGAGTTGGAGTGCAGCTGCAAAAAGTTCAAATGCGTGTTATGGAATTTTACCTGTGTTCATTGGTAACAATTTATCATAACCAAATAGCTTGGTGACATATTCTTCATATTCTCCGAGAATGTCATTGTAAAATGCTCGAGAAGTGAGTGGTAAGACTTTGGCCTGATCTATGAGAGCTTGTAGGATCTTTGGGTGACAATGTCCTTGGTTCACAGCTCCGTATGCGCTGAGGAAATCATAGTATCTGTTACCCTCAACATCCCACATGAACACTCCTGCATGAAATAAAATTGAAATAACGTGTGATGGAAATTCGCAGCAATTGAACTTCAGAATGGGAAACAGTGCCGGTTTAATGACAGTACGGAATCATGAGTAGGCATATCTATATCATTCTCAACTCTAGCAACTGATCCACAATCAGATATGGAATATTTAGGAGCGAAATGCAATGCAATAAAATTCTACCATATCTTAGTTCTGTGGATGCTCCACACAACAAAACTGCTACTGTTGTTCAGAATAAGTGGCATTTTGTAGGCATGGTGGCCAATGGTGTCCAGGTAATATAGCTCATGAGAGCTGAACATGCTCTTTTGTTCGATAACTACTTTTTCAAAACTATATTGACTCAAACTACTACCCAGTACTGTGACAACAGTATGGAAAATGACACCTGGAGTCTAAGGTACTAGTAAATGTTTCAAAATATCTCAGGGAATATGTTATCAAACAAAATGTGGGTTGACTTGCAAATATTTTATAAGATGTGTG
Organism: Membranipora membranacea; assembly: GCA_914767715.1. NCBI lineage: Eukaryota > Metazoa > Bryozoa > Gymnolaemata > Cheilostomatida > Membraniporidae > Membranipora > Membranipora membranacea. Next base: position 14,798,571 of record OU612065.1, on the reverse strand, counting down.
CAACATACAAAATAATCAGCAGTATGATACTGGTGGCCTATATGAAGGCCTTATCAGTCCTTAAGGTCACCTAGAGTACACACACACCGACCTTCAGCTTTGTTCAGAGCTACAGGTAGAGGGTGATAATTGTGAGCTCCATACTTGTCCTCCTTATCAAACACATTCTGGGAAGTCTGAGTCAGTGCTCTCAGCTGTGATGCTGCTGCGGCAGCTGTGGACTTGTGTTGCACTCCCTGAATCAGCGATCGAGCGGCTTGTCTACCCAGCATTATGGCTTTTGTCTAAATCTGCAACAAAAGTCAAGGGGCTGTGGTAGATGGTGAAATGAAACAACTACTCAGGCTTGAAGCAAAGCAGTGAAATTCTCATATATTTATAGATATTTATTTAGATTGTGGTCAACTGAAGTGCTGAATAATGATAGCTTACTAAATCTTCATGACACAGAATTTAATATCTCATTATGGAACAATCAATCATGCCTCTAATTATCCCAAATGATATGAGGCCCTCTGCAAAATCATAACAGAATCTGGAAGACTATATCCATGAGAGTGGTTGTTAATTGCAAAAAACAACTCCATAGCGTTAGACTGCCGTTAGACTGCCATACAGATTATGCCTGTGCTTGGTCATGAAGCAGTACAGATTGTATGTTTATAACTTTGAGATTATCAAGCGTGATTATCTTTTATGTCCTTGAAAGCCATAGCATAATTCAGTTTCTGATAGCGTGATATCTTTCATCAAAATTTAAGATGATAGAAGTATACCTGATGCTTATATCAGTGGTACTTCATAGTCCACATTGCAGGCTTGTCTTGCACACCATCCTATCATTATCATATCTGATTTTATAAACAATTTGTGCAGAGTCGATGTGACCTTTGTCACAGGAAAAAATCTCCTAAAATCCTGTTATTCAAACTGTGAGTTGAAAAAGAATCATACGAAAAATTGTAGGTGCATATTGCGCATTTATTGCCAGCTGAAGGGTATGTGATTTAAATTAAAATGAAATATTGATAAAGCATATGTAAGGATATCCCACTTCAGTTTTTTCTTGCAAGTCAACTCCATAATTTTTGCTGGGGATATAACTGTCTGGATAAAAATATAATCAATTAAGGCTTAGCACATTCTCTCCCATAGCTCAAATACACAAGTGCATAGGGCAGGGACAGTTTAAAAGATATTGGTGAGTTGCTTTGGATGACACACTGCACTTCCTTAGCATTGACCCTTTTTTGCTTTTTGTATTTGTCAAAGTTTCACATCCTTTTTTGCAACACCTTTGCGTTATAAATATAGAAATAAACCAGTCAATCGATGAACACTGTGTGGGCTTGACAAGCATGCCAGAGCAGACTTGCATGCGTACACATTATATGTAATGCATTTGCATATGGAATTGTAACTCATCATATACAAACATCATTCTAAGACAGAAGCAGAAAATGATCAATCTGTTCAAGTGAAGTGTCTTAGCTCGTAGCCTCAATCTACTCTGCTCTAGGCAGACAGCCTACCATCAGCAGCAACATCACAAACGTTATATTGGATGAGTCAAACAGGTCAGTTGGTGTGTCATATTATTATACTATGATAAATAAATACATGTATATAAATAGAGAAGGAGCATACTGCTTACAATGACTGCATACAATTACTTTATTGAAAAGATATTACTAACATTACTGACATTACTCACTCAACAAGTCAATCTGTCTCATAGTCATATGAAGTGACAAGCATGTATACTTTCCTATGTCTGGTTTCAGGTCGCAAACACGAATTGTTTCGTGGCTCTAGCAACTGGTTGGGGAAAACATAATTAGTTTTTGAGGTCGGTTTTGGGTTAATGATGACAAGCGACGGTCAAATCAGGAGGTTGCATTAATGGGCACCACTGAGGATCGAACCCACGACCTTGCAGTCAAGAGTACGGCGCTCTACCAACCGAGCTAATCCTGATCCCTATATATCTATGATCAACCAGCCCCTTCACGAGGTCAGGGGATGGGGTGGTTGATCATGGCAAAGTTAGTAAGTATGCATGCTTGCTTCACAGGTCTACTCCAAAACCTGGGATTTTGGCAATGTTTGACTGACCCCCTTGAGGTTTTGTTGGGGGGGCAGTCAAACATTGTCAAATTCCCAGGTTTTGGAGTAGACCTATCTGTGGCTTGCTTGTAACTACATATTATGTATTTATGGCTATTAATGCTTCATCAGCACCCCAGATCTACTCTTAAACATGGGTCTCTGACAATGGTTGACTGTCCCCCTTGAGTGGGTTTTTGTTTTGAAGTAGACCTGTTTTTGGTCTGCACTTTAACTACACAAGTGACGACAAGACAAGTCACTCACTCCCTGCTCTAATCTAAGTAAGCAAGGACTCCTTGCTAAAGAAAGGCACATAGTTAACTCACTTGATGAGATTCTTTTTGCTGCACTTGCACCTTGACTGATACCAATCAGTGTATCTCCAGTTATGAGTTGTAGTATGCAGGAGTTTATATACAGAATATTTATAGGATGATGAAACTCACACTTGGCTTTTCCACTCAATTTATATTTTGACAACAAAATTGTCACGTGACATTTTTATTAAATACTCATTTCCAAATCCTTGTTTAGTCAGGGAATATTCAACCCGCCCCGCTAGATTGTAAGTGAAACTGCTAAAAAACCAAAGGCTTATTGACAAACAGTTTCACTGGACTCACTACATTATATCAATCATAATCCTAAAATTAGTATGTATCATTGTCAAAGGGTTGGTATACGCCCGACAATGAGATTTGTCTTTATCCTTTGTTGGGGCTACTTCTGGACATGATGATCAAATTGTGAAGTGAAGAACTCTAATTATCACATCCACTGGACGTGCACACCTGCAGTAGGCCTGTGATCACAACTATTACAAAAACTATTGATTACGTAAGTCAAGGAGCAACATAAAGTGCTGTTGAGCTCAATCAATATTCGAAGTATTCATTGTATTGTTAAGAAGTAAAACTAAAAATGGCACGGCGATGGTTCAGTCATGGATTTGATGAGTTTGAGCCGTCTCACCTGAAGATTCTTAGCTCCTAGCGCCGACTTCAGGAACATTTAAAACTCATGACTTGTTTTACGTTTCTGGGTCATTTACCGGTAAACCAATAAGGAACAGCTTTAAATCTAACCGGGGTTTGAGGCAGGAGCTGTTAACAGTGGGCAACCAGGCAGTAGGTAGACAGTTCCAGTCTTTGGCAGTTCTAACAAAAAAGAACCGGCAATAGTGCAAAGTGTTGGTAGATGGAATGAAATACTGCTGCGCATGGCGCCTGCTGGAGTGATGTATTGACGGATCTAGGCACATGCTCATTGTTGATGTGAGGAGCATTAAAGTGGTAGGTGCGAAAGACTTGCAGTCGCCTACACTTACGGCGGTCATCCAGTGGTTGGAGGTAAAGCTTTGAGAGAAGACCGGTGGTGCTGGTCTTCCTGTCGCTGCGCCGGATGCCACAGATGAACCGTGCTGCGCGACGGGGTATCTCGATGTTATGGAGTTTGTAGGAGTTCTCTGATGGGCGTTTCTTCCTTGTGAAACAAATGTGCTCACATTGCCAGCCAGTGGGTTATGTAGGATCACTGCAAACAGAAGTCTGCATTATCTTGCATTTACTGTCAGCACAAAGTCTTGGCACACTAACTAGCTGTCAATTAAGGCAGGGTGAATTATTATGGTCAGTCAAACTGATTGGTGTGCATGTGTATGGTTACAATGCAAGCAACCTGCTGATAAAGCAATGAACTACCTCGTCGTTCATTGGATAAAACCTACCTGGTCTTACAAAAAAATCAGATTGACTCTGCAGACGTATTATATTATGGTCTGCAGACCAAGCTTTAACATCAATTTAATGTACACAACAACCCAACATACTAGCTACCAGATAACTGAAATCTAATTTCTAATATACTAAGCGAATCTGAGCTGGCCATAGCCGCCAACAAACAACCCAGGTCATAACCTCTGTTGCTCAAATATGCTGCATATAAGTCTGCAACAATCTATCTTGAGCTGCAAGACTTTTAAATAGCAAAAGACTATTTGAAGAAATTGAATCTACCTCATCTGCCAGACGGACCTTGTGAAAGGTCACTAACTAAGGATGCAAGTAGGACTCTGACAACTCCCTATCTTGGATCAAGAGAAATCCCCAATGTGCTATATCTATTCGCATAGAAAGGCACTTAATGTCAATGAGTTACTTGAATAGATGCATAGTTAGGGGCTGGGAATGGACTGATGGCACATCTTTACCATAGCGTGATAGTTGGCACCCTTTTGTATCACCATCCAGATCATTGCATATCAGTCAATCCACTCAGACCATCACTGCTCAGATGTAAGGTCATCTTTAAGTAAGATGCAATCCATAATCAACACACCCAGTCCGCACAAAATTCATCTACGTCACCAAGCTCTCTTCTGTTAATTTGGGCTCCCTGACTGCCCTGAGGCTCATGTGTATTAGGGAGATACCATGTGTCTCTGCTGTCATAAGGATCGTTGTGTACACATATAAATTAGACAATATATTGCATCTCTTGTCTTTGTACTTGTACATTGAACATATGCATAACTATTTTTCAGGTTAACAAACACAATGTCAGAAACGGACAGTAAGACGAATGTGAAAATGAATAAGAAAACGAAACTGGAAGATCTAAAGCAGCTTAGTAAAGAGGATCTTGTTGACAAGATAAGACAACTCGAGTTTCATGTCAACCAGCTGAAAAATGTTATTGCGAAGGGAAATAGTGAAAAGAATGTCAAACCAAGGCCTAAGCAGCGGCCCTTTGACTGGTCAAAATATAACAAGCGTCATATTGCTCTCAAAATAGCATATCTTGGTTTTGACTATAAAGGATTTGTTGTCCAGGAAGACACGAATAAGACCATTGAGAATGCTCTGTTTGATGCCTTCATCACTGCAAGGTTGATTGAGTGCAGAGAGAATTCTAACTACCACCGCTGTGGAAGGACAGATAAAGGAGTCAGTGCTTTCTGTCAGGTGATTTCAATTGACATGAGATCTACTCAACCAGAAGGGGAAGGAGTGATTGCCGTGCCTGGATGTACAACTGCTAGTGCTGCGAAACCTGAGTTGGACTATGTGGGTATCCTGAATCGTATTCTTCCTCCAGATATTAGAGTTTTAGCCTGGGCTCCTGTGAAGACAGACTTCAGCGCACGATTCAATTGTAACAGCCGTATATATAAGTACTTCTTCCCTCGAGGTGACCTAGATGTGAACCTTATGAATAAGGCGGCTTTGAAGTTGACTGGCACACATGACTTTAGAAACTTGTGTAAGATGGACGTTGGGAATGGTGTGACAAACTTCATACGAACTGTGGATTCAGCTCATGTTGAAGCCGGTCCAGGAGAGAAGGGGTATGATATGTGTGTATTCACAGTGGTCAGTAAAGCTTTCTTATGGCATCAGATAAGATGTATAATGGCACTAGCATTCATGGTCGGAAAGAAACAAGAGGCACCAGAAATCATCGATGAGCTGTTTGATGTAGAGACGAATCCATGCAAACCTCAGTATACGATGGCTAGTGAGATACCTTTGAACCTGTACGACTGCTCCTATGATGATCTAAAGTGGAATTATGACCCAGGTTTGTCGAACTTTGATAGCCTTGCATGGCATTTTGTTTTTATAATCAAATTAACCACATACAATAGACCGTTTCATACTGATTTTAGCACTTTTAGGAAGAAACTTGCAATCGAGTGATCCTATGGTAACCTAGACTCTTACTCAAGGTAGATCGGCTGTGCAGCATATGTAACTCGATCAATCTTATTTCATGCCGTTATCAAATTTGGACACTTATAGTTCGTCAGTAATGCCAAGAAGTATTTTGCTGCTGTTTATATGTCAACATACACTAGTTCGCTACAAAGAGGCAATTTATTTTCACGAATATGTATATTTGTATTGCCTTGTCATTGCCAGTTGAGACAGAAAGGACAGTGTCGCACTATCAAAAACAGTGGGCAGAACTGACCATCAAGAGAACGATGCTACACTCTATGATTGACAGCCTGACATCAGTAGTACCTGTCTCTATTTGTCACCAATCAGACATGTTGTTACCAGGCTACCGACGAAGTGCTGAATACAGGCCTCTGTTGTCAAGAACAACCTGTAGCAGCCTTGAGGATCGGAAAGAGTACTATGCCAAGAGGAGAAAACTTGATAAGTATCTGAATACTGATGCAGATAAAGCTAGTGATGATATAAACTCAACTACCGAGCCAACTGAGGGCGCCTGTGACTCTTGACTGTAAGTGAGTAGTACAATGTGATTCTAAATACAATAGAGTTGATTTTGTTTTTATGAAATTTTGTTACTTAGCTTTCTTATTACATTTCAGTAATTGATGGGCCTCACCTAGAAAGTACTGGCAAAGTAAATTTTTCTCAGATATTCTTAATTACACTTTTATGTTATTAGTGCAGCAAAAAAGGTTATTGCAACGAGTTGACAACTCTTAGATTATATTGTGATTTTTAAGAACATTCATGGTAAAAGCCAAGTTACAGTGACATTAATCAATACATACATACATACATCCAGTACTATGGCATGCTATGCTGTCACCAGTGAGTATGTCCCTAACTGCCTGCTGTCACGGTCCTTTTCAATAAATTGCCTCCTTTTTTGACCAGAGAAGATAACTTCACAGCACATTTATTGGGAATGGGAATCTTTACTTCTTATTGATTCAACTGAGGTAAAGGAAGTTAGATTTCTTATGCAATATGTCTTATGACCCATCTGGTGAATTGAATCATAATGTTATAAAGGAATTAGGAATTTAAACAGGACCGATTTTCATATTTTAGTTTTATTTGGGTTTTAACAATGTAATATTCTGTGTTTGCGCTGTATCATCTAACCTAAATTGACATGACCTGTCAATCAGTTACACGGAAAGTAAAAAGAAACAATATACATGGGGAACAAAAAGATAAAAAGGCAGACTAGTAAAACTGACAAAATATTCCCATCAGCTCCAGTGGAAAAATGTATTGCAAAATAGAAAAGTTTAACTCCAGTTTAGTTTAGACTATGATGATAGTAAAAATACAAACGTCTTGCTATGTGCAGGTAAAATCCTGTCAGATTGCTTGTTGTACTAGCTAGGCCATATAAATGATAACATACATCCAGCCAGGGATCTGCATAACAATTAGCCATAGATATTATCATTCTGCGTAGATACCATAGACAGTGCCAACTGCAAACAAGTGCTTGTTTTTAAATTCAAAGCTTGAGAATGTGTCAACACTGGCATCCCATAGACACCTGCTGCCTACTGTCATACCCTGCTCGTTTGTGGAGCCAATGGTTATCAGTGTTATAACCTTGAATCTCGGTATTTGCAGTTCCTTCACTCTTGCCTTCACCACCTGATAATAGAAATGAGATGTTGCTGCTTACAGATAACAATGTTATCTTGAAATGTTTTGGACATGTTTTTTTTAATCGGCATTTCATTATGTAGGCAACTAATTGCCAGTACCGGCAACTCTTATAAAGTTTGAGCACTTAAACTAAGTAAAGATAAATATTCTAGTAATAGGATGTCCCATACAGTTACGCACATGTTTGTTGGGTCAGTTAAATTTGACAACAATTTTTCAGTGTTTTATAATAAGGACAACGTGTGTACCAATGGAGAGGCGCACACTGTAGGAAAAATAGTTGCACCCGCAAAAACGGTTTAAAATTCACATACTTTAATTTCTTACCTCAGATAGCGTTTTGGTCATCTGGCGGCAGATATCAGGCTCATATGGCTGATCCACTAAGTAACTTTCTAGAACATCTCTTATAATATTTTGTACAGCTGAATCGGGGAATTTCTTTTGTGCTGTCAGCTGGAATGTGTTCTCAAATTTGACGTGTGATTTAACATCTTCATGTGCCGGCTCATCTTGATAGGAAACTGTGCTCATCGATCTGTGAACGAATAACTGCATTTGTTGACAATCGTTTATTGTGCTTGCTGTTCAATCTTCAACATTGGCTTGTACTGTGTACAGACAGAAATTATTAGTCTCAAGTTAAGATTGTTATCTTACAAAGAAACTGTCATCATTGTAGCGGGCTAAGTGAGGAAACTCGCTGAGCGATTATAGCTCATGGGAGATCAGTGTCCTAACATATAGATCTGTTTTGTACTCACCCTCCATACTTCCTTTGCTGACCAGCATGGTGTTGAACTTTGTGTATAACCTCACTATTTATAGTAGATTGGCTTCCTCGTTTCTTCAGTAGCCTTGCTGCTTTCTCTTTGGCAAGCTCACGATCCGACATCTTACTGATTCACCTATCAAATTAAACATACTTTAATAATTTCCAGTATTATTGGTATCGATAAATATCAAGATGTTGTATCGTACTCATTACACCAAAATCACCACTGCATCATCTAGCCAGGGTTCCCATGCTGATATGCTTCACAACTTATTTATATAAATTCTAAGCCTCCTACTGGAATTACCTTAATGTGCCATAGGCACTTGGTCAGATAAATAATTGTCAATTTCGACTAAGCGAGGACTTGACCGGGAAAATATGGTGATCAGATGCAGATTAGATCTGGTAGTCTGAACCGCTATTTCTGGTGATTCTTATTGAAATACCTTTCGTAGTGATTCCTGCCCTTATACTGGCAGCCGACTTATATTGACAAAAATTGATGTTAAATTTCTCATTTATGAGGAAGCAGGCCTAACAAGAGGTCCTGTGCCTAAAGCGTTAACAATTTATTCTGATCAGCATATATTTTGGCCTGTTGAAAGAGAGATACCTAACCTAGGGTGTTTCTGTGTTACCCCGGTCAAGTCAACTGAATTGAATATTGCTCACTACATCAGACCAATGAACTTCCATGTATTCATTCCTCATGGAGTCAGAGCTTTCCATGGTCTTCATCACATGTCATCATCAAGTGCCAAACAAATCTCTAAAAAAATCTCTTAATTGACAATTGATGAAAATAATGTAGACTCAGTCTGTTGAAAGTGATAGGTTATGTTGAGAATATTGTCTCATCATCGAGAGATACCTTTAAAAATAGTGTCACGAATATTGCCCCCAATAGTTCAATGACCCTGTAATCAATTACAATTACCTGGTTTGATCAAACTCACCTGTGAGCAATTAAAATCATTAAACTTTCATTCAAAAGAGAAGTTTACAGGCAAGACTTTTGAGCTTGACTTATTGCCTAGCAACTAGCAATGTATGGACTGCACTGAATAGTAGGGAGATGCAATCCGCAGAAATAATTAATTCCTCGTAATCTACCAATGTTGAGCTTAGTAACCACCAAAGCTTCCTTGGAGTTCCTGTAAAGGCAATAGGAAAATAACATTGAAGGAGATTTCTTAGAAAAAAAAGTATAGTTAGATATGCCTGTTCTATGATTTGATGCTGAAATAGTGCATATAAAATGGCTAGGGTCTCACAATGGAGAAGGACTGTTAGTGACACTGTGTCATGGAGGCAGGACCAGGGTTTAGAAGCTACTATATACATAGTAAGAGAGGTTGGACCTACAGGGTTTCTGTTGAAAGAAGAAGGAGAATCTAAGCCAGTAAAGGTATGTCTTCATTTCAGTTTAGTTTCTTGAATTTTTTGATCACCCATTTGGTGCAATTTTTTAATATCAGAATTTTCTCCCTGGCACTCTACAAAAAAATTAGCAAAGGATGATAGTAATATATGGTCAGTTATGATGTGATTAATAGAATATACAGAGCAAGATAATACAATAGGTACTGCATGGAGTAAGAGAGAACTTCTTGGGTACTGCCTGTATATTGAGGATAATCTTCACTAAATGGTACTTGGCTCAGCTCTGGATCAAGTTTGTTTCCTCTGTGGTGACAGAGTACTTCGGGTATTGAGGTGCCGCGCGGCAACTTGATACACATCTTTTACGTTATTGCTCCGTATTAACAGAGGGAGCAAACTCATCTCATAGCCATGTAAGAAATATCTGAATCTTTACTCATCAAGATCAACATACTTATCTTGCAGGTATTTATTGGCGATCCCCACAGCTGCACATGTCCGGGATTCCGCAAAGAGAAGGATCTTTGTAAACATTTATGCTGGCTATTACTAAAAAAATTCAAAATACCGAGAGAGGATCCAATTAGCTGGCAATTAGGATTAGTTGAGAGAGAGATTAATGATATATTAAGAGGAGAAGCTAATAGAAGAGCTACAAGGTTAGTAATTGTCTATACAATAAGTTGGTTCCGCTATGGCTAGGGATGAAGATGGGCTCTGACACTTCATTATACTGGATTTCACTCTGGCTTCTGGATATCTCTTGTTTGTTCACTGTTGGTAATCTGAAGTGAGAGAGTTACTTGTGGTGATATTCATTTTGCAGGCATTGAATTTCGTTGCTTAGTTGAGTAGAACTAAAAAATCGTAAAAGTTGGCAAGCTTAAATGCAGGAATTATTATATTGCTACAAACAATTTTTAGTGTGGGAAATGTTCATTAGGACTTGATTGTTGTGCCTCTAGCACCACATTTAACCACTAGAAACATTTGACTCATTTGAAAATAAATGATGAGTTCAATAATCTCACCTGTAGTGCCACAATAAACTTCTGATTTCAGAAATAGACCTGATACAGCCAGACAGGCACCTGCTAGTGCTCCTAAGGCTCCTGATGGTCGTCCTGCTCTGGAGCAGAGGGACATCGGGGAGGATGATACTTGCCCGATCTGTATGGAGGAGCTATTGGCTAAGCGCGAACCTGTCACTTACTGCAAGTAAGTTTGGCTGTGACTGTGATGATGTTATGTTTATTTCTACATTCCTGTACATTTGTGGTAATCATGATAAGAGTAGGAGGTGGCTCAGTGGTTAGAGCGCTGGTTCTTCACCATTCAAGTGTTGAAGGTCGTTCGAACCCCACTGCTGTCCACTGGGAGTGGTTGGACCCCTAGGTGTGCTCCGACCTGCCTACAAACTGAGAGCAAACCGGCGCAGACATTGCAGCCTCGCCCTTAAGGCACACACTATTTCGCCACCACGATGCGGTAAGTGACTAACACTTACGATTTTAACCAACCAACATTTAACCAACATTTTAACCAATATTTGAATGCTGACAATAGTTTGAACTACAAAGGGTCGGTGCTCTGGTTAAAATAATTCATATGAAAAGTAAAATACCTATTGGCACGTTTTTCAGTTTTAGCTTTCAACGGTCTAAAATTGGTACAGCATCGAGAGGATTTTCTTGATGTATTAAAACCATTTCTTGGATATAGCGGGTGGTCACTATCATTGGCAATCTTTCTAAAATGAGTCATGGCTTGGTTTAAAATAAATTATTTAAGAGGGCACAGCCGTAACAGAGACATTCGATCGAGATTGTGGACATCTCTCAAATAATGCAATCGTTTGTCCTCTGTGAATAAACCTCACACGATTGGTTTGGCAGTTGGTTAGTTATTTATTAACTTTTGTGTGCTTATACTGTCATACGGTAATTTTATCATACTAATATCATGTTGCTTCATATTTTTTGCAAAGAGAGCATTGAATTGAAAATTATTCACGTTCACGATTTTTCATTGTTTTGCAGATACAGTTGCGCGAATAGCATTCACATCAAATGTATGAAGATATGGGCGGAGCACCAAACATCATCTGGTGAGAAAATGATAAAGTGTCCGTTTTGTCGAGAAGATTTTGGACCCGCTGAGTATTTGAGGGAGGAGTACCGAAATACTGTGGTACCAGGGCTATACAGACAACGAGTCACTGAGCATAATGGTACATTGTGTAGAGTGTGCAGTCAAAGTCCTATCCAGGGAAAATGCTACAGGTAAAACGCTCAATGTTCCATATATCGTTTCTTACTGCAGTTTTATTCCTTTGAATTATTTCTCCCAGCATTAGCGCGCATGTGATACACTCTGCCATAATTTTTACTTTGATGTAGGCTGTTAAACTTGTTTCCTTTCTTATTACAGGTGCACTAGGTGCAATGAATATCACCTCTGTCAAAAATGCTTTAATACGCCAACCCACACTGATCACTCTTTTGAGTTCAGAGCTGTAAGTATCCTGAATAATGATGCAATCTTACATTTTTGTTATGTATTTATGCTTAAAGGTCACTTTCAACACTACTATATTAGAGCTTCTTAGTATATACCATAGATAAAACATATCTGTCAGCACAAGGTTTTGCCTGCAGGCACTTACCCAGGAGTCCCTTATCAAAGTTGTCTCGTCATACTCAAGGAGAAGACAAGTTCAAAATATTGTGCCTCCTTGTCAAAGTGTTTGCAAATGCATAATAATGTTATGGTTCTTTTTGCATGTTTTCTATACATGGAGTCTGAGGAGATTATATTATGATTGTTGTCTTATCATACCATGTCAGTCTTATTTTGACTGTCAGTACCATATCTCTTTATTATAAATGTTGATCCTGTAAAACGTAAAGTAAAATGGTATAAAACTAAAAACTTGTTTTCCAGGCACCAGGGCAGAGATGGAGACCAGCACAGAGAGTCATCACTAATGGACTTCCTATACCCTCAGCAATGGCCGATAATCTTATGAGCCGAGATATCGGTGATGGTGATTATGATATTCTGCTGCAGCTTGACAAGTGAGATTCAGTATTTTTGTTTTATCCTGCATTAGTCACCTGAAACTGTGATGAGCCAAAGTTCAAACAGTCTGCGAATTTCTTTATGAATGAATTAACTTGAGGTGCAGTTTCAGCCGAATGAAATGACCCTATCACCATTTTGTTTATTGGTGCCATGTTTGTCTTTTAGTCCAACTGCACAAGAGTTGAGTGAGATACCAGAGTCTGTGATAAAAGGATTCCCCCTGGAGAGGGTGAGAGTTGGTAGTAGGTACTTAGCTCCAGGAGAACAATGCTGTGTCTGTCTCAGGGCTTATAATGCTGGAGATCAGATCAGACGTCTACCATGTAGGCATAAGGTATGTTTTTCACAGCAGATTTTCAGAATTGGAGAATTTTCCATGCAATGTCTAAAACTTACAAGTATGGCAGTATGAAAACCAATCCTTATGGAGGGTGACTAAGGATTGTTATTTAATGCTTCAGTTATGAAATAAGAGTTGTACACCGTGGCACTTATTATTATAGTTCCACAAAGACTGTATCGATAACTGGCTACTACATCAACACCCTACATGTCCAGTAGATGGACAGGTAGTATGGAGCAGATTAACGGGTGACTCACAGTCATCCAATCCGAGGGCTCCCCAGGCTAGACGTCGACCAGCTCAGAGAGTATCAAACCAGTCTAGTGATAACCAAAGGTCAAATGTACAGAGGGAAGGTAGTCATCAAGGTCTTGAGATCCCTGGAATTGGTAAGTGTCGTATTGTTGATTCTCTAGTGCTTAATATGAGGAAAAAACAGTAAACATCATCAGCATAATGTTAATATAGTTTGGTCCTTAAAATGAAATGATCGTGGCGGGTTTTGTTAGATTATTTATGTGTTCCGGACAAATGCTTTGGTTGCAGATCGTTAGATGTCATAAAAAATGTTCTATGACTTGTATTAGGTGTGGGATTACATAACAAAACACAGGCAGAATGATAATGTTAATAATTTCACTTTATTTCTTGAGACCGGATTCATTCACAAACTGTTGATGTCACATTGCGTACATAGTCCTCCTTCGCATTAATGACAGCAAGAAGTGAGTGACTGGAAACTAAATTTTCAAAAGCTCAAAAGCAATAAAATGGTAGGTTACATAGGTAAGAATCATCACCATGCTGTTGTATTAAATAGTACAGTTATTGTGTTATAGGTATTGTGAGGTTGAGTAATAACAGTCACTCAGCAGATATAAATAACAACAGGAGACAGCAAAGATCTAATAGCACAGTATCAGAACCTCCACCAAGAGTCATCCAGCCAGATAACAGGTCAGTCGCGTTAGTAAATATACTGAGTAATGTTACTAACTACAGGTACTGTTTTTGGTGGCGGGCTTTAATGCAAATAAAAAATATTTATTGTCAGCAACAGTTCATCATCTCTAATTGGATGACAAGATTACTTTTTCCATGAACGCGTTTGTGTGTTTTAGATCATATTAAATGATGTTGATATTTTTATAGCGGGCTACATGCTGATGGTGATAGCATTAATCTTGCTCGTCTTCTACTCACTGATGCTATTCAGTCTCGGGATGCAGCAGAAGCCCTACCCGCAGCGGAGATGTCAGATCACGACTACATTTCCTCACAGATATCACATACACGTGCCCCTGAAGCTGACCGCACTTTAGTCCAGAGACAGCAGCAGAGATCCAACAGGCTGACCGGGTCAGCAGGAGCTGTGAATACCAGGCCAGCAGCAGTAATACCAAGTCGACTGCACCAACAAGGTGTCACACTATCAGATACAGGTTTGTTAGTAGAAGTGTAGAGTTTCCCTGAAATCTTGGAAACAAAGCCAGTGATCCAGTGTGTTTAACTAGGGTGTTTGTTGATTGGTGCGATGACAGAAATGAGTAAAAGATACAAAAGATATCAAAATTATCTACTAAGCAATTGATTCTAGTTGATTCTAAATCATTCAGCATTCAACATATAGGAAGTTCTGGTTTCTAAAAGAGGTTATCTATACTTCCAAGTTTAGGAAGGTTTTTTGGATAGAATATTTCCACGAGCAATTTTTCTTCAAGTCTAACAATTTCTCCTTAAATTTTGTTTTTAGAGTCAGAGAATGCGCGGAGAAGGAAACGCAATATGATGTTGGCTAACAGAGCTCAAACATTGAGTGGAAGTATGAAGGATCTGTCATCCCCAAGTATTAGCACAGCCCAGGTGAGTCAGAGTCTGTGTCTATGTAATATCACTCATAATATTTTACCATAGACTTTATGTAAATAATTTTATACATACACGATACTCTAACTATGGTAGTTACCTCTCCAGACATTTTAAGAGAACAACTCCATTTTCTTAGCAAGCAATGTGAAGATTTTTGTAATATAATAGTTTATAATACCAGTTTTTTTTCACATTCACTTGCAGCCTGCAGGTGTATCTAGTCTCTACCTTGGCAATGGCCCTGCAAATACTTTGCAACAGGCTGCAGTACCAACTGTTCACAGAGTTCATCAAGCACACAGAGCTAAAGCCCTGAGGACCCACACACAACATGATCGTGTACAGGTAAAAATAAGATGGAATAAATAAGATACATGTATGTGTGTACTCTCTGCTGATAACAAGCTCGTAAACTGCTGTTTTTACCACCTGTTTAGATTGTTAGCGGGAAAGATTAAAGACGATTTCTTTCCCAAACAGTTCAATTTTTGTTTGTGTTTTCAGCAAGCTGATGAAGCAGGACATAATATTGGTTCTCTCACTATTGGAAACATTATACACAGTGGCAGTCTTGCAGGCAAGCAACCAAATGGAGCGAGACGAAAACCTCATCTTAGCAATAAAGCTGGCCCTAAACCGAGGGAACCTCATTATGTTCCTCAGAATGTATCCATGTTAGAGCTTACAGGGACAAGGTTTTCATAGTAAACTGGTATGAAGGGTGGTCCAGCCGACCCATGGTTAGTGAGACGCTCAAAAGCAGGTGCTTCTTCTGCATAATGATGTGATGCAGTGGATAAACTTGACTGTGCAGTGCGCATCGCTAGGCCAGGGGGTTTCCCTCCATTGTTTAGTTGTGGTTTAATCAAACCCAACTACCTCTTGGACTTCAATTCTATGTCCTACACAAACTTTTTCTTATGACTATCGGGTTTGAAGTTATGTCATGGGTCATATTTATTTTTATTATGTTTCAATGCATAAGGGTCTTTGTGAATGTTTATTTTCTCTCCTATTGTGAAAGTACTTGCATTACATCAGTCATATATTTACAACACGATTTATTTTTTTGCTTTCATTTCAATGGTGCTCTTTTCAGTGGAATACACAATACATCAATTATATTTGTATTTATTTTTCAATTTGCCATAGCTATGTGAATGATCTCAACCATTATCCTTGAACAGAAATAGGCATGAAAAAAAGCTGAAAGCAAACAGTAATTCACTTTTAGCCAAACTCCACCTCCAGCGTACATAAGTTTGGTATACAAAAAAGGTCCCTCCAAGCAAATAAGCCAAAAACGATATTGCTGATATAATTGCACATAAATCTTCCTAGAAGATCTGGCTCCAAAAATCATTCCTACTGAGAGTCCCCCATCCTCCCCAGTACAGCTGATTAAAAAAATCACGAACACTGATTAGGACTACTAGGGGTTCATTTCTTGGAAATTTCTCATCATCATCATACAAACTATACACATCAGGGTACTAACTATACAAAAACCCCAGGTACCACTGAAAATTCCATACCAGACTTTCACCCTCCCTGCTTTCACCAGTGAGTTTGTGCCTGAAACTCCCTGCTTTCACCAGGTCTGGACTGCCACTACAGACAAGGGTTATCCTCCCCTTTTTTAATAAATCTAACACAGCTTCCACCTAATTGGCTGTAGATTACACTCTGAAGATGGCGACTGTGGTGAGAGTGAAAAGAAAACTAACTGAGGAACCAACTGAAAAAATTGTCATATCCTGCAAAAGACCCAAAGGTTCAGACTTAGACAATGAGGGAGAAACACTCAAAGAAGTATTTAGGTTGGCAGGAACAGTGAAGTCAAAGGTGATGATCAGTAATATTGTTATTTGGCTAACTATAAGTCTTTCTTTTCAACAATAATAATCATCAATAGAATAGAACCATTCATGATCATTATTGCTGTCTACTAATCTATGTGTAATAATTGTAGAAGATCTTACAAACACGAATTTATAGTAGATCATGATGCAAGGTTTTCTTATCTTGTGTTTCTTTTGATCAATCACACAGCATCATTATTGTTCACTGGTTCACTGCCTGTATAATATCATATTTATTAGACACAGCTTGATTGATCTTACAAAGGTCAGGAAGGAGTAAAATATAGATAGAAGTAGGTCATAAGGAAAAGCAAGGTTACCCCTAGGGAAAAGCCTTTGCTTTACTCTTCCTTGACTTGATCAATCAATCACAGGCCCACTGGTAAAGTTTGTACTAGTCCACTTCGGTCAAGTGCCGAAGTAGTTACACAGCACTTTGCCTGAGTGAGGAAACAGGGCAGATGTTGGCTCTCGACAATTTTCACACGATGTTTCAGAGTGGTAGGAAGTCTAGCCTCGTCACAGCTGCCCCACTGCAAAACTAAAATTGGCCGCTGGGCATATACCTGAATCTAAGGCAGCTTTTTTAATTGAAAGACCCCCTGGAAAAAGCCAAGATTATTTAGTCATCACTCGTTTCAAGTCCTCGCTCCTTTAATCACATTTATTCCCAAATTGTCAATTGAAGATATATAGTTCCAACAAGCAGTGAGCTATTTGGAAAGGAGACCTCTTGACTGCCTCTTTCAACTCAGCGAGGAACAGTCAGAGTACACTTTTGGCAATTGATCGATCACAGGCTTCTGAAACAGATCCTATGAATGTTTCCTGGCGGCTTTTAGGTTGACAGGTTCTCTAAAAAGACCAAAATATGCGCTGTTTCATCAATCAATTTGGATAAACCTGAATAATTTTGATGAACTTGATAAATATAGAGTCAATTATTCTTTCATAATAATATATCAATAATTTTTATTTTGCTTTTTAGAATGAAGCTGATCTACGCAGTGCCCTAGATAAAAACAAGACAGGAAACCCACAAAAATCTAACTCTAGATCATCTCAACCAGGTCCAACAAGACAATCTAAAGATAAGAAAGCGTATTCTGTGATAGGACAACAGCATATTGACCTCCTGAAAACAGCTACAGAGTCCGCCATACAAGGGGCATCAGCTGTATCAAACAATGTCTGTCTGTTTGATGCCGTCATCAATGACGATCAGGTGAGTATAATTAATTTTTGTTTGTTTGGACGACTTCGATTGTGTTGGCATAACTGACATAACAATGTTTATTAGCTGTTAATTTTGTTGAGTCATAGATGTAATGTGTCCTGTTTTTGTAAGTGGCCAGATCCTCAGTTTGACACTGGAAAGCAAGATATTGTATGTAATGGCGAAGTGATGGTGAAAGTTGAAAATACCCCGGGAAACAATGGAGATAGTACTTCAATGGAGACGGATGAAGATGGTTATGTGTATGATATATTCTACTTAGATCGGTGAGTATGATATTAATCTATGATGGCTACATAGTAACAAATTATTATTGAGTGTATGGATATTTATCATTTCCCTATGAGCAGACCGAGATAATTTTCATATATGTCATGATTTAGCTCAATTTGTATTTCAAAAACTTCAATTAACTGGATAACTGTTAATAACTGTAAACTTTCATCATTTCGCCATCGTACATTGATAACACTAATAACATGGGTTTTTTACAGGGAAGAGGGGGCAATAAGTTTTGAGTTGTTTGAGAATATTCTGTGTATCGAGGCATTTGGAGAAGACTACTCCCAGTTTGCTGACTACAGACACGACAGGATATATGAGGATGATAATGATGATAGTAACGATGAAGATAACTGGAGAAATGATTACCCAGACGAGGAGGACGGGTGAGTTTGTGTAGTATTCTGTTCTGTAAGATGAAAAGAAAACCTCCTACATTTAAATCTTCTCTAATCTAATCTAAGGAGTGAGATGTCTCCAGTTTTTTGGCTTGGAATAGAGTTGGAAGGGAACCAAACTGTGTTTTATGTTTGCAGGAATTTCTCTTGGGCTGCATGGCTGGTTTTGTTTGTGCCGAATGCTGTGAGCGCTGTGTGCAGTCAGTCAATTAATTGGCCTTCACCGCAAAATCCAGATTACCAGTAGTTGGTTAAACAATGATAAGATTTGAGTTCAATATTGCCATGGATGTGCATAGCCAAAGCATCTTGTTTGGTCATGAGAAGAATGGTGCAGATAACTCCAGTAACCATTGAATAATTTTAAGGTTATTTACTTTTGTGAGCTTTAGAGACTCAGATGATGAGAATAGGGCTTATGGTGCTGCTTTGGACGATGTTAACGATGTCCTCAGGTTTGATAGAGTCAGACTAGCCAGTTCTGAAGGTAAGTGAAGGTTGTAATATATTAGCCAGGTGACAGTTAATTAAGTTTCCAACTGTTCACACTCTGGTTTAATGTATCGTAGACTGGTAATTTTGACATTTTTTTTATGCGAAATAGTTGGTCAATATTTGTTATCTAAATTATAGAATCAGAAGAAGATGATCTACTGAGAGACTATCACTTCACAGAGAATAAATCATTTGAGAGATATTACTCATCATATAAGAAGAGTAAAAGGAAGGAGCGCAGGGGTGTAGGGGAGTGTAATACAAGTAGTGAGGACAATGATGATCTGTCTATGTCTGATGGATGTGATGATCTCTGATCTCAGCTGAACAAATGTCCGGTGCTGACTGAGCAGGAAAGAGCTAATAGCTTAACCAGGAACAAAAGTTAGACTCACATACAACGTGCCACCATTGTCCTGATTTCTTGCGAACGCACTGTTCAATAATTATTGTGAATACTGTACATACTATATTACTAAGTTATTTTTACTCAAATTATTTTCTTAATAAAAATATCTCCATACAACTAAAATACACAGGTGCCTGGTTTTGATCTTGTGTGTGATGAAAGAAACACCTGTAGGTGCTTTTTATGAATTTTATTTGCGCTACCAAGGTGTATGTCATGTTAAAATGGAATATGGAGAGACAAAAGATGCTTGTTTTGACCACACTGTTAGGTAGCATTAAGACAAGCCTAAAACTATGCTAGAATTTTATTTATTGATTTTCCTTCTGCATTTAACTCTACCCTTTCATCATATTTAGCTGAGAGCCTTAGATGTCTTGGTACTCCTGAATTTTTTGTGCAAATAGAAATAGTGAATTGGTGTTTAAATTGACAAACTGAAGCAAATTTAAGCAGTAATAGACAGTTTTCTGAGCTCAAATTTAAGCCTTTTTTAGGAGTTGTCCTCTCTCCAGTTTGGTACTTTTTAACCCATTGAGCATAGGAAAAACAAGCTGAAATTGTCTTATCTTGAGAACATAATATAATAGGATAAGAGTTTGCTTTGACTCAGGATCATTGAAAACCCTAACGGACATCATAGAAATTTTTTCAAGAATGCGGATGACCAGGCGTTTGTTGGACTTTTCAGATGATTTTTATCTTTATATCGTTAAATATTATTTGAAATGGTGTGAACCTAGCAATCCTATTTTAAAACTAGGACTTATGAGATGATCAATCTATTTTTTATAAATAGAAATAGGAAATAGATAGACAGTTTCAAGTACCTTGGCACATTTTTTCAACGTGATCTCAAATGGCACAAGAGGCGTAGGAGGTAGCTCAGTTGGTTAGAGCGCCTGCCCTCTAATGCGCATACGTTTGAGGTCTCGGGTTCGAATCCCGTTGCAGTCTACTGACTACTGGGCTCAATTGATGCCCTAGGTGTGCTCCGACCTACCTGCAAACTGAGAGCAACTTGGCGCCGAATATGGATGCCGCGCCCTTAAGGCACCTGTATTTCTCAGTCTTCGGACAGAGCCAGTCTTGCGATTTTAACCCACGTTTCTTTTTAAGAATAGTGATTTTAAAATACCATGCTTTCCCTTTGTTTAATTCATTCAATCTCTTCTTTACTCAGCGTAATAAATTTATTTATCATTTTGCCGATTTTATTCTATAATTCAGAGCTTTGTAATTATTCTAGTACTGATGGGGAGTGGCCCACACTTTTACACCCTTAGGCGCCAAGATTAACTGCGGTATTGAAGCTATTGTACATAATCAAATTTTAACAATAACTGCCGATTATTTTTGTGTTCAAGCTCAGCCCACATGAGTGGCTGTCAAAAAAGTCTCACACATTTCGTAAATACATATTATATAATCTTAGATAATCACTTTGTACCGTATTACAATATATAAAAGATAAGAAGAGCAAAATTGACATAGGGCCTACATCTTCCATCAGTTTGACGATGCAAGCTGAAGGAAAAATATGCTGACCCTGATAAAGATTTGCATCCACTTGACATATTGTCAATCAAGTCCTACCTGTCTCTTGCTGGAATTGCAATTAATTAACCAGGACATATAGTAGCCAATAAAAATGATAACATAAGTCAAAGCTACAACTGAGGGAAAGACAACAGCAGTGAAATACATGTTAGAGATCAGTCCATGTAAGAGGGTCACAAATCCAGATGTGAACCACCAAACTGCTGCAACTACACCCATATGATCTGAGTTGCCTTCGATGGCGTTTGCAGTGAGTGTGAAGTAGTTTACCTTGCAGAGTATATTCCCAAATGATGCCAGGGTCAGCCCGGTTGTAATAAGCCACAAATGGGACAAGCTGTGATAGGCCGTCTGCATAGTTTCATACATATCTATGAGTGTGGTGTTTTCTGCATCTATCTGCTGAAGTGAGAGTCTCTCAGAAATAGTTATTATAGCAGGCAGTAGGGTCAGCATGGATAGCATCACTAGAAATACTCCAGGCAGTTTAGGAATATGCTTAAAACTGTTAATTTTCATGGCAGCATTCATGTTGTAAGCGATGAAAATGGACAGCAATGGGGCCACAAGCAGTGTCGGAGCGTGATATCTTATAATAAAAATATCGCTCCAAGGAAATAAAGCTTCTGAAACATTCACAGCTACCGCGACGTATAAACTAAATACACAGGAGGACATACTTAGTGGCAGGAATCTAACGATAGTCCTCAACAAGAGCCGGTAATTCTTTGATTTTCGACCATTACTACTCGCTGACGGCATGTTATGTGTCCGCATTGATACTAATACAAGCATGATGATGACCTGAAATATAATGTTTGCTGTCGAGGAAATGAGAGTAGGGTTAGATAGATAAGTCAAAAGAATCACTATCAACGGTCCAAGCGTATATCCAACATTCTCATAGCAGCTGATTTTCAAATTTGCTCTGGCCAGATCGTCCTTCGGTACAGTTGAAGAGATGTAGGTAGTTATGGCCCCTTTGTTACCAGTCCCTATCCCTATGAGAAGCTGGATGATACACTGTAGAATAGCCTCAACAGAAGTGGAGTTCAGCTGCTCTCTGGTGTAAATGAGCGCTAAATTTGAAACGGCTGCAACAATAGCAGTGAATGTGGAGCAAAGTAGCGCTGTCTTGATTTGGTACTTGACAGCAACTCTACTAAACAAAATGTTGCCGACTAGCTTCCCAATAATATAGAGACCCAGTGTGAGGCCCAGACTCAGCTTAGAATCGAACTGAGCTATGCTCGCTGATTGCTGTGACAATGTCAGCTTGTTGAATAACACCATCAAGTAGATGGCATAAAAGTTTTTCCTCCATTTAGAAATACAGCCTCGGAGTTTGTTTGATTTCGCGGCACCGCTTGGGAAATCGGCGGGATCTTTGTTGTTGTTGGTGTTGAGCTCAATATTAGACACAGTCCTCGGCTCCTCCATTTTTTTTTGTTTGGGGTTGGGTTGGTCTAAAGGTTCGTGGTAACAGTCAATTCTTCGTCTCAACTGTACCAGATGATTGTTCGTTCGAAGTTTTATACCTTACCACGCCCCCATACTTTTGATGTACTTACTGATTTGACGTCATCCGAATGATTTTAAAATTACATTTTTGTATAAGGCAGGAATTGCCTCTGAATTATTTGGAAAACAAGAATGTGCAAAATTATTTTTAACAATATGTAAATCATATTTCCTCAAGTCAAAGAGTCATTCCCAAAAAAACACTTGGTGCATTTTACATCTGATGTTTTCATAAGCTGGATTCTCTTTCATATGTAAGTGTTTTAACGAAGTCTTGGCCTGTATACTGTATTCTAGTATTTCAACAAATTTTTCTGACAGAACCCTGGCTTGATTAAAATGGACAGGTGTGAGTGGGATTGATATTTGTACATCACTCTAGCTGATACATCGTTTGATGACACTATTTTACTGTAACCTTGTCACTTGGTTACTTTCCAAAACAAAACAATAGCCGCCTGACAAGGCTAATTTACTGAATATATTGGATACAAAAATTGCAGAATCAGAAGAAGATGATCGACTGAGAGACTATCAGTTCACAGAGAATAAAACATTTGAGAGATATTACTCATCATATAAGAAGAGTAAAAGGAAGGACAGGGGTGTATGGGAGGGGAATACAAGTAGTGAGGACAATGATTGATGATCTATGTCTGATGGATGTGATGATCTCTGATCTCAGCTGAACAAATGTCCGGTGCTGACTGAGCAGGAAAGAGCTAAAAGCTTAACCAGGAACAAAAGTTAGACTCACATACAACGTGCCACCATTGTCCTGATTTCTTGCGAACGCACTGTTCAATAATTATTGTGAATACTGTACATACTATATTACTAAGTTATTTTTATTCAAATTATTTTCTTAATAAAAATATCTCCATACAACTAAAATACACAGGTGCCTGGCTTTGATCTTATGTGTGATGAAAGTAATACCTGTAAGTGAATATGTTGAATGTAATTTGCTCGGCAAAGATGTATGTCGAGTTAAAATGGAAAATGGAGATAAAAGATGTTTGTCTTGACCACAAACTATGCTAGAATTTTATTTATTGATTTTCCTTCTGCAATTAACGCTACCCTTTCATCATTTTTAGCTGAGAGCCTTAGATGTCTTGGTACTCCTGAATTATTTATGCAAATAGAAATAGTGAATTGGTGTTTAAATTGACAAACGGAAGCAGTAATAGACAGTTTTCTGAGCTCCAATTTAAGCCTTTTTTAGGAGTTGTCCTCTCTCCAGTTAGGCACTTTTTAACCCATTGAGCATAGGCCATAGGGAAAACAAGCTGAAATTGTACTATCTTGAGAACATAATATAATAGGATAAGAGTTTGCTTTGAATCAGCATTAGGATCATTGAAAACCCTAACGGACATCATAGAAATATTTTCAAGAATGCGGATGACCAGGCGTTTGTTGGACTTATCAGATAATTTCTATCTTTATACCGTTAAATATTATTTGAAATGGTGTGAACCTAGCAATCCTATTTTAAAACTAGGACTTATGAGATGATCAATCTATTTTTTATAAATAGAAATAGGAAATAGATAGACAGTTTCAAGTACCTTGGCACATTTTTTCAACGTGATCTCAAATGGCACAAGAGGCGTAGGAGGTAGCTCAGTTGGTTAGAGCGCCTGCCCTCTAATGCGCATACGTTTGAGGTCTCGGGTTCGAATCCCGTTGCAGTCTACTGACTACTGGGCTCAATTTATGCCCTAGGTGTGCTCCGACCTGCCTGCAAACTGAGAGCAACTTGGCGCCAAATATGGAGGCCGCGCCCTTAAGGCACCTGTATTTCTCAGTCTTCGGACAGAGACAGTCTTGCAATTTTAACCCACTTTTTTTTTAAGAATAGTGATTTTAAAATACCATGCTTTCCCTTTGTTTAATTCATTCAACCTCTTCTTTACTCAGCGTAATAAATTTATTTATCATTTTGCCGATTTTATTCTATAATTCAGAACTTTGTAATTATTCTAGTACTGATGGGGAGAGGCCCACACTTTTACACCCTTAGGCGCCAAGATTAACTGCGGTATTGAAGCTATCGTACATAATCAAATTTTAACAATAACTGCCGATTATTTTTGTGTTCAAGCTCAGCCCACATGAGTGGCTGTCAAAAAGTCTCACACATTTCGTAAATACATATTATATAATCTTAGATAATCACTTTGTACCGTATTACAATATATAAAAGATAAGAAGAGCAAAATTGACATAGGGCCTACATCTTCCATCGGTTTGACGATGCCATCTGAAGGAAAAATATGCTGACCCTGATAAAGATTTGCATCCACTTGACATATTGTCAATCAAGTCCTACCTGTCTCTTGCTGGAATTGCAATTAATTAACCAGGACATAGTAGCCAATAAAAATTATAACATATGCCACAGCTACAACTGAGGGAAAGACAACAGCAGTGAAATACATGTTAGAGATCAGTCCATATAAAAGGGTCACAAATCCAGATGTGAACCACCAAACTGCTGCAACTACACCCATATGATCTGATTGCCTTTTATGGCGTTTGCAGTAAGTGTGAAGTAGTTTACCTTGCAGAGTACATTCCCAAATGATGCCAGAGTCAGCCCGGTTGTAATAAGCCACAAATGGGACAAGCTGTGATAGGCCGTCTGCATAGTTTCACACATATCTATGAGTGTGGTGTTTTCTACATCTATCTGCTGAAGTGAGAGTCTATCAGAAATAGTTATTATAGCAGGCAGTAGGGTCAGCATGGAAAGCATCACTAGAAATACTCCAGGCAGTTTAGGAATATGTTTATTTTCATGGCACCTTTCATGTTGTAAGCGATGAAAGTGGACAGCAATGGGGCCACAAGCAGTGTCGGAGCGTGATATCTTATTATAAAAATATCGCTCCAAGGGAATAAAGCTTCTGAAACATTCACGGCCATCGCGACGTATAAACTAAATACACAGGAGGACATAGTTAGTGGTAGGAATCTGACGATAGTCCTCAACAAGAGCCGGTAATTCTTTGGTTTTTGAGCATCGCTACTCACTGACGGCACGTTTTGTGTCCTCATTGATACTAATACAAGCATGATGATGACCTGGAATATAATGTTTGCTGTCGACTGTCGAGGAAGTGAAGTAGGGTTAGACAGATAAGTCAGAAGAATCACTATCAACGGTCCAAGCGTGTATCCAGCATTCTCATAGCAGCTTATTCTCAAATTTGCTCTGGCCAGCTAGTCTGTCTGTACAGTTGAGGAGATGTAGGTAGTTATGGCCCCTTTGTTACCAGTCCCTATCCCGATGAGAGGCTGGATGATACACTGTAGAATAGCCTCAACAGAAGTGGAGTTCAGCTGCTATCTGCTATAAACGAGCGCTAGATTCGAAACGGCTGCAACAATAGCAGTGAATGTGGAGCAAAGTAAAGCTGTCTTGATTCGGTATTTGACAGCAACTCTGCTAAACAAGATGTTGCCGACTAGCTTCCCGATAATATAGAGACCCAGTGTGAGGCCCAGACTCAGCTTAGAATCGAACTGGGCTATGCTTGCTAATTGCTGTGAAAATGTTAGCTTGTTGAATAACACCATCAGGTAGATGGCATAAAAGCTTTGCCTCCATTTAGAAATACAGCCTTGGAGGTTGTTTGATTCCGCGGCACTGCTTGGAAAATCGGCGGGATCTTTGTTGTTGTCGGTGTTGAGCTCAATATTAGACACAGTCTTCGGCTCCTCCATTTTTCTGTTTGGGGTTGGTTTGGTCTAAAGGTTCGTGGTAACAGAAAATACTTCGTCTCAACTGTACCAGATGATTGTTCGTTCGAAGTTTTATACTTTACCACGCCCCCGTACTTTTGATGTACTTACTAATTTGACGTCATTGGAATGATTTTAAAATTACACTTTTGTATAAATATATTCCAAGAGCAGGGATTCCCTCTGAATTATTTGGAAAACAAGTATGTGTAAAATTATTTTTATCAACATATAAATCATGTTTCACCAAGTCAAAGAGTCATTCCCATAAAAACACTTGGTGCATTTTACAACTGATGTTTTCATAAGCTGGATTCTCTTTCATATCTAAGTGTTTTAACGAAGTCTTGGCCTGTATTCTGTATTCTAGTATTTCAACAAATTTTTCTGACAGAACCCTGGCTTGATTAAAATGGACAGGTGTGAGTGGGATTGATATTTGTACATCACTCAAGCTGATACATCGTAAGATGACACTATTTTACTGTAACCTTGTCACTTGGTTACTTTCCAAAACAAAACAATAGCCGCGTGACAAGGCTAATTTACTGAATATCACAGTCTAGATAAGCCTCTGGTTAACAGCTTCAAATTGAACTTTGCCTGCCTTTGGAGTGGCCTACAATGCCGACAGACTTAATCAAACCTGATATAAGTAAAAAACATTCCTCCAGCAAGTTTTTGCCTGAAAATAAAAAGTATAACAAAAGTTTATTATACCATCGATTGTTGTATAATGCTTGCCTTATACAATCATTCCGTTATATAAAGCCAGATTTTACACTCTTTTAGTTTGTTGTAAATAATTGAAGCACTTTACTATATATATCATATATATTATTTGAGTAATAATCTTCAGTAATGTATTAATATGTATATCCAAGCTGCCACTTCAATGCATTGGCTATTTATTGTGGTCATTTTTCACTTAAAACTTTCTCATGTTTTACCATTTCATACCTATATATTCATACTTACATGTATGTACACAAACTTATTCATTTCACACGAGCAGTTCTTTCAATTCAGTGATCAGCATATATATATCTTATATACAATAAGCTATCAAAATCAAGCTTCGTTAATAAAGTGATTGCAGGAAAAGATTATAAATACTCATTGCTGCAGGTTTGTTGATTGTACTGTCAAAAATATATAAATACCAATGTTCAAAATTCGAATGAATTCAGATACTGACTCCACAACCTAAGCGTTGCACCTGTACCCACGTTACTATAAAAAAGGAGCCTCTTTTACTCCTTGCTATAAACTCTGATAATCCAAATAGGCTATGAGCCAAGGCACAAAAATGTTGCTAGTTTTTAACTGTCTTAGCCATTGCTCGTCTTTTCAATTCTTAGATGGTACTAGACTAATTCTGACTTACTGAATTCAAATCTGTTGTGTTAGGATGGATTCGCTTCCCACTTCTATGAGAAATTTAACTTTAAAATTATATGGTAATTAAATGTTAAGTAATCTCCCTCGAATGAGAATCGAAACTTCATTTTGGCTGAAATTAGTGGGTAAAACTTTATGAAGCCAGTACATCAGATAATATGACCAGATTGCGACTTATAACTTATGATAAGCAAGATAATATATTATTAAATTTGATTTCCACAGTATGACATTAAAAATAAAGCGTCTTCTTCTCGTTCTTAATTGTGCCCATTCAGTGCACCAGCTATTAATCCTTGAGCTACAATTTCAGCCTCAACAAGCACATCTTCCAATCCTGATAGTCGGTACATTTTGCCAATTGCTCCCATGAATGCCATACATGTATGAAACTCCCCCATACGTAGAACAAGACGCTATTGATATCGTTCATCCTTCCTCCAAATCTGCTGTGCCTTGCTGTATAGCGCTTGATCAAACACAACCACCACCTCATCTAACTCAAAATTTGCGTCAGCTTTTTCAACATTCTGCTGTAGGAAGTAGGAAACAGTAGACATATCATTGGGTGGAGCTTCTTTTAGTCCAGTGGCAGCCTACCAAAAATGTGGCTAGAAACGCAACTTCATTTACGAAATTGGATGGATAAATTCTCAGAGTGGATTCTAGGGTAGTTTTTCGAGGCGGTCACAATGGTGATAATGTACCTTAGACATAGTTGCACAATAGGCAGCTAATTGCCAAAAGTGCTGCCGAAAATGGCCAAAATCGCTGTTTTTTTTGTATTATATCCACATGATATCTCAGATATTGAGTGAATGACCAACCTTATAAAAAGTGATAACACCGCAAAAAAAGGGAAAGTGATAAAAAATGATGCAATGATTTCAAAACATCCAAAATGTGAAAGAGCATGTCATAATTAGTGGATCTACAAGTTTACATGGGTCTGCTATCATAAATAGCCGAGATGTGGCCAACAACGGTTGCAATACCCCCTTATATCACCTGTATATAACTATCATTGAAAGGACCCTACTTTTTCAATTTTGAAGTCGCCTTGAAAACTGACTTTGAATGTTCGTATCGATCTGATTTTTTTATGGTGGTTTTGTATTGACTCCATCAATGACCAAAAAAATTTTTTTTCCGCATTACACACCTTTTTGATGATACTAGAAGGAGTTAATGTTTGCTTTATACGCTATATGAACTTAGAAAGACGAATTTTATTATACTATAAAGGAAACCTGAAAATACGCACTATTTGAAAAACAACACACTCAGAGCATTGAACACTGGTGTTGTGCGATGGGAGGGTCAATACAAAATCACCATGAAAAAATCAGATCAGTACGAACATTTGAAGCCTGTTTTTTAGGCAGAAGCAAAACTGAAAAAGGGGTTTCACTTTAATGATAGTTATACACAAGTGATATGAGAGGTATTGCAATTGTTGTTTGCCGCATCTCGGCTATTTATGATAGATAGGAGACCCATGTAAAGTTGTAGATCCACTAATTATGGCATGCTCTTTCAGATTTTGGATGTTTTGAAACCATATCATCATGTTTTGATCACTTTCCCTTTTACCGGCAGTGATTTTGGCAATAAGCGGCCTATTGTGCAATATTTGTCCCATCCTAACTCTCAGATTTGGATTCTACTGTATCACTTTACCCCACAGAGCTATTTATTTTGCCAAAGAATGACAATGGCTAACAAACTGCAAAATAAATTGCCTTGGCTCATAGCCTAAAAGTGATGTGACTGGTTGTCAAGCATTAAAGCAGAAATGACAAGTGCAGGGTCACCATATATCATTTAAAAGAGTTCAAAATGTTATTTAAGTCCTTAGGTTCTCATGATGATCACAAATCCTCTGGAATTTTAGGAATTTTTGAAAAATTGATTTTCGATTTTGAAGTTGTCCCTCAACCATAGGCTCTGAGTCGGCAGTGGAGGCAGTAAGCTTTGAAAGGATATCCATTATCAGGTGATCTATTATTATAAGGTATTTGCAGATGATAGCTCTCTTTATTTGTTGCACATTCCCCATTCCCTTAACTCCTCGGCTATTTTGCTTCCGCTTTCTACAGGGGAGGTAAACCTTGGGAAGACCCCATCAGTGGCCTGGGCAGGCTGTCGTGTCGAGGGTGGGTGGGTGGGGAGGGGGGGGGGACAGTCTGGGTAAATCAAATTGGTAAGAGAGGTCAACTAATAAATGAATTGCAATAGTTGTGAATTCGGAATGAAATAAGAGTTGCCCGATTTTATTCTATGGTCTATGGTCGCTACTTTTCTCATTCTATGTATCCAGTATGCCAACACTCAACTCCAATACCAAAATCCTCAAATATGCTGATGACACAGTCATACTAGAGTTTCTCACGAGTACCCAGCCATCGTGTCTCCAACAAGAAGCAGATCATCTATATGCTTGGTGCTGCGAACATGACCTGCTTCTTAACTCAAAGAAGACCAAAGAACTGGTTTTCAGCAATGCACGGGATAACCCGACCACACAACAGCTGGTAATAAATGGTTCCCCGATCGATCAAGTAACGGAGTTCGTGTATCTTGGTACTACGCTAACTACTAAACTTGACTTTACAGCCTCTGCCAACCGAACTGTAAAGAAAGCTAGAACTCGACTTCACATTATAAGCAAGCTGTATCATCTGAGAATAGATACCAGATTGATTACATCATGCTACAAATCCTTCATCGAAAGCATCCTACTCTATCATCTAGTAGTGATATATTCTCATCTTAGTGCAGACTCTAAAAAACATCTACAGCGAGTGGTGCGCTCAGCCGGTCGCCTCGCAGGAGATATCACCTTCACCGCAGTAGCCGATCTCTACCACAACAAACTCGCTACAAAGAGTCTTCGCATGGTGGCAACCGAACAAACTCCCATGTTGACATTTACTCAATGCCCATCAGGCCGATATTCCACCATCCGGTACAGAGTAAACCTTCGCAAACTTTGTTTTAGAGCTAACTGTGTTCACTATCTAAATAGCGTTTTTTCAAAAAAGTAACTTTTTATATGAATTTTATCCATTTATTTTTACCGTCCATACTTTTAACAAGAGAGCACTCACATGAAGCATTTTATTTCTCTAATTGATGAGACAAATAAACACATCATCATCATCATCTATTGGTCATGTGAGCACCACATAGAAATAGACTAAGTTGATGTCTGTGTCCCCCCTCCCCACCCACCCGCCCCCGACACGACAGCCTGCCCAGGCTACCCTATTAGGACCCAACAAAATTTTGAAGATCAGAATATAAATCATTTATGACTAATATGGTGGACACTAGGTCCCTATACTGCTACTCACAGTATTATGAGCATTCCAATGATACAAAAAAGTACATCTGTCATTTCTGCTTTAAAGGGCAACCAAGGTTTCGCAGCAATGCATTAAGGTAATGTCAAAGACCGATCCGAATATCAACATATTATATACCGTTGTAAAGCTGCCGAGCTACTGAAAATGAATACCTGAACAAAAACTCGATTCGATGACGTTGTGTCATTTTAGGGAGGAAATGAGGTAGGAAACGCCGTTTTTGTCAATGCAGATTGAGGAGTCAAATTAATTGCAAGAAAGTTCAAAACAGGTGGAATGTATACTAAGAGATTGCATTCACCGTAAAGTTTGATTTTCTTTGATATATGACTAGTCTAAATTGACTTTTTACGTCATGCCAAACAATGCATTATTTTTGTGAAGCCGTGAAAATATGTGAAATTTCAATCATTAATTCAGAACAGATCATAGGCTTGAAACAAAATTATTTATGATTTTCTCATAGAGTACACCTCAAATGTCATACACATTGACTTTCAACAAATTAGCTTGCATATTGCGATGACAGCAAGGATTTCTCTTGAAATCCTTGATGACAGTAGACTCTCGAATACAGCTAATATTTTCGCCACCTTTGCATAACGCCAAACATGCTGTCAGAATGACCATTATTGCATTATTGTGGCCAAACAAAGTTTTTTTGAAAGTACTCACATATGAAGCCGCTTTCATTAACCATGGTGCACATAGGAAATGCCAACAAAATTTTTCACTGCATCTTCATTTTTCTTGAATTTAACGCAAAAGAATGCCAAAAAACAGCTATTTTTGGGGACTTTTGAGGTGTTTTTAGACATTCTTTTGCGTTAAATTCAGGAAAAACGAAGATGCATTGAAAAATTATGTTGGCGTTTCCTGTGTGCACCATGGTTAATGAAAGCGGCTTCGTATGTGAGAACTTTCAAAAATACTTTGTTTGGCCACAATAATGGTCATTTGGACAGCATGTTTGGCGTTATGCAAAGGTGGCGAAAATATTAGCTGTATTCGAGAGTCTACTGTCATCGCAACATGCAAGCTAATTTGTTGAAAGTCAATGTGTATGACATTTGAGGTGTACACCAAGAAAAAATCATAATTAATTTTGTTTCAAGCCTATGATCTGTTCTGAAATAATGATTGAAATTTCACATATTTTCATTATGGAAAACATCCGTCCAGGATGATATTGTCTACCAAATAAGATAGTGTATATATACTATAAAAACTATGATATTTATTCTTATAGATTATGCCATCCAAGAGATCCGACTTGAAGCTCAAAAACCAGTGATAACCTTTAAAAACTATAATCGTATGCCGTAATTCTCGCTTCTTAGGAACTTTCAGGCTGATCATAAGCAATCTAACAGCCTAAGTTGTGAGTAAGTTTGATTGTATGTAGAAGGACTTGGCAATACTTGGCTGCTGCGGAAGAGGATGCTCTCTGAACGACAGCGATGCAGACCAAGAATCTGATGAGGAGAGTGACTCGGAGATGACACAATTCCCGAATAGTGAAGCAGGAAACCAAACGCTGTGATAATTTTGGTCAATGTAAGAATGGGAGGGTAGAGCTGCCAATCATATTCACAACAGAATTCAAATGGCCTCAAATAGCATATTTTTATGTACTGATGCAGTGGCTATTTATTTTGTCATTTTTCTCTGAAACCATCTAATACCAGCAATCTGTTTAAGTTAAACGATGGCGGGGCTGTCAGGGAGAATGGTGCCATACTATTCATTTTACTTTATTTTATTTTATTCATTTTATTAAAGACAAGACAAGGCATTTTTTTGTTATCATCATTTCTACAAAACAGGTCTCAGTATCTTCACTATAATGGTGCAGTGTCATCAACACTTGACATCAATATTGGGGTTCCGCACAGTTCGATATTGGCACCAACTTTATTTCAGATTTATATAAATGACCGACTCTCTCTCTCAAAACTTGAACTGTTATGCATATGCTGACGACACTGCTGTTTTTGGGGTAAGCCATTCTGTTCTTTCTACTTTAGTTCAATAATGTGCAATCAAGATTTGGTTTCAATCATCGTCCTAGGCCCGTTTAAATAGACTCGAACGCCTTGATGAATCTAAGAGGTTTAAGGCCCTAAGGGTAGTATGGGATTGCTCCGGCATACCCGTACACAAAAGTGCTACTCTGCAGATAAAATAAATTTAACCTGTAACAGGAAAAAAAAATCCAATACCTTTAGGGATATATAATAAGTTCAACAACTCACCATACGGTGAAAACAAATAAGTAATTATTTATTCAATAACCACCACTAACATAATGTATGCTCTTTACCTTCCGATAAAAAACATGTTTGCTGTAGATTTGTTTTAAGGTGACCTAATTGTCCGACCTGTCCTATTCGAAATTTATTTCACCACCATTAATCGCATCAACTGCCATAATATTATTATTAACACATCATGGGAAGGCAAGTATGCAGGTAAATATGGTCCCTTTGACAACCAATAGCATGCAAAGGGGAGCAGGCACTAGCCTTAAAAAATTGTTAGCGTTAGCTGGAAGTTTGCTTACACTGGTTAAAATGTGAGATATTGCCAGCAAACATTCTATAACATCTGATCACCTACTACTTGTGATTTCTATCGTATGAAATGATTCTTTTTGCAATCAAATAATTACTAATTCAAAGCTTGAACATGTTTATCAGGCTGTTTTGGATAACTACAATATTAATATTAATCTATTTATCATATTGGGACACATTGTTTTCTGATCATACTAAAAAATTTTGTACATCCATTACATTTCCTTTTTTATAATACTCTCAATAAAATAAGTCTGAGCCATATAAACTGTAGATATAAATCTCCATGTTTGCAACCAATGTAGTCATGTTATTGCATTGTTGACTAGTCCACCTGCTGGGTGTCAAATGCTTCATTTGTAAATTCGTGAAGAAAGCTGGAAACATATCGTCAGGTAACATAACGGTCATAATATTAAAACAGGCTTTATATGCACTCTTACCACACCAGATAATATAATAATTATGGTAGCAATGCATTATGTTTATAAATATTTGAAATTATTACAGTTTGTCTGTTCTTGACCAAATAGAGGATAGCTCCAATACGTGTTTCTCTTTTGCCATAATTTATCAACAATAATAACCAGTAAATGTACCAATACTCTGCAGCCATATTCAAGACGCTAAAATAAACAGACAGCGGCGTTTCATTGAACATATCGATATGCATTCGCTATTCATTGATAACCAATGACGCATAATACATGGGTCACACATATAGAATTCAGAACATGATGTAAAACATTGCCAGCAACGGATTGTGATTATTATTACACTTTAGTGCAAGAGCAATGCAATGCAATGGAAATGCTCTGATCAAAAACCATCACCATACTGAAAGTTTCTTAAATATAGAAAGTTAAGATCAGGGTAAGAGACGCAGCGCATATTTGTGCGAAACCTGCTGCGTAGTCCAATAAAAAAGCGGAAAAAAAAGATTTTTCTTCTCAATACAAAAAATGTTAACAAATTTTTCGATTGAAGTCAATCAGGGTTTGGAACAGCCTTATATTATGGTTTCTTTGAAAACCACACCAAACCCTCTCTACTTTATTCAACAGCTATATAGAGTCTTGGAGTTTTTATTTTGTTTATTATTGTTAGGCTGGATGTCCCACCTAGGCAACCAGAGAGCGGTGCATTGTTGAATATCAAGGAACCAGAAACACAGCTGACTAATTAGTATGCAACATATATACGCTGAGTAAGGATAAATATATAATTGAAATTGAATTGTAATGTTGTACCTTATACCGAGACCTGAACCCAGGTTGATCCGAGTTACCTCGGTCAGCCCCTTCTCAAAGACAAGACAAGACCTTATACATAGTTGCACAATAGGCGGTTAATTGCCGATAACGCTGCCGGCAAAAGGGAAAGTGACCAAACAATTTCAAAACATTCAAAATCTTAAAGAGCATGTCATAATTAGTGAATCTACAAGTTTGCATGGGTCTGCTATCATAAATAGCCGTGATGCGGCCAACAAAAGTTGCAATAACCCCTTATATCACCTGTATATAACCATCATTAAAGCGAAAGCACTTTTTCAACTTTGCTGCCGCCTCAAAAACTGGCTTCGGATTTCTTTAGAGATCAGATTTTTTATGGTGACCTTGAAATGATCCTCAACATCACCATTGTGATCAGCATGAACAACTCTACCGGAAACAACTTTCAAACCCTATCCACCAAAAACGTAAATGAAGTTGCATTTCTAGCCACATTTTGTATAGGCTGCCATCAGAATAAATTGTCCGATCAAGATCACTTTATACGTTCTTGTGATCTGCTTTGCAGGTGATAGGCTAGAACTTATCACTTGTTCCCACATTACTATAAACTTTGACAATACAATCACAGAGTAAGGATAAATATATCCTTACTCTGTGATACAATATGTTGTGACAGGTTGTCTAACATAACAGAAACACTGAGTGCAACGATAACCTTTTAACCCCAGTTGACATTAAATCCTTTTATGTTGAAAATCATTTTACTTCGCATCAGCTTGCAGGTTAAACATGGTAATCCTCTACTTCAGCTGGCTTTGCATAGACTTGGTTCTGTTTATTCTAGGCATAATCAGCAACTGCCTTACGATCGCGGTGTTCACCACAGGAAAGCGCTGCCCAAAGTCGGACTTCAGAGCTCTGATTATCAATCTTTGTGCTGCAGACCTTTTACTAGCTGCATCACTACTATTTAAACATTTATCCTTTGTTCTAGACTATACCTTTACACTGTCCATATCATTGTGTCGGCTAACAAAGTTTGTGGGGGACTTCGGACTGTTTGCAAGCCCATATGCTAATTTAGCCATAGCAATACAGAGAACTTTGACGATATTCCGTCCTGCATGGAACCAAAGGAAGTCTACAATAGTAGTGGTGGCATTGACTTGGTGTCTATCATTCCTCTCAGGTTTAGAAAGTCTGATCACTTCAAAAATTACAAACTCTCACTGCTCAATTGATGTAGAGGGAAGTTATGGTGGATATACCAGCCTTGTTACCTGGATATTTTTCATAAGACTTTTATTACCCACACTGAGTATAGTGGTTCTCTACATTGTCATCGGCATCAAATTTTACAGGAGCAGGAGGTCAGACAATTCTCAGCAAACTTCACAAGTCAGACGCAGAAATCGGGTGAGTGTACACTGATTAGAGATTTAGAGGGTCAGAATGCCTCAACTAGTGAGTTTGTGCTAACTTTGTGGTTTTAGAGCATTCTTAGTTCCATTCTGTTTATACTTGTGAAAAAAATGCTTCGCATAACGCAATATTTTAAGCTGCTTTCTTGAGTCCGGAATGGTACTTCTTCCTACTGTACAATTTTGTTGAGTAAAATAAGATATGAATCACTATAGATGTCGGCCCTGGTTAAGGGTTAACAGCAACACGAATAATCATAACGTGTCTAACCAAGGAGTAAGGAGTCGTCTCTAACTCTTTGGTCTAACAGCAGTGTCTTTTTTTGCAGATACTAAAGATGTTTTTTACTGTGGCAATAGCAACTTTAGTGGCTTGGTTTCCTGCAAATTGTTATACACTCGCCACAGCCTACACATATTCAGATACAAGTGATAACGGTCAATATCTTATAGGATCATTGATAGTATCTACACTTTTGTACAGCAACACATTCAGCTCATCAGTACTATACTTCATATTCGATAAGAATTACAGGGTAAGTTTTTCTGGAGTTACGGGCTTTTGGAGTTCAGGGTTGCATACTGCATTAAAAAGTGACAACGCCTAGAAATTGATACCATGCCTACTTAGTCTTAGTTACAATCGTTGATCATAGAGGCAAAGGGAGAGACTGAAGTGAAATGCTCAGACTCAGTCGATGGACAAACTACTAATATTATATCAACCTTCTCTATATAGGCCAGTAAATAGACTCATTGCTTATGTAATTTTGTGATGGACAGTAGTAAGCCTAACCCTTGGTGTCACTCAATGTTGTGAGAATTTCAAGATTGCAGTAAAAATTAAAAATCATTAGGCTGCATGCTAACAACAACACCACATTTCAAAAATAGGTCATAAAATTGGATTACTTTGTGGAAACTTTATATAATTTGGATCTGCCGTAAAAAATTTTTTTTGAAACCTCAATACAATTCTAGAAAGGTTCATTGTTCTCAGCAGAGGTGGTATTTATGTGTGTTGTAGGAGTTAGCTGCTTGGTCAAACTGTGGCTCAAATTATTCACTTACTATCTAAACTATACCTTTAATGTCATAAACTCATCCATGCAAGATATATAGAGTTTACATTTATGGATCAATGGATATCTTCGCATAGTTAGCAAAGATTGAAAGTGATGCCTGCATACCATTTAAAGTTGATCACAATATAAGCAATTTCAACTTATGCCAACTTCGCTTCTGATCAACTCAGGCTTACCATACCCAAGTTGTGAGTAAATCTGATTGTAGAAGGACTTGGCAAAACTTGGCTGCTGCGGAAGAGGATGTTCTCAGAATGACAGCGATTCAGATCAAGAATCTGATGAGAGTGACTTGGAGATGACACAATATCCGGTTAATGAAGCAGGAAATCAAACACTGTGATCATTTTGGTCAATATAAGAATTTTCTTCCTGCAAACTGTCATATTTGACCACCCTATTTAACGGGCCCCTTTAAGGGCGAGTGGCTTGTGTAGGGTAGATACTTTTTACCCTTGCCTGCTCCTCTTTTCAGACGAGAATGGAAGGAGAGCTGACAATAAGATTCACAAAAGAATTCAAATATCCTTTTGGTCGATGATAGAATGGGAGGGCGAGGTTGACATGATATTCACTGTAAAATTCAAATTGAATATTTTGGTATACTGTTGCAATAGATATTTATTGTTGTCATTTTTCTCTGAAACCTTTCTAATGTTTTACCATTTAATTCCTGCATGTATATACAAAAACTTATTCATTTTTACACAAACAGCTCTTTCAGTTCAGTGATCAGCATATATATATACAAATTGCTATTAAATTCAAGCTTGGACAACAATGACCCCATGTTGTTGTTTAACTTCAACAACATGAAATATCAAACAAAAGTATCCTCATTCAAATTAATTCATATACAGATGACAAAATGATATATTATCATATTACACCAAAGATGCATTTCGATCTGTTATCCGCTTAGCTGAGTCACCGTTTTTCAGTCACTGTCACTCCCAGCGCCCTTACTACCGGCAGCTTTTTCGGACCCGCTGCCACCTTTACCAGATGCAGCAGACTTCCTACCATCAGAGTCAGATCCACTACCTAACTTTTTACTGCCCGCTGATTTGTTACTAGCCGATGACTTGGCGCTGCCTGATCCAGATTTGGCAGATGCTGCTGAATCTGAGTCGCTACCTGATCCACTCCCTGAACCAGATGCACTCCTCTTACTGCAACATAGATGACAAATTACTTTGATACTTCTCACACATAGTGTTTTCAATATAGGATAAAAATCAATTGTTACGTGAAGGTGCTGCACTATGTTGTGTTTTGCCTCTCCCTTGACAAAATTCCTTCTCATGAGTTTGTATACAATACGAAACTGAGTCTATGGATTTGATTGTTTGCAGACAAGTTGCGTGATTTTGGAGCCAAAATGCCCAGTTTTGATACTCGTTGGAAGTGTCTTTCTGTCACTAATAACTCAGGTAATAAAAAAAGGGAGAGGAGACTGTATAAAGGTGACCCTGTCTATATAGTCAAGAGGGGGGTCTTTTAATTATAGAATATAAATTGAGCAATAAACAAACAAACTTACGCAGAAGCCCCCGACGCATCAGAGTCAGATCCAGAAGACACAACTCTTTTCTTCTTTCCACTCATTTCTTCACCGCTATCTCCGTCACTGAGTAAAACATGAGTTTACATACAATACAACTGTACAAAACTAAACAGGTATAACATGCTGAGTTTCGAGTCTATACTGTTATGCCACATAAGTCCGTTATGTTGTTGAAAAACTCTTTTTTATTTCTAATGATTCAAATGATTATGGGAAAAGAATATGGGTGCGCCTCACACATTTATAACCATAAGTGTTGATCAACGCCATCGTAATATATTGCTTGGCAGATAGGGTACTTGCCCTGTATTAGATTTTTCTTTTTAATTATTATGCCAATGAATAAGCAAAGCTACACTACTTGACTCACCTGGCGCTGGCAGTGTTCTGTCCTGTGCGGGTTCTATCTCCTCCATCCTCAGAACTGTCCGTATCACTAATAGTAGCCTTAGATACCACCTTACGTCTCTGTTTGGCAGATAGACCCTCCTCAGACTGGGGTACTTGCTTCTTAGGTTTCTTACGAGATCGAGAGGATCCGGCACCTTCATCGTCAGAGTC
Source organism: Membranipora membranacea (assembly GCA_914767715.1). Classification (NCBI taxonomy): domain Eukaryota; kingdom Metazoa; phylum Bryozoa; class Gymnolaemata; order Cheilostomatida; family Membraniporidae; genus Membranipora; species Membranipora membranacea. The sequence continues at coordinate 14,758,875 of OU612065.1, read as the reverse complement.
ATCAGCAGCCACTTCTCCACCCCTTAGATACAAAAATCACAGTGAGGACATATCGACTATGTACTTTGTACCTTGTACAGGAGTGCGCTAAATAGATGTGATAAATCTTATTCCCTGTAAGCATATTCTCATTTGCCCCGAAAAGGGATTTGAATAGCAAAATAAAGTTGATATTATTATATATATATTACATATTATTATATTATTATATGTTCTTTGGCTCGATCAAAATGGTACAATACATCAAAGTTAAAAGGATTCTTAAATTTCTGAGGTTCTCTGCTTTGGACGCTCAGAGATCAGTAACCTCATATCAGTTGTAACTGGTCATGGCTCATTTGAGGTACACCCGCAATGTGACTCCCCAGATGTGGTCAGGACACAGATACCAGATACCAATACTGCAAACAATTGAGGTAGTGGACCTTTGTTCAAACTGTCTTAAAGCAGCAGCTAAAGCAATGCTGGAGTACTATTGGTTCAAAAGACCTGTACGAAGGTTGGTTCGGAATACATCGGCCAGCCCCAGACTAGACACCTGAATTTGCCTATGAGGCAAGTTCATACGATGCTATAGATACATACTTGCTCTTCTTTTTGGTGCGGCGTTTTTTACGTTTCCCGTCACTATCACCGTCTCCGCCAGCTTTCCTCTTCCTCTTTGGTTCATTTTCGGGTCCACTCGAATCGTTAACAAAATCATCTTTCTGTGCTTTACTCTTCTAAAAAATTAGATATGGCTGTGAGGATGAGACATACTCCTTGACTTTACACGGATGAACAACTTAAGCAATACAGGCAGCATGGTGAGGTGAGACGATTTTATCACCTTGAGTTCGCTATGGTAGAGCACATAGCCTAAAGTTAAAAATGTTCAATTACCCAGTTGTTTCTCTATTTCATCCTTACTATGACGCTTTACAGCATCAGAATCCTACCTAGCAAAACCTCTCTTTACTATTGATAATAATCCAATAAAATAATGAGTATCATAACTCATGTTTGGATAATTGTTTGGTCTGAGTCATTGTGTGTAACGACCCGAGTCTCACATCTACAAGGGTAACATACCTTTCCCTTTTTAGCAGGTCGTTCATCATCAGGATCATCTTTGAACACAAGCAGTTTCTTCGTCTTCTCAATAAATTTGGCTCTCTCTTCCAGCTGCTTCTCTTTCTTCTCGTCCTTATCTCTCTTCTTCTCTGCCTACAAAGTACATTTAGGTGATCAGTAGAAAGCTTGTGAAATCCTGGGTGTTTTCTACTGAGACGCGGTACCTATATACCTATGATATGTTATTATGGGTTAATTGTAGCAGGGAGTAAGGGACAACTCTCCAGTTGGTGTTTTTATGTGATTCGCAGTTGCATCCTTATATTAATAGGTAAAGCAACTTCTGACAATGCATCATATTTTCCCAGACTCATAGATCAGGAAGTTTGGCCAAACTTCCCGCTGAGATCAGGTAGAGAGATGTTGTCGTATAATAATGTCACAGAATAACATTTCCTGGAACCGAGGGATTGTCATATCTTGCATTGTTCAACAACCTCCCCAACAACTATACTACTTACTTCATGTTCCTGCTGTTTGCGTTTGATAGCCTCACGTTCCTCTTCCTGTTTCTTACGTAATGTTCGCTCTTCCTCGTCGATCTTCCTAGCTCTAGCGACGTGATACTGAGCCTGGCTGAGCAGATCGAGACACTGACGAGCCTCAGCAGCTGCCTGTGCCGGGTCAAACCTTGTCCTGTCACCGTGCTGACTCAAATGTGTGAAGTATCTGTATAAGAGATTTTAATTTAAATTTGTGATCGAAATAAGGCTAAGCACAGTAACTTTGGATAACTGGATCACCAGTTAAAGATATATGATGATGTGAAATCATCGGAGTATGAACGTGCTTCATCTGTTTTTCTTGCAAGTAAAATAAGGACAGTAATGAATGATATTATTTGATCAGTCCATAAACATTCATATTCCTATTAGAGCCAGATATGAAAGAAAAACTATTCCTCTCCCATACAAGAAAGCTAGATCTTTAAAGATTTCAGAGTGCAAAATTTAGCACTATAACACATAACTTCAGAAAAACGCAGCTGGCCATCAGATGCATCGAGAATATAGGTTGGGTACCTGTGAGAAAGCTCGAGGTCGTGTACAGCGCCTAACACAGCAGTGAGATTACTCTTCTCATCAGTGAGCGCATTAGTAGCCAGCTGCTGCATCACCAGGGACAGGTTATACAGTAATATAGTATCACCAGGCTGTATATGCCTCGCCTGTAAGGGTAAAACAACATAATATTATCATTCATAATGCGAGTATTGAGATGGTCAGATGTATAAAGAAATTTAAGTACTTAAAATACATTCGCAGGTTAAGCAGGCTCCAATACACAACAGCTATGCAGGGACCTCGCATGATAATTTGGCACATAGAAAGACAGGGTCAAGCTCATGGATGCACTGACATATCCGGTAACAAAATCTTGGCACATGATGTACATTTTATTGGCAAGATATAAGTCTCATATAAAATAGACCAACCAAAAATAAATCAGATAAGCAAATTAGATAATATTCTTAGCATGAGGGGTATTTGGAATGCTGGCTGCAAATTTAAGTTGTGAGCAAGTGTTTGGATATGAGATGATGAGAATGATGAGAAATTAGTGTCAATTAAAATTTTTATTGAAATATAAACAGCGTATCAGCAGAGCAGGGCACTGAGTAGGACATGTTAGCCACGATACACACCTTCTGCAGTGTCTGTTTAGCCTCCTTCAGTCTGCCACTTTTGAAGTATGCTCTCGCCAAATACAGCAGTACGTCTGTACTGTCATGCTTGAAAAACTTCTTCAGACAGTTCTCATACTACAACAGCACATAAATGTTGGAATATTGTATCGCAGTGTAATGTTGACAGTAATAATGTGTAAATAGTAAGTAATGTATGAGAAGGTGCTATTCTCTGACAATAAACACCTAGAGTAGTGTATATGATATCGAGTATACACTATTTAATTGCAGCGTGATCAAAGAGTGATACGTTTGGTTTTTCATGCCTTTTTAATCTTATTTGAAAATTATGAGTCTGATATTTAACCCAATAATAATATATAACCATAATTGTCAGAGTGTGGGAGCCTCTGTATTTGTTAAGGCGATGATAATTTGAGGTAACAAGGCCAGTCAAAACCTATGATGACATCAAAAGCTGTCCACCGACGACAGCAAGTCCACTGCTCTCGAGAAGTGTTCGACTTTGCGAAAATTCAGCCTGGCACAAGCACAAACTAAACTAGCCAAGCTATATCCCCAGTCATCAATAGAACCCTTTAAACTATTTGGTTTTATTGTACAGCACTCTATAGAGGATAGCCAAAGCTGTTTTCAAAACAATTTCTGGTGTTGTGGTCAGCTTCATCTTCACCTGCCCGCCACTAGACCAGAATCTGAACATTGGTCCTCACAGTTATGTTATACAGACAGCCACGAACTTACCATGGTTACAGCGGGGATGTACTGTTTTTGCTCGACGTATATATGAGCTATATTCAGCCATACATCGGAAAAGTCAGCTGTGGCCTCTCTAACCTGAGCAAACACATCTCTGCTCTCGTTCAGCAGGTTCTTGTGTGCCAAAATACAGCCTGCCAATAGATTTCAAAATATTCAATATGTTGCTAGTGATGAATCTCTAAATAGTGCTGGTGAGATTATTGGGCAATGTGTTCTGTTACAGCCATAGTCATATTTTGTAAGGTGACAAAAAATAGAATAGAATAGATTGACCTTTTAACGTGATATATCGCCCTTCAGTTTCTCTTCAAAAACTCCTTCACTGACACTCCGGTAGTAGCCTGACTCACACTGATCACGTGATATACTATTGCATGCATATCTCTGATCGATAGAGAGTGAATTAATTCACTTAGCAAGAGTACCATCACAAGGAATTCGGTGTGACGACGTGTGTTCAACTTTACTAATTAGGGGTGGGTACATGTTAGGTACTGCTACTAAATTGATTCTAACGATCAGAGATACACGATGTCAGTGTGAGCCTGACTAGGACTTTATATCGCAAAATTTTAGTGTTTCCTATTGTCACAATTGGCGAATCGAAGCACACTTACCTATGCCATTAGCAGCCCAGATATTTCTGTTATCATTCCTCAGTACTTGTTTATACATTCCTAGAGCTCTGTCCTGATGTCTCTTCTCCTTGTCCTTATCCTTTATACCAGCATGTAATGTCTGAAGCCAAACATTACCAAGCGCTAAAATAATAAGAGTGAGGAATGAAAATGAAATAGCTACAAAATCCTACAAAAGGCTGTAATCCGCTACATAAGTTGATAAAATGCATAGTCATCCCAACCTTCTGTACTGCAATATCCTAAACATTGAGATCAATAAATAGGTAGAGAATGACATATTTGGGGATCTACAACTTAAGATTAAAAATAAGCCACACTGCAATTTTAAACTATTTTGACCAGGCTCCATTTTTTATTTGCTTCTGGGAAGCTCATTACAGGTCCAAGCAGCTTACCCTAGAGGAGTAACACATTCACAGGATGAAAAAGTTTGCTATTATGCACAGGAATATAAATGTGAAATTTATTGCAAGCAAATATTTACACCGTCTCAATACTATATAAAAACTTCCACCTCAGCTAGCAAAAATTGGTGCCGGTTAACACAAAGTCCACTCATAACCAGCTAAACCTAACCCGGGCTCATATTTCTTCCTCCGTAATACTTTTAACTGGTAACAGAGACATACCAATAAGAGAGTATGGGTCATCCTTTGTCGTGGGTCGGGACAGGATTCGCTCAAACTTCTTCTGTCCAGGGCCCCACTCCTGTTTTGCCAGATGAAGGTTACCGATTAGAGACCAGGCATCCGGGTGATCCTGGTTAATCTGTAAAGCTTCCTTAAACCAATCTGAAGCCTCATAAATCTGTCCTCTGTCTCGAGACATACATCCTAACCTCAGGTAACCTACATCATATTACAAACATCATCACCGCAGGTAACATACATTCTTTCATACAAACACTGTATCAATGCACACAAATAACCGGTGTTGTACACACATATACAAATTTCAACACAAATAAGAGTGAGCAATCAGTTCAAAGCGGGTTTTCTGTCTCTCTGAAGCATGTTCCTACGCTAAATACAGGGAAAAATAATCACTATGAGCTCGGTAACATATAGCAAGCTATAGGTAAAATTGCTACATTACTTACAGTCGACATAATTAGGATGTTCCTTCAGAATGCCTTTGTAATACTTCTCAGCCTTGTCATCTTCATGCATAGATTCATATAATCGAGCCAGATTGTATGTGGTGGTCACAGAGATAGCGTTATAATAGTTCTCATCGTGCTCGCTCTCACGCTTAGATCTATCCAAAGAGGCTTCATAGTATTTCTGTGGAATGAATAGAAATTCAAACAAGTGATATACACATATGTTATGGACTTGTTTCCTATTGTCAACATGTTTAAAATTACATTAACTTCGTCTTCTCCTGCGAGGAATATGTCAGCGTGACTAAGTGAAAACCTCAGATATTAAAAAAAAAGTAAAACCCTCATATTAGCCACATGAAATATGCAGTATGACAACCATTGTTCCTACATGTTTTTGGGAACGCATATTCCAATAGACTCACAAAAGCTCAGATGGTTGAGTTTGATTAGAACATACCCCTACCATGTGTTTCAATACACATAATTAACTCACAACTACGTCTGCAATCAGAGTAAAAAAGGCTACGAAACAGAAATACGTCGATAACGAGATAGCAAGGGTTTTCAATGTATCGAGTTAGTAACGGTTTCAGCGTTTTGCAACAAGCATATTTGTCCATGATAGTACCATAAATATTCTAGACATTTCTAATCAATGATTTTGGTCGCACAAACGTACCATTGCATCATTGAGGTTGCCAAGTCTGAAATGAAGAGCTGCCACATTATTCAGAATTTCTGGGGGGACATCTGCCTCTACCTTATCTTTGAGAATACTGGTGGCTTTGCCGTAAGCCGTCAGGGCACCCTACAAAACAGAGTATCCAAGACATGTGAATAACTTCTATACTTTAGGTCTATTATTATTACACAGTACACATAAATATTCAAACACACTAGACTATTTTACAATCCATGGTTATCTTTAGTCCCAGAGCTTCAAAAAGGGTTAAGGCATATCCCCTGAGCATCAGGTATGTTGACCAAGAGTTGTTTCCTCATTGTGACTGGTAGACAAAGGAAAAATAACTCCCGTCAATGCTTGGCCCTTTGAAGCCGTCAACCATCAGCTAATCAAGCTAAGATGGCATAAGAAGTTTGAGTCTCAGACACCATGGTTGACAACTATAACAAATTTTGTAAAGGAGGGAGGTCGCACAGCTGTATTGCGAGCAATAAATGAGGTATTTTTTTAATCCCAGGTCTCAATTCTGTTTCAGATCAACATCTGAGGCAAGATTTTCTTTTTCAAATAGAATCATTGTCTCTGGAAAGGTATTTAAGTTTTAATTTTTGCCTGTTAACATAGAGGCAAATTCCACAGTAATTCCACTTATTAAATTGATGTATCTACTCATATTACAAACAAAGTTTGAGTACATGTTGCTGCTGCATCACTGTTACATTGCTCCGGAAACAGGCAAGCTAGGCATGTTTCACAATGCATTGTAAACATTAAAACAGAATAGCTGTTATTCGTGTGAAGAATTAAGTTAGATAGGCCCAGTAAATCTACACCATCCAAATCAAAACCCCGCTACAGTGAACATTAATGTTCTATGGTGCTGGTACTAAGCAACGTACGGTGTATAATATGAATAAGTTGGACTGAGGAACATACTCACCTGAACATCATTACACTCTAGTATCTGTGCCAGCTCTATCCACGCCTCGACATCATCTGGGTACTGCTCTGTCACTTTACGTAGATGTTGCTAAGAACAATAATGACACTAATATTATTTCACTGCATTTAATTTCATTTCTAATGCTGAACATTCATGTGCTTCATTTATTCAACACAGCAGCAACTGAGAAGTTTTTGAATTTTTAACCTTAAAACAACCTCAGGGCAATGCACTCTATGAGAAGTATACACATAAAAGCGCAGTACTGCATATTGAAACAGGTATGATTTATGAGCTCACCTTGGCTTGCTCTCTCTTCTCCGGCTCAGTGTATGTAGCATACAGGGATCCTAAGATCTTCATTGTCTCATAGTTATTGGGCTGAGCTTTCAACACCTTCTCAAAGCACTGCGAGGCCTATTTATATCAATGTTCATGTATATAAGCAATATGCTATATGTTACCATTATGTGTCTAGTATAGGGCTGCATCAGTTTCAAGTTTGATTTAAGATTCAAGATTTCCAGGCATACTGATCTTATGAGGATGGTGAGATGGCTTGATATTCACTGCCAATCGGTGCTGCAGATGTCGTGGGTTTGAGTCCCACTGGAGAAGCTTTCAAGGTTGATTGTTGCAGCTCTCAGTACCCTCGGGTGTAGATACCTCCAAATAACATGCCATCAAGCAGAGTGAATAAAAGGCAAATGGACTCAAAATATTGAACTGTAGATCTTACATTATTGGTATCACTTCTGTAGATGTACATCTGCCCGAGCCCGTAGTAAGGTAACACAAAGTTAGCGGCAGCAAACTGTGTGGCCTGGTAATAGTACTGGAAAGCCTGGTCATAATCCTCCTGTACATGGAAGGCCCTGGCTAGCTGGTAACAGCTCTCAGCCCTCATAGCCTCATTCTCTGTGTTGTGGAACGCGTGCAAAGCCAAATGTTGCACTTTCTGGAAATCCTACAATAAAAAACACTCACTTACAGTCAATGTGCAGAACTGTGTTTTGTTATATATCACAATTGCCTGGTTTAGGTGAGTTCTCAACACATGCATCATGGCTTAGTATTACAATCTTTTTTAATTCAATTCATATATTTAGGTTGTTCAAGAACATAAACACACATCTCATGCAGAAAATATCATCAGTAGCCATTTAATATCAAAGTAGAGTTGAAGTAGTCTACCTTTTTGTAGAAGAAGTGATTAGCCAGATGGTTTAGTACCATAGGATTAGAGGAATCTATTGTGTAAGCCTTAGATAAAAGCTGTACACCATTCTTAATAGAGTCCTGAGTCTTGTTGTTCAGTTCCATGATGGCTGCACCAACCAGAGCTCCAACACAATGTGGATCAAGCTGCAGAGCACGATCAAAAGCTTGTCTGTTAAAATAATAAAGAGAAGTTTTGACATATAACAGGTGGGAGCGGTTATGAAGTACTTGATTAGGAGTGCATTGAGACTGAGCCAGAAAACCGTTAAGGCATAAAGCTTCCTTTGGGAAATAATTAAAACTTCCAAATCTTAAAACTTCAATCACAAATAAACAATGACATACCTGGCTTTCTCGGGTTTGTTAAGTTTGAGGAAACAGTGACCCATACCCAGTCTTACGGAGGCTGGGCAGTTGGGATTAGTCCTGAGCGCTTTCTTATAGTAAGCAAGAGCTCCTCTGTAATCTTTCTTGTTGAATGCAATACACGCCTTACCAAGGAGAGAGGGTATATTGCTGGGTGACTGACCGAGCACAAAGTTAAACTGTGCATCAGCCTGCTCCATCTTATCACCCTCCAGCAAACAGAAATAGGCTCGACCCAGCAAGTGGTTCTACAAAATTGAGCACAATTAAATATAAGTTGGAAGCATCACATTTCATTAGAGCATCCGGTTTATGGCATAGAAAACTTGTTCCCAGGTATGAACCCCACTAAAGTCCACTGAATATTTTGCCTCAGAACTGTCTGCTTACTGAGCACAGGGGGACATCGACATTACATAGTCCTTATAACCCCCCTTCGCAATCTTGCTGTCCAATCATCGAGGGAGTGATAACACGTGCAATTTTACTCCTGTGATGGATGATGCAAGTCATAAAGAGTGTCTCTGAATTAATCAACTATCATATCAAACCATATCATAATATCACAAGATTACGGGAAGGAACTTGCGACGTTATAATATCATTTTGCACAATGCCAGGTTTCACTCCGATGATGATTTGAATCATCTTCATAGCTGCACAATGATGTAATTTTCTGGCAACACATTACACACCTGATCATACATGATGATTTTATCAGCTGTAGTATAGAGAAGAGTTGCCTGGGTGAACAACTCCCTCTTTCTTTCCTTGTTCTTTTCGGCATGTGCTCGCTGCACATAATAAGCAGCTAAAGTATCCAAAGCCTTCATCTGATCTTTTTCATAATCACCATAATTGTAGTTGGCATCTGTACGGGAGGATTCCAAAATCGTCACAAAATCTTCTTCTTTTCCTTGCTTATAGTACTCGATCTAGAACAGCAGTAAGTGGGTTAATAAATGAGAAAAGATGAAAGGCTAGTGTTTAAGTCACTGAATTGTTGAAAGAGACTGAACAAAAAGGTTGTGATAGATTTGCAAGAGGTAAACTTTTGTTCAAAATGTCTTAAGAATGAGTGTACATGGACTTTGTAGGCATGATGTTTCCCCCAATTTATTTTGTGAATACATAAGATGTTTTTGAACATACTACTCATGCATATAACAACAATGTCGTTCCTTACCGCAAGAGTGACCCACACATTTAGAGGGCAAGCCTCTTGCCTCAAAATAGTTAGCACTTCATCTCCATCTGGAAGAGTTTCAAGGTCCAACTCAATCACCTGAAAGTAGAATATGTGCATGGTGTAAAGGGATGACTCAATGCTGTTAATACGGACTTGAGCTATCTGGTAAATCTCCTTTGGTATATACAAACAATAGTTATGTTGTAACAAGACAAACAAACGAAGCACTCACCCTGGGCCTACCAATTGAAATTTGTCAAGCCTAGCCATACACTCAATGACTTTCTGTGAGCCATATAGTAGGAATAATAAATGATGGATAAGAATTGAGAACATTCTGTTGTTACAAAATAACTTTCATCAATCCATTCATTCATTGAATTTGATTCATTCCCATTGCTATTTCTTCTTCTATCATCTATGATGATGATTTTTTTTCTTCCATCTCACTTACCTCATCAGTGTCCTTGAGAGGGATTTCAATGGTTCCAACTGTTGCCATGTTTGTATAAGTTGCTTTCACCACTATCTATAAGTAGTTACTGCTTCTTTCCTTTAAAACTCCAGTTTTTAGTGTTCATTTTTTAATTTTTCTCTCACTATTCTTATTCCCAAATAAGAAGGTCAAGGTCTCAGAATTTATAGCTAGCCAAGTCAGTTTCATTTTCTCTCACATTTACAAGAGAAGACAACCATGTGAAATAAATATCAACCAGTGTTTGGATCAAGGAGTTAAAGACTCCTTGCTTGGATCAATGAGAGGGAGTTCATTCAATTCATTGGTTCATTGTTTGGATACACATTGGATTTGGTTTGGTTTGTTTTGGTTTAATTCATTGTCACATATATACATGTAATACATAATATAGTGAAATGATATATGGATTTGCCGCTGATGACTAAAAAACCAAAAGGTTCAAATGATAAAAAGTAATTGAAAATAAAAAAATAGCACAGATACAAACTAAATTAGAACATTGTATTAGCGTTTACTGGAATTATTGCAGACATTTATAAAATGCCGTATAAAGCTGTCACTACCGATTGCTGCTCGATGTTTGTATGATTGCAGCCTTCCAGATCGGAGTTTAGTCAAGAATGAGTGGAAAGGATGGTGTTCATCCTTCTGTATGTGGCTAATAAAGGAGTTCATTCTATCTTTGACGATGCAGTCAAAACCACAGTTCTCTAGGCCATAGCTGCTTGCAGTTTTGTATACTTTACGGATTGTCTTGATGTCTCTATCATATAAATTGGTAAAAATGACTAGTAAACAATAGAAAAAACAGGATTCAACGAAACTACTAAAAATCTGATTGAGAAACTGATTGCTGGCCCCTAAAACCTTAAACTGCTTGACTAGATACAGGCGTTGTTTAGCACTCGATATTTTGTCTGCGATGTGAGTCTCAAAACGCAGTTTATTGTCCATGACACTCTTCAATCAAATCAATACAAAAAAGCTTGGGTATTTGTCTTTTAAAAGGTCAAAGACCTTCGAGAACTTCGTGTCTCAGCCTGACAAAATCGAGTAAAAAACATATTATCATTATTACTATTACTATCAGTACTTAGTCACCTAGCCACCCTTTCCCCTCTTCAAACTGACTGACGGACTGACTGACGGCCTGACGGATTGCTTAATGTTAGAGGGCTCCACCAAGCTGCAATGTAATACCCCTGCAAACAACTTCAACCGCAAGGCAACTGTTTGTGATCAAACATACAGGTATTCCTAATACCATTACAAAATTACGTGTTCGCATCACATGTTGGTGGTTGTCTACTGGATTCAGAATTATTATCGCTCCATAACCAAACATTAAGTTTTCTGGATGTCCAAAAATTTAGTTATTGTTCACATAGATAAATCTCAAATCCGAAATCAAGTATCTTGGGTACAGAATTTTTAAACATATCTTACAGTTTATTGTTTCCACAAAGGAAGTTTATTACGATTAACTGTTCAAAATTATTTCCTGTCATAAGCAGCAACATTTGCCAACCACACATTCCTTAACCAGTTTATTGTTCATCCACCTTTCACACAGGAGAGATAATTGAATAACTCATTAGAGCTGTGAAACTAGTATTCTGGTTTGAATGTTCCAGCAGCAAATAGTTTCTGCCATTCTGTACCAGACGGGTACTCCCACTGAGCCAGACTCTCCTTAGTCATCTCGGTACTGTATCCTGGCATCTGAAACAGTCAATAACTTCATAAATGTGTACATAGAATAATCTAACACCATATCAGTGTTCAGAAGTATAATCAAAAGGTAGATCCAACATGTGATGAGAATACAATCTATATAAGGCTTGATCTGATTTTTCCTTTACTGTGTCATTCTCATTTGAACGTCTTATTAGTTGTGTTGTCTGATTCAACTTTTATTTTTAAACTACAGACTTACCGAGGAGGCCTGGTAGCATCCATTTTTCACAACAACAGGGTCGACAAAATGCTCATGCAGGTGATCAGCAAACTCGGTAAATCTACAATATCAAACAATTTGTAAATTTACCTCGGATTCGTAATATGTACTACTGGTTATGGTATTAGGGAACAAAAATACGCGTTTTATAACTAAGGGACACCTTGTAATGAGAGGATGACAGAATCGATTAAATCTATCAATATATATCAATTGTCACCTGTTCTCCATAGATTTGGTGACGCAGCAGTAATAAAACATGGACAGATGCATAACCATCTCACACAGACCAACTCCTCCAGCATGAGGATTTACAGGAACTGAAACATAATATAAAACATCAATTTAATTGTTTTCAGGATTGGCATTGGCAATATAATAAAGATAGGAATTTATTTCCTCCATAACAGTTAAATTTTTATGTTTATATGCTCATGATCTTTTTAAATTAAATTTTTTTGACATATAAAGTAAAAGTGTGTTGCAATATCTTCGATCTAAAATTGTATAACGTTCAAAGCAGAACGACATGCAGACAATAAAAAAGCAATCAAAGGCGTTCAACTCACTGTTGAGTTTTTCAGCCATAAGCATGACAGCAATGTTCTCGTTGACACCACCAAGACGACAGCTGTCAATCTGACAAAACTGCATGCCACCAGACATCAGGAACTGCTTAAACATCACTCTGTTCTGACACATCTCTCCAGTTGCTACTCCAATCCCGTAGGGTTTCAGTTGCTACATGGCGTTTAATAAATAAAACGATAGTGTTACAAGTGGCTCCTATTGGTTGTGAAACGCCACATATTTCCCTTTGAGTTTACTTGCCATGTACATAAATAGGTAAAATCTCGATTTTCATGTTTTAGGGGTTTCACAATCTGCTGATGTCAATGAACATTGTCCTGGCAGTCCGATTCTCCAATATCACACCTCAAAACTGTTGATCAAGTTTTGCCCTTTTTAAGTCATTTTAGGAAATTGTCCAAGATCCAAGACGTCTTGTTTAAATAAGGCTAAAGGCTATACGAATTCAACCAAGAATGATCGATTCACCTACCTTAGCTATTTCAGCATGACCAAGCACATCATCAGGGCTTGTGGGCTCCTCTATCCAGAGAGGCTTGACCTCAGCCAGGTGCTTCATCCAATCCACGGACTCTTGTACATCCCATACCTGGTTAGCATCAGTCATCTAAACAACAGAGTATGTGATAGCTTGATTTTCTCGAACTTTTCAGCCAAGAAGCTGTCAACTCGAAAAAAATATTTATTTTCTCGTTTTTTCACTCTAGCAGCAGATGTGAGCGAAAAAGAATGTAGAGAGTGGACACAGGAAGTATCAATCATTATTTCCATTATTGTCGAGTAGAAGTGTAATCATGGTGCTCTTAAATCTTGATCATAGCTGATGCTTGTTTGTTAAACAGCTTCTCCAGCAGTCCTTACACTATTTCTATCTTATAATTTGTTGATTAGTTATCGGCTGATTAGAACCTACCAGAATGCAATCTGGTCCTATCGCCTCTCTCAGTACTTTACATCTTGCAAGATCTCCTTGTTTGCTCTTTCCTACTTTGCACTTGAATCTGCTGAATCCTTTGCTCAATGCTTCTTGACAAAGCTAGAATTAAAAAAAAAACACTTCACAAGTGAAAATGTAGAAAATTCTTCTTTGTCCAATGCAAAGTCCAGCAAGATCTTTATGAGCACATACAGGTGACATACCATACGGAAATTAATTCAGCTAAAATGGTCAGATTCATAGAATGAGACATTACATCTGAAAATATAGCTATAGTAGTATGACTAACATAATATAGTAAGTATAAAAATTTGGAAATTGTTAGCCCTATCGTATAGAAACTTCAAGTGTGGTTTCTATGCAGAATTTTATTTTCAGGGACAAAGGAAAAACCGATGATCAAACCTGTTTGATACGCTCATCAGAATATCCTAACCAACCAGCTGACGTGATGTATACAGGATAACCGTTAACCTTGACATCAGCCTCCCTCTCAGCCTTCATCGAGGTTCGAGCCTTCAGCATTTCTACAATGATATGTTAAGATGCGAAATATGATGCCAAAGGTAATAATGCTGCCTTTTGTGGTAATGAGATGAACCAATGAAAGTTGTTCAATTTGCAATTATATTTGGCAGTGAAGTTGTCTTCCTCTAAAAATAACTGTGCCTTTGTAATGGCTGTAATAATAGATTATTGGCATTACAAACCTATAGCTTCTTCCTTGGTGAGTAAATCAGACATATATCTCCAATCTACAGTACTAACCAGCTGTTCAGGAGTCTGTAAAAAATGGAATATGAAGGAAGGATAGTCATAATATAGAACACGATAGAGCTGCACTAAGGCTCCTTGGCCAAGGGGGGAGGGGCAGAGTCTGGGGACTCAGACTACACAATGGTTAAGCACATCTTGTAACCTGTCAAATAGTTGTCTGAATGTTTTTGTTTACACAAACACAACAACAATGGTCAAAGATGGACAAAAATATTCAACCATTTTTTCGTGTTATCAATGTTTCACCACAAGAAACTGCTTTGCTTACCTGACTTTAGAATTTTCATTAGCCTTATCATGAGGTGTGTAGACGAATTTGAAATCTTTTATTCAGGCTTCGTCAACAACAAAGTTTATGACAACAACGATTATGGAGGACAAGGACAGAAAAATGAGATTTAAATATCTGCAATAACTTTTCATGTATATATGTAGTAAATACTTTGTTACACAAAAGACAATATTGTCAAGGCAGCGCACCAAGTTTATTTGGTTTTGTTTGTGACTACTTTAATTTGTCGATCAAGATACAATTTAATGTATAAATTTGATCTGACAGTACAGAGAATGCAATGAATAGTATAGTGTCATCATAGTAAGTCACAAATTTATGATTATTATAAATGAGCTTTATAAGCCTCACCATATCAACTAGGAGCTTCCATAAAGGTTTTTTCTCAATCTTAGCCCATAAGTCCCAGTAAGCATTCACAAGAGCTCCAGTTGCCAGATGCATCACTCCCTTTTCTGGTCCAAGCTAAATGAAAAAGTGTAAATTCAGCTACATCACACAACAAAATATTTGTCAGTACATTGGTTTTTGTCTGATAACATAATTATTGTTTTAAAAGGTAGAGAGGATTATAGAAGCTCATCATACACTGGAACCAATTATAATATCAAGGAGAGAGAGGATGATTTTTAAGAATGAAAGCGCAAACTATGTCAACTGGGATGAGCATATTTTAAATGACTGCTATTCACGCCCAAGATCCCAATACCTTTTGCCAAAAGTTAGGACCAGCAGATTTTTGAATAGTTTTATGCTGGTTAGTTAGTATTAGGATTTTAAATAACAAAGACATTCCAGCACTATCACTATTATTAGTAATTTCCAATATTACCAAATAGGTGAATCTAATCCAATCTAAAGCAATTATTATTTTGTTTTCAGCTGAAAACTTTTTAATTAAATTGAATATATTAAAAGAAAAACATATTATAGCTCACCCATCTCATTTGACTGTCACTGGTAAGTTTTCTCCAAAATTCACCGAAATTCTCAAATATTTGCTCCAAACTCCAGTCCAGCTCCTTTACGACGCGGAGTAAGCCATGGATAGCACCAACAACTTAAAGGGTCAATAGAAATATGTCATATTGCCAGTTGAATGTGCTCATAGATCCCGGGGTCAAAACTCATTTCAAAAATGTAAAAGCTGAAATTTTCGTATGTTTTCTAATAGAATTGTTATTTTTTTGTATCCTGCCCTCAAAACAGGAATCACAAGGGGGTTTTATGGAAATTCACTCATGTAAAATGGGTGGGAGAACTTAATTCAAAATCAACCATTGCGATGAAAGCTGCCGATATTTAGTTTTCAATGGATTGAGTTAGCTTTTGCTATTTTTTTGCACATCAGGGAGAACATCTGCGCATGATGGTGAATGCAAATAAAACTGTATATGTATATTAAAGTCATTATAAATATAAACCTTTTATAAATGGAGTGAGTTGATGTAACGTTCTACAATGCCGACAATATTATTGTGTGTGAGTGTTGCAAATTCTTAGTGTTTAGCTGTTTTAACAAGCAGCTTGTCTGAGTTTTTGAAGGTTGTTACTTGGACACCAATCGATGCATAGCGGAAAAGCTGTCAGATTTTCAGCTTGATCCAGTTACTCACACTAAGATATATACTGCTGACATATCTCCACAAATAGCCATGCTATGTACTAGACCACTGATCCATCAATTCATATCAATGGTATGTAACTTTGTGTCAGTAATTAGAACTAGTTAAAATCTGGCAGCTTTACGTCATGCTTTGATTGATATCCCAATAACAACCAACAAAAACTAAAAAAAAAACTTTTTAAAGTGATCGTTACGACACGCTCCTGAACTTGTGTTCCAATCAAAGATGAGAAATGCTATCCAGCAACCATACATAAATAGCCATATGCTAGTTAAGGATCAGATATGTTCCCCTAATCCATATATTATATATCAGTGGCACAGCGGAATGTAAGTGCCTAGTATATGAAGAGTGATCAGAATTCAATGAATGACATCTGTACTACTGGATGTCACACATGCTCTTTCAAACATAAAATCAAGTACTGATATTTGTGGCCATAAAGGTTGTTCAACCAATTACTGTGCACTCTTGAAAATTAGGATGTGAACCAGCAGCATGTATCAACTTTGATGGTTGTACTAACTATCGGCTGAACTAGCAACTTTATCGACTCATGGTTTAGCTTGAGAGAATTTCACTGACATTTATATCTAACTGATTAACCTCCCCAGGCAATCAAAATCTTAACATTAGGCTTAAAAATGGAATATTTTTCGGGGATCTCGATCTTTCTGAAAAATCAATTGACATTTAATAAAAAAAAATGATCTTGGTGGACAAGTTATCCTTCATTATTTACCTGGGTATACCTGCAACAGGTCTCAAATTTATAAAAAATGTGCACTAACAACAACAACAACTTGTTTTTTTTATCAAAACTATTACAATATAATTCACAATGAACAATGCATTAATAGCGTTATGTCAAATCACTACACTTTTTTTAAACGTTTATTGACAAGCAATCTTCATCATTAAAATGATGTTCTTCCTTTTGTGCCAAGATAAAACATAAAATTGAATAAATATGGAATAAATAAATAACGAAGATATATGGAAGATAAAGACTAACAATGAAAATGATTATGTCTTAGGCATGAAATACATAGATGCATATTGTCGAAATGACTTTAAATTGTTTGCAGACCTGATATGTTGCGGAAGGCCATTGAGAATTATACAAAGATTGCAAAGAAAATTGTTCGATGGAGGTTTCAGATAATGCGTGTCTCGTCTCTCATCTAAAAACGATGTATATTAAATGAAAACTGCTCACATATATAACCTGGAGCCAACATATTAAGTATTTTATAGCCATAAATGGCAGAGAAATAACTGGCAAGCTGTGGTAAGGGGAGAAGATTTAATGATCTTGAATGATCCTGTGTTGATATCAGATGCTTTGGAATGAAATGAACCAAGGGGATAAGCCTAAAAGCCCGCTCTGTAGTAAAAATATTGGATTTGTCATGTGAGCAGGGGTTATGTTATAGTAAATATGGAAGGGCATAATTGGAATGACTTGATTATAACCTCCAACTGATCCAAGATATCTGAATACTTTTTCAATGATCACTCTCTAGAAATGACAGATAATTTCTGCTTATTCAGTTTATCTGACAAGCATGTGATAGCATGACATTGTGCTGTTGGCAGCACATCATCAATCTCAGTAGGTGATTTTTTAATTTCTATAAAAAGCTGATGGTATCACTATCAGGATGAGATATCAAGAGTATAATCTAAAAATACTGACTACTTTCACCAAAGGTCAAAGAAATGTATTGGAAGGTGGATTTTGAAAAAAGTAAAAAAGTTGCCCCCCCCCCCCCCCCCCCCTGTTTCACATGAGTGAGGTTCCACAAAACTCCTCTTGTGATTCCTGTTTTGAGGGCGGAATACAAAAATCAAACACCTCAACTAGATAATATATAAAAATCAGCTTTGACATTTGACAATAATTTAATGTCATATTGCCAACAGTCGATAATGTTCATAGAACGACATGATATGGTGCCTGCGTTGTACTGAAACTACTAAACAAATTCTCTGTAGACTAGTGCACAGCTGACCTGTGCTAATCCAATGCAATAAAACACGAAAATTTTACAAAAATTGGAAAAGTGATGAGATTTATTAACTTACTGATTTGTGTTCCATTTCCACATGTGAAGGTGAGACCATGCCCAGATAGCGAGGAGTCATTAGTATGGACAATCACGTAGGCACAGGAGTAATCTGGATCAGTGTGCTGCAATAAAATTTTAAATAATATCACGATCACAAATCAGAGAACAAATCTACCCTATTTAGAAGTACACATGCCAGTTTTTATTATTCATTTACTCACCATTGCATCAGACCCATGCTGCTCTAAAGATGTCGGAAATCTCACATCTTTCACAATGAAGTTGGTAACTTTTGGATGAACCATATTTGATAGATTATGCCAGATTGATGGTAGGCTCAGGATTTGAGAGAGATCGAAAATGCTGATCTATCTCACTTAGCTAAATGGTTAATCTGCTATTTGAACACTCAGACCCTGTCAAGATAAGGGAAATAGAACAAACACCATAGGTTTGATATGAACCCTGTGTGAATCTTGACACCTGTGCAGTAGTGCCTTATATACCGATATGGCCCAAATAACTGAATTCTGCATTAAGGCTATATATAGCTCCTGTGTAAGTGCTCAAACCCTGCCCTGGTTGCTGGTAGTTGTCAACCACAGCTTTGATTAATTGACAAAGGAATAACCTGATTTTGTCAATATCTATTGTACAGTCTCATGCCGCTTGTGTGGTTGTACCAATTGTAATTTATTTGAGTGTGTGGAAAAATAAATAGCTTACTCTATTATGCTCACAGACATGTATTTTATAATTTTATTGATGTCATTTCACATTACCCCTTTCAACACCCTTCCGAGGTTTTGGGTTTTAAATTGAGTTAAATCCATGTGACCTATGAGGGAGTTTATTGGTGTCAGAAAACAAAAAAATTCATTTTTACAAATAAAAGATGGTGGTTGCTAAAACTGAGGAGTAAGGTTGATGGAATGCTTCACTAGATACATGAGTGTGAGTGGTTTTAAGCAGTTATTCTGGAGATTAAGCTGCAATGCTGGTGATTGAAGACAAGTAGTTGCCCTAAGCCCCAGTAGTATAAATCTTCAAGAAGAGCTGACAATACCCCAATACAAATGATGTATAAATTGTTGGTGATATTTTGTAATGGGCTATGTGGACGCAATAGGGGTGGGCGGGTACTTACTTCATACATCTTCATTTCTGATCATAATTCCAACAAACCTAACAAATGTCAGGTTTTTCGCAATACAGGGTCATCTCAAACAAGACTGTATAAGTCGAAAATCTTCAGAAAATACTCTTTTGCATGAAAAATGTTGGTTAAAATCGCAAGTTTCGTCTCTGAGAAATAGAGGTGCCCTATGAGCGTGGCCGACATATTTGGCACCAAGTTGCTCTTTCGCGTTTGAGGTCAGTCCCTCTAACCAACTGAGCTAGTATTTATTGGGAAACCTTGACACAAAACCACAGAATAGGTATTCCTAGCTATTTTCTATAGTGGCAAACACCTTTATTCAGTGCAATGTGCATTTGTCATTTCATCTAGCAAAACACAAGAGGTCCAATGTTAAATAATAGAAGCCTGACTATGTGGTTAGCATTATGCCAATGAATAACAGCAGGTACCAACAGGTACCAACAGGTTTAGCCCTGTTGAACAATTTTGATGAATTGACAGATGGTTTTTTTTATGTCAGAAGAGGCAGTGTAGACAGGGAAGGTACCACCCTCCCTGGTGTAGACAAAACAAAAAGTCTATCTCATATTAGAAGGAGTTGTCTTGTCAATACACAAAAGAAGGCAACTCTAGGTTTAGTGGACAATTTTTGGTGAGCTGTGAAAATGAGACCACGCCCAGTGAGTTTGCCAATGTCAAGGACAACCACCCGATGTTAGTCTGATATTTAAACTTACTAATATATCAGTTCAATAAAATGAAAATTACCTGCCTAGAAAGTAACTAGCCTTTCAGTCTATTTACCAAAAAAAGAGAGAAAAAACACAAATCATATTGAGTACATACTACATTATTTATTAGTCTTAGCTTGTTACATCACGAAATTGGTAGACAGAAAATAATTGATAACCAAGAGCTTGAGGTAAGTGAACTAGTCCAATATGTACTCAATGTTTTTTTTTAATTTTCTTGTTATATATATTCTAGCAAAGATTCTAGTAGCTGCAATGCTTGCTCCTTTTGTGTACTACACAACTCATCATCACAACATGATGTAGCTGTTGTATTAAGTAAGTAACTATAAGCATGTCATATATATAGTTCTCAAAGACTGTGCTTTAGGGGTCTGTGATGTATATGTAATGTGTATGTTAATATATGTCTCATCATTGTATATCTCAAACTTCAGATCAGCAGTGTCAATCAGAATCAGCCTTTATTAATTATGATTGTATGCTAAAACTGCTAGAGCTGACAGTACTCGTACTGACAATGATTGCTAACTGTAACAGTTAGGCTGACAATGCTATCAGTAACAATATCTATACTGGAAAAATTATTGCCGCTCATCTGCACCCTATCTCTGGGTAGTATCTATATAATATAGCCTACCTATAATTTGGCAGGTAATGTCGTTCAAGCAATAATATAGGCTGTAATTTGTGTACTACAATCTAGGAGTGGGCCCAACAGGTTATCCCTGTGGTACAATGTTATGCAATCTAATCACTAGGCTCTAGGGAGTGTGGCAAGTTTTGAAGTTTTCATTCGCCCTCTTCTTAATCAATCAGGGAAATCTGACCAAGATCTGACATCAAGATTCTGAATGTGTTCACAAATCGAACTTTCTTAATACATTAAATAATTATTTCCAGTTAGACACTTAGAGAGGACTGACTTTATAAAATCTTGCTCTTTGCATAATTACTGTATCATGTTTGCTTGTATATAATTGCTCAGCGGGTCGATTAAAAAAGAGAAGATATTTAGCTGTTTTCTTTGGATGTGGGTACATGGAAGCAAATACATTCAAGTTAAAGAACTTTCAATATTCATACTGACTGCAGATACTTTGCGGATTTTGCTACCAATTTGATTAGGAGTGCTGGTATAGGCTAATTCTCGTTCTTATTTCTGCAATGTGATGGCATACGCTTTTTTGGTCACTTTACAAGTTTACACATCCATATATATATATTATATAAATACTTTTACAATATCATCCTGGTCATCCTAGTCCGGGTTGATATCTAACACACATTATTATTTTTATTTCAGGGCTGTTGAATGAATACAATAGGATACTGAATTGAGCGCTGGTGATTCACGTCTTGGTTGTTTGTGTCGATTTTTTATATCTCAATTAAGAGATAATCAAGCTGTGACATAAAACAAGTCACTTTTAACTGTCTGAGGAAGTAACATTACTTAGTTTGGCAATGTAATGCAACTCCGTGTTTTTATCTACACAGCCTTACTATGTTTAGCAGTGATCAGCTTGATAGTATTCCGCCCAATATGTGTCAGGTTAGTAGCCAATGTGTAATTTTGAATATATATGTATTCCAAATATATTATGTATCAATTATAATCTTATGTCATCTTCTGAATGACAAGTTGCTAATTTGAGCCCATGCACATACTACGATACCCTTGAGCTATGCTCTTTTGTGTCTTACCCGGTGGTTTTTATGTAACAGAAGGACAAACAGCTATCTGAGACAAAATTATTCCTCCTTTGTGGTAAAGTTTCCAGACAGTGTTGTAAAAATTTATTATACCTGAGTGAGTTAATTGCTTGTTCATTGGATTGGACTCCATGGTTACCCAACAGGCTTAGTCTGAACAAGTTGTTTAGTTCAAATGCTGGTACTATTTTTTTCCCTGCTGGTAGTTTATCAATACTGATATAAGTATATACATAGTATTATTATCTCCGTTATCCAGGCCCGACGGAGTACACACTGCAGACAGTCTCCCCGTACCTCCAGTGTATATATCCTCTCACTCTTACATCACACCGTATCACACTGGGTTTACCCCGCAAAATATACCAGCCCTAATAAACGATGCCTTCACTCCACAACCAAAGATAGCGGCCGATTGCCGAATGGATAACTGCTTTGACTTTTCCAAGTGCAAACAGGGCTTCAAGGTTTTTGTATACCCTTTATCAGAAACAGAAAATCCTCCGTCCGAATCTTATCTAAAAATAATCAACACTATTAAGTCATCACCATTTTTTACTTCAGATGTCAACAAAGCATGTATATTTATAAGCGGAGTAGACACTTTAGATAGGGACACCGGGTCCCAAAACTATGTATCAAACCTACAACAGAAGCTTACCAACCTGCCTTACTGGAATAACGGCAGAAACCATGTGATATACAATTTATACTCAGGAACATGGCCTGAGTACTCGGAACACTTTGGTATCGATATAGGACAAGCAGTATTAGCCAAGGCCAGTATTAGTACTCAGAAATTCAGGGCAGGGTTTGACATTTCACTACCTCTTTTCCACAAAGAGCTACCTGAAAGAGCAGGGGCTCCAGGTAAACTTGAAAACTTAAAAGTTCCATCCAATAAGAAGTACATGTTAGCATTTAAAGGCAAGAGGTATCTATCAGGGGTCGGTTCGGTGAGTAGGAATGGACTGCATCATATGATGAATGGCAAGGATATCATCATGCTGACCACTTGTAGACATGGCACCGGCTGGCAGAAAGTCGCTGATGATAGGTGTGCTGAGGATAACGAGCTCTATGATAAGTAAGTGAAATACTGTAGATGATAACATAATTAAATCAAACTTCACATATGTATGTATATAACTTTGATTGAAATCAGAGTCTCAGTGTAATGAGTATTGAGTTATGAAGGGATAAGAGCAAAAAATATTTGCACCTCAGTTGTATTGTAGATACAAAATATTACTCTTGAAATAATTATCCATGTTATTTGGCTGACCCAGACATAATATAAGCTTTTCTGTAGGCAGTTGTCATTTGTAATAATGATTCCTGTCTGTCTATCACTTTTTGCTAGTTGAAGTTCTCTGATTTCTAATTCATGCTCCATTACATTATCACAAGAATGGCTTGTGAGTGTTAAATTGTAAAAAAAATTAGAGAGTGTACTAATAAGATAATTTGCTTCTGTTCTGACTAAGTTATCTGACGATTGGTTGACAATGGCCACCTGATAAGGCTAACAACGTGGAATGCTGATGCTGCTGTTGTATTGGCAGTGTTGATGTATTATTAGTAAACTGCTTTGCTGCCCCTGGGTCTTTATAAATTATTTAATTATAGTCTGACCAAATTACCTGAGAAGCCAGCCGCTTTTTATCTGACTCTCAACAGCATACTGCTTATTCAGGTGCAAGCTCAGCAGCTAGTAATAAAGGAGTAGTATCACTATTTTTCTAGAAAAATGCCTCAGGTCATTGAATGAGTGAAAAGACTAAAAGTGAATTGTGATAGTGGATGACATAAGTGCCTGATAAACTTCAGCTCATTTCTAAAACAATTATAATGATGTATAAACATCTTGAAATAGTATCTGGGTATTAAAAACCTGAGCACCAAAGTATCAGCCTGTGTTCTATATGGCTATTTAGTTCTACCAGAGACTATGGATATCTAAAGTCTCTGGTTCTACTGCTTCTTAGATTTCAGTACACTCAGTATATCCTGCTCTTTGTTCATTTTGCTCACCTGCATACAAATGTGAAAATGAGTAGTCCTCCCCATGCACCCCCCCCCCCCCCCTCTCCTATCTGTTATAGTCTTCATATCACATCTTTTTTGTTGACAGTACAGTAATAATTCATGCCACTGGTTAATTAGGAACATAAATAATAATTTATGTAACCACAGTTGATAATGTTAGAGGACCGCAATTATATTTCATGTTGATATTTTCAAAATTAAGGAGCATTTGTGAAATCTTTGTTGTGGCCCAATTATCCCCTTTGATCTGCACTGTTGTTTGGAGACGCAGTGACTCAGTTGGTCTATGTGCACTTTTGTCGTTGTTGAATATTTCATGTTTATTCCCGGCTAGCCTTTGAGTTTAGGCACCAAATCCTTCATGACTGGAAGCATTTCAATCCTATTGTTCCCATCGGCTATCTGCTAATTTAAATTCCTCTTCATTTTTCAGATATGAATACCTAGACTTATTAGCTAACTCTACATTCTGTTTAGTTCCTCGAGGGAGACGTCTCGGGTCATTCAGGTGAGCAGCATCCCTCATGTCTCAACTGTATAACTGTATACACTCCCACACTCCCACACTCCCACACTCCCACATTCCCACACTCCCACACTCCCGCAGTCTCAGTTTTTGTCACAAAATCGAAATTGGCCGAACTAACCAGACTGCTTACTGGTTGCGTCATTAAGCTGCATTGTGCTCTAACAGTACAAGAATAAGATTTACCACACATTTAAATATGACTATAATACATGTATAGGTGTTAGGTAAACGCTAACCTTGCTATAGAAGAGACACTTAGGAAGGTGTTTCCCCCAAATTCCCTGCCAGGAGTCTTTCCATTCCTGTTATAGTAGAAATTAAAAGTGACCTCATCGTCTAGAAGAATGTAAAACTAAATTATTGATACCCCTTAGGGGGGACAAGTTTCAGACAGCGATTGCCATATCTATGTCTGGACCGGAATAGATACACACCAGAGTGCTGGAGGCTGAAACAATCCCAAATGGCACTATGACAC
This sequence comes from Membranipora membranacea, assembly GCA_914767715.1. Taxonomy (NCBI): domain Eukaryota; kingdom Metazoa; phylum Bryozoa; class Gymnolaemata; order Cheilostomatida; family Membraniporidae; genus Membranipora; species Membranipora membranacea. The sequence goes on along the minus strand of OU612065.1, from coordinate 14,733,805 downwards.
ACATCTCTTGTGACACTGATTAGTTGACAGTGCATAACAAGCGCCCTAACTAAAGCCATTCACAGCGTTATTAAGCAAGCCTGTGAATGACTATTCTAGCTGTTCGCTCTAGTTTCAGTGCTCAAACGGTGCGAGATGCTGGTAGAGGCATTTCATTATCAACCACTTTCTCCCCTCGGAGAGAAAGTGGTTGATAATGAAATGCCTCTACCAGCATCTTGCACCATTTGAGCACTTAAACTATGTTCGCTTATGTCATTGACTCATGTCATTGGCTCATGCCATTGGCTTGTACCATTACATTCAATAAACACAGAAAGGGTATAAAACATTAGGGCTGTTGGAGCACTGGTATCACTCATTGATTACTAAAACTGTGAATTTAGCATATTTAGCGAGTAATTGCGAAATTTTAAAGCCTCTCAGCCACAAAGGGAGGGTGTGCGCTACAAAAATTAGCTAATAGTTATGAAACTGTTATAAACAAGTTCTCAATGAATCAAATGAATGGCTGTGAGTGACTGACCTACCAATAATGGTAGGGGAGGTTAGTTTGTCAACTGAGGGCAAAAATGAACAAAGGATATTTGTTATGATGTTATTATTATATTAATCACTGGGCTTTGTTGTTTTTCAAATCCTGGAGCTATGGCATGCTTACTCAAAATTTTAAGCAAATAGTTTTGTCTGTGCTCATGTCTGAAATCAGTGTTTTTAAGTCCGAAAAAACAGTCTATCTAAATATCAATGGAGATGCTGAATTACATTTTTTGTTACAAATTCTCAGAAGACCTGTTAGCATTCTACATTTGTCTCACAATCTTCTTGCACATCCGTTTGTTATTGTCTTGCCAAATATACCTCTTTACATTAACCAATTCAAATTAATAACCTTGTTTCCTGGTAACGCTGCTATTAGGCTTCAAAACGCATCCGTTTGATTCTCTGAACTTCAAAAACCTCTTCAATTATTCATGCTGATTTTGCTTTCAAAAGTATCAGAAATCAAGCACTGTCATACAGTGAGTGCACTGAGCTTCATGATTGTTTGTTGAAGTTAACGGCCGATAGACGAATCCATATTACTGTTATTTTCAGGTTTCTGGAGGTGCTGCAGTATGGCTGTATACCGGTGCTACTTAGTGATAATTGGGAATTACCTTTCTCTGAGGTCATAGACTGGAGAAAGGCTGCAATAATGGGCGATGAGAGCCTTTTATATCAGGTATTGTAATGGCATCATCAAATCACAACCCCAGTTACTCGAGGCCCTGCAGCAGAAACATGTGGGATAATTGAATAAGAAAGTATACAGGCTAGTCATGTCTGGGACACTTGCAAATCTTGTAAACACTTCAATCTTGTACAGTTCAAACGTTTGACAGCACAGCCAACAATGCAAGTATAATACGCTCAGTATAATTCTAGAGGGATTTATCACCTATTTGTTGACAAGAGGATTAGGCTGTGGATATTTTGCTAAAATTGCCCTATTCAAAATCTAGCCTCCGGGAGTGCACTGACTTGCCCTGTATTGCTATCAGTATTAAGGCTACTTAGTCAGCATGCGCCATAAAGACCTGACCTTGGTTAGAATGTGCGCCTAGTGATTAAATAAAGTACTCATTTTACTAAGTGATGCAGTCTAAGCTACTGGGTATCATCACTGGTTAAGCCAGCAGTGATTTTGATATCCCGCATGTGTAATAAATATATAAAGTGTGTATAAGCTCAAATCAATGATTTCCATAGCTTATATTAGCCTGCTTTAATAAAACGTCAGGAGCTGATATATTACCAGTACCAGCTGACCTATAAATTTTATTCGAAGATTGTTTTGAGAAATTTGGTGTCATTTATGCCCATTTTGCAGGATAATGTGATCTAATTAATTAACTCTTTTACAGAGAAAGCCACTGTTCATGACTTTTAAGAAAGTTGCTCTTTATTCATTTCAATTAATTCACTACATTAATTGACATTTGACATAATAAGTTAGGCAATCGTGAAATCAACTTTTGCTTCCGGCTCATCAAATTTCACAAAATATCAAATGTCACGATCGAAATGTTTCTCTTGTAATATGAATAGCTGAGAGAGTCGCCTTATCATTAATAAAGGTTTTCTTTTCCCTTTTTTCGTAGTTGCCGTTTTCCGTGAGGGCGATACCCTTTTCTACAATCAGCTCACTTCAACAGCAATCACAACTTCTGTGGACTAAGTATTTCTCCTCCGTAGAGAAGATTGTTCTAACCACTCTCCAAGTTTGTACCAAGTTCTATCATCATCATTTTAAATTTGATACACTCCACGTCTAGTTGGCTGTTGGTGATAACAAGTTTCAAGCTTGTTGATTAGCGCCATCAACCCATTTTCTTTTTGCGATGGCGAGATGGCGAGATGAGCGCTTGCTACTCACTGTGAGGCAATTGGCACTTCAGGAGGCATGGGTTTGAGACCTTATGTCGGAGCTTTTATGATGGATTGTTCCGGCCGCTGTATCATTCTTCTCCTGGATCTTTATAATAATTAAATGTATTCATTATTTTTCAGATAATCAAGGACAGAGTAGATAAACATCAAGCTCACTCAGTTGGCAGTTGGAATACTTACCCCGGTGCTTACGCTCTTACTACTACGTACTCAAAGGATCTCTCACTATTCCCGTTTTTCACTCTCACTAACTCAGCCACTCAGTTCACAGCTCTACTCTACATAAGGGAGCGCAGCATGTCCCTCAAACATGTCATAGATAGCATATCGACTGCTAGTCATATACATACGGTAAAAACATATACATTTATAATGATAACATACTATATGGTAATACGGTATAGTATATATCTATACGGTAATAACAAGCTTCAAATATGAAAAGCATAACCTTCATTGTCCATATTTCCATATTATGGTATGTTGTTTAAATGTAATTTTGTACTGATTAGGATTTATACGAAATGCCTTTCAATGCATCTGTTGAACACATGTTAAGTGTATCTTGATCCAATTTATTCAGCTAGTTGGCTGTGTGTAGTAGTGTAGGTATTTTATGTCTACTCAGTTGTAGTGATTGAGTTGTAGTGATCAACATGTGCTGCAAAAAAATTTTATAAACATTCAATTTTTCCATCAGCCGTTGACAAAAAGCTGAAGGCTGCCTAACAGCTGATGTACTTATAGTGATCAACTCATCCCAATTAAACTTTTTCCACAGGCTGTCCTGCATTAAATTACCAGATAAATTGTGAAAATCTAAACCATTGGAATTTCTTGTTTAGTCTTACTTATTATGTCTATTTTTGTAGCTCTATATTTTTGTTATCGGAAGAAATGATGTACTGCCTTATGTGGCCTCAGTGGCAAAATCTATTGAAAGCAAGCCAACCCATGTCAAATTTATCAATGTAAGTACCTGTTTTACACTGCATAATTCGTCATTCCTGAATATTTTAGAGACTAACCATCTTCAAGATATGACATGTGACATACCACAAATATTCTGCCTATAACTGCAAGCTTGATAGAATTTCCATATGGTTTGCAGGATGATGGAGGGTTTGGTACTTTTAATGTGTTGTGTTTGCCATATCATATGAAGCAACGCTCTATAAATTTGTCTGTGATGCAGAACTTTATTGTATATAAAAAACAGATTTATAGAACGTGCATGTTTTATTCATAATATTGAATCAATATAACTGCTGCTTAATTTTGATTCTATGAATTTCTTCAGCCATATCTACACTTGAGAGGATTCGCACACATGTCAGCTTGCATAACATCCAACTGGCAGCGGATTGAATTCGTCTCATCATCCTTTTGTTAGATGTACTTTCCTGAACAAAATATGTTAGTGTCACGTTTATTCTCAAAACACGATCAAGTAAATATTTGATATTGCGCAGCCATAACCAAAACTTCCAAAGCCCAGCCTGTACTAGATCAAGCATGATCTAGTTTGCCTGTATTTAGTGTTTGAGCCGCCGCCGGCTCACCAGTAGGATAGGATCTGCAGGCATATTGGATCAAACTTGGTCTAAGCCTGTACCTTGTTTTAGATGTGTATAGGATCTCGTATAGGATATTCATTCTCTTTTGATTGCAGACTGTTGTGGACTCTTTAGGTTTATACAAGGAGTTCCCCACAGAAGCGGTGCTAATAATCAATCACAGAGACTCTGTGCTCACTGAAGAGGTAATTGCCCCTTGAAATCTTAGTAGTGTGGTATCAGGGTGGTCTAAGTGTGGTATGTAGGCAAGGAGAAAGTTTGCTTTAAAAAGTTAAAGAGAAGATAACTGTGATGTTGACAATAGTCACGTGGCAACTAGTTTGGTATATTTGCCTGCATTCTGAGTTGCTCCCGATCCACTGGTCACGCCGCAGGCAAAGGGACCAAGAATTAACTACCACTTTGCGGTAATTGTCTGCTCCCAGGTGGACAGTTGGTGGACACTTAATTTTTTTAGCAGGAGATGTGTGACAGACTATAAAAAATATGTAATCAAGTATGAGGATTCCAAATACGGAATTATTTTTCCAAAATATAAACTACGAGCTGAGAAATCTTGTAAAATGTGTAACCCTTCCTTATGATGCCAACACACAATTTTCGGAGTTGTCTCCATTGGTCTATAATACAACTTTCTTTACCTCTCAAATTGTCTGAGATAATATTATCAGCAACAGTCAACAGCCATTTCTAGTTTTACAAATCAGGAGATATGTCTGACATAATGGCCTTTTCTGATTCCTGTGAGTAATATGGCGTACAATAGACAGTTTTCTGAGCTTTGATTTATGCCTCAATTTGGAGTTGTCCTCTCTCCAGTTTGGTACTTTTAACCCACGCAGCATAGGAAAAACGTGCTGAAAGAGGGTTTTCTTGAAAACCGCTTATGTTAGGATAAGATTGATTTTTGATTCACACCATTGAAAACCCTGGGAGACAGGGTTTCCAAATCATTGGAGACTTGAATGTTGATAAATCTTAATTTTAATGACGAAATTCAAGAAAAATTCTGCCAAATGGTCCGCAAAACTGGCAGAAATTGATAAAATTGATTAACCGAATACCAAAAATATTTTCCAAACTATGTCCCTATCAGTTTTCAATGGCGCAGATTCTGAATCAAAAATCCTTTTATCCTACTATAAGCGGATTTCAAGATAACCCTCTTTTCAGCACGTTTTTCCTATGTGGCGTGGGTTAAAAGTACCAAACTGGAGAGAGGACAACTCCGAATAGAGGCCTAAATCAGAGCTCAGAAAACTGTCTATAGTGTACACCCTCTTTTAATTGAGTTCAAAGAATTATATAGGTTGGGAGCATCAGCAAATGTTGCAATGCTGAAAAAATCATACTTATCATGCTTTGCCTCTCTCGACACTTTTGTGTATAAAAGGTACAATCAGTTGGCATGGGCATATATCAAGACAATCCCTATGGATTGGTAGTTAATTCTTGATCCCTTTGCCTGCGGCGTGACCAGTGGAAGGGAGCAACAGGAATGCAGGCAATTGGATCAAACTTGTTCTACGTGGCAACATACATGTTAGCAGGCATGATTCCTGATGTTACAGAATATAACTGCACTGAGGACAATAAATGCTCTCCTTCCCTCGCACGCATAACAAAGCATGTCGTAATGGCCTATGGAGAGATGAGGTGTATCACTTAGGGATCTGTAGGCATTGTTAGCTGGTGGACATACTTGAAGTCGCCTACTAGCCAAACAAGTACTTTATGATAACAAATACCTACCACCATATGTCAGGGAAGGGGGGAGGGAAATAAAGCTTTGCATTATTCTGGAATGAATTGTTCTGATTCAATGTTTCCTTTTTAAGAGAAGATTTAGGTTTCTAACACATGTCTGCAATAATAAGTTTAATCTCATCGTTTAAGGCTTTCACGTCACAGTATGAGACAGTCAAAAATGACTAAGAACGGACATGAAAAGTAATATTTTAGTTGCATTATACTACTATCAGGTGCATTTCATCAGGGAGGTTTCATCATTTCAAGTAAACTCAACCGTCTAAATTGTCAATTAGAGAGTTATTTCCACTTTGAGGTTGGCAGGACAACTACCAATTTGTTACTACCTTTTTATTTTTCAGATCGACTTTGCGTTTTCTGTTTGGAAAGAGTATCCAGAGAGGATCGTTGGCCATCTCTCTAGATCACATCTATGGCATAATGGAGAGGAGAAATATCACTACACTTCAAAAGTGTTCAATCAATACTCAATAGTCTTATCAGACATGTCCGTCATACACAAGTAGGTGGATTTTCTCTGCCTTTTATGACATTTCACATTGAAAATATTCCCTTATTTGTTTTGACTTCTTAAATTCAGTAATAAAGTATCAGTTTTAAACTAAAGATTAGTTTGCTGACATAAAAGTTTGTATGTGACATACATCCTTTGCGTAAAATAGTTATGGTAAATAAATATGGTGCTCTGGCATGGAAGAAAGAACCTTTTAATCGAGATTGCCATCGATAGAATTTCAATTAATTAATTAATATTTTTTTGGTTAATAACATTCCTGACAGACTAAATACGTGATGTTTTGATTTTTCCAACTGGATCAGGGACATTTTTTTGGGATTACTGATTGATTTGTATATATATAGTGTTAATTAACTGTGACCTATTTACAAGTATCCTTAGAAATAACAGCATCTATCTCTTGGCGCTATCTTATAATACAGGTATGGCTTCGTTATTGTGTTCTCTCTAACCACAACACGAGATAACTTTCCCACATTAAATTCATGGTACCTTCTTTCAAGCTTTCTCTCATAAATATCAGAATTTAGACCGACTCCTGGCGCCCTGCTGTCGTTGGCACATTACCTGCGGGTTTGGTTGATATGTAATATTAACTTTCTTCTCATTTACAGATATTATCTTCACTTACTGACCACACACATAGACACATGGAACAGTTCAGATAGTGACAGCGTAGAACAGTGCTTTGATATATTGCTCAACTTTATAGTCAGCGACATAACGGGGCTTCCTCCTATAAAAGTAGGACAAAGGCTAAGTTACACGTCCTCTAACTCAATGGCTTATGATCATACAATGTCTAATGCAGATAATTGTGTGAACATCATGTATAAAAAATTTGGTTGCATGCCTCTAAAGCTTTCTCAGGTTAGAATGGACCCTGCACTGTTCAAGGATAAAGTGGCTCGATGGAGAAAACGATATCCTTTGCTGGAAAATAGTTGAGTTTTTTATTGAAATTAAAAGTTATGACATTTTTAGTTTTTGTTTTTAGCCAACATTCATTTTACCATATATTTTATTGAGTATCAATATATCGGTGTGAGTTTTTATATTGGAGATTGGTACATATATGTTGCTAGTATTTTTCAGTAGAGTCACTAAGAGAATCCGAGTTACTTATCGCGCTGACCAGGGTATCACAACACTATAAGATTTTAATTCTAAATACATTTCATGTTGACCTACTAAGATATTCTCTCCTGCAGATGAAACTCTTGAGTTGTGATGCTGACAGTTGACTTCATTTTATCATATAATATATTTATTATACATAAAAACGAAAATTACATATGTACAACAAAAGAATATTGATATATATAAATTGATGTTCCATAGAAAATATAAAATGAATCAAAAATATTAGGTAGTTTTTAACATCCTAATAGACAATTACTCATCGATAAAAATTATAAATACGATTTTCTAGTGACTACGAGCAGCCATAGTTGCGAGCAAAATTAAACACAGCAGCAGTAACAACAGGAAAATTCATAGTACAATATATAGGCAAACACAAATACCTCAGCTGGTTGGCGTCATTCTATAGTTCTTGAATCCTTAACAAGACTAACAGCCACTGTACCAACCAAAATTAACTCCTTATTCCCAAAATACAAAACAAGGGTTGATGCGGATGATTGTCAAAGCAAATTATCTGCCTTGAAACTACAACATCTAAAATCTAGTGTATCAAATATCGGTAATTTTATGACTAGCATTCAGCAGTTGAAAAACAACACTGACATAATTTGGTTGCGAACCTTTGAACACTGTTTAACAGTGGTATTTAAATGAGTGATATCTACGAGTAAGATCGGCGCTCAACATTTGAGCTGAGTAGCCTGTGATGCATTAGCATTGTAACGTAATAATAATGTTACACAGATCTGTCAAAAACAACGACATCAACAGAAAATGATATGGCACTTTAAAATGATTTGCTGCATCACACCAAAGATCATACACCAAGAGTGGTTATAGGAATTAAGCCAGATCTACACTCTTTTCACCTGTTACAGGCGTATGCAGTACCATCAGCCCTTAAATTAGCACCGACCAAACTGCAAAAATAGATCAACAAGCATCCAAGGATCGGGCTCCTTTAAATTTTCATAATGGTTCGATCTATAAACGAGTACAAAGTGTAGATTGTTGACTAAAGGTAAATTGGCAGATTGAGCAAGTAATAGACTTCAGTCTCAGACGTCCATGTTTGTTGAAGATTTTCCGTATATTCCTATAAAAGATCCGTCTTCATTAAATCTTCCCGGGTCGATATCACCATATTCATCCATGCTTCCTCCTTCTGATTCCATAGGTTTATCACTCATGTCCATCGAAGTCCTACTTCCTTTTATGGGGTCTTGATCACTAAAATAGAAAAGAGAATTTGTTTGCAAAAGGATGTCACTCAGGCACTTTTGATAGATCCATCAAATCATTGATGAGATCCAACGTTTTTCTCTGTTATTGGTCTAACTAAACCATCCCATTTCCCTCTAACCATCGTCATGCACATTCTAAAACAAGATTAAGCCAGATAACTGGTCCAATTGCATCCCTTTGGCCAAAGATGGGACACTCCCTAATCAGAAAATGAAAAATATAAATGTTGACATTTCCTTCATTGCGACATCAGAATAGCTTTTTCATATACTAAAACATGCGAATTGGCCCAACTTGGACAATTAATAAGGGCAGGCAGATCGCTGCCAGCAGGATATTGGCACCATACACACTTAGAGATCTATTATATATGTATGACCAAGTCAATATTCATATATGTTGCTGCCCACTTTAAAAATTTATATAGGGACTTCCATATGACTCAATGACTACAAAGTGTGTGGGTATGAGGATGCAGTTACTAAACTATCTGGGAGAAAAAAATGGATTGCAATTTTGACCAATGGAAGGCAACATGCATATAATTGAATTTTCAAAATGATGTACTTAGGGCGTCTGCGCTCTGTGGTGGCATTTGGTAGTTTTATAGTTTCAGCAAATGGGCTATTACAAGTATTCGTTTAATAAGCTTATATCTGCTGGAGAATTGGAATGGCTACAAAAGCATGGAAGATGAATAAGTTTTAGTATCATTATGATGTTAATTAATTTATCTGAATTGCCATACCACGAGTATGATCTTCTAACTAGAAAAGCCAGAATTACAATTATCTGTAAAAGAAACATTTTAATACAGCCTTTTCTTTAAACTATGCTAGAGGTCATCCGAGGCCATTAGACACTATGTTGGTTCTCAGCTAATGCGAGCCAACATGTTGGCTAATCGTAAACACTCCAAAATGGTGCATATTATGACTTGTGTAAATTTGCATCATTTTCCTGGACAAGCACCAACCACCACACAGTAAGAAGAAATTAACACACATGGAGATAGGGTTATAACCAGAGAGGGAAAATCATCATCTAACACAGGTATTAGAACATTCACAGACTGGAGAGAAAAGAATTAGGAAGTCTATATTCTTAGTTCAATGTAGTCTGTCTTGACAAGCATCGTTCAGTAGGGGAGGGGAAACGAAACCTCACCGAAAAAAGTTTGTCAAGACAGGCTAAGTTCAATGCATCAGCCTGACCCAGGTGGTAAAGAATCCGGAGAGCCCTGACACCAGACAGAATACAGCCATACATATTTTGTGAACATAAGTATTAAGGACGCGAACACCAGACTTTATAGTGTATGAAAATCAACCCATACACAACAATGAGGCAACGTAGTGAGATTTCAGATCCCAACAACATTGATATGACCAGGCAAGATGATTAACAGGAATGCAAAATTAATTGAGTACAGGTATGGCATAAGGACAGAGCTTAATGGAAATTTAACTATACCTCATATACATTGGCACATAGCCTCCTGTTGCTCTATTAGATAAAAGACACACAAAATATTCACAAAACATAGAAACTGGAAAGTACGAGAAGGTAACAAGACTGGGTAGAGGTGTATATAATAATCTGCAGACTGCCACATTTTGAAAATGCGCAAGGAAAAAAGCGCGATAATCTCAAAATTTGACTTGATTACGGAGAGTTAGCCTCCCTGTTCCACTGAGCAGATAACTTTTAATATTTATTTTTTGATATTGCAAGATATTTTGACAACATGAAATTCATTTAGCTTTTCAATCAACAGTAAAGGTTTGGGGCGCTGGGTTTCTACAAGCTGAGAAAAACTAATTAAGTAAAACTGTTAACTGGAAGATGGCAGATTTTCCTCACTGTGTGAACGAAACATCAGTACATAAACTAATATTTTTCAAAAAACCCATAGCCAACTTCCAGTTTCAAGTTTTTTTTTATTATTTAGTTATAAAGAATACTTACGGTCTCTTATAATCACTAAATCCATACAGCCCCATCTCTTCTTCAGGATTGTGTCCAGCCATTCTTTCTTTTTCATCAACTATAAAGAAAAAAGGTGCTGTTATAAAATTACCAATTATACATTAGCTAATAAATGACAAGTGCATTATGGGTGTGTTAGAAGACATGTCTTCTTTGTAACAGATGATCAGTTAACCCGAAGAACTCTCTTAATGACATCAACTGGAGAGAATAGTGTCTCAAGGATGCAGATTGTCATATACTAGGATAAATGTCCTGTCACTAGCTGATTACCTGGCCTCAGGGAATCCTTAGTTCTAAATGATTCAATGATGATACTAATCAGTGCTCTAAGTGTGAAGTTAGGCACCACATTATAATGCAAAGCCCTAAGCCCCATGCAGTACACACTATTACACAATACCTTTGTCGCAGTTATCTCTTCACACTGACAGCTAATATTGACTTTGGAATTAATGAAGATGATCGCTGAAATTGCTTTCTTTTGTCACCCTGAGTCAACAACCTTTTTTAGAGCTGCTAGATGAAGAATTTTAAACACCACTTCATATCTTGTTCAATGAACAATTATTAGTGTCATTTGAGACTTATTCAGTCTTGATAGAATTCAAAATACCCTGAGGGCATATAGACTAGCGGCAGTTCATTTTGATGTCTGATTCACTGGCCTGTGGATAGCCACTCCAGCCAATGAAAACATCCTACTGTGGAAAATTTCCCACATTATATGAAGATTTTGTAAAAAAAAGTTTTGGTGACCCCTCTATAAAATGAGTAATCAAATCAGTGGAAGGTGTGCCCTGCGTCAAAGAAGGAAGTAAAAAAATCATTCAGATGCCTCACAGCAAAAAAGGTTTTGGCAGCTGGTCAAGTTCCAAACCCCACTTCTGACTCAGAGAAGGCAGGGCAAGGCAGCACTAAATAGACAAGGAAGTAAGAGAAAAAATACTTGGCATGGGTATCTATAATAGGTTGACTCACCGTAATATTGTTCACCTTTGTGATGTTTCACACAGCAAACAATGAGAATAACTAACAGCAGTAAGAAGAAGATTGCCACGACGACTCCAATTATCCACCAGTCTTTGAAGCCTGCCGCTGCGATTACTTTGCCCTTGTTAGCTACAACAATTACAAAATGTGTATATAAGTATACGTCATGAAGTACTTCTCATCTCGGCCATATGATACTTGGATCTCAGTGGTCAACCTAAGATGATTGCAAATACGGCCTCCAGATTTCACACCATTATCATCAGGGTAGACTGAGAGCGGTACTGACTGTTACAATCACCTTGAGGAAAACACATTATCGGTGTTCAGCTCATTCAAGTTGTTCTATTTTGAAGTTTGATAACGTAGTGTACTAAGTTCGCACAACTCTCCATGAATATAAGACACCCACCTATAGCACTTGTAAAAGGTACAGGTTCACTACTAGATATTAAATCACCAGCACTGCCTGGAATCTCAAACTCAACAACGCACTCCCAATGTCCACCAAATATCTTATCTTGTGTGTCTAGATCCACAAGGAATGTCAAGGTTGAGCTTATTTGATAGGTGATTGTGTTGTACTTTGATGTATGTACAGACTAAAAAAGAGAAGAAGATACAATATTAAATATAAACATAATTTGTCTAATGTTGACGATTACATTTATAGATCGAACTCAGACAGGGATTTCCATTATTGTCTGATCTTTCTGTTATATGTATCCATATAATTAAGTGCACTGCCCTATAATACTCTCCTCTAACATTCTTTGCATTGAACAAATCACGATGTATATGTCCAGCTTGAAAACAATCAAAATTTTTCTGCTGTTGACAACATGTAGTGCTCTTTCTTGTCAGTTTTATTAACCAGAAATCTGAAAATATGCAACTAAACCATTTGCAGATCTTGTTACCCGCATTTAGATAGTAGAGAGATCGAGTAACTAATTAGAACTTGACAACAAGACATTAAAAAACACAAACCTGGGAACTGCGAAAGCGAAACATTACCCAGAATGACCTCATAAAGTTATTGTATCAGTTACATATTATTATTTGTTGTAGTTTGATGACATTGCACCTTCTAATCTCCCAAGAAATTGTTTTGAGATATAAGACGTCTGAGATTGCAATGTATATCCAGGTCAGGATCAATTTCATGTAAGCAAAGGACAAATTTACACAAATATGATTAATTTAACAAGTACAGTCTTTGAAGTGCCCTTCTGTGTTTAGGGAGATGAAACTACACAGCGATCCTTTAACATAATCTAATATGGCAAGGAATCAATAACATCATTGATATATAATATGTACATGTATATTATATTTCTACGAAGAGCATGATGTTCTCCGTGCCTTACTTACTATCACAGAAGTAAAAATTGACCTACTGATTGACTATAGACCAGCAGTAAACTCAGACCAACTGAGTTAATAGTGTACGTGCTGACATCAGTGTGATTTATTCATCAGAGAGACGATGATGAATAATATATTATGTTTATCATACTCCACATGCTGCAGTTGTCAACACATCTTTTTTTTTGCGAATTTACATTCAGATGCCAAACATATATACACCACTACAGGTTTACAGTACAATGCAGCAGTTGAACATGTGCATGAGTATCAATCGATATTGCGATTTTTTTGGGACTTCATAAAAATTTAGGAGCCTGGAGTAAGTTTTTAAGATTGGATAAGAACAAACCATTCCTCAACTTATTATATAAACACCTCACCTTGACCCCTGAGTCATGTTCTCCTGTGATCTTTTGTCCGCTCAGTTCGACGTCTGTATGATTGGTCCTCCAGTGAATAGTGGCATCAGTTACCTTAGGATCCATCTCAACCATGCACTCAAACTTATAATCTATAGAGGTGTTTTTCCTATCTGTGGTAATTTCATAACCAGTAGCAGGGGATAATGTAATATTGGGTTTATCTGGAATATTTAAAAAAAATCAGTTATTGCATGCGATGCAAAAGGGTTATATTCATAACATCGTAACAAAACTTTTATTTGTGCTAGCGAGTCATCTGCATAGTTTCCTTGTGATGTTTATAATATTTTTTGTAAAGTTACACGGGACTAAATACACTCCATCATTCACCTACCATATATGTTCAGCTGAGCAGCTTTAAATTTGGTTCCAGCAGAGTTGATTGCCATACATGATACCATAGACGAGTGGTTTCTCTGAGCATTGGAAATTTTGATAGCTGTCGATCCTGCCTTATAATTGACATGGGGTGGGTTACCTAAAAGAGACAATGTGAATATGGAATGAGGGAAAAATACTAGCAGAGATCTGGTACCATGTGATAATGGTGTCGGTAACTTTGCCCGGATTCAGATAAATTGAACGTTGTACATCATATTTAGGTTGACAGATATGTTGAACTCACCTATAATTGTGAGGCCACACACAAAACCAATTTGTTCAACAACCGCCAACTCAATTATAGCATATCGATTCTCATATGCAGTGTTTTTTATAAGATCAAACATCATTTCCGTGGTGCGTACAAAGAGCCAGATGTCGCTAATGGAAATCATACTCGCACACAACACGTAGTGGTTGGTATGACTAACAAGCAACTGTTCAAATATTGACTCTGTCTGTGTTCTAACGCGTAACTTTTGTGTAATGGTTGTAGATTATCACCTGCCTATGTACACTAGGCCACAAAGTTATCTACATATCACCAAGTATATGACTACCTATCGCCTTGACTGTTACATAAATGTATTGACTTACAATAGTTGTCTGAAACTAAAAAGTCAAATAATATCCGATCATGACTCTTTCAATAGCTTTGCACTTAGGTTATTTGTGAAATTTATGAATCCTAAAAACAATTCAATAACTATGTGAAGCAAAAACCTAAAAGTGCACAAGTCGGCAGCAAATCGATTGTTAGACAGCACTAGTAGCAAAATTCATGTTGTTGGCGTGGGTCACTGGTTAACAACAATCTATATCAAGGCCGCCATATTAGAGAGTATTGTCAAAAAATTTCCCCTCTAGGTATAAATATTGGATTGTAACTGTAAAGTGTGAATGTCTTAGTCCAGACTTAAAATCAATATGTGAGTATTTTCTGTAGCTGTTTTTCCTCAAAACACATCAAATGGTTCAAACATCTGCCTTACATTTTCGACATTCACACCCAAATTTGGGCTCAAGAGCTGCAAGTAGATGGATAGATGGTGCTGTTTCAACCATCTGCCTCTAAACAATATAATCAGCGAGTCAGCGTAATTCTACTACACATCACTCCAACTCAAAGCAAGTTCCCTTGCTAACACTGCAGACACTTTTGAGACCCAAGGAGCGTAAAAAAACATCTCACACTGTAGAATGTCAGGGAAATAGGGATACAGTCGTCCTGTGCACTTTGTTTGAAGCTTACAAGCATGGTAAGCCCTACTGAGAAGCCCTACAGAGTTACATATATAGACTTACCTATGCCTCCTGGAGTTGCGGGTGCCTGGATCAGATTACCATTGTAGTAGAAGAAAAGATCCCTGATATTGATATGATCTGCATTACATTCAAACTCTACATCAGTACCAACTTCAACAAACTGGTCAGCCATATTGTCAGCAGGAACAGAAGGATAGTTTCTTATCTCCACCTGATAATCAATCATAATTTGCTCTCACATGTTTGATAAAAGTACATCGGACAGAGTGACGCAATGGATTGTCTATAAGAAGCTTGTCTAAAATACGGTGAACAAATATTTCTTTAGAGCTCAATCACAACGTATAAATATAGCGTTCTACCTAACAGCTACATATGACATAAGCCTGTAAAAAAAAACAAAAAATTCATGGAAAAAAGATCGGGTGAATATCAGAACAAGTTGAGCCATAGCCTAGTCTGAGCCCTCTAGCCTCTTACCCCGCCCGACAGACCCCCGGCAGGTTGAAGAATGCCAACAAGACAGACAAAGATGAAGAAATCAACTCACGTCTATTTCAGCAGCTTTCAGTGGATCTGAATCAATATTACATTGCCACTTTCCTTCGGCATCATCTATAGCTTGGAATTCAGCATTGTTCCCTTTATAGTCAGTGATAAAAGTGCTGCTCGGAGGTACAAAGTTAGGATTAGGAGGGTCTGATCCTAACTCTCTGCAAAAATTACAAATCACATGGGTAACAGCATTAAAATAATATAATATGATGCTAATTGTGAATACTTGACAATTCCTTCCATTTGTTATAATGAAATATCCAGTGATAATGGGGGGAGTTATGATTCAGAGTTGTGACAGACATATAAAGATATGACTCATCTAAATTTGAATTCTGAAGAGCTTTTGATAAAGGTGCTCCAGCCTCAGCCCCAATCTTAGCTCATTTCCTAGTTGCTGGCTTTTACCTATCGGCAGTGAACATTTTTTTATTGAGACCAGTTCCTGCACAACCAAGGATTGGCTTTGACCCCCTACCTTCCAGCATATATACAGGTCACCGTACAGTCTGTTCCTTCTATACAAGACACTTTTCTATCTTTGTATTCCTTTGGATAGACCAGTTGATAAGGAGGCTCATCGTCACCATTAGCAGTGACTGCCAGTTTATATCTACTGGCTATTGTCTCTTGCACTTGATCTGCCACGAATATACGGCACTGGTACTCATCACCACCATCCCCAGTTCCAGTGCTATCGTCTTCCTTAATGTAGGCGAAATACAGATCACCTGGAACAAAGATGAATAATATACAATCTTACAACCACTCATTCATGTGTTATTTTGAGCGGGAGGGGGGAATAAAGCCTATATAAAAATCAATCAAAGTTCTATGTTATCGGAAGAGGATGAGTCATGAGATAACTAATGATCTCTATCAATATATTTCCCAATACAATAAATCTATACAAAATAATTGTTAGTTTTGCTGCCTGACAGTAGTATAGTACCTATGACTAGCCACGGCCACCATAAAAAGCCAGAAAACCATGGCCGCTTGACAAGGCTAACCTATGACTGTATGAATGTTTTATGTACCTGTCTTTGGATTAATTGTAACACGAGTATCCTCCTCAATCACCTGCAGTTGTTCACCATATCTGAACCAAACAAATTTTATCACATTGAAATCAAAGAGGTCATTTGGCTTGATCTCCATGTCAGCGATACATTTGAGCGAATGAGGACTGTATTGTCCCACTGAAGAATCTCTCACTGGTACATATGAGCCTCTCATTGTCACAGCTGTAGAAATGTAAAAAAAAACATATTTTTTTACAAACAAGATAAGCTGATAAGACCACCGCAGTTTTCACCAACATTTTGCTCCAGTATGGGATTTGGCCAGGCTTATAGTCACTTGATTGATATACTATGGTTTGCTAGCACTTTGAGTCTAAAGTTGGCATCTTTGTCTGCCATGTTTTGCGGAGCAAAGGGAGACTGAGAGACATAAAATTGATTCTCATAATCCCAGATGGTGCTATTGGGTCCAAAACCTATACTCTTTTTTTTATCAGATAATGGTTTATGACATGTTATGAAAATGAGTGATAAACCATCCTCCCTGGATAAAACAAACATAAGTGTTTACAGTATTCTCAGTTATCTCCTCTGACCAGGGTAACTAAAACCACAAAACATACAGTTTAAAGTATCTATTTACACTATGACCTTACACACTGGTCTCTAACAAACATCATTATGAGTAACACCATCTTATAGTGTTGAAATCATAACTTTGAACAAGAAAGAAATGTGAAGGTATCCCATGATGCAAGTTGCTTTAGGTCCAGGAGGGAGTACCCAATAGATCAACCTGATAATCAGACTACAGATGCATTGTGGGAACAATTTTGAAATGCCTTTTTTAAATCAAAAAGTTGGCTCAAGCTGCGAGTCGCCAATATGTCATTAAAATTCTCACCTGGAGAGATGAACCTGATGGGTGGGGTAGTTGTCACATAGTCATTGCCATTAACACTAGTTTTAGCTATACACTTGTAATATCCAGTCTGATCAGATCTTTCAGCATTGTTTGTCATTCCCTGATCCGTTATTGTTCTGGACACATCTCCAGTATCACCATCTGTGTCAGGAGGTAACACTGTCCATACATTATTTGATACTACTTTATAAGTCTGTGAGTTTGCTTCATCTAAGTATACCCACTCCACTGTCTCAGCATTGCTCGCTGTACATGTCAACGAATTTACTTGCTCAGAAATTTTTCCAATAGTCACAAGATTTTCTGGCTTGTCTAGGTTTGCTGGTGAGATAATCACAGGAGGGGCATCTATCAGCTCTTGGCCTGCAAAAAAAAAAAGAAAAATTGATTTCAGACAGACTAATACAGAGGGCAAAGCCGCCAGGTAATAGCGCCTTTTTATTTCCAAGACACTGCAAATAGTGATAATTGGGTCATTGTTGTCATCATTGCCTCAATTTGACATGGCAACGCACCTGACATCATTCAACTAGGCCCATAATTTCATGATAATGGTCCTAATGACAGATAATAATGGATAAACGAAGTAGCAGAATTAGAGCAACATCTGCTTTTAAATTGAGAATGCATCCTGGCAGAGCACAAAAGTAATCCTTGTGGATGATTGTCTCCAAACGGACAAAACACTGAATCCTACACCCTGGCTAATTTGATAATATCAGATAGAAAGTGCCCTTCAACTTGACAACATCACAGCATAACATGTCATTAACAGATCGGCACTAGATTCTTCATCAATAGACTATAAAGGATTCGCAGCAGCAGCCCATGCTACAGGACAGCTATAACACAGTTACCCAGTAGTTATTGATCAATACATTGTGATTCTCTCAATAATAGGCGTATCAGACATTCTGATCTTCACAGCAGTTTCTTATAATCTCATGGGACTTGCTGTATAACAACAGCATATCTCATGATCCCTTCATATCGATAGGCCATGACTTTGAAGTACGCCTTGAGGCAATACCTCACAGCAAAATTAACACAGCTCAGAGGAGGACTGTGAAGCCATGGGCTGAACTCTCACGTATTCATATGTGATGTAACCTGCTGACAAGGTTAATTCGATCAACATTTTGCAAAATCCAAATTATTGATGATGACACATTCCTGAGTTTTATTTGTTGATGCTGATAATGCCAAAAATAATGTCAGCTACAAGATAGAATGTCATGACATCCTAGGTTATGAACTGAGCAGTTTAAATTGCCTCGGAAGCAGTTGGTATTGGATCTATTCTGCTTTTAAAATTCCTCTAATCCGTTGACCTAAGCACTAAATCCTAACAAATCCATTCTGGTCAATTCTATGCTTATTAACGAAGGGTACAATTAAATGCATTATAATTGATTCATAATCATGAATATTAGCTCAAGTGAATTGTCAACACAAAGGGCTATAAAAACATTTCTGATTCCAGCTTTTCAGTGCCTGATACAACATACAGATGAGAGCAGGTGTCATGACAGTGAAAGTGTGAAAACCTACCTGTTTTACATACAAAACAATGTTACTGTTTAGGTAATTCCAAAACATGTTTATGGGTTTATGTTTGTGTTTTGTTTGAGGGAAACTTCTATCTTTTGCTTAGCTTAGTTGAATGAACAAAGACTATTGTCTGTCCAAACATGATACCAAGTGCATCTTGACCAGCTGATCATGTCCTCTGTTCCGGTATAGTATGACACATACTGCATGTGTGTAATGGTGTTTTGCACTTACCGTAAATAATAGTGGCCAAAGATATAAGTAATGCTAGAGGTGCTAGCGGTGAACTCTGTGAGAACATCATGATAACTTCTACAAGAAAACACAAAAGTATCATCATTCAAACCTGCTGTCAATGTTGAGAGATGCAGACCATGGAATGAAGGACAAATTAGGAATAATTTCAGATTTGTGAGGCAGATGCGGGTGGCGATATGTCACTGCCCTTATCTCCCCGTCTTCTTTAATCAAAGGCAGCAAGATAAATCAGTGTATTATTGATTGTTACCTAAGTCATCTATATGCCTGCATTGTGTTTGCTCGCCAACATTGCATTTTGATTTACTGTGCAATCAGTTATTCTTTTGGGACATCCTACGGATTTGCACTGATATTCATGTAACAGCCTCATTTGAGTTTTCATATACAATACCTTATCACAATATAGTATAATGGGGTAAATTGTACATGAAAGTAAAATCGCACTTCAGACTACTGTGCTACTTTCTTAAAATACAGTGCCTATCGTTTTATATCAAAATTTTGCGAGTGCCACTGCAGCCCCCATGTCTATTGCAGCCCCTAAAAGACCACCAGTGAAATTATTAGTAGGGTTTTCTCGCAATATTATTCAGGATCCTTATTGCCCAAGCCAGAGCACCCTCGGAGTAAAACACAACTTAGCCACAATACAGTAGCAAACTAGCAGTCCTCTCTAATCTGCTTAATGACCACTGGACATCAGATGCTGCCATACTTTCAGTAACGCTTATTGTGATGCCACATGTACCATATGTGTGTGTCTATGCAGACCTCCAATGATGACACGGCTTTGTCTTAGTGAAATGCCAATCAGAAAAATGTTACAGTTTTCTAATGACTTTTTATTGATTGCTTTCAGCCTAATGACCCAATTTAGAACTCATTAACAGTGACTTTGCCACTCTTGAATGCTACACTAAATGTTTCTCAAGACATTGTACACCTAAAAATGTGAGAGGTATTTTGCAAAACAAAGACTTACCCACAATATAATAAATAGTATCGTATGTGTGTATGTCAGTATGTACCTCTGTGATCTAGACTGTAATTGGCATCATGATGATAGATAATGCCTCGTATCACTGATGCTAATTAATCCGCTGTCTTGCTGACTTTGACTTCACCGATTTAATGGTAGCACAGTTTGTTATCTTTTGTATAAACAGTGTGCGTATATCATTGGTATGAGCTTGTGTAAGCATTATGCACAAAACACTGTCTGTTTTTTTAGAGCATTCCGATGTAATGATGAAGTGCATATGATATACTAAAGGTTAGTTTGGCGATTTATTTTTTATGATGCACACCCAGATACCTGCTAATCTAGAGTTGAGCAATGAAGCACCTGCCAAGATATGCCAAGGCCTGACACGACAGTTACCAGGATCTGAGATCTCGATGCTGCCATGTGTTATCGCCCGCATTGCTCAGCTGATTGAGCATATTAACTTACGTTCTGATTCTCACTGATATTAAAATGTAACAATTGCGAATGCAGTTGACGTAGCTAGCAGCTGCCCTGCCCGCATCATTAAATATTAAACTAATTGTCTGTGAATGTGAATCAAGACTTAAACGCTCCATGTCCAGGAAAAAAGAGGGTCAATGGAAAAAAATGTAGGTTGCAATCGCTGTATTTTGGATGGATCCCATGCGCTTTGATTTATTTATATAATAAAAATACCAAATTGCTTCTTTTGAGGTTTGTGCCAACTACTAAGTCCTAGAGCATTGAAGGGAGCTGAATGCCTAACGTAACCAGTTAAAAAAGATGTAGAAACACTTAAATGATTTTGCTATTTTTATAGCGTCCCTGCATCACTAAGTCATTGTTGTGGACTAGGCATTCATTGCCAGTCCGTCAGTGATCAAAGGATTGCTGCCATCATTATTACTTTTTTCTGATCTTATCACAAAATAGCTGTATCTAGTGTTCATTGTGTTATGCAAACTCTTTGATTATACCAACTCCTTGATTATACAAAGCCATTATACTGAGTGCAAAACATACTCAAACAAATAGGTTATGGCATGGAAACAATAACAACCAGCGTATGTTGAGCTTTGAGGCGCCCGCTTTTTTGTAACTGTAACCAAACGCAGAGGAATTTAATTAGAAATTCAGTGACATTTCTTCTGTCCCATTTGTCATGGTAACGTTGCCCATTGAAGAGGTAGTTCGTCGCATTGATATTATATAAAGATGCCAACAGCATTCTAATATGATGTGAAGGAGTTAGAAGTACTCCAGTAGTACTATGGGAGAATCCCTTTCTCTTTGTATCAAAACCCCTCTTCTTTTGCTTTCAGCCTTCACTACTTTGTAGTTGGAGTCTAATCATCGGCAATCAGCTAATCTGCTTTGGTTTAATTAGCATAATTAAGAGTGATTAGAAAAAGATAGTCATCCTACAATATGAATATGTTATTTTTTGTTAAGCCATGGGAAAGTGATTACCATAACATAACCTGTAATGTAACAAACAGGAACTCAACAACACCTGGACACTCCTCTTCGCAACAACTCTAACTGATAACCAACATGGAAAAGCATGTTACGCGGTTAATACAAATACAAAATAACGGTTGAATTCGAACTTAAGCGCCACAATACCTTGCCGACTTTTCAAAACGTAACATGTTTCATCCATATTAGTTAAACTGTACCACTTTAGAATCAGTCTTCTACTTACCACCAGTAATATCATGAAGAAGATGAGATCAAATAAGTATGGCAAGGATTGTACCACCCTGTGTTACATCCGCTTGTAGCAGAAAAACTCTGGAGATGTGCTGTGCAAGTCTACCGTCCACAATCTTCAATGTGCCTGTTTGCTAGTCTCCAAACTACAAAATATCATTCATTGCATGATGTTTGTGGCAATACTAAAATACATGTGGCACTGCCTCTCATAAATCTATAAAGTAATTGTGGCAATTGTCACATCCTTACTTTGAGACATTATTTCATTGTTATGCCATAATTGCGTTTCATGAATTTGAATAATAAGGACATTGTCAGGCACTGTTCAATAACCAATTAAATATTTCAGCGTGATTTAGAATTTACGGGCATTGTAGTCAATGTAGGGAAAACATCAGCAAAGTATGTTCTATCCAAACAGAGAGGCAGGTTTGAGTAAATGGCTTGGGATTTGCAGGACAAGCTTATACAAAACTTATCCAATTTATAAACAATCGATCACATTTCACATGCTTCTTTCTCAACAACAATGGACAAAAACTCAGTAGGATATACAACAACGGAAACTATGCAAACCTCGATTCATGTTTGCACAGACCCTATTTTTTCAGGACTAATAAAACATGATTGGGTAAACATAAGATGCATTACCAAAAGCGGTCTATTGTTAAACTCCATTACGGGTTGATCTACTTTGGACAAATCAATGTGACTTGGGCAGTGAGCTCCAATGTTTAGCTTTGTTGACCAAAATGTCAATGTTGCCAAGTTTGGCTATCAGGTTTTTTGTTGATTAACATAGGACAAGTGCCAAGAAAGAATTTACCGATGTTCCCAAGATGATATTACAAGGGACATCAAGTTGGAATGCATTAATGTAAATTCTGTTGACTTAAAATTCGAAAGCTAATGATGATTTGACCTCAGCACTTTCAATGTCACTCTCAAATGCTTTAGGGGCAATTTCAACACATCGATTCAAACAAAGTTTCTTAGTGAAGGTATTATGTAAACTTATAACAAGCTGCTTAAAAACAAAGCTAATGAGTGCCGACTTAAAAGGTTTTTAATCATGAGCCGGCTAATTTTAAATCCTAAGAATGATGTATACTTCTAAAAACATACATGGCTTTAGTCAATGAAGGATTGAACTATTTACCAATAATATTTCTTATAAGTAATCGAGGAATCATATTTCCCTTAGACCAGTCTGCTAGCCTGTTTCACAAATTGTGAGGAAATCTTGTCAACATCTGGCACTACATAGCTCACTAATGGCTTGTTATCCAAGCACAGTCAAAAGCTGGTTTGGTAAAAGTACAGGTCAGGTTACCAGTTACCATTCTAGTATGTATTCATTGGCACCTAAGGTGCAACCCAGGGAGATACTATGTACATACTTATATCAGAGGAAGCTGCAGTGCTGCTGACAAATTATTGATTTGCAAATGGCTTTGATATTACTTTCATGCGCTAATTTCTACAGCAATGTCAAACCCACTTCTAACACGGAGAATATTCTAGCACTTCCATTGCTGACTATATTGATATTGTCGGCAATTTTAACAACTTTTTACTACAACTTTATCGTGGATATTTATACACAGTCCCACTTGAGGGTAATCTTCTAAGCAGTGGTAATCAATATAGAGCTAACAAACACAGAGGCTATAGTCCCACAAGCTTGCTGACAAGTGCTCGCTATAGGCCAAAACACTCAGATTTTTTGTCAGCCTAGCATAAACCAACTCTGTATACTTTCAACACTTGAGCTGCAAAGAGGGTCAGATCGTAAATCTATAATTGTACTGCTTAGACATGTGGTGTCAGGTTGCAGTTATAGTACTCATATATGGAAGGATTAAGGTCCCTTGATATTCATACATATCGCTCTTATTGTACCCTGACATCCTATCCATTCTTTCCCTATAGACCCCCCCCCCCCCACAATCAGTAGCTCTACTGAAGTATCCCTATACCCCCCACAATCAGTAGCTCTACTGAAGTATCCCGTATTGAGTAAGGTAAGGTACGCTTTAATGAGGAAGACTGTGAAAAAGAGGTCACCGCTCACCTGATGGTTTCCCAGCTGTTACCAGTTACAACAAAGCAAACCTGAAGGTGACTATTCCAGCCGGTACTTGACAGTACACGGTGCTCACTGGTGTGACTACGAGGGTAATCAGTTACTGAACTGTGAGATAAGACTAACTCATAAACTCTACCTACCTATGATAAGACATGGTGTAAGCGCCAACAATTGCCTTCTGATATCAGATCTCTAAATTATATGACTCATAATCTGGGGCGCAGACAACAACTGCATGGTGTTAATTTTTATCGATGACATGAAACATTGGTGTGACTAGCGAGCAATCCAGCTATTAAAACATGAACCCATCCATCTCTATTAATCTTGAGTCTGTATTCCATAACAACCATGGTCAGAGAAACCTGCAGCTGTATTTCAAAATTCAGGGGGCTTCCCACTACCAGAAACATGAAGCTAAGTATGCGGTAACAGTTATGGCTTTGCACGAAGCATGGCGGGATACTGGTTATACATGAGGGTGGTCTGGGCTGGGTAACCTAGGTTGTGGAAGTTAATTATCCTTGATTAATGTGTATAATCCGTCCCCAATGGAAAATGAATACCCACGTATTTAAAACAAAAATTACATGCCAGTTTTTTTTAACTAACTGCAGCATATTGACCATAGATTAAGTCAACATTTGGCCTACCTACAATTATTAGAGTTTGAATCCAAAACTGATCCGCCATTATTGGAGGTAGAATCTATAATTTACTGATTACCGATGCCAGCAGTGGAGGAATGCTAAAACAAAACCTTGGCTTGCGTGAACAATTAATTGTCATATGCCTTCAAAACAACGACAGTGGATCAATCGGATCAAAGTAGAAGTTGCTCAGAAATGTGTCCTTTTTCTCAGGAGCCCACATTGAATTTATGCTATTAGTTTGCACATAATTCAGAACATGAAACATACAACATTTTTGATGGAGTAATAGAAAACATTTCTTCGAATTATTACACATTACAGATATCCATCATAGGTGGTCGTGTGAGTCGATTGGCACATTAATGCTAGACACAAGCATATTTTGGCATGCATCACTTGATACCATGGATATTGATGTGTAAGTTGTATGACAGGTACAAACCTTCAGTAAGTACAGGTATATTTTTCCAACAAAATGTTACTTCAAAGAGACAGTGGCATCTCCATTTCACACTATGACTCATTTACAGATAGTATTATTATGTAATGTATTCCCCCTTTACGCGTAGCTCATTTTGAAAGTAAGCGAATGGAGATGACAAAAAGTCCCAGATTAAGATATATAGGGTGATGTTTTCCATGCAAACTTATCACCATCTATACCTATATCCTATCCCTATTTTTATCACCATGGATTTACAAGTTTACATAGTTTTACAACCCAGTATAGTATTTCCGTGAGAAGAAAAATTTATACATACCGTTCCCAGCTAATCCAAGATAAATATCCGACAAATTATGACAACACTTTGCTGAAGAGCAACACAGACTAATCTGAACGAATTGATCAGTGATTACTGTTGTTTAGTATATAATTATCCCGTCACACTAAATTACCATCCTATCTCCCATTCTCTCAGATCAGACTTGCACTCTATAATAATGATGTGATATCTGATTTTGGTCTGATCGTATTTATTATGTAGATTTGCGTGAATAGGAAACTGTGAACGTCCAAGCATTCATGCATATTATAATACTCTATGACTAGTAAGAATATATAATGCGACCAAGCATGGCATGGTAATTATCGACGTTCAACGGCCTCATATTGCTATTGATTGGGCAAAGTGGTAGGTTATAGCGATTTGCTGGCACGTCCTCATGGAGCGCCAGTAGACAACTCCATATTATAGTTTTTACGGGATTGATGTGTGACTTAAATCAGGGAGGTAGAGACAAACTCCCTGCTTCAATAAATAGACAGCTAGGGCTGAGTGGATAGATTTTCACACTACTGAAATTATGAGTCACCACAAATTATCCATTTTTAAATCGGCTTTGAACTTCAGACTAACAACCATGACGGAAATCAGCTGACAATAAGATTGGTTGGACTTGCGTCTAGATTTTGTAACTTTGCATTATGGATTAAGAAATACAGCCATTCAGGTTAGGTGACAGATCTCAAATTTTCCTGAGAATAATTTCAAGAGTCGCAGCAGCCTTTTCAATGGATGTCTTACAATTTTGAAATACTGAAAAACTTTAAATAATGAAACATTACAAATTTTCTGTGCTGTGGATGAGTTGAGAAGCGGCAAATACTTTTGTATCGTATTCCTATTTTACGGTTGTGAACTTAGTGATGGTGGATAAAACAAGACCACTTGCAATGCAAGGTAGATTTCAGAATTTTCTGTTTGCGTCATACCTTGACGTCTCATGTGGGAGGTTATTTCCTACAGTAGACCATATTTCAGCCAATTGCTAAAACGCTGGATTCGTTATTCATCAGATTGACACAACTCATAAAATTGGTGTCGGTTAAGCTATTTAAATTGCATTAGAATTGCTCATTGGCTTTGAAAACCAGTGTTATAGTTTTTGATTTCCTGCGTATAAGCTGCCCAACCCGACCTGGGGATTTTGTTGTCCATTTATGAGCTCCAGCATGTTATCGATAAAACCCGTTCCTAGATACCAGGCAAGTCAATTCAAATGTTTAACCCAACAAAATTTGTAAAAAGTAAAACTGGCTGGCTTCACATATTTGTGTAGGTTAATATTAAAGAGTTCATGTAATTAAGCTGCTACTCCATGAAAGATCGAAGGCCAAATTGTGTATCACATGGCGATGATATGCATGTCTGCTATAGCCACCTTTAGACTTGGTATAGTCTGTCAGGGCTGGTTAATTCTTCCAGACATAGTCATAAGCAAATGATTGACATTGTTTGATATAACTTAGGACTCAGCTGATTGTCTAAAGTTCGCTAAAAGTTCATCTTTGCTGTGTATTGCTGGGGGGCGGGAGTGGGGAAGGTGGTTGATCATATGGGAAGCAAGTAGGAGCAGTCATTTGTTTTAGCATAGTCAAGTGCTCTGATCGGAAACCAATCAGAGCCAACACATTGGCTAGCGCAGGTAGGGTAGAGTGGCCCACCCTCCTAGCTAGTGGATGGGCAAATCTCAGTAATCAGGATTTATCATCCCTGATTGGTACACAGTATGTTAAGAAGTTTTCTCCTCTTGAGCAAAATATTACAATATTTTAGACTTGACAAAACCTTTTGTTTAGCAAATTTTGTTTAATAAAATATATGATAATTTTTAAGTTCAATTGAAGTCATACTGATATTAATCAGCATAAATAAATGAAAATTTATTTTTCTAATTATTTTTTTATATATTTTGCTCAAAAATTTAGTGCTACCTCTGCACATCATTCAGTGCAACATGGCTGACACAGAAAAATCTAAAACCTCTGCACCTCCATCTTCACCTTCCTCAAAGAGGAGTGAATATCAAGGCAGAAAAAGATTCTTTCCTACAGAACAAATTCCAAGACTCAGTCACACTGATCCCCTGGCCAATGAACTTATATCTCAAGAGGTAATTGCCTAGGCTTATTCAAACTGACACAGATGTTCACATTAATTAATTCTTAAAAAAATACTTTTCTTTATTTGTTAGAAAGACCTACAACCATTTCCCATAAACTTTATACATTGTATTTGGGCAGGTGAGTTTGTGGTGCATTAAACTAAGTGCTGAGCTACTTAAAGGAGTATACAGATATTGCTAGTTGCCAAGCCCAACAACAATGTATGTCAGGCACGATGATGAACTGATCTGTACTTACTTGTAGGGACATATAAATGTCATAATTATATATATATATAATATATGTCAGATGGGTAGAAAGTTTTGACAACATGAAAAACCACAACATATTGATGAAGATTACCCTAGTAGTTTGCGCTATGTTTGTATGTGACATAGGCCATATATAGTTAAACGCTTAAAATGATTTAATGGCAAGCTACTATCATCAGCCTTGATCACTCCCAGGTATGTAAGGGTAATATATTGTGGAGACATAGTAGACAACAAAGCTTGTGAGAAGCATTGTTGGCGTAAACTTCACGTCCACTCCTGATTCAGCTACTGTACAAATACAATAGTTACTAGAAGCTAGTGGATTATTATGGTATCATTATCAATCATCCCGTGCTTGATTTTAGAAACCCGTTGTTTTAACCGACACTGGTCTAGTTGCCACAGCGTTTGGATGGGATCTGGACTTCTTAAGGATCAACCTTGGTGATGGACTCTTCTCAGTATACTTCTCTGAAACGGATAAATTCAGGTACTTTGATGAGAAGAAACGGAAAGAATTTGGTGATGACTTTCTAGTCGGATTGGAGCGCAAGGACATGAAGTTTCCAGAGTTTGTGGAACTGGTCAGAAACTGGAAAGAGGGTGATAAACGGTAAGCTAATATGCACTGAAAACTTGTGTTGATGGTTGTCATTAACATCTGAATATCAAGGGACCTTAATCCTTCCATATATGAGTACTATAACTGCAACCTGACACCACATGTCTAAGCAGTACAATTATAGATTTACGATCTGACCCTCTTTGCAGCTCAAGTGTTGAAAGTATACAGAGTTGGTTTATGCTAGGCTGTTTGAAAACCTGAGTGTTATGGCCTATAGCGAGCACTTATCAGCAAGCTTGTGGGACTACAGCCTCTGTGTTTGATAGCTCTATGAGTTCCATCTTGCATTGAATCAAAGTTATGATAGCATAGTAGGCCTATTGTGTTCGGACCGGCTCCTTTCATTTCTCTTCTCTGCAACATTCCGAAAAGACGGATTAAATTCAGTCTTTCCTCTTTGCTTCCCCTCCAGAATATACCTCCAACAGGCACTAACAGATGGTGTCGGGAAAAGAATTGTGATAGACTTTCTTGGTTTCAACTGGAACTGGATAAACGATCAGCAAAAAAGGAACAACTGGGGACAGTTAACTTCCAATCTCTTATTCATTGGCCAAGAGGGTGAGCATATACATGGGATGAAGGCCCTGTGATTTAGATATACACGTACATTGTATTTTTGTGAAAATGCTAGTATAGAAACTATTGTTGCACCAACATAAAATATGCATGCATATGATTGGGGTGTTATTGGTGAATCAAATCCAGAGTTAGCATTAAGTGTATCTTTACAGATATGTTATGTATGTTTTACAGGTAATGTTACCCCTGTGCACTACGATGAACAACAAAACTTCTTTGCACAGATAAGTGGGAAGAAAAAATGTACATTATTCCCTCCGGAAAATTTTGAGTGTTTCTATCCATACCCTGTTCATCATCCGCATGATCGACAAAGTCAGGTAAAAAGTTAAAAGTCCTCTTTAAGTAAAAGTGTGATATCGTTACAGCTAAAAAAATTTTGTTGGAGAAGGGAAAACATCCATGTCAAAGCATTCCACAATGAGAAATAAACTACAATTACCTTCCCTAGAGGTTATGTGAGTGATATAGATACAGTTCATTGTTGGAAAACCCAGGGTCTAGAAGGGATGAATAGACATTAAAATATCTATGTTTTGTCCCATTTTTGACATATAATGTTCCATGAATATTTTTGGTGGAAGTTTTGTGTTCACAAACACATCTGCCACTGAGCTGCACCTGTTCATTTAGCAGTACACATAGTTATGTCCTATTGGCACAACAGTTGGTAATTATTGATGTTGTAAGCTGTAAAAAAGGCCTCTTCCCTATTTGCTCACCAACCCTCACTGATTTCTCAGATTTGTTTCAAACGTCTACGACAAAAATTTGTTTTTTATTCACAAAGAAAATTAGTTTCACTGCGTAAACGTGACCCGGTTTGATAGAAGTAACATTTCAATAATGAAAAGCTACTAAAATCAACCCCAGCAATATTTGGGTGCTTTTACTGAAAATAATCAAAGTTGGTATTCTTGTTATGGTTGTAAAAATAAATTGATTGTTGAATTTATTTTCAGGTTGATCTGGACAATCCAGAGTTTGAACGGTTTCCAAAACTAAGCTCTATATCAGGATACGAAGCAGTGGTGGAAGCTGGTGATGTATTATACATCCCAATGTATTGGTGAGTTACTGGTAACAGATAGCATTAAGTTATACCTAATTCATGTGTAGCCTCCTCAACTCAGTGTCGGATCAAAGCAAAGTCTCCGGCTACTCTGTGTGTAAATTCAACAGAAACTCAGGCAGTTCTTCACTTCATGACCTCTTCACAAATCACTTTTCCTCAATGACATGATGTATAAAACAATGGGAATTTCAGTTTTAAGAACTATGACATAAACGGATCACGTTTCTAATACTTGCAGGTGGCATGAAATAGAGTCACTAAAAGACACTGGCATATCTACGTCAATCAACTTCTGGTACAAAGTAAGTACAGGCTTATCACAATCCTCAAGATGTACACATGAACTAAGCTACAAGACCCACACATCCACTATGCATTCTATGCGTTCAAACTTTGAATGACTTGTGCTGTGTTTTCCTCATTCCCTGGTGTTTTTTAGGCAGGGCCTACTGGAAAAATAGAATATCCGCTGAAAGCACATCAAAAAGTGGCGATGATGCGGAATATAGAAAAAATGATAACAGAGGCCTTAAACAACCATGACGAGGTAAGAATTTCAACATTATGAGAGTGTAGATTTTTATATCTATATCCATCCTAACTAATAAAATCATGTTACCGGCGGAGCCTTAGCAATCAATCCGTTTTCAGTAGGTTATTGCACAAAGATGTCCTTACTTTTTTTGGTGATGCGACAGAATAACTTTTAGTTATGCCACATACCGGAATACACAACATAAACAGAGAGTCATCATTCCACAGAAATGTTTATTTTTGTGTGATAAATCACAGCTGTTACATGGTTTTGAACCTAGATATCCGAGTTGAACTAAAATTTACACCAAATTAGTTACGTAAATGACTAAATGTTGGAAAAACATTGTTGCTATCGTGTCAAAAAACATCTTGGTAAAAAGAAACAGTTGTTGTTACTTGTATGGGTTGCAAAGGGTGATTAACAAATTAACTGAGTGGACACAGGTTCAAGCTGTTCTTTACACTCATGTATACTTTATGTTGTAGGTGGCACCATTCATGCAATCAATGGTATTGGGACGATACTCTTGATGGAGGGCAATTAATACAACTTGTGGATGGTTGCTGGTAAAATCATGAACAAAATTACTAGGTACTGCAAGTTGATTCTTTCTTACTTATACTTTATATTATGAATTATTGTAATAAAACACTCTTTATACGTACAAATTACACAAAAGTTAGCACTTCTTCACTTATAGGATTTAGCAGAACAGCTTTAACTTCTTAGCACATAAAATACGTATACACATCGGCATTTATCGCCTGAGCGGGAAATGACTTAGACAGTAAAATCTTCAGATTTGAACAACTGGCTGAAATCATGAAAGATATTAGCAATGTGATTAACAAAAACACTAGACAAGCATGAATTGAAAGAGGCTAAACCAAGGAGTAAACATTGGTCAAACATAAAACTGCAGTTATTAATCAGCTGCATCATGAAGTTCTTGTAAACTGGTGACATGTGCAGCATGTATGGATGAATTTCTAAACTTTTCCAATGCCTTGTTGAAATCCTGCAGGTTCATTTTCCTTAGTATAGGACATGCACCATCTCCCCGACTGTTCGCAGCCCTACAAAATATCAATGATATCTAGAATGTCGTCCGATGAATGTAACAACCAAAGAATTATGTTGGCAAGGTTTAGTGGATACAAGGGTACAACATAGATGAACCTACTCCTAAGCTCTCCTAAGGCGAGTAAAATATGAAATTCATCAACACACTCTTATCGAATTGTATAGGTATTACTGCAAAATGGACATTTCACTCATAATTTCGGGCATCGAAGCATTACAATAACAAGGAGTTGTCGAACTGTCAAACTCTAACAATGCCAGGAGAGAACAACTCTTAGCTGACAACACAATAATCTGCTGTCATTTAAACACATTCATCATCCAAGAAAGATTGCTCATGGCCAATAATGCTTGTGTATTAAGGGAAACCTTTCAAGGCCATGTTCATGCCCTGTAATCATTGAAATGTCATTACCTATACTTTGGGAGTGTCATCATTGGCCAGAGCAAGGCATGGTATGCTGCATATACAACACAAAGATATCTGATACACTGAAAGCAGGGAGACAGTGACACAATGTAGATGCCTGTTACACAGACTGATTTATGTCTTTATCAATTCAGTCCAGACTTCATCTGACTGACACAAGGATGATTCCAGTTTTCCTTGACTTGCATAACATCCCTATTGGCTGGAAATTCCCACTCAACTGTATGATAATGGTTTTGCTCAATACACTTCCATAAGAAAGACACAAATATCCACTTGAACTTATTAATTTCCTTGTATAGAGGAGTATCAAGGTACTTACCCAGACTGAATCTCTGCACTAATGTAATCTCGGACCCGGAAAAGTGCTGCATGGCGACACAACTCCTTCAGGTCGCTACCCGATAAGTTATCGGTCTTATGTGACATTTCTTCTATGACTAGATCTTTGTTTTCAATTGCTTCATTTTTCAAGATGACATGTAATATAGATGCTCTTTCAGTTTCTCTCTGCAATTCATAACCCAAAAGTTTATCATAGTAGATGTAAAAAATTGCGAATGGGAAAAGGGAGGTTTTGCATATCAAACCTAAACCTCGCAGTGAGTAAAAAGAGGAAAACTAGAGCAGCAGAGTAGGCAGTGAATGAGAATTTAAGTTGAATTAAACAAGTTAAATGAGGTGACAGACAGAGTATAGAACAAATCTATCAGCAATAACATAAAATTAACGACTGCTATCTTTATAACCCTACATTCCTAGCCCTGAGACATGAAAGTTCTTAGTAAGTTCTCAAGTAGCAATCTGAGGAAATGACATAAAAAACGATGTTTCCTGCAGAATAATTATGGTCAATCAAATAACATCATAAGATGTAAACAATGACACACATTCTGTAAACAAAAACATATCCTGAAAGAGCATATGTCACAGCTTTCTACCCTCAGCTGGTGTATGTTTTTGTCGGTGCTGCTAGACACAGTTGTGTTTGACAAGCTGTCATGAGTCCCTAAGTGCACTGAAAGCTACGGAAATCAGTTGGGGTATGAAGAAGACTCTTCTGCACAACATGGTGCTATTGGTTAGCCCCCCCCCCAGATTATCCCGTTGATGGACTTTTAATAACAGCCAGATTTTTCACTCCAACCGATAGATCATTACATTGTAATGTAATGGGGTTATGTCAGGAGTTGCCCCTTATGTAACAATGATATTATTATTAGGTACATACCAGTAACATACATCATTCTATATGTTATTAAACTTACCGGCAATGACAGCTGAAGCATACAAGGCATTCTTCTCCTAAAGGCTGGATCAACATCCATAGGTCTGTTTGTAGCACCCATTATAAGAATACTGCAGTCCGAGTCTGTAGTCAGACCATCCCACAGAGTCATAAACTGTGCCTTCACTAAAGCTGTAGCCTCATGGTCATTTTCGGAGCGAGCCCGCAAAAATGCATCTACAAAATAGGATAACTATTGATTGAAAACATAGTAAGACAAAGCTGTTATTGTCGTGGAAAATTCTGAACCATGTGCAGCTCTCTTTACACCGTCTTGAAGTGAGGTGTCGGTAAAAAAAGTGGCGAGGGAGGGATTTCTGTTATCTGCTCTGGTATGATGAGCAGTTCTACCATCATTTTAGTTTATTTATTTAGTGCGAGCTCAGTTTTCCAGCTCAGCTCTGCCTGGCAGGCATTCCCATGGGTTGAACAACTCCGAAATTTGCCCAGCTCGATCCCATGGAAACTCAGTGTATGTGACTGTGTAAGTGAAAGGAATGTCTGCTTTAAAAAAATAAAACGTTATTCAATTATTTACCTAATGTTAAACCAAAGGTCCCACACTTGAATTCAATCCATATCACTAAAGAATATAGAACTTAACCAGCAAACCTGGTAATGATGACATAGTTTGTTGAACTAGAACCCTAACTGTAGGGGTGAGGGCTCTAGGAATAACATCAATCAACTTTTGTGAAATTTCAATCTATTTTTGTCACCTTACAGCTGCGACGACTATTAAAGAGTTGACAGCGACATATACAATATAATAAAATGTGTCAGTCCCTCGCTGGGTTTATCCAAGAACTAAATACTATCTCTGTTTCATCATGTATTCTCAAAATGTGCATCCAGGATAATATATTACTGCCTGATATGATGACCCTAGAGTTTTCCCCCTACAATAGGTTTTCCACAATGCATGAATGACTCACCTATTTCATCTATGAATATTATGGTTGGTTCTATCTTGGCAGCCTAGAAACAGAGAACAATCAAACAGGAATCAGTAATTCAGCTAACAATCGAAGCAGGTTGTTTCCTAGAACCTGCCTGACATACTCAATAATCAGAACAAATCAGTATAGAATGCTGCCGATATATTTTAATTGTTGATTCATTCATCTGGTTTGCCATGGTGTAAGCTATTCAGAACATGTATATTGCATATGTGATGAACTCCTGTGTGTGTAAAACTGATGCAACAAATTATTTATAATCACATCATAAAAATAGTCAAGAAAAAAAGGTTATATAGGGAGGGGTCATTACTTAATTTATGCTAGAATTGGGTTTTTTAGCTATGATTTATGCTTAGGGATTTCGTAGAAAAAAATGAGGATTAAGAGAAGGTAAGTTTAACAGCTTGCTAGACATACTGTGACAAACCAAGGAGTTAACTCCTTGGACAAACTTGTAACTCAAAATTTAATGAAAGGGTGAGAGGACAACTCCGAATAGAGGCTCAAATTAGAGCACAGAAAACTGTCTATAAAAAAAACCATGCATAGACCTTAGAAATGATATATCAAACACTCACCAATGAAAATATGGCTTCAGCTCTCTTTTGGGATTCGCCATACCACTTGTCAAATAGTGCTGACGCTTGTAGATTGATGAAACGTGCCCCTGATGCTTTAGCCGTAGCCTTGGCTAACATTGTTTTCCCACAACCAGGAGGTCCATGTAGTAAGACTCCTACAAAACATTCCATTTGTTGTAATTCAACTATGATGGACATTGCAAGTGTGGTAAAGGAGTTAAAATCGTAAGTCTGTCTCTGTCCGAAGACTGAGAAATGAAGGTGCCTTAAACCACTGCTGCCACACAGCCAAATGTGTGCTTATAGAATTCTGTATAGCTCAAAACTAATAAAATGAGGCTGCAATCTCAGCATTGTCACCTAATGAGCAAATAACTTGCACAAACTGATCGTCAAAACTAGGGTATGAAATTAATTGTCTACCGGCACGGGTGACGTAGTTACCGTCTTACTAATGCATACTGTACACGTCATTAGCTGGTGCGTAGATTTCATGCCCTGATTTTAAAGATCAGTTTGTGCAAATTATTTGCCCATTAGGTGACAATTATGAGATTTAAGTCTCAATTAATTATCTTGGAGCTATGCAGAATTCAATGAGCACAAATTTGCATGGGTGGCAGCAGTAGTTTAAGGGCGTGGCCGCCGTATTTGGCGCCAAGTTGCTCTCAGTGTGCAGGCAGGGGGGAGCACACCTGGGGCGTCAATTGAGCCCAGTAGTTGGAAGACTGCAGCGGGATTCAAACCTAAGATATCCAATGCGCAAGTGTTGGAGATCTTGAGTTTTAATCCCGCTGCAGTCGCTCTAACTAACTGAGCCACCTCCCACAAACCAACTGAGCTACCTCTCATACCTAGTTCACTCTAACTCCTTGCTCATCAATACTGATAAAAGGTAAGGTTTTTTGATGAAAACACACGTGTTTTACAGAAATTTATTCAATCGAAATGTTATTTGTTTGGAAAGGACTCCTCAGTGCAATAACAAAATCAGGGATGCTGTGGAACGAAAAATACTGTACAATCCTTACACAAGCAGAATAGTAAACTTTGGAATGTTTACCAGGGAGAATTATGGCAATAAAACGTGAATCAGTAACCTGGAAAGCTTCATACCTTTTGGAGGACGTAATAACTCAGATGATTTGAAGAGATCAGGTCTGGTGAATGGCAGGATAACAACTTCATTGATCTCATCAATAGTTGATTGCAGACCGCCAATATCTTCCCAATTAACATTTATGTCTCTTGTGTCCACAAGATTGGAAGCGATGCAAAGCTCGTAGTCATTCAAATCTCCTTTAATCTCGATACCTATTCTATTCATGAGGTCTGCTGCCTTAAATACACATAACATGTGACCATAAACAAGCTGGGTATGACTAAGAGGATCAGTCTTAGATTCATTTTGCTTCATTCTAATCCCCATTTACATTTCGGCACTTATACAGTTGGTCTTGATAGTTCAAGTACTCCTTGGATAGATAGAGCATAGATATGTTTCTGTCAGTTCAACTCTATGGCCAAAAGGTAGACCAAACTAGCCTTTACACCCGGCAACTCATTTGGCCGCATGAAAAGGCTAAGCCCAAATATTTATTGTAATTGTCTCAAAGCAGCTGCATCAGATTTCAACTTGACCTGAATACTGATATGGTTTTTTATGTAGAATTTTACAATGTATATGAAAATGGAAACGGGTTGAAAGATCCTGTTGAAGAAGACGGAACTGTGGAGTTACAGGAAGTATGGTCTCAAAAATAGCAACAATCAATGGCCACATTAATAGCCAATCAATAGTCATTGTGATATCCCATTTTCTCTCTTACCCCCAATATAACAGTACTAGTGTCACAGCTTACAAAGACTTATAAATTTTTACCATCACTAAAATGTCAACAAGCTTCAAATAATGAGAAGCACTAGGGACTACCGGTATCCACGTTCCCAGCTTCAAGATAATTTGCGCTATCAAATATATAGGGGAATTGAAGTTAGCCAAAGTACTGGTGTTCTATACCAAGAGACATGTTCAAAATTACATTAAATCGCTCACATAACTTAACTATCTCTGCGCAAAGTACCTAAAAGCTGTCTGTCTACATACAAATTCAAATGAACTATTTGATTAATATGCTCAAACAGTTGAGGGGATGTTTTTAAGCCCCAAAAAAAGCCTCTCATAACAACCGTCTGCCAACTTAAAAGGCAACAATAATGATGCAAATGTAAACTAAACATACACACAACTAACACATGACAGTACTCACTACTTCCTGTGACTTTATCTTGTCCTTGTTTGTTGGATCCAGCTTCGCCAGAATCTTATTAAGAATAAGATATGCTGCCCCCGTTGATAAACCAGTTAAGAGTAATGTTAAAAGGATCTCTTGAGCCTTGGGTGACATTCCGGAGGCTTTCTCTTTGATTAACTGTAGGCCTCCTCCTGAATGTGATACAGCATTACCCATAGCACCTATAGAAGAAAAAGACACAAGTTTTGAATGAATGTGGACCATCTCAAATGATATTCAACATTCCTCATAAACTTTTTTCGCTGCAAATCACATATAAAAATTGATGAGCAATCTGTGAGGGGTTCAGACCAAAAGGGGATTTTTTGCACTCGAATTTTGGAAGCTTCTTCACTTGGAATTCCTTTTAATTTAATGTTATCACAGAGGTCCTACAGCAGCGGTCTCAAGGTTGTTCATTGTCATTGTTAATTTCTATCACACATCATCAGGCACAGTAGCATATGCATGCTGGTCAGTACAGCGATTTACACAAAACCACCTTGGAGACTGCGCCAAACTCTTGGTTGAGCCATGAGAACACCTGCAAACATTCAAGAATGTCCACCAGAATGGTTGACCTGTTGGTACTGCTGAAATGCCCATTGACCCTCTCATGGGCAATGTCAGCAGTTGGAGAAACTTATACCAACTTTGCAAGGAAATCTACATCCCTAAGATTAACTGATAACTGATGCTGCACTGAGCTTGTTTCAGTAAAAGCTTGTTGCAATCAACGCTTTCGGAAAGTTAAGCGCACAAGCGTCAGTCTCGTCGTCATTGTCAGTACAAGACATAAGAATACAGTCATGGTGTTTTCCTCAGTCAATGTCGGTTGTGGTGAAACAGGTTAATGCCTAGGGGGTATGTTTCAAAAGCCTAGTGAGAATATACTCGAGAACCCAGTTCGCTATGCAGGTGACTGAAATATACAACTACATACCCTCTGCGCTTATAAGACCAATGACAAACAGAAAGCCTTCTTCCATTCAGTTGTACAGTATGTCTATGAGGTGTTAGTACTAGTAGTTACTTACCATTTTCAATCAGATTCAGATATATATAATATATATAGTAATAATATCTGATTTCTCCTCTGACATGGTGGAGTTCAGAATAAGGTTCACATTAGACCTCTCTACCTTACCTATTTTCCAGTATAATAAATTATAATTACTATAAAAATACCTTGCTAACTACAGTAACAAATAAATACAATACTTAGTTTACTCCTCCTTGACATGAAGAACTAGTCCTAGACCTAGCTAGTGGTCTTATGTTAGTAACTAACTTTATATTCAGGTTATATACTATATATATAGCTAAATAAATGCAGAAAAAAAACCCCTCCCTGTTTGTATGGAACAGCGGCTGTATTATGAATCCTGGTTACCAGGACACCTCTTTGGAGTTTCATGCAAGCATAGGCGGATTATGGATGCAGCCTCTCACTCTGCTGAATTTGTTCAGTACCCTCCACCTCCACCCTCTCCCTGCCTCCACACACACAGCATTTCCATCGATGCAGTTTCACTTTAGGAATGATATGAGGGTGGTGTAATGATTTGGTACTATATAGCCGCCAAACAGCTTCCTGCTCGCCGGAGAAAGTTATATCCTTGTGCTTTGGCAATTATACTAATTTTGAAATCTAACTGTCAGTTGAAAATAAATTGAATACAATAGTGATCAGTTTATGCTAATTATTTCTAGAGGATAATGTCTTTATTATGGTGTTAAAGTATTATCAAAGCTTATTTGAAGACAATCAGGAGGGTTATTTCCTACCGCACTCTTAGAATGGTGATGAGGCTTTTGTTACTTTGGGATTATACAGTAGGTAATATAGCAATCCATTTTCTACAGAAAACTTGGAATTGGTAAAGATCTAGTTGAGAAGATAATTTTTCCAAAAGTTCTACTGTTGACTGTGAGGTTGTGCAGCAATATCCACACATCACTTAAATATTATCTCTTTTGATATTCAAATATATTGGATGGTACTGCAGTTTATAAGAGCAAAAGAAAGGGCACTCATACAAGGCTGACTGAGTGAGAGTCAGCCACTCTAGTCTAAGAGTCTACTTTCTGTGTCCTCAGACTCAGCTGACACTACCTACAGTACTACACTCAATACTGAACTGGACCTACTCTACTTGGGTATACCACCAGTTATAGGATAAGAGTGAGTTGGGGTAGTGAACTTACAGATAACAACCAATCTGACTCTCTCTGTGTAACCTATACTCACTTGACTGGCAAGTTGAATAGACACACACTGATGCTACTGAGCCTGCTTTGAATATTATGCAGGTGTGTTGAAACATATACATACGTCAGCCTACAACAGAAGCTCTCATACACAGGATTAAGGACAGTGACTGTGTAAGTGGAATGTTTTTCTGAATTGATTATGCAAGGGATACTCCTTGGTTATGGATCTAGATTAGACCTAGTCAGTTGCTAAGTCGCCAGCAGCCACTGATGTTGTTGTGGTGCATGATACTGCAGTGAAACCCAGATGTTTTTTTTGTAAGCGCTTGTAGGCTTAGTGCACCCAATTCTATGTGAAGCTCTCAGCTACTCTATTTACTGGTAACCTAACTAATATTATAATACAACTTTGCTAACTAGGTAGAATTGATCCGATTTGATTCGGTCGGACTGTGTCATGAAGTTATTTTTCAGTTTTTGAAAAACAAGTTACCAAGAAAAATATGAGC
Organism: Membranipora membranacea; assembly: GCA_914767715.1. Classification (NCBI taxonomy): domain Eukaryota; kingdom Metazoa; phylum Bryozoa; class Gymnolaemata; order Cheilostomatida; family Membraniporidae; genus Membranipora; species Membranipora membranacea. The sequence continues at coordinate 14,693,589 of OU612065.1, read as the reverse complement.
TGAAAACAATCTAGCGCCTATGCGCTGGTTCTGCTCAATTAGTTATTTTGCTAAAAGTTTGATGGCTATGGTTAGGATGATCCAAAAAAAAAGAGGGAAGGAGGTCGAATACAACAGAGAAGACTTTTTTAAACTCAATTAAAGATTCCGTTGAGATGTAAACTATCATTATTAAGTATTGCATGTATGCCTAGTCCATCAATTTAGGCCTGTTATTTATGAATGAGTGATGGACCAGGGAGATGCAATGGCGTTTGCTGTGAAAGGGCGTCATCAGTTACCACAAGCCCTCAGAGTGATAATGCGGGGACATGCATATACTTTTGCACGATGTCTTGTGATGTTCTAAGGAAATTGTTTCCAGATATTGTTATACATGACTGTTCGGTAACGCACATACTGATCATCTATGAAACTTTACATTGACAGCTAATTGTACTCGGCTTATTTATCAAGAACAAGACTGTACAGAGGTAAGTGGTTCGTGTTTAACATCATACCCCTCATCTTGTTGTGAATCAAGTATAGAATTAATATCCAATGGAATCATGTGTTCATGTTTCAGGACTGAACAGCAGTCTCCTGTCAGCTGTTGATACAGTGATTATACGTGATATCTACTGCAGACCGGCCACACAGTAATGCGCTATCAGATCATCTGAGGTGAAGTGCATTGATAAGTCGCCTGAAGTGGTAGAGGATTATGATAAGGCTCATCAGCTAGCTTCATTCTTCGTATGCTAGATCTTCTGATGAACATGATTAATGCTCTGAGAGGAGCGGTCAGCAAGAACAAGAGACGGTTCCAAGATGGCGATTATGATCTAGACCTCACATGTATCCTTTTCTTTTACTGTCATATGCAATGGCTGTCTCTTTTACATGTTACCGACTTATGATGTGTTTAACCCATCCGCCTTGTAAAATTAGCTAGCTTATCAGAAGTTGTAAATTAAACAGACCCGCTCTATCGAAATATTTAACGCCCTGGTAGTATGTAGTAGAATTCCTTGACTTAACTGACTGAAGATATAAAACAAAATCTTATTGCCATGGGGTTTCCTTCAGAAAAACTGGAAGGGGTATACAGGAACCCAATTGATGATGTCGTCAGGTATGTAACTTACTTCTGTTCTATGAATATCTTTCTCTTTATATGCTAAATAAGTCACATACAACAGGAAAGTCTCCCTGCTGATTGAGAATGTGGTTAAAGATAGCTAAGTCTTTATATAGTTATATCTCTGTGGACAACCATACTACTATGCAACCTCTGATATGGTGGATTTTTCAATCAATCTATTCAACTTGCACAGAACGATCTTAGTTTAGTTAAACCCTGGTAGAAATGAACAAGAAGTCTGTTGATTTTTCATTGTAGGTTTTTAGAGGAGAAGCATAAAGATCATTATAAAGTCTATAATCTGTAAGTAGTTCTGAAAGTCCCATTTTTTATGTTTTTCTTAGAAGTGTGAGGTCATATGGAAACAATATGATGCCCAGAATTACTGGCAGTTTCCACATATCTGTGTATGATCGTATTGATGTTTAGCATCATGAAGGAGTCGCCTATCGTCCTACCAGTGAATCCTTTAGGGTCAGCTGACGGTACATAGTGAATTAGATGAGGTCAAGCCTTATGTCGCTATGTGGGCGCGGTGGAAAATTTATCGTCAAATTTAATCTTGGAATTTTATTGCCGGAAGAATCTGATATTGGCGTCATCAAATTTCTGGACATCGGGTTGTTTGTAGCATTGAAATTGATAATCGGGTATATATGAAAGGAAAATCCCTCGCCGATACATTGAACGCTCATCCACAACTTCAAATTAAGACAGAATCATATGTTAAAACATGTTTGTTCTCCATAATTTCTAGTTGACAATTAGTAAGGATGTTGCCATGCTGAGCAGGCAAGCATGGCCCTCAAAAGTTTTCACTAATAAATCTAGGAATTTAAGTCTGGCCAAATTCAAATTGTCTGCCCCGAACAATCAAATTACATTAGTTAAAATCTTATATATATGAAATCTTTAGTCATAAATACTTGGACCTTATATTGCCAAATATTGAAAGATCTTGGTGATTTTGTAATGAATGTATTCCCTATAATGTCACATTACTCCTGTATTCTGGCCCATTTGGGTTTCTGGCATGCTTCTGGCGTACACTGTTGTTGTAATATTGACGGTTCTTTTTACAGATGTTCTGAGCGAAAATATGATACATCTAAATTTCACAATAGAGTAGCACACTATCCTTTTGACGATCACAACCCACCTTGCATTCAGCTTATACAGCCTTTCTGCGAAGATGTTGACTCTTGGCTGGCCAAGGATGACGAAAATGTGGCTGTCATCCACTGTAAAGCTGGCAAGGTACCCCGCCAACAGCTGTATATGGACATTATAGTCCAATAAAGTAACTTTGAAATTGTCAGCACCAAAGTATCGAAGAAATAGTTATCTAAATATCTCTCATTGGCTGGTCATACATTATATTTGTGGCCTTCAGAGTATTGACCATACAACGGTTTTTTTTGGTGAAATTCCCTGTATGTGAAACCATGTATTTTTAGTGTAACACTGATGACATCTAGTGACATGTACTATTAGTTGATGTGAATATTTCTGTCCTGGATTAATATAACTCAATCGATAAGATCGATATTCAATCAATATTTTGTGATTCGTTTGTTACAGGGTCGGACAGGGGTAATGATATGTGCATATTTACTACATAGACAAGTTAAACGAAATGCTGCAGATGCACTGAAGTTCTATGATGAAACTCGTACTAGTGACCACAAGGTACTGTATAGAAATATGCATGTCACTTCGACTCCCAGCGTTTTACGAGGCGTGTTGCTTTAAGGTAGAACGTCTTTGTTTTGCTTTGGCGGAACTTATGTTTCATTTTGTCTTATATCTTTATGCTTTGGTGGAATTTTAGTGCAATTAGAAGATAGCTCTGTGAGCTTTTTTTTACTGATGTTGTATGTATGTTTCAGGGGGTAACTATACCTAGTCAGAGGCGATATGTCGGTTACTATGACCAGATGTTAAAAGCCCCACCAGCAGAGAAGTACAAAGAACGAATGCTGTTTCTCAAGGGAATGAAATTCCTCACAGTTCCTCATCATGCTGGATTAGGTGAGTGATGTAATAACTTTAGTAGTTCCCTCTATGAATGCTGTGTAAATGTGAGGCTTCCCAGCACCATAATATCAATAAAGTCTCGCTCGAGCCAAAACTGCCCTCGATGCGCAATTATCAAGCAGTGCAGCGCCTGTCATGTGACTGATTCTTCAGATTGTCACCCTAGCATCAATTGAACTTTTGTAGTGTAATGCCAAATCACTATCCTTCCTTGTCTCTATGCAGTATAAATAGACGGATCGAGCGCTATGCTATGGCATGTCAATGGTATTTGGCATCCGTTCAAGTAATCATGTGAAGGCACTGTTATGTGTGCTCGGTCAATAGCTGCTAATCAAAATTTAGCAGCTGCTGAACATTGCCTGTGTTATAAAAAGAAGCTGTGTTAGCCTGACCAGGCATTGCCATAAGATGTTATCTTAATTTATCAACCTATTGCAAGTTCATATTCACCCAACAAAGAACACATTATGTGTAAAAAAGAGAATTTGATTAAAAAAGGTATGCACAAGATTTGAATGTATGATGTCATGAGCAGTATTAATATCCTGCGTAACATTCAAACAGTAAATTATTATAACCATGAGGGGGATTTATGAAGTTACAAGCTGTCTGTGTTTCACTAAGTATTATCACAAAGTAAGGATATATCTTTACTCTGTGATTATATATAATCATCAGGACCTATAAAGAATAAGTCTCACTTTTATCTAAGGCCATATAGGTATAGGTGTAGATACTTGTTATCTGCAGCTGTCACTAGCTGAGCTGCTTTATGAACTGATTGTTGTAGTACCAGCTGTTTGCTAGATTATAAGATTTCTTTCAACATGAAGGCTACTTCCTCGTTGCTGCTCTGCACAAAAAGCAAACACGCTCAGTTGAATCATGCAAAATTCCGCAGTTAATCTCACAGCGGAATTTGAACCTCACCTGACTATCGCATTTTTACTTGGTCAGAAAATGACCACTTTTTGCTGCTCACTAAAAAAAATATGCGTTAGTGTTATTATGTTTAATTGTGCTACTTCCCTTTGTGAGTGAATCAGATTTGTGATTTCTTGTGAATCAAAGCTTTCTACTTCCTTGTATGTTAGAGGCACTATAAACTATAAATTCTACTATGACTAGTAATTTTTGGGTATAACCTTTGATTGCATGGTTATAAGTTCTGTAAATTCATTTCGGAATAGAGTACTTTGATCAGGAAGTTTAAAATAATGATGGATGGATGTAGGAATTTGCGCCAGTCACAGTTGTCTTCTCTTCGAGTACTAATTTCTCCTCATATCACAACACTAAATTGAATAAATTCAATGCCAAGCATTGGAGCGTTATTGGCCTGGCCTTCTGTCATTGATGCCTAATGGCCGGACCTGAACTTTATCCCCACTTGTAGCCATTTTGTAGACTCGCCTATCAATGTGACCGATCAATCATGTTTTTCCGCTAAATATTTTAGCACCTCAGATTGTGATAGAAAAAAGAGGGACACAGATGGGAAAGATTTATGAGAGTTTACCTATCACCAGTGCCTCTCGGTTTGACAGGGAGCTCTGTCTAGAGTTCCAAGAGAAGATACCTGTCTCAGGGGATACTCTCATAACCATATTCAGTAAACCGGTCATCAAACTCAAGAAGGTTTGTCACACTCTGCCGCAAGAGTGTTACTTAGCAGAATGATCTAAATGACAATCATTCTTTTGTGATGGAGAGAGCTATAGGTGCGAAGCTGTCTCTTTTATATCTCACCATTATTGCAAGTAACTTCTGTTTTAGTTCAGTGACGTTATTAGGAGGTGACACGACATGGCCAAGTGTTACCAATGAACTACCGAGGTTGTTCATTGGTGTTACCAATTTCGGTACACGGGCTAAAGATTGACTACCTAAAATGATGAGGCATATCTAAGAAGTGTAATGTAGAAATGTGTAGATGATGCAATATGGTACCTTGGAGCTTGGATCTAATTAGTTGTTTTCTGTATTTCAGGAGCGGTTATTCCAATTCTGGTTTAACACGTATTTTGTGACAGATGAAGCTTCAAGTTTAGCCTCTAATGGTGATCTATTCTGTCCAATAACTGACAACCCGAAGAACTTAGAGCCAGCTAAAGTCAAAAGGTTGGTGTACATCAGCGTCACTGAATAAAGTCCTGACTTCGAAAATCCAGCTACAATATTTTGATACGTTATATGTGATGCTTACAAATACTGATTTGTGTTGCCCAATCTTCTATCCTACGTTATGGTATGATGAAATCACACATTGACATATGATTAGGTTTCGTTACACCGTTTACCGCCTCAGAAGTGTGGAAGATCAGCAGCTTTTAGTGCCAAAAGTCGGCCATCATCCCCTCAAAAAGTGAGCAAGCGTACGATTGGCAGAATTGCTCCGCGATTGGCTGCGCTATATGGTTCATCTATACTGCATGCTCAAAAATAACCGCCATCAATTTCGAACTAATAATTGTTAAGTCGGGTTCTTAAGTAGTGCAAAAAAGTTTGGATTTACCGGCTGATATTTATGAGACAAATGATTTGACAAGATGAGCCAATTCCGTCAATCCATCACATTATTGGACGATGCATCTGGTCATTTAATTTATAACAAGTCTGGGGAGAACGAGAACCTATCAAGACCAGTTCAGCATACAAATAACCCAAAACCCACCTCCCCGTTTTTCACCTCCCCCAATTTCCCATCCCTTCAATTTCAGCTATAACCAACCTAAATTAATCGTTTTGATCGTGTACCAATATAATATAATATAATATATTGGCGTATAATATATTATCTTGAATACAACATTATTCCGTATTTAATTTGACCCAAACGCTACTATTAAATGCTTGATACAATTTATGAGCCTCCTGATTACTATGATTTACAGAACTTTGTCTAATCAGAGCGATTCTATGTGAGTACAATCTGTTTTCTGTTCACTCGTATAGCTATATGTTTCCTAACACTATCACTAACTTGCTCTTAATAGCACCCAGTATCCCGCTTACTTGCCACTAAATCTCGAGAAGCCAACATCTCAATGAATAAATGTCCACCTTTTGAAACATGGTCTGAGTCAGTGATGTGATATTCAATGTCTCAAATGGCATGAAGGTCACATGTAATAGAATTAGAATCTCTCACAGCTGAAGTAACCAAACCAAGACTGCGGGGTGTGTCTCCTCATCTTGGTTTAATGTAGCTGAGAATATTTGGATTTGTGTATATGTTTTGGGAGTATGTGTACAGATTAAGCACATCTATCCAACCTACCCAATTCTGTGTATGACTAACTTCACTAAATGTGTGTCTCTAGTGTTGACCTGATGTGTACATACTGTGCCATGTATTTCACAGGGTGTTCTCTGACTTAGTCCTGCTTGCATCTTCTTTATCGGCAGCTTGTTGTATCTGTCTAACTTCTGTTATTGGCTCTGCATGCACTTGCGTTCAATCAGTCGCTTCATATCATCCTTTTAGAAAAACTAATTATGAATTTTTCAGGAGTGTGCTCAAGAACTAAGGTCTATCAGTAATATACTTACAAAAAATATTCCATAAAGGTTTTTTGGTTAATTTGATAGATGCCAAGAACATAGTAAACATTATTAGATAGAAAAGTTTCTTGTTATAAATGTGTAGAATAGTATGTTTTTGAGAATAGACAGTTTTCTGAGCTCTGATTTAGGCCTCAATTCGGAGGTGTCCTCTCTCCAGTTTGGTACTTTTAACCCACGCCGCATAGGAAAAACGTGCTGAAAAGAGGGTTATCTTGAAATCCGCTTATAATAGGATAAAAATTATTTTTGATTCAGAATCTGCAACATTGAAAACTCATATGGACATAGTTGGAGAAATAATTTTAGTAATTGGATAGTCAATTATAACATTTTCTGCCTTTTTGCGGACAATTTGGCAGAAATTTTCGTCACTAAAATTAAGATTTATCAACATTCAAGCCTCCAATGATTTGGAAACCCTGTCTCACAGAGTTTTCAATGGTGCAGACTCTGAATCAAAAATCATTTTTATCCTATCATAAGCAGTTTACAAGATAACCCTCTTTCAGCAGGTTTTTCCTATGCGGTGTGGGTTAAAAGTACCAAACTGGAGAGAGGACAACTCCGAATTGAGGCATAAATAAGAGCTCAGAAAACTGTCTATAAGATGTGTATGTGGTTGACAGATAAAAGACCATTGCGCTTAATTTCTGCCATCTTGTAAGCTTTGCTGATAGTCCCAGCACACCAGCTCACACATTAAATATATAAAATTCATCTCCACCTTTATTTTCTTGTGTTACAGTAAACACTGTGTTAGAGCAGCAGAGAGTTTTACGTTTGACACATCTAAATGTCTAGTGCTAGCTCTCAATAAGCAAGAGCTCGATAAAGCCAACAAAGATAGGACACATCAGAAGTTTGACGCTAATTTCAAGGTCAGTAATTTCCTTTCTGGCGTTCATTGACATATTAATTCTCACATGGGAGTGTGTTAAAATCTTCCATTGACCAGTAGAAGAACTGGTTACCTCAAGAGATTGTGATCTATTAGATTTTGAACAAGATTGTACGTGTATGTAGCAATACCATGACACTTAATGATTGCTTTCCACAAAATATATAATTCAGTCATTTCAACCATGTCATCATCGCAACTGTGTTTCTAGCAAGAAATAATGTCAGCATTCAGTGTGATACCCACCATTATTGTGTACATCTTGGTTCCTGTTTAAATCTTGGTTAAACTTCCTCTTTAATTTAGATTCACCAAACTGCTATTACTTCCGCCCTTGGTCTGCGTGATGACACAGAACAAAGATGTATGAATTAGCACTTGCACTTTGGTGTGTTGTAGGTAATATGCTATTTTGAGAAGGAAGCGAGGCCTGGATTTAGTATAGGCTCCATGTCTCAGCAATCTATGAGTATGGAGGATGACTCAGAGGATGACTTATCAGATACTGATACTGAAATCGATGACAATGAACAACAACGTCCGCCAGCCAAGTCGACGAACTAAACTATCAATGATATACTGAACAACTCATCGGTAGTCATGCTGGGCAAATGACCGTGTTATGGTGTCTGATACATGTGCAGATAATCAACAGTTATGGAGGGGTCAAGGTTATTATATACACAGGTGAAGTACTAAGAGGGGCTGGACTGATCAAATGGATGTTCTGATTATGAATATGAGCAGCGTTGACAATGGCGCTATACAGAGTGAAACTCTGTCAGAAATATGATTACAGAATCTTCCCTCTATATGCTTGCTTACCTTGTAATACTAATCACTAGTGAAGTGAAAAGACTTACGCTGTGACTTCGGCTGGTCACACAAGCCCACCACTGCCTCCCAATCACGCCAGTGTTTATTAGTCTAACTAAGTATAGGCAAGTCCTGGAGCAAGTCCTGGATTCTGTGTGGCACAACTAGGAACTTCTCTTAAAGTTTCAATTGGAGTAAAAACTTAGGAAAATTGTACCATAGAGTATATTACAAGTATATACAGAGCATGATTAACCATTGTGAGTTATTTTACTTTTCTACAATATCTGTGTACATAACATACTTATAAAAAAATTCATAAACTAAATGCCTGTGCCAATAACTATTTTTGTACTGAAAACTATCATTGTGAAAATGACATCTAAGTAGCAGTTAATAAAATGTGGCATGATACTTTGAAATATATGTGATGTTCACCCTATAGAAAGGCACACAATTTTAATATCATATTCCTACCTCTTAACTCAGAGGACCGCCCTTTTGATTAAAACGATTTTTGTGGGTTCTATTGATACGCTTTTTAAATTGCACTAAATGATGACATTGTGTTTTCTCTTTTGTAAATGCCTATTTATTTTAATTGTTTTTCAGTATTAAATTAATACAGTTCTCAAATTTTTGCACAATTCAAGGACAATTTTGTTTTTAGAAGCTGATACAATATTGAAAATGGAGCACCACTATGAGTAATAAGTACAGTGATTTGGTGTCAAATTTTTTTTAAAAATAATATGGTTATGAAATTTAATAAAAATACAGATGGTCATTTTCATAAAAAATGTAACATTATTACAAGCTAGTATCGCCAAGAGCAAGAATAATGCAACTACAATAAACAGAGGTTAATCATCTCGAATAAAATGGCTTAAATGTGGTAAACTGGGGGAGTATGAAGCCATGCATAGATTTCGATTGAATCCGCAAATAATTTTACTATGATACCCCAGTATTCTGTAATGAAACTGCAGATGCACTATAGATGAATAACTAATCAAAAATGGCTGATATCTTTAAAAATCTTGCAGTCTTCGCTTCTTGGCATCTATGGCCTGCAATATAGGAGCACGCTTAGCCTCATAGCGTCTATTCAATTCGTCGATTTCTCGCTCCATCTCTGGATCTATAAGTTTCAGTCTCTCCTGTAGTTCCTCATATGTTAGATTATTGAGCTACAAAATAGGAAGGAAATTTTAAAATCGTTTGTTGCTTCGTGACATCCTCTCTGCAGGGGTATGAGTTGGTCCCAAACTTCCTGCTATCTGGTTGCACATGTTTGAATCTACAATTTGGTAGTTGTCTCCTTTGATGTGATGAGCAGACAACTAACAGTTTGTCTTAGAGAATCTGGCGCCCCTTCTTCAAAAACATGCAAGTTCACTAGACCATTTTTTGGAAATCAGAGGAAAGTCTACTGTTAGCAATGTTGCTATTTAATGGCCGGTATAAGCTAGCAATGGTGCACCACTGGTAAAATTAGTTTACTCACTGAGTCAAAATTTCCATCAAGAGATCGTGAAAAGAATCCACCACCGGATTTATTGTTAGCGTCTGAGGTAGAGGTGTTGTCCTTTGAATTGTCTTTTGATCTGTTTGCTCTTTCCTCTGCATCTTGTTTATCAAAGTGTGCCATATATGCAGGGACCGCTATAAGAGAAGAGCATGACATATGTTTATGTTATAAAGGGTACAAAATCACTGTCTTTTTTAAAGGGGGGGGGGGGGGTATGCTTATCGCTGTAGTTTGTAGTATGTTTAGTTTTACGGACCTGTTGAGCACAGAAACTTGAATAGTTACAAAGGGACAAAGGGAGTCTCAGGGAACTTAATAAAAACTTTCGACACCAACGAGGACATGCAAAAACTGAACAGACCTTTAGCAGTATCGTTATTGCTCTCTTCCTCATTTATAACCATAGTACCAAGCGCAGACGTCATTGTAGAGAGCCCAGCTGTATCATTTCTGATCATAGTATTCTCAGCTGTGGCATTTATAATCATGGTACCAGAGTCTCCTCCCCCGTCTGTCATTGCTGTATCTGTTCCTTTACTAGAACGTACCATGGTGCCTCCATCCACCTCATCCTAATCAAACAGAAAAACACGTAATTTAGAAAATATGTAAATAGGAATATATGTAAATAGAAAAAATATAGTTTCAAACCAAATAATATGACGTTGCATTTTCAGTAGCTCTTACCTTTTGGGACATATGCGCTCGCTTTGTAACCTTTTGGGAAATATGACGACCATAGAACATAGACATATTGAGCTGTGCTTTCAAGTGGGAAGATGTGCAGTGTCATTATAACTAGCTTCATGCTAATCATAAAATGGAATAATAATTTATTGGGTTATGATTGCTAATATTTTATTTTTCAAGCTAGGGGTGAACGCTAATGTAATTGAGCTGGAGCGTGTGCATATATTCTTGCCAGTTAATGACATTTCTGGATCATCTTATTGCTATTCAGTTCCCTCTTACCAACAGTGGTGAGTGTTTACTGGTTCGGTGAAGGTGGAGTACCGCCCCTGTACAAAGCTTAACAAAGCGCACAGATCAGTGGTTATAATCAAAGATTTCATTCTATCTACCATTATGCTTGTATTGCACGAATAAGTGCTTCATACATATTTCTATACTACTCATGGTTGCGACAGACACCGGTTTAGTAGAATGTGATGAAATAAATATACATTCTCTGGTAAGCCAACGGAGAACAAGCCAATGGCATACCATATAAGTCTTTAAAATTACGTCCCTGGCAAATATAGGTCACCGTTTTGTTGCGGTCAAAATTATGTCCTACTGTTTTGTATAGGATAATAAACTTTCAGTGGACTATAACTATATAAATATATATTATGGAATATTTCTGGTATTGTCATTTTAACATCTATTCTTATAATAAATGTATTTTCTATCCAAACATTTTGGTTGTTGCAACACAATACCAACCGAGAAAATGTTTCAAAAGTTCAGATTTCAATTTCGCCAATTACACCAACAATAAGGAGTTATCCTACCTCGTCATCTTCATCTTCGTCCTCAGCCTGCGCCTGCTGTGCCTGTATCTCCTTAGCTTCGTGTATCATTCTCTGCAGTGTAGCACAGGGCTGTGCATTCTTCACAAAATCATGCTATATATAACATAAAAGAAACATATAGAGGTGTCTACCAAACGAGGACACTAATTAGGTTTCATATACAAAGTGGCTTTATCTCCAGGTGAAACCATATTCACTATGATCCCATGTTGCGATTTCGTAAGGATTTCGGGAGTAATCGCCCCATGGAAACGGCATTAAAGTCAAATTCCGATTGTGACGAATGACTTTTTGGACGCGAATACACATACCGTGTAGAGTCATACAATTTCTAATTGTTGGTGTGGCTGAATGGTTAGTGCGCTTGCACACAATGACTTCAAAGGGCATTAACGCGGAGGCAGGGTTCAAGTCCCGGCCCGGCCGCGGCAGATTCTTTTCATGTTTTTTTCCAACATGAGAATGGTTAGAATTCATAAATCGAAATTGAAGTGAACCACAAATTCGAAGCATGGAACCATAGTGATTATGCTCCCATGTTGATTCAAGAGCTTCTCTATTATAAGAAATGTGTCAGCTGTATAGTGAATACTCAATTTCTTTATACATGGTGGGATCCTGTCATTTCACAACTTTGAGATACAATTTCAGGATGACCACTTCTATATCTAGAGCAAAATGATTCCCAAAAAGTAACCATTCAGTTTAGACTTAAGATTTTATATATATTCACTTTTTACTCGGCAGACAATAACATCCTGGTCGGATGATTTTTTTTATAACGTGCCAAAGAAATTACAGCAAAAGTTAGGGAATTTTTTTACGACATCAAGTGTCATTGAACTGACAAACATACCAAAGGACCGGCAAAGCACCAGTAACATCTATACTAAATCTGAAGGGGTTTTATGACTGGCCATTTCTGCGCTACGGGATTTTGATTCTAAGAATAAATTAATAGCTGACAGAATAGCAATATTACTGTGATTTGGAGATCTATGAAAAACAGTATATTATAAGGGTAAGGGAGCAAGTGGGACTATATAATAATAATACAATTATCAGTGTATATAAGATACCTTGAGAAGATCGGCAGCTTTTGTTCTCTCTTGAGGATTTTTTACCAGGCATTTAGACACAAAGTCAATAAATTCGGGGCTCCAGTTGTCCGGATCCCTAAATGAGGGTGGAGGCTTAGTGGGGATCATGAAAATAGCTCTCATGGGATGAACATCACCATAAGGAGGCTTGCCTTCAGCCATCTCAAGAGCCGTTATACCTGCAAAATAATAACACTGTCTGCAATGAATCCAGAGCAATACTTATAATATGATTGATCTCAATTTGACAGCACAAAGGATTTGCAAGGCAAGTGCGTTCCTGCTCGCTACCTGAGGGGATCATGAATCCAAATCACCAGAGCAACATATGCAATCCCTAAAACAGGTAAGGATGTTTAATGACTTGTGTAAAACATATGCTGTGTGTGAATATGGGCTTCTTATTCATCATTGTGTATCAGTCTTACCCAAACTCCAAATATCAGCCAGGCAGTCATATCCTATTTCCTGAATAAGCTCTGGAGCCATCCAATATGGTGTACCTATCACTGTGTTGCGTTTTGCCATCGTGTCCTACAAACCAAACACATTATCGATAATCGGGCAAGAGTGCAGATTTTTGAGCCGGTTTACTGCATTCCCGTTAAAGATGCGTCTACCCTTCTCAATTCACACCACTAGCTTGCATTATAAACATTTTTCTACAGCATGGGGAAGAAATATAATTGAGAGAGATTTTTGGAACACCGAAAAGTGTTATCTCCTTTTTGTATGTTTACTCCATTATTATTTCCAAAGTTCATCTATGATTTGCAAGCATGAGCTAATATGAACTTGAACCTAGACTGTCTTGGGAAAGAAGCATAAGGAATGCAAACTTAATTAATCCCCAATATGATTTGTCTAGCTTTATGATGATTTGAAATGAAAATTGCAGTAATTGAGGGGGGAAGAGGGCCACTTATGTTGCTGAGTCAGTCATTTGATGGCAGCCATTCATGTGTTCATGTCTTGAGAGTGAGGAGTTTTGTCTACAAGACAAGTTGTCAAAGGAGTTGTCAAAGCTGAACAATTGTTGCATGATTTGAGCAGCCATTAGCCAACACAAAAAAGGCTAATTACCTATTCAAAATTATTGTGCCAGCACTGGTTGTTGAAAGTCTGAGCATTAGTCCACTAATCAGGGATAAGGGAGATGACATGACAATCCCTTGTTTTTACAAATTCCAGTAATAAGCCTGATTATCAGCTTAGCTACAACATCTGCATTGACTGTATCTTTTCATGTTACAGATTTTGCACCCTGCTAGGACCCATAAGTTTTATCCTCTCACTGAAGAGCGCTGTACTTCAAAAGGAATTAGCGCTTCAAAGAGACACATGGGGAAATCATGTAATATCGGAAATATGCCCCACCTAGAAACACTTGAAATCACAGCGCATTTGTTTTACTTAAATATAATTCATCGTACTTCATAACATCTCTACAAACAAATTGAAAGTTATGGGGTATGTTTCTCAGAGTAGGACGCTAGAATCCGAGACAGTGTTCTTGCATGTCACAATCTGATCGCATAACTACACACTCTGAGAGTACAACTCTATACAATTTTTGTTATCTGATGGTATTTTCTGTGTCAATAATAGCCACTAATTGCAGTAATGAGAATCACAAAATGACCCCAAACAAAATTGTAAATCCTATTGCTTGAGAGGGTAAACAAACCTTTTATTCAGGTTATAATAACTGCTCGCAATGTAATCACATTCATTCCCTCATTCCGAGATTATTTATCTATCTGAGACAAGATTAATGTCATTCTATGTCACAGCAAACTTGTCTAGGTTCATGGGCCTAAACAAGGATCACTGTCCAATGTCTCCAAATAATTACACAACACTCAAACAGTGCTTTCAGCAATCTGAAGCACTCCTTCTGGGCTTGGTATTACACTCGTTCACTACTATTCTCTAAATAATAATATTTAAACTGGATTTTATAGAATTAGAATGATCATCTGCGGTGCTGGAATTTTCATGTTTGCTGATTTTTAAAGTTAAGGTTATCTGTTTGTCAGGTCCTATGAAAATTTATTTTGAATGCTTTTGTAACATTGGGCAGATTTTTGTTACTTGTGGGCCCACCTCGAGTTAATGGGTCATATGTCACACTAGTTCCTAGAACAGTGTACGAACTGACTGACTTATGGATCAAGTTGTATAGTTATATGGTTTGAAAGTCCTACATATTAAAATAAATAATCAGAAGATGTTCGTTTGTATTTGGAATTGATGGATACAAGGGTAAAACTGCTCAGACTGTTTAGATTGCTGCTCATTTGAGCTGCTCAATCATCATTCATATAGGTTTAGTGCCAAACATGAAATACTTACAGTAAGCTGTCCAGCTACACCGAAGTCAGCCAGCTTAGCGTGGCCCTCGGTGTTCAGTAGTATATTGCCAGCTTTGATGTCTCTGTGTATTTTACCTCGCTGATGTAAATAATCAAGACCTTTTAGTGCATATGATAAAATTGTTGCTATTTCACCTTCTGTCAACTGTGAGGGAAAAAAAGAAGAAGAAAGGATTACATAAACATGCATAAACATATTTTGTGAAATTCCATGAAAAAGGAAATTATGATCAAGGATTAGGTGAAGCCATTGTTGCCAATTGGTGGAAGGCATTAAAATGAGATATGACACAATATCAATTACAATATGCAATTTGTTCAGCAGAACAGAACCAACTACCAATAATTTATTACATATTTATGGGAATCAAAAACTGCACAGCACTATTAGTGAAAGCTGTATATTTAATAGATTTGTTATTTATAGATTGTTTATGGCTTAATATAACTGATGGGGCCTCATCAACTCAGGCCAAATAGTCAAACCCACTGAATTAGATTCTTCTCTTAGAATGGAAATAGTATCATAGCGTTATACGGTTAGGACACTAAACACAGGGACCCATTTGACTGTTATCTGATTGGCTGTCCCTAGTAGCATGAATAATTAGCCTGAGAAATTGTCTTGTTTACAAAATTGCAAACAGTAATTATACCCCTACAGTGTCAATGATTAGGGCATTTCTAGATTGCTACTAGGGACTGGCTATTTTTGCAAGCCCATTGTTTTGCAAAAGAAAGCTAATGATGCTATTCCAGATATGGAATTCAATGGTCAAACCCTTTGAGCTGCAGCTTCATAATTGAAAGCTACCAATTGTAGTTATTGGTGGACCCTACAGCAACCTTGTGTTTAGGGTGTTTGACAGCATGCTAAGCTTATTATTTTTCATTTTCTATTAACACTGAACCACTGATGTTTTTTTTAACACTGAAAATTTTTTGTGTTGTTTATGAGGTCAAAAAGTTGTTATTTTCCTTTGTTTATGACATACTTATACATATGAAAACCTCAATAAAAACATGATAATAATAATAAAAAAAAAAATAATAGTATCTTCAGTATAATGCAATGAGGGTATGGGTGTACAAAATTTTGCTTTGTTGAAGAGATCAAGAAACAACCAATATCTAACCTAATGTATTGATGTTGATAAAAATACTGTGTTCATGAGGACAAAATCGACTATACTGGTATTTAACAGACAGTACTGCCCCTATCTTCCTTACAGATCGAGACAAATCTTCATACAGAATCCCGACACTCACAAGACCTATTCAATAACTCTGATACTTAATTCGGGTTGCAGGTCAGCAGTTCGATAACAGACATGGAATGATTAATTTGGTGATAGTGATAGTATCTTTGGAATATTCCGTTGTCAGTGTAGATGTCAATGGCATATTACCTACGATTTTTTTATGTAATTGGGAATTGTCAAATAGAAGGTTATTCTACTACCACTATGACAGAAGTCAATGACTTACAACTTTGCGGCGTAATCTCATAATATCGCTAACGGAGCCAGCCCCACAATACTCCATCACAATCTGAAAACATAGATTTCATATATTGACATTTGATTGTCATTAATATCCTTTTGACGCCACTCTTACTGTATATAGAATATCTATTAAAGAATATACATCTCAAGGGAATAAATAACTAGAGAATTCTTTAATCAGCATAATATTATTGGTCTCTTGTGACCTAGTACTGCTGCCATCATCTCTTTGTAACTCAGCAGGGTCAATGAGTTACAACAAGACAAGCAGCAAACATCATATTCCGTGACCTGGTCTTATCAGCAAAACACATAACTTATTATTAAGTCTAGGTTGATAAGACATACAGCCCGCATCTACCAAGTTGATCAACTGTTACATTGAAGACTAGGAATGCAGAAGGCCTAAAATTTGATTCACGTACCCATAAATCTTTGTCCTTGAAGTAACTGCCATAATATTTGACTATATAAGGACTATCACATTGCTGCATAACGGAGATTTCTTTGATGATTTCCTGTAAATCTTGTAAGACTGGGACTTGTTTGATGGCCAGCATCTGTCCAGATTCCTTGTGTAGTGCTTTGTATACGCTGCCATAGGCTCTGTAATCAAAATACGATGTCATGTTATTGCAAGCAACAGCAAATAACAACGAGATGTACCCATAGACTTAATTATATTACTATTTGTCTATGGTAGTACGGCGATGTTACAGGTGTGGCAGTAGACATGTTAGCATGCAACAAAAGACCCCCATGGTACATAATCTGTGTGATTCCAAAATCCCAATTCTCACAGCCCTGCCCTGAGTTGAGAAACTGTGCACTTAAATCCACATAACTTGGTGGTGAGAGAGGGAGTCTATCGAAGAGTGAAGGGTTAGGACATTCTTCACCAGCTATTTTCCAATTCTTGCAACTCCAACCCCAAAAAAGTTATATCAACTAGTTAAACGATAAAATAGTACATACCCTCTGCCGATCTTACATATGATATCAAATACTTCATCTGGAGGCCGGGCCAAATGATCATCACTTAGTTTACTCAGTTCGCTGCAATACAAACATTAGTGGCTGTAATGAGCGTCATCAAAAACACATTGAACTGCAACTAAGTCTGCTGTGATTATCTCGCTGTAACAAAAACTGACTTTGAGGATAACCTCCAATCTAGCCAACTTACATTATGATTGTCACAATAGCGAAAATTATATAGCCCAAAAAACCATGAGTTAAAAATATTTAAAAAGACACATACCTTTTCCGAGACATCTCAAAATATTATTATATCTTAGTGTAGACAATCCCCCTGCAATGGAACAAATTTAGAGAATGAATCATAGTATTTCAATATCAGCTAGAAAGTCAAAGACACATGCTAAAGACAGTGGCGGTGATATCTACCATTCGAATAATAGAAGCTTTATGTGGCAAGGTCAAAGAACTGGAACAACTGGCAAGGTTTTCAGGCAAAAAATATTTACTTTAAATTATTGTTATATTGTGTAGTGAAAGGCCAAAAAAGTGAGTACTGATACAAACCTTTGGGTGATGGGAATCTATTTCTTCTTTTCAAGACGCTAGGTCCACTGTAATCTTTAAGCAGCTTCCCCGTAGAGCACTATTTGAATTTGGAATTTTCGAGGCAGTAGATACAGCGCTCTTACAATTCAAAAGTCTAAAACAAGATCAGAAAAGATAGAAAAACTACCAAACTTGCCACTCAGCCGCAGCTTCTTGCATTCCATTGTATTGGGGTTGAGGAATGAAAGCCACTAACAGCAGCCTGACCGAATGTAATATATATACCGGTGTGACTTTGCTGCTGGATAGGGATACAGTCTCGTTTCTATGGCAAAACGGCAATTGGCAAACTCAGGTATAGTATGAGTTTTGAGGATGTAATAATGTAAATCGTAATAGTAATACTAAGTTTCAGAGCAAAGCAGTTATTGTGATAACGTTCATGAAGTTATCAAGGTAGGCAGCACATCAACTTCTTTTATACATGAGAAACAACAAAGAACCATTCTGAATGTTGGAGAAAATAACTAACTGGCCAAAGTTACCATCTAGCATGACAAGAGTCACATGCTAGGGATGTCACCTTCTAGAGGAAACTTGAAGGAATGTCCAGATATGGACATAATTGGCAACCAAAAGCCCAACTGATGTTACAGGCTTTTGCATAGGAGCCACAATATGGAAATCTTTATTGTGGCAGCGTATCAGACCACATGCCAACAGTCATTTATAAGCAGCCTTATGATGCTTTATGAATATAACGGTGTAAAGGAGTAAAAAGGATGAAATCAATGGAATTGATGGTGTTGGCACACTAAGACAGTAGCACAAAGGGTAATGAGAAGTTCAATGTTTAGCATCTAACAGACAATATGTGGAGCTTGCTCTTTAATATATAATAACTCAATCTATTGAACATTTGATTCTACCATTCTGGTCAGTACTAGATCATTTTGAGAGCTTGCTGCGATCAGTGGTTGCGTTGCTAGGGTCTTTATAAACCACATTCCCCACTAACAAATTGGTCTACGTCTTAACCATCCGTATTGGTCTTTATTCAATACATTGTCTGGTCTGAGGATGCTAAACAATTTGAAGTCATTCAAGAGATGTCAACAGTATCGCAAGAAGCTATCATACCACAAGACACCATGAGGGAGGGCATTTAGATGATGGGGTTAGGGTACATGTTGGCCATGCTAGTTTGTCTTTACAACCTTTGCTGAGACAAGCTATGATATGATATGAATTCTAGAAGTCTTAAATTATCCATTGAAATAAGGTGGATGTATCTAAATCCATGTAGGCCCACTGTATAATTTATGGCTAACAACTACATATAAACACCATGGGCCCCCGGGAGTTACATGTCTTCACTTTGCCAATGTCCAGTATGGTTGATACTGGACATTGGCAAAGTAAAGACATGTAAGTCCCAGGGGCCCATGATATACACATATATAAACACCTTACCGACTTGAATTTTTGAATGTCTATGAACACGAGCAAAGGAAGCCCACAAACTCCTGATCATGAAGTTTACTGATCAAGAAGTAGTTATTGAGCTATGATTAAGGCAAAGCATGAGAGAACTGTTTACGCTTGTAACAATGTTCAAGGTAAATGTTATGTTATGCCTCCACTCAAGTCTAAAATAACCCTGTCTTGACAAGCCCCCCCTCCCTTCTCCCACCAACAACTAAGATAACCCTTAGCCTATTATTCAATCAACTCAATCAACAGTTACAGTCAATCATCAAACCAACCAATGCCTTGAAGCTGAACTTGTTGAGTGATGGGGGGAGATACACATATTTCAGTCTAAGTTCCATCTCCCATCTCATCCCAGGAGTCTCTAGAGTGGCCAAAGCTCTCAGTGGCAAACATACATCATAATATATAAAACATAGCTTCACTGCAACTCAGGGCCTAGTAAGTACTAGCTAGTAGCTTTGGAGTGAGTGAATTTTGTGACTCTTCTGCTGGAGTTGTACTGTAGCATGTACTCAACTCATGATGAGACTACCATATTACCTTTAGGAAGAGGACCTTAGTTCATCAATTCAAAGGCCAATAAAGACCCGGTTCTGTTGACTCTGTCCTGAATGTCACTTCTAAATCTGATGTGATGTGAGTGGTGAAACCAAAAACTTTGGGAGTTTTATTATTGAGTAGTAATTTTTACCAAGAGGAAACGGCCGCTTAGTATAACTTTTATTGTGAATTACTTTTTATTACATGAACTTTTGATAAGTTTTTTTTTTTTTTCAATTTAAAATAATTAACAATGATAATAACTTTGTAGAATATCAACCAATTAAGAGTTTTTTTTTATTAATTAAAATGCTAAGAAGTAATCATCTAAAGACTTATCTTCTCCTACTTTTTCTGGTCACATAAGCGATCAGGTATTCTATGCTTTTCACAGTATAACATTAACACCAAGGAAATTGGCCAATGAGGTCACTGAAAAAGCCATGGTATTGGAATCTATAAGAAATCAAGTGGTATATGATTAAATTGGTGAATGCATGGCTTAGCAAATCTACCATCGAGATATTGCTAGATCAACTCTGTCTGCCAGTAGGTCATCATCCGAACACAGCGAATAAGGATATAGCAAGGATATAGCGTATTTTGGCTCTCTATTAAATTATAAAATACTCGTACAACCTACAGTCACGGTAAGCAATATTCCTTAGGTGACATATTTTCACATATTCACAATATTTTCTATAATATTTAACAAAGATGTGACCTTAGAACGGAAACTTTTTAATGGCAAATATCACAAAGCATTATGTAAGCGAACATAAATTCTCTTGCCATTACTCATCACAATCCTTTCAATTTTTAAAATCAAACAATCAAACAAAGGAAAGAAATGATGAGTTTCGATTAAAGAAATTAATCATGATAATGATTGAATTAACCAATTGACTACGGAAGTTGTAGGTAAAAAAATTCATTTTTCATTCAATGAATTTGTAGAAACACAGACAGAGGACATCACTCATCATCTCCTCTTCCATAAATCGGCACAATGCAAGGACTGCTTTGTGCAGGATTGCTGTGTATGCTGATATCTCTTTCTTGCGGCACCATTACTCAGGCGCCGAGAGACACAGTTTATCACAGTGGCACAGATACCAACGGATATGTAACTTGTATTGTGTCAACTCCTGGTACAACTGGTATATTTTGGTATGTCACATCAGCCAACGAAAATGGATTGGTTTACACCACAGATATTGGAATATTTGATGGTCGAGAAGATAAGTTTTATGTTGATGCTGATGCCGGAACAACAGGGAATTATACCTTGATGATAAAAAATCTGGACAGAGGTGACACAGGTGGTTATTCCTGCCAATATGGTCAGACCACCGCTTTATCAGCTAGAGTTACCATCGCAGGTATGTATTAACAACAGTTATCTACCTTCTATACCAAACTATTTCAAAAACAAAATTTTATGACTATCATATTTAGTTTTACATCCATGCCACCCACCGTTGTTATTTTGGTGGAATAAACTTTTTAATCAGATTGCCTGTGTCAGAGGTAACAAGCCATGATATGTAAGCCCAAGTCACACAGATAGCTACAATGGTAAACCTATGATTATGACATAAAGTATACCAAAACACTCGAGATCTTTACCTTAGATAGCATGGTAACAAATCACTTCACCGATCAACCGTAGCAGTACACATTTCACACAAAACTGAACAACACTGATGGTGATGGAAAATGATCAGCGATGCATCATCACATAATACCATACTGGCAGACATACTCGTAATATCAAACTGATTTGACACTCCAAACATTAAACTTCAGATGCCAGTCAACTGATATGTCACCATACAATGCTTGCGTGTTACCAAGGCTGTCTCCTCATATCTGTTTCATTTTTGAAACAGAATAAGATTGAAATCTTAGCATAGGAAAGGCTCTACCAGTTGTTGTCAAACAAGGTGTGATACGCCGAGTCAATTTAACTCAAATAAACCTGGAATCGGATATGTTATGTTGTCATTGCATGGGCTTGTCAAACAATTCCCTTTTGATTGCCATTGATCTGGGTAGTATTCATTTTCTTAAATTAAATAATTGCATAAAACAAAATTTATACTCCATTTCTCAACAGTTGCTCATGTTTTAATATGCAATTGGTTCAAGAGTCCTGTGACATCTATATCAATTACCACTTGTCAACAGAGCTAACAAGCCTGGCAATCAATCTAGCCGACCTACGTCTAACTGCTTAAATAGCAACTCAGAGATTGTTTCAGCGGCTAGGGTTTCAGTTCAATTTCCCATAATAGAGCCATTCAATGAGCTTGTTTTTTCTACAAGGATTTAACTCTCCTTTGAAAGGGACATGGCTAAACAGTGATTCTAAAAGTCAATACTGTCGTACTGTAGCTCTTTATTTGCCTGTATATGGTGACAAACTACATTCAGTCTGTACTTAAAAAACGTCATAAGACTTTCATGAGTGACAAATGGTTGGAATTTTGTAGTTCATCTTTCATATATATAACAAAATTAATCAGAATTTGGAGTAAGTCTGTAGTAAAGAGACCTCATGTAGACGTTAACGACAGCCAAATGGCCAGCAGCTGGCAGTGCTGGTGTTACGGAGTACAAACTGTATTATATCTTACTTTGCTTTGTAAAAACGAAACAGGATTATAAGCTTTTCTGTATCAATAAATCAAGACATGTTAGTAAATGCCTATGTCTATGCTTAAAATCAGCTTAGACAATGATCAGTGATACCGCAATATCACAATGTATGTGGGGAAAAGAGCACTCGGAAAAACGATGATTGTCGATGAATAAGTAACTCTCCATCGCATTGACAACGGGTTAAAAATAGTTTTTCCTCTGAATGTGAACTGATGAGTTGTTTCTAGTCTGGCTTCAATGAGTTCATTTTTGGGACATAAATGATTCATAATATAACACAGCTTTATATTTAGATACCTGTATATGGTTAGAGAATACCAGCAGGTAAACAGTGTACTTGGAAATCCAGCACTAACAAAATGTATCATTGCCAATGCCATTGTTAAGAATCCTTGGGTGGCTTTGAGAAATTCTGACAACTATGCTAGTACTTAGTTTTGCTGCCAGTACATAAAAAATTAGCTCAGATCCATGGCATTGGCTGCGAGACACTTTTGATAACTGGCTGAGCTAAGATGGAGGCTCATGCACATGATTGTCTAACTTATTTGACCGGGATTTTCTCCTAACAACTATAATCATGATTTATTATGGTAATCCGATGGGTGGTTTAGTAACCATCTCCCTGTAATGTTTGCAGTACCACTAAGCTGTCCTGTCCTGATTATCACAACAAGGCAACTAAGGGAGGCTATGAAAATCTCAATTAGCCCAGCAATCATTGGGTCCCATAAAAAGAGTTTTGCTTATCTTGGAAAAGTTTTTTGTTACGATGCCGTCAGTTATAACCAATGCCATGTATTTGTTTTGCCTCTGACTGTGATTGGTAATTATTGCTCTTTAAATTTTTTGACATCAAAATAGCCCTCTTCAGACGCTTGAAATGTCAACAGGGCAGTACATTGTTGCCACTAATTTGCAACCATGTCTCAAGCTCTGAACCAAGCGTTAATATTTCGATACTTGATGTCTCCAATGGCCTCTTTTTACCGCCAGGAAAAACTAAGTCGAGCTTTAAATATTGATTAAGTTGAAAAACCCAGCTTCATGCACATAGTCTTTGGGGCACTAATGCTAGAGAAAAATTAAGATCATAAATCTAAAAAAATCAAGATGGAAATACCTGCAAGGGTGGAAAGCAATGTCTAAGATAATCCTAAGTTGATAAAGAAAATAATGGCTAACACCTCGGAGCAATTAAACTGTTTGCTGAGGAAAACACTTTATTGTTCAGGTTTTGTTTGCAAATTAGATTATTTTATACAGCTTTAGAAAAAGTGTGCTACTTGATGTAATTGCTCTTATATGAAGAGAAAATAGCCTAAAGACCATCTCTGAGCTGAGCACAGCAGCCAGAATATTAAATTTAGTATCCCATAGGAAAGCACTTGTTGCAACAATGCAGACGGCGGCAACATAATTTTGTTTGTGAAATTCATCAGCAGGAGACTTTCTGCCATAAGAATGTCTCAAAAGAGAAGGACGCTGGGTAATAATGGTTATCAGCATGTCAAGATGTGATCAGACAAAATTATAACTTGTACATGACATTGCCGTTGGACTATAGGCCAGCATTGCGATATACTCTCACAGCCAGAATGGTAACGTCTAATTATCAGGCCTTTGTGTGTAGCAGGTAGCTAAGTTATCAAGTGACTTGAACTGGACTACTTGTGCCCATTTCTCATCAGATACACAGCTGTGTGCAGAGAAAACCATACAAGTCCTAACCCTTGACAGAAAGCTGACGACAGCTTGCAGTGAATTCTCTTTTGCCCACTGAGTGCACTCATATGCCTCTCAGCAAGAAATATGCCTGTATTCAATTCAGATTTCTTGTTGTTTTGGGCAGTTCTTTGCCTTTCAATCTTCAATTGCAATTAATTCGACTGCCATACAATAACAAACTTAGGAAAGCAATTTGGAAAGTTGTAATCTTTCGGTGTGTTCACTCCATTTTAATCCCTTAACACAAACCACTGTCAAAAAAGCTTTGCCTGAATGACAAGAATAATAACTAAAACTGAATCCCAAAAAGTTCTTCACATTCAAAGACAATACTGTTAAAACAACACCACAAATTCATGTTGACAACCATACCAAATAGTTTAAAAACAAAAGCAAACCTTAGGTTTGGTTTTAGAAGCACACGGACGACAATACAGTAGAAAAAGGAAATAAAAGAACTGCAGTGATTTGTTTTTATTTTATTACAAGCTTTTATGATTTTTATGAAAAATAAAGAAGCAGAGCGTGAGACCGAATTAGCTTTTTCTAAAGGCATCACCCAGGTGTCTTGCTAGAAAACCAAACACCCTTGTTAAAACTTAAATGGCCTCCTTTATCGTTTTAAAACAATGTTTACATGAAATGTGCAAATAGGTTAACACTTGCAATCACCTGTTCAATGTATTCATTAGATCATGCATGAATTCAATGAAATGAACATGAATTCATTTTTTCAACTGAGTTGTGGGTGGCTTAACGAGAAATGTAATGCTGTGAACAGAAGTCAGATAATTTAAGATATTGAGAGTCAAATGGACCCTTGTCCATACAAACAAATGTAGTTGACAATCTATGTTGACAAAATTGGCCGAACATGTTTTATCCTAAAGCATCCCTAATCAGCTACACATAGTAGCTCTTCTGCAAATATGTGTAATTCTACTTAATCTGAGCAGAAACAACATCATTGCAGTGCTAATGTTCTTCTACGAACAAATATAGAAGTAGATATTGGGTACCTAATCTGTTCGTATAACATACCTATCAATAAATATTTGATACAGTCTATGGGAATTAGAAGTAAAACAGATATTATTCAAGAGTATTTCATCCCCACATAAAAACCAAGGAGTTAGGTGACATGACAGCAATTTTATTCTTATTCTTTTAATCATGTATATCATCGTCTGATTTTTAGAACCTCCTGGTAAGCCAGTACTGACAGTCCCTACGGCATTAGCAGAGAATACCGATGCCACATTTGTTTGCACATCTGAAGGCGGATTTCCATCACCTAACATCACATGGGCTCTCGGCAGCACAGCACTTCCTCCGTCTGATTACACAACGACAGTCAGCGCTGATGGTAACAGGGTGACCAGCCGGCTCACCATAGCTCTCACCAATCAGCATCACAATAAAGAGCTGCTCTGTGAAGCAGAAAACATTCTCAGCTCAGATACAACGTCACAAACTCTCAACGTGCAATGTAAGTACATGCTTACATACCTTTACCAAAAGGCTCACTCGGTTAGGAATGGTCATAAGGTAGCTCCATTCGCTCCATTGACATTTTTGTCAACCACAATCGAAATATTTATTCTAAAGGCCTGGAGGTCAAAGCACTAAGTGAGCTCCTTATGGAGTAAGTAACCTCAACATGTCGCACTAACTTTATAATAAAAACAACAACTAATGAAAACTGATGGCAGAAGTGTCATTTTTATTACGGTTTTAGGACACGATATCTTCAGAAATCCCTGGATAATCTAGCTTCGAAGTTTCACCACACCTGCTCAAAATGTCTTTCAGAAATAAAGCTGATTATTATTATAAATATACCTTGTAATCAGTAATCTAATTTGACTAGCATTGGAATAGAAACAATCAAGCAACATACACTGTCAACAGCCTCTCTGAAACAGGATTACACTCAAGCTGACTTACCTGGAAAGGCCTGACACTGGAGCATAGCTCTTAAGATGTCATCCGTTTCATTCGAATGTTAACAGTAAATAGCAATATTATTTTATTGTATTGATTTAAAGCCAGAGTACACTACCTCTCCTTCTATATATCATATTCAAACAAAATAATAATATTGGTAACTGTAATAAAGTCATCAATATTTGTAGTTTGTCTCAGGCAGTGCTAAGCTAATCCAATGTGCTAAAGTTTGGTCACAACCTACCTATTCATGGTATTGACACAGCCAAAAATAGACCTTTAGGAAACAATATGCCTCTTGGATTAGATACATGACATCCCTAGCAGTTTGTCTCTTGAGGAATATTATTCATATTCATCCTGATCTGCTCTGTATTACGACCCCCTGAGTGTGCATTGTTCTGCTCTGTGTCACTCCAATGATGGTCAGGACGGCAATTTCTATTCTTCAAAGACAATTTACTCTTTCTCTTGTGGATCGATCACTTTCATTTGATTGACAGTTTGATAATTTAATTGCGTTACCAGTGTGGGTAAAAATAAATTTATGGCAGTCTCTTTAGAAATGACAAGACAAAACAGATATCTTCCGTTGCTACCATCTGCCCACAACAAGTATAGACACTCTCTGTCGTTTGGCTACAACGGCCATCGCCATAGATTTATCAAAAAACTGTTTCTTGATGCATTTTTTCGCACTAATGAACTAGAGATTGAGGAGCCTTGATGATGATTTTGAGAACATAGTGGGAAAAAGCTGGCAGCCTATTCTCTATTGTTGATAAGCACTATCATATAATATATACTCTTTGTTGTCGGTGATAACCCCCTTGGGATTTGTAATTCTTCATGATTTATTGTGCCATTGTGACAAAGTTGTAAATTTTCTATTAGACTTGTAAATGATAGAACACGATCATGTCATTAAAGATTTTATCAAAAAAGTTGCGAGCTTTGATATCCAATATTATAGAGGTTTGGGACCATGTACTGCTATTTGTCCATGCAGGCCTCAAGCCTCAACCAATCAACTCTCCGCATCGATTTCATCAAACAACATATGAGAACAACATCCTTTAACAACCATTTTGATCAACCAACCTACCTCTTCCTCTCAGTCTGTAACTCAGAGAAAACATTAGCAGATCTTTTAATTGCCAATTTATAATAAGCTATCCAGGTATGATAGAACCTCCATTTATCACCTAGCTGTAAAATTCTGTTAATTTACGAGATCAGATCACAATACCATCTTGCCATAAACCTCTTTATGTCTATCAAACCTGACGTCTTGGTTCGAGTCCAAGAATTGTTCTGAGAGGCTTGACATCCATTTGAGACTGGCTAAAACCCTACCACTGTATAACTGTATTCTGATTTGTATTTTTCGTTACAGTTTCACCTCGCGTTCAGGTCACACCACAAAACCTGGTTGTACTGAGAGACTCTCGCTTCAATCTTACCTGCTCGGAGAGCTCCAACCCAGCTAGAACCAGCCTTGTGTGGAAGATCGGTAGCAACGAGATTGCCTCACAAGTGGCAGTACATACAGTTGAGGGCGGCATCTCGGAGGACACAACTTACCAGTGTGATGTGAGGAACAGTCGGGGACTAGGAGAGGGCTCAAGCCTGGTTGCTGTTCACTGTAAGTTTTCCAAATGTACACATCACCTTTACTTTTGGTAATATGCCATAATGATATGATATGGCAATTTACTTTAATTGCCATTGCCTATGGCAGAATTGATATGATTCTGAAGATTAATGATAATATGATGCCCCATAGATAAGGTGTAGTGCAAAGACAGAAAAATGGACACACATGGTGAACACTGGTGTGCATTTTAAGTACAAGTACATTATAACAATAGAGACAGTTGGGGTATGGGAGGCCTGAAGCTGAACCAGTACTCTGTCTGAGCTATAAAACTGTTATATTTTTGTGAAGTGTGTTGACAAGATCGGTAAGGTGAAACATAGTAGTGCATCACTCTCGATATAATCAGTCAATGACAAAGGACAGACAAATATGCACTTTTATGTGGAGAAAGAAAACTTTTTTCAATTACATAAGAAATATAAAAATTAATTACATAAGACCAATACAGAGAAACAGGAGATGTAGAAATTTTTGGTTAACCATAGGCTCAAGAATTTATTGTTTTTACGGGTGGTAACTTAACTAATCCTACGTGAGCTGAATAATCCATATATAAGACCTTGGTATTGATCTTGTCTATTTAAGTGGCCAGACGTCAATGATCAATGGCATGACAAATTAGCAAAAAATTACCATATCTATACACCTGAGAAATGGAGAAGAAATTTTCACCTTCTTAGCCTTTCGTACAAAATAGAGCATGGTTTATTTCTCTGAACAGGTCGACAGTAGCCTTGTCTTGTCACACTAAAAACAAAAATAGCTGCGTGACAAGGCTAGGTTCACAGTTTTGGTATTATGCAGAAGTATCAAACTGTTTGGCTGTAAATAATTATTTTAATTGCAAACTTTTTAATTGCCGTAATGACTTTAACCCATGGCCAGGTGCTATGAAAATTTCAGCAAAGCATTCCATTCTCTTTCCCTCTCTTTTTCTTTCTCATTACATTATATTTCGGTACCTATTAATAAAATTGATCATTATTTACAAACTAAAAAATTCAATTTTCAATATTATCTGCTTCTAGATGCACCAGAGGTAACCATAAGACAAGGAGGCTCAACAACTGTCAGAGAAAATACAGATCTGATATTGAACTGTGCAGTTGATGCCAAACCAGCCGCATCAGTCAAGTGGTATCGAGGTAAGGCTCATATAAGTCATATTTAATTTTAAGGCCACATAGAGGAGATCAACCAAATCGTATTACAGGGGAGCAAGCATGGTGCTTACTCTGCAGGGGCAACAATTCAAAATGAATCGAAATTCCAAACTTCTGATAAACAAATGAAGAGATTACAGGTTTGCGGCGATCGTAGGTAGCGATTATAGGGCTGTAGTGGTGGTTTGATATGTTCATACCTGATCTCTATTCAAATGGATGATCTACTCCTGTGGTTGGCCATTCAGCTGATGAAAACCTACATGTAGTACTTAAATCAAGCAATGGGTTGATCAAATCAGGCCCAATGAATGTAAACTTGATTGGTAGCTTTGATTCAGCAGTAGCAAGGCTTAAATGTGTAGTGAATTACCGGTATCTTCGGAAAATATAGTTGGATGGCCTCTTCAATTTTGCTCGGCAACAAAAACCTTGGCTCATTTCATCCAGTTGGATTTTTAAAACTTGGACCAAGACCAAAAAAACAACTGGAAGTGGGTGATTTTCTCAGGTAAAACCAAATTTGGCGTCAGTTTATACACCTGAATTAATTTTTTATGAAAATTTAACTCATCCATCATCAAAATTTTCGATTTGAAGCCAAACAAAACTCATTGAACAAAGTTTACTTAATTCAACATATTGGCCAACCAGGAGATTATTTGTAATTAACTGGAGTTCAGTGAAAATGGAAAGAGTTAACCTGGGAAAAATCTTGGACAACAAAGAATGAAGGGCCTTCATGTGTGTATACTTGAATCTTTGCAGTTTGCGCTGTCGATCCCTGAGATATAAACACACCATAATATATGCACATGATTGCTGTCATATGTGACTTTCAGGGCATAATAGTGTCAGGAACACAGCTATAATTTGCTGACAATATTGATAGTTTATCCTCATGGCAATAAAACTTTCACGCAAGGCTTTCAAGTCTTCTGTCGACAGACTGGCGCTCTGAGATGTCCTTTTTTGTCGCGTTCTCAGGGGCTTCAGTAATGCTTATCAGCTTCAAGCGTCAATCAAAACATTTTATTGAACACCTGAGGAGGGATGTGAGAGGTACAGATGGATGATTGAAAAATTTAGCAGCAGAAATGCAGTAAAAATAGCAGTGACCATGTCTGCTGAAATTTACATCACATTATACGATTTACGTTTTATACACCACGTAACTACAACAGATATGGATATTAATAAAACTTATCAAACTAATTACATTACTTGGCCTCCCAGCTTGCCATGAGTGCTGTCAATAAATTCAGATTGTATCGCAACAAGTACATAATCAAATCACAATGATTAACCGATTGAAACTGATCTGCCGAACAATGTTGCATTTTATTAGATTACATCGTAATGGAAAGCACCGCTTAACATCAAACTAATCTATTCATAATTATTCATAGCTCTTTGTTGTGATGTGAAAAGCTGTTGAGTTTTTTGTTACTTTTTGTGAGGCTGCGTAAACTTTTACAGCTTTATGACCTGAGAGTGTGACACTAAAGGTTAGGATACCAAATAAATCACTATGTGAGTCAACATTTTTACAATACCTTTCCCAGGCATGTGCGACAATATTGACTCGGACTGTAGATTAGAACTCTACCAAAAGAGGAAAATATAACAGCCCACGTGGCCATATGGTGAAAGGGATCAGGAAATATTCAATGTGGTCATATTTAAAAATTTTGAAGAACAAAAGACGATCAACCTGCTTCTGTATAAGCTCAATTAAGCATCATTAGCCTGTCATTATGTGTAATTATTTACAAAATAGTCTTTGTCACTACCTGTTTAAGAGCTAGGGCGAGGACTGTCTATCTTTGACAACAACTCAAGTGACACACAGATTGCATGTCAATACTGCTCATCCCCAGATGTTACTCACAAAATCCTCATAACAACATTGAGCGTAGTAGGGGGCTCCGTAATTACAGCTTCTGGCGATATTATTGTGTAACATTGCTGTATTACATAAATGCATCCTGTCCAAAACAAAACAACGGTGTAGTGACTCTCTACTGAAGTATCCGAGTGTTATGGCATGATATCCTGGCCTATACGCTTCAATCAAGCTGTCATATAGCCGCCAAACCATCAATCGGTGCACTCTGCAGAAACTTATTGTAAACGCAAACATGCCCTCTGGGCAGGGAATAATACACTCAGAGGTTGTGTTATTAGCGGCAAGCTTTGGGGTGTCCGTGAGAACAATGTTACTAATGGGAATCACTTCACTTTGCCCCGGAGTATCCCATTATTTACTTTTGATCTGGTAGCCAGAAGCTGTCTGCCAAAGCTTGAAAGGTTTCTAAGCCTGTAAAACTGTATGGTTACCTTGTCCCCAATACTCTGTATATTCACTCTGAGCGATGATTTTAAGGGCGGGAG
Organism: Membranipora membranacea; assembly: GCA_914767715.1. Classification (NCBI taxonomy): domain Eukaryota; kingdom Metazoa; phylum Bryozoa; class Gymnolaemata; order Cheilostomatida; family Membraniporidae; genus Membranipora; species Membranipora membranacea. The sequence continues at coordinate 14,661,982 of OU612065.1, read as the reverse complement.
AGTCATAGTCAAGGAGGTTCCTGTATTGCAATAAGATACCAACGGTATTTTTTGGTGACTTCTAACCACTAAGATAGAATTAGTTACCATGGTTTTGACACAAGTCAAGGTTTTGACGCATGTCTGAAGATGAATAATTATAAACCAGTGATCCAAGTAATTTCCAGAAAACTAGTAGCGAAACTATTGAATAACATATTTTCACATTCGATTCTCTCAAAGTTATGAATTTTAAGCAAAGTTCTTGTACCCGTTGCTATGTAATGATTGAATGTCCACGAGTCCAATTGGCAAGATGTTTTTTCTATTGCGATTGTAATCAAGGCGTCTCCTACATAATTATTCCAATTTGATTTTATAGGTGATGAATTTTTGAGGGCGTCTCCAGAACTTGTAATTCGCTCAGCGACTCGACAGAACCGAGGCACTTACAGATGTGTGGCCAAGAATACGCCCTCTCCTACCGGGGCTCCTGCAGAAGAGAAGACACAGTCAGCAACTATACAAGTGGATGTGCAATGTAAGCTACTTGATGTAAATTGGCCCAACAAAATTGTCTTGATACATGTTTTCATGTATGTCCTCACATAATCATGACGGCCAGCTCAATTTCCAGAGAGCTTACAGTAGAATTATGGGAAAAATGATAAAAACATATGATGTGATATATATCTCCTAGATAAGTTAGGCAAAGTTGGAAGATAGAATGTCCGGTATATGCCTGTTACTAACTGACTCATAACCATTATGACGGATATACTAAAACAAATCTATAAATTGAATCAAAAACATGAATCAAAAGCCTTTTCTGGGACCAAGACATAATTGGCTGTTTCCCAGCATTTTCTATACGGAATAACAGGACAGATATTGATTCTTCATACAAAACATAAAGCTGAACATTAATTTCACGCCAGCTCTGTAATTCTCACGGTTCACTGGTCTCGGATTCGGCAAACATGGAGCGGTATCCAAGTTATTATTAATAATATGGTAAATTATCGATAGCGAGTGACTTCTTCTTACAAGCTATGTTGCAACCAACTGGCACGGAAATTTCACAAGCCCAATCATAGTCAATGATTTACTGGAAGTTGGTGATGTCAATGGTAGTAACAGGAGTCATAGTGTATGAACCCCTCAGACGGAAAACAAGTGAAAAGTGAATTGTGTCTTCGGTCTTTGGCTAGATCAGTAAGTGTGTCAACAAGCAGAGACCCAAATGTGAGTTTATTTTCTATACGCTGAATTTTTAAGTTATATGGTATATGTTTCAGATGCAGCCCAAGTACCACTGATCTCAGTATCACCAATCAGCTCATCAGAAGAGTACAGAGCAGGGCAAAAGATAGCACTGAGCTGCACAACACCAACTGGTGAGAACCTCACTTTTCTACTTGACTAAAATCATAAAAAAATTACAAAACTAATCTACCCAACAAAACAATAACTGGTGAAATTTATGGGAAATGTGCGTCTAGGGAAGACATGATTGATCAATGATTGAGCACTTTGCCATCGTTGTCAGTGCAGTGTGAATATGAGAATTAACAGGTACTATGGACTGGGTGTAAGGTGTAAACACCACCTGGACATGGCTGTCTTATATACATCTTGGCACCACTCATAGATCTATCTGAATATATAATTACAGTGTTTTCAAAATCGAAATATAACTCTGAGCCCAGTTATGTCACGTCAAAGACCTGTGTATCATTGTAATTGACTGTTTCAGAGTCAATGATTTTTCTCAAACAACACATTTTCGCCCGAGCACTTTCCTGTCAAGTGGCAACTTTGTGCATTCCATCAAACTCTATGCTCAGCTTACTCTGAGTCAACGTTTCCGTTAATCAGAAGATAGGATAAATCTCCCTGTGATTCCAAATAGAATCATTAGTACTTGTACCTAATAAAGATACTAATTTCAGAATATTTGGATCAACAACTTCTCCCTGTGAAATTAAGAAACAAAGCTGATCAATTTTCTTAAAACCAGGCAAATTGATGGCTCCTTGTCATAGCAGGACTTTTTTCGCAACAAGCCCATATCCATGGTAACCAAAATAGGATTAATGACAGCCTGTTGTTGCTTCTGGCTGATCTAGCAGCCAAATCTCACACACCCCATCAAATTATTCAGTAAAGCTGAATATCTTATACCTGATTTACATTACAATGCCATCTTTGGCACTGACAAAGGGTGAAGTCAAAAGAGACACCTGTCTCCTGTGAATCTAGGGCCCATACATGAATGCTATGATATCTACACTTCAAGCCTCCATCTTTGATTGATACTATGTAGGTTTTAATCAAAATAATGAGTTCCTATCAGAGACAATAGTTGGTATCTGCTTCGAACCAATGATCTCCATCTCTATCTCTGGTTCAACTTGTCGCTCTCTCTTCTAAGTCATGGAAATTAATCAAGTTAGGATATGGTGGATACATTTTCATTTACATTTTTACATGCCATTTAATTTTTAGACCGGGGAAACCCAGAACGTGAGATAAAGTGGTACCGAGATGACAGTGTAAATCCCATACATAGCGGAGAGGACTTTGTTATTGAGACACCCCAAGTAGAGGATTCTGGTTCATACAGATGTCAGGCTGAAAACTCCATCAATAAAGTTCCTTCTAATACTAATTCTGTCACAATCATTGGTGAGTTGCCCTAATTCCATCAGTCGAGTGAATAAATCTTATCTTTCTTTTCTAATGAATTTCATGACGTAAATAACATAGGAGATATAAACATTTTACATGACAGAGGTAGATTTCACGTGAGGAGATCAAAGATGAAGTATTCCGGATATGGTGTAAAATGTTGTTGAATAAAAACACTTTCAGGGAGCCTAAGATCTTTTCTTGCTGGCAAGGGGGATGATATATGGGCGTTTCAAGCTCTGTATACATATAAACACGTATTTACATTAAATCTGATGACAAGAAATCTTTATCGACTAAAAAAGGCAATAACCATCAGATTAATTGTCATCCAATGGCCATTAGAAGCTTAGTATTGCCAATATTGTCCTCTTGAGTGAGCGTTGTCACCAACCTGGGACAAAAAATATGGCAGATCCCTGGATTCACTGTAAGCTGTCAAGGGGTCATAATATGTCATCCCAGTCCAGATAGAATGGACCTGTGTACAACTTTCAATTCGTACTATATTATTAGGTATATTATTATATATATTCAACTCAAAACTAATTTGGTATTAGTCTGGTGGTAATACTGATTGAGATTCAGAGATTGACAGCATCTCAACCTGTCAGTCAGAGATATGTGTCAACAACAGCTAGTCTGGTTTCTGTGAAGAAAGATAGATTAGTTCCAACTAGTTCTATCTAATCAGATCATTAATCTAACCATACAAACAGTAGTTAACCGTTTTCTTGTAATTTCAGACGTACCAGAATTGGTAATCGCAGATGAGAGGAGAGAAGTTAATGTCAGTGAGGGGCTATCTGACTATAAGCTTGAGTGTTCATACAGAGGCTTACCTACTCCTCAGATAATTTGGTACAAAGACGACGAGACGATTAATGACGATGGGACAATGTATACCATCAGGGAACAGAATGATTCAGAAGACAACTCCAAATATGAAAAAGTCACGAGCACACTAAAATTTCAAGGTAAGTTCTTCTTCAAAACTGGCTGCAACAACAATGCTGGTTGTGATCAGCTGACTATAGCATACACCTAAGTATAGATTTGAGACCCAGCTCCACAAATGCAATACATCAAGTCATCTCCTTCATTACATATTATACGAGTGATCTGGGAACATAGTGTTTTTTTGTTGACAATACGCAAATCTACAGCATTGCCGAGGATGCTATCATAAAAAAAACTACTCTGTGTATGTATAAATCATGATCATTACCAAACAGATTTTACTTCATTTGATGTTGTAAAATACCTCTCCAATTCATCACATTTTCATCACTGTGATGATTGACTTCAATGAATCCATTATCAAGTATATGCGTAGTGTCAACTTTTCAGCCAAATTTTTTCCCTCTGATTAATGCTATTGGTAGCCTGGCAACAGATCAGTCAGATTTTTCTAAGTAGTGACTTAGTGCACTTATTTTGTTTACAGGTTCAGTGAGAAATCAGCTTATGGTATCTGATTTTGCTCAATATAGATGTGTGGCTTCAAACAGCGCAGGAGAGAGTGTCAGAAACTTCCAACGCCAAGTCAATGTTATTTGTAAGTCTGATTCTGCTCGCTTAATTAAATTTTTATTTCAGTATCCCCATAAAAAATATTATTTGTAGTGGTCCTCTATTCTGATATAATAGATTTTACAGTATTGGATACATTTTATCATTTATGCTTTCAGTTTCCCCCCAGTTAGATGGACACGGTAAGGTAGCCACAGATGTTGGAGAAGAGGTAGTGATTCCATGTACTGTTCTAAGCTACCCACCTGCAACTGAGATCACATTCAAACGCAATGGGGATGTGATTACCAACAGTGATCAGTACCAGCTACGAAATATTGAGTCTAATGTTGATGGTCTGAGCTACAAGCAGAGAAGAAACTTAGTAATCCTGTCAGCTACCAACTCTGACTATGGTAACTATGAGTGTGAGGCTACAAACTCAGAGGATACAGCCAGCGCTACCCTGACTCTAATGAGAACGACTATACCAGACGCTCCTTCTGATGTAGAGGTGTCTACTGTAGAATGGGATACAGCAGTCCTGACCTGGTCTCCTGGATTTGATGGTGGCAAACAGCAGAGGTTTCAGATTGTTTACACAGCTGGTGGAACTAGTCAGACAGCTGAAACAATCGAGCTATCTTTTTCTCTAAGAGGTTAGTTTTGTTTTATTTAATTGTTCTTGATCATTCATAAGCCTTAGAATAAGTGTTACTATGGGAGATTTTAATGTTATTTATCTGTATTCACACATAGTCAATTTACCAGGTCAAGTACCCATAGTCCAGACCATAACGCTGCTATGGATTTTATCATGATAGTAAATGTGTATTTTTCAGACTTGAATCCAAATACCGACTATAGAGTGAAAGTTTACGGAGAAAATGTCCTGGGAACAAGCCAGTCCTTCGCTCAAATGAGTTTCGCAACTGAGGACCTGACAATTCCTACTCCAACACTTGTACAGAATGAGGCTGAAAATAGACTGGAGATCAAATACAACTCTACAGATTACTGTGTTAAAGTTCAGGTATGTACTGAGAGTTATCATATTCGTAAATGAATAGACCCTCGATTATAATTTGCTGTTATCACTGTGTGTTTTTGTTACAAACACTGAGCTGGGGAGGTAATATAATCATTTAGTAACAGAAATTCCCTACAGGTTGGAAATGTCTTCCTTCTTGTCAGTATTATGTGGCGCAGACAAGGTAGAGGATGAAAATCCTCTTCTAAGCTAGGAGGACTAAAAATATTACTTTCTATGATTACAGGGTATGAATGACGCTGGCACATCAGAGGACCTGACTCTTTGTCAGATTTCTCCCGGTCCCTTCTCCATATCCGATCAGACATACTCACAATATAGAGCTTTAGCCTGCGTACCTGGAAGGGCTGATGTCTGCGCTGAATCACCAAGTAAGTAAAATCTTTTTGAAGGAACGACCAGCTCCGTCACATCTCACCTGAATAGCTAAAAACTCTCTCCACAACTAGGCACTCACTCGAATGTCATATAGCATTTCAAATTTCAAAAACTCTCATTTTTCAATTATAGCCTTGAGGCACCATGTTAAAAGTATATTCTTTCAGTGTGTGTAACGACGGATATAATATGATATTATATGGTATTCCTTATTCAAATGGTACTAATCTGTGCTATATTACCATTGTAGTGATCACAGTTAACTTTGATGGTGGAGAGGGAGGATTAGACAAGATGGTGATCATCGCTATAGTTGTAGCTGTCATTGTTGTGGCTCTTGTAGTCAGTGCAGTGGCAGCAATCTTTGTCATGAGAAGAAGAAGACGTAGACTAAACAAAGCTGATAACTCCCCAAAAACAGGACATATAAACCACATGGTGTCACCAAAGTAAGACACCTCACACTTATCAGAATAATAATTTAACATTCAGTTGGAAGTTTTTTTTACAGTATTGTTTTGTCTCGGAGATTTTCTCTTTCCACTTTATTGGAGATGAGCGGATAGGTTGACGATATCTATGTTGACTGCAGAATCCTATAACTAGAAAATTCTCATGCAGAGATTATTCCAACCTGGCTGACATCCGATTTCTTTTTAATGCAGAGGTGTACCAGGTGAGGTGCATTACTCGAACAGCGGCTATCAGGTGAACAGTGATCTCGAGCTGGAGGATGAAGCTGATGGTTTACCTTACGGAGAATTCAGGAACAACAGAGGTAATAATATGTCAATATTCTGATAAGATAATAGACTGTGAATATAATCTGGTTGTTGCTCAGACACTTTTTTTAACTGTCTTGAGCTCAATTGTTTTATGTTATTCATTTTAATTGCAGTTGAGAGTCCAGTATCAGCATCAGCGCCATTCCAAAACCTTGACTATGTCTACGCATCTGTACAGAAGAAACCCTCAGAGCAAAACAAACTCAACGAACACGCAGTAAATGCTTATAACTTACAAAATGCGGACAGGATGAATATACAGGATCCATCTTCTGTGAGCGATAACTCTGGTGAGTTATCTCTATCCCATCAAATCATTGGTATTTTATCGTACTATATCCCAGTACATTATACTAGTGTAATAGCTTTAATTAAAATTTGTACTATCTGCCTATAATTTGGGTATATCAGGGCTGAAGATTGTCGAGTGATGACTGTGGAATTACTATAATTGTGCTCATATAGATATCGAGCAACTTAGCTGAGCTAAAGTGGTTGCATCCCTAATCCTCTGTGATGTCACATGCCCATTTCTCGTTCTGATCAATGCTATCAAAATCATTCAAATGCTTGGAATTGTGAGTAATAAAACAAAAAGAAGAGTATCCTGGGAACCCTGGATTCCATGGTTGTTGTTATGAATGACTCATAATTACTCTTGACAATAATGTAACTTATCTTATTTTGTTTTAGAAGCAGATCACTACGGTGGACCACCTAGCCCTTATCGGGGGCCAGACCGTGACCTCTCATTCTTAGGGGACGGGGCTTTAGCCTTCCACAGATACCCCAGCATGAGTGAAAGCAATTACTCATCCCCTGAGAGCAAACAGCTCAAAAAGGTTGTGTATGAAGTAATCGTCTAGTCAATCAACACATACTTATCAGGAAGAGTTGTCTACACAATGTTACAGGACACTATAACTCCATCCCGATAAGGGCCCAGAACAGCAAAAACAATATTTCAAGTTTATCAAATTTGCATAGCTAGTTACCTTCAAATTAATTGGGAATGGTGCTTTTGATGTAAAGAACTTCATTATATTAAATCTTTTCTCTCAGATTGCCAAGCAATCAATCTCTATTATTTGCTCACTGATCTTTGTACAGCATTAGAAACTCATGAACGTATTTTAAGTAAGGATAGCATATTTTTTAGGTAAAGGGCTACATTTATTTGGATGATTATTGCGGTATAATACATACTGCATTCACTTTTATATCCATTTTTTAACAAGTGGTGCTATGCGAATTAGTGGACTCTTCCAAACATTGTTATCAATTTATTTTTAGTCTTATCTCCTAAGAAACATTCCATGCATCATAAAATGTTGTCATATCACTAGCCAAACTAGCCTTGATAGTCTTTGAAAGATGTACAGCAAGATATTGTTCACAGGCCTGTTGATTCTTATAGACTCCACTGATCTAATTCTTCAGAGCCTGCAGTTTTTTTTAGATGGTTTGCGCATGCCAGACCATACTACATTACCACAAATTATCTTTGCTGACAAACACTTGTTATCAATTTTGCTCTGAAAGGAAATCAGAGCACTTTTCACATACCTACATGCATTTGACACCGTCATATCAGTGTATCATTTTTATGTATAGTAAAGTTTTTGTAATAATTATTATTGTATCTCAGCTTACAGGACATTCCTTAGCAAGGCTGGAGATTTTCAGTTTTCTGTCTTGTAAATAAAATTGAGGAAAAGAATCTGTTAATCCCAAGGATTGGCTGTCGTTGGTTTGTTGTTTTGGTTGTAATAACCACACATTGAAGCTATGGTAATGAGCTATGGCTACACTACCTACCACAGCAATTTAATTTAGGCTTCTGTTGCCCTATATTATTGTGCATAGTAACGAGAACTTTATACCCAATCGGTTGGCACAGCTGTACTATTTATAGCCGCGCTAAATTTGCTGCTTCAAAGTTTCTGGTAGATTTCCACGGCAATGCCGTCCGAGACAGTATTGCCTATGAAGCAGATATGGTACACTGTCTCATTTTTGGCAGCTGTACTCTTAATTGGACTTAGCCACACAAGACCATAACAGATTCACTTTGTGGCAAACCACTGTGCACCGAAATGGGATCTTATTACTTCATAAAAGTACAACAACAACCATCCAAATGTATTCGGGTACATAAATTAGCATATTTTCTGTGAGAAAAACAAAATGTAAGTTATTACACAGTGAGAAAAGATTTTGAGAGACATAGATGACTCCTATTAACGCTATGTAGGATGAAGATGCATCATGTTATGTTATAATAATCGAATTGATAAATTTTCTCATACAAAATGGTTGCATAATTTTGATGTTATTATCTCATTTTAAAGCAACGCCACTTTCAACGCATTTCTTAGTCTAAGTTATTAAAATTTGGTTCCTGTTCCCTTCAACAGGTGGAAAAATAAAATGCAATAGTATTAAATCTAAAAAATAAATATTCCTGTGAAAATATATGGTAGAGTATCAATTTAGGAGATAGAGCTGCAGAAGCATATCAAGGCAGGTGCTCTTCTGGAATAGGGTAAGGGTATTGATTGTTGTCACTGTCACTGTTATCTTCTCTCACCCGATAAGACATTACCTCTGGTCTTGCTTGACAGATACCATAAAAATCCCAAGTGCTGAGCACAACAGAGCCCTCGATTGGTCTGGTCCGTATACATCTAGCATCTCTAACACACCTAACAATAACAGCATCACCACATGAGTTTATTTGTAGACGACGGAAATTTTCTGTTGAGAATATACATCACTTCAAATTAAATTGTAAATTTGAGACTTGAGAATTTAGCTGGCAACAATATGACCTAATATGTCTATATTATCATCATGTGGTTCAAGATTAATCGATAAAACCAAAATTGATTTTGATAGAATAATTCTTTTAGAGGTTCAAGTATGATACAGAGGATTGGAAGCAAAACATTGTTGACAAAAATGTGTCCGTGCATATAACTGTGTGACTTACGGCTCAAAGTAGGAGCATCGCTGTCCTATTTCCTTGGCACACATGAGGCAACAGCCACAACCATCATAAGTCATCTCACATGTTGATTCTGTGGGTACCTCCCCGCATGGTTTCTGTGGTTGAAGCTATGGAGCAATATAAGAATATGAATATAAAACCTACCAGCAGAAAATTTATATTACAAAAAAATTACATTACATTATTTTTTGTCGCCACATGCATTTTGATCATTCTCTCAATTAAGGTGTTTTAAGAAATATCGTTGTACCAAAATGTTTGAACTTACCCTCTGATGGTTTCTACATGGTGGGCACATCCACATTCCAGCTAAAACTTGTTCTAGACATATCAGAGTAAGACCAAAGTACACAAGTTTAATTCCAGCCATTTTCTTCAGTGACAGGGCAGAATATACGTTCTGTTGTTGATTGCGAGTCTATGCTGTCTGCTAGAAGACTAATGTTATTGTGATTAATCAATCGCAGGGCTGATCCCCGATGAATGTTGTGACATCATAGAAAGTTTTCATTGGATAATAACTCAAGGTTGCGTCTGTGGCTAACCACAAGGATGCCTCTCATCATCAAGTTTTAGGAAACCATTATTGTAAGGCCCCGTGTGTTCTGTTAGAGTTACGGAGGTAAACAATCATAATATGAATCACCTGGATCTTTGTCCAGGAATCAATATCAAACCCTTCTACATTGTTTGTGATGGCTGATGTATCATGTGTTTAAAACCTTAACAACCTTATGCCTTGCAAACACATTTATGATCAGTTGTGCTAGAATCAAATCACATTTGATATAGAAAGACAAAATAACTTATCATTACCTGCCTTACCACACCATGGGTTTTTGAGACATAGTTTCAGTCTACAGAGGTTTGCTGGCCCAACTTGCTAGGCTGTAGACCTTGATGTATAATTAAATAAGAGGCCGGGCAGACACAGTCTGTAATAGCAAGTCATCAGCTAATATGATTACTTTCTTGACACTGGCAGCTAGCCGCAGTGACTAAGCGATGTGACTGGAATAGGGCCCAACAGAGATCCACTTTATATAATATTGTCTCTCGCGTGGGTACCATATGTATGACACCTGGAGTTATGCCCTTGTAGAAAAAGGGAGCACAACTGTGTCACAATAACAGTGAATAACCTAATATATACCCCTCCAGGGTAATCCTGACTTCAAAGAACTTTCTGGAACCGCAATGAAAATGGCAAGAGAAATACTTGGTAGAATGGATAATGAGGTATCACATTATGATTCCTTCCTTCGCTTACTCAAATCCTTTTTCAGACAAGTGAACATTTTTGTTGAACCTTCGATTGATAATGAAATAACAGAGCATAGATTTTTCTTTTCAAACCAGAAGTATATTACATGTCTTTAATCATTACAATATTGAGAAGTTAGCAGTATCAATGTCATCAAATAAAATGTCCATGACTATTGAAACTTCTAAAGATTTGGAAATACACCTTCATACCTTACACAACCACTTCATTGCTACATAATCTGTTGCTGAAATAAAACTGAAATTCAAAAATAAGATATTACTCTCACTGCCTCTTGTCTCTTGCTCGGAGTTTCTTGACACGTTTCACTTCGCCATGCATACCATATGCTTCCATACGCTTAAAGGACATACCCCTCGAAGATTTAACTTCTTTTGTCTTAGAGGGCATTTTCTGTTTACCTTTCCATTTAGCCTTTCGTTTCTTACTACCCGCATCCTTTATTGTACTGTCCTTGGCAGTGCTTTCAGTTGTTGTTTCAGACTTGGCAGTCTTCTTGGACTTTTTACGAGGTGGCTGTTCTTCAGTTTCCTCCACCTCATCTCCGGCTTCCTCCGCTAGCCTGGGTTCCTCTTCAATTTTAGTAGGTTTGTGAGAGGAAGATGGACCCTCCTCATCATCCCCTTCACTCTCAGCCTGCTTTTCCTCTTTACTGTAATAAAAATGCAACACATAGAAATTTGAATGGTCTATATACCCTGATCAAAGCGCATTGATTACCAGATCAATTTTTAATTCACTGCTTGGTCAGTCACCACCCAACATTGATGGCTGGTATCGTAGACTTTATTGGATGGATGTGCTGAACTTGCAGCAGCCTATTCTGACAAAGGAGACTCTTCTATATTACCACCCTTATTGTTTGTATGCTTTGCCGATCGCATGACATATCTTGCCACAATCTCTCGAAAAAAAGTAGGAACAGATTTAAAAGAGTAATAAAAAGAAACATACCACTCTGACCAATAATGTATGGAATGGCTCCACCTAGCCATACTGTGATAATTCAACCTACTTGTAAACACTGGCTAGCAGTCTTTTCTTTTTATTCACATCGTGACCCTTCCGTCTAAACTTTGCTATGTCTTTATATTCTTCCTCATTTGTCCTGAAAATGATAAATATATTTCATTGATGCCAATTAAAAATAAAGAAGGCGACCATTGAGAATGTGTGCGATGAAAGATTACATTATCCTTGTTGACAGCCAGAAGCTGAAATATGAATGATATAACATTTGTGTAACCTAAATTGGTGAAGAGAAGGCAGCTGTCAATGTGAATAAGAGTATGACACACTATGTACTTTGGTTTTCAGACTGGGATACAGTCATGACTCATGAGTGCTCTAAGTTAGCAATCCTGTTTTTGGCTCTTGGAATTCTTAAGGTAAAACAAGTTAAAAGTCAAACCTATATTGGACTGTCTTCTTGATGGAGCTCCATGAATTCAACTCATTATCTCTCGCAGATAACACCTGTGCAAAAAGAATATAGAAATGCATACTTGTATCTGTAGCATGATCACTTTTGTCGATACATAGGAATCTGACAGCCAACACATATTTCTTCTAACATCTAACTATTTCTCAATTCGGTAATAAAATTTATTTCTAGCGCAAGAATCACCACACCTTACCTCATCGACTGAGAGACCAAAGTCATTAGCAGGAACCTCTCTGTATGGGAATCTACATTTTAAATCACCAATCATATCCTCACACTCCAGCCCGTAATAATCATCCAAATACTCTTGAAATGTTTTATCATCTGCATAATGAAATAATATAATGATCATGTTATTGTGTCTTACTTACTCAAGGAAAATGTTATTCCAACCAGCTAACTTGTTGTTATCTGCAGTTAGCAGTCTTCCCTGCTATTTCTGGCTGATCATCAACAGGGTTTGCGGAACAATTGCACACATTGGACAACTCTTTTTCTGAATATCTGCATATCTTTTAGATGCAAATTTACACATGAATCTATATTTGCTATCTGATGTGTCAGCCTGAGATTAAGTGGCCTTGGTATTCACATGTGAGTGTCTGCAATAATATCACACCTGGATTGAAAAGTGGTTTCTTTTTCTCTAGTGCCCTTTTGAGGCGGTTTTTCTTCTTTTTACTGCGCTTTGATCTCCCGTCTAAACCAAAATTTCTATCCTCTAAAGAGGCAGCATTGGGGTCGTAGTCAGCATCCATCTGTAAAACATCCATAGATAGTTATATATCAGACTGATCGGATACCAACCATTGAACAACAAGACAGACACCTTCTAACACATGCAAGATAAAAAACAATATGCAATAATTAGTGGTTTGGTTAATATTTTGCACTGCCACTGAATCAGAATAGTTATAATTTTACAAGAAATCAATCTGTAGCAAAAGTAATAAGTTACATCCGTTTTATGGGACCAATTTACCATTGGTTTGACCAACTTGCGGGCATAATGAAAACGTGGTACAAACAAAGAGGTCAGCGAGGAACAGGATCTAACATTATAAGAGTGAGAAATATTTTACACTACAAATCAAAACTCACAACAAAGTTTGGGTCCTCAGGATCTAGGTACTGTTCCTCCTCTCCATAATCTCCGGACTCCTCTCCTTTTTTACCTTTTGATGTCACCTTATACTCATCCCAATCTATAAAGTATCAAAAGTTACGTTTCATCTCTACAAACTGCTGTCATTACAAAGAATTGTAAAACCAAGGCTGCGTGTCAAGTCGTTACCTTCTGATGAGATCTGCAGACAATTTTGTTCCTATGAATGCTTTACAATGTGAAGTATTAGGTCCAGGATACATTCGGGCCAGCTGTAACCTTAGATTTTAGAAGGTTAGATTGGGCAGAGTAATATAAAACGAATCTATATAATGCTCTGCCGTCATACCTTCAGCATCATCTATTTCAGGATCATATTCAAATGTGGGCTTGGTGAGCTCCTCCTCCTCCTCATCCTCATCTGGAAACATCTCCTGGCAAAATAAAACAAACATAGGTTATCAGTGGGAAGGTTTCCAGAAAGAACTATAAGAGATGCCACTTTAGTCTGTATTTGAGTAGCTCTACCATCATCAGATTAGTGCAATAGTGCTTTGTAATAACATGAATGCTTTACAAACTATCAGAAGTTGTCTCTTCTCTTGTCGTGGGGAAGCAACTCATATTGTCACTATGCCCGGTAGTTCAACAGACTCCTCTCATAATATGACTCTCGATTAACACCGACCAAAATGTTAGCCAGTGCCAAAGCTTTGTTGTGTAATGTATGATGCTTTATATCATCATCTGATTACCATCGTGTGAATATTGAGCACAACTGAAAGAATATAGCATTTCAAAAAGGTGAACGACTTAAGAATGCATTAAGTACTACCAAAAGAAATTTGATTTTGCTAAACCTTACCACAGTGTAACTAGTAATGGCTATTGGATGCACTACTCACCTTCATCTTCTTGTCATGTTCATCAGGATCAAAGTCTTCATCAAGTTCATCACCAGTAAAAGGCATAGACTCAGCTCCACTTTTACGTTGTAACAGTTTGAGTTTATCTTCTATCTCCTGTTTCTTCAGATTGCGCAGTCTGTTCAATTCCTCTCTCTTCTGCTTCTTTTCCTGTAGAGTTAAGGTAAGATTCAAATCAGAGCGTGTTTGATTTCATAGCTGATTTTATAGATTTCATGTTTTATTTTCTTGTTTGTGTATAATTTACATACAAAAAGTGTGCATTTATACAAGTCCTGATATCTGCAGGGTGGTTAAGGGACATAGGTGGTCTCTGATGCACAGCTTCTATGGCAGGGGCATTTAAACTTTGACTAACCTTGTCTTTTCTCTCTTGTGTTGCAGCTCTTTTTTCTTTCCTCCTACTTGTTTCGATTCTCGTTGTTGTCTCCACTACTCTTGGGTAACTTTTAATCTGTATGAAATATCCATATTTATTGTCAGCATGTTATGAGAGGTAGATGTAGGCTGGTAGCGCGGGTATAAATACAGGTTTGTATCGGCACAAACGATTTCAACAGATAATTTTCTACAAACTTAATCAACCGTAGACATTGTCTGTCCGGTACCTGACTCCTCTTGTTAGGTGGTTGTGAGAGCCATTTCTTTAAAGAACAGCAAGCAACTTTTGGACAAAAACTTGAAATTGCTGAATGGAAAATCTGACAATGGGAAAAATACATGAACTCATCTAGTGAAATGCTGAAATAATCAACTTTAGAGTGATGGGTAACAAAAAGCTGACAAAAAATGAGAACATAGAAGAAGAGGCAAAATAATAAATATCTCAGTTTTAAAGTTGGCTGATTTTTAACTCACAAAATCAGGATCAGGCTCTTCAAATCTGAAGTTATATTTGTGCTCAAACTGCTCTGCTTTCTTCTCTGCCTCCTCATCTTCTGAGGATGGGAGCTGATACTTGTGTCTCTCTCCTTCCTCATCCTCTTCAGACTCAGAGCCGCTAATAAAAAACATAAGAAAAAATATGTTAGGATTCTATATGAATGTATATATATGACAGTGGTATTTCAATGGTTGTGATAAGGAACCATTGAATTTGGAAGTCAGTATGATCAAAAACCGTTGGCAGCTAAATATTTGGCTTTGGTTATGTCATGTAGGCAAAAATGACTGTCTAACAAGAACTTATGTTATGCACCTGTCATCGCTTTCTTCTTCAGCAAGATATCTCTTCTCAAGAATGTAATCTTTGAGGAATTTGTCAGCATCTGTCATGTCATCTCTGTTCCAGAAATCTCTCAGGCCAGCCTATATACATAACAGGACAGTAAGTATACATGTACCATAGTGTTGACATTTCGTATAATTATCATTGAGGAAACTTATCCAACAATTTTTAACTTAAAAAACAGTTACCTTCATCAATGGCGTTGAAATATCTTGTTATTATCATTACTGTCATTCTTATTATCAATAATGAATTATTTTTGATCAGAAATTCAGCAAAAGTAATACCTTTCAAGTATGTGCTGCTTTTTTAGATATGTTATCAAACAATGACACGAGAGGTTCTTACCAAGTCTTTCTCAGTTTTATCATCTACTTCTGCCTCCTGACCCTTTATAAACTTTCTATATTCATCTTCCTCTGCCTCCTGTTAGAGTTAAGCAAAATAGCAGGTGTTCAACTAAGCCGCTACACCCCAAGATTATATACCGGTGCCGTGAAGAAGGAAATGCATCTAAATCAATAAATGATATTCACTTGTGTTGAACCGTATTATTTATGAACCTGGCCCACTAAGAGGAAGTGGGCTTCAAGCCTCATGTTTCGAGTTTACCACCCAATGCATATTAACATTAACATGGCAGCGGAGGAAATTACCTTTTCAGCAGCTGTCTTGACCTTGACCTTAAACATATCTTCTTCCTCATCATCAGAGAAGACAACTTTCTGTGCATCTTTTATGCTAAAAAACAATCATCTATCTATGCCATTCCTGATACATAGTCAGTCAGTCAGTCGACTAACTACTGCAAGGCCAAATATGCAAACACAACATCCTGTCTACTCAATCCTTCGGGGTTCAATATCCAATAGCAATTGTAAACTAAATCAGTTTTTTCTACATCAGTTCTAAAATTATCAGTTATAAGCCTGTTGTTACCTTATGAACAACTCCCAACAGTTGGTACTTGAACAGAAATCTACCATTGCAAAGACTGACAATAAGCCACAGTCTCCTACACACCAGTAAAGGGTTATCAAATTACCTTTGGCGGATCTCGTCTTGCTCTTCATAGTAACTCTTGCCTTTGTTGGTCTGATCATCTTCGTTTTCAGATTCTGAATATTTTCTGCAAATAATCGGTATTTAGTTTGCAAATCCAAAAGTACATTATCCATTAAAAAACTAGTGCATGTTGTAGATAGGTGTATACTTGGACCAAGGGTCATCTGACTATTCGCCCAAGCAGCAGTATGGCAAGGGCTCCGATACTTTTGAGACTGACTGCAGCTGTTTAATATATCCATATCTTTCACACAAAAATTAAATTGGTTAGAGGAAATTTGCTTTCTTCCTTGAAAGCGTATATTACCGTCTAAACAAGTAAAAATCACAAGTAGCTATATTAAATGTGTGTTATTTACGAATGAAATTTCTTGATTACATATTTTCTTTATATAGGTTAGTTTAAAGTTATCTGAATGTTTATCAAATTTTGAGAGAGCCTTTGATTATCACATATTATTCACAACATACCCGTCGCGCTCTACTATCACTTTACGATCCATGTCTTTTAGAGTAACTCGAGCCTCCCTTTTCTTCTTCTTCTTCGCTTTCTTCGACGAAGTTGATGGCTGATCATCTGTGAAACATGAATTTTATACCATGTCAAACTATGTGATAACCATAAAAATTAAATTTGGCTAGCTCAATAGAACTATATTAAGTCTATGGCTCACTCACATCTGTTGTTGCAGTTGTCAAAAAGAGCACATAACGATTGATGATACACTTATTAGTGTTTTCTACGTTGAATATCATTTACAACTGGTATAGGGTCTTCCCAAATATATACAGGAATTAGATACATAAAAAATTCATATATTCAATACCCTTTCAGGTTTCTCTCGCAAGATGCCACTTACCATCGCTATCAAAGAACTTTACATCATCTTTGTAAAGCCTTGGATCATCACTTTTCAGGGCAGCTAGAGCTTTGAGCCACTTCTGTTCCACAGCTGGAGTAAGCTCCTCTGCATCTTCATCCTCAGACTCAGAGTCAGTTTCCTCCTCTTTTAGGTTTACATCTCCATAGCGAGCTTTCACTATAAAATTATCACAATATAGCCTACTGGAAATGACAAAGTTACTTACAGCAACCCAATAATAATGATACGATGATGGCAATATATATATAAATATATCATCTTAATTCTCTGCCGTGATGTACCTGTTCTCGTCTACGCTAACACTTCACCAAAGACTACTATGGATTATCTATAGCCTCTGACTTCACAATCAACCAGTTAGAGTTGCTCATATTTGTCATTCATGGTTTTGGTATATTTATATGTATGTGTGTGTGCTGAATTAGAATATTGATTGATTGTGTGGTCCTGTGTCATAGAGAGTGTCACAATCACATATAGAAGGATAGCTAGGACATTATTAAATACACTTTTTTCTACTGCTGGCTGGCATCAGGGAGAATGCAACCTGGCTTGGCTAAACTGCTGGCACAGAGATTGAGAGGGAGGAGACTGGAGATAAGCCTAACTAATCATATTTAATGAAAAATGATACTACTTACACTTCATAAGCTCCTCGGACCGTCTGGATTTATCATAGTGTTTAGCGAACTCCTTATTTATCTTAAACTTAGGTGCAGGGACATCACCAGAATCTTCAAATCCTTCTAGATTCATTTTTTCTGTGTAACTGGATGTTTTTCTATTTCATGCTTTGATATGACCTTGGAATTGCTACAGATTTGACCTTAGAATCTATACTACCCACAAATTAAAATATATCACTTGAGCGTTTTTTTATTTATAAGGAAATCAAATCTCAGACTATCAAAATGGCAGCCCCCTTAAGAAAAAAAATTTGTTCACATTTTTAAGTTCAACAGATGATTTCTACTTCCAAGTCATTCCATCATCTTTGACTGTGCCCTAAACTTCTGAGAGAGATAGAGTGGGAGCAAACTTATATGGTTATTTTGTTGGAGTGGGCTCTAATACCATCAAGGCTGAATCTCCCAGTCAGTTCAGTTGGTAAGTAAACTTGTTGTTGGCAGCAGGGAGAGTTCTCTCTGTTGACAGTATAGATAGTCATGTTTGGTAAGACTCAAGGTAAGACTTAGAGTCCAAGTGAAGTCTAATGTGAAACCTAGGTTTTCTTACTGTTAACAAAAATGAAACCTTAGCTTAGGGATGAGGCTAGGTTTTACAGTAAAGCTGCGATATAGAGTCTATCTCTTTTTAGGGCTTTATTATCTTCATTATCACCAGTCATAATATCAATAATCCTCAACACCTAGTCCGGGCGTTCAAAGTGTTGACTCCTTCCCAAACCCTTGTTAGTGCATCGCATCTAAAGGCATCCACATTTACATGTTTGCGGATTTCATCTCATTACAGGGCCATAGACACAGGATAAGACAAATAAACTTATTGTGTAGCAGAGAACATCAGCCTACTGTGGAATGAGACTTTTATGGGTTCTGCAAGCCTTGGCCATACCGTTGGCTTCAATCATCTTTACCATGGGTTTTCTCCCCCTCAAGAGTCACAATTTAGGCTACTCGTCTGAGCAATGCTGTGATCAACCAAAATTTAGAAAAGTGGTGCTCATGGTTGTTGATGCACTAAAGACAGGCTTTGTCACTTTGGACCATGTCAAGGATTGGCCTTTTGTCTATGATGCCATAAAGAAAGGTCAAGGGATTATATACAATGCTAGAGTACATCCTCCTACTGTAACCCTCCCACGGGTGAAGGTATGCCTCATTCTTAATCGATATCTCTAATATTATATTTTACATTTTGTTTGTTTGGAATATCGCTTCTATATGCATAAAGTCTACTTGTTATCCATCATCAAATCTGGTATTTTATAGTAATACTATAGAGGTGGAGCTTACCAATATCACTAATTCCAGTTTACTTTGAATAATGCCTGATATATCGCATTACGGTCGATGAGATTGGATTGTATGTATGTATCTTGCTCTTTTTAGGCACTTATAAGCGGTGACATACCAGGATTTGTGGATGTGATAATGAACTTTGACTCAGCTGAGTTGAAGTCTGATAACTTGCTCTATCAGCTGAATTCATCTGGTTACTCGTCAGTATTTTATGGTGATGACACATGGCTCAAGCTGTTTCCATCATCATTCCTCAGATCTGAAGGCACCACTTCATTCTTTGTCTCAGATTACACCGAGGTTACTGTTTCGCATTTTTGCTGAAACCAAGAAGCATCAAATTAGTTTTTCTATCATTTTGCCATCAAAACTCGTTTATTATCTATAGAAAAGTCAAATTATCTTTCATTCTGTCTGGATCTATTTCGAGTCCTTTGATGAGATTTCAGCATATTCATATCCGTCACTGACTGTTGATTTTTAGGTAGACGATAATGTGACTCGTCACCTCGACTTAGAGCTTGAGTCTGATGATTGGACTCTGATGGTGCTTCACTACCTTGGTTTGGATCACATCGGACATCTGATAGGGCCTGGTAGTGCCCTCATTTCACCAAAGCTTCGTGAAATGGATGGTATTGTTGAGAAAATTATGGATTCGTTCCAACAGCAGGTAAACTGATAATCATGAAAATGTTTAAACTGGAAAATTTGATTTGTACTGCTGCTTGCAAAAACAAAGTGTGTATCAATTTAAATTATCAATACAATCTTGTTTTTTCTCCTTTCTTATTTGAAAATTGACACCGATGTGTTTTTGATCATCATATTTTTCTCTAGTAGAATGTTGAGGATTACCTGCTGATTGTTTGTGGAGATCATGGGATGGCTGATCAAGGGGGCCATGGTGGGGTTTCTCCTAACGAAGTATCTACTCCAATGATATTCTTATCTGGAAAAAGTGTTTTTCAACAAGGTGAGTAAAAAATTAAGCTAAATTTAATACCGAATGCTGGCTGACCTTGACAATGTCTCGCTCAAATCTTTGCAGGCTTGTTTAGCCGTATTTACAAGACTATTTCAGCCAAATATTGATGCTGTTACTAAAATCTTGGTCTGTCATAAAGAATAACTCAGGAAACCTGCACTGAAGTCATCGTTGCAGGTTGCTGCTTTATTTTGGAGTTGTCTCACCATATTCAATATATTATGGACTTTGACTATGATAATGATGCTGCACCAACTAGCTTGTCTTTATACATTGAGCAACCCTACAATAACCAAGCTCGGCAAGGAAAAGGTGCTGTCCGTAGCATACTGGGGATATTATTTGGAATCCTACAACATTTCGTTGTAATTATTCATATTTTCAGTACCACATGTTTGCCCACTGGCGAAATTAGTAACATGAGTTGACAGTTGTCGCTCCCGATATTTTTTCTGGTGAATCCCGGCATTAGATAATTATGCTCATGCTACAGGTGAGATGGAAGATATTTATCAGATCGACTTGCTGCCAACACTGTCCTCTCTACTCAACACACCGATTGCAAGGAACAGTCTAGGTGTAGCTGTCACATCCCTGCTGTCAACTTTGATGACCCCTAGTCAGTTACTACATGCCGTGGTGACAAATTGTAACCAACTGATGCAGCTTATACACAAAAATGGCACCGCAGCTATATCAGGTAAGTACACCTTCTAAGTTGTCCATTAAGCTAAGATATGTATTGTGTTGGTTGAGAAAGGTCTTTCTGGATCCCTGAAAAGCTAGTTTTAAACTCATGTAAGCACTATTTATCATCCCAGTTTTGCTCAACAGCTAAAAAATGTTTTAGCATAATTGGGATGTAAGACTGGAACCTGAGTCTGTTCATCAAATTTTACTTTTGTATATTAATTTAGCTCAACATTTCATTTGCAGCCCTCTTTTGTCTTTTTCAGAACAATCATTAGCAAGATACCAGCTTTTACAGTCCCAATACAAATCTTACAAGGAAAGGATAGGAGAAGATTATCCTCAGCGCATACATAAATTAGTATCATCATACACAGAGTTAATGACTGAGATCAGGAACCATCATGCTGCCTCACTGGTTGATTATGATGTTACCGCTATGATCTCTGGATTCATTATGACTTTGACTGTGAGTTGGTGCTACGTTGATTGCTGGAACATAAGGGCTCCCCGTATTTTACTGGAGATTGAAGATTGAGTGGTTTAAAGTTGAAGAATAGATCTAAATGAAAATCAATACAAGATTTCCCCATTTCAAGTAGACTGGATTCAGTCAAACAACTTGGAGTTATCTAATCAGGTTGGGTTTGTTGGTTTGAACAGACAACTCCACACAACAATAAACCAAAACCCCCTTCCCTGCCAAAACCCATCAGTGTTACTGATTTTGGATCACAGGATCCTGGGTTTGAGCCCCACCAGGTGCATTGTTCTTCTATAAAAAAGGATCACCTTCATTAACTAATAAACTTGGTGGCTCAGATCTCACAGGCATTTAGGTACAGCAGTTTTATCTCGAGTCCAGTTGTTTTGAAGAATTTATTCTAAAGATTAGAGTTTTAAAATTGAAGATTGCTCTATTTTCTCTGAAGAAATTGAAGACAGCATTGTGTGCAGGGAGCCCCAACATACCTTACTCACTTACGCAATATTACATCTCATATGTGGCTGAGTGGAAAGTTTTGTCAGTGGTTCAAACCAACCGTAGTATTTCTTTTGTGGACATCTAGCCCATATTTTCAACCTCTGCAAAAAAATTCTTAATTATTTCTATATAAGATTGGAAAGTTTGATACTTCTCATAATGCTACAAATGCAAAAAACTTGCAAATAATAACAACGCTAGCTCAGCAAAGGAGTCCAGTTATTGCTGGATGATTTTTTTGTTTAAGCTTTATCCTTGTTTTCTAATGTCTGTCTTGTGTTTTTGTTTCAGGCTCTCCTTGTACAGTTCTGTACACTCACAAAGCCAGATTACTCTGTCCTAACAGTATTTATTGTCACATCTCTATTACTATCATCAGCTCATATCACACACTGTACCAGCCAATCAGCTAGTGCTGTACTGTGTGTGGGTTATACAGGCATTCTAGCTAATGTAGTACAAGCTATGATGATATCAGTGTGTATAACAAGGCTTCTTCAGCTAAAAGAATCATTATTTGATGTAAGTTATATTAGTATAGTATAGATATATCCTTACTCTGTGATAGTATCGTGGGATTGAACCTCTATCATAATTATCGATTCCCCTTTCTGTCCAAAAGTTGGTTGGAACTGGTATGGTTCTGATATATGATATTGGTTCTGATAGATTATATTAAATTTCATACTATATGTTTGATTTCTCGACTTGACAGTTACACATGAAAATGTCCTTTTTGGAAAGCTAAGAGACTTTATAAAGGTAGAAGCTTTATGAATTTGGTTAATTCCGGTAGTTCATATTTTACACTGATTGACATTTTTCTCATTGTAGACACTCAAAGCTAAAGTTGGGCTACCAGAGATGATCATGGTCAGTTTCTCCCTTGTACACAGTCTTTCTTTGCTTGCCAGTAGTTTCATTGAGGAAGAGCACCAAATTGCGTATTTCTTCAGCACCACGCTTGTTATTGGCCTGTTCGTAGCTTCTGTTAATCCCCATTGCTGGCAAACCTATGGGAAAGCTGGTACTTACAGGCTACTAGTTGCGCTGGTTTGTATGACTTTAGCCAGGAAATGGAATCAGACGGGTGATAAATGGTCTCATCTCTCTGACGTATCTGACTGGCTCAATATGTAAGTTCAATGTTTTTTTAAACTGTTCCAAATGATATGATATGTGCACTAGGAGTGGGAGTTATAGCTGGTACTTTGTCTGTCATGAAATGTGATCCAACTTTGCGATACAAATCTGAAATGGAAAATAACATAGCTCTTGTTTACCTATAGTCAGAATCAGCTCTATATATCATTTGAAAACATCTACAAGAATTTCAACTGGCAGATTCCGGATTACACTGAATCTAAGCTATGAGTTGATTTATGAAATATAACTAGTGCTCGTTTTTTACAGGCCAGAACAGTCATTCATAAAACTTGCTCTGTCAACAATCTCTATCCCTGTGATATTATACCTGATATGCCGGGACAGGTTCTTTTACGAGCTGATGGACTGGCTCACATTTAGTAACATTTTATGCGTCGTTGCTGGAGTAGCTTCAATGCTGTTCATATCACAGGATATGGGGTACTCCTCGCTTCCTGAAAGGTTTGTACAGCTGACACTCCAGGCATCAAACCGCTGTATGTGAGAATCTGAACAAAAGATGAAAATTAATTTGCCATCCTTTAAATACATGGCATCAAAGAAAGTAATCATCCAGAATATAGGACCTGCAAAGTGTTACATGACATTAAAACAATATTGGGCTTGAGTTGCTGGTTGCACATCTATTAAAGTGGCGGACAACCACAAAAGTTATATTTTGAAATTTGATGCCTAATGATGTACTCCTCCTAAATTTTGATGTTATAAATTAATGTTGAATTTGAAAATTTTAATTATTCCAATTACAAACTCTCTTCCACCATTTTGTTTCAGTAAAACAAATACCCGTACTCTCCAAATAAATATATTATTGGAAATTTATGATATCTGAAATAATTTTTTTCTAAAATCGAAGCAGTTATCTTCTGTTGTGTGAATCTTAATATATAAACAGTCATCTCAGTTACAAAATCATTCTAAAAAAACAAATATTAAGCATTTTCTTTGAGATTATATTAGCTTCTCAACTTAATTCAGTTTATTGCAGCCATAGGGTGGAGGGGCTACTGACTGCCCTGTGCTGCAGATCCAAAGCTTATACCTTGGATTTCTATGGTTGAGTATGTTACCTACTGGTGAAGGCCAATTGCATCTCGATACGTATTTAGTGGTGCCAGTGTTGTCTTCTACTTTAAGATGGTGTTTGTAACCACTATTGTAGACAACTATACTATGGTAGTGATACTATACTAATTGGAGAATGTATTTTCATTAATATATAGCTCTTTTCTCTGATTTTAGGGGATATTATGAGGCAAACACGGTTTATATCTGCTGCATAATACTCTTTGCCTTGGTGGTGCTCCATATCATAATGAATGGCGAGACTGTTGGGAACCTGAGACATCTACGGAAGCCCTGGGTAATGCTGACCCTGCTCCTTCACAGAACTGTGAACATCCCTGTGATGGCTCTTACAATTGTTACGGAGCAGTGTGTCTCAGTATCTGATAGCCTCTTACTGATCACTGTGTATTACTGGCTTGGCCAGGCTTCCTTCTTTAACCAGGTAAAATAGCAACTTGATTAGTTTTTTATTTGTTAGCAAGTATGTGGATCAGTCTGAGGTCTTTTAAGGGTATTTATAGTTGAATTGGATTTTATTTTGGATGTTTGTAAACCCCTTAAAAATACTGAAATATCTAATAGTGTCGATATGATTAACCTTACAAGAGAAAAAAAATTTGATTTGGGTTTGTCCTCCTGATGATGATTATTAAGCTTCATCACAAATTATCTTTAAAAATTTGCAACTATATGCATGGATAAATCCCATCAAATATACTAGTTTGTGTTCTACACAGGGGAATTCAAATAGCCTGAGTACCATCGATGTCAGTGCAGGATATAAAGGCATGGTGGGCTATAACCCTGCCATACAAGCTGTTCTAATGCTGTGTAACACATACGCAGGTCCTTTATTCTGGATGATTTCGCTCTTCCATGCCATACGAGGAAGCCTGACATCAAGGTGAAGCACATTTATAATTATCTGTTTTCCTATCGTCACCTCATCAAAAAACCTGGCTCACTATGAATTATTATACATGTACACAGTGTGTCAGTAAATCGTAACCAAACGTAAAAATCAGCAAATGTATAGCTAGCTATACAACAGAATTTAATTTGAGACATATTAATTTTAAGGGTTGTCTTGTCTTTAACAAGGTGTGGACAACTCCTAACTTTCTTGATCACGCATGGTGAAGCTGTTCAGTATATCAACTTATCATTGTTGTGTTTTATTGTTTGAATGTCATTTTAGGAATCTTCACATTGGCGGTGTGCAGCATGTGATGTGGTTTTACTTGACTATGAAGCTCTGTGATATGTCTGTGCTGCAATTCCTCATCATCATCGAAAGATACCACTTATTTGTGTGGACAGTGTTTGCTCCCAAACTTCTCTTTGAAGTAACAATACTGAGCATTTACCTCATCTTCTATACATTAGCCACAGGTAAAGCCATGAAACTACAATTTTTGCGATGTGAATTTAAAAACTGACTACAGAAAGAAAATTTATCGCTCACAAAATGAATAGAAGAGAACTGTTTATATGAAAGTTACATTAACGTAAAAAATATTGACAAATTTAGTATTCTTTATTTTTCTTTCTCATTCAGGTCTCGGCCAAAGTTGGGAAAAATTGGACTTGACAAGTTTAAAACATTGTTGTCATATGAATGATCATAAACTGATGAAACGTAACAACCCTCCATCATGATAGTGCTATATCAAGGTTAGTCAACATTCTGGTGTTATATTGTTCTTCTCTTTTATACACTGAAATTTTTTCAAACTGGCAAAGTTTTTGTGTTTAATCATAGTGCTATGACAATCTTGGCTTGACTCGATTGACTTATTTAATATTGTTTTCAGTATCATCACTGATTAAATTGACCGCTACATGACAATAAAGATGTACAACAAAATGACGAAGAGTGTAGGTTGTTAAAATGTGTCAGGACTCGTACAAATGAAAAAAAGTAACTTGGCAAGTTACTGAATTCGACATGACCATCAACTTAAATTTCTGTGTACATGGTTTATAGGTAGATGCTCATTTTCATCGGCTATTCTAATAAAATGACTCTTGGATATTTAAAAAATGAAGCTATTAAAAGTGGGTTGAGATAAAGTCATAACTGAAAACAGGCAATAAAGTCCTGGTGCTAGATCAGTAAAAAAAACCTATTCTAACATTCTTGATTCATACCTAAATAAATAAAATATTAGTCGTAGCCATAGACTTAATAATATTATTTATGACTATGTCTATGGTCGTAGCTTGATATTATGTGATCAACATGTTTATCAATACAAGGACCATAAATTTTGATATTACGAAGTGGCTGAATTCATACAGCGTCATTGATGAAAATATGAATTGTTACGATTATTCCAACTATTGGGCAGAGGAGATTTGTCTGTACTAGCAGTTGATGAATTCTATATGCCAGACCTTGTATGGAGTTGTCTTGTATTTGAAATGTTTTAGCCACACTGATAGTACTTTTTTTCCTTGATGCAGTATAAGAAACGGCCTAGAGTTATTATTCACGCAGATATAATTCACGCAGATATTATTCACGCAGATATTATTCACGCAGATATAATTCTACCCAAAGTTTATTCTTACTCGGCTTTATTGGACATGTTTGATGTAAACTCAGACTTGATTGATTTATGGTCAACATTTTAGCATCATTTATCTCAAACAAACTGCACTTCAATTGTTCTCAGCCATGTAGATTACACACTATCACAATTCAAAGAAACTAAACTGAATGTGGGAAGCATAACAAGGGGAAGAAACTACAAACTTTAATACCCTTGAAATATTAGACAGTCAATTTTTGTTAAGGGTGTCAAAGCGTGTTATAATCATTAATATTTGTCCATGATGCAGCATTATAAATGACATCTGGGTTATGAAATATTTGATTGATTGCTCTTCAATTTATCACTGAAAATAACTATTCTATAGCACACATGGATGTGTCAATGTGTCATCCCCAGATAAAAATGAATAGGTTTGAATTTGTTAAATTTCAGTCAATCTTCGTTTTCTTTTACCAGACTACGCAGTATATAGTAATTGTTGGATGAGGCAGATCGGTTTGGTTGACGTCGCTGACTGAGCTCGATTCAAGGCAACTACTGAGCAATATCTTGAGACACCTATTGCGATGCTTCTGCCTGTATATTTAGCTAACTGCAGCTCTGGCACTTTGATTCTTGGTGCATTTTAGTGATTGTTACATAAGTCTTTCTTTTGAGAACCTTTAGAAAGAATGTCTAATTCAATGAAAGCTAGCTCGCCCTCAATTGTCTGAAATTCTTTAATACTTTTCTTGTTTGATGTGCATCTTTCTGTCCCGTTCACTGCCCCTGAGACGTTACTTTCATAATCTTTTATAAATACCAGTATAAATTTGTTGAAAATCGCTATTAAATTTATACATGTTATTCTTGAATAAAATATAGCCAATGGGCATTGACTGCTTATTGTGAAGCTAGATTGTCATTGGTTGGATAATTTATAGAGTTTGTTTATTCATGCACAAATTGTGAAATGAAAGGCTTTATGGCCCATCTAGCACTGGTAATCCTAAGCGTGAATCGCTTTACTTCCTTTTATATATATAAAGATACCACCACTCGCATTGTTATTGGTGAGCTTGTATTGCTTGTGACTGACACTTTATCTTAGAGTTTGATCGTAGAGGGCAAATAGGGGAGAAGCGTTGCTTTATGATCCGTGGCACACAGCTAATCTTACACAGTTTATATACTATTTATGTCAATAGAGCGGACATTCGGTAGTGTACAGTGACGACTCATTTATTGCTGTCCGTCTGCATTGTTTGTTATTTTATTGCTGGCTCGAGAGGAGATGAGAAGTAGATAGAACGCCTCTCTATAGAAAGTCTATGATATTTACTCGGCGACAGTTCTCACATTGGAACAAGCTGGTGGATCTCAAATGTAAGCAAGCTAATACCAGCTAATGGACTGAGTTGCCTATTTGAGAGCGCGTCACTGTACAAATAGGTTTAACTCATCTGTGTGTTGACCAAAGTGCTTTATTCTACCTCTATATTTGATGAGGGTGTTTGAATGGTAGAGCTAATATAAAGTTTGGCGGATCAGGTTGTGCACAGCTTAGCTATCCTGTAAGGCAGCTAGTCTCCCACGATTGGCGCAGTACCTCTTCTGACACAGATCAGCCACCGCACATCTTCTTCTATGCTGAGAAGGTATTTGACTTTTACTTCACCATAGATATTCTAGTCTAGAATTTATAACAATAGACCTGAGAACACAAACTCTCTTGACTTTTCTGGAAGTGGCATCGGCAGTGTTTAGGTGAACCTGTTGATTTTACTAGATCAACATGGCTTCATACATATATGTACCTCAGAACCCAGCTTTACAATCATACTATGAATCCTTACAATCAATGGCTACCATGCCCGCATCTGCGGCAGCGGCAGCGATGATGTCAGCAGGTCAGGTACCTCAGGCAGCAGTACAAAACTCGTCTGGCGGACTCCAGCCTATACATCAGCTTCTACTCAACAGTACGGCCGGCAGGTGAGCGAGCGTAACTGCCTCACTCCCCCCTCCCTCAAAACTAAAATTTTAAACATCCCTTGTAACGAACTCTAACAAGCTGCTGGCAAACCCGCTATGTTTTAGTCAGGCATCATGCAAATTTGAATGCTTCGTTATTCAGCTGTTAGCTTTATTGTCTATCTATGGTGTTGTTGTAAGTTTCATATTAAGTTCTGTATTAGGTTTGGTGTTGGTGGTATCACCAATTCTCATATCTTTGGTGACAGTGCTTAAGATAACAGTGCCGCCAAGTTATCTTTTAATAGAGAGTATCGCTATTCTTACTCGTCATTGTCTTAAACTTACATGTCAAATCTGTATCACACCGAATCGTTTAATCATTTATATACTCACTAGCTGAGCCAAGTTTCTATCAGTATGATACTAAGGCAATCTCTTTAAATTTTGCTTGCTCGATGCTATAGGGAAAAAAAACTTGATTATATGGACTAGTGATTATTGGGAATGGTTTTTTATCGTCATTTGAATCCGGGATAATAAGCGTTTTCACAAATTCTGACTCACTGTTGCATCACTTACAAAATCATAGTTTAAATCTCAGTGGGATCTCGCTTGAGAATCTTGAATCAAGCATGACATCTTGAAATTTTATATTGTGTGTAATCACAGACCGATGAATTAATAGAAATCTATGCCACTGCTGCGCTGTAGTATAACATTGAAGCTTTTAATGGCATCTTTTGTACCAGTCACTCTATAATTTTGTGTAATTGCTGGCTGTGAAATCTCAGACTAGATCTATGCCGCATCTCAGTGATAGTTGGCCATAGTTAGTGCCAATGACATGAGTGAAGATTACATCATGGTACTAAGGAGCACTACTTAAATCCTTCATATCATCCAACTTATATCAGAATTAGTACAGCCGTATTAAAACTCTGGTGTGTGACAAAACTTGTACTACCGAGTTTGAGACATATACGCACTGGGGCTGAGCAAAGGTCGATGCTGCACCCAATACCCCCTTCCATGCTTTTGTGTCATTTATCCGGCCATCCTTTTTGATATTACCAATATCTCCTCTATGAATGATTGTACCCAGATACCTTCAGCTCATACTATACCTCTATTATTTGTTTTTATTTGCTCCTAAGAACAGTAAAGGTCGATCAATCAGATATTCAGTCTGATATAATGATGAAGAGAATGTTCATTTGCTCTATATTGAGAACAATAAATTTATAAGGCCTTTATTGTTCTTTTGGTAATTAGTGTTCATGTTCATCCGAAAACTAAATAAGATGCTCAGCTGTGTGTGATAGTATGATAGGGTTTTTGTCTCATGTTCATTAGAATTGATGTAAAATGTTATTCTTTATTTGTATATTTATTAAACTGTTCTTCTTGTGTGTTGTTTTAGGGAGATGACTGCTGGCATCAAGGTATGTATAGTTGTCCTATTCACTGCCGTGTAATTGAGTGAGCTCTCATGCACAAAAGCTTTCAGTGGCCATGCCTTTTCATCGGCTAACTTTGTACCAATAGAATTGCCTAAGATCAGATAGCGGACAGTGAAAATCTCTCTTATTCTTTTATTATATTGATCTCGTCGGTTATGGTGATCGGTTTTCCCCGAGTGAAAGCGTAATTTGAACTATTTTCGGCAAGTTGTGAGTACATTTTTCTATATTTTGTTGAATCCTGCTAAATGAGATTTGAAAATAAGAGTGCGCGCATATCACTTGGGACAGACTGATCTGTTTCTTTAGCAATTTGGCTGTTTCTTTCACATCTTCCTCTCTCTCTCTCTCTCTATGCTTGGATTTCATTCTTCATCTTTGCAAAGCTTATGACACAGCCTCTTTCTTCAGTTATGTAATCTGAACTGTATGTTTGGATTTAAGAAGGCTTTGTCACATAGAGGATCAGGTAGGCGAGATATTCGGTACATAATCTGTGTCTGCTGAAATTTATAACAGAGCAATGTTTGTATTTCAATGTGCTGCCTCGTTGGTGCAATGCAAACATAATGGATTGGCTGACTGTGCATTTATATGAAGATTTAAATAGAATTTCAGAAATTCTTCTCAAAATCAATAGTTCTGCCTTTTAACATTGAAATGAAGTTTATATCTAAACAAAATTAAGAGTCATCTATGTTATAGTTTACATGATATTCCTGCGTGAAAAATGTTAGGTATAGAGTCTATTGTCTACGCGTCTGTGACAGCTTTAATGCATTGCGGGAGAGCAAGATGCACTATACTATGTTTAATAGTTGGTGCTTTGATGGCAAAGCGTCTCGGCGGGACATTTTTGGAGGAAGGGGCCAATTACATGCCTAATAGCTGTTTGCGAGATATTTAATGATTAGTTTTCAGGTTGTAATTGTTGGTTAAGGATTCTGAATGGTATACCTAATACGCACGAACCCTGTTCAAAAATTTCATACAAGCGAACAAGTTAAATAACAACTGATCAGGAGTGAGATAGAGAACTTAAGAGATTAGTAGCGTAGGTCTAATGAGACCAGACCGAGTCTCAGTGTTGAATTGAAATGTCTCATTAAACACTGCCACTGAGAAATAGAGGAAATTTATTATCCTGGGACCGCGTCATTTGTAAGATCGCCTATGTTGCCATTGTGGCATATTTATGAGCAGTTGCATTCACATAATACAGAAAAGTGCATCTTGGGGAATTAAACAGAAAAACGCTGCCGCTTGCATTGGTTCATAGAGACATCGCTGACAGTGTTGAAAAGCTTCAATTTATTGAACTCTATTGTTCTGTGTCAGTACAAAGGCTTAGTCGTGCACACAGGTGATATGATTATAATGCCTTCACTGCCAACACTATTCAATTGATAGCTACGACCAATGAATCAATGTTTGGGTTGCGTGCTTTGAGCACCAAGTTTCAGAGTCAATATTTGCTGCCTTGCTAGTGCTTATCTTGTTGGCTAGCAAGCAGCTTGTTTTCAAACACGGCTCTCCAGCCGTCAGCGATCTCCAGCATCAGCTCTCTTTATTAGACTAGCGTACCATTACATAATACTGCTGAATCGTAAGATATAAGGTAAACACAGTATCACCACTACCACGCTGCCACCATAGGCCAGCACCAATCTTCCTGCACTCATCACCACTCTGTATAAGCATGCTTGAAGTGGTGGAAATGAAGGTAATTTTCATGTAAATCTCTTCATACGCTAAGGATTTTAGCAGACATATCGTGAGCGACACCCTATTGACTCAAACGCTTTATTACTTTTATGATATTGGGTTTTATTATTCTTTATCTCAACATCTTTAAATTCTTGTGTTTGAATAGACTTGCATGATAAGCACGGTTTGAGGGCATAACGTTTAATGCTTGGCTTTAGTACAAGTTATCTTCGGATGACTAAATAAAATTTCAGATGAGTTGATGCTTCGTACACCACTGTGTCATTTTAACGTTGGGGAAAATTATCAGTTTTCTTTTCCTGTGATTGACTCATTATCACATTGTTTAGTCTGCTCAACTCATCACAGCTATCTTCACATCCAACTTCACCAATTGAAGTGTAGACGACTTCAAAACATTTAAGCCTTGGTGCTCTCTTTCATTGTACCGGTTGAAACAGCGAT
The DNA here is from genome assembly GCA_914767715.1 of Membranipora membranacea. Classification (NCBI taxonomy): domain Eukaryota; kingdom Metazoa; phylum Bryozoa; class Gymnolaemata; order Cheilostomatida; family Membraniporidae; genus Membranipora; species Membranipora membranacea. Next base: position 14,629,613 of record OU612065.1, on the reverse strand, counting down.
GTAAATTCCTTTTTATTCTATCCACACAAATCACGATGCTGGTGTCCAATGTCAGAGCACTTTGGCTGTCCATAGCCTTAGAACTTTTTTTTCAATTCTCTAACTGTCTGTGTTTTTCAGAGGGGATCAGAAGAAATGTTGCAACACCAAACTGCTCCCGTCTCTGCTGCTCAGATGATTAGTAATGGTAATGGAGCTGTAATCCTTTCAGAGCTCTCACCAGATCTAGAACCTAATGATGCTAAAAAGGTACTTGGTGACCTTGTTCCTTCCGCTAATATTTAAAATACAACATCTTAACTCGGCACTGTTTGGTTGCCCTACTTGGTCGATATTTTCGGGGAGAATTTGACTAAGTAATGGCAGTTGATCGCGCCGTGAGAAGTGATTTTTGACACTCTATATTCCTTGTATTTTATATGTTGCTGTCATTCTCTATCTCTTTCTAATAATTTTATACAAGGCCTTTTCTATATTTCCATTTTTCCGTCACTTAGTGACCAGTCTTGTTCTTTTCCTATGCGTCTTGGTTTGGTGTAGTGTACGCTGCCTCGTATTGGCTCAGACACAATATGATAGACGTTGTAGACTAGATTTTAAACTTATAGCCTTGTAGCCTAGTTCAACATCATTATACCCTTTCTGTACAGGTGAAGTATGAAGCAAGCACAGACGCAAATGCAAACCAGACTCCAGCACCTTCCAAGGTTATTGAAGTGTCTGGTGTACCTCCAGACACAAGAGAAGCAGATCTCGTACAAATAGCTGTTCCATTTGGGAAAGTGACCAACGTAGCTATAGCCCGCAACAAAAATAAAGTGAGTTGTTTCCTTATACTTTAATTCTGCCAAATTTGTGTCCGGCTTCCATAAAACAATTGCTTGTTTCATCGATGTCATGGATGACATATGCTGAATTAAGTGGAAGTTTTTTATAGGGATCAAGACCACGAGATATTGACATTCATTGCTATTGGTGTCAAATTTGAATTAGCCAGAGTTGGTGAAAATTAAATGTTAAATGTCAAAATAGGAGGGAAATAATAGCAGAACATTCCATCCATCCTGTCAAAAAAATAGAGGGAAGCTGAAACACATTCTCACTATCAATGCAATGAAGCCATTGCTATGCCTGGCAGTGATGGCAAACAAGGAACCATTCAAGGATACACAGCCAAATGTCACACAATGTACGATTGTCAACAGAAATAGTTGAGTCACATGATATAAAAGACATCTGCAAGTTGACTACTAAAATAGTTTCAACATCTGATTGATTCTGCAGCTGAGACCGAGAAACTCACATTGTGAAAAACTATTCATAGAGCTGATCAATTACAGCATGATACAGCCATTCCCTTATCTGGCAGCGTTCAATCATAATATATAACCACTCTGTGATATAGCGCTGCTGCAGTCAATACAGCTGCTGTCACTCGTAATTGATTCAAAATAGTCGTGCTGCATACAACCAGGAAATTTAATTAAAATTGTCAGGAAATAAAGCACAATGTAAGTAGTTAACTGATATATCAGTCTGGGTTTTGTGGGCTGTAGCTCGTAACTGACCCTGATACACAGCTGCAGACATCAGTTTTGCTTAAGGCTACTTGGTGAAAATCTGGGGCAGAAGAAATATATTCATTCTTGTTCTTACAATTCTGGGCATGATATGAAATAGGAGCGATGAATTAGAATGGATCGGCTCAAGGCCAGAAGGATTTTATTTTTTGGGACAACCCGCCTGATTGAATGATAAGAAGTATCATGTTCATAAATAAACAATGCCGAGTGCATATGAATATAATGAACGGAGGCAGGAGGCAGGTAAGCAGCCAGCGGCAGCATTAGCGCTGGAATTAGCATTGATTAGTACAACTTTAGGATTACAGCACACCATGTCATTAAGTTGTAAACTTTACTAATAGTAATCTACTCCAGAGAAGAAATTAATGAGTTGATAATAAATAGTGATCTAATTAACTGAGAATCACTGGATTAATTACAGATTTGAGATGATGTAAATATCTCTTCAGTCTCCGATACAACATAATCATATCTTATCTCGAGTCATAACATGTACTTTATTATCATAGCTCTGTGTGTGTACTTCTCTGTGTGTGATACACAGTACCGCGCTCACCCCATCCCGACTGTGACTATAGGATAGTGGGCAGCGATGACCATTATTATCTAATAACAAAGGGTGAAAGAAGGCAGATGAGATGAGTCTTTAAGAAGGCAGCAGGATATTAGTTTACTGATCTTTACGCTGTGGCGGCATCGTTACAAGATTATTATCATCTATAACATTCAAACAGACTTTCAATTAACTGTGTGCACTGCATTGGTATGTGCACTGAAACATATCTGGTCTGCGTTTACCTTTCACCGTTAGCCAGGCTTGAGAAGATCAATAATATTGTCCTGCCACACACCCCTCAGCAAATAAGACAATAGAAACTCCCAAATCTGAGCTTCGCAATAATAATGGTTGTATGGGTGAAGGCCGGCTCTGCTCGTTCAAGCTCGGTCAGCCCGCAAATCGTCTCAATATCAAATACTGCCACTTCTTTGTATGTGATCATAAAAAATAGCAGAGGATGCGCATAAACAGAGCAATTACATGAGAGACCTGTTAAACACCCGCTAATGATCAGCAATCATCTGATCGGTGTAAAAGGATGCCACATTCTGTCTGAGTGATCAATTCATGTTCTCAGAGACTTTTGAAAATGCTCCAGTGGGCCGATTAATGGCTATTGTCATTTGATCCAGCTGAATTCCCAACACTTGTTGAGCCATTCATGCGCAGCAGCGCTTTTTAGCTCGGTATAGTGATGAATTCTGCAGCCATCATTGTCAATGCCTCCAACAAAGGTCCTGGTTCAAAGGAGGCAAACGGAAGGAAGGCTTTGAACCTGATAACCCAATAATACACCATACAAGTACAAGATAATGAATGGCTATCAATACAGAAGTAAATAATGTCTCTAAATAATGGGTTTTGATAGAGGGTTTAGGATCTGCACCAGAATGACAATGCAGGGGAAAATAGCTGAAGAATGGTTTCTTGTCATCCAATATTTTATAGTATTCCAAGAAAAGGGTGCTAAAAATGGAAAATAAATCATGTTGATAAGTTTCGATCACATGTCTTTTTTTTAAAACCATCCTTCTATGTGTATTATATAACCTTTAATTCCACATTTCTTTCAGGCATACATAGAAATGGCTGATATTGCTCAAGCTGCAACTTGTATAAACTATCACCAAAGTGTTCCAGCGAACATAAGGAGAACTCAGGTCTTCCTACAATATTCCGCCAATCACAAGGAGCTGAAGCCTGACCAGGTACAATATTTCGTAAGTTATCCCAACATTTCTCTTTCTCAACTCAGAGCAGACTTCTGCATTTTACTTTGTGACTTTGTGATGGTGGCTGGTTTGACAGAGTGCCTTGGTATGGATGTTGGTGATGAATTGGATGTCAGATTAATGGTATAAAGCAGTAATAATCTAATAGCCTTACTATATTATTGTGACGTGATTTTCATGGTGTTTATTATGATTTTCAAGGCCAAACCATTGTGACAAATCGCCAAAGAACTGGTCTTCAATAAACACCATTGTATCAAATTGTATTGAATGATTTTGGCTATTATTTTGAAATGATTCTCTATTCTATGCTACCAAAAAGTGTCAAGCTATCATCCATCTCCTGGGAATCATCGAGCAGCGGTCACAAGCAACAGCGTCACAATACCACCACGTCACTGGGTTCTGTCGTATTGACACTCTGCCAAACTGATATGTTTGAAATTTACCAATAAAGCTTTTATTTAACCTTCTAACAGAATGAAAAATATTGGCATACTCGTTTGGAAAAGACTGATTGCTTTGGATTATCCGTAACACAACATGGTCCAGAGCTTATTAATAAAAATGGTGTTCATCTCAATTTACTGAAATTGTTAGAAAGATTCAAGTGGTGTGTATGATATTTGCTAGTACAGTGACACTTGTGTATTCAGTATATACAATATTGACCAAACCTTTACAACCTATAGGCTTTTATTTACACGCTTTCAATAGAATTTGAACATGCTATATCAAGTGTTTTGTGAAAAATGCTAAAAGCTTCAAATATATACACTGTAGACTTATAAAGAGATTTTAACAACACCAACGTGTCTGTTGGCTGTCGAAGCCAGACCTAAATTTACTTTTGGAATAAATTATTGCTGTATATCTGGTCGGTGAGCGCTGGTACTTTTCAAATCATATTTCGCATAAAGCATCCATTTTGAAGATGGCTAGATACTGCTATCTCCGATATCCTATAATACCTTTTGTTCTAATCAGGCATTTATTGGCCTATAAAGTTATAAAGATGCATCATAAAGTAATTTAAGCAGCGCAGTGTAGGCTACTTCCCATAGCCTGATACACTATATATACATCAGTGATCAGCTTTTCCTCTTCATTTTTTTGCATTACTATTATCAGAAGATAGCATCTCTTAGTCAAGTATGTTATTGGGCGCCTTTTGAGTAGTAAAATGCATCACTACCCAAAATACTAAAACACAGACATGATGTTAACACTCAAGTGAACCTTTGACTTATCGTCTCATCCTAAACTATGGAAATTACCTGTTGATGTTTGCTTAATGGCTTTATTGCTTTATTTGAATTTATCCTTATCCCTAATATTTTACGACAAAATGTCTCCCTGTGTGTTCTGTTGCCATACTGGACTTGATTACCCCAGTCAACATTGACAATCTGCCCGCGGATGTAGATACGCTGATAGAAGGATGTGAAATTCAAATAAGCTGACACTGCCTTGGTGGTATAGAATGGGGCACAGACATTTTAATTGCTCGTAGACGCCAATATTAGCATGATAGGCAGTTTAATACTACCCTACCTGCTATTAAATAAGAACGAATGCTGCTTGTATGTTGTGTGTTGTATGTGTGCAGTGAAATACTCACTAGGTGTTGATATTGTATTACGTTAGATGAGTTAAATAGGGGTATTGGTAATGATGCTGTTGTTGGCCCCTGCAGAGTGAGATATTCAGTTACACAATGAGCGAGTACAGACCACACGATGTCCTAAAATTGCATTGATCTACTCCCATCTCAACGCTGCCCTAAAACTACACTGATCAACTCCCATCTCAACCCATCCATGATTTATAGAGGCAAAGTCACTGGATCAAAATTTTTTTATAAATGTAATTTTTTTGGTGACTTGTTAAAAGTGGCAAATTCATGATGTTGCGTTATTGTCTTGTAGAACCCGGCAGCAGCGGCAGCGATATCAGCAGCTAATGCAGCTCAGATAGGTGGTGCTGATCCAAACGATCCTAAAGTAGTCCTTCATATCATAGTAGATAATCTGATATATCCAGTCAGCATAGATGTCCTCAAACAGGTATGATATACTATTAGCAGAGACAATAGATATATCTATAGTCTCTGCTATTAGTACTCAAACACGCCGCATCGAACACATAAATCACTGGCATCAAACGCTTGAATCAATCACTCATGCGCAAAACCAAAGCTGCAAAAATTCTGAAAGATCTGGAATTATCTGGGGGCCTACTAGAACTTATTTTCACATGACTATCCTGCATGTGAAGCTGTTATCAATAATATTAGATGAACCGTTACATAATCCTGTACGGAATCTAATCGTTTTAGTCGAGTATAACTAACTAGAGTTAGATAAGATACCACACAAAAAGAAGCGTCAATGTTGGATGTTAGAAAACTGAGACATCTGCTGGTTTTGGCTGCTATTAGTTGACATTCTCATTGCTTGTCTGATGTACCAGTTAGACTTCTGGTTTGTCTAGCTCAGTAAGATATAAGCTGGCATAGTACTGGCTGACTTATAAACACTTGGTGCTCTGGGCAGACGATTATTTATATTCTCTTATTCACATTATTATATATTTTCATGTCTTAACAAATTGATGCACTCAACAAAAATGGCCAAGTTGTGCTTTTCTTCTATAAAATGTGCACGCTATTGTTCATAAGTGTGCCATTACCAAAGTAAAGCCATTGTGATTTTCCTTTTTATGAAGCCGTGCTATCTTTGATATTTTAGATCTTTTCAAGATATGGACAAGTTCTAAAGATCATCATTTTCACGAAGAATAGTAAGTTACAAAAACTTGAGATAAGAATGCAAGATTATTCTCTAATAATGCTTGAACCAAGTTTTACTAACCCCTGGCATATAACTACATACACCCACTCAGTTTTCTTCTGTTTGCTTTCATCCTGACACCAAGTTTTGACATTTTTAGCTGGCTATTCATGTTTTAAAAAGCTAATATTCTTATCTACTCGCAGTTAATGCTTAATTACACAGGAATGAATCACCAAGGTCCTCTAGTCAAATCTCTTGCTCAACTTTTAACACATTGTGATTACTTGTAGCCCCATTTCCTGGAGGAATATGAAAGTTGCCAGTTGTCCATTGGAGTAAATCTTTGAGGAATGTGCCAATATTTTCACATATTTCACCATATACTATAGTGACTCAACTCAAGTTTTCAATACTTCCTGAAAATAGCCAGCTGTTAACCTGTATAATAATAGTCTATAGTATATACACAAGAATCTTATTGCACGATTTTTACCTTTATTTTGTGTGTTTCGATTCCTTCTCAAACAGTGAATGTAATAATAACTCCGTTTTCTCTCAACTATGTAAGCTGCCACTGTCCTCAGGGGCAACATTGAAACCGTTCCAAACCAGACATTTTTCTTGAAAGTCTGATCTCAAACTGAGAATTGCGCTTTGGGAATTTTGAGTTTTTCCCTTGGTGGAATCCTATCAAAATTAGCGAGTCGGACAGTGGCGGCAGCATGTTGTTAGTATTTTCTCAATCCTTTGGCTGATGGTCCTGTCTCTATATGTTTTGTAGATCAGTTTCAAGCTCTTATACAGTATTCAGATACGATCTCGGCACAAACTGCTAAAGTGGTGAGATAACGCATCCATCTACTACCTGAACGAGAGCTCGCCATTCCCTACCTAATACAAACTGTTGATGCAGAATTTGCACTTAAGTTTGATTAGATTGAGATGACGTGGCTGGGTCTTCTATGTTTTATTGTAATGCTCCGAGTCGAGTCTAACATGTATTTTTATCAGCCGCTTCCCTTTCCTGGTTTCGCCAAGTTTTTCCCGCCCATTGATATCAGGTCTTCTAAAACTTTCCTAAGATAAAACTTCTATTTCAATTTCCAGCTACTTTCCGCATATTTTTATCAATTCATTTTCGAAAATAAGTAATTACAGTTTAAACGTTTCTAAAGTGGCATTTTTAGCTCAAAACCAGTTCTAGCCTTTTGACATAACAGTAGCTAAATTGATAGTTGGGTCAAATGTTGCATGCTGAATATCACGAGTTTAGTGGAGATGATATCGGCACAAACTAAAACAACAATAAGTGAAATTAGCGTGTTTCCTGTATGTAAGTCTTTCGACCTAGGTTAGGTAGTAGATGACACAAGCTATGGGCTATGTTTATGTACTTGTGTTGCCCTGCCCTACCTTGTAATTTACATTCACTAATACATGGTAATTACACAGGGGTATGAAGATGTGTCATTTGATAGCGTTCTAGTTTTGTACAGATCAACAGAGTGTGTACATACACACTGGCACACACTATACAAAGCAAAAATTAACAAAATCATACCCTTCAAAGAACCTGTAAATGGCAAAATAATTGTACTAAGCGTATCAAATTCGTGATTTTTATTACCAGTGACATTTTTGGTGATGCCATGTTGTGTAACAAAGCTTGGTTTGTATCTTTTCGGTGATATTAGTCATGTTTGAATTGCTGACATTTATTTCAGTCAAGGGTCACAGGACTGAAAACCTTATCAAACTAAATATTCGAGAGCCCTCATGCTGTGTGTTGTATGGCTCGGTGCGCTGTTAATTGTTTAATGGGCCTTAGGATGTTTTGACACTTCATGCTAAGCTAAGCGAACAGTGAAACACAACTCCTCTTAATCTTTACAGAAATGTCAGTTTGGTAAAAGATACGCCAGTGGAAAATGTCATACGCATAAATATTATACAAATTAATGTTTACACAATCTGGCATCACCCGATGGAATATTTGGTAAATCTGCCCGTCCCAAATACTGTAGCTATCACACAAAATGCCTTAGGAATAATAGTACTTGAAGCCAGGGAAAGTGAAATTTTTATGGGCAGTGAAATTAGAATATTTTAGGGATAAAATTTTGCAAAAAAGTTTTTAAGTCTACCTGCCACAAGACCAGTGAGACTCTATGCCGCTGCGTCATGATGCTACTTTTGGTTTCTTTTAGTCACTTGATGGTCAGAATATCTATAACAACTGCTGTACTCTGAGAATAGACTTCAGCAAGCTTGGCTCTCTCAATGTCAAATATAACAATGAGAAGAGTAGAGACTATACTAACCCGTCCCTGCCTGCAGGCGACGGCGGCTCAAACTCTCAGTCTCCAGGTCTAGATATGTCCTCCCCGTCACCCAGTGGTATGCACGCTGCTCCTGTTACAATGCAAGGTTAGTCAGTTATAATCTTCATACTGGTGATGGAACTTTGATGAAAAGAGGGGAAAGAAGCAACCACCCAAAAAGAGTGTCCCAATGGTGTGAGTGGAGATTTTTTCTGCTATCTCAATAACCGTGTTAAATTTGTACCCATTTTTGCACCGTTCCTTGTGATTGTGGGGCCACATTTTGCAGTTGAGGGTATCTGTAGAGATTTATCAACACCAAGGTATGAAATGCGCACATATAATCAAGTATATACCCTTTGTAGTACCACTAATAACAACAAATTGCTGCATATCCCTTTGGCCTGGGGGCTCAAGGCTCAGCAAGAAAGGAAAATCAAATAATGTTACAAGTACAGCTATTAGGAATTAAAGGGCAGGGCATTGTCTTCTTAAATTTACCAGACATTTAGACACTCAATAATGGAAAATATTTCTCACTATGCTTTTGTATAGTTTCAATCAATCCTCAAAACATTGACGATATCTCATTTGCAAATGGATAATGCATGTACACAAATTCAAGTGCTCTGAACGAAGAATTGAAGCTTATAACATTTATCTAACACATTTTCAATGGCTCTTGGCCTTTACAAGCAGGTGAATAAATCTTTCCACTTGAGTTGGGCTTATCAAAATAATACAAGCTCAAAATAATGTCCTGATAAACGGGTTCAATACACATTCTCACTATGACTCGGATAATAAGGTGATGCTGCAAGTTTTTTTTTAAATGGAGGCAAAATTTTGGGACCAAAAGTGATACCCTTGAAGTGTATACTTATTTCTAATCATTGGCGATAGGTGTGTTTGACTTGTGACGTGATCCCCACGCAAACCTTGTGCAAAATCATCTGCTTTCGTTGCCTTTGTTTGAAAGTCTTTGTTTTGACGGATTGATTTCTGTTAAGTTTTATCAATATTTAAATTGGTATTCAGCCCTTAATTGCTTCATAATGCATTAATATTTACAGTATTTGACTGTGGATCAGTCTAATGGAGCTTATGCAAGCACTACATATGTTTGCTGCCACTATTAAATTCAGTCGAAAACACCCTTATGATAGGGCTATTAAACACCAAAGAGTCAGCATAACCCAGGGTTGCAATCGCTTGAAATCCTCCAGTGCCAATACAAGTCACATCCCGAGTGCTACATGAGCCCTGAATAGAGTAACTGGAGCCTATCCACACGAAATCATCCACTTATTTTGTTTAGGGTTTAGAATATCATGATGTGCTTGCGTTGGCCAGAATAGTAAATTATACAAGGCAAACAAACTTGCAAACCTACTCCATTCTACTTGTCCACCGAACCAAAGCTATTAGCCAAAACGTACATCCCTGAATGGGAGACCATATTTGTAGTAACGCCCCTCAATTTTCTGACAAGTATTTACCTCAGCTTTTGTATCTAATTGTGTAACACGAGCCTTCTAGGAAATGGTTGCATGGTTATGTATGTTTGGTGTGATGGGATAGCCAAACTTGTTTGGGTCACATTTTAATGACGGATATTGAATGCAGTGGGTTGGTGAGTTAGCCTTTTCATTTAAGTTTCTTTGCCTTGAAGGCGTTAACTATTGCTCCAACCCATTATTGTTTACCAATCTTCACTTGTAGCAACACAACCTGTTTAAACTAATATGCCGTTTTCACATTTGCACAGTGTTGGTGAAAGTTTCCTCTTTTCTGTCTGTTGTACAGGTGCATTACCTAATGGTGGTATACAGTTTGCACAGCCTGTAGCCTCCATCTCATCTCTAGCACAGGCTCAGGCAGCTGCTGCAGCCGCCGCTGTCAGCATGTCAGGTCTACAGACTATGCCCTCTAACCCTGCGGTCGCTGGCTTCGGGGCGCCTATCACTTATCTACCGCCAACTGGAGGTAAACACTACATCATTACTAACTCAATATACCATGTGTGTTTTTCTCATACCTGCCTGTATTAGCCTGTATCAGGTCTAAGGGCGGAGGTATGGGGCTAATATTATGTATGTCTAACCCGGTCACTAAGTTTGCGATCATTTTTCATTGTAACTCTAACCAAGAGCAATTCAAGACAACTTACTTATCGGATGATCCAAGTCATAATGACTTGGTTTCCGGTTGAGTAAGGATGGATAGAATTTTTATGAATTTGAAGTTACAATAGTCAGCTGTGAGCTACATGTTACCCGAAAAGAAAAAAGCAATACAATCTATCCCATTCAGAGTTATCTACCCTTTGTTGGCCACCCATAATGCTACAGACTAGTGTGAGAATAACAAGTATATTCACAATCGATTCAATTTACATAAATAAAAGGGCTGATACTGCACTATAAAGCCGGTAGCGAAGATAAAAGAAATGGCTTGTCGCTAAGATGGCAACGAACAAGATCAGAATTCTTGATCTTGGTGAGATGAGTTGAGTCTGGCTCTTTGTCCATCTTTATCATAATCAATAAATAATTTAGACATTCAATGACCGAGAACAAATCATCAATTGCAACTAAAAGTTCTATGATCTCTGAGTGTTGTGCATATCTCAGATGGATGTGCCATAAATTAATGCGTGGAAATGGATTGTCACAGATGTAATATATGCACGTTATGAGACCTTTAGCTCACCAGCTGGTGAATTATTAATACATCTATTAATATGATGACAAACATCATACCTCATAAAATGACGTTTGGTTGGTGCCTTGCGGCAGCTGGTGATATGGGCTGGTGGTCCTGGTGCGATGTGGCATTGACGGCCATTGTGTTTTTACTCACATACGTCATAATTTATTTTCTCCATTAAAAAAGTCTTCTGCTTTGCGTCTTGTGTTCATTACTACAACATAACAGCTTTTAATGTGTTTGGTAAAATAAATTTCAGATATTGTGAGATGGCATTTTAATACACACTCATTTCACCATTTAATTACATGTACACCTATAACTAATGACTACCTGCAGTTAATACATATGTGATGAAATGGAATGCTGATACATCCACAGCATAGATAGGGAGACATCTTTGTAATTTTCTCTTGACTAATCTTCCTTAACCTGCTAACCCTAATTGTCCTCTTGTTTTTTGTTGCTTTTAGTGCCACAAGCTATGCACCATATGCCATATCAAGGTTAGTAGTAGTATCATGCACTTTCTTCATACTAACATTACTCATCATCTAACATGGCTGTCGGTTTAGCCACTGTAACTCTGTAAACAGGAATTCTGTAATGATCGGTCAGAACTGACGGAGGCTGATGATGCAGTTTTTAGGTTCCTTGTTCCCCAATCGCCCTGTTACTGATGATGTAATGCGCTTCATATACCCACCCTCTTGAAATACTCAATCACCAGAATAAGTAAGCCGTCTCTTTCTCATGTTCACAGTTCAGAATATACCGCAGCTACCTCCCACTATGAATATGAGGCCGATGTCTATGCCAGGATTACCACATGGTTTGCCTCCCTCCCTACAGGCACAAGGCCTGCCACAGCTGCACGGCCTCAACCCAGCCGCCATGATGAACATGGGTATAAACCCTCATATAGCTAATCAGATGGCCGCCAACATGGCCGCACATCTACCTCCTGGCATGCAACAGACGGGATGTGTTGTCTTGGTCTCAAACCTGGAAGAAGAGGTGGGTAAATCTAACTTCGACCATCTTTTGCTGAATTGTCAGGCCAATTTAGAATTGTACTGATGATTCATTTAAGATACAGAGAAATGCTGATCCATACCTGCTAAGTATGGGTCAACACTTCTCGAAACAGTTTCCTTCTTTTACGACCGTTGTGAAAATCATTAGCCAGAACAAGAATCTGATTGATTTTTTGTTGTTGCTTCTCTTAACTTGAACCTAGAATCCCAAACTTTTGCGTGCGTAAATCTTCTTGGTCTGGGAAAATTCTACTACCATTTTAGATTGTTGTAAATTCAACACTAAATCATGTCGAACCACACCTAACTCTTGGTCTTGATTTTATTCTATTACCCGAAAGCTTTTGGCCTGCAGAAAACCTCACTGATACCGTTCTGAAACCATCCATAAAGACCAGTGAAGTGATACGCAACAATATTTTATTGCCCAGCCAGAATTATATTATGAACTTTATTAACCACCGATCAATGCAAGAAGCAAATAAGACCATGTGAAAACAAAAAATAAAAGAATTCAATGGCAATGCTATCAGATGCCCAGATGATAATAATATTATTGGAATGGATTATATTGGTATTCCCTCATGGCATGTCAAAATAGTAGATCACCCCATAAGCTAGTAGGTTTGGCTGCTTGTTTGCACAAACAGCTCGTGTTTTTCAAATTGTTGCGTAGCATTTAGTCTGGTTTGACTACATTCCATTCATTGACTTAACCCTTTGTAACTTTGTGAAAAAATATTCTGCAACATGATCATTCTTTTGTTTTTCTTTTCTCTTCTTTTACCATTACCTCTGCCATTTACTACCAATAACCAACACTGTCACACTACATCTGTGTACTACTACAATACTGTACTGCGGACATTGGTCACCTGACTACTTTTACCTGCTCTGTTATGTTCTGGACATTTCTATTGGACAACTCCAATCTCTGTCTTATAACGGATGATATGATTGGCTACTGGCTGCTCTTTATGTTCCTTCCATTCCAACAAGTAGAAAGCTACGCCAGATGATCTGTTCACCCTTTTTGGTATGTTGATTTCTTTTTTCACGAGTATGAAGATTAGTGGAAACTGAAATGATACAACTTTTGCTGTGTTCTGCACTACTATTACTGATATTATAGTGACTGAATCATTAATCGTAGGAATTTATCCTTCCATTTTTACATATTTGTTCTTTATCAACATACTTGTTAGTCGCTGAGCTGTGTTCTTCATATTCACATTACCACTAAGTAGAACCATACTATATATTTTCATCATTTGTCGCAGAAATGGCTTCCATGACATTTAAAAAAAAAATGAATGATGATACCTTAGGAGATATGAAGTTGTGCCATATTTGTTGCGTCGCTCAAATTGTAACCTGTCATTCTTTAGGTGTCTATGGCGATGTCATAAGAGTTAAGATTCTCTATAACAAGAAAGATAACGCTCTGCTGCAATACAGTGAACCTACCCAAGCACAGCTCGGTAAGTCATCCATCAGCGTAAACACTGCTTAAAAATAATGGGCAACTTCTCAATTTGTTTTTGCCTCTCGTACAAGACATTTACGACGGGGAGCTTTCCCCACCATCATATCCTTGCGAAATTACTGGTTGATTTGGCACTTGATATGGAGAGTTTTGTCACCAAGAGTTTAACGGCTGAGGTTTCTTTTTCCAGCATTGACACATCTGGATAAGATAAAGGTATGGGGTAAGCAGATAAGAGTTGCACCATCTAAACACCCCATAGTTCAGATGCCCACAGATCTACAAGCCGACGGAGCCAAACTTACTAAAGACTACACTAACTCTCCACTACACAGATATAAGAAGAAGGGATCTAAGAACTATCAGAATATTTACCCTCCATCCGCCACCCTTCATCTATCTAATATACCGTATGTGCTTACTGATAAAGTTACAAAATGTGCAATACATGATCTGGTTGTTACTTAATTAATACACTGAGCTGTAAAGAGAATAAGCTGTGAAATTTGTCCTGACTTTCAATTCATTTACTATGGGCTATAAATCATCAAATCTTCCAGAATTAGTTATTTTTCTATTTTCTCTTAATTACTTTGTTTCAAGTTTCTTTTACAAATGACACTTTGAGCAGGATTTAAAAGTATGAGAAAAATTTCAATTTAGATTCTTGATCAACCTCTTCAAAATTGAGGTATGTGTCTCTAATTATACATCGCGCAATTCAATATCTAAACTGATTGCGTTTTTAATGAATTTTTTTTTCCATTTCACAGTCCGGATGTTCAAGGCGAGCTGCTGAAGACTGAGTTCGCCAAGTACGGAAAAGTGACTGCTTTCAAGTTCTTTGAGAAAGACCATAAGATGGCACTGATTCAGATGGAAACTATCGATGATGCTGTCATGGGTTTAGTTGTGAGTATTTTGTGGTTGTGCAACTTCATGCTAAGGTCTCAACGACACTGTATTGTAACGGGTGGCAATAACTTCTACAGTCCTCTAGCCGGGTGAATACTTCCCTGTACTTTATTGTAAATATCCCGCTCTTCTAAACTTCTAAACTCCCTCTTCTTCCTACATGAGCTTGGAGTTACATGAGCAACTCATGTAAAATCATGGCCCTTGTAGAGATAAGCATGAGGCTTGAACGAACAATGTTGTCCCGTAGCTTATTTGTATACCGTTTATGAAGTTGTCATCTCTCAAAGTAGATGCTACAAACATGCAAATTACTAGAGCTTCTTTGAAGCCCATTTAGTTGGTATGCATGAATGAAACCGGAGGAGTGTTCCCCTGTGTTGTCTGAGTATTGATTGAACCCATTGATGTTTTGTTTTCAGGGCATGCATAATTTTCAGCTTGGTGAGACCAGTCATTTGAGGGTATCATTCTCCAAGTCAACGATAACCCCGCCCGTAGCACCTCCTCATTCTATAAACCCAGCCATCGCAGGGGCAGTCACACTAGCGCCCGCTGCTATGCTGGTGGGAGGTGTAGGATTGGAGGCTATGGCCGCCCCTCATCTCGCATAGTCTATCACTGATTGTAGTCATAGCTCTAGTTTGTCCCCAGTCGTCTACTCGCCATGTGACAATCTTTGCAATCGCAATCTATTCATCTACGTTAATTACAAGAATGCAAATCAAGAATATTTTCTACAACTGATATTTGTTACGATCCGGCCACTCTTTAAACCCTCATATTATTCTTCTGTGGTTGTGGTTAAATTCGATAGTTTCATGAGCGCATAGTCAAAACCTGACAACTCCAAAGGAGTTACTGTAAAGTCAAAATTATCATATGCTCAATTTGAAAAGACACACAAGGTTGTGTTGATATTATGCAGTGATATATCTCTAACTATTTTAACTGTGATATAATTATTATTTGTTAGTTAATCCTTAAATATTATGGGTACGGAATTTAGTTATTTAAGGATAATTCCTCTCGTAGTGGGCTTTCAGAGAAAGCCAGTATCAAACCTATGGAGGGAAGATGGGTTATCATTTTTTGGTACTATCTGGCCCTATAATTTTCTTTGCTCTGTGATTAGCAATCATGATCTGATGTAAGCGGGATTGGTTAATCCGCGGCTGATTTTTAACAGGGTAAATTATCATAATTATTTATTTCATGTCCGGCAGTTGCTGCTTAGCTGTACAGTGTATGATGATGGTGATGATGATTGGTGGTCCATCTTTCTGTTTAATATCTGTTGTAAAGCACCTTGGCTCAGTGGTTTGTTGTTCTCTCTATATTACCTCTCTCTTTGTTATGCTTTTCTACTCTCTACCTAATACCAACACTTCAACACAAACATTGTTAACCCTGAGTGTAGGG
This sequence comes from Membranipora membranacea, assembly GCA_914767715.1. Taxonomy (NCBI): domain Eukaryota; kingdom Metazoa; phylum Bryozoa; class Gymnolaemata; order Cheilostomatida; family Membraniporidae; genus Membranipora; species Membranipora membranacea. Next base: position 14,613,551 of record OU612065.1, on the reverse strand, counting down.
TTAGTGTTGCAGGGTTCGAGGCTAAAGCTTCACTAATTCTTGATGCCGGCTGACAGTAATAACCAACACGGGCTCAGTTACTAAGTTACTGAAGCCTTATAGAATCTCTATTGTTTGATTATGCATTCCGATTATTTTGAATCTCATGCATCAAGTCTCCAGTGAAACATTTACAGTCTGTCGAAGAACGAGCTCAGACACAACCTCTGACTTTACTTTACTAACCACTGTTTCTTCACAGCTCTTTCAGTTTCTATTACCCAATGATGTGTCAGGCTTTTGAATAATTCACCTATCCCATCATAGATGTAATAAATTAGAAAGCTTTGTTGATTTGTAAGGAGTTGCAACCTCTCTTTACGACAGAAAGCAACTCCTAATCAATTTGGCTTACTTATTTTTGCGCTGATTATTCTTGTTTCTAGCAGGGTTTGTATGTATGTTTACCCACCAATATTAGGTAGAGAAACCGCTAACCTATCTTTTCAATTTTCATCTTTCACAGGGTATGCACAACTTTGAGTTTGGAGTCAACAAAATGCATTTGAAAGTGGCCTTTTCCAAGTTCTACATCTAAATATTCGTTGTGGTGCACAGCTTGCTATAAAAATATGAGTTTGCTCCTACTCACCAGTTACCACACGTCATCACAATGACTTAGAGAGAGAACCACTGTAATCATTAACACCTCGTTCAGCTCAAGTCGTCAGGCTCACTGAACACTCTGCCACCGCTATCATTTTTTGTAATGATATTATTTTCTATGATATTCACTCTATTTCATTTCTGTGTTAAATCCTTTTGCACAATTAAGTGTATTTCCTAGCAGTGATTAATGCTTGATACTAATCATGGAATTTCTGCCTACTGTAAATGTAGCTTGTGCAGGTGTTTTGTGACATCAATGTACACAAAATCACGCTCGTAACTCGTCAGGTTGTACCGTGGTGTATTTCCGCCGCATATGGGTGATTTGTAGACACCTTGGTATTTCTATGATTTAACATCTTTATACCTTTCAAAGTAACCAATATGCACTTGGATAGATATCGCTTTCCACCTTATTTATCCATAATTATTTTAATCACCAATCTTTCCTGTGTATATAAAACTTGGACCATCAACAACACAACATCCATAGTATACCGGACCTCTCCGTACATTTAAAATGGCGGAGAGTTTTGTTATAAAGGGGTTATCATCACTATGTTAAGTTTACTCGAGGGGCTTCGACCTCATTGCAGTGCATTCCATTTTGATAAACTATTTTTTGATTTAGTTGAAATATCTCATCACAGAAAAGACAATGATTGAATCCATATAATCACATATTTATCATTATTTGTTTATCCATATTATATATCAGAAATATACTATACTGTGTTATTATTATCCTTTTTAAAAGCGAATCCTAGCCGAACAAACGCTATTAAGTCATCGTTAGTGTAATCGTAATTAAGAATAGCCGCCATGACAGAATTTACTTTTTAATGGCAAGATATTGTCCAGCATTTATGATCGGCAGAAAAGGGAATTTTTCTGTGTAAATTCATGTTATAGGTGCCTTTTGTCTCCTTGTCAACATTGTCATGCTGCTGCAGAATACCTCAAAAAATGTTTATGAGGCAGCGGTGTAGTTATTATTTTTGTCAGAAGTAGGGATAGAAACTTCATAACACATTGTTGAATTATTTAATGTTTTCATATTTTGTTGAGTTATACTTATAACATTTTGTCTATGGCTCATAGACGTAAATATAATGTCATCATCACAGAATATCCATGTTTCTGGCTAAGTCAATTTTGATCTACAAACAAATTTCTAGTTCTATTTAGAATAGTCTTCTTTTCTCTTGCACAGTTCACAGTTCAAATTGCACGGAAACTTTCCTTGTATTGAGTTTTAGACCTGAATCCTATGTTCAATCTACTTCTACTTCTGTGAGGGCACTGTGACCTCCCCTCACTTTTCTATTTACTAATCCCATAGGTGGCTAGATCAGACATTTGGTGAGGGTTGAGCCAATATTAATGTTATCATCCTAGTGTTACATTATCGTAGTCGTTCTCTGCTGTATAATTACTTTAATTACTTTCTTCTTATTATGGTACACATATTTTCTTTCAATCTTTTATTTGTTTTACTGACTTTACTGGACTGCAAAGGTACTTTTGATCTTATCAGGTCTTTTCTTTGCTAACAACCACAGCTTCAAATTCTGCTAACAAAACTTCTTTCCTGAGGTTATCATGGAATGCCCATCAGCCGTCATAGACGCTCAAAAAAATTGCAAAAAAAATGTTGAGAAGAAAGACCGGTGGAAGCTCAATGTAAACTTGCAGTCAACTCACATTATTTTATGCCAATTGATGAGTTGCCCTGACCAACCACACTTTTGTAGTTCAGATTTCAACCCACGTTAATGTTGTAATATAACTGAAATTATCGATGCACCATCATCCGTTTTTCAGTAACCCAATGCACTGTGATGTTTTATTACTCTTATCTTTATCTATCTGTGTTTGAAAAAATTAAAATTGTTATAATCCAACTATCACTCCTTTCTGATTTTCTTTCCTTCCTCTATAACCCATCATATATACATAATATATATATATACATATTAAATATATACATGTTATGTATATATTCATATGTATGTATGATAATAATATTTATGTATATATATATATGATTTTTATTTTTTCTCTTGTGTTCATGGTATTCAAATTTTAAATATGTGATTTATTAGCCTTGTCACTAGCGTGACAAGGCTAGTGGTTAACATCTTCATCCTGGGATCTTATTCCTTTCATTCTGAGCTGTGTTCATTCAAATGTTTGGTGAGAGAGTTCGAGGAGAATATAACCTGCCCACTCTCACCAGGACATAGGGATCTCAAGGCTAGCCATTTCTCTTATGTGCCTGTGTGCAGCTGGAGATACACTGACCAATTCGTGTGTAAGATTGGCGAGGAAGAGTATTCAGTTTTTTTTTTCGGGTGTTCGATAGCAACACAAAATATCGTCTGATCACATAGAGACAGCACGTGTGTGAAGGCTTGCCCATTCTAACAGGTTTGCATTCAGTCCACAGTGAATTTTTGTTATCCAGCTGAGAAATTGTGCTATAAACAAAACTCAAGGCAGCCATAGATGATTGTGGATGATGTATTCAATTACGCTGATTTTGAGCTTTTAGGAATATGAGATTAAACCTATACTATCCGTCATTTTACTTACTAAAAGCCAAGGCTCACTTCCAATGCCTCTCGCCCCTATCTCCTCACTCATGTAGTCCCACAATAGACCAAGTTTGATCGGGTTTGCCTGCATTTGGAGTTGCCTCCTTCACTTATAAGCCGCAGTCGAATAGGCCTGCAGCTTATTTGCGGAAGGGAGCAAGTGGAATGCAGGCAAACTGTATCTAACTTGATCTGGGCCACACTGGCATGCTCATAACTCTGATGACAGTATATGATAATTGACTAGTTCTGGTCATGTGGTTTGACATAAATGGACCACCTATTCTAGATGACAATTAGGCAGCATAAACAGACTTTATGGTTGAGAAAAGCTTTTCAAACATCAATGATTTTTGTAACCTATCATCATTGCTACACTTCTGAGAAACCGCATGTATGGCATGCAATCGGGGTTCACTGTTGTAATTTTATAAGGATGGACAGGGTTTATGGACATCTGCCTCTTAACAGCAGCAAATGGCTCTTTGTGGGATGAGGTAGATCAAATTTGATAAAATTATCTGCGTTTGCAAGTCCTCACCTCCGTTCTCTTGGTATACCGTCACAGAATCGAGGGGAAGCAATTCCAGATTGATCAAAGTTACAAGGTACCCTAGAGGAGTAAAATACTGGCAGGCTTGAGCTAGCGACTAAATTCTAGCTAGTATTTACTGCTCAAGGTTATTTACCGTCACAGCTTTATATAACTGGATAACGGTGACATGATGGACTTACTCATCAGTCATCACCCTCTTGGAGCTTCTAGCAGTAGTATGCGCATAAAACTCTAGGCTTTTTCAAGATCAATATTTTTTAGTGACCGGTCTAGTTTCTATCCCGCCCTGAAATTTAGCCTGAGCGCCCATGCTCCCTGTAAGTATTTTCCCAGAGTGCGAACAAAGAAATAAAGGTTATAAAAGACTTTCAGATTGGTTTTATAATAATTTGTGTCATCGGAAGTAGTCCTTCCTGATGCCATCGTTATTTCCTGATGATTATGGATAATCAATTTACAATAGCAAAGCACCAAAAAGAGCAGCTATAAAAACATTTTCACCTCTGCAGATCACTCATATTTCCACTTGAGTATCCCTGATTGATAAGAGATTGCTGAAAATGTGCTGCACCATGATAGGATACTTTTCCATCGGTGAGTAACATCATTGGTTAACTATTTTTTCACAAGGTTGCCCTGCCAAACAGCAAAGGGGTAAAATTTTTTATTTATTTCAAATAAAACTTGTTCCATTGAATACATTTGCGGGTTTACCTATCATGGCTGTTTCATAGTGATCACAGCCTCTAGAATCCTAGATAACATAGCATCATCTATGGGATATCGTAATTAAAATTTTTTTGTTTTTTCCCAATTTTTTGTTGTTGATTAGTTGCCCTTCCTTATACTAGGGGGAATTAGCACCTAATTATTACCTCACTAATTTTTTATATGCACAAAGGAGTACATTTCTCTCTTTGTCAGCTGTGTTATTCTGCGTGAGGACTGCATCAGCGGAAACGGTTAACATAACCTCTGACCCTCAAACTGGAGTGGCTCACAACTTGCCAATAACTAGACTGCTGGCCAAAGTAAGAAGTGACTTACCTGACACATTGATCCGTCCTGTATATCAGGAGTTTACACCTACCAAGATCAACGCCACCATAACTATATCACAGCTAGTGGATGTGGTAAGTAGAGGAATGAAACAGTTCATTAAACCAGTTCTATGCCTCAATCAAAGCTACTACTTTAACCAACTTTTGGAAAATATGTCTGCAAAGAGTCAAAATTGCACAGAATTACTAGGATATTTTGCATTTTAATACGCTGTAAGCAAATTAATAGCACCAGGGACACACTTTGTTGTTATTAATGCCCATCACTCATATTGTACATTTATCTTTAGGACGACATTGAACAGAAAATCAAGATTTTCTATAATACCGATTTTGTAAGTATTGAGCACATAATTTCAACTGTAGCATGTATGGTTTTTTTCCTTTGGCTGGTGAAAGAATATCTGCATTTTTTTTACATTTTGTCGGCAGACGATGTTATGTTTCTGAGTTTTGCTGTCAACCTAAAAGTAAACTCAAAATACACACATATGAATATTACGTATCTTTTCTTCAATATATTGACATCATATATATATATCAAATACTAGAAATTGTAGTATTAAATATTTATTGCATGGTAGGCATGGACGAATGAGTTTGTGAAATGGAACCCGGAAGATTTTGGTGGAATAAGAGAGATGAAAATGCGCCCCAATGAGTTATGGACACCATGGTTTGAGGCCATTGCAAGGTTAGTCTAATTGTCGGAATGTTTTATCTGCATTAGCGGATATTATTGTGATTAGCCAGCAGATCTTTGTTCAAAAATATTATACAATCTATGCTAAATTTTACCAGCAGTGTATCAACTTCTTGTATATGGAAATGTCTTGATCCAAATGTGAATGTTGCTCACAACAAACTCGGAATTCAGCATATTTTTATTTGAAAAAGATATGTCAACAAGATCTTACATGCTTCAACCATACACCTTTGCTCTGGGGTGGAGGGAGACACGGAAAACATTGCAATTTATAGCTTTGGGCTCCTTACATGAAACAGGCTGTGAATCTAAGATTTGATTTTTTGTACCTGGGTGCTGTATCGTTGTTACCGCTTACAATTTTTTTTATCTGTCTTCGCAGAGTCGAAGACTTGCGATCACCAGAAACAAGAGAAGATCTTGTGAGGGTGACGTATGATGGCAAAATGTCCTGGACTACCTATAACATGGTGACATTCAGCTGTCAACTGAATATGAGTTCGTTCCCTTCGGATGAGCATAATTGCACCATGTTTCAAGCATTTATGGGCGATGACTGGCCATTTGTGCAATTTAGTTCACTCCAAGTACAGAGAAGCACTCACTTCATCGAGAACACTGAGTTCCACATTACAGAATTTGAAGTGAGTGTATGCAACAAAGCACATAATATTTTAATTGTATCTAGTAGTGGAAGAATATTCAAGCCAAGTAATGCTTCTCCAAGAGACTTCAACCTTTCCACCAAACATTGCATGCGTATAAAGACAGATTGGTTCATTTTTAGGTTCTGCCATATGGACCGGTGGCCCTGTTGAATCTAACTATTAAGAGAAACCCATTCCTCGCCAGTAAGACATTAATCTATCCCCTGATACTGCTCTCAGTTCTACCTCCATTCAGTATGCTCCTTCCTGCGGATGATGGATCGAAGCTCGATATACAGATCAACACGATGCTTTCCTACGCTGTCTATATGATGATACTGTCAGACTATATCCCACCCTTCTCTGGTGACCAGTCTCCTCAGATACGTAAGATTTCATTGTAGCTTCTGTTTAAATAGGTCAAATCCACCCCGATAATAGCACCGTTGGCCTCATCTGAGGTAATCAGTAGGATTGTTCTACAGATCATATTTTTATTAGTCACTGCCCTCATCAATGATGATTGGTGCTTGTGTAGCCAAATTTTGCAATCAGCAGTTGGGAGTACTGCTGAGATAGAGAAAGCTACCACCATAAGCATCATGTAATTAGTTATATTGTATTGTGACTCCGGATGCAACCAATGCCTGTTGAACCATCAGTGTATCTTCCCTGATATGATACATCTCTCATTGACGGAATCCAATATTTTTACATATGTATTTTCCATAGATATACACTATACATCCTCCGAATCTAAAATCTGACTCGAAAAAGATCCCCGTACCTTGGATATTTGTTTTCACCTGTAAGTCCGCTAAGGAATTTTCTCAATGGTTAAATTTAATAGATTTTGAGTGTATCCAATACTTTTATTTTTACAGTGTCTAAGATTATAACTCTGATAGCGACAAATCTGGCAGTGATAATTTACACTATCATAGCATTGAGAGTGACCAACTTCGATGAGTTCCCTCCAAACAAATATGTTTTTAAGGTAAGAAAATATCTTTATAGTAATCATGTTATAAAAGTAAAAAAAGTAAAAGAAAAATACTATTTGTATCGCATTGCATCACAACACACATATTCTGATTTGATTGTGTGGCTCATAGACCTGGCAAACGGTGTGACTTGCTGCCATTCAGGCTATCTCATAGCTGCCATCTAAAAATTGCCAGATATTTGACAACTAAGAAAAACGACTGAATGCCTTCTGTGCCAAACTTATACTTATAATTATGATTCACCAAAAATGTAGTGTCAGAAAGAAACCAGGTTATAAACTTCCTTATAAAAAGCCAGCTTCACAAGTCTATACTCATCTCGTTTATGCAGGGGTTTGTGCATCTTGGAAAACTATTGTTGGTGTATCATCCAGACAAAATATGTCAGATGGACTGCAAGCTGCCAGTTAATGAGAATATGGTCTCACCGTCACTCATCAAAGTACACCCGGCTGCAGATGCCGAAGATGAGAAAACAGATGCAGGGAGATTACGAGAGGAGATGCAACCATCTACCGCCCTGCAAACGATTGCCGAATGGGTCTCAGAGAAAAACAAGACAGAAGAAATACGTTCTCAATGGTGTTACATTGTTGCAGTTATAGACAGATTAGTATTTATTGTATTAATTTCGCTCTCTGTATCTGTAATCATAGCATTGAGTAGCTAATAACATTATGTAAAATTAGTCCAAAACTTTTGTAACAGTTATTTCGTCTCAGATTCTAACAGATACACTGCTAATCTGACGTCATTACCCAGGCTCAATTTTAGAAGTATTATGGCAACAGTATTTTAGTATATAGCATTCTTTAGTATCAGTATTGGAGATATGTTTATACGTCCACTCCATATCAGGATGACTTGATATTGATTACTTAATCCTTTCCGGTCAGCCTAAACAGCGGACTTCCTGAGTCCAGATATAGTTATGTAAGCTTATCTAGGTGAGGTTGTGTAAGCCAAAATAGTAATAATAATCCAATTTAATCTGTCATGATTTCGAGCACGTGTGAAAAGACGTTATTATTTGTTTTACACGCTGCCGGTTGATAATCCTATTAGAGATCAGGTTTAAAAATTAATTACTATACTGTGGTATATGTTCTGTAGATTATAAAAATAATTTCTCATCAGTAACCACAACGGTCACAAATGCAAAGTGTAGCCACCATCTGTCAATGTGTTGGCTCTTATCTTGTTATATTGATGCTTTTATTAGTATACAACTATAACGTTCCCAAGATCATGTAACCGGAGTTGTCTTCTGCCTGCAATAAAGAAAACAACTCAGCAGCTCAAACAATAATATGCTTGATTTTATCATCCACAAGATTTACTAACGCTCATCTCAGTATGTCAACCATTTAGTTGAGTAAAGCATTAAAATAATCTTCATTGTTACTGGATAAAATGTCCCTGGATTACCAGTACAAATATGTAATATATACCTAGCCTTGTCACGCGGCTGAAACAAAACAAAAGCGGCCGCATTCGCGTTGCAAGGCTAATATATACCTACTATTCATACAGGGGTTTCTTGGCCTGTTTAATACAATCTCACCTGAGGGAACAAACCTGTTTTAGTGGGGCGGTCGTATGAGTTGGTCTAAAAGATTAAATTTTATGCAAAGTTGTTGCATTCAGGCAACCGAGAATGCCCATCTATGAACAAAACAGCGTGAGAAAAAAATTGTCAAGTAGAGTTTATCAATAAAAACTTTTAATTAAAGATTTTGTCTTGGTCTGAATTTTTGTATTGGTCTTTTGTTTAATTGAGCAGATATGGTTGAGGCGTTCCTTCATGGTTACAATTTTAGCGACAATACTGCGCTCTGTGTATAATAGGATGTTGGGGTAAATTATAGATTGGCAGAGACTTTGATGCCTATCCAAGGCATACGGCATTTTTGAGTGGTGTGTGTAAAAAGATACAGCCATTAAAATATTTTTACGTTTATGGTAATGATGTACGTCAAGACCGTAGTATATGCGCACAGTAAATACAGCTTCACTGGTAGGTGAGATAATGTACGTTGTGGCAATTCAGAGTTAGCTGACCATGTGCAAATAGGCAAGTCGTTAGCAAAATATTTACTGCTGGCTAAAAGTGCCGTATGATTTGTTGTCCCGAATCCCATTGAAGTGATATGATTGATAGACAGACAGCTCGTAATCCCCTTGGGTGTATACACTCCTGCCTGAGTTCACCGCTCACAAGAGGCCTAACAGGTGTGGTAATTTTGGTATTGTATCACAAAAGGAAATTCAGTATAACATCATCTATATATTATTTACTTTGTACCAACATGAATTGCAGTAATAAAGCTTCAATAATACTATATGTCAATGACAACGATTAAATTCATAAAATTTATACTATATACAACTTAACATATAATTGGTGAGAATTTTAACCCGAGAGAAAATCCATTTACTATTCAGCGACCTGCGCCGTCCCACTTCAGTTGTTGTATTGCTGCTCAACAACATTACCTTATACTTGCTGCTGCCTGCTGGTCATGGATTTTTGGCTGACTTTCCAGCTCCTAGGTAAATACATTATTATATTCAGTTCATGTTCATTTTTCATTGTTAAGACCCGAGAAATTGTGCTCAGTCTAGTTTAGCTCCTGCTGAGAACAGGTACTCCTGTCAAAACAAGTTAACATGGCACTTTGGTATTCTGACCTCTCAAAACATTTTTTTCAAAAAACCCCGACTTTCTATCAATTTTTGTTTTTTTTTCCATCTGATTGTTGTAGCAATTATCCCGCTGTCTCTATATGCTGATGGTGTCTCAATAACAAACTCGGTCCCGCAGTCGGCACATGATTTACCTATCACAAAGCTACTGGCCAAAGTTCAGAGTGATTTACCCAATCCGCTAATCCGCCCTACATTCAACAGAGCTGAACCCACCCTCATTAACATTACCATGTTCGTGGGACAACTTCTTGATGTGGTATGTGATTGCTGATTATGAGTGAATTAGTAGCCTTGTTGGCGCCCACGCTAAATCACATAGATTCAATATATTATCTGCAATACTTGTACATGTTTCTCATAATTTTTCTGAGATGTCTCACCTGAGATGAGTGCTCCTGCAGCTTTGCAGATAGAGAAAACATGACTGTTGGTGCTTTCGACTCAAATATCAGGGTCTTCCCCGCCAATGTTTTATGTGATGTCATTCTATAGAAAATAATAATTGAAACATATGTGCTCCAAGCGCTACAAAGAAAGCGTAGACAAAGCTTAGCTACTTCTTACAAAACCATTATAAATATATATATATTGATCTTTTCCCAGAATGACATCGACCAGACTGTGAAGGTCACTCTATGGACTTACCATGTAAGTAAAAAATTCCCCATGCCCCAATATACTTACATCACTTCCAGTTAAGAAGAAAAAAAATTTTTTACTGAGGTTATCGGTAAATTAAGTCTAGTAGCTGGAAATTCAAAAGTTCAAAATAACACGCCATATGCAAAAGATCTAACAATATTTAATCAAATTGCAAAGGATCCGTTTAATTCAGAAATGGAGAAATGAGTTTGTCCATTGGAATCCAGATGACTATGAAGGGATAACAACGATAAACATGAACCCAACAGAGTTGTGGACGCCGTGGATAGAAGATGTGACAAGGTTAGGCTTATATCTACTACGCAATATGCTCAAATAATTTTCCTACCTGCTAGCAATGAAATGATGCCATACAATTTGTTAGCACTGCCAATGCTGTGATACAAGAGATTATATTACAACTAAAAATAAACATAGACTGCCTCACGGTGATAAATCTTTATGGATTAATTATTTATTTATTGTCAATATAATAATATAACAGCATGTATGGATTTTGTTAGACCAAGTTTGGTCCATTTGCCTGCATTCGGAGTTGCTACAGATCCACTGGATACGCTGCGGCGCGACCAGCGGTAGGTAGCAACTGGAAAGCAGGCAATTGGATTTTGTATCTGAATGCTTTTGTGATTCTCTTGTATGAAAGAGTTGAACACTTCAAATCTCCTGAAAGCAGAGAAGATATTGTGGAGGCATCTTATGATGGAAGAATGTCTTGGCTGTCATTGAACATGATAAACTTCGGCTGCCGGCTCAACATGAGCTCATTTCCATCTGATGAGCATAACTGCTCATTGGTTAAATCGTTTATGGGAGACAAGTGGCCAGATGTGGAGTTTGGAACAGTTGAACTATTTAAGAATCGATACTTTTTAGAAAATACGGAATTTAACATTACCGATTTCAAGGTGACTGTACAAATTTAATATGTACCTGCAAAGCTCATACCGTTCAGATACTGTAATCCTTGCTGATCTAATCTTTATGAGATTGTCAAAGCCTCCAAATCTGCTCCAATCTTGTAATTCATTTAGATTTATTGGTTGATGTATAAGTGATATAAATAACATTTGATAATGATAAGTCCGTAATTAATGTAATGCCATTCATGCTTTGAATAATGCCGTTTGATGCTATTTCAGACGGAGTTTGCGCGCGGACTTGTAAGAGTAACCATTTCAATTAAGCGATATCCATTCCTCACCACTGCAACATTGACACATCCACTTATGCTGCTCTCAATTCTACCACCAGCAAGTATGCTCCTTCCTGCCGATGACGGAGCGAAGTTTGATATACAGATCAATACAATGCTAGCCTATGCTGTCTACATGATGATAGTGTCAGACTATATTCCACCCTTTGCTAATGGCCAGCCTCCCAAGATCGGTAAGACTACACTGGCTACATAGCTAGTTATGATAGCGTTAGAACTTTGGTATAATTATGACCGATTATATGAAAGTGTATGCGGCAGTTAATAGACACACTACCCTCTGTCATAGATGCCCAACTGGTTTAAAAAATGAAAATGGAAACTTTTCCGATCCAAAGAGGCAAACACCTGCTTCTTGGTCAAGATATAGTAGTTCTTAGAAATTACTCCAGGCATTGGGCATGGAAATTGTGAAATTGTGCGGATCTGAGAAAAGCTAATATGGGTGCCAAACAAATCCACGAAATATTTATAATCATAAATATTTATATTATATATGCACATTTTTGTACAGGTTTAGATAATGTTAATTTTTTCAGTTACTCAGATGTTAACGCTTATAGCGATGAATCTAGCTATTGTTATATACACGATCCTGGCGGTGAGAATAGCAAACTTTGATGGTTTCGCTCCTAATAAGCATGTTTATAAGGTAAGTAAATTCATAATTATTTCATAACATTGACCCTGATCTTCAGGTCAAGGCCACCCATCTTCCTTACATCCTGTTTGGTTATTACCCAGTTAAATTGGATATTTCGTATTTTGGGATTGCAGCCAATCGCCGCTGACGCTTATAACCTGTGAATTCAATACAATATTTTTCTGATGCAGACTCTCGGAGAATACGATATGCAAAGTGTCTAGTCTTACCGAACAAAAAAACTCCAGATCAAATTATATGTTATCAGCCTTTTCAATCTGTTTCCATTTGTAGAACTTGATGATTCTTTTTTTTGTTTGTTTTGTACCTCATCAACCTTTAATAAACAGCAGCAACGCAAAAACTTTATCAAAATCAATTTTACTGTTTGAAATAAGGATTAATTTTTTAAGTGGGCGTTTGCATTAGATCATTTCTTGAATCTTTCTTGACATCCTCAATCATATGAGGTAGATTATAACAAGAGAGATTGGAATGGATTCATAAAACAACTTGTCAACTTGGTGACAATCTAACAAATACGTCATGATTATAGATCGGTATGCAAAATAAGGCGCTACCACAGCTTTGTCAGACCTAGACCAAGAATTAGACCAAATCCTAGACCAGAATTGGTCCATTTTCCTGCATTCAGAGTTGCTCCCCCTCCACTGGTCAAGCCGCGTCACGCCGCGTCACGTGATGCCACTACGGCCTGACTAGTAGAAGGAAAGCAACTAAAATGCAGGCAAATTGGATAAAACTTGTTCTAGTGTAACCTTACTTCAATGTACATTCATCAACTTATATGTGGATGTTTATATAAATATTTTTGAATATTTTAATCATTTAATAAAATAATTGGCTGATCTTCCTGTTGATTGTAGATATTTATATATGTTGGTAAAGGTCTTCTCATCTATCATCCCGAGAAAATATGTCATGTTCGCATCAAGTCACTCGGCAAAGGAGATGATAAAGTACAACAGTCTCATATTGTGGTAGAGCCTGTCCCGGACTCTAGTGATGGTGATAGTGATAGGTGTGGACACCTGAGAGGACAAGCTTGTCAATCTGTCCAAATGATTGCTGAATGGGTGGCGGAGAAAGAAACAACTGATGACAACAAGTCACAATGGTGTCACATAGTTGCTGTTATAGACAGAGTGATGTTTATAGGTTCTCTCACTCTTGCTCTCTCTGCTCTTATCAGTGTATGAAACACAAATGTGAGAGTTTTTTATTTTCTCAGTGTCACATAGATATTATAAGAGTGAGCAAACTTTCATTTGATACAATTAATATAGTTTTTAATATAATTTGATATTGTGATATCTTACATATAAAAATGCAAAACAAACTGAATTTGCAATGACCACAATTTTAATATATCCAGTCACTCAATGGGAATACGCAAACACTATTATGTAACATTGCATACTGCAGTGCGCAGCAATTTTCCTTTGGAAGGAAGTAAACCTGGCTACAATCAACAAAGCACCTCAGAAAGACAAATAGATTTTTAAACAAGTCATATTTATTTAACTCAGGTCATTTTGAATCACACTCTTAAAGACTTAATGAAATTGAAACACAATCCTAGATGTAGGTATGACCACCAAACACTTATAGATACTCCAAATATCACAACAAGAAAAACTTGAAATTTCAACCAGCCGTCGGGCATGAGTTTTGGAGGTTCAAACTGTCAGCTATTTGGTTTATACCTAAATGTTTCTCAAGCCTGAGCTGGTGTTGAATCTTCTTTTCTTCAACATGAAAATAGCCCAAAACATTGACAGCAAGTAGGATTTCAGCATAGACTGGCTGGATTTAGATATTTGTACTTACGTATGACCCAAGTAGTAGTAACGAAAACATAAGGAATTGTTTTCTTCCCCTTAACGAGCAGACAACTTGATTTGTGATTCAACCACCACCTATACCGATTCAAAACATTCCATTATGTTATTGAAGTTTTTTTGAAGCTTTGTAGAATTAACATTTGCACCTCAAGCTAATGCCAGTGCAAAAGGCAAACAAAATGGTCTCACTACTACAGAAACTTAAAAAGAAATACCCTGTATTATTTATCATATCAGGATTTAACATACTGTGTACCACCCTTCACCTAACTGTTTTTATTCAGGTTGATTATATTTATGTATATTGACTTTATTTTTTGCTAACTTGGAAGATAAAATTCTAAAACACCTCAGTAAATAAATAATTTGAATTGGCTGATACCTTCAAGCTTACCTGATGGTGATTAGGTAGTTCAAATTTGATCCATTTTGCCCGCAGTCCGGTTATTCCCATTCTACTGGTGAGCTGCCGGCGGCTCAAAACCGAAATGCAGGCAAATTGGATCATGCTTGTCTAGTGATTAGGTAGATCAAGTTTGACCCATTTTGATCGCATTGGAATTGCCCCCCCCCCTCTACTGACACGCCGGTTTGTCAGACGAGTGGAGTAGAGTGGGAGGGGCAATTCCAATGCGGCAAAATGGTTCAAACTTGATCTAGTGATTAGGTGTGCCGCTCTAAACCCACCTTTATCATCAAATCGTCATTTTTCATCATTTTCCATCTTCCAGAGTTGAAACCTAGGAATTACAGTGATATTGAAATTTGTTGCTAGGCTTGAGTGATCTAGATTAAAGTGAACTATATGGCAGCTGACAGTTGTGCCATGAAGCTTATAATAGGCAGTCCACAATGATGAGCTATTCACCTGGCGTTGCTGGAACTGTGGTACTGTTGGGTAAGTCTTTGTTCACATTTGATCAAAAATGTTAGTTTAATGTATCATTATTTTCCCACATTACGAACCATCAGAAAAATTGATCACACAGGTAATGTTCCAGTTGCTAGTTTTATGTCCTTGGTTTGCTGATGGAACATTTGTACAAATCTATGGAGAGCATCCTTCCTGTTAGATCGCTCTATCAATTCTAAATGCATCATCTATCTATAAAGTCTATATTTATATATATATATGAAAGTGGCCTCAACACAAGTGTCATGTAAACTTTTCATATCAAACAAATCCAAGCAAAGCGGACTAAGTGAGTGATTAAGTTTCATCCAATTTTGATCCCATTTCAGCTAGCTATAGATCTACTGGTCAACTGCCGCTTGCTCGATGGAGAGCAACTCAAAATGCAGACAAATTGGCAACCTGATATAGGTTGATGTTTGGAGATTGACATAGAGTTAGCTATTTATGTTGACAGTGCATAAGGGATTTCTAGATATCACAACGACAGATTAAGCTAAGCTCTATATGATAGCTTTCTGATGACAAAATATCAAGCACTAGGGGCCACCAATTATAATGGCTCGAAAAATTGAGATATTAAACATTTTTATCAACCAGGTTTTCTGGCGTTCCACACCATAACTGGAAATCTAGCTCTGACCTCCTCACTTGAGGGTCAAGGTTATTCAGTCAGCATACCGGGGAGCAGACAGAGAATAACAAAGAAGCTGCTGGATTATCTCTTGTCTGATTACTCAATATTTGTCCCGCCTCTTAATGAGGACAATGTAACTTCGTTAGATGTGGAGATTCACTTACATCAGATTGTGGAGTTGGTAAGTCAGCAGGGGGTTCGGGTTAGGGAAAGTGAGCTGAGATTGTTTTTCCTTTAGGTAATAGAGTATTAGAGCGTTTCATCAAATCATTTGGTTACTTATGTTTCTATGTATGCTGGATGTAAATCGCAGAATTTAAATCCTAGCCAAATTTTTATTATAGAATTAACCTTTTACAATAATAAAATATGATAAATTCCCAAATGTTAGGGTGTGTATGTGATCTATGTTCTTGCTATTCAGATCTTAGATGTACGCTTCCTCAATAATTATGTAACTTTATTGTTCTCTTTTAGGATGACACTAGTCAAACATTGGTTGCAAGGGGAGCGATCAAAATGGTATGTAACACAATAACAAATATATTTATAATTTACGATTTAAGATTATCTAGAATGCATGATACCAAATATCATCTTTGATTACTAATTAGACCATTTTGTAGGAGTGGGTCGATCAGCTGCTACAATGGGATCCTACAGAGTATGGTGGTATCGATAGGATCGAGATTCCTTTAAAAAACATCTGGCACCCGAACCTTCAACCTGTTGACAGGTGTGTTGAACCTTTAACCTGTTGACAGGCGTGTTTTATGTCCATTAAGGAGTTGAGAACTATATTTATGGTCCATTTATCATCACTTGTTGACCACACGCTGGTGTAGCCTTATTGCGTCACAAAACCACAAGGTTTTGTCTCAGTCCAAAGATAGTCAGTTAAGGGTGCCGCCGAATCCCACATCAAGCTTCAGCTCACTTTGAAGGGGGGTCGGAGCACACCCGGGTCACAGAGCCAAGTATTCAGTAAATGGCAGCGGGATTTAAACCCAGGACCTCCAACAGCTATGTGCTGTAGTTCACCTACTTAGCTACTTCCTACTCCTCATTACAATGAAAACGATAACAATATATAAGTACAAAACTCATTATTGATCATTTGCATTTTCCAACAGGAAACATATCTAGCAACCAAGAGACATTGCTAGATATTTTATACATATATACATTGTAATT
Source organism: Membranipora membranacea (assembly GCA_914767715.1). Classification (NCBI taxonomy): domain Eukaryota; kingdom Metazoa; phylum Bryozoa; class Gymnolaemata; order Cheilostomatida; family Membraniporidae; genus Membranipora; species Membranipora membranacea. The sequence goes on along the minus strand of OU612065.1, from coordinate 14,596,489 downwards.
ATTATCTGCTCTTATTTGCATTTAGTAATGATAAACTTTAAGGCCCCTAACAATATGTCGATGAAATACCAGTGACACAAGAAATGTTGTGGAGAAGCATCCGGAGTTTTTCTGGAAGAAACTAATATCATCAATTATATAGTTTTGTTCCATAAATGTATGTAGGTGATAACCTCTATCTATGATCCATTAAATTTCATCTCGCCTGGTAGAGTCGCTGACTTGGCTGAGCCAGACACTTATTTAGGTGTTGCGGATATCAAATCGAGCGGAGCTGTGGATGGAAGGCTATTTTTCAGAAGTGAGACGTCATGTGCTATGGAAATGTCTAGATTCCCTACTGATGAGCATACATGCAAAATATCATTTGGATCATGGAATACAGAGCAGCTCCTATACAATAAAGTGACAAGCAAAGTCGGAGGGGGAGGCTTCGTGAACAATACGGAGTTTGAGCTTTTAGATGTGCAGGTATGACAATATATTTATATACGTTTGGTTTAGAACTTGCTGCTGTCCAGGATGTTCGAGCTAGGAAGAAGTTTCCAGCGGCAAGTGGGGATGGCCATTGACGCCACTAACTAAATTTAAGCTGTTTAATTTTGGTATAATATGCTAAACGGCGTAATAATAATGGGCATCGGTTGAGAAGCTTATCAATATGAACTAGTTATTTTAACATGACATTGCCATGGCACCAGTCTGCACAATTGCAAGGGTCATGCAACTCGTATGATTTTGCTGCACCAAGTTTAAGGATATATAATGAGCTACATAAATATTTTAACATGATGAAAATGGTCTTTGCAGTTCTAGAAACAAGTTATTGAAGATATATCTCCTTTGGCTGATCAATGTAAAAGCTAAAGGCTATCCCTAGCAAATTGCTATTCACACATTATCCAAACTGTTTGCCATACTGCCATAGTTCGATAGTATTGAATTTGTCCAAGTTAACAAAAAAAGAAAATTTGATTCAGGAAGACTTTCCTTGAAAATTTATGGGAGAATCTTCCTTGGTCATCAAATTTCTAAGTTGACCATTCATACTTCATTCAAAGCCACACTCAGTTCCCAAAAGTGTCATATCATACCATATCTAGTTGATTTATTATTTGTTGATAGGCTTATGTCATACCAGGCGAACCTCACTGTCATATGTATGTGACATTGAAGAGAATACCAGACCTCATCAAAAGTACAGTTATGATACCACTTCTGGTGGTTTCCTTGATGCCCTGCTCGGCGTTTCTATTGCCTCCAGATTCTCAGGCTAAGATTGATATCATGATGGAGACTATGCTCAGCTACGCTGTCTACATGATGATCCTAAATGAATACATGCCTCCCTACAAGCACCAACAGGCTCCACGCATGTGTATGTAGTTAAAATCCATTCCATCCTGTCCTCAATTAATCAAAATACTCTAGATATCGTAATATCAGCATGCAAAAGATATTCTAATATTGAGATGGAAAATACAAATTCCCAAGAAAAAAAAAACACACCCAACCTTTTTAATGCAAAGAAATAGTTTAAAATTTCCGAATGATAGAAGTACCTGGCTTTGGTGTTGATTGAGGGCACAAGGAAATATTTCTTTTCCTTAATTTCCTGACGGGAAATGTACACCGTGCTTGACAAAAGCTGTTGTCAATTCGTGAGATAGGTAGGACTCTTTGTAACAGTCCCTATTGTTCATGCTGATACCCTGGCTCTGGCAATAGAAGAATCATTGGTGATTTGACAAAAATGGTGAAGTGCATCAAATATTTCGATCAATGGGCTGTGGTTTTATTGTTCAAAATGAACTTGGCAGTGATGAGATATGAAATGATGAGGTGATCTGACAGATTTTATCATAATTATTAAGTAGTGTTCCGAGTTCAGATACCAGGATGTTGTAAACAATTTGTCCTGATAAATTACGTCATCCTCATTTATATACCACTCTGTTTTGATAGTTTTGGACAGCTTTTTTCTTACTCCTTTGAACTTTTTGAAGCAATTAACCTACTTCATAAGTGTGCCCTTTTCTGTTTTGACAGTGACAGACCTGACTGCAATGATGTGTGTGAACCTTTTATCATTAATTTTGACTGCTCTGATCATTCGAAGAACGACCATGTCGAAAACCCTCCCTCATCCAAAGCTGTATGCGGTAAGTACTGCCAAACGCCTGCAGCTTTGAGTACTGATAACACTCAAAAGTTTTGTCCTTTTGGCTTTTGCAACTTTTTAAGTGACATCGATGTTGTAACTGGGTTTGCTATCCATAAGAGCATGCAATTTGATTAGCTTTACCCTATGATTGAGGGTAAGAGAATAATCGCCATAAAGTTTCTTTTAATCAGATTGTATGCTAAGCTAAGGTTCAAGGTATTCCGCTAAAAAAAGAACACAACTGATCATGCAGTTTCATGGCAATGTAGATCAAGCAATATTTTACACATTCAAAGATGCTTATATAGGCGTGAGTGCTAGCCAATGCGTTGGCTCGGATTGGCTGGGAATGAGAAGACCCAGCAAATTGGCTAAACTTGTACTGATATCTTGCTCACAACTACTGTTGATCTCCATTGCCAACAAGTCTCTGACTAAAACTTGATAGAACTCTAGCAAGTGAACAGGTTCACACTAATCTAAAAAATCCGTATATTCAGTGTTGGGTTATGGCTATGATATGATAGAGTAGCATCGAGTTGAGCATCAGACTTTGTTATGTCTACCTACAGGTGATGAAGGTTATTGGGAGGTTAACATGGACTTCAGAGTATGGAAACAGTATGTGCCGAACACCATCTGAGAAACAAGATAAGGACGCCTCTGAAAAACCGCCCAATGCAAAAATGCAATGTGATATCACTAAAAAGACACCATCCCAACTGTCTGATTGTCATGCAGCCTTGACTGATATTTTACATTGGCTCAAAGAGAGACAGATGCGATATGAAATTCGGGAACAGTGGACTGAAATTTGTGCTGTTTTCGACAGGCTTGCATTTCTGCTCTCAACCTCCGCTGTGGTTTTCTTATACATAGACATATCTCAATCAAAAACATTATAAATAATCTACATAAATTTTATGTTTGTGATAAAAAATGTGTTTGCTTTTGACCGATTGATTTGTCTTGTTGAAAATTTCCTTGTGATGGGTTGGTTTAATACGATGGGGTTACCTGGGCAATAATAAACCCAGTTATACCCACTATATATTTGTCATCATGAGTAGTAGGTAGAATTTAGTTTAGCTAGTTTGGGGTTGAGTAAATTTTAGCAGCATCTATAGCAGCAATAATCACTACAAGTATTGGAAGGTAGTCAAAGTGATGAGGTTGAGTAATTATTACCTAGCCTAATTCTCTATATTCCAGGCCCACAAGTAAAAAGGAAAGTTTGCAACAACTTTACTCTTCTTTGGCAAATGGAGATCACTATGTTTGGTTAATTTGGAAAATCATCCTAAGTAACAAAATAACTTCATCTCTTTTTCATCGTTGCTTGTGAATAGTCCTTTTATATTCTTTAAGATAAAATGAAACGATATACAACATGATGCATCTTCAGCCTTTTATCGTCAAAGCATCCAATAAAACTTTAGCACAGTCTGGTAGGCAGTATACTGGCAGGTAGGCTTTTGATAATGAAATGCCACAACCAGCAACCAAGGACTCATTGCATCAACCATTAACCATTGAGCACTCAAACTAGTATTGGACCAAATAAAATAACCTAAAGGAGTAAAGCTTGTGTAGGAGGACAAGTTCGCCATTTTGTACATCTATGACTAGCTTACATTTACTCAGCCGCTTAACATCTTTTAGACCCCCTCATCAGATAGTAAAAATATAGTGTCAGCTAAGTTAAACTCTCCCCAAACTAACTAAACTATACTCTACTCTAACTAACATTTTCTCCTCTATGGTAGCAGTATTGGAAATTTTAGAGAACACAAGGAGTTGTCATCTCTCTATTGCAGGGCAGACAACTACTATATATGGATGTACATGGAAAGGCCATGAGTTGAAGCAGGGAGAGTCCCACCCTCCCTACTTGACACAACAGAGAACTTTTATCACAGACATAACCTTCTCCTTCTTTCTGTTCACTGTATATTATCATCATATCATAGTTAGTGTGTCATCATTTTTGTAATCAAGCTGATCCTTTCCTGCCATCAATTTGTTATTAAATGGTCATTTGTCATTTTCCAGCTCCCAAGAACCCCAATAGACAATGGAATTGGGTATACTTTAAATGAGGAATTAAAGAGATCATTTTGCAATTATTTGCTAGGGTGGTTTGACAGACCAGGATTAAACCATTATCCGTATTAGTTGTGCCCTAAAGCTTAAAAGTGGTAGTCAACAATGATGATCTCTTCACCTGATGGGATTGCTGGAACTGTGGTGTCGTTAGGTATGTAGTTGTACATGCTCTATAACAATAATTTTGTTGTTCGAACCGTTTGTGGAAATCTTTGGATATCACCATTTTAAAAATTCTACATTATATACTATCTTAATTTCTCTATAAGGTTTTGTTGAATTACTATAGTTGTTTTGTTACATGGTAGCTGTACTTCCCTGCCAAAGAGTTTATGGTTTCTATTTGTGTTTGATACTCAGAGGGGTTGATAAAAATTGGTGATTTACTTGACAATCTCCCATAAATCATTTTTGGACAATGATAATAAATGATATCGTACTTACACTTTCCCATGATTCTAGGAATATGGCAGAAGCTATAGCATTTATAGTTTGGATACACATATCCTCAAAAACTGTGCTCTACATCATTTGATTTAGTATTCTGAACAAAATTCACAGGTTGTGACCTGAATTCTGAAAGATTAGTGAACAAGCGACCTTCATATATGAAAGCTTCCACTAATCAGCCAGTGGGGATGTGAATCAGTTGTCAAAAAATTTATTTTTCAAGTAGGTTTCAGGATTGTTTTTTCTTGTACAAAAAGAAGACGACATACTAACTAATATTCGGCTTTAAAATCTCCTATTCGAGAAAAGCTCGTATTACCATGTGAGTACATCTGGTCCACATAATGAAGAGGAAGAAAACACCTCTCATGATACGGCAGTGACCACAATGTTAAAATTCTATGATGAAATGTTCTTGCCAGCAGAGGAATTTCTGAGGGAAGAGAGATTAAGTTAGGTTCCTGATATTTTCACTGCAGAACTACAGCCAAGTTAAGCTAAGCTTAGCTGGCTGTTGACCTTCCTAAATGGAAGATTGAATCAAAATCATGCAAATCAAAAATACGTTTATCATTATTTCTTCTTCAGCCTTTCTGACATTCCACACCATAACTGGAAATCAAACTCTGACCTCCTCACTTGAGGGTCAAGGTTATTCAGTCAGCATACCGGGGAGCAGACAGAGAGTGACTAAGAAGTTGTTAGATGATCTCTTGTCGGATTACTCAACAGTTGTCTCTCTTCTTAATGAGGACAATGTAACTTTGTTAGATGTAGAGATATATTTACATCAGATTGTGGAGTTGGTAAGTCAGCAGGGGTGTTGAGTGGAACGTTAGATTGCGACGTTTGTGACATTTAGGGGTTCAACAAGGGGGTTCATGTTAATAGGTTATATATCATTTCAGTTTCGAGCTTGAATAACTTGATAACTGTGACACTATGTATGGGGGATCTAAATTCCTGTGAAATCAATTTAAATCCTAGCCAAATTTTTCCTATTGTAGGTTTACTCTCTCCGTTTATGAAATTCAATAAACCCCAAATTTCAACGTGCGCATGCAATCTCTTGTCTCTCTGTGCAGATGTTTTGTAACCTCAGTAATTATGAAATCTTATTGCTCTCTTATAGAATGATGATCGCCAAACTTTGGTTACAAGGGGAGCGATCAAAATGGTATGTAACAAAATAACGATATCTATATATTGTGCGGGATTTGAGATTATCTACGGTTCATGGTCTATTCAAAAAACTATAGGCATTATAAAAATAGGCACTATTCGGAAAACATTCCGCTATCGGGATGAAATAGACTGCCAATAAAAGTGTTAAAAAATAAGATAAATACTAATGCTCCAATATTCTTTTACCAAATAACATAGTTAATTAGACCATTTTCTAGCAGTGGATGGATCCGCTGCTGCAATGGGATCTTACAGAGTATGGTGGTATCGATAGGGTCGAGATTCCTTTAAAAAAACATCTGGCACCCGAACCTTCAACCTGTTGATAGGTGGGTTGTAAGCTCAATTTTGGAATTTGGAATTATAGTTATCATCAATGGTGCTTCCTTATAACAAATATTATTAAAACTTTTTTTACCTAATTACAAAATTCACTATTGGCTCAGCCGCAAATACTATCAGGCAATTGTACAGTCACTGTACAACTACGGACCTTCACTTGCATACTGTGTTAACCTAGAACATGTTGGCTCCCCTTGTGATGGCGTAGTGATATTGCGAAAGTCGGATATTGAGGCTCAGCGCCACAGAGGGAAAAAATATGTTCTAGTTCTATCCATTAAATTTCACCTCTCATTGTAGGGTTGCTGACTTGGCTGAGCCGGACACCTATCTAGGTATTGCAGATATCCAATCAAATGGAGCTGTGGATGGAAGGATATTTTACAGAAGTGAGACATCATGTGCTATGGATATGTCTAGATTCCCTAATGATAAGCATTAATGTAATGTTACACTTGGATCATTTGATACAGATAAACTTCACTACAATAAAGTGATAAGCAGGGTCGGAGGGGAAGGCTTCGTGAACAATACGGAGTTTGAGCTTTTAGATGTGCAGGTATGACAAATATATTTATATACGTTTGGTTTAGAACTTGCTGCTGTCCAGGATGTTGGAGCTAGATAAAAGTTTTTAGTCACAAGTGGGAAGGGTCTGGTCAATTTTACATATCATAAACCAAAATTGGATCTGTTTGCTTTTAATATAAAGAAAAAGATTTGTAACCTTTGACTGATCAATGTAGAAATTACTGTTTTTTTTGCGGCTTATTGGTAATGTGAAACAACTGGTGCGGACAATTTGGGCCAAATATGATCCAAACTTGTTTGTCATACCAAATTAATTTAATCTGTTATTTTTTATTTAGGCTGATGTCATACCAGGCAAACGTCACTGTCATATGCAGATTTCAATGAAGAGAATCCCAGACCTCATCAGAAGTACAGTTTTGATACCACTACTGGTGGTTTCCTTACTGCCCTGCTCCGCGTTTCTATTGCCTCCAGATTCCCAGGCTAAGGTCGATATCATGATGGAGACTATGCTCAGCTACGCTGTCTACATGATGATCCTAAATTAATACATGCCTCCCTACAAGTACCAACAGGCACCACGGATATGTATGTAGTTAAAATCCATCATATCCAGTCCTCAAGGGGTCAAAATATTGAGAAATGTGAGAAATATCTAATTATAATTATATTTTTTACTAAGAAACTACATTATCCTGTCCTCAATGGCTCAAAAATACTCTTAGCATGTCAGCAAAATAATAATTGCAACTGGATCCCCCTTATCAGTCCTGTAACAATGGGCAAATGATCTTGAAAAGTTGTCATAAGAGCAAGATGGCATTTAAAACCGACCTTGTCTGAAAAAAAAAAACACATAGGCTGCTCAAAAGGTACACTGCATGCAAAATTGGTCTAAGAGAAGACGATTCCATGTTGCACAAGCTAGCTTGATTGTGAGTTTAGTGTGAAAGGTGCGGGCAGGCTACCTTCCACCTGAATCATGCATATTTCACATCTTCCCTTTATATGTGACCACAGGCTTGTCAGAAGAACAGACAGCTCGATCAGAGGAAGAGCTGAATGAATTTGTTCAACACTTTCATTTGATTAAAATCGATCAACCTGCACTCAATGATACATCCTTCTCTATTTTCACAGTGATAGACGTGACAGCAATGGTGTGTGTGAACCTTTTGACATTAGTTTTCACTGCTTTGATCATTCGAAGAACAACTATGGCAAGAACCTGACCACATCCGAAGCTTTATGCGGTAAGTTCTACCATAGACTCACAGCTGGGAGTACACCAACACACAAACAACCTAACTGGATAGAAGTTTCACCCTGAAGACCATGTCTTTTTAGCAATTTTGAAATTCTTACTTGTTTTTCTCCTCATTGGAGCATATAATACAATGTGTTTGATTGTTTAGTTTTGCTCCATGTTTGAGGGTAGCGAATTTATGTATGCTTGGTGAGAAATGGCGTACAAGGGCTTTTGTAGATGCATCACATATGAGACAAAACACGAGCGAACATGATTGAAGCGTAGCAATGGTATGGCAATCTTTTGTAGATGTTAAAACGGCGGGCGGAGGGGGGCGGAGGGGGGCGGAGGGCAGATGGTGGCAAAAGTCTAGGGACTCAGACTACGAAAATGGTCATTAGTACTGAGTACAGATCCCCGCTTATTACCGCTAGTCACATGCCTCTAAAATTTTATGAGATTCTAGCAAGTTTACAGGTTTACGCCAATCTAAAAAGCTGTTCATTGACTAGTCTGAGCCCCCCAGACTTTTGGCCCCCGGCCGACGCCCCCCCCTATCCCGTGTTGGGTGATGATTAGCTTGTTATGACTGACTAGGTGGTGAAGGAGTGGTATTAGGTTGAGTATCAGGCTTTGTTATGTCTATCTACAGGTGATGAAGGTGATTGGGAAACTGACACTGACATCACAAATCGGAAACAGTAATTGCCGAATACCAGCTTGGAATCATCATGAGTTTGAGGACATCTCTGAAAAACCACTATCACAACTGCCTGAAAGCAATGCAGCTCTATTAGAGATTTTACATTGGCTCAAGGAGAAACAGAAGCGATACGAAATTCGGGAACAGTGGACTGAAATCTGTGCTGTTTTAGACAGGCTTGCATTTCTCTTTTCACAACTTCAGTTGTAATTGTGCTATACATTGATATATCCCAGTCATAGACATATTTAAAATAATCTATATAATGTATATGTCTGTGATTGAATGCTACTGATTGATTAACTTGTCCTGCAGAGAATTGAAGAGGACTTTAAACAGTTTTTTACTAACTCAGATAGAGCTCAAATACAATTTAAAGCACAGTATATAAGTAAAAAACAAAAAAACATACCTTTTTTTTAATTTTTTTTGAAAGGAGAATGCTCAGAATTTCAGGTCTTCAAGACACCTCAGTCTTGCTTTTCTGTTCTTATATTCCGGTGTGATTATTGTAGAGCACATCAATATATAATCATAATCATAAATATATAAATACGCTATATAATGATAATTGTCTGTGACTGAAAAATTTACTCATGTGATTTTTTACCTAATAACCTAATACTTCTGGAGTTGCCTTTTCATGTTGAAGTGAACGGCGAGTAAAATACATCTATCTTTTTCTCTGTATTGTCAAAGATATATTAAAATATGATTTTGGGTCGCTTAAGGCTTTTTTATTTCCAAAGCAACAATCAATGCACTCTTACATGGTTTGGGAGGGTGCTTACCAGGTTAGTAGAGATGGTTAAAAGCATCACTTGACAAAAACAAGGTGAAGGATAGCTATAAAAATATAATAATAGCATATTGAGGCAGGTCTTCGGGAAAGTTGTGAAGGTAAAGAAGGTCATGTGAAGATACCTTCAATTTCATGGAATTCAACATGTTATCCAAGGAACTATTTTAGAAGCAGTCTTTCCTTTTATAATTGCAGGTTTTAACACGCCATTCGTCATCCCATGAGATTTTTGAACCCAGGACAACTGAGAATAATAAATATATTGCGCTGACATGAAGAGAGGCGCAGGCTGATATTTTTTTCTTTTTTGCAATGTAATTGGAATATTTCAGGTAAATAGCTTGTCACCAATCCTTACAAATCACCATCTATCCTATCCTCACCCTATGAATATCTATCAGTAATCCAATTTCACTAGGATGTTGCCAAACTCCTTGATCATTTTATTAACTATAGCTTCAAAAATCTAATTTTTGGGGCAAGAGTCTAGAGGGCTCAGACTAGGTAGGCACGACTGTGAGAGCTCATTGACACATAATATTTGTATTTATAAGGCTTTGATGATTGGTATCCACATATTGCGAAGGCCAATTTGCAATTGTGTCAGCCAAAGTTACCCCTCAAGGGGTAGATAATTATATACCATGTGAAGTGATTGATAAGACGGATCTATTCGGAAGCCCAATGATTACTGTTCCTTTACCGCTCTGGTGCGGAAATCACCATTTATCTTCATTTTGACTCTTATGCGTATTCAGTGATGCGTGCTTGGTTGAACATCGGTAACCACAGTGGTATTTCAGCGTTGAATCAGTGATTAGAGGTATTGATATACAGAGGTTTCTTCTTCATTAGCTCTACCATTTTCAGAGGAGTTCTGCTGCTTACAGTCAGTCTTAGTAGAGGAATCCTTTGGTAGGTGTTGTGCGAATACTTTGCTACAATTTACATTCACTAAACCATTTACCCTTTGATTCATCACATTTAACAGGTTTGTGATTGGCGTGAACCCATGGCACAGCCACCAATTGTCAAGAGAATGCCTTCAGCAGTTTTCCACTAAGGCCCTTCTTGGTTTCATTATTTTGCCACAACAGTATTCACACATTCATCCACATTACACTGCTCATCTGAGTGGCTGTCATACCACCTCTCTTAACCTGTCAATACACTGACACATTGTAGCTTAGCAGTGGCATTGATAGAAGAAATGGTACACAAAATTACACAGCTGGGTGCCGTACTGGTATGCTGTCTGATAGACTCCGCTGCTGGATACTTACAGGGTGCACCGTCATCAGTATGTAATACCAAGGACATGAAACCACAACATAATACTGAGTATAATGTCAACAACAACACAGCCGAGTATGTCTTAGATGTATCAGCGACGGAATACGACCCAACAGATTCTAGTAAATCTAGTAAGTTCATGTGTTTGGTCAAGCGGCAGAGTTCTGTAGCTAAAATGATGAGGAGTCTTTTGCACAATGTGCAACGCAAAATGATTCTAGTTGCAGAACATACAATTTGAAGCCACCGGGGCAGGAGAATTAAACATGAAAGGATTATGCTCCAATCCTCATGGCTGGGGGTTTAAGCACGAAATATTGTTTAGGTAATACGTGAACACGATCACCAACAAGCAATTTTCATGATTATACTGTAGGTGTCCTTTTTCCTCAGCTTCTTTTATTGTGTCAAGAGCTGCATGGTGTTTTTGGAAATGGAACTAGGTACAGAAACGAAGCAATCATAAAAAGTCTAGATTTAATCAAATTCACGGCCCCACCATTTCGTGTCTGATATATGATTTTTTATGATTTTGTAGTCACTGTAAGGCTTCGACATCTGCAAGGTGATAAATTCAAAGGCTACCTGATACAGGCAAGGAAGTTTGACTCATTCAATTATATAGCACAAGGAAAAATGACTGGGCCGCCAATTTACTTCAGCCCCATATGCGGTACAACAGGGGTAAGTTTGATAGTAATAAAACTGATGAAAAACCTTGCTAGAATAATTTTAAATGTTAAGTTATTATGCACATGGAACTGAACATGCAAATCACATCCTCGTAGATGCAAAATAGTAATGATGTAACCCTCACTTAGTTATATCACTCTTTCCACACCCAGTCTCTCAAGCTTGGGATGGTCAAATAATATTGAAAAATTGTCCATTTGCCTTCAGCTTCTCCATTTCTAATTCCCAGCCAGATTATCAGGTGAATATGTAGATAGTCAGTTGATTTTCATAATTAACCAAGTTCAATTTATCATGATCATAATACCATAGCATGAAAGTTGGAGAGCAAAGATTAGCATGATGGTTTCACAAAGTTTTAAGTTTCCTTTATAGCGTTTCAATATTATTTTGATTCAACTCCCAATGATAATTGGGCAGATTTAAAGCTGAATTGTAGCCTACATTGCCTTCATTGCAATAAAACATGAAACTGAGGGAATAAAATGGCATAATAACCACCATCCCACTATATTTTCCTCTTGCGTCTAGAAATGAAAGGTCAAGGGATCTTTGCATCACCGCTTTACACATTAAGCATGTTTGATGTGTTGCGTTGTAGAACGGCGGTACACACACCAGCGACTTTAGCAACAATCTGAAATCTGAGATATCAGTAAGCTGGTCAGTACCAGAGGACGTGTGTGAAGCTCTGAGGATGGGAGATTTACAGTTCCAGTAAGTTGGTCACTTATTTGTGTCACACAACTAGGACTATTCTAAGCTTCTAATTACAATAAATTCCTCCTCATCAGCGATTTTTCAATGACATATTTATAGCCTACTGTCAATCAATTGTAGCACAATTAATTCCAATCACATGAGGCATACCCTAAAAAAATGATTAAAAACTTGAATTGTAACCTTCAACTAAAATTCTGAAATTGACTAATTCTCTTCCCCATGGTCTCATCATTGTCTTATGACTTCCTCTGATTGATATCACCACACTACCATATAGGTCGGCTTTTGTTGAGGATTAGGTTAAGTGATTTTATAACAATAATATAAAAACACTATGATTTAATGACGTTTTGACTCATCTATTTCCTTTGGCCGATTCAAGCAAATTAGTCATACTAGAATAGCCTGATTGTACACCTTTCTATGGATGGATGGATGAGAAACCCTTGTTTTTTTGCGTGGAAACCCACAATTTGCGGCTATCCCATGGGAGCTAAGAAGGTTTGATTTACCATTGTTGACTTCTGGTGATCTAATCATTGACTTATGATTTGGTAATCTAAGTTTTTTTCCTCAGAAAACTTGATAGTCCTTTTTTCATAATCTGTTGAATAATTGATCAAAACTCGGTTACTTCAGGAGTCTCTTGAAAAATATTTTTTGAAATCTTGGGAATATGATGAGCCTTTGAACAATTCGTACATTCAATTGTATCTTGAAACTTGTACGCTTGATAAGAAAAGTTCTAAGACCAGACCGGGAGATTTGCAGAATTGATAGAGTTAAGTTGAAGTATATATGATGTCCGCCTTTTTTACCTTCTTGAACTAAGTCACTCCCACCCACGCAATTTTGCAATTCCTGTGTCGGAGGGGCTGGATCAATGGTATTAGCTAAAAGGTAATATCAAAACAAGCCTGGTAACTGATATCTTGCAATCTTTGATGAGGGACTTTGTCAGGTTAATCATCCATTTTCGGAGACTACAAACAGGTCTTTGTCCAAGAATGTATTCTCTTTGTAATCGATGATTATGGTGTCTGCTTGCACATCAATTTAATGGCGTCATGAGACATAAACATATACTTATAATTATGACTGTTGATATAAATTTGAATTGTTTTTATTGCGAGAGGTGATATAAGCAGGTTGGTGGTTCTTGGAAAATCTGAATTACTATCATTTCGAACCACATCCACGAAATAGTACAAGTCTCTAACTTTTGGTGTATAGTGGCTTGAATGACTCCAATTTGAAGGTCATTGCATCAATTTTCCTTCTAAACCAGGTGATAGAAAATGCAGTGTCACGAAGACTCAATATGTATTGTTCTATTCACAGGGCGACTGCTGTAGAACACGTCACAAGAAACCCGTTCACAAATATTTACAGTCCTGTTTTGAAAATGAAACTAGACATTGATCCAGAAATCGTAGAAAGGTGCAACCAGCCAAATGATCCCAACGGAGTATCTGACCTGAAACCAGCAACGCTGTTATTACTAGCTTTGTTATCTGTTGTTAAAATGCTAATGCCATAATTGGGCTTCCCAATGTTGCCATAGCGATAAAAGCTATTTGTACCCATGCCAATCACAAATGCCTTAAAAGGGATGATCACTTATAATAAGGCAACAAAAATAAAGGTGTTAGTCATTGCGAAAAATATTGTTTGAGCTTTGATGAGCATAAATTTTATCTGGTTTAAGTTTTCTATAGTGTTATTAGTATAGTCACCAGTCATATTAGCCACAGTTTTTCGCATTATTCTAGGTTGTTACTTTTGTACAAGTTTAAAAGAGTCACTCTTTGGACCAAGTCCAAAAGTTTTTGTTTGTTCTGCATCATCTTAGATGATCTGTGCTATATCTGGTAATAGTCGCAATGATAGTCTAATTTTTATCATTTCTTTAAATTTATCTGCAATAGTGCAATAAATTATATTGTTATTTTTATTTTTGATAGCTCACTTTAGGTCATTAAGCTGAGTCACTATCCTCGTGATGGTGGCTCACACCACATTTGTTTCTATCATGCAGGAAACTGCAAAGAAAACCTTGGTTATATACAATTTGAACAAATAAAACAGCTAAAAAATGTCTTGGGATATTTGCTGTTTTTTGTTGAGTAAGCGCGCAGATGTGTAGCGCAGTATTATATTATTATCTCCATTCAGACCATTCATTGTACACATCATGATGTGTTTAAACCCTGCGAACCTGCTCAACAGCCAGTTGGATCCATCTCCCGATGTAATATGACGTGGACACCAAAATCATTAAGCAGTTATTCAGTCTATGGCTAAGTCATACCAGGGTGTTTGAGACAGTGTTATACCTCAAACTCCCAGGTCACATTTATACCGTACAGTGAAAAAATTTGGGAGCTGTCTACCCTTGGCAGAAGGAAGGACAACTCAATTGTTCAACGGCTCTGATGTAAACTCATGAGTAAAAATTCTTGTTCAATATCAATGCAATGAGCTCTCTTTTCATAGATCAATGTTAACAGTTCATCATCTTTTATAAGCCTATTCGTAGAACACTTACAAAAAATAACTTATATACCCTCAATCAATTTTTGGGCATTCATCAAATACATAGATTGACAACGGATACGCTACTTATTCTACAGTGTAAGAGACACTTTGGGATCGAGCTATATAATTAAGTATATGATGAAACCGAGAGCCCTAAATTCCATTTGTCATGGTCAGGATGGATCAACAAGCAAAGAAAACTATTTTTTAAGGTAATGTCAAAGACCGATCCGAATATCAACATATCATATACCATTGGAAAGCTGCCGAGCTACTGAAAATGAATACTTGAACAAAAACTTGATTCAATGACGTTGTGTCATTTTAGGGAGGAAATGAGGCAGAAGACGCTGTTTTTGTCAAAGCAGTTGGCGGAGTCAAATTAAATGCAAGAAATTTCAAACCAGGTGGAATGCATACTTAGAGATTGCGTTCATCGTAAAATTTGATTTTCTTTGATATATGACTAGTCTAAACTGACTTTTTACGTCACGCCATACAATGCATTTTTTTTTGTGAAGCCGTGAAAATATGTGAAATTTCAATCATTAATTCAGAACAGATCATAGGCTCGAAACAAAATTAATTATGATTTTCCATTAGAGTACACTTCAAATGTCATACCTAATAACTTTCAACAAATTAGCTTGAATATTGCGAAAACAGTAGACTCTCGAATACAGCTAATATTTTTTGCAACTTTTGCATAACATCAAATGTGCTGTCCAAATGACCATTATTGTGGCCAAACAAAGTTTTTTTTGAAAGTTCTCACATATGAAGCCGCTTTCATTAGCCATGGTGCACACAGGAAATGCCAAAAGATTTTTTCCCTGCATCTTCGTTTTTCTTGAATTTAATGCAAAAGAATGCCAAAAAACAGCTATTTTTTGGGACTTTTGAGGTGTTTTTGGCCATTCTTTTGCGTTATATTCAAGAAAAACGAAGATGCAGTGAAAAAATCTGTTGGCATTTCCTGCGTGCACCATGGGTAATAAAAGCGGCTTCCTATGTGAGAACTTTCAAAAAAACTTTGTTTGGCCACAATAATGGTCATTTGGACAGCACATTTGACGTTATGCAAAAGTTACGAAAAATACCAGGTGTATTCGAGAGTCTGCTGTTTTCGTAATATGCAAGCTAATTTCTTGAAAGTCAATATGTATGACATTTGAAGTGTACTCTAAGGGAAAATCATGATTAATTTTGTTTCAAGCCTATGATCTGTTCTGAATTAACGATTGAAATTTCACATATTTTCACGGCTTCACCAAAAAAAATGCGTTGTATGGCGTGACATAAAAAGTCAGTTTTGACCAGTCATATATCAAAGAAAATCAAATTTTACTATGAACTCAATCTCTAAGTATACATTCCACCTGTTTTGAAATTTCTTGCAATTGATTTGACTCCTCCATCTGCTTTAACAAAAACAGCGTTTTCTGCCTCATTTCCTCCCTTTAATGACACAACGTCAGTGAATCAAGTTTTCGTTCAGGTATTCATTTTCAGTAGCTCGGCAGCTTTCCAACGGTATATGATATGTTGATATTCGGATCGGTCTTTGACATTACCTTAAATCATACTGGGCTGAGGTCAATAATTCGACTTCAACAACAACTTTTCCTTTTGAATCAAGATAGATCGATAAATCAGCATTAGGCTGTGTTTTGTCAAATTTTCCTAACCTTTCTTCCTAAAACAAAATACCTCGGATCTAAATGTACAAACATGGTACTGTATCAGGCAGCCCATGTGTGCGTAACACTAGTTTGATGGCATTTACAGAAATATAATAAAAACGGGATTATACCGGTTTATATTGGCCAGTTTCTACATGTCGTAAGGTTCTGAGAATATAAATGTGAAACTTGCTGCTTCCGTGTATCCGTGTATATGACCTAAATCTGACACATAAAGTTCACACCTATGTAAAACAAGATACATCTTCAGGCTACCTAACCGTAACTCAAGAGAATGTTTATAGCAGGAAAGTAACAAAATGAATCACGACTCATGAGTGGTACCCTTATTCCATATCCCTGTCTCTGTGGCTGCCTTTTCGTTAATTCTGTTTCGTTTCTGTTCAAATGTTTCTGACCAAATGTTTTTTTCTCAAACCAAAACAGAGTGCTAAATTGGAGTTATCATTACATGAACATGGTCTGTGAACAGCCTCGAAACTTTCATTTATATCTGGCCTTCACAGTTTGAGGCTATATGACCGAATATAGTTTGAGAGATTCCTTTCAACTATGAATTAAAAAGGGCTGTATTTGTAGATGGCCCATCTTTATATTTCCTGCTGTTGGTGAAAACGCTGCTAAAAGGCGCACTGGAGAAATGAAATCTAGTTCTGGAAGAAATGGGTTATATCTGTAGCACAAGAATCTGAACTTGCAAGTGCTCCAAGCATTGATTGTTACAACAAACTTACATGAAACAGGAGATGTACTGAAGCTCCATTCTATATTCACTTCACATACAGTTTGCACACACCATCACACAAAACATGGAACCAAGTGATGACAATGTGCAAATGCTGCTTGCAATGGGATTTCCAAGCGAGAGTGAGGTCAAACGTGCCTTAAAGATGGCAAAAAATGACATGAATGAAGCTGTGGATATATTAACCAATGGACAAGCATTGTCACCTTTTGAAGAACTTCCTAGTCCAGGCGCAACAAACCAGTTAGAGAGTGGAGGGGTAAGTTGCAGTAGAGTTAGAGCATTCTCCCTGGTTAGAGTAGTACTGAGTGCTTTATTATAAAATAGAAAAATAAAATGGTTGTAAACTTTGTCTCACTACTCTCTCTTAACTAGAGTAGGTAAACAGATGTAGGAAACTCCATCCTTATAGAAATGTAGGCTTTCACTCCTACAGAAAGCGTGTTGGAAATTACCAACTCTGTAGGCCTGAATGTGCCAAGCCAGCCATCAAATCAGAGTGGCACTCACACGATGAACTAGGATGACACCTTGGCCCTTTGGTTACAGGACGAACAATGCCTCAACTGTAAAATGCTTTAAAAGAACATTTACGATAGTGATTTTAGTGCATTTAATTACTTTTGGACCACAATGATTGGTGAAAACTAAGTGCATCGCAGAGGACACGCTTCATCAACAAGGGGCTTAGGTGATGGGGGTATGGACTACAGTACACAAGAAAATGCAGAAACAAGCTTAAAAATGGCAGTGGTGTGCTTGAAAACCTGGATTGTTGTGAGCATTTATGCAGGATACCTATTTTAATTTTGCGGATTCAGTTTTGAAGATAAGCAACATTTAACCTGTTCAATATTTGGTTTTAGAATATGGACACCACTGAGAGTGCAGACTTTCCTGCAGCTAACCTTTATGAACTTGAAGGGAGAGTGTTCACAGATTCCTGGAGCATTCCTTATCGGTCAGCCTTTTACGCATACTATTGTTTAGCTTTAAATATGCACTGTCGGTTGATTAAATGTTGATTAAAATCGGATGTCATATCACACGCCACATCCCGAAGCATGGGCGGCGAAATATTATTTTTCCTTTATGGCAAGGCCGCAATGTCTGCGCCAGTTTTGCTCTCTGTTTGCAGGCAGGTCGGAGAACACCTGGGGGCCAACCAAACCCCAGTAGTCGATAGACTGCAGTGGGATTCGAACCCACGACCTTCATCACTTGCGTGTTAAAGAACCGGCGCTCTAACCAACTGAGCTACCTCCTACTCCTACTCAGTCTGTTGAAGCCAACACTCAGAGTTAGATGATTGCAACTGAATTTAGTTTGTTTGTTACTGTTACTAAATGTCCGATATTATGTATATATGCAGGGAGGATGAGTCTCTTGCAAAATGCATGTTTGCATCAATAACGCTGTTGACAGAAGGCAGAGCAGGTGCTGATGATCTCTGCAGCAAATTTCTCGACCAATGCTTGCCCGAGGTGAGTAGGATCAGTGAAAAACATTGAGGTCCATACAGTCTCGTGTCAAGTATAACCTATGTTTGTGATCTGAGCCAATCAGCTTTTATATATGCCTTGTGCCAAGTTGAGCTCTCTCACCAATTAGCAATAGTGGCTTATTCCTGACATGGGAGTTATATGCTAAATTTGCCTAAGGTCAACAGTTTGAGTATAGCTGCTTATCATTGCTCATCACCCTTGTTACTATGACATTGCAAGTATTCTGAGTAATGTAAAAAACCTTGCAATGAAAAAAATCAGTCGTCATGACTGTAGTTCCTGCGAAATCTGTGCGAAATATATCTATAATCATTGCTTACCCAATTTTTTTGTTTCTGTTTTAGTCATTTAGAAAATTACTCAACTCTCAGGCTATATACCGTTGGTCTGGAGATATTCAAGAGGGTGTTTATGACATGGTGCTCATATTAATGGAGCTAGTAGCCGTTTCATTACAAATGCCTTCAAAGGGAGAACAAACCTACATTCCTCATGTACTGCTGGAAATTTTAGCTCAAGCTATGAACTCACAATGTGAATTCCATCAGAAAAACCGTAACATGAAGTAAGACATTTGATTGTTTATTCCATACGGTATATTGAAGAGATATTATATAATGGGGTGCTACCTAATACCACCCCTCCCGGTACAAAACAGCTCAACACTCAGTTCAGTATTGACAAAGCCTTCAAAGACTTATCTAATCAAACTGTAACAGAATGTGTAAAAAGTATATATTGCTGGAGCCCTGTTGGCAACACAATGTGGTACAATTTGGAGTTGCCCTTTCTTTCTGACCATATAAGTTTTATCCTGTTCCCGCAACAGATTTTCATTATTCTTTTAGGACAAAGCTTGAGTTTTGGCAGGACAAAATGGGGGAAGAGAGAGTGATTAGTGAACCTATCAGCCGAGAGTATTATTGGCTCTGCAATCTTATCAACAAGTTTCACTACCACGGAGGCCTTGAAATGATCACTGATACAATCTGTCTTCCAAAGACCAACCTTGCCGTGAGTAGCTATCTGTATGAAAGTTTTCTAACCTGGGAAACAGACATATCAGCGTTGTATTCCATATTTATACATACAGTTTAATAGCACAATGATATATACTGTGACAGTCCTGAGGTAAGGCTTAATATATCAACAAAATCTAAGATGTTACTATGCAGTGACCTTTTCTGGTAAAGAAGGATTCAAGTTGAGAACGAAATAGATAATTCTCATTTGGTTATCTGTATTTCTCAGGGGATGGCATCATTAACAGAACCTCTTGCAGCATGCGTAGAGTTTTTGCACCCAGCGCTAGCAAAGCCTTTGTTTGAGAAGAGTATGAAGCGAATTCTTAGTATGATTGAAAACCTCGGTCCTGATGATTTCAAGGATAAGGTGAGTAAAATCTTCCTCAAGCTTCACATTATTTTTTTGTATATGCATGGTTGAAAGGAATGATTTATTATGCTGAGTCAGGTGACATCAAAGCTGCAAATGAGCACCACAATCGCAGCTGAGCACGGCAGATTTCTTCAGTATAAGATACAGCATATGTTTAATTTATGACTCTATATATGCCTACATCAAAATCTTTCCTTTTTTATCATTATACAGTATATCGGCAGAGCATGTGATTTGCTGCGTAATGTAAAGATAATCTGTCAGTCATTGTGGAAAAAGCAAGTAGACATGGCTGATGAGCATAGACTGAACCTGGTGCTGAGAATGCTCAAATGTCCTCACTTCAACGCCAAGATGAACTCTCTCATTGAGGTTTGTTCGTCCCCAAAATTTACCAATACCAACAAACTTGGCACTACTGAGATTTCTCTATAACATATACATTATGTTGTTTATCCATGAGGGAAGTTATTTGAACTAGCAATAGCAAATAGCTAATCTCTGAAATCAAAGGAGAAAAGGATGGCAATTTTGAAAACCCCATATGTATTGCACCAAGGTGTCTCCTTAAGTGCAGATTTTTAAATTTCTTGTTCATAAAACCTTATTGTCACAGATTACAAAGATGATAGAGGATGCAGTGACAGATCGTGATAAGTCTGCAGTGAAGGGAGCCATACCCCTGGAGAAGCTGACTAGCTGGATGGCTGAGAATGAGCTTCTTAGTATTATACTATCGGGCAGTATAGACCAGGCTCAGTATTGTGAGAAAGTGAAGAAGATTGTTGAGCATGTCGGACCGCATCTCTCTAAAGAAGACCTGGAGAAACTGTGGAATAGAACAGTGAGTCACTAGATTAATCCCGAACAAGCTCTTGATGTGGGATTTTTATCCCAGTTTTTCTCTTTTTTTCTATATGCTTAGTCATATTTGACGGCCCTTTTTTAAGATTTTTTGTAGATACCCTATATAGCTTATTGATGTATTGATGATTGAAGTGTTGGTTTAAACTCAAAACTAGACTTAAGTCAAAGCGTGAAATCTTATGTTTGTTGTTTGATTTTTGTAGAACGACCAGACGAATCATGTAGTAGATAACATACATGGTATATTCGCGGCAGCGGCCTCACAGTTTTCCCTGGAGCAGTTTGCAGACTTCACTCAGCTCATAACAGAAAACTGGCTCAAAGAGAAAGAAGGCATGAAGGAGAAACTCATTACTCTGCTCGGTCTTATAGGCAAAGATACCAAAAATTGTGAACTTGCTCAAAAGGTGATAAATCATGGAATTTTTGGTTGTATCATTTGTCTGTGCTGCTTTATCCCGTGTTGGAACATGTCAAAAGACACTTCTATATTTCTGCGTATTTCCATTCTTACAAATATCACATATCTTCTGCATATTTTGAAGGGCACAATTTTGAGTTTTGTGATATATATATATTAACATTGTTTGTGTTACTGTGTTTTAAAGGTTATAGAAGTACTATGGGAGTTATCTCACCGTGAAGGTGTTAATCGAGAACTGGTGGATAAAGCTTTAGATGAAATGTATCAAATTATGGTGGATAGTACGGTGATGAAAGACTCATATAAGAGAAAATATCTAGAGCGGTGTATAGATAGCATAAAGAAAGGTGGGTTAGCCAAGTTGGTGTTTTCAACTCCGCATGAGGTAAAGTTGATCTAAACGGTTGTATTCCAATTGTTGGTTCCCTACAGCCAGCCTTATCCAACCCTGCGCATGAATCTGCATCCTTGATTTACAGTTTGTTCAAACAATTTTATCTCCTACGTTGTTATATCCAGGGTGTTTCTGTACCTGCAAATATTGAAGGATGAGGATTAAAAAGTGCTGCAATTTCTATATTTGTTAACCACCCATAATCGGTTGTATTTTTTACAGGTGTTTGGATAATGCCAGCTCTAAAGCAGCTGCTTAGTCTTGTCAAGCACATAGTCAAGTCAGCCACTAATCGGGCAGACAAAGCAAAAATTCTCACTGAGATTCACAAAACAGCTGACATCACTAAGCTGCTTATGTCTAGTCTTATATCGTGCCATCAGACCGCTGTTACCTCTTCCTTAGAGATGGGGGTGGCGCTGTGTGCGCCCCTATCCATCGACGGGAAATACACTCATCAACAGGTTAGTCACCTTTTGTCTCAGAATCGACTATGTTGGCCATAAAATTCAACACAATACTGTGACTTTACCATTTTAGTTACTTTTTGTGAATCATAGATGGATTAATGAAGGAAGTTGTTTCCCAATGTTCAGCGAGTATGCAACTCTCAACTTATTATAATCCTACTAAATCGTTGTTCTCTTTTAGACAATCGAGCTTCATCTACAGTGCCTCCAGTTTGTTCTTCAAGAAGCAACTGGTGTCTTCATGTCCTGGAGTCGAGTGAAGGAATTCTGGGATTGTATGGTAGCTAAGCCTGAGGCCTGTGACTGGGATAGAAACACATGCTATACCTGGCTAACTGAGAGATTTCAGGAGTTAGAAGGAGAGGCTGCCTGTAACCTGTTCACTAAGAAGCTAATGACTGATCACTCATTCGGCCTATCTATGGAAGGTAAAGGTCATTTTAACTGTAGTTTAATCACTAGAAAATGTCAACTGAATAGTGTATAGCTATGCCAATAAACGACAACTGCAATCAACCTCACCTTGATAAAGCCCGTGGAAGACAGCAGATTCCAGCATCAAAGTACTAGCTGTTATGTCTCCTCTGATGTAAATGTGCGATAGCATTATTATTCTATTGTTGCACAGGATTTGAGTGCTGGAAGAAGTTTTTCGAATACATCAATGTGCACGAACACAAGCTAAAGGGAGGTTCTGTAGAGAAGATGGATTTGATTGGGCTCGAGGAATTATGGGGGCTCTGTCTAAATATCAGAGATGTAGAAATAGCACAGCAGGCCATCAGCTTTCTACTGCAGAATATCTACATCAACCTCTCATCAAAATATAAAAGGGTTCGTAAAACTAAACATGTATAGGATAAATCACTTTTGGTTGGCTGTCACAATCGTAATGACAAATAATCTTTGCTATTACTTGAACCTTTCATACAGTAAAATTATGAATTTTGTGAGTGGTGGCCGATCAGCCTACTACTAGGTGCCAGAGAGCAAGTATGATTTTGGTTTTTTCACCATTGCTATAACTCACTTTCTTGTTTTAGGATATGGCCACGCTACACAAACGTTTTATTACAGATTGTCATCGCCGACTGGAGGCTCTACTCATCTCTCTTAGAGGAGGTGGATCTGTAGTGTTTAGATCACTCTCTCAAGCTTTATACACACTCACCGCTCCCATAGTACCAGGTATATTAGTGGGATATAAATATGACCTTTTTTGAGTTGTCCTTGTTGCTCGAGTACATGAACTTTGAACAGGAAAAAAATAGAGTACAATTGACCAACAATGTATGGATATTCTGATCGGTTCTCTTGTATTATCATAATGAAGTCATGCTTTTATATATTATGTTCAATTGCTTCTTGCATTAATAACTCGTTGCCAGAGTCGGTAATGACAGGATTTTATGTTCAAAACATTATTTTACAAACTTGTAGACCTAGAGAAGTTGCCTGCCCCTCTTAGACCAAAGTATGCTATGAATATAGAGAGATTACTGTTAATAGTAGAGCAGTATGTAGTTACAGTAGAGGAAGTATATCATCAGTCTAGATCACTGTTACCTCACGGATCGTCTTTCTACGGATCACCTCTCACTGTCAGCTGTGAGTGTGAGACCAGGAAAGAGCACTTCATTATACAGGTATGGAACTACCTGTAGATCATATTCCGCTACATATTACGTATGGTTGGTAATAATAATCAGCACTTATTAAATATAATAATATATATGATATATTTATGATAATAACCGGTTGGGAATGGATTTGTGGAGACATAGAACATACCATACCTAACAGTGAAAATTCAAATTAAATTTATGTGTAAAAAGTATCTGTATAATAATGCATCCTTTCATCTTATCTATAATAATCTTATAGTTATTTATATCAATAAATCTACCCTGCTTGAATAGTCTCCCATTATAAGTCATTTCATGTCATTATTGTCTATTATTATATGTTACAGACACATCGTAATGAGTCATTACTATCATTTCGATCGCTGGTCGCAGATCGTATGAATGTTAGTCCAGAACATATCCTATTCAATCAATCAGAGCTGAAGAGTAACAAAGATCAGAGGCTGTTAGGTCAGCTTGGTATAGATGATGGTTACAAAGTCATATTCAGACTCAGTCATTTGTCTTCCAGTAACATAAACACTTCTTCCAGCACACAGGTTAGTCTGCTATGATATTACGTAGGTATGTGTCAGGACACAGGGTACAATTAAATCGTTGCTCGTGTGCATACAAGGCAGACAACTCGTAATGTAAAAGTAGTAGCAGTTATATCATAGAGTATTTAACTCTTGGTTTTTTTTAGGATACCTAAATCTCTCCTTTAGGTTTCGTCATATATAATATTAATATTACTATATATTATATACTAATTCTATAATAATATTATTATACTAATAATATGTGCACAATATTAGTATAACTATTGCATAGTTCTCTGATATTTGTATTCTCTTACTAAAACACTCTTCCACTGCTCTTCAGTGAATGCTGACATGTTCTGTTTTTAGCAATCTGCCTCTGCATCAGCTTTGCCCACAGTAAATGAGACCTCCGGGGCGGCAGCAGCAGCGGTACCTAGTCTAGCCATAGCTAGCGCTTCGGCTTCCTCAGTGCTTGGTGCAACATCTCCTGCTAAATCTGGTAATTATGAACTGGAGAAGAACCTGCCTGGTGTTATGATCGCTCAGGAAAGTCAAGTATTTAAGCTGCTCTATCAGCTGGCTGACCTGGGTGAACATAGGTAAGTAATTCCACTGGCGTATGTGCCTAATGATCTGAATTTATTGACGTGCTTTGTTGATTTTCATTTGAGATATGGAACTCAGAGCAGTAGATTGACTCCTCGCTACCATTTTTTTGGCTGTGCATGGCGTTTGCTTTTCTACCACAACCCACAGCAAATCACAGAATACCAGACACTGATTTCCAGTGGTTTGCATGTCTATATTGCAAGTCTGGTCGTTTTATTGTTAATCTTCTCAGCAAATTGAACAGACATACCGACAAACATTTATAATCCTTTATATCTTTTTACATAATATGTAATATTATATATAATGTATATATTATTGGAGCTGTATTCGTCACTGAGTTTGCATTGTTTATATTACAGAATAACGAAGCGGGTTGTAGCATTGTTACATCTGATACCTACAGACCCAGCCGTGCTAGACATGGTAGATAATATAAACTCGTCTAATAATGGAGCTGATACCGAGTCACTGCCTGGGTCCACCCTCAGTACCCCCTCTGTGAGTCCCTCCCCCAGCCCTCGTAAAGTGCGACACTCTACGGGCTCTACATACGGCAGCCAGACCAGCATGTTGAGCAGAAAATCCAGCTCAGCCAGTAAACTAGTCGGATTGTTCAACAAAGGCAACGGAAGCAAGGAGATAACCTCACCGTTCATAGTCAGATACAACTTAGAGGTTAGTGGTGATAATATGACTTAGAATATTTAACTTCTTGCTCAACCAAAATATAAGGTGACAAAATCTACATGATGCTTCTGGCATATGGAAACTTGACATCGGTATTGCCGACTGAACTGGAAAGTCCTTGTAAACTTAAAGGTTGCGTTTTTCATAATAATATGTTAATTTTTTGCAGGTATTGAGTTCTCGGATAATGCCAGTAGATTTCCCCACAGACAGACCCACTCAGTTCTGTGAAGACTTTATGACAGGGAACGGTTTATCGCTCATACTGCAGATATTCCAGGTCGATTACTTCCCTGTAGAAGTTGAGAATGAAGTGAGGCAGGCATGCTACAGTCTCGCTCTGCAGCTTATATCGTACGTCCAACTCACTTTACTCAAACTATAATCAAATCTAAAAATGAACAGAATACTGTATAGATAAGTTAAGAATTTATTGCAACTCTCACAGAAACCATGGGGTTTATCATGGAGTAGTTTTATCATGAATAAAAAGAAAAAATTAAAAAATTTAGTGTGACACTCACTGTAATTGCATGCACAAAACTATACTCAGACACATTTTTAACACATGAGGTTCCCAGATTCAGAACTTTTACTAGGTTTAAGAAAATCCATATTGATGAATAACAATATGTTGATCATATACAGATACTTACTATGTGGAGAGACAGTAAGAGGTAAGTCACAGTCAGCCTCCACCTCCACCCTCTCTGCTATACAAACTATGGATGTGTCAGAGTTCACTGACATGCTCAGCTGTATGATGAGAGTAGCCTGGGCTGCCAGTATCGGTAAGCACCACCTCTCCAGCAGTATGCAACCTACCAGGGATCTCAATGCTTATGGTCGTCTTCGACAAAACAGCGCAGGTACAGTACACAATATCCCCTTGTAATTATAAGGATGATGATTTTTTTGTCTACGACGTTACCCTTATTGACTACAGCATGATGAAACAAGCAGTAGCAGGTTTTTGTTGGACAACGGTCTTTGCTAAGCTATGTTTCAAAATAGCTTGTTTTGCTGCGTTGAGTTGAAATTCATATTTTACGTAATTTTGTATCACATTCTGATTTTACAGACAGTGCCACCAGTTCAAGCAGCGAGACAGATGTAACTTGTCTACATGCTGGAGTGTGTCTCAGTCAAACTTCTGTTGATGCCATAGATTCTAGTATTGCAGTCAAAGCCTTTGAGATTATGGTGTTCTGCCTCTGTGCCCGTCCTGAACTTATCGGTAAGTTATTACATGTTTTTTGTTGTGATCAAATCACGCATGACATGATCAGCGGTTTTCTGGAAGTTATTTCTCCATGGTACTTGCGGACTTTCCCACTATCTCGTTTTCTCTGTTTTAGCTTGGCCAGGAAAACTGATTGGTATCATTATTTTCTCATGTTTCAGGGCATTTCTACTCTCTACCATGTGTCGCTGACTTCCTTCTGGACGTTTTGACGGGATGCTGCCGGGATGAAGTGAGGATATGTGCTGCTAACTCTCTACGTAAGCTGTCAGACACTATCCCACCTCAATCATCAATAGAACATCCAAAGTACTATCTACTGAGAGTTATCCTGGCTGCCAGACTGCCTTACTGGGTCAGCAGCTCATCCACACGAGGTGCACGGCAGGTATGTACTGTAAAAATACAAACCTGTACTTAAAGTAGTACGCACTGGTGATTGTGAGTTATGAACTAAAGTGATATCCTTATTGTGAGGGATGCCAGCAACAGGTTGGATTCCCAGACTCAATAAATGAATAATAATAAGCACCAAACTTTTCCTACTTCTATTTGCCAGCCATGACTTTATTGGCCAACAATAAATATTGAAGTTGTGTTCTCATGACTACAAAATCGATGTGATGATGTTTGGTGGTAAGTTTCATTTGAGAGATCGCTCATTTATATTTTTCTGTATCTCTCAGCGTCTGCTAGCTCAGTGTTTGCAGTATTTTGATCTGCGGTGTCAGATGTTAATGAACCTATCACACGCAGAGCAGCAGCTATTGAATGTAGACATAGCCAGTATGCTGGAGGATGAGTTAGCCTGGTTATGTAACTTTCAGCCTTCTTGTAAAAGAGTATCAGACATATCTACCGATGATATACTCCTGACAGGTGAGAGTTTGAGAAGGAACACCATACAAGGAACATTTCAGTTTGTGCTCTACTCCAGAGCCTATTACTTGGTTGTATCTTTTTCTATCATAGCTTGGCAGTTTGTATATTTCGGTGCAATTACGTTGATGAAATTTGGAGACAATCATAACAACCTTCTGTACTAATTTGATGTAATATATATTATATGTATCATGAACTTTATGTTGGATAGTACTCATTTGTTGAGAATGTTTTACAGAATACCCAAAAAATGAGAATAAAAAAGTCACAAAGATGTGAATTGTTAGAATCATTATGAGATTATCATATGTTTCAGGCCACCTTCGTCTCGTCCGATGTCTGCTGACCTGTGAGGGAGTAGATAAACAGAAGCACATGTCTGTTATTCACACATTACTAGATGATTTCCTATTCCCTGCTGCCAAATTAGAAAAGTCTGCTGACTCACATGATTCGCTGGCTGATTTCTCTCCAAAGTAAGTATCGAAAAATAAATGTTTAAATAAGAAATCTCAACATTGTACAACTCATACAAGTTTTCATAGAAGTTTTTTTTCATTTTGCCTGTTATTTGTTACTTATACATGTGTGCGTTCACTGTTATTTCACAGATGTATGGTGCCATTATCTCAGGAAGCAGCTTACGAGGTGTTGTTAGAGATTTGTCATAATAACTGTAATGGACTAAAATCAGTAGCTGATAAGCTCATAACCTGGCATCACAGCTCGGTGGATACGACTGAGTGGGAGTATATGCCTCCTGTAGAGGGCCGCGCCAGCTCAGGTACAAAATTAGGATTCTTAAGCTTAGCATATATGGTGAAAAGAATACCATGCCCAACATAGCCTGTCATTTTATTTTTGATAATTCAGAATAAGTGAGAGATGAAAGGCTTTGTTTGCATGAGGCTATCCATGAAGCTTTGTATGGTTGGCCCGCTTACCCGACAAGCTCTAAAAGCCCATGATAGTCTCTGCAGTTTGTGAATTTTTAAGGAACTGATCCAAAGATGTCTGCTGGGTTTATTCACAGCTATCTTATTTGTTATTTTTTTGTAAATTTATTGTCTTTTTACCAGGTTTTGTTGGATTGAAGAATGGAGGAGCTACATGTTATATGAACTCGGTTATACAGCAGCTGTTTATGATACCAGGAGTGCCTGAATCACTGCTTGGTGTAGATGAGGATAATGGTGAAATACAGGATACAAAAACGTGAGACAATCCAACATAGATAGTGGTACCGCTAGTAATCTCGTCTCTGAATATGAAAAGATGATTCCCATGATTGCCAAAACAAAAACACATTATAAAACGCCGGAAATTTACAATGCAGTGTTAAAGAATCTATTTATATTATTTGCAGGGTATTCCATGAACTACAGAATGTATTTGGACAGTTGTTGGACAGTCAGCTTCAGTATTATCAACCTGACCAGTTGTGGCATGTCTTCAAGCTCTGGGGAAATAGTGTCAATGTCAGAGAGCAACAGGTATGTGTACATAATATAATACTGACAGTAAATAAATACAATTACCAGTAAATAAAATAGTCAATATAATAAATTGGATTTATTTGTTGTGTTAATGTCAAACTTCCGATGTCAGAAGCATTATCTGACATTGTTCTCTTCATTCCATATAGATAAGCGTTCATAAAATAATTCAAAGATTGATTGGAAAGAGGTGACGGTCATCATCTTTTGTCTTGTCATCATATTTGAATGGAAATCTTTGTGAAACATCATATATACGTGTATATTGAGATGATGCGCCCTTAGGATTTGATTTCTCAACGGATAATTCCAACCTTTTTCCAGGATGCATTCGACTTTTTCACTGCCCTCACTGATCAGCTGGATGAGACATTGAAGAAATATAAGAGAGAACCAGTATTTCAGAACAGATTACAAGGAGTCTTCAGTGATCAGAAAAACTGCGAAGACTGCCCTCATAAGTAATGAACATATCAATGTTTTGTTATAATATTCAATGGATCTGTCTGGTCATCACATGCTTTGTTTAAGTTGGAAAGGGAATACATCATCGCAATTGATTTGGCATGGATCTCACTAGAGAGTTGATCTCATCAACATGTGCTCCGGCCTGATGAATTGAGTGAACAAGTAGAGCAAGGAGAGAGTAAACTTTCAGAGAGTTAACTTTCTCTCAAACAGAGATTAAACTTTCTGAAGTTTGGTTTTCACAATCCTTGATCATCATAGTCAGCAGTCTTAGGCTACAAAGGAATGTTTCTCAGCTCTGATCATAAGAATTAGCCCTACTGTAACAGCTTTGAAAAATTTGTGTTGACTCCCTCTTCCTTTCCTATACATGATCTTTTTCTGATGTCGCTTTTTGTAGGTATGAGAGAGAAGAACCATTCTTTGCTCTGAATCTGACAGTGAGTAATCCCAGCTTGGAGGAGTCACTGGATCAGTTTGTGAAAGGCGAACTACTCGAGGGAGATAATGCCTACTTCTGCGAAAAATGCAATCTGAAGGTAAACACATTTAACAACAATTTGCCACCACCATAGCCCCACATTATTTAGATGCAGAAGCATCGCGTATAATTGACTGAGATTTGACTTTAGAAAGATGCTAATCTGCTGGATTACCCTGTGGGTAAAATCTGTCTACTCAAATTATTTGTATAGCAGTTCATCAAGGCAAAACATATTTTTGGCCAAAAGAAATGCTGTTCTTGAAAAAATTATGTTTTTCCCTTTTTACAGAGAAATGCAGTGAAGCGGATGTGTATCAAAACTCTACCACCTGTTCTATGTATCCATCTGAAGAGATTCAACTTTGACTGGGAGGCAAACAAGGCACTCAAGTTTGACGATTATTTTAAGGTCAGTATCTGCTATAGAAGACTGATGGCAAAGAAAATTGAAGTACTGTATTACCGTATAAGGGTCATTTGATGAAAAGTTTTACACATGGGCAGATAATACCAAAGTCACAGCTGCCAACATTACATGATTGTTTCAGTTTATCTCGTACATTATTCAGACAATACGCTTGAAATTTGAGTGGTACATGAAATTTGGTATAAATGTATACCTTAATAATTCCATCTTATTTTATTCCTTTCACGCCCACAATTTGATTCACATATTGTTTGATTTCATTTTAGTTTCCCCTTGTGTTAGATATGGGCCCGTACACAGCGGATGGTAAGTCAGTACGTTACGAGTTGGTAGGTATGGTCGTACATACTGGTCAGGCATCAGCCGGCCATTACTACTCCTTCATTAAAGACCGACGAGGGAATAGCATGAGTAACGAGACTTATGGAAAGTGGTTTAAGTTTAACGACACAACTGTCGAGGAGTTTGATATGACTGAGGAAGCGATGGCTACAGAATGCTTTGGTGGAAAATACAAAGCAAAAACAACTGAAACCTGCTTTGGTAAGATATTCTGTTTATATTTGAGTTTGATAAATCACACTGTGTACTGCTAAAAATTTACACATCTCTCAAGAAATTATTTTTTTGAACAACCTTGTTGATGTGCATCGAGGCACTCTGATTTAGCATTTTGCTTACATATGGGGTCTTCTGAGATGTCAGTATAAAATTTAAATAAAATATGGATGACTAATTATTCACTGCTGTTGACTTGAAAGTCTGAAATCTCACCAACTATACAACAATTATTCTTCCTATTTGAAGGTCCAACAAAGTTACCGGAGGATCGCGTAAGATACTGGAATGCCTATCTATTGTTCTATGAGAGGATTCGTACCTCCCGTATGTCGGGCCGTCGTACCTCCTCTAGGCTGAAGGTCCTCCGTCGGTCACATGACAGCCCAGGGTCAGGGTCAGTCAGACAGGATAGTCTATCTGAACTCAGTGAGCTCGTTCATCAGGGAGAGAAACAGGTACAGTAAATTCTGTCCGAGACAATGTTATAGTATTTGTTTCGGATCCATTGTCCTTTTGGCAACAATTAAGATTACCAGTCAGTAGAGGTATTTTCATCTCTTATACGAACCGATAGCTGTACAAAGAGTTTAACTTTTATTATCAAATTGAGTTCAAACTTCCAAAGATCACTTACTCTAAAGTGTGTATCAAAATCAAAAGGTGTCAATCCTTACCGTGTTGAGTTTCCCTCCAGTAAGAGTGTGACAACAACAAAAATTTGCAATATACTTTTTTTACTCTACTTTATTCCAATATTCTGCGAATTCGGCCTTACAGTTCATATCGTTGTCTATAACAAACAGGGAGTATTCACCAGTAAGATCCCCGGTAGAGTACAGAAGAGCATCAGACTGGATAATCTACAGTTTCTCCGCAACAGGAATGTGTACAGTGAGGAGTATTTTAGGTTTATACGTAACCTAGTATCCATAGAGGCAGGCGGTGATGTCGTCATGCTAAAGATACAAGTGGAGATGGCACTCAAGTTCATGCTCAACACCTACCTGAGAACAAAGGAAACACTCAGGTTAGCAAAACAGAGATGCTGCTAAGTTTGCCATAGAACTTTTTTGGTTCTTTGTTTTATTTTCAAAGCAGGTTAGGTCTCATATATAAGATGTTGTGTGTGTCAAGACCTCACAACTAATTCCTTTTTTTTTAAATGGTTGACTTTGGTTTGATAAAGAGCGTTACAAACAGAAAGTCTCTTGTTTCTATAAATTAGCAAGTAATATTGTAAAACGACCATGTGAGCCTTTTCAACATTTGCTAGAAAGCTAACATTAGACAGATTTTGTTTCAGAAAATATTACAAGCGTGTATGGAGCATTCTGTGGTTGAACACACTGCCTGGATACCATGTTTACTTATATCACCAATCTGACCTGTTTTAAGACAGGATGCTTGTGACTTAATGGCATTCCTGAATGGATCATTAACTGTGAACTGGTGATATATATCACAATGATTAATGTTTTACTTGTTTGCTATTTTAGACCTGATATGAGACCCTGGTATAAATGGTTCAAGTCGGCATTCGAGAAATGCCCAGAAGCTCTAGCCTGGTTTATTGATTACATAACAGAAGATCCTCACACATATATAACGTAAGATAACACTTGTATGATGAACTGGGACTTGCACTCAGTCCTAGCCCAGTATTATTGATGGGTTTACAAAAACCAATGCGAGGAACAAAGAAAATGTGTATGGTGCGTAAACCACACTACCCTACCCCATTGCTTTGACTCGCCTAGTCTGTGTACAATCCATATGTTGTCCATAGTAAGTCAACTTCTCCAATTCCAAAGATATGGATACCAGTACAATGGCGGAATCCTGATGGATATTATTGAGGAGAGTGGCAACCTTCAATGTGTGCATGGGTTACCTTGAGTGTTCAGTGAACTGGATGCATGTATTAACATATATTATATATAACTTATTCAGGCCTTATCTGCTGACTTGTGGTATAAAAGAGATCAGAGAGTTCTATGTGGATGTAGTAAGAAGCGCCACAGAAGACTATGTCATGCATCTTCATGAAAACGGCCAGGTACTTATTTACTCATGCTGTTTCTGTTAGAAAGTTTTCCTTTTCTGGTTTTTACAAATATGATAGCCACCAGAGTCAAACCAAGAGTCAAGGAATAAATTATATATCTAGAGGTTGATGCTCTTTAGGGTGATTTTTTTGCATATTCTGCCTGACTGATGGTAATCATGTTTATATAGGTAAATTTCACCGTTTACGTATATAAGCATTACCCATGACTTCTCCGAAGGAGTAATATTACTCATTGACCCTTGTTCCCATCTTCCTGTAACTGACTTAACCGCATTATGTATTATTGTGTTACAAATAATTTCAGAACGTGACCATGTTGGATACCCTGTTGGAGACTTTGTTGGCCTTACTTAGCAGAGAGGTTGTTGAACACGCTAAAAACTCCCAGGAGTACTTTGAATTCTTTTATCGATACAGCAAACTGGTGAGGTTCTTTTAGCTTATATTTGAAAAATCCCAATTCAGAGGATAGAACTCAAAAGTGAAATGGTTTCGACATGAAGCCATGTTTGTGATTGAAAGTACACCATCTTTCATGGGATATGCAAAACGCTACCTTTTCTTATGTAGGGCCATTACTGCGAAATAGTAAGTAAGTGTCGCTGATAGTTGATGTTTTTTTCTTGTTCCTGCTATTTTTCCCAAAGATTGAAACTTACCATCTTCCCTCACAAATGGAATACAAGTCCATTAAATGTTCTTGGATGTAGTCCCCTAATTTGATCAACTTGAAATGGACAAAAACTCTCCCCCTCCCAACATGCTTTTTTGAGACAGGCACATTTAATGTTTTGGTATGTTGTTGCACCAAATGTTATTGTATGGCATGCAATTTTAGCTGTTATATTTAATCGATGTAACACTTGTTTTAAGATTACAGCGTCCAGGAATCATAATTTTAAGTTTTCCAATCTTCGTGTAAGCAATAGAGTTTTGTAAAATTAGCTAAAAATTGCTGACACTACAACGCATAATTTTTGTGTTTATTTTTTACAGTCTGAGTTGACTTGTGACCACTTACTAAGTCAGGATGTGTTTCAGCTGTTTGTGAACTTTGTCGTGGGTAAAGTGCCTGAAGACAGTACTCTGGTAAGTTTCTACTACTTATTTTATTCTCATTATTTTTCCTGCTAAAAGGACAGATATTAAACAATGCTATTAATGAAAAGAAATAAAATATATAGCATAAAGAGCAAGGGAACAGCTTGATAGTCCAGAAACAGCCGTCCCATTTGGGTTAGCTGATCTCGTGATGTATCAGTGAAGAATGTCATGAGGATATTTTCCACAGAAATGTATTTGAAGTCTGTGAATTTTGAATCAGTGAAAAATATTTCATTTGTGGATAACTGCACATATTCCAAAGCAACGCTCAGTTTTGTTTGTTTGTATAATCTTAAAACCATCTCTCCAGAGATATTTCCAAGAAATAATAAAACTTACTAGATGCATAATATTGCTAAAACAAAAACCCTTTCAGAAAGGTAAATGCAAAAATAAAAAAAATAAAAAAATCAATAAATAATCCATTTCCACAAAGGATATCTCTATATCCCAATAAACATTTACACTTTATGTTTCGAGCAGGAGACTTTACCAAGACGCTTTACTGTAATACAGACAAGAGAGTTCTGGCCTCTGCAGTGCTGTCTAGCTATCCTCCTTCTACATCTCGATCTCAGGGCTCAATCTGGTAAGTTTGTGGACTGGTACCAAAATAGCGCTCAGCTGGTTGTGTGTATTTGTGTAATCTGACTTGATATCGCAGTGAATTGATTGTTGAAGGAAAAATACTAAGTAATGTTGCAGTATCCATATTCATAATGCATACAATGTTTACATTGCTTTTAAATTCTACCTACTAGCCTAAGCCTGTTCACCAGCTGGATTTTTTGCCTGTATTTTGCATAGTTTATATAGTAAATTGATGATGGGAATACTATTTTCCTCTTAGATGCGGAAATGTTGAGTGGAAGATCTGAGCGCAAGTTCCCGTTTGTAAAGAAGCATCCCAATCCTTTATTCTCAATCACTGATGATACAGCCAATGTACTGAAGGCTTCATACTGCCCATTCTACATCCGAGAGGTTTGTACCAGATTCTTACTAAAACATGACACCCACACTATAAATCTTCTGTAATCCAATGGGGTCTGGTTTGATTTTTTGCATCTGCTTGTGGAATTGTTAACTTTTCAATTAAAATGTTCAAAAGCTGAAGAGGTTTGGTTCAAACACATTCAGTAAATTAGGGTTAGCTTTGAATGCCAGTTGTATGGCATCTACAATTCATCTAGTTATGACCTGTCTAACTCCCTGCATGTTTTTATCATTTTACTCAGGCGCTCATCACACTGAAAGAGATGGATCATGGTAGTAGCAGTATATTACTGGTAGTAGACGGATTAGTATACGCCGCTCACGGTCTGTCACACTTCAATGACTCACTGATACAACAGATACGGCAGCAATGTGTCAGCACTCCAGGCAATGAGCTGAGAGGAATCACAAATCTGGCCACTCAATTACTGGTCAGTTTCTCCTTTGTAAATCTTGCTGTTGTCATTTATTCTTTTTGCAAATACCTTAGACTTCAGCTGATAATGAATTATATATCAGTGTATAGCATTGATAGCCAATTTACCACAAATGACTAATGAGCTGTCGTCTTGTTGAAAAATAAAAGTAATAATTGTAAACGGAACAAATGTTTCAGGGAGTAAGGGTCACATTTTCTATACATGCATCCGGACAATATCATTTCAGTTATACGGGTCGTGGTTATTGAAATAGGTAATAAATACCATTCGAGTCTCAATTGATGCATGTGAGTACATAATGTAACTTCTACTTTTATCAGCTTCTACCAGATAGCGCTCAACAGAACAGATGTGAGGATCTGATCAGTGAGCCGGCTAACGGAATACTGAAGATCATACGAGATAGTCAGTCTAGTGATTCTCAAAAATCATATCAGCTTATCAAACTGCTGATCACTGCGAGTAATCGCTCTGAGGATGTTTCTCGTTATCTTATGAGGTCAGTACCACAGGATACTCGCAACCCCGACACCACTCTGCCTATGACTGCAGTATGATACCTTTGTAACTGAGAGGGCAGAAAATCTGGATCACTGAATTGAAACTCTTTCGTACTGATAATGATGCTATATATAATATATTACTGTCCTTAATACATTTACTATACAATTTGAATAAGTTTTATATACTATGTTATCAAAAGGTCATCCTTCAGAATGATCAAGGGTGATCGTTCCCTTTTTTCTCTGTTGCCATCTGAACACTACATTTGGAACCTGATTATATCATTCAGATGTGCCAGTAAGTGGCAGTGGTGCGTAGACTGGTTGAAGAAGAAAATGGAAGAACCCAGTTGGGTGAGCCATACTCCTGCCACTAACGAAGGTACTCTCTCTCGAAACTTCCAGAGAACAACCAGCGCCCAGGTATGCGAGTCATGCATTCTTTCTTTTGTTACTTTTCGGATGATTAACAGATTTTCTTTCTCCTCATTTTAGTACATAATCAGCTAAATAAATATCCAACAAATCAATACTTTTTGAAGCGCAGCTTTAAAGACATGACCGTGTCTGTCGTACACTAAGTCTTGGTAATTGTTTCATAGTAAACCACTCTGATATTCTTCTTCTAGATTACACTGGAGACAGCCACAGCGCTATTTACTAATTCTCAGGGTAGTTCTTCTGATATGGATGTGGATAGTATACATAGTGAAGAGCTACAAGCTGTACCAAATATAGAGACAGTCACCACTAACTTAGACAATGCTCCAGAATGATGTCCTTCTGCAGTCTCAGGGGACATGGTGGCAGTGTCAATGAGGTTACCATTCCTCTAGCTGAGATGATTGCTGTTGTGACAAAAGCTTCCCACTTGTTTGGCTGGTTTTGTTTGTTATCAGCCACGGTCATAAGAGTATCGATGATTTCTTAGATTGTTACATTTTGAAGGTGAGGCAATAACCAATTAGGATATAATGTGATTTTTGGACTAGATCCCAAAATACAGGATTGATTTCCCAAATGCTCCATGTAATCTTTGAACAGTATTCGAGAGTAGCTTATAAATCCCTGTATTCATTTCAATTATTATCAACCTTTGGTTTGACTTTTTTTCTATTAACACTTTACAATGAGGGACAGTAGATGAGCCATTTTGCGTAGGCCAAAGTTTTCACTACATTTATGTACCTGTAAATAGAGACACATGATTATTGATAAAACAGTTTGACGGCCATGTTTCAGTATTTGATTTCACTGTAAATAGTAATATGAAATGGAGTGATGTTGCTACAATTTTTTTAATATTCATTGCAGTTTTTTGTAAAATTAAAATGTGTCAAGTTGCAATTTTCATTCTGATTGCTGCCTCAATATCAGATTGGAGGAAGGTCGACCATTACCTTACTCTTAGGTGAAACACATGAATATGAAAGTCTTAGGCATCTCATCCAAGTGTCTGCTTCTCTTGTTTTTGGTTTGGAATTTCGAACTTGTGGCGCTCGCTTAAAATCCATTTGCTGACAGATCGCGGTGACTGCTGGGCAACTTACATTCATAGATGACTTTCATCTTATTCAAGGTTGATCAGTGACATGAAAGAATAATTGTCATCTCTGATAAAAGAATGGTACTCTGTCAATTGGTTGCAATATATAGAAAAACACTAAAAGCAATTTTATCGAAAACAACAATTAATACAAGCAATAAATTAAGCCTTTTCCTACAAAGGCATCTGTGCCAACACAATGGAAAAAAACAAAGAGTCATCCTGTGAAGATCTGCAGCCAAGTCTTATGCAGGTCAAGGTCATCAGCAACAAACTAAACTGGTCGATGCACGGCTTCAATTGTAATACAAGGCTTTGGCCTGCAACTACAAAAGCTTCAATTTATGTACTAATATTGTAGAAAAAATAGGTAGAATTGTGCTTGTATTCCTTTTTTTTTCGTATCAAGAAGTGTTGTTTTGTCCTTCGCTTGAAAAAATTTGTATGATGCAAATCCGAGGCTGGTTGATGA
Source organism: Membranipora membranacea (assembly GCA_914767715.1). Classification (NCBI taxonomy): domain Eukaryota; kingdom Metazoa; phylum Bryozoa; class Gymnolaemata; order Cheilostomatida; family Membraniporidae; genus Membranipora; species Membranipora membranacea. The sequence goes on along the minus strand of OU612065.1, from coordinate 14,558,042 downwards.
ACACCGACGTTAGACGAACGTCTCCTTGAGGCTGTCCAGAATATGCTGCGGTGGTGACACTGATGCATCAGCTGGATGCAATAATGGAGGCCTGTCCATTTTTGTTTCGTCCTCAGCCAAATCACCAGGTTTGCCTTTTAATGATGCGGGTTGATCAATCGGCTGGTTGATCGATGTTTTTTCCATTTCTATGGGATGAGTTGTAAGTGCCTCTGGTGGCCCTGAGCTGACTTCTGACGATAACGTTTTTCGTCTCTGCAGCACATTTGGATTCAGATTCAGTAACTTTGATTGTCCAGATGGTACACATGTTACTTCCAGATGATAGTTGTTGTTAGAGAGAGGGATATTTTTGCCATTCTGGTTGCTCTGTGTATTGATTCCCATTCTGTTCAGAGAATCTGTTATGTTAACCATGAGTTGGTCTGCTGGTGATTCGCTCAGTGCACTGCAACAATTGAAAATGAAATTGAAACTTGATTGGCAGCTTTCTAATGACTGGAGCCTTTTGTGAAATAAAACAGGTGGATACGATTATGATTCTATGTAGATCTATAAATATAATTAGATATATCAGGAGTACAGGAAAGTTATCTTATAAATAAAATGTTCGAATGCTTGGGTTTAGTTAAAAAACCATCTTAAGAAAGTTTGCCGTTGAAGCTCGGAAAAAAACTTGAACAACTTACTCTTCATCCTCCCCATCGATATTTGTATCAGGATAATGTTGTTGTGGTGTAGTCGTAGCTAAAATGATGTGTAAACATAGTTTATCAAGGCAACAGCACCAGACAACAAAGCGAAACCAAACATGCTTTGTTCATAGAGAAATAGAGAGCCAATTGTCCAAGAGCTGATTAAAATAAGGGGGGGGGGGGGGCAAATCAAATCAGGGGGTCAAGAGATTTGCCAAAAATATATTATTTCATATCCAAATCCAGAAAAACCAATTCGGAGACAATAAATTATTTCTGACTTTTCTACAAGTATATTAGTCCTCAAGCTTTGACTGGGTCACCCGTAGTGGCATTTCATTATAAACCATTCTCCGAATAATGCCACCACTGGCAGCAACTGAGTAAAATTTGAGCTTTTTAGCTAACACATCTTTTAAAAGGGTAATGAAATGAACAACGGGCTGGGGGTTAGGTTTTGAGATCCCTGGTATGTCTCATGATAATTCAGGTCATGAATGTAAAAAAAACCTATTCTAGTGTTTATATGTTTTTGTTTTCGACAGACGTGTTTACTGCAACGTACCTAATGTGACTTACCTGTTCCTGATGGTGAAGGCACGTAGAAATCATACAGAATATTCCGGGGAGCACCACCTTGTGCTGGCAGGCGTATGGCAGGGTTTCTCTGCAGTGCTCTTGCTATTACTTGCATAGCATCGATATTTCCCACTTCAAAAGCTCGTTCAAAGGGTGTTCTGTCGTGTAATGTTTTCTGTGTTACCATAAATGGCATCAAGTCAGGGCTTATACTATTGATCACCAATCTTGTTGCTTTTCTAGAGAACTGGCGGCTTGTGCTCTCTGCTGCATAGTGTATGGCTAACATATGTCGCCGGTCTGACTCTAGTAGTACACGATTAACATCATTTTGATTCAGACAGCTGAGAATTATTTCCATCATTTTCAAGTCTCTTATTTTAAGTGCTGAATGTGAAATGTTTCTCCCCCTGCTATCCTTGAGTTGGATTAAAGGAAGACATCTGCCAGCACAGTTTTGTAGGATCCATTGTAATACACCATGTCTGCCTGTCATTACTAATTGGTGTATCAATGTTTGTCCGCCCTCTAGTGGTGATCGTAATACATTATACCTTCCGTTGGGCTCTAACTGTCCAAAAAAGGCTTCAACAATGTCTAAAGGTTCAAATAACAGCACTCTTGTCATGCTTAGCAGTCCATTTTCTGTGCTCATCAGCTGCTGTCTCTGAGTCGGGTTTATACTGCTAAGCAATATTGAGACCATTCCAGCATTACCTCTCACAACAGCCCTATACAGTGGGGTCCATCCCAAACCAGGCTGTTCAGCAGCGAGTAAATCATAACACTCCTCATTGGATAACCTGCTCAAAACGTATTCAACAAGAGTTGTTCTATCACGATCCACTGCCAGTTCAAAGCAAGTCATTTCTGTTCCATTTCTCATTGCATGTAATTCCTGTCTCATTTCCTCAGGCATGTCTGTTATCAACTCTCTTACCCGCTCATTATGATTGCCGCTCCTGAAGATGAAATCATGGGCTAGAGAATCCCACGTTCCATCATCATTCTCAATCATCTGATCTTGAGAGGGTGTTTGTAGCAGACACTTGATGCGTCTTATGAGCTCTTTACCGTCTATCGTTGCAAATTTGCTCATACTGCTTTCTCTTCTAACCTGAACAATAATATTTTGATAATTAGGGAGATGTAGTTCATACGTGATTTAATAAGCACCTGGCTTACAAGATGTGGTACCTATACCATGTCTGTATGATTACCAGCCAAACAACCTCCCCGTCAAAATTCAACAAAACTATCCCTACATTAGACAAGAGACATGTCAGAGCAAAAGTGATGAATGATTTCTTAATATCGAAGCCACTTCATTTACTCTTTATAATCTATTTCAAAACATAACAGATAATATATATATTGCTGTTATATTAATTTACAGTACTAACAACATCCCCGAATTACTTACAACAATATTAGAAGCTTGTACGACAACTTTGTCCAGTTATCAAGTTATGAGGAAGTTCCAAAGGATTTTTACTTTTCCCCATCGTTCAGTAAGTGTAAAATTTCCAATAAATCAATATCGAAATATTTTATTAACACATCAAGAATATATAGACTGTAATAAATTTCAGTGAGAAGAGATTGTTTCGGACATTTCATGTAACAATGGCTTGGAGAAATTCATACAAAATCATTTTGAAACGTTGTATTCAGGTACAACCATAAACATAAATATTTATCTATTTATGAGCACAAATAACCTGTAAATTATAGCATGACACATTCACGCATTCTTGACAAATCCTCTAAAAATAGACCGATTTTAGTCAGTAAAACTTTGGTTTACCTACTGATCTTGAGACCAAAGTCCCTGGTTACCCTGACTTTTGGTTGACACCTTTTATTCGCAGCTTATCAAAAAACTGCTGCCCATACAGTACCACACAAAAAATAAAAAGAAATTAAATCAGGTCAAACACAGAAAGCCGCCCTAAGCAGAGATGGAGTGATACAATAAATGCGGACCTCAGATGGCTGGATCTTGATAGCAGCGATGTGGAAGATCGGAGCAGATGGAGAAGTCTGGTTGAGCTTGGTATCAAGCAAAAACCCGCCACCCGTACAGGACAAAGGCGGTGAAAGGTGAGAAAGGTGAGAAAACACAGAAAGCACTTGTGTATTGCATGTTTCAAAGATGTTAGCAAAGTAATTAAGCAAATGCACATGGTAGGGACGTGGAGTGATAAGGCTTATGTTATTAACCCCCAGTAATTCGATCAGTGATATAAATATAGAAACATGGGTGGGGGTTAGCAAATAATGACATCTGTACATCATTGCATAGTCTGTCGCGCAAATGGTTGCGGAAAACACTCTAAAAGAATTGAATTGATGACATCGTGTCATTTTGCCACAATAATGGCAACTGATTACGTAATACACAGCCTTGCGTCAACACATTGCCACCAGAGGAAACACAATTAATTCAGGGATAAGGCTAGTTCAGTAATGAATTCCCCTTTTTCTCAGAGCGTGTTTACTTGATCAAGGAGTCAGTCACATTGATGCACCGGGCTTGGGCGGACACTGTATGAATGGGAAACAGTTCAAATCAATATTCCACATACCCTTTTAAGTATGATTTTTAAGCATCATTGTTAATGGATGGGTAAATTTTTGTGATTTGTTCACAACACAGATGCTTGGTGTGGATTTTAAATTTGCTGCTATATTGTATTGATAATCTGTTATCAAAATATTTATTATCAAAGATGATGATTTTTGTGTTAAGCTTTTTATTTTCTATGAAGGATTCCGGTTAACAAAAATGGAGTAAGTAAGTTTGTAAGCAATTCACAATTCACATTAAAATGGCAAAGTGAAAATTCAAAAGTTGGTTTCAAGTGGCCTGTCTTGACAAGCTTGTTTCGAGAGGCTGGGTCAGAAAAACATATTTTAAAATATACTAAATCACCAGATAAAACAAAGGATTGCAATCACTTTTTGCATTTAACAAATAATATATAAGGCCATATTATGTATCAATCACTATCTTTTTTCTACTCAAATAATATTGTGGAATGGGTTGTCTGCTCATACATGTCTGCCAAACAACCATCAAGCCACAAAAGTAGCGTGTCCACTGATATCTTATCTTAGTTCAATGATGTCAAAGTTTTTGGTGATTTAAAACCATTGTTGAATATTCTGCTGATGTTAGATGTTCCTGAAGGCTAGGTGTTTGAAGTTTGGTTCGAGCACCTAACCCCCCAACCTTTTCTAGTCAAACCTTGAGTATAAGGTTACAAGTAATGCAACAAAAATTAAAATTGTTTTTGTTTGAAGAAAATGAGGATGGGATACTGAGACTTTAGTGGCTCTAACAATACCATGGCCTCAGAATTCTTACAAGATTATGTCAGTCTGTGTAAGGAGCGAAACGTTGAACCTCACGAGGGGCTTATAAAGTGTCTACAAAGGTAACTAACTCATACATAACTTGGACAGATTACTAACATTTCATCACAGGTCTACTCCAAAACCTGTGATTTTGGCAATGTTTGACTGCCCCCCTTGAGTTTTTGTTGTTTGAAGGTAATTCATGGTTTAGAAGACACATCCAACTTTCATGGTCTAAGGAGTCAAAAGAAATTTAGACAGCACTTCCCTGAGTATTCTGTTTGAAAGACTACCTTCTAAGCTGCTCATACCATGGGCCCCTGGGACTTACATGTCTTTACTTTGCCAATGTCCACTATCAACCACCCAAAAAACACCAAACAGGGTAAGACACAAAAATTTTGAATTTATCCGTCTGCGCATGATTTTAAAAGATTTTTGAACTAAAATTGTTTGCTGAAAGAGCTACAGGTGACTAAATCCATCAAATGAGGTATGTATGAGCAGCTTAGAAGGTAGTCTTTCAAACAGAATACTCAGGGAAGTGCTGTCCAAATTTCTTTTGACTCCAGAGACCATTAAAGTTGGATGTGTCTTCTCAACCATGAATTACCTTCAAACAACAAAACAACAAAAACTCAAGGGGGGCAGTCAAACATTGCCAAAATCCCAGGTTTTGGAGTAGACCTGTGCATTTCATCAATTAAATAAATCTCTAACGTCATACTTACTTACTTACTTCCCAATTAATCCTAACCGCCTAGCCTAATAGGGTGGGGATGCAGGATATATTAACCAGCTGTGGGTCGATGTTCATCGTGGTGTGCTGTTGCGGTTGGTGTGCCGATGATGTTTTTACGTTCGATGAAAAAACTTAAAATAATAATAATAATCCAGTCATAATAAGTAATATCTAACATTAACATAACCTACTTGCATCAAGGAGTTAAAGACAAACTCATTGGTTGGTATCACCAGAGTTCCGTAACCATTCAATGACCCCCTTGCTATGAAATTGGTCATACACAGCAGCAGAAATTCCAGTACACCCTTCAGCCAGGTGAGTGCAATGAGCTAGGCTGGAGTGAGTGGTGTTAGTGTTGAATCATCACTGTAAACTCTTTTAAAGAATGAACCCACCATAATTATCAAAGTCCATGGCCTTGCTGTTATTTTAACAAGAGTTGCACGTAGATGTCTACTTTGATCCTAGTACAACAATTATCTTTTGAACGCCTTATCACCACTGACCCGTTTGTTCTATATGCGTGTTGTTCAGGACCAGTATCTTGTTGGTCGGCGGGTGAACACATTGAGAAAGTTATTTGTATCTTCGGGTACCATTTTACCGATCAATTCATGTGAATATTATTATCAATTATATTTTAGCATCGATTTGCCAAGTTGATAAAAATTGCACTGCTGTGATTGCTTGAAGATGATCAGGGCAATAGTTTATTTAAACCATCAGCTCATGTTGGTGTTGGCATACATGACTTTAAGCTACAGATATCGAGATACGTAACATCAAAATGTACCTTGGTCAGGAGTCAGGGCAAAAGTTCTTAATGACGCCTGTTATCTTACTTCAAAGACTATTATATCTGATACCGAAGAGAAACTCCTTGCCACTATGTTCCGCACATATTCTTTTCATGGAGCTCTATCACAACTTATGCATGAGATGCACATGACATTATTGTTGCTTTTACCTGTTGTTTATTTTTTCAGACCATGCGCAAGTCCTGGATTGAATGGCAGGTCTATCTTGAACTTACGTACTACTGGCCTTGATGAGCAGACATGCGCTGTACTTGGTAAACTATTGAGTGTAGACCGGCTGTTTGAGCACATAGATCTAGCTGATTGTGCTTTATCTGATGCTGGTAAGTTGTAGTTGATCTGAATGTTTCATACCTACTTAATGTAACTTCCTAGGAAAGTCATCTTCATTTTTCTGTGATTGAGTCGTCAGTTTGTATCTCCAGACTCAAGATGGCATTTGGATGTGGTCGTGTAGAAAAGCATGATATGCATTGCCGCTTAAGTTTTCAATTATAGTAGATGGATTACAAAAATGATTTTTTACAACCTGATTTTGTGTTATCACTTTCTCAGTGAGTCAGGTTCAATGTCTTTGATATTGCGATGCAAATTTCTTACTATATTCTGAAAAGAATTTAATGACAGTCATAAGAATTTGATTTTCTGGGTAGATGTTTGTAATTTCTTTTCCAAAGAGGATAATAAGAACCAAACAGTTAGTAAGTGACTCAATTTTTACAACCAGAATGTTCCTGGATATAGAGATCATTCGCTATTAGAATAACCTTACATCTTTTTGGAGGTTCATAATGCTGTGAATACATTACATGCTAGTCCACCAAGGCTATGCAATGCATGGCCCAATACTGTTAAAATCATCTTCAAGATGCTTATGCAATGATGGTTATGGTACAGTAGTATCTAATCCTTACATTGCTTATTATATTGATTTTTTTGTCACATGGTATTCAAATTTTTCACAAAACGATGAGTTGATAGGTTTTCCAGTAATATCAATCTCTGTTCTCCTTATGTACAAAAAACAGTTCGACGATCATAATAAGAATGAGAAATTCCTGAAAATACCGTTGTGATATAATGGGAAATGCTGTTAGTTATTGCAGTGATATCATGAAAGAAATGAAGATTATCTGTCCATATAAATCTTAACTCACTGCTTACTTGGCAACGCACCAAATTCTTTGGTTGGCTGCTTTTTGATCATTACCTGTAATTTTAGTGAAACAGATGACATGTTTACAAATCTACCTAAATATCATAAGATAAAGCTATATCAAATAACTACTCTACTAACTACTACTACTACTAACGACTCAACCAATTCCACATTTGTTTGGAATTTTCATGTGACACATCAGTCTGAACAATATCTAAGAGTTTGAAGCCTCTTGGTAATATTGATGCCAAAGAACCCAGACTTGTGCATCCGAACCTGGGTATACTTTTTCTTTGCTTGTTATATTGGTCCATTATGAACCCCATCCTGGAAAGTCATCAATAGTTGCATAGGTATATACTGGCATATTAAACCCGTATTGAAAAAAAGAAAATCTTAACCAGTAGACCAACTTAGCTTGTAGATCACATTGTTGATATACCAATATTTCCTCATATCTTATGATTGATTTAAAAGAATGTGATGAAGTCCGTCCACGAAACCTGCAGCACTTTCTTTAATAAGACTGTACAGAACACATCAAGATGGTGATACTGACACATCAGCTGGTCGAAGTCGGTTGATGATTATTGCCGTTATATGAATTTTCCATTCTACCGGCATCAACATGCGGTGTTAATACAGATGCATCAACTGGTTGTTCGATTGAGGTTGCTTTTTCCATTTCTATGGGGTGTGTTGTTAGCGTTCTTGGTTGCCCTGAGTTGTTGTCTGATGGTAGGGTATCTTGTCTGTGTATCTCATTTGGATTCAGAGTCAATGCTCCCGGACCAGTGTTCTGAGGAGACATAAGTTGCTGTGTTGTTGCTGAATGTGTGGCATGATTAGAAGCAGAAGTCGGTTGATGATTATTGCCATTATATAAATAATCAATTCTTCTGTCATCGACCCCTCCCCAAAGGTTGTCCATGACACGCGTTGACGAAACTGATGCATCAGCTGGTTGTTCGCTGAATCCTAGAGTGTTGGTTTCTTTTGCCATTTCTCTGGGGTGTGCTGTCAGTGTTCTTGGTTGCCCTGAGCTGTTGTCTGATGGTAGGGTATCTTGTCTGTGTATCTCATTTGGATTGAGAGTCAATGCTCCCGGACCAGTGTTCTGAGGAGACATAAGTTGCTGTGTTGTTGATGAGTGTGTGGCCCGATTAGAAGCCAGGGCTGGTTGATGATAACTGATATAAGAAGAATGTCCCATTCTACTGGCAACAACCCCTTCCTTAAGGCTGTCCATAACATGGGGTGTTAATACCGATGCATCAACTGGTTGTTCGATTAAGGTTCCTTTTTCCATTTCTATGGGGCGAGTTGTAAGTGTTCTTGGTAGACCTTGGCTGCTGCCTATTGACAAGGTATCTTGTCTAAGTATCTCATTTGGATTCAGAGTCAATGCTTCAGGTGATGACACCGATGCAGCACTAGTTGGGGGAACATATGCTAAATTGTCCGTTTCTGGATGGTTTTCTGTCAACACACCTGGTATGCCCGGCACTTGTTCCACTTCTTCAGTCTGAGGTACTACTGGAGTTGGATATTTGGATAAAGAAGGAATATTTTCACCACTCCTAGTCTCTGTGTTGATTTGTATACAATCCAGGGATTCTGTAATGTTGATCATAAGCCTGTCTCCTGGTAACCTACTCAGTGCGCTGTAACATGTATAATGATAATTAGCCATACACATGTCATCCAATTTGCTGCGTAAGCTTGGATTCTTTTTTTGGTCTCTGCAACAATTTATTGTATTTGAAATCAAAGGACTAAAATAGTGAAATAAATAAGGCAGCGGCATGGTCAGATTAGTCCAGGACTATTATGGCGACCATCCGATTATCGGGAAAACGAAGGCTACTGTCCCCAGGGCGAGCCCAGACACGCAGCCTACTTGACAAGAAGCAAACCACACCCCCACAGCGAGGACGCCAACCTCCCACGCAAAGCAGAAGGAGCCGCCCCCTCCTCCCCCAGTAGGTGTGAATTCCACAGGTTAACACCTGTGGTTAACAGTGACCTCTCCCCTCTACAGTTGTTGGCTTTCTTTGGGGCAAATTTTTCCTTTGTCCTAGTGGCTGTAATGGCAGGGGTTTGAATTTCTGACTCCCCATTAAGGCGAGTATTATTAAAATGTAACAAATATTGGTATTTAAAAAGCATTTCAATGGGCATAATTTGATACTCAGAGAAGAAAGAGGTCACATGACCACGTGGGCGGATTTTGAGTATGACACGAAGAGCTGATTTTTGAAGTGAATAGATGTGATTAAGATGACAAATTGCGGCATGACCATAAAACTCAATACCATAAATTAAATGTGGATAAAAGAATGTGTAATATGGAATGGGTACATTTACAAAATCTTACTTCCTACTGAATTTCACTTTTTTTTAAAGTGGATAGTAACTTGTGTGACTTACATATGTCTATTTCATTCCAATTCTCAAACACTTTGTGACTTTTGGTAAGGGGCCAATACCAAAAACGCACACCAGGATTGTACTGTGACAACAGGTGACAGTTTTACATACATTGCCAACCTCATCCCTGGCTGTCTGAACTAGTTTGACAAAAGAGAAGATAAAACTTACTCTTCTATGTCTTCGTCAACACTGCTTATGGTCTCTGTAGATGGTTGTCGTGGTATAAAAGAAGCTGAAAGAATGTAGAAGAAATATATTTTTATTATGTCATCATATAACAACACTTCACCACACTAAGTTTTATCCATACCATACATCTTTGTATATATAACTTGCGTTAAATCAATTATAGGTTTGAAAATACTTCCTAGGATGCATTGTTTTAAAGCTCAGCAACTGTTTTTGAAAGGAAAAACGATGGCAGTCTTTTCTGGGCAAAGTCAAGTCAGTTCCATTTCAGACAGATATGGTCACTGCAGTGCACCTTCAATCTAAACTCATTTAAATTGGACTTATGGTGACTTACCAGTTCCTGTAGGTGACGGCACGTAGCTATCATGTGGAGTATTGCGGGGAGCACCACCTTGTGCTGGCAGGAGTATGGCTGGGTTTCTCTGCAGTGCTCTTGCTATTACTTGCATAGCATCAATATTACCCACTTGAAAAGCTCGTTCAAAAGGTGTTATGTTGTGTGATGTTCTCTGTGTTACCATGAATGGGATCAAGTCAGGGCTTATACTGTTTATCACCAATCTTGTTGCTTTTCTAGAGAATTGGCGGCTTGTGCTCTCTGCTGCATAGTGTATGGCTAACATATGTCGCTTGTCTGACTCCAGTAGTACACGATTAGCATCATTTTGATTTAGACACCTAAGAATTATTTCCATCATTGTCAAGTCTTGGTTTTTGAGTGCTAAATGTAAAATGGTTCTCCTCATGTTATCCTTGAGTTGGATTAGAGGAAGACATCTGCCTGCACAATTGCGTAGAATCCATTGTAATACACCATGTCTGCCTGTCATTACTAATTGGTGTATCAGAGGTAGTTCGTTTTCTAATGATGATTGTAACAATGTATACCTTCCATTGGGCTCCAACTGTTCAAGTATGGCCTCAACAACGTTAAAAGGTTCATAGAGCAGCACTCTTGTCATGGTGGAAAGTCCATCTTCGGTGCTCATCAGCTGCTGTCTCTGAGTTGGGTTTATACTCCTAAGCAACGTTGAGACCATCCCAGCATTACTTCTGACGATAGCTCTATACAGTGGGGTCCATCCCAAACCAGGCTGTTCAGTGGTCAGTATGTCGTAGCGTTCCTCTTCGGAGAGCTTGCTCAAAACATGTTCAACAAGAGTTTTTCTATCCCTATCAACTGCCAGGTCAAACCAAGTCATTTCAATGTCATTTCTCAATGCATGTAAATCCTGTCTCATCTCCTCAGACATGCTGGTGATTAACTGTCTCACTCTATCAGTAACATTGTTATCCTGGTAGATTAAATCATGAGCTAGAGAATCTCCTGTTTCATTGTCTTCTAGATTCGGATCTGTAGAAGATGTAGGCCTACGTGACAGTCTCCTTATGAGTCTTATTATGTCTTTAGTCCTAATGAGCCTTCTACCATCCATGCCTCCAAATTTACTAGTTGCTTCTTCATATATCCTAAACGAGAATATTCTCACAATGATACAATAAGCTGCAAGTGAAGTAGTTGAGGCTGGCACTCATCCCATCCTCACTTACCCAAATGAGTCTGCACTAGTCTGCTGTCGGTCTAAAATTAATCAAGTGAACCCCTAGATCAGTCTTAATAGATAACAAGGCAAAAGGGATGTAGCATTTTGCTAAGCCTCAGAATTTACCCTATAATCTGTAACAATATACATCATAGCAGACACAATGTTTGCCCTATATAAATTGAAATTACTATATCTCGCTGTTGAGACTTTTTTTGTCTTTAAGTTATTAGTAGTGACTTACGGTAACAGAGTTGTTATATGCTCCTTCCACTACTCCCTATGAGGAAGTTATGATACTAAAGATTTACTGTGGTTAATAGTTCCTTGTGTTCAAAAAGGCGTAAAATATTCAATGACTAATCACCAGGTTGAAATCACAATGACTATTATGGAATGTTCTGCAAACAATGACAAACTCCCTCTCATTTCACTTCATTGGCATAAGATATTTATTCAAATAAATCCCAATGTACTGCACCGATGGCTAAGTGAAATTCAGGCAAAAACATGTACAGGAAATCATCTGAGACTAGGTATGACTTGCACACACAATCTTTATCACTCCTTATCCTTAAAAGCCATCAACCATATCTAATTGATGAGAAAATAATTAATTTGTCAATAATTTGTCATGTTGTTAAATTCAACGGCTGTCTGGGTAGCAATTACCAGATTCTACAAGTTTCACTAGTTGGCAAAAAGAGATTCTGTCCGCAAGATTCAGAACAAAAGATTTGACTGAAATTTCTACAATAATGATAGACACACTGCCTAATTGTTTTAAAGAAGTGTGTGATTAATTTTTGCGATCTACATAATGGTAGGCACTCTGTCTATGCCTAGTTCTGGTTGGCTCAATAAGTAGACTTACATTTGAGGTCGAAAAAACCGTTCGACTCTGTAATAAAGAGCCCATTTTTGTTACTATTTCAGCTGTGACTAATGTTATATGTGGCTTGAATACAAATTTGGGCTGTCGGAAATTGAATCTGAAAGGAAATAACATTAGAGGCAAGGCTGTTGAGTGTTTGGGGAGACTTCTTCGTCAAAATAAAACTATAGAAAGGTGAGTGGAATATTAGTTCTTTGGGTATAATCTTTGTTGAATAAATTAACCTTTGAGTCATATACTACATAGAAACTGTGAGTAGAGCATGTTTCTGAGTATCCCACAATGCACAATGATCCGATGATCTTTTTGAATTTCCGTTGCTTATTGTTACATTTAATGAAAGCCATACAAGCACAATGTTTCCCTTACTTCAATTTCATATCTGGATGGAGTACTATTAAGTGTAGATCCCAGCTAATGCCACAACATACTCTAAATAAGAATACGATATACTATTTAACACTCTAATAATGTTTGGTCAGACAGATCAAATGATTGTCTGCCATACCATTGCCAGCGACCCAGGATAAGCTGGTAAGGATTAGCACTGAATAATGGGCTGAGCTGAGTTGCTTACACTCTGTTGGGTTGTAGTTTACTTTTAGAATGGAACAATGTTGGTATGCTCGATGATGCTTTCATGGTGTTCTGTGAAGGCCTCGGAGGCAGCACATCACTCACCACACTAGACTTACGCAACAATCAGGTCTCACATCACGGAGCAGGGGAGTTATCTACAGCTCTTAAACGCAACACAACAATAAGATCGCTAGGTTAGAATAGCATTTTTCCTATGACAAAGTTATCTGCTACTCAATTTACCCCACTGTTTACTCTTTCCAAATGTATTCTATCGTAATAAAATATTGTGACGAACAATTTAAACTTGTCAAAGAGGGACATGACAATTTGTTTAGCTAGGAAACTTGTGTTTGATTGGAAGTTGTCTCACCAAACCTACACTAATATCTGAATCTTTGTTCCTATGAACACCACACTCATAGTGGTCTAACCTTATCAGTCATAATTTAACCATAAAATACTGAATGTGATTGCAATGGTAATTTGTAGATTTGAGGTGGAACAACATTGGTCTAGTCGGCGGTCGTAGTCTTCTAGAGGCATTCAAATTTAACAAAACTCTGGACCAGATTGAGCTGAATGGCAACGATATCCCTGGAGAATTGAAGAAATCTATCGGTAATTGAGTTTAATTTTGATGGTTGCTGTTTCTATCTGCTACTGCATATGATGCCACGTTTAGTATTTTCAGTTGGTTTTAGTGCCGGTCCATTAACATGCAAATGTTGAGGGGCGTGGGTTCGAATCCCACTGTAGTCCATCGACTGCTGGGGTTTGGTTGGTCCAAGGTGTGCTCCGACCTGCCCGCAAACAGAGAGCAACCTGGCGTGGATATTGCGGCCTCGCCACTAAGGCACTAAATTTTCATCGCCCATGCTTTGGGATGAGGCGTGTGATAAGGCATCTGATTTTAATCAACCTGTTTAATCAAAATCAGTGTGTTAATACATCTACAATGTGAATCGGTCAATAATTTTGTGAAATTTAATAACTTGCCATTGATTACATTGGTGTTGTGGTTGACCTACAACCATTCACCTTCGTCCTTGAAGTAGAATTAGAATTATTTTTCACTTTTTTCAAGAGATGCAAGCAGACTACACACAGTCTGCCAATGTCTTTTTGTAGAGAATGCTGCTAGAAATAACTCAGAGATACACAAGTTATCAGATGAATATAAGAGTAGAACAGTGAAACTTGCCTCAGAGTTAAGTAAAACTAAACAAGAGTCAGCTATGCAGGTGTGTATATTTGTTCCACTTACTATTCTGTATCCAATTGTCCCTCTATTAGGTCTGTTGTCCTGTTATATATAGCACTGAACAGAACATGCTGAAACACTAAGCTTACTAGTTTAATCTATTTTGAATCATTCATAAAAATAAAATAAAATCTGCCTGTGATGTATTATTAACACATATTTGTATTGTGAATCATAACGGATGTAAAATTCCTACTACGTGTGAGGATATATGACTACCCAATACTTTTTTTACTGTATAGTATGGCTTTGTATTTGCTAGTTGCTGCAATTTTTGTCTTCTCAAACCGTTCACCACATGCGATCCTCTGTTTGAGCAGGTAGATGATCTCATGACTCGTCTAGATGATAAAGAAGAGAGACTGAGGAAAACCAACAGGTCTGTCAATAGACTATTGATGTTTCATCATTTATAAAGCAATCATCATAATGTTTGTTGAAAAGCCAGACAGACTTTAAGAGATTGATATTTTAGCTTTCGAATGACATTGAAACCTCTGATTCATGAGTGTTAGCACAAAATTTATATACTGTGAAAATTAACCGCTTGTTGGATTAATACTATACTATATATTGCCGCAATACTTGAATTCTTGTTAATCTGCAACCTATACCTATACTTCCGATTGCATATCTGATCTCATAAGCCGTACTCATAGAGTTGTATGAAAATCTTGTGAGTTGTTAATGAAGGTAAAAACTGTTGTTAGCAAGTTAACAATTAAGATCTCCGTCCAAAATATACAGTGCCCCAAGAGTTAGAGACAGATGTAGATCAAAGCCAATGTAGCCAAAAGAGTATTAAAAAGAAAGCAAGCCAAAGGTCCGTGTTAATTTGAGTGGTCATATCCGGCTTGGGTTACTGCATTCTATTTTCAACCACATCCCTAACACATTGATTGGGGTTATTGTATAACCAGGATGTGGGTGACAATAGAGGACACCAGTCCCCTTCAGTGACTCAGTTTTAAATCGGCTTGGTGGACAGTACATGTGAATCACATCATGATATGTCCTTACAGGACAGTCGAAGATAAGGAAAGGTATGGGAAGATCAAACATGATCAAGTTAGATTATTAGATCCTTCCCTTTTTGTGATTCTCTAGTTCATTTACTGATTTTTATTCCACTGTTAATGTGATGTGTTTTTACTATCAAATGAGAAATCTTATGACACCTGATAGAAATTTTTTGTCGAATTCTTTAGATACGCTTCGCAAAAGGTTGATCACTTCAGAGAACTTCTTGATGAGAGAAAATCTGCATTCAGCACTGTCACATCAAAGTAAGATATAAAAGTTGTTTGTATGTTTTGTAATCACTTGTTTAAAAAAGAGTGAACACTTTCAATTATAGCGGTTCCCATAGAGAGTTACCTGGTAAATTGTGTTGTTTAGGGTTGTATTTTGATATAGCTGACAGCTTTCATATCGTGCAATCTATGGAATCAGGGAGTTTGAGAGTTCGTGTCCCAAACTCCCCGATAAAATCAGGGATGGAATTTACATCTATTTTGGAGTTGTTTCACCTTTTTTCACAATGAGTAGATCTATATTTTTTACCCTGTGGCTAGATTGCAATCAGCAGAGCAACAAAACTAACCGGTTGAGAAAACTTTGATCCAACTCATAAAATTTAACCTCTATCATAATATTGGAGAGTATGGCAGTCAGACGCAAACAGCATGAAACTTACCACTATTACATTTTACATAGATTATCACGAGTCGAGTCAGAACTTGTTTTATCTGAGCAGAAGGGTAAAGATTTGGAGATACTTCTAGAGAAGGAGAGGGCAGATAGAGAGGCTCTGTCATCAAGCTACAGATCAGAGCTTAGAACAGCTCAGGAGGTAAACTCTCAATCTACTAGATACCTTCATTAGACAATGTTGTTACCTGCAGCAGCTTAGTATACCTGCATGATGGCTGTGTGAGCCATGGAGGTACTATATACATACACGAACATACGACAAACATATATATATATAGTATATATTAATGCGATCAATTGGGTCAGAGCATTGTGTGAAGCAGAGTTGTTTTCAAGACATTAATGTATACCCATGCTGAATTGAATGCTTGTCAAACAAAGTTGCTATGGATTTGTCTGCTTTTTATGATTGGTCAAAAAACTCCTGAAAGCTGTGTTGCTTATCTAGGATTTTTTTAACAAACAAAGTCACAATGTGCAGTATTAGTGTGCCTGCATATGGTTGCTATGTTCAAATTGATGAAAGTATTCATACGCCATCGACCGAAATGCAGACACGAGTTCAACATGAATACTATATACCTTCTGCTGATTGTAGCAACACACCATTCTAGAGAATAGACTCTCTGCCCAGCTGACGGAAATCACTGAGAAGAACAATGAGACAACAGCTGAGGTAGTTATTGCAATGGATTTATGACATAATGTTTAGCTACCAAGTATGTAACGCAATGACCGATATTAGCTTCAGTTCCTGGTGGCCATCTATATAGGAATATAATGGAGCAACCACCATCATGTATGTTGACCAGATGGTAGTGATAATGATCACAATTAATGAAAATGGTGCAATTTTGTTAGCAATGCAAGAGGAGATAGATCTAGTCTGGATTAGCAGACAGCTGGGTTTTCAAAATTTGTTGCTCAATAAAAAAATGTCAACTTTCCAAAAAAACAGTTGGCTGGGAATTCTGAGTAAAGTCATATCAAAGAATGTTGACGGGTTTGACGGTTGATGACATCTTCCTATGACTATTTTGCAAGTTACGGGTTTGTTGAACCATCCTGGAGCCACTTGACTTGACAAGTTTGTTCTGCAAATATTTATGATTTACAATCAGGTACATATTTCACGCTCTTCTTCACACCTACTTCACTAGTTTACCAACAAGCTTATTACTGTCAACAGACAATTCTACAATAGCAATATTTTAAAAACGTAATTATAGGGCAGAGGAAATTTCTGAATGATGGTTAATTTTTCGCTCAATTATGCTGGCCTATGTTAGCCTATGTAGCCATAAATTGTTCTGAGGTTATTTTGTAGTATCAACGGTCAACCCATTGATTTCTCATTGCCTTGCAGCACCGTCATAGCTTCCGCCCACCTGACAATGTAATAAAAAAATGAATTTTCAAAAATTGGCCTGGCATAGAATAATGTACATGTTTGAATTGTAGGTGATCGATCTAAGACGAAGAACAGATGACCAAACTAGGACCATACATGAACTGAAAGAGGTCATTGCTAATCTAGAAGCTGATACTCGAGTCAATGCTGCTAACCATCAAGGTAACTTGACTGTGATATATAAAAACTGAGTCTGTGAAGCACCACCAACTTGTTTACATGTCATTTGTTGTTCTGTCTTAAAAATGGCAGTTTTTTCGCATCAATTTTCAGAAGCATGCAATCAATATATTTTTAATGGTTGTTTTGGGAGGTTGCGTGAACTTATCCTGCATGAGTGTAAAAAAACGTGTGGTTGATTCCAGTATGTATGCAATGAACATCAATGAAGCCATCAACATTTCTCCAAAACACGCTCCGAAAGTTGTGGCTTAACAACCTTTGTTGCAACTATTTTGTGGACTGTTTATGTAATACTGGTATGTTGTATTCACATCATTTGAGCTTGTTTTTAAGAGCGGCTTAAGAAAGAGCAGCTAAAACACAGCCAGTCAATCAGAGATATGACGCAACAAAAAGAAAAAGAGGTTGGTTTAGTCATAGATTGCATTTTGGCACTTGACTCTGGTCAAAAATGCTACATATGTAAGCTTCCCACAATCAGCATGTCTCATTATGCAACATGCGTGATTGATGAGACCTCCTAAGATTCTTTTGTCTTCACCCACAGATTAAAGTTAATAAAGGCTCATTCACGATAAGCCCCTGTGTTTCAATCAATCCATATATACACCTCTCAGAGATGTCTTCGAACTTTTTGCTCATTATGTACTTTTGCAATCAGTGGCGGTTCAAAACCACCAGGCCAGGATCCTATCCAGCTTTCAATTTTTACTTAGTGTGATTAATCATTACAGGGTATAGTGTGATACTCTTGAATCATTATAGACTTGGAAAGTCTGTAAAAATAAGCAAAGCTGTTTTTCAGCGAAGTTATTTAATGAGTCATGTAAGAATAGATTTAATTGTCAATATCGATTTAGATTTAGACAAAATACAGTGTAAGCTGGTTAATTCAGACTTCATAATTCAGAACACTTGCTAATTCAAACAAGGAAAATTGGTCCCTTCAGCCAGATCTCAATGCATTCTCATGTCACTTAATTCAGACTGCTTAATTAGGACGAATTTGTGTGGGCCGCAGAGGTTTGAGTGGAGTGCACTGCCCGGTACATATTATATATTATTATGATCACCCATTGTTTTATATAGGTAGAGCAGGTACGATCAGACCAGTCTGTGGTAGAGAAATCTCTGAGAGACCACATAGCTAAGATTGAGCAGCAGAGGAGAGACGCCGAGGAGGAGATTAGTAAGATGAAGGCTCTACTCGTCTCGGAGAGAATGAAAGCTGAGGACGAACTCTCACAAACCAGACAGAAACTCAAGGCTGACCAGGTAGGAGAATAAGTAAATTAGGATATTATGTCAACTTCAATGTGTCACCATCTCGTCGATCATAAAATTTAATACATTATTGTCATTCAAGATTCTTATTATTTGTCATGAGTCAAATTATATTATTATATTTATTACATTTTTTATTATCCAGTTATAAATATGAAAACCACACATTTTCAAAAAGAAAGTATGGTAAAATTACAATATAAGTGCATCGGGTAATTGGATATAATTGCAGGATTTCCATATTCGGCACATGGAAGATAAACTGAAGATTATCCATTCAGCGAAGGATGAGGTTCAGCAGATGAATTCACAACAAGCATGTGTCATCTCAGAGTTACAAACTAAAAACAACTCTATGTCTATGAATGTTGATAATCTTAAGCGACAGATTGAATCGCTTCAACAGGTAGGACAATTAACCTCTATCATACGATTTTTATGCCGTTTCCTTATTTTTGTAAACAGGTAGGGTTTCCTCCATATGCGTAGGTTATCAGACTGGAATGTGCACAAACAAAGTTAGCCGTTTTATTGGCACCAACTTCATAGCTTTGATCCTCAACTTGCATGAGGAGAATACGTCACCACGTCTATTCATCAGGAGATCTAACACCGCTCAACCAACAAATACGTCAACTATGCCACTATTACCTGAGAGCGGTGGAGAGCTGTGAAGTAATGAGGTCGTATGTAGAGTTGTGGTATTATATTGATCTATGGTTTTAGGGCATTGCATCTAAACATCAAGATGTGGAGCATGCAAAGCAACAGGTAACGACCCAGATGAACGAACGGCTGAAAGAAGTGGAAAAGGAGACACAGAAACTTAAATCAGACAAAGAGAAATTGTCCAGAAATGAGAAGAAATTGGAAGGTACATACATTGTTGAAGCTATTTAAACCCCTCCCTCAGATTTTGGTATCTTGGTGGTACTATTTGGAAAACTGGTTCCAAAGATCAAAGTGTTTTATATAAATTTTATATTCCTCATCAATAAGGAATACTGGTAGGACCCCCATAGGTATGAATTGCAGCAATTCAGACTTCAGGAAAAGTATTATACAAGTGAAAGGATTTCCTTGCAGTTAAATAAATCTGATACTATGAAAGGTTACATTATTGTAACCATATTATTTTATCATGACAGCACCAATGGTTTCACTTTTGATATTAGTCAATATTCTGTGCTGACTAATATTCAGAGATATAATTAAACACTATTGTAAACACAAGATATAAATTAATGGTTCCAGAGAATTCTTTAGGGGTTTTAGATGTGGTATCTGACAAATAACAGTTTACTAAATGTCTCAGACTTGGCACCATTAAGAGGACAGGTGAGGAATGACTCAGTGTGTATTCCCTAGATCCGGCTTGCGGATATTATTCTTGCTGTAAAGTTGGGGGCGTTAATCGTTTAAGACCCACCTATTAACACTTCGATAAATGTCGCACATTATTGCCAGCCATAAAAAACTCTTGAAGAATAAGGGTCATGACGTATTTCCAGTGGTTTGTTTGTATAGCCAAACATCATGATAAGCAGGTCAAACTGCGCAAACAGGTAGTTTTCAAAACAATAAGAAAATTCCCATTTGCTGGAATCCCTCAACTGAATCACCATTGGCTCGAGTTCAGAATTTGAAACCTTCTAAGAACCTGTAATAAAAAAAATTGCTTGGATTTAGAAAATGAATTAATTAATGTATTGCACAAATTCAGGCTAAGAGACTGTTTTTGTTTTTGTTTGATATCTTTCTGGTAGACATTTCAGTGGAAATAACAGCCAAGTATTTTGACAGAATTGAGTCATCCATCAATCTTAGATGAACATCAATAACCAAGACATTCAACATTGACGTCACTTTCGTTTGTTATTCATCTCTACACGGGATGTCCCATACGGCCAGGATTCTCTTTTTCCGGTGTATGGTTGTTTTTAAGAAACCATAGTTTTGATTTCCTATAATAAAACTGTGGCGCTGATGGCCCATCAAGAATTGAGAAAATCTGGCCTGATCACAATTAGACAATATACTATCAAATGCCAGTCGATGGTGTATAATATGGACAATCCTACCCTAGTATGTCATGTACTTATTATTTTTATTATTATTAAGATAATAACGACAATCATGTTTGGTAGAGTAACTTTCCATCTCAGAGTATTTGTCGTCGAACCGATCACACAGACCATCACTCAGACCATCACTGTCACCTTAATTTTATCCAATTTGATCTGCGAATGTTATGACCCCCATCTTTATATTATAATTGATAACAGATCAGGTGACCCGGCTCGATTCGGACTGCGATAAGAAATCTGATGAGATACGACATCTGAAGGAGAAGCTTTCTATGAGAGAGTCTGAGATTAACTGGATGAGAGAGGAGACAACACAGAGAGCTCAGGCCTTACAAACAGCTGTCAGAAACTATGCACAACCGCTGTCAACGGCGCCGTCTACTAAGTAACGAAAATAAGAAAAATCATCGACGTTAATGTAGTTTAAGCGTTCAAACTGTGGCGGGATAGCTGGTAGAGGCATTTCATTATCAATGATAATATAATAGTAGAGTTGAATATAATAATATAATCAATTGATAATGGAATGCCTCTACCAGCTATCTTGCCACAGTTTGAGCGCTTAAACTTGTATTATGAATTTCCTGATATATGTGTTAAAACAATGAATGAAACCATTGGTTAGAAGATTTCCCTTTGTACTTTGAAATCAGAACGAAGAATGTCCTTGAAATCTCTGGTGGCCATCTGGCTGGAACGGCTATGGAATTGACATTTTACTGTTTGTATAATAAGGCGTGTGAAAGCACGTGCATTTTTTTAAAGCTGTGATATAACGAGTGAATTACGTGTCCTTTGATCCCACTTAAATGTAATTTGTGGCTATTATTTATAATATAATCCCTCCAACTATACTGTGTATATCTTAAGTCCGTCCTCAAATTACTGTCTTATGCAACATAGCCTTAAAACAGTGTGACAAATACTTTATAACTACTACCCTCTTATTTTGCAATTTAATCAGATCGCAAAACATGGGTCAGGTGTTCTTTTAAATTTTGAACTTCCTCAGTGAAACTGTACTTTTTTTCAAGTTTGTGTCATTGAGCTTTCATCATGTTTGTAGTTTGCTTAGAGATATCTAGTTAGATGTAATAAATCTTGCTAAGAATTACTTCTTATCGCAATGTTACGAAATATGTGTGTGGAAAGAAATTAATGATTTCTGTTTCAGTTGTTTGTTACTTTAGGAAAATTAAAACATCTCTGATCTCCTGTTTTGCCAAAACATGTCTCCAGCCTAATTGCAATATCTAGCCGCAGATTGCTAAAGACATACAGTTTTTACCAAAAATACTGCTATTAATAGCCTATTGCTGCTTAAAATAGTTTAAGATAGAGATAATTTACCATGCTGCTAGCTAAAGTGGCACCATTTTTTATGGCCATGTTTGGTGTTTTCATGATTTTACTTTACATGGTATTGGCCTGTGTGCACTCTTAGTTTTGGTATGGGCTGTCGTATCTAGGCATTATTATTTTCTGCGGTTAGCAGTCCGGTATATTTTGGCAACCATTCCATTTTTTCACCAGGTCACTGAGCTGGTGCATGGTTGATGCAATGGGCACCATTACAAGCCAGCTGCTTGCTGTTGATATTAGCATAATAATTGTGCACCACGCTATATTAGAGTGTCAAATCTGAAGGATATGATTCATCATTATCCTGTTAGGCTCTGCCATGAAAATAAACGCCATCATTGCATGGTTATCACAAGATTTCTCTCTCCCTCTGCTATCTGATATAATGAAATATGTAGATATTTCCGTATTGGGCACACTCCATTACCAAAAGAGACAATTTATTCAAATTTTGTTGAATTTTTTTTGGCACAACTTGTTAGGTGCTTGCACGCAAAGTATATGATATGCATTCCTTTTATCATCACATCTTAGCTCTAGAAGATAAAATCAAACCAATACATTGGCGGAAGACTTTAAAAACAGTGCTCCGGGAGAAAATACAACCTCCCTGCGCCGTATGTATGTTGGTAATCAGGTCATTACTATTATTGACAAAGACATAAACTCGAACTGACCCATTAATAGCATTATAACTTTCACATGTCCAGTTTGGTATCCGTATAAAAGTAAAACTCACGTCGAACGATGAGCAAGCTCCCTGCGTGTGTACAAGAACAATTTTACATTTTGTCGATGAATATGATGACCATATGCGTAAACTGAATTTTAAGTTTCATATTATAAAAATATGTTAAAGAAGTAACACCAAGGAGTAACAGGTTTACTGTTACTCCGTAATGCAATGCTCCAATGTCCCGACTCTCAGAACTGTGAATTCCAACCGCCGATTTGATCATTCTTCCTCGTTTGATAATGATGCTAACTGGCCTCTATTCATTTCCTTATAAAGTTGTCTTCTCACTGAAAGGTCTATCGAGTAAAACTTAGAGAAATATCACACACGAACTGTGCAAGGCTTCCATTAAAGAATGCTAACCATAATCATAATTCCTCAATAGATAGTCCGACTGAGCAGATACTATGTCAATTCCAAGGGAATAAGCCTCTCCCAGTAACCTAGTAGAGCTAAATGTCAATTATCATACTTTCATACTAAGATTTATCCGAAAATTATCAATACACACTAGTTTACTAGTTTCTGACTACCTGTTGATATAATATCACCAAAAAACACCCAGTTTGAGATAGACCCCCACCTTATGTACTGAACCTTTGCAGTAGCCCCCAGGTTAGTCTAACCTAATCACCATCTCTTAACCTTGAATGAAAAGATATTCCTGTCTAAGATCAAAATATAGTATTGATATGAACTACTACAAAGCATTTCCAGCAAGTCACTAGTCCAATCAATGTATGTATGTATGTATGTAGTAGTCCTATGTGGCTGTGGTCATATATATGATATATATAATAAAATAATATAGATAAATATGTATGCATATAATATTATTATGTATATATAATATAATTATGTATAGTAACAGCAATGAGCGTAATAAGATGATGGTTGTACTGGATTGGTTGGTAGCACCATTGGATTCAGTACATAGGCCAATCTACTGAGAAAAACAGATAAAGACTATGATATGTCATTTATTTAGTTTTTTCCCTGAATAGCAATTTCCATTTAGTTTTTTACTTACACAACATTGTTTGTTGAGAATAGAAACCCTCATATAACTGGGTTTGGACACACTGTAGCAGGTAACACACACACACACACTTTGCCTACCTAGTACTTGTCAGCCAAATCACTACTAGCTTGCGCTAAGGCGATAACTGTTAATTGCTGAACGGACTGAACAGCTGAACATAATTTCTCAGACTAAAATTATTATTTGTTATCATTTCTCTGGCTGGCGATCACTTGTCAGACACATTCCTCCTAACCAAATGATTTGATGAGTCACTAAGTTCCTGTTGGCACCTAATATAACCAATTTAGGGCAAGCAAATGAAGCAATCAATGTGCCAATTATGACAAAATCTGATGGTGCTCTGGAAATTGGATACCAGAAACATTATCCAGCTCAACCTTTCATCTAGCCAGTCTTAACAAGCTTTGTTTATGGGGGGGGGGCTATTTTCCATCCATTCACTAGTCGTGTCATACATGACAAGTTGGTAGACCCAGAAATCAGGAAGTCTCCGCGGACGAACTCCCGACCCGGAGTACCACTCTGCGTGACCAGCAGTGAAGGTGTAATTTGGCCCTTGTTGTCATTTATTTCGAGCCAAAACTAGAGCATTCGTATTATGAAATGCGTAATTTTACCTGATTTTACAAATTATATTGTTGCACTTCATACGAACGAGGAGAGATAGTATGTTAATAGGTAATTATATATAGGTATAGCCTATGTACTGTGGGGGTAGGAAAACATAGTTTCTCTTGCAACGAGAAGCTTAAAAAGTCGTCTGGGTGAAGGAAGCTGAAAAAAGGGAGGAAAAAGGGAGATAGGGAGGAGGTGAAAAATACCCCTAAAAACTGGGAGGCTCCCTACCAAAAAGGGAGACTTGTCAGGTATGAGTCGTGTAATGCCAAAAGATTTGCTGTGCATCTAGCCCAAGTTTCCGCCCTCCCCCGGAAACTTGGGCTAGATCACGTGGCCTTATGATGTAAGAAATAATCACTAATCTGTAATCCAGGAAATGGTTAGGGCCTTAATGAAAGACTGCTTGCAATTTTTATTAGTTCATTCTAATGACCTGTCGCTCCAATAAGATACCGCCGTACATATATATATATATATATATATATATATACTAGCTAATGCCTATGT
This sequence comes from Membranipora membranacea, assembly GCA_914767715.1. Taxonomy (NCBI): domain Eukaryota; kingdom Metazoa; phylum Bryozoa; class Gymnolaemata; order Cheilostomatida; family Membraniporidae; genus Membranipora; species Membranipora membranacea. The sequence goes on along the minus strand of OU612065.1, from coordinate 14,532,833 downwards.
AGCTTTGAATATTGTCTTCTCTAAACCAAGTCAGTTCTTTGTCAGTGGTGTACGATGTGAATGAGATCAGTTGTTTCTGTCAAAGCTTGTTAATCAATTATAGCATGTAATAATTATGGTTACATCATAGTCCCGGGAGATGATTATTATTTCTTAAGTGTGTGTCAGATGTGTGCGCACAATGTGATTAAAGTTTTCTTTTTGCAGCTTTTCTACAGAATCTCAAAATTATGTCTTCTAACAGCGGACTTGTTGCAAAGATTGGTCCATCAATTTTAAATTCTGATCTGTCCAGCCTTGCCGATGAGTGTGATAGATTGATGAAGGCTGGTGCCGACTACCTGCATCTTGACGTCATGGACGGACATTTTGTTCCCAATCTGACATTTGGGCATCCCGTAGTAGCAACTTTGAAACCGAAATTCAAGAATGTTATGTTTGATATGCACATGATGGTTGCTGAGCCGATGAAATGGATTGAAGAAATGGCGAAAGCTAATGCTGATCAGTATACTTTCCATGTTGAAGCATGCGGTGAACTAGATCCTTATGATATCATTCGCAAAATCAAGGAAGCTGGTATGAAAGCTGGTATCGGAGTGAAACCAAAAACTCCTATAGAAGTCATATTCCCCTATCTTGAGGAAGTAGATATGGTCCTGGTTATGACTGTTGAGCCAGGGTTTGGTGGTCAGAAGTTTATGGTTGATATGATGCCTAAAGTAAAAGCTGTGCGTGAGAAGTATGCTAGTCTTGATATTGAGGTGGATGGAGGTGTGTCCGAAGCTAACATAGATCAGTGTTCAAAAGCTGGTGCTAACATGATTGTCTCCGGTAGTGCAGTAGTGAAGAGTGCTACACCAGCATCAGTCATTACAAATATGAGAAATTCTGTAATCTCTGCTATTAATTGATATCAAGTTTAGCATTTGTATATCATTTTTATGCTATTTTGTCTAATTAAACGGGACAGGTTTTTTTCATTACTCCAAGTTAACCAAATTATTTTTATGCTCTATACTATCGCCTAGCGATTTAGATCTGGTGTCTGGTATTATGTTAACCATAACTTTCAATGATCTTCAATCTCTCAATGTTTTACTATATCCTAGTTCTATAATAAACAAACTTATAACACAAACTGAGAAATATTGAGGAAGAATTTAATAACTACGAGGGAATTCAATAGATGCTATGATGGAATTCAATAGATGAGTTGAATTCTTTGGTTAGTGGTGGGATAGTAGGATATCTTTACTCTGTGATTTACTTATCAGCAGTCTACCATTATCATTTGTGGCTATCACTAACCGTCCATTCCCGTGTCTGTCATGTGATAAAACTACCCATGCTCAAAGATCAACCTTGTGATAGCAAGTTAGTACTAGGCTACAATTTTCTGAAGATGATATAGATCAGTTGTTGCAGCACAGTAATATAAGACATACATTTTACAGACCTAAGATCAGGTTTAGGTTATGATCCAGTGATGGTTTTGTTTTAGGGTCTGCAATTGACAAACCCGGTTAACACTGGCTAACCTTACTGCAGATGTCTGGTCACTGCTTGGCCAGAGAAAAAGGATATAGTTACAAATCTTCCCTCAACTTCCCAAGGAAGATTTTCTGCTAGCAGGTGCGTGCAAATACTTTATTGGCTATGACAATGGTTTCACTACCAATATTCTACTCACAGTTAAAACAGCTTATGTTGAGATTCAGTTGAGGATTTGTGACCTACGTATAATTTTCTGGTCAAAGAATGGTGCAACACATCGTGAAGAAATGGTGGGAAGATTCTAGACGCTCATTACAGTAACCACTGTGGAATTCTTTGAAAGCGCTGTAACATTACAACCACATCTGTGACCCTAATCCTTGGCTTGCTTCGGCTGCAATATTTGCATAAACTTCGAAATTACCCATCGTTACATTACACCATATTAATTTTGTGAGAGTTGCTCTGTTTTCTGATGCCAGCTTCATTATCCTTCATGCTTCTACTACCAATGTTTTACTCATCAATCCCACAATCCAGCTCTGTATCTTCCTACGTAAAACAGGCGTTCTAAACCAGAGCCAAACCTTTTTTTACCCCAACTTTTGCCGTAATTTCTTTGGCACGCCAAGTAAAACATCCGACCATGATGATATTGTTTGCTAAATGAAAAGTGTATAACAAGAGTTTCGTCTCAAACTCACAAACCAAACTTACTCAGTTTCTCAGGCATGCCGATGCCGCTGTAAGCCTGGAAATTTCTATCTAAGGTGTGTTTTTATTTCATGGAGAAATGCACTGCTGTAAGGGATAAATAACGCCCATGGAATCCTGGTTGTTTCAGTTTTATTTGTCATAAATGTGATGAAGATAAATGTGTTATGGCTTCAAACCTGGACACGATTTATGGTTCTTGCCACAAATTGCTCTGAGTCATTGTTTACCCTGCTGGATACCGTTGTGTCATTTGCCATACTGCCAACTAAAAGAAAGGATATTGATCAGGTAATTATTTGAATGTTTGGTCAATGCACCCCATATTTTTAGGTCAATTGTCATATAGCCCATTAAATATCGTAAAAGTATTTTGACCCCACTTGAGGTAACGCTTCTTGTGCTGTCTTATATGGTATCACAGAGAAAGGATATTGCCTTACTCTGTGATGGTATGCTATAGTATCATTCTCACAGAGTAAGAATAACACGTGGCAATGTGCTATGTGAAGAGGTGCAATTGTCTGTTGTTCTCAGGCATGACATGGCATAAATAAAACTAGAGATCTGCAAATATGACAATAATTGACAAGTCATAAGGTGACAGCTTATTGTTTAAAATTACACAGGGCTTGTGTGAGAATTCACCACAGATAGAAGGAAACAATTCTGTTCCAACTCCTAATAATTCGGCTTGAAATACTTATGTTGTTATACTTAGTTTTTGACCTTGCTGAAATATCAGACTAAAAATATGACGGTCAAGGATAGAATATAATAACTGGGCTAACTTTTTTTTGTACCCAGTTTCTCAACTTGGCGATTCCTTTTATATGAGTGATTGCATGAGATATCAACCCAGATGGAAGGTCACAATTCTGTTCATATCACTAACAGTTCATGGTTGAAATATTTGAAATATTTCCATAACTTCATACTTAGTTTTTCACCATATTACAACATGAGACTGGAAATTTGGCGCTCAAGGATAGAGAGAGTATCATGACAGGACTTTTCTTGTAGACGGTTTCTCACTTTTGCAATAACATTGTTGTTTGGTCGGTTTACTCCATACTGGTTTTGTCGCAAGTCAATTTTCTTTTAGCTTATTATGCTCGTTAAAAATGATATGAAGCATTTTAAAAGTCCAGATTTTGGAAAAATAGTATTTGAAAGGCTGTTATACAACAATTTAGCATTTTTTTCTGAGAACGTCACTGTTTCAAAAGGTTGTCGGTGGGCACAGTATCTGCAAGCATTTGTGATAAAACAAAACTGCTACATAAATCCCAATGCAGACTATTTGGCTCTGATTTTTAGAGCTTGTCATGAGCATGTCATGAACATAACCAATATTAATTAACCAACTTCTTTTTGGTCAGTCAATAGCCATCATGGAATATCATAATGTTCCGGCCATTGATAAATTTATATGATTTTATCTCATTTAATGGTTGGTCAGACCCAGTCTCTAACTCCTCGGTCAGACTACGGCATGTTCAGTATTGACCACAGTCCACATAATAAGGCATACCACTACATTAGATCAAGTTTGATCCAATTTGCCCGCAGTCCGGTTATTCCCATTCTATTGGTGAGCTGGCGGCGGCTTAAAAACTAAATGCAGGCAAATTGGATCATGCTTGATCTACCACTACATCATAAGGCAGCGCATTATTGCTCCCTTTTACTCCTCAGTCTCGTTTCTCAACAATGTAAAAGCTGTACAGTTGGTCAATAACACCAGGTGTAAACTTTAAAATAAAACACTAATATTAGACATAGCGAAGTTAGCATTTGGTATAGTGAGCCTCACTTATAGGTTAAAATTTGCATAGTTTGAAAAGTTGCTGTGTCAGGTCACTCAGGTGAGGGGAAATTTAATATACCGCTGTAAGAGCCGCTGACGTAGAGGTGCATGGTCAATTTCAAGATATTATCATTTAGATACAAACCTGATTATCTTCTCCATTCGTTGACATATCATGACTTGTCCTAATTCATCACCTGGTCTTACTTCTGTATATAAAATCATTGGGGTAGATTAAACCCAAGCCTATTCACCAAAAGCTTTAGTAAAAGAGATAATTAAACCAGAAACTTACATGCGTTTTGTGGACCTGAGACAAAGATCTTCCATGTTCTTCCTCCTTTTCCTGATTGCTTGACTGACTGTAGATATTATTAAAGGAAAAAATTAAAATCCAAGGAAAACAAATAGTCTTAATAACATTTTTTTTTCTCAATTTTTTTTACTCAGATATTTTTCATATCTCAGCATTGACAGTTCTTACGTATATCTATTGGCGACCACTTATATGTTTTTCTCTTAGTTTGTTGATGAGTCGTGTTTGTGATTCGGATTGCTCAATAATCTGGCATATTTGTTTACCTCCTTCAACTGGGAAGCACAGAATTCACACTGTCACTTAATGATCCTCTCTCAGCCAATCAGCTTTCACCTCTCATTCTCTAGGTGAGAGATGGCCAGTATAAATGATGGAGCCCATGAGAGGACAAAATTATCTTCAGATCGGCCCTCGACCAGCTACAGCAGCATCGAACAGATCGACAGAACAGATAAATACGACCAAGACAGTGATCTCAGACCTTTACTCGGAGAACAACAGAGCAGAGCGATGCCTTGCAACGGAGAAAGCGCAGGTATGCAAGGACGTTCAAGGATAAGTCCTAGACCGGCTTTATTAATGCTAATCATATTCAATCTCATCACTTCATTAACTATTTTTTTATTCAATGTCCGGAGGCTATTTTTAATGCACTTTAAATTTCAATGAGGATTATAGAAAGAAAATTTTGTAAAGAATTGGAAATTTGTTTTAACAAGATGACTTTTCTGTATGAGGCATCTTATTCTACATACAATGTCATATTGGATTCATTTGTGAGCATATACTTGATAACTGAGTACCTTATTACGTAAATACTCTCTAATCCTAAGGTTAATACCCTCATATTGTTTGAGCAGAGGGCTGCACTCAGCTTCTCTTGACGACTTCTGTCTTTATCCCTTTGGAGACATTAACCAAATAATAGTATAAGTGGTTACCAATCCAATGGGAATCCAATACAAGCTTTTCTTCAAATATCACTACAGCTCTTATTTAGGCCAATAAATTTAGACTAATGAAAAGAATACACTGTAATAAAATTGAATATTAATAATCAATGCAAAATTCCATACACAGTTGAGAGCTAACTATGGATGGGATTTTACATTGATTATTAAATAACGATTGGGGGAAGTTGCTTTTGCCTAATTTTATGTACATTTATTGCTTAAATGATCAAAATTCACTTTGTATATAGAAAAATGAATTGTTCAGTTTCTACGATCCAGAGATTGGCCTCAGCTTTTGACACCCGCATCTTTCTGCCGGTTATAATAAAATCACTCTTTGATGAGACACATCCGTAGATAAAAATAAAACAATTGAGGCACTTCGTTGTAAACTTTTTTTTATCATTAATTTAGTCATTTCTTTTTATCCTTTTTTCATATTATTATTTCAGAAAAATGTGTTGCGACCTGTAAAGACCAGCTATGTGGACCAGCTAACCCAGTACACAGGTACTGTACTGACTTCTGGACAAAAAAGAACCTCATCAACAAATTTCCTATCGTGAAATGGGCTCCGAAATACAGGTGAGGATACAATCTGTGAGAATTCTGAGCTAATATTACTCCAATGTGTGCCTCACAATAAATGAAACTTATCTCAACTCGAAATTATTATGAAGATGAATATTATTATTAAATAATGTTGTGGATATTTGCAGGATGAAACATTTTGTTGGAGACTTGGTGGCTGGTTTGACTGTCGGGTTAACAGTCATCCCTCAGGGAATGGCTTATGCTCAGGTTGCAGAGTTGCCCCCTCAGGTATGTCTAAGCTGCAGAATATAAAGTATAATGTTAACTAAGACTGGAAACTCACACAAAGATGAACCTGTATGCCTGTATCATAGTTATTTATAATTAAATATTAGATCGAGATTATGTTCTGATGAGCAACAACAAATATTGAGATTTTTTCATATTTTGAAATACTGTCAATGTCTCTGTATAACCGAGCTTTTTCCCTCTTTCTCTCTTTTCAGTATGGTTTGTACTCTGCGTTTATGGGAGGCTTGATTTACTGTATTTTTGGAACATCTAAAGACGTCACTATGGGACCCACTGCTATCATGTCACTATTAGTCGCTGAGTTTGCTTCGGAGCGAGCACCTATCCATGACGGCCAAGCTGCTGCAGCATATGCGGTGCTTCTAACGTTTATATGTGGTCTTGTACAGATTGCGATGGGATTTCTCAATTTAGGTATGATTGGTGTTATAATTCTGTATTTTTGTGATTTCACACACTTCCGAAATCAACTAATTGAATCCTTACAAAGGATTATCCACCTAATCTGAATGTATGATTCTGTTATCTTATAATCCGGCTATCAGGCGTCACTCACTCTCATCAATTAGGTGTTCCACAAACTATTTATTGATGGATTAACCTCAGTATGTCAGTAACTGGGTGTTTATGGCTGTTTGGGCCGCAAAAATTTCATGAGGCCTAGGCTTTTCTACACCTGGATTAACAAACCAAAATTGCTGAAAATTCAACCCACAAAAATAGTTGTAAACCATTTTGACTCTTCTACGACCCCTATTGCAATAATTCCTTATCTTAAAAATTTTAGGCTTGAAACGGACGACGCTATTAACACACCATAATAAATGCTATTTGAACACCCCCATAGATTGCTGTATTATACATACCCTACCCGAGAATCCGTAATTTTTAATAATGTGAATGATAAGATTCGGTAATCCTTGTTTTGAGATCTGAAGCCTGGGGGGCTTTTTAATCTGTGAGGAAAGACCACAAAGATCTCCTTATATTAGCCCCAATAATATAGCATCCACTTGATTCATTATCAGCTGTTTATGTATTATAAGCACCCATATCTATGTGAATTCTTGTGGTCACAGACGCAGCATGGGGTCAATTTGTTTTCTCATTTGAATCATTGATGAAATTAAGGATAAACATTAATCCCCTAAAATTTTACAAATACAACTCTAGGTATACTTATCCATCCAACAATGTTAACTCACAGTATCCTCAAAGAGTACAAAATTGTAGACTGTCACTTTTTGTTTCAGGCTTCATAGTACAGTTTATATCGTTTCCTGTCATCAACGGGTTCACCTCCTCAGCGGCTATTCTCATCGCATTCAGTCAAGTGAAGGTATGTACATATAAGGATACACATTGTTATCGTGGGGTATATATTGATATATTGCACTGACATGAGACCTGCATGTGATCAACAGAATAACACCTTTGATTTCTTTGTTTTTTTGTCATAGATGAAGGAAATGGGAAAATCTGTCTCTCTTAGTTGTGTCAATTAATGTTTTTCTCCCTTATTTACAGAAATGGCTAGGCTTGAAGAATATACCCCGAGGATTCATAGCATCTGTCAGAGAGACATTCTCAAATATCAAGCAATTCAAGTAAGAGCTCTATAAAAACCCACAAATTTGGGACTTGAATTTAGATCAGACGCGGCTCCTCTATTTGATCCTGTGGGAGAGAAAGTTTCATTTAAAGTGATTGAACTTTTTGATGCATGAGTAAACCTTCTAGATTAGTTATCCTCTTCAAGTGGAAAAAGTTGTTGACAAAACAGAAATTTTGTTCATGTTAAATTTTGTGAATTTGAACTAAACTTATTATAATTATTATACAAGAAACGGAAATTTTGTTAATGTTAATTTTTGTGAATTTATTTTAACAGTTTTATCTTTTTTACAGTGCCTGGGACCTCTCAATGGGGTTGGTCTGCATGGTTTTACTCGTGCTCTTGAAAAAACTCAAGGAGTTTATCGATTCTAAGATGAAGACAGAGACAAACAAAGCAAAAAAAATTTTATTCAAGATTGTATGGATTATCTGCACTGGTAAGAGTTTTACAACTGCTGACAAAAATAGTACTGACTAATGTTATGATTTAATATAATGAATTATCCTGATTATTGCCTTAATCTAGATGCACTCCCTGTAGCTCTGTAGGACCCGAAGATAAAAAATACATTACAGCCATGTTCGTTGGCAATCGGGCATTCTTTAAAATATTGTTATCGGGCATTCTTTAAAGTATTGTTTAGTCAAATAATTCAAATTCTAGAATTGGTGTTAATGTAAGACCATTAACTAATATCCTATTACACTTAAATGGGGATTTTTGCAAAAACAAAGTTTGAAACCCAAGGATCTATTTTCACTTAATAGCCAGAAATGCGGTCATCGTAATTCTCTGCGCTGGAGTTGCCGCTGCTCTGTATGAACCAGGAAAGGATGAGGATAACTTTTTCACACTCACTGGCAATGTAAAGGAAGGAATCCCAACCCCTGCTGTCCCCAGCTTCACTTTCAGCATGTATGATAATAAAACAGGACAGGACATCACCAGAACCACTTCACAGATGTTCTCAGTAAGATATTGGAAGCTATAATATTTGGTGAAATAATCATATGTAATTGTGTTGACACTTTTCAACGGAGCTGTCTGTTTATAGTGACATAATTGCCTCCATGCTTATATCTTTTGGCATATATCCATTTTTTCTACGCATTTTTTCCCCTTGGCAAAGAGATCCTGTTCTTGGATCACGTAGAGAACTCTTTTTGCAAACTTTCCACCATCTTTTTAGGATATCGGCGAGGGTTTCATTGTTGTCACACTGATTGGACTTTTGGAGAGTATCGCCATAGCCAAGGCTTTTGCCAGACGTAATGAGTACCAAATCGATGCAAACCAGGAGCTCATCGCCATCGGCATCAGTAACGCTGTCAGCTCATTTTTCCACTCTTATCCAATCACAGGCAGCTTCTCAAGGTATTTTTTACTATATCAGTACCTCACTGGACATAGTGTGCATATTCATATTGTAACATAATATCATACCATTTTGATTAATGTTGCGACAAGGATAGGTCTGATAACATTCCAATTCAACTCTGACATTCCAGAGAAAGAAATTTCGGTACTGTGAAGTGGTAACATTAAATGTGCCTCTGTAGAAAAGGAAGTATAATCCTTGTTATTAGGGTTGATATCATGCCCTAACTGTTTTGTTTATGATTTATAGGACAGCTATAAACTCCCAGTCTGGAGTCAGGACCCCAGCTGGTGGTATATGGACTGCCGCTGTTATCCTTCTGGCCCTCGGTGTTCTCACCCCATACTTCTTCTACATTCCTCAGAGTGCACTCGCTGCCGTCATCATATGCGCTGTACTACCCATGTTCGAGTACGAGATCGTCCCCAAACTGTTCAAGGTCAAAAGTAAGTACAAGTTCATTTCCTGTTGCATCATCCTGCTTCAAAAAACGGTTAAAAATAATATTTCACAAACAGTGCATCGTCAACCCCTGGGCAACATCACGACGTTGACATAATGAAATTAGCATTTTGTATTGGCAACCCCACACCTCCTCATCGATTTGACACACGACTCTCGAGCCTTGCCAGTAGCCACTCTTGAAGACCTCATTTGTGTCATTTGAGTTTAAATGTTATAAATTTGACACGGTGGGTTTGATAAGATCACGTACTGTTTCCTTTTTTTTGTTATGAGAAAAGTTATTTAGATATTTCTATGCCATAACCGAATGATGACAAATAGTTAACATATTGTAATAAATTGACCCATAGAAATATGCTCTTTATAATTTGTTTTATTGTCCCTACACAAAACAATAATGACTCATGTTTCTGTTGTAGAGTTAGACTTGTTGCCACTTTTCATCACCTTCATCGTGTGCCTGTTGGTCAACATCGAGGTAAGATAGTAGTCACCACCTCGAAAACACATCAAACGGTTTCAAACCCACAATGCCATCCGTTCTCATTCCTTGATATCTATATAATTTACCTATGTAATGCTATAAATCATCCAATCATCATTAACATTTTTATATTTTTGTTTGCTCTTAAATAATTAAAAGCCTCAGTGCACTACATTAGAAAGATTTATGTATAATGTAAGGGAATTGTGACGCTTGTTATGGTTTTTTTAAGGTGTTTTATCTTCCGATATAATATGAATAATCCAAATACTAAGTATTCAGGGGCTCATTTAATTCACACATGAAAGCAGAAAGTATTCCTTATATCTTTTGATTGTAGTTTGGTATTATGGCTGGTGTGGGTTTCTCTATGCTTATGTTGATATACCCAATGTCACGCCCTGACCTCACTATAAGACATGAAAAATCGAGGGATGTTGAGAGAGCTGGCGACAACGGAGACGATATCAGCGCAAGTGTAAGTTTATTTCATGAGGAACATTCCCTGAAGCTTGTTAAAACTTACACCATTATTACGTGTGTGTTGTGTAGTGAAGTAACAAGTTGTAGTTTTATCAGAAAACATAGCATTACATAATTGATAAAAAGGCCTCACTAATGACAGGATGCAAGGTCAGGATCGACCACTCCCCGTCCCGGATATCTGCTATGTAATCCGCTTATTCCGACTTACAGCAATAAATCAGACCTCTAATCTTGTTTTGCTGCTGTTGTTTGTGACCAGCACGCTTCCTGAGCTATTAACTAAATCTGTTTTCATTTTCAGGCGGAGCAAGAGTGTGTGATTATCGAGCCAAACCAAGGATTAAAATTCCCTGGTATTGAGTATATCAAAGACAAAGTTATGAAGCACGGCGTGTATCAAGCGCCTGCTAAGGCTATTATACTAAACGCTCAACACTTTGCTGGCGCTGACTACACGACGATTCAGGGTATCACTCAAGTCAGCGAATATTTCCACAAGCATGAGCTCAAATTCATCGTGGCCTGTCCTTCGGTATGTCCATCCTGTCATCACATTACGAATCACCACTTTCAGTGACTATTCGTAATGAGGAAACTGTTTCACTTGCGTACATTAAAGCCTGTTATTGGATTATCTCTTGGATTAACGTTAAAGCCTCCGGAAAATTTCTGTACCAGCTAGTTAAAGCTGTTCACTGTCACATCCTCAGCCCAAACCCTAATCTGACCTGGACCAGGAATCAAAAGGATTAAATATATTGCGGTGTTATGTGTGAAAATAATTTGTCAATGGTTAATATGATGAGCAATGAAATGAAATCAAACAGCAATTTATTGTACCATACTACATTGGACAGTCTTCATCTCATAACATTTGACCCAATTGCGCCATGATGGAATGATTCATACGAGTATCGACAGTAAAAAATCGGCCTCTGCTCCAAAGGAGATCAGCGACCTCATTATGATCTAGCTTAGGCAATAACTCATAAATGTTGATGTTTTTTTGCAGGATGAGGTTCGAACTATATTAGATAATGCTGAAATCAAAGGATTGCAGATTTCTGACACAGTAGAGGATGGCTTGCGGCTAGCTTTTGGTGAGTAAAATATTCCTGATTCCCTTATCTTTGTAAGATTATGTTTACGATAATAATGGTAGCAACAAGTCAACGTGGTAAGATATACTCCCACTGCTGGTATTGTTCATCCATGTAAATGTTAACTTCCTCAACGGGTTGAGACAATGATTTAAAAGTTTTTGTTCGAAATTTTAGAAGAATGAAGCCTTGTCAGGTAATCAGCTTTTTTGATCATCTTCTGACCAACACAACACTATATGATTTTCTCACTGAATACTGGCCCTGTCTCTTTTGATCCTCTGGTGGGAGAAACAAGCTCTGAAATTCAACACCTCTGCTCGATTATATATTCTCTTTTCATTACCTTCCTAAACAATATCTTTTATCAATCTGTAGCACTTATATGTTTTTCTGGATTTGAAATGCAATAGAAACATTCTTATTTTGACAGCTGGTGGTCGAGCTCTAACCACTTCTAGAGGCAGTGGAAAGTTAAACGAAGGATTCCAAGTAGAAGTTAACAGTGAAGAACTATAATATATCTCTGCTGTTATCATCAATATTCAATATTCCAAATGACTACCATATCGTCAATATATTATTGACAGTGGCTAATACTTCTTAATTTTTTCAAATATTTACTGATTGTTGTCAAATGTACATTTATACTACCATATCATCACTAGAAAATCATGCCTTTGTTGTTTATTTGTTTCTTAGTTTACATTGTTGATCATTTTATCATGGCATCAATTCATTATGTGTATGTCCCCCTTCATTATATACATATTGGTTCTTCCTTGCGGTACCAGTATCAAAGATTTACAATGAGCATAATTTATTTTGCCAAATCTCATCCTCCTGAAGAAAATAAGTCCCTTTTTTTGTGCTTATCCTTACCAATTTTTTTCTATATTTCCCAACATAATTTTCCGCAAGACATATTCCTATATTTTTATAAATAAATATGAAATCTTTTCCTAAAACTTATTTTGACATTGTATAGATAAGGAGTTGTGGACACATGATTCAAAAGTTGACAACTCTACGGTCAAGAGCAAGATTTTTGAGTGATTGTTAGGAATCCAACAAGTAAATTAATAGAAATATTCCCTTCTGACAAGAAAAATTTATCAAAACAACAGCACATCCATAAACCAGGTCATTTTTCAAAGTAGAGTCAGGAAATGAACAAAACAGAAAAAGCAGCAACAATTGAACCATCTATCAATTAGCCTTGTCACGCTGCCATGGGTTTTTGTGGCCGAGTGACAAGGCTATCTATCAATAACAAACAAACACTCCTAAAAATAACAAACAGCAGGAGACAATTAAAAAAAAACAATCTAATCTCTGTCATAGCTATCCTAGGAATGAAGGCTTCGTAAGGAGTGGGATTGAAGGATGTCAATCTTTGAATCAGTCATTTAAAGGTCAAACCTCTAGTGTTACCACCAATCCCATTAGCCAATGTTCTCTCTTAGTACAAGTTGACATGCCAGCATTGTGACAAGGTGGTATTATGCTGCGACCTGTCACTGTATAAACTATACGAATCAATTGGTAATGAGTAATGACCTTGGGGTATGCCGTTTTAATGGCGCCACAATTTAAACTCTCATGAGCCTGGCTGATCCTAAATGATTTGGTTCCAGGGTCAACAACATTGTATACATCTTCCCAACATGTTGGAGACTTGATGAAGTAAATGAAGATTTATCATACCCAGGAAAACCCCTGTGTTACACATTATTCCAAGCAAATCACTTTTTACATGAATTATCTTCTTTTCTGACGGTAGGGGACTACTCCTAAGTGTATTTGATAACATTCTCATTTCTTTGCTCAGTCAGTATATTGACCCTGGATCTGCCACTGTGTTATGTATCTATACATTTATGGTGTTATTTCACCTTTGATCTTCGCTATGGCCTGCCCAGTGTCCTGTGTTGGCAGGCCCTGTGTGGATAAACCCTTGTGTCGTTGGGCCCTGTGAAACTCTAAATTTTAGAACACTTAATACCAACTTTCCTTTCAAAAACCTTTGCATATGGAACATCAGGAAGTTCATTTATGAGGGATTTTCTTAAGCAGCCATTGGAAAAATCTCCATTTTAAATGAGCCTCATTCTCAACAGCGAGCACATCATGCCAATCAAGTTTGAAAAAAATTGCAGCAAGACCACATAAGTTAAAGCGCTCACACTGTGCCGGGGTCAGCTGGTAGTAGCATTTCATTATCAACCAATTTTCCTCATCACCCACCAGATATCTGTTGTAGACCTGGGAAAAAACTTGACTTGCAATATCATGTCATACTGCCACAACCTTCTTACAGAAGTTGGCGATCATCGGTCAAGTATAAGTACCAAGTAAATTCTCTTGGATGCATGTATCAAATGCCCTATGTCCTTATGACATGCACAGGCTGTTCTGTGCAATGTGTTTTAATTTACAATAGATAATTAGTTACAAAGTCCGTAAACTATTTCAATAAATACTATTCCGATTCACCTCAGAACACACCTACTGGAATTCATATCTATATCTGACACAAAACTGCGGATGGAAATTCACTAAATCACATCTATTTTGTCGAAAATCTTATCAGTGCAACCAATGAACTCAGTTCATTGGTGCAACAATGTATCTTAGCATGGGCAGGCTGTCTGGGCGAATGGATGGTACCCCCAGCCCATCCCCGACAGCGTGCCAATGCTAAATGTATCAAATGAGTTATTCACAACCAGACGTTGCCGTGTCATAGATTTATTCAATAATTAAGTAAGATAACAACCTATGTTATTGTTGAACATATTATTATATTATATGCATGAGCCCCTGGGACTTACTTGTCTTTACTTTGCCAATGTCCAGTATCATTTGATACTGGACATTGGCAAAGTAAAGGCATGTAAGTCCCAGGGGCCAATGATTATACCAGGGAGTTTGAGATATAAACTCCCAACTCCCTGATTATACGTTACCTTGCGAGGAGCATAATCTTACAATTAAGGGTTTTCTCCCCATTAGTCAGTAAAATGTTCTGACAAAAACCTCCAACCTCATAATGTTTATCTTGGGAAAACCCAAACCACGTGATGACCACTGACAAGCACTTGCCATTTCCGGAATTCTGAATTTGCAAAAGTGTATTTGTGATCATTTTTTTATGAAGATTGGGGAAAGTTCAGTCTGTTGTTTCTAATATTTATTCCAATCTGACACTTAATGACATTATGATGCTGTGTAAGGTGTGAGAATGAAGTCCTGCTGACACTACAGTACAAAGAGAAAACATGGATAGCTTAGGTTTGTAGTCAAATAGATAGTATATTATTACTAACCCCACTGTAACAGTCCAGTGGTCACTACAAATTGATTCTGAATTCAGTTGATTTACTGAGCTGTAACACTATTACTCTTTGGCTGTAACGATACTTTAAGGTGTTTAACCCTCACTTACCATTTTTCTCTTGGTTATAATTCCCCTCTTTGCCTTTTCCAGTAGGCGGATCCCTAAACCAATAAAACATACCAATTGGATTGAGACTTTTGCCTGACTGACAACATGCTGTACATTAAAAGGATGGAGAATCAACAATTTTCCGTCAAGTCCTTGCTCCTCTGATTCAATCAATTTTCATTAGCCTTGACAATGCTGGTGGGTACTAGGTACATAAGTTGTGCCTAGGGGAAGAGATTAAACTGTGTATTATCATGAGGTCACATTCCCTGGTCTAAACCCTGGTCCTAACATTTAGAGGCATCCCTAAACCGATTTCTTCGACAAATCAATAGGATGTGCTACCTCATCTGAGGTAAGAAACTGAGGTAAGAAACCTGGAAATATTATCTTGGTATGCTGCGGAGGCCTGCCTCCCTTCATCTTTTCTGGGAATTGGAGACATGACACAAGCTCCTACAAGTAGTTAATATATCCTCATCATCGATTAACTTAGTATTCAATGGTCCCACACATTCCAGATACTGTTACTAAACTAGGCGAAACGTGTTTGATCTGCCAGAATAGTATGGGGTTATGACCTTGTCCTTGGTTTTATGACATGAAACAGACACAGGCTCAGAGGATGATTTGTCAGTACTTTAATTATGCTTGTTAAGGCCAAATATAGGCAGCTGCCAGTATATGATTGTCTATTGGCGTGAACCCAAACATTAGATATTAAACAGGTTAAGTGGCACTCTGCGTACTCTGCGTAGTGGTACTCTAGAGTGGCACTAGTGGTACTCTGCGTAACATACTTGTCACATATTGTACACAAATATGTTGAATTGACAACATAATTGAACTGATAGCTGTGCACAGCTGTAAGCGCTCAAATATCACATGTGCTATTGAATTTCTTCCAGAGTGGTCATCATTATTATCTCTCACTTTCAGATGAACTGCTGGCAGATCTTCATAGTGCGACTAGCACTATGAAAACAGAGCAGCGACTTAGTAACTCAACCAGAAGTTCTGGTAGTTCAGGATCGTTGCCCTCTCAGGCTTATCAAAGCAAGATCACAGCCTATCGACCACCCTCTGGAGGTAGCGATAGGAATGTTGGTGGAGGTATAAACAAAACTATGCATTATGGAGGTGCCTATCAGCCTAGATTGACTGCTTCAGGGGGACTCGGATCTGGTGATAGATTAAATGCTCCTCAATTTAGAAGAGACAGTGACAGATATAGCGCAGGATCGAGTGGATCAGGGGATATTGCACCTCCTTTACCTCCTCCTCCAAGCCAAGAAGTGATTGAAGAGTCAAACATGGCCTACAGCGGTGGCGAGGTGAGGGTCTAAATAACTATTATCCATTGTACAATTTATGTGATTACGCTATGGCAACACCTCAACTGAGTGCTAGGTAAAACTATGCTATGGCTCGGGTAAATCATTATGATTACAAGGTTTACCATTCGGTAAGCAATAATTGGCGATAATCTTGCCGTGATGTTTTACTCAACACTGCTTTCAAATATTTTGTTGTATCTCCGATTTATTCCCACTTCTGGATTAAGTAAACTATAAGACAACACTCGATTCCAGTGGTTGCATGCGGTAATCGAGTATGAGTAACGCTGAATATGTCACTCAAAAGCAAACAGGTGCATAACAACTTCTCCCTCACATTATTAGGTTGTTTGCATGTTATTATCTTATCTACTTAATTTTACTGAAGAGCTTTTAAGCTGTACAACCTGATGAAAATTATACGCTGTTGTAATTCACCTCCATGTCCTACTCATATACCACTCTTGTGTCTACAGCTTAAACGGATCTTGGTGCCGCGTGATGTAATACCTGCCTCGAATACTTTGATACCTGAAACCAGGTTGCATACCATTTTATGGCCATTTGTGCTTTCGGTGAAGTGTCACTGTTGTAAATGGCTAATGTGCCATTCCAATGACATATTCATATCAAATGTCAACTTAAATCTATATAGATCTTAGAGATTCCTGTATAATATCAGACATAATTGTTCTGGTCTCCAGTTTCATTCTAAGAATGTGTCTCGTTTATTTGTAGCCTTTGTATGAGCCACAGAATATTGTGATGGCGAAGGTGAACAATCATATAAGTCCTCGACAACCTCCGCAAAACCCTGCGCGGGTTAGTCCGAGGCAGCATACAATCCCAGCTCCTGCTGCCCTTACCCACCCCGCTGTCACAACATCGGGGTCTAATCTGGGTGCTAATCTGAATGAGCTTGACTATTTGTTACAAGATCTTAACTCAGCACAGTTCATGAGAGACATCAGTCGGTCAGGGTCAGGTATGTGTGAGATATATCTATCTTGGCAGAGTGCCATGAAGTGCCATGAAGCCAGGTGTGCTTCGGAGAAATTAAGACTGTGAAGTCATACATAAACCCCTGACACTCCCAACAATTTCGTTATTCTGTTTGTTCACTCTAATCCCTAAATCTACTGTAAATGCTGACACATATTAGGAGTGAGGGAGCTTCTTGGTTGTTAGATCATTTTATGAGGCACGGCTTCTTTAAACTGTTTGAATGAAACACCAGAGCAAGGATATGCACTCACACCTGAGAAAAGTACTATTTCCTAACTCCGTGATAGGATTATAAAGTGCTCACAGCAGGGTCAAATGGAGTCAATAAATATTACTATGTGGGAATAAATATTCTTTTGAGAAGTCATTTCACTTCACTCTCACTTGTTATCATTCCTCACACATTGTGTTCAATTGTCTGTGAAATTTCGATGCCATTCTCCTCGCTTGTCATACAAAATTTCTATTAATCATGTTCGATATCATTATATTATTTGTAGATGCCTCAGTGAACAGCCAGCCTTCACAAACTGTTAGAGCACCGCCCCCAGCTACTATGCCTAAACCTACAAAGAAGACATCATCTCCGAAGTCGCCTGGTGTTACATTCAACACCAGTATGGACACACCAAGGTAGGTTAGCGATTCAAGAAGATTTAGTGGTTCAGAATCTACACTCGGAGAGAACCAGTTGTATGAACTACTCATGTAATGATTCAGTTGTGATTGGTTCATATATGAAATTTTCGAGTATCTTACTAGTTGAAAGGCAAATAGCCTAACATCAGATCAAACTGTCCAAACTGGGCTTATTAAATCCATTTTGCTCATTAGCTGACTTTTGTAGATGAGCTAATTTTTCAGTACACTGAACTTTTTGATTGATACGCCCTAATTTAATAATCTAATAAGGAAACAGACACATTGATTCAGGCAAAATGTCTAAGCAGGGAGACCCACCCTGGTCTAAGCTGGGAGTTTATATTCCAAACTCCCAGGTCTACGGGAACAAAGTTATAACAGGTTATATATGCCAAACTATGAGTTTTCTCCTCACAATTGTTTACTTCCCAAGAGAAGACAACTCTGTGCAAATTTGTGAGGATGTATGTTGGCATTAGGGAGTTTTTGCAAGTTTTACGTAATGCGTAATACGATCAACATCCAAGCATCAAACTTCTTTAACTCAGGTATAACACCCCTATTTGACCAATGATAGGCCTGTTGAACCACTACTCGAAGAAAAATAAATTAAAGATTTAATCAAAAACAAGCTGGAAAAGCCAATCTATTGCATTGGTGAGTTGTAAAATACTATGAAAATATTCTCGAATGTATGAAGAATTGAAATTCAAAAATTAATATGATCTAAAATCTAAAGCATAATGCATTTCTAGCCTTCGATTGTGTCCATGTTGGCAATGGAAATGTGCAGTAAAAAGGGGGACATTTCGATTGGTGCTCTTTGCAGGCCTGTAAAAAGTTTGAAATACGTAGGATTTGACAGAGGTGATATATATAAAAATATAGGTTTTGAGCTTAATTTTGAGTGGTAATTCATGGTGAGTATCACGTGTTGAAGCTGGCTTTTGGAGCTAGCAAAACAGCATGATTCATATATAACACAATGGGGAATTAAATAGAGGTATTGTACCTCAGGTAATCTGCTATACAAAGGTTTATAAAACTTATAGACCAATTGAAGATGAGAAATGTACTTCAACCAACATACATAAATATGCCCTAGAGATATGCTTGCTGCGGGCCAGATATGTTCCCTGACCCTGAACCAAGAATATATATCAGTACTGGCAATACTTATTTGCTCTCCAAATGCCAACTTCTATAACCAATCATTCATCCTGCGGTCTTTTGTGATATGGATTCAAATACTGCAAATATATATTCTAGCGGATAGTAACTTCTGCTGGCACATTAGGAAACAATAATAAGCAGTTTTTCATGTTATAAGCCGGCATAATTTGGAAAAAGTATAGTTGTTATTTCCTTTTGCTCCTCATCAAATCTTGGTTTGGCTGCCACATGGTTTGAGCTGTAATTTTAATTATCTCAACACAATTTACCATCTCGCATGGAAGGCCAGTGGTGCCTGAACCTGTTATATTTTTCAACTGGCTGTACTATCTCCACAAAACCAGAATTATCACCAAATATAATGTCATAGACTGCTGATGTCTTGCTGTACCATCCATTGAACTTACAAGACTTCCCCTTGCCGTCTCATATTTAACGCAATCACAGTATTAGCCGCTCCTCCTTGTTGATTGGTATCACAGTTGTTTACTGTTTTGCAGCGGAGGTTTGTCAACACCAGGCTACGCATCCTCAGCAACAAGAGAATTAGATGAACTCATGGACTCTTTATCACAGTTCAAGGTTGGTCATATGTTTGTACAAATCCTCCCAAACAATAAAACTCGCAATGTCTGATAACTAGGGACTGATTGCTTATCACCAATGCTAGATTGATAAATATGTTCTAGAATATTGAAATTGTGACTGCAATGTGCACGTTCCCATTAGCATGAAAGTTACATCTGAACAGTGAATGCAGTTACTGGTTGTTGAGCACTCCAAATCAAATGCGATTGCTTACCATATCACTCTGTGTTTGTATGTACCCTAGAGGAGTGGAGTCCCCTCTGGAGGAAAAGTTTGCAGTTTCACACAACTCTTGAACAAGCGCAATTTATGGCGAGCTAAAATTTACATTACTATAACTCGCGCATCAGATAGCGACCAATTGAAATCCAAGATGATAATTAATCATGAGGGGTATGTGCATCTTATGTTACTGGTCTCTGCCCACAGTCACTAAATATCTGATCCTCAAAATTTTTATTTCTGTTTTAGTTTGATGTAGTACATATATTCTATCACCATATTCGTGGATATAGATGGTGAAGGGGGAGGGAATTATTTAGGATGAATACAACTGAGGGCTCTATGATCAAAAGACAAAATAGATGAAGTTAAAAAATTTTCTGTCAGGTTGTTAAGGATCTCCTGGATTGCACCATGAGGTACCAGATATAGAATCGATACAGTAGTCAGTATTTGGTTATGGCTATTAGTACTTGCTAAATTATTATCATGCCTACTTTATTCCCGCTCATTTTAGATGAACCCAAATATGGCGCCTTCACCAACGCCAGTAGCTCCTCAGGCATCGCCATCTCCCCGATCCACAAATACATCACAATCCAGAGATAGCACTGACGATCCTTCTTATGCAAAGGTTGACAAGACGCCATCCAATCCCAGTTCACCAGGCATGGCACCAGCTGCACCAACTCCCAAGCCAAACAGCGAGCTAGATAGCATGCTTGGTAACCTAGAATCAGATATGATTGGACATGGTGTCTCTGTCTCCACTAAAGGATTGTGCGGTGCCTGTGCTAAACCTATAGCTGGGCAGGTGAGTGGGTGTAACAATATAACCTGTACTGCAGCATCATGTTCTCAAAGGGAGTAACAATCCTTCGAAAGTAAAGTACCAAAACTTGGTGAATAATAATAACATGTTGTTACTTTCTAGAACAATGAACTATCAAAGCGATAACTCATAGCTCTGAGAGCGGAGCCACTTGGATCCACCCAACGGTCTTATCTTGGCCTCCCCCCATTCAAAGTTTATGAACAATTCCCATTGTGATGAGCTAACTATTGGACACTCACTTCTGGAGCTTATCAGAACATCACATCTCCATTCAAAGTAAAATAAAGTCCTGACTAACAGTGCTCATTCTTGGTGTTAGTAAACAAGTTAGATACCAGTCACCAGATACTGTCAGATATTGTCAATCGTGGTATTGTTCCATTATTCAGGTGATAACAGCCTTGGGGAAGATCTGGCACTTGGAGCATTTCTGCTGTCAGAGTTGTCGTGAAGAGTTGGGCACTCGCAGCTTTTTTGAGAGAGATGAGATGCCATATTGTGAGATTTGCTACCACCGATTATTTGCTCCTACGTGTGAGAAGTGCCAAGAGCCTATACTCGATGTATGTTCTATTAAAGCTTTCTGTGTCAAGTCTGCATCATAAAATCGCAGCATGTCCACAAAACAATCCCACAATACATCAGTCCATAAATAGCCTTAGTCTATCATGTGAAATTGTTGACCTGTTATATTGAAAGTTTTAATCGCGTTTTGCAGTTTTACCATCCATTGCCCAAATTCTATTTTCCCCATGTGGTTGAATAGGTATCATCTAATGCCAATACTCACCATTACCAAATAAGTCAAAATCAAATAACATGCAAAAGAAAAAGAAAAAAAGAATTACAGTAAATAAGTTAAAACTTGAACATCTAGAACAAGAATTTTTATGTAGAGTATCAACTTAGATAATTGCCAAATGAAAAAAAATGGACAGGAAGTAATTGGGACACACCTTAGTATCAATAAAAAAGACGGTCAAAGGCACATTGATTTGGTACATCCTTACAGCATTCCAAGAGCCTACCGTCTCTATGAAGAGATCATTTACTTACATCACTGTAGTACCTATTATTTAACTTGTAGAAATGTGTAACAGCTATGGATACTACTTGGCACATGGAATGTTTTGTTTGTGATCACTGTGGTAGGATGCTGAATGACGAAGGATTTCATGAGCGAGATGGCAGACCATACTGCAGGTCAGTTACAGCATTTTAGCATATTTGAAACTCGTTTCATACCATCTATTATACCACAGTCCAGCGTCGCAAAGCAAAAATCTGCCTTTTTTTCTTTCAAAAACCGCTCCTTCAACTCATCCTCAATAAATTATCATGGGATTTCACGCTTGATGCTAACAAGTCTTCAAACATGAAAAAGTACAACTCAATATGCTTCGCCTCCCCCTGATACCAGAGCTCATCACAGAACAAACTTTGATGGCTAGATTTCAGTGCTCTCAATAAACATCACCATGACAGTTGTCGATTGTCACATCATGCCTTCATGAGATACTGAATAATGCTCAATTTCTATCAATAACAGTCGTGACCGATGGTCACGTTGGACTGATTGTTCTATCACAAGACATGTCAGATAATATTCCATATGCTGAATGCAGATATGTTTCCGATCACCTTGTTCTCCCAGATCATGAAATCAAAGTCACATGATTCTATAAATGTGTCCCTGATGCGAGTGCACCACGATTACAACTGATCTCAAATCAACATATCTGATACAATCAGGGAGGGTTGGGGTGGGTCCCACCCTCCCTGCTACACTAGAGAGTAGGTCTAAGATTCTTATCATTAAGTGATGCAACGACAAACAGAGATTAATGTCGACATAACACTTTTCACTTTGATGGTCTTCAAACAGTAATGTTAGCCTTAAAATCCTTCATGTCGAAAATGAAACTATGGGCATCATCTTACGGCAATCAAGCCCAGTGACCCTGCTAAAGAAATTCATGGTGTCTTACTTGTTAACATGGTATCAGACTTCCTGTCTCTCTGACTTAGATCTGGAGGACCTTATCATGTTTTCACATTTAGTTTGGCCGTATTTTCTTCACAACCTCTTCAGACTTAGATATTGAAGGACAGAGGTTAATCTAATCATCTTACCATCGCATAGTTTTATCAAAAAGCAAACATTACTCGAGTACATAGTGCAATGTACCGGTAAAAGGGGCACTGAATATTTACAATTCAAGTTTCACAATTTTATATTGACCAGTTTTCAAAAACTCTTTTACGCCTAACATTTGAATCCAAATATCAGGGCTCTGAAACTACAGCCCTCAGACCTTGGATCACGCACCTTCTCAGGCTATAAAAAAGTGACACATATGTACATGGGTACATGGAATCTTCCCAAACCAAAGCTGTCACTTAAGAAACTACAGTAAATCATTATATATAAACGAATCACATATAAATAAAAGAATTGGTCTTTTGGCGGACCAGATCCAACTCGAAATGAAGATAATTTTCCATAAGTTTTCTCTCATTTTTGTATGCCTCATAACCTGTCATTCCCAATATTTGAAAACACATTCACTAATCCATATTTCTCTTCATAGGGATGATTACTATGAAATCTTTGCTCCGAAATGTGGTGGATGCCGGCTGCCGATAATTGATGACTTTATCTCTACACTTAATACCCACTGGCACACAGCCTGCTTCAGATGTATGGTATGTACATTCATTCAAGCATCTCCTGGATAAGCGCCAATTAAAATACTGCACTGAACATCATGATGTCCCTTCAATTCATCGAATTAATATATGTGATTGAAAGTTGCTCTTTCCTCTTTTAGTTGCCTATATCACTAGAAAATGTGTTATTTTTTCTGAATTATTATATCTAAACATAAATATAATATAACAATAAATTCATATATATATTTATATGTATAACCATTGAGAATTGATTTATATTTATACAAAAAAAAAATGTATTTGTCTGGTATTACAGGACTGTGGCTGTACACTGGCTGGAGGGAGTTTCTTTGATCACGATGGCTATCCTTACTGTGAGACACACTACTACGCTAAGAGAGGCTCCCTATGTGCCGGCTGTCAGAAACCTATAACTGGTCGCTGTATCACTGCCATGTCTCAGAAGTTTCACCCTGAGCATTTCACCTGCGCTTTCTGCCTCAAGCAACTCAATAAAGGGACATTTAAGGAACAAAATGACAAACCGTACTGCCATCCCTGCTTTGTTAAGTTATTCGGATAAAATTGCAGTGAGTTTCTTCTCCGTGCCGCACTCATGCTAAACTCAAGCTCAGGACACATCAACCGCACATGAACGATCAGTATTCTCATTTTCTGCACAAAAGATACTAGCCTCTCCGATATAGATGAATAATTTCCCGAAGTGCCCTTTGTACTTCAGAGAGGAGAATTAGTGCACTCGGTTGTTCGCATAGCGTGTTTGGTGCACAAATGATTTGCTAGGTATAAATTCTCTAATAAATATACCTCTCATCAGGTTGTGTTGTTACCCAGTTAAAAATCAGTAACTCCATGATTGACATAGATATATATGTCGTTTTGAGTTAATTTCAAAATTAAACAATCTTCAGCCTAGTATAATACCAGTTTGACAAATGCGCACCAAGCTATCCTCAATTTTTGTTTTCCTTGCTGGCTCAATCTCTCTTTTTGAATAAAGCGGATTATGCACTGTGATACCACTTAGTAGCTATGCCAGATAATTTCTCATACTCCTGCCTAACACTGTTGGATCATCGTGGATGCTCCCACTTGGCGAGCACATTTGAAATTTCAAGTCATTTAATTTAGGCTTACTTAAAATCAAAATTCTGTAGTGAAATTTTGTGATATGCAGTGGTACTGGCCTAGCTAGGGAAAATTATTAACTTACTAACTGTTTTGCTATGAATCATGCATTTTGATGGCGGATAATGTTGATTACTTCGTAGAATGCTAGAACAATGGCAGGTATTATTGTTTTTATGATTTTATTTTTACCATAACATATATTCATGAAATATAACTCTCATATTCTACCAAGTTTAACAATGATAAGTTTTGATTTACAGCAAACAGGACTACATCCATATGTGATATGAAACATACTCAAATAGTTATTGTTTCATCTTGTGAAATTTTATCACTTACTCCGCCATGAAAATATGACAAATTGAAATGGTACCCATGACTCCAACACCCGCTCAGTCTGTGATGGTTTATTCTGATGTGTGCAGTGTAAGGAACCAGTAAATGGATATATGGAATTGGCACATTGCCAGTGGTTACCCATATATTTACGTATGAATTAAATGTATATGTGTTATGTATAAAATACAGACTTTGGGCCGGCAGTAGAACGAGAGGAGCGTAGAAATACCTTATGCAGAAACACTACTAAATGCGGACCATTCTACAATCCACAACTTTATCAGTATTGCTATCTAAAATAAGACATGAGAAAGTGATGGGTGTACATAATCCCTACAAGAGGTGTAAATTATATAATATTTACACCTCTTGTAGGGATTATGTACACCCATCACTTTCTCATGTCTTATTTTAGCAATACTGATAAAGTTGTGGATTGTAGAATGGTCCACATTTAGTAGTGTTTCTGCATAAGGTATTTCTACGCTCCTCTCATTCTACTGCCGGCCCAAAGTCTGTATTTTATCAAAGATTATCCAACTACTTGGTTCCATATATAGCCGGAATAGTGTCAAGTTAGGGCTGAGCTTGATTGACAAAAAAGGTGTGAATGATATGCTTGCTAATCCCGAAATGGCATGTATTGAGTTTCGATCCGGTGCAAGAAAATCTAATGTCAAAAACTGTGCAATATTTCGTCCCTATATCGTAAAGAGAATGTGGTTCAGATAGCATTGCCAGTTATTGCGGTATAAATCCTATACTTTACCCATCTCTATAAAATAGATAAGGATGTTATCAATGAGCGACCTCCTAAGACCTCGTTCACTTGCTATTTTGGTGTGAACTGCCCTGGACAAAGTTTTTCGGGTTCTCGAGGTAAGTTATATTGAATGAGAAGATTCAATAATTGAATAAATACTTCAAATATTGCCAAAAAAAACTAATTGCAGGAATTATTACTGTAATTAGTTTTTTTTGGCAATTTTGAATTATTTGTTTGGTTTTCTAACAACTCCTCTTTAAAAGTGGATTTGAGAGATTTGAACCATCACACACGGATAAACTCTTCATTGCCTACAGAATAAAATTATATTCTTTAATCCATATGTTGCACGCGGAACATTATTATTATTTACACTACTTAGTTTTGTTCCACAAATATCATAAAACGATACGAAAAGGCATAGAGAGGCTGTTGAAATTAAGATAGGCCAACCCTTAACTTTGAGAATGGCAAAGTCTCCCGACTTTTGTGACCATATGTTGTCATATTGTGTAAAAGCTGCAATACTGCTCATTCTATTGTGTGTCAGCGATTTAAAACAGCCTTTCCTGCCCAGCAATCTAGGTAGTTTTTTTATTAATCTTTATTTGAAATGGTCATGGAGCAAAGAATAAAACTTGGTGTAAATTGAACAAGCTCTATGATGTGTCCATTATTAAATATACACATCCAGAAGATTCTCAAATTTACAAGTGATCCACTACAAGTACAATATTACTTACTAATTTACCCCTACTGTGATTACAGGAATCTAAGAAAAAAAAAGAAGCCATGTATTCCAGAACAACTGTCATTCTGGCCTTTGGTAAGTTCAGAATTTTGTCTTGGATGTGACAGGTTTAAGAATTGTGGCATATCAAGCTGAATAAGGATACTTACCTGGTCATTCAGTATCTGGTGTAGAGTCCATAATTTCATTTGTCAATATTGTGTCTTGAGCAGGAGACTGCTTGATGGATTACCATATAACTTTTATCATGCAATTATCACTCTTTGCTTAATTCTGCTCCCTTTGAACTGATGTATGCAGGTCTCTATGGCAGTGTACTTCTAGTTTTTCTGCTGCCCTTTTATGAAATAATTAAGAAATAATACCCAGTGTACGCCCCAATCGAAATTCAGTTAGTCAGTTAACATTTTGACGTAAATCATGGAAATGGTAGCAAAATAATACAACATATTTGCTGTATTTACAAAACTTGTCTGAGTGACTATAGGGAGTTGTCACAAAGGTAAAAACAAGATGACAACTACCGGTACACAATACAAGCACAGAACGTAATATTAAATATTTGTTTTTTACAGTATGCTTGGTTGCAGCAGTACATCTCACAAATGTTGCATCTGCTCCCGCACAACAGTTAAGCCAAAACACAAATTCAACAACAGTCACGCCTCCTCCCACAACAAAAACAACTAAACTCACAACACCAAAGACTTCTCCAAAAACCACACCAACAACAACAAAGACAACTCCAAAGAAGGCATCAACAACAAAAACAACACCTAAGACGAAACCAACAACAAAGACAACACCAAAGAAGGCATCAACAACAAAAACAACACCTAAGACAAAACCAACAACAAAGAAGGCATCAACAACAAAAACAACACCTAAGACGAAACCAACAACAAAGACAACACCAAAGAAGGCATCAACAACAAAAACAACACCTAAGACAAAAACAACACCTAAGACGAAACCAACAACAAAGACAACACCAAAGAAGGCATCAACAACAAAAACAACACCTAAGACGAAACCAACAACAAAGACAACACCGAAGCCAGGGAAAAAGACCACCATGAAGATGAAGACAACCACTAATAACAGCAGCACATTGATCTCTGGAATGCTCACAGCTTTTGTTATTACTTTCCGTCTTGTATTATAAATGACACAATTTAATGACTCCAGCTTCCTATACACATAAACATGAAGCATCAGAAATCTTTTTCGATTGCCGCATGAGTCAACATCATTATTTTCACTGTATTTATAACCATCATCTCTTTTTACCAATAAAACGATTTTAAACTAAATGAAAATATATATTACTGGTCTTGCTTGAACAGCTGTCAAAGTTTATGTGATGATTTATTTATGGATGGACATTATTACTGCGTTCTAGACACAGTTGGTAGTGGACAGTGCGGTGTGGTCTCACCACAACAATCTTAATAGGCTCCATGATAATAAATTGTAATATTGTAGGGTTCGAAACTTCATAAGATCACCTGCAACTATCTCACAAGCACATAATCTTGGCCATAGAGTTAGTATATAATAACTCTATGATCTTGGCTCACATGTACTGCATAAAGAGTTGGTTTAACACTGTTTTGAGACATCATGTCTCGGAATTGTATGTTGGTCAAATGCAATTGTTGCGATTCTAGAGAGTTGGCCCTTGAACAGTTGTCTTTTAGCCATAAAAACATCGGCTGTTTGGTTAAAACAATTCACATTAGGATAGCACCCGTATCCAGTAATCCCGTCTTTGCTTTTTTGGGGATCAGTATATATTATCTGTTGACATGAACTTTAAGTGCCCCCTATTCATGAACTATAAATCTGTTTGGTTGTATACAAAACTGCCCCATATACCACCCTATTTTAATCTAATCCCCTATTTCTCACTCTCTCTTGCAAAAACCAGGAGTTACATCACAGGTTTCAGTTTCGTTTGCTGGGTAGTTTAAAAACAAACCAAATCGGAGGTAGAAAATTTTGTTTGGTAACAAACCTTTTTTTTACCATATAGCTTTAGTGCCTATTACAAAAATAATCCTGTCATGTCACTTTGTTACTTCGATTGATGTCAGAACATTTTATACGAATCATTATGCCGTTTGGAAAAAATTGCGGTTTGGCCTGACATTCAGAAAGCCTCAGCCACTCCTTAATCTGTTTTCTGATGATTTATTCTGGAAAATTAATTATCTATATGTTCTGACGGTTGTTATGGTTTCTATATGAGCAATAGAACGCTCCATCTTCAAACAGATGCCACATTTCTCTCAACTCCTGCAGACGTTACATCGCATTCACACCAGACAGTGCTTAAAATCTTTTTGAAAAATCTACCCTTCAAGATCAAGGTAAGAGTAGGTAATACACAGCTAGGTTATGGACAATGGTAAATACACAGTTATTGTTAAAAATATGTTGAAATATGGAGTATTGAAGGTAATTGGCAGCATCATGATCTATATTTGGTTGCAACACAAATCAATGAAATGAGTTAGGCTGACAAGTTTTTCAGTGTCAATTTTTTGAAAAGCATGTTCTTCAAAAAAGGTTTCAAGCCTTTCTTGTTAAACCGTATTATGCTGCTTTTTTAGAGGTTTACAGTTTGACATAGCTAAACAGCATGATGATGAGAACAGTAACAATTATCGGTGAGTAGTCGCAGCCGCATGACATTTGCAAGTTTGCCATAACATTTGTTCAAACACCTACGACTAACTTAAACTGATTGATTTTGATAATTTCAAGCTTACGACAGTTATGGTTACAGTTTGACGCAGAAGAAAATTACATCAAAAATCCTGCTGGACAAAATTACCCATAATTCAGCAGGCTGAATGATAAGGAATCAGAACCCAGCCGGCAACCGCCCTTTCAACTGCCAGCTGTTCTTTTACTGATGTGATCATAACATTGGTTAGACATATTATAATTTGAGGGGAAGAGGGTGGGTGAGTGTATTGTTGAGATTACTATCTATCACAAATCTAATCGTTGGTTAATGTCAATGTTTCATTATATTTTATTACAGCTATTCTGTGTGGGTTGGCGATGGGTCAATTAGACTTAACTTCCAACTCAAATGAGACCATTGCTATGGAAAACAGCACATCAACAGTTCAGCCAACAACCTCAACAGATCAAGTAACAACTGCGATTCATGAAATCGAAACAACTACTGAACATGATCACAAAGAACACGAGAAGCATGAAGACCACAAGGATCATACGGATCACGATGATCATATGGACCACGATGATCATATGGATCACGATGATCACAAGGACCACGATCACATGGAAGATGGAAAGCCGGCCGATACAGGAATGAGCTTGGAAAATGGAGGTTGTCTCCTCGCTGTGAATCTAGTTGTTATGTATGCAGCATCGGCTATGTTCATTGTGTAATTTTAAAATTATGCACAACAAACACAGTTTCATATCATATAATAATTTATTCATTATTCATTTTCTATGATTGAACAAGACATGCAAACACATATGCAAAACTATTTTTACCGCAACTATTTCTTGAAAACTTCATTTATTCATTAGCAACACAATCTAATAAAATATTCTTAATACAAAAACAAGAGAGTGATATGCTAGACAAGCATTCAACCCTGGGATTCACCGTCTAGGGATCATGCTCTGGATGCTTCGATCCAGCATATGCCTTCTGGCGATTGAATAGAAAGCTGCTTCTAAGATTAAATACATGAGATGCCATGCGGTGATTGTTACAGCCGGCTGTAAAGTGAAGTAATGATGCAATCTACTTATATTTCATAGCCTCTTCAGAACACCAGATAGTTTTGCACTAAATCTGCCATTACTTGTCATGTATGAAAATCCTAAGAGAGGAAGAAAATTGTTTTACAATAAAGTTGCAGTCATGATATATTAAGAATAGCGAGAACATTCATTGCACCCAAGCAGATATTTGTTTATGAAACCCTACACCCTGCCATCTCCACCCAGCTTAGCCGGATCTTTCCACAAAGCTAGGCACATTTATTGATACATTAAACTTAAAGTATCAATGAGCTTGTAAATGATGTTCAGATTAAAATTGACCTACAAACTGATGGTTGTTAGCAGGTGGAGGCAGAAGAGGTTCAGGGTTTGAGTGCCAGAGCACGGTAAAGATTAAAGTATTAGCACGTGATTGTGTTGCTAAGGAGAAAAACCTCCCCCACATTGGATTAGATTGTTAATTATTCTTTCTGATGCAGTGGTCTCATTTGTCTTTGTGATATTGTGATATATATAATATATGTTCATAATACCAACAAGTTTTAATTTGATGATGCAAAGTGCGCAATCTGAACTTAAAACTCTGATGGTGGGCAGCTTTAATATTTCCACGTCCCAGGAGAATACCACAATGATACAAGAAAGACCGGCTCTGCGCCACTAAAGACCAAAATACATACGTTTATTCGAGGTCATTGCAGAATCACGAGGTCATTGCAGGACAGGATCATGGGTGGAGTCCTGAATCCATGGTAAGGACTACACAGATTTAATAGTAATAGTATTAAGTCTATCATAAAACACTATTGTCTTCATCTCATAAGCATTTATTAACCAGATTGTTGCTCCATAAAGGCAACAGAACAATGAGGTAGGTGTCAGATTGGTGGGTTCAGTTGAGTTTAGTGTGATGTATGGCGTGCTATATGACGTATGCCGAGGAGCAATGAAGCTAGCTGTCATTGCATAGGGTGTCAAGACATACGCATTGATCCTTCATTCAGTTACATGCCACACCTAATCCCCTCGATTTCCTTCTACTGTTTGGATGAGGACACATGATCGATCTATATCCAGAAACATATCATCATTCTCATAAACGGCCTCACGCATAACAACACACAAATTTCTTTCCCGTGTCCCCCAACAACCTTTCAAGATGAGGGACACAGTTAACAGACATTGCCTTTATCAGAGATATAATAAAACTTGACACAGGGATATTGGTTCGGCATTATTGTCTCTTTGTAATATTTATTTGTCTACGCCCTGGAGAAAAAAATCAGCTTGGTTAGAAACAGCGGAGCAATTATAATGAATGATTGTGTGCGCAGTTTAAAAATCAAAACACTTGGTTTTGTACAGAACCTGTTGCATACGAATAGCTTATACTAGAATTGTAGCAAAGGTCTTCATCATGGAGTGATCTTGTACTGACGGGTATTCATAAAGGGTAACATTCTTATAGTTAACACCAGCACATTCACCAACGAATATTGCCCTAGGAAGTTCATCAAAGGGAGATTTGAGGCACAGCAATGAGTCTACAGCCAACTCAATACAATCCACGGGTGAGCGGTGAAAGCTTAGAACAAGCACCCATTATGACAATAATACAAGAGTCACACTGGAGTACCAACAGGCAATAATCTCAAAATAGCAACATAACACTGATCAGTGAGATGAGTGTTGTATGCCAACACAGAGTAAGGATACCAAGAACCAGAGTAAGGATGTCTCTACTTTGTGCTGGGTATTAAGAACCAGCGAATATGTTACAAGCGGAATGAGAAAGTAATGACTACTGATGGTTTTTAAATAGATCAAAAGCTGTTGTTGTTGCACTACTGCAGTTTTAAGGATTTTTTGCCAGCTGGCATATATTATTCCAGACCAAAAGAATGTGCCATAGATTATTTATATAAAATGATTGCCAACAATGAAGAAACTTAAATAATACTCTTGCGCACAAATAATGGTGTCAAAGACATATTTACAATTAAATTTACAAAATATTATATACATCTTGTCTATCTACATATCCAAAATATATTTTGGCGCGGCCTGATACTGAATTGCATTGTCTATGAGTTATATGGAGCATTCAGAGATCTCCTGGTCCGATGAAGTCTAACTCTTGTTCCTCTGGCTGAGTTTGGGTTTACTTTTTAGCCTGTTTGTTTTTCTTCTCAATTTCCTTTTTGAGCTTTTTGTCGGGCACAAGGCACCTCTGAGTGATGAAGCCTTGATTGGTACATCCCGGTACAGGGCACCTATAAACAGAACAACCACATCGTGACAACGCAGCAACAGAACACTTCAGTCGGTGTCATAAGACTGAAACTGCAACTTCAAAGAATGATGCAACACTGCAGTTTTTTGCAAGTAAAATAGATTGCGCACAAAACTTGTGGTGAAAGAGGAATGTTTAAGCACTTGAATTAGTCCAGAGATAAATTTGATCAGACCTGGCTGTCAGTCAATCACTTTCAATAAATTTTCCAAATATCTTTTTTTTTCTAATAAATTCCAATACACGTTAGTGATACAGTTATTCGTAAATATCTTCCTGTTGACCATAATCTTAGGGGGGAACAATAAGTCCCGAGAGTGAGCAGGTTTATAAGGAAACTGAAACACGGTTCCCTGTTTTTTTTCTCTCCGTTGACAGATTAGCGAGAATAGAGCTCACTGCAGTTGGCATCATAAACAGAAACCTGTTTTCAACCAGGTACAAGCTTTAATCAGAGCTTTTGTTAGCAGGATTTAAAAAAAACTGTCATCAAATAGTGATTTATATAGGATTTATCAATTATTATAGAGGCTGCCATTGAAAACTTCCTTAGTGAGTTGGCAACAAATTTTAACAACCA
Organism: Membranipora membranacea; assembly: GCA_914767715.1. Lineage (NCBI taxonomy): Eukaryota > Metazoa > Bryozoa > Gymnolaemata > Cheilostomatida > Membraniporidae > Membranipora > Membranipora membranacea. The sequence goes on along the minus strand of OU612065.1, from coordinate 14,499,582 downwards.
CTAGGAGTGGGCTTAAAAAGTAAGCTGCTTAACCATGGTTATCGGTTATTTTTCATGACAGCTTCACTTTGCATTCAAAATAATGACTGTTTTTTTCTAAATAGCCTACATGGCATTGTGCATAACATTGAACTGAATTGAACTGGGCCCTGAACCACAGATGTCCTCAACAACACAAAGCGCATCTATCAGCAAGCTCTTATTATGACAAAGTATATGCATCCATTTTTCGCAACATTTAATGTTTGTGATAGCTAATAAATCAATCAATCAATCAATCAATCAATCAATCATTCTATCTTTCAATCTATGGTGGTACCTGATTGGCTTGAGAACCTGAGGTCTTGATCACTCTTTCCTATGAAGGGGTTTACAGAGCTGGTTAGCGGGCTAAACCATTCAATAGGAAATTAAAAAAACCCACGAATCAGAATACACAATTAGTGCAGGTTCATTACGCCATTGTCAAAATGATGTATTTAAAGCCATCTGACCTTTACCAATGTATTTAGCTCAAACATCATTTTAGTCCAGTGGCAGCCAACCAAAATTGTGGCTAGAAACGCAACTTTATTTGCGAAATTGGATGGATAAATTCTAAGAGTGGATTCTGTGGTAGTTTTTTTAGGCGGTTGCAATGGTGATGATGTACCTTACACAAAGTTGCACAATAGGCAGCAAATTGCCAAAAACGCTGCCGAAAATGACCAAAATTGCTGTTTTTTGGCGTTTTCAAAGGTCTGTCCTGTGCGCACCTTAGGAATAAGGCTACTCAAACTCTGCAATTAGATTCATACATACATACATACATTTAGAGGTGTGCGTGCAACAAGAGCTTGCTGCAATTTCTATCGAAATTGGCAAGTTATTACTCAAAAAGGGTCATGAGAAAACAACTTTAGATGTGCATTCACATTATATTATTAAGTCTATGGTATTCTCACAGTTTTCTGCCCGGAGGTTAAAACGTATCCATATACATAATATATATGTACATAGAAAGAGTGGGTACTCACTTAGCTCTCTTTCCTCTCTGTTTGATGTATATCATTATTCCCTCCTTCTCATAAGAGTGACCACAAGTGTTATTCTTAACAGGATCCACCATCTCCTTACCAGTGTACGGACATTTAAAGTTCTGTGTTTCTTCTTGAACCACAAAATCTTCATCATCCCCTATCTCCTGATCCTGACTCTCAGCTGTAATAACAATCCAACATTTAAGGAAAACCTGAAGGAACATTGCAGAGTTTGTGGATCAAGTTATTCACAGGTATACCCATAGGCTAAAAATGTCTATATGTATATATTATGTGTATGATTATATATCACGCCACAATATAGTTGATCTTGCTATGAAAACAGGAAGGGTAGCTGCATGAATCTCCATGAGTGGGATATCTGGTGTTTTATGAATACTTACCATAAATTAACCTAAGATAATGATTTGTCTGTACAGACCATAGACTTAATAACAAGTCTATGGTACAGACCTATGTTGGATAATGACTTTGAGGTTTTTTTATTGACGATTATTTGAGCTTAATATAAAGAGGACACATGGTGTTTTATCAATGGAAAGTAGCATGTACTTTCTATTCCTCATCCCCACCTCCTTTGGATGAGAGATTCCCCTCAAATTCCCTGTAAGCTTCGTGAGTATTGAACGCAGGTTGGGATAATCTGTGGTTTTCATATACTTCATCAAGTTTATTGGCTACTTCTTCAGGACTTAGCTCCCCGTTGCCAACCTAGAAAGAGGCAGAAGAACTCTACGTTATCATACCGGTCCTGCTGGCGTACACACAAGTGATCAGAAAAATACGCCAGCAACTGCAAAACACAATCCCATGAACAATCAGCTTTAACTGGGGCATTTGGAATGTTGTGTGGCTGCAAGAGACGATGTCTTTCAATACTGACCATGAAAAACGATCCAACATCTCCATAATAAGACAATAGGCAGTCCATGGTAAGGGTAAGCGAAAATAACTAGTTAACTTACAAGACATTTGATATCATTGACGGATGTTATGTAGGCTTTGTACTCATTATCCATAGTGACATATCTCTTCATAAGAGCTCTGTATTCATCAATAATCAGAGGATTGCCATCAGCATCAACATCAGCCAGCTCAGAAGCATACTCGGGTAACGCTACTAAACCGGCCTGTATGTAATCCTCTCCTTTCTTTAGACTGCTCAGAGCTTGATCAACTTGAGTTGCCATTCTATAAAACGACAGTAGAGAGTGCATAAAATCAAGTAAGTATCCCAGTCCCCAATCCCAGGCAATAGGGGCGGTGGATAGCAGTATGGTCTGGCACATCGCTGTGATAATCAAAAGCAGTTGGGATAAACATACAGTCATGCATCTTCCCATGTTTTTACATTGCATAAGTTGCTGCCATAATAGCATTGTGAGTGGATTATGTGAAAAGATGAAACCTTTGCACATCAGTTTTTATATGTGTCCTTATTTCTAGTTTGCTGAAAGATCCCGAACAGATCTGATCAAGGAGTAAAAGACTCCTTGATCTGATACAATACCGTGGGTTAGATTTATGTAAAAATGAATGACAGTATTTAAGGGCAGGGTCCAGTTTACTGATGATGAATTTTTCATCTTCTTTCATGATGAAATATTGATATTTGAAGCAATTGTTGGTAAAAATAATGCAGTGTCAACTCGGGCTAGACAAAACAAGTGTAAACGTCTCAAAACTAAGGAGAAATCATGGTGATAGATAGAAATTCATACACCATCAATCATGACTTGCACAACCAATGAGAGCCATGCAACTAGAATAGAACCCTTCCATGCAACCATCTTTACTTATGAAACTTGTAGCTAAGAATACAACATGACTCACGCCAAGGGATATTTTGAAATTAACCACCGTAATTCTCAACTTAACTGTACATGGGATTATTGCTGAGGTTGAAAGCCATGTTTGGTCCCCTGTTTCCTGCAAAAAATCCCTTAAATGCAGTTTTAACCTACAATATGCATATATAGAGATTCTACTCTACCACAGAGTGTGTTGCATTGGAATTTAATATGTGGCAAATCTCCTAGATATGCGACCAAAAATGAAATTCGCAAGCAATAATGTGTATCTCACTTAAACATTGTCCCCTGTAACATGTGAAAACAAATTACCAGTTACCAATCAAAACATTTACCAACGTCAGAACTAGAACTTTCAACTTAAAACTAAAACAAATTTGCAAAATCTCAACTATAGCAAAAATTGGTGTCATAAGCGAACAGATTAAAGGTGCTGATTTTGTTGCTTATGTTCACAAAGTAAGGATATGTATATATCCTTACTCTGTGTTATGTTGTAACAATTTTGATTCGTGGTTTGTGCTGAATGACATAATCAATGAGACACCAACGTTAAACATCCAGGAGGATACTCTCACTGAGCTTTGTTTGTACTTTGTGAGCATTTATATCCCTGCGAATAATTTAACATAACAGCCTAGGTCAATTAATATATATCATATTATGATAGGCCTTCATGCTCCATGGTTGGTCTGAAAGATATGGTTACTATGGGGCATTCATTCATACAAACTATAGTAAGCTGATGTATAGCATGGTGCCGGAATGCACTCAATTGGGAAAGGAACGGAGCCTGCATTAATCAACCGATAGGTCCTGGTTTAGTTTATTAGCAACTAATACTGTGGCAAGTTGTATGCACAAAGTGGACAACTCCGAAGTACGCGTACAACATACACTACACGCATGTCCAGGAGGAGTGGGATCCCTCCACCCTCCCACTGTTCCTAGTATGACCAGCTACAAGACACATGAATAACTACAATCATAATGATAGAAATACTCATAAACTACACTTAACATTGTAGGGAACCACTGGCTTTACAGTGCCAATAGTCTTAGACCATGAATTATGAGCCTCTCTGTAGCATGCTAGGGCTGCATAGGACTGCCGCATTTGCAAAGCTCGGGCTACCCAGTACCCGCACCTAGCCTAAAGCTAGGAAATACAGTATTCCTATAGTATTTTCACTATCATTGTTGTCCGGTATCAACCTCGCAATGGTCTGGACCTGATACTGGACCGAGCTAGACAAACAGGCTTCAGTCCAAGGAGTAACAGTACTCATTGGCTTAATAGACCCTAAAGACTAAAGAAACCATGTAGACATAATAATAAACTTAGAAAGGACACCATATACAGCTAAGGCACTTAATTGTAAGTGATGGTACGACAAAGATTGTGTAATAGCAATGGTACTATCATTGATATGCAGCCCAGAGTATATAGGTTGTTAGTTGAAAACTGTTTAAGTTATGAAATATAAACCTGGTATGAGTGGAGTGGGCCTACAAGTCAATGATAACACCAATTCTACTAAAATGGGGTTCTACTACAATCTAAATTCAATGTGGTAACGTCATCCCCAATTGAATCCCTCAATGCTAATCATACATGAAAAATCTCCTTATTTGGTAGGAAGCCTCTCAGTTTTTTGGGTCGTCCCCGTCTCCTCCCGTTTCCCTTTTTTCAGCTTCCTCCCCTCAATTTTTAAGCTTTCGTCGTCAAGGGAAACTATGTTTTTCTACCTGACTTCTGGATCTAACAGCTTTTCATGTATGATGCCAATGAGGATCATCATGACGATAAGTCAACTTCTAGATGATGCTAATGCTCCATATTTTTTGACTGTATATTGTGGGCCTTAGCCCATTGGCCCCTGGGACTTACATGTCCTTACTTTGCAAAGTCCAGTATTATTTGGGTGGTTGATACTGGACATTGGCAAAGTAAAGACATGTAAGTCCCAGGGGCCCATGCCTTGTAAGCCTTAGCCTTGTAATTCTTAAATTTGAGAAAATTTGAAAAATCACAAACAATAGTTGAGTAGATTATTAGTTAGTTGAATTCACAGACTGTGACTCAACTCAGCTTTTGTTTGTTTTATTCAATTTCTTTAGGTAAAGAATTACAGTGAATGACTACTGACTAGTCCCAGCTTACATGTACTAAGATAGATGTTTCATACAAATACAATGATCCAGGACCCAGGTCCTTCAAAATAATGTGTCTGTAGAACTGCAGCATTGTTAATAACAACAAGGGCTGCAAATACTATATACACTAAACTCAATCTATAGAATAGTACAATTCTGTATACAACAAAATCCTTCAAGATTTCAGGAACTCATTCATTCAAGTCTATTTTTCTAATTTTCTGGGAAATTTACTTGTCAAGATGAAACACTAATGCTACCATTTATACCGGAAACAGATGCTGTTATGTCTTCACATTGACAAGACCAAGATAGATTAGAAAAACAGTGAGTGAGTAGGTATGTAAGCAATGAGTAGTCCCTCACCATTGAGCTAAGGTAGTAGTATGTCACGGGTATTAGCCGCCAATAAAGCTTGTCAAGATGGTAATGTGTGTATGTACTGTTATTCCTCCAATGCTAGCAAATAATGACTAATGTTAATATAATCATACACCCACCCAGAAGCACCACCACCAGGGACTGGTTTCTTCATGCTGGGATGGGTTTGTCACTTGTCTTGTTCCTTGGGTGACACCAGCCAAAGACCACCACTCACCTCACTACCTACATACTACTAGCTAGTGTAGTTTTATCTATGAAACCCCCATCAAGTCCCAAATTATAGCCACTATCTCAATCAGTGCATTTTTGCCTGTGCGTAGGTAGTCTGCATTGACCCCATCCATGGGCCCCTAGGACTTACATATCTTTACTTTGCCAATGTCCATTATCAACCATTGGGTGGTTGATACTGGACATTGGCAAAGTAAAGACATGTAAGTCCCAAGGGCCCATGATTGACCCCTGGGACTTGCTGGCCTTGCCCTTTACTTTGTCTTTGCCAATGTCCAGTTTTAGGGGTGGTTGATTCTGGACATTGGCAAAGTAGATGCATGTAAGTCCCAGGGGCCAATGGTAGTCTGGTCTGGCAAGCACAGTCAGTAGTAGAGTAAGTAATGGCTTCAGCCATTTAATAAGAATCTGTATATATCTGTCTCTTGTATCTCACCGGGTAGTTTGGGACAGACATAGCACTGCCACATTTCCTAGCTTTGGGTGGGTGGAGTTTAGGGGGAGGGGGTGAGGAAATGCAGCAGTGCTATGGGACAGGGTTTATGTCCCAAACTCCCTAGCCTCACACACAATCGGAACAGCGGGAGGGTCACAACAGTTGTATTTGCCTATCACACCAAGACCATTTGTTGGCAAGGACATAAGCAGAACAAAGCCATTCAAGCTCCAGTTCCATGAGGGCTGACGAAAGCCCTGAGGGTTAACATCATAGTTTAATGGCAGCTATGATAGACATGTATGCCTAATGACCTTACACATACTCAGGCCATGTTTGAATCCTATATCCATGACTCTAGTCTACATCATAGTTTCCTACTGATTTCTCTCGGCCCCTCTGCCTCTCTTGTTTGAGCTTATATATGTCTTTTTCCACATCCACTCTATTCGTTCCGAATCCTCTATACCCATTTCTGAGCACACCCTTCATACAATGTAATCGATGAAAAAATGTTATATGATATTTCATATTAGATGATTTTCAATCATTCAGGTTTTGTAATCTGTGTCATGACATTCATGTTTGCAGGTGAATGAGGAGGCAAGGTATTTAGAGGCTGGTCAGGTGCGTCAGATATTATAGTGCATAGTGGAACGATGTCAATTTCTGAGGTAAGTGTGAAACTGATATTCTTTATTACTGAATGTGTTTCCCACCCAAGTTTGTTATGTAAACTGATCCCCCAGATGCATAGAAAACTATATGTAACCACAATTATGAAAATCAGCATTTTTAGTTGAAATCTGAACAATTAGCCAAAAAGGAAGAACTTTTTCTATAGTCTAGATTCTAGAAGGTTATTAGATAATTTCCCAGGGCTAATGACTACATGTCTACGTCTTGCAGTTTTTTTTATCTCAGCTTGAGCTTTTAGACTTTTATATTGCAGGATGGAAATGATATATTTGAAATCACAGATTTTACCACTGCATCTGACTTTGAAAGGTGGGTCAAAAGTTGAACTAATATTCCCCATACAGATAATCAATAAAGTATGAATAAGAACTGCCACCCTACCCAACAGTAAGTTAAGTCAAGTTGTGGGCTTTAACAACAACTTAAGATCAAAGCTGACACCACGTTTCTGACCTGGCATTTCTCCTCTAAAATCCAGCAATCACTAATACAAAATTCATTTATATCATTACCTACAAAATCTACATTGTCCTCTGCAGATTTGTCGCTCGTCTTGAAGAAGTCATACATGAATGGAAGCTCACAACACCTCCAATCAGCCCTTATAACTCCAAGGTGAGACAAAATACCCGTATTTTTTCTTGATATTAACGCAGTTCTTCTTGTAAAATTACTTTCGGGTCATCATACTATTAAAAAGGATAATATGATATGAGAAACCATCAGCACATCTGAATTATTGTCAAATTTGTGCTATTTGGGTAAGAGTAGATTTCACAGGGCAAGGCAGTCATAAGTCTCGAGATGTAGATATTTATATGGCTATGATCCATGGCTATAGCACTGGTACTGCAGATTATTTCGATATAGACTGAATAACTGAACAGCCGTGTTTCAAAAATTAAGTTAGCATGGATCAATTTAATCTCAGGAACTTGCGTGGGGTATTCGTAGAGTTTGCATATTATTGTGACTATTGGATACCAAGGTTTACTCCTTGCTTGTACCAAGTGGGTTCTCTCTCCATGATAGGAGAGGGGATAACCCCTAAGTTATGTTGTAACGTTGTCAATGTAGATTTTTACAGGATTTTGACCTTAACTCTGCACAATGGAAAGAGGTGACGGAAGAGATAATGTTCATAGACTTTCCCTTTCTGGTCACCCATCACTCTGTAAAATGGAAGAAAGAAAACATATCTACAAGTGGCACACAGCCTACCGAGGTCGACCAATCTGGTGATTCTGAACCAACGCCGGCATCAAGTACAGGTATAAGGTTTATACAGTTTATTGTTTGCACTATTTACAAGGGATTTTACTATAGTTCAGTATGATGTGGCTGGTATGTTTGTTAGTGATATTACATGAATTTCAACCAACAACTATCAAATGGCTCAGCCTTCCTTTATATTTATATTTTAGAAACCTGGCCTGCAGCCTTGCAAGAGCTCGATTATATCCAACAGGATTTTCCAGGAAAAGCCCATTGTCTCTGTCGATGGTTTGGACTCACAAACTTTGTCGTGATATCTCCGAAGTCTTTCGCATTGTCTCATGAATCCAAAATTAAAACTGTACTCAGCGCAATCACACTAGCAATTCAAAACTCATCATGGTGAGTAACAGAATATATTGACTTACGATGTAAGTAATTCTCACATCGTTCTGTACAAAATTTGTTTTGAGAACTTTGCTAATAGAATTATTTCATAAGACACACAGCCTCTGGATATTTGATTTTCAGGATTTATTTCAGCGCTCTAACCCGAATTAAAAGATTGCCAAACGAAAGGTTCCTTTTCTAATCACATTGGATCTATTTATATGCTGACATTTTTTGTTTAATAAACTTGGAACTGGAACTGCTGTATGTTGCTTTGAATCTGACATCATTTTCCTTCTTTACTTACTAGTATGGTACCAGTATTTATGCAAGCTCTGGAAACATGGAGGAAGTTTTATTTAGGCCAAATACTGTCTGCAGGCCTAGAAACTAACTTTGAGATGGTACACCTCAAACACATACCCGACAAATTCAGGCATCTCAGTGGATTACTTAATGTCTTCAAAGGAAAATTGGTATGAATCTACACTACCTACAACAATGACGATTAAAGGAAGCTGCTGGTTGACACTACATGGATTTTTAGTGCTCTTATATTTATAGTAGAACGTTTTGGACCATCAACCACACACTTCCTACACATGGCCCTGAGACAAACGTAATGGAGGAAGTGTATATCATGCCACCTATCACATTCCCTTAGCAGAATGCCTTGTGATTTCAAGGATTCCTTTTCATGCCTCATTGAATTTGTCTTACAGAATATACCTGTCGATCCACTGCCTAAGGTGAATGTGTCTATCAGATTTGCTTATATCTTACAAGATTGGGAGGAGTACATGTTCGACTGGCCTCAGTCTCCACCAGGTTAGTGAAGCACACAAATGCGTGCGAAATAACCGAAAATTAATTTGAGTTCTTACAACACTTTAAGGTACAGGATGTATGGGTAAATGAGCTTATATTGGGTGTGCATTAGGCGACAACTCATGGAACTCTCGCCCTGCAATTTTCAATCAGGTTGTGAATAACGCGAGTCTGCAGTTACCAAGCTGATGTTCCTAATAGCAGTATAATATTGTCTCAAAGACACTGCAGATTTTTTCTCATGTCTAGTTTCTATTGTAGATATTACAGATAATCTAGAGTCCCCCTCTATCGGTCTCACACGTATTGACACATTACCATTCGGTGCTTGCCAGGACCCGATCACTGATCTCTACTTATTTACTACATGGTCTAATATATCAGAAGAAGTGGTCACTGAGTCAGATGTGTACAGGTCAGTAGAAATTGGATAAAGTCCTGAAAATTTTACCTTTTTTTTTTTCAATTTTATTTGTGATGCCAATGAAAATGACGTTTTTATAATATGAACTTAACTTAAAAACACAATGATCTATAAATAATTATGTTAATAATATGAAAATAATGCATATGCGAGTATACATGAAGCTTATAGTTTATATTGTTTTATATTGTAGTGACTTAGACCCAATGCAGGCTCCTCTGTGGACAGTAAGGGTAACGATGGCTCAGGATATTCAGTGTTTACTTGGTAAGTGGAACTACCGATCGAGCATTTAATCATTTGTAGATAATAATTAATAATTAATTGCATTGTTTGCATTATTGTCTGAATGTAATGTGTGTATGTATCATGGGTTTGTACTATGTGTATGCACTGTAAATATTTCCGTTGTGGAAGTATAGTGTATATGTAACGTGGAAACGTCCAGTTGTTGGATGTACATTATATGTGTATAAATTTCTCATTATCTCGTATCTAAATAACTTTTTAATACTGAAGGAAATGGTCTTTTTCAGCTGACAGTATACAGAAGTTTGCAGAGCTATGCGGTCGTTCTGAGACTTTTGAACAGGTGTTCGGTCATCGGCAAAAGAAAACTAGTGAAGAAGATGGTAAGGCTATTATAGATGGTATATAATTATAATGGTTAGCGGCTGGGAATGGCGGATGATAATTCTGGTGGACATAATTATTAGGAAGGAATGTTAGCTAAAATACAGGTTCATACTGCTTTCAATATCGTAGTTGTATCATACTGCTCTCTCATATAACTTTGAAAAAATATGTTTTTATAATTTGGTTGAAAGAAATCACTAACGCTTTGGAACGATTGACGGAGCCACAAACGCAGTATAGTCTTCCCTCATTATCAAAAGTTACCAAAGCTGTATCTAATACAAGGCTCAGACTGAGTAACGCTGCACAGGAGGATTCTCCTATACCTATAGAGGCACTCAACAAAATCCTAGTGGTAAGCCATAGTGAAATCAAAAGGTGTGCTTATCAAATCTTACAACCCATCAGCCCAAGCTAAGGTTCGTCTGCACTGTCACACATATTTGTAAGCATGTCTTCCAGACAGCAGGTTTGCATGCAGCACAATGTGACTGAAAATTAATATACAGTTATATATTATTCATTTAGTAGGACTTTGATATGTAGTATAATCTGTTTCAATGTTTCACCAAACTGAATTCGCGCATTTCTTTCTACTACCAGTCAATATTTCCTGATGCGAAAGATGAAGAGAGAAAAGATGAGGGTAAAGCTGATGAAGACCAGGCAGTGAAGGTAAGTCAGGTTGTCTGCCAAAGTGTCAACTAAATATGTGGAGTTGTAGAAGGGGGAGATACTGTGCTTCAACTGATACATTCAACCTGCTTTCTGCTCTTATCTGTTCTATAGTATGTAATGTTATCATTGCAATAGATAAAAATTCATAAGCCTTGAACTTCAATTTTTGTAAAAGACTTAAACACACAAATATAGCTACCTGATGTTCAATTTTTACTATATTTAGATTATATTTATCTTTCATAGGAGATGTTCAGATTCTATAAAACAGCCCCAGTAGATAGTCCGGTATATAAGCTGGCTGTCTCCTGCTGTCTAGTCAATTACGCATTCGGAGGTCTCAAAGCTGTGGCCCATTTATGGCACGAGTTTGTGTTAGAAATGAGGTACAGGTTGGAGAACTCCATATTACTGCCAGGGTAAGTCTTATGGGTAACCAGTAGCTCATAATTATTTTCTTGATTTTTGTATTGATATAATAGTTTTGAGTTGTTCTCTCTTTGAACAAAAAGCTCAGAGGGATGACAACTTGTACAAACTTCCCTTTTTCTCATTAAACTGTAAATCATTTTACATTAATGATAATCTAGGCTACTATTGGGTCTAGTTCAGTAACAGAACTGTTTATTTTATGTAAGATAAACATTAAATTTTATTATTCAGGATGGAGAGAGGCAATCCTAATCTTGCTCAGGGAATTATTTATCAAAAGCTCCAAATGCTCAACTGTTGTATTGAGAAAAAGATACACAGAGATCAGGATCAAGCCAAGCGCAATAACTCAGAAACAGAAACAATATCGTTCAATCAGGATGTTGAAAGCAATAGTAGTGATAGCCGACCTAGCTCAGCAAATAAATCTGTGACAGGAAATGAGGAGGCTGACAAAGAACAGTCCGAAAGTGATGACAATGATGATGAGTTTTTTGAATGTGAGTCTGATGCAGAAGAAAGCAAAAATGATCTATCAGAAGACACCCAGACTAAAATTGATGGTGCTGAAAAAAAGTCTGTAACAGAACCAGCTAAGAACAACGCCTCAAGTGTTGGCGATACTACCGACAGACCTGATTCTACCAGCAGCACATCTATCAGTGAGGACAGTGTACTGCGGCCTCCTAAAGGCAGGCTAAGCAAACTTGATGATCTACGACTACTGAATGACCTTGATGACTTATATGTACCTATTACTCAGGAGCCTGCTCCAATGACTGAGGATCAATTAGCTGAGCATGCTGAGGTCCTCACAAGGTTTGTTTATTTTGACTGCTGTTTCTTGAGCACCTAAATTTTTGTCACTACTATACTAAAGAAAATTGATCATACTGTGCTGATAGTATTCCGGTATAATTGCTGATATATCTGTTTTCAGACTTGGTACGAGCACAGAAGGCGCTAACCTCAGGGCCAGGATGCAGAGTGCAAGCCTTGTTTCTGATATGGAGTCTTTCAAGGTAAAATTTCATACCAAATTACCCTAAATAAGGTTGGAATTGTGATTCAAATTCATAATTTTATAATGATTGTAGAGGCTGTCACTTTTCTGATCCACATTTTATTTTACAGGCAGCTAACCCTGGATGTAAGCTAGAGGACTTTGTGAGGTGGTACTCTCCCCGTGATTATATCATTAAGACTGTTGTGGACAGTGAGTCTGGTGACACGGTCGAAAAAGGTGATCTTATAATACTTGTGTATGTCATTTTCCGTTAATAAATTTGTGCCTTATTGCTTGTTTCTTGCTTGGTCTCTTTAGCAAATTAGTTTCGGAGCTTAGGGAAAGCCTAATTTGCTCAACATAGCTTCTATTAACTTTCAGTTGAAACTGGGCCTCAGGGTGTTTATGAACCGAGAGTTGTACGCTAAATTAGACTGAAATCAATAGGATGGTATCAAAAACTTGATTCTTTGGCCAGCACTCTAATATAGCAAACATTACTGCTACTTACAATGTTGGGATAAAGCAGATATAGGTGATGACAGTACAAAGTATATTCATGTGCATGTTTGATTTTGACAGGCTCGTTGAGTGAGAGGATGTTGGTGCCAGGTAACATGTGGCAGGAGGTCTGGGAGAGTTCTAAACCAACAGCTGCCAGGAGACAGAAAAGGTTGTTTAATGACACCAAAGAAGCTGAAAAGGTTGGTGTATGTCAACTGATTGCTCTTGTCTATGTAGAATAGACAAAGTAAAGGCACCATCATAATAAAATCATTCAAAGTTCAACAAAATAACTGTTTGTGACAAGACATTGGGGACATTAACTTGTTTGTTTCAACTGTATGATTCAAACAAGACCCTTTGTCCGTGTGAAATCACCACATTTGATGAAGATTTTACAACAGCTGTTCGTGGTGACAGATTAGGAGTAATGTAAAGGAAAATTGGTGAATCTCCCCTTCTGTTCATTGGCTGTATGGTCTAGTGATATTACTATCGCAGATATATAGCCACACAGCAGGCATAGATTGATGCTACTTGCTGGCCATGTTGTGGCTCTAACTGTAGCATTTCAATAATTGTAGGTTTTACATTATTTATCTAACCTGAAACCAGCTCAAGTAGTATTACATCTTCTTCCTATGGTCTGTCAGTCTGCCATATTGGTCACAAAACAGCAAGGTACAGGATATACATAACATACACATACATACATGACTTATAAATATTGATAATACTGTGGTATTCACTAACGTCCATATTCACTGACCTTGACCTAATTTATTGTGGTAATATTTCTGGCACCCACTGACAAACACTGATGTCCAAAACTTGTGCTATTGTGACTACCATCTACCAAATGATGATCAAGGTCGTCATCTTATTCAAATCTGGTTTATGTTTTTGCCATTTTCTGAAAGTGAATATCATACGGTAAATAGACAAACATCACACTGACAGGTCTTTATTAGTCTATATAATTATATGCCAGCATAAATTGTTTTAATTCTCATTCATAATTGTTTGTATTGTCGCAGGAGAAGAAATGATGCCTTCTATAAGTGGTTTGGTGTCTCACATTGCATCGAAGCTAGAGAATGTTACACGCAATCACTCACAGTCTGTCAAAATATACACAGATACGATCAACCAACTCAAAACTGCAGAATTAGTTATAGCTAGAGCGAGATCTCTTCATCTGAAGTTTGCTTGTGATGGAGCTAATAAATCCAATGAGGATGTTAAGAAGTTTGTTCTCGACCTGATGAACTTGGATGAAGTGAAAGTGATTGGTGCTGCTAGAGGGCCTGTTGGCAAAACAATAACCAAGATGTTTGCTGACGCAAAGGTAAATTTCTAAACATCATATGTTAATAGCAGTTTACATGTCACGCATTCTCCTAAGTTGTAAGCTATAATTACAATAATTTTGATAAAATTATCACTCGCCACATCTGGTCCTATCAGTGTTAGGCAGGTTTGATTTTTTCATATGAGATATAAAGTCGAAAAAAGAACACTTGAGCATGTCCTAAATAACTTTTAGAACAGTTGGTTTGGTTGTAAGTTCATTCTAATGACTTGCAAGGTTGTGTTAAAACTTCTGGAACTAAATCTGTCCTTTGCTATCTTATGGTTTGATCAATAAATCATTTTAATGAAAAACTTTGTTGTTGATATTTATGATTTTATGATCAACTAAACATAACACCACCCATTATTTCTCTCTCCTGACAGGCTATTCAGGATGATGACTCCCTGTCATCTGATCCGAGCAAACGGATAGTAGAGTCTCCTGCTCCAGACTCCTCAGTGTTCCCTATCCCTGCAGCTCGTGAGTACATTCTGAGGACTGTTGCCTCGCGTCCCGCACCTTATTCTAAACAGTTTCCTCAGCGTATGTATTGTACACTTATCGATGGTCAGGAATACAGGCTAGCTGGTGCTTTTACTTTGGACAGTACTTTTCAGTGAGCTGTTAAATATTTTTATCAAGGTTTATACAACATTGTCATGATCATATTTTCTGACAAACTATATGTTTGAAATTTTATTTTTGTGCTATACTATGAAGTGAAATCTTCCAATCTTCTGTCTTTCTGTCATTAATATGTTACACTAATTTATATGTTCTGTTAGTAATGGCTCACATCTCAATAAATGATTGCTGATTGTTGATGACTAGTCTACTATATCTTTCCTCTACCTTTCATTGATCTAATTTCAGCTATTGCTAGCAAACCGCAGGCTTTATTTAGCCAAAAGTTTTTTGACTCTCCATGGCCAACAAAAGCTACATAATTTGAATCCATCTCCTCCCTAGATGATCCTTTGTACGCTCATGGAGCACTTACCGTTTGTGGATTATCTTCTCTTTAATGGTATAGTTACTTCCCCCACTTCTTCTTTGTGTAAATGCAGCCACAGATAACTGAGTATTTATGGCACAATGGTCTCATAACTTAGGAGACTTTCTACCAAACTTTCTACCAAACATTCTCAGAGCATTGTGTAAAATAAGTCAAATGATGTGGTGTAGTAGAAAAACACGCATGTCCTACCTGCCCCCACCCAAAACAAACCAGCTTATGATATGGCTTCTCAGCCTATTGACTAAGATCAAAGTGTCACTGTCAATGGGCGATAAGTGCATGTTTCAGTTTCTGGCAGCTTGCTGCGCACTAACGATTAGGAGGTCCTCTATGGCCTCACCTCTAGGATGCATTCTAGTCTTCTAGGATGTATCCCACTCTCAGAACAAAGACTCCGGGCAACTTGCGCCCCTCTTTAGGGGCAGCCCACCCTCTGTTTTGTCATAAACAGGGCCATTGATATGGCTTTGTTCACATCGCAAAATTACTGAAAATAGAGATGAAATGGGGATGGTTTTATTGAAAAAATTAATTAGTGTTTATGAAAGAATTTCCTTTTCCATCACACCGATCTATTAAATTGTATTCAAACTTGTTAAGCTAGGGTCATTGTCTCGTCACTAATTATTTATGATGAGCATGACCTCATAGCTGGTAAAAATCTCCTTTCCCCATCACTGATGGCAACAAAGCAAGAAGCGGAAATCATGTCTGAGTTGTTCACCCTTGTGTATTAACGGTATAAATTTTCTCCAAGATTACTCATCAGTTGAAGGATTGCATAATGAGGTTTTCCCAAAGGTATGGTTCTTCAATGATATTGTTTGATCTTAATCATCATATAACATGCGCTTAGGTAGCTGGAATAGGTAATATCGGTACTCAGAAGATGATAAGCTATTTCTAATGTTGTGATATTATTGATTATCAATGCTAATGGTGATTCATTATTGTGACCAGTCTTACTTACATTAAAAAACCATGGAGGTTAAAATCCTGGTTGAAATTTGCAAAAGTATTGGATGACTCACAATTCTATGACAATTATGATATTGAATCATGAACAAACATTCGCAAAGCTATCAGCTTATTCGATGCTGGTAACTCCCTGCACAAATACCAATACCGAAATCAGATGTGAGCAGAAATATCTCAGAGAATAGCTAATTGAAATGCCAAGAGAATGCTGAGAATGCAGATTAATCAGGTACCACAGATAATCCATCTACTATGGTCTCTGGTGTAATTTTCAAATGTGAGCCCTGACTAGCCAGCTACTTGGACACAAGAGCACTCTTCTACACTTATTTACAACGCTCAAATGGCACTCTACTATCCAAGTTGAGGTCACATTACTCCGAGATTGCGCCTCAAAATGAATGCACTTGTACTAATATCCATATAGTGGTCTGCCACAACTACACAGTCTTGTTAATAATTGGCTATTTTAATGTCACCTTAGTTTTTGGATTGAATAGAAATTGTTCTAACTGCTCCTTCATTTTTTAAAGATAAATGTTTTGCAGTGGTTAGGATTGCAGGGAGACTCAGTTGCTGGGATTGCCTCAGACACAAAAGGTAACTGGATTGCTACATCGAAGAATTTCAAAAGCCGATTGCAGATTAGATTTCTATCAGAAGTGAACTTTTAGAAGAAAGGTATGCAAACCATCCAAAAGAATTTGGGGATCTTTAGCAGCATATCAAGTGCAAACTGTATGGGGTTTTGTCCCAACCTTTGCTGAAAATATTTGCTGTAGACGCGTAAGTAAAGTATTGAAAACTCTTAGTTAATTGTTACTGTTTATTAGGTAATAATTGGGGGCACTCACATTTCACAAGATTTCATATTTTGAATAGTTTCTTGGCTTTGCATGAGGGAATAAAAACATTTGTTTCACTTTAGTCATTCACAAGTATTTGTTTATAGCAGTATCACTTGAGTACTGATCGTCATAAATGCCTGATTGCTTTAGAAATCTATGAAGCTGTTGTTTCTGTGAATAATTCAGGGGTTCGCTGGTGCAAAATCCCGGCTGTTCGCCTGTTATTCAGACATGACGGGATGTTACATTGGAGCGTGTGGTTCGCTGTGACATTTCATAGTCAGACAGATTGTTAAATCATGAATCTCAGCGGCGGAAGTGGTGGAGGCTACTAATTATCTTACTTTCTACTCAAATACAACACAGTGAGTGTCGCATGTGTTTGTATAAACTTGTTATTATGTAATATGCGCTCATTGTCCCTGATAAGGTCACTGCTGTACTCCAAGCATCTTCCATCCATGAAATTCATCATCCCTTGTCGTAGTTGCCGTTGGTTGGAGGCCCAGGAATGTTTAACTGTTTTTTCCCCATTCACTAATCCTTACCCTTCATTTTCTCACCAAACTAGTCAACCAAATAAAATAAGAGATTTGTTTTTCATTCATGCATGCAAATCTGCCCATATTGACATTCCTGTAAGTTGTGTAGGTGAGTTTGTCTGCCTGGAGCAGCCTGGCATCAGGAATGTTCCACCAAGAATGGTCGTAGTTTTTTTTATGTAACTGTGAATGTCAATTCAACTAGATTAGCAACTGATATTAACCGTTATCCTCACACTCGCCCAGGATATGTAATCCCCAGAACACATTTGTTTTTTCTGCATTAACACTTTCGCCAAGGAATCATAATGGGAATGGATATAGTTGCGCAGATGCCGTATTGATAGTAGAAATAAGTGAAATGAAACAAATACTCTGCATCTTTGATAAGCTGTTTCACAATGCCTTGGTAACTCATCAAGTGCGCTAGCATTTTTTTGTGCTGATTACTTTTTGATGATTTTCATCTCTTTGTAAGTTGAGAGGGGTTTTTATTATCTTTATGGGCATCGTAGTAGGCCGCTTGTTGGAATTACTAGCCCATTAATTGGTTAGCTGGGTCATTTCTGTGTGTTTTTTGGACCGCAAACTATGCATTCTCAGGCTACATGTTAGTATTTATTTGCTATTTGTACTCTGTTTATCGTAATCATCAAATTATCATTGTAGAGCTGCCAGAAGGCTGACTCAGAAGTATGAATGTTGTTCTGGCAGCGAGATACTGAATAGAGAGTAAACAATCAATCAAAGCTTAGTGGATAATAATACCTGGGATTAATCTAGTGAAAATGCCGTCGGCTCGTAGAAAAAGCCTGCAGAAACAGCTCAGCGGGAGCAGGTAAGACATGCTTGATATTTAAATCAAATCTGATTACTTCGTCTCTGTTTCTGACTTCCCTTAGCTACACCAGTCTCTTCTTTGATTTGCTGAGCCTGTGCGATTGTCTCTAATGCTTATCTAAATGATAGCAGTATTATATCTGAACTGTGCAGAGGTCCATGTCCGGGAATAATCGGTTTGTGCAGTTACTGTTGTAAGTTTTTTTCGCTAGTGATCATTTTAATGGGGTTTGTAAAATAATCTACACACTAATTGTTGTTTCCCAGCATGTGGTTCACTTTATAATCACGGTCCTCAGCAACATTGATGCAATAGTGTATCATCGTGCTGTTACAACTCTTCTACCCATGGTTTAGCGTTTAGTTTGTCGTTTGCTTCCTCTATGATAAATTGTCACAAACAATGTTAACATGCATGCCAATATTGTGGTGTGTGATTTCAACTTCTGACATGCTCTGCTGTGATGTTGTTTTGCGATGATTAAATTTTATTCATCTTTGTTGGCTATTGATTGTTTCAACTTCACTCTAATGATAACCTTTTTGTCTCACACATTGGTTTTTTTTCACAAGCTGTTTATCTTTGTTGCCGCTGTTTTATGTATCAGTTCATGAGTCATCCAGGCTATGTTTGATTACCAGGTTAGGCCGAGTTATTCAGCTGTTATGACTTTTGTTCAATGTTTATGTTTGTATGGCAAGCTTTTGAATTTCTAGAGGTGTTATTGCTTTTAAAAATTAGAAGAAGCCCTCAAACCCTTTCAGCAGGATGGGGCAAGCAGATTGCTTTGTTTTATAGCCCTGTGAGGATATCAGTGTCTGAAACAGTAGTGTTGTACATAGATTATAACCATTAGTATTAAGATATCTAGTAACTACCCTGGTCCCCTTCATTGTTTTCCATATACTGAAAATATTTGTGGTCAAAGGATAAATTTAGCCCAAAATAGGAAGCTTGTGTAATTCGAAGACTGGCGGCCTAGATCAGACTACATACATGCAATTAAATTAGTAAAAAGATACGCTTGTTATAATGAAATCTAAAAAATTCCACACTGGTCTGCTCACATAGTAGCTGTCACATAAATATTTACATCCGCTCAGTGTGTGTCTGTGTGTCTGTGTGTGACCTTTGAACCTGAATGATTTCACTACTCAGCTGATGACCAGCATGAATGTATTTCCTACAGTTATTTATTTGGTTACTGAGGTCATGTTTAGTTGTGAACAATATTTGTTTGACTCTTCTTGACTCGGATAAGTGTGTTTTGGGAAGCAGAATTACTCGCTTATCGCTTCAGATTCTCACTATTGTTCATCTTCACTATGTTATCTGGGTTAGTACTGTATTGTTTTGCTATCAATTTTGCTGGATCCTTATCTTGGTTTTTCTTGGAGTTGGCTTTCTCATTTTTCATCGTTATTAGCTGTTTGATCTTCCTGTTTTCGATTAATAATTAATCTACTCTCCCAACAATAGTGGATAAGAATGTAGCAAACATTGATTGAGGCAAGACCCTATTCACTGCTAGAATTAATTGGAATCATTATGATTTCACAATCTTCCGTCAACCCGTGCTCTCAATGTGTCATCACTTCGCTGTTCAATTGACATCTGCTCTTCGCTGTGACACATCTTATCTAGTAAGTTTCACATAGTCATGATAACACGTCATTCTAGGTGCCTACTTCACTTCTCTACACATCTCACTGATACCCAAATAACTCTAAAGTTATTATTAATACTCTCTAGATATTATATTAACTTCATGCTGTGTTTTTATTCACAATAATTTGTGAATCTCATATTTATGATGGTGGCTTGTTTGTATGTGATTGGGTACAAGTGATCTTGTTGAATATCAAGTTAATGAGTAGTGTGAGAGATGGTAAAATCATTGAAGCGGAGTTCTCCTCGAAATCGTAACCATTCATCAGCTAACCATTCATTCGTGACAGCAATACCAGTGAGATAGTCTGAATCTCTTCTCTGTGCTGATAAGCAGGGCTACACTCTTGTTGATGGTAAAGTTTCCTATTATTTCAGTACAAAGCACTGCACTGTGACAAAGTCACCTAGCTTGAGCGAACGACTCGACAGGGATACACGTCCGGGATACTGTCAGCACCCAGAAAGGTCGCAGTCAACCAAATCTCGACGTGTGGAATACATCAAAATAGCTCAAAGGAGCTCTCAAAGACTCACAGCCAGGGAGATGGCTCTTGGATTTAAAGATAAACACGTCCTCATAGGACAAGTCGAGGAGTATAACAGGCGTATACAACTACCCACTTTCCACATTAAAGGCAACTTTACTTCAGACGTAAGTTTCTGCAATGGACATATTGCCATATATTGTCTTCAGTGGGTAATATTGTATTGTATTATCAGAGTACAGGTACCCACAGTACATTAAGGCCATAAGCTGTTTCCTGAGAGTGCGGTACGGCGATCTAGTTCTTGTGGGTAACCATCCTCTGGCCACAACTGCCAAGCCTTCATAACCTGTCATAACACTTCACAAGTACTGAAAGAAGTGATTCTATGCTTTGATGAAAGATGGCCACAAAAGATTAGGAAATGATTTAAAAACCCACAAAATGCATTTTAAATGGTTAGGGGTCGGGCTGGAAATACATACCAAAGTTGTTTGTTTTCATTCTGAGCTATCAATTAGCGATTATGGTAGAAATTCAGGATTGGGACTACATCTGTGGAAATCTAGATTCTAGGGCGGAAATGATGTTCCCCATAGTTAGCTAAGTGATATAACCAGTCTGTAAGCTGATTACAGCTTCATGGTAGTCATTTTATTGAAGTAATTGTTTTAACTGGATAAATCACTGATATATGGTTACAATGACCACAATTAATCATAGCTTGGCAGATTAGTTGTCTTTTGGGCAAATGCTGGTAGCAACCCTCTTCAGACCAAAGTCCTATCTATCTATGGATCTATCTATATATCAAGATCTCAAACTCTTAGAACCAACCTAAACTCAATCGAAGCCAGAGGATGTTCAAAACTCGGCCTCATATCAAGCAATGATTGCTTGAAACAAGGTGTCTATCAACACAATCTTCTTGCCCAAAGACAGACTTGCTGTGATAACAGTGTACAATGATTGTGACCGCGGCAATCATTCCATATCTCACTTCTCAAAGATAAGATTTTGATGGAGGTATGAACATCATTGTTCCTGCTAATGTAATTGTGGGAAAACCAGCATGGTGTCCGCCCAATATTTTGCCAGGTTAAGGTAGAGATACCCTGCTTCAATAAACTTTCTTTGAGTATGATGATCATGACCGAGATGTAAGAAGGATTTTATAGGATTTTATGGTGCTGGAATTGAATGTGTATGACTAATTCACTCTGTTGAGGAACACTTCACTTACCGACAAGATACTGTACTCAGAATATGTCTTGCTCTGAAACTATCTCGGGCAATATTCTTTATTTAGGATGATGTTGAGTATGAAGGATGTTTGAGGTTCTTCCTTGCACATGCTGACAACAACTTCACTAAAGCTGTCCGATTGACCAGCTCCACCACATGGAAGTCTCTGAAGCCTATGTTGTTAGAAAAGTTCAATCTGATAGAAGGAGTAGAATCTGGGAAATTAGTACCGATACTCTACGCTGTCAAAGATTCAGGTTAGTTATTATTATTGTACAGCTAGATGTCAAGTTAAAACTTGACTTTTCCTATTTAGCTTTGACTCATCACAAATTTTTAGTTTTTAAATTAGTGACCGTCTCTTTTTCTTATCTCTTAATTCTTCCTGGTTCCTCGAATTACTCAATCTGTTCATAGGTCCTTCTCTAGTCTCCATGTCGATCTTTCACTCACACAGTTTCGGAAGTGATCGAAGGACCACCATTGATCACATCCCTGGCTGGTTTTTTTATGAGAGTGAAATTGACTGACCTCTGATTTATGAGTGAAACTTGACTAAAAATAATTGAAAAACAGTTGGTACTTTACAGCTTTTACATCCGAGTTGTAACATTGTGGTTATGGGTAAGGTGGGTGTTTTTGAGTTAATTTTGTGTATACAAAGATTAAGTGTTTTACAGTAGCTGTAATTGCCTCTCAGCCACTTGTTTTTCTTGACTCAAAAATGTCACAAACATGTCTCAACATCTTTGCACGGCAAGATAGTTTTGACAGATCCTATGAGAATTCCCAGGTGGATTTCATCCTGGGCTCCTATGACTTTGAAGTGGTAAGACAGTATTGTTAGTTGAAATATATGTCTTTACATAATTTACAAAAGTATGCATGTACCATTGAACTCCCTTCATCAGTGGTACATACAGAATGTTGTAAGTATCTGGTTAAACAATGGGAGTTTAGACAAGGCCGCTATATGACATGGAAAATACTGTTAGAATGGCTAGTGAGACAAATGCCAGTATATTGGTGTTACTCATCAGACAAGTCATGACCTATTTACTGTGAGCTGACATCTCACTGATCCATGAGGGGATAACATATCAGCGAATCATTCTAATCCATTAGCTTTTGACCTACTCATTCCACCATTACATATGTACTCAAGCCAAGGATTTTGATAAATCTTAGTTTGCTTTTGAGAACCAAACAAAACCTACAAATGCAATGACGAGGTATAGTTTTAGTCTAATTCAGACTCTATTTTTATCTATGACTCAAAAAATGTACGGATCTGAATTACCAAACATTGTCTTGGCTGGGTTGTGACTCTCCCCGGTGTCCCAAACTGTGTCAGTGTGTCACCTGAATCATGCAATACTATCGATGGGAAGCATCCTGATGTAACCCAAGGTAGATTGTTCAGCTATCTGCTGTGACCATGGTAGATGTTTTTGACTATTCCGCACTTGAAAATTTTCCACCAATTCTCTCAACAGCCACTTTCACTTTCAATGGGCTCTTACGTCTGCCTATAATCAAACATGGAGTACCCAGTTTTAACATAAGTATGTCTTTCACTTGATATGACCACAACCTGTTATTATTTACTTAGAATATCGGTCCATCTAACCAGTGATCAAAAGGGAGAACAAATTCTCATATCTAACTATCCTATAACGCTGTATTTGCAACAGTGATTGAGAAGATGGGCCTACCAGTGTACCACTGGCCCGGCCATGGAGGAGCTGTCGGTGGAGGGGGACGAGTTTGGGATGCTCAAGCCACTGTATGCCTATCAAAACGCTATATTTTGTAAAGAGTATAATAGAATGGCAAAAACGAATGATGATAATGTGATCAAAAACGATAAACAAGCCAAAATTGACAGTGACTGGTTGTGGCCTCTTCAAACCAACAACTAACATACCTCTGATGGTGGGGATGCCCTGGTGGCATGGTGACCATACCTCTGCTATATTTGGAATGTTGACTCATGAGATGATTGGTGGTTAAACTTGCTTCATGACCGAACTTGACACAGTATGTTGGTATAAGTGCACAAGGCTATTTACAGATTAGAACGCCTTGTTTCAACCTCCCAACTTTTATCGTCAAAGAATGATATACTCTGCTTGATGACTTCACAATGACTCTTGTCTATTTTATAATAGCCATTTATGAGCAATGAGACAGGCCATTTTGAGGATGAAGCAAATCTTGAAGCATTTTGGCAATCATACCTGTCAAATCATCACCAGTTGTTGTCCTAGAGATTGGAGGGATAGTTGGGTAATGAATGGAGAAACACTTCACTCACACATAACACCACTCTCACGAACAGAACATATCTAAAAATTAAAAACTTTCAGGGAAATGTGCCATTTTGTACAATTGTCACCAACCCTGAAGAATTCTGCAGGTCATTCTTTTGATACATTCATCATTGGTAATTGAGGGTTCTTACTAGGTTTGGATCAACTAGGTATAACAATGAAATGAATAATAAGACATACTATATTAGGTGAAAGGTTGGTCGCCAAAATTTATACCTCGATGATTCTGTTACGCCCAGATCCCTATCGAATATATTAGAGAACCTTTTACAAGTGAGCCATATGACTCCAACCCTCTACAATTGATGCTAACTGGACGACTTGATTTGGTGTGGTCATGAATAGAGGGTGGCTTGTGACATAATGACTCACTGGTTTTGAAATACTGAAATTGCTACCTTTTTCAATGTTCAAATAGTCTCATAAACCGTAATAACGGTAAATGTTACCATTTTGGTTCATGGATCATTAGGTGGCCGCTGGCAATTGCCACAAATTGTTGCTGGTGGGTGCCAGGATTGTCATGTAACCATCAAATTCAGCCAGCTCTAACTTTGGCACAACATTAAGAGGAAAACCAGCCATGTTGTATTTGACCTGTTCCAAAGCCGATATGACAGCTTGATGTACCGTCCTGTAGAAGAGATGCAGTTTATAACGGAAGAGGAGTGTACGCCTATAGACACCTCCCTCATGAAACAATTGTTTTTCCTCCACCTTGCGGTAATCATCGGCAACCATCTTGATTGTAACTATTCTCCTGAAAGGCATTTACGGAAAGCCACTGTTGACTGTTTATTATATTTACGTATTTCTTTCTAATTCAGGTGAGTCATCGGTGAGAGATGAGGATTGCCCTCTGGTGTTAGCGTTGATGGCATCGGTACATATACAGTTTGTTCTCAAAGTATATCAGGAAGGAAAAGACCCTGGCTCCCCTATTGAAGAAAAGCAAAAACTTTCCCAATCAAATAGTTTTTTCTCTGCCATGAAGAAGAAAATCAACAAAACAAAATCCAAAGAAAAGGTTGGTTTCTCTAGAAAGACAAGATATCTCTATCTATATGTTGCCTTGTTGTGGGCCAATCAGTTTAGCTGCAACCACTTGTTTTTCACCACTAGCATCTGTTTGTCATTGAATACACCTCTGTTAGTACTGCTTTTTAAATGGAAAAGAGACAATGGAAATACTTAATGTCCATATTTCTGTTCCTGCCGAAGGTCTTGCTTCCAATTCTTTCACAGTATGATGGAACCATAAACATATAAAATTTTTTGTTTATGGATGGAACTGTATGGATTTTTCTGTGAATGTATATGAAGCTGTGGGGGTGTAACGAAATGGCATAAATGTTAGGAAATTGAGAGAAATGATAGCTAGGATTGAGCCGCTCTTTCTATCTATGAAGGTTTATTTTATAATCATTCAAGGGATAATTGAAAAAAATTATGAGCAATAACTGGGACGGAATTATCTGTATTGATTCCATTGCAACACCATTACAATATTAGATAATTTTGCTAAACAGGATGGCGATTGGTTACATCAATCCTCCACGCTGCATACTTGAAATCTGGCCAAACTCAAGAGTTACAGAGTTGGCTTTACTCTGGTTGTTGTGATCATATTTCAGCCTTAGCCTGCGATAAACTAGGATTAATGTCGGCTGACTGAGAATAGCAGACCTGAAGAGCGTACACTTATTCAAATCTTTTTGTTATTTCTGTAGATTTCCCTTCAGTCAAGTCAAAATACCACATCCAAGGTCGCTGATCCTGTGGGACCCAACCCCCACAAGCATGGCCGTCAGAAGTCTGATAGTACTGGTAGCATTGGGTCTAGAAAAAAGTCTGATGCTTCATCAAAAAAATCATCCGCCTCTCTGGCTACAAGTAACCTCAAATTTGGTTCAGCCGCCACTGCAAGGTCAATGGAAAACCTCTCTAAGGCAGGTAAGGCTGTAAAAAAGAAGAAAGCAGGCCGAGGAATGAACAGCTCACAATCCAACATGTTGGCCATTGATGATGCTGAAGAATACATCACAATACATGGTGACAGGGTCGACCTAGGGGCGGATGAAGTAGTTGTGCCAATTGATGGGGGTATGACTGTGCGAGACTTGATAGCTGATGTGCTTGAAGAGTGCGAGATATCACTGGCAAGGGTGGACGACTACGCATTGTGTGATGTCATAGGTCGAGAGATCGAAGGTCTTTGGCTTACCGACTATGCCCGTGATATGAATGACAGTGAAAAACCTTTATTGCTCATATCAATGATGAAGCCCTCTGAAGGTTTAGCGAGAAGATTCGAGATAAAAAATGTGTCAAAAGAAGATGAGACAGGCTCCCAGGATACGTCCCATAACGAGGATCATTTGTCACCGTTTGAGATTAGAGATTTCCAGCGACATACGTCCACCTCACTGAGCAGTATTAGTAATGTAACTGACTATAATAGCCAAACGCTAAAGTTTCCAACTGACTATCCGTATTTCCTTACAATCCAGTCTTATGATACGCAGCATGACTCTGTTCTGCATACGATAAGCCGAACTACCTCGATAATAGGCCGGTCAGAGGACGAGGATAAGTGTAATATACGTCTATACGCCCCTGACGTCCTCGCCCAGCATTGCTGGGTATGTCAAGTTTATGATGAAGAGAACGAGACTGAGTACAAGTGTATTAGCCTGGCCCCTTTCCCTGGTGCTGAAGTCAGAATCAACGAAGAAGATATAACCCAAAAAACTAACATTAAAGCAGGTGACATTATTACTCTGGGTCAACACTATATATTCTTGTTCAAAGACCCAACTTCACCTGAAAGAGGCACAGAATCTAACTCTCAGTCTATGGTGAGGCATACGATGAGCGGGAGTTCTGACGAGCAACCACACAAGCCTTCTCTATACGAGGAAAATCGACAATGGCACGACGTTATCAACCATGCCATGTCGCTGTCTTTCACCTTGGATAAACAAGATGAACTTCTGTCTAAAATCTTCAGCATTATGAGATGGTCGGATGAGGGATATAAACTAACACCAAGCTATTTGATAGCCTTAGCAGTGGATCATGCGAGACATGCTATGAGGAAGGATGACCTAGTTTCATTCCTCAACAAAGTCAGCTCTGAGTTCCAAAACATCATTTGGGTGAGTGTTGACCAAGACTTCAATCAATATATAATCAATATATATTGAGGGGACGCTCACTGAAATTATATCAGGGAGATGAAGTCTCATTCCTTGTAGGTTATATGGATTTTTGCTTTTTCTCAAGGTCAACCATGCAAGTCTGATGCATTGAGCTTCAAATAAGGGCTTTAGCACTCAACCTAGGCTAGCCATTGTATTTTTTACCATGGATGTATAAGCTGTATTAATCTGATCCAACTGTGAGTCATAGATATGGAGCTACTTAAATCCCGTTTTTCCAACCGTGAATTTCTTGGAGTCAAATCCAGTTAAATGTTGAAAGTGATGAGTAGTTATGTGTTAAAATATGGTCATTACATGCTAGAGGATGTTGCAAGAACAAATCGTTCAATTTGCATTATAATTTTGAAACCCACAAAGCATAATTATCGGTTTATGTCTGTTTCCAGGAGAATACCAAGCACTTACAATCAAGTACAGAAGAAATGGACAGGTGAGTGGGAGATTCCAATTTTCATATAACAATTTTGTAAATGGTTCATCGGCCATGACTGTGTATATAACTGGGAAGGTAATCATCTCAAGATTGCTTGAGGTGGGTGTTTGTGAAGAGCGGACATATTTATGTACCATTATCAAAATGGTCAAAACAGAAAGAGATTTGAGAAGCGTATTTGGGAACTGATAGCTCCCGGAGGGCAGATATGGGCCTTTTATCACACACTCTAGTATGGACTATCAAGTGATCCTTGGCACCTTTTCGTTTCAACTGCTGTAGGTGGCGCCGATTGCAAACACTCAATGTTGTACCATATCGAATTGACATCTTTATTTCTCTGTTTGCAATCTTGACACTCAACAATTTCTACTACTTGGGATAATCATCTTCCAGGATTACTATAATTATCTCTGTCAGTGATTTGGTCCTAAGATAGAGCTGAACCGAAGCGTCATAGGTGGTACTGGTATGACCCAGTGCTCTGACCCAAATACCACGTTCTGATGAATGTCAAGACCTTGTCATTTGCTACTAGGTGATGGTTATATTGCAATCAAGGGAAATGAATAAGTGACAAATATGAATGCTCAAGTCACCGAATATGTCCTTGAATCATCATTTCATACCAAAGCGTTGATGTTCATATAGACCCCTGTCAATTTATATGTCCAACAATCATATCTCGGTTTTATTTGGATGTCAAAATTTAGTTGTATACGTGATCTGATTGCATAAGAAAGACATTTTTGTGCTAACGTGAAGATTATTTGTCCTTGACAGTCTGAACCCAGTAGACCGCCTCGATGTGGTAGCACCTCATCTTCAGTGTCTCATGTTCTGGATGGCTAACTGTATAGAGCTTAGAGGTTACCTTTCTATGAATCAGGCCACCCTGAGTGTCGCTGTCGGCAGCACTGACGCCATGGATGAGATTATGAATGTGTTGTCTGACTCTGTTATATATGCCTTCCAACAGACTGTGTACCACCTAACTAAGGTAAGATTTATATGGCGATAATTTAAGTGCTTCAACGTTAATTGTTACCCAGGATGGTAGAGCCGATGATGAGGATTGCATGACTCATAGTTCTCTGAACCGCCCCCATGTCTAGCAGCAAAAGCGACCTTTGGTCCCAAGAGACAGGCCTCTCTTTTGTAGCACGCATTCATATTTCGATAAAGGCAAAATAACTTCTAAACAGGTCCGACAACATGCTGAGGAGGTTTGGCAGTCACAGACACTTGTGTCAGTTCTGCAGGATGTGGCTTGGCATCCGTTTCCATCAATGGTTATTAACCCTGCAGTCCGGCTATTTTCATGACCATGCCGTGTGTCAGTATCAGTGCGCACTGAGTCAGACATTAAGCGCTATTCGCATTGCTTAAGGCAACTAACTACCTGATATTTTACTCTTTTACAGGTGCTTTACCCTACACTAGATATGATTTTAACTGACAACCCATTCAGTCGTCTTCCAAACGAAGCTCCAACAATGAACGACACATTGAAGTCTCTAACCCTCATTATGGATATCGCCAATAACATGGCTTTGAATATCTCCATCACACAACAACTTTTCTCGTACCTATACTTCTTCCTTGGAACCTCGCTGTGCAACAAAATGTTTGAAGATGGTGAGTTGTCCGGTCATTATTTTATATTGATAGGGGCTTAAGCAGGGCGTTGTGGGCAAATGGTGATTGGTTGCCTCAAAATGAGGGGCATAGCATGAATGGACTTGTCCTCCTCCTGACATTGCCTCCCTTTCTAACAGGAGGATCCTAAGCTTTCTCATTGGTTAATGGCCTCGCACCTAAAGAGTTGCCTCCTCTATTTCAATGGGTTCACCCATACCATACTTTGATAACAAAGTCAACTTCCTACGGTAATGCCTGCCATGACTTTAGGCCATATATTTGATATGGGTAGCGGGATAGTTAGATAGTTAGTTGGTGATTTCATCACAGATTTTCAGTGGGCACGGTTTGGTGTCCCACCTGCCCATCTGTCCACCCAAGCTATCCTATCAAACCCTGGAACTGTCACGTTTTTATTTTCTAAGTTTGGTACTAGTGGGTATAATGTGTAATTTACAATGATCACTAACCATTTCAACTTGAATTTTTAGGCAATATATCTCTGAAAAAAGGTTTGTGGTTGCATTGATTGCATGTCACAATAGTTCAATTTTAGATTACCAGTAATAAATGTGCTCCTTCGCCATCTTATCCACTTTGGGCTGCCATATCTGCCGATTTTAGTCTTACTAACCTAACATTAGCGTGCTTTATAATCTAATATGTATGAGTTTTGAATTAATTGTGAAATTCCTGAATGTGCAGTTTATGATTGCTCGTGGAATGTTGAGGTGATTTCTCTGCCAACTAATACCTAGACACCAGCGCATGTTTTGCACTGCTCTGACTTTGAGACAAGCATATTGGCATGAAAATTTCGGCCATGATTTGAGTACATAGTACCTTCGAAGATGAATAGATGATTAAACTTTGATAACATCACCATTAATACAATACTCTCTGTTTTAGAATCTGTAAGT
The DNA here is from genome assembly GCA_914767715.1 of Membranipora membranacea. Taxonomy (NCBI): domain Eukaryota; kingdom Metazoa; phylum Bryozoa; class Gymnolaemata; order Cheilostomatida; family Membraniporidae; genus Membranipora; species Membranipora membranacea. The sequence goes on along the minus strand of OU612065.1, from coordinate 14,469,178 downwards.
CTTTACTATAACTGGGAGGAAGGTGTCAAGATTCGAAAGAACATTGAGCTGTTAGAGAATTGGTCACATGACCAGCACATGGAGGCAGCTAACAATTACCTCACCACTGTGATAAGCGTAGCTGACTTCCTAGCAACTTCTAAACAGTTCTTACTTCAGGTAAACTACAATAATATCCATTGTACTATTTACCATATAATTTGCATTCAATCAACCGCAATTCTCTGATTTAATAATTGGTAGCTTCTTCAGACAGCTGGAAAGATTTCAAGGGTCGTTGTCATACCTGAGGGAAATAAATTAATATATACCTCAAATGATGAATCCTCAGTGGTTAAAGATGTTGACACGGTAAAAGATGAAGAGGAATATTTTGAAATCACTTGTCCGTAAAATTACAACAAAACTTAGTATCATAACATTCTCGACACACATTATTATGCATATTTTATGCCCTTCATAGTGGCTGCCAAGGTGATTAATAGCATAGAAAAAAGTTATTTGTTCTTTGTCCTCAGCATTGTTTTCCTATTACTAGTGTCGTAATCTTGGCCAATCTTGATTGTTGATGTCAAAGTGATACATTTCATCTGATCAATTACCCATGGCATTACCTTTCTCTATCTAACACCTCAGCCCATTTGTTGTAGGCATCATGGCACCAGCTTAAGAACTTATACCCTTTATTGAGAGGCGTTCAACTTCACCATCTTCTAGCCAACTATGACCTGGGAAACCGACAAGTTCCAACCCAGTGGTGCCCTCCTTCCGATGAAGTTCATGTTATAATGGATGACCGTAAGTCTATTTGATAGTATAGTATGTGTGAAAGTAATGAGCCATCAACAAAGCACCAATGACATAATCTTCTATCAGAAATATCAACCTGCATGCCAATGTCATATTTCTCATGTCTCATGTCTTACCTGACAGAATGACTATGTATCAATCCTGGGTTTGGTGACCCGGTGACATACATCATGCTGAACATAGGCGGGAGGAAGGAGGGGGCCAATTTGCATTTGAAACTCCTAATTGAAATCACTGTATTTACATGTTTATTCATAGAAAAATTATTGAATAATGTATTAAAATAGAATTAAGAAAACAATATATGGGTGGGGTTATATTTATGTGGTAAACTCAAGTTTGACCACAGTAATATATATTCATGTTGTTAATGGAAAACAATTGATCAGTGATCATAGGAAAAAAACATTATGAGTTGTAAGGGAAGTAAACCTACCAACTGAAGAATTAAAGCTATCATGAAAAACGCCTTCACTTCATGTGTGTGTATAGTCATACTTTGTAATACAAGACTTTGTCCCTTGTAGGAGTTATGGTGAGCTTTGACGATCACCCACCTTTAGTGATGCCATCACATAGCTGTATAAACCTGGCAGTGAGGCTTGAAGATAAAGTGTTCAATCAGCATCTCGATTACTTCAACTCCACGTACGGTCATCACCAGTCGGAAGGTATGTGTACTCAGTCACATGGACTTCGGATTAATAGCATAATACATTCAGCAATAGGATATCGAATTGCATAAAATGGGCAGACAATATATCCGGATTTGCTCACATGAATGATTTTTGTGGACCAGCATCTGTCACCACGTGAGTGTGCTTGGTTAGCAATATAGATATAAAAGGGGTGTAAGAAGTATGGGACTTCCAGCCAAGTTAAAATTGGAATAAAGTATCACATGCCGTAACAGAGACATCAGTGATGTTAACTCAGAGATTGGTATTATTGTTTGTATGTTTATTGATTTCTCTATATCTCCTGAATCTCATAGATGAGACAGACAGTGGATTTGACCTTGGGCATAGTCGAAGCCCTACAGAAGTGGATGACAACAGTAAATCGTTTGGGGATCATACAAAGCTCGGCTCAAGAGGCTCTAACAATTCCCACGCCAGTGAAAAGAGTGGCGGCAAGTCTTACACTCCAATCTTCAAGAAGAAAAGACAGACCCCACCTCCTAAACGTGCCTCTGTAGAACACAAAGTTATAGCCGGGAATGAATATAACAATGTCCTTAGAAGACAGGACAGTAGTGACGAAGAGTTGTCCTCCCAAATGGAACAAATTTCTCTCAAGCATTAGTGACATCCTATAACTATTTACCTTACTTATTTGTTATTATATACATCAACTTATCTGTTTACAGATAAAATTTGGTACACTCTTTTTGTTTATTATTTGTTCTGCTCATATACACTGAGCAGTATTTGACTCATTGACTTCATTCTTGCCTCAAAATAACCGATGATTTACTCCAACAATCTGAATCTTTTAGGTCTGTGAGAAAACAGATTCTCAGCTTGCTTTGTTTTACTTATTGCAATAATAACCATGTTCTATTCTCATAATGCTCATATATGTTTTTAGTGCTGCATGTAGTTTATGACTGTTAGCCAATTCATCTTATTATTATTGTTTCAATGTACATAAAAGTCTTCACTTGTTGGTATAGCATCACATATGATATTTTCAATATTTCATCAGTAGTTTGAATGATTGATAATTTTTATTCCAATTATCAAGTACATGACTAACTTGAATATTAATATGATAGAACATAATTACAAAACCAAAACAGTGATGATAACAGTTTTGTGCATGTCATTTTTCCTTTCACTCATGGCAAAGTTCAGCCTCAACAAAATTATCACCATAGTTCAGCGTTCATTGTTACAATAAAGATGGATATCTATTTGCCTGCCTTTTTCTCTTCCTGGTATTGATAATGTAACTTCATAGTATCGTCTTGAGATATCTTCACCCATCCTGTTTCTTTCATATGATACACTGTAAATTAAAGGTGATGGTTATATCTAACTGGAAATCATTGAGGTAAAATATTTACAGAATGACGCCGTGTACAATTACAGGGCTAAGTGTGATGATGCAAACAGCCTCCTATTTAGTGGCTAAGTTGATGTCAGATGGCCACGATTATAGATTTGTTTGAGAAACGGAAGGATCCAAGAGTTACGCACTCTTGTATTTGAAACTGGTAGAAGGGCATAACCCTAATTTATTCAGATATTGTGAACCATGGGCAACAGTTGGCATATTCATTATTGTTAGTTGTTCAAGTTATGACGCGTATCTCGGTATCTCCCAATGCAGAGACCAGGAATAAAGCATGAAGGTTTGTTGAAAACTTACGCAACTCTCTACAGTAATTGTACTTACAGTTGACTACACCACCACTGTATGCATCTCTGTGTGTGGCGTGATAAATAGCTCGTCTACCCAGTTGTATGGCATCCTCTACTGCCATATCCCACTTGTAACCGGAATCAAGTATACCGTAGGCATATGTTGCTCCTGAGCCGACAGAGAAGAGATTGTTTGTGAGCCGGGTACCATCACTGTCTACATAGTACAGCCCAGGGCCCTAAAGTGAATAAAGAAGTGTCACTGCAACATGAACTCATTCATTAGTTCATTTTACCGTTCATGAAAAGCAATAGCTCTGTTGTTTGGTAAACCAAAAAAAATTGTTCTCATTTCTTAAAAATTATAACAGATCCAACTGAGCATTGACGACAGTAATAAGGCAGGGTATTTAACTTACATTTTTATCCCATCCACAAACCATAGTACCCATTGACAATCCATATCCCTTGTAACCATATACGATGTTAGCTAAGAGTTTTGATGCAGCAGCAACTGAGATCCTTTCTTTGTTTCGCAGTTCATGGATTCTGGAAAAATGTGAGTAGAAGTCATACCATAATATCGTAGTACGCAATCCGTAGTCAACTGCTGGCATACCTAAGCATGCAGTGGGTTTGTTATATAGACTCATTGCTTACCATACACAGTGCAAGCCTGATATCATTTCATTATTATTCATCAACAAGTGTCATTGAAAAATAGACATAGATATATATAGTTATCCTCAACCCACATGATATGTTAGATAATTACCTGCACTGCTTTGCAAGGAATCTCTCCCAGTATGAACAGTCAGCAGCGCCTCCTGCCATTGTACCGAGCAGGTAGGGGTTGATCTCTATAACTTTTTTTACTGTCTGTGAGGCTAGAAAAAATAAAACAATATTTCTGGCTTTGTGGTTTTAAGCTATCTCAAACAGAGCACTTAGTTGAGACAGAGCGAGGCATTCCAATCTTTTCAGAGCTTAGCATCAACCATGGGCTCCTGGAGTTTGCAAGTGTACATGGCCCAGATATGGTATCAAAGACTATCGGTGGTTGATAATGAACACAGGCAAAATACATACAAATACTTGCGTCCTTGGTTTCAACATGCAAGTATTGAACCAATTATAATCCTAAATGAATTCCCTGAATTAACATTTATTTGCTACTTACCTATCCAGTCTCCAGCAGTTGCTCGAGAATCTACAGCAATAATTACACCACCTTTAAACTTAAAGCCCAAAGTTGTGGTACCATGGTTGAAGTGGATTTTGGGACCTCCTTCCTTGGCATTGACGGAATTCATCAACTCTGCTGTCTACAAATATATTGAGTGTAGCGCGTCGTTAATCACCAATTAACTATCTGACCTATAGACAATAGGCATTATCTGACAGCATGAGATAGCAGTATATTGTAACCTACTGTTGGCATAAAAATAATTATTATATACAATTCATTTACAAAAGAAACTAGTCATGGTCAGACTCATTGTTAATCATTATTGTCATTATTACTTAATTGGTTCATGGATATGGATTACAACAAGGATTACAATTTCACACAATAACAACACCTGGGATGCTAAGGGATCTAAGATACTAGCTCATTTGCATGCAGACACTAGACAGTCATAACTGATTTAGAGCCAGAGAAGACCTCTACTAACATATATGACAAGCACATTTTGATACAAAATATGAATGAAAAATAACTTGTGGGACAGACTTAGCTACTGATTATTTAGGCATGGCATAAAGTGTGTGATCTTACATTAAAGTTGTTAGGTAACAGAAGCCTTTCAGACATCAGCATGTCTACTTCTTCTGCCTCATGATCTCTACTGGGTGTGAGAAATTGAAGATTCTGTGATCCAGTTCTTAGAACATCAAGAAGAGCCATTTTTTCTTTGTATTAGCCTGTATTCTTTATATCTAATTAATACGGGCTTTTCTGTAGAGCCCAAGTTTTAAAGCAAGCAGTGATTCAGGTTCTCAGTAACTCCAAAATCATTATTGCGAATTAAAATGTTCAATAATAGTTTGGGAGTTTCCTCTGATATTAGCCTCAAGTTCATCAGGTTTAAAGATGTGGCTGATTGGGATTCCAGTAACCTCCCTTCAAATAAATTCCACCTGGGAGCAGGAAAATTAGCAATCAGCTGAAAATTTATTTCTGAGTCTTTGGGGTAAAAGATTTTTAGCAGATTCTGATCAGTTGCAATGATATGTACCTGTTTGATCTCTTCATTGCAATAACATCAATAATAGTTAGTCTTGCCCTTGTGGTTCTCTTTGTTGTCTTTGGTAAGTTACCCCTGACATTACTGACTGCAAACTATCTATCTTACAACTGACAGTCCTACTCCTTGCTGCTCCTACCTTAACTTAACCTTACCTACCTACTAACTTCACAAGGTACTCAAGTAATCCTTGACTCAACTTATCAACTTTGTATTTATATTTATGTTTTACTTTCATATTTATATTTACATATCATAGTCATTATCATACTTGTGTGATTTGTACTGAATAATAATAGTTTTGGTTTGGTATGACTATTCAGTGACTATGATATGATGATGATCCTTGGATAATCAGATGTTTCAATTCACCACCTTTAATTTAAGATTAACTCTCAACTCTTTGATGATGATTGATTCACTTCATGTGTTCATCCTCTCATCCTATCAGATCAGGGAGTCTCCCTGATCAGATTTTACAAGGAACTCCTTGTTCTATCCCCTTCCCCATGGGTGCCTGGGGCCTTGGAAGCCTGTATGCTGCCTTTGTTCAGGATCAACCACCAAAAATTGACCAAACCAGTAATTTTCAAATCCATCTATTATTTAGTTATTTTTGTCCAGCCTTACCCTGATTGGTGGATTTTGGTAGTTGATACTGAACATATGCAAAATACAAGCTTGCCAAACTCCAGGAGCCCTCTATGCCTTTTCCATCCACTATCCACTTCATATCACATAAAGTAATATTGCGCATTTTAGGGTGGTATGTGGTTTGGAGACTCTTCCTGAGAAAGTTCAAGTTTATCAGAGAGTTACTAGGGGTTCAAGAACCAGAAGATGCAGATAAAACTTTATTGAAACGTGAAAACAGCTCAACCTCTACTACCAAAGCTTCTCGTAGAAAGGTATGTTTGACAATCTATACAATTACTGTGTTACAATTCTGGTTAGGAAATAGCTAGAATTATCCATAATGATCGAATATCTATCTATGCAGCCGCTCAGTAAAATACACTCACATCTACAATAAAAATCTGCATGTGTGTCAACAAAATGGTGTTATTTTGCTTTGCTAAATAAAAACCATAATATTCGCTATTGAAATAATGTGGGTGTTTCTTTTTACTTGTTAGGTTTTGATAAGGGACTAAGCAAACATGGAGGGTGGCACCATGAGGCGCAGAGATTCTAGTAACCGACTCAATACTCCAGGTGCAAGTGGGGTTGTCACTGTAAAGAAGAAAGCCCCAGCTCCTCCTGCACCAGGCCAGAGTAGGGGGCCTCCTGTCGCTCCACCTCAAGTTAAAACTAATGAAGTCAAGGAGGTGAAAAGGCCATGTGCTGAACACAACTTTTTGACCGATGTAAGTGTATTGGTAGTTCAATTGTCTCGGTTGTAGTATATGGAGGAGGAGCGTACAATGTGCAATGATGAGCGTTTTCTTTGAATCTCTCAAATGGCATCAAATATCATATGCTGTTAACACCTAAGACATTGTTTTTCATGACGTTCTTTGCCTTTTAAACAGTACCTTGGAATTAGACAATGTTGTTCATAATTTGTTTTTTATTTTATTTAGGTTGCAGATGTACGTCAAATGGAGAAAGGTCTGCTTTTATTATTAGAGGATTTCCATAACGGCAAACTGCAGGTGTTTGGTAAAGGCTGTACCTTTGATCAGATGGACCAAGTACGAGAGAGACAGGAAAGACTATCCAGGCTCCATTTTGATTTAGATGCCCAGCAACAAATTTATAGCATCGACAGTGATGATGCGAAAGATCTAGCGTTCAGGTTTGAATCTTTGCTTTTTCAACTAAGAAATTTGTCAGTACCCTGGTTTATTCTTGATATTTCTGGTCCTGGTAATATCTTCATAAAGGGGTATGTATGAACATCTCACCAGAACCACTTATGAAGATCATCTAGTAATCTGAACACAGCATTCCAACTCCAAAAATCGGCCACCTCACATAGACCTCCCTGTATAACCTGTACAGTTAGTGTAACTTTGGAGTTGCCCTTCATTTATTTGTGAATAGATAACTCCGGTAAATGATTTTTAAATTAGGTTTGGGTTATTTATTTTAGTATTCATCCACTGTGTATTTTATTCTAGAAACCTCAACAAACTAGTAGAAAATCTAGAAGAATTAAATGGTGCAGTACATGAACTGAAGAGTGAAAGCATTCCTCCCAAGTCGACAGCAAAGTTAACCCCCAAACAAAGAAGCAAAGACGCTCAACCTGATACTTCAATGCCAAAGTAATTTGATTATAATTGATACCTGACAAGCTTAAGCTTCTTCTGTTGAAACCAATTAATAATATGGGATTGTGGGTTTAAATGTCTACCATCCTATCTATACGGGACCTGGCAGAACGCAGTGTGCACCACTATCTATCCCCTAATTAGCTCTCTATACTATATAAGCCCTGCCTTTATTTATATTGGATGTATATTTATTTTTTTGAAATACGATGAATAATATTGTTAGAAACATAAATACTTGTTTTGTATGTGAAGAAAATCATGAGGGTGTAGAGTTGTAAATGGGGCTCAATATAAAAAAAATGCTGAGACACAAAAGATGTGGTGCAAATCGGAGTAATTTTGGTGGGTACTGACGGCAACAACTCGATTCCAAATCACAGTTACCAGAAAGCAGACTCCCTGTGAAGTGCATTGATGTACTTTACCAACTCAAACTTAACACACAGGAAAACGTACTACATTGTAAGCTAAAGTCCTTGTTTAAACTTTGGAATGCATACTTACAAAATAAATTAGCTAGACTAGACCTTATTCGAACCTTGAAATCCTGAAACTGACCAATGACATAGCTCGCTATTCTTTATACAGCTTATTAAGTGTCTCAATGCCAGCTAGGCCGATTGGGTTTTAAATATTTCATATATATATTATATATTGTTTACATAGCATCACAAGCCTCCTTGATATTTACCCAAGTAGTTTTACTTTTCTTACACCTATCTATGGTCATAATAATGAAGTTCATTAGGATGTCCGTTATATCTGATGTTTTCTGCTTTCTGAACTTCTCTACATTGGCCAATGCTCGCTTTTCAAAACTTTCTAGTAGTGCTTGAGCATTTTTCAGCATCTCTTCTCTTTCCAAAATCTGGTTATCCAACTGCTTGAGCTTTTCTTCCTTTTGCTCGGCTGTTCCACCTCCGAAAACCTTTGCTCTCAGTCCACCTATCGTCATAAATAACATCAACTCAGTTCAGATATACAACGCCCAAGGCCATCACAACAAGTCTAAATGGCTAAATGCATTTTGCAGCAGTTTGCTATGTCTACTGACACCCAAATGAGGTTATAAGTAGCCGATGTCTTGGCTCTGAATGGTTGGGTAGTCACCATTCAGAGCCAACACGTAGGCTAGGTGTAAAGAGCAATTGCGAATTTTCTTAAAGAGCTCCCAGTTATTGTACATCCAGTGTTCTGAGTGAGTGGGAACTGGTGGGAACCGAGTTCCCACAAGCAAATACAGAGGGGGAACCATTAGAACACAGTTCCCACTGGATTCAGTTCAAAAACAGTGTCAAGTTGTCTCTTTTGACCAGATATCAATCATACTTTTTCAGATCCATATTTCTGCATAATTTGATCTAGAAATTGCAAAAAAAACTCTCAAAACGATTTTCAACCCAGAGAGTAGAGTACCCACAAAGAAAAAAGTCTACTTAGACCATTGTGTACATCATGATTCAAACTTAGATACCAGTATTATCTAGGGTCATATTATCAATAGAATGTCACTAATAGATAAGGAAGGAGTTTGCTATACGAGCAGTAACCCTCCTTTATCTTACCCTATCATTAACCATTGAAGGATCATATTACATCTTTTCTATCTGATAAGAGTAATACAATGGTGTACATGAATATTAATGTTGACAATGCCATCGGCTGTGAATGCTCCATAAGCTTACCGAGTAACCCAGTCTTGCCCAGTGAGAGGTTTTCTCGTTCAGTTTTCCTGCTTTCCAGAGCATCTTCGCATTGTTCGAGTTCTAGCTGTAATAATTCTTGTTTCTTGCAGATGTGCCTGAGACTTTCACAGTAGCCATGATACTCCTTTAACTGGTCAGCAAAGTCCTCTTCACCCTCAATACACACATCAATATCCTGAAATATAAGAGAAAATTAGGTCATTGTGCAATATTTCAAGAAACAAGCATACTTAAAAAGGTGAGAAATGACAGATTAATTTGACAAATAGGCTACAAGATTGAAGGAAACAACTTGATTATACCTGAGAAAATGTGTCCATGTAATGTCCCATTTTCTGCAGTCCTTCGGCCATATCTTTGCGCTCGATACTGCTCCACTCACTAAACTCTCGTCCGTAGTTCGCGTGAATCTTGTGGACTCCGTAGAGGTGTTCTGTAGTTTTTGCTCTAACCTTGAGCACGTTGCCAATATGGGCTTCAAGTTCGTTAGCATAACGCTTTATTGCCTCAAACTTCTCATTCGGACGTTTGATTCTGTACCCTGCACTGAGAGCTTTAAGCCAGGAGTCTTTTTGTGCCCTGTACTTGGAATTATTGACCGAATCCTTCCATTCCGCCTCATCTTTCATGAAATTGAGTAAAATTGGATCTTGGGATATTTCTGATAACTTGGTGAGTCGTTTCATAAATTGCTCCAGATACAGCCTCCTTCTTTCTAGGAACTCAGGATCTGTTTTATCAGCCACTGCAGCCTGCCATGCGCTGGTTGTCCTCTTTTCTGGCAGAGGCGGAAGTACAATTGAAGGAAAAGTGACTAGAAGATAATCGCGAAGTAAGTCAAACTCACTGTAACGCCTCCATACATTCAGTACCTCAGGGAATGAATCATTGTCTGTTTCTTCATCTAGCCACCCACTAAATATTTTTGACCTGTCTTGAATCTTAGTTTCCACTAGATAAGCTACATAGGTATCTGTGATCTTCAATGTTGTGGTTGTCTTCCTTGTTGGCTCCTTCACTGCCACTTTCAGCCACGAGTTTAGTGGCAAAGCCTCTGTGTAGTCTTTGACAAGGTCATTTACATCCAATGAGTCACCAGAGATTTCCTTCTCAGCATCTGCCATGTTGACAAGTAATTGATCATGTGACCTTGTTGCCTCACAAAGCTAACTTATCTATATCAAATCTATCCTTACTGAGAGGACAACTCCTTAGCAACTCATTTCCTTTTTAAAGGGCAACCAAGGTTTCAAACAACTTCTCATTGATGGCCATCAATTAATAGCAGATTGCACCTTCTGCATGGGGAAAAAGACAAAATATAATTCGGATGATTATTCAGCCAGAATTCTTGTGAAACATTTCTTCCATCAGGTACTCAAACTCAGCTAAAAGAGAATACCACATAGCAGTTTCCTGTTATTATTTAGCCTGTGCTCTATAATTATTACAGCAAAGTCTTGGAACCTCCCCTAAACTGAAGCGTTACCCAGCTTAGAGTCAGCAACTACTTTGAGTTTTGCATGTTGTAATGCACAAAGCTGATGCTGCCCAGCACATTATTTGCTACCCATTAATGCATTGCTGCGAAACCTTGGTTGCATCTCGGCATGAAACTATCCATTCAAATCCGAGCCATTGGAATCTGATACCATATTGAATTCAACAAGCTATTGCATATATACCGTAGTTACCAGAGAGTTACCATAGAGATTATATATCTAGTTACCCAGTCATACTAACATGCCACGGTTGTATGTGTATAGCGAGGATTTACAAAGAAACTCTGTCATGTGCATGAGTATTGTTGTAGAACTTGCAGGGAGGAAATCAGTGGCTCTTGTATTTATCCGTGACCTTGTAGTGTTACAACAGGACACCAGGGGCTGCTTTGAAGTCATTTCACAAGTTAAACCCGATCAAATTTTGAGCATATACAATAATTATATGACTGTGTCAAGGTCTGAACTCACTGATGGCAGTGATGCAACCTCTGCGGACCCTCAGTTATCCTCATATTATATTATCAATACACTGAGGATCAGCTGAAGGGCGTATGTTAACAATGTGACATCCTAAACGTTCTGCACCCTGAATTAGTAAAGGCTGATGATCAACTGACGCCGTTGCCTGCCTTATATATTCACAAATTTATTGGTGAAGGTGTGCAATCTGCTATGGTTGCAACCGCTCTGAGTGTTTATAATTTCACCTGTCCACCAGATGAGAAATTCACAGCTTGAAATTTAGCAACCTGGCATTAATCAAGTAATGGATAATTCAAAATCCATACATTTTGGAAAAAATATTCATGTGCTTTTACAATTGAGAGAATTTCATTACAGCTTGTTGGCAACCAGCAAACTCAAACATAAATATTCTAACAGCAGATATATTGATATTTGCTCTTGCATAAATCTAATGAGGTTGTTGAACAAGGAACCGATGCAAACAAAGTTCTGTACTTGAGTGCAACAATAAAACAAGAAATCTAGTCTGTACTGAGGATGTAGTATTGAATATTGATTGCTGGGACTAACAAGCTATGATAATATAATACTATTATAACTGAAACAAATATTCGATTCGCCTACATTGCACAGGTAAAGAGGGTCAGCAGCTTGCTACTTGCGCAGAAAATTTGACTAATGAACATATAAATAATCTATGGAAGAAACCATAATAATTATGGATCATTTGTTGGACAGTCTACTCTACATACATAAGCAATAGATAAACCTACAAAACACAATACAGTTGACATCATAACAAGAAAAAACGAAACTTGATCTTAAAGTAACAGAATTATCTAAGCATGCTACTTCGACTTTTTGGCAGTGGTAGTTCTCCATGCTGTTAGAAGTTGGATAGCGAAGTAGACCTGGAATAGATGAACCTGGATAGCTATGACCAACCAAGCAGTGGATGCGAGTAGGAAAGGGAATCCAGAGTCTGGTTCTTTTTCTTTGTCGTTTAAATATTCCAGAAAAGTTGGTAACTGTTCATATAATCCATAAGATACTGTTCCGATTCCTAAGATCAACTGGCCTACAACAAATGAAATAAATGTTATCACCTATGTCCTTCAACTGTATTGTAACATTGGATGCTACAAAGTGGAAATTATATCATGACAAAGTAGACATTGAACTATTCTACATGGAATTATTATTATTATGTTGGGATTATCAGAATAGAGTGAAGTAGCCTAAGCAACATCTGGTGTACCATCATACATTCACCGAGGTGTTATTTTTTTAAAACAGTATCAATTTGGAGGGAGTCACACCATCTTACCTAGCATTGCTTGCCATAGAAGTGATACATTGTTCCTTTTGAGCGAAAGTTGAGCAAAGATGGATGCCAGTATTGAAGGCTGCCATGCTAATTCCCAGAGTCGAGCTTTTGGTAGATTCAAGTCTTGTAGTGTTGGAGGTATATCAACTTGCAAAAGTGTCAGAATATCACCAGCCAATCTAGCGGCAATTAGTAATAATAGCAGCCAATGTAGGAGCACTGTCCACTTTATTCTTGACTTGTTCAATGCACTGGAAATAAAAAATTCATATCCATGAAAATAATGCACAGGAATAAAGCCGCAAGGGGTGTACAGAAATATGATTAGGCATAAGGCAAAGTCTGGAGGTATAGTCTGTGCCTAAAAATCATTTGTAACTCATAACATTAGATTCACTAAATCTCCATCCTATTAACCAGGTATATTGAGCAGCATTCTATTACATGATGAGCACTAGTTAGGTTTAGATAGAAGTATATAAATAGCAAGTGGCTGATTAATTAACTATGTATTTATGAGGTAGGTAATGACTGCTAAATTTATATATCTACTCCCTGTGGTCATAACATCTCATCAGGTCATCATCAGGGTTATTTTTATCAAGAGAAAAAAACCACTCAGCAGAGCGCTACAGAATTCACAAGTGAATCACTGAGCCAGCCAACTAAAATAATTAGTTGTGGTGCTCAGATAAAAGCCAGAAAGGTGTGCAAATAAGATAGAAATAGACTTACATATACTCGAATACATCTATAACTGCCTCAACTTTAGGATCCAGAGTACGAAACCTCAGCCTGGAGCCTAGAAAGCCATTTTTACTTTCAGTGATCAGCCCCATAGTTGAAAACCATCACTAACAATAAAGCCAATATATACACTCCGTTATCATACCATTGCAAACACAATCCTAATCCAGAAGTCGAAGCACGTCAATCAAGGAGCTGAAGAATAGTTGTTCTACAGCCTACAACCACTGGGAATACTCAATTAACATTGTAGCACAACCACTGAGCAGCAATAAACAAAATACAGTAACTCAATTTCAAATGTCAGCACCGCCCATTAGGCAGGCTACAAGCGTTCTCATAAAGTTGTATTCTGCCAAATCTTCAACTAATTCTAACAGTATAAATACCTAGGACTGCATAAGCTTACACCCTACCTGTTACAGCAAAGATGAAAGAAGAAGTTACTCTGTCTCGCTCACTCGAAAAGTTAGCAGGGAATGAAGATACAATCTTGTATCATTACAGTGACTTTGAGGTAAAATCAATATTAGCTAAGAGGAGCTAGAGAACAAAATTAGTATAATCTATATGCAAACTTTTGCATAACAAAACACCGATGGTTTACAAATCAACATATTCATTGTTTGCTCAAAATTTCTGCCTATAGAACACTGCTATTGCCATTAGCCTGCAAACGTGATAATCTTTTATCATCACCACAGAGTGAGCTAACAAGGAAAAGTGAACCTATAAACATATATACAGTATTTATTTTTATAATCAAGGAACAGTCTACACTACTGTATAATATGCTTGGCTATTGACATACATGCAGTATTCTGCTATCGGTCCAGCCGTCTTTGGAGCCATAGAAGTAATTCGCAATGGTATTTATTGAAGACCAATATGGTTCGTACTAAGATCGGGCAAAGGTTCAAGGACCAATCATTGCCAATGCATACAGAGGCAAATACTGCTTGGGATATACAGTTTGTGGGATAAGGAGGTATGAGCAGATCCGATAAGCCTGCTACACAATTTATTCAATCATAAATATTAGCAGCCAACAGAGTGGAAATTTATGTTCGGTTCACAACGATATATGCAGGATGGCTGTCATCAAACTTATGCTTGGAGTTGATTTGGACAGGATATAACAAATACACTGATACAGCGATCCAAAATAACCCAAGAAGAGCGATTGGGTTCCTATGCACTCTGTTAACCACCAATATGCATACTGGAATACAAAGAACATCCTCATAAACATAGAAAAGCCCCCATGAGAAATTTGGAGGCAAGTCATCTCTGACAACAATGCGAGGTAATGGAGTACTTCACTAACGAACCCTTTCCTGCGGACAACAAACTAAAAAAAACTGTCCTTCATGATTCATCTGTATCACTGAAGTAGGCCATGTTACCACCACCACAACATAGGAGACAAACTGAGTGAATCCTATCAATCAAAATCTACCTAAAGTAAAGTCTTATTATTATTATGTGACACTATGAAAAACTAAGATCATGTCATTTACATTAACTTTCATCAGAATAAAGGATTCAAAATAATATTTAATTATTAATTCAATTATTTAATAACAAAAAAGCTTATGATTTGAAATAAATAGAAATAATGATTATAAATAATAATTAAATTAGAATAGATGGTAAGTATGTAGTGCTTGTAGGCCTATTTACCTAACAGCATAATGACTAGCAACCCTCTCCCTGTGCATATGGTCACCTCCATCTGTCCCAGCAGCTCTTGTCCCTCCTCTTGATGCCATAGTGCCTTAGCTTGTATGTCTGAGGAAAAGAGTGATAGGCACTAAATGTGCAGATTTATGAGAAAATGAAATCTACTACACGTTGACAAAGTGAAAGTGAAACCGGTTAAGGAAGTGGGCTGGTCTGTATCGCGCATGCGCTGTTGCTTGTTGCTATGGACAACATGAACACAAGTTGAAGTTTAGGAAAACTGAATTTTCAGAGTGGACAGGATTATTTTAAGTGTTTCAGGTTAGTGATATTATTATATATGACAGAATATTAGAGATTAGGCCAAACCTGATTAACAAATTGTATGATGATGGAATTCTCAAAGAACCAGATACATTTTCTCTCTGCAATAGACAATGCAAAAGATCCCTTTTCCAAGCTGATCAAGTAAACAACTCCATATTTTTCAAACAGCATTTCCAATGATACGATGATACATCTTGGTTTTGGTCTGTTGTATATTCTTCCTCATCTATACACTGCTGTGGAGGTGGTGGACTACAATGCAGGTGGAGGGGCCAACTGAGGGGAGGGCAGTAAGACTTGTATGTGTCAGTACTTTTTGCCCAGGATTATTCCCTAGGGGGTTGTTTGCTGTTATACTTATACTGCTAGTATAGTATAGTAATGAGTACAATGTACAGTATCAAGAGAGCACCCAATCTGCTGGGTATGCTTGGAGGATGTGTAGAGAATTAAAGATACTATATATTTTAACATCGCCAAATCCATTATGTTGCACGGTCTTTTATTTTATTTCCAGATAAGCTGCTATTATGTCTATAGCTATAGCTCAAGCGCGCCACATCTTCGGTGTGAAGACAGGTGTGTCAGGTAACATCTGCTACCAGGATGAGCAAACAATCGTATACACATCTGGAGCTTACTGCGTCCTCTACAACATTGACCAGAAGCTTCAGAAGTTTATTCCCGTCAGCGATAAGGGTAACTCTATGACATCCATCGCTGTCAGTCCAAACAGAAGGTATGTGGCCATAGCGGAGAAAGGA
This sequence comes from Membranipora membranacea, assembly GCA_914767715.1. NCBI lineage: Eukaryota > Metazoa > Bryozoa > Gymnolaemata > Cheilostomatida > Membraniporidae > Membranipora > Membranipora membranacea. The sequence goes on along the minus strand of OU612065.1, from coordinate 14,452,950 downwards.
GAGAAAGCCATCATTACGATATTTGATCTGCACTCGCTTAGGCGAAAGAAGGTTCTGAGCTCTTCGGAAGTTGAGTCGAAAGAATATGTTAGCCTCGCCTTCTCTCCAGATTCTAAATACCTCATAGCTCAAGGTGGTAAGCCTGACTGGACACTTCTCTATTGGACATGGGAAAAAGCTAAGATTATGGCCACCACAAGAACCAGTAACCCACAGGGCTCCCCACCAATATACCAGGTACGTTTGTGATTGCTGTTTGTATGTGTATTACCTGTAAAAATAGTTTCAAACATGAAGTCTTTTCAGTCACTACTGAGCTTGATTGTGGTTAACGTAATCCCTTACTGTTTGTGTTCTTTTCTTTCTAGGTCACTTTCAACCCACAAGATAACACACAGATATGCGTTGTGGGTAACGGGATATTCAAGCTATTCAGATACAGTGAAGGAAATCTGAAGCAGTTTGCATTTCAGAAGTTAGAGCCTCAGAATTATCTGTGTCAGACATGGGTCTCAGATGAGAGGGTGGTTGTTGGTACAGACAACGGAAAACTCCTGCTGTTTGAGGCAGGAGAGCTGAAGAATGAGTTCAACCTGACCATGCAAGTCAGGGATACTGACAGGTATGTAAACTAGTTATCGCTGTTATAGTTGGCCAGTCAGTACTTTGCATCCAGTGCAGTATTGTTAAAATATGTGTAAAATCACAGTTATCAAAACATCAAAACGTTATGGAAAACATGGGTCCAGGATGATATTATCTGCCAAATAAAATAGTCTATATTCTAAATATCAAACGTTATTCTGTTTCAGGGGAATGCCTGGTATTGCCGAGAATCAGAACCTGGGTCCTCCACAGATCACTTCTATAGTATCATTCTCTAAGGGATTTGCCTGTTCCTGTGGACCTGGAACCGTGGCTTGGTTTGAGAAAACAGATGACCGAGAATACTTCAAAAAGGTACATATTGTGTTGTGGCATTAATCAACATAATATATTTCGCTTTGGATGGCCTTCTTAAATTGTGATTTGAAACCAACTTCAGAGATATACTGGCGATTGAAATCCTGCGAAATTATATAACTTAACAAACTCATTCCTAATACTTGTGTAGCTGTATACTTTCAGGTATGTAAGCTTCTCTTATGCGGTTTTCATCGTGTGTTGTGTTGCAGGCCAGGGAGATAAAGATACCACAAGATAATAACAGCGCAGACCCGAGTAAGGCTGAGCAGCAGATAGTTAATGCTATGGCAGTCAGTCCATCTGAGGAGACACTGGTCGTAGTTACTGACTCCTCTCAGCTTTATCAGATAACTCTCTCTAGTGCTGAACTCGGCAAGGTAAGTTCATATTTTTCAGTGTTTATTCTAAGTCTGAATGTGTTTGATAACTGACGAACCAATGAATCTCACAGTGTTTTATGTCGAAATTAACATGTTTGTGACTGCTGTTGCCATGTAGGGAGGGTTAACCATTACTGAAAATTGAGATGGGTGTCTACCCTGCAGTTTAAAAGACTCCATAGTTGTTGTAATGACTTTATTTGAAAGAAGAGATATTATTTCATGTCTGTGTTTCTATGAAATGATAAAATGTTTTATGACTGTTATTGTAGTTACAGGTATATATGTCTTTGTACAAATTACTCGTCTTAAAACTCTGTGTAGTAATGCTAATCTCATACTGACAACCGTATTCCCAGAGAACCATGTCCGTCATTGCAGCCACAAATGTCATAAATGTACCTGTCTTATTATCACATGATCACACAATGCACAGGTTACAACAAGTATGCCAACTCAACATTTTGTTATAATTCTCACTATCTTCCCCTTCAATTCACAGCAACAAGGAGAACAGACATATTTTGAGTTTCTAGCTCAGTCCTTCCACTCAGGACAAGTTACTGGTCTCGATGTCTGCTTGAGGAAACCTCTGGTAGCCACCTGCTCCAATGACAGATCTGTCAGGATATGGAATTATGAGTCATGGTATGTGATGTAATTGACTTCTGGTGGAGCTCTATGATTTAACAGCATTTGTATTTTTTTTACTATACCTAGAGAAAAGAATGAAGAAAACAAAGTTTTTTATGTCTAGATTAACAGACTAAGTTAAACTGTGTATGATTCAATAGATTGACCTTTGATCGTAATGTACTATCTTTTACCGTGTGCCGTCTGTGTTGACAGTAATCTGGAGCTGTATAAAGAGTTTGCAGAGGAGGCGTTTAGCATAGCCTTACATCCATCAGGTCTCTATATCTGTGTGGGATTCAGCGATAAGCTCCGGCTCATGAATCTGCTTATAGATGACATCAGAACTTTCAAAGAATTCCCCATCAGAGGCTGCAAGGAGGTCAGTTTAAACTTGAAATCCAACTGGCGATTTAGTGGAATAATTTTGATTATATACTCAGAATTAATTCAATCAGTCATATCAAGTATTTTTAGTTTTATTTTTGGTCAAAAGTTTGTGTGACATGCATATTACAAGTGTATCCTGCTTATTTCAGGCCTTTATCTTATCTGGATGTTTCTGATGTTTTTCAGTGCGCCTTTTCACATGGGGGACATTTCTTTGCCGCAGTCAACTCTACGATAATCTCAATCTATTCTTCCACCACATTCGAAAACGTGTCCAATCTGAAGGGGCACAACGGTAAGGTCCGCTCCGTAGTATGGAGCGCTGATGATAGTAAGATTGTGTCATGTGGTATGGACGGAGCTGTCTATGAGTGGGACGCATACTCCGGTAAGAGGATAGGAGAGAGTGTACTCAAGTCCTGTAGCTACAGCGGAGTCACCATCACCCCTGATGGAAAGAATACCTATGCTGTCGGATCTGACAAGACCATCAAAGAGATCAATGATTCACAGGTAATTTGAAAGTATGAATTAATAAGTTTGTCAATTTATACAGATGGGAGTGAAATTGTATCTAATTTTTTAGTGAGTTTTTTTACTAGCAAATGTTGTGTTACCTAGATTAAGTGTGTATTCATTTCCTCTATGCTTGTAGATACTTCGGGATGTATCCTCTGATGATGTGACGTTTACCACAGTAGCATTGTCCCATTCTGGTAGAATGTTGTTCTGTGGTACCTCTGCCGGTACACTGAGATCTATCAAATTTCCACTCACAAACCCTGGAGAATGGCAAGAGTATCAGGGTCACTGCAAACAAATCGGTATGTCACACTAAAATACTGTGTCTCATCAAAATGTCAAAAGATATCTTAACTCATAGCAATGTTTAATTAAACCTGCCATTTTCATTGTATTAATAATATGGTGAAAGAAGGATTTAGATAATAACAAAATGTGTTTGTAAATACAAAGTAATAAATTAATCTGATATCTATTTACAGTGAAGATGAAGGTGACCTTTGATGACCTTTACCTGATAACTGTTTCTGAGGACGGTACTATCATGATGTGGAAGATACAGGACCGTGAAGGTAGAACTCTTAAACGGGAGAAGGACGTCGGCTGGGCTGAAGAGATTCTCATTACAAAGAGCGATCTTGAGGAGAAGGTTCGTTCTAGAATCATTACAAGACCTTGATACTGTTAGCTAAATAGATTGTCAACAGTAGTCCGCTCTGTAAAAAAAGACAAATATTTTGTAGCAACTGATGGCAATAATTGTAGTGTCCTGATAGCGGATGATGTTTGTGGCTCTCATTGCTGACCAAACTGCTCTCCTTTTTCTAGAATTCCACAATGCAGGAGTTACTGCAGCGAGTTGAGGAGCTGCGTATGGAGAATGATTATCAGCTCAGACTGAAAGACATGAATTATAATGACAAGATCAAGGAGCTGACAGAGAAGTTCATTCAGGAGATGGAATCTCTCAAAACTAAGAACCAGGTGCTCAAGACTGACAAGGATAAGGAAGAGGCCAAACATGAGGAGAAGACTGCAGAGCTGATGGAGAAGCAAAGCAATGAAGTCAGAGAACTCGGTATGGAGATTTTCATTATTTTATCTTTTACTATTGAACGTTTTTATTGAGGTTACCATATAAGTATGTTATCGATCTCTGAAACTTATTTGGGGAGCAACTGAAACTAGCTACTTGGCTCATTTCTAAATTCAGCCATTTAACTCACGACAAATTTTGGTTTTGTACAGTTCTACTTTGTCATTTACTCAGAATCCGCAAACAATCAGAAGCTGATGTTGGAGTATGAGAAGTACCAGGAGTTACAGACTAGGAGTATGAGAATGCAGGAAGATTATGAGAAACAGATAGCAGAGCTCGATGATAGGAGTAACAAAGCACAGCAAGAACTCGAGGAGCATTACAACAGGTTAGTTATTGTCAACAATGCGCTTGTCTGAGTTTGCTTGGCTACAAATCTCACTCATGTGCATCTAGTATCATTACAGCAAGAATAGATAAAAAGTAAGTATGGAGTTGTGCACTTATGTGTCATGAGAGGATAATTGCTTATTTGAAGGATAACATAAATTGATTGTTTTCTATATTATCACAGCAAGTTAGAGGAGAAGAATCAGATGTTAGAGCAGGCGATGGATGAGAGCCGACAGAATCAGAAGGAGTATGAGGAGACAAGGAGACAGATCGAGGAGGACGCGGACAGAGAGATCCTCGATATCAAGAACAAATATGAGAGACGACTCCGAGATGAGAAAGAGGCTAACAGCCGTCTCAAAGGAGAGACTGGTATTCTCACAAAGAAGGTAAGGCTGAATATTTTGGTGTCATACTACATTTCTCAGTTTTTTTCTTTTATTCATTTAAAGCGACTCCATTATAAACCCCATGGTTTCTGCGAGAGTTTCAATGAATTCTTATCTTATCTACTGTATACATTAGTACTGTTATTTAGATTATCCTGTCTTGCTGAGGGATTGTTGTCCTACCATTGTGTGGGTTCTGACAGTTCCTCATAATTCTGCAAGTCATCATTCACATGTCTTTTGTGAAGAGGTTTTAATCCCTGAAATTTTTTTCCTCTTATAGTTCACTTCCTTGGAGAAAGAGATCGAAGGACACAAGGAAGAGATAAAGAAGTCACAGAGTGAAGTGGCTAAGCTGAATGGTGTCATTGCCAACCTGCAGAAAGACATCCAAGGTCTCAAAAAGGAGATCCAAGAAAGAGACGAGACTATTCAGGTATGGTAAATTTAAATTTTATTTAGATTTAGATGTATCACTCATAAACCGTATGCCAAAGTTTTCATTGCTTTTTATGTGAAGAATGCTAAGGAATCACCGGTTTTTCACATTACCCTTTCACAGATTCTTTTGTGATTACAGGATAAGGAAAAGAGAATCTATGACCTCAAAAAGAAGAACCAGGAACTGGAGAAGTTTAAGTTTGTGTTGGATTACAAGATCAAAGAGCTGAAAAAGCAGATTGAGCCAAGAGAGGCAGACATCAAAGCCATGAAAGAACAAATCCAAGAGGTATGCCAAAAAATCATTAAAAAATTTCCATAAACGTGTAACTCAATCAAACTATCACAATTAGAGAATGTTGAGTCTCTGATATTTGATGATTTCAATAGGCAACCGGTTCAAAATGCTGCTGACAAGCTATGCTGAACCTTTGCATTGTACACTACTTATATAATGCTAATCATGCTTATAGATGGAGAGTGAACTGGAGAGATTCCACAAACAGAATACTCAGCTTGAGTTGAATATCACAGAGCTCAGACAGAAACTCAAAGCTACAGACAAAGAGATGCACATGGAGAGACAGAAGGTCAGAGATGTGGAAGCTGTCGTCAAGAGATTCAAGACAGACCTACATAACTGTGTCGCTTTCATACAGGAGCCTAAGACTCTAAAAGATAGCATCAAAGCTCTGTACACCAAATATGTACAGGAAGATATTGTAAGTTTAGAAACTTACCTTTGTAATCATATGTTATAATATATGGGGAAGACAGGTATATTTTAGGTTGTTTATATTTATCCTCCTCTAAATAATTTAACAGATATCCAATCTTCAGGAAATACTCAAATTGGGTTGATTGTCGATTCCGTTGTTTGAATTTGGAATTTCTCTAATCTTTAATTGTACTCTGAGTTTTGACACCATTGCCGTACGCTGAAATATTGATGCAATACATTCAATGTCTTTGTTATTCTTTGACAGACTGAGACAGCTACCGGTGATGCCGAGATACAGAATGAATATAGCAGACAGCGAGAGCACCTTGAAAGATCTGTCGCCTCACTTAGGAAGAAACTGGCCAAGGACTCAGAGATTCACAGAGCTGATAATGTTAGGATCATGCAGGTTAGTCTCTTGAGATAATATGGCTGGCTCGAAGCATATTTTTCAAAGTTATTTTCGTTCATCAATAATCTGTTTGTTGTTTTGTTGCTTTATCCGGAAGTAAAATTCATTAGTAATGTCCTAGTGCTAGCTTTACCTTAGTTGAAAGTCTCTACTCTGCATCATAGTTTGTTAGATAATATTTTTGTGTATTTCATACCATACCTTTCTTATTATATTCCACCTTTAGGAAAATGTGTCGCTCATAAAAGAGATAAATGATCTGAGGAAGGAGCTGAAGATAGTGAGAGTTAAGAATCACGACCTCGAAGCTGCACTCGGCCTACACAGGAAAAATAACAAAGATGTCTCACAGCTTCTACAGGCCGTCACATCACAAAACAAGAACGCCATGATGGAGGAGGATGTCAAGGAGAAAAATAAGGTAAGCTGCGCATATAAACTTTGAAAATGAGGGGAATTGTTTAACACATTCACTAGCAGTCTCAATAGTGAAATGTTTTCTGATAAGCGTAAAAAAATAGAAAAAGGAAAGAAAAGCGTTAGAATGAATCATTACAATCTTGATGTATCATAGCTAAACACAATAATTTGCAGTCTTTGCTCTCCATCATTACCATTATCAAATGATTTAACATACATTTGTAGTGATAAGCTTGTCACGGAAGTTAGTCCGGAATTGATCATGTCATATGTTTCTCTTACAGATCATTGATATTCAAAGAATGGAAATAAAGAAACTAAGAACACAAGTGGGTGATTTGGAGTTATCTGTACAGCGCCCCAACTCTGGGCAGAGGTTACCTCCAATGCAGGCTGTGTGATTAGACTATCCTTAATCTAGATATTGAATTCAATAATGTAAACATGGTATATCTTACTAATTTACAGACAGCCAATTTGCTCACCATAGCAGTTTTTTTTTCCGTCCATAATAAATGCCAATATATTCAAATTTAATAGCTTTCCCGATCTAAAGTACTAGACTAAGTGATTAAAGCGGTGGCCATTTATTGTTTGCAAATGTCAGCATATCGGTTTCATTTATAAAGAAATAAATACATCTTATGGTAACTTCTCCTGCATGGTAAGATTTTCTAAAATACCATTGTCAGCTTATCAATGGACCAAAAGTGAGTAATTCTCCGATAGACTCGAAAATAATAATATTAAAATTGCTGACATCATGTCACTTCTCTGTTTGCAGAATTTACCTGAAATGCATTCATGCCAAATTTTCGATTATATATTGCATTATCCAATTCATTTATGTCACAAATGAATCGTCACAATTGATCAAAAATAGCTCCTCTTTTTACATATATGATTGCCCCACAGACTTAGTATTGTTGCATGTGGTGGCTTATGGATAAATTTGCTCACAGTTTAATCTTGGCAAAAAACTTCTTCTTCTGTTTGTTCCTCATTTTCTCAAACGCTTCTAAATGGAAAGGATTAAAACTGAGCTCGCTAGATGGTCTTTCACTTGTAATCCCGCTTCTGGTTCTAAAGCTGCGTGACCCTCTTGACATAGCATCTCTGTCTAGTTGGGTTATAAACAGCATCTGTGCATCGGGTGATGGTGACCTTTGAACCTCTCGTAACATCATTATCTTCTCTCTCTTCTTCTCTTGTATTCGCCTCTGCTCGTCTTCCTCATTTTTACTTGGAGGCCTGAAACATTCACAAACCTCATCTACTGAGATTCAAGGCTTCAGCCACACTGCTTGCAGATGGACACTGAGATATGATTCTCTCTTCACCGTAGCAACAGTGCCACAAGCCTTGCCTATGGAATCTAACTTTTTCCTATCAAGGATGGGTGACTTTTCAGTTTAGGAACCTAAACAGAAATGGATGGATTAATCCAAACGCTATGGTGCAAAGATAACCAAACATGCGCAAAGTGGGCTTTATGAGGTCAAGGTCGGCAGCGAGCTTTCCGATTACAATATAATAGCATTTTTCACAGTTCTGACAAAGACTCCATTAACACCTATGCTGATTTATGCACCTGGGCGTTGGGCTAACTTTTGGAGTATTCATTATGGATTGACTCATTTTGGATCTTGAATTGGAATCATAGGTTAATCAATAGAGAGCCTGTGGCTACCAGCAAACACTATTTAAGCTCAATAACGTGAAAATTGACGCTGAAATGCTGCCAAAATTGATCAATAATAAAGTCTAAGTGGCTCCAATGACCGTCGTAACTGTTAATGGCGAAACCCCTCTAGGCAAGCGAGTCCAACGTTCTTAGAAAAATGTGATTTATACATGCCAAAATAGGACTAATTGTTTACATTAACAGTGTTTTAGTGCTCCAGCAACAACCTTATGAGTTTTAAATATTGCAACAGAGCCATCGCCGTTGGTAATGGATCATTTGAGGCCTCCACACAAATAATTGAAATAAAACCGTAGACTTAGATAAATGATTTTTTAAGTCTGTGAATGAAACTTTAATCGGGACCAGAACCTCTCCTTTTGCCATATTATATGGATATTTACCTGAAGATGGCATAACCTTTATCAAGAGTTTCCCCTTCCTGTTCATTTAATGGCGGCGACTCCATTATAATACTTCGAAACTTTCTATTCAGATCTTCGTCAGTGTACTTTGGCTCCCAGATGTTCTTAGTTTTACGCCTTATTGGAGTAAACGCATCTATTGTTGGTGGCATATCAGCTGTGACTGTGATTGGTTCTGACCTTTTCAATGCTGTTTATAATAAGTAAATTAATTAAATTAAGTTGTAATGTCATCTTAATGCCACCCTCTGGTGATCGGTTTGGACGGTATACATGCTATTGATGCCATATATTCCGCAATGATTGACATGGTTGATTTAAAAAATTTCAGCGATACAAAAGATCACTGAAAACCTCCATCCCCTACCAACAATGCGGTCCCACCGAGGTAGATTCTGAGCTTAGCAAAGGCTTTGTTCTAAAACTTACCTGTCATGTAGTTTGGTAATGAGTTAGTAACCTCTGTAGAACTTTCATAGTTCTTTTTTGAGGGAGAACTTGGCCTTTCGAGTAAAATTGTTGGTTCAAGATTGTATATCAACCTAAAGAAATTGATATGACTTTAACACAGTTGTAATCAACATCAACAAAGACTTCTCTTTGTCACTGCCAGCGAATATGAATAATAGTTACCAGAATTGATTTCCTGCAAATAAGTGTATCCAAATATTTGACTGTTGACATTTTTCCTCATACCAAGAAAGGTCATATCTTGTCTAGCTTTGTGGCTCTCAGGCTGTGAGGACATGAATCTATTAATCTATCAGATTACATTCAGTTGCAATGGTGTGTCTCACCTCGCTCGCTTAAACATTTTCTTGTCATTGTCTATAAGAGAAGAGTTCTTTTTACTCTCCACATCAATTCTCTTCACAGTGAGATCCAAAGATCTGTTGGGAAACTTGTTGTCCTCCAAAACTGCCTAAAACAAAAAAAATGTTAGAGCTTGAGTTTCCTCATAATTACAGCGGATGTATCTGGATACTACAATACAGAGGAATTCCGTCATTTTGAGAGTTACAATGGCACTATCTCATATTTATAAATCTTGCTGAGACAATCTGTGCATCAACATTTGAAGTCGAATGAAACAAGTTGGAGATTATAAATAATGAAATAAAATATGCCTTTGCTAGAGGACGAGGACAAGTTTGTGTGGACAGGCATTTTATAGTGAGATTTATGGCTGGCTCACATTTTACCTTACTAAATAAGAAAAATATAGCAAAACCACTGGCCACTGGCTTCATGAAGTCAACCCAAACAAGTTTATATTTACTCCTCTGCCAGAAAAAAAGTCAGCAAATATCAATTTGTCACCATAAGATCCCAGCTAGTTCTCAAGTTGGTATCTCAAGGCAAAGCAAGCCATAACCCTATATTAAATATAAGTCACCATGCTCAAACTCTGCCTTGGTTACTTGGCTTGGCATTAGCAACCACATCCCAATCTGTGGTCTATATTGAAATGCCACTACCAGCATCTTCAGCAGTGTTTTAGCGTGTTGATTCTGGCTTTATGCCCTATAATCACCAATTGTTACCAATTTTAAACCAGTAAAATCTTGTCATCGCAACTATGCTACTCCCAAAATCTCAACAGCGACAGGCAAAAGATATAGACATCCCTTATTTCAACCTCTTCTGCCAGGCGTTTGGTGCCATAGATGTTGAGGGTTCGAGTCCCACTGGAGGAGCTTTCTACGTTGATTATTCCAGCCCCCAGTGTCCTGGGGTGTATATACTTCCTATGTTAACACCAACAGACTAACCTTTCCTACTTTGCTGTACAGCATATTCCTTGCAGTCTCTAGAGCCCTACGTCTCTCCATGATGCCGATTCGATCACCTTTTGACATGTTGGCGTGAGTTATTTTGTTTCTGTGAAATCTAAGACTTGATATAAAACAGTCTTTGTTCCTGCTCACGCCTGTTAAAACAAAAACTGTGATTAGTGTTTTGATAGAGGGTTTTCCATTTTTATACGGATTGAGAAACAGAATAAACAATCCTTTGACATAATATTATTATGGAATCTTATGCATTAGATTTAACAGTGCGGTGGAAATATTGAAAGCAGAGCTGGCAATCAAATCCATAATTTCTATTCACTGACTGTAAATGTGTATCGGTTAACTACAAGCCGCGTGTGAAATTAACAGTCCAAGTGGACACAACTCAAAATACATGTGACGCTGCCTATATTTTAGATAACCGATCAAGCTTGATGCAAAAGTGAAATAAGTGATGCACTACTCTGCAGAGAAGTTTCTGTTTGTCTCAGGATAGACTTGTATTTCATACAGAGAGAATGACATTCTGATGGTTTAGTTTTTTCGGTGGCCACCATAACTCCTTATTTAAGGTTAGGTTATTTCCAATATATAAAAATGTCGAAGATTATGGAAGCCTTGCATGTATGATAAGTGAGGAAATAACAAGCACTTTCCGGGATGGAGGGCAAATTATGTGAAACTCAAAATAGGACAAGCCAGTTCCACTAAAGGGATTCTTTTACCACAGCGTTACTCTTTTGACGGCTGAAATGTGATAATAAATATGCAAAGCATTTCACAGAGTAAGGATATATCCATACTCTGTGAGCATATCATACAGAAAACGGATCACTATTTTCGGCACATCCAGAGCTGTCCAGTGATTTTTAATCATTTTGAGTTTGCGAAATAATCGGATGCCACACAATATAATAACTAATATTGTGTATAAAAAAACCTCCTTCATTTTCCTCCACCTCATCAATAACAGCTGGCTGAGAAATATGGATAACGTATCAGCCGCCCTGGAATGAAAATCTTTGACTGACCAATCAGATTTTGACATTAATTAAGAACTAAACATAACATTAGAAGCTACAATTGATTTCTTTAATACAATGGTGTTCCATGAGTTGTTTTTCAACTGATAAGCTCGCAACGGTGACCTTCCTGCTTCTCACCTCTTTTTGACACTAGCTATCTTCTAGTTCCGTCTCGAAAGGAACAAATGTGCCTGCTCTGTATATTTTTCAGTGTGCACCCATATTTGACTGTAAGCTCCTGTATCGTGGACTATCGACAAATAATAAAACTGCAGCAGGTATGTAATTAAACTTAACAAGTTTCACAAGTTGAAAAAATAGCAAGAGAGACTATTCATCAGATTGTTTATAGAAACTGTAATTAAATGCAATCTAGTGGGGCAGCATTTTACTCATTTATGCATTATACATACAAATCATAATAGAAACAAATTAATGAAAATAGCCAGCAGCAGCCATTCCGTTTGAATTGCCTCTTTATGCGATCAAAATAATTTCAATGCTCACTTGGTTATGTAGTTTCTATATATCAATAGCCAATGGTGAGATGATATGTTCGATTGCTTTAAACTGTTTAACCTCAAAGTCAGTATCCCGAGGCTATATATTAAGTTATCCTTCCCTGCATAAAAAAATGTTAGGTTGAATCCCAATGAGGTATTTCCATAGACCTACTAATAATAAACCTAGACAGGTGACAGATATAGAGCTTATACAGTGAGCAGTGAGGCCTATAATAACTGGAATTCCCCAATGACACAACGATACTGTGTTGTGCACAGTGCATGCTGCAATGAATGGTTTTACTATATGAGCATGACTGATTATTAGCTATAATGTCATTTTTCTCATAGAGATATCGAAGACTGATGCCTACAAGTTAATTTTATCTGGAGGGTGATGTAACAAGCAACGTCATAGTCTCTGAATTTTTTCTCTAGCTCAAATATTGAATGAGATACAACCATTAGAAGCCAGCAATATCTGTAAACGGTGATACATTATTTAAGCATTGCAGCAAGAAAATAGCATTTTTCTCACAGATTCATCGAGAAATTATGCAAGCAAGTTAATTTTATCTGAAAGGTGATGTACCAAGCAACGCCATTGTCTCTGAATATTTTCTCTAGCTTAAATATTGAATGAGATACAACCATTTGAAGTCGGCAATATCTGTAAACGTTATAGCAAGGAGCAACAGTGAAGATAAATAATGTGTCTTGCATTGGTTGTAATAAATGAGAAGTCTTATTCTTATTATGCAACTGTACATCCAGAAGTACCACTAGAAGTACGAGTTGCATACTTTATATCATGATATGCATAGATAGACCAGTTACTGATGCTGAAATATTACCAATCTATTAAGTTTAGATCGGATATTTTCATTTTTCTCTGATATTATCTTCTGGGTTTCGTAATGAACTCGTATCATTATGTATCGGTGGATAAGGGATCTGATTGTTGAAGTGGAATGCACAGCACATTTCATAAATCCATGCAAATTTCCTAAAAGAATATGGTTGAGGACTCTGTTTCGGGTTTTGATAAGTATGTTTGTGTCAACACCATTGCATGTTATATAATTGCGGAGCAGTTGCTCGCTCACTACGAAGAGCTTCTTTGTGTTGGGAGAAAGTACAACAAGCCCGCCCCTATTCTTGACGGACACCAGTGTAGTAGCATCTTTCGGGTCGTTAGTGTCTGTATCTATAAGTGAATCTCTACAGTCTGAACAGTTCAGTTTTGTCGAGCGGATGACATACCCTCCTACAAAGTAATCGAATAAGCCCATTCAATCAATGTTGGTCCCTATAGAAGGTGAGGTTTATGCATGTGGGAATTTTGTAAATCTAGAAGGGTGGTTAGTACTAGATCTTTTATGAGTGAAAAAAAAGTAAACTGAACTTAGAATCATACCAGAACATGATGTTTGGGGTTTTTGTTACACCCCCGTCATAAGAAACGTCAAGTCCAAGCTTCTTAAATTTTTAGCAACACTATCTTGCTTTTATTAGTTTTTTCAATATATAGCTTGTTGTGTGATGTGAAAATTTAAAAGGAGTATATATTTCAAATGAAAGTTTGCTGTTATAAAACTAAGCAACTGAAATGTTAATTATGCTAATTGGGGCCATTACTTACCGATGTAGTCTGCTATGTCGATGATGGGTTTTGTTATGGTGAGATCCAACTGTCCTCCTTCATCCTCAAAGAATTCCTCTTCGAGTTCTTCGTCATCTGATTTCTTTTTCTTCTTCTTTGCGCTGAAGAGAAGTGACCCGAGAGTGCCTTGCTGCTGACTTGGATCTAGTTCTATACAGTTAGCCGAGGAGCTTGGCGTTATATCGCTCTTGACTAGCAGAGACTTCAACGACGACTTGAATGATAGAATATCAGGGTTGTTGTTAAATCCTCCCCTGGATCTTATTTTAGAGAACAATGTTTCTATATGATCTTGTCCCATCTGGTATCCGCGTACATACTTAGCTCCGGGGTAAGTGTCAAAGATCGTTTTTGAAACTGCTATGAATGAGGTAGATGCTGTTTCAAAGCCCATCACAAATGTTTTGCGACCACTCTGAGATATTGGTTTCCCAGTGAGAAGTGTGAGAGTTTTGAGGTATCGGCCTATTTCCTGTAGATCCTTTTCTTTGAATCCTATGTTCTCACGCGTCAGAGGGCTTTTGAAACCTCTGCCGAATGGGCTACTACTGTTGAGAATGTCAAAGAGCCTGTCCATCTGAAATTGTAAAAATTTGTTGTGAAGAAGAAGTGATAAAACAAAACTGAATTAGATGTCAAATCGTTTTTCAAGATTGGTGGCTTGATTTCTTGTTTCTATATCGCAGCCTTAAAATCTTGTTAGCAAGGGCACTTAACTCCATGACAAAGATAATTCGTAGAATGTTATTGAAATCAAGATTCTTCAACGCTATTATTACAAATAGTAGTGTTAGCAAACATCCCAGAATACATGTTTTTGGTAATTCAGTCAACTGACTTTGCGTATGAATTCTATCGTAGGCTCTGAATCTTTGAACTTTGGATTGGTCTGTTTTAGGTATTCCAGGGCATCGGCTACTGATGACGATAACATTTGTGCTGCTAGTCGCACTTTCATTTTCATGTTTTGCCACTTCATATGGCGCTTTGATAGCTTGTTCTCTAGCCTCACGCCCATCTCTTCCTGTAGTTTATGAAGCATCTCAATATAGTCAATCTCCCCATTCTCAGAGTTAAATCGTCTCAGAGAGCCAAATGCATTCCGTGCCAATTTTAACATGTGAGCGGCATCAAGACTAGTATAAACGTTATGTTCCATTGATGGGTGCTTGAAATACGGCTTTGCTGGTATCTTGGCACCAAGTTTCTCTAGAGTTAGAACGTTTGAGCGTGCTCCATCACATGTTATATTAACAATGCTGATACCATTCTCTGCTGTTAGTTTCAGGCAGTCGACTATAAGTTGCTGTTGGACATCGCTGTCGACCTTATCAACAAGGAAGTACCCTATAGGATGTCTGGGTCCACCCAATATAGGAACTAACAGAAACACGAGAGCTTCAGTTGCAAGCTTCTCCATATTAGCTCCAACAGTAACTCTACCGTCAATTTTATAAGTGTGTTTGTTCACAACCAAGCGCTTCCGTATGGCCATACTATCGATAGCCAAGCTATATGGTTTCGAGTCCTTAGGTATTGCTTTTATCACACCAACAAGAAAGCCTGCTTCACAATTCACTGTTTCAAACCAACTTCTGATGGTCCTTGTTGAAGGGAGACTGAAGTTGTTTCGCAAATATCTATAGGCTTTCGGCGAATAATAATGTATAGTGATAGCAAAACTTTTTATGTCATCACTATACGATCTAGATTGTTTTTTTCCTTTATTTACAGCTTCATTATTCACCAGTTCCTTCATAACACCATCGATTGTGCCCAGCTGAGCAGCCTGCAGCTTATTTTCCTTTTCTAAGATACCTATCAAGTTACGTTGTACTCTCTCCTTCTTCTCAAATCTGCGTATGCGTTGCTGCAATGTCTTTATTCGCCTCCTTAGTTTCGGAATTTTGGCTTCATGAGTTGTCTTCTTACGCCCACGCCCCTCCTGCGGCGCATCGCTTCTCAGTATTAAGGGTATATCCGGAACTGCAGGTTCTGCTGCTTCAGCAGGAACTGTATCTGTTTGCACAGTATGTAAATCCTCAGTAGTTTCTGCGCTGGAACTCGGGGTGTTTGCAGCGTCTCTGCTTAACACTCTACGTTTTTTGGGTTGTGGGGGTCGTAGATACGCAGGATACTCCGGAAATATAGTAGGCACTGCATTCGGGTAGAGCATAGCCCGTCTCCCTGGAAGGTTAGGAGGCACTCTGTATGCACTTTTTCCAAAATGCTTGCTGCATAGAACAGAGTTTGTGTTCGGTTTCCAATCTTTACGGGACACTGCTTCGATCCATTTGTCACGGCGTTCCTGCTGAGGCGGAAAACGGTGGAAGGTGAGGCTTGCATCCTTAATTGGTGTGTTGTTACAGCCAAAAGCACAGCAGCAGTGTCGGCTACTTTTACTGGCCTGTAAAATTGAGAAACTCATAAACATCACATCAATCTTTCTCCTACTTTGAGAGAGTGAAAAAGGAGCATAATGTCGCGCCTGTCATTGCCACCTTTACCTGACAGTATTGAAAAGTAGAGCATACCATACCATGGAACTGAAACAAAATTAAAACACAAGTGTAGTTATGAATCTTATCTTACCGATTGCGATGTTGATGCCATGTCATGTGTGCAAGAAATCCACTGAGCCACTGGACAGTTTAGTCTCAATAAGGCAAAGCCCACCAATGAAGAGTATGTAACAATTAGGCTAACCCAAAATCCTACAGCGATAACTTTCAAGATCAGGCTACTTATGGGGACGTGTCACAAACCCCTTGAGCTACAATACAGATGGACACAGCATGTGCAAGGTTGACCAAGGTTAAAGCTATTTTTAGCTAGCCATGCTTTGAGTCATCAACTGATGGCAGCACACCCACATGGTAACATAAACAAATATTTTCATGCAACAGTCAGTCATTGAGTCATGACATTTCCGACTTCTAATGGACGTAACTCACTTAATATTTGAGTCAGATACAAAATTCAAAGACTTACAGCTGGCTTGGTCCATCACATTTCACATAAAATTAACTTGCTTGCATAATTTCTCGATGAATCTGTGAGAAAAATGCTATTTTCTTGCTGCAATGCTTAAATAATGTATCACCGTTTACAGATATTGCTGGCTTCTAATGGTCGTATCTCATTCAATATTTGAGCTAGAGAAAAAATTCAGAGACTATGACGTTGCTTGTTACATTACCCTCCAGATAAAATTAACTTGTAGGCATCAGTCTTCGATATCTCTATGAGAAAAATGACATTATAGCTAACAATCAGTCATGCTCATATAGTAAAACCATTCATTGCAGCACTCACTGTGCACAACACAGTAACGTTATGTCATTGGGGAATTCCGGTTATTATAGGCCTCACTTCAGCTGCGCAGGTCACCTGTCTAGGTTTATTATTAGTAGGTCTATGGGTATTTCTTATATATCCATTCTTGATTCAAGAGTTCCTGAGGTAGCACCATATCAGAGATGGGAGACAACTTCGATGTGATGAATTACCAACTGTAACTAAGGTTCGTCCTACTATACTGTAGTTGCTAAAGATAGTGATGAACATGCGGATCAACCCTGGGGAATCTTTAGTAGGCTACATAGACTTAATAATAATTATAAAGTCTATGATAAGCTATCATTATCTGGAAGGATGCTTGCCTTATTATACCAGTTTTTTAATGTTAAAAGATGTTTATTGTAGTTTGGAGGTATTAATTCTAACAAGAATTTCTGAAGGCATCCATCGGCATCTTTACATATAATGCTGTCTCAGTGATAGTAGATATTAAAAATTGTACAGTAAAAATCTAGAATTGTTTCATAGTGTGGTGTAAAATATTTGGTGTTTTAGACAAAAAGCTCCTCCCGCATAAAAACCGTCAGGTAAGACCAAAAATTGATATACTTTCAAGATGAAGAGACACTAAGCAACCACATTCTAAATAGGAATTTTCATCTCTGAGTCCCTTCAAGAAACGCATGGACTTAGCCAATAGCAATAATAAATCTTATGACAGATTAACAATGTGTTTGAACATGATTTATGGCACATACAGCAGTAAAAAAAGTGAGGTAGAAAACAAGAGAGTATAGCTGTGAACATGGTCTCAGGGATGAACATACTCAACAAAAATATCAACTCGAGACAGTAACGAAACAGTCTCAGTATTAACTAAAGCTCTCATTTGTGTAGTGGTTTGACCTGTTGTGATGTGTAGGTGTAGAAGTAGCGCTTCTCGGTGCTGGTATTGGAACAGAGGAGTGGTGTGTATTGGGCAAACTTACAATTGAATGTTTTGATAAAATGTCTGCATTCTCATAGAGATTACCACACACTGCAGGTGCAGTAGGTGAGAAATAGATTTCTATTCTTTCCTCATCAGATGCATGCCCCTCCCTCTCATTACTCACTGATAAGACTGTGGTTACAGTTTCCTTCATAGAGGAAATATCCGCTCTTGGCTTCATTGTAATTGTTTCCTGGTTGCTAGTCGAGGGGATTTTTTCTTTCCCTTGTATTCGAGGTTGCAGTTTAGTTGGAATGTCAACACAATAGTCATTCTGACAGTCGTGTGTATGCTGTGGATCCCTCACAAGTTTATCGGTCATAGCCTTAGGTTCAAACGGTGCTGTTGCAGCTGTGTACTGAACTCGTGGAGGTAATATGGGTCTGCTTGTGTCGTGGTGAGCTCGATTCGGATTGATGTTCCCGCCAACTATTTCCGTTGCTAACTGGAAGTTTCTCATGCTGCTAACATTCGGAGTGGAGGGGTATTTCAGTTCCATGGCATCACTTTTAGGGTCAAATGTCTTAGACTCTTTGGCGGCTGAAATATTGTAAAAATATTGACTGTTAACATTTCCACTCAATAAATGGAAAACAACGATGGTTGGATTTTATATACCTGTGATTAAAATCAGCCTTTCTCCGTCATAATGATAAAGCTCGAGAAAACATGAATTTTACTCATCGATTATATGCTGGCGGAGTCAACGGGATAGCTTTTTTTTATTACAACTATGATCGCGATAACTGCCAGCAAAATACGTCTTCCTTTGGGGCATGATAGCAGCAGACACATTACTAGTTAACAAATTGTATTTGAGACTACAGATCACATACATACCCATCTTCGCTAGCCTGATCTCTTTTCTAAAGGAGCAATAGCAGACTATACATACAGTCAACACAATGACTAACACCAGTCCACATACAGGTGGTAGGATATACACTAACAGCTGTCCACTGGTGATCTCCTGAGTCGGGGTTATTGCCGGTAATAGAGTAGTACTTGGACAGGCTTCACCGACAACTAAAAATACATAATTTGGTATGTGTACCATTTCTGGGGGACCCTGTCACTGTTGAAACTTCGTTATTCACCAAATGACATGCTGTACAGAAAAATGATACCTCTTATCCATTATGTTCCAACATACAATCTAGAGGAGAGGTATACACCAGAGGGTGTGGGGGGAGGGGAGAGGGCTAGAACGATCAACCTTGAAAGCTCCCCCTGTGGGACTCTAACCCACAACTTCAGTGGTACCAATCGTCTGGCAGTGAATAGCTTTGCATTTGCATTTGCAAATATCACCATCCACGGACAAGTGCAGTTTAAATGTGAGCTGAGTCTTAGGTACGAAATCAGATTTGAAGCTTTACACAGTTATCAAACTTGAATAAACATAAAATAAACATACATAATATGTATGTTTATTTTATGTTTATTGAGGAAGATCTTCCTCATGACTTATGACTGATTATAATTTAATGCCAAAAATACATGAGTCAGGCAGTCATATGCCTGCTTTGTTTGTAGGTGAAACCAGGAAAAAAATTATTATAAATATTCTGATAGATCTCATCTGGAAAGCCTCCACTATATGGCATGAGGTGCACATTTCCCGCTAAAAATAGCGAGTTAAGATAAATAGCTGTCTATCTCTGAGGGCAGTTTGAGCCAAGTCGCTGTCTCGAATAATATATTATATTAGTGGTATGACCACTAAAAGTATATTCACAATCTGCAATAGTATATATTGTTTTACATATTTACACAGTATGTCCAATGTTGAGCGCCTGTTGCTACATGCCAAAACAATAACTGAGAGCAATACGATTAAATAGTTATCTTACCTGCACATCCACAGAACATGGTAAGGTTGGCAATATATTCCATGATATTAGGAGTGTCCGGATTACCACAGCTTCCTAGCCCACCGAAATGCATTCTGCCATAGTCTGCGCAGGTCAGCTGATATTGGCTTTCTCCTAGAAGTTTTTGTCTAGCAAGGCGACAGGAATCCTGATTCCTAGATTGATAAGCTCTAACACACAGCTTGGCACATTCCAGATCCTGTGCGCATGTCTCAAACCTAGTTTGCTCTACAAAAATATGGAACATCAAAATTCACCTCTTGGTTTACCGGATAAGGATAATCATCAATGGTTTATCAATCTGTACAGTTTTACCTAGATCAAGTTTAATCCAATTGCCTGCATTCCAGCTGCTCCCTTCCACTGGTCACGCCGGTGTGACATGTGGAGGGAGGGGGGCATCTCCGAGTGCAGGCAAATGGATCAAACTTGGTCTAAGGTTTACCAGAACCTCGACATCAAATATGCAATGACTTGTTAACATTTTCATTATCTTTTGTGAAGAGAAGAATGACAATTATTGGTGAAGAGTGTTGGATATGTAGGAAACTTACCCAATTGTTTCTCCCCTCTAGCACAGACAGAGAAGTAAGTTTGAGACAATCTCAGTGGTCCGCAGAAGGTTCTACCGTCTTCAAGTGTAATACAACCATCAACTGGCCTATTCTGCAATATGTTGAATTAAGATATTTGGAAGAGAAAATATGGCAATTATAAAGCACAGCCAGCCCTTCAAAGCTTTCGGGATGGCGATTGCTGCCGTAGGCAGGGGGTTTGGTTAGGTAGGCGGTTATTAAGGGGGTTTGAGACAAGGATCCACCTCTGAATCACATTCTCCTTCTCAATCAGCATACAAACCGCAGAACAAGTATACCACATGACATCCCAGAGTTAAAAGATTATAAGACAGCGTTTATGATGAGGAACAGCGGTGATGCTCGTTTGTCTCAGGGCATACCACGGGCGGCTAGATGACTTGGCCGGGCTCAGAAGTAAGGTTGTCAATAACTATATTGCGGCATGAATGTAACGGTGTGTTATTATCCCCATGTAGACAGCATGTGCAATCTGCTCCTCTAAATAAAATTGTCCTTGTAGGGTGTGAAGTGTGGTACAAGTACATTTATCTTATAGAATCAATGAACATTTTACATACCTTCCTCAAACAATCCAAGCAATCATCTGGCGCTTGGCCAAAAATCTCTGGAAAAACAATAACAAGACAATTTACCAACAGTAGTTGCTGTTCTATCGAGTTCATTTATAGAACTTAAGTCGTTCCAGATGTAGAAGAAAGAGGTTTTATTTTCGAGCAACAAGTCAATGCTATTTGGTCGACCAGCCAAATGACTTTAACTCGCACAATCATTGGAAGTCTGAGTTTTAGTCATTGCTAGTCAAACTCTGCGGTTAAACCTATTCAGTTTTCTGATGCTTGCATAACAGAATGGACATCACTTCACCCTAGAGACGATGTAGAACCGCATTCTTCCAAATTGAATACAAGTCACAAGCATCAGTGTCAATGAAGCCTTGAAAATTCAATAACAGGAATAGAAACTCTAGACTGCAGATGTAACTCACCAGAGATATTAGAGAAAAGAATTCCGGCTATGATCATAGATAGTGTGTGATGATACATGATATACTATATTTTTCTCCTCCCCAGCGAGCGAGCGGTGATATCAATTTGCCACAGGTGCGACTTATTTAACCAAAATCTGTTCCTGCTGTGACCTTACATGATAGAATGATCCCTATAAACATGCCTGAAAGTTATAGTGGCAATGATTGATGACATCGTAATGAAATTCTTATCTGTTGTGCCACACTTATGGTTCAATTATGGCATACTTGTTTTTTTATCAATTTTGTAAATCACTGGGTTGTGTAATGTATATATAGTAGTTCCTATGGCACAAGTGAAGCATTATACTGGTATGAGCGTTATATGAGCGTTATACTGGTATGAGTGACGAGCGTCCAAAATTCAATAACCCAACATAAAAAACCATCAGGCCAACTTGAAACAATAGTAACATCACTACATATTGTGCGGGTACAACACCCTACGTACTATCATTACCGAGAACAATCTATGCTATCCTTGGAATCGTAACATATCAACGTACTTCTGATGACGTAGTTCAGGTAATGAAGAAAAAAATACATGGCACAGCTCATCTATTTGTAGAAACCAAACTGCACCACAAAAGACGCATTGAAAAATATTGGGATGACACAGCTAGCCAATGATCATTACTTTCATTGAAATACCACACTTACAGCTCTAAAAAAGTTCTGAACCCTTCACCGCCTCTGTCCTGTCTGGTTGACGGGTTTTGTTTGATATACAAGTTGTACCGAACTGACAGCGATTTGCTACAATCAGTTACAACTACTACAAAAACTTCAGTACTTCAATTATACGATGTGAAATATAAACAATAATATAAACTACTTGTCAATTTGTTTACAATCAGCACTCAAATTACAGATGACAGATTATAATGCCATCAAAACTGGATTCCCTGATCAGCATCATCAATTTGGAAGATTTGGAATGGATTTAATGAGGTTTATTATGTTTTATGTTACTTGTTTGAGAAAAAATATGATGCTTCGTTTTTACCTGGCTTCAATCGTGCATGAGTACTGTCATTAGCTGTTTTAAATTTAAAAATTGATATCAGTGTCTCTTAAAACAAAGAGAAAAGAAGAGAACAGTGAGAACCTTCAATTTCGTGAACAGTTCAACGCTGAAGGGTGGACTACACAGTCAAAGAGAATTTCTATGTCCCTGACCAAAACAGCTTAGTGGCATTAGGTCACCTGACATTGACAGAGAGGAGAGGGTCTTCATACAGGATTATGTAGTATCCTAAATAGCATGTTTAAGATAATGGAGTGTAGTTGTACACAAACAGACAATATTAGCAATCATCCAAGACATGTCGAGTACATCACCTGACGGGGAAGGTGGAACTTAATTGAGGGGACGTGTGTTCACAGGCTGTTACTCAAAGTCAGATTTATCAGGTTACCAGCAAGCTCTGTCCAATTGGCATAAGCTGTAAACCTTTTCACTCCCTTTTCACCGACAGCTAATAGGAATATGACACAATGGCAATTCAGAATATTTAGTGAAGTATATTGAAGGTAGCAGGATTGTCTCCTCACTTATTTTTATTTATAGTATTTATTCACATTCATAAGTTTATGAATAGGATAAACCATGATAAATGGTGAAGATATTATCATTTTAACCGCACTAGTGTTAACCACGAGCATTGATGTAGAACTCAGATGCTAAATTTGAAATAAACCAAAGATTATGCGATTTTAAGATTTCAAGATTAAGATTATAAGATTATAATCTATTCTTTTAACCTCCCATCGACAAAATGTACATCCAGGGTGATAAAATCTAATATCACAACAAATCTAATATCACAACAAATATGTCGGTTTTTCATTTAATAGCTTTTCTATTGACCTTACAACCTGGTTTTTGTGTGGGTTGGAGGAAATCATCAAGTCTTCATATCTATATCAAATGCTTTCTAAGCCATCTTTTCACTCATGGTTTTAGGTCCATAAAAGCATACAATATTGGGACAATGCCCCCAGAACGTCTATCAAAAAATATGCCAGTGCTCAATGCTCTAAACATGAGTATGGTGGGAGAGGTGAATTCTGTAGAGGTTAGCAACTTTTCTTAGTTGCGTACCCTAAAAAATGAAAGCAACCATTGTGTAGAGGATAAGGAGCTCTCCTGTTTTTCAAGTTCTGTCAGTAACGGCTCTGATCGTTGTTATACGATGTATTTTATTAGCATAGATAATTTAGCTTTTCATCACACCCCTGGGTAACGGCATAGGTTTGAGCGAGTGAGATGAGTTTTTTGAGGGGTCAGGCTTATAGCTGAGGAGATCAGCTGCGTTGATGTAATGTGCAGACGCGTCCTCACCTCCGCCTGATTGCATAGAGATGTTAGTGATCAGTGTCATATTATCATCAGTAGATGAGAGAGTTTGTGATAACTCATTTGTGGCAGCTGGCATTCGAACATATGTAGCATTTTCTACATAGCTCACACTTCTGGTAACAGGTTTGTGCTCAACATCTTTAACACCAGTCACCTTAGGCCACGATGTGTGGTCACTTTCCTTTTCACATAAAGCTTGGTCGCTGACAAATGCCTCATTTATCGTAGGCTGATGTTTAATTGGAGATATGCCAGTCTTTGGAGGCAATTCTGGAGGTTGATATTCGGAACTGCTTTTCTGTGTAGCTGGCAAAATGGAATTGTTATTTCCCAAGGTTACTATGTTGCTAGTTTGATTAGCGACAAATGTGGCGTTAGCATTCCTTAGCTCCCTATTTTCTGAAAAAGTGAAAAAATGTGTCAACGTGACTCCTGTGAATTGAAGATTCCATAACCTTGATATTTTGCCAAAAAGCAACTGTATGGTTTTTTGGTTGAAAGGACGACTGATAAATATCCATAACTTAGAAATATTTTTTGTGGAACTTCGTGCTTTTAGCCTTCTTTGAGTCGAAGAGTTATTTTTGCAACAGCGATAAGGTCATTTTCTAGCCCCTCATGTAATGCAATTCCTATATGTGCCAGAATTAACAAAGTATAATAACATTTAGGCCTTGTGTTGACGCTCTCATCATTTTACCCACTTTCAAAGCCTGGATGTCACGATTGTTACAAAATTTCTAACATAGCTTCCAATCCAAAAGTTAGATTTTCAGCAAGCTATCAGTCAATTTTGATGTCAACTGGATGAAAGAACGTCGACCACATTAAATTTAGTTTCTAATCTTGATATATTTGAGCTTTCGCTTTTTCGTCATACACAATGTCTAACAATTTTTCATATGGGACAAGAAAAACATGTAATTTATATATTACATATTATATCTAATATATATATATATATATAAAACAATTGCCTTTAGAGTTGATGAACGGCCATCAGATGTAATGCCAATAACACCAACCTGATCTGGCGAGCTCTAACTTCGCCTTGTATGCTCTATATTGATATACTCCAAATACGATGAGTACTACTAAGACCAGTGCTAGAGCAGGAGTCAATATAAAGAGGACTAATCTCTCTGGTGTCAGCGGCAGCATCGTAGAGGTGGATACTTGATTCTGTTCACAATTTGTAGAAATTACTGTGAAAAGATGTAAATATTTAGATCATTTTTTGCTGTATGAAACTTTTCATTTTAAATGGTCAAGCTTCTTGATTGATTGTATTATTACTATCACCAAGGAGTTAAAGTCTTTAACTCCTTGCTATCACTAACTATAAAAGGAAAATTTTTGCTGGTTCACTCTGCGTGTAAAAATGAGTGAAGTTACCTTGGTTGCAAAAATAAGGCTGATAGTGGGCAGAATTTGCTTTGACAAGTACTTCCAACTTTGCAATACCATGAAGGCATGCCTGAGTATAACGGGAAAGAAAATTTTGTTTCATGCTACAATTTAGTACCATATTGTGTTCTATAGAAGTAGCAGCAGGGCGCAATGATGCAATGCTTTTTGTGATGTTGTTATTTTGTAACTATTCTGTTCAAAACAAACCCTCCAACATTTATTTTATTTCAGATTATCAAAGAATCACCCATATATGTAAATGAAAGGTTTGATTGTAAACGAGTTCTCTGTACAACACTTCAGGCTTTATCAATAAAAAATGTTTGTTTTCTGCTAAAGACCCCATAGCTCTGGCAGGCCAGGACGAATGCTACTCACTTCCGCAGTCGCAGAGCTTTTCAAGGCGATCAAAGTATATTTTCAAATCACTTGTGTCCAGAGCACACCCGTTGTTACCATTAAAGTGCATTCTGCCATAGTCCGCACATGTGAGGTTCTGCTTGTGCTTATTAACACTTTGTAGGGCTATCAGACAGGACGGTCCAAAATGCTTCTGGTTTGCTCTGACACATTTTTTGGCACACTCCAGGTTGTTCGTACATGACTCATAAAGTTCATTTTCTGTAAGAATAAGAAAAATCAGATCATTGGATAGAATAGACAAATTCATAAATTTGAACCTGAATCCTGAACTCAATATGGGTTTTGGAATCATACCTATGATGTTTTCAATTGGTTCTGTAATTAATGGCCAAAAATAGTTGCAAAAAAACCTCATTAAAGTGGAACTACTTTTCAATTTTGCTGTAGCGTCGAGCACCGACTTTGAGTAGCTTTGGTAGCTACTAGCTAGTGGTTGTCAGCCCAGCCTATAAATTCATGACAATCTTACTCAAGGCATCATCATGTTGTTGACAATCCGTGAAATAATCCTGCCGTATACGGAATGGCCCACAGTACTCTTGACCATCCGATTCATCCCGGATGCATCCGTCTACAGGATTATTCTGAAAGGAAAATAAGAGTATCACCCTTTAAACATGATTTCCTGGCACAGGGACAAGAAGCTGAAAATGTTGAATAATGCATTATTCAGCTCAAGATGACATTTATTATTAAGATCCTAGTGTGACCATGGAGTAACTGTTACTACTTGGTGTGACACAATCTCGCATGATCGTGATTGGCGATGACATTATTGGCCCTATCTAAATCATCTTCTGAGAAAATGGGATGAAACTCACATTGTGCCAGTACAGTTTCCTGGTAAGGATGAACGTCAATTATGCTGATAGGCTGCTTTGTTCTTTGTGCTTTGTTAGATTTGGCAGACACAGAAATCCGATCGGGGGACGTCTGGTAGCCAATGTTGGGATTTAGCCATTTTGGATTATTGTTTTGTTGTTGAATTATTTGCCTATGTTATATTACCCGAAAATTACAGGGTTGTATATGGATCACAATATTTCATTACAAACCTTTCTCAAGCAGTCCAGGCATTGATCCGATGTTTGTGCGCTGGTATCTACAAAATAAACTGGCAGTTAGTGTTGTTTGTTACTTGTAAGTAACGCAAGTAAAATATTGAGCTTCATGATTGCCTTATAAAAAACTGAACTTTTCTGCTCCATGCTCATGCAAAAAATTCAAGTTCACGCTTTTCCACATTGAACTAAGGGTGCAGGGTAAGACCAAGTAGGTCAGCATTACTTCAGCTTGCGGATAGAACTGCTATACGGCTCATGACTAGCAGTGCAATTTGTCAGGAAAACAAAATAACGTCCAGAGAAGATCCATACCATTATTAGCTCCACATTTTGCTTATGCTTAGAGATAGTTTGCTGTATACCATAACGTAACTGTGAAAAAAGGCTGCTTGCCGTGAAAGGATTATTGCTGTGTTTTAATGGTATGGTATTTTTTCAACTGTCGATTCAATTTAGCTGTCATAGCTCAGTTTCAAGGTGAGTAAGAATAATTCCAATAGTATTTAGAAGTTGTACTCACCACAAACAAACTGCGATGCAGTAGCGAGTGAAATGAAGATCACATAGCTGTGACTAGCGTTGACTTTAAACATGTTAGCTAGATGACCCTTTTACTTCTGGTTCTAGATATTCAGCGTCTCATTTTAACCACAGCATAACTAGATATGGAAAAAAATGTTAGTGGTAAATTCTGCTCAACAAGAGAATGAATACAAAACTGCCTCTTTGACTTAGCGGATCTCTTGCTTCTTTCACTTCCATAGTTTAAGCACTGTGTGAAGATTGTCAGATACCATGGCAACATCAAAGAATGCAATAAAATTTATATGACAAATAACAATATGACACTGCCCAGATGGAGTGCCAGGTACATTTCACTTTCAGTGTGCTGTGTCATCACTCATCATCGCCACTCTATTTTTAATCTGCTATGTGCACCATACACTCAAGTACAATACAATTTATCAAGGCTTAACAACGCGTCAGATATTGGGCAAGCTGATGCAATTAATAACTATAAAATGAGACTTCCCCTTTGCTTATTATAGATCCTGAAGCAAGAATTCCAATTATTATTGCACTTTTTTCCAGCTAAATAATAAAAAAACACAAACAAGCCATGACGGGTTTTGTCTTTAAGATACACCTGACAGTACAGCTGTATGAAATTCTCCCAGATGAATATTTCTCAGCTGAACACTGGAGCCTAACAGTAACCTTGAAGATTTTGTTCATCGCAACAACACCAGCCATAACAAATAAATAGGTATTTATAGGCATTTAGCTGAAGATAAGCTTGGACATTTAATGAGAGGCTCCATCAAGCACATTCCCAAAAAAAATCAACCTGTTTGTTAATTATCTACAGAAAGTAATTCGGCTCTGTGATGGTTAGCAATAATTGCTAAGGCCTGGTAAGTTACATCAAAACAATTAAGTCTGCATGAGAACGTCAAAATAATGCTTTGTCATAATTTTTATTACATCAGTCATGTGTAGTAATGTAGAGAACACTTGATTGCCTCATGCCAGCACTGAAATAAAACTTGAAATTACCATTCCAAAATGTTTCCACCGATGTGTGAAACATCAAACATTTTAGCACAATATCTAAAACGTGTCTAACATTTAATTTACATTTTTATGCTTTACATTTATGCTCATTGGACTTTCAACATCTCATTACCATTACATTACCGAATGTCTGTACATGAGTGTGTCAATCTGTCTGATGGTTTGTCTCATGTTTTCGAGCCATTGCTCTCATGCTGTCCGCACTGCAAAACATGTTCAAGATGACATTTGGAAATTGGTTAATAAACAGAGCTCATTCTGAAATTCTTAATTCTTGATTTCCTTTACTTGCCAATACATAAAATTGTATAGCCAGTTTTGATGTTGTGTCTCAATTCAGGTAATTCAGGCAATCAATGGGTTAGTATTGTTACAGATTGGGTATGTGACTATTTTGAGAGTTTATCAGCAGCTGGTTTTTTTCACATCTGTACCCAGATATAATCATTGTTTGATCCAGCTAGGCACTCATTCTATGCAAAAATATATAGCCGGTCTACCTCTGCAACACAAAGCTCTGACTTTCATGAGAAGATCACCAGCTAGTAGCAAAGACGAGCTAGATTATATCATGTGTTGATATATCAGTGAAGGATGCAACTGACAAGCTTTGAGATAAACGCCCACAACACTTACCCCCTCCCCCTCCACTCAAACCCAAGCTAAATGTTCAAATCTTCACTCAAAGCTTACCTTTAGGAAAACCAGACAATGTTATCCGTTTTCTATGATACTCTTTAGTGTCAGATCAATGATAAAGGAGTATACATATACTTAAGTCTATGGTAGTATTTGATAAGAGTGAGTATATCAGTAGAGATATGAGCACAAATGCAGATGATTTCACTTCCTATGGTCTGTCAGGAAAATCCATATCAGGAGTCTCATCTCGGGTACTTCACTCTGGTGCTGACTATTACACACTTTGAACTTTAAGGCACTGAAAAGATACAGATAAGAAACATGAAGCTTTCTGTTTTGAGGTTGTATTGTCTGTCTGCACTATTGCAGAGTTTAAACGTCCTCACAAGTAATTTATTACCATCATCATGTGATTTATTATCAACATTTGAATAATGCTGTCTTGTGAGTTTTTGCAATTTTCCAAGTTGCACTTTTTATTTGCCTAGTCAAGTTGAACTTTAGACTGTATCTGCATATTAATGAGGCCAACTTAACAACAAAATTTTTCCCATGTTATATCAGTTAGCACCAAGCGTTGGCAGAGGTGCATATTTCCTGCAAACTTTGTGAAATGCAAAAGGAACCTCCTAATCACACATATCCGGAAAGTAACATATACCCAAAAGAGGGCAACATTTCACCCTTTCATATTGTGATTCATTACCAACCATTTGATTGACATCGTACTGTAAGGTTTCAGATGATCTCCTGAAAATCCGCCCTCACAAATCTCTGAGCGTAGGCTAGTTTACATTGCACAGACATCATCTAAGGCACAACTTCTAAAGTCATCAATTAAAAAAATGTAAAAAAAGATCAACCCGTGTTTTGTTGAGCCTTATAGCCCTCCCCAGTTGGGCATTGAATAAAGAAAAGGAATGTTCTTGATGGTTTAAACCAGACATGACTGACATTTTACAGGTATATCGAATAGCTGTTATTAAACTGTTCCATGATTTGTAGAATGTCTCCACTGATGCATAAGAAGAGGACTATCTTTTGAGTAGATACCGAAAGAATGAGAGAAGCCATTCTCAACTCAAAATGATTTATTTTCCTAAATTTAGCGATTGTCCTCTCATTGATGTGTGTGGACAACTCATATATAGGAAAACAGATTTAAGCCACATGAGAGTAAGTGAGAACACTATATGGACATGGTTTGGCTGATCTGAAGCTACGTGCATAGGTATTTAACTCATTCTACTAGGTAACATTATTTCAACATCAGCAACACAAAGCTAAATTGATAGATCTCCTTACCAATAAGCCCAGGTGCGCTACAATCCCATATCTACCACAAATAGGTATCAACTTCATTGTCCTCCATACAGCCTTGCAAATTATTATGTCTCTTTAACACATGCAGATAACAGTATGGTCATGACAGGGGAATATAAATGGGACAACGCAAAACATTTGAAAAATTAACTGGTTGATTTTTATGACTCTGTCACCTAAGTGCCTCTGCTTTGTTTGTTCCGATTGCATCCCATTCAATTGCCGAAATAGAAACCAAGTACAAATAGATAAACAATTTTTTTACATCAGAGGAAAGTATTCAAGGAATAAAGAGTTTGTTGGTAGATTGCCAGTATTATCTTAATCAATATTGAGCTCGTCGAATACAAATTTTATAAAAATTGCCAAACAGTTATGAAATCTGTATGCAAATATGTCTTGTCAATCAGGCATAGACACAGGGTTCGGTGACGCAATATATATCTCAAACACCCCATATATCCTGGTTTTAGTACTCAAACCTCACCCGGTCACATGTACTGTAGTGGTATTCCATTATTGGCTGATAATGGACTACCACTACAAGCGTCACTGATTCTAAATCTCGGTAATTATGATAATTTTGACATACACTTCTGACGAGACATTGTATCATAAAGTTTTTGTTCTTTAAACAAGAGCAAAAGACCAAACCTTGGCAAGACAGTCCAGGCAATCATCACTTGGGAGCGTAGACTCAGCATTTCCACCTGAAGAACAAAATATAATATCGACTGCATGTCCAGTTTGACTGAATTGTATTGCTTGATTGATTGAGTTACACTCGTTTATGGATATACTGGCTCACCCTATAGATGAGATATGGTGGCCTGAGAATTATACTAATATTTATTTGCTGCAAATGAATATGAATGATATATATTCACTTTTACTTGAGAGATTATGTAAAAATATGTCGGAAAGACTGATGATGTGATTCATTGTGGAACTTTGCAGAGAAAAATCCAACTAAACTTCTTCCAGATGAAATTGAACTACAATATTTAGATGAATCAAATATTCGGTAGTTCTATCCCGTGTCCATGAACTCGATTTTTTCCACAGCAACATATTATAACTAAGAGAGATTGGCTCCGATCAACGACCTTCACACTCAGCTCTTACTGTAGCAAAATTGGGCTTCGTGAAAGTATTATCATTACTCGCAAGCACAAACCTCTTCAGATAAGAATAACAAAAGAGAGAACAACTACTCAATTTTTTAAGTTCTGACGTTTGACAATAGTGATGACAATAATGGTGGTGGGACCAGATAGCGTTGGACTAAGTATTCAATTGTGGTACGGTACTGACAGTCATGAGTCCTCCACATATAATATAAAGAAATGGTATAAAGAGCAGAATAAAAATTGAAATCAATAACCAAATAACAAGTGACCGATACAATATACTAAGAAGATAGATGTTACTACAAGATTTGCACTGCGTCGACACGACGATCTCTGAAATTAGGTCAAAGAAGTTGACAAAGAAAGTAAATATTGCTCAATGAGGAATGTAAAACAGTAAAAAATATTTGTTATTGATGATAGTTACCAACATGGATTATCAATGCGGATATCATATGATGATTTAGTAATGTTTGATACAATTGCAATAAAAATACCAGGATAAAAACTAAGAGAGTGTAATAAAGCTGACTAATTTGATGAATGAATAAAAATTAAGTTATTTCTGAATTGGTTGGAAAATGGAAAAAATTAAGTAAAATAATAAGGGATTACGCATGAGAATCACGAGGTGTAGGAATAGGGTTGCGGGTTACTTGCTGTTTCGGACTTTCATTGGGAGATACGTCATTTAGGTCCTGTGCATTTATGTATCCTGCATTAAGTTTCTGATTCAGAAATTCCTCAGATTTATCACTAAGGTCAGGAAAACTAGAGCCCGGTGACGCACCGCCTCGGTTTAGGGAGTCGAGACGATGCCTGTTGACTGTTTTGACATCATCTAGACTTGAGCTGGGTGATCCACTGACTGGAATAGCTGCCTCATAATCTGGATCTCTGCTATCTGCTGTTACTCTTGTTGGGGAAAGCTGAAGTCCAGCAAGAACTTCAGCATCAAAAGCAGGCGGATCATTATTCATCACCAAACCATACAAACCACCAGAGGGGTTCCCAGTATGGCTCAATCTGTTGAGGTGTTCGTTCGTGGGTGGGGAATTCTTCTTAGCTGACTTTGTGGGTTTGTTTGGGCTTTCAGATAGTGGTGATACTGGGCAAGTTAGCTTCGATGATGAGCTCGCTGACATGTAGACTTTTTTAGGAGCACCTGTCCGTAGGTCACTCTGTTTGTGCAGCTTGGCAGCCCTAGTTCTGGCATCTGTGAAGATAAAAATCAAAATTCAATTTTGATGAACACTCTATCTATTTCGATAAGTTTCATTCACACATGAGGGCTAATAACTTCACAACTTGAAGCTGTGCGCATTATCATGGTCTACTGTGTGAGCAAAATATTTATGCCAGCAGAATATCATACCATTAAGTTAGTTTGAACTTAGTGAATTTTTGCCTTTAGTATTTTACATGCTCTATTCTACCACCATAAAATAACTCCCATCGTTTTTAAATCATTATCCTGTTAGTGATGGTAATTGACTTACCTAAGTTACTTGTCATGGTTAGTTTCCTGTTCTTCCTGTGACAATACATCGATACAGCTATGATCATAATGATCAGGATGACACAACAGATGCTGAGTATGATGACAGCCATTTGTTGGTAGTTGTCTGTTCCAGATGAGGGAACTGTTGTTTTTACCGACTCCTCCGCGGCAATCATTTCCAGGCATTTTTCTCTGTCTCCGATCACAGCTGAATCAATTACATATTGTGAGTGAATATGAGATGCAACGCTCATGAATCATTGGTAATACAACTGCACCAAGGCTGTAAACTAGGAGTAGCATCAATATATTTATTATTGTACGTGTGCCAGATTAAATTTCCTCAAGTGAATTCTGTCTACTCACTCATACAGCCGCAGAGTAGAGTCATGTTCTGTATAATCTCTGTTGGCTCCAGCTTTGGGTTACCGCAGCTGTTGGCTCCTCCAAAATGAATTTGAGCATAATCAGCGCACACCATGTCATCCTCATGCTTGTCTTTCGTGGCAGCACAAGCCTCCCCGTAAAGGTTGTGATAAGCTGCCACGCATGTCTTACTGCAGTTCAAGTCCTGCCAGCATCCTTCGTAAGTACCCCATTTTGGATTAATTTCTGTACGAATTAGATATACAGGCAACTAGATTAATGGAATTATAACTGTAAGTAAATTAGTGAGTTGTTTACAGGAAAACCTGTAGGAGGAAACCCAGTTATGAGGAACCTGTTCTCAACAACCTGATACATGTAGGGAAAGCTGGCAAGGAAACAACCTCAATTCCCTACTCAGCATTGGACAATCTTCATTTCAGATATCCATATAATGATTAATTGCGATTTCCTTCCCAATGCATTGCAACAATGTGCTGGCAAGGCAGTCATTTTATGTTCATACCTGAGAGGTTGGAATGTGTAGCAAACTGGCAATCAGTGTAAAAACCTGGAGTCATCTTGAAAGGCCCGCATTGTTCTGTATCTGGTAAAGAAGGGTGCGGAATGCAATCCTTCTCTGGCGATGGTTGTACCTAAAAGAAGAACAACTTATAACAACACTGCTGGTATGGTACGGTAAGTTACTCACAGACACTTACTAAAAAATATCGCAAAAGTCATAATGTCTCCCACGCAAGCCAGAGTAGGTTTGTGAAATGAAAGGGCTTCTGGTCTGTTATGGTTGCTCCAAATTCAGGTCATCTGAGACCAGGCTGTCCACCTAAACATGAGTTTTATTGACCCTATGACAAATCAGCAGGGGGCAGATTGACATTATATAGTATGATGCAAGAGATCTCTTATATGTTTTGTATTAGTACAAGAGTACAATCGAGATGTTATCCCTATCTCTGAGTGAGGTGAAGCACTCTAATCATTGTCGAATAGTGCTTGAAACTGATCAGGACATGATCTCATGAATTCCGTTGATAACCTTTACAACCGCGCCTATGTTGAATTTGGTGACAGTTATTGAACAATTGAAACAAAGGATGACTTAATTGAACAGTGAAAAGAAGAACCCCAGGCAAGCATACCAGAAGCAGACAGTTGACACATTTCTCTGATATTCCTTTGGCACCGTTGTCAGCAACTGTAAGAACAAAAAGAGTGATTACATCGTCACCAAATTTCCTTCCTTACTCAAAACTGGAGGAAGACGAGCATTATTAGCCTTAATTAGATTGCCATGTTTCACCAATCATCTCCAGCAATTCAAAGACTGTGTGGTATAGTATATAAGGTAACAGATTTCGTATTATAAACATGGTTTAATTGAACTTCAGGTTAATGCGCTTAAGTTAATCTTTTGTTTCTCAAAATCTGATAATTTCATCCAATTTAGGCCTTTTAAAGTGCATAAAAAGAGAGAAACAGGATTATCTGCCATCGGAAATGTGTTATAACCAATTGCAGCCACAATCTTGAAGTCCTTCATAGTGTTAGTATTTCTATGGTGGATATAACTAGGTCAAGTTGGTACAAAGGTGCAGAAAAATGGAGAAAGTCCTAAGTGACATCATAGAAATCTAATCACCTGCGTGAACCATAGTAATAAGAGTAAGAAACTTACCTAGGAAGGGCAACTGATGGCATGCCAGTAATATCAGCAGAATAATTCGTGTGGTCATGTTGATTTTAAATTCACAACTATGAAATCTCTGGCTGGATGAGTATTTCCATGTGATTCCTACGAGGTGCCCTAGTGTTCTGCACTATTATAAAGATAAGCATGCTCTTAAAATTAACAAGTGCCTCAACCACCATAAACCGCCACAAATGATATCATGTTACGCTCCACCTGCATTAACAGGTTTTGCTAGGATTCCAGGAATTGACAACAAATTTATTGAAAATTTATTAGAACCAATATGAGTGTGCAACCAACCATAATGAGTTCAGAATAAACAGACAAATAAAAATAACTCAGATAAGAGGAAACAAAAACAGTCATACGAGGTATGCAATAGTTAGTTTTCTGAATTCGTCATGCATGCTATTTTTTTATAAGAGGACGAGCAGTGAAAAACACTATTAAATATTTCTCAGTGAAACTGAATATAGTTACCAAACGGGTTATCAATCACTGGATTTCCATGGATCGACATGAGGCTATTTCCAAGGCTGTTCCCATGCCAGGGGAATACCTCTTAGTTGGCACTGAGCAGAGCTGAGCCAGGTACAGCAGGCTGGTGTGGCTGAGCGGTTATCATCAAAGACTTCTATCGAAGTGGCCTGGGTACAAGTTCTGTTTTTTTTTATGTTTTCACCTCTATCCATGGGAATGGATGCATATTTTCAGGGCGAGCCAAGAGGTGACAACTCAGCTCGATATAAGTCGACCTCAAAATCCACATGGGAACATGGTTAATGCGGCCGAGTGACTAAGTGATGTAAGAAACAATTGCATAAAAAATACTGGGATAAACAATATGAGAGTGTGATAAAGCTAACAGGTTTTCAATTCTAGTTTTGAAATCTGGTGAATGGAGGAAAGTTATTAAAGGGCAACCAAGGTTTCGCAGCAATGCATTAAATGGTAGTAAATAATGTGCTGGGCAGCATCAGCTTTCTGCATTACGCGATGCAAAACTCAAAGTAGTTGCTGACTGTAAGCTGGGTAACACTTCAGTTTAGGGGAGGTTCCAAGACATTGCTGTAATGATGATAGAGCACAGGCTAAGTAATAACAGGAACAGGAAACTGCTCTGTGGTATTCTCTTTTAGCGGAGTTTGAGTACCTGATGGAAGAAATGTTTCACAAGAATTCTGGCTAATCTGGATAATCATCCGAATTATATTTTGTCTTTTTTCCTACGAAAAAGGTGCGACTGCTATTAATCAATGATAAGTTGTTAGAAACCTTGGTTGCCCTTTAAATAATAAGGAATTACAGGTGACAGTCACAAGGAGAACAAAGAGGGTTGCCTGATACTTGCTGTTTCATACTTCCGTTGGGGGAAACGTCATTAAGGTGCTGAACATGTATGTATCCAGCATTGAGGTTCTGATTCAGAAATTCCTCAGATTTGTCACTAAGGTCAGGCAAACTAGAGCCCGGCGACGCTCCGCCTCGGTTTAGGGAGTTGAGACAATGTCTGTTGACTATTTTGACATCATCCAGACTTGAGCTCGAAGTTCCACTGACTGGAATAGCTGCCTCATTATCTTGTTCTCTGCTGTCTTCTGATACGTATTTGGGGAAAGCTGAAGTGGCCAGCAAGAACTTCAGCATCTAAAGCAAGCGGTTCATCATTCATCACCAAAGCATACAAACCACCATAGGGGTTAGAACTAGCCCTGTTCACACGGCCAAGGGTTTTGGTTTTTTTGGTTTTGTAGAAAACCAAACCCGTGGCCGTGTGAACAGGGCTAGGTTAGAACTGGTATGGCTGAATCTATTGAGGTCAGCATGCGAAGGTGAAGAATTCTTAGACTTAGCTGATTTTGTGGACTTGGTGGAGCTTTCAGAGAGAGGCGTGACTGGGCAAGTTAGCTTCTGTTGGTGTAGCGCCGCAGCCCTAGTTCTTGCATCTGCAAAAATCAAAGTTCAAGTTTTTTTCTGAAAAAGGAAGGCGTTGTCGAAATGAGTTTCATCCAAACAGCACTTATATATACAGTGAGGATGAAGGTAGGTAAATTGTTGACATTTTGTAGTTACCACATAACCATAATCTTTTATGTCAACAAACGCCAGCAGAATGACATTTCATTAACTCAGTTTCAATTTTGCATGCTACGCACACGCACACGCACTCCATATAACAACTCTCATTGTTTTACATCATCATCCCGTTAGTGGTGGCAATTGACTGACCGAAGTTGCTTGTCATGGTTAGTTTCCTGATTTTCCTGTGACAATACATCGATACAGCTATGATCATAATTATCAGGATGACACAACAGATGCTGAGTATGATGACAGCCATTTGTAGGTAGTTGTCTGTTCCAGGTGATGGAACGGTTGCTTTTTTTGCCTCCGCTGGCACAATCATTCCCATGCATTTTTCTCTATCTCCAATCACAGCTGAAATAATAACATTACATTAGCCTGATGACTAACTGCAATCAAGTGAATGTGAGATACGATGCTCATAAATCACTGTAGAATAACTATTATAATGTAGAATAATGTAGAATAACATAAATCACTGTAGAATAACTATATAGAACGCCAAAATGTACATATTATAGTTATAACTGTCCCAACTCCTAAGGTAATATACTATGGGAAGCATTGATACATGGATATCTGTTGTCCATGTATGCCAGATTAAAGTGAATTCTGTCTACTCACTCATACAGCCGCAGAGTTAAGTCATGTACTGAATCATCTCAGTTGGTTCCAAATTTGGGTTACCACAACTGTCAGCTCCTCCGACATGAATTTGAGCATAGTCAGCACACACCAGATCATCCTCATGCTTGTCTTTAGTGGCAGCACATACCTCCCCGTATAAGTTGTGATAAGCTGACACGCATATCTAACTGCAGTTCAAGTCCTGCCAGCACCCTTCATATGTGCCCCAATTTGGATTCATGTCTGTACGACACAGATATACAGCTGTTATTAAATTAATAATATTAAAATAATTGTCAAGAAATTGAGTGAGTTAATTGCAGGTAAAACTGTAGAAGAAAACTCAATTATGAGGAAACTGTTCTCAACAAACTGGCACATATTGGAACTGCTGGCAAGGAAACCAACTGAATTCAAGCAATCTTCACCTTCCCAGTTACAATGCAACTATGTGCTGGCAAATATAAAATGAGTTAATTCAAGTTCATACCTGAGAGTGTGAAATTTGTAGCAAACTCGCAATCAAAGTAAAAATCTGGGGTCATCTTGAAAGGCCCGCATCGTTCTATATTCGGTAAAGTAGGGTGTGGAATGCAATCCTTCTTTGGCGATGGTTGTACCTAAAATAAGATGAAGGTAAAACAGTACTGAATAAACATATCAAAAGTCATACATCTCTAGACAAGTAAAGATTAATTTTTTCAACTATGTTGAGTTTAGTGGAAGGTTATCAAAAGCTTCAAGCAAAAGAAGATTAAAATTAGTCAGAATGAAGTACAACACGAAAAAAACATACCATAAGTAAGCAGTTCACACATTTCTCTGATATTCCTTTAGCACCGTTGAGAGCAACTGTTAGAACAAAAAGAGTGATTCTCTTTTTTTCCTGTTCGTACCAATTATTCAATACGGGAGGTTGAATTTGTTTGTCATGTTGTTCGTTCGCACCAATAATCTCACATATTTAATTACCCGTTTGGTGCTGTATGTAAGGATTTCATATTATAGTCATGATGTGATTGAACCTTAGGTTGATACAAGATAGATTAAGTTTGTCTTTAGTCCTTCAAACCCTGATAATTTCACTAATTGGGGTCATTTGAAATGCGAAAGTGAGAAGCAGGAAATCATGAACATAAATGACAAGTTCCACAGCGAATAATAGAGGAGAAAGTTCAATCATAGATCAAATTACCAAAACTGATCACATGTGTGTAGTAGTACTATGATAATGAGAATGAGAAACTTACCTAAGAAGGGGACCTGATGACATCTCAGTATTATCAGCAGAATAATCTGTGCGGTCATTTTGATTTTAAGTTCACAACCATGAGTACTTCTGAGCGATTCCTACGAGCTACCTGTGTGTTCTCCACAATTATGAAGCTAATCATGACAAGTGCCACAAATGACATCTTGTTATGCTCTAATTGCAGTAATAGTTTTTTTTGCTAGGATTCCAGCAATTGATTACAAATTTACTAAAAATTCAATGTTAGAATGTGAAATAACTAAGGTAAGAAGAAACAAAAACAGTCATACTGGAATGTAATAATTAATCTCTGATTAAATTGTCATGCATGCCATGTTTGATGAGGACGCAGTGAGGTTTGTGTCGCAAGTCTTCAGCAGTGTGGTCATAAGCTTTTCCCAACGTCACTTACTATTGTCTGTTATTTTCATGTCAAGTTTTTTTTTGCAATTTCTTATACTGGTATGTGGAAAGTGCATTCAGTTGCAAGCTAACCGATTTATATCATTATTGCATCTGTATACTAATCTCATTGTCATCAAACTTTTACAAAACCTCTAACACACAGGACCTGTCTTGGGTGCGTGCACACTCTGGCTTTATGGACAAGATCTGCATCCGATTACCATGTCCACATATCATATTTATATATAAAATCTACCTTATTGGAATTAACAAAATTATTTCAGCACTGCACTGTGTCTGACTAAGGGGTTTAAGCCAACCTTATCAAATAGCACTGAGCAATGGGAAAATTGCTTCAATTTTATTGCAAGAATCGTTTGATTTTTTTAGAGACAAAATAATGCACAATATTCTAAGCTGGAGGGCAGCTCTTATGTTGGACTGTTGTCTTTTGATGGGTTACCTAGTAATTGTCACAGGTTAGTGTCACAGTTCACCTTAGTATAGAGGGATATCTAACAGGTTACCCTACCAATTGTCAGGAAAAGAAAGCCATTTGGCTTTTACAAAATCAAGTTCAAGATCACCAGTATTATAGTCTGAAGGTAACACATCTGAGTAGAGGTGGCGGAGTTGTCATACTTGTTATATTCTCTGTAGTAATTGTTACGCGCTCGAGTAAAGCCGCCGTTTTGATTAGAAGAGATGCTTTCTGCTGTGTCTGCCCTGGATACAGTATCCAAGTTTCCAGTCGTGGTCTCCGGCATTGGAGTTGAACAAGTAGCATTGTCATACACCGCTGAAAAAAACATTGCGCGTCATTGTTGCGTTATGGTAAATGCTAACAGGAGCAAGTGGGAAAATTAGAGTTTGACAATGATATGCCATACAATCTCACTTAAGCAGTTTTAGCCCAAGAAACTGTGCATACTATGGTAAGTCCTACAAATTGTTGAGGTTTGAGGAAATGGAGTTGAATAAATGTTCTAATTAAAGAAAATGTGGTGACCGAAGTTCCAAATACTCTGGTGCGCTATACAATATTGTTGTACATACTTGGACATCCACAGACTGAAACCATCATGTCTATCTTGTCGACGGCCTTGAGATCTGCTATGCCGCAGCTGTACGGTCCTCCGAAATGAATCTGAGCATAGTCTGCACAGCTAAGTGGGCCGCCGAGTACGGCAATGTTCTTTGCACATGTCTCAGTATAGCGGTTGTGATACGCCTCAACACATAGCCTACTGCACTCAATACTTCGATAACATCCCGCAAAGGTCGCCCAGCTGGTGCTGTTCTCTGAAAGAATAAATATAGGATAATACATATATATAGTTAAGATAAGACTGGTTTTAAAACCCTCTACAGAACAATTTCGAGAAATCGCTGAAATGGAGTAGTTTGTAGAAAAAGCTTGACAAAGGTTTAGTGCTTCCTAATGTGACAATTGGACTACAAGGATATAACGGTGAAGGAAACTGTGAGGAAATGAATTGACACTAACAATTATATCTAGACAGGTTTTAGTCGTTTATCATTTCCTATCAGGAAACTGGTATTCATATAGGTATGGGTATGGGTAGGGGTACACAAATTGTTATACTCAGCCAAGGTGGTTTTGATTGGTAGCAAAATTGTCCATTTTAAATGAGCCAAAAATATTTCCGACCCAGAAGGAAGTTCTTCATACCAATCAAGTTCTCAGCGAGACTGCAATCAACATAGAAATCTCTAGAGAGCTTAAACGCTCCACACAGGGAAACTTCTGGTAGAGTAGGATGATGAATGCATTCATCTTCCGTCATAGGTTGAACCTGAACATAGAACACAAAACAGAACACCGTTAATAGTTATGTGCAATAGGTTAATTTTCAGAGCATAGTGCATTCAAATGTAATATTAGATAATATCATAATATTATTACATTACAAAAAAGTAAAGTAATGATAAGATTGCAATATAAATCATCGTGTAAAATATCATTTATCACCAGATCTCACGCCCATCATGGAGTCGTAATCTTCTAATTTCTAACCATACTGTACCATTTGCAAACAGTCAAGACATTCCCTGGATATCCCATCTGGTACTACTACAAAACAAAAGTTCAAGCACTAATTAATTTGACAAATACGATAGACGTTCAAAAATTTCTACTACAGCAATCCGAGGAAAGTTTTCGCGAAGACCTTGTCACTGTCACATGCTCATGATGGTTTTATTCAAGAAAGTCATTGACCATGATCAACCAATATCATTGCATACTAGAAAACATAGCATGTCTCATCATTTTATATTCTCTACTGCACATTTTTTTACTACTACATGGCACGAGTATCATAACTGGCTTAACAGATTCCGATCAAAGCAAGTATAAGAGGTGTCTTGCCAGCTACCAGATTACAAATCTTGGAGACTCGTGACTGTTTTAAAAGAGAACTTGGATGCACTTACCTGGATTGAAGAAGAGTGTAAATGCAAGTATTACCTCCAGTAAATGCGTTTGTGTGCTTGTCATATCTGTAGCAATCCTCTTACTGTGTCAATCCTCTTACTGTACTAAAACTCGCAAATTATCAGATACCCGTGCACAAACCAAATAGTGCTAAGCATTTGTCTCTTAATGTACAGCTAATATGGTCAGTGCCTGTCCTGACTGCCCCACATAAACATTCACAGGTAATTTCTACTTCTAAGCAAGTCGATGACCCACAGCTAAATCTGCAGCAATGTCATAGTTGTGTCATTGTACAATAATTGTTGGGCAGGGATTATCTTGGGGCTAAAGTCATGTCACTTAATGAGTGGCCGTTGGCAACCCATGCTCCATATCTCCAATCATTACCAGTAATTAGGCCCTCTGTAAGCTCCAGTTCACTACATTCTCACAACTCAGAGAAGCTATCAGTGTTGTGTATCATACACTGAGGGTGTTATCTGTGCCATCTCTAAGCAAACTATTTTGAGTTTTTCTCATAGTGTTGTCAATTACTGCAAGGAGACTCATGTCACAACCCTGCACTCACATAGAGTTAATCGTCTGCACTGGGAGACATGTGTACAAATTTATCTATTAGCAGCAAATTCCCATTAGGCGTCATTAAATTCCAAATACATACCAAAATACCATCCACAGCCTATAAATCATTGAATGCTTACACACATCTCCTATAAATAACCTTTGATATTTTTATTAATCTTATCTGATCTAATCCTATCACAAGAACCTAATATCTACAGAAGTATTTAGTATGTGCTATGGTATAATAAAAATAGTAATATCTCAAAAAAATGTTGGACCAGAAACTGTCACAAAAATTAATTATCGTTATAATTTCAATTTAATTAGAGTTTGAATTTA
Organism: Membranipora membranacea; assembly: GCA_914767715.1. NCBI lineage: Eukaryota > Metazoa > Bryozoa > Gymnolaemata > Cheilostomatida > Membraniporidae > Membranipora > Membranipora membranacea. The sequence continues at coordinate 14,410,120 of OU612065.1, read as the reverse complement.
AATTGTAATCAGTACTCAAATCAAATATTTGATACTTTGATCAGTCCGTTGGCTACATTAAGTAGAATTTACACTGAATCGTGTTCTCACCGGAATTTAAGAGCTAGGATATTTAGGTAGCTTGAAATCTGGGTACCAGATAGTCTTGATGTTAAACTCCGATGTTGACTGAGAGATTTTGTCATCAGGAGGGGTCACATGATCCGGAAACATCGTATCAAATTCCTCATCACTCATGATCTTCCAGGCTGCAGTGAAAATGGAGGTCAATTCAAAGAAGTGAATACAACCTGAATGCTATACACTATACACTATGTTTGCCTGTAGTCTAAGTGCTCAGACGCATGCAATGCCAGTGGCATTACATTATCAAACACTCGATTTCAGTGTTGATAATGTAATGCCACTAACTTGCATTGCAGCCTAAATTGACTAGGATGTTTGGTTGATTGTCTTTCCATGACCTATATTGTGCACGCAAATACATATCTTTACTACGAGCTGGTTGAATTATTTACGTAATAATAGGATTACCAATGGGTTTTATTACCTATGTAGTGACGTAGCCTTATCAAGCTGCCATCTGGTCTAAAATAAGACCAGTGCGGCAATGTTAAGTCATCCGTTTCATACTGACAAACGGGCAAAAAAAGCAGAAACTTCCTCGAAACCTTGTCAATCATATTTGTAAAAGCGGTCATAGGCTATTTTCATATGAATTTTCGTATATCATGACCTAATACCCGTGACGCATGACCTCATTACACGATAATACTGGCAACTACGTTGGACTTATCAGTAGTAAAGCCCTCTCGATCGGAGGGTCCCAGCAAACACAGCTTAAAAAAGACTCATAGGGCTTTGCTTTCTGACTAACTAGGCTAGCCTACACTTCAAGGGCAGTTTGAAATCATCAGGCATTCATGATATTAGCTGGTTTTCTTACAAATTGTTACCCGTGATATTTTCTATTCTTTTTAATACTTCCATATATGCGTATGGTGATTTCATACATACTAAGTGAGGCTTTTGCTTCCGTAGCCTTGCTGGGCTGTGTCCTTTTCCAAGTAAGGAATTATCAGATAACAATTCTGGCTAATTTTGCATTACATCAACAAGTGAAGGGAGATAGTTTCTGTTCAAACTAGAGAATCAGCAATTGATAATAGATAGACAGTAGACAACAAAGTTACCTTCAATCTGTGAACTATTAAGGTTGCATTTGTGTTTTGCGTCCCCTGATTTGATGACAAGGCACCTCTCATCGCTCGATACAAAAATACTGTCTACTAAGCAATCGATTGAGGGCAACTCCTCATGCGCAGAACCTGCAAAAACAAAAGAACTTATTTCTTCTGTCATCCTTCAAACCTGGCACACCCCTCCCCCACACAATGCTTTGTTTCCTTTTGCTTAATCCATCACAATATTGAGCAACCGCTGTTTATTAAGAAATGTTTTTTACAGTCCCATACATTAAAATGATGTATGACTTTTACTTGGAATTAATGCCTGAAAGCGTGTGAAATGAAATGTGAAGTGAAATATGTTACTTAGTATTACACATGTTGTAACAATATTAATATTAATCTGGCACAACTAAGAGATGGCATTTTTAAATTGGTCTGTAAGCTTTGATTTTAATTTCTAGCAAAAGAAATTTCAGCAGTTCGAATTTTCAGAAGGTCAATGTTCAACTATTGAATTTTGATTATTAGTTTATGGTAATCAATTAATCAAAAAACAACACAGTTATGTCACACTGAACGAGAAGAGTCAATCAATGCACTGTTATAGAGAGTTTCAATCAACATATCCATTCCCTTACCTCGGCCATTTAATGAGATTCTAAACACTTCATATCGCTTCATTCTGAAGTTATCCAGCCCTCCAGCAATGTACAGGTTATCAGTAGAGCAGCAGGATTTGTGATGTCGTCTGGCTTTTGGCAGCTTTCCGATAACAGTTACAGTTCGATATACTGTGTCAATCTCATAAATATCGCGATTCCATGTACCTCTACCAAGTCCGACTTCACCTCCCGTAAGGAAGATCTTCCGACCTATATTCAAATTAACAAGACAAAGTTATATATCGGAACACCTCAACAAAATGGCAAACCGAATGTGATGATGTAAATGCAGCTCAAGGTACCCCAAAAAGTATTAATTGCTGTGACCCCAATCTTCAGTTCTATGGAATATATTTCTTATCGCATCATGTCTGTGATAAGATATATATATGGTGGATTTTCATAGTTCGAACTATCGGAACTATTAATCAGAGTGGACAACTCCAAAGAACAAGATGAATCATAAAATTTAAATGTTTTGGTTAACAATTATGTGTCATTGCATTACTAGACAACAGATTCATCCAATCAGCAACCAAATGATAATAAGTTGGTTGAATTCTACTGTAGTTGCTCGAAGCCCTAAAGTCCTCACGCGCTATAGACATGGTTGTCAATAGATATTAGTCTTGGCTTAAAAAGATATGGACTCAGCACAAACTATTTCTGTTTTGAGAACACTAGGTGATGTACTAATCCTGAGTGCAGGTGGTATAGGAACAAATACACACGGCACAGAAAAGTGAATACTCATACCATAACAACATATGTGTGAGCCGACAAATCTATCTCCTCTGTGATTCTTCAGCTTATCCAGTAGCCACTCAATCATCACTCTGTTATCAGTTTGAGACACTAGCTGTAAGGTGTGACCCTGGGTCCCCTCGTGGATAATTCTCACTTCCACTTCAGCTAATACAGATACCTGTAATACCATTAAACCTCGGAACTTTAATCTCTGTTGATGACAATGATGACATCTTCATTTGTAGTCTCAGTCGTCAATTTTTACGAAAGCAACATTTATTTGGTGTCAACATTCTATCGGTACATGGATCTAACTTACAGGAGCCGCAGAACTTTCTCTGTAGTTTGAGATGAGGTCACAAAGAGGCCGACTCTTCACACTCAACATCGGATGTTTGAGAAAATGTTGTACTATATCGCTGTGACTGGCGTTATTCTGGATGTAGTCCATGGTATCAGCTTCAGAAGAGAGTTCTTCAGCAAAATAAAGAGCTAATCTCAAGGCCTTGCTGAACAATGCTTCCTCTGAGTATTCGTTACCATACAGCATGGCCTTGAGACAGTTTTGTGGATTCAATAAATTGTCTAGTCTCTTGATAGCTTGGCAATAGACACCATCGTTCTGGAGATATAGCGCACTATCTATAAGACTGAATAGCATTTGATTTTTGCCCAAATCACAGAGCTTGCACGCATTAGGGTCATTGTTACTATCTGTTTCTGCATGTTTTAGAGCATGGCAGAAGTCCACAAGGTTGACATCATACAGGGTTACTATGTAACTTGATGCCTCCTGCATGTTGGTTTCAAACATGACTTTGAAATATTTGAAACATTTCTTCAATCTTTCATTGCCGATTCTGAAGCCAATCATGCCTTCCTTAGCTATGAAAAGATTGCCTAGTTTGTCACTCAGCAGATCTGTTTGGAGTATTCCAGCTTGCAGTTCATCGCTATTGTGAACTCCATAGGTGGCGACATATGTCTCAACAACCTGTCTCAAGTCATTGAGGATATCGTAAGTAGATGTGATTTCAAGCACAAACATAATGGTAGTCTTCGTGCTCTCCATATTGGCCAACCTGTAATCAGACATTCAGTATAAATTTGGTAATCAGCACACTATGCCATTAATTTGACAAATTTACTCATTCAATTCTCCTCTCTTGGTGCCTCAGGTTATTCTTTCTTTGACGCCAGCTGATCGCAACAGATACAATAACAGAAAATTCACTCATTCAGGGCAATATCGGCATAATCAGCTACGCATAATTCACCATCTTAGCTGCGAAAAAAATCTGATAACAATAGATTCTGTTAACGGGTTTTGTTTCCAAAAATTGAGCCAGATAGTAATATGACCAGATATGAGGTAGTTGTTTAGTTTATTTATGAATAACATATCAGTTGCAAGATGCTGATGCAAGTATGTTATCCGAACATATAATATCTAGAGGAACTTAAAACCAATAATGTTCCCAAATACAATAATAAATGACTGTGAAAACACAGGCTCTGCTTTATCACAGGTGATTGAAAACCGTCATAAAAACAAAATGAGGTAAAAGCTCAGGTAAGGAGTACAAGAGGCACTTGCTGTTTCAGATCTGGAGTAAATACATAATTACTTTTCTTAATGTTGAGTAAAAAAATCAGAAGATTTTGACTGTCCTTAAAGAGGGTTGTTCACATCTAGTAATGTTGTAATATTACTTGAGCCTGCTGCTTTCCTGTCTCATAAGCTGCAGGCATTGATGATGCCAGGCGATGATGATAGGCTTCGCCAGCAAACAGCAATGCAGGTCTGCCATCATTTGAACACAGAGGAGATAACATTGTCTCACCAGATTCTCTTCTGTATCCTTTTTGAAAAGTTGTCCATGAGCCTAAGAAGAGTTTATCGTTTGTCCAGTTGGTTCTAAAATAAGAAAACAAAATATTTTATACTTACAAGAGATATTGTCACAGCAAAACTCATGAGGCACTATATCAATATTATACCAGTTGTACATTTTTCGCCCAATCAAGTTGCCTAGGTTGTCTTCAACTTGACAGTGAATATTGCATATAGCCACAGTGCTCAGATACTCAGAAATTTTGAATGTTGGGATAATTTTAGAATCGCTGAAAATTACTTATAGGCTAATAACTACCTGATTAATTTAGAAGGTTTAGGAGGAGATACAGTAGTGTAGTGTTTAATAATTGTTGAGATGACGTCTGCGAATGCTTCATCACTGCAGGAAGCCAACTCTTCAGCATAGTCCCCAATAATCCACACTATCATTGTCGTTGTCAGAGGTTTCACAGGATGAATACCACTTATAGCTTTCCACCAGGTTGCCTGCAATACCACAAATTTGAGGAAATTATTCCAAGAACCCCAAAACACGGATTACGAACACATCAGCAGAGCAGAAGCAAAACAACAAAGCATTGATTATCAGCCTATACGAGATGAAAAACCACATCCGCATGGTCAGCCAATGGAAGCAATGACACTATCACACATGAAAATATAAAAAAAATAAAGCAGAGGCAAATTTTTCAATCAACTCGCAATGACTAACCTCACTGCCCACCAAGTCTGCAATCTTCTTCTGAAGAGATTCATCACATTCACTTTGTACGAACTCATAACCCACGGATGAGCTGCAAAATCCATGACTATTCATCCACCATGCTTCATCATAAACCAAAATAGCCTTCTCACACTGTCCGAATGGTAATGTTTCTATAGCAGTTATCTTATCTTGGGGTAATCTAGGGGAGAATAACCTCTCATGATTGGCCTTAAGAACCCCAGTGGATGTCGTGAAGATCACATGATCAGCAGAGTACAAGTTATCAGCCGTCCTCACTGTAACTTTCTCTCCATCCCACTTTACATTCTTGACTTCTGTGTTGAGTTTGACCAGATCCTGACATTGTGGCAGAATACAACTCTCGATAACCGAATAAGCACCTTTGAGAAATAAATAGTTTTTTCCACCACACATGTCGTAACAATCATCGTTAATTATATGGCTACGATCCATCGGCTCATAACCTTCGTGACCCTGTAGTGCTATGTCAATATAGTTTAGAATCAGCATCTAAAACGGACATCAAATGCTATGTAAACTATGTAAACTTTGATGGACCATTGATGACCGCAGTCCTGACTGTTCTCCGTGCATGGGCAGTGATCCATATGAAAAAAGCTCCTTGTTACACAATTACTTTCTTGCAGAGCTTTCACGGTTATTCTCAAAAATTAATAGCATCGCCATTCGCTTGAGATTGCTCAAAAACCACTATTTGCAATGTTATGAAAGAATTGTTTTGCTTGATCAAGTGAAGTGACCTATAGCTTTTCAGATAATCATGTCTACTATACAAAGGCAATTTACCATGGAGGGGTAAATTCAATAGAAGGGAAAGTTTGCCACTTCATGCAGGCTTGAAATAGTGAAATTTAGAGCTAGCTAACATTACTTTATATAAGCTTCTACGTTTGAAAGTAAGGTTGGTGCTAGCTAACATAAAGTAACCTCAATTTTGCTAATTTGAATAACATAATAATGAAATGTGGTGTGACTGGTGACTTACATATTCTTTTACTTGCTCTTCAGACAGATTGTTCCGCTTGAATAGGTCTTCAAGCTGTTGCTGTTTGAATAGCGCTATGCTTTTCTCTTCAGGCTCCCATTCTTCTTCTATCCTCTCATCTAGTTGTTCTGATACTTCATATACAGCAGTGACCAATGTGTTAGACACACTCTCACCATTAGGTTTGAAGAATACGAGGTCACCTGATAATTAGTAACAAATAAAATGTTACACATGATGTGTGAATCTATATATATATATATATATATTGCTTCACACAGAATACAACATTTCTTTTGAGGGTCTTCTCCTATCCATTAACTATCATATCAAGCTGTTAAATCAGAAACATACCCGCTAATACCGGTCCATCATCAAGATACTCTCCGCTGTGGGCAATAAGATCCTTTTGAGAGAGCGCATCGTAAAGGGGGTTGCCTTCATCACCATGAAGCCACTGTGCCCCAAGGTCCACATACTCATCACGCCCAGCTAAAAATTAGCAGTAATGCAATATATCTGAACAGTTTTACGGCTGGCTGATAGGCACAAGTGCTTCTAGAAAGAGTTCATCTCAAAAGCGAGCAGAAATCTTGTCATCCACACTGTCATATTATGATGTTCTGCATTTATTTCTGTCTAAACCAATGATTAAAGTTTCCCACTCGCTTTATTCGGGTAATGCAATAGTAATATTATAAAATAAAAGGTAATCTCACTGCTATTGTTGAACACTTTGATTGTCTTAACTCTGCCTCCTATTCGATCTCCTGCCTCAAGAATAACAACATCAGATATACCTCCTCTTATTAAGCTATCAGCAGCCGCCAATCCAGCTATCCCAGCACCAACAATGATAACTTTACTGTGACACTCCATTAATACTAAGATTCTATGTAAGCAGAGTGAGAAATTATTTTCAAACCCAAACACATGGCCTTATCTCAGCAGCCCCATATTTGTTGTTCAGTGGCCTATGAAATAAGGCTACCAGACACTGATATACACCATGTCGTTTACACTCAAATATTCAAAATAAATGAACCACGTGATGACATAATATAATCCGCAAGCAATGAATATTCAGTTGTAGATCAATTCAGTTGTCATACGGCAAAAGGAATGTACTGGCAGTAGTTTTCCGAGAAATCGAACAGACACTTTGGTATTATTAAGTGGAAACTATATACAATAATATTTAGTCATAACGGAACAAATAGAATCAGAATCCAAATAAGTGATAGTTCATGAGAAATTTCTAAAAATCTGTACTGACCTTGGAATTCTTCAATATGTATATAGTATACTTTCTTGCCTCAAAGCATAGCTGTTGTAAATAGCAGGACTACATTTGATACTTTGTCAAGTGCATGACCTATTTGGATGTTTAGATTAGTCTGGGCCCCCCTCCCCCGACTCTCGCCCCTGCCTGACCTCCCCCAATCGGGGAATGTTTAGATTGGTATTGTAAAAACAGCCTGCCCAGACTAGAGCGCTGTAAAACCTAGCGATCTAAAAAAACTCTCGAGTGGTCACTGCAAAAGGATACAGACTGGGATAGGATTTTTGGGATTCGGATGGATTGGAAGTGCTAGTCACAGTTCACCGTTCATCCCACAGGTCTACTCCAAAACCTGGGATTTTGGCAATGTTTGACTGCCCCCTTTGAGATTTGTTGTTTGAAGGTATATCATGGTTTAGAAGACACATCCAACTTTCATGGTCTCTGGAGTCAAAAGAAATTTGGACAGCACTTCCCTGAGTATTCTGTTTGAAAGACTACCTCCTAAGCTGCTCATACATACCTCATCTGATGGATTCAGTCACCTGTAGCTCTTTCAGCAAACAATTTCAGTTCAAAAATCCTTTGAAATCATGCGCAGACGCGGATAAATTCAGAGAGAGCCAATGTTTATAAACTGATTCAGGGCCGTAGGATTTTTACAAATGAACAAGTTCTGAGGCTTTGTGATTTAATTATTGTCAGGATTTCCGATTGGTTGCAATTGAAGTACAACAATTCATTGGTTTATACATTGGTTGTATTTCCTTAATTTTTATAGTACGGACCATTGAATTCCATATCTGGAATAGCATCATTAGCTTTCTTTTGCAAAACAAAGGGCTTGCAAAAATAGCCAGTCCCTAGTAGCAATCTAGAAATGCCCTAATCATCGACACTGTATGGGGTATAATTACTGTTTGCAATTTCGTAAACAAGACAATTTCTCAGGCTAATTATTCATGCTTCTAGGGACAGCCAATCAGATAACAGTCAGATGGGTCCCTGTGTTTAGTGTCCTACGCTATGATACTATTTCCATTCTAAGAGAAGAATCTAATTCAGTGGTACGGACACATCATGAAAAAACCTGAAAGTGTTTATAAACATTGGCTCTCTCTGAATTTATCTGCGTCTGCGCATGATTTCAAAAGATTTTTGAACTGAAATTGTTTGCTGAAAGAGCTACAGGTGACTAAATCCATCAGATGAGGTATGTATGAGCAGCTTAGGAGGTAGTCTTTCAAACAAAATACTCAGGGAAGTGCTGTCGAAATTTCTTTTGACTCCAAAGACCATGAAAGTTGGATGTGTCTTCTAAACCATGAAATACCTTCAAACAACAAAACAACAAAAATTCAAGGGGGGCAGTCAAACATTGCCAAAATCCCAGGTTTTGGAGTAGACCTGTGGTTCATCCATTACATCATACCACTACCACGTGCATTGTAGACTTCCCATGTTATTGCCATGTAGTCACAGATACACACTAGATACAATCAATGAACTCCCTCGAAGAGGGAGTTCATTGATACAATCTTCCCTCTTTGAAACTCAGTATCATGCCGGGAACCAACAGACTGAGTGAAGTGCAGTCAACAAGGAGAAGATAAGATTATGTAATATAATATAATTACTCCAGTCATCCTTTGGTTGGTTCCTTGTACCAAAGTTAAGAAATGTGTTATGTGATTTCATGGTAATAAATAGAAGAGTTTAAATCATATCTACTGGCCTGCCTTGATAAGACCAATGAACTGTGTCATCTAGTTTAATGATAGAATACCTAGACTACCTATCCCCCAGCCTAGCCTGTCTTGACAAGCTTTGACCACCGAGCAAAGCTTGCCAAGACAGGATATCCCCGGCCCTGCAAACAATAACTTGTTAATTTCAACACAAAAGAAGTGTGATAAGTGTATAATCTAAAAATAGCCGAAATGTTGGCTAGAATAGTTTGGAGGCTGTTGCATACCGCACCAATATTACATAATTATCATTTGGATTATTAGCTATTGGGAATTTTTTGAGGCGACAACTCCTAGATAGTAATACATTCATCATTGGAAGTTTAGGTCATATCCCTAATGCAGTTCCTGATCGGAGCAAAACTTGAACTACAGGTAGTGAATTGAATTTCATTCCTTATTGGTCATTGCTCCAAGTAAGGGAACAATCAGTTTGTACAGGGTGTGCTTTGAGCAAGGCCGCTGGCCCAAATTTATAATTATTATGCAGTGGAGAAGCTTGTGGTATAAGCTGTATGAGCCCAAAATAGGTGGTTAGTCTCGATAAGCTTTCCTGTTTGGGGAAAAGTGTAGTGATTCTTTGTCATGTCCCAAATGTTTCATTACTTGTGTTCTTTCTTGACGATTATTTATAATATGAACCTTGGGTCATTCTCCCTGCTTGGGTGTAGTAATGAACGACCAGGTAATGATTTTGGTTCTGGCTAATTTTGCGTTACTTTACAAGCAGAGAGAGAGTTTCTGTTCAAAATCAATCAACAATAAGTCAAACAGTAACGTCTACAATACATGACCCATGTATTGCAGATGTTATTGTACGACTTATTGTTGATTGATTTCGAACAGAAACTCCACTAGTTCGGAACTATTGAGATTGAGTATGTGTTTTAGTCCCCTGATTTGATGCACTGAGTTACACAGTCATGTCTTGCGGAGTTAGAGAAGGTTAATCAATGTACTGATATGGATACATTGATCCCAAAAATCAATGAACATATCCCCTACATCGGCCATTTCAGCAGATTTTAAACAACTCAGTCTCGCGCATCATTCTTATGTTATCCAGCCAACCAGCAATGTACAGGTTACCGGTAGAACAGCAGGGTTTTTGATGTATTATGGTTTTTGGCAACTGTCCTGGTACCGTTACCGGTATACTGTTATTATCTTATAAATAACTCGATACAATGTACTTCTACCAACTTCACCTCTCGTCTGTAAGAATACATGAGAATCTTCTCCTAAGATGAGAGTAAAAAAATCTCCGTCAGCATTAGGCAGTTACCAAAATTCCCTACTACATACCCCAATACGCATTTATTATGGTGACAGTCTCCTTGTTATGAGACTATCCGAGCGCAACAAATACAATTAAAGTAAACCAACCCATTCAGGTCCATATTGTCATATAGAACATCATTGGCTGTGCATAGATCACCGCCCTAGCTGTGAGGTCAACTGATAACATTACACTATGACTATAAATTCTATTTACACCTTTTCTCAAAACTGAGCAGTAGAGTACTATGACCAGATGTTTATGTGCATATAAGATACTAGACTTATTTTAGATACAGATAGATATTATCAGTAATAAGTTGTAAGAATGTAAGTCATATATGTATGTCAACCGAACAAAAGATATTATGAGTAATAGAAAACCAACAATGTTGGCCAAAACCAAGAAGACTGCAAAACAGGCTCTGCATTATTACCAATGCTAAAGAAAACAAGGAGGTGAAAAGTCAGACTTGAAGTAAAAGAGGTGTTTTGTTGTTTCCAATCTGGATTAGATATATAATTACTTCTCTTACTGGCTAGTAAGAAGATAGAAGACTTTTGACTGGCCTTAGGCGGCTTAGAGTTTGTAAGTTGTATGTATGTCAACCGAACGTACAACATGGAGAGTAATAACAATCCCCAATGTTGTCAGATACTAATACGACTGTGAAAACACAGACTCTGTTTTATCACTGGTGCTTGATAGCCATAAAAATCGTAAAAACTTAGACAAAAGGTAAAAGAGGTATTTGCTGCTCCAGTTCGGGAGTAGATATATGATGATTTTTCTTACTGGTTATGAAAAAATCGGAAGATTTTGACTGGCCTCAAAGAGGGTTGTCCACATCTAGTAATGTTGTAATATTACTTGAGCCTGCTGCTTTCCTGCCTCATACGCTGCAGGCATTGATGATGCCAGGCGATGATGATAGGCTTCACCAGCAAACAGCAACGCAGGTCTGCCATCATTTGAATACAGGGGAGATAACATTGCCTCACCAGATTCTCTTCTGTATCCTTTTTGAAAAGTTGTCCATGAGCCTAAGAAAAGTTTATCATTGGTCCAGTTCGATCTGATATAACAAATTAAAGCAAACTGTATTTACAATAGATGTCGTCTTCACAAAGGTAAACAGACGACCCTATCAATACTGTGAAGATCCCATAGTTGGGTAAGTGTTAGATTTGATAAACATTACTAGTATACTACCTACCTACCTTCCTTTTATTATAATTACCTACCTTATCAATTTAGAAGGTTTAGGAGGAGATACATTAGTGTAGTGTTCAATAATTGTTGAGATGACGTCTTTGAATGCTTCATCGTTGCAAGAAGCCAATTCTTTAGCATTGTCTCCAACAATTCACACCATCATTGTCGTAGGCTGTGGTTTGACAGGATGAATACCACTTATAGCTTTCCACCAGGTTACCTGCAATACTAGATTACTAAAGAAATGACTCCAAGTACCACTTAACATTGATTATCAACACATCAAAATAGGAGATGAAAAAACCACCCCATTCACTCACATGGTCAGCCAGTCAGTCAAGGCAATATCATAACAAACAGCAAAGGGGCAATCAAATTTCTTTTGAATTATCCATCACTACAACTAACCTCACTGCCCACCAAAGCTGCAATCTTCTTCTGGAGAGATTCATCATTATGACTTGGTATAAACTCATAACCCACGGATGAGCTTCAAAATCCATGACTATTCATCCACCATGCTTCATCATAAACCAAAATAGCCTTCTCACACTGTCCGAATGGTAATGTTTCTATAGCAGTTATCTTATCTTGGGGTAATCTAGGGGAGAATAACCTCTCATGATTGGCCTTAAGAACCCCAGTGGATGTCGTGAAGATCACATGATCAGCAGAGTACAAGTTATCAGCCGTCCTCACTGTAACTTTCTCTCCATCCCACTTTACATTCTTGACTTCTGTGTTGAGTTTGACCAGATCCTGACATTGCGGCAGAATACAACTCTCAATAACCGAAAATACGCCTTTGAGAAAATCATAATTTTTTCCACCACACATGTCATAACAACCATCATTAATCATATGACTATGATCCATTGGTTCATAACCTTCAACCCCAAGTAGTGTTATGTCAATATAGTTTAGAATCAGCGTCTACAAACAGACATCAAAAGGCTATGACAGTGTACTCTACGGATTCTGGAAAACACGGAAAGGCGGAAAATCTGTTTCATAGCGGAAAATGTTTTCCGCCATTTCGAAAAGGCGGAAAATCGTTTTTTGCTATTCCGAAAAGGCGGAAAATTGTTTTTCAGCTTGAATTTGATGTTGATGAGTGAAAAAACTACTGGGAAGACATTAAGACATCACCAATGTATATCATATGAGTGTTTTTGGTATAAATTGTTTTTTTTTGGAAAAAGCGGAAAACATATTTCAAATTTTTCAAAGTATATAATCTCTACCAATATGATACTCATATGATACAATGGTGATGACTAAATGTCTTTTCTATAGTTTTTTCAGCATCCTCATCAAATTTAAGGAAAAAGCGATTTTTCGCCTTTTCAAAATGGCGGAAAACATTTTCCGCTATGAAACAGATTTTACGCCTTTCCGCGTTTAGCAGAACCCGATGTACTCTATGTACATGTTGATGAACCGTTGGAGACAGCAGCCCTGATTTTTATCTATGCATGAGCGTTATAATGGATTAAAAAATATCTCCCGGCTCTTGTAAAGCTTTTACATGTTTTCATTCAGAGAATACACTGCTAATTGTAAAGGCAAACAGCAATGCCATGCTAAAGATTCCTATTTGCAAAGTTAGCTATTGCAATGATCTTTGAGCCAGAGAGTAGAGTACCCTCCCCCCCCCCCCCCCCCCCCCCGTAAACATTTTAATATTTATATGTATTTATGTTTATGGTACCTCCAAAGTAAGATGCCCAATTAATCCACTGGACTTACGTATTCTTTTACTTGCTCTTCGGACAGGTTGATCAGCTGGAATATTTTGTCAAGCTGTTGCTGTTTGACTAGCGCTATACTCTTCTCTTCAGGCTTCCATTCCTCTTTTATCTTCTCATCTAGTTGTTCTGATACTTCATATACAGCACTGACCAACGAGTTAGACACAAACTCACCATTAGGTCTGAAGAAGTCCAGGTCATCTGTAAATAAATAAGGAATTAAGTGGTGATAAAAACATTATGCATAGCACGGGTTATGAAACATATATATATAGTCGGGCAGCTAGTTCTGTAGGTGCTATACGATATTTTTACACTGAAAAATTCAAAGCACTTTCGGGTTAACATTTGTTAAAAATTGCAAACTATCTTTGAGAAGGTTAACGAATTAAGTTATCTACTATTGAACAATGTCTCCTGACAATGAAAATATAACCATTTTCAACTTGAATAAATGAATAAATTTTGAGGTTGTAGCCTATTGGGCTGGTACAGCACTAAAAATAAATACCTTATTGATTATAAGAGGGGAGAAGTTCAAATACAATTTTTACCCAGGAGTGACGTGAAGTTTTGCAGAGTAAATATATCGAAGATTTACTGCAGCACTAACTGACAGACTACATATTGCTTTGGTATTTCTGTAGCCTTCAAATGGGTATTTACTATTTAATAGGAGCTCTCAATCAGATACACAGATAAAACTTCTTTTAACCAAAACATACCATCTGTTACCGGCCAAAAACTAAGAAAGTCTCCGCTGTGAGAAATAAGATCCTTCTGGGAGAGCGCATCGTATAGTGGATTACCTTCGTCACCGTGCAGCCACTGTGCCCCAAGATCTACATACTCTTCACTCCCAGCTAAAAATGAGTAGTAATTCACAGTTTTGACGGCTGACTGAAAGGTACCTGTGCTTCAATAAATTTTACATTTAAAAATAAGGAAAAGTCTTGTCATCTACGCTCTCATATAATGATGTTTGACCAAATGATATAAGTTTTCCACTCACTTTATGTGGGTAATGCAAAAATAATAATCATGAAAAGTAAACTCACTGCTCTTGTTGTGAACTTTGATTGTCTTAACTCTCCCTCCTATTCGGTCTCTTGCCTCAAGAATAACAACATCAGATATACCTCCTCTTATTAAGCTATCTGCAGCTGCAAATCCAGCTATCCCAGCACCAACAATGATAACTTTACTGTGACACACCATTATCACTTAGAGTCAGAGAGTATGTCAGAATGCATAGTAGGGGACAACAAGTATAAACTCACCTTTAGACAATTACTATTGTTACCAATCACTGATCTGATAAACACTGTGTCGCTTGCTGCTTACTGTACACCAGGTTACATTCATAATGGAGCTATTTCACATAAATGATTCAAGCAGTGGCATAGTTAAATTAATTCAGAGACGTCCTGAAGACCAGTCCTGAAAACAGTGGAACGGTTAAAAACAGCTAAAGAATTATGAATTAAAAAGGTTTTCTTTTCTTGCAGTTCAACAGAAGGGCATTTAAATGGCTTTCACTTTACACAAAAAATCTTTGCTTCTAGCTATCGATCGCTAATTTGTCAATAGACAGTTTTCTGATCTCTGATTTAGGCCTCAATTTGGAGTTGTCCTCTCTCCAGTTTGGTACTTTTAACCCACGCCGCATAGGAAAAACGTGCTGAAAAGAGGGTTATCTTGATAACCGCTTATAATAGTATAAACAAATTATTTTTGATTCAGAATCTGCAGCATTGAAAACTCATATGGACATGGTGTGGGAAATAATTTTAGTATTTGGATAGTCAGTTATAGCATTTTCTGCCTGTTTTTTACGGACAATTTGGCAGAATTTTTTATGAGTTTTGTCACTAAAACGAAGATTTATCAACATTCAAGCCTCCTATGATTTGGAAACCCTGTCTCCCAGGGTTTTCAATGGTGCAGACTCTGAATTTTATCTCATTTTTATCCTAACATAAGCGATTTTCAAGATAACCCTCTTTCAGCAGGTTTTTCCTATGCGACGTGGGTTAAAAGTACCAAACTGGAGAGAGGACAACTCCAAATTGAGGCATAAATCAGAGATCAGAAAACTGTCTATACGTCCCTGTATTACATCCATAAGCAATGATAATTAAGTTATTGATAAATTCAGTTGCAATATAGCAGCAGAAAAGTAAGGCCTATAGTTGGCCTGTAGTAATGGTGACAGCAAAATGAAGATAAATTATACATTATAAATTTTCTGAAGATGGAATGGTCACTCTGATATTAAGTTGTAAGTTAAGTTTTTACGAAAACAATTGAGTGTACATCCAGATTTGTGAAAAAGTTTCAAAAACGCATAGGTGTAAGTAAATACTTTCTTTGCCTCAAAAGTAGCAGTTGCAAATGGCAAGACTAGATTTGATCAAGGAGTTAGAGAGATGGATACATTGATGGAGGGATTGATAGATTGATATTTATTGTCAAGTGCATGGTCTTGTTGATTCTTTCCTCTGTAATGCGAAAGAGAGCTTAACCTGCAGCAGACAGATAATTGATACTTGTGTTGACAATTTAAAAGAATGACCTACATAGTTTAAACAATGTCAAACAACCCGGCAGGTGTTTCCGTTGTCAAACCTCTTATTATTATTTTTAATTATGTGTTTTGTGTTAAGCTGAGCTTGCTCAGATTGTCACTACTAAAGCATATTTTGATTAGGTAAATGGAAGCAATGAACTCCCCCCCCCCTCCCAGGAAGCCCATTGATGGAAGGGAGTTTATGATGGAAGGCTATCGTATTGTTTCATAGGATTATGACATAGTGGTAGCACAACTCCTTGTTATTGTTAAACTGACAGATATATTATATAAGTTCTATGTAACTTTCCAAGTGTCGTTAATTCAAACATCATCTGGTTTTGGCTGCAGCGGTCAGCAAGGGCATGCCAGACCAAAAAGGCAACTCCCATTTCAAATATAGTCGTACAACTACAAAGGTATAAATGTAATTACTCAGCCAAAAACTAGACAAATGTTAGGAAACATGATGAACAGAATCAAGTAGCTGATCAGATTCTTTCATAATTCTTACAGTGACTATTTATGCGACTAGTATGAAGACCTTAAGGCAGTTGAGATCTGGCTCTTAACTTTGTGAATTGAACTGTTCATGGAACTTGTTTCTGATATGTTGTAGGCGTTGTGACCAATCCCTGTTACATCAGCTTACCAGTTACCAATCGTTATGATGATAATATCAGAACTGGTAAGTCGGATACTCAATAGACATGAAGGGTGACAGTTATATGTCTAGCTATATCATTTATTTTTTTATAGTGCATGCATAAAAGCCTCTGAAAATTGAAAAATCCTGTTGTGTTCGTACCAACGAACAAATTATTCACCAAAAACAACCATAGTTAGCAATTATTTTCTGAAACATGTAAATACGGCAATAAAAGAAATGTGAGCATGTTTATGATTAGCCTCTTTTAAATAATATATGTTGTATTTAACACAGGTGAAAGACACAAACATTGATGAATAACTTATAATTGCAAAATAGAATTTCCATATTTTTCTTCAGATAAACTGCTATTTGTACCCACAACCATAATAACAATGATAGCATGGTGAGTTATGTCATATAATCATAGAAATTGATGCACTCGAGTGTATACCATGCATATCACTTATTTATGTTTTTATATGATAGGAATGGCATAAAAATGGCGACCAGTTACTGGCGACACCAGGTCTAGTTGAAACAGTCATGGAGAATAACTTCAGCTTGCTGTTTTCCAGTTTCAGAAGCTCCTGGTAGGGATGACATGAGACTATGATGGTAGGCTTCCCCAGCAAACAGCAGGCTTGGTTTCCCTGCGTTGTTATACAATGGGGTTAGCATGTTAGTGCCGAATCTCTCACTGTAGTCCTTAGTGACTGACATGTAAGACCCCATAAAGTATTTGTCCTCTGCCCAATTAGTCCTGTTGCACCAAACAAAATTTTTTTTTTAAAAAGTCAATAAAATTTAATATCAAGTGATATGATCCGTTCTCTCATGCATCAAAACAAGGAATTTGGTTAAGTGGTCTTAGTAGAGTATCGTAAACCTTGATATCTTACCTGATGATCTTGTCCGGTTTAGGGGCTGTAATACCAGTAAAATGGTGCAGTAGAGTTATAATAGCACTTTCAAATTTTGAATCACTGCATTTATTTGCTTCCTTGGCGTTTTCTCCACACAACCATACGATAAGAACATTGGGGTTTGTTATCATTGTTTGCAAGCCACTCACAGCCTTCCACCAGGTTGCCTAAAACAATGATGACAGCTTTTTATATTTCATGGGAATTCATTATAAAATCTATTTTATGGAACATCATGATGCGTACTTCATGCCATGAACTGGTAGCCAATGTGTTGGGCCTAATTGGTGGGCGGGTGGGGTTCTTCTCACCCAATCAGAGCCAACACTTTGGTTAATGAACTAGTAGCTTTGTTAGACTGCTTTAAAGTATAGATGATCCTTTACCGTTGAACACTCACATCTCTTCCAACTATTGCTGCCATCTTGAGTGATAGATCATCATCTTTTTTACTGGAAACAAACTGAAATCCTTCGAAGTTTTCAGCAGTTTCCTCTTGTATTTTTAACCAGAATGGTTCGTGAAAGTATAGGATCGACTTCTCTACTACTCCATAGGTTAGTCCTTCTATAGCCTCCAGTTTATCTGATGGTAGCATCGGGTCAAACAACGTGTGGTGGTTTGCCTTCAGGTACCCTACAGACGTTGTTACAATTAAGTGCTCGGCGAGATAACTCTCACCATTTAAAGTTTTTACCGTCATATATTCATGCCCCCACTCTATTTGGAGGATCTCTGTATTTAATCTGACTTTTTCTTTCACTGAGGGTAGGAAGAGGGATTCCATTATAGAGAATGTGCCTTCAGTGAATGAATAATCCTTGCCGCCACAATAATCATAGAGATAATCGTTGATGAGATGACTTCGGTCATATTCTGAATATCCATCATTGGCCTGCTCCACAGTGTCAATCCAACCAAGAATATCCATCTGTAGGTGGAATAAATTTTAAACCAATTAGTTTCTGTTGTCTCTCTTAATCAGTCACAATCTTAAGCATTTTATACATTCTTATAATATCATGTCTCACTACATTTCACAATCATCTATGTGTTCAGACTATGCTATACGTGGAACAATGCTTGGTTTCTCTATGCCGGTTACACAACTAATTACAAAAACAGATTCACGGTTTTAATGTCTTATCACTCACATACTGTCCCATTTGCTGCTCAGTATAACAATTTTCCCCAAACATGTTCTGGAGTTGGTCGCTCTTGAACTGCTCGATGCTGACATCTTCCGGAGACCAGTACTGGACAATACGATAATCAAGCTCTTCTGATAATTTTATGGCTTCTTTAATCATATCATCATGGATAAGCTCGCCTCCACTATTGAAAAACTTCTTCCCCGCTGTAATAAAACTAGGTTTGTCAGCAAATGTTGCAATTCTAACGCAAGATGGGTGAGTTAGAGTAACGAATAAGTTGACCTCGGTGCCTCTACATGAGTTTAGACATTGGAAATTCTGATGAATTTTGTTTTTTCATTGAGAACCAATGTGTAAATAGTAAGAATGTTGAAACATCAAAGTGCAAGTTTTCATAGTATAAGTTCATGAGCCATTTTTGTTGCGACCTAATGAGGACACCATCTGTGACCCTTACGATTATTGCGTTTTTTAGAATCTATGTTTATCTTTATTTTTTATGTTGCTTGCCTCTCTGGTGAGAAGACAAAGTACAGGGCGCATGTTGATTTCACGTGACTGATGGATCAGCTGATTACACCCACATTATATGAGAGATTATGGTAAATGAAAACAACAACTCTTGTGTTGAACCATCCATTTGGACTTGTGCCAAATTTTAATACCAGTGACTCTTTGATGAAAACAGATAAATTATCCAAGATATTAGTTTCTACCGTAACCTGCTCCATTGAATGATTCATTGCATCCTGATTGAAACCCTGGCCATAATAGCAATCTTCATCCGACAGAGTACACAGCAGTATTTTCCTGACTGTCATTTTTTGTATCATAAATAAATGAATAAAACTTATAGGTGACTGTAAACGGATGGTGTGCAGCCCACAACTTACATAGCGCTAAGGCGGAGATTTCTGATCTAAGCCTTACACTAAGATAAGAGTCAATCTTCACTGTATTTCATTAAAGCACCATCTTGACATCATGCTATTTGTAGTGTGCTTTAAATTAAAAACTGGTTCTAGGCAAATCCTTACACACCCAACAGAGTTAATTTATTCAATGCATGAACATGTGTTGCGCAGAAAAGAAATCAATCTATCACAACCTTGAAGTATTGTGCTGGAAATAAAAATTCACAGTTCAACAAAAACTGAATTGCAAATCTAATTGTTCAAATTTTGCTGATTTACATGACTCAAATGATATTTTAAGGGTTGATGTTCTCTTTTTTTGTGCAGGACTGCAAATTATTGAAAGAACAGGATACTCATGTGGGTCATCATCATTGCCCTTAAACAGGACACAATCAGTTTTTGATCTTTGAAGCATATCGGTTATTATTAACATTGTCACGCAGTCCATTGGAGTCTTGTTTTCTTTTAATCACAAGTTGGGCGCGTGACCAGGATTCTTTCAGCTCTCACTGTTGAAAGTGGAGAGAAAGTTAATTTTTTCTAGAGTCCCAAGGTGACTTATTGCCAATCCACAATAATAAGTTACCAATAACCAAATATACCAAATTAGTATGTTCATGATCCATAACATGATTTATATCTTACTGATCGATCTGCATTGGTTCATGAATTCCCCTTTGTATTCAATCAGGTGTCTTGATTGCAGGTCATCATACAGGGGATTACCCTGATCACCATGGAGCCACTGTGCCCCAAGCTCAATATAATCTCCACCTATAAATGAAGATTTAGAGGTTAAAAGGCAATTGCAACAATAAAGAAGGTATAATAAGACCTGTGAAGCACCCTGCTATTGCTCTTAAACCCAAATGTTCTTGTGGTAAAACCCTCACCTTCCTGTCATTATTTTAAACCATATGTCTGGTAGTGACTCATCTGATAAACATCTAAGTATGATTAAGACATTATGAATAAGGTTCCTTACTCTCAGGACTCATATTGACAGTGTTGACTCTTCCACCTATCCTCCCAGTAGCTTCTAGTATTACAAAATCTTCCAATCCTCCATCAATCAGCGTTTTCCCGGCAGCACATCCTGACATTCCTGCCCCAACGATGATCACCTTGTAGTCCGCCATCACAATTCCTGAAATTAGAATAATCATATACTAACGTAAGTATCAAAGTGTTGCCCCGCTACTGGCAGAACTTGTAAAATGAGCTAAGGATAAAAGAAACATTGTCACAATCTGCCTCAATAATAACAAGATATAAACTTAAAGGGCATATGTGATGTGAGTTTATACACATGGTCAATTCACACAAGTCAACACACCTTTACCCAGCTTGATCAAACTTTCAGTCAGTACTGCAGCATACAATTAACCCACATCTTCCCGTAAAAGTACAAAGAAACATAGCTTAGACCATATCAAAGACATTACATCATCTTCAAACCATAAAAATTCGTCTCTACTCAATATACAGGATAAACCCAAAGTAAATCCCAAATGCCGTTATTTGCCCTAGATTTCACTCACCTGCTTTTCTGTTGTCTTCAGTATTGACTAATCAAACTGGCTAACTGTTTGATGTAGGTATACTAAATCTGCCAGGAAAATATTGCTGTGCACTACAACGACCACAACATCACTGTGCCTGTCCTAATCGATCTAGAACATGTAAACAATGGAGCATGCAATATCATCCCGCCAAATTGGCTTATTTGATATAAAGCAATTTGATTGGCTTTAACTAAATAGGTTCATTTTATTGGTCATTATTAAAAACAACATGTTTCCGTTTTGTTGTCAAGGGTGTTTGAAGGTCAATATTTCAAAATTGAAAACCACAGCAGCTTTTCTTTATTCAGTATGTATTCAAGGAGTTCTAATGTATTCAAGCCATTGATTGATTGATTGATTGATTGTTTGTCAGGCACCTGTCCTGTGAATTAATTATTCATCAATCAATGAACTCCCTCTCCTCTCTGCATTGGTTTAATTCAAACTGTCAAATTTATTCCAGACTCTTTATTGACTCAATGCAATGGCCCAATCAAAATTCGAGGAGTGCGCTCATTTGACCATTCCCCATAGTAATACTTTACTTGGTTGGACCAGGGAGATTGGTTGGACATGCTGGTTTGTGTATTTGCACTCCATTCTAGCCTCTGCACCCTCCAATCATAGCCAACACATTGGCTACTAACTACTTCACTCAACTCTACTCTAGTCTGTCATGACAAGCCTCTCAGGACAGGCCAATTCAGCTTCGGATAAGGGTCTTTCAAATGCAATGCTCTACTAAAGCAAATTATCACTATAACATCGCTCAAAAATATCACTCACTTGGTCACAATTAGACTAATTCGTTCCCACATCGCTCACTCTGAATGTATATAGTTTCATCAATTTGTGAGCAAGACCATAGCAGATGTCGCTCACTCACTGACTGTTTTTAATTGATAGACCCCCTGCTGATCTCAGAGAGAGTACTTTTAGTACTGATCAATGGGTCCCATCTCGTTTGATTGTGCAGAGAATGAGAGTTACCTTCCCCTATGGAAGGCACCTCTCATTTTCTGCTTTATGATGTCACAGTGAACATGATGTGCAATACAAGAAACAAGCACTTCCTGTTCACTGTGCCATCGCATGGCAGAGAATGAGAGATACCTTCCCTTATGGGAGGAACTCTTTACACCATCAGTAATACATCCCAAGAAGAGCATTGACTTTTTTATCGAGGCGTAGGTGGATAATGCTATTGATACCATCTTGGGAAACCGAGAGGGGAACTGTATCTTAACAGGGCATTTCTGTGCATTAAAGACCATAGAGACCATAGACAGAAACTTTCGTAAACCCTAATCACAGTCTGCAGTGAATTGATAGTTGTAGTTATGTACTGTTTGGTACAGGTCATACTTGTTATGTGGAAAACTGGCCTGAGTAACCCGCAACTGCACTACTTAGGCTGAAATGCCCTGTAAATATTTCTGGTTCTGTTCCAATAAGCTTTTGAATGTCTTTCTGAAATATGATTGATGATTTGGTGTAAAAGAGATAAGAGGTAATGCATAATCAAGGCCACCTTCTGTTCAATGAGCTATCGGTATACCTGTCTTATTATGGTCATTCACAATCCAGCTTGTCTTTAGGCCTATATGCTTAGTTCTGAGTTGTTGATTCGATAATGCATGGATTGCTCATATTTTATCCATTGCGAGGTGATGTATCAGTGTCTGGTATTAAAGGGGAGAAATTATGGAGTGAGAGTTCTGACCCAAAGCATTATTGGTGTATCTAGTCCCAGCATTTAACATGTTCTCTATTTCTTTCTCCCATTGGCCTTCTGATGTGGCTCAACCTATAGTTGAAACCACTGCTGCCACACAGGCAAATGTGTGGTTATTGAATTCTGTATAGCTCAACACTTATATCAAGAGGCTGCGATCTCAGCATTGTCACCTAACGAGCAAATAATTTCCACAAACTGATCGGCAAAACCAGGGTATGATATTAATTATCTACGTTATTATCTATGTAGTTACGGGCTTACTAGTGGACAATTATGACGTCATCACCCAGTGCCTTAATTTCGTACCCTGATTTTGAAGATAAGTTTGTGCAAGTTATTTGGCCATTAGGTGGTAATTCTGAGATTGAAGCCTCAATAAGTTATCTTGAAGCTATACTGAATTCAATGAGCGCAAATTTGCCTGAGTGGCAGCAGTAGTTCAAAACCCTCAAGCACTTTATTTGTCCATCCAGGTACCATCCTCAATTGCTGGGGTAACTACAGCTCCATTACAATATTCGGTGACGGTTTTTCCTGAAGGGTCAAATATGTAACACGGTTGGACACTCAGCCACATAGAAAATCCAACCAGGATCAAATCATGTAAGTAGCCCAAATCATCCCAGATTTATCCTGTTATAAGCAGTTTTCAAGATGAGCCCATTTCAGTTCTTTTTTCCTATGCTGCTTTAGTTAAAAGTGCTCTAATGGCGAGAGGAAAACTCTGAATTTGAGCTCAGAAAACTGTCTATACACGTCCGAGTTCCGTACAACCTTACAAATCACTTGTCATGGTGGGAAGATATTTATACTGTGGCCAGTAAGCTTCACTATCCTAAATATACATGACAAGCTCTTTATTTACCCTGGAGGAACAAATATAATCTAGAGTTTAGTTTAGGTAGGAGTGGGTAACGTAATATAGCACCATTTTTTCTCATGTCAATTATTACTGCACAATCAATCGGTATTCTGAGCTCCACTGTCACTTGATCAGAGTTAAAGCACCTCAGTATGTATGTCGTTTGTCAGCCAATCATGAGAACATACAAGACTTCACAGGAAATTACAGACTCACAGATCAGGTGGGGGGGCCTCCAAATCAAGGAGGGCCAACTCCAAAATATACACAATTTCAATCCAAAAAAATCCATCTTTGTAAAATGTAAATTTTTGGCTAGCCTTAAGTTTCGCAACTTGTGCAAAAAGACAATTTTTCCTCTTGCAAAAAAATTACTCCTCTTAGGTTTTTATGAACCCTGTCTATATTTTTTTCACACTTTGTTCACACATTTCTGCTGTAATTTAGATTGATCTGGAAATATTGAGGCGGCGTGACTTGGTTATACAATGAAGATGTCCATCGAGTGGAGTGTACATGACGAAGTGAAGCTTTTCCAGGCTATGCGACACAATAAGCCTGTTGGTGTCAACAAACACTTTGCTATTGTGAAAATACATGAGCAGCTAAAAGAATCATTTGACCGTAAGATCACCATACCGCAGCTGTGGTCGTATTTAAAAACCATGTTTAACATTGATGCATTAGATGAGTTTGAGACTGAGCCATTTCCTAATGAGAAGATTGTCGAGTTTTCTCTTCCCGCTGACTATCCTCTACCCGCCGATTTTGCTGACACTGTCTCTGAGATTGGATCTGAATCTGACACTACAAGACAGTCTGTAGCTGACTCTGTGGATCTCGATCAATCATCTGATGTACCTAGTAAGTCAAGCAGACGGACATCAGAGCGATCCAATATTGAGGATAATACACCTAAGCGTCCACCAAAACGCACTAGGGCTGCATCTCAGAATGTTGATACTCCACCAAATCCTGTTAAACGAAGACGTGTGTAACTTTCAAGACTATCGATCAAATCATGACACTTTATCTGATCTTGATTATGTGTTAATTTATCAATATAAGGGTTGTCCCCTTTTTCTTAATACAGCACTACTTCCTCTTGAAACCTACACACTCGGAGCTATTATTGTGAATCACTACTACATGAATAGACACAAGACTTAATCTCAATTGCTGCAAATATTATGATTGGGATGAGTTCATGGATTTTGTAAGATTTACCAGTTATATAATAAATGTTCAGAGTTACTTGATCCATGCACAACAACCTGATGCAAACAGAATTTGTAATTCTGCTCATCAAACCATACATACAAAACATATCTTTTATATCTGGTCGTGGATATTTGGCTCAATGGTCATACCTGACAAGTCTCCCTTTTTGGTAGGGAGCCTCCCAGTTTTTAGGGGTATTTCCCACCTCCTCCCTATCTCCCTTTTTTCAGCTTCCTTCACCCACAAGACTTTTTAAGCTTCTTGTTGCAAGAAAAACTATGTTTTCCTACCCCGACAGTACATATACCTAGATATAATTGCCTGTTAACATACCATCTCTCCTCGTTCGGATAAAGTGCAACAATATAATTTGTAAAATGGGGTAAAATTATGCATTTCATAATATGAACGCTCTAGTTTTGGCTTAAAACAAATGACAACACGGCCAAATTACACCTTCACTGCGGGACGCGCAGAGTGGTACTCCGGGTCGAGAGTTCGTCCGCGGAGACCTCCTGATTTCTTAATCTACCAACTTGTCATGTATGTCAATGGTATTCAAAATAGGAGCATCTCATCAATTTAGACTTAGGGAGTGATTTTATGTTCGGTTGAGATGGTATAAGATGTAACTGGTATAAAATGTAACTGGTATTTCAGGGCTACAGCTACGACACTTATCCAATCATATCCTGTAGGCCAAGTTGACATCGGTTAGAGCTGACATCGATTGCCTAATCTAAAACCAATTAATATCAATTGTATCCAAAAAGGGCTGCATTGATTGATCATGTAAAAGGAACTTGTCATTTCCTTGGATTAGACTGCCATTGAAAGAGTCATATTTGTTGCTAAAATATATGATGTTGATATACTCATCCACATACTTTAGATTTTAAGGAACATAATGGTAGTGATGACGATATTTCAATAAATATAGGCTCATTCAACGGTGACTACACCAAATCAAAATGTGACGGCGTCAGTTTGAAGCGACTAATTAAGTATAATAAATTGGCAGTTGAATGTTTAATAATTAGGGTCTATCATCAAACTTGAATCTTATAGTGATTAACTGTATTTTAAATACACATATGTTTCATAATGCAATATCTAGATTTACATGCAACCAAGGGCGATTCTTAATGTTTGTTGCACATTTACACAGCAACATTTGACCGGCCAAGTTTGCTCTATCACATACAGGTCTCATCTCTACATCACTAAACATAGCTCATTGTACCCACTTCTAGACTCTACTCCATGGTGCGGTGTGATTGAAACCAAGACTGTATTATTACTACACAGATAGCAGGTAAACTAAGTGGGGTAAGTGCAGTATGTATGTAAGTTGAATTTTGAGATTTTGGCTCAAGGAAGAGAACCTGGGATATGTAATTTTTCTCTGTCTGTATAGCATATATGCAATATTGGTATGACTGATAGCATTTTGCAATTGACACCCAAGTCTCTGCAAAATCTTGCAACTAAAAAGACAAAGAGAAAGAAAAGTTACCTTTATAATTACCAAAAGAGCAAAGCATTATAAAGTCAGGCAGCTAGTCCTTCAGTAGTTAATGCAATATTTTTGCATTAGAAAAATTCATAGCACTTCTGGGTAATAAATTATATATAGTGTTAGAAATTGTTCTCCTATGATGTAAACGTGAAGATGTGCTGTATAAGCATTTGAACTCCATCTCAATTGGTGTACAAATTATTTGTCAACTTCGCTTACTTTCTGACATGAATTTGCTTACTACTGTTTAAAGAGAACACAACTTTTTTTGCTCTGTGTTCTATTAATGTGACAGCAGGGAGGGTGGGACAGAGTGAGATGTTCATTGTGTGAATGCTATGAGCTCCTGAATGTGTGAATAGCTCAACCAAAATTTGATTTGAGGACGGTCAGTGTGCCATTCTAGTGAAGAAATGAGATAGAAAACACTGATCACACAATAAGAATCTGAACCAAATAATGTGATGAACTCAATTCTAAAAAATGCTTCTCACCTGATTTGAAATTATTTGCTATCAATTTCACACAGGCATCCATCTGCTTGATTATATAAAAAAACAGCCTTTTCTGCCTTTATTATTTGATGAAACGACACAACCTCATCAAATTAAGTTTTTGCAGAGCTATTCATATGCAGAAGCTTTTGACAGCTTACAAGCATATGAAACATTCACAGAGTAAGGATATCGTACTTGGTGATATGTTAATATTCTGATCCGGTCATTGACATGACATGAAGTATACAAGATAACTGACAGTGGCAGTTCTCTTTTGGGTTTATTATATTGCATATAACAGTTCAATTTATGAATGTAGCAATTTACCAAGCCTGTGCAATACCGTTTTCTGCTTTGCATGAAGACATCAAGACGGTTGTTTTTGGACAGAGGGGATTATGTCTGTATGGAGTGGTCTTTTCTTTGATGGCAGTCAAAGTATTATTATATAGTCATTGCCAGAGTTGTGAACTTTGTTAAATCTTCCCTGTCAGATTATTGTCAAAATTGCTGGTCTATGAACTGATTTAATGAGGTCATTTATTGACGTATGGTATCAGACTTGTGAATTAACTATGTAACAGATTAATACTTACATTATAAAAAATTTTACTATGTACAGGTGAATCACATTTATTGGCCTATCTGCAGTGATAAATTTGTAAGTGATAAGACTGCCCACTTTTCTTCTTTCCATTCTTATGATCCTTACCAATTATCAGTCAGGGAATCCATTGCCCATGAATATTTGTTGTACCGAGGCACAACTCCACCATTAACGGATCAGTAGAATGAAAACTGCGTTAGCACTTTGTTGGCGTAAAAGCTATGTAAATCACAAACAATCGGCTTATGCTATCAGGGATGATGCTATGCACAAAACTTTATTATGGCAAGCAATTTCATCATTTCATAAGGATATCAGATTCTGAAACCAGACAGCGTCTGCTAAATTGAGATAGTCTCTATGGACTCAGTACTGATGGAGCCATATACTGGTCTCAAAAGTTCACACCATCATATGCTAGCAACAAATTGACTCTTACGAGTCCTTTCTTATCATTATCTATACAATGTCTTCCCATTGCCTCTGTAATGGTAGCTTGTTAGAACGACTGGTTTTGTAACGCTATGTCTCTGATTTGTAACCGAAGTATCCCTCAAGTGTTACTTTAATAATCCTCGCATCATGAAGTTATCGTAAATTGTAGCAAAGATAAAGATAAAGAACCTGTACCCACATAGATAACTTGTGAGGTAGAGAAGCCTCATTTCTATACCAGCAATCGGCAGAATAACATGGCCTACCTCTCAGTGCTGGCACTGGCTCTCATTTTGGCGCTTTCTACAGCCCAACATCCAAAGGATGACCCATTTTTGTATGGCACTTTTCCGGCAGGATTTTTTTGGGGTTCTGCCACGGCTGCCTACCAGATCGAAGGGGCCTGGAATGTTAGCGGTAAGTTTAATAAGTCTTAATTATTTTAATACATTTTATTGACTGCCATAATCATTTCGCTGAATGATTTCCATTAGGAGAAAAATAAATAAATTGATACCAACTAATTTCAATTAATTCGTAGACTTTTTATAATTGCATTTGATAAACAACTCCTACTATTCCTGTATCAGAACAGTGATTTTTTGGGGAAAAAAAGTTAACGAAAAATTTAAAACTGACTATTTTTGTTTGGCCCTGATTGCAGGTAAAGGAGAGAATATATGGGACAATTTCACACATACAAGCGTAAGAACACACAACAATGAGAATGGTGATGTTGCCTGTCTCAGTTATTACAAGTACAAGGATGATGTGGCACTGATGAAAGAGATGGGTGTATGTAGTAGTAATATCAATTATTGCCAAATTACGAGCGGATACAAAATTAAATTTTTTTTTTTACTTTTGATTGACTGCCTGCCATAAGGGTTTTATTGAATGTTAATTAATTGACTGCCATTTTAATGACTGACCACTTTATTAACTGCCATAATTTGATGACTTATTCATTAATGCAAAGAGGAAATCTACACAAACAGCTAATCGTATTTGTGCCAGTGGCATAACTGATCACAAATTCATGTATTGGATCATACAGATTATAAGATAAATCTTGTCATTAATTATATTTACACATTTATTTCAGGTAACCCATTACAGATTTTCGATTTCATGGTCAAGAATTTTCCCTACTGGATTCAAGGAGTCCTACAACCCTTCAGGAATGCAGTACTATAAGAATCTTACCTCAGAGCTCTTGGCCAATGGAATCAAGCCAATGGCTACACTCTACCATTGGGATCTACCT
Organism: Membranipora membranacea; assembly: GCA_914767715.1. Classification (NCBI taxonomy): domain Eukaryota; kingdom Metazoa; phylum Bryozoa; class Gymnolaemata; order Cheilostomatida; family Membraniporidae; genus Membranipora; species Membranipora membranacea. The sequence goes on along the minus strand of OU612065.1, from coordinate 14,380,729 downwards.
CAACCTCTAGAAGATCTTGGCGGATTTTTGAATGCATCTTTTGCTGACTGGTTCAATGACTATGCTAATAAAGTATTCGCTGAATTGGGAAATGATGTAAGTTGAAGCAAAAACTCATCAACATGTCTGCTTACTAATATTTTGCATCAGTATTTGTTTTAAAAAGATGCGATAAATTATCAAAAATTTCCATATGTGTGATGTATTATCCTCCCATGTGTAAGTAGTGGATAACTACTAATCATCTTTTTGATCTTGAGTTTTTTGGTTTTTGCAGGTGAAACTATGGTTGACCTTCAATGAACCATTTGTAAGCTGTTGGTTAGGATTTGGCCTTGGGTTTCATGCACCTGGGAAAAACGGAGCTCCTGGTGAGGAGCCGTATATGTGTGCTCATAATATCATCAGAGCTCATGCTAAAGCCTGGCACACATACAACAACACTTACAGAGCTACACAAAATGGTAAATCCACAAAACCCCACATACTGGTTTAGTTCATTGAAATTTCCAATTTCTGAAGACGAAATCTGTTATGAATATGTTGATTGGCTGTGCAATAATACAGGTAGGGGTAATAATGTAATTCTGTTGAAAATATATAGATACGTGAGGTGTGTTTAAAATAACTGAGTAGGTGTTTTATGTGTTAACCACAATTGCTGCTCTATTGAACAGGTAAAATTGCAATCACACTGGACTCAGACTGGAAAGAGCCAAAGTCAGATTCTGCAGTAGACGTTGCCGCTGCTGAGAGAGCAATGCAGTTCAAGCTTGGCTGGTTTGCGAATCCCATATTTGGAGATGGAGACTACCCTAAGATAATGAGAGATGATATAGCCACAAAAAGTCAGGCACAAGGATTCAACGAGTCCAGACTTCCACAGTTTACAGCAGAAGAAAAAAGGCTAAACAAAGGTAAGCTCAAGGCGGAGTGACAATACAAATTTCCTCAAATTATTTGTAAAAGATAATAAGCGGGATATAATATAGGAAAACAAAGAACAGAGTGAGGTGTAAAATTTAAAAACCTTGTAATAAAATATTTCACCTTATCATGATATACACTCCAAAATAACACTACCTCAAATCATTCAGATTTTGATTTCTTGATACACAGTTTTCTTGCTACACCAACAACCAACAGTTTGAAATAATTGACATTACAATTAAATCTTCATATTTTCCAGGTAGTTTTGATTTCTTTGGTTTGAATCATTACACAACCCAATACGTAGAGGACCGGCAAACCCCAGATACTGATTCCCCAAATTATGAAGGAGACCAAGACATCGGCATCAGCATCGACCCATCATGGCCTGAGTAAGCAAATATTACAGTTCATAGGTGTGATTAATTTGTCACATGAGAAGACGCCATTCTCACTTCTGTTCAAACAATCGTCAAGGGGTTATCACCAGTAAGTGGTATACAAAGAGTGGAATGATTCCTACAATAAACAACATTAGGGGTTAAATCCTTATAACTGATAAGACAAAAGCTCATTGGGTCGCCCTCAATGGTACTTGTCCCAATAATTTCCCTTCACGGTCAAAGATGACAAAAAATGGATACTATTTACACCAAAGTTTTTAATCTAAGTGCTTTTATAGCTGATTGTTAACCTTTTATTTATGTTGCTTCACATTCAGGTCTGGATCCAGTTGGCTGAAAGTTGTACCTTGGGGACTGAGAAAACTTTTAATTTGGATAAAGGATCACTATAACAATCCACCGCTATACATTACTGAGAACGGTGTCTCCGATAAAAATGGAACCCTCAAGGATCAGCATAGAATCGACTTTTACTCTTCATATATCAACAATGTTCTAAAAGGTACTCCCCCCATTTGATACTCAATGATCGATTACATTTGGTTTATCAACTGATTGGGTGACTACTGACGTACATATTATCGGTGACAGACTGGTGATGCTGATAAGTTGATTGATAAGATACGCTTGCTCCAACCACCTCCCTTTTAATAACAATGTTATCATCATGAGTGATGCCAGATTATTTCATTGTATTCTTTCTTGCAGCTATCAAAAAGGATGGGTGTGATGTCAAGGGCTATACTGCCTGGTCGTTACTTGACAACTTTGAATGGACCAATGGCTACTCTGAGAGATTTGGACTTCACTATGTTGATTTCAATGACCCAGACAGGGCTAGAGTAGCTAAAGACTCGGCAAAATGGTTCAAACAGCTGATACGGGATAATGCTTTTATTGAGACAACAACAGCTCCCCCTACCACACAACCCGCCCAAACAGATAAAACCACTAGCTCTGCTACCGCTCTAGTGGCGTCTCTACTCACTCTTACAGCTGTTTTTGCACAACTTTTGATGTAACAACAATTATTGTAGTTCTATTTCTCTTCACTGAAGAATGTAACCCACTGACACACCCCCTTTTTGAAAATAGGCCAAAGAACTTGGCTTCATAAGTTACTGCCAAATACAAACATTGTTTAATTAGATACACCTTCTTATCAATTTATATTTGCTAAACCTCCCATCCATGTCAACTTTATCAAAAGGTTCATACCCTTCACTTATCGCTGTTCTGTTACATCATGACGCCAGGTTTACAAACTGAATAGATCCGTAGCAACTCCGTGTATCTCTTTTATAATTCACAGGATATATATTTTGGTTACGCTATTTTATCATTACCAGAGAAGATGCTGACTATTTCATTCTATTTTGATTTTGCAAATTTTTTGGATAATTTTTGGATATTTTTTCACGCTTTTTAAATTTATTTTCCACGCCAAATACAAACATTCAATGGTGTTGTATGTGATCATTTAAATAAATTATTCTAGTTGGCATCCACAAGTAAATTTACCAGGGGTGTAGGGATTGTATGTTTATACCTACCAAATTTGCTGCGGTAGATAGTAGATCAAGGATAACAAGTATCAGCACTATCATTTCTAATCCGATCTATCAACCCCCCCCCCCCCCCTTTGTATCACCCCATAGCAATTGAAAACATTTCTCAGATAGGCTTAGCTTGTTTTGATAACCAATGACCAGTGTATTACTAAATGGCTCATGGAAAGATGTCTTGCTACATACAATAACATGCTGACAAGCTGGAAAGACAGTTTAATGCTACCAGGGGTCACAGCAAAGCCCTATTTGTGCGCATTTATGCTGTGTCCAATCGTGAAATGGAATGACCACATTTGTATGCGAGTGCAAATCTTTGAGTAGCATATTGCAGTAATATGCGCCATCAACTCATCCATTTTTAAGGATAGTGAGATGAGGCTACTTTTTGCGAGGCGATCGGTGCCATAGGAGTCGTGGGTTTGAGTTTCTTTCATGGAGCATACTTGATGAAATGTTCCAATCCATGGCACCCTCAGGTGTATTGTCTTAATTTAAATGGAGATTTTGATATTTTCTTTTCTAGTTAGCGCCAAGTGATGAGCAGTATGTCAGTTCAACTCTTGTCAGCATTTCTGGTTGTTCTGTCACTGAACGCTGTCACAGGTCAGCATGTAAAGGATGATCCTTTTCTGTATGGAAAGTTTCCTGATGAATTTTTGTGGGGAGTAGCTACATCGTCCTATCAGATCGAGGGGGCCTGGAATGTCAGCGGTGAGTACTTCATTTTTTTTGTGGATAAGATTTATATTGTCTCATTTGAGATATATGCTTTTTGAAATGCTGTCTATGTGCGAGAATAGTGAGCAGTGAGTAAGGGCTTAACACTCAGAATATTTATTATTAGCCCAAAATCCCTTCTGGGATAGCCTCTGGGCAATGTTTCATCTATCCGATGTCTGCCGGGCTTGTCAAGTCATGCTTATTTCCCCAGTAGCAGTTCAGAGTATGCCATCGGAAGGGGGCTGCATTTGCACACAACTCTTTTATCTTGTCTGTTTAGGTAAAGGAGAAAACATCTGGGACACATTTACTCATGCTGGTAACAATGTGAAAAACAATGATACAGGAGATGTAGCGTGTGATAGCTATCATAAATACAAGGAGGATGTGCAACTCGTGAAGAATATGGGAGTGAGTATTAATTCGCTGTTTATCATTGGTCAAAACTTAAAAAACGAAATGATAATAGGAAGCCCTTTGGTCACAAAATCTAAGGAACAATTCTGTTCCTCCCATACATAAATCGAGATGTAATGAAATTGTTCTTATTTATTTTACGTAGAAAATACCCGACAATAAATATTCTGCAACTTTCGGGTGGTTATTTTTTTAGGTTAACTTTTATCGATTCTCTATATCTTGGTCACGAATTTTTCCGACTGGAAGAAAGGAATCCTACAATGCCGACGGAATGCAGTATTACAAAAATCTCACAGCAGAACTGAAAGCGAATGATATAACACCGATGGCCACCCTGTACCACTGGGACCTGCCACAGGGTCTGGAAGATGTTGGAGGCTGGCTCAATGATTCTATTATTGAACACTTCAATGATTATGCTGATAGAGTCTTCCAAGAGCTTGGAGATGACGTAAGACATTACATGACATAATGACCATAAAAATAGCTGTGGTTTGAGGTACAAGATAACAAGACATTCAGCATGCTTGTTACACCCATTTATATTCAGTGATTTACTATATCTCAATCTATAGTATGTTTGCAATAAATTACATTTATCTTGTTGGTTGTTGCAGACATAAAATATAAAGAAAAAGACTCTGTTACTTTGCAGAGCTAGCCTAGATATACTTAAAGATTGCCTGTCGAAGACCTTTATAATTCTCATGTTTGATATTGCAGGTCAAGCTTTGGCTCACATTTAATGAGCCATGGGTGGTATGCGTGCTCGGCTTTCAATATGGAAACCATGCCCCAGGGAAGACCAGCGCTCCTGGCGTGGAACCCTACATATGTGGTCACAATATCATAAAATCCCATGCTAAAGCTTGGCACACATACAATAACACCTACAGAAGCACTCAACAAGGTGAGGCAAAAGGCCACTGGGTAATTCTGATTCCCCTCTATTTTGCAATATTTCCATTTCAACCACTAACGCAACTTATCTTAAACTGGAAGATTCACACACAAACAACCATAACATAGGAAAATCTGGGGAGGGCTGTAAATTATTTAAAGAACGTGATGAAAACTATATCTGATTCGTTCTGACAATTTCTATCCTGAATCAGGTGAACTGTACTGTATGATGTGTTGCATTGTGGGTATTCCAATTCCAACAACAGTAAACTGTGATGGAATGCTCAATGAGATATTTATGGCAGGATGAAGAGAAATTCATATTCCGAAACTTTTGATCTAAAGCTTAGTAAAATTGACATAATCTTATCCCTTTCCACAGGTGAGATATCAATCACTCTGAACTCTGACTGGAAGGAACCGAAGACTAATTCATCAGCTGACACAGCAGCCGCTGAGAGAGCACAGCAGTTCATGCTCGGTTGGTTTGCACATCCCATATATGTGAATGGTGATTACCCTCAGGTGATGACAGACTTCGTGAAACAGAAAAGTGATGAAGAGAACATTACATCGAGACTTCCGGAATTCACTGATGATGAAAAAGCTGAGATAAAAGGTTTGTATGGGTTCAGCCGAAAGATTACAATCAGCTTGATATATACAATGTGGGGTTTATATAGGCTAAACTCAATCTGTATAATAATTAATTCTTGGCATCAACAATATCTCTAGGAACCAAAGAAAACTGCTAATTATTTTTGTAGCAATCTGTTTACGGTTGTAAAAATGCTGATGAAACAAGACATTGATTACGCTCTGACAGCAACTTGTAAACAACTTTATAGTCCATGAACTTGCATCATTCAGGATAGTTTTAGTCTTCCACTCCCCCATCTCGGACGCCTGACAACTTCCCCCCTTTGCACCAGAGATTTAGAAATTAGAAAAATAACTTGCAATTAATCATATTTGTACAGTGGTAGTTTAGTTCATCATATTCATTCATGATAAGTCATTTATATAGTTTGTTTATTATATTTGCAGGAACAAACGATTTTTTTGGATTGAATCACTATACAACTCAGATTATTGCCGATCAAGTGAATAGTGCTACACCTGCATCATTTGATAGAGATCAGAATGTAGAGTCGACCACTGATCCGTCATGGGTTGGGTAAGGGAGTACATTAATAATTTGTCATATCATGCCAAACAATCTTCCCACCACAAACTCTCAGCCAAACACCACTTTATGCATGGTCATAGTTCTTGACATGACACTTTGAAGGCCTAAGAACTTTTAAAGGCATGTCAATCTGAAGTTTCCTCGCTACACAGAAACTACTAAAATTCAAAGTTATTAATGCTTTCCTGATAATAGATTCCCTGAAAAACAAAGAAATGAAAATGAAGGATCATAAATTTTTCTACTTTATGATATTTGGAGAACGAACCTCCGATGCTGACCTGAATAAAACCATGCTTCCCCGATCAACTTATGGAGACAGTTTATCCCATTACATGAGATGCGATTTCAGTCACAGGAAAACTGCCCAATATGATGGTTGGGAGGCAAGTTCTAACATTCGTTCCAAACTGCCTAATAATATAACAATAATAATTATATTTAATATTTTGGATTGATGTTTCAGCTCTGGATCATTTTGGCTTTTCTCTGTACCATGGGGACTGAGGAACATGCTCAATTGGATCAAGAATGAGTACGGTAATCCACCTCTTTACATCACAGAAAATGGAGTGTCAGATCATAATGGTACTCTGCAAGATCAGCATAGAATTGAGTTCTATGAACTGTACATCAATAATGTGATGAAAGGTCAGTTGGGAAGAGTTTCTTCCCCCTTGCATGGCATATGGTTCGGTTTTTCAGTTTTAGCAAATACTCATCAATAATTCAATTTGTCACTGTAATCTTGCCAACCAGTCCGCACAAATAGAACAGTGCTGTGAGAAGTGTAAGATATGTCTTTAATTTTTATTCCAGCAATAAATACCGATGGCTGCGATGTGAAAGGTTACACAGCTTGGTCTCTGCTTGATAACTTTGAATGGGCCGAGGGCTATACTGAGGCATTTGGCATGCATTATGTTGATTTCACTGACCTAGAAAGGCGAAGAACTCCTAAAGACTCAGCTAAGTGGTATGCAAATCTGATTATTGACAACGGATGGACCCAACCACCAGCAACTGAGCCAAGTACATCCACATCCCCAGAAGACGCAACCCCAGAAGTCGTACGTCCAGAAGACGCATTCCAAGATGGCACACCCAATGCAGCTGCAGCAGCTATACCATCTGGATTTCTGCTCATTTTTGCTGCGATCCTAAAAATTTTATACTAAACAATCTGTCTTCATTACGTTTTTGAATAGACAAATATAAAATATAGTATTTTAATTACATGTTATTATAGAATAGAATATTCAATTTTCTAAATCCAGCTATAAATTTCATCTGAAAAATACACTTTGTGATACTACGCTCAGTTGTAGAGCATGTAGCATGTCATTTTATTTGTGTAGCTAAAAGCGACTAAAGCATGACGTTCGTTATTTTTTTGTTCTATGAATATTTCATCCAAGGGCAATTGACCAGTCAATTATCTTAGGCCTAAATTTCTATGTCTAGAGGTAGGTAGTTTCTGATGCGATTGTGATTAATACCCAGTTAAAATTATCGCTTCCCAAGTCGACTAGGATCAATTTGAGCCACCTCCTTGGTTGTAGTGAGTAACCTGTAGTAGATGACATAGTCGGTAGCACTGGCTATGACAAGAAATTTTGGCGAGTATTCCACTGGAGTTGACAAACAGATTAATTAATTTATTTGTCTTAATTGCTTGCCAATGAATGCTGAAAAATCACTCGATCGGTAGGCATTGGAAATGAGTGTGAATCATGGCTGTTAGAATTTCTTATCGTTGCTTGTTATGTTTTTAGGGTGGGACAGAATTTAGTGTCCTATGGCGTTACACTTCATGTTTATAATGGGGATGTATCAGCGCTATCATCTCAAGTCTGACCCGTCGACCACCCACTTTGTATCACCCAATAGCAACACTGGACAGATAATGTTGGCTTGTTTGGATTACCAGTTTATTAGGTCACTATCTTGTTAGCGAATATTTTATCTATTTGAGCTCGCACCCAGTGATGAGCAGGATGTCGGTGCAAATATTGTCAGCGTTTCTGGTTGTTCTGTCACTGAGCGCTGTCCTAGGTCAGCATGTGAAAGATGATCCTTTTCTGTATGGCAAGTTCCCTGATGGCTTCATGTGGGGAACAGCTACAGCTTCCTATCAGATCGAGGGTGCCTGGAATGTCAGCGGTGAGTTCTGTAACAATTTTGGTGATGACAGTTATAGCTTCCTCTTTTGAAGCTATTAGTTGGGATCCTTGGGTCAAAATTCATGATAAAACTGTCAACGCTGGTTTTCATTCATTGTTTAGTAGAAGTGTTATATTTTTGTATTCCGCCACATAACAGGAATTGCAAGGAAGGTTTAATGGAATTTCATTCACATCAGGGAGAATGGAAGGAATGGAAGACCCCTTCCATTCTCCCTGTTCACATTAAACAGGGTAGACAGATTTCTCCATAATCAACCTTTCAGTATATATCTTTTTCTTGTGGTAAATGTTGTCAATATTTAGAGCTAATATTCTGGATATCTTTTCCCTCAACCCATTGTCTGGGAATGTCTGCTGGTTCAGTCAAAATGAGAATATTTCAATACAAAGCTCAAAGAATGCAAGAGGGAGAAAACAAACCCTCCTCTTTTGTTTGATGAGATACAGAAACTTACATTTTTACATAAAACAAATTTTGTTCTACTCTTTAGTATTGTCTGCTCTTTCTACTCAGTGCGGTAATAATCTAGCCTTGTCAGTAGGCCAAATGATAAGGCTATAATTATAAAATTGAACGACAATAAATTCTTTCTGACTCGTCCATATTTATGGTTTGATATTTTCTTGATTCCAATATTTTCCAGTATGTATTCTGTGTTCGCCTGTCGTTATCCTACAACTTTTTAGCAATGTATCAATTCTTTACTCATAAATGCTGCTCCGACTTGTTATTTTGCATCTAAATGACAGCTCTATTAAATGCGACTGAACAAAATCCCAAGGTCAGCTACAAAGACTACTCTATCCGACCTATGTCATGAAAATTGAATGATTATCATCATATATTTATTCTTAATTGCTAAATTGCTAAACTGAGTCTTTTTGATCGCTGTACTGTAGAATGAGAGTAGAGCACTCACTATAGACTTAATACAAAGTCTTTGACATCCACTCATGGCAAAACAATTTTTATTGACTTATGTAAACCCCGAATCTTTTTCCTTTAATTTAATTTTAATACTCTCCGTTCTTTAGTTGCTCTCTTGGACAATAGACAGTTTTCTGAGCTCTGATTTAGGCCTCAATTTGGAATTGTCCTCTCTCCGTTTGGTACGCTACATAGGAAAAACCTGCTGAAGGAGGGTTATCTTGAAAACCGCTTAAGTTAGGATAATAATGATTTTCGATTCAGAATCAATCTGCACCATTAAAAACCCTGTAAAACAGGGTTCCCAAATCATCGGGGGCTTATAAGTTGATAAATCTTAATTTTAGTGACCAAATTCATTCAAAATTCTATGAAATTTGTCCGCAAAACTGGCAGAAATTGATAATTGACTATTCGAATACCAAAATTATTTCCCAAACTATGTCCCTATCAGTTTTCAAGGGTGCAGATTCTGAATCAAAAATCATTTTTATCCTAACATTAGTTTTTTTCAAGATAACCCTTTTTTCAGCACGTTTTTCCTATGCGGCGTTGGTTAAAAGTACCAAACTGGAGAGAGGACAACTCCGAATTGAGGCCTAAATCAGAGCTCAGAAAACTGTCTATACTGTAAGCACTATGATACCAATATTGTTTTGTTTTGTGCATCAGGTGATGTCGGATTACTGCATATCACTGCTTATCTTGTCGAGTACACTGTTGACATAACCAAACATAGTATGATGATGGGTGCTTTGGAAATGAAGCCGCAAAACACCATCATCTTATCCCAGTCACAGTGTATATTGCATATTGTCTTGTTTTGTTCAGGAAAAGGAGAAAATATCTGGGATACATTTTCCCATGCTGGGAATAATGTGAAAAACAATGATACAGGAGATGTAGCGTGTGACAGCTATCATAAATACAAGGATGATGTCCAGCTCATGAAGAATATGGGGGTGAGTCTGGAGTTAATTGTTCATCATCAGTAAAAAATTGGTACGGAAAATAGTAGCCCCTTGTATTCTGAGCTTGTGATGTCAAATGGTCTTTGATAATAAATCATCTGCAAGCAGCTTGAGCAGTAAAATATAGCACTGCCAGGAGGCCGGGGGGGGGGGGGGACTCAGACTAAGAGCACTGCCATGTGTGTTGATTTAACACCCCAAGTTGTAACCAAGGAGAAACTGTTGTATCACTGCCTGTGAAGAGTGTAGGTGGGAAGGTAAGGGAAAAGATTTGAGCCTGATTATGAAATAAAAAAACTTATTTCATAGATTAATTCATACCACAGCTAACAAAAACACAACTGAAAATTCAAATAAAGCCAAATAATTATTATGACGGATCCAAATGAGACTTCTCTGCACTTGTGCATATTAATAAGCAGTTGAGAAAAGCGCTCACAACACAAACTTACCACTTTTCTTTCAGGTTAGCCATTACCGTTTCTCTATATCATGGTCAAGAATTTTTCCTACTGGAAGAAAGGAATCCTACAATGCCGATGGAATGCAGTATTACAAAAATCTCACAGCAGAACTGAAAGCAAACAACATTACACCGATGGCCACCCTGTACCACTGGGACCTGCCACAGAGTTTGGAAGATGATGGAGGCTGGCTCAATGATTCTATCATAGAACACTTCAATGATTATGCTGATAGAGTCTTCCAAGAGCTTGGAGATGACGTAAGAAATAACTAGACTTACTAGCTAACTAACTTATTATATTATGTGGCTTGAAGTGCATGATAACAAGAGGCAATGTTTCTAAATCGGAATTTATAGTCAATGTTTTCTAATTTATAGTATGTCCACAAGCAAACCATTCTTAGTATTCCTGCAAACAGGATGATGAAAAGTGACTCGATTTCCCTGAAACCTAGCCAGTTTAATCGCAAAGATAGATTGAGATTGTCCAAAAATATAAAAACATGCTTTGAAACAGTTTTGTTTGGTATTGCAGGTAAAGCTTTGGCTCACATTTAATGAGCCATGGGTGGTCTGCGTTCTTGGATTCCAGTATGGCACCCATGCCCCAGGAAAGAAAAGCGCTCCTGGAGTAGACCCCTATCAATGTGCTCACAATATCATCAAATCCCATGCCAAAGCTTGGCACACATACAACGACACCTATAGAGGCCCACAACAAGGTGAGGCAAAAGCCAATGGCACTATTCTGTTTTCCCTAAACCCTAAAGCACCTGTACTGCACAGTGACACCCAGTATGTTTACAATTTATTGATACTTTGTGATGCTGCAAAGTCTTCCAAACTTTCATGGCCATTGTCATTGCAGCACTGAGTATGATGTGGTGCATTGTGGGTATTAAAAAGCAAATGTGATCGAATGCCCGCTTGGGATAAAGAGAACTGCCTAGTTTCAAACAAAAGCTTAGTGGAATTGACATTATCTTATCCCTTCCCATAGGTGTGATTTCAATCACTTTGAACTCTGACTGGAAGGAACCGAAAACCAGTTCAGCGGAAGACAAGGCAGCTGCTGAGAGAGCACAACAGTTCATGCTCGGGTGGTTTGCACATCCAATATATGTAGATGGTGACTACCCCAAGGTGATAAAAGACATGGTGAAATCAAAGAGTGAGGAGCAGGGTCTTGGGACGTCAAGACTTCCTGCATTCACAGATCAAGAGAAAGCTGATATTAAAGGTGAGTTAACTCCAGTCTCTTGCAAACCTTGTTGATATAAATGACAACTAAAATCAAAGCACATCAGAAAATTAGATCCTGTGAAATATTTTATTGGTTGACTCATTTTGCATGATCATTATGGACGCTTGACGCCCAAAAATCCCCAAGCTCTTGATTATGTTTGTATCATTAACAATCCGTCAACTCTCTCAGAGATGTAGAGATGACATAAACTGTATAAACATAAATATTAATGTATCAGACAGCCCTTACAGAAACTTGAGTTTTTGACCGAGCTACTGAGAGTTTATAGCTGAGCGATGAATCTTTTTTAGGAAAAACTAAGACAATTTATTTCAATCTGTTATATTGGTACAGTGTACTGCTAATTCAAATTCATGGAAAAAAGGACACTTTATCATATTAAGTCATCAATATTACGCAGTATTTTTATTTATTTAAATTGCAGGAACTCACGACTTTTTTGGATTGAATCACTACACAACTCAAATCATTGCTGATCAGGCACAAAGCGTCACTCCTGCCTCATTTGATGGGGACCAGAACGTGAAATCGACCACTGATCCAACATGGGTTGGGTAAGCATAAAGTTATTTTGTGAGATCCGGTCTACAAGCGGACCTCCATGTGACCGAAGACTATCACCCACATCACAAACTCTCCACCGTACACGTCATCCTTCACTCCATACATATACGCTGTGTATATACACCATCCTTGACTTGACGCAGGAGGCTAATGAATATAATGATATATCAATTTATAAATTCTGATTAACAAATACATTGGTTAACAAAAACCAAACCACAAAAATTTTAAATCAATATGCATGTGTGTTCTTTAGCTCTGGCTCAGTCTGGCTTTTCTCAGTACCATGGGGTTTGAGAAACATGCTCAAATGGATCAAGAAGGAGTACAATAATCCACCTCTATACATCACAGAGAATGGAGTGTCAGATAAAAATGGTACTCTGCAAGATCAACACAGAATTGAGTTCTACAACCTGTACATCAATAACGTCTTGAAAGGTCTGTTGAGTAGAGTTTTACCAGCTTGCATTGTATCTGTTTTGGCTCTCAAACAATTAAACAGTATAATAAATAATTTTGTTACTCTAATCTTGGTTGTCAATAAAAACATAAAATTCCTGTTTGAAATATAATAGAATGGGAAACCACTACAAAACGGGATGTGAATGAGATGTTTTCAATTTTTTTTTCCAGCAATTAATACCGATGGCTGCAACGTGAAAGGATACACAGCTTGGTCACTGCTGGATAACTTTGAATGGGCTGAGGGTTATACTGAGAGATTCGGCATGCATTATGTTGATTATTCCAACCCAGATAGGCCGAGAACTCCTAAAGACTCAGCAAAGTGGTATACACAACTGATTAGTGACAACGGCTTTAACCAACCACCACCAACCACTCCAAGTACATCCACAACACCAGCAGCCACAACCAACACAGCTGCAGCAGCTCTACCATCAGGATTGCTGCTCATTTTGGCTGCGATCTTCAAAATGTGATATCAAACTGACTGCATTTATTGCATTATGGTTTGAACAGACAAAGTTGAAGTTAGTGACAAGAAACTACACAATATTATGATACAAGACCTTATATTTTATTCTGCTCAATTCAGCTATAAACACACATTGTTAAACTGTTATCAGTTAAATTATACTTGATCTTATCTTAATTTAGAAGTTTATTGAGGCAGCAAAGTGATTTGGAGCAATAAAATTCTACAGATTTTGTTTGTTTCTTTAGTAACCAGGCGCCTATTGTGACTGTCAGCAAAACAAGAACAGATATTGTAACACACAGTGAATGTACTAAATATGCCTTGTATTACATACAAGATCATTTATATTATTCTCATTGTTATCTCCATGTTCCTACATGGTTATGATGTTGCTATCATCTGTATCTAGGGTGATACAAACAGCGTCTAAACACACCATCCAATTTCAAACAGATAGGACTCAAACTAGAACATTATTATTGATAAGACTGCTTTCTTGATAGTGAAACGTGACATAAAATACCGGCCAAAACATCGATGAACTTCAGTGTTGAGTAGAGTAAGAGCCTGCCACCATGCTGAGAATACTTGTTTTAGTTATAGCATCCCATGCCTCTGTCTCTGGAGATCCTAAGACAGATCCTTTTTTATATGAGAAGTTTCCGGCAGACTTTGCGTGGGGATCTGCTACAGCATCATACCAAATCGAGGGTGCCTGGAATATAAGCAGTACGTATATGCCATCACATCTGGTTATTTGATAATCATTAATGCCTGCCTGTTTGATATTTATGAAAATGATTATTTAACTGTCCTTCTTGGCTTGACTTTGCCTGTCTTGGCAAGTTTTGTTGACTGTGATGCCCTCCTCCCCTCATCAACAAAGCTTGTCGAGATATGTTAGCCTATCTTCTGTTCAGAGATGAATTGAATAGAAAGGCAATGTCTGGACTGCATTGCTAGAGGAAACAACTCCAGATTAAGTATTTATTTACAGTTTATAATTTAAATACTTATCTATGAAAGTAATGACTTATCTATGCTACTGAAAATATGCTGATATGATAGACATGGATGGAGTTTGCGCAATCTTTTCAAGGTAAGGGAGAGAATATTTGGGATAAATGGACACATGAAGGAGGACACATAGTGAACAATGATACAGGAGATGTAGCGTGTGACAGCTACCATAAATACAAGGAGGATGTGCAGCTCATGAAGAATATGGGGGTGAGGCTGGAACCAGTTTGATCAAATTTGTCCGATTTTAACATTAGGGGTAGCACAGTATATTGCAGGCAAATTCGATCAACCTGATCTAGAAGTATGTTTGGTTGATTACTACCTATGATTATAGGTGAAGGCAAGCCAATCTGGCTTTCAATCTGTATATTATAGTGTTCAACGACAATTTAACACTTTCAAAAACCATAGTCTAGATTTTGGAATTCAGAGAGAATTGTTTTGATTCACACAGTCACCAAAGTAGCGGTGACCTAACAAATAATAAACTGCAATTTTTTTAAACTGAACACAGTTTGATGTAACACGCACACTTCTTTATGCAGGTTACACACTACAGATTTTCTATATCTTGGTCAAGAATATTTCCATCTGGTACCAATGAGTCATACAACCCTTCAGGCATGGAATACTATGAGAATATAACAGCCGAACTCAAGGCACAAAATATAACACCAATGGTAACTCTGTTTCACTGGGACCTGCCCCAGCCCTTAGAGGATGTTGGTGGATGGTTGAACGAGACAGTTGTTGAGAATTTCAACAGCTATGCTGAAAAAGTCTTCTCTGTCTTGGGCAAGGATGTAAGTGCCTTTTACTTTGTAGTCGACAAGGAAATTTTTTGTTGGGACAACAGTTGTAATGGCGCTCAACAAGATCACATAGCTCAAAAATATTAATCTGTATAATTAATTCAATGTAGTGATGATGTAGGGCTATCTATGGTAATGCAAATCAAAGCAATATCATGTGAAAGGTCATTTCGTTTCCGATAGACTTCTCTGTTCTCAACATCTTGCTTGGTTAGTCGGAAAAATAAGGATTAGGCGAATGTAACATGGAGCTTAACATAGGAAATGTTTTCAATTGGTAATAAACAAAACTCAATAAAATGAGGACCATTATTGTGAAACACTTGTTCTCTTGTGGCAAAAGTCTCATCCCATATTAAAACCCTAGCCATATTTTTAAAATTTGAGTTGTTTGTGTCATTCATTTATGGTCAAGCTGGTTAAGTCATAGACATATCATTATGAAGCCCTTTACCTACCTACCAGTACGCGCTCTTAGTTGGCTTGTCCCAGGCTACCGCTACTCTCTTCACATCATGTGTTACTACAGACTTGATACTCCTGATTGGGATGCTATGAATGATATATTCTTACTATTTGTTCAAGAAGCAACATGTGTAGGTTGGTCTCATCCTACATAACATTCTTGAGATGTAAATATACAGCAATCAGTAAGCGTAATATCACGTGCTATCATTGCCAGGTGTTCAATGCCTAGGAGTTGTGGGTCAACTCCCATTGAGGGAGAATTTCTTAATAGATTGTTCAAAACCCCAGCACCTCTAGGTGATCACAGTCGATAAACAACATAGCATAATGTGTGATTGATCAACTATTATAGGTTCCCTTGTGGATAACTTTCAACGAGCCATGGACCTTCTGTAACTTAGGATATGGAACAGGGGGGAAAGCTCCCGGAATTAGCGACAAGCCAGGAGTGTATCCTTATCAGTGTGTTCACAATGTTATAAAATCTCATGCTAGAGCCTACCACACATACAACAACACATATAAAGCTTCTCAAAAAGGTACTTATAGAATAAATATCACAAAAAATTCATTGTGCTTACTAAATTTGTGGGTGATTTGTCTTTTCTTTTGTACAGGAAAGATAACTCTCATTTAACATAAAACATTTCTTTATCTAGTCTGTGTCAAAAACTCTGTCTAAAGGTCTGCCTATTTGGATACAGCACAGTCTATGATGTGCCTCTGTTGTGGTAAAAAAGAGTGTCAAGTCTCTAATTTTGTTCCAGGTCAAATCTCCCTTGCCACCAACATTGACCACGAGGAACCCGCCACAGATACAGATGAAGACAGACAGGCAGCGATGAGAGCTTACCAGTTTATGCTTGGCTGGTTCGCTCATCCTATATATGTCAACGGAGATTACCCACAGGTCATGAAGGAGCAGATTGCTAATAAAAGCAGACTACAAGGGTTACCTAAGACCAGGCTTCCTACATTTACGGATCAGGAGAAGAAAGAAATTAAGGGTAAACACTCATAAGTGTGTACAAATGTAACAGTAGTAGGTCAAAAATGTGATATGATATCTCCTTAGCTGTGGTTGCAATAAGTAAGTTCTTTTCTGATTATCACAGGTCATTCATACTCATCAAAAACTGGAAAAACCAAACTTTCGTGGGAACTATCATTTCAATTTCCTCAATAGTCCTCACAAATAGAACAGAAAGACATGATTGCCATTTTTACTTATGGTAACAATGATTACATCTTTGCTCAACAGGTACATACGACTTCTTTGGATTGAATCACTACACTACTCACTTGGTGTCCCACAATGTGAGCGACATCTCAGTTATCTCTTATGCCAACGACCAGGATCTCACCTACACATTCGACCCGACCTGGCCTAGGTAATTATCTCATATAAAATAGATAAAAAGTCAAGCTATCCTCAAACAAGTTACAAATAACAGCAGAGAAGAGCAATGATGGGCATGGGATGCAAAAATGTTCACATACATTGTCAAAATCGACTTACATACACTATTTCTCTTATTTCAGCTCTGGATCAGCTTGGTTGAAATCTTGTCCCTGGGGGCTGAGAAAGAATTTGGCATTTATTAAAGCTCAGTACAATGATCCTGACGTATACATCACAGAAAATGGCGTTTCCGATAAAAGTGGGACGACAGATGATCAAGATAGGGTGGATTATTACAATGGATACATAAACAACATACTGAAAGGTAAGGCTGTATGTAGCTGTATAAACTAAGGCTAGAGCAATAAATAGTAGCATTTTCCGGTGATAAACCAAGAGAGATAACTCTATTAATTTTAGGAAAGAATGTATAACAAAAAAACCATTATTACTCATTTCCATACATGTAAACAATACAAATTATCTTTCTTATCACTAGGAGAATTCATTTCTACTTTCAGCTATGAAGAAAGACAAAGTCAAAGTAAAGGGATACTTTGCATGGTCATTGATGGATAACTTTGAGTGGGCGAGGGGATTCTCTGAGAAATTCGGCCTGCATCAAGTGAACTTCTCAGATCCTGCAAGGCCACGGATTCCTAAGAAGTCAGCACTTTGGTACACGAACCTGATAAAGACTAATGGATGGGAACCGCTTCCACCCACAACACCTCAACAACAAAAGAGAACAACCAGTGCCAGTAGCCGAGTAACGGCGCATAACACAATTATACTAGCGCTGATTCTAATCATCTCGTATCTTTGGTAATGTGACACCGCTTTCCTGATCACTTCACAAGTTTTAACAGCATATTGTATTTTGTTATAATTATTGTAGATGTAGCTTCTAAGACCAATCTTCGGTCTTTTCATCTAGTTCCTGTTGTTTTACAATATCTCACACCATCCAAGACAATTGCACTGATGCCAATAACTATTCATGCATCAATATCTATCAAACATCTATAGATCAAGAGGTCTAATTTAAAGGTTCTCAAGATTTTCGCTCTTTTCAAGTGTTTCGAGTGGTGTGAAATGTACTTACTAGTTTCAGTTTTATTGCTGCTATATTACAGCCAAACTTTCAAAAGCAGTTTGCAGACCATTTAAAAATGGCATGGAGCAACCTGTAATATGTAGAGACAATAAACACATAATATCCCCAGTTTTGGTAAACTGAGTTTGAAAATATATCTGCGTAGTATATTTTGCCGGCGGCACCTTCATTTGACCATCACTTTACCTTAATACAATCTTTTACTTACCGTTGTTAGATCTTCAACAAGGTAGCTAACTAAACATCACTTCATATACACAGAATTAGGTCGTGTTGACATTAATCTTTTGTTCTGGCAGCAGAAACAGTCAGAGGCATCTTGTATCATAGTCACAACATGAGTATCAGTTACTGACATCGGTGTAAGTCAACATAACTGGGGAAGCAGAGAAGGCAAAAAATTTACAGGTTTTTGAATGTTTTGAATTACTTTGATGAGGTAAAAGGAAAGACGCAACATCATCAAAATGATTTTTATTCCTGCTCTTTTAAATTAACAAAATTTATCATTGCAGGGACAGCCTTAGTTTATTGATGACACATTGAGGTTATTACATATTATCATTACTCAGAACAAATGAAAGCCCCAGCAACAACAAAACAGTGCTTCTCAGTCATCTTCAAAACTTTCCTTTCCCCCTCCTTTTTATTTATTCAGTGAATATTCTAGGCCTTGCTTTGTAGTCAGGTGATGGCAAAAATTTTCGCTGATTACTGCACATCATTTTTGCTCATCAACAACCCTGCCTGCCAAACTATACATGTGTCATAGATCAGAGCTACGGAAACAAATTCATCAAACACCAATTCCAAAATTCAAGTTTTACTTCTTCATGTAGGTCTTTGCAAATGAAGCGATCAATGTTCTGACGGGTACCATGGCAATTGAAGAAGTAAATCTAGAAAAGTTAATCAGAAGTCTTTGTAGCTCATCAATGCAGTCATAGTAACTAAAATGTTGGATTCTCATCACCGGATAGCAATGAGAGTGAAAAGCACTCAAGCCTTTGTTTTATAAGTTGCAATCATTAATTTTACTGATGCTATAGTACCGTATTGTATTTCCTGCAAGGTGTATGTCTTGAATATAGAGAGTACCTCATTCCAATACATTAATAGAACTGGAGTCATTGATACGAGCAGCGAATGAGAAGATACATACAAAATCTTCATAATGCTCAGCTGTCGTTTTTTATCACCAGGATAATCTTAGTAATCATGTCTTACAAAGAAATTACAGTTGTAGCTATCATAATAGATGTCACTGCTGAATGAGTTAGTCCAATATGAGTTGATGTGTGCATGAC
Source organism: Membranipora membranacea (assembly GCA_914767715.1). Taxonomy (NCBI): domain Eukaryota; kingdom Metazoa; phylum Bryozoa; class Gymnolaemata; order Cheilostomatida; family Membraniporidae; genus Membranipora; species Membranipora membranacea. The sequence goes on along the minus strand of OU612065.1, from coordinate 14,361,138 downwards.
ATAGAGTCAAATATTCAAAATAGCCATCGGTATAGTGTATCTCTATATTTTATATTCAACAAAAAATCTGACTACAAAAACTTGTTTTTTATCCAAAGAAGGAATGTAAAATAACTCCTTGACAATCACTACATTTATCCTGAGGGACACTTAAAATAAGGAGAGACTGGGTTCAGTTCCAAAAACAGAAACTTTATTCGATTTTAGGCGACTGGTTTTCCAAATTCAAACACCGAGTATGGAGTATGAGTATGTAACGATCAACGATACAACAATACCAGCTACAGCCATATTCAGACACAATCAATGTTTTTATCAACGATGATGCAATGGCTGGGATGAAAAACTGAGCAAAAAAACTCATGAATTATTGTAAGCAATATATCATATGCAGCTTTTGATGTTGAACCACAATTCATCCGTTATTATACTAGATTGGTAATACATTATGCATGGTGCTAGCTTGCAGACGAATTCTATGTAATAATAATGCACAATTGATTGGCCGTTAGCTCTATATATGGAAAGTCACATGACCCGTGTAACATGACTCCATTGCAAGGGTATGATGAAGTAGCTTGCCTTTATAAATATGGGATTGTGGGATTAACATTCAAGCATAATACAAACGACTGAGAATCGCTGTGCTATCATCAGCATACCAGCAGATATTCTCATATATTCCGCAACACTGAGCAACATGTAAGCTTTGTGAGAGTCGAGGTATCTTCAGTTGTTCTCCAACCTTGGCTTACTGACGAGCTCAGTTACAAAAATCTAACATTCAACAGATTCTTCTTAGATCGGTCGGGATGTGAATGCATGCAGGCATACATTATGCTTTCATGAGTCATTTTTGGCTGATGAGCGATCAGATATAAAAAAAACTCTTGGCACGGTATGATCAATGAACATAACAATACAAGCTGCGGTGGAATATAGATCATGCCAGCACTGGTATCAGGTAAGTAAAAATGAATTATTGCTAACTATCGTTATGTTTTTGATGTGATACGAGCTAACATGCCACATCCATGGCGTTTTTGGTATTTACTAAAATGTACATGAACATTCTAAAGGAATGAAAACTTCTAGATTCTTGTCCGCATTTACTCACCGACATAACAAACCGGAAGTCTGTTACAACCCGATCCTTTGCATTCTAAATAACCCTCAGTGAAAACGGACATGATGCTCGCATAGGAGCGATTTGAAGACAAACAGAGCAATATTCCTAATCAGTCAGTAATTTTCTTGCTTCAACTTAGTCAGCATGTAGGTAGCCATCAAAATACCAGGAAAATAGCAACCTAAGGTATGTGTTGTGTGAGACACCACCAACGTTGTACAACGCCAGCAGGTTTAAATTATTTATAGATATCTGTCCTAAAAACTGTAGGAACATCACAACTGATGCAAACATTTCAGTCAGACTGACCGGGTGATGTATTCAGATGTGACTATTTACGCATCAGTGCTGTTACAGTCTCAGAGAGTTCAGTACCAAGCCTAGGGCTTTTATTTGGTCATTGATTCCCTGAAAACTTTCTGTCATACTTCCCAAGGGACGTTTGAATTCTGCTCGATTCAGAATAATATGTTATGTTAGTATCTTATCATATCTTTCCCATAAAACAAGCTTGACTGCAGAAATATCCATAAGGCTTGAAAAATATCTTAAATAGGATGTCTGGCGATGACTTGGGCAATAAGTCGTTGTTAAAACACTACTGCATGGCCATGATGGCGTAAACTAAAACATCATGGATAGACAACTCTCCAAGTGAACAGTTATACCCATATTGTTTAGAGACTAGGGGGTTGCTATCTAATGAAAAATCAACATCTTGTTAATTTTTATCCACAAAGGCTTTCAGTTCGGCCATAATGCTTTTAATTGGTCATACATAGCAATTAATAGAGCTTTCCCATTACAAGCATAGAACAGTTCTTTGTCACCAATGTAGGCACCAGCTGTCTCTCTAGGGTCACCAACACTGACTATATTGATGCAGATAGATGATACTATAGTGTTTTGTTGATACCGGCACAATCAAAGAACCCATTCGATACACAAATTTTAACTTTGACATGCACAACGGTCATCTCATCTAAAATGGCATTAATATTATTTTAGCTAATAATAATGGTAATTCACAAGCACTACAAACATTTTTACCCCTTCTAGACACTCATTGACACCGTCTCAAGTGAAGCGAAATGTGTAATTCAAGTTCAACGCCCTGAAACCTCCATCTTTCCTAATTCTTAGGGAAATAATTTGCATCAGCATACGCAGTATCATTGATGGTGTTCTGTTTAGTAATTTAGGAACACATGCCATAGGGAGGAGTGAACTTATAATAATTTCTGTGTTTATAAGAATGGCGTTCATTGCAGAGCTTCATCGCTTACATTACATTGCATATATTCTACGGTCAGTGCTACGCATGCAAATCTGTAAGAGTATAACCCTTGTAATTCATTAACCATCGAAGAAATCTGCAATGAACACAGTCTAGGATTGACCTATAACAACTGCCGATACTTATTGCATGCATTATTCCTTGATTTGGCTACCCTGCTAAAAGGTGGAATGAATGCGTTTATCCATATCATATATTACAAGTAGTTGTATATCACATGACTTTAATGGTTATACAGCTGATTATACTGCTTCCGCAGACTATTTACCCTAATCAGCCTGGTAATAAATATCATTAGCAGCGCAAGCTTATGTATAACAGTGACGGCATCCAGATAATGAGAAAAATTAATGTTAGAAGCAAATGAAGGAAATCGGAAAGCCACCTTGAAAAAAAAAACTTATTAGCGTATCCTGATGCTTTCTTTTGCTTACTCAACATCAACAATTATGCAATAGGCTATGTATACAGTCTGCACAACCCCAGGGATTTATCTTTTTTTGTAGAGTCACGCTAGAAGTCCTTCCTATCTGGTAGCGCACGGTAGCGTAGTAATACACAAAGTCTTGTCTATTGATATCCTCTCAATGACCTCTGCTGTTAACACATACAGGGTAAGGTTGAGATAATTATATCATTCAATACATGTAAGTCTTTCAATAAACTCAAGCCTTCAGGATACTTTAGGAGTTATGAGGGCATACCAAGACACACTGTATGAATGAATACGCCATCATTGTCCTTTTATGGCAAACTTTTTGTAATTCATATTATGGATGTTGGTGTCAATGACCTAAAGACGTACAACACTCTCACCATAATTCTCATAACACGCCAGGTAACTTTGAAGGTGATTACCAACAGTAACCATGCTATGTCATGTGGCTATGGGAAAAGCTCTTCAGTCTAATAATTCGTCACATTATGTATGCAGCATTAGGTCTGAATGAGCTGTATAAATAGTGTACCATATGTCACTGTAGCACTGCAGCGTCTGTAGCTTCAGAGTTCTGCTAACACACTCATCATACACAGCTTTTGGTACACATCATCGATTGGTGATGTGGAGAGAACTTAGACTATTAACGCTGTCCTGTCTCTTGTGATTAGGGGTTAACCTTACTAATCAAACGATCCCTTGTCAAGGAGCCTCATCACCAGTCATAATCAATTTCAATCAATCGTTCTAGCTGATCATAATTCAGTGCTGCCTATGAGAACATGAGAGAACACTATCAGCCTGATTGAGCAACCCTACGTAAGCAGATGCCTCGCACACTGGAGAATTTACTGTTGTACTAGTCAGCTGGGTTAGTTGTGGTTATATTACGTTTTGAAGATCTACTTGCATCCAACACGGCATCGGTATGTATACATGAAGAGATAATCAAACAGTATGATTCCTTTTTGACAGCATTTTTTATATAGAATACTCATGCTTTAGAAATTGATAGTCATCAATAGGTGTCAAACTGCAAACTTTATTTGTTTATATTTTTGCAAATATCCTTGTCAATGCTTGAAAAGCAATACTCCCTAGAAAATACTCTGTTTACAAAGAAGGATGCAGTTTAACCTAAAGTGATGCTTTGGTAGAAGTATTAGAGACAGTGAACTGAAGTTGCAAAGAGAAAAGTTTCAAGTTGCTCTGTGTTGGCCTGAATCAACTTTTGATGTCCAACATCAGCGCAGTACAAGACGTGACATAAGCTGCTAATTTAGTAATTATTTGGAAACATTGAACTGAGAAATCTTCCGGAGGCTTTTGAAAGCTGTTATTGATCCAATTTGTTGTCAAAGGCTTGGATTCTACTTTGGAGTGTAAGTGATTTTATGCGTTGCAATTTGATTTGTGGAATTATAGCAGATGTTCATGAACAACTGTAACTTAATGGCAGGTTTCTTTTGTTTCAGCAATTAGAGTTCAATAGTAATGTTTGATAGACAGTAAAGTCATATGGGAAGAAATGATGCTAGCGGGATATAGATCTGAGACTTATAAACTCAAGAGGGAGTATTGATTGGGGCATTCATCAAATGAATCCACTTGTGTTAAGAGCTCAGTCTAGATAGCGCTAGAGACTATAGTCATATATATTGGTATAGTATGTTAATGGTGTAGATGCCTGAATTAAGTTAGATAGAGCTTACCACTTATAGTCCAAGGCAAGCATGGATTAGTTAGTGCATTAAATGAAATTATTGTATCGATTGATGTCCTATGCAGCATATTGAACATGACCTCGTAGCAAAAAAGATGCACTTAGTATCGTTGATGCATCTATTCAGTAGGTTGTCATCAGTCACTCTTTAGTCTCTACTACAGTCTCAGCAGCATCAGGTCAGGCTCAGCTGTGATTTTCCTGCCTAGAGGCAGCTTATATCGGACGACGTGTTTTGCGTTTTCTACACAATGCAGCAAAACCAGATACCTATCTTCCCGTGAGTAAGTTTTCTAGATCAAAGGAACAAGGTGTCTTGATATATGGCTGTGAGTGATCTTCTACTAATGTTCAAAATCATTTTTTGTATATTTGCCCTCTAAATGGTCTACTATCAAATCTTCACGTTGAGAAGGAGTTGTCTTCACCGTATTTCATTGCATACTGTGGTGATCCATCCTCACATGGAATGTAATGAAGTATGTTGTGGACCTGTCGCAAGTTTCTACTTATGTCAGAGCATGGACAGAGATTGGACGCAACAGTAGCTGTGAAGATCTACTAAGTGCCTAGTGCTCTCTTTAGCTGGTTGAAAAGGGCCAAATCGAGATAAGATTCATTTGGTCCCCTTTAACCAGCTCTGGAAATACACAGAAATCTACATCCAACATCCATAATCTGAAGGAGCTCACAAAGATTTTGGGTGCAGCCGCCAACATGGAGTAGTTGCTCCCATATGTCAAGCTTGGTGAATATGCAGCAGTGAGGCCAAGCATCGAACACGGCATGCACTACTTGAGGGATGCTGGTACTCATGATAACGCGTAGTTGAGCTTTGTGGTTATGTAGAACATTTTTTCTTGAGCAATAATTTGAAAAATGTCATCTTTCTTATGAGCAGAAAGATATTAGGTAACGATACCAATACAAGATATCACAAGACTACATATCATATCACGTCCTGATGGTTTTCCTACTACATATTTATTACAATGCACTGTTGTAATGTGGAGAAGCAACTCCGTAATAGGTAATCTCATAAATGTTGTTCAGTATAAAGCCACAGTCTGATCTTTAGGCTGCTTGTTCATTCAATAAAACAAGTCATGTTTTATTATGTGAGTTTTATTGCACTCAATACAACCAGATGCAACTAACAGGATACAACTTTATAAGTGAGTGCTGGTCTAAGACGAGTATCGCTCCAATAATGAAAGTAATTTTAAACTGTGACACCCACTCTGGTCTGGAAATGTGTTGTAGCGGTGTAAGATTTTCATTTAAATCAACGCCTACCAACATATTCGACATCCTTCAAACAAGCCTACAAAAATTCAATTCATATTCAACCTCAACCACACCTTTATGAGGGTTATGAATTTCCGAGTAATCTTCCCATAGTGACTGCTAGTAATGCTAATCTGAATAGGAGGTAGCTCAGACAAATAGTGTGCGGGGCCTTTGTTGCGCATGTATTGACGAACCTGGGTTTGAATCCCACCACAGTCTAATGGCCATTGGGGTTTGTTGGGCCCCTGGGTGTGCTTCGCTCTGCCTATGTACTGAGAGCAAATTAACCCCTCCCCTTCAAGGCACCCACTATTTCGTGGCCCAATCTTTGGGATATGGTGAGGGATATGACCTTGTGATTATTTAAAACAAACATCTATAAGGAAGTGTTGTACTACAATTTGATATGCAGACCGCCTTATCGGCATAAAGAACCTGTGCTACAATAATGAGACTCATACCTTAGAGGGAACTTCCCCAATAGCCAACCTCCTGCTGTACATGGTTCTAAACTTTTCCTCTTCAGGCTCCAGGTGAAAGCTCAAATTATCTTCAACTGAGCTGGAGATTGTAGTCACACTATAGGCTGTTAAATTGTCTCTATTTCTTTCCTTACACGGGCAACCTGTTGTGAGTATTATAACGGTACTGGATTATAGTTACGGTCATTTATTGCTGTTGCAATAGCAGTAGCAATCCGATCTGGTTTGTGAAGCAGTGGCAATTAGTGTGGAGTTGTCTACCACCATCTTATGTGTAGACAACTCACTCCAAATTATGCATGTATCAAAATAATGTTGTAATTTTAGAGCGTAGGAGTAATTGTGACAAATTGTTTGGCATTAAAAAACCAAGGCTTCAAAGTGAATATTACATACAGACTCACCATGATCATACTTTACACCTCTTGCTGTGAACATTGTCTGCAGTAATACTCCAGATAAGGTTAGTAGGAGCCAGACAGACACTAAAGCCCAAGACTTCTCACATATTCCTGTTTCTCTTTTGAACCTCATGAGAGAGATTATGTGTATGATGATTCTCAGCTTGTTGATATAAGCATCCAGGACACAAAGAGCCAACCCGCCACTGATCACTGATGTGTTGGCTATTACCATAGCTTTACAGACACATGGCTGAAGACTTAAAATCACAAGCAATACGGAGCAGGCTGTCATAGTGCAGCCAAGCTGAGTTAGAGTAACATCTTCAAATAAGTATGAAATAGTCATGAGAATTAAGCAGCCGACCAAACCAGAAGCTTGTAAGGCTAGAGATATTAAGGCGAGGGGTCGGATTAGCACCGTGATAAATCCTGCAGCTGCACCCGCACAGCCAGATATACCCAGAAGTAAAGCCACACTGAGGTCAGATAGATTGTAGAGTACGGAAAACGTGATCAAGTAAACAGTCATGAACCCAGTGAGATGGCTGGTTATCTTCAAAAATCTGTAACCTGAAATCAAAGAAAGAAACAAGTCTGTGTAATAAATAGGAATACAGATTGTACTGATTAAGTGTTTGAACTGCCTTCATAGTTCATACACTGATAAACTGCATGGTTTGGATAACTGGTGGCCCCAACAGCATTTTTGTAATGTAGGGTATTCAGTTTCACCATTACATGTAGAATATAAGCAGAACTGGCAATGCAGAGATGCTGCATTCTCATTATCAAGGAAACAGTATAGACAGATTATAAAGGACTGTCCCGGGACTGGTATGGGTCACAAAGGGTGTAAATATGTTTATGGTATGCAAAATCAAATGGTTAGTGGTTACCCTAAAATCAGGCAAATGATTGTTAAAAAGGCTTATATGTATAGCATATAATAATGATATGATAATAACAGCAATATATATGGCTGCACGATAATTTATACACAAAGCCACCGACAATCCTTAGGTAGTTGGAGCCCGCCAGTCTATTCATAGTCAAATAAAAGTACATTTCATGGCACCAAACTATACAAAGACTTTTTTGCATGGTTTTCCCCATATGTATTTAGGTAATCTTAGGGTACAATTTCCCGTCACATGCAATGATTAAACAGTCGAATAAAAGTACATTTCATGGCATCCTAAACCAGGATGATTTATTTGCACATTCTTCCACAGGTATTTGGTTAATCTCAGGGTGCAATTTCCCGTCACACACATTTTATTAACGGTGACGAGTGTTGAATAGCATTATAATAGGCATTTGATAGAATTTCTGGCTAAGTGGAGTTCATTTCTGGGCAAATCAATATAATTTCAACTTTGTGTGTAACTCGACCAACCTGCAGTGCAGAACTCAGCAGCTATCAAGAGAAATGTTCCAGTGATCAGCGTCGATAACAATGTAGTTTTATCATCCATTGTCAGCAAAGAAACACCCAACTCACAGTCCACGCTTGATTCGTTCATCATGGCATATGAACTATTATATTTACTGAAGGTAAAATAGAAGAAAATCACTAATCAGGAGCTGAGACCGAACATGGATAGTGATGAAACATAACTACATAATTGTAGTCTGACAATGATTTCTGTATGGTAGACCTTAAATAAGTCTAAATCGCACAACTCTGGTAAGAGATTGAAGACATGACTCTATATTGTCTCCTGATTGCTCGATTTCAGGTACACTTTGCGGGATTCTCCTGTCCCAGCACTTCAGATTGCTGTTGCTGATGTAAATTACAATAAGAAATAAATTACCTCAATGCATTGCCAATCGTGAGAACAAATAATAAATTATGTATATACATACATGTAGATAGAGATGTATAGATACAAACAGTTCGCTTGTGAGTGAAGATGACTTGCTAGCTGTTTTCAAATTTAAGCATCAAGAGATTATTGAGCGTATCGTAGGTTTATCACAGTAGCATGCTGAGCCAACTGATAAATCAAATACAAGTAGTCTACATTTTTGGGTTTTATCACATTTTATTGCTTCATCTGTTGTGATTTTGATCATTTTTACTCAGCAAATAAGTTAACAATCTAATTCCTCCGGTTAGATAATACAAAAGTGGATAATATGTATAATAAGTGCATAATATGATTAAAAGCAAATTGAGATTGAGCACATTTTCGTCGATATAACAGTTAAAATAATAAATTCGCACCCATGGAAATCAGCTGCTTATGAAATGAGTCTGGTTAGTTATAAATTGAGATTTTTTTCTGTACATTTTTGTACAAATGAAGTCAGTCAAACGCATAAAAGGCTTTTAAAAAAAGATGTCAATTATTTATTAGTGGAGGTACAACCATGAATAAGCATTGAAATCCTCATGAAAGAGGCTGCAAATATTTGCTGAGACATCGATGGTCATGTCAAATTATCTAGGAATTATGACTTTACATGTCGGCTTCCATACCACACGGTCTCATCCACTCTTGACCACGTAAATGAATCCACTTGTTTGCAACTGAAAGGAAAAAATATATATATCAAGGCATAGATATGTATTCATATCAGTGTATACATAATATAGTGTATCAAGGTATCAGTGTATCAGTGTATAAAGGGATGAAAATAGTATACACTTATGTATATACTTCATGAATATGCAGCATATGACCTGGATATAGACAAAACCATAACTCTAGACGCAATGTTGAGACCTCGGAAGTTTGAACTGTAACTTAGAGTATGAGTTCGAAACTAGCATGTGGAGCTACAGTTTCGTTCTTATTCATCACACAATGAGTTAATAAATTAACTTCTTTTTCACAATGAATACATACCCCATTTAGAGCCAGCTAACACAGGACATCCTGCATGTCTGGTCTGCATATCAGCGTAACCATTCTTTTTCAAATTCCACCAGAATGCAGCAGAACCCTGAAGTCATAACGAAAATAATCAACTCTTTTATATAATCTTGTATAGCAATGTAAGCAATCATATACGGTTTGACTTGCAAAAGTCTTTCTTTTCAATCAAAATGAACATTTTCAAATATGTAACGTAAATAGATTCGCTACTCTTTGGTCTGGTCAAGTTTGGAATATGAAACTATGAAGTGTAGCATAAGACTAACCTTGACAGGGTTGACTTTAGCACCAATCTCTGTGAAGACAGTCAAGCCACCAGCTGGCACATCTGATAGCTAAAAATTCACAGAATAGAATCAGCAGTGAAAATCTTAAGATAAATTATCGTCACCAGTAACCACAAGCTGTGTGAACAGAGCCAAGCTTATTACAGAACTTATTCAAGCGGGGAGCCGCAGACATTCAAAACGACAGACTCACATTAGCAATCATGTTTAGTTTATCAGCAAAGTACATGTATTAGGAGTTGAGCAACATGACAGCGGGAAGATGAGAAGCAATTGCAAACCAAAATCATTGAGTACTTATACTCTTAATCCTTTAAATCTTGGGGCGTATTCAGCTCAAGAAGCTTGGTGTGACCAGGGAGAATGCCCTGGTGTGACGGACAGCGCATAAATAGGTGGCAAGTAATATTTTGGGGCAACTTTTCTTCATTGGCCAAAATCATCTTTTTTGTGTTGATATTTCCAAACTGGTTGATCATTGACGTTTATGATGCATTGTCTAGATTGCGAGGTCTTAGTTACCAGGCAAATTGCCCATGTGCAATTCAAGTTGGATATTGCCATTGCGATTCAAAGAATCAAATTTTGTTCGAAATTGGAGCGCTGATCTTATCTACACCTGAACAAATTTAGTTTCCAGTGGCTTAATTAAAACAAGGCGCAGACAACTCTTCGTGATGGTTCAGGAGATCAAGCGGGTTGGTAACTAGGAAATGGCAGCTACAAAACCAAACAAGCTATAAGGATGGGACAAGACGGCAGAGCAGTTATGTTTTAGTTTCCATATCCCGGGGTTCTGTTCCAAACTTACATAGTAGATCCATGTGGCAACTCTGTTTCCTTGCCATGTAGGATATACCTGATGTTTCTCATCATCCTAAGGGGAAAAAGGTGTAACAATGTAAACTATCATAGTAAACATAATACCTTACTTACATAATAAATCCATGTAGCGACTCTATTACCACTCCATTCATCAAATGTTCCTGTGGTGTCATCGTCCTGGTTGAGGAATAGTATATAATTACGTATATATGCACACAAAATGAAATATCAACTCATATATGTATCATTTCAACTGGTGAACTGTTTTGCTACTTCATGATCACTGCTGAACATCACTTTGCAAGAGTGTTCACAAGCTCCAAGCTGTCCACTTCATCAACATGACTACATTAAAAAAATTATCTTAGTGCAAACAGTATTCCTGTCCAATACTATACATCAGTGATTCGGCATCACTGAAAGCCCCCTCCCATCCTGATATTAATAAACAGCTGCTGGTCATAATCAAGGTGGATCATTCATCCCTGCAATGGGAGAGAGGGAAACTCCAAAGTCAGCATCCCAGAGACAAGTTGGAGTTGTCACCTGCTGCTGAGACTTGCACTACGTTCCATAATATTGGAAATGTACAACCAAAACCCTTATTGGTGAGCCTTATTTGCAAGACCTCATTCTGAGGGTCTTTTGATTGTGACCTGCCAAAATCATACTCTGATAGTTCCTTGGTGAGAAAGGCGAGATCTGCCATATGTTCCTTTCCAGAACCGTAATTCTGCCGAGTAAATGATTTGGGAGTGATGCTGCCTAAATAGAAGACTGATAAAGGATTTTGCAATGCAATGCAATTGCAATGATTGGGGCAATGAGTTCAAGGACACAATGGAGAAGACAGACTACAAAACCATAGCTGCAACTTCATGATAACTTCAAGAGCAAAGATGAATCGCACATTTGAATTCCTTATTTTGCATCTCCCTCAAATGACTAACTAAGGTGTACTGAAGAGTTATGCAAAGGTGATGGAGAACTGAACTTGACTAATGAGCAATCCAAATACAAGCATTATTATGATAGATGCTACTGAACGATACTGAAGCCACGTGGCACACAAGCTTATAATATTTTACCCATTATGGCGATTAGGCCATGATAGGTAATTGCTTGTAATACTAGTCATAGAAATGGCATGAGAAGATTATCGAGAGCAGGTGACCAGGGTGATGATGATGTAATCATGATTATGACCTGGAGAGACTTAACAAAACGCCTGAGGAGGAGAAGAAAGGGTCTGCTGCACAGCGTGATGTTAGTGTAATGATAAGCTGTACTCTTACAAGGCTCATGTCGAAGTGGGGCTCATACTGCCCACCTATACCATAGTTCACCACTTGAAGGCCTTCGGCAGTTTCCATGTCGAGGCCAGTGATAGCACCAATTCTTTTGGTTATAGTTGTGAATGTAGAATGGTAAGCATCATATTGCCAAGCACTAAAATGTAAAGAGTCACAGTAGAGAAACAATGATGCCTACCCTACTCATGTCATAATGAGGTTCGTATTGGCCACCGATTCCATAGTTGACTACTTGGAGTGGCTCAACCGTTTCCATGTCAAGGTGTGTGATAGCCGCAATTCGATTAGTGATCGCATTAATCATTGGATGATATTCATCATAGAGCCAGGCGCTACAACAAAAATACACATAAACAACATAAAGAGCAGATTGGTGCATGGTTTCAAACAACTACAATGAGGTGCACTTGCAGCAAACAATATCAAGAGGCGCTCCTACTAATTTTAGTAGACAGATAAGCGTTAGTATGGGAGATATGATGTTGTTAGTTCATATATTATGTATTATTCGGGATCCTCAACATCTCATCTGTTCATAAATATTGACTGGTTACAGATTAAACTCAGTATCATGTAGTGACAGAAGAGTTGGGCTGGGTAGGGTGTAGGGACTAGGTAAACTTCTCTCACATTTACTCTTCTTTTAAACAATGATCATACCTTCTGCTGACCCTGTAGAAAGCAGTGACTAGTTTTCCTGATACAGGGTCGTGTACCACAGCTCTCCTCAACTGTAAACAGCGATACATAAAGTGAATGGACAAAATTAAGATACACAAACAATCTGACAATATTGTGTAACATGAACTACATAAATACGTATAAAGGAACTTCAACTCAAAATTTTCTGTGAGTGGACCATAGAATCTGGCAAAAAACTTCTCCATGTGTAAATCATCCAGCCAATTCTAACCGAATAAGTCTCAATTTTAGCAAAGAATTGCTAGTATGCTGAATGGCTAATATATGAAAGTATAAGACATAGAAAAACAACAAATGGGGTTGTTCATAGATAAATGCAGTAAATAGCAGTAAAAATACATACAAGTATAATAATCCTAATTTATGGTTGAATTTAACTATATTATATTAATTCAGCAATGAGACTACTCACCATTGGAGTTGATAAGTTTTGGATGAGTTCTATTTCGTTGTCACTGACAACATTATGGAACTGTACTAGGTCGGGGTTATGATAAAGCTCTTCGACTTTGACTGGTTGCAGCATCAGCAATGGGTTGTCACCAACAGTGGATGTATAGCATTTGAGTGCGTGCTCATATGGATTTACCTGTAATTGGGGAATGGAATAAAGAAACCTAACTCTAAGAATAAACAATATCTTGATGGCATGATTTGTAAATAAATTAACAACTTTGTGGCTACTTGGAGCATGGTACATCACCAATCCTATATATTACCAAAGAATAAGGATATGCTTCATTACTCTGTGTTATTATATTCATCAATATCTCAGCGTTCATACTTCGAGAATTCAAAGACGGATACCTATAACTTGCTCTAAAATAGATCCTTCAGATCAGGGTCCTTTGTTCATTTTAATGATGTACACACACCTCTTTTATGTGCACAAATTGAATGATAATAAAAAATTAAAAAAAGAATCATCCATCCTAAGACGAACCGGTTCACTTCAGTTTGAACCTATTTTCCCCTATCCAAGCGCCCCTCCCGGCCCATAGACTTACATGAGTTGTTTCTCCCCTGCACAGTTTTTCATAGTTAAGGAATTCCTGAGTGGTTGCTCTGTTGATGGTCCTCTTATTCGTGATTGGTGGTAGGGAATCCTATAGATAAAAACATTTCCGTTATTGAACTACCCTGAGTGAATAAGAAAATCTATCCTATCCTTTAAAACTATCTTAAAGTTTACATACACCACCATCAATGAACTCCCTCTCATTGCCTCCATGCATACAAAAAATGGGAATGAATAAGGAGGTCTCAAGGCATGCTCCTCTATATGATATCTTAAACTTCCAAATTCAGCTGTCATTCATCAAGTTAATAAACCTGGATTGAATGAAGATGACAAATTTTAGTTTTAAGAACAGCTTTTCTTATCTCTGAGATTTGAGGAAGGGAGGAACGGTATCTTAGCTGAGTAGTATGGATGGATAGCAAACAAATTGTTCGTATGAAGCTGAGGAGTAGGTCTTTGTTAGAGAAAATCAAGTTGGATATGTCATATTATATCATGATAGCGCAAGTTTCATTTATAATGAAATTTCAGTTGGTAATGTTGTATTTCCTCAGAGTGGATCGATTTTAAATCTCTAACAGTTTAACTACTATGCTCTGATTGCAACTAGTACCTGTTTTGGAATTGGTCGACCTTCACCCTTGAAGAGAATATTTTGTTCATTTATTTCATGTTTTAACCATGCAATGACATCATATATTCTTTGCTTGGTTTTGGGGTTTGGTGGGTCCAAGCTCAACAGTCTCCAACAATAGTTCAAAGCGTGTCTTGGGTTGCCTTGCTGCAATAAAAGTATATATACAAATATAAGAGTCAGAAGTGAAAGAGATTTATGATGCTGAAATCCAGATTGCACTCAAAAAAGTGTAGCAGGATTTTGAATGAGAGGCGTCCATGAATACGCACTGATAGGCTAAGCGAATTTTACACCAATGCTGCTAAAGTTTAAAAAAAATTGTTCATAAGGCTCAGGAGTTCAAGGAGTTAGAGACTCCAACTCTAACTCCTTGCTCAGTTAAAGCAACATTCACCACATGACCCTGATTCCTATAAAAAGATAACAGTGCTCATCAGTCATTGACGACCCTACTTCATACCGGAACCAGTGTTAGAGTGGGAGGGGTGAGACATAACTCCCTTTTCACAATCAGTAAGCAGCAGAGAGTAGTCCAGATTTCTGCTACAATAAAATGAGAGCCAGTACGGCCCATTGGTGTTAGTGTTTTGTCGCATTAGAGTTAGGCGTGGAAGTAAGCCCAGTATACCAGAGCCCCATATGCCTGACCCACATATGCTAGATCTGAACTTCACTCTGATGATCAGCAGTCCATCACCTGACCCAACATTATCTTAATATTTGTCACATTGTAGAGCATCACAGGAAGTAGACTTCTGCTTTAATAGTAGTGATGCCTAGTGGTTGCTCATGCACAGGATCACTTAAATATGTCATGAGGTGTAAGCAGTGGTGATTGCCCTAGATTGTGCTGCCATCTGGCATGACCCAAGTCAACTGAACAAAAGTCCCTGAAAACTGGGACGATGCTCTCAGTTCAAATGATTGAAAACTTTCCTGTGGTTGACAAGAAGAAGACAAAAAAATTTCACAGTCTGATAAATTATTTAGCAATATTCCTTGAATGGAATTATTAAAATAGTACACCTCATTTTTTCTAGTGCAAAATTTCATTATGAGTGACTTCCTCTTATCTGATGAGAATGAGACAAACATTCCCGCACTCATATCTGTTCCCTATTTCCAATAAGCAATTATTGTTCAAGCTGACAGACACGATATTGAGCGATCATATTACCTTTGTACATAAACTACCTTAATCCCACAACATGGAGAAGCAATGGTTGAGTTCCCCTGCCCTACAGCCCCGGAAGGGGGAAAGGAGAAGCAGCACAAGCTCCAACATACAAACTTACATCATCAGCAGCGTATATGAGATAATCCAATAGTAGAATGAGATCCATGCTGTTTAATCCCTCTTCCAGTTCATGAACACCAAGTGCCTCCATCAACCACTGTAGAGCATGGTATTTATCTCCTCGCTCATAAGCATAACGCCCGATCTCAAAACAATCACTGGCTGCAAATGAACAGATGGTGTTATTCAACAATTACCAGAACTCCAAATTTCTTTAGTGCCAAGTCAATTTCTATCTCGCTTAACATGTCGTGCCCTCACGTTACGAAAGTCAACTTGACCATTGGAGAGGTTAAACAATGTTCAAACTTCCCTGGTTGGTCAAAGATGTGGCACAGGCGACCAAGGTCACCTCACCGTGGGGGTGTATTTTTCACACAAACCTGTCATTCTTGGTGAGTTGTCGACAGGAGAGAAGGTACCATCAACAAACTTGGAAGGATGGATGTTATAGGTGTCCATAAGTCGCAAAATAGCATTGACAACACCATTGAAGTCTTCTTGAGTAGGCATCTCGCTTTTGTATGCTTTCAACTGTTCAGTAAAAGCTTAAAGTAAAATATCACAGTGTTATAGGATGATGAGTATGAAAATCTACTGTGTATTTTTACTTAAAAATCTACCATTCAATGTTTGTAATCTGTACCTTCAGTACATAAAACAATACTCACTATGCCTCTTTGAGGTCTTGTTGTGCATACTTATTTTTGTTGGTATGTTTATGTGGTAGACAAGATGGTTTTGTCTTTTGTTTACAACATGGTTTTATGAATCCCCCATTAAAATCATGTAGTAGTAATAATAATCTCACTATATTTTACAAGCATATTACATATTTTTAAAACTGAATCTACTGAATCATTGCCTGATATTGTTACGATGGGTATATATCACTGTGTTTTTAGCGATGGCACCAAAAAAAGGAAGGAGGTGAAAGCACCATGGCTTACTAAGTTACAAAGGGCAAAAGTCTCATATGGTCTTACATTAAACTATTCACGATAAGAACTAAAGTCCCTTGACATGCAATGATGAGCTAGCAAGCCAAGGAGTGCTGCAACTGCAAGCACCTCCGAAGCAGGTTAAGGATGTAAATAGGAAATGGAAATTCTTAAGGAGGTGAGTCTACATGGACCACACAATTATAATGTTTGTAGGCCACTTTATTCACCTCGCTAGGAGAGGCAGTGCCTCCTGCCTACCCTAGAACTCTGGGCCTGACCTGTCTCTCTTACAATCATGACACCAGACCAGCCGCGGGTTTTGGGGGGGGGGCAAGAGTCTCTGGGGCTCAGACTACACATACCTATGATGAGAGGCTCACTCTCCAGCAGCTCTTTGACAGCTGGTATCTCTGTAGTGAACTTCTTACAGATACGATAGGCATTAACTGGGTTTGCCAGATAACTCTCTGCATCAGCTAAAGCATCGGATGCGTGTTTGTCATATTCATCAGCTAGACTATAAAAAAAAAATGTTTTATAACTACACAAGATGTGGGGGTGGTGTTTAAGAATTCATAGTTGTGTTCCAGTCTGTACATCATGTACACTGATGATCAATCGCACATTATCAACTCTGACATGGCAAAATCACCGGCTATCATGTACACCAAAACTCAGAATTATAACTTATACCTGTCCATATGGTAATTAGCATCTACGTTTCCATGGCAACACTATCTAATTTGATCCACGGTGCACTGTTAGACTTAAACTGTGAACGTGACACAACAGAGCTATTGCACCAACCGCAACGCTTATCCTTCATCAGACAACTATAGGGGATGTAAAGATTAAAGCAAATTTTGAACGGATTAAATAAACATTTTGAACAACTCACTCTGCTACACGTTGGCGTCTTGCTGGATTAGGGATGAGTGGCACATATGTTCTGATACTTTCTGCTAGCTTTTGCTCTATGTAAAGTGCCCTTTTCATTGTGGCCAATGCAGTAAATATCTCAGCATGACAGACATTCGCTATGAGCAGAACACCCAGACAGATATATAGTGTCTTCATCTTTACCACCAGCTGAAATGATAGAGAAAGTATAGATTAATATCCTGTGTAAATATCACCATGTAAATTGTAAGTGTAATCGTAAGTGTAAATTAAGCTTAAGATTTTGTTGTCGAAAAAAACGTTCTTAACACGAAGGCCTAAGAGGAGCTTTTTAGTATGAATAGCAGGTTAAAACTTATGTTGCTCTAACAAGTATTAAGTCATGACAACGACGCTATGGAGGATACAGTTTGGACCAAATAATACAGGAAACATTTTTGGCACATCTCAGTACTCCGCTTCCAAACTATAACAAGATTTGCACACAACTGATTTCATAATTCCCAGATACACCACAGAGAAACCTAAGCTAGGAATTGGATCATAGTTTTCTATCTGTTCACTACATTCTACTGTGTTGAAAATATCCGCCTCAATTGGCAAACACCATAAAACTTCTCTTGGTATCGTAAAGGTCTCCCTTTGTTGCCACCAATATTTTAGCGATAGAGTAAATCCATTGAAGTCTAATGTGATGGTGATGGCCCTTCAGCGCCACACAGCTCTGAGACAGGGGTCTCTGCATTGTAACGACAATACCATTGAAGACTATACACCATTTGATGCTGAAAGCTTACACTTCTCCAGTATGGAGTATAGTAGATAGTTCATAAACCTCAGCAGCACTTTGGTTAAATTCGGTTGCTATAGTAGTGCAGAGACGACCAACCCAAATTGAATAGTACACACAAAGATTTAATATACTAGTATATAGGCCCCAACTTATATATTAAGTCTATGGGTCCACATTAGGAAAGTGCCATGATATAATAAGAAAAAGAAAATAATGACTATTATTGTCAATGACAGCAACAATAGCATTTGAACTACAACCATTTTGGAGCGGATTCCATTAGGTTTATAGGTAAATCTTTTATCTTTCTATTAAAGTATTGATGTTTAATCCTAGGATGAAGCTAAATACATGAACTTACATGGTGGATGGCACGGCCACGTGTTTGATGCACGTTGAATACTTTTGAGCTTTGACCAATACAAGCCTTCAACAGTCTGAGGTTATACCTGGAATAAGTAACACTACAACCGCCAGTCAGTTCTCATCAATTTAGCACTACAAACAGAAGCCAACTAGGGCCTAACTAAATGATTGTCAAATAAAAATGAACAAATAGAATTATCATCCACAATATATGCTTTCAGTAACTTATCCATATCGCACATGTAAATAAGTGTATACCACCTGTTAAGTGGTTTACCTGGGTGGTTTTGGTATTAGATGCATACAATACTTGCAATCCTCAATAATGTCGAAGAAAAATGATTATTTTGGACTTCAAATGGCATTTTTTACACAGTTCCTCGCGAATCGCAAGGACACAACTTGCGTAAGAACAGTGATTGAAACCATTCCTGGACTTAATTATTAGACTGATTGCAAGCCCCAGGGCCCAACTAGATCAAGGATTGAGTTAACTCCATGCCTGGATGCACCCACACCCACCATTTCTCAAATGTAAGAATCTTGCTCCCCAGCAAAGATACATTTGACTTGTGGGTGAGTTACAGCAGTAGAGTAGGTTACAAAGTTAGTAAGCAGGAAGATTCAAGAATAAAGTTTAGGAAATAGGTTGACTACTAGTCTACTACTGGTATGAATTTAATAAAAAAAAACTCACTATCACCAAGGAGTATCGCTGTTACTCCTTGCTATCACCAGTGTTTTACTGTTTGCTAAATTAAATCCACTACAGTACAACCACCTTGCAAGCTCACAACATATTCATTATTGAGACAAATTATTGATACCTTGCTACTTATAGTTACAGATGTCAAGCTCCAATGTTGTAGGAAGACTAACTCATTATGAAGTAAATACCAACCTGTATACTGCAGTTATTTTTGTAATCTGTGAGCAATAAATGTGTATTCCTCAATGTGGTTTGTGTACGTGGCATGGTAAAGAATAACAGGTTATATGTTTAAAGTTATGTTTTCGTGTAATGTAATTTAGACTATTGGCCATGTGGGTTTGTTGTCAAAAATTCTGTTATCTGATTGGACTACGAAATAAAATTCACAAATGAAAGCAATTGAAATTTTATAGGTCATAGTTTCAGATTGTACACGAGCAGTTTCACTTTGCTAGTTTTCACTGCAAGAATATTGAATTTGTAGACTAATAAAATGTGTAACCAAGTCTTAATCCTTGGTGCAGCATTGCATTTTCCTAGTGTTATCAAGCACACAGTGGCGCAAAATAACAAAATGTACTGCCACCTACAGGCATGGATTAGCTGGCACAGGCTAGGCTTGGATGTTGTTGCATATTTGAGCCTTTTTAATTTTACTTTTTACAGCAGGGAGAATTCTCTCTCAGTCTCTGCTTACAGTTACTACTAACTACTTGTTATGTATATTATAATAAATAATAAGTAGTAACTGTATTACATGATTAGGCAAATCAAAAGCCTTGTAGAATCAGATGCCTGTTTTTGCAATAGATAAATAGTTGTTAAATGCAGACAACTGGGTTCTACACAATCTTGTTTCAGCAGGGCAGGCCTGTGCTGTGCTGAGGAGTGAGGAACAACTGAGTTTAATTTAAGAGGATAATTGGACTGTAGACAGAATTTCTTTCTCCTCTCAAGTCTCCCAACATTGCCTCCTGCCCACTTTTGTGGGCACCTAAGGCTTGCATATACATAGGTAGAAATCTGGAATGACAAGCTCTGTTTGTTGGTTTGGGAGCAAACAAATGCTTGTAAAATGTTTTACCCAGATACCACCATAGTTACCCAGGATTGCATCCCCTCCTCCCCCTCTTTTCTTATAAATCAATTGTTGAAGAACGAAGAACATTCTTTTCCGATCCCTAACAGAATTAGCGCATTACAGAAAAGATTATTTGGTAAACGGCAGCAGCCACTTTATATGGGAAACAATTCATTGTAGAATGTTGTTGGTACAGCCCACATGTTGCATGCTAAGATTGATGGACCTCACTCCAACAATGCAACTCTCACACTACGCATAGGTTGTTATTGAATGCCTTGGACTCATTTTGTTTCATTGTAGAAATGATGTCTCCCTCGGCCAAGATGATCATGCTCATGGTGGTTGGTGCTGGCATTGCATTAATTGGTCATCCAGGTAAGATCATCGATAAATACATAGTCAGTATAGTGATAGTTGATAATTTCAACCATTCTCCTAACTGTCTGTATTGCTTAAAGCATGATGTAGAGTAAGGGATCCTGTGTTGGTAGTCTGATTTGAAGAATTTAATTATTGCTGCTAGAACATAGGTGTATTCAGCTGAAGCTTAGAACGTCTTCATTCGTTTATTATGATGGCTTACTATCTCTACGTAAGCCTGCGAAATATGTGTTGATGTTATCCTTTTTGAAGTGCATGGCGAGACTGACAAGGGGAAGTTGTTCGTCGTATTGACCACGCAGGATAATCCACACCATATCAACTATGCTAAGATGAGCAAAGCATTCATACAGCAGCAGGCACATGAGCACAGGTCCTCCATGAGCATTGATGTTGTTATCTCGACTGAGGAATGGCCTGATCTGTTTGGCGCGTGGACTTTCTTTCCTCTTCTTGAAGAGTGAGTCAAGATCAATTAACTGTCAATTATATATAGTTACGTCAGGACTTTTCACAAAATATGAATAAGTGGGCAACACCCGGCATAAATTTACTTTATTGTATAAAAAATCAAAAATATTGTGAATTTTCATTGTAGACATAGAACTGTGGTTTCGCTATAATAATTTATTTATGTGCTTTATCAGGTTAGGTTGTTATGTAAATAATTAGATGCAGGATAATAGGCGCTTTGATCGAACAAATCTGGTAGAGTTTCGCTGCCTAAACCACTTTCAGACCAATCAGCACATTGGAAACAGTTTAGATAATGCAGGAAGATCCATTTTACACCATCCTAAATATATATAATCCTAATACCTCTGTAGGGAACTATGATATCATTATATGCTACCATGCCTAAGGACAATCAACCAGTCAAATCCATGTTCAACATTGACATGCTACAATTAGAGCCGTTATTTCTTCTTAAATCAAGCTTCTGTGTGCCAGGTTTCAATAATGAACTGCCCTTCAGAGGTAGAAGAATGATCTCCCGGTTGTAGGGGAAAGCGTTATAATGCATCATTCCTGTGCTTCCAAAATGTTAATAATTTTCTTATTGCTGTCAATGTGGTATGTATTGGTGTCCAGAAAATAGTAAGAGAGAGATTGCAAGGACATTTGATTGAGGGGTTGAGGATGTTGTATTTTTTGGTTTGGTTTGGTTTAATTCGTTGTCACATATATACATGTACATACATAATATAGTGAAATGATATATGGATTTGCCGCTGATGACTAAAAAACTAAAAGGTTCACATGATAAAAAGTAATTGAAAATAAAAAAATAGCACATATACAAACTAAAATAGAACATTGTATTAGCGTTTACTGGAGTTATTGCAGACATTTATAAAATGTCGTATAATGCTGTCACTACCGATTGCTGCTCGATGTTTTTATGATTGCAGCCTTCCAGATCGGAGTTTAGTCAAGAATGAGTGGAAAGGATGGTGTTCATCCTTCTGTATGTGGCTAATAAAGAAGTTCATTCTTTCTTTGACAATGCAGTCAAAACCACAGTTCTCTAGGCCATAGCTGCTTGCAGTTTTGTATACTTTACGGATTGACTTGATGTCTCTATCACATAAATTGGTAAAAATGACTAGTAAACAATAGAAAAAACAGGATTCAATGAAACTACAAAAAATCTGATTGAGAAACTGATTGCTGGCCCCTAAAAACTTAAACTGCTTGACTAGATACAGGCGTTGCTTAGCACTCGATGTTTTATCTGCGATGTGAGTCCCAAAACGCAGTTTATTGTCCATTGTTACGCCAAGATATTTGACACTGGTGCTGGGAGTAATCACTGTGCCATCCAGGGAGAGCTGTTCAAAATCTGGGGGGTTACGCTGGGTAGTGAAAAGCATTTCATTTGTCTTGGTTGGGTTTAGCAGTAAATCACTGGATTTGCACAAAAGACTTATCCTACTGATCTCATCTAAATAGTTTGCAAAATCTGCATCAGCGGCTATGTTTCCAATTATAACAGTATCATCTGCGTACTTCAAAATTGTAACATTTTGTTTTTCTGATCTGATACCATCCGTGTAGATTGAAAACAAAAGGGGGCTTAAGACTGTGCCCTGTGGTGTTCCAGTATTTGTGACTAATTTTTCAGATAATTTGCCATCTACTTGTGTATATTGAATTCTGTTAGATAAAAAACTGGATACCCACTTTGGAACTCTTAAATCCAAATGTTGTAGCTTATCAATCCAAAGACTCACGTTTATGGTAGAGGAAAAACCTAAGAACAAACATCGAGATAAATCAGTAGCCTTGGCGTCAATACACCTAGTCACGGTGGTGATCAGCTGTAGAACAGCATCTTGTGTGGATCTACTGGATCTGTTTTGAAACACAGAACAGCATGCGAGGCCCAGATCTAGGAATTGTTTCTAACAGAAATGAACAAGCATGTAGCTGTGACCACTCAATGGGCATACTGACTCTCGTGATCTGACTGGGCATGT
Source organism: Membranipora membranacea (assembly GCA_914767715.1). NCBI lineage: Eukaryota > Metazoa > Bryozoa > Gymnolaemata > Cheilostomatida > Membraniporidae > Membranipora > Membranipora membranacea. Next base: position 14,337,747 of record OU612065.1, on the reverse strand, counting down.
AGATCTTTGGTAAACTAGGCTATCATTGCCACACACGAGATGTCATAGGGCTTAGTATGCATCATGCCCAATTTTAATATGTTTTAATGAGTTTTGTTGAGGTTCTGGTAGAAATATTGTTCAGGGAGAATGAGACAGCCCCTCTATGAACTGATAATGAACATTTCCTAATATTGACAACAGAAGACAACTCATGCTGCTTATTCCGCATGCATTGGAAAACGTAGCCACCAGAGCAGGTGGCCGATCAAATGGCTTCAGAATTCTGAGACTCGATTTGGCGGAGATCAGCTCATGCCCCAGAGCTGTACATGTGCAGATAGCTCAATTGGCCTAACTACCTGGTTAACACTAATATAGGTGTTATTCATAAAATGACCTGCGGTAAACCACCCAATTTTTGTTATTTTGCTAGTTGAAATAGTATATGATATATCCTTACTCTGATATGACATATATATATATGTTATGATATGATATACGATGATTGTGAATAGATGGCCACATAACAGTTAGGTCACAGGTGTATTAGTGAAATCTTAGCATCCGAGAATCTCAACAGTTGAAATATGTAATACACATTGTGTGGGTAGTAACATAACAACATCTTACTTTAATGGTACTCATAGGGGCAATTACCAGCAAATGTGTAGTGATAGGATCGGATTTGGCAAAATTGAGAGCAAAATAGACTCTTTATCACAATCTCCCTTCTTTATATTTTATTTATCCGACCTGACCTCACAGTTTTAGCGGATCAATGCATGACGAAATACTGAACGCTCACACAGGAGTAATTTGTCTCATAAAGGAGACACCTGTCAGGCCACAGGAAGATCACCATGGGCGTTAATCATATTTAATTACCATGGGTTACAGAGTCTGATCACCATGCACTTATCTAGGCGATGAGGTTTCATCTGCATATATGTTTATTAAGTCCAATCAGGTTTTATTTTAGTTGTCTACATGACTTCTATCACAATTTCATATTGAAAAAATGAGGTGACTATTATATGAAGTGACTGGAATCAGCCTATCATTGAGAAAGGTTGATTCTCTCTTTTATAAATTTTATGTTTTTTTCAGGATAGCTGAATCTTATGAAAATGATGGGGTCCATTGGTTACTTCTTATTCCTGAGTACACAGAACTAAACATCACTAATCTCATCAAGGTGGCTGCCAAGCATCAGCACACAGAGCCTATAGCTATTGGTCGAGCACTAAAAGATGACAAGCACGTTATAACCCACCACTTCGCCAAACCTGGCTTACTCTATCCAGATACATCTGCAGGTGTTCTACTCAACTGGGCAGCTGTCGAAATGTTTACCAAGCTGGCCACGCCGCCGATGGATTTCAATATTGATGCAAGACATGAAGTGAGCATTCATTTTCCCTTTTGATATCATCATTACTGACATAAAAATGTTGCGGGGGGGGGGAAAGGGAAAATTGTTGCTGTTGCAAAACAGTGATGGTCGGACATTGGACAGCACACACAAAATAGAGTAATTAGTGTAGTAATGGCTTCAATGAAACCTAACATGTATGGAGATTCAAAGCTCTCATCGCCGTTTCAAACTTGTTGTATCATCTTGTAACATTGATAACTTTAAAAGACATGCAAACATGACTGCGAGGGTCGTTTTAACATATGCCATGGTTAATAAACGTAATGTAGTCAGAATACAATTCAAGGCTTGTATGTTTCTTTATTAAATTATCATGAATCAAATGAGTTACAGAATAATCGTGGTACAGCAGTTAAAAAATGACATTGTATCTATGACCTGCATCCAGGCTTGGGGATATTAAAGTGATTTTCTTTTTACCTTCAGTTGGCTGTAGCCTTGAAAGGCGAGGATGTCTTCCTTGAAGATTCAGAACAATTCTGTGCACCTGAGCTGGAAAAGATGGATACATGTGTCACTCATTACACAATTCAGTCGATGATTTGTGTGAGTTTGTGTGACTTTATGACAGCTTAGCATATTTTTTGCTGATCACTTCAATGCCTGAGGTGTCAGCAAGCGATTCTATATGAGTCTGAAAACCGTAGATAAATTTGAAGTTTCAGTAGTTTCAGCTGTAATGTTGTTTCACAGACAGACTTCCATCTAAGTTTTTTTTAAAATGCCAGTCTAGCGTGAACCTTAATTGATCTATCACTGTGGAACTGTGATTGTTGAAGTGAAGTTTATTAGCCGTGGACGGTAAATACCTAGATGTTTCTCTGAGATTTATTTTCATATTTCTTTCAGCCAGCTAGCAGTGCTCATAAAGCAATCACAGTGGATGACATATTTATCCTGGTTAAAACTGGTGAGGTCTTCCACGACTCCAGAGGTATGTCAAATTATCTAACTCTGGTCAAAAATCATGTTCATTATTTAAATCAATGTCACTTACAGGCAAGGAAAGAGTGATTCATAAATACAATGTTCATCTCCTTATCAAATTTTTTAGCTTTTACTAACAATTTCCCATAATTAATAGATAATTGTATTTTCGTTATGACATACTCTCAGCGTGTGCAACTGTGTGACCATGTTAGTTTTCACGCACACATTTTTACTGACTGTGACCAAAATATCATCCACACGTTTGTTTATTCATTTTGTCTAAAATATGATGTGTACAAAGATTAAAGATTAAGATTAAACTCTGAATACCTACTTAATGTGTTATTTGTGTTGCAACCCTGTTTGGAATAAGCTTGATTCATGAGGAGGAGTTATGTGAGTGAGAGTGGTAAGCAAGTTAATCCTGAGAGATTCAAATGTCCATCACTTTAGATCTTGAAAACCCCAGGAACTCTTTATGATACCGTTCTTTATTCCCTAGTTCCATTGCAAAAGCGCCTTTGGACGAATGGAGTGAAGAATTTGGAGTATTGCAGTGAAAAGGAAGACAACTCTATACCTACGGTGAAGATTGATGCACCCAACACGGAGCGAGGTAAGCCTCGAACTATTACAGTATTAATAAATATCCTCAATTTCATTCGAAATAAATGCTAGTGGATTTTTATTTCATCAACCTTTGAGGCTTTGGTAGAATTAACAGGGTATGGCTGGACAGATTTGTCATGCTAGTTCAAATTTTCAAACAATTCGAGTTATTTTATAGAGCAAAATAGATATATGTATAATTCAAATCAAATGTACAACTATGAAAAATGTCAACAGTATCAGCTTATCACTACATAACAGTTATGCTTTTTATGTGGTATTGAGGATGCTCAATATATGGATTGAGTTTCCATAACTCTGCGTCTTACAGTTTTATTTTAGCAACTCCTTGATGACAATGACAAAGAATGAAATAATTACTGTTCTAAAATTCAAAATATCAATGCAAATATCCAGCTTTTAAGTTGTGCTCTCATTAATCATGAGCATATAACTCTTAAATATCCATATATAAATCTTCCAGTACGCCCTAACCAAACTCCTTTCCTAACATGTTTCCTCCCCAGTGCCCATTATAAATAATATCTTTGTTTTATTTTCATATTCCAGGACATTGTGCCAAGTTTATGGCCATACTCAAAAGAGCATACTCAAATGAACATATCAGCAGCAAGAAATGGGTCATTATTGTTGATGATGACACCATAATGAAGTACGTGGTGAAATCTTCGACATTGACTTTGAACATTCAGATATGTTGTCAAAGTCACCTAGCTGAGAACTGCCATTTCGGTGATAGAAAGTGGTCCCAATTCCCTACACCAACCCCCTACAGTCCATTGCTGGCTCTATAATGCCTTAGCTGCATGTCAAATTTAGAGACTAAATGGACGATCTGATTTTCATGAATACTCAGCTTTATGTGACTATTTCTTGAAATATTATTATATCAACACTATAATCATTGAGGCCAGCCTTGCATTAATGCCTGTTTGTCTTTTAGCGTGAGCCGCCTTGTAAAGCTGCTGACTTGTTATAGTACAGAGACACCCGTCGTATTGGGAGAGAGATACGGTTTTCGATCCCATACTCATGGCTATGACTATATCACTGGAGGTGGTGGGTGAGTTGGAAGCGCATTCTTTATTAATTGAGTATGCTTTGCTTAAAGCGCTACACATCTTTCTTGGTGGTAGATTGTAGTATAGCTTTTTTTTAGGTCTGCTCCTACCCTGCTACTCTTTATTACCACGTTATCAGAAACCCAATACCAACAAACAATCAATTAATGAGTTTATTAAACAATATGCATGAACTGTCAACTGTATTATTTTCTATTGCTGTTCTTCAGTACGGTGTTAAACATGGCCGCTATAAAATCAGTTATCAAATCTGGACACAAATGTGCAGCTGATGATAACCCTGACGATATGATGATGGGCATGTTCTCTAAAAGGCTGAATATTCCTGTTTTACATTCTCCGCTGTTCCATCAGGTGAGTGATGGCTATGAATATCTCCTTTATCAAAATTGCTGTAGCTAGAGTAAAAATTGATTTGAATGAGTCAGTGAATAGATCCTCTGACACAATTCCTGCAGCGTTGTGCAGTTGGAGAGCGCGATGGTTCTGTTAAATTGGTAGAAATTTCAATGCTGTTGATAGTAAAGACTAAATATAACATTAATATTATGAACAGATGAAAGCTTTGTATGTGACTTGTAACCTACAAAGATAAATATTTTGTGTCTGCACTGTGGTGGTGACTTTGTCTCAATTTTTTATTTTTGTTATATACTAATTTATTCATGCAGGCTCCACCATCTACCTATGCAGAAAAATACCTCAAATCTCAGAAGGATTATGCAATATCATTCCACAAGTACAACGAGGATATACCGGAAAAGGTAGCTTCAGAGTGGCTTGGGCTAACTGTAGAGAAAGAAGGTCCACTTCACATTGAACTTTGATGTTGCGCCATGTCGCTGAGTTTGAATGATTGCTGACAAGTTGTTGTGATATGAAACAACTTTTAGTGAATAACTTACTTCAAATTAAGTTCTATGACATGTCATGAGCTAGCCTGTCTGACAAGCTTTATAGAACTTGCCAATACAGGCTAGTCCTTATCCTTTGCTCAACCGGTAAGGTGAGATGTCTCATAGACATTCCAGCCTCATTTTATCTTTTCTTTTCTCTGAAGGCAATTTTATTGGCGCTAAAAACTGTATTGCTACGGTGCTCCACTTTCAAATGCCACACACCATACTTAATTTTTAAAATACTCAAACCTGCTCAAAATAGACTCAGTTTTACTGAGCTGATATGCTACAAAATGTGCCTCACTTGAGAAACCATAGATTGATGGTATGGCAAACAGAATCTGCACAGAATGGAGTATTAGAAAGTGCTATTTCTCTTGGCCTACAGGAGTTGGGATTGGGATATAAAATATGAGACAATATCAAGGATAGAAAAATAATCCAGCCAGTGCTGAAATAAATCACTAACAAATAGCAGTCTTTTGGTTTCTAAGTGTGGCTGCATCTTTGGTTGGCTTTTATTTTACTTCACAGCCATAATATAACAAACCACTCAGCAAGTTTTTCACCTTTACTGTAAACTTGTTGTGAATCTCAAACTTTAATTAATAACTGCCAGACACTTTCAAATCTTTTTTTTTCAGTAGTCAACTATATTTTATGGCAATAATGAGTTTACTATATCAATATACACATTTAGACAGACAACAACTGAAAGCAGCTTTAGATTTACAATTCTATAGACAAAAATAAATGTGTTTGCGGAAGCTTGGACAATATACATTGGTGCAATGCGATATTGGAGTATCCATCTTTCTAAGTGTGAAATGCATAGTACAGCGTGTATGACCTTAAATCCATCCAACATACAATATAATCATGATGGGACAATCCTGGTAAATGCTTGGTTCGTGAAAAATTGAAAAAGTCAAATTTTGGCAACATGAGATAATAATGAGAGGCATTCAGATATATGTACAAATTGCAGCAATTTTGGTAACACACTAAATGAGGATAATACAATCACTGCACAGCTTCTAAGACTAAGTTGATCATTCACTCAGACATGTTGTACCATTTTACCAGACCCTGATTTGCCAGCTCTCTATTTACCACATACGCCTAAAATGATAACCACAATAATTATTTAATTGAAAGGAGACATGGAATATGATACCTTTCCTGTTGAGCAATGAAAAAGCATCCTCACTATGATGACTGCATTTTCCCATTTTAATAAAGCTTAGTACTAACTGAATGCCCAAGAACCGCTAGGGACCAAATATAATAATCTATAACTCAATAGATCTTTTTTGAACATGAAACACAGTTTGTATGACACCAGGTCTTAATCGTAACCATTCTCTTCTCCAATATTTCAACCTCTCAAATGTCGGTTTATTTTTCTGGATCATCATAGTATGCTGCGTATCAAAAATGGTGTGAGAGTCACTATGTTTACAGGTAAACATTTTCGAGCAAGTATGTTTTTCTTAGCCAAACAAAATCAGATTACATCTATTTGGTAATGCCTACCTGGTGATCACGCTGGGCGAGAACATGAATATAGGGTACATTATTCTCAGCAACTGCAGCTGGTTGACATTGCACCACCTGTCCCGACGTCATGGCTAACAAGGCATCTGTAGCCTCAGCTGAATAGGCTACCCCGTCCACTATATTAAAGTAAGAAAATGATCCCAATACGAATTCACTGATGGAACGAAACTCAAACTATTGCAAGAGTCACACATTGTAAAAATCACCATTTCATGTGTTACCATTACAAATAATGCTATATCGTATATCACATGGTACCGCCATATTTTGGTCCACCATATTTATCAGAATAGCACATTATATAATGTTGTTCTTGATTGACACATACACATTCAATTGTTACAGGGTTATTGACAGATGCACATTCAACAGTTACAATGACTGTAGAACGCTCAAATTCGTTAAAGTCTAACAAAGACCAACTTACATGGCTCCACATTGGCTAGGTAACATTCCACCGCTTGGAATGGCAGACTTAGGAAGTCTTCTCTGATCTGCCTGAGTAGATCAGTCTGTACTGAGGCGTATCCTCCCATATCCATGAGCTTAATCTCACACTGGAAACGATCCTCACTGAAACTCATGACCTGTGCTCGATACCATCGACCGTTCATGGGGGCCACACATAAGATGCTGTCTATAAAATAGTGAGATATCTATGTGATAAATAACGGAATATGGGGAATAGAAGTTATTTGCTCACATTGAAAGAAGGAGACAACTCACCAATAATGTTGGATAATTATGTCCATTCATCTCATCAGGTAGAATGTTCCAAACTCTAATAGATGTGTTTCAACTTCAATATACTGATAATCATAATGATTTGATAGATGGCAAGCTGTTAAGGTACAACACCTTAGACAGTTTAAATGTGTTGACTTTTTAGTTTGCTCACCATCAATATTAGTTGGTAGAGGGGGTGATGTGGCACCATCACCGTAACAGCTGTTCATGCAATCATCCAGCCTCTGCCAAGAGTTAAAGGTTGGATGCGTTGGCTGTTGTACGAATATGTGGCCGGCATTGACGCAGTTAGATACAACCACATCAATCAGTACACCCATAGGGAGATGCAACTATAACAAAAATATTCACATAGTAACATAGTGTTTTCATCCTATAGCAGAAGAGTTAGTTCAACAGTATTATACCCCATTAATGAGGCCTATCACTGTGATTGCCTGATACTTAGTTTGCTGTAGAAAAGGGCTAATTAAAGGTATGCCCTAATATTCATCTTATCTTTATCATCATTACATGATTACGGGAGCAACATAAATTATATACATTACAAAGCATATAATATTACTATTCTTATGACATCATAGGATGCCAAAATGCCTGCAAAAATACCAGAAAATGCCCACATACATGTATAGTAGAACTGTATATATAAATATATATATAGACAATAAATCAACTCCAAAGCTAAAACGTGGTAAGGTGTGATAGACTAATGTCATGAGTCTTCTGTATGGTCATTTCATTATAGCCTAAGTTCTACAGACCTGCATACGATCAGAGGAGAGGGTTAAGCCTGCGGTGGATATTCCAAGCTGATCTACACTAGTAGTATCCACATCTGGGTACCGTTTCTTTATAGCACGTAACGCGCGTTGTACATTGCGCTCATTACCTATAATAGTTATCACAAATTCATGATAGCACATATTTATTCGGTGTATGTTATTTGTACACTGCCCCGAGGATCCAATGCTACGCTACCCTCCTGGTAAGGAGGATAGAAATTAAAATATTATCATGAAAACATTACGCCCTAATTTGGATATGCAGACAAAAAATGGTTTCAAAGAGGGATGACGGATTCAGAATGATGAAGAGTAACCTACCTTCTACAGTACAATACCTAAAAGTAGATAGAACCGGCTCCCTTCCAATCTTGATGTTAGTGTTAGTTTCCTGCTTCAAAGCTGAAATATTTCGCCCGCTCTTTCCAATAAACAGCCCACAAAGCGTCTCAGGAATAAGAAATTTATATACCATCTTCTTTAGCTGACTACCACTAGCAGAGCCGTTCTGGTGGATAGAAGATAAGATGCGACCCATATCATACCATAGCAGCCTAAGGTAGACAGACATTGACGTAACACTTAGTGAAATGACCTGTTAGACATGTCAAGAATGAAACTGGGTTGGATGAACTCTACTCAAATGTTGGACAGCGTTACCACAAAGGTCAAAAAATTGTGTTTTCATACACTGTCCTGGGATCAAACAATTTGATGTGTGCAGGCTTCCCATTTGGACTAGGCGATGCTGCTAATGAGACATAGTTTAAAGACATATATGAAGACATAATCTGCTGAAAATAAATCAGCATTAAGTTGTCAAAATGACGGCATGTAATAAAAAAAGAAATTACCTCTGTGGCTGCTGAAGGTGACACAATTGATGGCTTTTTCTCAGCACCAGGGGATGTCACTTTGTGTTCTTTAGGTGAGGTTGGCAGCTTGGTTTCTAACGGTTTTGTCAGTGATGTTTTTATTTCGACTTGGACTTGTTCGGTGGATGTTGGTTTTTCATTAACTAGAACTGGTTCAGCGGTTTTAGAATCGGAGACAGAGCCACCACCACATGAAAGCTTGGTTTCAGAATCAGTAGCAGAATTGATTGGGATTCCCTGTAACAGAAATCAAATCAGAGCCTAAATTGAGGCAAAAACATCCTTGGTTCAACTCCTAGAAGTAACGTCCCATTAAGACTTTGTGGTTATCTATGCGAATCATAGGGCACAATTTTAATATTCCATGTTCAAAACATTGCATGGAAGTAAAACTTACGTTGCTGTTTGGCGAGAGCGCTTGATGGTTTCCATTTGGTGGTTTTACATCTGCAGTCGGCTGACTTGTCCTTTCAGACTCCTTTTGTAGCGATTCATCCCCTTCAATGTTTCTAGATATGATTGGTGCATTGGTTGACAACACAATGCCAGAATCAGTGGTGACTGATTCACACCCATTCACACTATCATCACTATTTCTTGAATCATCCATGGAGGCAGATACACCTGAGTTCTCACTCTCTTGAAGTGTAACTTTTTGCTGAGTGACCTCTTCTTGGACAGCACAGGGCTGGGAATGAGTGGCCATATTCTTCTCGATCTCATCCAGGCTGGCGTTCAGCTGTGTGACAGAATCAGATTGAATTACAACTTCTTCATGCACCACAGCTGGCTCAGTAACTGATGTGTTGTCGGTTTCATCTTTGAGATCTTTGCTTGGCACGTCCTCAATTCCGTTTGGTGGCAGTGCATACGTCATTGGAGATTCATTTTTAAGGACAATGGGTACTTCAATAATGTCACTGTCAAAGCTACATTCTTCTGTTTTGGCATCACCAGCAACATCACTCTCTTGAGCATTAGATTCTTTCTGGGCATGTCCGATCAACAATTCTGTTATATCACTATCATCCAGCATGATGATATCACTATCGTCAGGGAAAGTATCATCCACTCCTGTTTGAGAGCCAGCATCACTTGATAAATCTGAGCTGTTTAATGTAACAGTATCGTCAAGGTTGATCACCACTGGAGGAGCAGAGAGTGCTGTCTCGACAGAGTGTGGAGCTATGATATCCTCTTCAATAACAAATCTATCGACACAGAGTTCAGGGCCTTCATCTTCAATGAAACTGTTTTCTGCACCAGGCATAATCTCATGTGATCTGTCTGCCTCCGGTACATCTTCATCATCGGGAAAATTAGCTTTCATACTGAACTCAAATGGTGGTGAGATCTGTGTATCTGCATTTTGAGATGGTTCATTCGGTTGATGAGTGGTTTTGCCCTGAATGGAATTATCTTGAGTGTCCTCGACAGGCTTTTTGTCAATAGACTTCTTTCTCTTTTTCAGAGGTTTCTTGAATAGCGATTGGTAAACAACCCATGCGATTAATGTAGTCCCAAGTGATACACCGACTACAGTCAGTATTTTCGTTCTAGTTGAATCCATTACAGCTGATTAGATGGCTTATTTCTAAAAAAGAGAGGTTTAATAATTAGTCCTGTGAATTCCTCTGTGTTCCTTTATATTGACCGGATCTCATTGGTGTGTTCTAGAGAGTGAAGTGAATTAACAAGGCCAATTCCCTTAAACAAGTTTCTTAAAATTGTCAACCAACTTTCTTAAATCACATGTCCGACATACCACACAAGGACAATCTCACACAATAGCAATACGCTTGCATATATATCAGTCATAATTAGCCAGGGGAAAAACGAATCCCTCATTTTTAAAAAGCTACCAACAGAACATGGATATCCATGATCTAGATTGTTCAGTGTGTGCATTTATCCATTCATTATTATTATGTAAAAGAATTTGAGCGCAGAAAGTTCATCCAGTGATTTAGCCTGGGCAGGCTGTCTGCACTGACCAGCTACCAGAGAGAGGAGTAAGAGTGTTATATGAAAATTCATGACAATCAAATCAACATTTTAGAGCTAAAAAATGATTAAGGTATTCAATGCATGTCTAGAATCCAAATGACAGTCGAGTCACAGAACAAAAGAAAGATGAGATTAAGTGACCACACTAACTCAACTGTAACTATAATAATTCCTGACTCTAGCCTAGCTAGCAAGGAAAGTGTCAATAACACTCATTGGTCTAGCTAGTTTAGTCTCCTACAACATGACTATACTCAACTCGAAATTCACCCTCAATAGCTAGTAGCTAACAGTAAGTAAGTAGCTAGTTTAGTTAGTTAGTCACTCACAGTCAGTCACTGATTGATTATTATAAATAATAATGATAAATAAGCGGTTCTACCCCAGTTGAGTTGTTGCTCTGTTCATCTATTAATGGCCTTCTACATATTGACTCTGGTACTTACACATAACATTCCCTGTTGTCTTTATATTTGCTTGAATAATCTTTTCAATTACAACATTGCAGTCTTTTTTCCTTCTTTCTCGTTGCAAGGGAAGAGAGTGAAACTCAATTTAAAAAGTAGTCCGACATGTGGTAAATGAACGGATGAATCATATTGGTGCGTAGTTATAGATCATAGTGAGTGAGACGGTTCCATAAAAGAGTTTCATTTTGACCCTTTGCCTTGCAGTTCAGTTATAACAAATTCTCATAGAGGAGAGAGTGACTGAAATAACATACTGTAATAGGGACTCTAGACAATCCCTCAGAACAAGCAAACTGAATCCAAGTGACCTCTTCATTTGCAGTAAGTAAAACATTGTTGTTGATATGTAAATACTAAATAGTATGCCTTGATTGACATTCTTTCCAACTATTAGTATTACTTACTTTACTAACTAAGTCAGCAGTGAGACTGGCTGTGACTTGTGAGGGTGTGTGTAGACTGTAGTTGTTGTTGTACTTGTTACTGTAGACAGTTTTTAACTAGTCTTCTCAGCTTCTCATTTTCTACTGCTCTATATGCAGCTAGTCCTCTTTCTACAAGCATCTTGTATTTTAGTTAAAGTCTCTGGCCTTTGGTGTTGGTTTAATATCTGTACAGCATGTTTTCATTGCAAGTAGGCTTAGTTAGTAGATGACACTCTTATTATGGGTTGCATGCATGTCAAATAGGATATGATTATGTTAACTTTCCTGAAACTTACATACACTTCAAACACACTACAACCACACCTTTCAAGTGACCGACGTCAAAACATAATGACCATAGTTGGGCAAAACGGTGGAGCTTAATCGTCCGCTCATTCTCTATCTGGTTTCTTTTCGGTCCTACATCAAAACCTTATTTATCTATGAAAGTATTTTGATGAATGAAATGCTTGTGTATGTATTAAAGCTTTATAATTTTTGATAAATCTAGCTAATGGCAATGCATCAAACATGTTCTGTGAGACTTTGTCAGCTGTGCATGTTTGGTATGTTTCTGTGTTTAGATGGACTACTGCGTATGTTTCTTTTACGATGGATTCCAAGCTTCCTGTGTTACCATGTTATATTCATATTTCTCTCAGTCAAAGCATCTCGAAATCAATAACGGCCTTTCGATAAGAATCAGTGGAACGTATGGATCCAGGTCCCCGTCTTTGCTTCATCCAAATCAACGGAATAATCAGATTATTTAACTGTTCTATTCCTTTTTTACTTTCAGTGAAGATGATCAATTAGAATCACTAAGAAATGAACCAACATTGTGTTGAGGTGTCCACCTCTCAAAACAAAGCCGCAATCAACCATCTCAATTCTGGTAGCTGACTAAATCTTTGGATATAAAATGGAGCAGCTAGGAGAGTATGAGTATAGCAAACGTGATCTCATAGGACACGGAGCATTTGCCGTTGTGTTCAAGGGCAGAGTGAGAAAGGTAAGGGAAGCACCATGGTGTGCTAATTAAACTGAAATGTAATGTCCAAGTGTGAAAACTTCAGACGAAGGTAATGAATGCACTCATTTTGTCTAACTTGTTTCAGCTGTTCGACTATTGAGATATAAAATTATGTTGTGAATCACTTGTTCAAAAAATCAATATTACACCATAGAATGAATCTGCTCTGATAGATGCTGATTCTCTCCATCTATTTTAGAGTCCTCAATCTACTGTGGCGATCAAGAGCATAACAAAGAAAAACATTGCCAAATCTCAAGCACTACTCAGTAAAGAAATCAAAATACTCAAGGTTTGTCATACTGTCGTGTTAGCGCCCCAACTCTTAGCTCTTCTTAGCTTAAATCTCTTCCTTGACTGATACACTGTCTAGTTTCTTGTGATCCTGACCCCATGGTTGGAAAGCTCATAGTTCACATTATATAAGTTTTTGTGGATTTAGATGCTGCCCGATGGCGACTGGGTTTTAAATGTGATAATATTGTTTTCATATACTTCGGAAAGTTGGGTATCATCCAATATTTCATTGTTTTGTAGGAGTTGTCAAGCTTACAACATGAGAATGTTGTTGCCCTTATGGATTGCAAGGTTGGTTGCATTATAATTCATCAAAACTTGATTTTTACTATTTTGATCGAAATGACCTTGCCCAAATATAATACCACCAGCTGTTCTAGTAATCCTTTGTTGACATATTTTTGGATATTGATTGGCTCTTTAAAATCTTGGCTCCGCCTCTTCAAAACAAAGTGTATGTTCTCATCATGCACGTTTCAACGAAGTTTATGCATTTGCACGTTTCGTGCATGTGTTATACAAGCATGGTATGGTATGTCAGGCATGGTTGATTTGAGTTGACACCATTAGGCTTTGGTAATAATATATGAAAACAAACCCAACCAGTATTTGTAGGTAACTATATAACCTAGTCCATCTTCAGATTAGCTTTAGTAAAAAAAAAAGCATGTCTTCGTTTAGGGCTTTCTGACCAGAATACACTGCCCATGCTGTCCCACTGTATGATGTAGATAACCACAACACTGTACTCCATAACCTCTTCTTCGATTATGACTAATGTGGGATTTTTTGTCGTTTCAGGAAACCAACCATCATCTGTATTTGGTTATGGAGGTAAGCATTTGGTGCAATGTGTTTGTTGTTTTTATTTCCTATTGGTAGAGAATTCTTCGAAAACGCTGATAGGCCTGTTTGTTGTTTGTTTGTATCTCCGCTTTGATAGCTGGCCCGTAGCAATGTCAGTATGGGGATCCTTGACAGAAATAAACTTCCAATATGAAACATTATTGCATTATCCCATTTCTGGTCTCAATGACTCAAATTATGAACAACATTGTTTTTGTGATGAAATTATGTTTGTGGGGTGATTAGGAATAACCGATAATGCATCAGGATGTTATTCATATATACCATTAGATAAACTTGTATTTACTGTTTGTAGTATTGTAATGGAGGTGACCTAGCAGATTATTTACATGCTAAAGGTACACTTAGTGAAGACACAATCGCCATGTTCCTTACTCAGATTGGTAAGTGGTTACTGTCTGTGATTGGCTCAGAATGTTGGGTCCTTCATGCGTCTGATTGTCAGAGGATGATCACTACTGTTACTTTGTAATGTGTTGATTATTGGGTGGACTATGACTCCCCTATATCCTGATATGTCATGATTGCAGTCAGTATGACTCTAATTATGATGATAATATAAGTGGTCTGAGTCATTCAGCTCGGAGATGGCCATATCTAAAACAAAGCATCTCATTAGAGAATTAATGCGCTAATTAATGCCTTACTTGTATCAAATTATACACACTTATCCAGATATTCGTCTGTCTTGGGCTAAAGACATTGAGAGCGGAACCACCCCTGTGCTGTGAAATGTATTAAGATGAGATATTCATCAGTCTCTCACAAGCCAAACAAGCATCATTCCTTATACCATCTACTTTTTTCCCCCGGAATCTTGTTATTCCTCATTTATCCTTTTTGCTCATATCTATTTCACATTACCGACATTCCATATGTATTTTGTCTATCTTTTTTTTTTGTGTAGCTGGAGCCATGAAGGCACTTCATGGGATGGGAATAGTCCACCGAGACCTCAAACCACAGAATCTACTCCTGTCTTATGCTTCTAAAGATGCAAAGCCAAGTGAAATCAAGATCAAGATAGGTCAGTGATAATACAGTTATTGTAGTCTAAATGCACAGACTTGAAAGCTTGTGGAGGAGGTAGCGCCATAACTTTAATCAGTTCCATTAACAGTTTGACTTGTGTTATGGTCATAAGTGTGATCAAGGAATTGGTGTGACCGCCCTGCAATGTTTAGAACAAGCTTAAATCAACGTTCACTGTGCAATTGCTGGGCTGCCTAAGCAATGCAAGTCTTGTTCCAGTATGTATTTTTTGCTACTCTTCAAATATAGTTTGATTGTTACTTGTAACAGCTGAGCAATAAAAAGTACATATGACGCTGTATTCTATATCAGACTCAATTGAATGTCAAATTCAAGCAAACAACATTATTAATTATTTAGGATAACATAGCTGCCAATGCCATGTATTTAATGTAGAGCCACTATGGAAACATCAATATTCAAGAACCATATGTCTTGTCTTACTGACACAATCATGCCTTACTTTATTTGAGCTTTGGATGGATAGCTTCATACTCGGAAACTATCAGATGTTCATTAAACTAGCACTCAGCTCAGTAGATAGGTTTGCGCTGCCATTAGGCTAAATATAGCCTCTGATGATTGAATAGGTCAGCCCACATTTATACCGAAAGTCAATGTATAAAGCCAGATTATCTGTATGCTGCTGGGAATTGAGGCGTAAGAGCTACTTAAACAACCCAGTATATGATCCACTAATTATTGCCTCGAGGCTCTGTACCAGTTGACAGAATGCTCGGAGTTTTCCATTTGAGATGCCTGGAATGTTTATATATATCCTTCAATAATATACTGATATCTCTCTCATTGTGTTACAGCTGATTTTGGGTTTGCGAGATTCCTGCAGGATGGAGTTATGGCCGCCACACTCTGTGGATCTCCTATGTACATGGCTCCTGAGGTAATCATGTCACAGCAGTATGATGCTAAGGCTGATCTGTGGAGTATTGGTACTATTGTATATCAGTGTCTGACGGGTAAAGCTCCCTTCCAGGCTCAGACTCCGCAGCAGCTAAAGGCTTACTATGAGAAAACACCAAACCTGCTACCCAACATACCCAGTGGCACATCGGCTCTTCTCCGTGATCTTCTTCTGAGGTGAGTGAACTCAATGAACTCCTGGAGAGGGTTCATTGGTGAACTTATATATTCTAAAAGCTGTAGTGAATATGTGCGCCTTTGGTAAAGGAAGGATCTCTAATGATGGTTCGTCAGGTGCTAGGAAATTGCAGCATTCAGATGTCGCTCTCTCATGGACTCCCAACAATAAAATAACATATATCCTTATCTGGGAAATGGATGTACAATCCCCAGTCTAACATGCAGTCAACATGCAGTCGCTCAGTGTGACAACTGTAGTATTGCCAATCATCACTCTCTGTGTTGCTGGTTGCTGATTGCCTTTGTTTGTAAGCGGTTTAAATGTCAATATGTCAGTCCAGGTGAGACAGATATCAGTTATCTGCCTTGTGTTTCTTTGTGTTAACCTAAACAAAGCGATGAAAACATTCTCACCTAAGATAATGCAGATTTCGCCCTCACAATCAAGGCTGTACATTGATTGTCTGGTGGCAATGTAGGATTAGGTGGTTAACTATTTTAATTTTCGCCTCAAAAATCAGAGTTGAAAAAGTTAAAAATCAACAATAACTTGTTAGTATTGATGGTTGTAGACAATGGGTGAATGAGCAAAGTGAATGATATTGGTGCTGCATTCTTGGGTGTGGTCATGTTAGGTTGTCCTATCAATATCAGTCTGCGCAGGTAATTAAGCCTTATTTTCATCGTATGAGTTTGTTACGTAAAACAAATAGTTCATTAGTGGAACATTGCATCAGACTCAGTGGTCATTCACAATCGACCGTAGTACATGGGTATCGATGAATCCAGTGCCTTGTTGCCTGGCAAGATTCCCCTGAATCTACCAACAACTTAGAAACATGAGGCATATTGCATCAGCTTACAAGTTTATACGTCAATAATGGATTAAAATAATTCCCACAATTGGTAACAACAGTTAATATGCCACTCATAATCTTTGAGTCATAAGTATTTGCCCACTTATAAGCTTGCTATTTCAACCCCCCATTTCTATCAGCGATATTATTACGGAGAAGTGGAAAGGAATTTTAGGTAGTCTCTTCCTTTGGAGGGTAAAACTTGGCTATCGGTTAGATTCCTGAGTTTGACTTTATTTACACTTATTATTCCTGGCATGGAATACCCATTATGAGGGCTGTAATCTTATACCTAGCTCACCTTTTGAAGAGAGGTTTCTATATCCTGGTCAAACACCCTTTAAACATGGTGGAAACCCATGTCAAGGTGGCTGTCATTGGCTACTGCAATTGGAGCCTTGTAGCTCTTTGCTTAGCACTGGTAGTTGCCCTCTGTCGCTGATAGGCAGGCGGATTAATGACTGGGATATAAGTCATTGTTCATACTGCGCCTGACCTGAACTAGAGAGTCATCGTAACATTATAATTACTATTGCACAGTCTAAATTAAAGTTGATGAAGAATTTTTTCCTCTCTCGGTTTATTGCTCTGCTATCAGTATCAGCAGAGTGTTATTGTTATGGCGGGAGGGTATAATGACCGACTCTGTTTGCCCCTTCATTGGAAATTTCCACACAATCGCAGCACACATGCTGCATGAAGTTGCCATCGATCAGTCAGTGGCCAATATAGCAATGCATCCAGTGTCACTGACCATGTGGGATTACAGGCTCGGCTGTTTGGAATGATGCAATTCCAGTTGAATAGAGCTGTCTACCTCATTTACACAATACATGTTATAGCATAATCAGAATTGAGGTACTGATTAAAAGGTTAGGAGTTTAATCGACTTTCTGAATTCCCCATGGCCTTGCCTCATGATCCTGCTACTAACAGTGTGGTCAGTTGGTCATTCTTTCAGTAGAGAAAAGAAGATGCTATACTTAGGGTCTTACTAAGTTATGTTATTATTGTCTATGGTTCATTTGATTCAATGCCATAGATTAGTTCTATGTAATGTTATGAATTGTTAAATAACTCCTGGCAGCTGTCCAATATTGGTAACAGATCTATACGCAGCCAATTTATGAGCACTGAGGTGACCGTTGAACACTAGCCCCATTCGGACAAGGCATGTCATAAAATGTGTGTAAAATTATTGAAGAGGAACAATCATTCTATCCATTATTGGGCCTCATCAAGCTTAAACCAAGTTGGTTTCAGTTTGCATGCACTCGGAATTGCTTTCCCCACTGATCGTCCACACGCAAATAGGGTCTTCCTGTTTGCATGCGGCGTAGAAGTAGAAGAGAAGCATGACCCGAAGGCAGGCAAACTGTATCAGACATGATCTACATCAGGCTCTATGTGTAGTCCATCATTCACCAGCTCTCTGCTTAAGCCATTGCTGCACCAAGCTATATAAATGTACATAATTTGTGCACCCATGCAGGTTTTGCCGTTTTAGACACGACAAAGGGATATATTATGAAGAAAATGAATGCTTTCATAGCATGGGTGGATAACATCGGCTGCAAACTGTGCAAAATATTACAGTTGCTTTTTGATGACCAGTTTATCTCCAGGCCTCATGATTGTTTTGCTAAGGAACGCCTGAGTGTTTAGTATGAGGCATGTTACTCTTCTAGTCAGTGCTAGATTTTGACTTGACCCAATCAGGTAACATAGCATTGTTATCTGAGATTGATCATGTATCAGAATAATAGACTGCCTCAATTGTTACCTAATTATGCCCCTTGGTAAAATGGCTTTGCTGCATAATACCTATGTTATTGAGTGACATTCATGACAATGTCATCATTTTCTATCTGTAGGCTATTGAAGAGAAATGCTTCAGACAGGATTGAGTTCCCTGCCTTCTTCAGCCACCCCTTTGTCACTAAGTATGCTAAACCTAAGGCTAGTGCTCCTGTGGCGGTTCCGTCTCCTCGTGGTGCCGGAGCAGCTCAGGATGAGACTGACAGTGCAGACAGTGCTTCCACCTCTAGCCTTCAGGCTGTCAGCGTATCACCTTTGTCTGCTATGAGAGTACAAACTCCTCCCTATCGGGATGCCAGGGATACGCCCCCATCTCCTAGCACATGGAACAAGAGACACTCTGGATTGCCCCATAACAGAGCTGCAGCACCAAGATCTGATTCTGAGGTAAGCCTTGAGTTCCACCCACGATAAATGGGGAATCTTTAATTTTGAAAATCCGGTTATCACAGAGTAAGGACAATATGAAGACAACTTTATCATATGACTGAGTTACATCAAATTACTATGAGATTGAGAGTATGTGTTATCTCACCAATGATAACAATTGAATTTTGGATGCCAAAGAATGCAAGTCCCGTCATGTTGCCATTTCTACAACAATGCGTTTATTTCACTTCTACGCTATCCGCAAAAGGTCACAGTTTTAGCTGCTAAAACAGGATAAGCCTATTTATAGCTGACACTGTGTTATGCTGTTTTGTGCCAAGATTGTTTCACAGCAATTTGCCCTAATAATCGACAGTGTCAACATTTGTTATTAAAATGTCATGGTCTTTGGACATGGTCACGCTATAAACATGTGAAAGTGAGACAACCCATCTATATCCTGATGTTTCATACTAGAAACTTTCCATTTATATAGCAGGAGTATGTGATGGTACCAGGAAACTGTCCCCCTGATCACAAGGCTTACCTTACTGATCAGGCCAGAGCTAGCCAACAGCTACAGCAACAACAGAACTCTACCTCTCCTGGCCAGTCTGACCGTCCTGGGTCGCTGCCTGTGGTAGGCTCCGCCCCTCTCCCT
Organism: Membranipora membranacea; assembly: GCA_914767715.1. Taxonomy (NCBI): domain Eukaryota; kingdom Metazoa; phylum Bryozoa; class Gymnolaemata; order Cheilostomatida; family Membraniporidae; genus Membranipora; species Membranipora membranacea. Next base: position 14,317,885 of record OU612065.1, on the reverse strand, counting down.
GTACCCACACAGCGACACGCATATGACCAGATTCATCGTCCCAGTGTGTCACCTAGGCTGAGGTACCCCAGCAGAACAGAATCTCCAAGATCAAGACGAAGTTCTGAATCTTCATCCAATGTAGATGTTGGCTCCATCACCCCTCCCAACATGACTTTTGCTGTTGGAACCCCACCAACTCCAGCAACATTCAAGGGTGGGTAAAAAGTACTATGAACCAGGCGATTTTTTTAAATAAGCTTACACTTGATGAGGTCATGAATTCAGAATAGCAATATACCTATTATGTCAGCATATTAAGTTATTCTTCTGATGATGAATAGGACATGTTCCACCTGGGAGTTTGAGTTACATGGAGTGCAAACTGTGTATCTTTTTTCTTTGTCAATTTTCCCTGATTCATGATCTCATCTAAGAACACTATAGAGTCATCAGGCACTTTACTGATTCATTGACAGTTTTTTGTGTCGTTACATCTTCATTATTATGTACCTACAGGTGGCAGACCAAGATCTGGTACGGACTCTTCACTTAGAAGCAGTCCTACACAAAACAGAGACAGACAGAGACCACATTCAAACACCATCACAACAAGCAGCAGCTTCACAGAGAGGCAGCAGCTTACAGGGCTATTCGGCAGCGCCGGTCGCCTTCACGATTTAATACGCAGACCTAGTTTTGCACAGGACCCAACAGCCGATCAGACAAACAAAGAAAACTTGCCCGGCGTGGGCGGATATAACACTGACTTATCCTCCCCTGTGACAACATTGCCATATGCCCAGTCACCACCTAACATGGACGGGCCAGTCATGTTTGTAGTACCAGAGCTAACCGATGAGACATTGATGAGTAATGATCATAGGGACACACTTAGTAAGCTGCAGTTTATCTCTACTGTTATCTGCAGTCTGATAGAGCTTGCTCAGAGCAGGACCTCGCCTCTACTCGAGTCACGTAACTCTAATAAGCTGACAGGCTGCGTTGTGTTTGTAAGTGAGAAGCAGAGGCGTATTGAGCAGCTTGTTCTGTATATCAGAGCTCTACACTTACTATCCTCATCACTACAGCTGGCTAAAGATGAGGTGGCAGCAGGGAAACTTCATCCCTCGTCAACTGTCAAAGCAAGTAAGTATATCATTGTAAAGGTGAAAATTAATTGATTAATTTCCCACCACTCAGCTGCTGCTAATGGAATGGAGGTGTCTTTCACCCTCTCATCTTCTAAGCAGCCCAACACAGTGATTGTTGCAATGATATTGACACAGTTGTAATGTCAAACCAGTATACAGAACAGCTGCTCGAAATTAATAAGAGTGATGTATTTCACATTCTTTGGTATGATTACAGTTTTAGTTTTAACACTGATCTCTGTTCCACCATGACCCCAGCACAATAATACTGGAAAAACTTGAGTTCCGCACCCACGCATTAGGAAAACCAAATAATTCCTCTCAATAAGTCTTCCATCAGTGGTAAACCAAATAATATGAGAGAGTGCCTTCCTTGTCGATTGAAGCATGAGTTTCCATCTGTTGAATCATTGGTTTTTTTGGCATTGTACCAGAGACTATTATCTAGATAGTCTCTGATTGTTCCACGCAGTTACAAAAAATTAATAGCATTTTACTCGTGCAATGGTTGATTGATTAGGCTTATTCTAAGGCTGAGGTTGTGTGCTGGTACCCATGTGTTGCGCCAGCTCATGCAATACTTTGTGTAAAGCTTCTGATTTATTTGTTATCTTATTGACCCTTGATCAATAGTGAGTCATGATGATGTCATCGATTCCCAGGGTTTCCCTATATACCCTGTTTTACCTTTCTTTATCGGAATTTAATTTACAGCTGATTTAATGTATCTTTGTCTAATTGCAGCCGTGAAGGAGTTGAATGGTTTCTATCATACCTGCCTGGACAAGTGTAAACTTCTGAAATCACGGGGAGTGGATACAGGGGGTGCAGGCGTTGATCAACAGTTCTTGAATAATACAGCCGACAAGTTGATATATGAACATGCCATTGAACTGGTAGGTTTTTGACGTAATGACATAGTCCAGAATAGTTGGAATTCACCTTTATCTGGTTATCTGGTTTCGCCAGAGCACAACTTACATAACACGTGATGGAGTTATAGATCTCACATTAACGGCAGTTTTGACCCCAGGAAGTCAAAAAAATTGTGGTTGAAATGATTTATCATCAAGTCCCACAGCTAAACCTATATAATCCTCTTGTTGGTAATATCAAAACCTGCCAGTGTAATGAACCTGCCTGGTGGATTATGAGATAATGTTCTGTCTCTTATGTTTGCTTGTTGAGAAACTCATAGCTCTAGACCCTGCTACTGCTGTGGATTGGGGGGAGGTACCTCCTGAACCCGGTCCTGCTGTGGATTGAGGGGGAGGGTGTTGATTTTATGTGATAATAACTCCGACTTGCCCATGCCTGTGTTGTACAATTGTGTTGTATTGTGTTGTACAATGTAAATTGAGCTCTAATAGAGATTGTGAGCTGTTCTTGACATGAGGTTATGATATTTTCTCTTCTAATTACAGTGTCAACAAGCTGCCCTGGATGAGCTCTTTGGTAACCCTATTGAGGTGAGCATTAGCTGTAAATACTAGTATTAAGAGATCAGGAGCTTCCTGTTAATTATTATTTTCAATCATATACTCCCAATAATGCTTATGACCGCTATGACAAGCAAAAGTTTGATACATTCCAGTTTCTTAATAATGATTTCTGAATCAAAATTTCGACCCAAACGGTCTTCACCATATGGCCACAAACAAAGCAAACAACCTAATTTAACATCACAGATTCTTTAACTTTCAAGTCCCGACTTCAATCAACCAAACTTAACCTGCCAAAGAGTTCAGTGATTTAACCTCCTTTTACTTTTATTTCAGTGTGTGAAAAGGTACAGGAATGCACACACCCTCCTACACAGCCTAGCTCAGATGGCAGATCTAGCACATGACAGACAACTTCTATACTCTTACAAATCTGAAGTCGAGAAACGTCTCATCTATCTTGAGACCCAAGGCTACTGTATAGCGCTTAGTTAAATGAAGTTGTTCCACTATGTTGTTGACCATATGATTATCCCGAGGAGGCAACTTCATTTGCACCTGACTCAGAATTATCTGTTTATTATTTCCAGCACAATTCACTCGATTAATGATATTAAAATATCCCCCGCTTTACTCATACACTTTACTTCATTCTAAAATGCGCATTTCACTTGTTGGTGTTCCGTAGAAAAAATTCTCTCTTGCCAATAAACTGAGAGTGTGTATGCCTGGTTTAACTTATATACCTGTTTTACCCTAGTATACAATATACTGCATACAGTATACAATATTTATTATGAGTACTTAAGACATTATAAAACTAAAACTATATTTTAATGCGTAGGGTTCCATTCTATATGTTTAAGCTTGCTACAATTAAATTATATTGTAGAGCAACCTTTTCTGAGAATTTTTGTGCATCTACTGTGTTTTGGATATTGACTGTTGTTGTGTTGTTACTGTTTTCGCTTTTATTGTTCCTGTAAATATTACTATGTAAAGTTTGTATACTGTATATTATGGTTAGTCCTAGATTTGCAATCACCAATAATTTGTTCCAAACAAAACAAAAATCTGCTATGTTGTGCATCAAAGTAGAATTATTATTTTTGTTTATTTATTATGCAGAAAAATGGTAAAATTTCTTCAAAAAATAAAACCAAATCGGAATCGGAAATATGCATGCTATACGTTCAACTCAATTTCTCACTGATTTCCTTTTGTCAGTGTCTTTTACCAAGAATCATTTATGATATCATAATGCTGTATAGGAGACTCTGACCAGAGTGTCTATAATACACTGCCTGCCGTAACCATAGTTGCCTTCCCCTTGCTTTCGTCATCTAAGCTAAACAAAAGGAAGACAACTTTCAGTTTACCACTTTTTTAATTGTATGAAAAGTGTAGTCTAATGATAGGTTGGATGCACCCAAAATCTTTACGAATGATTAATCAATGTGTAAAATGAGTGATCTACATGTAATCAAACAAAGTTCTAAAATTGAAAGGGGTTCATGCCTTGCCTCAGTCTGTCCTGACAAGCAAGTTGGTGGGCTTGGCACACAAGTATGCTTTGGTCCCCATATGTACCTTGCAGTATCAAAGTAGTGCTTGGGAAATATGCTACATGCTTGATCAGAGGCATTCTGGAGTTACAAGCAAGTGTAGTGTGATTGTACTTTCAAATTCATCTGATGATGATGATAGACAAGTTGTCTATCATCATCATGGGATGTATTTTTAATACACAATAAATGTATTGTGTATATATAGATATGGTCATGACCAACATCAGTCAGTGGGCTCCCTTGGAAGATGGGGTGAGTTTGGTTACCCACATCCCTGAAAAACTGCCCAGGGGCTAAATGTGGATCCTGTATCATGGGCCCCTGGGACTTACATGATAGTGGACATTGGCAAAGTAAAGACATGTAAGTCCCAGGGGCCCATGATACAGGATCCACTATCAACCACCCAAAAAACACCAAAGCCAAGGTGTTTTTTGGGTGGTTGATAGTGGACATTGGCAAAGTAAAGACATGTAAGTCCCAGGGGCCCATGTCCTGTATGTATCAATGCAAGCTTGTATATTGCCTATGTCCAGTATTAACCGCCCAAAACCACTTTTGAAGTCGTACCATTGAAAGGCATCCACCTTCACCCCTAGTAGCCTACCCAGACCAATGAACCAAACCTCCAGGAAGAACAACTGCAGTCACATGACCAATTGAGGTGTGTGTGTGTGTGCAGTTGGTTCAGAGTTGTCCTCTCAAAAACACACTAAATTGGAAACATAACTCCATGATAGCCCAAGTTCTTTTGTAGCAATTAGGGGTGAGTTATACTGAATACACTGACTCACTAGAAACTAACCGCAATTCTGTGAATATGCTTTGTGATGAGGCTTGATGGCCATGGTGTTGACACCAAATATTCTCATAACTGATGGTTTATTTCACTAAACTGAGACATGGGACTATAGAGAAGATGCTCATTGACAATTGAGGCGCCATGCTTTTCAGATATACAATGTTTAAACCTCAAAAATAAAAGGTCATTAAAATGTTAATTTTTCACTCTATAAATCCTGGAATCTCTATGCAGAAGTAGAAGTAGTATGCCATTATTGTGCATGACTCGGGTGAATATTTCGCACAGTTTAAAAGGTGCAATAAATATAATATGTTGTGGTGCGTTTGGTGCAGTGTGTTTCTAAAATATAATTCTGGAACTAATAACTTGTTGACATTTGAGACTTAAAGGGCAACCAAGGTTTCGCAGCAAGGCATTAATGGGTAGCAAATAATGTGCTGGGCAGCATCAGCTTTGTGCATTACGCGATGCAAAACTCAAAGTAGTTGCTGACTCTAAGCTGGGTAACATTTCAGTTTAGGGAAGTTCCAAGACTTTACTGTAATAATTATAGAGCACAGGCCAAATATTAACAGGAACAGGAAACTGCTATGTGGTATTCTCTATTAGCTGAGTTTGAGTACCAGATGGAAGAATTGTTTCACAAGAATTCTGGCTGAATAATCATCCGAATTATATTTTGTCTTTTTCCCCATGCAGAAGGTGCAATCTGCTATTAATCAATGGCCATCAATGAGAAGTTGTTTGAAACCTTGGTTGCCCTTTAAAAGAGTTGAGGGATTTGGCCTCGACAACACTCGGTGACAACGAATTCCAGAGGCGGATGGTATTTGGAAAAAAAGTTGTTTGAAAAAGCTGTGTCCTCGAGTGTGGAATTAAATAACTTTGACTATGCCCCCTATAAGTAAAGGATGGAACGAGCAGAGAGGAAGATATATCAATCAGATTATAGTGTGTTTTGTAAAAGATTACTAAACAGATAACTGCTCTTCGCTTTTCTAGTGATTGCCATTTTAAAGTATTGAGCATAGTAGTTACACTACTATCTCGGGAAAAATCATTTTTAACAAAGCGAGCAGCTCTTCTCTGCACTGCCTCGATCTTGTTGATATTGCGTGTGGTGTGGGGATTCCACACAGCAGCACAATACTCCAGTTGGGGGCGTACAATGGCCTTATAGCTCATTTCTTTCAGCTCAGGAGGGCAGTGAGAGAGGTTACGTTGGAGCATGGTTAACGATCTGTTGGCTCTGGTGGTAATAATATCAACGTGACTGTTCCAACACAACTTGGATGTGATAGTAACACCAAGATATTTTACATTATTCTTTAGATTTAGCTGATGGTCTCTTATTTTATGCGATGCCTGCGCTTGCTTTCTTTTTAAAGTTGTTCTTAGTACTTCACATTTCTAAGGGTGGAATTCCATTGACCAATCTTGTTCCCAGTCAAGCAAGCTATTCAGGTCCTCCTGTAGAAGTTGACAATCAACCGGAGATTTAATTTCACGATATATTGTGCAATCATCAGCAAAGAGTCGTATTTGAGAACCATTTTTAACATAAGAAGGTAAATGGCTAATATACAACAAAAACAAGAGCGGACCAAGGACGCTTCCCTGGGGAACACCAGATGTGACCTTGGATGGAGATGATGACTTGTTATCAACAACTACCTCTTGGGTTCTACCATTCAAAAATCCCTTAATCCAGCTCATTGAGAAGTTGTCAATGCCGTAAAAACCTAACTTATACTGAAGTTTCTTGTGGGACACCTTGTCAAAGGCCTTTGAAAAATCTTAAAGAATAAGATCTGTTTGGCCTTTATCCTCGATGTTTTGAGCAAGATCTTCTATTAACATAATAAGTTGTGACTCATATGATTGACGTTGTCAAAAGCCATGCTGTGAGTCAGTCAAAACATGGTTTTTAGATAAGTGTTCCATGATCTGACTAGTAATAATGTGCTCAAGTAGTTTGCACACTACACTAGTCAGAGAAACTGGTCTATAGTTGGCAGGTAACATAACATCGCCTTTCTTAAAGATTGGAGATACACATGCATGTTTCCAGTCATTTGGTAACACCCCCTGGTCCAAGGAAGCAGTGAATAAAACACTCAAAACAGGGGATATTTCTACACTCAGGGTTTTCAATAGTCTATTTGTGATGGTGTCTGGGCCTGGTGCTTTGTGTTCTTTAAGATTTTCGATTAGTTTCTGGATACCGTGCGCATTGATGTTATATGTCTCCATCTTAGGAAAATTGAACGTTATATCAGGCATATTATCATTTGTATCAGTTGAGAAGACGGATGTGAACTGATCATTCAGTATCTCCGCCTTACTTTTACTATCAGAGATTACCCTTCCATTTGATTTAAGAGACCCTACTCCGACATTATCTTGGCGTTTAGATTTCACATAAGCCCAGAACTTTTTATGGTTAGTATCTTCATTTACATCGATCATATTGTTAATGTAGTTACTGTGGGCTGTTTTACAAGTAAGTCAAGACTCTTTTTTAGCTAGGCGGTATCTCTCTAGATCTTTATGATTATGCGATGTTTTGCACTTTTTAAATGCCCTTTTTTTCTTCCTAGATGCTCTTTTTACTTTGGTATTAACCCACGGTTGATTGAACCTAGTCGAAGAGAATTTGTGGGGTACAAATTTCTCTTGGAGCTCAAGGAGTTTGGTTTTTAGAGCAAGCCACATTTTCTCTACAGATGATTCTTTATTTAACCTAGCGAGCAAATCATTTCTTATGTTTATGCATTCTGATTTCATTTCAATTGTATTAGCTTTCTTCCATAGATACATCTTCCTTTTACAAGGTTTTGTTCTGGGTGCTGTTACGTAACTTTCTACCGATACAATCTCATGATCAGATATGCCTGGCAGAATTGACGCTTTGGCAATAAGAGAAGGGCGATTAGTAAAAAAGAGATCCAGAACATTTTTCTCACGAGTTGGCTCGTCCACTACCTGCTCCATTCCACAATTGTTTAGCATCTCAATAAACCTTTCGTTGATCTTAACTAGATATCTATTCGATTGAATGGCGCAGGTCTTCCAATCAATATCTGGCAGGTTAAAATCCCCACCAATCCACACAACAGATTTCTTGTTCTTAGATGTAATACTTTCTATTTCCGAAGCTAGTCTTTCGCTGTAATCTGTGTTATTATTAGTGGGACGATATGCCGAGATAAGGATTAGGTTATTACTCTTATTATTATTATATATGGAAACTTTAGCACACACCATTTCAACATCATTAGTCTTAATCTCAATGCGTTCCGAGATGTACTCACGATGGATAGCAATGAGCACACCTCCATGACTATCAGGTCCCGATCTATCCTGCCTGTATACCTCATATGATGGTGGAAAAATTTCACAATTGTTTATATCTTTGTTTAGCCATGTTTCAGTGCCAAAAATAATAGTAGGTCGCTGAACATCAATGATATGTAAGAGCTCTGCCTTTTTATTATTTAGACTCTGAAAATTTATTATTAGACCGCTGAGTTGGAAGTTATTGATTTTTATTTTATCATTTTTGGCTAGTGGCGATGACATGGCCATAGGATTATTCATACAGCTCTCTATGCTACAGATCGAGTTGTTGGACAACACAGAGTATGTGTTGTCCGAGAAGCCAGAGAGGTTGGAATCAGCAAACAAAGCCGAAGAGAAGTTGGGCAGTCCACAGGACAGGCACTCCCAGGAAATATCTGCAAGTGTGTTATAGATATCTGTTTTCATACCCATGCATCTAGATACCAGAGACTACATGTGTCACAAGCAACACCTTTTTGGTTGATTCTTACTGGTTTGCTGCAAATACCACATGGGTATTTGACAGGCCCAGGGTTTGACTCCACATCCCCAGATAATACAAGGAGGAGCATGAAGAGGTTGTTGCTAGTGGTCCCGAAAGTGGGAGCTCTGTGGTAAAGAACCCATAATTGATCAATCCAAAAACATGGGGCTATGGGCTATATTGCAAAGAACATATACCTTGCAGGTAAATACATTGAGCATTCACATTTTGATTGTAAAATGATGAAAACCCATTAAAATCAGCATATACAAGCAAGATATGCTGAGGAATGTATCATCTGACTCTAAATCATGGAATGTTGGACAGGCAGTTGAAGGTATGAGTCCTGTTATCCCTCATAACCATGTTTCATCATAAACAATTACTCCTAATGATTGCAATTCCATTTTTTACTGATCACTCTAATTTCAAGTGACCATTATTTATGCATGCACATCATTTTTCAATTTTTCGGAATTAGCCAATCAGCAGCCAGCTTAACTATGAGTTGTTCTTCCTGGAGGTTTAGTTCACTGCCCAGACTACCTCACCCCTATAACACATCTCAAATTTTGCACATTGGGCAATACATATGTCAATCACAAGTCGTAGAGCTAGCACAACAGCAAGAAGGGAGTCTATGATTGCTTGCCTCGCCCTCCCTTTGTTTCACGTGTAACCCAAGCTCGTTCAAGTTAGTGTGTGCAAGTGGCAATACTTACATTTACTTTGCTATTGCACCTTGTAAAAATTTGAAATACTTACCTGCGAGTCAAATTGCGCATGAAAGGAATAATCCTAGCCAATGATTTGCCTCATAGCCAACACATTGGCCACGATAGTCCTTACTCAGTCTAATCATCACATGCTTCACCCAAATCGCTCACTAATTGATGAAACATAATACATTCTTAGTGAACAAACACAAGAAGATCTTGAGCAAAGTGATTGTGATAACCTGGTTCAAAACACCCAGCTCATTCGAGTTGAAAGACTGCACATTTGTCTGAGGTTTTGTTCAACATCATCATCATCTAGTCTCGTTTTTGGTATTTTGTGCTCTTCCGCGAGATTTTATTGACAATTATGATTTGTGCTTATCAGGCTGCTTTTCAGGATATGGTAGACTGAAACCATTTCGGTCCTCATGACGTCCGAGTTATTTTTAGGGTCTTTCAGTGAGAGTGAGAGGTGCTTTTTGAACCAAATACCATTATCACTTCACTCAAATTCCTCTCTCTTTCCGTCTTTTAATTCCACTAATCTGTTCTCTCAGAATGTATTTAATTTCATCGATGAGTAAAAAAATTGGGAACAAGACCCCTAGCATGTATCGCTTACTCAGCTCAGATAGTTATATGGGCAATTTTTCATTGAAATACCCCAAGGTATATGGAGGCAAGGGACTCAACTCCAATTATATAGTATCACACCATGTGAGTTTTAGGGCTCAATAGCTGCAAGGGAGGGTGGTATACCATTATCAATCACAATATCTCACTTGCTTCCGTTTGTGTCCCAAAACCACTACCATTAATATGAGTACCAACACTTCTCGGGTGAGTCCACTGCTCATGGTATCGATACAGTACATACAGGAATGGACTAACTGCACACACATAATCATATTAAATACTCCAGATAACAGCAATACATTCAAGATGAACTGAGTATGGTGGTAGAAATTGAGAAGTTCTATGGTTGCTACTTACTTGTTTCTGCAAATCCGAAATACAAAGGATGGACTTACATAGGATTCACTGTCGACCCAAATCGAAGAATAAACCAGCACAATATCGGAAAGCATAAAGGCGGTGCATGGAGAACATCCGGAAAGGGACCATGGGATATGGTGCTCATCATCCATGGCTTTCCAAATATGGTCTCCGCATTACAGGTAAGTTGCTTGATACCTTCCACCTCAAGCGTTATACCTAAAAGAACATTATTTCTTACTAAAATATGGCTTTTGGATTCACTTTTTCCTGACCAACATTATGCCTTAGAGGGAAAAAGCTTTGTAGATTCTATTTTCCCATTAATTACCACTAATTACTATTTTTTGTTATTAGCATAGATCAAGCAGGTGCCTAAAATTCCTATATAATAAGAAATATTGTGACAAGGAAATATTGTTCAATTCTCTAGAATTGATACATATGCAACATTGTAACATGTGCAAAGTGATATGTTGCAGTTGTACCAAGTCATAGTGATATCCAATTTTGCTTTATCTCACATCATTTGAATTCTAGTTTGAGTGGGCTTGGCAGAACCCTAATAAGTCACTAAAACTAAAAGATGCTTGCGAGAAGCACAAGCGGCTCAAAGGTTTCAAACACAAGTTTGCTATTGTCGGTGAGATGCTGAGGGCTGGGCCATGGAACCGTCTTCCTCTCACCATACGGTTTGTTACAATTTCTCAGAAAAACCTAACTATACCTATTTTCGAATAAATGTAGTTTAGTATGAATATTAAATCATGTATAATATTCAAGGTGTGTCTTACATCCCTACCCCCAGAGTCCATGTGATATTTTTTTGATTTCTTTTTGACATACAGATGGCTCAATCAGGATTTTGTCAAAGAGTTCGATACCAACCTGCAACCTCCCAATCATATGCCTATCGCTTATGGACCTGTAAAAAGCACAAAGAAAGCTCAATCAAAAACTAAACAGAAAAAGGGTGAGGCGTCTCAATGTGCAGATATGGAATCATCGATTGAGCTGCCAAACTGCTCTGTGTGCGACCAACAAATCCGAGTATGTAAAACTGCAGCTTACATAAATCATCAGCTAGATTTTTAGCAGAGCTTCCTTGTGAAAATAAGGGTTCAGCTGACCTCTGTGTAATAAACTGGAACGAATTGGTCAACGGATTCATGAGTCTTTTGAAACCACGTATTAGCTGATTTTTTTTTCAAAAACAATGTTTCTATCATGAACCATCCCCCAAACAAGGTGACTGGTTCATGATGGAATGCTACCAATAACAATTGAAAACAGGCTTTTGTGAGGGCAGGGAGTGTGAGGTGAGGAGAAAATCATGGATATATCTGAAGTTGCTCCACTTTTTTTATTGAGAGTGTAATTACGAGCGTATTTTCTATTGTTGCTATTTTCAGTCAAGTGAGCTGTTGATCTGCCTATCTACCTCATGCGCGATGAAAAGTCACATCATCTGCCTGGCTGAAAACTTTCTAGCTGCTGAGAAATGTGAAGAGCCCATGTTGTTACCTATATCTGGAGATTGCGTACTTTGTGGAACTAACATGCTCTGGGGGGATCTCATCAGACAAAAACAAGGATGCTATCAAAGCACCCAGGTAAGCATTACGAACCGATCAGGTTCCAACAATATAGCCAAATTCAAGAAGACCTGTGTCTACTCATTCAAGATCCAGTCTCCTACCTGATATCGACATATCACTTTTAGCATAAAAGAAATCTGTGACTGTCAGTCTACCAGAGTTCCTGACATGTTCCCAACCCTAATTATAGATTTTAACCTTGGGTGATTACTCCAAATTACCTCAGAAGATGCTTGATACATGAATTAATTCATGCTCTATTGATCAAAAATATACACGCAAGAACGTATCACATGACCAGTATCACATGACCAGTATCACATGACCAGTATCACATGACCAGTATCACATGACCAGGGTGGTCTGATACTATCCATTTACAGCTAAATCCTCCAAGGGTTTGGTCAGTTGCTGCTATATACTCATGTAGAGCGTCATTTTTTTTTCATTAATTATTTTTGTATCGCAGGAGGTGATTACAGATGTGTTTGAAGAGGAATCTGATGACCATTGGAGTGAAGCACTCACACAAAATCCAACTCAGCCATCATAAACTGTGAATTTATATGGAGTGTACATAGGTAGCCTGGGCAGGCCACCCACCCCCGACAGCCTACCCAGGCCACCCACCCCCGACAGCCTACCCAGGCTAGTACATAGGGCTTGTAAATAGGTAATTGTACATTTTTGATGATTTCAATCTATTCCTACTCTCTGCTAAACGAGCCATAATTTCCCACAGTGGTAATTCCAAAGATGGATTCAGCTTTATAGTTATCATCCTATTTTATCTGTCTTTTTAAGACCACACTATGTATCTTGCTGCTGATTGACTTTGATACTATTTTCACTGTGACAACTAGGTTTAAATCAGTTCGTTCAGAGAACCTTAGCCATCAATGAATGTGATATTGGCACACTTTCTTTCTTTTCGCAATATTGCACAAATTCAAAGCAGTGGATTTGATCAAACTCCGCACAGATAATACTTGTCTTTTTTTGTTAGTACATTTATTATCATCTATTTTTTATGAAGTTGGTTACTAAAATATATTTGTGGTAGTCGAAGAAGCATAGCTCACAAGACAACTTATATGTTAACATGATCGACAGAGAGAGAGAGAGAGATAACAAAAACATGACGAGTCTAATATTGAATGGAATGCAGTTAAAACAGAAGAGAGTCTTACTCTGGTTTTATTCTCTTAGAACAGTCATTTTGTCTCGGTATCAAGTGCAATGCAATAGATATGTGGAGCAATCTGTTACATAAATAAACATCAAGAAAATAGAAACAGAAAGCATTGTATAGTGGATTTGAGGCTATAAAAAATAAAACAACAAGGCGTGTAATTATGCAAGTAGCATTTTCTCATCCTCATCCATACGATAGCTGTGTACAGGAACAGGGCCATTAGGATGATACGCCATCAGCATTTTCAGTGACAACTTCTCGTCTTCCTTCACAGGTTCCTGCAATCAATCGTGATCGACAAAATGATGCTGATTTAATCGAAGAGATCTGAAATACTAAATATACAGTCAGTTTTATCCTGGTTTGGAAAGTAATGCTTGCACACAGAATATAATGGATATTTACAATAACAGGAGCAAGGGTACTATTCAGATATTATAGATATCAAAACAGATTGCACAACTAGCCATTAGTGACTATTGGTAATGGATAAATCGTGTGCAAAGTAGGACGCAGGCAACGCTGGCATTCCTATTTGTCCACTGACCTATCACTGTATTACATAAGACATGACAAAGCACTCCTATTGGATGTATCGTTATGATGACTCAACTCCATGTTATTTTATGGATGCCATCTGTTAACATGGATGCCATGTTATTTTATTGGAGACCATCACCAATCAGGAAGTGACAGACAATATAGATTTACATGATGCTACAGTGCATAACAAAGCCACACCTGTTCAGTCTTGTCGCCGCCTTGTACTCTGTGTTTGGGACTGGTACTGACTGTGCTACATGTCAGCCATACCAGAAACAGGGCTGATATGAGGAGGAGAAAACTCAGAACCAATCTCGAGTAGCCAGTCATAGAGTAGCACGGCGCAAAGTCATCATCATCAGAGTCAGCGTATGGATTCAGGGACTCTATAACATAATATTGTGTGTGAATCTATAATAACAAGTTTCTGAATAGTTAGTTATAATAGACAAGCTTTCACGAGTATCAGGAGGCACTGCAATACCAGTGAAAGCAATTAAAAGTGAACATATTGTATAGATATTGTGTTGTTCATTAGTGAAATGATGCTGTGCAGCTATATACTCACACAGTTGTTTTGCACTGACCAAAAATAAATAAGATATTTTTCAATCAATGGCACAGCTGATGATTAGAAAAACATTATTTTTGGGGTAGGCAATAGTGCTATATAAATCTACTCACTTTGGGATAAGCCTTAGCTCTATCTAAATCTACTCACTTTGGGATAGGCCGTAGCGCTGGGTAGACTGCTGGGTAGGTTCTCTTACTCTATAACTGCTGATTCGGAGCTGATTATTACTTTGCTCGACAACTACGTAAGTAGAGATACCGCTGTCAGGCCTAGGGCTGTAAGCCGAGTCATCGTACCAATCATTGAACAGGTCGAATCCAGCTATCATCTCGAACATCCAGTGGGACATCAGCTGTTGCATCTGAATCTGATTAATAAATGAATTACTCCTGCTCTCATAGTCCCACAGCTGAAATATCAGACCATATATAAAGTTCAAGGGTGAGAAGTATTGTTCAGTTATAGTACGGTCGCTACAGGCTGAATGTAATTTAGAAATGTGATGATTTACAATAAACAATCCATGGTATCTCTTCCTAGCTACTGTCTTGCAAATGCATTGAAATAATGACAGTATCGCTGTGTTTGTGTTTGAGTTGATTTGCTTGCATAAGAAATGGCATCGCTTCAAACAAAAATTTGTTGCAGCCGGACATATTAAAAAAAGAAAACTTTTTCAAGGATCTGGACTTCAACAAAACAGTTCCTCCGGGCCTTACCAGGTTTACAATTCCATAAATCTCGGCAGAGGCTGTATAAGCCAGATGATCTCACGTTACTTGCTTAGCAACAATGAGTAATGGAATTATTTATTGCCCACATATACCTCTGCAGTTGACCCGGGATCATAATATATAGAATTTTACCTGGTTTTGTGTTGCAGCTACAGCAGAGACTTGATTAGCACAGCCAACTTTACAAGATGTGAAGTCTGTGTAGGCTGTGTGGTAAGACTCGTTACATGCTAAAAAGAAAAGATTGACTATAATTCTTTATAGGAACTATAGTACAATGAGGCTGAGTTTCCCTTATTGATACTAAGCATGTAGAGCCTAGGCTAGCCTCTCTTGACAAGCTTGGTTTTTAGTTTGGGGACATGGACACACAAACAATTCTTAGAAAGACTGGTCAATATGTCTATAATCTTCTCAGTTTCCAGTTTGAAAAATGTGAAATATTATTCAAACGCTCATCAGGTGAAGCAAGAGTCTTTCAGATTATATCACAATCTTCATCAATTACAGACACATCCAACATCATAGTACAACAAAGGCTAAAGGATATTCATGAGTACCCCATAGCCTGACAAACTCACACGGGGTTTACATAGATTTTCGATAATAGTAAAGCTCAGGTCTGTACGAAAGCCATAATTCAGAGTTCACACTTACCAGCTTTGCACTCATCCAGCACCTCCGAGGCGTCGACATCATACGATAGAATTCTGTACATTCGACTTCCCGTCTCACATGCAGATTGGGATGGTGTCTGTGTAACAAAAAAATATACTAATTCAGTTGGTAGTCATAAAATATAGTTTTTAATTTGGCTGGAAGTTTCCCTGGAACCCATAGTCTATAATGGTTAGCGAATGAAACAGACACCATGCCCAAGAATGGAAGACATAGCAAGAGTAAAACATATAACAATGTATATTAATTATGACCTATTTATCATCATTTATTATTATGGATAGTCTATAATAAATAAGATTATGAATAATAATAATTAATTAATTAAAAAAAACAGAACAAACATGATTATATATATATAAATTCTACCATCCTAATTCGGCAGTTTGTGCAAGTCCAGTAGTCTCAAGACATGCACAAACTTCAGCGGGCATATGACATACATAAAAAAATTAAAATGTAGTCTACTATCTATTCTATTGTATTTATATTTAATTGAAAATTCATAACTGAAACAAAACCACTGAAAACTTATCAGTCAACACACTTTGTCACAGGCTGGTTGGTTCACATAGTCAGTAGCATTTTCTGTCCCATTTCCTGTATAGTTTAGGCCAATTAAGGCTGCTCCATCCACTGAAATGAGCAGAAAGGCTGTGAAAACACAGACCTTCTGAAAGTTGGACATTTTTGGTTTGTTTATGTCATCTACCAGAGATTGGAGCGTAACATTAAGTCGACTTCCTCTTGTTGTTCTGAATCTCATAAAGATGGTTTGGTCTTTGAGTGTAAACGGAGCGGTTGCTACAACTACAACACAGTCCAAAGCTGTATGCATATAGGCAAAGTATTTATAATCACTGGCGAACCTTAGTTTACAGCATATCAAACTGAAGACTGGACTACAGTGAGCAGAAATTTGTTATTGAGATTTTGGGTGAATGCTATTTTCAAAAGAATTCGCGAATTAGGTCAATATTTTGGACACGTGATCATAACAAACATAGATTTCAAGTAGATGACATAGAATTGGCCGGCGTGGGAAAGAGTACACAACTACCACTAATAAAACATATAATGTATTGAACCAGGTACAGGTGATTTAAATATCAGAGGAGTTTGCATTTGCACTTGGTATTAAGTTTGAAAGCTAACCTTGGTTCAAAAGGTTCTAAATCTTGATTGAAACAGCCCAGGGACTCATTCAATATGTTGAGTGAGTTGTCCCCTCTCTCATCAAAACAACCAAATCTATGTCATCCAAGTTGTGCTATTTTACATAGATTTGGGGACTTGCTTTTTTCTCCGACGAACGAACCGCAGTATCAAACACAGTCTGAATATGTGATTTACTGCAATGAATTCTATTAATTCTTATGTATATGTAGTAAGTCAAGCTCAGGGGTTTGGGGGTTTCCAGCTTGTCTCACCAATGAACTAGTTCATTGGTCTCACTATCAAGGAGGATAGGGGGTGTCGCGGGCTGCGAGGGCAACTGACCAAATGCCTAAATGGCACATATAAACTATTTTTACAGCAATACATTGAGGTTTACATTCATTCGAAAGCTTGTAGTGCTTGATTAATACAGAGAGTTTTCCCTGATACAGACGAGAGGCGCCAAATCGTTTTTTTTTATGAGTGAGTTGTCCCCTCTTTGAACAAAACACCCAAATCTATGTTATCCTACGTTGTGTTATTTTACATAGAATTGATGACTTAGTCTACTTGGCTTGCTTTTTCTCCAGATAAAGTGAACAGCGGTATCAAACATATCAAAGATATTGAACACGGTCTGAATATGTTATTGACAGCAATTAATTGTATTAGTTCTTATGTATGCGTCGTGAGTCAAGCTCAGGGGTTTGAGGGTTTCCAACTGGTGTCATCGAGGAGGATACGGAGTGTCGCGGGTTGTAAGGGAAACTGATACAATACCTCAATGGTACATAAAACATTAATTTTACAGCAATACATTGAGGTTTACATTCATTCAAAAGGTTGTAGTGCTTGATTAATATAAGGAGTTAGTCCCTGATTGATACAGACGAGAAGCGCCAAATCATTTTTTTATGAGTGAGTTGTCCCCTCTTTGAACAAAACACCCAAATCTATGTCATTCTATGTTGTGTTATTTTACATAGATTTGATGACTTAGTCTACTTGGCTTGCTTTTTCTTCAGATAAAGCAAACAACGGTATCAGACATATCAGACATATTGAACACGGTCTGAATATGTGATTAACAGCAATTAATTGTATTAATTCTTATGTATGCGTCGTGAGTCAAGCTGATAGTTTTGGGGGGTTTCCAACTGGTGTCATCGAGAAGGATACGGAGTGTCGTGGGCTGTAAGGGAAACTGATACAATACCTCAATGGTACATAAAACATTAATTTTACAGCAATACATTGAGGTTTACATTCATTCAAAAGGTTGTAGTTCTTGATTAATACAGAAAGTTGGTCCCCGATTAATACAGACGCGAAGCGTCAAATCAATTTTTTTATGAGCGAGTTGTCCCCTCTTTGAACAAAACAACCAAATCTATGTCATCCTACGTAGTGCTATGTTACATAGATTTGAGGACTTAGTCTACTTGGCTTGCTTTTTTGCAATGATGAACGGGCAGTGTTACTAAAAAATCTTTATCGTATTAATTCTTATGCATGTGTACAAAATGATGTAGTGTGTCTAACCAAAGCATTTTAATGATTGCAACTAGTGTCAACAGCGAGAATGGAATGTGCCATGAATAGTAATTGAATCATAAACGGTAGATGGTATATATATATGAAACAGACGAGGGACGCCAACAATATTTTCATGAGTTCACTCTCTGACCTACAACCAAATCTATGTCATACTATGTAGGATTGAAAAACATAGATTTGAAAATTTAGTCTATTTGACTGGATTTGCTTGTCAATTCACAAGCAAATGCATTGCTCAAGGTCTGGTTGACCAACTGCACTTAACCATGTTAGTACATATATTTTTATATAGAAACAACTCAGTAGTGTTTGAAACCAATGAGTAGAATGCAAAGATCAATTCCTTGTTTTCTCACGCTACAACATAGATCTGATTTCACTGATCTGAGAGTGGATAACTCTTTATGATGTCGATTTTGTTACGATACTAGGATCTTGTACACTCAAGTCCTGAAGATATTCGAATATCTGTGTGTGACTAATTAAGTGATGTTCAACTAATATATTATTGAAGATATACCGATAACCTTCTTACATGTAAAAATAATACTGAAATAAAAAGCATAGAAGGCACAGAAGTCATGGATTACAAAATTGAAATAAACAACAGGTTTGTAGGTTTGCTTTTGAGAATAAAAGTTTATGTAAAAATACTGCATAGAAGGCATAAAAGTCATGGATTATAAAATTGAAATAAACAACAGGTTTGTAGGTTTGCTTTTGAGAATAAAAGTTCATGTAAAAATACTGCATAGAAGGCATAAAAGTCATGGATTATAAAATTGAAATAAACTACAGGTTTGTAGGTTTGCTTTTGAGAATAAAAGTTTATACGAAAAATACTGCATAGAAGGCATAATAGTCATGGATTATAAAATTGAAATAAACATCAGGTTTGTAGGTTTGCTTTTGAGAATAAAAGTTTATACGAAAAATACTGCATAGAAGGCATAAAAGTCATGGATTATAAAATTGAAATAAACAACAGGTTTGTAGGTTTGTCTTTGGACATTTATAGGAAAGTGAATGATTGTAAGGTATGCAAGTTTGTATGATACGTCTCACAATGAGATGGACAACACTTCGTTTAGGTTTCTTCGGTATGCTTCTTCAGCTTCCCCAGGAGATACTTTGTCAACTAGTTGAATGCCATTGATAATAACCTAGAAAACAATAAAATCAAAGGTTAATTCAGCAAGGCAAGTGTATTTTGATGTTTACCAACCAGGTCCAGACCAGAAAAGATGGAAGCTGAACATTGTAATAATTATTCTTATACACATTGGAGAATGACTTTAGAGCTAAAACTTCAAAACCTTATGGATTCAATCATCTTGCCAATGTAAGTACAACTGTAAAAGTCAGTAATGTGCCTTGCAGCTAGGATGATTGAAATGAAACAGGTTACCTTAATTCCAGTTGACAAAACAAGTTTCTCATTACTCTCTTGTCATTCAGATTGTGTTTGATCATAGAGTTAGAGTTAAAACCTCCAACTCTTTGATTTGATACGTATTTGAGGGCTCTATACGTGGTTGGACATCATATTTGTTTGCCGATGATAATGGATATTTCAATGTTACATACTCCCTTATTTGTATGTCTGATCACTAGAACACCCTTTTGAAGTGCTGGTATGCTTACCTTAGGCAAGTACTTGAACCAAAACCAATCCTCTAGAGCAAATTTCCTGTTGGCTCCCACTATTCCAGCTCGTGCACATCGGAGCACTACTTTCGTAAATTTGTCATCCTGATAATAAAAGACACATCAACATGAAATTTGCAACTTTAAATATTTGATAAGAGAGAACCAAAACAGAAAGTAGTAGAGGTCATTTTTCTTAACATATTAGGTGTTATGTGCCCTTTGAGCATGTCAGGATAACTTCAAATTTATAATTCAGTGGTGTTGATCATGTTGAGGCCAAAGATTTATATTGTAACAAGCTGGTCAATGTTAAGTCATTTATATTAAAAGTCAGTTATTTCTCACCTGTTTATCACCAATCAATATTGGAGACATAGCAGCTCTCTTCAAGCGAGACATGGCCCCTTCAGTACCTTTGATAAATGTAGCTTCCTTATCTCCAGCAGCTGCACACTTAACAGCTAGTTCTTGTAGCATTATCTGTAATATGAATAAAATAGGAGCATTGTCAATGGACCAACTCAGTCAGTCAGGGGTCTTTCAATCAGAGTGCGACTGTGTGATGCACTCATTCAAATATCGCTCGTTTGGTCTTTCAAGTAGACAAATTTGTTCCCTTATCACTCACTCAGAATGTATATAGTTTGTCAATGGGTGAGGGAGAGAGACCCTCGCAATTTTCATTTTAGCTATGTTTAATTGTTCCATGATTTGTCATGATGGGGTATTTTATATATTGGCTATTCAGTCTGGTGACGAGGAAGTCTGGTGAGTTTTTTTCCCAAGAATGAATGGATAAATAAGGGATAGCTTTAAAAACACAAGATGACTAAACTGGGACAAGAAAGCAATTCAATATTGAACACCTTTGAAATTATGAAGAAATTGTCATTCATTGTAGCTGAAGGATATGTTGTGTGGCGCAAGGCCCTTTAGTGATTCTGACACTCCATGCCGGATTCCACGGAGCATTTGACTAGTCGGCTCAGAATCGGTCAGCTGTAACAATGTGGAGGGAGTTGATATTAAATTTTTTTTATAATTACTGATATAGGATAACTTTGATGAAAAATAGTTTTGTGTTCACCTTCCAAAAATAACAGAAAAGTTTTGCATCCTGGATGTTGATATTTATGGTATAAAAATAAAGCTCTCATCAGTCATTTGAAAGGCAAAAGGAGTGAAAACAAATTTGTATTTCAAATACTCTTTTAAACATAAACTCGAAAAAAAAGTGATATGGATGGACAAGTACTGCAAACTGCTCAGGATTTAAATAGCAAGAAAAGGATTATTCAAACCTAATATATATTGTATTTCATGACAACTGAACTCTAATGTTGATAATGCCTAAGGAGTGGGATTATGACAGTAATAAAACAAAAGACTTCCTGCAAACTGAGAATCATACCTTGTAATTATCATAGAGTACCAGTTTTTTGATAGAAACTTTAGCCGGACAGTTCATCTTCTTCGTGTTCTGAATGCGTATACGTCGTTTCACTGGATCAGGGTGATCCTAGAAAAGAAAAATTTCTTATCTTCATCAACTGCTGTTGCACAAGCAGCATGATTGAGGTGTTACTATCTGTAGTCATCTCTTTGTCAGAAAATATTTTACACATACACCTTTTGGAACAATAAATTAGTCAGATGCCGCAATAATCCAATTGATCACATCACAGTACAAAAGCTTCGATCTTCAATTCTACTCTCACTCTAGGGTATATTTCTACAACCAGACTCAAAGCTTTTTACCCTGAATTCATTCTACCCAGCTACTTTATTACACAAAATGTCTTTGGTAGAGTAAAAATGAATGGATTTAGCACACCAAACATCAAACTACGCTGAGACTACCTAACATATCTAAATTGAAAAATTATTGGTAGAGACAACTGAACACCATATACATGTATCTATATATACATATATTATTATTCACAACTTTTTGTTTGCAACTTACAGTACTCTGCTCACAGAAACCTGGCCTTCTTTTCTTCCCATGCCTCCAATCCAGATACTCTGACCCCACAACCGAAGAAGCCTGGTGCACTCCGCCAATTCTCTCAATATATATTCTCTTTTGCAGGAGCCCTACAAGGAAAATAATTCGAGTATGATTTGTTAGTATTTGGTAGGAAACCATAGCCCCCAGCCCGTTAGTAAATAATATTTCAGAGAATTACAACTCACGATTTACTATACCCAATAGTAACTAAGTTGCAACCATAGTAATTAAGTTCCAACTATAGATGAATGTGAATTCACCAAATTGTCTATTATTCTCTTTTGTGATATACCCAACCTAGGGTCACCAGTACCAAACTTTGGTCCACTCTAGCTTATTGCAATTCTAATATGTAGAACCTATCTATCAATTTAATTCTTCATAAAAGGCATTCTACCTAGGCTCATTAGTGTTAGGGATTGTGAATATGTATTTAGCAGGCCCCCTACTTTGTTGTCTGCTTGTGATTCACCTTTAATGTCTGATTCACCCAAAATTGTGGTGAGCACAGGAAGGTTGTCAACAAGGTCAAGCTGTTTGTGGTTCTGTTTGTTCATAAGGCCTCCTGGAAAGGCAATCAGCATTGGTATTAGTTTTCCCACTTTTGTGTTTGATGTCATAGTTGTACGGCTGAAGCAATAGTGACCAGCGACCTAGTCTGTCCTTAGTGTCCTTTATGCTTTTCAACCACTTCCTTTATGCTTTTCAACCACTTGAGGCTAATGTGGTCAGTGAGCACCAAAAAGTGTTTATCTGCAAGGTTATATTTGTATTTCTCTACTGCTGCAACCAGGGCTAGTCCCTCCTTGTGTGTTATAGAATAATTTTTAAAAAAAAACAGTAGTATAGATCAGAATATCAGAACAACAGAAAGTAAGCTGGGTTTGGTGGAATAAGGTATAAATAGATTTTATTCAAGAAATCATAGATAGATGTCACTAGTTTTTAGGCCTTAGCAACTTGATTCCTTGGTCTTTAACATGTTGTTATAGATGAGTGAGGTATTACTATTTGCTATGTCATTTGCCATTTAAAAAAGATATGAGGCTGAATTTAATACTCTAGCGGAACATAATTAATATTTTGCATGACTTGCTTGGGCAGTTTCATAGCTCAATTGCCTAAAAATTACAACACTTGATAATAATGATTTAAATTTTTTGACCATTACAGGCAGTGGTGTGAGCAATGAACTCCCTCATTCATTGGTGTGAGAGATTATATTATTTTACCAACAGGCTAGGTGATGCAGACCAATTAATTAAACCAGAATGTCAAACTTCACCTAGAACAAATTTATTTTCATGACATTATTTTTGACTGAAGATGGCTCCATCCATAACAGTTCTATTATTTAAAAAGATCAAACCAAATCTGGGGCTGATAAATAAAGGTGTTTCCATTTATGTTGTAATTACAAAATAAGATTAAATCTTCATAAGCAGGATTAGAATCCTTACACAAACATAGAACATATATGTCAGGCAGCTTGGCAATTATATTTGCTGGTATGAATGGAAACAGAACAATATCATTGATTACACCCATGCCTGCACCAAAGGTACCAGAGACATGAGGATGTTTCATACCCAATAAACAAAACAAACAGTGTCTCAGATGTTTTAGGTATCTTAGATGATAAACAATGCTCAAATTTAGATAGTGCAAAGCAATAAAAGCATCCACTCTTCAATAGAAAGATTATAACATCTGAAATATTCATATGTGTATGCCTTAAAACATCACTTATTGCTTGAATTTTGATTACTTTAGTGAATCTTGGACAGTTACGTCAGCCATGAACTTGCTCTTGGCTTTCTCCAGATAACCAATCATTGTGAGAGTGAAGTAGATTGCTCTACCTGAGTTAATATTAATGCTATATCCTTTCACCTGTTTGGTGAGGGAATAGTGTTCCAAAAGATTATCGTAATTTTATCCAGCTTTTTTCACTTAGAAGATTGGTGTGCATATTCACACAACCATCCACCCTTACCCCCATCATCCCAGTCAATTTTTCTTCCTATAGAAATATAAGGGCAAATTGGTAGCAGAGAATTTTGACTTTTCTTATTATTCTATTCACAGACAATCTACCAAAATCACATATTTTCTTGACTGTTAGCAGTTAACTCAAGCTCTAGTTCCTACCGCCTAGGACTCCTATGTGATCTTTTAATCACTATAAAATATTGCTCTCAGCTATTTACCACCCTACGCAATGAATTGACCGAAATATTCAATCCAAGGTTGATTAAAAGGGTGATAAAATCAAATGTCTTTTCACATGCCACATTCTGAAACATGGGCGCCAAAATTCATTGCCCTAGTAGCGAGGCTGCAATATCTGTGCCATGTTGCTCTCTGTTTGCAGGCAGGTCGGAGCACAGCACTGGGGGCCAACCAAACCCCAGTAGTCGATGGACCGCAGTGGGATTCGAGCCCTCAACCTTCAGCATCTGCATGCTAAAGGTGTGGTGCTCTAACCAACTGAGCCACCTCCTACTCAAAGTATCAAACACAGTAGGGATCGGATATGATGTCCCTCAAATGATATTGTTAATCAAAGTTTCCTGCTTGTTAGTTTTTTTCCCAAAAACGGCTGGAATCCCTAAAAACTGCCTCCACATTGAAAAAAAAAAGGTTTTCTGGGAGAGGCCCTTACCCCCTAGGATGAAGGCACCCATCCCGCCTGGCTCTACCACTTGAAAACCAATGGATACAGACCTGGATATTCCCTATTCTGTACCTCAAGTAAAATTTGTCCAAAAAGTGGTGCGGCCAATTGGTATGTTCCCGAACAAAAAGAGCCCAAAGCAGAAAAAAAGGTTTGCCAAGCATGATCTGATGCGTTTACGTTAGAGAGAAAGCTGTAATTTGTCTCAATCAAAAATCAGTGTGCGAGTTTATATAGTACATAACATTGCATGGGCTATTCATATTCAAAGACAGGGAAATAATTTGATGCAACGCTCATTTCAGTTTACAGGCAGGACCGAGCACACTCAGTGAACTCATATGGTGTGAGAGTTCATCCACCACACACTCCTTGAAAATGCCCTCAGCTCATCCATGACACCCATTTTTTTTGCCTCAAACCCATCTCTATAGCTTCGCTAGGGAAATAATAATTATGAAAAGCCCATTATGAAGGGCTTGCCATAACTCAGTTAGCTGTCACAATCCAATCTGGTTACTTACATTGCATTGAGATTATTTTGTTTCATCGCTCTGCTTCAACCCTATCCCCCTCCTTGGAAATTGATATCATGCTGTGGATGGGCACACCACAGAAACCAACAGCACCTTTCACAGCATATGACTACAAATTCAAACTTGATACAGTAGGATTCACTCACCAGCTTCCATATAATCTTCCAAACTGTCACCAAACGATTTCTTCTGAGAAAATATAGAGAACTGAAGCTGATGTTCTGTCTCGTGCTGCCTTAGTAGATGGACTCTTGATAACGTCTCATTAGTATGATATGATACTAAATCCATAATGGCAGTCAGTCCAACACAAAATCCAATGCTTTTGCGGCAGCTTATATCGCAGTTAAGAATGGGTTTGTCTCTCTTTATCATATACTAATAGGTACTAGGAAAATAAAAATGAATGTTCACTCTTGAAGAGCTTAATTACAAATGACATAGAATACAATTTACAACACACCGATGGAGTGAAAGTGAAAGCACTACATGTGCGCAGGGATGCGCTTTCACTTTACCTTTAAATCTCTACTTGACCTATATTTTGAATTCTATGTCATTCAGCATGCACCGAGATTTTGCAGAGACCATTGCTGTCGGCTCTTTGCTCAAGCTCCTGGTGAAATCTAGAATCGGCCTTCTTCACAGACATAACTGGTGAGTGATCTTGATCATTACTGGTGACTTAATCACATTAAAGTGATAAATTTTGATTTAGTGTGGCCTGTTTCAAGTCCATAACATCATCATTGATGTAAGTTAATGATTTGAGATATATATAATAATATATTGATAATTATATAAAGTATATTATAAGCGAATAACAACAACTTACAAGAATAGTAAGTGAATTGTACACAGCAGATACTTACCTTCACACACATACTGACTGTGACCATGAGTTTATGGGAATGGTTTATTTATGTCCTTGCTGTGAGACTCACAGTCACTGTGACTGGAAGTGGGAGTCTGTGTGTTTGTAAAACAAGGATTCAGTTTAGGTAAGTGTTATTGTAAGTAAGTTCAGGTTTTAGATCGCTGTAAGATCGAAGAAGAATTTATCAGAAGTACATGCGACCCAATGTTGAATAATATCAGTGATGTGCCAGAGAAACGTTTGAACTCTTTCTCATTTCCAATAAGAGAAGAATACTTTTAGTTCATCCTTGGCTCATTAAAATATCATATTAATTAAGACATGAGTTTCGCTGAAAAAGGATAATACACCTTGATAAACTTTATCTTCATCTCTTCAAACTCCCTGGTGAAAACTATTTTAGCTCGTTACGAGCTAGAGAAGATACCTTTCGTTATTGACCCACTGCCTCAGAGGTTATCATTTCGTGACCAGATCAATATCTGGGGTAAGAGACATTTTCTTTTTACCATCACTGCTGCAAATTATTGCTTCACACCCACTTCACTGCCTTTTTTTCTCATTTTATCTTTCTAGTCATGTATTGCTGACAATAATCATTGTATATAATTTACGTCTCCACCCAGCACTTACATTATCAAGTCTCACAATAGCATGTGATGTCTCGCCTTTAGCCCTTCACTCACCATTGCTCAATATTTTTTTTAACTGTATTGGCATAACTTTCATTCAAATACTAGGAATATGGTGACAATATCCACATCCAGGCCTTATCTTTGAAATCATGAGTCAACGATAGTTCTGTTTATAGATACTATCTCACATGTAACTATTCGAAATATTTTTTAACAAACAAATGCCTGACTGTGCGATGTCACAATTACGTCATTTTATTGGTATATATGAATCCTGAAAATGTTTGTATAACTATGCATGACATGCTCCAACAGGATCCTACCAGTTGTTTTTATTCTTTCCAGTACCGGTTTCAAACATCTGCAACTGACAATCAAACTGTTTTGGTAAACAACTCACAGGACTACTCGGTGACGCAACACGATATAAAAATGTCCCTTCTCAAAAGTCTCTCTGGAAAATTCCCTGCTCAAAGTACATTGGTAAGTTTTTCTGATATGTGGTGAAATTAATTGAAATATTATTCAGATTTGAATTGATGAATACTCTTCTTAAACCTGTGCTGGTAATGATGGCATCAATCAAGCTGCAGTTTGAAGTAAAATGTTGCCGGTTTTGATTATTTTGTAGCCTAGACCGCTCAGTCCATGTTGCTAAATCCTCATTTACTACTGTAACAATAATTTGACCTGATATTACGCTGAGGTCATCCGTTGCTGGCTTTACAATGATTAATGTTCCCTCAGGTGACTCTCTTTAATGAGAAGAGATAATCCAGATTTTAGTTCGGAAATGACGATATTGTCCTCTAAAATAGTATCAATGACCTCTCATGTAATGTGTGATTGGAGTTCATATTACCGCCTGTGAATATTCAGGTTGATTTTGTTGCCATCATTTCAAACTGGAGATATGTGGCTCCTACAGATTTTTGAGAACATGATTGGGAGATAACATTTGTTATTATTTGCAGACAAATCTTTTACTGCAGAAACAGCAACCTGTGATAGCAAAATGCCACTACCATCGGTCTCACAAAGAAACATTCAGGGTAGGTTCAGGATGCTGTTTGATGATCAAATTCTCTTTCTGATGTGATGTGATACTAAAACCATCTCAAAGAGGGTTAAATAAAGAACAGTATGCTATAATATATTGTTATTGTCTTGAGAAGCCATGACGCCATTGTTTGATGATATGTCTAAGTTTTTCCCTGGGGCTGGTTATGAATAACTGGGATTAAAACGTCCAAGGGCTCCTTTATTTGGCTTTTGTTTGGCTTAGAGTATAAGCATGAGAGTGATGGGGCGAACATTGTTACACTGAAACAATGACGAGTTGGCAGCCTCCCTGGTTGCGCAACAGCGTAAACACACCAATTATGTCAAACCACCAAAACTTACAAAATGCACTGAGGGATCGATGAGATTGATTGAGATGCTCATCAACACACACGGGTGGCTTCATGCTGCTGGGGCCGGCCATGAGGAGATTGTACTAGAGAAGGCCTCGAAACAGCGCTTGACTCATGGTTTCTAGCTGAAGACCTGTGTGTTGTGCAGTGGTACGCGCACCACTGTATGTTGTATCTTCATCCAACATTGTGGGTGTTACGGAACATTGAGCAAAGAAACCTAATCACCTATCATTCCCAAACTATAGAACCTTTGTTTGTTACTGTGATATATATTGAAAATGACATCTGTATTACCAGCAAGATTTTAGCTTGCAAAGTGATTCTTTCTTCATTACAGTTTACAGAGATGCAAGAATTCACCAACAGACAACCAAAGACTATTCCAGAGAATAGCAGTCTCAAGTTTGGACAAGCAATGACAGATCACATGTTGGAAATCCACTGGAGCTCTGACAGAGGCTGGGGAAAACCCACCATAGATCACTACAAGCCACTTCAACTAGATCCAGCTGCTAAATGCCTCCACTACTCTATAGAGGTTAGTAGCCCTGATCCATCATTAACCCACCTATTGAACTTCTAGCTTCTAGTGATAACTTCTCACACAGGAAAACTCTATTCTAGTAATCAGCCACTAAGCTTGATAGATATATAGGTCTGTGGTAAATGTTTAGGTTAGCGGAATGTGTTTTGATGCACAATATAAATAATTTTCATAAAGATAGATATGAATATAAATGTATAATGTTTAATTTAATGCATTTGTCTTATTGACATCATACACACACAATACATGAGTGTCATTGTATGAAGTATATTGGAATATGTTTCGTTTTTCATAATACAATAGATATTTGAGGGAATGAAAGCTTATTGCGGTGAGGATGGAAAAATAAGGCTCTTCAGACCAACATGTAACTTTGAGAGAATGAATAACTCTGCGTCCCGAATATGCCTTCCCAATTTTGACACAGAGGAAATGAGGCTATGCTTACACAGGTTTGTGGAAACAGAAAAAGACTGGGTTCCACAGGAAGAAGGGTGCTCATTGTATCTCCGACCAACCATGATCGGAACTGAGGTAAGCTGAGGGCTAGACAAAAATACCACTGACAATAGAAATGTCCTCATGGAATAACAAGAGTGACACAGCTGTTTGATTTTGAATCTCCTTAACATTGTATGCATTGTATTTGTTGTATCATCAAAGTGAAATATTCCATCCTCTTCCTTGTTATGCATATTTGACCCTGGCTCAGTGCCAACAATGGGAAATACATGTCTAAATACTATTAGGCAACCAAATGACGGACATATAGAGGTTTTGGGTTTGATAACCGGACACGAGTACATTCTGCTGAAGGGTCCAGATGGTAATATCAGTACTCATGTTTTTTTAATCGATTTTATTTAGGGAGCATGTGTAAATGTTGTTGTACATGGTTACCTATCATTGTGTTTTACAGCCTTCCCTTGGAGTTGCCACATCTAACACAGCGCTCCTCTATGTGATAGCATCACCAGTAGGACCTTATTTCCCCACTGGTATGAAGCCTGTGTCACTTATGGCCGATCCTAAATGTGTGAGAGCTTGGCCAGGTGGTGGTGGAGACTCTAAACTCGGATCGTAAGTTGATGACATTTATTCTCTATTGTTTAGCAGCCAGTGATGGATTGAAGTTTTAATAATAATCTCTGCCATGCTGTAGATTGGTCAGACTGCTCTTGCTTAAGATATGAGACTTCGATCTTGTTCCAGAACAATTACAACAACAACATCTATTAATATCGATCAAGCATAGCAAGTAGGTTGTTGATAGGCCGGAGTGGGATACTGATGGCATATACAAGCATTGTAGACATGTAACTACCATGATCTAATACACTTCATGGTTCCTGCTGATGTCAGCAGAAACTGCAATAACATGCATACTAACTAATTATCTTGTTGCTGATAGGAACTACGGGCCTACATTGTTGCCCCAACAGAAAGCCATTGCAGAAGGCTGTCAGCAGGTTCTATGGCTGTTCGGAGACAATCACTTGCTTACAGAGGCTGGAACTATGAATATATTCGTCCATCTAAAGAACTCTGATGGAGGTAATTTCATATAATTATATTAATACAATATTGTCAAATTAGTAGAAAGAACCCTATGTGTTAGTTAAAGTGCTCAGGGTGTGTCGGGATTTGTGGTTGCTAATGAAATGTTACTACTAGGAATCAAAATTTGCCGGGATTGCTGGAAGTAGTATTTCTTTACCACAAGGGGTTGCTAATGAAATGCCACTGCTAACAATCAAAACTGTGTGGTAGAAGCATTTCATTACCAACCACATGTGGATGATAATGAAATGCTACTCCCAGCAATCCCTCCACAGTTTGAGCACTTAAACCACCTATGGATATTTTCCAGAGGCAGAATTTTCGTTATTGCTACCTTATATGATTGATAGGGGTGAAGGTAGCTAAATCAAATTATTACCAATTAATAATGACCAAGATTGCTAGCGAATGTCTCTGTTTATATGATGCGTGCTCTAGAATCAAGAAGTCATGTTCATGAAGAAGTTGGGGAAAGAATATGTCCGAAACTCATCGTATTCGTGAAGCTTGTATATAAAGGGTTATCCTCTCTCTGAGGTATTATGTCAATGAGAGAATAACTCCATGTTGCCAGCGTGACAAAGATTAGACCAGGGAGGGTGAGATATACCCTCCCTGATTAGACATTGATCGAATTTGGCTCATTCACCCATGGTATAACATGTGAAAATGGATGAATCACGTTTTAGGATATTTATTACGATGGTGTGTAAGTTTTGTGGATTGTGTGAAATTTTTTTGATCAACATAGTGAGTCCTCAGCTGGGGTGCTCAGCTTGGCTAATGTTGTTTTTTCATCAACCAAGTTATCACATTCGTTCACTCTGAAGTGAGCTAATATTATATTGCTTACTATCTGTTTACAGAAAATGAGCTGGTTACACCACCCTTATCTGATGGTATAATATTACCTGGTGTTGTAAGGCGTAGTATCCTAGACTTGGCGAGAGCATGGGGTAACACAAAGGTTTCTGAGCGACATATTGAAATGGCTGAAATCGTGGAAGCACAAAAAGAAGGAAGAGTGAGTTTTCTACTACATACAAATTTGTCGGACCGGCAAAGTTTAGCTTCTTTTAGTAACAAAGTCCAGATTTTTATTTTACATCTGTGTTTGGGATTAATGTTGTTTAAATAACAGTCCACTATGTATTAAGAATTTTCAAACTTCACCTCAAACTTAATTATATTACAGCTTTTGGAAATATTTGGTGCTGGTACTGCCTGTGTTGTTTGTCCGGTTGAAAGGATACATTATATGGGTGGAGATGTAATAGTACCCACAGACTCCGAGGATGCACTATATAAGAAACTCTACAAAGAACTCAACGATATCTTTGTATGTATCTTGTGTGTCGCTTAGAAACAGCACAAAAACATTCATTTATGCAAAAAATTAAGCTCTAGGCCAACTTGTTTGAGAAAGAGCGAACTATTAAAACTCCAAAAAAGTCTTTGTTCTGTATATTCCCTGTGACGTGGCCTAATTGTTCAAGTATTATCGGTTGGTCAAAAGAAATCATTATCTATCAACCCTAAGGCGCAGATATTCTTTAAGAATTTTTTCAAATATGGACATTCCACCTCAGCTGATCAATATAAATATTATATCATAATTTGATTGCCGTTCTTTTTTTTACAGTATGGACGCAGAATAAGTTCCTGGGCCGAGACAGTATGTGAGGTATAATATCTTTCATACACTGCGGCTCTATTCATCATATCTTGCTGTGACTTCACTTCACCGGGTAGATTGTGTGCCAAAATGTATTTATGGGAGGACCTCTATTTGTCATCCTAAAAGCTAAAACCAACAAATCTTTACTCCAGGCTTCATTCACTGTGCTCACTCATTCATAATAAGGGCTGATCTCAGTCTGACTGGTCTAATCTCTAAGTTGGCGAAGGCCCACACATGATATGGTCCGGTTGAATCGTCTTTTGACAAGAATCTCTATCATTTTGAAATCTCTCTCTATTCAAATTTTATTGTTGTGCTCACTAAAATCTCTTTGTTCTTTTTTTTTTTCAAATTTGTGCCGGTTGTGTTTATGCCAAATGTTGTTATTCTTTCAAGGTATTTTTAAGCCCCTATTTACTTGTTGAGTATATGGACATCATATTCATGACATATGAGATTAGCTTCTTTTCTATATTAATGTAGCTTGTCTAACCATCAGTAAGAATAAGTTGTTGCTTTTTGTTATAGTTCTTCATCTCAGCCAAATCACACAAGTGTTGATTGATAATATAGCGTTATTGGTACAAGCTCCAATTGTACCTATTTTATCATTAGAAGTGTTGTTGAAAACTACTGTAGATTCAATGTGGTATCTGACTCGCTTTACTGAATCTAGTACGGATTGTTATAAAATACTTTGTGCCAGTTTACTTTCAGTATGATGGATGGTGAAATCATGTTACTTTAACAGCAGCCTGAATTCATTCTATTGTTGTGCCCATATTTTTGAATCTCTTCATTTTGGATGATCATGAATGCAATAAAACCAAAGAAAAATTGGTGGAACCACACAAAAATAAATAAAATATTGATCGTTTACATTTGATCAATCTGAACATATGACATGAAAACTACAGTGGATATAAATAACCCCACAAATCTATAGGAGTTTCTTCTCCCGGTATTGGTTACTCTTTAAGATGTCAACATCACAAAATCCGTTATAGTAGAAAAATATCCATAAGACAGATAGGTACTGGGTACTGTAAACGAGTATTGTGTCTCATGAAGAAGTCGGCATGGGGCCTTTCTCATGTTTCAGGAATTTTCAGAACCGATACTTCGTCCGGACTCTTCCTGGCCAGGCAGCATGCAAATACTATGCACAACACCTACAAAATGTCACATCATTACACTTAAATGAAGATGAGAGGATACCACACCTAATGAAAATCACAACAGTTGAGAGGTCTCGATTATCATAATAATAGTCTTAGTGCTCAGATGGCTTCAATGCGAGTTAGTGGCATTGCATCATCAACCAACTGTTTCCTAGAAATGGGTTGTTGATAGTGTAATGCCACTAACTCGCATGGGAGCTGTCTGAGAACTTTGACTACCATAATATGCACGCCAAGTTTGTATCTCAATCTGATTTGTAAGTGTTTTTTGGGAAGTAATAAATCACCTCTATACCGACAGTGCCTGCTCCAACACCAATGAATATACCAATGTTCTCTTCGATAGCTTTCTTCACTTCTTCATAGCAGCCCTGTCAAAAGTCATTAAGCCTTAGTGCAGGTTAAACTGCTCAATATGACCTGCTGTGCAATATTGTTAATCATATTGATAGATAATTTGGAATGCAGTGAGGATGTATTCACAGAGTAAGTATTTGATGTTTTTTAATCCAGACAATCAGAAAATTAGAATTTAAATGTTAATGTTGAAGAAAATTAATGTGCAAGTGTGAGGAGTAATCAGGAGCTACATCTTGATGAGCCGACCTAACTAAATGCTGATCATTTTTCACATCTGAGTGCAGATTTTTGAAAATAGTAATATCAACATTTTTTGTCTACTGCATTTTGGATAACAACAGTAATACATCGCAGCTTGGTGTATTACACTTTTGTTATTTCATAGCAATACTCACAGATTTAAAATTTTCATGGTCTTGGGTAGGACATGACTGGTCATCTAAGGTGAAGGAGGAATCTTGCTCATTTTTCAAGTCTGTTATCATATTTTGACTTCCATCACTTATATTACAGCATGTTGGAGGTACATTCAACGTAGCTGCACTCCAAGTCATATTTGTTGGCTTATAATCTGCTCCACCGCTTACTCCACAACACTCATACTATAAATTTATTTAAAACATATAAGGCAATTCAAATACCACTCTGCTGATTGTCAGTTTGTAGTACCTCAACCAGGAAGTAAAAGGTGGTAATGGCATAAGAATTAAACAGCTCATAATTTGCTACCACAGCAGGTAGCCAATGGCGGGTTCATTATTTTAATATAATAATAATGTTGTCTTCTTTAGAGAAAATAATTGTAGGTGTTTCAAATGTGGTACTTTGTTTGTGGAGATTGTAGTATGTACCTGAAGCTGAACAATGTCCCAGGCCAAGGTGATGGGGTCACCATTTGATGAGTATGTATACTTTCCATCTCCTTCATGTGTGAATGTAGCATCGTAGTTTCGATTCAATGACCCGCTCAACAGGTCGTTAAGCTTGCCCTCTACTTTTTCATAGAAGAGGTAGGTGACAACAACTCCAGCACACTCTACCACCACCAGGATTAACACGATCATGCAATACTGAAACATACATGTACCCCGTACCATTGATAGACCAGAACGTTTTCCATTTGTGGGAGCAGGGAGAATGGCGGGAGAGAGGTAAATCTTCATATGTGGCCTGGGTTTCAGTTCAACATTTCACAATACTTACGACATAATCAAGCAGCTTGATTCAAGCCGATATAGAATGGCTGAAAAGTGATGCAAACCATTTCTTTAGTTGAGCCAAGGAGCAACAGCTCTGTTACCCCTTGGTTGAACTCTTAGTCTTAGAGGATAATAGTTCAGTTGACTTTGATCAGAGATACAATTCTAGATAAAACTCATATTTTCAACACAATAAAATTATGTTCATGTGCTAGATATGGATCTTGATATTGTGCTTTCACTTACCACTTTTAGAAGAAGTTTTCCTCCTTTACTTTTGTGCAGTAATGCTCCACAACAGCCAAAAAATCCCAGTAGGAATATGCAAGCACCTGCCACAATCAGAACCAGAACAGCGCTTTCGAGAAGTGATGGTATATCAGTTTCATCAAAGTCTGTGCCACTGACTTCTTTTGTCAATGCGAACAAGTAATCGCTGTCAACCTTCACCCATATACCCACACCCAGGGTGGCAGTACCAATCGACTACAAATTATTACAAAACCAGACAGCTGAGCAGCGAATTGCATGGATAGAAAATTACAACAACCAATATTTTCAATAAAATTTTCTAACAAGAGCCTCTGATATAACTAGATTGAGCCAGGAGGTTAACACCAAACCCTACATTATCTTGTTCAAGATTTATATTGAAATTAATCCAGAAAAAAAACACCCTATGCTAACCAGAAACACCATTAATGGGCTAGATGAAGTCTGATAAGAAGGCTTAAAATTGAAGCTGGAAGGATACTTACAAAGAATATAACATTCAAAGTCACAAGAAAACCTGTCATCAAACCATCGAAGCCCATGTTTTCTCTGGACTGGTCACAGTTCGAAGTGATTCAGGCAGCTTGTGTATTCCACATAATGAACGACTAACACCTTTGTCAAAGTCTATGCAATGAGAATTGTCAAATTCACATGGGTAATAAATAATACTATTGATCTGCAATATTAGGTGGATTTCAATGGATTGTTTTGTGTGATTGTCTGGAGCGTAAATAGTAGCTATACAATCACATCAATGCTATGCTATATAGTATAAAAGTAACATGAAGTTATTTAGCTGCTTTAGGGCATATGGTAGGTATATATTTTATGTCAGGAGTATACAATTGCACTGAAGCAGTGTAAGTAAATTTACATAATTTTCTTCAAGTTTGATAGTAATAGAGTGCCAAAATAAGTGCCGAGCTGTTTTTCTCAAAATTTACAGTTTCATTATGTAGGGAACACCATTCTATAGCAGACTATGGTGTCGAGCAGTAGTTGATCGTCAACTACTGCTACATAAACCACTGCTCGTAAACTACTGCCCCAATACACAGCATGTTTTTTATGTCATGAATAAAATATTGTTGGCCTAAAGAATGTTTGTCATCTCTGTTGGCCGGGAGAGCTGAATCTTTGAGATAAAGGATGCATTATTGTCTTGGTGGGTCTTGATCAAATTCCCGATGTACAATATTCAAATAGTGTAAATTAAATTGCAATTTTCAATAAATAAGTTTGGATCTCCCCGCTGAAATGTCGCAGCTTCCCGGTCCCAATTGCGTGAAAATATTTATTTGACATTCAATATCTCCCTCTGCAAACATTGTTTTTTTTTTCATCCCATGTTAATAATTGTGAGAAGGCTAAACTAACATGATTGTTAAAAATATTCAAACATGCTCAATAAGAATGGAAATGAAGTTTGGGGATTCAAATTTTAATTTTAAAATGATAATGAAAATTCTCATACTGATGAATCAATCCATACACACACAATATATATACATAGATTTAGAATATTATACAATATGATTTTAAAACCATAGAGGAAATTGGAATGTCTCATGTGGCAGAAAAGGAAGCAAGTATGAGCACTGAATCACGTATTTTAATGACGACTCAAAAATTGTTAAAAATTAATTCTTATTGCATCACCTCAAGAGTGTTCATAAACATATATCTAGAAAACATTAGGTAGAGATATCGGAACCACATAAGCTGAGTTTTATGTTTGAACATCGCGAGGTATGGTTTCTTAAAAGCAGAAATCGGTGTTAAAATCTTTTGCTCACCAAAAAAGGTAGCAGTAGCTACATCAATAAATGAGGAATATTTTCTGAAACTGTTGATAGAAGTAAGCTTGAACTTTGCTAATACGGGATTGGAGTATTTTGAGACAGCCTCATATACACTTATATGGTTATGGTGACCACTAACACCATATTTATCAAATGTCAATAAAGCAGTCACATTTTTATTTTTGATATGTTCTTCTAGGATGCTTATAATATATGCATTGTCCCACGTTATGGTAGGACTGTCAGGGAGTTTTGGGTCGTCAATTATATGGCAGTACCCACTGTCTACACCCATAGCCTCACAGCTCTTAAAAAATTCTAGTCTACGTTTGTCACCAATACCATACCAATTACCTGTCGATAGACACAATATATGCACTCTAGATCCAGCGTTTAGTAGGGCTGTAATAGTTGGTCCAAAAAACATGCACTCGTCATCTGGATGCGCCGTCGCAAGCATAACTGTCTTGTGGTCAAATATCTTAGAGTTGCTCCCTCTTGCGTAAAGACAGGCAATTAAGATGACAACTCCACAAATGAAGTAGATCATGACTGATTTTTTTTCCTGGAAAAGACAAAAGCAATAAGTATTTCTTTGCAGGTAAAAACGTATTTGTGGGCATCGGCATTGACAAAAACCCATCAAGAAGACTTCCAAACCAAAGAGACACATATACACCCTGTAAGACTAAGAGCTAAAATCCACAGTCATCAAAAACTGTGACCCTGTCTCATGTTTGTAATTTAAAAGAACACAATGGATTACAAGCTGAGTTCAACAGGAACAGTGGGGTTGGAATGGTCACCGTGTGAACAGAAAGGAATCGTCTTTTCCCAGGGCTTGGTGGTGCAAAAGAACTAATCTTCCCATCTCTCTGCACTGACTGTGCTCCCAAAACCAAGTAAGAAGGCTACCATGTCCATGATTACCTGTACCCATGGGCTTTAGGATGGGTCAGTCATCTTGTGTCAATCTCTATTTGAATCCATCCCTAGTCACTACCTGCATACTACCATTATATGCATCTACTGTCTCTAGCCATATGCTGATTAGTGCGGTTGTTGTGCAAGTGAGGTTGTCATGGAATCATAATGATGCCTCTACTATCATTGAATCAGTGGGCTGGGAATAATGAACTGGTCTGCTGTGCATAGACAGCCACATACTTGCACACAATGTAACACGGTACAGTTTTTTATATGCGCCAATGGTCTACAGGTATCCCACATATGAATGAACTAGAACGGCAGGTATATTATTAGACTTATTTACCGGTTTGCTAACAACACGACTCAACAAGATCAATAAGTGGGGAGTTATAGCATCAGATGGGTTCTCGTCGAGTAGCCGCCAACAGTGGTACGAGAATATGCATAGGGATGCCATAAGTGCCATAATGCTGCAGTAAGGCCAGCACAAAAGAAAAATGCTGATAGTACCATGGTATAAATAAACAAAGACAGTGTAACTTGGAGTATGGATATCATGAACTAAATTACACACACACACACACATATATATACATAGTCTGAGCCCCCCAGACTTCTGCCCCTTGCCCGACGGCCCCCCGGCGTGGGAAATACATAGCCTAGCCTATTTTATTAGTATTTGTTATTATGGTCATGGAGCAATGCCCAAAGATTCTCACATCACTACCTACAACTTCATTCTTGATAACACAGCAAATGGTCAGTCAGACACTCACATGTCATGCATAAGAAGAGGTAATTTAAAGTATTGGTCTAGCCTTGTTGACATATATATATATACATGTATAGTAAAAAGAATTAAGACTCAGACTGGCTGGTGGGAGACGAATGAGAAAATGCTGCACAGCCAGCAATGAGAGGGATCGTTCATTGCAGCCAGTGGGTCACTTCAGATAACTGTATCCACAGAACTTGAATGAATAGTTTTAGCTGTCCATATTATCAGTACCTCAGAACCAGTTTTAGTCTGAAATACAGCAATAAGTGTAATTTTATGATAATCACAGCCTAAAAATGTTGAGTTCCATTTTTTAAATTTTTTTGGCCTTGACCTATATTCAAATATAGTTTGAAACAGTACACTGCACTCAATATAGGCACAAGGAAGACTTTATTAAAAGGACATTTATATTGCTTAAATTTGGACTAGAATCAATTTCAATGTACATAAAATAAAATTTTAAAATATAAAACATTATTCTGTACACTTGTAGCTATCTCTTATCATTTCAGGCAACATGCCTGCCTTGATTGAGAGAAGAAAGATGACCAGAGCGACATACCAAGCTCTTAAACGTCATATATTGCGTGAAAGAGAAAAAAGGAAGCAGGAACAGGTAAAACAGAATAGTTTTTCACCTTCAATCTTGTTGTTAAAATCATGAATGAATGTATGTCAAGACAGGCTAGAATGAATGCTACTTGAAGTTACTCCTTGTTGTAATCAACAAATGGATTGAGAATTAAATATAATCCATAGGTTAATTATGCCAAATTACCAAATACTAATTCTCTGATTGTGATTCATTTGAGAGAACAACACAATGATTCTGAACAATCAATCATTGATACTATGCTAATTCTCGTGTGTAATCACACCAAGGGGTGAAAAGGATTGGATGTTATTTCTCCTCTCCACCCTTATACTCCTTGGTACAAGGATAGCCTGTCTTGACAGGCTATGTTCGACCGAAAACCTTGTCAACACAGGCTATAAAAAGGAGTAGGCCTACTCCTTGTACTAGCTTCTTTTTGGCTGTTGGCATGTCTTGACAGCTTAATGCGTAACGTGTACTAAAAATGTAGTTTCGATGCGTGAATTCATGAGTCTCAATAATTATCAATACATAACACTCATTGTAAAACGCTCGTTTTTTTCAGGAAGCGGATCTTGCATTGGAGAGACAAAGAAAAGAAGCGGAGCGAAGGAAAAGACTTGAAAACGAAAACAAGAACTCATTGCAGCAGACTAAAGATGAGATTGTCCGACTTGACAAACAGCTTGAAGACCACAAAAAGGTAATGGCAGATCGAATTAAAACTTTTTCATATGCAAACAGTTGGATGATAATGCGACAAGAAAAAATATGTGTTGTTTGAGTAATACGAGCGGAATTGGTGAGATCTTGCAAACAGTTACCGTGTTTGGTCTTCACTACCAGGCAATTGGAGTCTAAAGATTTAGTCCCCCTTGGGTGTACTTTTTTCAATATACCACTATAATATCACTATCACTGCGCATTTACGGAGACTATGGCCGTGTAAATTCCCAAGCTGATGACAGCCTTCCAACCATATGCGTGCTGGGTTGCTCATGAACATGATTCGATGGAATTAGTGCAAATGTAATGTGTTATAGGAGAAGAGCAAGCTGTTTGCCCAGTTAAAGAGGATACTGGAGACAGAGAACACGAAAAAAGTCAACGAGAAGAAGCATGAGACACAGTTTTATCCTGCAGGAGGGCCAACTGGCCATGGTCCCATGCCGCAGTTCCTCAGTGGTACCGGACATGGTACTGGACATATGGGCCGCCCGGTCATGTTCAAACCTCTACACCCGGGAATACCTCAGGTGTGTAATATCATCATGGGGATAGCCACTATTGTAGACTATGGTGTTTGACCATATATCCTCTTCTGGTCATCGGCCCTAGGATTATCCATCAGCAAACGACAAACTTATAGTCATCATGTATTTTATCCCGCTTGAATTAAACCTCTCTGATGAAGGGATATCCCAAGTGACATACACCAGCCTTCTTAGCATGACAGCGACACATTATTTCAACACTCTACTAAACATGACGTGTTTTTTTTTTCATTATGAAGCCTCTGACATATTGATGATGAATGTTTGGCGGGTCAGAAGAAGAGTTAAATCCACCGGAATACTTTTATTGGATTAGCTCCTGGATTGTCTCATCATTCAATGTTAAAACAAGAGAGTATGAGTAAAGTAACCTCTTTCTTTTTGTAGGGCTCTGGGCCAGTACATAACCCTCCATCCAATGCACTGCAGTCTAATACTGTGAAAAGACAGAGGAGCCCATCGCCAACTCCAAATCAACAAGTACCGAATGTATTCACCTTCCCTCCAGTAAGAATCAATGTGCATAAAACTGTTGCAAGTTTGAGTCGTAGTCTTACCATTACCACAACATGAAGATTAATTGGGAGATTTTATATTGCATACAGTATCATTACTGATAAGCCATACACTGGGACAAAAAGGAGTGCAGCCATCTAATCTATACAAATCAGACATGAAAAAATAGACTATATCAGTAAGTTTGAACTAATAAAACTGAGCCCAAGCAGCATAGTTATAGTCATTATATGGCTGGAGTTGGAGTATTTCTGTCGATAATGAATAACGATACCAACCATCTTTTTCGACCTGTAATGGACGCTCACTGACACTACTCTATAGTAAGTGCAGGGAGGGTAGTATGTGCAATCCAAAACAAATACCAAATGTTGGAGTTGTCCCCTTATTGAACTTGTTGTTCAGAGAGTAGATAACTCTTAATTGCAATGGCTATTATGTTTGTGCAGGGAGGGTGGCACCAGGGACCCTCCCTGGTGGCACCCAGTAAATATGATATTATCAGTGCAGATACACATTTGAGCAAATACACCTAGTTGAAACTTTCGTTTATGACATTGCGAGATCAACTTTTGTAGTTTAAATTATCTTCTTATTGTTTCCCGTGTATGCTCATGTGTGCTCATGTGCTTGGGCGACAATGATTGACTTTGTTTTAATGTACATTATTTGCCCCTATTGTTATGAATGTTGTCTCGTTCAAAATTTCTGAGTATGATTCATTTACAGGCAAATCAGCCCTACGGTGGATCTCACAATAACAAGTTTGGTGGACAGCAAGGTTATAACTCCTATCAGACACACCCTGGTCATCAGAAACCAGGCAACAAATCACAGAAACCGAACATCTCAGACTCATTTCAAAGTAAGAAAGAAGCTATTTATATAAAGAAAAAAATTTTTGTTTCCTTTTTGTTTTGGAGGTTCTGTCAACATTGTACCATGCCGCTTGAGTAAGGGCAAACGTGATTTTCATGGCCGTTTTTATTTGCTGAAGGTCACACATTAGGGCAGAAGTTACAGCAGTCAGTACAGCATGCTATGTCAGAAGATGGGCGAGGTACACAACAGATGCCACCTCAACAGAGGCATTCTTCTAACAATAACAAAGGTGAGTAATAATGTAATTTTATTATGTTGACACTGATATTTATTAGCATGATCTGAAACTGGTCTATGACAAACCAACCATAGGTGTA
Organism: Membranipora membranacea; assembly: GCA_914767715.1. Lineage (NCBI taxonomy): Eukaryota > Metazoa > Bryozoa > Gymnolaemata > Cheilostomatida > Membraniporidae > Membranipora > Membranipora membranacea. Next base: position 14,275,654 of record OU612065.1, on the reverse strand, counting down.
TGACTATTGAAAACTGATTTTAATCGAAGGAAACCATAGATAAGCAACATTACAGTTGGAATGTATTGAAACTGGATCATTGAATTCGCCATAAACCTGAACAATTTCTGCCTAGGCCAATGAGGTTATGTACAGCTTTCTCAATGCCAATTTCATTTCTTTCATTGATTATCTTTGTGTAGCCTGTTGGCCTTCCTGAAGGCTTTTAAGGGCTGGTTGTGTGTTGGCCTATGATTGACTGACAATTTCCCAAGCTGATCTCAAACAATGAAATATGGAGGCGAACAGAATTGAGATAGTTGTGTGTCAGGTTGTGATTGAGACCATGGGGTTTGAACAATCCAACACGGTCAGCTTCTCTCTATGACCATGAGACGTTACAAGAGAAGTCTGTACGTATATTCAATTCCGCAGCATTTTTTGTGTCAGTAACTCTTTCTTCTGATATCTTACTTACTGTATTTATACTTTTGTTGATAAAATACTTTGTTTTCATAGGAAGTATAGTGACAGGGTATGCCATACAGTCACACCCTCCACCCCCACCGCCGCCCAGACAGAGTATGCCTATGAAACAAGGTAATCAACATCAACCTCAATCCAGGAACCAATACAACCAGTACAAGGACAATCGCTGGAAGTGATGTATACCATCTTAAGAAAGTTTTTTTTTGCCATTACAAGCAATTAGGATTACAAATCCCGTCGACGAAGAGTAATTGCATGCACAGCTAAAATGAAGTACAGCTAGAACTGTATGATATGTAAGCAATGATAGGGTGTTCATTGATGTCAGCATACCGTTAGCTTATGTTACAGCTTTTAATACTGTTCTGTTCAACATTATGCGTTAGATGTTACGTTGTCAATAAGCATACATTAATGAGCATACTTGGTTACAGTTCATCTTTCATATTATTTGATTGGTTGTTTTTTATCATGTTCAAAATATGTATCATTACATGACATTTTCTTAACCATTATTGTTATATTTTATACAGACAATTGCGATTTAATATTGATACATTTTGTACATTCTCTTGGTCTACAACAGGCCAAGAGTAACATTCTCATCAAGATATAAAATGTTGTATAATTCATGTCCACGTGTAGTCAATCAGGCAGTTTCCTCTTGTACGCTTTCAGGTTAGCTCCCCCACTGTGAAAGTCCTTAATTTTTAGGTACATGAATTTGAATATGGAGAGCAAGTTATCATATTGGTCAACATATTCAAGGCCCAGGAAGATGGTGTGATATTCTTTGAGAAAGTAGTATATTGCCTCGATAGTGGCAAGGCAAGTCTCATCATATCTCTTTCCATTTGGCCTCCAGAATTTGGTCTTGTATGTATGCATACCAACTCTTGGAAGATCTGTAAAATGACAGAAAAATAGTGATGCAATATCATGAAGGAAGCGCGTAAATATTTGTTTTGTCAATTTCCTTTATCTTGGGATTTGCGACTAATTAAACTAGACTGGTGAATGATTTTGAATGCAAGACTTTGATATTGTTAGTGTATCTAATAAAGAATTCAACAGAGAAAGGAGTGAATCACAGACCTATCAGTCACTACAACACTATTGTGAATGTGCCAAAAATAGTTCAACCCTATGGAGAAAAGCATTATCCCACAGACTTAACCATACCTGCTAATTGTGGTGATCTCATGATCCCATGAATTTGATTCCATGTACAATCTATGAACACAATCTTCCTAGCAGATTCTGTGTCTTCTTCAGTGTTTGCTTCTGTTTTTGTTGGATTACCTTTAGACTTTTCTACCCACTGCTCTACAGTAATACAGTCATCAGATGGGAACACCAAGACATCCTGTGTGAAGAAATTGTTGACATTAAACTGAACACGATAGGGTGTGGTAACTATGGTATGTCACAAGGTTTTACCTAATAAATTATACTTATAGATAGTAGCAATGTGGAGACACACACAGGCCTCCAAAATAAAGATCAATATAGTTCTGAAACACAATCTGTAGCTCCGAATGGGTTTCAATATATACATACTTTCTCTGGATTGTATTGCGGTATATCAGGGAAAGAGTATATATGACAGTCATCTCTTGCCAACAATGCTGCATGTATAGCTGTACTTTTACTATTTAGTTCCTGCTTGTGTTTGATAATGTCAACCTTCACTGGAAGCTAAAATAAGAGAAAAACTACGTGAGTAGTCTGTTAAAAAATAATCCGACAGCGTGTTACACATTGTCATTATCATAATATCATAATAATCATCATAAAGTAACAAAGCTATCAATCTATAAATGGTGTAAAAGACTGCATAGACCATCGATCATCTTACAAAAAAGAAACAGACGGATGACGTTTTGTGCGGTCGAAGAAATACTGAGAGCGTCACACCGACTGCCATAACAATAATAATTAATCGAGCTAACTTGAGAGTTACGTGGATATTTAATCACCTTCACAACTGGTACTGCCTTGTCCAGATCATTTACGAATAAAATGCAGGAATAGCAGAAATATCTTCTCTTGGTACCACAAGAAGGGCACACCACTTTGGAGTCAGCTGCATCCAATACTGACAGATCGTCGATGTGCAAGTCTGGGAACGGGTTATCATCCATACTTAAGCATTCGTCTATACAGTACCTAAAAAAGAAAAGGAGTTTGCTTAAAAATCTGAGGGAACAGTATGGTGGCATGTGATTGGTGCCATTTACTACCCAACCAACACCACTCAGTGTGGACTGATCACTACTTCCCATACTTGAGGGTCAATGCTCGCCTATCCTGACCTTTGTACTATGGAGATATATCTACCCAGATAACCATTAGATAGAGTCCACAAATTAGCTACTTTGTCCCTCATGCCTGAAAATTTAAAATTGACCACCGTAAGTATATAGTTAAAATAGTGTAGGATTATATTAAAACAAACTCAACTCTCTTTCTTTCCAAACTACCAAACAACAGTTGTAAAAAGCTCACCACTACACTTCGCCACTGACTTGGAGCAGGGATAATGCTGGGAGTCACAGGCCTTCTGTAGTTGGTGCAAGTCAAGAGGTCGAGGTCTCGACCACTGGGGGGACTCCAACCAAGGAGTAACAGTAACTTCTATTCCTCCTAGCTTGCACCAACTGCTCAGGGAAGGTCACTGCCTGCTGGGAGTGTAGTGCTAGTGCCCCACCCAGCCAGCTCTTTCATCCAACAAAATAAATTTATGACAAAGAGACTCAGAGTTCTTTGTTTCAGGAGTCATAGTAACCTTTTTAATTATTAAGATTCACCAAGGGCATGATGTAAGCCCTTTTGATCAATCATGATTTTTCTTCAGGTATGGAAATCATTTTTTCCCCATCACAAAATTTTTGACCTTGACATGCTTGACTTGGCCTTGACATGATACTTTCCTGTCTCTATGCAACCAAGAAGAGACTTATTTCTATACAAGGAAAAAGGAGATAACTCCATATACTTACTGAGAAGCTTTTATAGCCCAGTACCACCAGGGAGGGTACCACCTGGTACCACCCTCCTTGGTACCACCAGGGAGTTTGGTACCACCCTCCCTGCTAGTTAGGTAAAAAAAAGTTATAGTTTTTTGTCCTCCAACAGGTTTCAATTATCAAATCTTCTGGATTTATGTGTGTGTCAACTGTCAGCGGGCATAATCTTGTTCTGAACTATAAATGTTGCAACATCGTAGGGCAGTAATATTCAGTCCAGTTTGGTCGTTATCCCGCTTTCCTTTTTATTGGTAGAAAATTATTGCTGGTACTCTACATCAGCCCAACAAAAAAAATGGTAGTTGCTTTCTAATATCAAAATATTATAAATTCTATCAAGCGCACCAAGATTCAAGAAAACACTGAAGCACATTAGTGGAATTATTCTATAAAATAGGTATGGAATACAAAATCAGATCACCAGGATTATCACAGCTGAGAATATTCACGAGCTCACTTCTAACAATCCATAATATAAATCATTATCGAGAAGAGCTTATCATTCAGCAGAAGGAATAGAGGAATAAGATAGGAATTAAGCATCTTGAATAATGCCATGAGATCCACATTATATCTGGATTGAGTTAGTTGCAAAAATGTCATTATAAGTTTTATGGCAAGATACACGTTACCTTTATTCAAATGAAAGCCTTTTTTGCCAAGCATGATTATTTGGAATACCGTCGACAGAGACGAATTGCATGAATTCTGTTTATGCGAAGCAATAACCCATATTAAATATGGAATGATGTAGTCTTTATCCAACATTTGTAACTTTCAAGGTCTATTTTACATGACTCTTTGTGCCACTAGCCGTCTGCACCTGAAATCAGAAGAATTAGAATTTAACCTAAGTTATTGGAAACCCAAATTGCTGAAACAAAGATAAAGTACAAAATATCACATGGTAAACTTAACATGCGAATTATTGGATGGGGCATTGCTATATCTTAAATTGATGTAACTTAAAGGGCAACCAAGGTTTCAAACAACTTCTCATTGATCAATAGCAGATTGCAACTTCTGCATAGGAAAAAAGACAAAATCTAATTAGGATGATTGTTCAGCCAGAATTCTTGTGAAACGTTCCATCCATCAGGTACTCAAACTCAGCTATAATAGAATACCATAGAGCAGTTTCCTGTTCCTGTTTTTATTTAGCCTGTGTTCTATCATCATTACAGCAATGTCTTGTAACCTCCCATAAACTGAAGTGTTACCCAGCTTAGAGTCAGCAACTACTTTGAGTTTTGCATCGCGTAATGCACAAAGCTGATGCTGCCTAGCACATTATTTACTACCCATTTAATGCATTGCTGCGAAACCTTGGTTGCCCTTTAACGGTTCACTCTGGTCTTGGCTTCCAAATATCAGTTCCTCCCGGACAAATTCAGGAAAATCATTTACGACATTGTGGTGACAGGTATGAGACAGGTGTTGACAACCCTTTAATTTTGTGAGCTCATATGTTTGTGTTTGCGTATTGAAAATATTATCTCATCACTTACCTTGTCAGTGACAATGGCTTGGCTTATCTCTGATCGACTTGTGGCAAATATTGTTACATGACAGCCATCAAATATATCCTGTACAACACCTTTGTGAGTTGACAGCTTTGCTTTTGACATTGGTTTCACCGATTCCCCAACCCTATAAATGGTGAGTTGATCATAAGTGAGTTAATCATAGAGCCAATGATACTGCAAAGGGTTGCTCCTATTATAATTGTGTTTACAGCTTTTGACGCACCTGCACACCCAAATACCTCGAACAATTTTCATCATAATTGACATCATTTTAGTTATACCCCTATCAAAATATATCCCAGTTGTTCTAGTCAAAGCATACAATTATGGGCCAAGTTTGCTATATGATCTCTCTTGCCAAAGTTGCCGCTTGGCTCACATGGAAAGCTAGCTCCATAAAATTTAACGGTGATGGACATCAGTATAGGAACTCTGACGATTCTACCTCCCTCCTTGCTGCCGCATGATTCAAATGAGTACCTTTATGAATTGCTTGCTCTTGATTGCTATACCACAATCAATAAAACGAATGAATTGATACTTACCATATTATATATACAAACTTCACAGTAACATGACCGTCTATGGTGTCAGTTGTTCTGTACAGAAAGTAGAATGGCTTGTCATCTTCTAAGCAGTTTTTTAACTCATCAATATCCCCTGATCCGCTGGCAACACACTTGAATGAGAAACAAAAGTTAGTGCCAGATGGTGTAAATGTTCATAATATGATAATAATAAGGTTCATTGATTCTCTGTTTTCATTCATGTTCATACAGTCCTAAAACCAAAGCTCTGATCCTTATAAGATGCTATAGTCACCAGAGTAGCCAAGGGGTCTCTAACAGATGCTTTGACCCGTAGAATTTCTTGCCATTGAAATGTTCACAGAAGTTTTGGCTACTTACAGTTAGGGGTTTCTTCACATTATTTTCTCCGTAGCCGATACATGCCCAAACAGTGTCTGTTTCATCATTTCGCACATCCTTTATGGCTTCTGTCACATCTTCACCATGCTTTACCTCTGCCCCTGCGCTGCTAACAGGAATAACTGGACCTTTAGATTTTGTCAGCTGGCTTTGACTAGTTGGAGTAGATGTAAATCCTCGTTTGGGCCTGTTATCAGCTTCAGAATTCTCTAGCACTTTTGATTTTGTTCCACTGGTTTCTGTGATCTGAAAAATGAAAGATTGTGTTCAGGGATCATAAAACCACTACAAATGGTACGCCATTCCATGCACAAACAATCTATTAGCTTCACAGCAAGGTAAGAACTCCTTCTTGGGGCAGACATGGACAAAACCTGATTTTGAACCCAGACTGTGCCAACAATTAACTAACTGACCGATTTCAGCCCACACATATACACAAACAACAAATCTAACGTATGCAATATGCAACCCAATCATAACTAAAGCAACTTCCACCAAACCAAATTCATCATAGATGTGAGTGTCAGGCCAATCATAACATCATTTGTCATGGTCAGGAGAGTGGTTGACACACCACAACCTCATCCCCCTCAATAAACAAATAAATAAGAGGAAGATTATCTGCGTCACGATTTTTGTTGTGAATTCAGGTTCATGCCAGGGTTACATCTTTAGAAGACACTGAAGGTCATCACATATGCCAGGATATTTCTTTCAATAATCAAACTATTTATTTCCAGATTATTTCACATCTGTCAATATCTGACCTATTACTTGTTCCAAGAAAAAATTATCAACAAAGCAAACAAGTCAATCAATAAATGAGTAGCCATTCTTACCAGTTTGTTGATATTTTCTTTGTTAATATCATCTATTGAGCTAGTTTCAATATCAGAATGACTTGGTCTAAAGAATTGATCTCTAACACTACCATGTACTACACCATACCGCCCCTTCTTACTGAAGGGCACCTTTTCACCGATCCTGCAAAATCATAAAACCATATAGATAGTGTTAATTGCATTAATGCTATAACAATACTGAACAGTATTTTTGAAACCAGGAGTTACACAGATGGACAACTGAAAATATTTATGATAAATATATATCAGCTGTGAGCAGTGAGCGTGTCTAAAATGGGCTTATCTGTAGTAACAGTTATCCAAATCTAAATTATTGGTGCATCCCCATAGTAGGCTTGACACAGCAAGATAAAGTAAAAAAAAAACACCACATTATTCCACAGCTGTAAAAAATACTCACCAATGTATATACACAAACTTGATATTGGTGCTAATATCAAATTGCTCTTGCATACGGACCAAGGCGTACTGGACTTGTGTCTCATCTAGTTGACTTGCTAGGTTATCTACACCTTCTCCTTCACTTTGCAAGGTTATAACATTAGGATTGCCTTCATGATGGTTCACTAAGACGAAATTCTCTACTGTGCCTTCAGTTCGTAGTCTTTTTATTGCCCCATCCAATATTGACTGGTCGTCTACAGTAACTGACGTACTCATTTTCTGGAATGAAAAAAAGGAGGTTGCATTTGTCCTTGCAATACATGGTAGGCCACTGGTAAAAGTTGATTATGTTGCATTTTTGCAAACCTGATTACCAAAACCAAAATTTGACATGAGAAGCATGGCTTCTGTGATCATATACTTCCCATATACGATTAATAGCGGATTTATGAGATACCAATCCAAATTGACCTTCATGTAACTGACGAAGCCGGCAGACCCCACAGAATAACTCGCTTTGAACCAGACCACTAAAATAGTTATGTAAGTAATTATTTGCAAGACAAATTTCTCACTTGTGTACGAAAGGGTTAATTCATCGCAGTGTAAAGTTTTTTCGATATATGTAAGTACAACCATCCCACCCTGTTTTACAATGATACTAGATGATGTCAGGTAATATCCGCAAGGTTAATGTAGGTCAACCAAATAGTCACAATAGTGTCAGAGACTTCATTCATTAGAGCCTAGTATCAACAAACTTTCTCATCATTACAAATAGTGACAGGTCAAAACATCTTTATTATAAATATTGCATAGTGAATTTGAGCAAATCTCAAACACTGCTGTAAGCTAAATACAATAAACTTTGTTGTATGAATAAACTTCCTTTTGACTTCCAACCATAGGCCTATGCCTATGGTATGTCAGTTTTATATTTTTAACAAGATAAGTGGTGCTTTGAATAGACACAGTGGCAGCTACTCACTGAGCAGAATTCTAAGAGCACTGATAGCTCTAGCTATCTAGTACTACAACTAAGAAGTGTTATACCACACATCCTAGAACAAGGATGAATAAAATAGCAGTTAGTACCACCACTATGACCATTCATTCATTTCCCAACTCCAGTCCATGTTGAATCAATGAACTAAACCTTTAGGTTTAGGTTTAGTTCATTGGTTGAATCAACAACAACTTGTGAGTTACTCAGCCCCATATATGTACATGTATTAGATAATTCATTGACTATTTCTTGGTCATAATACCTTTCAGATGAGAAGTTTAATGAAAGCTAACTGTACATGCAATAATGAGGAGAGAAAGAAGAGCAAGAAAGCACTTTTTTTTCCAAAAAAAGGCTGGTCTCTGAAAACCCACCAGACCAAATTCGGTAGATATAGAACTATGGGATATGACTAAAGCCATCCCATATATGTTTGGAAAGTTTTTGAAGAAACCCAGCTAGTTTCCGGGATTAAACCGGAAATGACTACAATGCACACAGCTAGAATCGTTATTATTTGTATGACATGTATCAAGGTTGGAGGTCTCAAAAGACAGAGCTAAAGTTTTGACAGCAAATTGGTAATTTTCACCAATGAACTCCTTCTGTTCTCTTCCCCCACTCAATCTTGACAAAAATTCAATGAGTAATCATGGCTGTGCCTTATTGTTGTTCTATATGGTCACATTTGAGATCAGTTTACAATATATTGGCTATCAGGCATAGGCTTCCACTAGCCTGTGTGTGTCTTGACCAAGCTTGTCAAGACAATTACCACCATTATACAAGAGCACATACAAACATACATGTCTACTACAAAACCGACAGACCTTCTACAGTTTGTCTAAGCCAGTGGTTAAGACATTTTTCTTTGATTGAGAGAAAAGGCCTGGACTTGCACAGAATGCTAAACAAGGTCCCTAGATATGTATTGTTTGACTTCCCGTCTTATTCTTAAAACAACCAACAGTACCAAAGGGGTGTCAAACGGTTGATCGCAGAGATGACAGAGTCGTCTATGATTCATGCGTCGCCACATGGCAACTGGAATGGGCCGGGGATCTTTTGATTAAAAGCGACCAAAATCACTATCTGATTGCTCAGACCTGCTCGGGTCTCGTTCCCAAATTGCTCCCTCATTGATGCAACTATACATTCTGAGTGAGTGGAAAAAAATTGTTCGATTGAAAGACCATGTGTGCAACTGTTTTGAGTGTTGTGATGGTGATAATTTGCTTTCAAAAGATTGGCTCATTCTAATTAAAAGATACTGCACCATGAATGACCTCTAGCTAGCAAGACTGAATCTCCACATACCCTTGGAACGCACAATGAATGTATGACTACAGGTCCTGGCCTCACCTGCAGACCTTAAGCTCAAGATGTCATAAAAGTGCAGGGCACCAGTGTGACAAAGTTCATGCAAACACCACAACTTACATGCAGTCCTTTAATCCATCGACAAAAAATCTACACTATCGCTGAAACTTCCTTATAAGAAGAGCCGAAGAATAGGACTATCTTCTTCCTCCTACTAGCCCCACACTGTTCACCACCAAGCTTCATAGCTATCCCCTTGACTCGGTTACAAAAGAATGTATTATTATGAATTTTCCTACAGTCACAATTAAGATTTGGGATCAAAGAATCACAGGTGAGAAAACAATGCAAGAGAACTTGATCAAGCAAACCTGTGAGGTCAACTGTGGTTCTGTGTGATCAATACAGTACATTTGAGCAAAATCTGTCAATTACTAGCATCGATGGCATTAATATTTCAAAATCAAAAGTTTATATACCCACTCTCAATTTTCACAAACAGCAAATTCTGGTGTGTGGGTTCCAAATACAACCCTGATAGATGTTTCAAGAGAAGCACTTAATTTGCATTCCAGGGGGTACAGGTCAGATTCACTTTCTCCCATCCCTATCCAGGTTGATAGATCACCCAATTCCGATTATGTACATGTGCTCCGATTTGGCGCCAAATACATCATAACAATTTGTTTACATTTATAAGCAAGAATATGATGTCATATGTAGGACTCTCATAATCAATGCCTTATCAATCAATAATGACTGATTTACATTTAGCGATTTTTCTCAGTAAATATTTAGTATTTTTGAAAATCATTATAGCTACACATTCCTCAACTATATTTGACTCTGCTGATGTAGTTTTGAAACCTAATTTTTCTTTTGTTAGAAGAAAATTAGATGTAAAAAGTGTAAGAATACAATAATTTTCTGTTCAGTTTATAGTTAAATTACAGTTTCACAATGTGTGTCAAAGCAGGTGCACTGCATGATATTGATTTTCTAATGAATTATAAATCAATATATCATTAATCATCATGCTTTACGCTATTAAATATGGATCAATGTATGTCTTGACAAGACATGCTATGCTCCGTGTAATTAGCGTGATCTCATAAGTTTTTAGGATTTAATTTTGAGCATAGCAAATTGGTAAAAGTAAGTCTCATAAAAAAATTTTGGTCCATATTCTAAAATAAGATAAGTCAGTCCTTAAATTTCGGTTTTTCCAAACTAATTAAGTTGTCTGCATCAACTCGCTCAAAAGTAGTAATATCACTTTTTATAAAGCAACTAGTCAACCCTATTCATGACAACTTTTCAAGGTTATCAAGATCAGATCAAGGACTCTTGATGTGACCAGGGAGTTTGGGACCCCTGATGTGACCAGGGTCAATCTTGGGAGTTGTCCACTCTATGTGGATGAGAAGACAAATCACTAAAAAAGACAATTAATACATGAAGCTTGGGACAAACTCCTTGATTAAACATGTCAATCTTTTGTTATAGAGGGGGATGAAATAATGATAAAATCACTCACAAGCCAAATTCATAACTATCCATGTTCTCTGAAAACTAATCTAAAATTCTTGTATGCAATTTTTAGAGACCAAGAAGTATTTGAGGTAAAGTTTTTTTTCAATAACCAGCCCTCTACATTATTTGAATTCGCTTTATATGAAAATTAATTGCGAGATTGTGGTGCAACATCCTGGCCAAGTAGGATCAATCTGAGCATAAAAAAATAAGATGAAGTTTTAATAAAAAATCTATGCTAGTTCCCTTTCATGTATACTGGCTATATATTGACATGAGTAAGGTTTGAATTTTCCGACAACCGCATTATGCTCATCTTCCACATTTTTGTGGAGTTAGAAGGGCAATGCTCATTTGTTATTCAAACCGATTAATCAAAACTGTCAACTTACCAGCAATATACTTCCCATTAATTATACCTGATAGTTAATTCATTAGAGAGCAATCATTAGTGATATTGGTTGTTATACCACAAGGAGGGGACCCAAAAGAAACATCAGTTCCTTGGTTTCTGTTCTCAAATTTTAACAAAAGTTCTCGTGCACATCAACAGCAACAGCCACCATGTATTTTGACTTGAGTAAAGACCTGGATCTGAGCAAGGAGCTGGCATGTTTGGATGAAGAATTAGATCTGAAAAGAGATTTCGACATGAAAAGAGATCTGCGCCTTAAAAGAGAAATGGATATGGAGAATGATATGGATCTCAAGAGAGAGTTTGATTTGCAGAGGGATTTTAATCTAAAGAGAGAGATGGACATGGAAAACTTAAAAAAAGAAATGGATATGGATGATGACGATGAAGATCTACGAAGGGATAGGATACTGAAAAATGCGTTGGGCCCTGATCGAGATTATGGGCAATCTAGGGCAGAAAACTTGGATCTAAAAAGGCGTTTGAATTTGAATGGGAGAATGAATCTGAGAGAGTTTATCCAGGATATACGTTCTGGTGAGTAATCGAGCTGGAACACCTTCTGCAGCTTAATTTATTTATTTTAAGCAAAGCCTCAAACGGCACAGGTACATGCAATGTTGTATCCAATTCTACAATAAGTCCATCTTGAATTTTAGAAAACATGGAGAACGATATGATGGACAGAGAGAACCAGGCGCGCAGTGAAAGATTAGCATCAAAGATGGGCAGGTTAAAAGATGTAAGTGACGATACAGATAATGTTTGGGACAGCCAATGTTGATGCAATCTATTTGATGTTTACCTTGTCAATTCAATTGTGCCGATTTCATTCTAAGTTTGGGTATGAACTCCTAAAAGTATCTCAGAAACGTACCTTCATTACATCACATGATTTACATATTTATTATTACAATGCCTCCGGTGAGAGATTAGAATGTTTTGAATAAGATGTTGCCTTTTTTTAATTTTCTAGATAGCAATTGATATTCAGATGGATGCAATTGATCAAAACAGACACTTGGACGGAATGGTAAGTAGGATTCATTTCAAGTGAGCCATTACCCTAAATTATGCATGAGTTTATGCAGATTTTATGCACTTTGGAAGTAATAGATGATTAGGAAGTAGGGTGAACCGTGCAACTTCCTTTTTAAAGACAAATAGAATAATCCAAATATGACTGACAAACTTATTGTTTTTTAACAGGGTTCAGAGTTTGACTCAACACAAGGTTTACTCGGAGGAAGCGTAAACAGGATAGGAAAAATGATCTCTTCTGGTAAAGGCAATAGAAAATTAATATGTTATATGGTGCTATTAGCAGTAATTATGTTTTTTGTACTTTATTTTCTAGTGAAGTGGACAGGTGGTTCCAAGTCCAGCAGTTGATCGATCTATTACCAAAGTATCACGATAATGGCTATTATTGATTCAAAGATTTGGAAAATGAAGCTTCTATTGATAAAGTACATACTGTATACTATATAATCCACATGCATAGTTGGAAATGGTCTTCTTGCGTTTCCTTTGACTATCCTTATTTATTGCCAAGTTATATTTTTCTCTGCATTCCTGTACAGATATTGCTGAATAGTGTCACAAAGTTATTACATACACAATGTACAATACACCTGTTCAGTAAAATATAATATCTCTAATTCCTACTTAGTGATATACAGAGTTTAGCGACTTAGCTGAAAGCCAGTCTAAAGTTTCTCTCATGTTCCTTTTTGGTATACTCTGCATAGCGTGCTATCTCCTCAGTCTTCTTATGAAGCAGAGCTACAACACATTTGAATGAATTGTTTTCAAGTATAACAAGCAGACAACTGAAAGGCAAGAGGAATGAAATATTTGACTCGCAGCTTTTAGCTCATGACATTTCAATTCAAACTTTTTATTGAATTCTATTCGAATACCATAGCCTGCAAAGAAGTAGGACAAATCTTTAAGCGCTTTGGAAATAAACGGTCTCAATGCTAAGTCAGCAGGATTTGGTGCAGCGTATATCTAACCTATATGGTGTGTATTATGTGAGACCCATGGTGTCACTACAAAGTTAGATAGATGAATGCCGACAAACCAGCAAATATTTTCAATACATCATTTTCGATTAAATTGCACATTACATAGGCAGATAATTAAAGAGTGTTGTACTTACCAGCATTTTGGTCGACCCATTGTAGGGATTCCATATGAGCATTCAATATCTTGGATATCTGCAGCATCTAAATTGGAAATAAAGTTGGCAAAATATAAACACAACACTTTTTGGGGAAGGCTTGTTACTGAACCGCAATTCTCGCCTGAATCATTATGAGACAGTTTCACATCTGTTGAATGTGAATAACCGTCGTGACCACACAGAAATATTTGACTGTTTAAAGAAGCTTAACCCAGTAAAGGTCTATTTTCAAAACAAATGAATCATGTCACTGGAATTTGGAATCTGGAATCCCTGTTACGAGTGTTGAGCACGAACAGTAGCAGCAACACACGTTGATGTTTCAATAATTACTCACAGGTTCTTTATTTTTGTCTCCTGCGCCTGTCCCCGTGTTGAGATGGTCAATAACTTCCTTCAAATCATCAGTCATCCGTTTTAACTGAGCATCTATACTCTCGGCCATCTGATAACTATTAAATTAGCAATAACAATGTCTAAAAGGTACGGTTATTTAAGTCACACAAGCTAGGATATGTTGAGCCAACAATAATTTACCAGTAGGCGCTTGGGGTTTGAACAATCCATGTTTGACACCCGAATCCAATGTGATTTGAACCCAGAACTCCTAAAACACAAGCCGTCTTGCATTGAACAGCCATCATTCCACCATTACGCAACTTAACTTGAAACTTGGGTGTAATACAATCAGGTGGACAATCATGGACACATTCATGCTGCTTGGTCTTAATACACAAAGTTCATACTTACGTATTTTCCCTTTCAGTATCTGTATGCTGCTGATAGTTGATTGGTGGATATTTAGCTACGCTGTCCTCTAGTGGTTTGAGCATTTCTTCGAGTTCATTCTGCTGAGTGATGATGAACTCTAACTCATTGTTCAGCCTATTCTGATCCAACTTCACTTTCTCTACGTCTGCGTTCAGATCAGTTATCTGTAATATAAAGTGTTCAGAGTGAGTGAAGAATTATGATAATTTCTGAAACGAACTTGAGAGAATGGACTATGTATGTACATAAACAGCAGAGTTTCTGCATTGAAGCATCTGGGTAATTTCCATAGTTTTTAAAATGGACAAAAGCAAACAACAAGTTGTGGTTTGCCTAAAGTCTTGCATTACAGTCAAGAGTCAAGAATATGAAGCGACTCATTTAGCCTATTAGATCTGAGAGCTGATTAGATTGAGTGCATATACTATGCTTTACGCACATAGCTCATGGAACAGATATATTTAACACTCATTCAACTAGATTATACATGACATCAGGTAGGGTGAGAGGGAGGCTGCATTCAACTAATTGCTCTTTGTGATCACCAGTAGTCAATCATATGTAGTAATAAGACAATAGGCGATCACATGGTTAATCTCCTACGTTTATCATTTGTGTTTTTGATATAATAACCTAGGCAGTATATGCATTAATAGGACTGGTGATGGGTCAATGCTGGATTAACCAGAGAGCTGGTAACTATCCTATACTGGTTGGTGAATATTACATTTAAATACTATGTGAAATTAAGAGTTGCCCTCCCACAACAGATATATGCTAAAGATGTGACAACTCCCATTTCAGTGATGGATTTTTATTGGATTGGCAGTTTCCTTGAACATACTTTGATACACTTCCGCAGAAATGGTATTGCTGGCCAAAATAAAAATAGTAGACTATATGATTTGACTTATTATTAATACCTTTTGACCATTCTCGATCAGCTGTTTATCCCATGCATTAACTTCTGTGGCTTGTTTGAGGAATGAACTTTGCTGATCCTCGAGTTCAACATACCATTTGTCGATCTGGTCTTCAAGCTGTTTATATGTCAGAGATCTTGTGGGCTGTGCTGGAGCTGCAGCACTGGTAAGGCTGAAAATTGAAATGTTACAGAATATAAGTTTGGTCCGATCAAACTTTATGCAAACAGATCATTCCGATTACTTCATTGATGTAACATCCCTCTTGAAATAACAAAGTTCATTTGGGCAGCAGTAGGAAAAGTTGATTATTGGCAAGTTGGTAAGATTATTGTTGCCTGGTGTAGCTTAAATTAATCACAAAATACAAATAATCCATATCAAACACTGTGAAGTCAATGTAGAGTCCTTTGCTCACCTTGTGGTGGTCGTGCCAGCTGCAGGAGCAGCAGCAGGTGCTCCGCTTGTAGAAGCACCAGAGAATAAACTTGATCCGCCCAATGTAGGTAATGCTGCAGTGGTCTTGGCGGTTGAAGCTGGAAACCAAAATATACCGACACAATTATCACTGACCCTTATAATACATGTGATAGCATCTTATTTTCATATCTTTTTTGAGTCAACTTCAAATCAGGGAGCCTTTCTTATTATTATGACATCAATAAAAAGTAGTTGAAACAATCAGCCAATAACCAGTATGTTCACTGCTTACTGATCAAAAAGTTTGGAGGAGTGTCTTTTCAACTCTGATTGGCATTTGGTATTGTAGAACAAACCACATGCATATCGTTATTATACAGATGATCTGGAATGCTAGCAGATAGTAGGTATTATGATCAAATTTCCCAAACTCTTGCTCACCGCCTAACACCCCCAAGCCTAATGTATATGTGAGTATCAATACCTGGATTCAAGGACAGACCAACAGCAGGTGCAGATGATGTTTGACCTAATAATCCAGCTGCAGGTGTGCTGGCCTTACTGACAGCTCCAGTACTTAGTGAAGCCCCTAGTGCACTAGTACCAAGTCCACCAAGAGCAGGGGCGGCTGTAGCTGCCCCTAACCTGTAAAATAGAGAACACTTGTGTCTAGTCTATTTGAAACCATGCCTTTTACAAATTGAATTGATCAAGTGATGCAAATAAGGGCCGGTACTGTACCAAATCCATCAAGGTAGCTCTATTACTCATCATAGATTTTTGCACTTCTTCAAACCTACTGACCGATGAATATGGTTTTCATACTGATACATACCCTGAGCTAGCTGTGGTTGGTCCAAAACTAAACCCTGTCAATGGAAAATCATAATATCAAATGCTGCTATGTTTATCTTTTCAATACAATGTCATTCCAGATGTGACAAAAAAACAAGCTCGCCATAGAAAGATAATAAGTATTTGAGATTAGAAATGAATTGACTGATTAAATTGGTATGGCTATTCCAATGTTCAACGATTAATTAGTAAAGCTAACAATATCTCTGTAATAATTACAGCAATCAACCTCAGCATGTGTACCTACTTTTGTGCTTTTGTCAAAAATAACTTCACCTGTTGTGCCGGCAGCGGTTGTTGCAGCTGGTAGCTTGAGTCCTGAGAATCCTGGAGCTACTGTAGCAGTTGGGTTTGCGGGTTTGGCTCCAAACAGACTAGAAGATGGAAATGCTGACATACTGTTTCTAGATTCTCAATAACTGCTGGAAGAAATCACTAACTTAATTGAGGATGTGTGCCTTATTGCTTACAGCCTTATTGTCAGTGATCAATGCTAACATTTTGAATGGATGTAAGTATCTATTGCAATATTACAGACAGACCCTTTGCTTTGATGGTGAGACAATTTGTAGAGTGTGACCGAAAAAGATCTATTATACTTTCCTACAGCAGTACATTATATAGCGATGATATTTTCTGCGAAGTGGGGTGCCCTCTTTTGTTCAACATTTTCATGGGCTGGTATGAGAAAATCATCAATTGTTCTAACAACAAAGCGAACATTAAACCCTGCTGAGTCAGCAGTGTTTGTTCCCTAATCTGAATCGGTTTCAAGATGATGGAAATGTGGAATAGACCAACAGGAGAGAGTGAGACCGCCATAGCAAGGAGTAGCACACCAAAAATAAGATGGGAATCAAATATTTAAACTAGATAACCCCAACACTTCATTCAAGGATTCAATAGTGCAATTAAACTTAATTCACATACATAGTTTTGATGAGACAGGCCATAAAGGATATTTACAGGTGAAGGTTATTTGCCAGTTGATAACCAGGGCATGAGGCAAATTGGTAAATGGCTAGTCTGAGCCCCCAGACTCTCGCCCACCGTCCGACGGCCCCAAGGCATTAGTGTTACTGATGGATCATGGAGGAATCACATTTCTATCGACGTAATTTTTGCATGAAATTTTTTCACATTAGGTATGTATGATATAAGGTGTTTAATCGGTTATTTTGTCACAATCGCATTCATTCTAAATAGAATTATAAATAATCTCTTATATCAATGTCAATATTTTTAAAATTCACTTGCAATGTGCATCATCTAAACAAGACCAAGAAAGGCAGTATAAGTGCAAGTTTCTCGACTCTGTTCCAATGGATGATCATGTTACAGTCCTCTGAGGTTGAGATTGAAAAGGTTGCCACTTTTCTAACTTTTCTCTACCACAGCACCCACCAAAAAGTATGCCACATTTCTTTGTGGGCTTTGGTTGGGAAGGGTAGGAAGCTCTCATAATTGAGAGGTGATTCCTCCAATAAGCACATTATTTGGGCCGCCATGTTTGGCTATACAGAAAAATTTAAAACTCTGTCTAAAATATTCTGTTTATAATGGAGGTCCCATAAATTCCTCAGTTGAGTGATAGTTTATCCTTCCACTCCATGATATTTAAACCTGCGTTAAGAAAACTAGCAGTCTCACGCTTAGGGTGTTGGCTATCTCCCACTGAAATTTGGAGGAGAAAAAGGAGAGTGAATAAGATGAGGGCTCATATGCAAGTTCTCTCCTTTGCCCAACCACCCTGGTAAAAATGTTCCTATCACAAACTAACTTTACCCAAGGGCTATCATTTTGTTTCAATCAGTACTTTTGACCCGGACCGGCATTCAAAGATGACAATAACGTGACACAGTCCATTAGTAGTATTGCACCCACTATCTATGGGCACACAGCTTTGCTAGCCTGTATTCCGTGTCCTTAAATATCGTGTAACATCCACCGATTCTTTTTGAGTTGCTACGCTTCACTTGATCGGCGGTTATAGTGGATTATATTATTTATACTGTTGACAACCAAGAAAAAAAAATACATGTCTGCAAGCCCCAACAGGGCCCATGATAGCCTGCCAAGACAGGCTAGGCCCATGATTGCCCTAATTTTTTTACAACCCACCTTGAAATCTCTCACACAAACTCACTCCTCCTTCCTCTTTCATTTGCTTCAGGTTTGAAGTTTCTAGCACAAACAGAGCTGACTTTATGGACCAGAGAAAAAAGATGCCTCTACAAAATTCACAAAATCTGAGTAGGCTGAAATGACTGCATGAGTATTGACATCCCCACATGATTATTGTACTTTTTTTTTATTTCACTAAATTGCTTCTTTTTACACTCATATATGATTTCTCATGGTTTATTAGAAGCTTAAAAATTAATGAATATAATTTAGAACTCATATATGAGTGTAAAAAGAACCAATTTAGTGAAATAAAAAAAAAGTACAATAATCATGTGGGGATGTCAATACTCATGCAGCCATTTCAGCCTACTCAGATTTTGTGAATTTTGTAGAAGCATCTTTTTCTCTGGTCCATAAAGTCAGCTCTGTTTGTGCTAGAAACTTTTTGTGTCTTACCCTGTTTGGTGTTTTTTGGGTGGTTGATAGTGGACATTGGCAAAGTAAAGACATGTAAGTCCCAGGGTCCCATGCATGAAACACATACATATCCAAACCAATGATGGGCCAATGACCAGGATGGTTTCAAATAGCTCAGTCAGGGAGAGTATAAGGAGGTCCCATACCATCAATAAATGAGAGGAACAAGGGCAATGTGTATGAAGCCCTTGACAGGAGGAAGTTCTTTGCTACCATTTTTAGATCATTATTATTCTTCTCATTCTGATTCATTCATTCTCCCAGTCCCTAGTACTAGTAAGTAGTCCCTGGATCAATGAACTAAATCCAGACCATTAATTATCATTGAATCAACAACAATATAAGTACAGTAAAATCTACCAATCAAATACAAGGACTGTCAATGAATATGTAGTTTTATTTCTCCACTAATTAGTACCAAGTTCAATGATGTTGTACAATATTCAATTAATTAGAAACTTTTTCTTTCCCCACTTCTTTAGTAAACTCTGATATCTGGAGGTAGGAAACAGGAACAGTTAATGATGACTTATCAATAAATCAACAGTTCTGCACTTTATTATGTTCATAAACATATAAGAGTTCAATGACTCAGATATATAATTAGGCGTGGTCTAGAAAAAGTCAACCAATCATAGCGTTTACAACACAAACGTCACCTAGCTAACTGGCAGCCCTGTGACCTTCTTCTTTGCCAGGAATACAGCAGTTGAGTGGAATGAATGAGTAATATCAAGATTGGTACACTAGCTGCATCCCAATCACTTAACTCTTCAAAAGAATCATGGCAACACAGCAAGGGAGATTAGAATTGTTAGAGAATCCAGACTTAGCATCAGAGGACAACAAGAATATTAACCTCTCAGACACTGATGATAGTCAAGATGAGGAAGATTCTGTTGATGATGGATTGCCACAGCTCAGTGGAGTTCTACACAAATGGACCAACTACTTACATGGGTGGCAAGAAAGATATTTTGTTCTCAAAGAAGGAACACTCACTTATTTCAAATCTGAAACAGACAGGTCATTTGGTTGCAGAGGGGCTGTCAGTCTGGCAAGAGCCATAATAACAGTGAGTTTTGAGTACATTTGAGCAATCTATCATCTATTCTACTCTAAAGCAAATAATGACAGTCAATCAAGCAGTACTTCTTGGTCATTTATTGCTGACAACGCTTTGTATGCTTCATTTCATTAACATATGCCTGAAAGTTTCCTCAGCTTATTTAGGATAATAAAATACAAACATGGTTTTCATCCTATACATTAAATTGTTATTACTCATATTTCAGAAATTGTGGTACGTTTAATCCCCAACACTGATGTATTGTATATATGATTTACCAACCATACGTAATATGGTCTTCGACCTGTTTTAATACTCTACCGCTGTCATAGACTTGTCTTTGTTATGATATTTTGTAGTGTCATCCAGTAGATGAATGCAGATTTGATATCAATGTCAATGAAAGTCTGTGGTATTTGAGAGCTGAATCGCCTGATGATCGTATCATGTGGTTTAATGCAGTAGATTTACACAGGGTAAGTATTCTGTGTACCATAATGGAACAGTGGTTTACCCTTCGCTATAGTTTTTGGAACTGATGAACCGATTATTAAGTCTGTAGCTTCCACTTATTGGGGTAGCGCTAGCTTTCGGTCTACAATACACTTAGTTGCATATATATTGCCTGACTATTGCAAAAAGAGCCCTCTACTAAAGCTAATACACATCATTCATTTTAGTACAATGCCACAAAGTTCTTAATCTTTAAAACATGTGTTGTTGATGGTTGGCTAGAGGAACTCTAGTGCACAATGCGACACTATTTACTTTATATCACTTGATCGGATTGCAACGCACTAAAGTGATAGGGTTTGTGTTATTGGTTATTTCTTCTGTCTGAGATCATTGACACCACACAATATGAGATGACATGATCTATTTTTTAGCAAGCGGAGTCTGGATATGGAAGCATGAATAGCCTGAAGAGACAGGGATCTTTATTGTCCATCACTTCAGCTACCAGCATATCCAATGCATCCACTTCCTCTTTCAAGGTTCGCGATTAGAGTTTTGGAAGTAATAGGCTAGAGTCACTATCAGCCTAAAGCGCAATTGTTACTGTCAAACGACAGTTGTAAGTGGTGACTGTTGGTCCAACAACTGACATTGAAACAAGACATTACACTAATTTGGATAGTTTTATTATCTGAATTGCACGACAGTGCCTCAATTGCTTTTAGTGTTAGAATCAGAGACTCAGAATGAGTAAAGGCTCTTTGTACATTAAACATTATAATATTTCAGCGTGGGCGTGGATTACCTGAAAAGCTTGCTGAGATGGAGACATTTCGAGATATATTATGTCGTCAGGTTGAGACACTGCAAGGATACTTTGATGCTTGTTCACAGGCGCTCGCTGTCCTGCAGAAAAACAAAAGTGTTCACGATTGTAAGTCTATCTTAATGTGATTCATGTGAGCAATTGTGCACTGGCAATCATGCTTCCTCATCTCACAGAATATCAGTATGTAAAGATGCAAATGAAATTGGTTTTGTGTAATGTCTTTGATCTACCATGCTATGACATCTCCAAGGTTTTGTCAAAGTTTCCCGGAGAGGTTAAGGATTTGTTGTCTGGTTGTGATAATTATGATAGTATTCACCTTGTTACGCTATTTTATTGCAATCTGACAGTACTTGTGTGGGTGTTCAATATCTATGAGTTACAGTAGATTGATGACACTCAAACTCATCATTGACCATTATTATCATTGTATTATCATACATTGTGTTGTCCTTTATCTGAGATTCTCTTGACTCTTTGTTTTGGATGATGGCAAACATATCAAATCTGTCCGGGTTGTTTCACTGTTATGTCTATCAATCAGCTAGCGTCATTATCAGAGTTCTGGTGGCTAAACAACATGTATCAGATACAAAAATAGATATCAATCATATGATATCGATGCTGTTGTTATTTTCTTACTTGTTTGATTATTCCAGAGCATTGCCCTCACATCTGTTTGGGTCAGACTTTTAGTAAAAAAAACAAAACAGGGTCAGATTTAAATTAAATTATATTAGGCCCTATACGACACAGCAACTTGCCACCAAATCAGCTGTATCACTTACTGTTATAATTAAAAGACACATTCAAACATAAAGGAGTTTGTTGCCAACTAAGTAATATTTTATGATGATGCTGTCTTCTGAATAATTGCTTTGTTCACTCACTGTCTGGCCCCTAAATATTGATAATTACATATCTGTGTCACTTGATTGTTACTATACTACAAATTCAGAAAATTTCAGGTTTTTGACCTAAATGAAAGTTATATCGTATCTAACGACAGTAAAGCATGCTCTAAACTCGCCATGTCCCCAGCGCTGTTGACTTTATAAGGGAAATGTGATTTTTGTATCTCTCCACTGCGGCTCGTGAGTCAGGTTAGGGTTAGTGCCCAATAATGGTCTGATCCACATGGTCAGCATGTAAACTTTGTACTTTGTTCCGTGATGTCATCTATTGTTGGGGTTTATATGTTAGCTGAGTGACTGTTTCTTTCTTGGATTACCCTGTCCTCACAGATACTATCAGAGTTATCTTAAGTTATCTTATCTTTTAATGTCTCATCATATGTCCCGACTACTTTTCAAAATTCCTAAGACTGGTCACTACTCTGCTTCAATCTCATGTGGGTTAAAATCGCAAGTGTTGTCTCCGTCCGAGGACTGTGAAATATCAATGCTTCAAGGGCGCGGCTGCCGTATTCGGCGCCAAGTTGCTCTCAGTTTGCAGGCAGGTCGGAGCACACCTGGGGCGTCATATGAGCCCAGTAGTCAGTAGACCGCAGCGGGATTCGCACCCAAGACCTCCAACGCTTGCACGTTAGAGGGCAGGCGCTCTAACCATGAGCTACCTCCTACTCTTACATCTTGACCATTAACTTTTGGCAAACATGCTGTATCCTTTTTATCAGTCTCATCTATGTGTTCTCAACAGACCACGCCATTTTCATGATATGCTAATTTTGGTCTCGTCCTCAAAGACACTATCTCTGTGGGGAGTTCTATAATAAAATCATGTGCAGACTTTGCAGTATTCCCTTAACAACCCATCCGCAAACAGCCTCAGCTTCCAGTGCTAATTTATTACTGTGGCAATCCCAGGTTTTGAGACTGACAGTTTAATTCCGTGGCTTTGGTGCTAAGAGTGTGGTTGACAACACGCCCATCTATCATTCTGTGTGTAGGCTACATGACCTGCTTATCAACTAATTAACTATGTTGTACAGTTTTTATTGAAATCCTTGCAGATTTTTAATTTCATAGAACCAACTTCAGCAAGAAGATTATCTCTGTTTTAGCCCTCTGGATCAAGCTATTGTAGGAAACATCATAAATGTTTAATCTTAATTTTAATCTTTCGTGCTAAAGAGAGTTTAAGAATCGGCTAATAAACTGATACTGGGCCCAAGAAGGATTACACCTCCTTGTATATTGTAACCATACACAGATAACTATTTATATGTTTATGGGTGTACCTTTGTTCTTTTGTTTTGCTTAGCAGTATACAATATGGAGAGTTGTATTTGTTGTAGTTGACCATGAGGACATTGATGATAACGGAGACAGCGGTAGTAGTAATGGTAATACTCCTCCACCCAGTAAACATGTACATGGTTCTGACTTATTCGATACCAACGACTCAGTCGCTAGTGGCGGAGCTTCAGACGCTGATACATCAACCAACCCTGATCTGGGTGAGTTATACTCTTAAGACTTCCAGCTACTATTTCATCATCACATCGATTGGTTGACTGTGATGTTTTCAACATACCGAAAATCTGAGTGGGGGATATTGTTTTTTTGTGATGTATGTTACAATGCGGTCTTGTTTTCACTGTAAAGCACTTTCGACAGCACTAATTTTAAATGAAAAACTAGTGCTTGTGTAAAGTTCAATTTTGTCATGTCTCGTGATGACAGCTGCTCTAAAGTTCATCGCTGTGTTTATCTATGCCAGTGTGTGGTTTAATTGGCTCCCAGTCTGCAGCCGAGCTAACTGCCCCACCATGATCTTCTTTCTTACTTGCAACACTGGGGTCATTTAGTTCTACATAGTAATGATGTCTAGGAGCTACCCACTTCTGTATATCGTTTGTTGCAACCACACCCTTTTTTTACTATATTTTGGCCTAGAATACAAAAAAATGTAATCTTATTTTTTTTGGTTGATGATTCTATTGAGTCACAATTCAGTGCCCTGTGGTAGGAAAAGAAATGAAAGAAAAGTCAAAGTAGTACCAAGCTATGGGTTTCCGTCGCAAGTTCCAAATTTAACTCTCTCATACGTTTTTAGCAATAATGTATTGTGTGGTAGGTAATTCAAATACTATACCCTCATATAAATATGGTACACATTATTTGTAGTTACAATTTTCCAACAACACGGTGCTCACGCAATCGACTTTAAAGGAGAAGCTATAACATTCAAAGCTACAACAGCGGGTATTATTGCTACTCTGTCACACTGTATAGAGCTCATGAGCCAAAGAGAAGACGCTTGGAAAAAGAAATATGACAAGGTAATGATTCTGAAATTTAATCTTGGAACAGAGCTTTCTGTAGGGTTTATACCGCCACATTCTCTGTAAAACAAAATTACTGATTTTGATTCAGGGGATAGGAGGCTCTTCATTCGTTTTGTTCCAGTATTTGCTTCATTAAATATCTATGGTGGTAATCAGAGGGGGTTGTTTATGATTTAACTTATCAGTATCTGCGT
This sequence comes from Membranipora membranacea, assembly GCA_914767715.1. Classification (NCBI taxonomy): domain Eukaryota; kingdom Metazoa; phylum Bryozoa; class Gymnolaemata; order Cheilostomatida; family Membraniporidae; genus Membranipora; species Membranipora membranacea. Next base: position 14,250,619 of record OU612065.1, on the reverse strand, counting down.
CTGTAATCAATCACATTTATACCAGAGACTATAGATAATATCTATTGTCTCTGTTTATATTTTTTAGTTCCTAAAATGACTAATTATGTAAAAATATGTGGTTGCTTGCAAATTTAGTGGGTAAATAAATTACTTTCCTACTATGAAACCCACCCATCACTCAAGATTATCATAGTTGTGGGCGTGGGTGTATAATCTGTCCTCGGTGTCACCAGCCAGTAAGATCCAAACAATATTTTACTATCTATAGTAGGCCTCATATTACACAATAAGACTATAGAGTGTGTGGGTGAATTTCACCAAGTATTTCAAACACTGCTTTGCTAATCTGGGTGCCAAAGTTTCTTCGCAAAATAACTCCCAGCTGAAAGAAAAATTATCTTACAGGCTGAAAATATTACTCATCAAATACGGGTACTTACATTACGTCAAACAACCAGACTACATATCGCAGCACAATTCGCTGATTGTTCGGGAAGTAGAACAAAAGCGATACTATAATATTATATAGCGATACTATAATATTATATAACGATTTGTATCAGTATTTTATTGTCTGATTAATTCTTAAAGCAATCAGACAGGTCATCATCAAAAACTAAATAATGTATTTGCTACTGATAATGTACTATTATTATTCCTGCTTTGTTATCACTAGTGATGGGTGGTGTACTCTTGTAATGTGTTGTAGGAAGTAGAGAGGAGGAAGAAGGTAGAAGACTTATATCGCTCATACAAAGACTCATCCAAAAAGCCAATCGTTATCGGAGGACCTGATTATGAGGTATTTGAGAGAGCTTATTTTCTCGTAGCATGAAATACCCTAGATGTGAAGCAACAATGTATAGCAGAACTACAGATTGTGTGTTTGGACATTTGCTTGTTTGTCACATACATGGGTCATATTCACTACCTGCAGAAAACTACATACGTGGGATACCTAGTCTATACAATGGTGGTCACCCACGTGAGGCTGAGTCTCGTGACTTTTGATAATCATTATGACTTGTAAACACCATGACAGCCCGGGTGAAGATGTCTTTTCTTAGCCTTTGTGACTAGGATATCATCTTCATAAAGGCAACCTAAGTTATCCGCAATACCTGTCATTGTTATCTAACTTGCATGTTGTACTTTTCAGGAGGGACCCACCTGCGTCATCAATGAGGATGAGTTTTTTGATGCTGTCGATGCTTCACTTGATAAGCTGGAGGGAGACTATGAAGTACAGATGGAGAGAACGAAGGAAAAGATTGACAGTATAGTAAAACACACACCGATGGCTGACACTCCAGGCTCAGTGCTCTCACTTTCTGACAGTCACAGGCTACATACCGAGGTCAGTACTATGATGTGATCTGCCTGTTTCTCTTTCATCTTCCCTAGATGATTAAATGTTTAGTTTAGCGAGTTTTGGAGTGACCTAGGGTTAGCTAGCACTAGATTTTGGCTAGCTGATAATGCTATGATTGTGAGTACATGTTAGCTAGAATTAAATTAAGCCGTTTCAAGCATGTGCAAAAAGGCAAACATTTCCTCCTGCAAATTATTTACTCCTCTAGTGTAGCTCTTTTTGAACATGACAAATCATATGGTATAAAATGTAAAAAGAGGTCACCCTCACGACCTCCTGTCAACCAGTTGTATGTCTTTCATATTTCTATCTGCAGATCAACTCTGTGATAGACGAGCATATAAAGTACGCCGGATTTACGATAGACAACACAGTATGGGAGGCTATGCATGATGAGGGAGAGATGAAGGTTTACAGGAGAGAGATGGAAGAGGATGGTATGATTGTCGACCCTCTTAAAGCCATTCACACTGTCAAGGTAAGTTCATTGACATCATTCTTCCTTTGCAGCAACATTCAAGGCATTCATTTCTGGCTTATTATGAAAGATTACATTTTGTTATATTTTGGTCATTGTAAGTTAGTTGTGAATTGCAAGTTGGCATTCCTAGATTTACATGACTGTCTCCACCCTGCCAAACACAATTAGAATTAGCTTCCCTTTACATAACCTGACCACCATGTTTCTATTTGTTTTCAACCTTTCAAAGATCTTTGGTCCAGTACAAATTGGTTGAGTGCATAACATATAAAACATCCTGCTTGCTACAAGTCTCATATTGTTGTTGTGACTGACTGAATTGATTTCAACTCAATGGCAGAATGAAATTGTGACTGAGAAAGTCAGTTGAAAAACCAGCATCATATGAGTGATCACATACTGTTACCTGTTTAGGATTAATTAAGTATGAAATTCAAGTGGCTAATATAAGGCCTTGGATTGTCCACTTTCTAAGAATGGACATAAAAAATCTATCACCACATATTGGGTTGAAAATAAGGGACATAACAAGCTGTAAATGTAAGTGAAAGAAATATGTTCATATGATCTGTAACATAACTTTCTGATATTTTATTTCAAGGGTATCACAGGGCATGAGTTGTGTCACTATTTCTGGGATCCCAAAGTGCGAATGGAGTGGGAAGGAACACTAGACAGTACCAATACTCTAGAAGCTGTATCTGATGATACAGTAATCACACACCAAGTGCATAAGCGAGTGTGGCCTACTACACAGCGAGACGCTCTGTTCTGGTCCCATATCCGACATGTGGCCAGTAATGACGAGACTAGGCCCGATATGTGGATCGTGGTCAACTATTCTACTGAACATGACAGTACACCGGTATGTTCTAATGATTGTTCTTTGGCCTTCACCAGAAACGCATATCAGTAGATTTTTATTTCTGTTTCAGGTTGGGTAGATTGGTAATCTCTTCAATTGTGTTTGCGTCAACAAACATGATCTCAAGTCTGTCATGAAATTCACATGGTTAGACTGTACTTTGATTTAAATTTACTCATGCGTGGGAGATGAAAGTTTCTTTGCTACATCTAATCAACTTTGTATATCTTAGAATGAGTTTTTGAAATTGTGTAACATGTCTCACAATTTTATTGGGTGGATTAGGCTGACCAAAGTTCACTCAGTCAATATTGGACCAGATAGTGGATGCATGATTGTCTCGGAATATTATAGACTAAGTAGTAGGTTTAGCTTGTTGCACATGATATACTGCTTGATTCATAATCAATTTTGTGATTCGACAACAAATCTATGACTGTAAGACATCCCCAGTAGGACCTATAATTGCTGGATAGCTCTCTAATTCAAGAACAGAACTATAAATTTTGATTATTCGTCATAAGATGTGTAACTAAGATCTAAATTATGATTTGAGATCCCATGGGAACCTGTTATTGATAACCAGTAAATTTCTTTATATGACACAGTAAGAGCTCATTGCAAGTCAACATTTTTACTATCACAACTTAATATTAGCCATCGCAGTCTGTCATGTTGACTTTGCTCTTATTTACAGTCTTCGAAATGTGTACGCGTTAAAATGAATGTGGCTATGATTTGTGAAACCATAGTTACTCCCAGAACTGATGGCCAGCCTGCCACCAGAGATGACATCACTTGTAACATTCAGTATGCGGCCAACGGTATGTCTGCACATTGGGGTTGTCCATGCGCCCCCCAAACCTAGTGCATGGCTACTCACCCCTACCTTTCCATTTCTAATACTCACCTAAGATGGCTAGACAAAACCTGTCAGAATTCCTGAGCATGTTTTGGGTATTTAAATTCTCACTTTGATACTAATGACTGGGGGACGTTTAGCCATCTCAGGTATCAGGTGGATATCATTTGTTTCCAATCTATGTTAATGTTGTGATAGTTGCATAGATTGGCTTGATTTTTAGCTGATTAAGGATAGAATCAGAATAGACATGAACACTGCAATGGTATGCGAAACTATCGTGACGGCGAATGAACTCACTTCAAGGGATCAACTAACCACTAGAATAAGCTATTCAGCATGTGGTGAGGGGTTTCATCTGGCTTTCATTTGTTTTTAACCCTTGGAAACAGACAGATGCTTAGATCAAAACTGCTCCTTTAATCTTGCATTGGTAGTCGTGTGCTCCTACCCAGCAATCTAGTATCACTGACGTTGTTCAGCTGAGTACTATCTGGGAGAGAGAAAAAGTGCAGAAAACTGTAAAAGAATTTGTTTGATCATCCCATAGATGGAGCAGTTTTGATCTAAGCTCAGCTTTAAATGTCATTTTGTAGATGCGATACCGTCCTCAGCATGCTTGCTTTATACAATTCTTTAGTATGGTGCTGACATATGATGATAACATTAATAAAATTTTATCTAGCTTCATATTATATAACCCTATACCAAACATGTTTCCCTGCTCTTTTAATCTATCTCCCTTGATTTGAGCAAGAACTTAGAGTACATCTTGGTAACTCTTGGAGTTACTCCAACACCATGATTTGAGATGCAAAGTAGAATGTTTTGTGGAAAGGAAATGAGGAAAATATTGCATGGAGAATAGAAACCTGTAGGAATGCATCACAATTTATCCATCAAAGCCGAAAATGTTGGGCACATCTTACCGCAGTAAACTGAATCGTGCTTATTCTCAATGGTATTTTGTAGTAAACCCAGGAGGTTGGGCACCACCATCAGTGCTTAGAGCAGTCTACAAGCGCGAGTATCCCAAATTCCTGAAAAGATTCACCCAGTATGTCATTGACTCCACAGCAAAGAAGCCAATTATGTTCTGATCTCAATGTAGGAGTTGAATGATGTAATAAACACAAGGTGAGATGTCTGTTAGTCAACCAAATCTGTTTTTCTCCCATTAATAGGTGATGTTGTTAGTGTTCATGCAGAAGCACAACCAGAACCTAAGTGTTAACAATTTGCTCTGCGTTATCAATTTTGGCCGGTTCTTTTGTTTCTGATTTATACGGCCACATCTAAGGTAGATCTTGAAGATGACATGTGTTTTTGCCAAATGTTGTACTTGGACGTCTATCTAAGTTTCTTCGATGCTTAGTTAAAGCAGGGTTACAGCAGGGAGGGTTACAGGTTGCATAATACAATTACTTCAATGCGCACTCAGGATTATCTGCTCTCTATCAATGGGTAGATAACTTAGTTTATGTAGAAAACTTAATTAGATTTTATTTTTCAGGCCAGTGAACTATTGCAGCCAGGGTCTTATGTCCAGGCCAGGAACAAATTCACAGAGGGTGCTTCTTGCTCCACACTGCAGGGTCGGAATGAGTACTACAATAACCCTCATTCTCTACGCGGAGGGAATTAAAATACGGCCTGTCCTGGTGCCTGATATAACTTCAAACATCAAATACTTGACATTTCTCTGCCGTGTATTTTATCTCTGCAAATGTACATGACAAACATGTATGAATCATGTTTTCTACAATTACTGTAACTAGTCCATAATTTAAGTGGTTGCTCAGTTTTCAAACACACAATGCAAATGTACGTCTATATGAAGACATGACATAGTCTACAAAAACTCATGCTTATTTATTATCTCCATTAATAGCTCTTCCTCATTTTTGAATAACATAGATGTTAATTTCATCGCTTTATATGATATTGATGAATTTACCATGTCCTAATAATAATGGCATATGTACACATATCATTTTTCCACAGTCACGGCAGTCAATGATTACATTGTGACATAACTTTTTATTGTAATATGAAATCATCTTTTTTTCATATCTCATTTTTTGATTGACTGGCCTATATAGATGCCCTGAATTACTGTCTTGGTTTTTCAGCAGACAACAAAGTGAGGCCTCTTTTTGCGGGGATATTTTCCCCTACTTTGCGAGAACCATATTTATTGGAATTGTTTCTGATTTATCTCTTTCATAAACTACTTGAAACCTATTACAAAACAGAAAACAAAACACCTTGATTTTTATAAAACACATGACTTAATCTTTGGCTGTGAAGTGTTAGTGGTAAGTAATGCTGCTAATATCATAGAAGCAAATGGATCTTTACTGACCAGCTAGAAGATCCTTATTACGTCAGTAAAACATATTTGTGAAAAATACAATTATAGGAAAACACTATTTTTCTTAGAACAAAATAAAAACAATGGAATCACCAATATTTACAACATTGATATCGAAGACGAGTATGTGAAGCATTTGCTCAGTCCTTCATGAAATAATACCTTTTACCCAGTTGACCATCATACAAACACGGCACCTGAAATCTTTCACTTTTTCTACAATGAATCCAACAGATGGATTGATCACATGTGATGGTTATTCCAATATAAAACAACACATGTCTCTAACCACGTCAAGACTTTACCTTCAAAAGCGATAAATTGATATAAAGATTGGACGATTCTTCGATATTTTTAATTTCATATGCAACAGAACCTCATTGAGGCATGGGGGTTATGATAACATCAACATGCTCAAAAAACTTACCTTGGCTTTCGCATCATTTAGAAGGGTGTGCACTTTTGAACGCTCCTTTTCCAGTTCTGTAGTAAGAGACGTAACTTGAGACGTCAGCTCATCTTTTATTTGTGTGAGTGAATCTACCTGTTGCAAGATTTCTGCCTTTTCTTTCACTAGAAATATCATCCCCAATATATACATTATAGTAGGGCTTTATTGGTATGGTAATAGTAGTGTTCACAGTTTACGATGCACAATGTTCTTGTATCATGAAGCATGGTAGACATTCTCACGTTACATCGAATTGTGGCAAACAATCGCACATCACCATTGAACTTGAAATGGTCATATCGGCTAGAGTGCCTAGGTTTTCATATAGTGACTGTTAATAACCTCTCAATCATAAGCTTAGGATTGACAGGCTGTTCCAATCACATTCAAGATTTTCCTTTATTCTTTTTTTGGCATTAGCTGTTGGCTTGACTTAATACTTACTTTCCCCTTGTCCAAGTATGAAACAAAGCTGCTTGTTCCTCTTTTTGACTGTTTTTAGCTCTTCCTAAAATCACCATGAGAAGACAATGATGAGACAAGGCAGCAAAACCGATCAAATTCTTTTGTTAAATGGGCTATGACTAGGTTGATAACCAACAGGGTTTTACATCTAGACACTTACTCATATATCTTCAATACTGACCGCAATAGGCCAGGCCTGCTGGTAAAGATGTACAATAACACCCAATGAGATCTACTGAGAAACACAACATCATTAAAGAGTGCAGGAGCAAACCAATACCACTTTCTTTGAGATTTACTTAGCATATGTAAGAAAATACTTGAGGATGGTACATGTATACAAGGGTACAAGGGTATACAGGATGGTGCAAGGGTCCAGAATTTTTTAAACAAACCTGAGATACAGCAAGTTCTTGGCGTAGTTTTGCTATTGTTTCATCTTTGGTCTCCATTTCTTGTGTATGTTTGGCTTGTAGCACCGACTGAACCTTATATTGCTACAAAATGTACATCGAGCTATAACCATATATAAAAAACAGTTTTTATATCTATGGCTATAACATATGGTTTTTGCTCCATGAGACTAAAAAAGGAATGTCTCCCAGCCGATTACCCAGTGGTATGTACCATGAGCAACACCATTAGTTTTGACACAGGCCAATTGCAACTCAAATATCTTTAATGTCAAAGTGTTAACCTATGCTGGTATTATTGGGACTATGTTATAATTTATAATATATGTTATGTCACAGTCAGTTATCAGTTACTATCAATAATCAATGAGTTAAAAATTGAGCCCATCAAAAAAGTCATCATCGCAATGCAGAAAATTACCGCAAGCATAAATTTTTTACACGGCATGAGCATTTTATTGCTTATTTCTTACCTTTTGATACTCTTCTTGTAGTTTATCTTTTCTGACTATTTGTGCGACACCAGACTCAACGCTGTTGAAAAAGTTATCTCCGCTACCAGATATTTTCCTTTTATCCAAGTAGTGATCTTCTACAAGAACAGACGATCATAAACTGTAGACAGAATGCATGAGCATCTTTGTCTTGAAACTTTTCGTGGCTGAAGAGAATGAATGAAAATGTGCAATAGAGGACAGAGGTACAATAACAAAATGATGGAATAACTGCCACTGAACTTGATTTCATTTTTAAAATTTTTTTAATGAAATTACTTTCAACAACAGAAATATGCAGATGGTATTCATGTTGTGTCAAGGGTAACTATATACAGCCAACCCTTATCCACACTACAATAATATATAATTTTTTGAAGCCTTCATACAAGCACATGTTTCTTTATTGACTATTTTTTGGCATTGTTTGGATTGGCCTGTGATAAGAAATAACCAGAACGCCCGAGCATTAGGAGTATGACAAGTACGGCAAGAAGTTTGTTGTGCGAAGTATCTCCACTCATCAGGTCACTTTACTTTGCAATTTGAATGAGAAATCGTTGCGGGTCATGACAGTATATACTATTTTCAAACTTGGGTTGGAGGGAAGTTGGAAAGTAGGGAAAGCTAGAAATAGAAACACTACCTCCCAAACAATGCTTTGGTTTAAAATTCTGCTAATTCAATATTGGTTGCTACCTAGCCAACACATTGGCTAGTTGCATCCTACTAGGGCAAAATTCATATAATTCATATGGATCCTTATGGATTGAAACTTAATATTATTGTGTTCCATTGTCTAAGTGAGTTTCCTATAAGTTGTCCTTAAAGTTCACCATTATTTATTTTCTTTTATTGACATGTCTGGTCTACTTCGGTACATCAGATTCCTTTATACAAGTAAATAACAGGTGATGATCTGTTTGAGAAGTCTACCTTTTTCTTCAGGCTGAGCAGGCCCATTTTGAAACTCATCCATCGAGATGGTTTTGGCTTTATTCTTATTTTTCTTTTTCTTCTTACTACCACTTGTATCTGTTTCATTTTGGTTTTCTTCTTGAGTAGTTTTTCTCTCGGCTGTCTGCAAAAACCACAAGGTGAACTAATTACATATATTAATACAAGACTAAAATAAATATTGTTCAATTGTACTAATACAACCAACTTTGAGTCAAAATGCACTGAAATGTTCAATTCTTGAGAGCTTACTTGTTTCTCCGAGTCAACCTTCGATAGGAGAATTGCCTGCTGAAGTTCTTTCTGAAATAGCTCGTCAACCATTCCCTGGTCTTGCTCTACCCATGTTTCATACTGGTGTGAAGGTGGTGTTGAGTGTTGTTGCTGTACAAGCTTTTGTGGTTGACCCTGGTTTCCACTGGTCTTTCCACCTCCAAATGCTAAATTCCGCAACTACAATAATATCGAGACAGTACTAAAGTGTGTCAGTGCAATGAACTCCCTTACATTGGTCAGTGCATAGTGTCCACTTATACAAGTGGCACAGTAGAAGCGCGGACATTCTTTCTCTGTTACTTCGGACAATCAGACCGGTTGCATTCGAAGAGCCGCAACACACTAATGAAGATTACTCACATCATTGTTTGTGTTTGACAAGCCAAGGATTCATGGAATATTGGAGGGTGAATAATAATATTGTAATTGCTGGTTTTGAGTAGTTTCTTTTGATAGATCATGTGGTTATGAGATACTTGTTAGGGTAAAGTTTGGTTGATGTTAAGTTAATTATTTTTTTAATAAGTTGTAATGATTTACATCTGCAGCAGAGTTCTGTTTCTTCTTGTTTGTTTTCTTTCTTTTGGCACTTCCATTTGCTTTGGCAGCACCTCCTTTCTGATTCTTTGACTTTCCATCTTCATCACTGCTCCCATCAAGATTAAGCAATGCAAATCTAGATGCCTGAATTGATGCAGCCATTGCAGAGAACAGAATGTAGAGGATAGGTTTGATCAAGTGATGATTTCCAGTCTAGGTCATATAGTTTTAGTGTGAACAAAATTTACTTTGGTACTTTTCTTTAGAAATGAAAGACATTGAGCTCTGCATTATATGTCAATGGGATCGGGAATATTCTGAAGAGGTTAATTGACATGCTTTCGTTTTGAAAAAGGTGGAGCTTAAATTTCAGCCAATTAAAACAAGTTTCTATTAAGCTAAATTCTATTGAGTTTGTTCTTACAGAGGCCACTAAGGCCCCCTTCCTTGTTTTAGATTCAAGGGCTATTGCAAACAGAAACTATTCACATGGGTTGATATGAAAAGAAATTTTATTCAATAATCTAATTTACTAGAAAATTTTCTGTTATAGATACATAAAAGAAAGTTATAGGGACTACAGCTACTACCATACGCGTTGGTAACACATGAGTTTTGAAGCAAAAATTAGTTGGTTTTATATATTCGCCACATGTCTAGGCTTACTCCAAACCTTGGACTTTGGCAATGTTTGACTGCCCCCCTCAGTCAAGGGGGGCAGTCAAACCAAGTCCTTGGTCAAACATTGCCCCTCAAGGGGGCAGTCAAACATTGCCAAAGTCCCAGTTTTTGGTGTAGACCTGTGGTACACACATATGCCTTCTCTTGAGGGTATATGATATAATATTCAAGTATTTCTCAATTACATAGTTATGATTAGCATGCTGCTATCAAGCTTTTATTCAGGCACTGACTTAGTGTGTTTGGAGCTTGGGTTTGTTACAATGGCAAGAGCTAAGTCAAGATATTAAGTCAGTAGAGTAGTAACAAGTCAAGTCCATATGCAAGCAGTTGTGTGTTAGTGTAGTCTAGTTTTGGGCTAGTTGGTTGAAACAAACAAATTATTGCTGTACCTAAATTTTGTGTGTTGAACCCAATGGTTGGCCAGATGAATTGTATACAGCTGGGGTTGCTTTATCATGTTGCATTATGACCTGAACTTTTTGCAGTTAATATACAACATGGCATGCACAGCTGATGGAAAACATTTGTCTTTTTGATCCGAGTTCGCAATATTTGGCTCAAGCTCTCTGAAACTAGAGGGCAGTGCGATGGGAGACCAGTTAAACCCTCAGTCAGCAAACTTTGATCCTCTAACAGCTCTTCATGCTCCATCAGTCCCCGGTATGTTTATTCACCATCACATTTTTGCTATAAACTCACATTTTTTCACTAAGCCTAATAATGTTTTTAACGACCGAATTCACTATAAAAATCCCGATTCCAAAAAATTGACTCTATTGATTTAATTGAATATTTAGACTCATTTTCCTTTTAGGGCTGCCTAATGTGGAACCACTGAGAAGCGTGGCACAGTTTGAAGAATATCAGGCGGATCCAGAAGCGTTTCTCAAAGCTCAGTCAGAGCATGAAGGAAAACAGAAACTCAAACAGGCTGCCAAACAGAAGGCAGCAGCAGATACTGCAGCTGCTGTTCAGGCCTCAGATGAAATGAGGAGGAGAACAATGGATACAATGAAAAATGTTCTTACTAGGATGGAATGTAAGCTACTGTTCCAACAAAACATTACAGGAATCTACTGCCCTTGATAGGCTACCTATTAACAACTTATGTCATGAGCAATGGAAGGGTTTACATTGTGTCGATGGAAAGTCATTGTGCAAGTCTGACATGGGGTGATTGGAAGTTATGGTGTATAGTTATAGGAGTAGAAGGTGGCTCAGTTGGTTAGAGCGCCATACCTTTAGTATGCGAATGCTAAAGGTCGTGGGTTCAAATCCCACTGCGGTTCATCGACTACTGGGGTTTGGTTGGCCCCCAGGTGTGCTCCGACCTGCCTGCAAACAGTATTTTTCGCCGCCCATGCTTTGGGATGTGGCGTGGGACAAGATCTCTGATTTTTAGTCAACCCTTTAATCAACATGTTGTTACCGTATTGTTGTATCACACAGTATTCGGTCTTTCTTATAGTGAAAGACGGACCATCCAAGTTGCTAAACGGCTGGGTTCAATCCAGAACCAGAGTAAAAGTAATAACAAGGTCATTCAAAGGTATTCGAGGCACATGTACAGGATTTGTGGTAGCATTCGATAAATACTTCAACTTGGTGAGTTTGAATACTAAACCAAATCTTATGTAGATGACAGTTTGGTAGTTGGCTTTGAAAAAATCCTTGAATCGTATCCTACCCAGATGGTATGATTTGATTCTTTGGTCGTTTTGAACTATGTGAAGAAAATTATTTAGTAACGAGAAGACACACTGTCCATGAAAGTTTCAGCCTGGTAACCAAATAAACAAACTTTGGCCAGCTTGAGTATTTTTGTTTATAAAGGCTTTGCTTTCCGGTGATGACTGTTGGTGGAAGTAGGCTCTACCAACAGAGTATAATGTTATAGTTGTATTTGCTTTGATTTCAGGCAATGGTAGATGTTGATGAGACATACTCAAGTCTGTGGACAGATAAGAGAGACGAGGTCACGCATCGAAGGGGTAAGTATTACAAATCTTTACGAGCTGAGCAACGGTTGCGTGAGGCAGAAGCTGAACAAGCTGCCCGACAGCAGAGTACTGAAGTAGATCTCATAGCAAAACGAGTAGAATCTCTAAACCTTACCCCAACAAGCAACATCAAGCATAGACATCTGCAGCAAATATTCATAAGAGGTGATAGTGTTGTCGCCATAAATGCTAGCCTTTAGTTCAGAGTGACTAGATGCAAATACCTCACTAAAAACATTCCAGAATATGGTTTGCAAATCTTTGCCACATCAAACTATCAAGCTGCTACACCTTTTTTTCTGCTTTATAAATACACTTTTCAATGGAATCAATGTATTGCCATGATAAATTATGGTACCCAAACAAGGGATAAATATTTAATGAAATATTTTTGACAATGTTTGTTTTATATAACAGTATAGGAATTTTAATTTACATGATACAAAATATGAATCAGCATCAACCAAGTGTTTGATTCCATATTGAAATAAGCCAGGACAACTCCATGCTCATGTGTATAATATATTTTAACCAGAGACTATAGATATAGTCTCTGTTATAACAACATGGAACTGACAATACATATAATCACTATTCAATAGTTGATGCTGAGAATTCTAAAGATTCATACTACCCTAACACTACATTTTAAATCAATAACTTGGTCTACTCAAGGACTGCTATTGGTCTGAGGGTGATAAAATGTTAAGTAATTGAGCCTAGCATCAGATGCATAAAAATGTTTGTGAAAGACATAAAAATCAGAATATCTGCTCATAAAATGGATTGCGAAATCAGGTAAAATGTGTTTGTTATGAAATAATGTGTAATCATCCGGTACATGTGTCTCACATTCTTCTGCGAAAGTGGATAGCTATGCCAGCTCATTGCACATACAGTGAATTTAAAATATATAGTTCCGATCTGAACACAAACATGTATTAACAAGCTTTTCCTTATTTGGTATTCATGTAGAAATGACCCTGTAGAGCTGCACTGGAGGCATCATGCACGGTGGTAAAGTCACGCTGATGATTCTAATCTTGTTTGGCAGCAACGTGACCATTAGATGCGTTACCATTCATCCTAATCTCTGAGCTAGTTGATTCTTGATCATCATCAACGTTGTTGTCTTCCCATTCAGCGTATACATTCTCCTCATTCATATTGTAGAGTCTTGTGTTGTTCTGGGAATTACGTGATGGTCGTCTTCTCCTGGTTGGTTGCTGATTTTGTTTTGATCGTCTGATATCTATCCTTGGGGTCACCACATATCTTAGGAGTAAAAGAACAGCTTAATTTTTAACCTTCAGAGATAGTATTGGCATTTGTAACCTTTATCTTGATGTACTTTCGGATATATTGATAAGGTGATTGCTTGGCACGCTAGCAGTATGAAGCGACATACATGGTTGTGATTTTAGTCTTAGATACTGCTTTCTCAGTGGATAACGTTGAACTGTTATGTGCAGCATGTAGCCTTGTTTTTGCCATCTCACAAACATACCCTGATGTAAGACTCTCAAATTTAGTTACCTGGTTGATATCAAGAAGATAGGAAGAAGCAACAGTGTGAACCCGACTAGGTGTCCAACGCCGATAGCCAGGAGCCTGTCCCATCCCCAGGCTGCAGGTGTGAGATGTGCTAGTTTAAGAATGGTGAACATGATCGCTGCTCCACAACCTTGTTTGAAGACACTCCTGAGACAATGCCATTTGATGGTTGACTTCCTTGCTTTGGTCATGTAGCCTTCTTCTCGTGGCCAAAATATTTGAGCATAGAATACTGGTCCAGCCATGAGAAATAAGGAGACTACCAAAGTCTGGCAAAGCTGTAAAAAGAAGACGGGGAACAGAAGTCATATTGCTCATACCGTGAGTTTCTAATTTAACACAGACTAGCTTTGTGCCAAAAGAACTGGTGGAGATAGAACTAGTTTGTTGGCATTGTTCCTGACAAGCTTTTTCGCTTGCACTGCTCATATCATGTAGACTGTGGTAGGAGTCTGGACAAACACCTACATATATGTCTGCTGTGTACTATCTTTGGTGATTAGATCGGTCAAAGGAGCCATTTGAAACAAGATGAGGTAATCTTTACCACAAAGCATTGATAATCTGCAGTCTGTACAAAGGACGTTGAAGCCAGGTTACAAATGGGCACTCTTCAATTTCTGTGTTTTTATAACTTGTGGTATAGGCTTCAGTAAAGCTCAAAATTACTAGTGAAGATTCTTAGATCCCACATGACAAGAGAAGATTATTTTGGGTTCAGAAAAGCTGTTGTTATGTGCATATACTACTCAGATTAATAGTGGCTGAAAGCTGAAATATGACATGGGAGTTGTAGCCTACAACCTATCCTGAGCCCTTTGTTTTTGTGTTTTTATCAAATTTAGTTATTAGCTGAAACTAGACCCCTTTACAACATACTTTTTTTTACATACAATAACTAGATTCTGAAAATCTTTTGTAAGTTCTGTGACAAAATGTACCAACCAGCTAAAAAAGCTATAATATTGGATAGTTTTTACATAGACTGTGGTTGTTTTGGGCAATCTTTGTAGTTTTGAAGACTTGGGGATGTAACATCAGGCGTTTTGATTGTCATAAGCGACCTTTACGGTATTGAGAACCACACATTACAATAGTGATATGTCTTTGAAAAGAAGATCAGACCATATCATTCTTTGTGTTTGCTATCAACATGCGCAGGTTTCCGCTCACCCATATTCAACGCAAGCGCCTAGAGAAGTTTAGTTTTCGTTGGATTTTCTTTCGCACATACTTGACTGCTTAAAATAGAAGAGGATTTATGGGTAGCTATCATCACTTTCATTACTCAACTTCATGACAAAATTAAGCTCTAATCTGAGCTGGCGAAAAATCGGTAATAGCTGAATTATCATGCACTATGATTGTATTGCTAATTTTCCAAAATTCTAGACAGTTTTATAGTTTTATTGGTCCATCGTGCAAGAACTCTGTTAACCCAGAATACTCATCGCCCTTTATGTGCTTCACTACCTCCAAATGTAGGAGTTGGGTGTTTTAAGAATTATATCAGACAGTATTAGAAGAATATTGTGACCCACGGAGTTGGGTACCCGGCCATAATGCCATGGTCAAAATGCCATTGGGACAAAATGCCAGTGACACAATGCCATTGCCATAATGCCATAGGTGATAATACCACTGAACACTATACCAATGCCAAAATACCAGTTGCACAAAACGCCAGTTGTGTCAAAATACCAGTGGATATAAAGCCAGATTGGACATAATACCATATGGGACAACATACCATATCCCAAAATACCATCGCCATAATGCCAAAATATGTAACCAAAGGAGATCAAGCCACGCTGTATTTTTTTTGTTAGCCATATAACAGCTGCGAGTTGCTCGGTCAGAGTAGGAGGTGGTTCAGCTGGTTAGAGCCATCTCCTTCACTGCTCAAGTCTCAAAGTTTCTATGTTTGAATTTTTTTCTCTGGGGTTTGTTGGGCCCCATTTTACTGATAGACAAGTGTGTGTTGCAGAAACTGCAGCCAAATATCGCGCCGCCAACTCTGTGGGTTATGGCAAATTAATTGACTCTATAAATTTGACCAACTTTATGTCTTGGCTTGAAGGGTTTTGACTGGTCTTGTCTGATGCTATTACCAGCGTCATGAAGGCTAGCATGATTGAACATAGCGTAAGACAATTTATGAGTATGCAGCTAAGGATGAAAATAGTCTTTTTCAGTGCCAAGACACTGAAAAAGTGACAACTTTGATTTAACCTACACAAATATCTGAGGCAAGGCTAGTTTAAGTGCTCAAACGGTGCAAGATGCCGGTAGAGGCATTTCATTATCAAGGAGGGGAGAAAGTGGTTGATAATGAAATGCCTCTACCAGCATCTTGCACCGTTTGAGCACTTAAACTAAGGCAAGGCCAATTCTAGAACAGTCAAAATGATTATCTTCGTATTTGGACACTTTTTTATACCTTGTTCACAGCTATATACTTTTCTGATATGTTTTATCCCTTAGTGCCCACAGTACCTGCTATGCACCACTTGACCAGAGACGCCCCGCCAGCCTGACTGTGAGACTGCACCCTGGCCCTGCTTAACAAGGACCTCTCTCCTGTGATTGGTTTTAATAAATTCAAGTTTGTTGGATCAAGCATTCAAAATTCTGTATCCAAAAAGCATTTGTACGGGCATGATTTTTAGTTTTTCAAAATTATTAGAAATGTGACCCCTGGTCTGGCATTATTTGCAGAGTTGTATCTGGCTATCACTTGCGTGGCCCCAGAACTTTAATTCAAGATTCTGCTCAATGGCTGGGCCGAGTGCTCGTATCATCATCAGGGTTAAATTTAATTCCTTTTCCTTCCTTTGCTTGGCAGTTGCCACTTTTAGGATTTATTTATCTTATCATCATATACACGCATCGCATGTTTTATGATAAACTTTTGATTATTTTATTTATTTTATCAGCTAAGGTTTTCGATTTAAATATTTTACCAAATGTACAATATTGGAAATCAATATACCTGAACAATGATTTCTAAACGTTTTAAAATAAATTTCATTATTATTATTATTGAAGATGTAATGGCCAATGAATACAAGTTCTGACGCACAGGACTAATATTAGTAGGATCACGTTTGAAAAGAATATTTCTGCATAAAATGTGTTGTTGCGGAGTTAACAATACCAACGAGCACAAGCTGGCTCAATCCCATCATAAAAAACATGTTTGAATAGTTTCTGTTCTCCACTCAAAATCAAATGTGAAATCAAACGGAAAAAGTGGGGTGCTTGACCAAGGAGTTATAGACAACTCCAAATTTTGTGGCAAAGGTAAAACAAGTTTTTTTCTGTGTAGTATAGTTTAGATGCTTGTGCTATCTGAGTGATTATTGTAAGATTTTTCATAGTAAATAGGACGTAATTTCGTGTTCTGCTCATTTCACACAGTCCATTACAGGTCGAAGGCAACTTTGGTGGTTTATCATAATTAAACCAGTGAATTTTTGTGTTGAACATAAAAAATTCTCAACATTCTCATTGAATGGAATCAAACGAAGTTTCTTTGCATATCCATTTAAGAAAAACAAAATCTTTGCCAAGTATCACCACATTTTTACTAAACGGCTCTGTAAATTGGCTTTCATACTTTTGAGTAGGAAAACAAATTTTGTTGAATGTGTAATAGGTCGGAAGAGATGTAAAAAATTCATCTATATCCTCATTATCATATACTAAATTTACAACATGAAATTCAATTCGTGAATGTCCTGTGTGTCACAAACCCGTATAAAATGACTTTGCTGAATACTATGACCATGGCCTAAATGTGAAAGTTCATTTCGGGTGAACAGATTCTTTCTTTTTTTTGTTAATTGTAACTGTAACTTTTTATACAACTAATAAATACAGAGTTAACCTGCTCTATGTTCAATCATCGTAGTCTCATCAATGTCATTTGTAGCATGAGGGCGGTGATGAGTCAAGACTTGACTTTCAAAAGAAAAGTTGGTAATAGTTCAGAGTTATTGTCATATTATTCTAGAGAATAGATGGGAAATATTTGTTACAAGTCACTAGTTCTCAATTTGTGAACCCCACCAAACCCTAGATATCATCGAAATTGAACGAAGAAACTTTATGACTTGCACAGTGAAGGTGACTGCTCTAAACAGCTGAGCCAACACCTACTCTCAACGAGCAACTCGCAGCTGTAATAGAACTAACACCAAAAAAATACAGTGTGGCTTGATCTCCTTTGGTTACATATTTTGGCATTATGTCACTGGCATTTTGTCCCAATGGCATTTTGACCATGGCGTTTTGACACGGAACCATAGAGTTGGCATTGCTCTTCAACACCACCTATGTTGTGATAATAAGTTGACAAAACTCTTTGTTAACTTAAGCAGGAACTTCGGTATTTATTTTAGAGATAACACCAAACTTACCTCAGAATTCACAAAATCTGTAAGCTCATACTTTTTGCCTTCATAAAACTCTCTGATTCCACCTGCAACATATTATTTCAAATTACAATGCATGTGTCATTTTTATGCTGTTTTATCGGGTTCTATCTTCATGAGAGTGAAAGACCAAAGTTCATCTCCAAATCTCATGATAAATTATATATAAAGAAGTTGCACATTGATCCTTGAATTATTAGATCAGGTTATTTGTTGTTTGACTTTGTATTTATTGAAGGGCCTCGACCCTAATTCAATCAACCATATTTGAAATAGAAATCCACACAGGGTAAAAATCCAAAGTACTCTTCTGATGACTGTGTCAGGTCCGACAAGCAGACGACAGGATAAGGCCTTCTTCTTAAGCTGTCTGACTTACTGTCTAGACAAACAATCAAATTTAAGACAATGGATTATGTAATAAATCATTGTTAATGACTGGGTACTGAAGAAACTTTTAGAAAGCAATACAATTGAGCTGTCTGAAAAAAATTCAAGATGGGTATTTCAATGCCAGTACATAAATTCTTAACGCCCACTCTTTCTTTATTACATCTTTATTACATCATACCTGGGTAAAGTAATCTGTCATAGTGTGTGCTGATTGATGCAAGTGTCACTGTGTACGCTGACATCCATAATGTGTACGCTGTCAACTCACTATTTATTCTAACCAACTTTCTCGCCGACATAAATCCAGCTATTCCGCAGAGTGTGAAAAAAGGAATGTTCAAAGCTGGCCAAATGCCGTTTATGGAAGCGTCATAGTAGAACAGAGTCTCAAAGCCTGTGTGCTCCCATAGCATGTAGACATTGAGCGGTGCCACTATCAGAATAAGATGTAATAGTGTGAAGACGAAGTACTTATTTTGTGTATGGTAGTGTGTCGCTTTAAGCCCATCTCCAGCCGCGGTAGCCAGAGCAGCCCCTATAGCAAACGTCAGTAATCCATCAAGCTGGAGCATGATGCCTATCACAACTTGACCTGCTGATTCTGTGAAGGTAAGAACCTGCTGTGTTGTTGTGCTTGCAGTCAGCTGTATAATTTAATTGGTGTTTCAACAGATATGCTCTGTTTGTAAGTCTGGTTTTTTTTGCGGTGAATGAAATCAGCTGTTTACTGTGAACTGCTGCAACTATGATGTGCTGATTGGGTGTACTGATTTATTGCGACACTCCCACTTTGTATTTCAAACTGTACTTTGCCACAATCTAATCATGATAAGGCGAAGGACGATTTCATGCCAGTGGTATTCAGAAATTATTTAATCTGGGGTCAAAAGTCATTCGCAGGCAAGTTTGTTTGTGGAAACATAGTGCCAATCTTGTTTATCACTAACATGTGGCTTCAAAACTATAGAAAATATGTGGCCAGGGGTCAGGTGAATTTTTGGCAAGCTTTGAAAATCATATCCATTTTGTTGTTATCATATGGCCTCTTATCAAAATTGGAATATGGTAGTGTGAACTGATGTTAGATATCCCCTCATCCGATGTATAAAAGTCGAGCATTTATCACATCCTGCGTGTATGAACACCTCTATATATGGACTATACCAAAGATACTATATCATATCTTTGACCCAACTACTAATCAAAACTATGTGCTGCTACCGGCATATGCAGATGTGTGATTCAAGCGAGACACTTCTGCTCTTTGGAGCCATAATTATTTTCTTTCAATGATTGTCATAACCTGGTTTGTTGAACTATTAGATTTATATGACTAGATAATATATAAGCATTTGAAAAAATTCCTGTAGCATTCCCCAGATGTCACCGAGCCCTGTGAAAATTAAATGCCTTCAAATGGATTTCAGAATAACTGAACTCATGTACTGTCGGAGCCCTGAGCAAAGAAAAATAGACGCCTCGCCCAGGTAACGGTTACAAACCTAGGTTATGTACATGAAGAGTAATATTTTGTCGGACTATGTAGCTCACTTCTTACAAACCGTGTAGTGTGAGTCGTGTTAAGATTGTGAGGGCGTAGTCGACCCGAAAGTTTATCCACTCACACTGATTTTCCCTACATGGTTTGAGGGGCAGTTGCTGGAATACAACAAAATCCAAATTTGAACTATTCAAGCTTTTCCTGCCTATTATATGACGTGTTTATATATATATATATATATATTATAGAGTATAACATATTACATGGTCACTGAACTAAGAAGTTGTGTGCTGTCATATTTTTATGCTGTAGTACTGACAACTCCCAAGCGAACTGCTAAATTATAAGGCAGATAATTCATCCCAAACTTTGTGGAGAGAGGGAGAGTTCATAAAACTTGATGGTACTCCCGGAGGAGATGCGAACAGAAATATGTATGTACATTTATATATTTACATATAGGTATCACCAATTGTGGTACTGAGTGAAGTGATTCGAGTAAGATTTACACGAGATGATAGCTTGCTTTGCAAGGAGCACGAGAGCAGTTAGATCCGATCCGGTGTATCTTGGCAATGTGTTGTATAAGTCAGCCCGATCACTGCAAGGGTAACGATAATATTTTTCAACACATTCTTGTCATAACCTTGGCAAATTTAGGACCAAGTATTGTAGTTCCTTAATTTACGCCTGCTAGTCAAAGCTTAGGCACCTGGAAAAATTATGTTAATTGTCCCTATTATAAGAATCCAAAAGCCCAAAATAAGTTGTACTCATGTCAGTTTTTATTAATGACGACGTCAGCTAATGGCTGAGAAAATGCGGGTGGGACACCATCGACCCTTCCTGATGCATAATATTTCATGTTTTCATGAGTGAAAGCTGCATGGATAAATATGTAACTTTTGATACTTGATTTTACATTCTAAAAGAAATAATTACTGTCATTGTTTTGGGCTGTTTTGATTTTAAATAATAGCCTTTCATCTTGGAACTGTTATGTTTGGCATGTAATTAATAAGGACCATTGCTCTTACAACCAACTCTTTGGAATTTATGAGGTTTTTGACATGAGCTCTCTATTCAGAATGTAATTATTTTCGTGACACTGTCATTGTAGTAAATGGGCCACCTCCTCAGAAGCTTGGAGCCTGTTAGAGTTGTCAAATGATATGTAGCTGAACTGCAGTGGGCATCTACTTGGACAGAACACAGAAATTTGCTTGAGATTCGTGAACACAGTTCTAGACTTGTGGTAAGTTTGGTGTTGAGAACTTGGTATACCTACTGTAAATTGGTCAGAGGTGAACAAGTCTAGCCTTATTTAATCTTATAGCGTTATTATAATAGTAAGGAGTTACAAGGTAAAGGTTTTCAAGCTCAATTACGAGTAGTTGCATAATTTTTATTCGATCAAGTAATAGTTATGGTTTTAATCCATATCTGATTACTACAGTTGGGTATTTTAGCTGAAATCCAATTGAGATTTCAGATATGAAAGTAAACGGGGCTTTGGGATTTGAGCTTTTGTTTACTATTATCATGATATGGCCTGGCTAACTGACTTCTTTGTTTATTCTGACTACAGCTGCCATCTTATAAAACAATTAGTGTTCAATTAATTATCTACTTATTGATATTATAAGATTTCAAGTATATTTTGAAGAATGAAATATTTTAACTAAGTGCCAGTTACCCAATATCAGTTATTATCACAAAGGAGAGAAACTAGAAGCCAAGGAGTTTTTATGAGTACTCATGGCTCTGCCCATATCGGTTTTTCACCATGGCATACTGTAATTTTACGTCAGCTATCCTCACACGCTGTGATGGTTTGCGATTTGACTCAGGTGATCAGGATGCCGCCTGTTACTCCCAGTAAACAGAAGAACGCGATGTCACTGCCTCTGAGAAGTCAGACGGTTATGGATAAGACAAGACCTGGCACACAAGAAAATAACGCTTCGAGAAAGTCAAGATCAGCCAGTGAACCATCCGTTTTCATCAATGGCAGGTAAATTATAATAGTTAATATTGTATAACGATGAAATCAGTTGAGCAAGTTAGGACAACTCTAATTCAAAATGGGAGCCTGAGATCAAGAAAGTTGCTTGTCTCCCTGGTTGCGAGCTCAATTGCCAAACTCTTGATTTGTACAAATTACTTGTTTGGTATGTTACTTCTCGGATTGTTTGGTCTGGATTTTGCACAAAGAACCGATCAGAAAAGGTTTCAATTGACCTGAGTCTTTCATAAATGATGAGTACCTAGCTGCCTGCCTTCAAAGCACCAAATATAGTGATTACCTACATTTTTTTTGCAACTTTTGATTGTGGGAACTAAACGCGGTAAATATTTATGTACAGGGCAGAAAATCCTAAGTTGAATGAGTGCAGTAAAAGGAAAGATCATTTGCTTTGCGTTGAGACATACGGTTGGCCAATGAAGTGTTAGATATGTAATCGCTATGTTTATACTCGTGGGGGATAGTTTTTCTGGGTTTAGGTGCAGATATTTAGATTGATCATTTGATCATGTATTTTGATAGCTTTTATGTACCATGCTCTGTGTCTACGATAATTCACAACGCTGCTGTCTTCAGTTTCACAGACGAGCTAGAGGCTGAATCAGACTAATTTATAGAAATTATCCAACCTTTGGTGTGTTACACAAAATCTTGTGTTATGTTAAAAGCCTTCCCTGAAAAAGTTGCTCAATATTGAAATACATAAATTTTATTAGTTTTAACCATTATATTGTCGTTATGTCTGTCTCGTATTTTCCTGACTTTCTCTGAGGCGAAAAAAATAAAGTGGTAAAACGGTTTTGAGAAGGAGAGACCCCATTACTTATCTTACTCAACTCAATACAACTAATTCTGCATTTTAGGAATGGCCAGGATTAACCGAATTGTTACAACCCTGCTGTGTATAAAAATTCAAATGAATTACAATCCAAATGTGTTAAATGATATCAAATTAATTTGACCTTTGCTAAGTGTTCTCAAGATTAATTTACTACAATGGAAACCCCCCCCCCCCCCTAATTCTAATAAGGTGAACATTAATGATATTTGATTCTTGAGCATGTGTAGTTGTGTACTGTGATCACTGATAAATTGCTGTGTTAACAATTTGTGATGTGAAATAAGAACTCAAGCTGTTGATTGCAAGAGTACTTTTATCAAATTGCCCTAGCGGGTCAACTACATTTACAAATCTCAATGCATTTGTCTTGTTATTTTCTTCTAATGGAAGACAAAGGATTTAAGAAGTTGAGTATGATGCTGCTGAAAGAAAAATGCTGACAAACACGATATCACACCAATGGCCAAATCAGTGTCCATGATGTAACATTTTCTTTGAAACCTCGCTAGCTGTGTTGTGTTTTATTTTGATTGCTGTACTTGACGTATAACCTTATTTATTTTGTCCCAGACTCTTAGTATTTATGCAATTACAGAGTTGATAAACAATTTTCTTGTTGTTCAGCAGGCCACCCCGCACACCATCTGCTAAGCGTAGAAAGTTCTCAAGGAAGAAATCTCTCGTCTCTGTTAGTATCAGTGAACAGGAAACAGAGGAGGAGGATTTGCCTCCTCCACCCAAACCAGGTCAGTAGGATTTCATTTTAAGGCGGGTCTTACCAGGGAGTTTAGGACATCCCCAAACTTTCATTTCAGCAATCCGGCCAGGTCACTAACTGCAATCAGAATCCAATCCTAGCTACGTTAAATCAGTGAGCAGGGCAAATATCAATTTGTACTTCCTTACAATTGTGAAATATTTATTCAAGCTATTGTTCATAGTCTTATAGTGCATCTCCAAATTAAAATCCTTACTAAATAACAACATGGTAGAGATCGTCATAGCTGCCTGTAGGATCTATGCCAATATACGAGCCATTTGGACCGATTGACTCATTTAAATTTTGCCTTCGGCGGGTGGATGCTAAAATTTGGGAACTCAGCAAGATTTGAATTTGATCAGTCGCAACGGTGCGAAGAAAGCCAACCTGAATTGATTGGTTGCAAGGTGAAAACTATTTTCTTTTTCAATAGGGGGAAACAACTCATACATGCTGGGCATTCTATTGCAGAGGTTAGAAATAGAAGTTGGCCAAAGTGTAAAACATATTTCCTTTGCAAAATAAATTTAAACCAAAACAAGGTATCACTCCATGTTTACTATTTAATAAGAGAATAATGAAGCCTTTATGAACAAGACTATCGAAAAAAGTCTGTGTTGGTTTTTCAACTTATTAAATAATCATGATGTTGATTGTGTCTTGAGACAGAGATTGATTTCCTATCGGGTAACTCTTAATCAAACAAAGCTCGCTCTTTGTTGATTCTCTTTGGTTGCCATACAACTATTTCATAATTG
Organism: Membranipora membranacea; assembly: GCA_914767715.1. Lineage (NCBI taxonomy): Eukaryota > Metazoa > Bryozoa > Gymnolaemata > Cheilostomatida > Membraniporidae > Membranipora > Membranipora membranacea. Next base: position 14,226,134 of record OU612065.1, on the reverse strand, counting down.
CTTTTGGTCCCCCAAAAGATCCCAGTAAATCCAAAATCGATACATGCGTCAAAAAATGAAAAGTGCGTCCACAAATCGGGCCGTTATTTATTTATTTGTAGCTTGGGATCAGTTTGCAGAACACATCAAAACATTCGCTGTGGCAGGGACTTCTTACTCGTCAGCGTCAACGCCGGAACAACACAAACACATGGATAAGCTATTCGATGGCAGCGGTAGTGATATATGTAAAAAGATTTTAAAAGGTGATAAAATCTTCTCTCAAAGTTTCAGTGAACAAAGGTGTATTATGTCACTTTCTAAATTTTTACAATGGTATTTTCATTGCATTGATTGCTCTTTTCTCAAAATGTCAATTTATCATGAATCTTTTCGTCACAACAATGAACTCCCATTGGTCATACATTTCAGCCGGAGTTGTTGCTTGTGGGTGTTTGTTGAATAACTTCTCTACAGTTTCGTGTTGATGTAATTAACATACAATCATTATCATGCACCATACCGGTACCTACCCTGTCAATTCCAATTAATGAATTACAGCAGCTGTCTGAGCTGAGTTATGTCTGAGCGCAGTTATGTGCCGCAGAACGTAGCAGTGCTGATGCATTGTTGATGATCTTATCTTGGCAGGTCATCCAGTGAAAATCCACGCCGATAAATTCTTCTGTTACAATAATATAATTACAAGGGATTCAGTCAGTTGTGAAGCAATGTTTGCCACAGAACCTTTTAACATCGGACTTATATCCATAAGAATAAAAATTAACATCGCCAACATTTTCCGTTTTTGCAATGCTTTTTCTTATATCAAACACCATTCATATGTGTATTTTATCTTTTACTTCTCACAGACATGAAGGATCAGCTGGAGAGAAAGAGAGTCAAAGAGCTGGCAGCGTTACAGAGGCAGCGAGAGGCTGAGGAATCAGCTGCAGCAATATGTGACGTGCCTTCATCAGACGAAGACTCTGATTTGGAATCTGAATCAGGTGATGAGGAGGAAAAGAAGGCAAAAAATCTTAAACTAGAGGCACAAAGGTACTGGGGCATCATAAGACGGAGTGTGCAAGAGAAAATACGTATTAGAAAGGAGAAAAACCCAGCAGGGGGCACATGGAATAACCTTAGAGCGCAATTGAGAGCTTTAACTCGTGGCAACAATGTCAGACAAGAACTCTATGAGAAATATGGTGTTGTTCCAAAGCCTGGATGTAAAACTACAGAAGACACTATGAAGCCAGCCTTATCGATAGATATAAGGGAGGTTATTAACCGATTTCAATCTCTGCAAGTGAGAAAGTTGAAAGTGACGTTTGCATAGGAAATCGCTCTACTTGTGTGCCTCTGTTGATGGCAGGACAGTATGCTGGTAGCCTGATAGATCTCAAGATTGTATCTTCTATGTAAAGGAATATCAATTAAACTCACAACCTATTTATTTATTTTTATGATTAAAATTTTATTCATTTAGACAAATATCGCTAGTGCTCAATTTAATCAGGGAAAATATTGATTTTGATACTGATTTTAATTCTGCAGGATGAAACTGTCATTGAGCTTTTTGTGTCTATGTGTAACCATCTGGATCTGATAAATGATATCTCATCATGTCATATGTATATATGTGCAAGTAGTATATTTGTATTAGGGTACGGGTATTACAATTGTTTTTTTTAGCTCGGTGTAATAATATTGAAGGTTTTTGTTCCGAATTTCCGCCTCATATTGTATTTGTAGAAAGAGATTTTTTTATATATGGATTAACATACCTCTGGTTACTACCAGTAATATCCTGACCATTAATAAATAGATATATTTATGATCCTGACCTACTATGTAATTCAGCCTTATAACTGACCTCGCTGAGACTAGGATGTCTAGATTTACTAGATAGAGCATATAATATCATACCCTTACCCAGACCAACTTTGTGAACAGGCGATCTTTTAGCAAACAAATAAATTTTGTTCCACCATGAAGCTAATGGAGAAAATAATCCTATTTAATAGGCCCGTGATATTTTTCAACCATCATAATATGATACCTTTTACTCTTTACCTGCTGATACGATATTTGTTACCAGTAGCCCTCTGATATACAACTACAAAGCACATATACGGTTTAGATATATTTACACAGCATTATTGATATTGATTATGTTTGCTCGGATTCCTGCTTCTATCTCTACCCTATTACTACCCTATTATTAGAAGAAACCGCTTGAAAAACAGAGTGTAATAAAAGTGAAGGGTTACATATCAAAGGTAAACCTAGGAGCAATGAAGGCCACAAGGACAATGTTACATACACATCAAACATAACTTACTATTACTATCTATCCACAGGATCCGGTATTAGGGTTTTAATTTGTACTCTGCACCCTCTGATTCCGATGTGTCACTTATTCCACCTTGATTTGTTTATGATCCCCACTCAAAGCCAATGTTTCTACTTTGATTTCTGATATTTCAGATATGTTCTACATTTTACATGATTTTGGAATCAGTTTTTGTTATAGTTCATCCTTCATATTTGCAGTAGTATTGTGAATTGTGTCTTAGTTTGCATCAATTGAACACCAGAAAAAAGTAGCAAAAAATAAACAATAAAAGCCCAGAGTAATTGAAAATATCAGTAATCCATTCGATACAAGTTGGGATAATCTTTGCTCCCAATAAAACATTCTTCATCCCAGCTTCTACAGCGCAGTTATACGCTCTTTAGTAAATCAGATATTAAAAGTCCAAAGGTTATTCCTGCACAAGCAGCGGCTCTCCGACCTCTATCCCTTTCCTCTGGTTTGCGTTTGTTGGAGACAACGAGATACAAGGCTCATCATTACTCGTCTCGTTGGAGTTAGATGTGAGAAGGCTGGCACTCTGGTCTTGTAATGCACATGTTGACTCTGCACAGAATGTTGTGATTCTTGTCATGTCCTGACTGTCTTTTCCTCGCTTACACCTTTTTATGCTCAAACACGGTAAAATTTGTCGAAAGTGACGATTGAAGTTTTCATTCATCCATCCATATAGAAAAGGATTATACATCACGGAGCTCATTGCTACCACATGCACTGCCATAAACACGTGCATCACATACTTGTCACCGATTAGAGGCGCGATAAAATGATACAGATCCAACGGGAGCCAACAACCAATAAATATGACAACCATTGCTACGAGCATTCGGTTGATCTTGCTGTTTCTTTTGGTATTGGCCTTGACCTTCTCATTACCACTGTTCCGGTGAATGAGTCTTGATTGCCTGTGAAGCTTCAGGGCGATCGCGATATAACAGGCGGCCACAAGAACTGTGGGAAGGATTAATTGTAGGAGTAGTACCATAAACGTGTACAGCTTACTTGCCTCATTGCTTGGCCAAACTTCGCTGCACTCTGTCTGGTTGTTCTGATTTTTAGATGTCTTTGTGAATATTCCGACCGGTAATGAAGCGGAAACAGAGAGCAGAAATAATCCAGCTATGATGAGTTTTTGTTGAAGAGATGTCATTCTTGGAAAATGTGGATGTACAATTATGAGAAATCGGTCTATTGCGATTGCAACGAAAATCATTGTGGAGATAAATACACACAGTGCTAATATGTAAGGTACCATCTTGCACATGACAAGTCCCAACGGCCATGATGCTAGTAGCGCAGCTAGCGGTGTAAATGGTACAGCAAATATACATATTGCCAAATCGCTGAAACTCAAGCAAGCTATGAATGTGTTTGTTGTAGTCCGCATCGCCTTGTGTTTGATGACAACATATAAGACCATAAAGTTTCCGATAATTCCAACTGTGAAGATGATGGCATAAATACAGAGCAGTATGACAGAATATACAGGGTTCTCTTCGATGAAACTTCTCCCAGCCATTCTCAAAGTCTGTGTGGATGACAATAGTTTTGCCGAGTCACAATATATTATTATGGAAGACCATGAGCTGTACACAGTAATGCCCGATATTCCTCAATGGGAGGCGCTCATTTTTTTAATCCCAGTCAACAGAACAGTCAGCTGAATGCAGCATGAGTTACGCAGTTTGAAAACTGAGCTTGCCTTTTACTGCTACTGTTGCGAAAGCTGCAAAAGTAACATATTGTTCTTCAATAATAAATGAAGTGCAAATAGAACCTCACTTTACCTTACATGTTCCGCTGCTGCTGCCGTGCTGTTCAAGAATGGTGGAGTAGCCTAATTACTCTGAGCACACGAACTCAACATAAGCGCACTTCTGGCTATATGTCAAGTATTCGCTGTCATACCAGTATCTCAATAAGTCACTAATAATTCAGTGCAGAGATCGGAGTTAAGATAGCTATCATATATTACCTAACCAGGCAGAATGATTTTTCTCTAAACGATTCTGACAAAGCACATCAACAGATTGATCAGGGTGTCATTTCTAAAACCTGAATGAAAAGGAAATAATGTATTCTGTGAGCAGAATAGCTCAGTGTCAGCATCAAACTTACTTGGTGTCACAGCCTCCCTGTTTTTTTTATAAAAATCCTTTATCCCATTGGTACTGATGTCTTTGTCTTTATGAGCGCTGTGAAGTCAGCTTTCTGACATGATCGTCTCTAGAGTATGATTGACACACGTCCACATCTATAAACTTACATATCCAACCCTTATGAAAATGGTCTATATATTATATATAAGAAAACCTTACAAGTTGCCAGCAATTATTTGTCCTATAAGCATTAAGCTATCAGTTTCCCTTGTGGTTTGCTCTCTTGTTTGGCTAAATAATTTGGTTTTAGTGCTAAACAGCACACTAGCAGGCAGATGAGGTTGCATTGATTATTTTTTGATGCTGCGGTAAAATAAAAGGAACCCGATATCCAATTACATCCTTGATCAGATCAATGAACTTTCTCTTATTGTTGAGCAATTAGATCATAGCAATACAAAAAGATAGGAGGGCGTGAACAATGTGATGATAATCCAATGATCGTAAGATAATCCAAGTTCCCACTAACTAATATCACGGAGTAATAAATATGCACTTACTCTGCGCTAATATAATGTGGCTTAGTTGTATATCAGTGTTGTCTTCTCTTTGCCACATGTTTCCATATTTTGTCCATATTATATATTGTATAAAACAAATGAAAATTGTTTTGGCACAATTCCCCCAATTTCCTGACATACAGTAGCGTATCAACTGGGCTAGAATCTAGAACATTCCACGGAGGCACATACATATCAAGTTTTGCTGGTAGTGGCATTCCACCATCAACCATATGTAGCGGAATGCCACTACCATCATCTCATCGAAAGTTTGAGGACTTGCACTGAAATGTATCTGTATATTCTGGGTAAAGTTCTAAACTGCGAAATATTATCTGTCTAATGAACTGAAGTGGGAGTTCATTGATTTGAACTGTCTGACTTACGAACCCCTGGATTGTCTGACTTACGAACCCCTGGCGCCCATCATTATTTATCCCAGCATAGCACTACAGAAGGGATCATGTGATTGTTCAGTTCAGGGTTTGTGAGAATATTCCTGTGAAATTATGTGAAGTGTATGTGTCTAGCTACACTCTGATACGCCAAAACTTCATTGTAATAGTGGTTGATTGTATTGTGCTACCTTAGAACCCCTTCAAAATAAACCGGCATAACAGTCAGCAACAATTAGCATAAAATACTTCTATTTATATGTAAAGTAGTGGATGTTGTAGTGACACTTCATTGCTCTGACCTTTAAGGTGCCTGTAGGTGATTTGAGACTGCCTCATAACCAGCTGAAAACAGTAAATGCAGCGGTGATATGTACTATTTGTTACAGAGCCAACTTCTATTATTAACTGTACAGTTGACTATGACTTTTTATTGTATTGTTACCGATGAGACAAATATCTCAATCTTGAGTGACATAAGCCAAACAACTTAAATCACACAGGGACAGAATTTTAATTCTGATCTAAAACTATCAGACCCTCTGTCTGATAATATAGCCATTCAATTTTTAATACGATACACCCACGGGAGTATCAAACAAAGCGACTGGATATCAAAAGCTCTAACTAGCACATTACTATCTGCAAACTTTGTTAGTGGCTACACCAGTTTATGTCTGCAGCAGAGTTGGGCTTTCAATAATATCCAAGTACTTGGGCTATTATCGCTAACATGATCCAGTGTAAGACAACTCCTACAAAACTTTCCATGCTCTTACCAATGATTAAAAAATGTATCTTACAACCAGAGCAATTCCAATTTGAGCTTTTGCATACTAATGAAGGTTGACAAAACAGGCGAGATTTATGAGCGCCACATAATTATTTTGATAACTATAATGTATTTAGTACAATGGTCTATTACAGAAAAACCAATACATATTATTACATTCAGCAAAACCAACAAAACATAAAATAATGCCAAAGTTTGAAATGTGATAGCTATTATATTATTATAATATTATAGAATACACATAAAATACGATAATTAATGGAAAGTGTCATTCGTCATATATTACATACATCAGTGTAGCGACATACACTTTCATGAGAGCTGAATGAGAATCAATGATTCATGGATTGGGATATAAAGGTTTCAGAAAAATACAAAGAAAAAAAAACTGATCACGAAAACTTTCCAGTGGCTTTTAAAAGTTCAACTTTAAAAATGAGGTTATGCTAGGTACCATCCACCTAAACTTTAATAATTGAAACCTGAACTCACTCTTAGTGTTCATAGTTCGCCTTGACACATTGGGCAGTGCAAATAAAGCGTATAATATAAATCGTAAACGCTTGTTTAAAACAACACAAAATGACTAGATGTTCAAGAGAAAAATGGATGGTACACCCAAGTAAACAACTACTAACTGGAAACATTCTGCGTCTCACAGCGCAGCCAGAGCACCTCCATAATGAGCTAGTACTAGCTCTATGGTTTTTGGTCAACCACCATCCGCAGCCATAACTCTGAACATGCTTTGCAAAGAACAGATGAGGAATGGGGTTTCATAATGGATACTGCAACCACCGCCCAACAACGATTAAGCACGTCATCGATGTTGAGAGATTCAGAAGTTGCATGATATATTCATATATTTACAATCACATGTTTGCTCTCCTTCATTGTGTTAACTTCTGTATGGGGAACCAATGGGCATCAAACCATTATCAGTATAATCTGATCATTCCATCTTTTTGCTTGGCAATGAGCTTTGGTAGGAAGTAGTCATGTTGTTGTAGCTATCCTCAAAGCTATTGCGAGAGTTACTGAAGAATTTGCGTAATATTTCAAATACGGCAGCTGTGTCTGATGAGAGTGTCAACATGTACCAAGTGTTGGTGAGGAATAGGAGAGTTAACAAGATCAAAGCTTTTAAGACTCCTCCATAGAATGCCCCTGAGAAAACAGATAAGTCATATACAATGCACACTTACTGCACAATTATTGGAATTCACATTAATATTTCATATATACTTATTCAGTGACTTGTGTACTTTTTGACCTTCCTTGGACTTTGAGTTTGTCATTCATAAAGCCCAGACTAGGTAGATGCCATGTTATGTTAAATTTGCCATAGAAATGCTTGATTATTGATAGTGGGGAGAACAAAACTTCAATAATTCTGTAACAGGGTGTAATGCCTACAACTTGGTATGGGCCAAGCCGGGAGTTTTGCGGGAGTGCCTACACATTCGGTAATATCTCTGTAGTTATAATATGTAAAAATGCCTTCTATGATGTTTGTTGTTCCATGGATCATAATTTATGTATGGCCTGGCTAGTGGCTATTATTCATCCTACACCAGGGAGGGTGGGATTATTCATCCCACCCTCTCTGCCTACACCATTAATCCTAGTTAAATGATAAGTTGTCCTAACCTACAAAAGTAGACGATAACTCCCAATCAAAAAGATTCCCCTTACTGTGTCAGCCATTGATATGAAATATATATGAGTATATATCAATGGTGTCAGCCCATTGAAGAATATAGCCGTCTTGATAAACCTTGTTCCGTCAGTGGGTCACAACAGGCTAATAAGAATGGTCTATATGTATTTAATCATTATGCTCACCTGCACCATGCACAAATAGGAAAATCTCAGCTGACAACAACAACCACTGTTGTACGGTCTTTTCGTATGCCTGGGTCATCGCTACAAATGGGAATCCTAGACCTACAGAAAAAGGTCATAATTTATTTAAATATATTTACTCGGCACAGTTATAACCGCTAGGACCAAATGACAATAATGTCGGACATACCCTTCCTCAACTGACGATTTCAAGTAAATTTGACTTTAGATCTATCTGATCACAGAAAAAGTTAGCAGTTGGGTTGTAAGTTTTAAGTCTTTCTAGGTCAAGGTCATGGTCTGGTCAAGAAAGATCAGAGCATTTTATCTCAACAGTTGCCAACTACCTTAGCTATGTAAACAATTTATCAAACACCTGGGTAGGTACTAGATCGGAATGGAAAAAAATAAAGTCTTTTTCAATGTGAATACGACTTCATAAGTCGAAACAATGTGATACTTACAGAGGGTAACAGTACTGTAAAGTATTGAGGGTGACTGTGTACCACCAAACATCATATTACTGTATGCAGCAGGGAGGGCAATTGACTGGAATCAAACATACAATACAGACATAAAAAGACGAATCAAGGTCCGATCTATGGGCTGAAAAGAATTCATACGCTGGAAAACGATACAGTTAAGTCTCATCTGATGACACCTATGAGCACTCCTAGATGACATAGAATCACTTATTGATTTTACCAACAGTTGAACTCAGCACACAGGTATGACCTCACATTCATGTCATCCACCACAGATGAGACATATCAATCTCAGTAAGCAGCATTTATCAACATATTCTTCTGGTTCCATGGAAAAACCTATTGATTTAGACAGCTTCTAACTATGATTAAAGTCATTGGACAAAAACATGGACATCTGACTATTGATCCAGGTTGAAGGAACACAGACTTGATACTCTCAATAGTTATCTGCAATTATCTTAGAATCGCTCCACTTATGAACAGTATTAACAACTTTGGTTTGCCTTGGAGAGGAGAACAGATTAAAGGAAATCAGCTAATCTACCCAATTTTCTCACACTGTCAGCATGTGCTCCTGAAATAACTTTCTTCCCGTTTGAAATCACAAGGTACCCCATATATAACTTTACAGGGATGATAGGCCAAACTTGCATGTAAACATGTAAACATTCAGGTTAGCAGCGGGATCAAATGCAAGACTCGCATTAGCGTCAACTTCCTTTATAGTGGAAATGGGTACTTTCACAACCAAATAATACGCTTTTTGTGATTGTGGGCGGGTATATGGACTTACTACTGAAATTTGATCGATAATGTATAGTTCATATTTGATCATACGATCATTCAATACATACCAAAAATGCATTCAAAGTTAAGTAAACTGATAGAAAGCAATTCCACCACTGTATCCCTGCTGGTATCTTGTTTGCATTTAAAACTGCATCATTTGCTCCAAGAATCTGGCTCAACTGTAGAAGAGAAACAATACTGCCCACATTAATGCTTCAACAGAACCATAAACATATAAAAACTCTTTCATAATGTTTATGATCACAACACTAGAGCTGCTGGTTGCATTTAATGTATGAAGAAATCAATATCAATGCTAACAATTTACACCTCCAGTTTTGGTCATCGTGTTGTCACAGTCTGGCCTTACAGATGTGTTATGTTATGATGGCAGGGTTGGTGATAACAATCATGTTTACCATTAGGTTGTACCTGCCTCTTAGTACGCCTTTAACTCACACAGCCACAAATTACTTGCTTGAAAACTCGCATAGCATCATTGATAACGATCAGAAGAAAACTTCAGATGAAAACATCTATGAGCCTCTTCACTAACTGCAGTATTATACAGGTTAAACATCAGAGACTATAGGCCTGCTTCTTCCGTAAATGTGTGAAAACATTGAAGTACCCAACATGATAATTATGATGGACCACTTGCCAAAATAACATGTTCGAAAGTGAAGCGACAATATCAGCTTCCCACATATAGAGGCACAGCAAGTACCGCACTAACCGGACAGAAGAGTCAGGTTCAGTTTAATTTAGCCTGTCTTGAAAAGCTTTGTTCGGTGGGTGGGGGGACAAAGCTGTTCCCCACCCCACACCGATCAAAGCTTGTCAAGGGAGGCTAGATTAAGCTAACCAAGGTTCTGTATACTGTCCAACTACACCTCAATAAATAAGCCCCGTAGATCATTATATTTAAAACCTAGTTCTTCCAGTTACAGTATTTTTGCTTGACTATGGAAGGGCGGACATCATCAAAAATATAAATGCATAAGTAGTACTGACTTTGGATCTGTGTATATCAAGGCCATCATCAGTCGCACCGACGCCGAGTATCTTCCGTGATTTTAAACGACTCTGTAGATCTGCACTACTCTGCTTCCTGCAAGCAAATTAAAAAAAATCCTCGTGAAAGCTTGTGTTGTGTCAGGTTAGATTATGATGTTTTATGAAGAAACTCTTGGTCAAAAGTAATTTGGTTTCAGTATATCTGTTTGGCCATTGAGATATCGGAATGTGCCATCCAAGCATCCCTCTGGACCTGCACAAGTATTGACTATTAAAAAAATAATTAATAAAAAAAGGAATTAAACTATTGATTGCGTTCGACAATTTAAGATTTAAAATTTCAGTATTGGTGTTGTAATAGTCTGCTTTTGTATGAAGCAGAGCTCCAGAAAGAGAACGCTGCCTGCCTACTCTATTGAGGCTTGACAACAGCTGATGATATTTCACACTTCATGCTAATCTGCATTCCTCACATGAAGAAGTTGTTCCTTTCGCTGATTCACTTATTTCATCATTGACAAGTTGTGTGGATTTTATAAGTGAAAACTTGCAAATATTCATCTCAACGAAAAATTCAAACTTGGTCACAAAATTTGACTCCATGTCCCCTCCCGTGCATACTGTCATCACATAGGGACATATCTATCTCTTATACGATAGATGCAGAGTGTAAACTAGATGAGATGCAATGACCACCAGCATAATCATGTTTATTGTGTACCATCTTCTGTTATGTATATAGAATTCAAAGAATTTTAAATATGAAAATGCACTTAATATAGGCATCTAGACATCAAATAGTTCCAATTGATCTTAAAAGCCCTACGTCAGGAAAGACGCACTAAAATGGTCACCAACATCATTGATGTTGTATGAAGTCCTTATTATCAATAAAAATAATATACTTAGTCATTATACTTGACAGAATATGGAAATAATTCTATTTTCGGGACTAACTCATGATCAGAAATGTACAAAAACAATTATGTCTGCTCAGGGGAAGGGGTTGCTGCCTCGCTAGGTTTGGGACCAGACTGCCTCCCACCTGAAATTTTGAGGGATCAGTTGGTGCTGAAAAATTTGAATTCATATTAACTTACGCTCCATGCAGCAGTGTGTTGTCGTCCATGGTTAAAAAATGCTGGCACAAAGACTAACACAATTTAAAGATAGTCCTTTTTTACAATGAGAGCTTCTTCTATTTCTTCTTTGGTTCACATGTGCTGCCTATTACAGGGAACAAGCTGCTTGGAATGTTTGAGTTTTGCCGTGATGATGAAACTACCAGCGTGTAGTTCTGAGGGAACTACCAAGATATGCACTTGTTCCCTCATGAGAGATCTAATAATGCCTTAGTAAATTGTTGGGCATGCGCTCCTGACTGCAGTGCAATTATAGGGTGTCACGTTGGCATTACAACCATTGTTCAATAGGGGCGGTGCTTTTGAAAAGCCAGACTTCACCGTATCTGACCAATAAATTAATGTGATAGAGCAAGACATTTAATCGTGCAAGACCCGAAAATGCGACCCTACTCACAAGCCAGTTCCAAATCTTATGTATCCTATGCTGGTGACAAAACACAAGTCCGCTTGTGCAGGCCTACAGACATGCAAAATTTCATATCCATATCAAGAGTAACTCCATTTAAAAAATTGTCTTGGGTTGTCTAGTTTTCCAGCTCCCAACCATGGCTCATCACATCTAAAGTTTCCTGGCTCATCAGTTCCAAATGAATCGCAAAATACTCTGAACTATGTCTATAATGCCATTTTGTGATAAAGCTAAAAAGTTAGCAAATGTGATTGCTGCTAATACATTATGATCTGTAGTTGTGTACCATACGGAGGGAATGTGGACAGTCTGCTTTCTATAAAGCATTGGAAATACACGGATTATTAGCACTGACAAAACAGGTAGATATTTATCCTCTGTTATTATCGAAATTGCTATTGAGGATTGATCATAAATAAGTGGTGTGACCGCCAAAAAAACCATTTTATTGCGATGCTACATAAAGGTAGCAAGCTCTTAGCCATTAATGTTTCAATAACTGTAAGATTATGGAGCAAATCTGACCAATATCGCACCCTTGTCACATGCTCTTAACCTGTGAGCTACAAATGTTGCCCTTTTTATCAACAGATGCTGCTTATATTGTGAAATTATTATTTGCCACTTAGACAGGTTTGCACTATACAAGTATTTAGGACTATTTCATCACGAACAGAAGTTTTGTTATACCTACTTGAGGAGTGGTTTTTCAGCTCTTTTCCGTAGCTGTAAAAAATCTAAAGAGAAACTCCTCAGATAAGGTACAGGCGTACTCCGTACTGTGCTTAATTTATCTTTACTCATGGTGAATAAGTGGTTTTCTAATCAAATATTAACCTCTCCTCTTTTGCCTACCCATGTCTGAAATGAGCAATGTCAATATGGCATTGTCACTTTAGCAGTCTATTTAGTCATGTGTTTGGGAGACTGTGATGCATTAGCATTAAAATCTAATATATATAGTTTGATCATACACCAGCTTCATAATAATTAAAATAATATTGAAGCCTGCTTGCTGATTTTTAGGAGGCGTAGTATGCCTTGCTAGTCAGGGGGCAGGATAAAATAGCCGATAAACAATGTATAGTGACTTCTTGGGAGTCAATAACCTGACAGACATTAAATCAGCCAAATGATATGCAACTATAAATAGTTTTTTTAAAATTTCAGATTAATATTCAACTGAAAGATCATACTTCTAATCAATCTCAAACCTTTTGTAAATTGGTCACCTTTGAGACGGCTAACTAGCCATAACATTTAGTCATTGTGTTCATCATATTACAGCTTTGTTCCCATATTACTGTAAGTTTTATCTTTACACCGCTCCTGTGTTATATGTTTTAATTAGTTCGTTTAGAAATCGATGAGTTAGTAGTCATATAGATTGTTAACTGGTGCCTTGCTGCCAAAGAGTGAAAACCTAGGAAGGTAGGTTATCTTGCTTGTGTAATGATTAATATTTTTCAGGGATTTGTCAGCTTTCAATAAACTTATAATATAGAAGTGGTCTTCTTTTATATATAGTTAGAGAAGGCAACTCCGAAATCCCTGACCACAAAACCATTATGAAAAGCATCTGCAACCCTCCCTGCTGCCACTCTGCTGATATCAGAGACTGTAGTTTGTTTCCTGCTCTCATTCTTTCATCTCACTGTAGTATGGTTACTTACCTCGCATTTTAAAGTGACACCTACCTACCGGATTCAACAATATTTTATGTTTCATGTAAACGTAATTTAAATGTAAAGTTGAAATATTCGTGGGGCAAATTATATGTACATGACTTAAATGTACAAGAACAGCATCTCCCATTGGAATCAACCTGCATGCTTGATAAATGGTATTGGGGGCCAATTATGTGGAATTAAGAACTTGGCTTGCTTTATCACAGTTCTTGAAGTAGTTTGAGAGCCGAATTGTTGGGAATTCGGTTGATGAAGAAATGCTCCTAACCATCATCCCTGGCAACCTCTGAGCACTTCACTAGTTTTGAAGGATTTACTATTGGTGCACAATCTGAAAGTGCAGTGACAGATACTATCACCTAAGAGTTCGGTCCTAAGTTGACTATAACATTTAAAGCTTCAGTTGAGGATTTGATGGCTGTGATATTTTGATATCCTAACTAGATATTCTAATTTGAGAGTATTTTATGATTTTTTATTTTAAAATAGCAGCAGCCAACTTATCTTAAACATTTTTAAATGTCAATGGTATATAAGGAATCCAGTTCATCAGCTGGTTAAACGCATAAACCTGTAAATTAGTTTCAAGTCTGATGGAGCTATTATACATCACACTACATGTGTGAAGAGGAACCTCTGAGTGTGGGCGCCATGAAAAAACCATAGTGATATAGGCATGTTTATGTTTAGTATATTATATGGTGGGTACTATCTGTACCGAATCTATATATTTTATCGGGCGAATTTTCGAACACATTATACATCCAGGTAACAATCGCATGCAAGCGTTTAGAAGATGATATAGGGGCCCCTGATCTAAACAGGTTTTGAGTAAAAAACAAAAAACATGCTTTAAAATAAATAGTTATTTGGTATGTAGAATATGAAAAACATTGTGCTATAGGTGGAACAATATCAACTTGGCTGTGCCATGTTGTAATTATAGGTTTATATTATCAAATTTTGTGGTATATTAAAGAAGTGGCTATGAATCATTTATAAGTTAGTACATCATGATGGGTTGGGGTGGGATTCTAACCTACAAGTCACTAAGCTTGTCATTTATCAATGTGATGTCAATTATTGAAAATCCGATCAGGATCATAAATGCCAGTGTTGATAGAACTGTGTGTCTTTAAAAAAGGATTAGACGCCCCAACACAAGCCACCATTTATAAGGACTTCCAGAAAAGAAGATGTAAGACAGGAAAATAAAAGACATAGAGACATAGGACAGGGAGAAGTGAAGAAATCTACCTAGCAACCATTTTTATAGGGTGAATTAACAACAAAATCTACAGCCGCAAAAAAGCAGCAGTTTCAACTTCCTTTTTAGGTACTTGTTCCCTCATCTCCCCAATGCCGTTGAAAATTGGCAACACAGCCCCACATTGAAGCAATTTTGATTACCCTGGTGTCTTATTTAAAAAAAAGTGTGCCTGGATAGCTTAAACTCATCCCTGCATGGTGGTGACAGTAAACATAAGATAAGATAAGTAATTTAACTGGATTAATTAAAAACCCTTTTCAACAAAGATGTCTGATTACGGCTATGCAGCAGCTGAAGAAATAAATCATGTTTCACCAAAACAGCTGTGCAGGAAAGTGTACAATTTAATGGGAGAGCCGCAACCTATATCAACAACTTTTGGAAAAGTTTTGAACCCCTGGAAATGATGGGCTAGTACATATAGGATGATTATGTATACCTATGTAGGTAGACTGAAATGACAAGCTATACTGGTGTCCTAATGTTGACTATACCCCCACCAACAAAAAACTTTTCCAGACTGGCTATATATGGGCATGACAAGCCTGTTTGTCACCACCATATCATTGCAACCAACGCATTGGGATGATTTCGATCCTATCGACCATACAGCCTTTACTTTAAATTTCATTTACCAATCTCTGCAGGTTTTCATTACAGAAACAAGTCTGGAATGCCATAGGTGATGGGTTTTCCACTTACTTGTGAAGCGGCTTGCTTGAGCATGAGATATCCGCCTTGGGTATCACAGCTGCGGAGTTTTGATGGTCACCTTCAGGCTGGGCAAAGTCATGTAGAGCTGTGCTCATTTTTTATCCGATTTCTTTCCTTCTCTATATGTAAGAAAATATCTGCACGCACTAATCCAGAAACTTAAATTCTTTAGATTCCGTTGCAACTTGCAAGAATAGAAAATTATTGCCTGCTTTGTTAAGTTGATACTAGATCTATCACTCTGAGCAGTTGTATGTAATCTGAGAATATCCACTTTCGACTGAAGTCAACTACAAAGGTAATGTTAATCAGTGTAATGCATATCCTTGAACTCTTTGTTTCATTGATTATGTCAAACAACATGAACAGGACATAGGCGAACCTTGAGCAGGCATTGTACTCCAGCATACCACAGAGGCAGCCTAATACTTTGTGTCGACATGGAACATTGTTTGATGGGATTGCAATTTGTTGTGCTTCCTCTGCCAAAAACATATACAATATATACAATATATAGGCTACACATTTTGAAATATATGGTATGATGACTGGTAACTTGATATGATGGAGAGGAAAAGATCCATGTTTCTCGAAATTGCAGGCATACAGCTTAAAAATGACTGTCTGCTTTCCTTTATGGATCTCAATGACCATTCAGCAGTGTACTCACCTAATTGTCACTAGTTTTGATTTGAACCATTCTCCGTGTAGCTGCTACCATGCACGATAAATTGTCCTCCTGCGGCTAGTTTTACTAACAAACAGAAACAAACAGGTTGTCACTGTAACCGTTATCTTGGAGTTCAAACTTTGCGATGGATGCGTATTAAGAATGTCCAATCAAAAATGATTTATAGATTTACGGTTAATAGGATGGATAAATCTCAATTACCATAAGATCTTGTTTTTGACCGC
Organism: Membranipora membranacea; assembly: GCA_914767715.1. Lineage (NCBI taxonomy): Eukaryota > Metazoa > Bryozoa > Gymnolaemata > Cheilostomatida > Membraniporidae > Membranipora > Membranipora membranacea. The sequence goes on along the minus strand of OU612065.1, from coordinate 14,209,648 downwards.
AACCAACAAATAATGTAATAATACTTGTTAAAAGGTTCGGCAGTGTAACATCATCATCATTAAGGATTATCTGATGTACTACTACAACCAGAAACATTATTAACCACAAGACAACATCATAACAAACCAGTATCACCTACTGGAATACAATCTACTGTCTACTGTTATCGAACTTGACCACTGTATTGTGTTCAAGGGTGACTTTATAACCACTCTAGGTTATTTATACAGACCATCTTGGGTAATCACTAATCACTAAGTGGTTTATGAGAATACACCATACTTCTACATATTACAGTTTTTATTCTAACAGGTATAAACACTCAAAATCTTACCCAGTATAACCCATTAGCGATTTTACTAGTTACTTATTGTTACTTATTATTACCAGAGGTCTAGTCTGACCTCTGCTATTGTGGCGATGCTGATGGACCTTCGCTTCATCAATCACCTAAAAAACTATTGTGGTGCTTATGTCGTTACACTGCTGGCAATGTGGCTGTTTTCTAGTGACAAGACTCATGCATGGTTTTCCTCACCTTCTTTTTCTTACCTACTGGTGAATCATATACTGTTACCCAAACCATCAGGCTACCTTGCCTTGTTAATGAGCAAATTAGCAATCACATGAGCTAAGATTGTGACATACTTTGAACACTGATAGATATTCTAGCATTTTGACTTACTGGAATCTAAAGGGGTAAGAGAATTTACAGTATGATCCCTATAATATTCTGAGAGCCAAAAACTGTATTATACTTGTAGTTCTTAACGAGAAAAATGATGCTGACCAGATTAAGCTCAGGAATTTAATTGATCATTATAATTTAGGTTGCCTCAATATGCCATCCCACATCAGATGGTGTATATTAATGGAAAGTTTGATCTGCGAAATACGCAAATAGGTTAACGTAGATCAGAGAATAAAATAATTAATAGACAGAAAATCTTATGAGAACATGAACCTCGGCTCGATAAAACTAACAACTGACACGCTGGCTAACTTAGTGTTGATATTTATCAATAGTACATCTCTGTCTAATAACATGTAATTGACAGATGAATAGAGCTCTATTCCTTTCCAAAGGAAGTCAAACATAACAATTTTCTATGATAACAAGTTATTTCTAGTTAATTAGGCAAACAGTCAGCAAATTATAGAGCTGTGATTTCTGAGATTAGATGAGATGAGATGTGAGATGGCAGCGGCTGCTGCTGATCTCATTATATGATTAGATATATAATTGGATTGTTTACTATTTACTATCCAGGCAAGAGGTACAAAGTGATACAAGTACACCGCAGCAGGTCATCACAGTCAATGTTACGAGGTGACCCCTGTGAGGCGCCTCCGATTATGTGCACTCACATTATTTGAAATATGATGAGTCAAAAACAAGCCAGTACAGTTCATTAATTCGTTTGACACATTTTAGCTAAAATACATGAGATATCAGACAACCGGAAAAGGAAATAGCTTCTGTGAAAGGCTGTCTACAGTGCCACCGTAACCAACCAAATCAACATCCTCTCTCATCTGCTTGCAGGCTGGCTCTGGAAAAAATTCAATGGCCAAGCCAAAGGGGTGATCTGACACCCATCGCAACTTTGTGAACTATGTATCAAGTTTTAAGGCAGTTTTATTTTCTCTTTACTTCACATTCATAAAGAACTGTTAGCAAAAATCATAGTCCAGCGTAAAATATTATCAAAATATGGGAAACACTGTAACAACAGAAATTAGGTTTGAGAAATATAGAAAAAAGAAATTAGAGTTAATTGCGACCTCTGGCGGCAGGTGACGCTGTTATTGGATGGATATGGGAAAGTTTGGAATGGCTGATTTGCCTCTGGAATCTCATTGGATATGGATGAAGACGTATAAAAAAAACTCAAAAAGTTTCTCTGTATAGAACTATGGGTTGAATCTCATGTAGATTATTTTTTATCTTGAGTACAATCGTCAATAAGTGACCATTATATGGTCTTATGATTGAGCAAGGACTAGGAGATCACTATTACTATTCTGATTAATTTGATTGTCGGTGCCAGTACTCAGTCTGCAGTTCGGACACTCCTAGATCTCCCACAAGATCAGGTTCACTCACAAACTCTATCTGGCAGTGTTTAGGGTCAGCACACGGAGTTTGTTCTAGCTCGTTCACTGTGATATAGTTAGCCCCAGGTCTGAGTATAACAGATGGTATGTAGAGCGTCTGCTGTGGCCCCATTACTGGCCAGTACCGACCGATATTGAAATTATTCACTTCTATATTACCCTTAAAGAGCAAAAAATACAATATTTATCTTTAATCTGCTGTTTAAAGCTTGTGTCATGTATTGATTTATTGTAACTTTGAAGGACCATTTTCTCAGTGGACACAATTCAATGTATGTATCCTTTGCTTACTTCTAGCAAAAAACTGAATTGACTTTATGACATTGTATCTCGATTGTAAAGCGTACAGTGCTTATGCTGATATTAAAAAATACCATCTCTCTAGAGCTGCCTTGCTTGGCTGGTGCGCCATCACTAATATGACAGTGACAGTGCTTCACGTACACAACTCCTTGACATTTATGGCAATGATATCAAGCTGTAACGGATTTAAAGATTTGACTTAACCAAAATGTGAGGCAATTATTGTTGAGCACATTACTTACCTTGTACCAGCCATCTAGTCTGACAAATGTGTCTGCAGGCTCTTTAATATTTAAGATCCCCAGATAAGTGGACGGTACGTACTTGAGTGATCCATTAAATTGATTTTCCCTCCTAAATTAAAATAATAAACCCTGGTGCCATTACATTGCAAGACACAAAGCCTCAAGTAAAGTATATGAATTTACCAATGATATGATCACTGCACGTGAAATAGTTTAATATTGAGTAGAAGCTCTCAACATTGTGCATTACAAAGCAGATAACGGAATTGAAGCGCAGATAGTTTAACTTACGATAACTTTTTAGCTGATTGTTGCAGTGTAGAGATGTTATATCTGTAGTTGAATATAGACCACTCTGTCACATTGACTTGAGTGTCAATGGTCACGTTTGATATAATGCCCTGCAAAGAATAAATTTCATGCATTAGTATCTGCAACTCAGCCATGGAGTTATCTGAACAAGCTCAATGAGCAGGTAACTCCGAAACTGAAAATCCAAATATATTTCCTATCGAGGAGGTAAGCATACCATAATTAATATGTACTGTGATAAAGAGGTTTTTTCACTGTAAGTTTCCTATTGAATATAAGCACTGCGCAAAAATGATAATAAATTTGAAAAAGGCAGCAATGGAAAAAAATGTCCATTACCACATTACATTTACTGATTATGACACCGGAATTTACAGCAAGTACATCTAAGTTTATGGGGGCAGATTCTGTTCAGGTAGGTTACCTTGGTGCCTCGCAGTATCCCTGATCCATATCCAACCCTTCCCATATTCTCCACTAGTATAGACAGTGTATCACCTGCCTTAGCTTCGATCATAATCTCAGTTGGACCATCACGATACATAACTCCAAAATTGACCTAGGTAAATAAAATTAGTGTGCAGGATAGACAAAAGGTTTTCTTCAAAACTGTCAAAAGTGTGCAGACATTATAGATCAATTGACAAGCGATTCAGATCATAGATATAATGTATGCCTGAAAATTATCAAGATACTCACATCATTGACGATTACATAACCACGATCTCTGATACCTGGTACTGAGAGTTTACCTCTTACTACATCCTTACTGAATATGTGTCGGTACAGCAAATATCCATATCCCTGTAACAGAAAACCACGTGACCCGTTATTTGACAAACTAAACTAAACAAACTAATGAAATGCATTGGTTTCTTCTCTGAATGGTTGCCTTGGAATGAATGAAGTTGCTGACTTGAGAATCTAACTTAATTTTCATAAATTGCAACTGAGATAAAAGCGGAAAAATTAGGATTTAATTGTATATGCTATATTGCATATGTATATGATACCTATAAAATGATGCTTAAATTTAACAATATATTGAAAAATTGAATTGAGCTAACGATGCAAAATCGGCAACTTAGCCAAGGATATTAACATACTGTGTCCATAAGTTCAGATCTGATGGGGTACTTGGTGACATATTTGGGATCTCCATGTAATCTGGCTAGCTCTGAGGCGAGATGGTGCATTGGTCCTTGTAGCGTCACACTCAGTTTACCATATGCAGCCTTGGTAGAGTTTTGTGGAGGTACCATTTCCCATGGCAGCTTCTTGTACTATAAAAAAGAGTAAAACATTGGATGTATAAACAGTTATTTTCATAAGTGTGTATTAAACATGCGCATTTCATGGCCTTGCCGTGGATTCAATAATAATTATAATAAAATCTATGACTATGAGCCTAGTTCAGTGAATGGTTTTTAAATAAATATGAATTGAGTGTTTTTTCGCTTTGATAGTAGGGAAGATAACTCAAACTTATCAAAATATTTTGCTCAACCTCTAAACCCGTGAGCTTGAAGGCAATGATTGATATCAATTAAAAGAAATGCTTTGCTCGTTTAATAATAGTAATAATTATAATAATCTGTATATCAAACCTTTGGTATGCTACCCACCCTAACAGGTCTTGGAACAAGAAGGAAAAGCAAAATTATTAAGAAAGAAGAAATCCCAGTAATTCCCCTGGCCCGCTTGTTAAGAGTTTTGACATTGCTTGGAGAGCCTAACATGTCTATGTAATGTCTACTACACCATGATATCCAGCATCCCTTCTTCTCTTCTCTATATTCATTTGCCAATTGATTCAGCTCAAGCCATCATTGTTCTTGCCCCATTCTTTGTTATAAAGCTTATTGATCGAAGGTACTTTAGAAATAGACAATGCTTACTTTGCCGATAACATTTCTCAGCATATAGTATTTGTATGTGAGATCACCAGCTTCGCTGATGGCAGCGTCATAGTCATACGAGGTGGGTACCGGCTTAAAAGGGTTATCTCCTGGTGCACCTGGTAATAAATCAAAGAAATTAAGTATCGAAACTGTACAAGATACATTATGTGAAGGTAGTCATGTATGCTTCTTGGGCCGAAATCTAGACGGAGGCTCAGTGTACACACTGTGCATATTCATGAGATTCTATTCTAAAATATTATATGGTATCATTATTTCATCACAAGCACACAACCATGCAAAACATGGTCCTGATCTGTTAGATCAATTCAAACTGGAATTAATTTTATTATATATTATTGGTAAACGCATTCTAACTGGAATTTTTATTATTGTAGATTTGCTTGAATACAGATTTATACATTTTACACTGTTGTGAAAAATGTATGAAACATATTGTAAAATGGCATGTGGCACTGATTATCGATAGCTTACCTGATGTGAAGCCAAAGTTAGTTCCACCAAAAAACATGTACATGTTTACATTGCCTTTCATTTTCAGAGTTTCGTCAAGGGTATTAGCTGAGGCGCTGGTTGACACATGTGCATGTTTCTGGCCCCAGATATCTAGCCAGCCAATGTAGTACTCAGAATTCACATATGGCCCGTAAAATGATGAATTCCATACATTCAAGACATGGTATCCCCTTTTAGCACTTCCTGGAAAAATATAATTGTATAAAAAATATATAAATATATATATCTGCCGCTCTTTTTATTCAAATGTCTGTGTCTTTTAGAGCAGCACAGCAGAAAATGATATCCGATATAATAACTAAGCCAACTGTTTTTAAAAATCAATAAACTATAAATAAACATCTGCATGTGCCTGATTTAATGGCAACAAGGGTGAATAAATCATTGGTTTTATGAATGCTGTGTACCCACCGGCCCCAAAGTCTACAGTAGTCAGAGTGTTGTTTATAGCTCCACACTTGAGATAGCCAGTACCGTCACCATCGGTGGTAAAGTACACCACATCATCCACAAGTAGACTCTTAGTTAGGTTCAGTAAATATGAAGTATACTTATGATCACAGGCAGAAAACGATCCATACTCATTCTCGATCTATAATAGTATTTCAAACATATAACAGTACAGTACATATTATAGTACAGTATGAAGTTTAATTTGTATGAATAAAATCAACATTATACACTAGTATAATTCTTCGTTTCACTCGGGTTTTGGTCCATTTTTCAAATGTCGAATTTGGTGGGTAGTTGAGTGAAACTGAATATTTGAAAGGTAAGCCCATCCTTGAAGCAAGTGACCACATTTCACAATGTACATTAACCTTCAAGTACAGTTGCCCGAGGTAATTTATGACTTGGTTGTCAAAGGACATCTTGAATGAATTCCTAGGGAATTTAGTGAGTTGCAACACCAAGACAAAATGGATAAGCAACCATATTCAGTCTGAAGTAACAGAATTTGGTTGTGAGGTAATTTTTCATTGTACTGAATACTGCTCATAAGACTGATTTGACAAGACCTAGCTGAAAGTGTAGGACTGTTGTCTTGCCAACATTAACTGTTAGTATAAAGATGGCATAAACTTGATGTTAACTGGCATCCTTTTAGAAATTGAGGTAATTTAGAGGTTAAGTCTGTGTGCTAAAATATTGAAAATATATAATGAATCTCAGCCATATATATTATATATGGTTACGTAAATGATCAGTCAATGGCAGCAAGAGACTTTCACAGCCTGTATACAAAGCACACAGTGTACTCCCCACAGAAACATACCTGTACAGATATAATAGGACCGCCATTTACATACAGGAGAGGCCTCATCCTTGGAAGCAGCTGCTTAAACCAGTCTGTCACATGACGAACATAAACTATAATGGAAATATATCATAAGCATGATTAGCAATAGATATATATGAACTTGCAGCCCATATCATATTACAATCAATGGAAATTTTCTGTTAAATCTGCAAACAATTGATTTTTTATTAGATTGGCAATTTCTAACCTGTCAATGATACTGGAAAAGCTCTTAACAAAATCTGCTCAACATTTGAGAAATGATATGATAATAGTGCCCAGCACTATTATAATGTTGATGGTAGGATCAGAGATCTATAACTCAAACAGACCTGGATCACTAGATCTGAGGGCTATAGATGCATTTTCTTTTATCAGCCAGTATGGAAACCCTCCCTGAAAATAAAAACATTATACAATTTCAAAATAGCCTTATACATTGCAAGTTCCATGGCTCAGAGCCAAGTTTATAAAACTCACACAGCATAATAGTCAGTCATATAAGATACAAGCTATACAACTCATCCTAGTAATCTTATCACAGAGTGCCTGCCTTACTGTGTTCTTATCAGTCATACCACAAATCACATGACGACCTCAAGTATTCTCAAGTAATATCATACAGCTAGATAACAGCAAAAGTACCATATGTAACTTATGCTTAGTAGCAATCAAAATACCAATGTAATCACAGCTATTTGGTAGGTGGGTCACACAGGAGTTAGAATGCTAAATAATATTCAATGTCATCAGGCCACAGAGTTAGACCTAGGAGTCACAGAACTCTAACTCCTCAAGTAGAGCATGTGATGACAAATATGTGGTTTGAGGATTGTAACCTGGCAGTATTTTTAACTCTTTTCTAGAGACAGTTTTCTGAGCTCTGATTTAGGCCTCAATTTGGGGTTGTCCTCTCTCCAGTTTGGTACTTTTAACCCACGCCGCATAGGAAAAACGTGCTGAAAAGAGGGTTATCTTGAAAACCGCTTATAATAGGATGAAATTTTTTTTTTTTTGGATTCAGAATCTGCAACATTGAAAACTCATATGGACACAGTTTGGGAAATAATTTTAGTATTTGGATAGTCAATTATAGCATTTTCCGCCTGTTTTGCGGACAATTTGGCAGATATTTCATGAGTTTCGTCACTAAAATTAAGATTTATCAACATTCAAGCCTCCAATGATTTGGAAACCCTGTCTCTCAGGGTTTTCAATAGTGCTGACTCAGAATCAAAAATCATTTTTATCCCAACATTAGCGGTTTTCAATATAACCCTCTTTCAGCAGGTTTCTCCTATGCGGCGTGGGTTAAAAGTACCAAACTGGAGAGAGGACAACTTCGAATTGAGGCATAAATAAGAGCTAAGAAAACTGTCTATTAGTAATTTAGGAACTTAAATTTTGCCTAAATTAACTAGCATCGAATCATATTTGCTCTTGAGGTCTTTATCCGAAAGATAAATATTGAAATTAAAATTTCAGTGTCACTATTCTTATTCTCATTTTTACTAATTGGTGTTTAATGCTTCATGTTAAATTTAATTGACAGTAGGTTTGATGTCTTACGATTTGAAAATTTGTAGTGTGTCATTATCAAACCAGGGTACCATTCTCCCTGATCAAGCCTAATCATCTTGTTGTTTTGTTGTTTCTCAGTGAAATAACAAATCAGTGACCATAATTCCAATGAATGCAAATAATGATAACAAATAGGATACATGATGTGAACTTACAAACTCCCATTCAGCGCAGATATATGGTCCTGGCCTGAGGATGACTAACAGTTCTAGTTTATGAGCTATCTCGAGGAACCTCTCTATATCACTGGCACCACTGAAGTTATACTGCCCCTTCTCCATTTCGTGATAATTCCATGGTACATACCTAAAAGATTGTATTAATTACATATATGTTCCAAAAAAACATGAAAATAATTCATTTTGACAGAGACAAACCCTGTAACTCAATACAATTTTTATTTACAGAAGACAGATAAATCGCACTGGTGAGTTTCTCGAGCTCAATATTGTAGTGCTGCTTGAGGATATAGATCAATCTAACTTACACTTGTATAGCATCCAAACCAGCATATTTCATCTTGTATAGCCTGTCTTCCCACATATCCTGGTGTACTCTGGCATAATGAATACTTCCTGTACAACAGGAAAACAGATTGAAACTTACAAGGTGAATAAAGCGCCATGGCACTGAACAATGTGGGAAGATGCCCTGCGATTAACTCTTTCTCCAGAATAATAATTATGAATTTAGAGGTTCCCCATGCAATTTTTGAATAGTAGAATGTTGTGGTTTATTATTACATATGGTACACTGTAAACCAAGGCAGATTTACATAACTTAGTTTGATTTCTTCTCCAAAGATATACGACGGCGAAACAAATATGTGATGATACTATGTACGCTAACATTTTTTTATAGCTAATGCACTGAAACTGAAACAACTGAGTGATTTGAGTACAAGACGGTATAATAATAATCTGACCTGACACATAATTAAAAGGTTGTCCATCTTTCACAAAAGTTCCTTTAGCATAATCAACAGTGAATCGGCGTGTGGATGCATGTTTCACTGTTGCAGCATCGGCCTAAAACAACAAAAGGCAAGCATTATCAATATCCATATTGGTAAACCAAGGAGTAACTCCCTGGGTGAACTCATATTATCAGATATTGCCTTGATACATGCATATATTCCTAACTTTTGGTTGTTATGGTTTGGCTTCAAGCTACCTCTTGAATGAATTGAGATATTAACATAGATAATAGCAGCATTTTGTAGCGGAGGGTAACTGAAAGCGGTTGAACCATTTTTTCATTATATCCATAAGTTCATGCAGGCATAATACAAACAGAAAATCTTATCTATGCATAAAATTCACCAAAAGAAACAAGATAGCTGCTACATACCGATTGAACACTGAAGAGAAGTATAGGCAACAAAATGATGTTGAAGCTTAGACTCCACATGGCACCTCTCCTCTAAAACCAGATTTACAGTACAGCTGTACAGAATATCATACAACCAAGTCCAATAAAATATTATGCTTGCAATACCCTACCTCACCCAAATTTATCTAGACAAGGGTGGGTAAACCAAAATTTGCCTATTAGGCATCTTTTCATTGCTATGCTTCCGGACGGGCTGGTCTCACACTGAGAGGAGTAATAGCCATTTGAAAATTAAACTTTTGTTGAATGCAATTACGCCTAGCCTGACCAAGTTTAACTTAACCACAATCTAATGCCCTTTTTTTATGGCTTCCCTGCACAAGATTTTGATCAAGTTCATAGAATTTAACTGGGGGATTAGGGGTGGAACGACCTCTTGAGGTTGGAGTTGAATTTCGGATATTTGACCTCGGATTCAACCACAAACCGGATCGGATATGTGTTATGTCTGATCCGAGATGATCAACACTTACTTAGCATCATTTATCTCACTAAAAACGACAAAGAAGGAAGTATGATAGTCATTAATTTGTAGTTCAGATTAGACAATTGAGTTTGGCTGAAAGCACTCAGTGGTGATCAGGAGGCTTTCAATACATATCTCATTTTCATATCTGCTAGTAATAAATTTGGTGGTTGTGTTTTTTCTGCTGAAATTGAGAGAAGCATTTTTATTCAGATCGTTGTGAATAAGACATAATTTTGAATCCAATGATGTTCCTTGTAACAAACTGTCTAAGTTTGATGTACAAGGTTATCCTCTTCTGCTTCTTCAAAGTAGGAGGACAATTCCTATCCTAATCACAGCAGTGAGTTTGGGACATAGGAGCAGGGAGTTTGTTCAAACTCAGTGATTATTAACATCGGGTTTGAATGAACCTGGCAAATTGAGTGTCTATGCACAAATGCTTGGAGTGAAGAGATCTTTGTACTCATTAATGATGATCCTTTCAAATAATCTGTTTGTGTGAACCAATTTCTCTTGGCTGTTTGAGTGATAAGTTGCTCCTTGTAAAGTATTATATCCAAGCAGATATATAATACACATTTAAATTAGGGTAATGGTGCAGGGAAAAGATTGTTGACGGTGTTTATCCATGTATTCAATGACCTTAACTGTATATTATGGTGCAAAAGTACAGCTGCTGGGACTGGTAAATTTATCGTTTGTACGTGTTATCCGGATCCGATCCGAGGTTGAATTAACGGACCGATCCAATATCCGATCCGAGGTTGCCTAACCCTGATCCGTTCCACCCCTAGGGGAGATAGGAAAGTAAAGTAAAGGGAGCACCAATGAGAGAGTACATCTCATTGACAATACAATGCACTCCGCTCTGGACAGCTGCTGCAAAACAGTTGAGCTACCAAATTTAGTAAGGTCATCCCCAGACAACACAAAAAAAATCATGGAGTCCTGTGGCTTGTATGCATGTGTCAGTCATGCATGTACAGTCACAATGAGAACAAGTTAAATCCAATTGCTTGCATTCCTGTTGCTCCCTTCCACTGCGGCGTGACTAGTGGATCGGGAGCTCTCATCTCTCATCATCTCGCGACTGGGAATGCAGGCAAATGGACCAAACTTGGTCTAAGTCACAGTGGTACAGCTTGTTTTGACAAGTTTGTCAAGACAGGCTAGTTCAGTAGTGGTTGATATTGAACAACAGGGAGAATATACAACTCAACTGTTCACTATCAACCACCAAAACCACTGAGCCTGAAAATGCAGGTAAAATGCAGGCTTGCAAGTCCCAGGAGACAGTCCAATGACTAAACTGACATTTGGCCTTGTGGTAAATTTACTCCTTGTGTTAGGATAATCTATATCACAAGATCTTTATAGCCATTATTCTGATGAGCATTTACAAGCGAGTCGTCCTAACACCCCTCTCAAAATATCTGCAAAAAGTCTTGTGGAAAGTCTGACTATTTTGACTACAAATTTGATTGGGCAGTGATAAAATGTAACTGCCAATCATATCCAATTTAACAATGTAAATGTTTTGAAAAAGTGATATAATGTAGTGGTTGATAAGTGAAGTAAAACAAGAGGGAACAACAACCTGTTCAAAGAATGCATAGACTACACAAGGGAGTTTGAGAACACTCCCAACCTCCCTGATAAATACCACATATTTGGCCAGTTAACTGGTACAATGAGTTGGTAAATCAATGTTTATCTAATTATGTCAGTGAAATTTTCACGTTTTGAATCATCTGTACAGTAAATGAGCGAGGTTTCGAATTGTTACGTGGAAGCTGCCAGATCAAAATGAGCGCCTTTGTGGTTATAATAAGAAAATATGATAGGGCAATAAACTGATGAAAGTTCATAGCTAGAAACTTCAAATGTTGGGTCTGAGTAGCATCAGCGACCAAACGACAACCTAGCGTTTACAAGTCAGCATAGAATGAACGTCTTATGTTCAAGCAGCAAAATCTAAATACTTTGATTATTTAGTTGACGACCAGAGGGAGAATTATCCACAAATGACAGCCCTCTTATGTACAGGCAAGTCATTGTATTTTTTCTGTTGCATTACGGCAACTATGTGTTTCTCAATTATAGTGGCACATGAGTTACAAATTCTTACTACCATTCCTTAGAAACAAACACAATGTAAACCAATACTACAATGATGGGAATTGACACAAAAACTCTGCAGCCACATCTGGTAGAGGAAGTTTTGTTCATTTAATAGATGCCCGCATGCGAAGCTCAAAAAAATTTAGATCCGAAAAAAATTGGAAATTACTCAGAAATTAAAACAACACACTTATTGTTCCTGGTCCTGAAAATTAATTTCCTGTATTTTCCTATACTGGCAGTAAAATGAAATTAGAATAGACCTTATAGTCTGGTCGAGAATATGATTTTGAGGCCTTTCAAGATTCTGTATTTCTAGCCCAACAAGTTTGAATCGCTGTTGTGAGACCACAAATATATGTCTTATTGAGGAAGATTCACTGGACTAATGAAGGTCCTGGTGTGGTAGATGATATGTGTTATAGTTTATTGATTGCAAAAAGACGCAGTTGACATATTTTTTTGTGAGACATAAGTGCACTCATATAACGTACGATAGAAAAAGTATTCAATATTTGTGTGAAAGGGTGAAAAAACTGGTTTCTGCATCCATTCATAGCAGATCTTTGCTTGAAAGCCACTATACAAATTTAGTTGTAGGTATGGACTCACTGAAATATTATTACATCAATAAAAACAGTTTGTACTACTAATAGAAAAGCAGATATATATGAAAACCACATCTTACCTTCTGTTATATAGCCTTTCTTCATAAATAACACCTGAAATGTTAGAGATAGAAGGGTAGAGGAACATTTTTGGCTCAAGTGGCAATGCATGTCTATTATGGTTGTGGTTAGAAGAGTCATCATCATTGATCTCCCATCTCCCTTGGTTGTACCCATGACAAGACCTTTTCAGTCACTGTAGGATCTCACTGACCAGTCAAATCCCCGAACTATCACTGCCTGCTTGTTTTCACTTCTGGCAGCGATTCGTAATGCTTCTAGGCAGCATCTTGGAAAACTCAATGTAAGTTTCAGCCTCAATTTAATCTGTTATCACAGGCAGTTTTAACTTGCGTATACCGTAATATATTTTATACGTAATAGTGTTCTACATGAAAGAGGAAATTTTGGTCTATCACGGGATATGTATATCAATCGTTATAATGTTTGATGACCGATAGAAGGTTGTCAAAAAGGGGAGTAAAATATAGTTATGGGAGTTACTTTCTCTTGTAATATTAGTAGATGACGACTCCCAATCACAGCTAAGGAGATTTTTTATATACCTCAGATGAGACCAGTAGTAAATATGTTAAGAATATTTGCTCACTCCAGTTTGGGAAGCTACAATCTCAGACCAGAGGCCATTTCGAGGTAAACCAATAGGCCAAAACCAACAATCTTTTTATCACTACAATGATGATTACCGTGTTAATATTTGCTAACTTACATAATGGCAAAAAAATTATGTAGGTATAATGGAATATAGATACCCAAGGACCTACCATGAAAAGATGAATGGCAGCCACACCAACTAGAGATGCAGCGAACATGAAATATAGGAATGCGACATGGCTGATCTTTTTCACCACTCCTCGGTATATACATAACGATAAACATACCTACAACAGGTAGGGAACTTATCAACACACAAGCTACAACAGTAAAAAACACGTATTGGAAATAAGTGATGCAGGCCATACTGAGACAGTGAATATAATATATCTATATCTGGGGTAACAGTACAAAATATCATACATTACAACAACCAAGAAACTATTCATGAGAGGACGTAGCTGCTTACCAAAACTGCTAGGGTGACCATCACGATGCATCCCAACTGCAGCATTTTCTACAAGGAAAATATTAAATAAACATACAAGTGCAGCAACACATGCCACCATTACAAAAAGTTGAATAGCTCTGCTATTCAAATAAAATATTTAGCTCTTTCCCTCAGCAGTGCTTGTGTGAGGCCTACATTCATATTACGTAGTTCTATAAGGTAACAAAGAATCGGCCCCCTCCAAGCTATTCCCCCATCTGGCACACATCACTGATAAAGTTCATTGAAACTGATTATCCAAGAGACATATTTCAACGCCTGGAAATATTACTGTACCTGTCCCGGAGATTGACCCTCTCCATAGTATACCGCCTGCGAGTCAGCACCATTTCTTGTCCTGTCTTTTGGTGCAATTGGTGTAGTTTCATCCATTTGGCTTATTTGGTACCCTTCTTGCAGCTGCCTGTAAAAAACACATAGAATGATCCCAAAGAGATAAAGTACAATCAGATATTCTTGTTGTGGATGTGCACGGGCTCTACCCAATGAGACCTGGGTAAGATTCACAGACCAAAGCAGGCGGGTAAATAAATCATCAGCAAGATTTGTAGACCACTGAATTTATTATGGAAGGAGGTAGCACAAAACAACTGCAGCCTCACAGTGGTTTACCCGCCATTGATCATTGTCTAGGTAGAGCTTGCCAATGTGTTAGGTAGGGCATAATACTGCAAGGGAACCGTTTAAGTCTTTCACAGCTGTTAAAATAACCGCTCGGTATTTGTAGTGCTTTCATATCCCAGCTGTTATCTTTTGATTGATGAAGCTGTGTCCCAATGTGCAGCAAGGAGTGATACTTATGAGCTATATTGATATCCTTGAGACCTTGTAAAGTATGCAGATGACCTAACGTTGTATACCTCGTTCCAAAAATCAGACCCGTCAGTAGAGACAAAACTCCAAACTGCACTAGATCAAGTAAATGAATGGACAGTCATCAACAACATGCTAGTCAACGCCTCAAAGTCAGAGCTTTTGCACCTGACACTGTCGAAGCCTAAGTTTGAGCTAATTTTCCATCCGAATGAGTTTATGCTGGCCAACTGTACGGATGCTTAGCAGATCAGAGTAGTGGTTGATACTAGACCAAGTTTGGTCCATTTGCCTGCATTCCGAGTCGCTTTCGATCCAATGAGTCCAATCGAAACAGTTTAGTTACAACCAATGACCAATCTGCTACGGACAATATCTATCCAAACCCATATCACCCAGTCAACTCTTCAATATATGAGAGAGGATCATTCTTTGGGATGTGTAGTGGTGATCCTTGCACTAGCAGTACTCTCAGTGGATCTGCTCTTGTCTTAGCCAATGTGTTGGCTCTCGGCATCACTCCACCAAGCCAATCAGAGCCAAAAAATTGGTTAATCTGCTCCCGATTGTTTCTGTTTTTACGGATGACCTTAAACAACGAAGGAGCCATAGTATTGGCCCAGTGCAAACCTCCCATGAAAGAAATTGCATTGAATAAATGAATATTAAATAGTCATCAACATGAAACACCTGCTAATCACACAAGGAAATTTTACTTGTTTTGGTCACATGATGGTCATGTGATCAAAAATTTGATCATATGATCAGTTGAGCTCTTCATACTTTTTCAATTGTAATATATACCTTTTGATAACACTTTGGGAAATGGTATTGGTTGAGTTTCACTTTCACAACTTTCAGTCTCGTCTCTCACAGGACAGGTCTACTCCAAAACCTGGGATTTTGGCAATGTGTGACTGCCCCCTTGAGTTTTTGTTGTTTTGTTGTCTCTCTTGAACAAAATGAAACAGCCCAAAATTAATTTCTAATCCATAAGTGTACCTACTCAAACATGGCCCATGGTAGTTTTCAAGCATGCATTCTGTTGGAACCTCCTGTACCACAACAGCATACATGTTGAGAAGATCCCTGGGGCTATTGCTTTCAAACACTACAACATTACTACTCCTTTAATTTATGAGGAGCTTTTTTGTTTTAGATTCAACAATCCTTTTTTGCTTTCCCTTCTGATCAAGCCCATTAATTTAATAGGGGGACAAGACCATTGGGACCTAGAGCTTGCAAGAATTTAGTGTCATGCCCTGTTTTGAGAAAGAAGGCTGGTTGATACTCCACTGCCCTTGGGTAATGTAGTAAAGTACAGGTAACCCCAGCCAGGGACACATCTCAGTCTATATACTTCCATCCATCTATTTAGTTGTTTGAAGCAACTTAAAAGAGGATACTGAAATGAATAAGCATAAAATAAGCTATGTAATGAATAACATTTCAATTCTGCCACTCACTGTATTTTTGCTATCAACTTATCAATAGATGTGTGAAGATAATCCATTTCTAAGTTAGTAACTCCTCTCACTAAAAGAACATCTCATGGGCTCAAAAGTGAAGCACTATTCAATTTATGATTTAGTGTTTAAAGGACCTAGGCAGACCAAAGGTGGTCCAAAAGAACAATTTCTGTTGTTACTAATAAATTGCCTGAGGAATAAAAATACATGCTATTGGTATTGATAGTGTACTACAATTGGGACATAGAGCAGACTGGAGCACGGATAGCACTTTTTCCACATTTGTTGGAATTAGGACTTACTACTACCAGTACCAATATCTCGCTGTCATTGGAAACCCAGTACCAGGCATGTGCATGTTAACCACCAATTGATGCCAAGATTTCATCCTCTAGAGTCTGCACTATGACTGAGGACACTCATAGATGTATATTACTTTATTTTGTTAGAAGGACAGAGATAGCTGATGACTGGTTCTGCCTTCAGCGCGTAAGGTAGCTATTTTCAGCTAGAAGGAAGATCTCAATATTTGTCATAATGTCAAGTCAGGGATTTGGTGGCTCAGCTCAATCATCATATGGATCTCTCTCACAAAGTGGGGGTTAGTATCAAAATGTAATGGTATTCTGCTGATTTGATCTGAAGATTATATAAATTTAGCCCTCGAATTTTATGTAGTTGAGATATTGGGAAGTCATCATCAAGAACTTTTTCTCTTGCAAGACACTTAATAGCAGAATGCAACTACAATTCAGGGGTGAGGGACAGGAGAGACTGGTTGACAATAAAATCGCTTGCCCTCCTTAAATTCGTTAGGCCTCTATACCTGATCAGAATTTTCTCTAATACTAATAGATGCCTTTGGATTACATAAGACAGTTTCCCCACCTTTGGTTTTTCTTTTCACAGCCAGTGATCCCATATTTCTTTCATTATGATTTTCGAGGTGAGAATCTTAACATTCTGTACTAAAAATGCATTTCAGAGCAAGCCACGCAACCATTGCTGCAACAAAAGCCATAGAATTTTAGCATTATTTTGGTTGTCACGCCATCGTGTGCCTTGTTCGACTAGCACATGGTAACAAGAAGTGATATTTATTTTGTCTGGTTTTCTATAAGCGCTTAATAAATTTTACAGGAAGAGGATCATTTGAAGAGCAGTCTAGAACAATCAGTAGTCTTGTGTTCAAAATAACCAGCAATGGTAAGTCACTTATGTCATGATAATGGCTAAGGTAATGGTAAAAGCTGGAAAGTCTCATCATACGATGATAGATGAAGATAATCTTCAAAATATTACCCGCGAATATTCAAGAAATGTATCACTTGCGTATGCTCACTGAAATGTGACCTTCTGGAATATCAAGAGGGAATGAAATGGATTAGTTTTTAGAACATTTATACCTTGCTGATTTGTAGCTGCGGTATTGGAACGAACAGCCAAGAAGGTCGGCACAAAGGATGATGGACCTCAATTGCGTGAAAAACTGTGAGTTTTGTTTATAGTCTACCATGTTAGCAACTTTCCCATGATGCAACTGCAATCACGTGTTCTGTTTGGCACTGAACAGCAAATCAAGAAAATATGTTAAACTAATGGGAATTATGAACGTGCATGATATGATACTCTTGAGCATATCAATGTCGATACCCGTAACACAAGTGTTTGGAGTATCCCTTCTCTGTGCTTGAGCAGTTTTAACTGCTTATAACATAATAAGTAAATGTTGAATGAATTAAAGAAGATGAATTGTTGCTGACTATAATTTATTTTAATGAGATTGTGTAACCCTTTCATTCAAGGCCCACGCAAAACAATTCATAGTTATGTTTCTGAGGACTTGCTTTTTTTGGTCATTACTTTAGGCATAGTATTCAGCAGGAAACAAACAAAAGAGCCAATGAGATAACAGCGTTATTAAAGACCTTGACCGATACTGTAGGACGAGGAGACCGGGTTTGTTATCATTATTGTAAAATCCTTGGAGTCAGATTGTCTGTGTTACATTTTGAAATATGAAACTGTCCTCCAATATAACCACCCAGTCATCAATTTGACTGACTTTCACTTTGAGGGGGAGGAACATTTCTAAATCATGTTCCTAGCAAATTGGGAGTTGGAATTTCATCACTATAAGCTGCAAATTCTATCTGTGAGTCATAGATATATGTATGCAGTAAGCAACTAATACTGCTCACTTTAATACACTTAGTTGATGGTACCCTGATAATTTATGCTTATCGAAATTTCGCTTGAGTAAGTTCTCAATCCATTCTATCTAATCTCATTCCGCTAATTAATCAGTGTATTTTCATATTTATAATATAGCAACAAAGATTACAGACTGACAGATTAAAGACAAGTTTCAGAACACAATTAGAGCGCTATGGACATATTCAAAAGGTACAAACTTACTCACTACTTACTTATTACACATTCCATTGTTATGAAAGACTAAGATTCGTAGATGTTTTCCATTTAAAAATTCCATAATACTTTTTTTGGGATACTTGTCAAATTCTGGAATTGTGTCAATGGATGGTTTGACCAACTGTTAAAGGGATAATACACTTCTGATCTCTGTTTGGCAGCCAATGGAGCACAGAAAAATGTATGTATATACAAAAACTCCTTATTTGTAATTCAAAACCCCTTGTTCTGCTCAAATGTGCATTCTAAATTGTAGTTGTGCATCTCCAACAAGAAATAAGACAACTAACAGAATTGCTTGTGATCTGAAAAAAGCTAATTTTGTGAGCAGTTGTGTGCTCCTACCTCTTGGTTAGTGTTTCAATTGTCCAGATACTCAAAGTGCCATGTGCAATAAGGATGACCTTTTGACTTTAGCTTGTTATTTTCTAACAGCCCAGCTTAACACTTTTATTACCATATCCGGTTATGGTAGTAAAAGTGTTAAGCTGGGCTGTTAGAAAATAACAAGCTAAAGTCAAAAGGTCATCCTTATTGCACATGCGCACTTTGAGTATCTGGACAATTGAAACACTAACCAAGAGGTAGGAGCACACAACTGCTCACAAAATCAGCTTTTTTCAGATCACAAGCAATTCTGTTAGTTGTCTTATTTCTTGTTGGAGATGCACAACTACAATTTAGAATGCACATTTGAGCAGAACAAGGGGTTTTGAATTACAAATAAGGAGTTTTTGTATGTACATACATTTTTCTGTGCTCCATTGGCTGCCAAACAGAGATCAGAAGTGTATTATCCCTTTAAGCATGTTGCTTTGAAGCATCCAGTCTGATATTCATGACTATAGCAAGAGATAGTAGATGGTTTGTGATCCTTGCTGGTTTGGATTTAAAAAAATCTGTATTACCCATTTAACACACAGGCTGGTTGTTGAAAATAGGTCATGTTCTGTTATACAACTTATTATGTTAATTTTTTTATTCATTATAGAGAGTCTCTGAACAACTCAAATCAGATGACCTTAAAACCCACTCACGGACAAATACATTTAATGAGGTGAGATGACAAGCCTCTTTCCACTGTACATTGTACCATTCCTCTATGATATATCTACCCTTGGGTGTATCAGAGTCTAGTTTCTAATATTAGTTTATAATGGCGAGGTGTCCATGTACTAACATATGAACCATTTTGCCAAAGCTGCATTTTCCCTCTAGACAACACCAAAACTTTCTGCCTTGGAGGGATTTGGGGTGACCAAGTTACATTACTAGGTCGATGAGGGATTTCGACTACAAACTTACATTAGAAACAAGCCTCAACAGATCTGTGAGCACCGTATAGTACCATTAGGATCTCAGATCAGTCATGTTGGAACAATAAGAGTTATCCCTCCCTCCACTCTGATTTAACGAATCCAATGTGACCTGAATTATTCAAGTAAAGATAATATACCTTGATATACGCACAGAACACAACAACAACAAAGTCAACTTTGTTCTTTGTTGAGTTTTCATAAAATTAAATAATTTTTGAAGCTATCCTCCTTTTCAGTGATTCACATTCTTGCAAAAACGAAAACTTTTTGGCCTCACAAAAAAGTCAGAAAAGCTATCAAAAATACTTGATGCTATACCATGGATAATATTTGCCGTGAAATATTTCAAACCGTAGTTATTGAGATCTTCTGTAATGATGATCTGTGCAGTGGTGAATGTCAGCAAATCCAAAGAGGAATATTGCCATAGGGGCCTATTAATTTTCTTAAAATTTAAGTTCCAGATCTGCAGTAAGTTGAGTTGATATGAATGTATTGAGCTCCCTTTTCCCTTAGTATTATATCAGTGTGAAGCTTCTAGATAGAGATTAAGTTATGACATGATTTAAGGTAGAGACACGGGGGTCAGCAAATATCAACTTTCTATACACCATTGGAAAGCTGCCGTGCCACTGATCGCTAATAGCTCATCAAAAATGTGATTGGATGATGTTGCGTCATTTTATTATGGAAATAAGGCCAAAAGGCTGTTTTTAGCAAAGTGGACAGCTGAGCTAATTTGATTGCTAGAAATTTCAAAACAGGCTATATTTTTTCTTAGAGATATATTTTATTCTAATTTTTAGTTGAAAATAGTATGCGCTAAAAGTGGCTTTTTACGTCACGTCACGATGTGTGTGACTTTTTTAATTTGATGAAATAATGTGAAACTTTAAGCAACGATTTGAGATAGATTGAATAAGTAATAACAAAACTTAATGCTATTTTCCATCGGAGGACTATTTTAATGACGCACACTCCAATTTTCAGCTGTATAACAAATTTATCAAGATAAGCACAGACCGTCAAAGGTAGATACATTTGGCGTGATTTTTCAATAACGCCAAACATGCTGTCAAAAGGACAATTACTTAGGCATGAAAAATTATATTTGAAAGTTCTCACATACGAAGCCGCTTTGATTAAGCATAGTACAAACAAGAAATGCTAACAGAAAATGGCACCGGGTATCAGTTTTCCCCGAATTGTGCACCCCAGAAAACGCCAAAAAAAACATCTAAAAAAGCCCCTTAAATTGGCTGTTTTTGACATTCTGTGGTGCGCAACTAGGGGAAAACTGACACGCAGTGCCATTTTCTGTTGGAATTTCCTGTTTGTACTATGCTTCGTATGTGAGAATTTTCAAAATAATTTTTTTGGCCTTAGTAATGGTCCTTTTGACATCATGTTTGGCGTTATGGAAAAATGATGCTATATGGATCTACCTTTGAAGGTCTGTGCTGATCTTGATAAATTTTTCATACTGCTGAAAATAGGAGTGTGTGTTATTAATTCTGCCATTCAGGGGAAAATAGCAAAAAAATTGGGTATTACCAATTTAATCTATCCCAAATTTATGCTTACAGTTCACAATATTTCATCAAATTAAAAAAAATCACACACATTATGACATGACGTAAAAAGCCTGTTTGGGCCCATCATAAATTATTTGGTTGAACTATATCTCTAAGAATAAATAAAACCTGTTTTGAAAATTCTAGCAATTAAATTAACTCACTTTGCTAAAACAGACTTTTTTGCCTCATTTCCTTGATAAAATGACGCAACGCCATCCAATCACATTTTTGATGAGCTATTAGCGATCAGTGGCTCCGCAGCTTTCCAACGGTGTATAGAAAGTTGATATTTGCTGACCCCCGTGTCTCTACCTTAATCATTATTTTATGCATCTTGATTAACGGCTCGTGTAGGAACCAGACACATGGTCAGATGAGGCAAACCTTCTTGAACAGAATAGAAGGAGGGAGCAACTTCAACAGCAGCAACTTATGGTTGAGGATGAACTTTCTACTGCAAGAGAAAGGGAAGAGCGAATAAGACAACTGGAGGTAATTCAAGACAAACTCAAACTTTTGCTGGCCTTTGAATTGGATCATATTCGGTGAATTCAGTCCAACATTGTGTGAAAGTATTTGGTCTCTGTGGAGGAAGTTGTTACCCTACAAAGTTATATTCTGAGTTTGTTGGTTTCCCAATGAAGCGAGCAACTTTGAACCTAGGGAAATTGGATCAAACTTGATCCACTTTGATGACTCATTTTATCATGGACATGATGTTATTGATGAGGGTTTATTAGAGATGAGTCTCCACATCCAATGATATCATGAATATGACCTATGATATAGATAAATTAGTACATTGAAATGTTTAGTATCATCAGTGAGCAAAGTAAGGTTTCATCCTGTGTAGCATATGACTGAACAGTTCAGGACTTTGGTGGCAGGACAGTCTCGACGTTGCATCCTAGGCCCAAACATTTCAGTGTCAGCCAATATTTGTGTTGTTTTACAGAAATCGATTTATTGATTTTAGAGCGATATATTAGATGTAAATGAGATCTTCAAAGAGCTTGGCACAATGGTCTATGAACAAGGAGACACTATAGGTAAACGAGAGCACTTTCATTTAAAGACTTCACCTAGACTCGGATGATATTTCATATGTATATTTAACTTCTAGAATTTTCAAAAAGTTCATCATGCGTTCACGGAAATCAAAGTGGTTCATATATGCTACGCTACCAAACTTGTTCCTGGCACTTGAGTCTGCTTATAGTCCTTTATGCATTGACTCACTGACTGATGACTGAAAAATTGAACCCAAAAAAGCACATAATGTGACCTGTTTGGTTGAATATTTGGTACCATGAGAAGACTTTTTGCCTATTTTTGTTGAACTATCACACTCATGTTCGAGGATGTAAAGTCAACTTTCATTTTTTTTTTTTAATGCAGATTCTATTGAAACAAATATAATAACTGCTGCAGATAATGTAGAGTCAGGCAATCAACGGTTGAACGCAGCTGCATCGTATCAGGTAAGTGTGATTCTTAAGGAGGAGTGGAATGACATGCAAAAACTCATTCAAAATTTTGCATTATTCCATCAAATTGATAGAAAGCTGTGTGCATGTGAACCATTCTTATCGTCAGATAGTCTCACTGTTAAATTTTATCTAATGTTGAACTGCATAAAACGCGTGGAAAATCAGTGCATTGGCTCTACGGCAGGGGGAAACAGCCATCAGGTTTGCTGGTTGTCTGACAGTGTGCTACTTATACAGTACAATACCTGAATTGCTTTCCACATTACTTAGCACGATTGTTAAGTCGGCACACTTCACGGGCGTAGATCACAATTTCAAAAGTTAGATTACTCTGAGTAAAGTTCTCAGTTTCTGTAATCACCTGGTGAAATATCAGTGAAGTGTGTGTATATAAATTACAAATACACTATCAAGATTTTCAAAAATTTATGTTTATTTGAGTAGTGGATCAGGCCATAGAGACTTGTCATTAGGCAAAATTCAGGCATGTTTCTTAGCATGTAGAACCTATTGTTTTGTAAGATGACATATTATTATCTTCTCAGTGTCTGAGGAAAGGGTTGTATACACTGTAGTGCTAGTTGGTATGCTCGGATTGCAATATATAGGCCACACATCACATCTGCAAGTGTATTTGAGATATTAATTTTTTTCAAGAGTAATTAATTAATTCAACTGAATCACCGACATAAATGTATCAGTGAACCTACATCAGTTGTTGTCTTTTGTTTGTTGTAGAAATCGTACAGGAAGAAGCTGTGTGTTCTAGTGATCATCCTATTCTTAGTATTAGCTGCAGTTGGTATTATACTCGGGGTAGAACTAGGGGGAAAGAAAAGTAAATGATTTTTTTTATTCTTATTGTACTCGTGTACTATTTATTCTTTTAATCAATACTCAATCACGACAGATTATAGTCAAGTCTTTTTTCTATTATGCTATGATTCATAATACACGTCTACTGAATATAAATTTGAGCATCATTGTCAGTTCACGTAATGCCTCACATGTTACAGGGTTACTCTCCACATTTGATTAAACTTGGAACAAATCTGTTCGTAATAAACCCGATAAAATGGCATAATATATCATTAAAACTGTGGAGAACTTCCGTAAAAATGGTTATGGTCACTGAGTATGAGTAAATGGCTAAGATATTACATTTGGCACTAAAAATACAAATAAAAAAATTGAAAATTAATTGACACATGAGTTTATGGATGTTGAATTTGAGGATGCTGATGGGTCACCCTTATTTACATCATCCATGATAGATTGTACTATGACTAGACCAAAGAGAAAAGATCCTATAATCATAAACATAGTGGCGGCTGCCATAAACAGCCTCCTCTTATGAATCGCTGTGCTCGGTACATAATCGAAAGCAATCTTCATCAGGCACATTCCTGTAAAATAGATTTGGGTTGTAAATGATAAGCGATTCAGGGATTTAGGTTCCATGTCAAATGCACAGAGTGTGAGTTAATATTTCTGTGTGGATCAATACCTCACTGTCTCTACACAGTGAAAAAGGTAGCATACACTAGCATTATTCTGGGGATATCATTTATTTTTATGCACTGACTGGTGTACATAAAGGTATCAAATAACATATGGGAAAATGGAACATTTTCTAAAAATAATTTTGCGTTATCTCAGGAGCTACCATAAACTAAAGCCTTACCTGGAAAGAAAAATATGAAAAGAGCTGCCAGAGCTCCTAGTACATCTATAACTATAGCTATGTTTGGTACATAGAGGGCTATCAGCAAAGAAGTCGTAAACCAGACAACAGCTATAACACATCGACGCTTAAATTCATTTACACTAGCCTGCTCCTCGGTCAACCTCCATGAATATCCCCAAAGTTTCTCAACCTCGACCCTGGAAATAAAATGAACCACATTCAGTTAATTTAAATTGTGTAATAGGTGAAATGAAATATCTCAACATCCTAATACTTGTCATTGAAAACCAATTTTACCATAAACAGTAAATATTTAGTCAGGACTTTGATGACATACCTTCCACAGAATAAAAGTATAGGGTATGTGGTATACGTCTTAGCCGCAATCATAAACACTCCCACAACGACATCGGTAGGTGGTGGTTGATATGACTTGAGTATATCTTGCTTTATGTTGTTGCCAAATGTGTAATACCCAAGTACAGCGGACACAGAGTAAGCGAACAAACAGATGGCTATGGCTAACAAAACTGTCCGTCCAAAATTCTTCATATTCCTGCCTTTCATACATGAATATATGGGCACTATGCTGACATGGCACTGAAAAAGAAAAAATATAAATAGGTATGGTTAATTGTGGTGAGGGCAGAGACTATAGATATAGAGACCTTCCACTTGCGCATAAAATGCGAATAGCCAATCAGCGTTATTTAACGGACATGCCCACTTCTGGATGTAAAGTAAGCGTTGCTGCCTTGGACAGCAATGGCTTTCTCAATAAAATTTTAGGTTTTTCACCTGAGTTATTTGAGGCAATTAACCACAATCTTGATGACAAAACCAGATCAGACAGCAACAAAGTCACTATCAACTTGATATTGCATTCTTAGCCAGAGATCAATATTATACAGGCCTGCATATTTGTGAGAAAGTAAGGGGGGTTGGCAGTATAATCCATCATTGTTGCCCACTGCGATGTAATGATGGCCTGACATAGGTTAGCTGCTGTGATGAGTTTCATAGACAAAGTTTATCATGTGTGAGGACAACGGGATACTCTTAGCTAATGTTCATTAAGTCTAACAAAATAAATTCAAAAATTTCTTTTCACCTTAAGGTCTGTCAACAAGAAGTAGATGCGTTCTTTTTGTTTGGATATCTTCGCTTCCTATTGTATGCGCTAAGATTTATATAAAAAATCGTGGGGCAGGTACCAACCATACAAAATTACAAACGCATTCAAAACTGAAGTGAGAATGGCGACATCAGAGAAGAGCGCATCGTCAGCAGATTCATGCTGTTTTAAAATCCTTTTAAAACTCTTCTTCTATTCAGCTTACTGACAAACTTAAAAAAAATTACTTGCATAGAGGGATAGAAGACTTCCCTTTTTGCCTTAGTCTGAGCCCCCCAGACCTTTTCCCCTCGCCCGACGGCCACCCGGCGAGGGAAAGTCTGAAAACAATGCAGGATCTTGCTGGAGTTGCCTGCTCTTGAGTGTTATAAGTTAATCAAGGGGAGCACTAAAACTGCAATATCTATTGATTTCTATTCATGCCACCTACTATATTGCTCCAGGTATGAGAATTTTCCAGTCAGACTCTGGGAAAAGTAGACTCATGTTTGGGAAATACCCATGAGCAGAGATATTCACTGCCAAGTAGTGAAGAAAGTGTCAGCCAGAATTTCTTTCATTTTGAATAAGGGTGGTCATTCATGACATTGACAAAAGGTCATACAATGTGTATTATTGGACCCTAGGCTATATGAAGTAAGATTAATGTAATGAGAGGAAAAATCCAAGCAAATCCTGCAAAGTGCGTAGACTATCTTTGCCTCAAAGTTATCGTGGGATGTTTGGGGCTTTTTCTAAAACTTGCTTTGAAATGTTGTTTGGGCAGATATAAGATGACTTAGACTTTAGAGGGTTCAGAGATATCCCTGATTCAGAGCAGTTCGAAGCACATATCTTCAGGCGACAAACAGCAATATGCTAGAATAAACCGGAAAAAATTTAATTTTTTGAGGATGATATTTTTCTCAGACCTATTCTATAGAAAATTTCTGTGCTGGCCTGACTGATGAATTCAATTCAGTCACCAGAACTGGAGAAGATAACATCAGTGCTTGTCCACACTTAACTATTTTCACATTGAATTGAAATTCAGTTGTCTATATATATGGGGGTTACATTTCAAAAAGGTTTTTCATCCACCAAGTATTTTGTTTCTTTGATGCCTACTTTTTATTTAAAAGACATCTTAGATTTCATATGTCCCAGTTGATATTATCGAAAGTTCTGTGTGAATGATAGTAAATTCATTGCACTTACCTCCAAGCGATTACCACCAGAAAGGGACGGAGCCTAATTTTCAATGTGTTTGCATCGGTTATATACGTTATCATGGCAAGTGGAAGGTCTCATTATCTATAGTCTCTGGTGAGGGTAAGTAAACTGCTTTGAAGTAAAGAACGAAAACACAGTTGGGATATTTTAATACTCACTTGATAACTGAAGCAGACTGTTGGTATAACAGAGAACACCTCCATAAACGAAGATGGACTAGAAAAGTAGAAAGATTAGAATTAAATAGAAAAACTCATATATCCTATATATTGTCCTCTTGCAGATAGGTAGTGTCAAGCTGCCTAATATTGATATAAATTAGAGATTATTTCAATAGACAAAAACTCAAAGAATTTCAATCCGCTAGTTACCTGTATGTAATAGGCACATTACTTCTATCTTGCACAGGAGCGATATATCGGGCAATAATGAGCAGGATAACATACAGCACTGCAGCTACACCTGCAAAACTACAAGCATTTAAAAGGTTATGAGCAATCATATTGTTAGAAAACCAACTGAGACTGACAGGTGCATAAAAGTTTCAATAATTAGTTTTGCAGATCCTTGTACAATGGCCACGCGTCCAAAAATCTATGAATAAATGGTGTTTATTAATATGTCAAAATCAAGCCATGTGCTAAGAATGCTAATCCATTTAGGTTTCTTGCTATGGGTCACTGACTTAGCTTACACGAGCTATCAATCGAAACAAGAATTGTATGAACCATCCTCAGAAAATATTCAGAAAGAAGATCATTTAAGAAGTCTCATCAGGATCAAAGACTTAATAGGATTCTGTATCAATCAAAGAACCAGACCCAGTTTTTGTTACCACTGATAACATCAATGATAACTTCTCAAAGAGATCTAAAAATGTGGTCAAGCCATCATAAAAAATAAAAAAAGGGCAATCTAATTTGCTGAATTGTTGTATGCCAAAATATGTCTGGTTGAAAGAAGTGTGAATGCAAGAAGTACCTGGCATATTTTAGGAAGTCTATCCTTTTGGAGAAGCACAAAGGTAATATGAGCACAACCGATGAAAGGGTGAGTGTAAAGTTCTTGTTCATGTACCAGTCATCGCAAAATCTTACATTCTTTGTCAAAAAGTAGAAAACTGAAAGCAAACACAGTATTAACAAATTAAACCCGCACAATAATGCTATTCAACAATTAAGCTTGTGCTGCGTCTTACAGTACACAACAACCAGTCAATTTCTAGATTATTAATGAGGTAACAGCATTAAATATGTCAAAGCATTTGCATAGCCATGGGTCTATCCTTAACTCTCTGGGCCATGCAATACACCAAGGAGGTCCCTGAATATGCATACATATAATATAGTGATGTCTGATGAAGAGTTGTCTATACAACATCAATGGGAGGACAACTTGACAACTACCCACGTCAGTTAATTAATTGTTGTTGTTGTTAATCAAGTTGTCCTCTCATTGGTGTTGAACAGTCAACTCCAAATTTAAAGGTCTAGCTTAGACCAGAGAGGGGTGGATGGGGCTGAGAGAATGATGATGCTGAACTGTGTATATACTATGTGTGTTATACTTACATTGGCTAAGTTGGTCATCAATAACAATGAGAAATGTGATGCAGGTGCCATATGTATACAGTATAATACAAATTGCACTGGCCACCTCCGTTGGTTTACCGCAAATGGTTCTGATTGTGCTAGGAAATGTATCTGATTGCTTGAGCTCTGAGCAGTAGGCAAGTAAGAAAAGTGATCCAACTATGAAGGCTATAAGAATCTGAAAGAAAATAAAGATGAATTTTATTTGGGTTGCAGTATGGTTCACAGCAAAGAATAATATGTCATTTTTCTGGATCTGTGGTCACTCACATTCGCTGTTGATGTTGATACTCACGATTGATAATCCACAATTACAATCAAACCTTAAAAAAAGCTTTTAAACTCATGGTAAAGGTGATTTCCTTACCCCCTGAACTATAAGAGCTGCAGCGATACCTCCACTTTGACTAAAAGCATACGGAAACTCCAACAGTCCCGCACCCAGAGCAGCATTTATCACTATAAACACTGATGCATACCAAGTTGTAGTGCCCTCATCCACCACAGCTACAGTAGTAGTAGAGAAAAATTATCGATAACCTCTAATAACAATTCATGTGACAATTCAGAGGAAATTTGTTGCTGTTCTGTTAGTCTCAACTTACTTTGAGATAGAACTTTGGGAATAGTCAGAACTGTTACAGCAGACAACTTTGTTCTGGAGCATGAAAATCCAACATGATGAAATGATGTAATGTGTCATATGGCCTTGGGGTATTTTTACTTACGTGGTGATAATATGGTCACATCTGCACCATCCTCATCTGTATTAATTGATGACTTTTTATCGATAAGCAATGGAGTGTTCTCATCATTTTGCGCCATCCGGGCACCAACTCGTCAGGTTAAAAAATCTCAGGGTCACCTGGAAAAGAAATTAATGGTATATAATTTGAGATCACCAAGAAAAGGTAAGCTCTCAGTTGTAAACTGCGCAGTTGGGAATTAGATGGCTAGCTCTCATGATTTGAGCCTAAATTTGTGCCTGGATCATGGTGAGAAATGTAGGTAGTGACAGTTGTTGGGTGTGAGTAATTAGCATGAACATTGCCATCTAATATTTTAGGGTGACGTTGGTGAGGTAAGCAAATACAACATGACCAACGTCTCAGTTCAAAGAGCTCACGAGCTAGTTCAGCTTAGGAGTAATCACACACAGATAACTTTGCGCTATTACCAACACGACCAGCTGGATATTCTTTCAAACTTTGCACATCAGCTCAGAGGGACTCGACCACAGCAGGTCTATGAAATCGATAGTCGAACTTGTGAGATGAAGTGAACCTACAAAATTTCCCTTCCTCAAATTATTCCTGATATCTTGAGAGAACTGTATCTTCTGAGTAAACTATTTGGGGACAAACATAACTGAAAAGCCTGAATAGAAATCGTTTTGGGCGATGTGATAACAAGGAAATGACTGAAATAACCTCACCAAATATCAACAGTAACGCTCTCATCTGACAGGTTAAACTGTACTACACACTACTGCACAACAAGGTCACAGTTATGGCTAATTGCTGGCTAACAATGGAAACAAGTCAATCTAATCTTAATTAAAACTAGTAATGTAGAGGGTGGCATCAGGGAGAATGGAAGGCATCATGGAGGCATGGCATGATAACCAAATTATTTTTCAACTAACCAAACATGACATAAATATATATATATATATATCGAGGCTTGAGCCAGGGAGAATGCTTGAGCCAACCAATGAGTTACAGGGGCACTTAAACTCCTTGAGCCAACAACAATGAATAACAGCTAACATCCTCATATATTCATAACCATGCCCTTACCAAAGTTCAATCAATGATTAACCTAGCTTGTCTTAACAAGCTTGTTGTAACACAGGCTATGATTAACCATACTTTAGTTACTTACTTAATAGGTATGGCTGGCCCACCTTTCCCATATACAGGTGCTCTGGTGATAAAGCTCCTTCAATGAGTAGTTTTGGTCTGAATCTTAAAATAAAGAGCTAACAGTTTCTGTTATTCCTCCCTTCCAAGTCAAAGATTACTCACCAAGAAAATGTAAATCTTTGAACGAACTCTCTCTAAACTGAATTAAACTTGCTTGTCACATGATCAATGTGTGGCTCAGCAGTACTGCAACAATGGAAAACTATTTCATGTATTGGCTTGACCTATATATCATATAGGCCAATATTGGTCACATGATCAAGAACATGGCAGATGACTGGAAAGAGAATTCTGAAAGTTCCACACGATCCAACCGTGTTCCTAGCGACCCTAGAGAGGTTGTGATTGATAAGATAGAGACTGGCTTTGGGTTCAATGTCCGTGGTCAAGTTACAGAAGGTGGGCAGTTGAAAAGTATTAATGGAGAGCTATATGCTCCCCTACAACATGTCAGTGCTGTTTTGGAGGGTGGTGCTGCTGAGCAAGCTGGAGTGGTTGTGGGTGATAGAATACTCTCAGTGTAAGTGATATATAATCTAATTGTTTTAAACTATCCCTGAACAGCTTTTAGGGCTGTAGGATAGTAAAATTTGAGTTACCAAATCATGATAATTTGACCAGATCACTGGGCTGTAGAGGTAGACAAAAGTGACTGCAATGCCAATACAAAATATACATACATACATTGTGAGCCTGCCACAAAACTGCAGCAGGCCCACCCTGTGCAACCTTGCTAGCTTTCAAAATGTAGATATGTAGGAGGATTGTAGAGCTGCATAGTATTCAATGAACAACCACCTTATTGGCATTGATTGCATGAGATGTCATAGGAGTGCGGAGTGAGGCGCGGGAATTTTTTTAATGAGCGCTAGTCAAAACATGAAGTGAGCCGATCAACATCTTTTCAAAACATCTGCCTGTAAATTGACCTCAGACATTATACAAGTATCCTAACTGAGCTGCCATTGTGTTGAAGTAAGGGTACACTTGACTCTGAAGTTGATATCACAGATAACAAGGCAATGAAAGTAGACCTCATGCCCATTCCTACTTAGCAATCCATATTCTGCCTTATACTTAGATAGGCCCATGTAGTGATTGCTTGTTTATCGTAAAAGTATTTCCTTAATTGAATATTATTAGATTATCTATCTGTC
Source organism: Membranipora membranacea (assembly GCA_914767715.1). Taxonomy (NCBI): domain Eukaryota; kingdom Metazoa; phylum Bryozoa; class Gymnolaemata; order Cheilostomatida; family Membraniporidae; genus Membranipora; species Membranipora membranacea. The sequence goes on along the minus strand of OU612065.1, from coordinate 14,177,765 downwards.
TATTTATAGACTGTGTGCCAACTTATGAGAAAATGGGGCTCTATTTTGTGGTTGTTTATTGTAAAAAGCATTACTCTACTCAGTAGATAAGGTACATCAAGTGAAGACCTCTACCACTCACATAATTTGAAGGCCCAGGCCTAATAAACTAATCCCTCTGTAATTTAAGTATTTTTGGTAACTTTGTGAAAATCATTTTGTAAGGGATGATCTTTGCTGCAAATGAAACATTGTTAAGCCCAGCTTCTTCAGCTCAGTTACGCCCTATATTAAATAGTATTATTTAAATTTATTTCTATTTGTAGGAATAAAGTGCCAGTTGAGGGTGCTACACATAAACAGGTTGTTGATCTGATAAGGTCAGGAGGTGACAAACTTGTTCTAACAGGTAAGAGACCAGTGCTAGGTGCCTTGCGCAGAAATACAATTGCCATTACTCCACTATCCTGTGTTGTTTGATTAGTACAGAAGTGGGAGGTACAGGCTAGCTATCTACAGCAGCCATGTCAAGTATGTTGACAGGTCGGCAGTCAGCTATGTTGGTCTGCTGAAGTGTGTAAAATATTGATTATGGAAATACTGTAAACACATATAATTTAATTTAATGAGTATTACATAATTTGAGGGGTGGGCTCTGCAGCAATTGCATTGTAATCTACTTTCTTGGCATCGCTGATGATATTACAAACTATTTTAACTCAAGTACCTATGGTTCAAAAGTGGATGAGCATGTAATTGAAATCAAACACATGCCACTTTTTGTCAATTTCACAATTTGAATTGTCACCATCAAGAATGCTATTACTCATACAGGTCACTCAAACTACGTATGTGTCTAACATCACAGCAAAAACGCAAAAAGAAAGTAACTATAAAATACTATTGCATATATTTTTATGAAACATTACAGTGATAGCTGTGCCCCCTGACCCTACCCCTCCTCCACTACAATCCTCTTACCACAGTGATGATTCATCAGAATATGTATACGACTACACAGAAAGGAGGACACTCCCTCTCTCTATCCCAGACTATCAGTCCATAGATACGGGCACAGAAAAATATGTGGTGAGTCTCTGAGTATTTCACATTCATTTGCTTCCTATATGCTGAAAAATCACAGAAAGCAGCATATTGTTTGCAATATTCCATAATCTGATAACTAGGAATACATTATGTCTGGTACATGGTAATCAACTACTAACAGTAATTTTATTGATTGACTATGTTCTTTTACAGGTTTTCAACATTTTCATGTCAGGAAAATTAAACTGCGCCAAGAGATACAGCCAATTTGTTGACCTTCATAATGCGCTGAAGAGGCAATTTATAGACTATTCATTCCCAAAGCTACCAGGAAAATGGCCCTTTCAGTTATCAGAGCAGCAGCTTGACAACAGAAGGAGGGGATTAGAAACCTACTTAGAAAAAGGTCAGACATCGTCACTGTAATCTTCTCAATCTTTTCACAATATATGTTTTTATCCACTGATTAATTACTGCTGGGTACCTGTGTGTCACCCACAAGAAATCTGTCACATCTAGTAATTAATGTTCAATATATAGTTGATAGAATAGTGAGAGTAATTAATCCAGTTAGAATCAATCATATAACTTACTGATGTCACTCTTCTCTGATCATGTTATTAATTTCTCTTTAAAAAATAACCTGCAGTGATATATAAACATCTCTTGATATTAGAGAACTCAATCATCAGATTCGCTTTGTCTATAAACTAAGTAATGAAAGACTGGCCCACAAGACATCTCTGACCTTAAGACTAAAAACCAGTTTCAGCTTGATACTCCCCAGGTCCACATATTCTACCCACACACTGGACCAAACTGATAAAGTTTTGATTCATAGACAAATCAGAACATTTTAGCATATTTTATATACTTTATAAATGTTTTATTGTATCGTAACAACAGAGCACCACAGCAGATAATTATTGTAATGAAAATGATAAGATCCACATACATATTTTGGAACCTAACCCAATCCATATGCTTTAATTAAGGAAATAATATGTGTTACAGTTTCGGCGGTGCGGGTAATCGGAGAATCAGATACAATGCAAGAATTTTTAGATCCTGATGAAGATGCAGATGGACAGGACAACAATGACAAGGTAAGTTATGATCACATCAAGTTACAACTATGACAAACTAAAAAGAACATAATAACACAGAATAAGGCTGGCTCTAAAATATGGGGATATAGCATTACTCTGAGTGCTAGTACCTTGGGGTGAGTTTTTATCATTGATTAGATTTACTCCCAACAACCCTCATTTTTGTCTACTTACATATATCATTGATTTTAACAACAAAAATGAGTGAATGATCATGAGTTTAACACTACTACTAGTCGTCAATATCTATCGAATCAGAGTTTAAGGTGCTCTGCCAAAGAGAGATGGTATAATACACTTATATCCGCTCATGAGTTTTAACTGAAAATAATGAATCCCGGAAATAATAAATACATCACTTATCTTTTCATTGATTTCAGGTTGGCAGCAACAGACAGGTACTAAACACAAATAACAAATCATTAGAACTAAAAGTTCAGTTACCGGATAGGACAATATGTACAGTGTGTGTGGAGCGCGACTGTACTGCTGAACAGGCCTACCACCAATTAGTCAGTAAAATGCAGATATCAGAAGAAACTGCACTGTCTTTTGGTCTTTTTGAGCTACTAGACAATAATTTCAGTAAGTGATGTAACCTTAGTCGCTGTATATTGAGTCTTTATTTTTGTCTGCTGCAGCTATGCTATAAACACATTTGTTAAGGCAGGATATTTTGTATTTGGAAATTCTTAAATAATGCCTACAAGGAGTAAATACTTGCTAGAGTTCAGTTAAGCCACTTTGAGTTGAGAGGAAGTAATGCAAGCTAGCAATAAAGTTAATTATTCCAAAGTTGCGCAAAACTTTTCCTCCGGCAAATAGCTGAAAGTTATAGTTATATAACACAATAATATAATCTCCTGTCTTGGCTGAGGCTCCATGTAGCCACATCCATTTTGCCGGACTAAATTTCTTTAAACGCTCTGATGACAATATGAGAGGAAAGATGATAGTCTTGCAACTTGCACTTGCAACCACATTTAACCAATCAGTAAATTCTTATAGTACGATATATGCTCCCTGCTGAGAAGGTCGGAGAAGTGATACTGAGCAAGTACACTCCTGGTGGATTTCCATGCATAGCAATGAAAAGGTGGATGTTTAACACAAAGCTAGAGTCACGACTATGCAAGGATGAAACAGCACTCAATTACATATTTTGGGAGGTATGTAGGAACATTATATTCGATGGCATGCAGAAAACGACACTATACTCTTAAAGAATGAATGGTAAAACAAATATTTTGTACAAACTGAATAACACAAGCTCTATTTGCAGTGATTGTAGGTGAGCATGTTAAAACCTGATTCCATTGTAACTTCTATAATCTGCTTCATTTAACATTATTTATCATTATGGACATTCTCTTTAGGCATGGGATGCAATATCAAGAGGATTTATTCACATAGAGGAACATGACTTTGAGCTGAAAGCATTACGGGAGGCAGGAAAAACAGATCCTCAAAGACAGATTGAGGTGAGTATTGCATGTGGTATTACTTCACTGATAGATTAGACGGAAATGCACCAACAATGGTAGAGTTAGTTTTTCGTTTGCAAAGAGTCGAAGCCATAGACTTAATAATTATAATAATTATTAAGTCTATGGTCGGAGCCCTTTAGCTTGGTCCTGTCGTAAGAAGCAGGTTTGGTCATGTCGTATGACTTAATATGAAATACAAAAAGGGTGAATTATATGACATATCAACCCAGCTAACTAACCGCAGTTGACATCATAAACTGGCAAATCCCTCTCAATCTCTTTGGCCCCTAAATGTTTTTGCAGACCACATCGATTTTCTCTCTAACATTAACTAATTGTAATTATAGAACACTTCATTACAGCCAAACTGACCACTACTTGTTATCACTGGCTATATTGCTGTTATTTACTACAGTATCTCAAAACAGTTAAGAAGCTGCCTGGTTATGGAGAGATAGCTTTCCCATACTGCAAATGTGACGCCAGAAAAGATGGGATGGTTGTGGTTTCTGTTGGCATTAGAAATCTTAAACTGCACGCCTGTGATCCACATGGCGTTTTTGAGGTGAGCAAAGTTTGCTAGTCTAATTTGAACCATCTTCAGTCAATTATCGAACCACCACAATAAGACAAAAAATATATATACCTCAGGAAGAGTTGTTCTCTCCTAAACTCTTATTATATAGTTATGTTCAATTTTTGTTAGAGCGGACTATTTTTGTAAGAGAGGGTAACTCTGCATGACTATGGCTTGATTATCATGTCACACCGAACCGATCACAGCTATATATAATATGATACATGTCTATAAATATGATCACTCAATGAGCTCCTCATTATATCACCCAATATTCTGTGTTTATATTCATTCATAGGGTAATGTTATTGAATTCCCTTGGGAAAGTATGACTCTACATGACGCCAATCACGAAGCATCAAGCTTTTTCTTCGAGTTCCAAAGAGAGGGAAAGAAACCGAGACTAGTAAAAATATTTTCCCCACACGTAAGTTACAAAACTGAATATCTATGTATATATTCCCGGGTTCATCTTTCTCTTATCATTTAATCTAACTTTCCAACCTCACCATTGTTAGTTTTATCAAAAATGATGTATTGACGTGGGATTTACTGAAGTTGTGGATTGCTAGTAGATATATATCATTTACATTTTCATGAGAATAATGCACTGAGGCATAAAACTTTATTGTCGATAAGATAGCAGAACTAACCAGACCAGACTGTTTGTGATCAGTGCATCCGATGGTGACCATGTTCATCAAATATTCATCTTTTGTTCACAGTATATGTTCATGAAGTCTTGCGTCGACAAAATATTTGAGGAGATCAACACAGCCACGGTAAGTCATCTTTTAACAGGAGCGAGACGCATAAGAGCCAAGACTACTGTAAATGTATCGTCCAATGTACTAAGCTTGTTAATACAATGTTGCCAAAATTACATAAGTTAGCTTCCCTCTCGGATAAAATATGTTCTAAAGAAATCTTGATTACTTAGTGAAATTCATGCAGAAAACATCTCAGTGCCATTCTAAGGAGAAAGTATTAATGTGGGTCTAGATTCCCCCCCCCCCCCCCCCAGAAATGTGATGCCATTCAAAGCTAAAGACACCAAACACAGGTAGAAGATGAGCGTATATTTCAAGATGAGAAATCACCACAAGATTTTTTCTTTAGCTATTCGAACAATATGTCTATCATTATCCAAACAAGTCAGCTACCAGACTTTACTGGCATCTACAAATACCACCATTACCTATTAGTTTGAGAGTGGCTTTGTTGAAGTATGTTACAGTATCCTAAATTATGTTACACTGATTTATTTGGAGGGTTGGGCACACAACATGGATTATCAAACTATACTTCTACCTGAACCTCTATGGAAACATAGAACAAGTTTGATCCAATTTGCCTGCATACTAGTTGCTCCCCTTCCAGTGGAGGGGGAGCAACCCCAAATGCAGGCAAATGGTGTTCATAAGACCATCAATCATTATCTCACATTTTTTGTTACAGGCCGAGCTGTGAAATAAGAACAAAACAAGTCTGATTCGAGTAGTCTCAAAATCCAAGGGAGTATTGTAACAATTGTTATATTTTCTAATGCCATCACATCAACTATTTTCTTATTTTGAAGAAACTATTATGTCTACCTGCTTATTTACTTTTACTTCACAAGTATTTATCCCAGCTTTTTTAATTAATTTAAGTATTTTTTATTTTCCTTTATTTGTTCTTAGTATGCACTATATACACTTATTTTTTCATATATTATGGATGCCTCCTGGATAATGTAATGATAAATTTATGTTACATAGTAGTACTTTCATGTCACAAATGAAATATCTAAAGAATTGAAGTTTTGAAGGACAACCTAACTTTTCAACATCTTCATCCACAAAATAGAGTGTACGATCTCTTAGTGCCAACAAGTATATGAATACAAGACGCAATATAGTTATACCAAACATTTTATTTTCAACTCAGTGAATCAATGTCATCGTAATGAAGGAGTTTTTATTTAAAAGCAGCTTTGATCCTCTGTAACGTTGATATCGTAGTCTTTCCAGTGGTTTTATCTGACGGCAGCTGATTGATTATTAGCTCAAGAACAGGTTTCACTTTATAGTCATCATCCTCAATAATGTTGAGTAATTTGCTGACATATTCAATAATGTGATCTTTGCTTTCCTGCTCCATCTTCAACATGCATACATCTATGACAAGCCTGAACAAGTGCTTCACAATATCATCATAATAACGTCTGACTCTAGGTTGAGCCACTCCCAAAATAGTATGTAATACTTCTAGCATAGTCAACCTGGAAAAGAAACAAGCAATGCAGATAGTTTTTCAACATGTTACCCCTTCACTGGAGAGAAGGAAATATCTTGACAAGTGACGTAAAGGTTAATGTAGTTGGTGATCTCATTTGTGAATATCATCTGATGGCTTTGGATAAAAGTGCATGAGAAATTTGATTTGTGGAGTCAGTAATTCTTTTAGTAATACAGATGTAACCGCATCTCATCAGGAAATTCCATGGTACACAGTTTACCTTGTCAGTTCTGCGCTTCCACAACTATCCTCCAAGTAGTTTAGCAATATTTCCATAGTCAGCTTGAGATGTTTGATGACTCTGCCTTGAAGAAATCCAATGTAGAGCTTCATACAGTTGGCAAACACACGCCGATGTACCAGCTTATCCTCTAGGAACATACCACTCAGCAACTCATGGTATTCAGTATTTTCATAGTTTGGTGCCTGTTTTTGAAAGGCAATATAATGTAAGACATAAGACCAATGTTCAGTATCTGAGCAAAGCACTTGTGAAGGCAATAGACAGTTTTCTGAGCTCTTATTTATGCCTCAATTCGGAGTTGTCCTCTCTCCAGTTTGGTACTTTTAACCCACGCCGCATAGGAAAAACCTGCTGAAAGAGGGTTATCTTGAAAACCACCTATGATAGGATAAAAATGATTTTTGATTCAGAGTCTGCACCATTGAAAACCCTGTGAGACAGGGTTTCCAAATCATTGGAGGCTTGAATGTTGATAAATCTTAATTTTAGTGACGAAACTCATGAAAAATTCTGCCAAATTGTCCGCAAAACAGGCAGAAAATGCTATAATTGACTATCCAATTACTAAAATTATTTCCCAAACTATGTCCATATGAGTTTTCAATGTTGCAGATTCTGAATCAAAAATAATGTTTATCCTATTATAAGCGGTTTTCAAGATAACCCTCTTTTCAGCACGTTTTTCCTATGCGGCGTGGGATTAAAGTACCAAACTGGAGAGAGGACAACTCTGAAATGAGGCCTAAATCAGAGCTCAGAAAACTGTCTATAATTCAAAGTTGTAGTGGCTAGGCCTACTATAAAAGCCTGGTGATACATGCAAGCAGTGTTTGTTCTAGAGAGGCCAAAAATTGATAGTTGAAATCTAACAAAATAGTATAATTTAGCCCAAATCTCACCTTGGGTCTTGACAGGTCTTTATGGAAGACATCTAGAATTTTGATCATCGTTGGATGAAGAAGTACAATCAGCTTCTCATTCTTTGTGTAAGTAAGTTTATGAAGCACATCATGAATAACTTGAGCCCTGTTGTGCCAAAGTAATTCCGCCTGACCAGATTCACTCAACAAATGGTGAAGAGACTTCAAACCAAAATGCTTCATATCGTCATCGTAACTGTCCATAAAGTTCAGACATGGCGGTAATAGTACATCGAGGTGATCGCTGACTTGTGGGAAGCGTAGGTGATGACAATACCAAGAGAACAGCTGACACGCAACAGCATGTTTCTCCCATGTATCACGTTTAAGCGTTTGAGTGATGACCTCATTGATTTTCTTGCACACTGATGGGTTGTGCTTCAGCAGATCAAGACCAGCTTTTTCCGTATCCCCAACATCTCTTGTCAGTTTTCTGAGTATCGCCCTCGCTTCATTCACCTGATTTTGGTTGTTCCACCTCTCAATTTTCATGTTAACAGCTAACAGTATCGCACAATTGGCTAACTCAGAACCATGCCAATCCCCACTCTGCTGTTCCGACAAAATTTTCAACCCCTTTCCAACCAGCTTTTGAAGCTCGACCTCAGCTGATACTTCGCCACTTGTTACGGGTAGCTGTAAGTGTGTCCCAATCAAAAGTTTGTGAATTATTTGATCCATTTTCCCATTTGACATCATCTGAAAGGTATAAAAGAACATCTATACACACATATATATATATATATATATATATAGTTATATTTAACAAAACACAATGTGCCATTTAATTGCAATTCAAATAAATAAAGTAGTCAAGCAGCAAATGATCCTTTACTTTCTCAGTGCAGTCTCTTAAAGAATATTTTTTGAGAGCAGCCACAGATACATTCTTATTATCTCTCTTCTTTGAGACAATACAAAACATACATAGGCCTACATAAACTTTCTCAGCAAGAGGCCCATCCCTTTAGCCTGGGCAGGTTGTCACCCGCGACATGACAGCCTGCCCAGGCTACATACCCTTACTATCAGTTTCCCCATATAATATATATATATATATATATTTAAACATATATATGTGTGTGTATGTATAGGTCTACATAGCCTGTCTTGACAAGCTTTGTTCGGTGGGGGACAAAGCTTGTCAAGACAGGCTAAGGTCTACAATAATAACATCAATGAACTAGTTCGTTGATAACATATATAATATATTAGTCATACATGCATACTGTGTAAACTTTTCAATTAACTGAGTGTTTTTTATGATATGATAAAAAATCAATGGCAATATATTTACCCGTTCTGTGTTTTATATAGCTCAGCGTGACAAGCCTGTCAAATCAGGCGATGGCCTGTAAGAAAAATATTATTCCTTTTTTGAGTCAAAAAAATTTTTCTCCCTCTTTTAGCTCAAGATCTTACTTTCAACTTTTTACAGAGATAAGGACCATTTTGCGTGGTCACGCAATAGAGAAGATGTATCAAGAATCTGAAGCAATGAAGTTATCCTTGACCTTAATCAGCAAACAACTTTACCCATTTGTGGCTCACTTCCTGTTTTGAAAACTGAAAAATTGTTTATTGTTTGTTTTGTTCAACTCCAAAATATCCTTATTTTGGCAGATTACCGTTGATTGAGTTACCAACACAGGGATTCTAGGTTAAGTGAATACCTTCTGCTGTCTACCTTCATATAATATTTGACTGGCTCATGCTCTCCTTATAATAATTTATTATTGAGTGACAGAACCTGCTCATCATTGATTTGAAGATTGGTCACTCCACTGGTGCTGAAGGAAGACCCACACCCTGGAGGTGCTAACTGGTGAATATTATATGTTATGAAACAATACACAACCAAGTTAGTCATATCAGCTCTATAACAGCTTGTGGTTCTAGATAGTGTGTCCTTCTTAAATAAATTTATTATTTATTGGTGGTTTACTACTTTGTTATTATTTTTCCTTTGGACTTTGGTATTTTCATTACCATTAAACAGCTCATAGTCTCAGGCTCAATTATTGCAGCTGTTCAACAGTTTCTTATTATTCTCTACTGCTGCTTTCACTTATAAAGTAATTTTGGTATTTAGTATTTGTGATTGTTTGGAAATTTCAAGCTAATTCCAATCTTTGATGTTGCTTGCCCCGCCCATATGACCACAAGCACAATATCTAACAGAAGCTACCTTGTAAAGTCTGACCAAAATTGGTAAACATTTGGTCCAGCTTTTGAAATCCCTAAACTTTCCACAATACAGCATAATATATCCAGAACCTTCTTCTCCAAGTTTTGGTTTTCGTATAACTCACTAAAACTAGGGGACCATTGACCAGTATTCATGCCCTGTGATATCCTGCGTGTCTTATAACATGTGCGCTGTACATTGCAATAAAATACCATAAGATTTGGCGTATAACCTTATTGTCATGTGAAATAGTTCTCATACATGTATTATTTAGATTGTCGTGGTTGTGGATGTTTTCAAACTACCAGCGATTCTAGATGTCAAACAGGAATGCCTCATTTCTTGGCATACAATGGACAATTTTGCTGTCAGTCCAAACGCTTTACCCAGGTGTTGACGTACTTGTCAAACTAGGCGCAAGCCATTTGCCAACCTTGTCATACAAGCCTACTAGTCTGTTTTGCTTACATTTCTAAGATAGAACCAGGTTATTAGTTGTTCCAGGGTGATTGACACTTTTGTATCTTAAATTTGAAGAGACGCCTTCTGGTTTGGGTAGTTGTTTTCTTGTGCTGGGATTAATCATTGCGTTAACATGCAAACATTTTGAGTGCATTTGAGATTCTTTCGACCAAAGCTATGTATACAAAACACATGCCAAACATTAATTTTTCTTTTGTATATCACATTTAAATAATCTCTGCTCTTATTCACTTTTACCACCACCACCAAAATAAAACCACACATATCTGCCATTGATTTGCTGATTTGAATATGACAAATGCTGATCTGGAAATGTAATAGATTGATATCAATTTTGATGCGTGAAAATTAAAGCTATATCATGAATGATAACAGAATTACTTGAAGACTATTGTCTTATCACTGGAAGTTGTCCTTGAAAATGTTTCATTTTACACATTTAAAAGCATGCATGATCATCATCATTCTTTACATTATTTCTTAGTCGGAGATAGAGATACCTGTTCGCACACAGGTCAAAGATCCTTATTCCTCCTCTGAACTGGTGTAGAAGAGGATATCTTCTATATGGTCAAATCAGAATCCAAAGCTGACTTCTCTTCGTGTGTTTCATCATTTTGCATAATGGTACGTAGCTTATTTATGTCTAATATGTTGTAGTATGTTTGGTATTTATATACCAATACAGCATTTGACAGGCAGTTATTTCCCATTATAATTACTCCATGGCGTCCTCATCCTGTTTTCACATGGTTGGAATGTTAATGGATATTGAAACAATTTCTGATGTAAAGAAGCTTGATCCAGCAGTTTTTTCTGAAAACGTGTGCGTTGGGTTAACCAACAAAATTAATTACTGGGACTCCAAATTGTGTTTCCTTGCTGATATACTCCATTCACTATAAAGATTCTAACAACCAAATTTTGTTCATACCAATGGTCATTGCTCTTTATCTAGAGTTGAAAGAGATCAGCCACCATGGTGAGCACAATGGAAGGAGTGGATGTGCATTTGGCTGTGATCAGGCCGAAGCCATTTCACAAACCACCAAAAAATGAGTTCCAAGCTAATTTTTATGATATACTGCTACTCGAAATCGCTCAATCAGAGTCGAGAATTTTAAAGATGCTGCCTCAAGTAGCTGTCCCCTATCAGGAGGATCCAAGAGTCAAAGTAGTCAACTTTCTGTATTTTCTCACTGGTGCTGATCGTGGAGGGCTTCAAGGTTTGTGTTCTACTCACAATATCAATAATTTTCTTCTTTGAAAGACAAAATTCCCAAATTGACTTTTATTTTGTCATGTTGTTACTCCAAATAGAGATTTAGCTAATCTGTTATTATTTAACTGATCGTGGTTGCTCTTTTGTAGCTATAAGGTCTGTCTATGTACCTCCAAATGCAAAAGAGTCAATGTCAAATCGACAGGAGGTGTCAAGAGCTGCTCTCTACTGTCTGATAGTCAATTCTGCTGGTTAGTATCACTTGACTTCAATATAAAATCCAGTGAATAGAAATCATCCTGAAATATTATTTTTCATCCAAATCCTTTTTACTGATCCTTCGATTGCACAATTCATATATAGTGTTTGTTTGTTCGGATAATCCTCCCGCTCATTGTACATTTGCTACCAGCTCATTGTATCACTACTTACAAGTGATATAAATTGTAAACGATGGTTGTCTCTTTCTCCAGATAAACTAAATCAGCATGTTGTCGATCAGATCTCCACATTACCAGGATTCTATGATCTAAACCACATGTTTGAGTCTCTCAAGGCTGGACAAACTGCATTCACCAAACCAGCCAGGATAATGCTCACCCGGTTACAGTGGTAAGCTGCCAAGAAACCTTTGTGTATCTAATTATTTATGTGAATATTGATGTGGTATGTATATGGGGTGGACTTTTTGATTACCAGATCGGTTATCGTGGTAGTAAAAAGATGAGATTGCAATGTTTTGCTTCTGCTGCTGCTGCTTTGTTTATATAGTTTTATTGATAAAGTTGTTAGCTGCTGTAGTCCTTAGCCATACTTATCATTGCATGGACCAAGAAGTTAGAGAACTCCATCTTACCCCTTCGCCAGTTCATGGATAAAGCACATTTAGTATGAATATTATTCACTCTGCAGCAGGTCTTGGTTCTGTTGATAGAATATCTCAGCTCGTTTAATCTGTTGTTTTGAAGGTGGTTGTCAGAGAATCAATACAGACCAGATTTTATTCAAGCATTACTGAGAAAGTCTTCCGATGAGCAGGTAGTGATGTCGGTGGACAATCCCTGCTACATCCTCAGGAATAAGCCTCTCATCAAGACTTTCAAGAATATTCGCGCTTCCTTCCATGAAAACTTCTCAGAACGGTAAGTGATGCATGGCAACTAAGTCAGTAATTAACTATGTCTGAAGCTGCAGTAAACCATGTCAGCTTAATTATATATTTATTCTATATTTATTGTGATATAATAATATACAACATAACTATGGGCCCTTGAAAAAAAAAACACTAGTTTCTTTCCATATGATTTGATATGATGAAATATGAACTTATTTTTGTAGCTGCACTGCCAATGAAGCATTTACAAAGATGATGGCAATCGAGAAATGTGACAAAGTTGTAATTAATCCTCTTTTTGGATCAGGGCTGCAATATAAGCACAGGGTAAGTCATATTGGAATGTCGTTGTCCATATTGGTATTGAGTGTCATATGACTGGTGTAACAGTGTATGCTGAGGCATACCAAGCCGTTTGGATTGTCTAATGTCGCATGATTACACCTTATTTTTGTCAAAATTGCTAGCTATAAGCGACAGTACTTGATTGTTCAGGCGAGGATTAAATAATAATCCTAGTTATAAACTGTCACTGCACTCGGCTTCCCAGTCTATTCAGGCGTGTTACATAACAACATAGTGATAAATCACTGGGTACGCCCATCATTGTGTCCCCGCTCTATTTCTGGTCTTTCAATTCCTCATAAAAACGCACTAATTAATATTAGAATCTCTCATTATTGGCTCGATCAGTGGTCAGAAATCCAATATCAGCTGCAACTGGATATGTTACATGTTAGATAATTTCTTATGGTAAATTTCCTTCCACTAATTACAGAAATTATGACTCATATTATACTCAACTTTCATGCTGACACCATTTAAAACTAGTGCTCTTTGGTGAAATAAACCTAAAAAGAAGAGATTTGTCTTTGGCATGATAAAATAAGTGTGCAGATGTTACTTTTACTGTAGTTTAACTTGCACATGGGGTTTACAATGTGTGTATTGTTGACAGGTGGATGCATATTCTGTCAACAGCTATTGGGGTTGTGGAAAACCTGATGTATCCAAAATAAGGCTAGCTGCAGCTTGCATGGCAAGTAAACCAAGGTGAGCATTTCACCTGTATCTCATATCATAAGGTCTGACATTCATTATTTTGTTGTGCCCGTGATAACAAGAACAGGACCATAGTACGAAAAAGTCTTGTTTCTGTACACTCAATCTGATTGTTGATAGTATTACTAAATTGTCTCATTCAGCTGTTACAATGAAACCTGACTTTTTACAGAGAATTTGATACAAGTTTTGGGCACAACCTACAATGGGTATAGATGTGAGACTTAAACCATAGTCATCACAACATAGTGGAACAGCATTTGATACATGCTGGATGCATGAATATGAACCAGGTCCAAATAATTTGTGTTGAGAAGAGGCAGTTTTATAAATAGAACATACTCTCTAAATTATCAAGAATCTTAAACTATGTGAGCTATTTTAAAATACAACTGACTTTCGATTATAAACTAGTGTACAAAATTGATCTTGTGATTTATTGTTTTGCAGCTCGCTAGCTGATGAGTATCCCTTACATAAGCTGACATATGAAGGTGATGCCAGGCAGATCACCGCTCATCTCAGACTCGGACATTCTGCTAACAAACGGGATCCTTACTCATGGCTCCCCATACACTATGCTGCGTGGTATGTTATATTTGTGTGGGGGGCTCAGGAATTCGAAGATATAACTTAATGCTTCATGATTGGCATCATGGAAAGTCATGCTGTTTCAAAGGAACTCAATATTGTTACCAAAGCTGGATTATGATTGCAGAGACTTTCCTCAGATTGTTGTTGGTAGTTGAGGGCGGTTGGAAAAGCAGAACATGTTTGCGCTGTGTGATTCTGTTGTATACGTGACAAAAACCAGGAAATTGGTGCTAGGTTGAGTCATATTTGTATTTTGAAAGGAGTCACTTATTATTGTATGCAGATTTAAAGGAATTGCATCTACCTAACTCGACCACAACTCCTGAACGCATAATGAGATCTTAGAAAGAAATTTGCAAACAGATTGGTCATTATTTTCGCAACTTGGTAAAATTTGCATGCAAGTTGGACAGATGGGTTGCTTCAACCACAATAATAAGAAAAACCAATGACCAGCCATTTAGAATATTGTGTGAACTGTGAATGTTAGAATTATGATGGTTGTGATGCACTTAGTCATAACAAGGTGTCTCTAACTACTTTGCAATCTTAACTGGGTGTAACCTCCTTAGAACATTTATCTTGGCCAATTTTGCTTCCTTGATGTTACCCAGTTTGTTGTACATGGTAAACATATGGTTGTTGTTTCTGTTTGCTCAGTGATTTACATATTTATTGTTCTTATCATATCTAATTGCTTCCATCTGATTCTGAGAGGTAGCAAAATGTACAGTGCAAAATCGTGCAGGCTATCATTTCAAAAAATGTATATTAGATACTGCCTGGGTATTGTATGCACTTTGTTTATTTTGGAATGATCAAGTCCATTGTTGAATTTGCTGCCTCTATAGTGGAGGTGCTGATTGATGGCTGTAAACTAATTAGAAGATCAAAGTACGCTGTCCGTGATCTGATGAGCAATGTCAATTAAAAGGCTGACTAAAGAACATCTACATTTCATTTTATCCTTTTGCATTTCTAATTAGAAACATACTTGAATAACCTTGATTAACCTTCAGTCTATATAAGTTTCAATATCGAACAGAGCTTACTATTTGTGTTTTGTATTTCTGTAGGTTCGGACGTGTGGAAGCTTGTAAAGTTTTGATAAATATTGGTAAATGTTCACCTAACGCTGTCACTGATGTGGATTGCTGGACTCCTCTGCATCACGCTGCCTTGAATGGTCAGCGTTATGTAATAGAATTTCTTCTTTCACTTGACAACATTGACGTGGTATGTGGTGTCTTTATCATCTTATCTCATCTATGCCACCTAGATAACATCGTAACCTGTGCTATGTGAATATTCCTTTAAACTGACACCTTGTTCTAAAGTTAGAGAGTATTCTGCTAGGATAGGCCAATAGAGGATGGTGTTCTACTAGTTGTACTAGGAATATTGTTGGTATACTTGCAAAATATGTATATATATATTTGATATTTGATATACAAGTGTGAGCGCGCATATTATTCCAAAGTTTAATCTTGTGTACGCTTTTATTCTAATTTTTTAGAATGCCCTCGATGCTAGGAAACAAGTTGCTTATGATCTATGCAAAACCTCGACCAAACCTAAATTTGTTAAATGCCAAGAAATTCTTAAAACTGCCATGGATAAGCCGGTGAGTGTATATCTTGATTGCTATAGATCTTCAACCACCAAAATATTTTAGTAATGATTGAGGCATTAAAAAAAGATAGCTGTGGATACTACTAGTTTTACTTCAAAATCATCATCCCTGTATGTGTTATATTATGTGTTTTGACATTGTATTGACTGACACAAGGAAAGGCTTACATTACGATAAGTTATCTATTTTTATGCTTAGATGCCGTCTAAAGGTAATCTAGATAATGATGTCAATGAATGAAAGAGAACTTTTTTTTGTTCTTCATCTTTCTATTTATCAACATTATTTGGCTATGTTACAGTATCCGATCATTCATGTGTATCTGATGGATGAGGAATCCCCGCACATAACATTAAATCTAGTCTCTAACGCTAACACAACAGTAATGCAACTTCACCAGCAAATGTTGAAGGTATGTTGATGGAATTTGTAACTCTTGATGTTTTTAGTTATCAGGAATGAGCTTTAAAAGCTGTTCAAAACAGATGGCTACCTCTGTGAGAGTTTTTGAGAACAATCACTGTGCATCTTCACAGCATGATTCCATTATAATTGCTATGATTGATATCATTATGATTCTTGTTTGGGGTTGTGGTCTCATTGAAAATAAAGGTCATGAATAGACAACTTTCATATTCTCCTAGGAAACTGTAGTCATTGTGTCACCCTCTTGTCTCCCATCAATGAAGTTTATTGCTCCCATAAAGCCATTCCACAGTAATCAATTTGTCTGTATCAACACACTTGTGGTCAAAAGGGTGGTTAGTTATGTTATAAAGAAATTTTCTTGGTTTCCTCTATAAAATTGGTTTTGTCCAGCATGGTAATTTAGGCAATCTGTCTACAGCTCATCCACAATATTTGTTTTACTCAATTAAGGCAAGGTAAAATTTGGCCTCATTACTCTTCAAAAAATGAATAAACAATTATAATTTATACCTCTTTATCCAAAGTCAGGAGCAGACAAAGTTAAAATCAAGTTATATTAGCCTAAAGTACCCAGCGGCCTGTGAGTACAGTCATGCAGGATGCTAAATGATAATATTTGAATATTTAATTTGTCAGCTTGACTCATTGTTGTTCAATATTTTTAATACTGTCATTATAATGTATCTGTGTTTTTAGGAATTGAATATCCCAAAGCAGTATGAGCATTTCTTCACATTGTGGATATGCAGCTCCAACCTCCGTGAGTATTTATTACTATAGAACATATTTTATTGTCTCATATCCGCCCTTTCCCTGCCCTCCAGAAGAAAATCAACAAAATTATCTTATATCCCAGCGGAGGTAACGTTGGCATCAGTCTAAGTGCTCAGTTTTTGGCATTACATGATAAACAATTGAAAATGAATGTTTGCTAATGTTATGCCACAAACTCTGTGTCTGATTTAAAAAAACAGTGTTTTCTGTTAGCATTATTCATCTTTTTTCTGTTATGCAGAATTACAGTTGAAGAGAGAGCACCTTCCAGTTCAGCAGCTCAGAGAGTGGCACACTCAGGTGGCAGCGCTTACTGACTGTGAAAACCCGACAGCAGAGGAACCAAAACTTGTATGGAGAAGAGACGTGAGACTCGGCGTGAATCACGAGTTACAAACTGTAAGCTATAGACATGAGAGAATGTCGGGATTCGCAGAATTTGACATGTTCAGGAGTTCCATTTAATATTTTGTTGCTCAATTATTTGTTGTGAGCACTGCCAAACTCTGTCAAACTCGATCACAGAAATAGCTAATGAGTGTACTCATAAGCTTCAAAATTTACATGAAAAGTCTCCAGCAGTCTGAGACAGCGAATTTTGAAGTGAGCTTGGCACAATTCCAGCAAATTGAGCAACAAGTGTGGACTAAGAGACGCAATTACATAATTAACTAAAAGACGCTTCCAATTATATAATTATGACATCAAATGTTTCAAACTGAGGCTAATTTTATCTGTGAAGGTGAGAAAGCATTGTTTCACGCATTAACTTGTTGTTTTGTGGTAGAGATTGAAAACTCGGCCAGGCCTTCAGTCATTGCTGATGACGCAACTAATTATGGTGATGTGTAGTCTGAGCCCCCCAGACTTTTGCCCCTCGTCCGACGCCCCCCCGGGCGAGAGAAAGTCTGAGAACAATGCAGGATCTCGCTGGAGTTGTCTGCCCTTGAGTGTTATAAGTTAATCAAGGGGAGCACTAAAACTGCAATATCTATTGATTTCTATTCATGCCACCTACTATATTGCTCCAGGTATGAGAGTTAGGTGATGTGTTATCCTGTTTTTTGTATGGTTGCTCTCAATAACACGATATTTCACTTGTAATGAAGTACCACTTACTGTAAAGCCAAAACTTAAAACAAAAGTTTATTCACATCTTATGATTGAGGTGCAGAGTTACAATTGCTAACAATTATCATAGAGCCTGTATTTTACAGACTTGTTATTTGTATGAAGAGCTGAGCCCGAGGGGGTTGATATGGTAGCTATCATTGCAGCAGAAGCAGTTTGTAGACCATCAAAGTAAGATTTTTCTGGGCTAAACATTTAGCTTTTATCATTTTAGCTGAAGAATGTGAATGCTATAAAGTTATTGTATCATGAGGCATATTACAACTATATCCATGCCTTCTACCCGTGTGATGAAGCTGATGCGCTGCGGTTAGCTGCGATACTGATGGTAATACGCCTCGGAGAATTCGAACCCACCAAAGCCAAATCTTATCTCTCCAAGTAAGTTACCAGTGTGGGTCTGCCCCCTGCTACTTTTTAAAATTTATTTAACTGAAAAACGTCTCCGACGAGGCTTGAACTTTATAAAAAATTTAAACTGTGGAATTCAAAAAGGTTTCTTTGACACAACCATGCTCTCAAGTTGTGAGCTGCTCCTGCACAGAATCTAATCTCAAGATTGATGTCATATACTGGTTGGGGTTGGAGGCTGTGGCAATAATTTTTCTGGAGTCATACCTCAAAAACAGACCTGCGAAAACCCTCCCTATTGATGAAATAATATTTGCAACCAATAACTACCAAAAATTCCTCCCTCACTTCCACAATCTTGCATTAATTATTTGGGTCTTCGCTGGACTTTCTTTTTTTGGCCTTTAAGTCATTAGACATCAGGATCAGTCCGTAGATCCTATTATATATATCAGAGATTGTACAAAGTGATACTGCTGATAAAACACCATCAAGCGGCACTTGTAGGTTTACTGCATGTGTTATCAGAGTGATGTAAAATATTGGAGAGGCTTTTTATATCAACTTATGTAGATGATATTGGCCAGATATTATAATTTCTCACTTGTTTTTTGGTGATAAGCCTCACCGATTCACACAATTGTTTGCTCATATGATGAGGTCAGTGAGATACTGGCTATGTTTCTTCTGAATCCCAAAATACAAGTTAAGAATTGACAACTCCTGAACGGCACACTTTATTGTAAATAGAAAGACTGTCATTCACAAGTTGGTACAGGGAAAAATCTGAGTACGTGATAAAAAGTTGGTCCTGCTGCCAAAAGTAGCATTACTCTGCCAAACACCCTCTAGTTAGATGTTGTTTTGGTGTTAGTCCGACCTGGATTATCTTGCTTTTATCTATGCTGTATTATATATTCAACATTGGATTCATTAATTCTAATTGATAACTATTGACATGCCTCTGTTCCATGCCAAAAAACACTGAAATACAGTAACTATAATTGATGGGAGAAGGAAGAGGTTATATGCCAATAAATTATAAATTACGATAATTAAAAAAAAGATAATTTTATTTTGATGTTGCCATATATCATTGATATCAAATTTGAATTCTAATCCTAGTGTTTAATCTTTTCTAGCATCCAACCTCATCCTTCAAGTAAGAAAATCTTTTTAGTACCCTACCAAGAAAAGAATTTTCGAACTTTGAATTTCGCCCCTGGATTTAATTGAGATTTATGTCAATGTATGGCTTCTCAGGTGGCTATAATGTTAACCTCCTTTTCAGTATCCTGGGTTTGTTTTGCCATAGGCTGACACCTTGATCTGACATTTTGAGTAAGCGTTTCACCATATTGTCTATGATTTGCAGCTGTCATTCCAAATATAGATACATTATTTGTCTAAACTGCCAAGAAAATTCCGGCACTACCAGGCTAAAACAATGGTAGCTGTTTTTTAAAATAATCTAAGAAGATGTATCCTGGTCTGGGCTGGTAAGGATACTGTGTTTCTCATCAATCAACTGGCTTGTTGCATTCTGATCCTATCTGATGTCAAACCGACCTGACTCATGGAATTATTTGGTAACCTCCCTCCCCCTATTCTGTTGACAAATTAAACCAAACTGTATGATTTCATATCCCCTTCTCCATCACCGGGCCTGCCTCGTCAACTTTGTATTATAACATGTTGAGATTGCATTAAAGCTGATTTTGGTCTTGACATTATTCCATGTTTTTTCCAATTTGATAGCGATCTCAAACTACAGTCAATAGTTCCCTTCACCAAACTACGATATAAGAACAGTTGGGTACATAGAATATTCAACCAGTATAAGAAGATAAGTAGTGATGTTCAGGCGATGGTCGACTCTAACAAGCTCATCCAACAGATGCAGATGCACTTCCTATTGATTTGCTGGAATCTAACAGTGTATGGGTCAGCTTTTTTCAACGCTTCTCAGGCTGGAAAGGTTTGCTCCTTGCTACTATATTGATTTGAATGTTGTAAACTCCTTGCTTTCATCATCAGCTGGGATCGATCAATGCAGTTGCCAAAGTTTACCGAGATTTGAATTTTTTTTATTATAAAACGAACGCATAACAAATTTGTTGCACACCCAGCTTTCTCGGAGGTTTTGCAATTTCCCTTTCAAACAATCCGCATCAGAAAATCCTCAATATGAGGAAATCCATTGACTTGATCATTGAGTTTGATAGGCAATGCTACCTCATTCAAATCTCTATAAATATGTGCTTTAATTAGTTAAAAAATCACACTAATTTTTCATGTTTCCTACTTATTTTTCAGAACAATAAGAACACACCCATGATCATAGGTATAAATGACCTAGGCCTTCACGCTATTCAGAGGGATACAAAACAGATGCAGCACAGTTTCAGATTTGAACAGATTGACTGGGTGCTGAAAAAAGATGACCCTGCTGTCGAGGTGAAGATCAGATCAAATAGTCGGGTGCTGCTCTTCAAAACCAAACAAGTAAGTCTAACTCATAGACTTCATAATATTATCATAAACATATAAATACTAGTATATATATGTTTATGAATATTGTCAAGTCTATGGTCTAAGTTCACTATTTCACCATAAGCTTACAATCAAACCAATGACAATAAATGGTGCTCTGTGTATGATCCTATAATACTGATTTCCATTATCAGTTGTGACCCTTATCTGAAGCGTTGATCTTGAGTACAGATATTTGTGATTAAATTCTATTACTGGTGTATGTATGTGTTGATAAACGAATCCTGGACCCATTGAGTTAAATCTGGTGCTAAAATACTCGAAATGACTTTATCTCGTCGTCGTATCAAGATTTTTGCACAATCTTGACCCTCTGTGCAGACTTAATGCAAACTCTTTACAGTTCAATGTTAAATATCCAGACATCGAGTTTCATATATGCGCCACGATTAAGGCGCCCTCTTCAAGTTATGGTCAATGTTCAAAATGGAAAGCCTAAAATCTCCGAATCTTATTCCATGTTTTAATTTGTATTTTATTCTTTCACATCATATCTCTTTCAGGCTTCCCTCATATGCTCACTGATGAAACGGTTGTATGATATAAACATGCAGAGGGCCAAATAGTATCATAGCTCATAGCCTCCGCTCACTACATACAGTTTGTATATCTACGCATATTAACAAAACTCTCCAATAGTTAAGTTTATTATTTTTCTTTAGATGTGCATATTATTTTATCAATCTTTTTGCTATAATGTGATATTTATCTGCTCATTTCCAGTTCTGAATTTTATATGTGTATTTTATTATTAGTAGTCAAAATTCAGTTAGTGATCAGTGGTGACATAAGTCTGCATACCAGCTTAGTAAAAGCCGATAGAAAGGAAACTCTAGTCTCGAAAATGGTTAACTCTATACACTATGGATTTTTTAATGTATGGTTGTGAAAAGGTGGATGCAAACGTTATTAGGTTTCAAAGTTTTTACTCGGTCAACATCATTCTTATTTTTTATGCTTTAGGTTAGGCAATCATTAAATTATTTCATTTTTCATTCGCAGCAGGTTGGATATAGATTATATGTTTGAACACCTTGTAGCATTGAGAATGACTAATGGCTGTGGCTCATGTTGAATCATTTCCTTTATTTGATTTAGAACACGTTCTTGTTTATTCTTGGTGCCAAACTCTCTTCATTTATGCAAGAAATTTAAATATACTCATAACCATGTGAATCAGCTTGTTTCTCAGTTTCCTTATGCTAGAACAATACTGCTTCTTTATACAATTCGACCAGGTGTTTTGTCGGAATTCAAGTCTCTGAATGCAATCCAAACCTATTTTTGTATGTAAAGAACCGTACCCGCCTGCAAGTTTGTGTGGGTGGAGGATAAGATATTCAGAGGCCAATCATGACAATTGTGAGAACTATGCTAGAGTTATAGTATGTTATGGATTTGCATCCCACACTCGTATACGATGTATTATAAACCAAAAAAATCAACAGAATGAAGGAATAATCATGGCAAATATCTTAAACTGTTTATAGAAACACAATAACAAGTTTTCTTTTCTAGTTCTGCAACTTCACTTGCATGATTTATTAAAAAAAAAGCGTGTCATCACTTAAAATTTGAAAAGTAACATAATCAGCAAATAACCCAATACTTGATGAGCTGTATTTAGATCTCAGCACTACACACTCAGCATTACTAGTAACATCAAAATAAAAACAATATAGTCATATCCATCGATCAGTGGCTATGAAAGTTCTATAAAAAACTATATAAATTCTAGAAATAATCAGCTAATAATCGAAATTCGGTGAGAGATTTTTTATCCTTTCAGATCTCAGCATTGCACATTTATCATGACGTAAAACATCCCGATAAACAGATTAGTAGTCCAATCCATCGATTAGTGTCATAACTTGTAATATGGAAGTCGTAGGAATAATAAGCAAGTAATCGAACCTTGATGAGAGATATTTTCCCGTTTAGATCTCAGCACTGCAAATTCATCCCAAAAAAAAAGTAATGAAGTCATTTCCATCAGTGTCATCATGTCATGTATCATAAATATATAATATATTGCCTAATAATGAGCCAATATCCAAAAACTGGGTGAGATATACTTTTTTTTTTTAGATCTCAGCACTGTTGACGTAAAACTTGCATGAATGAATCGACTGCATGTTGACGATTGACGTAAAACATCCCAATAAAAATATATAGCAATAGCAAAGTCATGTCCATTCAAAACACCCATGATAGCTTTATGATGAAGCAAAAACAAGGCCACCGAAAAGTTGACAAAACATGATTTAATTTAAAAAGTTAATCGCGTCGAACAATTTTTTTCGTCATATCTTCTACACCCGATCCAGTAAAAAGTCAGATAACTAAAAACAAAGAGGGACAGCGCAAAGCTAGACAAGTTATTTCGGGCAATTGTTTTTACTCTTCTTCACTATAATTCCTCGTAAAGACAAACTAGCCTTTTAATTTGGAAATGCACAAATTGGATAAATTATTTTCATGTAGTGAGATCAGTTGATGTGATTTTACGACTTGCCTTTGCTGTGAACAAGAAGGAACGGGGAAAACTGGTATTCATAAAAGCCAACCTATTTCGGAGAAGATAAAGACACACCCCTATAGTTATGTTGACCAGCCATGCTGATTATTTGATTATATATAGGACTAGGACCTCTATAATGCAAAGAAACAATATTGAGCCTTGTATCAACCTTTCCTCCCCTCCCGAGTGAGAAGATCGCTCTTTCACCAGTAAAAGTTAAGTAATTCTATATTCTATGTTGAGTACCGCTCACTGCCAAGTGTCCAAGGTGGCGGTGATGATGCCCAGTTAGGTTGAATAAATGAAAAGATTTCACCAGTCAGTTATATCAAAATATGGGTCAAAACCAACAAGGAAGGTGCCTGTCTCCTGATCATAGTAACAGCTAAAGCTTGGATACATCAGGAGAATTTCAGTTCAGCTCAAGAGAAACCGGCCAAATATATATATGTTCCGTATTGAGGTTGAAAACCATGCTTATATTTGTGGTTTGGTTAGAATCATTTCGCACTGGACTTTGTATACAACATCATAAGAATCCATGAAGAACATCATCAAAAAGATGTTTGTCATTGTGAATCCCGCTTTTTCTTGATGGAAGGAAAAATTTGATGTTTGTTTTTGATAAACGCAATATAGTTAAGTTTGACAGCAAGAAAATATAAGACCTCTCCCGTTAGTTATATCAAACTTTGAATCAAATCCATCAAAGTGCAACGTCCCCTGATCAAAGCTTTAGATGAGCCAAATGAAATTCAGATCACATCAAGAGGAGAAGCGTTGTGGAAAACTAGACATATGGTTTATAATTTTGTCAATATCTGTGGTTTGGTTAGCATCATTTCACACTGGAATACCTCATCATAAGCATCCGTGAAGAACATCATCAAAAAAATAATCATTATCATGATTCCCAGTCTGTAATGATGTAAGGAGTAATCAGCTGTTTTTTTTCATAAAAAAGCAAAAGTATTCTGTTTATGACAGTGAATAAATGAAAAATACCAACATTATGGATTGCATAGTAGAAAAAGCAGATAACTTATGTACAAAAATAAATAAAAAAATATAATGTTATGTAGGTATGATAATCTGTGCCAGCTTCCGTCCCGGTCCTCGTGCTTACATGTATGTAATGATGGTCTACAAAATAAAATAAGATAATGATTTTTGTAACCTATAGTAGCTTAGCAATCAACATAAATTGCGGACATGGTTCTGATTTTCAATGCCTCGACTAACTCAAGTAGGAAGGTCAAATATTTGGTGGTCGGTCCCACCTGCCACAAAGAAACAAAATCAAGTGTGCTGAAAATACATAACTATTAGACCTTATCATCTGTGGTTTGTTGATGAAGTTTTGGCTGGAAATTTGAATCATATCCTTTTTAGCTTTTACTTTATATCCGGGTTTGGAAGCTGGATTTAGCTGGAAAAGCTTTGTAACCACGCAAAAGTTTTCCCTTGTGTTTTCAGTTTATTGTCTGCAGTCGTAAACAGGAAACAAAGTTATTAGACCGATGGTTCCGGCTTAATCATTGTAAAATAAAGATTGATGTTTCAATAATTGATTTATTCTGCTGTATCTGATTTCACTCACCGCATCGCTAATCTTCCCCCTGCCTCTCTCGCTGTCAAGGTCATCTTCTGTATCACTACTGCCGGAATCTAACATCTCATCTGAGGTAGAGTCATCATCATCATCACTGTCATAGCTGGACAAGGCAGAGCCTAGCGAGCCAACGCTTGATACTTTGGAGCTAGAAAAAAAACCACACACATGTTATACTGCATATCACATAATGTTGTACGGAAATCTGTTCTGTCGATAGCAAAGGTGATGGCAGTCCATTACACAAATACATTGGTCATATTTGAAGGATCAGAGTACAAAATTACGTGTATGTTGTGGTAAAATACGGCTCAACCCGTACATGGATAATTTCATTAGACGTCACTTTTCCTTTATTTGTAAACCCTGGCCCACAGCAAATAATTATCAATACTGATCGAGAAGTGGAAAATTCGATTTGTAGATTTCCAAGACCTCACTTATAAGCCACACAAGTATCTATGAATTATTCATGGAACCTCCATTCATTAGGTTTTCCGTGTCTGGATCAACTCTGATGTTTGTTTTACTGCCTAGTTTGCTTAATTTATCAAAGAATCATGTAAATTTTGCCTAGGCATCAACTCGCAGCTTTATAGTACCCAGGTAGAGCCTTGTCACGAGGACACAAAAATGTGGCCGTGCAACAAGGTCAAACCAGGTTCCTGAGTGCACTCTTGTTTGATTCTAAAAAATTTATGTCTGTTGATTTCCCCTACAAAACTCACCCAATTCTGTACGCTAGCTTCTTCGGTAAAGGAGTGATGCTATCATCTTCATCTTCTTTGATTGTAGGGATTTCAAACGGCTTGTCGAGCGACACCTCAACTTCCATGTTTGGAAGAATCGGAGCGTTTGGAGAAGCAATAAACAGAATCTGATGTGCTGACAGCAAAGCACTGAGTAGAGAGTTCTTTTTCAAATTTCTCTTTTTCTTTTTGGCTACAAATTTATATAAATGTCAATTGTGTATGTGCGCTACACGGAGGCAGTTTGAAAGCTGCAAATCAATTGATATTGGAGCCAATGATTTTACGTGATAACTGTATGTTGCTATTTTGTTCTCATATGTAAAGTATAGGTATGAGCGCTACACAAGGGCGGTAAATGATGATACTTACCAACTTTTGAGCATGCCAACACATCTGCTTCTTCAGCACCTAGATTCTTAGCTAACTCTTGTAGGTGCTTCGCCTGTCTCTGTGAATAAAAATCAATTCACGTGAATTTTCAGCTTGATCCAGAAATACAGAAGAGTGGTTAAACCCTGCAATGATCTTGTTAAAGTTTTACCACAACTAGTTGCATAATGTCTAAGATTTGGTCACAGAAAAATCTTAGAACAATAATTATTACCATTAGTATGAATACACTTAACTATCTATCTGTTGATATATCAGCGATCATAACATATCAAGCCAAAATCTGCTCTATTGTGCACAATTTTGAAAAATAGCATTCCTATGTGTCTTGCAAAAAACTCAAAACGCACTTCAAATTCTGATATTGGGCCGCGGGATTTTTAAAATGTTGCGTCTGCTGTGGCGTCGTGGCGAGGCAACTCTAGCGCTCAATCATTTCTACTCTCAATCATTTATGCTCAAATAGGCAGTGCATCCTTATTTGGAACAATAGACAATAGATAACAATAGATAACCTCATTATTTGCCAACACACCAGTTTTCAGGGCAAATCAAACCCTAGTAAGAGGTCAATTAATATCATGTCTGTATAACAATCTACTCAAATAATTTGTAATCTACATATATATATATATATATATATATATATATATACTAGTGATCTGTGTACCAATGGAGGAAAAGAGCCATGTCATTTTTCTTGTTAAATCCTCATGTTATTCTCTCAGAGCCTGTTCATCATGATAGAGCCTTGTTTGCTATTTTAAGGCAAGTTAGCATTTGTTCATGATCCAATCAACCTGTTACATTATTATGTTGTATCAATGACACACAGATTTAGATCTACAAATTTTTATTTTGTGCTTTGTTTTTCTTCCTATATCACAATCGTCTCACAAGGTTTTTCAAAACACATTGCTTACAATTTGTTCCATTCAATTTCAGTCTTACCATTGCAATGCCAATAACAATAAAATATCACTATAGTCATCTGTAAACTCCATCCAAACTCAAACGCTACATGATCATGATTTATAGATGAGCTTGCAATCAAAATGAGGGAGGCTTTTTGGCATTATATTATATGTGTCGTAGTGTTACCTTTCCAAATTTGTTTTTCTTTTGAGAAGCTTTCAATTTTGATTTTTCTTGAGCTAATAGAATCTTGTCTTTCTCATGTAGGTTTATAAGACAATCTGGAAAATTAATATACAGCGTTAGTATGTATTAATCATAAATTATGAATGGAGGTTTTTCACCATGGTCAAAGTGTAAGGTACAGTCAGTGTTTTGTAATTACAATTTGGGAAGAGTCTCCAGTTGAACTTGGCTTGCAACAAAGAAGATGCATTGTGAAACATTGAGCCAGTCTCAAATTAGCTTTCAATTTCATATATGGCTGAGATAAGCAGCCAGACCAGATGAGACACCATCAAACATTGACCTGCAAGGGCTTTGTTGAATAAGTTTAAAGGCTTGTGACAAAGGCGACAAACATCCTCCTCTATGCAATCCAATGGCTTCCAGACACAATAAGCATAAGTTTAACAGACATAAAAATAAAAGTTGACAACAACTCACTGATAACTACTCGGGCCACTCTGCTTGTGACATCATAGATAATTGGGATCGCTGTACGGTAAGCATCTGTGTGGTGATAGACTGTCGGTAAGAAGAGAATATCCAGAGGTAACGATAAGAGTATCACCACCAGGTCGATGGTCTACAAATATATAGAAAAGTTATTGCAGCTGGATACCTAATTTAGAATGATATACATATGTACAGTTTACATGTTTTTTTTTGTGTTTAGTCTTTCAGTAACAGATTAATTTCAATCGGTAATATTGTCATTAAATGGACATATGACAATGTGATTGTAGAAGTAGCTCTGCTGTCAAAAATTTTCAACCTAAACCAGTAAAAAAAATTTCCAAATATAAAATGGTCCTAATCTTTGTTAAATTTTACTGGGATTGGAAAAGTATGATCAATCCCAGTTGGCCTATAACTAGCTACTCTCTCAAGTCGAGGATTGTGCAATCAATGAACTAAACCCAAAGTTCATTGGTGCAATTAAGTGAGATGCACAAATTTTTCTCTGGCAGATGAGACATTCTTGTCTCAGCAAAACAACTGTCAGCTTATTGTTTATTTTAGTCAGTATTTAGCATAAATTATAATAGAGAATGTGAATGATGATGATACCGTGATCAGTGTGAAAACTGAAAATAAATCCTTCGCAGTAATTTAAACTCTGATTTGCCAAGTTCTAACAGGAGCACATTGATGCACTCTGGTACGGGCTGACCCCTGAATCATGTGACACCGAATATTCATGTTCAGGATCCGAACTTGAGACACATTATAATTCAAGCCGGTTGCTGGCTATAAAGTCTATATTGAAGTTCACAATACCTGCAATTTCGATTTGAAGAACTTGCATTTCAGGGCGTATATCCGCACCATTTTCTACAAAAAAAGGAAAAAAAATCATAATATCAGACATGCTGGCAACACTGTACGTAATTCTGACCACAAAAATATCAATTACCTCCCAAAGAATTTTAAAAATCAGAACAAATAGCAGGTTATGTGTAGGATTATTGTTCATGTGGTTACCATGAATTAGCAGTATTATCTCAGTAATAGGTCTCACATTTTAGGTAATTTTCTGAATTATATATATAAATATAATTTTCTTTGGCTTCAGGCTTCTTTCCTCAGAATTCTTAAAAGCTGTCCACCACATAATTTACAGAGATTAACTGATGAGAAAATTGGATCCTATGGAATGTTATCTCATTGGAAAAGAATGAATTTTGTCTACTCATCGCTAAATTCTGTGAAATTCCTCCCACTAAAACCCAGTCCTCTTGCACTTGGTCATGTAAGATCTGACATAAGAGCTGACTTGTGAGGCAGCTAGCAATGATGTGCACATTAGCTTCAATAATACTTACAATTATGAACATGATACAAACAAGTATCAGACTAGCATATCTGAACGCCTGAGATATAAGGAAGAGATCAGATGATGATATGGTATCTTTGTGAGCATGGTCAGTCATATCTGTGTCAGCCTGAGAACTACCAGAATCCCTGTCATAGTTTGGGTTGGTTGTGTAGCCACCCTCACCTGGCCTCACCTTTAAAAATCAGTGTAAACAAGATTATCATTCGGTTGTCACTATAACAATATTTGGCAGACATGGTAGGATGTTTCCAATAACCTGTCAAAGATTTTGGTACATGTGTAGGAAAAAAAAGGAGAAAAGGGGAAAAAAGAATGAAGTAGTAAATGAACCATTCTGAAGTAAAGTAGTCAAGTCAAGCACATTATGTAAAGCATTTGTCAGAATGATGGATTCAATGTCATAAAAGAAAGATAATTTATAGTACAGTAATCTTATGGAATAATATTTGTATGATATAGGGGAACAAAATAAATATAAACAACCTAAATATGCTGTTATTAATTTAGTAATTATGTATTTTAACAAATATTATTTCATGATATTACCACATCTTTAAACAGCACATTTGGTCCTCATAATACACACCTCTATTACATCAGGATTAATATCTCTACTAAGCCTGGAGAGCAGAGTTGGACCGCCCCTGTCTCGGACCTCCTCGAGCAGCTCATCCGCTGTATGACTCTCAAACCAGTCATCCATATTACCTCGATGCCCGTCATATAAAATAGTCAACACTTCTCGTGTATTGCAAACAGTCTCACGTTCTGTAAAGAATAATAAAAGCTCTTGATATGGCAAATAATTTTCCCTGCACTCTTCAAAAGCTAATGTTATATAGTTGGCTTCATTTATGGGCTCAATGTGGGAAATTCTTGTGTGTAAGGAAAAGAACTGGAAAGGAAATGAGCCTGTATTGTTGAAGTAGACCATAAACCCAAAAGATATGAGGGCGTCCTATATTTTTAGTTTATGTTTTATCTTAGGGCCCTGTGTGCCTGCACTATACTGTACTAAGAAACCCTATTTATCTTCATCCCATATGTCAAGGATCATATTGTCTGTACTTATGGTGGATACCCTATAAATGATAATGCGATTGTTGCTTTGTGATTTATTGGTCCCTTACACAAGTAAAAAATGAGACAAGTTATAAAAAAATTTACCACCACGTGTTTTTTTGCAGATAATTATTCCTCAGGTAAAGACCTCTTTGAAGATTTTTCTCAATTAATCAAATCAACGATAAATGACCCAAACTACACGGTCAGGCTCCTATAATGGGAGTTCAAGAGATAGGCAACCGAAAGCAGCTGAAAGGATGTTGACCAATTATCTAAGGCTGTGGGAAAGTTTTATGTTTTCAACTCTTGTTTTTCTCTTTTTAATATTTTGAAGACTGCTCAATAAATGGTCAGAACAGGACTATCACCATTTGCGTCGGCTGTGAAAGATGTGGGAAAGGTGTATAGATGCCGTGGTGTATAGATATGATTTCACTGTTTTGATAATGAGGACCTTCATAGCTTAGACTACCTGTCAAGTATTTGCTAACATCCATATTTTACTTAGATCATACATATGTTTGATTTTGAGTGCAAAATTTTTGGTTTTTTCATTAATAATTAATAATTTGTTTCATTTCTTTATAAAAATGTGATGACAAAAAGTACAAAGATTCCAAAAGGTAGTTTAAGTATTGATGTAACCACGATCTACTGTGGACAAATACTGGTGTGTGTCAGCATGTCTGATTAATTAATTTGGTTTTCACTCTACCTGATTGGATGGCCAATATATCGGCAGTAAGGCTGGTAGCAGCAAATAGAGCATCAACTACAGCAATAATCAGAAGAGTCATCATAAAATACCGATGCGTAATTGCATCAGACAGATATTCTCTTGGTCTAAAAGCAAAAAGTAAAAAGAGTTTTATATGTTTAACAGCTGCAAGGTTACCAACTTATTAAATGCGAAATTGAATCTCCATGCCTACATTTGACATTTCTTGACATGGGTGTGTCGGTTCAGGTGGGGTGGGCACTTGGGATGGGCAGCCTAGCACTGATAACATCGAGATATTCACTCAAACATAACACTGCAGGACTTCACAGAATGAGATTTGCATGTGAATTAGCGTGAGTTTGCGGATGTACCTGATGCCCTGACAGGCCAGATACCAACAGTTATATGGTAGCTTTGGGCTTGATATCTAATCAGAAAAAAGTCCATCCAATTTGCTGTGCCTATGCAAATTGCTATTGATATTTAATTCTGGATAGAAAATTAAATTGACTGTTGCATCTGGGCAATCTTTGTGAATGTGGATACCACTACCAAAGACATGGTAGAAGCAGAAAATGTATGCTTTGCTGTTAATCAAGAGGTTTTGGGTAGCAACATCATGTACATGTCTCTAAATGACCAATCACATGAAAAAAGAATAAGCAATAATAATATGATAAGTATGCATTACCTTTTAACTTCAGGTTCTGGTGCTTTCTCCAATATGTGCGTCGCCATCTTGCGTCTAATTGGTTTCTCAGACATGGTCAGCTATTGTCAGTTTTTGAGAAAACGAAAATTCCCCTTCAGTAAACCTTTGTAGTTTTAGGCATCAGCCGCAAAGTATCGTAACAGAACAATCTCAAATAGATACAGAATATGTTATGAGAATTTTGATTGCCACCTGGTGTTTACGTTTGATGTGGCTTCCAATAGAAATGGTTTTACCCAGTCAAGTTGAAATTTATCCTCTTCTTCGCTGCTACGGCTTCATACAACAAGCAACAAGTGGCTGCTTTCAGATAATAACATGTAGATATAAGACAAAACAAGCCCTCAATGAGTGCTCAAGTACCAGATGTGAATTCAGACATACCAATAACATAGCCTTAGCATCCTAGAGTATAAGGTTGTCGTCCCTCATTCGCTCATTTATATCCTTGATATAAGTTCTCAGGCTAATATCAGAAGCGCAGTGATTGCAGTTCGAATACGATACAGTGATTAATTATTATTTAATACCAAACCATCCTCACCATCACTGTCACATTGTTTTCTTTTACCATTGCATGAACCATCCCTGAAAGGGGAAAATAAGGTTTATGAAGAAAATGACAGTCATAAAATTGGGTAAAATAAATTAAAGTTAAAAAATGTATTGGAAGGCCATAAGAGAATCTCACGAGGAGCTTGATCAGTCCTATAGTATTATCACTTTGATAAAGACACTGTCATTTCTCTGGTCTTGATGATCTCCGGTCACTGTGTCTGTTATACGATTTTGCCATGGAGTTGTTGGGTTACTGGAACAGCCATGATAAAACCCATTTCGTGAAAATCTTAAAATTGCTAACGAGATGCATAAATAATTTTTTATCTCTTTAATTACTTATTGGGTCGACAAAAGAGAAAGAAGATCATGCTAACATGTTAAGGGCAGTAAAACAGCCTAGGGGCAGTATGGACAATTCGATATATGGTTGGGTATCTAACCATAGGCATCTGGAGTTACAAGCAAGGGTGGTTGATACTGGACATGCTTGTAACTCCAGATGCCTATGTATCTAACCTGCAATAGAAGCTCTTTCATATCTCACTCTTGGTGGTGTCAAAAGCAGACATTTGACATGTACGTTATATTATACTCACGTAATCAAGTTTTGTAATTACCTTTAGGGAAACAGAAGACCTAATTATACCCTGATTACTTTATAATCTTTGCATACATAAGTAAGGTTTACTAAATATGACATGAGGCTTTATTGTATATATATATATTGCATTATATATTCCGGTGTAACTCTTGCCAGCAATAGAAGCACCAGGAAATTACTGAAGTTTAGTTTAGACTTAGCATAACCACTATAATGCTAGTCTACGCCATACATGACAAGTTGGTAGACCCAGAAATCAGGAGGTCTCCACGGACAAAGTCCCGACCCGGAGTACCACCCTGCACGTCCCGCAGTGAAGGTGTAATCTGGCCCTTGTTGTCATTTACTTTAGGCCAACACTAGAGCGTTCATATTATGAAATGCCTAATTTTACCTGATTTTACAAATTATATTGTTGCACTGTATCCGAACGAGGAGAGATAGTATGTTAATAGGCAATTATATATAGTTATATGTACTGTGGGGGTAGGAAAACATAGTTTTTCTTGCAACGAGAAGCTTAAAAAGTCTTCTTGGTGAAGGAAGCTGAGAAAAGGGAGGAAAAAGGGAGATAGGGAGGAGGTGGAAAATACCCCTAAAAACTGGGAGGCTCCCTACCAAAAAGGGAGACTTGTCGGGTATGGTCTACGCACTTTGCAGGATTTCCTTGGATTTTTCCTCTCATTACTTCTCCATTAATCTTACTTCATATAGCCTAGGGTCCAATAATGCACATTGTATGACCTTTTGTCAATGTCATGAATGACCGCCCTTATTCAAAATGAAAGAAATTCTGGCTGACATTTTCTTCACTACTTGGCAGTGAATATCTCTGCTCATGGGTATTTCCCAAACATGAGGCTACCTTTCCCAGAGTCTGACTGGAAAACTCTCATACCTGGAGCAATATAGTAGGTGGCATGAATAGAAATCAATAGATATTGCAGTTTTAGTGCTCCCCTTGATTAACTTAAAACACTCAAGAGCAGACAACTCCGGCAAGATCCTGCATTGTTCTCAGACTTTCCTTCGCCGGGGGGCCGTCGGGCGAGGGGCAAAAGTCTGGGGGGCTCAGACAACCATAACGCCAGTCAGGCTGTGCAGTTGCAGCTTAATGACTCATTATGGTTCCTGTCTGGACGAATGCCCAAATGAAGTAACTTAAGCCTAGCAGAGGATATTCTTAGTTTTATAACTAACTCTATGACAGGACCGGTAGTTGCTTAACCTGAGATGAATGTAATTTGCTGTGATTATCTTACTATTTGAATTCATGTGCTGATTATATATTCCATTCAAGCAATTTTAGCTTGGATCTTGAATTAAGAAATAAAAAATATAGCATAGCATCACAGAGTTAGGATATCCTTACTCTGTGATTGCGTTGATTAGAGTTTGAAAGTTTGGTTAGGCATTATTACTATTTATGGCTTTTCTCATTGCTGGCTTGTGTAAAAGCATCAGAAAAAGGTATCAGGTACAAAATTCTTAGGGTCTTTTTTTGGCTTCCCATATTCAATTTTAGGAGATACCATTTCTTACAAGATATACAGTAATACCCTTTTAGACGATATAAAAGACTTTAACTGCATTTGAATGTATTTATGTAAGTTATTGTTTTGTTGTAACATTAAAACTTTTGGTGTGTGATAACTTTTGGCAAATACGTATTACACTTGGTTTCAATGTCCTGTTGGGAATACTCTCACCATTGTCACTTTAATAGCTCGCTAGCTCGCATGTACTCGACTGTGAAAATTGACTGCAAATAACATAACTTACACTAATATAAATTAAAATTACATTTCCATCTTATATGAGAAGTGTATGGCAGTTTCCAGATTTCACAACAATGACAGGCCTCTATTTGCACTGTTGTCGCTGACATAAAACTTAGGAGGTGGTAGATTTGAGATGATGCGTTTAACACAAAATTTTCCCCAGCGCATGAGGACAAATTGTAATAATGTGAGTTTTTTAATGTTGTCATTAAAAATAACAATAAATATTTCTGACAATTTAGCTTTTCAGTGTGTATAGGATGAATAAGCTTCTGTTTTTTGTTTAAATCTTCATGTCTCTATTTCATTTATCAGTCTGCTATGCGTTTCACATCCCTCAGTTTCAGTATTGACCATAAACCAATTCCAGCACCGACCACGTGAAACACATTTCATGATAGAAGGTCAATGACCAAGAGGTTCCACAAATCAATAAACACCCTCTCCCTGAGGGAGTTCATTGAACCAATCACATGGATTTTTTCTGCAGGTCAATTTCTCTATGATTAATGTAAACTTTATGCCCCAAACACCTGACTTATGGAGAAATAGACCTGCAATAAACATGAGTACCAATCACCATCACTACCTAACCCCAAAAAGTGTATGGTTGTAGATTGAAGATATATGATATAATACAGACAAAGCTTTAGAGAAACAAATAACAAAATTCTATTTGCAAGTGATCCTTTCCCATAAGGAACCATCAACAGGTCAGAACAGGCTTAGAAAAAAAGCTAGGAATGAATGAGTGCCATAAACGACAACAGTCTATACAAAAGCGTAAAATGGATGTCATACAAGTTTTTATGGTACATAGAGGTTAGTGGAAATGACCCACAATCGTCATGACGGTAAAATGAATAAAAATGATTTATAATTGCCGTAAAGGTCATTGTTTGAAAAAAATAACAAGGAAAGAAATATGCTTAGACATCGATAAGTATGTAATTGGGAAAGTAAGGTTTCATGTTATTTTATAGTTTGAGCCTCATTGATAGCAATAACCAGGTTTGAAGGCGCTATCGTTATAAAAATAAGCACCATGTGGAAATCTGGTCATGAGTATGTTATAGAATGTAGTGAGAAAGTATAATGTCAATGGCAACATGAGATTATTAAAAATTATGAATTAAGCACCGTCGAGGATTTCTGTGAAGATCAATGCACCGACTCACTTGCTCTCTCCGCAAACAGCTTTCATCACTCGCCGGCGTGATTTCATTCATCATATGCCCCCAGTGCCACGCTCGGTAGGTCTGGTAAGGAGACATAAGTCATCGTTTTGACCTTTCTATGTTGGTCAAGAATCAGCCTCCGCACAGTTCAAAATATTTACATGAACCTCTTGGAGCCCTGTAACAGAGATTGATAAGTTTGCATAATAAAGTCAAGAAGACAAATTACAGGTGTCACCATGAATGGATTAGAGTCAAACAATGTGCTTATTTAAACTTCAAGGTGTGGTTCTAGGAATTCTATTTGAAAAAGTTAAATCGTGCCAGACAAACAACAAGCTCAGCCAAACTGACCATAACAATCTAACAATTCCGAACTCAGACCATAGAGGTCATCCAACATATAATTTAAAAAAAATTCATGCCAGTTTTTGACACGCAATATCAAAGAAACATGACCAATCATAGGCTATCTACAGAAGGCCTAATTATACCCTGATTACGTTATAATCTTTGCATACATGAGTAAGGTTTACTAAATATGACATGAGGCTTTATTGTATATATATATATTGCATTATATATTCCGGTGTAACTCTTGCCAGCAATAGAAGCAACAGGAAATTACTGAAGTTTAGTTTAGACTTAGCGTAACCGCTATAACGCCAGTCACGCTATAACGCCAGTCACGCTGTGCAGTTACAGCTTAATATATATATATATACTTTTATTGTCAGACCATAAAAGTTATTAATGAGTCATTAATAACTTTTATTAATGACTCATTATGGTTCCTGTCTGGACGAATGCCCAAATGAAGTAACTTCAAGCCTAGCAGAGGATATTCTTAGTTTTATAATAACTCTATGACAGGACTGGTAGTTGCTTAACCTGAGATGAATGTAATTTGCTGTGATTATCTTACTATTTGAATTGATGTGCTGATTATATATTCCATTCAAGCAATTTTAGCTTGGATCTTGAATTAAGAAATAAAAAATATAGCATAGCATCACAGAGTTAGGATATCCTTACTCTGTGATCGCGTTGATTAGAGTTTGAAAGTTTGGTTAGGCATTATTACTATTTATGGCTTTTCTCATTGCTGGCGTGTGTAAAAGCATCAGAAAAAGTTATCAGGTACAAAATTCTTAGGGTCTTTTTTTGGCTTCCCATATTCAATTTTAGGAGATACCATTTCTTACAAGATATACAGTAATACCCTTTTAGACGATATAAAAGACTTTAACTGCATTTGAATGTATATATGTAAGTTAGTGTTTTGTTGTAACATAAAAATTTTTGTGTGTGATAACTTTTGTCAAATACATATTACACTAGGTTTTAATGTCCTGTTGGGAATACTCTCACCATTGTCACTTTAATAGCTCGCTAGCTCGCATGTACTCAACTGTGAAAATTGATTGCAAATAACATAACTTACACTAATATAAATTAAAATTACATTTCCATCTTATTTGAGAAGTGTATGGCAGTTTCCGGATTTCAAAACAATGACAGGCCTCTATTTGCACTGTTTTCGCTGACATAAAACTTAGGAGGTGGTAGATTTGAGATGATGCGCTCAACACAAAATTTTCCCCAGCGCATGAGGCAAATTGTAATAATGTGAGTTTTTTAATGTTGTCATTAAAAATAACAATAAATATTTTTGCGTATTTTTCTTTTTTTACATATTTCTGAAGGTGAGCAAATCAGGCATGCAGTTAGCATAACGCTTGACAATTTAGCTTTTCAGTGTGTATAGGATGAATAAGCTTCTATTTTTTGTTTAAATCTTCATGTTTCTATTTCATTTACCAGTCCGCTATGCGTTTCACATCCCTCAGTTTCAGTATTGACCATAAACCAATTCCAGCACCGACCACGTGAAACTCACTTCAGGATAGAAGGTCAATGACCAAGAGGTTCCTCGAATCAATAAACACCCTCTCCCTGAGGGAGTTCATTGAACCAATCACATGGATTTTTTCTGCAGGTCAATTTCTCTATGGTTAATGTAAACTTTATGCCCCAAACACCTGACTTATGGAGAAATAGACCTGCAATAAACATGAGTACCAATCACCATCACTACCTAACCCCAAAAAGTGTATGGTTGTAGATTGAAGATATATGATATAATACAGACAAAGCTTTAGAGAAACAAATAACAAAATTCTATTTGCTAGTGATTCTTTCCCAAAAGGAACCATCAACAGGTCAGAACAGGCTTAGAAAAAAAGCTAGGAATGAATGAGTGCCATAAACGACAACAGTCTATACAAAAGCGTAAAATGGATGTAATACAAGTTTTTATGGTACATAGAGGTTAGTGGAAATGACCCACAATCGTCATGACGGTATAATGAATAAAAATGATTTATAATCGCCGTAAAGGTCATTGTTTGAAAAAAATAACAAGGAAAGAAATATGCTTAGACATCGATAAGTATGTAATTGGGAAAGTAAGGTTTCATGTTATTTTATAGTTTGAGCCTCATTGATAGCAATAACCAGGTTTGAAGGCGCTATCGTTATAAAAATAAGCACCATGTGGAAATCTGGTCATGAGTATGTTATAGAATGTAGTGAGAAAGTATAATGTCAATGGCAACATGAGATTATTAAAAATTATGAATTAAGCACCGTCGAGGATTTCTGTGAAGATCAATGCACCGACTCACTTGCTCTCTCCGCAAACAGCTTTCATCACTCGCCGGCGTGATTTCATTCATCATATGCCCCCAGTGCCACGCTCGGTAGGTCTGGTAA
This sequence comes from Membranipora membranacea, assembly GCA_914767715.1. NCBI lineage: Eukaryota > Metazoa > Bryozoa > Gymnolaemata > Cheilostomatida > Membraniporidae > Membranipora > Membranipora membranacea. The sequence continues at coordinate 14,138,942 of OU612065.1, read as the reverse complement.
GGAGACATAAGACATCGTTTTGACCTTTCTATGTTGGTCAAGAATCAGCCTCCGCACAGGTCAAAATATTTACATGAACCTCTTGGAGCCCTGTAACAGAGATTGATAAGTTTGCATAATAAAGTCAAGAAGACAAATTACAGGTGTCACCATGAATGGATTAGAGTCAAACAATGTGCTTATTTAAACTTCAAGGTGTGGTTCTAGGAATTCTATTTGAAAAACTTAAATCGTGCCAGACAAACAACAAGCTCAGCCAAACTGACCATAACAATCTAACAATTCCGAACTCAGACCATAGAGGTCATCCAACATATAATTTAAAAAAAATTCATGCAAGTTTTTGACACGCAATATCAAGGAAACATGACCAATCATAGGCTATCTACGTCAATCATGCATTATGTTAATGGTGAAATTAGTAGAAAAGCCGCCGCCACTTTTGCTTCGCCAGCACTGATTGTGCAATTATAGTTCCCAAGTTTCAAAACTTTGGTTGTCAAAAAGATTTCTGGAAGCTTTTGATCGGAAGTTGCATAAGCAAAAAAATAATATTTTCGACGTGATCAGTGGGTAAAAGCTGCATAATTACCTTTTCATTTTTACTACCCCTGCCATCTGAGTCATTGTCTATATCTGTGTCGCTAGTCTCCACTCTCTCATAAGATGTCTCATCCAAGTCTTCTTCATCGAGGTCCCTGTCCATGCTTGATGCCATTGATATCGATCCGATGGATGATACTGTCGATCTAAGATAAGCAAACAAATGTTACAGACACAAATGATTATATGGCTGTATCCTGTTCAGCCAGAATCTTCCTACTCAACTATGATAATGACCAGGAAATTTGGACACCTATATATATAAATTTTAATCTCAAGTGATACACCAATCTGAGAGATTAGTGTATTGTGAAGAGCAGCATGTGAGAGGCCCAGATATTAGGGAGCAATATAAAGGACACCAACTGCATGTTGGCATTCAAGGACACCAAACTTATCTGATGATGGTGAAATTGATATCATGGTATATTGTGTTGAAGCCCGCTTAAAATCACTTCATTGCGCTATTCAAATCTCTTGGAGTGGGCCTTCCACTCCTTCAGATGTAGATCAAGGGGCGACTGAATGACCACGGTCTCCAAAAGTGTTTTCTGTGGGTGACCTTTGGAACTGAACTATCTGCCTTACTGGATTTTCCCATTGAAGTTTTGTTTATTCATAACAACAGACAGATTGGTATTTATTACCCATTCACCTAATTTTAATAAAACTCTCAAAAAGTGCAAAACAGTAAACGCACAACCAAACAATACCCTTCAGTACATTTTGACTGCAAAACAATCTATTTCTCAGACACCTACCTTCTATTGCCGTTGGTTCTGGACCACTTTTTGTTGCTGACAGTTGAGCCTAGTCTGTTCCGTCTGACATAATCTCCTGCTCTTTGGAGGGTGTTGCTACCATCTTCAGCATCCTTATCATCAGAAGCATTGAAGCTATCTACTCTATCGAGATTAGGCTCATGTGGCTGCTTCTCTGACCTTGATAAGGTTCCCATGAAGGCCAGATTATTGACTGACATGATACCGCTGACTATCGACATCTTACTGAATCTCTTCTTCTTGATTTCTTTCACTATATGAACAAAATTGATAATCAAAGATAAACTCTCAACACATCAGTAACAGTATTCCGTTCAAGGCAGTAAAAAATAGTTTCATATTTGTTTTCAAATTTCATACATTGTTGCTAAAGATAAGAGAGCAGTTAAAAGAATAATTTGCATTGTTTGTTTTGTGTTTATACTGACCTAGTTTGGCACAGGCAGTGATATCTGTCTCTTCAGCTCCGAGCTTCCTGCACAGTCCCCTCAGGTTGTATATCTCATGCTATGCAACAAAAACATTTAATAATTGGTTTTATTGTGACACATACTTGAGGAAACATTGACTGATGATTTGTTTGTGTTGCAGGCTCAGCTGATTTGGATATCATCATAAGTGGTAGTTTTCCATAAAATGAGCATTACAGTTCCACAAAATATTCAAGGAAAAGGACCAAACAAAACTCATGTTGGTTTTGGGTGTGGATCATATGAATAAATTTCATGCTCCAGAGTTATGTGGATGTGGATAATGTATGACTGAAGCTCACCTTTTTGCGTCTATTCCTCTTCTCTGAGTCTTTCAGCAACGCTGTTTCTCTTGACAGTAGAATCTTGTCTTTTTCATGCAAGTTAATCAAGGAATCTAAAAAAGTTCAACAACGAAGACATCATTATTTTATTTCGAGTCATATATTTTTGACATTGTAAAATGCAAATTCAACTCAATGTATGTGATAGATTGTTGTTAATGCTGTATTTTTATGTAAATTTTCAGGGCTTGGCAACACTGTAAATTAATTATGCATTATGTAAATACATGAGCCATTAGAAATTATGTCCTTTCCCCTAAAATAGAGCGGTATACTAAGTACTACCTTTCATCTTCCTAGCAATAGCCTCAGACACTTATCCTAATACTACTTACTATTGACAACTCTCACTACCCTCCATGAGAGACCAATGATAATTGGAATAGCTGTCAGAGTAGCATCGGTAAAACTCCAGATCTGAGGCAGAAATATGACATCCACCAACAAAGAGATGATAACAACAATGGCGTCCAACGTCTACAACAAATATTATATAAAATATCAATAAAGCTAGTGTGCCAATCCATACAAAAAAGTGATTAGAGATCAACCAAAACATACAGACACATACAATAATGAAAAAATACAGACAAGTTTAACAAAGGAAAACACTTTTTGAATACTAATTGATTCAAACATTATGAGTTTTAACATGGACCTGTAATGAGCTGTAAAATTACCTGTAGTTTTGAATGGAAGAAATGTGACCTCATAGCATAAATTCTGAATATATTCTAAAACAGGACATACATATAATATAGAATAGGTAGAATATTAAATATGTATAGCTAGCTTAGTGACGTAATAATCAGGGGTTGATTAAAGGGCAACCAAGGTTTCAAACAACTTCTCATTGATGGCCATTGATTACTAGCAGATTGCACCTTCTGCATGGGGAAGAAAACAAAATATAATTCGGATGATTATTCAGCCAGAATTCTTGTGAAACATTTCTTCCATCAGGTACTCAAACTCAGCTAAAAGAGAATACCACATAGCAGTTTCCTGTTCCTGTTATTATTTAGCCTGTGCTCTATAATTATTACAGCAAAGTCTTGGAACCTCCCCTAAACTGAAGTGTTACCCAGCTTAGAGTCAGCAACTACTTAGAGTTTTGCATCGCGTAATGCACAAAGCTGATGCTGCCCAGCACATTATTTGCTACCCATTAATGCATTGCTGCGAAACCTTGGTTGCCCTTTAAGAATGTTCACAAAAGTGCAACCGCAAGCTAGAAGAAGCTAGACATGGTTAATGAGGATGTGGAATGACAATTAATAATGGGTGGAATAAATGGTAAACATATTATTCGTAAATAAACATATTTGGATTTCAAATAGAATTTGATGCGCATTAAAAATACACTGAAGTCGCGATCGGCAATCGATTAATTTAACTTACAATTAAAAACATGCAGCTGAGCAGTGCTATACTGCCATATCTGCAAGCGTGAGCAAACTCGAAGAGGAAGACAGAGGTGATAACTTGGTTGTCATAAGAGAGCGGGTTTCCTTTATCGTCGTAGTTGCCTTTCTTCTCGTACCCGGCTGCTCTCCTTAATCTGTCCAAAGTTTCCTCCATGGCATCAATACTTCTCTTGTGATGATAATGATGATCATATCGAGTTTTCACCTTCTTCAATATCGTGTCTATAGTTTTATTTGCAAACATGGCATCAAGATCACCACCATGCTCGCTCCTCAAATATTGTAGAATGTCTTTTGTATCACACACTTCTTGTTTCTCTAGAAACACAAAAAAATATTGATGTGGACGCATAACTGATATATATATATTATTAAATTTGTATCAATGGAACGCAACCCAACGAAATATCAAAATGTGAGCTAGTAATGGCAAAATAATTTGTGTCAACGGCACCAAAAGACATGTTATGGCACGATAATCATTTTATTTTCAATACAAAATACTATTTATTATCTATTTATATCGCTTACGTATTTTGATAGCCAGGATATCCAGCGTCAGTTCAGTAGCAACCAGTAAAGCATCTCCAACAGAAACCAACAACACAAACAGCATAAACTTGTGGTTGTGACAGAAATCTGCCAATATCTCATGCCTCCTGAAAACGTAACAAATTATATTATTAAAAACAGCCAACCAGGGAGAAGGGAATATGAAATGTCTGCCAGCAGCATTAGAAAATACTATTTAGGCAGAATTAAAGCGTGTTAAATTTAATTAAATTATAGTGCCTCACTATAACACTCAATATGTATATTATATATAATTAATAACAAACCTTTGAAATATTTTTTCTTGAACACTACCCAAATTTCCATGGTCTAAAAATTGCTTTTGGTAGCAGAATAAGATCATAACCGCAATTTGGTACTCACTTTTTCTTTCTTGCAGGTGGTTTCCTTTGGACTGGATCGTTTGGCATGCTCATGATAGCAGGCTCCCTTTGTTAGCTTGAGCCAGTAATTTTTTTTGACCTCCGTAAAATATTGTTGAGCTTTGATCTGAAGGAATCTGTGTGATGATTGCTGGTTTTAGGTCTTGTTGCTTATGGTGCTTTCAAAGAGGATCAAGTGTAACAAATATGCTCTCGAGATAATGGTTATCTCTTTTATACCCCACTGATTATCATCCTCACAGATTTGCAACATCAGGTGGCAATTGATTATAGCCTTAGCTCCAAGGATACAGAAGCTGAATCACAATATATGCAAGTCACAACAGATAAGAATGAGAATTGTGAGGAGCCAAAGGCTTCAAAGAGGCCTGCAGCCATTGGCCATGGTCTGTACCACCGTTAAAATAATTAGAAATTCATTAAAATTTACATATTGTTCTCTCTTGAATAATGCTAAAGTATATACTAAATTATGGTTAAAATTAATGAGAAAAATGTGGTGACAGCTGGCTTATTTGCCAAATGATTCAGCATTGCGCCTTTAATATGACCAAAGCATGAAATTACTGAGGTAAAAGGGAAGGGTGGCGCGAATTAGAGATGCCAGGGTGATTGATATCTTAATCTCGCTATGACAGCCGGACACGGCTCTACGTTAGGTCATGGTTACCAAAATAGGAAACCAAAATTTTTTGTAGAGTGACAAGACCTGTTTTTAGTACACCTTTCAAATGGTTATAATAACTGATTAATGAGTAAATTGTGCCTGATGTTCAAAGGATACAAATATTCATAGGTGATACACACTGGAGTAAGGGTGACAGAGAAATACCTGCATTACCAAAGAGCCAAACATAAATTGTGAACAAAATATCTATGGTTCATCATCAATATATTTGTTACTGTCATTTTAGATGAGCAAAATATGGCAGAGAGCAATTTACAAATTATAGCTGTAGTCATGACTATGTAGTAGAAAACAACACAGCAGTAAAATCTTAATGTTCTTGCTTCTAATAAAACTTACATATTTGACCTATCGATTCAGAGTAGGGTTTTCTTAGCAGTTTTGTAAAATTATATTACTATATAATTGTCATAGTAATAAGTTAAGAGTTTGAAGTGTAATTATCTGAGAGGGTCACATTGACTAAAACACTGTGAGTAAGAATCAAGGATCTGTACGTGAATTATTAACTATGCGAGAAGCTCCTCCATTTCGTTCATAAGTTCTTCATCATCGATATCAAGGGCTGACGAATCTCCGTTTTCATGTTCAGAGAAAAGAGCTGAGCTGTCAAGCAGATCAAACTCAGATTTGGATAATCTTGTGGAATCCCTACAAGTCAACAATAAAACATCATTAACAGAACAGTGAATCATCAAACGATCAATTGTACTTAGCGTTCCTGGAAGATCATCAGTCTAAAATGTGGCCAGGATTTTTCTAACTAAATAATTGATATCGCACAAAAAGTTTCTTGTGTAAGAGTTTTGTATGCATTGGTGGTCAAGGTGGTGGTAGGGACTACTATTTTGTTTAAAATTGAAAATAGACGCCTGTAAATTCATTAACTGTCATAGTTCTAAATACATTTCATATGATGTGTCAATGGATTGGAAAAGAATGATACATATTGAGAAATTATTGTGAGTTGATTTCAGATCACAATCTTCCGACACGAAATCTGACAAGTGACACAATATAATATAAAAGATGTATTGACCATGCTTTGAATACATGGTTGATTAAGTTAATGATCTATTAATTACTGATGAGTGTTTGAATGGGTGAAGATATTGGTGAACACCCATCCAATGTCTTTAGAGTCACCTGAGAGCTGCTTATTATAATAAATTAATAAAATAGCTCTTTAACCCAAATTGTCTCATTCCAAAATTTTCATTCTATATTCAATTTTGAAATTACCAATTTGCTGAAATTTCGATTTAAAATCTTGTTTGACTTGATTAACACCGAGAAGATGACTTTTGATGTCACGTATGTCAGTGGTAATCATAAACTTTCACGTAGCTCTTTGTTCAGTAGATGCGGCTTTACTTACTTGCTAGAATCTTCTATTGAACTGATTTTTTCTGTAGGGACCAAGTGATCAGTGGCTTGAAGGGCCTCAGTTTTATGAGTTTTGACCTCGTTGTTTGTTTCAGTCGTACATTCATCTCTTGTTGGAGCACCGTTGCTGAGTTCAGATAAAGCTGATTTTGTTTCATTGGCGGGTTTCTTCGTAGGAATATCTAAATTATGAAGAGAATGATTCTAAATTAACACTTAGTAATGCAGTAATGATAACAAGGTGGCATTATCAGACACAAAAAAATGTGAGGCTTTATCTGGAATGTTGCTCTAAGTTATAGTTATAAGTTATACGGCAAACAACCCCAAAACGTGCACGCATGTAGGTGGTGAAGCAAGTATTTGCAATTATTTATTTGTTTAGCATAAATTCAATATCCGGATTCAGGGTTATTAAAAGAAGTCTCCAAAATCTGCAGGTCATTGATATTCAGAATCTATGAATTTGCTTAACATTTTAGCATCGAAATCCAATTAAAATAAAAACAAAAACCAAGCACTAGTTGACTATTGTTTTTAACGAGCCAATAAAAATGAAAATCGGAGGTGCTAGGTTTTGAGTTGAGACAGAATGAATATTGATGAGTACTTGTGAGGAAGAATTATGTAATTGATTGTTTTGATTCCTACCTGAGTCATCCAAGAGAGCTGATGTCCGTTTTAACTTCACTGGACTTTTATTTATTACAGCCACAGACTTATTTGGTTTAAGTTTGATTCTCCTTGGAGCTATAGTTGGTTTATTTTCGACTACTTTTGTCTGCACTTGTTCTGATATCTGTGATTTAGCGTTAGAATCATTAGCAGCTAAGCTTCGCTGACGCTTTTCATTTTGAATTTCCTCTAATGTCTTAATTTTTATTTGACTTTTCATTGGTTCAGCCTTCTACAAACAACAAGAAGATAGTTACATTTAACAGTGATGCTCGGATCGTTGAAGATTGAAGCCTAATTCCATTGACAGATTTTCTGCCTTGGCAAAAACAAATGCCCGTGTTGGCGCAGGTTAGAATTTCACAGTCTGTCTGTGCCCAGTATATTTTCCTGGAACAGGACAATTATAATGGTTACTAGACTACCGAAACATAGGGGGAGGGGTGCTATATGAAACTTAAATTAATGATATGCCCCCTAGAATAACAATTATTCGGAACATCCCAAATTTTTGTTAAAGTGATGACTTCCAAAATGTAAATTTCATACACAGCGCAGCTATTATTATCACTCCTTGGTACAGATGTGCCAATAAAAATGATAATTTCTCAAAATTGAAAATGACACAATACCTGGTGTGACATGCTTAGCGCTCCACATTGCTGGCTCACAGGGGATGTTTTGTCTTGTTCTGAAAAAAACAACAGTGGAGTATTGTTGAACATAATGAACAGCACTTATACAAATGCTGCAAGATAACCTAACCGACATATTGTAATACCGTGGTTTCTGTTATGACAACCTGTAAATTATTGTTGAAGAGGTCATGTATGTCTACAGACCGAACGAGTGGTTAGAACTCTCTGAACTCTTGAGCCTATCCAGCGCGTCAATAATAACATGAACACCATAAGAGTTGTTCCTCCTACATACAGCAATTCCATTTAGTTTAAAGTGAATGTAAATGTAAAAAAATCAGGACAGGATTATATGATAATTATTAAATGCTTCTCCAGGTGGATTGGCAACATCCTTGATTGTAGGAAGCGAGGGTTGTTAGGGGCACTTGCCACTTATAATTGTTGTTAGTATGCTGCGTAGGAGAATGAATAAGCGTTTACTTCCATGTTTTATTTATACAATGATATAAGGGGGATCAAGTAATTGTGCAAAATTACTTATACTTTTGTTGGTTTGTTTCGCAACATATATAAACATATCTGGCATCTATTACATTTCACTCTGTCTTACCAAGACAAAAAAGTTTATGATTATTAATTTGTAATTATTCATCCACAAAACTGCATTATCATTAATTAAATTCCAATAATGATTTCTGTAAGTGTTTAGCAAACAAACCTTTGATTGGCGATGAATTGCCTGGTTCAGTCTTTTTGTACAGCTGCCTCTTCTTGGCAAGTACAGGTTTAATTATAGTAACTCCACTTTTCTTGACAACTACGGACTGTGGATGTTCGGATTGTGGATGGTGATTATCTGTAGCTTGTTTCTCTCGGTTGACAGTAGATTCTGGTTCTGGTAAAAGTCAGAGAACAGCTGTAAACTTAAGATATCTGCGGAGGTCAACAGAGAAAGGTTGGGGGATAAACCACCAGCTAATGTCAAGCAGTGACGCTTATTTATTGCCTCAATACCAGAATTAAAGAGTGCGATCAATTTTGTGGCTGACAAATTGATCAAGGAAACCCTCCTCTCATTAAAAAGACCTTACTATTCACTCTTCATAATTGCTTTGGTAACACCTAAGGAAATGTTCGGAAGGTGAGTTACGAAAAGATCAAGATGTCGACAGCTTTTCTGTAATTTAAGTGTCCATTAGGTTATTGAAAATAATTGATCTGGGTGTCAGCGATGAAGTAGAAGGAGTTCATTGGTTACGACAGCGAATTACAGGACTCTCATAATCATGATAGATATTACAGTTAGAGTCACTTACGGGTATAGTTATTTTCCTGAGCAGCCAAAAGTTTTTTCTTCTCATACTCAAGTCGTGCTTTGAGGATTTTTTCTCTCTTCAATTCTTTGAGTGATTTTTTCTGCACAGGGGCACTTGATTTGTCGACATTTGATGATAGCGTTGAGTCCAACGCTGCTCTTATACCTATAAATCAACAATTGAACTCATTGACGTATAAACATCATCCACTGCCAGCAGATCTATGTCTCTAGCCACATTAACCTTTGAAATCCAGGATTACATGTCAATGACTTTGGCACTAGTATAGTCATTATGTAAAGGAAAATCCGGCTGTAAGAATGGCTCCTCAAATGAGCACATCCATTGCTCAATAATGTGTGCTGTCCACTTATTATTTGATAGTGAATGAGCAATCTAGAGCATGGCGTCTGGGTTCTCTAGGACACTTGAAATGTCAATAGCATGGCTTTCTTTGCCAAAGCTTCTAATTACTTATGTGATGGTTGCCAATGGGCATGTTTGCGCTGGGTTAATGTTTCTGCTGGGTTAATGTTTCTACGTTAATTGGTCTGTCTGTGTCCTATCAAATATGAAATTTACCTATTTACAAACTTCAGACACCCATGACTCAGATTTCCGCCGAAGAATGTGTTAGTGTTTGTGCACTTACCTTTTTTCATGATTTGTAAATTGTTTGAGTTGCTGAGTTTTGTATATTTATTCACTTCCGCCTCTATAAAAACGATTTAAAAAAATTTTTTTACTCAAAATAAATACTTGACATGAACAAAGTGAGATTGCCTAATTCAAAATTCGCAATAGTTATTTCAACCTACGTATTCCAAGATCTGCATATTTTTTTTCATTTTCCAGGTAGCAACCATCCCCGAGTTCATTGACATATGTGAAAAGAGGACGTTTATACTGATGTCATGGGTATCATTGAATCGCACAGTGAATAATGAGGATCGCATACCATTTGTTTTCTGTGTGCTATTGAGATTGATTTTCGTTATGAGCGTTTCTCTACATACTACTGGCTTTATACGCATTGCAGGCTTTTGAGGAGAATCTTCTGAAAACGAGATGATAATAAATAATTTAAGATGCATTGCACAGAGATACAGCTGCCAGACATTGTTGAATACCAGGTACACGAATTTTGACGACCTGCATTTTTGTTTGCCGCACGAGAGGCCATTAATCTAATGCAAGTGACATGCAAAACGTGCGCCTGCGTGTGTAATTCTCAGGTGTGATGGAATCTTTTGTTTATAAAACAGAATATTGGTGGGCAGTAACATCGATCTGGACGTCAATGATTGATGAGGTGAATGGAATCTGTAAAAGCTCAATGGTAGCCTGATTTATAGTTGGAATCAAGTTGATCACAATCCAAACATTTGACAGTAAGCATAATATGTTGGGGTGAACATGGCCTGTTAAATATTCTAGCTTTACCCATCACATGATTTAGTTTAATTAATAAATTAATCTTACATAAGCAGGCATACATTCCATATATTTATTTACCATTATCTGTGTCCTCTATATGTATCAGTATCTGTTCTACCTTGGGACTAGGAACTTGCGGAGACGTGTCTAGACCTAGTTTGCTGTTCGCTGAAAGAATAATAGTACATTGTTGGCATAACATTACAGTCAGATGACAGCTTTTTACTCATAGAGGATTAAATCTGCATTGGATCAGGACGGAATCAAGGATGTTTTTGAGAAAAAAAGCTCATAACGCCAATATTTGCTAATCTCAGGACCTCACCAGACACATTAATCAATTTCGTTTTTTCTTCTTCTGGCAAGTCCCAATTTTGGCAGTAAATTTATTATTTTACAGAAGAGTCTTACATGGCACCATACCTCTAACACCCGCTGATCCAGTGTTTGACGCAGTGTTGTGGTGCCTTGATTTGTTGTGTCTGAACATACAATGAGGTTTCTGACAACCGGAAGGCTGCTTCTCCCAGTAACACTGAATGTTGTTTCTTTGGACCTTCAAGTGAGAAATAAAAGACTATTCAACGTTTCATGTGTGAGAACAACTTGAGCTGACCAAACACAGTTATTCACTCGTGATATCAAATCTTCTCATGAATGAGAAGATTTGATATCACATGTCTATGGCTCGGGCAACCGTTAATATTATGTCTGTTAAAATGGCACAACAGGTTATGTGATCTTAACACTAATCTGCATATGACCTAGAGAGAAGATCATGTCAATTAGTATTATGCCGGCTAACTAAAAAAACCGCCAAAAAACTTATGTGATACGAACATTGATCTGCATATGACGTAGAGAACACGATTCATCAACACATTTCCCGTGAGCCCATTCTTCACACATTTCTTCTGTTCCTCTTGCAGATGGCTCATGACGAAAGGGACAAGTATCTCCCTGAAAGTGAACAATAGAGATGTCTTTATACCAGGTCAGACAGACAAGAAATTTCGATCGGATTATAATAAACATTATCAGCCAAGTATGCGCCTTTTTGGCAATTTGCATAAGCATCCAGATAATTGTTGTTTTTTTGATGTGACATTCAAACCATTAGCAATTTTGTCAACAAAAGATGCACTGCTGCCAACATAATTAATATCATTTATTCAATTCTTTTGCGTATCATAAACAACCGAAGCTATATGTTGCCAAATATTCTGCTAATATATGTTGCAAAGCGTTGGGCGGGTCCACCACACCCGAATAAATAATTTGCTTGTAAGACAGAATTTATACCCTCGGTAATATTGTAATGGGACCTTTCGCTTCACTAAAGCCTTAATTAGCATTTTATAAATGGTACTGAGTGATATTAATTTATACAAAAAACTTCTACTGCTACACACGGCTTAGTCTGTATATGATATACTCTGGTGACAGCAAACCTTCAAAGTGTCAAAGTCAACAGTTATAATGAATATATTAAACCTAATGACAGAAATAGTTGACCCCGGGATTTGATTATGTTAAATATAAATTGAAGTACTTGAAAAAGATTAATGTCATATAGGTATGTAATGATTATCAAAATTCATGATGTCATTGCTTTGATAGAGAAGTTGAGGTCGCCAGTCAAAATTATTCTACACAGTATGCTCCATTGTTATTTAAGAGGACAATCAACGTCATCGTTTACAATGAAAAATATGTTTCACCTAGATGAATCAGACATCAAATAGTTTACAAAAAATTAATTAGTTAAATTATATTAATTGGTATAATTGGTACAAAAACAATTCCTTGTTACTCATGAGTTCATCGGCAACAATCATACATAGGTAATGGGTAAAGACTAAATAAACCATCAATGTCTATCCTCATTACAAACGACCACATGGCCAGATGTGGAGTTGTCTGAACAGTTTATAAAAAGTCAGTAGGCAAACAACTTCCTTCTTTTAGATATACCATTGCTTGAATCACAAGCCCGCAAATCTTTCAAAGCTCTGATCAGATTACTTTTTACTATTCACAGTGAACATTGAAGTGTAAAAAACAGCATATCATTATTATCCTTCTGTATCAGCCACTAACAGATGCTTCTTAAAGCTAGGGGATTGTCAATTGAGCAAAAAGTCTCTATACTACCTCTACTCACCTTAGTGCATGAAGAGTAGTAATAAAAGTAACAATCATCTGTGTTTGTAGCCATGGCACTGACGGTGTATTTGAGTAACGGGCAGATAATCTTTAACTTCTAAATAAGTCAGGATGATAGCATACTTTTGACATTCAAAGAACTGAGAGTGTCCCGTGATGGCAATAATCAAACACAGACAGACTCTACCTCAGTCCAAATCTAAAGTGGGTTTACTGCAATAAAGAGAAAGTATTGCCAGTGGTGAATGGAAGTATGATGGCTGATACCTTTTCATTTGTATGCAGGGATGAATACATCATGGCGCTTGTTAATACAGAAATGACACTGAGAACCGTTGTTGTCCAGGCAGTTTGCTAATTTCTTGACACTCAATTGTATATTAAGAAGGCCTGACATGCCCGGTGTGGTATCAGCTGTTCAATGTTCCGAACACACTTTGACTTCAACCATACGCTCAAGACTAGACTAGCGATTTGAATTATTTGGGAAAAAAAGTCTTACCTTGATAAAAGAGGAACATGTTGAGTTGAATCTATGACAATCAATTTTGATATGTCAGTTTTTTCCAACAGACCCCATCAATCACTGGAGGTATTACGGGACATATTTTAAACTGCCAATCAGGTCAAATTCAGAAAACCAAAATTTTCCCTTACCGGCCATGAATTTCTTTGCCAACACAAAAATCATTATGTCCAATGTATGTAGTCTCTCACTTGGCTTCTGCCAGTCAGTGTAATAATTTTGGTCTTATGGAAGATATTTAGGTTTTGCCAAAACTTTGGGTACTAACTAATCATGATGAGTTGAAAGAGGGGACCTGCTGACTGTCACTATAATATGTACATAGATTGTTGTGGCGTTGTGTGTTTCTATTACACCTAGTCCTAGAGCATTTTTTATCAATTCTTAGCCATGGATGGAATATCAAGCCAAAATGTATTGATTTCTATCTCTACCTATCTTATAATATGTTATTCTCCACCTCAACATCACCAATCATACCTATACCCAGGTTTTAATACCACTTATGCAACAATCAATGCAAAAATACTAATTAATAACTCATTTTAGACTAAGAAAAAAATAATTATTAGTTTTTTGGTGAGATTGATTGGCAGCTGGCAGACACTTGGAATGGTAAAATCTCAACCAACCTTCAATTTACTTTAGACCAGGAATGAATGAGTAATTTATGACATGGGTTAATCAAGGAAAACTCCTTGGTTGAAGCTCTAACAGGGACAAAAAATGGTGAAATATGAAAAAAAACTCAACTATCTGGGTAATTTGCGACAGCTGTACCTAGTGAAACGGATGTGCATAGCCCCAGCTAATTTTGTGATATTTTGGGTGCTGTGGTTTTAATCCACATCTATATAAATAAAGAAGCTGAGACTATCTTATTGTTCATTCATGATGGGGGCAGGTAATAACTGCATTGTATACTCTTAATCACATATGTTCCCTATTAATGGACCATTGGGACTATGTCTTCAGAGAGAATAGAAACTCTGTAATTTTAAAGGAGATTACTAGTATTTTAGGTTTTAATTTAATTATGATTATGCACTTCATACAGGTTGAATACATGTGTGTCATTGGACTTGGATCAAAGCATCCGAGGGCAATTCCAAACCAGATCTTAAGCTAGGTGGTGAATGGGATTTAGTCCAGAAAACACCAACAGTTAGCTTTCAGTTTACTTTAACGGCTTGGGGGCAAGAATTTGACAGTTTTTACACATGTAGATAGGTTGTCTAAATACTATGTCATAGTTTCTACACCTTTCAGTTTGCCGGTTTGGGAGAAAATCCGTTTTTTAACTAAAAAATGTGGGAGGAGATAAATCCTAATAATTGCCCATGGAATCCCATTATTTTGCCTTAGAATACCAAAATATTCCCATTTAATCCATTTTAAGCTCAGTTTAAAAGGAATTGGAGCAAGATTTTAAATGTTACTGCAGGGTGAAATGTTATGAGACATGGTACAATCAATGAACTAAACCTCCAGGAAGAACAACCCATAGTTAAGCTGGCTGCTGATTGGCTAATTCCGAAAAATTGAAAAATGATGTGCATGCATAAATAATGGTCACTCGAAATTAGAGAGTGATCAGTAAAAAACGAAATTGCTATCACTAGGAGTAATTGTTTATGATGAAACATGGTTATGAGGGATAACAGGACTCATACCTTCAACTGCCTGTCCAAAATTCCATGATTTAGAGTCAGATGACACATTCCTCAGCATATCTTGCTTGTATATGCTGATTTTAATGAGTTTTTCATCATTTTACAATCAAAATGTGAATGTTCAATGTATTTACCTGCAAGGTATATATGTTCTTTGCAATATAGCCCATAGCCACATGTTTTTAGATTGATCAATTATGGGTTCTGCATAGAGATTCCAGGATTTATAGAGTGAAAAATTAACATTTTAATGACTTTTCTCTGCATTATTTTTGAGGTTTAAGCATTGTATATCTGCAAAGGATGGCACCTCAACTGTCAATGAGCATCTTCTCTATAGTTCCATGTCTCAGTTTAGTGAAATAAACCATCAGTTATGAGAATATTTGGTGTCAACACCATGGCCATCAAGCCTCATCACTAAGCATATTCACAGAATTGCGGTTATTTTCTAGTGAGTCAGTGTATTCAGTGTAACCCACCCCTAATTGCTACAAAAGAACTTGGGCTATCATGGAGTTATGTTTCCAATTTAGTGTGTTTTTGAGAGGACAACTCTGAACCAACTGCACACACCTCAATTGGTCATGTGACTGCAGTTGTTCTTCCTGGAGGTTTAGTTCATTGGTACAATTATGACTAAAAGTCAGTTATATCTACAGACAAGGAGCGGTGACGAACTAATACGATCACCGTTCCATATAGTGCTCGCCACCAAACGGGTGAATTGGAATAGTGTGTAAGTGTAAGTCAGCGAATATATATCCAGAGAGATGTGAGTGCATCTTAGAAAGAGTTTAAAAGGCTGCAGCCACCAAATTCAATCCAATAGAGGGAATTATAGTGTATATGATATGACCTCTTAATCAACCATTGCTATAAGAGTTCGCAGTTTGGTTTGTGAGAGGGCTGAATTGAGAGAAGCTGCAAAGGAAGAAGCAGCTACTGGAGCTTCAAGGGTAAAACTTTCAACCACTTGCATTACTCCTTGGTTATAATGAAACCACCACATTCACCACTTGCAGACATAACTCATTCAACTTATAGCTGGCAAAATAACCCAGTGGTTATCAAAATCTGTTGGTAATGTTATTTGTATCGGTATTGACCTAATCATTCTGTTCTGTCTGATGATCTGAGGCTATGAACTAGGCCACATGGCTGCTTCTCAAGACCCAAAGTTACCCAATACCGGCTCGTAACATCTCAAAAGCCGTCGCAGTGCCTCAAGACTGCATGCAGGCTCTGCACGATATTATATTTGCACAGCTGCTGTGATTGGTGTTTTTTAGCCTGTCTTGACAAGCCACCCTCCCCCCCCCCCCCCCACCTGATTTTGAGGACTTGACACATTGCCTTTTCATGAGAAATAATCCATTGTGATGGGTACACGTTTTTGTGTGGGGATGACCATCCGATAGTGATGGCAACTGGGGTGTAGGGGAGGCAACTGTAAATTTCACAGACATGAATTTAATATATATAGCTGAGATTCTAGTATTGATCATTTCTTAGGTAGCAAATCTGCTCCAGCAGCTGTTTCATGTGATTGAGATTCAAAGGCCAACAATGTATTCTAGTTCAGATAATACACCTGGTTGAGGATGGGATATCTACGCACAGTGTTAGAAGTGGAAATATGAGGTAGGGGGATGCCAACCAGGCCGGGGGTCCAGGCGGCCGCCTATGCCCCCGGCTGGGTCGTAGGCGGATTCCCAGCCTCCGGAGCCCTGTGGTGATTACAATTGAAAATGCATCAAATTTAGCCATATTTTGGAAAACTCATATTGATGTACTTACCAGCTGGTGGTTACCTGGGTTATGATATAAAGGGGGATGCATCCCCCGAGACAACGTAGGAAGGGGGACACCGTCCCCTTACATCTCCCCTAAATTCTAACACTATCTACGCATAAACATGTCAATGAGACCTTCACACTATCATTCATTAGTTGTCCAGTTTATCAGGTTTATTAGCCTATTTCTCTGGTCTAAATATTTACAGAATAAGTCAGAGCGGCTAATAGTCTGAGACCGCGAGAACTATCAGAGCCCTGCGCTTATTATTCAAAAGACGTCACCCAGAAGGGAAACAATTTTTATAATATGAATAGAGAGAGACTGGATGTGATTAGTATAATTTCAAATCAAAACAAATGCTATTCAGGTCTACCATACATAATAAAATCTTTCTCTAATTTTCCTTCTTGGTGATATTATAAAACTTCTTAGGGAAGACAAAGTTACGGTATGGTACTACCATTTGACTCATTCTGATTCTTCTCTTCTGTTCAGACATTAGCCAATGTCATTGAATACATTATATCCACTGTCTCTAAGTTAAGCTACAAAATCTTCTCTGAGCTTTGTTCAACACGGTTGTCAGAGGCAATCAGCCCCATCTAATTTATATTGTGCGAGCTGATAGAAATTGGTTGGATGCACGCCAATCAGCCCCATCTAATTTATATTGTGCGAGCTGATAGAAATTGGTTGGATGCACGCCGTAGTGGTTTTTAAACAAAGCAATATATATAGTATCTAGGTATATATACAGTATATATACAGTGTATATATATACAGTATATACAGTATGTATATTATAATATCAAGGCTCGAACGGTGAGGTTTCAAGTCAGACATTACACAACAGGCAAAACAATGGGATTATATAGCAATAAATAGAGTTATCCCCTCCATTTTTTCTTAAGTTTAAAAATTTAATTTCTCTTTAACTGACAAGCTTAGAGGTGTAGAATTGAGGCATAATATTGACACAACCTATCTTCACATATAAATGCTGCCAAATTGTTGCCCACTTCAGTTATAATGAACTGAACGATAGCTTTTCGTTAATTCAGGACTATAACCCTTGATAACTTTCTAACTGGCAGACTGAGAGGTGTAGAAACCAAATATTTGAAATCAGCATAAAATTCTGAGCTAGAAAAATTTAATTCCATATTGCCCCCATTTCGTTAAAGTAAACACCTTTTTTTGAGCTCTTATAGCTAGGTGTCTTAGTTCTGGACTAATTGACTCAATTCGCTTGAACACCTCATCTAATCAATGAACTCCCTCTCATTAGTCATTGGTCTAATTGGTTGTGTAACAATTATATGGGTATACATCTTTATTCAATATCAAAGAGTTCATTGTACAGTTATTATGCATAAGCAGTCAGCACAACAATGCGTTGGCCCAGATAACAAGATTGTCAATGCTAACTAATAATTGTCAATTGATATCATTATGTGCAGGCCATGGGCCCCTGGGACTTACATGTCTTTACTTTGCCAATGTCCACTATCAACCACCCGAAAAAACACCAAACAGGATAAGACACAACATTTTTTTTTTACAACCTACCTTGAAATCTCTCACACTAACTCACACCTCCTTTCTCTTTCATTTGCTTCAGGTTTGAAGGTTCTAGCACAAACAGAGCTGACTTTATGGACCAGAGAAAAAAGATGCCTCTACAAAATTAACAAAAACCTGAAAGGCAGAAATGTAGAGCTAGAACCTGTTTGTGCTAGAACCTTCAAACCTGAAGCAAATGAAAGAGGAAGGAGGTGTGAGTTAGTGTGAGAGATTTCAAGGTAGGTTGTAAAAAAAAAATTTTTGTGTCTTACCCTGTTTTGTGTTTTTTGGGTGGTTGATAGTGGACATTGGCAAAGTAAAGACATGTACGTCCCAGGGGCCCATGGTGCAGGCCTGGTCTCTATGCAAGTAACCCACTGTGAATGGGTGCTCTCAAACCAATAGTTTCCAGTGTTTTGTTTTTTTAGCTGTTCAATAATTTTAAAACCATACCATAATGGCATAACCACGCACTTTCAGAGCTCCTTGTCATTTTTGCCACATTCCCTAGTCTTGAAATACCATGACTTGCAACGAAGCCTTCGAGATTCTTACAGTCAAAATGTAGAGGTGTCATCTTCACTCATCTCACAGATACTCTAAACAATTAGGAAGGTTTGTGGCCCGGCCATTGATAAAGCTGTGTGTGGTCATGGTCACTGGTCTATTTGGCATCCAGACTCTAGTCGTCCTCATGTCAAATATTGTTCAATTAGGTTGATCTTCATTCAAAAAATCTATTATAAATTTCAGATGTTACATCTTGAGGAGCAGCTGTAGTATTCCTACATCAACAGCTTTTGTGCTTTGACGTGAGATGAATAGTTTGTGTACACAGTGTGCTGTTGTATGTTCACTTTAAAGAGAGCTGTTGAAACCCATGAATTTAAAATATCCCTATTTCAGGATGGAAAAGAAGACCAAAGATGACTCTCTCACTCCAAAGAAACAGAATAATTTACACTTTTTCTTTGCCAATGCTAAGGCCAAAGCAGAGGCTAAGGCATCTGATGACAGTATTGTTTTCTTGAAAGAGATAAAAGCACCTACACCAAGGGGTAAGAAGCAAGATGATCCTGAATTGGCTGAAAACAATGAAATCCGTAGTTCATCCTTTAAGAAAACACAAAATAATGGCAAAAGCCCCAGACTGAGGGATGTGTTGAGAAGGCGTGCAAAGAGAAAAAGTCTCACACCAAAGACCAAGACAACTGCTCACAAACCGCCTATTGTGAGCAAACCACAAGCAGACCTTGTAATCTCCTCGGATGATGATGAGGCCATGGATATGCATCCTGTTACTCCTACCAGTTCACCTAGCTCTCCACCTCTCACACGTAAACGAGCAGCTTACAAATCACCGGCAAAATCTCTATCTAAAGATGTAGTCAGTGATAGAGCCTCAGATACAGATGTTATGGACTGCGGCGAAAGTATTACTGATGGAGAGAATGAAGATGGCTATAATAAGAGTGACGGAGAGGATGAACCAATGCCTGTATTCTCTCTTAAGATATTAGATAGTCAAGAGTATAGCTCTGCCCCAGACAGTAAAAATCAACCAAAAGGTCCTCCTGACCCTGTAAGTCTACTATGATATATATCACTTCATGGATTCTCATGTCACATTTTTACCAAGACTTTGAAGAGGTTTAATTGTGCTATTTTGTTTCCATTCTACTACATTTTGTTCAGCCATAATGCTTGTCTTACTCATCTAGAGGTATGTACTAGTAGAATATGTGGTTGCTTTGACAATTGACTTAAATATGACCCCAAGTTTAATCTATGGATGAAGGATGGCTCAAATAACACAGACCAATAGACTGAGCTAAATCAATTGGCTGTACAGAAAGATGTGTTGTGACAACGATCACACAAATATTCTGATGTTTTACGTTTAATTTTTAATCTGATTTCAAGGAGACCCTGAGTGGCTACTCCATACCGGATAGTGATAGCGAGACGGAAAAAGTAGCTAATGATGATGGAACAACACCTGTAAGTTTTCTAAGACCACTTCTTTATCATTGTCTGCATTGTGCTGAAAAATGTTGATCACCATAAACAAAGACAACCAGAAAAGGGAACTTGTGTGATGAGGTGTTTGCATGTTGGTAATCTTTGTGGTGGGAGTAAGCGTAAATTTTCCTCATCCATAAGGCAGTATCTGCAAGACACAATTCTAACAGATTTTGATATTCGAGCTACTGTGTGCAAATGAGGAAGTTTATGAGGTGGGCTTGCTTACTCTTCCCTATTATTGTCCCAGGTTGTTGATGATCAGTTGTCTGAAGATGAGTCCCCGAGCTCACAACCTCTGAGTATCGACCCGAGTTTATTGTCCCCCTGCACTTCCGCCACGCCTGTTAAACAGAGTGCTTGTGATGTTATAATACTGTCTTCATCTTCTGAGGATGAGACAGAGAAAACTCACTCGCAGAATACATGCATTCTTACAGCTAAGTCAGGTAAGTGAGCAATCATTTTGCAAGCAGGTACTGTCACCAATGAATGACGCATATTTAAATAAAATATGTGGCAGGCTGTCTTTGATAAGGGAAGGGAAGGAAAGGCCTAAACATCATACACATTTATCCTTCAGACAACTGGGCTTCCTCTGTTTTGACAACAAAGCCGCTGGTGGGGTATTTTTCGGATGTTTTATTGGGTACCGATAGTGCCTGCAGTAACAGCTGTCTTTGGTAAGGAGGCAGAAAAAAAGTCCAGGGAAATTAACCAGCATGCTTGTTCCGAAGTGTAATGCCTGATCGCCTCAACAAAATAATTTGTCAAAGGGGTGTTTCAGGCACCAAGCTGTATCTTTTTTAAACGAGATATTTAAGTTGACATTTTAGAATTCTAATTTGTATATTTAACTTTCCACAACAGAGTGCTCAACACAGCGAGTGATTTCATCATACCAATAATACAATGTACATACATACATATAGGCTGTCACACTATTTCCATTCTTCATAGGACTAATTAAAAGCGTTACACATTTTTTGTAATTGCTTTCCTTCCTGCCTTTCTACACTGACTATGGGCCTCAGGAAGCATATTTTGTGTTCCTAAAGATGATCTTTGCTATTTAGTACCTGCTTTAATTCATCTCACATGAGAGTGTAAGCTACACTATCCCATCTCTCTGAGAAAAACTTGACTGAACGCACATTTTATTGCCTAGCGTCTAGACTGTCGCCTGTATGTTTTTGAGGTGCTTGATCACTATTTGAAAAAACTCTAGCTATATATACATGAGGATATGAATTTGTATCTTCAGAGCTAGCGAGTTCATCTGCCAACATGTTGGTTTTCATGAATGAATAGCTGTGGACAGATTATGCCACAGTGTCATGTCATTTCTAGAACTTCACAATGATACTTGTTGACACTGCATTTCTCTTATACAAAAGCCTTTTATTTCCCTGCTACATAAAAGGATATCAATTGATCTTTTTCAGTTACAAAATGTGAGCCTAGAAGCACAGCGACTCCCTCTACTAAAAAGAAACGTAAAGCTAAGAGTGATCTCAATCGACTTGATGTCACTAAACAGCTGTTCCCACCAACTCCATCCTCTGATCAAGGACAGAGAGAATCAAAGAACATCTCACCTGCCGAAAAACCAAAAACAAGGGGTCTTTCATCGCCATCTAAAACAAGGCGTAGTTCTTCAAAGAAGTCTAAAACTTGGGGTCCTAAAAGTGCCCGCAAGGCTCGTTCATTAAAAGAATTACAGCGAAAACGCAATCACAGTGGTGCTACTGAAACAGTCAATGCTGATGCAAAGACTCCATCAGTTACTTCAACTCCAGTCCATAAAAAGAAACCTAGAAATGATATTACCAATGAATTCGGTGCTACAAATGATGAACGTTCCGCAAGTGCTTCCTCAAGACATCCTAAACAATTACATGATGGTGCCGCAACACCGACTGAAGACGGTGGAATTTTTCCTGATGAGAATTTAGAAGATATAATGCTATCCCTTGACCACTCCAATACTTACTCGCCTAGTAAGAACAGTCCAAGTAAGGTCAGAATACCATACTACCTTGCTAATGTCCGTATCGCTGTAAATGAAGTCATAAACAGTCCGTTCGATAAACGCTACTTCAACATGGAGGATGACAGTACTATTACCGCTTTTCACTGCTGTGAAGGTTTGCCTCTTAATTAAATAGTTGTGTGAAATGGAATACTACAATCTTAATTTTCTTGATAATGCATAACAATCTATTTTCACTGGCTACAAGGATGAATTTTTTCCAGAGCAAACTTATATTTGTTACCATACTATATGGTATTGGTCTTGTCATGAATATCATATTGTTAGTGTGAAAACTCTCATGGGCTATTTTCATAATTATGATTGATGAAGACTAAGCTAAGTGGATATCTCTCTTACAAGTGTTCATCTATGTTGTAGAGGAGACACAAATGTTATATATGAGAATGCTCTTTAGAAGATATGACTGGATACCTGTCTCAAAATTGGACTACACCGAAGTGGGAGATATAAATACAGCATTGAAAGAACTCATCGACAGAAGATTCATTGTTGACAGTAAGACTATTGTGTGGATTTGAATTTTTTGTTGTTGCAAAAATGTGACAGTTTGTCAAAACATCTCTTTGATGACAAGCAAAAATATTTTGACAACGCCCCTGGTACTTGGGTACTGTGAGTTTTAAGTATCTATGCTCTGAGTTATAACAATGAAGTTAGATGAGCTGATCATTTTGTAGTTGATGTATTGAGAAGATCATACTTCTAGTACAGACAGACTGTGTTATTTTGTATTGATGGTGCATTTTCTTTAGATAACAGTGAAGAATCTCTACATGAACTTCTGAATATGATGGCAGTACCTCGCCTGAAGAAGATATGTATGGAAATGAAGATTACTGTGAAACCAAATCGTACAGAGCTGATCAGAGCCATGCTCAAACATGCATCACAGCAGACAGTCAGTAGCATGCTGAAGAGTAGCTGGTCTACGGAACAAGTTATGATTAAAAGGTAGCCTTTACCAAGTTGGAGTTCGATCCACTGTTGGTTGAATTGTCCTCAGAGTAGTCTTATCACATCTGCCCATATCAAAATGGGGCCACTGAGATAAGTCTATTTGGAAGCTGAATGGTATCACACATGATCCTAAACATAAAACCTAGCTTGCCAAAGATTGCTGCAATTTAAAAAAATAACAAATTGCTCCCACTTGAGTACCTTGATCTTAAGAGCACAGCCAACAGCAGTTGAACTAATTGTACTTGACCCTGCAGTTGAAAACAAAGAGAGGCGTAACTTTTGTTTCAAGACCTGGGTTTGGGGAAAATCATAACAGCATAATGGGAAAATTACCATTAGCTCATATCCAATTAGTGGGCAATTAGATGATAGGAGTTCTGGAGTTGTGTATCCAAACAGACAGGGAAGATAACTTACTATTTTGAGATTGAGTCTATTAAATCATTGGAAAACTTATCTTTTGAAGTTACTGTACAAAGGTTGTGCAATAAGTTTTTTCAATGGAATCAAGCATTGTATGAACTGAACTTGCTGTTGCTGTTTACTGCGGATTATCTGACATGGATGATTGATATAGTTATATTATCATGTATTTAGAGTAAGAAAGGAACTCCCAATGTGTTATAAGCTAACAGATCGACCAAGAGATGTCTTCCTGAGAATACTTATGTTATATGCTCTGGTGTTTGAGGTTCAGCATACCCAGAAAGATAAGACAAGTTCTCAGCTCATGTATGTAGAGTTTCAAAATTTAGACTGTTTTAGCCATCAAATCAATGTGATTTCATGATTTTAAGTTTGATGGTTTCATTTTAGGAGCCTTGTTTGTTATAATTGTAATAGGAAAAGACACTGTAACCGTCGCTGTAGCCATCTTGGTTCCCTTGCCCGTGTGAATAAGAATCAACAATAAGAGCTTTTGTGAAGTTGCCCCTGAGATTCAGCCGTATCCTAGTCAAAATGATATGCTGTGTCAGGTTTATTGTATCGCTCACTATCTTTTGTGTTAGGTTAACCAGTTGGTATGTATGCTGTATGTACCTGTTGTTTATATAACTATAATTTTAGCATTGATACTATTTACAACAGCTACACTATGCTGAGAGAAACGATGGGGCAGATACGATATCCTCTTGTGCCTTCAAACAGACAATCTGTGATATTCCTCGACAGGGAGCATGTCCTCAGGTAACTATTGCATAGGCCACTCTCCTTTTCAAGACTGTAGTTCTTTTTAACCGTAACTTGACTGTATTTACATAGTGTGTCTACAATCTGGTTTTGCAGGTTTTATTTCACCCTAAAGGAGTGAATGTAAGCTGGAGTTTAGATAGCTAGATTGGGAGTTGCTTAATGTTGGCTAGCACTAAATCTTGACTAGCTGGGGGACGGACTCTCTTCAAGTAAAGAGGGGGAATAAATGTTAGCTGACTTATTCACACTTTGTGTATTTTGAAGTTGTACCCTCATGGATCAGTATTATCAATGGACAATTCCTGCATATATTCGACAGACAGTTTCTCCGGAGTTTAAATTCCTAAACCTCCAGTGCAAATATTTTACCCCTCTAGAGTATATTGATGTTTAGTAACCATGATTCACCTATATGTTTTCTTAGATTTTAAGCCAGTTTAATGTTTTGCATATCTTCGTCCCGTAGTTAATGAGTATGAAATTTTGCTAATATGCATTTTTTGCAGTGAAAATAATCATGTACAAACACTTGAACTTTTCTTAGGAGACGGAAAGGTGAAGACCTTGAAGAAAGATTAGAAAGCCACCTGAGTAGGAAGGCATTTGATGACGCCCTGCCATACTGTGATAAAGCAAAGGATCTGTACAAACTGTGGATGGCAGATGAATCTCTCATTGAGTATGTATACTATTGAACTGAGCTACCACACCCTAAGTATATATGATTTGATTCATCAATATGTTTATTCCTTGATGAATGAAAAACC
The DNA here is from genome assembly GCA_914767715.1 of Membranipora membranacea. NCBI lineage: Eukaryota > Metazoa > Bryozoa > Gymnolaemata > Cheilostomatida > Membraniporidae > Membranipora > Membranipora membranacea. The sequence goes on along the minus strand of OU612065.1, from coordinate 14,113,490 downwards.
TAAATGCTTCCCTTGAAGACATCAGTATTGTTTTCTTTTTATATATGATGTTGCATACAAGCCTGGAGTAAGTCAGTAATGTTATATGAAAGTTATTGTGATAAGAGTGAGCTGACAACCCAAGCCATCACTAGAGAGGCATATTATAATGGTGAAATAGGTAAAAAATAAATGAATTATCTGTTTTTCTTTCATTCTAAGTGCCATCACCCTTGATTAAAATTTTCCATGATCCCCACTAGGAGTGAGTGGTGCTTATACAGCTAAACCCTGAGTAATTCCCGCTTGTTGTCAAATGGAATGACTGTGTTTTTTTTATATATATTATTTATTCTTACAGACATGATAAAGCATTGCCACCTTATCTGAGGCGGTACACCTGTACAGCTCAGATTATACGTTGCCTTGGTTATGCTACGGAAGTCCTGCAGAAAGTGAAACAGTGGCAGAAAGCAGCTGACCTTATAGAAACATTGCTCTCACAGGATATATATTCTCTGAGTAAAAGAGGCTATTGGTATGATCGACTGGCTCTCATATACGACTTCCATATCAAAGCCAAAGATAAGGTACTGTTCTTGCAATAATATGCTTATAATAAGATATATGTTGTCCAGGGGTTTTGATACTAGATTTTTGACTGTAGATCAGATTTCAGACTTTGATCTGCTTGTCACAGGGTTAAGAGAGGCCCATAGTGGGTTGAAACAAAAACCTACCGCCATTCATTAAACCAAAAAGTTCTTAAGTATGAAATACAAAAGGGGAACCCGCAGCTGCAATGTCATATGGAAATACGAATGTGATGCAGCAACAACCGAGCTTGTGCTTTCATTTGGGCTTGTTAGTTTATTTAGACTGAATGAAAAGTTCTATATTTAGCAAAAGAAGGTGCTATTTACTCTCATTCAAAGTTGTGTTCTCTTCTTGAATGTGGGGATCTCACTTATACTGAGTAGCAGCTCAGGATTTAGCTGGAAAATTCTGTATTTTGGTTACCACATCTCAACCTGAAAGCCTGATTCACTCATAGAAAGTTTTCAAGATTTGCTATTACCAACTGTTCTGAAAACCTGAGCCATTAAAATCTCAGTGATACTAAAATATCTTTAGTCTCACAAGTCTGACTGTACAAAATGTTTTCAATTAGATCTTTTACATTCTGCAACTTATTTACGAACAACGATCCCAAAATTACAGTGAATGTTGCAGAACTGCTCAAGCATTAAATCTGATACATGGCTATGTTGCAAGACACTTTCAATACTGAATTTGTATTCGAAAGCATGAAATATTGCCTCTTTAAAATAAAAAAGCAATGATAAATATTATGTTTTAGCGTTGTTAACGCGCTACCAGCTACATCTCACCTACCTCTGCCTCTACAGTAAATTCATCTCTCAGACAGCAAAGCTAGATTTTATTTTATTTTCTTTCAGGCATTGGGTGCCATTCGGCGTGCTTTGTCAGATGATAATGTAAGAGTTGGGTACAGACTGAGTATATATCAGCGATTAGAGAAGCTTAGGAAAAGTCAGACTACTAAGAAACTCACTCTGGACATGAATGACCTAGAACATGCGGAGATCATCCCTGCTCCAAATGTAAGACCTCACGATATATATTTTCTCTTCGTGACTAATGCGGCAGTCTGTAGTTTATAGCCAGAGCATGTTATATGAAATAATTATGATAGTTCAAGCAGAAATTAATCTGTTGAATAAGGTGGAGACTACATTTTTTTTCATCTAATGATTGTTAATGATTTCTCCAGCTTGTATAAAAAGATTATTAATATTAGCATGTCATTTTCGAGTTATCCTCTCATTGAACATAAGTTCAGAGAGAGGATAACAATCTGAAATAGCAAATCCTTATAGTTCCTATCAGTTATATGTTAACCAAGACAGCTATAAACTTAGAATTAACTTTTCGTGCTCGTGGTGCTTTACTATAGGCTAGAATAGCTCATGACAAGCATGTCTTTGTTGGTAGTTTTACAGACTACAGAACTGAGTAGTTTGTATGATAATTGATACGATATGAAGTATATTGTTGCTGAGCAAGCATGATTGAAATGTGAGGCTGAGTCACTCAACTTTCTTCGTTGGTTTAACATTGATTCTGACTTGATATCTCTCTGCAGTATGAAATCAGTGGTGCGACGCTTGACAGGAAGATACCAGATTCTGACAGAGTTAACGTGTTTGTCACCACGTCATGTGATGGTAGTATATCTCAATGCAGTGTGGAGACTGTGGCGCTACAACATTACATGTCTAAATATCAACTCAACAGAGGTTAGTGTTTCGTTACTTGCCAGAACATAAAATACCTAGTATAAAGAAAAACAAAAGCCCAGGGTACAAAAAAGAGTGTTTTATGAACAAAACATTATAATGGCTAGCTTTAAGATTCCTACCAAAGACTGTTTCATTTTTTTCAAAGATAGGCTGGAATTCTTATATGTGGAATTAAGTCTTATTTAAATAATTTGGTACAATGTGTATCATTGAACTTGCCGATGTTTTAATATCCCTAGCGAGTCAATACCATCAGGGGCACTAACATCTTTATAAAACTCCTTTTTTGAAGATTTTCATGCCTAAAAATACTAAAGAATTATCTTTTGTCTTTGAAACAAGTCCATTAAAAACAGCACAATCTAATAAATCTAGAAGCAGTGTCACATGGTGTACAGAGGATTTCAGTAGTTGGTACTTTTTCTTCATCAATAAATTGTTACTGGAAGTTATGTATAATCTTAATAGCTCTTGAGGAAACTAACAGTTAGTTCTTCATTCTCATGCAAATTCTTCCTACCCATAAGTTATGAAAAACTTTTTATTATGAATATTTCATTAATTGCACACCAGCAGTGAATTCCAGTGGTTTGTTAGTTGGGGTTATTTTATGTGCTGCTTAAATCAGGTTTTGAAATGCAAATTACTCTTTGGAGTGAGGTTCTTAGATGCATTTCTCAAGTGGCTTGTACCAAACTTTTTACAACTAGCAAACTGTTTACATCATATCTGAGTGCACTCCAGAGGCAAGTGGTGAACTCTAACATCCACTTGAAAACTACTCAGCTAAAGACATTAATGTCCAGACAAATACAAAAATCAAACAGAAATTGGATTAATTAAAAATCAACAACTCAGCACTAACGCCCTCAATATATGATAACTTTGAGCAGGGCCTGACTTCGGGCATCGAGGTAAAATTTTATCATTCCCCATGTGGAAGAGAGGTCCCAGATTGAGGTCCCGGATTCCATTCTAGCTGTGAAATAACAGAACGCACCTGCCCCGTTCCAGGGGTTTGCTTCCAGGATAACATGAAAATTGAAATGTATACGCCCACACTGATCTTGATGGTTATGAATGTTATAAAAATGCCCGCCCCATTGCACCATTAGGGAGTTTGATTTTCCTCCTTGCTGACGTAATGGTTTTCAATGTTAAAGTATCCACATAGATAACATTATGGTATATGATGGGTAGAACAGGAGTTTTTAACAGATGATTATCTCATTTGAATTATTGGTTTGATGCCAATCTCGCATAAATTATTGGTTAGCTGCCAAATGTACCTGGACTACTGATGGACCTTTGAACTTTTTTGAAGTAGTGGTAGTGTCATTTCAGTGTCATGATAACAAAATGCCATTTCCACTGAACTAAAACTAGGTTGATCTGCATATTATTGTTATCAGTGCTATTTTGGTCTGTATAACTTTCTATTTCTGTTCATTGACTAAACAGGATGACTGGGTCCTTCATCGGTAGATATTTAGCCGTCCTATTGTATCTCTTTCTCTAACTTCTGTAGATTAATGGCAGGCTAAAAAAAATTTCCACTAGCCGCATCTTATTAAGGGTGTTGCCTGGATACGCCTGCTTGCAATGTTATTATTTTTCAATTTTGAATTAGGAATGATCTATAATGTGCCGGTGTCTAGCTGTTTTGATAATTTGTAATCTTTCATCAAAGTAGGAAAGTATTGAGGGTGAATTGAGGTAATCTTGTCAATGATAAAAGAGATGAACCTGTCTTATTATATGAAAAAGGTAATTTACAATAATGATTTCCCTCATTTCCACAAACAGGTGAGCAGTGAGAAACTGATGTGCTAATTGTATTGTTTCCAGAAATTTTTTTGTTATCCCACCCATTCTCAAACAATAATCTAGGTTATTGTGATATAATCTATAGCTTTTTTGGGCGATAAAAATTTTCAAAGCAATCTAGAAAATTTATAATTTGTTATGCAAAGATGGTATAATTAAAGATTTTCAGTTATTCGAAATGAAAAATAAACAAAAAATGATAATGATTTTTTAGAAATCTTAATTCTGTGTGCTAGTAGGTCGTGTTGAAATATAACTTTATTTCATTATTTTAAGAACTACAAGACCAAGGTATATTTGGTGGGTTCTAGTAGCTTCCCCTAATGATGTCATTTCTGTCTTATTTTTCACCCGTTAGGCTGCTATGTTAAAATTGATATGCATTACATGTGCGTAGGATGAATGGGTACAACATTCCAATTAATGTACAGAATTTGGGTTGATGTATTTCTGATATTATTTCTCACGTTTTTTAAATGAATTGTTACTTTGACACAGGAATGTTACTCTGTTGTGACAGAAAAAACGTGTAGTGTAGCCATGTGCAGTGTAGCCATGTGCAGTGTAGCCATGTGCAGTGTAGCCATGTGCAGTGTAGCCATGTGTCAAAAACAAGGACCCATATTCATCAATAAATCAATAGTAAGATTGATCACATCCTGGCACCACACCAAAACAAAATCAACCCTCCCAACACTGGCATCCTCAACTATTTAATCTCATTTAGCAAATTGACCACACTGCGAAATCGTATTCATAGAAATGCAATCATTTAAATTTGCAAAATGTTGTAGCAGTTAATGGAGTTTCTCGTTTTTTGCTGGCCCAAATACCTTTCCTCCCGAGTCCAAAAGCTCATCTGCTTTTTTTCTTTTAGGTTTGCATGCAGAGAGTTCAGTATTCACTACTATATATGGTTTGTTATTCTGGGATGTTATCTACATGCCGGATATACCCGATACATTCTATAACCTACACCAGTACCAACCACTGGACTTCCAGACCGATCTGTTCTATGAGCGAAGGCGTGAAATGCTCGACAAACAGCTTAATGTACTCAGAAATTCATCCGAGGAGGTAAACTCATTTACATCCACACACCAAAAAAAAAGCAAAAATCTGCTGTAAATTAATATGTTGCAAAGGCAATATCTTTCAACTCTGTGTCCGGTCTGAAAATTGGAAAATCATATCTTCCATCCAATTTCCTACAATAAAACTCATTAGAAACATGCTCTCTGTCTCTCAACCAAATTTCAAATTACTATCATAAGTTCTTGCAAAATGAATGCACAGATTGCCATCTAAAATATAATATGCCAGTTGGCTTAGATATGCATCGAGTAAGTTGCTCGGCACATGAATGTGTATTTATGGAACGATAAAGAATATGGGATGGTGATATGTAGCATAAGATGAAAAAAATATAGACCCTTTGATTTGAGGTAATAATTATTCAGTTTTATAACAATCAATACGTTTGTTATTTATGAATTCATTCATCTGTCATGTGCCATGTGCCATTTGCATGTGTGGAGGAAATCCAGAGACAAAACTGCTAACCCTGCAGAGGTATGCTGTCACATGGCACACTTGGTGTATACCGTGAGCTAAAAATAGATCTGTATGGGCAACCAATCAGATTTAAGAATGAGCCGAGCCTGTCAACATAGCCACCGTGACTCAGTATTTTATAATCTATGACACCTGGGGCGTTGCTCACACAGATTTACATAATGGTAAACGGTGAGAATGTTTTGGTTTTGATGAAATTACTGGCAATTCAGACAATAAATAACTATAATTAATCTCACTGTCAAGAGGACAATGCACTCAGTTGGATAAGCCAGCTTAGTGCAAGGGCACACTTTAATTCACTGGCTGAAAGTTCACATTGATCAATTAAATATTTGTTCTTTTAATTAACTAATTAATGAAATTGAGTAGCTGTTAATATTATGGTTAGCTAGGTGATTAAAATGATGTGCCCCACCTCCCTACATCCTCATTCGAAGTATGATTCAAGTAACCAAGCTATGTCGCTTTGATCTATGGTTATCAAAGACTCATTTTTTGAGGCAATGAACATCTAATTTTGCCTGCAGAACGGATTTCCTTGCCACCCTTCACTGCAGTCATACCAGAAAATGTTTTCATCCAATGTAAATGGCAATTAGTTGCTTGCATTGACTTAACTACACTAGATATCCTGGCCCAACAAGTGCAAACCATTTTAAAATTTGGTGTATGCTTGGAGAATCAAATGTAGAAAACCAGCATGAATTTATTCTTTTTTCATGTCTTTATTTTCAGGATCTGCTCTCCCTTATTGATGGTGTATGGAGTACTCACTATGATGTCTGCTCTGTATGCGTGTCCTGGAATATATTCAGCTCGCCCGAGGATGCTGTGGTAGTATTACAGGCTTATAAAAAATTAGAGAAACCCTATTATTTGATGTGCCCTATGATTATCATAGATTAATATTCATCGTAACCGCTGGTCATAATTCCTCAGTGACCATAATGATTGTGCCAAGTTATGGTTGTGTATTTTTCCCTCCCTATTATAAAACAAACTCTTGCGATATTTCTGTTGGATCCTGTCCAGCTGTTTGTTATTGATGATTGCAAGAAGCACTTACAACACACTTGATAGCGCATTACACATTGTAGGGTTTGATCCTGTGTATGGGTGTAAATGTTGTGGCCGATATGTGTGAGAGATTTATCCGAGGTTACAGATTCTGTCGAAGCGGAATGCCTGACCTCACCATGTGGAATGCTGACACAAAGGATTATAAGGTATAAGCTCTAGGATTTCCGTTATGAACTAACAACATCTGGATTTATGAATGGTCAAAAATGATGAAATTATTCCTCAAGAATAACTAAGCCACTTATGAGAATTAAGCACCTTATCTCTTAATTGTCTGGGTAGACCACTTCCCTCACAACCCTAGCCGTACATATGGGAAAATTGTTATTCTGATTTCTTGTACTTATATTTGTATTTCGTATTGATGATACGTTATTAACTATGAATATGCCAGCAAAAATTTTACAAAAAAACTTCCAAATAAAATCAATGTCAATTTTAAAAATACAAACAAATTTAGAAGAAGCCGCGTTTCCCTTTCTGCACAAAAGTTATTTATACATACATAATTAATACATTAATTATAACAATTTATGTTATTATGTGTAAACTGATGTAATCTGTAATAAAAACAACAAAAAAGACTAGATGCCCTAGATTTACATGTTTAGGAATCGATTGTTTTATAATTTTTGTTGATGAGTATGACAAAAGGAGGATGAATTTCAGATTGTAGAAGTCAAGGGACCGAACGATAAGCTATCCACTAAGCAGATATTATGGTTAGATTTCTTCATGAGAAGGGGAGCACAGGTTGAAGTTTGTTATGTCAAGGGTAAGTTTTCTGCGCTGCATCTGCATTTCATATATTTCAAAGTCAGCCATAATTAATATCTCCAGACATGAACTTTTCGTATAATCCGTTTTTCTAAAAGAACTGGATAAGATCCAGATCAGGCAAGGGAGGGGGGTTATCTAGCTTTGATTTTTCTGCTTGCAAAGAAAAGTATTGATCCAAACTTCAGCATTATTGGGCACGAGCTGTAAATTGCACTGTTTGAGGTCTTGTCGAAATGCGTGTCTCAAATCTGAATGATAATTTATCAAGATAAATAGATGTATCCGAAAGTTCTTGATTGTTTTACCAAGTTTAACCGCTGATAGGGAGGTTTTTTGACTTACTAGATCTTAAAACAGGTGATAAAGTAGCTGACAACGATTGGACATGTCATATTCCCCGGTATTATATATCATATTGAAAGTTAATTTACCTAGCGCTATCAGTGCATATTGGCTAGAGTTTAGTATTAGGGTGACTTAATTTTAGCTAGCACCAAGGTTTACTAGGTTTATATAACATTATGAGGTTTAGTTACTGTAAGCCAGCCATAAATTTCTCTATTTTTAAGCAAGTGCAAAAAGGCAAAAGATCAAAATCATTTCCAAACACAGAACCTCAAATCTACATGCAAAAAACAAAACTTGGATAAAATTTCTAGAAAAGCTCATTTGTGACAATGAATGTTGGTACAGTTTTCCCGAACAGTAAGGGTGGAGCTTTCACGAGGCTGACGGAATATGACGCATGAGTAAGGGGAAATTTACATTTATGTACCACTATCAACGAGAATATGAATATATACAATGACTGCCATTAAGTTCTAAGATGAATCAGCCTATCCTTTCTCCCTTGTGTGCTAAGTACTTGAGTACTTGTGTTTTTGAAACCTATTAGAATATCATCTCAGTATCATTGGTCTTCGACCTAAATCACTTGGTTTTGTACCAACACAATGCTGGCTCCTTATTCAGTTGAGCTTTTGATCGTGATTGGGAAAGAATCGGGTCTTTGGTATCATTCTAAAGTTCTCAGTCTGATTTAGAATACTGCTATAGGTTTATTAACAGCCTGTTGCCCAGTTTCACTGATTTTCACTCAAATTTGAGGTACTAAAAATATACTGTTCTGTATAAATCATAGAAATAATATCTTTAGTACCTTCTCATCTCAACTTCGAGTGAAACGAATTGAAACTTAGTTCGAGGCCACAGGCTTTTATGAACTTTGAGCAGTATTCTAGTTTAGACCTCTAGAATGATACCTAATACCTGATTTTTTCACAGTCACTTATGATTTAATATAAAAAAATCAAGCCCTTCTCGCATGCAAATAAAACAGTTGGGTTGGAAAAAGCTGACTATTTCATTTCTTTTTAGTGAGTGCCAGATCTTTGAATCACAGAAAAACTGTCGAAGCAACTAACTGATGTTCTGTGATCAGATGCTCATAAACTGCCCAAGTCATTCCATCAGAGGTGCTTGAATACGTACGTTATGCAATCATAGGCTTTAGCCTTGAACATTGTGAAATTAAATTCTATTTTTAACATTATTGAGTGTATCTTCTTTGAGGACCGCTGCAAAATGCATGTGCATGTACTAAGAGAATTATTTTTAACCATCAAAAAAATCAAAAACTGTAGAGTTGTAGTATACTAACTGCCACAATCGTTATTTAGAAATCAATATTATTTTTTTCTTCTTTTGAATCAAAAATAATATATTACAATTTATTAATTTTTATCAGTTTATTTTGTGCAAATAAAAATAATATTATATTGTTATAAATTTGGTTTAATGAAGTTTTGAATTTAAAAACCTTAGGAAAAATATAAGAATTTAAACTTGTATCTACTGGATTTGTGATTACAAAAGAAGTGAAAAAAAGTATTTACACTTGATACAAAATATACATGGAGTTTGGTTTACGTTTTCAAAACAACCGAAAAATGTGTTTTAATGAAATATGTGCAATTTATGGAATAACATGAATAGCTACAAAAAAATACTGTAGGTGTAAATAGGAAATTACCTGAGTGACTAGACCAGATACACAAATAATATAAGACACTGGTCATAACAACAGCCGTCATTACTGCCGACATGGCTTTCAGCTTTTTTAAAATTGCTGACATCGAGCTGTTTTGCGACTAGATAGGATGATAGCACCTGAGGCAAAGCTGCCTATATATGAGAAAAATGGGCCTAAAATATAAATCTGATAACAATAGCTGTCATCATCAGCAAGGACATTGCAGTAATGGAGGAGGCAGAGTTGTAGCCAAGTCCTCCTGCGCCTGCTTGATCAAGTATTCTCTGTAGATGATCTTCTTCTGAGCCAGCAAGATCTAGTCCATATTTGTTCAGCAGCACTCTCAGTTCATCTGTAATGGAAATTTTTTAACTCATGAATGCAAGACATGATTTACAATGAGGGTTCAAATCTAATCACCAGTGAATCTATGAACAGCATCATCAACATCAGCTGTATTTTGATAACAATTATTTCGATTAGAAACTGCAAATGGTAGAGAATTGTTCCATGTCAAATGTGATGAAAAATATTTTTGAGGTAAGTTATCACACTTCAATAATTTATGAAACAAACCTTCTTTGCTAGATTCTGCTGCAACATTGTAATAAGTTTGAGCCTCATTACTCTCTTGACTGTCTGAATCACCATCACTTTCACTATCACTGTCATCTTCTGAGCTGCTGTTCTCTGCGGAGTCATTATCATCTTGGGAGTCACTATCATCTTGGGAATTGCTATCATCTTGGGAGGTACTTTCATCGGCAGAGTAACTGCGATCTGCTGAGTTGCTGTCATCAGCAGAACTACTATCATCAACGGAGTAGCTGTCATCGGCGGAGATACTTTCATCGGCAGAGTTACTGTCACCGACAGAGTTACTGTCATCGGCAGAATTACTTTCATCGGCAGAGTTACTGTCATCGACAGAGTTACTGTCATCGGCAGAATTACTTTCATCGGCGGAGTTACTGCCATCGGCGGAGTTGCTGTCATCAGCGGAGTTACTGTTGTCTGCAGAGTCACTCTTGCTATCACTCTCTTCTTTGCTCTCACTGCCATCACTTTCATCTGCATCACTGGTACCTTCTGAATCGATATCACCAACGGAGTCAATGTCATCATCTGAATTGATATCATCATCTGAGTCGATATCATCCTCTGAATTATCATCGCTGTCTCCATCAATGCTGCTGACATCAGATTCATGAGAATCATCTCCCTCATTGTCTGCTTCCTCATCGATATTGGTGCTTTCCACTGAATCATAGCTGCTGTCAGACTCTTTAGGTCCATCATCTAAAATACCAGATGAGACGTCATCAGGATTTTCTGCAGAATCTGTTTCATCAACTGATTCACTTGTTGGATTGAAGCCATCATTGGAAGCATCACCATCCTTGCTATCTTCTCCTCTCTCAACGCTGTCATCAATCTCTCCATCTGTACTAGTAGCTGACTCATCTTGGACACTGGATGCATCGTCATCTCTTAGTTCACTTGATGCAATTGATGATATGGTGTCATTGAAGTCCTCTGTAGATATGTTGTCAGTATCATCAGGCATATTTGTTGATGGTTTGGTTTCCTCCTCTTCATCAGTCAAATATATATCTTGAGTTTCTGCACCTTCGTCCTGATCCATTTCATCATTTTTATCGGCATCATGTCCACCCGTTGCATCAGTAACATAGATAGTATCTGAAAAAAAGGAATTATCTTGGTCACAAATATGCTTCAGAAATGATAGTAAGGGGTTTGAAATGATATAATGTTGCATAACAGCTCCCTCCTGAACAGAGCTAATTTTTTTCCTGTTAAAATTACCTTGTGCTGTGGTTGCCTCCGCAACTTGTGCAGTGGTTGACTCTATAACATCTTCTGTATCAACCTCATGGTTATCACTATCTAGCTCTTCCATGTCAGCTGTATCAGCAACTTCTGCAGTGGTTGCCTCTGTCACTTGTACAGTGGTTGCCTCGGTAACTTGTACAGTGGTAACTTGTGCAGTGGTTGCCTCAGTAACTTGTGCAGTGGTTGTCTCTGCAACTTGTACAGTGGTTGCTTCTATAGCATCTTCTGTATCAACTTCATGATTACCACTATCTAGCTCTTCCATATCGGTTGTATCAGCAACTTGAGCAGTGGTTGCCTCTATAACTTGTACAGTGGTTGCCTCTGCAACTTGTGCAGTGGTTGGCTCTGTAATATCTTCCGTGTCAACCTCAGGATTACCTCCATCTTGCTCTTCCATATCTGCTGTATCAATATCTTGATGGTCATTTCCATCTTCTGCACCATTAGAATCAGCCTGACGCCCTAGGTCCGCTGTTTGAGTATTATCCACTGGGCTATCTCCATAGGGAGCTGTGCAAACTAGCGCCACAAGAGCAAAAAAAGCTACAATCACAAACTTCATCTTGGCTGTACTGCTGTTTGACTTGTGTGCATGCTGTTTATTGTTCCCTGCTTTTATAGACGGCTAAAAACCAAATGGGTGTGTACACCATGACTGCCTTGACGCAATGGAGCATGTGTGCGCATATTTTTATGATAATTAGGTTCCCTACCAATCACTATTAGTCATGAAAAAACCACTATGATAGGCCACTACAGATTTGCAACACAATCATGAATAATTGTGGCAGTTGAAAGGGCCAAAAGATCTTTGTACTGCAATTAATCCATTTCGTTAGCAATGTTAATAATTGTGGCTTAAGTTACCTAAGTAACCTTAGTTATAAGTATGTTATTTATCTCCTATAAGTGGTACTAGCAACCTGGATTTGGCATGGAATTATCTGGTTATTTTGGTTGAATTATTTATTCACAAACACACCCATAAATCTATAGTGAGATAATAAAAGCCAAAAAAAAAATGGCAAACTCTAAACATGATACAGAAAAATAAGTTTTCAGTTAAAATCCCATTACAGGCCCGTAGTTCTAGGGGAGGCAGGGACACTCTGCCTCCCCTAGAATGCACAATAGAATGGCCTAAAAATTCTATAATTTAATATTCTATGTCAGAATCAGCTCATTAGGGACTTATATATGCTATTTATTTATCATTAAAACGCATTGGAGGCAGGGATTAACCCCATACTCCACAAGAGGAGCTTACAATAGCCCATGGGAGGTTGGGCGGTCATGGTAGATTCAAGAACCTATGAGAGAAAGAGCATTCTTACTAAGATTGTTTCTCTTCTTAGTAAGAATATATATATATTAATCCGAAACCCGCCATCCCTTCTAAAGCTTTTAAACAGTTAGACAATTTTCTGTTTTCGCCAAAGACTTTTTATTAAGTCTATGGTTTTCACTGAAAATAAATACAGTTTTGTTTGTCAATTCTGCACCAGATTAACAATATCTTATGCATGGTAAGTACCTTGTCTGCCAAACAATATAATTATTACAACGGCATTGATGGTCACTTTCGGTTATAAATGCGTGAAGCACACCATATCTTTTTCCAATAATTTTTTGAGTTATAAGAAAGAAAAAAGATAGATTTCTTTCTTTCTTACCCTGATTTATGCATTGACTACTAGAGTATATAACATAATTACTCAGTCAAATTAGAGGCAGGTCAAGGGGTCATGTGTCATTTGATTGAGCATCCGTTGGTGTTGAATCTTTCGGACAAATGAATAATTAACCGTATTTGTAACCTTGTGCATGATTGCAATATCTAGGATTTAGAGGACTGTGAGGAAGTTCCCTCAGTTTTTCACTTGTTTGGACAGTTGGATACAAAATTGATGATTGAATCGGCAATTTCACCTCATTTAGAACATGTCCACCAAATTTCAGTATTTCTTTTCAAGATAAATGCCCTGCTACTCTTTCATAATATGATTTGAGTTAATTTCAATCTATTTATGTAGCAATGCGCTAACCCTCTCATCAATAGTTTATACGTGCATACTGCTGATACATCTCATGTCAAACTCAGTATGGCGAGTTCCCCAAATGGCTCTTGTAACCTCTCAACTCAACCCGAATACTATTACTGGATAACTCAATACATATAGGTATAATTTAGATTTAGGACTAGGCGCTTTATAGTAATATTTAATTTGTCTTCTGCTTGCGCATGAGGGGGAAAACTAATGTGGCTGGCACTCAATGTGATTCATGCCACACATAACAATGATATATTTAAATTCATTTCTTGCACTTTTTACATTGTATATCGCCAACTTGTTTGATTGTTTGTGTCAAACTGATATGAATATCAGTATTTTCAACAGCCCCGACAGACAATGCATTGAGTGCATTGAGGATACATATTTATATATACAGTTTGATTTAATACTTTACTGATACAATTTATTGTATGTAATTTGAAAAAAAACTAGTCAGGTTTCAATTTGAAGAAATACTGTTGGAATGAAACCATTACATGGTATGAAACAACTGTTAGTAGACAATACTGTAACAATTCTAAATGAAGATGGAATATAACAATACAATATAATGTCAACTAATGATGTCGTGAATTGATTAGAGCTGATATAATTATCAATGTGATTGCATATCCGGGTGACTTTTCTTGAAAATCTATCAATAAGATAACTTATCAATAATACTGGTCCTTGTGACCGACAGAGGCAACCCATATGGCTTGACAGGGTGAAAGATCTGTCCGTTCAATTCAGCCTCTGCTTATCTAAGATACGAGTGTGACAAAAATGATAAAATTAAGGGTAAACAAATTGTTGTGCCGTCTAAAGCATAAATGTTGCTGCCAGAGCAACACAAATGAGTGAGAAAAATCCGCTAACTGAGGATGCAGAGCTACCATACAGATCAGTGAGGCTTGCAACTCCAGCGTCATTCAGTATTTTTTGTAGCTCTTTCTCGCCTGTTCCCTCAAATTTGAGGCCAAACTTAGACAAAATACTGTTTAAACCATCCCCATATTCTCTGGCAGCACCCACTTCAACGTCTTCACCGACACTATCATCATTTTCTGCAGAGCTGTCATCAGAATTGGACCCCTCACTGGAGCTGCCACTATCACTTCTGCTGCTGTCATGGCTTCCGCTATTGCTGCCACTGTCACCATCGTTTTCACTGTCACTTTGGTTATCACAATCACTGACATTGCTGTCGCTGTCACCATCACTGCCACTTGAATCATGGCTGCTAACATCACTGTCATCATCACTATCATCGCTATCACTGTCACCATCTTCACTACCTTGGCTGCTTCCGCTGTTGCTCTCATTGGCGCTACTATCATCCCCACTTTCACTGCCATCGCTGCTATCACTATCCTCGTTTGAATTGTGGGAATCATCATTTGAGTCATCTCCTGAATCACTTTCATAGCTAACAGAGTCATCTCCTGAATCGGACTGGTCTCCTGAGACAGAGTCTTCCCCTGAGTCTGGTCCATGTTCTGACTCAGAATGCTCTCCTGAGACAGAGCCATCCTCTGGCTCAGAGTAATCTGCTGTTTCTGATCCTTCTCCTGAATCGAAATCATCTCCCACGGCAGAGCTGTCTCCCAAGTAAGATCCATCCTTCAATTCAGATCCATCCACAGAGTCTACAGAATCGAGATCTCCATAACCATCACCAACCTCAGTTCCCTCTTCAGAATCATCCAAGGAATTATTGCCATTAGACTCATCGTCACCAAAGTCATCACTGTCGGAGCTGTCATTGCCAGAGCTGTCATTGCCAGAGTCGTCAGCATCTGGAGTGTATCCTACTTGACCTTCATAGCCATCACTGCCATCAGTTCCGTTGATTCCATCATTCCCAGAGACATCACTGTCTGATCCATCTCCTGCTTGGCCTCCGTTACCATCATCAGAGTCTTTCTGAAAGTCATCTCCATCATCACCTTTGTCATCGACACCATCAGGCACATCAGTAATGGAATCATCACCAGTTAATTTGTTATCCGAATCACCAGCTGATCCACCATGCCCTAAATTTTTGCCATTTGATCCATCTGACTGATCGCCGCCCTCAACTGTAACGATATTGAATTGTGTCAATAGTTTTCATAGTCAATAGTATATGCTTGCCAAAACCTGTACATGGACCGCCATGGGCATAAAGAATAGCGATTAATGGAAGCGAAACTGCTATGTTAATAATTTGATGAAAAGTAAATTTTAGTGAAAACAAAATAGGAAGAGTTAAACAGCTTTTGACAAATCACAACAAATATTTCTCAGATTGACTCATAATTTCTTATATAATTCTCACCTTTATTTCCAATATCATCACTGCTGGCACCATTGTCTCCGCTGGCGTCATCAGCACTACCGGCAGCAGTATTATTGGCAAAAGTATTAACAGCATCACCGTTGGCACCACCAGTGGCATCAACACCAGCATCATCATCGATCACGTCATCATCTTCAGCCGTACCGTTGCCATCAGCAACACCATAATCAAGACTGTCAGCATCAGCATCACTTTTTGTATCAATATCATCTGTCACATCTTCTTCGACACCTTTACCCTCAGCAGCATCTGCAACTTCATCAACTTTGTTTCCATTTTCTCCAGCAGAGCCTGCGCTACCTGACTGTGTCCCTCCAGCTACTGGTGGTGCAGCAACATCACCAGCTTCCTCAGTGAATCCATATGGGGCTGCTGAAGTGATTGTCAAGAGAGCAAAAAGAGCTAGAATTGTGAGCTTCATCCTGACCTGCCTGCAGCGGATATATTTCTGATAATATCTGGCAGTGTTCCTGTTTTATATTTATCTTTCAGTTGGGTGTGCTTCAATTTTTGCCAAGTTAACGTCATAATTTTAGACATACCTCTCAGTTTGTGGTGAGTAACGTTTTATGGGCTGGTGTAGAGTTGCATTACTAATGCGGCACACCTAGGGCTTGATCAAAATATCTGTATTAATAATTCCAGATGGGATCTTAAAAAAATATTTGTCATGCTAATATCTCAAGTTTTTTTACCAGTTAACCTCATTATGTGTATTTTTATTCAGAAGAATTGTAGTACTGTTCAATTTGATGTAAAACACTAGGAAAAATTTGGGGTTCTGACTTTCAGGATCAGGGGAAGAGAGTGATGATCAGATTTAAAACATTTCATTCAATTTTACTTCTAGATATTTACATGCCTTAAAGGGCAACCAGGGTTTCAAACAACTTCTCATTGATAAATAGCAGATTGTACCTTCTGCATAGGGAAAAAGTAAAAAAAATAATTCGGACGATTATTCAGCCAGAATTCTTGTGAAACATTACATCCATCAGCTACTCTAACCCAGCTGTTCCTGTTATTATTTAGCCTGTGCTCTATCATTCTTCCAGCAATGTCTTGGAACCTCCCCTAAACTGAAGTTTTACCCAACTTAGAGTCAGCAACTACATAGAGTTTTGCGCTGCGTCATGCACAAAGCTAATGCTGCCTATCAAATTCTTTACTGCCCATTTATGCATAGCTGCGAAACTTTGGTTGCCCTTTAATAACTGAGGCCTAAAGGATTTCTCTGTTCTTGTTTCTGAAGTTCTATTCCAATAAAGCCAGGTGTTGAGCAAAATAAATAACTGCAACAAGTTTGTGACATCATATCTTATTCGTCATATATCGCCACTTCTGCTGTTTCTCAGGAACTACCTGGCCCACCTCAAGAATTCATTCCATGACAGGTAGGTAGCGGTCTGACTGAGATTCAATCTCGTTAAAGGGCAACCAAGGTTTCGCAGCAATGCATTAATGGGTAGCAAATAATGTGCTGGGCAGCATCAGCTTTGTGCATTACGCGACGCAAAACTCAAAGTAGTTGCTGACTCTAAGCTGGGTAACACTTCAGTTTAGGGGAGGTTCCAAGACTTTGCTGTAATAATTATAGAGCACAGGCTAAATAATCACAGGAACAGGAAACTGCTATGTGGTATTCTCTTTTAGCTGAGTTTGAGTACCTGATGGAAGAAATGTTTCACAAGAATTCTGGCTGAATAATCATCCGAATTATATTATGTCTTTTTCCCCATGCAGAAGGTGCAATCTGCTATTAATCAATGGCCATCAATGAGAAGTTGTTTGAAACCTTGGTTGCCCTTTAATCATTAACGAAATTGGACTGAAACATATAGGCAGCAATGGACAAAGCGAAGCAGTAAATTGCCCTATGCAGAAGTGTGATGAAAATCTCTGTTGTATTTGATGTCTAGTTATGTACAACAATGGTTCGCTTTTTTTTGGTATGTTGTTGAGCATTGAGTAGAAATATTTCCGAACTAACTCTCCTATGGCAAAAGCGTCGCATCGCATGAGAGGTCAGAAATAAACTTATCGCTATTGCAAAAATCTTTGACTTAAAGACATGAGGCCTAAAAATGAAGTTTTACAAAAACATTGTTTCTCTAGTTGGTTCCAAGTGTCCTATATATGATGAGCTGCCAAACCATTTACCTCAATAATCTTACCTAGAGGGCCCGATTTGAAAACTGTACTTTCAGAGGTCACTGTGACCCAGTGTAAAATATTTGAGAAATTTGAATTGTGAGATTGACTATAAGACCTGATAACAAATACAATATAAAAGATAGCTGATATGTCAAGTTAGGTCATGCTAAGTCACCAATCACGATGAGAAAAAATAGAGTACTGTTACAGTGTCGTTGTTTAGAAGGAAGAGGAGTCAAAAATCTTCTAGGGCGCCATGTCACACTAGGTGGGGTGATGTTAGCTCCTCCTGTGGGGTCTTGGGCAAAGATTCGGACCTCAAAGCAGGTTTATATATAAGAAAAAAGTCTCAAATGAGCTGATTGTTACTTGGATTATTCATTTACAGTGTTTTTAGGGCACTAAATTTAGCATTATAAAGCATAACTGGAGCTATGGGCCTATTTTACTTGGCTCTAAAACTGTTTTAGAATAATTGAAACTATAAATGAACACAGCCACCTCACTGAGAACCACTGAAAGTAAGATAAG
The DNA here is from genome assembly GCA_914767715.1 of Membranipora membranacea. Taxonomy (NCBI): domain Eukaryota; kingdom Metazoa; phylum Bryozoa; class Gymnolaemata; order Cheilostomatida; family Membraniporidae; genus Membranipora; species Membranipora membranacea. Next base: position 14,094,953 of record OU612065.1, on the reverse strand, counting down.
ATCACTCTTAGGAGAATTGTCACCAGGGATCAATACCAAATGCCATCATTATTGTTATTATACACTTATTTCATTTGGCAGACAATTTTATCCTTGGTAGGATGTTTACCATAACTTGCCAAAGAAAGAAAGGGAAGTGAGATATACCTGGGTCATAGAGGTGTTATCATTGAACCCCAAAGTTTTGATTGAAAAAATATTACAACAAAGCCGAGAAAAGGATATTTACATAATGTCCGACATCATTAATATATACAAAAATTAGTTAAAGGCGGGTATTAAATTATAATCCTTTATTACTACATAAAAAACACAAATTATATTATCAATTTCACATAAAAAAAATTATTATGACCAAATGATATGGTACAATCATTAAAACATGCTCAAAAATTGTTCTCCTTTTGTTTCAAATTAAAGTACAGTATTTATTATTAATTCAATTCATTATCATAATCTAATAGTGCTAATGATGATCAAATATTTAATAATATTCCAAAGGATGGTGTTGATGACAACTATACAGATGCAATACATGATACATTATTGTGCACAACAATTATCGAAGGTTTGTGGGTATCTGTTATTGAAAAAAGAACCAGCCAACAGTCGTCGATGTCAGAAAACAGCAACCATACAATTCAGTCGTCTGATCTATATCTGTCAATCAACTAGCGATGAATGTTGAATAAATCGCGGATAATTGCTCGTTTTAACATCTTTATGCTTGTGCGTTATTCTAGTTATGTTTCTTAAATGATAATCTGTTTGGCGCAGTTACGGTACAGGAGAGACTTTCTGATGCTGTCGGTACCACAACCCAGCATTCAATATCTGTTTGTGAAAATGGCAACCAGCAAGGTCACAGTACCAAGACCTGTCACCTTTATTAAATCTTCTTCTATGCAACCATGTCCTCTCATGTAGTTTGATGATTGTATGATCATATCCACGTTGACAGCGAGAATGTACTTTACTATCTCATTGAGGAGGTGCAAGACGAGGAGTAAGGATACATATGAAGGTGAAACCCGTGCAGATAACAGCCGCAGTAGAGCAGAGGCGGCAGATGGAGTTGTTCAGAGGTCACTAATGGTGAATAAAACTTGCACAAAAGGAACTAACAATATTCTTTCTAAAACTGACTAAGACTAAGACTGACTCTTTGATCAAATTTTTGTCTGTTTGTAAATACGGACATGGTTTTGCATCAATGTTCTGTTTGGTGCCGACCTATACGACCTGAACATTGAAACATTGGCGTATGCTTTAGATGCTGAGGAGCGACAACAACATCGTGGTTTGTGCAAGAGAAAATATGTACGAAAAGTTCATAAAATGAGCTGATAAATGTTTATTATGTCTATGATTATGAACGCAGTTGCCTTTTTCTTCTCTGATTTCTTTTGTTTTTTATCGGTACAATATTTAGTGTAGAAAACCTTCGGATAAGTCTTGGATACTAAGCGCACTTGAACAACATTGTGATATGCAGAAATCCATAAAGAGGCGGTTCCAATCTTGATGCTGTGAGCGAGTGATATAGCTTTGGATGTCAAACAGCATTGTGTTTTGTGTGTGAAGATAAAAGCTACTATAGCCCTAAAACATGCACGACTCGGCGCCAGGTGTGATGAGGGTGTTTTTAGGGTGCAGAAAAAATATACAAGTAGAAATCCATTAATGAGTAGATTCAGTTCTTTGAAATCATTTCTTTTTAATACCATCATATACGTTCCTCAGGCTAGGCCTCCGACGGACACCCGATACCCGAACAGGACAGAGCGGAGATAGGTGTGAATATTCGTTTCCTCAGAACCTGCAAAAAAATATCTTAAGAATATGATCATTTTTTAAATGGCTAGTTTTAAAATATAGAACAATAATGACAGCATCTTATATATATAGAATTTATTGAAATATGAAGGCCTGCCAATGTATTGGCTGTGATTGGTTGAGTTGGGGTGAGAGCCAATGTCAGATCATTATGGTATTTCCTGAAAGTACCTATTCATAAATTTATTATTAAAGGGCAACCAAGGTTTCGCAGCAATGCATTAATGGGTAGCTAATAATGTGCTGGGGAGCATCAGCTTTGTGCATTACGCGATGCAAAACTCAAAGTAATTGCTGACTCTAAGCTGGGTAACACTTCAGTTTAGGGGAGGTTCCAAGACTTTGCTGTAATAATTATAGAGCACAGGCTAAATAATAACAGGAACAGGAAACTGCTATGTGGTATTCTCTTTTAGCTGAGTTTGAGTACCTGATGGAAGAAATGTTTCACAGGAATTCTGGCTGAATAATCATCCAAATTATATTTGGTCTTTTTTCCCATGCAGAAGGTGCAATCTGCTATTAATCAATGGCCATCAATGAGAAGTTGTTTGAAACCTTGGTCTATGGATGAATGCAAATCCATATTTTGGTGTTCTTCACTGATTGCTGTTGCAGTGCGATCTGAATTACTTAGTGTTACAGACATTGTTTAAACACATGAGGTAATGGGGTCTGCTTCTAACGCCTTAGCTGTTTCTTACTCTGTTCAGTGTATCCATTACCACAAAGTCTATCCAATTGCATGGCGTGCTGGCATCTCCAAGAAATTGATATATTGATATTGAAAGTCTTTGAATGAGGACTCACCACTCACAACTCACCTCATCCACAACACTACGGCATTGAAGCAAGCTTCTGTAATAGCATTTCCTAACAGGATAGTGTAGAAAGCATGCTTGCCACTTCAGCTAGCCTTTCTTCTATTCTCATCGTTCTCTTTGTGAGTAAAGCGAATAACTGCTGCCTTCTGTTTGAATATTTGAAAGTATGAGGCATGACGTCACTCATAACAGTACGTCAGCAACAGCAGTATGCCACCTGGCCAATTTCTTTGCTCTGATTGGCCATACCTCATCCAGCAACAATATCTATGCAAAGCATGATGAGCTGCTTGGGAGGAACATTATTACTACATGAGAAAGCATGGACACTGAATGCTTGTTTTTTACTTTGAAAGAATAATTGATCCAGATATCCAGCCAAGTTCCATCATAGTTGTAAAAATTATTACATATTAAAAGCATCACAGGATGTAAAGACATTTTGAATTTCAGTTACTTAACATACCATCATTACAGATTATTATGCTATAAGACGATCAAAATTTTTCCCCCTGATAAAAAGTCATAATATGACCAAAGCTGACAAAGCAAAAAGTGTGCGCATTGTTCCGGGCTCATTATTTCAAACTAAATTTAAACCAAAGACAAAGACAATGTCAAAGATGTCATAGGATTGCTGAGGGTCTGAAGGTAAAAATAAAAAATTAAGCTTATTCTAAATATCTCACATCGACAGTTTTTTGAGATTTCTCTTATTCCTAGCTTTATTATATAGTTTTTAATTTCTATTGTCAGGGCCGTAGTTCAGAAGAAAATGATAAGGGAGGCGAACATCATTTAAGATCACATTTGGTCGAGTGCTGTAGGTCATAAATGAGCTAATTCTGAATTTGACTTTTCAATTATAGTGTTAAGGCCACTTTATTAAGCATTCTAGCAACTAGATCTACGGGCCTATTTGTAATCAATTTCACTGTTCATAATGCAGAATTGCATATGAAGTGTTTATTTACCACTTATGCCTCAAAGATAGGTGGTGTCACACTCTATATCAGACTGTGATATATTAGAGGAATTCTCCTTAGCATTGTTTGTGTATTTTTGTTTCCAAATCCATTTGTTTGTTACAATTTCTGACAAGATCGGAGCAAGATAGGTTTGTAAAACTGAACATGCTGTCCTTGGAGAAAGGACGTAGCCAGATGGATTGAAGTAAAAAGGACATTGAGTCAATGAGAGAAAACTGGGGTGAATTTTTATACAAATACCAAAAAAAGTGTGACTCTTTAGATAGCTTTCAAGTAAAGACCATCGATTTTGGAAACATCTCGTTACCACCTAAACCAACCACCAAAATCAGGCTGTCATGCTTCATGGAATAATAATCTCATTACCTTACCATGGTACTAGCAAAAACTGGTCAACATCCTGTTTCCAAAGGTGAAAATTTGGACAAATACTTTGCTCTGACCTGAATTACCATAACCACCTTGGCATCACAGTTGTAGCCCACCCACCCAGACAGCCTCACAGCATATACAATAAGCAAACATGATTTGATGGATGGATTGCCTTGTCATATAATTTCAATATTACATTTGCATATGCACGAGTGTTATACTCTCCGGGATTGTTTTGTTTGGTTGAAGTTGAAATTAAGTTTCTTCCAAAAGTAGAGACGACCCGATGCCGATGTCATCGTGAAGGTGAGTTTATGTCGGTCAAAGTCACATGTGGCAATATTCGACAATCGAGAATAGAGAGACGGTCCAAGTTATAATTATGGAAAGCCATAACATCAATAAAGTGAATAAATAACCTTTTTTTAACTTGAAAACTAGTGAGGGAGTCCTTTGCATGTTTTTCATACTAACAACAAGAGTGCGTCATAAGTTGGATAAGCAGATCGAAAAATGTCTCAGTAGTTTTTGTTACCTTGACATTTATAACATGTTTGTGCTTGCATTTATTTTCACCCATTCTGATGAGATGCAACCTACCCCACAAAACAACATTAGGCACTTGAATTCTTCTGTTATGTAAGTATATAAAATAAAAATCAGAAACCAGAAATGCTGTCAGACTTGTGATGGTGAAGGAATATTGAGATGTTGGAGGCAACTGGTAGCACCATTTATCTTGTACGAAGCAAATGTGAAACCAAACTTAGAAAGATAGCTGATCTCAAGATTGCTGGAAGAAGAAAATGAGGGAGGCCAAAGCAGAAGTGGAGGAACACCATCAAATCTGACCTCAAGACAGGAGTGACGTTTACCATAGAGTACGATGGCACTCACTGATTGAGTTGGGAAGCCTGCAGAACAGCCACCCGAACAGGACAACAGCCAATTAGATGCGAAATTGTCGATGACTGATGTATTCTATAACCCATGTTGATAAGGGCTTCTTATACGCTAACAGCTGTGACATTATTAGATAGATTATCATCTATTACATCTCAACAATATTTTCAATATTTACATATTTTTGTTAATAATGAATGAAAAGTATACGAAAAATGATTCCGGAAACTTTGAAGCCTTCATCATGAATCTTCAAATCTTGGAATGATTTATAATTCTAGATTTGAAAAGTAAAAAAAGTGAAAAGATTAACGCCGAACATGAAAGTCAAACCAAATAATTAGTACCATATGATTGTATCTACACAATATTATGCATGTACAGAAATATACATCATAAATGCATTGAAAAGGCTGCATGCAAAATTAAAAGCTTGATACAGTAGAAGATCACATAAATGATTCCAATTTAAATGAAAGATATTACATATGTTATCAAAATCTTCCTGATTGACTTTGTGGAAAATTTGTCATGCACCAAATGTCTTTCATAAATAAGGCAGAAATGTCAACTCCTTGTGCTCAATTGATAATATCAATTTTGCTGCGAAAAAAAGGATTCAAGGCTCAAAAAAGAAGTTGTCTACAGCATGAATCTTGCTGCAAGAGAGACCACAATCATTGAGAATAATCCGCTGAGAGAGGATGCTGAGCTACCATATAAATCTGCAAGGCTGCCTACTCCAGCATCACTCAGTATTTTCTTAAGCTCTGAATCAGCTTTTCCCTCTAATTGTACGCCAAACTTAGACAGGACTCTGCTAAGATCATCTAGAAAAGAGAAAGCACTGGGTAAATAACAAAATCAAACAATTTTGCTCAGTAACTATACATTTAAGATAACCTGCCAAGACTGTCACTGCACAAACCAATTTTACAGTTATTTCCATCAAATACTCTGATACTCTCATGTACTCATATATGTTAGGTAACATCTTCTCTTTTCTCATCAAAACAAGTTTCAGCTGTTTAACTGAGGGGATATGATTGATCGTTCATACTGTTCAATATTTTACCTTCATCAGGTCCTTCATTGCCATCTGTACCTTCATCACTGCCTCCATTTTCATATTTCACACCATCATCATGTCTGTCCTCTCCGTCTTTGTGTTCTGTTGAGCTGTAATCTGAATCAGACCCTTCACTTCCACTGTCTCCTTTACCTCCGCTGTCACTACCACCATCACTTTCTTCAACACTGCCATAGCTGTCACCCTCATGGCTACTGTCGTTCATCTCAATTGAGTTAGAGTCATCGCCAGAGTCAGCAGCAGATTCAGCGGCAGAGTTGTCATCTGATTCATTGCCAGAATCAGCGCCTGAGTCAGTGGCCGAGTTATTATCTGAATCTTGAGATCCCAAATCATCAACAGAGCCTGATCTATCATCTGAGCCAGAATGATCACCATCATCGGATCGATTTGTGGAGTCATCATCAGAATCTGATCTATAACTTGAGTGTTCACCTGAGACTGAATCATCATCCCCATTGTCTCCATACCCATCTATGCCAGCACTGTCTTCTCCAGAGTCATCAGCATTAGATTCATCTTCTGATTCAACACCTTCTGATCCTTCATCAGCACTAGAGCCATCTTCTGAGTCATCAGCATCAGGGCCACCTACTGAATCATCAGCATCAGAGCCTCCTAGTCCTCCGTAGCCATCAACACCATCAGATACATCAGAGACATCATCAACATCAGCGACTGACTCATCAGCATCAGAGCTATCTACTGAAACATCCCCAGTAGATCCATCTCCGCCTTGTCCTCTGTAGCCATCAACTCCATCAGAGACATCAGCTCCATCAGAGACATCAGTTCCATCAGAGACATCATCAACATCAGCGACTGACTCATCAGCGTCAGAGCCATCTACTGAAACATCATCATCAGAGCCTTCTACTGAGTAATCACCAGTAGATTCATCTCCGTCATGTCCTCCATGGCCATCAACTCCATCAGAGACATCAGTTCCATCAGAGCCATCATCAACATCAGCGACTGACTCATCAGCGTCAGAGCCATCTATTGAAACATCATCATCAGAGCCTTCTACTGAGTCATCACCAGTAGATTCATCTCTGTCTTGTCCTCCATAGCCATCAACTCCATCAGAGACATCAGCTCCATCAGAGACATCAGCTTCATCAGAGACATCATCAACATCAGCGACTGACTCATCAGCATCATACCCAACTACTGAAACATCATCATCAGAGCCTTCTACTGATTCATCACCAGTAGATTCATCTCCGTCTTGTCCTCCATAGCCATCAACTCCATCAGAGACATCAGCTCCATCAGATACATCAGCTTCATCAGAGACATCATCAACATCAGCGACTGACTCATCAGCGTCAGAGCCATCTATTGAAACATCATCATCAGAGCGTTCTACGGAGTCATCACCAGTAGATTCATCTCCGTCTTGTCCTCCATAGGCATCAACTCCATCAGAGACATCATCAACATCAGCGACTGACTCATCAGCGTCAGAGCCATCTACTGAAACATCATCATCAGAACCCTCTACTGGGTCATCACCAGTAGATTCACCTCCGTCTTGTCCTCCATAGGCATCAACTCCATCAGAGACATCAGCTCCATCATCAACATCATCAACATCAGCGACTGACTCATCAGCATCAGAGCCATCTACTGACTCATCAGCATCAGAGCCATCTACTGAAACATCAGCGTCAGAGCCTTCTTCTGACTCATCACCAGTAGATTCATCTCCGTCTTGTCCTCCATAGCCATCAACTCCATCAGCTCCATCAGCTCCATCAGAGACATCATTAACATCAGCGACTGACTCATCAGCGTCAGAGCCATCTACTGAAACATCAGCGTCAGAGCCTTCTTCTGACTCATCACCAGTAGATTCATCTCCGTCTTGTCCTCCATAGCCATCAACTCCATCAGCTCCATCAGCTCCATCAGAGACATCATTAACATCAGCGACTGACTCATCAGCGTCAGAGCCATCTACTGAAACATCAGCGTCAGAGCCTTCTTCTGACTCATCACCAGTAGATTCATCTCCATCTTGTCCTCCATAGCCATCAATTCCATCAGCTCCATCAGAGACATCATTAGCATCAGCGACCGACTCACCAGCGTCAGAGCCATCTACTGAAACATCATCATCAGAGCCTTCTACTGGGTCATCACCAGTAGATTTATCTCCGTCTTGTCCTCCATAGCCATCAACTCCATCAGAGACATCAGCTCCATCAAAGATATCAGCTCCACCAGAGACATCATCAACATCATCAACATCAGCGACTGACTCATCAGCATCAGAGCCTTCTACTGGGTCATCACCAGTAGATTTATCTCCGCCTTGTCCTCCATAACCATCTCCTCCGTCAGATCCATCTACTGATTCATCTTCTCGAACTCCATAGCCATCACCTCCATCAGGGCCATCATTTCCATCAGTCGCATCGTCAGTATCATCTGCTTCTGATGCACTTTGATAGTCATCACTTTCTGATACATCTTTTGGGTCAACAGCGTCAGCGCTATCTAGCGAAACATCACCAGTAGATTCATCTCCACCTTGACCTTCATATCCATCAGCGGTGTCAGAACCATCTACTGAACCAGTTACGGAGTCATCAGCGTTAGAGTCATCTACTGCATCATCAACATTGTATTCATCCCCATCTTGATCTCCATTGTTGTCCCCTTCATCACCTCCATATTCAACATCATCAGAGGCATCGTCTGTAACTGCACAAGATAATTGAGTTAAAACTTGCTTAAAAAAGGCGACTTTATATTGCAAATTAATATTAGTGTACTGTCTGATGGATCTTTTTTAATGATGTAAGTTATCATTGAACGTAAAAATTTATTGCATTGTTAAAAGTACAGACGAATGTGCCAGAAAAAGCTGCCAGTCAAAGCTCTCAGACAATTATCTTGCAATTCAAATTCACCTTTATGCAATGCTGTGAAGCTAATTTCTAGCATCTAATATCCCTAAATTCTCGAAATAATACTCTCATTCTCAACATTGACATCAAGTAGGGGAGTGGTTGGGAGGTTCATGTATTTAGTATTTCATTAACTCCATAACATGCCAAATAATAGTCTCTATCTTGAATGGATAAATTTATCTTTTATATTTTGTTTCTCTTTTCTCCGTGGCTAATTTTGAACAAAATACTTTAATTAACTGAAAGTTATGCTAATAAAGTTTTAAAAAAAAGAATGGGGAAAGTATTCTTATCTCTCTGAGTTTTTGGTGCATTGCTAGCCAACAGTATCGTAATGAATTGCGATCTCAAAAGTGATTTTGCAGGTTATTTTTTATACCCCTAAAATTGCTATATTGCCTTGCACTTTTGCATTTTGCTAAAATGATTTCGTATTGCAACGTCAATCTGCTACATAATAATTTTATAATTGAAGGGAAACAATTAAATTTGATAATATTGATATATAACAATAAACACTTACCTTCCCCATATCCACCTGCATCATCACCACCATCGGTGTCAGCATAATTGTCACGAACATCATCATCAGCAACATCATCATCAGCAGCACCTGCATCAGTCTCAGCATCATCAGTGACTGTATCATCTTCATCAACAGTGCCATCATCAGTGTCAGCAACATCATCATCAACAGCGCCATCATCAGTGTCAGCAACATCATCATCAACAGCGCCATCATCAGTGTCAGCAACATCATCATCAACATCAGTGTCAGCAACATCTTCATCAACAGCGCCGGCATCAGTGTCAGCAACATCTTCATCAACAGCGGCAGCATCGGTGACGTAATTATTGTAACCAACAGCGCCATCATCAGTGTCAGCCACATCATCATCAACAGCGCCATCATCAGTGTCAGCAACATCTTCATCAACAGCGCCGGCATCAGTGTCAGCAACATCTTCATCAACAGCGGCGGCATCAGTGACGTAATTATTGTAACCAACAGCGCCATCATCAGTGTCAGCAACATCTTCATCAACAGCGCCGGCATCAGTGTCAGCAACATCATCATCAACAGCGCCATCATCAGTGTCAGCAACATCTTCATCAACAGCGCCGGCATCAGTGTCGTAATTATCGTAACCAACAGCGCCGTCATCAGTGTCAGCAACGATGTCATCAACACCAGTGTCAGCATCAGTGTCAGCAACATCATCATCAACCGCGCCTGCATCAGTGTCAGCAACATCATTATCAACAGCGCCAACATCAGTGTCGGCATCAGTGTCAGCATTATCGTAACCAGCAGCGCCGGCATCAGTGTCGGCATTATTGTCAGCAACATCATTAGTGACAGCATTATCGTTACTAACATCACCGGCATCAACATTATCATCAGTGCCAGCATCGCTATCTATATCCACATGATTTTCAGTATCATCTTCATCACCTTTACCTTCCTCAACACCTGCAGCATCAGCGCCTGCAGCGTCCTCACCTTCATTTTCGGTATCACCAGCGGCGCCTGCACTACCGGCTTCCTCCCATGTAGCTACTTTTGGTGCAGCTTCATCATCACCAGCATCCTCGGTGGATCCATATGGGGCTGCTGCAGTTAATGCCAAGAGAGCAAATAGAGCTAGAATTGTGAGCTTCATGTTGACCTGCCTGCAGTTGAAGCGTTTATGATCATTTCTGGATATTTCTATGACTTTTATTCACTGTTCAAACAAAAGGGGGTGTGTATGTCGTACTGAGGTATCCCTTGGAGATTGTGTGTCATTACACATGTTTTACAATGGTTGGTGGGCAGATATGCTGTTGGTTATGCTAATCAGACACACCTTTGGAGTCTAGCTCCAGGTCCACATTCATTTAACGTACTTGGTGTTATTACAGTGCAAACTGCAAGATATTTTGTATGCTAATTTTTCTGTTTTTTGATGTAAACAGAGAAATTCTTGTGTTTGGTTATGTAATTATTATAATTTGGCAAACCTCTCTTCCTGCCTTCCATGTAAATTTTCCGCATGACTGTACCGTAGCTTTTTGCTTGTATCGGTATATCTGGTAACACAACTATGCATTAAATTTATTTCTGACTTCGGAGAAAAGCACCATCTCCAGTTTGACTTGATCGCTGCAGGTTTTGATCTGGAAAGGCTGATAGAACATACCAGCCAGCAGCCAGAATTTGTACCATATTGAATTATTTGTTTCGCTGCAAAAGAGTAATATTAACATTCGTGATTATAATTATTAGAGTGCTGTATTAAAGCTAAATAAGTATTATGCAAGTGAAGTAATTTCTGGTTTTATGCGTTTTCAGATGTTTCTTCATGGTTCAAGGACAGCTAGGTTATTTAAATACAATGCACTTTTAGTGAATAGTGACCTGAAGTGTCATCTATTTGTGTAAAAGATGAATAGAAAGTTGTCAGTTTTAGATCTCCGGGTGCATATTTAATATTTCATTCTGCTCAATTTATGAAGAAATTGCTAATAAATCAGTCTTATCCAATCTTATCATTTATTATCCTATTCATACATAATGATCTCTCCTGGCATGAATCCAATGAATCTATAATGTAAACATTTAATTCACTTTTTCTCATATAAAGGAGAGTTGTCATTGACGGGATGATGATGGACTTTAAGAAGTTCAATTTATTGTAGGAAACTGCAAAAAATTGATTCGACTGCCCCATTACTTTTGACATCTAGGTTTGGCTTGGTAAAGTTCATTATTTCCCAACAACGGAGATGTCATCATACATGTTTATATGCGATGTTGAATTTTTTACCTATTACATGATCTATTAACTGCAGTTGCAGACCTGGTGTCTGATTAGGCATTGTTTTTGCCCCAGCCAGCGAAGGCTGCATGGTGATTTTTCTTTGATATACCATTCATAGAATTTTAATTTGATTCTGCAGAAAACCGTTGAGCCATCAATGTAATTATATAGCCTTGCCTATTTTTATCTTTATTTTTAGAACATTGTGGAGATAGAATATGTTCATGTTGTATTGTAATAGTGTTTCGTCACGGTAACTTAGTTTATTCCTCAGTAAGATTTGTGTCAAATCAACTTTGTGTTCAATTTATACAACGGAATGCGATTTCACCCTCATTCCTTGTGAGATATAATGTAGTGAAATAATAATTTAGAAAACACAAAATAACACATGGTCGATAGCCTACCCATAAACCTCACCCTGCAACCACCTAAAACATCGCTTTATGGAAGTCATGGCTAGACACATTTCATTCACAAGACATGGGAAAATAGGCTTATCAGATCAAGTCATAAGTTCTAGTTAAAATATTTGATGTTGTAATATCCCGAGTTTTCAATTGTTGTACAATATTTTCCTGACGTCATTACCAATATATAAACTGAATTGAACCATTTAAAAACCTGACACTTCTCAAATAGTTGAAATTAATTCACAAGGTTAGTAACATTTATTGGTTATGTATTACAAAATACCCTAAAGCCACTAAGGTCTTTTCATATTTTCCAAAAAAGGTGGACATATGTAATTTCAGAAGGTCATACATAGAGTTCCATGGAGACATCGAGACTTGAGTATTATATTTGTAAATAGGGCATGATCATAGATTTAAAAAACAGTACTGTTTTTTAAATCTATGGGCATGATGTACACTTGGCAATGTATGCTGTCAGCTGATTAAAAGTCTTAATATGTGCATAAAAAGAGATATCTGAGAGGTAGTCCTGGCTATTATACTTGCAGAGAAAATTTGAGCTTCTAAATTTATGTATGTGTTATAGTTGTGTGTCTGAACATACATTTCCATCTTAATTAATCAACTTCATTTTAGACAAGATTAATGTTAGTAAGAAATCAGGAAAATTTGTTTTAAAAAAGTCATATGTCATGGAGTTGGGATAGTTCCATGGCACAGAAGGTTTGATTTATTTTTAGTATCAACATTTGAGCCAATCAGAATCTTGTTTGCAATATTGGCACATCTGCTGTGTTATTTTGTGGTATTTCTCACTTATCTCCCTGCAATCCATTCGGTCAATTCCATGGTGACAAGAACTTCATTTTGCTTACGCCCATGAATTCATTATGAGTAACAGTACCGATAGGAATGTCTCATTTTCGTTCCTGTAAGCAAAGATACTAAAATACTCAGAGATACTAAATACTAAATAGTCATTGCTGCAAGTTTTATAATTATGTATAATGGCATGTTACATGAGAATTAGTTATTCCTCTACCGCAAAATACATTGAAGTGAAGTGAGACAGAGCTAGGCAGTTAATATCAAAGTTATCAGAAATAATTAGTCATGCGATCTGACTTGACAGGAGACCTAAAAAGAAAACCAATTCAAGCTCTATTCTACAAAGTTCCCATTTCAGAATAATATGTGATTTTCATTTGGTCATGACGTCCTCAATCCCCTCAGAAAAATTCTCCTTCCTAGATGGTCACAATCAGCTAAATCGGACAACATTTTTATAGGCATTATTATACCTTAAAGGGCAACCAAGGTTTCGCAGCAATGCATTAATGGGTAGGAAATAATGTGCTGGGCAGCATCAGCTTTGTGCATTACGCGATGCAAAACTCAAAGTAGTTGCTGACTCTAAGCTGGGTAACACTTCAGTTTAGGGGAGGTTCCAAGACTTTGCTGTAATAATTATAGAGCACAGGCTAAATAATAACAGGAACAGGAAACTGCTATGTGGTATTCTCTTTTAGCTGAGTTTGAGTGCCTGATGGAAGAAATGTTTCACAAGAATTCTGGCTGAATAATCATCCGAATTATATTTTGTCTTTTTCCCCATGCAGATGGTGCAATCTGCTATTAATCAATGGCCATCAATGAGAAGCTGTTTGAAACCTTGGTTGCCCTTTAAACTGCAAGTTTTATCCTGCAGATTCTTTGGACAATTTTTCTGTCTTGATTAATTGATCAGGTTTTCTATTATATGATCTATCGTAAAGACTCGCCAAAAGTCTGTGGTATAAATGCAGCTCTACCACAAGTTAGATGTGTAGCCATATTACATAACTTTTATCTTAGCTGGAACCACAGCTATAATATCGGCTTTGTTTTGATTATGGTTTCATTTGATCAAGGATGTTTGGAAGCAAAACTTGGCAGCGAAATGCAACATGTCAAAATGCATAAGCATCCACCTATATTGATTGATTTTGAAATCGATGAGACATTTTAGTGATGTATTAGCAAAAAAGAGCTTTGCCAAGCTTAAAATTGTTACCAAGTTAGGCCTGAAATCTGTTGTCATCTGCTAAAAAATCAAATCCATCAATCAAGAGCTATCAATCAGAGTGCCCTTTGACATCCCCCTTTGTTTTAAATGTTAAGTTCATGATTTAATGTACCTCAATACAAATTATTTATGCTAATATCATCTCAAGGTAATAAAATGTGTTCCACCCTGTTTGTGGATGCATAAACAGGACTGTGGAGCCCGAAAAAATGCTTACAATGTTATTTAGATGAAATTTTTTAAAATTGCCAAATATCTAAACAAAGTATTTGCAGTGAAATACCAAACACCCTTAGGCGTGGACTTTTGAGGCATTGGCAATATGCACCTCTTTATAATCTTTCGAGAGTCATTCCACACCCATCAGCCTTTTTGTTCAGGGGTCTGGACCCCCTTTGCTGCATGTATTATGATACTTAACTTTCTCATAATCCAGACATCAAACCGTCCCTTCAACAATCCCCATGAGGATATGATCAATAAATAAATCCGCACTTGAACTCCATCTACATCACTCCATTACTATTATCGTCTTATGGCTGGTTAATCTCACCTATGCGTTATGGTCACATCAATCTCCCATGCAGCCTGATAAAAGGCTAAGAATTGGATAAAACTCACGGGAAAAGATATTTGTTTTTTTAAATAATCAAGGGTGCACCCATAGTCTAAATAATATTTTAGGTCTATTATTGCACCTTTTACAGGCTAGCTGATAATGTCACATTATCAAAAATGTTGTATGTTTACAATTAATTACTTTGGTTTGATAAAAACAGCATGGCATTAAAATTTAAGTTTCAAAAACTTGCTTGGGCCAAAACTAGCTTAGTCTGTCTTTATTTAAAACTTATTTACCATAGTATGAGACAAAAACGAGAAATTTGTAAAAGAAATATGTTGGTCAGTATTACACACACTAACACTATGGTCCCATGCTTTGATTTTGAAGGCATTGTGTGCAAGCACGCGTTAGCCACAGCGCCAATTAGGAAATAGGTTGAATAAACACGGTATGGATATTCGCATCCAAAAAGTCATTCGTCACAATCGGAATTTGATTTTAATGCCATTTCCATGGGGCGATTACTCCCGAAATCCTTACAAAATCGAACCTTGGGAACGTAGTGATTCTTCATTATAGTGGTATAAGGGACCCTCCCTTCATTGTTCTCATAAATGACATGAGGATGCCACACCTTCGGGTGTCTGTTATTTTTGGAAAGATTCAGAGAATTTAAATTTTGTAATGAAAGGGATCATTGACCTGACCTAATTCAATGACGTGTGGCAATAGGGAGGAGGCCCCTGAATAGATTAAGGGCCAATCGTCTAGGCATGTTGTCTGTCTTTCTAAATCTTTCAGTGAATGGTCAAATAGTCGGTCAGGCTGGTCTGGTTCAAGGCACGCACAATTAAAAAACTACACAGCATAGTGTTTCTCAAATTGAATCCACAACATGTTCAAAAACGTGATCAGATATCATTTTATTGACAGATAGATGATAGATGCTTTGGCACACAGCTCCTTCACATTATTTCCTTTTCTCATGTGAATTAGGGTGGGTGTGTTACTTATTTCAGAATTCATAGCACGCACATTTATAAAGTTTTTTGTTTGTGCCAATTCTATTTTTGATGTTTATTGCCATAATTTTAATCCGCAGTAACATCAAATTAATCCTTTGATCAAATCATCTACAGGGTTGAAGGCCACAGATGTGACAGTATACATCAATTTGTGAGAATTATTAGTTGCTCTCCCAGCTCCACCCGAAACAAACAAGGTTTTTATTGTGAGTCACCAAAGCAATTTGCCAAATTTTCTTCTCAGAGTGACCCAGCAGTGATTGCTGGGAATGTGAAACGAGAGGTCAATATTTCTGAATAAATATGCAGAGCTCAACAAATTCAAACCTTTTGATCTGAGGAGGCAAACTAGCACATCAAGTTGTGTTCTGTTTGTTCTATTAAGATAATTTGATAGCTATTTAACATCAATTTGTTAGCTCTTGAAAACATGCTGCTAAGACTTTTTACATTGGATAAGCCAAGCCAGCCCACAAAGAGGATGTAAAAAACTGCCCTTAAAATGCACCGTAAATAAAAATCGCCCATGATTTCATATGCAACCACAGATTGTGATCAGCGGCTGTGCAGGTTCTGTTTATTCCTTTCCTGACTGCAGGTGAAAGGTAGATGGACGCACGCCAAAATTAATAATAGGCTTGTTTTTCAAACAACCCTGTGGTGTCACGTTATATCAAATCTATTTGTTTGAACTAAAACTAAAATTAATGTCCACAACAATAATGCTGTCAGAGAAGTGGACAGAATGTGAAATACATAGCCAGTGTTATACCAATAGTGGGTGGTGCCAACGGAGACTGTCTTAGTGAATAGAAGGGACTAACTACATTAACTAGGAGAGGTTTGATAAATCCAACGAAATCATCAGAAAACATTATCAGAACTGGACTCAGTTAGCTGAATGAATGCCAGCATGACTTGTGAGATAGCAGTACAACAACAATAATAATGATAATAAAATTAATATTGATACATAAACCGTTATTATAAATATGATGTTTTGCTCATCTTGCTAAGTCGCACCATCCAGAATTTGAATGACATTAGAACGTAATTATTTGTATGGAGGGTGTCTAGCAAACATTTCAAATCTCAAATATTGAACCAGATCTTAAAAACCACCGAAATATTAGGATAAAATCGGTAACAATTGACGAACACGCGAATGCAAGTCATCAAAGAAAATATTTGTACTGGATTTTCATGATATTTTGTTCAAAGTTGGATAAACATTCTTGTCTTTGTGTTTCATCAATCTCAGGAATATTGTTCGCAGCGAAGGAAAATGTCATCGTAGCTATAAAATAAGCAGAGAAAAGTTTTTTTTAAATATTGAGGAAGGTCCATATGTCACTTGAATTTGGAGTTACACCCTCAACAGGAAAGCTGTCATACCAGAGATCATAAATTATCAGTAGAAATAGAATGTTTGGCCAGCTTGTTTGCATTAGACGCTTCCTCGCTACAGTAAATGATGAGCCATTCCGAATTTTATTTGCTTCACGTGCTGAACACTTTCACTGTGTATATACCGTAAAAAGAACAAGGACTCTCCTTGGACATGGTCATGTCATGTCATACTAGGTCACAACAAAATTCGTTTTTGTAGCTAGCTTAGTGACCAGATTTGTTATCTTTGCTATGTTACATAAGTAACATAAGATGCTCTGCTGGATTGACATACCTCAAAGTCTTTTCAAACTCTTTCAGTCGATATATTATAGTTTTCAAAGACAATTTGTAATCTCTATGAAGCTATTTTTACGCTAATTCTTTACTCATAGAACAACAACCACAGTTTAAATCGGGGGGGGGGGGGGGGAATAAGGGGCCTCTCATGAGCTATCCTAAATATTCCCGTCAGAAGAGTCATTTACAGGCTACCTGAAAACAAAACCAATACTTGAAATGTGACCAATGGTCTAACACACTATCATTTTGGGTGTGGCAGGAATGTTTAGACTTTGTAACTCATGAAGTTTTTAGTATCATCTTAATTATACACAATGAAATAACAATGGTGAGATGAATAAGACAAGTCAAGACACTGATGGGGTATGGCCTACATTGGTGGGTACATACAGTATTATGTACAGGTTTTCATCTTACTTTTTTGCTCATAACCACATAAACAACTATTTATAAATGGTTATGTCTTTACTAAACAATTCATGAATAAATTTCCCTTATTGCCACATTGTGTGTGTTAACATAAACATTATTATTTTATTAATTCAAAATAGTATAATAAATTCATAAATTACAAATTCAAAAATGCATAAAAAAACAAGCTTAGTACCAGCCGAGACTTTATAATGATTTAAAAAAAAGTGTTAGGACCAGCCATTCACTATAAATTATAAATTGCCCAAAAATATGACAACTTTTCTTTGGTATAACACTCGCTCGTTAACATATATGTGGCAGAGTAGGAATTTATGGCACTTGGGTTAGTCTAGCTGATGCTGATGGATTTGGATGAATGTGATCAGAAGACATTACATAGAACGGTTCATACATACTTTACACATTACCCTAAAACTCTATCGCTTGGCAATGCACAAACATGTTTCTCAGAGTAATAGCAGAAACTCTGTTATTGAGTAGATATCTGAAAGCTGACTAGAAAAATAGCGTATCTTGAAAAGGAGGGAAAATATTGAAGTACTACAAGAAGCGAAGCACCACTGAGCAGACAGCCAGCAGTATCGGAGCGATGGCGTGTGAGGATACAGCAGCGTTCCCAAACATTTGCCCTCTGCCAACAGTGTTCAATATTTTATGAATGTCATCATTAAAATGGTCAATACCCTTTTCCAGATATTCATTTCGTTTGATTTCTTTTTCATCACTGTTCAAGCTGGACCCAGAATGATCATCAGATGTATCTGCAAAATACAGAGTACAAGATAAGATAGATAAAAATAAGATGAATCGTTAATAGAGAAGTATTTGTAGGAACAAAAGATTGACGATATCCTGTCTACCGCCATTTTCCTGAGGTTTGACGCAAGCAATCCTAATAAAGAAAGTGCCCCCAGATTGGCATTATCAAATGTAGATTTTCTAACAAATGGTGATGTCGAGCGTATCCAGTTCATAACATTTTAAAGACCACCATTTTAACATTACTCTGAATTAGTGGTGGCAAACAAATAGTAGGAATGAGAAGGCCTTGGCATGCGAGTCTGATTACACTGGCTGTCATCAAGTAATAAAACTTACCAGACGAGTTTTCCTGACTGTTCTCTTCACTCTTGCTGCCATCTTCGTCAGAACTTTCACTTCCATCGTCTTCATGGCTGTGGTCGTGTGATTCATCGTCTGTAAGAAAATAAAATTTGAATCAAAAGGTAATCAGAAAGCCAAACACGTTTTTGAGGACATCATTGGAGTAGGGCGCCTGTGATGCAAACATTTAGTCAGTACCAGTTTCTTGGGACTCTGAGTAGGGTTCAATCATTTTTGGGATACTTTCACATCCATGATTGGCACCAAATTGGCCCAAGATAAGATATGTGTTGATATTTCAACCATACCTACATGACCTTAGACAGCCTGCATTTACTTATGGTCAGTGGATGTTGGTTTTAAAAAACATTGTCAAAAACTTGGCAAACACTGTCAAACCAACAATTCCAATATATTTAATTCATTATGATGTATGAAGAAAAACTGACCTGATTCTATAGAGAACTCAGATGACATTGTGCTGTTGGAGTCGTCCATGCTGCTAGAACTGTTTGATTCCAAATCATAAAAGTTACTGATACTGATATCGTCATAATAATCACTAATGTCAAACGAGGATGATGATTCGCTTTCTGATGACTCATCCGAATCACTTGACTCAGTGTTATTCATGGTGCTGACTCCGAATATACCTATGCCAAAAAAAATGAGATATGTGATTCCCAATAACATTCAATATGCTGCCTGCAGAGTCGGTTGATGTTTTACAATGGAATTGATTGTGTGAGCAATAAATAGAAACAGTTTTTGTCATTAATGTCATTTTTTTCGTACAAAACCAAAAATTCAAGCATAAACAATCGCACTCACTGCAATAGAAGTGCCAGCTAACTATTACAAGTTTTGTAGAATGCAACATTGCATTTACTAGATCAACGATTTATAAACCTGGCTAATCAGTCACTTGCTGCGCAACTAGTCATCATTATCTTACCTTTTGTTTCATTTCCAGCTGTGTCATTGCCAGCTACAGGCACCAGTATAAGTACTGTTTCTGTAACCGTTGCATCTGCAACTTCATCTGACGGTGCTGACCCATCATGTGTATCATCATGAGAATGTGAGTGATCCTGCTCGACATCATGTTGGGGATGTGTAAGTTCTCCAAGGTTAAGCCCAGCGGTAATGTCAGGCAATGGCATATCATTCAGATTGTAGGTTGAGGTGGTAGCTACCATTGAATCAGTTGTAAGGTCTTGTGTTGTTACATTGCTGTCTGTTGCTGTGAAGACATAGTACTCAGTGCCGTTAGATACAAGTGGAGCAGCATTAACTGCAGTGAATGTGATGAGGAGAGAAGTAGCTAGGAAATACATGTTTGTCTGATGGAGTTGATTTTGAATCTGTACATTTCACCATTACAGCAGACTTGATATAGGGCAATGTTAATTGGCAATTAACTGGAAGGGCGTGTAATTCTATGTTTGGTGCGTAATTCCATCCTTGCCTTACCTTAACTTGTATAATGATGCATAATCACCAGGCGGGAAGGCACGCCTAGTCTCATTTATTCAGTTTTGGGTTAGCAACTGACTCATCAGCATGTAAAAATAATCATTTAAATATAATCGGTTTTTTGTTTATCTAATGACCATGTGACAGTGACTATTGACATTAACAAACCAAAATCAAAATCTATTTATTTGAGTTTTAAATGGAAATTAATAATGAAATGTTATCTGTGTTGTTTGACAGATAAGGTGGAGATTGTAATTACCTATTCAAAAACATGATTTTGTACATGTACTGTTGGGTGTCTTAGCAATAACTTGCAATTCCTAACCAATCAAACCTATCAAAACTGCCCTAAACATTAAAGTTATGGCAATTTTTCTAAAACAAGGTACAGATGAAAAATACATTCCACACAAAGTATGCCCCCACCTAATTTTTGCATTTTACTGAGTAGTTTTATTAATTGGAAAAGCTGAATTATTCGTACTTTATGAATTGAGAAATCAAGTAAGAGCATTTTGTACAGATAATATTTGTTGCAAATTTTTTTTACCATGAAGCGAAATCCATGATGACAATTATAGTCCAAGCCATGGTGATGCATGAATTGAATATGAACTGAAATGGCTGTGAAGTCAAAACGACAGGGGATGCTGACGCGGCAGCTGACTGACTGCTATCAAAATGACTACATCAACTGCATCTCTCATCCAATGGAGACCAGATGTAGTTAGAAATATCTTATTTCATTACTATACAAAAAGAGGACTGGGTACAAATGTCAGGAAATGGTCTGTAAAGATAAAAAGCTAATTTTATACAGGACAGGCTTGATTAGTAAAGCGGATAATCCTTGGATTGCTCACTGAATGGCATATATTTGAGGATGGGATAAAACACCAAGCATAAATTATTCAAACGTCATTTTTATGATTTCCCTTTTGTTTCATCTTGATATAATGTTTCCCTTTTTTCCTTGATGGTTGATTTTGAGAAACATCGAATGAAGTTATGCTGATCGACCTTAAAAAGGTATTTATTGTTCAGCAATAAAACAAGAAAATTTGTTTTTCAAAATTTGATATGATAGCTTCAGACTTAGTGAAATAGCCCGTTTACCTATCACTTTTGAACTATTTTAGGCTGGTAGCATCTCCAACCCAATATGTCTTATTAGTGCACTCGTGTTTTATTAGCCATTACTACAGTATGCTGCTCTATATCTCTGTTTCGAAACATGGGCCTGCAAATAGGATATCAGATGGACAGTAAGTTGTTTTTTGATACGGGATTTCAGTTTAATAGGATCGATATGTAGATATGAGTTTCAATATAATTTTGATAATCGATCAAATGTTATGTTGTCTGTCTCTTATCTTAGTAATGATAGCGTCTGTACACCATTGAAAGAATTGGAAGACGCTGAAAAAATAGTTGAGGGTTGAGAGCAATAAATCATAAATGTTTATTTGGCATAACACTTATATTTATAAAATAAAAACCATAATATAAACCATATATACAAGAAATTCAAGAAAATGAAGAGCAAATAATAATTTTGCGGTGCATGCGACAAATCACTGAAAATTCCATTGAATCTTATGTTCATATGATATATTCAAGGTTGAAGGGTTTATCAACCTGTGTTAAAGAGAAACCAACACCTCATCTAAAAACTGCGTTGCATCAAAGATTATAGAAAAAGGAATACCAAAAAAGTGATTGAAGCACAAATAGAATATGCAGAAGAGATTGGCATAGCATCATTTGAGAAAGTTTTAAATAATTCAGGTTTCCCAATGGCAGTGAAAATTTTCTGGATATCTCCGTTAAAGTTTTGAATTCCTTCCTCCAAGTATTTCTGCCTCTTGCCCTCCTTCTCCTCACTGTTAAGACTAGATCCTGATCTGTTGTCGGATATATCTGCAGAAAATAAAACAAAGCGAAATCAGGGTGTCTATTCACTATCTACTTGTTCATTAGGTTAACAGTAAAAAAGGCCTCTCAAACTACAACATAATATTATTTACCGTCAGAATTTTCATCAAACCATGCAGTCAGCCTACTGGGCTGACCAGGTGCACCCATGATTATTATTAATTATTCCTAGATGAGAAGGGTGTTCATTCCCAGTGCATAGAATTAGCTATTTACATTTTCATGATAACAAAAAAAACACTGCCCTAGGCTTCATCCTGAACTGAAGGTGGGTCTATGACACTGCAGATTCAGAGCACTCAGAGGGCACTCCTAATAATGAAGAAACTCTCTTGTAAAGAGAGGAATAATGTTTACCATTCAATATTGAAATATTAAAACAGAGACTTTAATCTATTTTCTTTGATTAGCATAACTTACCAACAGAGTTTTCAATACTATTCCCACTCTTATCATTATCTACACTGTTAGGATCTGACGCGCTGATGACCTCGCTACTGAGACTGTCAGCACTATCCTCACCATCTTTGTCATCATCCTTAGATTGTTCTATGTCGTGGCTACTGGCTGCCGATGCCTTATCTGTAAAATATTGTTGTTCTGTCAAAATAGGGAAAGAAGTGCTCCACACTGGTTGTGCCGTGAACAGCCTGGTGTCCACAAAAGTCATAAGACGAATGTCATTCATTAACTTGTCTCGGTAGGTATAATTATGCATCCACCAGGTTCCTAATGAATGAAATCAATAATGACATGTCTCCTGTTTTTGATTTTGCTCAAGAATAATAGAAACAAAAACTTCGGTGAGACAACACTGTCAAATGATGATTGATTCCTAATATTATCAGTAAGCCGTCCACAGTGATTGAGAATATCGAATATACAAAAACTAGGAATCATAGTAAAAGCTGATGGAGCTCAGATTCTGAGCACCACAGACTAAATTTTCATACCTGTATTATTTTTGTGAGTGTTGAAAATACTTGGGGTATGGTCATCATCATCTTGGTCAGCCTCTGTTGCTGTCTTTAGTGATATAGTTTTTTGAGTGGAGACCTCAGTGTCATCCCGTACAGCATCAAATGCATGGATATCAATATCTCCACAGTCGATCCAAAATCTATTGTGTGATTCTACCACTGTCAGTCTGAAAATTAAAGGAGGTGAATGATTTCATTAGGCAGAAGCAAATTGAATGTTGCTGATACCCCACGGCACTTAGTGAGGAGTGCTCTGAGATGCACACATCAAAAGGAAAATTATCCATCAACAAATGAAGAAACTCCATAATAAAAGAGTCATGAATTAGAAGCTAGACTTACAAAGCATTGAAAGTTCTGCCTGCAGCATCAGCTGGAGATGTCCACTCTATACTCACTGACGATTTTATGTTTCCATCACTGTGTGTCACAGCGGCACCATTACAAACACCATTCTGATCAGCAGAGAAGGAGCCAACAGGGTTCACCGAGTTATTACTCGCTATGTATTCTACCACTGACAGTATATAGCCTTTAAATGTGTTGTTAGATTGCTTAGGCGCAAGTGTCACTAATGATAAAATAATAAAATGCTCATGAATTAGAGAAAACATTTATGCATTCCCTGTGAAATTCATAGTCATACGATGTGAATCACGATAGAATTGTGGAACCGCCTCTGATAAGGAAAAAATAATAAAATTATGAGGAACAGCGACTTACATGTGATAGATTGTCCGGGTGTAAAGTCTGAACTTGCAGTGAGAGAGTAAGGACAGTTCACGTCATCTCTACCGACATGATCCTCATTCTCTGCTCTGTACGGCTTGTCGTCAGCGTCGGTGTGCCACGGCCTAAAACTGTTACATGCCGTGTCTGGAGCGCCACTAGGCCAAGCATTTGTGGCAACAAGTAACCCAAATGTTAAAACAACAACAGAAAATTTACCGATGGTTTCCATCTTAGCGACTGTTCTTATAACAAGTTTGATGAAATCTGACAAAAGTTGTTGCTTAATAATGATAAATGGAAAAGAGCCTTACTTGGCTCACTTTGCCAGACTGCATATATCACATGACCGAGAGCTAATTAGTATGCTATTATGGAGAGCACCACACCCAAACTTGATACTTCTATAGTTCATCTCTCGAAACCCTCCTCTCACAACAACCAACCTGACACTCAATGACTATATAGCACAAAAAGGGTGCCAAGACCCTCCTTGAAGAGTTTGCTTGCTTAGTCATACCAGTAGTCTTATTATGATAATAATACGTCATAATTAATAATCTGTCCCATATAATAAAAGCTGTACTCAAAAAGATTACTGGATCCATAATTGTTATCATATAAAATTACAGGCAGCCTAATTTAGTTAGGGTGTGACCTAATGTTAGGTAGCACTTAATTCTGGCTAGATGAGGTGAATCAATAATGTTGAGGGTTAATAAATGTTAGCTAGCTTTAATTTGAGCTGTTTCAAACATATTCGAAATAGCGAACTTTTCCTCCTCCTCCATCACTACTGATGTTTAATATTACTACTAAGATTGTTTGATCAAACAACAGGGTTATACATACTTTGTACCTATTAGGTTCCAGAAACAGCTTGATTCGCGAAAAATTACAGTACTTAATCTCTCAGACTTGTCCATAATACTCAGAGTGATGGATTACTTCTGTCAAAGTCTCATAATGTATTTATTAACATGTATAGCAGTGACAAAAGGCAAAAGGTGGTATTTTTAAATGGTGCACTATAGCTGACCTCATTTCTATACAACAACAATCAGTCGGCAACAGACAGGAAATGAATATTATTCTTTGAAGTATACCAGACTTCCAATTCTATAGTTTTCAGAGAGGCTACTGCCATCAGCGATCAGGTTAATAGGACTATTCCCTACTGCTCCAAGCAGCAAGAACCCAGTCGAGGTTGTACTAAGAAGTAAGATTAATTGACTTAACACCATGTTTGCCGATATGTTGCGGCTGTTACCAGGAAAATATATGCAAAATCCAGCTAAATTTCCAACAAAAAACGAAAATTAGGATTAAGTTTTTTGCTTTGAGACAACTAGACTGTTGTAGGTGAACCCTCATTGTTGAAAACTGAGTTTGATGCAGACCTTGCCTGATTGTCGGTCACCCAGAAACTAACAACAGGCAATAATGTGAGAAAATTAAGATTTATTAGGAGTCGGCTGGAAGAGCCTGGAAACACGCCTTATGGGTCATAGATGATAGGATGACTTGTAAAGCGGTAGAGGCTGAGTAAAAAAAAGTCAGATAATACCTCTCCGCTGACATGAATATGCCTTTTATATCTATATTTGATGGTCAGGTATGACTTGGATTGACTTTGAACCCTGTGCAAAATCATCATCTGTTCACAAACACGCAGACTTGGAACACAAAACAACAAAAACATTAGTTTTCAGTAGGTATTTTTTTGCATAGTGGTCAATGATACAATTTCCTGACACAACCAAAACACGCAAAACCCATCATAAAAAACCAAGGAAACATTCCACATGGGTGCAGATCAGTCAAGTAAATTTACATATCATGCGTCAGTTTAAAGGGAATGACCTACAGCCTGCCATGGCAATATGTAAATCAGCTATTCTTGTCTGCAGCTACCAAGCAATGGAGCCAATCAAATTGAAAGTTATTTATATCATTTGCTGTGATTGGCTTGTAAATGAGGATAGTGAGTCATGTGCATACCCCAAAGCCCTGTTTTCTTTCCTGACATTTTTGGTGTCAAACTCAGGAAATTCATTGTGTAACTTAACCTCATGATACCGCATGTAATTCTGTGCATCAAATACCTGCAAAAAACTTACAATATGAAATGATCTGTCTTATTTCATTTCCCTACAGTGCACTGCTGTAATCAATGGTGGTTAAGTACTGCAAATTTCTAATTATATGTAAAATGTCACTTGTCGTATTTTGGACTGAATTACAATACGCCCAGACTACCAGAACACCATTACAACCTAGAGAATCAAAGTTAATTGATTTATTTACCAAAATAATACTATTTATAATGAAAACTTGGCATGCTTCAAAAGCATAACATATTTCTGAGATAAAAATACTTTAGAGCATTACTGAGTAAGTAAATGAATATAGTAAACAATATAGTATGTACAAAATGTTTTTAAGACTAGAATGCTTTGTGGAAGCTGGTAAATTAGTATGTAGCATCTGATAATATTGTTAGCCATGTTGGCCAGTAATGAAGAGGAGCTGCGTGTGAAGAGTCATAAGAGGCTATGTCCATGAACAGTTTACTAACCTCTTGTGTAACTTCTTTCTTGACAACGATGGGTACTGAACTAGAGCCATTTAGAAATCCAAATCTCCAAGAAGATCATCTGAAAATAGCCAAAAAAATCATATGAACAAAGGCCAAGCAGCACAAGGAATGCGGACACATCTGTGTTTACTTCAGCAAGGAGATGTACAAATATCAGAGGAAAACTAAACTAAACTAAATTGGGATAAATGATACCAGTTAGGTAGCCAGAGAGCCATGTATGGTCTGACCCTATGCATTGACGACTCATCAAATTCGTACCGATTATCTCTAAGTTGATGGAAAGGATAAACAAATGATCATAATTGTTAGAACCATGGACTTATTATCCTCCCCGGAGTATATTAAGTCTATGGGTAGAACATAAAAACAAACCATCATCAAAGAGGTCCATGTCTGTATTCTGTGTCAGCAGCTTAGTAACAGGCAGCGGAGGTTCAGCAGTCTGTACCTTATTTGTCAGTCTCAGACTGTGTCCTTGGGCAGGTTGCGGAGTATTATTATGATTATGATTGGCCGGGTTGTTTATGAGATTGTTTTGTCCTTGTGTTGAGCTTTTAGCTACGGTGGATGCAAAACTATATTTTCCAGTTGTCTTCTCTCGTTGAGCTGAAGTCTTTGAGGTCACAGTGTTGATGTGTTGGTCAGTGAGAGGAATGTGAGTGAGGGGTTTAGAACTCTGATGTAGGTTATTTATCTGGTTATTTATTTCGGCCCGCTCATTTTCTCCGACAGAGGCCGCTGTTGTTGAGGAGGTTTTGCTTGTCACACGCAATCTACCATGTGTTGGTGGTGGGTTAGATATTATTCTCAAGTTTGTCGGACTAGTGAAGAGACTAGTTGAGCTTGTACTCGGTGTTACACACCTTGGCTGTTTCTCAGTTCTCTTTGCCGGACATGATATTGGCTGAGTTAGGAGTGATTCTATAGGCATGGAGGAGTTGCTTACTTTTGTTGCACTGATTTCAGAGGTTCTCTCATTTTCAGAGTAGACTTGAAGCAGGTTATTTGGTGTGATGTTGAGGTACTGTCGTCTTGAGGTTGGACTGAAGACAGCACTCTGAAATAGAATTTTAGACTTAGGATTGAGGTCTTGGCAATTTTGTCACACTGTTGATTTTATTACTTGAAGTGTTCTTGGAAATATGAGTTGTCTCAAATCATAAAAACAGAGGACACCTCTGCTGAAGGCTTTATGCGTAATCACCCACTCATAAACAAAACATTGAAGTATCTGTGAAAATGAAATTTGGAGTTCAATTACCAGCTGGTTTGTATCGGCAAATCTAAATTTCAGAGCATTTTGGGTGTATCGATGCAAACAGATCTTAAACAGGCAGGGAGAGAAGCTGCTGGGCCTCCATTGATGCTAACCATGTACCATGTGCCATCATTGTAAATATTTACATATTTAAGCTGACTTAGAAGAGAGAAAAGAGAAAGGATGGAACTTACATGCTTCAGCAGCATAGCAGAGCCAATCTTTAGCTGATCATAATGTTGCTTAAGCAAATGACTGTGGATGACTCCTTGCATTGAACCTTCAACATCACAATATGACAGAGTGATAAACTGTTGTTCAAAACAAGATACAGCAACAGGAGTCAATCTTGGTGATTCTGTAAGTCCATATGGTTTGCTCTCAATATGGATGTGATATTGTGAATTTTCTTATCGTAGATATTTCACCACTCTAACCAGCAGGTGATTAAACTCCTTACTTCATTTGCACAGATACTTTAATGTATCATTTTCCATGAGTCAATAGTCAATAGTCAATAGGCATAACGTCTTTAACAGAGTTGTCCTCTACTTTTATGATGTGAGACAACAAGGAAACTTCAAGTAATTAACTCAATATCATACACAGCCATACCATGTACAAACATTATGTAACTCAGATAACCTCCTTTTCTCTAAGTATTTGGATGTCGATTAGTCAATGTGCTTGGCTCTGATATGTGGGTGGGGAGAAACAGAGCCAACTTATTGGCTAGATGTCAATGTCAATTAAAAGAATAACACTACCTGTGAGGTCTTTGATAGTAGTTGACGCATCAGGCAGGCTCTTGTTGATAGTATCTATCACAACCACTAAGAGGGGCACCTTACCATCAGGTAACTGTTTTTTGGAGGCCTACAATTAGTGCAATAGTGCAATAGTACAATAGTGCAATAGACAGTTTTCTGAGCTCGTACTTATGCCTCAAGTCTGAGTTGTCCTCTCTCCAGAGTTTTAACCCACGCGGCATAGGAAAAACCTGCTGAAAGAGGGTTATCTTGAAAACCGCTTTTGTTACGATAAAAATGATTTTTGATTCAGAGTCTGCATTATTGAAAACCCTGTGAGACCCTGTGAGACAGGGTTTCCAAATCATTGGAGGCTTGAATGTTGAAAAATCTTAATTTTAGCGACGAAACTCATGAAAAATTCTGCCAAATTGTCCGCAAAACAGGCAGAATATGCTATACTGACTAACCATATACTAAAATTATTTCCCAAACTATGTCCACCTGAGTTTTCAATGTTGCAGATTCTGAATCAAAAATAATTTTTATCCTATTACAATTACTATTACTGGAGAGAGGACAACTCCAAATTGAGGCCTAAATCAGAGCTCAGAAAACTGATTACATGTCATACAATGAATGGGTAACTCCAAATTATGACCCACATTCTACTTGTTAATTATGGATGAGTAGAATTTACCTCTTTTTGGAATAATATCTTTTTATCACAAGGTATCACCAAATACTTCGTACAATTTCAAACTTACATTACATAGAGCATTGCAGATGCTATGCTTTAGTAGATGGTCTCTAGACAATTCAAGATCCTCAACTAGACCTCTCCAGGTCGCATATGTTGAAACACTCAGCGGTTGGCTGTCCTGACTTGTTACATTCTCCTGGTGAAAAATAAAGACGCTGTTATAATTAGAAGAATATAAAAAAAATACATGCAATATAGTATATATTATATATACGCAATATATAATACTCGCTATGGTTTAGATGAGCTAGTAAAGTGTCATCATTAATATACTAGCTGATGGGGGAGTTGACTAGCCATAATTTTCAACTATTCTAACCCTGCAGGACATGGAAAGAGAGTTACTCCTCATGGGTAAAAAAGTATTATCACCATTATTATCCGGGTATTTTTATCGACAAGCTTGCATCCACATACCTCCATATGTTCAACAGGAGATTCCACATCCACATGTATATTGTTCATCTGTTTCAAATCCATGTCTTTGCGCTGTAAACATAAGAACAAAGTTTGAAGATGGTAAAGCAAGAGCACCCACAACGGTAGCAAATTTCTTTAACATCATGTTCACAATTACCGGTGCTGGTGATAGAATCTTTACTATTTTGATGGACCTTTCTTTATCGTGTTTTTGTAAAAGAATATTTAAAAAAACATTGCACAAAAGGCAAAGGTTACAGGACAACCTCTCTAATGTTATGAAGAGTTGGCTAGTCATGGATGACTCCACATACTCAACATATCCACAAATCTAAGATTTCAGAGCATTTTGGTGGTCTTGATGCAATGCAAGTTATGTATTGAATATTTGTATACTTCAATTTTGACAAAGGGCTTTAGCACAGATAGCAAGTTTGGGCCTGTAACAACCTATCAAATAAGTGGATTTCCCTACAAAACAGGTTTGATGCATTGAATACCCTCCAATCAGGAAATACTCATACCACAATTAAATCATTTGATGATTGAGTATGACTGGATTATAATCACCAGTTTAGGTAGAGTACCAGCAGGACCAGGAAACTTCCTCCTTCTCCTCGTGGAGCTGTCTGTAGTCGACTGTAGCACTGGAGTCTCTGATTGTCTGATATTAGCTCTAACATGCTGTATAGGTGTAGACTGCATTGCAGGCTTGTTTTTGGCAGGCGTCCTTTCATCACAGAGTGTTACATCTGACTGAATGGTGGAAAGTGAGCAGGACAAATCTGAAAAAGAAGCTGGATATTTACAAGTCAAGTTATTACCATTGTTGAAATCCTCTTTCGAACCATCAGCGAACATTTCTCAGATTCAAATTTGACATGGTAGATTTATAGAATTTTTCTGATGTCCATAAATAATCGAATGGATAGGGAATAAAGTGCTTCTTAGTATAAATATTTGACAAAAAGAAGTTTGACTTGATACTTAATAAGAAGGTTCAATGTTACATACCCGGCTGTTTGACCCCGACTCGCATGCTGCCCTTTGGATCTCTTGGTGTACTGCAGCTAGGAATTGCTGGCTCCCCCTTTACTTTTGGGAAAACAGACACGACAGATGATGTATCAGATGATTTAAGCTTGTTTTCAAACAAGTGACTGCCGTCCACAATTGCTGAGATATCCTGTTTCCCATCCATCTGCAGTATGGAAGCTTCAAACTCTCCATCACTCTCCCAATCATCTGACGCCATCGCTAGGGAAGTTTGTAGATTCTAATAATAAAATATCAATATTTTGTGAGGAGTACTGCAGACACTGAATCGTGAGTTTTTTTTTACTGTAGACACTGAACCACCTAACTTAACTGTCTACCATCAATCTAGATATAATTATACCAGTTTACTTGGCCTGCTTCATTCCCACCTCTCCCATCAGGGGGGTTTCAGTATACCAAAACCTTGAAAGTGGAAATTCTGACGCACAAACATAGACATTCCATTGTGACTGTAATTTTAAGGACTCAGAATGCGAAATATTGAGGCTTGCTTCTTTCAAGACACAGGCACGCAGCTCTAAGAGAGGCAGGGAGGCACTGTCTCCCGAGAAATCCAAATGCAGTGACCAAAAAATATGTAATTGAATGATCCGTGTCGCAGTCAAATCCCCTGGGATTTCCATTGCTAACGATATGCCTTAAATTGCAATGTCAAAAAAACATAATTAATAATGCTCTCACAACCCCTGAGGCTGTGAAGGGGACTGGTTGCCTATAGCTTGAACCTTAACGCGACTGTGCACCAGCAGTAGGGAACTCTGTTTAAGACACTTGTTTAGTAGGCTAAAGCCCATGCAAGACCGAATTTCCCGCCTCATTCGTGGAATTAAGCGGAGTGACAGGATTACAAGCACCCTCTGCCTCAAAGTATTCCCACAGCTCTAACCACTTGTCCAATTGATGAGTATATTTCGAAGCCGCTGTTGCAACATATACTCACATTAATCAATTTCACATTGCATTCCACACCAGAGCAAATTATATTAGACACACCTACCTATGAACATATCACACATTATTTATCATTTTCATCTGGTTATTTAAATTTGTGCTATGGGAGAGGTTGAAACTATGCACATGCAGGTGAAGTGGTGAGTGTTGCTGATGTTGGGTATCAATCAAGTACATGTACATGTACAGCAATGTATAAATGCCAACACCAAGTCTGATGACTTTACCACGGAGGCAGCGGAAAACTTTCATACATCTTACTGCAATTTACATCCATCACTGAAGTGACAGCCAGTCAGTAAACAGATCGACAGAAATTCAAAAAAATTATTTTCAACCCAGCGAGTAGAACAGGGAGACCTGAGTAGAGTACCAACAAAGAAAAAAATCCACTTAGACCAAGAAGTAAGAACTCCTTGCTTAGACCAAGGAGTTAGAACTCCTTGCTTAGACAAAGGAGTAACTTGCTTAAACCAGTTTGTTTTATATATATATATATATATAATAATATATATATATCTACTATCTATTCCTCCAGTCTTATTCAACTCTATTTCTCCAGAATAGAAGAAGACATATGATTATCATAATTAATTTGGCCTCAGTGACATAGGTAGGACTATCCTGTGTTTTATGTCCAGATTGCAAGCATCATCAAATCAGAGAGCTCACATCCTTCTCCCTCATATCCAAATTGAAGTCATATGTGGAGAAAGTTACTTTATTTTTTCAATTTCGCGGCTCAACATGAGTATAAATTTGGCCCGCTAATATAAAATAACTTCATGATGAATCAAAGAGGCTACTGGGTATTGAAGTGAGTTGTCCTTCCTCAAATCAAAAGGACGCAACTCCAGTAACCACTTATTGCCAAAATAGGCTAATCAGGGAGGTCAGGATAATCATGGAGTTTATAAAGGGCCAATTGAACTAATACTGTGGCATGTTGGGGTTTTGATCGCCTAGATTTCTAGCAACTGCTCCCTTGAACTCAACCTCAAACCATTTATGCAACGGTGCTCGAATGGAAACGATGCGAGTACTTATCATCTTCGAGTATGCAACGCTGCTGACAGGTATAATATATAAGCTATCGATGACTGTAAAAGGCCCAGAATAACTGATATAAGTGTGTTGATAACCACGGCCATCAATGGAAGCTTGAGCCTTTCTTAAACTAGACACGCCGATACACATTGAGCAATCGCCACTCCACCTACGGGAGTAGAGGATACTGGGTTATCATGCATAGCAGGCTCGCTACAGCAGTTTAGTATAGGAGATCTCTATACCACCCCCGGGGTCAGGACGGTCACCAAGGTACCACATTAGCAGATTATCAGAGAGCAGTTCTGCGTGAGCAATCGCAATACCATATCATTAGTGTAGGGAACTAAAGTATAAAAAATAGTGGATGAGCTGACCGCTAAACAGCATCAGGCAGACTCTATTTACCACATCAGCAGTGGAAATTACAAAGTCACATTACCACAGCTGGAGTTATGGCTCCATTTGTGATGCGGGGGAAGCTGGACGCGCAAGGAGGGCCCCAGCCCTTCGCAGCGTGGCCCAGATTCGATGCGGGGGAAGCTGGACGCGCAAGGAGGGCCCCAGCCCTTCGCAGCGTGGCCCAGATTCGATGCGGGGGAAGCTGGACGCGCAAGGAGGGCCCCAGCCCTTCGCAGCGTGGCCCAGATTCGATGCGGGGGAAGCTGGACGCGCAAGGAGGGCCCCAGCCCTTCGCAGCGTGGCCCAGATTCGATGCGGGGGAAGCTGGACGCGCAAGGAGGGCCCCAGCCCTTCGCAGCGTGGCCCAGATTCGATGCGGGGGAAGCTGGACGCGCAAGGAGGGCCCCAGCCCTTCGCAGCGTGGCCCAGATTCGATGCGGGGGAAGCTGGACGCGCAAGGAGGGCCCCAGCCCTTCGCAGCGTGGCCCAGATTCGATGCGGGGGAAGCTGGACGCGCAAGGAGGGCCCCAGCCCTTCGCAGCGTGGCCCAGATTCGATGCGGGGGAAGCTGGACGCGCAAGGAGGGCCCCAGCCCTTCGCAGCGTGGCCCAGATTCGATGCGGGGGAAGCTGGACGCGCAAGGAGGGCCCCAGCCCTTCGCAGCGTGGCCCAGATTCGATGCGGGGGAAGCTGGACGCGCAAGGAGGGCCCCAGCCCTTCGCAGCGTGGCCCAGATTCGATGCGGGGGAAGCTGGACGCGCAAGGAGGGCCCCAGCCCTTCGCAGCGTGGCCCAGATTCGATGCGGGGGAAGCTGGACGCGCAAGGAGGGCCCCAGCCCTTCGCAGCGTGGCCCAGATTCGATGCGGGGGAAGCTGGACGCGCAAGGAGGGCCCCAGCCCTTCGCAGCGTGGCCCAGATTCGATGCGGGGGAAGCTGGACGCGCAAGGAGGGCCCCAGCCCTTCGCAGCGTGGCCCAGATTCGATGCGGGGGAAGCTGGACGCGCAAGGAGGGCCCCAGCCCTTCGCAGCGTGGCCCAGATTCGATGCGGGGGAAGCTGGACGCGCAAGGAGGGCCCCAGCCCTTCGCAGCGTGGCCCAGATTCGATGCGGGGGAAGCTGGACGCGCAAGGAGGGCCCCAGCCCTTCGCAGCGTGGCCCAGATTCGATGCGGGGGAAGCTGGACGCGCAAGGAGGGCCCCAGCCCTTCGCAGCGTGGCCCAGATTCGATGCGGGGGAAGCTGGACGCGCAAGGAGGGCCCCAGCCCTTCGCAGCGTGGCCCAGATTCGATGCGGGGGAAGCTGGACGCGCAAGGAGGGCCCCAGCCCTTCGCAGCGTGGCCCAGATTCGATGCGGGGGAAGCTGGACGCGCAAGGAGGGCCCCAGCCCTTCGCAGCGTGGCCCAGATTCGATGCGGGGGAAGCTGGACGCGCAAGGAGGGCCCCAGCCCTTCGCAGCGTGGCCCAGATTCGATGCGGGGGAAGCTGGACGCGCAAGGAGGGCCCCAGCCCTTCGCAGCGTGGCCCAGATTCGATGCGGGGGAAGCTGGACGCGCAAGGAGGGCCCCAGCCCTTCGCAGCGTGGCCCAGATTCGATGCGGGGGAAGCTGGACGCGCAAGGAGGGCCCCAGCCCTTCGCAGCGTGGCCCAGATTCGATGCGGGGGAAGCTGGACGCGCAAGGAGGGCCCCAGCCCTTCGCAGCGTGGCCCAGATTCGATGCGGGGGAAGCTGGACGCGCAAGGAGGGCCCCAGCCCTTCGCAGCGTGGCCCAGATTCGATGCGGGGGAAGCTGGACGCGCAAGGAGGGCCCCAGCCCTTCGCAGCGTGGCCCAGATTCGATGCGGGGGAAGCTGGACGCGCAAGGAGGGCCCCAGCCCTTCGCAGCGTGGCCCAGATTCGATGCGGGGGAAGCTGGACGCGCAAGGAGGGCCCCAGCCCTTCGCAGCGTGGCCCAGATTCGATGCGGGGGAAGCTGGACGCGCAAGGAGGGCCCCAGCCCTTCGCAGCGTGGCCCAGATTCGATGCGGGGGAAGCTGGACGCGCAAGGAGGGCCCCAGCCCTTCGCAGCGTGGCCCAGATTCGATGCGGGGGAAGCTGGACGCGCAAGGAGGGCCCCAGCCCTTCGCAGCGTGGCCCAGATTCGATGCGGGGGAAGCTGGACGCGCAAGGAGGGCCCCAGCCCTTCGCAGCGTGGCCCAGATTCGATGCGGGGGAAGCTGGACGCGCAAGGAGGGCCCCAGCCCTTCGCAGCGTGGCCCAGATTCGATGCGGGGGAAGCTGGACGCGCAAGGAGGGCCCCAGCCCTTCGCAGCGTGGCCCAGATTCGATGCGGGGGAAGCTGGACGCGCAAGGAGGGCCCCAGCCCTTCGCAGCGTGGCCCAGATTCGATGCGGGGGAAGCTGGACGCGCAAGGAGGGCCCCAGCCCTTCGCAGCGTGGCCCAGATTCGATGCGGGGGAAGCTGGACGCGCAAGGAGGGCCCCAGCCCTTCGCAGCGTGGCCCAGATTCGATGCGGGGGAAGCTGGACGCGCAAGGAGGGCCCCAGCCCTTCGCAGCGTGGCCCAGATTCGATGCGGGGGAAGCTGGACGCGCAAGGAGGGCCCCAGCCCTTCGCAGCGTGGCCCAGATTCGATGCGGGGGAAGCTGGACGCGCAAGGAGGGCCCCAGCCCTTCGCAGCGTGGCCCAGATTCGATGCGGGGGAAGCTGGACGCGCAAGGAGGGCCCCAGCCCTTCGCAGCGTGGCCCAGATTCGATGCGGGGGAAGCTGGACGCGCAAGGAGGGCCCCAGCCCTTCGCAGCGTGGCCCAGATTCGATGCGGGGGAAGCTGGACGCGCAAGGAGGGCCCCAGCCCTTCGCAGCGTGGCCCAGATTCGATGCGGGGGAAGCTGGACGCGCAAGGAGGGCCCCAGCCCTTCGCAGCGTGGCCCAGATTCGATGCGGGGGAAGCTGGACGCGCAAGGAGGGCCCCAGCCCTTCGCAGCGTGGCCCAGATTCGATGCGGGGGAAGCTGGACGCGCAAGGAGGGCCCCAGCCCTTCGCAGCGTGGCCCAGATTCGATGCGGGGGAAGCTGGACGCGCAAGGAGGGCCCCAGCCCTTCGCAGCGTGGCCCAGATTCGATGCGGGGGAAGCTGGACGCGCAAGGAGGGCCCCAGCCCTTCGCAGCGTGGCCCAGATTCGATGCGGGGGAAGCTGGACGCGCAAGGAGGGCCCCAGCCCTTCGCAGCGTGGCCCAGATTCGATGCGGGGGAAGCTGGACGCGCAAGGAGGGCCCCAGCCCTTCGCAGCGTGGCCCAGATTCGATGCGGGGGAAGCTGGACGCGCAAGGAGGGCCCCAGCCCTTCGCAGCGTGGCCCAGATTCGATGCGGGGGAAGCTGGACGCGCAAGGAGGGCCCCAGCCCTTCGCAGCGTGGCCCAGATTCGATGCGGGGGAAGCTGGACGCGCAAGGAGGGCCCCAGCCCTTCGCAGCGTGGCCCAGATTCGATGCGGGGGAAGCTGGACGCGCAAGGAGGGCCCCAGCCCTTCGCAGCGTGGCCCAGATTCGATGCGGGGGAAGCTGGACGCGCAAGGAGGGCCCCAGCCCTTCGCAGCGTGGCCCAGATTCGATGCGGGGGAAGCTGGACGCGCAAGGAGGGCCCCAGCCCTTCGCAGCGTGGCCCAGATTCGATGCGGGGGAAGCTGGACGCGCAAGGAGGGCCCCAGCCCTTCGCAGCGTGGCCCAGATTCGATGCGGGGGAAGCTGGACGCGCAAGGAGGGCCCCAGCCCTTCGCAGCGTGGCCCAGATTCGATGCGGGGGAAGCTGGACGCGCAAGGAGGGCCCCAGCCCTTCGCAGCGTGGCCCAGATTCGATGCGGGGGAAGCTGGACGCGCAAGGAGGGCCCCAGCCCTTCGCAGCGTGGCCCAGATTCGATGCGGGGGAAGCTGGACGCGCAAGGAGGGCCCCAGCCCTTCGCAGCGTGGCCCAGATTCGATGCGGGGGAAGCTGGACGCGCAAGGAGGGCCCCAGCCCTTCGCAGCGTGGCCCAGATTCGATGCGGGGGAAGCTGGACGCGCAAGGAGGGCCCCAGCCCTTCGCAGCGTGGCCCAGATTCGATGCGGGGGAAGCTGGACGCGCAAGGAGGGCCCCAGCCCTTCGCAGCGTGGCCCAGATTCGATGCGGGGGAAGCTGGACGCGCAAGGAGGGCCCCAGCCCTTCGCAGCGTGGCCCAGATTCGATGCGGGGGAAGCTGGACGCGCAAGGAGGGCCCCAGCCCTTCGCAGCGTGGCCCAGATTCGATGCGGGGGAAGCTGGACGCGCAAGGAGGGCCCCAGCCCTTCGCAGCGTGGCCCAGATTCGATGCGGGGGAAGCTGGACGCGCAAGGAGGGCCCCAGCCCTTCGCAGCGTGGCCCAGATTCGATGCGGGGGAAGCTGGACGCGCAAGGAGGGCCCCAGCCCTTCGCAGCGTTGCCCAGATTCGATGCGGGGGAAGCTGGACGCGCAAGGAGGGCCCCAGCCCTTCGCAGCGTTGCCCAGATTCGATGCGGGGGAAGCTGGACGCGCAAGGAGGGCCCCAGCCCTTCGCAGCGTTGCCCAGATTCGATGCGGGGGAAGCTGGACGCGCAAGGAGGGCCCCAGCCCTTCGCAGCGTTGCCCAGATTCGATGCGGGGGAAGCTGGACGCGCAAGGAGGGCCCCAGCCCTTCGCAGCGTTGCCCAGATTCGATGCGGGGGAAGCTGGACGCGCAAGGAGGGCCCCAGCCCTTCGCAGCGTTGCCCAGATTCGATGCGGGGGAAGCTGGACGCGCAAGGAGGGCCCCAGCCCTTCGCAGCGTTGCCCAGATTCGATGCGGGGGAAGCTGGACGCGCAAGGAGGGCCCCAGCCCTTCGCAGCGTTGCCCAGATTCGATGCGGGGGAAGCTGGACGCGCAAGGAGGGCCCCAGCCCTTCGCAGCGTTGCCCAGATTCGATGCGGGGGAAGCTGGACGCGCAAGGAGGGCCCCAGCCCTTCGCAGCGTTGCCCAGATTCGATGCGGGGGAAGCTGGACGCGCAAGGAGGGCCCCAGCCCTTCGCAGCGTTGCCCAGATTCGATGCGGGGGAAGCTGGACGCGCAAGGAGGGCCCCAGCCCTTCGCAGCGTTGCCCAGATTCGATGCGGGGGAAGCTGGACGCGCAAGGAGGGCCCCAGCCCTTCGCAGCGTTGCCCAGATTCGATGCGGGGGAAGCTGGACGCGCAAGGAGGGCCCCAGCCCTTCGCAGCGTTGCCCAGATTCGATGCGGGGGAAGCTGGACGCGCAAGGAGGGCCCCAGCCCTTCGCAGCGTTGCCCAGATTCGATGCGGGGGAAGCTGGACGCGCAAGGAGGGCCCCAGCCCTTCGCAGCGTTGCCCAGATTCGATGCGGGGGAAGCTGGACGCGCAAGGAGGGCCCCAGCCCTTCGCAGCGTTGCCCAGATTCGATGCGGGGGAAGCTGGACGCGCAAGGAGGGCCCCAGCCCTTCGCAGCGTTGCCCAGATTCGATGCGGGGGAAGCTGGACGCGCAAGGAGGGCCCCAGCCCTTCGCAGCGTTGCCCAGATTCGATGCGGGGGAAGCTGGACGCGCAAGGAGGGCCCCAGCCCTTCGCAGCGTTGCCCAGATTCGATGCGGGGGAAGCTGGACGCGCAAGGAGGGCCCCAGCCCTTCGCAGCGTTGCCCAGATTCGATGCGGGGGAAGCTGGACGCGCAAGGAGGGCCCCAGCCCTTCGCAGCGTTGCCCAGATTCGATGCGGGGGAAGCTGGACGCGCAAGGAGGGCCCCAGCCCTTCGCAGCGTTGCCCAGATTCGATGCGGGGGAAGCTGGACGCGCAAGGAGGGCCCCAGCCCTTCGCAGCGTTGCCCAGATTCGATGCGGGGGAAGCTGGACGCGCAAGGAGGGCCCCAGCCCTTCGCAGCGTTGCCCAGATTCGATGCGGGGGAAGCTGGACGCGCAAGGAGGGCCCCAGCCCTTCGCAGCGTTGCCCAGATTCGATGCGGGGGAAGCTGGACGCGCAAGGAGGGCCCCAGCCCTTCGCAGCGTTGCCCAGATTCGATGCGGGGGAAGCTGGACGCGCAAGGAGGGCCCCAGCCCTTCGCAGCGTTGCCCAGATTCGATGCGGGGGAAGCTGGACGCGCAAGGAGGGCCCCAGCCCTTCGCAGCGTTGCCCAGATTCGATGCGGGGGAAGCTGGACGCGCAAGGAGGGCCCCAGCCCTTCGCAGCGTTGCCCAGATTCGATGCGGGGGAAGCTGGACGCGCAAGGAGGGCCCCAGCCCTTCGCAGCGTTGCCCAGATTCGATGCGGGGGAAGCTGGACGCGCAAGGAGGGCCCCAGCCCTTCGCAGCGTTGCCCAGATTCGATGCGGGGGAAGCTGGACGCGCAAGGAGGGCCCCAGCCCTTCGCAGCGTTGCCCAGATTCGATGCGGGGGAAGCTGGACGCGCAAGGAGGGCCCCAGCCCTTCGCAGCGTTGCCCAGATTCGATGCGGGGGAAGCTGGACGCGCAAGGAGGGCCCCAGCCCTTCGCAGCGTTGCCCAGATTCGATGCGGGGGAAGCTGGACGCGCAAGGAGGGCCCCAGCCCTTCGCAGCGTTGCCCAGATTCGATGCGGGGGAAGCTGGACGCGCAAGGAGGGCCCCAGCCCTTCGCAGCGTTGCCCAGATTCGATGCGGGGGAAGCTGGACGCGCAAGGAGGGCCCCAGCCCTTCGCAGCGTTGCCCAGATTCGATGCGGGGGAAGCTGGACGCGCAAGGAGGGCCCCAGCCCTTCGCAGCGTTGCCCAGATTCGATGCGGGGGAAGCTGGACGCGCAAGGAGGGCCCCAGCCCTTCGCAGCGTTGCCCAGATTCGATGCGGGGGAAGCTGGACGCGCAAGGAGGGCCCCAGCCCTTCGCAGCGTTGCCCAGATTCGATGCGGGGGAAGCTGGACGCGCAAGGAGGGCCCCAGCCCTTCGCAGCGTTGCCCAGATTCGATGCGGGGGAAGCTGGACGCGCAAGGAGGGCCCCAGCCCTTCGCAGCGTTGCCCAGATTCGATGCGGGGGAAGCTGGACGCGCAAGGAGGGCCCCAGCCCTTCGCAGCGTTGCCCAGATTCGATGCGGGGGAAGCTGGACGCGCAAGGAGGGCCCCAGCCCTTCGCAGCGTTGCCCAGATTCGATGCGGGGGAAGCTGGACGCGCAAGGAGGGCCCCAGCCCTTCGCAGCGTTGCCCAGATTCGATGCGGGGGAAGCTGGACGCGCAAGGAGGGCCCCAGCCCTTCGCAGCGTTGCCCAGATTCGATGCGGGGGAAGCTGGACGCGCAAGGAGGGCCCCAGCCCTTCGCAGCGTTGCCCAGATTCGATGCGGGGGAAGCTGGACGCGCAAGGAGGGCCCCAGCCCTTCGCAGCGTTGCCCAGATTCGATGCGGGGGAAGCTGGACGCGCAAGGAGGGCCCCAGCCCTTCGCAGCGTTGCCCAGATTCGATGCGGGGGAAGCTGGACGCGCAAGGAGGGCCCCAGCCCTTCGCAGCGTTGCCCAGATTCGATGCGGGGGAAGCTGGACGCGCAAGGAGGGCCCCAGCCCTTCGCAGCGTGGCCCAGATTCGATGCGGGGGAAGCTGGACGCGCAAGGAGGGCCCCAGCCCTTCGCAGCGTTGCCCAGATTCGATGCGGGGGAAGCTGGACGCGCAAGGAGGGCCCCAGCCCTTCGCAGCGTTGCCCAGATTCGATGCGGGGGAAGAACTTGCCCCCTTTTTAATGCCCAGATTCGATGCGGGGGAAGAACTTGCCCCCTTTTTAATGCCCAGATTCGATGCGGGGGAAGAACTTGCCCCCCTTTTAATGCCCAGATTCGATGCGGGGGAAGAACTTGCCCCCTTTTTAATGCCCAGATTCGATGCGGGGGAAGAACTTGCCCCCTTTTTAATGCCCAGATTCGATGCGGGGGAAGAACTTGCCCCCTTTTTAATGCCCAGATTCGATGCGGGGGAAGAACTTGCCCCCTTTTTAATGCCCAGATTCGATGCGGGGGAAGAACTTGCCCCCTTTTTAATGCCCCCACTTGCCCCCACTTGCCCCCACTTGCCCCCACTTGCCCCCACTTGCCCCCACTTGCCCCCACTTGCCCCCACTTGCCCCCACTTGCCCCCACTTGCCCCCACTTGCCCCCACTTGCCCCCACTTGCCCCCACTTGCCCCCACTTGCCCCCACTTGCCCCCACTTGCCCCCACTTGCCCCCACTTGCCCCCACTTGCCCCCACTTGCCCCCACTTGCCCCCACTTGCCCCCACTTGCCCCCACTTGCCCCCACTTGCCCCCACTTGCCCCCACTTGCCCCCACTTGCCCCCACTTGCCCCCACTTGCCCCCACTTGCCCCCACTTGCCCCCACTTGCCCCCACTTGCCCCCACTTGCCCCCACTTGCCCCCACTTGCCCCCACTTGCCCCCACTTGCCCCCACTTGCCCCCACTTGCCCCCACTTGCCCCCACTTGCCCCCACTTGCCCCCACTTGCCCCCACTTGCCCCCACTTGCCCCCACTTGCCCCCACTTGCCCCCACTTGCCCCCACTTGCCCCCACTTGCCCCCACTTGCCCCCACTTGCCCCCACTTGCCCCCACTTGCCCCCACTTGCCCCCACTTGCCCCCACTTGCCCCCACTTGCCCCCACTTGCCCCCACTTGCCCCCACTTGCCCCCACTTGCCCCCACTTGCCCCCACTTGCCCCCACTTGCCCCCACTTGCCCCCACTTGCCCCCACTTGCCCCCACTTGCCCCCACTTGCCCCCACTTGCCCCCACTTGCCCCCACTTGCCCCCACTTGCCCCCACTTGCCCCCACTTGCCCCCACTTGCCCCCACTTGCCCCCACTTGCCCCCACTTGCCCCCACTTGCCCCCACTTGCCCCCACTTGCCCCCACTTGCCCCCACTTGCCCCCTTGGGTAAGCGGAAGTTAATGGAAGCAAGCGGAAGTAAGTGAAAGCAGGTGTTGGCAAGTGGAAGTAAGTGTAGGCATGTGGAGGTAAGTAGATGCAAGTTGAAGTAAGCGGAAGTAAGTGGATGCAATGGAAGTAAGCGAAGTAAGTGGAAGCAAGAGAAGTGGATGCAAGCAGAAGTGGATGCAAGCAGAAGTAAGTGAATGTAAGCGGAAGTCAGTGAAGGCAAGCGGAAGTAAGTAGATGCAAGCAGAGCAAGTGGAGGTAAGTGTAGGCAACCGGAAGTTAGTGAAAGTAAGCCGAAGTTAATGGAAGCAAGCGGAAGTAAGTGAAAGCAGGTGTTGGCAAGTGGAAGTAAGTGTAGGCATGTGGAGGTAAGTAGATGCAAGTTGAAGTAAGCGGAAGTAAGTGGATGCAATGGAAGTAAGCGAAGTAAGTGGAAGCAAGAGAAGTGGATGCAAGCAGAAGTAAGTGAATGTAAGCGGAAGTCAGTGGAAGTAAGTGAAAGCAAGTGGAAGCAAGCGGAAGTGAAAGCAAGCGGAAGTATGTGGAAGCAAGCGGAAGTAAGTGGAAGCAAGCGGAAGTAAGTGGATGCAAGCAGAGGTAGGTGTAGGCAAGTAGAAGTAAGTGAAAGTAAGCAGAAGTGGAAGAAAGCGGAAGTAAGTGGAGGCAAGTAGAAGTAAGTGGAGGCAAGTAGAAGTAAGTGGAGGCAAGTAGAAGTAAGTGGAGGCAAGTAGAAGTAAGTGGAGGCAAGTAGAAGTAGGTGGAGGCAGATGGAAGTAAGTGGAATAAGTGGAAGCAAGTGGAGGTAAGCATAGGCAAGTGGAAGTAAGTGGAAGCAAATGGTGGTTAGCGCAGGCAAGCGGATGTAAGTGGATGCAGGTGAAAGTCAGTGGATGCAAGTGAAAGTAAGTGGATGCAAGCGGAAGTTAGTGTAGGCAAGCGGAGGTAAATGGAAGCAAATGGAAGTAAGTTGATGCAAGTGGAGGTAAGTGTAGGCAAGTGGAAATAAGTGGAAGCAAATGGAGGTAAGCGTAGGCAAGCGGACGTAAGCGGATGCAAGTGAAAGCAAGTGGATGCAAGTGGAAGTTAGTGTAGGCAAGCGGAGGTATGTGGAAGCAAGCGGAAGTAAGTGGAGACAAGTAGAAGAAGGTGGAAGTAAGCAAAAGTAAATGGAAGTAAGCGGAAGTCAGTGGTAGCAAGCGGAAGTCAGTGGATGCAAGCGGAAGTAAGTGGAAGCAAGCGGAAGCAAGTGTAGGCAAGTTGAAGTAAGTAGATGCATGTGAAAGTAAGTAGATGCAAGTGGAAGTAAGCGGAAGTAAGTAGAAAATAGCATAGACAAGTGGAAGTAAGTGCAGGCAAGTAGAAGTAAGTGCAGGCAAGTTGAAGTAAGTGCAGGCAAGTTGAAGTAAGTGCAGGCAAGTAGAAGTAAGATGAAATAAGTGGAGGCAAGCGCAGTAAGCGGAAGTGAGAGGAGTGTAGCAAAGGCAAGTGATAGTAAGCGGAAGCAACTGGAAATAATTGGAGGTAAGTGACCGTATGTCGAAGTAAGAGGAGGCAAGTGAAAGGGAAGTGGAAGCAAGCAAAAACAAATGGAAGTATTTAAAGGCAAGTGTAAGGAAACTGAGGTTAGTGATGGCAAGTGGAAGCAAGTGGAGGCAAGTGGAAGTAAGTGGAGGCAAGTGGAGGTAAGTCGAAGTAACACAACGGAGGCGTATGAAGCTAGGTGAAGGTAAGCACAGGCAGCGAGTGGAATTCAGTGAAGGAACTGTAGGTAACTAGAAGTAAGTGAAGGCAACTAAATGAATACAGATGGAAGGTAAACAACGGCAAGTTAAGTAGGAATTTATAGGCGCAGTTAATTGTTGGTAAGGGAGGGTAAGGTAACGCCAAGAGTGTAGGTAACTGGACATAAGTGAATGCGTCACTAAAGGTAATTAACGATCTAGGTAAGAAGAGGTAGGTTCTGAAAAGAGGTAGCTAGTATAGGTATATGTAATTGTGAGAAGGTGGTCTAGGCAAGTTGAAGTAGGTATTTACAAGTAACAGCGAGTGAAGTCAAAAGGAAGCAGGTATTCAAAGTAAAGGTAGAGGAGGCAAGTCAAATCAACAAGTGAAGTTTGAAGGCAAATAAAATGGGTTTAGAATTTGAGGAGTGTGTTGGTACCAACAGTTACCACAGACACAAGAATGTTTGTTGGAGAATAAAAATATAGATTGCTTCATTGCGTTGCGAAAAGGCAGGCAGATTTGTCTCTCACTAATAATTAACTAAAGATTTTATAGAGCTCGTTCTTGAGCTTCTGCGAGTCTTCATTTTTTGTTGATTATATTATTTGATTTTTATGCATATCAAACCACATTGTTGCCAATGATGATAGGCAATGCAAAATAATGTCACACATACATACCAAAAGTTATTAACAGGAATTATCAGCATAAATAAAGAATGGCAAAGACAGACATGCAAAACATAGATAGTACGATCCAGGTGCCACTTATGGCCTCATTTATTGAACAACATATCTCACTAGAATATTGTCAAATTGCAAGGACAAAGGAAAGTGTTTTTTTCGAATGTATGTTTATAATTTCTTTACGATGTTCAGTGTAAAAACACAAGCTTCTTCTTATTGTCATGAGTTACTAA
This sequence comes from Membranipora membranacea, assembly GCA_914767715.1. NCBI lineage: Eukaryota > Metazoa > Bryozoa > Gymnolaemata > Cheilostomatida > Membraniporidae > Membranipora > Membranipora membranacea. The sequence goes on along the minus strand of OU612065.1, from coordinate 14,049,986 downwards.
TAGATCTAATATTTACATTCCATCATCAACGAAAGAATAAATCTACCTGGAGTTGTTGACAGATGGGCAGTTCTTCAGCGTTGATATGTGAAGGGTTTGCTCCTCATTTACTGACGTTTGCTCCAACACATTCCAATGTGTTTTAGCAGGACGTAGGTCACACAACGGCTACAAATGGAGGTGATTTAAATCAATTGCAATAATATTGGTACCCAATCTGCCTTCAGTCAAACGGAATTAAAATAAATTGATATAGTTTTCATTTTTTGAAGACCTGACATTCCCTACATCAATCTTTCAGTAGTAGAGATATAAAATATGAGATATCAATTAATATTTTGTGCGATTGAATTTACATGTTTTGTATATTGTCATTTGTACTTACATTCTGACAGCGACAGAGATGCCTGAATACTTTATTGTTCACAAAGTAGAAGGTATCTGCAGCATCTTACCTAGATTTAAACAAGAATGAGGTGAGAACATGTTCACAACCCACAACAAGCATGGTATAATGGTATAGTAACGCAACAAGCAAAGACAGATCACTACCACAAGTATCAGGTGATGCCTACAGCTGCCCTGGAAATGTGGTCATAGGATCAGGATGGCTGACAGACAGTAGCCAGTAGTTGTTAATCAGGTAGGCAACACATTTAAGAATAAAAGTCTTCATGAAACAACTAGCAAACTACATGCATTAAAATGAATTTGTATCTTGATATATATATGTGCAAGGCTGCCTGGAGTTTATTCCAGATTACATTGGCAGATTTTCAGATTTGCGGATGTGATTCCTCAGACTCTGTTCATACAACCAAAGACAAAAAAAACTTGACGGCTGGGTAACAATAAATTGCTTCATCTATTCCAGCTTGACTTAAGTAAGGAGTTCAGAACTACCCATCGAGATAAAATTTAAGAGTGGTGAATTTAGTTTTGACCAGACCTGTAATGTATTTTTTATCAGATTATGCTTACCAGTTTAGTAACTTTGGGCACGGTGGCTCTCCTCATTGACATTTGACCTTTGACCTTTGACCTTTGACCTTTGACTTTTGACCTTTGACCTTTGACGATTGTAAGGCAAGCAGGGCAGTTTGAGTTGTTGCTTCTTTTCCATCAGCTAGAGTCTACGCTTCAATAAAAGAGTATCTCAGCCAAGTGTCATATCTTCACACAATCAATGTCTATGCATATCTCTTCTCCGTAATATCTACAAATAACAAGCTATGGGATTACAGAGAGGTAGAGAGGAGACATTGTTATTACTTTTTATAAGTGACATTTAAATCTCTTAAATACCAGTATACTAATTGGATACAATATCACTCTAGTTGGCATGAGGCCGCTTATTACAGAACTGAACCAGGTTCACTGTTGGAACTTATCACTGTCAGAGTCAAAATGTTACCTTGGCTGAAAAGCGATTATGGGCAGACGAAAAACTCCCTGCTGATCTCTTGATTTGCTCTCTGAGATTTCCCAGGTTTGTATGTAAATTCATATGATGGTACTATACACTATAGCTCAAAATCGGGACGGCTGATGACCAGTTCGATCTAAAACACAATAAGTTACGGTAATACAAGTGAGATAAACCTAAAATGTATCAGATCTCCTTTAGAATCAAAGACAAAAATCATATAGTGACAATTGATTTGTATGTGCAATCATACAGGGCAATGAGAAAACTTTTCCATCTAGGGCAGCTGTAGGCAGTCTGTGGCCTCTTCACCTATACAGCCAAGTGGGCGATTCTTTGCGGCCTTATATGTGGCCATGTGGCTATAAAAAAATTTGTACATTAATAATTCTGCATCATTTGCCCTTACACAGCATGTCCAGATCTGCATAGCCTGCTGTAAGTACATTGATTGGATTTCGGACATAGTTGCCGTTCTGTATCACAATTCACACTAGTAGCTAAGCTACATCAACGCTAGCATTTTGGGAGAAGCCATTCTACATAACTGTATCACAGCATCGCTTTAAACCAGGACCTCAGAAAACTTGCTGTTTGGTGACTGATGACGTTTTGTAGCACATATGGGTTTGACAGACTTTTGTCGCCTAAGCAGTACATAAAGGACAAGTTCAGATACTAATACAATCTGTTATAACAAAATTGAAACAAAATGGTTAGCAAACTGCAGCCTGAGATTTATCATAAGAACAGTCATAATATGTGTATATTTTGTATCACTTTAATTTCCACAAGCTAATGTAATCATTTTCAAGTTTATAGTTGCATAAAGAGCTTTGGATTCACTAGAGATTATGTCCAGTCTGGCAACAAGGTCATGATTTTAAATCATATTGTTGTGAGAATGAGGCCAAAATTAACAAGGTTTTAATAAGGCAATGTAATATTTAATTATTGACGTAAAGTTAGGATCTAAATTTGGACAATCAGGGCCCGGTTGTTGAGCAGGAATTTGACAAAAGTGGTATGACAAAAAAACCTTCATTGTGTACGACACACAAGAATTCACGAGAATTAAATTATTTTATAATCGGATCAAAAGTACGGGTGTATACGTGTGAATTACAATCAAATGTCGGTGTTACCTCTGCTTGGCTAAAGCACTTGAGATTTCTATATTTTAAGGATTGCAAAATATTTTGTATTCATACGACTGATGGTGTCAGGTGCTGAAATCATGGCTATTTAAAATATTATACCATCCAAGAAAATCACTTAAGAATTAATCAGTCTTTGATTCTGATCATACCGTAGTAAACTCAGAGTAGACAGTCGTACCATTCATTGGTTTCTGGTTTGTTTAGCTCATGGTGAATAATATCTGTAGACAGCTATACAGGCCATCCGGCTGTCAATAACAGTACAGTGTATCTGTAATCTAAAAAAACAGGGTTATGAAATTAAATAAGTAGAATTAAAAATTATTACTCTTAACCAGGGATTCTCCCTGCTCTAACCTATAGAGACTGTCTATGCTCTAACCACTGGTGGGAAATGGGCAAAAGTCATAAAGCCATGTGAAATTTAAATGTTGGCGGTCAACAAAAAAGGTCTAATGAATTATTATGATATAATATGTACTGTTGCCTGCCCATTTTAAAACTGGATCTAGGGGTCGTAGGTTAACTATTACAACTAAACTCAATAGAACAGGCTCACCTGAAATCATCGTTGCTCAAGCAAGATACGTCTCAGTACAAAGCTATCAGTGGAGTGTCATGTCTTCTCTACCAGCCGTCGGCCGTCAGGATAACTATAAGTATAAGTATTATAATCCTCATATGAGACATCTAGCAGTCCTGGCAATGTAAGTATACATGTTGTACAGTATACAGTAGAATCCATTTCAACCTTCTTTCTTGTTCATTTTTTGAGGCAACGCTTATTGTTTTTGTTTCTGGGTGGTGTTATTTAAACCTGTGTACTCTAACCAGGGAGTTAGGGACACCAGGGAGGGTGGGAGAGGGGGACACTGGCCCAAACTCCCTGCTGACCTCACTACATGTAAAATAGGAGTTGTCTTCAATAATTGTGAGACTTGGCAACTCCAAAGTAATATGTGATGCTATCAGGGACAGTGGGAGCAGGGAGGGTGGGAGCTATTAGACAATGATCATATAAATCTTATTTTAAAACACTGCACTCTTACCAGCACATATCAATAAGAGTGTCATGCAATGACTGCAGAGAACAGATGAAGAAGTCAAGTGTTGATATGATGGCGTTTCAGCTAGTTGTATCGGCTCAGTCGTATCATCATGAATCTTGCGATCTCTACCAGGTCCTACCAGTCTATTGTATTCGAATATCCATATTTGTAGATTACGTCTCCCTGTTGTGATTATCCTAGGACAGTGAATTGGAATGATTTTGAAATTTAAACAGCTTAACATCTCGCTGTGGAAATAACATATCTCTGAGCACAACACTCTCTCATTTCTAATAGTGAAAACTGGATTTCTCTACTGAAATTTGTGTTCTTTTCATCTAACTCGGGAATATCACAACTAGTTTCACATTCCAGTCACCGCAGACACACTATCAGAAATTTTGACCTTCATATACGACATAACTATAATAAACTTTTATCGTGTGGTTTCTGATATTATGCCGAGACTATGAAGGGATAAATTGAGGGATTGATTTAAGCGATGAATTGTTCATAAAAAATGTTTATTATGGCCATTTTATTGTGTTTAAATGCCTAAACAACTGAATTCTTTTATTCAAATTTGCTATTCATCTGTCTTTTACAGGTTTGAGCCCAAGTCATTGAGAGAAGCACTCAACTCTCACCTTGTCATATTGGCAGCTGTCAATTAGTTAGTGATATCAATATCAGGTTCTTGTGGCACTCTTTGTACACACCAGTGCTGGTACTAAGGACTGTAAGGTGATTATTCAGGCTATATTGCCCTATTTCCGCCTCGATGGTTTGATGTCTTTGTTGGTACAGAACATATCACAACTCAATCTTCATTGTTATGGGCTCAATCAACCTAAAACATAACATCAGATAAAAATGACAATCCCAATATATCAGGGTACTTGAACCACCCTTTCCTATCATCGGCCTTCTGTGTTCTGTCATAACTGCAAATTAAGTAGAAGATTTGACATTTTCTCAACATATTAATTCAAATTTAAAAGAAAACTGACAGCGTATGATAGTTTTGACCGAGACTTTTTATGTCGAAAAAAAAGTTATGGTCTTTGAAAAGTGATGCCATCAACTCACTGATGACTTTACCAACTGATGTGATGACTTTGATACCAAAGACAGATCAACTCAAGGGCTAGGTAACAAATATTATTTCATCTATTCCTGTATGACCTAAATAAGGAGTGCAGTACCTAATGAGATTTTAAAGTGGTGTATTTAGTTAGTTATGACCCAAACTGTACTGTATATTTTTCTTTTTTTTTATGCTCACCAGTTTATAAAGTTTAAGCAAGCTGACCTTTAAGGATTGTAAGTCAAGCAGGGTAATTTTAGTTGTTGCTTCCTATCCATCATCAGGACTCTATGTTTCGAAAACAATCACACAATCAATGACTATACTAATCTCTCAATTGTTACACCTAGAAATAAAAAGCTATAGGATTACGGAGAGGTACAAAACTGTGGACAATTCTTTCATGACATTGTTATAGACAGTTTTCTGAGCTCTGATTTAGGCCTCACTTCGGGTTTGTCCTCTCTCCAGTTTGGTACTTCTAACCCATGCCGCATAAGAAAAATGTGATGTAAGATGCTTATGTTAGGATAAAAATGATTTTTGATTCAGAATCTGCACCATTGAAAACTGATAGGGACATAGTTTGGGAAATAATTTTGGTATTCGGATAGTCAATTATATCATTTTCTGCCAGTTTTGCGGACAAATTTCATAAAATTTTTCATGAATCTCGTCACTAAAATTAAGATTTATCAACTTATAAGCCCATAATGATTTGGCTTATAAGTTGATAAATCTTAATTTTAGTGATGAGATTCATGAAAAATTTTATGGAATTTGTCCGCAAAACTGGCAGAAAATGATATAATTGACTATCCGAATACCAAAATTATTTCCCAAACTATGTCCCTATCAGTTTTCAATGGTGCAGATTCTGAATCAAAAATCATTTTTATCCTCACATAAGCGGTTTTCAAGATAACCCTCTTTTCAGCACGTTTTTCCTATGCGGCGTGGGTTAAAAGTACCAAACTGGAGAGAGGACAACTCTGAATTGAGGCCTAAATCAGAGCTCCGAAAACTGTCTATTACCCTTTATAAGACTATTTAAATCTTTTAAATACCAGTCTGCTAATTTGATACAGTATCAATCTAGTATGCATAAAGTAAGCTTATTCCAGAACTGAACCAGATTCACTGTTGGAAGTTATCAGAGTCAAAATATTACCTTATCTGGAATGAGATTATGAGTACACGATAAACTCCCTGCTCGTCTATCTCTTGATTTTCTCTCTGTTACTTCCCCCATTTGTAAGTAAATGCATATAGATCCATAGGCTGGTACTGTACACTTTGACATGGACTGCTGACTCCCTCAAGCAACAGAAATACAAGTAAGTTTAACTAAAAATGCATACAATCTCCTTTGGAATTAAAGACAGAAATCACATACCAAACTAGGCAATGAGAAAATTATTCCTTCTAGAGCAGCTATGAGGTGAACACCCTGTGGCCTTTTACCAATGAGGCCTAATGGGCAATTTTTTTCAGGCCAATTGTGGCCTTGTGCCTGTAAAAATTTATTTTTATACATTAATGTTGTATTATTCTCCCTAACACAGCAAGTGTCCAGGTATGGATAGCCTGCTGTAAGTACATTAATTGCATTGATTGGGTTTCCTTCCACCACCACTTTTAAATCTTGTTGGAAATTTAAAATGGCTATCCAATACAAACTATATCCATGAAAAGCTGAAGCAGCGTTTTTTATGCATTTTCAAGGTTTTGCCATTATAAACCAGATAGACATTAGAAAGACTATTTTAGTCAAAGCCTGATTAAACCTGCTTTAACATACAACCTGGAACTGTGGTATAACTCTGCTACTGATGAGCAGAAAACTAAACATAAAACTGCTATGAATCTTATTGCTGATCCTTCCTATCTCATGCAAAGCTTTATGAGACTTATAGTAATTTCTATAGAACGCCAAAGGCGCATACGAACAGATCTCTTGATAATTTTGTACATTTAAGTATTTGTGTATTAAATAACTGATGTTCCTTTATTATTTTTCAATTCACAGAGAGTGTCTTAATTGTAACATGTCTGTGACATTATTACGGAAATATACTCATTCATTCATTCAGGTAGCCATTCTTTATCATTGACGAAGAAATGCAATATACTTGAGATGGCCAAACAAGATCAGCTCCATGGTCCTCTATGCCAAGACAAACCAAACTGAATGGATCAAAACTATTTCTAAAAGAAGAATCCGACTTTAGAGAAGTTGTGGAGGAGTATGTGAGAAATGGGTATGGGATGAAATGGGTAGAGGTGCAATGAAGTTTACATGGATAAAGAACATCCAGAGTGACATATCAAAACTAGGAATTGATGGGCAGTCTGCTAAAGAAACCACTCAGGATAGGAGAAAGTGGAGAGTATTAACCAAGTCGGTGGATGCTGGCTGAAAGACAGAAGTCTAACGACGAAAACAGTTGCTGATGGTGAGACATTCTGTATCAAACTTAACAATTGTAGACTACATCAAATATTGCATATTTGGAGAAATCCAAAGCCATTCTGCATAACTTACTGTATCACAGCTTCAGACCAGGAACTGATACAGGAAATTGTATCTATGGCTTCCACAAAGCAGTCTCTGAAAACTTGATGTTCAATGACTGGTGATGTGATTTGAAGCACATGTAGATTTGAGTGACTGCTCATGTCTATAAAGTATGCAAAGACCAAGTTCAGATAGAGACTTCTTATTGAAGGCACGCCAGAACATTGACTATAATATAATAATGGTAGAGGGTCTTGCCACCTGTCAACCCATAAAGTTTTATTACCTTGTGCCAACAGGCTAACATTGCCTAACAACAAGGCTAAAATTGCTCAACACCTCATTGATATGAATAATTATGATAATGTTCCAACCAGAAACTTGGAAAAAATAGGAATCGAACCCATATCGCCCTCTTCAACTGTCTACTGAGCCACGGCTGTGAGATGAAATGTGATTAAGGTTTGTATATGGGATTGAGGTTTAAAGCTACGTGTGTAGTGACCGACTCACCACCAATTCTGGTGAATTTACCTGAACCCAAACTAAAAGCGGAAAAAGATATCCAGTGGCTCACCAAAGAGTCGGCAACAGTAACAATTTCTGGAGGAAGGAAAAAAAATCTCCCTGTACGCAGAAAAATACACACCCATTAAAGTACTCATTCACACAATGATATTGCTTAAAAAAAGGGTTAAACAGCAGAAAAGATCTCAACATTAGAAATGAAACCTCACGGTCAAAAATAATCCCAGGTTCCATATAACCTTGTTAAGTGTCACAGCAAGAGGCCAACAAGTTGCCTTTAACTATCTGTTATTTGTATACTTTCAAGCCAACTTCTATAAATAAATAAATAAAAGACGCAGAAGGTGGCGGTGTCCCAACCCGATCAGAACAAACTGAATATAACATCGCAAGCTCACTACCATAGCTGTCCCCAGGGCTGTGTGTAGTCCCTATTTTCTATTTACACTGATCACGGAGGGCAAATCTAATAGCCATAAGCCTTCACATGTGTCATCCGTTTTTTTTTATTTTTCCTCCAAGGTAACAAAAGAGGAACTAGATTGTGCAATTAAATCAACCTATCAAACTAAATCCAATGCTGATCTGGATTGATTTCAGCCCAAATTTACAAGTTCAAAACCCTTGTTACGTATTCTCTTGCTTCACCTTTTTAACTTGGTAATGAAAACTGGAGAGTGGCCATGGAAAACTGGCACTGTAATATTCCTGCAAAAACCAGGCAAAGATACAATGACGAAGGAACATATAGACCAATTACTCTAACATCTTATATTGGTTTACTTCTTGAAAGAAAATTAGACACTAGAATTAGAAATCATAATGAAATTGATTACCTACTTCCCCCATTCCAACATGGATTTCGCAAAAACTACTCAACTGGCACATATCTATTCCCCTTATTATCATTTGTTGAACCTCACATAAAGAGTAAACAAAAAGTGGCTGCTCTATCTCCCGATTTTCAAAAGGCTTTTGATTCCTTCTGGCTTGAAGGCGTCTTATATAGATTTGAGGACGTTGGCATTCCACTTCGACTTGAATGGTTTTCAGAGGTTTTCTATGCAATAGAACTGTGAAGTTGCAGATTAATGACTACTGTTCCGAAGGAAAACCACATGCCATCAGTCTTCGTCAAGGATCAGTCTTGTCACCAATTTTGTTTCTATATTTATTCGTGACATGGTATCCCCAAACCTTAATCAAATGCCGCTGCAGTATGCAGACGACGCAACTATGCTTTTTAATGACCACAAATATAAATGGCACAATAACTAGAATTCATCAATGGTTGTTGAAATGGCGACTGAAACTAAAATGTTCAAAAACGTCTTTTATTTATTTCAATCCTGAAGGTGATGGAACTCCAATTAAATCTCAGACAATGTTATTTCCTGTGCACGAGACTAAAGTCTTAGGCAGTACTAATGACAATAAACTTAAATTTTCCACACACAAGGCCCAAGTGCAATACACAATGCAACGAAAATGGAATATGTTACTGCCTTTTAAAAACTCTTTAACACCTAAAACCCTGAAAACTATATACAACTCATGAAACCCTCAGAATTCTATTACTCCCACCTATAGGACTCCGACAGTCAAATAGACTCTTACAATTTTCTTAAAGGAATCACAGGTGCTCCCCACAAACCACCAAAATAATTTTTACACGCTGCCACTGAAATATTACCAACTAGATTTGCTGATATCAAATCGAACTGAAAAAAAATTTCATCATAAACCAGATACCATGGCATCACAAGAAAAGCATACTTATTGAAGATTTTCTTCCCGATGTGTGCCAGTTACTAGACACTCATTTTCTCAAGCAACAGGATGTCGATGTGAAGGACAGATAAAAAACAGGTATAAATGCTCTGGCTTTCCTCATGGGAAATATTTTTTTAACACACATGATTATGGGGTGTTATTTAACTCAGATTGTGAGCCTAACATAATTTTTAAACATCACCTATAGCTCGATCAAAATAGAAAACTCTTTGGATCTATAATATGTGCTCTTCTCTCAGGCCATAGTAGACTCGATGCACACATGCTTCTATTAAAACTACCTCATACACCCCTATGCCTTTTATTAACCACCGATCAATGCATGAAGCAAATAAGACCATGTGAAAACAAAAAAAGCAATAAGAAGGCATTGACGTATTTATGAGTATTTATAATAAAGGCTTTTTCTGCAAAGAGCAGTATTGGATTTAGGGAGGGTCGTGGTTTTATGATGGTGCCTGTCATTTGTTGCTAGGTGATGTAGATGATGGTGATGTGGATGGCTGGTGTTCTTTCTCACATTATTGACATACTTTAGGCAGCATATGTCCAGATAAACACTTAGTTCTGTTAAATTTAATGTTGCAAGACGCTCATCATAATGTTCTAACCATGGCAAAATAACCCTGAGACATAACTTCTGTAGTCTTTCAAGAATCTCCTTGTCCCCTTTTGATAAGTATGGGAACCAACTTGGTGCTGCGTACGAGATCACTGACAGAACTCTCGATCTATAAAATGTGACCAGACTAGACGTGGAGACCCAACACATAAATTATTGAGATGTGGTATAGGTCATCCGCACAAACAGAGCGAAAGAAGCTAATTGGTCTTTTTCACAGACAATATTTTGAGTTTTATATGGAGTTTTTCATCTAGGACAGTGTACAAAAGTTGGCAACAGGCGTTATTACTGAAGAAGACTATATTTCACATTCCTGTTATGTCAAAGGAAGGTCTCAGTTCCAGATGCCGAGGACGAGAACCAACAGATTATTGGAGAGTTTCTTGCCACTGAGTGTAAAGATTCCAACAGTATTATATGACAGAGCCATGTTTCCACAGTACCTTTTAATTTGCCTTAGACAAAATTTACCAAAAATAAAATATCTATCAAACAATCAGTGTCCATACTCAAGCAACCAGGAAGAATAACTCCTAACTTATCAGAAATGGCTCGATACAAATCATTGAGCCTTTAATACGGGCATGACTTCTTCAGCACTAAAATATGAGGTGACGTATGGTCAAACACAGACGAAAAAAAAAACCTGCACCTCACAGAAAAAAACTTTAAAAAAAGACTTTCAACGATGCTCAAACTAACCAACTTAACAAGTCGTTTGAAAAAAAAACAGACCGCAGAAAAACCAGATATCAGCACCCTTTGTCTATATGAGAAGAAGCATTTATCCAACATCATTCTACTGACAGGGGGACCGTATAAGCTCAAAGGTCAAGCGTGAAATATTCTCTAGAACTACACCTGAAGGTAAAACTTAGATAGAGACTTACTGATGACCACCTCAGAAATATACTGCTGTGAGTCAAATTTTGAGATTGGTTCTCTGCCTACTGATCCACTTTTGAATAAAGTAGATGCTTCCTGTACCTCCTTCAATGGCCTGCATTTATAGATGGGGCCAAGAGTCATTGCCCTCCTAATTTTCCAATCTTTCAACAACATGATTTTAAAAATCCCTGAAAACTTGTGTAGCATTGAGTAAGGCAACTCATGAATTCAAATAACTGTGTACCTGCATGACTAAAATTGCCACCATAGATTTCATCTCCAGTAATTTTTCTGAATGTTCCAGACTGCCTCACAGTTGTCTATCATAAGCAATAACGACTATGACCTGATTATTACTCAAGAGCAGAAAACCCTGGCAAATATATATTCTATACTCGTTTCAACAACCCTGATGATGATGTTTCTGGCGGAGATGGTGGTGGCAGCGATGGTGATGGCGGCGATGGTGATGCAGCTAGGGATAGTGATGATGGTGGTGTAGCTGGTGGTGGTGATGACAGCTCAGATGGTGCAGGTGGCAGCAGCTCTGTCTCTACTGACATTGACCTAATCCCTACCAGGAGGTATCAAAGCTCTTTGCTCAATGCAAGATAGGTCCTGACAAACTGTGTACTAGAATTTTAAAAGGAATGCGCTATCGAACTAGCTCCGGTTTTTTGTAACCTTTTCAATCCATGCCTGGAAAAAGAGATATTACCTGACAGTTGGAAATCATCAGCGACCACCCCTCTGCCAAAGACTGCAAACCCTAAGTGCAGCAATGGTTTTAGACCCGTAGCTTTAGCGTCTGTTGTGATGAAAACTTTTGAGCAGATTATGAAATCAAGACTTATAACTCATGTTACATTAGACGAGCACCAATTTGCCTACAGGAAAAATAGGAGTACAAAAGATGCTTGCATAGCATTAGATCATATTTTAAGGCCACATCTAGATAAGCCCAATGCTTACGCCAGAGTTCGGTTTCCTTCTGCTTTTAATCCCATAGTGCCAAATTTTCTTATTGACAAACTAGTCTCCTCAAATGTGCCGAAATTTTTTCCGATCGATCGGAGCACTGTAATATTAAAATGATATGGCACTAGTAGGACTTTTGAATTATAGGTCAGACCATTCTTTTTATTATGACGCCATAGAACGCTATTTGCAACAGTGCCGAGATGATAATTTACTTATCAATGCTAAAGAACACAGAGATGGTGCTGAGTTTTAACAGATCCTTAGGAGTGTGTGATTATCTTTTTATGAGTAATAGCCCTATCAAACGTGTAGCTGATTTTAAATATCTTGGTAGAAACTTTGGCAATGATATAATGCTTTTTACGTTGAGCCTGCTCAAAATGTGGCCTACTTCACACAAAAAGGTTGCATATCCGTGATCTAGGGAGTGAGGAGATGAAGCTATGCGTGTAAAGCTACCCCTATATTGTTATGTTACTTACAGTTGCTTCTGTGCAGTTCATCGCTTGAATTCAGAAATTTTCTCCACAGTCATAATGCAGTACACCTCTGTCATATATGGGTATAAGCTACCAGTTACCAATATATTCTCCTCAGCAGTTTTGATTGGCTCAGATGCTTCTGCTTTTGTCTACAATATGTGGCATATAATACAAGATGTTGGGTGTAATCGGATATAAACTTAAAGGTTAAATTGTGAGACGGGTAATAGGAAATAAAATATCTCTGAGCACAACACTGTCTCATTTCCATTGGTGAAACCTCTCTGCAATTTGAGTTGACAGTTTGGTTGCGCTTGTCTCTCTTTCGGATTATCACAACAAATAGCTGTACATTTCAGCAACCCACACACTCACAGAACATTTTGTCCTACATTGGTTCAATTACTCATAATAAGTATTTATTTTGGCCGAGTTATGTATTTAAATGCCAAAACGACTGAATTTTGAAACAAATTTGTCCAGGAGAAATTCCCAATAACACAAAACATAAAGCATATATTATTGTGAGAAGAACCAAACACTCACCTTCTCATATTGAAAGCTGTCTTTTTCATTATTGACATCAATATCAGGTTCTTGAGGCAGTCTATGTGCGAACCAGTACTCTAAGCTGGGACTATGATGTGATTATTCAGGTTATATTGCCCTATTTTCTGCTTGATGGATTGGAGGCACTTGTTAATACGGAACGCATTGCAACTCAATCTTCACTAGATCAACCTAAAACAAAATGTCGGATAAAAATGACAACCACAACAATTATCAGGGTACTAAAACCACCCTGCCCTTCCATCAGACTTCTTTCAGAACAGAAAAGTGAATGAAAGTTTTGTATGTTTCATGTTTTTTGCAGATTTCACTAACGTAATAATTCAAATTCAAAAGACAACTGACAGCGCATGATAGTTTTGACCAGGACTTCTTTTGACGAAAAAAGTTAATGTTCCTTGGACTCAACTCACTGAATTTGTTTTGCCTCGGCAAAATAGTAGTCGGTGTAGAGCTTTTAATGTAGTTCTTGAGACACTATTTCTTCATGTTTAGGCTGCCTACTCCCATCTTCTTTGTTGTCTCTTAGTTCTTAGAGTCTCACTGATTATCTTGATGTCACCATCGAAGTCGTCAGTCACGCAGGATATCAGATGTTCACCGGTTTTAAATTGCAATTTTTGAGCTTATCTGAAAATAAAAAGGGTAAAATCAAGCTTGTGCTATTTATTGTTGAACCATCAATCATATATCATAAGAATAAAGTACACTTTTCTCTTACGAATCTAAGTCATCCTTATGAAAACGCTACACACAAATTTTTTTGTTTTTGTAGCAATAGACTTCATATAAGGTCAGCCTACTTTGTTAATCAAGTAAATACCTGTTATCTGCGAACTCTCACTGAAGCTGATGAATACAACTACATGTGCTATGCTGTTGGAATTGGAGCTTGATTGCAGTTAAAAATAGATTACAAGATCTGGAAAATGAGTGGGTCTACTCTTAAAAGAGAAAAGTTAGAGCCCTGCTAATCCATGATCTAGCGGGTTTGGAGATGAAGAGCTGCTGCGAAGCCACCCCCATATTGTTATGTTACTTACAGAGTGTTGCTTTGCAGATTATTGCTTCAGCCAGGACTTTTCTCCACAGCCATAATAACAGTACACTTCTGTCATATATGCATATAAGCTACCAGTTACCAATATATTCTCCAATATATGTCTCAGATGCTTCTGCTTTTGGCTACAAAATTTGGCATATAATTCAAGAATTTGGGTGCAATCAGATAAAAGCTAATAGGTTAAATTGTGACACAGGTACAGGGTAATGCCTTCTACAGTAAAAACAGGGAGCTTCACACAAGCATCGATTGTGCTAAAAAAAGTTGTTGAAAGCCTTGAGTAGACTAATTGAGATTTGCTATATTTTACCATCTAGTCTCTTTCTTCCATAGTCCGTTTCATAATGGACCAGCACCAGAGGGCAAGTTGGACAACTAATATACCAGTGCCAACAACTGCCAGTTTTCAGCATGATGCCACTACTCCAATCTGCAATAATAAAAAATTGAAATAATATGGTTAGAAAACTTTGTATAGATGAGACATTTTAGCTAAGACTGAGATTTATCATAAGAAACAGCCATGGTGTATATTCTGTGTCACTCCAGAATTTTACTGCTGCTTGCAGTGCTTTGGTGTCACTCGAGTCCATGATGAGTCTGGAATCGGGATCATGACTTTCAGTCATTCATCAAGAATTATGCGAAAATTGAAAAGATTTTAACGCAGCAATATAAGATTTGATAATTGGCAATAGAGTTCATCAAAAGTTTTTTTTTATGGATCAAAAGTACAAGTGAACAATGAAAATAAAATTTTGCTGTTTGTTGCCCCAACTTGGCTGATGTTAACAGTTGCAAACAAAATATTTTGGATTCATACGGCTGTGCATGAAGTGCCGCGAGCTGGAGTCATGGCTATTCAAAATGCACCGTTCATGAAGATCTCATCTAAATTAATGGGATTGCATTTGATCATACCTTAATAAGCCCAAAGTAGATAGTAGAACCATCCGGTAGTTCCTGGTAGTTTAGCTCACGGTATAATCTCAGTAGACAGATGATAGAAGCCCAAGGTATGATCTATCCAGCTGTCAACAGCAGTACAATGATCCATAGATATAAATTTACAACATCAGTTCTGAAATTAAATAAATAGAATTAACAATTGGAATTACAACCACTTTTAACAAAAATGCTCAAACAACCGAAGGCAAAAGTCGTAAAACTATGTGAAATTCCTAGTGTTGGCAGTGGTCTACTAAAAAGGTCTAATGAATCATTGTGATAATAAACTACTTAGTACATATTCAGTACTTTTTTTTGCTCTGCAAATTGACCTCTCTTCTATATTATATTTTAAAACACTGCAATCTTACCTGCCTAGATCAGTAAGAGTGTCATGAAAAAACTGCAAAGAACAGATGGAGAAGTCAAGTGTTGATATGATGGAGTTTCAGCTAGTTGTATCGGTTGAGTTAGAACATCATGAATCTTCTGTGTTCTGTTGTCAGCTCAGAGCGTATCACAACTCAATCTTCATTGTCATGAACTGGATCAACCTAAAACATAACACCGGATAAAAATGACAATCACAATATATCAGGCTATACTTGAACCATCCTCACCTTCCATCAGTCTTCTGTTATAGCAGAATATTGAATGGAAGTTTTGTAAGATTCATGTTTTTCGTACATTTTTTTAAAGTAATAATTAAAAGAAAACTGACAGCGCATGAAAGTTTTGACCAGGACTTCTTTTGTCGAAAAAAAAATAAAGGTCTTTTGAAAGTGACACAATCAACTCACTGAATTTGTGTTGCCTAGTAGTGTAGTGTAGTAGTGTGGTGTTTGAGACTCGACTTCTTCATAATTAGGCTGCTTCCTCCCTTCTTCTTTGATGTGATGTGTTTGATGAGCTTATCTGAAAATAAAAGGAGTAAAATCAAGCTATCTATTTTTGTTGAACCTTTAATATTCTATATATCGTAAGTATAAAATATAATTTTTATGAATGAATCAAAGTCCTTATGGAAATGTTCAAACAAAAAATTGATGTTTTTAAAGCAATAGGTTGAGCAATGAACTATTTAGTTCATTGAGTTGATTAAAATCAGATGACTTATTACTCGCCACATCCCAAATCATGGGCGGTGAAATTTTAGTGTCCTAGTGGCGAGGCAGCAATATCTGCGCCTAGTTGCTCTCTGTTTGCAGGCAGGTTGGAGCACAACTGGGGGCTAACCAAACCCCAGTAGTCGATGGATGTAGTGAGATTCAACCCACGACCTTCAAAATTTGCATGCTGAGGGAACGGCGCTCTAACCAAATGAGCCACCTCCTACTCCTAGACTTTAGATGGAGTAAATACCTGCAACCTCTCACCAGGGAGAATTCTCCCTTCTCTCAATGAAGCCCGCGAATACAACATGCGTAATGCTGTTGGATTTGGATTGCAGTAAAGAAATACAACATTTACAACTCACCCCCAAAAATAGGATCGAAAGCAGTGTAGTGTATTAAGATCAATCTTCATTTACACAGGTGAAACTCTGTCTCCAGTCCTCGATAAACCCAACAGAGTAGCATCAAATCCATCTTCTAAGTGAAGCTTTACTTTAGAGAATGACGACTTGACTGTTCGTCCAACTGCTGCTATATGAGAACTGGTTTCTTCAACAATAGAAGCTATAGATATGCACTGCTGGCTAATAGCTAGAAAAGCTAAAAGAAAGCTGCTTTGCGTAGATTACAAGGAGAAGCTTTAGATCATCTTGTATTATCCTTCAGCTTGTTTTGAGCAAAGAATCATTGCCTCATCTACCAACTTAATAAGCTAATTGCATTTATCAAATAATTAAATTTGATGGTAGTAACTCACATTTAATGCCATGTCTTTCTTAGACTTATTGTGATATATTGCATTCAAGATTTAAGATACAAGGTAATTTCACTATGTTCCCATATGTCGACATGTCATCAGTTTTAGGCCCAATTGGTACATGAGAATAGCATTTAAGTCAACCTTCGCAAAATATATCGATAGGCATTTCTTGATGCGAAAGCAGATACCGTTTACAATCATGATCATTGTTCAAGGCAATGTGGATGATTGGATAGCGCACCTACGCTCAATGAATTCAATGGACATGGTATCGGTGGCCGGGTTCAAATCCGTCCGCATTGGAGGTCTTTTCATGTTTTTTTTCATTATGGAAATCGATAGCATTCATTTTTCAAAATTGGAGTGGACCACTCATTCGAAGCATGGAACCATAGTGAATATAAAGTGTATACAGATTTGGCTTCAATGATAGTTCGTTTTAAACCAGAAAACAATAATATTTGATGGTATTGTTAGGAACCTCCTTGTTAACCTGCCTGCTGGCATCTAGAAATTCAGTCTCATTTCGGCACTTACGATTACATATCATAAAGTTGACACCAGTGGTAATCATATTATATTGATTGAGTTGAGTCAATGGAATATGTAGTAAGAAAGGCTGCTTTGAAAAATACAAAAAAATACGGATTTATAAGAATGGTACGTAATTGACATTTTGGCAGTATTCGATAGGAAATAACAAAACACTGTACCCTTCTGTTTCTTACTTAACAGCAAGAAATACAAGAAAATTATGTTTTCAGTGTAGAACTTTAAGAGTATTGGCAATAATTAATCAGCTTTATTTGCATCAGACAGACATTGAACCTTTCTCTTAAGAAACAGATGATAATGTCGAAAACTCTCACAATGAATCAATCACACAACGTAGACAACGTAGCTTCTACCAAACTACTTGGTCTTACCATCGACCAACATCTACGATTCAATGAGCATGTGGCTAACATCACTAAGTCAGCGAACAAAAGATGTCACGGTCTGCTCGTATTAAAACAGTCCGGAGTAAACCAACAAAGCCTAGTACTAATGTACAAAACCCAAGTAGTCGCAGCTATCACCCACGCTGCAGGTGCTTGGTACCCTTACACCACCGAATGTCTGAGGAATGATATTGAGAGATGTCAGCGGCTTGCTATGAGGATTATTTTCTCTGACCTCGAACACTACGATGATCGACTTGCAGCTGCGAATTTGCTACCACTAAATGACTTACTAAACGACATATGCCACAAATACGTACATCGTATTTTATCTGACGATAACCATCCCCTACACAATCGACTTCCGCTCAATAAAACCAGACTCAGACGCTCAACCCGTAACTCTGAGGGCACCATTTGTATGCCTAAATGTCGAACTGAGAAGAGAAAATTTTTGCCAATCCTGAGTTTTATGCCGTTTGAAATGATTTATTTTATTTTTGTTCATATATTTTTAGAGGGGCTTTTTGAAAGCACACTACTTTTATTATGTAAGCATTCTCGGATGAGAAGTCATAAATTAAACAAACAAACAAAATATTTATTAATTATTTACATTCAGAATCATATAAATCATACAAGCGTATCAAAAAGTTTACCTTCAGCCTGTCTGGACAAAGCTTGATAAGACATGTTAAGAAGAGTCTCAATACCAGATCCAATAAGAAGCACCAACCCTACAACTATCACACTGAGTGTAAACTTTCAAAACACAGGTTACAACCATCAGCATGGTGCTATATAAAGGACTGTGCTCTACTTTTAAAATTTTATATTGACATCTAAATTAGAGAAGAAAGTATTTTGTTTGAAATAAAAACCTGGCCTGCTTATTTCAGAATCAGTCACACAGCTGAAATCACTTGGAATGTTTTAAATCTGGGTCTGATGCTCAGTCATCAGAGCCAGATTTAAAAATTGGTCCAGCTGCCTTGCAAACACATATAATTAAAGCAAGGAGTCTCCAACTCCTTGATTAAAGGAAGCATCTATTTCTCAAAGTCATTAAATTTATCACAAAGAACTAGGGTGCTGTGTCCTTTGTGTCTGAGTAAATTGCAGACTACCGCAAATAGAACCTTACCTTATTTGAAATCTTGTTTTAAACAAGTACATCATTCGGCCTTTTTATTACTTGTAGCCTGATATTTATATTGCGCTGTATTATGCTGTTATCTGTAATAGACAACCCTGTTTGTATCTTCTTGAGACATCTAGTTGATTTGATGAAGCCTCCTCCAAATCTTTAGGAGAGTATGAACTGTTAACCCTTTATAAAGTGACAATGAAACAATTAGTAAAATCGTAAATACCTCAACTTATTTCTCCATCCGAATATGTAACGCAAAATGGCCATACAGTGCGCATACAGTTTTTACAGAAATTCAACATTATTCATAATATATATATTCAACGGCAAAAAAACCAAATGTGGCAACCCATACCATTACAGGGTTTCATTCCCATCAGGACGGTAGGTCACCCCTATAAATAGTCATCTACAGACGAGGGGCTAACTAAGCACGTTGATATTCAATTGTCATTATAAAGCAACCTGCCATCCATTTACATTTAGTCCTGTCAATATAAATACAATGATTAAAATACAAAGCGGTACACTCACCAGTACCTTACAACATGTTCATCACTATCAAATCGATCATATTTTTTAATATATTTCAATATTATGATAATAACATTATCCTTGAACAAAATTACTCGTTTTAAAACACTGCCAAAAAAAAATTACACACCAGTTATTAAGCTAAATTTTTTTATTCTTGCTACCGCATTCATATTTTATTGTTATTCATATTATGCCTACAAACAGAGGCTTTTTCTGTACTATTATAAATCTGTACACGAAAATAAAAGATTACTAACTAACCAATGAACTAAGGGTTTAGTTCATTGAACTAACTAAGTGGTTCAGTTTTCATCTCGCAACTTGTAATTAATTTGAGTAAACCTCCTCGAAATCTTCAGAGTGTATAAAATCGACCTTTCACCCAGAAGGCCTGGTTTCTATACTGGGTTCTAAACTTGTTAAAACCTCAAAATCTTGTGAAGAATTTATAATTAATTTTACAGCAAAAGGTCTGAGTTATCCTACCCCAACAAGGAGGTAGGTAACTCCTGTTTATATGATAGGCCAATCAGGTAGCTTAGAGTTCCCCTTTTTCATTGGTTAGCAAATACTCTCCCTAAATGAAAATTTCAATAGGCTGGGGAGAGGGTCCTATGTTATTTTCACTTTAGATTCACTGCCATGTCAAGGTTATTTCTATTTGCAAAATGTTTTTTTTTAACTAACTAAGCATTGATTGGTAAAAACCTCACCTGACCTGCTACTAGGTGATGGCTAGGGATATTGTTTTGATTTGAGAGGATAATATAATGTGATAAGTGGACCACAGCAACAGAATGGCTAATTCATGAGGCTGTACTAGTTTGTCCTACCATGAGCTAGCCAAGACAGATGAAGCAAAGAGTACTCCTCCTTGCTCCAAAACGACTCACTGCACGCATCATGCTGTTGTCATTGACATAAAAAAATGCTTTTGATAAGGTTCCACATGCTCTTCTACCCACTCCCCCACCTTGACTTTACATCCCTGCTGACTCAGTACAGGGACCAAGATTACTTTACAGATAAGAAACAGATGGTTGTCATCAAGGGAAACATTACAGAAAAAGTCCAGTTCTATGTGGCCAATAGCCAGTTTTATGAAAAAGTCATAGTAGAAGGTTTGTTGATGCAGCCCAGGTTGCATGCCAAGACATAGTTTAGGTACTTAGTCTGATCCATCAAAGGATTTTCAATGATATTGGCTGTATAACAATGCTGTTTTGTATTTAACAACAATGCTGTATTGTATTTAACAACAATGCTGCCAGTCATACAACACCCGTCACCAACGACGCTTTTTAATGCCCATTTAGAACTTCATAAAGTTTTGTAATGAAGGCTTTTCCAGAGTTGGCTGTCACCACTGACCTGAGTTGAGGCAAGGAGTACCTGAGGTACCCATGGGCCCCTGGGACTTACATGTCTTTACTTTGCCAATGTCCAGTATCAACCACTGGACATTGACAAAGTAAAGGCATGTAAGTCCCAGGGGCTCATGGAGGTACCCCAGGGTCCGGTTCTTGGCCCCACACTGCTCTTGATATACATAAATTATCTCCCAGCAGCTGCCTGTGAACTGCATAGTCTATGCTGGTGACACATTGCTCTTATCAACAAGTCTGCAACCATGCTGATGCTGACTCAGAGTTTGATTTCAAGCAACATTGAAACTATTACAAAAGTGATCTGCTGAGTGGATAATGTTGTTTCATGATACCAAATGCCATGTGATAGCCTTCGGAGACCAGGTAATCAAACCTCAGTACAGATCGGGAGACACAAGTTTGGAATGGTTAGGGGCTACAAAGTACCTGGGAGTTATCATTCAATAACACATGTTCTACATTAATGGAGTATGCCGACGCAGTGTGGAACCCTAACCTCAACAAGGATGTACAGGCTCTTGAAGTGATCCAACACAGAATGTTTAGGTTTGAGAGGTGACGCTGGCTGCGAGCTTGGTCTGTAGTCATTACAGTAGAGGCCAAAAAAATCACAGAATGGCCCTTCTCATGAAGATACTACGAGATGATGAAATACACATTAACTTAGCTCTGAGGAGATATCTGATGACCGAAAAACTATGACGATATCAACAAGATCTGAGCTGCCAGAAGTGAGATGCAGCATCACAAGTTAACCACAGTATTTTTCTACCAAGGACCATTAGAGACACCAGGGGAACAAACCAGGAAACAGACAAAACCTAGCATCAAGCTTGAAACAAAGGGAGGACTACAGTAACACCTACCGGAAAAATAAAAAATAGCATAGCTATGCTGGCCAAGCACCCTAATAACACTGCTAACCAAATGAGGCGCTCCTTTTCCTGAGTTTCTGAGTGTTTGGGGTCTTCAGAAGGTTTTCAAAGGTACCTAAATTTCAGCAAAGCTTTCTTGAAAGTGGCCCACCACAGAATAATCCAAAAGGTTCAGCGACTTCCGCGATGACGCACACAAGGCTGTTTGCGGTGGAAGGATGTACCTGCACTATTACCTCAAGGGCTCAACCATCGAATCAATTCCATCACTGGCCTTTATCAATACAAGTGACAATATTTCAGTTCCAGTTTCCCACAAGTATTAATTTATACCTTTGATCAAAGTAGATCTAAGCTGTTGTGTATTAGAACAGCTCATCCACATAATGATTCTGAGAGATAAATTATGAGTGAGCTTGCTAATTTTGGGGTTATTCTCTTCCTAAATTTCTCATTTTTCTCAGTTTCTAGATGAGTAGTTCTACAAAGTCACTGCGCTACATTGTGCAGAACCTTTCAATAATATGTTGCCGACACAACTCAAATACGGCTGGGCTTTCTAGAATCAAACGCCAAAAATATTCTCGATTATATCCAACAAGAGTTGTCAACCCAGATGGATCAACCTACACCGTCAGATATGAGATTCCTAGACAAATAATATGTGTAAGTGACCACGCATGGCAATACAGCAATGCAAAGGGAAAATCATGAATAAAATAAATAAACAATAATTTCACTTTCCTTACTCCCACTGATCTCAAAATGTGGTGGCATTGAAATGAGCTGGTGATAAAATTGTGTTCTCCTTTTTTCCTGTACGCATTATTGAGCTGAAAACTGTGTATTTTTTACAGCTTCCTATAGATTATAAGAACCTTTCTACTGAAGAGCAACTGAAAGTATTAGCCAACAGGAGACCTAAGGAGCAAAAGAAGGAAATTAAAGATAATCTCGACGGTGATACATTCAGTGCGGAAAATTATCTCAACAGATTCAAATCATGATAGTATCTGATGCATTTGAGTGTTTTATTAGCTAATATTTGAAATATAACCTGTTAGTTAGTGACTAGTATACCAATATTTTAAAGGTACTGCTAGAGACAAGTTTTTAAATGAGGTTTTTTGTTTAGATGTAGTGGTAATCACGCTGTTTATCTAATATTTTGAAGTATGTGATATAACCGAAAATATATTATTGATGGCATTGGTTGGAATTTTGCTGGTTTCTGTACCACCTTTTTTTAATTGTGCTGGTGATTTGTTTGAGCAAAATGGAAATATGGTGATAGCGTTAGTATATTGAAGCAGCAATATGTTGTTTTGAGTTTTGTATCACCATGAGGCATGATGTTGTCTTATGTCAATACAAGTGGAAATAACTCTGAATTAATTCATATCATACTAAATTGTCATTGTCTTTGCTACTTGACACATGCATGTCTGAGTATCGGTAATAGTAACAGCTTTTCTTATTGAGGGTCCTGTTGTTTGGACATTCAATCAAACAATCACTACAATGCACATAACGGTAGTATTATCCTTATAATGTTGGGATGTTAACAGTCCACTTTTCTCGATGGCTGACTTGATTTGGACCATAATTCAGATTAAACTTTTGATGAGTAGTAGGGGAGTGTTGAAATTAAATTTCTGATTGGTGTCAGAATAAACTTGGAAATGCATTATTTTTGAGGATGTCAACTGCCAAATTTGTTGGCGAGCTGCTTATCTCTATGACTCAAATGATCCCATATTATACGCAGTATTTAACTGATGATAAGAATATGATAAGGAAGTATGCTAACCTTGTCAGTCATGTGAATGATTAAACGAAAATGGCTACTTCAACTAGTGCAACTACTCATCCTAATAATTCACAATCTGCCGCAGATGTGGCAAGAAATACATCACTCACATCAGCAGTCTATGAGAGTCAAAGCTCAGCTTGGGTGAGTATGTTCCACCTGTTCACTACAAAAGACACTACACTTCAAAACATTTGGGATTTTAAGGTTTGATTACAGCTTGCATCTAAAAACCAGGTGATTGTGTGTGTGATGACTTCAGCTTCGGGATGGTGAATTCTACTGCTGGGTTTGATCTTGCCTTTTCAGAACAGCAGTTGGCAGTCTGTGTTTGGCTGTTTCAAGTAGGAATAGGAAGTCACTATCAACCCTTTGCAATAGTTGACTCGAAGAACAAAGGTCAGCATACTTCA
Organism: Membranipora membranacea; assembly: GCA_914767715.1. Classification (NCBI taxonomy): domain Eukaryota; kingdom Metazoa; phylum Bryozoa; class Gymnolaemata; order Cheilostomatida; family Membraniporidae; genus Membranipora; species Membranipora membranacea. Next base: position 14,025,878 of record OU612065.1, on the reverse strand, counting down.
TAGATATAAGTGAAAGCAGTTGTCCACTGCTGGAATGCTGAAGTATATACATGCATTTGTGTGATCATACCCCTCACACTGGTAGGTTGCTAACATTTCAAGCAGTGTGAGTAGGCTACCAATCTACATTAATGGATGTCCACCTTACATCAAAAGAAAGGAGTTATCCTGTTGAAAGTTAACTCCAACTCGGAATTGAAGAATATTTGTTCCATTCTATAGTTCTGCATAAGTTTAGGCTTGCACCAGTTACCCCGGGATGGTCAGTTCTGAGAATAACTTTTATTGGCTGATTTATTACTACGGCAATCATGAGATTCACAGAAATTTATATTTAGAAAAGCGGATAACTTATAGTGAAGCCAAAAAATTTTTATACCAAGAGTGCGTCTTGTCTGATCTACCATACTAAAGCTATATTCGGAATTTTGATTGGATTTGAGCTTCACATAAAACTAAAACATTAAAAACATGGTAGATGCTAGGATTTTAGGATTCACGAGTTAGGGTCGATAACAAATCTATTTACTCTGTTCTCATATGGTGCTGGTCAGATGCTCGTGGCAGCGAGCAGCTGTTTAATCTGTTGTTGGTGTATCTGGTAGTTGCCTTTCACTGCAATTTTGCATATATCATTATTTGAAGCTATTTATCCTTACTCTGTGAATATATAATGTCGCATGACGACATCTATCAAAAAATCACACACTCATATGTTTGTTTTTTACAGAGTAAAATTAACAAGGTATACGGTATATTCACAGTGCTCGCAGTTCTAGTCAGTGTAATACTTTGTGTGGTGGAAGGTACTAAATCTCACCGTAAACCTACCGATTTTCTTCTGCTAGCTAACATTGTTTGTGAGTAGCCTTTTTTTTTGTATCCCACAAACCAATCTATGAATATAATGCAGATTAAAACCTATGTAGCTCCAGGAGATTTATATACCTGAGGTTGCTGAAAGGCTGGAACAATCAACCTTGAGAGCACCCCCATAATGTCCTACATAATATCCACTCATGGTGAAGATCGGTATGGTATATTTTTCAAATATATGTATTGACTTCTTTGAAATAGCTATGATTGTCTTTTAACTTGGTTTCTGCGCTTCCAAATTGTTGTGCCTGCTTTTCCAAACAGTAAAATTTACTTCTCAATCGCCGCACAGTCTTTTGAATATACAGACTGAAAGTTAAAAAACTAATAACATATTTCCTGAGGTTTAAAATAGCTTCCGTTTTTTAGGCACAAGTTTCGTAGCTACAGTTCATGTAAGTATCTTATTCTGTGTCAAGCCTGACGTCCATGCCTATTTCAGAAATCACCTCTCTTTCATATGTCATAACTTGGGTGAAACAGAGTCTCAAGAATGTGTAAATATCGGACTCGGAAATGTACAGCCTTGTCATGCACGACCTCTGACCATTGTCCATCATAGACAACCTGAATTCATTTCATTATAATCCTCTTTTTAAAATTAGTTCACAAATTGGAATAATCTACATTGTTGGTTGAAAAATTATTGCGGCACCCACAGCACTCAGATACCCCAATTGCCCGTAACAATCTATTACTGCTACCAGTGTACAAAAACATGGACTCAAGTTTGGTATGGACTCAAGTTTGGTATTAAGTGTCGACTTTACTGCTTTTAGGTATGGTGGTATAGAAGATCCCATCTGGCGGAGGACAAAGTATGGTTTTTGCTTCTTATATACACAGTTCTGCTGTTACAGTGCATCACTTCAATTATCTATCTATTTACCGATGTGGATGAAACTCCCACAACAACCACACATATGCCGGTAACTACACATCATCCACGTCGAACAACAGCCCACCATCATACCAAGATACATTGGATACCTATTCGCAACAGCTCAACAATCATACCTCCTCATATAATATGATGGATTGTCAGTTGAGGCTGGACATTATGGTATTTATATTTTGATCCATCAACTTTCTTACTTTCTACTCCTAGAAGAACAGCATAAATAAGAACAAATCCAATAAACTACATACTTTTCAACCGCCCTGGCGTCCATCAAACATTTCAAATTTCGCAATGCAATGAAACAATCTATCTATCTGTAGGCAATGGAGCAATACCCAAATTTATTTCCCAATTTAAACTAATACCAATTACCATGATTTCAAGGTTGCATGAAAAAGCCTGAGGTTTCAGTTGTGATAATCAACCCTTCATAAGGTACCCTGGCAATTCTAGGAATTTTATCCATAAAAAGTCTCCTGTTATTACCTCAAAGCAGGCACCTCCCTCACAGTGTTGTTTGTTATGACTCTCAACCTAAAAGTTTTCGCAAATAACTTCCTAAACTTTTGGTGGTTAAAATCTTGTTTCTTACACCCCTGGAGTTTTTCCAATACCATGATCAAAGTAAATATCTTAGTACTAAATCATCTACACACACCATATCAACAAACTTTTCTTGTGATTGAGTTCAACCTCACACTAGTCCAGGTATTGTAACGATATGGCACACATATTTTTTCATGGTGCATCACGAAGAAAGAAAATGCTATGTTTTGTTTCTAGATGCAATGTTTTATATATAAAAAATATAATCTCTTTTTTGTGCTCAAAGTATAATAAAGAATAGTCTCATAGAAGACAAACATAATAAAATCTTAGCTCGAGGGACTGTTTGATAAAAGGGAAACGACTGCAAAAATATCTGTCACACTTTAGAAACCAGGGATAAAAATGTTCATTTACCAATTTTAGATTTTTACCTTTCAAAAGGCATAAACAAGAGACAAATCTTAAATTAATTTTAATCACGTAAAGAGGAAGACAATTGCAAAATATTAGAAAACCCATCACAAAAATATAACATCAATTTCTAAACCCTGCTGGATTCTCTGTTAGTTATTGGTTAAGATGCAAAATGGCACAAGTTTTCATCAACATTAGAACACAATTAAGTCGTAGTTTAATGGCAGTTAATATTTGAACGTGTAATATTGAGACAATGCGCCATTAGACATGTGTCCATATTCTCTGTAACAGCTGTCTCCTGACCATTTACTATCTTAATTATTAAAAATACAATATATTCATTTTAAGACAATGACAGCCATGTTTTTTGCAAGCAGTTAAGTCCCTGAGCGACAGTCAATTCCTGAATTCGCTTACACAAAGGAGCGAGATAATATATCTCATCAATTTGTCGTTATAAAAATAATTGCAGTGTACAGGTAAGTTTGAACGATGAGAAACATCGGAAATGAACTGGGGTGGTAAGGCGCATATCTTACAGGACGGTCCTATTCTACTTCCACGCCAACTCAACTCTAACATTCGCATGATTCAAGCTTTATGACATCAGCTAATAATGCTTACAAGTAACAGATACAAAAGAAATCATAGTTGTGTACCAATAAAGTAAAAAAATAATAGTGATTTGTCAAACAAACATCTCTAGGATTAGGAGTTGTATCCCCTTTCTTATGACAGACTGGAGAGACAACTCACATTCTGAAATCACAATGCCTCATTACTATGTACAGTATTGTAAGTCCATGATACACATAATACAAACAAAGTCAAAAGCCCCAAGTTGACTTTCAAACCAAACATAAGGATCATAAAAAGCAGTATATATCTATCTATTATCACCTAATAATACTCGCTTGAATGCATGGGCCTTACCTGCATATTTAAATACATTTTGTGTTTGCCTTAGCACAGGGAGAACATTTGAAAAAAACCGTACCAGGTGAATCATTCAGGGTTGAAAGAAATCAGAAATACCATAGACTCTACAATGGATAAATGTTGAGCACCCAAATTGCATACTATTGCACACATAATGTGAGCAGTTGACACACAAGAAAACTATCACTGGCTAAATAGATTTACATGATAACATAAATTCAAACTAAATACGCTAAATAGGGTATTAGCCTGTATGCTAGTCTTGATGCTGGGGCTGCTGTGGAGGTTGTTGAGCCTGCTCCAGCAGCTGCTGGGCCTGCTGTAGCTGTTGCTGCTGTTGATGGGAGAGCTCCATACGCGCCCTTGCAGTGACAGGAGAAGCGTTTCTAGATACAGAGGCTACTAAATGCTCCATGTATTGTAATTGAAGGAATCTCTCTGTAATATGACATGCGTTATGAGACGTGGATGAAAAGAATTATTATCCTTGGGACTGGTCAGGTCCATCACTTGTTTGTGGTGCCCCCTATGTTAAGGCACAGGCACCACCAACCTACCTATATCCATAGTAAACACTCCCCTCTGTATGGTCTTATCTTATCATCATTGAAGGTCACTCTGGGACACAGACATGATCACCTTATATGTTTGTGTATGGGGAAACAGGAACACCAAGGGAAATGGTTCCTGATCACTTCTCATTAGATCTTGGTATCGGTTACCTGAGCAGCACTTCCAATGGAAACGCAGTCTGCATAAGGCTACATTTTTCATTGGCCTTTCATATAATGATGGATGTAACTTAGAAGGAAATTAAACAGGTTGGTATCGAAAGGTTGAAGAGCACTAGTCTCAATCCATCCCGGTTGCTACTGCTACAATTCCGTCATCCCGCTCAAAATTGGTTGATTTATGGTAGGAAATGACAGGGATATTCAAAAAAGTCATTTCAATCTAAATTTAGAATCAGACTCTCAGAGAGTGGTAACGAGAGAGGTAACTTGAGAGGTAACCTAGGCAAAGGGGAGTGTTTCTAATGGTGTATGTAGGGCAGTTGAATGTATCCTGGAAGTGATTGACAACTGCTGACTTGATTACGCAGAGTGCCTGCCCTGCTCAGTAAATTGCGATATTTCACCAATCTTACTGGTAGATGAAATACCGTACATCTTCGGAATTATGAAATGTGTGAGCCAGCATTCTGCTAGTCAGTATATACAATGAGATACCACATAAGTTAAGTAATGTGACTTTACAGTTTTGCAATGCCATATACATTTTGGGTAAAAAAAATTGGTAGTTCCACCTTTACTACCAGACAAAAAAAAAACAAGTTCCAGGACGTTCAATATGACTGAGAGTGTTGCCAAAAGTATCAGTTAGGAATGAATGAGAGTGTTTATCTTCATGAACTGGAAAGGCTTGAATTTTAAAACTATAATCTCTGCCGCCAAAGCAATCGGTACTGTAATCACTCAATGGTCTACACAAATTCTGACAGATAATACTTGGAGATATTTGGCAGTTGACACCCCAGTTAATTTGAATATCCTGAACGCTTGATTTTTATTCCAATAATAACACAGTCAATGAGTTTCACTAAGGAAGAAAGGCTGTTAGGTTGAGCAACTACACCACCTACACCGATATGTACTACAAGCTTATCATAATTCCCTGCCAATATAGAGCTTTGTTTCAAATGGTTTGTTCTGTACACCGGGAGAGGATTTGCCTCACCAGATGTGAACATAATCCACAAATAGTAAACTATCAAGCATTTATTCTCTGTCTGCTCACCAAAATTGAAAACCTGGAAGCTGTAGCATTTAAAATTCCTCAAGCTGAAACCTGCATGCTTCCAGATTTCAGAATCACTTGTACCACAAAGCAGATGACAACGCTATTCCCAGTTAACCCTTGATACCATTTATCATGCAGGCAGTATTATAATAAGCTTGAGCACTAACGGATGTTCAAATAAGCAACATGCATTCAGCAGCAGCAGCAGCAGCAGCATCAGAGAGACCATGAGTAATGAGCTGCAGACTTGGCACCGGCGGCCATGTGGGACATATTTGGGATGCGAGGAAGTTGCAGGTAGGCTGTAGTCAATGCTGATGGCTGGCTGGCTTTATGCATGTAGCTTGTTTGAGAAGGAGTAGGAGGATTCATAGTAGTTAGCTCATACCTTACAGCAGATCTAATGCATAGGGGCAGTACCTCCAGTCAGGTCATCATTGTGACTCCCAGCAGCAAGATTAGCCATCATAGCCTGGTAGTCCATGTTCTCATCTAAGTGAAGTAGGCCCGCGGGCCATCTGGGGATGGGTGTCGACCTTGGAGTAGTACGAGGTGTAGGCACTGGAGAAGCCAGCAGACTGAATGTGGTGGGTGATATCACTCCACTGAATGGGCTGATAGTGGGATAATTAAACAGCTGAAACAAAAGATTAGGATGTTATCACAGCATTAGTACAATAAGTAACAGGTACTACTAATGAGAACACTGGCTCTAGGAAGTAGTGACCTTAATGAGGTTGTAACCAACAATAAACTTGGAGGTAGTCCAGCGACCACAGGAATTCAAGTGATAAAAATAAGTATGTGGGATGATTTGTAGGGCAACTATGAAGGGGATTAATTTGGAAATGTCAACAACAAACATCATAATCATTGTACCTTTGAAAATATAAAATTCCATAGTGAAGCCTGCTAATATCCTGCCTTTTTATGAGAAAAATCAAATTTAATTACTAAATAATGCGATTTTTATTTTTTTTCGTGTGATCACAGAGCGAGGGTATAATATCCTCACTCTGTGGTGTCTGTGTTATATCATGGTGCCTTCATGTGATCTGATAATAAAATTTATGCTTAGTTAGTGGATGCAAGTGGTGATATCATGTAATCACTAGTTGTAATAACTAGAGAGGAAAAAACCAGGTAACTTTAACTGGATTCCGTCCAAAATTTGAAAAAGCGCGCCGAAATATGAACTATAATACCGTCTGTAGATAGTTTGCGATGATAAGTTAGACCTCATTATATGACTCTTTGCAACCCTAACACAATCGATATGTGCCAAACCTCAAACGTTGCCAAATTTTTTAATTGACTGAAAAGGGATGACAGACCAATGATTCAATGATGATCATCAGACAACACAAATATATATAATTACAAATTACTAACTGGGCTTGTAAACTTAGTTGAAAGGATAGTCTGGAGGACTAGTTGCCATTTTGTATGGTAGATGTATTTAGATATTTTACCTGTGGGGGTTGAGGATGAATATGAGTGAATGTGTGTGTATGATCTCCTCCTCTCAGCCCAAATGGGCTCGTCATAATCCCCCCTCGTGTCACAGGTGTGTCTGGATGTCCAGAACTGGAAGCAGATGCTGCTGAGAAAAAAATAAGGTCTTACATACCGACCGGGCGGATTTGACGCGGTAAAATAATCCTGGGGCAACTAAAAGAAGCGAAAATTCCTATCAAATTTTTCTAGCATAGAGTCCCGTGATTGAAAGAAAAGAGATAGAAGAGACGCAATGTACATGTACATGCTGGTAGTTAAATTTAAAAAAAGGCAGGCAGTATATTGACGAAACAGGAGCAATAAATCTATTTGGTGTCAGATGAAAGGCATGAAATTCTTCTCCAAATGCCTACCTCACTTAGCGCAATATGTAGGATAATGGCTTCTCACTGAAAGAATTTGGAAAGCTTTGCACTGGGGTTTAATTTATCTCAAGTTCAATTTTTGGGAGTACTTCAAAGTCAATCCAAGAGGAAATGGCAAAAGAATATTGCTCTTCGAAATACTATTAACTCATATAGCATATGGAAGACACTTGGAAATATCATGCCCAATAAGTTTTATTCGAGACACCCTCCCAGTTCAAATGTCATCTAAATCAAAAGTCATTGAACTAGCCCTCATAATTGCTGCCGGTTCAAGCAGCAGGAAATTGAGTGAACCATGACCTGATATAATATCGGTTTGACAAACGGTTTTGTGAGAGCTTGGCTCTTTGGCATGACAACCCAAGTACTCACCACTACCAAAGAGGACTTACTTGTCGTACCAGATGAAGACGCTGAATTCTGACTGACAAGAGGTACGGGTCGAGCTACCGGAGGTCCTGGGGGAGGGGGAGACGCAAACATTCCACCACTGGGATTGAAAAAGATCTTTGTTGGTGTCCCTGGATTCGACTAAAATGTGAAACAAAGAACCAACAAGTACATGGTTTGTGTGTAAGTATTTTATCAGCTGCTAGATGTTCACAGCAATTAATAAAGTATTATACAGTTTGGGTGAAGTGGTGACAGGTTTCGTAACCTGAATAATACTCACATTACAACTAGATAATACTTCATTACAAGCCAGCTGAGCATATCATTTGAATTTCTGATCGGTATAAAACAGTCTCATCATGGCATTCCCATTATGATGGGTGATTTAACAGCCCAGGATATGGGAATGAGTTGATGTTAAAACCAGGTGCTCTGTCAGTACTTGTTACGCAGATACACCGGTGAGTAAATGGGGATACAGAGAGTTGGAGAAGGATGAAGGCAGTAGGTACTCTCACCACTACATTATCAGCACTCATTAATCATCTGCAATGACAGTTATGCTATGCAGTTTCTATATCACCATAATGCTCAGAGAGAAATTTGGTGATTGATAGGCAATTCAAATTTGATTTGTCAATATTTTATAGATTTGTTTGATTAATGACCCTCTAGCCAATGGAGTAGAAAGTCTTTGTCACCAAAAATTGATCACCAGTACACCCAAACGACAGGATTGCACTGGTTACCAAAATTTAATTTCCTACAACATGAGCTGAATCAACCCATAATGGGTTCATAAAAAGTTACACCTAAGAAATTGGAGCATAATCTGTATATGAGAAATAACCATTAACATTTTCTGATGGTTAGGTTACAACATGTAAATTGGTAAAGGTATCATAAAAAAGACCTATATTTTAGGGTGGATGTGGTCCAGGTGCGATTTTCGGGAAAGTATTTCCTATCTATTTTTCCAACCATTTTAATTAATAAGAGTGCAATTTACACTTTCCAGTGTCATACGCCAAAATTGTGATATTTTGGCAAAAAAAGTGTTTCAGTTTTGGCTGATGTCTTCGTTTATTTCATCACATATTGATGTCAATGAGACTCCGCTGCATACAGGTACTTTAGTTCTACCTTTCAAAGATATTAGACTTGAAATTCATGATTCAACCTTTTAAATCTAGACATCAAACATATCGCAAAACCCTCTCCAAAAAATCAGGCGATTGAAAATGCCAAATGGAAGAGTTCAGAAGCTGCTGACATGCTACACAAAACGAAAAAAAAGGGAGAGAGAAGAAGTATTCTTACCGGGTTTGGGTTGGTTTGTTCTTGACAGGCGATATTAGCGAGGCTGACTAGAGCAGACGATTCCCCTCCAGTATGCTGCTGTGTTGACGTGATTGTCATTGCTTTGTATATAAAACAAACAGAGTATAATCTAATAACTATACATTGTGTCTAACAAAAACAGAAAATCAAAACAACGCCCATACCAACTGTGATAACATTACAATACTACCTGACTAAACCTGAGGTCAACATTGACTCGACCTTTTTGAGAAATTGATTACTGATGCTTTGGAAAGCGATGATATTCTATCCAAACTGAAATTTGAAAATGACAGTTTTGTGTGTTTTGTATTTTGTACACCAAGAATTTTTTACCAGTGATGTGCATAATTGATTTCAATTTACTTTTCACGCTTGCTATGCAGAAAATACCATTGTGCATTCTGTAACATTGGGCATTCTGATGTTGGTTGTGTGGTATTTCAAAAGTTGAAAAAAATTGCCAAAATTAGGATGAAACAGAGCCAACAAAAGAGTGAATCCAACCAATCCAAAACTTAATTTGCGGTCGCATCAGTCCTATTTTTTAATGTAACAGTCGACCTATGACTGACATTTAATTCGCATATTGGTAGAGAGCTGATGTTAGCATCTAGTGAACTGTAGAAGAAACTGTGAGTCACAAAGAAAAAGACTATTTGAACCAAATCGGCGAGTGACACAAAAATAAATATTTCAAGTGTTTTGCTCAAAACAAATGAATAAAGATTTCTGTTTATTGCGGTAGATTTAAATTTTTTCCTGTAAGCAATGCCCTTGATGAACATGATGTAAACGGTTGCTGGTATATTTGAGAAACCAACCTTGCATTCAAAGTCAAAAAACGTGAGAACTGATTTAAAATTCAAAATAATTCATATTTGAGCTGCCAGCTTAATGAATTTTTTGACAGGGCAATAAATGGTGAGCTTTAATATTAATGCATCAATAAACAATTTTCCAAATTTTAGTATCAGCAAATAAGTTATACTTTGCGTTATGTTTACCTTAAAATTGCTGAGTTTTGTCGGGACAATCAAAAACAATGACTATTAAGTTTTTATGTGTGATGAATACTAAGGCCCTTACTATTATGGTTCTACTTACATGGTGCTTCGCCATCAATAGATCCACTGGAGCTTCTCTGCTGTTGTCCACATGGTACGGAGGTGAAACCTCCTGGGTCTGCTTTCATCTTATCTGGGTGTATGAGGGCGTGTGGTGAGGCCAGGCCGGGGCTGTGTCCCATACCTAAAACAGATGGTTGTTGTCTTATTTTTTCCTGTTCGATTCCGTTTGCCTACTAATACAGATTTAAATAGCTGTCAGTATGGATTTATCATGATTTAAGTGGACAATAAGAAAATTGAACTTTGCAACAAAAGTATAAATATTTCTAGATTACGTTGTGACGCAATCTGTCTTTTCAACTTGTAATGATATCATAAAGCGAAATCAAAACCTGATGTTTTGAAGTCAACATGAAAACAGCTACCGGCTTGACAAAATATTTTTAGCGTGTACTTTCTCCTTGTTTTGATATAAAATTTGAATAAAAGATGCGGCGGATCACATTCCAGATAACAACTGTTTTAAAGCATTATGCAACATCAACTGAAGACAAAAGTATATCATAATTTATTATAATCATTTCTGCGAGACTGGACAGATCAGGGGCCAAAATGTTGTTCACAGTAAATACTGCCAAAAAGCCTCATCATAGGACATTCAAACATAACTTAACCAAGCCACAATCTGGGACACAATCCATGACAGAACAATATAAAAACTGAGGAATTATTTAGGCGGCAAAAATCATTCTGAGAAAATTGGAAAAGTGACAACTGTCCTGGAACCATACCAGTGTAATACGACATACTATTTATAATTACTGAACAAATCAGAGTAAGGTCTAGTTGAATTATTGTTTTAGTTTGAACATGAATTTTCAAAATTTACCATAATCTCATGCAGTATAGGCATACTACATGCGCCCTCTAACCAAGAACACAAGTATTCAATTTTGAAAAATTGAATTCACAGAGACAATGCCGCCATACTCTATACATTGGAACTGACATTACCAGCGCTGATAATGAGCTTGAGTGGTGGACAAGAGCTTACCCTACATCAACTGAACTATTACTCACATCAATAAATTGACATTTTATTTATACCTGAAGGATCAGTGTTCCAGTTAGACTGGTGATGATGAGGCGACCCCGGTGCATACATACTAGATCTTATATTATCGTTCTCATCATTCTCCCCTTCGCCTCCCTCACCCGTGATTGTTTTCAGTCTCTTCCTTCTGCAAAACAGAATATAGTCGAATTAACTTACAAAAATAAAGCTATGAGTAATTATCTGACGAGCACAGGTTTTCCAGGCAGTTTTCTAGGTAGTATTCCTTATAATATTTTTTGCAGACAGGTTCTATGAAATCATATGACCGGGTACATTATGATTACGTTCTGAGTGAATTGTTTTTGTACAAAAAAAATGTATTTGGTGGAAAATATTATTAAATAATATAAGTGGAATCCCGATTACAAATCCTGAGAGTCTAAGGACCCAGAAATGCTATAAGAATTCAAAATTCTTTTACCGTCCCGCATTGTTTCACACTGAGAAAAATTAATGCCCTATTCTTCTCATATGACTCAAAACCGAGGTTCCTAATTCTTGGAAAAACTCATCATAAAATCTGACAAGAAGATGTGTGACCTGCCACTGAACCTAGGTGGTCATCACCATCAATACTATGAAATAAGGTGCCCTGGGTATGATTTTTGAGGGAAATTACTAATGCAACAAAATCAAAGTAACGTCAGAGACTATAGATATATCTATAGTCTCTGGTAACGTCATAAAATTTGTTGCTCATATTTCTCTTCCCCTTCTGGTGGTTTAGCTTTAGGAAGTTTAGTGACGCCCGTGTGCCTATTTTTAGAACTTAGCTGGTGTCATTTGCCAACACATAAATGATATTGATGAGGTGCCAAATATGAGATGAGAAATTGAACTCCAGCATTTCATGCTTGTGGGTAACCATAGATCAAAATTATATAATTCCCAAATAGCCTATCATTTTCGGCACAGTTTTAATTGGAACATTTAATAATCAATATGTATATACATGGATCTGTTGATAATCAGCATTAACCATAAATACAACTTGTACCAATCTCTGCAGATATCATGAGTCATGACAGGTAGAGGAGGGTATCATGGTATTGAATGCATCATCTCGCCCCATAACAGCAGCTTTGTGTGACAGAGATTAACCAGATCAGATAGTCTTATACACCTACCTGTGATGTACACTCAAGTCATCTCCATTCATTTGTACAGAAGCTGGCATAGATGTACTCCTTATCATGTGGCTAGGCGGGTAATGCGGAGGTCTCACTAATTGCCCGGGACCATCTAGACCAATCATTATAGAAGCTGCAATTATATGTATTATACTTCAATATTTTACCAGGAAGAGTCAAAATTATATGAATACGACCTACGAAATTTATGGCTTATTGTATTTGACATAATTTTCATCAAGCATACAGAAAAATCGGGCAGAAATCAGAAATCTTCATACCTAAATATAAGCTAAATATGGTATTTCAAGGGCAGGCCCATCGTTGCTTCAAATTTAAGAAATGAGGCATTAATTATTGAGACAACATTCAAGTTATAATTGTTGATCCAGAACTAGGCCCACCACTCCACAAACCACTAATCGCTGGGTTACCAATATTTAGCCTGAGTTGGTCAGTTTGACCAGTTTAGTTATTTATAATTTTTTGCCAAACAAAATCTCTTATTTTAGTCAATATTTTGTTAACTAATTTTTTGGTGTATAGTTCAACAACTCATGGAAAAATGTGATATAATTATCAAGCTATCTCTTGAGTGATCTATCATGGTTTTTGGCAGCAATTGTACAGTCTGATCTATAAAACATATCAGGCCATAATACAGGTAATAAAGAATACATTAGTATGGGCTATTAGTCACTAAAGCCTCTCCTCAAAAAGAGCAAGCTGTCACAATGCTATTCAAAAAACTAGAACATAAACGTTGCAGCTCTTCCATTTCCCCTGAATGACAATTTGATGCCAAAAGAGAAACTTTCATTGGAATTCTCAAAAATAATTCTAGATTGGTCTATAAAATTTAGTAGGCTTGAGATAAATGTATTGAATTTCTCATACAGGATTTTCAATTTTAATTCAATCAATCATAATTGATTTTCTGACATGAAATTTAGTGCTCCATAGATGCCAAATAGGAACTATTTTACCCATCCACTTAATTCAAAATTGAAATTTCAACTACGCCTGAAATCAGAGTGAAACCAGTGGCATCATGTTCCGGAATTAATTTTTAAAAGATAGTTTCCGTTGATGGCGTGATGAGACATAGTATTTGTAGCACTTGATATATTAATTTTTTTGCTATGGATTTGCAAGCTTTTGTGCAAATCACAGATGTACATGGATATGTAATATAATTATAAAAAAGTGCGAGTCATCAAGATAAATGACCCATCTAGAGACATTAAAATTAAAATGGGTGCATAAGTCTATTAAAGGACTCAAATTAATGACATGATGATTACTCACGCTGTGTTATGTGCACCAATTCTTGAGCAGAGAATACTCCAGTTGCTCTTATGCTGTCGTTACCAGGTACAGTCCCTATAAGAGGACCTGAAGGGACTGTAACATACATACATACATCCAGTCATCATCTTAGATTCTTTGCAAATTTCAATTTCAATGAGGTAAAACTACCGGCTAGCACTTATATTAGTCATCTAAGCATGAATTTGGCAACCCTTTACCAGCAGCAAGCCAAGCAATGCCTTTGAACGGGAAGTAGGGATAGCGGAATGGTCAACCTGAGCCAGAGTTAATCAATCGATGTGTGACATTGTGTGCTGGGTGAAAAGATTCATCTCCACGTTTGTAAGAGGGTCAAGTCAAAGGTAATCGGTAATAATTTAATAACTAGAATCACGAGGCTGAGATGTATCCAGATTACCTTTATTTACGTCCGAACAATCAAGAGGAGTGGAGTCCGATTCTCGGGGATGCGAAATTGGAGCTACAATTTACACATTGTCATCATAAATCAAACATTCACTGGAATGTATACAGTCATACAGCAGAGAGAAAAACCATAGCCAAGGACAGAGAGAATAAAACAGAAACCAAAGTAAACAAGCAGAGGCGGTGTTGGCTAACTAAAACCATAGATGTTCACAATAAGGCAGAGAGTCACAACACGCAAAACCCATGAAAGGGAAGAGTTCAAGCTGTGATGGCATGCCGCAAAGCATCCAGGTTCTACAAAAATATACATGCTAGTGACAAAGCGATAGGAAGCCTTGATACAGACACAGGAAACAGTTCTATAGTGCCAAGATAAAGTCAGCAAGGCAGCAACTCAGACAATCTAAAGCATTTCCTTCATGTTCATATTGATGGCGAAAGAATTAAAAAAAGCAATAGAGAAAGCCACTCGCGCCGCGGCTCCAACAAATATGTAGGAAATCATTAACCTTGTCACGCGGCTACTTTTTTTCTCAAAAAACAAGAAAAGTAGTCGGTGACAAGGCTGGGAGATCATGGTAATAAAATAACCAAGAGCGTCAATGTCATCATCGCTGGACAAGATCCAGACCAGGCTGGAGATCACACTCATGAATCAATATAAGGATTACCAAAATCCAGAATGTTGTAACTATTTGGTTAATCTCATCCAGGGGAGTTAAATGATGATTGATTACAACACCTTCCTACTTATACAGCCAAGTCACATGATAATAGGGTCGTCGAGAAAGATGAGAATGAAAAGTGGTTAAAGAGGAAAGAAGTTAGGCATGACCTTTTTTTCAAAATCGGTGAATAATGGGGGTACCACAATGGAAATTTACATGCTTATATAGCTTTTCTTGCTGATTTCAAATATGTTATCAAATCTTTTCTAAGTGAAAAACTTTTAATTTTATTGAGCAAAAATTTCTTGAGAAGGACCAATTTTGGTTGACGATAGTCAGTCACCACCATGTATTTTATTGAAAATTATTGCTGCAAAGTGTTTATTGACACCTCCTTCAAGTATTGACCAGAGATTTTATTGATATCTTCACAGAAAAGCCAACCAGAGCAAAAAATGTTCAAATATCATTTTCATGACATAGGTTGATACATTGATACATAGCTGGTTTCACTGATAATAGCATATTTGGAGATATCTCAGGTGAATACATAGAAAACAAAATGCTCTATCTTCTGCAAAAAAAATTATTGAAATCGGAAAATTAGTTTTGCTTCTAGAACATTTTCAAGCGAACAGATTCAGTAAAAACTTACTTTTGAGAAAAACAGCGTCAAAGTTTTGAAACTTGAAAAAGCCGACAAAACCAGGTGAAAAAGCTATATTTTTATTGTTTATCTCCCAGACAGTCATATATATTCTATTAGAAATTCCCTGCACCATAACTGGTGTCTTTTGTGATCCTGGCTGTCTTTCTCTGGGCTTTCTGTTTTGGCTCACATGACTTTTCAGCCTGTGCCACTCTCGTATCGTCTGTTTTTTCAATAAACTTATCAAAGTTTTCACCCACTGATAATCCGAGTCTTTTGAAAACCACACGCATACCAATGAGGCCCTCATTGAATAATATAGTTGCTGATGATACCGCCACTGACAGTCTGATTGCACAACAGAACTTTGACTTGGGAACCTGATTCCAGATGATATGATGAAAGCTCTCGTTAGCGTTTTGAGTGCCTCCATGAACACATTTAGCGAGGAGCTCTCGACTGCTCAGCCTATCGAACACTGGCTTTATAGCGTTGCACACGAAGGATGGAAGTCGGTGTTTATTGGCCTTCTCCATATCACCTTGGTGTGAAGCACACCAGTCTGGGCATCCTGTGTGATTTCCAGCTCTATGATTGTAAATTGCCCAGATTGCTGCCTCCATGTCCTCTATTGTGCTATTGTTTCTTACCGCAGCACCATAATGCCCCTGGATGGTCAGGATAGCCTTCTTGGTGAGTCGGTTCATGCCACCAATTCCTGTATATAACTTCTCGCCACGAGATTGATTGGCGACAGTTTTGTTGGGCATGTGTGTCCCATTGGTTGATACAACAAACTTCTTTGCTTTATTTTCTGTAACAGCCTTCATGAGTGCTGTCCCCATGCGTTTTTGGACATGGCCTGTGCATTCTAGTTTTTCGATGTCTGTCGTGTATGGATTATTGTTTTTTACAGTATGATAGGCTTTGGAATCTCCGTCACCGAGGTATTTTGTGTATTGACATCCATAGGACTCGACTGATCGCTGAAATATTGTGAGAGCACCGTCAGCCTCCATCTTACCTGCTGAACCTTCATGGTTGATGGAGCATTCATGAGGTGTCGCAATTTTACTTAGCGGAATGTCTTCCCTGTTTCGTTGTGCGCACCTTGGACAGTATGTTGTCCGTATATCAGTGTCGAGAACTTTGTTGGCTTCATGTTTTCCCAAGTTTGAGAGCACTGTCACAACACCATTTTTACTGGCAAAGCCACGTCGCTGCCATGTCCCATCAACAGACACTGATATATTAGAGTCACCTACATGTTTTTTGGCTTCAAGGGCAGCTTTCTTCTTCGACTCGAGGGCTACTTGTTTGATCGCAATATCAATAGATTCCAGATGGCTGCTGTAGGTTGAAACTGGTGCCTGAAGATTCATATATGCAGCAAAAGTGTTTCCAGTAGTAGCATGACCACCAATAGAGTTGACGGCTAGTACGAAACGTCTGTTCACATCATATACATGTCCTACAAATACAAACAATACACATGACTAGTTTGTAGGTTGTTTGAGATACGGATTGAGTAGTCAATGCCCATCAGGCTACCAAAGCAAAAGTTGATGATTGATTGATGGGTATAGTAAGCTCAGTACAAAAAAAAATGCTTGGCAAAGTGCAGATCATATGCTAACAGCTCTTTACAATGAACCAATAGCTTAGTTGCTAATGATTGGCAAATACTGACTTGATAATAGGTAGATATTACTGAGCTGAAAATCAACTTATATATTTATTATTTTTTATTAGAGAGAAATACTAGTTAGGCTTACCATTTCCAGAGATATGTTGACTGAGGTCTTTAGATAAAGTGTAGGTGCAGTCCTCACAAGTTATAACAGCTTTATGTGCTAGCCCATAGACAGATGGAATGCTAACACTAGTTGCTGAGCTGCCACAATCTGAGCAAGGGAATGACTCTAGTAAACTTGTCAAGAGAAGCAAGTCTACTATCGCATTTCCCAAGTCTGATGGATTGCATTTATCAGTAGTGTTTACTCTTTCAGAGAGTCTGAGTTTCTTTGCACTGGAGCTATTAGCTGTTGTAGAAGACTGTATGGCTCTTTTATTAGATGGCTTGCCTCTTGGTGGAGGACATTTCTTCTTTTTACTAGTAGATTTTCTTGACTTGTTGCTATCACCCATTTTGATTTTGGTTTCTGATGTAAGGATATGACGTCATAATGACAACTAGCCAATAGAAATTCACGATTTGGATTTCTAGGGATTCTAATCAAATTCCTTCAAAAATGGGTGGTACACTTATTACAACTTAGCCAATCAAGTGTTACTAGGGCTTGTTTATGAATTGTTGTAAACAAACAAGCATGCTCTGCTTCACATTTTGGTATGCAACTTTTTGGTTTTGTCTCAACTCAAGTTGGAGAAATATCTTACTGAATTTTGCTATTACAGCTGAATTCTAGAGGATTTTATGAGGCAACCAGCTGTGAAGGGGTGCACTAATATGCTGACTATGGCCTTATCTATCACTTTATGACTTTTTTAGTTACCATATTCTGAAAGACCACATATTTTTACCCCAGATGAAACTATTTTTGGAAAATCAAAACCTTTTACAAAATATGCAAAAAAAAAGGTCATGCTTATCCTTAATCTCATCCAGGGGAGTTAAATGATGATTGATTACAACACCTTCCTACTTATACAGCCAAGTCACATGATAATAGGGTCGTCGAGAAAGATGAGAATGAAAAGTGGTTAAAGAGGAAAGAAGTCCATGTGCAAACACAAGCGGTTAAGCAAAACATGCATATGAGCAGGTAAAACTAGCAGAAGAGCAAGCCAATTCATTGTAACGTAAGATTTGTGAGCTATCTCTGTGGAGAGATAGCTCACTGATTTCACAATGCAACTTGTAACAGTGTAACGAAAATTAATATGGAGGAGATCATCTTAATTTATGGAAAAATGCTTAAAATTTACTTGGGTTCTTTGTTTTTTCAAGGTGGGGGCGATGATAGAACTGGAACACCTATCACTGGGTAGTGTAGTACAGAACATAAGCATTGTTTAAGCAAAGAGTTTCCATTCCACTCCAGTGCCAAAATCATATTAATCAGTTTTAATTGGATTCAAATATAACGATGAAGAGTACTGAAAAAGTACTGAGGTTTCCCTCTCAACATTACTATTTATTTTGACACAATTGGAGCTAGGTATGATTGGAGCACTGTCCTGTATTGTAACTATGTGTTGTGTGAACTCTCAGGACCTACATGCTACAGTTCTACGGGGCAGTGTTTTGCTACTGTTTCATCGACAAGGAGTAAATTTGTTGAGATTGCTTCGGGCTGCCAACAGTACTTTACTTATTTGTTAGTGATGGTATCTAGCCATGGTGTTAGAGGGGCTCATGTATTACTGGCTGATTCTACCGAATATCAGATGTCATTTTTTCCAATCGGGACCACCTCAGCATTTTTTAATGAGAATATAATAGCACTGCTCTCATCAAAATCAGTTACAATTTCAATTAAAATTTGGTGGCAACAAAATGTAGGTAGAATTGAAACAGACCGAGGGAACCTATTTTTAGTGATTTGTGTGGAGCTTCCATGTTTTAGTAATTAACATGAAACAGTAACTTTTGGTTCCAGGGTTAAAAAAGGCCGGCTGGAAACGGGACTCAGTGTGAAATATTGTCAACTAATCAAGGCCCCATTGATCAAAAGACTACAGGTCTAAAATCATAAGGTCCATAACCAGTATGGTATTTAGGTCGTCAAGACAAGGTAAGATAACTAACCGTAGGAGCTTATAAAGTTTGACAGGTAGAGGTCTAGTTCTCTGACAGACACACCAATGTGATGTGGATTGACACACAGACCAGTATTCATACACTCTGCAGACTTCTCCAGCCTCTCGCCATCTGTACTCTCCAGAGGTATGGCCTTGAACAGTATGACCATAACCAGATCTAACCTCCATACCTTATCAGCCTGTCTCAGACAGTCTATACGCCTCATCTTGCCCTTCTGATCAGGGTTAGACAGCACACAGCTAGGCGCACGCTTGCCTGTGATGCTCAACACAAAGTCCTCTCTGTATTCTTGTTTTATGTCTTTCCTCAGTTTCGCGAGAAGGCGAGAGGCCCATTTTGATTTTACATCTTGTTTCTCATTCTGCAATATTTGAAAGGGAATCAGCTCATGTGTAAATTTGGGACCACCTTGGTTATTTTTGGAAGCTCGGTCACGCACAGTTAGTAGGCAGTAATGAGAATATGTCTATTGCAATGATGCTTATCTCATGTAGAATTACATAATCAGGGCAGCAAAAAGTGATATAAGCTGATAAACGTTATCAGCTGTAAGGCATTTCCCTGACTACAAATTGCTCAGTTAATGTGATGCTATCTTCATGCCTAAAAAGAGATAAAGTCATCATATACAGTGGCACTGCCTATTATATGCTGGTATTATTAGTCAGCTATGAACAGGCCACATCCTTAGCTTGACTCATTTGAGACAACGCAAAATCCCACAGTACATTACGCTGCATACCACAAGCTTTCCACAGCAATATAACAACAGAGTTGGCACGGCAAGAAAAAAAATCATAATCCTATACAGGGCAGGAAAAAGTTTCTACTTTAACTAGAGACAGAAGTTAAGATGTACTATACTTTTGTCATACCACCTTCTTGACAGTAAAGAGAATATTTGGGAATGCATTGAACCGAATACTTGCCATATGGCTAGAGCATTTACAGCACTGCCCAGTGTCCACTCACTCATCAGGACTTATGAACTAGTCATTTCAAACCTAGTTTTAGGCTTTAGTCAGTTGAAATTCGTTGGTCTCATTAAAATGATTGATACAATATAAAAATACCTCAACTTTCCCTCATGACAATAAATTAAATATGATACCTGATGTTTTTTACACCAAGAAATTAATGTTTTTACAGTTCATATAGGTGCTATATACTCACAGTGAGTTCATCCTTGACCTTTCGTTCCTCGTCGAGAGGCATTCGTCGCTCATTCTTCTTATAGTACTTTCTTTTGGCTGCTTGTAGGTTAAACCACACAAAACTAAATGATTTGACATAAGGTAGCAGAGCCTCTATAAACGGATGAAACTCGTCCTGGAAAAAAAGAAGAAATAAAAACAAATAAGTTTGTTAAATTTTCTCAGATTGCCCAACAGTTTGACATCATAACCGGAGGGCCCAATCAGTTTTGCGGTGCCGAAGCATGCACGGTTCATGAACCGCAATACTAAGAAATTTATTTTCTAATTTGCAATAATTTCCAAACTCACCAGTTCTAATAATTACAACTTATTTAAAAGAAATTTTTAATGTGGTCCATAAATTAGCGCTTAGTGCTCTTAGCTGATATTATGGTGTAATATTATAAATGAAATACTAATGAATTAGGGATTCTCACACTACTAACAGATCAATGTTTTATCTTCCTTTAGTGAAAATTTCTTGTTCTGGGATTTTTTTGCCTGAAATTACAAAGAGACAGTATTTATTTATGTTTTCCGTATCCTACCAGCTGTTAAGTCAGGGAAAATGGACCAATCAAATCTTCTTTACAGCCTACGCAGACATTTCAGTCTTTTGGTGTATAAAATTTGAATTTTCAAGCGCTGGCGGAACAATTACCATCAATGTTCAGTTTATGTGGCAATAGAAAATCCTTTAATCAACAAATACTGACCCTGCGCCAAATGTGTCCATTATTCTATTAAAAATTATATAAATATTTAACAGTAAAAGTAGAGGTGTATGAATATTTTAATCGAAAGCGCTATAACAAAAAACTTGACAGCCCATAATGAATTTGAGGATATTGCGCAGAGCTTTGAAGTGCAATCATGTTACATCATACCATCCCCAATGGGAAGATACAAGCCAACGATTACATCTGGGTAATGTTGCCTGGTTATAAAAGCTAAAAACCAAGATGAGCCAATCAATGAACTAATGAAGCGAAAAGAGACTTCTGAAAAAACTTAGTGACTCGGTGCATTTAACTTTTTTATTAAGCTTATCATTTTAACTTTCTCTCAGCCGAAGTTTCGTTGATGTGTTCGCCTGCTATCACCATAAATAGGACTCGTGATATGGGATATGTCAAATTCAATAATTTTTTTTGGTGCAAGCTGATTTGTAAACTGATAATGGTTAGATCAAAACTGATCACTAGTCATATGATATGCTGGCAACTGGTAATGACCAAATATTTTAATACCGGAATAACAATAATAAAATGGTGGAATTTTAATGTGGTATGATATCTTCAATAACTGTTCTACTGTCTGTCAATTTCAACGAAATAAAGTTTTCCAGTTTGTCAAAAATTTAGGTATCAGAATCTGATAACTCAATTTTGATAAATGACCATATTGGTAAGCTTCTCTCAGCTGATTAATAATAATATACCAGTGCTCAGATGTTCCTTGATAAGTCCCATATCCACAATTTGATTCTCAAATGTGCGGAAGACGTGTGCTCAAATTTGTAGGCCTCACCAGTTTTTTGCAACAAGCAACTAACAGATATTCATAAAATCTATCGGATGAATTGAAGGCCTGCACAACTGAGACTGGAAATCATAAAATAGCAATCTAAATTTAATTTTGATTGAAAAAACACTGTGCGAGGAGTTTAAATACCCTTTGCCTTTAGTGAGAAGTGAATTTTCAGGTTTACACTGCAGCTTAGATTCGATTGCATTTTTATCACCCGGCGGCATTGTGTAAGTGTGAGAAAGGTTATCAGTTTGACATCCTAGTAATGAATAAAACAATTTCTTCTCTCCCAGTCGCTCACTTCTGATCTACTGTTTTGTTTGAATGAAATTTTTGGCTGGTTATAAGTTGCAATTTGTGAATCATAATCTGTTGGCATTTACTACAGGAGAAAACCTGAGGCCTCCTTGGCAAGGGATTACAACTGCACTAAAAAGCCTTGGCTGTTGATCCAACTACATGGGTTAGCCAGGTTTGTGTGTATGATTATTAGAAATGTGCCAATATAGCTACACTGTGCCAAACTATGTACCCTACCTCTACTAAAAAGATAGAGTAAGCAAAAACAAAACATAAACACTTCAATTATTGCCAGTATAGGTTGGGAAAATAGCAACACCCAGGTAAGTATCAGAGGAGAGATGGTAGAACCTTACCATTCCAGTGGGTGGATATGGCTGCCACATATGGCGAGGATCCTCCAAATCTGGCGGCATCATTTGCATACTAGGCATCATTGAATACATGGACGACATAACAGGCGATGGATATCACAGATACACAGAATTATATAAATGTACAACAAGAGGAAGATATATCCTGATGGACGCTGATCAGCTACACTGAAGGTGACAAGAACTCGTTATAATCCAGATAGAGATTTGTGGAGGTGAAGTTATAGTGAGTTGTTTTGTTGATGAGATAATACAGACTATCCTTATCCATCAGCAAGCTCAACCAGCAAACGCACGACAGCTAGGATCACAGATCCGATATCTTGCAGTATTAAATATTATATAAGTGAAGTTGATGAGATCACATTGCACAGTTTACACCGGTTATATGCTGCCAACTCCTCTTTAAATCTGGCAACGTTCTTGGCGGTGAGAATTCCAACTATTAAGGATCTGACCAGTTGGGTACAGGTTTATTATATCCAGCTGAGAATTTACCCCAGCTCAGCTAAGCTATTATGCAGTGTTACTTCACCACTGATTGGTCCGTCCATCCGCTAGAATCCTCCACAACCTCAGTTAGACATGCACAAAAAGGTTACGAACTACTGAAGTGAAACTACGCTTATCACGCAATCTTATACATGACATGCCAACAAATTGATGAGTCAAGCAAGAGTGAGCATACATTACGGGGCTAGAATGGAGGCTATTTTATCATAGTAAGCAACACTGTGTGGTTACAAGTACGATCTAACCACAAGCTCTATTTTTAGTTTTACTACAACCAACCACGGCCAACCGCATCCTACTGTATTTGCTACTCTAATCATGCGTGGAGCAACACAACAAATCAATATTCTCAAACAGATCTGACAATCAGGAACCCATCATCACCATGCTAGCCGTCATTGCTCTCTGTTACCACTGAAAACTATCGTTCTGTAACCACTGAAAAACTATCAAAACCTGTACACCGATCAATCATCTCTGTTGAATCATTCTCCTTTCACAATCACTGCCCATATATGAATTAGGTTAATCATAAAGTGGATCCAACTCCTCAGATTAATCCGCCCTAAATCTGGTAACATTATGCAACTTCATACAACATCATAAAACTTCAAACCCAAAAAACTGAGTTAGCAGCAACCTTTTGAGATTATTTTAACATTTCACTATTCAAATGAGATAAACTGCCGATGAAAGTGTGAAAAAGAGAAAAACCACATTAGATGAGTCAAGCAAGAAATATCCTACATCAATGAGCTTTAACTGTGATATCGACAGCAGCCCTGAAACACAGAACGATTGAAGCTCCAACAATATCTCGTGTGGATGAACGTGTCAGTTATTTTTCAGCAATCTTAATGTGGAGTAAATTACATAGCCTGGACATCCAGTAATCTCATCAAAAGTTCCAAACATGAGGTTTGTTGATCTAAGCCATATTTTCTGCTGTCAATATATGGAGTTTGTTTTTTATACAAATCAGATGACTATTTGATGACCTAACAAAACACTGACAGGATAAAGGAACATAACTTGGTCAGGACAGTCGATTCAAGTTGATTCTATCATAAAAAAAATTCCAACTACATATACTCATTCCTGAAGCTGCGCTCAGGTATGAGCTGGTCTGGTATGTTTGGTGTGAGCTCAGAGTGGAAAACAGCAGCACTGTGAGATTTCTATCTCATTTAGGAATTCAGATCTAGGCGTTCAGTAGTCAGCGATATTACGGCTTTATTTAGACAGATTCAAGTTATCTTAATAAACACAGAAAATTTTACGTTTTTACCCGCCAGTCAGACAGATTCAGTCAACCTCAACCAGGAAAAGAACTGCTCAATACGACCATTAAACAGTAGCAGTCGTTAGCTGAAGTATTCTGTTGCGCAACAACATGGAATAAATCTATGATCTAGAATTTACCAGCTGCGATTGTTTGCCCAACGACTATTTGATAAAGCACATCAATCATGCATCAATAATGGAATTTTAGTCTCATCGCTTTGATCACCGTGACTAAATCGCAAAAAATTGTCATCTGCTTTACAAAACTGCAAAATTAATGTGCAGCGAAATGCATAGTATATCCTGTCAGATGTTCACTAAAATGCCCTCATAAACTTCCCGAAAATAGACTACATAATCTAAAATCTCACAGGAACTGCAGCAATGATTGATTTCAAAGTTTGCTGGTACCAGGCGTAGATGGTACAAGTTTTTATCGAAATTGGGAAACCAACTTTTTTGGTGATGAGCTGGGATTTCTTGTGTCAAAAGTCGGAGTGAATGGACCATTTGTGTTGTGTTATGGTTATCATTCTGAAAAAGAATAAGTGTAGATCCTTTTCGTGGGTGCAAGTTCTGTACAGTGTCAGAGGAGTTTCTGTAGCCGTATGTTTGTACCTTTGCCAAGGCTTTCAAAAGATACATGGACCACTCACTGTAACAACTCATTAAATAGACATAGCAGGTTACTAGAGAACCACAACTTGGCACCAGTCTCAAGGTTGGCAAGAGAATGAGCGAGACTGCAGACTAAATAGACCAAATACCTAATCCAGGAAGACCCAAAAAACATTTAACGTAGCAAACTGGCAGAACCATCCAAATAAGTGTCTCTCTCAGCAACAAACAGGATTTCCATGACCGCTGATACTTGATTAGATCACTGACACAGCTAAACAAGTCCCCAAGAATGAACTGAACCAGTTATTCTCAACCAAATCTCAATTGGGAAAAACAAACCTTATCATAACTTCTACAAGCAAACCACAAAATTGACAAGTCATTTAAATAATTATTATGAATTGCCACCAGAAAAGCCTTATCCTCAAAATTATTACCGTAAACAAAAACAGAAAACATGGTGTGAAGCAAGATAATACTCTTATTTGAACTTTTGACAAGGTGAAATTGAATCATCTGCTAATCTCCAAGTAAAAAACACCTGACAACACCAGTCAGATACAACCAATTCAGGCCAACAGGTATCATCACCGGACACCTTGAATATATATGACAATGAGCCAAGGACTTCATGGACATTTAAAATGAAATCGCCGAATCTGTCATGGACCCCACAATAAAAAACAATCAGATGTCCTACTATTTGAAGGGATCCATACAGTGAAAGACAAGCTCATCTCTAAGTCCGCAGAGAACAAACACGCACCAGTTTGTAGCCTGCATGCAAACAACGAGAAAATAAATTTGACTTGACCAATAGGTAGAGGTAACAGCAAAATCTAGTCGAAACACCATCAAGACGATTGACGTAACTAGACTTTATGGCTTCTGGATTGTTTTTCTTACAAGTAGGCACAGCTATAAAAAGGTGATCAGTGTTTTCTATTCACAGATGGGGTGATGATCTGACTAACTTGTTCCTGTGGTTATACACACATAGTAACACTAATACCACATGGCTCCAAGACTGACCTAAAGTCAACCGATGCAGATTTCAAAAAGCCCTCCTGTAAAGTTACATAACATCCGTGACATTTTGATTGACCTCAAAACGAATTTTCGAGGCAACCTTTCTGATGTGTATCAACCAACAACTAAAGGATGAGCAAGGTATCTCGTAGTGTCTGTTGAAAGTGCCAAAAATGAAAATCATTCAAAACTTAAGGCTAACATCCCATCCTACCAGGAAATCAAATGCCAAATTCTCCATTGCCAATGACAGCTGAATAAATTTGAATACAGTAACTCTTGATTTATTCTGAGCTATGGTAATTTGGAGTTTAGTATAACCTTCATCGATACATTTTAAATCCTGAGAATGGCTCAAACTTTGAAAGCCTCCCCAATGTTGAAGGTTGCGTTTATGGCTCTTTTTGTGCAATATCGATGAAAGCATATGAGATCTGAGGAGGAGATGAGGATTATTTTATGAACCGAGATTAGATTGATGAATTATATCAGATGGACACATAACCTGTCGAAATTTATGAGTTGAGGTGAACCTCACATAACTTTAAAAACCTTATTTTGGGTACACACTTGCTAGGGATATATGCTAGCCCCAGGAAGTCTACTTCTACTTCTACTTCACATCCATAATCATAGAAAGGTATTATCATTATCTCTGTGCTCAAGATCAACAAAGAATAAGATCTCAATTCTCAGCACTTGTGAAACACAAGTGTTGACAACTCCATATTGCTGTAGAATTTTATACATGAGAGCACAATAACCTTACACCCTCCCTGCTTTCGTCATTTTTTACAGTTTCATTTAGCTTGTTACCCATGACTTAACAGCTTCAACAGCATAAGCTATAGACTGTAACAGAGCCTTGGAAGATTATACATGCTACGGCAAATTTTTTGAGACCCTAATAAAAGCATCTACTCCGAGAAGACGGAGTTATTTGTCTGTTAAATAAATGTGATTAATGTTTGGTATACAAAGTATTGAAAGAAGTTTTTCGAAATAATAGCAATTATATTGTATACGCTAGCCACACTCAGAGGCTGCTATAATCCGCATCATCTACAGCTGTAGATAGGTCCACTGAATGGGAGTTCTTTATTTTGTTTGGGAAATATGACGGAAGAAACACTTTATGACAGCATGTGTATAACCAGAGCTTAATAATTGGTGTCCGCACCTTTAGTATCTGATATAGGGTCTGACTGTCCATGGGATCTTTTGTAAAGGTACCCTAGTAAAGCAGAACCCAACAAACATTACACCCAAAGGCTACTTGCCTTGGTTCTAAGAGGACACTAGCTAGGCTGTTGTCGTTGTAAAGCAACCACTAAGTTCTTATTCATTATTAGCGACAAAACTGGAACGCACAATGCATTTTGACCCAATTCTTTGCAAACATGGCGGCTTTGGTAGGATGCTAATCGAGAGACACCACAGACTGGGCACACAAGTTTCTGATAAAAAATAAGCCAGATAATTGACTGACTGCTGACCAAATTCATGAACATGCTATTGGTGGAAGTATATTTCATCTTTGTACGGGACAAATGAAGAAATTTACTGGTGAATGTGACGAGCCATGATAAAAACCCTCCTTTTACTGTTTCCTTTCAGATTGTTTAAGACTGCAGCATTACTCATATTTTGAATGTCAAAATCAAACAAGACTTTGAGGAAGGACAATCTAAAAAGCGACCATCCGCATGAATATTTATTTGTGCACCTTCTCATCATGGAAATGAGCGCTGCATATACATCCTTGTTGACACATACATGTGGCAAGCCTTATAGGTCTTTTTGGTGTATCCCTCGCTTTTAACTCTACTATCAGTCTGTTAAATCAAAAACTAATGTTACTCATAGGCCTCTAGGTAAGTACTGGAGTAATTACTCCCAAGGCCAAGATGACACAAATATTACCCTATATACCATAATAAGACACTTTGGGTCAATGGCATTTGGCATTCTAGTGGAGTCTGAGCATATCTTTGCAGTTTATGCTAGTTAATAGTTATAACTGTTTGTGGTTATAATAACATTCCCTCAGGCTTGATGGTCTAGTCTACTAGGGATCGCAGCCTTTTACTGTCAGTTCAATCAATCAATGTATGTACTAGTTCATTGATTCATTGGTGCACTGATTGAATGTAGTCATGGAGTGTAGAATGTTGATGTGAGATGTTGTGAATGCATTGTTCATGTGTCCCAATCACAATGAACTTGAGTTTAGCTACTTTTTTTTAGGTTAATTGTGTTGCATTATTTTAGGACAGTCAAAAACAACATACATAACAGGTGCAATATTTGACAGCAAAAGAAATAGGTGTAGAAATAACTCAACTAACCATAGTCATCTTGGGCTTTTGATCAGGCATTCCAAACCAGCATGGTAGAACTTTTTGGCAATGATCCAATTCACTCGCTTGCTCAGCTGAGTTTATCTGGTAATGGCGTTTCCTCTCTGCAAGTTGTTTTGCTCTGTCATAAGCCAATCACATGCAGCTGGCAAGGTCAGGTGGGAGTGAAAGTATCAACCGGAAATATTGCTCATTGATACATTGGAACTGAAACCTAATCCAAATAGTAACTAGTTTTTTAATTCATTCTCCTTGATCTGTTATTGATAGCATCAGTAATTAATTTGAGTGTTATTCAGCGATTTTAAAATTATATAAAATGTTCATAAGTGAGTGTATTTATTTCGGGATTTGGGTTGTATATGGTAACCCTATTTTTTCTCCAATGGATACAGAGTGATCAGGCTAAACTTAGCACTTTCTGTTTCGGAAAAAAAGGGACATGGAGATTAAATTGGGGATATTGGTATTGGCTTTGATTGAACTTTGTTGGGGACTTGGTAAGTAATTCTTGATCTGTACCCATTGAGCATATGTTGAGGAAGATGGTATTCAGGTTTCACACCCAATGATGTTTCATACCTAGAACAGATTTTACTCAGTCACTGATGAGTGAATGACAATCTATTTTCAGGATTATCTAGCAGATGAAGAATAAAATTAAATAGCTACTTTAAATCTGCTTCTATATTGATCATTGTTTAAAGAAGTCTTCACTTTTGAAGGTGTTGTCTCTCCCAACAACAGTCAATCTATCTGATAGTCTATGTGTGATTAAAATACATAAGCAACTATTACAATACGTTTCTGAATGATACCAGTGATGAAAATATGATGACCTACTTAGGTAATGAACATGAGAAGTATCTAGGTTTAATCTCCCATTGGAATCATTTTCTTTTCCAGAAATACGAATATGTACAAGAAGTCTGAAGGAACAATCGAAATGTGAATGGCTGAGAGATGAGGTGAAGTTAAAAAAATACCCAACAACTGTGACTACCCGCGCCATCAATGCAGTGACTTGTGTTCAAGGTTTAGACAATTATGACTGTCTTGAAAGGATTGAGGCCAATGAGGCTGATATAGTTAACCTTGATGCTGGTACAGCCTACTATGCCAGCATCAACTTTGTCTCCAGATTTCTCAGTGCTGAAAGATATCCAGGAAATGGTGAGTTGAGTACTTTCATCTTAAGTTTTTGAGCCAGATTTATTTACATAAAACTGTGCCAATGTTTGCAAAACCCACCATACAGGAAGGAACGCCCAGTTTACACAGGGTGGAATTCTGTCCATTAGGCTCTTGTTTCCTTGTTGCACAAACTAAGCACATGATACGGTATTACACCGCTTTCTGCAGAGAAACAGTGAATAGCCTCACTTTTACTTTCAATTGATTGACCAGTACACCCTGCTCTCTGACAGCTTGCACCAGAAATCTGGTCGGCTTTCTTGTCATTCATATGCCAAGCACTGCGAAAACAAGTCGACCCATTTTTTCTAATTTATGCTCGGGTTAAGAAATATCAAGCTAATTCTGCCAGACCTGTCAGCCTTACCTGTTGATTGCTGAGATAAACACGAAGCTTTAGGGATTGTGTTCTTTCTGTTACAGAGGACAAGTATTTCTCAGTCGCTGTCATGCCTAAAGACAGTGATGTAAGAAGTGCAGTACAACTGGAGGGTAAAAGGATGTGTTCGCCAGGTATGTGTTGTTTTAAGCTGTGTAAGATTTGCCAAAATAATTCATATACTTATCACTACACACTCTGACTCAGACAAACTTAAAGATTTGCCAAAATTATTCATATACTTATCACTACACACTCTGACTCAGAAAAACTTAATTTCACTGTGAGAACATATGGATGCTCTTTTCTCTCTCACATTTCTGTTGTTTTAATTTTAGGTGTTGGTGACATGGCTGGCTGGACACTACCATTAAGCTTGCTGGAAGAAAAGGGTATATTACAGGTCACAGCCTGTAACGTCAATGTGAAAACAGCTTCATCATTTTTCGGCACAATGTGTGCTCCCGGCTCTCTCAACTCTTATCATAACCCATTTGGTTAGTTGTAAACGTGGCTGGTAATGAACAAATGATTATGCATTCAGATTTGTTTGTGGTGCTAAATTCAATTGTGAAACTGATTTTTGTATTCCAATAGTATCTTAACCATAGAATGTTATTTCGAATATCTCTGACTGTTTCTTTTGACATTAAATAAACTCTATATTTTAGGTGATAACCCTGTATCTACATGTCAGGAGTGTGGCTCCACAGGAAAGGAGTGGTGTACATACGAGGATATGTATGCTGGTGGTGATGGTCCTTTGAAATGTCTTAAAGATGGTAAAGCTGATGTTGGATTCATGAGATCCATAGACCTAGATTATCTCACTACTTCCCAGTATGGAAACCCAGCTGAATTCAGAGCTGATGTGAGTACTAATCTGAATTTTTGAATGTTTTGCGATAAAGTTTATCCGGTTTTGATGCTATCACAAATGGGTCCAATAGTTATGGCAGATAATTTTTGCACCCCCAAGGTCAACCATATTGTGGGATTTTTCGAATCTGAGTGTTGCCAGGCATGCTCAAATGTTTTTGAGGAATGGCGAAATTCAATATCTCAGAAATAGTTAGAGGGCTAGTCCAAGGTTTACATTCTGAACTAGACACAGTTGTATGATCTTTGCTGTATGGAGTTAGAAATAAGTGGTATTTAATAATGATTTTCCACATAACTGGAGTAATGGTAATAATTATAATTCTTTTAGCATTTTTTTGCATAATTATTTGAATGGAATGGTATAGAAGGGTCTGACTGAAAATTTAGAGGGACTGATTCATCCCACAAGACTCTATTTGAGCAAGCCTGCAGTATGACATAGTTTTATTGGTCAACCCCTGAAGTGTTCATGAATTGTTTTGTTCCAGGATTACATTATGTTGTGTCCAAATGGTGGAACTCGACCTGTAGGACAGTATAGCTCTTGTAACTGGGGAGAGGCACCGGCCAATGTCATAGTTACATCAGCACAACGCAGCCTGCAGGATCAAGATAACTTCAGGTGAGAGATTGTTGGTCACATTAAGGATTCAATGTCTGATAATAAGCGGGGATGTCTCTAATTTTGAATCAGACACAACTAGATCTGTGATGGTTCAATTTGACTTTTCTAATTGCGAAAAAGACATCTGGTGTCTTTTCTGTTATTTAGATAATAGGAATGAGAAAAACCCGCATACAGGCGAGATTAATTATATAGCATAACTCATTATAAAGGCGCGCCGTGGTACTTAATAATGCATGAGCCTGAGGCTCAAAAGTCCAGGCTAAAGTTAGTAAAATTACAAAGTATAACACAGTACTGCATTATTAAATAACTGAGCCTTGTCACATTGCTCAAGAAAAAATGAGTTCTTTGGTTGTAACAATTTTTTTTTCTATTATAGGACATTCTTACGACGCATATCTGAAGACTTCCCTCCTATTTCGATGCCTGGTCAGGTGGTTACAGTAGATCCTAACTCTAATGTGACTGCTGCTCCACAGACCACTCCTGAGCCTACACTGTATGATCCATTCACCGTATTCAACTCTAACATAAGCTATGGTATCAACTCAATCGTCAGCTCACAGGCTGTCCAACTTGAGGATGAAGAGAGGGAAGGCTACGAATATGTCAGTGAGTACTATGCAATATCACTATTGTTATGTGCTCTCGTAACTTCACTATTCTTAAGCAGAGTATGCGTACCAGCAACCTTTTTCTCGCCACTTTTACAGTTAGTGATAGTAATAATATCAATCGATGGTTGATCAAGAGCAAGGCATGATTGGCTGCATCATACAATACAACCTTTAGAGCCCTTGATCAGTTGAAAGGAATGGAAAGACTTTTAGCACTCGATGTGGTTGTACCTTGTGTTATTGAGTTTCTTCTTGGCGTGATATTTCTTTGTCCTGATAGCTTAAAAAACTGATATTGACACAAAACTTTGTTTTAGATGGTGAGGTGTTTCAAGCAAAACTTGATTCTCTGTCGACTTGTAGCCTGGGATCTGTCAGATTCTGTGTTGTGTCTGAATATGAGATGAAAAAATGCGAGCAGATGCTGCTGGCGCTCCGATCTAAAAATCTCAGGGTACGTTCTCAGTTCTCACTCACTTCTGTATTGAAAACCTAAAACGACCTCTGCATCATAGTACCGTATACTCAATATTGAATGAAAAGCTATGAGTAATGTTCTATGTTCTAAGTCATTTTCAATTTAAAATAATTATTTGTACTGTGTATGAATAGGAATAATTCTATGGTTATGATTTTTTTAGCCTGATCTTGATTGTATACTGGACAACTCTACTCAGAACTGTATGCGAAAGATACAAGATGGAGACGCAGACATAATAGGGCTGGATGCTGGTGATGTGTATGAAGCTGGAAAGTAAGTGCAGACTTTTGTTCTTGCAAAAAACTAGCGTTGAAAAACGGTCCCCTTAGATACTGGCTCAAGCCTAGGCTGACTGGATGACAAGAGACATAAGATTCTAAAATTCACAAGATAATTCTGAGACGTAGACAGCGATAATCCTGCACATATATGTACACAGGCAAATGCTAAAGTGAGAATTCCAGTTCAGGAATTAGGAGTTGTTCTCTGATTGACGTTAGTGTTCAGAGAGAGGATAACTCGAAGTTTACTGTCCTCGGTTATTTTTTAAAGTTTCAAACTTTCTAGTATTCTGATTAGTTACACTTTGCAACTGCATTTTTGACCAACTGAAGTGTGACGTATTTATCAGAGACCATGATAGCACTGTACAATGTTTCTCTTTTCTAGAAACTATGGCCTAGTTCCGATAGCTAATGAGAACTACGGAGATACCGGTAATTTTTACCATGCAGTTGCTGTCTCAAGAAAAACAGAATCAAAATTAACATTGTTTAACCTGATCGCACATGACTCATGCCATGGGAGTATGAGATCAGCTAGTGGCTGGATTTATCCTGTCTTATCTCTCATGGAGACTGGCCAGATATCTCCAGACAGATGTGATGCCATCAAAAAAGTTGGTAAGTGACTTACTTTTATCTCTATGTTACATACAGTTTATTCTTGTTGCTTGTACTGTCTGCGTGTCTTTACCTGATAGCCGCTTTGATATTAACTCTGGTAAGCTTGACCTTTGTCATTTGTTTTGTTTAGGTGAGCTATTTAGGCGTAGCTGTGTGCCTGGTATACTAGACACCCAGTACAATGCTGAAGGTACTAACCCTGTGAATCTATGTGAGAACTGTGCTGCAGGAGGTATGGATAAGTGTCAGCGTAACACCAGAGAGTTATACTACGGTGACAGTGGTGCATTCCGCTGTCTTGTCGAAAGTAAGTAACTTGATCATTTTGATAACTTTTTGCCCAAAAACACAATATCTTGATTTGTTGTGCAGTTGTAACTCATAAGCTGCCAATTATGACACAGAACAATTATATTATGTTGTGTTGCTGAGTGGAACACCTGTAAACCTGCATGTTGTATATGTATTAGATGGAGGAGACATCGCCTATGTGAGGCATATGACACCCAGAGATAACACAGACGGGAGGAACGCTGATCACTGGGCCAGGAACAGAAGGTCTGATGACTATGAACTTCTATGTAAGAATGGAAGGCGAGCACCTCTCAACAGCTGGAGCACCTGTAATCTGGCGACGGTATGTTTAAAAAAATGCTTAACAGGACTCTTTACAGAATAGAAATACACAGATCAAAATTCACTTAGAATAAAAGGATGAAAATTAGAATGGACTGAGACAAGTATTTTACCTATGTTATCACTTATTGATACTGGATTTACTATTATATTATATTATATATTAATACAGATTCCTGCCCGAGCAGTAGTCACCGCTTCTTTCAGACCAGAATCTGAGAGAAAAATATTCTGGAACCTGCTGAACTATGCGCAACAGTTTTATTCATCTGATAAGTAAGTAATATAACAAAAAAAGATTGTTGCGGCCTACTCTGTGGGTTGTTGGTGCATCCTCTTTATATAACACATAAATGTCTGGCGTTGCATACTAGCAAATGTGATTTCTGTGTGCTCAGAACATACTGGGACTCAGTCGGGTAAAAGACTACACTCTGACCGGGATAATATGCCCCGTTGAGCAGATATTTATTGTTTTGGATTCTATGAAAGATTCCTGTGAGCCTTCTATGTATCACTGTTGGCGACAACTGCCCAAATATCACATTTTGTGAAGTTGAAATAGCTCCATTGGTTGCCCATATTTGTACTAAAACCATCTGCAGGGAAAATCTTCTAGTTTCAAGTTTGATATGGCAGTGCAGTTTACAAACAGGTTATTGCAAAATTTATAACTACCATTATGACTATTCACCTTTGTATGTGCTACATGCCTTTGATGACAAGCTGCTCTGTCTCTGTTTTAGTAATCCATATTTCAACATGTTTGACTCTGGAGTCGATCAGGATGATCTCCTATTCTCAGACTCAACAGTACGTTTAGTAGAGGTACCTCCGGAGAAACAAAACTATGAACAGTACCTCGGTACATCATTCCTCAAAGCTGTGAACACACTTAACCAATTTGATTGCACAAGTAGTTCAACAAGAACTTCTATTAATCTCATTCTGCTATCACTGTGCATATTTGTGACTCGGAGTCTTCTTTAATGCATTGAGAAACACAAAATGGCGTTGCTATGTTTCTATTTTTTTATAACTTTGTCAAGCATTCCACAAACAGTGTCTCTTGTAAATATCAAACATTCCATATGGCCATCTATTCCATGAAGTTTATAATCTTCCTTTTTTTATTCTCATGCAAACATTCCTTGCTGCCTCAATTTTAGCTTTTTAACTATTTATAAACAAACACAAAATATAAAAGTTGAGAATGAACATTTGCTGTTTAATTTTGCTCCCTAACCTGATATACTTTCAAACAAAATCGCGGATGATAGAAATGCGTTGAAAGAAAACAATGAACAACATCTGTTCCTTCATTGTCCACCAAGATAATTAGTTGCGGTTTTTATATCAGTGACTCTAGCCATATCACCAAGACCAAGTGAGCGAAGCCCACTCAGTGGCATCAATGAACTAGTTCATTGGTGGCATTGTTTTCAAGATTGTTCCTTCTTGTGGCAAAGGTAACAAGCCTGTTCTAATCCTCATGTAGTTACCAGTACCTTGCACAGAAGAATTTAGTCCAATTACTTTAAGGTGAAATTAGTTTATCATGATAAGGTACACTGCATCACACCGCTGGTACACTGCATCACACCATTGCTTCTATATTGCTAATTCTATCATGTGTTTGGAAACGATGAAATTAGATAAACAAAGAGAAGAAGTTGTCTCCTCATGTGATAGTATTTTCCTCTTAGTTTTTTGTCCTTGAACTCAAAAAATCTAGTTTAGTGGATTTGGCCCAAACATGTATATAAACAGGTAAACCTTTTACTGTATTGTTTTTGTGAAATTTTAATGTTCTGAACATTGACTTGCTCTATATGTGGTTAATAATGGAAATTAATTTTTTAATAGCAGTCTGCATTTTACTGAAGCACACAGGCCCTATGCAGTTTGTGCAAGTCCAAAGGAATGGTTCAGGCCATTTATTTCTCAAGGCTTGTAAACTTCCCCGACAGAAATATCCGTTGGCCATAGTTTAACCAAGGAAACAGTAAGAGCAGGAAGAATTCCATTCTCCCTGGTAAAACTAAAAAAAAGGATCAATTTTTTTGTCAGCACATCATTGCTTTTGTTTTACATACTTACTTTATTGGTTTTTCTAGCATTATGAAGGGGTCCTAAGCTTTGCTGGCCCGGTGCTGTGGTATGGTCTCACTCTTGACTCATCTATAAACCATTGGATCCATCAATGAACTCATCTATTCTTTGGATCCATAATAAGCATAGGCATAATTCTTACATCAATTCTTACCTCAATTACTTTAGAACACTCGTAAACTACCAATGTCAGGTATAAAAGCCGAGTGCCTCATTTGTTGAGGCATTTGTTTGAGCAGTGGTATTTTCAGAATTCTGGCATGTAGCCATTCCAAGGTTAATTTTGTTGAGACCCTGTCTGTGGCAGGAAGCTGTTATGATAAACGGCAGACGATGCCTTGATAGAGGTGGGCTCTCCTCTTTCAGCTGCCCTTGTTTTCATAGTTGCCTGCGATCTACAGTTTATAAGTTCATCATAGTCAGCGGATAGGGTATCGTGTTTATTCTGGTCTGAGAGAATTCTCATCAGGAGTGATATTCTATGGGCTTTACGTCTCTCTTGTAGAGTCTGGGTTCCAAGACTAGTACGTGCCTCTGTGACGCCACGTCTGCCTCTGATATTTTTTATGAATCTCACTGCTTTGTTTTGCACTAGTTCAAGATCCTCTATAGAGGCATTGTCAGACGGGTCCCAGAGTACATCTGCATATTCAAGCTTAGGGCGGCATAAGCTCGTGTACGCAAGTAGTTTTGCCTTCTCAGGAGCTCCATGTAGCGTGTGTTTTATACAACCTAGAGTCTTGTTTGCGCTTCCCATAATGTCACAAATATGTTTTTTAAATTTCAGATCTGATTGTAGCACGACTCCAAGGTACTTAGTGGTATCAACACATTGTAATAAGTGATCAGATATAGCGTACTGAGGGAGCGGTGTAGCACCTTGATTGAACACAATCACCTCACATTTCGTTCTGTTGAAAGGCATTTTGTTCTTTGTTGACCAACTCACAAGTGAGTCAATGTTGGTTTGAAAGCAAATCTCATCAGCTTGGGTTTGGATTTTAGCATATATCAGTGTGTCGTCGGCGTAAAGGCTTACGTTACAGGAGACTGAGTCAGGCAAGTCATTTATATAGAGCAGAAATAAGGTAGGCCCAAGGACCAAACCCTGAGGTACTCCTGAGGTCACAGGTAAGACATCCGACTCTGCACCTCTAACAGCATCCTGTTGGAGTCTGTCAGACAGAAAGTCCTGGACCCAGTTGGCAATATAAGGATCAATATTTTTGATCTTTCTAATCTTGTACATTAGTAGTTTATGTGGAACCTTATCGAATGCCATCTGAAAGTCTAGTATGACTGCATGCACTGCAGTGGATTGCTCGGCAGCTTTCGCAAGTTCATGGTATGTGGCACATAACTGCGTTTCACAAGACAGCCCTTTACGAAAGCCATGCTGACGGTTGTGTAGTAAATTGTCTAAAGTCTCATTTAGATAATGCAGGACAATATGCTCCATCATTTTACATGGTATACTAGTCAGTGAGATAGGGCGGTAGTTGCATGCCTCCTCTTTTGATCCCTTCTTGTGTATCGGGCTAACAATAGCCAGCTTCCATGCTGTGGGCAGTTTACCCGTGTTCAAGGAGGCTTGATAAATATGTTTTAAGCATCGGGCTACCATGTCAGGGTGCACAAGAAGTTCACATTTTCTGATCTCGTCGGGACCTGGCGATTTATTGTTTTTGAGGTTTGCAATCAGTGTTTTGATACCCCCTTCATGGATGTCTATGCATGCTAGGTGAGCTGGCAGGGGTGTGAGACCATCAAGGTTTTTATCTTGACAGAATTGTTGCTGGAAATACAAGTTTAGTATGCCGGCGCACTTAGAATTATCTGAGCTTTGTAATCGGATGCTGCTCCTTTTTCTTATTTCGCAGGTATTTGTAGAACGGTTTACTGTTTCCGTTGATCAATGGTTTACACACCTTGTTTGTGATATACTTTCTCTTAAGTTTCCTGAATATTTTTGAGTAGTCTCGGCGTACTTTCTTATGTTTAGCCAGGAAGAAAGGATCACAGGTGGATTTATATTTGCTATATGTTGCCCTTTGTTTTTCTACCAGTTTTCTAGGAGTTTGCCAGCCTGTGAACTGCCAGCCTGTGAACTGCCCCCCTATGAACTGCCCCCATTTCCTAGGGGCAGTTTACAGGCTGGCAAACTCCTTATGTCTATGTCAATAAGCCATAAACCAATACAGTATTGGTTTGGACCAAGAAAAGACAGTGAAAATCATGCATGCAGTCATTGGCTTACAAGCTTTGCCAAATTTCACATCACTATTCACCAGACAGCACTACCAAATGGGAAAAACACGTAGTTTGATAACGCAATTACATTGAAAATTGTATCACAAGCTGACCCTGTTTTCAAGTTATGTGTCAGGGATAGTGAGATAGTGATATTGTAGTGGTCCAATGAGTGGTCTAACAGCAATATATTGGAACTTGGAAGATATGTAATGGATGACATGATTCAGATACCTATGAATGTAATAGCGTTATGACCATCCAATCCTTAGAGTTTGGCTTACGTGGATCATTAATACATTGGCTGGTGCTGACATAAATAAAGGCCCAAATGAAGATACTTGTCTATTCTACTCATATATTTACAATAACAAAGTCTTTTGCGTCTCTTGGTCATAGATCAAGATGCAATTACACCTTGATATGCTTGACTATTTCAACTTGCACCATGTTCTAATAAAATTAAAAATTAAAATTACAGCAAGAGGTTCGCCGATGGTTAGCCTTGATAGTTGCCCGATGTCATATATGTCAGAGATGGTTGGTAAATGTGAACTTACCTGTCTCCGGAGACAGTTAGTTCTCGACTAAGCGACTTGTGCCATATATTTATAATTGTGCAATGACCTCGACAACGAAGGTATAAGTATCTTGCAGTGAAATAGATTAGTCTGCAGGCCACACCTCAAACTATAATGATTTAATAGGAATGTTTGTTGCTCTTAATTTGTTTTGCCATTCATTGCAGGATATCAGGTTAACAATTCAAATGGTTGAAACAGTATTATGAACAAGATACGGAATGAGGCCTGCTGGATTATACTTCCATTTGTATAAATTTGGACTCAGATACCTTGTAGGAGCCATAACTCTCATAATATTCATACGATGGATGAGAAAAAGTAAGATATTTCCATTCTTGCAAACCCAACAGATGGGAGAAAAGCCACATCATGATAGATATTGCGGTTTTTTAACTTCGTTGAGTTTGACTTATCCTATACTCTGCTTCATGTAAATAGAGAGAAAGTGGAAGCAATCTTTGCTGCAAAGAAGCCAGAGTTAGTGATGACATCAAGTAATATAATGCAGTATTTCACGTTCAGCTTTCAGAGTTTATGATACTTCCAAATGCCACTCAGTCTGAACCATAAGATTATGTCACATTACATATGTTTATGGCCTGGACAGTTCGTTTATATGCAGAGGTTACTAGTGTGAGGGATATACAGATATGGGTTACTAGTTTTGGTTTATTTTGTTTTGTAGTGCCGGCAATGCCAGCTGCAATGCCAATGTCAGAAATAAATGCCATGGAGTTCTTTAATGAACAGTTAAAAGATGACGGGATACATTTCACTTGGGCACATGCTGTCAATGAGTACTTCAAGTTGAAAACTTGTCTCAAAGGTAATAGTCTATATGCGGAAAACAAAAAGAGCTATGTTCAG
The DNA here is from genome assembly GCA_914767715.1 of Membranipora membranacea. Lineage (NCBI taxonomy): Eukaryota > Metazoa > Bryozoa > Gymnolaemata > Cheilostomatida > Membraniporidae > Membranipora > Membranipora membranacea. The sequence goes on along the minus strand of OU612065.1, from coordinate 13,985,873 downwards.
CCGAATATAAGGTTGCCACTAATCTGTTGCAATGTGTATAGACAAGAGTTTCAACCCATCAATGAACAGTAAACTTTCTATATACCAAAGATATTGTATTGTATACTCTTATTGACTCAATGATGAGTGATTTGCAGGACAGTTTCCTACAGCACTTATTAATGATGAATCCTGAACCTGGTATCAAATTTGTGATAAGCTCTAATTTCCATTGATGCATTTATTCAGAAGTTAAAGTTTCATTGTAGACAAAGTAAATGGGATAGAGGCTGATGTAGTGCTCAAGAATGAAGGGACTGATGCTCAGGAGATGATGCCCATTATGGCTCATCCCCCAGTTTATACAAGTGATCTAACACTTAGGTCATTCCTTCATGAAACACTGCTAGGCGATTCTCTAGTTAAGCTAGACTTTAAAAGTATCGCTCCCGTAGAATTAGCTCTTCAAATGCTAAGTGAGATGAAAGATCAGGTGGGTACTCATAGTAATAGTGCATTTCATCTGAAAACAAGTCCATCGCTCAAGAGATGAAGCCTTACTTTCATTTTGTGATGAAGTCTGAACTTTAAACTAAGAATTGCCGAGAGGAAGCGCTAACTTGCTTACCCTTCCCTGACATAGTAACTGTTACATGACTTGGGGAGGAGTCTTTAGTAAGAGGATATAACTGGATGTTCCCTAATTTAATTAATTTTCTTCATTACCATTAATCAGATAACAATCCCGGTTTGGCTGAACGCTGATATATTACAAGGACCAGGCAATGCACCTGTGCCTTTAGTTCCTGCTGTATCATTCCTAAGGAAGGTTATGTCTGGATATAGCCACTGCACATTATCTCTGGGCTGGACAACTTCTACTGACAAGATGCTTTCTTACAGGTAAGATCTCCATATGTTACTAGACATTATTAAATGATTGAAATGACTGTGTTGGATTACCATTCCGCACATCCCCAAATATAATACTGTCATTGTAGTCCTCAGGCTACTAAATATCAGGCTGCATTACATCAATTCATTCATTGATTACAAAGACATTAAAAATCACAGACACATGAATGTTGTTGTAATCTCACTCTATAAAAGAATTATGCACCTGTTCGCCATAGTAAATTGATAGATATACAGATAAGGGAATAATACCAAAGATGCATAGATCAGAGTCATTTCTTAGTTGGGAAGGGGACATAACCAGTGTTCTGAATGAGTGGGAACTGAGTTCCCACAAAAAAATATAGAGGGGGAATCTTTAGAACACAGTTCTCACTGGATTCTGTTCAAAAACAGTGTCAAGTTGTCTCTTTTGACCAGATATCAATCATACTAATTTAGATCCATATTTCTGCATAATTTGATCTATAAATTGCAAAAAATTTCTCAAAACGATATTCAACCCAGAGAGTAGAGTGCCCACAAAGAAAAAAGTTCACTTAGACCACTGGGCAGAACAATATCCATATTTTAGTTCCTAACATGGTTGGTTCATAAATGAAAGCTTAGGTTACAATGCTTGCACAACTCTGCTAACTTGCCGATTAGAGCTATTGGAGAATCCTAGCTCAATAGCTTGGAAATTCCAGTCTCATTGTGTGACCGGTTGTCAGTTTTATTCTTTTAAGGTAATTCATAATAAATGCCAATGATCTATCTTTTTTAGCTGGGCAAATGTGTATGAGATGTCAGAAGTCATACATAATAATATTCCTAAGCGAGAAGGGAAACATCTTACGTTCCCTGTCAATGCCTCCCTACTGAAGAACTCTATTATACCACTTAAATGGTTATGTGAGCAATATGATGCATCACTGACAGTGTGGCAATCCCAGGCTGGGGCTACGGTCGATATACCAGATCTTATATATCTAAGAAGCAAAATCCCTAGAAATAGGGTTTTCTATGACTTGCTACCAGAGACCATGAAAGAGTTTTCTGAAAAAGCCAACTCAACTGATCTTATAGCCAGAGGTAAGGCTTTGAAATAGCTGATACTCGAAATAGAAATGCAGCCAACGAACAGTTCACAGCCAACATGTTGATTGTGTCAATGATACTAACAGCAGAACAGGACAGGGCTTGTATGAATATACAAGCCGATTTTCAAATAATCATATGATGATAATGATGAACAGAGCATGTTGTGATTTCTTTTAGCACACGTACAGAGAGATATTTATGGTTACATACCCAATAATTGGGTGATCAAGGTATCAGATCAGAGATCTAGTGATATGAAGATCGGTGAGGAAGTTGTGTGGCTGAGTGGTCCCGACGCTCAGATTATGAGCTCTCATATAGTAAAAAAAGATGATACTGTCTTGCTGAAGGGTAGGTATATATTATGAAATAAGTGTACCTCTACTATCCGGAGATGGAAGAGTGACATGCTTGAAGTAGTGAAGTTAATCGCTAGCCAATATTTATTTCATCTCATTTACCCCTCTTTATATATAAGCTCTGACACTAGCTAGCTAAAATTAGTGCAAGTCACCCATCAACTAACTAAACTAAGCTCTAGCTAAAACTTACTCATTTAGTGTACCAGACTTCACAATCTGCTCAGAAAATGCATAAAGACCCTTAGATTGACGCTCATCTCATTTTTCATGACAACTGATTGTTTATCTATGAACAGTTTACCTGCATATTGTTTGAGTGTGGTAGATAGTTTAGGTGCGTCTCCACATTTGGATAGTGGTAACTTGTTCAGGCAGGTCTCGAATATTTCTAGCTAATTGCGAAGCCTTTAAACTCCCTAAACAATTTTCCTTGAAGTTTTTGTACAAGCTCACCCTGCACTTGATTTACTTATTCAGGTACTGTGTCATTCCTATCAATGAATGCAACAGCGAGAGAGAACAATGTGAAATCAAACCTACAGATATTTGTGTTAGGTCACGATCACGCAGCTAGTCATCCGTCTGGTATCAGGTGCTCAATAGACTCAAGAGGAAGAATGATAGTAGCTTCTGATCATGTCAGCAAAGCTGAGGTAAGCCGCAGGGCAGTCAGTCAGCACTCTTACATTGAATTTTTTTTGGCTTATCACGAAAACCACTGCGGAGGCCATTTCACTGGTAAACATAAAACAGCAAAAAAATTCTCTCTTCGATGTCATCAAATGAAAACATTGCTTTCCCAGCATGCATGTCAGTCTAAGCTTACTCTCTACCGTTAAGCTGCCATATACTTTACCTTTCAGTTATATGTGGATGATCACGTTGGAATCTCTCCTGGATCTTGCTACCAATACAATATAAAGATGAGCGGATATTATGTGGAGTTTTCTGCCGCACCGCTTCAGTTTGATTGTAATTACCAAGCTGACGACCCGCCTAAAGGGAAGACACTCAAAGTTCAAGTAGATGCCTATGCCGAACACTTGGTGCTACCGTACTCTATAATAATACGGAATGGTCAGTCAGAAGGTTATGCAATCATAGAACAGTTACATTTTCGTGTGTTGGATTCCGCTGATACTGGTAGCTAATACAATATTCGGATTCCTGAGATAATGCCTCCAATGACTATACACCAGCAACAGCTGCTTCGATATTTAGCAATACCATGATCTATTTTTATGCAAATAGAATAATGTACCTTGGAGAATGATGATGATGTTTTCTTTACCCCACTTACTTGCTTACTGTATATTTAAAACAATGCTTTGATACAAAATTGATAAATAGCCTGACGGCTGCATTTCCAATCATTGTAGTCCTTTTGTGACATGAACTAGTAATTTCATAATCTTATCTTTGTACTGTATATTTTTTGCATTGCTTTGATACCAAATTGATAAACAGCGTAATGCCTACATTTCCCACATAACATACATACCACTTTCATGGTTGCGTACCATTGCAGTTCTATATATGAATACAACACCCTTTTTTATTGGGGTAAGCTTCAGCTCAGAATTCATTTACATTTACACAAGGACATTTTATTCATTTAATGTATGAGGACTTGGAAAAATACTGATTGCAAATTTTATGGCATTACATCGCAAGCGCCCATTTCACAGTTTAGAGGAGCTCCATGAGTCTTCTCACAGATGGTGGCAGTAATTGCTCAATCACCCTTTCTGCCAGTCATTTGTTTTGTTATCAAAGGAGGCCATTAATTCACCAGTGTTGTTTAATGCTGTCTTCAACTTGCTACGTTTATCAATGAAAAGAGTAAAATTTAGCCAAATCAGAAAGTCAGCATGTTACAATGAGATAAAGAATGAAACACACTGTGACATGTTACGTTTAATGCAGGTAGATTTAGTGATATATGATGTAAGAAAACGGGAGACAACATGGCTCCAATATCCTATGATAATACAAGGTGATGATCATGAATTCCTTTGAAAGCTTACTGAGTTCATAGCTAGTGAAAAACCATTTTCAATGAGGTGGATGGCCACCGCTCATCTGGCGGTGTAAAGTAGCACTGTTGACATACTCGGACCATGCTATATCTCTCTGCATCTCAACTAGCTGATTTTTACTTCTCATATTCCGGTTACTTGTGAGATAGGAGCTACAAGAATAAGTTGAGAATTTAATGCTGTATCTGCAACAAACTGATGGGCACAGTTGTTATGGAATGAATATGTTATACGATATGATAAAATATGAGCAAAAACATAGAAGAGCAGATTGGACATTCAGCTTTTAGCTACATAGTTGAAACCAAAGACAGTTCACACGTACCCAAACTACATGTATCTGTAATATCAATAAGGTATTAGAAGAAGACACCAAACTAACCTGCTATTCTATTATGATGAACACCAAGATATTGGCAAAGCAGATTTCCAGGTTACGCAATGTAAGCAAGCATCCACTCAAAAGTCATAGATCATTTGTGAGACAAAATCCACACTCAAACTTGAGCTAGATGCACAAAGCAAAACAGGCTAGTCTAGTCTAAGTGAGTAATGATATTCTGGTTTATTGACTGAGTGATTGACTTGTTAGCGGGTTGAAGATACACATAAAAAACATGTGAAAATGAATACTAATGAATACATGCTGGCCTGTAAGCTTCAGATAACCATATCGGTAGCTCCTTGGAAGCAACAAATGGACGGAAAAAATACAAAAATACCGCTTCTTCTACACTATCATTATAGAACAGAACAGTTAACAAAAGAAGCAGCATGAGATTATTCTCTCTGTTTATTGTGTCAGTCAGCTTGCTTAGTGATAACTCATATTAGCCAATTATCAGCCACTAATAGACTCATTCACACCAAGGAGTTGTTCACACTTAGTATGTTTGATGACTCTTCAAACTGTGCTCATAAATAAGCGATAGATGAGAGTGATAATGAGGAGCCACGTCGCCTAACCTTCTGTATGATGTCTGCTGAGGATAGAATTTATACTGCTGATGGTCCAACTGACGGTCATATGTACCTGTAATCATAGATTTTGACGGAACATTTGAGAGATTGCTACTATGATGGCTGACTAATTTTCGAATCCCCTGTTTATGAAAAGAGTGAGGGCTCACAAGTCTGGCTCTGGCCGATCCATTTGTCTCTACATTAAGCTGTCCATTACCAAAATAGAAAATATGTTTACAAAAAAGGCAAGTACAAGGTTGTGCTGAAGGGCCCAGACTGTTTCTAGTATTGATACTTACTCTGTGAGGCTCTTGTAGAGTTGGCAGGTGTGTTACGTCTGGACTGCCCCATATTAGCATATCTAAAACATATATCATATACACGTGCCGATCAAATCTCATTTTTTGTAGGTAAAGGTTGGCATGGCATCACAAACCTATAAATACTTATTCATATGTTTATGGTTGGCATACACCTGGTGAAAACATGTTTGGACGGTCAGAGATGCAAAAACTATAAGTTAGCAGTAGTCAAAAGAGGCAGCAATGCTGAATATGACAGAGCCTACATTTAGACATGTATATCTATCAACAAGGAATACATGCGCCACACATAACAGTCAGGGCATGCAAATTATAGATTCTAACATAAATAAAAGCTGAACAAAATATGAGCGAGGAGAATTACAATGTCTAATCCAATGGAGCACCAGTGTGAAACAGAAATGGAAACTAGCAACTTTAGCACAGTACAGAAAAGGACAACAACGGAAAGGCCAATACCTTAGTTCTCTGGTGATGTCCAAGCAGGAATTACTGTAATTGAATAGTGTTATTATATATTAGATAACCTACAATCTATGTCATAGATCTGACAGCTATGAAACAGTGATTGAAGCTCAGGATTCGAGCATTATTTTGAGACTATCATGGGTTTATGCAGAGCCTTTGATCCCCTTGGTCTGGTCTCTAGCAATGAACCGGTTTGGGCTGTTAGATGAGCGATGAGCAAGAATGATAGTATAATGAGCGGAAGCAGCAATGGTTGCAGCACAGAATAGAGGTAAGTTAATTACAAAAAGACTGTTGTGAGTGATCGGCAGTCCAAATGATCTCATATGGGCAGGTGGTGAATTCAAAGCTTCAAGCATGGAGCATTTTTATGACTGATGTAGGTAAGCAATTATTTATAAAAAATACCCAACTTATCGTACATGCAAGATCGATCTTTAACCCGATGACGCAATGATCTTATTTTTGATCGGAGATTGTTCAGTGACAACAATACCTCACTATATGGGGACCATTCAGCAAGCCGGAATCTAAAGAGCAGTCACAAAGAAAAATGGATAGTCGATGAGAGAGAGAGGAGATCTTAGTACCCCTAAGACATGTTTGAGGAACTATTGTGACTGCTTCAATATACCACAATACGATAAGCTGTAAAATTCATGCTCCTTCTCAATAATGGATCATGAATGTATTTCGCAGATTGTGGATTTTCTGTTCCCACAACATTTTGTGTCATAGTCGGGTATCTTGGGTTCAAAATCCATGTTTAAAGTTTAAATATTACTACTAATATACATAAGCTAAGCTTTGAGTTGCTCTCACCTCATAGTGTTTGCACTTCTGGTGCGAGCTCCCTTCAGACCATCCTTCCAGCCCGGTACATGAGCACTGGTGGGTCTCTTCCTCATCTCCTCATGGTGCAAATCTCTGCCTGCGCCCATCCACAGGTTGGCCCACTTAACTGAGACATTAGGAGTCTCATCTGAAAAGAAAATTCACTCAAAAAATTCAGCATGAACTATCATTATGACTGAGTACAAATTGGTGCTCCTTTTAACCGATTAGCAAAGCGCAAGTGATCTAGTGCCAGTGTAATCTATCATACCTGGATCATGAATTTTCATATCCCATTCCTGAGCCCTCTCCTGCATGTATGGTGAGTATGTTTCATTGCCGTAATCAGGGGTACCCTGTCGGTATGATCTATAACCCGTAGGTGCTGATCTGTAACATAAAAGGTGACGTCTTTGAACAACGTATGGACAAAAAACTTCGACCTAAAAAAACTGTTTTCTTGACTTGACTTTGAATTTGTGTGAACAAAACATGGTATGCTTGCAAAAATGACAAGAAAAATATCTATATAGAATTGAATAGGTGCTATACAGTATGATTGTTGTACCTGTATCCTTCTCTCTCATCCTGTGCTTTGAGCATTCTGTAGACTGAGTTGATTCTGGCACTGGGTTGACGGGACTGGCTGGCGGTTTGGTTACTGGCTCGGCTAATAGAATAAGAAGCTCTCATATCTGGTGAGTTATTTGGCGCCACATTCCTCTCTGATATGCTTCTTTCCAAATCTAAAGGTGATTATATATGTAATATAGTTAGTATTGTATAGTTTGTACCCATAGTTGATTGTTTTAGTTGAACTGGGACAAGTTTTGTTATACATAATAGTGAAAGCTCTGCCTAAACTAATAAAAAGCTGTTGATTGAAATTAGGATTTGCTAATGCAGGGGTCACCACACCTGATTCCGTAAATTTGAATTTACCTTCATTAGACTGGGCTGCAATCAAGATTCCATATCTTCATAAGTGATTAGAACATAAACATGCAATACAACTGTTATGGAATTGATAGAGAAAATTAGAGATCACAAATAGTCACCACAGATCTAACAAGGTTCCGACAGCACAGAAGCACGGAATTCATTGATAGGAATAGAGCTTCTGGCTACAATCCTGAACCACAAAAAGAGGCAAAAATTCAGTTTTTCACAGCTTCACATTGTTACAGGAATCCTATCAAAGTTGACAAATATATTACATTTGGTAATAGAGAAGCGACTATGTGAGAAAGTCATTATGCATTAAGCAATGATTACCGTTATTTGTCAGCATATCCCTAATGAGATCTTCTCTTGCAAGTTTATCCAGCTCTTCATCATCACTTGACATAGCAGCATTATCCTCCTCATATTCAGCTGCTGAGTTGACAGGTGAGGAGATGTTAGCATCTCTCCCCTCACCCTCAGGTACCTGAGGCGCCGCAGAGTTAGGCTGGGGTGATATATCTAAACAACATACATGTCACAATATAACTTCTAGTAATAAAAACAGGACAGGGTTAATAAAATTGATCAAACATAGTGCAATGACTTATCCGAGGTCTTACACTGTGTTGAGCCGTTGTGCTGTTCAGTATAAACAAGAATTGTCTTACGATCAAGATGCTGTACAAGTTGCAGGCGAATTGGAGAACCTCTGGGTAGGGTTTCCTCCAAGAAGACAATTGTGTCTGTAAATGAGTTAGTGTATATTGATGAACAAATACGGCAACAAAACGGCAGATTTTCTTTTAGGTATGGATTAAGATAGCAACATCGCAGCCTAGAGAAATGGTTTGAAGACTTATCACACATGACATATTTTTACCTTGCGGGTTGGATGCAGGTTGAAGTTCAATCTCACGATTGGTAGTGCTATCTTCCTCTTTGTGTGTTGGTTGATCTTCCCCGGTGGGTTCTGTTTTTTTCTTAGGCGAGGGCATGGCTCCAAATTGTATGATACTCAGCTGCTGGGCGGGTCTTTGCATATCTGGAGAGGGCTGACGGTTGTTTGTAACTTGAACCTTGTTGGATTAGAATATGTGAATATGGTTGTTTATTAGAACTGCTAGATATATTGAACAAGCTCTCATCACAGGTTTACCTCCCAGACCCACAAATATTTAATCATACACTGACTGCAAAAGTAAAAATGATCTGCAGACTTACAGACATTGTCGTAGCACTGTTGTTCATGTTCTCATCAGGTTCTGTGAGTGTAAGACCATCAAGCCCTTCAGTTTCCTTGATCACATCCGCGGCTGGGCCAGGCGTTCTTCTAGCAGATTTTGGTGATGAGTGTCCTCTGCCCATTGTGGGAGATGAAGAGCGGCTATGTGCTCCGTGATGTTTACGTGGACTGATTGCCAGCATTTCCTGAGCAGTTTTTGTACTGACAACACTGGCAGTGTCTGCAGTATCACCATAAGGCTGAAAAAGTCATATTAAAAACTCTTTGCATTATACGATATCAAATTATACAATGTTGAGAAGATCCCTTGTTGATGCATACATACAGTTGAAAAGGTTCAAGTCCTATTTGTAGTGCATAATGCTTACCTGTGGTACTGTGATTGGAGTTGCTCTTCCTGCACCAACAGAATGGTGGCAATATTCTATCTGTCCAACTTCAGTGTCGATATCTTGTACATAGTGCAAAGTGACTCTACAATATCATTAACTCTATAAAACTGATTATCAACACATCGTTTTAAAGTCACAGTAGAGAATATAAGTAGAATATAAAGTAGAATATAAGTAGAATATAAGTAGAACAACTGTATATTTCGAATTAAAAATTGTAGGAAAGCTTTCAACTGCTCCATATCCCCATACCACACGAGCATTTTCTAACTAAATGAGCATTATTGGCAAATGATCGACATCTAAATTCCTTTAATGACTTTCAGAGGAGGATAATTTTTATCTGAATTTTAGAGCAATAAAAAGTTTCAACATAAAATTCATACATAGTGTGTGAATGAAAAAGCAAAGTCATATCCATGATCATACCTGTTTCCGATTGTGCCTCTGGGTTTCCAATAAGATTTCCCTGCATCCCAAATAAGCTCTTGTGTATCGATGTATGCATAATGCTCTTCAAAAGATTTAGACTTTGAGCTCATGGCCCCATTGACAGGGATCATTTCTAGCAGAACTAAGGCTATGCCAGGCTGCGGAAGAGATACTATTCTAGCCAAACACTGGGGAGCTGTGAGAACTATCTCACCAACGTCTGCAATGAATGATTGAGATGTCACAAAAGCAACAGCTTGCTTCATTTGCTCCTATTGGAGTGAAGGATACAAATCTTATGATAGTGATGATTGAGGATAATAACAAGCACACCATGCACACTCTGCCACAAAAGAACCAACTAACTAACCTGGTTGTCTGGTAGGTTTGGGTTTTGCACTAGTTATTCGAGGTGGTCTTCTGTCTGGGCTTGTCTGACCTTTTGTGTGATAACTTGATGAGAAAACAGGACCTGACATTGGTCTCTTGGGTAGAGGCTTCTTTGTCTGGAATGTTTAAAGATGTATAAGAATAAAATAACCCATCAGATTTACATGAAATGAAATATACATAGACAGGTTGAAGTCACATGTCACCTAGAATTTTCTTGAATAGGGTCTTATTTCTTACCAACAGTTTTTCTTCCTGAAGTTGAGTTTTAGACGGTGAAGCTTTTCCTGAAGATTTGGCAAGATAAATCATCACAGCTGACTGTACAAATTGTCCTATAGATTTGATCTGTTCCTCTTCTTCCACCTAGAATGAATGAGTAGCAGTGAGCAGAATTTGTACATTTGTACACAAAATATTAGTACATGATTCATTCTAATTGAGGGTGTTAAATTACCAAATTCATACTAGAGGACTATAAAATATATTTTATACCATACCTCTTGCATAGTCAGGGTATCTTTGAGCGTTGAGACATTAGTTATGACTTGAGTGTCACATGTCGCAGATGTCACAAGGGACATGACTCCTTAAAAATACAAACAATAACATGACACCCCAAGAGAGTTACCACACTGCATAAACTGCTGTGTTAGCACATGAGACTATGTAAAATGTTTTTACATAGATTACATAGATGAATATGAACATGTATACTATCTTTTTAAATATGATCGTGAATTGCCAGTTATCTGCTCTTTGATATTTGGAAGACAACTCTTTAGAAATCAGCTAGCATCTTTATGACATGTTCCAGCAGCGCTGAACCAAGGTGTTAGCCTCTAACTCCTTGGCTGGACTGGATGAACCAATACCAGCTCTTACTAACCTGGTTCTTTTTGTAGATATTCAGCAAATGAAGGTACATAGCACATCAGTAAAACCACTTCCGCGGCTAACAGTGAGCGATACTGCTTATATCTATTAATGAGGAAAAATAATTTGTGTAAATCAAATATAATATGACACGCTGTTGTCGTACTGATAATGGTGTAAAATCATTGAGCCCTCAATATCATACAACATCCAGTATTAGTGATTTCTGAACAGTAGTCATGAAAGGGATATAAAGAAAAGAATGAATGAGTAACTCTTACATTCCAGTGACATTGGACCGATGGCCAGATGCAGACTTAATACATTCTGTCAGCAGATAGTTCATACTGAGGTACAGCTTGTCATACAACCCTCCAGTCTAAATGAAGATAGAATTAAGAACACTTTTTGTGTCTTGAACATCACAAAGGGACTTAATTAAATTCAGCTCACAACATTTACTGATTTTATACAGCTTGACAAACATTTAGAATCCAGTTAAGCAGAATCTGAAGTGAGCACTCGCGAATTGAACATCAGCACTGCATCATATTGAATGAGAAACCAATCTATTTAAGAACACAATTTACGTATATGTTTGAATTAGATCACGATATGAAGGGAAGAGTGAAAAAATATGCAAAATATAGAGTTATCAGTTTTTGTATTGGCTACACAGAGTAAAGTTACATTAATATGGTATATGGTATATGGTTTATGGTAACTGTGGACCGTCATAGGCTCACCTGCTTTTCCACCCGCTCTATTTTAACTGCACTCAGCAGAACTCCAGCTACCAAAGCACGCTTGGATTGAGGCAGTGCAAACACCTCCATAGCACCAACATTTCTACAACCCATATATAAACATCTCAATATGTACAAGTCTCACTTTTATGCAGTTACAAATCATATACCATATACCCAAAGTTTTTATGAAAATCACAGAATCTCAGCAACTGCCCCCATTTTCTAACAAAATCACAATAGATTGGTTCAACAACATTAATTCACCACAACCCTGCATGCAATATCTTGAGATTATCAAAATGAATCTATAGTTGGCTAATAACTAAAATCCCAATGACTCTCAAATAGTTCCTCAATAGAGTCCTTAGGCTCATTGACTCATGCTAATTTACTTCATCATAATTTGGAAGGATGACCATGAGAAAAAGCAGAAGCGATGAATATTCAGCCGATATCGATGGATGCAAAGCACCTGCCGGATAGATAGATAGATAGGTAAGAGAGACCATAAATATGAAACTTTGTGCTGGAAAGGAAAGCAGCGTCATGCTGAATATTACAATGATAGATAATAATATTATAGATATGTGTAAAAATGGATGATAGTAGTCATGAAAAACCAAATATGAGATGAGAGAATCGTAGACATTCTGACCCTTTCTGCAGACACCCGTCACCCTATTTATATCAAAATATACTTAAAGGGCAACCAAGGTTTCAAACATGTTCTCATTGATTGATAGCAGATTGCACCTTCTGCATATAGGGAAATAGGAAAAAAGACCAAATCTAATTCGGATGATTATTCAGCCAGAGTTATTGGGAAACATTTCATCCATCAGGTACTCAAACTCAGCTAAAATAGAATACCTCAGAGCAGTTTCCTGTTCCTGTTATTATTTAGCCTGTACTCTATCATCATAACAGAAATGTCTTGGAACCTCCCCTAAATTGAAGTGTTACCCAGCTTAGCTTAGATGATGCTGCCTCGAACATAATTTACTACCTATAAATGCGTCGCTGCGAAACCTTGGTTGCCCTTTAAATATGAATAAAATACCAACAAACCATTTCTATTTGTTTCCTCTGTAGAAAATCCTGAAATCACCAAAAATCCTGTGGATGTTTATCTAGAATAAACTTTTACACAGACAGATGCAACTCAGAGTCGCATGATGGTCATTGAACAATCATCATTATTTATCAGATATACCATTTATGGTGTTTGTATACTTATTTTGCTGTTGCTGTTGGGTGTATATGATAAATCATTATGTATTTGACAGTAATACCTTCTGAAATCGAATGAAAAATATTCTTCAAAAAAAGTAGGTACTCACCCAAACTTATCCAGCTTCATTAGCTCCAGAGTCTCTTTAATAAGACTGTCAGGAATAGCAAACTCCATAGAGGTCTGAAAACAAGAAAGATAAATCAGGTAACTCTATGGAAGTCCATAAATTTCAATTCTCACACGGAGTTATAAATCTGATCAAAGGTGCAACGCAAATCAAAACACATTTTCCCAATGAGATACATGTAAGTGATTCTACATGTAAGTGATTCCACATTAAGACTAAATGTATCCGAAACTTATTTCACCACACTAACCAGAAGTAAAATGATGAACATATTGCATCTCTGAGCGTCAGATTTTCTGGCCTCCAGAAGCTCAACTAGAAAGATTTCAGACATTTCCCTGACTCTGTGCTGCCGACTGAAAAAATGAAAAATTATGATTGATATGATTATATCCAACAATCGTTGGTCTAGGGCCTAAATCTTAAAATCATATTACATTGACATTATCTTACCAAGACCAGGATGAGGTAGAGATAGACTTATTAATTTTGAAATTTGATTCTAGCATCAAGTATCAAACATTTCAAGCCTCCATGTAAATAATAGACAGATATAGAAAGTTGATATTCCAACTCATTACCAGTAGCGTATCTTGGATTGTATAGATATATCATGAGCAATATTTTCAGAGAGGTATTTCAGTCGCCTCCTATCGAGATCTATGTTGGCTATGTCTTGTTTTGGGAATCGTGTCATCAGGTGTACAACCTGCAATAATAAAAAAAAAACCAATCAATAGTATGATGAAGCTCAAACTTGAAAATTGCATTATGGTTTAATTTTCTTAAAGATTGAAGTGGTATATACTAAATTTCCTGTTTAACTAGGGTTGAGTTTCACAGCTGAATCATGCCATATGTCAGCTGCCAAGACAGCGAATGTCAAAAAGAGAAATTTACAAGTTCATTCTAAAATCGAATGAAATATTTGTTCTGTTAGAAAATACAAATAAATGTTACTAAAGTGCAACACCTGCACAGATCTTAAAGGCTTAATGGTACCAAATGTACTTTATCCATGGCTTGACATTGTGCACATGTCACTCTGCAAACAAGGTACCTAAAAGAGTATTGGTATATATTACAGAGTGAGAGAAGCAACACAACAGTACCTTTTCTCCGAATACGCCACTGACATCTCTGTTCCTCTGATTTGACGGGAGAAAACACTTCTGAGTAAGCTTGTGACGCTAAAATTGACAAAGCAGTAATAACTGGGTTAAAATTTCTGATACTGATATTGAAATAACAGACAATGGAATTAATATATAAAATGATCTCCACAATTTGGTACTATTAAGAAGAGGAGTGGCTCACACAGCTTCACTGTAGCATGATAGAATAATGCATGATGGCTGCACATACAATTTTCGTTTCACTACACAGATCAAGCATTAAAAAAATTTTTGCCCAGAGAGAATAAAACATAGCTATCTCATCGCGATGCTAGAGATATGCTGGAAGAGCTTCAGACATGACCAGATATATAGGTATACTTGTGATTCTACTTACCACTGGTCGTTCGGATACAGCTGACTCATCGAAGAATGATTTAACTTGTATCCTCTCAGCAGCTATTGAAAGATAAAAACAAGGAATTAAAATATTAAATAGCAACAGCAACCCCCCCCCCCCCCACCGCACAGTATATTATGGACTATAAAAGTGATGATAGTCAGACCAAGAAGTTAGAGACTCCTAGGTCTATTAAGGTACCATCTAGAGAGGCTATGCTGGTTATTGTTATGGACCATGGTAGACCTCAGAAGCAGAGGCTGGGATACGGTTGTACCGGAATCAGATCATTGAGGCTTACAAAGTATGTAGTGATAGTGGTGTAGTGTAATACTTTTAAATGCCTCAGACGCTTCATCCAGCTTGACTCAGTGATTTTGGAAATAAAAGCTAAGGAGCAGCCTGGTAAAGCTGCCCTATTAGAAGAGCAATGATTGCTTTTAGAGATTTACTTACATGTAATGAGGCGTCCATCCAGCATCCATACATGAGGGAGGCAGTCAATCACATGCACTCGATCTACAATAGATAATCAAAAATTGAACCAGTATGTGTACACAATATGGTAGATAATTAAAAAACGAACAGAATTGCGTAGACAAAATTGAATGGCTGTCAATCATGGGCGTAAATTATCTCCAAAATCTTAAGTCAACACAGAGAGGAAATGAGCATTGATGGTTACAAAAATTATCAAAAATAATGTTCAGTACAGTCAAGTTAGTATGTATGTATTGATATCACCATGAAATACCAAATTTTTAATCCATACATTAGCAACAACAAACTTTAGCTGGGTCATGTAAATATGTTTTACCATAAATGCAAGATCAGCATCGATTATCTCAATCAATGTTATGGTCTCATTATCAGTAAATACAACCATGCATTTGAATACATATCCAATTTAAGGCTTTGTTAGACTAATGTAATAATTAAACTTCAATTAAAATATGATAGTGAGCTATTGAACTTTAAGCGTTGTGTGTATTGAACAAGTAGCTTTATCAGCATCAATATCCGAAAATGGAACAATGTTTGACCCTGCAAAGCATGTGAATAATAAGGTTTATGGTCGTCAAACAAAACCTTGCCAAGTGCCACTGGCTATTGGTAAATTGCTACCAGCCTTGAGAGCAGGAAATAATAATTATGTCTGGGCATTTTACATTGATCTCAACTATGAACTAATAATGTCACATGGCATAGAAATTAAGTCCTATAGTCTGGTCAGTTCAGACCAATCAGTTGCTGTATTTTAGTTTGACTATGGTGACATGTTACTAGATATCACAATAGGGGCTATATTATAGTAACTCACAATATGGATCTCTTTCCAGCTGGGTGTTGCCATGAAGACGTAAATCCAATATATGAAGGTGTTTAATCTTTGCCAGTTCAGACCATGATAATTGATTTCCTGAAAGGTCTAATGTTCCTACAGCAACAAATCTCCCAAATCCATCTAAGCATCGCACCTAAAATAAACGATAAGTGATTGAATTATGTATTTTGAGTTGATACAAAACCAATAATGATCATATTTAGGTAAGTACTAGGCTATAGTTAAAATTCCTAACCAGATAAAGTATCATGAAAAGACACACTGTCCTCAAGAAATGAAAGCAAAGCACTTTTAAATTTCAGTGACAGCCTGTGTCTAAGGTTACAAATATTTACACACTGAGGACATAAACTGAAGGCGGATCAAACTCATAAAGTCTGGGATAATAACTTGTAATTTGTTTGACAGAATTATTTTGAGCTGAAATGCAAATATGTTGCAAAGTTGTTTTCACATCAGGAAGTATTTATTGCGTTTCTCGCTGGTTGTTTACTGCTCTATAGTTACTCATCTCAACAGGATCAATATATCACTGAGTAAGGATATATTACTCTGTGGATATATCAAGCAAATGACTTGTAAACTGAGAAAAACAAAGAAAGGATGACCCATTGTTACTTATAAAAGTACCATTGTTGTAATACAAAACAGCTATCATGATCAGAGAAATGATCAGCATGTTTTGGGCATTCTCATCTCACCAAATGTTTATAATATCTGGATTGTCACAGTTACAGAAGATAGAATTATAAAATCTAACCTTGTTGTCGCTGATATTTAGAGACCAAAGTTGAGGACACTGTTCTACATTTGTAGTGATGCTTTCGATATGGTTATGACTTATATCCAATATCTGCACTCTTTTTATGAGTGACAATTTCTCGAGAACATCTGCAATAACACATATTACCTATTATTAGGCGAAAGATACATAGGTACATAAGTACTAACTGGTCTGAATAAAAAAGACAGTAGTTCAGTTAATACAACTTCTTTTATAGAGCACACAATCTGCTTCATGTAGATTTGATGCCGAGGGCAGCAAATGTAGACAATAACTTAATGTTGTGAATAGTGACAAAATCTTATCCACACGGTTCTTTCAATCAGATCAAAAGTTGCTTTTGACCACTATTACAATCACAATACAATACATGACCTTTCAAAGGTCTTTGTTGAGTCTGAGCTTAATTAAGTCAACACAAAAATGTGTTTGTTGTAAATAGAAACTCATTTCAACTGATTATGTTTATATGATAACTATAATATAAAGAAAAAGGAGGTGTTCACCATTATTAGTATGTTCAGTGTTTACTGATTTTGATCAGGCCTTATGAGTGATTTATGACTCGTTGTATACTCACAGATATCAAGTTTAGAGAGGTCTACATACTGTAGAGTTTGGATCACACTCTCCTTTGACTGACTTCTTACAAGCTGTAAAACACCAGCAACAATCCAGTTTTATAATCACTTTTACCATTAAAGTCCAAAGGAAAAGGGATTGATTTAGTCATTCTTACTGTCTTAGTTTTGTATGTCATGTCAGTGATATGGAACCAGAATGGTTTGGCTTAACCTTCCCATGTAATTTTGTGAATGCGACTGATCCATAGGTGTGTAGTATTTGTTCTACTTAAAAAGCTACATAGAAATAAAACGTTGAGTCATCTTGGAGAAAGGTTTCCATTTCAACTACAGCATGCTTTGACACATTTATCAACTTCAGCAGACAAATTGCTGGTGGACCTTGAAGCTTCAGATTAGTTCAATATGACTGTGGGTTCTCATAAGATAGGTAAATCACTTTGAAATATTTCTGTAGGAGAAAAAAACCAAACCCAGTTCTAATATGCATTAATGCGTATTAAACGTGAACTCTAAGAGTGAGTTTGATCTAATACGTACATCCCCGTTAATCTTCATGTTGTCAACGAGAGACTGCTATCCGGAGAAGTCAGCACAGTTTAGATATGCATGAATTTCATCTGTAGCTTTCATCCTGCAAAAAATTAAATTTGCATATCCATCAATAAATGCTATTGACCAATCTATTCTCTTTTGACATAATTTGATCTTCCTGCAAACCCAGCCAGAGGGGAGGGTGTTGTGCTTAAAATGTGTCCGGTGAATGGCCTTCTCCACACATCTATGTAAAAGGGCCATCTGCTTATGAAAATTACCCGTCTGGGTGGGTTTTTCGCCCCCAAGTGATGAGTGTCTACAAACCATCTTCCACCTGTTACGAACCCATCCTACTCCGCCGAATTTGTGTCCAGTTGCATTTAATGCAATCGGAGGACTATTTGGCAATCACCGGATGCAACACACAGACATCCGGCGCCTGCAAAATAGGCATCCTGATGGGTTCTTAGCTTAGTCAGGGGGTGTAGTATAACAGTGGATAACTGATGGGACAGTGCTCCACTCATAAAGATCTAAATTATTTAATGATCACATGCTTGTCCCATTGGCCTAACTTGATAGTGCCTGATGACGCGTCAGATCGAGTGCCAAGGAATTCATAATTCTTCCAACTCTCTTGAACCTAGCACTCTCAATACCTAGCTATTCTATCTTGAATATTGTCAAATAAGTTCCTTTCCGCACAATTTGAACTAGCCTAGTGCATGTCATAACCATGACCTATCAGGGTGGAATAAGGTATCTGGTTTGGTGCAATTAGTTAGGCCTACCAGTATTACCAAGGTGTATTGCTAACTAAGACTGATTTATGTACAGCTACATAGGCAAATTTCACCATAACACAGCTATCCTTGATACCTATGATGAAATGAGGAGTGGTCATGAATCTATCAAACTCAATACTAGCAAGAAAGTGAGTACTGTATGTATCTATTAAACACTTTTTTTACCACCTCTCTGCTCTCCTTTTTCCAACTTCTAAATAATAGAACACAAGAATCTTACATGACTTATTGCAAACTTAGATACCAACCATGTCACCATCTATCAAAGTAGTACCATTGCAGATGTAGTTAAGTATCATGGCACATGCTCCTGAATGGTTATCATTGAATTGTGTAGTTAAAGTGAGGGAGTGGAAGTCTGGTTACTGTGCAGGCATGTCACTGACAATATATACATATCATTGCGCATTAAAAATAGCAGCATATAAAACAAAACATGTTTTTTTTCATTAATTACCAAATATATCAACAAAATACTGATCTAATAATGTGGATAAGATATATAAATTCCATTTCTAGTTGAATAATCTTTTTCCATAGCATATCAAAGGCAAAGCAAAGCCAAGGGTTTAAGAAACTCTCAGCGCATTGATATCATTAACAGAAGCAGTAATACTCGACTCATCAAACGACCTTAGGGTCAGTGGCATAGTTCCTGCAAAAGAATCTTGGATGTTTGTCCTAATCTACCTCCATCGATTAAAATCTAAGTTTTTAGGATTGATGGGTTATACTAGTGGCGGGAAACTTATATATTGGTAGATTTTGGAATTGGAAGACAATCGATTACAGTTGAGATTGGTGTAAATTGTTCTACTTTACTGATCATTGCAACTGAGGTCTGCAATAATTGAGTATGGAGTTTAAAGCACAGAAGAGAGCAATGTATGTTTGTACCAAAGTTGTTTTACCTGGGTGGTCATTGAGACTACTCCAAAACCTGAAATTTTGGCAATGTTTGACTGTCCCCCTTGAGTTTTTGTTGTTTTAAGGTATTTCATGGTTTAGAAGACACATCCAACTTTAATGTCTCTGGAGTCAAAAGAAATTTGGACAGCACTTCCCTGAGTATTCTGTTTGAAAGACTACCTCCTAAAGCTGCTCATACACACCTCATCTGATGGATTTAGTCACCTGTAGTGTAGCTCTTTCAGCAAACAATTTCAGTTCAAAGATCTTTTGAAATCATGCGCAGACGCAGATAAATTCAGAGAGAGCCGATGTTTATAAACACTTTCAGGTTTTTTCATGATGTGTCCGTACTATAAAAATTAAGGAAATACAACCAATGTATAAACCAATGAAATGCCTTGTATTTCAATTGCAACCAATCGGAAATCCTGACAATAATTAAATCACAAAGCCTCAGAACTTCTTCATTTGTAAAAATACTACGGCCCTGAATCAGTTTATAAACATTGGCTCTCTCTGAATTTATCCGCATCTGCGCCTGATTTAAAAAGATTTTTGAACTGAAATTGTTTGCTGAAAGAGCTACAGGTGACTGAATCCATCAGAGGAGGTATGTATGAGCAGCTTAGGAGGTAGTCTTTCAAACAGAATACTCAGGGAAGTGCTGTCCAAATCTCTTTTGACTCCAGAGACCATGAAAGTTGGATGTGTCTTCTAAACCATGAAATACCTTCAAACAACAAAACAACAAATCTCAAGGGGGGCAGTCAAACACTGCCAAAATCCCAGGTTTTGGAATAGACCTGTGTTTACTTACTTTGCCATCCACCTCTCCAGTCCCTCTCTCTATCTATAAATAATAAAATAATAGTCATAGTTATAGTGGTGGTGAGGAGGTGGTAGAAAAGATAGGCCTACGTATGGTGTAAAAATCTATAATACCATTGCAATGACATTAGCTATATATATGAATATGTAATTAAATCAATGTTCTGATTTGTTATCAAGCTGAAGCAGTGGCTCTTATGTAACGCCCTTTGTTTGTTTTCTATCAAACAAATGTTGTCTATATCCCTTCTGGTTTGAGTTGGCATGCATTCAATTCATTCATGGGGAACAAGGACTTTTGAACAAATCATCTGTGTCCATCGTGCGTGTAGTTGGCCAAGCTCACTATTTTCTTTTCTCTGCTTTGTAGTGATCGCAGTGTTAATGGAGGTCATAAAGCTAATATCCGGAGAAAGCTGGATGAGAAAGATGTGTACGGTCATCAGTGCTTTTACAAGAAGCCACCATCAGGCTCTATCACATTACAACAGTTTGAAGCTTACGCTATTGAAAGATTGAAAGGTGAGCTCATGCTCGTTTTCATGGTATTTTTTCAAATGATGAGGTTCCGGTGAAGCCCAGCTTTTGACCTCTTATGGTCTACCTGTTGCTGTCAAGTATACATATGCGGATACAAACGATGTTGTGTTGCAAATGTTTGCCCTGCTCACTTCAAAAGCAGTAAGAAAACATTGTGTTCATAGGGTTGACTGGGGATGCCTCAACAGTCTTAGCCATTCTCCTGCAATTATGCCCATCATGTGTTCATTTTGTTCAATCGATTCCATCAATTTTTAGTTCTAAAAGCCATCGAGCTGAGTACTGTATTAAAAGGAAAGAATTTTGAAGAGTATGCCAAGGACATGAAGGATCAATTCAATGAGCTCGGATGGAACTTTCTATCTGTAAGTAGCACAGCACCTGCTCCCTCAATTCAACTGTTTTTTCTTAACACGCAGACACTTTCTTGCTTGGTTACAAAAGGTTTTTCTCAGCTGTAATGAGAATAGATGACCCATGCCATAATCATTACAGGCCTAATTTTATATTTTAGTCACTTTCAGCACCCCGGGAAGAAGAAGAAATGAAGGATTTAGTATCACACCACATTCTCAGACTAGCCTACGCTAAATCGTGAGTAATACGCCATCTTGTTAGTGACATTGTATGCTATATTTGGTTTTTATAGGAGTTCGGATTTTCATTGCATTTGATCAAAATTGCCTTTTTGCTTGGTGTTGTATTTTTTTATAGTTAAAAGGAGCTGATACCTGTATATTGAATCTGGTTAACAATCATAATGTTGCTATGTTGACCTTATATATATATTTATATTACCACATCTTATTTATTTGCTCTGTATCTGTTGGTATTACTCAAAGTGATTCCAAGGGAAACAAACTTGTTTAGAAAAAAACAAAATGGCCATTTGTGTTTGAGTAACATTATTTACAGTAGGGTAGGCTGTACTGTTGGCAGATAAATTATGTGGACATATTTTTATTCTTATGTTGATGTACAGTGAAGGAAAACGACAGTGGTTTGTTACACAAGAAACAGAGCTGATGAAACTTAGAATGCACTGGAATTCTAAACTTCTGAATACGTTGCTGGAAGAAAATGAGCTGAGATCTAACCAGGTCAGAGTTCAACATTAGTTTGTATGACACATGCGAGTTTACACTTTCTTTTAACTTGTCCAATTCTAGTATCCTTAAAAGAGTTATCCAAAAATTATTATTTTTGATTTTCATTGTAAGGTACCGAAAGATGAAATAAGAAATATATGGAATGACCTACAAGGATGTCAGACTGGTGGTATTAACTTGCCTGTTTATTACAAGGTATGTATGATAGCTTGAAATTATTCTGTTCTTGGCTTATCATAGATATAATTTTTTATCCAAATTCCCCGAGTTTGGAGTTGCTCCCCTCAGGCTGGCTGACCTGTAGAACAAGTGCGACTCAAAGTATAGGCATATTCAGCAAACTCAATCTAGGCTGATTCTAGGGGTTTACTGCACTCGTGTTTTGTTGATTCCAAATAGGTTCTCCTTAGACTAGCTCACAATGTATACATGAAGGCCACAATTATCTTTTTTGATTGTACTATCAGTTCGTATGAATCTGTCATGCTTTGTTGCCTATTGTATACCTCACCTCAAGCTTCCTTTATTATCTGCTTCAGGTTGATTTCGAAGAAGTGATACAGTTGGTGGCAATGAGAAAAGTTTATCTCTCAGAAGGATTCGCTTATTTACCGGCTACAGAGCTACAGTCATTTGTGCTTAACAAATATAAAATGCATTTGAAAGAGCAGCTAGCAGTAAGTTAACCACATGATTGTTTAAGGTTAAAAGTTCACCACCTGAGCCAGTTCATGTTCAAACTATCTTCTATACATAGTGGGATTATGAATCACTTCAGAACCAAAGTGAATTTTGCCCTCAGTCTAGAATCCTATCATGACAGTGAAAGAATATGTTACATAAAGCTGATGCTGATTTTAGATTCATGAATTGAATGTATAAACTAGCAAGGTTGAGGTGGGAACTTCTGTTGATAAACTTTTGGAAGTTACAGCTAGTTTTTATAAAACCCTCAGGTATATTCTGCATAGCATTTGACTGCCATAAACAGTTTATTGAGTATTGTGTATATTTTTTTTGTATAGATAGCATGTAAACACCTGCCAGGGTTGGAGGAAGAGAATAGGGTGATGAAGCAGCTTCAGGCTCTTAGCGGAGGAGATCTCGGTAATAGTTATACTGCTAAACCTACAGGAGAGAAAATTACTGCCGCTATGCTTGATGAGGTAAAATATTTTGAAAAACTGATCATAACTGGTTACAATGCCTGCTACAGACAGTAATTTATAGATTGATTAAAGATCAGGGCTAAGAATTGACATTGGTTGATTTAAATGATGTGCCTAATGTACGATGCAGGTTATGGCTATGTGTAAAATTCCTCTGAATTTTGTATATATATTTTTACAGTTGAGTTTACATTCATACCCACTGTGTATGTCAATGATACACAACCATGTAAAAAGTAAGCATCACGCTAAGCATGAAGGCCGTATGCAGTATGGACTTTTCCTCAAGGGAATAGGATTAGCCATGGATGATGCGCTGAAATACTGGAGAACACAGTTCTGCAAAGGTGGCATGGAGACAGACAAGGTAATATAGAAGAAATGTGATGGATAAAATAGTATACAAGATAATACAAAAGTACTACAAGGTATACAATAGTAATAGCAAAAATATAAATGATCTTATGTTGCTTGTCACCCAAGAGATTTTGTGAAAAAATTAACAACTCATTGCCAACCAATGACTAAAAATTTAATAAATATTGGTTGTATGGCTACAATCATATATCTGAATATATATTATCAACTTTATTAACCACCGATCAATGCATGGAGCAAATAAGACCATGTGAAAACAACAAAGAATAAAAGAAGCAATAAGAAGGCATTAACGTATTTATGATTTTTCTCTTTTTTTTTACAGTTTGACAAGAACTACTCATACAATGTGCGGCACTCTTATGGTAAAGAAGGTAAAAGAACAGATTATACTCCATTCAGCTGTATGAAAATCATCACCAGAGTCGAGCCGAAGGGTGATGAATGTCACGGTAGGTCTTATATGACGTGTTTTCCTATTTTTCAATTCTCCACATCACATTAATCTGTGTGTTCAGATGGTAATTGGCTAGCAAGTAAAAGTCCCCTTGTTCGCATGAAACTTTTTGTGTGCTGTTATATAAGTTGTGTGTGCGTTATTACAGTAAAAGCATTGTTTAACATCAGGAACCATGTTGCAGGCCTGAAGACCTAGTTTGGTAGCCATATTGTATGAAAATGCTAGTCTTGGACGCCAAACCCACGGAGTCAATATATTTTTGCTGAATTCTGAATAAATTCTTAAATTGAGGCTGGACAATAAAACTAGTCATCATGCTTGAGATTGTAAGATGTTGATTTTACGGTTTGTTTTGTTCCGTAAAAAAAATGTAGCAAGGCACTTATTTGCGTTGGATAGTCGTGCCATTTTATACAGAAAATTCTATTATTTGAATATTGAGCAAAAAACCTCCGTTTCTCCAAGGTTGTTTCTTTATTTTTATAGGATGCCCTTATAAACATAATGATGAGTTCTCACTGAGACAGATGTTAGAGAAGAGAAAAATATCAGCTGATGCCATGGAAGAGGTATTGTGATTAGCTCTGAACAAGTTCATTGATCAGAACAAGGAGTCTACAACTCCTTGATCAGAACAGTTGACCAGTTAGTTATTTGTTCATTTATGCAATCATGCCATATAATAGTGTACAAGTGAAGTACAAGTCATCACCATTATAAGCCCAATGCAATCGCAGCTTTTGTTTTGAAAGCAAGTACATTTCTTATCATCTAAATCCTTAACCTGGTTTCTCCCATTTTCAGATCTTAGCTTTGAAGAAGCAAGGCCATTACCAGATATCATGTATGTCATTGTTCAAAGCCACCCATTCTGGTACTAGTCTGCAGGGAGGTCTACAGCATCCCAACCAGTACTTCGCTGAAAGTCAAGCTATCCTCAATGGAGATGACCGAGAAACAACTGAACAGAACAGTAAGTCCCAGTACTGTGTTATTATGACCATAAAGTGAAAAAGAAGGATCATAGATTATGGAGGATGGTTTAATCTCAGATTTTAGACATAGAGGATAATTCACAACATGATTTAGAATGAGATTCAGTCATATACACATCACACCAGATATAACTTCAAGCTGCATTTGTTTTTTCGATATCGTTCCCGTTTTCTAATGCTTTTATTAATCAAACTTGATTGCATATTTGTAGATCACAAATCATCATCACAGCAGCCTAGTATTAAGTCTGAACCCGTAGCAGACAAAGAAAATATTGATATTTTAGCTACTGACTTTGATGAGGACATGGAGTAATTGATATGATGACAATATATGTTAATTGTATTATATGAATATCTTAAACAACTTTATTTATTGCTACCACTACTAAGTTTTATTTTTATATTATTGATATCAAACCCACAAAGTAAAATTCAGAAATAAATAACAATATCAGGAATGCTATTTCTGCAGATGAAAAACACGCTAATTTGTGATATAAAAAAAATCACCGATAATTTGATAATGATTTGAGCTGAAGGCGTGTTCATGGCAAAAAAAGGGGGGTACATTTAGAGAAAACAAAACATGAGTTTTTATACTGATTATTTCTGCAAGAGGAGATGGACAATTTATTGGCAAAGTAATGCAGCAGAGCAAGGAAGGGTAAAAATGATCACAGGATATTCTAGAGAGCATCACAACTTTGATTCTAAGGTTTCACACAGTTTCATGTTCATCAGGCTGTTTATAGTATGAGCTCCAGTCAATATGTGCGGGTCGGCAGAGCCCCCCACATCCACATTCCAATTCGTTGACACAATTCTGAACCATCCCTTGACTAAAAAATATTCATACACGATAAATGCCTAGAAGTTAACTCAAAAGAAACCGAGTGCTATCTGCCACTGCATAAAGTATAAAATAATTGGAATCTGGTCTAGATGTATCAGTGGGACATAGGTTGGTCATTACAAAGAAGAATTGTGATCAAATTTAACCACAAGTTGCTCAAAAACATTTGTACTAAGACTGAAATGCATCGGAACATGGCTTTTTGCTAGTTTCGATATACTCACTGGAAGGGATTGTTGTATTTGCCATCTTTCTTGAAGTGCTTGTATCTGAAAAGATTAATCCGCTCATTGGTAGTAACTCCTAAATATGCCACCTATAGAAGACGAAAAGGAGAAAAAATAGACTTACAAAAAGTAGCAGTTGTTGAACTCCAAACCTTATCATTTTAGGGGTTATTTTATGTTGTCCCAAACTCCTTGAAATATCATACAGCATACCCTGTCTCATCATAATTGCCTATTTTTAAATTGTCCACTGCAATAATTCCATGTATAGTTACACCAACAGTTGAGTTGGTGGTGAACTGTCATCAGTACTCATTATTACCTGATAGAGCATGTTTCCTAGTAGAGTCCCGACAAACATAAGATGGACACAACAGTGCATAAATATATATGTGACCCAAGGGCTGCATGATATCCTATCTTTAAGCATAGTGAGGTATCCGTCTTCTTCCGACACAGGGCAGCCGTGTCTCCAGACTAAAAATTTTAATGTAATCTGTGAATATCATTGAAACATATTTGAGAAAATGTTCATGAAGTTACACCCGAGAGGGGGCAGAAACAATCAACCTTTGAAAGCTTCCCCAGTGGGACAGCAACCAACAACTTCTTTGGCACCAATTGCCTGGCAGTGAATAGCAATCGCACTGCCACCTCACCATCCCCAAAAGGAGTGATGGCGCGATTGGTAG
Source organism: Membranipora membranacea (assembly GCA_914767715.1). Lineage (NCBI taxonomy): Eukaryota > Metazoa > Bryozoa > Gymnolaemata > Cheilostomatida > Membraniporidae > Membranipora > Membranipora membranacea. The sequence goes on along the minus strand of OU612065.1, from coordinate 13,958,782 downwards.
TGCGCTTGCTATTGAACCATTTTTTGAGAAAATGTCTACTGGGTTTTCTCCCTTGAACTATAATACTGGTATGATTATAAAGAAATGAGGATTTTATTCCATGAGCACTCATGGCATTATAAATTACGAGATGCTCTGTGATACAGTGACGGAGTATAGCATCATGTGAATAAGTACTTACACATGATGCAGCCATATGCGCACCATAATATCATTCCGATTAGATAGGTCAAATACAAGACAAAGTGTTTAGTGTTGGTCTCACCTACAAAATAAAATTGATCATATTAATTGTACATGTTTTTGCATAGATTCCAATTCCACCATTAAATGGAAACACAATGCCACACACAAAGACTTGGAAAATGTGGATGCCAGTGGCATATCTAACCTAAGGGCAACAGTAATTATTAGCAGGTCAGTACACAGCTTCAACCCCCAAAGTATCTCCAACTTTTCATTGCGAGCTTGTCATACTTCCTGACACTGTTCAAGCGAGTGACTTATATGATCATCTGTACTGATCTATGAATCCACCCTCTCATTCAACATTGCAATATCTTCTGTACATAAACTATTATTGAGTTAGACATCTTTGGCAGTATTTACTCTATGGATTATATGTAGGCCTAACCAAATATGCCTTATGAAACGTTTGTATATATAAACATAATATAACCAAAATATCGGGATATATCTGTACACTACCAAGCCTGTGGGTTCCTGTAGTTAGGGATAAGGTAAAAAGGCATATGATATTTTTATGCTATCCAAGCCTGATTCTTCTCAAACAGATCAGACATGGCAGAGGGAGGAAGACTATTCAAGATAGAAGAGATGAAGAAAGCCTACTTCACTGCAAGGCAAGGAAAACATGATCTGCTAGTTCAAACTCAACACCTCAATAAACTGGCTAAAGTCTATGAATACAAATATCAGGAATCACAGGATTGGAGACATTGCTTGCAGGTGAAGTATCGGAATCTAACATCATTGTGTGAGGGAGGATAAGTATCAACTCTTTTCTGTGCATAATAGCTTGCTTTGGGTAAAGATTCTGAACAACTAGGGACGAAGAGCGATATATTGTTTTGTTTACCTAAGGGTTGAGCATGGCATGACAACCCAGCTAACCAATTTAAGCCCAAATTCCTTTAAAATTTCTTCTTTGCTCTGATGCCTCGGGATTACCGTAGAACCATCATGCTTCTCTGCATGGTTTTTCACTCATAACTTCTGGGCTAATTGGTCAATGACCTTCTTACTTTCACATTATATCCATCAATGTCTCAAATTACATATTGTAAAGTTTTGAGGATTGATGCACATAACTTCCTGAGATATAGCCAGATAAAAAAAAGCTCCTCTCGATTTTGTTAATTTGCTTGTTTTGATGGCTCCCTGCAGGTCACATGACTTGTCACAACGTAACATTATTTCAGTCTGATTAAGGTTTTGGCTGTTGTGCTAATATCTTTCATGGTAGCGTAAAGATAGCTTAGGAAATTAATCTTCAGCAGCTTTTCTACAAACTTCATTAATTTCAATGTACACCATCCATCTGTGTAGCACTATAGTGTGCAGGCTTGTAACAAGAATTATTGGACATCTGTTTCCAACTTCACAGGCACACACTCTCTTCAACGCTGTGGCAGTTAGAGATCCAGACCTGAGGACAGACGCCATTGAGTCAGCTTTTGGTCTACAAAAGGATTTCTGGGGTCCAGGTAAAGCTCGACAAAGCACATGTACCTATAAACAAAGCTTGGATGTATCCAAAGGATTACTGAGGCAACTGGGAAAAATCCGTGACACCGTTCGGTCACAGTTGAGCAAAGCTGAAAAGTATATGATGGGTATGGACACCACATCCTGCAATCACCAAACAGAAGATGCCAGGTCGAAGTTCATTGGCTGTGTGAAGGATATAACATTGGCCTGCACTAATAGAATGCTCGAGTTTATCCATGAGATTTTTCAACAAAGCGTACTGATGATAACACCAAAGCCACCTTGTGATTTCATCGTAGTAGCCATTGGATCCCTAGCCAGGGGTGACGCAACTCCATACTCTGATCTTGAATACATGTTTTTGGTTGAAAAGAGAACCCAGGCTACAGAGCAGTACTTTGAGCGCCTTGCCATGACCAGCTACTTTGTCATTGGAAATCTCCAAGAAACAAGACTTGGTAACATGGATATAGCAGAGCTAAGAGGATGGTTTGACGACATGTCGAAAAGCGGAATAAAAATTGATGGTTTGAAGAAAGAGGCGGGGAACATACCGACAGGGAACGGATATGGTGCAAAAAACACCTTCCTACTAACACCAGAAGATTTGCTGACTCGATACAAGTTTGAGCTAGAAAACCCTGATATCAAACACGCAGAAAAAGGAGACATCACATCTATGCTGACTTATCAACAATGTATCTTCTCACACGGGTCAAAGATTAAACTAGATGATATTAGAGTTAAGATGGGAAAAGAGCGACGAAATGAAAAACGTAAGGAAGCAAACTGTCGTATGCTTCTTGCTGATATTTCAAAGTTCAACTTCAATATGGATGCTAATCTGAAATGGAGTGGTTATACGATGGATGTTAAAAAACAGCTTTATCGATTTCCTTCAATATTGACCATGGATCTAGCTGTCATACACGGCGTTGCTGGGAAAACATCCTGGGAAACAGTAAAGCTTCTTTGGCAGAAAAGTCACATCTCGAAGTCTACCAAGAGTTGCTTAGAGTTTTTGCTGGCAAGTGCTTGCTACATTCGATTGTCTGCATATCTGTTCCATGATTCTCAAGATGACAGGGTTTCTGTAGCCCCTCAGAAAGATTTGGATAACTTTTCTCTGAACATGAAACGCAAAAAGCTAGAACCGAGGAGTTCTTACAGACGATGGTACATTCCACATAGACTCTTCTCGAACATCTGCATGCACATGGTCCCTCTAAAGCGTAGGATTTCTACATCAGATGCAGATGTGGCCCTAAAGGAATTGAAGAGCTTTACGGCTAGGGAGAGCCACTGGACAGAAGTTATACAGATACAACACTTCACCGGTCGACACAAAGAGGCCTATCTCAAGTTACTTCACACTTTCCCAGATCTTCACATAACACCCGGTGATGTCATCAAACAGATATCAAATAACGACTGTGAGGAAGCACCCATAACGAAAAGAGACTATATCAAAACAGTGCTTTCTGTGGTGGCAGATCTTCTTTTGCGATGTTCCAATTACCCGGGTGCATTGAGATTCTACGAGTATATGTATAAAGAACGTTATAGTCCCTGTAAGTTTTTCATAGCAGAATGTCATGTGAAGTCTGCAGTTAAGATGGGTGGCCATAACAACATTGCGGAGAATCTCATAAAAGGGCTAACACCATTTTCGGCTGAGGATCATTACACTATAGGCTGGTTGCACAGCTTTAACCCGAGAAGCAATTCCTTGGCAGAGACCCACTTAGTAAAATCAATCCAGATTTCACATCATACAGCATCAACAGGCGCAGAAAAATATGCAAGTAGTGAAACACCATACATAGACTTATCCGACAAGAAACCATCAGAACGCCTCCACCTCATTGTTAATATTGACCTAAACATTATCAACTGTATGATGGTTTTGGGAGATGTCTACAAACAAAGGAATGCAATAAAAGAGGCGAGAGATTACTACAGGAGAAGTTGTGACATGATATCTGCTTTCTATGGAGAGAACGTTGTGGTATCATCAGTGGCTCATGTTAAACAGAGAAGGGGTGTACTATATGATGAGATATCTCAGAACGACGATGAAAGAGGTATTCAGTATGTCAGGGATGCGCTGGAAATCTTTGAAGACACTTTTGATAGTGACCATACCTATGTTAAAATGGCAAAACTAGACATCGAAACAATGCAAAAGCGGCGAGCTGCCAACAGGAGAGGCACTTAGTCATTTACCAACTGCTTTGACATTTATCATACTGTGTAGCATTTACTGAGAGAGCCGATAATTACTCACCAACACAGTTGAATATCCAAGGACAATGATGATCAAATTTGGACACACATCTGTCACATGTAGAGCAGTGTTTCGACCTCATAGGCTTTCTTATCAAGCATGTACTGCAGAACTGATCTATGGGGTAACTTTCGTTTTCAGTAAATTCTATGATAGTCTGTAAAATAAATTACACACAAATTTCAAAATGTTTGAAATAGACCCTAGATGTAGCAACATATATAGAGATACTTTGCCACTCACCATATACAGCTACATAGGTCCAGATGATATGATTTGGTTATCAGCAACAGAAAGGGGATTGGGATATAATGATTCAGAGTACATACTCTCTACTTGAAACATAAATAATTTTCGTTTTACATATTAATAAGATATATCATCAAAATATTGTGTACCTTTAACTGTTGTTCTCTAGAAGGTTTAAGGAAACCTGGATCCATTCTTACGGCCATGTAGAAATGATAGGTGAGGAGTGCAGTATTCAACAAGAACGCAGCATGCAGAACAAAACTTTCTATGTAGGGCATACAATAGAAAAACCAAGTGAAGTACATCCAAGTTTTTGTTGCCATGTACAGTCCGAATGGAATAGTAATTCCAAGTCGCTCATCAAAAAAGTACCTGCAAACAGCGAGGAGAACATGTTACAGAAATACTTTTGCTAAATTTCATCATGAGTTAATGAGTTTGTCTGAACAAAACAAATGACCTCAAACTGCTTTCACAGTGGCTACCGTCAGTTCCATGTGCGACGATCGCCACGTAACACAGAGTTGTGGTTACATGCAAAAAGATAGGACAACTCCTAGTATTAACTGATGTCTGAGTGATCTATTTAGCCTGATTGTACAATCCTAGAGTAACATTATGTTTGATAACATCAAACTGCTACCACACTTACATCTTCGAGTATTTCCACGAGAGATAGATAGCTACCAGTGAGAGAATTCTGGTAAACCAGTTAGACCACCAGTAATCCATCTCAAATGTCCAGCCAATGGCCCATAACAAGAAAAATGGATACGCGATCATATAGTTTTGTCTAAATTCCTGAAAAAGAAATAATGATATTCCTTTAAAATGAACGAACAATAAACTCAAGTTATGATAATACTTGTGTCTCATACAAGTAATCTTGGCAAGGTATGTTGATTAGAAAGGCTGTCAAACCAGCTTATTGCTTACGTACCCGATTCCGTGTAGTTTTTCTCTGTACGACACCAGGATTATCGAATCCTTTTTCTAGTCTGACTCGCTTCAGTTTGTCAATGAGCCATTTGTTTCTTTTTTGATTAGCTATATCAAGAGGAGATTGTCCCTGAAAAGTTTATAACATACTGTTTTTATATGAAATGCATCCAAGGGTTTAGTAGGCTACATCAAAGTCAGGGATGATTTGCATTAACCTTTTGGACCTGCTTTTCTCGCCAGTTAAATTAGGATAACGAGAAAAATTATTCTGAAATCTGATAAACCAACATAATGATACACATCCTTTTTGAAACCAGGGTATCCAATCCAGGCAATATTTTGAAGGATAGTTAAGCTGTGCTAAGTATCATCAGCTTCATACAATGCTTCGTAATATTTCACTTTATGGAAGCTGACAGATATGGCAGTAATAATGCGCACTGGTCGAAATTCAATGTAAACAGGAGAGTCCTCTGTGTTGTTCTATTCTAGTATAAGATATGAACTGCTACTTAGGACCGGATTGTAACCCTAATTGTGACTGCCCTTCAATACAACAAAAAATACTTACAGTTAGATTGAGGGCGTTAAGATCGACATTCTGCTTACAGATCTGTGTGAGAGCCGTGTGGTTACCCACGAGAAGGCCCCAGTGTAGTGGTGTATGACCGTGTACAAGGTCTTTTTTGTTGACATCAGAACCAAGAGTAATGAGCAGACGGGTCGGGTCTTGACTGAAATCAAATTATAGTCATACAGTCATTGGGAATTTTTCAGTTAACAGATCACTGTAATTATGACAAATTGTGACTACGAGATAATGTACACAATCTACAACTGGTACAACTGTTTGTGTTTTGTTTATAAACATATAAAACATTATATTATTATGAACTTTCTTTTCATAACCCTTGGTAGCCATCAGTGCCATATAGTTTTCTAGCAAGAAAAGTGCCAGCAATGAAAGAGAAAGAATTATCATTGTGATGGATTCTAAAGCTCTAACCTATTTAAATTGTTGAGTCATTTAAACTGTCAGTCATCAGTTAGCTTCATTGACAGTGTAAACATTCTGACTATTGACTAAAGATAAGAGTGTTGTGCTTTGCTTGATGTGTAAACAAAAAATTTACTGAATGAAGCGGGTGTGGTCTTGCTGTGTAGTAACAGAATATTAGTCACAAAGAAGACCCAAAAACTCAATTCTAAAACATTGTGTTACAAAATTGGTCTTGTTTGAGGAAGTTTTAGACATATTGTCGATGCAATCAACAAATTTAGCGCACCAGCAATTTAACACAATATGAAGATATTTAATTTACCTAGAGGTTCTATAACAGGCCCACATGAGCGGAGTCATTCCATTTCTGTCTGGAGTATCCACATCATACCCTTTACCGACTAGATATGCCACAATCTTACTGTGTCCGAACATACTGGCCAGGTGAAGACATTGGTAACCTGTATGATCATAAAAAAAGTAGACGTTTGAATTCAAATTGTCACAACTCCGAATTCATAACATGCCAATGGTTTTTAAACTTAGGTGTTTCAGGTCATACAAGCAATTCACATCCACATTATCCTAGGGTAAAATGCAACATGGTTACAACAATGAACACAGTATTATTTACTGTGTCACCCACAATGTGACATCATCATTTGCACACCATGGCTTAGTGTTTCTTACCTTCACCGTCGACAGCAGTAGGGTCAGCTCCTATTTTTATTAACATGACGACCATAGGTAAATGTCCCTGTCTGGTCGCCCAGTGTAGTGGTGTGGAGATAAGTGTTCCACCAAACTTATCAACAACAGCACCATGATCCAGGAACAGTCTAAACAGGTGAATATGATGTTATAATAGAACTTGCTAAAAGGGCCTTAGACTTTGAGTCAATAACAACCTCTTCTTTTCAAAAGTTCAACTACATAGGTTAATCAAGAAGCAATATTTCAATCATTTATAATAATTATATGCTTTTGTTATTTCCGATAGGCCTATACTGATGTGAGTTATAAAACAAATACTTTTTCTATAATCTCAGTATTTTATAGGTGAAAGGCAGCTTTCAATCAGAACAGGTTCAACAGAACAAGGTTTAGAATTTATGTTCCCAGAAAAACACTCACTGAACTATATCTTTTCTGTTGTTGATAGCTCCCCAATGTAATAAGGAAGCTCCGTCAGAATCAGGCTCATTAACATCAGCTCCCTGGTTCACAAGCTCTAGTACTCTCTCAAAACTTCCTGTAAAAAGTGCAAAAAAATGACATTGAAGGCAAAACTTGCTAAAACAAGTAAACACTTAGAGCCAATACTGCAACCTGAACCTGTTTATCCTGTATAAATGTTCATATCATTTGTGTATCACTTGAAATTTTCTACTTTTTAACTTCTTGAATACCACACAAACACCATCTATCATGCTGTTATGCTTTCCTTCCATTAGACAATTTTTTACAATCTTACCAACAATTTAGAGTAGGGAAAAAATGAAGCATCCCAATAATAGTCAACCTAGATTATATTTGCTACAATATTTCACTGAACTATAACTTGTTCCTTGACCAATAGCAATGAAGCAGTATGTATTTCGGAAACCGGAGAAATATATTGAGCACCTACCATATTGTGTGGCTTTCTTGATATCAAAGGTCTTGACATTATCTTCTTCCTTCTTCCTGCTGGCATCAGCAGCCACCCTGGAGAGTGCCTGCTGTTTCTCATACTCCACATATAATGGATCAGAGGGGTCTATCTGCTGTTGTACCGGATATGGTTTGTATGTATCAAAGGGAGATTGGCCTGTAGTACCAGCCTACAATTCACAGAGCATCAAAACCAATGTATGTAGTAGAAGGATTACATGTTGGCCTAGCTAGGCACTACAAATGGCAATGCAGTCTTTTTGATCAATGAAACTGTAGGCCTACCTATTTTCTTATACTCTCAAATGTGAAAAGTTAAGTTAGTTATTTTGCAATAGTATGGTGATAGACCTAGTCTACAAGTACTTCCTCTCTTCTGAATGATTCTTTTATTGATTGAGTTGTTTACTTCATTCAATAAATAAGTAAAAGTTCAACTCAACTAAAGGAATTGGAGTCAAAAACCTATGAATAAGTGAGGCCTGTACTATAGAGCATAAAAATCATTGTGCTCTACCTAGGCTCTACTGCATCACTGATCCAAGGGGTAAAAAGTAGCAAGGAGTACTACTTGGTAGTAGTGTACTGTATGGATTTGAATGATGATTGATTTGATGAAATCGAATTTGTTTGTATTTTATTCAAATTGGTCAGCATAGTTTTCCAATGGAAATCTGAGTAGATGTACTCCATAAAATACATTCAATGATATGGAAGGTTTATTCTTAGTTTTTTCCTATCAACAATGTGAGAAAACTGGTACTTACTGCAGCATTTATCAACTTTTGAGCTGGATGACAATCCTGTTCCAAACTCTTGGAAGTAGCCATTTTGTGGTTTTTGTCTACAGTGCAATATTCCGAATGTATTTTACAAACAAATTGGGAGTTCTGTCCTCTCATCAAAATGCAGCATAGGGGCAGCAACTCCAAAAGTATAATTTACCCAAGGCAGGGAGTTTGTCCAAACACTGAGGTAATTGTAACCATGACACATTTAATATACCTGCCAGTGCCATGGGTACCCACTAATCCTGTGAGGTCACATACACATATGATGATGTGTTACACCAAGGACACCTGAATATTATTGTAATGATTATCCTATGGTCTTCTCAGCCCAGTGCCTCCCATCCTAGGACTGAATGTTTTGCAATCAGGACCAAGCTGTGCAAAGATTGAGAGTGTGGTACTATTTGAGCGAAATAATACGATGAGCTGAGTAACATATTGATGACAGTTGGTGGAAGACTTTAAAACACAATAAACAGAAAAATAATGTCGTTTTTAAAACTAAATTTGATCAACAAGACTTCCATGTTGATGCATTGATCCAAACAAGTAGACACATATCATTAAACTTGCATTTCATAGTTTATTTTATTTCATAGAAATAAGAAAACGTCATTATATATAAAAGAGAGTCAGTGTATTCTTTAAAATTACGATCATGTCCTCCCGAGACCCAAATGTTTGGGGATATCTTCCTGTATCTAAATGTGATGCGACCAGAACTGACAGCCTGCGATTAGGCAGTAACATGAAACATAAAATAATAGGACATTAAAATCTCATGGTCTTGATACAGAAAAATTCCAATCAACCCGACTTAGTTGTGATTGAATCATAATATGAGATTAAAGTGTAGTTCATAAGTTTCTATACATGACAAATGACAAAACAAAATTGATAGATTTGCAAAATATCTGCAAAATAGACAATTCTTTCTAGACTTTTGGAGGGGTTTTTAGTATACCCCGAGCTCGTAGAGACTTGACAATAAGGGGAGCACAGCTTAGTGTTATGCCGATGCGGACAGGCGCGAAAACTTTGTGAAAGGCGTAAGCTACAGCAAATGTAGAGGCAGTCCCGGCAGCGGCCTGTGCTTTACCAAGGTCTATATTCATATATGCCAGTATGCTGATGACGTCCACGTTACTGTAAAATGGAAGAATTCAACAATATCAGACATGGTAAACAATCTCAGATCTATTATACTAATTATAGTATAGTCACACCTTTCTGTTAGAGAAGAAATAGGGTTCTATTTCTAGTTTGGTAATAATTCCATAAGAGTTACAATCTGATATATATGTAAACACAGGATTAAGAGTCAAGTTTCATTCACTGGGAGCATAATGTTCAGCAATCACTGCTCTGAACAATAGAAATGTCTGACTAATAATGCAGGACATAGTTCCATCTAATGTGATGTGATGAGCCAGCTGATGGTGATAATAATCTCAGGACATTGCACATGGTGAAGAACCTATCTATGTACAAAGTCCGAAGGTCAAATGCGATGGATCTGTAATATATTGGTTTTTCATAGTTAAGTTGGTGACTGGTTGAGTGGTTTTGTTATGCCATATTGGGTGGAAACAGGATCCCAGGATGAGTTATTGACTCTGAGAAGTTGGAAGTGATCCAACTTCTTGGTTCAACATACGTACAAATACCACTAAAAAAAATCATTGAAATCTTCATCACATCATCACAAACACAACAGTACAAAATTCTTTAGAGGAGCTGAAGTAGTCAGTATTAAAAGGCCCAATTTTTTGTACCTCATATTTCGGTATAGTAGCAAAAATGGTTTTGGTTATGATAAATGGATTGGTTTAGAGAGGCAAAGCCTGGAAAGACACATGATATAATTTAGGTAGTTAGGCCCTTCACCATCTGGGGATGATGAATTCACCTCATAATATCTCCGGACCCAATAAAACATATATATGAATGCAGAAGGCAACATTTGCAGCGTTCGAGGAGGAGTGTAATAGTAGCAATCAAAGACATTTTTCTGGTACATGAAGCATAAATTATAAAGTCGGGCATAACGTCATCGGTGGAGAGATAGCAAGGAGAGCAAGAGCTAGCGACAGTTAGATATAATACATAAAGACAGACATTCAGAGGACATTCAGAGGACATTCAACCAATAACAAAGAAATGATAGACTCTAACAAAGCTAACCTTGCGACAAGTGTGTAGCAGACTCCCAGTGATACGAGTGAGATGCCAACATGAAATGCGACCACTGTAGATCCATAGTCTCTAACTGCTGCCTTTAATCGGGCTACCCTGTTACTACTACCAGACTCATTTTTGTTTTTATCGTCTGAGGAGGGGGGTGATGCAGAGCCTCCCTGACCGGAGGAACCTGTTGTGTTAGCTGAGGGGTCTGTAGGGCTACTAGACATATGGATGTGATCAGCGCCTACCTGGGTATTGCTGCCTGAGCGGAGTTGAGCAGTGGCAACAATCTCCATCTCATACTCAGCAAACACCTGAGCTAAGGTCTTACGCCCCGCTATGTATCTGTAAATAGAGGTGGATTACCTTAAAGTCAGTTGAAAAAGATGTAGTGCAGTGAGTTCAACTAGGACAATGGTTTCAGAGGTCAATATCTTCAGTATATGAGTCCAAGGATACTGACAATATGGGTGATTACATAATTTTTAGAGCAATGAACCGAGATTCGTCCAAAAAAGGAGTAATCAACCAATAGTATCACAAATATCACTTGCAGCATAAGGACCTCATGCCATTATAGCTTGATTGTGTGGATATTCAGTTTTCTGAGCATTTTGAGGTGTTCTTGTAGTGAAGCGAGTGACATTATAGGGCATAGCAAACAATCATTGAGTCTTATCAATTCACATGGCGCAAATGTCATGCTGGCTTAGCAATATTTCACATATGGAATATCTGAGCCACATGAAGGAAGTTCAATCAATGAAGACACATCAGTTTAATTTGTGACATATGTTTGATAATGTAGCCTTGCTTCTTTATCCTGACAATATATGTGCAACATTATTAGCTTGTGACTGAATAAGAATGATACACATAGGCCTACAAACTTCTAGGGATAAATTTTAGCTGGAGTTTAGATTTGCTAGTTTAGGGGGGACTTGATGTGAGCTAGCACCAATTTTCGCCAGCTGAGATGTGGATAAAAGTTAAAATGTGTTGAACTAATCTTTGCATTTAATGCCACATCCCACATCACAATTTATTGACCCACATGAACAGTCAAGTATGGATGAGAAACATCTAATGTTGTATAGTTAGCTATATCTGTGCTCAAAATACAGAGAGAAATGAGATTATAATGTAGTCAAAATGCAGCCTGAAACTTTGGAGTCCCTTTAAGGTTGAAGGTAAAATTAAGCAAGCTGTGCTAAATGGCCAACTTTTCCTCTCGTAAATACACATCTCCTCTAGTATATTACCAACCATTACATATAAATTTATAGTGCATACATAACAAAATGTTCCGTTACATATAATATTATTAGCCTTTACATATATACGTATATAACCAGCCATATTACACGCTTTTGTCCTATGTTCAAATACATACTCGTTAGCCAGACGTTCACACTCTGCAGAGCTGCCTTGATCCAGACAATTAGAGAGCCATAGCTTGAAGGCAGCACAATCTTCACCTTGTATACCTTGAGGACATGGATCTCTCAATATCTTATCTGCGCTAGTCTGTGTGTATGTTGGATTACCTAAAACCATCAATATAATAAATCATATCATAAGGTGCATAGTGCATAAGCCAGCAGTCTCGCTCTATTGGATTTTAGTCAAAACAAAGAAATCCACTATTACTAGGTCTGAAATTCAGATCAAGCCGTAAAAGTACGCTCAACCTAAAATATATGGTTCCACTGGTCTGGGGTTACCTGTAAACGCATAATTACTGTTCATGTTGTTAATTTGGATGTTGAGTTAATTTATCACTACATTACCACAAACATATATAATATATTATATATGTTTATTTTGATTACTTACATATGATTTTATTAAAAAATGCTACATCATTCTTCAGACAGGATCAACAATTAGCATGCAGCAGATTATAGTGTTGGTAGAGGAGGCGTGGACTTTGGATCAGTAGGTCCTGGGTTCGAGCCCCGACTGAGGCAACCATTTCTGATTTGACTGTGGTGGGTCATTCATCCTAGCCTTCGGATGTGGTCGGCTTTGAGCACCCCACAGCATTGAGCACCCCACGGCATTCTCCGGAGTGTAACTGCTCGTAAAAGGGTGCAATTCCCTACGTAGCCTTGAATAAGGTGAAGCGTAACATTTAGATTATACTAACTGGCTAGGTATCACGCTTAATGTTACTGACGCAATTTCACAATCTGTTTAATCAATCAGCAGGATGACTTTGCAATTTCACACTGGACCATGTCACACTGTTATTGTGGCTACACATGTGCAATAGACAAAGGTTCTGTCAATTCTAACTTCTCCCATAATGTATACTGACTAGATTAATAAGATTTCTGAAAAGGTCATAGGCCTATAGTTTTCACTTTTCACTACCAGCACAATGTCATGGACAGAACCAGTTCATGATCTATAGATTTGACTCTGCTATTACTGGTGTTGCTAGATGCCAAGAAAAAGAAAAAAATGGGTTCTCCATATTGTGAAGGTTCACTGAATAGCCATCAGTTACCTAGTGTGGCTGTTCCTGGAGGTCTTATATCACCATATTAGGTATACCTTTACCAGACCATGTGATATACAATTGAATTACCCCTTGGTATTACATCTACATACATAGAAGTTTATCTGTCATTAAAAGTCAATGAGTTAGACCAATCAGTTGCATGTCACATACAACTCCTTGGTCGTAAATAGTCATGTCATGTCATACAACCCCAATCAAGATGAGAGTTCCCATCCTCAAAATTTACCCAATGTTCACACCTAACATAGTCTACGCACTGTGCAGGATTTGCTTGGATTTTTCCTCTCATTACTTCTACATTAATCTTACTTCATATAGCCTAGGGTCCAATAATACACATTGTATGACCGGTTGTCAATGTCATGAATGACCGCCCTTATTCAAAATGAAAGAAATTCTGGCTGACATTTTCTTCACTACTTGGCAGTGAATATCTCTGCTCATGGGTATTTCCCAAACATGAGGCTACTTTTCCCAGAGTCTGACTGGAATACTCTCATACCTGGAGCAATATAGTAGGTGGCATGAATAGAAATCAATAGATATTGCAGTTTTAGTGCTCCCCTTGATTAATTTATAACACTCAAGAGCAGACAACTCCAGCGAAATCCTGCATTGTTCTCAGACTTTTTCCCCTCCGGGGGGCCGTCGGACAGGGGGCAAAGTCTGGGGGGCTCAGACTACACCTAACATGGACAAGAACCTGAAGAAAAGGCATCCTCATAATTTGCATTCTGCAGGGTGTGTAAATCCAGTGGTGAGTATCCCAGTGGTCCAGGCCTATCCTCTGGGTCACTAGGCAACCGGACTCGCACAAACTGCATAATTCCTGTGCTCAGTGAATCGCATTCTCGTCTCTGTCCCTAACGTACAAATTAGCAGAGCTTTACTTACCATGTTCATCAATCAGAGGGGGTACTGCAATAGTGGAATATTTCCTTCTGCCACTTGAATCACTGCCCAGAGCAATGTGACTTAGATCTGATAGACGACCTTGTACATATTTATCCTGCAATCAAAAACGGTGACTAGACTTGACTACAGAAAACCAGTAATTGAACCATTTTGAATACAACTTATTCCTGGCTGACAGCAGATAACTCGTAATATCCCTGTAGCAGACTGTTCCTGGAAATAGCAGGAAGGAAACAGAGCTATTGAGCTTACAACAGTATGATTTAATCACAGGGGCACCCTCAAACTTTCACAGTCCCGGCTCACTAATAAAAGTATGTAAATACATTGAGATAAGTCTGAATGAATACAGCAATAATACTTACCTCCCTAGGCTTGCCACCTCCAGGCATGTTCATGTGTGTCGGTGCTCCTCCATAAGGCTGAGGGACTTGTGACTGCATACAGGCTGATAGGCTTACACTAGAGGAATTTTGGTAAACATCAGCCACATGCTCTGCAGCAATATCTGACTGATAGTCGTTGACTGGTGGGTTCTCATTGAATTGCACATCGAAGCGGGTAGCTGACTGCTCTAACTTCTGACTGCTTCCAAAGGTATGCAGAGCCTGTCCATGTGTCTGATGCTGCTCTGCATTGCTGTCATTTTCTGTAAATGACTTGTAGTTAGTTGAGTTACTAGATCCATCACCACTATTGTTGTCATTACTGTTACTACTATAGTATCTGACAAATTTCACATCATTCAAGTCCTTCAGGCTCACTAGTCCCATAAAGTTAGTATGTCCAGGTTTGTTGTGAAGCTGCCTGTGTGAGACATTGCTGTGACTGCTGCTCCCATTCACACTTTTCAAGCCACTGAACATTAAAGCTGAGGAAGCATTGGAAGATTGGTATGGAAGACCAAAAATAAGTCTGTTTCTCAAAGCCATATTGGCTCAGTTAGTGCAAGGCTCTGACAAAATGAGTTTGCTATGTAAACTGAGGTTTAGCTTAGGCAAAAAAATAGAAGCCCACTCTCAAAAAAAAAGCTACAAATAATGCACGCTTTCTTCACATGAACAAGCTTTCCATTACAACATGGAAGGCCGGAACAGCCCCTTACTGTAAAACTGTTTCCTTTTTTAAGTCTATGGGCTAGGCACTTTGATTGGTTACAAGAAACCCCACCTTTAAACTCTAATTATTCATTTGATTGGACAATTCTATTTAGGTGGAGATACGAAGAAGTATCACATGGTCAAGTTTCACTTTATGTTGGAATTTTCTCTACACCAAGATAATAATAGATACAACATACAGTGGTGCGGTACCACTGCCATTATTACTGAGAGCTGATTACATGAAGATGATGGTTCATATCAGTGCTTGTTGCTGTCCCACTGTTGCAGTTTCAGGTCAATATCTTGATAAACGCTGACACACTACATCAACTTGTATAGAACAAGTGTAGCTAATAGGTTTTTTTTGTTATAAGGTAAGTCCTCAATTACATCTTGTATATCAAATAGTAAAACTTTAATATTCAGTCATAGTTTTGTGAGTTTTTGAAAAATTTATTCTTTGGGCTCAAAATCAACTGAAGGTCCAGTGAAAGAATTAGAGGTAAGTAAATGCACATTGGTGTTATTTTGCGAGCCAAACAAAATCAGCCGCTGATGCTGATGTCGATGCCAATGATATATAACTCCTAGATATAACGAAAGCCACGCAATGTCTTGCAACCGTTTATATAATTTTTTGCAGGACCAGGAAGGTTTAAAATGAGCTGTTTTGGTGATTCAAAACGTGAGAAATCATCCAACATCTACATAGTAGAACTCTTAGATGGTTCAAATGTCACCTTTCACCTTCAGGTAAGAGTGAAACTTTTTAGCAATGGCTTGTGACTTTTATCTGTCCCTATTTACTTTATTTATTCTACCGTTTTTTATGTCGTATCATAACGATATTTGATTACAAAGCTGATTGGTGGAGCAAGAACATCAAAGTGAGAGGTACACTCCTTTTCTGGCGAGTAACTGCAGTTTAAGATTTCAATACTTCGAAAATAATTAGCGCCAGCTTCTCAGCAAATTTAAATTTACATGTAATTGAATCACTGACTGAAGGAGAAGTGATCAATTCAGAAAACAAAGGCATTTGTTCATTTGAGTGTTGAGTAGAGTTCATGAATATGTGAGAAGTGGTATTTTCAAAGCTCCACAATCCAGCTTACGCACATGGCTCAAACACTTTTGTATCCTACTTCCTTTACTCCTGAGCAATTGCCAATTCTCAGTCTAGAAACTTATAAAACAAGGGTAATATGGCAAAAGTTTTTTGTGAAAAGGGTTAGCAAATTTAAGAAACATTTAAGCCCAAGTTTTAGTTTACTGATCCGATGCTTCTGATGATAAAATTAATCTCTCAGAAGTTAATTTGGTGGAAGGAATTAATGATTTATGTTTTATTGTGATGATCTTACACTTCATCTCACTTCAGTAGACAAGAATACTACTGTATGCACAATCAATCTACAACAATGAGCAATTATCACCAAATTGCCAATAGTAGCAAAAAGGTGTCAGATATTGTCAGATGAATTCTTATCAAAATTGATTATAGACTGCAGGCTCTGGAGTTGTACAATTCTGATGGAGGGCATCAATACCCCCCCCCCAAACTTATGTGCCGGTGCCCACTGATTCTGCTCGATGACATTATTATTGAATCCTCACTTGTCACTTTAAATTAAAATTGTTACAGAAGCTCTATATATGTTGCCATAATAGAATGATGTGTCTTCAGACAACACCAATAATCATGAGACAAATTACTTGTATTTCTCAAGCCAGTTTTAATTAGTTTGCACAATTAGGATTAAGCAAACAAAGACAGATAGGCAGCCATAACAGAGATGTGACATAATGATAATGATTATTATTATTGACCCACCCATGCTACTAATCAGGGTTTTTTATGATGGCTCTGATAAAATTTGCTGACCACCTATCCAATGGGGGATGGGCTACATCCAGCTTGAATGGAATGCCTTGTGTTTACATTGCTACTGGACAGTGCTGTTACTGTTACAGGTCTGTGGAGATTTTGAAGGTCTTGGCTCCAAGAAATGATTAGCCCATGGTCCCATAATAGTTATGTGTGTTGATTAGCCATGTGGTAGCTATGTATGATTTCAGTGGATAATTCCTATCTAAAAAAAGGCTTGTTGATTTGCTTCCAAGTTCAATATATCCACCTTATCTCTAACTAATATCTGTTTCATAGCAAGGAGTTGCAAGTTACTCCAAAGTAACTCCTACTCCTTGGTCATACCAACCATATTTTAGAAATACATGCCTCAGATTTGTTGAAAGCACTGTGTACTTTTTTGTCACTGCAGGATGCGGATACTGGCGCTGCCCTATTGGAGAGAGTCTGGAACCATTTAGACCTATTCGAAAGGGATTATTTTGGGATACGATTCCTAAACACATCCAATAAGACCTCGGTAAAGTTGCATAAAATTCTAATTATAAGTAAATTCATATAAATTTTGTATTTATATGATAAATTTTTCCTCAACTCCTGCTTTCTAGAGGCAGTAGCCCACAGAGTGCCCGCTCTGTGACAATTAGGCATCTAACGGAAATAGTTCTCAGGAAATAGTCTGAGCTACAAAGTAGAGAATCAATTGGCATTTCCTGTTGGTTTTAATAGTCACAGTATAATGGTAGACTAGTCGCCACAGGTATCAAATTGCTAACAAATTGGATTTATGAAGTCTTACAACTGGAAAATCTATTTGCTGTTCTTAAGGCAGGGCTTGTTGGCTTGTTTTGTTTTTAAAGTCTATTCATATTCCTACATATTAATTATTGATTTAAGAAATATCGGATATTAACGTGATAATAAAGTGGAACATGTTCGAATTGCAAGTATCTGTAGCACCATTCTGATGTTACGTTAAATGTGCCAGATAAGTTTGACATCATAATTAAAGTGGCTCTTACTGCCAAACATTTGGCGGCACAGTATTTTACCTTGCACTTAGTACACCAGCCTGTCTGTATGGTAGATATAGAGACTGATGGTAGAACAGCTCTATCAATGATAAGCCGACAAAAGGTTTCAAGGCAAATGACAACAAGCGTTTTGGTGATACCAGAGACTTTAGATAATATCTATAGTCTCTGGTGATACTCAATAGATTTATTTCCTTACTTGCATTCATGTTTGTTTCTTACTTTAGTACTGGCTCGATGGACAAAAGAACCTGAAAAAACAGCTCAAAAGTAAGTTATATCACAATCAACACGCTTACATGCTAAATAACAGATTTAAGTATCACAATAAGTAAAATTCATAACCTGAAACATTTTGAGTTGAGTTCTCCCGAGTAATGAAACCATATAAACGTGCCATGATATCAGCCAAAGATGTAAGGGCGGCATGATAAATGACATTGCTCAGTATGTTAAATATAGCTTATCAAACAAGTCTCCCTACCTAAGGGCAAGGTGACCCAGAGTAAATATTATATTTACAGCCAGTAATGAATTTTCCCACTGCTGCAAATGTCATATGATAAAATAACATGGAATTATAGGCTTGGCCTGATATATTAATGAATGTAATTATGTTCTCAGCAGTCCTTTTGACTGGCCCATAACAGTATTTTCTTAGCAATTGAAACCAATACAAACACTGATGAACGGACAAAAAACATGTGCTTTCTTAGTAAAGGGTCATGTTGGTGCTGTTTTCTTTATTGAATAGGAGGCTGTATAAAATATTTGCACAACTTAATTTGATAAATATGAGAATTATAACAGGCCCATTTATATTGGAAATGTACTGGAGTTTGATGTGAGATCAACCTCAAATCAACAGTCTCCCAAGATTCAATGTAACTTTTATTTGTAACCATCGGTTGGAGGCCTGGGGGCGCCATCCAAAAAGCAACATTCAAATATAGCTATACATTTATTTTCTAGGTCATGGAGTAAATATAAGAGATGCCAAGTTTTATTTTGGAGTTAAATTTTATGCGGTTGACCCCTGTAAACTGAGAGAGGAACTAACGAGGTAAGCTTCACGGTACGGATACAACGCCTAGCCTGGGCGGACTGTCTGGTTACTATTTCGCTAACAGTCTAGCCACTCTAAGCTTATCAAGGACTTGGAAATCCCTAGAGTCCTATATCTCTAATTCGAGTTCAGAGATGACCAACTTGTGGATTGCTATTTTGGAACTGGACACCAATAAAGTTACTTTGACCAACAAATGAGACGGATGTTCAATCAATTATTGAATTCAATTTTTCTACCTCACCTAGCCAATCAGACGTTGTCCCATGTAATATCAGTAAAACAATACGACACATTCATTTATCTGTTGCAGGTACCAGTTTTTCTTGCAACTAAGACGAGACGTAGCCACTGGAAGAATACCACTAAATTTCAGCAAACTTTCGGAGCTAGGAAGTCTAGTAGCTCAATGTAAGAGTTCTCTCGCTAAGCTCTGTCACTGATTGCTAATTAATCTTCTAGCCCTGCATAGAGGCAATTTTACTTGGTTTACTATCAGCCTACAAACTGCAAAATAACTGGTGCAACATTTTCCCACCCTCAAGGCCATTAACCAACTACCCCTCCTCTTTTTGATCTCCCTGCCAGTGTTATCATTGGTATACATTTTTTAGCTGAATTTGGTGACTACGAGAGAAACAAACACAAACCAGGCTACCTTCACTCACTCAAGCTGACCTCAGACAGATTATCTGACGACCTGAACACTTCAATAACTGAGCTGCACAGGGACAAATTGAGGTAAATATGGCAGCAACAATTTACGCGCGGTCAATTGCTGGAATGATTCAGTCAGTGGTCCTTGTTTATACGTCAACAGATCGGCAGTAGTATGAATTTTGACTGTACCACTTCTGTGATACAGCTACCTTTCACATGATCAGATTCTAATCAAATTGGGAATGACAATATTGTTCCACTTTTACTTATAGGGGAGTCTTACCGTCACAATGCGAATATACATTTCTGGATATTATCAAAAATGAAGATATCTATGGAGTGGAGTTTTATAATACAAAGGTATTTGTTGACTTATATTGTCTGTTATGTCTCGTAGATCATCAGGCTCAGATCCTGCAACTATGGTTTTGATAACCATTTCCATGGCACCATATGGTTTCATAATTAATTGAGGGTTTCTTGCTGTGTAATATTTTCAAGTAGCTTAATGGATAATCACATGGAACTGAATATTGTATTATCATGGTTAACCCATCAGTGAAAGAGATAGTGTTAGACAGCGTTCCTTTTCATTTCTAGGACTCCGAAGGTGCAGAATATAAAGTTGGAGTTAGCCCTCATGGCATAGTGATATACAGAGGCAAACTCAGGAGCGGTTTATACCACTGGCCACGCATAGACGTCATCAACTTCAAGGGAAAAGAAATCATAATTCAAGTTCGTGATAAATTTGTAAGTTCCCTAATGAATTCAAGTTTCAAATCATGTATTTCAATGAGCACTTATTGGCATTCATATACATATTTATACGGATAGTTTTTATTTAACCAGTCATTCGAAAGGGAAGATTCAAGATCAATTCCTAACCTTGGTAATCCACCACACTTGATCTGGAATTTTATTTTTAAGTTTTCTAGACAAGACATGTTCAGCTAAGATGCATATTGACTCTTTTTTCAGAGTAGCGATATATCTGAACAGTCATACACATGCCCCAGTAGTAGAGTATGCAAACAGCTATGGAAGTCCTGTGTCGAACATCACAGCTTTTTCAGATTAACTGAAAGTAAGAACGCAGAGGAAAGAACCCGCAGTAACCTTTTCAAACTGGGCTCTAAATATCGCTACAGGTGA
This sequence comes from Membranipora membranacea, assembly GCA_914767715.1. Classification (NCBI taxonomy): domain Eukaryota; kingdom Metazoa; phylum Bryozoa; class Gymnolaemata; order Cheilostomatida; family Membraniporidae; genus Membranipora; species Membranipora membranacea. The sequence continues at coordinate 13,937,612 of OU612065.1, read as the reverse complement.
GAGTTCGAGACTTGTCCAAAAATGCAAGATGCCGGAGAATAAAATAATGACACGTCAAAATCAAATGCGATGCCATTGGTTTGTTGAGATTGCTCTATTTCCGGAAATTATGCTGTAGATTAGTTGTTACAGTATCAAATAAATTAGAGACTTACCTCTTCCCAATGATCAGCATTATTGTAGCCTTGATATAATGTGTGACAGTTAAGATAATCTGTGTTACAGTGGTAGAACAGAGAAGGAGCTAGTATCCGAAGGTATAAGACCCGAGCAACCAGCTGTACAACGGCCATTGAATCAACAGAGATCGAATACCAAGTCTTCAGAAAATGACTCTAAAGAGACAAAGTCTGAACTCAAGGCCTCATCTGCATGGATTGGAAAACAAGCGTCTGAAGCTAACAATGGGTAACTAAAGAATACAAAGTTAACTCTGCTTGAATTCCCTTAATCTGCTTACTCAGGCAGTATATGAAATCATCTTTCTCTCTTTTCTGATACAGTCGTGAACGTCATGAAAATTTTCTAGTTGAAGGTTACTCAGTTGGTTAGAGGGCAAGCCTTTCAGCAGAGAAGTGTTTGAATCCAACTGTTGAGTGCTGACTACATGGCATTAGTGAAACAGGTGTCCTCTCACCTGCCTGCGAACTGCAGACATTGCGGCCTGCCTATTAGATAACCTGCCGTCTGATATTAAAGTGAATAATCAATCTTGTATTTCAATTTTCGATATTTTGATCAACAGAAATGGAATGTTCACCTCTGGAGCGGGATCCCCAGCATCAGTACGGAGTTTGAAACTCAAGTTCCATTCAAAAAACTCGGATGTAGATGCAGAACTGAATATGAAGAGTAGAACACCACGCACACCTAGGTAATTCTGGGATGAATGCGGGCAGAAAGATATTATCAAACCATCTATTGGAGGCTTCTGTCACCTTTGTCAGGCTGTCTGACCTGGAAAATTGAACATTTTGTATGAAAAATCAGCCTTTCACTTTTCATTTGTAAGTGGTCTAAACGAGTTTCTCTATGTGTACAGGGTATGAGGCCATTTCCAGAACATTACACATGATAATTCGGGTGCAGCGCCAATATCTTATGCCTTATTTAATCCCCCTATAGACCTGATCGTTTGCCTGAGTGAACTTTTTGAAACAATAGGTTTGGCATGCAAAACAAACAGTTTGTTTTGGAAATAAAAAATTGACTTTTCTTTGAAAAGCATTTATGTTATATGGATTATCTGATGCCAGTTGTCAGTTACAGCAACTTTATCGATTTCTCTGCACACTCATAATGACACAGATCACCTCTCTGTATATGTATTGTTAAGGTGCACTGGTTCGCCAGGTAATTAAAACTCTTCACCAATGATGACACCCTATTTGTAATAGTGGTATAAAAAGCAAGCACACAGTTTTTCTAAGTTGGTTATGTATCGAATAAGTTGCATAGAATTCTAATTGTCATTCATAATCCACAACTCAAATCTTGTCTGAATTAATAACTGTGTTCTGCGTCGTCTGTATGAACAAGCAAGATTTCTTTGATTCATATAGTCATATCAGATAACATAGCTAAAGTAATTGGCAAACACTTAAAGACAAAAAACCTGTTTTTTTTGACATACAGTTTGCTATCTGTGAAATAACACCCATACATAAAAGATCCATACGCTTACCATATCATACCTGTAACGATTAAGTTCTTATTTTTATGTTTTATTTTCAGGTCTCACAAGATGGATTTAGAAAAGGAGTCACTTAGATCAGGTAGATCCGATAGGAGAAGGCACAGTCAACATTATGACAAGAGTTATCAGCACAAAAACGCACTTAGTTCTGGGAATTACGAGCAAGAAACCAGCACAAGCCGGATTGTCAGAGGATACATACCTACAACAAAGAGCAACTTTTATCCTAGGTAGGATTGTAGCAGCTGTGGTATTCAAACAAAACCTATTCTGACGATGGATGGAGTTACACACTGAAAATTAGCTACCTAGCTCACACAATTGAATATTGACAAAATTTTTTACTGTTATCTCCTTATTACCTCATGTAAGGTATCAAACATAAAAAGAAATTGATTTAGGGAGCAGCTGAAAAAACAAAATTTGAAATCCAGTGAATGTTTCCGATTGACAGAATTATCAGACATTCTAATCTAATTTCACAAGTTAACTACGGAAATTGCTTCCTCATTGTAATTTATCTCTCTGCTCCTATTTCAGTGACTTGAGGCGGCACAGTGATCGTCAGTTATCCACCAAATGGAGAGAGTATGAGAATATAGTCTATAATGATGAGGGGTTACCTGTAATCCTGGCTACACATCGAGGTGAAAAAGCTGATGAGAAAATGCCTTTCTATCAGCAAAGCTGGCTTCATGGCAGCTGCAAGTCTAACACTTACAGTAAAGAGCCAGCTGTCGCTTCTATACTTGAAAAACCTGACACCACAATAAGTAACGGTCAATCAAACTACATGAATGACCCACTATTACTAAGCCTGCTTGATACCACCAAAAAGACACAGGATAAGCGCAAAACAAGCCTTAGTTTCTATGAGGAAAAGCTGATGAACAGGGACAGTGGTACAGATTCCCCAACTACAAACTATTACGAAGACCACAACATCTACAGCCTTATTCAATCACTTGGAAAGGGACCAGCAATAGCGAGAAGCCTTGCAGAGATGGATATCTCCACAAAGTATGGAGGACTTGGGGGTCCCTCATATTCCCCCACATCTCCTTCGGCTTTGTCTCCTATTCCTGGATCATCAACCCGACATTTCAACTACGAACAGCAGCAATCAGTGAGCCCATCACAGGGAACAAAGTCATCTCCTGTCAGGGTAAGTACAATGAAGAAAATTTTTAAATTTCAATTGGCAAATGCGATGAAATTCTTGGTATTTTCCTACATGACAATGGGCATTATTTCTTTTCCATGATATACATAAGGCAGAATAAGTTGGCTGTCATAAGTGTGCTGTAAAAACTGCCCCTTAGGATTATTGCAATGATGAGTGTGATTATTTTGCAGGTGACTGTCATATAGACTTTATAAGAAGCTGGGATTTTGGCAGAGAACAATATGAAACTATGCACCATACTGACCCTAGTATAATCAGCCGTTTATGCATTTCTGAATAGATTAAAATTTATGACATAACACAGTTTGTCGAAAACCTTGCACATGTACATAATAATGTAACATATTATACCTAAGTATCATGTAACGATGGGTGTTTTGACCCTTAAAATCAGATTGAGCTTCTTTTTTTTCATCATAAATTTTCCTCATGTTTTCTTCCCCTTCTTATGAATTATAGTGACATTCCATTTTCCATATTGATTAACACTGTGTCTCTGTTTATCATTATATTATATTGATTTTTTGTCGAATCTTTTTCATGTAAATTGCTCAAAACATCTCATTTTCTAGACAAGCATGAATTTGTTCACAAATGTGAAACTCATTGCAAAGCACCATAAAAATATTATGTATCACAGGTTTCGCCAAAGTTTGATATTGGCGCAGTATTTGATCAAACAACAGGTTTTGTCCTACTATTTACATTTTGTCAGTCCATGAGATATATAGAAGCCTCCTTGACTCATCGATGGCTGTCAGACTAGAATTGAAATCCCGATCCTGGAACATACCGTGAGACAGTCGGAGGAGGCATAAATCCTGGCCTGGAGTAGCCAGACTTGCCTGCAGTAGTAGTATATGCTGAAGTAGGCCTGCTATTACCAGAATAATGCGCCTTTTACCTGCAGAATAAATAAAGAATTTACATAGCAATATACACAATCATTAATACTAGTGCAGAGCTTTCTAGCCTGTATTCTGGATACACCAGACATAGTAATCATTAACTTTCTATTATACATCTACAACTACATGGTGTGGTTTCATTCTATCAGGGAGAGTGATCGTATTGTGTATAGAAACTTTTCATTCTTAGGGTAAAAGTGAGAGTTGTCCTCTTCATTGACAGGAGCGGACAACTTTATCAACTGATCATCCTGTCACCCTGTTGGTTACTCAAGTAATCACTATTATTGCCTGTTTTGTGAACACTAATGCAATTTATAAACCACACATTATGTCAGCAGCTCTAACTCCTAGTCTGAGATAACAGCATGTGCTTTCATGCGGAGTAACATGTAACTGTTCAGTTAGTACATATTCTAGGACTTTCAGCATCTGTTTTACTATATGATGCTCCAACACCATACATAGGATTGTGATTGTGTCCATGAGTCATAAAATTCTTCACCCTGGCACCTAAAAGAAAAAGACAATTTAAAAACTCTATCGAACACGTTTCGATCTCGTTTAAATGCATTCTACAAAGCTTCCGCTATATTTTCTTTGAGATATCAATCGTGTTCTCATTTTATGCAGCTTTTTTCTCCTGGTAAGAGTTTGATGATGACAATATAAATAAATCAGGAATCATAACCTTTAAACACGTCAGCCACATGGTTGAGAGTAAAGTTGGAAGGTCTGTGCTTGTTTGGTCCTAAGATCTCCTTCATTCTATAAAACCACATCTATAGAGGATTTTCCAACATAGGTGTCACCTGATGGATCTGAGGATATATGCGTGCATAATAAACACAATGATGACATCAATGGAGTTCCCACGTAAGTGGTAACGGGCGCAGATCAAGCCTATCCCTAAAAACTGATAATGATGGCCAATGGTGGTGTTGATCATAATGTCACTTTAATCTGAATATTAATCAGATAAGTTCATTTCAGAGCTGAGATAGCTCCCACTGAAGAATCAGAGGGGTCCAGGACACTGTGCATTATGTCAGTGATGGCCAGCATCGCTATAAAAAGACGTCATGTCTCGCATAGCAGCATTATCAATTACAGACATCACCGGTTTATCTATCGCTCGGACTCTACAGACATATCACAGTTCAAAGACTTCCAACATCAATCCTGACATTAGCAATTGCGGTATAAAAAGCAACAGCGTGTCACAAGTTTCAGTCTACCCTCAAACATCATAACTGTCCCTTACTGTATTACAGAGTTGGTAGGTAATCTGTATTATTGTTCATGTCTCATAGTTCTTATGTTATACTCACTGACTGAAATCGTCAGGCATCAGTTGAAATGGGGTACAGACAAAATCCCGCAGCCAGAATCCCAAAACCAAAAATCCCAATGGACAAAGTCCCGCAACCAAAGTCCCATAGCCAAAGTGCCAGAGTACAAGGTCCCAAAGACCAAAACACCAGAGCCCAAAGTCCCAAAGACCAAAGTCCCGCAGCCAAAGTCCCGCTGCCAAAGTCCCAATGACCAAAGTACCAATGACCAAAGTACCAATGACCAAAGTCCCAAAGACCAAAGTCCCAAAGTCCCGGGGCCACAATCCCGCAGCCAAAGTCTCAATGCAAAAAAAATTTAAATTTTGATTTCGAATATAAATTTGTTTTCCATATTAAAAACATTTTACATAACATTTTAAGCAAGTTTTGTCTTCAATTATATTCTGATAATACACTTTCATAGTAGTTTTATATCATGCTCTCATTGTCTGTAGTATGTTTTCATTCAGGGTCAAAATTCGGCTAGTTTCTGGATGCATAAGGATAAATCATTATGTCTACTCTACTCTAGTGGTTGAAAAGTATCAATAATAATCCCCTTCATAGACTTCCAAACCAAAATATTTTATATTCCATCCTTAAAAGTATATTCTTGACGTTGCCCTTTCACTATGGAGTGGGTATAACTCCACTACTCAGCTAGGAGAAGCTGAAAACTTATAAATAATAGTCGTTAACATATTATGGTGCTAGCTAAAAGTTAGTTCTGACCTGTTTATCTTACTCACAGTAAACAGAGGACCACTGAAGTATAATTAAGTTTATTTGAAATTTGTTCATGTTTGTTCAGATTAGTACATTTTGCAGGCTTTTTCGGTTACATCTGGAACCTGCTTTTGGACTGTTTTTCTAAGGGTCACAGCTTTGTCACACATGTTTATTGTGCTGAAATACAAGGTTTGGGGAGAGGAAATTTCCGAACTTGATCAGGACCAGACAGATATATCCCATCACGACATGGCCGGGACAGAGCAATAGGGTTCAATCAGGATTTATCGCAAATGCTCAACATGGTTACAAGGGACAGTATAGAATATCATAGGAGTACTGGAATTCTGATACAAAGCGCATCAAACCATATGGCCATTCTGACAAGTTACACTAGAAAACCTGAACCTCTCGGTAATTCTGCCTCGCTTCTCGAAACTTTTTTCCCTAGACACTATGTACAAATCACCCTTCAAGGTCTACGAGTTTGAGAAAATGTGCAGATGATTTAAAAAGTAAGAAAAATGAGAGGACGACTCTAAAAAGGTACATAAAACCAGTTGTTATGCATGATGGAGAAGCTTTACTACCATCATCAATATTTTGAAATATAACTACGCTATAAGCCCATCAGTAAAGGATAACATAAAAAAAGGTCTCAGCTACAGTTTTTTCATCTGCATGCTGCATAAAGATGGTATGGCAACTACTATAAATCTGTGATCAATAGGTTAGCCTTATAATTTCTGTTACAAATGATCCATTTTTTAATGTAGAGATATTAACAGTGATCAATGAAGCTGAAAAAGTGTATTAAAGGTGACAAAGTATGGTCTAGTCATTCGCACAAAAGCTTCATCGTTTGTGCCGAAAGAAAATGTTTGGTAAATATATTGAACTCATATACTGTACTGGTATGGTGTTCACCAACTTTGTAATACTCACGTAATACTTGTGTCAGCACAATATTAAGTTTTGTACACATGGTAGAATAAATTTAGGCCTAAACTGCATTGTTTCTTACAATTTTTATGACAGCAATAACTTTGTTCGAACATTGACAACTCTATAAAGAGGATGCTCTGGGCATGCGGTGTGAGGATACATAAGCCAGCGACCCAGACACCTCCATCCATATATGAATGGCCGTATATCCTTGGAACTCGCCATGGATACCCCAATGTGAGTAAATATCTATGTTTATGTTTTTTCAATGCAAGTATATCATATCTTATCTACTAACTCTGGAATATGAAACCAACTTTCTACACTAACTTTTGTCACTTATTACATTCTCTACTGCCCTAATAGGCTGTCTAATGATTGTCTCCTACTTCTAACATGAGACATTGAACATGAATTGCAAAACAAAGTGCTCATCAGCATAAAAAGCGCTGAGAAACATGTTCTTATACTTACCGAAATATCATCAACCGGACACCCCAGCTGCCTAACCAACCCTTGACAGAGGTGACAACTTTGCTAGTGAAAAATCCTTCTGTTGTGTTTTGGGTTTCGTGGTCAGGGTTTGGCTACAAGACATAACCAATTGCAGAATGAATGGAGATTTCTAGTAAATGAGATACACCCTCTTCACCGGGAATTCTGCTGACCACATGTTCCTCCGCCCTCTGCTGTGTATCTCTATTTTAACTTAAATTAAAATTGGCAATATGTGACCTATTAACAGGCTACAGCAGGCTAGAACCTTTAATCACATCATAGCACCATAGCCCTCTACCATCCATTATCAATATTTAAGTTCCCAGACTAATATGAATGCAACTGGTATTCTACTCTGTGATATAATTTATCTGCCACACATAGCGCCTGATTTTTTTAGAATCCTCTCATATATCGCGGCCTCTCAAGCCATGGAGAATATAGTCACTATAGTCGGAAGGCAGAGGAAAGAGATTTAATTTAATTTAATATTAACTTTATTGAACCGGTCAATGCCGTTTAAAGCAAATAAAGACCATGTTAAAATAAAATGCCATCAATTATATTGATAAAAAAACACTTTTTCTGCACAGAGATGTTCTATACATCGGGGTGGCTAGTTGTTCATGTCTAGTATGAGTAGTAGTGCTAGAGCTAGGGAAGTATTTGTGTGGTGGATGGTTAGGATTTAGAGAAAGCTTTCTAGAATATCTCAGGCAGCACAAGTCTGAGTAAACTGAAAGTTCAGTCAGTTGAAATGCTTTTAATTTCTGGTCATAGTCTTCAATATATGGTAGAATAATTCTAAGGCACAGTTTTGCAGACGCTCTAACCTCTCTTTGTCTGACTTAGTTATAAACGGGAACCAGCATTGGGCTGCATAAGATAGCGTAGATAATATCTTGCTCTGATAGAATAAATTATATTGACAATCATTTATTACAATTTGTTTATTACCACGATAACTTCAAACTAAAACACTTTACTCAGGCTATACTGATAGTCAAAAAACTCAAATGCAGTACTACAAATTCTTTAATGTTTTAGGCGTCATATTGATGCAGTATCCGGAGTAGAAGTATTGTCACGCAGTAATTTCATCCAAGCCTGCATGAAGCGGCAATGTTTTGCATATGTATTTGTATTTTTGTTGTCATACTATCCAGAATTTTTCACATCATGCTCCCACTACTGTCAGATAAATGGACTGACGGCTCAATATTCGTGGTGATATAAGCTTAGAGAAGTTCATATACAAACATTCAAGGATGCAGCGTCAGGCTTTGGACTTTGGGATTTTGGCTTTGGGGCCTTGGCCTTTGGGACTTTGGCCGCGAGACTCTGGTCACGGGACTTTAGTCTTTGAGACTTTGTTCATTGGTACTTTGGTCTATGGGACTTTGGTCACGGGACTTTGGTCTTTGGGACTTTGTTCATGGTACTTTGGTCTTTGGGACTTTGTTCATGGTACTTTGGTCTTTGGGACTTTGTTCGTTGGTACTTTGACCTGGATTCGTTGAAATTCAGCACTCAGACAGGCTCTGTTATTTTACCGTAAGATGTAAATTTGTATTAGGAATACCTATGTCCTCATATATGCATGTTTGTATTTCAAAATTTTAGAATGATGGATTTCAAGACTATATACTCTTCATGATGGCAGTATTCTCGGTTCTCTTCACACTTGCTGAAAGCGGCAGTGTTACCTGTTCTCTTAAGCCTCTAGTAAGATATTTCACAGTTCAGATAACAGTTGTCAAACACTATTATCAGTATTAGAGTCAAATTCAACTGGTTGTTTTCCCCTAAATAAGTGCAATTTGTGTTTTACACTGAGAAAGAGAGTTAATAACATTACATTTCCTTTTTTGATATGATGGATGATAGAGAACTGAAGAGTCTCAAAATCAATTCTGTTGCAGTTCGTACTGTAAAAGAAATGCTAAGCTAGTAGTTGATAATATAATACAATATAATAAAATATAAGCAAAAGTCACAGCATTTACGTATTGCTTGGGCCTGAACATTGAAGTTGATTTCTTCTATTTAGCAGGCTATGTGTGCATGTTCTGACGGAGTCAATCATTTTTGTAAGCCAAAGCCTGGAATTTCAACTGTAGGGTGCACAAACCAAGGACATTGCATCTTTGAAGAAGACAAGCCTGTGACAGAATCAACAAAGTGCTGTTCACTATGTGTTCACTATATATGTTCTTGGTATGCTGTTATTCTTCTAATATTGGAGATAGTTATTATATGTGACTGTACTGACGTAGTAAAAATAAAGCTCTCATCGTTACCTCTAAAGTGTTCCACAGAAAAATATTTCTTGAAACTAGATTAGATCAGATTAACCATCGCTTATCTGATATTAGATCAGATTAACCATCGCTTATCTGATATTAGATCAGATTAACCATCGCTTATCTGATATTAGATCAGATTAACCATCGCTTATCTGATATTAGATCAGATTAACCATCGCTTATCTGATATTAGATCAGATTAACCATCGCTTATCTGATATGAGATCAGATTAACCATCGCTTATCTGAAAGGATTCTCTCAAGTTACTCTTCTCTATTGGCATTTATGTTTTAATCATAAATTTTCTCTGGTGTGGTACAGCGTGTGGTACAGCGTGTGGTACAGCGTGTGGTACAGCGTGTGGTACAGCGATTCCCAAATTGATGAAAAACAGATAGACCAGAGCATTTTATAACCCGATAGCTGAGTTGATCGTCCTGTATGTACTAAGCCCAATAACCTGCAATGTAGAAAGCTTAAGGCACTGAGTTGACATCACCATCTCACCACGTAGCTCTGTTACAGATGATTTATCATAGATTGTGTGTTATGTAACCATCGAAAGTTCAGCTGGTACAGGCAGGTGGATAACTCGGCATACATTATCAGCTAAGAGACAGACAGTGCCCTTTATCGACCGTCATTCATGACGCGCTTTTATCAAAACAAGATTCATAATAGTATGATCTTGCTTTATATCGTCACCGCCCAAGGTTACCAAAAGTTGTACAGACATTGAGTGTAGAGTGCCTTGAATGGAAATGAATGTCAAAACGCTGTGAATTTTAGTTTATACATTCATACATTAAACTTTTTGATGGATCTCTTTCAATTATTTTCGCAAGATCCTAAGATTCATAATCTGCACCTTTGAAAACCCTCAGTAACAGTGTTTCCAGATCATTGGGGGCTTGAAAGCTGATAAATCTCAATTTTAGTGACATTATTCATAGAAAAATTCAAGAAATTTGGCCGCAAAACAGGCAAAAATTGATATAATTGACTATTCAAATACCAAAATTATTTCCCAAACATGTCCTATGAGTTTTCAATAGTGCATATTCTGAATCAAAAATCATTTTTATCCTATTAAAAGCGGTTTTCAAGATAACGCCCTTTTCAGCTCCTCTTTCCTATCCTGCGCGGTTTAAAAGTACCAAACTGGAGAGTGGACATCTCCGAATAGATGCTCAAATTAGAGCTCCGTAAACTGTCTATACATCAAGTTGGTTACTTTGAACAAGATGAGCCACAATACGAGGGTTGCCAGGATCCACTATGACTTCTTTATTGACAGCTTTGGTAACAACAACAATTATCCAAGGCACCAGCTTGTGCCCTCCTTCGCCGCTATTCTAAACATGAGACTGGCAACACTGTTTGCTAGTAACATTGATGTAGGTAAAGTCACAATGCCAGACATAATGGTTATATTATTTGGGCAGCAGATAAGACAGTTAATGGCAATGACCTTCTTATGAGCTAGCCAGCCAGTGTAAAGCCGGTGCAAGGGTAAATATAAGGGTTTTATCTGGTTAGTGCATTTTCTTCAGTGCTAAGTCAACCTATTAGAAACTTTAAGTCGCAGGAGCCATGCTACAATATTAAATTCCTGCAATACCACTCAAAAGCGGGTATTTTCCAATGCAACATGTGCAGAAAGCTGTATGGACACTGCATGTCCAGGAGGCTTTGAGTGAACATGAATGTCTTAGGGCCCATTCTACAGGGGGTCTTTCAATTAAAAACAGCCAAAATCGCAAACTGATCGCTCACTCAGAGATCGCTCACTTATTAATGGAGTTATATATACATTCTGAGTGAGCAATTTAAGAGCGATTTTGTCTAATTGAAACACCAAGTGAGTGAAAATTTTGAGCGATGTAATTGTGATAACTTACTTAAGTAAAGCTTAACTCATTCTAATTGAAAGACCCCCCCCCCCCCTGAAAGATTCTGATTGAATACCACAGCTGCTACAACTGTCCATGCATTTCTTCAACATGCAATTAAAATGTGTTTTGACCCTTAATCAGATTGAGCTTCTCTTTTTTCATTCATAAATTTTCTTCCTTCTCTCTATGAATTAAATATACACCACATTCCATTTTCAATATTAATAAACACTGTTTCTCTGTTTATCACTATATTATTATATTGATTTTTTGTCAAATCTTTTTTTTTTATTTTATGTAAATTACTCAAAACATCTCAAATCATTTTCAAGACATGCATGAATTTGTTCACAAATGTGAAACTCATCGCAAAGCACCATAAAATATAATGTCACACCGGTTTCACCAAAGTTTGATATTGGCACAGTATTTGATCAAACAACATGTTTTGTCCTACTATTTACATTTTGTCAGTCCATGAGATATTTATAAGCCACCTTGACTCATCGATGGCTGTCAGACTAGAATTGAAATCCTGATCCAGGTACTATCCGTGAGACGGTCGGAGGAGGCATAAATCCAGGCCTAGAGTAGCCAAACTTGCCTGCAGTAGTAGTATATGCTGTAGTAGGCCTGCTAATACCAGTTGCAGAACTAGACCCTGGATTGTATGTAGAGGGGTTTGCTGCAGCTTTCCCGCGTCCACGACCACGACCAGACTTGCCACCTCTTGCACCCCTAGATATAAAAAAATTGAAACTACAATAGGATGGATTTGATAAAATAGACACACATAGAATTCTCTGTCAACGCAGCAAGATGAGCGCTAAGGTTACAATATTATCACAGAGTATGCAAAATTATGCTCAACAATAATAGAATGGTGATTAGTTTTCCTTGTTATATGAACAGTCAACTATCAAATATAGAAACAACCATTCCCCTTCAGGTCTAGGTTTCATGTTCTTCAGGAAAGTGTATCAAATCAGAGTTACCTTTCCATAGGAGCTCAAAATCATGCGAATCATAGCACAACCAATAACAGTACTTACCCCTTCTTCTTTCTAAAATTGTTGGTTTTCTTTCCGCCAAAGTACTCAGATGTGTTAGATGTCTTAGCTCTCTTTGATCCTCCCCCTCTACCCCAAGACTTACGCTTGGTTCCACCCCTGCCGACAGCCCCACTTGTTGAGGGACCAGCTTGCCAGTCTTCCTCCCTGGCAGTTACATCTATCTCGTAGCCAGGCAAGTCTACAGAACAACAGCAATATGATGATATAAATAGGATTTATGACAATTGGTTCGCTCGTATCTAATTCACCCGCTTGAGAAAAGAAGGGGGGAGCATTCAGAGGAGAAGTGTGTTAAAAATCAAAAGCATAAGCAATTTACTAAGGGGCTGGAATGTGCTTTTGGCGATATTTAGCGCTGCTGATTTTTAAGCCAAGTGAATCAGGAACTGAACTGTTTGATCTCACTATTCAACTTACTTGCTACTTTATTGTTGAACTCGGTGGTTATAGTGAGAAACTTCATTCCCTCAAACTTGGCATACTTGTGTTCAGGGAAGCCATCAATCTCACAGAGACCTGGTCTAGTGATAGGAAGTCTCTCAGACATCTGACGTAGTGTGCTCAGTGTAGCCACGTTCTGAAAATTCATCTTGTGTAGCTTAGCTGTGAACAAGAGAGATATTAAACACATTAATAAGTTTGTTTCACAGAAATGTCAGCTTTAATTGAAGCTAAGGTCACCAATAGATATAGGCCCGTTTTAGGATTCAAGCTAGCTTTGATGGAACTATTGGACAATCATAATCTTACAGTCACTTACCCACATCTTTACACAGTGCCAGTAGTTTCTGGAAGCATTCTTCCTTTAGGTCAAGAAGAGCAGACTGGTCTTCATTAGTACTGTCTCTTACCAGTGTAGCCTTCTTTTTGGCGCCTTGTATTACCAGAGTTATACGCCTTTTTCCTGTAGAATAAATATACACACAATCATTAATACTAGTGCAGATCTTTCGAACCTGTATTCTGCATAATTCACACAAACATTGTAATCATTAACTTTCTGATTTTCCAACTACAACTACATGGTATGGTCTCATTCTATCAGGGAGAGTGATTGTATTGTGAATAGGAACTTTTCATTTGAGGGTAAAATTGAGAGTTGTCCTCTTTATTGACTTTATCAACTGATCATCATGTCACTTGATTGGTTACTCGAGTAATTATTGTTAATTCTGTGAACACTAATATAATAACAATTTACACACCACACATTATGTCTGCAGCTCTAACTCCTAGTCTGAGATAACAGCATGTGCTTTCATGCGCAGTGACATGTAACTGTTCAGTGAGTACATGTTCTAGGACTAGTTTACGCAGGAATCTCTCAGCATCTGTTTTACTGTATGATGCTCCAACTCCATACATAGGATTGTGATTGTGTCCATGAGTCATAACATTCTTCACACTGGCACCTAAAGAGAAAAGACAATTAAAACAATCTATCAAACCCATTCGGATCAATCTGAATACATTCTACAAAGCTCTCGCTGTATTTTGTTGAGATATCGCCATGTTCTCTTTTTATGCAGCTTATTTCTCCTTGTTAGAGTTTGATAATGATAATATAAATAAATCGGGAATTATGACCTTTGAACACGTCAGCCACATGTTTGAGAGTAAAGTTGGAAGGTCTGTGCTTGTTTGGTCCGAGGATCTCCTTCATTCCTGCACACACTTTCTTGGCATCCTCTGTGATATCTTTTTCTGTGTAGGTTCCCTTCAAAATAAAATAAGCAAATCCAACTAGGGCTACATAGAAATATCGACATTAGTTATATCACAGAAGAGTGTTTTTATTGCAGGAGCAGTGGTAGAGGGAAAGGTGAATGTACCCATACAAGTGTTTATGCATCAGTAGAATAATAATTTCACAGCTTGGAAATTTGGTGCAATTGGCGCTGGATTATATTTCTCTTCAAATATCAAATCAATCTATAATTTTTATTCAGGTCACCTTTTGAAGACAGTTATCACATGTAGCACCCGGATGTTCTCCACATGTTTTATTGTCAAAGTATTCTCCAAAGTATTCCAGCTGCTGGGCTCGCCTGCAGTCTGTTGAGTTTTCACAGTACGTTATCATTCTCCACAGGTTGTCTGTATGTGTCTTCTTACTAGCAAAGGTAGCATTTTTATCCACTATTTTCAGAAATAAACATGATAAACAACATTAGCAGGAATCCAAGCCATCCACTTTTTAGTCTTGTAAGATTCAATACTTTTAAAACATCCTCTCGCAGACCTGTGATTTTTAGATCCGAACAGTGTAGGACTGAGATGAGAAAGAAGAGCTTGTTTCAGTTATTTTTGAGACATAACTCTTAATTCTTTTCTTCTTTTTTTAATGGATTAAGCCTAATGTGATCGTTTTTGCATAATAGATGGTTTAAATACTCATACATCAATATATACATACATCAGTTTTTATTTGATTCTTACCCGGGAGTTTAGGACAAACTCCCTGTTTATATTATGCCGTTTCATTATGATTTGCTTCAGGTTGGGTAGCGGTACAAAATTGAAAGTTAAAGATCAACAAAGACATAAACTTGGTGCTTACTTTCTATCATACGCCTCATTCTGGGAACATCAGAGTAATTATAGAAGAGGATACAGGTAGACAGCCTGCCGTCTCTGCCAGCTCTTCCACTCTCCTGATAGTAACCTTCTACTGACTTAGGTAATGAATAGTGAAACACAAACCTCACATCTGGCTTGTCTATTCCCATTCCAAAAGCAATTGTTGCACACACCACCTAGTGGTAAAAATAAATGTCTATTAGAACTGTATCTGTCCAGACCTGGCTAATATGAATGGCTTGATTTGACACAAGCAAGCAATTCACCCTAGCCATGTCTTTTTGGATTAGGATCATAAATACAGGAGGTCTACTGTGTGCTTGCACACAGTATAAACATCCCCCTCTGCCTCTTTCAAAAAAATAGTAGCCGGCAACGGCGGGCAGTGGTATAGGGTATCTACCCCACACAAGCCACCTGCACTCAAGTGGGCCCGTCAAATAGGGCCCGTCAAATAGGGGGCTCAAATAAGACCTAGTGTATAGAAAAGAAATATTAACGACCATCTGTATTACTTATCAATCAAAGCCAATAAAAATCATACAAAACTCAACTCATAAGTGATTTTGTGTTTTAATGTACCAGAGATTTCCACGACGGTCACAGAAGGAGAACTCTATTTACACTGAAGACTTGATGTGTGTATTATATGAGGTATTAGTACCCTAACTATCAAAATGGCAGCTAACTAGCGACATGGACTTCCACAATGGAGCTGCATATAGATCTTAGGTTACTCAACAACACCCTGTTCCTACCTTGCAGCCCTCATCATTGATCCACTTGCTCTGTACAGAGGCACGCTTCTCATCATCGAGACCAGCGTGATAAGCCTGAGCTGATATACCAGTTCCTCTCAAGTCCTCCGCAACCTGATAATATAGTTAAAAGTATAAATAAACTTACCTCCTATTATTTTGGGCTTTTGGTTGTAGCAAAGTCAGATTTACTAAGGCACTATACTTTTCATCAAAACTCATTTTGCAAATCATATAATATAATAAAGTGGGAATCTGATTCAGTTGTGGCTTAACCACATGGTTTGTTCAACATCGTCATTATCTGTCAAATCAAGAAGTTGAACCGTAAACATATTAACAATTTATTTATAGATTTACCATAAAACATATAAATAAGTATTATTATATGTTTACAGCTCAGAGTCTTGATTTGACCGATAATGATGGTGTTGATCAAAATGTCATTTTAATCAGATAAGTTCATTTCAGAGCTGAGATAGCTCCCACTGAAGAATCAGCGGGGTCCAGCACATTGTGCATTATGTCAGTGATGGCCAGCATTGTTATAAAAAGACATTATATCTCGTATAGCAGCATTATCAATTACAGACATTGCCTGTTTATCTGTTGCTCGGACTCTACAGAGATATCACAGTTCAAAGACTTCCAAGTTCAAAGACTTCCAACTTCAATCCTGACATCAGCAATAGCGGTATAAAAAGCGGCAGCGTATCACAAGTTTCAGTCTACCCTCAAACATCATAACTGTCTCTTACTGTATTACAGAGTTGGTAGGTAAACTGTATTATTGTTCATGTCTTATATTTCTTACGCTATATTCACTGACTGATATTGTCAGTCATCAGTTGAAATTCAGCACTTGTGATGTAAATTTGTATTAGGAAGCACCCGCGCTGACTATGTTCACTTATATGCATGTTTGTATCAGCGCATATTTTTGAAATTTTAGAATGATGGCTTTCAAGACTTTACTCTTCATGATGGCAGTATTCTTGGTTCTCTTCTCACTTGCTGAAAGCAGCGGTGTTACCTGTACTCTTAAGCCTCCAGTAAGATATTTCGCAGTTCAGAATACAGTTGTCATAAACTATTATCAGTGAATCAAATTTGACCGGTTATATTCCCCTCAATAAGTGCAATTTGTATTTTAAACTGAGAAAGAGAGTTGTTAACATAGCATTTCCTTGCTGAGACCTGGTAGAGTAGAGTAGAGTAGAGAACTGAAGAATCTAAAAGTCAATACTGATGCAGTTCATACTGGAAAAGAATAGCTAAGCTAGTAATTGATACTATAATACAATATAGTACTATAATACAATATAATACTATAATACATTATAATACTATAAAACAATATAACATTATAATGTAAGCAAAATTCACAGCATTTATGTATTGATTGAGCTTGAACATTGAAGTTGATTTATTCTATTTTGCAGGCTATGTGTGCATGTTCTGACGGAGTCAATCATTTTTGTAAGCCAAAGCCTGGAGTTTCAGCTATAGGGTGCACAAACCAAGGATATTGCATCTTTCAAGAAGACAAGCCTGTGAAATAATCAACATAGTTCTGACTCTGCGTTTGTTTCATAGTTTTCAAATTGATGTATAACCTGCCATGTCCTGTTATGTTGTGATACATTGGTAAATAAACTGTGCTACACTATATATGTTCATTTTGTGCTGTTATTCTACAAATATTGGAGATAATTTTTATAGGTCATTTATGCACTGACGTAGTAAAAATAATTCCCTCATTTCTAAGGTGTTCTACAACAATTGAAAACAATTTCTTGAAACGAGATTAGATCAGATAAACAATCAGTTATCTGATTGAATTCTCTAAAGTTACTCTTCCTTATTGCCAATTATTTTTTGATCATTAATTTTTGCTGGTTTGGTACAGCGTTTCCCAAATCGATGAAAACACATTAACCAGTGCATTTTATATCCCAATAGCTATTACAGGAGTTGAGCGAGATGTGGGGGCGGGAGCAGGAGGTGGTAGGTACATTCAAAGCTCTTCTGGGTAAATTTATGAGACTTGATCCCCACATGCTCGATTATAGACAGTTTTCTGAGCTCTTATTTATGCCTCAATTCGGAGTTGTCCTCTCTCCAGTTTGGTATTTCTTAACCCACGCTGCATAGGAAAAACCTGCTGAAAGACGGTTATATTGAAAACCGCTAATGTTAGTATAAAAATGATTTTTGATTCACCTATTCCCTATGAGACAGGGTTTCCAAATCATTGGAGGCTTGAATGTTGATAAATCTCAATTTTAGTGACGAAACTCATGAAAGATTCTGCCAAATTGTCCGCAAAACAGGCCGAAAATGCTATAATTGACTATCCAAATACTAATATTATTTCCCAAACTATGTCCATATGAGTTTTCAATGGTGCAGACTCTGAATCAAAAATCATTTTTATACTAACATTAGCGGTATTCAATATAACCCTCTTTCAGCAGGTTTTTCCTATGCGGCGTGGGTCAAGAATACCAAACTGGAGAGAGGACAACTCCGAATCAAGACATAAATAAGAGCTCAGAAAACTGTCTATAATCGAACATGTGGAGATCAAGTCTCATAAATTTTACCCAGAAGAGCTTTGAATGTACCAACCACCTCCTGCTCCCGCCCCCACATCTCGCTCAACTCCTGTAATAGCTATTGGGATATAAAATGCTCTGGTTAATGTTTTTCCAATGCGGCGTGGGTTAAAAGTACCAAACTGGAGAGAGGACAACTCCGAATTGAGGTATATATAGGAACTCAGAAAACTGTCTATAGCTGTTAATCTTGTTGAAACATGTCACTCTAATTTCTATGTGACTCTCATTTTTCATTTCTTCGGATAGCAAAGCTTCTCTCCACCATCACATACATAAAAGTATCTCAAACTTTAAGCATTTAACACAAGAAACCTACCTATTCCTCCCCCAACTTTTGCTTTAATTTCTTTGGCACGTTATGGAAAACATCCGTCCAGGATGATATTGTCTGCCAAATAAAATAGTATATATATATATATATATACACTCAAACACATTGTCAGCAAAACGTTAAGTCCTGCGCATATTCAAAACCAGATGTTTTACTTTTTGAAACTTTTTCAGGAATTTAGGGGGGGGGAGCGTGATGATGCTAAAACAGGGGCAACTTGGTAGAACCAATAACAGAGAAACAAATCAGGCTCTACTGAACAAAGCTAAAGGCACTGAGCTGACATCACCATCATAGATTGATGTATACAAAATTGATATACCATAGATTGTGGGTTATGTATCCATTGCAAGTTTAGGTTGTTATGTTATCAGCTAGGAGACAGACTTTGCCCTTTATCAACCCTCATTCATGACACACTTTTATGAAAACAAGATTCATAATGGTATGATCTTGCTTTATATCGTCCCCGCCCAAAGTTTTAAGGACATTGCATGTCCAGAGTGCCCTGTATGGAAATGAATATCTAAGGGCTGTAAATCTTAGTTTATGCATTCATAGATTAAACTTTTTAATTGATATATTTCAATTATTTTCGCAAGATATTCTCTAATGTATTCCTGGTGCCAATTAACCAATTTTTAAAATTGTAACAGGAAATTAACCGCTTGTTGTTATTTCTGTCTTGTTGATCTGATAAATGCAAAAACAAATGCATGGCAAGTTGGGATACTTCCAAAAAAATGTACAGTTTGACAATTGATTGTCTCCAACTCTGTTCAAGACATTCTAATTTCAGTCTGTGTGTAGATTATGAATCAATCAATTGCTGAACAGTGTGAAAATTGATATTATGATCAGTGCAGTAATAACTACGGCATGGAGTATCAATCGGTGGACTCTCTCAGCACAAGCTTCAATCCATGCTGTTAGGCAGCCTGTGCAGAGGCATTTAAAATACATCAAGTTGGTTACTTTGAACAAGATGAGCCACAATACTAGGCTTGCTAGGATCCAGCATTGGTAACAACAACAAACATCTGAGGCACTAGCTTGAGCCCTCCTTTGCCGCCAATCTAAACATGAGACTGGCAACACTCTTGGCTAGTAACATTGAAGTAGGTAAAGTCACAATGCCAGACTATGTGTTATATCATTGGGACAGCGCAGATTAAACAGTCAGTGATAATGACCTCCCCATGAGCCAGTGCAAAGCGGCAGTGCAAGAGTGAATATCAGGGTTTTATCTCGTTAGTGCATTTTCTTCAGTGCTACCTTAACCTATTAGAAACTCATTTTGTTATTATGTAACATTACTGAATTGTACCAACAATAAGCTGCATGAGCCATGCTACAATATTAAATTTTTTTCAATACCACTTTAAAAGCTCCTAGTCTTTTCCAATCTAACATGGGAAGAAAGCTGTATGGACACTGCATGTCCAGGAGGCTTTGAGTGAACATGAACGTCTAAGGGCCAAATACGTTGGTGTGATCATTCAATTACGTGTTGTTGCTATGTTATGAGCAACGGTTTCACCTTTATATATTAAATATTTCAATTTCATATCATGTCATTTCCGCAAGATCCCCCTAACATCACTTATTCTGGTTAAAATAAACCATCTTGGAAACTCTGATTTAATTTTGACTCAACAGTTGGTTGGTATTTCGATATTTGATAAAGTTGTTAATAAACAGTTAGTGACAGAAAGACCTCAAGATTGGACTGCTGGACAGATGGTTTGTCTTTAAATCTGGTCTTCATCATAAGCATTAAAACATAACAGTTTGTTTATAACAATGCTGAAACTAGTGCAGTAAGACTGGCTCCGGCTAGTCTGGGTAGATGCTATCATGAGCCACAGCTGCAGACTTAGCCATGTCACCCTTATTTTACATGGCACGTCTACTCATAGATTGATTAGATTGATCAGATTATACTATGAATTATCAGTTATATGTCTATTGATAGTTTAACTGGTACAGGCAGGCGGTTCATTTGACATCTCAAAACCCGATGTCAGCCAGGATTCAGACTTTGTTCGTCGGCACGAGCCACTCTTGGATATAGCCTAATGATTCATAATACATTGTGGGTGCGCTCTGACATGGCTCAATATGTTAACGCTGAGGTGGAACTTGCCAAAATAAGCATCATTGAAGCAATGAACTAAACCTCCGGTTTAGCAATGAACTAAACCTAAGTTCATTAGGCCATATCCAAGAGTGGCTCGTGCCGACGAACAAAGTCTGAATCCTGGCTGACATCGGGTTTTGAGATGTCAAATGAACCGCCTGCCTGTACCAGTTAAACTATCGATGGTCACATAACTGATAATTCATAGTATAATCGGAGGTTTAGTTCATTGATTGAAGGGACTAACAAATATTACTTATTACCAACAACCACATATACTAATAGTTTGCATTGAATTAATACCTTCAGTGAATTGAAATATGAGGGGTTATTGATTAGCATGATAAGGGCTGCTTCATTATTTTATATGAGGGAACAACGTCAATACATTAAACATATTATCACTCCTCTGTGAGTTAAATTCCTTCATAATGTGGATTGATTTTACCAAACTTGAAAGTACAGATGGCGAATACCCACCCATATGTGAACCAAGGAGGAACAGGGGAAAATTTATTGAGTTACATTTTAACTTGAGTTACTTCAATAACGGAAACAAATTTATCAAAAGCAGCGAGGCAATCCTCGACAACTAAATATAAGTAGTTATCACTCCTCTCCGCTGTTTCTCCTTGTCTCATCTAAAAATGATGCTATTTTTCAAGTGTATTGCGTTACATTTCTTAGGTTCATGGTGTGGTGCATGTTATTTATGAGTCAATCGTGAGTAGTGATAAATATGATCAGTGTATTTTATCAAATGAACATGAACATTTTATATAGGATTACCTTGAATGATGCCCCTCAGGTAGGCTCAGACACCCAAGTATCTTACTGCCTTGGGAAAATACTGCTTTTTGTGATGTATGTGCATTTATATCGACTCTAGTTTTGCATGCAAGGCAACTTCACTATTTTCACAAGCAAGTATGTATACCGCAACCTCTTTCTCACAGCTTTTATAGTTAGTAAAAGCAATACAATCAATCAAAATTTTCAGGCATGATCTATTTAGTTGTAATTGCCAGAATAAAGTTCTAACAAGACAAGACAGCTGTGGGATTTGGCAAGAAAGATTGAAGCTGAATAATTCAATAAATTTTACACTTATACCCAACGGGATAAAAATTGTTTTAGGGTTTTAACTTTCCCTATTTCACTGATTTCAAATTGGCTAATTATTAATCCGGTAATCTTGTATGAATTCAACTCTGTCAATATTTTCCTCCTGTAGACAGCTTTGAACAAGAAGAGCTGTGAAGCCAGGCATTTTGTTTAGTTTGACAGGAATGGTAACAGACATAATCCAATACACTGCAGATAGTGCCCAGCATCTTCTTTCCAAACATGACACTGGCGACAGTCTGGGTTAGTCACAGTGCAATATAATGGTGACATCAAATTTGACAGCAAAGGCAATGACCTCCATACTAACTAGCCCTTACAATGGGGTGCAGTGCAAGGTATATTTCAGGGCTTTATCTTTTCAGTGCAAGTCAAATTTTTCGATATAAATACATAGCAGTTTCAGAAGAATATCATTTAGCTCTGAATTGATAGAATTTCTAGTTCACTCAAGCTCTCTACAACTCCGATTAGGTTTGTCAAATATTTTGGAGCTTTCATATGTCATTATTGATCCTGCGGTGTGGTCACCAAACCATTATAGTTGCTCATATTCGCTTGGTATCTTACAAGAATTTTTTTCATGCTTGTAATGTCTCTTCTTTGTAATCACAACTGATCTTCTTATATCACATTATATTGACTATGACTGTGTCTCAGTTTTGTAATAGCCATAGACTTGTCATAGATTTGTGATAGTCATAGACATAAATGTATAATGCGAAATAGACAACATAATGTGTTCCCTCTCGATGTTATGCAATATCACCATTTATTTTATATCTGTAGAATGGCTCCAAAATTCCTGATGATGCTGATGGTGATAGCTTTGGTGTTCGCTGCAAGTGAGGCGATCAACTGCAACCTTGCGTATAATGGGGTGAGTTAAACAATTAAATTCCACATGAAAGCTATTCTACAAAGTCATTTTGCGAAAAGCTGAACAACTACAACATACGCAAACATTTGTATTAAAATATCACATACCATCAATGTCTCATTTCGATTCTTACAGATGGCTTGTAAATGTGATAACGGAGTGACTACTTGGTGTACTACTGGTATAAAGTACCAAGGGTGTGACGGGATGAAATGTATACCAGCCTAACCTCGAAGCTGCCACAAAAGGAACTCGCTCTTTGCCAACAACAATCATAAAAAATTTTATGAGAATTTTGTAACTGAATGTACTAATGTGGCAATGAGTTGATCTAATGATAATAAAATGGGTTTAAGGGAATGCATCTTTATTTTTATTCAAACTTAGAATAAGGTTACTAAAACTATCAATTTCCATACAAACACCTGTTCCAGGTAACTGCCATAGCTGCAGACTTAGCCATGTCACCCTTATTTTACATGACACGTCTACTCATAGATTGATTAGATTGATAACAGATTATACTATGAATTATCAGTTATACGTCTATTGATAGTTTAACTGGTACAAGCAGGGCCAGTCACTTGAGACATCTCAATATCTATGTCAACCAGGATTCAGACATTGTTCGTTGGCACAAGCCATTCTCGGATATATCCTAATGATTCATAATACATTGTGGGTGCACTCTGACATGACTCAACATGTTAACATTGAGGTTAAAAATTGTCACATATGCTTTTTAAGTTTTGCTAATTGCAAATTGGCTTATTATAAGTATGTAATCTTTGGTTAATGTCACTCTGTGAATATTTTCATCCTGTAGGCAGGCAAAGCTTAGCTTTGAGCAAGAAGAGCTGTGATGCCAGACATGTTGTGTAATAAGTAGACTTCAGTTTGACTGTCACAGACCTAATCCAACACACTAGCCAGTGCCTCCATTTTAAACATGACATCAAATTTGGTAATAACCTCGATACTGGCCCCTGCTGCGCTGCAGTGCAAGGTATACTTCAGGGTTTTATCTCGTCAGTGCACATAAAATATTTCCATATAAATACCGTTTCAGTTTCAGAAGGATATCATTTAGCTCTGAATTGACTGAATTTCTAGGTTCATTCAAGTTCTCCACCTCCCTTCAGGTTTGTCAAATATGTTGAAGCTTTGGTTCCATGCCTCGAATGAGTGGTCCGCTCAATTTCGAATGAAGAATGCTAACAATTTCCATGATAGAAAAAAACATGAAAAAAATCTGCCGCGGCCGGGACATGAAATCGATCAAGCGTAAAGCTGGTATCAAATCGTTATATGGAAACATAGTGATAAGTTGTTAAATCATCCTTACTCATAGCCGTTTGGTATTTTGCAAGAAATTTCATGCTCATGCTTAGATATCACCGAAGCTCATGTCTCTCCTTCGTACTCACAACTGATTATCTTACTGTATACATTGTACTGACTGTGATGGTCTCTCAGAGTTGTAATGCCATAGACATAATTGTATAATTCAAAATGGAGAATATGGTGTGCTCCCTCTCAATGCAATGCAATATCACCATTTATTTCATATCTGTAGAATGGCTCCAAAATTCCTGATGATGCTGGTGGTGATAGCTTTGGTG
The DNA here is from genome assembly GCA_914767715.1 of Membranipora membranacea. Classification (NCBI taxonomy): domain Eukaryota; kingdom Metazoa; phylum Bryozoa; class Gymnolaemata; order Cheilostomatida; family Membraniporidae; genus Membranipora; species Membranipora membranacea. The sequence goes on along the minus strand of OU612065.1, from coordinate 13,912,984 downwards.
TTTGCTGCTAGTGAGGTGCTAAACTGCAACCTTGTGCAAAATGGGGTGAGTTACACAATTAAAATCCACTCGAAGTCTACTCTACCAATGAATTGCGCAAAAGGCTGAACAACTACAACATAGGCAAATATTTGTAAGAAAATATCATATGCCATTACTGTCTCATTTCGATTCTTACAGGTGGCTTGTGAATGTGATAACGGAGTGACTAATTGGTGTCCTACTGGTATTAAGTACACAGGGTGTGAAGGGACGACATGTATACCAGCCTAACCTTGAAGTTGCCACAAAAGAAACCTACTCTTTGTCACCAACATCATAAAAATTGTATGACAATTTTTATAGTGTTCTAATGTGGCAATGAGTTCGATCTATTGATAATAAAATGAGTTTAACAGAAAGAATCTTTGATTTTTTTTTCAAACTTAGAATAAGGTTACCAAAGCTATTATTTTCCTACAAACGCCTGTTCCAGGTACCTGCCTCGTCAAAAAAAAACAATTGATCAAAATCATTCTCTGTATTATGATTTCACTGAGAATAGGAAGTGCTTGTTTCTTGTATTGCACATCCTGTTCACTGCGACATCATAATGCAGAGAATGAGAGTTACCTTCCCTTATGGGAGGCCCTCTTTCCATCATCATTAATACCAAGTAGAGCATAGAATTTTTTTACCATGCAAATCTGAAACAACTTTATCATAAGTAACTGCTTGACCATATCATGCTTTGGTCTTTGGGTGGTCTTTGGATAGTCTTTAATAAAATGCTACTATGAGCTATCCCAGCACAGTTAGAGCGCTTAAACTAAACCTATATCAAGTTTGATCCTATAAGCCTGCACTCAAACAGAGTTACTTCCCCTCTCCTCATAAAGAGCAACAGAATGGGAGCAACTCCCAACTCAAGCTAAATAGACGACTCAATTCAGGGAGTTTGAGTCCCAAACTTCCTGCTTAATTTAATCAAGAATTTTAGGAATACTTCCCAGCACCCTGATTTAACCAAGAGGTTTACATTCCCTGTTTTAACACAACACAATGTTTAAATGAAATTTCGAGATCCTATAGAACATGTGTTTCATCAAACATAGCTTTCGAGAGCCCTCAAAACTTTATATTGAAGCATGAGAAATAACTTGGCCCTTTGCCCTATATGAAGGACAGTATTAGCACACTTACGTCTCCATAATTTTTAACAATCTTTACTTGACTGTGATTGCGGATGGCGATGAAGCCCTGATGTAAACGTAGAACTATGTCAGATGATAATAAAGTTGTTGCCCTTAGCCAGTTACTGGTTTGAGTTCCCCTTTTCAATTGTGACATCTCAATATCCGATGACAGTCAGGAATCAGAATTTGCTCCTCATCACAAGGCCACTTTTACGTGATCATGATATACAATACATTGTGGGTGTGTTAGATGTTTGGATAAAGCAAGTAAGTCCCCTCTGTTTATAAATGATGAATCAAGCTGGTGAATAAATTGATATTATGATCAGTGCAGTAGACTTATAATTACAGTATGTAGTATCAATCTGTGGAGTCAGTGTTTGTACCATAGATATAAAAACAGTTTTTAAATCTATGGTTTGTACACATTCTCAGCATTAGCATCACTCTATGCTGTTAGGCAGCCTGTCCAGCGGATTTAATTTAAAATAAATTGGGGCTCGGTACTTTGAATAATCTACGACATAAGCGTGTTGCCTTCGTCGCCATTCTAAACATGACACTGGTGACACTCTGGGGTAGTTGCCTTAAAATGGGTAAAGTTACACTGCCAGACTTACAGACTTATTGTGTAGCCATATTGGTTCAGAAGATTTGAAAGTAATGGCAATGACCTGCTGGCAAGCGTAGAGCGGCAGTGCGAGGGTAAATACCATGGGTTTAATCTGGTAAGTGCATTTTTTTGGTCCTTTTCGAAACTCAAAATGTTACGTAACATGACTGAATTGTATCTACAGTTAGCTGCAGGCCTCATGGTGCAATATTATATTTCTGCAATTTCTGATTTTAAATACCACTTTTAAAGCAACTGGAAAAGTATTTTCCAATGTATCATGTGCAGAAATCTGCATGGACACTGCATGTCTAGAGTGCCTTGAATCAACAGAAGGTCCTAGGGCCAAATATGTTAGTGTACTCATTCATTCACATATGCTGTTATGTTAGGAGTCACGGTTTGTTCACTTCTATATATTATATTATATTATATTATATGTTTACAGTATCTATTTCATTATCATTTTGTATGATTTCCTAAAGACCCTCTCTAGCTTTAATTATCCTGGGGTAAATTAGGCCATTTTGGAAAATCTGTTTTAATTTTAACTCAACTGTTGGTTGGTATTTTGATATTTGAAAAGATTGTTAGTAAACTGTTACAGTGAGAGTAGAACTCAAGAATGGACAGTTTGACAGATGGTTTGCATTTTACTCTGTTCTACATCTTCAGCATTTAAAATATAAAAGGTTGTCTAAATCAAGTGGTGAAACCAGAACAGAAAGACAGGCTCCGGCTAGTCTGGGTAGATGCTATCATGAGCAATAGCTGCAGAATCAGCCATGTCACCCTTATGTTACATGGCACGGCTACTCATAGATTGATAACAGATTATACTATGAATTATCGTATATGTGACCATTGATGGTTTAGCTGGTACAGGCAGGCGGTTAACTTGACATCTCAAAACCCGATGTCAGTCAGGATTCAGACTTTGTTCGTTGGCTCAAGCCAAAATAGACTAATGATTCATAATACATTGTGGGTGCGTTCTGACATAGCTCAACATGTTTACTCCGTGGTGGACCCAGCCAAAATAAGCATGAAGGGACAAACAAATATTACAAATATTACCAACAACCCCATATACTAGGAGTTTGCATTGAATTAATACCTTACTTAAGTGATTTGAAGTTGTAGCAGAAAAATATGAGGGAGTTTTGATTAGCATAATAAGGGTTGCTTCATAATATCATATGAGGGCACAACTTCAATATATTAAACATAGCACTCTTCTGTCAGTTAAATTTCATGATAATCAAGATTGATCTTACCAAACTTGAAAGTAAAAATGGCGAATACCTACCCACATTTTAACTTAAGAATTCTATTACAAAAATGATGCTATTTAATTAGTGTATAGCAGGACATTTCATAGGTTCAGTACGTGTTATTTTTTGAGCGCGCTACTCTACTGGAATTTTGACAGCGGTGTAAAAATCTGATCCAAATTGATATCTCAGTCTGCAAATTTCGCAAGGTACATGAAGGTGTTGTTAATGTTATGGATCAATCGCCAGTTTTTTATACTCGACATAATAAAAATTGTCATAGTGTTTTAAGTTTTGCTATTCTGCTTATCAGCTAATTTAACTGTGTATATTTTCATCCTGTATGGTAGAAATTATTTAGCTTTGTACATGAAGGTGTTGTTAATGTTATGGATCAATCGCCAGTTTTATACTCGACATAATAAAAATTGTCATAGTGTTTTAAGTTTTGCTATTCTGCTTATCAGCTAATTTAACTGTGTATATTTTCATCCTGTAGGTAGAAATTATTTAGCTTTGAACAAGAAGAGCTATGATGCCAGAAGGTTGTGCAACACTAAGACTTTAGATTGACAGCAATGGTAACAGACATAATCCAACACACTGCAGCCAGTGCCCAGCACCTCCAATTTAAACATGACACTGGCGACAGTCTGGGTTAGTCACAGTGAAATATTATTGGGACATCAAATTTGACAGCAATACTAATGACCTCCATGCTAGCTAGCCCCTGCAATGGGCTGCAGTGCAAGGTATAATCAGGGTTCGATCTGGTCAAAACATGTCAAATTTTTTCATATAAATGCGGAGATGTTTCAGAAGGATATCATTTAGCTCTGAATTGATTAATTTATAGTTCACTTAAGCTCTCTACAACTCCGTTCAGGTTTGTCAAATATTGTGAGGCTTTTCATCAATCGTTATATTTTTATTTTTTTATTATTTGTATTATTAATTTATTTGCATTTTTATTGAAATTATTTGTTTTTATTTGTTACTGGTTTTATTGTTATTAGAATTCTTATGCTGATAATGTCTCTCCTTTGTACTCACAACTGATTATCTTGCAGTACATTATACCGACTGTGATTGTGTCTCAGTCATAGACATTATAATTATTTAAAATGGACAACATAATGTGCTCCCTCTCATCTTCATGCAAAATACAGCATACAATGAGGAAGAATATGAAGAGAGACTTTCAGTGCTAAAGCACGAAGAGCTAAATATACGTCTCGATATTCTGTGATTTAGATAGATTGCAAAGGTTGAGGAATATGAGAATCATCCATGCAAGAAATTTTTGGAAGCCCATGATCACCCTTCCATAAATAGGACATCATTTATATACACCGATATTTTCCATAAACACAGCTGACTGCTTAGTTTTTATTTATTTATTTATGCATGGTCTTTATTTGTCATTGACTTTGATCAGCAATAATAAAGTATACATAATATCACCATATTTCATATCTGCAGAATGGCTCCAAGATTCCTGATGATGCTGATGGTGTTAGCTTTGGTTTTCACTGCTAGTCAGGCGCAGACCTGCACACTTACTGATAATGGGGTAAGTTACACAATTAAAATCCACTTGAAAGCTACTCTACCATGTTTTAGCGCAAAAACAACTGAACAACTACAACATACACAATTATTTGTATGAAAATATCTTAACCATCAATGTCTGCTTTCGATTCTTACAGAAGGCCTGTAAATGTCCCAACGGAGTGACTAGCTTTTGTGATAGTGGTAAAACCTACAAAGGATGCGACGGGGCGAGATGCATACCAGCCTAACCTCAAAGCTGCCACAAAAAGAACCAACTCTTTGTCAACCACAATCATAACAAAGCTCTTGAGAATTTTTTATTGAATGTACTAATGTGGCAATGAGTTCGATCTAATGATAATAAAATGGGTTTAAGGGAATGCAACTTTGTTTTTTTTTGCCAAAACTATCAATTTCCATACAAACACCTGTTCCAGGAACCTGCCTCATCAAGAAACAATTGGTCAAAATCCCAGTAAAAAATTAGGGAAAATAATTTCATCATTATACCCATGCTGCTACGGTGACATAAGACAATGGAGAGCTGAGTCATGAGTTGCCTATCGTAAAAATAAAGAAATATAGTGCTTGGTCACGCAAATAGAAATATAAAAACAATGAAATAGGAGATTACACTGATATAATCACTGGTAAATAAATTTGGTGATTTTGTCTTGCAGATTTAACTGATAAAGCTTGTTACTCATCTTCTTTTGTCTGGCAGCTTTGTCACTTTGAGGTTGAATTGGAAAACCATGCAAATTCATATCAGATCTTCGTCCGTTTGCCGAGCAAAAAACTGGTCCTTTATAAAGTTTGATCATATAAGCAGGGTGTTTGGGATATTTCAATTCCCTGGTATGAGCCTACATTGTAAAAGAGTTACTTTTTTATTGATAAGGGCAATAGAGTGGGAGTAACTCCAAGATCAAACAAAATAGATAAACTGAGTTTGACCAGGGAGGGTGGTTTGACCAGGATGTTTTACACTCCCTTATTAAACACAACCCGACGCAATTTTGAAAGTTAAATTTTAAGATGCTGAAAAACATCTGTTTAGTCAAACATTGATTTTCATCAACTGAAATATTCCGAAAGCCCTCAAAACTTGGCAGTAATCGCCAACATTTTACAAAGGACAGAATAAGCACACTTTAGTCTCCGAATAATTAATGGCTCCATTGACTTCCAACAGCTTATTTACTTATAATAGCTGAGATTGCAGATGTACATCAAGTCCTCATACAGAGCGCATATATACCACCACTGTAGACCTACTTCATATGATATGTCATTTCCTATAGTCAGATACCGATTTGAGTTCCCATTTTAACATGATATCGAGTGTTCAAAATATTGACGTTATAGATGATGAGCTTCACAGGCTGTTTCAAGCACAAATATTGGGGCAACAGCATATTTTATATTCAAATGAATCTATGGGTTTGGGTTTTAATAATTGGTGAGCCGCATACAATGTGACAGCTGCATAAACTACCTGGAATCTGGAAATTGGTAAAAGAGTAATGCTGGTAATCTACCGGCATCCTGACCTAAATATTTGGTATAAATTGACACTGAAGGTATGAGATTGAGACACCTCACAGCAAGTAGAGATTCAGCTATAGTATATACTCATTTCACTAAGGTCGGTAAATAGTGTTGTATTAATATATCTTGTTAATAATTATGACACAATGTTTGAGCTCAGAAGTCAAGCAGTAAATTAGGATTGAGCAGCCGTCACTGAGTGGCCAGGACGCATCATGCTCTGCGCTGACTGAAGCATGTGTTTGAGTCCCCTCAAGGTGCCAGTAGAGGTGGCTGACCTTAGTATTACTCCCGACTTGGCTGAGTTTGTTAGTACATTCTTCTTGTACCCTCTAACCTCTATACTGACACAGATGTTTTTATTTGGGTTGTGATCACGTATTGAAGAGAAAGTTAAGTGGGTGAAGTGCGATATGGTCTGGCCAAACAGACAGAATTTTGACAGTATATTAGACAGTGTAAGGTTCTCTCGTGGTTAATTTCCATTGAAAGGTTTTATGGTTTGTCAAAAGGTTCCATCATAGTCTCACATAACTGTTACAGTATGGCTCGAGGAATTATGATGATCATGATGATGTTGGTATTAGTGATTGCTTTGAGCGAGGCGTTGGAATGCGAGCTGGCTTATGGGGTGAGTACTGATTTTTACTTCTTTTATTGACAATATGTTTCCTGTTTAGCTTTGGGTGGTTAGTTTTTATCAGCAGTTTTTGATCTTAGCTGTTTAATTGATCATAATATGAGGTACCACTGCACTGAGTCAAAGTATTTTCAGCATTCTAAGTTGGATGGAAGTGAAATGTCAGGCAGAATGTCTTTACCAAGCTGTGATGAATAAGATCAAAGTCTTTATATTCTCTTGCTGCCAAAATATCTCAAATGGAAGGCCACACATCGAAGTATTATAATTATTCCTTTTGTACAGAAGATGAGCTGAACAAGACATGTAACACTTAATTGTCCAAAATACTTGTGCAATCTCTGACCAAAAGATTGGTTTCACTTGCCCTCGCAGACATGGATTCTTTGGGATAAAGTATATCCAAGTGTATTTATATATCTATCCATCTATTAAATATGTTTCTATTTCGTTGTAGATGGCTTGTATATGTGGTGATGGAATCATGGCCTGGTGTCCTCAGATGGAAGGTGTTGTTTACACCAGATGTGAGGGCATGGTATGCGAAAAATGAGAGCAGCAATAACTCTACCACTTTTGTATAACAACATGTATTACCATTGTCTAATGATTTGTTTGTCCTATTTATGTTTTTGAACATTAAAAATTATCTACAGTACTATCATACAAGCTTGATGTTGACTCATCAGTCACATTATTGTTACAAAATAAAGCAGCAGTGTAATAATTAAAACACAGGGCTGACACTTGAATTCGAAACGTGTGTTGTTATATACTTGTTAGTATACCTTTCAACCAGCAACTACCAGCAAGCTGGCAATTAACATTTGAGAAAGACGTTTAACCTTTGTTCTTAGTTGACGGAAGTTGATGAAGGTAGAACACTTATTGTAGATGCATAAGTGATGGTGTAATTGGGCCTTCAGCTTCAACAAAATTTACCATATCAACAAGATCACTGCACTCACCTTGTCACACTCCTTCCTGCTCAGACAGTAGACGATTCCTGACATATTCCTGAACTTTGATTTTATCAGACTCACTATTTCATTCAAACAGGATTTGCCTTTCTTTGGCTGAACGGCATATTTTAGGTTCATTCTGTTAAATGACTGAACAAACCTACAAAGCAACACAATTACTACTTTTATATTTCAAACATTGAGCAATTTCTCAATTGAACCAATTTTCAGTCATGTGGGGTGGTGGCAACAAGGTGTGCCATTGAATAGATATTGCAATTATCAGATGAGGATCCGCTGAGGTTGCAACCTCTGTCAGTGTGTTTAGACCATTAGTGATGTGGGGTATAGATGTCTTCATAGTGGTGCACCACGTCCATAATTATAATCATATTATTTTTGTAAACTTTCAAACAGTCAGGTAGGTCATGTACATCAGTATGGCCTGACATCAACATAGATTCATGTAAAGGATACCTTGCTGGCCAAAGTATTAGAAGTCAATCGTGATAAATAGCAGAATTTAACTCGATATAGGCGCCATCAGCAAATTCTTGTGTAAGATATTTAGATGATCACGAAAGCCACAAGAATTGAGTATTTGTATACAATGATTGATTTTGCATCATTTGGATCTCAACTGCAAATTTGCGCTTCTTTCCTTGGTCGTCAAACATATCGTCCGATCCTGTACTTTTATAGGTTAAAATATAATTTTGTTAATGCATGTAAATTTAAAAAAGATGTGGTCAGTACACACAGCTTCAATGCTTCAAGCATAAATCAAAAGGTAAATGGTCTCACCACTTTGGGTTTCTGAGTTTCAGTTGACAGAGTATATCCTTTCTTACACGAGGAGTAGCTGTGGCAGTAAGAGCCATCATGGGCACATTAGGCAGTCTCTCACGTAGAGTGTGTAGCTTTTTATAATCGGGCCTGAAGTCGTGCCCCCACTTCAAAAGATGAAACCGCTTCAAGTTAACTATTGCTAGTTTTTAGTTGACAGAGATACAAACACACCAATGGCTTAATCCTCCCATGAAGTTTCAACTGCTCTACCCATTTTATATGTACTCTAATTTTATGAGAAGTTATCAAAACATACACAAAAAATTCCATTGAGCTTACCCAAAAAACTCATAACATTTGACATTCGCTGTAGTAAAAATTCTACAGTAGTGTTAGGTCAAACTTGTCTGAACACTCAAAATATCCCATTGCTGATCCAAAAAGCTTCCTTTTGTTTATCAAGAATTTCCGACACCATATTCAATTTGTCATGAGTTTTACCTGGCTAACACAATGTGCCTCATCAATAACAATCCTAGCCAGCATGTTTCTTCTGTAGAGGTGCTCCATAACAGACATGAACTTGTTGCTTTGTGCAATCTGGATAAGACAAAAAAACATAAGTATGGGAATGAGAATAGGATGAAGCCATATAACAACTTACTGTAAAATAAATGTCAGAATCATGCTCATAAAATCGGTTCCAATAAAATTTTGCTTTACCTTAAAGTGACAGTCCTACTAGGTCATGTTTGGTATGGTTTTAAAGATCTCAGGTTGAATAGTCATTAGGGCATATTAAATAAAACAGCCTGTGAACCTGATTGCAATAAAACTGCTGCAAAGTGGATCATAGTGATTTATTGCCTCCTCCTGCTCACTATGATCCTTGTTGAAATATTTTAAAAAAACTAATTGCTATTTTCCACAATTTTTAATTTTATGTTATTTTTATTTGCCCGATGAACTCACAATATTCAATTTACTGGGGTAACATATCCACTTTTCTAATAGGACTGACCCTCTAGTAAAGGATAAAATATGTTTGGACTTCTGCTAAAGTCTAATATCATAACATAACATTTTTCCCAACAAATGTATTTACCTTTTCTGGACAAACATAGAGCAGCTTGTAAGCTGGGTAGGCCAGGTACAGTTTGTTGTATATCTCATCACATTGTGCTACATTATCTCCTGTAACTGAAGCTGCTGGAATCTAAAATATAACATTAATTGTGGAGATAAGGGTATGCAACTCATCAAAAAATTAGGATTGGTCATATCTCCTATTATTTCAAAAATGATATTATGAAGACAAGACAAGATGACAAGACTTCATTTCAGTTCCATGTTTTTCAAATATTAAAAATGACTCTGGTATGATTGAAGTTTTTTTCTCCTAAGTCTGTCCAGATGTACTGGAGAGAACTCAACCATAAGAACACATGAAAATATGGCTGATGTTCTGAGTGCAGTTATCCACTTGAGCTTCAATTTAAAGCCAAAGCAGAAGGGTGGTTTCAATAAACTATCATGAAACTTACATCCAGGGAGGTGAGCTTCTCAACTTGATCCATAATAAGAGATTTGAGGGGGGAGACAACTATTGTTACTCCAGGTGTCACTATAGCCGGCAGCTGGTAACATAAACTCTTACCGCCACCTAAAAGATAATATTACATTAGGATATTTATTTCGTAAAATATATGCAGATTCAAATGTTGTAATAGTTATCAAATATATGATATTTCATGGTTATCGCATCGATACGCCTCATGGATAGTTATCATTCATTCTTGAGACTCCGTCATGGTTTTAGAGCAGTTCACAGCTAATCAGTAAAAAATAAAGTGAGAAGTATTACCTGTAGGCATGAGGACAAAACAATCTTTACTTAGCAGAGCAGCGTTTATCGCCTGAAGCTGATTGAGTCTGAAGTTGTGAAGACCAAAGGTGCTGTTGAATTTCTAATAAAATACAAAACGTAAATCATTAATAAATCTGTTTAGTCAGGAGCAAATAGGCGTTAAAGTATGAGGGAGTTGTCTTTTCTGTGATAAAGAGCACACAACTTCAAATACTATTGAGTAAAGTTTGTCTAACTTTAGAAGGGGATCCATGTGTTTTATACCCCTCAAAATCTCCTGCAGAACATCATATTGTATCTAAAAAGCTTTTAACTAATGTGATGTGTGTTGCTTAATCATTTTTATTCCAATGACAAAGTAAGATACAAATCTGTGCTGGTTATTTTGATTTGAAAACCAAAATAGTAATGTCGCCCAATAGTGAATTATTTAGATATGGAAGCTTGTAGTCAATCTAACTCACACACATCATCTCCTCACTGTGTGGGAAACTGTAACCATCAAATTCACCAGATTCACCATCGTCCTTCTGGTCATCTATGAAGTTTGCTGAACTCCGTCCTTCTAGTGCTCTCTTCTGGGCATTTGCTTAATATAAGTAAAGCATTATAATTACATAGCTATATGGAAAATAACTTTCACAGAATGCAGTGCATGCATCATCAAAAGGAGAAGTCAATGATTGACCCATTTCCTCACAATAATATCGCTTGAAATGTACCTTATCATGAGAAGAATCGTAAAAGCTGTTAAACTACATCATCCCGACAATCTATCGAAATGTAGCACAAAGTATAGCTTAGCCTAGTTACCTGGAGTTAAAGCTTTGGGTTTTCTTGAGTTAGGTGGTGTTCGGTTATTGACACTCAAATTATTGTCTACTTCAATCAGATCACTGTCATCTTCAAACCAGCTCTCTCCAAATAAATCCTCCTCCTCCTCCTCTGTATCATCTACAAATAACAAATCTTTTTCTTATGTCTTCCAAAATTTGAAACTGGAATCAATGATAGAAATTGTGTGAGGATGCTTCCGAGCTGGTTTATTTATTGATATATATCAATGGGTGTGACCAGAATTAAATACATAATTACCATTTTTAGAAGGCTCATCATCCATTGAAGGTATGTCATCAAAATCTGGATTCCCAATGTCCTCATAAAATGGATTCTCGTTTCTAACAACATGTTGAGTTTGCATAGTAGGTTCCGTGATAAACTGACTCTCTCTTGGTAGTCTGTCTGGAGATATCTCTGACTGGTGATTATCTTCAGACTCTTCTATGGGATACTGACTTTCAGGTGCATGGTACTGTTGACAATAATACAACTTAAAATGAGCATATGCCCAGCCTAACGCGATTGATGTTGAAGTTTTTCTGTAGGAATGCAATCAATGTAGTCAAATGCAATGAGCAGAATCTACACCAAACACAACTTAGAGAACAAATTAATCACGGAAATCTATCGCCAGCCCTGCTGTACCGCCGGTATACCTGAATCAAAATCATATAATAGTAACTGACTAACTATTTCGTGGAGATCGTTGGAAGAACAACTCCAAGTTGTTTGCAAAATATCAACCTATTTTGCAATAATGCGAGTAGCATGTCACCTTTTGTGTAGACGGTACCACATTCTGTTCTTCTCTACCATGAAATGAATCATCATCAAAGCTTGTCATATATTCCTCGTCACTTTGATATGCATGCCTATTTCCGCTTCTTTCCGGTGTTTCCATGTAACTAGATGCTGAAAATATTGCCATATAACCTCATAAGACCGCTATCATGGTTGCACAAGAATCATCGTTGGTGCACAAGGAATAAGATTCGGTGGATCCTTTTTATTTTATCCTTTGGAGACAGGGAATTAGTTTTCTTTGGCATATTATAAAAATCATTTTTCAGAATGATATGATGCCACAAATAGTCAAAGAACAGTAATATAGACTTCTACTGACCTGATGGACGAGTAGTACTGTATGATGATTCCATGTGAGAGTTCCCGATAGTGTAATCTCTAGATGGAAGGAGTAAAGAGTCACCAAAGGTTGAATCTCTAGATGGCAATATTAGAGAGTTCCCGATAGTAGAGTCTCTAGACGGTAAAATTGGAGAGTTCCCAAGAGTGGAACCTCTGTTAGAGGGTGAAGTCTGTAGAGCAGCTGACATGGGATTCAGGTTGGTTGAAAGAAATGTCCTACAAATATTTGAATGGTAGTAAATTTCCGTTATAATGGTATACCTGAGATGACAGGGTAACGGTTTCCTGTTACCACAACCAAATGTATTACTTTTATCAGTGTTCTTTGGATTAATAGTATTATGCTGCATTGGATTGCAGGTTGATAATATAGTTGTGTATTGAATAGTCTTTGAAATGTGGTATTTCAGATTGTGGTTGAGATTGACAGCAGGACCGTCATGTGCAGTTTCTTGGCACATGGTGGACACGATGGGGCTGATTGCAGCATTGCTGAATCAAAAATAGCCAATTGTATAGTATTCAGTGATAGAGGAAACGGGGTATTTATTCTCATCATTGACCTGGAACTCATGTCTTATGTCATTTAGTTTATATTGCAGATTATTAACAACTTCCGAGGGGTACATTATTTTGTGGGTGAATTGGAAATTTTATGATTGGTTATTTTAATTCATATCTATGATACTTATGATCGTTTGGTGTGAAATGATGCAGACTAGAACAGAAAACACCTCATTTAATCAAATGTTATTCATACCTTATTTAAAAGTAGCCTCCAATATGTATAAATGCAAATGATGAGCATACATATGTGTTATCATTTTTTTCATTAGACTCACAACTGTTTTCTTACCATTTTTTGATCAGTGATGTAAGTTTTCTGGCCTCTCTTGTATTGCCCAGGTATTTGATCAGATCTATGTTCCTCACTGTATCACATATTTCAGTCATTGTTTCCCATTGACTCTTCCGCATTGCCACTCTTGTAGGAGATGGGGAAGCCTTCAATCATTGTGAAACATAGAAAGATGATTGCATAGTTTATCTACTATACAGGTTGAAAATGGAAAATATCGTATTAATAACTCTGGGACAACTATACTAGCAGAGATGGGATTAAGTCAGATGAGGTCAAATGAGGTGATAGTTTTAGATGACAGAAATGTGATAACTTGGCATTGAATAGCAATGGCTTGGATTGTGTCATCCCAGTCATTATACCATTTAAATACAGCAGAGCAAGAAATGTATATATCTGAATCACTGATCTTTTTTTCCAGTGTTACTCACCTGACTGTGTTGAGAGCTGATAGTTTGGGAGAGATAATCATTAGGATGTAGGTTATTAGGAGTGTCATGTGTATGAGATCTTTGTGAAATACTGGCAAGTGCTGAGGTGTTACTAGAGCTCAAAGGAGTGGAGGTCAAACTATGGGTCGCTGAGCTGGCAGTATGACTGAAACTGGTTGTGGGAGTGATTGGATCGGCAGGAGTAGGTTGTAAGCTCTTATTGTTCTTCACACTACAATCAGAGAGAGAACAGACAGGGTCATAAACCAAACTCATTATCAATCAATTATAGATATACCAACCACCACAATGACTAGGTTTGATAGAATAACAGCAATAACTCACTCACCTTTGAGGAATAACTGCAGCAACAGGTTTACTGGGTTGTCTCACAGGAGATGGCAATGGCTGAAGTCGGGCAGCTGGTGTTTTGAATATAGAAGATGATTGACTTGGAGAATATGACACTTCATCCAGATCTACACGACTTTTGTTATCACTAACAGTTTTGCTCTTTTCAATCTTCATAGAGTCACACGTATCAACACTTTTTGAGCTAGTACCGTCATCTCCTCCACTTTTTAACTGTATGGTGTCACGGATAGTTGCTTTAGCACGGATCTGTTTGATTTTTGATCTGTTGGTTGCTGATGGCAGGTCAGGTGGCTCAGTAAATTGACTAAGTGAATCCTCATGACGAGATGAGTCATCTTCTAATGTTGAGTATAAGTTGATTGTAGGTGATGAGGGTATTATAGGAGGAGTGAACTTTTTACTTTTATTTTTAAATAGAGGCTGCTCTGATGCAGCTGTAACTTTGGCAGGACTGACGCTGATGGAGGGTACTGGTGTTTTGGTTGTAGTTTCTGTTGTAAGACTAGGAGTTTCAGAGGTCAGCCTTTTCTGTCTAACAGAGTCAATAAAATCTAAACTATTCTCATCATCAGTGATACCTGGGTTAGTGACAACTGTCTTTGCAGGAGGGATTTTCGGACCATTCCGAGTTTTGCCTTTATTTGATGTTTGTTTTGACACAGTGTCTGCAACAGGCGCATTTTTCTGTTTTTGTTTAGGAATGAGTGGTGACTTCCTTCCCTCATCCCCTTTGTTGTTATTTCCCGTCGTTGCAAGGGACGATTTGGAGGCTCGTGTATTATTTTGAGGAGGAATGGCTCTTCTGTGTGCATTATTCTTTTCTGAAGCCTCAGTGCTAGTTTTCTGCTTGGTCTTACAGAAATCAAATAGCGATGCTTGCTTCTTGTGCGTGATCTAAACAAAGTAAAACAAAGCATGATAAACTTTTTTATCAGAATACATATCAATTCAGTCTCCGTCAAATATTTAATGGGCATAGGCCTATGGATGCTTAGGACCCCCACTTTGGGATAGCCCCAAAATATAAATGATTTCCCACTTCGTGGTCTCAACTATGCAGAGGAAAAAAAGATCTTCGACGCGCTGCATTAGCGTGCAGTATACCCAGAGGCATAATCAGTCAAATTCAAAGGTAGCCAAGTATTTCTGGAAACACATAAAGCTACTGATAATCAGAGTGGATGGTGGTTACCTTGAAGTTTGAGATATCAGGTGCCTTAACAGACGGAGGAGGTATAGTAGGACTACGCTGATGCTCAGCTACAAACTGGATATCATCATCATCATCGCAATCACTGTTATCTGAATCCAGGGCTCTGCATGGTGGTGCAGACCTACTGGATCCTTGTGTGGTGTTGGATGAATGCCTGTGTGAAGAGATTGTATTCACATCGGTTGATTTGAGACTGGTTGTACTGCGAGCTGGAGCTTTAGGCGGTTGAAGTAGACTCCCAGGTCTCTTGAAATTAAATTTTGTGCTTTGTCCTCTGCAAAAAAAGAGACATATAAGCATATAATAATGGATTTTGATATCTTCTTGACAAGCCCAATGGCTAGGCATTGCTACTTTACTGTTAGTGTCACATTTGTTATTGCCCATCCTATCCTAATCAAGGAATGCATTCACTTACCTGACAGAACTACCGTTAATAGGGAGGTTAATATGCGAAGGGAAGAGTGACTGACTGTCAAGATGAAGGGTCAGCCAATCAATGAGCAGGATTTTTAAGCTGCCCATATTTAGGCTGCATCAACAAAATAGTTGGTGTTTTTGCTTGACAGAGTGATCTCACAAACCAACAAATGTTGTCAAGAAACTTAGTGCGAAGGAAGTCATTCCTGATTTGTAACTTGTACGTCATTCATCCTTACCACATCCTTGCGGCACGGGAAACAAAATATTGGGGGCACACCGCGTGTTTGATTTTTCTCCGCTTTTCTATTATAAAGAGTAGCTGAGTTTCCAGGAGCCATGTGTGTAAGGTGAGCGTGCTTTCTTATGGGTCAATGATTGAATTATGAGGGGATAATTCCTTCAGCATCCAAGTCGATGATAGTAGGTCATACTCACCATCCATGTAACATGTATACGGGAGTATAAACACATGTAACACATTGTGCCTGTGAGAGAAAGTGTCTTCGTTTGCTCATTAGGTCTTTAGCTTATAGTCTCAGGCATTGATACTGTCAATAACTTTTGCCCGGACTTACCATTGAATACCTTTGACAACATCGAACACTCAGGAACATTAAAGTAAAATGAGTGCCTCATTTGGGTAAGGGTGTGTTAAGGTTTTATTTGGTAGTTCTCCTTCACAGGGGGTTGAACTACCATCCTGTTTCCAATGCACTGGGTTTTGTGCTTTGCATCTGGCTTCCTCTAGTATCCCTTATGGTTCTTGGTAGAAAACTACCGTGAAAAGCTTGAGATGCTGCCTAGACAGAGGTCATTTCACCTCAGTCAGCAGCCCTTGTTGTCAGGGTCATATTTTCTCGGTCCATAGATATTTCATCAGAGGCCTTAGCCTGTTCAACAAGCTTTGTTTGAACAAAGCTTGTTAAGACTACATAGGCCTGAGCAAGGGTGTTATGTTGTTTATCCTCTCACCCAGAACCTGTCCTTGAGTCTCATTACTATGCATACCCACTAACAGTGGTGTTGTGAGGCCCCAAGGTCGTTGGGGTAAGGCCAGAAACCCACCCCAACGCCTTAGGAAAACATTGGGGTAACTATTTATACATATCCATCCAAAAACGTCCTGTTTATGCTGATAAATTTAGAGCAAGCCCATCTTAGTTTATTGGCTGAAATCCCACAGATCAGCAGAGATCTTCGAAAGCAATAAAGCTGACACAAACCAGCAACAGGAAAGGTACCAGCCTCTATGGGAAGTGTTGTAGACTCACAGAACTGTCAAACTGTTTCGTGTAATATTGTTTATTACAATAATAAAAATAATATAACGAATAAAAGCAGTACAGCCAATGCAACTTAAATCAGAACAATTCATTCTAATTTAATTTATGTCTGAATTTGATCAGTGTGACCCTGCAGAGTATAATAATTGGTGAATAAATAAGTTCTTACCTCAATTTCTTACCTCAATTACTTTAGAACACTCGTAGACTACCAATGTCAGGTATAAAGGCCGAGTGCCTCATTTGTTGAGGCATTTGTTTGATCAGTGGTATTTTAAGAATTCTGGCATGTAGCCATTCCAAAGTTAATTTTGTTGAGACCCTATCCGGAGGTCCCTTATGCTTCGTGGCAGGAAACTGTTATGATAAACTGCAGACGATGCCTGGATAGAGTCGGGCTCTCCTCTTTTAGCTGCCCTTGTTTTCATAGTTGCCTGCGATCTACAGTTTACAAGTTCGTCATAGTCAGCGGATAGGGTATCGTGTTTGTTCTGGTCTGTGAGAATTCTCATCAGGAGTGATATTCTATGGGCTTTACGTCTCTCTAAGTAGTCTGGATTCCAAGACTAGTACGTGCCTCTGTGACGCCACGTCTGCCTTTGATATTTTTTATGAATCTCACTGCTTTGTTTTGCACTAGTTCAAGATCCTCTATAGAGGCATTGTCAGACGGGTCCCAGAGTACATCTGCATATTCAAGCTTAGGGCGGCATAAGTTAAATTTCCAATTGATATAAGTATCAGTTTAGTTAGTTCATGTTTTCATTGTGTCGGCCGCGCACAGCTTGGGTTTAAACTAAGTTTCCTGCGGCCCACTGTATTGCACAGGATTGGGGTGAAATGGGGGTAGAATTTTTTTCCTATTGTTAGAGTTGGGGTATGAAAAATTTCCTCACAACACCACTGCCTACTAACTAACTATGCTTCTTACTTACTGACTAAAAATTAAGGGATGCATATTAATGAGTCATTAACTGAGTGGTATGGTCACTGCTAGCCTAGCTGGCTCAGGCTAGAAGTACTAGCTAGTTCAAATACTCTACCCCTTCTACTACTACCTACACACACACTCCCTGACCTGTCCTATAACAATGAGAATAGCTTCACCAGCCTACCTTATCAACACTTAATATTCCTTGAAGTCACCTGTTTTGAGTCGGTTTCTTTTCCAAGCTACTCATACTTCGGACATTTCTCCAATCTTTCACCAACCACAAGCTGCTTCTGCATAAATACAAGGTAAAATCAATTTAGTACAAACTTCTTCCCTTCAAATCAGTGCTACAACTCCTTGCTTCAATTTACCCGCTGCTGAGCACATTTCCTGTTTTGAAAATCTCCCAGCATGCATCAACATATGTCTTTTCCGTTTTGAGACACAGCATAGAAGGTAATTTTCATCTTTTTAACAACAGTTTTATCAGATCATTTCACAGACATCATGAATCACAGGGATATTTTCAGTATGAAAATGGGAGGGCAATTTTGTTTTGAATGGACATAAGGGTCCAAAAATCTTCAAATAGCAGCTGAGAGCATCATTCTGAGGACAGATATATTGATGATTTCATCTGGGTATACAGACTGAAATATAGCAGTACACAAGATTGTTATGATGCATGGACTGGAGGCTTTATTATATGACAAGGGATTCTCTTCCATTCTTATGCCAAGGGAGTCAGTGCCAATGAAGTGTGGATTAAAAAACTTATACACACTGGAGCCACTGAAGTATATTGTTGTTGCATCATCATGCATGCATCTCAGCTTTGACTTGACTTAGACTTCGAGTGACTGCGAGCCCAAGCCTCACCCAGACTTGGTCCCCTTAGTCTAATCACTAATGTTCTTATTAAGATTGGCCCAGTTGTGGGTGCAAGAAGTGGCCAGAGATATGTGTATGAGTGGGTGTCATCTCGCCTTTCAATTCAATTGCTAGTCACAGTGTAGTGTAGCTAGGCATAGGCATCTGGAGTTACAAGCATGTCCAGTATCAACCACCCCCTTTGGTTGATACTGGACATGCTTGTAACTCCAGATGCCTATGTAGCTAGGCCCACCACTCCACTCACTTTAGACTTTTTCCAAGTTGAGGGTCAGGGCCCTGGGGTGATATCACAGCTTCAAGCTCAAGTTACTGTGACACACAACTCACTGGACTTAGACACCCTTCTTTGCTCCAAGAGTGTGTTAGGTCAAGTAGGTGTGCAATACTTGCTTCTCCTTAGGAAAGACATGGACAATCAGCATTTAATCCCCAGATGTAAACTTAGTTAAATTTTCACATTCTTGCTCCAAAAAGCGTTTCCGAACCCTGACCACAGGCTTTCATTGCGCCTCTGACAAATTCTTCTCCACACCTCTCGACACCAAACTCATACATTGGATACGTTTGTATAAGCTATGTCTGAGGCAGTATTAAGACTTTCTAAAGAGAATTGGCATAATATTGCTTGAGTGCCCTAGCTTCAATCATGATGTTGACCTCATTGTTGGTATTGCCTCTGCACAATCTAATGCTGGGAAAGAAACACCTTTAATCAAGAAATGTAACCAGATGTTCGCTCACAGTTCATATAACGCCCGTGGCACATTGCTAGATATTTCCAAAATAGACTGGTGGTTCCTATTTACAGTGGTCTGCCACAAAAATGGTGATCTGATGTTCCATCAAGAATTATGTGGTAATAATTTGAACCTTTCTTATGATTTAGATGGGTGTCCGTTACGACTTGGCTGTCGGCCTCGACAAAGGCTTCAAGGTTACCAAGAACACACCTAGACCCAAGAAGTCCAGGACAAGGGGTGTAAGTATACAATTCTTCAGAATGCATAGGCCCATAAACCGTAATATCAATATGATAAAATTGAAATAACTTTGATTTGCGCAAGTTCATATTGGATTCATTTTGAAAATGACCAGATATTCATGTATACATTCATGTTGTTCTTAGTTAGTTCCATTCATGCTGTACCTTACATGCTTACTGGTGTATTCCATCTTCTGTCCGTTGTTTCACAGAAAGTTTTACATTCACATCACAACTAATAGTGAAATCTTATTCTTTAATTTCACAGAAACTATACAAGCGCACCAAGTTCTGTCGAGATCTTGTTAGAGACATTGTTGGATTCACCCCATACGAGAGGAGAATGCTCGAGTTGTTGAGAATCAGCCGTGATAAAAGAGCTCTCAAGTTTGCTAAAGCCAGAGTATGTATCAATATTGTCTGTGACTTCCAGACTTAACGATTGGCGGTCGATACTTTAAACCAGTGTTCTGAGTGAGTCGGAACTGAGTTCCCACTAAGAAATGTAGAGGGGGAACCTTAGGAACACAGTTCCCATTGGATTTTGTGTAAAAAACATTGTGAAGTTGTCTCTTTTGACCTGATATCAATCATACTATTACAGAACCATATTTCTGCATAATTTGATCTAGAAATTGCAAAATAATTCTCAAAATGATTTTCAACCCAGAGAGTAGAGTACCCACAAAGAAAAAAGTCCACTTAGACCACTGCTTGAAACATTTGTTCTTTCGCAGTTTACAGCCTAAGTGAACTTATGAAGTTCACTGTCTTGGTCAAAGTTGTGAAATAAAAATGATTGAAAGATAATCAATTGACTTGACCATCATCATCAAATAACTTCTTAGGAATGATTGATAACCAATTCTGTTTTATTTTGTTCAGCTTGGAAGTCACGTCAGAGGCAAAAAGAAAAGAGAGGAGATGAACGCCAGCTTGCAAAAACAGAGACAGGCTGCCAAGAAACAATAAATATCCTACCCTCTTACATATTCTCTAATAAAACAGCGAAAAACCTACCTCTTCGATTTCAGTTACAAATTATGATGTATCAAAGATTTTTTCGGAGTTGATCTCCCATCATAGGCGAGTTTGTTGTGCAGTGCATTTTTAACCTCATTTCTTCACTAAAATGACAGAAGTTTTTGATAAGGCATTCACATTCAGTAGAACGGTAGATTCCCAATGGTATATGAAATGTTGACATGTTGATTAACATTGGCATGTAAATAGTGTCCTGTCGTGGTTCATTATTAGGTCTATGGATTAGTTCGACTAATAGCAGCACCATGTCCTAAACTCCCTTGCCACAGGCTTCGGTGCTTTTATCAAAATAAACCCGTGACGAGGCGAAGAGCCACTAGATCGAGTTTGGTCATGTTGGAGTCGCTCCCTCTCAGGTCAGGGGGAGGCAACTCAGGACTATATTGTACCTGATTAAAAAGCTGAACTTGCGTTGTGAAATAAGGCTTTATATTTTTATTCTGCTACAATTTGCTGTTAAGTTTGTAACGTGTTGTTCTCTGGTATAAAGAATTACACATCGGCTATCCAGAAAGTCCAGTAAGCTAAACGGCTTCATTCAAGATAGCACATGATTCTGCACCGCCTCTTAAAGGGCAACCAAGGTTTCGCAGCGATGCATTAATGGGTAGTAAATTATGTGCTAGGCAGCATCAGCTTTGTGCATTACGCGACGCAAAACTCAAAGTAGTTGCTGACTCCAAACTGGGTAACACTTCAATTTAGGGGAGGTTCCAAGACATTGCTGTTATGATCATAGAGTACAGGCTAAATAATAACAGGAACAGGAAACTGCTCTGTGGTATTCTATTTTAGCTGAGTTTGAGTACCTTATGGATGAAATGTTTCCCAATAACTCTGGCTGAATAATCATCCGAATTAGATTTGGTCTTTTCACCTATTTCCCTATATGCAGAAGGTGCAATCTGCTATCAATCAATGAGAACATGTTTGAAACCTTGGTTGCCCTTTAATGGCTGGCTCAGATGGTCCCAGTCTTATGTTCACATCGTAAAATTCGTCCCAGACTAGCAATTAGGTTTTTGCCTGGGATAGTGCTGGGATGATGTTCACATTGTTTAGGATCGTCCCAGATCATCCAAATGTCTGGTTCACATAGCACCCAGATGCAAAATGAGTCTGGGTCCGTCTGGGACAGCATCGGGAAAGTTTGACGCTTATGGCTGGTCACATTGTCCCAGACGGCCATCCCAGTCAATGTGATCATGAAAATGACACAATCCCAGACTGTCTGGGATGGTATCTGGAAAGATCGTAAGCGTCAAACTTTCCCGATGCTGTCCCAGACGGACCAAGACTAATTTTGCATCTGGGTGCTATGTGCACCGGACATTAGGATGATCCCAGACAATGTGAACATTATCCCAACGCTATCCCAGACAAAAACCTATTTACTAGTCTGGGATGAATTTTACGATGTGAACATAATGGCTGGTTCACATTGTCCCAGATGACACTAGGATGCCATCCCAGATGCTTATCAGTCAGTCACATTATAACATTCATCCCAGTCAATGTGAACCAGAAAATGACACAATCCCAGACTGTCTGGGTCCGTTCGGGAAAGTTCGTAAGCGTCAAACTTTCTCAATGCTATCCCAGACGGACCCAGACAGTCTGGAATTGTGTCATTTTCTGGTTCACATTGACTGGGATGGCTATCTGGGATGAATGTTATAATGTGACTGACTGATAAGCATCTGGGATGGCATCCTAGTGTCATCTGGGACAATGTGAACCAGCCATAAGACTGGGTCCATCTGGGATGGCATCCCAGTATCATCTGGGACAATGTGCACCAGCCATTACGAACTTTCCAGATACTATCCCAGACGGACCCAGACAGTCTGGAATTGTGTCATTTTCATGATCACATTGACTGGGATGGCTATCTGGGATGGTCGTCTGGGACAATGTGCACCAGCCATTACAGGGCAAGTGTTTAGAGCCAATTAAAAAAAACCATCACTTGTGGACCAAGTAGCATGACAAATTGGTTGTGCAGTTGCCAGAGTCAAATAATGTATTGGACCTTATTGCTAGGAACAAAATTTCTGAGATTTGGTCAAGGAGTTAAAGGTAGGCAGAGAAAGATGTACCCATCATTTCGCAATTAGTACATCATAAACAATAATCATATTAACATTTAACGCAATAATAATCATCTATTGCATAAAGGGTCTAATGTCCCGTGTAGCCATGCTAAGTTTCCTCTGTATCACAACTGAGAAGGAAATTACTAAATTAGTGTTACTCAGTCTAAAAATGCTGATCTGCAATCATAATGCGAGTGCTCAATGCAATTGGGTTATCCCTACTGCCTTGTATCAAGCGGCCCTGCTTATGTTATGTTTGTAGGGCTGCTGAGAAGAAGCTACTGTTCCCCTGCTCTTTTCATAAATTAAATTCTGTCTACGTTTTCAATAAATAGAAATCAGTAAAATGACAACAAGTTGTATGAGCAACCTTGGATCAAAGAGTAACATGCTATTACTGCTTGCTTGAAGAGATGAGTTTCAATCGTCTAATTTAAGGTTGGTAACAGCTCTAACTATTGCTTAACAGTTTCAGTACATAATTTTTGGGTCTTATAAAACATAGATCTAATTGATTCACATGAGCAGCAAGTGCATACATTATTTGACGCCATAGCTAGACAACCAAATTTTGTACTAAGAACAAATTCTCTATCTCATGTTTCTATGTGACATAGTAGATGAGTATAGGTATAATCAAGGTAAGGTATAAACCCGCAGATTTCGTATCATATAAATGTGAGGTTATCAGTAAGGGTGGAGTGTGAAGTACCAGGTCGCGAGTGAAATTGATTGTTTGGGAAATTCGACATGTGATAAGCCACCAGCTATCTCTCTAGAGAGATAAATTATTCATACATGCCTCTGTGAGCAAAAGTTCAATATAATTATAGACACAGAGCAACAATGTGATCAATCAATCTGACTAAAGGACAGGTTTTTTAGCAACTGCCAGATTGACAAAGTGGATAAATAAATGATTGAACTGGCAGATTCGGATGATTTTTTGTTTGATGGAATTGTGGAATTATAAACCAAAAGTGAACCCGTCCAGCATAACTACACTAGTAGTACAATGTGTCAACCAGCAATAATATGTGACGTATGCATTAGTTCTAAATGTATATTTATAAGTAAAATATTTATATTTTCTGAATTTTAATAATCATCATCATCCACTCAATATTCCTACTGTTTATTGTTTGCAGCTTTTTTTTGTATGGGCTTTAATTTCCTGTCAGTACTTTTGATAGCAAATGAGACAGTGATTACAATTGGTAGGGAAAAATGTGAAATAAAAATTAGAGCCAGTACATATTGCTATGTAATAAGGTAATAAGCGAGAAAATAATATTACAAAAAAACTATTAGGTAATTAGACTAGATAGTACACAGAAATCAATAATTTATAAAATGGATTTTGTTAGCGAGGGCAGTCCTAGTACGAACTGGAATGAAGCGACGACTTCTTGATGATATACGCCCACCCGTGTCGATGTAATTGTGGAGGGCGTGAGAAGTGTCTGAGCGATTGTATCGGAGCTTACAGATCAACAAATTAACGCAAGAAGACGTAATTCTTGTCGCAACGAGTTTCTTGACAATATTTCAGTATACACTTTGGTTGAGGGTACTGACTTTCAATGATGTTTAATGGAAGATTACATATTTAATTTAATTATGTTCATATTGATTTGAGAAAAAACTAAGCAATCAGAAGGCTAAAATATCATCTTCATAATACAACACAGAACAATGAATTTTAAAAAAAAGTTTTGAAGTTAAAATTTTTTGTCATTTCCTAGAAATCCATTAATCCAGGTTAATCGTAATGAAATGAAGCCAAAAAAAACTCAGCTTAAAGAGTTCATTTATATTAAAAAAAGCATATTGTCTCTTTGTTGCGCTGCACTTATTTGGGCCGTATCGGTCAATTATAGCTTTAAGAGAGGATGTTCTGTTGTTATTGGTTTTAATGCGTGATGGTAGTTGTCACGTGATATTTTGATGAAGTGGTTGTTGCAATTACAATGCAGGAAGCTGGTCACTTTGGGCAGCAATAATTTGTTGTATCATTCGTTGCAAATTTCTACCTCGCAAGACGTAAATCTTGCTACAACGAGTCTCTTGACAATTTTTGCGCATTCACTATGATCGGGGTACTGGCTTTTGATGCTGGTTTATATATTATATTTATATTGATATCGGAAAAATCCACATCAAAGTGGCTATATATCATCTCAACAATACAGCGCAGATAGTTTGATCCCCAAAATCTTTCCCCTCCTAGGGCACAACATCCATTCTGCATTTTATAATTATTGTTGCACCTGTTCTGTCTCATATTCCTTAGGAAAACTCAGGTGTGTCCTTTTTGCATTTTATCTTATTATAATCAAGACAAAGTTTTGCTAAGTTTCGCTTATATTCTTGTAGGGTAGGAGAGAGAAGTCTTGCCATAAGACTTGTTCTACTGACTCTTATTGGAGTGAGGATAACTACATTGATAACATTGTTTGATTTGATAACATCGATTATCGTTCTATTCCATACCAATGGAGCCCAGTATATGAAATCTTTGTGATATACATACTGTAAAACCTCACCATTAAGTCACCAGACTTATAAGTGAATTGCTCAAGTCAACACACACCAAAAACCACTTATGAACCATTTCGTAGACATAATCTCTGTGATCAAACAATACACTTACAAGTCACTATTGCCAAAAAATAGGGAAACATGATTTAGATATAGCGCATCTACATGTATCATCTTATAAGTCACCTTCATTGATGAGTCTGGTGACGATATTACGGGGTTTTACGGTATATATGATATGTTTATGAACCATCCCGATGCATCAACCCAACCTTTAATGAATGCATCCCTGATCACGAATTATCTATGTCTAATGGTACGATAGTGGTTATGAAAAGTGATATAAATTGTGATATTGTTTCACTCTTTATTGCAGTTGTGACTGTGATACATAGGGATGTGGAACTTTAAACGTTCAAAATAAACATTGGTTATTTTTCATCTGATGAAGAGGAAAGGCAATAATATGGACAAAATTAATAATTCTGACTCATTCAATCTGACTACTCCAGGAGAGCAAGATGAAAACCTTTCAAAACCAGTAGTCACCATCTTTACCATTATTGCGGCAATCGCAGTGATCGTCAATAGCATCCATCTATGGATTCTGGGAAAGCAGAAACATCTGAAGAAGGCAGAGAACAACAACTACAAAATATTTCTTATAATTCTGTGCTGTATGGACTTAGGAGTAAACATACCTCGCTTGATATTTAGCAATACCTACTTTCAATTGCTACTGGAATCTCATGACTGGCTTTGTTCAATATCAGGAGCATATGTACATTTTACTTACATTTCACAGACCAACATTCTACTGATGGTGAGCATCGATCGTACATACAGTCTGCACAACTCAGTCATGAAGTATAAATCAGTCACTTTTATCAGATTTTATCCACAAATCACCGGTTGCATTATTTTCATATTCTTCATCACATATAGTACGCTCGCTGTATTGTTTGCTGAGGACGGCTTCTCAATCAAAGATATGGGAAGTTGTAATATGGGTAGCACAGACATGCCATGGCTTGGTGCGCCTACAGTTTTCGTGATATTGATAGACTTGATAGCCATAACGATTCTGTATGGATACATAATCTTCATTTTCAAGTTGAGAAAAAGCCAGGTTAATCAGACCGTAGGAAGAAGAATGACCAGTATGATATCTGCAATAAGAACTATAGGCTGTATAATAGTAGCTAGCTGGGCATGTTGGTTGCCACCAATTATGTCATCTGCCTTATGGGCTTTCGGGATTCCTTCTCTTCCACTTGAAATCGCAGCTTTACTTATGGTCGAATTAAACTCGCTTGCAAATCCACTAATCTATGGATTAACTAACTCATCATATCGAACAGTTTTCTTAAAATTCTTTTTTGATGTAATCAGAAGAGAGAGACAAGTTAGTTCAGTAAACGATCAGGAAACATCTCAAAGACCTTCTGCTGTCCAAAACGATTAATTGGGCTGAATTATTTCATACATGTTTATTCTGATACCACCATACCATCAAGATTTTTGTGTTTCAAGTCTACAAATCTTTGATATTATAAATAATAATCACAAATCATTTTAACAATGTGGTATTTTATTCACTGTATCAGTTGCAACTGATACATACTCAATTTAAGTTCCAAGTTTATATGTCTGTATATTATAATATAATATTATATGTAAAAAAGCACAAAATGAACAAGCCAGGCAGAAACCGGCAAAAATCACAACTTGGTGAGCAGTTAATCAATGAAGTCATCAAATGTTTATTGTAGAACCCATTACAATGATGGCTGGATCATTTTTGCACACCAGTGTGAAGACATTGAACAGGATACACCCAAAAAAGGATACATCCATAATTATATAATAATATCTCAAAATCAAGAACATACACAGGAGAAGAGATACGACAAGGTATCAAGAGAGTAATATTTGGGGGCATATTGTTGCAAAACAGGCTTGGTGGCTGATATAATAACGAAAAAAATCCTGCACGCTGCATCCGTTAGAAAAATAAAATGGTGATCAATACGACACTCCAAATCAATGCCTTGATCTAAGTGACTTGTAAGAATAGGGGAGAAGAGGAGAGCAGGATCAATTTTTCATCAATTTTTATAAAACAAAAACACATGAAAATATGTATGAAACAAAAGGAGATGTTGTGAAACATCAGTAATCTAGAATCAACCTCCGAATATATAATTTTATTGAAGGTGTCAACTGAGAAGGAGGAAGGTCATTGAGATTAAGGCATTAGTTTGGAGTGGCTGTAAGATATCATAAAAGCCTAATCGACCCCTTCAAACCCTTCACAACTCTCAATAGCCGTAGTAAGTCTTTCTGTTAAAATTTCGTACGATGTATAAGGTGGCAGGTCAAGCCTGTTGAAGCTGAAAAACAACAACATTAAATTCAGAACACGTGGAACTACTGGGTATCTTTGCCTGCAGAGTGGCACACAAGTGATTAAATTATAATATAATATATATATAGCAGCTCACTTCTTAATTAGATTCACACAAACAGGAAGCAGAGACAAAGCTAAGGGACTTTAACTCTACACATTATCATAGAAATATAGCAGCGATCAGACAGCTTTAGTCAAAAAATGTTGTCAGGGATATTGAGAAAGAATTACTGGACTTACCATGTGTGTGATCGAGGATACTTGTCCACTGTTCCCCAGTTTTCTATGGTGAATAACTGTTTTCCGTTGCTTCCATACATCTCTTTGAAGCCATTCATAGGGACACGAGATGTACCGGTGACAAACTGAAGTAAGCGGGCTCGTGATTCATTGCTCATCAAGTATATGGCCTAAAATGTACCAAAAAACGTCATGTTTTCTTCGTAATGTAATGGTTCAAATTAATCTTACATGTATTAAGCATAATATATTTAAAGCTTGTAATTATTTTTCCTCCATTTCAAAATAACCTTCATTTACTCAAGAATCACTCAAATACAACTTATTATAATATTTCATATATGTTTAAGGTCCAAGACCCTGGATTTCAATAACATCAAGATCAGGAAATTATCTCTTATTCTCCTTCTGCTGATGGACAACATATCATTTTACATAATGGCAGTAGGAAATAAGAGCCTGATACAATTATTTTCCAGATCCCACTTCTATTGAGTACCGCATGACAGACCGGACAACATTACCTTCCAGAAGTTGACAATCGAAGGGTGATTGGGGCCATAATCTCCCTTGTAATTGGTGTTTGCCTGCCAATCCTTGACATCTATATCTTGTATACCGCAGAGCAGCATCTAAAAACAGGAAAAATTCCATGATTGATATGTTGCTTGACACACCATTACTATATATCTGCCAAATAAAATAACGTATATATATACATATTTATTCGAAAAAAAATGTTATACAAAATCCAAGCGCTACTATCAATGAACTCCCTCATTGCTACCATACTAGTTGTGAGTTCAGTAAAATTCATATCAGGCAAATGTCATCAAAGCATTTGCGGTTAAATATTTATAACTTATAGCAAATGTCATTTTATTTTTGCATGTGCTTGCTTTTATCGCCCATTATACATTCTTGGTCCCAAGATAATTTCAGTGAAAGCAAGAAAAAAAAAGATTTTTCCTTGTAAGCAGCAATCAATAATGTCACTGATGCAACTCTCCTGAAGTTTCAAGAAAACGTATGACCTTTCTAATTCAGCGGTTGTTTTAATTTGATACAAAATATCAAATGAAAATTCAGCTTAATCCACTCAAAGAATGAAGTTATCGCTTACCTCAAGTTCATTTTCATCAAATATCTTGATAAGATGACGAGGTACCAGTTCCTCAAATCCAGCATTGAATGCTTTCATCTGGTCTTGTATTCTACCACAAAATCTGTGGTTAATCACCAGCCTGAAATATGCCGAAAAGAATGGCGTGTGTTCTTATAGTAGGAATTCCAATACGCCCCCAGCCCCTCCCCCAACATGTTAATCTGTGGAGAGGAGAAACACTATGGGGACACAACTTGGGTGGAGAAATATACATCGATGGACAATTTCAATACAAAAAAAATTCTATGCTCTGTATTTCTATTGACATAGGATACGGTGGAAAGTTTTTTTTGACAATTGATATTTATTACTTTTTCTAATTTTAGATATGCTGATTAAAACTTACTGGATATATTCATGTTTGTTTCTGTCTGTGACAGGTATTTCTTGACCGTTAGGTTTGAGATCGTGAGTAACAGTCTGACCGAGAATCTCATCATCTATACTAAATGTCATCTCGAGAAAGGCGTCATCGATGTTATTATCCATTATCCACTTCAGTGAGTTGAAATATTCCAGGTCCTGGGTGATGGGATTAAAAATTTGTGTACACAGAATAGAATATGAGCAATTTCTACTGATCATAGTTATAGCAGGCTTTTTGAGATTAGATGACTAAGCAAAAATTTTTAAACTGTGAATCCGGAATGTTTGATGTACAGATAAATATAATTATTTATCAGGTGCAGTGTGACATGTGGGTCAATCGATTAATGTTGGCTGATATTCAAGTTGTCTTATCATGTTCGACAGAAGTATAACTTCCAACCACAAACAAATAAATAGGTATTTAATGCTTATGGGCATAATAATATAACAATGGAAGAGAACATACCACGCTCTGCATATCTTGGATTGTAATCTCCTTGTCCAACATCATCTTGTAGAATGGTCGAATGAAGAACCCTAAAACACAGATCAAATCATACAATTCGTTATGTCTACTACTCAGAATTGAAGACATCTCATAATCAAACAAATCAATCAAAAATAGAAAAGTGTCCCCATTAATTATATCTCAAAATCTGATGAAACACTGTAGGGGAAAATACAATATTAGTATTATATACAGGACCTACCATCTAGAAGTCTGCCATGGTAGGCAGCCATTCCAGCAATTCTGCCGATAAATCTGAAGTATTCCAGATGTCTGTCCTGCAGCGTGCCAGAGAGCGGGTTTATCTGCAGGGTGTAGTTATCGCTAAAGTAAAAGTGAACACAATGGAATCTTTACATAGGTAAAATACAAAAAGAAGAATGAATCAGGCCGGGTTGATTAATGTGCTTCTCTGAGTAAAATGTCCTGAGAATTTCAGTCTTCCATTATTGAATGAAAAATTAAGCATCATTGTCTGAGTTGATGTTTAATTCAACTCAAAAGATAGGTATCTAAATACACCTAACTTCAGCGAGGTATCTTTAGAAACTGCAAATCATGGGTTTGGTTTTCATGATGAATTGTTGAAGTACAGCCTAATTACCTATGTATTCACATAACCATGGACTGAGTTTCCATTGCTGAGCAACTCATTTTTGAGAATGTTTTGCGATACCACTTGAAACTGGCTCAAGTAAATTCAAGAGTACTTACGCGGCAGAATTCTCGAACAGACCATAGTATGGGTTGAACATCTCTTTAGAGAGAAGGTAGAACCATTCTCTGGACACACCACCATAATCCAGACCTTTCTCTCCCTCAAACTCAACCCACAATCGAGTTTTGAAAATGTTAGCATCCTTCCTTGACATGATTGTTTGGAATGATGTTTCTAATAAGTCCTTCCTCTTGACCTTTACATCCACTTTGTTGGGTAAGCCATCCTAAAATTACAAACTCAGAACCTTGGCTCTCAAACTTGAAAGTACTATTCACACTAGTCCCTGTTACATAAATTATAAACAAGCCAGTTATTGGCAAAGTTTAGATAATATCATATTATTATCATGTATTATTTGCATTGAATGAAGTTGAGGATAACTTTGTTACAGATCTTTGCCAAACGATTACTCTATTAGGGTGATCAACTTAGATTTGATCGATGTATAGTTTTGCCAAGTGATCATGTTAGTGATACTTAAACAGAACTCACCACATAAAAGTCCCGGAATACGGAGCACATAAAATCTATCATATTCATAATGGGCCTGGTATCCTTTGAATTATAACAGAGACTATAGATATAGTCTATAGTCTCTGATTATAATGTAAACTGGTTTAACGAAATAAGATGCTATATGAAGCACTAGTTGAGGACTCTCATAAGGATCATAATCAGTTACCATCATGACATAGACTATAATAACTTACTGGTTTACGCAGAGTTGAGCGGAAGCTGTTATACTTTTGCTGGTAATCTCGGTTATATTTCACTGCAGGTCCTCCAAGCTTAGTTAATCTTGGATCTTCCCATTGTGTGGCTCTGATCACTGCAAGAGAAAAAACCTTCGAGTTGAGACACTCACTCTGGATAAAACTTGTTGCAGACAAGTTAGATGAGGCTTCTTATAGATCGTGTACAATGGAGACTTATTTAATCTGGGAATACAAGGAGCCATCCGATTCATGGCTAGAAGTTAGGAGCTGTAGGTGATCAATCAATTTCAAACTGTATAGTGGCCGCAGTTTGGGTATCTATCATCATACATAAAAGTTGTGCTGATAGATCACTTACTGTGGTTGATGTAGAATGTTCGGCCGTCAGCATGAACCCTGCTCTCCCACCCATCAGGTAGAGGTCCCAGAGTGTCTGCATTCTTCAGACTGATACCCTGAGGTCTAGTTGGCATTTCTCTAGAACTGTTGTTGCCATTACGAGGGTCTTCCTGCAATCACAATGACAGTGGAGTTGAAAAGTGAGAAGTATTTTGTAAAGGTTAAATCTCCTACTAAACCATCTAGTATTATAGTTTTTATCCTGTGGTGTTGGTTAAAATTTTGGTCGAAATCGCGAGGTATACTTCATGAGAACTCAGGCCCTCCGACACTTGCATTTTAGAGGGCAGGTGCTCTCTAACAAGCCGAGCGACCTCCTGTAAAAAAGTGCATGTCAGCTGAGGTATTGAGAATGTTATCACAGTTTTCAACCATTTGCATATGGCTTGACACGATGGAAAAATATCCAGGTACTAAATGTAACCAACACAGTTATGTAGTCAATTACTGTAGAATCAGAGTTCTAAGTGCGGGAGCAATGATATAACATACCCATGAGGTTGTTCTGTTATTATGATCAATGAAGAATACACGGCCACCCTCAGTCCTTGACATGGTCCAGCCAGGAGGAAGTGGTTCTTCCTCTGAAACTCCTGCAGTGACGATGGTACTTGTTGATGTTGACGAGGACACAGACTGAAAAAAAAATTGAAGGCGACATAGATATAAAGTTGAATATTAATATAATTACATGGTAGAAATTTGACAACAGTTTGAGTCATTTTTACAAACCATAAGGATTAGATAAGTCTAACTGGTTCACTAGAAATGAGTTGCACATGGTAAAATAAACGTGTTATACAGAGCCCAAGATATACTTACCGATAATCTAGAGTTCCTGGCAAGCTGTGTAGAGGGCTCCACGTCATCCTGGCTGATTTGATGTCGGGTATTGAGGAAAAGCTGCTGAGCTCTTCTTCGCATTTCATCAATGTCACCAGCATCCCTCCTGTAGACAAAGAATGCATTAAAACAACTGAACACAGCTAGGTTGGTTGCACAATACGCCAAAAACAAGAACACCGAGTATTGGTAGTATCAACAATCCTTGTTTGCTGTATTACTGCATGACTTTGGTTTTAAAGTCTATGAAGTATTGTTTATTGTTCAACATGTTTGAAGAGAAATACATTTCACAACGCTATAAACACTACAAAACTCTACAAAACTATGATACACTTTTTCTGCCTTAATGTGCCATAATTCATTTTCGTGACTATAGTGTGACTTCCCTTCATATTATCACTAAGCACAGATAGACGAATTACCTGACAGCTTCTGTAGGGATCTCCCATTGTGTGATATGGTTTTCATGGTCTACATAAAACGTTCGACCATTAGCATCGATTCTCTCCTCCCACCCGTCAGGTAGATTAATAGTGCCTGGTCTATCCCATTGTGTTCTCTACAATCAAACCAATCACAGAAATTGAGCCATTCAGACATGATAATAACACAAAGTAAAGCTGTGGGTATACACTGCTACACAGGCCTATGGGTTGTGCGCTATGTCTAGTGATTTAGATGGGGTCATAAATCAGGTGCCTAGATTGACCAATGATATTTAATGGGCGGGTTAACAAATGACCGGATATAGATGTCATATTAAATCCGGGTCTTTGTCACTTTGGATCTTCACCAAATAAAATTTCAGTCTTCTGTAAAATTGATTTTCCTATGCTATACTATGGATGTCATGTCAGGACAGCTTCCATTTCCAAGTGATACAACTATTACCTTCCATATGTTCACTACAGCACCACACCTATCTTTGTAGTTATGGTCTTTTTTATCATAAATAGGAGGATGTGATTTTACTACAGATAATATCAACTCCTCCATTTTTGATAGCCTGTCACATGTCGATAGACGACGTGTTTAACCCGTAATTATTGAAGCAAGCAATCAACAACCAATCATCATAGAGGATCGTTCAGATCACCCGGACAAAACACGAACAAGTTCGATGTCCACTCTACTCGAGTAATCACTCATCCAGATCCGCCGATTAACCACTCGTGACCCCAAATCGATGTAAAAATCGCCTCATGTAGCTGCACCTTCAGGATATATCCTAATAATAAGCTTCAACTATGATCCAGGTATACCATTATTAACCACCGAAGGTTGAGAAAAGAATGCCACAAACAACAGCCTGACCATTCTATTTACATAGGAGAATAACAGCAGCATGACAGTAGGGGAACTGAGTAGGAGTACTTGATAGGAGCATGGGGAATATTAACAGGAGAGTTACCTGATTAGAATGGTCTATGTAGAATGTACGGCCCTCAGAATCAGTACAAGCCGTCCATCCAGCAGGCAGAGGTTCACTGTGTGACGCATCACTGACCATATCCCATGTAAGCTACAAGTTATCATATATGTCAGGGAATATGAAATATGAGGGTATAATTGAATTCATAATCCATATACAATATTTTTAAAAAAGCTAGTGCAAAACAATCTACAGTACTAGCATTTCTTTTTATACCAAGTAAAGTCATCAAATATACATCAAATTCTCATACAATTATGCAGTTTATCTGTGACTTGCACAACGTAATTGACTGACTCACAATCAAAAATCAATACGAGCTCGATCAAAATACAATCCAACAGCAAAGATTTGTAACAAAATAAGACTGGATCGGTATTGTTACTTACTTCATCAGAGCTCACCGAACCGCTTGATTGGTTATGAGTTGTGGTCGGGGTATCATCGGAAAATTCATCTGTGGCCTGTGGTGCCGCCTGAGCAGAACATATCTTCATACATATGTGACCTCGTACCCGTGACTTAGTGCTACAATAGAAACAACTCAAACATGAACACAACGACTTTTTTTGGAGTTCACATTGAAAAAGTTCTGCCGAAGGAAAGACACTAAATGCAGTATTTAACAATAATAAATGATATTATTGATAAAATTGACGGTTTCATATAACTTGCCCAGCAGCACATTGCTCATATTTCATCTTAGCTTTATGTATTGTACAACGTGTTCATAAACAAACATAATATTCCGCTTTTTGTAGATACAGCAACCTAAGTAATCGTAATAGCAAAGCTTTTTATCTTTAGCTGCAACAGTGGAGAGGCAGCAGATTACCTAATTAATACAACGTGAACTTATATATGAGGTAACAGTTATTCATCAACAGTAAGTCAAGCGTAAAACAGTAAAAGTATTTCAATACAACCTGTAATACAAACATTACAATACAAACAATAAAATCCACCCACCTTCTAGGCCTGAGCAAGTATTTCTTTTTTGGTGCATCATTGAAGGGTATATTCCTTACATTCACTTCAACTTGTCCAAGGAAATCATCTCGGGTCTAAAATTAAAACAACACTAATGTATCACACTTATTTATTGCGGCACAATTCAAACAATACTTAGACACTAAAAATAGTGACATAAAAATATCAATTACGCACTTAAATAATTCATTAAGTATTGAAGTCAATGTTTATCAGAGATTAGGGATTAGTCTGTGCACTTGGACATTTTCTTGTTGCACTATAAAGTGTAACATAATAATAATAGTGTGGATATAATTAGAAATGGGGATTTTCCATGTTGCAACACCAGTAATGCTATACACTCATTCAGCCTCATTGAGCCTAAATACAAGACTATTAACCAGGAAGAAATTACTTTATTATTGATGGCTGAGGAGTATAAGATTGCGAAACAACCACGTGCTTATAAATCACTTCTTCAGTCTACTATAGTCATCTCAATAGAGATAACAACAACAACACAAGGCTCAAGATGGCTCAAAACATCATCTCCACAGTCACAAAATAGATAAGGATAAAACGGCTAATCAAAAACAAGGTGGAGACTAACTAGATTGATTGATAACTTGGATAGGGATCACTAGAGTTGGAATTTTTCTTAGTGATATTTTGGCAAAGTACCAGAATCTAAGAGAGACTGAATTTGATCGAGTTTGCCACGCGTGTTCAGCTTCATTATTAACTTAACTTACCACTTTGTTTGCATCAAAGACCTCAAAAAGCAAAAAGCTCTCATGAACGTTTTCTCGTCGCACCTAAAATTAGAAAGCATAAACATAACTCCAGTTATGCGTCACCATATAAGCATTGTATGTTAGCAATCCATGAAAAACCATTACAGGATTCGGGAAACTACAACCAGTGAACAATCATCCATGTGTAAGGTTTGGTTGCCTCTTTTGGCATTCTAAGCTAAAATGTTTTCAAGAACATAAATCAACTAGTTTGGAATCACGTCACTGTCTTATTTCGTAGGTTAATACTAAGGACTTTTCTTAACAGAAAATGGTTAACTCCCAAAGCTACATAATAATGACTTTGAGCCTATCACAATGACTCGGCAAAATAATTTACCCCGTCTCTCAATCTATAGTCATTGATCGACGTATTGGTCACATCGGGATAGCTTGCATAAAATAGTTTATTCTATTTATACATAAGTCAGTCACTTATCAACAGAAGTTTCATAACCTACTTACTCTTGCTTGTATCTTTGCATTCCATACTGGATTTAAAGTCTACAAAACGATACAATGCAGTTTTAGTCAAATTTTACACCTAGATTTAAACATGAACCGACACAATCCAGTCATGCAAAGTCTACACATCATATATTCTCATTCCTGTGATCAGTTGACTTATGAGTTAACTATGGGAATAGTATCCTTCCCCAATAGATGATGATCATCAGTGGGTGATAAATGGATACAACCTACTTTAGGCGCAAATAAAGCTCATAGCACCTTGATTTTAGTTTGATAATAAGAACAGCATTCTCATAAATCACAAAACTTGGCCACAACAAAGTGACAAACGTTCATAAAGTAATAAGGTCAACCTTTGCATATCATAATCAACAGTTTTAGGGGTCGAATAAATTGAATGACATTATAACACTCGATTACACACACACTAAAGTAATCACACGGAAATATAATATTGGGGGGACAAACCTTTTTAATTGTGACAGTTTTGTATTCCCCTTGTTGTGCAACTCCCTTAAAAAGCGTAATCTTTACGTAGGGATCACTACAAAGGAATATCATGGCATTTTATTTGGTAATATTGTCAAGGATTAGGAGTGAAATATTGTCTATGGAATGTGATCTCAGTCTCGGATCAACTCTTCCTTGTCTTTGTAAGTGATTTTACACTACCCTGAAGATGTTCTGACTAATGAGTTGAGCGTGTGAATTAGGAGTGCTAAAATGGCATGCTCACTCCAACTATATGCCAATAGCAAACAAAGATTTTTATTGCGTTAAAATTGAAGGCTTTCAATTAATCAACTGCTCAGGTTAGAAAAACAATCATTGTTCCAATATGGGTACCAGGGTACAGTAGTACACGGAATGGCTGAGTTAATCTAACTGGTTCATCTTATAGGAACTATAACTTTTACTTGGCTCAAAAACTTGCAGCTGGCTTTCTCATTGACGATGATGGATAGACCTATAATATTTTACGCAGTTGTTTGTTATATCCAAGGCCAGATTAAACATGATGACAACTGTATATGATTGTTTATATTACTATATGGCGTATACTGCCAAAACATACAGATTGACGATCAATGACATGAAATCAGAATTTACCCCAAATTTGCAATGTGTAGAGTGATA
Organism: Membranipora membranacea; assembly: GCA_914767715.1. Taxonomy (NCBI): domain Eukaryota; kingdom Metazoa; phylum Bryozoa; class Gymnolaemata; order Cheilostomatida; family Membraniporidae; genus Membranipora; species Membranipora membranacea. Next base: position 13,875,315 of record OU612065.1, on the reverse strand, counting down.
CACAATGCGTTTGAACCTAGAATGCCTACCTGAGACCGAATGTGTCTTTCTTTGCAAGATTCTCAGCCTTGTCCACATCGATGATGACTATGAGGTCAGTCGAGCGCTGAAACAGGAAAATAAAGAGTGGTTTGACATGTTTGAATATATGTAAAATTCTGTGTAGTAAAAAAACTCAACATAAACTGTGAAAGCAGATTTAGCCATATCTACTCGGACTTTTGTGTCACACCTCTTATACACGGAGATAATGGGCAGTGAGTGCAACCTCACAGAGACGCTCTGAAACAAACTAGGCCTTAATATTACAGTGGCAAGCAAGCATTATATTGTACCAAGTGAATGGGAAAATTGGTATGTATGGGCAGTACATGTAAATCTTACAACATCAATGCCTGTCTGTAGAAGCGACTGTCTATATAAGCAAGATAAGTGATAAAGAATGGATATCTCCTAATAAATTCTATGACCATGCAGCAATCAACAGGCTTTACTTTGTGCACACACTACTATGGAATCAGAGGTCCAACTAAATAAAAGGGTGTGCTCATGATTTTCACCACCCACAACCAAACCAAGGATCAGAGGTTTAAGTTTCGGTAGAACAAGATAACACTCACCATGAGCTGAAATATAAAAAAGTTGATCAACATCATGTGACCACAGAAAGTGGACATATTGATTTTCAATTGCAGCCAAAATATTTGGTAATGTCACAGAATCGAACATATTTATTAGGAAGGTCATTAATGTGACAGTTTGACATTATTTAGTAGGATATTCATTATCCACTACCACGTCATGATACATGCCTAGGATGAAATTTTAAAATTAACAATCAACGTAGACTAGGTCTATGTTACTTGCCATATACAGAGCAGGCCAGCACAGATTGACACCCCATAAACAATCCAGTTGCATGATACAGTAAGCATATTGTTTCTATAGGACAATGTATTGCCAAAAACCATTTACTCAAAACCATTATCTGAACAGAACAATGTTTGTAACTAGCCTGATCAGCTAGACTGTGTTTTATTCATTTCGCTAGCAATCAATGATCAGCAACATTCAACCATGGTCAAGTCGCTTAGGCAAGTTGGTTACTGGAATGAGGGTCAGCAAAGCGACCCTATTCAAATATTTGACCTGTTATGCATGGTCCCTAGGCAAGTTCTACAACTCCAAACAGCACACAGCTTTGTTTATCCCCGCACCTGGTTTTACTATATTGACAAGTAAGACAAGAAGTTGGTTAGTACCACTCTATACGTTTATACAAGCAGAAAATTTCATTGATCTTCTGCTATATGGAGCAATAACCAGCAAGTACTTGCTGTTTCAAGCATATCTGAACTTGCAGTGCATCAACCAGTGCAGTGGAGTGGAGGGCATTTTATAATTATATCATTCTGGTGATGGTAACTTTCTCAGACCCACCCAGTACCAGGATTGGCAAAAAAGGACTAGACATAGAGGATAGGAAGAGTTAGTAGGGCTACTTGAATTGCTAGACTATGTTTGTTTGTGGTATAGATAGTAGGTAGGACAGCACACACTGACTAGTAAGTGAAGTGACTGTGAGTTTCAGTTACTAGTACTAGAACTAGCCTAGGCTAGTTCTAGTACTAGTAACTGAAACTCACAGTCACGATGATAATGACGTATGATCAACAAACAATGTATACTCATAAAAAGCTTGGTTTTATCAACTCACCTCTCCAGCTGCACCGATCTCATATCTTGGGCGATATAATGACATATTTCTTGGAACTACTTAGGCTGATTTGGTAATGTTATAGTGAATTGGGACAACAACATGTTGTGGCCATGATCAGGTTCTTGTTGATTCCAAAATTAGATGCAATTGGTAAACCGGAAGTGGATTATAGGGTTTTATATCCTCCAGCAATAGAGATTTATCTCAGCGAGTCAAGCACACACCTGTGTGGAGTTCCCTTCCGCTTTTGAGAACAGGAGAAATCCTCTCCTAACCTGCTTGCTTACTCTCTTGTGATTTTGCCTGCTATCTTGTGATTAACATAGAATCCTCATTTATTTGCACTCAAAGCCTATTATGACAATAGCTGTCTAACCAATTCCATGAAGAAATCATGGAAGATATCAAGGGATTCATTGCTGAATCATGGGATGATATCAAGTCTCCTACAACCTCAGACTTCACTTCCAAAATCCACCAGCTAAAGGACCTTGTTGGAAACTATGACCAAGTAAGTAAAACCTTGTGAAGTTGTATCTTTTGAGTGGAGGAACTTTGTAGTTATCATGTGCCTTATTGTAAATGAGCTTCTTGAAAGGATTAATATTGTTTGAAGAAGCCTGTTAAGTTTTTTTTTTGTAATTTATTATTAATCATCATTATAATTCATAATTCAATGACAACAATTTTGAATACAAGCTAAGTATAAGTAATTGGCTTCACAGAAGATTGAGAGCTCATGGCACAGGGCACAATCTCACGAACCAACATTAGAAAAGTGGCAGGCTTAATTACTAGAATTTTCCTATAGATATAGCAAGGAAGGAGTCATTGGATATAGTAAATTATAGTTGAAGCTAATTGTTGATGGATTATCTCTGGAATAGTGGTCATAATAATAAATGATTAACCAGAAAGGGGATAAGATGGAATTGAGAATGGGTATCACTCAATATAGTGGTGTGTTACACCAATGAACTTAACTCGTTAAGCTCAATGGTCACCCGTATCCGTATTGGTTGAAAATTTGAGGGATGTATATAAAATAACCAGGAGAGAGTAAGGTATTTCTTGTACAAGTTTTTGAAGCAAACAGTATATTTAAAAGCATACAGACAAGAAAGTGATAGATAGTGGTTAAATGGTTGAACTTCTAGAATATCAAATATTGTGGCTTGTGACTGGAGATTGAGATGACATGCTGCGCATAACATGTGGCCACATGTAAACGTACATTTTCATTTGAATGTAATTTAATTCCAACCAGAAGCTAGTGCGCTAAAAATAAATGTTTATACTGATAGGGTAAGGGACGGGTGAATATTGTGATAGGCGCTGCAGAGTATTACCTTGGAAGTTGTTCGTGGTTGATTTGAGATCTTTAACATTGAATATAGCTAGTAAGCCTGTTGCTGGCCGTGGTAACAATGGGCCTATATTGTTAATAGTGAGATTTTATTTGTGATTGAGGTTCTTGTACTAAAGGAATACCGTAACCATTCATGAACTGCAGATATACCGAGTTGAATCGCAGTTGAGGCTAGAATTTTTACAGACTGCTAATGTGTTCATGCGTCTAAATTTATGGCTTGAGGCCTGAGAAAGATGAACCTTTAGGTATATATTTTGTTCATCAAGGTTTTGTCTGGTTGACGTTTCTGTGTATGCAATGGATACATTTTAATTTCTGTAGTAATAATGGTGTCTGGGCCGTGTCTCATATATTGAGATTTTCTCTTCTGTGCTAAAGTATACCCCTTTATATTGCACAGTACAATTCTGTAGTTTCGTGGCACTCAAAGTGGAGTGAGAACCTTGTGGCCATATTTTCCTGGCTTATCACTTAATCTTTCCGTAGCCTAAAGCCATCAGCGCATAGGCAACATAATATTGATTCTGCTGTACTGAACCAAATTTTTACCAGGCATCCTTTTTGTTATGCTGCAATCATGAGATGAAAGTTCATATCAATCGATCAATCAATAAAGATAACTGCCTGCACATTTTTTTACAATCGTTCATTGTTTAGTTCATGAATTTACATGTCAAGTCGTTCAGCAGATATTTACTACAGATAACGCTCTAAGGAATGTTAATAATCATGTGAGTGATTATGACACAGTATTCAGAACGGATTTAGAGACAGTCAAAAGTATTCTATATAACAGTAGGAGTAGCGTAACTGATTAACTGTCAGGAATTTCTGTAGGCTGTCATGTAAAACGTATATATATATACAAATTACAATGTGAAGCTATGATTATTAGGAATGTCAGGTTAAGCATTGCCAATATGACAATTAACATCCAGGTCGATCTCCATATTTTTACGATAGTTGATGGGATGTTGTAAAAGAAGAGTAGAAATCTCAGTTAATTCACCTCATATTAGATGTTATACAACAATGATAAGGACAGCAATACACTACGAAGGAAACCTTACCTACCAAGGACAATGTTTTGCCTGTTATTAAGGTGTGAAGGGCCCTTTGTGATCTAATGTGATGTAACAATGATAGCTTTGTAGTTATGATACCTGATAACAATATTACTACACTGGCAGGCTTGTCTGTATAATACTGATTCTTGTTCGTAGGTTTTGGATTTGGACAGAAGTGGACTAACAAAGTTACGTAAATCTATCAAAGCAATGCTCAACTCTGGGAACGGTTTGTGACATAGTCCTATAAGTTTATTTGGAAATTATGATCTGTATCTAATAATTGGTCAACATTTTGGCTGGTAAAGGTGAAGAAAATTATACGCTGTGATAACGTCTTCTCATGTAGATTGCATGTGGGAGTGTTGGAAAGTGCCCCAAATATGTGAACCAGGCCTAACAGATGAGGTTAAACATTGTTAACTAGATACAAGGCTGTTTGTGTCTCTCTGCTTTCCAATTATCACATATCCAATACTGTCCAATTATCATCTTTTTGTTTTTGTGATTTATAATCAGACTAAAATGATGACTTATTGATCACCCAATCATTAGAGATGATTGTCCCTGACAATGACTCATCTCAACCACAGATATGCCTGTCACCTCTATATGAGTGTTATAGAAATATGTCAAGTCCTGGCCATCTGCCATTTGCATTGCGGAATGAGTATGTTGGATAACTTTCTGGGGCTTTATCGTAAGCCTGCTTGCTTTGGCATCATTCTAATAAAATTGTAAATACGCGGTAGGTCTCATTTTTTATGATTTCATATAGCTAACTTTTGTAAAATATGGAATATATAGAAATGTCATGTAGTTTTGGTTATAATTTGGGACCAATTCATAAGTGCTATCATTTTTACTTGATTGTTTCAGTTCACATTGAGAATGAGAAGATTTTTGCGGAAAGTTTGGAGAAGCTAGGGAATTATTCCATGACTTATGAAGGTGATCTTCCGGAAATCGGTAAGATTCATGTACAGGAAATAGCAGCAGAATATAGAGTTTTATGAGGCACATAGCGGTATTTTTGATAATTCGCCCATCCAATTATCCACACTTAGGCCTACATAGAATGGATAGGTGAGCGTGGACATGAACGCGAACATTGGATTACATTACATTTTGAGGCACAACATAAATCGCAGTCCTTCCCAGTAGAATTGCTCTACATCTTGCTAAGCTCTGTGATGATTTTTATACATTAAGCTCTACAGTGTTTAATCGCTGAGTGAACATAGAATGTGGCAGTAAAATAGTCTCGGAGTACTCCCGAGGCCACTAGACTGGCACACTTTTGTTGTTTTGGTAATCAGCTCTAATTTACTCTGTAATGTTATAAACACACAGGTGTTATCTTGATAATTAGTCTCCTAGTCTCCTCATGTTATATATAAAACTAACTATACATACAAGTGAAGTCTCTGTACATATTGTGGATTTATGACATTGACTGTCCCAATATAACCACCCTGATGATGGTTAGGAGAACACTTTGAGTGTATTATTTCCCAGAATGATAAAATCATGGAAACAATCCTACATAGTTAGACCAGGGAGAATGGCTCCTGGTGTTACTAGGGATGTAGAAATATTGCTTTAGATTTTGTTGTGAGATGGTATGATCGGATATTGAAGCGATGAGGTATTTTCAGTGAAAGTTATTTGTGGTCTCATACGAAGTTCATAACTTTGAAGAAGGAAATTATAATTATAAGGTGGAAGATAAGAGATAGACATTATTGTGTTTATAGATCAGTTTATCCTAAACGATTTATGGACAAACCTTAGCTTATTAGGTTATTTTCTTGATTGGCTAGTGCAGTAGGTCTCATGCCACTTCGAATGTTGAGTAGAATGTTTGCGTTGCCAGAGTGTTTCTGAGAAGTTATTTTGCTCTTTGGGCTGTCAAAAGCCATTGAGTATCCAATGAAAATAGTGATATCCGGCACTGACCAATCAAAATGCTTGGATATTATGTGTGATTCTATAGCTTATAATGTTTATATATCCACATAATGTCAGTGCTTCTCAGCGAGGTTCTATGGTGTAATGGTTAGCACTCAGGACTCTGAATCCTGCGATCCGAGTTCAAGTCTCGGTAGGACCTACATTTTTTTCTTTTTGCCATTTCATTTCAGCTGAAGCATTTATAAAGTTTGCTGTAGTTGCTAAAGAGATATCTGCTCTCATGAAAACTTTGGTAAGCTGCATTCCCATACATATGCACTTGTACTTGTATTTCATAGCTAGTAAATTTAAAAAATGATGTTAGACAAAAGGTATGCATGTTGCTCCATGGACAAAAGTAGGTTGCTCATAGCATATCTAAAGCTAGCTCTTATGCTATGTTCTCTTTATGATGTGGCCTTCATCTGTCTATGGATATTACTTGAGAATAAAGTTGACTCCTTGCATCCTTACATGTTGTATTATACAATCATTTTCAAGTTCAAACGTAAATGGACTATTTTAGATGAGTAATCTCAGAAACACAGTCATGTTCCCCCTCGAGTTGTTCACAAAGGCTGACTCCAAGGAAGGCCACGTTGATAGTAAAAAGTCTTACGAGAAAGCTCATAAGGATTTGGAGACCAAGTTGTAAGTATATTTGATTATGAACAGATAATGTAAGATGAAAAAAAGCGCGAGTCTTGTACTCCTTTTTACCACATGGACCTTGTAACTTGTATCATACTGCTCCTAGAACCATCGTGCTATAATTACAATCCAAATGGCAGAAGTACCCATTTATTATCAGCATGCCCGCCATCATAGTTGGATATTGGTGACATGCAAATCTCCACTTCCTCGGGAAATAAGATCTTAATTGCAGGGTCGAAGGCGACATCAGTATAGTTTGTCACTCAGCACAAATCAATCTGATTCCTTATCCAGTGTATATATGGACGCTGTTCTCCCTCATCCAATTTTGCTTTTCAAAACATACAGGTAACTAAAAGGGAAAAATGAACACTTTAGCGGGTTTTTTTTACGTTTGTTTCCGCTAAAGTGTCAAATTACAATTCCAACCAAAATCACAAAACATTATATTTGAATTCTAGTCACAAAGTTGGTAAGGAGAGGTTGCGGATAGCTGAGTCTGTCGGACTGCATCGTAAGGCTGTCACTGGTCCCGAAGTAGCCGAGGATACGGATAAGGAGAGAAAAGTACTACAGTTACAGGCCTGTGAGGTAAGTTCGTCTATAGTAGACGTAATTACTATGTCCTGGTAAATTTGTAATGATATAGATAGTGACCTTCGCTATCTAGTATATATATACACACATGTAATAAATCATTCATCTTATCCTGATACCCTCCAACTGTCCTTACAATTATGGTTATCAGTCGGAGTGTGACTCTGGTGTAAGTAACTCAAACTATTACTTTGTTGTGTAATATCCATACAAAATTTGATGGTTAATAACTTGACAAACCTTCACTCCACTGTACTATTATCACACCAAACAAGAAATTAGGACTGCTTGATTTTATCCTGCAAAATTTATCACTCTTGTGGTGGTATACATTAGCCTGGGGAATAGCTATCATAGCCCATAGTTGTCCTCATCACTTTCAACTACTGATTGACCGTACCCTATGCCATAATTGTTTTCTCATTTATTCCAATGTTTTACAGTATCTGCTGAAGGTTAATGAATCGAGGAGCAAAAAAGGTGTGGATTTATTGAACCATCTAGTTGACTACTATCAATCCCAAACCAGGTAAAATCATATTCATGTGCTAATTTTTTATCAGTCTTTGTCTGTTTCAGAACCTATGCCAATTATTTTATCATGCAATCCAGCCACAGAACCGGCGTCGGCAACGCAATATTAAGTTTATGTCAATCATTGACTGGCGCTTTGTTTTTTAGCAGGAAAAAGCAAAGAGGAAAGTCGAAAAATTGCTTTACAGTAGTCATTTCAATGCGGCACCAAACCATTGTATAATTTTTATGAATCACCTCATATTTATCTAGTTTTGTAGGTCAATGTGATAATCATTCTGTGATCCCTGGATAATTGCATTTAATTTGCAGACAATTATCACCTTTGCACTGAGTCATCAGGTCAATAATTTATAACTATCGCTCAAATTTTTCCTACATTGATATTTTCAGCTTCTTCAAGGATGGTATGCAAACAATCAATCATTTCAATAGCTACATTACCAGTGTGATCCCAAAACTGAAGGACCTGAAAAACAGACAGGAGGGAGAAAGGAAGCAACTCCTGGACCTGAGGGACTCGCTTCGTAACTCTCTAGACACATATAATAAGGAGGTAATTTGTGAATTAATCATAGCCTATAGTGTTGTCATTGAATATCTAGTTGCATAGATGAACTGTGAAACACTTAGTTTTGGGTGAAAAGTCATCTTAGATTTTTCTGTATAACTGACTGTAGCAAGCATGACGAAATCGTGTCAAACGTTTCAAAACATAAGAAATTGATGGAGGCTCAACAACAATGGAGGGCAACTATCCTTCTCAATCAAGAGACTAAATATCAACCAAATATCGAAAACAGAATTTTGCCTGGTCTCTCATTATGTGTGCACAAAATGTACCATAGGAGATTGAGAGAGTTGAGATTTTTCTGTCTTTATTTTAGGACAGTCACAGTAGCATGTTTTTCAAACAAGTTGCCAGTCGGTTACCATTTACAAACTCGAAGGAGGTTGGCTCTGAGTTTGTCGGATACCTTCTGAAAAAGAGCGAGGGAAAAATAAAAAAGATATGGCAGAAGAGAAAATGCTCTATCAAAGAAGGAGTAATGTGTATCAGTCACTCAGATGTAAGTCTGGACATCAATGTACCTAGTAGTAGTAAATGATAATTCAGTTTCCATGAATGATATACTTTGCAACACTCTAAATCCGTAGCATGCATGCTGTTGGCTTGACTCAAACATACCTACCAAGTCAGTTATCTTGTTAGTGTGTTTATAAGTAGGACCTGCCGGTCAGTTTGCACATGTGCTCCACGCCAATCAGGTTAGCCATGTTTGCACATAGCAACTGAATTAATGCTAAGTTTCCAAAACTAAAATCTAATCCTCCAGGAATTGTAAAAAAAAATTAGCTTTACAGAGCTAAAAGTAGAAAAGGTTTTCAAACTTGTTGCATCGTCATCGTCGCTACAAAGTAGAATGACTTATGGTTCAACATTTACCTGCAAGAAAAGTGGCTGCTGGTCCGATCTTTATTCAAATAGTTAATTTTATGTATACAAGGACTTCATGACGTGAGTAAAGGATTTTATATACAATGCATGCATAGCCAGGATAGGACTCTTTAGGCTCAGTAGATATGCTATTTGAATACACCTACATTGTACATACACATAATGGTCATTTTATAACATATTGCAGGAAAACAAGCCTCCAGTGCGACTGAATCTCTTGACATGCCAGGCCAAAGTTTTACCTGATGATCCCGGCAAGAAATGCTTCGATCTTCTTTCAAGCTCAAGTTAGTCACATCCACATTATCCTAAATTTAATTTCTCACAAGTGTGAGAGATAATGGATCAGATCACTTCTGCTTCCCTGTCTCCGCTGATAAGTATAGCCCTGGCTGTGGGAGTTTTACTTCTAGGTCGTTCCTCCTCAGTATTGTCGGTTGAACATAACACCAGACATTGCTTAGCCTACCTTGACAACTCATTTTGAGTTGTGAGAACAGGGTCAAGATTGCAGTATTGTATATTGGTTATTTCATTTACCGGACTGCCATTTTGTAGACAACAGGACTTATCACTTTCAAGCCGAAGATGAGAAGGATATGATAAAGTAAGTGACTCTCCATCTAAATTGTCCAAAGCCATTTATGGATTAACCCAAAGAAATGAAACGATTTGCCCAGTCATTCCCTGAAGTACATTGCAAAATTTTAGTCCTAGAACTCAGACTTCTGACTCCCTCTATTCACTCCAGTGTCTTTTCCATGGCGCCCGGTGCCTACTTTCAATTATCATGATTTTTTGTTCAGGTGGATATCAGTGTTGAATAATGCGAAGGAAGAACAACTTTTACTGGCATTTTCTGACAACAAAGGTTCACAAGGCAATGAGAACCTAAGAGAGCTGCAAAAACAACTAATATCAGAAATAAGAAAGTTACCTGGAAATGATTCCTGCTGTGACTGCGGGGCCAAAGGTCTGCATATGAAATTTTCTTCCCTCCTTACAAATTGATTTCTTCATATTTACCTATTTGTCTTTCATATTACCAATCAAAAGTATTTTTGTGGGACTCAAGCTTTCCCCTCTGGTAGTCACATAGTACCCCCCTTATTTCTTTTATTGGCTGATTCAGTTTCTGATTATGTTACTGTATTTTGTATCCTTGGTTCCTCCTTTCAGAACCCGAATGGCTCTCTGTTAATTTTGGTGTGATTATTTGCCTGGAGTGTTGTGGAGTGCATCGAGAACTTGGAGTTCATATATCAAGGACACAATCACTTGTCATTGATGAGCTCGGCACCTCACAGTTACTGGTCAGTGGCTCCTTCTTTTATCCTTGTAAATTGAGGTTACCAGATGCAATGCATCAGAAATAAATAAAATTATTCCATATTATAATTGATATCAACTTCATCAAATGATGATCGTGCAATCGGGTACCAATCATGGTGACATGATTAAAAATTGATAATTGACATGTAATGTCTGTCGAAAATTGCAGCAAGCTCCCTCTGGTGTATCAAGAAGATAAGATATGATAATGATTTAGAGATTTGACCTTATTCAGCCTGATTTTGCAGATTGCCAGTGTGATGTCAAATCAGGGATTCAATGAGATTATGGAGGCTACGCTTACTTCTGCAGCGAAAGATAAACTCATACAGCCCGATAGTGCCAGGTAACTCAGAATCATTCCTAAATGAGTTTCATGTTGGGAGAGTGTTTTTAAGGTGATAGTTCATTGGTTAAGGGGCAGCAGGGAGGGTGGCAGAGGGTAGTCCTTGCTTAAACAAGACATATGTGAATCGTCCTCTCTTTTGAGTTGGAAGCGCACCATCTCAGTACTGTCTATTACCAGTTATATGTCATTGATAATTTCTTCCTAATAAATTGTGCCTGATATAACGCGTTGCTACTTGGTGATATAAATAGATTGCGTTGCCATGGCAGAGTTTTTCAATCATTTGACTAAAGTTGTACCATTAATGCCTCTAGAGATTTGAGGAACTCGTACATTCGTACGAAATACCAGTTGCGGCGTTACGCTATCCGAACATGTGCTGACGAGCAGGAGTTAAGGGAGGAGCTGTACCAGGCTGTCGAGTCATGTGATATGCAGGCTCTATTACAAGTTTGGGCGGAGGGTATCGACCTGATGACAGCTATACCTGGAGAGGTAAGACTTGTTTATTATTAGCCAACAAGGTCATGTTTAGAAAGTTATTCAAGCTTGGTAATGTAGGTAGCAATCTGTCTAAGTCCCATGGGCTTTTGAATGTAAACTATGTAGTGTTTTTCCAATTGCTGCACAAACTAGAACCTGGGCTTTGGGTAGAAACACGTACAATTTCATTATTGAATGCTGTTTGGATGCTTATTTAGAAAGGTATGGGCTTACATTATTACTGAGGCATTTAGTGCATTTATTATTGCAGAGTAGGTCATCACTTTTTGATAATGTATATAATCCTTCTAGAACCTTCGAGCTTCTAATGCTAGAAAGCGATCAGCTTTGTATGTAAGTAGCCACGGGGATCATTTCTGCACCCTGAATATCTGTTCAAAACTTGGAATTTTCTCCATAGTCATAACCATGGAGTATATATAGATGAAATGGAACTAGATGTAGATCTTTAGATTTGTTATGATTTTAATCAGGATATGGTTTACATGTAGTTTGAGTCTCATTAAAATAATGAATCTATGTTTTATATGAGTGTTTATACATATCATCGGCTTGAAATATGCTTTAGCTGCTGTTAACAATCTACTATAGCATGCATGCTAAGTTAAACATCTTCCATAACATCGCTATTTGTGAGTCTTCACCGTTGGTATATCGCTAAATTTGAGTCATTATTTTCATCTAGTTGCAGAGATACCATGTAGGTTATAAGGCTATTGGGGTTTGCAGGTGGCTTGGTCAAAGACATACACCCTGGGGCCATGGGTCTTTTTTCTCATTATTCCATCACATAGAGTATTTGTCTGGCGCTGCTATGAAAGGCTTTACAAAACATGAAAATGGTTTTGTCATAGCTCTCCATCTATACCTTATCTCTTTACCCCAGGGTTATTCTTCTCATGTCACATTAAACTTTTTGATCAGTTATACATATTTAAAAAATGCCATAATTTATCCCTAACACTTTTTTTTGTCACTATTTTAGGACAATGGGCAGACAGCTTTACATAAAGCTATCATCCAGGAGAATGGAACTTCACTCTACATGATCGACTTTCTGGTACAAAATTCAGACAAGTAAGATATTGTGTTTAAATACTCACTGAAAGAAAATACCTTCTCTATACATTTTATCATCATCTGTGTAAAACAACACTAGTACCTTTGAAAATCAAAGGAAGAATTTGAATATCTTGACCCAAGGGCTAAGGAATCACAACAGCAGTGTGACCGTGTTTGAGAGGTCAATCAACATACTAAACGCAACATATCATCCTATGTATTATAGTCGCATCAGTATTAGTATATAGTTACAAATATTATTGAGGTTAGATATTTTGGATATAAGCTACTAATTCTTTAACTTATTTTATTTTGTAGCAAAAAGCTGAATGTTAAAGATGTTAACGGAAACTCAGCCTTGCACATTGCTGCAGATTACAATCAGGGAGAAGCAATGAAACTTATACTCAGGGCTAATACTAGCTTAGCATTGGAGAAAAATAATCAAATCAAAACTCCTCTAGATCTCGCTTCTGAGAATAAATTCCATCTATGTATAGAACTGGTATGCTGCACATTAGACTTTCTGTTTGAAATTTGCAAGGCATAAGTTAAACGAAAGGACTTTGTTCTGTCTTGGTTAGATAGCAATGTTTTTCTGTGATGGAAATATGCTGAACTTCAGCAGCATGACATTCTGAAAACCCTTTCTTATTTCCAGGTAAATCAGTCACTCAGATTGAGACTTTTCTGAGATCAAATTATGTTAATAATTTTATTTTTTTAGTTACAACACGCGTTGGAGGGTAAGACTAGTCTATTTGAGAATGTCAATATAGACTGGTTACTCATATCTGATGATTATGTCGACTTCAGCGATGATGATCTGGAAAGTGTAAGTTTTACTCATCTCAATTCTTTCACCTTGAAATCGCTTCATACTGATTTGTTTAATATCCAGCATCCATTTCTTCAGTTTGGCAAGTCTGGTTTTATTCCAAAAGATATACTCTCCTGACACCAATCTATGCTGCTTGGATAAGTTTGTTATACTGATTTTGTCTACATAATATTGCTTTTTTCCGACTAACAGCAAACACCAGAGAAGGTAAGATCACGACCTAACAGTGTAGTATCTGAGATGTTAGCAGAGAGGCGTAAGACAGGAGGAGACAACTCGGACACAGCCAGTCTACTCTCTATATCATCACACCGATCAGATCGACGGCGTACAGGAGAGTGTTATCTGGAGGGAGATCCATACATGAAAGAGAAGAGATCCACCATAGATAGGATGAGGAGGAAAACTACAGATAATGTTCTATCATCAGCGAGCACTAGCAGTGTCAACTCAGGGAATATGACCGCTGCGGGTTCAGCTAAAAGTAAGTTTAATTGTTGACCTATAATCCTAACTGTGGAAACTATGCTACGGTGATGGTTTTCATTTACCATGTATTTGTTCTAAATTTTAAATCACATTGTGTTGTGAAAACTATTTACTTTTTTGCGCAAAGTGGCCTACAGTAAGATCCTCATCATCACACAAGCAGAATAAATTAATTTTATTCAGCAAAACACACAAGAGTAAGTTAATACCGAAACCCTTACGTTTGAATACGGTTATTCATATTGAAATATATGCCAGATGCTAATATAGGTGTGACCAGTCTGACAAGGACAACTGACAGCCATTGTTGTGACAGGAGGTTTCTATGATTGAAAAAAATTATTAGCAGCTTATTTTTGCTTACTCATTTGCTTTGCTGTTTCCATTACATGTTGTGGTCAATTCAATGTAATTGATGCTTTTCAGCAGTTCAGCTCCGACTTAAACACGGTGGTATGTAACATCTCCAGTGAAATCTCTAGACCTTCATTGTCAAGTTAAAACTCTAGAAATTTCATTGGTATCATTCACACTTGGTAGATGTGGTAAAACTATTACTTGCAGCATGTTTTTGTAACCCTAGGCTTACTAGTGTATAGTAAATACTCTCTATGCTTAAATTCCATAAAAAAAACTTTGAATTTACTATTTTATCTATAATTTGCATGAAAATCACTCGCTGGACGAAAGAATTATTAACATGTAACTCAACTTTGTTATAACTGATGATGACACATTTTTCATCTGTTAATACGGTTTAGAAGAAGGCAGGGGTTAATAGAATTTACTGACCCAAGCAAAATAGCACATTGCAGGCTAACAACCGATCAACATTTATGGGGTTACCCCCTCTTTGATCTGTGGGGAGAAACTCTCATTTTCTTTATGACAACCCTTTTTCGGGCTGGGAGCAGGGAGTTCCTGGGAGTTACTGAGAGTTTGGTTTCAAACCAGAGAGTTTGGAACATACTTCCTTTTTATACATGATACTGTGTTGTCTACAAATAAATTGGCTTGAAGCCGATTAGCGTCATGGATCTAGAAACTGCGTGGCTTCTCCCTGAATAGAATTCATACTGTAAAAATGTTCATACCATATCGTTTGTGAAGGAACTATTATAATATCATTATATATAATATCATCCCGACCAGCAAACATGTCGGGATGGACAATTTACAAAAAGTTCTTTCTCTGGCTTTCAAAATTAAGCTCATTTAAGCCAGAGAAAGAACTTTTTGTAAATTGTCCATGACCCGTTTGCTGGTTTTCTTCTTGGAGACAATCATTTGTAGTCTCAGATTGACTGGTTTCATATGCTCTCTGTTTCAGTTTCTTTGCCTGCCAAGTCATCCCTAGGTTTCCGTTTCAACTTCAGTCAACCCTCAGTCAATAATTTTTGATCTCTTGTTATAGAGGATGTTTTTTGCAAGCGAGAACAAAATCAAATCACACTGCTTATAAATTGTCAGACTTTATCTAACTGGTTATGGCCAAGACCAATTTAAATGCACATAAACATTCATCGTAGTTCAGGGTTAGGGTGAGGAATGCTAGGGTTAGGATTCTGTATAACAGTAAACACGTCATTTTATCAGTACGTATTATCCGAACAGTTATGGAAGCACTAGCTCAGTGACTCATATTATAAGTGGTGAAGGGTGTAATATACACCCAAGGGTAGACTGTGCCTTTGAACATTTTTTTATAACTTACAGAATCGAGAGTAAAACAGTCACTGGTTGCACATGTCACATTATGTGTTTTCCTATCTCTGCAACTTTAATTGTGCCCTATGTAAAATCACTCTTAATGGATTGCCCTCCTTCCTGGTATTTCATTTTTTCGCTAACTGATGTTTTCCAGGATACAGTATCGGTTCCCTGCTGTCTGCAGCCTGGAACATATCCACACTCGGTAAAAGCTTGCTTTGTAGCTCCTTCTCCTCGTAAATCCCGATGAAAATTTCGATCTGTAAATTTATACCTAATTTAGATGAAGACTCATAAAATATCGGTCTGAAAATGTATGGAAATTCTTAATCTGTTTATATCCTTGGGAATTATGTCTGAAATATCTCACCCATACCTAAGTGCAAGGGAACTGATTGTACAATATTCAACCTTCCTTGGTTATTGTGAGCCAAATTTGACTTAACCTTGTGATGCGGTTTCATTCCCAGTGCTTTACTGTTGTAGGTTCCTTGAAAAGTAAAATGAATACACCGTATGGTCACTCTCGGGCATTTTCAGACCACGCTGTGTCCGGTGGAGCTACCGGTCCAGTTAATCGGTCATCTGGTTCGCCTAACCCTGACAGTGCTGTACAATCTTACCCAACCAGTAGTACTCTAAATAAAGACATATCAGGCTCTACAAATAACGGAGGCACTCTAGTCCCTCCCCCAAATGTTCCCCCCAATGTCAAAGAAACAGCCACTCTCACCTCCAAAACTGCCAACAAAACTGCAAGCCCTAGTACTCCCAAAAAGCCTGTCGGGGTAACAAAGCTAAAGGATGATGATGAGATCAGCGTTTCTAGTAATGCCAGTACATTGACAAGACATTCCAGTACTCGGAGTGATACTGGTCCCAGTCTTATGACTACCAGTACCAGTACATTCAAACCTCCCTCCACTGCGACTGCTGCTGCTGCCAAATCTCCTCCCATTGAGAACACTTCCACCCCGACCAAAGAAACCAAGCCAACTTCCATCAATAGTACAAATAAACCCAGGGATAATTCAGTACTGATATCACCAGGGGCTAAAGGAGTGGCTCCGCCACCACTACCGGAAAAGAGAATTAGAGCTATTTCAGGTCAGTTCAGTCATAGGCTCTGCTCTTATGGATATCAGTCTGATATGCCATGGCTGTTACCAATGCATCCAGAGAACCCTTGCTATCTCGAAGAGTTTGCCATGAAACCAATGTCATGAATTGCTGTCGGCTGAATCGCTGGAAAGTCCCCAAACCCTTGAATTTATTTGAGCATACCTGATTACCTGATTATACCCGATGTTCTCATTCTGTGCAGTTTCAGTTCAGTATACATGTATCAACTATCTTTGTTGTAATACCTGCAATAATATGGTTTTCCAGGACATTTGCATGATCGCTCCTTTCTGACTCGCTCATGGAACGGTAAAAACATTGATCACTAACTTTACCAATTCTTGAGCATGAGGCTGCACCATTAATTGCATTGCACACCATCGTTGTTGATAGCACTGATTAACCACCTGGAATATCAGAGATTATTACGTCTAATCAGCAATTTTTTCTGCATTGCTTTGGTATTTGTCTATGCTGAATGGGTTTAGTTCATTGGTTAGATTCCCCACACGGCTGTAGGTTTGTATCTAAGACATGAAGCTTTGCTTATCACTATTGTGGAATCGGAGTTGCATTCAACAAATTTTTGTTTCGACTGAAACTAAGCATAGATATTTGCAAATCTTGAAGCTTCGCAATGTACTTTTTCAAGGTTGTGTTCAAAACACTGACGTTTACATCTGCACAGATAGCTAATAATTGAAATCATCTTATCAAACAGTAAATATTATTGTCTGAATATTTATTCAGAGGTATACCTTGTGATTGACGTACATACATAAAGATTCTTGTTCACAGCCTTGGAGCATTTCATTTTAAAACTCAACAGACGCCCCATCTAAAAATTACGCAACGATTATTTTGCAGGACCTCTCAATGTTACTCCGCCATCATTGTCACAATCCAATCTCCTCAAGCAATCTACAAGCAAGCTAGATCAAGCCCAGAAGCCTGAGTAAGTCACATGGAACAGTAATCGAGTATTAGGGCTTTTTTCTGTGAGACGCCCCGTAATAACATCGGAACTTTCAGTGAAATTAATGACTTTTATCACCCTTTTTTTGATATCTGGAATTAAATATAATAGCCCTCAGACAGTAGTTGTCTCGATCTTGATCAAATGTAAGGACGCATACATACATATATGTATATGTTTTCTCTGCTTGAAGTTATCATCTGTCACTATAAGAAGCTGTTCTTGGTTTCTGCACATTTGTATTATGGCTATATATGAATTGTATTTTATTTTTTTGTTTCTTCTTTAGACCAATCTCAGCTAAACCGTTGAACACAATCAGTAATAATCTGAACAGACCGGAGCCGTCTCCCCGTAAGAGCCCTGTAGTTAATTCTGCGGCATCTCTCAAATCTACACTGTCTAATAAACCTGCCCCACCTCCTCCGCCTGGTGCCAAACCTTCCATACGACCCAAGGTAAGGATAAGGTCTTGGCAAAGTATCTCACCAGTTTGCGAAGACCAAGTCTCAAGACAGAATACACATTAATGCGGTCTTTGCAGCAGCTCTAAAACACCTTTTTTTTTGCAAATAAACGTGCTGTAACAATTAGTGTAAAGTATTATTATTTCATTTTTGCATCTTCCTTATTTTCAGCCCAACTTGACATCATCAGTGTCGCTGCCTATAAGAAAGCGCTGCCGAGCTCTGTATGATTGTAAGGCTGATAATACTGATGAGTTATCATTCTATAAAGATGAGATTATAGTCATACTGAGATCTCCTCCGGACAGTAATTGGTGGGTAAGTATCTAATGTTTGCTGCTGCAACTGGTGCTGCACACCATAAGAGACAGGTGCAAGTTAAGATATTATGTCATCTCAGCCTGTTGGTAATAACAGGTAATGTACGGGCCAGGTTGGTGCTACCATATAGATTGACAGTCTGAGATTGAATTGATCAGGAATTTGATTCCCTAGCCTGAAAATCAACATTAGTAGTAAAGATTTAGAAATCTCAAAGTGATGTAGGTGTGATGTAGGTTTTCATTGGATTTCCAGCTAGGATATCTTGACTGGGTCGTAGATATGCTGCGTCTGCCATTAATACTTCAAATCTTACCCATAGAAAACCTATCATCAGCCAATTTAAAAATAAAGTGTTGAAACTTTGGTTAGTAGTTGCTTAACTTTTACAGTAGTTTTAAAATATGTCAAAGAGCAAGTTTTATCATGCAGTTGCCTTGAGACTTCATACTTTCTAGTGGTTCATGATCATTTTAAGTCTTATTTCGTGCAAATCTGTTTGTTTGTAGGAGGGAGAGATTGACGGCAATCCCAAAAGAAAAGGTTTATTTCCAACAACTCATGTGACATTAGTGAATGATGTGTAAGTAGGTTGCTCAGTAGCTGCTACTGCATTTTGTAATCAGGGAATCAACCAGAGAGCTGATCACTGCTGACCTTACTACCCCACCGAGTATCAACATAACATTGTCACTCTCAGAGACAGCGGGTATAACTTGATCTATCTATTTAAAGTTTGATCACAGCTTTGAGGATTACAACAGATTACGCATATTAGTTTTTCTACAGTTTATACTAATTCTCTATATATTCTTTGTCTGGATTAGAAGTGAATTGTCCCCTGTATAGATTTTTATCTGGAGCACATATAACATAATATTTTCTTCTGTCGAGGTTCAATATTGTGACATTGTATTTTCAACATTTTTTATAATGTAGTTAGTTGAATTTGCCTTACCTCATAATTTTTTTTAGATGTATCATATATACTACAATTTGAAAAATTGAGATCCCTAGTTGATGGTTGAAGTTGGAAGTTTATTTTTTCAGTTTATGTTTATTATCTGTTATTACTGACAGCATTTACACTTACTTTTACAAAATGAATAAAGTTCGGGTATATGACAAAATAGAATATGGTCAAATTTGAATCTATATTTTACTGATTTTCCCCTACAGGTTTAAGCTACTGATGCCAATAGGCAGGTAAACACTCTATGGTCTATATTTGAAGCTATGTATGGCGAGAGTTCAATGATTTTGTGAGTCTTGCCCTGTCAATATGTGATATAAAAGGTGGTGGCATTGACATCTCAATCATATACACACTGTATGTAAGATAGCTTATAATATCCGGTGTTGCTGCAGGTGCTCCTTCCCATGCTGATTCTATATCTCCAGTAACGTACATGCTGAAGTCATAAACTGGTGCTTCTCTGTTTGAGATCCTTCATTGGCCTCTGGTTTTATGTACAACCCCCCACTCACTGCAACATATTTGCCATTATGAATGATTGCGTATATATTTAATGGAGCCCAGGCTACAGAGTCAGGAACTGCAAAGCATTATATAACTGAGAGCACCTGTTTGCTCTTCGTCTGTTTTGTAATCCCAAGCAGCCCCGCAGGTCACCACCATAGCAATCCAGGAAACTTGTTTCTGGAGAAGATGATTTCTTTTACAATTATTCTGCTGTCACTGACATCCGTTGTGCTTTCGCAAACAAGTAAGTTTATTCTTGTACTTGTTTCCAAATAACTGAAAATGATCTCTAATTGAAAAATATACAAATACAAATTTCATCAAAATTTATATCTTGCCGTAACAATGCACCTATTTCATCTATCTCACAGGCGATCACTGTTTTTTTGTATTATTTTAGGCTCACTATGCTCCAGCTATGGTGGTACATGTAGTTATAGCTTATGCTCAAGGCACTATGTATCAAACTACGGCAACCAAATCTGCCCTAGTGCTTACCAAAGATGCTGTGTCTCAGGTAAGAAAATACGACGTCATATCTTCGCACTTAATCCTTGTACTTGATTGGATTATTAGCTTGGCCTTCCTGCTAGTGATGACAAGATGCTTTACATACCACATGGATGGGTCAACACCTGCTGACTTTTGACACGTGCTGAATATATCTTTGTTAGGTTTTTTATACATAATATAGCATTGCTTCTGCCGTTTGTCACACTAATGGCCATGGCCACCCATCAATATAGAGGTTTCAAATTTACACGAGTGTAACACCACCTAAAAATGTTTCTGAGTGACACTGGTTACACTGTATTTTCTAGAGGTGTGTTTGACAAAGTTCGGTGGAACTTGTCAGAGTAGTAGACTAACGTGTAACGGTGGACGTTATACACGCGACGGCTTCACTCAGCTATGCTCCAGCACGTCGGATGTCTGTTGTATTGCTAATGCCGGTCAACCTACAACCACTCCGCCTAGCATCATACCAACACAACCTCCAACAACTCAAGGTAATGATAATATAGCCATCTTACTTTTCTCTTTACGTGCGTAAAGACAATCCTTTGATAACAACCACTTATTATTTCTTGAGAGTTAGACTGCCATAGGAAATCCGCTCAATGACTTTTATTTTTTTGAATATTTATTGACAACAATCTTCATCATTAAAATAATTATTTTGATGATTTAATTTTAATAACATCATTAAAATGATGTTATTAATATTAAAATAACAATAGTTAAGCATGGTAATCTATGCTGTCTACATCATAGCATAGACATATAACCTAAAAAAAGTGCTATCTGGCAATTTATAGAAAAATGTGCTGATTACAAGGGGACATGTCTAGATCAAAGCAAGTACAGATGTAATGGAGAATTCAAATTTGTCGGTGATAAAAGTGAAATTCTTTGCAAAGACTGGTATTCAAAGAATGAGCGTTGCTGTGTGAGTAAAACTTCAGCACCCGTCACTTCAGCTCCTGTCGCTTCTGGTAAGAATAGATGAATGTTATTGCCAACACAATCAAGTTGCATATTATATGACGGATAGAACTTGGTGTGTGTATGTAGAATATGTGTTTGCCACGTACAATCTAACAGCTCTCAAAAGAGTGTGGAATAATATTCAAAAAATGTTATACCCCTTAGACCAGGTCAGTTCTATATTGACATGTCATATTAGTGTTAGTTGAGACTCCTGGAAATTTTAGACAAACCTCTGGGTGTGATCTTACGCACTGGAATTGTCCCCTTTAAAAAAATACACACATGTTAGCCACATGTAGGGAAATTAAAACAAAGAAAATCAAAAATAAATCAATTTTATAATGTCAGACTATCCATTGTACAGTTATCCTATTCCATACATCCTTTGATCATCCAAGAACTTGCAAAGAATTGCATGGATAAAGATATAATACCATATGAATATGAGCTTTAAATTAAGTTTAAGTTTTCCACGGATTGGTGTGTAAACTGATAATAAGTATTTCAAAATACAGTTTTCTGTCATTTATCATTTTTCTTCTAGATGCCTGTGCTAGATATGGAGGTACATGTGCTGACTTTACTGCTTACACATGTGAAAATGGCCAGTTTCAGCTTATGGGAGCTAGCTATGAGTACCTGTGTCAAGGCTGGCAAACCAAGAATGAGAGATGCTGCATGGCTGATAACACTAAACCAGGAAAAGTCACCATGTCACCAGTTAACCCTGGGTCAGCAACTGAGAGATCAACTAGCAAGCCTGTCATTCCTCCCACAACTGCTAACCAAGGTAAAACCATTTGCATTATTAATCTAAGCCAAAACTATCATCAGAAGGATGCCTATTTACCTTTATCCTACATTGAAAATTGACAAGTGCCTTATATAATTTCATATTTCAGGTTGTGGTGTACAAAAAGTTAAACTACTCAACAAGCGAATCATTGGTGGACAAGCTGCAGAGAAGGGAGAGTGGCCATGGCAGGTGTCTATTGTCAAGGAGTCATCCTCATACTATGGAAGGAGTTTCTCACACACCTGTGGTGGTACTCTGATCGCACCTCAATGGGTACTCTCAGCTGCTCATTGCTTCCAGGGGTATGTGTAGTTGTAAATCAATGGGTTGTTTGTCCTTACAACATTGATAAGGTCCTGTGCAATCACCAAATCACATGTATGTCATCCGGAGTTATCTGCATATTGAGACGACTCCATGAGAAGACAGAAATGATGTTTTCAAAATATGGCTTTCGGGAAACAAAAAAGATATATTGTGTGGTGTTGATATACTGATGATTCGATGCTATGTTGCCTACAATGAGACTCAATTGTTTTTGTCAGGTTAACTCAGATTTACAACTCGCAAGATGGGGTAAATGTGATGCGCTGTTTTTATATCACTTTACAGACTTAGCAGCACATACTATATGAAAGTGAGAGTTGGTGAACACAGCTTTTATGTTGATGAGGGCAGTGAAGACAACGCTGTTATTGAAAACCTCATTGTTCACCCTCAGTATATTCATTCGCAAAACAAGAATGACATTGCTCTGATAAAACTCAGAACTCCTGTCAACATGAATGATAAATATATCAACACCGCATGTCTGCCAGTATCCTCAGACATGTCAACATTCTACCAGACATCTGAGTGCTTTGTGACTGGCTGGGGACAAACACAGGGTAAGTCGTGATTTCGCATACACTTTCCCCATCCATTAAGTTGTGGTTGTACCTACCAACTAACTGATAATCTGACATATTAAGATATTTGACACGGGATTGTGGATGCATATCAATGCTTAAATTTTTACCCAAGCCCTGTAAGCCTGAAATTTGGAAAGCAATGATATCCAAGGTATGTCAAATTCAAAACCCATATGTCCCGAGCATTGAACATAGCTAAGTAAGCGGAAAAGCTACAAAACTTTTATTCACCGAATGGTTGTATAATTTCATGAATGACGCTGTTTTCTTGTATTACAGGTACCAGTGGTGACAAGAATGTATTACAGGAGGTCAAATCTTCACTGGTCGATCAAAATACCTGTTACTACAAGTGGGGATATAAGATTGACTCGACCAAGGTTTGCTTTGGCAATGGATACAAGGGTGCTTGTATGGTAAGTTGGCATAGTTTGGCATGTAAGCCTTCCTTATTCTTCATCCTGCCAGTAACATGCATTTAGATCGAGGGTTGTTGTTGTTCACGATCATAAGCTGCTACAGCGATTGTAATAATAGAAACATGTATTGTATTGGCCAGAAGATACATGATGCTTCTAATACTTGAACCTCACAGAAAGAGTTGCCTATATCCCACCCTCCCTATATCCACGGCAAGTATTTCCTGCCTTCAAAATAAGGAGTCATCCACCCTTTTTAAGAGGGAGACAACTAATTTATGTATATCTTTACTGAAAACTTTCGTGAATCAGCATGTTTGAAATGAAGTTTTAAAGGTATAGGAGCTGGGCTTGATCATCCTTCCGAGTATTTGTATTCCAAATTTGTGTAATGTATTGGTCAATTACCATCTGATTTTTACACCTAGGGTGATTCTGGCGGTCCTCTTGTATGTAAGAAGAATGGAGTATTTTACCTTGTTGGAGCTGTCTCATACGGAACCCAATCTTGCACTGTTAAGTATATGCCATCGGTGTTCACAAATGTGGCTAGTTACAGAGACTGGATAGATAAAACTATGTCAACATATTAAAGTTTCTGTAGTATATTTTTTACTGAAAAATAAAATGTTAAACATCTGATATCTCTGTGTACTTGATAGTGCCCACATTGGTCTAAAGCTAAATGCTAAAATATAAGCAGGCAATGATATAAATAAAACTGTAACTTGGAAAGATCACAGAAAACTTATTGCATCTAATATACATGGAATATTAGCAAGAAACAAAATGAGCAAGCATTTTAACATTCTACTTGTCCGATGCCTAACCAGTTTATCACCAGTCACCATATTCAAGTGGTTTATCATGACCTTGATTTCTAAGTGGGACAAACACATAAAATATCCGACAGACATTCTTACTGATGACTAGAACATAATATGTTAATACAGATACTCATAAAAGGACAGAAACATGGAATGTTACTGGGGATCTTTAATCGTGACTTTCGATTCGAATTTTTAAAAGACCTAATCCTTCCCATGAGTGACAGTACCCATAATGAGCGCAACAATATGTTTAATTTCACTACAGCTTAAACATCTATCGTCATTCTAGCCAGTAAAGTGATACTATTGGTTGAGTAACTGGTAAACCGCGACAATGATGGATATTAGTGACTGGCGGTATTTTCGTCTAGCAAAATAATAACGTCTGTGGATGCAGCACCTAATGACGTGCGAGGTAGGATAATGCCATCTATCTCACGACTGCGACTTGTTTGTCTATATGTTCTGATGTCTAATCTCAGAAAATGCAACTCGTTCAGTCATAAACCTGCGAACCTGCAAAACAATGATAAAGACATTTCACCAGTAATCCCTAACTCAAGGAATGAGTTAAATACTACCCAAAGACCAATGCGTGTTATAGTAAGGCAGTTATTTGAGATGAAGTTATGCCTGACTATAACATGCAACTCTATCATAAGTAACTGCCTTACTATAACATGCATTGGGCTTTGGGTAGTCTTTGATGAATAACCAGGGCGTTATTTCCTAACAGCATTAGGAGAGCTATATAAGAGTTTTAACATTTTGAGATTTAGGTAAACTAATGTTGAATGTGAGTATAACCAGAAGCAGCAGTCAACTCAAACAACACATACAAGCTCATTAGCATCACTTGTTAAGTTAGTGCCTGTATCTGTCAGCCACCATCTCTATAAAAGTCAATGAGTGTCTGAAGCACATTTACCCTTGTGCACTTCCAAATATGTACTTCACCTATGTGAACTTCACCTATGTGCACCTATCAAGTTTGGTTATCTTATAACTGCATATAGCAACTAGATTATTCCAGTTGTGTTTAAGCTCTCAAACTAAATGGTAACCAACTCGCACAATTAAAATAGTAATAAATAGACTCGTTGTGTCATTGCATTGCAGAGAGACTGGTGTCTGAGAGTCGATATGCAAGCAGAAATACACCAGACTAATCCTTCCATATCAATTGAACCAAACAGAGTTGGAGAATGTCATGGTTTTGAGGCCATAGAAATTGTAAATTTGCTGAGTTGACCACTTAAGAGTTGTAATATTAGGCTTACCTAGATGCATCTTCTCTGTACTCTTTCGGAACTTTGAAGAACTTTGGATCAAAGTCTGTCCTCCACTGAAAATCTTCAAATGCTACTTTGGCAGTGACAGTCGGGAACACAGGTATCTCTGAAATGAAAAAAACAACATTATGATAACATGTTAGCTTGTACTGGATGGATTTGTTGGTAATGTTACCACTAGTTGCTTTGCAATTTATTGTCTATTTCCCACAAATCAATGATAAATCTGTATAACCTTG
This sequence comes from Membranipora membranacea, assembly GCA_914767715.1. Classification (NCBI taxonomy): domain Eukaryota; kingdom Metazoa; phylum Bryozoa; class Gymnolaemata; order Cheilostomatida; family Membraniporidae; genus Membranipora; species Membranipora membranacea. Next base: position 13,849,325 of record OU612065.1, on the reverse strand, counting down.
GGCGTAAATATTGTTACCAGGGACATTATGCTTATAAAAGTAAAAAAATTGGTGACAGTGATATCTTCATTTCTTACCAAGTTTGACAGGAAATCCCTGTGGTAGCCTACAGGTCAGGAACTCTCTCAGTTTCTTGAAATGGCGTAAGGGTTTGATGCTTTCCAGTACTGTGACCAGCTGTTCAACACTAACAGGGAAATCCTGACTCTGAAACAAGAATCAAATTATGCATATGGATAGCTATTTACACATCAAAGGACATAAAAAAAAACATGCAAATTCGATAAATGGAAAACAAGGCATTACTTGTTATCACAAACAGGGAAATGAAATTGGAAAGTTTTGTCAACAGTTTACCAGATAACAATGCAAAAACTGGTTACCCAGGATTGTAATTATAGGTTAACTCACCATGGCTACGACCGCCTGGAATGATTTGTTGTACTTTTTACATTTGATTTGTCTGCCAATACAGGGAGCTTTACCAGGGGTGGAGGTCCAGTACTCTGTCCATGTCACTTTAGACAGTTCTGGCGGTGGTAAAGAGTCTCGCTTTGGGAGCTACAAATAAATTTTACAAACTAAAATGATACTTAGACTTTGCATCATAATGTAGTTCCACGCAAAATATCAAAATCAGATTGTTTTAGTCACCGAATTGTTGAACTACAGAATCGTTGAACTACAGAATTGTTGAACTACAGAATCGTTGAATCACAGAATTGTTGAACTACAGAATTGTTTTACTACAGAATTACCACAGAATTGTTAAACTACAGAATTTTTGAGTTGTATCTCTTTTAAACCGATATGCGATACACACTGATCAAAATGGACAACAAAGCATGACCATTATAAATCATGTCATGTCAGCTAGGAAGAAGCTTAAAATAAAAAACGAGCTTAACACGTAATCTCACAAAGAATATTCAGATATGCTTCTAGCTCTGGATAGAGGACCAGTCAGCTATAAATGTTCCACTGCAATGCCTCATTTCACTTACCTCAGGGCCATCCGTGAGCGTTTTGTGGAGATTATTGTGGTCGAGTTTACTTTTGTTAGTTTTTATGTCGTCATCAGAGAGGTGTTCCCGTCTGTAATAAAAGATGTATCTGTATGTACGCAATATATGTGAAACCGGCAGGAGGGAGGGGGCCAGTTGTGGTTATATATGCGTTTTCCATAGATATAAAAATATTCTCACAAGTTTACAATTTAGGTCAAGTTGTTTGTCCATGCATTGGTTTCCCATCAGGTGTTTAATCTCCAAAACTCTTCATAGAAAATCTGGGTCAGAAACCAATCTACTGTACCTGTCCAAAATAAATCAAGGATCTAAGGATCACATAAATCAGACAGGTCACGGAATTTCAAAGTGACAAGGAAAAGGAAAAAGTAGCCACTTTCAGTCATTTAATTAAACACTTGTATTGTTTGTGATAGCGTTCCAACTGCTCAATTTTCTCTCACTTCAGTCATAGGGGTGAACGTAACCCATCACAAAATGACATAGCTGACTAACATCAAGGGGACACAGTAGACACATCAAGTGGGTCACACTTCACAACAGGTATTTTATCTCCAGCTTGTCAGAATACACATATCAAAAGATAATCTGTCCAAGGATCACATAAATTAGCCAGTCTGGGGGGGGGGGGGGGGTCTTTCAATTAGAAACAGCCAAAATCGCAATCTGATCGCTCACTCCCTGAGTGAGTGATACCTGCTAGGCTCTCGCTTTAAGATCGCTCACTCACTTGAAGGAACTATATACATTCTGAGTGAGCGATTTCGGAGCGATTTCGTCTAATTGAAAGACCAAGTGAGTGATAATTTTGGAGCGATGTGATAGTGATAACTTGCTTTAGTAAAGGATCGCTCTTTCTAATTGAAAGACCCCCCTGGGAATTTCAAAGTGTAGATGCAAAAAAATAGGAAATATTTGCCGCATTCAGTTGTCATGTTTGATGTTGATGTTTGTCTTCCAGCCACTCATATTCTACTCTCTGTTTAGTCATATGATTAAATTTTTTCCACAGTAAATAATCATAACTGGCTGCTGTCTTGTACACATCAAGGAGGCACAGTTGATATATTCACAGAGTAAGGATATATTGGTCGGAATATAGGCCTACACATACATAAATCAGCCAGGTATGGGAATTTCAAAGTGTCAGATCACAAATATAGGAAGCAGTTCAGTTATCTTTGAAACACTTGATTGTTTTGATAGAAATGCAGAAGCTCATTATTTTTCTCTCATTTCAGCCTTTAGGATGAACGTTTTTCATAAGAAAATGGCGTAATTAACTGCCATCTTGGACACATCAAGGGGTCTCATACATCGGACATATTGAACGGGTTACACATATGTTTCAAAAACATTTATGTCATTGTTGGTAATTGGAATAAGAAAACCATTACTATAAACCATATGGCACTCGAAAAGTTCAGTGAGATGTCTTCAATAAACTGTTCAAATAAAACCCATATGATGACCAAAGCTATGGGTGTCATTCTTACCATGTCATTGTATTTAAAATGCTATTTTAAGGTGTGGGTGTGTCAGACATAAAAATTACACCAGTCTAGCTTATATAACTATCAGGATAACATAGCTTCATAATATTCCCTGCCAAGCGACTGGTTTGAATCCCATTTGAGCATATCTTTGTTAATTATTCTAATCCCCAGCGCCCACAAAAGTGTACTTCTGTGTACTTCTGACTGATTCATGGAAAGATGTATGGTATGGTATGAAAGGTATGCCAGCCAGACAACCAAGATCTGGCAAAGCTGGTTCTATTTATTTGAAAATTTAAAATCTTAATTTGTGTGATATCAATAAACTCATACCTTTTAACAGAGATTATTTTTATTCCCTGGACATTATAGTAGTCAGCCATACATTCTCCTACCATTTCCTGTAAACAATAATAAATTCTCATATCAAACTCCCCAGATTAATTAATTTAATAACAATCAAGAAACAAATATAAATAAATACCATGATAATGTATCTCAGATAATAGAGCTGAAAGAAATGTTTGTCATGAAACATATGTCTGAAGATACATAGTGTGCAATTAAAAGGAAATTTCAAGTAAAATGGCCATCACAGCCCTGACAGAGACAGGTGTATGACCCTGACCAGCCAATAAAAATTTGTATGTTTCCACAGTGTAGGCATCTGTATGACTGGACTCTTGCCCACCGTCTGACGGCCCCAAATATTGTTTTTGGTGTGAGTTGATCACAATATCTGAATATACTATGAGATGTTACTAAAGTCATGTCCATTCACAGTATTTTCAGAGCGAACTGTATTTTGTTGTTGACTTTGAACAAATCAGATGCCACATCAATGAATGGCAAGGCTGATACAAGTTAAAATCGATAAATCTGATCTGACAACAGCGCACTTTATTCAATAGGAAAAGGCTTCTCTTGGTAGTATCAAGGAGAACTCCTTTGTGATAATTAATCAATTTTTTTTGCCATGTATTCTAACCAAGATACTCTGGTTCTTATTCGCCAGGCCCACAGTTCGTATTAAAGACACCAATACTGGAACACTCTTTTTTTACATAATACAGTATATTATATGACAACTTCAGACCAGCAAGAGTTTGGCCAGACGAATTTGACTAAGTTACGTGTCAGATTCGTCTAATAATAAAGCATAGAATATCAATAAAAGTTGCAGACAAGTGATGACAGTTTGGAAAAACTTGACTTAGAAAGACGTTTCTTATAGAATTAACCATAGGCTGTAGGATTATCCTTATATATTAAAAACCTGGAACAACGCGTTAAATGCAATCATCTAAGAAAGCGTAGTACTTCACACAAAGATACACTTATGAAGACAGATGGCAAAGACAACATGACATTGTAAGAAATTTTACCTTGACACGCATATTCTACCAGAGCACAAAGACAGACCGTGTTATTCTGGGAGAAATGGTTATACAAGTAATTTTCTCATGCTACCACCACCTGACACACAACCACATCAGTATGATCAGCACCGTGGGTCGGTATGTGTGCAGGCATGATGTAGTGGGAAAAGAAAAGTACTGGTTGCAGTAATAATATATCAACGTCATTGCAACACAATAATTGAAATCAGCAAGTTTACTCTCGGTCATGGCATGGAAATTATACTGTTTGAGCATAAACGTATTAATACTTTTATTGATATGTTTATGATTATACATTTCCAGTCTATCTGATTTTTTTTTAAATTGACTAGTTGAATCCGTTTAGTTAATAGGTTAGTAAATGATGAGTATTAAACCTAGCCATATATTAAAGGCGGCTACAGTTAGTAACTCAAAACGGACTTACCGACTTGTCTTCCTTGAAAATGAAGCCAGTATGCGCACGGTTGAATTTTATATCCTTAGTCGACATTTTTCCAGTTTCATTGTCTGTACTCATCATAATATCAACATCACCTTCCAAAATCTCCTCTGTTTGCTGCAAAACCAAATGTAACGATTGGTCACAATCACTGCTTATAAAGATCAGTATTTATGAATATTTGTTTGTTTTAATGTCCACTCTTTATCCAAAGATGCTAACATCGAGATAAAAATGAATTATGAGATAAAAACCCCCTTGGAGAGAGGAAAAAAGAAAAGATATAAGTTATAAAAATAATACACGCTAGGAAAAATAGACTGGGTTCTTCAGGATAGCCTTGCTGCACTATAACGGGGTACAGCTATTTCCGGGTCTCTGTATGTTCCAAGCGCTCTGATGGAAACAATAATTTTCAACATTCCAAACTCAGGCCTAATATTACACCAATTTGAATACTCACACCTGCACTTGTTGGGGTTGTACATCCTGGGAAACAAGGCACTTATCTGAACCATTATGATGACTAAGCCTACCAGGCATCTTATCACAGAAATTCTTCACACATTTTTGTAACTACCTTCTATGAGCAAGAAGTCGTCACAGAGTAAGGATATATCTTTACTCTGTGAAGTCGTATTACTGTTCATGTTATGTGTACTGGAATGAGATTTGGCCGGAATCTGCTCATCAAATACACCCTCACTCACTGTAGGAATTGTCTATATTGAAAATCTCCTGACTAAAACACTTCACTCAAGTTGGGTTCAAGAAACCATAACCATGGCAGAGTGGCGATAACCATTCATGCAGCATACTTGATACTGCAAGTAAATATACAATACCAGACTCACATCTCGTATCCACTGATATACTTTTGCTTCATTGTCCATGACCAGTAGAGACTGAGATCCGAGCTTTTTACCATCAAACAAGAAGGACAGATTACCTCTCTCCCACCGCATGTCTTTGAAATCTACCAGTGTTGTGTCCATTCTGATAAGAAATCAGAGCCAGTTATATCAAAAGCTGTCTAATAAGCTCACTACGAGTCTAAGCAATCTCAAACATCAAATAGCAAGCTTGCACAACACAAGACATATTTATACACATGTACATAAACTCACACTTATGGTATCCCCAACTGGTTTGAGAGGTTATGCTGACAATGAGCGTGAGGTTTCGATTATCTTACCTGATGAAAGTGCCTTTCTTGTATATGCGACAGGTATCACAGGGTAGAAACCTGGACACAAGGGGTACTGGAAGAAGAAAAAATCATATCGAATAACAGTAATCATATATTACAGCCCAATAATCTGCCTATCATAATATGCATTGACATACGAGAACGCCGATAATTCTGGGAAAGTGTAACATTAACTCGGGCACGCATGCAAAGCCAAATTTATCTCTAAAAATTAATTCCATTTCAACCACAGAAGGATTTATGTATTGGTTATCGACGGGCGTAGGTTCACAGAGATCAGGATGAGTGCTGCACTAGCACTTATGCTACATACCCCAGCTGTGGAATTCCCATTTCAGTGAAAGCTGGAAATCGTCTAATTGAGTGAGCGCTCTCTCCACATCAGGTTGATGAGCTTCTATTGATTCCTGCGTTTGCTGCCTCAGACGATGTAACAGGCTTGTGACTAAAGTAGATAAAATTAAGCGTCAACAGAGTGCAAATAAGGGATTATGATAATGATCATGACGATAGTATACAAATGCACATTGCTCACACTTCTGCTCTGAACAATCATAGCATTACCACACATCATGGTCTGACGTTGTATGTGCTGGCCCTAGTAAGACCAGTCGATTACTTCTCAAAGCCTCATAGTCTCACAGACTGCCACACCATTCCCACAATAAATCTTTGCTGGTGATCATTGAATGTACAATCGTATTTGGCAGTCCCTGAATATAGACACTCAGGCCAATCAGGTCAACATGTTAGTACCTATTATACCCACACACACCTTCGACTCAGAGGAATGTGGAGGTACTCTAGGATGTATGCATAATGTACCCTGAAACAATTTATTTTCATGCCGTTAAGGGAGGGTCTACATTTCACCTACTGGTTTATTCATTTCACAGTTCGCTACAAGTGTCGCTGTGATATATTATTTGTAAGCAAGGAGTTACAGTACTCCTTGTTTGTAATTGAGGTGTGCTGGTTAACTGGGGTCACCAACACCTGGGAACATGCTGAGCCCAGGTGACTGAAAAGCAATGTGTTTCCAGTGCTATTCATTATCTGCAGCTGCACAGAATATGTACACAGAGTTATCGTTACTCTGTGATATGTACAAACGCTGCTGCTATCGCTTTCATTTATGCTTTCATAGCTATTGATTGAAGTACTTGAGCTACGATTAACTTCATGGACGGATTGAAATAGCAAGATAATCATTATCACAGTTTCAACTTCATTAATAACTGGAGTAGATCATCGGGCATGTAAAGTTTTAATTTATCATCAATGCCCTAGAAATCAAGCTAAAGTGTCAAAGGTTTGCTGGCAGCAGCGGCAGCAGGTTCAGTCTGTAGCAGTGCTGTCAATAACAAGTTATAGTATCTTTGCAAGTCTGTCATGATACCATTTCTACCTAATAGTTAATTATTTAGGTGCTTTTATTAATTAATACTCTGGTGTGTTGTGCTTGTGATCTTCTGAAATGATTTCTCAACTTGATGGCTGTTCTTTACAGTGAATTTCAACTGCTTACTTACTTAGTGGTGGCAGGAAAACTGTTTGAGAAATGATACAATTATACCTAATATCACAATCATTCAGAGCATCAATACTTACTAATAGATCTATCTCCATAGCTGATTGCCTCATTTAGTGGTGTCTGTCCCTGTAGATTTTTAGCATCCACAGGGGCGTCATGTAACAGTAGCAGTTTTACGCATTCTAAAGAAACAAAGAGTTACACCCATAATAGAGAACACAGATCAAAGAATTCAAACTAGTGTATATAACTGAAAAGCATACCAATATCAATTTTGGTATCAATGTTACCAAAAACAGCTAAGGACAGAATATTATCACAGAGTAAGGATATATCCTTACTCTGTGATATTATATTAGCATGGAAATCAATTAACACTATCACACAATTAGGGATAGCCAAAATCAGGGATAGCCAAAATCAAACAGAAGGTGATTGATGAGTTTTCTGACTGCGCCTGGCATTATTTCCTCATTGTTGAAAAAGAATTGCAATAATGGGCAGATGCAAGCGGTCATACAGTTGTTTTTTTCATTGATAGGTGGTTTTTTGATCAATTTTTTGAACAAAATCCCTGTTATGCAAATTGCTGGCCAGTTTCAAGTATCAGCTAGCATATGACCTAGGCTTAGTATGGGGTCCGGATGTGCGCAGTCCATTTCCTCAATTATGTCATGTGTGCTAAACCACGTAGTCTAAAAATTAGGTACCACGCTTTATGAAGTGTAATAGCGTATTCAGATTAGAGAAATATCCAATACAATCCATAAATTGACACGTTATTGTATATAAATGATAGAATGTGTAGGTATGGTATGTGGGTAGTTTTAGTTATGTACTTGGTATCTAGGGAAATTCAAATTAGACACAATGCAACAACAGTTAGGAAATCATTATCATTTCAGGTACGTTTTATATATATGTACTCACCTTTTCTCCCTCTCATTGCGGCTATGTGTAGGGCTGTATTACCTGTAAGGTAAAACCAGGGTTATTAGTAGAATGAGTTTATGTTACATATTGGTTTTAGAAAAAAACGTTTGAAATACAAAGAGCAAAGACTTTAATTAGAGAGTTGACTCTCTTATTATTCAACTGTGATGCTGAAAATACCCATACCACATGATAACTTCAGCATGCACTCAACTGTAGCGGTAATCTAGTCGCCATCATAAGTAAGCTTACCATGCATATCTTTGAGCGAAACATCTGTATCTTTATGTCGGGACGTTATGAGCGCTGTGAATGCTTTCAGTTCATCTTCATATGCATACTGGTGCAACTTATACATGGATTCTTTATACACATGGCTTGATTGGGGTGCGTGTCCATTGATGCTGTGTAATTCTAGAGATGAATCAGCCACACTGGCTGTGCTGGACTGGCCCTCTGAAGCAGCGCTAACATCATCATCCATCGTGCTGATATTGACAGTATCTATAAAGATGAGAGGGGTGTTTGTTCAACTTGCTATATAGATTGCTATGGTAATAACATGAAATAAAAACTTACAGCCCTGTGATTTTGTTAAACCCACGTCCTGCACGTGCTAATTTTACAATTGATTATATCAAAGTGGCGAGAAAAAACACTTTCACCATAACAATCATAATGTGTGACGGAACCATTGTCCTGTCACATTCCACAATAAGTATGTGGTACAGGCACATGATCACTTAAATACATATTCAATATGTTACACTTAACTGTGATTTCGAATTTTCATTTCCATATCACATACATTGCATGTCAAAAAAAGACTGGACAAGGAAACATCAAAAATATCAATGACGGCCAACATTCGAATGACTGAATTTTGCGGTTCGGTTTTGTCCCAAGGGTTATCAGTGGCTTCTCTCCAACCATAACCCAAACACCAAAATAATCTGGGCTAACCCTCGTAACCCACCAAACAACCACAATAGCCTCTATCGATGTAGTCCAATGCAAGCAGCTGTTTACAGTGCGAGTACTGTTTGGTACCTGTACCTGCTTCCTGAAAAGGGAATACAACGACCTGGTGCTCATGCTGATAGAGATTACGAATATTCCTGTGACCATCAACTATCCATTGGTGGGGTCTGATGGTTGGTTCATTATTTTGTTTTATACGCCATATATTGTTACTAAATTAAATATGATAGAACTGCTGTGCCAATTTGTTTTTCATGGAGGTCTGAAATTCATGTAAATCCATCTAACCATAAAAAATGCCTATTTGTAGACATCGTAATCATGATAGCTTAGCCCTGTTTACACGATTTTGAATCACCTCGATAGGTCTAAATCCATATTTCAATATGCAAGCGGTCTAAAGATTATGCTTCATGCTTTTCTTTATGTTAGATGTCGCTGAGGAACAAGACGCTGTTTGCAAATTACAGCAGGCATATTTATTACATCTGACAGCAAAAATGAATATTTTCAAAAAAATGAGAGGCATATTAAATTTATGTAAAGATGTTAATTAGGCATTATTGCACCATGGATCGAGAAGCCCTCTTGATTGAACACGTATAGACCCTGAAACTGTTGAGGCATTCAAGCAGTAATTGTATTGTTATACTCTGGTCAATTATTGACCAGAGTATAACAATACAATTTGTGGGCATATGAAACTCTGAAAACTATGACCGGACCACATGACAAGCTAGCCTGTCTTGAAAAGCTTGTCAACATACACAGGCTAATCTAATGTAATGACAAGAAAGCTTGTCATCTAAGCCAATGATCTTAGAGGGAGTTCACTGGCTGTCTCACCTGATGTCTCACCTGATGATTCTTAGCTCCTAGCGCCGACTTCAGCGTCGTGACTTCAGGAACGTTAAAAACTCATGAATCGTTTTACATTTCCAGGTCATTTACCGGTAAACCAATAAGAAACAGCTTTAAATCTAACCAGGGTTCGGGGCAGGAGCTGTTAACAGTGGGCAACCAGGCAGTAGACAGTTCCAGTCTTTGGCAGTTCTAACAAAAAAGAACCGGCGATAGTGCAGAGTGTTGGTAGATGGAATGAAATACTGCTGTGCATGGCGTCTGCTGGAGTGGTGTGTTGATCTAGGCACATGCTCATTGATGATGTGAGGAGCATTAAAGTGGTAGGTGCGAAAGCTAAGCTAAGAAGGGAGTCATACATACATATCAATCATAATAATCATCATACACATTAGCCTTCCTATGCAAGCTTGTCTTGAAAACAGTCTACCAATAATCCAAGGCGGACTGAAGTATATAACATTACTATCCATTATTATTATAAATTATTACAAGCATTAGCAATCATAATTGTAATGTAACAACTAACATACGATACACAACAAACTTCTCTCTCTTTACTCTTTCTTACCTACCTTCTTATTCTTCACAGTTACAATGTATGAGGGTATCAACTATCAATCACAGGTTATCACCATTCATAAGTTTAAAATATATTTATGGCAACCTCAGAAGCACTGAAAGTATAATACTGTATCAATTTGGACCTTCTTTCTCAAATCCCAATTATCTCAATATTATTGTAACTGTCTAACCAGGTCTGAAATAGAGATAAAGTGTAAACTGCTTCAAGAGTCTACATATTGCTGTTTTCATTTTGTTAACCAGATTCCCATTGGTCCATGATGGAGGTGTGTTGCCAAGGTCATAATAAAATTGACCAATCATCATTTATTTAATATGAGGTTTGTAAACAACAAAGCACATGAAATTACAAATTCTCAGACCATTTCTGAGCTACTGCCAAACTAGAAGCTAGAAGACTCTCTTTCCTACCTCAATCATTCGTGCCCTAGACCTCTCGGGAACAAGTCAGATACCTCAAGCATTAATAAGTAAAAATGGCAAGCAATACTTTTCCTCATTTTGGTACAGATGCACTACATGCAGGACAGGAGCCTGAACAATGGAATTCAAGGGCAATCATTCCACCTCTCTCAATGTCTACAACATTCAAGCAGTATCAACCTGGTGTTCCATTCTCTGTAAGTTTACTCAAATAATCTGTTCACTCAGGTTGTACAATAGCTGTTGTTCTGTAAGTTCATATTTGTTACTGATTCTAGAGATTCTTGAAGCCATGCAGTTTAATATTATAGGCCAATGTAATCAATATATGTCCCTACCTTCACTATCAATTTGGACTGGTGCACACAAAGTAGCCTAATTTTACACCATTTTTATTTTTGGGTTGAAGGAGATATTATATATTGTTGATGTGTCGTGACAAAAATTACAAACTAGACTTCTACAGCCGAGTGCTGTACCAGCTACTACAATAAACATGCTGTCAATAAATCTGAGGTGGAATAGTTATGCTCCAGACTTTTTTTAATTGATTCGGAGGTATCTTTTGATTGTACCTGTATCCAAGACTGGTTTACTTTTCTCTACATTGCTGCATAATTTGTGCAAACCATTAAATTATTGTTTGTTCTAGGGCTACGAATACAGCCGTAGCGGAAACCCCACCAGGAACTGCCTCGAGCAATGTCTGGCAAAGATAGAGGGAGCAAAGTATGGTATGTTAATCTAATAATTTTCAAGTTGACAAAATTAGAAGCAGTGGATGAAATTTTGCCATTGACCTCATCTAGGTAGTTACTGGTGTTGGTGCGGACTTTTTATAAAGGGTCAGTTTCAAGTTTTAGCTCAACTCTAGGACGTCTCAAAAGGGATTCACCAATTTTATCCTGGTTGTGTATTTATATAGGCATGTGTTTCTCCTCTGGACTGGGAGCTACTACAAGCATTGTGCACATGCTTAAAGCCGGTGATCACATCATTTCAATTGATGATGTTTATGGAGGTACTAATCGCTACTTCAGCAAAGTGGCCACAAAGTTTGGTATTAAGCTGTCTTTCTGTGACATGACAGCAGATCCAGAGAAACTGCGAGAGTCCATGACTCCTGAAACAAAGGTATGATTTTCTTATTAATCAATGAGTGTAGTACTGTGCTATTGGCCAGTACGGCCGGTATGGTATACAAACACCACCGCTATTGGCGCACTGAGTTATTTATCCCTACCGTTTTTCTTGCCACCTCATAAGCAACGGTAACGTCCTCTCTGTGTCATTCACTCATTGGTCTAATAATCAAATCACGCTTCAATTAAGTTGCTTCTCTATTTGCAATTTTTTTTCATTATCATCCAAAAGCCCACCTGACAGACCAGGAGTATTAGAGATCTCGGTCGTTTTATCACAGGATGGTGAGAAACTCGGTTATCAGTGATATATTATATCATTTATAATATATTGTACTTCTATCTAGTATCATTTTGCTTGACAGTCTGGGTTATTGCAAACTCTGAGATAAGGCTAGGTCCGGACGGGTCCCATTTGTTCATTCTCATAGCTGACAGAACATCCTTTTGCAGCATACACACTGATTTTTGGGTTATTAAGGGACTCCTTACTGATTTTCTCATTTTTCTTCCCCCATTTCATTTGACCATTGCATTGTATAATTGGACACATGAAACCAGTATCTTTCAATAGGCAACCATTTGTTCGAACCACAAAAAAATGGGATGTATGAAATAATCAGGGAGGAGGCCCTAAATGTCCCCAAAATCAGTCATGTGTATGCTGCAAAGGGATGTTCAGTCAGCTATGAGAATGAGCAAATGGGCCCTACCCGGACCTAGCCTTATCTCAAAGACCTTAGGAGGAACAAAAGGCTGTGGGGACCCAAACTGTCTAACAAAATGACACTATATAAAAGTACTATAGATTATAAATGATATAATATATCACTGATAACCGAGTTTCTCACCATCTTGTAGATTTGAAAAAGATATCATGCCATATCACTGAGATGTTAAAAATAACCCAATTTCTCCAATTTTCACCATTTTGGTAAACTGACCAGATCCCTAGTATTAATGGTACGCTTGCTCTACTGGAGAAATTGTGCAGATCAAGGAATGAACTCCTTGCAAAGCTATAGAACTTATTGTCATTGTTATAACCTAAACCTTAGAACTTTCGGCATGGCATCAGTGAAATAATTGCATTATTGGCAACGTTCACAGTCTTGCTAAATCATTGTGCCACATTGCACTTTCTCCATAGCTTAACGTCCTTGATTAATTTTAAATGTGCTTGTGCTTGAAAGCTTATTTATCCAGTGAGCTTTGTGTTCATAAGAATTTTCCTTTCTCCAGCTGAGAAATATAACCCAGTACTAGTATCATTACATATATAGGAAGGCTCTGCAACATGTGATTAATATCACTCCTCTTATGAAAGACTTACTAACCTTAAAAAACTCATCATAAATAGAGGTTAGAACTTGTTCCTAATTATTTCAGTACTGTGAGTAAAGACAGTGTAAGGGAACAAAATACCTCTTACTTAATCCACGTGTTATAATCCATGCCAAAAAAAAATTATAGATTTTACAACCTTATTCTTTCTATGTTGAACTTGAGAACCAGTCTTAATTCTGTAACCCCTAACGGGATCCCATATCAATATCAATAACTGAACAAACTAATTTTAACATCAATTGCGTAAAACCCCCAAAAAACTAATATGGACAACACATTTGCATTTGCTCTTTATTTTTTAGCTGGTTTGGATTGAAACTCCTACAAACCCCCTCCTGAAGATTGCTGATATCCAGGCTCTGGCTGCTATTGCACACGAGCAAAAAGATGTCATTGTGGTTGTAGACAACACATTCGCCTCTCCATATTATCAGGTAGGAAATAACTTACTTTTTTTATACAAACACTCTGTTTAATTACACACTGAGCCTTGCTGTTAAACTATTTGTGATGGATAAACATGAACTCTTCTTTGATGTTTTGCCCGTTGGCACAAAACTGTTTCATGTGGATTTTCGGTTTCCAATGACAAGCGGAATATTTACACAAGCATTAGTAAATCTCTCCTGGCACTTCTAAAATGAAGTGGTCCTTGTTAGTCTTCAATACGGATTAAGTTATTAATTCTATCAGGCCAATCCTTCAGCCCTCCCTAATTGTATATATCTCCAATCTGGATTTAGGTTTTTAATTCTCTCAAGCCTGTTGTCCTCTTGGTGTAAGAATGAAATGAAAGGCAGAATGGCCCCATCCAAGCGACATGTCATACAGGAGCACTGTAGGTAATCTGGGACGAGAGCCAATAACTGAGATTAAGCCTATAAATGATTGCCATGAACTCTACCCATCACAAATCAATGATCGATTTTAGAGATTAAAGACTGCTTTGGGTGCATCCAAGTTCAATAATCAGGGATCTTCTTAAAATGATTTTTAATACTGAAAGATGGAATTTCTCAATGATTATCCTTTGCAACTCTGCATGACAGTTAAACGATCTTTGGTTAATTTCTTGACTTTGGTTACAGAGACCTCTGTCTTTAGGAGCTGATATAACTTTCCATTCGGTGTCCAAGTACATCAATGGTCACACTGATGTTATCATGGGAGCTGTCATGACTAACAGTGATGAGATAATGGAACGGCTGCGCTTCCTGCAAAATGGTGAGTTAGCAAGATTATAGCACCCTATTATTGTGAGTGACCATGGCCAAGTCTATAACCAAAAATGTGTAGTTATTGTACAAAGCACAGCTATCATTGGATTGTAGTAATAGTTCAAGCGCACTAAGATATTGATCATACATCAGCATTCATTACTCTTGTTGATAGTTTCTCAATAATTAGTATAGTAGGAGTTAGTAGAAATACCAATCACTTTATTTAGTTAAAGTTTTATTTATTGAAAAAACAATGACTTTGCTAATCGCTAACTTTCTATTACATCACTCTTATGAGTAGAACTTTCTGGAATGAACTACCAGTATGTGGCTTTTTCCTGTCTGATATCCTGTAAATGCAATCCCAAAGATCAAAACAACATAAGTGCACTTCGTTGAGGACATTTAACCAAAATTTTAATTTGAACTTTTCAACTGCTGAGCTTCTCCAGGTTGTGGTAACTTTTGTGGTAGATTTAAAGAAACTACACGCAGCCCCCATGTTCATCCTAACCTCATTACCTTATTGACTCCATTTGAAATAGATCATGATAGTTATAGACGTGTGTTGGTTTTTTTTTAGCTATTGGACCAGTACCTTCTCCATTCGACTGCTATCAGGTTAACAGAGGGGTGAAGACCCTACATGTCAGAATGAGAGAACACATGAAGAATGCTCTGGCCGTGGCTAAAGCTCTGGAGGCAAACCCAAGAGTCACCAAAGTTGTTCATCCAGGTAAGAGACAAGGTGTGCACAAGCCATTAACAGCCGATCGGATAATAGGGACATCAAAGATTGAACTAATTTTGCATAAGTGTCTATTTTGTTAACATTTTCAGTACATGCAGAATTATTTGTGTTGGGGAGTAAATATTAGCTAGAGCTTAGTTTAACTATTTGGATGTGACTGAATGCTAGCCAGCAATAAATTTTAGCTAGTTGAGATGAGAGAATGTGTGATGTAAAGTATTAGCTGGCATTAATTTTCACTATTTCAAACGAGTGCCACAGGGCGAATTTTTCCCCGCAAATGCTTTAATCATACATGGGATTTAAACGCTTGCCAGGGACGAATACATGCCTTTGATTTTTCTTCATGATTACGGCAATCAATTACATGTGAAATAGAAATTCAAATGATTATTTGAAATAAAAAACCATTACCTGTTTTAATACCTAGAACCCACACTTCCCACACCCAATCTCCATTCAATTTTAATGTCACCTTGTTCATGCCATCATCAACTTCCTCCATGAGACCCATATGATTATGTCTCTACCCCTATCAGATTATGTGGTATTATTGCGTTCAAATTATGGAATGGAATATGCCACAAATATACATTGGATGAGTTTTATAGTTCAAAAGTGTAATACATCCAAAGCTTAACGATGTGGTGTTACAACTTCTATTTAATTTATTCCTGAATTGCACAGAATATTTTCACTGGATTTTAAGCTTTGATTTCTAAGAAATGCAATCCTAATTATGTAATTGGCTAATATTTATGTAATTGTTTCCTCTATTTTCTAATCTATTGATCTGTTTCCAGGACTGCCGTCTCACCCTCAGCATGAGTTGGCTAAAAGGCAGATGAAAGGTTACAGTGGTATGATCACATTCTACATCAAAGGGGGTGTGAAGGAGGCTACTAAATTCCTTCAAAGTGTCAAAGTTTTCTGCCTGGCCGAGAGCCTTGGTGGATACGAGAGCCTCTGTGAGCATCCGTAAGTAGCTCAATAATTTAGATTGATGAGTAGATTGCATGACCTGGCTAAAAAAGATCAAAATCAAATTATAAGATTTTTTTATGAAAACGTTGCATTGAAGTCATTGAAGGCTTTTTCCAGACACGTTGTGTTGAGTTGTGTTAATACTTGATTTTGTTCAGGCACATAGCTACCATGATGAAATTCCATATAAGCAAATATGTTAAAGGTGAAAAGTGACTAGTGGAGACAGGGAGGTCCCAAACTCCCTGGTGGAGATAAGTCTAGATATATTTTTATTGTAGTTTGAAATTGTCTCCACATTGTTAATAGGAACACAGCTCCTGTATAGTCATGTGATTTTGTGTGTTTGTTTCGTAGTGGGCTGATGACACACGCTTCAGTACCTGCTGAACAGAGAGAGGTATTAGGTATATCTGATACACTCATTCGTCTGTCTGTGGGTATAGAAGATGAGGAAGATCTACTTGCTGATATTGATCAGGCTTTAGCTACTGCTGTAAGTCCAATCAGAGTAAACAGTTTTCCACAATAAATTTATATGTCTTATTCCCCAACAAAGGATCCGCTCTGAGTATAGTATATTGAAGTCAGGCAGCACTTGTGTGTGAAATGAACTGATCTGGGCCTTATGTCAAACTTGAGAAATGTATAACACCTCAATGCCCACCAGTATATATTGCTGTGGTGCCATTCATGCACTAAAGTTAGAAATCTAAATCTCTCTAGTGCTGCTGAAAATCTCTATGTTTCATCAGCATGAATGAATGGCTTAAAATTTGAGAAAGACCTGTCTTCTAGGAGTATGTTGCATCTTTGTCAATATATATATTTTCTTCTTCTTTAGGTTCCAATGTAAGCCAAGAGAAGATAAAGCAAAACTTTAGACCAATGTACTGATGTCGGACTCGGTATGAACTGAATGCTCCTTTTTGTCAAATTAAAGTGTTGTGTCAAATTCGTTAGTTGAATGTAGGTGTCATATTTTCTGATAATCAACCTCAGGCCAGCATAATGAATGATTCCATGAATTCCGTACTTTTTCTATTTATTAGTGGTTTAGAGTACATTTCATTATGCCTAAAATTTATTCCTAAAATTCTTGTTTCCATCAAATTATGTTTTTCTATAAGGGTGAATCTCTTGAAAATAGATCTACTGTCTTTAATTATTTGAAATAAGTATGTGTTCAATATTCTGTACATGTTATTTATCTAGATTTATTGGTTTTAGGGTAAATGCAATGATTAAAATCGGTAAAATTACTGAAACAGAAAATGGAAAATGTTATTTACAGCCCTTTGTAGATAGTGAATGAATATCTTCAATGTTCATAATGCATACATAAAAAAGTTATTTTGATAAGTTACATCTGTCATAAAGATTGTGATGCTGGCTTAATATTCTGAACACTAATAACTTTACAGCATACTCATGTAAGATTATCCATTCCTTTGTGATGAATTTGCACAAAGTCTCAGTTTAAAAATCCATTGTTGTCAATGATCTCAAGGCCGTGAAAATCTGATTTTATACAAATGGAAATTTAAAGAAGATTTGTATAATATGTAAACTAATATGACACAATATTATGTATAGCTTTAGTAAGCACCGGTGATATCAAGATGTATGAAAAATTGCGAATAAGCTGTGATGTATATCGATATAGTACAATTATATTATATATGCGGGTAACCAATATAAAACATAAAGAGCTCTATTGGGACTAACTGCCAGAAGTCACCACCACAGGTTTATGGTTGTTGAAGAACCGTGTTTCTTTCTTCAATGCTCCGGCATCACTCAAGACTTTGTCGGCCTGCAAAAGAGGTTATTGATATTTAAAATTTATTTCATAAAATGTGGTCAAATAAAGCATGAAGAAGACGAATTACAGTTCGGCCATCAAGACTTAACGTCATAATCAAAACAGTATAGGCTAGAGTCACGGTAGAGATGCTCAAACCTATCTATATTTTTGGCTGTCGAAAATAAATTAATCAAATTTTGGTTTCTCAATAGTCTCTGTCCTCTGGAGGTAACTGTCCGACCTCGGGAGGTAACTGTCCGATCCTCTGGAGGTAACTGTCCGATCCTCTGGAGGTAACTGTCCGATCCTCTGGAGGTAACTGTCCGATCCCTGGAGGTAACTGTCCGATCCTCTGGAGGTAACTGTCCGATCCTCTGGAGGTAACTGTCCGATCCCTGGAGGTAACTGTCCGATCCTCTGGAGGTAACTGTCCGATCCCGGGCCCGATCCCGGATACAATATTTTAGGGAATCGATTGAGGTGACGAGAGGTCATTTAGTACTTACTGGCCATTCATTATTTGTCACTGCGGTTGTTGATTATGAAATATCATTACCATCAAATGGCAATAGTTAAGTTCTTAAACTAAGATGTATCATGTTTTATTGTGTGGATATGACAGCCTATAGGGAAATAAGACCACATCTGATCTAATAATAAATCAGATTGAGTTTAATAGAGACAGATCCGTGATCTAAGAATGTGTGCAAATTCCTTAAAAATATATTTTCATATCCTTACCACGATTCCACACTCTCGACTGACATCATTGTTGTTGTTCATATCTGCTACCTCTGATATTGTCTGACTGGTCTCTATGTGGTTCCTGCACACAATACGGACACTCAATTTCCGCCTCATAGCAGCACCAAGCTCGAATCTCTCCTGAGAAAAATAAAAATATCATTCACTATAACGGTACATCTTAACATCTTTCCATTTGAAAGACATACGATTTAATGCAACATTCATAATGAAGCACAAAGATGCATACAGTGTTATACAGCATAAGTATATCAGTCTGTGGTCGTTGAGGACTACGATCAAGGATTTTGAGAGGATTTTGGGCTCCAATGCTAATCTCAATAAGTTGGTTAACTACTGGAAATGCTGGTTTCATAGTGCAGGGACCATGGTTTTGGTCCTCACAAGCCTTGAATGCAATGTTTTTCTCACCAGGAAGCACTGAATTAGCTCTTGCTTTGTTATTTTCCGCAGAAATAGTATTTCCATCTCGGACCTATCAAAGTCGTACAACTGGTTGACAATCTCACTCCAAAAGGCGGTATTCTGATCTAGTAGATTCTTCGCCTTGGCTACTCTAGCTGACACAAGGCCGGAAACGTGCTGCTGGTAATGTTCCTCAGGCATATTCTGTAAATGCTCCTATAAATAAATATTAATAAAAATTAATTGGTTTTGATTTCATTTTCTTGATAGAGCTATTGGATTATTTTGTTGAAGATGCATCATTTAATCGAAAATAACTGATACATATGTAGTATATATAAATGATAGAGCTTCATATTATGATGGGTAATGTAAAATGATTACCATAGATGGTCAAGGGTTGGCCTGGGGATCAAAATTTCTAAAAATTTATTCACTACTTTAAATAGTCTCCCTTATAACACAACATGATGGCCAGATCTAACTGAGCCATTTCCAGGTTGAAAACATTTCCTTTTTAAATTTAGGATTTATGTTTTCAAGCTTTGCTACATTGATGATCATAGTCGAAGTGATATTCTAGAAACCAAGCTTGCAGGCAAATAACCAAATTCAATATTTCACTTTCACCCGAAATCTGAGCAGATAACTTACAACAAACGATGTGAGGAAAGACTCAATACGCTGATTGACAAACTCAGGCTCCATATGACTCTGAACCAGAACAAGCAATGCAAGTACACCATCTGCTTTGGTTTTTTCAGCTCGAACACGATACCCCAGCTGTTCCTGTGTCCTGTAGAATATGTTATAGTGGTTATTCCAAATTTTGATAAATGTGGTGGTCAAGCAGCAGCACATTATAAAAATTCCAGATACCATTGCATTTTTTAGCGAGAATAAAATTATTCTGTCTTAACAGTATAACAACAAAAAATGTACAAGGGAATCTTAAAATTGTATTTTCTACTTCAATGATATCGCAACAACTGTGCAAAATTGAAGTTAAAAGTATAGAACATTTGTAAGTGCGTTTACATGTGTTTAGGAGCGATATGCGAGGACTGAAAAGACCCAGCCAAATAAGGTAGCGGAAAAAAATGAACAGACAAAAAGAACAAACCTCAACTGGTCATAGCATGGGTCCTTGATTACTTGATGTAGTAATTCCAGCAACATAGCATGGTGATAATCTTCAGCATTAAACTGGTAGTAATTATACACAGATGATGATTGATGAATTTCATTGGTTTCATTGTAGGTATAACTGCTGCCTAGTAAAAGAAAATCCAAACTTATCCCGCAAAATAATAATGATGCATAGATGATGTTTTATCTTCAAAACTGTCAGGTTAAGGTGTTGTGCAAGTATTTCCAAATCTCTGTAAATGAACTTACCAAAAGGAAGATGAACCACAGCTCTGCCGCGGGATGGTGCGTGGATGTTCAGAGGTTTGCACTGCATTTGAGATGTAAGAGTTGTCTCCACTATTGAAATCAGAGATGTAGCTGATTCCTCTGTGTAGTTTCCGAATACTAATGCCTCAATGTGAATTCTGAACATAGAAAAGTATACAGATTAAAATGTGCTCTGTTTCTCAGCGACCATAGTCTGGACATTCAATAATTCATCTTTATATTATGTACACTAGCAAATTACAGTATATGAGTTAAAGCAGGAAAATCTAGAAGTTACAAAACCAAAACATGTTTGCGCACCATCATCTTCATATTTAGCAAATCAGTGTTATTCATATACTGATGTAAGTTGAAGGAATGATAGTAGCACTAAGGTACCTTGAGAAAAACTCAGGGATGAATGATGTCAGCTGGTCTGCTGTCAAGTCACACATACTCTCAAGTAGTTCATCCTCTGACCAGCAGATCTTGCTAAGTAGAGTTTCAAGCTTAGTGCTTGCTCGCTCAGCAGGCTCAGCCTCCCTTCTGTTTGTCAAATACTGTCTGTACTGAAATGAAAAGTACTCAAAACTATTATAAACATGATGAGGGATAAAGCTTGAGTTTGTGCGATGAGGTAGTGTGTGATCAAGAAAAAGTAGTAATAATGGTAAAAAGTGTGGCAATAATTACAGTATTATGGCTTTGAGGAAATTTCAAACAAACTTAGCATGATGTGATGAACAGATAAGACTTAAAGTTAGATTTACCTTCTCTTTCATGATTGTCATTTTCCTTTTGTTGATTTTAATAGAGGTGAGTGAACACAGTATCTTTTCCAAAAATGTTTTCATTTTTTGTGTATAACCGCACAGCTGCAACTGAAAATAAATATACAAATCAAATCAGTCCTAGAGAATATCCCTGGTCCTGGAACCGAAATTATGAGATGGATGCACTATTTGTTGTCCTCCCTCTCAACAAGTGTGGACAATTCCTCAACATGCATGTCAATACGTATACTGCCTAAACTTACCTCAAAACCATAGTGCGCCTGATTAACCTTGTATGAGATGTTGGCAAGCTCAGCACTGTAACTGTATTCCAGGAAGTCGTCTTTGAAAATTTCTATCATCAGCCACAACAAGCTCTCATGCGTTGGTTTGTCACTGGCGTGGGGGCTGAAATTAGATAAAAGAAGAAATTAAGGAAACCTGCTGCCAGGTCTGCCAAAGAAAAAACAGTGGTTGAAAACAGGTTGATAGCAGCTGATAGGAAATAGGAAACTGCTTCAAAACATGAACATTACAAAATCACTTCTCTATTATACAACAGTGGTCCTGGGAAAGTATCATACCTTGTGAAAGCAAGTGTTATACATCCTTTTGGTATTGAGAATTCACTGTCCTGCTTGAACCAGCATTTCATCATAGAGGAATTCTTGATAAAAAAGAGAATAAGAAAGCTGCAATCGGATCATTTCCACGGATAATTGAGCATTAAATATAATAAATATAGGGAAGATGAAAAATTTGGGTTTTACCAGCTCAAGTAATCATCGATTGCTTTTACATATAGGCCTACTTTGATGATTTTTTATATAATGTTATATAAAATTTTATATAACTTCTTCTTCTAACTTATATAAAATCTTCAGGGCATTGATAAATAAACTGGGTAGTGCACACAAGCTAAGGAATAGTAGAAATGTTGCAGTGGTTTCCACTCTGATCTGACCCCAAAAGTATATAATTTGTCATGTACAGTCATTGTTTTACAATGTCAACCTAACGGTAAAATAGAAAAATCTTTCTGCAAATTTTCTCTGCATTAACAAGGGGCGCACTCACAGTTACTAATACAAAAACTACATGTGGCAACATGGTAATGTAGCCTAGCAGCAAATAAATAAAAGTTATAGTAGTCAGCTAGCGGATTGTGTCCTCACTTCTAATATCATACCATGATGGCCTGTCTACATTACTCTACCTACTGGAAACTTACTTTTAAAACAAGCGTTTTAGCATGCAACTTCGAAATTACCTTAATGATTCTTGGATAAGGAGCACTGGGGGTTTCCTGTTCGCTCATAGTAAAGCTCTTTGGTATCAGTTCGTTCGGTTTCGGTAAAAACAGATCACTGTCAAGTTTTGGATTCCTCCACATATGTTCACTTTTGTTAGAGTGTTGTCTAATTGTGTACTCGACTCCGTACCATTTCTCTGTCATATCTGTCTCACCAGCATAAGCTTTGCTGAAGACTAGTGACCTGCAACAAAGACACTCTAACATGGAGCTGTCAAGAAACACTTGAATATTTGGAATTATTGAAATCATTCCAATTGAGAAGAACTACTGCCAAAAGGAACTGATTCACACTTATTACTCACATCATATTCTCTGGCTTCAGGCAATCGATGAGCACACCTGGTTGGAATTTTCTCCATATGAACGGACCACTCATGACATCCCTGGTAGGAAACCTCTGTAAAAAAAGCAACTTATATATGCAATGTTTACATTTGACATTGTTCAAAAACTGGAAGTCCCACCATATGACTTCTTCTTAACCAGCACACCAGCCAGGCATCGCTGTCACCATAAATCAATATGATTTTAATAACATAATAATAATTGAGGAGAGCGGTAAAGCTTCATCAAACAATCCGATGAAAGCTGACAGTAGTGCCGTGTCACACTGTTGATTGAAGAGTTAAATGAACTAAGATAGAGCAAGGAATGGCCAAGTTGATTTTGTTGTCTTTTTTTCCTAGTGTCAAGCAAAGTTCAGATATTTCTATGACACCAGCAACCGGCATCGGCTACTGACAGAAATGTTTTTGTCATTTGTGTCAACGCTTCCTTCTTAATAAGAAATTTTATTATCATTATGTCTACAGGTCACTTAATAGTTTTAACATGTTATTCGTTTTACTACTACGAGGACTGACTTGACAACATGATCACTGTTGATTGCTGGCATATTATAATGCAGCATCTTGTGATTGGCAGTTACCGCTAGTATTAACGAGCCGATCAAGGAGTTTTGTCTCAGTGACTTGGACAAACCTTTAAACATTCTGATAAATGCTGCACCATGTCAACAGGTTTCTTTTCATCCTTGTACGTGAAATCTACTTTGCTCATAAGCTCCAGTTCTTCGAATAATGAATGTTCCGAATTTGGATCACAGAGTTGCTTAATCAGCTGTATATACTGGTATACTGCGGTGATTATCTCGTCCACATGGTCTGAGTACAAAGAAAAAACCAGTTTCAAAGAAAACCCCGTACAACAATAATATGTCAAGAACAAATTTTTTGTTATTTTCTTCCATTCATTCCTTTTCAGAACTAGTCAAGTCAAAAATACCCAAAATACAACTTATGTTTTGAATCCAGTTTTGTATTGTTTATAATCTCTGTACATGGTGAAATAATATTAAAATCTGATAATAGGTCATAATTACCTAGCCCTTCTTCTGTAAGCTTGGCGATCAGCTTGAAGAATCCAAATCCCCGAGCTCCATATGGTAAATCATGGGAGTCAGTGGTCCCAGCTGATAAATCATCCACCCATCCATTCATCTTTAGCTTCGACAGCAAACTCCCAGCTCCTTTATGTCCGAGCAAATGTCCGATACTGCTACCTGGCTGTGAGAATCGTGGATAGATGTTACAGGCATGCATGGTCTCAGCATGGATATGTGATTTTGGGAGACCCTGCAAAAACTTTGTAAAATCTTTTAGAGCTCAGAGATGAAATGGTTGAAAAAAAGTCTCTATTCGTCAACAAAACTCTACTTGCGAACAAGCAGGGTTTTTGTCTGCTAGCTAGCTCCACTTCACAGCATCAACCATTACTTTTAAACCTACCTTAGACTGCCAATAACCAGTCATATCTTCACATGGCCAGATTAGATGAAGCTGTTGTAAATCTTTAACAGGTACAGCAAATACTCTCCTCCTGACCTGCTCAGGCCCATAAGGGTGCTCCGGCCAACTGGGTTCTATAACATGTTTGTTCACCATGTCACCAAACAAGTCACATATATAGTTTGTCATATCATCTAGTGACTCTAAAAAAAAGCGTACAGTATTAAAACAAGGATGAATAAACTAATAAAAACTTACAACTTGAAATTGACTAACCAGGCCCGAAATGCAAACGCCCGCATACTTTGGCACCTATCCAACAAAGCATGTAGTGGTGATCCCGGCACAAGTATTGTACCGGAAATAAATGTTCAGGAATCACGACTACATAAAACAGATATATTTCCATTATAACCCTGTGATGTTGCTGATACTGACCAGCAATATTGATCTCTCAACAGCACGCCTCTGCTGATATCCTGTCCAACCACCCAAGTCATAATGAGAAATGGCATATCTTGAACAGAGTTTTGGTTCTTACGCTAAGAATCAGCGACAATATTATAAGGGTGTTTCCAAAAAACTGTAAAGTTCATAGGCCCTACCTTGACAGTGAATAGCAAGACACATTATATTGGGCGAGTAGTATTCAGTGTGGAATTTCAGCAAAGCTTCACAAATATTAATGTCATTGTCCTCAGCAAACGACCCCAACGAGTCAATGTTGCCTGCAAAAAAAACACAATAAAAATGATCGTTGAGGAAACTGGAAATTCCTCATGTCAAGGAGAGTGCTATGTCACCTTCTCATCCAGTCGATGAACTTGTTTATTTATTTGTTTTGTTGTTTACTCCTCAATAGCTTCTATTTGCGAGTCAAATTTTTGTCTGGTCAATCATGAAATCTGATAATTAATTAACCGATAGTGTTATTGACCTACCTGTCATGAACTTTCGGTACGGATGTCCTGAGCGTGATAGCGATTTCTCCAACTCCAATAATCGCCATCTATCATCAGTGAGATATCGCAAGAACTCATTGTTGACAGCATTGATCTCTCTTCTCGCCGCGCTCTCCGTGAATAGCGGGCTTATAAATAGTTGAGCGAACCTAGAATAAAACAATAATTTAAATAAATTACCTCTTCAATTTAATTTCGAATTGCATAGATTGAACTCTTTTAAATTTGCAAGTAAAAAGTATAACTGTCCTTTTGGATGACAGATTCTGAATATTTTATTTAGTTATATTTCGGTGCCAAGTTAATAGGCTCATTGTAAGAAATGTTATAGCTATCCACACATCACTTCCACATCAATCACATTTAGTATCTTGAGATACCAGGCCATAACTAAGTTTGATTGTTGGTTGTTGGCACAGCTTCATTGAGAGCAAAAGACTTTTGTGTGAAAACCTAGATATCCGCCAGCCACCCAGGCAAAGGACTATGAAACCAATGATACTGTCAACTGGCAAAAATGATCATTATATCATCCATTTAAATGATGCAAGCCAGACAAAAATGAGGCAATCATCCATTATAGTAAGAAATAATGTACCATGCAAACCGGATCTAAATAAGAAATAATGATAGACTACAGCTGAACTTTCCGTCAAGTAGCACAACACCAGTAAGTTATGTACAACCCTATTCTGCTGTTGTTTAAAGAACCTCTTGCTTTAGTGATTGATGGGGGAGAAGGGGGGGGTTCTAAGAATTGGAACCGTATAAGTCTACAGATTAAAAAAGAATTTGGGATATTTTTATTTGAATTGACGTTTCCTGGGATTGCTTAGATATGCTCTATATAATTAGATTTCAAGAAGCGCAAAACATTCCATGTCGTTACTAGATATTTTGTGATAACACATCTAATAATACCCACCCTGGAGGAGTAAATTTTAGCAAGAATTTAGTTCAGCTAGTTTGGGGTGACATTTGGTCGGTTAAATAGAATTGATAATAAATATCATACAGACTTATCTCTGTTGAACAGCCTCTTTGCAGATACTTTCAAATTGTTGTAAAAGGCGAATACTCATCAATCCACAGCCTAGGTTAGACAACGTTAACTATTTAGTGGGATAAATCTACATTTTAAAGTAGAACTAAGTTGTAATGTTAAAAGGATGGAGAGTTCTAGACTCCCCTAGAACCTGAGATCTTTACTCATATACTTACTCTTATGTGGTTCTCATTTAACTCTTATGTAACATTACTCTACAAGTGTCAGAGACACTGTATAACCACAATCAGGAGTCAATCTGTATTCTACTCTAAGTTAGAAGAAGTTACTCTAAGCTATCATACTATAAAGTGAAAGAGGAATAAGTTGCTTACACATCCAGGGCTTCTTTAAAATGTCTAGGGTCCACATCAAAGTGAAAGTTTGTATCCTCAGCATCAGTGTATGCATTTATCTTCCCCCCATGAGGTGTCACAACATCGAACATGCTTGTCTCAGACGGATACTGTAACATTTATACAAGCAAAGCTTCAAATAGATAAACGATTGAATCTAGCAGATGTGCCTAGTCTACAAATACTACATCTGCACATCCTATTATAGGGGACCATAAGCGGCAGCATGCCATTCTCATAACGTATGTAATAATGCTTTCTATTAGTGCAATTAAAGAGATTGATTATATAAACATATTTTCAGGAAACTCACCTTGTGACTACCTAGAAAACTCATATGTTCACAAAAATGAGCAAGGCCTGGTAACTCCTCTGGGTCACTTAGAGTACCTGTAAGGAAGGAACAACTATTGACATTGGAGGACAAAGGAATATAAAACTAATGTAAAAAATCAGCCTCTTGAAAATGGTGGATCAGAAAAAACTGAGTGGAAGGAGAGTACAATTCTTCGTTTTGGATTTCGACACAAGTACTGAGCAGTGCAGGCTGTCAGTTGCCAGGGAGGAAGTCGAGAGAGCTAGCCATGAATCTGGAGTACCATAATGAGTCAGTCTTTCGTTTGAAGGCCATGAGCGATTTATTTCCTCGTTGATCGTTGTTTAAATCATCAAAGAGAAATTATTTGGAGAAATGTATGTTGAGACATGGCACTGTAGCTTGGTGAGTCTATTAGTACTTCACTGAGACAGCGGTGTCGGGAGTCAACATGAGCCTTTTGGTCACATTAATTTTAATTTGTCGATGACAGAATTAACAAAGAAAACGATCTTCAGGAGTGGTGTAATGTGTAAGAGTGCTGAGCTGTGATCAATGAGTACCAGTATTGATCACAGCTCAGTTCATCCTAGCCAGAACGGGAAAAAAAACCCGCATGTACACTATGCAGTCAAATATCCACCTTCGCCACTATGAAGAATTTGCTTCACTAATGAGTGGTCAGATTTGCGGCAAGCATGGATACAGGGCACTGATTGTAGCACGACAAATGTACTCTAAAGGAGAAAGCTCTATCTAGACTCACTGTAGCACAAGAGATCATATTTGCCAATCGACAATATTATAGTTGTACGCTTACCAATGCCAACATTCATTGCCGCTGCAGACTGGTCGGCATTTTCATCACTGATTATCAGAACCTGCATGTCGTTCTTCAACTTCACCGCTCTCCATTGCTGATGCTTGTTGAGGGCTGGTTTCATGATATCCTCACGGATCCACTTTATGGCTCTGTGTGACATTGTCACTACTTGTGGCTATGACCTATCCTGTACAGAGAAGCTAAGAGAGTGATCAAACTTATGCTGCCAGTGTTGTAACTTTTGTCCAAAGGTGAAGCCCCAGGCCTTCCACACAGCCTGAATGCTGCAACACCTCTGACTTGGGCTTGTTATAAAGGGCTCCCTAAAAGGATGTGTGGATCTGGAGTACAGCCAAGTCACCAAGGAGGTTGAATGAAAGATAAAGCAATGTCAAAACAACAGCCAATACAACACATGTCAGAGAGCACGATGAACCTCATCTCCTATAGCCACTTCCAACAAATCCCATTATATTACATTATTCAGATTCCTCGTTGGGTGGACAGACACTTTATAGATCATCATTAATCTCAATTATTGTTACGTAATATCACATCAAGCGGAATCAGTTTTTTCGGCAAACATGATTTTTAAAAAAACCGACAAACAATGGAAAACATATTGTTCTCTAATCCGGTTACAAGGATAATCAGGGTTATAAAATATGAATAATCTTTGAAAAACAAAAGTGAGTGCCTCGATTTGAATGTTAGTTCCGTGACTCCTTTTGTCAATATCATTTCTCATCAATTTCTCGTTTTTCATTTCAAAAATTCTCTAAGCCCTCGTGCATAATCATGCAGTCCTGAATGGTTCATGGTTTTCACCAATTGATTGAAAAATATTTCAAACAGTTTTAATTGTTCTGTTTTATTTTGTACCAGGATGAACATGACTGCTGTGGTATTTCTAAAATAATATAATTTTACTAAACAGGATCCTAGATTTGACTTTTTCATAAATTTCAAGCTTCTTGATTTCATATCGTACTCGTATATATTCCTGCCAATTTCTCAACCCAATTTATTTTCGATACATCACAGATGTTCCGATATTCCTCTGTCAAAATCGCATTATTGAGCCAGGTCACTAATATGTTTCATCGGAGGTTTTAGATGTTGAGAAAATGCTTAATTCATTCAAATCCATTTTGCTGCCTGAAAAACTTTCTCAAAATCAATGTTTTCTTTTACCTGACTATATATTTTTGCTGCTTCGATGAAATTCCATGTTTGCTATAAGTTATCTTTAAGAAAGCAAAGCTAGCAAATTATGAATTAATTCAGTTTAAATCAATCTTACTGCACTGCCAACATCATAAGGTCCTCAACTAAGAATCAAGCAGGTATAAGTATTATTAAAAGTGTTCTGTACCTTGTTACGAAAATAGCTTCCAGCGATTATCTCTCTGTGAGATGGAATAAAACTCTATGCTGTATGATATGAAGTGATTAGAGATAGTCTAGCAATGTTGGCTGCTACCGAATGCATGCAATGTCCTTCCTTCTATAGTACATTTATGCTGTGATGTTACACGCAGCAGACACAAAGAACTCAGTCACAAGCAACAGGCTTCAAGACTTCACCCGATGTGGTGTCAATGTTATCACTGCCAATATATATATATTCATATTCATATGACACAATATGAGTCATCGGTAAAGTAAACAGAAATTTAATTTTTTCTAACTGGGGAATCCAGTATCTCCCTTCTATATAGGGGAAAAAACTCACAATGACACATCGCATGCAATCTGTAGTGGTAGTAGGCAAGAACCTGCTGATACAGAGATGAGGCTACACTTTTTACAAGTTGGCAGAATGAAATTATTTACTTGAAAGGAAAAGTAAGATATTTTTCCTTTTTCGATGAGTTGCATCTAATTTTTTCAACAACAATGATAAATTTTTTAGACTATCCAATCTGATAGTGCAGAAAACTCTCCCACCTGTCACTTGGATTGTTAGAAAATCTTCATCATCACATCATCAAGTGTTAATGCTGCTTTTAGTTGTAGGTGAGATATTATAAATTTGACAAATTTGCAACTAGAGCAAAATTTCAACGGTGTGTAAGTGTTCTGCCTGCCAGCTCTTTGGGGAGGGCAAAGCTAATATTCGTATAATATTTATGGTGATATAATCAATTTTCTACACTGTATGATAAAAATAAACACACAACTCAAATTTGGCAACTGGGCTCAAAATAATCAACATGACCAGATTAAATTTTATGGTTTACAGAAGTCACAAATGTGTTGACATTGAAAAATTCCAAAACACTAATCAATTTGCATTATTTTAATTTTTCAGATGGGCAATGGCCGAATAATAGATACTTTGAGAGCTGAAGAAACTGAAGGCTAAGGTTACCACTGGTTTCTTAAATTTGTTGTTATTATTTCATCATTAATAGTTTTATAAAAATATATTATATTATTTAGCACTATTTTTTTGCCATGACCATGTTCCCTTCATACAGTTGTCCGTAACATGACAAGGAGATAATGTAATAATAATAATAGATTATGTTAATGATTGAAATAAATGTGGTAAAATGACCTCCATTCATGTTGCTAATCAAACAATAATAATAATATGAATTCAGTTAACTTATTCGTTTATTTAATTTTTTCTTGAAGACTGTTGTTTTGCACTTGGTCTACCCAATCCTAGCTATCAGGAGGGCCATTTGAATAAACCTGAATGAACCAATACGATCAACAGACCTGGGCTCAAGGAAGCAGATTTCGGCCAACCTTAAGCCAATTGGTAGGGTGTGGTCATTTTGTATGGCCAATTGCACACTCACCACAGAAACAAGTTGAGACACACTACCTCGTCGTTCAAAAATTAAGTTGACTCCACAAGATGTATACTGTCTTCATTATTCTGTCACATCTGGAATTCCAGATACCACACATAGAAATATTCAAGTTATTGCTCCATTGCAGTAAATGGCTATAAATGTGAAGTGGTACGGCTAACTGGTATGCTCCCAAAATTAAGTGGGCGAGACTGAAGAAAGGTTGGGCATGCATGATCTAGAAACTATGAGCTTGTAGTTAAGAATACCCACGTTTAGTGGTGTTATTTGGCGCAGGCAGATACTTTATCTACAAATAATATGCTGCTATATCTCTTACCCTACTTTGACTCGATTGATAAAGTAAAATTGATCATATGTATGTCTATATATTTATATACAATTTATCATAATTTTGATTAAAGAGGAAATCTTTTAGAAAAACACTTTAACATGAGATGAAATACGATTGATTGATTCACTTTCTAAGGCCCAAAAATTGACCCTCGTAGAGCTATGCATTATTTATATATTCCAGGCTATACATATCATTGGTAGCCAGGATTCTACAAATACAACTGAACAACTGAACTGGGGAATGAGGAAGTGAGAAAATTATTCCGGTCAAACTGCTCGTCCTGATCAGTGGCCAAGCTCCTGTATTTTAGTTAAATTATCCTGCACACTATAAATAAGGAATCCTGTTCACATAGCTATCCTGTTCATATACAGGATCTGGTAGACTTATCTCAAAGGCCACTCTTTTTTAACAAAACAAAACAAAAAAGATGCCGGAGATAAGTCTAGAATCAGGTGTTTAAATGATAGTAACCTGCGTTTAGCGGAGTCAGATTCATGTTTGTTTGGGTTATTGAATTAAATTGGTCAAATGGAACTGGTAATATAGTGTTGTCACAATAAGAATATGAACATAAATTTACGTGTTTATGGTTGAGCATTATTGGACTAAGTTTGTTGACAATGCCTCAGATCAAGTTTGGCCCCTCTTTTTTAATTTGCATAACAAATTCCACTGCCTCCAAATTCTCACGCAATTTCTCAGTATAACAACTTTCTTGAGGTCTGCCCAGGGTGCTTTGTGGAACATACTACATCTTATTGAACCTTTGGCAGGCAAAATGATTGCTATAAAACCACTGTTGGCATTTATTATCTTGTTCATTCCATGACACTATCCCAATTGATATCTTTGCTCCTTTTCTTGTAGCTCAAGTCTCATGCTTCTGAGAGAAGCCTAACTGAAATCATGCAAATCTTAGTCTCGTGAGCTTTCTTTTATCATTTCAGTCCATATTGTGGATTCCAGAAATAATTTTAGGCTAGTGTAATTTTTGAATGTGAAAAAATCCTGTTTTGAAGCTACATCGATTATGATAAATACTAAATAAGAAGGCATCATTATAAGATAAGTAGTGTATTAGTCACGACATTCCATAAAATTGGACTAAATGTATGTGACTTGTGACATTTTTAGAGTATTATACAATGGGATGTTGATTATCAGAGGGTTAAAGTCGTCTCAGGATCAGAGATTTTTCCCCCAAGTGCTTCTTTGTCTTATGTTAGCTGGTTGGTCAAATTATATTAATTCTGTGATCAACAATGTGGTGGAAAAATAAGACCAACAGAATAAAAAAAATGATACATACAAGAAAATGTTGAATTCACTGGCATGGTATGTTGACTTTTGAAGTCATCGAAATCTGAGTCACGGAGTTCCAAGAAGAAACCGGAAGTAAAACAGAAATAGAAGAATCTGAATCTCTTGGGAAATGACATATTCTTTGGTTCCTCCAGGAAAACCTTACTTATATGTACAGAAAAGAACTTGCGCAATCTGGATCCTGTATTGGAGACAGTCTTCCAAGCCTTCTAAGGGCAAAGGTCAAGCAGGACCTAGTGTCAATGATGTTCATTTATGATATCAACTATAACCAAGCAAAGGCCCACACTAAGTGAGGTTGCATCCTGAACGCATTTCAGCAAGTCAGGAAGTTGTCATAATGAATTTAATTGAAAATCTGCATTTGAGATCTTTTTCTGCCAATTGAAGGTGATTAAAGTAAGGAGTAAGACAACTCGTTTGATACGCCTCAGATTGTACACGCACAGGACAAGCTTTTTAATTATAAGGGATAAGTAATACAGACTATGAGACATAGTGGGGTTTCTGCAGCTCCGTTGGTTGAGGAATATACCACTGGACTGAAACAAACCACAGTGGACCTGTGTTATGAGGGACACGATGAACCCATTTAACCTTCTTTCCTTCCTTTATTTATTTTTCCCTCTCATTTATAGATCTGACAACCTTTTTTTAGAATAGATGAAACTAAGTTGATTATAGGAAAAGAGCTCGTCCCATATCTTCAGTATTTTTTCCAGAGCAGGACAACACACCTATTATGATAATAATATAGTTAACAGGACTACTTGATTGAGGCAGAAACTCACCACTAGACGTCACAGGGGAGATTAGGCTACATTTTTTATTCGCCATGAATTGTTATTGATACGGATCTAAGTGATTGAAAATGTTAATCCTGATGTCAACATTTCAAGCTACGACAACATTTAAAAGAAAATAGTACATGACGGTCGTTAAACTTCCCGTCAAGTTTACCACGCCTTCTTACTTGTGTAAGGTTTTGGCTATTTGGCTATTGTAGTGGTTCACTTGGGCAAGGGTTCTAACCTCAGTGACGTGAATACATAAATTTCCACTTCACACCTGAGGGGGTACTCTTCTAAACAGGCCATTGTATCTTTAATCCTGCATAATTTTATTTATCCTGTTAAATATTCAACCTACAGAGATCTCAGTAAACCCTTACTAAGTTACAGTAAAAAAATAGTGTTCACGACTGTAAGTGCTAAGCATTAATTAAATAACGTGGGAGGTAGAGATTTCTGTCTCAATGAAAAGCTTTGAATAGTATATGCAACAAAAACCGAGAAATGGCTGATAGAACATAAAACTACTGTAAAAGTGAATTTCACAGTATATATGGCACCAGAACTTTGGCGTGTAATTACTGTATTAACACAGACCTCATTTCGGTCATCTCTGTTGATATTAGTATGTTATGAATGTTGAGCAGTGAGAGTTGGCTCACAATGAGGCACATCAATTGGGAATAAAGGCTAGCTTGTAGCTTCAAACATTATTTGTTTTAGCAAAAGAATGAAATTTATCAAAATTTATCAACTATATAATAAGCTATGTTTGTTTGTCACTGGATGTTCTGCAGACTTACAATTCATTTTCGGTTCAAATATCCAAACTCAGATGTTCGTTGTAAAGTCTATATCTCATCTTACCTCATTTGAGCACATTAAATCTATATTTATAAGTGATGATCCGTTTATTGGCTATTTTCACAGCTTTGACATAGTTATCTGAGGGATTTCCATAGCCGGCTTTGTCAATGGAAAGAGTGGTAAGCCCCGCTTGAAATCAACGTGGCTCGCAATGACATCAGCAGGCTAAAAATAAACATGACCTATATTTATATACATTCAATAATATAACTAAAAAATAGATGTCCATCAAAGTGACAGCTCAGATCTTGACCAACCAGACAAAGAGGATGTGGAAGGGCAAAAACAATGTATATTATTGCGACACAACAGCAGGACTGTGTCAGTGACATTTTATATAAATTCAGGTCTACATAAGTGCTTGAGTACATCATTAGTACATCATGTCTATAAATAGAGAGAAGAGAAGCTACTATTTGTTTGTACCTTAGGTAAAGGTTCGGTATAATTATCCTTCTCATCATCCGCAGGTGTGAACAAATCTCTGTGTCCTTTGGATACGATTTGAATACTGAGCTTATGTCTCTGCGCTGCACCGTCAGCGATATTTTTCTATAATAAGATGAAAAATGTCAAAGATATTAGGTTAAATGTAAGTAATGTAAATGCCTCAAACTACATTTATTTGTTCACTGACAAACTATTACATTAAACTATTACATTTCTATAGTAATGTAATAGTTTGATGCCTCTCACAGCATAGTTCTCTTTAAATTGTTCGTCTTGAGCGGGTCTAAGCATGTAGCAGCTTTTTCAACTAGGTTGGCTTGGCAGGGTAATGATGGTGGGTAAACTCGGTGTTTGCAAAAAAACCAGTTTAGAATATACCATAAACATATAAATACTCATTTATGTTATTTATATGCTTATGGCACCTATTAAATAACAACATGATTATATGAAACTAATGACAAATATGGCGACATCAACTATAACCTGTTAACAGACCTGATAACAAATATGTGTATTTAAATGGTTTCAAAAGTAACATCAGCTGCATCAATAGGGCTATCATGAGGGAACTCTGGCACGGATGCCGTTTTTCGGCATATCCTGGTTGTTACAATAGATAAACTACATTTCTAGGGTTTTCTGTCTCAAAATGTAAAAATAGAGATAACAAGGCATAACTGGCATATCCTAAAAATTTATCAGATATCAGCATAAATTCAAAATGACCGGGCTTGAAAATCCTACTGCTTAAAAGAAAATGCAACGCAACTCTGATCAAATACTATACCAAAAAGAAGTTGACTAGCTGTTGTTGTGAAACCATTTGTACAAAGTCAGTTTCAACAATATCCCGATCAAACTGGTAATATTCTCCGACTATCTCCGACCAGTAGCTGCTGTGACGAGCTTTCAACTTCTTAGGTTGTGTAAGCCGAGCAGAAACCAGACCAGCAACATGCTTCTTATAATCTTTATCTGTCAGATTCTCCAGGTATTCCTGCAATATTACACAAGACGCATCCTATATTAACCTGGTCACACGCTTCTTTTTTTTGAAAAGCTAACCTTGAAGAAATAAATAGCTAACATGGCCACATGGCATTTGGGCTGCTGGTTTTCTAGTAAAGTTATTTCCATTTTTTGCACATTTCAACATGAAATTATACACACGAAAGGCCTACCATCTTGTTTTTAAAGAGAGCCACAAGATATTCCTCAAAAAGTTTATCGCAAGGACAACCATAATCTGTCAGGGGATATCAGGACAATGAGAAAAGACTACATTCCAGCCTCACATTCAGTCATGCCGCGAGGCTTATTATTGGACCCTGTCGGAGACTCGTTTCCTGTTTTTATATTCAATTTGACATGGAAAGCCGGATTTGGGTGTCGCACACATAGATGGAATTTTTTTGCCTATTTCCTAGAGCAAGCTGAGCCTCAACTCAGACATGGCTAAGATCAGCTATTTTTTTTCACACTTTTATTGGCAGTCTATTTCATTCTAGTAGCGGAATGTTTTCCGAATAGTGCCGAAAAAAAAAAGAAAATACAAAATTTTTCTTTTTTTGTATTTTCCCGACATAATACAAAATTTCAATAAATTAGACAGAGTTTCAACTTCCGCAGCTAATTTTGATAATTCGAACGAACAAACAAACCCTCCCCCCCCCCCGGGTAGAGTGGTAGTGTGAAGCCATCACTTACAATAAAAATCGCTACATTAATTACACTTTCCTCATGACACTAGATTGGTATGATTGTAATTATATATCTTTATTTTGATTATTTCCCCCATTTCTCAAGGAAGAGCAGGTCTTGTAATTGGCTTTGAATTAAGAAATAATTGTTTGAGCTGGTGGTCAGGCTAATGTTTTCCAAGAAGACCTCACTATACTTCTAATAGTAAGACTTCACCGTACCTAAAATACCTAAAGTACTGAGACCTCACCATAACTCTAATACCGGAACCTCACTACACGACCAGCTATAGGCGCTTTATCTGGCGCATAAAATAATATAAGCGATTATTCTGCCTTTGCAGAGTCATTGCGGTTGGAAAATGGTTTTGCCGTTCACACAGCTGTTTAAACAAGTCGCGCTTGCCCAAGTCAACTTGTCGGAACTTTCTAAATCAAAACATACACAACTAAGTTCTAGCAGGGCTGGCAGGACTGGTCGCCAATACAATTGGAAAGAGTGCGGCAACAATTGATAGCTGTTCCACAGCAGCTTGATATATGTTAATGAGTGACTATCGCTGTCAGGTCAAATAACAACATTTAACTATTCACATTTAAGGGTAAAAAAGAAATCATCGCACTACTCATTATCATGGACGAGAGGCAGTAGCTGCTGGGTAATTTTTTCCCACTTAATTTGCAGCCGATCATCCTTCTCAGAATTTTCCTCACTAGAGAAACATGAAACAGAAAAAATTATATAACAGTGAAACCTCTTCCTTTGTGAGGGTCATAAGGAAGAATAAATCATTTTTAATTATTTATGTCACAATTGCAACTCAGGTCTAAAATTGCCTCGTCATTAGCGATTCTGACCGATGTGTTTTTTAAATATTGTTTTGTTTGGATTTATTTTCAGTATGGATGAATAATTTTTCTTTTTTGACGCAACACGAATTCATTACGTAAATGCATGCTGATTTTAATACCAGTAAGAGTTTAATATATAACTACCTGCGTATTGTTTGGTTTCATGATAAATCGGGCGTGGCTACATTGTTATGGGAAAAAAGCAATACATATTGTCCGCTAACAAAAATTTGTATCTACCCAAAAAATGATTTCATAGCGATTGTGGTCACAACACAGTTTTTTCTTGTCTCTTCTTCATAAAATCATTCACCTCAAATCATCTGGGACACCGTGGACATCTTAGTTAAACCACAGAGAAAACTGTCTGTCGTCGGTGTCTGTCAGTCTAAATGTTGATTACCCTCCCTGGCCAAACAATAGAATAATACATCTCAATTTTATTCTTTTGAACTATATTAATGTCAAAGCTTTTGAATGATACTAGGACCCTGGTTCATTTTTTACGGAAATCATTCTATAACTCTTTTGTAATATTTTTTCCACAGAAGATCTAGGGATATCACAGAGACTAGGTTATACTAGACTAATAAAAAATTATTAGCAGTTTGACAGGTTTTATAAAGGAGTCCTTTATTATCAAAGGAGCAAGTAAAAGTATAGTAGCTTTTCTTATTTCATAGTTTGGTTTAGCGTTAGTCAGTGCAGAGTTGGAGAGGGCGAGTTCCGGTCGCTGAACTTTCTCTGATTTGTAGAGGAAGAAAAGGAAGGCTGGGCTTGGGTAAACTACAGTGCTTGGGTAACTACAGTGCTTGGGTAAACTACAGGCTTGGGTAAAGTACAGTTTGGGTAAACTACAGTGCTCAACCACCATTCATCAATTCAAATTGGCGAATCGGAGAATGGTAGTATGCTGTTGCTTGGCTCAATGGATCAGTCTCAAAATGGCTTGAATCATGTTGAGCTTCTTTAAGCCGCTATGTGATTCAATGCAATGGTTTAGACGGCACAGATTTGTAACATGCCCCATTCTGTGACTGATCCATTATATTCACTTATAGAATTAATAAGGTTTGGAGGTCACCGATATTAATATCCTGGGTTGTTAAGTGAAATTATTAAAAGATCCTTGCCGCAAGGATACTAAAGAACCTTGCTTCAAGTAAAGTTTAACTCAGGATGTTGTGGTAGAGAATTTAACAGCATGGGTACTTTCTGTTAAATTGGTCGCTACGCTCCCGGTAGTAAATCTAAATACCACACTGTTAAAATATATGCCCCTGCCACTTTATATTTAGCAGCAGACTAGTCAAGTTTTGACAAAAAACACTTTCACCAAATTGTGTTATTGACATTTCCTGTTGATATTAGGAATGTTCATAACTGATGACACCTCATCCTCTTTAGACTTATATGGGCATGTTGATATGTTGTTGTTCATAACCTGGAAACTCATTTTGATGCTTTGAAAGGCTTCTTTCTCCTCGGCTGGTGGTCATATAAAGAGATAAAGTTGGTCAGCAAAGGGTCATTGATCTAATTAATAAGTTGGGTAGGGTTAGCTTCAAGTAAAATCTCATGGAAAATTCTAAAAAAAAACCCCACAGACCAAAGCATTTCATAGTTAGACATTTAGCACTCCCTTTGTTATGCAATGAAAGGTGAATTGGGTTTGTACAGGGATGTCGATCCAATATCACTCATAATCATCATACGTCAGCAGAAAGGGACAATTTCTAACACTATCCATATTTTTTACATATGAGTAGTGTCTAGATATTTACAGAGGTCCTAGAGTTTGCTCATTTTTTAATATCAGATTTGCCTACCCAATAACTAGATATTTGGTGTGGTCATAGACTTAATATACTCCGCGGAGTATATTGAGTCTATGGGTGTGACTTATAGGATGAGACGATTGCGGGCAGAAAAAATCAAGTCTTTCTTGAACGCTACAATCTAAATGAGATAATTTAGAGATTTCAGGTCTTCAATTTATACCTTACTAACTTTACTATACTATACTAAATTCTATACTTTACAGCTATTGTCTAAAGTTAAACCTCTTGCTTAAATTAATTCATAGTGATAGAAAAAATAACTAATTTTCGTAAATGTGTCAGATTGATGCCGATAGTGGTCAGTACAAAAAAAGACATCTTTGAACTATTTTTTACTCTGGTTGAGATCCCTCAGGCCTTACAGAAGTTTTCAATAAAATTTGCATGAAAGTTTAACCCAGACAATTTCACCTCCACGACCATTAACCCAGGTGAACCAGACCGCACATAAGCAGAAAGAGTAAATTCGCAACTGGTATAGGGAACCCAATGAGTAAGAGACATGGACCTAGCAATTGTATCTCATTGGAACATAAGAATCTTGGATTGTACCATGTAAGAATAATCATTGATCCATACTCAATACTTCATACCTTGACTGTTGATAGGAAGGCCTCTATTCTATGGTTGACATAATCAGGGTGTTTACTACTCTGTACTACAACCTGCAGTCCCTGTATACCTCCTCCTCTTCTAATGTGAGCATGTACTATATATCCTAACTGCTCCTTAGTTCTGTAATATCAGGAATTTGATGTTACAGCGATGGTCACAAGCCTTTGTACAGCAGGAAAAACATAGCATTCTTCATGCAAAAGGTGATTGCAAATTATTACAAGTACAATATTGTACTACTGTGTTGCCAAGGCCTATATTATTCACCACAAATGACGGATGTGTGTGACATGTAACATTTTAATTCCTTCATTCAAGGAAGAGTGGACTATTAGTTAAACTAATGCAGGAAGTATGCTCTATATAAATTGGAGACTCCTAAAATATTGATCTATTCATGTTTATATACCGGAGCTGGTTGAAGCAAGGATCCTTTATAATTTGGTGTAACAGTTCCAGGAGCATATTGTTCTCTGTTGCCTCCAATCCTAGCTGATAGTAATTATACACACAAGAAGCTGCGTGTACATCATTGTTACTGGTGTACAAGAAGCTACAATCTAAAATAATATGAGGATATTTTATAAGAAGGATATTAGCTAAACCGGAATTTAAAAAACCACCAGCAATCAAGTGTAATGTGCTTCAATCAATGGAGGAAAGATCCCTTCTCACAGTTGAAGAATAACACCTAAGTTGTATTCCATAGACTTGATGTGAATAAGATGAGTGAATAGTATGTGTAAAAAGGCGCATACTTTACTCCTCAACGGTACACCAATGAATGAAAATGTTCAATATCTGCACATAATTCAGCCATCTTCTTTCCTCTTTGTCTTTATACATCTAATGCTTACCGTCTGGTAGTTTTGCTTCTCGTCTTGCTCTGGTTTGTAGACCCTGTGGCAGAGGTTTACTCTTCATGTTTGTTACTAGAGTATTCTCGACAGTCTCAACAAGGGACAGAGCAGATTTCACAGTGAAATTTCCATGTACGAGAGTCTCGATATGAATTCTGTAACAGAAAAATTAAGTTGAGAGTAAGGTCCTATAATGTTGGGCAGCGGGTGCAGCTTTGAAGATTTTTTGGAAACAGATTAGAAAGCATTCCTTTAACATCGAAGTCAATACTAAATTGCACACTAAAAATTGAGCACACGAGATGCACCATGGAGAGGTTCATGGAAAAGAACTAGTATTTGTTGAAATATTTTCAACTTGATCCTCAGGGAACTTGGAAAATCCCCCTTGCAATAAGTTCAAATCTTGACTGATAAATCCATAACTATAATACTGGATTAGGCCTGGTGGGAGTGTCTGCACTGATCACTTCACTTTTCAGGAAGTCTGGCACTAGTCACCTAAACAGTCATTCCTATGAGGAAATAATTACTAGGTTAACGATTTTTTGATAGAGACAATGGGAGTTTTATTACCAATTTCATTGCATCAAATATCAAACAGGGTGTATATCAACAATTTTCTTGATCATCACCCTTACCGCATGCACATACATCTCCGTAACAGGAGAAAGAATCAGGATGCAATAAACGGTGTCATTGTGGTCATCTAAAACACATTATATTGAATTGAAATGCAAATATCTTGCCTGTAAAACCTTGCCACGAAAAATCATAAAATAGTGTGATATAATTGTGCCATTTATAAAGCCTCTTTGATACATCCTCCATTAAACTGACATGTGTATCATATTTTTAACAATAAAAATGCCTCTCCAAGAAACAACAAGCTTATGAACGCATTTTTAAACATGTCATTTTTGAGTTAATAATAGATCCATCCAAGGGTGCTGGGAGCTGGAAAAAAAGAGCTAGAAATGCTCTCACCAAGGCCTGGAGGCCAAGACTCCAGCAACACCAACGGCCGGGTAGTGGCAAGGAAGAACACTTACTGATTACACAATTTCAATGAAGGACTGATGACGTTAAGGTAATTAGAAAGCCTGGTATTTACTACTCAGAGGTGCACTTTAGTCCTATTCAAATCATCCGATTCCTCCACTGTCACTGGATATATATGTTTTACGGTTGTCGCGGCCACCTCTGCATCAATTTTAGAACAAAAAAGTTATGTCGTGTATGAATTACGGCAGCAAGTTGAGGTTGACAGCTAGTTCTGACTTTTGCACACTATCTTTTTTTGGTGGCTGGGAAAGCAGGAAGATGACTTGTGTATTATCAAATCTGTTGCATGACTACTTTTCAAGATAGAAATCCCTGAATTGCACGACCAAGAGCATAATTTGTAACTTTAGAGGCTTCTATCCAGGTTCATACCCATGATATGCCAATCCTAACCCACATTGGCATTTGTCCATTCCTCCCCAGTTGCCAAACTATAACTCCGTTTACCCACCCTCCCTGGTTTACCAAATATGAATAATAACAATGTCTTTGTTTAAAATAAGCAAATGTGCAGGAGTCCATGTGCCAGATCGGTATGGGCTGGTACAGTTTGGTACACTTCCTGTGTAATGTTGACAAATGTGTATAGCTAAATTGATATTTTATAATGAAATAATTATCCGGATGTAGCCATAGTGTTTGACACGGCGGAGGTTTACACATCAAGTAAGGTAGAGGCTCAGGGTTCCAGGAAGTAGAAACGCTAAAGTTTCTAAATAAGTACATCTACCCCGCACATTTGTTTATTTTGAACAAAGATATTGTTGTATACGATGTGTAACAGAAAGAAACTCTTACCTGGACAGTAATTGAGGGATGTAGCTTGTGATATTTTCGACAGTCATTTCGTCGGCACATTCCAGCATTTCATTGACAGTCCAGCCGCCCTCCTTCACAATAAGCCCTAATCTATATTCGGCATGTGTGGTAGGTTGAGCCATCTCGAAATTTCGCAAACCCTTCATGTACTGCAAAGATAGGCAAATAACAGTTACTTTTAGAAACAAGTATCGATAAACAAAAATATATGATACAGTAACAAGCATAGATAGCTAGATTTAGCTTGATGAATATGAAGATGTCCAATTCTGATCTTGAAATTTTGACCAAAGTACACTACTTGGACATTGATCAATTATCACTGTACACTTTGTAGATAATTATT
Source organism: Membranipora membranacea (assembly GCA_914767715.1). Lineage (NCBI taxonomy): Eukaryota > Metazoa > Bryozoa > Gymnolaemata > Cheilostomatida > Membraniporidae > Membranipora > Membranipora membranacea. The sequence continues at coordinate 13,806,536 of OU612065.1, read as the reverse complement.
TTTTGAGACCCTCGAAAAATAACTCAAGCCTCAAGGAACTGCCTTGAAGTCAATGGCAGTGAACCAGGATGCTCTTGAAAAAGGTTAAGGTAACAAAAAATGGTACGAGGAAAGTTGATTGATAAGTCATAAACAGGTGTCTTGCGAGTATTTTGGTATTGTCAGGTCTTTGTGTCGAAATGTTTGTGGATGTCAAAACACTAAAAGTGTATCACTTCAGGATGCCACCGCCCGGATTCCAATGAAAAAAAACTGATATAGAATGAGTTCCCAAAGTATATACGGACTCAGGATTGTCCCAATAGCATGTACAAAGGAGCAAGGGTTTAAAAAACTCGATTACTTTTCTTTATTTAAAAAAACATTGGTAAATCTTAAGGTGGTCTCCATCAAACCTGCATACATGCATTTATTTGAATTACATGAATACTACTAAACAAATTTTCTACATCTGAATTTAGTTATCAAAGTACCTCATCTCTGAAGATGTTGACTCTTTTCTCATCAGGCTTGAAGGTGGTTAGTGTAGAGAGAAACTTCTCCAAGAGGACACTAAGCTTGTCTGTATATCCTCCAACTTTTATCTAAAATCACATTAAATGCTGGTCAAACACATATCAGTATATAAGTGATTAGGTTATGTTGTGACTTAGCATATTTTTATGAAGGATGTTTGTGCAGTTGGTGCCAAAACTAAATATAAAAGTGTGAGCTCAGAATTGAGTGGTAAAAACCATAAGTGGTAACTTTGTTTGACATCAGAATACCATCCAAAGCCAATTTTTCATCAGCTCGATTACAACTACTATGATAATATCAATGTTATCATTTGTCACTTTACTACCAGTAAACAAATCTGCATGAATATCACAAAAAAATATCCGCTTCATACCAGGAATCCATAGTGTGCTGTGTTAAGATCATAAGTAAGTCTGGTGAGCTCCGCATCATAGCTATACTCGGCAAACGCGTCATTAAACAACCGTATGAACATCCATGTTAGATTTGCATTGTGAGGGCTACTGCTGGCTACAGGGCTACAAATAGGTCGAGCACTTAACTACTTAAGTTAGTTACGGGAAACGTCCAGTAACTGTAGTTTTCACGCCTGCCTTGGCAAGCTTTGATGAATGCATGGATGGAAGCTGCTCAAGACATTTATTTTAATCATAGTATCAGTTTGAGGAGTTGAGCCCACTTGAAAAGAGAGCACACAATCCCAAAGTTTAAAGCAGAAAATGAATGGTGGAAGGTTTTTTCAACAAAATCAATGCCTAATACAGAAAATAGTGTGCAAACAAGGTGGGGGAATTAAGGCGAAAAAATTCTGTGCCTCTAAAGGTTTGTTACAATCTGGAGTGTCTTGCAATTTAGTGCTTCCTGGCTGAGATGTACGATGACTGTCAGAGATTTTCTCTTCAAATCATCCACTGCAATTTAGAACAATATACATGTAGATATTCGGAGTGAACGATTTGGGAAAAAAGTAGAGCTAACTTAGGTTATAGTCTGAAGAGCTCATTCTGACAGAAAGACCCAAATAATATTATGAGCACAAGGGGAAAGAGGGTTAATTTTTTACCTTCTGATGGCTACTGTCATGTTGCCTTTTGGTAACAAGTACTCATCATCCTGTTTGAACCAGCAGCGAGTTAATGCTGTGTTCTAAAAAAGAAACAAACAATAACTCTACAAAATAAGCAACAGCAATTTATACACCAATGAAATGAGAACTGGTGATAGAGAAGTTTATAGTGCACATGTAAGTAAGAACAAATCCAGCTGACATGATTCACCACAAAAGAAACCTGAACAAACATTCACTCACCTTGATGATCCTTGGGTACTTTGTATTGTCTGGGTCTCTCTCGCAGAGATCAAAGTCATGAGGTATGAAAGCATTAGGCTCCGGTATATGAAGGTCTTCATGGGCTTCTAGAGCTTTCCATTTAGCTTCCAGTTCCTCTGAATGAGGCTCCACTTTATACTCGACCTCATACCATCTTTCTATTTTGTCTGTTTGTCCAGCAAACTCCTTACTTATCACTAGAGACCTAGAAAGGACAAATAATAAGATTATGATACTAACGTGTACCCATGAGGACATCCATATTTATCATTGTTAAGCTCCTTAAAAAGCGTTTCTGAAAATATTGGTTATAGCATGATAACATGTCATCATACTATTTAGAAAAAAAAAACGCCAGATGATTTCATCCATCATGTATGTTGTATGTCTACGTTTATAATTTCATTCATCAGCTAATTAGACGGTGGATTTATTCAACAAATGGTAGATCAGCCTTTGATCCATTTCGATGACGACTGAATCATAGAAATAGACCTAAATAGACCTAAAAAGAAACCTAAACCGCTCTTTTTTGCTTATTGCGTGTTTATGTGAAATCGGTGGTAGGGTTTTTCAAAAAATTAATTTCAGCCCGAAAGAAATTTCCAATCTGTTACAGGGGCATTTTTCATGTAGCCTGTGGTTAGTTGTGTGACAATGAGGGAACAACTCCTACAAAGTGTACCTTGGCAACAAATTACCATTCTGTTACTGACTTTTGAAGGCAATATCACATCAACGGAACATAACTTAGGTTTTCCACTCACATAATTACATATTTTAGCATCAAATATTTCAAATTATGATTATAACATAATTAGTATACCGTAATTTATGAAAAATAAATGGCTATCCAGCAATCACGATAAACCACAAAGGCTGGATAGGCATCTATTCATCCATGTCTGTGGATCTCCTGGATGCAGAAGCAAGAGAATGTGGCTGATAATGAGTTTCATTGATATAGTAAAAAAATGTCATGTCTGCTATCTCACATCATGTTTTCAGGCACCAGTTTATCCATCAGCTTCTGAATGACATCTGGATCGTATTTCTTCCACAAATAAGCACCACTCAAGACTTCTTCCAATGGATAGTTCTGCGTAAAAAGGATGATCAACTTATCAGAGTGTATACTGGTTAACACAGCAATCAATAACCAGCCTTCTAGTGTTTCCTTGAGTTAAATTAACCTATTTTAATTATGCGTGAACCAGATGAGATCAGAGGTGTGGGTGACGGCAGACTAATAAATCATCCCATTTTGTCACCACGGCCCTACAATTATAATACTCAATGTCAATGCCCAAGTGAAACTTTTCAAGTTTTATCGCTTTAAAGAAGTCTAGGAATTTCGCCAAATTAGACTTGAAACATTGCTTTACAGTTTTAGAGTACTTCAAAGCCAAAGTGTATAAGAGCATTAATAAAGACCAACAAATACTAACCCGAAGACATTCAGCCATGTACATAACTATGGACAGGGGTTTCTCATTGTCCTTAAACTTGAAATTCATGAGATTGAGATCTTTAGCTTCATTCACAATTCTCTCTTGTGGACCTGCTTCTCTCATCATATTTATATACTGGTAAGCCATGGTGATGATGTCATCAACATGTTCTAAAAGTGAGTTAAGAACAATAAAATGGCTCAAGCAAACACAGCTTTAACAGGAGACATTTAAAACGCTAATCATCATAACAGCCTATGGTTTCGCAAGCATATAAATATTCTATTACCTAACACTGTAAATCCTTAAGTAAGTCAACTCAATGAAAGACAATCTACGGTAAGTAACTGCTGTATACATTCAAATTTTATACAAACATAGTCTGGCTAGAATCATGATGGACTACATTGGATTACACCTAGGTATAGTTTGGTGTCTAAAGTACAATCATTACTGATACCAAGTTTGATATTTAACAGGTGCATTTCTTCTCACAGAATCAATTAAGTAAGTTAACTACCAGCAAATTGTGCTATAGACTCAAATGAGCACCATTACTAGTTGTTGAACTCATATCACATAATATCTAAATGGCCAATCATTAGTTTTGTTTACAAAAAAGTAAGCCTGTAACACTGTAACTTCCTTGTATCACAGAGTAAGGATATATCCTTTCTCTGTGTTTTTATCTTATCCGTGCAAATTGATCGCGCAGCATCTTGGGTGAATAATTGATGTCTGATCCACCAATTGATGCTCCATCAATTCTATTTTGTGTGTAATCCTACATAAGTAAACAAATATCCACGATATCACTTACTTAATCCTTCCTCAGTAAGCTCTGCTCTCAGTACAAGGAATCCAAAGCCTTTAGCTCCTGAACTTCCTCCTGCACACAAACTGTTCACCCATCCTTTGGCCTTCAGCGCAGACAAAAGACTCCCTTTCCCTTCGTGTCCAACAAGGTGGCCAATATAGTGCTCAGGCTGCAAAACATAGCACACTTTGCCCTGAAACTCCATACAGTGCTTTTATTATGTATTCTTGGCAGGGCAACAAAAGGCCCGCAGTAAGGATGATAAAGTGTCACATGTCATGTATCCTTAAAGAATTAATGCACTCTTTCCTCTAGTGAGAATGACTTGTGACATCCGCAAAATCTGTTAGTAAATGGTAGCAATATTGCCTGGCAAAGCAATAGAAAAATCTCATATGATTTGCTGAAACTAACCATAGATTCCCACCACTGCTGCAAATCATCACATGGCCATATTAGAGATAGTTTTCGTATGTCTTTGATTGGTACTGCCAGTACCCGCTTCCGTAGCTGATCAGGTCCATAAGGATGCTCTGGCCAACTCGGTTCCTTTACTCTTTTGTTGATGATGTTTCCAAACAAGTCACAGACGTAGTTTGTCATCTCATCCAATGACTCTGTTATACAAAAGAATGAGGAGTGATGTAATTGACAAGTAAAGAATTTGCATTCAGAATTTTTTCTCAGGAAAACAGTTTTTTTCTGAGGTCTTCAGGTTTCCTACAGCTACCAGCTTTGGATGGTTACTCAGCACTTTTACCGTGACATTTATTTCATAACAAGTCACAGACGTAGTTTGTCATCTCATCTAATGACTGTGTTATACAAAAAAATGAGGAGTGATGTAATTGACAAGTTAAGAATTTGCATTCAGAATTTTTTCTCAGGAAAACAGTTTTTTTCTGAGGTCTTCAGGTTTCCTACAGCTACCAGCTTTGGATGGTTACTCAGCACTTTTACCGTGACATTTATTTCATAACCATGGAGCCAATTACACAACGCTGAATATGATGATAAAAAATCCAGGACTGTTTGCTAAGATGTACACTCTTTGCATCTTCTTCAAAAACATATGAGTTACAGATATAAGAGAATGGTAGAACTGAACTCACCTTTGCATAACACAGCTAGGCACATCAGATTTGAAGAATAATACTTGGCATGAAATTTGAGCAACTCATCTCGGACATTTAACCCTTTTGCTTTAGGTATTGTTTCTAATGTTTCCTTGCTTCCTACAAGCAAATAAAAAACATGATTAATGTATTTCCTCATCTGATATCGTGTATAGTAAAACAAAAACTGGAGACGCAAAGTAGCAAACAGAAAACAAAGAAGGATATGAGTTTTGTTCTCCGCTTCAGTAACTGAGATTGCATGACAACTGACTTCTCATAGGTTATAACCAAGTGTATACTATTTCATAAAAAGGACCTTTTTCACTTAGTAAACGGATTATGTTTCACCAGACAGCTATATCAGTGCGCCATTAGTACCTGATTGATCGATGAAATCTATACTATGATACTAAATGTTAGACAACAATACTGAAAAAGAGTAACTATCAAACTCAGTGATTCTAAAAAAATATAACATCATTTATGTGTTTGGCAGTGTGGGTATAAAAGACAGTCATCCTCTGAGCTCTTAGTCTTCCTGCTGGTGACTTCTCCGCAAATTTGAGATTATCAGGCTCATTATCATGATAAAAACGCATTAAACACATATTTCCATTGCAGTCAACTTGAGCATCGGTATCACTGTTGAAATTTGCACCATATCTGATTGCTAATTTTAAAATACTACCAATATCTCTTTTACGGCTAATATAAAGAATACCTGTTCCAAACTTATGATAGTCGTGTCCTTGTTTGGATAAGGAGTGTTGTAGTTGATGTATTCTCCACGAGTCATTCTTGACATTCTTCTCATTCTCGTTATCTACAGCGTTCAGTTCACGTGCTGTCGCTGACTCGGTGAATAGTGGGCCCAGGAAAAACTGAGCAAATCTATGAACACATAGATCATAATATTACAGAGTGCTGCAGGGAAGCTAGTATCAACTATTCCATATCAAAAACGCAAATATATTCATGTTAGGTCATGATACATAGTATTATACCTTTCCAGCAGGACTTTTAGTATACTGATGTAGCTCGTATGTGAATCAATTATTATCCATACCACCTACATATTCAAATCAGGTTGGGTTTCACAACTTATCTCAAATTTCATCCAGCTCAGGGCTCCATTTGAATACACTTACATGTCTAAAGCTTCTTTGAAGGCAGCGGGAGCCACATCATAATGAAAGTTTGTATCTTCTTTGCCTGTGTATGCGTTTGTATTGCCGCCATGTGACAGAATGAAATCAGCATAGGTATTTTCTCCAGGATACTGTAAGAATTTATGCATCATATTACAAGGATGAACAAAATGAATACCATTTATCTCTACCTTTTGTTAACCTGATATCTTGATAGATAGCATTAACAAAAAAAAACAAAACACATAGGCCTAAGTGAATAATTGACAAATCAAGTTTGTATAGCAAACTGCCATTATACAAACTCTTGCCATGATAGCTGAATCAATATTGAAAGATACAATATTTACCTTCTCACTTCCAAGGAACACCATGTGTTCACAGAAATGAGCCAATCCAGGGATATCTACAGGGTCACTCAGATGTCCTACAAAAAAGGACTCTCAATAAGAGGATGTCGTGTCATGATGACAAGACAGGAACAACAGTGATATGAGCGGGTGCTTGCGAGTAGATATGTTGGTAATCCATCCATAAATGGGTCCTGGTCAGTTAGAGGAGGAGGAATCGGCAGTGGAAGTGGTGTAACCCTTTTGTTGATTGTTGTAATAGGATATGACCACTTCCATAGCCACTTCCACCAGCCTGCACTGGACAATAGACGATTGGATATCTTCCATAATCGCAGTGATAAGCTGAGTTCAGGAAATGAATCATATTAGTGGTGGTCTTACATCCAAATCAGTTTTGTGTCTGCATATGAGGATATGATACATAGGTTTGTGTCAATAATGAAATATTTTGTTGTTACAAATGCTTTACTTCTGGAAATAAAATTGATAAGTAAACTAGGCCTAACCATGGCTTGAGTGCCCTTTACCATTCCAATCAAAACCGCTAGGGAGTTAAAGCTAACTGGTGATTGTAAAACATATGGACAGCGGTAGGCCTACCTGTTTACTTCATATATTTGTGTGTGAACAATTATGTTGACCAAAAAGCACCTTTGAAATGCTGTTGAAATTTGCCATTTCAAAAGCAACCATATCAGTTGATTACCCAAATGATAAGACTTATCATGCTAATCTTTTTCTGATGCTTGATCGAATTGATCAATTAACAATTTTTACAAACACCCACACCCAAGGTCACGATTTTGTACCAAGCTACTGATAGTGAACTGATGCAACTGTACGTGATAAGGCTAATTAATCAAATTCTTAGAACATTTATGATAATAATACATTTATTGTCAGCAATGATTAATCACCTAATGTTTTTTATGATGTGACAAGAAAATAATTAGTGCAGTGTGCGAATTATAAATCACACTTACCAATATGAACATTCATAGAAGCAGCTGATTTGTCAGTATCCGGATCACTGATAATCAGGATGTTCATTTCATTTTGTAGTTTCAATGCTCTCCATTGCCGCTTGTCTACATCAGGCTTGATAACATCATCAGTGATTGTCACTATAGCTTTGTGCAGCGGGGCCATAGTTAGAGCTGTTGTTTCCAACTAGTGTATGAAAGAATCTCTGTTGAGAAAAATATCAAGAACTGATTTTGTGACGAGCCCTCATGCACAATCTTTCACATCTTTAGCTCAGTCTAAATTGACAACTAGGCTAAGACATATTCACAAAATCTTGAACACACTATGGGTGGGCTAAGCAAGCAAATGGAGACATCAACACAATAAACTGTTACCAAACTAGACGATTCTCCAAACAGGAGGTCATATTTAGCTTGTAAATGTTTTTATTTCACAAAATATGAGGTTTTTGTTTTACATATTGCCCATGTAACTCAAAAGATGAGTACAGACGATAGCTATACCATAGGGCCATTGACTGGTAGGCCTATAATAGCATATGGTGCTATGACGAGTGATAGATATTAGATATTTAACCTATCACAGGGACCCGGATTTGGTTGTGTCTGCTGCGCTGAGGCAAAGTGCAGGGGCCTCTGAGATAAGCTACCCAGATAAGAGCCTTGCAATCACATAAGAGCTGTCGAGTCTCTTAACTTTGGGTTTCGTTTTGGAATCAAAAGTCAAGAAATGTAGCGGTCCTGGGGTTCTTTCAATTAGAAACAGCCAAAATCACTCAGTGAGTCCGAGCGAGACATGCTCGGGTCCGTCTTGTTCCAAACTGCTCATTCAATGATGGAAACTGAGTGAGCGTTTTTGGGAAAGAATCTGTCTGACTGAAATACCAAGTGAGCAATAATTTTGAGCGATACGATAGTAATAATTTCCTCTAAAAGGCCTCCCCGTGTCGGTGTCAGCCATCACTGCGCTGTACACCACCCTCACTGCTATGCGAAGGCACACCAGAAGATAAGAGCAAAGTTTATAACTCCACATCCATTTTCCTACCCTACCCGCTATCCATCCTGTCGTGGCAGCAACGAGAGTGATTTATGAATGTGTAAATATGCTCAGTCACTACTTCACTAGACTAGAAAAATATATATGTCAACTAAATAAATTCAATGATTGAATATCCTGACAACTTACTGCCGACTCTCAGTATAATGATCAAACACATATGGTCCCAATTCACCTTATATAGTCGTTTGTCTTCTTATGTTTGCCTGGTTGCAAACACAAATCAACCTTACAATATTCACTCTGATCAACAGCTCCTTGTTACTGTCTTGAAAATTTCAACTAGATTACCTTTATGAGTTTTTGGATATCCGGTCAATATGACGGGGAGACACGCATAATGCCTGATTTTCTTAAGACTCAATGTTTGGAATTAGGGCTAGAAATTAGACTTTAAAAGCTGTAGTTGTCTTTTCATTATCCATGATAGGACAACCAATCAAACAACCACCTTCGGCAGTCAGATAATCAGGGAGATAATGTACTCACAGTATAATCAGGGAGAATGGTATAATAGCTTCGAAAAACTTTAAGAAAAGACACTTGATGATCGTGGGTTCAACAATTATCTCTAGCATAACCTGTCATGCATTCAGAAATGGAGTTAAATTCAGACTAATTTACCAAGGTCAAAAACTGGAGTTATTGTTATAACATTCATCTTTATTGATGTTCAAGATATAGTAGAAGGCAGGTAACTGCTTCAATGCTGATCCATGCTAATATGTTGATGAATGTCAGTTGGAGAATTAATGCCTGGATATTCTGAATATGACCCTACCTTAGGATGCCATTAGAAGGCTTATTTATTAGGGTATTGGGATAAGGCGAAGAGAAGTCAATGAAAATCATAGTGAGGTTTCCATTTCACATGTATACATGGTGCAACACATTTTTAATAAGAATCAATACACGATGAAAATATACTTCTATACAACATTAATAGACAGAGGCACTACATAAAATAGCAATTGGCTAAAAAGTAAAACTGTAGTGATGTACGTAATAAATTATAATTACAAAAAAGACCTTACTAGAAAGCTGCATGTGATATGACTGTAGTTGCTATAAAGGCAGCGATTAAAAACTCTAAAGTTACAACAAAAATATTACTCCAGGCTGTAAGAAAATTTGTGAGCTGACTTATGGGCTTTAGCTTGGACTTGTTTCTTTGATGCATAGAACCGATCCATAGGCAGCCTGCTGGGTCATAACTCCAGATAATACAAACTCTACTGAGTATACATCTAAAGTATAGAATAGTATCATTAATCATGATACATGCTGCACATAAAACATAAAATCTTCACTACCCTTGAGGAGTCATGTATTTGCAGGAGGAAAATTACTTTGTACATGCTTGAAATGGCGGGATTTATGGCTAACATTTACTGCGGGGTAGAACAACACTTTTGCAAAAATATCAGGGTAACTACTAGTGAAGAATGTCAATGAACCATGAGAGGAATTTGCACAGAGCAAAGATTCCTTTTTTTATGGAAGCACCAATATCACAGCTGTGTTTAATTACTGACTAGGGAACATTTTCAATGTTGGTTTTCCTAAAATTGAATTATGACCAACTCATAATCAGAAACTTACTCTCAATTTTGTCATATTGTCCAGTATCAGAAGTCCTGGAATGCAGGCAAATAGGATCAAACTTGTTCTAGTGAGAATGTATTGTTACTTACCTAAACCGTTATTGAGCAGATCCATATTGATGTGAATATCGTCCTTGCATGAAATTACAATGTAAGTCGGTTTGCCGTTCTACAAGTGATACAGAGCAAATGAGTATAAGATGAGGAGCTAACTGATTATCAGGAGAACTCTTATAACTCATATTCTCCGGTCCTGATAATTTGTATCTACCTGACACCAACCATGAATCGGTTTAACCATGCGGGCGCATCATATACACATAACCAATGTCATAAGTGACTTATAAATTTGGATGAAATGGTATTATATAAACATTACATATTTGAATCCACATATACAAAACATCGTTGTGTATACATGTAATGTAAACAAGACAACTCTGAACCTCATGGTAAGATAGTTTATCCATTGATTTGCAAAAATATGTGACTTCTAATGCCTTAAATGCCTGCATTTAATGAGGCTGAGCTACAACGAAGGAGTCTTATCCCATTGCTATTAGTATGACCAGAACCTACACAACAGTCATGACGCCAACAATACGTACTGAGAGAAGGAGCTACACTTAATGTGATGAGAAGCTTACCTGGGAAGGTGACCTAGTGTTTGAGATCTTCTGTACAGATAAGCGATTCTCTTGTGGAGATTGTACAGAGCCTCCTGCAGCTATTATAAGCTGGCTAAGAAATTGCCTAGGTAGGTGTGTGGACTCAGGCACTCCTCGACTTATGTGAAACGTTAACCCCTGTATAGTGACAAATTGTCATGATGTAATTCACACACATTTTATATGACCATTTAGTTCCACACTTTATATGCATGTCTTCCCTGACTTGCCCCAGTGCAAAGTTCTCAATCAAATATCCATATTTTCCATCATCTGTTGTAATGTGTTATTACATATACTCAGTAGTTATAGATGGATCTGATCCACCCGATGCTACACGTATATGATGTCATGCTTTTCAATGTAAGTTATTAAATAAATTGATAATCATCAGCTTCTTACAGTAAAAGGTTTCCCATGAGTCCTGCGCCGTTCTAGAGCCTCAAGAATATTCCACATACTACCAGCTTCACTATTCTGTAGCGTAAATACTCTCTCATCTACAACAGGTATAAAACAGATACATTATTTAATGAAGTAATCGAATTTAAACTTTCATTTCTATGCTTATGGGGCAAATAGAATCCATGGGTATGCTAATTACATGCCATAAAATACCAGCCTGCTAATATATGTGGGTATATATGTATATATAAGGTAAAAAATTTCAGGTTCCAGGATACGCCTTAATCAATCCGAATTACCCTGAAAATCCGGGAGCCGGTGATTATTTAATTCACAACAATTCTAAGAACATGTCAATGTTCTCTCAAAACCTCGACATCATAAAAAAGGCTTTAGATGGAAAATAGTTTTCTTGTAATGCTGTAAATGTTCGATCAAGGAATTGCAAAAAAAGTTTCAGCTATTATGAGCTTTTCACAGCCATCGGCAGACATTCCTTACAGCCCTCCTGATAAATGATAATCTGATTAGAATCTAATATAACAACCTTTGTGCAATCGTTTTTTTGCATGATTGTGGTTTGAAATGAGTATGTCTATCATATTACGTTGTCTGGGACGGAGAAGATTAACCGACTCGACGCTGCTTAATAGATTTCCCATGTAGACAGTCATATAGAAAATATTATATGAATGAGCTGTGCAACTTTCTGTCTGATCCTTGATGAATTCAGATTATGTGAATAAACTGCAAGCAGAAGCATCGCTGGTGACAGACAGTTCATACATTAGTAACATCATGACTACAGGTTAATAATAATAATACATATATATATATATAGTTTGCCTTACCAACAAAATGGCCAGATTTGGCACTTTCTACAACCCACTCAGCTGAAGTTATGTAGGAGCAGTAGTTGATGGCAGTGAGAAAGTTTGGTGTACGAACTATCTTTTCAGCGATAAGATGGCTACACTGTGACGGCTCATTACTAACTATTCCTCCTAATCTGTCAATCATCTACAATAAAACATATCATATCTTCTTCAACAATATACTACAAAATATTCTAAACTGTCTTGAACAAGCTGACTTCATTGCGATTGTAAAAACGGATGTACAAAGATTAGGAATTGACCTTTTAGCACTGAAACTAATCACCAATGATTATGAGGTATGATGAATGCTGGCTTTATTTTACAATCTTGTACACTACTCCTCCCCATCCTTATGATTTGGACGAAATTGATCAACAATGCAACACAAACAAGAGTTCATGTGACTTTTATCTCTTGGAGCATACAACTCCTTATTGTTTGATATGATGTGGTAGGTTATACATTGGTGGTGGTGGTTTAAGAGATGGTGGTGTGTCAAACACGATGCTGCACAAGCTCAAACTAAAAAGTTTTTTTTCTTCTACTGTTATTTTGTTGTAGGAAAATGTAGCCTGAAACACAATTTAAAAAATCTATACAATAAGATTTGTATACATACCTCTGAATATTTTGTTTTCTCTGCATTTGTGAAGCCAGTAAGTAGAATGTAAGGTTTCTGTCCAGGAGGGAGATTACTACGTGTATTCTGTATCTCCTGTAGCCTGTCGAATTTACATAACATAGTATGCACACATCGCCACAAATCGAAAATCCTTATATGATAAATTATGGATGACACTAAGTAATATTGGAGGGCATCTCAGCTAGCGCACAAAATAAAAAGAGACTAAAACTACAATGGTACACACTCACTACAAAATCAGAAGTAATGTAACTGGTAATGCATTGCCGGGTTGTAAGGCAGTCACATTGTATATCTCATCGTTATAAAAATACAGACCTGAATCTTTTAGTTGGATTCGTCAGTAATTCGTCCTCAGCTTTGTGTTTATTGGTTGACGCAGAATCTCCTGACTTGCTGTTGGGTTTGAATTTCCTCCAACAGTCTTTTGGTATTTTCAAAGGCACTCTCCAACCGGCTAAGAAAATGAGTTGTGATAGAAATGTGATAGAATGGAGACAAAAAAACTTATTAACAAAACACAGACCAAATGAAGTTTCAGCACTCAGCACAATAACAAACTGCTTCTCGCTGCTATGCTTATGTATGTATTGACTAAGGAAACCAACAAAATGAGTGGAAACTTTGGTTATTAGCTTATCAAACTTTGATATTGACAGGAATTTGTAAACAGAATGTATATAGTCCAGTACTTACACATCACAACTGAGGCCATACTCTGTTCAATAAGAAAATCATCAGGTTTAGAGAAGACTTGATATTTGTTATCTATAGGCAGTTTGAGAGCTCTGAGGTTGCCCAGTACTAGCTCAGATAACCACTGTACGTTTACACAAGGTACACCCCAATCCTGAGCCTTCAGTACTTTCTCCCCCTCTATTCTGAAACATCACAAAACATAAATACAATATTGTCAAAGAAATCTTACAAAAGACCTAGCAGCAAGGGTGATTAGTGTTTCACATTTTAGCTAGAGATAGTTTTATGTGTGATATTTAGGCACTCGTACAAGGATTAAAATCAAATGTTAAAAATTGTGATGCAACCTGTTTACTGGGACTCCTACTCGATAGCTGTGTCAAAAGTATACAAGTAATGTTTTTCCTGCTCTCCACGTTTAAAAATACCTTTACCCAATAGAAGCAGGAAAGTGCAGGTAACCTTGATAACCTTGATAATTTTTTCTCACATTTTTATTGCTCTAACAAGACAAAATATTTCTCAGACTTACGTTGGAGACAGGAATAAACTATCTATCTATAACCATCCTACAAACAAGTACCCTTATCTAACAGATACAGGATATGTATCAGATATTCTATAGGCAAAAAATGGTAACTCCGTGAGCAATCAGATTACTACAGTGCAAGGATTTTCAATCATATAAATACTCTGTTAGTGGCACTTACAAAGCAGGTTTCATGTTTATGGTAAATTGTGGGGGATTAATTTAGGCAATTGATAACAAAAAACATCAAATTTCGGGAAATAACTGGTAGGAAGATATCATGACTAGATGAGGAGCACTCCTCATTGATAAAAAATAGCATGTGACGTATCTTATGTGGCGTTTGTCTTGCTGTGTCCCTTATGCTATTAGGTTTTTCTTTATGACCAATAAACAGACCATTGACACTTTAAGGGCATGTTACCCCGTGGCTGGTTCCGTGCCAGGTGCACAAAAAGTACACACAACCTGGCTATCAGTTGGGAACAGGGTTCCCAGGTCCCGAGAGACTTAGGTTGTTTTTGCGTAGTCATCGGTTGAAAATTACTGTAGTAAAAATACACCTCCAAATCACCCTGGTGTTAAATTAAGCTGAATATAAGTACATCACCCTGCGAACCACAGAGATACTTTGTGACTGGGCAATCTTACGGGCCTCAAAAAATAGCAGGGGGATTGGAGGGCCCCTTTAATTCACCCCTGACCAGCGATAAAGGTTCAGTATGAAAGGCAGCTGTTATTTGGATGATAATAAAATGGCAAACTCATCAGAACTACCTGTTTAAAAGAGTAAAATTTGTTAACAAGATACTGGGTGGTGAACAGTCCAACTATCACCATCAAGAATAGTGAATACTCGGCGTCACGCCTACCATCATCAGGGTTGTTTGATATTATGACTAAATTATTCCTAACATAAATGAAATTCTCACACAAGACTTTATTGATTTATCTCAATGTGTACCTTTTATATCTTTTTTTTCATCTTTAACCAACAACCTTGAACCTTTTGCCTTGTGAGATTGATTTAATTTTCAGAACAAAAGTGGAATAATTTT
The DNA here is from genome assembly GCA_914767715.1 of Membranipora membranacea. Taxonomy (NCBI): domain Eukaryota; kingdom Metazoa; phylum Bryozoa; class Gymnolaemata; order Cheilostomatida; family Membraniporidae; genus Membranipora; species Membranipora membranacea. The sequence continues at coordinate 13,791,270 of OU612065.1, read as the reverse complement.
CAAGGTTCTTGGATCTTGGTCAATGTTTGATAAAAAATACAGTGCCAGATAAGACTCACAAATGCCACCCCTATTGAAGCGCCTTGATATTTAGCTAAATGCAAAGCAGGATCAATAATTAGGTTTACTGATGAAGCAAAGGTGTTGATCTGTAATTTATAAAACAAATTCATTTCAGTATAAATTGAAGAAAGCAAAACATATAATGTATGCTCAGAACACTGGCACATAACTAGTCTGAGCCCCCCAGACTTTTGCCCCTTGTCTGACGCCCCCCCCCCCCCCCGGCGAGCACATAACATACTTTTTGCAGACTAATGCTGTGTTAGATCTGGCTAGATAACTGGTAAATGAAGCCCCAATCATCTCAGTTAATACTTTGAGGATTTTTCTCTCAGTTTTGTTGAAGCCTGTGATCCCAATCACCTGTAACAGAATGGGAAGTATATATGAGTCAATTTATGACAGTCACGATTCATTCTAGTCAAATTCTCTTTGTTACTAACAGTCTCTGGGGAATGATAACTTACTAAAGCCACCCACAGGTGTATGATACACATTAGAACTCATGAGTTTTGTAGATTAGATCAGGTTTCTACTCCCTTATCTTTATGTTTACCAACCAAATTATCATCACATCACCTATATCAGCTTATAACTCTAATAAAGCTGTGTCATGACAGGTCATGTGATCTGCAGGGAGCTAGTAAATCAAGCAAGCAAACCAAATTTGGACGGTCATTTTAAACCTGGCTACGTGCCGGTGAGTTATGCGCATGCATCAATGAAACTTTCCAGTACAAGTTGCGGAATGTTGATGGATGTTATGCAGAAATCGAAGATCAAGCTCCTCCAAATGGTTTACTAAAGTTCCAGTTGGGTTTGACTAGCCAATGTGTTGACTCTGATTGGGGGTGGTTTCGCACCTCTCAACCAATCAGAGCCAACACATTGGCTAGGTTTGACATGATTGCATATATATATATATATATATATATAATAGAGATGATGACAGATGATAGAGTACCTGATTAGAGCATAACTGTTTATCAGGTTGGTGAGGGTGAGGCAGATGGTGGGCCCTCCACGGCGGCTCCATTTTACCCATACCAATAACATCATTCAGCCAATGAGCTGTCACAACTCGTTTGTGGTCATTTAAAGCCTGAAACATTAAAATGAGTCATATCAGGTTTACATCATCAATATTATTCTGAGAAATGCAATTTTTATTTACACAGAAAAATGGAATCCTATGAAATTTTTTTTGTCAATATAGATCAGACAGAGTCAGGTACAACTTAATGGTGATGCATATCAAAAACCACTTTATATTATATTCTCTGATTTAGGTAGTTATATCCTCAAGGAAGCGTGAAGGTAGCTTTTATTTACCAGTCGACAGACATCACCAGCCTGTGTTTCCACTAGCACATGAGTTACTCTGTTAGAGTATGAGGGGTCCACAGTACCACCATTCTGCTCAATCGCCTATATAAGAGAATGTAAGAGAATCAATCAAACATGAGATAAAAAACAGCTCATATGGAAACTAACGCTATCATGGCATAAAATATTTATATCGATTTTTACTTCAATCATGTGCGATGTACTTTCCACATTTGGTCACAGCCTGTTAGAAAGTAGCAAGTGGTACCTCACACTTCATACTGCATCAGATTGAAGTCTAAGTCAGCAATAAATGTGGACAAATTTTTTGCTATAATCCACTTGATTACATCAATAGTTAAAAAAAGATACAATGCTATTCAAAAAATTACTTACCTTGGTCCATTGGTCACAGGGGTCTGTCTTGATATAATCTCCCATGTAGAAAATACAACCAACCAGACACATGTCATGAGGTACTGTCTCATTGCTGTCATAGCCATAATATACCACAGGTTGTGGAGGAGCCGTGTCCATAGCAGTAGCTGATGTTGACGAAGCAGGTAAAGAAGCTGATTGACCGTTTCTGCCAGGTGAGGATGTAGTGACAGCTGACGCTGGCTCACCGACTGCTGGGCTGGCACCTGAGGTTGGAGCAGGAGTGGTAACGGGCGACTTTGATGACTAAAACAAACGAAACTCAGATTAGAGATGCTTTTGGTGGGATAAAAATCAAATTGCTGGCAATATTACCATGAAGTACATCATTGGTGTCATCACCCAACATACCAGAAGAATATAGATACAGTACTATAAAGATATAATGAAAATTGAAGACAACAAACACCCTATTACCTTGATGACAGAGATATTCGTTGGGTTGTTATTTGCAACAGGACTCTTTGACTGTGGGGGATGAGGTTGCTGAGCTCCAGGTGAAGGTGCAAAGTGTAGAGGAGACTTGGTTGGAGTGGATTTACCAGAAGATGACTGTGTTCTCTGCCTAGAAGACTGAGGGGAGGCTGTCACCTCGCTGCCCATTGGAAACGCTGCCATGTTTGCTGTTGGAAATTTAGAGATTTGAGCAAATTTCTCAAAAAGGCAGTAGCTACATGCAAATTACCAATAGAATTAAAGAGGCTTGAATCATATAAAGACACCTAAGAGGTACAATTCTGTTCACTGGAGAAAATTCCACGCCAAACTTGTGGATCGCTCACAAAATACCTAATTTGACTACCATAATAACTTACTCATTCTGATAATAGGAGTTTCTTCAGGCATTGAAGCCTGTGAGGGGAACGGTACTTCAGTCATCTGACCCAAGTTCATCATTGGTGGAGTTTTGCGATTACTTGGAGACGAACGTTGTAATTGTGGATTCATCTGAATAGGCATGTTCATGATATTAGGTGGTACTGGGGACTGACGAGCACCGACATGTCTGATTGGAGGGTACCCCATACCAGGCGGTACTTGTGATGGGGGCTGGTTTGGTTTTGATACAGGTCTTTGCATTCCCATCATCTAAAATACATAAATAGTAAAACTCTTTTCCATTGTACCACTGACAATGCAATGCTTTTTTTGGTATATTTTTGATGCATCTTTGAACAATGTAACTCATGTAATGTAAATGTAATCTCATTGAAAGCAATTAATGCTCAAACGGTGTTCATGAATCAAATTTTTACTCACCTGCTGTTGCTGGTACTGCATTTTCATATGGCCAGATGTAGGAGGCATGACGTGTCCCATACCTTGAGCCTGTTGATAATTTGGCGGCCTGAATCCTTGATCAACAAATGGCTGAGAAGGTTTCTGCAGCTGCGGTGGCATGTTATATCTAGGCTGATACTGAGAAGACATAGGATGCATCGGGTACTGAGGCTGATTGGGTTGCATGGCTTGGGTGTGAGGAGGGGGCATGTTGGAGCTTTGTGCAGCGTATATACCGCCCATATTCTGCTGATTATACTCCACATGTCCACCAGCTGTGACAGATGGCATGACACCTGCAGTAGGAGCAGGAATACTGACAGTAGGTCTTGTAGGCTTCACTAATGTTGAACTAGCCTCAGTCTGATTTTGAAATTTTACAGCAAAGGATTGGGTGACTGCGCTAGTAGCAGGGCTGCTCACTCTCATATTAGACACAGTAGGTGTGAGATGTGTTTCAGGGACTACACTTTGCACATTGCGAGGTGGAGTCTGAAATTCGTTGTGGCTCGAGGACACTTCTGATTTTTGTGGAGTCTCTGCTTTGCTGTCAACAGAGGGATCTACTGGAGGAGGGGTGCGTAACTTATCACGTAATGATTGTGAAGAGGTCACCAGATATTTTGGGTGAAATTCTTTTTCATCAACAATTCTCTGTTGTTTTATGCTTTCGATGAGCCATTCAGGGGTAACAAGCTTTATCCTAGAGGTTTCCAGACATTGTGCAAACTTAGAGCCACTGTCAGATATACAAATGAGATGTGTTGTTTTTTCTGTGATAGTTCTTTCAGCTTTCCCTCCATGAAATGTTATCATAGCCCATAGCGCACTAGTATCAGACTTTTCGAGATGGCTCGTGCAACAAACCACATCTTTCAAGAGCTTAGTTTGACTCTGTTCAGGAGGAAAAGCTTTTGTTGGCAAAAGCTTGCCACATTTTTGAGACAGTGTGACCCATTTACAAGACACAACAGGAATATCATATATGTCTGATATCTCCGAGTATTCATTATCATCTTCAGTAGTCTCTGATATTGCAACCTTTACAAGCTCGCTGAGATAGGAGTGACATTTTGCTCCAGCAGTAGCAAGGATTTGTTGACACTAAAATAATATAAGTAAAGAACATATTATAATGAAATAACATGTAAAACTAAGACAGGCGGTTTTACCTATGCAAACATTATTGAAAATAACAAAATAATAGTCGTGTGAAATGTGCTCCATCTAAAAAAACTCATCCATCCTCTCACTGTTGGATGATCTGATCGACTTTGGCATTCTGATGTTACAATTTGCTGGCCTAGAATTGTTTCGAGATGGAATGAGTAGAATCTGCAGAGGGAGTCATAATTCTTCAGGGCAAGTAAGGTCTGTTTACTGCTAGCTGAGTAGGTGTTCCAGAAATTGATATTAGACGATCACAATCATTACAAAATGACCCCATCTGATACCTATAGACTCATGCAGGGTTGCACTAGCTATGTGTGACCTGCAATGGTCACGTTTATATGTTCATCAGGAGTTGTCCTTCAGAATTATCTGGAATAGGTGGCAGGGGCGTCAACGTTTCCAAAAATTAAATTATCGTATTTGTTTTGTAATAATTTGACTTCAATTAGGCCAAATAGTTCCAGATTAAATCATTGAAACGTTTAATAGACTCCAATTATGCACTGAGTGATTTGGGGAAGAGGCATTGGCAAAAGACCCCCAACTCATTACAGCTGGAAGCATCTATTATTTTTAAGTGAAACCTCCAGAAATAACACACGATTGGTCGATTTCTGCTCGGAGTGCGAAGTAGTTCATATCACTTTCCAATCAGGGAGTTAAAAAAGGTACAGTGAAGGTAAAAGTTTTTTTCTTTCGTTCCTCCAGATTTCAATTGTTGAGGCTCCCATCCTACCCCCTTAGCTCCAAACCCAAGAGAAAATTTAAGAAATGAAGCAGTTCTATGGTCAAGACAGGATGGTCTCCCTGAGTCAGTGAGACTTGCCAGGGGTTTTGCAACGTTTTCATTAATCTTTCAATTAGCCTTGCTGACTCTCATAAAAGACCAGTCAAGTTCTTTTTATGGAGAGCCAGATAGGTTGGTAGGTCCACTTGGAATCTGAGAGAACCTTTTCAACTCTTTCAACAGACATTTCAGGTCTTCGTAGGAATAGCTTCAGATCGTTGGCAACCTGATCCATTTCAATCATGTACAATTTGTAATAAATCACTGTGAGGGTTGAAGTACATCGATTCAGTAGCCATCACTAAGAACAAGTCTCACAGTTCTAGGTGGCTGGTACTGAGGCTCGAGAGGAAAGTGTCATGGTAACAAGTCCCATGCCATCTACCAACCATCTATGATGATGATCTCATTTACCAACAGCGACAAGATAAAGAGTGATATAACACGCATGCAAAATCATCATGTGGTGGACACAGGGAGGGTGGGATATGTTGGGCTAAAATTGTGTCCGTAAATGGCCATCCACCACACATCTCTGTAAAAAGCCAATCCGCTTGTGACAAATACCCATGACTGTCACAAACCCATCCAGATGCCCGCATGGCATCCGGTGGTTGCCAACTAGGCATCTGGTTGGCACTCGGACGTCCAGATGGGTTTGTCGCCCCGATTATGGGTGTCTACAACCCATCTTCATCTGTCACGAACCCATCCGCCTCCATCAAATTTGTGTCCGGACGCGTTTTACGCAACAGGATGCCAATTTGGCATGTATGAGTAACGTTACATTACTCTACTCTTGACTGTGTGTTCAACAGAGAGGGTATATCATGCTGCGCTAAGAACCCATTCGGATGCCTATCGGGCAACCACCGGATGCCACGCGGACATCCGGCGGTTTCCAAATATGCATCCGGATGGGTTTAAGCGCAGCATGATATACCCTCTCTAGTGAACACACAGTCAAGAGTAGAGTAATGTAACGTTACTCATACATGCATTAATATAATCTTTACTGTGTGTCCCCAACATGATGTTGTATGTATGAAGGCCTATCTATGTATGTATGTATCACTCATCTTGTCGCTGCGCCAGTGGTGGGCTGTAGGTAGATGGTAAAATAACATACATTACAGTTACTACATGTCCTACTCCTTTAATTGAGTTACAAGCAATTATGAAATCAAATTGTGCTAGCAATAGTAGACTGACTGATCTGAAGTCAGAGGTGATTCACAAATGGAAGTAGTAGAACTAGATGATCGAAGTAGGTAGAGCAATGAACTAAACTAGTTCATTGGGTAGAGCAAAAGACAGTAGTAGAGAAAAATAAAAAGGCTACAACGAACATACATAACAAAACATACCTCAGCCGTAATAGTTCCACAAATATAATACTGCAACTCTGCAAACAGTTTTGGAGTATTCCCAGCCATCACCTATCTGTCTAGATGAAACCATGGATTGATTAATTACGTGTGTCTTTACCTATCAGATTAATGCAGTGCAGAGATTGTCAAAAATCCCATAGCACACACTCATTAGTAGTCTGTATATTTTCCTTTTTTTCTTGTCTAGCAATAATAGTGCTGCAAGTAGCAAATATCAATTTTTTTGATGAGGAGAAGAATACTTATTAGTTTACCTGCATAGAGAAACTCCTTTATTTCCCGCCTTGGTCTTATTCAATCACAGTATTATGCTCACATGGGAAGGTAACTCAAATCTGAGACAACTCCAAATTATGCTGGAAGCAGGAGTCATTGATGGAAAATATGGAATTGCACTACACAGAATAGTAATATAATATCTTTCACAGGGAAATGATAGGATCGCATCATCATTATCACTCCTAGATCAGGAAATCTGTGGCAACAGAATTCGGTTTGTTCTATGAATGGTCCAATACAAGCAAGTTCAATTTGACGGGAGGGAAAAAATCGCTATACAGGACTGGTAACTGTAAATTGCTGAACAGCTGAACAGAATTTCATTACGCATGATTGACACACCAAAATATTTACAGTAGTTTGATGAAAGTGGGATGTAATTACCATGCTAGAAGAAGATGGCACTGCCATAACAAGTTGCGATACCATAGGCTCTTGTATATGAGAGCTTTGAATCAATCCATCTTGTCGATTATTTTTATAAGAGGCCACCTATCAAGTGTAAAACATACTTTTTAGGCTGAAAAGGAGATTGAATCAAAAGAAATATTAGTGTATAAATAAAATCGAGTTACAGAATCAGGTTACTCCTTACACCCGAGGCTGGTTAGGGAACTAAATACTTCTAGTTAATTGAAAATCATGGTAACAATGACGCAAACTTGAAAACTTCAGCGCATTGACAATCCCATGAGGAACCAGAGTGAACCATGTGAGGGAGTTGTGGTCAAGTCTTACGATGCAGTGAGAAATACATGATACATTCAATTGGCATTTCATGGTTTGTTATTCATGATAAAACCTGCCGATAAGGATCAGCAGTAACATCTGGATAGAGTAAAAAAATAACCAAGAAGCTTATCGGATAGAAAAATCCTTAATTTGCGAACTTAAAATCAGAGACTTCAGCCATCCAGATTGGCCGGCTCTGATATCTTATATCATAAATTGTAGCATGTGCCTATATATAAAACATGTCTCTGTGGCTGCTTTGCACCAGCTTTTGTGATTAAAATAGGCCCTCTAAAATAATCAAGTGATGAGAAATAGGTTACTCAGAATTGCCTCAGAATATTATTAAATATTTCATTCCCATAGCATAGCGATATAAAATTCAAAGAAATGCACTAAAAAATCTGGAAACAGGATTCATAGAACAGTCATACAAGTAACAGTTCCTGTATCTTAATCGTGAGAACAAAATGAGACATTTGAAAGGATTAAAAATGGTTCATGAGGAAAAAAGTAATGGCATAAAATAATGGTAAGATATTTTCAACTACAGTATAGCAAGTCTACAGGCTTGGCGGGATTAAAACAGAGGCTGAATGCTGCATAAAAGAAGAATATGCTAAAACTACGGTTACATCTCATGTATGACTAGATGTCTGCTGATTAGATCAGCTATCGGTGAGTATCTTGATCTAGCTAAGGTAGTGGTGGCGGTATGTAGGAGTTCACGGCCAACTCAAGGCCAGTGTATTTTGATAGGCAGTGCTTATTTCTTTGTTGGTTGAGCTATGAGAATTCATCCTCTTCATCTTCATCTTCACCTATGTAGTGTGACAGAGATGTGTCTTTACTTGAGTCTGAATCCAGCAGTTTCTCAACAATGTTCTTCCACTCTGCAAATTTGATTCTTGAGGTCCTTTCCAAACCACTACAATCTTTGTCTTTTGCTAGGTAGTGATCTTTCCAGAATAGTAACAGATCCCTGTAAAAACCATAATGGTAAGATCATTAATATTCTGTATGTGTTCTTTGATGAGCTATTTATTGACATGGACAGGTTGATATTGATATGGATTCTGCCAAGATAATCATGCCCATACATATAGCCCAAGAATGGTGAACAATAACTACACCAATTATTATGACGTAGCTGAACCATACACAACAGTGGAAAAGTACTCGTATCCTCTATTAATCTGTCCACCACAGTGACCGCATTTTACTCCACTTATTCTGACGTTGGAATTTGAAATGTTTATGACGCAATCTCGGAGACAAGGACCATAAACAATTAAATATGTTTATGACTAGGATCAGCCGGCTAAATGCCTATTAATAAGCTTTTTTTTTTTAAATTCTCACATCAAAGTAATTCAGTTTTACATAGAAAAAAAAACAGGGAATGGGAATGGCAGGACTAGGTGTCAATCAATTTGACATTTTTGTTGACGCCAATTCTACTGTTTTCATCGATGAAAAATACTTCCATAAAAAATGGTACAGTTCCTTGTTACATCACAGATAGAGTTAGAGGTAATTTGTAAAGTTACAGTAATGGTATCTCTGTCTGATAGAACATACCTGAAGTTATTCATGACTTGATTTCCGCCCTTCTTGTCAGCTTTCTCATATGTGACCTGCTCTGCTTTGAGAGCCTTGAGATAGGGAACAAGAGCTTCATCATTATTACCAGTAGTTCTTATAGCAGTCATCAGCAGCACTATCGTGGTGTTCAGACAACTAATATTCTCCTGCGAAAAGAAAAAAACAAACAATATTAGACATTCATCGCATAAATATTACTATCTGAATCAGGCTAAAAATTCCTCAAGTTATTCCTCGGGTACATTATGGACTTTGTAATAACAATAACCTGATGTTATTCATGTTATGAGTAAACATGATGCCATACCACCATTAACACTTTAGGTAACCAATATCATGTGAAGTAGTTACTGCTCACCTGACAAACACCTCTAGGCCCAGTGAATGTGATGAGTTCATGAAGATAGTTGACCTGATGCTGAAAGTCACCAATATAGCTGAGTATGTAGTTTACTTTCCTGGCATATCCTACAAAAAAATCAAAATGGTTACTTAGCAATAAAATTTCTTAGTGGAAAATACATTCAGAAAAATAGAACCAATCTGGGACAGAATAAATCGTGCCATAATCCTTCCCAGGTTATGTGCGCAGTCATTCAACATACATAGATTATTTATGGGCAAAAAACAGTTTTTTGTAATACTGTTGTCCTTATAAAACCATGCTGGTAACTTGACTTAAGCAATCCATCATTCATGTTGACGCAAAAAAAAGCAATGCGGTGGGTAACATGGTAGAAGAAATCGGAGGATTTAGAACGGTGTAACATGGCATCTCTTCCAATCAAGCTTCCAGGGCTAGATTGCAAAACTAAGTAGAAGTAATACCAATAATACCATACCATAATCAACTAAACCTGGTTTCATCAGTAGATGGCTTCATTTTGTTTTCAGGTTGAGGATCAGTCTGCTACAGAGTAACTTTATTTTGCTACACAATAGCTTGCTCTCACAGAATGGTTAGACAGATATGAAGTTAGACTAAATGTTGCACAACTGTCTAATGGAAAGAGTAATGCCAATTTACTCCAGCTAAGACAACAAAGTTGAGGTAGGTTTTTGCCTTCTGTACACAAACGTTACCTGCATGTTCTGTCAGTTCGTTGATAAAGAATCCATAAGATAGGATGATACTTCGAATAAACATGTTTGAATCCACCAGACCACTATTTACATAACCAATGAACTTCTTTCTCTGTAAAAATAAGATTTTTTGTAAAAGCTTGGCAACAGTAAACTATGAACTGAAGCTTGTCGCCCATCTATCCTTCATACTCTGATGTAGTGGATACGTATGACGAGTATCTGAATCCATAGACCTTAGGCTATTCAGCGAGAAGGCCAGATGCAATCATTACTTAAAATCATTACACATAGAGGGGCGGATATTGAACTGTAAGTGTGGCAAATAAGTGCCCAAGAGAATTCTGTAAGTGTAACGGCGAACTAAATTACACAATTCTTAATCTCATGCATGTAGAATTAGTAAAGGCTCCGACTCAAAAGGTTAAGAATATCTAATCCGACAAACTATACATGCATTTTATTAATTCATATAGGAAGCAGTGTGACGCATATACAGAGTGACACATATTGATCAGGCGCCAAACCACAGATAATTATGACTTTAAGTTCATATTTTGTATTTCCCTTCAACTAGTTAGTGATATTAAGCTTCATCAGAAACCAAGCTCGATTTGGTTAGCACAAGAATGACCTCCACACAACGTGTAAGAGCAGCAGCGAAGTGACTCACGATTTCGGGAGTTTTGAGGACATCTTCAATGATTTTGAATGCCTCGATGTTGAGCTTGACAATCTCAGCGAGCAGGTCAAAGTTACATTGAGTGATTTCTTGGGACATGTTTTCATTGTCTATCAGCTGGTTTACTATGTGCTACAATTACAAAAATACAGCCTAGAATCTCAAATTAGAAAAGCAGGGATGCAACTCACAATTTCGGGTGTTTTGAGTGTGTCCTGAAAGATTTTGAATGCCTCGATGTTGTTCTTGACAAGATAAGCTAGCAGGTCAAACGAGCACTGGGTGTTTTCTTGGGATGTTTCATTATCTAGCATGAAGTTGACAATATGCTACAAGAACAAAAATTGTACCCTGGAGATGAAATGAGGCATCCTGAACTAAACTCAGCATGACACCTGGCTGAGATTGTATGATAGGGATATATTAACTATAGTCACAACCAATAATTCTATATTATAAGGTATTTTTTCCAACGCAACCATTTCAAAATATATTGTGAAACAAGAACTTAACTTTGCCAGTTCATATGGCGCAATAACCCTCTCTCTGACAGAGGCAATAATAAATGGATTATCTTGGTATTGAGAGGTTTAGGCCAAATGAATTTACAGTGATGAGTGTTGAAATCCTTATTCTCACCACTTGGTCGAAAATGGAGGAAGTAAAGAGGGCTTCCATAATAACTAAACATTTCTTTCGATGACATCAATTGGGACAGCTAGCTCATCTAATTGATAGGCCGTATATGTGTTAAAATTTGTTTCATAGTATGTCAAATAACTGGACGATGATTGTTGCTAAGAAGCCAAAAAAGTTACCTGTAGCAGACCCCTCCTGAGTAGAAACACTTGATCACAGTATGAGATTTTGCCTCTGAGAAAACTCTCAAGACTCCTGGATAACCAGAATCTGTAGGTGGAAGCTGTTGGCTCTTTCTTCAACACTTCCACCATTTTTGTTACAAGACCTTCTTTGCCTCGACACATATTCCGCCTGTAAATCAATCAGTCAACAATTGCAGCTCAGACTAATTCCATTTATCGGACTGACTTTCTACATTACAGTAGAGCTTCCATCTTGGAGATCATCGATTGTGTAGACCATTCATGAGGTACTAATGGACAACTAAATTAAGATCATTCAGTTAGAGAACGGACCACAGATTCCATAAATAGCATCAGATAAATCCTCAAATCCACTTAGAAAGGGATTACATCAGCTGGTTGGGTGTATAACTTCCTCAAAACCAGCTTCTAGCTTGAACTTCGTAAGGCACCTCAGACATGGATCAGGCATACTGAGCAATGTACCCCAGTAATCATAAGAGAAGACTTACACATCGACTGTGCTTAGCTCCTGCACTTGAAGCATTGAGTGAGCCTTCTCATTTATCCTCCTCACTTCTTGTAGCTCACTTTTTGATAGCAGGAGGTGATTGTGTCTAAAATAGAGAGCATCAAAAGGCTGTCATTGTCTTTCCAACTAACTCATTAAATATATATTTTGGATTGTACGAAATCTCCGGATGACAATTAAACCAATGGGCGATAAGGATACTTACTATTTGCTAGTTAATACTGGGCATGATGTGATCAATCATCATTTTACTGTCTGGATGTGTCTACTGTGAAATTCTCATTTTTTGCTTGATGCAAGTACTTTAAAGGATAATTGGTGCAAAAAATACTCAGCATGTTAATTGTGGTCTACTGGCTCACCCTGTCTTACTTTTCAGAAGGGATATGTTTTATTAGATTATGCCTGAAGTGAATATGTCATATACGTCACAGAGGGGCATCTTTGATACTAAATTAAATTTCACACGTGAGAGGATTGAAGCAGCAGCAACGTGATTAAAGTTACTCAACTAAAGAGTAATTTGATTACAAAATCTCGTGTCTAGCCTTATTACAGCCGATGCCTCATCAAAGATCTTAGCATTTTTTTGCTACTTGCCTTTTTACAGACAAGAAAGTTATGTAGACTTACTCTGAATGGTCTGAGAAGGAGTGTACAAGTCTGAGGAACTGTAGTTTGACAGCCACTTCAGGAGAGCATTCACAGCTAGCGTTGTGCCCAGCTAGCCTGTTTCTAGGTCCTGTGCGATTGCTGAAAATAAAAGGATTTTACCAGTTTATAGATGGACAAACATAGACAGAATAAAGTCCAACAACATAAACATATTATGATGTAAGATGATTTATGGTAAATTTTTGGTGATGTCACAGGTAACAAGGCGCCATATCAACCCAAAGTTGTGAAGCACATGGCAACGGCGAAAGTGCAGGGACTTCGAGAGCTTACCAAAAACATGATACTAATTGGACAAGTCTCATATGCGATTTTAATTACTCAATGGCGTCACAGATTGGGTTCTATCCTAGACCAGAGAGTCAAATCTAGCGAGGGAAATTCTCGTCCACTGATGCTTTGTGATGTTCAATCTGATGGCGCAATAATCATGTCTGGGATCACCGCAATTCATACCAACAATAACAGGATTCAAGAAAATTGAAATGTCATCTGCTTTTAACTTCAATGACATAAAAGTTCACATTATACCTCTAATGACATCATAAACGACTGCCCTTCTCCGAGTCTGGTTCTATAAGAGCAGACAAAGTGGGTTTAGATGAGGCACCCTTACCCTTGCACTCTCCAGATGAAATTCTCAAACAGCGTAGAGAGGCCTGGAATGAGACCTTTTTGAGCTACTATTTTCTGTCCCCTCTTCCTGTTTTTACCCAACAGTAGAAGACCGATAGCATATAATGCTTCCACTTTGTACACTAGTTTATTTATACACTCCATTCCAGGCTGTCGTATCCAAGGCGCATCCGGTTCTGATGGTTGACTCAGGCCTAAATGTAGAGGAAACCAATTAGTTAACACGCCTAAACAGATAATCTAAACCATTTTCCTGGCAAAATTATACCAAGGTTAAAAAATATCTCAGTTAATTTCTTTGTGTAATATGGGTCAGTGCTTATATCGTTTGAGGTGACGCAATACTTTTTTTATGATTTTATAATGCGACTAAGACTTACCAGCCACAAAATCAAGCATATCTGTGTCCTCAAATGGCATGTCTAGGAGATCATCGGAATTTGAATCATCAATCCACTGCATCCAGTTCTCGACTTCACCAGTCAAGCCACGATATCTGGGTGCATCTAAAATAAGTAACCCATAGTAAACAATAAATAAATCATCAGAAAGTTAATATCTTGATATGCGGAGGAGTTCATTTGAAATAAAGCCATAATTTACTGAGGTCACATGGAAATATCTATTTCAAAGGTGTGCAAATTTGAGACTGTAATGCGTCATTTAGGGATATTTGCATCATTACCGAAATATTTCTTAAAAAATGTCATATTTATCTGGCTGTTAGATATACAAATACAAACTGTACTTTAGAACTGACTGCCTATGACTTAGTGCCCAATATAGCGTGTTGAAATAGCTTAGACATTTCAGAAACTTGATTGGCCAATAGAAGCCACACACAGATGAGCATCATTGCAACATCTCTCGAGGTGGATAAACAGTGTTGAAGTTTCCATGAAATATGGCAAAAAATAACAATGAGAAAACCTCTCAAAACACTACAATTTTTGACCGATCAACCAATAATGGTGGTTGATGTAAAATTAAATGTTCAGACATTTTGAGATAAACAACAAGGATGAAACTGAAATCATTGATGTGCAAAATAAGGAAAAAAAAAACCAATTTTACTGATTATGCCAAGATACAAAGTTGTTAGAGACTTATGTTTGAGTACTAATGGACTAAAATATGAAATTGAGCAGTGAATCAGTAGCATTCTGCATGCAAAATATATAGTGAGAGCGCTGACATTCTGAGAAAAAACGAATTAATGTGTTGTCATAGCTATGCCTGCTTTAATCAGTCAATTTTAAAAAGGGTGTCAAGCTGAGGTCAAAAAACTGTTTTTAAGATGATCTAGTCAAAAGCCATGAATATAGCAGCAGCTCTAATGGCCCATACATAATTTAAGTACTGATAAGCATAACCAGCGGTTTGTTAATAGATTGAGAGAGAATGAAGCAAAGAAAATATTTACAATAGGGCAACAGAATATAACAACTGTATATCCAGACAGAATAAAAGCCAAAATAAACCTTCACCAACTTGAATACATAACATGGCGGGCAAAAAACAGCTTACGTGCTCCAATACTCAACAACAAAGAATACATATCTGCACCTTATACTAGCTGGGACTTTTGACCCCAACCGAGAAGGCAGCGAAAGCGACAAGGATCCACAGCCATATGCCATGGCTGACTTAGAGATTGCTTAAGATGGCAATGTTGACATAACAAAAATAACCAGTTGCTGGATGGGATCAAGTTGTGTACCACAGAGAACCAACCTCAAAAGTCTAGACTGCTGCACAACACCACTAAACGATTCGGTAGATCACTTCAGAATTCAGAAGCAGAATTCAGACAAATCTGATAAACACTGTCTGAAAACATCAGATATTGCTCAACACTGTCATATTCAGCAGACAATAAAAAATAATAAAAGGCAGCAGAGGTCATAGAATCATAGTGCCTGAGCTATTATTCCCACAATCATAACTAGTCAAATCATCTTCAAGCAATGCTCAATTCTGAAATCCATGTCAGCCCTTGCAGATCATTCCCGTGCCTGAGTCCTTACAATGTTAGTGAGAAATCGGACGCAGGTATTTCCTGCTGAAAACTTGACTAGGCAGAGGTACTTACAGTCTTTACTGCAGGCCACAGCTATAAGCCTATCCACAAATCCAGGGATGCCGAGTAGGTATTCTTGATTGAGATCTCGCACATTGATATACCCTGCAGATCTTTTTTGTTTATTCTGTGCGTATACTACAAGTACAACAACGGCGAGATGTTCTTGGTGTATCCACTGTTCGGATTTGTTGTCATATATGATTAGAATGGTTATTTGACAAATGACACCATTGGAGGGAAACATTCCCTGCCAAAAGACAATAGTCCACATAGCTCGCAGAGCTGAAAATCGGGATTCAAGTAGTTCGGTAAACCAAGCTATTGACTCACATGAAACATTGTTGCTAAAAATATCCAGTTCTGAGACACAAATCACCAATATCCGACAGAAGTTCATCAACTTTGGGTCATCGAATCTCATCATCAATTCTTGTAGGTTGGCTGCAAAACATAGATTCAATATGATTAACATCGGAGAATGCAGAAAATATGATAACCCGGAACTGTAAATAGGTGGTCGCATATTTATAATCCCTAATCGCTTTTAACTCACAGCAAAACACCTACGTTATGGGAGAAGTACCATTGACCTGGAGTCAAACAGATCATATAAATGTGCATACAAGGATATAGGAGACAAGCTTCGTTGCTTGTGATGTTTTGTTCTGTGCACATATGACATAAAAAGTAAAAAATGATATTCTTAGAAGAAGAGATATCAAAATGTAAAAAACCAAACATTCCACCACTGGGGTAATACCTTGACGCTATATTTTAATATGATTAGTACAGGTACCACATCTCTAGTAAAGTACCCGTACCACATTACATTGGCAGGTCTGACAATAGTTTTATTTGGATGCTTACGTATTTCACTCAGTCTGATTGTGGGACGGTTTTGAAGGCAGTCCTCAATGAGACTACAGGCGGATAAAAATGTTTGGTCAAACTGGAGATAATGGAACATGTGCACAAGAAAGTCATCATCAGATCCAAGCTCTTTGGCTATTGTTTCACCCACAGAATCCTACAAAGAGAAAAGGAATACATAGAAGTTGGTGCTAATCCACTAGTTTTATCCTGTTTTCAAAGCTGCTTAGTATAAGTTTCTTTTCCTCCTGACAAAGTAAGTTGCTATATGTGAGGTGAGATACACAAACACTTAATAGGATGTTGATGAATAATCAGCCAGCCATCTGCCAGTCGATACAAGCCTACCCTGATACAAGCCTACCCTGATACAAGCCTACCCTATTCGCTGTAAAAGCTACTAACAAGCACTGATGAATTATCTGATGAACAGCCACAGGCAAAAAATGACAAATTTATATCAAACACAAATGATGAAGCATGAAGAAATCAAGGGATGACGTAGTGGATTGAATGGCCATAAAAATCCACTAACATAACACCCTTAGATCCTGCTCATTACACGAGCTCAGAGTGCCCACTGTTTACAGGCACAGCAATTATTATCCCCAGCACCAAACTCATATGAATTGAATGATACCTTGCTAATAAGCCTAAAGATATACGACGTGGCTAAGGTACCAGAGAATATTTTTTGTGTCCAGGATAATACTTACAGCACTAATGATTCGACCAAGAGCTTCAAATAAAACTGATTTCATCAGAATCAACTCATCTGCTTCTGAAAACAAAACCAGGAAACTCATTATTTATTTCCGCACTTTCACATCATGAGAAACATTATTGAGGGCATGAAATTCAAGCTATTGGTTATGCACTAGAGATGACAATTTATTGCAACCTTGCCCCTCACAGGGGAAATTTATATGACGCTAGATATGAATAGATGTGAAGAAAAATGTCTCCAAATGGATTTGTGCTATGTGTCAACGATGAGAGCAAGTAGTAAGGAAGATATATTCTTGAATTTATACTACACTGCTTCGCTTAGACGCATAAATTAGCACTTACCATGTCTGTGTGGTGAATTTTTAGGAAGCACACTTTCAAACATGATTATCCGTTTGGCAGTCTAAAATTATGAGAAAAGAATTCTGGTGGTTAGATTCGACATGTAGGCCTAAGCATTTATTGAAGATCTCTCAAAATGTATCGTAGTTGTAAGTGAGCTCATTAAATTCGGCAAGTTTACTCAAATTTTGATTTGGCTCAAGATCGCAATCAGAGAAATTCTATTATAAGCAAGCAAAAATTCATTAACTCCTCACCTCAAGACCACCCAAAGTGTGGAATCGTTCAGCGTTGGCATCTTCACGCTCATAACGCTCAACCTCATCTGCATTCCTTCTTTCGAGGCATGTTACACATTCAAACAGTGCCTGTTGAATGGTAATAAAAAAACTGGTTACAGTATGTAAAACAGTGTATTAATGTAAGTTCAGCTCCCGCAATAGATAGCTCAGTAATCCTGGCCTTATCTCAAAACAAAAAGGGGCCTCTGAGATAAGGCTAAGTAATCCCAGATTGAAAAATAGATTAGGATCTTAGAACGCAAAAAAGAATGGTTTGTCACCACCCACGAAGTCCTATAGCTGTCTGCTCAGATAGAGTTGTGACATTAACTGAGCACAACAAACACGATGAGTCTATCATTGAATAATTTTCTACCGTCTGAATCCTGAAAAAAACAACATTACTCACCTTGCATTTTTTGTATAATGTCTTTGGTGTTGATTGTTCATTGTGTAAGTAACTTTCCAAAGATACTATAATATCCAATATATCAGTAGATTCTGTCTGTTTACCATATTGTGTGATGTATTGCCTCCGAACCTAAAACCACCAACAACAATCCATTGAACTTGCCAGCAGTAATACTTAGGGTGATGGTAATGATTGTTTGTTGCTGTCGCAATTCCGTAATGAAGAAAAGGAGCCTAACACAAGATGCAACTCCGAGATAAATGTTGCTAAGGCCACAATTCTGCTCGCCAGCAGAAAGGTCCTACATCTGAATCATGAATAAGTTCCATGACAGCAGGAAAAATATACTTGGTGAGTAAAGCATTGCAAGTGAACTTGTCAAGATGACTGGGCACTTTGAAGACAATGTAGAAGCTGTATTATAGTGGCATAAATATGCTAATTGTCAGCACTAGGCTACAAAAAAATCATAATTCTCTGATAAATAATCCTACTCCGGTTTATCTCATGATTAGCCTATACATGGCAGTGATGAGTTACATGACAGTGATCAGTGTCAAGCTACTTTTGAGAACATCTTAGGTAAAAATCAAAACCAATTAGAAGCTTAAAAGCTGTCCATGAGTACATCACATTTCTATTGCTTGACAACTTGGGCTAATTTAGAAGGTCAAAACAAAGTTAGGCGTTACGTTCATGACAAGTCATTGTCTCAGATCATGACAAACACCAGCCCAGCAGCAAAATATTAGTGGCTACACTATCTGACTGAACTAAATGCTACTAACAGAGTAATTTTATAAATTGATTCACAGTACACCTTGTAAAGAGTCAAAATTAAAGCAGTGTGGGACAGTCTAAAAAAAACCACAGTATTGTTATTGAAAGAATATATTAGCACAGAGTAAGGATATACAGAGGGGACACTTCAATGATAGTTATAGTGCCTGTGGTTTTTGATTCACTGGGGGAAAATTGTGCACAGCTGGATGCCGAAAACTCATTATCTCTATATGTTATAATGTCATTTTTCTTGCAGACATCTCTACCTTTGACGGGCCATAATTAATTCTGTATTTATCCTAAAGACTGATTTTCAACTTTGTTGGAATGTCCAACCTCTAAGCTATAAACCATATTATTGTCATCTTTTGCTAGGATACATAGGCTATGAGCTATGTGCATTTGTAAAATGAGTTTTATTATATAGATTTATGTGTGACAATTGATAAACTTCTGGTCATAAAAATTAGGAAATGTCCGTGTATTGACCCAGGCCACATGTAAATCTTTATGATATAACTCATTTTAAAAACACATATAGCTCATAGCCTATGTATCCTAGCAAAAAATGACAATAATATGGTTTATAGCTTGAAGGTTGGACATTCCAACAAAGTTGAAAATCAGTCTTTAGGATAAATACAGAATTAATTATGGCCCATCAAAGGTAGAGATGTCTGCCAAAAAATGACGTTATAACATATAGAGATAATGAGTTTTCGGCATCCAGCTGTGCACAATTGTCCCCCAGTGAATAAAAAACCACAGGCAGTAAAACTATCATTGAAGTGTCCCCTCTGTATATCCTTACTCTGGGATACTAGTAAAGGTATATCAATTCAATTGTCAGTTATCTCAGGGAGAATGGTTATCTGATCTCAGATTTTAGTTTGTTTTGCTTGAATCACTAGTCAGATACAAACACAAATAATGAGGCAGAGGAGACAGAGTGGGGTTGGAGGATGCATTTAATATCGATGAGCACTGGTTGGAAATAATCCTGAGGGTGAAGTCCTTATCCTCAAGCCTTTTTCGGAAATATATCCAAATCTGTTGGCTCTCAGTCTCATCTGTCAGTCAGAAGTACTAAGTACAAACAAAGTCTCTAGTCTGATGATGATGGACTGTTCTCTCTATTAATTAATTGATTCCAGCTATCTGCTCAGTCAGTCAAGTGACTTCATCAAGAGTTGCTGCTGGTTATAACATCAACATCACAAGAACTTACTCATGGATGTTCATGTGAAGAAGCTGGAACTCAATGAAATCTAATCATCATCTGATCTAAATCTATCCAAGAAGAGGGAGTTAATTGATCCATCTTATTTATTTATTTAGGTGGGCCATTCCCTTCCTTCTAAATCTAATATTGATCAGGATCATCTTAGTTTATTTTTACTAACCTCACTGAATCTTTTATATCCTTTCCCAGAATATTCTCTCTGTCTAAAATGATGACTGATATTCCTTGAGTCTGTTTTTGGAGCTATACATCTACGTTTCAGAGGAGGTTGGCCATCCATGTCTATCTATCCAAGAGTATGGTATCAATCTAACCTTACTTTTCAGTTTTCCCCATGTAGACAAAGTATATCACATGGCCCCCAAATCAACCAATCAGGAAAAAGGTAAACATAAATAGCTGAGAAAGAAAACAGTTTTTGTTTAATTTTAATTTTCCTGCTCACTGATGATTGATGAGCTAAAACACCTTAATTCAGATAATTTGCCCAGTGTTTCAAAATAAGATTCTATTTATATAAGAAAATAGTAAATGAAAATATGTCAATAATAAAGGGTATTGGTCATGTGATGTAAATAGAGACCCATGTCTTGTTGGAAACCTGACTAGGGAGGCTGATCAACTCAACTCATTACCAGTGAGATGATCTTACTTACTTAATTTGAAGAATATTTTGGTGACTGGGTATCACCTGTGTAGTAAGTTTATGTATAGTGTAGCAAGGTATATCAAGCTATTTTATGTGGAGAGCTTATAATGGAATTTACTACCTGATTGTTTGCATATTTGACTACGTCTACTATAACTATTTTTTGACTGCTACGCCTACTACTACCAACAATTGCTACTACTAACTAGGCTCTAGCTTGAGACCTGCTGTAGAACCAGCCCAAAGAAAGAATAGATTAGTTAGATCACAAGGAGTGACTTCTTGGTTAGATCATAGGTATACTCCAAAACTGGGTCCCTAGCATCTCCCTGCTAGCATTGATTGGCTGGTCTCTTCACTTATGGACTGTGGGAGGGGGGGGAAAGAGGCAGTCAAACATTGGTTTCGAAAAGACCTGTGGTTTTAGCATTTTTGAGAGCTTACATGAAAAGACTACCATTGGCTGGCTAGCTCTATCTAATCTATACCCTTTTTTGAAGCCATGTAACGTAATTGGCATGTATATGTGATGGCAATGAACTAAATATGTGATGGCAATGAGGTTTAGTTCATTGGCTTCCGAAGAGGACTGTCATGCGAAACCCAACTGTGTGTCACCTATAATGACTTGGCAAAAGCAGCAGATGATGGACACACCACTCACGCCATAGTTATGGACTTCAAAAAAGCTTTCGACAAAGTACCGCACCTGTTACTCCATCAGAAACTAAAACAAATACCAGGAATAAACGCCCATCTCAACAACTGGATTCGTGATTTTCTATCTGACAGGACACAATCTGTAGTACTCAAAGGGAAGATTTCCCAAATGTGCACGGTAACATCAGGGGTTCCGCAAGGATCAGTACTGGGCCCAACCCTGTTCCTGTGCTACATAAACGACCTGCCAACTAGCCTGACCTGCAAAGTCAGTCTCTATGCCGATGACACACTGCTGTACCAAACTGTGGACGATCCCGAGGATGCCGCGAGGTTCCAAAAAAACATTGAGGCAGTATATCACTGGTCAGAGAAGTGGAGAATGCCATTCCACGACAAGAAATGCCACGCGATCAACTTTGGCAATGTGAACTCCAAGCTTACATATATGCTTGGTGACTCGCCTCTTGCCTGGACATCCAGCACTAAATACCTGGGTGTGACCATTCAGTCAGACCTAAAATTTGATCAACACATCCAAGAAAAATGTGGAAAATCTAGGAAAATCCTAGGAGTCATCAAACATCTCATGTATGGCGCACCAAAGGAAGCCAAGCTACTGGCATACACAAGCCTATGTAGGCCAATCCTCGAATTCGAGACACAGTATGGGACCCATCCACCAAAACAACAGCACAGAAGATAGAATTGGTGCAAACTGACGCCATCAGATTCATAGGCAACCTGAAGGGCCGTGGTGCAAGTGTGACCGAAGCCAGGAATCAGCTAGAAATTGGGTCGCTGGAAGAAAGGCGGAGAAATCATCGGCTGTGTCTGCTCACCAGAGTTCTTCAGAACGAGAACCAACACCATGCTCTCTCTAAAGCATACGATGAAATCACCGAAGACAGGGAAAACGCTACAATGACAACTTGCTGAACAAATTTGAGTTGACAACAAATACATACATTTAAATTAGGGTTGAATTAGGTTGAAATTGCAAAGCTGTCTCTGTCAAAAGACTGAGAAATAACAGTGCCTTTAGGGCGTGGCCACCGTATTCGGCGCCAAGTTGCTCTCAGTTTGCACACCTGAAACATCGATTGAGCCCAAGACCTCCAGCGCATGCGCATTAGAGGGCAGATGCTTTAACCAACTACATTGTTTTGTAACATCAATAATCTCCATGCCACCACAGCAATCCTCAATGCCCACAAATTCTAAGAGCCTGTTTTGTAATAAAATGTTCATTACAGTTACCGATATAATCTGGCCTGCCAACTATAATAATTTTTTCCCTTTCCTTGTTCCTGTCTATCATACTGACATCAACTCCTAACAACAATCGTTTTTATTATGTAGGACGATGGCGGTGCAGTATCACCTCTAGCCACCAGGTGTTGCCAATGGAGGATGTAAATGCAATAGCTAAAATCCAATCATCAGCCAGAATTGGTACAATTGTGTGTCATTTTTGTAACAGGTGAGGATTCTACATAAGATATGATACAATTGTTGTTTGATCTATCCAAATTTAGACTAGTATCACTGTGTGGACAATCTAATGCTCAACCAACTGTAGAGTTTCCATCGATTTCAATCTCAATTATTTGGTATTGCAGTACAGCGTGATTACTAAGGTTGTTGTCTCAAACTTTTACTTTAATTGTTGATAAGTGTCTGGCATTGCAGCGGCCATTATCATACCCTAGTGTTAAATTTAGCAATTTTTAAACATAAAGCTTGAAGAGTGAAGGCCAGTGACCAAAAATCTGAGCAATATTCTCCATATATGTTTGAATATATGGTTATAACAGATAATTAATAGGGATGAATGCCCCTGTACATCCCCTCTTTTGTGACTGCTTGTTGACCATACAGGTGACGGTTCAAATCTAGTCTAAGCCTCCCAGACTTTTGTCCCCGCCCGACGGCCCCCTGGCGAGTCCCATCCGGTCCCAAAGTCGTTTCGACTTTGACAGATCACATAGTCCCTCCTTGGATCAGGACTTAAAATAAGGAGGTATTCTGTATGTACAAAAACATTGTGCATGCAGACATAAGAACGCTCCTGTATGTATAGCTCTATACAGGAGGATGCTGTCACTAACCACTGCAGCTCCGGCCTTGTAGCGATATACACGCTGGTTAAGGCTGTCAGTGGTTGAAGAGTGGCACTAATGACTTGGAAACCTAGTCGTTACTATAAAAACACTTCCAAAGCCGGCACATAAGTGCCAGTCATTGTCAACCCTGAGAGTCCATTCTCGATTTTAACCAAATTCAACCAATTATGTATGGCACATTGTTGAGATTTTGTTGTCATTATGATCATTTTTTCTTTTTACAGATATGAAATACACAGTTGATTATTAACATATCATGTCTACCAACCATGCATGTGGAGTGTCAATTCAAACCAATATGGCATCTCTGCATGATTATGACTTTGATAGCTTTGAACAGCTACACGGCGATTTGGCACCAGTAACCAATATGGTGACAGAATGGCTAAGTCCTGCAGGAACTAAGCCTATCACTCCTCTGAAGAAAAGACGAAAAAAGCAGAAGGAGAACCAACTATATGACAAAAAATTGATGTACTCGCCCAATGAGGGCTTATGGCAGGAAAGTGTTGAGAAATACTCTTACCGCTACATTTCAAATAACGGTTGTTATAGACGTATAAAACAGCAGGCTAACCAGCCAAGACAAAGTTTCTCACAGCGTAAGCCATCGGTTACTTCTGGGGTCAGTATCAACACACAGGAACACAAAGCCTTACAACGTGAGCTCACTAGAGATTTACGACGTGAGTTCCAATCATTGATGGAGACAAATAGAGGATATTTTAGAATACAAGACTCAGAAGTGGAACAGTTAGAAGATGAGGAGGATTACAAGAGCAGACATAAGATGGCTTCTGTATCCGAGGAGCCTGATGAGGAACCTGACTTATCAGTACCAGATTTTCTCAAGGTTGTACCTCCAGCTGCCCGTTTACAAGACTCAGTTAGAATACTGGAAAGTCAATCTGCCCAACCAGCAGGACGATTAGAGGACTTGATGATCGACAAACGAAGCCGCTCAACGATGGACTATGATAGTGAAAATAAGCAGAATAAAGATAACGACAGACTCAGTATTGATAGCAGACTACTCACAGATACTTATCCTATGACTTCGCACCATGACAAGTCGTCCGGAGATCCGTTACAAAAGCGATCATATCCTTCCCTCCAAACTAACTTCCAATATGTTAATAAAGAACAGTTTGAGCTTCTTGCAAAAAATACATTTAACTTCAGACGCAGTAGTGATGAAGAAAAAATGTTGAAGACATTGAAACCTGTGGAGAAAATAACTCCTGCTCTTAGAGAACATTATGATAACTCGAAAGCTGTAGATGAGATGATGAAAATGGGTTACGCCCCTACAAAGCCCAAAAAGTCATACCGTGACATAAATATCACCTCCGTCATGCCACTAAATCCAAGGTCCAAGGAACAGTATGCTGAACTTGAGGGCGTCGGTAAATCCAAGAAATCTTCAAACATCAAAACCTTTTCCTCCATGAAGAACGTTGGCGGTGCTAAATTAGGCGAAACAAAATCAAAATGCTCAATCATGAAGCGAGTAACTGTCAATCTCGACCAGGAACCAGAAGATGACTTCCAATCGTTTCTTCCTTCTATATCTGGCAAGCGCATAACTTCAAAACTTGCTTCAACGATAAAGTTGTCTCATCATATCCATCATTAAATGATGGATCAAAAGTTTGAGCTCTCAACTCCCTTCCAAACTCAACTGGTGCTTTCATTCATATACATCTATTTTTTGAAGTCTCATATCAACGAACATGATGACCGCAGCTATCCTATGGATGGAAGACTTTTTGAGTATTTATTGTTGTACAGAAGTTGTATTCCTTGTGTCATATATACAGCAAGTTTTTTGATTCCCATCCTAGATGTTTCATTGTTTGTTAGATCTTGTAGTAATTTATTTGCATTTTTTAGCTCAACAGATGTTTTCAATTTGTGATCACTATGATTGAAATTTGTGCATGCTGCTGGCTTTCTAGTCATCAACAAAACGTGTGCTTGTTTGACCAATTTTGCTTCCGTCCTGTCAAGTGAATTTTACACTTCGAATGTTTCATTCCCAAAAACTCTCTTGGGAAATGAATCTGTACTTTAGCCATGTAAATCGCCATATTCTGACTAACTCTTGTAGTTGCTATCCTTCCACTAAAACAGTAACTTTCTTGTACAACTGTGTATCATTGCTATTGTAAACCTGAAACTTATTTCAGCTTAAATACAATATAGTGACATGAAAAGTGTGCCGTCTCTATTTTTGTGATCAGCTTGCGAGGTAGTAGTACCAGTACCAGTAGAGAAAATTAGCTGAAAACTTGTGTAAAATCAATGGTGGGACGTGGATCAATCAGCTAAGTACATGTAAACACCTTTGCTAAGATGAAATATAATTTTATAATTTCTGTTGTCGCATACTCAAAGTTTTCAACCCTGACATATTTTTCCTGCGATAAACATAGAATGTTCCAAAGAGTAGGTTTCAGCACATGATGTTATCAAAACTTTCTCCTAAAAGTGCATCTGGTATCATAGAGACAAAACTTCAAAGAACATAATAGCATCCGAGCAACAAATTGTTACATAAATTCCTTTTTGAAGTCTTTGTTGTGGTTTTCAGGACCCGTTTGTTTGATGAGGTTCAATCGGCCTTCTTCCAGAAGTCACGGAGAGTCGCCCGACCTGTTCATGAAGACCCAGCAATTGAATCTCCAGAGTTTGCCTTGCCGACTCTGACATCTGATATTTATCTTCCATTGCCTTCAAAAACAACACACAAAATTCAAGCTGAAAGTTGATTTGATATGCAAAATTGGAACGGATCTTTTTTGCCAACAGAGGAGTAATTTTTAGATGAGTGCTACTGCTATGTTGGCATGTAAAAAACACCGGAATCACAATGGGTTGCAGTAAAAGAGAGTACAGGAACATGAGTTTTTTATGGTTAACTGGCGTGCAGGATAAGACAAAACAGATGTTTTGAGCCCGATTTAAAAGCCAGCTTTACCATAATTGAATACATTAATGTATTGCACAAAAGTATTATCTCATTGAGAATTGTTGCAACAGGCGACCTCCCAATTTTTTGCAAACAAATCTGGTAGTTTTCTCTTCAGCTTGGTAATTACATTACCGCAGATATCCCCTTAATCATTAGCTCCTGCGTTCATCAGAATCTATTTCTCCCTGTTGTTGAAATGATTTATGGCAGTTTGTACTTTGCCAAAGATCGCTAATCTGTTCTCAGAGGCTCCCCATTTTTAGATCTTTCCTCAATGACTTATGTCATGGGGGTATTATATAAGAGGAGATTAAGAGACAATGGAGGTAGAATAATGAGGCGTAAATGTTGCCTTCTCCAGCACTTTGTGCGTCACTCACCACTAAGAAAAGTGCGGAAGACAGAAAAATTCAGCCACATTCAGGCAAAGCTTGTCAAAACAAGCAGATTTAAATTAATTTATGATTACATTCACAGGGTTTTAAAATTGGTTAAAAATAGAGGACAGGTATGAAGATTTTTCATTCTTAGTTTGATGACATAAGACATATGTCATAGAGAATGCGGCTAATAGCATCAACAGTAAAACAATATTGATATTATTTAATACTGAAATTTCGGCAGTTAAAGCAGATGCCACATGATTGTGCAAATAACCACTAATTCTTGCAAATTAAATTTCGTACGAATGAATATTAGCCTGCCACACATGATTGTCATTTCCCAAATTCATACTAATGATTTATGGGTGTAATCCTACTGTAATCCTCTGCAGCCAATCTAAACCATGGCCTACAGTGATAAATAAAAAATTAAACCAAGGAGATGCTGTTTCTTCTTGTTTATTATACCAACCAGTCCAGTGATTCAGCTTCTGGATATGCTTAGGCTCAACTATCTCCTCATAGTTATTCAATTTGATACCCCATTAGTCATTGTATCCCTTCTCTCTCTTGCTCCAGGTCCAAATCAATGAGAAGCCCCACATATTGATCAACCATTCCATCTTTTTAACCAAAGTTGTTTACATAGATATGGCCTTGACTTATTAATCAAAACGAGACAGGAAATCAATCAAATCTGACAGCCAATCAGATAACATTTCGTGAAAATTTACACGATTCGGATTCGTGCATCGTGAACATCAAACGTTTCATGAATTCGTGGAAATCCCTATTCGTACGAAGTTATTCGTGAATAATTTATACGAATCGTGAGAAAACAGCCTCGTGTGGCCTTAGCTTTACACTGCTCATTTCATCCCTACCATTTTGACTGTGTAAGCAGGGAGGAACTGGTAAGACCTGATTGAAATGATAGCCTGTCCAGGCAAGGTATGAAAATAGGGAGGGTGGGTACCTCACCCTGCCTGTCTTCATATCTTCTTGTCTGGTCAGGTAATGGTAAATGGAAACATATGATAAGTACCTGTATTCGGCATTTGTGCTCTCCTCGTATTAGCTCTGTCTGCTTGACATGTTCAGTTATGACTCTCTCCTGGTAATCAATCAATCATTCGGTGTTAATCAATTAATAAATAATTGCCCGTATTATATTATAAATACCAGGTTTGGTATCAACTTTAAATATTTCACAAAGCTATCAAGAGGGGTCTTCTGTCTGTTTGTGGTGAAAGGCTATGTCAGTCCACAGGTGGGACGCATTGTTTTTATCCCAAATTCGCAACTTGACCACTTTCCATTGGCCCAAAATATGTGCCAAAAAACAAAGATGATGGTAAGAAGGATATTATTGAAAATTTAATAATATCTTCAAGGCCATGTTTCTGATAATCCATCCATCAGAATCATATGGGCGTCTATAAAATAAAATGTTTAGCTCAATAAATTTCAAGCAAAAACAATTTTCACCACATATGGTGCAAAAAAGTATGTTTAATGTCCGCAGAATATCTATGTGATTGGTACCTATATATTAGGTGGGGAAAATCCCCTTTCATGTTTCTAACCCGACTAGCTCTACCTTATTATACAGAAAAAGTATTTCATTTTTTTATAATAGCTGGGTTTATATGGATATTTATTGACCTCACTCAATACAGGCCATCTATACCTTGAACATAAAAAAAGGAAATATCCTGAGAAAGTTTTTTCAGAGTGAGAGAGGGAGAAGGGCTGGTTTAGAGATGCCAATTTATAGCACATGACAGAAATTTCAATAGCATCATGACTATAAATTTGGTGTGTTTAATTTTTTACAAGCACTATGACTCCTCAATGGATGACCTTCACAATTACTCAGTGATGCAAGCTCATGTTATCTAAAGGCTGAATTGATGGCATGATAATCATGTGATCATGATATGATATGATCTAGTCTGAGCACACCAGACTTTTGCCCCTCGTCCGACGCCCCCCCCCCCCCCCCGGCGAGAGATATGATCATATTATGGCTCATAATCTCTACTAAACTCAGCAGTACTAAGTTTAGAATAAAGGTAGCAGTGACAACAAAAATCCAACAGGATATAGCTTCAGTGTAAGCCTGATCAGGTATTGTGTAACAGCCTAATATTCGGTAACATTAAACAAAAAAGTTAGAAGGCCTGTCATGCATGGCTTTGATGAAAATGATGGTACCTGCTCTTTTGATTTTGCGCTCAGTGCCTCAACTTGATTCTGCTTGAACTGGCAATGGTCTGTCTGTTTCTGTAACAAGTCCTTTAGTTCTAAAATCACAGACAGTCCTATGCATTAATCATAAAGGCAGTAGAACATGGGTCTTTTTATCAGGATACCATAGACTTAATATACTATATTATACTATAATACTATAATACTATAATACTATTTTACTATCATACTATCATACTATTATACTATATTATATAGTATATTAAGTCTATGCATGATACTGATTCTCATACTAAAGCACTGCAATAATACTATGGGATTCCCAAAGGAATTCCACTGCGCCTGCGCAGCTCCTCACTTCCGGCTTGTTAAGCTTCTCACCAAGACAGGGGAAAAATTTTCCTCTTATAAAATTCTTAAAATTATCTAAAAAACAAATTTTCTACTTAATAACCATGGCATCTGGAGGTGTAGAGATACACGAGGAACAACTCAACTATGAGGAGGAAGAAGATCGTGGTATTTATGACAATAATAATCATAATAATAGAGACAATGACAGTCCTGGAGGCGGTGTAGACTCCGGGGACCAGGCTCTAGGTAGATTCTACCAGAGAGTCTAATCAAGAAAATGCCATAAGCGACGAGGATCACAGCTTAAACAATGGCAGTGCTTATCTAAGCCAACTGACTCAGCTAGTAACTGAGAAACAGGGGCCGAGCATAAATTCTGCTGTGGCTGACCTTGTAAATACCAACCTACAAAGAAACTTTTGTAAGGTTACACATAATGGGGCAAGGAACAACTTTGATGAATCAGGGAGTCAGAGCACTAAAGTAGTGGAAAAATTTACAAAATTTCCTGTTCCTGCCAACACTCCTGAGCTTAGATCATGCCGGGTGAACGAAGGTGTCTTCAAAGCCCTTATTAAAGCCCTATTAAGTCTATGCATGATACTGATTATAATTCATTAACTTGAACTTGCTTTATGCATGTGCTTACTTGATTCCAAAGGTAATAGATTAACAAAAACCAGCCTGAAACAAAGGTACTTTCAAGTTACACTCAAGACGAGTTCATTTTAGGTCTGGGGGATAATGCTAAAAACACTAAATGTTACATGACATCAGCCTGACATTCTCAACTTTACTTTATCCACTGAAATATCAAGAGACTACGCTGTATGCCTGACTGCGCATGGTACAATAAGAATGGTATAGTAAAGTACGGTTGGCTCACTGTAAATATCTTTTAGGTAAATATTCTCCTGTTCTGGTAACATCAAGGTCATCTGATTGTCATATTTCAGAGCAGCTAATTTCTCTTCATATTTTACTTGTACTTCTCCCATCAGCAGCAGTTCTTTTTTCATCCTGCCCACCTTGAAAAAGACAAAAATATAATACAACCACAAGTGCTGTGATTTTTTAAACCAGGATTAAAGTGTGGATCCTATCCACATTTTAATCCTGGTTTAAAAAATGGTCGATCAAACTGAATCATGCCATCTAATAACATTCATTGCCCATCCCAGGTATACCAAACTGCTAACCTAATAGTAATTCTACCTTTTTTGTCCCTCAATTTGTAGTTGAGCTAATTTTATATTACTTGAAGAAGTTTAGGGATGTTTTCTTATGAAAACAACCTCAAACGTTCTCTATAGCTATTGTTATTCACCTGCCAACAAAAAGTTTAGCAAAAAAAGTGCTTCTTTTGGCCGAAAGTACATATGACTCAATATAAGGGTTTCCTCTAACAATAAATGAACTTATCATGTGAACCTCGTAACACGAAATAAAGATCACACCGGTGTCAGGAAACTTGGAAATAATGGTTTGGTTGTAAGAGAGCAAAAAACTCTGTTTTTCTTGGTGAATGAAAACTATCATTGAACTCTTTATTGGTGGGGTTGCATTTCTGAATTAATTAAGTGTTAGCCAATACCTCATACATCAAAGAGCATCATCTCTTGTGTTATTTAGCATTTTTTTAAGATTATGTTTAAAAAGTAAGTCTGATTAATGCCATAATATCTATCAGAAGAATGCTCCATTCAATCAATGTCAATAACAATCAAGGATTTATTGTATCAATCTTTTTTGCTAGAAGTGACACATGGAATTCAAATACAAACATTTATTAGAAAACCTCTTGGTTCAGGTCAAAGTAATTTCCATTCCCTGATCATTATTTGCACTGTGGAGGTGTCAATTATCACCGTTAGTTTAATTGTTATTGATAGTTGGTAACCTTGGTGTGAAAAAAGTAAGATTGGACATTATTATCCTGTTAGGATATAGGTCAGTGCTGAGTACTAATTTTCATATATCTAATTTTAGACATATTCAAGGTTAAAACCATTACTGTTTTTGGCTCCTCATACAGAGGTATATTAACAGAGTGATGTTACCACTGAAATGCTCAAGTGCTAGGAACCCAGGTCAGGTATTTGACCGTTATATGAAGTTCATGCACCATTACATTGCCAGGTTGTTCCTCACGCACGCAAAAGTAAGACATTTACCTCATCTTCAAATCTGCTGTATTTTGCTCGCTCCACGCATGTCATGTGTAGATCCTGCTCTAATCTTTCCACTTTGCCGATTGATTCAGCAAGTGCCTGAAAATAGCAAACAAACAACGGTACCACATCTGTGAGATATCACCATCCTATATTTAGTGTAACTAAATAATAGAGGTATTGTAATCAATATATTTATTTGTTGAACCTGTATTTTTGCGCAGTCACGTAATCGCTCATCATTTTTGTAGTAGTAAGAGAGAAGTTGTTTTTTTGTGACTTGGCAAGGTTTTCAGTTGAGTATTTGTGGAATGTATCACATCAATGAATAATAACCAAATAAATAGCCCATACACATAGTTAGGAGTAGGAGGTGGCTCAGTTGGTTAGAGCGCCGGACTTCAACAAGCAAGTGTTGAAGGTCGTGGGTTCGAATCCCACTGCAGTCCATCTTCTACTGGGGATTGGTTGGTCCCCCAGGTGTGCTCCGACCTGCCTGCAAACAGAGAGCAAACTGGCGCAGATATTGCGGCCTCGCCAATAAGGCAATAATATTTCGCCGCCCTTGCCTTAGGATGGGCGAGTGATAAGACTTCGCATTTTAATCATTTTAATCAAATCATTCTCCCCTGAAAATGAGGAAGGTTTTTCACGTCTGCCACTAACTCATCATAAATATTGAATCATGAAGATAGATATTAATTGAAAGTTTCCGTTCCATCTTCTGTTCTTCACTGGAAATCAAAATTTGATTTAATAACAATGCAGCTAAATGTGTGAAACTAAGGAATTTTGCAATAAATTATGAGAGAATGTTATCATATTTGAAGCTTCCTTCAGGTGAATCAAACAATTTTGAGAACTCAAATGCTCATGATGTAGTATCCATACCTTGCTTTTAATTTCTAAATCTTCTTTTTTAGCATCAAAAGCTCTGTGTAGTTCTTCATTTGCATACTTGAGGTCTTCGTTTTCTTTGATAAGAGACGCCTGGTCGCGTTCCCTAATTGCATCATTCCGACTCTTCTCATCTCTCAGTCTATGTATCTCATTGTTTTGCAGTCTGATTGTGGTTTGTAGATTGAAGATGTCATCATTGAGCCGATCTACATTCTTTTGCTGAAATCATTTGATAGGAGTGTGTATATTTTACTGTGACTCGTAACTGTTCTGTACCGAGGACCGGACAAGAAGCAAGCATAATACTTGATCAGCACCAACTACGTTAAAAGTAAATGATGATACTACATGACGACAGATTCTAGTTGACCATTTCTATTCAACAACATAGGAAAATAAAAATTACAAAGAAGAAAAATAGAACGGATGATATAGCAGTATTTCCGGTAAAACTTACCAGAGTTAGATTATTCTCTTTCAGTTTTTCAGATTTGGCGATCTGTCTGAGTAGTCTGCGATTTCTCTCTGCATGTAATTCTCTTTTCTGTCTCTCATACATAAGTTGAGTGTGGAGGAGAAGCAGCTGTCCTCGGGCTATGCTGACTTCATCAGCTGGGGGTGAACCTGTTATTGTAGAAGTATATTATATAGTTACGATGCAAATGCAGGTGATGGAATAGTACTTAGTGACTCAAGCCAGCATCAACTTAGTATGGCCTGATCACATCGAGTCTAGATGAGATAAGTCAGAGGTTTCTTTGAGGCATTACAGTAAATTGCTTCTACTATTTACCAGTTAGTCCATAATTTATCCATATTTAATATTTTATTACATTTAATCATATTATAAATGTCTTGCATACATGTTTGATGTTCAGGTGAACACAATTACCTCCAAAGTGGGTCCAATTAACAGCACCAGTCTGAGGGAGAGTACTTTGCTGTAGCTGTGATTGTACCACAGTTCCTAGCCTCAGTTCTTGATGTAATAACATGATGTGTTTATCGAGGGCCGACCCTGCACCAGGTACGTTCTCTGATATACTTTGAAATAGCCCTGTGTATAAAGAAAGCCATATAATATGCGGTTTAACTGCCACATATTGATCAGTTACACCAGTTTTAACACTCAAGCAATGTTTAAAGCTTTGGCTAATTGCGTCTATTTATTTCTATCCCTAGTCACCAGTAGTAATCTAGAACTAATTAGATTAGTTCAACACAAATAGAGGAAAGGCAACTTGGAATTACCATCGCAAGCCGGCTAACTTTGTACCCACCAGTTGTTGAAGAAGGAAGCGGGTTATCATATGCTGAACGAGCACCCAATAGCTCAGTACCAGCAATTCTGTGACCTGTTTCTGTCGACCTCATATCACAGGGGGCACCTGGCTCAGGTGTGGCTTCGTTGTTTGGTGTACCTTCTGACAACCTCATATCATTTGATGACTTTGTCTGCAAAATTACCGATAATAATCTTCAGTTCTTCCGAATTCTGGCAGATGTAGCATAGGCAATTGGGACCATTTGAGAGTATTCTATTGTTGCTTCCTTCCGTCTTGTTGTTTCACTATTGAGTATCATGTTATCCTTTCTGCATTATATTAGAGAGGCTGAGGCCTTGTGTGTGACAGAAATACAGCAGTCAAAATTAGTGCGGTGTTTTGGAGTTCCATGGGATAAGTAAGCAAGTTTTGGCTTGTGTATGGGTGAAATTAAGTTTTCTTACTTGGATAGAAGATGACCTTTCAATTGGTGTTTTAGAGTCTTCATGTACTTCAGTCATGTCTTCAGTGAAGGTAGGACACGACCCTGACCTTCTGAGGCCTTTACCTGTTGACTTCTCACCATCCGTTTCAGCATTTGTCATACTTATAAATCTAAACAATATCAACAGTACTCATACTCTCTGCTCATATAAAAATAAGAGTCAATGATTACAGTCTACTTATTCTGAGATATCACCCTGTCTTGACAAGCTTTGTTGGTGAGTAGGGGACAAAGTTTTTCAAGACCAGCTAACAATGATCCATCACGGGCATAGATTAATTTAAATTCTTTGAGGAATGAGTTACACCAGAACCAGTTTGCAAACCTTACGGTGAGTAAATTGTAAAGAGAACACAGCATAGTTTGGTAACAAACCTGATTCTATTGACAGTCTTCATGAACTCAGCTACAGACTTGGTGGTCAGCTGGTCTGTGAGAGTGTTTATTGATTCCACCTCTTCATCTTCTGAATCTAGTTTACAACATAAAAGTTAAGATAACCTCAACAAGGTCAAGCTACAGCTTGAAATGCTTTACCAACAGGCACATGGACTTGTTACAGCTATATCCATGGCAAAATTATTGCAATAAAAAAAATAACAGCTGATACAAATACAAAGAATAAATAAAAATTACACCAACCGTTATCATCGGTGCCATGCACAGAGCCAGTGTCGGATATCTTCTCTAATAGATGTGGTAGGTTGGACACAGAGAGAGTGGTCGTATTCACAGTGCTAGTCTCACTACACATAGATATAATCCTGGGTACATCAGATGGGGGCTCTGATGTAAACTCTTTTCTGAGAGGCGAAGGTGGAATTGGCTCCTCAATGCTTAGCCTAGAAAGCGAGCCTTTGGTACCACTTGTGTGTCTGCCAAAGACAATAAATTTTATTATGTTATAACTAAAAATGATATAGTTTCGGAAATCAATTGCCAAAAAAGAGTACAGTCAAAGTGTACCAAATATTAAGCTCTCATTGCGAGTGAGCTAGGATCAATTCAATGAGCGAAGAAACTCATAAATTACTATCAGCGATATAGTATAACCTATGCAAGGGTGTTACCAGGGTAGTCATTACATTTCGCATTAATCTTTAAGATGATGTTATACTCCTAAATTCATATTGGTCAGGAAGCACAACGGCTTGTAAATATTAACAGTACGCTGACCATTCCCACATTGATGCCTCACTCAGCTAATTACCTCGATCTGGAAGCAGCACTTTCACTTCCGTTCATTGGAGTGGTTGGAGTATTTTTTGGTGTATAGTGATTTGGTGTATTATGATTTGTGTTGTGCGGAGTTTTAATCTGGGGTGCACCTAAAATAACATCAGCTTATTATTTCATAACAGCCAGACATCCTATAATATATTACTGAAGCATCATCATGAACAAAATAACACACTGCGGTAAGGAGTTGCACCATCAAAGGAAAAATGGCGGCCGGGCATACAGCAGATATACTCACTCTGTTGTGGTGTTCCTCGATTTGGGGTGGAGAAGTTGAAGTGGGATTGCCCTGCAGTCAGAGCACTGGGTGTGAGCAGATCTACTGGAGGAGGCGTACTCAGTCCAAGTCTGTCAGAGGGACTGAAGAATGTCGAAGAATTCGCCGCCACAGATACTAGAGAATCTTTCGCCAACTCGATAGGCGCAGACACTGAGGGAAAAGTAAATTTCAATAAGTGAAAAAAGCTTTTAGCACTTATATTTGGAATTCAATTTCATCATAGCTTGAACTGGTTTTATGTTTTCATCATTGTCAATCAACACTAGCGCACAAGATAGCAATTGAGTAACAGAATTCACTGGTCTGATTCATTTATAAGCAAACAAACTTACAATCTTCAGCCATTTTACTCTCTGATTGATTGCTGGTAGCTTCGTCTTGTGGTAAATGCATTGCTGATCTGACAGCTCCCTCATAATCTCGAGTGATCAACACAGGACACCGGCTTATATAATCCTAATGAATACAGAAAATATGTTATACATCAACCTGCAAAATTATAATGATTATTTATATTATGGTGAAAGAAGCCTCACTTATGAATCATCTTCACAGCATCCTGTTCTGTCATTGAATCAGCGGCGCAAAAAATACAAAGTGACAGAATCTGGCAGGCAAGCATTGAAAAGAAGCATTTCTCCTTGGTTTTTTAAACTTGTTTATCACAATTATTTTAAAATTAAAAAAAACAAACCCAAATGAAATCATTGAAAATGAGGTCAACAAACTCATTAATAAAAATATACAGACCTTTGTAGTCTCGGTAACATCGAGTGACAAGCTAGCGCACTCAGCCACTATATCATGGGTATCCTTTTTTCTCCACTGGTCTCCTCTGGACTCTGAGTCTTTAGATGAGGTCACCAGTCCAGGGTTAAGCTTTACAGTTGAGAGCATCGGCTAAAATGGTCATATATGTAAACAATGAGGTTTTTTAATATATTGAATAGTTTAGGAAAGCAAAAAACAACCACTTTTCATATCAAGACATATCGTAGCAATAAACAAAAAAACCTAAATTTATTCACACCAGGAAATTATTGAATGATATAGCTGGTTTTAATCATTTAATAATATCCTTGTGCAAATAAATTTAGGTTTTTTGTTTATTGCTACAAGATTGCTTTGATATGAACAGTGGTTGTTTTTTGCTTTCCTAAACACTTGAATATATTTATAACAAAATATCTAAGGCATTGAGATAGCGAGATGAACCTTAAAGACTTAGTTTGAGGCTGCTCTTTTGTATCACATCTTATTCTCCATATTTTATTCTATCATGTGAGCGATTTTCAGCTTTAGAATCCAAATATTGAGGAAGTTATGGCCTCTCAAACTTCCAGGGTGATTGCCTTCAATCGGCATTGGGAATAAGCGGATGTTTCCCCTGGGGTATGTCACAACCATAGACATGTGACATTGACATTATGAGTTAGTAGTTAATACACTAATAATCACAATAATTGATGATCAAAATTCAGACCTGGGTGGGAATCGAACCCGGGTCCCCATATCTACAGGCAACGACGCTACCATCACGCCACTTGGACCAACTAGGATAGCTGGCTGTGACGTACCCTAGGGATTGCCGGCTGATTTTTACTGCCGATAAATTGCCGTCATCTTGGAAGTTTGAGAGGCCATAACTTCCTCAATATTTGGATTCTAAAGCTGAAAATCGCTCACATGATAGAATAAAATATGGAGAGTAAGATGTGATACAAAAGAGCAGCCTAAAACAAAGTCTTTAAAGACTTTGTTTGAGGTTGCTCTTTTGTATCACATCTTATTCTCCATATTTTATTCTATCATGTGAGCGATTTTCAGCTTTAGAATCCAAATATTGAGGAAGTTATGGCCTCTCAAACTTCCAGGGTGATTGCCTTCAATCGGCGTTGGGAATAAGCGGATGTTTCCCCTGGGGTATGTCTCAACCATAGACATGTGACATAGACATGTGACATAGACATTATGAGTTATTAGTTAATACACTAATAATCACAAAGATAAGATGATGATCAAAATTCAGACCTGGGCGGGAATCAAACACGGGTCCCCGTACCCATGGGCAACGACGCTACCATCACGCCACTTGGACCAACTAGGTTAGCTGGTTGTGACGTACCCTAGCGATTGCCGGCTGATTCTTACTGCCGATAAATTGCCGTCACCTTGGAAGTTTGAGAGGCCATAACTTCCTCAATATTTGGATTCTAAAGCTGAAAATCGCTCACATGATAGAATAAAATATGGAGAATAAGATGTGATACAAAAGAGCAGCCTCAAACAAAGTCTTTAACCAAGGTTAGCTTTAGATAGTTAAAATAATAAATTACTTACCTCAATGGCGCTCTTGTAAAATTCAGGGGGGATTTTATTTCTGGAATACTGATCCTGTAAGGAACACAGATAGTGCCAAGGATACATTCCGTAAAGTCTGGCAAATAATGAATACAATCCAACATTCAAGTGGAGAATATAAGCTTCAGGTTCTCCCTCTGTAACAGAACAAAAAAATGCAACTTTCAGGACATCGATAAGGCTCTTGATAACAATATCTAACATGATAAACACAGTATAACATTAATAATTATCACCAGCCATAAAATACCAGGAGACATCATCCAAAGAATAATGAGCATTAATAATTATCTCACCTTTGTTGTAAAACGCGAGTTGGGTGAGACGAAGAAGGGAATCAAAGATATCGTCAAAATGTTTGACCATTCCATCGGGGACTATCGGCAATATCATAGTGATGATATACACTGCATCCATCAGTAAAGGTACGTTCTTCTCATATTTGAGACACCTACAGAATTTATCAATATGATTACTCTAATTATCGAACTTAGGAAATGCAGTAGTTTTATACAATGAGTGATCTATCTGTATTTTAGTGGTACATGAGCCTGAACAAATGGAGTTTACTAAGGTATTAATGCCATTTGCATATTGCTACAACCAGTGATTAAGCTCTGTGTAGGTGATTATAGAAAGTTAATCTTCTTGTTATTGATTGTTTGAATTTTTACCAGGTGAACTACAGTGTGAACATTTATGGCTGTTGGTCTATGTTTGATGGTTTTTAGTTAATTATTGGACAATCTAAATGAGTGGTTGGTCATAAATCAGACATTCAAGAAGAATATTATTCATGCCAGTAAAAAAAGCAGTGGGACTGCTAAATTCCAAAGGTCTGGTTGTAAGCCTTGCAAGCCTCTGTCAAATTAAGAAATGTCCGGGCAAATTCTATTCACAAATTTGTCTCTCCAAATGATTGTACCTGAATATGTCCATTAAGATTTGCTCCTTGACAATCTTATGTAACCATGGCGGCTTTTTACTGACAATGTACAGTAGAAGCTTGAGAGTCTGCTTCCTTGTGGCCGTGTCCTCAAAAGCAGCGTGCAGTCTCTTGAAAATTGTCTAAGATAAAAATTGAAGATAACGGTGACTATTTTGTCTTTTTTATGGCCATCCTATAGAAATCTTATGTTTACACTAAATATATCATGAAATGCTGAAGCATCACAAAATCATTCTCCAAATGTTTGCAATCATCTTTGGTCACTTTTATACAATACAACACACAAAACACAATAAATGCATCAATGTCATATCACTGAGATAAAATAACATTTATGAGCATGTAAAAGATAGATAATCGTGCCTTGTGTAAAATGACACTAGACAGGTAGAATTTTAGGGGATCAAGAGAAGGTTGCAAAGAAGAGCCACCGGGTGTCTCTGGCTAGTGGTGTATATATATACACTTTTATTGCAACAACCATCATCCGAAGATGTTCTCCCTGGTGTGCAAAGGAACCAAAACAAAAAAACAATCGAAATAAAATCAAGGGATAAAAAAAAAAAATTCAATGAAAACAGATGCAAATTTAAATGTACGTAGAGTTGTTGATGAACGAAGATGTTGATGAAGGTTGATAAAAATAATTAGTCATATGAATCAAAAATAAATTTTTTGGGTGGATTTAAGATGTGGGTATCACAAAAACAAAGCGATGTCCAGTGCATGGAAAATCATTGATTATATAGCTTGGGCTTAGACCATGAAGTATTTTATAGCAAAAAACAGAGGAAAAATAAAAGGCGAGATCTGACAATGTTGAAAAATTCAATTCTATACATAAATTCCGAGTTGGATTCAGGTATATTGGAACATTTGTATTTGCTATAAGCCTGAAGGCTCTTTTCTGGAGGATGAAAATAGGATTTGTTAGATAAGATGGAGACATATTGTAATAGATATGTATACCATATATGAGATGGCAAAAAATAAACTGGTGATAAAACTGCAATGCGGCACCTCGGTCAATACAGAATCGACATTTCTGGAGCAATGCCAGGCTGGACCTCACAGTTCTGCAAATGTGCTGAATATGGTCAGTCCACCCAAGAGTATCGCATAAATAAAATCCTAAAAGTTTAGTCTTTGATTCCCTGGCAAGTACAGTACCCCCAAAGAAAAGATTAAAAGTTTGTGTGTTTGAAGAATTGCATAGCAGGAAATGTGATTTTTTCATATTGATGGTCATTCTATTTAACATGCACCAAGATTTGATGCAAGCCAAATCGTTATTGCACTGTCTTTCTAAAGAATAGATATTCAGGTCTTTGGCAAGAAATGTTGTGTCATCTGCATAGGCAAATGAGGTTGGTAATTTTAGGAGATCATTTATGAATATCAAAAACAGTGTAGGGGCTAAAATGGATCCTTGGGGAACTCCAACACTAATTGGTAAAGTTTCAGAGAAACTTTCACGGACCTTCAAAAATTGCTCGCGCTGTGACAGGAAAGACATAAAGATATTATAAGCTGAGCCTCTTATGCCGAAACTGCGGATTTTTTTCAAAAGTATCTGATGACTGACACAATCAAATGCCTTTTTAAAATCCAAAAAGATAAGTGATATGAAGTAGCCTTGTGCTTTGGAGTTCATACATTCTTAAATGATTTTGTGAATTGCATCTGAACATGAAAATCCAGGCCTAAATCCGGATTGCAGAGGGTGAAATAAATTGTTTTTATCAAGGTAGCAGTATATGTGTGAATTTATATGCTTTTCTAATAATTTTGATAAAAACAGAAGTACAGAAATTGGTCTGTAATTGGCCATGTCCTTGGTATCACCCCCCCCCCCCCCTTAAAATAGGAGTCACACATGCTAGTTTCCATTTGAATGGGAATTTACCCTCAATTAAAATCCTGTTGAGCATGTCAGTGAGTATATTTTTAATGCATGGAAAAGTGATTTTCAGTATCCTTACAGAAATTCCATCAACTCCTGTGGCCTTATTGTTAGAAATACTATTTAAGTATTTGAGGCAATCTATTGGAGTGATACCGGGTATTGAACTTAAGCGTTTGGCTGTTTGATCAGGTATTGAAAACTGAGACTGCGGATTCAATTTTCTAGCCGCCGTAGCAAAATAGGCGTTGAATGAATGTGAAGGGATGTCTATGTCCTGAGTTTTTTGGACATATTTCTTTAAATTAAGAGCATCCCAT
This sequence comes from Membranipora membranacea, assembly GCA_914767715.1. Classification (NCBI taxonomy): domain Eukaryota; kingdom Metazoa; phylum Bryozoa; class Gymnolaemata; order Cheilostomatida; family Membraniporidae; genus Membranipora; species Membranipora membranacea. The sequence continues at coordinate 13,749,770 of OU612065.1, read as the reverse complement.
ATTGGCTTAGTGTTGCCATCTTTAGATATATCTATCAAATGCTCAATGTACAATTTTAGTCTTACACCTGATTAAATTTGTGACATGATTTCTTTTCACTCAGTACAGATCCCATATTTTCTGTGTCTCTTTCTTTCATGGCTCGTTGTACCTCGTTGTCAATCCACACAGGCAAAGTCTGAGATTTTACAAATTTGGTTTTTCTTCTTATGACTTGTGACACAAGAAATTGATATAAATCACTGAACTTATCCACCATATAAGTTTGAGTCACCAGATATGATATATAAAAGCGGTGCAATATTTTGTGAATGGCACTTGAGTGAGTTAGGGTAGTCTATTTTATACACACATGCCAAAAAAACTTCATTCATTCCAATAGATTTAGGCTGTATATATATGCCATTTTTTCAGCCCCATCTCAATCCTTGACTATGTATGGGCACATTATTGTATGAATTATCACATGATTATATACATTGCAACTCAGTAGATGATATATTTAACTTACACGGTCATGCTCACTTCGACATTTCACTATCAGGTCGGCAGCTTTAGACGATTGAGAGCTCAAATAGTAAGTTATAAGATTCTCCACAACCCATGGCTCTTTCTCTGAAATGAAAAGTAATGATCATTAGCTTGAAATTAAATCAACATGCTTCAAAATTAAAATGCAAACTCTGAAATTTTATTTAATTGTAGATAATGTTATACTATCTCTGTTCAGATAAATTTCATTTGCGCATGAATTAAAGATCGTAACTAAAAATAACTTCTTAACTCATTTGGTATGTAAAATAGAGGTGGACGGTACCACAAACAAGAAAGTGCTCCATTGCTCATACATTTTGAACAGGTAGGAGAGATAATAGATGAATATTACCAAAGTTTTTTAGGTTCTCCACAAAGTCCTGTACAGCTTGTATATCTGGGCTATCTAGAAGTCTGAATGCTGCAGATGTCGATTCACCACCGGCATTCTGGCTCAGGAACGCTTTTCGATCCATCTTAACCTCTTCACTAAATCAAAAGAACCTCAGGAAGAAGGATGGAATTATACAGCATGTATACTGTATACTGTATGAATGACATGTGGTGAAATGATGAAACAATAAAATGCGGACGCCAGTCAATTCATGATTTGTTGGACAATTTGCATTTTTTATAGACCTGAAGTCTTACCCTTGCGCAGATTAATAAAACTGTAAAATTTTCATCCAACTAAACTACGCAGAGTTGGTCTTCACTGTCATGTAACAGCTAGGGGTGGAACAACCTCTTGAGGTTGGAGTTGAATTTCGGATAATTGACCTCGGATCCAACCACAAACCGGGTCGGATATGTGTTATGTCTGATCCGAGATGATACGTTTTTAATCAACACTTACTGAGCATCATTTATCTCACTGAAAATGACAAGGAAGGAAGTATGATAGTCATTAATTTGTAGTTCAGATAAGATAATTGAGTTTGGCTGAAAGCACTCAGTGGTGATCAGTATGCATTCAATACCTATCTCATTTTCATAGCTATCTATATTGTTGCTGATTAAATTTGATGGATTGTTTTTTCTGCTGAAATTGATAGAAGCATCTTTACTCAGATCGTTGTGACATAAGACATAATTTTGTCCAATGATGTTCCTTGTAATAAAAATGTCTAGTTTGATGAACAAAGTAATTATCCTCCTCTGCTTTTTCAAAGTAGGAGGACAATTCCTATCCAACAGAGAGTTTGGGACATAGGAGCAGGGAGTTTGTTTTAACATCGGGGTTTGAGTGATCCTGGCAAATTGAGTGCCTATGCACAAATTCTTGTTGTCAAGAGATCTTAGCACTCATTAAGTGATCTTTTCAAATAATCTGTTTGTGTGATACTTGTGCTGTTTGAGTGATAAGTTGCTCCTGTAAAGAATTATATCCAAGCTGATATGTGTACATTTAAATTAGGGTAGAGATTGTTGACAGTGTTTATCCATGTATTCAATGACCTTAATTGTATATTATGGTGCAGACGAGCTGCTGTGACTGGTAAATTTGAAGATTTTACGCGTTATCCGGGTCCGGATCCGATCCGAGGTTGAATTTATAGACTGATCCGATATCCGATCCGAGGGTGCCCAACCCTGATCCGTTCCACCCCTAGTAACAGCCTTGTTTCTGCAAGGAGTTACATTGTTACTCCTTGGTTTCGGTGGCTCGTTAGTATTGGTATAATTATTTCCTTTAAATTTGCATCATATCACTTACGGCGGTATGGAAAATTTGTATGTAAGCCTTTTCACGTAAAGCTGTGGTGTTTGGCAAGATAATTATCTAGATAAAGCCCAAGTAGCTGACGCTTTTGTTGTTCTGTATTCAATATGAAAATTCAATTTGAGGTCCATTTGACCTTTCGTACCCAGGTATATGATTTTAATGTCCCGCCTTGAAAGGAGAGGATTAGTCTCATGGCCTAGCTGGTATGGCGGTTTATACTGGTAGCTATATTATAACTTAGGATCGCTATTCACTCAGAGCATTATAGCAATAATGGTATGAGCTTGTGAGATGCGAGTGCATGACTTCGAGTAGTGAATAGCGGGTTATCTAATCCTTGATTCCTAGTCAGCACCATCAGCTCATTCTTAAGGGCGCGATGGCTTGATCGCTATGCGCGCGTGTTAATCACTGGGTAATGATTGGTGCCACAGGACAGGGTGCATGTCCTAAGCTAAGCCCACTCTGCCTGCAGGATAGCCTTGTGACATAGTCTATCTCTGCAGCACAGCATTGGTGGCGCTGCCTTCCATCAAGTAAGGCAACTCCCAGGGTTCAAGGTTATGAGATATCAAAACCAGTGTTCCGCTTAGACCCAAATATTTCTAAATTATGGGTTTCCATTGTTTTCCCAAGTTTGGTACTCAGACTAGGTGAATAAGTTCAAGCCCTATGCTGCAGAGACGAACGTATGCCTCAACAGTTCGCACACGCGCAGACTGAGCTAAGCCTACTGGGGGAGTTTTAAGATTGTTTGTTGCAACCCCCAGGCCCAGCACCATCCTGGTGTACAGTAATCCTGGAACCAATTGTTTAATTTAATATATATATATATATATAAATGTGTATATGAAGCAATGCAATCGATGATTGAATGGGAGTTCATTGATGCACTGGGACCTTGCAGTACTGCTTCAAGACTGTGTGTGTATAATAATAAACCAGACTAGTCAAGACTGACTTGTGCAAAAACTTATGCATGCATTCTCTCTACAATTTGTGTCAGCCCAGTCAGAGGCTTTTGGCAGTTAGTGCATGACCGGTGGTTGAATTCCCCATTGGTTGAGGTGTCCCCACCCAAGCTAAGACCTGTGGTCATAATTATAATACTGGTGGATTCATTTTTCCACGAAATAAAAAACCCATTTGAGATTTCATATAACTGGTTCCACCATCTCAAGGGCGACTAAAACTGAGGCGGGCATTATAAAACCCTGCTGTAAAGTTATATTTTTCCACGGGCTAGTTTCTAAGTTTAATACCTCTGCCTCAAAAGATCAACTCACAAAATCAATGGTTACACAACTCCCAGTTTATTCTATTGTAATATCTGAACATGGACTGGGTCTGAAATAGAGAGCAGGTTGGGACATAGAGTGTTGGGTCTGATTTGAGTGGCTGTTGGGTGAGAGCAACCAGCCAATCAGAGCCAACACACTGGCTAGAAGGGACATGGCGGGATGGGTGGGAATGGGGAACAGGTAGCAACAGCAAGCTCAATTCTGTTTGGTCATGTATTAGCTCATAATCAGAGTTAGAGAGAAGCAGTGTTATATGATATTATGGCCAGGATATATGCTAGCGAGCAAGCAGGCTAGGAAAATAACAGCAACTAAGTTCATGTGACATCCAATAAATGGCCTTGTGAGGGTCTTCCATCAACAGATTTATTCGCTACAATCTTCCAGTAAACTGCATTTTTTACGGTTCATCTTCAGTGTTCCAGGCTAATGCAGCAATAATAATCGACAATTCAGTCGGCCAGTGCAGTTGCAAATAATACGAAAGCATATTATTTCAAATTTATTTCGTAAGCAAACTCCAATAGTTAAAAATAATTGGCTTCATCCTTTAGACAAAATGACTTCCTTTGCTTATATGACAGCATGATAATCACAAAATTGCAAAACTATGGGTAGTTCCTCTTGGGTGTGTTATTTGAAAAAATAAAGATTTTGGATGTCCTGAGGTTTCAAATAGTTATTAGATTTCCAGAAGTTCCCTAAAAGGAGCATCCCATATTACATTCAAAACTGTAAAGTATTACAAAAATAATGCTATATTACGAAAAATAATACCATGTTGAATGGCGAAAGTGGAGAACGTTAGATACGATGAATCAAAATAGGATTTTCAATAGAGAGATGCAAAAGTACAGATAATAATAACTCTAGGTGACTGACAAAAGAAAAACAGGAAATTGTTCAGGTGTTACAAAAGTTAACCATATATTTGAAAGTCAAATTCACAAGGGTTCTTTTTCATTTACGGCTCGTTATCCTGGCTCAACATGGGCTCGATCTCAGCGTCACCTTTGACCTGCTTGACGGAACTTACATTGCGAAAAATAATACCATGTTGAATGACGAAAGTGGGGAACGTTAGATACGATGAATCAAAATAGGATTTTCAATAGAGAGATGCAAAAGTACAGATAATAATAACTCTAGATGACTGACAAAAGAAAAACAGGAAATTGTTCAGGTGTTACAAAAGTTAACCATATATTTGAAAGTCAAATTCACAAGGGTTCTTTTTCATTTACGGCTCGTTATCCTGGCTCAACATGGGCTCGATCTCAGCGTCACCTTTGACCTGTTTGACGGAACTTACATTGCGAAAAATAATACCATGTTGAATGGCGAAAGTGGGGAACGTTAGATACGATGAATCGAAATAAGATTTTCAATAGAGAGATGCAAAAGTACAGATAAATAACTCTAGATGACTGACAAAAGAAAAACAGGAAATTGTTCAGGTGTTAAAAAAGTTAACCATATATTTGAAAGTCAAATTCACAAGGGTTATTTTTCATTTACGGCTCGTTATCCTGGCTCAACATGGGCTCGATCTCGGTGTCACCTTTGACCTGTTTGACGGAACTTACATTGGCCTCTGTATCCATAACCACCATACTAGATTCTCCTTCTTCAAGTGAAGACACCGTTTCCGAGCTTAATGGCTCAGGCTCGGTTTGGTTTGCTGACTGGTTAATGTTTTTGACTAAAGGGAAAAGTGGGGGTAGAGGTTTTTTCTCAGGGGGTTTGGGCAATTCACAACCTTGCTGCTCTAAAAATACCCTGACTTTCTTTTGACGCTCACATGACACATAAGCAGTGTGACCATGTCTGTCTTTTGCATTGATATCCACACCCATCTCAAGAAGTTTCTGACACATCTTTTTGTTGCCATACTGAGCTGCATAATGCAGAGGAAGTTTTTGAGACTCTGCGTCTTTCATGTGTATATCTTCAGGATTTCCTGCTTCTAGAAGAATGTCCAGTATCTTCAGTGAGTCATCAAAATCGCCGTATGCTCCAGCACAGACATGTATAGGGTAAACACCCCACTCATCACAGTCATATATTCGAGCGCCATACTGAAGCAGTACCTCAACACATGCTACTGACATCCTCTTACATGCCTTCTGTAGTAGAGTAACCCCTCCAGCACCTGTTCAACAGAAGTGAATAATCAAACAATAAAAATCTATAGGTTGTAATTGTTGATTCACTCTCTCAACATTGGAAGCCTAGGGGGAGACAGTGTTTTGCGCTCTAATTAAGATGCTTTGAAGGAGCTAGAGCAGTTTGTAAACAGTTTTAAAACTAGTATGTAGTGTTAAAATGTATGTGAACAGAGCTTGACTGATCAAAATATTGTCATTTGCACTGTTCACTGAGATAAATATCTAGTTTTAGACATTCAGCATAATATCGTATCAGCTGGGTTAGGACAATCATGGGGGTAGATTCAAAAAGTGATAATCTACACAATAAGAACAAGTTTTTTTCCTTCGGAGAACATTGTATGAATTGAGAATATTTTAATAAATTTACCCACAATCCATGCGTATAATATAAACTATCCAATATTTCTTTGCGATCGGAGGGCACACAACTTCATAATTATGTTACAATTGCTCAACCTAGGAAACACCTTACTCATTGGCTTAATAAAATGATATAAAAGAATACCATCAAATTATTTGAATAAAAATATTTGCAGATATTTTGAACTTTATACAGGTAATCGCTGCTTGAATGAAAATGTAACTGGCCACCTTGTCTAAAACACAACAAATCCTCAGCTGTAGCGAGCAAATATTTGGATGCACTTCTCAAAAGTACAACCGCTTGCGCTAACAACTGTCTTCTTGACATATCGATAAGCGAGTTTTTTCATAAAATTTGGTTATGAAGATTTTCCTACCTATTTGCCAGGAAAAAAACATATTTTAGCTTTGATCAGATTTTCCCATATGGATTTTCCACATTGAATTATGAATCAGTAGAATTGTTGCCTTGCGAGTACATTAGTTTCACTGACAAATCTTTCAGATCCGTAATTTGAAGTTGGTTTCATTTACAGGGAAATCCAGGCTGGAATATTTGCAAGCCCAGGCATTTAGAAAAGTAATCTGGCTGACTGTTGTAAAGCCATGGAAATCCCCTGGTATAATTATATTATACATCATACAGCTGAGCTGGCAGTGTACATAAACAATTATCTCTTAGCTTTCCATAAAATTTCCAGTTTCATTTGATCAATGCTATGTAATCGATCACCTATGCAGTTTCATTTCATGACTAATGCAAATAATAACAGATATTTTGTGTTCATGTCATTACAATTTAAAGCACCTTCTAATAAGGACAGGTCAGCAAGGATTTCTCTCACCCACTTTGAAACAACATTGAAATGGCAACCATGGTGGCAGACAGAGGCAGCGAACATATGGTAAGCCATTTGAAGTACTATTTTGCTGACATATCTGGCTGTTGGGATGTTTGACCTGATTTTATTGTTTTGCAGAATCTTGATCCATAAAGAAATTCTACCTTGAGCTCTGTAGGCCTCCTGTGAATCGCATTTTTGATTTTCTGCCAAACCCAAAATCTGGAGTAGCCATGGGCAATAGCAGCTTAGTTGGCTATAGTTAGATTCCAAATACTTGGGTGATTTAAAGGAATTACAACTTTCCCAATGTAAAGGGTCAACGAAGCATAAAATTGACTGAAACCTTTTTACATTACAGATCGATAGTGTTTCCATCTTTTAGTTTGGTACAAACACCACTCGATATATAGTAAATTACATTACATAACATAACATTTACCATGAGACATTTGACCATTTGCACTATCGGAGAAATTTGCTTCCCCTCTAATTACTGCATTTCCAATAGTTTTTCATACTGTTGGGTACTGCTTTATTACTAAGGATTCTGAAGATCCTACGGCATTATTACTAGAATTCATGGTCTCCTCAAAAACAAAGCTGTTGCCCCCTTTTTCACTCAATTTTGTAATCTTTCTGGAACACCGCTATATGCAACTTTCATGTTTCAGGTTGCGAGGCATCTTTCTCTCCCGTATGAGAGACATTGGGCTGGAGCAGATACTGGAGATAATATACCTCCAGATGAGAGGCAGGTCCTCAATCATCTCAAAACAACAGCTGTATCTTGGGTCGATCCAATTCAGCAGGCTGTGAAACTGGCGATTGATAACGAAGAATTGCTAGTAGGAGTACAAGAAATACTGGGCGGAGTAATTGTAGGCGGTGAAAATCTAAGGAATATGGCCACCAAATTTGATAATTACGTCGGAATGATGAAGGAAATTGCTATCATGGTTGAGACCATCATTGAAAAGGATCAGCTCAAAGTTGTTTTAGAGGACACTGTCAACATTTTGGCTCTTATTGGTGTGATGTGCACAGAATCTATCACATTGTTTAAGAAAGATAATGCTCAGGCAACATGGAAGGAACTGTTGAAGCATGCAGAACAGATACACAAAGAAGTTACGTCCTCCTTTCACAAGAACGAGAGAGTGTACAAGCAGATATATGAGATTATTTGTAACCATCTGCCAGCGAATCTTACTTTCATGATCAATGTTGCAGCTTCTGTTGCTACCTTGGCTTGGCCCAATCGTGTGGCCATTGCAAAGTGGATAGCTAGCAACTGGAAAACCGTAGGTTACTTTGCTTTGGCTTTAGGAGTTGTGGGTACTGTCGGTGCAGCACTTTATATGGCAAACAAGAAAAGGAAGGAAAAGGATGCACAATTATCTCAAAATAAACAGTAACTGTATATCGATGATGGTACTCTCTTTTGGCTTATAAAATATTCACATCAGACATAATCATGTCACCTTCTCTGTCTTCATTCAGTATATACTTCATTCTAGTAGGCCTACATTTATTTGATATCACCAACCCTGTTTTCAGAAGAATTTGAATTTGTAAATTTAAATGTGCGTTTACATGATGAATGTTTTTTTCCCATACATTTCTAATACCACCACTCAACTCTGAACTCATTGTTTTGTGTAACAATTACAGTTTTATCAAACCAGACTTTTTTTAATTATGTTGACAGCAGAATCAGAGACAGACAGATTTTATCGCTGATCATAAATAAACATTCTCTAAAATTACAAAGGGTATTAAAAATAAGTTTTGCCAAGGAGTCATCCTTGGTTGAGTCAAAATGTCAATCTGGAAAATCCACAACAGTTGCCTTATTCACGGGTAATTTACAGACTGTTTTCTAAATCTATACTTCAAGTTGACAACCTGAAGAGAACCATTTTTTTCACATTTAGCTTGGATTAAAAAGGCAGCACTTTTCTTGCAAGTTGACCACCTCGAAAAATTATGAGTGTGGCAAACTCAAATATTAGAGTGACGATTTCATTGTGTAAGTACTGTACAATTTCGTCCCACATCCCATTCATTCCTTCTTGTTTCTGTTATGACAAAACTACACTCCAATGAAAAAAACAGAAAGTAAGCCTCCACTAACCTCCTTCATTAGGGTCTCCTCCCGCCTCGATTAATATACGCAGACACTCAGGTTCGTTACGAGAGATACAGAACTTGAGAGGTGTAGTATAAACTGGGTCAGGTTCCATACACCCATCGGCATTAGCAATAAACTGTTTCTGTAGCAACAGTGGTGTAACCTGACCATATCTCTTAAGTACTTGTTTCAAAAGCTCAGTGTCACCAGTGCTGATAGGCACAAATAGAGCTGACATGTTGTTACCTCCCATCTTAAAATACAAAACAATCCGCATTAACATAAGTCAAAGGTCGCTATCAGAATCTTCTCAGTGAACTAACTACGGGTATTGTTGATTGTGCCAAGTAAGTAAGTATTTGGAATACAATATAATAATATCCACTTTATTTAACACTGATCAATGCAAGAAACAAAAAAGACCATGTGGTTGATAACAACAACAAAAACGTTAAGAAGGCAACTATCGATGTAATACATATCTACCATTGGGTTGTGTCACCCTGCAATTTACCAGATGAGTGAGGCACCTGATACGCGCATGATCAGTTCAGCAGTGCACTAGAACCTGTTACTCCTAGCTAAAACAAACCTTAGAACGTTCCCTGAAGTTTCTCTATAGATTGTGACCACATCTCCTCCCAACTGATATATATAATATTGATGTGAACTATAAAAGACAATATTAGCAATTAAAATGAATATATATATACCAACTATGATTGCCTTGTTTATACTTTTAATGAAATGGAAATTGCTGTGAAATCTCCCGAGTGTCTTTTCTTAATTGGAGATAGCAATAACCAATAGGTAATTCCCATGTTCATCTGATCACTACTGATCTCACAGTTTGTCCTGACCACTGTCCACTAGGGGCAGGATGGGCGTGATGAGAGAAACAATGAGACTGGAGGGGCAATAAATAATTTACATTCAATATTTAGATTTTCCATAATATAATGTATACCATAGAAAGTAAGATGGATCGTTTTTCCTAGTGAAACAATTGTGTTTGCACATTAAGGGACAGATGAAACTCTCCCACTCTTTCTCCAATTGCTTAAGTTTTCATTAAGTTTCTATTCATTTTAGCATTCTATAACCGATATCTCAAAATCACCACAGATCCCGTAAGATCACTGATTAGTGTAGTTGATCGAGGTACGAATCATTTGAAATAGGGAGATAATAGGAGTGTCAGTCGAAAAAGAAAGTCGGCAGAACAGAGAAATTATACCATCCACAATGAGCAGATCCAACACAGAGCTCCTTAAATATCTGGGTGTGAAGATTCAATCAGACCGGGTCTGGAATACTCACATTGACTTCACTGCTGCCAGAGCATCAAGTACTCTAGTATTTATCAAACGCACCATCCCTCCCAAGTCAACCTCTCTCCGAGCCAGAGCACATAAGCAACTCATTTGACCAGTGCTGGAATATGCTAGCTGCAACTGGGACCCCTTACCGAAGACACTATCAGACATACTTGAAAAAATAACTGAGATGTGCTTCAAGGACTGTTTTCAACATCCCTAAAATCAGCCATGCATCAACCACCGCACTTCTGCAGAGGCTCAACTGGAAGCCCTTGTCAGACCGGAGACTCAATAGGCGCCCTGGTAAGTTCCATGCGATGCACTTTGATGAACTCAATGTCAACCTAGAAGAGTATGTCAAACCATCACACTGCCGCTACCACCTCCAGACGCCACAACAAACAATATGCAGTCACCCACCACAGAACCAAAGCTCACATGAACACTTTCTTTGTGGACACAAGCAAGAGGTGGAACCAACTGGGTTGTGATAGTAGGCGGCTTTGCAGCCCTGGTTAAGTGTATATGCTGATACCCCAATACCTGACACGGAGCGTAAACCGATTATGGGCCTGCCACATTGTCTTGGTCTTCAGAAGTGACCCTACTATTGAAGTTGATGATCAACACTGCAAGGTGCAAGGCAAGATAGGGTTAACAAGGTTACCTGGTGAAAAAAGGTCTGGAGAAAGTTGGAACATCAGCTATACCTCTTACCTCTTCTTCTTTAGCACGTACTAGAACATAGCGTAAGCGGTACGCCTCATTAATTTCAATCCTTAGCCAGCATGTGATTCAAATCTGTCGCCTTGCGACTATTTTGCATAGCATTAATATAAGTTTGAGGTCAGCACTGTGACCCCAGCTTTGCTTTGGTTTCACGAACTGTCTTAGGTAAGAAACTGTTATAGTACACTGATTTGTTAGCATATATCGTGGGGGGATCTCCCCGAGTCACTGCCCTGGTAACTGCAACATTAGCGGGTCTATCGCTTTAAAGGGTAGATAAGAATTTCAGCCTATACAGGCAACTGTTTGCAAGCCCAAGGGGCCAATGAACAGAGCAATGAGGGAGTTCAATGATCGGAGTCAGGTCCTGTTCTTAGAAAAACAGGTCAGAATTGGCCTAGACCTTTAATTCTAACTGTGGCACTGAATCAATTGCATGGTGACTATAGATGGAGCATAAGTGGCCCATCCTTCGGACTTGCAATCAATCCCTGTTTTATTCAATCCCCTTTCTAAGGAGTAAGACATACTTTTGGAATTATTAGAGAAGAGATCTTACAAAGCAGTTGTTACATTTTAATATGTACCAGGAAGGGTTTCAATGAATGAGTAATAAATTCAGTTTAAGCTTACGTAAAGTAGCAACCACAGGTCTACTGCATAAATTGAATCTACCGTCTCTGGCAATTTTTGACCAATGTGCCTTCCAACTCCTTGGTTTTACTGGCCCTGAGATACGTTTACACACCATTGGCAGTAATTAAGTAATTAGACAAACCATAGCTCACAACTTTGACAATGTCCTAAGTCACTCCTCATAATTACCGAAAGCTATTCTTAGCTTTCAAGTAATTATCTACACAAGCCTAGGAGATAACGCATGACATACTGGGACAGATGTAGGACGGGGCTGGACTTACTGATAGACCTACTGTGCACAGATCCTACATAATATATCTGGTAATTATTTGTGAACACTCAGCCTTATTTCTGATGGATATAAATCTTAGCTGGGCTAAGTTGAACCACCTTGCGATTTCTTTCAACCACGTATCACAGTTTGGCGTCCTCGGGTGGGACGATAATCTTTCGATCAACGGAGACTAACTGGATCCAGCTATTATGGATTTACCATACAAGGAACATTACCCAGGTGAAACTTTCTGTAAACTGATGGATAATCTCTTCACTGGGCAGAGGCAGCTGCTACCTGCTGATCCAGATGTACAAAGTGGACTTGATAAAGCACTGAGGTTCTGCGTAAAGCATCAGATATGGGATAACCATGCAGAGTTGTCAATTATGTCCAGGATCTTTGATGAGTACGAATGCAAAACCCTGACATTACAGAAGGCAATAGATATGTTTGATTACAACCATCAACTTGGACTACAATTCTATGCTCAGAGTGAAGCTCATGTACGAGGTTGTAAATTTTATCTTCAATGCTTTGAAGAAAAATTCTCGTTCTCTTATGTCCCTGTCTATTATCATACTCCATTGCCTGTAATGGTTCATCATGGAGCTGAGATATGTGAAACTGTATCAGTAAATCCTGCAAATACCTGTATGTCAAATGGAGAAAATGTTCACACTGTTGATGAATCTGAGTCCTTTGCTAAGGCTATGGGATCTGAAACACCGCTCGTTGCTACGAGACCTGCTGTTAACCTTGCTACTGCTGTGGCTGTGTATGTCATTGCTATGGCACCTGTATTGAGTACTGCTGTTGAAACAACTTTGCATCCAGATATGTTTTGTTCTGCTTATTCATGTCATGATGTAGCTGCTGCCAATCTGATATCTACACAGAATGTGAACCAAGCTGCTGCATATTTAATGGACGGTTCATTATCGGAAACTACTGACATCCAACTATGTGTTCCCACTCTGGTCTCTTCTATTGCATTGTATCTCAGGACATGTAACCAACCACCAGAGATTGCGTCTAACATACGGAACAAACACTATTTCACATACAGCATCATCATACACATTGCTCACATCTGCCATGGTTCTGCAAATGGATAGGGTTTTACTCCGTACACTCATCAAAGCCATTACAGTTTTCTCATACAACAGTCGAAGGTGGTGGCTACCCTGGCTATTCTATGTAAAGATGCTAGGCAGCATCTTACACTGGGCAGAGGCATAGCCTCCTAGGATCTATACGATAACAGACTTTAACACTGGGCTTAAAAGATAAAAATTGAAGTTTGAAACCTCCAAACTTTTATGTTGAGGCAAGGTTGAGGCAACTGAGATACGTTTACACACCATTGGCAGTAATTAAGTAATTAGACAAACCATAGCTCTCCACTTTGACAATGTCCTGAGTCCAATGAACTCCCTCTTCATTGCTGAGTCACTCCTCATAATTACCGAAAGCTATTCTTGGCTTTCAAGTAATTATCTACACAAGCCTATGAGATAACGCATGACATACTGGGACAGATATAGGACGGGGCTGAGAAGAGAGACAACCCTGACCCTGACTTACGGACTATAGACCTACTGTGCGCAGATCCTACATAATATATCTGGTAATTATTTGTGAACACTCAGCCTTATCTCTGATGGATATAAACCTTAGCTGGGCTAAGTCGAACCACCTTGCGATTGCTTTCAACCACGTATCACAGGCTCCACTGGGGTTTTTGTATTTATATATTTCTCTGTAGTTTACAACTTTGCTTCTGGCCCTTCCCAAATATTTGGATCAAAACATACATCCTTTTGTGGAATCTCACATCAAAGAATGTAGATTGAAATATTTTACCTGCATACATATCCATTTGCCTTAATAACCCCTGTTCACTTGTTATGATAGAAATATTTGGGGCTATTACGAAAACCCACATTAATCTGACCATATTTAGTATGAGATCTCGTGCGTCTGGGTATCTTTCATAAGACTGTTATTGACAGGCCACATGTTCAATCAGCAGAAATTATTGTGAGTAAAATAGAAACAAGGATACAAAACTTTTATGAGATATAAGTAGAAGTTAGTTGAATCAAAGAGTTGAATACTTTGCTTAAGATAGATAAATAGGAAGGTGAGTACCTAGCAGACAAAGATATAGGTTATGGTACTGAGTCTATTATGAGGAACTTGTCAGGAGGATGGAGTACTTCTTGATATCATCATCATAGCTGCTACCTACTTACTTATAAATAATAATTCCTTGGTTGGTTGAGCGGTGGTTTGTACCACTGAAGTTTAAGAACAATATATAATACTTACTATCATTGAACTACTGCCATTTCTCATTTGGGCTTTGTGTGGGTGGCCTGTCTCGACAGTCATGATACTAAACCTGTATGGGTTAAATCAAACAAACAATATGTACACTGTTGACTACTGACTGCCACTCTTTGCCATAACCAACAATTCAGTTTTGTCCGCATGACATCCTGTGGTTGTCAATTAGGCATCCAGTTGGCATTCGGACATCCGTCGGATGCCCACTGACAGGCATTCGGTTGGCACTCGGATAAACGCTTTGACAGAGGCGGTATGCAGATGGGTTCGTATCAGAGGAGGATGGGCTCTGTAGACACTCATCCTCTGGGCAACAAACCCATCTTGATGCATTGGTTACAGCAAATATTACTGCTCCAAGCCTATCCTGTTGGGTATTTGGCGATCAAAATTGGCAAAATTGCCTTCTTGATTGGTTTGTGACAGTCACTATTCGAGATTGATATAATGATATATGGATGGCCCGTCAGCACTGCTGGATGGGTTATTGTGGGTGGATAGCCCTTTTACAGAGATTTGTGGCGGATGGCGATTAACTGGACACATTTTTAGCACAGCACTATTTAAAACACACATTATACCCGGAACAATTCAATGGGCCTTGAGTGTTGTAAGGCATGCCATGTGCAGGTTCTTCCATTTTGATGTGGTGTAGTAACAGGATGATTCAGTTGGATTGCAGTGACTGCACCCTGCAACACCTGTGACTGCAACGCAGCAGTCTTGTCCCATATTGCCACGCTTGTGCCAGTGCCATGGGACTCTGTTGTTGGCAATGAACTCAAAGAGGATGCCCAAGGACCATGCATTTCATTAGATATGATCATTTGTACTTGTTATATATATATGGGAGAACAATGCTTTTCTGCAGCTAAAGTGTTGATGCAACTATGGAAGACTGTTAACCCTCAACAACCAAGAATCATAGGATTGCATAATATGTAGGCCCTGTCCCTTTTTTCTCAATCCCTTTTTTCTCAATCCCCTTTTCTTAATGCTTCTTGAATTGCAGACAGACATGTAATATGGCGGTAGTCAGGACAGAAGTCATATGAATCTGCTGCTGAAACGTTTCTCAACTACTCATGATATAAATTCTGGTGAGTTCAAACTGGTGGGATGAGAAACCTTACCTCATTGAAGAAATTTTTTTTCCCATGAGAAACATAGATATTCCCATAAACACATAAAACATAAATAGCGCTGCTGAAGACCTTGTCAAATCATTATCCTGTTGCATGCCCCTGAAAATTATTTACACTTACTCTAATATTCTCACTTATTCAGACTGTTTCAGAACACAGAGACTGCATGCTGTGACATAGGCTCTGATCTCGTCATGTCAGGTGGTGCTGGATGTGACACTGCCAGTGGAGCCCGTAAAAGGAGCTTAGAAGAATCATCAGAATCTGAAGAGATTCCAATAGCCAAGCGAATCAGACATTTAACACTGGAGTGAGTTGAAATACATTCCCAGTTTTTGCTTGTATTGGCACCAATGAAACTATCTCATATACCCATGAATGTATAATATGAGCTGGTAGTGTAATTATGTGAGTAAAGCTGACACATTATAGACATATAATAAATATCTTGTTTACTTTTTACAGTCCTAGTCAGGGATTCATACAGTCGCAAACCCATAATGATCTCCCTCCACAATATAACGGCGCTGCAAACAACCATAATACAGCATATGGGCAATCATCAGCCGAGGTTGTGACCCAATATCACCAGCAAGGTGGAGATAATTCTGTAGGGTTGAAATATGACCCAGAACTGGATAAAAATCTGAATCCTCATTACTATGAAATAAACAGGCTGCTATTTGATGCTCATATGCAACGACTCCAGAGAGCGATGGAAAAATAAGTCATCACCGCTATGCTAATTTGTGTGGATATTTGATTATATTTATTTTAGTACTCTCTGAAATGATAATGCTTTGATCATACTCAGATTACTCAGCTGGTATTTATGTGTTTCACCAAACTTTATATCCCTCTCATCATAGTACACCTCAATAAGGACTGGACTATTCAATACCGACTGGACTATTCAATAGTACAATTTATTATGATTTTTAATGCAATATGATAAAAATGCTATCCAATTATTATTCAGCCATGTTTGACATAATTAGTTATAATCCACTTGTGATATTGGTGATCTATTACTAATACTACCATGGTGTCTTCAGTAAATTGAATACCATTAATTTATAGTCTCTACACATTAAAGGGATAATACACTTCTGATCTCTGTTTGGCAGCCAATGGAGCACAGAAAAATGTATGTACATACAAAAACTCCTTATTTGTAATTCAAAACCCCTTGTTCTGCTCAAATGTGCATTCTAAATTGTAGTTGTGCATCTCCAACAAGAAATAAGACAACTAACAGAATTGCTTGTGATCTGAAAAAAGCTGATTTTGTGAGCAGTTGTGTGCTCCTACCTCTTGGTTAGTGTTTCAATTGTCCAGATACTCAAAGTGCGCATGTGCAATAAGGATGACCTTTTGACTTTAGCTTGTTATTTTCTAACAGCCCAGCTTAACACTTTTATTACCATAACCGGATATGGTAATAAAAGTGTTAAGCTGGGCTGTTAGAAAATAACAAGCTAAAGTCAAAAGGTCATCCTTATTGCACATGCGCACTTTGAGTATCTGGACAATTGAAACACTAACCAAGAGGTAGGAGCACACAACTGCTCACAAAATCAGCTTTTTTCAGATCACAAGCAATTCTGTTAGTTGTCTTATTTCTTGTTGGAGATGCACAACTACAATTTAGAATGCACATTTGAGCAGAACAAGGGGTTTTGAATTACAAATAAGGAGTTTTTGTATGTACATACATTTTTCTGTGCTCCATTGGCTGCCAAACAGAGATCAGAAGTGTATTATCCCTTTAAATATCATAGTCTCCTCTTACATATTTACATGATAAGTGCCAGTTTTAGTGTTACCCTGTGCAATAATCATGGTACTCCTTATACTATACTCAGGGAGTTACAGAGAGGGAGTGGAAACGAAATGTAGCCTGTGACTTAACAAGGCTGTTTCCAAGGGTTGTACTAATATGGTCCCTCCATTAAAATTCATTTAAGTCCTCAGTCTTTTTATATGTCTGTCTCCAGTTGAAAATTATTAAAATATTTGACATGTTTACTCAATGGTATATTCAGACACCCAGAGACAATATATCATGATGTAAATCACCACAAGTGTAGATGAGACATAGCTAGTAATATAGTAACCACTTTTGCAGGGTATTGAATTATAATTCCAATGCAAATGTTTGATGGGGGATAGAGAGACTGAAAATAAATCATTCATTCACCATTTAAAAACCATGTGAGGAACTTAGACCAGATATAAGTAGTGAAAGTACTTAAATAAGCCCTTTCTAACACCTAAGTGACAAAGGGAGGCATAACATACCACGTTTGACTGATGAACACCGCCATTGATTACCAAATTATGAGGCAAATTTATGGCCATGTCTGCAGTTGAACTTTCCCTTCTCATATGAGTAGCAGAGGGCTTTGGAGTCCCAGGTAAAACTAGACTATAGTTTGAAACATGGACTATACCTGAGTGCTATCTATATCTCTCTGCTACTTAGTTTAGTTTCTTTTCAAGAGGTTCAAACACTTTAGGAAATTTGCAGTAGAGCCCATCTTGATAAATGGGATTCCACAACTATGCTCTTGCTGATTGGACAGTTCATCAAAATTATTACAGCAACTCAAGTTGTACTTCTTTTTGGCAGGAAGTCACTCTCTGCAGTCTCTGCTCTGATTGGCTGTGGTCATGGAAAACCTTTGCTGATAAAGAGAGGACAATTATCAGTGGAGACAAACAACAATTTGAAATGAGAGGCCGTTTCCACTCCTTTTTCAAACTTCTTGCTATACTAGATGTCTAATAAATCAATTGACTACATACATCATTTAGCAAGTTGTTAAATAATGTACGGTTGGGTTTCATGATATACCATTCAAATTCTTGCATGTTAGGTAAATGTTACAAATAAGGGGACAAAATGCTAAATAAGATCTATCCCAGCCATTTGCTGGCTAGCAAACGGGATTCTGATGCATGTAAAGAAAATTTGACATGAATATCAATAAAATAATATATCTCACAGTTTACATTGTTTGTCGTTCTTGAGCTATACATAGATGAAGAAGATTTATGTCAAGTTATTATTGGAAAAGTGAATCCTGTTTGTACTCTTCTTCAACTCCTTATTTTCGACTTGTGAGAAGTGAATTTTTTTGGGGACTGGTGAGGAGGTGATATCAATTACCAAGGAAAGTAGTCCTCTGCAGTGCTTATATTTTGGTTTTCATTTGTCTTTTGTAATGTCGAAATAATTATTTTCATTTTTGGCATACTGACATACATTCATAAAACTGGGTAGTTTGAATTCTGATGAGGAGCCTAGCACTAAAAATTGAAATAATGGTAGTTAGCTGAGGTGATCATACCTCATTACAGTTACAGGAGACACAAAATTTGATGGACAAACATGTTTACATGAAATCCTGTTTTGAGTATGGTTTGTGGTAGAATAGTGGTGACAAGGCTAGTGGAAAAGAATTTCCAATCGGAACGTTGCCTTTGATGTGGTACTTCTCATAGTAAGAAGCTCATTCCTAATCATTTGTTGGATGCTGCAATCAAGCTAAAATGTTTCTGCATTGCACCAAGTGAACCCTCTTTTTATTACTATCATTATCGCCAAAATACGCATTGTGTTATACAGATTCCCAATAAAAAGCTGATGTAAAGTTACTTTATTAAAGTATATTATTACAATCATATCAATCAATTTATGTTAGTTATTCATGGTTATTCCCATTAATGTATCATTTTAATTGCTCTGATGTAATCCTTTCAATATTCTCTTGCCTACTAATGGTGAAGAGACTGATGATGATGGGCGTCATGGAACTACAAAAGTCATATCGGCTTCAGAATTAAATGCTTCTGTCTGTCTGTTTCTAATGTCTAAAAGTCCCAGTCACTCCATAACCAACCCTGGCTAATGAGTACCTTCATCGCATAAACCACTTGTACCCATTGGAACAACCTATGGAGCTTGGCTTCTCAGGCATTACCAGTGACCATGCGGGGGATTGAACCACGGTAGTCAGATCTAGTGATCCAATTCACACACCACTGAGCTTACCTAATTTTCAGCTTCAACAGAATCTAAATTATCAAAGAGCTGGTTGATGTTGATTGTGCTGTGCTCTGATCCTATGGGATTTCCATAACATTGCATTGTGGGATACTTTCAATCTTGTAATTGTCCTCTTTTATTGCAGTAAAAGATAACTCTCCAAACTTTTATCTTAAAATTCCGAATAAGGAAAGCCAAATATCAGTCTATTGTTTCATGTAGTTTCTGTTTGATAAAAAACTTCTTGATCATTTTTCCAATGGTATTTTGACTTGCATTCACTTCAGAGACAGATGAGTTGTAATATTTAGAACAACTAGATGTGCTCTATATATAGGATAGTCTCTCTGTAATGATAGATGTAGTTGGTCAACATAATTGTCAATAAGATGGCCAATCAATGCCAGAATAACAGGAGAAAGGTGCAGGTGAGTCACTCTCTCTCTTCAATTAGTCAAGTTTACTTTTACTCTGTCAACTACTAACTATGAGTCTCTGTCAGTCAACTACCACTCTACTGTCAGATACATTGAAGTCCAGTCGGTAATTAAACCTAATGTGAACCATAGTACTACTGTTAGCTCCTTACCACCCTTATATCCTCAAATCAACAAACTAGTGGCTGAGTGACTATCTCAATCTGAGCCCCTGGCCTGGCCTTAAGCCCTTGGGGCTTACCACAAGCATTTACCTATTCCATTGCATATTCTTACGTTTCCTCCTTACCAATAAGTCCAGAAGGTCTAACAACTACTCCTAACCTGTGATACACCCTGGTCACCATAGGCCAAAACTACTGGACTGCATAAGGCCTGTGTTGAACATAGGCAGGGCTGAGGCGGTGGGTTTGCTTGGTTTGCTTGTTAGTCCCAGGGACTGGTTAACGGTTCTAAATTGTCACAGATAAGCCATTATTTGAATCACACCTCTATTATGAGTCTAATTAGTAGAAGCTTATGACTGCACCTAGGAGTTATAATATAGTAATCCCACTAACAAACAAAAAAATAATTACATTACACCTAATACATCCTGGCATTCAAACCGTGTACACCTGGAAATTTAACAAGCTTGTATGCTGCCGAAACATCCTTTGTCATCAGGTGTCAGAAATGTACATGGCAGTGTTGGCAGCAGTGATTACAGTGCTACTCTTTGTTAGATCATGTTTTATATTATTGTCCATACTTGGTATACCATCACTTGGTGGATTGATTTATAGCGGAACCCACTATTTTGTGTTAATTTAAAAGATCCCACTGTTAACAATTTAGTTTGTTTATAAATATAAATACATTCTTATTTTTGATGTGTTTAGCTTTCTTATGTAATACGAGATGAAGTGGAAGACTATCACAGATCCGGAGTAAACTCTATCCAGTATGATGACAACACACACAGACTGTTCTCTGCAGGCAGAGATTCCATCATTAGAATATGGGACACAGATGATAAAGAGGTAGATAAAACTGGACACCCTAGATGTTAATATCGTTAATATTATTATTATGAAGTCTGTGATGTTAGTTCTCGTTCAAATTAATGCCCTTTATTCCTGTTTTTCAGTGTTACCCATAGCCTTAATAGTAATAACTATTGTAAGTCTATGGTGTAATGGAATTAGAGTCGACCACTTTTTGTCAGTCTGTGATTCTGTTTTAGTCTCCATATATGCAGTCAATGGAGCACCATACAGACTGGGTGAATGATATAGTGTTATGCTGTAACGGAAAAACATGTAAGTACTAAAAAGTGAAACGAAACTGACAGTAGTTTTCATGATCTCATTATGTTAAGGGCAGCGCTGCTTTGAAAATCAAGAAATTGATTCCCGATTCCACTGTTGGGAAAGAAATCGACAATGCAAAAGAAAAGAAATTTTGCTGTGTGTTTATATGTCTGATTGTTGACCTGCTTTTATTAAATCTGATTTTAGTGATATCAGCATCTAGTGATACAACTGTCAAGGTGTGGAACGCCCAAAGAGGACACTGTATGTCTACCCTTCGAACGCATAAGGTAAGTATTTTGCTGCCTTCTGGTCTTCTTATGAAGTAACACCAATTACAAAATATACAGAGATTAGTTTTCTTCTAATGAAAGTTTGTAACCGAATTTTGTACATAAACATGTTCTTTGCTGTTTTATGTAGGACTATGTGAAAGCCCTGGCTTATGCTAAAGAACAGGAGCAGGTTGCCTCAGCAGGTCTCGACAAAGCGATATTTTTATGGGACGTCAACACACTGACAGCACTCACCACATCAAACAACACAGTGACAAGTAAGAGAAGAGCAATATTGCTGTGAAATACAATTAATGACTTCCCATAGATGATCAGGTGGGGATTTTTCTCCCTATTACGTTTCATAACATTGCATTAAATTGTGGCACTATTTCAGATAAGAGTTGGAAAATTGACATGCAAAAATATTCTTGTCAATCATAGAGTTATAGGTCATAACATAGACATACGGTGAGATAGTCATGTCCAGTGAGATGTCATCGTTTTCAAACAGTGCAATATCCGATGTATTTATTACAGCATCTTCTTTGTCTGGCAGTAAAGATTCTATATACAGTCTGGCGATGAACTACACTGGCACAGTCATTATATCTGGTACTACAGAAAATGTACTGAGAGTCTGGGATCCCAGAACATGTCAGAAGATGATGAAGCTAAAGGGCCACACTGACAACATTAAGGCTATAGTTGTGAATAAGGATGGCACACAAGTGAGTTACTCAGCTCATTTTTTCATCAATCCTCTATTTTCCTAGCACACAAATCTATATGCAAATAGTTTCACAAGTGATGTCTGCATATTATAATTTGAACTATGAGATAACATCCCTATCCCTGAATGGAGATAATTAGAATGCCATTCTTGTATCATGAAAAATGGTCATGTAAAATACTACGCCATTATGGTTGTTTGATGTTGAGTTTTATATTTTCAGGCAATATCCGGAGGGTCGGATGGTACTCTGAGATTATGGTCACTTGGTCAGCAGCAATGTGTACACACATTCAGAATACACTCTGACAGTGTCTGGGCTCTAGCTGTTAATGATTCCTTTACTACAGTGTATTCTGCTGGCAGAGATAAAACTGTCTGGGCTACGGATCTCTCCAATGTAGAATATAGTGCTATAGTTTGTCAGGAGTCAGCACCTGTTTTAAAGGTTTGTCCATAAGCTGCCGCAGCATGTGTTATCTCTGTAAGAAATATATCTTGTTTAATTGAGAGTGAGATTAGTGGTCTTTTATTGCAATGCATGTTTGATGACTATCCTTTCAAGTGTTTACCCACCAAGTTTTTTTTTATAAAAAAATCATAAAGCCATTCTTGACCTAAAGAATCATGCTATGCAAGCACCAGGGAACCTCTTTTTTTGCTATGAAATCATAGTATTGTTTTTTTCTTCTAGCCATAAAATTCTTAACTCCATAAACTATCTAAATACCTAACAAATCATACACCAATCTGTGTGTGTATTTTGTAGCTGTGTTTGGCTGATGAGGAGTCATCATTGTGGGTCTCCACCAGTGATTCAGCCGTCACTAAGTGGGATGTCGGACAACTCAAATATCATTGTACTGAAGAAATAACTGCTTATTTGGACTCTGAAAACTCTACTCATTTACAAACCATCAAAGGTAGGAGGAAATAGATCCAAGTATCAGCCATTACAAAAACCAAAGTAATTGTCACTTGAACTAGAAAAAATGGAAAGGGCTTTCTTTCTCCCTGCTGGAGCGGACAACAGATTGAATGAACATCATTTAAAAATAAGTATCGCTCCCTCCCTCCCTCGAAGTCTGTCTTCAGATTTATGATTCTAGTATTCAAAATATAATATTGACAGATCCATCACCTTTTATCACTTTTTGAAGGTGCCACTAGTATTAAACAAAGCTACATACTGAATGATAAAAGACACATAATCACAAAAGACTCACGAGGGGACGTGGCAATATACGATGTGCTCACTGCTAGTCTAGTCGAGAAGTTAGGACAGGTTAATATAGAGGAGGAAATCAAGAAGAGAACACAGACAGTATTCGTCCCCACTTGGTTTACTGTGGACTTAAAAATTGGAGTAAGTTGACAAAAGATGATAATCAAAGACTAAGAAGGGTTATTTGCCATAGACATTTGCAAATTTACCCATTTAAGATTAACCATTTGATGAGCTTGGATTTTGCAACTCATTTGGCAAGCTGATTATCACGGTTGATGATTTGAACTAGAACAAGTTGAGTCATCTTGCAAAAAAATTAAGGTAGTGTGGGCTTGAGGAAATGCGATTATTAATTGCTTACGCAACTCTGTTCTCTCAGCGATTCATAGGATTTGTAACAACTAATACTAGTACATAATTAAAGAAAGAAAATAATTTGTAGATATTCACTATTTTATAATGTACGCAATACTTAAAATAAGTTTGTTTGTAATAAACTTTGCCGATCGGTTGTTGTCATGATGTGATTTTTTCTACATGTCTAGTTGTTGAGTATACATCTGACTGATGACTGTTTTGCTGCCTGGAGGTCAGCTAAAGAAGCAGGACTTGAAGAGAATGGCGAAAATAAAGTGAATTATGGAGTCCTGGTTCTACAAGCTCTACTGGATCACTGGCCTAAAGCTCATCAGAGATCTGATGATGGTGAGAATATAATCTATATGGAGATCAAGTTAAAAATAAGATTTCATAACTTCATGTTACCAAATGTCTTAGCCTATAAGAATGGTCTGTTTACCCTTAATACTAGCCTGACTTGACAAGTTTGACAAAGCTTGTCAAGACCGGCTACCTTATTTTGTACTACATGAACACCTGATGCTCTTTATTACACCTGTGTCACCCTCAGATTTCATATAAGATCTGTTTGTATTTTCTTATAGATGAGAAAGAACGAGAAGAGAAAAGATATGTCAAGATTCCTGATCACATTCCTATTATTTTCAGGTAAATGATTGCCATATGTTCTTGTTGTATAATAGGGGACGGATCTAAGCCATACAACAGCACAACCAGTGTTATCTGATGACTTCTGTCCTCTTCATTGACTGCTCAACAATATAGATGTGAAACACGAAAAAGCTGCCTGTCTGCGCCAAATAGTATCCATAATTCACTATTTTCTATGAACTGATAAGCTGATATTCGTTGACAGTGAAGTTAACGGTCGTACATTACTACGCCTACTGATATGTGACGCTGCCGGACAAACAGAGAGCATGCTGTTATCTGAATATGCGCCTTCCTGGATCACTGATATTGTTGTGCAGGTATGTTTGTGTATTCGATGAAAAGTATTGATTCATTACACTGAACCAAGAAAATGTAGTTTGCAAATGGATATACTCTCTAGTTGTTTTTCAATCATTCTGTTCTAGTATAGCGTGAATTAAGACCGATAAATGGAGTTGTCTCAGTTTTCCTCTCATTATCAAGAGGAGCGCATAATATTCAGCAAATTTTTTTTTTTTCCATTTTCATACTTTATTTTTAGCCGTAATAATTGTAAAATAATTTTTTACTTTTTAGAAAAAATTGCCAGCCTTTAACAAGCTTCCATTTTTCCTTCAACCATTCGCAGCTGGTATGAAATCTCCTGCCAAAAAGTAAGTGTAATTTGAAGTACATTTTGTCATGAGGCTATGAGCATGTCACTTGTTTGTGGTTTGCTTTTTATTTGGAGTAGCCTACTCTTACACTTACCTCTATGCAGTATTTGGGGTTGCTTTTCCTGGGGAGATAAGAAAATCAACGGTCCTGATATGTTAATTCATGGAAACATGGGATACTGTTTCATATCTCTTCGTGAAGCTTTCAATCTAGATTCAGCTTTGTTTACGGGTTGGGGTTAAGGTGATTTTTTTATTTACCAAACACCCGGGTTAGTGTTATTTCTGAAAATCAACTAACGTTGGGTATGGAAAGAAGGTTGTAGAGTATCTACAGTGAAAAAAAAAGATTACAAGCTGAAGATACTTGATGACTAAGACCATGCTATATCATACCAATCTGATAAAACACTGCATTATTTAAAATGTGATCTTTTGTTTGAAGGGAGAGACTTTCAGCGAGTGACATGTTACAAGTAAGGAAAGTGATAGAGCATGTGTTTGAGAAGGTACTAGGTCAGGGGTCAGATGATGGCTCTCAGTCAGCACACAATGATCAATCTCGTAATGACCTTGACCCTGAAGATCTAGCTGCTGCCGCACTAGAGAGGGTTGAGATTTACTGTAATGATCAGGTGAGTGCTGTTTCTGTACTCATACACAATGAAAAACAAATGTTTGGCTGATCTTCCTATATTGAACAGCCTTATTTTACCTGATATAGACCAAGGTCTACAACTCCTTGTATAGACTGACCTGGGAGACTCTGCCAGCCAAACAGGAAACCAACTGGCCGTTTTATCCTCGAACGACTCTTTTCATATTTTGGAAGCACCTGTTGAATAGGTAACAGGGATATGTTAATATATGGTTTTTTTATGGAAGTCTTGAGTTCAATTGATCCCAAGTATCTTAATTTGGGTCAAACTCGTTTTCCCTGCCAGCCTCTATATCAACGAATTTAATACAACCTGTGCTAGTTTGTTCAGATTCCTATTAGCAATTTTATCTGGAAAATTTACAGTATTTTTCTCATTTGCCTGTCATATGTAACATTCATTTCATTTTCTTACATTTTTATTCATTATATAGTTACTTGATCCGTCTATGGATTTGCGGACTGTGAAGAGTTTTATATGGAAACAGACTGGTGATCTAACCTTAGTATACAAACAGGTTAATCGATGACCCTCAATGTACTTTATTACTCGCTTTATTAGTCCGATTGAAGTGAGAGTTAAACAAATCGACCATGCTTACTGTGATGTAGACCCACAATTTCATTGTATGGGACCGTTTGTTCATAGATCCTGTGCTTTAATTAAGCAGCGAGTCATAGCTCATGTGAAAATTCTTGTGTATTTTGGCGATGTTGTAAGAGGTGCATGTGGTATTCTATTTGAGCCCCTCTTGAACTTGATTGCAGTATGTTAGTAACATTGAGTAATTACACACTTACATGAAGCTGTGTATGGTATGACCAACACCTTGGTTTGGCAAAAAGATGCAATCTTTTATACTTTTATTTATGCATTTTCTCATAGAAACATTGATACTCCATTATTTATTCTATAGAAATAAACATAGTTACATTCTGTTAGTAACCAGGACTCGACACTCTCAGTGTAGATTTCGATGATATAGGGTGCATGTAGCCTAGGCAGGCTGTCAGGGGGGGCGTTCCCACTGACCCATCCCGACCGCCTGCCCAGGCTAGGGCGCGTGTCTCACTGACCATAAATATTAATATTATCAATAATAATTACGGAAATACTATTGTGCCAAATTTGATGTCCTTATGACGGTTGACTTGGATAAATTTTACTGTAATTGGCAGCTGATATAGCAGGTCTCTCTGGAGGTTTTTTTTATCTATCTTACTATGACACTCTTAAACTACAGGACAGAAATCCACCTGTTTATCAGGGGGGTCAATGGTGAGTATATGTTATCTATGGAATCAACCCCAAACGAAGCATTTCCATTTTCTAAGTCCCATCAGTGAGTTCTTTGTGCTCTGTTTCTACTGGCCAAAGCTGGTAATTGACTTCATTGTACACATTGTGTTCAGAGTCTACCAAAGCTATTTGACATTTGGCTACCATGATGGAACTGAACGTTTCCTGCCATATGTATTCTTTGAAAGTGTCGATGCTAACTCTTTATGGCATATTGCTTTATATAATAGGATTATATTATTAATACAAAGAGCAGGAGTGATCAGTAGGTAGCCAGCAGCAGGTTCCATTGTCTTTATCTCAGATGTATTTGATCCTTGTGCTGATGGGATTAATGATTAAGGTACTATAGAAAGTTAACCACCAAGCTATTGTGTCAGTATCTCATGAAATGTGTCAAATTTGCAGTATAAATGATTTGTAGAATGTTGAGATGAACATTAATTTACTATTATCAAATGCGGATGGTTATGAGCTGTGCTGTACTTAAATATACTGTGACCATGCTTCAACAACTTGTTTCTCATTGTGTGCTATACTATCTACTAGGAATGAGGAGAGAGGCTCCTAAAAAGTCAACTGGGATAACGAAGGAGTCGATCCATTCGAGCCCTGTTAAAAGTAGACGCAGAACTAAGAAGACAAGGCGGCGAGTGAAGAAGAATGGCCAACTGGCTGATCAAAATGTTGACATCAAATACATGAAAAGGTAAACAAGTTTTTGCATGTTAATCTTTCCCGGATGACATTGCTGCTATATTATGAAACATTGAAAAATTAGTTTTCCATGTGTGATTTCTATATTATATCATAAATCATATCTATATTATTTAGTTCATCACCCTGTGATCGATATATCACCATGAATGTTGATTTGCTGAATTTAGTGCCTTAATATTGGAAGATCAAATCTTGTTCATATTGCAGATAGAAAAAACTGTGTTTATCTTAAAACTGCCCACTATGTACAAATACTGCAGTATATAAGTTTTATGCGTCACAGGCTTAGTGTGGTTTAAACCTGAGAAATTTGAGAAAACAAATTGTTGCTCTGAATCGTGAAAAACACTGGCAACTTTCTAATTAAGATTAGGATTGTTGCTGATTCAGACATAGATCATAGTCTACTGCTGTGAGATTCCGACTGAGCTTTCGTTCACAACGGATTGTGATGATACATGATTAGCCCAATCTGATTCAATATCCATGAGCTAAAACTGTGAATTAATAGGGCGATGATATGCATGTAATGCTGCATGTTTGATAAACACTGACAGAATGTTATGCGTATTCACCTTTGTCAGTGGATAAATGAACTGCCTCGACTCTCTACATGTATATGTTCAAACTGAGGCTGCTGTAGAATTTTTTTCTATGTAAATTATGGAATACGCTATCAGAATATAGGAAAAAACTGGAAATCATCTTCTTACTAAAAGGATATTATTTAATAGCTGCGTTTCTTTGCTTAATCTGCGGTGTTTTTGCACGGTACATCATGTAAGTATTGTCAGTAATTCTTCGATATCTTTTTTTTCGACAACAAATTCTGTGAAAATTTGACGACCATGCTAAGAAGACTTAGACTAGACTGTTACATCAGACTTTGCTTTATGTGTTGTAGAATGGCTGATCCTGCCCCTATCCTTTCTACTCCTACCTCACCAACCCCTGCTGACCCTCACTGTGAAGATCATATCATGAACACAACTCCCGACAGCGGTGTAGAATTAACCTCTCCTGAACCATCTCCTCAGCTTTCCCAGACACAGATATCCACACCAGATGTTCTGTCTGGACCGCAGACTGATGAGGCTGAAGGGGGTCCGATCACCGCTGAGAATGAACCTGAAGTAAGGACAGATGTAGTAAGGGAATCAGATCAAACCGAGCAAGAACTTCCAGCGCAAGGTAATCTATCTAATATAGTATGTTGAACAATTTTTTAACATGTTTGATGTCAGAGCTGACAAATTTACAATATGATGGCAAAATCTCTCAAATGTTGGAAAATTTTTCTTCTCAAGTTTTCATTTGGAAAAAAAATCTGGTCTAAATCTTTTTGTGTGACATGCAGATAAATAATTTATTAGATTTTGGGCGTATTGAACACTGATTTTAGGATTTATGATTTTGTATAAACAGCTTAAAAATGGGTATATATCCTCTTGGCCTGATGTGTCCTGTAAGGTGATAAATGGTCTAACTCTAAGAATCAGACACATTCACAATACGGAGAGTTGGCTCCTGGTTTGGCTAAAACATAGATATACAAAGTGTGAAATAGATAATATATAAGTTATAAGATCGCATTATTTGGAAATTTGGATTCTTGTTTCTAAATTTTGGGAAAAGAATGCCAATTTCTGGCCTTCTGATACAACCCGTTCATCATGTATTATTCATGAATGCTCAGCAGCATGTAATGACGCTTGTTTCAGAGAGGGCATTAATTAGACAAGATAAGAAATTGATCAGCATGTGAACATTGTTTAATCACTTGTGATACAACTAGAAGTATAGAAGGCATGTGTATGTGTATTTATCTCAGCACTAATTAGAATTGCAGTCAGTCCTAATTCTCTCTATGGTTATGTAACAATAAGTCTCCACTCCGCACCGGTTTTACTTGATGCTCTTGTATTTTGCTTTGTAGGATTTGCACAAAATCTGCTGTCAAAATTCCAGGTTATGGAGGTTGAGGCAACATTGTCAAAGAAAAAAGAGCATAAACCGTCAGGAGCAGCATCTAGGGTACGGCTCATCACATCCTTGTTTTGAAATCCTTGTGTGAAAACTAAAATGCAAGAACTATGGTACACAGACAGCATGACTGAGGTCTGTCCATCACCAGGGATTGATTTGTCAATACTGGTCTCAGTTCGTCTCATTATTCCTATATGGCAAAAGCTCTATTTCCTTAAAGTAGTTTAATATTTTTCTCTTTCTAATTACCAGCCTGTGGGTCCTGTTGTGCGACATGATCGAACAAAGATCGATGCATCTCATTTTGTGAACCCTGAAAGTGATGATGAGGATTTTGGAGCCCATGGTGAAGTGTATGAGTCTGAACCTGTTCACAGAGAGGATGTTGCTAGAGAAGACCAAAGGTATGTGTAAATTGCAGCAAATATCTGCTAACCCATCTATTATTTAGATTAATTGATTATTTAGTATTTACTTGTTTTATGAAGGAAAATAGAAACCGGTTATTCATTATATCAAATCAAATGTAAAAGAGAGGGGCATCACTTGGTGGATAGCTGGTTTGAAATTTAGCGAGGGTCATAAGTCATTACAAACCCACCCATATAAAGTATTGAGGGACTGATTTTGGTTGCGCATTCAGATCCTAATGACTACTTAATTCAGCTTGGTATGATGATTGGAACATTTAACTCAATTTATGTAAATTCACAAACTTAATCAAATTTATTTTGTCTTAGTCTTTGATGTGGAGTATGAGAATCAGGAAAATATGTCTGGTATAAGAATTAGTTGAAGTACTTAACAAGGTCGTTCCGGGATTATCTGCTCCACCGATCAGAGGAAACAACTCTTGATGTTGACTTCATATTATAACAATTTGCACTTCATGAGGAATAAACCTTCACTCAAATCATTGTAGAAAAGATGAAGAAGAGCTACCACCAGCAGGATCAACAAAGAGTTTACTGTCAGCATTTAAAGACATGCAGCAAAGATCCAATGACACTGTAAGCATTTCATAAGATATATGTATAAGCACTTCTTTCTAGGTATACATATAATTTTAGACCGCTAAATTTGCTATTCGAGGAACCAAGCATAAATAAATTGTAATTTACATATTGAACCACCTACTTTGAATCATTTTGCTTCTGTGAGTTTAAATAACATGTTTTCAATTTCATTCTCAGAGTCCTCTCAGGAGTCCTCTTAGAAGTCGCACTACCTCACGAGTCGACAGCATATCCAGCATGCCTGGTAGTCTCGCTGATACCTTATCAATATACTCAGATACTAATGGATCCGGGGCATACAGTGAAAACATACCGCTGGTTAGAGATGATGTGGCTAAGGAGGGAGATAGCTTGGAGACTGAGAATTTACCTGCATTTGGTGAGAGACAATTCATGCTTGAAATGGTAGTTCATGCACTTTGTTTGTTGTATATTGTCTTGATACCATATCTCATATCTATATATGGGCTCGAAAAGGCCCATCACTATGTTCAACATAATTACTCATAAATGTTTTGTAGGAACAACGAAGAATCTACTAAGTATGTTTAGCAAGGTGAACGAAGACACTAAGAAGATGACACGGAAGCTACATAAACCCTCTGGCCTGGGTACCAGGGTATGCTCCTTATTAAGATGTTTTTTTTTTCAGAGTAATAACCATGCTATTGTGCATCGACAACATATCAGAGAGGTCTAAATAGCCAGCTCTGCATGCTAAAAAATGCATGCTGACATGTAAGGCTAGGTTGTTAATGACTGTTTAGACCATTAAGCTGTATATGAGCTGTGGCTTTGTTGTTCAATATATTAAACACCTATCCTCATGCTAACTTAGACTATAAGAACTCCCCCCTCCAAAGATAGAGATAATAAAAAGTTGGGGCCTTGGCCCCTGGGTGAAAGGAATGCAGTATTCACGGCAATAACAACTTAAATTAAGGTATGTCTTACTCAACTCGTTTAGCAATGGAAGTCCAAGCTTCCTCCAGTGATGACCAAGCCATCTGCAGAGTCAAATCCTGAGCCAGCACCTGCATCAGCAGTGAACACAGAGAGCGCTGATATAGCTCGAGAAGAACCAGGAACTGTCAATGAAGAGGAATTACCCAAATCAGGTAAAGCATTTCTACAATACGTTTTTACATAGTTATATTTTAGTTTAAATTGAGTGTCATTGGCGTTTCAACTTTGTTAAAAATATTTAAGAAAAACATATTTATGTAATAAGAGTAAGAATACTGGAAAAAAAAGATTTGAAGTTGTCGTTCCCCTCTGTACATGGAAGAATTGGATTTTGAATGTGAATGATGTAACAATTTCTTCCTAACCATATTGTAACGTTATAGTTTTCTATGTTTTAGGATTTGCCAAAGGTCTTCTGAGTAAGTTCAAAAGTATAGAGGCAGCAGCTCCAGCCAGTTCAAAAGTAAGTTCCCAAAGTTTCTTATTTAACATAGTGCAGATAGGGTACACATAGCATTGGCATGCTGTCAAGGTGGGCGGGAGGATAAGTCCCCCCACCCATCCCTGGGCTAGGGTACACATGTTGCTGTTTGCAAAGAAACAGAAGATTGGGCTGCCCCTAAAGAGGGACGCAAGGTGCCCTAATCCTCATACTGAAAATGCGATAATCCTCGAAAACTAGAATGCATCCTAGAGGTGAGGCCATAGTGGACCTCCTAATCATAAGCGTGCAGCGAGCTGCCAAAACTGAACTGGCACTAATCAGCCATTGGCAGTGACACTTTGATCTTAGCCAATAGGCCGAGAAGCTAGGGTACACATGTTGCTGACTTGTCAGAATGAGTTAAGTGATCAGAGGAAGGGTATTGAAATAAATTCATTTGTTACATAGAGTGACCTTGATGTGCAAACCTAATACATCCTAATTGCAGCCTATTCGTGTTGGAAGCATAAAGGTAAAATTTTAATAGTACATGTAGATTAATTTTGTGATTCTGTGTGCTGGATGGATGCATGACGTTTCTCAGTCATAAAGGTAGTATTAGAATTTTAATGGTTCAGTTAGTTTAGTGGCCTCTTTGACCCTAGTTTTTTTACACCTTATTTCTATTATTACTCCACAACTAAATGTCAGCCTAATACTAATTCATTTCTAATATATTTGTCTAGGTAATCAAACAAGCATGGTGTGCCGATGTTGTGAACGCTAAAAAGAACTCTCGATCCACAGTCAATCCTGAACCAAACCAGGTAATTAAGTACCGATTCAAACTTTGTCAGATACTGGAAAAATGGGGGAGACAAGTTGATGCGGGAAAAGTTATAAATTTGTTTGGTACATTGCTGGAATTGACTCAAAATGTTATGTAAGTAAATGCGATTTATATATAAGTCTGTTATAGCTACTGTTGATCAGCAATATTTTTCTATTGTTGCAGGTAGAAAAAGAGTTTCCATGTGAGGATAAATCATTGGCCAGTGAAACAAGTAATACTACTGATAACGAATCCTCAGAACTAACCCCTACAAACTCATCCAATGTACCACAAGAATCTCCAGAAGTAAAAACAACTCACCAGGTGTGTTAATAAAGCTATTCGATTCTTTCGGACTATTTTACGATTGACATTAGAAGGCTGTTTTCACTATTTCTACCCAGACCTAATAATCATGATTCTCGACTTTCTTGTTAACTTTACCCCGCCAAGCAACACAAACTTCCCTCAAAATATCAATTTCTTTTTTGCTGCTCGAACTGATTTAGTATCTGTTGTGCTCACAGGTAACCGAATCAATAGAAGGTGATAAAGTAGTGGAGAACGGTCACACAACTACAGCTAAGGTGAAGGTCTCCACAGATACCATTATTGCCACTAAGAAGGAGACAATACCCAACAAATTGGCGACCAGTAAACCTCAGCCTTCTTCTGCTATGGCTAAGTAAGCATTATATACCATCAAGCTCACTTTCTGATCTCAGAACTGAAACAGCAATGTGCATGATTTGAATAGTATATAAATGACTCATGTGACATCACACGGAGCTAATAACTGCCTGCGTATTGTTCAGCATGTACATGGTTGATGGAGCTGGGCTGTGGCATCTTGCAAAATCAACCACTATTTTGGAGTTGCCACCCCTTGTTTTGGGTTGCTGCGTGATTTATATGTAACATGACTGATGAAGTTGTCAAATAAATGGTGCCAAACTAAAAAGTATTATGAGCCAAGCCTCAACTCATAATGGAGAGCCATATGGTTGTGGGATACCTCATCCTTGACCTGTTGGCCACTCTTCAAACATGTCATAAATCTTAATCAAGAGAATAGAAGTATAGAAGAGAATAGAAGTTTGGCAAAAGAGACCAGTGATCTTGAATAATTGTGCCCTCGAGCAGAAATATTGCTCAGGCGAAAATAAAGTTGGATAATGAAAAGTGTGCATATTATATTCAGAGTTTCGAACCCTATTTTAGATTTATTAAAATGGAAAGCCAGAAGCCCAAAGTACCCGAGCACATACCTTCACAAGCTGCAAGCAAGGTGAGTTAAGTCTAATATCTCTAAATCTTGAAGTTTGCGGACTTTCTGACACTTAATTTCTACATGAATTAATGTTGTGGTGATTTGCTTTGCAGTCATTACGAGATGACGAACCAGCTTCCTGAAAAGGCTTCAGGTATAACAACTAATTTAGTGTGGTAAAGATTGGTAAAAGTGTGATTTTCTCCTTGCATGTTAGAAGTGTGCCATACATATGTGCCATGAGATGGTTTCTTGTTTCTTATACCAATTAGTGCCACATCGGTCATATTCTAATCACATGAATGTCTTTTTGCATGTTTTCTTGCGTGGCAAGTTTGCAACTAAGCTTCCCTTAGAGGTTTGGGTGAATGCATATCTGGGCATTACACATTGTGCTTTTATTTGCCGATAATTTTCTTTTTTGTGATATCAGTTTTATTATTTTTGTAGCCAACTCCAACACCTATGGGTAGAAAACTGTGAATATACTTATCTATTCTGAGAGAAACCAAGCAGCTGGATTCAGAAATCTGACACGCATTATCTCACCAATGTAGTGAGCCCCTCCACAGCACCCTTACATATGCCAAATCACTTCTTTCATGATCCCTGTTTTACTCGACATCCTTGATATGTAATATCTCAGTGCTTGACATTGCTCCTTTCTGTAGTATATGCTTAGTATAATCATTCGTCATATCTTTTTTGTTGACACTTGCATGTACTTACTTCTGTTTTGTATCACAAACACAGGTTTAGTCTACATTAAGCAATAAAATGCGAACTAGAGAGATGTATTCAGTAGCTCTAATAACTTGAAAAACAGCATGAATGCAAGCTATAGACCATGAAAACTGACCTGAGCCAACATCAAGTACAAAATTAGGAATTACAATGTTCTTTACGTTCCCCAAGTTCAGATACTTTCTGGCTTTCCTTCATCATAAATGTATTCGCATGATTTTGAAATTGAAAAATCGGCCAACGAAAATGTCTAACAACGAAATTCTGGCTAACAAGAATGGTACAAAATGAAATGTTTATGTAACAACTGAATCAGAACAAAAAATATGGAAAAACTAAGTCAGCTTTTTGATAAGTTCACCAGGCTGCCCTATTTTCAAGTAACACATGATTGGCTATAATAGCTGACACAACCTGGGAGGCTCGGATTTGATCAAATACAAGCTTTATCCAGCCAAACTAAGAATGCTATGATACAATATTGAACAAAACTATTTTTTTGATCAAACAATGTTTTGTAATAAATAATAATAACAATAGGTTAATACATAATTGTCTAGATGATACGCGAAGTAGGGTTGCACAAGAGTGAGAGAAGACAAATTTCTATTCAGTGAAGACAGTTTATCACTGGAAGCAGCTATCTAGTACAATGTTTGTTTATGTACCTACAGCAGGGGCGATCAAATACTGAATAATAATTATGTCAGGCAGGCAAGTATGCCGCTTAAGCTTAAGAGAGAATGTCGATAGATTGATGCAGTTTTGAGCAATGCAAACAGTTTCCTGGCTGAGAAAGCCATCTTAATTCAAAAGTCAGACTAAGCAATCGGAGTCAAATAACAACTGAGGGACAATACAGACACACAGTGAAACCATATTATCATAATTATACATGTACCCTGTAAATCGTGGCTCCGCTAACAAATAAAATGTGTATGTCTATGTATCTATACAGTACGATATGAGTGATGAGCATATTTCCTGTCTTATGTCTGGCTAGCCGCCTTCTTTGTTCGATGATGCTGGATATGAAGCTGTACCCTGTTGGTTGAGTTTACTGTTATGTTGTTGGATAGTGCGCTCTATGTGCTGCATACTTTGAGACAGTACTGACTGTATCTCTCGCTGCCGCAGTGAGCGATGTTCTGTCTCTAACTGCCCAGGGTCCGACTGCTGACTTGCAAGCATGTCGTGATCTGATAACTGTGGCCCTCTGGCAGGATGAGACTGCGACCGCTGTAACCCTTCTAGTATAGACTGATGTGATGACTTCACCTGCTCTTTTATTTTCTGAACCTGTTCATTTCGATTTTGACTAGCCGCTTGTAAAGCGCTATCATGTCTAGGACTTATGGGTGGATGCTGTAATACTTGAATGACAGTGTTCATAACGTTGTTTAACTGATCATGTGCTTGCTTGTTGTGCGGTTCCAACACTGTCTCTGGTATATCTAGATGGCTAGTCTTTAGAAGGTTCTCTCGTTCATGACCCGCTGTTAAAACTCTTTTGACTATACTCTGCACTGTATCAGAGTTGGGTTGCTGCAGCGAAAAGCTAATATTATTTCTGGTCATTGGCGAAGGAACTTCAACACGAGGATATGGCCTGCCGCTGGATAAATACTGCTGAACATATTGGAGTTGCTTATCTAGATTAGCTAGAGTTTCAGTTTTATCAAAACTTTTAGTACTTTCGCCATCTTTGCTAATTTCCCGTAGCTTGCTTACTATGTTGCGGAGGTACACAGTGGCCCCAACTTCAGGTGGTGGAGTATGGGGTCTGGAGCTATCACTATTATAACCCGAGTGATCCTCAGAGTGATTGCATTTGTGGCATTTAGCAGCATGAGCCCTTTTGGCGATAACGTATTCCTCAACCTCCCTTCTATGTTTCTCTTCCAGTGCAGTTTTCTCTCGCTTTTGCCTACAAAACATTCTTACACATCAAAAAACGATCTGCACTTGCGGTAAGAGAGGATATTTGGTGCCAATATTCTGTTTTGGTTTGGCATGGTTATTCCTTCTAACTCGCTAAATTGCATGGCACTTTTTCTTAATTGCGACTAAACAACATTTGATAAATATGTCATCCAGGAGAGTCCTTCAATTAGAACTGCCAAATTCACTATCTGATCGCTCCCGCTAGGACCCTCTTGCCCAAGACGCTCACTCATCTATGCAACTATACCCATTCTGAGTTAACCATTTGGGAGTTCGTTTTGAAAGCCAAATAAGCAAAAGTTTGGAGTGAAGTGATAATTTGCTTTAAAAAGCATTGCTCATTCTAATTGAAAGACCCCCCTGAATCAAGTCAATTTTGGCAGGTATTCTGCAAGCACATCAGTAGGAGTTCAGGTCTTCAATATCAACTCTCACTCACCGCTCGAGAATCGCTCTTAGCACCTCATCTTCTTCATCTATTAGATCACATGCATCGGCTCTGTGAAGCTATAACACACAACACAACCATGGTTATTGATGAAATAGAAATAGTAATCATGTGTTATTGCAACATCACCCCACTTCTTTCACAATGCTTGAAGGGCCTGGGACTCCAATCTATGGAAAAAAGTATTTCTGATGGTGCGTCAGGTACGACACCTATAGCTTCATCGGAAGTCCATGCCTAGACTGGAAACTTTACAAGTTAAACAATGGAGAGTTAATGACAATGGAAAATTGTGAAATGATCGTACAGTTGGATGTGGAAGGGTTGTAATTTTGAGTGGATGAAGAGCATTGATTGAGCTATGAGCAAAACTGTCATGCAATGGAAGAAAAATTTATTAAGGATTGACCAACATCTTTCACAATTTCAACATATCACCCTTTTACCCCAACATGCTAAGCAATTTACAACATTTAGGATACCAGGGTACAAAAGAAATTGTTAAGCAATTGCATAAGGCTGAAAAGGTGCTGTTAGCTTAGCGGTGGAATACCTGTCCATTAATTTCAGCAGCTAATGTGCCTCGAGAAGGTCCATGACAGCTGGCGTGTTTTACCATACGGGCAATCTTAGCAGCACTAGAAACAGGGTCTTCTTCACCGTGCACAGCTCCTCTATTTAGATGAGACAAGGCACTAACAGCTACTCCACGACTGTACTGGGCCCGGGGATGTACTATGTTGTGATTAGCATGGGTGTGAGCACCCGATGCGCTGATCTCAGCCAGCTGGCTGGTTAGCATCTCTGTGTTTGAAGAAGAGTTGAGGGAAGCCATCATACTAGGACTATAACTCTGATATGATGATGGAGACTCACAGGTCATGGACACATGATCAGGTGTACTAGATATTGCAGCACTGACATGACTACCTAGTGACCCAGATGAGCCGACGCAGTGTTCACAGTCTGCCACAGTACCGGTCTGGTGATGTCCGCATGGTATCGATTGTTTTCTACCGAATATATGAGCTAGCTCTGCAGATAGTACTGTGTTACTTTTATGACCGTCTGTTGTATCAGGCAGCTGTTCCTCCAGATTAGGAGGCACGCTGTCTGTTGTACGCCTTCGGTGTTCTTCTACATAGTGCCTCCTAGGTGATACAGCATCTACTGTTGGGCTCCATGACGTGCAGCGTTGAATGGCCACAGGTTTGAAGTCTGAGTGGACTTCTGCAGCCCCGATGGTACGAGCGTATGTAGAATGAGACTCCATATCTTTGACTGATTCAAGGATTTTGTGGATATCTACAATTCTGGGTTGGGGGACGGCTTCCTCTCTATACTCTGTGAGCTGTTGGTTGTTTTGCTGCTGTTGCTGCTGCGGTGCAGACTGTCCAGATTGGATTCTTGGATTATTAGGTTCAGAAATTTTGTTAGATGAAATAGAACTAGAGCTGGTATCAGCATTATTGACAGTTTCATTGACCACCACCTGTTCACTGTTATGGTTGAGAGAAGAAACTACAACATTGACCTCAGCACCTCCGTCTGAGGTGGGTTCACTTATTTGGTCTAAGATAGACTGGGTCACTACAGCTTGAGACACCGGGATATTTCTACATTGACAGTTTGGTACAGTACCAGTCGGACACTGAGTGCATTTCGAACAGCTACTAGCCATGCAATGATTTGTGACAGTTGATGGTTTTGAAATCACATGGGTACCAGGTACATTGTTTGAAAAGAGAGTTGAATCAGTTGCCAATGATTGTGAACGAGGTTTGGTGTCAATCTGGCTAGTATTACTTACAACCATTGATCCGTCAACAGTGTCCTCAAACAAGCTTTTAGACCGCACTCTCGCTCCAGCATTTTCCTCTATAGGGATGTTATTAACATAAGAGGACTGGGGAGTGTGGTGGCCCTCAACCTGAATATTGGCTTGAGCAGAAGGCAAGCTTTGTTTACATGCAGAGCCAGCCCTATCAGCCTCAGGTATCACATTGACATCGTTCACCTTGTGTCTCATAGCAGCAGCCACTGCAGCGTGTTTAGTAGAATCAACTATAGTAGTGACTAAACTCATAGTACTCTCAGAAGTATCAGGAGAGGTCGCAGGTGAGTTTCCTACAATTGGAAACAAGCAAATTTGAAACTCAACTTCTCTTGCGAATCATCTCCAAACTATTTTGCAAATAAGAATAACAGACAGCTGTTACCATAGAGTTACCATATATAATATATACAATAATATAATACAATATATATAGTAACTCTACGGCTGTTAAGGAAAAATTTCAATATTCAAACCTCAAAAACAATAAATTTACCAAACATACTTGTATATTGAATCAACATTATAACCACAAGTCGCTGGGTAACTTTACCTGCAGATGGTACAGGGATTTCCTTGACAGGTCCTATAGAAAACCGACCAACTTTAGTCGTCTTGCCAGGTGGAGTTGCAGGCTTCTTGAATACTTGTTTTTCTCCAACACTGGTATCAAATTCGGAAACACTCCGAGGGCTTACTAAAGGAGTCTTGTCATCATTATTAGCATCTGTCTCAGGACTGGTCTGGGTGGTAGAAGAGCTGAGTTGTGGAGCTGATAGGGTACTCGTGTTTGCATATAGCTGGTTTGGATTGCTCTCAGACACGCTGGTGCCAGTGTTTGATTCTGGTATTATGCACCTACAATGTAACATGAAACGTTTGTATATTGAAGACCCAACGTGATGAGTCCAAATCATTACATGCTGGACATCATCATACACGCTTCATGTCATGAAAGTGCATCATTGATAGGTGCATCAGTGCAATGCGTCTGTCTGCAGGCACAAAGCAGCGACGACATCTATAATTCATGCATGCATGTACCTTGAGAGTGATGACAAAAAGGTGAGTGAGTCTACTACAGGACTGATTGACAGACAGAGTGAACTGAAGGGTGATGATAGATGATGTAACAATGAAGTTAATGATAAAACCAGAGCTAACTAGGTCAGCTAGTCTGCCTGTCTACACAGGCAAGTCACCCATGCTATGAATAAAGATGATTGAACAAAGCGTCACAACATGAGAGTTAAAGGGTTGAATGTATTCTTCGGAGGTGGCTTAAAGTAGCGACAACCAAACTAGCAGCAGCATTGCTATGTCAGACTGAAAGCGACAGGCAGACAACTCACCAAGGGTTGGACGTCGGTACAGTATACTTTGGTGTTGGTGAATGTGAAAGGCTGCGACTAAATAAAACCATCATTCATTAATGATAAGCAACTTATGCATTAAAGAAAATAAAACTATAGAAGCCACAGAGTAAGATTACTCTCACTAATTTAGCTGAATTTGATATCTATCCCGCCCGGTTTCAGTATCAAACTCGTCACTTTTACTCTGTGCGAACAGCGCCGTAGTGTATTCTCATGGACCCCAAATGATAATCCCAAAGCATAAACGTTTCAAAATATAAACAAAACAACCCATGAAAAACAGTGGTACCCTGTTTGAGAGGGTGGGCTTGGGTGCAAGATTCTCAGTTTTTAATTCAGGTTTTGCCTCGCAGTAGGAACAGCTCTGTGACTTTGACAAGTGAATTTTGACTTTTGGTAAGGAAAAAATGTAAAGCATGGACAGTAAGTTACAGGTAGTGTGAGCCAATGATTCTAACAGCAACAAGGAGGGAATAAGCTTCCAACTTACCCAAGCCCTTGGGCTGGCCTTAGTAAGACCGGCGAAGAGCAAGCACTAAAGCTAGAACCACAACAAAACACCAAAAGGTAAACTTTCTATCAGATGGATTGACGCTAGGAGGGTTAGAGCTGGCTGGATTTTTTTATCTTGATTATGTTTATAAAAGCAGGAACAATTTTCCAGGGTGAAATTTCTCAGGTAAAGTCATTTTTTGGTGAATGGGTGATTGTGAGGGAAAGTCTTTGCAGACTGATATTGACAGAGTAAGGTTCATGTTTAATTCTTCCAAATGTGGATTGATATTTATAATTGATGCATAAAGGCATTGTTGAGTTAAATATAATGTTGATCATAAAAGGCGTGTTCAAGAGGGACTCGCTAACATTCCTGCTAACAAACGACCCCAAAATATCTACAGGAGATCACAACTCCCTCTGAAATGTTTTTCTTATGTTGAAACATAAGACAGTAATGATGACTGGCGTTGTAGCATAACCATAAATAGCCATAGCTTACAAACCATATGCACTTTTTAATATTTGCACAACTCTTTCCCTCCCCCAAGAAATGACATCATGAAGGTGAGGGTCGCAAAGCTGAGAACCTAGGAAATGATTCAGTAAGGTGAGTGGCTAGATTACATAGTGAACAATATCCAAACAGGTACAAGTATGTTCCACTCTCCTTCCATCAATTGAAAAACTAGAATGTTGAGCCAAGATAAATAATGACTATGGTGAGCTATTTCAAATAATTTTGTGATAACACTATCACAACATGGAAAGAAAATAAGCTTTGGTATTGAAATTCAATCAGGATGTTGATTCATTTATATTACGAGAATTACAAATGATTTGGTGACGGGACTAATTTAGAAGCTTTAATACATAGTGAGTCAGTGGGTCATGTATGACATGGGAGATCTATTAGTAGAATTCCTAACAATCTGGTCATAATTTATCTCTCCACCCTAACTGCAGATACTCAACCAATAACCATCCAGATCTGCTGTCAATCACAATTCATTTTAAGAATTTGTAATTCCTGTTTGTCATGATGTGAGGTTTTTATGTGACACAGATCAGTGACAAACCTGTGGTTAGTGAATGCTAGCATAGCACAGCGTATTTACCTGTGTTGCTGATCTAGTATAGATGGGTGAGGTAGCGATCCCTGTGTGCTACTATAGCTCAGATTACTATCCTCCGGTCTACCTTTACCCAGCAATGTCTCCAGGCTCTTACCCAGAGCATTCATATCGATTCCCTTCTTTGCTGTCTTTGTTTCATCACCCTATAAAAAGTGTGAACAATCGGTCAATTGAGCTTGTGCTTTTCTGGAGTCATATTAAGGGGGACAGACAACATTTAGAAGATAGATAGGGCAATGTTACACTATCCACAACTTCTACAAAACTACTAATTGTAATTAGAACATGCTGAGCCAATTTCATAAAATGTCTGAGGAGTTTGACTAGTCTATACATGCAAAACAAAGGTGATATCATCAATATTCAGAGCAATTAACTGGTGCTCACTAAAACAGTCATGTGTATGCCGAGTCTAATGCTTGGTTCACATTGTCCCAGATGACACTAGGATGCCATCCCAGATGCTTATCCCAGTCACATTATAACATTCATCCCAGATAGCCATCCCAGTCAATGTGAACCAGAAAATGACACAATCCCAGACTGTCTGGGTCCGTCTGGGATAGCATCGGGGAAAGTTTGACGCTTACGAACTTTCCCGATGCTATCCCAGACAGTCTGGGATTGTGTCATTTTCTGGTTCACATTGACTGGGATGGCTATCTGGGATGAATGTTATAATGTGACTGGGATAAGCATCTGGGATGGCATCCTAGTTTCATCTGGGACAATTTGAACCAAGCATCAGATGAGTCAGTCATACCTCAAGACGTAAATGGCAGCTAAAATCAGTTGGACTAATTTATAAAGGGGTTAATTTCCAACGAGCAAAAATTTTGGAGAGCATAGGGAACGCCTTTCCAAGCGGGCAGTATTTGGCGATAGGATGATGGGAGGACCTGGACCAAGTTTGGTCCATTTGCCTGCATTGGGGGTTACTCCCGATCCACTGGTCACGGCGCAGAGGAAGGGAGCAACTGGAATGCAGGCAATTGGATTAAGCTTGATCTAGGAGGACAAGGCATAAAGCTAAGAGGAGTCA
Source organism: Membranipora membranacea (assembly GCA_914767715.1). Classification (NCBI taxonomy): domain Eukaryota; kingdom Metazoa; phylum Bryozoa; class Gymnolaemata; order Cheilostomatida; family Membraniporidae; genus Membranipora; species Membranipora membranacea. Next base: position 13,706,364 of record OU612065.1, on the reverse strand, counting down.
ATTAGCTGGTTCATCAAAAATCAAGAAAGGATGTTAGTGGTGCTGTGTACAGAAGGCTGAATGTGGTTGAGACAGTGTTTGAATAAAATAACATTAAGAGATTGATAAAAAAAGCGTAGCATGCAGCAGCATTCCAGCTGATGAAAAGCGTCGGGAAAGCCATGCAGGGTGTTTTTGTTATTCTTGTTATCAACTCTTTAATGTTAGGACTGTAAAAGATTGGTGAGAGCCGGAATCGGTGCTTGTTGTTAGTGAAATAGGAAAAGGTACACAACACTAGTTTACTACAGTGAGCTCTTACAGAATGCTGTTGTACGACGGGAGGCGGTACAGACTGTTGTGTCTGCACTGTCGATGATTGGGATGATTTACGAGGACTAACAGGTGATGTAGAGGAATTCTGATGAGAGGACACCTGAAAAATGTAAACATTGCTGTCATCCCCGCTAGAGTATAGGTAGTGTTAAATAAGTCAACAGCAAGGCAGCAAACAGCAGTGAGACAGAATGTGTTTGGTCAGTTCAAGTTATCTTAACAAGATGCATGTAAGGATTTTAGAAGCTGATAAGACGAAAACACTCTCACTTTCTGTTAGTACATTAAAGGCAGAAGAGACACAAACAAAGCTGCTAAAAAGAATGATCAATCATCGTAGCAACAGGAGACCAGGCCTGTGCAGATAGAAATATACAGCCAGTGCCTGGAACATACGTCTGAATCGGAGTCTGAATAACATCAGACTTTTCAATCTAAAACATGACGTAGAAATCATTAGGAGAGATGTATACATACCACAGAAGGTGTACCAGGCTGAGTATGTTGTAGGCTTGTGCTGACACCAGCAGGTAGAGGGGGTTTGCCTGATGCACCGATAGAAGGGGCTGATCCCCCGTGTGTATCAGTCTGTAGATTTGTCTGTAGATGTAGAGCAGCGGGATGAGCTGGCTGAGCAGGCTGAGCAGGCTGACTGTGGCCAGCGGCAGCGATTTGTGTTCCCTGCTGATGCTGATCAGTAGACTGAGGGACTGCTGGATGGCTGACAGGAGTCTGCGGCACCAGTTCAGACTGAGATGAAGCCCTGGATCGGGACACCTCCTCTGTACGACTAGGCTCATCCTCAGGTAGAGAGGTCGCTGATGGAATCGACTGAATAGATTGGCTAGAATGACTTGGCCCTGCACTCAACTAAAAAGTACAATGTTATGATTGAATAAGAAGTTATCAGTACTTCTTGCTTTACTTGGGCAATTTTTATAATTATTTTCTATAGATGGCATACAATGGTATTACATCACTGGCATCATTGCTATGAATGTACATTTATTGACATTTACATACAAGCAACATACTATGATCGCTGCTTGATCTGCAAATTATATAATAAAGATTTCTATAATAGCAGGATTGAGTTTGTTACTCAAGACTCCACACTAGGGATTCTGAGCTGTTACAATGTTAGCCTATTCTTTGGCCATGATCACTTTTACGGGAGGGTTAAGAAATGTCCCGTTAACGTCATAAGCAAACTGCCGCTTGATTCTATGTCAGTAAAACAAGTATATGCCAACATGAGTTGAGCCTAGAACAGCATAATAATTGGTAATTGGTTTTTGATGCAAATTAGCAGCTGCAATGAAATCAATGCTACTGTAGGAAGAAGGGCTAGACTAATGGATACATTTATTAGGTGTTGGGGAACCTGAAGGTCAATCAAAATGGTGAAAAAATATAGGATGATAATCTCGATTGGTTATGATGTTAGACAGAGGGTTACATTTCAGTTCAGCAATCACAAGAAAACATTTGAAACACTGTTACATAATTTCCTGTAACTTCTGTTATATCACATCCTTCTTCAAGCAGCAATAAGTTAAGCACATTTCTGTGTTTATTTTGAGCTAAAATGGCACCTTCCATTAGGAATAATACCCATACAGCACATGATTAACCCACACTTGCCCATCTCATGATCAAAACAACCTTCAGCGCATGTGGCTGGAAAGTGGAATGTTTGCATAGTCATACTAATAGCTTACCTGTGACGAATCTGTATTCGAGTTCTGATTAGAGAGGGGTGGATGTTCCCCGTCCCCAATATACGAAGTCTGTTCAGCACCGCTCTCAGACTCGCTCACAGCTCCAGCACCTTCCACTACCTCTGCATACAGTCTCCTCTGAAATGAACATCAGAATAACACCATTAAATCATGCAAGGCGCTCCCATGTCGACAATCTGCTCCACCTCGAGAGATTCTTAGAAAATGGAAGGAAATATTTTCATTAGTAGTAGTAGTACAGTACTCTGCAACGAGTCACTGCGGCCAGCGCAAGGCAACTTGTGGCATCAGCTAATTAGGTGACATTCCCCTGATTCCTTGGTCAGGCACTGTAGGTAGAATAGGATGTTATCAGAGTGTTTTTAATTGAAAATAACCCGTTAAACACTGGGCTAAATAAAAAATTGTCATACAAAAAAATGTTGAACCATGTGAAGAAATGTATAAAGCTGAAGTCAGTCCCATTATTTTGATGGATTTTTGTGATTCACACCGGGCTTTGTGTCAAATCCAATTGTCCATTCGATAAAAGAAAAAAAACAGTAGGCATTATTTGACTGGAACAAGCAAAGATATCCCGATCAGACATAAGGGTGTGTAAACTATTGTTTTCTTAGCATTCTTTGACAAAAGTCTAGTACACACTCATTTTTTTATGAATGGAGAAAATGTAATCATAGACGAGTACACATAGATCTTGCATCAGTTCCTTCCAAACTGCGGGCTTTTTGAGGGCTGGGTAGTTTATAGTCCATCAATCGAAATGCCTCTTAATCCGTAGACAGCCACCACACCATAATAATTCTTGGTTTTGAAAGTTAGGAATTTCAAATAGTCAATGACGCTAATGCCTGTGTTTAGAAATAAGGTCAGATTTGATTTTCTTTGGTTTTGATTGTAGAGTGCGGGGTGTAGCAGAGGCGTTTTTATATTCCCTAGCGATTCTGAAATTTCAACATCAGTGGAGGATTAATATTTTATTGTAGGTGTGGGCGCATATGCACCAAGGAGTTACTTTGTGTGTGCACAATATCAATTCATTAACTCCATCATCAATCCATATAAATTTACCATGTGCAGTTATGCTCAATGCTTTTCAACTGGCTTTTGAAATCTCTTGAGAGAAAAATAACATATTTTGAGTTTCTGTTGCGTAAGAGCTGACAAAACGTCCATTGGCAGCATATTGTCAAAGCAAATAAAGTACATGATTGTCCAACGGAAACAGAGCAGGCATTAGCACTGAGCCAATGGCCACTTGGCAGGCTTTCCATTTACAAACTGGATATCATTGATTGTTCCAATATTGATGCAAGAAAGTAGATTTCAGTTTTAATTTCCAATCATGACACACAGTGATTATCACGTCAAAATAAATCTGTATTGCATTTAGTCTGTATTTATTCTATTATTATCAGACAGACTATCTTTAGTCATCATAAGTGATTTCTGTATTAAATCATTGTGAGTTACAAATAGTTATAATAAACCTACCTTGACAGTTTCGTCGTTTGTTACTTCATCCAAATCTTTGGTAGTTTGTGAACCTTTCCTGCTTAGAGCAGGGCTAGTGGTGGGACTCTCGCCTGACTGACCTAATAAAAGGTGTAAGAGTGTAAGTCAAGGATGGGAAATTAGGACAACATGTTATAAGTGCAATATATTCATATCCGGAGGAAAGAGACGCATTGGGCAAGACTCCTAGTTCCTCGTTAAGATTTGTATTCCATATAACACAGGCGGTAGCCATTACGGTGTGTATTGAGAGAAGGTGAAACCATCCTCAGTCTACACAACCGAGGAGAGATATGGAGTGACCAGTCAACACTCAGGATGTATTCGAGCATTTCTGTCTGAAGCTTCGGATACCACCATAAACATCAGCCATCTAGAACTGAACAAGACAGTAACAGATCTTGAAATGCTTACTGTATGTTTGAATGTTCAGTTGTTTGGATAGCTGTATAGCATGATCAGGATTTGTTTTGTTTTCTAGCACCAATGAAATTATCCTCTCCACCTGCTCTCGAGCAGCTGCAGTCTGCTCAGGTCCGAGCAACTCTGCCTCCGTCTGAAAAAGAAACCGGCTGTTGAAATCTCAAATACAATTATTCGCGGGTATGCCCGTACAGTTAGAGGGTTGAACGTGTTCTTAGTAATACATATTATGGAAAACTCCGCATTGAGAAATAAAGCTAGAAGGCACAATCAGAAATACAAATGAACTCACAAGATTCTTAATGATGATGTCAGCAGTGTCATGATTACAGTCAAAGTCGAATGCGACCAAGGCCTTTCCTGTGTCAAGGTCACACGTTACAGTCAAGTCCTCTTTCTCAGGCAGAATAGTTTTGATGGTGAGTAGTGGACGATTATCAGTAGTACGACGTCGCGTCTTTCGCTTCTTTTTATCTGTAGCAGGAGGCCGTGGTTCAGCTGTTTGTCCATCTTCACTGCAACACATAAAAAGAGTTCAGTTTAGGATCACACTCCACAAAAAACATCCACTGTGCTGGAGTAAAGCAATTGTGTCAAAACAATGTAGTTGAAGCCAAGGATGATTTAATGCTATGGACATCAACATGTTGGATACCACAAGTTACTGGAACTTCGATTGCTATATTATATTTGTCATAGAATGGACGCTAGTTATTTTCTTCCATTTGTAATTAGTTGCAAGCAAACTGCAGCATATCAGTCATGAGATGGAAAATATTGAGTTCATCGTGTAGTGCTGATATAGTGAAGGTGTCTATAGGGCTCCAGATATGGGAAATCAAATCAACATATTATTTTGATTGTAATATATCATGACGCTGAATACTTTATCTGTCCTGGACATTAATATGGTGTACATGAGCCAACCACGAGTAGACAGAGACGCACATAAAATGGTAAATTGTGACATCGAAAATATCCTCAATACCTATCAATCATTCTGGCTGAGGATCAGATCAGACAAGTCTGACATTACGCAAGTAAATTAAACCTAGATATCGGCCTCAGCACATGGCTACAACTGCATGGCCCCATAACACAGCCAGAACTGCATGGCATTACCATACAGCCACAACGTGCCACGTGCACTCTTAGAGATGTGGGAAACAGAACTGTCACGCACATAACTTACCCGTCCTTAAATCCTTCATCAGAAGCTTTGTTAGGCAGGTCCGATATGTCCTGAAATAAGAAGATGAAAATAAGGCGTGAGGGTTTGTGGGTATAATTCAGGCATATTTGTGCGGGTGTCCAATGTGCAGAATTGATAAGGGATTGAAAGCATAAAATCCTGATCCCACATTAAGCTGCTAATCTAGGAATTTCGGGGGTAAAGCATATACGTAGCGAAAGCGTTATACAGGAAAACATCAATTAATCATTCGTTTAGCTTGAGCAACATTTCAAACAGCAACCTAGAAATTTTGTTATTGGAGCAAATAATAATTAATCATGTCTGCAGTCTCAGTTTAGGGCTTGACTGATTTTAGTGCCAATGCCGGCTGTCTAGGCAGAAAATTGCAAACCATCAATTGTGATTTAGCACAATATCTAACCAAATAAATTATTTACCTCCCCAGCAAGTGGTCAAGCAGTAACAGGTAAGTTTGAGAGCCACTCATATGCCTTAATGGGAGGAAACTGCTGCCAACAGCGTAAAATCAAGAGTCGAAAGTTGAGAATAGCTCAAATATTATGGCCTGATACGCAACACACTTAACAATTTATAATATGTTATCTCACTATAACAACCCTATGGAACCTCATAAACTCTAAAAATATCTCAATATTTTATCTACACGCTACATTGAGTGGGGATAATCAACCTAAAGCGTACTGAAACAGATTTTTTTCAACCTGAGCAAACATAGATTTTACATAGACACGTTTAGTTTATCAACAACCTTCAATCACAGATTACACTGTGGTGTGATATTACCAGCTAGGTGGGGCTAAGTAAGACTTCACACCCAGCGCTGGCAGCAGCAATACAACAAGGCATATCTAAGGATTCTCACATACACAGCTTACTTTCTCTTATGCTACTAAAACCAACAACAATTTAAAGCCGACTGATCACAGAGCGGGCAATCAATATCAAGAGTTACTGCTTTGTCATAAGGCCCAGCCGCGTAAACAACCCTCAACGGCCAAACTATTGTAATATTTAGAGGAAGCTGAAATGAATAAACAGCATTTGGCAGCTTCAGACAGCCTTGAGACGCCACAAATACTACCACCCGAAAACATAAAATATCCAATACAATGCTACAATAGCCTAATAATCACAAATTGACAGCACACATCACCTCTAATAAATTTTACAACATTACAATACCTTATTGGAAGTGCTGGATTCGACGCTACTCTGTGCGTTGTATGGTTGATCAGAGTTCTGATCGAGGTTTGTGTTGGGTGGGCGATTTGCTACATTAGGGGATATACTAGTATTGACATTCACCTGTCCCGTGCCCCCTACACCAGACTGAGCTGCAGTGTTACCAGGGAGCTGATTTACACCACAACTTGCCCCCAATGTGGGTTGAGAAGAGGGAGTTGAGATAGAAGCACTACTGCTAGCTGTTATGTTAGATCCCTTAACCTGTCAGAGCGGAAGATTTTAGAAGATGCGGTCAGTCAGCAAAAATAAGTTGATGCCTGGTTTTAATTATTTGAAAAAAGATCGAGCCATGCATTAATCATCAGTGGCAGATTAAGCAGGGAGAAAATAAAAGCTCATTTCCATTATATTTGCAATTGTTGTTTAACCAATAGCAGTGAAGGTTTTGTTATTAAGCCTTAATAAAGCCATCTAAAGTAATGAGCTTAAAGACTGGTCAATGGTCAACTTACTGGCCGGTGAACATAGAGAGGAAAACTAGTTCCCTTAACCAGGATTAATCAAGATTAACATAGACTAATCGCCAACTAATCATCTTTATATCACCTCTATACCCGGAAAGAATGTACACGAATGAAGCTGTGACACAGCTCTATATCGTACCTCAGTCTGAGTGGTACTCGAAGCTGTGCTGCCGCTAAGACTGCTGCCCTCTGATGCTGATGTCATCATCACACTCGACACATCATTCATCTGATGAGATGACCCTGCCGAAGGTCGGGAACCTTGGGACTGATTGTTGGACACAACTTGATCTGACTTATGATCGCTGATTGCTGAAGGGTTGAGAGCATTTGAAGAGCTGGTAGCAGTTGTGTGGGGGTCTGACGATGCGGATTGCTGTGATGCTGAGGCGCCAGTCTGACTACCAACTACAGTATGCATGCTGCTAGCTAGATTAGTCAGCTGTTGCTGTTGGGACTGGGATTGGCCAAGCGTGGATGCTGCCGCTGCTTGGTTAGAGGCGGACTCAGAGCCAGCAGCAGCTGGGTGGGGAGATGTTTTAGGAGGTACCTGCTGACTGCTGTACTGTGAGCCGGCAGCGGTGTCAAATGGATGACTAGATACACTGCTACCATTAGTCTCAGACTTTCTTGGGTCCACACCGCTGATGCCACTGTCCGAAGACTGATGCTGATCAGCCGTGGACAAGTTCTGCAGCACCGGTGAGCTGGCTGACACAGGGAACCCCACAGGTGGTTGACCCACTGACGTAAGGTTGACCTGGCTGTGGGTTTGCGGTGCAGGACCAGGTTGTGCCACAGCAGATTGACTGGATGCAGGTTGTTGATGTGACTGCTGACTTTGACCAGCTTGAGGAAGGTTAGTGGCTGATGCAGATGCTGCTACAGCTGCTGCCGTCTCTGCACTGGCCTCGGCAGCTGCCTTCTGCTGCTTGACGATCTGCATCACCTTGTCCTGGATCAGCTTGGTGGCCACTCTAACATCCATTTGTTGTAAATAACCATTATCAATCTGCAAACAAATATAAAAGAGTTAGAGAATGATTACACAACCCCATTTTTTCACCCACATAAATGTCTGGCTCTGCTGTCTAATGATGCGCCTAAGACATTAAACTTTGACTATAACCACTAATGAGGGGCAGACAGAGGTAATCCTAGTCCCCAGAGCTGACGAATAAAACCTAACAACCTCACAAACCATATGTCAGCCTTTTGCTGATACGGTATACTAGACAAATACTCTGGTCATCATTACATAAGTTATTATGTGAGTACAAATCATTCAGGTTTGTTTGACCTTTGCGTGTTTGTTTCAGAAGGATAACAGAACTCAGACTCAATCCTCAAGCCTCACACATAGATCTAATAATCTTCTCTACATCAGATCACAGACCCCATCTTTCTAATCCCCAATGCCGCTAACAGGCTAACAGGATGGTTTCAAAACAGGCATGGATCGATTCATCCGGAGGCATTGAGGCATTTCTTCAGCTACTATGATCAATATATTCACTGATCAAGAATAAAATTAATTTGTTTCAGACTAAAGAATGCTATCAGTTTTCTTCTCAGACGTGAAAGTTTCAAGGGCAGACTTTCACGCCTGATGACAGATAAGAGTACGTAATCAACCACAGATTTTAGGGTCCTCTAAGCAATCAAACTGTCAGCCTTGAACAACGTCACGTACCTGTCTGACTGGTTATTGAAGAAAACGGCTGACGACCAAAGCTAGTTCACGCCTATATATGTTAAAGCTAAAAATCAAATTTTCTAAACCTACCCTATTCTGCGTCACTTCACCGTCACTTCACCGTGTGTTAGGTCTGGGTCTGTCTAGTCTAATCTGAGTATTTTACCAGACTTGCGGTTCCCATTACAGCACCAGAGCGGAGTCATCACATGGCGCACATTGCATATACTGGAGTATATTAAGTCTATGGTACTGCCTGCATGCTAGAGGCAGCATACTTGGAAGTATTTACAACTCGAAAACAAACTCATACTCACCATTTCTTTGACGACTACACTTGGATCATCTTGCCCTATGTTGAAGTGGAATTGTATGGCTTCATCCTTTTTGTGCATGTCTTTTCGCTTTTTGGCATCATATGTTATCATGAACTGAATAACTTCCGGATCATCAGTCAGCTTTGCTTCGATCTGAACACCCCACTCCGTGAAAAACTCCAAATCTAGCAGGTCCTTTACCGATTTCCTATAGAAAAAAAGAATGTTCAATATTATATATTTGTAGGTATGTGGATGACAATATTGATATAAATTGTGATATAAGACCCGACAGACATTAGTATGTGTAGATCATGCTTAATTTCCGTGCTTATACATTTAGGTCACGTACTTTTATGTTCGGTACTTGAATCTTACTCTCAGAGAGTGATGGAAGTTAGGCGATATGTACCTGATATTGAGTCTATCAATCAATAATGGATAAAATATCTATAAATATGACATATCTATGTCATAGTTGTACATCAATACTCAGACAAAGTCCAAAGAAGAGATTTTATCATCTTTGCATTCTGCAAGGTCACATGATTTCTCCATTGAAGCTGAGTCAGCATTGAGTGCCAGCTGCTGGCAACAGCCTCTAGGGGAGATTACTTATGTCTGATAGTGATTTAATATAATCATGTTCTCTAATTATCAGAAGGGAACTTCAAACACTGATCCTATATCTCTCATCAATAAGTCAGTTATGATCAGTATTCTGATAACGATTTGAGCAGCAGCACAAGCAAACCATGAGGGAGCACTACAAAGTACACTGGCTCCAAGCCCAAATGACTCAACTCCACTTAAAATCAGCGGCATACTTTTTTGTTCAGCAGCCTATGCAGAATGAGATATGTGTTTTCGCAGTCTAATCAATGGTATAATTATCTGGTATTTCATTAGTCTGGTACTGATTGATACAATTATTTTAATAAAGAAGCATAACTTAGAGAGGATTTTACTGCTTACAGCCAACACATCTTCTAAGCAACTGAGCCAATTAGAAAAAGTCTTTGACCTGACTAGTAGTTTTCAGCTATGAATCATTTTACTTCTTTCGCCACAGCATCGGGCCTACTATCACAAACTTGATTGTATGATGATGCAACCCTTCTACAAAAAGCGGTTGTGCCTGGGGCAGCAATGACTTAGTTACCTGTCACTAGGATTGAGTTGAATGCAATGCTCAATCACATCTTTCACAGCAACATCCTCCACTCTGTCTAAACTCTCCGGCTTCACTCCCTACAACCAAAATGGATATAAAAAATCCTGACTAGGTTGGGAGGTAAGAGGTCCTGCTATATGAGAAGATGTTGGTAATATCTTTGCAGTGAAGTCTGGACAAAGCTTGGTGCTTGATGATAGGTTTATTGAGTACAATGTTCTAACACTACATGGTGATCTAAATTTCACAATGTGGACAAAGGCAATAATAACTTGAGAATAGTACAGATAGCATTGAACTGTAGCTTAGGTCAGGTTGATCACGAAGAGAGTGGTCAAGCCAGTGAGCAATGCCCTCTAATTTTTCGACCTTGGCTCAAAGATAAATTCATGGTTCATGAATCAGCACATCTCAATGTTGTTTGATAAGATAAGGACTTGCTATTTGCTATGATACATCACTTTTCTAAAGTGAGGGGGTATATCAGAGTAAGTAGACAGAGACGAGAACTTACACTTGTGACTTTTCTGTATATCTGAGCAGCGTTGGAACACTCCTTGTATGGATATTCTGATGTAGCCATCTCAAGCATACACATACCGAACGCGTACACATCTACAGATTCATCATAATGTTCCTCATACATCTCAGGAGCCATAAACTCAGGAGTACCTATAAAAATAAACCGTTTCACATTCAGTCCGTTATGCGGCAAGATTGTTCCACAGATTTTTCAATCAAAAGCTCCAGTACTGCTGGTGGTTATGGAAGTTATTAACTAAAGGTTTACCAGAAATATTTTATAGTGAGATGGTGATCTACTACCAACTTAGATGGAGATGGAGATGTAGATAAACATCACAGAAACGCCCATGTAGCTGATAATTACTTTGTTTGTGCCAGATAATTGTCATAGTCCTTGATCCATCCATCATACTTAATCACTGGGGAAATTTGCCACTTTCAGATAAAATTTCAATGAATTCTTATTCGGTTCTTGCACAACATAGGTGGCGCCGGCCCCCCCCCCCCCACCCCGCAACCAACCAGAGAAGGTAGATAAACTACTGTCTCTGAGCATCATAATCTGGTATAAATTTTTTTGCCATTGAGTCGACCACAGGTATACAAGGCATGTGACTGTGGCTTGTTTTGTAATTACATGTCCAGGAAGTGGCCCAATGAAGTAATATACTAATAAAGACATAATAACAGTATGCCACTGCAATCATCAATGGGCATGTACACACAATTTTCAAAGAAGCTCAAGAACGTGGAAACATTGCTTCTCCGGCTGTAGAGTCAAGCACCCGAATGTATTGCAACAGGTTTGAGATGGCCAGACAGAGAGCTAGAGATTGCACCACTTTGGTTGTATCACCAATAAGATAAGTTATATCAGGAGAAGCGTATGTTTGACCTCAACTAACGCGGACCAACCATTTTGATTGAAAACTATGTCCTGGTTTCACGAAAAGGATTACAAGATGGAACAACAGCAGATCTGGTTTATGTTAGTATGATATCAAATGAGAACCAGTATAAACTGGACATTAATAACTGGTTATTATTTTATCAATGACTCTACTATAAATTATCAGTAATTTACACTTCTCACATCACCTGCCCATGCATATCTCCGAAATATGAATTTCTTCCAGCTTTACTGAACACATAAGGCATACATTTTGCTTGCAAACAGATAGCAAATGCACATCCATAAATAAATGCATTGGCTATCGTGTTACTGTAAAATCTATTTGGCCTTATCAGAATCTCTGGTCACTCACCAATCACGCTTTTGGCGAAGGATTTGTTTTTAAGCGTAGCCAGGCCTAAGTCTCCTATCTTCACTGAACCTGTTGTGCCAGTGATAAATATATTGTCACATTTCAGGTCTCGATGTATTACGGGAGGATCTCGGGTATGCAGAAAGTGTAGTCCCTTCAGGATCTGACGACACCAATTGGCAAGTACTTTGGGTGACACTTTGCGAAAACGTCTAATATAGCTGGAAATACAAAAAGATTAAACTCAGGGTTGATTTGTTCCCAGTTCCGAGCTCTCATTCCTCAATCTAAATTCCAAGAGCATCGGAACATTAGAAATTAATTACTGCTTCGTCATTATATCGCCCATCAAAAAATGTTTTCTGCCAATCTGTTAAGCACTGGGTAGCTATTCTCATGTCAAGTGCATTCATTCATACCACAGCCAGATCAACACTGGCGTGACAAAAAAACAATAAGATCTTGCTACAGTGTAAACCTGAGGATACGGGAATCAGGTAATGACAGAAGAGTCTTTGCATCTCAGAATCATAAGATGAATATTTCTATGAGTGTAGATCTTGTTTTTCTCATTGAGCTTTACATCAAATCATAGCATTGAGGATTCATGATAACATTCATAAGGGCCTACTCTCCCAAATCTGTTTAGAAATGAAGCTATTTGTTTAATGAGAACTGAAACCTGTGCTTCTAGTAAGAGAGTATCAAGATAAGTTCGAGTTGAGATATTTTTTTGCTGTCAAATCATACGATAGGCATGGAACTACAATTATTGAGTGCATAGGCCTATCCTAGTCTACTGAATAAACCTAAGTTCTCATGCTATCCTAGAAAGAATTTGAAGCTGGCAATGAACCAAATAGGTATTGATTTCATATTAGCTATGCACTGAAAGCCATTGAAATCATCAGTTCATAAGATAGCCTATATTATCGGGCGTATATCACAGCACCCTACATGGATGAGGGTCCGGGCACACAGGCTCATAATGTGGAACACTTTCTAACAGGAACAAGCAGCCATGATCAAGTCAGCTTTCATATAATGGCCTTTTCTATTGTTCTTGTATACTAAGCTAACATCTCTTAATGAACAAAACCAACGCTAAATCCATGCCAACTGAGCCTTCAACTAGTAACTTGTTTATATATTTGACTACTTCACCTGTAGCCTACAGTAAGCTACCTGGGCAAAACTACCAGCGACAAGACATAGAAAGTGGTTGTTGGTCTGGTGGATTTCCAGAATGTTTTTTTTTTCCACTTTGCCCGGCATATGACATCTTGATTAAAAATATCCCGGAAAAAATAATTATCATGCCAAGCAGAGCGCAATCTGTGGTAGCAATAAAATTATCTGCCAACCTATTGATTTATTTTGAGAAACAAGCTGAACGCTTCAATGATGGTCTAGACGTCCTAACCTTGATGGCTAACAATTAATTTCTTCTCAAACCTACTCAACAGCTTCCAAGACTTCGGATAAGCACAAGCTAGCTGCATTAAAGCTAGAGAGCAAGAATAGAATAAGCTAGCAATTCTCATAGGCTCTTGAGAGAGTGAAATGATAAAAGCAAACTTTGATCTGAATGCTTTACTCACGCTTTCAATGTTCCAGATGTCATAAGTTCAGTAACGAGTACGATCAGCTTTCTCCCCTTAGGACTGACAAACTCCCACGAATCATAAAACCTCACAATATTTGGATGTTGTAAGCCTTTCAACATCCCAGCTTCCTCTTTGAAACGCAGTCTTTCGCTTTTGCTCCATTTTCTATCCTGATGATGAAAAACAAGTTATTTATGATCGCTAGATTAGATGATGATAGGGCATTTATTTATCTAAAGCAACTTTAAAATTCTTTAACCATTATAAATCATGATGATGTCAATTTAAGTTTTTGGCCTGAATGGCAGTCAGTCAGGTTATTTCGACAGACATATTCCAAATCTCATTTATTGTCTCCACCATGAATGACACAATAGATTATGATGGCTGAAGTGACATCATGGACAAAGTATAGTAGTGGTGAGTGTTGTCCCAAGGCTGGTTGTACTAAAGAATTCCAGCCTGAAAAGCACTTCCGTCTAATTTGAGATTATGAATAACAAGGAATTTTCAAAAATATTTGTGATATCATGCCTGACCTATGAAAACACTTGGGAGGCTGAAATATAATTCCACATCACTGCCCACATTTCTATGAGCTTTACTAAAGTGATAAAAGCGATAGCGCAACAGCAACAGGACTGTTGCTGGCTTGTTAAGTAAGGCAAGATGATTGTTGTGACCTTCATGAAGGACAACCTCCCTATTACACCATGAAGATAGGCATAGTCAGCAAAAGTCTTGGAGTATCTCACCACAGCCTGATATGTGGTGGGTAGAGGGCACATATTATTGATGGCTATAGTGGAAGCATTAGCAATTTATAATCTTTGGTATTAATAGTGGTAGCATCATAGTACAGCATTTTCATTTGGCATTGGTTGCTGGGTAAGCTGGCAAATTGGTGGACCAAAGGTATTAAAACATGTTGAAAATGGGACTGAGATCATATTTCTGCATTGTCTTTGAGCACTATACATTAATTATGTGAGTGAAGTATTTTCGTATTGTGATTTTGAATTAGGCACTGCGCCAAAAGGAGTAGATTAAGTTTCAATCAATGTGTGCGTTTTTTGCTAGTCTCAGTAGTGACACTTGGAGCTCTTTGAGTGTTTACTTTGCCTAAAATACATCATACCTTTTCATCAGCGAACAACAATTATGATATTTTGTTTTAAAAATCCAAATGTTTGTTCTCTGACAGAATGATAGGACGGGTCAGACACTATAGTTATAAATTTTATACAGCTGGACAATGTTTAAACTTGCTTACCATTAGCTCGCACCATGCAATTGCAACTCCAGTCTCAACATCCAGTCCCTTGAATACAGTTTTGAAGGAACCTCTTCCGATCTCATCGTTTTGTCTGATGTATCGACCATCAGGAGATTTAGTATGTAAGTCCTCCTCTTCTTCTTCCTCTACCTTACTAACATCTGATGAACTGACTGTCTGCTCGGTGACTGAGTCTGCTAATCGGCTTTGAGCCTGATCCTTCACAGAAGGAATAATACTACTGTTACTACTATCTACATTTTTAGCACCATTTATCATGATAGAAGGCGTTTCAACAGCTATCACCTCATTACTATCAGGTTTTGGAAGATCTGGTGGCCCACCTACAGTCTTTGACTGTTGAGGGTCATCTATGGTTTGATTTGATCCTATGTGAATTGCATTGATATCAACTGAAGCTTTGTCATCCACAGCAGATGGTTCGGATAATTCTTTACGACTCCGGGCAGCATTGCCACACTTGTCAGGTTCATCATCAGTCTTAGTACTAGAGTCACTCTTCACAGGAAGTTGAGACTTAAAATCAGAACCATTGTCTATATTACTGCCTTCTGATAACCTTCGTATTCTCTGCGTTTTAATCCTTGATGTGTCTTTGATGGCATCACCACCATTGGCTGTCCGATGACTTATCGTTATCTTTGGCTTTTCATCTTTGATTGTCACAAACTTTTTCCTATCCTTGCACTCCAGTGAATTTACTTCCCTACTATTCTTTAATACTGACCGTGGCTGCCAACTCGCTCGTTTTGAGTGGTCAGCGTCAAATATGCGTCTTTGAACATCGGTCCGAGCTTCGTAATGTTTCTCAGCTGTCATGGTTTTGTTTTGAGCATTGAGTGGCTTTACGGCTTTTAGTTCTGGTGTGCTGGCATCATGTTGACTAGAATTTCCATTTAGTGTTGCTTTCTCAATTACAAACCGCTTGTTAGTTGTTATAATCGCAGTTCCTGTTCCAGTCTGTTTCGGTTTAGACTTGGTTTCATCTGATAATTTATTATGGGACGTATCCATACCAGTACTACTGCCCTCTGTCCTCTTGATTCTTCCAAACTTTCCAGAGAAAAACTTACTCATCTTAGATAAAGCACAAGCTTGTAGATGATAAGTGAAAGGTATTCGAGTTCGTTATTGTATACTACTAGTGGCTATAAATCCGCCATAATCCGATGAATTCTCAGCGCCATTTACTCTAGCTAGACCTGGAGCTACAGTGTTCAAACCGTGGCAAGCCAAGAGTGTTGGAGGAGATATAACCTAAAACATAAATGCATCAATGAATGTTAGGATACAATGTTAAAAGGTGCAACACTGATGGCACAACAAGAATCGCGCAAGATACGGAGGAATGGGTTTACAATCATAGTATGATCAATGAACTGAAGAGGGAGTTCATTGGTATGATGATGTATGATGTTTGAAGCAAAGATTGTGGCTCGTAGCGAACATTTTTACTCATCGCTCATAGACTGACAAGGGAGCATTTACTGTAATTATCACGACACCACCTACCTCACAACTCTATATCAAACTAGATGATCGCTTGGAACTAGCAGTGTTGATAGTGGAAAGATATTCTATTTGATATTATCATCATGCACTAGCCAGGAAGAACTTAGAATATGTATCCTTTCATTATATTAATCAGAAAGAATGAGCACAACACACAATGTGCTTGACTTTCCTTCGCTCCACTGTATAGACAGATGTACTAGAATAATGTGACTATAGTATATATGTATCCTTCTACTGAGTGTAGCTGCTGTTGGGTAGTAACAAGCTGTCACTGTTGCCAGCAGAGTAGAGATGACTTGTGGTTGATTAACTAGTAGCTGAGTTACTATAGAGTATACTATTGCTAGTCCTTGTTTGGAAGAGAATAGGTTTAAAAGTATTTCATCTTTGATGTCTTGGCACCTACTGTAGGATGTATCTTTCACAGTTGATTCTTCTATCAGTAGAGTAGCACTTACGCCACTGTGAGTAAGTTCAGTTGGTATAATAATAAATATAAAGTCTGATGGAGCTGTAGATGTAGAGTTTGTACTACCAACCTACACAAATAATCCCGTCTTATTAGTGAGAAATGTTTGTGACCTCACTCCAGTTTGAATAAGTATGTTTCCTACACTATCCAACTGCTATAATATCAATACTTATCAACATGAAATCTTGGGTATATCTCTAGTTCAGTAAGGCATATGTGCCAGAGTCTGGCTTGCAGTGTGAAAAAGTCCATGTGACCAACCCAGACATCAAAACATTACCAGTAATTGAAGAAACATGATTGGTCTGCTAAGACCGGAAACAGTGCGTAAGGATCCAACATTCACCTAAAACACCACAGGAAGAGTTTCAGGTAGAAAACATAATTTCCTGTGTTTACCTTTGACATTTATTGTGAAAGAATCAAACATTTGTAGTCACACTAGCAATAAGGACCATAATGTTCATAATACAGAAAATTATTTTTCATTGTGGATGGAATAAAACTTTTTCTGAAAGGCAGCAGTAAAGGAAAGAGGAGGCAACTCTTGTCCTCTACAAGGAGGGTGGACAAGTAGCCAACAGGGAGAATGGTGCCTTGTGCCTAGCTGTCACAGGAAATTCAACCAATTCAGTTTATAGCAAAAAGGACACCTCACTATTTAGATCCCCAACAGAACCACACAGCCAAATCACAAAGTGACCAACTGCGAAAGGAAACTGTTATTCAGTCGCCTTTTTTTTACTGAGGACAAATCAGCTAGTATTTCTAAAGATAATATGGGATTAGTTGGTCATTTGAATGCAATGTCATATTGGTAAGCCCAAGTAGAGTCCTTGAATGCAAGCGCTACTATTAACGACCAAGCCAACACATTAACAACATGCAAGGCAACTTCATTAATTTTTAGCAGAGTACATGTACCAGCAACCTTTTTCTCGCAACTTTTATAGTTTGTGATAGAATACAAATCAATCAATCAACAATACTAACCTGCTGTTATCAATACTGGGAAAGGTAATGATTCAGGGAGCAGCATCATGACTGATTCAACTATTTCTCACATTGCATGTGTGCACCCATTCATATTCATGACAGTTTTTTTTGCAGCGTTTGGATTATTTCATCTAACTTAAACCTGTCGACCACCCATTTTTGTAACCGTTCCGAAGGCAATAGTAAAAAGTGACACTCAATCTTGGAGTTGATCTGTAAGCAGCATCCCGTGGTACAAGAACAACCATTTTATTTAGGATGAAGGTGAGGATAAGAATTAGGGCACACACTTAACCTTCAGTATATGTAAGATACACACTGCTGTTTGTGCGTAAGGAAGGTTAGCTGTCACCACTTGCATGCTTCCTCTATCTACTAACTGCTTTATTTGTTGTTTTTTTAACCAATCTTAACTCGATTTGGAGAATATTTTCATTGCCCAAACAAGGAGGTTACAACAAAATGTACCCCCAAGTCTCAGTATGCTACATACTGCTGAATCCAATGCAAAAGCAATGTGTAAAATACGTAATTGTATGTTGGTGTTGGTTACATATGAAGAAACCATAAGCACAGCATGTATGTACAATATTTACAATATTACTGGTATGGAATTCACAAGTGAGTCAAGCAGGTTTTTCCTCACAAAATATACTTGGGGTATGATAGAGTTTCATTCACAGCTATAGGCATCATCAGTGAAGCTTTAAACCAGGTCGATTTTGACATATTTTGAATATTTTCTAATTTGAACACCTCTAGTAGATTAAAAACCTTGCATGGTAGGTTATCAACGTCCTTGATATTTACATCTAATAAATTGTGTGTAAAGTACATGAACAGGTCTAAAATTGTTTTACAAAAAAATGAATTATAACTTTTTGTAAATGTCTATCTTCTCTTTTTAGTTTTGCTGCCACTTTTCTTTTTGTCAGGCAGTGGTCTCTTTTTATTTTTCCCATTATTGCTGGTGTTGCTGGAAACCTGAGTAGGGGCTATTTTTTTCTTAGGCTGTGTAAGCTGAGACACCATATCATTCAGATTCCCTCGCTCAGACAACATACGCAGGAATGTTGTAATAAAAGGATAATAGTTGTGAGTTCGTCTACATACGTCAATCTAAAAGTACAAGCAATTTATAATGATGAGACAAAATTACTTGGTTATCAGTTGCAAGGTATACCAGAAGAATGAAGGAAAACTAACATCAAGTGAGATACAGATACAGATAAGTGTACTCATCATGATATTCTCGCTCTGTTATCTCAATGCAAAGAGGCCAGACGAATTGAAGAAAAACATTAATTTAGGCAATGGCAAACAGGAGGATTCTTTTAGAATTGCCATTAGTACGGACTCAATTAAATTCTCCATTGATTGGTATTCTACTGGTGCTACCATAGTAAATTTATAGTATTTTATGCTCTCAGAATACTATTATCAAAATGCAGCTCTTCTCCCTTGAGCGGCATTGATTCATGATAATCTATACTCAAATATTGGAATCGACTCAAGGTACCTTTTTTGATGCAAGTCTATATCATTGGTCAACTTTCATTAGTACTGTTTTTATCTGGGGAATCAAGGGATTAAATGGACACAAATAATATTTCAGTTTATCACCAGTTCGTTTTACTGCGCGAAAATGTGATTTTAAGGGAAGGGAACTCTGATTTGTGTTTTTCATAACCGCAACAAGAGAAGAACATGGCTAACCTTATATTTGTCACGTAAATCTTCCTGTTCCTTCAGCTGCTGCTCTGTATCAGTTATGTGAGATTTCATATCAGTGAGCATTTCCAACAACTCCTAGAACCAGTAAAACAGACTCTTCTCAGATAAATTCGGGAATCCACACCACCAAGATGACTGACCAAGGTAACCTTGCTGGTAAACTTGCCAAATCGACGGATGTTATAAAACCATTCATTTCGAAGATAATTCAGTAAACAACGATGATCCATTTTTAGATAATACAACAAGTCAATGTCAGTTACTATATTAAATATATCGGCTCTGAGGGTGCCCTAAGCCCAATTGTTGTGGCAAGCTAATTATAACACGGCCCAAACCCCTTCACTATTACATGTCGAACAATGATGACATGATAATTGATAGCTGGCCGGATTCAGATATCTTCCGAATTTATGTACTTCATCAATTATTTTGGCACTGGAAGCATGAACTTGTTGAACTTACGTTAAAGTTTACAGCTTTGCTGCCATACTAGTAAATAAACAAATATAAAAATCTTTCTCTTTGCTCACATTGACTAAACAATAATGCTAGCTCCGTTATACTATATCTTACTCACTATAAAGTGACAGACAAGGGAGGAGATGCATGATTTTGACTGCTTGTATCCTCAATACCATAATACTGATAATCATAATTACATTCACATGTGGATAGTACTTACTTGCAAGGAAAGGGCATTAGCTGAACCAGACTTTTGCAATTCCAGGCTGGTAGTTTTATACGGATCAAAGTCTGATAACTCCTGAAGCTCTTGTTTTTCATTGGTATCAAGGTCAACCTGATGAACCATCACTTCTGTAGTGCTGTCTTCATCTATTTCTGAAAGTCTTGTGATCAGATTTTCAACCTGAAGCAAAGGAGAGCCTTATTAGTAAAGCTACATTTGATCAGAATTGACACATCACCACGGCAACGGGTCAGAAGCTAATATGATGAGATGTGCTTCTTAACATTTACGACCAAAATGTTTGAAAACACATCAAAGCAACAAGATAGCAAGAAACAAAAAATTTAGGTAAAATAGACAAGGTCATATAAGAACTACACTTCTTTCCTGTGCAGACTAAGATCACATAATCCTCATGTCACAGATTATGAGGCATAAAAATTTATGTGGTAGGCTGAGATTCCACAAGATACCGAATAATACAAGTCAGGTGGTAAAACGGAAATACTTAGTAAGGCCTAATGCTCAAAACGATTGATGAAAGGTTATAGCTGTAACAGTCACTGCCACTTTACAAATCCGTGACACCAAAGACAACAAAATCTATTTCACAATACATTATATATTTTTCATGTCGTACCTGTGAACTCATGCTTGTGTTCTCAGTGTCAGGCTTCACAGGACTTTTCAGTGGGCTCTCAGGTTGAGCTACAGGTAAATGGTAGTTGTGTTCTTCTCTCAGAAGCTCCATCCATTGCTTCACTGTGAGTGCAGTATTTGTGGGTATCAATGCTTTCATGGGATCAGGTATGGAGTCATTCCATTGTTTTATAATCTGTCAAGAATGGAACAACAAAATTATGCACTACAAATATGACTTGGTCAACCAACATCTCAGTGGTTTACCTTTCACTGATATCACCAGCATATGGTTGGTCGACTTCATTCACTTGTTTAATGAAGAAATAATATGCTGTTTGAACTACACACAACTTACAGAATTGAAATTCTTTTCTAACAGCACCCAGTTCTGTTGTAAATTTCCAATTTTGTCTCGCCACGCCTTCCTTTTATCGGGAACGACCGCCATGAGGTTGAACATAATATCACCACTGAAATAGAAATTGTGGGACTTAGTAAAGTCATCAGTTTATATTCAATCCCGTATGGTTTTCCATATCAGCAATAACACAAAGGGTAAAAAATAGCAAAAGTAATAGCCGCAATTGATGAACGCTCGAATTAATAAGAGATCACATATTTTTATGCTAGTTAGACATAGCTGGAAACTTCTACTTACCCACCAAGCCTTTCTGTGATAACATCACTAAACTTTTCGGTCCAGTCCTTGTCTATTTTACCTGAAATGACACAATATAAGATAAAACAGTATCCATTGAAGGTGTTATGTTCAACTAATAGTCTTTCCAAATTATTGTTGCATCCGGTTACAAGAGTTTTACAATTTCCCAAACTAAATGGTATACAAATTTATACGAGTATAATTAGGCACTCACCATGGTCAAGTGGCCATGGTTTGAGCCCATCCATTTCATATAGTCTGCCATTCATAGGTAGATAAGATACATAGTGATACGCTTCTCCTGTCTGTGAGGCACCTGGTGCACTAGCCTTATTCTCTTGCAGCAATCGCAAATGAGGACTATAAATTACAAAAATAAATATCAGCTTTGATGAATTGGTATAAGTTTCAACACTTATCATTTGAGTTTTAAAATTTTAACCCTCTTTTGCATTTCTGGCACATCATATAACCAATATGATCCCCTCCAATTAAATCAACAATAATCCACATGAAAGTGTTAATAGTATACCTTGCATGGTTATTATGTGCATCCGCAATCCTGGGAATACTAGCGATGGCCTCTCCTTTCTGCTCTGGAGACATACCACGAGTAGAAGTTTTAAGCTTAGTCAGATCAGCTGTTAGTTTGACAGCATTATTATCCGAGTTAAGTAGTATACTCAGCAATGCATGGGTGGCACAAGAGTTTGGAATGACCTTGAAAATCATAGTAAATGAAGCAGTTGACCATAAACAGAATAAATGCAATTTTTATCAGTTGAGCTTTCAATACTAATGTGAAGACTTATGCCTGTAAAAGCTGATAGAATTGATAGGCATCAATGACTAAAAATCAATATGAATGACAGTGCATGAGCTCAGTGTATTTCATCTTTGAAAATTGTTAAAACCTGGTTTTTCAAGGGCTGCTACCGAAAGGGCGTGTCTCACTGTGCCTACCTGATGAGCGAAAAACATCTCTTTAAGAATACCACGGTCTTTTACTGAAAGACTGCCTTCATTAAGAAGTTTTCTTCGTCTCCTACGGTCTTCAATCCACCGGAATAGGAAAATAAACCCCAATACTTCGCTACAATAAAGACCATTTACGATTAAAAGTATTAAGGGCTCGCCATCATCTAAGTCGAAATATAGACTGGGTCATTATATCTTTTGTATAATACGAGGTCTGAATGGAATAATATAGTTTGACTGCCATCACCATCATAGATCAGCTTCACAATAAGATCAACTTCTGTGTTTTGGCCACAATCAGCGTACCTGCACATTTCAGTCACAGTATCCAAGTCATAAATCTCTTCTACTTGTACACCTTCGATGCCAAAGTCCTCCACGAGCAGAGTGAAAAGACCTTAAATTAGAAAAGTAAAATGAAAGAGCGTATCTCATGACAGGCTAGTTGGCTGTTACCAGCAGAACCAAAACATTATTTATGAATAATAATTGGGTAGAATAAAAGCATCCTCTACAGTATTTCATACCAGTTATCGAAGAGGAATCTCACCATTACAAAAAATTCTGCAGTTCTGAATGGGCTTATAAATCGTAGCTTGCGACGGGGAAGACATGTGGCAGGTGCTGTATGGTACATGTCCTGTAGCACAAACAACAATGCTTTATAGGCCTGGAGTGCTGTAGTGTAGGACATGTCCCATACAGCACCTGACACACGTCTCACATCACACGGGTGTTAGATTGGACTAAGTTCCTAGAACATTTCTTTGCACGCAACATACATAGGCTGCCTTCTACATGATTTTCCCATAAAAATGGCTACGGGGCGGGCGGGGCCCATACAGAACTGGACTTTTTCTTCTGTAATGACTTTCCATTGGCCCAATAAACTTTATTGCATTGCTTGGCTTGTTGAACTAATATAATTATTGAAATAGTGATAGAGGTCAATCCTTATTTAAGTGGTGAGGTACTGTAGGTGAGAAGCAGATCAAATAATGAAATAAAGACTTAATTAAAAAGCTTACCTGGATCGCTCTCCAGCTCATACCAGGGTTGAACCATCTTCTTGAGTTCTCAAGCATATACTCTTTTACCAACAATGATCAGCCAGCCAAGGAAGGCTCAAATTTGAAGCTTTTGTAGTTCTCTTATATATATATATATATATATATTGGGCAGGCAGTCCCGAATGTGAAAGTATCAGCTTCAAAGGTGTTCAAACTTCAATGTTCGAACAGTTAAGCTATATTCGTGAGGGTGGTGTTCATTGAATTTTGCCTAAATAATGGTAGTTTGATGACCTAATGTATCAGTGATGGTAATATATCCAATTAATATCTTAGGCCTCAAGTTTACAAACCTTTCACAAATATTGTATGACTTAGACATTGATGTGCACACCAAATACCAAGTTTACCACTGACACACAGTGTGTTTTCATAGAACTCTCTAATTCGAATAACATGTCTGTGATAAAATATATTTTACAAGAGAACACAACTTGAAAAAAACTAATTCTTTGCAACATTACACATCACATAAGAGTTATCTCTTCAGACAAAAGGGAAAGGTAATTGCTACAAAGCAAATTGTTTTTTTTGTGTGACCTCAGATCAGGGAGGGCGCTCCCTGCTCAGATCATGCCTCATCTAGATGAACGAAATAGGATCATTAAGGAGTAAGATTGTACGCGAGAAATACCCCTGTAAATGAGGATATATGCATGGAACCAATGAACTTTGATGGAACAGTAGTTGCTGACTCTAAGCTTGATTGCACTTCAGTTTAGGGGATGTTCCGAGACATTGCTGTAATGATGATAGAGCACAGGCTAAATAATAACAGGAACAGGAAACTGCTCTGTGGTATTCTATTTTAGCTGAGTTTGAGTACTTGATGGATGAAATGTTTCACAAGAATTCTGGCTGAATAGTCATCCAAATTAGATTTTGTCTTTTTCCCTATGCAGAAGGTGCAATCTGCTATTAATCTATGAGAAGTTGTTTGAAACCCTGGTTCTTTCATATCTTTCTTTCCATCTTGCCTGCAGTTGGAAATACATGCTAGAACATCAGAAGGGAGATCCCATATCATTGTGTTAACAATTATTCTCACCTCACTTGTTGCAAATTAAGTCATTTTCACTTCGTGGAAAATTCTAGTTTGCCCGGAATCTCTGATTACCTTTGAGGCAACCAGTTAAAAACTGCTGTGTCACAATCAGTTTTGTGCGTAAGCTCCAACTTACTTTCTATAAAGATGCTTCATTCGTAAAATGACTCTTAAAACTACGTAGGGAATTTCATCTTATTATGGTACTGGCATACGGCAATAGGGAAATCAGACCAACTGACAACTACAATTACTGTAAGGTGGTCCGCATGTCATGCCCAGTAAAATAATATATTTGGAATGATTGACTGCAATTTTGTTCAATGGCGCTGATATTATTTGAATTAGAACAATATATCTTGATTATCTATAAAAAGCTTAATATTGATTTTGGCATCAGGATTATAATTGTTTATCAGTATTGTTTTAAGATATCCGAGTTTCAGCTATAATTCCGTAGTTTTGTTGGTCTGTCCGATCCGTCTATTATATCTTTTGCCAAGTGTCTGCCATAGTCAGTAGTTAGGTAGCACCATCAATGCAAACATTGCGTTACATTCAACTCCCTATCAAATCCAGGTTGTAAACAATGATTCTTCCATATGTATCAGTTGGCTGTTCAAGATGCAACTTTATCCTCTGTCCTGATATAGGTTCCTTGAGTACAAATTTCTGAAGTTTGGCTGTTAAGTCTAATATGTATTGTGTAAAAATGAAGACTGTGCTTTTATACAATGATTAGAAATATTTCTCAGTAGGCTCATATGACATGGGCACCCCTGATTAACTAACTCAGATATATTTTACCATTGTGAGTATGCTACATAAATTTGGCCCGACTTCTTTGATTAACTATAGCGTAATATCCTCTATGTCTATGTATGATGAAATCAAAGTGTGAGAAAAATCATGGATGACTTTGAATCCTTCTCTTCAGCCAATCAACCTATCCCGTCATGGTTGACCCCCAATAAATGAATTTGGTTGACAAACTTGTAACAAATTGAGGATTTTATTTTCAAGTGAAATAAAGGATACTTGTGGTTTATTGACATCAATAGGATAAATCTTCTCCTTCAATTCCAACTCCTTCTTGTCTTGTGCATCTACCAGCAATGAACATTGTAAACAAGCAAAGCCACCTTGAAACTGTATGTGAACCTGTAAAATATACAATTAGTATGCAAAGTATATTCCTTATAGAATCAAATTTACAATATGCTCCTAGTTGTTGGGGAAGTGGTTGATAATACAATGCTACGCAAACGCTAATGATCCATATAGTGTCCTTTCTTGGTTTATTATTAAGTCTATGATGTAAACTGTTAGGCACCTTGAATTTCGTATGATATCGGGAGCAGATTGAAGTCATAAATTGTGTGTGATCCTATTCCTACTCAGATATCATTATTGAAAGTTCATCTAATATAGCAGGTTGGTATTAAGGGAACTTAAAACATTTGTTCCCACCTCAGAGATGTTAACAACCTCTTCAAATTTTATGATGACAAATTGAGATTCTCCTTCGTCTGAGTTCCAGCAAGTCTCTTCTGTTCCATCAAACAAGAACTGTTTACCGTACGTTCTTGTGTCCTTATTCAGCACTGAGCTAACTCTAAATGAATTTAAGTTCAATGATGAATCCAATGAATGTGCAGATCAGTGTGCTTGGACAGCTGGGACCAATAAGGATAGTTTTGTATGAAGGTTTTGATTATTCATTAGGCCTATAATAAAATCAAAATGAAGGTTGAATTCATCCATGTTGAAACCAACAGATAGTGCTATAGATATTGTCATGTAGATGCTCGTAGCATTTGGTAAAAATCTGAAGAATAAAAGTGCCACATTTATGTGGCAATGTTTTAGGACATAAATACAAAATTATTTCCATTCAAGCTCGTTATTTTTGGCAACATATATCATAGCTACAGTCTGAATACAACAGACACATCCCTGTATGCTAAATATTGAAAAAAAACGCTAATAAAATTAAAACATAATTGTTGGGAGTTGTCTCCTTCCTGATCACGAGAGGACAACCCAAACAAAATTATCATATCTCGTGTGACCTTCCCTGCCTGTTGTGATGAAGCCTGAATGAATATGATCTAGATCTAGAATTATATGGGCAAATTGTGTACTGACTTCTCCCTGGGGTCCTCGGATGGTAATGACTCGTAAAGGGGATCAGAACAGAGTCAGCAGTTGAAACAGTCTTGTATCAGTTATGGTACAGGACTGCCAGGGTTGACTCCTCACTTCCATAAATTTTAGGCACCTAGAAGAGCTAAGCATGTCAGGGCAGATTAGAGCTCGCTTTGAACAGAGGATTTTTATGAGTGCCTAGTCACTAGGCAGCTGTCTTCTCATCTTTTTCAATAATCACAAAATTCCAATATATATATATCCAGTTTTTCTTCAATTTACTGCAGTGTGACTTCAGAGCTAGAGTAGTTTTCCCTTGATCAGACACCAGGGAATAATTCCCAATTAATGTTGTGCCCCTACTCATATTAGAAACCCAAGGTCAGGGTCATCGTTAGCAATGCTGTTAAGTGAAATAAGTCTTAGTTTTTGGCTGTTTGATGAGTCAAGGCAAGTTTTATGAGGTCTGCAAGATTCATTGACCACCCTTATTTATGCAAATCAAGCGGAGGTGGATAGCTGTGGAAAGCTTTGTCATGCAGCCACTGGTTTTACGCGGGACAATGCTAGATGGGAAGAATAGGAAGGATTCATAATGTTTATCTAGCAAGCAAGAGACTGAGACTACCGTCTGAACAGAGAAAAAAAAAGATGAGGGAGAGCCACCCACTATAGGGGCACCTGCTTGGGCTGTAAAAAGGGATTGGATATAGTTTAATACTCCTAAGCCTGACAACCAAATATTTACATTGCATAGGTCAAGTAGTCACCACTCGAAGCACTTGGTGGTTCTGTGTGGCTGATACTGAACTAAGGTTAAATACAAATCCTAGTTGGTATAATAGTTATAATACATTACATATTTGCATATTGATAAAAACAAAATAATGGTCAGGACAATGAACTAAAGGTTTAGTTCATTGGTCAGGACAAGGAGCCCATCAAAAACTGAATAATATTGGACACTGAGTATTGCAGACATATTTTTAATAGAAAATTTGAACCCTAATGGAAAAGCAGTAACCATTAATGTGAAAATAACTATAGTTATCAGCTTGCTTTGGCCATGAGGCACTCACTTTGTAAGGAAACTATTTCCAGAATTTGTTAACAAGGAGGCTGACATCTTGTAGGCTGATTTTCCAAGACTTGTATTGGGGAGGGGGGCCGGTCCCCCGAAAATTAATAGCTCTGACATTTGTCCTTCACCTTTTGTCATTTCCATTTCAGTACATTTCTACCAGAAATTAATATCTTGTTGGATATTGAAAGGAAATTCAATGTGAAATTGTTGTTATTACTCACTCCACTGTTACCTGTCCATCTTAGGTATGCACCAGATGAGGAACTAGTGAGATATATAGACTATATGATTTCTGTCTCTTACTTCTTCAGACTAATGATAAAACTTCAACAACTCTCTCTGCTATTCTATTGTTATTTAATAAATAGATATACATATAATAATAATAAAATAATATTTATAATAAATGTAAGATTATTATTATTTGTCCAATTAGCTCATTCAATTCAATATCTCACACTGCCTTAGGAGAACTGCATTTCCTCCACACTCCACTGATCTCAATTATAATCATATTCACTCTGAGGAGCTGACTCCTTGATCATAGACCCACAGCAGTGAGCTTGTGCAAGCAATGAACTCCCTCCAGTTTATTGGTGCAAGCAGGGAACTGGTGGAAGTTCAACCCAGGGGGGTTTTTCAATTAGAAACAGCCAAAATCACAATCTGATCGCTCACTCAGTGAGTGAGTGATAC
The DNA here is from genome assembly GCA_914767715.1 of Membranipora membranacea. Classification (NCBI taxonomy): domain Eukaryota; kingdom Metazoa; phylum Bryozoa; class Gymnolaemata; order Cheilostomatida; family Membraniporidae; genus Membranipora; species Membranipora membranacea. The sequence goes on along the minus strand of OU612065.1, from coordinate 13,677,831 downwards.
CTGCTAGCCTCTCGCTTTCAGATCGCTCAGTCACTTGATGGAACTATGTACATTCTGAGTGAGCGATTTGGGAGCGATTTTGTCTAACTGAAAGACCAAGTGAGTGATAATTTTGAGCGATGTGATAGTGATAACTTGCTTTAGTAAAGGATCGCTCTTTCCAATTGAAAGACCCCCCTGTTTGACTTGCACAAACTGCGAATGGCCCTGTGCTCACAATAAACTAATTATACACAGTGTAGTTCAGTGGTGTATTCATAGGGTGGACCAGGGCGACATGGCCCTACCACTTTTCCATCATCATCAGGAACGGTACCGTCGCGGGTAGCAATTTCCGTGTTTCAGCCTGCGCCTACCGAATTCACCAGTCTTCTCCACTCCTTCCCACAGAGGTTTTTTCGTCTGTTTTTTTTCTGTCAAAATTAATTTGAGAAAGATCATTAGATATGGTTTTCCCCCCATGTGTGTTTTCGTGCAACCTTCGACATTTTGAGGGGTCAGTCATATTCGGATAAAGCCGTCCTGATGGGTGTTGATTCAGGCAGGCGCATGATATGACCATACAGTCTCAGTCTTCGCTTGCGGATGACTTTGCTCCAGGGATCCTGTTTAGTTTTCTGGTACAGGTGTTGGTTACTGATCTTCTTTGGCCATCTGATGTTTATGGCGTTTCTCATTTGACGTCTATGATAGCTATCTAACGTATCATTGGTGGTTTTACTGACTGTCCATGTTTCACTGTTATACAGGAAAACACTTCGAGCGTAGGAGTTAAATGCTCTTATCTTGATGTTTGTGTAAAGCCTTCTGTTCCTGCTGATATGCTTGATCTTATCCATTGCTCCAGCAGTTATTCCTTTCCTCCTTTTTATGACATCCGCACTGCCCAGCTGTGTTCCAAGATATTTACTCTTTTTCCAGGTGTTGTCTCCCTCCATCGTGATCTTAAATTCTTCAGTCTTGTCTTGATTTATTATCAAGTTCCTGATCTCTAAAGTTTCCGGTATGGTCTCCTTGATGTTGTCAATTCTGTGAGCGCAATTCATCGCCGCCCAGCTGATATCATCTGCGTATTGTAAGGGTATAAGAGTACCTGTGTGGCTGATATTGCTGTAGTTGTGGTCGCAAAGATGTGGTGGTAGTTCCGGCATCTTATACTCAGTGTGTTCCTCTGCCTTTTGGTTGGTGGTAAGAGCGTTGGCGAGATACAGGGTGAAAAGTATAGGGGATAGACAATCACATTGGGGGACTCCTACATTTGTGTTGAATTCCTTTCCCAGTTCTTTCATCAAGATCTTCACCAGATGGAGTTCGTCGTCTTCAAGTACTGATTTAAAATCTTCGATTACTTTCCCCCTTTCCACTCGATCGAAGGCCTTGCTCATGTCCATTAGTAGGATATGAGTTTCGTGGTTTGGTGTAGTAGCTGCTTTCTCTGCCATGAGCTTCAAAGCCAGAGCGATAGGCAGCTTGTGTCGTCGGTATCTGTTTGTCTACTCTCTCTCCTATCCTTCTGATTAAGCATATTGCTAATACTTTTCTCAGCATGGAGAGGAGGATTACAGGGCAGAGGTTAGATGGTGGGCCTCTCTTCTTCCCTGGTTTTTGCAGCGGAACCAGTATACCACTTTTTCAGGAGGTCAATTATGAAAAAAAAGTGTACAATAAGTGTTATAAAACATATAGACTTTATTTACGTTCATCAATAACAGATTCTTATGTAGGGATTGTAAAGCGATAGCACTGGTGAAGCTGTTTAATAATGGCAAAGTTCAGCTTGTCATGAGGTTTAGAGATCATCAATATATCTAAAACTGAAACATGCGAGCTATCCTTCAGCTCCATGGCCTTGGCGATGGCCCTTACCTAACAGCCTCTGCACTTTGCATTTCAAGTTGGTTACAGACTGGGAGATTGAGCTTGTCAAAGCTCAATGTTGACATGTTCATGGCATCGCGGTGGTCAATAAAAGCAGAATTTCATGAACAACTTAACAATATAACATATTTGAATGACTGTGAATCCTCCTCTTCACTGTAAGCAGTTAATCTTTTTCATATTGTGCATCCTCTTTCCACACTCTATATGATATGTTCACCGATTTTTATCAATTCTAAATATCCATCACAGTAGGGATAAGATGATTTATTGTCAATTTTCTTCTCAAAAAAGGGCAAGAGTGCTGACTCTGAATTTTGAAATTTTCCTGGAGGAGGCCCCCATACATCCCTGGCGGGAAGGCGCTAGAGCACCGCTCCCACACCCACCTCGCCTGGCCCTAACACTTCAAAACCCATGGATACAGCCCTGGTGTAGTTATGGTAATCAATATGCATACACCAAGTCTATTTTGTTGACTAAGATGATTTTATATGGATGTAGTTGTAGAATAGCTCGAGGAATCTATGTCAATTCCAGCTATGTTCATTTTGGTTGACATTTGGTCCAACCTATACATTCCAATATTCAACTTGGGTCCAATTAAAGGCAGTTCATTTCAACCTTGACAATGTTTACCTCTCATAGACTGTATTTGACTGAAATTTGAAATTCCGATCAAAACAGCGGACTAAGTGACTGTTTTGCAGATTATGTGTTTAGTTGATATTGTATTCACCGTAGATTTTCACATTTGGATTAAAAAATTGATATGTTCCATTGGTTGTCGATATGCTGTAGGCTATGGATTCGAGTGAGCAAAACAAGAGCAGACATAGCTCAGGGGTATCCTCACCAGTTGGACTCATGTTACCATTAAGCAGTGGGTCTCAGAGGAACACAAGGAAGAAAGATTCTAGTTTCACTCAGCGCTATGTCAGAGATGAGACTCTTGAGGGAGATTGTATTTCGCTTGATCACTGCTACTCAAAAAATTGGAACAGCCAGTCAGATTCAAGTCATGCTCAAACAGCGAAATATGTGACTTGGACAGACAAATCAAAGCGAGAAAAGAGTTCAGCATATTCCAGGTAAGCCTAGCCAGCTTTATCTTCGCTTGTTTCTCAAGTTGAATTACTTTCTTGGAATGCACTAAGTGATATCGTACTCACGTTGGAATGAGCCCGGAGCCTTGGTGTAATCGTGATCTTTCTCGATAACATTTTATTTCGCTTCCCAAATTAAGAAAGCTAGTACATCATAATTTTGACAGCAACCGCGACAAGTTCTATAGCAACATGTGTCACACCACCAATGCACCAATGAAAATTCCCAATGACACCTCTTTTTTTACCTTTTCAACTCTGCTTCATGTGAATGTGGTGCTGTTGAAACTGACAAAATTTGGCTAAGTATTTTTTTCCGTCTGGCCAAATGGCCAACAAAATACAATGGGCGGCACAAAGAGGCTACTTCGGCACACATTGATTTATATAAAACTTATATATATAATAATATAAACTACTTGTGACCATTTGTAAATGACGCTGTTTTTGATTGTTGTACATTACGTAAAACGTTGCTTGTTTGTGTGCCTGCTGCTGACGTCAGCATAACTATCATGTCTTTTAACGATAACACCACTAGGCTTGAAGATGAAGAGATAGTTGATATAGAGACCGTGTCAGATCGTACAGCTACACAGTTTGATATGAATAAGGCCCGGACTCTGATGACAGAATGTGAGAGACACATGAGAGTAGCCAGGCCACATCATTCACACTCAACCGAAGATCCAATCAACAGGTTTGCTCAAAATTATCAAATAAGTTGTAAAATGTGAAACATAATATACAATGTAACTCTGTGTCACACCTATCACACTGCTTTTTTGTCATTACTTAGTTCCTTAGTACTAGGACTATTTTTCAGGTTTATGCAACATCTAACAGTTGCCTTCCTTTGGAGGTTATTGCAGAGGAACAATATGTTGTAGTTATAGTCGTCTAAATGCCCTTTTTACATTTTCTTGTGTATTTAGTGAGCTCAAGTGGCTGGAAGTGGGAGTTTGTGGCATTCCTTTATCAAGCGCAGAAAATAATATGATGTTAGATAATGGATTGCTGCAAAATCTAACTGACATCCCTCAAGCTAACAAACAATATGTATTTAGTTCGCTGTTTTGTAGGAGTGGCTGGACAACGAGTCAGAATAAACTATTCAACAGAGTTTATAAGGTACTGATATCTTCTCGTCTTGCTAGATTGGCTAATTCTGGTTCTGAAGGTGAACCGATACAGAGGAGGTTATATGCAGATAAGTGTGCAAAACGAATTCGCTCCATTTTCTCTGGAGTATTCTGGGTGAGTTTGACCAAGGAGTTAGTTCCTCTAACTCCTTGGCTCGACTGACATGTTAATTTGTTGTGCCTGTCCTAATCTGTCCTACACTGCAGGCTGGATTAGCTTGTGAAAGATCATACCTGGTACATAGGCATTTGTGAGTTGATGTGTGGAGCATAGAGAGGTTGCCAATTTTAGTGAGTAAAATATTCATGTCATTATTGCAGGATGAGGAATTACTTTCATGGTTACACACTACATGTATGAACAACATCTCAGCAACCCTGCTATCAGATTATCTGGAGGTTTTACAGACGCTTAAATCCAAGGTAACTGCCTCTCTGTTTGTACGCTTTTCATGATAATAAGTTTAAATTTTAAGAGTTTTAATCACTTGATAAGCTCTCAATTAATGCCTAATGACTAGCACTTTACATAAACACAAGAAAAGTTTTGTATGGAAGAATTTTTTACTTTGTAGGTGCCAACTTTGATCGAGAAGATAATAACAGCATCAGATCACAGACAGAAGGCCAGTGCAATGTCTAATGAAGCATTGGATCTTCTTCTGAAGAGGTCTTGGGACCCAATCACTACAATGCCTGCCAAAGGCAAACCCGTAGGTTGATAATTGCTGCTAAATTCTCCTTGCCATACATCAACTGTTCTGTTCCACAAGTTTGAACTAATCATATTGATTTGATATGACTAACTCTAACCATATCTTAGTAGTCCACGCACTTTGCAGGATTTTCTTGGATTTCTCCTCTCATTACTTGTACATTAATCTTACTTCATATAGCCTAAGGGCCCAATAGTACACATTGTATGACCTTTTGTCAATGTCATGAATAACCGCCCTTATTCAAAATGAAAGAAATTCTGGCTGAGAATATATTCACTACTTGGCAGTGAATATATCTGCTCATGAGTATTGCCCAAACGTGAGGCTACATTTCCCAGAGTCTGACTGGAAAACTCTCATAACTGGAGCAATATAGTAGGTGGCATGAATAGAAATCAATAGATATTGCAGTTTTTGTGCTCCCCTGTATTTACTTATAATAGCTAAGAGCAGACAACTCCACCAAGATCCTCCATTGTTCTCAGACTTGCCCCTGCCAGGGGGCCGTCGGGCGAGGGGCAAAAGTCTGGGGGGCTCAGACTTATATCTTAGTGTTAATATGTAGACGCCTTTCATACACATAATTAGTATATCCCTGTTTTGGTGAGCCCACTCATTAACATAATAGTCAATGTTTGAGGAGTCCTCTGGTGAAATTTCCAATTATTTCCAGGATAAGTTGCCAAAGAATCCGATGATTCTGATTGTGCCACAATTACCTCAACTAGACCACAATTTGCCTCCAAATAAAGGGAAGCGGAGTAAGCTATGGAACAACCAGCTGTCTAACATGGCCAAAATAAAACACATACCTGCTCCAAACATTGGCAAACTAACAGATCACTGGGAATGCTTCGATGAGATGGTTGTTGCTGTCAAAGCTGCCATTATTGAGGTATGGTATTACTTTTACTATAGCGTTGGGATTAAGGATTAACAGCACAACCATAATATTATGGAATAAGCAGATATCCTTAATTAAGCATAAACTTAACCAAATTAATATTGTAACTATCAAAATATCATCCATCTAATGTTTCCATCATAAAATATCTAAGTCATCTTTGGAGTTATCCCCTCTCGGAGACACTTGTCAGAGATGGTACAACTCTTAGTTAGGTAACATTTTCCAGCAAGATTGTTGTCCCAAACTCTGTGATAGGTATGTTAGTTTTTGTGAATATGTATAATTGTTTTGCTTGTGTTGCAGACAAGAGAGACCTACCCAAACAAGCCTATTATCCTTCTTGGTTGGAATTTTGGAGCTCTTCTCGCAGTTTATGTAAGCAACTTATCAATGTTGATTTTTTGTGTTGGATCTAGATCATACTGTGACAGAGCAGTTAGCTGTGACTGTTGTTTCAGACACACATGGCACCCTGCTTGAAAATAAAATTAATCAAGCTCTCGCAAATCTGACTCTGTTGACATAATACATTTATCTATCTATGTGATTTCTGAGTGTTAGAGCCTGCGTTTATGTTTCTTGTATGTTAGGATGTTGATATCTCATTGTCTTATTAGATTTATTGTGCTTTCCAAAAAGAATCAAATGTATGATATGATATCTTGGTTCGGAACGATGACTTTGGATGCAATGCAATGATTTTCGAGTGATATAAACCTAGTATCATCGTTTCAGGTTGCTTCAATGGAAAAGGTGACTGCAGTGGTGGCTCTTGGATATCCTATGCTGGGACTCAACGGTCTACGAGGGGTAAGCGCTAGGACTTTCTTAAATATGCTTGGTTATTATTCCTTGTCGTATTCCTAACCTGACATGAAGATCTGACCTATATGAATATCCTGTCTTACTTACTCTTCTAACAGGATGCAGATGATGTGATTATGGATTGTTCAGCGCCTATCTTGTTCGTTGTCGGAGAGCATGCTCAGACTTGTCCTATCGATGACTTGGAGAATATGAGAGAGAAGATGAGAGCTGAGAATAATCTCATAGTCATATCTGGTGCTAATGATAAACTGAGTGTTAATTTCAAGACAAAGAAAGAGCGCAACATCACCCAGTCCGTTGTTGATCGATGTATACTTGTGAGTCATGCCCCCATATTGGTGAAATTTTGTTTCCTTTCATTAAAAGATAGCATTAGGTGATCACTGAGGTCTGAGTCTTACTCTCTTCTGGGTGTTTGAGAGTGCTCTGTCTTGGCTATACTCCGAATCTATTATTTTAAATTGTAAATTCTGTAACCTTTTTGATTATGCTGCCCTGCCCAACTACAACTCTTCATACCTGGTTTGCTATGTGAGCTGTGGTAAGGGGCAATCCTATCCTACCTTCCCATCAGCCATCACAAACAGTCAGGAACAGCCTAGCTTTACTATCACTTGTGTAATTCATAACAGGATGAGGTAGCCACATATCTAGCCCGAGTTCTCACCACACCAGTACCGCAGGTTGTACCGAGTAATACTCAGCCTGGTGTTATAACAGCTGAGAATGTGAAGAAAAAGAAGATCATACCAAGTATCACTGGTCGAAAAGTGATCACAACCATTAAGGTGAGTGTCAAATCCAAACTCCAAAAATGACCAATCATTTAAATAAATTCATAAAACTTCTAAAAATTTGCGAGTATCTTGAGCACCTATGAGTATATGTAACATTTTTGCATTCTTTAAAAAGATAAATGGTGACCCTCACTTCTCACTTCTGCTTGAAATTAGGGTCCTCAAAACCTATTGATTTATTTGAGCTTTTCCAACAGTTAAATTATGACCAGACAGTTCACCATGCCTGTTTCAGGCGATGATTTCATGCAGTTTTCTTCCATCTCTGTCAGGCAAATACATATTCATAAAGAAATACATGTCGTTGTGGCTATTTATTGTTGTAGGGTATTGATAATGCAAACATCAAGACTTTACCAAAGAAACGCAAGAGTCCATTGAAAGGTTGGTGTAGGTGGAAATGTGAAAACTTTATCTGATGTTTGTCAGAAGTTTATGAATGTATCTTCCATAGTGGGTGGGACGTTTCATACAGTGAACCCAGATACTTGAACATGACGCACAATTTGTCGGATTTAACAACAGATGAGATCTTTACACTAACTATGATGGCTATTAATTAATTGTCACTCTTCAGTGTGAGCTAAGAAGGTTCATTATTGTTGACGATTCTGCATGACTTTTTTACTATGTGTAAGAGAACATATTCCGGATTTCTTGGATTTATAAATGCACCAAGCAAAGTTCAAGGAGGATGCCTCAAACACTATGTGACTTGTTCTCCAAGCTGGCAAAATCCAATACAAGGTGTAAAGTATGGTTCTTGCATATCAAAAAAATTGGAGAGCAAACTTATATTATTGCCGGTTGTAGATGTGAGACAGCGGAAAGCAATGAGGATATCTAAGAATCAGCACATTATACCGATACCCTCAGTACAGGAGCAGATGGGATCTGTAACAGGGCAGCAGATAAGTACTGTTATTGGTCAGGTGACCGGCATCCTCCCGCAACAACTTACAGCAGCAAACTTCAGAAACCTGCAGCCAGCCTCCAGCAGCTCACATGGATCCCTGACGTCTCTCAAACCTATCAGGTAGGCTATGATATCTAATCATGGTATTTTATGCTTTTTCTTTTTTCCTTACACTGTCAGCTATATCATGTATATTCATATCAACTCTGTCAATGTTGTTCTTCTTCTCTAATAGCTTGACGATTCCACAACTTAGTGGATCTTCAGAGACAAATCTGAGAGAGACTATGACTCCTATAAAACAAGAAGCTAATATTTACTCTGTATCTGCATCAAAAAAAGATAGTCAAAGTGCTGGAGGTCTTCCAGCCTATATTCAATTAAGTGGACATGCAGGTAAGTACGTGATACTATAACTATTGGGATAATATCTGTTTGAGCAGACTTATGGTTGATTATGGTAGTTACTAGAGGGAGGCACAGTTTGGCAAATCCAATATAATAGCTAGCTGCATCATGATTGGTCCTTCCGAAAATAGTGAGAGATGACAATCAAATTTATTCCAAGGAAGCAACAACAACCTGGCTCTGAATATTGTTTGAGCCTGTATTGGACATATCATTTGAGTTTTTGCCGCCGTCGTTTAGATTGGTGGTTTTTGACCAAATGACTCGGTCACAAGAGACTCAAACTGGCCTTCATGCACATGAATAGAAATAATGTGACTTGTTACTGTACATTTCAAATTTTGATCGAAATTTTCATTTACCTCAAATATTCTAGATGCCCTTCTTTCACCGCAAACATTTTTTACAGGTCAAGGTTATGCTATTACTATGGATAAAGCTCGGGAGTTGTTAAACATGGGTGTTATTAAAGGTATTGAGAGATCAAAAGCTGGAGATATCATTGGGAACTATGAGACAACAAGGCAGCTTCTATCATTACCTCCTGGTACACCTATAAGCTTCACTAACGCAGCTTATATTGGCTCTTCTTCCTCGACTCACTCGATAGGCAGCAGTCGACGAGGTAGTGGTAGCAACCAATCATCAGATACTCACCTTCCTACCACTGGTATCACAGTGTCAGCCACTGCAGCCACAGCGACACCGACAACTATAACCCTCCAGTCATCAGGAGGTGCTCAACAGATCAGACAACTTCTCTCTATAGATGGTAGGCTGGTGTACCCAGCAGCCACAACAACACGACCCAGATCGATATCTACTAATAGCTCACCTTCAGAAAAAGGACCAAGTCCTGCAGGTCCCAGTCCTGTACCAGCAGTCTCAGTGCCACTCAACTCATCCCCCGGTAAATCTCTCATCAAGAGAACTCCAACCCCCATAGCAGTGTCCAGTCCACAGATAGTATCAGCCGTCTCCAGGCAGCTGCTTAGATCACCGTCGCTGGAAAATCCCACAAACAAAGCTATATCTATAGTACTAAATTCTAATACATCCAAGGCAACAGAAAGTGCCATCATTAACTCGCTGTCCAGCCAGGGCCTAGGAATAAAAACAGCCATGCAGGAGTTGTCTGCCAGTTCTGTTCCAACAGCTTTTGATAATCTCATAACTCCCCGAATAATTGAAACAGCTGGCTCTGTTGCTAGCAAGATCACATCCCATGGTACACTCCCAAAACCTGTCATTATAAGAAGTTCTGGAGCCAGTAAAGAGGCGGATGGTACCTACATAATGAGATCAGGTACTAGTGGGTCGATGCAGTGGCCTTCTCACTCTATAGTAGCTGTGAGTACTACAGCAACGCCTGCCTCTACAATACACACGCCTACAGTGTCTGAACAGCTATTCTCAAAGGATGGAGCAGCCAAGCCTAGCACAGAATCACCTGAGAAAGAAAGTATAGATTCAACTCCTACAGCCCAACCAGAATCTGCCAACATTGCACACAATGAGAAGAGTAACATACCACGTCAACAATCGTTTGAGCGAAATAAAGATGACATGATTGTAGAAAATCAGTTGACAGATAAAGCATCTCCAGCCCCTGATATGATATCCATCGGCTCCTCCACACTGTCCGCAGATTTCAGTGCTGAAGAAGTTGAGTCTTTAACTATGGATACAAAGCAGATGTCTGAGACTAACCAACCAAAAGAATCGGAAGACAAACCTGCAGCTAGCGATAGCACTGAACAAATGATAACCTAGATATGCACAGCGCACTGGAGATGTTTCTTCCAATAGTTCCAGTGTATTCATGTAATCTAAATTGAAAAGCTGGCTATGCATCTGATTCATTTATTTTCTATATAGATGGAAATGGCCAGGTTTTTTTGTAAATATCTACAAATACATCATGTCCTTGAAGTGTGACCAAATGATCTTAGAGAACAGTTATATGACATTAAAAAACAGTCAATACAGTAATTCTACCACATCTAACAGAACTCCTGCGGGACAACTGGAGAACCTATGTATTGTTATACTATCCCTGGTCACGGGCAGACAAGTATTGTCAATTATGGTAGCTGCGTGACAAGGTTAATAAATGTAAGCTACGTGAAGAATGACGATGAGAAAGGTTGTGTGTTAGACGAGTACTTCATGTCTGTTACCCATAATCCAGAATTAATGAATGTGTATTATATCTTTATTCTTTCACAAAAATTTGAAATATGGAGAGAGGTTATGCTTACAGTGAAACGATACGCAAAGATTGTCATCAAATAAACCTTAGTGATTCTGAAGCTGTGTGAATGGAGCCTAGTACCCGGAATCATGTATCCATTAATTGCCATGAAGTTATAATATCAGATAGTTTTGGTGTTTGACCATGCACTCATTATCACAATATCAGTAGTAAAGGACTTATAGGGGTTATAGATACTGAAGAATTTCATAGGAGAACGTGTTGCACATTATATCAAGTTCGGAGTTGTCCGTGAATGTCGATTGAGGGGATGATTCTTATTTTACACCAAACTAATTTTCAAATAAGCCCCAACATAAATTCCCATATGTAATGATGATAATAGCTGCACGGATATGAATATTTAGCCATCAAAATGAATAAAAAAAGTTATGCATATGAGAAATCCTTCAAAAGAATAAGGATGTGTTGCCCTATAGTACAGCGAAGAACAGTTATTATTAATATACACTCTTTATTTTGTCGGATATTTTTCATAATGTGCGACAGAAATTATGGCAAACATTGGGGGAACAAATGATAATGTATCTTCGTTTGGAGGATCGCAAAGTTGAGAATAAGATTGATGAATAGTAAAATGGTATAACATATCAAAATCTTTTCACAAGAAGACAGAGAGCCACAGGTTGAAAAATAAAGCGAAATTCAAATTAGTTAAATTAAATATAACTTACGATCCAGATGATCGAGATAACTATGACAGAGATGTGACCCTGTTTATACATGGCTAAAATAGTTCAGTGATCATTAATGTAAAAATTGAGAGGAAGAAAAATAAAAAACAAGGTTGTGTTGATAAGCCACTGATATTTCTCGCAATATTTGGTACCAATGACTGGTGGCCTTTGAGTGATACATTAATAACAAGCTATCTGGACAGAGTTAGCCGGCCGAACCTTACTGACAATAGCAATATTTGATGCCAAATAAAATTTATGCAGTCTGTTGTTCTATAGAGTACAATGACTTACATGATCGGATTCATTAAACAGCTTTACGATATTCCGAATAAGAAATGTTACAGCTGCCGCATAGAATAAATATGTGGGGGGTTGGGAGTTGAGGTTTTTCAATTTTAATACTCTTTGCTTTTATAACCCGAATGTGTAAAAAGTTCTGCTGCTGCACACAATGTGATACACTATTGAATTTAATCTCTATCGTTAGGGCATGAATATCTTTGAGCACCATCAGACGGAATTAGGCGTAATAAACCGAGGTCAATTTCTAGAATGGAGGGCGGGCGGGCACCCATTAGGTACTCGGAATAAATTGACTCTAATGGATGGATTTTATTACTATCACTGACAGCATTATTAAAAGAAAAAATGAGTCGCGAAATACAGTGTAATTGCCGGCACTTTGAATCAGCAAGAAAAAGCGAAGACACTTGGAATAAAAAAATCGAATCTCTGTCTAAAAAAGTATTTCGTTTAAAATAAGAGTGATATGACGCAGAAAACAGTCTCTCCCCAGTGAGCTTCTATGTTTTACTGTAGGGTATCTGCCGGATGGACATTTACTCCACAAATCATTGATGAAATGATCCTCATCGTGAATATAGCGCAAGGCCAGTGTTCGTGTCTGATCGTCCATCATGGTATAAATGTCGGGATGTTCAATGCCTAACTTAATAGCGTCCTTGAAAATTTTACACAGGCGTTGCTTGTCAGCTGCATACAAGCTTTTAAAAATAATGGGTAAGCAATAGGAGATTCGTGATACAATAAAACTTTTATAAAGCATATTTGATAGTGATTTAGAGCTTAAAAATACAAAATTCCTGACTACATACATCCTTTGAGAGGCGGTTGAAACTATACCATACCAACACACTTGATCTCGATGTCAGTTTGGCAAATTGCAGATGCATGAGTGACAATTGGCTATGCAAGCAAGATGTAACAGGGGAGTTAGGTGCCCACAGTAACATGGTGCCCCTGTTACTCCCTGATGAAAGTAATTCCAACAGGATTCCTTTAAATTAAGGAGTTGTCTTCCCCAGAAAAGACAAGCAACAGTCGGAAATTACACTACACCCATAATGAGACTTCTATTTATCATAATCAGCTATTTCTGAACGATGCATTCTTTTTGTTGCAGCTTCCCATGGTATCCCATGTATGCATGACACTTTCAAAGCAAGCGTAGCATCTTTCATGTGACATAAAAGTTGCTTTCCCTGCTGACCAGTGCATAAAAACTGTTCAATATTCTAGATAGGGATTCCAGATGGGTCATTTCCGGTATGCGCATATTGTATGCGCAGACAGTATTTGTCAAATCTGTTAGGAAAACCAAACTCAGATTTCAAGGTAAATATTATCAGTATTCTTGGTGTGGTATGGGGTAACATGTTGAATGGTCACATTGATTTGACTTATTAATGTACTCTCCAGTCCATGAAATACAAACATAGGGAGAGTTGTGAGTAAATGACAAAAATTCTGACTAAACAGGGTGAGAGAATTTCTTGATGTAAGTCCAACTAAAGTTAGTAAAAATGATTGATAGCCTAAATAAAATGTTCATCTATGATTTGGGTAATAAAAAGACACTTAGATTGAGATCAATCCTCCAGTTCCTACTGCAGCTATGATGGATAAGTTCAGTAGAGCCCTAGTATGTATGTAACCAACTTACAAACTAGAAAACTAGCTCTATTTTTAAGTTGAAAGTAGACAGTAGTGCTAGTAAAAATAATAAGTTTAATTAATTACTAATTTAACTAGGTCTAATAATGATAAATAATACTAGCTGAGCTAGGGATATAGGGAGCCTTCTCCTGCTCCTTGTTACTAGTAAGCCTTTGTATTGATTTAACAGAAATCAATAAAAGGATCCCCTTTAAGTGCCTACCACTGAAATATAATGGATTGGACAGGCAGGCTGGACACAAACAAAATGTTGAAGGAGAGATGTGTCATTCTTACTTTCATTCACTCTCTCTCTTAATTAGTTGAATATTCAGGGGCCAAATGTGGATAGTAGACTCGTTGGCTGCTTATGAATATCTTTGCATGCTTGTTGTCTTGAATTCTAGTTTTCATTGACATTTCTGACTGGCTTACAACACCACAGGTTATGGGCACCACTGTTAAATATTACGATTCTGTTTCACACATACTACATTGGACCTAATCCATTTGCCATTTGCTCATATATAGACGTAGCTATGTTAATCTTATACTTAGCCCCCCCCCCCCCCCCCCCTTTGAAACTGTTGGATATCATCGGACTGGCGGACTGCTTACCAATGAACAGCCATGAACAGGCCATTGATTGAACTTTGTCAGTCAGGTGTGTTGATTTGTATCTATAGTTAACAACCAACCAAGAACGTATGGATTTTCTGGGTTACCTGAAGGTTGTGAAATATCTTTAACACCCCAGTGCTGACTGTGGTATCTTTTCACCTAATTATCTATGGTCAAGGTTTCGAAATAGTAGGTGCAGTCATAATTATGTCTAATATTGCAATCTATTGGTCATATCATTCTAACGAATGTGAAGTCGGTGACTAAAGTGTTGGGTATTGGATGGTCGTTGTACCAAACATAACCAAGCCTGGTTAATTTGAGTTGTAAATACATGCATTTTGAACATGAAATTTTCACCTAAACTAACAATCATAATTACGCCTGTTTTTACGTCCTTAATTCCAGCATGTAAAGATTTTCGACTCAGAGATTACTGGAAGTTTCTGATTACCAGGAAAATTTCGGAAGACCATGGTATACTCCAGGCCTCAAAAACGCAGTCCAGACACGCCAATACGATCCACTCTCGATCTTATTGACATTGATATAATCGTTTATACTGTAGCTCACTCGGTTATATCAACCAACCCTCCCGTCCTTTTGCCATTACTTTATCTGAAATCAGTCCATTGTGGTTGAACTCATTGGACATAATATTTCTCTTTTTATTACAGATTTAGATTCTTGCTTATCGAAGCCTCACTCCCCTCTGTTAGAAATATGTCTTACGACGAGCCTATCGAGGTAAGCCAAGTGGAATGTGGAGGATGATTAAGACAAAGTACACAGTCAATAGTTTGTGTTCGAAATGGCGAAAGTAACATCCTATTGTGGTGATTTAGAGAGGATAAAACCTACAGTTTTTTCTACGATAAATAGGGAAAAGAGAGAGGGTCAAACTGTTCTCAACGACCACAACGGGGATTTTGCATTTTGACACCAATATTGAATGTAATAATCTAAGATTCACATGTTAATATAAAATATTGATACATTTCCAGTTGTTTCATTTCACCAACATTGATGCACTATTATGGTCTAACCTCCCATACCATAATATAGCTCTCTGCGCTTGTTGACTCGAATTCATGTATAATACCCATTGCTCTCATTTCAGTGCCCTCTGTGTATGGAGCCGTTGGATATAGATGATCTTAACTTCTATCCCTGTACATGTGGTTATCAGATCTGCAGATTTTGTTGGCATCGGATTAGGACAGATGAGAATTCCCTCTGTCCTGCATGTCGAAAGGTAAAGAAGTGTGAATTGATATCAATATTGAAATTGTATTCAATTGTGTTGTAATGCCAGAGCAGGTTTGTTCAGTCTCATTTTAGGACTAAATAATTTGGCCATCGCTTTAGTGACACTTAAGTGAACAGATTTGCTGGGGAGAGCCCTGTCTATGTTGTGTCAGACCCATTAAAGTCTGGCTGAAACCAATATGCAACGTCCCAACTTTGGGTTGATACTGAACAGTTAGATTCAATATAATATAACAATATACTAAACACTGTATAAAAGTTGTCAATACCGTGGGTGTCAAATATTGTTGATTCCATAGGATACCACTTTTAATCTTACGAACCAAACAATTCACATTGATTTTCCCTTTTTTAGCAATACCAGGAAGATCCAGCAGAGTTTAAACCACTAACGGAGGACGAGTGAGTAAATCCATGGAACATTAACCTATTTTATACCAGTGTGACAATTCTGTATAACCTATAGCTCTTTTTGCTTATTTGTGGAGGTCCCATGCTGTCCACATACTGATATCTTACCTTATTACAGTATTTTACAAGTAATTATTTTGTCTGTCCTCTTTCTTCCTTGTTATAAGATCCTTACCCTTGAGTCTGATATTGCAGTGTTAGGAAAACATCCCATATAACAAAACTCTCTGTGCTTTTAGCCTCACAAAGATCAAGAAAGAGAGAAGGCAGAAGGATGCTGCCAGGAAACAGAAGGCTGCAGAAAATAGGAGACATTTGGCTAACATCAGGTAGTTATTTTGTTGCTTGTTTTGTTGCTGTTGTGTGTGATCATGTGATAGTAAATCTATCACATGAGAATATTGTTCCATTATTTTCTGATTGGCTGTATGGTTAACTGTATTATCCTTCCCACCATTTTGTTAATCTGGACTACCTTCCTTGTTTTTCAGGGTTGTGCAGAAAAATCTGGTTTTTGCTGTTGGCTTGTCGAACAGGCTTGCCGACACGGAAGTATTGAAAAGACATGAATATTTTGGCAAATATGGGAAAATTCTTAAAGTCGTGATTAATTCTAGCACCTCATATGCTGGAGCACAGGTAAGCTTAACACACAGACTCTAAAACAAACATTGATAATCTTGAGACATGTAAGCAATCAATTTTTTTTTACTCATAGATGGTTGGTTGATCTGGATTATGAATTTTCTCTTTTCAGTCAAAGCTCCACATTATATCACACCCAAATCAAAGGTGTGAAAAGTTTCAAATGTATTTACCCCACAATCCCAGATAGCTATTATCACTTTTCAGATGAGTATATCGGGTCATGTCTGTAACTTTGTGAGACAGATATCTACTGTTATAAACTAGTGATGTAATTATGTGGTAACCTAATTTGTATGGTTTTATTCAGGGTCCCAGTGCAAGTGCATACATAACCTATACCCGACCTGAAGATTGCTTACGAGCTATAAATGCTGTCAACAATCTTTATGTCGATGGACGGACATTGAAAGCATCTCTGGGTACTACAAAGTATTGTAGTCACTTTCTGAAGGGCACTCAATGTACGAAAACGGTAAGTAAAGATTATGTATTCTGCCCGCGCTTTCCTGCTTTTCTCTCTAAAGGAAGTAAAATGTTTCTCATAATGATAGAGATACATAAAATGATCATTTACATGTCGTTCCTTTTCTTCATGATGGCCCTTTGTTATTTCTCCATGAATTGCTTGTACTCTTTGACATGTTATGACGAGTTGTCTTTCACATTTTTTGTCACGATAAGTATCATTTTGTGGTTTGCTTGTAGGACTGTATGTACTTGCACGAGTTGGGAGATGGAGAAGCTAGTTTTACAAAAGAAGAAATGCAGAGTGGCAAACATCAGGATTATGAGCAGAAGCTGGCGGATACCTATCTCACTCCGACTCCCAATCCTAATCTAGCGACTCAACTTTCGACAACCACAGCGCGGTCTGCAACAGGGGATGGGACAAATATCACAAATGGCCCTACAAACGGCAACAAACCCAACACATCCAATCAGAGGTGAGTGTTTCTGTTCAGTCAATGTTTAGTAGCCCCCATCCAATCACATAGGATGCTGGTGCAAGGGTTATAGTTGCAATCAGTTGATAATAAAGTTTTTGTACTCTACTTTGCTGGTTATTTCCCAATATGCTTGGAAACTTTCTATCACTATTTGGTTAACCAGAAATGCAAAATATTCGGGTCTTGTGATGTTACCTCTGTATGGTGTAATCAACTTCCTCATCTACTTCATTATTCATAGTGGAAATTCCATTATCAATAACAGTCATGTGATGTTGATAGGAATGTTGTTTTGTTTTGGTCTATATAATGTATAAAGTGGTGGTCACAGAGTTATGATTACACTGCCCAATTATACATTTAGATGATGAATTTATTTTGCCCAGAATCAAGTAACTTATTTGTCTGTTTTTTTAGGAAAAAGACAGATTCAGGTTCCAGCGGGGGATCCGGTAAATCTAAGGAGCCCTGGCCAATGTTAAACAGTAATAATTCTACCTCCAACAATAGTTTGGGTTCAGATAATGGCGTTAGTAAAAATGGCAATCCGTGCTGCTTATCAACAGCGGCTGTCTCATGTACAACAACAGGGTCAACAGATTCAATATTACCATCAGCAGAACAAGATCATGTGATAGTTAACGGTGGGGACTTACCTGGCAACTCAGGGCTGAAAGCAAGTTGTTGTCCAACAGATAACACAGTTAAACACAAGTAAGCCACTCATTTCTCCAAGTCATGTAATTACATCATCCAACATGTTGACTCGAAAAGACACATGATTATTGTATTTTGTAACCATTTATAATCAGTATATCACACTTTTACCCTTTTTTAGTGGGGTAAGTCACAGTTCTCCGTCATCTACATGTTCATCTGCGTCAAATCCGAGAACCCCAACACCAGAGGCTTCTTCTGTGTCGCCCCGGCTGTCACAGACTAACACAGTGACCACAAACACAGAGGACACAGAAACAGATAACCGTTCACAGCCACACACCGCTATTACAACGCATCCACCCACTCTGCAAGCTGCTAGGAAATTACCGTTCTCTGAACCTGAGCTAGAATCAGATGTAACAGATAATCCTACAGTACAGTTACAAGGTGATCTGACAGAGCACACATCCCTCAGTAACTCCCTATTTGCCAGTAACAGTCTACAATCACAGCATCGACTACCAGGTAACGTATCGGCATCTCATACTAAGCTTTATGTGACGAAAAAATTTATCTGTTTCAAGTTTTTATCATATTGTTCTCTCATAAGATCATCTATAGTATATTTTTGGTGCCAATACGGAGTATACATATTTGAAAGATTAACATATCCAGTTACATGGCTTGTACATACTCTTTTGGACGGACTGTAGAAGAAAATAAGTGATTTTCGTTGAGCAAAGCTGTTGAGCATTCCATTGTTTACTATGAGCATGCTTATTATTGTACTTCATAATCGTATACTATTGCTCCGTCGTTTTGTTTTGCTGTTGAGGTTTTATTTACTATTTCAGGTGCACCGGGACTACAAACTCCACAGCTATCTATGCTCCTACCATCTGATACTCCTCCATGTGGATTGTCAGAATGGCCTAACAGTACTTTAAGTGAGAACCAATCACTGAATGTGGCGTCGGATGATGATTTGGGATTCGATCCCTTTTTGGAGTCTAACAAAGGCCTGGCTGACATGCTGGAGAATGAAGGTGGTAGTAGTTTAGGACATCACACACATAGGATGATATCACCGCTAGCAGGCTTCAGTATACCACTACACAGGCCACCACCTGGTGTCGCTCCTCTGCCAAACCTGCCTCTGCCAGGTGTTCCACTGTTTGGTGGTGCCGGTATGATTCCCGGATCTGTTGTGCCTCTGTCGTCATCTGTATCAGTTGCATCATCTGTTTCCTCCAGTACATCATCAGCTCTGCTGCCTCCGCCCCCACCAGGTCTCTCTGCACCTGGTATACCAGCGCCAGGCCTTCCTGGCTTCCCACAGTCCTTCCCTCACAGCAGTATGCCAAACAGAACCAATCCAGGTAATTGGTACATACTTCTGCCTGTATTCAAAGAGGCAGATCCACATCCCTAAAACTTGAGTTTTCTCAGAGAATCATGGTCTCTGTTTCGCCTACACCAAGTATTCATTTTCTATAAATAATGTAAAAAATTCTGTAGTTGAGTGCTTTTGTTGTAATATGTTATACCTATGTTGTAATGGTTGTCATAGTGACCGAGGTCAAATGTTCAATGTACATTGAGATAATACTGTTTGGTCTCTAAGCTCCCATGACGTAGAACTGTATGCATAAAACTATTAGTAAAATGTCTTGTCATTTTATCACGCTGAAGGGGATATTTTCCATGAAACAAATATGGTAGATTGGTATTGATACGGAAATCAAACATATATGACTTGTATTACAGAGTTGCCTATGTTTGCAAGAGGAAGTCGTATGTTAGGATTAATGAACCTGGGTGCTCCACCTGGTGCTTCTACCCAGGCTCCACCACCACATATGATGCCTCAATCACCCGTGAATACAATGCCTAGGAGTCCATACAACGATAGCAGAATCAACTCTATACAGCAACCCTCACAACCGCCAACCTCATTCAACTCTGGATTTTCTAATGGTGATTATTTACAAGCTTTAAATCTATATCCATATTATGATCATTGGTCAAGCAGATGAGTAGGAGCCTAACATTAAATACCATAATCTTGGGCTCGGCCAGAAAAAAAAAACTTATAAATTTGTGTAGAATGCAATCTTAGCTGCTTAACTATTGTTTGTCTAGTTCCTGTGCATAATCTGCACAACAATAGAGTCCTTGAGGCAAATATAAATAGGAGATGACCTTGTTCAATTTTTCTGGTGTTATAAATGTCGTGTGATTGTCAGTAATATTTCATTTCCTATGTTGCTCCTACAAATATCACTAATTTACAGGAATGCCAGAGCTGAACTCTTTTAATACACAAGATTTGAGGGAAAGTCTGAAGGCTCTTCTGCCAAACGCTTCTATAAACTTTGCTCCTGGTATACCAAGTCATCAGCCGACACAGTTACAACATAGCAGACTAAGGAATAATTACATGCAACCAGCCCCACAACAACAGACCTCCTGTAAGTTTTAACCCTCAGTCAACGACTCTGTTCCATGGATCTAGCAAAAAATTTTGACCTAATACATTGGTGCATGATTAACTTGCACTGTGATTTGTTGATCTTATGTTCAATACCTCTGCGTGATGCATCATTATGTCAAATCGGTGTTGGCGTTAATATTTGTGGTTCTCCCTGTTCTAACCAGTTGAATTGTTTCATATTTTAGCATGGGGTGAAAGTCTATCCCAGCAGACATCCAACAACAGTGGCAGTTCAGCATTAGATGATCAGTTCTCAGACCCAGCTATAGTATCCGGCTGTCTGAGCAGTGACACATCTAATAGCCCTCCCTCGGTACAGCCTCACTGGCTCCGCTCCATCCAACAGCTTACGGAAATAGACTCTCCTGTCAAACCAGCTGGATCAACACAACAACAGCAGCAGATGCCTCCACCTCTGCCTCACACACTACCCTTCAGACAGCCACAAACACACAGCAGAATGCCATTCGCACAGAATATACACCTCAATCAACCTGGTGAGTAATCTCAAAGCCTAAACTAAATGAGCACATTCAATGAAAGCTGTTTGTAGACACTCAGTGGTTTTTGCTTTGCCTATGTAACATAATGAGGAGACAACTTAGAATAATTTGGTCTGAGTACGTTAATTAATAATATTCTTCTGGTTTATTTCAGGGCATATAACTAGTGGATGGCCATCACTGCAGCCACATAACCCACCACCAGGTTTCCAGCCAGGATTCAGAACAGCCACCCAAAACCCACACATGGCCACCCTGGAGAGCTAAATCTGCCAACATGGGGGACTACAGATAATATATTAACACTTGAGGAGAACTTGTTCCGTTGGATGCGATGTTGTTTATGTTTTCGGTTAGGGGGAGGAGTTAATTTTAAACATTCTATAGAGACGTTAATTTTGCTGTGAAAGTTGATGATGAAGGATAAGCATTGAAGCAGTCATGACTCGAAGATTTACTGTACCGTGTCGCTGTTTGTGACTACATGTGATTGCTTTTGTTTCCCTGGAACTGAGGAAGATTCTGATAATTAAGTATGCGATGTTGGAGAAAGATATGGGCAGAAAATCTTATAGAGTAGTAATTTATATTTTGATCAATCTTTGGTGCATCAAAATAGATGATAATATTGGCCCAAAACGGGAATGCCAAACATCTTTGAAGCCAAAATACAATATTGGTATTGTCACCACGAACTCAACTTGCGATATTTCTTTACATATCTAAATGTTTTTTATCTACGGGTCTAGCGTAATAGACATAAATTAAGCACCTGCAACTTGTATTGTAGTACACAAAGCATGAAATTACATCATATCTAACCTCTCTTGATTTTGGTCTAACATATCCTATGAATCGAGCTCAATACCCTCGAACAAAGTTCCAAACTAAGCTGTAATATCGTAGACCCTCCTGGTCTACATGTACACAACAAAAAATTACAGTGGGCGAGTTGAGCACATTTTTACGACATAATTTTCAATTATCTTCAAGAAATTTTCTAAAGCTAGTTACTCTGTTCTCCCTACTTTGTTAACCATAAGCTTGTTACATATAAAAAGATTCATCTGATTGCAACTACAGGGTTAAGACAGGCTAGGTGCAAACCAGCTATAAAAAGGTTTGCTCTGCTGGCGGCAGATACACTGCAAAAGGGTATTGCAGCACTCCTCAGCGCATGTGCTACGATGTTTATTGGCTGGTGACAAAAAAAAGAGAGCTAGACTCTATATAGAGTTGTGTGCTCTTGTGACAGGTTGTCGCCCGAATAAGTATACTGCACACAGAAATACAATCAACAGTCTGAAAATATATATGCTGTACTTTGGTAATGTTTTCAGCCAATTATTATTAATCTTCTCTAAGAACTGAATTATCATCATAATGTTGTTGACTGCACTGGTTACATATGACATAAACCATGTTTTTCTGCAATAAATCAAGATTGTAACATAGTAAACTACAGTGGTTAAACAGCAAGGTCAGTATAACTTTATTGGACATATAAAGAGCATGTTAAAACCTAACTCAGTTCTGTAGTGTTGCAAGGTCTCAAGTCCCTCTCCTTGTTTTTGTGAAAGCACTCTGGACTGGAGTTCTCTTTTATTTGAGTTTGTAGTTTGTTAGTAGATATTCATTCCATATCAATGATAGATATACAATACTTATACTCTTTTGTACATGCTTGTATCATGAGTATCAATTGCATTTTGTTTTGTTGCTTGACATGACAGAACTATGATGAAGCAAAGAAACTCCCTGTCACATCAATGAACTCCCTCATGAGTTCATTGGTCACATCAGCATTACACTTATTATTATATTGAACTACCCTACATAAGACAATAGTCAAGGCCCAGAGTTGTGGACAGGACCACACCCCTGCACAGGCCGATCCTGCTCTACTGCCAGTGCCATCCCTAGAAATTTATCTAGCAATATTTTTCACTTGACCGCGTCTCCCTTTGAGCAATTACACAGGGGGCACCTGGGGCATGTGCAGGTATGTACTTATTCCTAAGTTGGTATCAAACACCCAGAATCTGCGGTTAGGCCTACTGATCTTAGGTAGAGCAAACGCTTGCAGTTACCCTTAGCGGTCTGCGAACAGTGCTGACTGCAGAGGAGTAAGTGCATGACTAAACAAATGCTGTGCAAATTCTGGGATTTGAGTTGTGACAGTGTTTTACATATTGCTGATGTCATAGTTGTGGGTAAACTAGGAAGTAAACTTATTCTAATAGGACAAGAGTTAGTGTTCGGGTTTGAGAAGACCTGACTCTCCTTCCATGAAAGGGATTAGCAATGATAAATATATGTATATCTGCTCAGTTGTTATATTATTTACAGGTTCAGCAAGGTATTCCTTGGGTTCAGCACCTACATTAATGACTTTTTCTTGATCCACTTGCTTATTATTTTAGGCTCTGACTTCCTGCTATTGCAGTGGATGGGACACAAATTGACAATGGATAGGTTGGCAGTGGATGTCATGTGAATGTCAGGAGATGTTCGTGGTAAGAAGAATCCTGTAGATCGTTTCAACAAACTAAGTCATTGCTGGAGTATCGGTCTGGATTCATTATGTCTAAGCGCGACAGCAAAAAAGGTAAAGATATGTGATACAGGTTGTGAACCTATTGCATTGACGGTAAACACATTCATGCTTGAAACACACATCCTCAATGTTATTCTGACTCACCCAGCACATTAAGCAGGCTATTTAGTGTATATGTATAAATGTTTGGTCTTGGCCTCTATATGACTGCCATGTTTTATAGGCGCTGCTGATATGATTTCAAAGTTCCAGGGAGATGGCCTGACGTTCAAAGCTAAATTCTATGGCACGGCTGTCGTCAAGGAGGCAAGAGGTACGGTTGTGATACTTGAATTTCAAAATGATAAATAAAGTCCACACATATCTCACAAACAAACCACTATTATTGCCCCATTAAGAACACTGAGGTTAGTCTGTTGGAATGGATGTTGATTGTTAGGCTTAACCAAGAAGTTAACACCTCGGGTTAACTTGGGACTTAATCCCAAGACAGCAATGATGTAAGAATTCAGATCATTTGTACACACATGTATGTACTAGGGTAGGTAGTGTTGTATAGCTTTACTTCTCATAGGAATTCATATTGGTCAATTTTATCTGACTGATGAGTCTGTTAAATGTTAATGAACCCACTCAGATCTATATTTATAACATCTATCTATATTCATATAGGTGTTCATCTGCTTGTCTATATTGTTTAGTCTATCTATTGATCAACACTATCACTAATGTAATTACACATGACCACTATTGGTGGCACAAAAATATTGCTTCCTCCATAAAACCATCTATCCTTACTCTGCGATAAAATTATGCTCTATGTGTGATTTTGATGTCAGCAGCTGTATGATTAATAAGCCCATTATGTCAGCATCACTTCCCTATATGATTGATGTTGTAGGTGATGCCATGTGCCAACAAGCCATACACCTCATGAAGACAGCTGTCAAGACTGCCAGTCAGCACAAACAGAAGATAATTATCAGAGTCAATATGAGTGGTGTTACTTTGGTCGATTCCGTAACTAATGTAAGTGTGAAAGTCTTATAGTAAGTTAGCAGCCTTATTATAATGTGGTTATTATGTGTTATGGTAAAAATCTCAGACAAAGTATGCAATTTTTCTCACACCACTACATGACATTGTCCTATGCAAAGAGACATTAATTCTCAGGTGGTTTTTCCATTAAGCCAGAAATATCCATCATCACAAATATGCATTAATCACCATCAGAATCGTATGATCCATGGTGTCCTCATTTTGGCATGTGGCCTAAAATATGATCTGTGAGCTATTAAATGTCATCAGTGTATTCAATTGTTTTGCTATTTTGTTTTTTAAGCAAGTACTTCACCAGCACCAAGTGAATAAGATATCGTTTATATCTAAGGACGCTGCTGATAATCGATCATTTAGTTATGTAGTTGGAGGCGATGGAGATGGTAAACATGTATTATTTGGCGTCAAAACTGACAAACCGGTTGGTAGATCAATGACATTTCCAGTTATTACAATTGTCAGTCAACATTCCTTAATATTTCATAGGGGCCTGTCCTCTACATCATTTAGGTTATCGTCACATGTCTTTTCATTATATTAACTTGAGGGTCAAACCAATCACTAACTCATGTCAAAGATTTTGTGGCAATCTGAAGTTATAGAATTTATGACATACGGGAGATTGATACAATTTTCAGGCTGTGGCTTTATAATTCACCTGTCATGTGTGTTGAAATCTCTAGGATAAGTTGAATTAGATGGATACAAACAAGATTGACATGATGTTGCAGTAGATTTGCTCATAAATCTGGGAAAAATGCACAATTTGATGAAACATGTTGAATACGTGCAACTTGTATTGCTGCACTATTATCTCTCCCCCCCCCCCCCCGAATTCACTAAATAAAGCCTTTCACTTTGACACAGGTACCCTTGGGTTTCTTAGTAGTGCAACGGACGTCATCAAAAATAAATGTGCATGACACATGGTGTTATTAACATAAACCTAATAACCCTAATTTGATTGATTTTGCTGCTCTACAAATTGGACTTGCTAAGTCCAACTATTGATAATTGACTCAGTGTTGAGTAGTTAGAGCTGCACTGTATTTCTCATGTGTAATCATGTTGAGCAAACGCTGAAACAATAAATGACTATCATACAGCTGTAGTGATGTGAGCTTTCACCTGCATATTTTCAACTTCATGCCACTCTTTTTGATTTGGCTGCGTGACAAGGCTTTATGACAGCGTATGATGTTTGCACTCCATAAACTCCCTATCATCTCAGTCCAAGTATTATGCGGGCTGTGTATTGCTGCTCCCCTCTCAATACTATGTTTGACATGATTGTTGTTGATGTTTTGTAGTGTGACGTTGTGGTGCTATCACTACGAGATCTCTTCCAGGCTGTTTACCAGCTGAGTCAGCAGAAGAGATCGAGTCGTACCTCCTCTACCGTCTCAGTGGATAGTGCGTCTAGAGCTAGTGTTAGCTCTAACAGTGCTTCTATATCCGCTAATAAGGGCGCTGACACGCCTATATCTGAGCTTCCTCTCAACATAACACAACCTTCCTCGCCTACAAGTACAGAATCACGGGCTAGTCTACATAGTGACACTAAGATAGAGAACCCACCTGATGTGATACCGGTGGTGGCTCTGACTGATGAAATCATACCAGAGGTGCAAGAACCTAAAGTGTTAAACATTGAGAGTGAGAGTGTACCGCTGGGACCTGTGGATGTGCCAAGATCTACTGCTGACGAGCTTCCTGATTTAGAGATCGGAGCAGAATCCAGTACATCAGACCCTCAGGAATCAAGTATACTCAAACAGGTAATGCTCGTCCTAAGAGTAATAGAAGATCTACTCCTCCTCAACAATTTGTGAATTGATTTTTTTGTCAAAAAGTACAACTCATATTATGGATGATATATAAATATATGTACAAGGTACACGGAAAAATCATATGTTATGAGCCATAGTAGAGTGATTGTTGGTTCACCCTTGCTCACTATCCAAAACTTCTTGTACAAGTGAATTGAGTTATATTGTAAATTATTCTCTTTTCTGCTTGAAGATTGAGAGAGAACTGAGTTTCACACTAGACACAAATGCTGGTGAAGGACTGGTGAGTTGTTATATTTAGAATCATCTCTGTGATGCAGCGGTAGTGGTTTTTCTCTTGCTGATGTACATTGTGCAAATTAATGTTTTGTTTGGTCATCCAGGTTAATTGATTTACCATAATTACCAGCTATCAATTCCATCAGACTTACTATAAATACATTATAAATTTAATTAACTTTACACCCATGTCAGATGATTACACCTAACACATCATTATTTACCCAGTTTTTTTATGTTTTCTCATGATTAGCCGATGTATTGAAGGTTGGTTATAGAAATGTTAGTTGTGCCACTTTATCTAAACAGTTGATGTGGCCTTTTATTAAGGAGGGATTTTGCAGAAAAAGTGTTCGGCTATGCAAATGAGTAAATTTATCACTAGATTACAAACCTTTGTTTGCCGATATCCCCAAATCCTTTTACATGGAATTTTACAGGAATTGAAGAAGATTGATGATGTGACCAAGACTGAAGCTTTTGAACAGATTTCATCTCCTAGTTCCAGTATTCGCTCTAATGTCTCATCTAAACCAGCCGTACCTGACAGCGTGTCGATCACATCCAATGAGCCACAGTCAGCTTCTGCTGCTCCTGTCATAATGTCCACTGCAGATGGAAAACCTAGTGCCATCAATGCAGACAATCCATGGGATAAAGATATAGACTTTGGTGCTGATCCATTTTTCTCTCTGCCTGACTCTAGTAAAACTGGTACGGTAGCGGTAGACAACTCGAGTCCATGGGGTGGAGATACTAGTGGTGCTGTAAGCAGTCAGCCCGCTAACAGTGATTCTTGGGCTGCTTTTGGATCTTCTGATGACTGGGCTACCTCAGACAAGACAGATATCAGTGTGAAAGAGGATAATCCCTGGGGAAGTTCAGATCCGTGGGCTGAAAGCTCACCAGCCGGTGACAAACTGGATGCTTTGGTGAGTGAATTGTAGTAGTACAAAACTTGAACTTGACTAAAAACTGAACATCAGCTGCTGCCTTTGTATGTATTGTCTTGATGGGTGAGAAAGTTGTAAACATTACTTGTTTATTGTACTATTTGCAAGATTGATTTATTCTCCTGTTCTAAGATAGTATGACAAGCCCATTTTCTCCTAGTCATATGAATCTAGGGAGTTGTCAAACCTCTTGTAAGGAAAAACGGTCTGGCCAGAAACCAAGTATATAATGACATTTGGCTAATAAATCAATTTGAAAAAGTTTGATAATAATATTACTCTATTTTTTGTACATCCATCTTCCGTTCCCATTATTATGGCAACTCACCCCTTTGCTCCTTATTTACAGGGAATGAGTGGTCCATTTGATGTTGAGTTTTCACGAGGTGTTACTGATTTCAAAGCGCCTAGTAATGATGATGAACCCACACAAACTGTGATATCGAAATCTATAGAGATAGAGCAGATCAAGGAATCCGCTGAACCTACAACTAAAGAAGATAAGTCAAATGGCATGTTGAAAGACTTATCAGCAGAACAAAACGAAGTCGTCGGAGCAGGTGATATTGGAGCAGATGATGTAGCAGTGACTGATGTGTCTATGACCAATACAGGAACTATCGTTACTGAGGACTCAGTTTTGACAAATGGGCCAGCTGCTGTCCCTTCTGACCTATTCGGAGAAAAGAAAACAAGTGATGATAGGAGATTAGATGCTGATGATCCATTCGGCTGTGTAACTCCCGACCCTGATGACCCATTCAATGCTGAGCCTGATCCGTTTACCGTGACATCGAATATACTAACAGCAGAGAAACCCCTGGTTCCAACACAGAACAAAGATGAAGATCCCTTCAATTTAACAATATCAATGAAAGAGAAGCCTTCCGTTGAACCATTTTCCGCAGCCAAAGATGCAAAAGACAATTTTCCGGAGGTTTATTCTCCTGACGCAGAAGAAGACTCAGGTCTTTCCAGCCAACAAGTTGGTACAGAATCGAAAACCACCTCTGGATCTGCTGATGTCACTAATGACCCATTCGGCTCCTTATCCGTATTTAGCGTAAACACTCCAAAAACAGATATACAGCTAGCTGATCAATGTGAGAGTTTGTTTGCTAGTGAGAAATCTGAAGTTGTTGATGGTTCAAAATCTTCCGACCCATTTGCTGATTCAGATCCGTTCAGTAACAGTGACCCGTTCGCTGACGACCCTTTTGGCAGCGATCCATTCTCTAATCAGAACGATCCATTTGGCAGCAAAGAAGATCCGTTCAGTAAACACAGCCAATTTGGCAGTGACGACCCGTTTGGTGGCGACAAGGTAGCGAGTTTCGCCTCGAGTGATCCTTTCGCCGATGTTGATCCTTTTGCATCCAGCATATCTTCAGTAAAGTCACTGAAGGTTGACTCTGATCCCTTCGGTGATTCTTGGGGGAGTTTTCCAAGCAACAAAGGTGAAGTAACCAATGATCTAAGTTCACAACTGCTGCAACCAAGTACTGCAAGTGGTATAGCGCTAGTAACACCAAAACAACCAAAAGCTTCTTTTGTTGTTACTATGAAACCTGAAAAGAATATCAGAACCTCACTTGAAAGTGAAAGTATAATCAAGGCTGTAGAGAACAATGTACTAACTGAATCCGACAATGATACTGATGATGACCAGTTATCCTCAGGACCCCCCAGTTGTCCCCCTCCATCTCTACCTCCGGGTATGGTTGTGTCTGTCAATAAGGAGACTATCCCTCTGCCTGCAGCTTCACAACCACCAGTCAGGAAACCTCCTCCAGCCATTCCAGCTCGCAGACCAACTTCAAATCTGATCAGCCCTCCAGCGGCTCTACCTCCTGTACCGTCTAGATCTCGTATAGGTAGAGGTCAATCTCAGCTTGATTCACAAACTTCCACAAGCATCGATTTGACTATGGTTACATCAAATGGTACTACACAGCCTCCTGATATGCCCCCGCCTTCACTTCCACCGCCAAAACCTACACCTCCATCTCTACCAAGTCGATCTATATCGGCTGAGCCGCCCAGACTACCAGAGCGACAAAAAAGCTCTAAATCGTTAGTCGAAGAGAATCCCTCTGTTATAGGCAGTAAGTCAATACCACTCTCACTCCCTCCTCGTTGTTTTGAACATGACAATGTATGATAATGTCATGTTTTGCTTTTATAGTTATATAAACTCATTCCCGATCTGCACAGTCTGATTTTTGAAAGAGCAGACTTTGGTATTGAAATACTGTTTGCTCTCCCATACTGCCTGTCTTTATTTAAACATTGTGTGCTATATATTTATTTGTTTAGATAATCGAGCAAGTTTGGTAGATAGTACCAAACCATAAACTAACCATGGTTTAATAATGTAAGTATAGGCTGAATGCAGGGTAGGTGAAAGGGCTTTGCATGTAAACCCGGGATGGGGATTAACATTTTATTCAAACCCGTACTTTAAGTTATTACCCCCTGACTGGCTCGTCTCCCTGCCAGGTCAAACACTATTCTATTCACACACACTCTACACATCTCATATTCAATTTAACAGGCTGTGGGAAAATGTGTTGTAGTGTGATCTTTTTTAAGATACGCCCTTCATATAACAGCTTGTTTTTAGAGGTGACTCGCCTACATGATATCTTATTTTGGCATTTTAGCTTCTAGTCTTAGTACAGTAATGATCTAATACAAAACAGCTGCAGAGAATCCCTTTTTTTTTGTAGTTCACATGCCAATAACCCTATCAAGTTTGCATGGTGCTCTTTTATCCTGAATGATCAATACTGTTGCATGTAAAATGTAAGGCTTTTGCAAATGAAATCGTATATATTTTGTTGGACGTGACAATGTTTAATGCTAGCATCAAAAATACAGTTTTAGCGCATACTCTTACTACATGTATGCTTTACCAAAGAAAAATGATACTTTTATGGCTATTTGACTTTTTTTGTGAAAGTGAAAACAAAGTGTTACAAAACCTTTGACATATTGGAATTATTGTTATCATAAAAAATTCTGAGAATATAATGGTGCATGTACTCTGTCACTTATCTACAGCTCATCATGGGATTTTAGTTGATCTTTGTTTTGCGTTGTCTGATGTATCCCATGATGCATCACTGATTCTTTATCATCCCATATGGGCTCTCCCTCCATGTCTGATCCTATCTCCTCACTTGGGACATCTTTATGTAATGTGCTGGGATCATATTCATGTCCTGCACTCGATCTCCTAATATTTACCCCATTTAAAACATCGACCAGTCTTTGCAGGTCTTCCTGTTCGACAGATGTAAGTTTGCCTGCTCGCTGTCTCCGCTTTGCGTCTTCTACTAAGTCATACACATCTTGTTCATTGTCTTCTTCAGAACCAACAAGGTTAGCATTCCGTATTTGCTCTTCAAGTGTAAGGTCAGGGTTACTTGACATGACGATTCCATCGATTATTGGATCACCCTCGTTGTCACTGCCTATTTCCTGTCTGTCTACACTACCATATCCTCTTATGAGCACTGATGGGTCCATGACTTTTTCCTGATCTTTCAAAGATTCGTTTACAGTGTCCAAGTAAGAATGCTCAGTAGGTAGATCTCTGTGATTACCAGCGGAATACTCGTCATAGAACTCCGGCTCCCCTTCATTGTCCTTTCCTAAGCTTTCTGCTGGTATATCGTCATACACATGGAATCCTGTGAATATAAGAAGCAACACAATTTATACACATTTTTTAAAACTGAAGTCTTTTTTTCTGGTTATATTTGCACACATAAGGAGTATGATTATCTTCAGACTTACCCTGAGATTTAGTTTCGATAGTTGAATGAGATGGACCCAAAGTCAATACCACTAATAGTATCACTATTTCAGGCTGACTACAGTTTACTAGCGACATTTCTTACTTTTAAACTGTTGCAACGAAGACTGTCTTATGTTGTGTTGATTGAAACTCGACCACTAGTATGTCATGATTCTCAGTGCATGGGTATCCAATTATTTTGACTTAATTATCTGGTCCCTGTGATCACAACAGGTAATTATATCGGCCACTCAAGCATTTCTATTGACAAACTATACCATGCTCATATTACTTTAGTCATGTTCATAAGCATGTAAACTGTACAAAAATATGTATATGGTCATAGTTAGGATAGCATAAATGGTATTTTATTTTGTTTGTACTTGACATATATTGTACAGTATGAGCTTACAATGACAGAAATGAAGAACTGACAACATTATTTTTACTGTAGTTGTGTTCTCCTGTTAAGAGAAATCGCAATTCCTCAGCATACGAATGATCAGAATTATTTTGAAACTCATAAGGTTCCTTCTCATGCCTCATCAATTAAATACACCATTTTTTTGTATGTTCCGCCCATAGACTTAATAATAATAATTATCATTATCAAGTCTATGGCTGCGCCTCTTGCCAATATGAATATACCAAGCAATAACTCCTTGAATAAACATGCATCATCTGAGGTTGTTAACAAAGTTGTGTTCTTGCAAGGTTGTTTTAGGGTATATCCCACTCTTCCCTGGTTCTCCCAAAATAATGCTGTTAATAACTGTTTTTTCCTTTCAAACATCAAATTGGTTATTGATTGCCTATTAGCCAATAGGGTGTCTTGATGGCTGAAACTAGACCAATGGAGACACCAGGTTTTGGAGGCTATTATCAAAAGTTAAACCTCACTTCACTTGTCAGCGAAAATTTCTTGATGAACGTTGACATTGATTCAAATTGTTATCTAGTCTATTTCTAGAACAAGTTGTTCCCTCTGTGGTGGCGGACACAGCTAGCCCTTAATGGCGTTCGGGATGGCGATTGCGGCCGTAGGCGGCTGTTAAGGGGTTGGGTGGGCAAGCTGCCCAGGCTAACTCTCCCCCTTGTTTATTTGTAGTATTTTGTAAACTAAAACTACACAAATGGTTTAGATGTCAACTCATTTACCACAGCAAACAATCTTTTAGCTCTTGCTACACTTTATTAGCTAATGACAGGCATTAAAAAGACAGATCTGTAGGAAAATGGTTGAGGGGGACACATTCATCAAGTAAAAAATGGACAAGAACAAGTTTGTTCTCTCTGTGGTGGCAGAGGGATATTGCAAAAGTTGGGTATCGACTATCAAGGCGCCGAGACTTGGTCAGTATTTCTTTTTATTGTCACATGAGGCTAAGATGTCCATAGCACCAGTGTATTTGGACAGTTTTTGTTGATGCAAATACTCTAATATTTATAGTTTTGTATTTCTGCTATAAAAGCAATCAGACAAGTAATTATCCGAGCTTTCCTATGTTAAATCCTTGATAGCTATTATGAGTCAGTGTTTGCCAGTGTTGATTAGAGAGCAGGGCAACATGGCAGTGTGAGGGACGAAGAGCGCACACTCCCCTAACTTTGGTATTAATTACAGGAGTGTAAGGTCCCGTCTTGCACACTTCTTGTGTTTGTTATATATATTTCTGATACTATTAATACATCAATACTATAATTATCGCTTTGATTGTTTTGACACAAGGTAAATTTTGGTTCTATTTTGTGTAACGGTGTAATGTGTAATGGTGAAATTGTATAATGTGTAATAGATAGCACTCTTAACTTTATGGACCTCTGAAATCCACCTAAGCAATCATTAACTTGAATATGTGTGCCTTACAAGGGTGAGGCCTAAAAAAATGTAATTGAGTTTCCAACCAATGGTTGCCCGTACTATGAAAGTAAAACAACCTTCTAAAATTAAATGTGAAATATAATTATGAGTATAATATTGTAGTTATGAAATATTGGATTAAATCAAAAGGTAGGGCGACTTGTAATACAATGACCGGTATTCCTCTGGCTAAATGCTCGCCAAGACAATTCAATATATGTGGTGACAGCTTCACCTTCAATGAGACTCAAGATTCACTTGATCCTCTGCAGGAAATTACAAATGGCAGACTCGCCAATAACAATGGAGCTTCAACAAGATTATAACGGATGATCAGTCGATATAACCAAGGACTTACCTTTGCCTTGAACTGGAGCTTTATAATAATTATTTTATCAAACAAATTTCAACCTTGAATATTGCCAGGCATTATTAATAAGAGTTTTCACAACTGTGATAAACTCACCTCGCCAACTGCTCTGACGGAAAGCTGCTCGCTTCCTTCGGCTGGAATTCAATACGTATGTTTCTGAGTAATTCAATAATCTCACTAAGTTCTTGGTGTGGAATATACATTTTCGATTATAATTATTCCAATAAAATTCAATCTAAGAAAATTGCACATAACACAACCTTCGTCAAGGCTGTTCCAAAATGAGCTCATGTTAAGTGTCTCTGCAGCTCTTTATATAGTCACAGAAATGAAGAGAGGGAGTTCATTGGTCACAACAGGTATCGTTCCTATTCGATATCTAATTCGATCTTAGGAGTCGCTTAAATGTCGACATTATTGCAACATTTTCTTTGTTTCCGCTAACAATGGTCTTGCCATCTTTCTGAAGAGTTCTCGAGTCCAAATCAAGCATTTGAATATCTAAATTCTAAAACTCAAAAATATAAAATAATCTCATCAAGTTAATTAGAAAAGTAAGGCATTATCAGCTAAAAGTAGTAAAACGTCATAATATAAAAATTCATATTAATGTATTAGTTATCACTTACTTACAGCAGTGCGTATCAAGTTTCTGCTTAATATTTTCCAGTGTAATACTTTTATCTTATAAGCTGTCTTTTCAACCATCTGTCAGCATACTGGAATTGTTAGTTAATACATCACCTGATGTCCTGTAAGTAACTTTATAATTATTCTGAATTAATATAAATTTTGTTAATGTTTGCTGGTAATGGTAAACTGTGTTGTCTTCATAGAACACTTAACTGGAATTATTTTGATATAAACTGTTTATGAATATGTATGTTAATTCAACCATTACGCATAATAATGTGTGAAAATTCATTATTTTCAGATATGTCTTTCTATTGCAACCATTTAGTCCACTCAACACTCCTAAATATACCCAATGCTATTATGAGACGACAAAATTACGCCAGTGAGTTTAACCATAATGTTTTGTTGTGTTATGTTAGCGCTGACTGTTAAAAAGGAAACTGTTTTTGCTGAACATATATATCTTTATTGCCTTGTCGGATATTCCAACCATTTAGAGGTCAAACACACAAGCAGAACAGGCACTTCTCTTCTACTCATTGTTGCTCATGTTTATTTTGTATGGAGTTACCCCTTCCTGTTGAAGAAAGGGGAAACTCCATATAAAAAGTGTTTTGTTTATTTATTCAAAGTTTCAAATGAAATGTCTTTGACTTGAACTTTGAGACTATTAAGTTTGTGTGTTGGTGATGTTTTACGATATTTTATTGGGAGCATCTAGCAGAGGCATCTTACTGGTAGCATGGTTTACATAGAAAGGAAATAGCCACTGCATTGTGGTCATTATAAAAGAACAATAGAATCTGACATCACGTCCTGTGATGTCTGTTAGCAGACTAATTAACTGTCATCGTTAAGGCATGGTATATATAACAGAGACGTTAGATGTTAATTCACTTAATCGATGACTAACTTTTGAGATGTCTTTTGACATTAAAATCAGATTAATTTTTATGAATAGGGAACTTAAATTAAAAGTTACAATCATTGCATAAAACCAAAAAGAGCTATACTGTACCATCAAAATGACTCGTGTCCCGAGTATATACAGTAAAAAAACCTGTGATGTGCTCCTGAGGGTTCTCCAAAAGGAACTGCCCGAAAGGAACTGCCCTCCTACGCTTGCCCTGGCCTTTTCATATCGCCACGGCTTACAAGTTACGAGTCTTCCGTGTTCGGGAAGGAATGTTTGGATTTTGCAGACCCCAGCAGGAAAGTGAGAGATGATCATAAAGTATTTTACAGCACTACATGCATTCGTCAAAGGGGTGTATCAAATATACAAAGCAGACCCATCCCAGGTGAGTAAACCACAATACATTAGCCCAAAGAGAGAGCGCCCTGTCTTATGGACATTTAAAACTGCAATTTAATACGATGCTGAGTTACCTGACTTTAATTGTTTGAAATGGGTTCGCAAGTCTTAAACTAACCCGTTGTTTTTATTTCAACTCCATGAGTCAAGTTACTTGGCATATAATGGCGCTAGTGACACTATATGCCATTTGAAAATTGGTGCATCTTGACACCGAGATCCTAATATATACAATAATGCTTGTTTCTCAAATGTAGATTTTGACTTTTTCTATTGAGAAGGGTATCATAATAAGGTAACGCTTCTGCAGCAAATTCAAGCACATTTAAGTTTTCTTATTTCCCAAATGTGTTGTAGCAGACATAATTAGTGCCAGCGTTATAGGCATGGCATATATAACAATATCACCGACGAGCAATAATACTGCCTGATATCACTCTATCTCCTCTGTTTTTATTGATCCGGGAAACAATGTTACTAGACGACCAGACGATGAGGTGACAATGATATTGATCTATTATCCACAACATGCAGAGGGATACAGCCCTGCTGAGATATCTGTTCCGGACGGGGTCAGGCTGGGCTATAATGCCCATACAGATTCTGGACTGCTCACCATTCTTTATCAGGATGGCGTTTGAGGTTGGTCAATTACACACTTCAAGACTACATTGGTAAAATCCTACTCAGAGGCCGAACTTAATAGTTTGTACAGCTATGCTACATTTTACATTTTTAGTTATATGTCTCATTTTTGACAAGGTATGACTCAAATGTTAGATTTACCATTGATCCTCTTCCACGCCTCCTCTGCATTGTAGGATTACAGGTACAATGCCCAGAGACTAAGCAGTGGACAGATGGTACAGGTAACTCAAAAGCATTTATTATAATCACTATTCAGTGGTCGAGCTATGCAGAGATTGACTAATGACCACTATAAGATAGGCACATAATACTGTAGACTGCAGATCCTTTATATTATTTTAACATAATAGCAGAATAATAGAAATAAACGTTAAATTACTTCTGCGTATTGGTTATGAGTATGAGTTACATTACCATCGATGAGGCAGTTTGTAATTCATCCCTTTCATTACTACTTTGGTTTTAGAGCATCGCCAATATTGTAAAAATTCTTGCTATACACTGTATTAAAAATTGCAAAAAATTTGTTTATACTATTTTAGGCGACATATCACAGAGACTATCTATACCATTATTCGGACCACCAGCATTGATCCAAAAGTCCTTTGTCCCGAAGAAGACCCACTCTACCCAGTCATTGCATACATGGAAGCAGAACAACAAACATGCAAATATGAAAAAATGTCACAATTCAGAGAATACAAGGACAGAGCAGTGGGAACTGCCTGATCCCCAATTATGTAAAGACATTACTCGTTCTAGCGTGCATACATGTCCATGACCGGAAGAGTTTTTCAGTGTTCTCTTGCACACTTTGCTATAATTGTCTGTCTAGTTGTACTTTCCTATCGCACAACAACCTTGCACATCATGTTTTGAACAGTTATATTATGCATATCACCTACAATTTACACAACAACATTATCCACAAGTGGGCCTTGATTTTTTTATTATTCTATATTTTTGATGCATGGACACACTAAATTTCATTATAATATATTCACTGAATTAGATTCTTCTCTTAGAATGGAAATAGTATCATAGCGTTATACAGTTAGGACACTAAACACAGGGACCCATCTGACTGTTATCTGATTGGCTGTCCCTAGTAGCATGAATAATTAGCCTGAGAAATTGTCTTGTTTACAAAATTGCAAACAGTAATTATACCCCTACAGTGTCGATGATTAGGGCATTTCTAGATTGCTACTAGGGACTGGCTATTTTTGCAAGCCCTTTGTTTTGCAAAAGAAAGCTAATGATGCTATTCCAGGTATGGAATTCAATGAATATATTGTATGTATGTATGTATGTATATGTATATACATTGTATCAATATTTCATACGAAAATCATCATTTTGTAAGTGCTCTGTGAAAAAAAATCTAAATATACACGAACATACACTGACAAACAAATAAGTTAGCTTATCCTGTGTTGGTAGCAGACAATCCAAAGATGGTGCTGAAATATATAATTACTTATTTGAAGCTTGGTGCCTGGACAAACTCCATGATTTGAGGTAGCATATTTATCACATTGTCTAACGTGTTAATGCACCTAAGACATTCATCTGTCAATAAAGTTCAAAATCAGAAGATGACATAATTCTAAACAAATTAGAATAATATGACAAATAAAATGTGTGATTGCAGCGTGATTATGATTGACAAGGCAGTTGCTGTTTTTGTCTAGACAAGCATGATCCAATTTGCCTGTGTTTGGTGTTTGAGCCGCAGCTGTCTCACAAGTAGAATGGGAATGACCGGACTGTGTGTAAATTGGATCAAACTTGTATTAGATTTTAGCGAGCTTTGAGCAGGATGGACTCTGAGATACCTCTGACTGACATTGGACCTCTTGCAGATCTGGATGCTCCCGATGAAGAGAAGCAAACAGCTTATACTCAGGTAGATAATGCTCTAAAAATGTTGGTTTCATGTCTATTATCAACCATGGAGTACCTGCAGAGCTAGTGGTGCGAATGGTAAAAATCAGCAAGGAATTCTTCCATCTTCCTCTTGAAACTAAGATGTCAATAGCGCCAAAGCATCTAAATCCCTCCAACAAAAACACATACAGAGGCTACATTCCTTCCTCTGTGTTCGGGAAGGAATGCTTGGATATCGCAGATCCCAGCAGAAAAATGAGAGATGATCTCTCAGACTTCACAACTGAGATGAACAAGATTCCTGAAGAAATGACTAAAGAGAAGATAAAAACTATCGAGGAGTATTTTACAGCCTTGCATAGGCTCGTATTGGTTCTAATCAAGGCAGTTTTCAGAATATATGGTGCCGGGATGAACAAGGTAAGATGTTGTTGATTGATCCCTAAATAATAATATAAAGATATAACTATCAGTTTGTTGAGGGGAACATCCCGAAGCATGGGCGGCGAAATTTTGTTGCCTTAAGGGCTAGGCCGCAATGCTTGCAGGTAGGTCGAAGCATACCTGGGGTCCAACCAAACCCCAGTAGTCGTTGGACTGCAGTGGGATTCGAACCCACAACCTTCATCACTTGCGTGTTGAAGGACCGGCGCTCTAACCAACTGAGCCACCTCCTACTCCTTATGAAATGAAATGTAATTTGATGAAAACAGGTTAAATAAATAAATTAATATTTACGCTATAATTCCAGTTTGTCGATGGGTCTGCAGTTCACCATCCCACGAATATTGCACTTGCTTTCAGAACCTACCTTACATTACAATGAAATGGTAGTAGAACATAATTCTGTCATACAAGCTAATACTGAAATTGTTGCAGTGTAATAAATTGTAAACCTAGAAAATAGGTCGGACCAGATATTATTATAGTAAGATCTATAAAAAAATTTATAAAACTTAACTTTTTGATCACTTTGTTTACACGAGCTAAGCCTGAATCCTTTTTATGTCTTGGTCTGTAAATCTAAGGGTGCAGGATTCGAAGGAATTAGAAATATCAAGAACTTAAATCTGAGTTGTTGGGGCATAGTTAGACCAAGTTTTGGCCATTTGCCTGCATACGGAGTTGCTTCCCTTTGAATGCAACTCCAAATGCAAGCAAACTGGATCAACATCAACATGGTTATTTTGTGTCATTTGTTACTATTCTTTCAGAGCAGAAACTAGATGCACCACATAAATATTGCTGCATACAGACATAGTTGTTTCATGAATCTGAAAATCTTAAATGTTTTACTGCTTGACTTGCTCCAAGTTCATTATTTAGATCTTTGACAGATAGAGCCATTTACAAAAAGACCTGACACAGATGTGACATTGCGACTGAATTACTATCCACAACATCTAGACAGCTACAGTGCAGTAGAAATATCTGCCCAAGATGGCACTGAACTCAGCTGCGAAATGCATGCATACAGTGGATTATTTACAATCCTCTACCAAGATGATGTTGGAGGTGAGCAGTACATGCCGTCAAGATGAATTTTACATCTCTTTATCATGCCGATGCCGGTTATATTTAGCAAGTGAGGGTTAACTGGCAAAAAAGTTTATTATTTGGAGTTGTCCAATCAATGTTATGATGAGGGTAAAGTCTTTATTATGCGCTGGTAAAGTATCTCACCTCTGGGAGTTTGGGACAAATCCCTATCTATTTCCCAAATTCCCTGATCCCATGACCGGATATTATTTCTTTTTACTGCGCTTTACCTTTATCACAAGTATCTTAATATCATTACAGGATTACAGGTACAATGCCCAATAACACAGCAGTGGATTGATGTTAAATGTCAGCCTGGTGCGCTTGTGGTGAATACGGGTGTGGCTATGCAGAGGATGACTAATGACCATTACAAGGTGATGGGCTTGGCAATAGCTTATTACTTAGACTGTCAAGTTAGCCGAGGCAAGGTAGACGGAAGATCAGGATGAAGCAAATATTTAACATTGTCGTCTAAGAGAAAAAGTTGTAAGCAACTGCACACTGGGAGGTAGCATCTTGTATTTGAGCACATATATAGAGATCAATACATGCCGACGGCAATATATTTAATCACAAAGATATGATGATGAAAGTATACACATAACTCATGCATGGGTCGGTGGCGTCACTGTCGTAAACGGCATCACGAGTAATGTGGTAATACCATTAACATATAAATTTATTAATATGTTTATGGGTATTACTGTAAGCCAATATATGGGACTTTATAAACTCTACAATACCCCAAATTAGGGGTGATATTGATGTAAGAAGAGCTAACCAGCTAGGTATTGTGCCTCGTTAACCGTAGGGAATAGGTTGACATGTTTCTTCCATCAATGTTCGCGATGTTATCACACATTCGGTGGAAAGTAGCATGATGCTAAAATGCAATTTATGTGTTGAAGTCTGATTACTGAAATGACATTATCAAGTCAAGGATTTCCTTGACCAAGTCTATCATAGAATGATATAATGCAACTTTCACTCATGCTATCACATTCAACGCATGTTTATTTGAGCTGTCTGATGAATTGTCGGGTGGACCGCAAGAGGATTGAGATTTCAGGAACTGGAAGTTATCCCTTCAACAGGAGGGAACAGACAACTACTAAAACTAAATGTTCGTCAAGGAAATATCTTCTCCACTTTTACACATTACTAACCATTTTATGCCCGATCCCAATATTATAGGCTAACTTAGTTTTATTTATAATTTTATTTATAATTCATATCACAGAGTCAAGATGAGCAACAGCGAAAGAATATCAATCCCATTTTTTTTCATGGGGCCATCAAGTGAAGTGATTGATCCTTCAGATTTGTGTCCTGATGAAGAACCAAAATACCCAACAATATCATGGAGACAATTCCAACTTGGCAGACTAGCATCGTTTAAGGAATGCAAGGACAGGATACCAAATGATGACAAGACTGAATAAAGGATTCACTTGGCGTTCGCTCTGTACCTTAGCTGTAGGGGTACAGCTATTATATGTAGGTATAAGCATATAGCAGGTTATTCATAGAGGTACGAGGCAACAGAAATGATATATTTCAATACAAATAAGCTCAAGCATCACATAAAAATAGAAACGATTTCAAAATATAATGAACACCAGATGATTCTGATATACATAAATAAATACAAAAAATAGATCTGATATAGCTTTGATGACTGATTATCACAATAAATCAGGAAAAAATGATGAAATGAGATCACTATTTTCTGGCCATTAAACTAGCCCAAAAATTGTTTGTTGCCAGACTATTGAAAGCCAAAGCTTGTGTTGGGTCTGCGGGTGGAAAGACACCAAAAGGTTGATTGAATAAGCCAAACGCAGGTCCAGCAGAAGTCAGAGGAGAGGTTTTTACTTTCAGCTTTTCTATCTCAGCCTCCTGCAGTCTCTTTTCTTTCGCTCTTCTATTCTGGAACCAGATTTTCACCTATACAACAGAATCGGAGAGTTATAGTTAGTTATAGAGTTATAGTTCAGCTCATCACATGCTATACTCTAACGATTATGAATGGATGGCGCCACATTAGCAGCAATAAATTTTTATCAACTTTTTGATATGTTTTAAGTCTTTGATCAGCTTTGTATTCATAATGATTGGGAAAAAGTGATTGATTTAAATGCTCTATAACCAATGGTAATTTATCAAGCAGTAATAATTTCGCTTTTCCATAATGAATATTGATGTCGTGTAATGGATCTAAAAATGTTCCAATAAATTGTCGTGTACAGCAGTGACACAACTTCCCACGAAACACACAACCTGCCGGCAACAGGTAGGTGAGTACTTATAAAACTATTTGGTAATTACTGAATAAATAAATCAAAATAATAATTCTTTAACTTAATCCTATGTCCGAACAACCCTCGGAATGCTAAATAGAATGTGGGCTGCCTGGATTGTAAATGTGTTTACTGACGCCATGTGAAACTGAAATTATTCAACAAAATGATGTTTCTTCCATGCCAACAAGATGTTTTATAGATAAAGATAAAAATTTCCTTTGAACTCACACAATTCATTTAAATTCTCATTACAAAATCAAATTGCATGAAATTGGCTGATAATCTTTTTAATTATTGATCTCTATGAAGATGATAAAGTAGGATGCTGCAAGCCTGATATTTTCATTACAGCTAATGAAAGAACTGACCATGACTCAGAAAAAAGGGATGATACGACAAACATTGTTTGAATGGTTCTAATATTAATGTGAGTACTTAATTTACTCCATTAATTTGATCTTTTAACTTCGAAAGTTGGGCTTGACAATGGAGCTTGTCTTAATTAGTTGGCTAAAATTGATTCAATTGAGATTTATTGGGTGCCTAGAGTCAAGAGAGGCAAAAGTCAAACAGCAATTGATACACTAGCCGCACCAAGATGTGTACTATTAATATGTCAGCTGCATTCAATGTCTAGAAGCTAGACTAATTTGGAACAACATTAGCGATACCAAAATTAGATGTCAACAAAAATAAATTATATCTTCATTTTTTTCCGTTATTTGATTAAATGCCCTTCGTCAGACACATATTTGTTGAACAAGACTCTTACCTGGGTTTCGGTTAGATTGAGAGTTTTTGAGAACTCCGCTCGCTCGGTTATAGAGAGGTATTGCTTGTTTGTGAACTTCTTTTCTAACTGCACCAGTTGAGTGGTAGTGAAAGGAGTACGCGGTTTTCTGTTAGACTTGTGTTTTCTCAGGGTACATTTACCAGGTGGGATAGGCTGACTGCTTAGGGAACTTCCTACAATGATGAAAAAATAACAAACTTTTGAGGAAGTGGCAAAAAGGTTGTTGCTAAAAATGGATCCATTCATCACTCATCTTGTTAAACCAATTCTTACCACAAAACTAGTGAAACAGAGGCCAAACCACACAATAAATTTGGTCAGTAATATATTATTACTGTCGGTCAAACTGATTTGCTTTTCCTCGTTGAGAAATTCACTGAAAATATATTAAGGCTTCGCTGATGGGCATTCCAATTCAGGGAAAAGATAATGAATGGGATCTGGACATATAATTAAAATACTGTTCATGATTTGAAAATATCATAATTAATTATAAAATGAGACTTACGAGGTGACTGAGGGGACGTTGGTGAGAGGAGGGAAGCCGCCGGATTGGACATCAGTCCTGCTGACATTAGCCATGGATAAAACAAAGCATGGTGAGGTAACTGAGCTGGTGGTGCTGCCATCGAATGTCTCATAAAGCTGGCTCTCTGCTGTAGTGCTGCCGCCATGGACAGAGCAGGTAGGGTAGTGGCCGCAGAGGCAGCATTGTCTGTGATATTATTGTTACTCCCGGTAGAGTTGGATATGTCACTATGTGGAGAAGAGCAGTTTGAGTGATTGGAGCTATGCTGGTCTGTTTCCTCTGTTTGGTGCAGTAGTGTGGAGTTTTGACCTGATGGGTGATTCTCTTCAGAGTCTCGGCTGTTAGATAATAAAGAGTCCACACTAAAGCTCAGCTTTTTAGATGGTGAAGTTGGTGGTGAAGACACCGTAGGTGACTGAGGTGATCCCATCATTCTCCTCTCTGGTTCTACCGTGATGATACCAAGACTTGTTAGATGACACTCTAAAAAAATAACTGTACGATTGAATATGTTCTTGTCCGATGCTCAAAGAAGGAAGCTGAGATCAACAATGATGACTAAATTGATGAGATGAGGATTTTATATGCCGTAATGTTTCTATGCCAATGAAGTATTTTTTCTAACAAGATTATGAACTGGTTGTTAACATGTGAAGCGTATATAATTAGTGACAAGACAATCATTATTTTATGTATCCATAGCGATGATAACTTATTTAACGCTGTGAAAGCCACCAATAAAATTCCACTCACCCTGTACTCAACGCTGTCATTGGCTAAGCTTTGTTGTGATATTTTTACGGCAATTCAACCATTGGCTGTAACGCTCTGCTGACTTGAGCCACAAAAAGACCTGAGGACAAACAACAGTTATAACCACTGCTACCGCAAATCACAAAACAACTTCTTCAGGTTATAATATCATTTGCAACTAGATGAAGACATCCCAAATACTGGTTTCAGAGCTAAAGAAGGAATGATCATACTGGTAGTTATTTTACCAGGTTGTTTTCAGTGGCGTACAGGAGACATCAGATAATAACAGAGTAAAGAGCCAGAGCCAAAAAAATATAAAATATTTTATTTTCATCAGGTTAAAGCCTGTTGAAAAAAAGGATGACTAAGTAGGAAGTAAAAGATGCTCGCTATAATCAAATTGCTTTTTAATTGTTGTCAGGTTGTAAGGATTGGACTGTATCTCAGCTATGACCTTAGTTTACCGCTTAAACTGTGTCGGGATTTCATTATCAACCACTTTTGGGAAAGTGGTTGATAATGAA
Source organism: Membranipora membranacea (assembly GCA_914767715.1). Classification (NCBI taxonomy): domain Eukaryota; kingdom Metazoa; phylum Bryozoa; class Gymnolaemata; order Cheilostomatida; family Membraniporidae; genus Membranipora; species Membranipora membranacea. The sequence goes on along the minus strand of OU612065.1, from coordinate 13,633,056 downwards.
ATGCCTCTACCAGCATCCCGCCACCGTTTGAGCGCTTAAACTACTATGACCTATGAGAAGTTTCAAAGCTGGTCTTGACGGACAATATAACTCAATTTGCAGACTTCCCTGTCTGTCTGTCTGTCTGTCTGTCAGTTTGCCTGTTTCAGATTTGACAATTTTACAGTAAAATTTACCTGGAGCAATGTCTGAGACAAAGATATTTAGGACAAAATTGTTAGAAGCCATTAAAATCAAACAAATCATAACCACTGGGTAAATGTAGACTCATTACCTAAGTTTTTAAGTGGATTCTAAATCATATCTGACAGCCAGGCTGATAAAATTTTTCTGATAAAATCTCATGACATTTTTGGTATATTATCATTGATAGCGATAACTTAATAACCAACAAAATAATAATTATTGTCAATTATTTATCTCCCTTAATTCCCCTGTTTTGGTGTAGCTGATATAAATTATTTCCAAATTTGTTTCTAAATGTTTTCTAATAAGAGCATTAATTGTTTGATCTTTAAATAAATGCCAGCGCAAATTAAAACCTCAGCGCATTGTATTCAGCCCACATTTGAGATTTGTAGATGCCATAAAACAAAGCGCCATCATAACCAGTGCCAAAGTAGAACTGTCTCACCTTATATGAATATTCTGAGCAGCATGTACATGGGATCGAGATATGATTGTAACGTTAGCACCATGTTATCCTTTCCAGGGCATTTAGGTTAGCGTAATCTAGGAAGATGGCATTATTGCGGAGGATTGGTTTAAATGTATACAATAAAGAAAGAAAATGGAATGATACTGGAAATGCAGGTACAAAGTTACCAAAGATGTGTTAAAATACCCAGGATATTGCTTGGCTTCAGCTGTTACCGAAATTCAGTCTAAATGTGGATAGGCCAATCATTATCATAATCTAATATTAGATTCAACTTTGACAGCAACATTGACCATCAAAACTTCCGCCTGATGGTGAACATGAGTTTGGGGATGATTCAAAAATTAAGGATTACCATATCAGACCATGAATTATGAATATCTAATCCCGAATTGCAATACCTCTTGCACCATTAGTGTGTACACAAATTAATGCAGAGCTGATTTCATATGCACAATGGAGTCAAATGGTTTTCTTTTCAGACAAATCAAAACATTTACCATGTATCGAACCAGAATATTGGTATGAATAGTAATTTTTTTTGGAAAAAGCGATTTAGCAATATCAAGGAACTACAAGGTCAAAAGATTTCAGTTTCTGCATGCAAAGAATCTGCATAAATTTGATCACGAACGCAAGTCTTGGCTATCTCAGTGATGAATAATACAATAACTGCGAAGGCACAACGTCTTTCTATCACTGATTATTATCACCTTGTATAGCATCTTGGTAGGATATTTTCCATGACGAGCGAATGAAATTAAGACATATATTGTGAAATAAGGGAGAAAGCGATGGTAAAAGGATGAAAAAGGCAGAAAAAAATGGTAAATGTATGTTATACGGAGGATCATGTAATTGAGAATTAAATTGATACTAACCTCATCAGTTTAATTTTGAACTGTATGCGTACTACAAACATTGATGAATTTAAAAGAATAGAAATTTCTTAATTTGACTATTTTGCGCTTCGAATGCGGGTAATAAAAACATGATTTTATGGTCATAGGATTGCATTTCATACATTACGTAGATTTTTCAATGCAACGACTTTCCTCTCTTATCTCATTGTCAAGGTTACAGGTGTCTTTTAGTCAATACCTACCTGGTACATGCTTATTAGAACTTTGAAAAATTGTGAGTTTATGGTGCAGTCATTGGCATAATTAGATTTATTCAACAAGTGATTCTGATTTGAGTAGTATACGATGAGATTACTGTAGAATGGCTATTCAACATAATACATAAGAAGCATTGAGAATTCTTACAAGGAGTTGTAAAAGATCAAATGGTAAATGGTCACCGGTAGGGGATTCAGCATCACAAATATTCCTTGTTACCCAATGGTTGACTAAGCCAGATTGTTATCAAATATGTATAATAACAATATGCAAGTTTCCAAAGGGAAAGTCCCATGTAAATACAATCAGAAAGAGGAGACATTCTTCTGATTAGGACGTGTAGCTTACATCTTACAAACGTTGTAAGCAAACAGAATAATTGACCAGAGAATGTAACAGGTGTCAGCGTTTTGGATGCCGATTGAAATTTTTAGCTATCAATCATTTGACCCCCAGGCCATCTGGAAACACCCAACATATTACTTCTTCACAAAACTTCTAAAGCAAGGATAAACCGAATTTCAAAGATGAATTGTTTATCAATGCATTAGGCTACTTTTGGATTGTGGTACGTAAATTGAAATGTCTATAAATTAGGAAATGGACTGTCAACGGAATTAGTTATTAAATTTTTTGGATTTTAGTGGTATTTTTATGCAGATATCTATTATTCTTTTGGAAGAGATTCCAAAACTAATCAATAAATCAAACAATTTGTAACAAGTTGATTATGAACCCAAGTGTTTTGATAATTGATGTAATGCAAATAATTAATCTCTGCACCAAAAACTGGATTAAAATAGGTGCCTGATAATTGATTAAAGAATCATTAAAGGAAAGAATGAGTCAATCAAGTTCAAATTATTAAGTTAAGGCACTTATCTCAAACTCTACGGCTCAGGGGTTTCAATGAAAAACTTTCAGTGTATGGAGATTAAACTTGAGGGCGTCAGCCTAATTAGTGATTGAAACTAGGAAGCTCAGTTTGATCAATGAACTCCCTTTCCCAGGGAGTTCTTTGGTTTGATCCACCTTGTAGATTCTAAGTAAGGGGAGCGGCATGCTATTTCTGTAATCAAAGTGGTTCAAAATACAAAAACATTGTCTTCAAAAGAATTTCCACTTGTGGACAACGTCATGATCTGACCTTAATATTCATCGAAGAAGTGTTACGGATAGATCCCCACCTCAGGTACCAAAATTTGGTGCTAGCTAACATTGAGTAAACCCCAGAACTACAAACTAAAAACATCTCTAGCTAAAACAGTTTACTAAGGTAATTGTTAAATAACATACGATAGATTGATTGATTTTAAATCCTAAAGACCATGATTTGAATCCCAAAAATATAAAATTAAACCCACTCGTTGATAATAAAGCTTGTTGATGTCAAGTTTAATATTCTTGATGGTTTTGCCAGTTCCTTTAGTGCATAAAAAGGACACATCATAATGCATCAGTACCAATGAAAAACCAAACACAAGCTTTTTCGAAAAATTTCTGTTCATGATGAGGGTCCGGGAGGGAGGTGAGTAGAAGGGAAAAGTTGATTATCTGGATAAGAACATGGTTGAATCGATTCCAGAACAGGTGAACTAATTGAAAGACATTTTATTGCCATAAAACAGTAAATCAAATGAGCCGACAATAATAAAACCATCATCAATATTAATAACGAATTGGAAAGAAAAATTATAGCTTAAATTCTAATTTCCACAAAGAGATTTATTGGTGTTTATTTATACACAATGACTGGGATGTTTGGACTATTTCTTAGCTGTATTTGTCCACTACCAGATTCAGATCTTGGTTGCACATCTTGTAAATTAATTTCTTAAAGCCTGTAAGGGAACGCCTACCCTTAATTTTTTGCTTTTTACACCGGAGGTGTGAATAAACTTTCATTGGAGAAACATAAATCAAGAGTAAAGTTGTAACTCATGAGCTATTTGTCATATTGTGAGACCAGTGGCGCCGTCTGCTAATAAACCGCATAAAGCCAATGCTATAAATTGCTCAATAAATAATCAAAGACTGGATTCCAGGACGGGTATGCTATAGCAGCCCCCAGGAAATCTATCTCAGAGACAAAGAACCCGCCAAAGGAACGGCACAGGTACTCGAGATTTATAATTGGTTATGACATTATTGACAATAAAAATCACAATTAGCGTCTTTTTTGGATCCCATCAGATTTTTTAACATCCATTCACCTTTAATAATTTAAAGTTTGTCAACAGAAGCGTGTGATAGAAATATTGAATAATGATATCCATTGGTTTATAGCACCCAGTAAGCATTCCAGGCCTATCTGATGGGAATATCATATCGGTAACTCTAATGGGCCATGTAACTACACATCTTCAAAACTAGAGATTCATCCAATTTGACATGGTGACTAGATCAAAGCAAAAGCAGCACCTAATCAGAGCAATTATGGCACAATCGTTTTAATTTTCCACCTTTCCTTTTTTTTATCGTTGTGTGAGATCTTACCATAAAACAGTTTCATAAATGAGGATATTTATAGAATACATAGACCATTCAGCGCAGATATCGCTGGTGAGATACAATTTTTGGCAGCGTGACACATAAAATCAGCCCTGTTTGAACAATGGACACATTTCTTGAACATAAAATTACCAGGATGTGTTAACTCATCCCATCTGTGAGCTTTGAAGAAATTTTGTATATCGTTTCTCTTTTTTCCTGACGTTGGGTACTGGTACAGGTTTAGAATTGATGGTACATCAACTGACTGATGTGAAGACTATTACTGAGTAACGCCTGGGAAATTGTTTGTTTATTACTCATAGATATACTAATAAACAGGTCAGAGACTGCAGTGGCAGTCTGTGCCTATCTCCAGCCCATTTGTTTGAGATATTGCTGCAGGTCATCCAATCTCACAGCTGGTAGGTAGCTGCCTCGTTTTTTCCTCGTCCACCATTTGCCGGCAGCAGCTGCTTTGCTTCCTATTTTGGTATATTCGTATAAATAGTGCTCCAATCTGATATATCTGTAACAAAGAGGCGCATTGAGTTATAAAACAGTATATTCACATAAAACCTTGGGCCAGAAAAATTTATGAGAAATCGAGTATGGTACCAACATTTTTGACTCGCAATAGCTTCACCGAAATCGGGAATAATGGTGTTTAGAGTTGTATGTGCCAAGTAAAGAGAAAGCAAAAGTGGTTCCCATGAAGGTAAAGGTGTTTTTTTTTGCGCCTTGATATAACCTGTATGAATGTTAATGGTGTTTTTCATTAAACCTTTCAAGCTAGTTTCACACTAAATTTTGGAGATATTATAAATATTAAACAACGTCAAGGTCGCAGAATGAACATATTCCACCCTCGTACCTCAGACATCAAGTCGCCAACTTGTCATATCATTATCGGCCACTGTTTAAAAGTGTACATGTGTAGCATAAGAAAAGCAGCGACGCAGAAACTCTACAATTTGTCCCTGCCCAGTACAGATAGGTTAAATAAGCCACTCAAGCCTCTGTCACTCTGACTGCCAATCCAATTATAGAGACTGATGGCGAGGTTACTACTCTCTGACAATGTGACTAGGGGGTATGCATCAGATACTGAGTCTGTTGGAGGAGGCAGGCAGTGGTACGTTTACCAATCACCATCACCGTCATCAGAATTTAATTATTTATCACAAAAATTTCAAACATGTCAGCACAACACCTGATCGCAGCACATAATTAAAATTGCTTTTAAGTTTAAATGAGTTCCATCCAATGAAAAGAAGCAAAAATAGGAGAGTTTTTTTAAACTGCTCAAGTGGATTTTAATTATTTCAACCATAGCAGCTCTTGAAATACCAGCAAGAGTTTCGCTTAGCGATTGTCATACATGGGCTGAGAATTACTACAGAACTACTGCACTAGACATTGAGACACTCCAAAATTTCCAAAACAACGCATCCGTTGCCAAAATATTCTCTGAATGCTTTTGGTTTAAAGTGCTAATAAAGCCATTAGGAACTTCAATCACTGACTCAGTCTACCAAATCCTGCACAATATTTCTAAATCGCCACTCACAAAAACCACCAGCCTGCGGGCGGAGGGGGGAGGTCAAACATAACACATTGTTTTTCAGGAATGGTCATTAGAGATGTTAATTGAGATAAGGTGAACTCAGCTTCAACATCAAGCTAGCATGAAATGAGCCGAGTTCAGTTCAGACAGCAATTTGCTGCAACAGATTGTTGAGAATTTAGTCATCAAAAAGAATTAGTGGACAAAAATTAGGATTAATAAGATGGCTATCAGATCATTGTTGTCATCGAAAATTCACGCTAGATGACACATTTCGATTACTTTCCAGAGCTTTGTTTGGAATTCTCAGCTCAGTTTTCTACTTGGTGTTCGGCTTTGGGTTCGATCTAGCTATGCTATACTACCTGTAGCTGGAGGGGCTCTAGGAATCTGATTAAGTAAGGGAGGACTTGTCGACGTCACGATTCCTGTCAGTGATTGTGAAATTTAAGTTGGTATGAATGGCCAATTACCAAGTTCCAATTGCTGAGAAGACATATATTCCTGTCTTGATATTGACCGGGAGGTAATTCACTTACTTTGGGGGATCCCTTCCTCTGAATGGGTTATACTCAATCAGTTCTGTGGTCAGCTCATCATTTACCAGAAGTTTAGCTATTAAGTGCACCAGCCACGGGTTGTGCTGGTAGCTCTGTAATAGAATGACTAACTAATGTAGTTGCACAACTCCTTACATGAATAATAAAACCAGATAACTACATATATGCAGGGAGTTTGGGACACACTCCCAAACTCCCTGCAATTGCAACCAGGCTATAATGGTCAGAAATTTTCTGCATTAGGTTGGGAATATGTTGGAATATGTTTGGATAGTTTAATCAGAAAAAAGGATTCTAGGAGAATAAATTACTTCCACTTCACTTAGGAAAAATCTTCATGTCTTAAGAGTAACTATGGGGGTGACAGTCTAGGGAACACCCTGTGAGAAAAAATACAGCTATTCGATGACTGGGTTTTTTACTAAGGTTTAGATTATGGAAAGAGTTTTGATTAAGCACAGAGATTTTTCACTTCAAGTAAAATGGCGATTTCCAATCTCAGACGTTGGGCAACTAATAATTGATAAAATAAGTTATTATACTTGTACTGTAATGTCTAAGAGTCTCTAATAATGTTATTATACTATGTATGGGGTTGCGGTCCCTTGACTGTCCGTGGCAAAGGAGGTTCTAGTACGAAAAAATGATTAAAACATAATTCAGTGAGACACTAGAGGTTAACCTATTCTCAAACATCTATCACCCACCACCTTGATCATTCATTCACACTCTTACCAGTGTTATATGTCACTAAATTTGATTCTTTCCACAGTGAAATGATTGTTATCCACAAATAAATATAAAAATTAACCCTCGATGAATTTTGGTCAATGAAGTAACCGTAATCCCAGGATTCCTTACAATAAAATTTTAAAGATATATGACAGTTTTTATCATTACAGAGTAATTGGCCAGCTGAGGGCTCTTCAAAATGTGGCACCCTGCACAAAAATAATGTATCCTTAGCTTCAAGTGGCCCTTTTTCAAAATACAAACAAAATTGTCACATGCATTTTAAGCAGGTGTTGGCTTGAAAATAGCAAGTTTTTTAGCCGAATAGTTGGAATAAAACATCATCAATAATTCATCAAATGGATACTGATGTTCGTGTTAAATATATCGTAAATTCTGCAGCCCTGTCGCTAATGCCTACCACCAATGCTGCGATTATTATTCATTTTTGTCCTCAACCCGTTGTCACCAAGCACTGAATTAGTAGGATCTATGTACAGTGGTGGGGCTTATAAATATTCACCATCACCAGGATGAGATGTGTAAAAAGTGAAGAAAGTGACAGGATTCTAAACACTCCAATTATTACCAAATTTACCATTGCCAAGTGTCACTCAAACTAATTTAGACAGAAAACATCCACCTTGAGACAAATTGGCATTATGAGACATGAAAACAATTCTGGTGGAATAAATATACATAATCATTCATGTCGCTAATCTTACATTGGTTTAATACAAACTGTTGATCTTCCTTAACAGGAACCGCCTTAATGAGGGCAAGCATTAATCTGTGGTTAATGATTATAATAGGAGCTCAGCTCATGCGATGAGCGCATACCTTACGTATGATGATTGTGCGGATGGAGACACCGTTATGACAAAAAAAACCTCCAGTGAAATCCATGGTGCTCTCTTACCAGTACCAGCTCTTTCCCAACCAAGCAACCCAAACAGCAAACAGATTGTCCACATCCTTTGTGAGGGATATGAAACATTCTACCATGCTTATTTAGAAGTTAGATTGATGCTAGACATGGTTTGCCATGGGGAAAATTTCACATCACCATGCTATATACAATATATCACAACACCCCATATTGTCATAAAGCATATTATTTTTACATTTCAGTCATTTATCACTCGCCTCAAAATTTATTGGATTGAACTCAAAATATTTTAAAAAAAGTTTTACCATCTGCCCAATCTTCCCATCAAGGAATTGGAGAGAACACAGACTGTGATTTCCATATCATTGAGAAAATGCGTTCACCATATGTGAGAACATCAACTTTTTCTTGTAAAACAATAGCACTTATGTGACCGTTGGGATTTGATAACGAGGATTGAATAAAGCGAGTTCTCTTGGTTAACTAATTGCTGCAGATTTCAGATATGGTCATCTGAGAGAATCATGAGAAGTGTAGACAGGAGGTTGCCAAGGTTCTGACATAAACAGGCAACAACGGTGGGAAAAATGATCTATTATCATTTTAAACTCCCTTAGCGGCAGCTTTTCAAAATCGATTTTATCACTTGCAAATGTTATGAACGACACATTATGATGGTAATCATTTTTTATCTTTGATTAATTAATTTAATATTTGATTATTGTAAGTCCTAACAACTATGTTATAGACCTGCTGGGTGGAAATTGGTAACAGTTTCAGAATGTATCATCTACACCGTTATGATTGTTATCTGATAATTTCCATACAACTGATTAGCAACAATGCCTTTGATCCATGAGCTGTGAAATTTCATATTTTCATCTTGATTACTATTGCACAACATCATTAGCTCTGAATACAATAAGAGTTGAAAAATTAATCCCGCCTCAATGATCAAACAAAAAGATTTTTGTAGTAAATTAAGTGCAATTAAATGCAAAGATATATTTTACTAATATTATTAGTAATCTAACTGATGGTAGAGCTGTCAGTACGCTGCAGATAGTCTGCAGATAGATGACTGTAAAGTAATATACACTGTCCTAGACAAGTCACCTAAGCATGTCCTTGATAACTTGACCTATTATCTTTTCATTGCTATTACTAAGGAGTAAAATGTGTCAGATTTTTCTCAGTTTTTTTTGGCAAGGAAATCTACAAGTTTTGCAGGTGAGCGGTTGCCTGCCAAAATTGAACCAGTGAAAGGTGCCACAGTTCCTGTTAAGATGAAGGCTGTGAATGGCACTGATGAATATCCATAAATATATCTACCAAATTCCCACCATTAGGTTAAATTAATATTATTAATGTATAATTTGTTGTATGGGAGGACAACTCATGCTCAAAATCTAATGAATCATCTTTGACAGATGAAATCGTAATCAACCAGATATAAACTTTGATCATTTAATAATGTTACCTCATGCCTCATATTCTTTTAATAATGACTTTGGTCTTTGCATTAACAGGTGAATAGGAAATTTTCTCCAGTGAACTTCTTGATAAATAATTAAAATCGCCATTTCTATCTTTCTTTAGAAGTAACAGTTACAGTGAGGTTTAGGCGTGACCCGGACATTAAGGCCCGTTTCATTAAATATAGTAACTATTATCTTTCTATGATTGTCAAATTGAAAGGAAATGTTAGGAACCCTCGTCAGCCCAAGGCCGCACAGGTTGTCATTTTGGTGGTCACTGATCATCGCTGCCAATAACTTGGTTATTATTACCCCCAAATCTTCAAGAAGTCCATTTCATAAATTGTAGACTATATAGTTTCTACGGACCAATATTAGCATGCAACTCCGAATGATCGTGTCTTTAACATACCTCATTTTTTATCATAGCATTTACATTTTTCTCACATTAATGTCTGGCTATACCCTTCCCTCACCAACATAAAGAATATGTTTGCTTTTAACAACTCATTTTGTTGCTCACATTGCAATCTCGAGATGAAAAAACTAAATGCATCTAAAATAGACAATGGTTTGTCATACATCCTTACGCTAACATATGGCCCCATGTCAGTATAAATAAGGCTCAACTGGTGAATGTGCAGGTTGGTCTAACAGCAGATGGTTTAAAAGACATTTTAAATTGACAGTTTTCAAAACTATTTTTCTGTTTTGAAAATATTACTGTCAGACTGATGACGATGATCAGATAATTTTAGATACATGAAATTACGAAATAATTAAAATATTTATATACTAATATGCTTAGTAATAATTTACACAATTACACTGATTTCATGCACAGTACTAGGCCTAATTCAGAAAATCCCATTATTTTCATCTAACTAGGTGAATGCATTGGTTTACGAATAAATATATCAGTGAATTGCGAGAATACCTGAAATGCTGAGAACCACATGAGCCAGTCAAGTCTATAGTGATATGGAGATATGAGACAAGGTACTCTGGATACATTGCCGGGCTTACACTTAAACTCATACTCAAGCCATTCTGCAGCAGGACTATCAGGTAAGCCATATGTACCTTGCATTATGACTTCCGTTCTCTCCCTTGTTATACTAAAAATAAAAATAACAAAATAAATACATCGATACATTCAGCGACTACAATATTAGAGGTATGGGGAACCAATCTGTTATATTTGTAGCAATATTTATATGGTTTTCGTTAGGGACGCTATCGAAATAACCTCCCAACCCTCTACCATAACTGATGGCATGGTGTCGTATTTCTCGGAATCAATCAACCTGATAAATGCTTAGGGCACTTATCAGATGATAAAACAATGCTGAAAGACAAGAATGACTGATAAAGAGTTGAAGACCTCTTTACAACCCGATATTTTTAATCTCAGTATATTATGCGAAGCTTTTCGGGTTTTAACTAGGTTTTAGTGTTGGTTACTTACCCATGGAAAGGATTATGTAAGAAGGAGGCAATTTTACTCAAAAATGATAACGATCTGATCATTATTTTATTGATAATCCACCATATAATGAACATCAAAGGGTTTCGGATATATTGCCGATTATAAAGCTGATAATCTCTAGAAGACCCTATATCAGGCATGGTGTGTCATATTGGTAAAAAGTCTGACAATCTACACAAAGCCAGCGAGGGTTGGGGCCGCAGAAGAAGTCCTTCCTGAAGATATCATGCATAGATCACAGCTAACTTTCAAAGAAATTGAATTTGAATGTGAGCTGAGGATCTGAATTATGGCCACCGATACGATAACAAAATAAATCCACATTTCACTTTCATTTCGCAAGTGCAGCTTAATTAATAATGCTCTTATCTGTGATTTTATTGATTCTTTGATTTGACGCTGGATGGTTTCTGGAGGACATTATCAATTAAGCACCATTTCCTTTTGAAGTCATCAGGGTTACAGATAATGACTGATGATGCGGTCAGTATAATGTTTGTAAGCTGGCGATGTGAACAATGACCAAACAGCAGACTCTGGTAGAATATAGATCCGGATAGAGGGTGTGCCTTTGGTTCATGTTGTGAGATGGTTTTTGTCTTTGACGTCAGAATATGTCACATGCACCTCCACCTAGCTTATGTGAAGCATGAGTAGTAACCGTATCTACTCTTAACCCTATGTATTATGGTACCTTTAAATTTAGTTTAATTTTAGTTTATTTGTATGTATCCTTGCTCATTATCATCTTGAAACCTCTGCTCATAACTTTGATCAGAGGAGAATGTCCTCACGTTGATCCCACCTAAGAATATGGGCAATTCCGTAAATGGGCCTAAAATTGGGGAACAGTTCAATGGACGCTCAAACGTTGGAGCAGAGACACTAGAGAAGTGAAGTAGTTGGAGGTTGAACACTATATATGGATGTGTGAGGCTTCTACTTCAGCCAGCCATTATTGTGCCAGCAGACAAACACCTCTTGTTATCTTTTATGGTGCAGCAACAAATTAATTGCTCTAGTGATTTCCAAAAGCAAGCGATTTAACTTCAAAGCTCAAGTGACCGTTACAACATCATAACAATCCTATTATCTAAGCCTAAGTTTTGGCAAAAACGGAAAATATTTTGGGTTTATCTACAGAAGATGGCTCATTAATCTGGTTAATTTGTGGAATTAATTTGGTACAAAGCATCATTTTTGAGATCTAGATAAAAAACAGGAGCTCTTAACAAAACGAGTTAATACATGCTGTTGTGTGCACTTAACCATACACGAGGACAACATAAGTGCCCCACCTATTCCCTTACAACATCGAAGTCTCAAACAGCTTTTTTTACACATCACTATGCACATAGCTACATACTGATCATGCCTTTCGGTCCCCCCCTCGCAATTAATCTGATCAGTGGTTTACATATCGATATAAATTTTTTTTGTCAATCCACATTATGCAAAATCAAATTGTATTAGTCATGCTGAGGAGAATTCAGCATCCTGTGTTTTGGTACTTTTTGTCACCTCATTTCTGGATCCATTCATCAAGTTCTCAATAAATTGCCAAATTATCTGGCAGACCAATGGCAGTACATTTTATTCAAATTTCAGCAGTACACGCATTGAATCACCTAAAAACCTACATCATATCATTTTCAAGCTTATGGTGGAGTCTACTATCATGTCAATGGAATACCATGCCAATGTCATGTGATGCATACTTGGTTTATGGCTGAGTGAATTTGCGTTGATATTTTTGACATTTAAATAATTATATTCAAAATAATAACAACTTTATTAAAATATTCAAACATGTGGCTCGCTTCCTCTCTCTGGGGGATAGGAGAGGTGGATACTAGAGAAAGTTTCACACGGATTTTGAGTTCTGACACCGATTACTCGACTCCCTGAGTGACAACTAGAGTGATAGACAGATAAATAATGCATCAATAATTAGCCTAACACTGCATTCCGATTGTTTTATTAATTGTTGACAATTAAGAAAACAGTACCTGGTAACAATTTGTTTGGCTCCCTGCATTATACCGAGCAAGTGTCAACATTGTTGGGAGTAACGCAGATGTCAAAAAGACAGTTGTTCTGTTTGATGGCTTTGTAGCAGACCTCTCTCGTAAATCAAATTGGCAAAAAGTCCCTAGCAAAAAGTATGAATCCTGTTGTAACCTTTCAATCTGACTTGTAAGTTAAATGAACTTCCTTGGTGGCATTGAGCAAATAGGAAAACAAAATGGAGGTATCAATGTAGACTGGTAGCGAATGACAGCGAATCATTATAATACATTGTACTTTACTAAAGAGAAATACGGAAGCTTGCTATAGCAAGGTCGGATGATGTATTTTGGGTTTTGAGATTGGTTACAGTAAGTGCAGGTTTAGGAGGAAGCTCCCCACTTGAGGAGATGATGATCAGGTATATGAGGAAGTTTAAGGTCGCTCTAAATGATATTCTTTCATCATTTCTGTGAGGCAACATCATTTGATTTGATTTGACAAGGACAGTGCATAAATATGAAGGTCAATCATACTTGTGACCAAAAATTCTTTCCTTTACGATTGCAAAAGCCATCTTGACATAATTTTTGGAGTTTACCAAAAACTTTTTAGAATTCATCATCAGGTACTTCAAGATTGTCCTCCCATGAAAATGAAGTTCTGCAGGCTAGCAAGAGTGCTGCGAACTATAGCTAGTGTGTGCTACTATTACTGATGATACATGATGGTAATGGGTAAATTCACTTTGTAGTGCTATTGGCCGAAACTTTAATTGCGGTCTTCACGTTATCATTGAGAATAATATTAAATATAGAAGCTACTCACCTGCCAAAGGCACCATACGTGTTCACAAGTCTAAGAGGGTCAAATGATGTATTCATAGCCTGCCTCGAGGATAAAAGATTCTGAACCACCGGAATACTAAGATATGCTATCAAAACACCCAACATCAGTTCCATCACCTTCCTCACATAATACCCTAAAATAAATTTTATCAAATAAGTTTAGGTGGGCTTACTTCAAAAAAGTTAATAATAAGATTTTAAGACACAAGAAACATTCTCATCATTGAATGCTCAGATAATGTGTCATATTCATATATCCGACATTTAAAAAGGGACATCGTGTCAAGTCTAAAAAAAGAGTGGCGGTCGTGAATCATGATCATGTCACATAACCAGACTAACCAAATAGCCAACTCTCAGTCTACAGTCTCAGTCTACAGAACATCTCTGAAAGATAGCTTCTGACAACCATTGCAGATTATTTTGGGGTGATGACATGTATGTCCCAACAAGGTGAATATCAATGACAAGACCGCAGAATTAGAAAGTAGTGAATATATCCTGATGGAGCCATTATGTACGTATGATGGTTATTGGCTTCTATTTGTGCCAAATTGTTGTGGTGCATTCTAAATACATGCATATTTCAAGCTGAGCAACAGTTGGTGGCAAATTAGCATCCAGTTGAGCAAAGGAAGGATGGTTATACCTATCAGTGATGGTGAGTCATAATCACCTTGAGTTTTTGAAGCTGCTGCAAGGGTAGATAACTTGCGTTTCGTTGACTTGCCAAACATCCAAAGTAAACTCGCATCATCAAAGCATGCAAGGCATGGTAGAATGGTCAGCCAATTGAGAAAGCTAAGATTACCACTTGAGATCAAAATTACCTAAAAGAAATAAATTAATACAAAATGGCTGCAATCAACATAAATTTATCATCTGTGAAGTGAGCTACTCTAATATTGTGATATTTATCACCCACAATTTGTAGAGCAATAAAAAAGTTATGATTGTTAATGATAAATATGAAAGTGTCTTAATAAGGTAACAATATCAGCTCCATTCATTATTCGCGGATTTATATTGGTGGGAGGCGTGAGAAAATATTTCAAGCCACTCAAGCAGAGTGCAAACAGCTTCCATTCAGTTGACATCAATTAGAATTTAAACAATTATTAAATTAGAACCAACCGGATGTTGAGCTATAAATTTGTATGAATAATTCGAGGGATAAAATTAATTTGACTTGTTTTGTATCTTTTCTGATGAGCATTAACTGTTTTTTTGCCTAAAACTACAGAAAAATACAACTTTCAGTCACTGAGCCTAACAGAGACAGCTTCCCGATGATAGAAACAAGACAAATTCAAACTTCATGACGTCAGTATTGTTGGCTGTAGGTGTTACTTTTGAGTGGTATGTCACCACCCCATGCAATTCCGGCTATTTGTGATTTAATGTGATTCTGTTTTGAGATAGCAGCAGGGAGTTATAAAACTGACTACATGGTTCCGATGTGTTGCCATTGCAAGTGATTTGCTGGTTAATTATTGAATTCGTATCGATGTGATTGGACCTGCACATCAGCTGAAAAAAGGTCAAGGCATAAAGATACAAATTCATTAGTACAACAGCCAATCAGGTGAATCACACAGTGAAATATATATAAAGAAAAGTACATTATTCTGACAAGACAATTAAACTACATGGCGTGACAGAAAATCTAAATCAACATACTGCCAAAAACATCAAAAACTTATCAAGTCTGGTTTGAAGCTCTTGATTAGTATGGCAGGAAACCCCCAAAAAAGTTTGCGTCATCTCAAATAAATACATGTTAACAACAAAGCAAATGGTAATCCCTCATTTTTTACCTGCATGTAAATATTGCTTAATAATTCTTTCAATATGGGGCTTTTCATGAGATGATTAACCCAGCCATTCCAAGATATTGAATCTTGACAGCACCTTTAAATGAGGTGTATCTCAAATAATATGTATATGTCATATAAATAGCTACCACAACACAGCCAACCGAGCGATCCACAGCCATTTCTGCTGTATTTTGACAGCAAAGTGTTGACCTGAGGTGCTGGTTTAATTATTACAATCGGCTTACCTGGAATAAAACTTGAATAGCTCCACCTATAATCTGAGATCCGCGGTGAGGAAATATCATGAGCCAAGGTGCGATCAACTCCACAAAATGATTTCCAGCAGTCTCAATCTAAAGGAAAACACTGACAACATTAAACTACTTTCTCACATACACAAACTACATAATATTAATTTAAAACCACATTGCCCTTGTGCAGGTGGAAACTGACATGCATTCAAGCAATTTTGTTGAGATGCAAGCAGACCACCGAACTCGGGGAATAGTGGAGAGATGAATTTTATAATTTGATACATTTTAAGATTCGTCTAACTACCATAAATGGGGAGAATACTCTTTGAGTTTTTAACAAAATAAAACAAATATTATGTTGTTGATACTAGACAAATTTTGAGGGATACCAAATGAGCTGACATCACTTATCTTGATTTTCAGATGTTAAGCTGTGATGACAAATAACAGCCGGCTAAGACCAGACACAGGTATTTGGATGTACATTAATGCGTATGATGATTACTAGCTGAGAAAGTTTACCTTATGCCAGGCCTCAGGAGTTTGGTGTAGATAGTAGCTCAGAGGATTGGGTACAGGTTGAGTCTGGTAATGATAGTTCATACAGGTCAAGTCCCTCCAACATTGGTCTCCTCTCATCTTAATCATACCCTACAGAGGAGAAAATATTTTCAGGGGTTTAGGAAAGTAAACAACATTGTCCTCACAAATGCCAACTGCTATTCTTAATAACGGACAAAGTCTTAGTTATTATCATTATGCTGTTTATGTCACATAAACGAAAAAAAATGAGCTGACAGTCTCAATTTGTCATTAAATTCTTTTAGATATGCTTCAATGAGTTTCATATCCTACTCACAGCCCCTATCATTATTCTGAGTATGAGCCACCTGTATGCCCATATCACTACTGTAGGTGGTTGTGTATGCTGCGGCAAGGAGCTCAAAGTCAAGAGGGGACACAGAAATATAGCGAGAAATCCAGACTCTAATAACTGAGACTCCCATCCAAATGAGTACCTGTCAAATAAATAAAATCATCATCAGCTGTAGGAATTAGGATATAATATGCCTATCTGCACACATATGTCTCCTGCACAACAGACATATAGCTTTGATGCATATATATTACATCCTTGAAGGAGGTGCATAATTTGTTTCAGCTTGTCTCCCCACTGAAATTCCGTTCATATTTTGTCAGAAGGTTGACTGCAAATTTAGCATTACTGCTAATATATTAATATTTTCATTATGATTTTCACCACATTAAACATTTTAGGCAAGTTAACAGATGAGGGTTCACATACGGATTTCCCCTCGGTTATATTAAAACTAATAAATAAAATGTCTTCGAAATAACAAAACAGTAATACCAACACCCAACCAACGCCAACATAACAGTTGACTGTTGCGGAGCAAAGCAAACTCACCATCTTTGGCCTACGCTGTTGATAGAGTGGTATAATACCCATAGCGTAGCCATAATTATCATATTAGCTCCTCCGGTCCAAAGAACAAACAATGATATCATAACGCCAACAAGTGCTGTCACAACAAGAATCAAGTCAACATTTTCTCTGAAAAAGAAATTGCCAACATCAATATAAGCTCATCGATTGTGTTTCAAGGTGCATGGATGGAGAAATTATGTAGGCCTATGATAGTAAGCATCAAGGAGGTTTTGTCAACTTTCTGATGCCATGCTATTTGGTAGATGACAAGCAAAAATATTGAATTAAATGTTAATTATAGAGAATTATCACCATGAGAACACTGACCCGGTAAAATCAAACCACCAGAAGACGGAAGGTGCATAAGTGAGCTTCTGCCAGATATCTCCCTTTGCATGTGTATCAATATTCCGCAAGTAGTTGTCAGCTGGAAGTAACCCTTTGCTCCCGAGTAAGGCTTTATTTTGAAAGTAAGCCACAAGAAACGCTACCCCTGCAACACAATGCTTCAATATAAATACTGATTTATAATTTCAATTCTTAACAAAGTTTGTCCATCCAGGTAATCAGTAAAAAAAATGATTTTCAGGTTATAAGGTCATATGTGAAAAAGGAGGGGCCATGGTGCAATGGGTCTTTCAATCGAGAGGTCTCATGTTTAATTCCTGGCAGATCTAAATGGACGTGAGTTTCAAGGTGTACGTGAAATTACTGCACACATAAATGAATAAAATTTCAGGAACACTACCATATATGAAGGCTATGAATCTCAGCAAAATAATTCTTGTCAACCAGTAGGTACATGGCTGATTGGATGAAACGGCATCGCCATCCTGGTCTCCAACACATTTTGCAGACACATCTCCTTTACCGCTCAAGCCTTTGCCGTGATTCTCAACACCAGGAGCCTTACGTCTACGGACACCAGAAGGCACGCCGCCCTCCATACGGACCCTGTGACAAAGATGGCATAATACAACATATTATTTTGACCCATCACAAACTACGACTTTTTTACAGTTGTTTTCCATTGGAATGATGTCCTAGAAATGAAGGTTGCGCGTATTTTGAGGGCATTTCCTCATGTAAGACTGCACATATGGGAGAATTAACTCTACAGAATTAGTGGATGTTCCACTATATAGCATTTTGTTGATAGTTACTGTATCTTTTATCCTTTATAAACCCGGCCCTCCCTCTGCAACTTGGCATGGGGTGGTCTTAGGCCAACGCTTAATGCTTTTTTTTAGAAGGTTATATATATCAAAAAGGTTGCCTGGTGGGAAAACGCATAAAGTACTATAATCTGAGCATATAAGGTACCCTATACAGGATGAAATATTAAGCCTCACTCTCAATAATTTTGTAATGTTGGTATGTCATTTTATCCATGCATGAGGAGTAGGCAGTCTAAGAATTACTTGGCGTGACCAATGGACGGGGGAGTTCATTGGTGTGACCTAGCTATTGCATTATATCACCAAGGAATAACCTCTTGCCTACAATCAAAAGTGACTCCCTGCTGATGAATGCATACGTGCTTGCATGTATACTGAACTTAGGAAGCATACAGAATCAGGCCTACCAAGGTCCCCATGACAAGATGGGCCTGTGAGGTTCAATTCCACAGGTCTAAAACCAAAACCTGGGTGACTGACAATGTTTGACCGCCCTCTCAGTAACTGGGTTTTTGTTTTCAACAGCAAATAACAACCAGAGAGGGCAGTCAATCATCCAATGCTAGATTCCCAGGCCAGGGTGGGTTTTGCATTTTTGGAGTTGACCTGGGTCATTTCATTGGGCAGAGTGAATGCTTTGAACATTTCTATTGGAATGCTCTCTGACTCAATACTAGCTCTGATCCAGTGTTTAGCTCCTTGCACCAGGGAGAATGGAAGCCTCCCTGCTTACACTTTCTGGGTTCATTTAGTAGTAATAATGGGACTTGTCACTTTCTTACTTGTTCAATTCTTTTACAATTGGAGGCACAAAAAATATAACAGAACTTTTACAGCTTAGTGCTTTATCGTCAAATGGTCTTGAATATGACTAAATAAGGAAGTTATTTAGGACTAGCTTGGAATTTCCAAAGAGTACTTTAAACATTCACAGACAACTCTCAACACTTGGGTCAATATACCAATATTTAACTTGCACCTGCTTGTATCAGGGAGGGCTATATGCTTGTATATGCCACATCTTCTGAAAATACACTCTTATTGATGTCAGAATAGCTGAGGAACAGCACAGAGTAAATTGCCGTCCTTTGGATAAGAATGATCTAGCTCAGGATGCCCCTATAGCCTTATCTCAAAGGCCCCATTTTTGTTTAAGGCCCAGGGCCATTGAGTTAAGGCTACCATAGACTGAGGTGCTGGGGCCTGCCCAGGCTAAGATGCAGTTCATTGGAGTTATTGTAGAAAGCAAACGGAAAAGGCCATTGGATAGGACTTTCCTCGAAAAGGAATCCATATGGCACAAATTCTGTCGAGTACATGACTTTCATTTACAATAAGTAAAATAAAAGACTATGCAAGCAGGCGACTTAGAAAATATGATCTTACTGTCATATTCTACATTATTTTAGATTGTTGTTATTTTGCTGTTAAGGATACAATTACCAGGGTCATCAACCAGTACATTTCGCTGATTTTAATGGTTAAATTTAAATGTATGGGAAAGTTTCCCGACGATGAAGCGAATTTTATTTGTATGTTGGGTTGTGGAAATGTTTCTACGAATATAGATAGCTCATGAGTCTTAAAAATATTCTGTGGTTTTATAGATGTTGTTGATTCAGTATTTATGCATATGTGTTAAATTTGCTCCATGATTGTGGATGAATTTCTTTGCAGTGTGGCTGATAGCAAGTTGTGGGGAGCTGGGTGTGCAAGAATTACTGATTGATTGATTTTATTCTATCACTAACACTATACGGTGTTGCGGAAAATAGGTTGATCTCATTGATACAACAGAATATATTCAGATTCATTGTATGTGTAAGTAAAGGTAAACTTTCTTAGCTTTGGTTTAGTCGACTGCCCATCAGCTACAATTTAATTTGAGAACTGGTTGGTTACCTTATCAATAGAAGCTATGAGGAAGCTATTAGGATAGGAAAGCTATACCAGGACTGTTCTTGATGGTTTGCAGGACAGCGCTTAAAATTATCTTTGTATCGTCTTTCATCTTTTTCGGAGCAAGTAGTCTTTTGTCTCCTTCATCCACATAATAGCCTTCCCTGGTAATTGTGTCTAACTATCAATCAGTTTCCCTTTAGGTTTAATCAGAGGAAGGATTATTTTATAACATTTCGATAAGCACTTGCTCAGAAATGATGTGCATGCCAAAAAACAAAATGACCATAAACAAAACAGTGTATGGATTATGTTTATAAACACAACAAATCGGGTCAGCTGAAACCAATTATCTTTGGGCAGGTAACACAGTGTCATATGGTCCCGGAATTTGAGATGAACCCTAGGACCTCTAAACTGATATAAACTGATCAATAATTGAACATTCAGGTAAATGTCACATTATTGGTACACTCTCTCTAAAATCAAGGCTTTAAAATTCTTACATAAAGCACCGCTTACCCAATATGATGTGAAATCAATATTTGTTCAAAGGAAATATGTCCATAATCTCACACCATTCTTTCTATAAGTTATTCAATGAAACTAATGAAGCGATTATTGATTCACTTGAAATCTCTGTGAAGTCTGGCTATGATGCCGTATTGTGATTTACAAACAAATGTAGCGAGAAACAAATAATATCGTCCCGGTGCAGTGGTCAGCAGGCTGGTGATCACATCAGACGCCAGAGAGATGGGGTCATCGGAAAGTAAAATCACTCACCCCTCTAGGATACCAGATACAAGAGAACAGAACAAAGATATAACACCTGTGGAATGTGTGGACAAGGCATCATTGGAGGAAAAACAACATCCAAAGAACACAGACTCTGATCAGAGCCATAACGAGAGCAAATCCAGTAAAAATGGACAAAATCAGCAGAATGCAGGGTTAACACGAGAATGTGAGTTTTAATCTTCTTTTTTCTTTCAATTCATCAAATTTTCTAGATGGTGCAAATAGAGTACATGGACAATAATCCAGAGACGATACATACGCATGTAAGTAAACAACAAAGCTTCTCTTTTTATACTCAATAGTCCACTGTTTAACCATCATCTCATCATCTTATAGGCACCGCAGATACCCAACTGAAAAATAGTCCAGAATCTCCTGATCTCTCTACTGGACCCAAAGCTTCAGCAGCGTCAACACAACAAAATCTAACCTCGAAATACAAAGAGCCTCCTAAAACAAATGCTAAGGATGTGACAGTTGATGAGCTGACAGCAATGACGAGGGAGTTAGATAAAACCTTGACCCCAGATCCCGGCATGGTATCTGAGAACGGAAGTGAGAGTCTGAGTATGCTTAGTCAGAACGAGATCGAAGCTCTTATACTGAAGCAGTATCGCTCTAGTAGTGACAGACAGTTGGGTATCGAATTAACATCGACTGAATCTATCAATGAGCGAAGTAACACAGAAACAGAATTTGATGCAGAAGAAGAGTTTGTTACACCTAGACAGGTTGTAGATAGGGATCCTGCTGAGTGGGCTGTGCACCAGGTAAATACATCAAATGCACAAAAGCTTTTTTGACAAACTACAGTTTTCTTATCAAATCCTATTTTTTACCTCATAACATCACATCTTATATGCTGTTAGGACTGTTTTCATAGGAAAGGTGAAAAGGGCTCAAATTTGTAAAATGCATTAAAATCAGTTGTTTTTCATTTGCATATATTATTTTTCCTGTTCTGTAATATCATGTTACTTTTTCGAGCAGGTAAGGCACTTTTGTGCCTAAAAGTTGACGTATTGTAACATCATTGGATAAAACCCAGATATCCTCCCATTTATAGAAACTCTGACCGCATACACTCTAAAGACCAGCTCTGCTCGCTTTTGACCCCACCAAAATAGAAAAATAGCAGGGTCACATACTCCCTTGAACATTATAATTCTAATTCTTACTTATCAGCTTTGCTTTATTTTTTATTGAAGGAAAACAGAACTATTGAAGGGTTTGATATGGAAAAATTTAAAGCAGCCAATCAGGTAAGTTCAATTAAAGCCATAAGAGTCTAACGCTGCAATCGAGCCTAAAGAAAGCGATTTGCGTTTTGTTTAAATAAAAATGTCCATGAAGCTCGAACCAAATAACGTTTGCCAAGAACAGCCCAAATGCAATTATGAGTCAAGTTGACAGTGCTGTAGCAATTACCCAGTCTGATGCTTTTAGCACTAGTGTACTATTCGAGTACTTTCTCATGTTATGTCATTTCTTCAAACAGAAACAATTCGGAGTACCAGTAAGCAGCCATTGAAAGTATATGATGCTCAACAGCATAGTCAGTATTCACCAGGTAAGTGCAAAAATAGTACCATAGTTTATTCATAAAACATGTTTACTTAAACTTGTTTTCCTCAATTTTGATGTTGTAATAATATGTGGAAACTAAATTAAAAGTTAGCGTGTAATTGAGTCTCATGAAGAATTACCCGTACCAAGGTATATGTCACTACTTCTTAAAACCAGACACGCATTTAATATTGCACAGAGAGGTTAGGAATTGTCTACATTATATTAATAAATTATTTATTTATACAACAGGTCATGGTGAATTAGCCTATACTCTTTCTGTCCGATGGGAATTCGATGCAACTGAGCTGATGGTAGACAGCAACTTAACTTCTGCAGACTCTCCATAACCCTTTTTTCCTTCTTCTCTTTCTAGTCATTTTCTGAAGCTGTTTGACACGCTACATATTATTTTGATTGTTATTGATTATCGACACTGCCCATTAGCAGGACAGCCCCTTATTATGTATAATAAAGTTATACTTATAAAATGTATCCAAATAAGGATAATAAAATAAATTTAATTTTTAATGATCTTCTATTTACCTGAAGCTAACTATCTTTAATTTGTTGCAAATGAAGTGCCCTTGATAAACTTTGAATACTTGCATGAAAATAAGGATCTGTAATTGAAACAGCAATATTTGGCTGCCCTCATTTCAACTGGTCAACAATGCTCGACAAAAGCGATTGCTAGGCACTTTCCTAATTTGACTTAACAATCCCTACTGTTTGAAGGATGAAGTACAGAAACTGAGTATGATCTGATTCTGTATTATTATTTACTTTGGAAAAAGTAGGCAATTCTCGGAGTAATGACATAAACAAATTTAGCTGCCACAGCAGCAAGCCTTCTTCTGAAACTTAGAAGTACTTGTAGTATAATCAACAGTGGATAAGTATATCCTCTATTCAGACTAGCACCGTAATCTCTTGAATAATATAAATGTCTGAGAGAGAAAACATGAAAAAAAGATCTAATATGGTTATAAGTATTGATCTAAGTGCAAAATCCATGGACATTTGAGCAAAGCGAGCCTTCACATTATAATGATAGTACTGAGGAGTGGTTGGTTATTAGCTAAAATTGGCGGGATGAGATTGAAGTGGATATGACCTTCATGAAGTAAAGCTATGAATCCACATTTTTTGGTTTATGCTGTATATGTGACTGATTCCTGGAAGTGTGTCCATGATCAGCGCCATTGTGAGAGCCATTGACTGTACTATCACCGGCACCCTTGTGCTGCTCGCCTTTGGTTGTTGCATTAAGTTGGTTTGGATTGTTATTATTGTTAGTGAACCTATTACGGCCACCTCTTTGTGACCTAGGCTTCTTTGGCCTACCACTTTGAGTGCTGTGCTGACCATTTTGGTGATGGTTATGAGAGGCCTCCGTATGGTTCTGATGACTGCTATCTGTGGCCCTATGATTATTACCTGGGTGAGAATGTGTACTGGTATTTTCACTGCCAGGCTTATTATGTTTTTGTGGAGGTCTTTGCCTTGTTCGAGTTCTCGCTCCTTTCTTTTCTTGGCTATCTTGCTGAGGAGATTGTAAAGAGGCAGGGACTTCTCCTACATCCAAGTACCTACAGAAATCGTCATTTATCAATAAACGTTCAAGGAATTGCATGGCTCATAATTTCAAACTGACTTAAAAAGAATACCTACACGTTTTTCGAATCATGGTGTAAAACCAGCTGACCTAACCTGAAAAAGGCGCCCGATCAGTGTATTGCGGACACAATACTCTAGGGATCCTGGGAGAAGAACAGTGCCGTCTGAATTATGTATACAAATTCTTACCTCAATACCTCTAACTGCGTTCTCACCGCAGTGTTAGGTGACAAGCACTAGCAGATAGCCTAATCAATAGCTATTATATTTATGAATGAATGGATCAGTCTTATAGTCAACAGACCTTCTATACCCATTGATAATCAGTGTTATGGTCAAGTAAGACAGAATTTTGTATGATTCTGATTTCTATACTTGTTAGGTATTACCAGCTCACATTTCATAAAGTTAACTCTCATAATTTTCAGACAAGTTTGATTTTTAATGTGTAAGGGAAACCAAAAAAATATCATTCATGAAAGTGGTGCTGTTTATTTCAAATCCCTCATGTATAGTACTGTTTTTGTTCTGTCACCGCTGGCGCACTCAACTTATACTAGGAAGCTGATGAGTTTGGGCTTCACGGGATTAGATGGTATACTGTCGATCTAATTGAACAAAAGGCTTTCTAAATTTTTGAATAATTAAGTAGGATACTCACCCTGACTCATGTTTATAAGCATCTAGAGGTAGTTTTGATAGTAAAACGGCTACTGCTTCAGTGTCCCTGTTGACTTTTAACCTAAATAATGAAAACATTGAAGTCTGTATGACACACTTGCACAGAAGTGAAGTAAGAAGATAAATAAGAGGGAGATAACATAGGTATCAGTCATTTCAAATTGTTAACTTTCACTGTTAATCTAACTTATTATTTGAGAATTAAAATGAGGAACATACCTGTCAAGATCAGATTGGTATATCGGATCCCAATATTCCTCTACTCTGTAATGACAATAAAAACATATCATGGAAAGTAAAGTGTGTAACATGTCATCACATGTGAAAGTGCTCTGGGATGGCTCTCTGATAGCCTTTCACACAGGTCCCCATCACCCATTTTACATTTTTAAAGATTTATCAAGATGCTTATTTTGCTAATACATTTATAACACGTATAAGTATTGAATATGACCTCCCTGACCTCAGTGCCCGACAGACTATTACTGATCAGAGTCGGCTCCTTTACATACAAGTCAAGACAACTCTCTATTTTGAAATAATTTGTATCAGATTACATATTATTGGAGAACGTTTAACAACTACACTGTGATCATCACAACATGACAGAGCTTTTGTTTAGACAGGTTATTTATAACAAGGTAGGTTTTTAACTGACACTAGTGGCTGAGGATAAAACTGCACATGCAGCTAAATAAATCATCAAGAAACATAGACAACGTAAAGGCCACAAATACGATACGTTGTTACTAGATCATGAGAAAGATAATATTATATTTCTAAAGGCAAGTCAGCAAAAAAAAACGGAACAAACCTTTTGAAACCTTTTCTTGACAGCATGTATAATCCCTGAAATACAAAGGAAGAAGATAGATTTGTGTTTGACAAAAAGGTAAATTCTAGCCTTGTATTCGAAAATCCAGTACTTCATAAGTTTGTCTTCACATAGAGATAGCTGAAACGCAAGCCTGCATTTCCACATTTACAAAGGAAATATCTTTAGAAAACAATAACTGAATTTACCTTGTTTTTCTTCTTCATGATGTCAGCACAATTGATGACTTTTTGTATTGCTGGACCCTCACCGGACCATACAACCTGGGCTATATCATCACCCTAAAATATAACACTTGATTACTTTGACATCTAACGCCATCATAATTTGTAAAATATATTGAATAATGTTATGTTGAGTTGGAAAAATAATTCTTTGCCAAGTGTGTAAAGCAACGGTTCACAATATGACGTCATGGCCTAGGCGCTTCCCAACTGAGTAATATCTCACGTTCTTGAAGCCTGAATACCTCTTTTTATACAGTTAGCTGTGCGTCCCTAAAAGTAATGAAGGAAAAGGGCTTACCTTTACTTTGTTCAAAGCAAAGCCTAAGAGATTCTGCATCCGACTATGGCTTTGAACTCTCATGTGAACAGCATTGTCTGCCAACTGAATATCAGCAACTAGATTTGCTTCCAGAGTGTGGGTCTCTCCAAGCTGGTACTGGTCCATGTTTGTAATGTTATATGGTCGGCTGTGAAAAACTTCTTTCATACTAAAATTTCATTGCTAAAATAAATATTCATTCAAACACTGAAAAACATTGGCAATATTAAAAGGTTTCTACAGAATTACCGTAGGTTACTCCAACCATGGCAACATTACCATCAAATAGCACTGAAGTCTCGTCATTGAACAGTAGGTTACTGGGGGTGACAATTATTTCAAGAACATAATCTGCCGGTCCAATCCACACTACCTGCATCAAACTTTCATTCACGGGTTCTTCCCATATGTTCCAGAATTTTCCTATTTCATGAGACTATGTTTGTTCCATTCGAGCTAAATTCCTGCCATTTATTGTTCCAGTCTACATTCATTTCCATCGCCTTCAGAATATAGCCACCTTCTATTCCTGCCCCTTTCCAGTCCTAACGCACATGTGCCAGCTTTCATCCCCTCAACTTAAGCATGCAAATGAGGGTCAAGTGTTCCTTGGTCTTATCAAAAGGTAGTACGCTTTGAACAGACTCAAGGAGGTCTGTCTAACCTCATATATTGACAGCTCAACCTCACAATAACTCCTCACAATAGTGAGGTGCTCCTCACAATAGTAATTGTGAGGAGTTACTCATCGGATTGGTCAGCTTCAACTTAATTTGAGTCAACACTCACTACTACATAATACTAATAGGAACAAACGATCGACTAGACAGGGCCATTGCTGTATGTTTGCATGCATTTCCTCAACCCAACCTGCAACTCCAGCATTTTTCAATACATATATGCAGTTTAAAAACTTGTATAAATAGTCGTATGGATATATATAATAAATATATAACTATAAGTGTGTGTACACAGGGGAGGGAGAATTGATTTGCCCTGTAGTATGCATATTTTGTATTATATATCTCTGAATGAAAAGAATGATTAATAGGTCTAGAAGCTATCCAAGGCTGTGACAAGGGTAATATATAATGAGGGTCAATCAAATACATTAAATTATTATTATATATATATAAATAAATAAGTATAATAATAACCCATCCCCAGGATATCACAGCACAGTAATGTCCAGTCCATTTCGCTTGCTTACCAACTGTATCATCATGACAGGTTTTGAATGGAGCTCAGGACACTGTTGAACTGTCAATAGTAATTGTTAACCACAATTAAAGCTTTCTTTAAAGAATAGAAGTATATTCTTTCACATGCACAGTTTTCTCAGGGGATTTTACATTCTTATGGGAGCTGCCATGTTTTGTCCACAAACACACATTTTGATTGGACAGTTTACAAACTGTTATGTGATTGGTCAGTAATTCTCACCTTTTCTACCTTAGGCATAAAAGACTATAATGCTAAACCAATCAGATGGCGCACTTCAAATTCCCTGTCAATTTCAAATCCTAACTTCTCAAAATATCACCATGAGTGCAGCAAAACATATTCCTTCCATCACTATCACTTTTCACTTCTGATATTCTAACAGCTGATAGTTTTTCAGATCCACTTATCAGATTACAGCAGAGATTCTGAAGGGCATCTGAAAATGTCGGAAGGAAAGGGAAGTGAATCTGCTGCTTTGGTGGTGAGTAGTAGTTCATAGATATACTATCCTATAGTACTAGGTAGCTTGTTTAGTTTGTCTTGTTACGGTTACTGTAATAGTAGTTCGCCATTATCCATCATGCACATTGGCAAAGTATACATGCTGCATGTAACTAACTCTAGAGTAGATGCCTATGCTTTATGATAGTATGGACTAGCCTAATATTACTGCTAGCCCTTATTATTGTTGTTGTATATATATAATATATGTTTAATGATTTAATGCTATGATATGATTTTCTTTAATTTATGAATGATGATATGCTATGAATGGAAAGAATGGTTTCATCAAACAGTGTAATAAGATAGATAGCTAGAACTTACCAGCTCAAATGTTGGTGTGAAACATTTGTTGCTTGATGCATTCCTGATATGTGGTTTGAATTGGCGGACTTCTTTTTTATTGGAAAAAGATTGATTGGTAGGCCCCCTTAGAAAGACAACCTGTTTCCTGGGAGTTGGCATTGTTTTTTAGCTGGTGCTGATCAGATCCACATGGATGGTGAATGCTATGATTTTGTCTCATGTTTGTAGGGCAATCCCGAAAAGAAAAAGTTTTTCACAACACCGGTCGCAAAACTCAGCAGAAATATCGTTAGGGGAGGAGGAAATAGAAGAAATGCTGCCGCTAATAAGTTGCTCGCTGCCAGTGGTGCAAATGGTAAGTTTCATTCATATAATGAATGACATTTTCAACCCGCTGTATCAATTGGACCTTAAACCACTGCTACCACACAGCCAAATGTGTGCTTACTGAATTCTATATAGCTCAAAACTAATAAAATGAGGCTGCGATCTCAGCATTGTCACCTAATGAGCAAATAATTTGCACAAACTGATTGTCAAAATTAGGGTATGAAATTAATTATCATGTGTAGGCCTATCATATGACGTAGTTACCCGTCTTACTTAAATGGAAATTATTGAATTAGATTTCATGCCCTGATTTTGAAGATCAGTTTGTGCAAATTATTTGCCCAATAGGTGACAATTCTGAGATTAAAGTCTCAATTAGTTACCTTGGAGTTAAACAGAATTCAATGAGCACAAATTTGCCTGAGTAGCAGTAGTAGTTTAAGCCGGTGGACCAACATTATCATATTATGGGACTGCAAAATAAAAAGGTTGTTCTACGCTCGCTGTAGATATGTTGGTTGGGAAAAATGTAAATAGAAACCAAGAAAAGACCCTTTCTCCTTATTTGAGCTGTGGGCCCCAGAGGGTATCTTTTTGTAGCCTATGAGATCATTTCAACATCGTTGACAGTAATTTTGCAAAGAAGCAGTACCTGATTTTGTGTAAAACATAACAGGTGGAACTTCTTTTACGTGTCTAAATTTACGTAACATTGCTGTACCAAGTGAAGGAGCACAGTACACTCAAAGTTTTAACCTTCACATAAACACTGCCGGACCCCGATGTTCCTCGCTAATGTCTCGGCCATAATTTTGAGAAACTCACCACTGAATGAAACAAGTATATTCCTCATTTTATTATATGTTATTCATTACACAACGCTGATGCGCTATATATTTATACCAGCCAACTCCAGCATAATGTATAAACAGTCTCTGAAGGCAAACAACAAGAACCTGGCTAAAGCTCTGGATCTCAGTAAGCAGGATACGGCAGCATTGGCTCGGAAAGTTCTCGAGCTAGAACAAGAAAAACAGGTATACGAGTCTATAATGCTTCATCATTGTTTCCATCAGATAAATATAATAACATTTAAATCTCCTACAAAAAAGCTTGCTCTCACCTTGACTTTCAATAATGAGGCTGTTGTTGCTCTTATAATGTTTTGAAGAGACCGAACAGATATAACAATTATGTATTATTGTTTTTAATTTTGTATTATCGTCAGTAAACTGAGATCCCTAAGGGCTGCTTGTATTTATTTTATTAACTTATATTTCATCCTAAGGAGCAAACAGCTAAGATATCAGTACTAAGAAGACTGACAGATGACTCTAGTGAAGCTGTAGAGATGGAGATCGGACGACGAATGAAGGTTTGTGGAAGTATAGATTTAACCCCATGTCTGTGTTCACAATCTACTGTTTACTTTATTCATCCATCTTGATTGGCATCACTGTCACTGAATTAAAACTGAAATGTACTCCCGACAGAAGTTTCTGGATTGCAATTAGATTACGTTATTACTTATATTTTATGGTATTTTGCAGCTGAGAATGGACAGATTTAAAATGAAGTTGCAATCAGCAGCAAATATGCTGCACATGGCCGGAGATGAGGTCCATGATGTAATAGTTATGTGTGATCATCAACATATTAAAGACATCGATGAGATAGTGAAGGATACACTTGAATTTACACAGATGTGTACCCCTGATCAATTCTCACGACCTGCCAATTCGGGAAAAAAGAGGTTTGTAACCCAACTACTCTCTTACCATGGCGTCATACAATGAACTATCTTGTATTTACATGTTTAGTATATCTGTAGCATCAATGTTAAGGTATACTTTTACATAACACATAGCGGTTCAAATTAACCCGTAACACTTAAAGTAAAAAAGTGCTTAAACACACCTTCCCCAAAAAAACCACATTCTAACAACTTGGAGTTGCTTCCTCTCTGAACCCTATGTTCAGAGAGTAAGCAACTCTTCAATTTTTGTGAGAATATAGGTTCTGTTGATTGGTTATGCTTTTTCTTGCCAGGTGTGTATATCCTTCGTCTAATATTCATGAGCAGCAGACTGCTACCACAGCAGCCATTGATGACCTGTCTGTGAGTACAGATATAGAAGGCTTCTCCCAGCTTCCCTCTTTGGAAGATGATTATGAAAGCAGACTTTCCATTGGTGAGTATTCTTAGCTGGCACTGTTTGTGTTTCACAGTGAATACTGCATGTATGTGGGTATGAAGTGCTTTGCACTAATCTTTGAATGTCTGCAAGTATAGTCAGATACCTTCTAATTCCGTACTATTGTATTATTAAAAATCTGTGGAAAGTTATCTAATAATTTTTTACATCTCAGTGAGTGAAGCAGCTGAGTCAAAGCGAAAGTCTAGTCTCCGCAGAGAATCTCTGGGGCCAAAAGAAGTGTCCAGATCATCGAAAGATGACTCTCCCCCTGCTACCCTTACAAGAAGTAAACGCAGAACTATGAGAGGTAGGCAATGATATACTAGAGCATCAATGATTTCTTTATAAAAAATCGCTGTATCATTGAAAATAATAAAGGCACATGATTTTGAACTGCTAAGGTTGGAGTATCCAATGCCGATTCTCAATATATTTCTCCAGAATCGAAGAGGCTGTCTACCCAGGCCAACAGTGATATCTGTGGAGAAGATGCAGATGAGAAGTCATCTGAACAAGAAGTCACTTCTGAGTCATCGGAGGAAAGTAAAGCAATAACAAGGAAATCATATACAGTGTCAAGGAGTAAGCGTCGTAAAGCAGACAGAGCTGAAAATGGTGAGATTTTTTTTAACCATTTAGGAAAGAATAAGAGAAAGTTTTGCTTACGACTAAGGGCATCCTGAGTAGTTATGTTATGGTATAATGGGCAAAATCTTTATTTTCTTCTTTTGCTGCTTGTGCTTTTTCTATACTTGTTCTGTTGACAGTTATAAATGTATATTTTTTTGTTTTATGTTTCAGCTGTCAAACTACTCGAGCCATTGATATCAGCAGCTGCTGCTCCAACATGTCAGTCTCCTGGAGAGAATGATATCCCGCCTGAGAGGGTCTCACATGGTCCGGTGGTTCACTCACCTGTCATATCCAGGACACCTGTCACAGATGTCACTGCTAGTAATTCTGATTATGTGGAGGAGACAACTACTGAACAAGCCGCTGAGAGTATCGTACCTTATGATGAGATCCCTGTTGGCAGGTTAGTTATTGTACACTCGTATGAGTACGGTGATTTGGGTTCACTTGGGACTTCAGGAAAAAAAAGCAGGCTTATGTCTATACAGACTGCAGTTGCAATATTGTAACAAGGTGATAGAAAAGCTTATCTGCATAGATTTCCTGTATTGGTGAGCCAATTGCACATCCTTTCTGACATTTATTCACAACTGTTTACAGTAAATATGCCTTGGAGGAAGCAAGAAAATTGGCAGCTGCTGAAAACTCCACTGTGCTCAGCAGATCAAGACGCCAAACCAGGTTCATCAAGGCCGGTAATAGCGAAGACTTGCATACACAAGCGGTGTTAGATGGGGCAGCCGAAAAATTCTTCATTCAACTTTCACCTCCTAAAATCTTCAGTGAACCAAAAGTGAGTGGAGCAAAGTATCCTGTTGTGACATATGTGTGTTTGTCATAGCCAATAGTTGAAGACATAAGTATTGCAATGCTTGATCACCCTTTTCTTAGCGTACTTTATTCAGTAATTTTGTCTCTGATTACAGTGTAAGTGGAGGAAGTTTTCCTCATCGTCATCATAGCTTTTATAAGAAATGCGATGAAATTCTCGATGTGAGTCATGAGTATATGCCAGGGGTAGTTGCCTTTTTTCCTTGTCTGTGATTCAGCAGATTGAGCGTGTCTGAGATTATTATGATTTTACGATATATTTTATTTTTAGATTATGTCTATTGATCTAACTTTATCTGCTACTTAATTTTCCAGGCTTCTCAATCTGAGGACGGTGAGCCAGATATGGGCGGTCGAGCTCGAAGGGCATCCAGGCGCGGTACTTACTGTATCAAAGATCATACTTCTGATATGGTAAATCATGAGGACGACTCCCTACTCGTGGTAAGTGGGATCATAATTTTAAACTATCTCCCCAGTTATATAATACCATAAGAGGATTAGATTCAATATCATAGACCAACGATGATCACTTCTATAGCTGTCAAGTGAGAGGTCCTGTGTTTGTTTTCCCGTTATGTGTACACAATCTCTTTTTAGACATGTATATGACAACAACTGAGCAGGTTTATGAAGGCTAGTTTTTAGGAGATAGCAGCAGCGAGGGGTTTTCATCATTATGATCATATTTAATTAATATTAATATTTATTCTGTTTCTGAATACTGCATTATCTATTTTTATGTTTGCGTGACATTATGCCCATGAAGAAAATTTGTTATTGGTGGCTGATGCACTTGAATCGTAACAGTTATGGCTAACAAATGGCACATAAGAATTCAGAATTACCTCAAATTACAGGCTTTTTGAAGTGGATTATGCTGTCTAGCAAACACTATAATTTTGTGGGTAGACCTGAATTACCCAGGTGTCATATCTGTTTGTAACATTCCATAATTTTCTTCTATATGTAGGCGAACTCATCCGTGTCTGACATAGAAGACGGCCTAACTGATATAGAAATGGTAGGATATTATCAAATGTACCCATGTCACTTATTCAATACGACTCTATTATTATGATTCAATATTATAAAAAAAATTGGATTGGTTACGCATAGTCCGTCAACTTTGCCCACACTTTGTCAAAAATGATGTGTTATGTAAATTGATATTATCTCATTTGGGCGTAAGTCTTTTTAGCAACTGTTTATAAATTAATATAATGAGGTTAACTGTCACCCACATCTATGGAGAACTCCTGTCAAGAATTCTTAATCCTCACTTTGTCATGTGAGATGGAATGTGAAAGATTGGCGGATTGCCGACTCAATGATAAGCATACCATGTTATTCTAGATTTATCAGCCTGTCAAGTGCTCTAACTTCAGAAGGGCCATGTGATATATAAGCTAATAGAGGAAGAGGCCTTATCAGAAACTTTCTGCACTATAATTTTTCTTTTTTTCGGTACAAATGATATATAAGGAGTTATTGCTAAGAAACTGTCCTAAACCTAATTGACACGCTACTAATTTTGCAAGTAAACTTGATTATGTTCTGACAGGCTGCTAATGA
Source organism: Membranipora membranacea (assembly GCA_914767715.1). Lineage (NCBI taxonomy): Eukaryota > Metazoa > Bryozoa > Gymnolaemata > Cheilostomatida > Membraniporidae > Membranipora > Membranipora membranacea. The sequence goes on along the minus strand of OU612065.1, from coordinate 13,598,972 downwards.
GGGAGAGACTGAAACAGTGGCAGAAAGTGAAGGCAGCATCAATGAAACGAAGGAAGATAGGGGTAAGGCCAATCGTGTTATTTGACGCTTTTGTAGTGTTTCAGCCCATGTTGTTTCTCTGTGTACATGAGTCACGTGTTTATTTATGTCACCAGGGAACTCACTTAAAGTTTTTCCTGCGCTTAGTTGTAATTGGATATTATAATCAAGAGGTCCCTGTATGACCCGCGCGCAAGTCATTATGACACTCTGAGACGGTGCGTAATAGATGGATATGCAAACATGCAATCTTGTATTACAGTGTACATTTTACATGTCAAGTCGCTCGATGCTTCTCTGTTAAGCGGTGATCGTTATCTACGCCCGCTCACTAATTTCATTTTATTATAACAATACACCTGAACTTGCTCAAGGATGTATACATGTGATAACATGCTATCTCTTACAATATGTCTCAAGCAGATGACGTCCCAGATCTTGATGATGACACAGACCCAGACTATGCTCCTGAGCCGAGCCCGGCAAAGAAGTCCTCTTCTCAGGCTAAAGCTCAGTCTGATGTCGAGGAGCCCCCTGTAAGACAAATGGAGATTCAATGGAAAGCCGGTCAGGTCAAAGTTAATGTAGCAGGTCGTGATGGTGGGCCTGTACGCACTAAAGGCAGAAAGAAGAAGGCAAAACTGGTAAGAGAAGACAAAAGTGTTTTATGTCATTGTGAAGAGGCGCCAAAGTCGAATTATTGGTAATTACAGAGTTGAACTGTATTCTTATCAATGTTAACACGCTACTTTATATGTACTGTGTTTCCAAGCTAGCTCAATATTCACTAGACAAAAGACAATAAATTTCTCTTTTATTATTTCTTTCAGAAGCCACAAGAAGTTGTGGTTAAAACCAGTGAGTTTGACTTTGAATGTACTCCTCCCCCTCCCGAAGCAAAGTCTAAAGACCCATTCGATCTGTCAATCTCTAGCACTGTAGATTTCACGCAAGCTCTGCATTCATTGAGAGAGAAACAGGAGGCTAATAAACGCGATAAGCCTATGAACGCAGAACGAAAAGCCAAGGGTAGAAAAACTCGTACTGTAGGCAATAGAACTGAAAGCTCTAGTGCAGCGGAATTTTCAGAAGATGAAGTAAAAGATGCACCTACAACAAAGCGGGGCAGAAAAACTATCACAATCACTCAACATGAGGAAACTCAGCCAACAGAAAACAGAACAGGTGCGGAAACAAAACCACACAAAAGTAAAAAGGGAAGGAAAGACCAAGTCCCCAAAAAAGAGATGGTTTCTAATGATGCTGTTGTGAGCTCATCACATGAATTGACAGACAATGAGGAAACAAATGTGGAAACAAAACCGCACAAAAGTAAAAAGGGTAGGAAAGACCAGGTCTCCAAGAAAGAGATTGTTTCTTATGATGCTTTTGTGAGCTCATCGCATGAATTGACAGACAATGAAGAGACCGCACATTCTGAACCAATGGACAAGATCAGCCTCTCAGAAACTGATTCTATTGTAAGCCAAGATGGGAAAAGTAAAAAAAGAAAAATTAAATTGACTGCCAAGTCTATTAGGAACAGGAATCCTGTTGTAGATCATACAACAGAAACTGAGAGTGACAGAGAGTCTGTGGCTAGCGAGACAAGTGAACCAGGTAACAAGAAGCTCAAACAGAGCAAGCCTAAGCGTACACAGAAAAAGAAAGGTGGCAAGAAGCCAAGGGCACAATCTGAACAGTTAGATAATGGCGCTGAGAATACTCCGACTACTATGTCTCCTAGACTGCAGCAAGTCACTGTAACTAAGTCCAAAGGCACTACCTCACACAAATACAGCCTCCAATTGGAGGAGGCAACTCCCATCCAGATAAATAAAAGGCGAGGAAGAACAAATTTGGGTGTGAGCCCTGCAGCTTCAGCGACAGCTAACCTCTCACTGACTGATGTTGATCTCAATGCTGTCTCTGATGACGATACTTTGACTAAAGACATATCAGCTATATCTCAGCAGTGTGAAGGTAAGGTTGTAGATTCAATCAGAATTATATTTTTGTATTATTATTATTATATTGTATATATATATGTTAATGGTTCATCATTTTGATTAGTGGTTGTGCTGCAAAAAAAACTGAATGGTAGTTTAAATTGTACCCTTTTATATCGGTTATACTAAGGATTTAATCACAGGCATTTTTGTAGCAATTTTGATTATAAATTGAGGCGGCTGTGAAGATGACAAAGCGTTGGCAAGTTTACAAATATTTATCATGCTAGACAATGTTGATCACGTATAACTTTTGACTATCCCTAACTAACCCACAGTGGAACTTTGAAGCATATTAGGAAATATACTGGTAGCCTTTTCTCTTCAACCTGTAGATATTGAACTGAAGCTGCGACAGGGTGAGGAAGATCAGCACATGTCTCAAGAGGAACCGCAGACAGATGAGTAAGTATGTGGGAGCAGGGAGGGTGGGAGGGAGTATATCCCACCCTCCCTGGAGGGAGCAGGTGAACTCTGTCACAAAATAGAGATTGCACTAAAGTGTATAATTATTTGGTATGCAGGTAGCTTTGACCTTGCACAAGGAATCTGTAGAACAGCTTTTTGAATTGTGTATTGAAGCTATGAGTTATTCCTTTAAGTCCCATGTTACATGGTCAAGCAACTTGACAGGGGTGAGGGGGTGTTTTTAGGTGCGAAATATGGGATTATGATATCGATGCCATTAATTTATGAATTGTCTGCTAAATTAAAACCTCAGTTGATGCTTCTGTTTTCTAACTGTCTGATGATTAGATCTGAAGTTATAACAAGTCATTATCAAGGATAGGGAAGGGAGGATATAGATCAGGGTCTTATTGAACATCTTTGTCATCTTGACATGAGTGAATATTAAATTAGGATTATCAGGATTGGATTGTCATCATTATAATAGAAATGTAAAACTCGTGGACAAATATCTTGTGGTGGTCTGTGACCATTCAGGATCTGGCAGCCAGATAGGCAATATTTGGAAACTTCAAAATACTCCACATGTCATAGATGTATTATACAATCAAGCGGAGACCAAATCATCCAGCTTGATTTATGAGGGCATTCCGACTTGAGAGAGATGCTATTATTAGGAGGTCTCCTGTAGGGTGTAGCCTTGTCTCATACCTCCTTAATTAGCACTTGTTGATGCTATCACAGACGCTGAAATGAATTATATATGCCCCTGTGTGCTTTTCACAGTCAAAGTTATTGTGACCTGATTTAAAATTTATGCTGTGGAAGTTTCGGCGTGATGCGTAATTAAAATGTTTACATTTAGCTTGACAGTTTAATAAACGAAATTGTTGTGGCTCTGCCTGGCACGGCTGTTTCCTAAACTTGCCCGAGGCTTCCTTATCCTAAATCTGAATGCTAGAATGTAACCTGGCTGTGATTAATACTGTAACCAGAAGATGTAATTATTATAGAATATTTAATAATGTTATTCTATGATGTGTTATGTAATTCCTGTCTGATTTATTTCTCGTTACAGATCAAGTGCTCCAAGAAGAGCTCGAAGAGCTGCAGCTAATATCTGCTTCAAAGAGCCGTCACTCGGAGGGTAAGAGGATCAAATAAGTTTTGGACAATAGACCCATGCCCACCTACTCAACAGGCACCATTAACTTACTTGTATAAAATTACCTTACCACTACTCTCACTTCAGAAACAGTGCTTGAAATGCAAACATGGTTATTAGATACTTCACTCAAAAAATCTAGATTCACACTGACTATTTTTTGGAGCAGTTTATTTGCAACATACAGATATTATTCAGCACATTCCAATATTTCTATTTTATATCAAAATTGAACCCCTTAGGCTCTTTCATGATGCAAGAATGACCTCAAAATATAATAAAATCTGTCAAAAGCTGAGACACATCTGGGTGCTCCATATAAAGTGTAGAATGATACGAAAATAGACAAAATGATCACAAACATCTGACAATTTATGAGTGTGTCAAATATGCACAGCAATGTATGTGTTAAAAGTTTGACAGGTTTTCTCAATTTTATCATCGCTACTTATTAAAATGGTATTTCAATGATGCGTTGATTTTAGCAGATATCTGCTAGTTCACTAGTACCATTCCAATGCTGACTGAAATTTGCCGCCTCTCTTCAGTTTGTTTATGACCACCACAGTCTGTTTGGCCACTTTAGATGAAAGCCACTTTATGGTGTTGCTAAAACATCAATGCCACCAAAAGTTCAGGAAAACACTTATATAAAACCATAACCACAGCTGCCAGCTATTACTATGTTGCACTAAATAGTACCAGAGACTATAGATATCTATAGTCTCTGATAGTACTATACACAGCAGCACTATGGATATAAAAACTATCAGTTATTACAACGTCAAACGGGCACAAAAACCTCACCACTGATTGATTCAGCAGTATTTTATCGTCTTAGATTGCCACAAGTTTTCTCACCGATCTGGAATTATCTTTAATTTGAATGTGACAGACCCATGTCCTCATAATGTTGCTTTGGAAATGCAATTCATAATGATTAGGTCCGATTCCTGTTTCATATAAAAAGAATTCAGTAAAAAGTGACAGCTAATTGAATCAAAAAGTCTTCTATCATTTATCCATTGTATGTATGCAATAGAAAAAAAATTCCTGTCAAAGTTTCAAATTGAAGGAAATCATGTGATGAAATGGCCATTTGAAATCTCTAAAAATTCTGTTGTATAATGCTGATATACCTTCTAGACCATTATATCAATGTTATTATATGCCATATATGAGTCATGATACATCTGTAGCCAAAACGTAAATAATATATGTATTATGTTACTGCATCATTCTATGTATTTTTGCCGTATAAATGGTGTTGTATAGACCTAATTGAAATCACACCACGTCCCAATCATTGTTTTCAAGATTGTGACTTTTGATGTAAACACGCGGTCTTCGCTCAGAGAAATGGTTATATATAATGTCCCCTAGACATTGTGTGGTCAAGGTATAAACTGCTTCATCCGTTTTTAAATGTATGAACAGTTATTTGTACCATTAATCTCTCCCAAGTCACAAGAGGAAAATTGGCTCTCTCATATTCTTGTATTGCGGTTCTTGTAGTTGGTAAAGGTGCCATCACTATTAAATAGTAACCTCCGGTGTTATACAGGGTCATATGAGTCATCGAGCTCAGTGTTTCCATATCTTGTCGTATTAAATTATTCTGGATATTTACGATTGACAGGAAGTTGAGACGAGGTGATCCTGGTACCTCTACACTATATGGTAATGTGGATATCTACGCTAATCCTAAAGGTAAGTTAGATAACATTGTTCAGAGATAGAAAAAAATTTCTCAGCTGAGTCAGTTAAAAAACTCATGTCAATCTCACACACTGTTTTGTCTCTCTGTGGTTTTTAACTTAGATTGGCAGCATTCTGTGTATCTTAGCTTTGCGAGCACGTGTCATATTGGTGTTAATTTTGATGTCAATACAAACTAACTGTCAAATAACAGTATGTGACGAGTATTATTTTAAGACTGCTGAAAGAATGCACTTATCTCTGATTTTCATATTGTAGATCTTTTTTGTCATGTGATTCAGATCATCAAATTGGTGGAATTTTGCCCCTCCCTTTATCATTTTTGCCTGTGCAAAAGATCTCAAATCAGATGAATCTATTAATGGCCTGGGCACCATTGATTCATCAAACTGTTTCATGGCTGTTGCGAACCATTAAGCTTAGTTATAATAATCTCGTAGGAAGTGCCAAAATTTATGTTCGGGATAGTGGTATGTTCGGGGTAGCAGATCTAACCTCAGGCCTGTCACCCTAGACTTAGTACATATAATATATTAAGTCTATACCTGTCACTCTGACTATTCATAGCTTATTAAAGTTAGTTTTAGTGTCATGATGAGATGTAATAAAATTAGAAAAAATATTTAATTCTATATTTATGACTCAGCTTGCTAAGCCTTTCCTCTATTTCCACAATTTCAGACAAGAAACATTACAAGAAGAAGTCTTGAGCAACCACTTTAGTGACTTTGCAAAAATATGATGAGATCAGGCGACAAGCGTATGACTGCATGCCTCCTGAATAAGATATTGTGAGCAGTCAGTTCTAGAAGAAGTTGGTGTCCTGTTATCCTACACTCCACCTCGGGTTTATACAGAGTTTACAGATGGTTATTTTCTCTATCAACACTATTATCCAAAATGGATTTCTGATTTTCTCTTCATCCAGGATATATAATTACTATTGTATATAACTGTAACTTAGTGTTTATAAATTAGATGTGTATTTTATTGCTCTTCTAACCTGTTACTTTCAGCTTGTATGCAGATTTGACATCTGATAAAATGTAATTCGGAAAGGGATTTCAATTTTAGAGATATTGTTCTCAGATGTGTCAAACCACTACAACTCAACCTTTGACTTTTTGTATATCAAATTTAATTTATGACATTCTAAATTCTACAGTAGCAGGCTAATTACTGTCATGTCTCTAAAATCTGTAATTTGGATGGCAAGTGCCCTGGTAAAGGTATTGTTCTACTGAGTAACTTCATCATGAGGATAAATGATAAAAGCAGGTACGCAGTTTGATGTATCATATATACAGACAGTCTGAGGGTACCCACATATATGTTTCTTATCAACAGAAAAACTGGCGGAGCTAACCTCAAAAATTGTTCTGCTCACATGTTTGGGTGAATCACTGTCAGGGCTGCCAGTCAGCGAACAAAGCACTAGCTCCCTCAATGAAGGAGTCATAGTTGTCTTTGGCCACCAACGTGGTGTAAGGAAAATCAATTGGATGTCACTGATATATCATAAAACAGGGTAAGGATATATCCTTACACTTACTCTGTTATCATAACATAACTGTTTCAATACTCTAGACCCTAATTGATAACACAAGTTCTTTAAATGTCAGCAGAGAGGGTAATTAAAAGTTTCATGCAAACTATTGACAGTGTATTGATTTCAAAATTTGAGATAATATTCATGTTGGCTTCAGGGTTGTTGCAGTTTTTGGCGAGAGATTAGTTTTGACATTTCAATCCCTGCAGGCCACAGGTGGATGATAATAATATAATACTTGACAGCCTGCTTGGTACAGCCATATGTCAAACATAAACTAGTGTCATCTTTTTATTACTTCATGAATCAGTTAAAGCATGTTAAGATTTAATTTTGATTTTTGTACCAGGTGTTTAGTCAATTACGCTATTTTCAATCCTCTTCACCCATTGGTACGCTTAAGCCGAGGTTATACATCCAAATACCCCAAAATAAGGAATAGTATATACGTAGTGGATTAATTTTAAGTGTTCACTTTTATTACTATTATGCCATAGCGTAATAAGTTAAGGAAAAATGTTTATGCACAAATATATGAAATATATAGAGAAAAAATTATGATTCGGTACTTGGCATAGTGGAAGTTTCGTCTAGAGTTATAGAGTTTGTCGGTCTTCTATGTAATACATGTCGTATCGCTCTCCTTATTTCGGTCCTTACTTTGTTAGAAGTGAATGAATATAAGAACGGCTCTATGGTTGTGTTCATGATAAGCATACATATCTGCCCAATTATCCATCGAGAGGAGAGATAATATGTGTTATTTTGCATGTCCAGTGTAATCCATCCCAACATAATAAACAGAGGGGTCCACATTAAAAAGAACAAAATCATAATAGCTATAAGAATTAGAGTTACACGCCTTTTCCTCACGTTGGATCTTGAGCGAGCCGCAGTCGATTTCGGTGTTGATGGAAATTTGACACTGCTGTGCTTCTTGAGTGATGCTGCTGATTTGTTGAGCTTGACCATGATTCGTGAGTAACACACGATCATAACAGTTATCGGGAGCATATACATGAATACAAATATTCCTCCAAAATGTAGTAAAGCTTGTGGAAGCATTGGGTGCCATTTAAACGCTACAGTGCATATGGTAACGTTGCCGTAGTCCATCATGAGTTCTTTGGTTTCAGAGTTAGGGTATACTAGAACAGCCAATACAGTCAGTGGTACCACCCACGCAGCAATGCTCAGCGTGGCAACAAGTTTAGGTCCCAGATGATACTTCTGCTGTCGATTTACTTTTAAATATCTGTCAAGACTGACTAGAGTCATGAGCCAGATCTTTATAAATGCTGTTGCGAGGAGTAAGAAAAATACAGTCTGACAACCAAACATTCCGTACATCCAACCGGCGGATGAGAGTCTGGATATGCCGACCAGCTGAGCCACAGGAAGAAAAATAATACTGCTCATCATCAGGCATATGGTGTATACATGCTGATGATTTCTCAACTCGGCCTTGAATAAGAAGAAGCATGTCAGTCCAAAGTTGATTATAAAACTGATGAGTACTAACAGGGATATGATTGTCATTTCGCTGTATTTTCCATTTTCGTCGTTACGATTAAAGTCATTGAAGAAAGAGAAATATTCTGTATAGTTCCATCCTTGTCTAGTGTCTATTGCCCAGAAGTAGCTTTTGTTTATTTGGTTTGTTACTGTTGTTGCCTCCATTGCATTTACTGCTAGGGTTGCCTGTGCGTTGAGTGTGGATACGAGGAGATTGTCTGCTGTGTTGGATAATACTGCCATGCCAGTTTGTCGATAGTTTAATTTCTGTAAAGTGAGGAAATGAAAAAAAGCTTAATTATTTCTCAGTAAAATAATGGGTTGTCAACGAAAATGTTTAAATCAGTGAACTTTTGTTTTCACATCTATGAAAGGAACAGTTTGCTACAGATACATCAAAAGAGTCAAAACAAATCTAATATGATGAGCAATGATTAATATCTCACCGAGTCTTATCAAGAAAAAGAGATAAGAATATCCTCAACAAGGATGTTTTTATCTAGAAAGTTTTGAAACTTTGTTTACCCGGAAACAAAACAATGATATCAGTGATCAGATTAGCAATAAGATTTCTTAACGCTAGAATCATTTTTAAACTCTAACTCTGCCCTGCCTTGTTATTGGAGTTACAACATTCTTTGTATTCATTTCAAATGCGTCTCACAAAAATTGGATATCAGAAGTAGGAATGCACTGGTAAACTGATGGTTGAAATTGTATATCAGCTTACCCTGTCACTATTCGTACCGCATGTTGAAGTTGTTATTTTAAAAATCCATGAAGGAATGTATCTGACATGAACCAGCAACTGGCAAGAAGGAACTAAATAAGCAAGGCTCACATATCAGAGAAATAGTGAATTCAGTGTGCAAAATATTTACTGCTTCGTTATTGGCTGATCAATCTAATGTCAATCATCCAACCATAGCATGGTATCAGAGACTATAGATATATATCTATAGTCTCTGATGGTATTACTATCTTGTGTAGCCTCGGCTCATTGGTCGACAATATCAGCACATACTGTGGCGGTTGGCTTGTACCCTGTACTTACAGCCGTACCCTATAGGATAAAGTTAATCAAGCAAGCGATCAGTGCGTGTCATCCTGACGCAGTTGGAAAATTTGGGGACTGTCTGAAGCCTCTTTGCACTCCGTAATCAACTCTGTAATTTACAAACCAAACGCACTTTCTGTAGAACTCGTTCATTTCATGTGACTGAATATTCGAAATTCATATTCTTAGATAATGACTTTCAGAATCAGTGATATGCAATGTAGACAGTTCAATCTGAGCATCATGCGTGATTGAATAAACGGTCAATGGGAATGTGATACTTAATCTCATGTTCTATTGTGGTAATTGGAGATCCTTTCCAGATTTGCCCTAGTGTCTTACTAACCAAAATAAAGCACCGATATTCAATGATCCAGAGTGCAAGGTATAAAAATAAAACTGAGGACACTGAGTGTTACATCCAAATAATGCGATCATTGAACTCTCACAATTTGCTCTCCAATCATCAGGAGATTTTCAGATTGGTAGATAATGCTGACAACTCATCGATTCGTTCGAAACTTTCAAAACACGTTGCAAGGTTACCAAATCTTCATTTCGTAATGATCATAAATATATTAATATACCCAATATGTATAAATCTCTATGACACTACATTGTGTGGGAAACTCATTTAAGAAATCATAAATAATTCTAATCGTACACATTAGTTATTTAGAAAAAATTATGAGAATAGAAATGTGAAGTCATATTTGAACTCTGTTATAAATGAACTTATGAATCCGCAACATTCGATGCGTAGCTAGCGAATATCATGTTACATAAACTGATAAAGAAAATAGTGCGCAGGACTAGAGTAGATTGTCAGGCAAAAAATCCCGATGAACTTGTTTTCAGTTAGAGACGCATTTCCCAATGTTTGGAATAAATAACGACAGACATGGTCAATTGGCTGCCGCAGATAACACATGGTATTGGAAGTCAATTTTAAATGCTCTATTGATAACATTTATCAAAATCAATGGGTAACCACTGATCCAACGAATGGAGCTTGTTGAAAAAATCTCACCAAGTCACGGTCCCTAGGACTATCTAACTGTTTGGATCATCTAACTGTTTGGATCATCTAACTACGGTTTTTGTGATAAGCAAGCTGCTGTCTGAGCCTGTTGATCTCTTCTTTATATCTATAAGGATAAAGCAAATATTTATTTCTATTTACTATCATGGATTAGGAATAAAAGAAGCAACCCAAGAGGTGGTTTTTGGCGAGCACTGGAATTTGTCTACATTATTTCTGAAAATGTTGGTGTAGGTAGTAAAAGTATGCCAAGGAAAGCAAATGCCCAACAAAAAGATCTCAAAGTATTTGTACTGAACAGTGAAAATTCTTAACTCCACATATCGAATCACATTATTTCTAGATCCCTTCGACTGAGTGTTGCGAGGTCAATACATGTTATGACAACTCAGGGAGGAGGGGAGGTCTTTCATATAAAAACTGCCAAAATTGCTATCTGATCGCTCCTAGCTGAGAGAGCAAGACCTGCTAAGGGTCTCGAGGCCAATTCGCTCACACTTCGATGAAACTATATACATTCTGAGCGGACGATTCGCAGACGATTTTGTCTAATTGCAGGACCAGCGTTTATTTTGAGCAACGTGATAGTGATAATTTGCCTTAAAAAGCATTGACATTCTAATTGAAAGAACCCCCAGTATGATAATTTGAGCAGTACCTTGCGAGATGTTTGTCGATATAATCTTGGCTCTCCTTAAGTTGCTCCTCGAGTATGACATTTTTGGACATGAGTGTAGCTCTCTCTTCCTCCAGCTCCCTCAGACTTTGCTCTGAGAAGTTTCTCAGCTCCTTACGCACTGATGTCCAGCTGTCCAGGTTGGAAAAAGTGCTGTCAACAGGTGGTCTGCAATCAAAACAAAAATGACAGAATAAACCAAAGAATTTTTTTATTATTAACCCAATATCTGCTTTGTCATAAATCTTTGACTATATCTAATAATAAACATCTCTCAGTACGTACTGCTTTGTTTGGGTGGTCATACAGAATGTATAAAGGTAGGCAGCATGTGAACACATAAGGTGACCATCCTACATTTATTATTATGAATTCTTGACTTTGTTGGACTAACGTGTTACCTGTTTGGAAGTTTCTTTAAGATTCCGGGTGGTGCAGGATTCCCAATCTGTTCTTCACTCTGCTGGAAAAACATTTTTTCAAGATATTATTGGGTTTGCTACATGGATTGCTTCATGGATTTACTCATTAACAATTTGCATGGGGAAAATATCTCATATCATTGAGGGTTGTGTTTTTTTGTGTGTGAAATTAATGGAATTGCAGGCTTTTGTGAGAAGCACCACAGGCATTTCAATGAGTCAAGGAAAGTTTGGACTAGATGACTAATTGTTTATAGTCAAACCACAATCATATGGTAGCCATCACTGCTTCATTAGATTAGTATCAATGATCGCAAGTAATCCGTAAATTATTTGTCTCAAACTATTAATTATGACGGAAGAGAATGACTATCTGATGATGCCTGGACATGTAGTAGATAGACAAAGATTCTGAAATGATGTAGGCCTCCTGATTCATGTCATTACATCTTGGCCAGAGGCCAGCTTTGACACACAAGCTGAAATCTGTTATCTATTATTCATCTAAACAGACTGGCACATGATTGTAATAAATCAAAAACTAATAAACTATGCACACTCAAAATTAGAGTAGATGCAATTTAATGATAACTGTCTTTATCCCGCCAAGGAGCCATGTTATATCTGACTATTTTACAATATTTTGGGCGGCAGATCATCCAAGGATCCTTGGATCATCGTTCCTGATATTCCATTGGCTAATGAAATGCATACTTTTGTATTATCACAAAGTAAGATTATCCGAATAATGTTCATTCATACAACCATTTTAAACCATCCCATTACTCCTTCCCAGGGTTCAGAGTTGAGTTAAGGCCAGCTTAGGGTTATCTAACCTCAATAATCATGAATACTTGGTAAAACACCTGATCACGCTCTATTACTGGACCTGCAAATTGATGCGCTTGACACCTATTTTGTTGTCCAGGGTCTCGGGCGGACAGTTTGTCTCAAATCTACATCGCCAATCATATTTTGTCAAATCAAAAGATAGGATATTTGATACCCAGCAATATGCTACCCAAAGTAGGCAGTTATTTGTGCAGAGGACAGAAAAATACATGGCAGACTAATTAAGCTGCACCTACTCGCTTGTTGTTGATTCTTAGATTATGTATTTCAGACTGCAGCCTGACTATTTCTTTTTGTTGGGCTGATTGTAACTCAGCATCAGTGATCATCATCTCGTGCTCATCAGGGCCAAGGTCAAGGTCGTCGCGTCCTAATAACTCAACCTGAGCTCGTAAGTCTCTGTAAGCACAGAGCAGCTCCTCATGTCTCCGAACTACTTCTACAAAATAAAAGAAACTTGGATGATAAAACAATCAAGTAGAACTGTTTGAGGATATCCATAAAACATAAAATCGAACAACCACTAATTTTATGGACAAATAGTGGAAGTATAATTTTCAGTTTTGTTTAATGATGGATAAGCACATGGTACATTAATCTTCTGCCTGATACCTGGTAACTTGAACAAGAACTCTCAATTTTATTATTTTGTTAGTTCATCGGCACAATCGGCTCAGCTATACATACCAGTAGTTAGAGCACTAGTGTAACATACGTTCTAATCTGTGTTTGTAGCTTTGTGCTGCCTGACTGAGCTGATCCTCTCTGTTACGATGCGCTGACTTTACATCTTTTATCATCTTATTAACATATTGCGCTAAACTCTCCTCGGCCTGATCCTTACCTAAACTGTCAATATGACTCTACAATCAACATTATATAACCGTTTATACAGAGAGTTAATAGGTGTCTCCTTAGACAGCGTCTTCTTCTTACCTGGGAGGTTGGGACATGACATGTATGCACGAGCGAGTTGTGTCAACTCGGTTGAAAATGATACATAGCCAGGTAGGTTACTTTAATCTTGGCCACTGAATTTTTTAGAAATGAACTAGGTATTGTTACGAATAAAGGCAGACACAAGAGGTTTTGGCTTTATTTTCAAGACTCACAGTGCTTTACTTTTCATATCATTTGTGTTTGACATTGCCTTTGAAATGCGCTGAGTAGAAGGAGTAGTTGTTTCTGGATTCATGCAAGTTTTATAGATATAGAGAGAGGGACTGAGAGCCATCAGATTTGCACAACACTAGAACACACTTATATGTAGATGGACTATTTAGATAGCGATACATTGTAATTAACCATTGCAGTCTATAATTACCAAACATGTCAACAAAATAGCAGAACTTTGGTTAAAATTACACCCCCACACTTTTACTCACAGAAATATCCTCCACATATTTGGTAAGCCTTAGGCGATATTCTGCATTGATATCTTTAATCTTGTGTTGTAATCTGTTGTTAACAGTCTTTAATTCCGCATTTTCGCCAGCAGTCGTGATCAACTTCTGCAAAATCATAATTATACCAATGATACAAGTCGATGGCTAACATACGCAACTGGAAGTTCAGATCAGGGCAGATATGCACAGATCATTACCAACACCAACAAAAACAAGTTACTCATAGCTATCTGAGAACACAACATAATACGTGTATACATACAGCATTCACAACATAATACGTACAGCATTTAAGAATGAGATCTTCTGTTGCCTCTCCCTAGCTAGCTGTCGTACAGCAGACAGCTCCTTCTCCATTGAATCCCTTGAAAATTTCCAGAATAACGTTGTTGAAGCAAGTACAATAGTGTCAAGAAAATAATATTCTTATGAATTGTTTCAATTTTTACTCTGGAAACTTTGTCATCTTCAAGACCCTTGGTGACTCTAATCCAGTTTTAAACTAATCCTGACACATCTAGGTTTCTTTGTTTGTGGGAATACAATGAGATATAGTGACATGTATAGAAGTCATAAGGGCGGATCGTATATATTGAATCATGAACAAGTTTGGAATACAATCTCTGACATCTGGAGAGGTTGAAGGCTGAAACGACTCTAATTTAAATTTTGCTGCACTTATTTGTTGAAGATCGTGCTAGGGTCTTACTACTATTTCCCTTCCAGCATTCTATTCGGTTTCTAATAATGGCAGATATCTAATGGTCTGGTCAATGGTATCATTTGATAACGTGATGTATGGTCACGCTGGTGGGCTCACATTTTTTGGTGAAGCTGTTGGTTGTTGTCACTGTAGTCATTTCTCATTCTATCTAACTGCTCCTGGTACCTGCTCTGGTTACCAAATATCTGAAATACATGACATAACATAACCATTTATACCCTAAAATAATTCCCTGCCTGCACACAATAAATACCATCTAAAAAACAATACATATCACAACTCATCATTAGAGGCTTGGTGTGCGTATAAGTGTAAATATTTAAATATGTGTTTTGCCTCAAATGATGCAACCATTGTATTTTAATAAATCCTGGTATCTTGGCGCCACAATGTACCAGTCATCTATACTGTATAACTATTACTCCCCCTTTTATACTGCTAGTTTAGCTTCACTTCATTGTGCTTACCTCTTTTTCCAAGAAATCAGTCTTACGCCGATCAGGTCTCAATCTGTTCTGTAACAAAAAAGAACAAGGCTGTAAAAACTAACACCACCAGGCCTTCATCATTCCATTTGAGGTAAGGAGCGTTATTTTTTAGCAACATACATGCTTGCCAAATTCTATACATGAATGTTGTTTACACATTGTGTTCCAAGTGTTACACGTTGTATTTCCAGTATCTACTGCAATTATTGTAACTCTGCCATCAAGTATCATTCAGAAAGAATTAATTTTTACATGACTTATAAAATTAGTGGCAGTTGGGAATTACGTTAATACTTTACTGCTGTCCTACCACGGCATCTGGGTTGTGAGAGAGTTTATGAAGTAGAGATCTAATCCTCTGCTCCTCTCTGCCCATAGCGGCAGCCTCCTCCTCATATCTCTTAGGCTCCTTCTCTCGAGCCAGCACTGATCGAGCATTTATCAGGTTCAGTAACTCCATGGTCAACT
The DNA here is from genome assembly GCA_914767715.1 of Membranipora membranacea. NCBI lineage: Eukaryota > Metazoa > Bryozoa > Gymnolaemata > Cheilostomatida > Membraniporidae > Membranipora > Membranipora membranacea. The sequence goes on along the minus strand of OU612065.1, from coordinate 13,583,433 downwards.
CATCATTCCTAGCCACCTGTTTAAAACAAACAGCCCAAGTTGACCCTATTAATTATAGGCAGGGAGTGTGATTGTAATTGGAGTTGTAGTGCTGTGTCAAAAGAAAAGGCAACTCCTTATGAGATTATTCACAAAACTGATCTAATGGTCACATGAGGGAGGGTGGGGCATTAGATGAGTTTTGTAAATAATCTCACCCTCCCTGCTCACATCAGGGATTAACGTGTTATTTTTCAGTTTTGATAATTGATGATGGGGTTACATCTTTCATCTAAGAGTCAAAAGTGTGTAGAACAATCATTGCGAAAAGTAGAAATAGAATTAGAAATTTTTATAAAGAAAGTAAAGACACAAGATGAGTTACGGATACCATGCATATACGGACAGATATAAAAGTTACACCATGACCTTTTGCTCACTGACCTCACGCTGTACATCATCAGTAAGTGACATGTATGAAGACTTAAGTTTGATGTATTCATCAGCGAGAGATTTCCTGTCAGCCTCCAGCTGTTTTAGCTGATGTCTCAGATTTGCTGACTCTTTACTCAGCTTCTGTCTCTCTATCTCTGACAGCTGGTACTCATGCTCCAGTGTCAGAATCTGAAAAGTGTAATATGATTTATATACAAATTAAACTTGTGGAGCCTTCCCAATTAGCAATCTTAAGCACCTCAAAGCGGAGTACTACACCATACAAGACTAGGCTGTGAAAAGGATGGTAAAATGGAATATGAAAATTATAGCCACATTATTGCCTGTCATAATTGTCTCCTAGTCATTAGTTATTACCTATGACAAACATGTGCTATCCCATACATACTTTATTTGTTAGCTCGTATTTGCTGGATTCCATTTCCTCTCTGAGTCTATTATTCTGAATCTGCATGTCTATGTACGCTTTCGTTGCTCTTAGTTTTTCTTCTTCACAGTCAACAAGCTGGGCAGACAACTCTGACTTAGCGGCGGCTAGTGAACCAAACTTAGTATTGAGCTGCTCAATCTTCAGCTGAAGTCTCTCAACCTGATCCAGCAATCGTTGCTGATAACAACAAAAATAGGCTTCATATTTAGAACCATAATCATCCGCTCAAAAGTTCAATGAAAACATGAAAAATATACATATGCGTCTGATAACTACTGTTATTTCAGCTTGATTACCAAGTCGGCAGTGTGGAATTTCTGAGGCTGTTTGCAAATGAAGCGGAATTCAAGAGTCCTGCCCGCATTAAGCGCCTGGGTAGTCAGCATCCTGATGATTTAGCTTGTGCTGCACAGCAAGAAATGAAACAGTCGTTTGTAACTCATAAACTTATAATACACTTATAACTACAATGAACATATAAAGCAAGCGATACAACATTACGGACTACGCCATTTACCTGTTCCCCAATATCCATGTTAGGCAGCTTGACTGTTGAAGAGAAATGGGCGAAATGTTTTGTAAGTCATATAAACATTCAGTGTATTATCTGAGTTGTTCAGAGTGACTATTTGCACAACAGCAAACAATTCCATTACTTCGCTGAGATAACATTATTGCATTGAAGTGGTATGAAGCCCAAATATCAGGTCAACTCCTAATATCCTTCCATGATTAAACATCTAAAATTATGTATCACAGTATAGTTACAGGTGCTTACTGTAGAGTCAATGTAGCGCTTGGCAGGTACTTACATTCTCCAATCTGAGAGGTTCCATGGCAGAGTTTGAGTAGCGTACCTGTGCAGGGGCAGGCTGAACTTGAGGTGTAGGCTGCCGTGTAGGCTGCCGTACCGGCTGCTTTCTGTGATGTAATACAGCAGCTCTGTACTGTGTGAGTAGTTGCTATAGAGTGGAAACGTAACAAAAGTCTCCTGATATAAAAGTGTACAGGTAGCAAGAAAGTAATTTAAGTTAAACCTCTCTGCTATGTAAATGATTTAAGTGATGCCGTTAAAGCTTTAAATTTGTAAAGCATTGAAGTGATGCGGATTAATTATGATGAAAAAAGAATGCAGCTATTTTATGACAGCACAAAAGATTCAAAATACATAATTGAATTGACAGTATTATTCTCAGCAAACAGTGTAAATATTATTAGCAGCCTGCTATTTACAGTAGGTTGAAATTTGATATAAAATAGAAAGGCAACAACAAATATATAGAGCAGAGTGTTTCTAGTCTAGTATCATTACCAATGATGGACTGCAATATTCACCTGTGCAAAAGCATCATTCATGATTGGAAAGTTGTTGACCTTCTGGACATTTTTACACATTGTGAGGAGCTCTCTTTGGACCCTCAGCTCTGCACTTTTATTGAATAAAGCTATGACTTTGGTTGTACAGTTCCCGCCCAGCTCGTCATCGAGTAGTCGTGTGAGCATCGTGGCTCTAGGGTGAGAAGGAAAATATCTACATAGATTCATGAAGTGTAAATTAATTACCACTGACTAACTGCCATTCAAAAACGTCACAAAGGATTAAGTGAAGGAATATATGTCCACACCGAGCAATGTTGTGATTACCAAAGCATAATGGTATATGATCATTATCTTTGATTTTGGAATTCCAGGTTTAGGTTTTAAAAACTCTTTTGAATCAGAAAAGAAATTCATGTTGCCTGCATTTAGAAACGAATTAAAATTAAATTGCAAGTACAACAAATGAGTTCTTTAGGTGTAAAAAACTAACTAAGGCTAACTTTTGATTGAGGGACTGAAAAGGATGCAATCTTACCAAACATGAAAACTGTTGAAAAACAGACTGTATTTGCTTTTTTCAGGATGTTGCCAACAAATAAAATCTGTTAATTCTTAATGTTGTTAATTCGTGTCAGACCAAAAGACGATGAATAATTGGTGGATATTTACTTATGATTAACGACTCTGTCAGGATGCTGGTGTTCAGCAAAGTCTGATATTAGTTTAGCCACCGCTTTAATTTCTGTCGAATTATCTGTTGATCCCAAAAGCCCATCCACAGGAGGTAATATAACACATGAGTAACGGGATCGGTGGGGCTCAGGTGCGTCTTCAAAGTGCTACATCAGAAAAAAACTATTGGTATGGCGAGTGCTTAGTGAGTATTTATACCCATCATGATCTAGAGAGGTTCCGCATGTCACAATAGCATATGTATATACTGGAGAGTGGAGATCTAGTACAATGCAGTCATTGCAAACCATTATTGGTTCACTTTGTTTTCCTTTTAGGTTTCACATTGCAATGTACAAGGAGTTGCCATCTGATTTAACAAGGGCACACAACTATGTTCTGCGATTAAACAAAAGCTTGTAAATGTTCCATCTGTAACTGACCGTAGTTAAATCAATGTATGCGTAGATAGTGTGGTTGTTAGGGGATGCATTAGAATACACACATCTCTGCCAGCATTCCGCAAAGAGCTGTGATCCTTCCGAGGCACTATATATCCTTCTCTGTGTGGCTGCCTGCAACAGAATAATCGTAATATATTCACAAGGAGTATTGAACTTATTGCACTGCTATTGAGCTTCTGGCTCATGTTATTTTTTTTTTTTCGTTCTATGCACTAGGTCTTATTTGACCACCCTATTTAACGGGCCCCCTTAAGCTCGGGTGGCTTGTGTGGGGTAGTACCCTATACCCTTGCCCGCCGTTGCCGGCTACTCTTTGTTCGAATAGGCAGAGGGGGATCTTTATACTGCATGCAAGCACACAGTAGACCTCCTGTATTTATGGTCCTGATCCGAACATACCTGGCTAGGATGAATGGCTTGCCAGTGCCAAATCAAAAATGACAGCCGGGGCCGGGAATTGAACCTGGATCATAAGATCACAAGTCCACACCCTTAACCGTCAGACCACTAGTGATTACTATTGTGAAAGAATGAGTAAACATTCAATGAACAAGCTCCTAACCAGGTACTCATCTTCAGTTGCTTGAGCAATACTCTCTCACTTTACCAATCAGTGATTCTAGATTTCATTCAACAGGATGGGTTGGAGCAGAACAATATCATCTTTCAAAACTTTCATATCAAATATTATCTTTGACTTGTTAATGCAACATACCCTGAACCATTCTCCATGTTCAGCATCTTCCTCGATCTTGAGATTTGTACGAGATGTTACTAAGTCCGTCACAGATTCACCTAACATCTGTAGTACACTGACAGTGATATATGCTTCCTTTCGAGCTCCGAGGCTAGACTGCGCTTCACGAGCAATGCTTCTTTCTGAAAAGAGACCATAATATAATTGATCTATGGGAATACATGAGCTGGTGTTACATTGCTTGCCCGGTGACAAGTCTGTTCTAACAGAAGGATTGTTACAAGAAGGAAGATATTGTTGATAGAACTATACTAGAGTCACAGATAATTATCAACTGCAGTTGACTCAGCTCCAAACGACCGAAAGCAGTAAGCTACTTGGGATATACCTTGACACACATCTGAACTTTACTGAGCATGTGAATGACATCGTCACCCGCAGCAACTTCAAACTATATACAATGAGTAGACTACGACGTTTAGGGGCAGGGATAAAGTGCCTCATGACCTTTTACTGAGCTCATATTCTCTCTATCGTCACTTACGCCGCCCCAGCTTGGTCCTCTCTCATTACTAACCATAGTAGAAATAAGCTAGAGCAGGTTCAGCGGAGTGCTGTCAAGATCATTCACCAAGACCTCTCCTACGATGACATTCTCCCGATGTTCCAGCTGCCGACAATTGAGACACATTCAACCGACTTGAGCAGTAACTACTATCACAAGATCATACACAGCATCGACCATCCGCTCTTTGACATCATTACACCCAATACCTGTACACAATCTCTAAGGACGAGACGACATACATACACCCCTGTCTGCCAAACCACTTAGTATGCGAACAGCTTTTTTATCAAATACGCATCATAATTACATGCAATGTGCGCAATGTGTCACCTTACCAATCTGTTTTTAGTTTCATGATTTTTATTCATGCTCATTATTGCCGAGCATTTTTTCTACAAACTACTCCACTACAAGGATTTCTTGAAATTGTTCTGTACAGGGATTTAAAATAAATACATTCTGAGTGAAAAAATTGTCTGTAATCATAATATACTATAATCATTAACAGTAAGCGTGTAAGTGTACCTGTAATTATTAGATAGGGGCACTGATTATAAACCGAGGAAAACATTTATTAAACACGGGCTTAATATACACTTGACTGATAAACATATACTTGACAGATAAACACACCTCCCCCCACTCTCAGAGTGATGCCTGATAATAACGGGCCACCTGTAAACCTGGGTAGTCGTTACTGACATTAAATAGTATTCTACACCCAAACATGCCTGCAATGTTTTGCACACTTTACTCAGTACATTGCTCATTAGAGGCGGATAATCGCGGTAAAGGCCCCTGAGTGTAATTACTGTCGCGATTGTCCTGACTCAACCCGACCCACCCATACAAGATGCATGATTGTCTGTTCAGACAAAAGGATGTGTAACAAGAGGGTAGATATTTGACATCACTGTGAGGGAGTATAGCTTACCATCATCTAATTTGTTAAAAAGTCCCTCAAGGTATCGGTGAAACAGTCCATTGTTATCAGTTCCCTGTACTAATGAAGCCTGCCCTGCCTGAGCACTACCCAGTACTATTGTTGATACATTGTAGCCTGCCACCTGTAAGTCAACCTACAGCGACAAATAATATAAAGATAATCAATAATTCATTAATTTGGATACCATTCTCTATTTTAATCAAATGTGTGAGAGTGAAACAGACTAACGGGACACTCTCTACATTTACATTGTAATGAATCCTGCGCTGAAAAATGCTAATGCTTATTGTTAATACATCTTACTCTCATTTTGTAACTTGATTTGTGGATGATTTAGGTAGAACAAGAAAAATCACAAACCCCCTGTACCTACCAATGGCGCACAGTTTGTTTTGTAGATCTCGTTATTGGAATTTCCCCCTTCATAAACATTCTGTATCCTGAAAAATTAAATTAGAATTGTTGTGGATAACATAGAGTACATGCAAGACAATTATATGTCTTGTGATAATGGGATGTCTGTTGGCATTCTGCTCAACGCAAAAAGCTAATGGTGACTAGTAAGAGGGAAAGTTTGTTTGATTGACATACCTGAGGCGGTTGGCTCCGTTGGGTTCTGACACTTCATTAGCAGTTGTGTTCAGATTAGTACCTGAGCCTTGGCCCCTTTCTACTCGTGCTATCACATCAATGTTCATCTTAATATTTTATCTCTCATAGATCTAAAAAAAATATTAGAAACATATTGAATGCCCATTCACATGCACAGTATAACTTCTCTGCAGTTAGAATTGTCACTTTGGCTCTTTGGGCAATGATTAAATTTGGTTTTTGACTGGGGGGGGGGGGGGGTTCAATTAACAAACAGCCAAAATCACCATTTGATCGCTCACTCACAGAGTGAGAGATCTGCTAGGTGTATTGACCCCAAATTGCTCACTCGTTGATGGTACTATATAGATTCTGAGTGAAATAATTGGGGATGAATTTGTCTAATTGAAAGGCCAAATGAGCTATAAAAGCATCGCTCATCCTTATTGAAAGACTCCCCGGTTTGAAATGAACAGAAACATCTATGTAAAAAAATTATTTCTAAGTAAGCTCTGAAATGATGTTACTTAAGCAGTTAAGCAAGCCAATTCAACACAGGCTAAGATGATCCTCAAAAATCAGTTCCAAAAAGTTGGTTCACTAATTTATGAAAGCCTGGTCTTGTATATTGTATATTGTAAATGAGAAAGAAAGATACATGGGGGAGGTTAATGTTCTCATGTGTGAGATTACTCTGAGTGGATTCTCTACCCATATAAAAAAAATTAATGACTCTGTATTACCATACATATATCTGAAAACCTCAGGCTGCAAACTACCCTTCAATCAGGATTTAGGCAAGGCTTGGTCTATAGAGTCTATGGTAGATAAAGTACTAAATATCTTCATAGATGATTTGATTCAACTGAACCCCAGCTTCCAATGCTTTGATTGGGACCTACCCCCCTGAATCCTAGTCATAATGATTTAGGCCTTTACAATCATAAGCCTCTAATTGAAACCACCACATACATCTGAGGTTTGTTCCCCAAACAATACAAGGATACATAATACTACAGGAACTAGCATGTAATATGTATGTATTAGAACTTTGTCATTGTGGATTGTGAAGACTACAACACTTGCACATGTGGGTGTGGTTGTCAAGTACACTGTAAACAGAAAAACTTTTCTAGCCTCCTTACAAAAAAGAGCAGTTTAAAAGAATGAAAATAACTACTTACTTACTATCTTTTTTGGAAATAAGTTTTATTTAGCTTTATAATCTATTAAATAAATTATTTTATTTGGAATAATAAGGAATTATTTTTAGAATTTTTAAATGCATATAATCATCTGTGAAGAAAATTTCGCAATGGAGTTGAAGGGAAAGAAATTTTATGCTCTGTTGAACCCTGATCTGATGGTACCATAAAAAGGTCAAACACAGACCGAGAGTTGAGTTTGAATGGAAGCCGGTGCTCGACAGGTGCTCGATAAGGAAGCGTGAGTAAATTCACCATTGTAGTGTGCAGTTCACATTGACGACTCCTGCTGAAGCTCAAAATGGCTACACAGCAGCTCAATCTCACTGCTTATGAATTTGAAAAGGCAATAGACACTGACACATTGATAACATTTGTCAGGGAAAACTTCATGCTTTCTGTATGGTCATCAGTTGTCTACATTTTCGTCATATTTGGAGGACAATGGTTTATGGAAAGGCAAGACAAATTTGGACTTAGTTCTGCATTGGCATTTTGGAGTGGCATGCTAGCCATCTTCAGTGTGATGGGCACAGTGCGGATGTGGCCTGAACTGATCCATGTGTTGAGGTACGAAGGACTGTATAGATCAACATGCTACTGCGGATACATGGAGCACTCTGTCACTTCGTTCTGGACCGGCTTATTCATTCTCTCAAAAATAATCGAGCTTGGCGACACTGTGTTTATCGTCTTGAGAAAGCAGCCGCTTATTTTCCTACATTGGTATCATCATATCACAGTGCTTATCTACACATGGTACAGTTTTATCCAGCAGACCGGTAATGGACGTTGGTTCATATGCATGAACTATGCCGTACATGCTGTCATGTACACTTACTATGCACTAAGAGCAATGAAGTTCAAAGTTCCAAATCAAGTTCGTATCGTTATCACACTTCTGCAACTTAGTCAAATGGTCATCGGATGTTGTGTTAATTTCTATGTCTACAATGTAAAAATGAGTGGACAATATTGCGCTATTTCCTATGAAAATATCGGCTACTCCTTCCTAATGTACTTCAGCTACTTTGTATTGTTCGCCAAATTCTTCTACGATGCTTACATCAATCCCCCGGTAAGACCAATACCATCCATCACTGAAGAAAAAGCAAGACTAGCTAGATCCAAAGCAGTGAAAAGGGACTAAACAAAATCAGCTCAACATGCTATTCCGTTATCATATGGGCTTGGCAATTCCTAGATATTCAAATTTTATACAGTATTATTGACAATCATGATGGACATGCTACGATGGTACTTGAGGACATTGCTGCCATCACTCGACCTCAATGAGAACCGTACAACTGAAATGAATATTAAAAGTCATTTGGACGACAGTCAACTGATGCAAATGTTTGTGAATAACTTAGCAACAGACCGCAATGATCCATGATCATGATCATTGGAGCGACAGTATCGATATCAGTTGGCAAGTATTTGTAAAACATCCAGTAAAGTACTTTTTATTTGATGTGATGATTTATGCCCTCATTTAATTGCTCTACAACATTTTTATTGGCTTGGGATTTATAGGAATTTTGATCTTTGAATGGTATAATGTACACGAAACCGTATTTCTATAATCAAATATTTTCCTAGATTGTATCTCCATTCCATGTTTTCTTACAGTTTCTGCGACTTTGTCAGGCATATCATATCTTTTGTTCAGAACTGTGCAAAACAGTTTTTTTCTGGGGGTATATGTTTTCTGCCACGGTGGATTGGTTTCTAAAAATAATTTTTTTCTGGGAATACAGAGCATTATGCAATTAGATTTTACATGTCCGTTTCCCGAGCATCTAATCATAGGGATCACTAGCATCACCATTCAATGTATGTAATCATAATATACTATAATCATAACAGTAAGCGAGTAAGAGGCACCGATTATAAACCAAGGAAAACATTTATTAAACACGGCATAACATATTATACCTGACTGATAAACCTAAACTTGACGGATAAGCACACCTCCCCCCCCCCCCCCCACTCTCACAGTGATGCCTGATAATGACGGGCCACCTGTAAACCTGGGTAGTCATTACCGACACCAAATAGTATTCTACACCCAAACATGCCTGTAATGTTTTGCACACTTTACTCAGTACACTGCTCATTAGAGCCGGATAATCGCGGTAAAGGCCCCTGAGTGTAATTACTGTCGCGATTGTCCTGACTCCACCTGACCCACCCATACAACATGCATGATTGCTCAATGGTATAACCAAATCCCAGAAATGATAGGTTTAATTTGGAGGCTCATTTCATGCACATCTAGCAAACTTCTAAGATTGCAGACAGTATCACACTGTTGCCCTATTATCAGATAACCCAAATAACTGAAACCAGAATTGAATCATACTACATGTACTACAATACTACACTTAAAAACTCAGTGTTTATTGGCAAACCCTTCAATTGACCAACAAATCTTTGAGTATGAACAAAACACTAATTGCAGCTTTATTTTGGTTACAGGATGACATATATTTTCATGATAATTATTAGATGTAAGTAAGGTAATTAAGTACAGCAGTACTAATTGATGGGCTAATAATAAGTTCCTCTATTTTGAGCAATGTTCACAGTCTGCACACATATACGATGATGAGTTGTCTATATTATCGTTCATCTATCATGCAGTAAGAGGAGTGTGAATGCTGTTGATGGATCTTGTGATTTTCTGGTCCTCAATGGACAGTGACTGATCTAACGCTTCTGTAGTTCTGTCTGTTTACCGACCTGAAAGATATAAGATTAATCTCAATCATGGCTAAAATTCCTTGTAAGCTCGTAAGGAGTCACATAATATAGATTGATGGTTTCACAGATAAAAGTAGCAAGGTGAATGTTCAATGGGTCGATAATGGGGACTTTGGTTGGTTCACTATTTAGAACTGATAAGCCTCGTAGTAGCAACGCGGTCAGCGACACACCTCCATACAACTGTCTACTTATAACCACTGGTTATCTGTTATCATTGGAACTTGACAAGTTGGCCAATTTTAAATTTAGGAAAGTGCTTAAAATCAAGGGCGAGTTGCATAACGATGACCTTCAGATAGTAGGTCGTGAGGTTAAGATGATTAGTATTCACTCATGGATATACAAAGTCTAATGTCTTTATTCTGTGTTATTGAATTTATCCCATGGTCACAGATGTCAAAATTTCTCAACCTGTTGTGCCATTTACTAGAGAGACCAGCAACTTTTCCTGCTCCTTTTATTTTAAAGCCTTCTAAATATTTATTCTGCTCTTGCTGGTACAAAGCTGATGTGGTTTGCATCTTTCACAAGTTTTGATATCGCTCAATATGTATTTATATGTATATGTACATAGAGAAAGATTAAAATATCCACCTTATCATGGGTTCAGTGAATCAGGATGATTTGGACAGAGGCTTGAGGGAGCGAAATAACCAAGGCATTATGCATACCTAAATTCTTGGATGCTTTGGAAATACCGATATGAAACTATCATCAGTGTATAGCAGATTTAGGTAAATTTACACACATGCCATTCATCGCCATGTTTTTGTTATGGGAGTTTTGTGTGAAACACGGCACATTTTCATTAAAGAAATAATATTCCACTTATCGTCACCTCTTCCCATCCATTTGTCTGATTTGCCAACGAATAAGTGTAGGTTTGCTTGAAACGCACCAGATATCGATTACATGTCGATATCAATCGGTCAGATACATAAAACCTTCGACTAATCGATGTGGTTGATTTATCAGGCTTAGATAAAATTCCAGACAAATTATACCTGGGGGGAAATAACCTTGTCACGCTACAAACCAAAAAGGTAGCCGCATAACAAGGCTCAGGGGAAACTACATTCTCAGACATTCCTCCTTGCCAGAGGTGTTAGACTTTCTCTGAGAAACACTTACTTGATCACGTTCTGATTGATAATTGATGAGATTGGTGCAGTTTTAGGTCCTTGATTCGGGTAGAAGGTCTTGCCAGTTTTATTTACAACATGTACAGGGCGTCTGTAATGTTTCCCATACTGATCGACTGAGTGTGTCGGGTATGTGTCAAATGTTCCAGCTTTGCATCCTGCAGGCTAAAAAAATTGAAACACTTTGATAAATAGCAAGGTCAAGACTAAAATAAAATCAATAAGTTTTCCATTCAAAGTTAGATGGTATTTAGTTTGTCATGCTGGAATATAAATGCAAGAACACTCGATCTAAAACACAATGCACATGCTGTTTTTGTTGTGAGTATTTTGTACAAACAGTTTTAATTTCAATCCATTACATTGATGCATGGAAGTTTGTAGGATGTGTAGGAAGTATCCTACATCTGTGCGAAGTACCTGAGGGTATAATCTACCCGTTGTACCCCCTGAAATGATGACTTCTTCTCCTGTCCATTTGCTCCTTTGAAGGAAACAGACAAGGATGTCCTCTCAAATATATCTATTTTGTATGGATTTCACATTTGTGATAGGCAATCCTGATTTTAATAATGTGTGCAGCTTGTACTAGCACAAATTTTGAGTGCTGCCACCTTCCACCTGTAAAAATACTAATGAGTTTTCTGTTTGGAGTTTCTCCCTATCACAGGATGTCGTTGACGAGGATCTGAGATTTCATAGTTTGCTGCTGTTCTTACCTTTTTAGCAGGGTGACTTGGTTTGAAGGCAGCAGTGATTGGTTTTGGTGGAGGCGATTTCTTTGCAGGAGGCAGAGGTTTATCAGTAGTATATGGTTTCTCATCAAAAAAGGCTTTTGGGTGCATATTCAGTTTGAATGAGCCTCCTTTCATCTTTCCTCTGTGCTGCTCTAATAGTTTCTACAAAATAAACACAATACATCATTACTAAGTCATTTTGTTCAAGAAGAAATGTATGTCATACAATCTGTTATATAAATTGTTCATGGAGATTCCTCATCGGATGGACTGTTGTTTTAGTTTTTGTTTAGTCCTACTAATAGTATCATCATTACCTTGTCATTAAGTGCAACTTGATCATAGGGTTCTGTCATGTGTTTCGGGAACGGCCCAAGAGTGACTGGGAGATATCCGAATCCTGTTCCTTTTTTGCCAGGGTTGGTATAGAAGTTCTTATTTGGTGATTTGTATGCACCCCCTGATTTGTTTTGGGCACTAAATGCTGGAACCGCTCCACCTAAAGTACCATAATGATTTCCTAATCCAGATCTACAACATAAATTATTTGGAAGGGTAACATAAGACAACTAACATTTCACAACAAAATTTTTGTCCATTGCTTATTTTTAAATACTGTGCTGATAGCCTTATCTCAAAGGCCCTTCTTTTCATTTTTTAAAGAAACTAACAAAAAGGGGCGTTTAAGATAAGGCTACTTAACTGTCGCTTAATCGCTTGTTTTTATTCATAACGAAGTGATAGAGGTCTATGCAAAACTACTGAGCATAAGTGGCAACTCACGGTTTCTTATCTCCACTACTTGGGAGGAATGGTTTTCCGAGGTTTTTCTGACCCTCCTTAATCCTGTGCTGTCTTCTCATTTTTATAGGGTCAGAGTATGCCTCGCCCTCAAACATTCTATTGTATTTTTCAGCAAAGTAGCCATCCTGTTTGGCTGTCTTTTCTTTCAAGCCTCCAGGAAGCATCTGCTTGCCCTTTCCAGCAGAGGCATTAAATTGTACTACAAACAAAATTATGTTTGCAATACAATACATATAAATAGTCAGTGCATAACTTTTCTTCTGTCACAAGCAAATTATGCTATAGGTGCCGATACATGGAATGTATCAATCTCTTCAAAGTGAAGGTTTTCCTGTCTGATCATGATCTGGTTGGCTCAATATCAATTACACCATCAAAGCCGAGGATGATCACCCAGAAATTGTAGCAACAACCTTATACTTTGATGCCTTTTGTCAAATAACATCCAGTTCAGCAACCTAATAGTCTATCGGCCATATTATTGCCATCTTGCTATTGCATGTTTATTTGAAGACCACTGTTACTTTATCTTAGCAAAGGTTGAGGGCAGATCTTTGATTGCCCCATTTCATGCTGACCAGTTCTCGAGAGTCAGGGTCTACATACCTCCCTGTGCAGAATATTTATCGCCGATGGTGTGGTACTTCATCTCCTGGAAGATACCCATCCTCTCCATATCCGTTTTACCGCCTTTGTCAGTCATCTTAACTGTAAAAACGTAAAATATTGAATTGATGATAGAATGGCCATTAATTTTAATGCATTTACATTTATATATATATAAAAGCGTAAGAATAGATGTCATATGGCAATAGTTTCGCGTCAAACTGTATAACTAGCTGTACGACCATTTGATTAGTTGAGCAACATTGGAAGAACAGTAACAATCTTCATCTTAGAAGAATGGTGAAATAAACAACATGATAGAAGAAATGTGAAGATATTGTACATACCTATTATTTAGTAGTCTTTAGGAGGATTTTGTTGTTACAAAGGCTGTATTCTGATTGCTCAATACGTCCAAGCTGGTACTGTAGGTGGATTTCTAAGACTGTGACTTCCTTTGGTCAACCATTGGAATTATCCCAAGTTGTGTGTAGTTGTAATGTTATCAGTTGACATGTTGCCTATGACAACACCCTGTTCAGTCAACCAACCAATCATCATTCTTCATATTTTATTTATCCAATCATGTGTTACCGGAATCAGAAGGAAACTGAAGTTGGTCCGCTGGCATGCTATGATCTTGTGAAGGCAACTCCCACTTATTTTTGCAAGATTATTTTTCGAGTTGAGTCTCAAATCATACAATAGCTACGCTACAGTAACAAAGAGAAAAAAAAAATTATCTATAGAGGTGCCATACATATTGAATTTGCCTAGAATAGTATTTCAATTTGACTGCATAAAAGCATTTATTAAGTGTTTTTTTTTTGCTGAAATAAATGTAATAGTCTGTATTTGGGAACAACTTTCTGTCAAGCTAACTTTTCTTTTCCCCCTGTTTTGCAAATAGACAGACCATATCAAGATTATAGTACATCCTTATTTGCATTCCACAAAGAAAGTGTATAAGTAAGTTTTAGTGAAGATGTAAAATACTTTTCATGTTTATCATGACTGATGAGCACCAACAGCTCCATAATTGAGGGACACAGTCTGGCAGCCGCAATTCCGTTAAACCAAAGGACAGATTTTCTCAAAACAAAGAGGCAGAGCTCATTTTTTATGGGCAGTTCTAGCTTATTTGGCTATGGTCTGGCATGGGTTTTATTCATTCGTTACTGACAGGAGACATTTTCATACGAGGTGTCTATGTTGAACTTCCTAAGCATGAAAAAAGTTGTATCTATTTATCTAAATTTTCAAATGTCTAAGGCGCTGGGTCTTGATAGGCTACTTTTTGAGAAAAAAACTTGATAAATACAGTATTACAATATTAGTAATTTTTCTTGCAAACAGGGGCAATCTCATTCACTGGAAAGATTTGCCTGAGAACTAAAGGATTGATTTTAGGGGGAGAGCAACTCCAAAACGAGGTAAATAGATGAAACTTGATCCAAACTTCTTGCCCTAGATAGATACAACTTCAAAAACAGTGTTCTTTCATGTTTTTCACACACCTATCTCTACAGATGGAGACAATAAGGCGCTGCCAATATTTGTTTTGTAGGTAGGATGGAATCCTGTGTGTGAGCTTGTGCACATCTTAATGAGATAGATCAAACATATATCAGCTTACAGTTCATGTCAGCCCAGCTATATTTTTTGCAGAAAGATGCCGATTATGTGCCATAGACCCCCAGCACTTTCTTTCAATAAGGTTATCAGATAAATGGTCAAGATTATAAAGCTTTCTTTATTGCAAATTTAAATGATACAAAATTGGATTGTCAGCAATTATGGATTAGCCCAATCAACCTAGAAAATAGACATACAAAATTTTTAATTGGCATAAGTTCTCTTCACTTGTTGCTTCTCAAGGTGACAAGAAGTAAAATTATCCAAAAGACCAAACTTTCATAATGTGATAATATCATTAAAACTTGGATAGCTGCTAAAGAATACTTAATCAATTTTGCAGCTCACAAGCTAACTAACTAGTTTATTTCTTTTGTGTGAATTAAATCAATGGCAGCATTATCAGGATTTGAAAATCTAACAGAATGTCACAAATTTATAACGCTGCTTGTTCTCAGCTTACGTCTGACCTTTATATCCATGGCTCCCATGATCCTCCATTTTTTCCTAAAATAAATAAAAACTGCCTTCTCTGGATGACAGAAATATCATGAAATTGGGCGCCTAGCTATCCCTCTACAATGCAGTGATGAGCAGGCTATATGGACCTATTAAACAATTGACAATGATGCCAGCGATTTAATAACATGATTGAACTGTATCCAAATCCAAAATCTGAACTTGATCGTTTTTGCGGCATACAGATCTCGTCCCAGATCAACATGTTGCTGTGGGGAAGACAATCAATCATTTGGACAAAAATGATCAAAAATAATAACCAACCTATTCATTGATCAGCCGTAATGCTCAGTAATAGTTGGTGATTGTGAGCTACAAGTTTTCCATGTTATTGTTGATGTGAAGTTGCCCGCTAATTTTCCATCATGGGAAAATTTGTCAGTAGTGTCATCCAATTGGGCACTGAGCTATCACTCTACAATTCAGTGATTAGCAGGCTATATGGAACTGTTAAACATTGGACGATGATGCAAGCGATTTAATAACATGAGTGAACTGAATTCAAATTAAAAATCTGAACTTATTGGACATACAGATCTCGTCTCAGGTCAACATGTTGCTGTGGGGAAGACAATCGATCATGTGGACAAAAATGATAAAATATAATAACCAGCCTGTTCGCTGATCAGCTGTAATGCTTAGTAATTGTTGGTGATTGTGAGCTACAAGTTTCCCCATGTCATTCTTGATTTGAAGCTGTCCACTTGTTTTCCATCATGGGACAATTAGTAATTTGAAACAATCCATATAAATAAGGACAGGTACGCTGAAACTATTGTCATCGCCAATAATTATTCTCATTGGATAAAAATCAAGGAAAAAATTGGAACTGGTACCTCATACAATGTTTCGGAAAGAAAAGTGATCTTGATGTACCGATTACAGTTAGAGTAGCCAAATGGTGTAACCCTATTTCGCACAGGAGTGGAAAAGGCCAGTAGCGGTCTACTGAGCTTCTCCTAGACCATACGGGGATATTCTTATACCAAATACAATCATTGAAAAAGTAAATCAGTACAGTTCATAAACGTGTAAATATAAGTAAGTGTTTATGTATTTATGGAAGTGGCTAACATGGTCACCTATCCGCTCCTACACACCTCAACAATGTCTTATCTTCAGTCATTGATCCTGTTTAATTAGAATTAACTCACCTTGCAGGCAATTGATGTTTAGGATGGGTGGGGGAGGGGCATATTGTCGATAAGCTGTCAGATAATCGAACAAGATATTATTCAGTAGCAAAAATTGTAGTGTACAAATTTCAAAAATTGGTAGTAGACTATTATGGATTTTTGTTTGTAATGAACTAATAACATATAGAATGTACAAGAACATAGAGAAACAATAACATATAGAACTAATAACATATAGAGCTATTAGCATATTACAGTATTATGTGTTTTGATGCAGGATGACAAATTGCGCCACATACTAATCATGCTGATTACTGTCAGACAATGTCTCATTTCTACATCCACCGCTCCCACGATCCTCCATGCTTTGCATGATCAGCGTCTTTCAAATCTGATGGAGGATTTAAAGCTGGGACCATGCCTTGGTAATACACAGCTAGCTTTGCTAACATCGTGTCCACCGTATCAGGCTTTTCCTACAATAATTGATAACCAGTAAATAAATGAAAAATGATGACTAAATCAAGATGTAGGCTGAAAATTTGTGCAAACAATTCTTATGAATTATACTGATTACTGAATAATACAAGCTGTCATATACCTGTCCTACTTATGACCAACCTGGCATGCTGCTCAGAGGAAGACGACTAGGCTTGGTTTATCACAAGACAAAATATCTCTTGAATAAAATATGAGGACTGAAAGACGGCAGTGTGGATTACCTGCGATAGATCATGCCTCTCATAAGGGTCGGCAGTAATGTTGAATAAGAAGATGTTCTGCATTATGCTTTTGTCTAAACCAAATACATATGTGGCACTGCGTTCATTCTCAATCATCTGGGATTTCTGCACTTCACCTAAAATAATGTCTCTTACAAATATAACGTGTATATTGTCCGCAAAATACTAAACAAAATATGACCATGAGCCAGAGAGTCAGAGTTAAAAAGAGCATTACATCAAATTTTACTACGATAATATAAATGCTACAGCGGGTAAATTATACAACATAACAGTTCAAATGACAACAAACCATCAACAGAGACTGGTTCGTACCCTCCATGCCCTAATGTAGGCCCTGTCAGTAATTTCATATCCCCGATCCTCAGAGCAGCTTGAAGAAGATTGTCAAACGGTGCATTATATAACCTTACTCTATGACCATAACAAGGGTAGGTAGGTAGGATACAATGCGAGAGTTAGTGACAATTTGAAATTTTGTATCGGATAATGTAATGATAATGTAATGGCACTAACTGGCATTGCAGGCGTCTGAGCACTTAGACGCTTAGATACTTAGATCACCTTTGTAAAATCAGTATTATAGTGTCAGTAAATTTTCTTGGAAGCTTTGTCAGGGAAAAGCTCATTTTATTGGAAAGATTTATCAAATTCAAACTCCCGATCTCGATAATATACCAATGTATGACATTGCATAAAACATAGTGACTTGTACAGCTTTTTTTATGTTTTCCCCTAAGTTATCTCTGAAGGTGAGGACAAAAAGACGCTATCAATATCTTTCTTTGTAGGTTGAGTTAAAAACCTGGGTCTGAGCTTATTTTTGTTGAAAAAAAAAACAATAGAAATTGGCAGTAAATTTCAGCAGGGAAGGTTTATTGAGAGGCACATGTTATCAATATTACTGATTAGAAGTTGTCCACTTATTTTTCATCATGTGACAATTACTAATTTGAATCTATATCTAAGGACAGGTACACTGAGTTTATTGTCATTCACAATAATTATTCTAGATAACATTAGAGAAGAAAACAGGATCTGGTTGGGAAGAAAAGTGATATTGATATACACATAAGCTACAACACAACGTGACTGTAAGAGTAACCTTTGACAGTGGTCTACTGAGCTACTCTTAGAGAATTTACATGGTCTATAAAATCACCAAAGAATCATGTACAATCATTGATAATGTATTAGTACGTCCATAAACATGTAAATATAGATATAAATAGGCGTTTATATATTTATGGAAGAGGCTAACAGGGTCACCTATCCACTCCTTCACACCTCAACAAGGTCAAATCTAAAGTCGTTGATCCTGTTCAACTATAATTAATTAATTAATTAACTCGGCATCAGGACAAATAATGTTTAAGCTGGGGGAGGCCTATCGGTTGATCAGTTATCAGATAATTGAACAAGAATTTATTCAGTAGCAAAAATCTTTATTGCAAATTTGACTTGTACAAAAATTCGTAGTCGACTATAATTATGGATTTTCTAAATCACCAGGGACATTATTAGATGGCAAAAGTTTTAGTATTCCTGCTGGTCAAGGTAACAAGAAGTAAGAGAAACTAAATTACTGAATTTTCATACATATTGATATGTCGATAAAACCAAAGAGTTAGAGGTAGCTACTTGAAAATATTTGTAAAACCAAAGCTATCTAGTTTTTATTTTGTTTGTATCGAATCAAAAATTAAGTAACTTATAACAGTGTTGTATTTTGATGCAGGATGACAAAGAGCATCACGAAATATTATGCTGATCATTCTCAGGTTATGTCTGACCTTTACATCCATGGCTCCCACGATCCTCCATGCTTTGCAGGGTCAGCATCTTTAATATCTGACGCAGGGTTCAGAGCTGGAACCATGCCTTTGTAATACACAGCAAGCTTTTCTAACATAGTGTCAACCATATCAGGTTGTTCCTATAATTGATAACCAGTAAATGAAAATAAAATGTCTGCTTAGTCAACTGTCAGGTATAAAGGTTAAGGACAAAAATTTGTGCAAAAGATTCTAGAGAATTATCCTGAATAACGCAATCCATCGTATACTTGTTCCAACCAATGAACAACACGGCATTTTGCTCTACACGAGACGCTCGATCAAGCACAAGAACAATATCACTTGAATAAAATATAAGGACTAAAAGACGGCAGTGTGGATTACCTGTGATAGATCCTGCCTCTCATTAGGGTCAGCAGTAATGTTGAATAAGAAGATGTTCTGCAGAATACTTTTGTCCAATCCCAATACATACGTGGCAATGCGTTCATTCTCAATCATCTGGGATTTTTGCACTTCTCCTAAAATCATGTTGATAACAAGTTTAATTTATACATTGTCTGGAAAATATGGGCCAGAGATAATAGGTTCAGAGTTAAAAAGAGCATTACATTACATCATAATTTAGAATGATAATATAATAGCTACAAGCGCAAAAAAAGATACAGTAATATAACAGTTCAAATGACAACAAAGTTCTGTGAGCGTATTAACGTGATATATCGCTTTTTGGAACGTTTTTATCTTGTATTGGTGATCATGCTATTGTCGATTACAAATGTTATATATATATATGCATCATCTGCAAAATACTGATCAAAATATGACCATGAGCCATAGAAGATAGGGTCAGAGTTAAAAAGAGCATGGCATCTTATCTTACGAAGTTAATATAACAGCTACAGCGGGTAAATGACACAATATAACAGTTCACATGAAATCAAAGTTCTCTGAAGGTAACATACAAACCTTGAACAGAGACTGGTTTGTACCATCCATCCCCAAATGTAATCCCTGTCAGTATTTTCATATCCCCGACTCTCAGAGCAGCTTGAAGGCGATTGTCAAATGGTGATCCTTGTTTCTTGAATCCATATTTAATGCTCAGAGGGTCAATGTTGTAAAGCATCTCCTGTGTAACGATCAAAATGATTTCAGTATGATATGTCACAATGAACAAATAATCCTATATATTTGTTTTGTTTTGATCATAGTAAGTAAGCGAGCAAGTAAGGGCTGGTCCACATTTTCCCAGACAGCCACCCCAGTCAATGTGAGCATAGAAATGACACAATCCCAGCAATAAAAATGAGTCTGGGACAGGTATCTGGAAAGTGTGTAAGAGTCAGATCGACCGACCCAGACTCAATTAACATTTGGGTACTTGTGTATACAACACTGGGATGATCTGGGACGTTCCTAGACAATGTGAACATGTATTATAATTATCCAGGCACTATCCCAGACAAAAACCTGGTATCCCGATAACATCTGGGACAATGTGTACCAGTCTTAAAAGTGCAGGCAGAATGGTATGAAACTGAATATGGATATTTTGTTTCCACCTACAGTTCTAGGGCTGGCTCCAGATTTTGATAGAGCAGACCACTGGTTAAAACCATCCAATGTCACACCTGGGAGGTTTGCAACGCCAGCCAAGCCGAGGATTGTGGGATACCAGTCTGATATATGCATTAATCCATTATACACTGAGCCAGGCTTTCCTGGAGCCAGAGGGCCGCTGATGAAACCTGCTACTTTGGTACCTGATAGTAATTATGAGAAAAAAAATAACGCAAAACTGAAATAGCAATAAAATAGCAATAAAATTAATTTAGTGTTCAAAATAATCGTGATGTAACAACTCTTTCGACCTGCAGCTTGAGTATATCAACAAGTTGTGCCCATCCGAGTACGAAACATCACATATAATGGTTGCTATACCTGATGATTTATTTTTTGTTAATTAGTTAATTTATTTAGTTAATTTATTTTTTGTTAATTAGTATTTACCTCCTTCCCATAATGTGGCTTTCATTCCTCTGAGAGGATAATTACATCCCACACTACGCATAGCCTGAGTAGGTCCTCCATTATCACTAGAGAATATAAACACTGTGTTGTTCCACATTCCAGCCGATTTAAGCGCATTTGTGACATTACCTACAGCTTCATCTAATACCGTTATCTGTGCTAAAACGAAATTTAGAGGTTAGGGAATGCAAAAAATCAAAAATTCAAGTAGGGAAAAATTAGAAAATGATAATTTGGTAGGATGAAATAGCAACGCGAAAAGTCACTAAAGCATCTCTTTGAGTACAAAAGTCTACCTTGATTGCAATGTAACTGCCATAACTATACCTGCAAGAGTTCTGCGCTGTAAGTTCTGTATTGAAGGGTATTGATCTATGTAACTTTCAGGTGCCTCTTGTGGGGCGTGGACATTTTGAAATGGTAGGTACATGAACATGGGCGCCGAGCTATCTTTCTACAATGCATTAATTAACAGTCTATAGGTAACTATGGAAGCTCCAACAACTGAACTTCATAACTGAATGGGCATGTCAATAAAATACACAAAATACACTTTGACTGGAATCCCTTGAAGGTGTGGGAGATTCCATATGATATTGCTGATCTGATCCAATAAAAGATCCAAGAAAATTGAGACCCCAAAGACTCATTACCTCACCATATTGATCGTCATTGGCCAAACTAAGATGACTAATTCTGCATGCGCTCTTTGATCAAAATGGAGAAGCAAAAACTAAATGGACGTGAGAAAAGAGACCCCCGTGGACTTCAAAATAATAACAAATAAATGCAAGATATCAAATGTCCTTCCACCATTTTAACAGGTCACATCGCACGAAAAATTATAGAATTCAGCAGAACACGAGTTGAAAATCGTTGCTGATGGACCAATGGTATCAACAGGAATTGCCTTCCCTCTATGCAGTCTCGTTGTGACGCATTTGCTGTGGGGGAGAAAGTCACTCATGTGAACTAAATTAGCCTAAGCTTTTTTAACACTTGAAGGCCTCTGTTCTCAAAAGGGGCTTTAAAAAAGGCTAGGACAGAATTAATCACAACTATCAACCAACCTGTTTGTTGATCAGCCGTACTGCTTCATTAGCAAATAAATGAGTAGAAAATTGGCCAGTTCTACTGAAATCAGGAGTGGTATCGTTGTGTAGATCCAATCCACAGTACTGCTTGGCAAAAGGACCTCTTCCTCCTCCACAAACTGGTAAAAGATTCAATTACATTAAAATTTCATGCGATATCATGTCACTTGTGGATATTAAGCGAAGTTTGCGCATCTCACAACCAATAATGTTAAATTAGAATCGCATCTGACTAATAAAGCTGACTTTAAACCTTGACAAGTATATTTTATCTATAAACATAGTCCTGAAGCCAAGAACCTCTCCTTCAACCTCAATACAGCAATGCTATGATTATGATGACTACTGACCAGTGTGGTTGAAGTAATCTTCCGCTCCCTGATAATAGCCGTAATATGTGTCGAACCCACGGCTAGTTGGTAAGTAGGCTTTTTCATACATGCCCACATGCCATTTACCTGTAAATAATTGAGTGTATATCAACAGTGTGACAAACAATAATGGTGACAATGCTGATACAGCACTGCATACATACATACAAGATAGCACATATCTAGATTATCTTTGTACCGCATATATGGTAAACATTAGATCAGGGAGTTACAGAGTTACAGTTTCAAACTCCTTGACTAGATAAATCCAATTTTCTCCGAATGTGACACAACTTACCGACCATATGAGTAGAATAGCCTTGTTTCTTTAGTTGCTGTGGAAGAGTAGTGAGGTTAAGGGGTAGTCCATATGGTTTACCTGGGGTGATAACCATGTGCTGCAATCCCGTGTGAATCGGAATACGCCCTGAAACAAGAGTCAAAGGATGATACATTGTTTGGGCTAAAAAACCTTGTCCAGGTCGCTGGTAGTAGCTTTCTACAACAAGTTTGTTCCCTCTGTGGATGCGGAGGGATATTGGAAATGTTTGCAAAATCCCTCCGCAACCACAGAGGGAACAAACTTGTTCTCGTAGTTTTCCGCTATCAACTTAAGAGAATATAAGTTTGTTATAAGCATACCTGACATGAGGGTCCCACGAGTCGGTGTGCAGATCGGCTGAACATAATAATTTTCTAATCTCATCCCCTCTTGAGCCAGTTTATCCAACACAGGAGTCCTGATTCCTTGCCCAGCTCCTCCGTGATATCCGATATCTGCATGGCCTAGATCATCTGCTAATACAAATACAATATTTGGAAGCTTGTTGGCAGTAGCATGACAGCACAGCAGTAGTGGCAACACCACCAATACAGCTTGCATCTTGTACTAGAGAAAATGGTTCAACTAATGATCTACAACTGCAAACAACATATTACTACAAACTATGTATAACAAACTGACTTATATACAAAGCAATCAATCAAGGAAGGTAATGTCCTTGGTTATATTACTCACGTGAATAAGATTTGTCCTATATGTTGACTTCCATACCTATTAATTCCCTATTATTCATACGCTTAATTTTCCTTGATCATAGTGTTGTTGTTGACGCTAGCCTAGCGAAGCTTTCAACCGTAACCATAACACAGAGTAAGGATATAACCTGACCATAACAAGGGTTGGTATCATAGAGTTATTATATACTCTAGAGTGGACAATGCAGTGCTAAAAGCGTCCTACTTAATTATTGCGAAATCCATGACACAACACAATCTGGTTGTGCATGGGTAGTGCCTGTATCATAAAACTTATCATTGAGAATAAGCGTATTGGGCATGACAATTTAGATTTCTAGAGCGCATATATCCATTTTTTCAGAAAATTTTTCATGGGACACCATGTAGATCACTTGCAGGTATTTTCACTTTCAATTCCATGAGGCAACGAAAACTGGTTGTGCGTGGATAGTGCATGAATCATTGACTTTATCATTAAAAATATTAGAATTGGACATACAAATTAAGTTTGTGGATCGAGCACTTATAGTCATTTTATCAAAGATTTTCACATGTAACACCATTTACCTCACCATCACATGCAGGTATTTTCTCTTCCGGTCAGTTTGACATTTTCTTATTCTCCCTTTAAAATAAGACAACTATCAACCGCGAATACATGAGCCTAAATCTCAATGACAGGGCCAGCTGGTTTCTGCCTCTTGCCGTGTATTTTGCTGTGTCCTGTCTCTCTAACTAATATGTTGCGCACTCAGTCGGTTTATTTTATCTGTTCAGTTCCAGCTACTGGCGATGATTTGTGATAACATGGGATAAAAGTAGCCTGTGGAAAGGCGATTGGAGGTGAAAAAGTTTGCTGCTTACCTTTATCGTTTTCAGAGCATTTTTAGCAATATTTTTGTAAAACTTTTCATGCCACACTAATAGATGACTTGCAAGTGATTCCTTTCAGGGGGCAGACAGGGGACAAAAAGATTTGTGTATCCCCTTAAAACACCAAATTCTCAACTGCAAGCACACCATCGCGATATAATCACAATTACCTGGCTAGCCGGTTTTTGCCCCTGCCACTTGCCTGCCAGCCAATTAAACTGTGTCCTGTCTCTCTAACTAAAATTTTACACACTCGTGAGTTCATTTAATCTGTGAAGTATAATGACTTCCAATTGTACAAGATGAGCAAGAAACCCGTGGCTTAAAATTTTCAGCTTAAAGATCTCGGTTTTGGTTTGGCTATGTCATTTATAGCTCTAAATTCCCTCTCCTGGGTAGCCACTCGTTTTTGTATTGCAAAAACTATTCAAGCCAACACATCAGGTTAAATCAATCGATCCATAAACTCTTCTGCTGAGTCGCTGAATAGCAAGAAAACGTCGAAAGGACAACTCAAGATACATACTTGTCAAGATTACATTTTCTAAAATATCCTCACTCAGTCTGGAAAAATTGTATGAAAATGGCAATCAGTTATCAGTTGCAATACATTACGGAGAAAACACCATATATATTTCGTCTTTGCAACTCAAATCTTCTGTTGAGAAGAGTACAGAGGGCGTAATTAGAGACCTTAATAATATTTCATCGTTAGGTACATATAATGATAATAGTATACAAGTGAATTAAAATCTTTTAACCTGCAAACAGAGAGCAATTTGGCGCAGATATTGCGGCCTCGCCAATAAGGCAATAATATTTCGCCGCCCATTCCTCGGGATGGGCGAGTGATAAGACATCGGATTTTAATCAACCTTTAATCAACCTTATTTGTAAATATAAACATCAACATCATATACAGACGGGACACAGCTAATATGGCTGGCAAGTGGCAGTGAAAAAAATTAAGCTAGCCCGGTCATTTCTGTTTCATCACAATGATGTGTTTGCGGTTGAGATTTTGGCTTATTTTAATGGGAAAACATAGACAAATTTTCCACTGGCTGCGAGTGAAAATACCTGCAAGTGATCCACATAGTGTCGCGTAAAAGTTTTTCCAAAAAAATGGCTATAAGCGTTCTAAAAATCTAAATTTCCGTGCCCAATACATATATTCTCAATGATAAGTTATATGATACAGGCACTAGACATGCACAACCAGATTGCGTCGTGTCATGGATTTCGCAATAATTAAGTAGGACAAAACCTGTTGCTATTTTTGTACACATTGTCCACTCTAGAGTATATAATAACTCTATGGTTGGTATAAAAGTTTTATTAATGGATACAATGCGAGTTAGTAACAATTTGAAATTTTGTATCGGATAATGTAATGCCACTAACTGGCATTGCAGGAGTCTGAGCACTTAGACGCTTAGATACTTAGATCACCTTTGTAAAATCAGTATTATAGTGTCAGTAAATTTTCTTGGAAGCTTTGTCAGGGAAAAGCTCATTTTATTGGAAAGATTTATCAAATTCAAACTCCCGATCTCGATAATATAACAATGTATGACATTGCATAAAACATAGTGACTTGTACAGCTTTTTTTATGTTTTCCCCTAAGTTATCTCTGAAGGTGAGGACAAAAAGACGCTATCAATATCTTTCTTTGTAGGTTGAGTTAAAAACCTGGGTCTGAGCTTATTTTTGTTGAAAAAAAACCAATATAAATTGGCAGTAAATTTCAGCAGGGAAGGTTTATTGAGAGGCACATGTTATCAATATTACTGATTAGAAGTTGTCCACTTATTTTTCATCATGTGACAATTACTAATTTGAATCTATATCTAAGGACAGGTACACTGAGATTATTGTCATTCACAATAATTATTCTGAATAACATTAGAGAAAAAAACAGTATCCGGTTGGAAAGAAAAGTGATATTGATATACACATAAGCTACAACACAACGTGACTGTAAGAGTAACCTTTGACAGTGGTCTACTGAGCTACTCTAAGAGAATTTACATGGTCGTTAAAATCACCAAAGAATCATGTACAATCATTGATAATGTATTAGTACGTCCATAAACATGTAAATATAAATATAAATAGGCGTTTATATATTTATGGAAGAGGCTAACAGGGTCACCTATCCACTCCCTCACACCTCAACAATGTCAAATCTAAAGTCGTTGATCCTGTTCAACTATAATTAACTCGGCATCAGGACAAATAATGTTTAAGCTGGGGGAGGCCTATCGGTTGATCAGTTATCAGATAATTGAACAAGAATTTATTCAGTAGCAAAAATCTTTATTGCAAATTTGACTTGTACAAAAATTCGTAGTCGACTATAATTATGGATTTTCTAAATCACCAGAGACATTATTAGATGGCAAAAGTTTTAGTATTCCTGCTGGTCAAGGTAACAAGAAGTAAGAGAAACTAAATCACTGAATTTTCATACATATTGATATGTCGATAAAACCAAAGAGTTAGAGGTAGCTACTTGAAATATTTGTAAAACCAAAGCTATCTAGTTTTTATTTTGTTTGTATCGAATCAAAAATTAAGTAACTTATAACAGTGTTGTATTTTGATGCAGGATGACAAAGAGCATCACGAAATATTATGCTGATCATTCTCAGGTTATGTCTGACCTTTACATCCATGGCTCCCACGATCCTCCATGCTTTGCAGGGTCAGCATCTTTAATATCTGACGCAGGGTTCAGAGCTGGAACCATGCCTTTGTAATACACAGCAAGCTTTTCTAACATAGTGTCAACCATATCAGGTTGTTCCTATAATTGATAACCAGTAAATGAAAATGAAATGTCTGCTTAGTCAACTGACAGGAATAAAGGTTAAGGACAAAAATTTGTGCAAAAGATTCTAGAGAATTATCCTGAATAACACAATCCATCGTATACTTGTTCCAACCAATGAACAACACGGCATTTTGCTCTACACGAGACGCTCGATCAAGCACAAGAACAATATCACTTGAATAAAATATAAGGACTAAAAGACGGCAGTGTGGATTACCTGTGATAGATCCTGCCTCTCATTAGGGTCAGCAGTAATGTTGAATAAGAAGATGTTCTGCAGAATACTTTTGTCCAATCCCAATACATACGTGGCAATGCGTTCATTCTCAATCATCTGGGATTTTTGCACTTCTCCTAAAATCATGTTGATAACAAGTATAATTTATACATTGTCTGGAAAATAGGGCCAGAGATAATAGGTTCAGAGTTAAAAAGAGCATTACATTACATCATAATTTAGAATGATAATATAATAGCTACATGCGCCGAAATGATACAGTAATATAACAGTTCAAATGACAACAAAGTTTTGTGAGCGTATTAACGTGATATATCGCTTTTTGGAACGTTTTTATCTTGTATTGGTGATCATGCTATTGTCGATTACAAATGTAATATATATATATGCATCATCTGCAAAATACTGATCAAAATATGACCATGAGCCATAGAAGATAGGGTCAGAGTTAAAAAGCGCATGGCATCTTATCTTACGAAGTTAATATAACAGCTACAGCGGGTAAATGACACAATATAACAGTTCACATGAAATCAAAGTTTTCTGAAGGTAACATACAAACCTTGAACAGAGACTGGTTTGTACCATCCATCCCCAAATGTAATCCCTGTCAGTATTTTCATATCTCCGACTCTCAGAGCAGCTTGAAGGCGATTGTCAAATGGTGATCCTTGTTTCTTGAATCCATATTTAATGCTCAGAGGGTCAATGTTGTAAAGCATCTCCTGTGTAACAATCAAAATGATTTCAGTATGATACGTAACAATGAACAAATAATCCTATATATTTGTTTTGTTTTGATCATAGTAAGTAAGCGAGCAAGTAAGGGCTGGTCCAAATTTTCCCAGACAGCCACCCCAGTCAATGTGAACATAGAAATGACACAATCCCAGCAATAAAAATGAGTCTGGGACAGGTATCTGGAAAGTGTGTAAGAGTCAAATATAGACACTGTCCCAGACCGACCCAGACTCAATTAACATTTGGGTACTTGTGTATACAACACTGGGATGATCTGGGACGTTCCTAGACAATGTGAACATGTATTATAATTATCCAAGCACTATCCCAGAAAAAAACCTAATTGCTACTATGGGATGAGTTTTACAATGTGAACATAGACTGGGACCATCTGGGATCAGCATCTGGGATGGTATCCCGATAACATCTGGGACAATGTGTACCAGTCTTAAAAGTGCAGGCAGAATGGTATGAATCTGAATATGGATATTTTGTTTCCACCTACAGTTCTAGGGCTGGCTCCAGATTTTGATAGAGCAGACCACTGGTTAAAACCATCCAATGTCACACCTGGGAGGTTTGCAACGCCAGCCAAGCCGAGGATTGTGGGATACCAGTCTGATATATGCATTAATCCATTATACACTGAGCCAGGCTTTCCTGGAGCCAGAGGGCCGCTGATGAAACCTGCTACTTTGGTACCTGATAGTAATTATGAGAAAAAAACTAACGCAAAACTGAAATAGCAATAAAAAAGCAATAAAATTAATTTAGTGTTCAAAATAATGGTGATGTAACAACTCTTTCGACCTGCAGCTTGAGTATATCAACAAGTTGTGCCCATGCGAGTACGAAACATCACATATAATAGTTGCTATACCTAATGATTTATTTTTTGTTAATCGGGAGGAATTGAAGTATTTACCTCCTTCCCATAATGTGGCTTTCATTCCTCTGAGAGGATAATTACATCCCACGCTACGCATAGCCTGAGTAGGTCCTCCATTATCACTAGAGAATATAAACACTGTGTTGTTCCACATTCCAGCCGATTTAAGCGCATTTGTGACATTACCTACAGCTTCATCTAATACCGTTATCTGAGCTAAAACGAAATTTAGAGGTTAGGGAATGCAAAAAATCAAAAATTCAAGTAGGGAAAAATTAGAAAATGATAATTTGGTAGGATGAAATAGCAACGCGAAAAGTCACTAAAGCATCTCTTTGAGTTCAAAAGTCTACCTTGATTGCAATGTAACTGCCATAACTATACCTGCAAGAGTTCTGCGCTGTAAGTTCTGTATTGAAGGGTATTGATCTATGTAACTTTCAGGTGCCTCTTGTGGGGCGTGGACATTTTGAAATGGTAGGTACATGAACATGGGCGCCGAGCTATCTTTCTACAATGCATTAATTAACAGTCTATAGGTAACTATGGAAGCTCATAAGCTCCAACAACTGAACTTCATAACTGAATGGGCATGTTAATAAAATACACAAAATACACTTTGACTGGAATCCCTTGAAGGTGTTGGAGATTCCATATGATATTGCTGATCTGATCCAATAAAAGATCCAAGAAAATTGAGACGCCTAAGACTCATTAACTCACCATATTGATCATCATTGGCCAAACTAAGATTTCAATTCCGCATGCGCTCTTTGATCAAAATGGAGAAGAAAAAACTAAATGGTCGTGAGAAAAGAGACCTGAGTGGACTTCAAAATAATAACAAATAAATGCAATCTAGCAAATGTCCTCCCACCATTTTAACAGGTCCCATCGCATGAAAGATTACTGCATTCAGTAGAACACGAGTGGAAAATCGACGCCGATGGATCAATGGTATCAACAGGAATTGCCTTCCCTCTAAGCAGTCTCATTGTAACGGACTAGCAGTCGGGGAGAAAATCACTCATGTGGACAAAATTAGCCCAAGCTTGAAGGTCTCGGTTCTGAAAAGGGGATTTTAAAATAAAAGGCTAGGACAGAATTAATCACAACTATCAACCAACCTGTTTGTTGATCAACCGTACTGCTTCATTAGCAAATAAATGAGTAGAATATTGGCCAGTTCTACTGAAATCAGGAGTGGTATCGTTGTGTAGATCCACTCCACAGTACTGCTTGGCAAAAGGACCTCTTCCTCCTCCACAAACTGGTAAAAGATTCAATTACATTTTCATGCAATATCATGTCACTTGTGCAAAGTAAGCGATATTAGCCCAGTTCACAGCCAATAATGTTAAATTAGAATTGCATCAGCTCAATAAAGCTGACAAGTATTTATCTATAAACAAAGTCCTGAATCCCAAAACCTCTCCTTCAACCTCAATACAACAATGCTATGATTATGATCACTACTGACCAGTGTGGTTGAAGTAATCTTCCGCTCCCTGATAATAGCCGTAATATGTGTCGAACCCACGGCTAGTTGGTAAGTAGGCTTTTTCATACATGCCCAGATGCCATTTACCTGTAAATAATTGAGTATATACTAACAGGGTGACAAACATTATAAAGGTTATGATGCTGATGTTGCCCTGCATACATATAAGATAACACATAGCTAGTGTATCTTAGTTACCACTTATACGGTAAACATAAGATAAATCTCATTTTCTCCAAATCTGACACAACTTACCAACCATATGAGTAGAATAGCCTTGTTTCTTTAGTTGCTGTGGTAGAGTAGTGAGGTTAAGGGGCAGTCCGTATGGTTGAGCTGGGGTGATAACCATGTGCTGCAATCCCGCGTGAATCGGAATACGCCCTGAAACAAGAGTCAAACTTTCTAAGATAACACATTGTTTAATTTTCAAACCTTGCCCAGGTCGCTGGTAGTGACATTTCACTGTGAACTAGAGAGAGAGAACGAGTTTGTTAACACATACCTGACATGAGGGTCCCACGTGTCGGGGTGCAGATCGGCTGAACATAATAATTTTCTAATCTCATCCCCTCTTGAGCCAGTTTATCCAACACAGAAGTCTTAATTCCTTGTCCAGCTCCTCCGTGATATCCGATATCTGCATGACCTAGATCGTCTGCTAATACAAATACAATATTTGGCAGCTTTTCGGCAGCAGCAGCATGACAGCACAGTAATAATGCTAAGACCACCAATACAGCTTGCATCTTGTACCAGAGAAAATGATCCAACTAGTGCGCTCAAATTACAAACACTTACTGTAAACTATATGTGTAACAAACTGACTTATATACAAATCAATCCACCAATGAAGGTAATGTACTCACATGATTAAGATTTGTCCTATATGCCGACTTTCACTTTTAATAATCCCTATATGTAATATGTAATTTGCATACCTTATCATAGCGTTGTTGACGCTAGCTTAACTAAGCTTTCAAAGGTAACAAGAGGTCAACATTTGTAACTTTTCTCTCTCACGTTGATTGTATCTTACCACAAAAGTGAATATAAATGTATTTCATGTATAGGTGGATGGGATGCAATAGCAGCAATTCCGACTCTGAAACTTAAAGTTTCTATGTGTTAGTAATAGTTATATAAAAGGGATGTTTTTTAATAATTGGTTATACTATAGTGCAGTTGGTTGCAAAAGGGTTGCAATGAGCTGACAGTGAATAGTTTCCCAATTTGGCAATCAGGTGATGTCCCAGGCAGTGACCGCATAACCATTCAAAATTATATGATGATCAACAATACTGATATTATTTCTGATGGCTGATAAGAACACTCATGCAAGTTCTACTGAGTAACCCTAATTATCATAACAAATATTCTATTGGAGTTCATAGGTAAGACACTTTCAAGGAACAGAAGATAACACTGGCAACTGTCCTTTGAAACTTCTAAAACAGCTCTACTCGCTTTGCTTATCTTACATCAACTTATAATCTAACCATTTTGGGGGAAGGTTTAGTTGTGATTCCTCCAGTCCTTGTGATCCTAGGGACAGACCATTCGAAGCCTGATTTTCAAGCTAGATGAATCCATTTTGGTTGAGTTAGGGGATACTTCCCAGTCTCAATAGCAAGATCCTCATTTGAAGGTATAATTATCAATAATAATTTTTGTAGTTCAAGCAAGAGGTTGCACAAAAATTATGAGCTGCATGCAGGGAGTTTGGGGCTCCCTGCTGCGTGTAATCAATATTCTTGACTTGAAGTTGTCAACTTATTGTTCATCATGCGACAACTACTAGCTTGAGT
Source organism: Membranipora membranacea (assembly GCA_914767715.1). Taxonomy (NCBI): domain Eukaryota; kingdom Metazoa; phylum Bryozoa; class Gymnolaemata; order Cheilostomatida; family Membraniporidae; genus Membranipora; species Membranipora membranacea. The sequence continues at coordinate 13,550,812 of OU612065.1, read as the reverse complement.
ACTTGACTAATCATGTTGAGGACAAGAATGCTGAGATTATCCTCACACTTACCGTAATCACATTCCTCTCATATATGCGCTTGATGCCGAAAGTAATTCAAATTTTTACCTCAATTAATTGTTATTTTTCTGTTTGAAATATGACATTTTGCAAGCAACGGCTTCAATTGCAGAAGTCAACGCAATTATAAATAAGAATATCAAGCCAACAAGAGATGGATTTTCGATAGCTGGGATAGAGATAACTTAAGTGATGAGGTATAGACAGTTTTCTGAGCTCTGATTTAGGCCTCAATTTCGAGTTGCCCTCTCTCCAGTTTGGTACTTTTAACCCACGCCGCATAGGAAAAACGTGCTGAAAAGAGGGTTATCTTGAAAACCGCTTATAATAGGATAACAATTATTCATTGATTTATTGATTCAGAATCTGCAACATTGAAAACTCATATGGACATAGTTTGGGAAATAATTTTAGTAATTGGATAGTCAATTATAACATTTTCTGCCTGTTTTGCGGACAATTTGGCAGAAATTTTCATGAGTTTCATCACTAAAATTAAGATTGATCAACATTCAAGCCTCCAATGATTTGGAAACCCTGTCTCCCAGGGTTTTCAATGGTGTAGACTCTGAATCAAAAATAATTTTTATCCTATCATAAGCGATTTTTAAGATAACCCTCTTTCAGCAGGCTTTTCCTATGATGTGTGGGTTAAAAGTACCAAACTGGAGAGAGGACAACTCCGAATTGAGGCATAAATAGAGCTCAGAAAACTTTCTATTGTTAATGATAGCTCACCATTTAAAGCTAGGCTATTTTAAGCCTACAAATGGCAATTTTTTCTTTTGTTCTGTCTAGGACGAACCTCACAATAATTAGCAAGGTGCCTTTGGTGACACTTTCTTATATGCAGTCTAGAAAGCCATTTTCATGATCTATCAGAAAAAAATTAATTTGAATTATTCATATGTCACGATAATGAAATATAAGATGTAATATCATTTCTAAAACTCTATTGACGGACAAATCACCTGAGAACTGAATGTTTTTGATCTTCAAGAAAGGGCAAACAAGGGCAGGTTTACTTTGCCTACCCAATGTGTTGGCTCTGGTTAGGCTCCCACAAAAACGGTCCATACATACCTGAAATGACTTTCAAAAATCATATTTGTGAACTCGATGTCTTGGGGAATCCCTGACCTGAATGATTACACCAAAAAAGGAACAGCTGGAATTTAGATTTATAAAATTGGGCGCTGATGTTCAATCCGTCATTACAGGTTATTTTTCAGTTCTGAACCTTGACCAGCATTATCTGTTGTGAGGCTGAGATGTTATGAGACGATCTTGAGACGCGGAAAGATAATCTTGAGGTATGTGCATAGACCCAGTTCATTGCTCACCACACAGGTCTTCTGCAAAGTCAAATGTTCGAGTTTCCTAGTGGACGTCTCAACACACACAAAAAAGACATTACCCTGATAACCTTGAGATTTCGAGGAGAGGAGGAAAGGACGCATGTTAGATGAGATACGATAAGTGGACCCTGATGTTAGAAACAATAGGCCCAACAGAAGGCATTATCCATTCTCCTCATGCTCTTGATTAATCACCTTCACTGTTTCATCACCTCCTGGAAATTGTGGAAGTTTACCTTTCCATAGAAAAGGTTTTTATATTTTTCATCTTTTAACTATAAATCGAATTTACTCTTCGATTTATTTTTATTTGATGACCACCATTCTCCGTTTTTTTCAATATTGTGTAAGTTAATGTTCTATTTATTGGTTTTTGCAGCTTTAATTTTTAAAACTTATCACCACTTGTTTTAAAATATTGTGGAAGTTATAATTTCCATTAAAAGGAGTTTTCATTTTTCAAACTATTTGAATTTACTCTTTGATTTACTTTGATTTCCACGTTTTTTGGAGTTCATATTTCTATTCTTTTTGGGAGCTACTGTGCACAGGATACTCTTATGGTAGAATATAGCAGGTCTTGTTATTTGCGATGACTGTTTCATTTAATTTATTATTCATAAAACAAAGTCTGATTTTAATTTCGAAAAGGCATCTCAACAATGGGTCATTAGTAATTTGACTTAACACTTTTCGTAAAAAAACTGAAAAAATTTGAGTAAACAAACAAAATATATACTTTTAGAATTAAATTGCCCACTACCTCAACAGGAAGGGGTAACTCCATACGAACTAACCATGAGCAATAACAAGTAACGGAGGGTGCCTGTTCTGCTTGGGTGTTCGGCCTCAAGTGGGTTGAATATCAGACAACACTAACTAGTTATTGTCCTTTAAATTTCAAGGCTCTCATATTATGGATGTAACTTTCAGGGTTTTTTTGCAATGATACATAATATGTCTACTTCATACTCCTCATGGCGCTTTAGAGCTGGTAGTGTTGGTGGTTAAATCAAGGAGTAAGAAGGTCACCCTTTCACTCCTTGCTTTATATCATGGAAGGAGAAGAACAGTTTCAAATCCAATCACTACCAGTAGCTCATTGACAGATCAATGTGGTCGCGATGCAGAGACCCTGCTCACAGTGGGTATATGCATAGAGATAAATGACACCGGTATCATAGCTCAGGCCATGGGCCCCATGGGACTTACTTGCCTTTCCTTTACCAATGTCCAGTATCAACTGATGCTGGACATTAGCAAAGTAGAGACAAGTAAGTCCCATGGCTCAGGCTTATCATGAGGTATCTCATGACAGCAAAAACATGACAATAACAACAAGATCTGCTGCCATAGGTGCGTTACCGTCTGAGTATGCCGCATCACAAATTTACTACGTTAGTTTTCTACAAAGGGCTATAAGAAGCACCAGAGGGACAAACAAGGAGACAGAATTAACCCAGCATCAAGCTGGAACCAGAGAGGGTAGCCGTGCAGGAGCACTACAAACTAACATCTAACAGACTAATAAATACAGCAGATGCTATAAAAGCTGTGGCCAAAAATACTGTTTTCCTAATGAGGCACTACTTATACTGTTCCAAGTAGTTCCTGAGTCTTGGATGCAGTGTTCTGAGTGAGTTGGAACTGGTGGGAACTGAGTTCCCGCAAAAAAATATAGAGAGGCTGGCTTCTGTCCAAAAACAGTGTCAAGTTGTCTCTTTTGATCAGATATCAATCATACTATAACAGATTCATATTTCTGCATATATGATATATGATCTAAAAATTGCAAAAACATTCTCAAAACAATTTTCAACCCAGCAGGGAGAATTCTCCCTGAACCCAGTGAGTAGAGTACCCGCAGAGGAAAAAGTCCACTTAGACCAAGGAATTAAAGACTTTAACTCCTTGCTTAGACCAATGAACTAAACTGCTTGGATGTCTTCAAAGGTATGCATGTATATTTGGTAAGATTCTTCATGGAGTGGCTGTACTGTCACGTGATGGTCATGTGACTAAGTAGAGCTCTATGCTATATTTCGCAGGCTATTTTGTTTTATGTAGTCTATTATTTTATCTTTTACAATCATATTTTCAACAAAAATTAGGAATATAATATTCAATGAAATTAAAATATCAATGCCTCTGATTTTTAGGTTGTGCTAATTTAATTCGAAAATCATTAGCTTTGCATAATCATATCTAGCAGGCAGACCACTAAGTCATTATGCTCATAGCTATGGAAAAGATTGCTTGAGACTCATTAGGCACTGCACAGCTGACTCATTTATTTTAGACTGAAACTTTTATGTGAAACATCATTCAATTCAGAGTGAGCTCACAATAGCGGAAAGACATCTGAATATTAAAAGAGAGGTGGCAGTATGTTCATATGTTGATAACTGCTTGCAGGTGCCTGTTTTGGCATACTTTGTAATATTGGTCTTGATTGGATAAAGTGACAACTCTTCTCAAGCATACTGCGGTTCTGTTCCTACTCTTTATCGATAACGCTTCCCTGCCATATTCTGCATTTGAGACGGAATACTTGCTCGTTATGTGGGAGGATGTCGCTGGATACAAATATCGACAAAACAAATGACTCTCTGAAGGGTAATACTACCCTGTCGACTTATGGGGACTGCAATAGCGAAGAAAGACTGTGGTACATTTTTTTTCTATCAAGCATATTCTCGTTTCTTGGCGCTCTCACATTGGTACTATGCGGGCGATGTATTTCGTCGATTTACAAACGTCAGAGCGGCAGAACAAACAACCAACACAAAGTGGCCGATCAGCAAAAAAATCTACTGGCAGCGAGACATGGTGATATTGGTTGTATGACAGCTGCCAAAGACTGGGCTGGAGAACTTATATCTGGTCAAACTAACAGCGGAAGGATACTGGTAAGTTCCAATCAACAGTAGAGTAACATGCTTATAAATTTATAGTAGGTTTATATAAATAGTTAATCGTTGCTGTTCTTTACATTAATACTACTACTAATTTCAAAAGCAGGTTTATCAACTGATTATGCTCAGAGCTAACACAACCCTCACACATAACCAAACTTTCAAAACGCATTGAATCGTTGCTTGAAAAACATCAGGTACACATTGTTGACATGTCTACCAGCATCTGTAGTGTCTAGAAGATGTTGTTTGTTTATGCTCTATAGCATGTGACCTAATGATGATAATAGTTAGCAGCAATGTTCTCGCCTAAGTTTGGTCTGGATGTATTTAAGACTGTCTAAAGCCACCATCATCTAGCAATAATGAGCTTGTACCAACCATATAATTTCAGTGAGAGAAAAGTAGCTCGCATTATACATTTGACAAAACTACATTTACTGAACTCTTAAAAGAGAGAGAGAGTGTGTGTACACTCAATTTAGTGTATGCATGTAAAATCAAATTTGTTGAGAGTTATGTTTTCAGATCAGCTCTCTAGGGATAGCTTCATTGAAAAAAAGGTGTGCATATACCTAATTTTTATTACCCAAGCCAGTACACTTTATATAGTTCTGATACCTTAGCTAAAGATGTAACCTTCATAGAAGTCAATTACAACAAGTAATTATTTTTAGGATACATGCATGTTTATATCCTCTCGAGTAGATCCTTGAGAGTCTGATGATGCGTTCTTTTTATGTTTTTTTAGGTTGTGTTTGTATTCTTCCTGAGCTTAGCTTCACTCATTATATACTTCATTGATGCCGAAGGGTAAGTACTGTTCAAGAGCTGGTCACAAAGACTATGCAGACAAGCTGCTGTAGTGGGAGTATTATTACGTTAGAACTTTCACATTTGTTCAGCACATGCAGTTGGCAGACATCAATCGCGAAAGCAGACAAAAGCCCTCACACTTCATAAGCACATTTTCATTTCCTCCAGTCAATGGCCACCGTGAAGATAAATAACAAACGCCTCTGTCATGATTTTATGCTATAGAGAGCAGCGAACATGCAGTGTCTACTTACCTACCTGTATAAACTCCCTATCTAAAGCCATTAGCTATAGGCCTACTGCTGAGTGAACAAGATTTTGTTGTTGTATCAAAATAAATTGGCAACATTATTTATCAAAATTGCTAAATCACACATCAAGCTCAAACCAAGGTGAAAAGCTTTCAGATTATACAATTCAAATTCAGAGCCAAGTTGTCATGTGTCTGCATTAATTTTGATTTCCTGTATGTTTAGGAGTAAGATAGAAGACTGTATACAATGGGAGACAAGTACCACACAACAGGTTGACCTGGCATTCAACATCTTCTTCATGCTTTATTTCATGCTCCGAGTAGGTATCTTGTTATTCACACTTTATCTCATTATATGGTTGATTAAAACACTGAACTCTAAAATTATTTGCGACTGACTTGGAAAACTCACAACCACTTCATCGCAATTGCATTCGAAGTTGATGAATGATTATTATGTAATATACCATGTTAAGATCCCCCATGCTCTGATAAATTATCTGAAATTTGGTCAACCAGATGTCCGTATTCTCACTAACAAGCTGAGCTAGTAAATTTGCGAGGTGAGGTGTCGTGAGGGTACCTGTTTACGGGCCACATTCTTCATCACATCTCTTCATATCTCATGCTGCAAAGTTGAGTAACAATGTGCATAACAGAGTTCAGACGGTCAGTCAATAAAGGTAGAGAATAGGCTAACTCATAAGTCGGCATCAACAGCACAAACCTGACTGTCAACTACGTGGAAACATGAGTTTCAGAGTGATATCTTGGTCTGGTTGCAAATACATTATATATTTATCTCTACCAGCGTTGTTGGCTTTATTTGAGGACATGAACTATAGATTTATAAATCTCCTTTTTTAAAGTCATAAATAAAAATAATAAATTATAGCCCAAAATTGAAATGACCGCTGTAGACCACTCCGCAACTGAGATAGGAGTGACTCTTAGCTTGCAGGTAAATCACTTCCCAGCACTGTATCTGAATACCTACATTCCAAATAACCAGCTGTTTCTAACCCTGATATAAATAATTAATTTCCAGAAATAATCAAAAGAAGCTATCAACACGCAAAAACTATTTTCAAAGACACTAAAATAATTGCTGCATCATTGTCGATTATTATTTGGCTGGACATGAGACAATATATCAGCCCCAAAAACCACAAATAAATAAAAGAATTCTTTCACACTGTTGGCCTGATAGTGGCCAGGCATTTAACCAATTTTTTATTGCTTGTGACCATGATAGCATAAATTGATTGATGATTGATGATAGCTATATCCTGCGAATGGTAAACTCATCGGAACTTTGATTGAAATGTCCCATGGTCACCTCCAAAATAAAAATTTGGAGGAAATACCTATGACCTTATGAAATCATCCTAACTTTTAAACTACAAAATTTTTAGCTTGTGATTTAAATAAAAAATGTATTTATGAAATTCATGTGAAAGATCGATACTAAAGAAAAAGGAAGAGGGTTCCACAGATTTTGCCTGAAAAATAAACATTTTTTATTTGAATTTTCTACCTCGATCGCACTGCTGACTAATCCTGTGTATTCACCTTTCATTCACAGACTAACAAGTTGAGGAATTGTGCGAAATCTCATTAATCTGAGGTTGATGCCATATTATACATCAGAGAGAAAAGGTCACTCCTCACTTCCGTAGAAAACTTATTGGAAGCAATGTAATCACTTAGCCAACTCTCTCTAGATTCCCCATTTTCCACTTTATTCGCTCATCTTTTTCTTCAGATAACATCTAATTACTGAGTACTACCACCTCCCACGCCCACTACAAATACAAAAAAAAAAAAAGCTTACCATACCATTGAGTATTGCAAATTAACATAAGAAAAAAACACAAACACAACCAAATTAAAAACCATGTTTTATTAATCTTGCTATTCAAACAGCGAGCTGGTTGTGTTGTGGGTAAATCTGTAGCTTCTAGGCTTGATCTGATACTGCTGTAGGTATACCTGGTATTTATTCCTTCACTGATAAGTATACAGTAGTGTGTTATGCTCGATACATGCGCATATCTCAGGAGGGTTCCCAAGTGGCAATAATCACGTCAAGTTTGCCTGCTGTTTTCGCCCGCTGACAGTACTTTATTGACTGTAACGATCATAATTAGTGTACTCAACATCTTTTAGCCATGCTGTAACACACAAATAACAGCATTGTGACCATCCAGTACAAGTTACACAGGATTATAAATTATAATCTATTAAGTTCATCACTCTGTCCTATTTCTCTGCCTAAAACTTTAACCACAGCTCAACTCTGAAAACCCGGTTTTACTCTTTTGCAGTTTGTGGCAGCCCAGGATAAGTTATGGTTCCTTATGGAGATCTATTCATGGGTAGATTACTTTACAATCACTCCTTCATTTGTGTCCATCTACCTCAACAGAAGCTGGATAGGTGAGTCTTACTGGATAGTAGATTTTATTTTCCCTCCTCAGCTCAGAAAAACCCTGAATATTTGTAAAATGGAAGACCGCCATGACTTTGTTTTGGCTCTGCATAGCTAAGCCATTCATGCCATGAAGTGTACTTAACGCTGACTGTTTCGGTTTCGACAGTTTAAATCTGGGTGATTACGAATTATAAGATACCCAGTATAGTGTATAACCTACTCTTACAGCCATTCCATGCACAAGTAGTGTCATTTAGGATATTACCCCAGCCTGGAGACATACTCGTTGAGATATTGATGTGACTTTTGAGAAGCCATACTTGACCCTCATGGCAGTGTCACTTCTACTATGCTTGATAAGTACAAATTGTACATCATTACAAGTCGGCAGTATTTATTAACCAAATCACCCAACTTGATCTATGTTTGTTTGTGACTTTGTCACAGGAATAAATAGCATACCCTCGATTAACTTCCAAATTTGACATACTACCTGGTAAAAAACTCCCTTCCCTTCTGAGGAAAGAAATAGCTGACCATGACTCACAAGGATACCTTGCTGCTTACCCCACTTGTGTCATGCGGCAACAGTATAATATTTTTCAAATCATGTTCTTGGAATTTAGTTGTGTATTATTGATGTAGCAATCATCATTATCAGTTGACTGACATTTAATTTAGTTTGAACGGATGAGTTGGATGAGTTGTCGTAAAACTAGCAATGAATATCAGTTCACCGCAACAAAAATATGACTACAATATTGTTATCATTATCACCAATTAAACACCTAACATGTACTTTTGACATCTGTATGAGAATGCGATGGGCTGTCAGCGTCAGGGTAGCTTTACCTGAGCTACCCGTCGGTCAATCTTTGAGTCACAATCATCTTACATTCATACTTTGGTCATCAAAAAATTATGGTGTCTAACCTCTAATGATTATTTGAAAGTACATAATAACAGATATCACTTTGAAACTTTGTCATTTACAATCATGTCCGATGAAATGTATATCTTTTGATAAGCTATATGCACTCTCTCCCAGAATCAGGACCATTATTCAACAATCAATGCTGTCACAGATTGGTCTGGCTAGTTAGAACATGTGACTGACTTCAATTTTCAGGAATTTTGATAAATTTGAGAATAATGAGACAACATGATAATCTATTAACATATTTCGGAATATAAATTTTTTCAAAAAGACAAAAACTGTAGGTGTCCTGTGTATCTTGACCTGTGGTTGCTGTGCATTTTTGCTAACTCATTATGATGTCATACTTTTGTCATGATGATGTCTTTATGATGGCTTTACTTGTCATGATGTTTTACAGGTCTGAGATTTTTGAGAGCACTGAGGCTGCTGAATATGCCTGATATATTACAATACCTGAACATACTGAAGACCAACAGTCACATCCGACTAGCCTACTTTCTCTCCATATTCCTCAGCTTCTGGCTATCTGGAGCCGGTCTTATCCACTTGGTGAGTTTTTTGTTGAGACAGACCAGCATAAAATATTGTGGTCAGCAGTATAAACATACATAGATCAATGAACTCCCTCTCCCGGACTCTGTATCTGTACTGACTCAGGTCATAAGATAAGGGTTGATGGGTTTTGGTTCCATTTTTTTTTCTTTTGTGGTAGGTGTTGAATATTTAAAGATGTAACCTAGCATGAAAAATCAATCCAAATTAAATCTACTGTGAGATGATTATTATTAGATGTACTGTAAATGTGCGTCCCACACCATAATTGAGCCGACGAGCATCTTAGGGCAGTTCTCGATATAGTTCAGGCATTTCCAATTATTCAGCTAAAACATCGAACACAACATATCCAAGTTTTGATGCAGATATTAAAAGTGTGGCATTACAGCACAGATCCTTGTTTCATTGGCACTCAGTGAGAATAATAATACCCCTGCTGAATTGCTACTTATAACATTATAGGCAATGCTGATTCTAAAGTCTAGAGTGGAATCAATATTGTTAATCACATTTAGCCCATCGATTGTAGAAGTTAATCTGCTCAAATGGCATGTACATCTTATGCTAAATGATCATTGTGGTGATGATCAGACAGGCCGGCCTGTCCTCACTATTTAAACTGTAATGATCTGGGCCTGTTAGCTGGTCATCAAACCTGTGGTAGAGAAGGGTCAACCCAGACAAGTGGTTAACTTGGTCACACTAATTTAGTATCCAGTGATAATTATTTGGTATCTAGCCATAATTATTTGGTATGTGCATTTTTCTCCAAAATTGCTTATTCAAACCTATTCTGGCTGTTCACATCATCGATTGACAATAAAACGATTCAATATAGTAAGGGGATCGGGGCAAGATGGCATGGTGCAAGTACAATTTCAAACGCCCAAATGCTTGAAAACTAAAAAAACCAATAGATCGGTTCATTTGTATGGGTTAGGGTGTTAAGTGGTTATGTTATTATCACTGCAACATATTGTAAAAGCGGGGGGGGGGGGGGTACGATGGTTAAAATATTAATCCATTTGTGTGTATACACATGGTCATGTTATGGGACATCTTATTATGCCTCTCCATTCTATTCCATAGTCTTGTATCGAACATCATGCAGCATTTGGCCCTAGCATCAAAGCCCATGAATACAGACAGCCCTAATTCATTCCTTTCAAACATATTTGAATGTAGATAGATACATAGATACCTTACTATCCTCTACTCCACTATGTGAGAACTTAATCTGATCAATTTTACTAGAAGCTATTCTGGTAATCCTGAAATGTTCCCTAGTTTCTAGTCCCTATTTTCTCAGTTGTAATAATATCATCACTGCATACAATTATAATTCGTATTTAGATTAGGTTTAGGTTGGCAATTAAAGCCAACAAATTTTACTTTCAGGTTGAGAACTCAGGAGATCCGTGGAATTTTTCTAACCCTCAGCATCTGGGGCTGTGGGAGTGTGTATACTTTATACTAGTTACATCATCCACTGTGGGCTATGGTGATATCTATGCTAAAACCGTTCTCGGCAGATTATTCATGATATTTATCATCATGGGTGGTATGGTATGTATAGCTCAGATGGCATTTTAACTGATCTACAATCATATGACTAACATAAATTTCTTTCACAACCCTCAGCGATTCTGCTGGCTAAAATTTAGTAATAACTAGATTGGATGTTCTGTGTATCATAATTTACACTCACTCATCAAAGATTTTATACCCGCATAACCTCTCTATAAATGTTTGTGGTAATACCATCCTCTCTGTGTGATCCTCCTGGCAGTAGATAGCTAGTGGTAGGGCTGAAAGTCAATGCTAGTCAAGTAAAGCATAACATACATGCCTTACTTGATTGAGCTTAAGTTCATGTTACTCAAATAAAAGTGAGTTTTTGATGTGAGTTCCCTGTTGAATTTCAAGCTGTCAGCCAGTAGACGAATGAATGCGATACGCACAATTATACTGAACTTTTCCCTCCATTTTGTCTCATTCCAAAAATTGGAAAACTTTGCCAACGACCTTCATTTCAAGTATCTCGGCAACTGTTTGATTTTAGGTGATATTTGCGAGTGCATTGCCTGAGATATACGAACACGTAACAACTGGGAGTAAATACTCAGGCAGATACAAGTGTGAAAAAGGGAAAAAGTAAGAACTAACATTTCATGTTGAGAACATTGTTGCTTTGCTCCTGAATCGCAATATCTAAAGGCTAATGATAACGTGAAAATCATCGTTCATCATCAAAATTGCTAGCCATGTAACTTCCAGCTTCGGTATGACAAGGACAAGTTTTTGCTGATATCACTCTTGCTGTTATATTTCAGACACATAGTTGTGTGCGGACATATCACTTACGACTCAGTCTCTAACTTCCTCTCTGATTTCCTACACAAGGACCGAGAAGACGTCGATGTTGAGATTGTCTTCCTCGATAAGTGAGTCAGTAATTAACGTGATGTGTGCTTCCTTCATCAAGAGATATGCGCTGGTCGCACGGGTTTGCTGGTAGCACATCAAGGGGTCAGGGACTCTGATTTCTTGATTACAATCATGCTGCAACTATTATCGCTATCCCAGCAGAAAATGCTACACAGTCATATTCACTGCCATTACCCTTATATCAGTATGATCTCTAAATGGTGTACCCACTTTTTGTAGTCTGTCATTTGATTTAGCCATTATTCTCCATCTTTATAAATAACAATAGGAATAGGCCCAGCAGCATTGGCACTATGGGTGGAGACCAACGTGTTGGTTAGCTCTGCTAGGGGGTTCCATAGACCTCTTATACGTTTAGGTAATCGGTACCTTGGAAAACACACAGCATATGTAACCATACATACCCACCCTATCATCAACATTGGTTGCAAAAATAATCTTAGCCAACCATTGCACTCAATATACATAGGAAATGTGTTGGGTTAACTACACAGGATATTATTAGGGATTACCTCTGACATAATGGCTTAATGCTAAATGGAGTTTTCAATTAGTTAGATAATTAGCAAAATGATGGCTGCCAATCTTTCAAACTCGATGAATTAGTAGCTAATTGAGAAAATTGTTACAAATCTTGCCTAGCAATGGTGAAGCACAATCTTGTTTCTCTTTTCAATTTGTCTTGCTGGGAAGGAGTTGCCTTTTCTTTGACCTATTGATTCTACATAAAATTTGACACAAACTGTATGATGATTTTTTATAATCAGCTCAACTCAAACTGGGCATCTTTACAGTAATAGAGCCTATGAGAGTTGATATGACAAGTGTTTTCTTAGTTCAGACCATCATAAAAACTATTATTCAATGTAGAATCTACACCGTAAATCTCAAATACTTGACGTTCAGAAGTGGAGTTACTTTATGATATGTCACTTTTCACCTTGCTCTAATGATGAAGGTGTTGAGCTATAGGTTTTATTTTTGTTTATAGAGTAAGCTGTTCTGATCTTCAAACTCACACTTTCCTATCATTTTTAGAAGTGCTCAATTCAATGTTGAATCAATTGAAGTACCATGCCAAATTAAATAATTTAACATAGGTATATGATAGGCCATGATGAGTGGTGACGGATTTTATTATCTAAAATCTTGATGTTGATCATGTGGGGATGATGAATGCAAATTAGGCATTGCCTTAACTATCAACTAAGACATTTCATAGCTAGGTGAATGACTTACATTAACCGAAATAAATATGTCCTCACGGCGCCAATCTACCTCTTTGGGCGGCTGTAATCCACCCGCCGAGCGCCTATTTATAACCTTGACTTTCAGTAACTTATATGGGTGATGGGATCGGAACACAATGGTCAGTAAAATATCACTTTTTTGTAAAATGCAATTTGAGAACCAAGACCTAGCTGTCAACACAACAGCTAAATTGTATCAATTGTATAAAACCATTTGAGAGTATTCTGGGTTTGTTCCACCACCCACAACTGCGGTGTAGTAGAAACTTGTTAACCTGTGAATTATCAACCCTCAATATTCGCAGACAGTTGTGTAGATCAAGCCCAACCATAATAGGTGTAAAATAATCGTTGAAAATGCTCATCAAAGCAACTATCTGAATAACACATAACTGCCATGTGTAGATTCATTCACATGTAAATAATATAGTAAAACAGCTTGCAAACACATTATATATAAAAATATACCATAAGTAACACAGGTTAACACAAGGTGTTACAGACTAAATAACTGCATCCTATTACAATAGTTTCACTCTATAAGATTAAAGATCATTCACGTAACAATAATATTGGGCGAAAACACAAAATCAACAGCTGTCAATGACATGACAACAAGCAGTTTTTGTCAGCGATATGCAAGGTGAGATGGGACAACTGCTTCTCTGTCTTCAAGTTCTCCGTTATTTTGGCCTTACACGACCTCTTGACGTCTTGGTTTACTACCAGGGTGGCCGGTTCTCTTTTGACATCTGACATCATCAAATCAAACGCTATCCTCTTGAACTGAACTTGAACTATTGACTATGGATTCAAAAGTAATTAAAACCAGCCATTTTTATTATTGGTATGATGCCTTACTTGATAGCTGAATCCTGTTCATAAAATGTCACCGTGTCTATCTTTACCACTCAACCAACTTTATAGTATACCAGCAAATTATTTAGATCCAGGTATTTGCTCTACATAGCTGTGAGCATCAAACAAACGGAAACTGTTTAAGATACCTTTGATAGTGATATGGAAAACCGTTTTAATTTTACACTGGGGGGGGAAGGGGGAGGGAGAGCCTAATTGTTTTTCAAGATTACTTTTAATCCAAAAAACACAGATTTCGGTTAGTGAGTCTCTTTGGTCAAGGTCAGTGCACCTACTTTTGTGGCTGTTGTGATCTTTTTTTGCTGTGGGGAATTTCCTACGTGGCTACAATACTCAGTCTTACTAAAGATACTTAATACATTGCCAATTATGGCAAGAGTATTGAGTACTTTGTGAGTGTGGTATTAATGATTCCTCACAAACCGCTTCTTGACCTCTCGTCCACATTTTTACAGAATGAGAAAATCTTATAAAGATACCAGGTAGTTTAGAAGTCTGAAAAGGATGATATATTAAAATGACTGGCCAATGACACAATTAATTTTTCGCTTTTTATTTCCAGGCGCTTGCCAGATCTGGACCTAGAAGGCTTGTTCAAGCGGCATTTCACCCAAGTTGAGTTTTATATGGGCTCAGTTATGAATGCGAATGACTTGGATCGCGTTGCTGTAAGTACATATTATTTAGGTGGCTGTTGCAAATTAACAGGTTATCTACAGTCAATCAAGAAAAAGACAGCCTGATAGCTGTTTTCTGTATAACTTCTAGCATTTGTCTTAGGTGGAGCGAATAAGACAGCGGTTATATGGATGTCATTGTGATCCAAAAATATTGTGCTCAAATGACAATGTTGATTTATACAAGAAACCACACGAGCCTGCTGTTCCCATTGTAATTCTCCATTTCATGATTGGCGTAAGTAAACGATACCCTGCTGTTTAACCTTGAGGCAGATTTGCTAAGACATGGCGAAGGCGAATGACATCACTGTGTGTGCCATAATTATGTTTATGGAAATGATGTACTCTAATTATAACTTTTCTCAGCCCTAAAGCAAAACAGTAGCGACCGACAAGAACAAAAACTGATAGATCATCTCAACTACAGGGCTTTCATATTCCGACAAACGAGATAACATCTCAAGAATTCCAATACCAATTACCTCTCCACGTCAAATTGTAGGATGTTAATAGCGCAAAACTGTAAAAAAGGTACCATGAACCATTTTTATGTGAGACTACTAACAATAACTGTGAAAGCAAGTTCTGAATGTGTCAATATTATAAGATATGGGAGCACTAATTGACTCACAGAGTTTGTCCTCTTGCTGCCATCATTGGATGTTCAATCGCAATTATCAGACTTGTTTGACACTATGACTCCATTCTTGCAGATACAGCTTGCAGATGCTTGTCTAATCCTGGGAAACAAATACTGTGAGGAGCCAGATGCGGAAGACGCTGCAAATATAATGAGAGCGATCTCCATCAAAAATCACCACGCTGAAATCAAAATTATTATACAGCTTATGCAGTACCACAATAAGGTTAGTGGGGGATCATTTTAACCTGTATAAATTGGTAATCTTCAATTGGCTACTAAATACACTGAATGCTGACTTTTAGGGCAGAAAATCCCTGATCATAAAATCATTAACTTATGACCCTGAGTGAACATTATGAGATGAGAATAATTCTCACTGCCGCCGCAAATATTTTGACGTGAGCGTGACCTAGGAGCAATTAAGTAAGACCGTTTTCTAAGTAGTATTGAGTCGCATCAAGAATCTAGGCACTGGTGCTACAAAGTGCCAGGAAGAAGTTAAAGTAGCCAATATGTGGGCAAAGCAATTTGGAGTCGGGTCAAGAATGTGTTTGTAGCCAATTCCAGCTTTTATAGTTCAACCGAAGTTGGTCTATTTTGACATCAATGTACTATATAAAAAGTTCTAGTGGCCATTAATGGTCTGGCAATAACACCATTTATCACCACCTACACGCTGAGCAAGTTGTTGAGATATTCAAGTACTAGTGGTAATTAGTATAATTCTAACAGCTAGTAAAGTACATTCCTCCCAAGTAGTTATCTTTTCATGACTAGATAGAGCACGACTCCCCACAATAACAATCACATTTTTTAATAAGGTTACCTTCGGGAGGATATAGTAGCTAGATAGACTTCACGAAAATGTATAAATTGATGGTTTCCATATTTACAGGCTTACCTGCTGAATGTCCCAAGCTGGGACTGGAAAAGAGGAGATGATGCGGTTTGTTTAGCTGAGCTGAAACTTGGCTTCATAGCGCAAAGCTGTCTGGCACCGGGATTCTCTACAATGCTTGCAAATCTATTCACAATGAGATCCTATAAAACTGTAAGTAATTTCATATGTATGCTCATTATGCCCATTCCCCCAAAATGAATGTTATATTCGTCTAACCGTCTCTGGTATGCAAGTTAATTCTGTTGTGTCAAGTTTGATCTGTGTCTTGCTGACGTGACCTGGCTAGTTCATATGGTGACTGATTGATGTTTTCCCCATTTGGTATAAGGGGAACATGGTGGTAGTATACCCAAACTTGAAACAAAATTTCACCCAAATTGCTAGTATCAGCTTATTTTGATGTGAAGCTCTGGAATGCTTTAGACAACTCGTGAGCTACATGTGAGGAATATTTGGCTTGGCAAGTGCTAATTGTGGCAATGTGAATACTTGTTTATTTTAGAATGAATCGGATGGCGAGGTACTTAGTTTAATGTGAAATGTAGTTTATTGCGTTGTAACACTGGTGATGTTTGTTGTAATCATTTTCATTTCCAACTAGAATTGTTATATTCCTACCCAAAGAATTAGCAAACTGTTTGGCTTGATATCTTATTTGTTGCATCTGAATTTGTGTGCTATTGTTACAACCACAAACATATAAATACTTAGTATGTTTATGGTTACAACTTTTTTTGCTATATTTGTTCAATTTGTATATTTATTTGGGCATGGGAAGGTTTATCGAACTGGAATCACCACTTACACATGCAACTTTCCACTCAATTATTCAGCAGTTTGTTTAGGGTTCTAGGCATTTATGGATCTCTGCTAACCATGGACTGTTGCTAATGTAGATATTGAGAAATTACAGACTTAGGCAATGGGTAATACTGCTGACAAATCTTACCTTTGCTTGGGTGATGGTATCTCTGCTATCTCGAATCAAACTCACTTTTGGTCTTGGGCTGTCACTATCCCGGGATGATTGATTGACATAATAATCTAGTAATTTCTAATGCTATATGATCGTAGAAATTTAATCAGAGAAAACAATTGTCTGCTTCTAAAAGTATGCAATCTGATTGGATACCAAGACGGTTTATTAATCTTTTACTAATGCTGCTAGCTAAAGATAGAATAGTGTACCTCTTATATTGCTATGGTGCTTTCAAGGGATGCAATCTGAGCTGAGCCCAAAAACAGTATGTGCTTTCAGACTGGGTCTCCAATATTTTAGTTTAAGTTTTGCGGGTTTAAATATAGATTGTGATGTATGGTCTAATAGTCGCCTATAGAAACTTCCACATAGTGTTATTTCTATAACGCTGCTTGAAAGAATTGTAAAAGATATTATTGTCCATGCTCATCTTTTTGAGATCAGCTCATGCTACGGAGCTGTCCCTCAACGAAATGGACTGACTGACGCCAGCAGGTTTGACATTATCGGTAGAATCATACTTCAAATTATCAGCTGAGTGTAACAGAAATGCTTTTGGAACTTGGGCAATCTAAGTGTGATAGATAACTTCTGCCAAATTTTTGGACGCTGACGCCCAAACATGGCTTCGCTGTTTGAGAACTGACTACAGTATGTATGTAGAAGCATGTAGCTCCAATTGTTATCAAGCTAGCATATGGTAGTTGATGCTCAACCATGACCAAGCTTTCTAAGGAAAGTTGCTTGCTCTCATAAAGTCTCCATAACATCAGGTCTTAATAAATGAAGTTTCAGTTTAGAATTCAAAGAAAAACAAAAGTAAAGGGTGACTGTGTTTGGAGTTGCCCCCTTTGAGTCACCGGCTGACCAGTAGCACAGGAATGACCAGCCGTGCATACAAATACATGATCTCGGTAAAAGTCAGACCATACAATAGTTTGGCTACGGTGTCTGATCATACTTAATGGCCCAACAACATGGTCAACAAAGAAAATATAGCTGTATTCTCTCAGAAATGCTGACTCGTATAACACATAACTTTGCCCACTTCTCTTCACATCGGGTTCTTCACTCTGATCACCCAGTCTTGTACATATTTTAGGTACATAAATGTATATGTGTGTGTAACTTTGCTTTTTGTGTGTTGTTTGTAGAGGGCTTACGCTGGTTTAAATAAATTGGGAATTATTGATCCACAGAAAGAGGCTTTATATTGTGTAAGGCATCTTTACACTAATATATTTTTGAAACACTAGTTTAGTAAGTAATGAAAATGTCAACCGCTATGATGTTGTCTGTAACCAAAGTGAATTGCACCACAAAGTTGTCGGTTCTTTCTTTTTTCTTTTCGGTTTTGCTAGAAGTGTGCATTCTAAGAGCTGCATTCATGATTTATTGAATTATTGTGTCGGCTTTCATTTATCAATTACGTTTCATAATTTTTCAGCTGAAGCTATAACATGGGTGCTACAGTAATATTTTTCATTTCTGCTTTCATCAGCTGGCAAATCTCATCTGTTCATGTTGATAGCACATATTATGTGATGTTTTAGTCTCTCGATGACCAGACATGGCAAAATGACTACCTCAGAGGGACTGGTATGGAGATGTACACTCAGGTTCTCTCTGCTGCCTTTGTGGGCATGACATTCCCTCAGGCGGCTGAGTAAGTGATCAGATTTAGGCTCGGCTCTCATTGTATTATGTTTTTATTCTCCATCCATCAATTTTGAGAATGAGTGAAGACCATTGGGGTACACATTTTACCCAAACTTTAAGCAAAAGAAAATCGTTTTGGTGATTTGAATTCCGAGTTCTATCGTGCAATTTTACCAAGGTAAAGGATAACTCAAACCAAGATGTACTCCTTGCTCAACAAACAACCGGTAAATGGCTCAAAGAGAGGTCATCCAAACAAACAGCTATCTCAATTTTACCTTTTCATAATTTTAGACTGTGTTTTGCAAAATTGAAACTTTTACTGATGGCAATAGAGGTGAAATCAGAAGACGGGTGCTCTGGTACTATATCGATAAACCCAGGACCTGAGGCAAAAGTTGAGGCTGGTACTCAAGGCTTCTTTATAGCTCAATCTGATGATGAGGCCAAAAGGTAACATTGTACTAAATAATTTTATATACTATTAAATAAAATTAAATCATATTAAATCATATTAAATCATATCTATCATGTATGTAGAAATTTTGTTTAAAAAGGAAGACGAGTAGTTAGTCACAGCAAGATAGCCCGGCCGGTCATGGTGGTAACATTTCTCAATCTATTACCATGCATTGAGGTGTTTGAGTTAGACAATCAATTTAGGTTTTTCAAACCTGTTGTAAATGAGTTCTTTTTTCTAATGTTTGTGACCAGCTCGTCTACTTTTCTTTTTTGAAGGGCTCACAACTATTGCAGTACATGTCACGCTGATGTCATGGATCCTAAAATGATCAAAAAGTGCAAATGCAAAGGACGTAAGTACCAACTTCTTTGTCCCTGATTTTTTTAGGAAATTTCTGAAAAAACATTCATACCACAGTTTTTAGTGTAAATCTCAGTCTGATCTGATGTCAGGTTAATTACTAATTAAAGCCTATTTTAGATTGGATCACTTTGTTTGTGTGGTACTTTTCATGATATGTAGCACATTCTTAGTTCAGTTTTTGTTAGTTTCTACTAATCCATATCATGAATGTACACTGTCATTTAGGATTAATGCTCCTTTCTGCAATGGTTCATTCTGGTAAGATGTGCAAACTTTTTATGCCAACATGTGCATGAGTAATTCATCGGATGAAAAACCCTGAAATACCACTAAAACCTCAGAAATTTTTTTAATTAACTCAGATTCTAGTGATTAAAGTTACCCCCTGATGTTATTGGTTTCTTTAATGGTAATTAAACTTAACTGCATCCGTATGATCAGTATTGTGAACTTTCCTTATAAACAGTGATTTTTTTTTGGTTCATGATAGCTGTGCCATGCTTCTAAATGAATTTGGTTATTTTAGCTAAATCTTTTGTAGTCTTGGCTGGCAGTTTAATTTTTTTTAAATTTCTTATTTTTCAACAGTTAGGTCTCGGATAAAGAAGGGGAACATTTTAAATCAAGGTTATTATTCACTGCGCTACTACTGAGTCGGAATGCTAGGCACTTTTCCTGTCATACATTCACATGTCGTTTCCTGTTTCATGCATCACAGAATCTGGACTTAACATAGGGTGGATGGCTTCCATGAAATTTGATTACCTGTGTTAGAAGTTATGTCTGCTAATCTATGGTATTTGGGTTGTTTCACAGGTCTTACAACCATGATGCTATCACAAATTGTTGGTCAAACAAACCCTAGATTGGTTACTGGTGCCAAAGGAAAACCGAACGGCTGCCAAAAAGCTGGTATTGGCTCTTAAACTTTGCTGCACTGCTCACTCTTAGTCCTAAACCCACTGCTCCAAGTTGTATGCTCCCACTAAACTATGATCCATAGAATTATTCTTAGTAGTTCGCTTGAGAAAGTTTGCAACAATATTATCTATTGAAATAATCGCAATAAAAAAAATGAAAGAAGTCAGGGAGAAAATAATCTGTTCATTTTTAGCTAGTTGTCCCTGCTGTCAAGCGGATGTAAAATCCAAGATCTCAACTGGCCTATTTGATAGCGTCTGCTACAAAACTGTTGATTTTGGTAACGCTTTGCTAACAATTACTGTATTGGTGGGCCAAGGTATTGAATGTCTTTTGAATTGAATGTCTTTTCTCATATTCTCATATATAGTGGAAAAGGTGGTAGCTTTTTGATCATCTTTGTTAACCTTTTTGCCTGCGAGGTTTACTTCAATTTTGTCATGTCTACAGTGTGGATTAATAATTTAACGCTTTTAATTTATGATTTGGCGCTTCTTCTTCTCTTTTATCTTTTCCTCTGTGTATTTTCAATCTACTCAAAGCATGAATTTAGCTTCACTGTTACTTACACCATAGTCAAGACTTTGGATCACTAAAAACACAGAAGGCTAAAAATATTGAATTTTATTAAAATGAAAACAGTTACGTAGATGTAACCTTTATCATTAAAATAGAGCTGGCAAAATGTTATTGCATCAGCAGGTTTATAAGCTACTTATATTTTAGCTAATTGGTGTTCTCCTCATTGAAGCATATATGGCAAGAATATGAATTAGCTGTTTCAACTCTATGATTTAATTTAAGCTACCTGTTGCAAGAGAAAATGAGCGTACATATTTTGCCGCAACAATACTTTATCCTTGTATAATGCAGACCATCTTATTAATTGGGCTGTCACAATAATGCTTTCAACGCAATTAACTTTACTCTGTTCATTTGACTGCGAGAACCCTTGCAAGTCTGAACATGTAATAAGATGATATCCGTACTACGCTGATCCTGGATTTTCCATTTTTCAGCTGTTGATACATTCATGTCGGAAAAGAAAATTTCTCGAATCAATTCTCCGACCGACCAAAAGTAAGTCTTATTTGGACTTCACCGCAGCTTAATAGGAAAGGCCAGCTTGTATGACATATGATAGATGAAACCGGGAATAATCGAGAGCACTATGTCAAAATAATATTTTTTATCAATAAGACGGGGTCCAGCATTATCAACCCATTCTAGAAAGGCATAAGTATTGCTCTATACCACATAAAATGCGTCATCTAGGTATCTGTGACATGACTGAACAATAATCATATTTGCAGACTACTGCCACCAACATATAAATATATGTATAGCCGAATACGCAAGTATGTCAGAGCACTTCTGTTCATTCTATATTTATTATCAATCCTCCTATTGTGATCGTAATCCTGAGCACTAAGTACTGTGACATCTCTATAGACATGAATAATTTATACATTTTTATACTTTTGGTCATCTCAATCTCCCTCGCTTCCCAGTAGATAGGCACGTGACCAATCAACACAATGCACAATACTAAAATAATACAAAAGTTTTAAGATAAGATAATCTCAATTTATTACTAGCATCAAAGATGAAGCAAAACTATTTGGCTGACTGGTTTAAAAATCATATGCTTGTGGGAATAAAACTGTCGCAATACCTTGTTGTTGCTTGTTTGCCTTATTATTTTATTCTAAATCAAATCGAATACACTTTCTTTCTTTTTGAAGGACATCATTTCACCACACACTCATGCCTAATGCTCAAGGTTTAACTAATGGGACATCGAGTGAGAAACAGCAGCAGCATCAGCCCAGCAGGCCTACATCACCTGACCCTGAGATGAGGTTCGACTCCACAGGAATGTTTCACTGGTGTGCTGACCAAGACATAGAGTCTTGTATCATTGTAAGTTTTGATCTTTGTGAAGGGTTGTGATTTGAGTTGCATACCAGGAGAAGATATCCACAGGATGTTTTTGTCCCATTATAAGATGATAATAACGTCAAGATGAGTGTATATAAACATATATATATATATATATATATTTCAAACATAATTATGCATAACTCATCAAATATTAAGTTGTGAGCACTGAAAATGTCCTAACTAATAACAGCTCTGTGCTCTAAAAAAATTTACCAAGGATTTTACCCCTTATTTCCGTAGTGAGATATTGTCGATAAAAGCAAGATACTGGTCATGTTAACATGGGATAATGATTTCTAACCCTCTATGCGAAAGAAATGTAAATGGCTATATGGCTATATGGGGAAGTATGTAGAACAGGTTTCTGAGCTTTTCCACGATTTTCTTGTTGTATATAATATATGTCACACGTTTAACTATAGTGTTATGTTTCTTTTTCAGGACATTCACTCGCCTCCGTCCCATCTCTCTCATCACATCATAGTCTGTCTGTTCAGTGAAGCCGATTCTCCTCTGATCGGACTAGGCAGCTTCATAATGCCTCTGCGAGCCAGTAACTTTCACTTCAACGAGCTGAAGGGAGTCGTATTACTGGGTAATCTAGACTACCTCCGGAGAGAATGGGTCTCAATACAAAACTTTCCTAAAATATATGTCATGCCGGTAAGTGAAGATTCTGTTACTTCTTCTTCTCACTGATCATGTGATATGTGTTTATCTCTGATCAATAGAGAGTGAATTAATTCATTTAGTATGAATACCATCACAAGGAATTTGGTGTGACGACCCGTGTTCAATTTTATTAATTAGGGGCGGGTACATGATAGGTACTGATATTAAATTGACTCTAACGATCAGAGATGCACATCATAATAGTGTAGTCTCGATGACAGTGTGGTTCTACTTCTCAGTGCTACCTCTTCTCCTGCAGCAAACACTTTCTACAATATGTCAAGATATGAGTTATTTCTGTGTGCCATACCTCATCAGGCTTGAAAAATATAAGTACAAGCTAGGTTTTGCTATAATTGTACATCATAATTTCCACAGGGTTCACCACTGAATAGACGAAACCTCAGAGCTGTCAACATCAATTCTAGTGACATGTGTGTCATTCTATCCGCTAGAAAAACTCTTCTTCAGAATGAGGATCCGACCCTCATAGACAAATCAGCTATCCTCTGCTCACTCAATATCAAATCCATGACGTTTGATGACACTCTAGGGCTACTAACCAAAAACAAAAAGATGCCAGGTAAGGCTTCCCGTTACAATGGGGCTCTTAGCTTGAGTGTCCAAGCTGTTTTACAAGTAAAAGCAACGCGCCTACTTTCATTGAACTTGATGGCGGTCAAAGCACCATGAGCACTCAGGCTATAGTGTCCGGCATGCCATTACCTCAAATGGAATGTTTCAAGGGTTACTTCCTCTTTTTTCAGAGAGAAGGTAACTCCTTTATCTTCCAGCAAAAGCTTTTTGTTTGCCTTCATTTAATTTCTGTCAATATCTAGTTGAGTTACAATTTACTGCAATATTGTTACGTTACTTTTAACACTTGAAACATTTCAGTGATACCTGAACACCAGCAAAATAACGATAATCACCTCCTAACGCCCAACCACCAGAACAACAATAAAAACAACAGCAGTGATGATGGTAATATTTCTGCTATTGGTTCCGCTGGCTTCCATAGTTGGATTACACAATGCATTTATCGGTTTGCTTCAGCTTTGGTGTCCACACCTCAACCACAGCTTGATGTTGAAATGAAACTTTCAGAACCTGAGCTGTCAAAACCGACTAAATTAGAAACATTCAAACAGTCAAAAAAGCACAAAAAAACGAGTTCGTCTGGATTTGGATGATCATGGTAATTTTACTGTGGTTGGGTTATTGTGTGCTATGTTCGCTAAAGTGTTTGAAAAAAAACCAGCTTGAGCATTGAGCTTCATCATTTTGTCCAGTGCTTGAACCTATCCTAGCATGATTTTGACATCACCATATACAAATTTGTGGTTTGAATGCTGAGTTAAAAGAAAATGAATCTGGATGATCAAGTCCAAATCAGATGGAAGTCCAAATCAGAACATTGCCTTTCAGTTATGGAATTCATAGTTTGTTTCATGTCAGCAACATCAAAAGCATTTCCATGTTACAAATATGAGAAGTTATTTGGTGTGCCCTAACCTCGTGGTCATTCTAACCTACAGAATAACAATTTGGCATGCAGCTATGTTGATATGTTATTGAGTTGATGCCAAAACTTACTATTTGTGCTAGCTTGTTCCAGTTTTACTACAAATGTATTTATTTCACCATTTAACATCAGTGTGCTAGATCTGAGGTTCAAGGAAAACCAATTCAAACAAAGACTCATAAACCTTGTCACGACACCAATAACACTTAATAATATCATGTCATCCAGATCTTTCACCAATAATAGGCGTCAATATGAGAAATCACATTGCCTGAATACTGCAAAGTGATATGATATGACAGAAAATGCTACTGTGACACCAAGTCACCGTTGTAAATCAACACAGCGATGGAGCGGTCAAATCTGATGTCTTGTTTATTGTTGTAGGATTTCTTCCACCTGGATTCTCTCCTTTATCAAGTCCAGCTAAAGGTCACGCTCGAAACCTTGGCAGAGGGGAGACAATGTATGGATCTAACATTCCCATGATAACGGAGCTCGGTGAGTAATATGCAAATTGGTCATTACTTGAAAATTCAGAAGACTTATCTCTGCTCCACCATCCCTGCTGCTAGACCAATGAAATCTGACACTCAAAAACGTGTCCAATCCAAACGCTTTAATATCTTCTTCCAATGTTTCTTACGTGATTTTTCTACCTTGGCAGTACCAGTAATTTGTCTGGTTATTTCCGTTGTTTGCATTGGCTTACATTCGGAATTCTTATTCTCAATCAAATTCGTTTTCAGCTAATGATACAAACGTACAGTTCCTGGACCAGGATGATGATGATGATCCGGATATAGAGTTGTACATGACTCAGCCTTTTGCCTGTGGGACGGCATTCGCTGTCAGCGTCTTAGATTCTCTTATGAGTACGGTGAGTGTATAACATTATATATCACTGCTGACATCTTGAGAACCGTCAAATTTAGTAGGCACAAATTTATAATTACTGTTAGTGGAATAGGTTTGAGAGATTGTATCTAGTAGGTGTGGTCTTTGTGCATATGTGGTATTGTCTATGACTCTAGCTCTGCTACAATCATCATTTTGACAATTGGCAAATCTTTCAGAGTTATTTTAACGAGAATGCGCTGACACTGATCCGTACCTTGGTAACCGGTGGCTCCACACCTGAGCTAGAGCAGATAATGGCGGAGGGTGCTGGTATACAAGGTGCTCATTCAACTCCAGAGCTAGCAGCGTGTAGAGACCGGTGCAAAGTGGGACAAATCTCACTATACGACGGACCTTTTGCTCAATTTGGAGTAAGTTCAACACACACTAATAATTTCTCTAAACATTACATGCTCTGCTGAGTTTCACCCAAGAACCAAGCAATAGCAAGTTATGGCTCGCTGAGTGGTTTCTGCTACTGTAATATTGCCAGATATTTGTAGTTGTGTGCCTTAAGAACATGGGGGAATAACTCTGGTATCCAGTGCATAGGCAATATATATTTTACGAATGTCTTCCATTCGCTTCTAAATTAATATCATACATCATAAATATGGCGGCTTATTTTGCTGGTAAAATCCTTTTCTTTTCAGGAGACCGGCACATTTGGCGGACTTTTTGCATATGCACTACGAAACTACGGGATACTCTGCATTGGGCTGCACAGATTCAGGGATACAAAATCAAATCCACTATCACCTTCCAGTAAACGCTATGTTATAACTAATCCTCCTGACGACTTTCCCCTTCTGACCACAGATATGGTAAGTTGATTTTATTTTAATCATAAATTAAGTTTTTTGTAACAGTGGTGAGCCTGATACAGGCGATGTGTCCCCTTACTATGATTGACAAAGACAATATGATTTACAATTGTACAAAAATTTGTTTGTGTGAAAATAACATTGCTGAGATATACTTTGCTTACATGTAATGTTGGTTGGTATAACCGGATTGAAAATTTAATCATTATGTTAATTGTGCACGTAACTGTTAAACCCAGCATAGCGTGTATCAAATATCAAACATCCAACACACATGCGACGCAGTCTTAGCACCATAAACTCCCTGTGAACATGAGGCACATTCACCTGAAGATGTGCACTTACTTCGAATGACACGAGATCACTTGTTACCTAAACATATCCATTAATCCAATATCTGTGTGTGTAGGTATTCTCATTTATACCGTGTAACTTCACTGGAGACAGTAAACAGGTATCACCTAATAACACTCCCTCACTTTCCCCTCGACAATCCGAAGTCATCAGCGCAACCAACTCGCTGCCTGGCACAAGAGTGTCATCAACGCAGAATCTCTCATCTCGGAGATCTTCCAAAACTTCCACAGTTAATGTGGAGGTTGTTGCTGCTGAGACTACAGACTTGTGACACTGATTATTTATGAAAAGTGAGGGAGGCGCTTGCTTTACCCCGTAATTGTTTGACTGTCTGCATATTTGACTAACCTCTTCTTCCCTCTACAGTAGTTTTGTTTGTGTCTCACACCGTCGCATGTTATGGTCAGGGTAGAATAATTGGTTTACGCATGCATTTCTTATATTACTGGTGATCAGGCTAACCAAAGCTCTTCTTTATTACCAGGTGGAACTGTTTCTGCACAAGCTGTAAATGTTTATTGAGTTTCAAGAGTTCTGTTAGATTTGTTTGCTCAGCTACTAATACCGTATTTGCTTCAATGAGAATGTCCACCATAAAAGTGAATTTATATTCAGTTCAATGATCAGTAAGCTGCCAGTTACTACTTAGATCAAGTAAAATCCAGTTTGCCTGCAATCCAGTTGCTTCCCCTCCACCAACAAGCCTATTTCCCTGTGGCTTATCAGTGGAGGGGAGGCAACTCCGAATGCAGGCAAGCTGGACCAAACATGGTCTAATTACTACCATAACAAAGATGATACAGTAACTGTTCAACTGACTGTCGTTTATGTGACGGGTTTCGCTATAGAAAATAACTGGTTGTACTGACCTGAGTATTAAATACTTATGGTCTCAATCCTGCATTTTAAAATAACTCAGTTCAGGCGAGGAGTAACTCCTTGGTTCGGGTGAACAATATATGCTCTATGCATCTGAGATCCTGATATCTAATTTCGCTGACCCGCTCCTCATCCTGCTGAGGAAAATGATCTAGTGCTAATCAAATTCATTGTACTAACGCTCATTATATAGACTGTGATACTAATACCACATCCTCTGTGCTAAAATTCCGCTAAGGTTCCTGCAGTAATTTTAAGGCCTAGTTGTCTGCTCCTGATAACTTAATGGACAACTCCTAAATTGTTTGACGCTTTCCCAGAAATTCATCCAACCAGGGAGAACGGAATACATTCCCCCTGATCCGACCCTCCCGATTGTAATGTTTGAACGGCGAGTCGCTTCAACTTTTTACTTAATATATTGATTGACACACATAAGATTGTAGCTTTCTAAATAACAGATATACTTGTTTCCAGGTCATCTCATTCCTACCCTATGACGTTGAGCTGTTACTGATGCAGCATCAGGCCACAGAGAGGAAGCGCCGAAGAAGTCGTACAGTACACAGATCACGAAAAAACAGCAGCAACTAGTTATACTGATACAGTCAATTAATTTATATAACACATAGTTGGTTACGATGAACGTTATGCTTTATGCAACCTGTCGCTAGGACCAATATAGGTGGTTAGCCCAAGCTTATGTTTTCGTTTTGAATAGTTTATGGCGACAGCCTTATTTTATCATATATAGTTATGATAGTTTATGTAAATATGTCTTTCAGTTATGGTACTGAATTCGTAGCTTCAAATCAAAACTCACTTAGATTAAGCCGACCTAACATTGTATGCATTTTGTCTCTCAATTTACAAATCTGAGCTGACTGTTTTCAGACTAAGAAATAATTGGTACTTTATGATTCCAAGCAGAAAACCTATGTTATATTGAACAGCAGCAGTATGACAAGATTTATTCTTCCGAAAAAGATTTTTATTTATCAAATGCTTTTCTTTATGAATAAGAATATACCATTATTATTGATAATACACTTGCATATAAAACATATCCATACTAACATATGCCTACAACGCAATATTCAAACAAAAGTGATACATTGTGATATATGCAGATCCATATTTGCATATAAATTCACATATGGAGCATACATAAAAACTTCAATTGCACAACTATTTCAGAAACCAACCTATGAGATTACTTCAAAATAGATAATTATTTTCAATGCACAGATTCATGAACCAGGCCATGCGCTACAGCCTGACAATACTGATATTGTGTTTTTTTTAAAAAGTTGAGAAAAGGAAAATTTGATTCAGCACCACTACACGGTCTTGTGGTGTGTGTTGATGTTCAGTTGATGATAAAGAGCTGGTGTGGGTATCTGATGATATATCCCCTATGAACTTCACTCATTCCATGAAATGAATAAAGACCACAGATATAGCCAGCCATGTGACACAAGGTATGCTAATATTCCACCAATTACACAATCACAAAATCTAATAAAAGCAGTCTCCAGTCTCCGCTTGGGCTGTGAAAGCTCTCTAGAGACCAGTCAGCTTTCCCCTAGTGGTCTTTTTACTAGGTCGGACGATTTAAACTCCCGTTGACCCCAAAACTCCCAGCACTGGGTCAAAATAGCACCCTTTCGATTGACTCCGTTTTGACTCGTTTTTCCTCAGCTTAATCAAATGATTCCAAAAACAGGTTTGACAAAATAGAAAAATAGATTAAATAGCAGTAACAGAGTAGAGAAGCGTAGGGTCGGAGAACTGTTAGGTGTATGCTGCGTGTGTTGCATCCAGAGGTTGCAGGAATCGTCTTGACAGCATCGTACGCAGTGTTCGACCTGAAAACAGGAAATCATGGCGTCAAGTTAATATCCTATCCTTAGGGAGCCCCGGGGCAAATTTCTAATTTGGCTTACTTGTAATGGTTCATTGACTCTTTTGTATCTTATTCAGATGCCAGATTAAACATGAAAAAAAACACCATATGGGTAATTAGATTGTTGAACAAAATGCTTGGGCTCAAATACTGGGGCAAGCCTGTTATCAATGGTCCAAAGTGAAATTCGGGGCATGTCAAACTCTAAAGTTGAGGCTGTGATTGCGTTAGTCATGTTATTTTTACCTCAACTCCATCGATTTTATAATATCTACATGAGCCATCTGTTGTTATATCTGAACATTTTTTCTCATCTGGTGAAGCTCTTACATCTTCTGCACAACCTTTGAACACCTGAATAAAAGAGAAGGATATGTTGCGGACATCTCAATTTATAAATGAGACAATGTAAATTGAATAGAGAGATTACCCACACACAGGCTGTCCAAATTATTATTGTAAACTTTTGTTTGTTTGTTTCTCTTGATATTTATAGTGTTGTGGTTTTGCTCACCTCGATCGATTTTTGTGTATCGTTGATCATTCTTTCACTTCTTGAGTAGCATCCATGAGAACAAATCTTAGTGTCTGTTTTATTCTCATTAAGACAGTCTCCCGATAGACAGTACAAACAAATGAACTCAGTTTGTAGACCTTCAGTTGTTACTTCCTGCGTCGTAGAGTTGACATCCGGACTTGTACTTGTGCTCTGGTTGGTACTTGATAGAGATGAGCCGGTGTTCTCTATTTGTGATATTGTCGATTCAGCTACTGATGTTTGTGTGGACAAGGACGTAGCGTTGTTTGAGTTTGTTGTTGTAGTAGGTGTAGGTGTTGTTGAGGATGTAGGTATTGTTGTTGTTGTCTCTGTGGTTGTCTCTGTGGTTGCAGTTGTGGATGTAGTGGTTGCTGTGGCGGTGGTAGTCAATTCTGGTGTTGTGGTTTCAGGTAGCTCCTCTTCACTCTCTGTAAGTGGGAGAGAAAGATAAAAACAATTAAATGAAATGGATGAAATTTTTTTTCAAACTTTAGTTAAGGTTGTCATAAAAGAGCTATCTCGAAAGTTGTGCAATTATCTATCTTTTGCGCTTCACGTTTGGACTCTCCAAGTTACAGGCGGAGACAAAAATATAAAACTGTGATTCCTACCTTCAAAATGATAAATGAAGAAGCTTATATTTGAGGAGCTCGTTATCGACATCATAAGGGAACCTGTAGAGTTGTCGATGTCCATAACTGGTCTAAGTGACAGCTCAGCATCTACAGTACAGTTCATAGACAATCCTGGGATAAATGTGTCCCCACCAACACAAAGGGTAGATACGGCATATCGCGGAATAGATCTACCTGTTCAACCAGAAAAATATTTCAACAATGAAATAAAATTATGGAAATTATTGCACCACAGTGAGCAGTAAAAGAAAAATTTAATTTAAATTTAATTGGTAAGTGACTTTATGGTTTGAAGCAGCTGTAAACAACTCACCACCGCAGGGTATAGTAAAACAAAAGATACAACGCAAGGAACAGGATAATGTAAAGTACACTGGCACATGTCCCAATATTTTGAACCAGAGGTTACATAATAAAGGCATAAAGGTTACCAAGAAACATCTTTTGTGTTATTGATATAATAATACTATATTATTATTATATTTGTAGCATTCAAAACAAAAACACGTAGTATGCTTTTATTATTCTAATAACACAGGTGGCGTTTCCTGGTAACTTTTATCTCTTGGTATACCCGTCGGTTCAATATCTTAGGCCATGACCCAGTGTACTTTGCAATTTTCTGTATTACTCTGATTATTGCAAAACAACTCTATTGTCGTGTCATACCTGAGTCTAGGTTGGAGACTACATCTAGATCAAGAGACACCAGTTTGTTCTCCGTCTTGTCACTGTTTCCATAATTTTGAATCAGTAGCTGACGATCGTAAGGTCTGACTATGATGGTGGCGTTATCATAAATAACATCATCCATAGTAAAATTAGCACCAGGATCACCGCCTGGTTGAGATATTCTATATAGAGGCTGGATGTATCCACTAGTTGGTATGTCAGAAATGTCATACGCTACCAGACCACCTGAAAATTAGCAGGATGAAAATTATGACGGAGTAGAAAATCAAATTTATTTTTGTTTGTGCATTTTCTCATAAAGTCTTAGGGACTTGATCAGTAAATGAATTTTTTATGATAAGCATAACCTATAGTATGGATCTTATTTGATGCGGGATATTTTTTTATTCATTGAGCTCAGGAATTTGCTGTTGCACAGAAAGTATCCGATACCAAGTAACATACCGTTGTTGACCAGCACATATAGTGTAGAGAATGAGGAATCTGTTGCCATGTCTTTAACGGCTGGAGTTCCTGAAGAAAAGTCATCACTGAGGGCAATAGCGTCGTGCAAGGCAAGGATACGTGGTGGATCTATGCCCGCCATGTCCAAAAGAATCAATCCACCCTGTAACAGTGTGAGGTATGTCACATTTATTAGGATAAGCAAAAAGATTTTATTGTCACAACACAAGAAATGAAGCATACAATGACATGTCAGACTTTTTTATTTTTAATAACACTTGAATATGAAATAATGTTACATTATTTTTCTCATGTCATCAACGCTATACGCCTTTTTGCCACGTAATTAAGTTTAACCCACTTTACTCTGTCTGAAAAATAGCATCCAAAATACTTATATATACGAAATAGAGTACACACAGTTTTTTGTGGGGGGTATTTGATACTTACGGTTCCATTTCCGTCTGATCCACATAGCACATAGAGCCTGTTATCAGAATCTAATATTACTCTCTTAATGTCCTGTAGCCTCATATCTGGTCCAAATCCATCGTCAGTGAAGTTACCATCATCGCAATCACCTGAAATATTTAAATTAAATATGTATTATTTTTATTCTATTCACTATATCGCTTTTAAAAAATTTGCGTCAAAGTTAAAAAAACAAGAGAATAACTTTGGGAATAGGTAAATTTTTTTACCTCCATTAGGCATTTCTATATTATTTGTATATATTCACCTATTCTGTCAAGTGAATTTTCAGCCGAGTTAAAGTTAATTCGGCGTATACAGTTTTTCTCAGCTAAGATCATAGTGTTTCCGTTTAGTAGAGATGATGATGATATGTGAGTGAATGTCATGTTAGCTGCACCCCCAGCAACATAACCATCAGATTCTGACATGCCACCAAGATCTTAAAATTACAGTATAAACTTTATACATATTACATAATATAATATAAGACAGAATGAAACATGATCCCACGTCGCAGTTCTTTGATTTACCATAGCAACTTTTCGATATATTTATTTAGGTTAACTGAGAGTTTACAAAGATAAAATAGAAGCCAGCAAATCAGTATAATCGATTTGGCCTGAGTAGCATTCAATCAATCAATCTTGTGTAGCTTGTCAAGAAATAATCATACAAAACATTGTAGGTTTTCAAATAAAATCCAATACAAAAGGAAAGTGCGTTGACCTTCAACAAATTGCCGAAGAGGATAACGCAGAAACCACAAATCACAAATCACAATTAAGCTTATACAATGCTTCACAATACAATATTCCACAAAAATGTTCGAAGCTTTTTTAGAATGACTCACGAGTAAGTGAATTTTCGATATTATTCTCATCGGTGACTTGACTCGGCTGGAAGTAGAATATATTAGCTCCTACATCTGAGTCTGTAGCGAGGAGTGCTGTGCCGTACTCCACAGCGTAATACATGGCTGTCGGGTAGTCGTCAGGATTGGGGTAGTTCATGTACAGCTCTGTCATGTTATTCACTGTCAGTTTGGTATACGCCGACCTGCAAGAAAATCGGGGTATATGACACTGAAATATTGTGTTTTAGAGTTCTGGTTTGCTGATCAAAATGTTTTGTTTGATGTGAGAAAGAGTTGAGACATCAGCATAAAGATAATATTTTTAATAACGAGGACAGATACTGGTAGAGACTAATAAACAATAGGCAAGATTCTTTGCTGACATTTAGTTGGAGGGAAGAAATGTTCCAATGATTTTAGCTGCATTCACAAAAATAATTCCATCAATTAATCACTGCCTGTATTTTTGGGTCAGCATAAAAATCAACCGGAGAACAATACTGCAGTGAATGATATGAATGATATGAAAACAAAATGGAAATACATTAGACCTTTTGAGCGAGGTACCCCAAATCAGAGAAATCTTATTCATGATGTTAACGCCGAGTCGCAGCTTTGATGTTCCATTGCACATGTGCTTCAAAGCTATGTTATCTTATATGTGTCCAACTCAAAATATACACAGCGCTTCGAATTTGATGCTCCCTCAGTTCGCTTATACTGACAGGCTAATATATCTGACTTACATGTAGCTCAGGTGAGACAGGATCAGGATAAGGCTGAGAATTATTCTAGAGTGTGCTTCCATGTTGAAGGCCATGTTCGAACAGCTGGAGATCAAGTTAACATGAGGATTTTATCCGCAACATGCAGATGAAAAGTCAGAAATAGCTTTTGTTCTTAGCTAATAGTTCTTATGAACTTTCTGAATGTCGGCATTCTTCTTGCAAAGTTTTTCAATCGCACCTCCTGAGATTTGGACAACCATGCTCAATGACGTTTTAATAAGTTATTTTAGAGCAGCGTGTGTTTGTTGCTTTTAGTGGTTTGTTTATAAATGAAATGATATCTATCTTAATTAACAAAAGAATCAAAAATTCCATAATCAAATTAGAACCCTGAATGATGTTTCCGCTTGAAGTCTCAAGATATTCGCTAAACTATACAAAAGTTTAAGATTTTTTCACAAACCCTACCATTCAGGGCCTGTTTAAAAACTGAAGTCATTGAAGTGAATTTCTATGAACACCTGTTCCCCACGGCGCAAGGGAATAGTGGCCTCTTTGAAGCAGCTTCATTGCAGCATAAAATTTTGTATATTACCTTGATGTTGTTTTCCTCCTTTTAAAAAACTATGGCCATGGTATGACTGAACAATGATGGCTTCAAATTTCTTAAATTCATATAACAGTTGGCTTCGAAGCCAAAATTTATTTCTGTCCTCCCCTGTAGCAAACTGGCATATTACGCATGCAATCGACTGATTTATGTGATAGAATGTTTGTTGGAAGGCAAAGCTGAAAGAAAGCAATGGAGTATTTCATTTTTGTAAAGACGGCTTCGTCATATTTTTACATGCATAATGGATTGTATTTATTCAGTACAAGCCTCCTAAACTAGACAGGCAAGATAGGAAACAAACACTCAAACATGGCAATTCAAAAGCAGCACAGAAGTATCTTAAGGTAGTCGAGGCGAGGAAATCTTAAGATAAAAATCAAACATATACACCAAGATAATAATTCAAAGAAATCATATGATACCTCAAGACAATGATTTTGTGACTTTGTTAGGGGACTCAATCAGATGTCAGTGAGATTTTGTCGCATACCAATATCAAAAACTCCAAGCCATAAATGAAGTAACTGTGAAACTTTGCTGTGATGCGTTAATATGTGTGCTGACTCATGCTTACCGAAAGGCATCTGACCATACATGACTATGATTAGTATTTTACTTACATTGGAGCTGGTATTGCATGGTAACGTAAAGAGCTACAGACCATCCAATTTATCAATGGTAAGTGATAAAATAATGAGATAATAACTCTAAAACGACTAAATAAATTTCAAATTTCAAATGTCACACGGAGCAAACCAGCTGGGCCTTTCTGTTTGCCCATCAGACAGATGAAGAGAGAGTGTGTGAAGCAATAACAGGATAGTTTTGGTTTGGCGTAAAATTGCTGCAAATCAAACTCGAACTGCGAGCAATATTGTATCTACTGTTCTAAATCAATGAACTATAAATACTGGACATTGACTAGAAGAGATCAGGTGTTTACAGTATGTAACTTATTGCAGCTGTAGCATGTGAAAAAAACTCAGTCAAACTCTGGTTAAATACTTCAGTAGAGATCATTTGTCTGTGTTTTATGATTTTCTGAGTAAACAGTGACTGATCAATTGTTTCACAAGTCTTGACAACATTATTGCTCATGGTATTTGTTGTGTGTAACCGTGGTTTATATAGAGTAATATGAGAGGATAACCCTTGAAGTTCTATTACCAGTAAGCATAACTTGTAACCTTTTAACATTTATATCGTATTATTATGGGTAAAATGAAAATCCATGAAATGCTGGCGTTTATGGAATGAGGGTACAGTGTGCTGCCATTTGATGTGTAAGAAAAAGAAAGGAAATTTGTTTTTTGTAACAGATGCCAAGGGTTTTAGTGTCTTTACGTATTTTATTTCTTTTGAACAACAGGTTGGAAGCAGAAAAATATTCCAATTATTCATGTATCTTAATGAAAGCATATTCTCATTGGCCCTGAAAGGGGCACTGAAAAGCAGATAAAGTTTATATTATTATTATTCATTTAATTCCAATCCGTAGATAGGAAGACTTTGTACTGGCCGGAAGGAAGTAATAGACAAAAGATAATCATAATAATGGTATCAATATGCTCATGAAATGAAAGAAATTAAACCAAATATATATCATAGATATGTTGTATCTTTTCACCAGTTTACAATAAAAAAAGCAATAAAAATGCATCAGCTTTTTCAGGCCTGGGGAGTTTTGTCTCAACCTGTTAATGTTATTGCAGAATGCAATTGCACTTTTATTTTCACATTTGTGTGATTGTCTCCTCCTACATGATGAGGAGACAATTCTGTGCACCAATCCCATTTAAAACTAGTTTCTTCTAACCGGAGAAAATATATGACTTTGAAGAGGACATAAATATTGTTACATAGTTTAGCCAAAAAATTGTCAAGGAAGCAGCGTCAATGCATGGTAGGCTTTCTGTTCAACACCATTTTACATCCAATTATAAATCTCCATCATTCCGCAGCTTTGAATATCCAAAGTAAATAAAGTCTTGCTGGTACAACTGTTCAACTTTGTCAACTAGTCCTTGATCAAGAGATTTAAGGTATCCATCAATTTCATCTGCTGAAGGCTGGTTTATTTTAACGACCGTATCATGGTAATTGGTCAGAAATGTTTCATATTGACTAGATTTTTTGGGTGGGAAGATGTCATAGAGATCTGCATCAGCAGTTTCGTAGTTGGCTACAAAGAAAAGGAAAGTGTCATGATAGATACGCCGCCCATAACTACCATTCATCAAACATATCACAAACAACAATTCTGCTAATGACTTCTCCAGTTATCAATATCCGCTGACCGTGAAGAGGTGATGTGATGACTGAGGTCATATGCTATGAACCATTGTGAACAATGTTTAGTCATTGAGGTGGGTGTGTACTGTGTACTCATAACAAAGGATATTAAAAAGGCTGTGAGTCAATGAACATAAAGATCAACACAATTGCCTAACAGACAAGATTTTACATCAAAATAACTAAACACAAAGAGAAAAAATTCCACGAAATCTTTAATCAAATATTAATATTAGCTAACTGAATAACAAACACAACTGAATAAGCGCATCCGTGAGTTCATCTCATAAGCTCACCTCAAAATTCTTAGGGGAATTTGGGTTCTCTCTATGACAAGTTTTTTCATGAATGCAGCATAATGTACCATGCCACAAAGGCAGCTCTTATTGTCCCGACATGATGCGACCAAATTGAAACCTTTACATGTCCTATTTAAGGGCTCATTATAACCATGGAAGTTTTAAATTCAGGGTTTTTAAAAGCGGATGAGAAAACTAAAGTAAATTTGTCAGATAGATAAACTAACTTTATAACAAGTAATATTGAGATCTGATAGCAGTTGCCAGAGAGAGAAATAAACATGAAACCAACTCAAGTCCAAAGATTGAAATCATTGTTAACAGGTAACTGGTTAAAATCGCTGACTTACTTACCTATTACAGTATAAGGTACTCGGCACAAAGAGCAGATGGTGGAGATGGGTGATAGTCTGCTGTCGAGGTTGTGTAAGCTCTGAGTTCCGTTTGCGTAGTGAAGCAGGCAATGTAAAAACCCATCAAAGCTAAGCTCTCGGGTGAAAGAGTCTTTGTATTTAGCACACTTTGTTCTGTATATCTTTTTCTGCGCAGACATATCATAATACGCAGTGGCCAGTCGCTGCCACGGATTCCTACTGACTACCAGTATATGCTGATTTCCTTTCGACAAGGTCTCAGTTTTCTGTAGGATGGAATGTTTAAGGTTCATAGTTTGAGCCTCGGAATGGATGGCTTGGTGTGTTGATAAGTTGTACATCCGTTGTAGTTTCAGGGGTTTCCCTTCCCCCTTAAGCATGGCATGTTTGAACTGTGTGCTGGATGTAAGGGGGACAGGACAGTAAACCAAGTTTAGCTTCTTGGAATAAAGCAGTGTTTTAGGAGGTGGAACTTGAGATAGGTTTGCAGTTTTACAGCTTTCTTGAAGTAAATCAATGCGACCGTTAAATCTGGAGACAGGTAGAGTGCTAGTGTAGCGTTCTATCGCTATACCAAAAGAATCTCCGACACCTTTAGATATATATGCATTTGGGAGAAGAATCAGGAATATTCCGATGGTAACACAAAGCACCAGAGCTCTCTTGAACAAATAACAGACTCTGTGCTTCAGCATCCTACCGGAAGAACTTGGAGTACTCTAAAAATAAATGCGACAAGCTTTTAAGCTAGATTGAAAGAGTGTTCTTTTCGATGATAAATATGAAAATGGCAAGATTCAGGGTATCACCTGTTTGTTTAATGTAGACACAGCACAAAGAACTCATTATAATAATGTATAGCATCATCAGAGAAATTACCATATAATTATGTATATGATGTGCAAGAAGTCCTTACCATGAGTGCAGATTTTAGTGGCCCATCTTAGAAAGGTCTCTGATTATAAACCCTCCTCTCTGACAGCATAGCATTAAATATCCGACTCAAATCTAAGATGTTTATCATTCAAGACAAACCGCTCATTTGACTCGAGTGGTATTATTGGTTTAGAGGCAAATAAGGCACTCAGCATTACGGCTTTAGATTACTAATACGATACAGCCAATAAGCTGTAAGGAATAATAGTGCACTGCTCGAGTATAATATATATTATACCCTCATGTGCCAATATAAACATAGACTGAGATTTAGGAACAAAATCAGCAATGTCTGCATACTCCATAGATATCCAGTGAACTTTGAGTGGCCCTTGGCCCCTCATTGTTGTGAGGGTTGACGGAAAGGTGAAAGTAAGTGGACATGAAAACGATTATTTATCAGCTTCAATAATGCAATTCACTTGCACTCAGCAACTCCCAAAATGTTAAACGTAAATAGCAATATAATGACGCTTCACCATGCTAAGACCCTAGAAGGGAGCGTTATCATGGGAATCTGTCTCATGTTGTTAATGGACGATGCAGAATATCTCAGCAGAAAAACTATATTAGCTGTGATGAACAAGTAAAAAGACATTGTGATATTACGTCTATCTTGTAAAATTTTCTTTCTTCTCATAGCTGTTTGCGAGCCAAGGTGGCAGATTTTCAATAAATGATTAGCTATGATTGACTCTTCATTTCATTTTCGACCTTGATTGGCTGTGGCTATTGTAGATAAGATAGCTAGATGCCGTAGTTTGATGTCTACCACTCAATAGGTATCTGAATGTAATTTTGAAATTTTCAATTCAAAATAACTTGCAGTCCTGTTATTACAATAGTTGGACAAGTCATCGAAGTATCGGGTCTGGTGCACACATATTGATAATCAACATATTATAACTCAGTTACTGTGTGACCAAGTGTAGGTAAAGATAAGTATTCTATTATTGATCATAAATCCCATGTCCAAGCATGCTGACTACAGTGTGCAGTGTATTAGAGTTGAGGTAAAGGATTAAGGTTTGAGGTAACCACTAGGTTTTCATAAAACTTTAATTATGATTTACATTATAAGTAGGCTCAAGAACAAAGCCAGCCAACAGACTTCCACAAACATTTTGAGCTAGCTGTATTGTAGGCAGTAAGTGTTGATATGATACTTGACATGTTCAAGTGTTCTCTGTTTTAATGCATGTAGAGGCAAAACCATGAGGCAAATTTTATTTGGCGTTTATTTGCATTTAAAGCTGTAAAAACATTACAGAGCACATAATAATAAGTAAGTTTTCATTGGCCCCTCATAATAATTCCTTACATCAAACCAATGACATGGAGTCGTTCAACTCATTTAAAACAAAAGATGGAGCAGTGAATTGCAATCTAGAACTGAGCTAAAGTTTCCACATTTTATAATGTTACAGAATCTTGGAAATACCAACGAGAATATTTATTTCAAATTAAACATAACACTTCCTTACCACTTATTTGAAACATATATGTGTGGCTAGGAAATAAAAATTAGAGGATATAATGTGTAGACAATCCATTAATCCATATTATAATCATCGAATAGATCAACTTCTTTAGATGCAGTGATGTTGCATATTGTATGTATTTATTGAAGCCTGAGAGAGCAGATTAGAATGTGTGTCAGGCCGTAATAGTATACTGATAACGCTTACCTTGCATGACATGAATTCATCGAAAATCTCAGAATAAGATAAATCTTGGGCGTAGGCTGAAGATGGCGCCTACCTCTTAGCAAAACTAAAATATCGAATACAGAACAGATAAAACCAGTGATATATTGTAATATTATTTTGGCCGAACTCTTCTAGATGTCTTTCGGTGAATTGTAAATTGGCTGGTGAACAACTTGACATGGAGTAGAGAGTACATGGAGTACTCAATGTCTAGCCCTTAATACCTCAGAGATTCTAAGTGTTCCATGATTTAATCATGAGACCTGGGTATAACATTACGTCCCTGAATCATGCCTACATAATTGTTGTCATTGAGATTTCTTATATCACTTTACTGTCACTGGCCGCCAGTGACGCTATACATTGGGCAACACCAGTGACTGATGGCGTAATATGATGACTGATGAGAATTTAGATGCTAATTTAGAGGTCAATGCTGCATAAACCGGCTCATTTTGCTGGAGTGATTCCACCTCTTCTGACGAAGCAGTTTATCTCATGTAACAGAGGGGCAGTCAGAATGAGAAGTGGCTACAAAAGTTAGATCAATACATACTTTTTTGGTCCGCTGCCAAATATAAGATCAGCGTCAGGAGCACCTTTAGGATGTTGATATTTAACTTTCTTTTCTCTATTAGTGTTGGGTATCAATGATTTACCTGCCTCTACAATACATATTCAATAACAGTGTTCGAATTATATCAGGATATTAAGGGCGTTCTCTCCAAGCATGACCGTAACATTGTTTGTTGATAATGAAACCTTAGTGGGTGAAAACTCATAGTACAGAGATTGGAATGTAAATTACTAATGTGGCTTACTTGAATACCCTAAAAGCATTGAATTCCATATCTGGAATAGCATCATTAGCTATCTTTTGCAAAACAAAGGGCTTGCAAAAATAGCCAGTCCCTAGTAGCAATCTAGAAATGCCCTAATCATCGACACTTTAGGGGTATAATTACTGTTTGCAATTTTGTAAACAAGACAATTTCTCAGGCTAATTATTCATGCTACTAGGGACAGCCAATCAGATAACAGTCAGATGGGTCCCTGTGTTTAGTGTAATAACCGTATAATGCTATGATACTTTTTCCATTCTAAGAGAAGAATCTAATTCAGTGCCTAAAAGGGATTAGTCAGGGCTACTGACTTTCGCTCCACTTTCTTGTCCCGGCTTTTATGTTATATCTAATATCATTCAATGCACTCAACTAGATTTCACAATAATAAAGGCCCTCTACATAGCAGAGCTGTTAATATGTGACAGGCAATCACACAATGGCTAAGAGAAAATAAAAGTTGTGTACAAGATCGATATTCTGTGAAAATTCATCACATCACGCAATTTCAGCAAAAACTGGTACTTATCCATTCTTAAAATTAATGAGGCAATTATTTATGATTATCGAGCATGCATCTTCTAGTCTGGTATGTATAGGTGTTCACAACCACATGAGTGGTTATGTCTCTGCAATTACAAAATTTGACCAGTTAATTTTCAAACACAGGTACACCAGTGCCCGAATATCTAAGTAAATAGTGTTTTATTTCTCTCCAACCAAAACTAAATCTACAACGACAACTAATAAATGGAAATGGAAACCAAAAAACCAAAGGCCAAAGTTGTGACAGACCTATAAGAGCCTGCTCTTCCTCTTCCTGTCTTTCGTTAATTTCTAAGACAAGCTGTTTGAGTTTCTCTTTCTCTGCTTTCTCCTCCATCTCTCGCTCTCTGTATCGAGTCGCAAACTGCTGATTCACATCCAGATCCAAGGTGGCAAAGTGAGCCTTATTACCTGTCAATGAGAAACAATGTTATATTTCTCAATCAGCGATGTTACGGATGAAAGGATCTGAATGCATCTGGATGTCTGACGACGCTGTCTGGAATTAAGTGACTTCCTCAAACAGTGCCAAGTAGGGTGCAGACGGATGGTATATCAGTATGTTGGTATTATAGCTCTAGACTTCACACTCGTTACTCACATACTAATTGTCGGAGGAAAGAAGTCAAGTAGGAGAGCAAATAAAAATAGGCGTATTTTTGGACGTGTTCAAACAAA
Organism: Membranipora membranacea; assembly: GCA_914767715.1. NCBI lineage: Eukaryota > Metazoa > Bryozoa > Gymnolaemata > Cheilostomatida > Membraniporidae > Membranipora > Membranipora membranacea. The sequence goes on along the minus strand of OU612065.1, from coordinate 13,508,633 downwards.
ATAAAAATAGATCAATTTCTGATCTCTTTTAAGCCGACATTGGGAGGCGGCAGCACTTGATAAACCAATCAAACATCGGAGAGTAAAGTTGAGACGAAAACCTATACATTATCCTTACTATTAGGTGCCATATTGATATTTAAGATGTAAATCACTGTCAAGAACACACAAAATACCATCAAGTATTTGTAAGAGATGATTTTTGTGGAACAGGCAAAGGTACTTCAAAAGAATGCTAAATGCCCCACAAGTGCCATCAGAGTAATGAGTAAAATGCAAATATTTGTAAAACGTAAGCATTTATAACATTAAATTTTCTATCATAACCTTTGTTAGAACAATTCACAATGCAATCACAAATGGAGTTTTAAGTCCACAATGTAACATGAGCTCTGGTGCCAAAAGTTTGTCCAAGGTTACAAATTCGAATAGAGATTTGTAACACTGAGACATTTTGAAAACTGCTAATAATACTCAGTGAAATAAGCTCAATGATTTCATGAACTGCAAAGCATACAACACTTAAAAATTTAAAATTAAAGAGGTTTGCAGAGAGAGAGAGAGAGAGAGAGATTGAGTTTGAAATTTTGAACTTGTCCACCTCCCCTTGACATGTTGAATATTCTATTTGAATATGATAATGAACTCTTCTAGCGTTATTAAATTTGAGCAGCTGAGAAAATCATGTATAAGCTAATTTTCTGAAGAGGCAGTCTTATTAGCTGGATTTTATACGATTGGCTGTTGTAGAAACTGACAACATCTAGTCCTTCTTTTTGTTCTTATACTAGACATGGGAAAGATGGTGTGTAATTGTATTGGAAACCATGTCAAAATTAATTAAATAATTATCATAATCTCTTAAAGTTGTGATCTGACAAGGTATTCAGGCTGAGAACTCAGTTAGAATTGAGATTCCTATTTTAAAAGAAGCTGCCTTTGTAAATCTGTTTCAATTTGATATTCATCAAATCAAAATCTTCATTGATTCCTGGTAAACTACCCAATGCATTATTTAGGTTTAGCGCACCTTTTTTGGTCATGAGAGCGAATTTCATTGGTGGCTGAGTAGGCTGCTCCACTGGACTCTCTTCTACCATAGAACCCTTTGCTGCGACAAACGGCTTCTTGACATGTGACTTGAAATTTACAGGAACTGATATGTCAGTCTAGAAAAATAAATAGAAACTCATTTTCGAAACAGTAAAGCAATATTTCTAATTACATCGTTGGAGAGTAATATAAGAGAGCATAACTCCTTAGAACAGGATATTTTCCTATGTCTGATCAGGGAGTTAGGGACATACTCCCTGGTCTGATATTTTGTTAATACATATAGAGATAGATGGACGAAGTTTCTCTTGTTGATCGATTAGAAACTTCCCAAATTCAGAAGCGTAACTAACCTGAGCTACTTTGACCACTTCCTGAGATCTCTGCTGTATATTGTCCATCAGCATCTTATCAAAAGCAGCCAGGAAATCATCATCTTCCTGACATTCAAAGTGCTTCGGTCCTTTCTGCTTCATCTCAAACTCAACATCATGATCTGGGGACGGGGTCATATCTTCTACATCACTGACTGACATCTATAGTAAGATAAATGTTAGATGAAAAGGTTCTAATATGGCATGGATGCTCAGCACACCGTTAAGTTTTGCTATTCGTGGCACAAAATAAATTGTTTCACTCTTTATTGAGGTGACATGCACTATTATGGACTGCCACTAAGAGTGAACTGATATCAATGGGTAGTGGTGATAAACGAGTGGTAGTGTATTATCTGCATGCCCAAAGCTAAGTTTAGGGACTATCTTATTGTATCATTAGACCAGCTGAATGAGGGTATTCATAATGTCAGGTTAAGTGAGTTAGACTCTTTCCAGGCTCACAGTAAGTTTATGATTAAAAACTATATGACATTGCCATCTTATTACTGGATGAGATGAGATAGCAGCGCACACAAATGCTCTTTCAGAGGATTTATATACAAGTGAGTGCACTCACAGTTAGCTTGTTATCACCAGATTTGCCTTGAGATTGAGATTGAGACTGAGAGTCAGATGCACTATTCTCAGGTTGAGAGGGACTAGTCTCCTCCCCGCTGACCTTGCCCTGTGAATACTGGCTACCTGACAATGATGCCTGCTGTTCATCCATCTCCCTGATTGGCGCTAGCTCACCCTCCTCCTCCGGCTCGGCAAATGGTAAAACTCCAGCTGAGATAAAATACAATATAACTATGTATATATACAATGATTACAAGATACCTACAGCCATTATTTAACAATTACACTCTGCGCCTTCATCCTGAAATTTTGATTGCTTTCCGTTCGAAGTCACATAGATATGAAATAAGACACTTACATAATTTTTCAATGAACTCCTCATTGAGATCTTCTGCGAGTTTAAAAGCTTCGATATAAGAATTAGGGTGAGTTTCTTTCGGTCTCACTGTATCGAGGGCATCTTTGACTACCATATCCACACTCATAGGGAAAGGGCACTCCGGGCCCCAGTGTGCCGACGCCTTCTTGAACCAAAAATATTTCTGAAAAAACCCCTTTCTTCATGAGATCTGTACGTAGCAACACATAAATGTATAAATATAATTTTCAGTTTTTACCACGTATAACATCAATGTTGCTCCAGGAACAGATTGATCTCATAAGAGATGGCCTTTGAATGCTGATAAAAGTTTGTAGATCTACCAAGCGCTCACAAAATCAAGCATTTTCCAAAGTTATGTATAACATTCGAAGAGGCACCTACATTGAAATAGACGAGAAAATAATCAAGTTTCTTCTTGGTTGAGCCTCTGTCGAAATACTGTCCACATGTATCGAGCAGTGAACAGGTCAGTCTCAGTCTGAACAAATGTGGTGGTGGGTCTGCAAAAACAATACATAGCTTAATATGCATAAAGTGAGCAAAACTTAAATGAGTCTAAACAAACAAAAACACAGGAGTATGCACAGAAGTGCTTGAAATTGATTTAGTAAGCTGAGCTGAACTACACATACACAACAATTTGTTATGAATTGATCACACATGGCAACAACTGGTGAAGGATCCATTTTAGTGACATGAATATTAATGTTTCTTATTAATTAACATAAAAACCCGTATAGTAACCAAGTGCTTTAGAGACAGTAACAAAACATCGACTTACATACATAAACACGTCAAAGTAAAGGTATACAATATAGTATCTACACACCTAGTGCAGACTGTTCCTCTGGGTCGTAGCTAACACCGAATGTGATGAAGCTGTACAGAGTTTTGAATATGACAGCAGAGTCGACCAGCCTGTAGTTATACAGCTCGCCCAGAAACTTAACCATAGCTATCCTCCTCTGATTGTACTTAGGATGATTGATCTCCATACCAATACGGATCTCTTCTAGTATTCCATCTACTACTTGTACAGCCACATCCTCCTATAATAGTTGTCAGAGATGTTTTTGGCGTATCACTGATATTATCACTTATCAAAAAATATAAATTCACATATAGAGTAATAAATTAACTCCACTCACACCAGTATCATTGGTATGTGTGGAAGTAGTATACTAAGCGAACAAGTATTAAGAAGACAATAGCAAAATGAAGAAGCTTTACAATGTCAATAAAATGACTAAAAGTAGTCATGTAACAGATGACTTACATGATAAGGAGCGAGTCCTGACAGTAGATTGGCCACACAGTGTATATTGCCATATTTCACGTTCCAAACTGCTATCAGGCTGTTAGTAGCATAGGCTTTCAGCTCAGGGTCTTTCCAATGTAATTTACGCATCTGCCTCAGAACCTGAAACAAAGTGATCATGACATGGTACAAACACAAAACTCTCCTGAGATATGCTACATCTGAGATGCATTGAAAGTCTCCAAGATTAAAACCAAATCATCTTCATATCAATACTCAATCTTAGCAAGTGAATTTGTAGTAATATCAGCGACTGTAGATAATATATATATATATTCATAGTCTCTGATAATATTACAACAGTGATAGTATTTTGTTAGCAATTTGTCTTTACCTTTTCGGTGGACACTTTGTTGAGATCTTTATATATCAGTTTTCTGAGATATTCATGTTTAGGTGGTCTGGGTTCTCTGATTATACTCTGGTTACTAGGGGGGTTGCTGTAGTAAAATGCGTTCTCTATCAGTGTCTTGTATCTCTCATCTAGATTTAGAGCTGCTTTCTTACGCATCATTACTTCCTGTAATGCATAATGTGGTTAATCAGCTCATTCAATGTGCTGTACATTTCTCTTTCTCGCATGGTCAATACAATATTCCAGCATTCGGAGATGCTCTGGCCGAAAAGCTACTGCAATATCAGTCGAGGGGTTGCAACTCTTGACTGACAAAATGTATCAAACTGGATCTAATTTTGTCCTAATCTCATCTTTGTGTGTATTTAGCCTTACAGACTTCAATCTTGAAATATACCATATAAAAATTCATTGTGAGTCATAAGCAACAGTCAAGCAATAGATTGAAGAGTCATACTTTGCGCATATAGCAATATAAAATAATATCACTATTCTTATACCAACATACTTACCAGATAGACTCTGGTCCTATGATGTGAGTCGGGGCTTCTGTACATATACCGACCACAGCTCTCTAGTAGACCACAGGCCATGTCTATATTGTGATGACTAAAGTCAAACAGTAGCATCTTCAGACAGTGCAAAGCTTCTGTCTTCGGAAACATATCAAACTTGACCAGCTCTCCTGTTTGTGGAAAAATAGAGAGGAATCACTTATATCAATAAAAACACATAATAATATATATATTACATATTTATTCTGGTAGACTTTATGAGAACCACTGGAAAACTTAATTCAGGTAGTAAGCTGCATAGAATAATGATATCAGCACTTCTTCTAATGCAAAGTAAAGTTATAGCAATTTGCGCTTACAGATCCATACCGATAAACCTGACAACTTTCATCTTTGACTCGATCTTGATCTGGTCTTTTTTCCTGACGAGCCACCGGAACTCCAGAGAAAGCAGGTTCTGAAGCTCAGATGCTACATCAGGCATACATGGATGTAATGTGGCCACTAGGCGTGCATAGAATGGCAGCAAGTCATATCTATAAAACAAAACAGGGGTTAATAATTATATGATTTTGAACAGTTTCGGTTTGAGCCAAGCTGAAGCAGCCCTTTGTCAAGAAATTGCTAATGGTTGGCTTTTACCCCTTATATCTGAAGCCCCAACATTCATACTAGCATATTTTTCATGTCTTTATGCATACAGAATGTGTCCCTAAGCAGACCCTACCTGGTTCGATGTACGGAGAAGAGTGATTTAGCTAGACGCTTTCTGTTTCTTTTGGTGTTGTGAGTCATACAGAAGTCTTGACCTGCCCGATCAATCAGCTCTCGGTTCACACAAGTTGATAAGTCCTCGAGAAACTTATTGAATAGTAGCTTCGATGTTGTTGCCATTTCAATGGAGTCTTCTGTACCTTCAAAGAAAGAGCCAGTGATGAAAAGAAATGTGACTTTTGGCAGAAAAAATATAACCATTCGATACTCACTATTATCTGAGCATATAAATTATACCACTGTTTTTCGCACCACAATGGAGATAGTCTTATGCAGGCATTACAGCAAATTATCGAATGCAACTTATCAAAGAGGTGGAGTAAGGGCAATTCTAGCTAACCCTGCATAGTGGTTTTTTTGATAATGATGCTAATATAAAGATCGACAACTTGTACTTCAATTATACTTTTGTTGTCAAATGTTGTTATTTTTCTAATTGCAATGAATTTTGTTACGTGTATCCGAGTTGCTTGTGTTCCTAAATCATATGGGAATTTCTATCTAGCACAACAAATTGATAGATCTAACTGATAATGGGAACAGTAGTTAGTCAGTTTTATTTACCATCACCATCAATATTCCCATCAGGATCATCGTCTCTAAGTTCTGGTGGTATTTCCTCCTCCTCCTCTTCTGTACCAGTTGCCTCACCAGATGTCACATCTGCTGAGGAGGTGGTGCTCTTCTCAGCTTCCTGCTGCTCAAGTAACTCCTGTTCTACATCCTCTACCTTCAAATCCTCCTCATCTAAATAAAGAAAATAAATCAATGAAAATACTGAGCAATTCAAAATTCAAACACATGTTAGATATGATCAACGCCATTTATAATAATATATATTTGACAATTATCTTTGAACAACAGCACTTACATTTTAGAATGAAGAAGTTCATACTTACTTTTCTCAGCTTCTTTGTTTTCATCAGTTGCCTCTTCTTCTTCTATAGGAGTATCCTTGAGTAATATCTGTGGTATAATGGCTCTCAGATCCAGTAACTTCTCATAAAACTGCTGAGTCTCCTCATCTTCATACAGACTAGTATCTCCGTCATACTGAAACTCCTGAGCAGCATTAAACTCAAGGTCACCATCCTCTCCTCCAAACTCTATAATATATACACAAATATGCACATGCATCTATTTGGGCATGCAGACAGGAATGGAATAGTTTGAATGGTAACAGTCTGAAATGAAAGATAAGAGAAATGCCCAAAGAGCTGGAGTTGTCAGTTCTCTATTTTTTCATGGGAAAGCAACTCCAAATATATGGACGCAAAATTGTTTCAGAAACTAAGCGTTCATTGCACAAAAAAATACAACTTCATTTCTTTTTGTGGTTATGGGACTTTTATGGCCGTTGATACACTCACTGTGATCTTCTAATTCAACCATGTCTTCATCTACCAGATCCTGAAAGATAGAATGATTAAGATAATATATACACATCAAAGATTGTGATCGGACAGCATTGTTGGGAAAATATATCAGATAACCAAGACGGTAACAATCAGCATAATAGTGACAATCTGAAATCCCCACTATAGGACTACTTGCTTCTTCATCGCCCAATTCTACCCTTATGTATGAGTTACTTACACTAAGAGTTTGGACATTAGCCAGCAGCTTAGCATAGAAATTTCTCATATTATCATATCTCTCCTGCCTGTCATTATTCAGCTCTCCCTTAGTCAGGATTATTCTCTTGTTCTGCCATTCTGTATATTTGATTTCCTACATCATAAAGAGTCAGGGCATCTGAGAATTGATATGTTAACCATAAAGGTGTGACAGTCGATCTAATACCATGTGGTATGCATGATAGATAATGTAACCTATAATCACACAAAAAAGTTTGTAAGTGAGCGATTAGTGGATTTGTTTACAATAGAAAATCATCTATTTTTTCTTGTAGTCAGGCCTTACCCGATGATGTTTCTTGAGAGACCCAGCGATGGAGCTGTAGTAATCCTTGAGGAGGTTCCTACATCCCTTCTGTTTCTCGATAGGAAGAGTGGCGCATGATGCTATAGTATGGTTATATTTTTCTGCAAGCGCTCTGAAAAAATGTATGCTCAGGTTAAAATCAAACGGTTTTAATTTTCTCATCACCAGAAAAAAACGAACATACAACTATCATATCTCAAGATCAGTCAAAATATTAGTATCAAGTATCGCAGCAAAAGCCGATGTGAATACATGACACCCTATCATCTAAAATTCAATTGAGAAACCAAATCATACTGTAGTGAGCATATTGTATGATTGGAGTATCTGTATGGATGACAAACCTGTATTTTTTTGGTACTAGCCCAGCGTAGTCACTTCCGCAGTGCTTACAGAAGCTTTGTATTATGGATACATTGTTATGTTCCTCCTTGTCGTAGTTGATAAGTATATTCAGTTGGCTAGAGAGAACATTAAGTGCTCCTTTCTCCAGCAAAACTCCAACAGATATCAACTCGGCGAAAAACCTCAAGTCTACTCGAAACTTACTCTGGTTTGTGACCTAAAATATCAAACAGGTGGACAATACAAATAAACAACCAAAATTCTACATGCTTCATCAAGTATAATGGCCCTCTAAATGGTAAGAAAGGCAAGATTATATTGCTGATGCAAATACCTTTTCATCTTTCTTCTGAAGTAGAACTTTCTGCCAGTTTTCTAACAGAGCATCTGAGAATTCTGTATATCGTTCATGGAGGAGACAGCAGACTTCTATGGCAGCATTGATATCAGACATTTTAAGCTTTGTCTCAACTATTGCAGCAGCCTAAAAGTATATATGATTGAGGAAGAGTTTATTCAGACTCAATCTATTACCATTCTGTATCTTATTATTTATCAGTTTAGGGTCGACTTTAGATGGCAGACACATGTACATCTATATATGATGCAACCCACTTGTATACCATAATGACATGCATATCTCTTTACTCTCACAATATAGAAAACAGAAAAGTATATTCTAATGCCCAGAACTGGGTAGAAATGAACTGCACTTAAACTAGATGACAAGGACAACTCCAAACATAACATGAGCGTGATAATACTAACCACTTCGGATATGTATTTAGTAAGGTTAAGGGACATAATTTCTTTTAGCAGAGAATCCTTCTGGCTTTCAGTGAATGATTTCTAAAACACAAACATGTGACATTATATCATTAGCAACATTGTATGCTCAGAAGGGCCAGAATTCAATACCAAACATTACACATAGTACCCAAATTTTGGTATAACGTGCTCATTCATACTGCAACATATTTAACCTGGAGGTGTTTAGGAAAGCAAAAAACCTTTGCCTAGGCTACCTTTGACCAATACTGATTTGTGATCATTTCTGGTGAAAGTATAGCAGCCAGATAACTGTCCTAGGCAAACCAGGACTAGGCTTACTGTAATGCTGTTGGTGGATCATCATTTTAGTGTTAATATGTGCCATTTACTCAACCTCTTTACATAAGACTATCACCACTCAGCTAGGCAAAATTTTGTTGTAGCTAACATTGAAATAACATAAACTAGCATAAACTCACCAATTTTCTGACAAATGCAGTGTTCTTCTTAAGACTGGAGTCCAGTCTCACAAAAGCAGATTCATCTGGTCTGTAATCTGTGTTAAAAATTCAAATAAAATCATTTAGGTTTTTATTACCCAATAACAAGAAATTGACTCCACCTTGCAAGCTTTGACAGGATATCTGTCATATGTGTGGAAAGTAGGTCTAATGTGTGAATAGTGATAATATCATAACCGCAACTATCCAACAAATAGGAAATACTCCTCGAAGTCTCTTCTCACCTTCAATATTTGCATTTCTCTCCTTGTGCTTTCTCCTGAGGGTGTACTTTTCATCCATCTCTCTGACATACTCTTGTATAGTACGCTGAGGAATAAATAAAATCACAGGTATATAAAACAATCGACACAGTCACACAGATATTGAGTCATGTAAGTTCTTTAGTTGGTGGGATCAAGCAAGGAGTAACAGCTGTTACTCCTTGTATCAGGTATATGATGAGATAATAAAGCGATGTGCTTGTTTCAAATCTGAAAAGAATCTCATGTGGTATTTGGGAGACTATTTGTACATCATTAAATTGATCGACAAATATCATACCCTCTCTTCTGCTTCTTGCTCTTGAGTCATCTGTTCCTCATCCTTGTCTTCTACACCAGGCACAGGCTCAGCCGGAGGTGTTGCCTGATGAAATGAAAGGTAAGTTGGAAATACATAGAAATACATAGAAACCTGAAATGATAGAAACTACTAGCAGTTCTTGTATAATCAGAATATTACCTAGACCTCTCAACTTTCTTCAGGTCTGATAGAGAGTTCTGTTCTATGCATATGATCATCAATCTGAGAAAATTAATGCAGCCTTATCATAATACAAACCTCTTTTTTGGGTGACTGAGGTGATGAAACTACATCTGCAGCTTTTGTTTGGGCAGCAACTAGTTTGTTAGCATTCTTGAGGCGCTGCTGCCTTTCCGTGGAATATCGCTTACCCCCTTTCTTACTCTCCATTTTTCAAATTACAAAGGCAGGGTTGATGCGATTTACGCCAAAAGCTACATTGCAGGCTACATTAGAATATACATGACAAGATTCTACAAAAAAATCAATTTGTATATATGTATAGACATATAAAAAAGCGAAATTGCACTTCTCACATGGACAACTTTGATAAGGGTTTCTATCTCATGTACGTTTGATTCAAGAATTTTCACGGACACCCAAATTGATAAATCCTGATCTCTAGGAGAAGAGCTTATTTGATGTGTGGCAGCAGCAAAAGAGATACTTTGTGAGGGGTAGCGGAGAGCAAACCATATTATTTGTATATTATCACCGACACTACACATGCTCAGAAATTTAAGTAGGGTAAAAAGGTAAAGGGTACTAAAAAGAATGTTATAATTTAATAAGTGCAACAAATGAATACATAAAAGACATACACTATACAACTAGGCCTAACCATCAACTTGGAAAAATTTCTTCTATATTGCTCATCATTGCAATAGTGGTAAATAACAAAACAAAAAGGAGATAAACACAGTAGCATAGCAGGACATGACATCCACCCAGGCCAGTGGAGTGGAGTTAGTTAGCTGTGTGGGGTGGGTTGAGTGATGGACACACTCACTTATGTGTTATATTGGTCTTTCAAGCAAACAGTGTTCTTGTCCTGCTTATATACCATTAAACTCCTTTGCTTAGCATCGGTTGACTAACTCATGTGCATAAAGGAACAGTATATCTGTGAGTATTGAGCAAGGAGTCTGGATAAAAAAAACTTTTTGATGTTGAGTGTTCTGAAAATGGAAAAAGTTGATTCGTAATATCATTGAAAACTTATACTACTTCTGATAAGATTATCGGGTTAGAAATTTTACATATCATGGTTATTTTGCGACAACCATACCATCCAAATGCAGAAGATCTTGATACTGGAAAAGTAGAATTTAGAAAACTACTGTAGAAGTCTCTTTAGGTCTTGGTCCTGATATCTGAAGGTTTAGGTAAGGAGTCCTTGGTTTAGGGAACACAAACACAACTTGGAAGAACCATTGGTTATTGACCCTTGACTGTAATCATGCAGCCCAAAATAATAAGTTAGGAGATAGTTAATCACATTCCTTCCATTACTTATTTATTTTCAGACTTTGTTTGTTGTTGTCAAGTCAGGTAGTAGTAGGTGAGTTTACCATTCCAGTAGACCTACCTGTCAAATCAATCATTGAATCATTGTCTTCTTGTAACTCAAAGCACAGCCCAAGTCAAAAGCTGCAGCTGTTCTATCACAGACAGCAATTTGAGAGAATTAAACTGGTCATAGTCCGCCTTCAAAAAATCCTTCGTATGTATGCCATCACTGACTCCTGAGGTCATCACTTATTAGGCCTAAGAGTGACTTGAATATATAACTATTATTACCTCCTGAACTGCCCGCCTGGTATTCTGGGAAGGAGTGATTGATACTTATTTTATAGATACAACCATTGGAAATGGTTCTTATGATGATATAGTCACTCACAGAACACTAGTTGGTTCCCTCTAGTTATGGAGGGATATTTTGAAATCTGCGTTATATATCTAGATGCCAGCCATGCCTCAATACCAGACATAAACAATATCACTCATGTAATCTGAGGGAATGATCTTGTTCTAGACAGTGAATTCATCATAGTGTGGCCCGCAGATCATCCCTATGCTTTATTTTCCATCCAAGTTTTCAAACAACCAGCTTGGGACATTGTTAGCACTCAGTCTCGCTGCTCATTTCTACACAGATTTGATTGTTGATTTGTAAGTTGGTGATATTTCATCCTATGGAAATACAGAAGTATTTTAATGTTGGCCTTTCAAGGTGTCTGAAATAATAGCACGTCTCACACGTCTAAGTCTTGACACCTTTCCTTAGATGCTCACTCTAGACAGACGGGACACCAGATGTCGGATCAGGGAAAAATCAGATTGGGTCCTTGACAAGATATGATATCAATCTGTAACTATTTAATCATTTCGAATTTTTTGTACAGAGGTCTGGTGGTGTCTATAGAGCAGAGGACTGGGATGAAACCCGTATCATAAGTGACTCTTTACTATGAAATCAGACTGGAATACAAAGTGATATATAATCTGCACTCATGAATGCTAGAACACAGAGATTAGATGTGGTAAGAATAACTGTTGATGGAGTTTGTCAAACAAACTATCTTCATTGTATCTGTGAGTTTCATTGTACCTTTAAATCCATGTGATATACTTGCTTCCCCCTATTAAATTGTTTTGAGGTTTGTCTTGTTTCTCAAAGCAAGGAGTACTCCTTGCTCAAAGCACCACATCGCTAGTGATTTGTCACTTCATTTGACAATAAATATGTTGATTTTCATCAGACCAGACAGGCAGACTCATATTTGTTAGATCTTGATCTAAAATAAACCATTTGACAGTCACTCTCTTTTTTGTTATCAGGCAGTAGAAGGTCATCAGGTTGAGGAGGCCCTACATGGTAAGTAGATGTCTATTGTCGTGATATTATCACTTACTGCACTGAGTCAAGTTGAACCTAGAAAGATTGGTAAAGATGATACCACTAGGACTGTGGTAAAGGTTCATGTATACAGCATTTTACAGCATCATGAATCATCTTTATACTCTGTAATACTTAGTTGTCACCCACCGATTCATAAATCAAGAAGTTGTTTCCCCCTAGACCCCCTTTGATAGAATAGAAAGTTAGCTGACCCATCGGATCGACCATTGTTAATCGTGGTTATTATCGATATGTCGTGTTTCTTACAGCTCTGTTCCATGCACTTCTACTTCACAGATCTACTGGCAAGGTAATGTCAATTATCAACATTAATTTCAACGTAAACAGATTCTACATGAAATTCATGGGTGTAATATATCAGCAGTTGTGCGCACCATAATTATACTTAATTATTGCCCGCATTGCATCGATGCAGCTTCGCTAGCCTAGGCCAGTATCAACCTAAGCTAATCCTAACAGATACCATTTAGTAGAAACCAGCCTGCCTAATGAATTAGAACAGACACTATACGTGATAAATTTGTCAATTGAACTCCCAAATCTTAAAGGGCAACCAAGGTTTCAAACAACTTCTCATTGATGGCCATTGATTGATAGCAGATTGCACCTTCTGCATGGGGAAAAAGACAAATTATGATTCGGATGATTATTCAGCCAGAATTCTTGTGAAACATTTCTTCCATCAGGTACTCAAACTCAGCTAAAAGAGAATACCACATAGCAGTTTCCTGTTCCTGTTATTATTTAGCCTGTGCTCTATAATTATCACAGCAAGGTCTTGGAACCTCCCCTAAACTGAAGTGTTACCCAGCTTAGAGTCAGCAACTACTTTGAGTTTTGCATCGCGTAATGCACAAAGCTGATGCTGCCCAGCACATTATTTGCTACCCATTAATGCATTGCTGCGAAACCTTGGTTGCCCTTTAAAGGGCAACCAAGGTTTCGCAGCAGTGCATTAATGGGTAGAAAATAATGTGCTAGGCATCATCAGCTTTGTGCATTACGCGATGCAAAACTCAAAGTAGTTGCTGACTCTAAGCTGGGTAACACTTCAGTTTAGGGGAGGTTCCAAGACTTTGCTGTAATAATTATAGAGCACAGGCTAAATAATAACAGGAACAGGAAACTGCTATGTGGTATTCTCTTTTAGCTGAGTTTGAGTGCCTGATGGAAGAAATGTTTCACAAGAATTCTGGCTGAATAATCATCCGAATCATAATTTGTCTTTTTCCCCATGCAGAAGGTGCAATCTGCCATTAATCAATGGCCATCAATGAGAAGTTGTTTGAAACCTTGGTTGCCCTTTAAGCTTACACCTACTGTCTTTTCTTGTTTAAGTTTCACTACAAAAATGGAGGTAAATACTCCATCGGTACTATTGGGCTGGAGGATGTGGACTGTGAAAGGATTGATTTGACATATGTAAGTAGAACCCTCTGGTCAAAGTGATATATGATTGTCTTTAACAGCGCTTTATTATCATTACTGCCATTCACTAGGAAAAACTTCACTTAAAAAAGAATAAGCACAATATTCAAAACATAATATATACTTCTGTATCATGACTAAATTACTGCTAGAAATGGATTGGTGTAACACAATTTGCAAATTTGGTTCAAAGGCACTTGTGAGCTTCAAATCTCCACAAAATTATTTAAAAGAGACTATATTCTATTCCTAACCATTGGGTTTAGTATCATCATTCCATGTCGTATCATTCGCGGGTTTTGTGTATGTTGCTTTTATGCTTCTGGTTATGATAAGGTGCTTCACGTTGTGGCCCCTATGCTCATAGATATATGATATCATGTTATCTTGAAACAGCAGTTCCTGGACATGTCAGGTTGTCAAACAATACACCGACTATTATAGGTGCGAATCACATCTAAGGACTTGCAGAACAAAATAGACACAGACCTGAGAGGCTTTTGTAATGCTCTAAGAGACAGAGAGATGAATAACTTTGGGGAACCAGTGTCTGGACAGGTTAGTTAAATTTTAGATACTACAGAGTTATCCTCTAATTGATTATTTTGGTCAGAGATTTGATTTTACCTGACATTAATAATGCTTTCATAATTTACTCTGTACTAGATTCGCTTCACATCTATATAATGTCTCTTATGATTCTAATTTATAGATTGACCTGCAATTTTATCAGAAAAAGAAAGTACCTTGGCCGTTCACACCTGAATGTACACCATGGGAGGTGTGGTCTATCAATGTAAATATTGTATCTCTAGCTAATGAACACGGTAAGTATACACTTCCCTTGGATCATTTCACATAGGTAGCGACCCTATACTTGGTATTATTTTGAAAGTCTAAGGCTTAAAAAATAAGTTATGTCATGCTGATGTAGATAACTGCTCAAATTTCTGAACATCATTTTCTAATCGTAGTTTAATTTCTGCCCAAACAGAAAGTTTTTTAATACTTTTAATTGCTGCAATGTTTATTTCATCATTGTAGAGAGGCAGCTCTTTTCTCAGGAATTAATAGATTCAATGTCAGCTAAAATTTTAACTATCGCCGAGGCAATGAATAACCATGACCAATTTACTCCAAAAGTACCAAGTCAACAAGAACTGGAATGTGTATACGATACCTCATTTCATGATATTCAACCATTCTTGTTTAAGGTAAGTGCTGCGTTTTATCACAATGCTGTATCTTCACCCTATTGTCACAGATTAAAAAATGAAATAAACTGTCAAATGTGTTACAATTTAAACTAAACAAAATTTGCTTAACATTTTTAGCAAGATTTATATCAAATGTTTTATTATATATATTATATTAGCAGATGTTTCTTTTTTGACAGATATCTTATCAATTAAATGATGATACTAGAGATAGCCAGGCTACAGTTGGTGCCACTATGAAGAAAATTATCAAAGGAACTCTGGCCCTCGGGTAACAATCACTGACATATTTTATATTCTACCTTCACTCCGTAGTTATGAAGGTAAATCCCATCAAAAATTTTATTATACACTTTTATTTAAATCTTTTACATGTTAAACATTTTTATGAAAATCTCCACTCGAATTCTGCACAGAATTAAAGCTGCACAGGACGTGGGCATTGTTGAAGGGTAACAAACTTCAGGTCGGATAGTCAAGGTATATAGTATAGTGCTTAATCTTTTTCTAATTTATATTTCTGTTTTGATTATAACTATTCAAATGAGGACAGACTTCCTCAAATGGGTTTTAATTCAGAAAATAAAATGTGCAAATATAATGGCAATAGTACCAGGCATAACAATAACACACACATTGGTTTACTGATAAGTCGTTTTGCTCGAGCAGAATATGAAATGGTTAAAAAGAAGACCTTGTTAGTAGGACTAGAGCTCCAGAAATAATCATCCTTTAGTTATAAGTATATAGGTCAAAGAACTTCTCTCCTCATAAACATTAGGTGTGCATGAAGTGAATGGCATCAGTATTCAAACAAAGGGGTTCCTTTGGTAGACAATTAATCTTACTGGACTACAAAGAATAGTTGGTCACATCAGGGAGTTTATGTTCCAAACTCTCTGGTCACATTGGTTAATAAACAATGAGTTGTCCTCCCATAGATGCATAGAAAACTTATGGCTCAACCAATCAATGATATTGATGTAGTCCAATCAAAAGAGCTGTTATTGTGCCATTTTGGTTGCTAGTAGCAATATCAAGCTGAAGGAAAGTAAAGCACTTGAGAACTTTACGATCAATGAGTGTATTTGACTAAGTGGAATCTTCATTGAAAAGCGATTATCTTTGTTACAGAGCTACAAAAAGAGGTAAGCAAGGGTTGTATGGCCATACTATATAGGGTCAGTTGTTAAGAGAATATGCCATAAATGTGGTTAGAAGCTGGCCAATGTATGTTGTAGTGCTGTTCCCCAAACCTAGTCTACTCTAAGCACTCACCAAATCATTAGCCATAAGCAGTTTGATTCACTAGTAGTTTCTTTATGGAGTTATGAGACCATATAAGTTGTTGTTCCATACTTAGGTTAACATGGGCATAGTCTTTATCTGACCATCTGGCTTGTGTAAGTTGAATGTCTAAGATAGATGTAGTGGGCATAGCTGAAGCTAAAGGTGCCATAATACTTTTAATATTTACTATCTGGCCACTGGGTCTGGGTCTGCCTGCCCATTTGGGTTCTACGCTTGTAATTTTTCCCTTTAAAAATATATAGAACTATGATTACTTCCTTAATCCCAGGTTCAAAAATGACTGCTGAAACTGTGATCGCCGCTAAATATCCTCCACACATTGATGTGACTCGAGCTCCGTTGGCTTTTGGGGATCGTGCAGTTCCAAGATTGGTAAGTACTGTCTAAACTCTATGGTTCTGGTAAGGAATGCCTAGTTTTGAGATATTTCCTTGTCGTTTACCTAGTCTTAGTTAGTCTATAAGAATAGAATGCTTCTGAGGACTGTTATCAGTTTGCTACGGGTATAGTATGTTAGGTGTTCATGTCTTTTATTGGTCATTCATTAGTTGTGCTTTCAACATTAAGAACATGGTTTCTCAAATCAGTAAAAAAATGGCATCTAAGAACAATGCAAAACCGATTTTAATCAAGAAACTGCTGTGAAAAGAATTGAAAAGTTTAGGTTACTGCTATTTAGAGGCAGCCTTTCGCCATCGTGCTTAACACAATGCCAGACATGCAGGCTATAGTGAGGGATATGTGACCTTAGTTTGAAGGATTATACATGAATTTTTGCGATCAGCTAGGAAGCGAAACTCAAATATCACATGAGCGCGTGTGAATTAAGGAAAAATTGTTTCATTATTATTTGATTGAATTTTTATTTCAAATGGGTTAATATGTTCCTTGGCATTGGATCTCAAACAAGTTGTTTAAAACGTTGTGTAGGAGTCCTAGGTGGTGTTATTACGGATGATTGCCAACAACTTACTATTGCCAGTTTCAGATGGATGAGGCCTATAAGAGTATACAAGTATCCACCTTCAAGGCACATTAAATCAAAGACCAATAATACAGGTATTTTCTATACTCACTATACTGTATCTGTTTAGAATCGAGAGTTGAATGATGCGAATCTGGTTACAAGACAGAGAGCAGTGAGATCTCTCAGTGACCATCTCCACGATCCTGAGCACATAGCAACCGCACTGCGAGACGGAATTCATCTAAGTCTGAAATCACTACTAATAGATACAGATGTGACAATTCGAGAAAAATCACTGGAGTGCTTACACATCATCGCACGTGAGTTAGACTTGTATATGGCATAGGTATGTTTATGACATTGGTATGATTATATGGAGAGATGTGTGAAACACTGTATATCTGGTGACATATATTGGAATAAAATTCACCAAGTGAATGTTCACATTTTAAAAATATTAATAGTTTTTTTAATAGAAACAAAAGGATTTTTCATTATACACGCAGCTCAATTTCATTACATCTTATATTTGTTCCAGAACATGCCATTGGCAGGGATGTTTTCCTGGAGTCTGATATTGTATTACCAGTCTCTGAGCTGTATGATGACAAAGAAGCCATTGTACGAAAGAATGCTCATCTGACATTGAAAATGGTGTCTGAAACACCCCTAGGTGCCGAAGGCCTTGTTCAAAGTAAACTCGTTCCTAAACTTGTCACCTTGCTGCCTGGTGAACTGGATGAAATAAAAATACTAATTCTGGATGAGCTGCACTTTTGTATGAGTATAGATACCATAGATGCTCTAGATACTGAAGGTATGGAGATACACACTGAACTGCTCAGTCATGAGAACCCAGAGATCAGAGGACGAGCAGCTAGGAACATCATGGATCTGAGGTTTGATAAAAGAAAATTTCATCCTCGATTGTACTTTTGGAACATCACAAAGTTAGGTTTTCTCACCCTGAGTTTACCAGCCTACAGTAATATGGCGGCTTTGAAGTACAAATAAAAAATATTCCAAGAAAAAAGCCAATTGGACCATGTTGTCGTACTAGTTGAATGACTATTATATGTAATTGTATTATGCACAATTTTGTCTCAACCTTGCCTAAAAAATTAGCATATTACCTGACAGGTCCAATCTGCTGATCTGCTGACTGACCAACTCTCGGCCAACTCAATCTGATCTGATTGGTATGAAGATGCTTGACTCTAACACAGTATCAGAAAATGTGTTGTTAAATTCAAAGTTTTAAAAAACAAAATTATTATATTGTAGTATTCCGTTGGCGGGTAAGAACAAAGCAGTGGAAGTTGACACCGTACCGAAGATTGTGAAGCTGTTAGATGATGAGAATGTGTTTGTGAGAGCTAATGCAGCAGGAGCACTCATGATGTGAGTCATTCCTCCTTTTAATAATTCTCATCAGAAAAATATGCAATTTATAAACTGCATAAAAAGGCGCTATACCGTTATTACCTATGATCGCCGAATTCTAACAAAGTTACCAAAATGCTAATTATTAGAATAATATTGCTGTTATTACCAAGCCATCAAGATTATTACCAATATTATGATTGTATTGGATATCTGGCAATGCCCTCTGACTTTTTGGTCTCTTTTCTATTGTTTTTTTTCACCAGTGGTGAGACATCTGCGATATTTTTCTATTTCTCCATAGGATTACCATAACAACAAAGGGAAAATACACAGCTATCAACAGTGGAGCTCTAGAACCGCTAGTGACTATACTGGGTGATGAAAGATCAACAGAAATAAGAGTAAATGCCCTAAAAGCCATCACGTGTCTATCAGAGGCTCCGGAAGGCAGGGAATGGCTGAGTAAACATGTGACTAAGGTGGGTCTTCTGCTTTCCAAGTATAATGTGCTTTTCACTCAATACCCGGGAATAGTTAAATGACCTTGTGCAAGCAAAGTATGGTGTATGAGAGAATAAAAATTATTTGCATGCCAAGGTCAGCTTACAGCTTAGCCAATAGGAGTCAGTTGTTGGCTAACTGATCAATGTCTGTCATGATATTATTGCAATGGCATGGCATCTCAGGATTATTGCACTGCCTTCATCCAATTTTGCTAGGCCTTAAAATTGTAGAAAAAATACTAGAGCTTAAAAACCTAAACTTCAAAACTAGAGAGGAAAGAAGAATAAAGCTCAATTCAGTTGAAGGTTGTTAATTCATTGAGCAATCACAAAATTTTATCTGGAACCAAAGTAAGAGCATCCTGCCTTTCTTTCCTCGTTGTATGAAGCGGACACCCCATGCAAAGATCTAGTTTAGAACTTTTTACCCAATGGTTCCAAATTAATAACTTTATACCACTGTCTTCTGTAGTACTATCACATTGATTCACATTGGATTAAACTTTTTCCTTTGCAGATAACTGATCTCACGTCTGACAAGAACCCAGCAGTGGTGAAGCATGCTAACATTGCTGTAAATATCATCACTTGGAGACCCTGAAACTACTCTTACAGATATCAGCTTTACTTGTACCATATTATCAATTCACTGAAATAAAGTTAATTCATTTAGTTGCTATATAAAAAGACCCTTCTCGTTTGAATTGCAATGTCAGCCATTGTATTTCAAAGGACCACATTATATTATTAACCTAAACATTTTTTATCATATAAATATTGTATTTATTATGACACAATGAAATTATCTTGCTAAAATGTAAGTCAGAAATATATCCAATATCAAATGAAAATTTAAAGATCGCGTCGTAACTATAATAATATACTGTGACAAACATTTGCACCATTCACGTTGACAAAGTATATGAAAAAAAAAAAAGAGAATTGAGAAGAGGCTAAATTATAACGCTAGTAACAGATCACATGTGAGGCGGTGCTTGAGCAAATACATCCCTGCTGCATCATATTGAAACGACAGTATTTGAAATATACTACATCTACACAGATTCATACTCCTGTTGCCATTTCTTGTATTTTTCTCCCAATAACCTTGCAGATGGTTTGGTGTGAGCTATTGCAGACTCCACATCTAAAGTTGTAACTGGGTCTAGCTTGAAATGCAATTCTGCTTCTAAAATGAGAAAAAATTATTGCTGAAGCCGTACAAAATTAGGAGTTGTCATACACATAATGAAGTAAAGACGCACACACATCTGGGGGTTTCCTATTATTGACCTAAACTCACAAGGTATTCCATGGAACTCTAATAACTCATTACCACAAAGTTCAACTATGGAAAATGATGCAAATAAACATGCCATACTAATTTGATACAGCCCACTCACTGTGACATGGCTGTATTGACATATAGAATTTGACTATCTTATTATTTCTTACCGTCTGTATGCTGCTCTAGAATCTCAAATACTTTTCTGACTGGCCTCATTGCTGCTTCCTTTGCTACTAATCTAATATCAGAACCAGAATAACCCTCAGTTTTCTACAATAATATCCAATTATTCAGGTAAAATGTCAATACTGATCAAAAACGCAAAACATAGGCCTACTGAGATACCTAAAATATTAAAACGTAATATGCACCAAAAATGCCATATGCGCCAAAAAATAAGCGCAAGCTCACCTTGGCAAGAGTTCTGTACTCAATTTCAGCTGTAAGCTCCAGTCCATGTGTCTCTGGTGTTATAACAGGAGGTAGATGGTGTTGAAACATAGCCTCTCGAGCTTCCTCAGTAGGTAAATCAACCAATATTCTTTTTTCCAATCTTCTCAGCATTGCATGATCCAGTTCCCTATGAAAAATAGCATTAAATTGCATTAAATATCCCAATGCAGTATAAAGTTCACTGTAACTCCAGCAAACTGAAAGCCTTGAACGAATTGCAAATCTTATATGGAAGTATCAAAGGACAGTTATTGTTTGCAAACTTGTCTGGATGGAGAAGCTCTGCGTACATACTGACTCTCGTGATCTGACTGGGCATGTAGATCACTGATAAACTAGGCTATCATTACCACAAAGAGAATGTCGTAAGGCTAAGTATGTATCATGCGTGACTTGAATTTGCGCATGTGCAAGAACAATGAGTTTAGTCTGGGTTCTAATTGGTCTGGGAAGATAGGACACCCCCTGCATAAATTGCCAGTCAACTTTAGCTAATAGTGACAATAGAAGATAACTCTTTCTAACAATTCCGCACGCATTTGTGAGTGTGCCACCAGAGCAGGTAGCCAATCAGATGGCTTCGGAATTCCGAGGCTCAATTTTGCAGAGATCAGCTCATGCCCAGAGCTGAGCATGCGCAGAATGCTCTGCGTACACAAATATAGGCTGAGAATATTGTCTGTTCCCTCACAAAATGATTGTGAGTTTATATGTATAGCTTACGCCTGGGGAGTAAACTTACCACGGAAGATTAGATGCTGCTAGTAAGAAAACCAAGTCGTCAGTTTTTGCCAGTCCATCCATCTGTACAAGCAATTCTGTTTTCATTCTTCTACTGCCCTCATGCTCCCTGAATAAAAATAAATGTTCATTAGAGCCACAAAATACGGAACTGGACTGTGAGACTCAAAATTGAAAAGTTTTAGAAAACACACTCTAACTTAACACATATAACAATACACATACCCCGTAAGATTATTCAAGATGGCATGCTGACGGGCTC
Source organism: Membranipora membranacea (assembly GCA_914767715.1). Classification (NCBI taxonomy): domain Eukaryota; kingdom Metazoa; phylum Bryozoa; class Gymnolaemata; order Cheilostomatida; family Membraniporidae; genus Membranipora; species Membranipora membranacea. The sequence continues at coordinate 13,486,656 of OU612065.1, read as the reverse complement.
ACTAAGGCGTTATTCACATCAATAGCACTGCATTTTTTGTGTGAAAGACTAACAAGAAATATTGCTCTCTGAATTGAATCAAAGAAGGGATAACTTACGTTCCTCCTCCACTAGAGCCTCTCTGGCTCATCAGAGATTCTAGCTCATCCAAGAATATCGTTGAAGGCGCATGGAATCTAGCTAACTCAAATAACACCTACAATTAAGTACAAAATATAACGGATTTAATTTATATGTTTTACATGAACTCAGTGTAAGCTAAATTTTAAATGCGCATCCAACTTTGAAATGGTTTACTGTTGTGAAGTGAAAGTTTTTATTACACAATTTAAATAAGAGCAAAAGATATATGAGTTGTCTTTGCATACACAAAAAAAAGAAGTGTAGTGGATAATATTCCAATATAAATCATTTGCTCAAGGATATACCTACGTTGTCAAATGAACATTGTTTTTAAAACTTGGAGATAATATATATACCTATAAGGGCTAGGTAGGTATCGTACAGTCCCTGTAACATCGTCATTTTTACAGTCAGTTTATTCATTGGTTATCAGTCCCAATTAGCATTCATAGTAATAGTTAACTCACTCGCACAAGCTTTTCAGAGTCGCCTCTCCATTTGCTGACTATAGATGATGCTGAGATATTGAAGAACGTTGTATTGCACTCAGTTGCCACGGCCTTTGCCAACAAAGTTTTTCCTGTGCCTGGAGGACCATACAATAGCAGACCTTTCCATGGGGAAAGTATGCCGGTGAACAATTGTGGGTACTACAACAAGAAAATAGCCATTTTATATTTCCGTACGGTATTATAAGCGGCTAATAGGCAATAACAATGTGCTTTTAGATTATCACTGAAGAGTTATGCTTTAGTGTAATGAATCAGTACATTGACTTTGAGCTTCATGTTTATTACATTTAAATAATTTTGAAGGCAAACAATACATCATTCTAATTTATTTAATCAGCTGAAACTTGGCTTCCAGACTTAGAGCAATTGAGAAAAAAGGCCAAGATTCATACTATTCATATTGAAAAAAACAGTCATATTATAACAAAGCATAAGATTTACAGTTCAGTGAGGGTGAGCCTAGCAAGTAGTCTAGAATGCCTTGAATGTTATCAATGTAGGTAGAGATAAATATGTTGGATGTAGTTTTTCACTGGTTATTAGTCCATGCAAGGTGTTGGTCCATGCATCAATGTGAATGCCTGGCAAGTGTTGTGAGGTTCCAGGGGTGATACACGCTAGCATAGTGATAATAACAATAGACACAGTGTGTGATGTTACATAGCATCAATCGAGCACTTGTAGTTTTAATATTGTTTGGATTTTATACCTTTATTGGGTAGACAACTGCTTCTTTCATAATCCGTTTTGCGTTGTCTAAACCGATAATATCATCCCACCTCACATTTGGATCACTGGAAAATATATCCTGCAAAGGGAACAATTGAGATTCAATGATAAATCATTTCATATCTAAATCCAAACAGAAATGAAGGAGAACTGAGCTAGATATTCTACCCATAAGAATAATAACACAAGTGTTTTGCTCTGGTGCCTGGTTGAATTTGGTAGGCAACCGGAGAATCAAACAATTTAGCTAATCTAAAGGTGAAGTAATGTAAAACACAAGTTTGTTGTGAAATTCCAGATCAAATAAGCTTGCTTTTTTCATTTTTCTGCTTATTTCAATTACAAACATGACATCGATGCCGGGCTTAGTATAAATGTGTGAGTTGACTCACTCTAGAAATGACTTGTGCGAGATCTCTCCATTCACTACTGTAGCCGAGATAACCTCCGAGGGGTTTTAATAGCCGGTCATCCTGACCTTCCTCTGTGTTTAGTCTTGTAGCATCATTAATCATTGAGCGAAAGTCGATAATGGGTCCTGCCTGGAAAGTAATACTAGAGTGTTCACCATAAACAGTATGTAAAGGACTGACCCTCTATGCCCATCAAAGTCCAGATATTACAAGGAGTGTGATAATGGAAATGTCCTCCTTGTTACAAACATTAAAATTGTTACAGTCATTCCTAGCACGTGCCAAAAGTTCCCACAGTGGGATTATCTACAGAGCCTTTTTTATTTGACAAGCAATATCGTTGCAAAAAATGTTTAGACCCCTTCATGAGTTGCTTACCTTTGGTTTCCCTCCTTTTTTAAAGTCAGATGAAGAAGGTTGACTACTTCCCTGAATCATCAGTCCATTTAAGAGATCGTCCTCCCCCGCAGCCTAACAGAAAGAAACAAGTTATAAAATCAAATCTAAACCTAATGTACACTGACCTCACAGTCTGTACCATGAAAAGATGATAGGCCTACATCTCTCAGTGCAACCACAGTAAGCAGAAGTAGCACAACCTGACTTAACTCTTACTAAAGCCTGAAGAATATTATTCATTTTCTTTCTAAATTTAGCAGGACGTAGAATGAAGAATGAAAAATGTTCAGGCTAATCACCTGTTTGGAGTCTTTTTTACTAGAAGTTGTAGAAGCTTTGCCTGTCCGTGATGATGGTCGTCCTACCCCAGGACTGCCGGGTCGATCTGTTCGTGGTGGGATCTTTGGCAATGTTGGTGTACTATTGCTTTTAGATAATCCGTTCGTAATAGGCTTTGCCTTTATGCTTGTACTCAATGGAGCTCCAGCGCCTTTCCGTAATCCACTTGTATTCCTACCTGCAGATCGTGGATCACCTTCATGAATACATTACAGACAATGACAACACACACAGTCACACATATAAGCAATAAGCAAGTTAGAGCATTGAATATTATGACTGTCACTGAAATCAGCTTGTAATTAAATCTATGTGTCGCTGGTTGTAGTTAGGTGTGCGTGATGACAGAAAATCATAAACATCATTAGTTGGATATCAGCCATGTTTGTGTCACTGCACGCCAAACATTAGAATGCTGACCAGCACAAAATCGATTGGGTTATTTGTCAGTGTCATCATAGTTAGTTCCAATTACGCTGCTTTAACCAGATTCTTGAAATTAATACAACAAAGCTAAGACAACATAAACATTAACCTGTTGGCCAGCAGTAAACACTAGACGGTGCTGAAGGCAAAAGACGTCATAAAGATTACAAAGAAGTTTGAACCTAGTTAGATAAAATCAAGAGGAGGTGGATATACTCTGAGTGCATGTATGACTACATGCATGTAGTTCAGGGTCATTTTTGCTTTATATTTAAGTATGAATAACTGACTAAGTTTTATACTTTGTCTTAGACTTAGTCTTAGACTTAGTCTTAGACTTAGTCTTAGACTTAGTCTTAGACTTAGTCTTAGACTTAGACTTAGTCTTAGACTTAGTCTTAGACTTAGTCTTAGACTTAGTCTTAGACTGAGTCAGTCTGATATATCCCTAGTACTGATTTCAAATGGAAGTTTAAGTTGCAACATGATGCTTACCACTTTCTGAGAGTTTCTTGATAATTTTAGGATACTTTTGGAATCGGACAAAGTAGTATGATTCATATTCCATGATGACAGTTTCTAAATCGATATTGTCACATACATCATATCGAGACATGTCCAAGTTAGTTTCTTTGCTCAGGATGTTTGAAGATTCTATATACCTATAATGAGAAGTCATTTTTTTAATCAAGTCAGTGAACAATGCAAAATAAATGAGGTAAATGATGAAAAGCAAATATGTTGCATTTACTTCATCACACGCCAAGATACACTATGCTTTATTTCCCTAATCTTGGGAGGAGTGTGTAAATAAGCACAAGGAGCCGGCACCACAAAGGTCAATCAACTTGTAAGTAAGAGAGATAATTCTCCTAGCCCTCAAAGCTGAACCTTTCTTGTTATGCCAAAACCCTAGAAAATTGAGGAGCCTGATAACATGTGTAAAAAAGTGTTAACTATAAAAAAATCAAAATACCCACAAGGCCTTCACGGCATTGTTAGAGACCAAATCAATCATGAGGTTGTAAGCCGTAGTTTGTATGTACATTCTATTAGGTGCTTTGTGATGGCGATACTTTGGTTTTGCTGAAATTCTCAAAAGCTGTCGATTGTGACTCACATATAAAACTATAATTACGATATAGCCTAAACCCCAGCATTCCTACATTTGTGGCTCTCAAATTGACAACTTGACTCGATTAATTTTATCACATTGAAAAATGCACAGGTATATCTTGCCAGCGATATATGAAGTGACATGTGGAGCCGCAACCCATGCGCCCATGCCAGGAACGTCATAGGCACTAAGGGAAAATTAGTCAACAACAACTTTGTCAAAGGGCCATCAAAAATTAAGACATTCAACAAGAGAACCTACCCCTGTTCAGTGAGATAATGCATCATTAGTACAAGTAAGCTCCTCCTCCTCTGCTCGGTTCTTTGTTCATCCTGCGTAAACAAAAATGGTGACAACCGTACAAGTACATTTTATTTCAAATCAAGTCAAAAAAAAAATCGTCATTTTTGCCTACAAATAGAGGCTTTTGTGTTTTTCTGTAGTTTTATATTTCAATAAAAAGATTACTACTACTACAAGTAAGTCAGTAGCAGTCAAAGGTCAATGTTCATGACCAGACTTAACAATATATATCGTGTCAACTGTAAACCCATAGCAACAGAACTGGCTTTGAGAGGATTACAATAATTTAGGGTTTCTGCTTCTGCCAAGTACGAAGACAATGAGGTATGGAAATATTGAGGTTATAAACAGCTATATATGTATTCCAAGCTGATTGATTGAATGAAATAAATTAAGGCAGGTAGAGGTATGATGATGGCTATCATCAACTGAAAACTTACTGCCTCTCTAGCCTGATTGGCAGACCTTATCATCTGATAGCTTAGATCAGACATGGTGATCTAAGCTGAGCACTCTGTATTGTCATCTGATTGAAGAAATAGAGTAGGAAATAGGATTGGTGTCCTTGGATCATATAGAACTGACTGTTGTGAAGCAACTAAAAAACATTTTTTGCAACAAAATGCCATAAGAGGGTACTGAATGTTGTTGGGCGAATCAAATTATGTTAGATATTTAGTGCTCTCCTATAACAAGTTATGTCAAGGTCAGATGTTTGACTTCACATGTGAGCAAAAACTTGTCGCATTAGTCTTTCACTAAATGAAATCTCACAGCAATGAAAAAAGCCCCTCACAGGTACCCCAATCAAGAAGTTCAACAAAAACATTAAGTGTATGAAAGATGTCAAAATCATTGATAAGGCGTGGGATTGACCTATACAAAGATGATTTGGATAACTCAGAGACAAAAACTGTCAGAAAAATGAGTAAGTTTAGTTAGTTAAGTACTAGTTACTAGTAGCTGTAAGTCAAGTGTGGTAATAGTTAGTTAGTATTACAGTGAGTGACACTGTCTGTCATAGTATGATAATAATAATAATGTACTACAAGTACTGTTCTTTTCTACCTCAAATTAGTCCTGACTATACAGTCCCAATGCAATAGTAGTCATATTTATTATGACACTAGTAGAAGTTATTATTCATTGTTTGTTGATTTTAGGACTTAACTTCTCTAAATCAAGGACCAAGGAGTCTCAATCAATGAATATCATCATCATTATTGTATATTGACATCCACAGAATACCATATTTGAACACCCAAGAAAAAAGCCCACACCCGACTAACTAATTGCAGTCCAAAGGAGTACCCTAGAGTAGCAAAGCAGTATTTACAGAAGGAATTGATTGCCATTTTGTACATACTACTTGAAATAGCTAAATCTAACTTAGGCTAGCAAACATTTACTCACCCCTTTTACTGCATATTTATACTCAGATAGCCAATATCTTGTGCTGGCTAACTAAATAGCTTTTATATTCAATCCTCGAGGGTAATAGAATTTCATTACTCTGTCAACCTGTCTCTGCACATTTACATGCCAGCCAAAGAAGGGCAATGCACCATGTAGGGAAAGAGTTTTATCTGAACCCGTTTGTCTATCTTAACAGAAAGGGCTGACAACCCAAGTACTCAGGGCAACACCCTTGGGGTTGGAACGATAGCCATTTATGATCACGGACACTACGACTCTCCATTACCATACACAATGCACCATAAGAAGTTTCTGAAATCACCTAACTTTATATGGGGAACATAGTTTTGACTGCCTAGTCTAATAGATTATCTTTCTTTCAGAAAACATCAAAAGCTCAAAATTAGACGACAAGGAAATCACCAGTATTCTTGGGACAAATAAAAAAGGATACAAGCGCAAACTGAAGAGACTCCAAACCAAGCAAAACACAGCAACACTGAAGGACAAGAAAGTTAAATCTGTCGATGGTAGGTAATGTACTTGGTTTAGATACATGAAAAACAAGCTTTATAACTGTAAGAGTAGAGATCTATCTAGCGGTATAGTAGAGCCTCTCATTCTTCATCATGTTTGCAAAGATTACTGTTGGTTTTACCTGTATGCTGTATTCACCTTTGCTTTTTCAGATTTGTATGAAATGTACACTAAAAGAGATCAAACCCAAGATAACATAAAAGCGTTGAACTACATGAGATTACTGAACACTGATGAAAAGAAAACTATAGAGCAGGTAAGACAGTGACATACAGACAGTAACTATAATATATATATTATAGTTATCCTTAGATGGGTGTTATTCATGAAGATTCAAGCTCAAGATATTTTCCCCTAATTGTAGAGCCATGAAGAATTACACTCATATGAATCATGTAACGCTGTGTCATGACAAGGCCAGAGGAATATTTTTATATAGCTTGCAACCTAACTGCCTGACATATGGAAATTGATGCGCATAAGGTGAAAGTTGGAAGGTGATGGACAAAGTAGCCTCACAGTAAAATGCCATGGTGGACTAATTTTATATAAGTTGATTAAAACACTTGAATTAATATATCCTGATCAAAAACACAACTTTTTTTAGCAGTTAGCACAAAGCCATAACTTCACACATTTAGCTTTGTTATTTATAGGCTGCAAAGAGGCATCAGGATAAGAAGAATAAGAAGAAGAAGCAGAATGATCCCAAGGAAAGCACTGAACAGACCTCTGCATTCTCAGAAAAAGAATTCGAAGACTTTTTCAAGGATTATAACTTCACATAGTATATGCAGCATTTGTACTTTCATCTTTGATCTATTTATTTGCATATCATCGGAGCACCAGACATTCTTATAAATAATAAAACTTGTACATGAATTATTTAGACATGACCGGAAAAAATATCAAAGACACCAGTGAGATTGTTGTTTAGTCAGGAAAAATAACATGCTGCGTACAAAATGCGAAATCAGCAGGGAGTATTAATGCAGACGACTAGATAAATGGTACTATTATTTTTCCTCCCATCCTGGATGTACGTGCTGGGTATTTGTGTACTATGTCGACCCTTTTGTTGTGAGAGACTTGTGTACAAGGAAGGGCATACAGAAGTAATAAAAAACCATGGCTCCATGCATTCTATCATCCTTTCATTGCTCACCCATTGGTGCTATACAGAAGAGGCAAGCTTAAAATATTATAATTCTGGAATATTGTGAACAACAGATTAACTAAATAATATAAGAAAAAATATCTTAAAACCTTCTCAGCATAGTTCTAGGACACACACATCCAGTATACAGAACTTTGCTCTACACATCGGGCATCCGGCTTTGCCCGCCATCCATGCCGACGTGTCAGTCTGGTCTTGCCGATTACAGAACCACTTGGCCATACAGTCCATGCACCATAGAGGTCTGCAGAGACATGGTTGACACTCCCCCTCATCCCTCTCTGAGCATAACTTGACTAATTTTACATTTGCTTGTTCTTGCATGCAGCCTATACAGGCCTCCAGTTCCTGAAGTGAGGTATAAATAGTTGGATGGGTACACCAAAAATGGGACAACTCTCAAGCACAATCCAGTCTTCTGTTCATAATGAAATCCCATGTTTATGTCCCTGAGGCCTAAAGGTGATCAAATAAAATTCGGCATTAGATATTGTACTTATTACGTAACAGTTGTTTTACCACAATAGAAGGAACCATTTGGTACTCACAAATCTTTCCTCTGCTTGATTGAATATGTACTTTTCATTCATGTTGGAGGCTTCTTTGAACGCGTCAACAAATCTCTCGGCAACTGTCTGTCTGACAACAACATCCCTTGCATTCACTAATGGTGCTTGTAGTTTAGCTCTTACCTCCCCATAATCTACCGAGTTCAATCTAATATGGCAGAGACAAAAAATGTATTAATTGAATGTATGTACATGTTTGATCGGAATGGGTTTGCGTTTGATGTGATTGAATGTTCTCACTGCGACCAAGGAGTTTGATCGTTCCCTGTGAGTTATCAATTGCTAGTCGGCGCAATTAACCGCCACACTCAGTCCTATGGAATTTGTTCTTGCGAATACCTTATTGTTCTCAGTTGGCAATGGAGGTTGATTGCGGGTCTCTCCATAATGAATGCCGAGAAGTTTTATTTAGGGAAATTGAGAGAACGAAATTCCAGGCCACACAAAATTCAATTGTGATATATAATTGACACCATGCCTTATTCCAATAACATAGCATTCGTCTAGTTTCTATGTGAACTTGGGATAAATGCTGACCATAAACATACATATAAATTTATAGGTTATAAATTCAAATTTGTAGACTAGGATATACAAATTCCTGATACAACTACCCTACAGGATGAAAAGTTTCATAAGAATAAATAATTCGCGATTTCGCGAAGTTGTCTTCTCGCGATATGTTTGTACCATGGTTTCTTTTTTCCATGATAAATTCTGAGAGTTGTCCCCTCATGTACCATTTAACTGTTGATGAGATCTCAGCGATTCAATTTACAATCTCGCGAGGGGACAACTCCGAAAAAACATTTATACCGTGAAACCTTGGTCGAGAGAAGACAATCGCGAATTTTTGTTCCGTGAAATTTTTCATCTTGTAGGTAGGGAGTTTGGGAGTTTATATCCCAAACTCCCTGCTGTAGGGTATCTTGGTATTTGTATCAGGTCAGCAATTTCCCCACTTTTTTCAGAGAGCAACTCCTGTACTTCTAACCTGATCTGGAATGGTTGGAGTGATTTATCGACAGGCCTCACGTCAATCTGTAACATCTGGATACCATGTGGAGATTCCTCGGCAAGATCATACTGCTCACTACCATGCAGGCTTAACACACAATTACTCTGATGAACAATGTTAAGATTGTATGTGCCCACTTTTATAATCCAGGTGTCACTGACATATACCTGTAAATTATTTATAAAGGTTGGGATATGTTAATATGTATATACGCACATGTAGATTTTGATATTGCAAATAATCTTAATGGTATGCCGATAGAGTTATTATATAATGACTCTATGGGTATACCTATGCTGATTGTGTTACGCATTGGCTCTATTCCTCTATCGCAGACCATGATTAGTGTCCGATTCTAACCCAGATTTAGGATTCTCACCTTTTGCGAATAATGTCCTGTAGTGAACAGATCAGGTCTTCTTAGCTCCATGTTTATAGAGTCAGAGACTAAATTGGAAGAATTTTCTGCCCCTCCAGGCATGAGATGCTTTAGTTTGGTTGAGATGGGGTGGTGCTTCCAGTTGCTACGAGACCAGACAAACACACAAGCAGCCGTAGATATCGGAAGAGCAAGTGCAGCAGCATATCCAACAGAAGCTAGTAACGGTAGGTCAAACACTCCCCATAAATACTTTTGTGGTGATATGTTAATGAGAAGGAGTATATAACCTTCAAAAATAAAGAGAACTTACAACAGAAACTTGGACAACAAGTTGATACATGATTGAAAAAATAATGGTGTACAAGTACCACACAATAGACTTTATGAATAATTACTGCATTTAAAAAAACAAATGATGCAAAACCAAGCTGATTAAATGTGTTGCTAAGCATCAGACAAGGATTTCTACAAACATTGAGGTCAAAGCAGGTCACTATGAAGGTTCGAGTACTGAGTTAAAAAAAACTCTAGGTTAGATTCATCTAGAAAACAAACGCTCAAATTGGTCTCTTTTTTCTCAAACACGTATGGGCGTCCTGCTCTGTTTTATGGGTACCTTGATTGACATTAAATTTAATTTTGATTTTGAGACATTTATCAAATTATCCAGACAGATCTGAAGAACTATATTACAATGTAACTCACCTAATGGCAATAATGAGTGGACTATGAGTGTCATACAAGATCTTCTGATGTGATATTTTACAAAGTCAACTGTAACATCTCCAAGAAAACGAGCGAAGATGTTTTGTATTGTCACTCCAGCTGATGAGACCTCTCGAGGGGGTACAACAAAGACTAGGCATAAGGCCCAGTATATCACACTATACAGCCCTTCTATGCCGAGTCCTGGACGATCATTCATACTAAAACTGCAAAAGACAAAATATTAATTGAGTGCAGTGGAGACAGCTTGACAGGCAATAACACTGAGGTGTGAGGGCGTTCTCAGCCATGTGAGCTGAGTAGACCTTATCTCACGACAAGCCTTGCTTCTGCAAATAAGGTGATAACAATGTGAAAATGATGAAAGGTAGATTAGGTTTCTGGGAGAATGAATTTCCACTAATAGGTAGGCCCTTGCTGTATTCTCACAAAGTTGATTAACCACAATTTCTCATCAACTCCTACTTTCAGATAAGGCTGATATTCACCATGAGGAAAACCATGTCAGCCTCGGCAGCATAGGAGTTTTGGCCGAAACAATGGTCTGCATGTCAAAGCAACAATGAAGGATAGAGCAGTACTCCTTGAAATAAATAAGTTAAGTTAATTTGTTGGTCAGCATAAAAGTTTGATGTAACTCTTGTCTTCCTGTTCGCTGAAGTACAGATCCCGCGCCACCCTTGCCCGATATAAGATACACTAGGATGGACGATGGACCAAAAATACCAACTATATTGTTGGAAAGCCTCTAGTAGGCTCGGTTACATCCGCAGAACCTTACCACCTGCCCTCCCTCATTTACGCGACAAAGCGTACAAACAGCTCCTACGCCCAACCCTGAGTACTCATGCGCAAGGGGAGACGGTATCTTCTCCACACAAGTCAAACAACTAGAAGCTGTACAAAGACGAGCAGCCAGGTCAGCCTGTAACATCAGGTCAGCCTGTAACATCAAACGAACAAACAACACTACAAATACCACCAAAATGATGAATTGCCTAGAATGGGAACAACTAGAAATGAGGTGTGAGTTTCGCAGACTCGGCATGTTCAGAGCCATGCACTATGGAGAAGTCGCAACTGACATCAGCGACTACCTGACTCCCCACAGACCAACTATGGGCTTCTCTCGCAGACACCACTTGCAGTACCTGAGTCCTCATTGCAGGACTATGTTCCATCAAAACATCTTCTTTATCAGCTCAGCTAAGCTATGGAACAACCTACCACCTGGAAACACCCTCCTGGTAGAACCTGCAATGGCTGGCTAAGAAGGCGAGTGGTACTGACCTATGACCTACTGTTGACGAACTGGAATGATAAATGGAGAGACGGTTTTGCCATATCGCTGATACATTCTACAAAGAAGTTGACGATCAATCTGCAAGTAGCAAGTAAGTAGTAGTGCAGGGGTGCCCAACCTTTTCTCTCACATGAGCCATTTAAAAAATCAATCACACCAAATGAGCTGACCACGCCGCGTCACCTGTAGACAACATGGAAACAGTCAGTGAATATATATATATATATCATATTCATTCATGTATAAGTGCTGGCAAAATTACCAAAGCAAAGTCATTGTGTGAGAAAATGCGCGTAGCGCGAAAATTTTGTTGAGGCAATTTCTGGTCATATGAGGCGCCCTGGAGTTTTGTAAGCATTTTAAGCATTTTGCAAATTTTTATAAGCACTTTGGAAAATTTAGGTTGGCAAGTCTGCAAGAAGACAATTCTACACACATATAAACAATGCAGGCACCCAGTACAATGAACTTGTATACACTATACATACATTTAATGTACATTGTACATGCACAAATTGAATGCATGAAATTCGCGCCAAAAAGCTCGTGAAATTTGCAAATATTAAAATGAGCCACCCAAAAAGCCAAAATGAGCCGAGGTGGCTCATGAGCCATAGGTTGGGCACCCATGTAGTAGTGTAACATAAGACACCCAGGAAGACAGTTGACCTAGTATTGTGGGAGACGTGCAATTCCTTTCCGACCAACCAATCAAAGCTGAAGACAAGGAAAAGACGGAGAAGACCCACTGAAAAAGATAAAACAATGGTCTTTGGAGGTGACATAAGTCAAGTGGCAAAAGAAGGAATGGTTACCATGTCGGTGTTGCACACTATGAGGTAACAGTATTGGAAGTTATATGATGATAAAAAATAAGAATGGATCTTTACATCAATATATTCCCAAGACAAGTCAGCCCGCAAGCTTGCCTCTAACATATTCAGCCAAGGCAATGGAATGTTGCAGGGAGTGCAGTACAGCCTGCATGTATGCTCCTAGACTATCTAAGCCTGGAGGGTATAATGGTGTCGAGTCCAAGCAATGAACTAAACCTGAATAAACAATGAACTAAAGGTTTAGTTCATTGGTCCAAGGATCCTGGTCCATGAGTACTTAGACTGGCTCAATCAATGAATTCCCTCATCCATCATTCTCCTACATTGGTTCAATTATCAGACTGGAGTGGAAGTAATGTGGAATACTTGTCTTATTGATTGTATTGTAAATAATTTTAGAATATTTTGCATATTAATTAGTAAATTACTGATGTCCTTCTTTACTACTGCAGTTTATACCAAGGGGTCCTCTTTAACTCTTTGCTTATACTTGTAGCTTGCCTTCTCACAAGGCGCCACCATCAAATACGCAGATGATACGACTACCTACTACCCGCTGAAGAAATCCACTACTGAGACCACTAGCTGCACTCGATCAGAAGTCGACTTTGTACCTCCTGAAGTCGGACAACAACTAATCAGAGAGTTCAGTGATTGGGCTAATCGGAATAAGATGCGTCTTAATGTCCAAAAAACCAAGTCGCTCAATGTATCCCTCAGAAAGTCTCTAAACATGAACTCTGAACTCGTTATGAACACCAACCAGACCGTCACTAACGTCTCAAGTACAAAATTACTAGGCGTGACACTTGATAGCCACCTTACATTCAGCGAACATGTGTCCGAGGTACGAAAGGCTGCAAACCGTAAAATCCACGGATTGTTAGTACTGAAACAATCTGGGGTTAACACAGAAACACTTGTGATGATGTACAGAGCCCAAATACTGCCAACAATAACCTACTCAGCTCCAGCTTGGTTTCCTTTCTTAGCAGACTATCTCCCTGATCTCAGGAACGAGCTGGAAAAGATCCAGAAACTAGCACTGCGAATAATTTTCAATGACCTTGAACATTATATCGATAGACTCAACGCTGCTAAGTTAACACCACTTTGCGATTTACTCCATGACGTATGCTCAACCTATGTGCTGAGAATCGTCAATAATCCAGAACATCTGCTGAGAAACCGCCTTAATAACAAAACCAACGTAAGACCACAGAGATCTGTAAGAAAGTGTCAAACTGATGTGTATATAAAACGGTCACGAACTGTGAAATGTAGCAAGGCAATCTTAAAAAAACAAAGACTATCTAGCCTAACAAGTTTAAATTGTTTCTGTTTTTACAACAATTTATTATTTATTATTTTCTCTCTCCAAGGGAGCTTTTTATCTCGATGTAAACATCTTTGGACAAAGAGTATAAATTAAACAAACAAACAAAACAAACAAACAGACCTATGATGATTAATACTAGCAAATATCTGGATGCCCCAAGCAGCCTATTCCCAGAATAGGTTTCTCTGAATTAATAATGTCAGCTTATTGAGTTGTCAGCTATTCTTGGCAGAGTTGAGCATGTGTGAGTAAACCACACACCATCTACTGAACAATTTTCATCATTCATTATTTTTGCCTATGCTCGTGATTAAAAGGACTAACATTTAGCCTCACTTTCCTAGAGCATCACCTTGGGGGGATTCAGGCAGCCCGCAATAGAGCTTTGTTTGAAAGTCAGCTATTTCAAGGTCACAGATGGAGCACAAATTTCCTTTATTTTGAAATTAGATTATTGCTGTTGATTGCATAAAATGTCGGACATTTCCTTGTACCTTGCCTTGGTGATTGGTAGGGGTGGTAAGTAAACTGTCTCATTGTATGACTTTCAATAGTTTCATTACTTAATGCTTATTAATAGCATATTATCAAGAAAAAGATAGGACAAAGTTAAATCCACATTCATAAATATATATAATATATGACATTTTTGCCAGTACCTTTTTTTACACACTGTCTGGGCCCCTGGATCTCACATAATAAATGTGTTTATTTTGCCAATGTCCAGTATAAACCACCCAAAGTAAAGGCATGTCAATCCCACCCTCCCTGCTGCTAAGAGCCCATTCTTTTACTCCTCCTTGGTTGGGTCAATGAACTCCTAGTCCTTCATTGGTTGGGTCTTTTTCCTAAAGCCTGAGTCACTGGTGATGATTGACCAGGGAGCGATGAGGACTCCGCCACCTATGCCTGTGGTTCTATCTTTCCTGTAGATGGAATATTGTGGCATTTCTAGTTCATTATTGGTGATGTTTATGGTTAGCCAGGTTTCAATGGCGATGATTATGTCAGGTTTGGAACCTTCTAACCATGGGCCCCTGGGACTTACATGTCTTTACTTTGCCAATGTCCACTATCAACCACTGTTACACCCACAAGTGTAATAATTTTCAAAACTTGTAATAACACCCACAAATGTAATAACCAACCACAAGTGTAATAACTTCTTACCTCAAGTATAATAAAATGCTTCACCCACAAGTGTAAAAATCTCTTCCCTCAAATGTAATAAAAAAATCACCCACAAGTGTAATAATCTCTTCCCTCAAATGTAATAATTTTATTCGCCGTTAATTGTATTGGAGAATAGAGAGGTAAGATCATCTGACAGCGCTATAACTGTGTTATATGCGCCTTTTGGTGTTTTTTTGTGTACTCCAAATTGCCATAATAGGGCTTTAAATCATATGAAAATCCATCCGTTTGAGTTGCATAGGGGAGACAACGTAATTGTAAATGGCTAAAAATTTAAATCCTATGAAAATCAATCCATCATTCATCCATCAATGTAATCATTTTTCACCATACCTATTCAGCAGCTAGAGGGCCATTTTTCTTTCCTAGCTTTCAATAAAACTCTTGACCTGCAGTGGAGCACACCTAGTTTGTAGCACCGCAATGGACCGGAGGAAAAGGTTATGAGTTATAGGCCTAACTCACTCTAGTTATAAACTTATTGATTTGTATCATAAGCCGGTGTGAAAATAACCAGATTTGTTTGGAATGTGTTGGAATAACATGGATATAGGCTTAGTGCAAGGAAGACAAAGCTGATCAAACTTACACTACCCACTGTCAGTGGATGAAGCACAACTTGAGTTTTAGTGATGAGCTAATATGCCCACAATTTTTTATCATGGTCGTGGTAAGGCAAAAAGTCTCCACAGTACTTTTTTATATACTGCTCATTAACCATAACATTAATTTTGCGAATGCTTGCAATAGTTTTCAATCAAGCAATGGAACCTATACATTTCCTAGCTATCTCTGCGCATGTCCTTGGTGTCAAGGGTAAGCGGTGACAAACCTGATGATTTTGGAATAGAATGAACATTATGTGCTGGCAGCCCACCAGACAGCACTACCCAAGACTATAAATAGACTATAAATTCATCTAATATTTTATATATATATATATATATATATACATATGTACATTGTAGCTTTATTGACATAAGACTGCTGCTAATAAAGTACAGGAATATAGACGAGTAAGTGTTGGACAGGCCAGTACAGAAATTTAAGACATAATTTTTGATTATGGAACAGTAATAAGAGTATGAAAATAAATGCTACATGATGTATGAGACCTATGACCTGACTTCTATTTTAAAAGATGAACAGAAAGTTAGTACTACTAATAAATAATCTACAGTTTAATACACACAAGCACACAACATGATATAATGATTGAAGTAAGAAAGCTAACTGTGTAGTATCCAATCAGGGAACAAACATACATCGGATTTAATTTGATTAATCATTTCCAGTGTATGTTTATGACTCGATACCACCCGAATCTTAGTTTCTCCAAAGTAATGTAACCGTTTATCCAGCCAGTGCCGTAGCCCTGCAAAATTTCTCGCAATTCTATCCCCACTCCACTGCCTCTTCCACAATGTTGCATGATCGTTCTAACACCGATCACTGGGTTTAGTTCCAACTTCAGCGCTCTCTCATCCATTAGATTGAAATATACCTGTGGGCATGATTTACGGGATTCATACACACACAGGAAATTGAGTTCCAAAGACGGTCTCTATATTGAGGAAATCATATATGCTGCCTCTGGCAGCATACCGGAATATGCGCTCAATATCAGCACATTTCAAGTCGGAAAACTTGCAACGAGGCTTTCGGCGCATGTTGAGGGCTAAATCACGCAACAGCCGACACACACTCCGTATCCTTGTCAGACTTCTGAGATCGACGGAACATAGCTGAAGTAGGAGCATAATCACTAGTAGAGGCAGTTCATTGATATGAAGTGGGAACCTATAAAATATTAGACAGAAAAGATGAATCACACTTTCATATCGAAATCAGATCGGTATAAATCTCCCTCCAAGTGAAATGCATTCTTATAACCCTATTCACAATGATGAAGCACATACATACAAAATATGTCACTTCCTACTATATATCTTCTTATTTCCCTGATGGTAATTTTAAAAGTAGCAATATAACGTCAAGTGGATTGGGTATAGATATTGTAAATGAATAGTGCCATTTAAATACCATTCCTCAGCTGACTCCTTTGATGATTGAGTTTCCCTATCACTGTCAGTGGTCTTTGGCAGACAGGTTGGTTCTCGCTTCACTTCTACAGTGCTGGTACTACAATGGTAGAAATCAAAATACATGTTATCAAGAACGTAATGCATCTTTGCCCTTGATCAAGAAACACATATCAACAATATATAGGCAATGGCGGTCAGAATAAATAGTCTTTACTTTGCTCTTTGTCTTTGATAAGTATGTTTTCAGGGGCCACGCAGCTTACCATATTTTCAAGCTCCTATACCGAGCTTGATGAATTTATTTATTCACGGTTATTTTGACTTAGCAAGGAAAACCTACCAAGATTTTGAACCTGAAAGCTGGAAGCGACAATAGGAGTTATCCTTCCATGTATTTAGGCCTTACCTGATATTAAATGCTGAATTCTGTGCTTTAATGCGGCTGCTGTTAGACTCGATAATTGTATGATTGAAGTGAATGTCTGTTGCTTCTGATGTACTGGCGCTACAACCATTCAAAGAAAGAGAACATTTTATCATTGGTTCTATCACTGCCCCGGTTTACACAGTCTTAATTTTGCAACATATTCATATAGGTCATTGAAGTTATCTGTACGCCAGGAAGCATCCCTAGTTTGTCTCCTGTCCACTACTCATTGTATCACATGCCGTTTATACTGTATAATTGAGTCATTGTGGCTTGCACGAAATAAGTTTTACTATGTTTGGGTTTGAGCATTAATGATCATGCGATTAGAATGAACCAATGGAAACAAAATTAAATACCTGGTTGTAGGGGAGGGTCTTGTGGAATCTGTTGTAATCTGCCTTGACCTCTCAACGAGTTGATGTATGTCCCTCATGTCATTCCTAAGGACTACATAATGGGTACCTCCCGTCTCGTCTTGATGGCCAAGTACTATCGTGGGAAGCGCTCTATTAAATGCTGTGCTTCCACATGGTGTTAGTATTGTTGTTCCATGTTGATCAATGAGTATCTGCACATTGAAGATTTCTGCAGCTACCTGGAGCGTTAGATGGTCGCCAAATTCTGCATTTTGGCTCATCCATGTGATGTATTCGTTTTCATCATCCCCAATTGCTTCAGTCCACAACACGCTGTTTTGGATTCCGACATACCTGTTTCTCATGAGATATTCAATAACCTCACTTCTGAGTGTGTCCGCCGAACGGTATATTCCTAACTGTTGAATAGCGTACGCTATGGCTGCAAATTGACAGTTCCCATCCGGTGCTGGGTTGAAAATGGTTGGCGATGCAAAGAGTTGAGAGCTGTTGCTTATCTGCACGTCCAATCTGGTTTGCTGCATTCGTTTCTTTTGGAGACTAAGTGTACTGCCAGTCAGGTCCCTGACTGAAATCCACTTCGTTTTTGCACTGTTATTTAAGTGATATTTTACTTTATACATGTACAGTTTTTCATTTCTCTGGATTATTCTCTTGGATATTCTTTTGTTGCCTGTCCTTATGCGGTATCAGGACTCTGTCATTTATTTCATATGTCGGTGTTTTTAATGACTGTATTGAGCGTCTTATAACTCTCTCATTTTCCTTTCCACTGGCTATTCTTGTCTCACTTCGAAATCTCTCAGTTGTGTTCTCGGATGTTGTGAGGAACTTCTCCCGTCCGTAATACACATTTAGTGGACTCCACCAGGCTAGTTCTCCTCGTGGCATATCGTTCAACTGGAGTTCATATGTAGGAAGCTCATTTACCCAGTTTGTACCATTGGGATTCGAGATGAGCTCACTGCGTTTTGTACTTCAACGTACGGTGGGACCTCTCTACTTTCCCCTGCGACTCTGGGTGATATGGGCTGCTGAATATTTGTCGAATGTCTCTTGCCTTCAGCAGTCTCGACACATCCTGCTTAAATTCTGTACCTTGGTCATTCTGGACCATCTTTGGGTTACTAAACGTGACAAATATCGCCTTCAGCTCCTTTGCCACATTTTTGAAGATTTTCTGGGCAACGGTCTCAGCCAGGTGTATCTAGAGAAGACATCGAGCACAGTCAGAATATATCATTATTCTGTACCATTATGATACACCGGGTTGTTACGAAAGTCGACTAAGTCAATTTGTACTCGCCACATGACGATGCTACAGCATATTGGTGTAATGGGAGCCTTGTTGCTGAACCTAGCAGACAGTCTTTGCCGTGTGGTTGAGTGTTGTAACGCAGATGCAATAGTTGCCTCAGAGAACCCTACGTATGTGCCTTTCACTTTTAACTGCAAACGTCATGGTCCAAGACCCTTCTCAATATCAAAGTGTTTAGCAATCACCGGTGCCTTCTCAGATTGTCGTATCACTCGAAATCCATCTGCAAAAAATCAGTAAAATATGGCATTACAGTCTGAGACATATTGACAATGTAGTATACAGATGCTTTGTGTTGTGTGATTAAACACCTAGGGACTCCAATCAAAGGCATGGAGATATGTTCTTGTTCAAATTCACACCAAATGTCATACACCTGGAGTTGTCTTCTATGTATTTTGATATCAATTGACTCCAACAAACAGGCCGGACAACTCCAATATTCCACACAAACTACATTAGCTACTGCTATTGATATGAATGCAGTATGAATGAGTAAAGTCATAGTGTACGCACCAAGGTTATTTCAATTAAGTTTCATTGCCATCTTCTTGTTTCATGAATGAGGATGCGGAGACAAGAAAATCCATCACAATTGACCGTACTTCAGCGTAATAGCCAATTAACACTAGGGGTGGAATGAGACAGTTTTTGAAAGTCAAAACAAGATGAAAAGGGACAGCACGAAGTAAGGACAAAGTAGGAACAATTTAATCATTTTCTTCCCGTTTCGAAAATGAGAATGGGGAACTTAGTTTTGTGTGAACGAGACTGCGTCAGCCCGCCTCGAAACCCATCTCGAAACGGAGGGGCGTCTCATTCCTAAGGAAGACAATTAATAGTCATGCATTACCTAAAATAAACATTACCCGGAGAGACAGGTTATTCGAAAATGCTGTGCCACAAATTGGGCTGTGTGTAATGAAATATTCAATGAGTACATTGTGAATTAGGCTCTGCTTACAAGGGAGAAGAATCTGTTCTGAGTCTTTGATTTCCACGCTCCAACGTCCCCTGTAGCGCCAGTGATGAACGTATGCAGAACGCTCCAATTTACTGCGGTCCTTGACTGCGGATTAAAGTTTCCACTCTCTATTTTCATAATCACATCATATATGCCATCATTCATCACAGTAGGCTTTCTCTTTCCTCTAGCATACACACTGTCGCAGCATATAAATATCGAAAAGACAGGTAGTAACATTACTCTGAAAAAGAATAAACAAATATCATTGATGACATTTCAAGTTATAGGTTTCATCAATGACTTAGATAATTGGTTTCATGTATAATACTATTATTTGTAGCCGAACCACTAAACATCCGAAACCTGGTAACTATTGTCAGTTCCTTGCCAGGATTGATAATGGAATGCCAATGACAGGCAGTAACTTTAAAACGCTTGTAGAAACAATGAGATGTAAATGAGATAGTGATCGTTTTTGCTCACCTGAGGAGTGAAGTTGACATCTTGGTCGCTGCAATGAACAGCAATAACTGATGAAAAATCCTACTTTCTTTTACACTGTGATATATTGGGGTAATAATGTCCAGCTGTGTCTGTCTATTTTTGACTTCAAGCTTTTGTTCAAGTTATGTAACATTATGATTGATATTTTGTGCCTAAAAAGAGAGGTAAAATTAGCACGTATTTATTAATTGGTTGAATGTACAATAGAATTAGAACAATCAAAGTCAACTGTGACTATCTTATGCTACAACGTTTTCACACATAAGCTTGTATATCTCTTTCATTACAACTATTTGAAACTCTCTCCGTAAGAATAGTTCACATGATTGTCCGAGTTTATGTAAATCCTATCCAAAAAAAGAATAAGGTGGGCAGCATCAGTAATATCATAGTTTGACCATCATGAATCTTGATGTGCTCTGGCTGTGGCTTAATCAATACCATGACTCTTCCTACTAGACATCTAAAGTTAATACCCGTATTAAGTTTGTTAGAGATGATCTCTAAAAGGAAACTTCTTATCAGTTTCAAAGTTTATAATAAAGTTGTCTACCCTACACAACTCAATGCTTTTGCATGGATTTTCATAGGATTTACATTTAAAACCCTATTATGACAATTTGGAGTGCAAAAAACACCATAGGCGCATATAACACAGTAATAGCGCTGTCAGATGCTCTGACCTCTCTATTCTCCAATACAATTGCCGGCAAGTAAAATTATTACGTTTGAGGGCAGAGATTATTACACGTGTAGGTGATTTATTTTTTACACTTGAGGGAAGAAGTTATTACACCTGTGGGTGGTTATTACACTTGAGGGAAGAAATTATTACATTTGTGGGTGATATTACGAGTTTTGAAAATTATTACACTTGTTGGTGTAACAACCACCCAAAAAACACCAAACAGGGTAAGACACAAAAAATTTTTTGTTTACAACCTACCTTGAAATCTCTCACAGTAACTCACTCATCCTTCCTCTTTCATTTGCTTCAGGTTTGAAGTTTCTAGCACAAACAGAGCTGACTTTATGGACCAGAGAAAAAAATACTTCTACAAAATTCACAAAAACCTGAGTAGGCTGAAATGGCTGCATGAGTATTGACAACCCCACATGATTATTGTACTTTTTTATATTATTTCACTAAATCGGTTCTTTTTACACTCATATATGAGTTCTAAATTATATTCATTAATTTTCAAGCTTCTAATAAACTATGAGAAATCATATATGAGTGTTAAAAGAACCGATTTAGTGAAATAAAAAAAAAGTACAATAATCATGTGGGGATGTCAATACTCATGCAGCCATTTCAGCCTACTCAGGTTTTTGTGAATTTTGTAGAAGTATTTTTTTCTCTGGCCCATAAAGTCAGCTCTGTTTGTGCTAGAAACTTCAAACCTGAAGCAAATGAAAGAGGAAGGATGAGTGAGTTAGTGTGAGAGATTTCAAGGTAGGTTGTAAACAAAAAAAATTTTGTGTCTTACCCTGTTTGGTGTTTTTTGGGTGGTTGATAGTGGACATTGGCAAAGTAAAGACATGTAAGTCCCAGGGGCCCATGCTTCTAACAGGTGGGCCAAGACTCCTTTCTTGTCAGAGTCGGACTGACAATTGACATTGATGATTTTTAGAGGTTTGCCTTTGGACCACGTAGGTTTGGGTTTAGATGGTGAGGATGTATGTAGGGGTTCAGCTTCTGAGTTGAGTGATGGTATGCTAGATATGGTGGATGAGAGGCAAGATTGGTGTGAAATGTCATGATTGGTGGGTAGGTCGCTGCCGCAGTTGTGGCAGAGCCAGTTAACACTGGAGTGACCTAATTTGCTATAATCGTCTGACTGTATGTTGTGGCATTCGGTGTGGTAACATACATCACATACATCACACAGTACAGCTGGTTTCTCCCAAGTTACTACATACTCCACATAAGTAGAGTGAGCTAGTGTCCTGTGAGTGGATGATTGATTTACACATGGTTGTGGGTTAATATGCCACTGCTGACTTGGGGGTGCCAGTTGGATGAGATGAGTGAGATAGTTTGTTCTGGTATAGCGGTGGTTTGCGGCTGACTGGGAGGGTTCAAGGTGAATAAGGTGGGTGAGATGGTTTGTTCTGGAATGGTAGTGGTTAGACAGAGGTGGGAGGAGGGCAAACAAGCAAAGGCCAAGGGATGTTGATATATGCTTCTCCTTTGTCTTCAGCAGATCCTCTTGTCCAGTTTAGTTTCCACAGATTTCCAATCCTTCTTGTTTCCAGAGTTTGAACAATTGAATCTTTGTTAAAATGAGTGCTATTGATTCAGTTAAAAGTAGCTAGTAAGCTAAAATTTTGATAAATTTTAAGAACTTTTAAAATTCCAAACTGGTTTATTATTGGTTGTTTCAGTATGTTATCATATTCGCTAGCTCAAAATTAAATGGACTAGAAAGAGGTTTCTTTGAAAATCCTACCTTGAATACAGTATAGATGGGTAATCAACAACATAATTGATGAAAGGGCTGGAGTGAAAGAAAAAATGCAAATCGAAACTACCCCATAGGAGTTTAGTTTTCGCATTGTTGCCTAGGTTGCGAAATTTAGTGTATCTTAATTAAACTCACTCACCATAGTTTCATAAACAATGTACAATTATACAGGAATACACCTCATCTGAGCACGCAAGCTAGCGTGGTGTAGTGTTCTAAGTGTCTGCCTTGCAATCAGATGGAGATTTATGCCCTGGGTTTGAATCCCAGCTTGGACTTTTTTTTTTAATTTTCACTAGTAAGCCTACTAGCGAAATTTAGTACCAGGTCCGAAATTAAACTCTAGCTAAATTAAACTCCTATAGGGTAGTACTGGACGCCAGAGATTTGAATGTAGTACCTTCCTATCATAAATTACCTTCAAACAACAACAAAAAAAACCAAGGGGGCCAGTCAAACCAAGGAGTAACTCCCTGGTCAAACAGTGCCATAGACTCAGGTTTTGGATGGACCCGTGGTTAAGTCACTAGCTACTTATATTCTTCATACCCTGTAGCTTGTTCATATTAATGATTTATTACTCAGCTTGGCGTCCACTGCTGCAGTGTCAGCTGCATGTTTCTCACTGTTGACTGAAGTCTACTGCTGAGTTTATATAACAACATTATTTATGGTATTCATTAACTTCTTACCTCTTAGTCTCTATCATGATAAATATATAGACTGAATTGAGAAGACTGGAAACTTAATCATCATCATCATCATCTGTATTTGAGGTTTTACTCCTTGCTGTATCCCTATGGTTTATTTATATAGGGGCTCAGGTGGCACCTCACAAACATGTCAGCAACAATGCCATAACATTCGGGAGTTTTCTGGCACAGTTTTCCTGGAGGCTGATCAGTTGCACCAGGTATGGAGTGAAGAAAATATGAGCAAGGCAACTCTTTAAACTGATCATTGATCAGGATCTTCTGTAGCTTACATCATTTTGTTGTATGTGTACATATTTAGTTATATATACAATTAGGTCAGTCAGATTCCGAAACCATATATGTATATGATGCCTGGTAAATCCTATGTTGTGAACAATGCCCTAATGACTGTGTACTAGATGGATGGTTTGTTAGAGAACCAAACATATCATGTTACTTAGCCCCATATTCCCTATTCAATAAGTTTATGTCCAACCAAGACATACATGAGGTTCCTGCATGCTTTGTGTGTTTACATTTTGCAGGTGCTAAGTATGCTGTTCTCCAAAAATTATGTATCAGTTATGTCAGTATGTCCTCTGCTTTATGCTCTAGAGTCTAGATGAAGAAAGAAATAAGATGGTAAGTCTCAGCTTCTCCTGTAACATAACGGATATGAGAACCTATTTTCAATAACAAAGAGATTCGATGCCAATTACAACACAGTGCTAAAGTGCTAACAAAACATGGAATAATCAAAGCTACGTCACCATATATGTTATATTAGTATGAAATCAAAGAAACTAACCTAGATAAAGTCAGAATAACTTTCTTGCAAGCAAACTTTTCTGTGCATACATACCATTCAGCGCTGTTAGAGGGTACAAAAACACCTGGGGTGCCCTGACAGTTTTCGTGGTAGAGAACACAATTGCTATCAGCCTCTCTCATGATGATTTCATTTTTCATATGGACCTAGAAGGTACATTATAAAAATAACCTACACCAAACACCTCGATTACGCACTGTAGTCTTGATAAAATATTGTGTTATGTGTTGCACATTTTCGAGTTGTTTTCTCTTCAACAAATTATATCAGGGAGGAAGCTACTCCTATTCTTTCATGCCTACTTTGTTTGATCAAGGAGTTAAAGTTAACATGCTTGCTGTCTTACACATAACAAGGACACTATCTAACTAAAATTGAAAATTTGGGAATGCAGAATTTAAAAAAAGGTCTGCTTACTGACGGGAAAAAGCTGTTATAATAATGGCCCACACACTATATTTGATTAATTAATATCTGTTTGCAGGTTTTCAGTGTCAGAAATATATATAATATAATATGAGTTACTCAAAGCTGTGTTCCGGTCAGCGAAAATGATAAATAAACAAAGGCAAGATCAGGTAGGTCCTCAGGTAAGTGAAAACTTAAGTTGTTTTGGTCTGGGCAGGCTTTCTGTTGTGTTGCTGAGGCGACCTTGGCCTCATTTTCTCAGAAAGTCTGCCCAGACTATCAGCTTTGTGATGTGTTAGGTGTAATCAAGGAGTAAAAGGAATCAGAAATCGGATTTATTTCTCCTCACTTCGTTTTACTCCTTGATTTAGTCACATACTTTGCTTATGAAATTGTTGCTCTGCCATACAAAATTGTTCATCTCAACATACACTGTGACCGTGAGGGAAACCCTCTAATATTTTAGGTATCTTATTCCAGCCTGGCAAAGATGAGATTGAATGAGGTTCCTCTTTCCTTCGCGCCTCTGTATTACTGAGCGCAGCTGCAGAGACGAAGCCGGACCAATTTTCGGATCTGCCCCTTAAACATTTAGAGAATCTTTACGGTGATAATTAGTTAAGTCCAATTATCAAAGTAATAATTAGTTAATTAGAGACCAAACCTATTGTTGTTGGCAACAATGCAATATCAGCGCTGTTGTCAGGATGCGCCATATTGATGCCTAATTGTTCTGCGAGTGTTAATCAATATTTCGTAGTATCGGTGTAGTAATTAAACAGTCATTGTCTTAGCCCTCTCACTCAGAGAAAGACTAGATAAAGAGGCTGAGATGCTGTATATCTTGTACCAGCTGGTTATTATATTTGCTAACTAACTGACTAGTGGTCGGGAAGCTACGCTCAGCTGATTCTCTCATTCACTCTCGTCGCTGCCAGGCTGGGATATACGCCTCAAAATATTCTCCTGAATCATTACACTTAAGGATTAACTCTGCTGGATATGTCTTATACTCTGCTTATGCTCTTGGATATTACCCGAGCTGACTCGAAAGATTGATCAATTCAACTGACATGACATATAATTTTTCTAAATAAAAAATTGCTAAAATGTTCATACTATTTTCAGGTATACTTTTGGTTTGCCTTTACAACTCTGTTTTAGTGTTTTCAATCAATGGACCTTGTATGTGATAAAGCAAGTGGAGTTTGAGAAACAGAAATATATGTAACTATGAGTACTTACTGACATGATATTTGATGTAAGACAACATGAGGTGAGAGTTAGACTTTATGAAACATCGGGGGAGGGGTAGAAGATAGTTTTATGAATGTTCCACTTCCACATTGCAGGCTTTCTACTTTCAATTTTTTCAATTAATTACCACACTAGATCTAAAAGGACCAACTCAAAATTGCAATGAAATAATGCGCTTTTTATCTCAGACAAATAACCTCTTTGTTGAACTGGATCATTCATAATAATGTAACCGGGTAGGGGATAATCTTGCTACCAATTTCACGACTCATCATGCTCTCCATCTCTAACTTTTCACCAGATCTCACTCCATATCTGTTCTGACTGACCTCATACCTCACAATATGCAATAATGCCTCTCTGCAAAAAATCAAAGTGCATCCCAAATTTGCCATATCTCGGTTATGCTTCGATGTTTCAACTCAACGTTGCCTTTAAAGATGTTGACCGATGAATATTTACATAGTAGCATAGCCCCAACTTCCCACTGTTGATGGCAATGTTGATACTTGGTATTCACTAAATATCTTGGTCAAGTTACAAGCTCCAATGTTCTTGATGGTTTGAAGTTGTCTCCACATTTTTTCGGCCCTATTGTTGAGGCAGTATTGTCATTTCCCTGGCTGTTCCACCCAGCCTGTTTGTCTGATGACTCGTTGTTTGCTTATTGTATATTTTGACTTGCTGGAATGGTCTGCTGACAGGATCATCAGGTGTCTAGTGTATTTGTTCTCAGATTAAGGTAATTTACCTTTTAGGCAGATACTGTGCTAAGAAACAGTTAGAGGATTAGGAATGTCGAAGCCAGTCAACTGAATGTTTTAGTGGCGGTGCGTGGAAAAGGCTGCTTGGCTTAATTGAGGAATTTAGATCTCTTAAAATTCCTGGTTAAGCAAACTATTTTTATAAATGATATAATTCCGTAGCAAATTGTGGCCAATTTTGTGATCATTAAATTAGAAATATAGTTCTATGTTGAATGTGCGAGATAACTAGCTTCATTAGGCTATATCTAATTTTATATGACCGGACATCACCTATGCACAACATCTGCTACAATATAATATATTATGTACACTTCACTGCACCAGATAACTTATTTATATATAATTTATTATCAAATGGCATTAATTTTACTTCATACACTGGTGGAAAACAGCTGCCATTTGCATAAATGTTATTAGCTGCTTCATGCCAGCAGATGTTTAAGAGGGTCTCAATAGGATATCAAGATTATAGAATATTGCTGTCAGCAACATTCATTATAGCTCAGGATATCGATATTAAAAAAAAAGATGGCAGATCCGTGTGTTGTATTTGTAAATGCTGGTATTTGCACCAGTACAATGATCCCATGCGTTATAGGGAGTCTGATCCTGGTTTGCTTTCAATTCAGGAATTATATGCTTTGTTTCAGTTGAAATCAAACATTTCCTTGCAAGGTCATTGGCAGGAATGATTTGGTGATGCGGTTGAGTTATGATCATGTCATACCTTACCTGTAACTTTCTTTGTGCTGATGCGGATGGTACGCCATGATGATGTGCCTCATGAATTATTGCTGAAGCTGTCGAGCTTAACCAATGATATTCGCTGAACCTGCGTGACAGATTAGCTGATAATCGCTTTGATTGAAGTTGTCTATTGAGTTAATTTTTAATGTGAAGGGACAGGTGTGTTATGGCACGTGGCAGAGAGAGAGAGAGAGAGAGTAAATGGATTGTAATGTTATAATCTCACTGATACTGATCTATGAATATCAATGTCATGGGCATCAAAGATACCCCCTCGTGTATCTCGCCTACATTGTGGATCTCCTTGGTTATTTATGATTCGATTTCGGTGTCCGGCATGCTTTGAACTGCAATTTCATACCTAAACTCATGATTAGTTATTTTGAAATGTAAGACATTTGTTTTTGAGTGATATTTTGGTTTGTATATTATTTGGGTATTTCCTAATGGCTCAGTGTGTAATGGATCTGCCCGGCTCACGACCTGTAATGGTTTTGGCTGCTGTTGTAATCAGGTGTTTGAAAATGTCTGGTACTTTGATGGTTAACATTTTCTTAAATGTCAGCCGAACATAAGCCCCACTCTCTCTGTTTCTATTGTCAAGGACATCAAATAGTCAATAAAATAATAAAATAAAAAGTTTGTTTTATTTCCATGTTGAGATACTCGCTCGCCATTACCAGTGTGATAATGCTTTTTTTTTTATAGTGTCTGATGGACTTTTCTACGGGAAAATTTTCACAACAGGATTGAATTTTCTGCAGCCTCTAATACATAATATAGGCCAGCACACTTTATTTCTCTCATTAAGTTATTAGCTAATTAACATTGCTGCTTAAGTCTGGGTACTGATGCTGCTTAATTAAGGTTGGCCGTGATTATATTTATGGGAATCTGGCAATTAGATCAGGTATTATGTTCTGTAATCAAATTTAGGGTAAGGTTAACCCAGGTTTCTTTGTGGTTGTAATATCTAATGTAGTTGTTTTGTGGTACATGACTCTTTTCTCTTACTTTCTAAGTTCACACTATATCTTATCATAGGAAGAGTGCTCGTGCCTATCAAGTCTCTGCTGTCCTGGCTGGCTGGATGATGTCAGAGACGATGGATATTATCTATAGTATCTGAAGTTACATATTGTATAGCGATGGTTCCTGGCGTCTTTTTGAAGTTGTCCTGAGTCAAAGCATGTTTGATGATTGCATGACAAGAGACCCTTACATATAATTACATAAAAGTGTGACCCTAGGCAGTAACCCTCCCGTATCCTATCCGATCCACATTATAATTATAGCTGGTAATGATTATCACTCTTAAAAGACCCACAAAGATGAGAGATTAATCTATAATGCAGATCGCACACATAATAATATTATTGCTGGCAACCATCATCCTCAGTCAGAATGGACTACTTAATTACAAGCCATGTGAGAAGAAAAAATCTGCAAGTAATAAAAACATCACACATCACATGTGTTCCGTTATTTTAAATGGATCCGAGTGTGATTCCTGTCAAATAATTATGGTGTTCGCTGAGCACGGAGGTTGGGTTGTTAGGGCTAGGAGAATAACCTCCCCCCCCTCCCAACTCAGAGTTCTAGACTTAGCTTTTACTCTTCATGGCTTTGAATTTGAGGCTGGTCATTTAACTGCCCTAAGTTCATAACCCAAATTGGGTAGTTTAAAGGCTTTGTCTAGACTTTGATTATATGATTCATGCTCATTCATACACAATTACCCCTACAACTGTTCTAAGTGGATAATACAGTTGGCACGGATTCCATTTATCGCCCATTCGCTGCACGCATAAGAACATAATCAAGCTCACTTCCTGTCCTGTCTGGTTTTGATGATCTCTGCTGGCTCTTTATAAGTGTGCCAATGACACTGTTTATAATAATTTTGACTGGTTCTATAATCTGGAAAATATGATTTTGATTCAATTGAGAGCACATGTTGAAAATGGCATTATGAACGTAATAATATTTGGAATGGCCTGTCAACTGTTTACGTTGTTCATCAACAGATAAAATACTCTGTAGAATATGGATGAAGCTCACCTCACTCGCTTATGACACACTCCATGTTTAAAGCCATTATAGGGTATGTCCAAATAAAAAAAAACAAGATAAGACACCATAACCCCACATGTAACCCGATCAGATAGCTAACGCTAAAATACATTATTTCGCAATGGTAGGTAGCACGCTCGATGAGTCTATCTGATGTTATTATCCGATCATCTCACCTCTCTACGACCGACCGGTATGTTGTATGGTGAGGTTTTCTCCTGCTGTCACTGTAATCTGACAAAGAATCAATTAACTGATAATAGAATAAACTTGTTGGCTTTGGAGATTTTGGCTCTCCCACCACCTATGCTGCAGATTATTGAGCTGATAATCTTTAATGCCCTTCCTCTTGGACTGCTCTGGTATCACTTAATGCCTTATATTAGATGTTATCAACTTTATCTTGCTTTTACAAACAACTTCTGGTGTAATGCGTTAGTTTTGACATGATTTCTATCTCACATGTTGGCACTGTGTGGGCTGGGAGGAAATCTATCTGATCCTGCTTATAAAATTACTTTTTTATATGAAAAGTGTCCGTTTAAGTGCACTAGGAAGATGTGAAGTGATAGCAGCGGTGTATATGTAGAATAGTTGAGCTAGGTTTTTTTCGCCCGAGTTAGATAGTGAGTTATAGGGTAGGTTAGAGGGCGCAGTGGTTTCGATAATTAATCTATGCTCTATGTGAGGCGCGAGCCTGGTGTTGAGTAAATTTTACACTTGTAAATTTATTTAGTTTTTCCATTTGTCACCCCAAGTTCGGAACCTCTATCTAGTTGATTTGGATGCAGTGATGTAATCAGGACATATAAATTGTGCTACCAAATCATCGGAGATATAGATTCGTGCCTTAACTCGTTTCCTTGGTGATAAATTTGTTGGTAAAGGCGGCTGTTCTGACAATCACACCATAATGTTTTATCTTTGGTGGCATGTTTATCTCACTCTCTTGTTTGTCTACAAATGCAAACTCACTTTATGAGAGCGCGCAGCTGAGTGTTGGGTGTTCTAATCCTCGTCTGACATATCGATAACCTCATTCTGATTGTTTACCGAACATGAAGTTTTGGGTATCCATCCCAAATATGCTGTTGAGTGGTTTCCATGACTTTTAAATAGTGTTTGTCACTTAAGTTGGTTGAAATCGATCCACCGAAGAAACTAATCATCTCTCTAATGGGTGGGATTAGGGGTTGTCTTTGGTTGATAAAGTTTATTATGTTAGTCCTAAATGGTTAAGACATCGAGTGAATCAAGGTCATGATTTTCTCTGTCTGTCTGTCTGTCTGTCTGTCTCTGCTTCTCATCACCACTCTCTCTTGAGTTGTGCTGCTTATTCTTAATTTTCATCTCAGTTTCTAGCTTTACCTCAACTCACCACACCAACATTGAATGCCTTGTGTACTTATCATTCTGGAAATTCTACCCCACCTGAATCACTATTACTCACCACAAATAACAATACAGAGTTGTCAGCAATCGCATGAAAGCTGTCAAAGTGACGTGTACGTAGGTTTGATGTTTAGGCAGCTTACAAATGACTAAACCAGGCATCCGGATGCAATAAAAGATATGAATGAAATTTAAGCTATCAAGGCATGTGCTGACTATTAGGATTAAAACATGACATGGGCATTGGCTGTCATACTATCTTATAATAACTTGTCAACATTGGATCAGTGTCATTACATGACAGGTACTCATTCTGACCTCCTGTATATCAAACAAACTAGGCTCTGGAAATGACCAATAAAAATATACACCATATGCAGTCATTGTACAAATAAACATAAAAATACAATTTTTTCTCTTATGGTCGGAAAATGTGTGAAAGCTGATTAATGAGGAGGCAGATAAATCATGTAACATTTATATGGATAAGAATAACTGTGTTATCTACTCAACTATGTGAGATCAATACTGGTAAAGGCCATTTCTGAGAGAGATTTTAATTATGTTGCACCCTCTGTGGCTAAATTAGATTAATTTTTATCTTGCACAAAAATCTCAGATAACTGCTGAGGCATAGCAGCATGCTGAGTAAATATAAATCAGCGATAGGGTGGTTAGCATGGAGCAGATGGCAAATTAGGATTGTCCCAGTTTACATTGCACTCCTGAGTAGATATCAAGTAAATTTATTATTATAACATCCTGAGCTAATCATGTAGCGTCTCCAGTCTGAAAGATCAGTGAAGTGTGCCCACACAGTTTTTGATTGTAATAAAAAGCATGTTGATGTTGCTTTGATGTCCGAATGTTGTCCAATGACAGAGCGCGGCATGAGGCAGCAGGTGGCTTGTGATAGCAGAAGGGCCTGTCACCTTACCCTAACCAAATACCATTTCAACTCGTTTATTTTAATATTATGCAGCTCCTAAGCAAAGTATTACATAGATCGTAATCTTAGGGGTACTATCCGTCAAAATTATTTGTGCACACAGCTTAATGTTTGCTGTTAACCTGTGAAGCACGTGCCATCATTGTATTGATATAACAGATTTGCATTTCATAAAACCTTTTCGAACGATTGAAGAACAGGAATTACTTCTAAGTCCCCAATTCATAGGGCATTCTGTTATACAGTCAGGGTTTTAATGTCACTTCAATGTGCAATCTCCTGATGTGCTCAAAATCAAAACCTTAGCATGAGCTTAATTCCTTCAAAGCTGCTGGTCTGCATGTACAAACTCTTTCTAACTGCAAAGATATAAAGAGCTTTGTCAATTTGTTGAAGATTCTGTACTCGCTGATAAGTAACCAGCATGGGTGATACCCTGGGATTGTTAATTAGTCTAGTTCATAGTCAGATTGTACTTTGTGATGGTCTTGTCCAGATATCCCTATCAAACCCAATTAATCGCCAGAAGTTATATTGAGCTATCGCTTTCAAGACAGGGCAACGTCCCCTACTTAACTACACTTAGCATGAGCTAGGTCTAGACAAGCTGTTCTCTAGATTTGGAGATATGAATCACTGACACTTGGTACTGTTCT
Source organism: Membranipora membranacea (assembly GCA_914767715.1). Classification (NCBI taxonomy): domain Eukaryota; kingdom Metazoa; phylum Bryozoa; class Gymnolaemata; order Cheilostomatida; family Membraniporidae; genus Membranipora; species Membranipora membranacea. The sequence goes on along the minus strand of OU612065.1, from coordinate 13,453,916 downwards.
GACTATGTTTGTTAGCTCAGGTTGGTGCTGTGCATCTCCCAATAACATATTCAACGCATCTGTCTCCTATCATTAACCAATGATAAATGCAATGCTTAAATAAAGTATTATATAATTGTATAATTATGATTAGGCTTGTGGTCAGGCGCCAGCACATTAATTGCATCCATAAATGATTAAATCTTCAGAAGAAATTTGTCATTTGCTTGATAAAAACAGCCCAACATCGATCATTACCACGATGAATTAAAAAACATTTCCTGCTACAGGAACCAAGTTTCTTTCTCTGCACAGCAGAATCACCATCAGCTGATGGCTGAATCTATACGATTATTCTGACCAGGGTTTCTTACACCAGGAGAGGATGATCCCTCAAATGTCAGCACTCATTACCCAACGATATGATATAAGATTATACGGTTCTTCTGAAAGCAAAAAGGAGTCTGTAGGTTGTTAGGGGTGCCTCATAGCCTACCTGTTCACTGCTTATTAGACAAAGCTTTCAATCGCTTGATACAAAGTTTATTTATACAAAATTGTGGAGAAAGCAACAGCATCACACTCATGAGTAAAATATGCTGTTAATGTTTATATTTCAAAAAGAAAAACATGGTGGGGTATCCAGCTGTCGTGTGCCTTGTTGGTGTTTGGGCACTGTAGTGTGACAAATTTAAATTGAAAGTGATTTGCAGAAATTCAAAAGGTATTAGCAATGAATTCCTATAAAATATTTGCAAATAGTCACTTTTATTTGCTGACACAAAACAGTATGACACATACACGCAAATGGGCTCAAATTGCCACAAACTACTTTATTTGATCTTTCTAATGAGCATAGAAATGGGGATTCAGTTTAACTGACCGTGATCAATTATGTTCTAATGCTTCTTTCAGAAAAGGTTAGCGTAGCTATGCCTATGTAAACATTTTCATACCTAATTGAATTGAGGTATTTTCTTTGCAGCATTGTTTCACAGTTAGTGTGATTTATGAAAATAGTAGTTATAGAAATTGGATGTTTATTAGTGTGTTCAACCCAAATGAGCTTCAGTCTCAAGTTGTCATATAAGGTCTATTGATCTTTAACATGTCTCTCAATAAAACACAACCTGAAACTTGGTATGCATAAGCTGAACAGATAATCAAATAATAATATCAGCCAGTTGTCCTTGCTCAAAACCCCAATCTATAGAAGGGGTTTGAATCAACAAAGTTCAGTTAGCAAGAGGAGTGTTGTGTTTATTTTTGCGTCTGCTTGCAACATCAAATAATTGGGCTTGATATTATTGTACGATAGTGTTACTGTATACATCAGGTTCTATTTAGAAGCGTCCATAAAAGAATCTTGTTGGAAGCCCACTAATTTACAAGCAGACAGCCAGTCTCACGACTAATGCACTTGATTTATTGAGTCAAATAAACCTTTGATTTTTTCTCTCTAATTACTCCCTGGACTATTATCATGTTATGTAAATGCTGCAGATGTTCACTCCTGGAACTGATCCTGATGATTTTTCTCTCTGTCTAGTAGGTCTTATGAACTGTTAACAGGGAGGGTGGGATATCCCAACCTCCCACTCTTATGAAGTTGTCTCCCCAATTCCGATGATGGCTCTAAGGGTAATGTAATGTTGTGACAGTTTCTATGAGTCATGTCCCATAAGATTATGCTGCAACAATTCAGAGTAAGGGTCATATCGTGCTCAAAAATTTTTGCTCATACAAAAAATCATCCTTCAGGTGTATTAACACTGTTTTAGCGAATATATCAAGTCATTCATCCACAAACATAATTCTGAATCTTTCGCAACAGTTAAGCCGTTAAGTGACTATGTTTCAGGGAAAATAATTATGAAAGTCAGTCGTAGAACTGGGACATGAAGCTTGCTGATAAGATATACATGTATGTGATGTTGGCCAGTTTCCCACGATTCCATATACACGGTTTCAGTCATTTTCGATTTGAATCTGACCCAGGGGTATTAGCCAAGAATTTTCCCACCATGATTGGCTCAAATCTTATCAATTTTGAAAATTAATAGTCTCAGGTTCTTGCACTTTGAATAATGAGTCTTCGGGGACGCTATATTGAGCTCACTCGGCAGTCTGTATAGAATAAAATAATCAAATGAGCTAAATTCATGATGTATAATGTGCAGTCAAAGAGTATAGAGCAGCGTAATCATTCTCTGGGGATTTATTCTCTCTCAGATATCTCATCGCTTTCTCATTTCCATCTGATAATTGCAGATTCGTAAACAATGACACTGTGAAAATTATGTCCTTTCTGAATAAGGAAACAGTGGAAATAAATTACAAAAAGTTTAAAATCAAATATTTTCAGGGAACAGGCATATCACCTTTTGTTGGCACATGGTGCGCTTGAAAACAAACATAAGCCCTCCATTACCTTAAAGATAATGGCATGTGGTAATCTTATTCAACTCTTGCTCCGATACATGAATTATCATTTCCGCATCACAAATTACGTAGATACGGCAACAAATATTAGCGGCCTTGGCACACTGTCAGCAAGTTGGCATTTGACAATCATCATAGACGTAAGTTATGAGTAAGTTACTCATATGAATCTTATGAACCAGGAAAAAAGATGCTAAGTTTGTAATCATAATCTCGCCTACTCTCCATTTATCTTCTGCCGATTGCTACACTACAGCTCCTCTATAGCCTGAGGGTGAGAGTTCTCACATCAGCATCTAGTGGCCATCTGTCAGTTTCCATGCTCAGATTGGCCGCTCCTACAACTGCATATCTTCTTCTACTCAGCAATCAACAGCAGAATCTCAGAGATTTGATTTGCAGTGTGTTTACTTAGGTGATTGACATCAGAATTCTTGTATTATCTAGGTTAGACTGAGGATCTACATGTTTTGGTGTGTTTTGTTGCCGACACGGGCAAGAGTGTCCGTTCCGTATCTGAAACTAAGATTACATCAGCGACTCAAGTCACAATCGGATTTCGTAGGAAGTTGGGACAGATAATGTTGTTTATATCAAACTCGCTCAATATCTGGTTATTTTGTCTCCAGTATTTTTACATTAGGCCGGGCAGTAATAACAGATCTATTATCAGGATAATTGCCAACCTGACACTTTAACTGCTGGCTAGATCAAATGATACAAGATGATTTCACTCCAGTCGATCAGCCTTTCATCTATCCTAGTGAGGCATCTGAATATTAATTTCATCACCCTCATGATAATATATATAAAATGTTGTTATGTATTACAGTAGGCTCCTCTTTTTTGCATCTCTGTCATAAACTAGTGTGAATTTTCACTCCTGAGACAATAATTTTTTACTATTTGAAAAGGCGCTGTAAATCATTTTTTACACCTTAATCCTGTTTTGTTTATGTTCGTTTGCACTCTATACTCACACCGGATGGCATTCTACGGTTAACGTAAGCCTTTAAAGGGTTTACACAGTATGTGACAAGAAATTTGTAGCGGAGGAATAGATTGGTTTTCTAATTGCTCCATAGCTTTGAAATAGTGAATGATTGAGTTTCGATATTGGTGACATTGACAGTCTGATTGACAGCATATGACATGTTGGTGACGTTGCTCGCAGGTGCCCCTCGATTTCTGATGGCTCATGATGGCCATCCGGTTTTTGAGTTCTTGTTTGTTCCAGTGCATTTCTTGCATAAGGGAACACTTTTTTTGCTGTTGTATTTCTCAATTCATTCTTGTACTATCAAGATCCTTTTCTTATCAAATGCGATGATGATTCAATTGAGTAGTATGTTGGCAAGGGCGTTGTAGGAGCCGACACACGCTTCTAATTGCAGTTATTGAGGTGAAGCCCCTGGGTACGAAGAACGCGCTATATTATTTATGAAAGCTTACATAAAATAATTAAATACCTGGAACATCAAATTTGTTTAATAGTAAACAAAATTAAGCAGAAAATAACATGGTAGAGCACTGCGTGACAGATTGAGCCAATCGGCGGCTGCTCTTCGTCTGACATTGTGATAATTTGAGGGAGGGTGCCAATGAGCGGCCTATGTTTATCAGAAATATAGGACTTAAGTTGTCAAGCTAATAAAATGATAGGTAGAACACATATGGATATAAAAAGTGTGCATCATCTAATGGCAAGTTATACGAGCCTGTTAGATTACACTTTGTGTAATTATAGACAAGGTCCTGACGCCAGCATTAAAAGCTATGGCAATACTAATGAAATATTATATTACAGCAAGTGTGCCTGACATGTGCTGTTGACATTTGCACGGAGTCGAAAAGCAGACGGGTTCTGCAACTGGTATTTAAGTTTTGATGACTTTCTCCTGATGTTTATGGCTGCTAAGTATCTCCTTTCCCTTGATGTTGCAGCTCTATATTGTGGTTTCTCTTCATGTTCTTCATAATTTAGTTGTCAGTGGACCTCCTTTTTTCCCCAATTTCTCTTTGACATTACTTTGTACCTATATATTATGCAGCGAACAGGAACTGTTAAATGCAGTATTCTTTGATGTCACTAAAGGTGGTGGCCAGGCCACATTATCACTACAAGTATTAAAACCCTGATGACTGAGGCTAATTCTCACAATCAGTTTTGTATATCAGTAGACAGTAGGGGTACCGGTGCTGTCTGCCCTGTACCTGGCATGGCTCTAATTATCACATCATTTACAGCTCCTAAATATTAGCTAGAAAATGAATGAACGTAGCCGGTGGACGTGTTGTTGGTGGTTTTAGGAATTTTAATATGAGCTATGGGCTGTGGCATATGAGCTATGGGCTGTGGCATATGAGCTAATGGAAATTGAATTGGCCAGCTGTTGCTTTTTGAGAGCAGTTTATTTTCTAAAAAGTGCATTATTAGTATTATTATTGGGTTGTCTTTCACTTTATTGAATGCTTGATCAGCAAACAATGAGAATCAAATTAAACCTATTGTATCTAATAACGATAACACCCCAAAATTGGGATTTATCAGTTCACACACTCAGTAGTGCTATTATGATAAGGTTTTAATACAGTGAACCCAGTTTGCAACAGATGTCCTTCAGTAAAAATGCACACAATTCCGTTACTCCCTATTGTGTTTCTTTACATGAAATGAAGACATAGATGCATCAAGGGAACTTATACACGAATTTAGTTCACTTTGAAACCGATAAACAGGAGATGTGTAATACCATCTCTGGCTGGTTGCCATCGAGCCATATGTGCTCTGTGTCTGTGGGAAAAATAACTTGTGTTCAAAACTCTGTTCACAAACACCATTAGGAGTACCACCTGTAGAACATTGAAGTAGACATCATCTCTATTATCTCTCTATGTTATCATACGAAATATTGGTCCAATTACTCATGGGGACCCTTCTACGTCATGCGTAGTTTTAATACCGAGGTATGTTGACAATGGCATTACACTTATCAGCTCTCATTTCAGTCTCAACTTCAATATGATGTTAGGGGAAGGCCAATTTACTACAGTAGTAATATCCACAGATCTAATAAACATAATATGAAGCCTGTGTTGTTATCTCAATGCCCACGGGTCATTTCTCGTATGCCCTGGTTTGTTTGCTCTTCACCCTGGTGAGCTGTTGGTGCTCTTATTGACAGCTCTAGCTGTAACAGCTACTCGTATTAGACACTGGTCCCCGGCGGGGCGCACTGAGTCAGCGATGATCCGATGAGTCATCACTGCCTGTTATGATTATTGATTATTACCCTCTCTCTCCTCCAAGCGCTTCTCTAATCAGCAAATAAATTACTGATAATATCATATCAACAAGCTGTGATTATATGTAACATGAGCAAATTACACATACACAAAAGCCCTGCACGTGTGTTTGAAGCGCTGGGAATCACAGCAGCAGCGCATGAAGTGATGCTACCTTTGCAAAGCCATGAACAAATTGAAAGGTTCAGTTGTATTGTGATTTTTTGATGGCTGCGGTGATTTTTTGATGATGATGTGATTAAACAGTGATTGTGTACATTTTGTATTGAAAGTTGAGAAGAAGCACCTAAACATCCGCAAGTGTACCTAAATATCTCTCTCGGCAAATCATCTTGATATACTAAACTTAGTGCATCTCAAATCTATGTTGTCACTATCTTATTCTTGCATCTTCAATCTTTCCATGTAAGCACACAAAATACCAATCACAACACAAAAAGAGTAAAGATTAACACCTGGTGCTTAAAACTTCTAGTTGTAACATACTTTTCCAAATAAATTATGGTTATATGACAGATAATGTAATCCTGCCTGTGTTTGTGAAACTAGATTTTTTTCACATCTTGTTTATGGTAAGGTGTGATAGTTTGAGTAACTTCAGAGTCTGTGTTTTTGCTCAGGTGCACTAGACTTTCCTGATAGGGCAATATGGGGAATCAACATGTTAGTTGTTTTCCTGCAAAAAAGCAGTAGGCCCTATGCATGTTATGTCTATTATGTTATCTCAGGGCAAGGCATTTTCGCATCTCAGTCACTTGCTGTGAAGAAAATTAATACTAGCCCCATCCAAGCATCAAATCCAATTTTCTAAACACGTAAACAACACAAATATTATTGAGAGATATGAACAGACCATGATGTCCTGTCATTTATTGAGCTGACCGTTGTTGGCCTGAGGCCTGAGGGTGCTCTTATTGTACTCTGAGGTTACTTTGAGATCAATACCCGAGTCTGTTGTTATCGTCCAGGGTTAGATTGACCTGTTATAATTACCTCCCTATTGTATTTACCTTTCTTATCCTCAGGTTTGAACTGTTTCAACTTCTTGACATAATAGCATATCTATACACAAATTCTTATGCTAATAGAATACAAGAATAAATATAAAATATTCATTCCTTAATGATTCACTCTAAATAAAACAATAGCCTGTCACTAATGTTTGTATAAGTGATTTTTTGAGGTTGTCTTGATATATTGACACATGCGCACAGGTGTGCCGAGAAGGCTGACTGCCGAAGACATGCATACTGTGTGTAGACTATGGGCACCTTCACAATTTGCTGATCTTACATACCTGTCGTGTTGTTTTGCATTATTTCAAAAGCTGACTATGCAGTGAAAAAAATGTTTTTCTTTGTGTGTTGTCCTGGCAGTTTCTTATGTGGTTTTGAGATATTGGTACCCGGATTTTCCTCGTTGTTATTGATGTCAGTGTATTGTTTGGCTGCTCTGGATATTGAATTATCGGTGTATTTAACATATAATAACCTAAATGTTGCTAGATTAGACTGCTACATTTACCTTCTTTCCTGGACCTTGCTTCTCGCTACTCTAGCTTACCAGGAGGGATTTGCAATGATATGCACGGCAGCTTCGCTCTCACATTTGGGAGTGTCAGCCTTTAAAAAATTAAGGATCATCTTTTAATCCAGAGCCATAACTATTATGCAACCCAACTTAAACACAGGATGATGATTAATGTGAGCCATGACCTACTACTACTCCGTACTCAAAGTTATGTTACATAATAATAAATTACTATGAAAATTATTAATTGATGGCAGTTCACAGCTGGTTAGCAGTTTATCCTAGAGATAAGATTGTAGGAGTTTTGTCAACCAGGTAGTTCGGATTATAGGTATTATCAATGTATTTTAGAATCTTTGGCATTATGGCGCAACAGAAGATGATATGTTGCAATCTGATTTTCCCAAATAGATTTTACCTTAGCACATATAATATCTAGTACCACAATAGGATTGCAACCGACCACCAGTACAGCTTAACGATTCTTTTGTGGTGAATTGTTTAGTACTTTTCCAGAAAAGAGAGATAACTACCATCCAAAGCGTGTAGAATGTTTCCATTTATAGTAATTTAACAAGGCAGGTAATTGAACAACGGATGGTGAATTAAGTTTGGATTAGGGTACTTGAAAGCTGATCCTCATATATAGGTGCCTAATTTATATTGATGAGGTATTTCTAACCGGGATCTGAACTGTTGACCGAATTCTACCATTTTAAAAACATGTTCAAGTTGAGCTGTATCTTGTAGAATAGATATAGCTGTCCATCCCCTCCCCCAATGTGTCTCTTTGATCGATGTTGATGGCTGAGTATTTCACCGCTTTGTTTGCTTATGCATGCACTGAAAGTTTAGTGTAAATGGTTGGTGCCTGCTGGGTACAGCTGCTCACTGCTAGGAATTAATCAGGATCGGAGCGTGCTTTAGGATTATTATTTAATGTATTATGTAATCATAATAGTAAGGCACACTCTCTGAGTCATGTTATAAATAGTAGATTTCTAAGGATGAGGTTTATTTAGCCTGTCATTTCATGCTGATAAAGCTGACAGGAGTAATCCACAGCCTGCTTGTGTATGCTTGTATTTGTCGTCCAAACCCAGCCTCGGTTTTGGCCCCTTGACTTAGGGACGACTGCCACCCCCTCCCAACCTACACTCTTGAGGTTTATAAAGTTTGTAAGATAAACATAGATACAATAAGTTGTACAGTAGGACTGAAGTCTATTATCATTCCCTGACAGCGTTGATGGCCCACATATTAAGACGTGTTGCCTTTGCATTGCTTTTCCTAATTATGGCATGAACAACTTGATGTCAACTGTCATATATGACATTGGCAACTGCTGTTTGCCAGCTTTCTTTAATAATGGGATAGCTATGAGATTATTTCCCTGTCATCATAAATAGGTATTAAATTGTAATTGTAATTTTTTTTTAATCTGCAATCTCCCTGTAAGATATTGTGAATAGTATTTTATTATGCAACAGGAGTAAGGCTTGTAGTCCAGTTGGCGATTGGATATTTTTATATCATCTACTCGGTTTCTTCTGATGAATTCAGGATGTTCAGATGTTGATTTTCATGGTTATCGCAGGTTGAAAAGGCCCTCAAGGATTTAACACAAGGGTTCCCCTCTGTTTTCATGGAATACAAAGATGACATTTGTAGAGTTATCATGAATTGAGTTTATCCTACAATAAAACAGATAGTATCTAACCACAAACGTCGTGGTGATAAAATTTAGATTCTTTTATTGTTTTTTATTTCATAGTTGAATGTAATCTATTTTTGGCTATGTAAAAGAAAACTGATTCCATTTATCCAAGCGTATAACTAAATATATATAGTTTGGGAGATTTTAGATGTATTTAGTCAGGCTCAACATCATAACAGTTTAGCCATTATTACTATAATTTTGTTTGATGCCTTAGTTTCACTGCTAGATGGGCTCATTAAATTTTCGTTTGGTTGGTAATTAGGAGATAGGCCAGGCACCGGGCGTCTGTATCCTGTCACTGACAACTTAACACACATAGTCATTGAGAGGTGTTAGCGGCGCTGGGGTGTTGCAGGATGTGACCATTAGGCACGCGCCATATGCTCATATTCAGAGCTGCTCCAATTGAGATGATAATAGTATTGACCACATTGAATTGGATATAGAAGATAATTTTTTAATTCCTTAATACCTACCTGGGTGTATTTGTGTCCACTTATTATTATCATGGGTTCATTAGAAATTTAAGAGGTGATGTATTAATTGTAGTTCTAGCAAACATTGGCACTAGACACCTAACATATGTTCATAGATGGGGTATTAGATCATTATTACATCATGGTATCATATCACTGCCCCTACTACCTAAAGCTATTGCACTATTTCCCCAAACGTAATTCATATGTGATCAGCTTAGGTCTACTTACTTGAATCACTCTAATGGAATCTGAGTTGAGATGACATTTACAGCCAGTTAGCTATGGCCCATTTTATAGCGCACGGCCAACCAATATGTTAAAACTCACTCAGATGTGCCACAACATATAGTATAGTACACACACTCTTCTAGCAGTTGCTTAGATCAAGATACATAAATTCACTTCGACCTCCTATGTAGCAACATGAGTCTTCGTAAACAGCTCGAGTTTAGATTAATCAAGCGAAACCAGCCATGCCTTTTGAGGTGGAATTTATATCTTTATTTACCCTAGAGATTGGTGGAAAATATTATAAATTAGCCCCTGACATCCTGAATTAAAAACAAATATTATCTCTTGCCTTGTGCTCTTCATATCTACGATGTGATTGGATAATTGACACTAGCCATCTGTCCCTGTCGCGTGCATGTAACACGAAGCACCTGCCTATCTGCACACTTTCACAGGTCAATATTACTTTTTAGATTCAGGTTTTATGCTTATGATGATCTAACAAGCCTTAATTTAATCCATTTTCTCCCCTGAGCATTGCTGAAGAATGCCTTTCTTCTCACTAAGTAGTTAGGGCTGTTCGATATCCTAGGCTTGCATAATTTCAAGTTGTCTCTCCCTGAATGTCATGAACACTGGATACTACAGACAAGACAGTCTAATCTAAATTCGATTTACATTCTGGCAGGGTTAATTTCACCTTTTTTTTTATGCTGCTTCCTCAAACAACCATTTCTCCCTTTGATTACAGAGCGGCAATCACTCCAGTTGATAAGGAGTCCATGGAGCCTATATAGCTTGGGATAGACGCCGATATGTAAGCATTATACTGTGAACTACAAGTGAGGATAGCCTTGTGTCAGAAAGTGCGTTACTCTCATTCGTCTTCATCAAATCTGGTTATCTGGTAAAATGAAGTATCAAATATTGTCTGGCCTGGGTGTTGTTGGTTTTGATGTTGAGTAGTTTTGGAGTTGTCCTTCTTTCATTGAGTCGCCTATGTTGAGCTGGACCAAGGAGGTGGTGAACCAGGGAAGTTCTCCTTGACAAGACTAATTAATTCATGTAGTGTAGTTGGTTGCCTTAAGAGTTCAGCTCCTTGATATATGGCGCACACAGTGTGATTATTTAGTGTTATATTGTACAGTTGCTGAGTCATGAGCATTGATGGATTATCGAAAATCTAGGCTGTATAAAAGCTGATAATCGCTGACCGCCACCAAGCGACCGTTAACATTCTCTTTTTTATGACATGTTGGTATTACATAATGATGATGTGGCAGTCCCATGGATGCTGCCAGTATACTCAATGTTTTAATCACCCAGTACTGATTGAAAGGAATCTGGCCTCGATTATTCTAGTCACTTGATGGTGACCTTGATGGCAGCATTTAGGACAAGTTTTGGCAACTTCATTTTAGATAGTATTGGAAAAATTTGCATCCCTCTACGCAGGTTTTTATTTATTTTGATGTCATGTGTCAGTCAATTATGCTGTACAAACATCAGATCATACTGTGCTCGACATTTTATTTTTTTACCTAGTCAGATCATCTATTGTTTTCACTGAAGGTTTGATAGAGAGATAATCCTATAACCTCAAGTTTTGAGGTTAGTCATTGCAGATCAGAATTAAAGTCTTTTGTTTTCAGCTTTCTATTTCTATAGGCAAAGATTTAATTTTTCTATATGGTTCAAAGATGTGTAGATTAGTGTTATGATAATTTAGCACCCTGACATTGACAGAACACGTGGGTGCATAAGACTAGACTCCGCCTCTTTTAACTAAACCAATCAAAATCATTTAGTTAGGGTGAAAACTGTTTGATTGGCTTACTGATGTAAATGTACTAAGACGGAACACTCTAAAAGCGGGATGATTCAATCTTAACACTCATAACTCAAAGTGATTTCAACTCATGTGCATGCACTGTATTAACTAGAATAAACTTTTATTTCACTTTTGATTTCACCAACACTACAATTCTGGACAATATAACTCACAAAATGGATAAAATGGAAAACATTCTCAATACTCCATCACCTGTTGATGAAGTTCAATTCGGAAGCCAACAAATAAAATCGGAGACTCGCACACCATACTCAGATGCGACCATGTGTAAGAAACAGACCACACATGTTAAAAGACCGATGAATGCTTTCATGGTCTGGAGCCAGATGGAGCGAAGGAAGATAGCAGAAGTTGCACCTGAGATGCACAACGCTGAGATCAGTAAAAGGCTAGGCAAAAGATGGAAAACTCTGTCTGATGTTGAGAGATCGCCTTATGTGGAGGAAGCAGAGAGACTTAGACTTCTCCATCTACAAGAATACCCAGACTACAAGTACAGACCACGAAAGAAAACTGCCGCAAACTCGCAATCACCAAACAACAATAACACTGAAGCCAACAACAACAATGAGATAAAGAAAGTAGAAAATGGTGAGTGCTGATTACCACTTGGTGACTTTGTCAAAAACTTGTAATATATATCTAATGTGTAGGTAGGAATTATTATGTAGGATTATCTACATAACTTGTGTAACATGTTAACTCCCATCAATATCTCAATCATAAAATGCTCACGAGACTGACGCCTGGCCATCAACATATAGGTATTCATGCTATCAATTTGTCTTGAGTTAAATGGCAGGTTTTTGCCAGTTCGTAAATTTTTTGGCTCCTTGAATTTTGTTCCGCTATGCAACCATAACAAATGCACACCCTCAATGGAAGAAGGTGTAAGTTTTGGAAAAGGTAGCCATGGTAATAATTAAAATAGCCTTATGTTTCTTAAATCACCGTATACTCACGTTCTTTATTTCTTTATTCCAGCCAAAACTAAAGTCACCAAACAAAGCTCCAACCAGAAAAATAAAAAATACACAGAGAGCAAGCTGAAACGACTGGTCATTGGAAATGGGCACATGAACCGATTAACCTCAAGTGACAGTTACTGCTCTAGTATCGCCTCTAGTGAAGGCCAGCTTACCCCTCCAGCCAAAGTGCCATGCACACCAACAGTGGACCACTACATCAGTGGTAACGAGCAGCAGGCTTTCTATCCAGAAGCTAGCAGCGTATTCGACAGCCCCGTCAGCAGTCCCGACAGATCTACCCTCAGTCCATGCAGCAGTGATTACAGCCACTCCTCTACCGGCTCCTACACGTCATCTTACAATCAATTCGTCCCAATTGCATTGCCAAAACCAATCTACATGTCCTGTCCAACCGAGGTAACCCTCAGCGACCTAGATAATCTTACTGACATTTTGCAGCTTCCCTGCGATTTCCATCTGGACATTTCACGTATCGAGTCATTCGATACAACACCAGCACAATCTCACCTCGATTTTGATTACGAGGCACCTGAAATTAAAGATATAATGACCTCAGATTGGGGTATCACTGCCGATGCTTTCTTGTAAAGCTGTCATGCAATCACTTTTTTACTTCATTTTTTCTCATGATCTTTGCTCTCGTAGCCACAATTTTACACATTCAAAATGCGGACCAGCATTAATTGCATATGGAGTCTATGCAATGCATTTCACAAGCCAGAAATGGCAATTTTTATTACACTCTGATGCAAGAATTTTAGTTTTCTTACTAAAGTATTCCTTATTTATTTTGCTCATAATAATTAATTAGTTTTAGAAAACTAGTTTGCAGTTTCCTGACAGTTATTCCTATCAGAGATTTTCTTGTAAATCATCCATGTAGATTTGATATAAATATTATATATATTGCACTTTGACATAACTCTGTTTAGTTTTGTATAAAATCTGTACTTTTGTCATTTGGACTAACCATGTCACACACCTCTCCCTGAAAATAGCTTCCTACATCAAAGATTATTATAATTATATAATTTTGTATATAGCCCTTTGTGCATCATATCTTTTTGTAATATTTTATTGCTCACTACATATTAGAATGACTTATTTTACATTTTCTATTTGCAATCCACCGTGTGACCATACTACTAACACTGTACTTGCACAGTCATCATGGAATGGACTAATGAGAATTTTGAACAGACCAAGTACCATATATTTATTTGTTTGTGATGACATCACTATTTTCAAACTCTTTTGGTGCAATGCAGAATTAGATAATTTTCAAAAATGTATAAAAATCATAAAATACACCACAATGAATGTGAAACATAACACTTAGCTTCTTCAAATTGTTTATCATAATCATTTCTTTACTGCCTGCATGTCAAGCTTTGAATCTGAATCTATAATGTTATCAAAAACAGAGTGATTGTTTTTGGTTGTCCGACTGTAAAAATTGTGGATGGGTTATTTGTTGAAGTCTACCTTATGGCGGTTCACATGAGGACTATCTGATGCCCAGGACACGGTTTATCACTGTATTGTGGTTTATTTAGTTTATTTAGGTGATCTATGGTTATTGATTGTTTGCACAGATAGGTAATCATGTTTGGATCAGGTTTGCTTGTCTATTCATTCTAGAGCATGAATTTGTTAATGTTTGAAAATTTGTATACAGTTGACTACTTTGCAGCTTGGTCCATGTCTTAATATTTTTATTATTTCCTATATACCACTATTTTGACAACTTCCCTAGCTTGCTTTCTGTAAGTGACTCATCTTCTATAGGTTGTGTCATGATGCTATCAACGAGAAGTTGGAGAATTATCTGTCGGCTGTGTCAGGGGAATTTCACTGTCCTTGATAACCATGAGATCACCTCCAATCTTATCCCCATGATGGGCTGTGTCATTTTGACGTAACGATCGTTTACCCTCCCATTACCATGATTACGTTAACATTTCTGCTATCAATGGGCGCCGTTGTTGTCCTCCGGCTATTTTCTTTTCTCAGATTTTATTGCAAGTACTCGAAGTGCTATTCTGTTTGCTGTTTGACATTGATAGTAAAAAAAATATTGGTGGTATATGTTGCTATACTGGTTTAGCGTTGCTAAGTAAATTTACAATTCAAGTTTGTTGGTACTTGGGTGAGGCGGGAAAATTTGATCTACACTGGTGGTATTTACATTACCTTTACAAGCTTGAACAATATTGGCGAAAGGTAGCGGTGCTCATATAAGAGCCGAGATGAGTAATAATTTGAAATAGCTAATCAGCAGTGATATTTAATTTTGTGTACACACACAACAGTTCCTTTTGATATTCAGGGGTATCAAAAGCATTGGAATCCAAGCTGTTAGTTTATTGCCCCTTCTATTCATACCTAATGATTTCATCGCAGTTTTGTTCGCTGATTCATGTAGGAAATGTTATGGTTGATAAAATTGTTTGCAGACTTACTAGTCTAGGCCCCCTAAATAAGTCTCCAAGAGGTTTATGGAAACTGTCTCATTCAATAGCAAATAAACAATTCAAATCTGCTGAAGTATGACTGGACAAGGATAACTCCTTGGACTGGATGACTTGCTAGATTCTGACTCATATTGATTTGTAAGGACTATGTTGTTACTTGTAACCAGTTAACAAGGGAAGGTGATATACCCTCACTCTAAAGAATAATGCACAAGCTAAGGATTCTTTAGCCCGACGACGCAGTTAAATCTTGCTCATGACATGTTCTGGCCTTTGAGCTTTCTAATTTGCATGAAATTAAGGAACTCAGTTTTAATATTTATATTATTATTTGTTCTGGTGATAAATTATTCTGTGAAATCACTTATAGTCTGATCAATAAGTTACCCATCTGACACCAGATTAACACTGCGCTAATTTCATTGACAGTACACTAATACACAGTAGTGATGAAGTTGCTACTCTAAATGAAATCGATGCCACAAAAGATGAAAATACATAACTAACGCGCTCTATTACAAATCAGGAATATCATTAAATTTAGTCAATAATAATGTAGTGAACATCTACGTCGGATAGCTTGCAGTCAATCCTCAAGGGTTTTTTACTATGAATGTGTGAGGCTGGTGATAGTCTTATTTCAGCAGGCTTCATTTGGTGCTGTCTCCGAACAAGCTACTCAGCTCTGAGTCGGCCTGTGTTAAACTCTCTGTTACTAGATCGTCTGCACTACGTCATCTTTGTTGAACTCAAAGTCGAAAGATACTAAGACGCACAGTCAAACCACGCTAGTCAGGTCATAGGATTGTCTTATCTGTTCGGGGTTTGGTCGCACTCTAGCAGCGCTAAAAATGAAAAAGATTTTATCGCTTGGTAAATACTCAATGGACGGTAAATTGCTGGGATGTGGTAATTTTGGAAGAGTGGAATTAGCGACTCATGTCCTTACTAATATCAAGGTAAGAATGTTTATTTTGTTTATCTGTAAGAGTCGGTGGTTGTCAGGGTTATTCAGAACTCGGACAATCAGGCTATGACGCAGGCAAGTCTGGACTGCTCTTTCTACCTGCTGCATTGACAATCAGACCAGTGTTGAGCTGATGTCAGTTATGGGGTGTGATATGTTCATCAAGCCCAAAGTTTGTTTGACAAGGATTGATGTTTTATCGACTTTTGGAATATTTTGGCATGGTTCTATCAATTTTGACTAGACTGTGTTTAGTGTTGTGATTAAATGTGGTGAGCAATGTCCATCTCAGCTGTTCCACCTACAAGGCCCTGGAGCGTATGATAAAAAATCGGTCTTTTTGCTTGTTATCACTGGGTACTTGTGAAATGGGATGGTTTCAAACTGATTTGATATCTTCCATATTCTGTACCCTTCAAGTCACAGCAGAAGGCGTGTAGCGTCCCACTCTCTACCCAGCTACGGGTGTGTTGGAGGTCTGAAACTATGCTGCAGGTGCCCTCTGCAAGATAAGACTGAGTAGAATGCTGCAGATTTTGATGACATTGTCTACTTTTTGACAGAATATATGAACTAATGACTTCCCACTTCTAGTTTTGACAGGATTGTCTTGATGATTGATATAGTATTAAGTGTCTTCCTTGAAGATCTTGTTGAGTGATGCACAAATTTGATTTTTAAGTATTGGATTGCCCTGGAAGTTCCGGTTTTTCTTCTCCATTATTCTATCATCATCATTTTCGTAGACACTGTTACAAAACGCCCCGCTGCAGCATCAGAGATGGAAAGAATTTTACGGCCACAAGGAATTCACTTCCCATCATATTTGTGGCTGAACGTACTTTTTGTGGTGTGAAATGCATATAGTAGCTCCGGTATTTGAGCAGAAGTCAGGGAAACAGAAATTACTATCAGTCTCACAACTCTGCATTAGCCAATGTATAACCTAGCTGTGTCCTTTGGGTTGGTCGGTTGAAGTGTATGAAATTAGATTTGGCCCATTAAGATACTTGGCAACGACTTCACAACAGTTTAAAGTTTAACTTAGATCTGTTTCTTGTAAAATATGAGTTATCTCTGTAACTCCATATGCCTCACTGTGTGTGTGTAACCCTGAGTGAGTCTTTGACCTCTGCTTTTTGGAGGGTACTTGGTGAGCCCTCAGGTTTCCTGCCTCAGACAGATAATTAGCCATCCCCCAGGTCAAACCTTGTCCTCTAAACTAAGTGTTATATAACATTTGATCACAAGTATATCTTGTTGCATTCATTACAAAATTGCAATGTTGAAATTAATTTGCGGGCAGGTTGTTCACCGGAGCTCCATCATTATGCATGAATACTAATACGCTCTTGAAAAAAAAACTTATTTAGGCAGTTATTTTCGTACACCTAGTCGTTGGAGCCACCCCTCACTTTCATAACTAGAATGTAGTCACGTTTCTGAGGCTATGCTGATCTAAGCTCTAGACAAGGGCTGTATTCCGCTGTCAACACTCCTCTTACCCTCTCTTCTCATCACTTAATGTCGTGCCACCCTAACCCATAACAATACACACTTGTCAGCAACACTCTCCATTCATTCACAATCCCTGACTCATTCAACGAGCATATGAGATTGTGTATGAATTCCTATGGTCTCCATGACAGGGTATGTGGAAACTGATCGGATTGGTTTGGATGATAATTGTTTGAGGTCTGCCGTTACTATTACCTACTCCTGTCCCATTATTTTGGTTATTAAGAGTTGAGTACTTCTCTCTGCCACACAACCAGCCTGACGTTGGCATTTTGGCAGCTGATTATAAGAGTCGAGTACCTGCAGGGTGATGGATAGCTTCACCTAATTAGCGTCCTGGGTCTTGTTTTGGGTTTGAGAAAATCTTATTAGTTAGAATTCATATATCAAATTTATTAGCACTCAGTGCTTCTCAACTTTAGGTTCTGTCCCAAATTAGTGCCAGATTAAATATTGCACTACGTCACTTTGAAAGTTAAAAGCTCGGAAGAGGAAGGCCATATTTACATTATTGAAAACAGCTACAGGGATAGTCAGGGCAGTACGGGTGGCTTTATAGCTGACCCTCATATAGAATAATCATAAATTATCTTATCATACATGAATATCATCTCGGCAGCAGCAGGCTGATGCCCATCTCCTATCCTCCACTAAAAGTGTGCCTGCACATCTGCTGCTGGTCAAGATTGCTATCGCATGTGGATATCAAGTACAATCTAGTAGCTAAAGTATGTGACGATGTTGCACAAATCAAGTGCAACTCATACGCGACATGCTACCTGTATTATAGCTATGTTGGTATTATATTTCTACCCTGACCACGTTGAGTGTTGTGGATACTTGCCCCTGGTACCTCTGTATGATGATGGTCGAGTGAGTGATCTCACAAGGTCACTAACCCCCTTTATAGAGAAGGTCAGCATCACACCTTTAGATTCAGTGATTACTTTTTATCGTTATGCAGGTAGCCATCAAGATTATTGACACCAGAAGGTTAACAACCAGCTATGCGAGTAAAAATCTATACAGAGAAGCCAAAATTTTGGCACAGATAAGACACCCGAATATTGTGCGGATCTATGAGACACTGAAGGTATCGTAGTCACGTAGTGTGCTGAATTTTACTGGTAACTGGTATGGTCTGACTCATAGTTAGTAACTTCCGAGGTTATTGAACTGTAATAGTGAGAACAAGAAATTTTTCAGGGCAATCGCTCTGATACCTGAGGGCTAGTTTACTTGAGTTTTCGAAAAAAAGAGAGAAACAATAACTAATATGTGTGCTTTGCAGTAACTTATGAAGTTATGAGTTATGCTTTATCAACCATAACAGTGCTTGGGTTTGGGCTTGGGCTTGGCTAACAGGATTCCCACAATGCATATTTAGCCCAGATTTTCCTGGAAGATCAGATCATTCTGTTAGTAGTTTTTGTGATCTGCCCTTCCTGGAATATCATCTAAACTGCATTATGGTTATAATTATGGTTATGGTTATGGGTGGTAATCAGGGATCCTCAAAAGCCCCTGTGATGGGAGAGTCTGTTTAGACTGATATGACTCCACATTCGTTCTGAGTTTTTAGTCATTGGCCAATAAATAAGGTTAAAATACAGGCCTTAAATTATTGATAAATGTCAATCTGACTTGCAGAAAATTTAATAGCGGAATAGAGGACGACATTATTGGAATATGACAACTTTTTGTTGCAATTTGAGATTAGGTCCATCGATCATGTTTTAAGTGCAAATTTAGATTAGATGTGAGTTGAAGAACTCCGTGAAACCACGCCACGCAGACATAGATTTTTGAAGCAGGCAATTTTTTGAAAGGAAGTGGTTATAGTGGAATTCTGTAATGCGCGCTAATTGCACTTCTTTTTGTTGTAATTGGGAGGGGGCTGTGTTTCAGAAATAGATTAGCCAGGATTGTGGGTCATTAGAACCAGTTTAAATCATGTAAAAAATTTAGTCATTGGTTAATCGATAGATTACCTGGTTAGGGTCAGGTATTGCCGTTTTACGAAACTGCTCAAGACAATAAAAGGTTTTACCAGCTATTACGCAAACTCAATCCTAAGACCTAGGTATCGGAGCGGGTGTTCATATTGACTTGATCCACACTTCATATCAAATGCACACTGAGGTGTCAAACTTAGCAGCTGATCTGTCAAGATTAACTCCAAATAATCACCACAAGAAATGTGTGCCTCTTCAGTCTCCATCTACCTGCCTGGCCTTCTGGGCGAGTTTTTAGATTATTAAAGAGCTATTAATTGCCCCAGTCATTGTTGCCACATTGTATGGCTGTCAGATTATTGTATGGAATCTGTCTAAAACCACCAAATGGTGATGGACAGGAAAATCAGCGCTTATCTGGAAAATTATCTTTGGCAATTGCATGACATTAATCAATCCTCTGCTTCATTATCATGCAGATTGCTGTGGTGCTGCATTTAGGGAGAAACTACCTCTACAGGTGGAAAAATCACAATTAGACAATATGTTGTAATTACACAATTACTTTACATAATTGGCATGGGAGGCAGTATTAATTAACCAAAAATACAGCATTTACCAAAACATACCTCAATATTTGGTGCAACCTGTCTCATTGGTTAAAGTTTCCATAGGACATATTAACCGGATCGGATTAACCTTCGTAAAGGCGCAACGCAGTACCTTCATAATCTATACTTTTATAATTCATGTCTCTAGAGTCTAGACGGTGATCATAAACTGATTTGGTTAAGATTCTGGTTATCTCCATGAGAGGTATTTGATATCAAACAGCAAGATTTTGGGTTTGCAAGTGGGAAAAAATGTGAGGCTGCTCTGAAGTAAGTACAAGATGTAGACTGAAGAGGATGTTTGGTGACATGATAAATGGAGCTTTGTCCTTTGCACCAACAAATTTTCATTAAGACTATGTTTAGACTTTTTTTGAGTACTTCACACAAGTGACATGAAACAACTGACACAAATAATTTGAGATCTGCAGGTGGCTGGAAATTTGATGGTGTCCTCCTGGAACTGGTCTTTGTCTGGTGATGGATGACTACTTGAGATACACTTACCTTTATCCTCACCCCACCATACCCAGTCATGACTGAAACCTGATATCGATAACATATCAATACTTAGCATACTCAAAATTAAAATAAATTCGAGATGGTTTCCATAATCTGTGGTGGCATGAAATGATTGAAATTCATTTATGATGTTTGAGTTGGGGGTCTTCTAGCCATATCCCAGGAGTGACTGGTTTATGTCTATACTCATTGAATCTTAATTCTTCTCAGTTTCATAAATGTTATGTGGTGGGGGCACTTAACAATTCAGACCACAGTTTTCCCCAGACGTGCTTGAGCAAGGTTTCAGGTAACAAAACCAGTTATTTAATTCACTTCATTCCTTATTCAATGCAGACCCAGACTTATCATAATGGACTGCATTATAATTTTGGTTTTTGAAAAGAACCAAACACTATCAATTTTATTACCTTGGTTATGATGAAATTGTAATTAGACAAGAGTCTTGATCTTTTATCCTTGAGGCAGTGTGTTTGGTTTGGTGAAGTGCATGTCAATATGAATATCTCAAATAACAGGCCTGTTGTTAGCACGGAAAACACCTACCGTATCTCCTTAATGCATGAAATAACAATCTGCAGTACATAGCGGTAGTATTGATATTTAACACCGTTAATGTTAATGTATGCATCCTGCTCTTCCGTCAATACCAAGTGAATATCAAGAAATCTTATCTTTACCCACGCTTTTGAATGTGTTGACAATGTGCATTAACCTGCAAAATGATGTCTACATCAAATGTTGAAAAAATTTTAATTGGATTTGTGTGAAAAAGTTGTGATAAAATGTGTTGGAATTTTTTTTGAAAATGATGGATAGATAATAAAAATATGGACATGATAGCAGGACCACTGTTATATGTGAAGTTTCCGAAAGCTTAAAATTGCCAGCTTGAAAGTCTGATTTTAGATTTAGATACCCATTCAAAAATAACATGTGACATTCTACAACCTACATAAATCTTCTCCCTTCATATTTATGATAATGCACCAATTATTTGGGTGTGTTACCTGTGACATGTTAGTGTGCTGTATAAGTATCCCAATTCCCAATGACTAGTTTTTTATCAAGATGTTCAGATCCCAGTCCCTGACCAGAAATATTTTACTTAGACAAAATGTTGCATATAATTTTTGTCTTGTTTGATTTCAAAATATCGCTGGCAACCTTCAATCATCCTTATCATTGTTGGTTGCATAACAATCATCCAGATCCATTCAAGTTGCTCTAATAACATGGCTGAGTAAGGGTGCGATGACTCAGGCCTCCCTCAGTCGCACACATGTAACCAAACTGCTTATCAGTAATTGTGATGTAATATGGTGTTTTATCGTTGACACTTGTAAATAATAGGAAAAACTGAAATCTGCTAAGGAATGTAGTTTCAAGGGGATAAGGAAGGCTTTATCTACTATTACATATAACACCCAAAAAAAGATCATCTGCTTCAATATGATGACAAGCAGCTGTTTTTAATACAAAAGTCAGCCAGCAGATGTCTCAGATGTTTGGCCCGTGCTTATCTTTTTTTGGGGGAAGTGGGTATCTGTTCAGTTGTAACTCTTTACTGATATGAGGAGAGGAATAAGATACAGTATATGTCCTTGTCATGTAACCATGGGGTAATACCTGAGAATAATGGGGACCTAATTTTCGGCGCCTTACGAACTGTAGTATAAAACAGGGGCTAGATAGAGCCATGCACCTGTCTATACACAGTACATCTGAAAGTGTCTGTTTGAGAAATATAAACAGTGGATGACATGTATAAACTCTACCAAAGTAATGTATCCGCGCCTGATGATACGATAAACTCGTAACGTTATACCTCCCAGTGAGTGTGATACTAATTTTTATTTAATAAAATTTATAAGCTTGTAAAAATATTATAAATCAAGTGGATTTTGTGATGTCGAGATTTTAAGGTTATTAGTTTTTCGATAATTATAAATAAATGGAAATTTAAAGCTTTTAATCGCAGTCATTTCATTTCATTTGGTAGAATTATTACGTCTTAGGGAATCAAGGGGCTACTCATAGCAGCCACAGTCTAGTATCTCTGGAATTCTACAGTAATATATGAACCAAAATTAAAGGTGTTAATCTTACACTTATGGGTGTTAAACAGCAATTTGCTGCCAAATGATTCATGAGATTACAGGTAAATCCAGTTAAGTTCCCTTTAACAGTGTTTTAATAACAGCAACTAAGCCTGGCAGCGTGTTGGTGCAAATTAAAAACAAGGGGTTCAAAGACCGAGAAAGTTTGTTCACTCACCCGTCATCAATCAAGGACCCCAACGCTAATAATACAATACTTATTACAAACCTCTACCTCATGACATGGAAGACTCTTTACTGCAATGTACAGCATGTTTGCTAAGACCCGCAAATTAACCCTCTATACTGTGAACAATACGATTGTCACCGATAATGAATCACTCAGCATCCGTGTGGAAGGGGGGGGGGGGGGGAATGGGAGGTAGAGCGTGTAGAGCGTATCTTTTCTGATGTAATGTTGACTGCCAAACTGAGTTACTACGGTGTTGTTACTCAGTTGTTACCACAGGTTACCAGGTGTATCTGTTACCTATTTTCAGCCGCTCAATCTATGTACAAATATCAAAACAAATCACGGAGATGGGTGACCCGTGCATTGAAAATACGATACTCCGCCATGCGCGATGTCATGGAAATAGAAATCCCAGATGTTTTTTACCGTGTTTTGATCCTCTGTTGGTGCTTGTTAAATATGCCAGAAGTCAAAGCGCCAAACACCAATATGCACCAGTATGCACCAATAAACAACTAGGGTGTCAAAATGGTAAACATGAAATTATCACAAAACGATGATCAATAAAGGTCTGGAAAGTCAAATGGTCAACATTCAACAAGCATGACTTCCGTATTTCTGTTTGGCCAATATTCAGTTTGAATCCGTGAAATCATTCCCATTAGCATACATAAAATTCTATACTTGACTGGTTACATAATTTTTATATCAGAGATTTCAGTCGCATAAGGTCTCATGCACCAGTGCAATTATTTTAGCCAAGAATTTTCCGAACAAACATTTCCATTACTCCAACATCAAAGCGTATACACAGTCTGAAAATACCGCTAATTATAACAGCAATTTTGTTAAGTATGTAAATTAGGAAATCAGTTTCAAGAGATTAGGATGCCTGCAGGATTGAACATCTGCCTCTTTGCCCTGCAGATATCGAAGCTCGCTACTTGAGTTGGTTGTTTTGGGCCCTTATTTCATAGCAAAATCAGTGCCAGGTCCGTAGAGTGACACTTAATGTATCATCAAGTATTCCTAGCTGGTCCTCTAGTGGTATCAGTGATTACAGAGGCTCTGTCAGCCCTGAATACTTTTTTACGATCTCCTCACTTTGCTTGGATGTGCCTGAGGTGATTGTATAAAAACTTTACTTGTGTTATGATAGGGCAAAGGCTTTTTCTGAATGTTTTGGGTCTGAAAAATGGATGCATGGGGCAGCTAGGATTAGTTTTACTAGGTATGATATCAAACACCCAAGCTATTCATATTTTCTAGCGGAACGTTTTTTTACTCAAATCTCTCAGGTGTTGCAACCTGTTTTTGTTTACGCTTGTATCCCAGCAGGAAGCTAATCTAGTGTTAAACCCGACCACAGCCCCTGTATCAAGTTTAAGTAGACATTTATCGACTCTGTGGCAGCTGAAATATTTCAGTAACCCTATCTGATGACGACATGCTGGGCTCCACAGCTATGAATAAACGTCTGTGAGAGCAGCCGCTGCTGACGATAGTGTGAAATTAAAACTGCACCCAACCCCACTGAATACAAGTCTGAGTGAAATAAACTCTTATTAATGAGCTACTTGAAATAAACCTTAGCCGTGTAATGTACTTGGATATTATCACAGACATGTTTTTACTTATTCATCACCATGTTGGTCGATGCATTTGCCACTTACCTATTTATCACCTCTTTTTTGGTTTTTTCGTGATGGAATGGGAGGGGAATTGATTTACTATTATAGATAATTCGTTCTCACACTGACCTTATTATTGGTGCAGGGCCGAATCGGGTGTAAGTAAACTTAATGATTTTGTTCCGCCACTTTCTGCAGACTGAGAAATTGAAACGTGAGTCCAATGTTAGATAATCAATAGGAACAACAGTCAGTACCTTTTCATAAAAAAAATCTGTCTATTGAATATTTTTGACTTTTGTTGACAGTTACCTAATACTTTTATACTTATTAATGGTCTCATTAGGCTTGAGAGGCAAACCCAGTACAGCAAACCCAGTACTCAGTGCTCATGACTGATGAAAGCCTTCAGGATATTTGCTCTTTCTCCAACACAGTAAAACATACAAGCATATATTTTATTATGCACATGGCATATCACCATGAGTTTGAACTACATATCAGTACAGAAGTTTTTCTTTTTGTGGAAATTTAACCCAGATGGCACGGCTTGAACTTCAAGCGCAAATGAAACCTTTCGGAGCAAACTACGTCAAAACTGCACTTGGTTTACCTCGCGGCACAGTATGAAAATAACTACATGTAAGGTATAGAAACAAACAAGGAGTTATCTCCTGCGACAAATACAGTCAGGAAATTGAAGAGCAAGGATGTAATGGGCTCAGCAACATCTGCA
This sequence comes from Membranipora membranacea, assembly GCA_914767715.1. Classification (NCBI taxonomy): domain Eukaryota; kingdom Metazoa; phylum Bryozoa; class Gymnolaemata; order Cheilostomatida; family Membraniporidae; genus Membranipora; species Membranipora membranacea. The sequence continues at coordinate 13,428,682 of OU612065.1, read as the reverse complement.
GACCCTGATAAAATATGGAAAATGAATCCCCAACTCAGGTGATTCACATTATGATATTTTATACATACTGGCACCTATGATTGATTAGCCGACAAATTATTAAAAAATAACTAGGAATTGACATACGGAATCTAATGCTGTGCTTGATGAACAATTCCAGCAATATGATCACGAAAAAGAGAACACAGTTATTGTTATTGATGTGTTTTTAACTCTCCTGCTGCACTCTTTCTCTCTTGATGAAGGTTGACCCTGACAATCTTGAATCTTGTGCAAAGCGCCTATCATTTGGTTGGAAAAAAATTTGTGTAAGGTCAATTATCATTTGCCTCACGAAGCAGTGGTAGTTGATAAGCTTGACAAACCGAGCTTTATTTTTTATTTTGTTTGTGGTGTGAGGATTATTGTGCTTTATTGACATTATTATTATAACTGTTTAATTTATTGCGCTTTGTGAGTGTGAAAATATCCATACCTCACACCGCAGGTTCTGTGTAAATCCAAATGACAATTTATGTAGACTCACTAGCCAAACGAAAATCTAAAATTCCTACGCTGGTTAGCAAAAACATTCCTGTTACAAGCAGGTACTGAGCAGGTATTCCCAGGGACTCCCCTCGGATTAGTATTATTGTTAATTGGCTTAACATATAATGACAATTGCATCAATAGAACAAAAATGCATTATAATATATAAAATGTGACAATAGAGATCCCCGCCCGCTGTTTAAATTCTTCCAGGTATTATCTAGCCAAACATAATTAACTTCCTCTATCGTAGCCCGAATTATCCTATCATCCAGTCTGATGACGCCAAAAGTGTTGCAATAATTACCCTGTCAACCATCAGTAGGTGAATTAATCCATGAATTTATTGTAATATTAAATAAAGGAATGAGAGGATTTTAATCTATCTTGTTATTTATATTGTGGCTCATAGCCTCACGATGATATCCATTTAGACCGCACTGCAGGCTGAGAATGTGTGGCTGCTGCGTATGCCATGTACTATAAAGGTAGAAACACATTGGCAGATATCAGAAGCTCAGGGGCGATCTGATCTGATCAGAATTATAACTATAAAATACCTTCATTGCCACTACTAAATACTATTAATTTGTTTTTTATAAGTCAAGCATCCTTTATTTTATTTACCAGTAACCAGTTACGATACAATATGATACCATATGACTGTCCAGCCAAATCCATATTTAATATTATTTTACCCAAAATTATAACAAACAAGCTAAAAAAAACCGCCAATTTTGCTATCAGACAGCTGAGTTCCGCAAAAAATGGTAAAAAAAGAATAAATTCACTGGATGATGCACTTGGTAACCTGAAGAGGACTTAGTCGTTGAATGTTTTCCCTCTTGACTCTGGTGTCGTATAGGGACTCTGGTCACCACTAGGCTTGAATTAAGAAGCCATTTGCTGGTGTCACAACGTCCTCATCTCCATTTTGCCCTAAATTTACCTTAAAGCGCTGCCCAGCTTTGTCCTTTCCTGCCTTTGTCACTGTCTGTTGATGACCACAAATCCTGCAGTCCTCGACAGATTTACATAAAGTTTTAAACAGATTAAATGAGCCGGTGTAAAAAGAAGCCCTTTTAGGTCTGGAGATAGTACACACACCTCTCCAAAATGCCTAGCTTGGTCTAGCTAGGTGGTCACTTACATATGTTTTTGTATAATCATACAAGGGATTATGATATTCAAAAACTCATAAAGAATGACGTTCACACTCTTGCATGTAGTAGCAAGATAAACGTTTTTAGATTTAGGGTATGGTTCCATCCTGTACTGGGATGCCAGGCCGGTGAATAACTCGAGGCTGACAAAATAAATGTCAAAACACTTAATCCTCTCTGCCTCTATATTTTCACTTGTCCGCCTTATTTGAATTTATGATAATATATTTCCATCGTAGCTGCATTTTTTGTGATAATCATTAGTTATTAGTCATTAGTCCAGAAAAACACTATTTCGACTTCCTATTTGCCATGACATGCAAAATCAGCATCACCAATATGATGCCGATTACACTGACCGACTTCTATTTTCCAGGCAAGCTATCTATATTGCCTTGTGTTGGAGTACATATCCATGCAGGATCTAAATGACTATCTGAAGACTCTGCCAGGATGTAGAATGAGTGAGAGAGAATGTTGGCCGATAATGAGACAGATAGCCTCTGCTCTTATATACCTACATCAACACAGTATAGTTCACCGGTAAGAGATGAGATGAGATCATAGAGTTGTTATATATATGATATATAATAACTCCATGGATGAGATATTGAAATTTGCGCACCAAAGAATGGAAAAAATACAAGGGAGCTTTTCTAACTGGAACCGACAATAAATTTAAAAACTAAAATCTCCTTGTTGGTAAGCAAATATCAAAAAACAGTCTTGGGTTGAGTAGTATGTATACTTATGATACAAAACAAGACTGTCTCTTCGAATCCCAAAATATATTTTTATCCTAAAAAATGCTCTGTAAAGTTTATCCTTTTCATTCCATTTATTAGTGTTTAGAACGTTAAATTATGGGCTCTATGATACTGTTTATCCATGTTATTACAATGATAGCAGCATCAAATGGCGTTGGGGCTCTCCGTAGAGCCAGGGAGAACGTCACAAGTAAACTAAATAATAATAATTATTATTATTTAATTTACTTGTGACATGCTCTACAAGGGAATTTGTCCCAAACACCCTGGCTCTTCCAAAGTGTGAGATCCAATCATTCTATCATTATGTTAATCAAAGGGGTGCCAGGGCATGGGAGGGCAACGCTTTGTTCTTTACCCTAAACAACAAAATAAATTAGGAATAGGAGTTAGGACTCCTCCATACCTCCAATTTGCACTTGGCCAATGTACCCAAATTAACCCTCCAATTTTTCTTTGGCTAAAATAACGCTTCCACCACAATCGAATTCCACTTTTTATTTAAAAAAACACTGTTTTACATCAGAAGGGCCGAGTACAGTCAATACAGTTCGGTCTTTTTCAAAGTGACCAGCTTTTATAGCCGAATAATTAAAGGTCAAGGAACTTGTGTGGATATTTAATTGTTTATCGGAGTTATTTACAGTTTTGCATCTAACCCCCTAAAAATCAAGGATTAATAATTGCCGATGGTCAGACTTTTCATTGATGGTAAAAACAGTTGCATTAATGATTTAATAATGGAGTGAAGACTCTAAATACATTATTATTATGACCAAGAATTTGAATATGTAATGGCAGTAACCGTTTATGAAGCAGGTCATTGGCGCTAATAAGATTGTTTCCCAAATATCTCTCTCATCTAGATCTGGTATACTTCAAACAAGTGAATAATGTGACTCATCACAAAGCTCTGACTGATCACAAGCTACAGGATGTCTAATTGGGGTATCAGACAGTATTTTGGCCAAATCTGGCTCCTTTTCAATAAAGGTTTTCTCATTTATTTAAATGGTCAAGCGCTCTAACAAGATCAAAAACAATTTCCTATTCTTCTACCATCGTGTCAATTTTGGGGCAATCTTTTTGTGAATGACAGCAGTCTCATCGCTCAATTCTGATGTAACCTGCCCAGGCAGAGAGCCATTCGTACTTACTGCCATATATAAACCTCTAAATCACACAGGATACTTATTTATAAGTGACAGGATTACTGGCTAATCCCTCAATATTGGTTTGTGCCACATAGCGTAGCAAAGGCTGCCCAATATAGGATAGATGTGTATAGTTACATCATAATAACCGATCAGTGGCGAATAATCAGCTGATCCAACCTTCTGAACTAGTCAAGTGCTCTAAAATTTAAACTTGAAATTCAATACGAAGCTGTAGAAAATCACATGAAGACAGAAGTCATACCAGTGCCACTATTCCAGTCAAGTGACTCTTGATGTTCTTTTCACACATTATTCATTTTATAAAGCTCTGCATTCGAACCTTTATTTGATTGCACCAAAAGGCATAAACAAAATAAATTTATACATATATATGAATGCTAAGATGTACAATAAAAATTTAATGCTTCTCATGAACTATTACTGGATTTAGGTCCTCTAATCTGGGAAATCTCTTTCTTCTCTATTCCAGGACCTTTGGTGGTCATCTGGGGATCACACCGAAATTTTGGAGTATTCCATAGTCCAAAAGCTGTGAATACTGAGTTTTACTGAATGATGCTTACACTTGCAATTGATCAAAAAATATTTCAATATTTCAATGGTAGAATATATCTTTAATCTTCTCCAAGTAATACAATTACATATGTATATGTATATAATATATATCTATTTTTATATGAATATATAACCAATTAAATTTGTTCACAATGATGAACAAGAGATCTTTTGCGGCCAGCAGCAAGAATACAAAATTTCGGGAAGAATGAAAAAACTAGGCACCTATGGTGATGAGCATTAACAAATGAGGGCCATAAAAACGTACGCCACTGTGTGGTTATATCTTCTCCTCTCATAGACATACATACATATAAATAATACTCTGACAAGCAAAATAAAGCTGATTACTAGGAACACTGTTTTTTTCTGTGTGAATGGATTCATTTATTTAAAAATCCAAAAGTCAAATACCTTACATGTTGACTGCTGTCATGTGCAAGAAAACTGTTGATCTGCAGTTTCAATGGTTTTAGAGGCTGGCAATTAACACAAAATTCTGAAGTGAACTTCAGGATTTCGAGATGGCATAGTGTCCTGAGCAGAGATTTTTGATGTATTTATTTGTACTCAGGATGATTTCGTTGAGCTTTCACCAAACTGATAAGAACTTGTGATGGTTTGCTGTCAAGTGGTGTAGTTTAGGGTATTTGCAAATATTATACTAATATGATATTAGAAGAGAGACCTTCAAGTCACCCTGTTGAGATATAATATCAACACTGTGATTCATTGGATTTGATGACAGTTTATATTGCGCTTAATTTGACCCTTGGTCTTGAGTGGTGAGTGATTGGAGGTGACAATTCAGCCCAGTATAAACCTCTCAAGACACATCAACATCTCTCATTGCCCATCGTAAAACAATCTCAGTCTCATGATTTCTGTTGGGTACAAGTGGCAATCCGCTGGAGGGGTTAACAAGGCTACAGTACGACGAGCTTGGGTTTTATTATGCATGCCAAGCACTGATAGAAGGATGTCACACTCATTAGCACAGCTACTTATCAATCATTAAATTCACTTTTATTGTAGCTATTAAATTAGAAATGAACAAGTCCTGACGCTCTGGAGTAGCGCTTCAAACACAACATTCAGCATCGTTAGACACCATACAAACATAAACCTAATGATCAAACCTCACAAACACCATAAAGGAGGTGTAAAGAATAAAATTACTTCTTTTGATCTGAATGCAATTTCGCTGCCGTACTACTAATATAACAGGCTAAATTTCTCTTTTTAATCAAAGGCGTTGTTGGGTCCATATAGCTGCCAGTGACATAAGTTGTTAGCGTTGGTGACCATACCACTTAAACTACCAGATGCTGTGCTGATTTTTTTGGATTCCAAGAAATTTGTCTTGAACAGTTTCTGATATATTGGCACCACGGTAGCAGGTGGTGTAATATTCCAGCTTAACATATATTTGTGGTATTGCGGTAAATATGCCACCACATGCCACCACGGTAGCGAAAGTTAGCACTTCCATCATCTATTTATAGTTCACTAATCTCTCTGCACGAAATGTTCCTCTGAGAATGAAAAATTACTTTTTTAATGGCCGCCTTCCTTTACCTAGTGAGTACCTGGTAATGGTATGCAAAAGAGAAGAGCATTTTAATTGTGCAATGATAGACATTTCAAGCATGAGTATGATTGAAGGTTACATCTGACACCATAGGGACAATGCAAATAAAACCACATTATTGAAAATTCAGTTTCCTAAGCTTGTTAATTTGCCTAATTTCTGTCATGAAGAAACTTTCCAATTAGCTGGGCAGCTTGAGAGCATGGTTTCATTTTACCTCCCAAAGATTTGCGTAGGCATTCGCTACCGTTTTAGTAATATGATTGAAATCCTTGAGTCAAAAAGTCAAATTCCCAGTTTTGCCAGAAATGTAGCAGTCTACCAACACAGACAAAATGTAGCTGTGAATCCAATCACATACTTCAGGTAGCCTTAATTACCACCTCAACAGGGTCATTAGCTCATTATCACTAATAATCGCCATCTCATATAACTTCTGACAGTAGACCTCAACTAATTAGCCTGTGTGCCAAAATACAGGTGGACCAATCTTGTGGTCAATACGACATACGCAATCCTGCCAGTCACCCATATTCACAATTCATATTACTGTAAATAAACTGATTACTCTCGGCTATTGCACCCCAATTTGTGGTCTGAATAATAAGGTCAAATAGGTAATAATGGGAAGCTGCTGAAGTTTTCTCTGCTATACCCTGAAATGTCAGTCCAGATCATTGCCACTGATGTGACAAGCCGAGAAAAATGTTGTGGGAACCAACTGTTTAAATCATCTGATAAAATACGAATTATGGGATGTTTTTGTGGCTCAAACATGTGTGAGTAATGTATTTGAATAGCTGTGAAAATTAGTATAATTTAATCTGTAAGAAGGCCTTACAACTTCTAACTCAGATGTTGTTGATTTGTTTGAGGAAAAGATTTGATACATTTCAGTTCAGATAGGCGGATTCTTTCAAAAGTACCGACATAGGTTGAACATGATTCGATTGATAAATAATCTCGCAACCTACATGGAAAGATAGGTATCATTCTAAATTCTCATTTGAGAAGATCAAAGCTTTCACTTAGCTATGTTATCAGAATGTTTATTTGCAAAAAGGGGTTGTCAGTACAAGGTAGGATGTCTTAATACCGGAACCAGATTTGACACAAGGACTCAGCTTTGATGCAAGACTTAATTACCTCTATTCAAGAGAGTAATAACATTATTTTGCTGTGACAATCTCACCTAATCAAGCACCTATTGTAAATATTTTGACTCTCAATGGTAGAGGCTTCATCTGAGCTCCAATCTTGTTACAGAGACATCTGCTTTGTCAGAGTTTCCGTTTCCGGCTTGTAGTAACAAGCTTATAAATTATCGTATAGATCCAAGTAATATTTTAAAACCTGATACATTACATTTATATGTTGCGTGGGCAGAGCCCGCAAAATAAAGTTTGGGATTCTACATTGTGATACAATATGGTTTACATACCCATATCATCATAGCTGGGCGGTGTCGGTATACATACAGGGTATGTTTAGGTAATACCGGCTCGTAGCGTTGCCAGTTGAGGATGTCGAAACCCATTCGATTTCCTATCAAACATGTACATTTAAATTCAGTTTTGCAAACTCACCTCCTAAAGATGCAACTCATGAAAATATGTGGCTATAAATCATGGGGACTTAATTACTAATTTTGATTAAATGGTCCAATCCTTCCATAGGGCCAGATCCTACATACTCTGCCCATCACTATAGGCAATATCAGGTTGTCTTAGCAACAAAACATTTCTTGAAATGCATCTAAGGGGAACGTACAGACATATATACGTACAGCATAATAAATATTAAGATTGCTATTACATTGATGTTATATCGCATTACGAGATTTATTTTTAGGTGTATCAAAAAGCTCGGGGTCATATGTCTTCCAAATGATGTAAATCCGCAATCAAAGCTTACAGAGATTGAGTTTATGTTCGTGGTACAACGTCATTGCCAATGCCTAATGTCTAATGCCAAAAGACATTGCTTCCTACTTTCTCTCATGATATGCCTGATAAAATTTTGAACCCTTGAGACCCTCAAGCACTGCTGTGGAAGTTATCTTTCAATCGCAGTAAGGTATCGAGCCACTGCCTGTCCTGACAAGGGTGTATATTCTCACTTTCCTGCCTAGTGTAACAAGATCAAATATCCACAACATTGCCAGCCAATAATTGGGTATTGATGAGCATTCTGGAAAGATAACGGAGACAACTAAATGTCTAAATGTCAAAAGCTGAACGCCTTCTCCTTCCTGTGAACTTCACAGTTAATATATCTGAGTGCCAATCTAAGATTGGTAGCTGGTGTGAGATTGATGGCCAACACTTAATACTTCCTGCAAATCACTTTATTATAGTTCTCAGTATCAATCAAATCCTTCAAAAACCATAAAACATGTGTCCAAAATAACTATCAATATTATCTGTTACTATGGATTTGCCATACTGTAGTTGAATAATCTAGCAGTTTGTTTTTATCTGTTTCTATGGAAATCCAACTCGGTTGCCAACTGTTTCATCGGTAGTGCTCATTTTTATAGTTTTTGAGATTTTCACACAGACAGGGTAGATGCGAGGGTCTGGATTAAATACATTTCCCTCAGGTTATGATTGGTAACCTGAGACATTGGTAGGACATTCAAAAGATATCCATCAAAATTATGATCGCTTGAATTGGCTGCGTTCTGCACGCCAAAGGATTCACCAGTCTGATGTGTTACCTCTCTCGTATGGAGATAATATTAGGGCATCTACAATAGAAAGTTCACTTCTTATAGATCCCTTCATAACCGATACTCCAATATTCTTTTAACGTACATGGTGAATAAGACCACTATTATAGAGGGCATCGTGATGTGAGTGGGATACCTCCCATCCCATACGTCTCAGATCTGTCAAGAGTTTGTGTAAGATCTCAGACTGCTATTGCACAGTCTAGACTCAGTGTGTCACATGCGAGTAGGCCCTACACTTATACCAAGGAGCAGTAGCTTTTGAAGATGTTTCTATCTGTTTTGAAATGTAGTAGCCTCTCTTTTTCTCAGAAGTAATGAATCAAAACCACACACTCCAAGGTTGAGATTGACATTTTAGAATCCTAGACCTCAATATAGACCAGAAATTTGGCCCAATTTGAATCATCTAATCTGTTCCATGTTATGTGTACCTGCAAAAATCTAGCTGAACTGATGATTAGGTAGTTTTGTGGTCAATTTTAAAAAGTGTGTGGTTTATAATAGAATGGCCCTATTGACATTTATGTTTGATTCCTGGGCCTGAAGCGTTTTTGCGGCTTGGGTAAAATAAACACTATAATTCACTGTCAAACCGGGCTGTGGTTTCCACATCATAAGCTCTATTACATACAAACTCTTGTATTACATCCAGGAAAAAATGAAATCATTTCCAGGTGGTTTCCCACGTCTGAGGCTGAAATAGTGCATATGGCGAGGATTTCTGCTCAAGTCATCAGGGCCCCTTAACTTCCTTAGTATAAGAATTCATCACAGAGTAAACATATTTTATCCTTACACTGTGAAATCATTGCTGAAAGTATTCGCATTAGACAGTCATCCGTATGAGTTATCATGCATTAGTTCCCATTTATATGACAGGTGGCTGCATAGTAACTCATCTTCTTGGGGCCCCTGTTAATCAAGTGCATAACAGATCACATTATTAGTTCTGGCAGGAAATGTTGCAAAATGTCTGCAAAAGTTCTGACCAACAAAATGTGTGTTTAGCTGCGTGATAGATGATTGCAGGGATTTCTGAGAAGCAAGCTGTCAATATGATTCATATACAAGATCATAATATTTTCTTCCCATTAGTTAGCCCATTTCATGGGATTACCATAGTGAACTGAATTAGCTTTCCAAACCCCTACCAACGGCACAACTATAATTTTGGTTGTCTGCCAATTTTCTCACTCTAGTCTCTGGCTTTTACCCAGGTTCCATGTATTTGTAATGTCACGAGGTTTTGATTGTCATAACATGGATGAGTTGGTGGTTGACGCATGCAGTATAAGTGGTGATGGATGATTTCAAGATCTTTTGGGTGTGCTGATATATATGCAAAAACCAAAGGCTATTAGTCTCGGTAGAACTGAGTTCAATGCCTCGTAAATGCTTGAATTTTGATTGCAAGTTGGGGGAAGAGGTTTGATTTCACAATATTTGATCAGGTTGTTGTAGAAGATTTTTGCAATCGTTTGAAAATCATATCCTGTAGACACGGTGAATCAACTGTTTTTACTCTGTGATATGACTTTGCCTGGATGAGACTGGATGTGCACTGATTGTACTGTTGGTGTTGGCAGTGGTATAACTCTGCGGTCTATCTGTGGTTACCAGGTTCACCAAGGTCAACACGGTGCTGCTAATCTTGTTACTTTCAAAGTTATTTTTTGCTCTAATGGCTTTTATATTGCAAACGGTTACATCATGTGGTTGGCATTTGGAGGAGGGAAATTTTACCAGTTTATTGATGTTAGCGCACTATGTTTGGGTTTTATAACTCACAGGTTTGATCGCACTTCCAGTTACAGAAGTAACCACCAACTACTGAGGAATTTCCCTGCCAAGCCAAACACAGCTGTCTTACCATAGCTGACTTTAGTATCATGTGGCTAGTTCTATTTATGGTATAAATGATGTCTTGACCCATGATCAGACATCACACAATAATTATGTCACAGTAGAATTATTCATATCAGACTAACAACATCAGTCTAAGACTCTAGGTGATTGGTGTAGTGAACTTTATAAGTTGCCAACTGAAATAGCAAAACAACAGTTGGATTTAAATTTGGATCAACACAACAGTCATACAAACATTTCATGGCATGTGATGTCATAGATGATAGTGCAAAAACACAAAGTAAATTTAAGCTAAAACGGTGCAAATAGAGACTGAGGAATGTAGACAAGCGAGCATCAGTCGAAGCATCAGTCGAAGCATCAGTCGAAGCATCAGTCGAAGCGGTCTCAAATATTGACTGTATAAAGTTTGTCGCTTGAGTTTATCTTCAAATTTTTTTGAGAGTGTTTTGATTGTTCAGAGATTAAATTTCTAGGGACATATTCATAGCTTGTCTTAATCTATAAAAACTGAGCGTCTTGAGTGACTGCTTAGCTCATGATTCATGTTCTAATAATTTAGTCTGAAATAAAAGACATGTGTCATTTTACTCTCTTATCAGTGATAATTATTTTGCTCTTCAAAAGCAGAAATCAATCGCTGCCGTTCTCAGGCTATTTGATTGCCCATTTAGGTACCTTGATTACAGTATACAGCAAAGATCCTTGTCAGGACTATAATAATTCCATCCTGCAACCTGATAATTTGGAAATTGTCGATTTTATTTAACCCTGTGATTAGCAGATTGATTACAGCAAGGATTGGTGTGATGTACTATTTATTGGATGGTAATGCAATGACAAGTGTATTATTATAATTATGATGACCAATGTTGTAAACGCGAGTCTAGCATGTTCATCCACACCCAACAGGCGCAAATATTAGCGCTCAACCCTCCAACCAGATTGTTATCATTGCTCAGGATTACAGAGCCTCCCCTCTATTAGTCTGGTCGCATTGCAGGAAATGACAAGGCTCAAATAGATGGCAGATCCCCCTCCTGATTTTCAAGCACTATTGCGATAATATAAAAATATGGCTTCAGGCGATACAACGACATTGACAATGATATTATCTGCATGTCAGGTTACCTCACTTGCTTATCAATCTCTTGTTTTCTCTGTCAAACCCTGCCTTACCACTTAAAGATCTATATCAGCAGCCAAATAACACCGCTAGTGAATGAGATATAGCTCTTGACGATACGCAGCTGGTTATACTGCCAGGTTGAGTGCCTGGTGTATCGACAGCTTATGCAAAAAGTTTTGTACAGAAAGCGTTCGATCAACCTCCGTACCTATCAAATAAAGTAATAGAAAAGATTGGCTTGTACGCAACTAGGGTTGAGTACATAAATTCCAACTCTCATCCCGGACCGGCCAGGGCATGCCATAGCATTCTGTACACCAGTCCTTGATCACGTCTATAAGGGTGAAAATGATTAATATTCTGGAAGGTGTACACTATTGTATAAATGACAAATTAATGGTTGATTGATTGAATTTCTGTACCAGAAAACGGAGGTTCCAGAATAGAAAGGCGTCCAAGTTTAGCACTGAAGTGAATTAATCGCTTTCTCATGTAATAAAAAATCAGTTGACAGTGGACTGAATATATAACTAGCTACCTTATGTATTATGTAACAGGTATCCATTTATGTTAAAGTGGTAGACAAATAATTGAGATGGGACTTTGCACTGGAAGTACTGGTGTTAGGTATCAACAATTTAACAAGACACAAATGGTTTTTTAAAACGTTTAAAATTTCATGCAAAAAACACCCTCACCTCACCTCACAACAATCCAAGTATTCAGCCAGCCAGGTCATAGATTAACGAGTTGATTTAATCTACTATATCATGACATGACAGGGTGACTGATATTTACAGAGGTGAATCACATCTCTCCTCACATGATAACACAGTGCATCACAGCCTAAATTGTTAATCTACACATATGTCTGTCTGTCCCGTCTTAGTCGTCAGTCTCCTACAGGCGTTTCCTAGTACAGTGCACACGAACACTAATGTCAGTTAGTTCAACTCAAGATTACAGGTGTGGTCTACAAAGTGCACTGTCAGCATGTCAGGCTTACTACAGGATGATGACAAGACATGCTAATTACTGAAGTAAAATATGATAGAACATAAATAGCCACCTCGTTCCTTATTAGTTTACTGTGGATATATGAAGGATTTGATGCCTCTTGCCGGCGCTATACTAGTCAAGGTGTATACTGTATACTGCTTCTAGGTGTGTCTGGCCCTGGTATTAAAGAGGTTCTGCCTGACACCGTTGGATGTTGGTCCTAGCTCATCAATTATCTGTCATTTAAGAGATTTTGGTACACTGAATGTGATTGCAGTAATGGATTGCTCATTATTACTCTCAATTTGTCATTCACAGCTATTCCTATTAGCCACACCACACATTACCTGTAACTGGTCAAAGTACCATATCTAGCCACTGTACAAGCTTCTATATAGAGAGGGGCTATAAATATATCATGTATGCAAGATTAATCAGGGGAGTAATATTTTTTAAGATTTGATTAGAATCGAGTGGATTATCTTGCATCATATTGCACTGAACGTGACTGAGGACTTGTCATGAGCAGATTATGTAGATAGCCACCCTGGACATTGTTCAGCTTCCTGTGCTCTCTTGGCAGTAGAACTGGCCATAATCAATCATCACAATAGAGCATACTGGGAAAAATTATCAAAAAACCATCATTGTCATATCTGCCAGATTACTGGCAATGTGTTGACTTTTAGGCAGACAGAAATTACAAGTACAAGTAGATATATCAGAGCAGAGCAATAATTAGCTTTATCCGAATGAGTTCAGCTCTGTAGCCCAGATATGATATGTAATGATGAATGCACAACTCCAGATTATAGAGACAGATGCGTATCAGATATTGTTATATAACCACTAAACACATGGTTAGCAGCGGCCTGAGTAGCTAGCTGACAATCCTGTATGTCTGGACTAAATGATTTTCAGATTTGAGGCTATCCACTTCCTCTCCCACACTATAAATTATAATTCTGCCAACACTGTGTAGTCAATTATTTGTCAAGATATTTTGATAATTTGTCCGATAAATGAGGGACAGTGACTCATCTTTTGGAGTTGGATGAACATGTCAATCAAATTAACATTATGTTCATGTTTAATGCATTAACAATAATGTCACTGTGGTGCTAAGAAGATACCTGAGTACTTCCGAGCACAGGGATAACAGGAAAGCTTGAACTATGGATGCCAGATAGCATCTTGTCATAACTGTGCTAGTCTAATTGTGTAATCGTGCATTCTGTGTTAATAAGTTTGAGTCATGTGGTGTGAAAAGAAAGTTGAGTGACACATGAATCCCATCTTGTCCTTCAATAGATTATTGATGAATAAGAATGAATTTTGGTTAAACATAGGACTGATAATCATCTAATTCTCACAATGTTTCTATACAATTTTCATCAAATCATTGAAATATCATCACTCAGTAATAAATACCCTGTAATTGAAAGTCAACACAAGCTATAAAGATGTACTTCAATAGAATACCTAACACGCTGTTCACTTTATTGTGAGATTAATTCAACTTTTATTATTGGAAAATGAGAAAAATTGCTTCTTCTTCCCCTCAATCATAAGAGGAGTGGTGCTCCACGGATCAGGTGTCAACCACTAATTGGGATAATGCAAATAACATAGAAGTTCACATATAGATAACTCCATCTGTGTTTTAAATGGCATTATTTTTATGAAAACATATTGTGAACAGTATTAGAACTGACTTTTTAGTTATGCCTTCTACTAGATCAGGAGGGTATACACACATCATTGTACTTCCTGCTTCAATTTCTAGCTAAAAGGTCACTGAATTTCTGTGGCATTCTACCTAATACCCAGTGTGGGCTAATGACTGCCAAAATAATTTCATTGGCATTAAAAATCATAAGGTATAATTGCAATGTCACCAACATTGACGCATCAATCATTTGGCAACATATTGTTTCAATCCTAATGGTTTTTCAAACTAGACTATCATAATGGGCTATTAACAATTAAATGGATAAAAACACAAAAAATCTATTGTATTTTTGAACGATCTATCCCTCATCGATTAGCAGGTAATCTTTGATTTATTGTTTCTGGTTTGGCTGGTACTGACAGACTGCGCATCATACCCACGTACACTGAAATTAGAGATTTACTTGAAAGCTTTTTTTCAAATAATACTTGGCAAAATAATAGGTAATACAATAATTCATTAAAATATAGCGGTGCGTTAATGGTTGTGAAAACATGTTGCACAATTTTCCTTGTTCAAATTCTTCACATCGTTGACTTCCCCATAACTCCCAGGTTTATAGACCTGTTGACAATATTAAAGTAGAGTATCAAGAAGCAAAAACAAAAGACACCAGGATTATCCTGATAAACCGTAATAAATCAAGGATGGAATTAGGGATCTTCATATCAATGTGAGAATGGGATCCCGTGTCATTACGACAATAGATGCAGGTGATCAAAGCTGAGAGAGACACGCTGCGCCCTCCTGCGCCAGCCTAATTTGAAGGTTGGAGAAAGTTGCGTCATCATAACAATTTTGTCCAAGAGCCACAAACTTAAAATGTTTGCCAAGCTAGAGAGACTTATGTTGCGGTACAAGAAGGTTCTTGCGTATAATACCCTTTATAAATAACTCTCCCAAGGCCCTCAGCATTATGGTTACACATTTAAGTTTACTAGGCAGAATGTGAATTATCAACCTTTCTAGCTCGATATTGTATGTATTGTATATGCCTTAGTTGATCCGTTGAAGATTTCGAGCTGACAGCATGCATTTTTTATGTCACATTATCAAGACAACATGAAAAGAATTTGGGTTGTGTTTTTAACGGTTACTCTGTCTTCCAGTCTACACCTTCTGGCTAAATTATGGCTGCCTATAAAAAATCAAAGCCCGTAATCCTAATTTCAGTCCAAAGTCACCAGTGCACAGATCCTCTGATCAGTAATTATAGCAATTATATTCATATTTTACTGTTAATTATAGAACCTGGTCTTTAGGCTCATACTTGTGGTTTCCTGGCAAATTACTTTTGCAAATTAATGTCTGATTGGTGGAGAGTGTGATGCTATGATTTGTAGATTTGCAGCTGCATTTCTAATCATTTCCTGAAACGATGCAGGTACATCTTCTTCCCAGATCGGCTGCACCGGTAGTCGTTGGTGCTGTCCTCCCATCGGGTGCTTGCATAATGTATGATTGTAAAGTAAGACTCAATCTGAGTCATCTGGGACATTGTGTAAGACCTTGTGGCTTACCAGCCAACCATCATCTATAGATTTATGGTTGGCTCCGCTGTGACTATTATGATTATGTAACAACCACCAGATATTTGGCCTTCACTAACATTGTCTCTAATAAGCTCTTCAGAACTTCCGCTTTTTAGGAATATCCTGCTTGAGCCTATGAGAGAATGTGTGATGCTACCTGTTACGGGATAATTCACATTACCCCCTCGAGGTAGTGTATACCCGCCTGTGGGTGCAGACCATCAAACAAACTCTTAAAACTTAATACACTATCCTAATTATGGTGTGAAGTCAGACAGTAGATTTATAGCTTGGCTGTAGCCATCAGGGAGAATGCAGCCATGCAGCATATTACTCCTGGGCTACATCTGGCTGTTATAGACCTAAATATGAACAATATGTACAATGATGACAACTTACACTTACATTGCAATCTATAGAGCCACCACTATAGATTATTGAATTATTGTTGGTTGCCTTTATTGATTTCGTTACCAATATTTATGAGATAACTAAATTCAAGTCATTGGTTTGGTTTATGTTTTAGTGATCTGAAGATGGACAATATCTTGCTGGATGACAGACATGAGAATGTCAAGATAATCGGTAAGTTTTTCTCTCGATGATGAGTTCAGTCATAGATAGTTTTCCCGCCTGACAAAAGTTACACAGTTTTTACGCAAGCTATGTAATTTTTGTCAAAGCCACATAATTGTCTCGCCATTTTGACTGCGCTGAAAACTTACTAGTTGGTTATCTGGTTGGTCAATCAAGGACTTAACTTATAAGGTGGCCGAAAAGGTAGGTAGGCAGCCTTTTATCTCCGCAATAAACCGGGAAAACCGCACAGTGCAAAAACGAATTGCCTGCTGATACCTGCAGAGCCAGGCTCTCACACTTGCGGTACTTATTGGCCCATCCAACACTTGTTAACTATAACATATTACAAATGACATATAAAAAAAGACATCAGTCATCGCCTATAAGTCTTATCAAGACCACAATTCCTTGAAAGCCCAGGAACGGGTATGGGCTTATTGCTGTATAGGTTCTCACCTTGCAAAAAATTGCTATACCAGCTCACCCTTCTGTGAGGAGAGGGCCACAATCGGGTGCCTGGCCAGGGTGGTTGAAAGGTGAGACATCAGATGAAGAATTTTGATTAGCCTATCGTGTTCAATGCTATCGATGTTTGTCTACTTGATCTATTTATTTTTTATGGATGACAAGCTTGTTACATAACAGCTATTTAATTGGTTTGAGTATACAGTTTACTGGCCACAGGCTAAACTGTATGTCACTGGTCGTATTATTTTCCTGTCAGATTTTGCCGTCCAGCCGGGCCATTTGGCATTTTCATTCAGAAAATCTGTCATTAACAGTTGTTACATCATTGAATTAATCACATTTAATCAGCATATTAATTCATCCTGTAATTAGATACGGAAGCTTAGCCTTGCAGCTACGGGAGTGCAGTCTTGTTAGATAGCCAAATTTAAATCTCAAATTATAATGTTATTGTACCATATAATATGCCAACATTGATGAGCTTGGGAGCCGTAGAAGCTGTGTAAATGATAGATTGAGGTGACATGTCTCTGTCTCTGCATTCTGCACTCAAATTACCACACAGTTCAGCTAGAACACTCCATCATCCATCTTTATCTTTTTTAGTTTGTCACCAAATGTGACATAAGTCACAGCCACTGTACAGTTTATTGGATTCCGACATATTATCAATCAATCACCTGTACTACCGACCAGCTCATGATACTCGACCTAACAAGTGATCGTGTATTTTGTTTCGGGGATCTTTGGCTGCTATGTGATTGAAACAATTTTTTAGTTTTGTTTCAGCCGCTGGATTTTATGAACGAACCCCGGCTGAGTGGGGGTCGTCGGGCGGAAGGGGGGGGCAAAAGTCTGGGGGACTCAGACTAGAGCGTCCATGAATTGAGTGTACGCTAATGTGACATCTACTGGTGACAGAGAAGCTCCCCTTTGGTCAGAGCCAGATGGATATGCTAGCATAATGTCCTGATTTAGGGTTGTAAAGGTGAATTCTGGCAGAAAATACCATCTGTTTACAGACTCTGACATTCCTCCTGCCAACGAATTTCCAAAAATACCCCTATCTTTTTGTTAGGTAATCCTTAATTTAGCTACAGATGCTGGTCCTTTTGATTGATTGATATCAAACTAATGAATCAACCATCCAAATTAGCCATTTTTAAATTCAAGATCCATCTGGTCAAGCCATAAACATATTTGTTTATGGCTCATACAACATCCCTATGATGGAAGGTAGGGAAAATCTTTGTAAAAGGGGATAAGTTGAAAGTTGAAAATTGCTGGTATGATCTGTCTCAACATATGTTATGACATCTTTAGATGTGGGTGCTGCGGCTAGGCTGGCCGAGGTAACCCGGGTGGCTCCCACTTCCTCAGTGGTCGTTTACCTCTATCGTCCAGAGATGAATTATATTACTTCTGTTTGATCACTGTCAGGAAACACAAATTTCCAAAGAGTAAATTCTAATTTGGGTTTGATGGCGTTGATGAAATGTTGGCTGTTGTTAACCATCAGCGGATTTGGAGAAAAAAACCACAGGTAACTTTTCTGCTCTGGCAGATCCAAGACTTGTGGTTGATAGGATCAGGGCATGGAAACCTACAAAAGTTTTCTCTCACATTGATGTTGTCAAAAATAAAACAAAAGAATCTAAGTGTAAAGCAGGCTGCTGCAATATACTATACTATAGTAAGCTAGTACTTTATAAGTCACCTTCATTTATAGGTCAAGCAACTTGAGATTGAGATATTACGGTATAGTATGTCCCGAACATACCATGCCGAGGAGAAATCGGCAAAAACCATAAGTGGCAAGCACCTGCACTTATGAATTTTGGGTTTTTATGTAATTATTAGCTGAATACCGCTCTGTGGACTGAGCAAACGAGATTAAATAATAAGTATGAACAATCTGTAGAAACAAACCGTGATTGATCGAAAAGCCACTCCCCGCAGCCACAGGAGTAATAAAAAAACAGGCAAATCCATAAATAAAAACACAGGTATTGATAGGTAAAACAGGTGTTTTAATCTGCAAAAGCATCACTCAATCTGCCTAATTTCAACTTGTATAATTGCCATTAAATCAAACTTCATTGATTGATGAGAAAAAGATTGTGGGTTTGAGGGTTATTCTTATTATGTAATATGACATTATTACTGAAAAAATATATGTTGCAAGACAGCTAAAACCACAGTATAAGCCATTACACTGCTGACCAATAATTGCAATGGTTTCTTCATCCAGCGGTTTTGATCCTGATGCATTTACTAGTAAATTAAATACCTGTAAATATAAATATGCCTGGGAGTATACCTGACTCAGCTGGGTCAGGTGTTGGCCAACATAAAACAATGATGTAAGTGAAGGCTTGATAATCCTAGAAGATTATTCTCCCCTTTCAATAAGGATTAATAAGATTATAAACGGCACAATCGAACCCACCCTTCAACCAATCAGATATAGTTTTGCACCAATCTGGCCACTTCTCTGCCAAATCAATAGTCTTTGATTGGGCGAACGTGCCCCTGTCACTATTGTGTACCTGAGGGGATTTATAAAAAAAATCGGACTGTTTACGTCTGAACTTCAATTCTTGAGTTACTTGCGTACGAGATGTATGTGTGTAAATCTATGACATCCTGTCAACACCCTGCTTGGAAATACCTTATTTTTTGTATTGTAACCACATGCAAATCTTTTGAAGTTGATGCTCACGCCACACGTAAAAACGGGCTTCCCTAACTTATCAGTATGAAGGTGCTACAATGGCTTTTTTTATGAAAATCTCTATTAACAAGTTTAATCGTATTGGTAATTGCTGTTACTTAAAATTTCTACCATTTTGCAGATTTCGGTTTGAGTAACATGTTTGCAGAAGGACAGCTCTTACACACACACTGTGGCAGCCCAGAGTTTGCAGCACCTGAGCTGTTTTATGACAGACATGATTACGGACCAGAAGTGGACGCATGGAGCTTGTAAGTGAAATGTGTGTTTAATAATGCGATGGTAAAGGATCACACTCTAACAAGGGGTTGATAGTAGCCAGGGTGACAAAGTGATGGATGTTTGCCCTCCACCCACAATATGACAGACGCTGTCAGAAAGCATAAAATACTTTGATAGAAAACATACATCATGTAGTCAAGATATACCTGTTCAATTATTATAATATGCTGATGATCCATTACCACTCATATCTTCTGGTACAATCTAATTTAAGATGCATACTATGCAACCATAATGTAGCAACTGCCAATTGTGTATAACTTAGAATAATGGATATTACATAAAACATCAGTGCATGTAGCACATGGTAAAGAGAATAATATCTAGCCAAGAGAATAAATAGGCATCTCTATGGGTCTGTCCATGACATCATCAGTGTCTTAAAATTGCGGTGTCAGTGGCTACGACAATTCTCCGAGAAATGAATCACAGAGCTGTGGCTGGTCTACAAGGGCTCATATTGAATCATAATTTGCAAAATGCAAGTCGGCTGATAACTTTGATGAGTAAAGAAATACCCAGAATAATGATCGGCGTTATTTTATGTGTTAGCCACAACATGCCTTTTCCCAGCATTTTTTACCATGATGTATGACCATAGATTTAAAAAACTGTTTTTTAAATCTATGTGTATGACTCAATGGGGATAGGAAGTGAAAGACAACCTAGCATTATTATCGGTTATATTAATATCTTAATCCTACAAGTACCCTGGTCCATCTCAATTTGTTGACCAGTAATCACCTATGGTTTCCTTGATGGCCTCAGGTAAACCAAGAGACACTTGAAAATTAATAAGTTGATATCAAGTTTTCTAAATAAGCTTATGCCACCTGTATGATTGACAGGCCAAGTGGTTTTTGGAGGTCATCATTGACCTGCAAATAAATACTTCTAATTTTCCCCTCAAATCATGACATATCCAATTATAATGGGTATTCATTTCAGAGCTTAGTCACCAAAAAATTGATGTCCGATGATAGTGATTAGATTACTCATATTTGATATACATGAGTAATAACAGGTCTGCCTGCACCATTGACCCCTGATTCAGCCACGGCGGCTAGTGCGTGAAAATAACAATATCTCCTGTATTCTAATTCTAATATCCCCTCCAAGCTAAATATTACCAAGGAGACTAGATAAGTGTTATTAAGCACTGCGAGGAAGTGGCAAATTGTCATGTGACATTAGTCATAACTTACGCTTACGACCTACCTCACATCTTATGATTCTTGTTAAACTTTGCATTGGCACATTTATATAATGCACATGTACAGCACTAAACCTAGACATTGAGGTCGTGGAATCCATAGTATGAGATTCGTTTTCTTGGGAGCGGGACGACAAGTCCCTGCAACACTAACAAATTGAAATATCCATCAGTTCAAAATTTTGAAGTGACATCTGTGTTTGGAATGTGAGAGAGTGGGAGGGAGGTGTTTTCATATTAGAAGTCAATACCAAGGCAAAGTTCCACCATATGTCTCTCTGTCTATCACCTTCCTATTCAAACAAAAAAATGAGGTTTTGAATTGCAATTCTGTAAAATCTTTGGTGGAAATGTGAAGACGTGTCTGAAACAACCTAACACTATACCACTGGCTCCATGTTAATCGTTTCCAATCAGCTGTATCTAAAAGCGGTAAGATGGCACTTTCAGTACAATGATGTTAGAAAGTAAGAGGAATGCGTAATGATAAATTTATGAAAATTAATAATGTATGCTTTTTTTAAACATCTTCTTTAGTGCATACCAGTAAATTAATAATAAATAAAAATTATAATTGTGGGTTCCCAGCCTAATCAATCACTTTCATATACATGTTCTGGTGGTCAGATTGGGGGTTGATACGCAACCAAGATGTACAGTCCTTGCATCATAGAACTATATATACATTTTAAAGGTTTCTGTCTGTTCACTCACTGATGATTCACTGGTTACGTCTTAACCTTGCATTGGCTCAAGGCCATTTCAGTGCTGATACTTTCTTGCAAACAGTAATTGGAGCCTTTTATGGGCCTTATAATGGTTTTATGAAGTATAACTTGGTTTTCCTATTCATATTAGCAATTCTTCCATAAGTGGCCCCTCCCGGTCTCAAAGCAAATTTCAAATGCATACGCTTCCAACGGTGATACCCTGGTGAACCCTGGTACTTACATTGCAGCCAGCACATGGTGACTAAGTCTCTCAAATAAGCTCTGCATGTTGGGAAATTTTTGAAAAAACGATCATTGGCTACAGTAGCGTAAAAGTTTCAGATTATATATCACAAATCCCTACTGACAGAATTTGACCGACGATTAGGTTGTTTTGCCAGAACCCCTGTTCAGCAGAAGAAGAGGTTCAATTCTTTTGTCATTGCAGAAGATACAAGAGCGTGTACTAAAAGTATATTTCCAAACGAGTATGAGCCTTGAATAACCGCAAATGCCCCTTTTTCAACATGTGGAGCCACATAGCTACCTGCCTACCTACCTACCAGATGGATTTGCCGTAACTTCTGCATAACCAAAGACCAATGCTAAAATTGAATCGGTTCTTCTCTACTCTACATTGTATTTGGTTATGTTTGTAGCGGAGTGATATTATATGGAACACTTTGTGGAAAGCTGCCGTTTGTACCTGGCTCAACAGAACCTAGTAAGAGGCATGCACTGCTGAAGATGTTAACTAGAGGGCTGGTGCAAGAGCATAAAACTCACATGTGTCACCTCAGTCTGGGTAAGCAGTCTGCTCTACAGTTTAATGTTATATCTGTATGATGTGTTATCTAAAGTCTCTTCCGGCTTGGGGGATGTCGGGCGGGGAGGGGGCACGAGTCTAGGGGCTCAGGCTATTTGGAATCCCTTGTGGAGGACAATGTTTGTTCTTCTCATAATGACTGTTGTGGGTTTGTTAGTGTTTGCAATCATGAAAGGATAAGAGAGGAAAATCAGCTCAAACATCGAATATTAGAGATTGTAATTATCATCCCCTTTAGCGCTTATACAGGGGATATAAACTTAATTGGTTTGTAATCATATGCATGCAAGGGAAATTGGTGACAGTAAACTTGACCAAGACGGAACTACTTACAAAAACTCCCATCCTCCAATTTCCTGCCATTTCCTGACCTATACCTGATCAGGCTTCTCACAGATGGAGACAAAAATGGGGTGTCAGTTTTGCTTTAAAGTTTTATTACCATGCAAATGATTATTTAGTATTAATTTGTAGTCAATCAAGTTCGATGAAAAGCTGTGATACCCTTGATTAACCCAACGAGAGCACTTTTAATGTTTGGTTGTGCTCATGTCTGTCACACAGTCACAGGATGATGTCCTCATAGATGTTACATAAACCTTACCCTGTGGTATTGCGGTAGATCGTTTTGATCTTTTTGGTGGTGTAAAATAATTATCAAAACATTATAGATTTTATGGCACACTGAGGGTACCTGATGACTTGATCTTTACCAAGAATCATAACAGCACTTTATCCTAACTGCAAATCGATACAATTGAACTGGAATTTCAGTCGCAGAAGTTTTCTAATAAGTTGGCCGAATCTGATAATGCTGTGGCACCAGTACCTAAAATCAGATTGCGCAAACTTATTATACTTCTACTTATATTAATAGATGATTTATTTTTATAGAGATTTGATTTTATATAAGTAATGAGGCCATTTTTTAGATAATTTGTATTGGAAATGCGAAAAAAAAGAACTTAATTCTTCCTGGAGCCAAAATTGTAGTCTCTGCACTCAGATTTTGCAATATTGATATTTATATCTAGGTACCAGCTACCGTTATAAATTGATCACCGTGGTTATGGGAACTTGACTGAAAAATTTCGTAATCCCCATTAACAGATATTTGAGAATTAGATCTAATCAAATTTAAACTTAAATTGAAATGCATAGTAGCCCAATCTTATCTAATGTTATGTCTCATAAGTCTGTCCCATATTTACATTTCCAAAATTTGCATAATTCAAGTTGAGCCTTCATGTTGGTTTTATACAATCCAATCATGAGTGTACACAAATTATTCACTTTCTTGGTTGACTTTTAGCATTCTATTGCTACATAATAACATGGGATAACATAATAATGATGTGTTTTGGTAAAGAATTAGCAGGTCTGTCCATGTAGCTCATCACTTTGGTGCGAGGCCTGTGAGTTTAGGTATCCTAGCTAACTCCCGCTAACACATTTAGGCTGACATTTTAATCTGGGACCTGATGCTAAAAGGATGCCTGGTGTATCTTTATTGGAAGATTTAGTTTAGTCAAACATTCATTTTGAATTTCAATAGATTCAAGTTCTTAGCAGTGGCTAACACTTTGGTAGGTGTGATTACCAGCTATACTGTCTAAATATGTGTTTAGAGTTTTAATATATTTGTCCAGAAGCTCTCAACTGATCAAATGAAAATTTGAGACTCTGCCGCTTCATCATAGTCTGAGAGCGAATTCAAAAGCCTGTCACATATCAATGGATTAGGGCTCACTTAGGCTTCCTGCTGTCTGTGAGCTTAGTGGAAGTTTGACATTGCAATGAAAATTGATCTTTATGGATTGAATCAGCAATAGTCAAAGCAGAATGAGACATAAACCTATTTACAGAGCACCTGAATGTGATTTATGTCAGCATTCAGTTTGTAGACATGATTGAATATCATTATGAATTCAAAACTCAAGTGAAAGTCTTCAAATAAATGACGCTAGTGGAAACGAAACCCCATATCTGTCGCTGTAAACACAACCTAGACTACATGGCACACTCAGGGAATTTAAAGCACCGGAACAACTGGTTCCTAACAATATTAAAGATTATTTAGACCATTTCATTACTGGCAGTTATCAAATTATTTTTCAGTTGATTGTACTTTCAAGTACATTCAGATTGATATCATATTATCATTGGATGAGAGAAATGTTAAGCTTGAAAAGGTGTAATGGCTGGATAATTGCATTAATCTGTCAAGTTAATTGATCCAATGACACTACAAAAATCCCTTTGAAACTAAAGTTATGAGTGGGCAACTCCAATATAGGAAGCATGAATGCCATCAGGGAGTTTGGTGTCCCGAACCAAGGTGCGGGAGTTCATTGCCCAAACTCTGATATACCATGAACTTATTTTTAACAACAAATATCTCTACATGGTTACACATGACTGAGTATTGCGTTTGCGTAATAAAACTTCTTTCTGTTGTAACTAGGATAAATTTTCCTACTGAAATGCCATTCACCTCCAAATCTGTTGCAAAATAAACAACCATGAAAGTAAATAAACCTCGGTCAGCATTTCTAGTGGCTGCGGTTAGTAGAGGGTGGTGGCGTTGGGCTTTACTTTCTGTGCGGTGTATGTATGCGGAAGTCAATTATCATCAACTCAGCGATTACTGTAAAAAAAACAGTAGGGTTAAGTCATTAGCTGTTAATTACACCTCTTATATACTTAGATCACTAGCCTGTGTCAATGTAATGCATGATTTCATACAGGTTTGCCTGTCCAATGCCTGTAACTTCACCATTGTGGTGTTAAAATGAAAATTGCAACGTTGTATAATAGCCTAGTTTAATTGTTTTTTTTACAGTGTAGACTAATATATAGCCTTTGTGGCACCGTGTGTGACATTTAATCTTTACCCGAATCTTATCATCTTTGGCGATGGTATGGCCATGGCTGCTTGTCTTTGAAATTTGGAATCTGATAAAAGTTTAATGATGCAACCAATATCAAAATATTTAATAATCTGTTATTATATGTGTTATTTTATGTGTTTCCATTACTAATATATTATTAGATTGCCGGAGTATGTTGCTACAGCTTATAGAACCAAAGCCACAGTTGAGACTGACAATGTTTCAGGTTGTTGAGCATGACTGGGTGACACGAGATGGCAGGTACCCTGTAGAGGCTGACATGTTACCACCCAGGGATGAGCCTCTACGGGCCAAGGTTTGTGTTTCCATCATATTCCTCCCTGATAGTACCAGAATTCACATTGTGAGTTGAATAGTTGAATGTGGTCTACCAATATTATTAAGATGCTGTATACACACTATTACAGGATGGAAAAAATTCACACTGGAGAATTTTTAAGTGTCCAAATATAAACATTGCTCAATTTGATTCCATATTATATTCAGTTCCCTCTATGATAACATTTTCAACAGAAACATCTGTCATCTTTACTTTTGGTGACTCCGACCATTCTGAGTCAGGTCTCTGCATTAAATTCTTGGTTAACTGTCATCCTGTCTGCTAAGTATACAACTTGGTGACCATCACATCGTGTTAGAAACCTTGATAAGGTTCCAGGAATACCTGCTCTGCCTGCTTCAGGGGACAATGTAAAACATTGTGGACCGGATAATTCACAACTTTATTCTAAAACAGGTTGTCGCTAAACTAGCAGAGTTACATAGTTTAGATTTAGATTACGTGGAGAATCACGTTAGTGAGACTAAGTATGACGGTATATCATCTCAGTATAACATGCTTATGGATAGATACAGCCATATCAGAAGAGGTAAGTAATGTATGACAAGCTGTTGTGTTTGTATATGGCTGCCATTATCATTGTGAAACAAAACCCATAAAGTGTGATTTGAAGGGGGTCGTCATACATAGCCTTGTCACTTGGCTACTTTTTTTATTGTGATGCTGCATGACAAGGCTAGGGTTGTCGCAGAACGGAAATTGAGGATCATCTGTCGATGTGACATGATTTGTTGTGTTGACATAGTTTTGGCTGGATAATAATACAATATTTATAATTTGAATGAAATCATTGATTGCATCATAGAGTAGATTCAGTTGATTGGCAAAAATGAATTTCATACTAAGCAACTGTAGATTGCATTGTGTTAGAGTTTCATGGATACTACAACTTATCCTATATGGCCAACTATAATCTCACCAACACGTCATGTAGAAGAGGTCCCTTGCCCTTCTTTGAGTTGACACTACTTGTAATGATCATCGAGTTCGGTTATCTGGGTGTGCAAGGTTTGAATCTGATAGATCCCTTGCTTATTGACTGGGTCTACATCTATGATTTGCATGGCTCGGCATACTGCATGATTATATTTAATTTTTCTTATTTTTATCGAATGGTTAAGTTCAAGGTATCACCGGCTCTACACAACCTACAAAACTGAAAAAGCGAAGTAAACCTCCACCTCCTAAACCCCAGCAAGCTTTAAAACCATGTTTGAAAAAGTCATCTACCAGTTCAGCTTCTAGAATGAGAGGCATTCTCAACAGTCAGGTCAAAGATGACACCATCGTTGGTATGCAGGTAGGTAAGGGTGCACTAAATCCGTTTGAAAAC
Organism: Membranipora membranacea; assembly: GCA_914767715.1. Taxonomy (NCBI): domain Eukaryota; kingdom Metazoa; phylum Bryozoa; class Gymnolaemata; order Cheilostomatida; family Membraniporidae; genus Membranipora; species Membranipora membranacea. The sequence goes on along the minus strand of OU612065.1, from coordinate 13,401,511 downwards.
CTCGATCTGAAAATAGGTTTGCTCCGTTATCATCGGGTATGGAACATTTCTAACTATATCTGATTTTGGAGTTTGATCCTGCAAAATCATTTCAACTTCTCCCCCATCCCTTTCTGTGGATGCAATAGTTGTTTCATTCTCTATGTTTTTTCATGCACTTTTTTTTTATCACGATATTATGTTTGATAAAATTCTATCTATATTCTTTATTATTTTTATCAAGTGTTGGATGACATTGTGGCATGTAAATCTTGGTAAATAACCTCCCTTGTCGAGAAAGCTTATCCACTTACCATTCACTAATAACACTGGCAAGGCAAGGTCAGTGCAGCTGTTATCCTGATGTAAAATGTTTACCAAGGCCGCCTCAATCTGATCAATCAGTTCTGCCATGCCATGAGTCAATTTGTTTACCATTAATTTTTCTAATGCGAAACTTATATATTTTCAGATTGCGAACAAACTGTTGACAAACACAATTCAGGAACCAGGAAACAAACTGGTCAAACCAACCATAACTTTTTCTGGTTGCCAGGGCACAGATTCAGGAAATTCTGGTTTTCCGACATCCAATCAAGGAACTTCAAGCTTACTAAAAGATGGCATGAGGTATAATCAATTTAAAACTTTGGCTTTATTTGGATCATTCCGAGTGAGGAAGATATTGCTTTCTTCGTCCATCTCATATCAGATTTTGAGTTTTCTTTCTGAGATACATGATAAAGAAAGCACCTCAGTTTAGACTGTTTTTATTTGCTCAAGGCCAAGACCAACATGTTCTGCCTCCTCCGTCAAAAGTGTTTTTAGAGCTCAACAGATAGCAAAAAAAACGTTGGAAAAATATAGAAGCAATGTACATTTCTGAGCACAAACATACAGATACGAACAAGAAATCTTTCTGATTCATCCCCTATAACTCCTAATACTCTCCTTGTGTGGCATCTCAAGGCTTGCTTCCCCTGATGTCAACACGTAGCTGATTATCACCAAATCCATTTGCCACATTTTTAGATTGGAAAAATGTTAACTGGGCACAGTAGAAGGGTTCTTGCCCAAACTGGGTTGAAGCAAGGAGTCCTTGGTTGAAGGCAGACCACACAACATGATGTTTTCTGTACTGTATTATACCAAGGAGTTAGAGTCTGCAACTCCTTGATTATACGTATTTTTCTTATTTTTTGTACACTATAGATTACCAGTGGAAAGAGCACAGATGAGTCTACCTGACACTGTAAATAAGCACAATCTGTCTGCGGAATGTCTCCCTACTGAATCAGCCCATCGCATATCTGTAAGTACAGACAAATTATTTATACTGGGATTTTGTTACTTCATGTTCAATATATCAAAACTGAATGAAGCAATTTTTCTTCCTGTATTGCAACAATGATATTTTTTCGTGAATTGCTTTACACTGAAATGAGTACAATGAAAATTTGGCTTGTTTAATATATTTTCTCTGAAAAATGAATCAGTTGATCAATTTGTTTCCTCCTATCAAACACCCTTGTGGAAGGGTTGCGAGATTCAGTTTATATTGTTTGATATGGATGGGTGCCAATCAATGTCTGCATATGTAATCACCAAATAATCAGCCAACCCTCCACAGAAAACTCAGCATGAATGAATTTATTTGATGGAAAGTTAAAATGTGTCAAAAGGCTCCACCATTCAAATTGATACGATTTTCATAACGCTAGCACTGATTGCTTGTGGGTGTAGCAGGATCTCCCAATTCATACTGTTTGACACTAACCACCTTATTACATTTTTTTGCTTTTTTTATGGCTGCATATGATTATGTAATAACCTGTAAGTTTATGACCTGAATTAAAATGTGTTTAACTCTCTCACTCTTACTCTCATTAGCATAGTCAACTCCTGCTCCAGTTTATGTTTTAAATGAAGGTTAGTATCAGGGTGTAATCAGTTTCCAGGATACTGAAGCTGAACGGTGGTCAAATAACTCTCTCATTTCAGCCAGTACAAAAAATTAAACGTTTTAGATATGCGATCTGTCAGTAAGGCCTAATTACCGAAACAATGTGTTGTCAATTTCACTATTGAATAATTTTCAAGGTGTTAGTTACAAAAAAAAAATTTAAATTATGAACGATTTATCATGATTACAGCCTGTTATACCTAACCATCAGGTATGACCATGGCTCTTCCACATTGAACTATTCTGTCCAATAGTTTCAATAACTCGTATGGCTGAACAGTTTGTACATTTACAATCTGTGAATACCATTTCTACCAAAATATTCACAACATACATCCTCATACACATAATACACTTTATCTATACCGCCGTGAAGGTTCTGTGACACATGGTTGTAGGGGCTATCATTGTAAACTGAGCGTGACTTCTTGCTTTACCCAACAACATTTGAAATGAACTCTCCATCTAACAGTTATTCATGGCTGCTACCGGCTCAACAACTGCAGCTCATCTGAAATACAGACGATGGGGATTCTGTAACATTGGGAATCAAATATGGGTTATCTGGCATATGATGTTTTCAGTGATAACGTATATCACTTGTGACGTAATTTTAATTTATTTGCAGAAAGATACAAATTCATACGCAACTGAGGTCTCACCATCTCAATGTATGACTATAAGTACGGCATCCACTATACTGCAAGACTTACTGAGGACAGACAACTCCACTCATCAAAACTTAGCAGATATGGCCAGCTGGAAATCCCAAGGTCAGCTTGCTAATAAAGTATTATCAGTTGCTTGATCAATTCGCAATTCGAGAAGTTTAAGTATGTAATATTTAAATTCTATAAGACATGATGTCAAATTACTTTTTTTTAAACTTAAAGCATTAAATTGACCCGAAGAGTAAGCTGCTGAAATGACTAGTAAAAATTATCCAAATAATTGCAAACAGGATGTTACAATGTTGCCTAAACACACCCTCACCCCATGTTACATACAGTGTATTAGATATTTTACAGGTCAAAGTTTGCGAATATTTAATTCTGTGAAGTAGACAAGTTTGCGGGTTGATGAATCAAAATCTTGTAAATACTTTATTTGTGAAGAGTAAGATGTATTGATATCAAGATCAAAATTAAATATTATTGCGAAAAATGCGACAGTGATGCAATTTCATCCATTATTCTTAATTTTACCCAAACAAAACAGAATCTGCGACATCTCGCAGTCACATGCTGTCTGAGTGAACAAGAACACAAACAGTTAGCTAATGCTGACTCAATTCTTATTCTCTGCTCAAACAGAATTTCTAAATTTCTATTATATAAAACTTTATATCAACATGAATGCACCAAAATAAATTAACAGAAAACAATAGTATTACGTGTATGCTAGAATTGCAATCTCCAAGGACACTTGTAGGCCGGAAGAAAAAATCTGATGCCAATTTAATTTGAGATGTGAGTGTTTGTTATTCCCAAACCAAGAGCTTTGTTTTGCTGTTTACAAGGGCGGAAAGGGGGGCGCTTTACGTCTGCCAAGTCACTTGGCGGTCACCTTAGCTTGCATAATCGGTGTTTATCTGTCAACAACTCAAGAAACTGAGTTTGTGTATCGTAAAGCTACTGGGCAACTGGTCCAACTTTCTATCATCATAAGATGCTTGTATTTTGATTTTTACATTACTTTTTGGATGATTGTTCCTTCAAAAGTGTTATTCTAGATGTTAAATCTGCATAAATTTGTCAAAACTACATAATCTGTCATAACTGATTACATATCATGAATGAAGGTAATGAATTGTGCACATTGTTTTGAGCTTTCTGTAGCCAAAAAAAAGCTGGAATGATTTATTAATTTGTTGTGATAAGGCAAGGCACAGGCTCTTTGCTTCTACAAATTATCAACAAACAACCTTGCAAACAAACAGGCCGGAAGAGGTGTAACCCAGAGCTATTATATATTCTATGGTGTAACCTCAGACAGCCTTGGCAAATGTATCAACTACAGAAGATATTTGTGTTGTCTTTTATTACGGTGCTGCCTTTGGGAATGAGCTTTTGATTTGTCCATGCAGGCAGAGGTCACCTTTGATGTTGCAAAGCAAGTATTTTTCATAGATTTTCTCTGCACCTATTTTTATGAAGTTGTTTTTGCCAGGGTTGGAGAAAGATGTTGTTTTCTTGGGTGATTCATTAATTTCTGGATAAATCATAACTTGTTTAGTCTTTGACAGCATATTTGATTAATATGAAGTGGCTCTGTTCAAGAGTGGGGATGCAAAGGCCATATATGAATTTCTTAGTGTCAGTTAGTAGGCTTGTTTGTGACCCAGAGGATCAAAGGTAGGCAATCTATTTTTAGCTCAGGCTAGAAAGTGTTTGGTTTGGAGAACGACAGATTTGATAGATGGCAGGAACTGGTAGTACCTGAAAAAAGATTGATCAGCTGTCTAAACCACAACCACAGAAATTATCAATGAATCTGTGGTCAATCTCAAAACCTGTTTGAATAGAAATGAGCTGGTTTTCAAAGATACCGCAATCACACCTATTTTGTAAAGCTGTGGCTCTTCACTTGTCACCTGCGATATACTCCTCTACCTCTCCAGCTCCCTCTCCAGATTCACTTCCAATTCTGAAGTGTAATTAGTATTAACAAGTATGGTAAAACCACCAACATTGTCACATTGAGGTGATATATGTCTACTAGAACCAGCCTCGGAAGTCCCCAACAACTAATAAATTATTAAATTGTTGTCAGTTTCTGCCCAAGTTGCATGATAATGATTTGATTGTGCAAATACCGCCAGAGACAAAAGGACCTCAATCTGGAGAAACACAAAGACGATTTTTTTTTGTATTTCAACATAGCGAGCGATCCCTATTGCATGTTCCCCCCAGTTCCCCGCGAATGAATTTTGTGGCGTTTTATTAGTGCTTCTAGTAAGAAGAAAAGGTTAAATCATTAGCTCAATTTTAGGAAGCGAAGGTAATACTAATGAAGCGATGACCACTTCAAGGGACAGTACTGACCAGATGTATGGATGGGTACAAGACGGCACGAATATGTCTGATCTCAATGAGTCCCTGCAAGACAGGTACTAACCTTATTGCTATAAAATTCTGGCAATTTTTTGATACCATAGATAATTAATTATATGGTATATTGTACCTGTTGTACATAACGTACCTGGAAATATAAACCTCCAGGGCTCTATCTGGCCTCAATAAAGTATGCTGATCAACCCCACTAGATGAAAATACTTGAAAATTTATAAAAAATATTTTTGGAATTAAATGTAGAGACCTGGTCAGGAATGGCTAAATTTATTATACTTGCTATAATTGCTCCATATAAAGTTTTGTTGAGAAACCTGCAAAGATCTAAGGATTAGCGGAATTAATATTTTAGTTGAATTTTCCTTTAGCAATGATTGGAGACAGCGTTTGAAGGTGAATACAATATCATCTGCCTATACTCTATCTTCAAGTATCTACCTATAATGCCAATGTGTGCTGATGATATCACCAGCTCAAGCCCAAAAGCTCTATCTTGCTATTAAATATGTGATCAATCGGGCAGAAATTGGTGTGACAATTGTATAGCGTATTACAGCTGAAGGGAATTTAAACTCAAATTTGCACTGTTTGATGTTACCAATATCTGGTCAATTTTAGTATACTGCATCAAACCCACGGGTTGACGATTTGCACTACAGGATGAAAGTTTTCATAGTATTTAAAAGTTTCCAGATTGTTATTCCGCGACCAGTTGATTTGGCAGAGTTTTAAATGGTAGCTTTTATAAAGGAATTGCAAATACTGAAATTCACCAAAATTTAAACCTGGTTTCTGATCCAGGTTTGAAAAGCTAACTCCCTGAATATTTGTATCATGTATTGGACCATCATATCCGCATGAAAAATGTGTTTTGCGATGCACTCCGTAATTCATAACATAAATAGGCAGAATTGCAGCTGCTTATGTAGGGTATTGGTGTAATTCAATATTCGCTTTCTGAAAAGATTTTTAGCAGGATATCTCATAGAAAATTAAGTATATAGGAAATTTGTGGCACTCGTTATGCAAGATTCTCAGAACTTTATTGAAGACCTGTGGCGCCACTCTCTCTTGTATACTTTCATAGTACTGGAAACTAAAACCACAATTCAATTAAGAGTGTCATCAAAAAGTAATCCTGGGCTTTCTCGGTCACACTTGATGACATGTAATACTCTTCTTCCCAGGCATGCTTCCGCAGATGTCCGCAAACCACTGTCAAGAAATAAGTGCTGGATAAAAGGGAGTGCCACCTTAGAAGAATCATAATCAGCTGCTACTGAGCCTCATACTACCACACTGTTTGATCGTTAGGTCAGACTGTTTACCCAGTTTGGTTTCCTAACAAACCACAGAGATGCAGCTACTCATGAAAATCGGGTAGCACCTACTTGAGATCCTTCAAAGTCCAGACTGGACAAACCACATATTCTATTTATAGATTTTATGACAGTATTTTTAGATGTTGCATGTTGCGATGGTCATTTATTAATTTCGATGATTCGCCAACCTTTTGCCTGTGCTAGTAATTAGACGTGTCAAATCACTGTTTTTGAAGTATTAGACCGTTTATGATACATATCTTATATATACAAATTTGTGTCATCTTATCTGCTGGTTGTCTGCTTTATCTCACATTATTAATTTTGCATGTCGCAAGCCTTATTATCACTTAATAAGGATATATCCTTACTCTGTGTGTTATCTTAGAATTATCACTAACTCCATCTTGATGTAGCTTATTTAGTTTGCTCGTATTTTTATAAACATTTTTGATCTCTGGTCTCGTCATCTTCCTGTCCATTCGTCCGTCTCTGAATCAGTCATACATGCTGTCATTGTATCAACTGTCATGTTTAGTGTTATTATTTATAATATGGTTTAGTTGTAATTTGGCACAAAAAACTTCATAGTAAAGTATAATACAGTCGTAGAAAAAGCGAGGTGACAAGTACTATCAAACTAACAATTAACAAGGGATGATGTCTGGCTGATTGAGTAGCGCTCTGTGTTTGAATATTGTCCACTCCTGATACTTGTCCTTTTTTGAGCGGTTCAGGTACACCCCCTGGTCTGCTGACGTTATCATTGTCTGTAATCACACACTTCATGTAGTGTTTACCCGCCTCTGTTACTTTTATTGTGAGCTTCTTGCCCATGAAATCACCATCCATAGGTACCAGCACCTAGAAAAAAAAAGTTAAAAAGTACACAGCTAACCTCTTAAATGAAGTTTTAAGAAACTCTGAATGAGATTTATAATGAATCAGCCAAAAAAGCTGAATAGTCCTGGAACTGTAGTTGAAGAAGCTACCTGGTTTTCCTAAGAAAATCAAAATGAACTGGGAAACCAGAAGACGATGAAATGATGGTAAGGAATGGGTAAGAATTCATAACCAATGAGTTCGGACTCTTAGGGAATCAAACACAGTTGAGTTCACAAATAATGTGCTGTTTTAATCTGCTGCTAGATGAGAATCAAGATGCCTTACTGAGAGTGATTTATGAAAAGTATTTACTAAGCCAAATGTCATTTTAGACTATCAGAATCTTAATATCTGTGGCCTACCTGATCATAAGACTTATTATGGCCGACATAGTAACGTTTGTCTGTGGATATTTCTGTCACAAGTACGTCCTGCACTTCTCCAACCTAACAAAATAAATCAACCATTAGTTAAAACAGCAGCCTGAAAAATTGCGATGTTCCAGTAGTTGCCTACTCTACAAGTTACTATATCAACGACAGGACAACTCCAAGTTACAGGATCCATTCGAGATTCAAATTGGACATGGCGAGTATTTTGTGACTGATGAACTCTTGTCTGGTATAAATTATGACCTGAGTCCATCGACCTGTTTAAACAGGGTCTTGAGAAGAAAATTAATTAAATTTAATTGCAACTTTGTGAATATTGCAATTGAATTACTACTAAATGATGTCAATCTTTCGTTTGAAACTATCTGAAGAAAATACACATTGTCCGTCTCTAAAAGCTCTGAGCTATCCCATGAGGGCCACCAGAACTAATAGTTTAACAAGCACTAGTCCCTTTGTAAATGTTGTTATAATTAAGATTTATTTTGATGAATATATAAGGGGATCGAATCAACTGGGAGATGGCTCCTAAGTACACGAAGAATGCAGCTTTTCCATGTGAAGCAATGGGGATATATTCATTGCTGTGATGGACTGGATGTTTGAAAGTAACCTAATGAGACAATTTTCCGGTTACAAAGTAAGCAAGCCTTCTTTTTATGAAGCAAACCTTATGATTATAGGGATGGTAAGACTGGAACAGTTCCGAAACCCTTTTGGTTCTCTTCTTCACTATTGGTGGAGGTATCCGTTCCATTTTAGCAGCAGGCGTTCCAGGCCTAGGGAAGAACTGGTTTATGAACAAGCTTGGGAACTTATACTGTTCCACAAGCTGCATTGTTCCATCAAAATCTTCTTCTGTTTCATTTGGAAATCCACAAATCAGATCAGTGGCAATTGTTACTCCAGGAACCCTGATGTGTATGGAAAAAATTGTCGATGAAGTCACTTGGTCACCAAATATGCAGTTTTATTATATTGAGTGAGATTTGCTTAGAATGATTAGACCAAAACATAGTAACGCGTTGATTTAACAAGGAACCTGCAGATTTTGTAGCACCTCTCACATCATTGTTTGGCTGATTACCAATTTTATATCGACTATATTTAAGAATGTTCACCTTTCTTTCAGAAAATCTACAACGTGCTTAAAGTCATCTACTGAGTATTCCCTTTTCATCTCCATGAGGACGTTATCAGATCCAGCTTGTACAGGTACATGTAGGAATGAATACACTCTAGAATGGTTCAGTATTTTAGCCATTTCCTACAATGGTTGGAACAGTGTAATGTCACAGCTGATTTTCATTAAATAATCTTCGCCATGTAGTAACTTTTTGCGATGTTATGTCAGCTTTGCAGTTCAACTTAATTACGAACAGTGTAAAAAATCAAGGAAGCTACTTTACACTATACGATAGCCTGTACGGGGAATCCCTAAGCCTACTGGAAACTGCATATTTCAAATTAGTGGTGTTAAGTCGATGTGGCGAAAAGTTTGCTAAGGATTTGGTTAAGAGATGCGGCAAGTTTTGGAGATCATATTGGGAAAACAATGACGATGCCATACTCTCAATGCAACATTCATTCAAGTAGACCAGTGAGCGAACCAAGAGTGACATAGATCTCTGCTATTATGATTGAGAACTAACCTCTAGATGTTCTAGTATATAGGGAGGATTAGTCATGCCCAGTCTAAGCATGCAGCCTTCTGGTATCACATCCACAAGTTTCCACAGTAGCTGAGGTAATGTTACACCGATGTCTTTACCATAAGCACCTGTGTCTTCAGATGTTAACCATATCTCAACAACACCCTCTATCAATGATAAAGGTGAGGATTTAGCATAGGAAGTGCTGATGACTATCCAAGTCAGAGGAATGTACATAATATATCTGTCTAAGCATTTGTAAATATGCGTCATAACAACCCAAAGACTTATATACATGTAGTACAATATTGACATATTATCTAGCCTCATCTCTATGTCCCCATTTTTGACAAAAATAAAAAAGGGGCCTTTTAGATGACGCTATGCTATAACTATCATGTGGGTAGGAAAGAGGAAGAAATTTTATTGTTGGAAGTTGAGTCAGAATTATCTTCTCCTTGAAGTAGATAATCACAGACAACTCCTGTGGTCAAGGCCTACCGTTGAAAGATTGTATTGCCCTTGCTACAATCTCCTCAGGAGGATAGCTGCCCAGCTCCCCTCGGGCATGCTTCGTCTTGCAGTATGTACATGCATTCAAGCACCTGATAAATAAAAGTGCACTGATCTATGATTATAGTCAAAAAACCCAGTCTATGTACAAATATGCAAAGTGATTCACTAAATCCCTCTTTGGTGTCAATATTGATATGTTCAAGTCAAGCGTGGTCTAATGGTTAAAGGCTATGCACCAAGGAATAACTTGAGAGTCTAATGGTTCCAAAATTTGAAATAGAGAATCCGAATCTGACTTCCATTATGCTATCAGCTCATTCCTTGGCAGCAAGCCTTCATCGGACTTACGATCTTCGAGGGCCAGGTTCAATTCTCGGCCCTGGCAGTCGTACCGGATGTGGAACTGACACGCCATTCATTCTAGAATACCTAAGATTACTGTGTGTTTGCACAGAACCCATTCTGCCTCGTTGATACAAAGAGTGGCCAGGTTTGCGACAAGCATGGGTACTATCATAATGGGTCTCATAACCTGTGCCAAAGAGACGATAACTCTCTCCGCTCCAAAGATGATATATCTAAAATTAAATGTTCATGCATGCATACCCAGTGTTGATAGCTATAATCTCAATCAAAGGATTCTTCCTAATTTTTGGTAGATCCAGTCGAGCACCTCCAAGTTTCTTCCCTCCTTCTTTCTTGGCACCAAATAACCTCACTGAATGGCCTTCAAACATTACATACAACATCCGATTCATGATTTCAAGATCGTAAATCCATTCCGCAAGGCCAAAAAAAGGCGTATGTGTGAAGGGAGTAACACAACTTTAGCAGCAAACCAACTTGAACAAACTGTAACAAATGGTAACTTTTGAGTGAGCATTCTTTTTCTAGCATACTCCTGACCATGACCTATATCATGATTGCACCAGAGGGAGGGGGTCTTTCAATTAAAAACAGCCAAAATCACATTCTGATCGCGCACTCAATGAGTGAGTGATAACTGCTAGGGCCTCGCTCAGAAATCGCTCACTCATTGATGGAACTATAAACGTTCTGAGTGAGTGATTTGGGAGCGATTTTGTCTAATTGGGAGACCCAGTGAGTGATAATTTTAGCAATGTGATAGTGATAATATGCTTTAGTAAAGCATCTGTCATTCCCCCCTGTCTCACCTTTGAGGGTTTCTTCCACGACTTCCACCACTCTGTCTATCTGCTGCACCCCAATCACACTTAGGTTCTATAAACAGTAAATTCATGTGAAATACTGAAAAACTGAAAACCTCAATAAATTGGAGCAATAATAATAATAATAATAATAAAATTGGTCTTGGAATGGGATCAGCATCTCTGATATACTTGGCTGCAATGTATCAAGTCAAATGATGCTCTCTGATCTTTGAGACAAATATGTATATGTGTGTAATGACTTACTTGAAGGTAACCAGTTTTACGTTCACCTTGAGGTACACAGCCAGCTACAACCACTTTTTTGTCCAGGCTTTCAGCCAGTTTTATTTCATTTCGGAAATGATCCTCCGCCGGGTTTTTAACAGTACAACTGTTCAAGAGCCACAGGTCAGCATTTTGCTTTTCATCTACAGTAAACCAATATAACATTGTTCCATGAACCAGTTTAAGGCTTTATGCGTTTGTAGCTTGGGTACACATTAATTTCAGAATTCCAAACAGCAACAGCATCAGACAACACAATGTTTGTAGGACTTACTTACCGACTATTTTGTAGCCGTATGCTGATAACTGCCCTGCCATGTACTCTCCATCTGAGTTATTGTGGGAACAACCCCACGTCTTGACGAACACCTTTTGTGTACCCGGTATAATACTGTCTGCCGATGGATTTGCATCATCATGCTGCCGTATTTTCTTTATTTTAGGTACAACAAGCTTACGAGAATTATACCTCTCCTGTGGGGTGATATCCTCACTTCCCACTATATCTTCAATGTCTTCTACACTCCCAATATTCATCCTCTAACTCTTTGACTGGAAGGCAAAAATGATGAAGGCTTAAACCAAACAAACTATTCCAGATTACTTTGCTGACTACACTTTCATGTCTATTTAATGCCACTTTCGGCACCATTTTAGCCACTGGCGCTATAACTTTTTTTTTATATATTTTGTCCTTCTATTTCAATTGGTGTCTTGTCTTATCAACTTAGAAAATAGCATATTCTGACACATAGATAGAGGGTCATTCGAAGGCATGCTTCAAAGAGTATGCCCCAACTTCCCCTCTCTAGGCAGCTCATGATGCCTCTGTGGCTCAAATATTCACCCTATACTCCTCAATCTCACCCGCGAGTATAAGTCTAAGATAATATAGGATAGAAAAGAGCTAGCGGCTGTTTACTGGAATTGACTTTGATTTCCTGGCAGAAAGGTGGTGGTAATATATCAAGTTAGATGTGTGAAATACTGGTACTGGGCTGTGAATAAAGTGATAGCTGCTAATGAGAAGCTGATCATCTCATCCCCACAGATTCGAAAAACATACCAATGGAAGGATGTTAGCTTATAAAAGTAACACTAAATATGTATTAAATTAGATCTCTAACAAAACTGCCTGACACTACTAGAACAGAAAGTCGTCCCTCATAACCATAAACGAACTAATCAAGACATAGACAATGTAATTTTAAACGATTGTGACGCTTCCCCATTTAGAGCACTGTGGCGACCTTTTTAAACAGTCTCTGGACACAGTCTAAAACATTAGCTGTACTGAAAAGACAATTCTTCTCATCTTTTCTCAACCACTAAATTGTCCCCTCTTAATAGCTCGTTAATATATCTTTAAAAGTTATTTCTTTTTACCCCAGCAAAGAAAACCAACCCCACCAACCCAAAATAGTAACAATGACAATGAGTACGGTTTTCATATATCATGCAACAGTGAATCTCGTCTGCAGCTTAATCTCTGATAGGACCCAACATGTAATTTACCGCTCCCTAATCAACATCACATTCAGTTCTGAATAATAGTGTAATCCTAGCATCTGATTCTTCCCCGCATGTTACTATCATTCACATCAGCTCACAAACCTCAACTCGCTGCATATCACGCTGTTGATTGGGGTTAATGAGAATCTTATCAATACACCAAAAATCAAACCCAATCAACAGGAAAATATTACAGCACGCGGAGTGACCACAACTAACACCGAATTATCTAATACATATGGCTCTTACCTAAGTGCATGGTCTCATATGTCAAAGTGACTTGATCGGCTAATAAAATTGATATATATATATATATAGTGGCAAGACTGTGAAATTACTTTGAATCTTTCAACCAGGATTTTTACTTCACTATTCGCAATTGCATTGATTCTCTGACTGGCAGATGTCACCCAACCTCTAATCTCACTGCCACAGTGACACTGCGAGAAACCTGGAGGGAACGATGAGAGAACGTATATCTGTGGGAGTGGGACTGGGACTAGATTTGTGGTATCTGCAGATTTGTCAATGATCCCAATTCAATGTATGAATGAAAGTGAAGTAAAATGATGGACTTTATAGAGTCAGCCGGTCGACTGATTGGGTAGACTAGCTAGCGACAGCATAGTACTACACCGCATTTCCTGACTTTGGGCCTAAAGTCAGGAAATTCAATTTACACACTCGTTGAGTGTATAATAATAGTACTAACTATGCCAGTAGAGAGAGTAGGGCCCATCATGGCTACCTCTACTCAAGGAGTGAACTCTAATGAAGGACTAGGAGTGAACTCCTTGCTCTACACTTCTGACATGCTATACACTCAAAGGGTAACGCCTGGCTATACAACACTGCCACTCATATAGGATAGTATATACATAGGACTACTCTACTGACTTTGGTTGGTCAGGAAATGCTAGTAAGAAACTAATTAGCTAAGCTAGGACCACAGTCCCAAGAATCCTAACCAACCATCATAACACTCTCTGAAATGTAAATGAAAATTAAGTATAGTCACTACAAGCCTGTTGGCCACCATAGTACACTTCAAGTATAGTCTATATGATTATTATAAGTACCTTTCCCTGCTGTGACTGCGTGTTACTTGTTTTCTTCTTCCACAGCATGGGTGAGTTTCATCTTATTGGCTACTAGGAATGATAGCATGATATCTCAATGATGGAAGGGGGATTGTAAACCCTACCATACTGTCCTATTTTTTTGAATTTGTAACAAAAGCAAGGAATTGGAAACACATTGTGGATTGGTCAACCTTGACAAGATTGGCCAATCAGAACTAAGGATGTTAATGAAATAAATGTATTTAATGTATTTATTTCAGAGACAGAAATGACTCAAAAATCAAAGAATCAGTCCTCTGCTCTCTCCCCACTATGCAGTGATGTTAATCCATTCAACTAGACAATATTCAGAGCCTTGATCAATTCAGGAGAGGTTTGTATTTCAGATTGGTGTGTAGTTGTAATATTAATCAAGGAGTATACTCCTTGAGTACAGATCATGGGACTTACACCAAGGAGTTACTCCTGCTTACACCAAGGAGTTAGCTCCTTGCTTACACCAATGAACTTCCTCAGGAATAACAACACATATGAATTGTGTGTGTGGCTTAGTGTGACTGTGATGTCCTAGACAATTGGCCTATTTAGTGTCCCTTATAATATTAGGCTTAATAGATTAGGTCTATATAGGAATATTCGGCTTTCCATTGTGTATGCCACTAAACAATAGAAAATAAACAATAGACTCACTGCATCAAATAATATCAGGGCTTTCATTGGCTGAGAAGGTTCACTGCCACCAATTCAGAGCAGAGCAGATCATGTTTCTAGGATTAATGAGGGGTAGTAAGCTGTATTTGATTCATAGTATATCTCAATTTATGGGTGTTTACCTGATAAAAATAACCACATGTCTCTAAGTGCACTATGACTGAAGATATTTATTGTGAAATTGTATCATTTGTGAAGTATTTTGAAGACACATTTTTGCTTTTGTGGCTTGCTACCCCCTCACATGGACAATGTTTTGGAAAAGTTAAATATAGTTGATTACCTACAACATGTGCTCTATCCAATGAGCATAGTTTGGGGCCCAAGAGACCACCCTAACTATATTTTCTGAGCCAACAAAGAAATAAGCAACAAAATACACACGTGTGTTGATGTTCACATAATCAATAACACTACCATCAGGTATATTGGGCAAGTGATGCAGCTGTAGAATGGTAGGGTAAGATGTTTTCTTGAGATAAAACTAATAGTCATGAACTCTTTTGTAAGGAATATGGGCTTATTAGCCATTTTATTTCATAGATGTAATATTGATTTCATCACTTGGCGGCCATTTTGATTTCAACAAATGTCCCAGACATAGCTCAAGCGATACTGTTTGCTGATTGGTCAATATCGTCCTGTTGTTATTCCTGAGGAAGAGGGAGTTCATTGCTTACACATGCCCTATTTATTTATGAAAGAAATCAAAATTACTTTCTTTGCCAAGCCCAATGTCGGCCAATGTCCAGTATTAACTACCATCATCACCAGACCAGTATCATGGGGTGTTTGATATTGGAAATTGGCAAAGTAAAGGAATGTAACTGTAAGTCCAAGGGGCCCATGATCATATTATATGGATCTGGAGTTACAAAAACAAGTGCTTATTTTATTATACAAACAAGGCATGTATGACAAGTTGATAGACCCAGAAATCAGGAGGTCTCCGCGGACAACTTCCCAACCTGGAATATCACTCCGCGTCCCGCAGTGCGGGTGCGATTCAGCCCTCGTTTTTCATATTTCTAGGCCAAAACTTGAGCTTGCATATTATGAATTGCGTCATTTTACCTGATTTTACTTACAAGCAGTAATGGTAATAAGCAATTACATAGGTACATGCACCGTTGAGGTAGGAACCACGGTTACCCTTGCAAAAACAAGCTTAAAAAATGTTCTGGGTAAAGGAAGCTGAAAAAAAGGGAGATAGGGAGGGGGTGGGAAAAGACTTTAAAAACTTGGAGCGTCCCTACCAAAAAGGGAGAATTGTCAGGTTTGAAACAAGGGATGGTCCAAGGAGTTACTCCTTGTACTAACTGAGTAGTTGCCCTTGTCCAAGATTAACACAGGCCTTCTGTAGTGGGCAAATGACTTGCACCAATTACAGAAGGCCTGTGAAGACCCCCCCCCCTCCCCAAATGCTTATCATGCATGGCCATACATAGATTGGCAAAGTAACAACATGATTGTAACACCTGTTACGTATGTTTGAGAGGTTGTTTATCATGGACATAGGAAAGGTACACATGCTGTATACTTTGTCTATATCCCGTGTCCATGATCAACCACTTCCCAAAACAAACATAGTCATCTGGAGTTACCAGCATGTAAAGCTGAGCTTGCGAATCAAAGTTTGTGTTGTTATGATAATATATTTGTCTCCTTGAACCAAGTTTCAGTAGATATATCTTTCTGATCGCAGTTTCGAGTTCATCCTGGTGCCAGGTTGGTGGTTTCCAGCAGTTTATTTTGTTGACTCGTCTTCGCTTTTTTTACTGCTCTTTTGAGTTTGGAAATAATGTTGCTTTGTTGTTTGTTAGCAGTTTTGTGCATCACATCGTTGGTCAGGCATAATGCGCCTTCCAGGTTGCCATAGTCCTTAGGATGGGAGGTCAACCAAGATGCCGCTAAAAAGCAACACCCTAGCTTCCCCAATTACACCACTTGGTCCATCATGAGATGGTGGTGGTAATTTGTAATTACCTTCATGATGCATCACTGAGCATTATGGTATGTAATGAGAGTAGAATTCCTTTGATTGATGATAACTCCTTTGTTGATGATTATGGTTTATCAAGGGAGTTTGGTTTATCCAGAATAGACTGTTACTAGATAGCTTGTACATCCCGGTTTTGTCGGTCTGAGGTCGGCCGCCCAGTTTTTATTATTTTGTTTGACATGTTGTAAGTGCATAAATCGAAGAATTTTACACTATTTATGATAAAAAGTAGAGTAATAGTGAGCTTTCTAAAAACTAGACTTAAAAAACGTAGCCTCAGAATTGATCCTGAGAAATGATCTTATTTATTATAAACATAAATGCAGTGTCATCCCCCTTATTACAAATCGTTTTTGGGCTGTAAATTGTATATATTTGTACAAGGAAATACTTTCAGATTTGATTATATAATGTTTATATATGTATGTATTATAATTAATATCTTAACCCATTTTTATCAATTTTACATATTTAACCTAGGTCCAGTGCATGCCACCCCTTGTCTTTTTAATGTGACTGTCTACTGAAAACCATTGTTTCTGCAATGTTTGTGTGTTATTGTTGTTTAAAAGAATTTAATTTTAAATTATGAACATCCGAATTTCTGATGTCTGGAGTGAGAAGAGATTTGGACAGCAACTCCTTGATTTCATACAGTAACTAAACATTGAGACGCTCGGTATTGACAGGTACTGAGCATCCATGTCAAAGGTTATAATAAAGAGTCACATGAGATCCTGGGGGGTCTTTCAATTAGAAAGAGTGATCCTTTACTAAAGCAAGTTATCACATCACTATCACATCGCTCAAAATTATCACTCACTCGGTGTTTCCATTAGAGAAAATCTCTCCCAAATCGCTCACTCAGAATGTATATAGTTCCATCAAGTGACTGAGCGATCTGAAAGCGAGACCCCTAGCAGGTATCGCTCACTCAGTGAGTGAGCGATAAGATTGCGATTTTGGCTGTTTCTAATTGAAAGACCCCCCTGGCTAACAACTTCACCAGTTCTGATATATGTTTATTTGTAGTTTAGACCTGCTGCATTGTCAATCACTTTATGCAGACAGGACTCCAGAGGAGACTACAATGCCCAAGAAGACACGCATCTGTTGCAATCCCTTATTCTTGTCAACCATCGTGGTATTGGCACTTTTTGTGATAAGTACATTTTTCCTCCCTTCCACCAATGATACTGAGGTGGAAATTACCCTGGACTCCTTCAATCACCTAGCAAACAAGGATGATTTCTTCCATCATGTTGAGGATATGCAAAGACTTCAGAAATCTATTATATTAGAGCTTAGCAAACTGGAGCAAAAGAGAAACAAGCTGAGAACGAGCGTCACTAAGCTAGAAACTCACAACATAGAGTATGAGTCACAGCTCAAGTATTATGAGTCTTCTATTGCACAGCTTAAGGTCGACGTCCGCAGTATGCTTCTGACCCATGCGGAAACTCTAAAGGACTATCCCCCTATATCAATACCTCAAAAACTCAACCCCAGCAGCTTGTCAGCCACCTCTCTGCCAAACAAAGATTCACAAAGTATATGTACATTTGATACATGTTTTGACTATTCACGCTGCAGCGTGCTATCGAATTTCCCGATATACCTATATCCTATATCTACCGACAATCCTCTGCTTGCATCCTTCAAAATGAGTCTAACAAACTCTAGACATATCACACAGGATCCTGACCAAGCTTGTATATATTTAGTGCTTCATGATGACGGTAACCTTAAGTATGACAGCCTACCTTACTGGCACGGTGACGGCCACAATCACGTCATCGTAAACACCAAATTAGAAAAGCTTGATTTACCCTCCAACCGAGCCATCCTCGCCCAAGTTGAATTTTTCGATGCTAACATCAATAGCGAGTTTTCTGTTACTTTACCAAAGTTGAACAGCCATCCTGTGAAATACAACCAGTTGCCATTGTTACTCCCAGTTCGAAAAGAATATCTTATCTCACATTATGGTAGACTACCGACAACTGGACTAGATGAATCAAGTCAAGAATTTATCAATGCATTTACAAACCTACATTCTGAAGCTCAATCTGTCAACATCATGAAAGGATGCGCAGCTCTGAACCCTTCATGTAACTCTGAAAAATGGTGCTTATGCTCTGACCATAAGTCAAAGGCTACAGAGAAGCAGTCAACCTTTTCAGTCATTCCCAATACTCGTTTTATGCCCCAAAGCGAATTTGGAACAAGGCTGAATGTTGCATTGATGTCGAGTTCTGTGCCTATAATACTTGGAACCCATTATAAGCTTCCAATGGCTGATGTTATACAGTGGAATAAGGCTGTGGTGTCACTGCCATCTCAGCGGGTTACTGAGATGGTTTACATCATCCGCAATATACTAGAACCAGATATAATGGAGTACAAGAAGCAAGGACGTCTTATATTTGAGAACCACCTGTGTTCAATACCTAAAGTTACCAAAACACTGATCAACCTACTTAGGTCTCGTATAAATATACCACCACCTCCAGCTCCAACACCCATCTCAGAACGCGTATATGGAGAGAATCATCCTATGCTAACTTTCCAGGCCAAATCCGACCACAACAAAGAGGAGATTTATGGTCCAATAGAAGACCCCTACCCTTCTGCAGTTTTTCAGAGAAATTTTACTGCATGGCAAGGATCACAGCCGAATGCTATAGGATGTGATACACTGTCTAATCTTTATCCATTCACTCCTTGGGATCCTATTCTACCAACAGACGCTAAATACTATGGTGAGTGCACATGATATCATCATATGGATATGATGTGGATGTCTTGGGTAACACTTTATGTTAGTCTGTGCGGCTGAATTCTTCTTTTGCTCTAATACATTAACATAATGCCAGTCAGCTAGTGAAAAGTATATATAGTGCTATGACTATGAATTCTAACTTGTAATTGCAGTACTTGCTGTTTTTATCATGTTGATGGTCAGCTTGTTTTGTATGTGTTGTAGGGTCTTCCTATGGATTCCGACCTGTAAATGGTGGTGCAGGTGGCAGTGGAAGAGAGTTCAGCCTGTCATTGGGAGGAAACTATCCACGAGAACAGTATACTAGTAAGTCCTAACTTTGTCAAGCATCTACTTTTGTTTGTTACCCCTCAAAAAAAAAAGTAGCCGCGTGACACGGCTAAGTAAGTCCTACTTAATTCAAAGAAGTTCCTGAAAATCAGAACTTGTTTAAACAGCAAAGTAACTAGAATCTCCACTAACTGATGAATCCCACAATTGGGTAAGGGTAAGGAACTTACCACTCCATCCAGCGGACTCCCAGTATTGTTGTAAGGAGCACTGCTATTGCCTAGCCCTAGGGCATTCAAATTACTTTTATTGCTAGATTCAGCCCTACTTTTCTCATTTCCGTATAATGACTTGTCATGTGGGACGTATATTATTTGTTACAGTTGTGATACTGACATATAATCGAGCTGAGCTCTTACAGCAACAGTTAGCACAGTTTAATGGTTTGCCCTATCTCAACAAAGTGGTGATTGTTTGGAACAACCCAAGCTATCCAGCTCCTACGCTGCAGTGGCCTAAACTGCATGTTCCTATACAAGTAGGTGCAAAATGTGTGTAAAGCTCAGTATTCTGTCACCTCAATTTTTGTTTCATTGTCTTCTGGAATGGTGACTATGATAAACAAGAAAACGAAGACACCATTATTATGTCCCCAGAGGACTTAGCTCTTTGGTGAACGGTAAATAAGAACGGCTTGAAAATCAAATTAATTGGGGAGCAGAATTAGTCCGGTGGCAGCCTATGCAAAAAGTGGCTAGAAAATGGAAGGTTTGAAAGGTGTGTCTGGTTGATTTTTCATGTTGATTGCAATGGTATAAATGAGCCTTACACAATGCTGCACCCGGATGTTTTGAAACCATTTTTTGATCACTTTCTCTTTTGCTGTCATGGTTTTCCGGCAATAAGCCGCACTAAGATACATTAGTCACAAGGAGTAACATCTCCTTGCTAGTCACTATAAATGTACTTTCAGGTTTTATTATCTCTATGCCTGTGTTCTTATAGGTGATAAAAGCAAGCAGGAACACACTGAATAATCGTTTTATGCCTTACAAAGAGATCGAGACAGAGGCAGTATTATCTATGGATGATGACATGTATCTCAGACATGATGAGATCATATTTGCTTTTAGGTGAGTTATGACAGATGGGTGCCTGGGGCTGGATTAATCTATCAAAAATCACCCCCTCCTTTTATGGGACTTGATTCCGAACTCCTGTGACATCAATCATATGGTAATAAAAGTGTAAAGCTGGGCTGTTAGAAAAAAACAAGCTAAAGTCCAAAGGTCATCATTATTGCACATGCGTACTCATGAGTATCTGTATAATTGAAACACTGACCAAGAGGTAGGAGCACACAACTGCTCACAAAATCAGCTTTTTTCAGTTCACAAGCAATTCTGTTAGTTGTCTTATTTCTTGTTGGAGATGCACAACTACAATTTAGAATGCACATTTGAGCAGAACAAGGGGTTTTGAATTACAAGTAAGGAGTTTATGTATGTACTTACATTTTTCTGTGCTCCATTGGCTGCCAAACAGAGATCAGAAGTGTATTATCCCTTTAAGCAAGCTTGATGCCCATCTCAACATATTATTATATACTCTATGGTATTAATAATTTAACCACAGTTAGAGGACACATGTCACAGGTCATTCAATTCTACCACTGCTACCTCTGCCACCCTCTTTCATTGATTAAAATCAGGGAGTCTGATCACATGCCATATCCTGAACCATGGTTGTTATAAGGGCGAGGCTGTGTCAGATTGATCTCTGTTTGTAGTCAGGTCCGAACACACCAAACCAAACCCCAGTAGTCAATGGACCAAAGTGGGATACGAACCCACTATCTTCAATGCTTGCGCACTGACGAGCCGAGCACACTAACCAACTGAGCCATCCCTTCCCTGTATACTCGTGTTGCAGCTTACATGGCCAATTGGTCAGTATGTGAGGTTGTCTTTTCTATTATTGTTAAGGTTTAACTCAGAATCGCATAAATGTATTAACTGACCAACAATGTAAAACGTATATGTGAGAGCAACTCGTCTCGTGAAAAGGTCACTTGCAAGCTTTATCCGCGATCTCATCGGTTGTCCTAAACAATGATAATCATCTTTTCATAATCGTATAGTTAGCCTCATCTCGGCCTTAATTGCAGGGTGTGGAGAGAGTCTAGAGATAGAATTGTTGGATTTCCAGGAAGATACCATGCCTGGAACATGAATGAACATAAATGGAATTATAACTCAAATCATTCATGTGAGCTTTCCATGATTTTAACAGGTGCTGCCTTCTTCCACAAAGTAAGTGAATATATTATGTCTAGTTCAAGTTGGTAACTAATTTTAAAAGACAAGAATAAAAAAAAAGTTAATCCTCAATTGGACTGGTCATTGCCATACGTCGAATAGCTTTCCATATAATTTCAGTGTGAGACCTGATTATTGTGTTGTTGAGCCAATAAACCACTATAATATATTTTGAATTGCATTGCAACCAGTATGAACTCAGGAACAATCATCAATGCAGTTCTCCTTTGATATAGACAGTTTGTCAGATTTTGTACATGAATTTAATTTAATATTCAGATTCTCTTATTTTAGTATTACATGTATCAGTACACTTATGAGATGTCGCAGGCTATCAGGGATAAAGTTGATGAGTTCATGAATTGTGAAGATATTGCAATGAACTTCTTAGTGTCACATATTACTGGAAAACCACCAATAAAGGTAAATCAATAACGGATCATGACTTGCTTACTGTACGTAACAAAGGGCAGATAACTAACCGTTGCTTTGGATTATCAGTACCATAAAGGTACACACCCGAGTGTGCTGGGGGCTTGAACACTCAACCTTTGAAAGTTCCCACAGTGAGACTCAAACCAACAACTCCTGCAGCATCAAGCGCCTGGCAGTGAATTGCAAGCGCCCTAACCAATTGCACCATCTCCAAAAAAAGAATGGGTTGATGGCGCCAATACCAGAAACAATACCAGTACCAGAAATATATGAATATTATAAGTTTCTATTTTTTTGGGCAATAACTCATGAAGCATGAAAATTATGTGTGGATGCGCTGATGGTATAAACATACTATATGTCGGGATGTGCTGTGTGGTCATCATGTTAAATCCAAAACTTCAAGTTGATCGCTGAAGTTCTCTGCGCACATTAGAATGTTGAGGCACAGCCCAGTTTTTTACCTTGTTATATCTTGTAACCAGTCCTGACACTCATATTTGAGTTTTGTCAATTTTACAGACTACCTCACGCTGGACATTCAGATGCGCTACATGTGGAGATGAAGCCTTGTGGATTGATGAGTCTCACTTTAACGAACGGCATCAATGTATACAGTTCTTCACTCAAGTGTATGGTTATCTGCCCCTGGTTTATACTCAGTATCGCGCAGACTCTGTCTTGTTCAAAACCAGACTTCCTCAAGACAAAACAAAATGTTTCACTCTGGTTTAGGTTTTGCGATCAACCCGAGGGCTGTATATTTGTAGATATTTGTTTTTTTGATAGCTTATTTTTATTTGTGTTGTCGTGCTTTTTTACGCATACATGTAGGTTTTCAGATGTGTGCTGTTTTGAGGTGCAATTGAAACATTTGAAATGATTGATGAAAACAAAGATTAAGCCGAAGACACTACGCTGCAAAATCAGTAGACTCTGTCCTCTTGTTGAGTATGGAGTGTCTCATATAGTTGTGAAACCTGTACCACCAGGAACAATGCGCTATAAGTTATTAGCATATTATGAATTTAGGAGTTGCACCCATTTTAATCTAAAGTGTTATACACTGTTTTTATAAAATTGTTTTTGTATCATAGATCAATCTCCTTGATTATATATATATCATTTATTGTCAGGTTGGCTTGACAGTCTCTTTCAATGAGAATAAAAGTTGAATTATCAGCTAAGTTCTTGTATGCTACCATCATGCTCATTTCTCAATCATGAAAGGGGCATGAATTATAATCACGCAATGAATCATTTGGTAATGAATCTTTTGCAGCTCTCCTTCCCTCAATTGACTTATGCAGATTTTTCACACTCTGGGAGGAGGAAGGAATGTCGGTTGGTCATGAAGTAGCCTATATTTTGATTTTTTTTACTGGCACCTTGGTTTCATCAAGGAGTTAAAGACAACTCCTTGGTTTCATATAAGTTATCTTCCAATAACTCAATAATACACTAGAGCCATTAATAACACTAAACAACATTTAGTTGTCATGAAATTCAAGTCTAATAGACAGTTTTCTGAGCTCTGATTTAGGCCTCAGTTCGGAGTTGTCCTCTCTCCAGTTTGGTACTTTTAACCCACGCCGCATAGGAAAAACTGCTGAAAAGAGGGTTATCTTGATAACCGCTTATAATAGGATAAAAATTATTTTTGATTCAGAATCTGCAGCATTGAAAACACATATGGACATAGTTTGGGAAATCATTATAAGATTTGGATAGTCAATTATAGCATTTTCGGCCTGTTTTGCGGACAATTTGGCAGAATTTTTCATGAGTTTCGTCCATAGATTTAAAAACAGTATAGATAGGTCATTGTGTGCTCCTGTCTATCCAATAATATGATAGCTACTTTAGCCTCAGATCTAGGAATTTTAGCAATCTAGACCATAAGGCTGGGTGTCACATGACTGTTAGTAAAACGACCTTCCAGCCAATCATGTTCTTACAACATTGCGATTGGCTCAGAAGTCGATTTACTCAGTATAGCCTTCTCTCATTGGACACTTTCTGATAAGGTTAACACCATGAAAGACAAAAGGTGCTGACTATAACCCAACTGGCAGTTACGCTATGCATAACGCGACACTGCGGGTGGCACAATGACGATACGGGTGGGGACTTAATGCAAAGTTACTGAAGCCCAATGTCCTATCTATACTGTTTTTAAATCTATGGTTTCGTCACTAAAATTAATATTTATCAACATTCAAGCCTCCAATGATTTGGAAACCCTGTCTCACAGGGTTTTCAATGGTGCAGACTCTGAATCAAAAATCATTTTTATCCTAACATAATCGGTTTTCAAGATAACCCTCTTTTAGCAGGTTTTTCCTATGCGGCGTGGGTTAAAAGTACCAAACTGGAGAGAGGACAACTCCGAATTGAGGCATATTTGAGAGCTCAGAAAACTGGTGTTTCTGATATAAAACTCATTTATGCAATAAAAAGACTGGGTAACCCAAAAATTAAATTTCACCATATCTGTAAGGAAATTTTTTCCTCAATTCATGGAAAGGTAAATTGTATCATGGGTCTATGGATTTACATAATGGTTTTTGCCGCCTGCTTTGAAATGGTTAATCTATACAATACATGCAAGTTAATCAAATTATCTATATGCATAATATGTACAGTCAGTGGAAAAGCCAAAGGAACCATATTGTTTGACACCTTTCGAAGATAAAGAACCATGAACCATGCGTTCATAAACATTTGCATAATACACAACTGGAATTTATTATTTTTAATTTTTTTTATTTCTGACGACATGTTTTGCTAGCAGTTGGTTGACTCATGCACCTTTAAATTATCCAAAAATTAGTATGGTTTATTACATGCTAATATTGCCAAGATGCTGCCTCTGCTTGTCTTGAAACTCCGGGAGCCAGTGGCACATCCATCTTTTCACAACCACTGATTAATATATATTCCTTGAAAAAACATAATTTAGTCCAAACTTGCCGACTAGATATAAATTAAAAGTAACAATCTTTTTTATTTAAACAGATAATGCAACCAGGTCTGACCTCATTTCATGTGCATTGGTGGTATTAGCCAATGATACAATACCTCTATTTATTTCCCCATTATGTTATATATGAATCATGCCGTCTTGCTAGCTCCAAAGGCCTGCTTCAAAACGTGATACTCACCATGAAAACCACTCAAAGTGTAGCTCAAAACCTGTTTTTTAATATATATCATTTCTGTCAAATCCTGAATATTGCAAACTTTTTTACAAGCCTGGAAAGACCACCAATCGAAATTTCTCCAATTTTACTGCACATTTCCATTGCCAACATGGACACCATCGAAGGCTATAAATGCATTATGCTTTAGATTTCATATCATTTTATTTTTCGAATTTCAATTCTTTACACATTTGTGAATATTTCCATAGTATTCTACAACTCATCAATGCAATAGCTCGGCAGTGATTGGTCAAATAGGGGTGTTGTACCAATGTGATCACCACTTCATGGATTGATATTTTTCTAAAGCAATCCAGCTTTTCTTCTATCCTTCATTTGTTTAGTACATGCTTGGTCGTGATATTGGTTCAATTACAAGCACTGCCAACGAATGTAAATTAAGATTGCTCATCCTAAGAAAGAGTGTTGTGACCACCCAATTAATAAAAGAAGTAGAGGCTTCCAGTAAATAAGTTGGCAGCAAAATCATATGTACAACAAATTGAACATACAGCGACAATTACCAAAAGTTCCATCGCTTTTCCAGTAAATGAATTGAGTACCCATTCGACATCATTTTTTCATTGCTGTTGGGAGATAAGGCCCCAGTAAGAAAAGCTCCAAGGTAGGCTGGGAAACTCCAAATGCAGGCAAATTTGATCATACTGGATCTAGGTTGGAGCACTATTATAATTAAGATTTTGAGCACGAGTGGCCGTGAACTCGACCAATTATACATTGCTCCCATTTGGCAACAGGGACAGGCCGCAAACCACTCAAAATATTGATATGTGATAAGAAAATGTGTTTCAATGTAAGCTGTCCGGAGAATCTGAAAACAAGTTATTTTCTCAAGCAAAAAACCCCACTAGCTATTATCTACCCCAACTTTACAACGCTCTTTGCAGGAGTCATCTTAACAACTTGATGACTACACCGGGACCAGACTCTGTCTGCTGATGCTGAACATATATAAATCTACATGTCTAATCGATAGAACTACGGTCCTTCCTTGTGAGCAGTTATCATCACTTCATGCTAACCCCCCTGCGGTCTCCACTGGTAACTGGAGATACCATAGAGACGTGACAAAATCACAAAGGTGTGACTGCCATTTACGATGAAATAATTGTCACATGTTTAGTATTTAAATAAAATGTATATTAATACCGCACAGATTTAATTATCGTGCAAGCGGTCGCCTGATGATGCTGTCTAACATACCATCTGGAGGCCTAGGCTAGCCAATGTGTTAGCTCCAAGTCAATACAGTCAATACATTGGCAAGGGCCACTAGACCAGAAAACGCACCCATAGAAAAATATAGGATCCTGATGGCAGCCTTGTACTTACATCTTATTTCTGAGAAACTCACTCGGTTGCTAAGTCTTGGCTAGCATTGGTAGCAAAATAAATATGTATATATGTATATCTATTTCAATTGATTCAAGTTTTAAAAAAATAAGCTCATCAAAATGTATAAGGAAGTCAGATTATTTAGCCACATATGTAATTGCAGAATATAATGGTATTCAAGTTAGTTTTGCTTGGAACATCTTAGTTGAAAATCAGGACACAATAGAATTAAATCAACAAATTGCTGATGGCAGTCTGCCAGTCCCAAGCCTGAGCGTATGACAAGCAGATTTCTCAATTAATTTCTTCTCTTCTTTTTATTTTCTTCCTTCTGGGAAAGAATGATGAGCAGCTTCTGGAATATCTGAATAAAGTCGAAGAACAGGTCCACGGAGTGCCTGTAAGTAAAGTATAAGAAACTTCTGCACAAATAGAAAACTTAAACTCAGATCACATCTTTACACAGACCGTATGTATCATTATAAATATCTATAACTGGTGAGAAAATGCTTAGTTGAAAAGCAGCGCTGACAGTGGTACGCTCAACTGAATATAAATCAATATACTGCTGATGCTTAATTTTCAGTATTGTGCAGATCTATAGCAATGAGTGTTTATATTGTGGTAAACTTAAGCAATGATAAGTAGTTACATGTCACTATGATAAACATCAGGCAGCAGTCTGACAGAGAGTCAGTAGGCTGACAGGGATGCTGCTTCTGCTGGGTTTTTGTTGGCAAGGAGAGTTTATGTTTATCTGTGGTAGGTATAAGAAAATATGAGATTTAAAGATGTGCATGTATAACTTATAGATGTGATGTAAGCTACATACCAAATGAAGTCATCATCTCCCATTCTCCTCTTCTCAATAATCATCTGGGTGTCGTACAAGACAAACAGACAGAACACAACGAGTCCAATGTACACCTGAGCCTTAAAAATAACAACATAATCTCATGGAACACATTCGATAACCAGATAACAACATTACAAGCCTTTCTGACACACTGTCAGGTTGCAATCTCAGCCACTTATTTACCAGACACAGTCACAGACAGTGTTAAAGGAGAGCCCACTTCACAGGTATAACATAGAGTTGATAATAATGTATTCGCAGCGACTATAGTCTCCGGTATTGGTATGTTCAGGCTTTACATAGACACACATATTTGAGTTTTATGAGGTTAAACACTATTTGTTATTTGCAGAACGTCTTACTTGAAATATGATGGTGCTTCTGAAGAAGAGGTTGGCAAAACTAGCCAGCATCATCCATCCGACGACAGACATGAGGGTACCTGAATTCATATAGTAGAATAGTAGTGACATGACTAAATCTGAATTTTTGATTTTCTGATACATCAGCCATAAATACGCATATTTAGGTAGTGAAATGATTAGGTAAATGGCCACAAAATTCTTCACATTACAGCAAGAAGAAGGAGATCTGATTACTTAGGTTACAACACTTGCCAAAGTATTGAATTCCAGATAAAAAACTATACATATCTATGAGCAGCTTTGTAATTGTATCGTTCTATTCTATTTCAGCAAAAGCTAGGAGGAAATCGAACAAAAAGTTACACAAAACAAAGGTTGCCTCAACAACAGAAGTAGATTTGGCCGAAGATATACCCAAACTTATTCATAGTTAGAAAGGTAGCTGTTGAATGGTCTCTCACCTCCAAGATAGAGATATGCTCTCTCTCTGCTGAAAAGGGCAGCAAGGGTAAAGGATCCAAATATAACACAAGCTCCCATGAAGGCAGTGGTGATGATGCTCGGGTCAAGGAAGGCAGCATATCTCAGCAGAGGTCCCATAGACATACCTGTAGTATAATAAGAGAGTGATATTAAATACAATATACACAATATTCAACCTATTATGTATATGACATACATAGCCCAAAGCATATACTGTGAGTATGGAGGAGGACACACCAGTACCCAATAGGTTCAGATCGCACAGTGAATAAACGAAGCAGGATAATGTCACTGTGTTTCCATGAGATCGAGTCTGGGTAAATCCCAGGGCTGTTTGATCCATAGAAATGCCTCCCGGCTGTGCAAACCATGGCTGTAGATTGGGAGGGGCGGGTTCAAATTTCGACGTCTGTAGATGATCGAAATGAATGTACCTTTTGAGGGCGAGCCAATTGGTGACAACTCAACTTGAGCTCAAAATTTAGACAGTGATAAGCATGTCATGCTGAGGGATTAGGATAGTCTCAAACTTTACAAAATACACAATTTAATTTCCTTTCTACAAGCCCTCCTTGCATCATTTACCAATGAATTTGTACACATCATCTAACTTGCGTGCTGCGTGACTGACTCATAATCATTCATGCAAAGTGGTTCCTTAGCAGTCAGCACAATGAAATTATGGGAACTGTACCATATGTTGTCACACACAGATACTCAAGTGAAGATATAATAATCACATATCAGAATGATAGACTTTCACTACCAAGATCCCCCTTCGTAATAGAGCATTCAAAGTCAGAGACCATCTCGGATCAGATTAAAACCATATCGAAAACTATCAGAATTAACCTTTGCCTAGCTCACAATTTCATTTGTAAACAAAAGTTTGTTTTAACGGAGAACCGATAATTCTAGGATAACTGATGAAGGGATACTGCCAGTCAATTATTTTAGCTAAGAGTTGAATATTTTGCGATCATTATAATTTATATTGCATGGTTGGCTCAAGGAGTTGTAGGTCTACAACTCCTTGGTTGACTGGATGTTAATAGTTGTTGTTTACCCACTGCCATCAGCAGACTACCAATGGCCGGCTGATTTTTTCAATATTAATAAACTATGTCAATGTGTTACTGGTTATTGCCGAAAAATATGTTACACCTTTCATGATAACCACAAGTCAGACATACCTTAGCACACCATTTCATCAGATAAACATGTTTTCTGCCAATAATCTGCAGAAAAATTCTAACATTTCAAAAGTCCACCATACCTGTGAGGGCTCCGATTCCAGCAAGCATACCGATTCTTTTAGGAACATTCTTTTGCTCATGAGGTGTGGCTTTCATCCAGAAGATCAGTCCAATGGAGGCTATGGCAGTCAGGAAACCAGCCTCCTTAAACAATACATGAAGAACGCGGTCAACTTATATATACCATACCGCTGATGTAGATCCAAAAACTCAATTAGATAGGCTTGTTTTAGTAAGTTTCTGACCATATGTTAATACGTACGCTACATGCCCCCACCCCCCCCCCCCAACTAGCATAATAAAGGTGAATATGTTGTGTACAGTCTAGTAAGTAAAAGAGAAACTCAATTGTGATCGTAATTCAGCCAGGCCGACTAAAGAAGAAACTGAACAAACCTGCATAAAGCCCATAAAAGTGTTGACATATGCTCCAGCAGTGGCACTGAGCAGGGCTATGAACAGGCAACTGTATACACTCTTCAGATGTGTCTGTACTGTAGCATCACTACAAGTATTCAGAGAGTAAGCATGCTCAAAAGCCGACCTTTATTCCAATTAATACAGAAGGAAATGACAAGCTCACATTTCCTAATACGGTTCTTGTGTGTACAGTATCAAGAACATCAAATCTACTGAACTAAGAAATGAGAATTTACATACATACTATTCGATATGATTTTGTAACTGAAGGAGGAATCATGACCATGCCTCGATGTATGCCTAACCATGTGATGGATATGTACATTGAGTGTCTATTCCGTTGTATGTCTATGATGATGGAGATTACCAATTATTATATATGGTCTATTATTATTAGATGAAGACCATATGGTCCGCTTCTGATCTCTTCTCAAACACAAAACTTTCAATAGCTTAACTGTAACTCCTAGTTGTGACACAAACTGATGACTCCTCATAACCTCTTCTCATCTTTAGTTGCAAGTAGTGTAATATAGTAGTTAGTAGGATCAAGGTGGTAGTAACAATTAACTTATCTTACAGTTGTTACATGTTATTGTTAGAGTGAGTAATGAATAGGACAGTTGCATCTGATTGTTCTGACAATATCTTACTTGTTTACTGGTGATAATCAGTTGAAAATATTTATTGAACATCTCTGGACCTGGTGATGCCTGGTGTGGTGGGTGTTATTTAGTAAAAAAAGTAAGTAATAATAATTATATATATATATATAATATATATTGATGGTAGTTAGGCGAGAAACTTACATATGATCAAACTTTCCAATGGCAGCCCATCTGTCAAATCCTTGGGTACTCATATTGAGGGATATTCGTGATGACAGGTTAGAGGTATTCTACTTGATGCTCTGTAGGGGTTACTGAAAATAGAAATGAAACTGGTCTCTTGCAGTATTCCACAATTCCAAAGTCTTCCAGTTGTGATTTTGTTGTGATCATGACGTGTTGTTATCACTGGGTCTGATTGGCTTGTATGTTAGGCTCATCCAATCATATTCAATAAGTTTCACTTTCATAATACAATGACACACCTACAGCCTTAAATAATTTTATTTCTCTAGATAACTACATTCTGTTGTAATTTAGATTTCTGTCACACTCTGTGTAAAATAGAAATAGAATAAGATACAATTACTGCAGAAAAATAGATCCTTGTGGTTATCTGGCCATATCTGACAAAAAAGTATTTTTTGCAGAGTGGATTCACGTGTAAAGCCCACGTGACCACTGACTCGATCCTTTTCCCTGGGTCCATCAAAGAAGAACATCGTCATATAGTTTTTGACTGGTTGTTTATCTGGACTCAATTCAAGATGGTAAGTGACATCACATTATCTTAAGTCGTCAAAACACTCGTATGAGAATGTTTTATTTGCTGGGGTATATTTTTGAGACTGTCATCACCTCAAATGTTCCAAATAATGAGTTTAAATTCAAGGTCAATAATGGGTTTTATAGAAACCTGACCTTATCAGCTGATGTTGACACTTGGTCGCATGGACTGAATAGCAAGATCAACTTATGAGAGATGCCAACTAGCCAAAATGGTGATTTTTTTATACTCTTGGTTGGATATCTAAGTAATAAATATATCTTTCTAATGATAATCCATTCCATGTTCGTGTATGATCATGATGATGTATTATACACACACAACAAACAACAATGAAAGACACAATGTTATTGTTTATTATGTATTTTGTATTTTGTTTATTATGTATTATGTATTATGTTATTATGTAACTTATTGGACTCGACATATCTAGCAGACCAGTTATGGTTAATGAAGATCTACTACCAAGGATAAATGGTTAGCACTGAACTAATGTGATATGGATAATCATATGCATATGGTATACATGTAGTTGTATACCTTACCTAGCCGGTTTTTGGGTCACGTTTGTCTTGAATTGTAATGCTTAAAATTTTCACAAGATGATATTGTAACCTCGTGTTTCACAGCTAGATCCTGTAATCATTTTGTTTGTTTGATATAGGTGAATTTCACTATAGACCAGATCCGTGAGATCATGGATATTAAAACCAATATCCGGAACATGTCTGTGATCGCTCACGTCGATCATGGCAAGTCCACACTGACCGATTCCCTTGTGAGTAAAGCTGGAATTATATCATCTGCTAAGGCTGGAGAGCAAAGATTCACTGACACCCGTCAAGATGAACAGGACAGATGTATTACCATCAAGTCAACGTACGTTTATCTCAATTCTTTACTAACCGCTGTACAGTTTTCAGTAATCGATGTCCCCCTGTAGTCCAAGTCCCAGTAGTCTGGGCCTTGCATCTAAGACCAATATAAACATGCACAAACGCAGGAAGTGACTTGATTTTTATGACCACTGAACTATTTGTGGGTACTCCCAGCCAGAAATAACATGATTATATCCTGACCAGTTGTACCATATTGTTTGTGTTGATCAATGATCGGTTGAAAATGCTAAGCAACCAAGACAAAGGACTTCAAACGAAATACATTGGTTTCAGGCTGTTTTATGCCAAAGCAAGGCTTATTTTATTTCTCTATCTTTTAGTGCCATCTCTCTGTACTATGAGCTGAATAAGAAAGATATGGATGAGATCAAGCAGGAGACCGATAAGTCTCGCGGTTTCTTGATCAACTTGATTGATTCCCCAGGTCACGTTGACTTCTCCAGTGAAGTGACTGCTGCTCTGAGAGTTACTGATGGAGCTCTTGTTGTCGTTGACTGTGTATCTGGTATGTAGAAGTAACAAATTTTTTTTTTTTGTCAATTGAGGAATTAAATACTGGGCAAAGTTGTCCTGGCGAGGTTATTAGATAAATGTTCCACATAGATAGTTGAAGCCTATAATACACATTCAAACAATATTGTCTTTGTTGAATAGGTGTATGTGTCCAGACCGAGACTGTTCTGAGACAGGCTATTGCTGAGAGAATCAGACCAGTGCTGTTCATGAACAAGTTGGATCTTGCTATCCTCACACTCCAGATGCAAGCTGAGGATATGTACCAAACTTTCCAGCGTATCATCGAGAACGTGAACGTTATTGTCTGTACTTATGCTGAGGAGGATGGGCCTATGGGTGACATTCAGGTGACTAGTTTTTTCGCACTATAGACCATTAGATACTACGGTCGCTCAAGGAAATGTGTGCTATTTGTATTCTGTATAGCTCGAAGAGAACTAACAATCTGGGATTAATAATTTGCACAATCTTATCGGTGATGATGTCATTATATTAAGTAGTGCTGAATTTCATGTCCATGTCTCTGTTTCAAGCTATAGATGATTCAATAAGCTCACATTTATTCGCCTGCTTGCAGCAGAGGTTTTTAGTATCTTGACTTGATTGCTCTGTATAGCCATTCCTTATATCCGAAGGATCGATTGCTAAGCCATTGTATGCAGCCTCCTAACATGCTCTTTGTTGAATTTGAAGGTCAGTCCTGCTTCTGGTACTGTTGGTTTTGGGTCAGGTCTTCACGGTTGGGCCTTCACCCTGAAGCAGTTTGCTGAGATGTATGCTGCTAAGTTTGGAATCGACGAGATGAAACTGATGAGAAAGTTGTGGGGAGACAGTTTCTACAATGCTAAGGAGAAGAAATGGCAGAAAGATTCTGCTGGAGGTGGTGTTAGAGCCTTCGCCCAGTTTGTCCTGGAGGCTATCCTGAAGGTACAGTGATTACTGGCTTTGTTTAATTTTAATGTAAGAAACCTCTCTTTTTGAATTCATCTAAAATGCTATCTTCACTGCAACTGTTATTTTGATGAGTAAAATTGGGGCATAGTTGTTAGGGGTTTCTGGTTATGATGTTTGTTTCAAGACGGATCTGAGTTACGATGATTTCATACAGCTGAACCAGTCGAGGCAGATACATATGCTTGTGTTGGTCATAAATCCAAGTGAAATTGATATAAATACTTATGTGCTTGTCAGGTTTTCAAAACCACAATGGAAGGCACAAAAGAGGATTGTCACAAGCTGTGTGAGAAGATGAGTGTCAAGTTGGTTGGTGATGAGAAGGAACTGATCGGAAAGCCACTGATGAAAGTAGTCATGAGAAAATGGCTGCCAGCTGGTGATGCTTTACTTCAGATGATAACCATGTACCTGCCATCTCCTGTCACCTCTCAGAAGTACAGAGTTGGTAAGTAACTCACGGACAGTAAGTTGATGCTTACAAGCAAATGTCATAAACTTATCAGGCATGCATAATGCTGTCCTAACATTTGTCGGAATAGTAATACCTCTCGTTAAACACCACACACTGACCTGCATATCATCGCTGATTTGTTGTTGCAGAGCTGTTGTATGAAGGACCTAATGATGATGAAGTCGCTCTATCCATGAAGTCCTGTAACCCAAAAGGACCTCTGATGATGTATGTCAGTAAGATGGTGCCAACATCTGACAAGGGCAGATTCTACGCTTTCGGGCGTGTCTTCTCTGGAACAATCTCCACTGGACAGAAATGTAGGATCATGGGACCTAACTATCTTCCAGGAAAGAAGGATGATCTTTACGAGAAGAGTATTCAGAGGTAATGATACTGAACTTTGGCTTGACGAGGGAGTGATGTGGAATAAGGAACACATTGACTTACTAGTGTTATTGTATTTTGAAAGATGTCTCAACATATGACGTTGACTAAGCATAAGTCTGTTATCAGTGAAGACCAACTGAAACCTGAAAGCTTGAGATAATTGAGTTTTAGTGCATTCAAGGCGAGTGCATTTAGGCTGGAGTGCAAATTAGTTGGATTTGATTGTTAAACAAACTCTTATGAAGTTTTGAACTGCTATCTGGGGATGACCTGAAATATGTGGTTTTTTTTATTTCCACAGAACCATTCTCATGATGGGAAGATACATTGAGCCAATTGAAGATGTACCATGTGGTAACATTGTCGGACTGGTAGGAGTTGATCAGTATCTCGTGAAGACTGGAACCATCACCACATTCAAGGATGCCCACAACATGAAGGTAAGATCTTGATTAACTGTTGACTATGAGCCAAAGCACAAAATAACGACAGTACAAATGAAGGGGCCATGTCATGTTCTCATGTTTTGTTACAAGCTTTGCTCGAGTGACGGTGGTCCTAGTGGATTTGATAGTAAAATTTGTATGAGACAAAAATCCATCGTCTCCTGGTGGTTTTTAAATTGGAGCCTGTTCATGATTGTAAAATACATATGAAAGTGTAATGATCTATTTTAACAGGTCATGAAATTCAGCGTGAGCCCCGTCGTGCGTGTTGCTGTGGAGTGCAAGAATCCATCTGATCTTCCCAAGCTTGTGGAAGGTTTGAAGCGTCTGTCCAAGTCTGACCCTATGGTACAATGTAGTATTGAGGAGTCTGGAGAGCACATCATTGCCGGAGCCGGAGAGTTGCATCTTGAGATCTGTCTGAAGGATTTGGAAGAGGACCACGCTGGTATACCTCTGAAGAAGTCCGACCCTGTTGTCTCCTACAGAGAGACAGTGTCAGAGGAATCTGACATTATGTGTCTGTCAAAATCACCGAACAAGCACAACAGACTGTTCATGAAAGCTGCTGGTATGCCTGATGAGCTCCCAGCTGCAATCGAGAATGTAAGCACATGCTGATATTTATGTAATTCTACTCCACCTGTGCATAGACTTTTACTATGTATTTGGCCATGATGTTTGTTTCAAGACGGATCTGAGTCACGATGATTTCATACTGCTGAGCCAATCAGTCTAGTGAGACTGTTCACTTGTTTATATAGATATTTGATTTGCAAAGTATCTTGTTCATAGGTTTGTTTGAAATTCCTAAGCTTTACTCTTTGTAGGGTACTATCACGCCAAGACAAGATCCCAAGGAGAGATCAAAGATGCTAGCCGAGAAGTTCGAGATGGACCCCAATGAAGTGCGTAAAATCTGGTGTTTCGGACCTGACGGAACTGGAGCCAACATGGTGATCGATGTCACACGTGCTGTACAGTACTTGAATGAAATTAAAGACTCTGTTGTTGCTGGATTCCAGGTAAGTCCTTATTGATAACACAATCGGAAATAATCATAGTGACATGACCTCTCCCCATAAGGAATACCTCCGCTCTAAGGCTTGTCTTGACTTGACGCTGTGGCTTTATCACTTGTTCATTCGGTCATCCAATCTAATCACATGACAACTGACAAATTTGATTTGAGCATAACTTGGAGTAGATACAGTGAGCACCAAAATATCGGTGGATAGTGTGCTTATCCAGATAATCCCTTGCTTATCAGCCTTGCAATCGCAAAGTGGCTAATATGTTGACCATTGCCACCAAGAAAGTAAACGCATACCAAGGACAATGGTGTGTTGTATGGCTGAAATGGATGGCACATGCTGAGAGGACAGGGTGGTGTGTATATAACAGTCTAGGTGCTATTGACGGTGATTGAGCTATTTTGCCAAAATGTGAAAAAATAATTCATAATAACTGAAATCACATTGAACATCCTTGTCATCCTCGGTACAGAGTGTTCATGGTTTGTGTTTCAGTGGGCCTCCAAAGAAGGAGTGTTGTGCGAGGAGAACATGAGAGGAGTAAGGTTTAACATCCATGATGTTACCCTTCACGCTGATGCCATCCATCGTGGAGGTGGTCAGATTATCCCAACCACCAGAAGATGCATCTATGCTTGTCAGCTCACAGCCCAGCCAAGAATCTGTGAACCAGTCTACCTTGTAGAGATCCAGGTATGCTATGTTTTCATCTATTTTTTCAGAACCATTTGTTTATATCCTTCATAGATTATCTGCTGCCATTTGAAAATGGTAAGATATCACTAATGTTTCGGTGTTTTTTTTTTCCTTAATAGGAAAGTATTTCTGAGACCCAAATTATAACACTGTTTGCGTCTGTTTCAGGTGCCATCATCTGCTTCAGGCGGTATCTTTGGAGTACTGAACAAGCGTCGTGGTATCCCACTCGGAAATGAACAGGTTGCTGGAACTCCCATGGAGGTTGTCCGGGCTTATCTTCCTGTAAATGAGTCATTCGGTAGGTGATATATGAACTTTCTCATGCATTTAAACAGTTACGATTTGAATGACAGCAGCGTCTTACCATTCTGTTATGACCTTATACCAGACTGCCAAGAAGTGTTGGTGAACAATCCTATGGGTATTGCACCTTCTCAGAAATTTAAAACTTTGGGCCACATTGTATATAGTTAGCTGAAACTGATCGATTGATTGTTTTGTGTTTCAGGATTCACATCAGCATTGAGAGCTGCCACTGGAGGACAAGCCTTCCCACAATGCGTGTTTGATCACTGGCAGATCATGCCTGGAGATCCATTCGAGCCAACATCTATCCCAGGAACCGTTGTTGCTGACACCAGGAAACGTAAAGGACTCAAGGAGGGCATCCCAACCCTAGACAATTATCTCGATAAGATGTAAGGGTGTAGGGAGATCAGTGTATGGTCTGATTTTTGATGATCAGTTATTTTAATCGGACAAGCACATAGGTCAATAACTCAATATACATCTGCCTCGTGTGAAGCTATAGGGAATTTTTTAACAGCACTACTTATTTATTACTTTTAGTGTGGTGCCAATTGCTCTGCATGGTCTATTTTGAATATGATGGATGACCCATAAACTATAGAAAATAAACATAAAAATCCAACATCGTCCATTTTCTCTGTTAGCATGATTGAGCATCTTTTTTCTTGTTGTATAGGAGAATTTGGCTCTGGGCCATGTTGAGCCAGCTTGCAATGTGACAACATGTTTTAATTCGTCAAATGATTGCAAAACACAAGATTCAGCTGTAGGGAGAATTGCATTTCATTATAAGAGAATTAATAGTTTGAATATGGTAGCCATCTTACACCTTTAAACTGCAAGGATTTTTAAATAGGCAGGGTTCTTGAAGAACCGCATACATAAAATGACGATGGAGTGAAGAAATTATTATCCAGACGAATACCAATTAATTCTCTTTCCACTGCCTTGGGATTAGCAAGCAGCTCAAGCCGCCTCTGACATGAAATGCTAGTTATCGTACCTGACAAGTCTGTTTTTGGTAGGGAGCCTCCCTGTTTTTTCCACCTCCTCCCTATCTCCCCTTTTCCTCCCTTTTTTTCGGCTTCCTTCCCCCAAAAAACTTTTTAAGCTTTTCGTTGCAAGAAAAACTATGTTTTTCTACCCCGCAGTACATATACCTGTAAGTAATTGCCTATTAACATACTATCTCTCCTCTTTAAGATAAAGTGCAACAATAATATTTGTAAAATCAGGTAAAATTACGCATTTCATAATATGAATGCTCTAGTTTTGGCTTGAGATAAATGACAACAAGGGCCGAATTACACCCCCAATGCGGGACGCGCAGAGTGGTACTCGGGGTTGAGAGTCCGTCCGCGGAAACCTGATTTCTGGGTCTACCAACTTGTCATGTATGCTAGTTATCATTTCTCATGTCCAATGGTGGTCAGAGCTTTGCAACAATTGACTCTTGGATTGAAAAAGTGACACGTTCCTGTTTTGCCACGTAAAACCACAAGGAAATTAGCATAGATCTCATAGCCATCTATCTTTAATTAAAAATAATGTGGGATGAGCTTATGGACTGTATAACTAAATGGTGGTTGCGATATGATAAAGCATCGACTAAAGGATATATGTACTCTACATGCACAGAATTAGCTCAGTTCCTACAGGGTAATATCAGTTGAGCTGTGGATGATACACAAGGGGCATGCGTATGTGTGATTGGTATTGCCCGCATAGGATGACATCCAACGGTCCCATTTAGTTAGATGTGGGGGTAATATTTTGTCCCCTTCACATGTGTAAGGAAGCCTTTTCCTCTTTTACAGTGGGTTGTAGATTCTAAATTACATTCCATGAATGTACAACTGCAAGCAGTGGTTGGTACTTGAAATTATAAAGCCGATTGCCCCAATGTAGTTGATTGATTGCACCATTTGTGAATTGCACCATTTGTGAATTGCACCATCATACTGCAATTCATTTACTTATATTGATTACGTCTGATTTGATTCATTAATATCACAGAGTAAGGATCCTTACTCTGTGTTAATATCCTGCAGTGAGCGAGTATAAAAGATGCATGCTGTACAATTTGAAAGCACATTCAATATGTAATTCATAGTGAAAGCACACTTCCAAAGAGCAGTTATACAACACAGGTGTTCTATCAGAAACAACTTAAAGCCAGCAAAGCTGCAACAATGGTGAGAGATGCATGGACATTGTATTAGCAAGAACACATAAACACCACTGCAAAAAAATTTTTGATGCACAATTATTATTTTATTTTTTCTATTAAATTTTTTATTCAAATCATTTTTCCTATTTATTCTATCATTTCCGATATAGGATGCCTTGACAAAATGTGTAATATAATGTAATTACTCTTCTAGGTTAACTTCACCATTGACCAGATCCGTGAGATAATGGATGTTAAGACTAACATCCGTAACATGTCTGTGATCGCTCATGTTGATCATGGCAAGTCGACGCTCACTGACTCATTGATCAGTAAGGCTGGAATAATATCCTCGGCTAAAGCTGGAGAGCAGAGATTCACTGATACTCGTCAGGATGAGAAAGATAGGTGTATCACCATCAAGTCAACGTACGTTTAGCTTGTTTTTATTTGGAATGATGTGCAATTTATAAGAAATATGTTTTGACTTAATTTTAATTTTTTTTTTAATATTTCATTTGGCAATCTAAGTCATTTTGAGGAAAATGTTTTACATGTAGTGCCAAAACAAAAAACCTTGTATATGTCTCCTGTGTGACAGCTAACAGCCCTACCTTTTCTTTGGTTATACAAAAAATATGCTGCAATGGATAGTTCGGCTGCTCTGAATACTCTTATTGGAATACTGGACATAATTTTCATACATTACTTATTGGTCGATATTACTTGACTAAAATAGAATCATCGCTTTTCCAGAGACTACAGTCCGTGGTTGCTATATTTTCATTTCAATGTGATTTTTCATTTCACAGGGCTATTTCTCTATACTATGAGCTTGAGAAAAAGAATCTTGATGAAATCAAGCAGGAGACCGACAAGACTCGTGGTTTCTTGATAAACTTGATTGATTCCCCAGGACACGTTGACTTCTCCAGTGAAGTGACCGCTGCTTTGAGAGTTACTGATGGTGCACTTGTTGTTGTTGATGCTGTCTCAGGTAAAACTCATCTAGTAACATCCAATAGGCATTTTATTAATTTGAGCTCAGCTTCCTTTCCAAACAGAAATATTCATCTGCTTTTTTAGGTTTTCATTCATCTGATTTCTTAAAAATACATTTCTGCCTTTGATTTATGCAGGAGTGTGTGTTCAGACAGAGACTGTATTGAGACAGGCTATATCAGAAAGAATAAAGCCTATTCTTTTCATGAACAAGCTTGATCTGGCAATCATGACTCTCCAGATGACATCAGAAGACATGTACCAGACATTCCAGCGAGTGATAGAGAATGTTAACGTCATTGTTTCCACCTATGCTGAGGAAGATGGACCAATGGGTGACATCCAGGTAAATAAGGAGGCAGAGCACAAAGCAATTATTGTCTTCAATCTCCAAAACTTTGTTCCATCTATGTCACAAGGTGCCCGTACAGTTCCATAGTCGACACATTTTTCTATCAAACATCTTCATTTGATCGATAATATGATTATCAACTTAAGTTGTTTGTGTTCTTTTAGGTTGCACCTCAGAGCGGTACAGTAGGATTTGGGGCAGGTTTACATGGCTGGGCATTCACTCTGAATCAGTTTGCTGAGATGTATGCGGCTAAATTCGGCATAGCCGAGGAAAAGCTGATGAGAAAGTTGTGGGGAGAAAACTTCTTCAACTACAAGACGAAAAAATGGCAAAAAAGCGACGCCAATGGTGCTGTTCGAGGATTCTGCCATTTTATTATGGACAACATCATCAAGGTAGGTTGTCAGACAGGGTCATAGCAAGGTGTGATAAAATTCCAGGCAACATAGAAAGAATCAAGCACAATTAAGGGTACATGTCCATTCATACAACGGCTTGTTGCTGCAATAGACATGTAATTACTTGATGTTTCTATTTTGTATATTTATGATGGCTGCTACCGAGTACTTTACCAATACTTGAAGTGTTAGATATCTTATCTTGGTTTTTGTCCCTTGAAGGTTGTCAAGACAACTACGGAAGGCACCAAGAAGGAAACAGACACTCTTCTTGAGAAATTAGGCGTGAAACTGACTGGCTCTGATCGAGATTTAACTGGAAAGGCTTTGATGAAAGTAGCAATGAAGCAATGGCTTCCAGCTGGTGATGCACTTCTCCAAATGATCACAATGTACCTTCCATCGCCTGTGACATCTCAGAAATACCGAGTTGGTATGTGTTAGCAATAACGCTATTATTATGAAGAACTTAATTTTTTTTTGTCGCGAGAAATCCAATCTTTTCATTACTGAGAAAAAAGATTACATTATTTTGTGTAAAGTATCACTGATAGATAAAAGATGATGATAATGATACTAAAAATTATAACCCACAGCAGGTGACACATATTTCCTCCATCCTGTTTTTATAGGACTGCTATATGAAGGACCCAGTGATGATGAGGTTGCGGTAGCAATGAAGTCATGTGATCCAACTGGCCCACTGATGATGTATGTCAGCAAAATGGTACCTACAGCCGACAAAGGAAGATTCTACGCATTTGGACGAGTCTTTTCCGGCACCGTTAGCTCCAGACAAAATGTCAGAATCATGGGACCTAACTTCGTCCCAGGCAAAAAGGATGACCTGTTCGAGAAAAACATCCAAAAGTAGGTTTTTTATCCCATTTTATTTTATAATCTTCACTTCCAGACCAATCAAATCTAACTTCTTCTCGCCATAAATATATATATATATATATATATATATATACAGTTAATAGTTATATTCAGAATCAATCATTTGTATGGTAATGATGAAACTTGTGTATTATTTCATCCAATAGATGTATTCTGCCATCTTCCATCCCTAAAATAAAGGTGATTAGAAGATTAAATATCTTCACCTGCCAATTTCAAAATCACCCCTCCAAGTTTTTGCTTTGCAACATTTATTGTTCTAACCGTATCTGAATAATACCACTTTTCAGGACAGTGCTGATGATGGGCAGGAAAGCAGAAACAATTGAAGATGTTCCATGCGGAAACATTGTTGGTCTGGTAGGAGTCGATCAGTACCTGGTAAAAACTGGCACCATCACCACATTCAAGGATGCGCATGGCATGAAGGTTTGTCCATTTACATTTGTGATTTTGCATAGACAGGCTTTTCTGAAAGAACAACTTTAACAAATACTACTGTAATCTCATCTACTGTTATACTATCATATTTACCAAACTTATTTATTTTAGACGATGAAATTCAGCGTAAGCCCAGTAGTGAGAGTAGCAGTGGAATGTCAAAATGCAGGTGATCTACCGAAGCTGGTTGAGGGTTTAAAGAGACTTGCTAAGGCGGACCCGATGGTACAATGTTCCGTAGAGGAGTCAGGACAACATATCATAGCTGGTGCTGGTGAACTACATCTAGAGATCTGCCTTAAAGATCTGGAAGAGGATCATGCAGGCATCCCAATCAAGAAATCAGACCCTCTGGTGTCTTACAGAGAAACTGTTGGCGAGAAGTCTAGTATGGTTTGTTTGGCCAAATCACCAAACCTTCACAACAGGCTGTTTATGTCAGCTGCGCCCCTTCCTGAGGACCTGCCTGAAGCAATCGAAAATGTGAGTCACCAATCGATTATTCTGATTACAGAAACGATTTTATGGGCCATCTTGTGTACAATTGATAGCACTCCTCAGCTCTGAATTGATATTTTATGTCTTGTAGTTGTCTTCTCTTCGTAATGAAAATATTGATTAATATGTTGATATCGTTTGACGCTGTTAATATTAATGGCTCAATCCACACTACATCTAGCCTAGTCTGAGTCCCCCAGACTCTTGCCCCCTGTCTGACGCCCCCCCCCCCTCCCGTATAGCCTTACCTCTAAGACCCCTCTTTTGTCTTGAAAAAAGAGGCCTTTTAGATAAGACCACACCACATCACAACTAAAGATAAAGTAATCAAACAGCTATCAAATCAACTACCTATTTACCTATTAATAATGTTCCCCATTT
Source organism: Membranipora membranacea (assembly GCA_914767715.1). NCBI lineage: Eukaryota > Metazoa > Bryozoa > Gymnolaemata > Cheilostomatida > Membraniporidae > Membranipora > Membranipora membranacea. The sequence continues at coordinate 13,357,982 of OU612065.1, read as the reverse complement.
GATTCCAGGGCTCGATCAACCCAAGGCAAGATCCTAAGGAGAAAGCGCGAGTTATGACAGAGAAGTACAGTATGGACCCTAATGATGTACGAAAGATCTGGTGTTTTGGTCCTGATGGAAATGGAGCTAACCTTATGACAGATGTTACCAGAGCTGTTCAATACCTCAATGATATCAAAGACAGTGTCTCAGCTGGATTCCAGGTATGAAAATCCTCCACAGAAATACTAGTATCTCAATTTATCCTATCCAATACACTTGATAGCGGGTTACATGACAAACACTTGTAATACTGCAATAGCTTCTACTTTCAGTATAGTATAACATCTTTTATTTCTAATGCAGTGGGCAACTAAAGAAGGAGTACTTTGCGAGGAGAATATGAGGGGAGTCCGATATAGTCTCCATGATGCACTGATACATACAGATGGTAGTCATCGAGGTGGTGCGCAGATCATTCCCACTACCAGACGCTGCATGTATGCAGCTCAGCTCACCGCTTCACCAAGACTCTGTGAGCCAGTGTATCTGGTTGAAATTCAAGTAAGTAAATCATTCCCTTTATGTAACAGATTACTTTAAAGTCAACCACCTTTATTTGACCGAATATTTAATGTCTTTTTTCTTTCCTCGAGTAGCGTAGATTACATCTGTCTGTGTTAGGTTTGGTTTTAGGCTGCTTAAAATTAGCCAACCCCCGACAGCCTGCCCAGGCTCGCTTAAAACCATGTAAAAAAATGAATTTCTAGTTTGCTCCTGGTATTTGTATGTTTGATACTGAGTTTCTGAATGCGAAATTATTAGATTTGATTTCCAATTGCTCAGGTACCCTCGGAAGCAGCAGGCGGTATCTTTGGAGTTCTAAGCAAGCGTCGTGGTATCCCAATCGGTAGTGAGAAGACTGCCGGAACTCCCATGGAGGTTGTCAAGGCTTATCTGCCCGTCAACGAGTCTTTTGGTAGGTAACATTAGAAAATGATATCATCTTTGTTTGAACTGTGATGCAAGTTCAGTGTCCGTGAGTGAAAAGAAACAAAAATATTGTCAACTAAGGAAATTACTCCTACGAACACTCACTTCTCTAATCCTATGACCAACAATAAATGTTCTTTTTGACTATTTCAGGATTCACATCAGCATTGAGAGCAGCGACTGGAGGACAAGCTTTCCCACAGCTGGTGTATGATCATTGGCAGATGATGCCAGGTGATCCTCTGGACCCTACTTCGATATCGGGTGCTGTGATAAGTGATACAAGAAAGCGCAAGGGTTTGAGAGAAGGAATTCCAGGCCTTGAGAACTACTTGGACAAGCTATAAATACCTTATACTTTAGATTATGATTACATTTTGTGCATTATATTTACTTTTAGAACAATCTTTACCTCCATGGTAAAATTCAAATATGCTTCCAGAAAACAAAATGGAAATGATGTTACAATACAGCCATAAATTTGTTTATGATGACCAGTAAACACAATTAAAGTTTAACCGAGTTCATAATTAAACACTGAGTTCACTTATGGTAGTCCAATCCAACTCCAAAATCAACACACCATGTAAGAGGCCGATTGATAGTGTTGATCAGATATCAGGAAGACAACAAGTTTCTGAGCACCAAAAAATGTGAGTGTGAAGTCATACAGAAAGAACTTACAGAAGAATAGTCACAGATTATTTAGTTTCCGAGTACAAAGTAAAAATTATGAACGTTTAAGATTCTTGTACTGTATCATAGGATGGACATACAAATAAATGGGAGGTAGGGATGGATGATTATGGGTTATGATAAGATTGTATTGGAGCTGCAGAAACAGAACAATCAACTGTCATGAGTCATCAAAAAATTCTCATCTTCATAACGTACACTACATGTGGGTAAACTTTTCACTAACATCTCAAACGCATCCTTCTTATGTTTCACCTCCGGTAATTCATATAAAGACAAGTTCTTGAGATCTCTGTAATACAAATAGAAAATTTACTGACTACACATGATTTAGACTATTGCAGTGGCAGCTCTACCAACCTTCATGTCATCTTGCACACAAAGCCATTACAAATTTCACACTGAAATGTCTTTGATTACATTTTGTTCTAATTCCTTTTTTTACCTAGTTTGGTTATGATAGATTTCAGGACACCTTCTTTAGTCAGGGCCATAGTTTAGGAAAAATTGTAGGGGAGGCGCAAATCCTCGAGGGTGTTAAGAAACACCAGGTAAGGTATTGTAAGCTCCTCCTGAGTCCCCAAACCAAGCCTCCAAAGCGCTTTAATGATATGATATAAATAGCAAATGGTAGTTTCCAATGAGCTGATTCTGACATAGCATTTTTAGGCCAATCTAGTCAGTATTCTGCGTCCCTGCCTCTCCTAGAACTACGGGCCTGTTGATATCGGACTAATTGGCTAGCTATAACCCACAAAAAACTTATTACTGAATATACCAGATAGTAAAATAAATCTAGTGAGTCAGTCATGCTAAGAGGACAGCTCTCATTGACAAATACCTGCTCTATAAGGAGTTAAAAGTACATACATCTTTGCGGATGATAATTTCATCACGATATGCAGTTTTAGACAATAATTCATTAGCACTCAGTCTTAAAACGTCCCACCAAACAAGTGGATATTCCCTTGGAAACCTCTGATAACCTGTAAGCATTCCCTGTAAGATGAAATGACATCTATATATTCTAGTGTGAGGATACACATTGTGGAACGTGCCACAATCGTTTTGAGATGATCATACCTGAAGTTGGCGATGTTCTCCAGTCCTTTTACCGTCACATTTCCACAGCTTATGATCTCAAGAGTCTGTAGGGATTCACCACAGTTATCAACTAGATATGACATACAAGTGTCATCAAAATATGAACACTTTCGAAATGTTAGCTTCTCCACTGTATTCACATTTTCTGCAATGGATAAATACACTGTGGCGTATTAACAATCGAATAAATTGTATCAATATCTATTTACAAGGTGACATTCATGTTGCGTATTTGCTTGCATGGTATTTTTAAAGATGCTCAGTGTTAATGAGATTATTTATTAATGGCCTGTAATATATCCCATAAAAAACTGAGCTGGTTGTTTTAACACCATCCAGAGTCGTGCTCTTGTTGTCAGCAAGGAGACAACTCCCATTATATATGGCTATAGCTATGGCTATATCAGGGAGTTTGGGACAGCTCAAACTCCCTGATATATGTATATCAATTATTTGATACAAAAATATCTCAAATCCATTGATTAAAAACCATACTAAAGTGGGGAAATCCAATGCTCATAATGGTGGCCTCATCCGCTAGAACTTCAGCCAGCTTGGACTTGTCCCCGGCAACTGCTCCGAGTAAATTATAGTCACTGATAAGTCTTTGTCCACCATGAAACCTTACGCTAGATCCGCATTTCACAAGCCATTCGGCACACGCTTTATCTGGTCCGACTGCTTTTATCCTGTCCTCATCTATCCTAGAAAATAATAAGGAGATACATTATTAGCTTGTCTGTACGTGACACTATCTGTAAGATAGACGTTTTCTCAATTGTAATCAACATGGACTTCATTCAGTGATGCTTCTCAATGTAAATGGCCAGAAGGAAACATTCACCTTCTGCGGCATTCCATATGCACTCACTTGTTGGCTGCAGCATACAACAACCAATAGAATGTCCTGTTATGTTGATTCTGCCGAATGTGCCACTGTGGGATCAAATTTCTGAGCACACCAGCAGCTGTCCGGCTAATGGTTGGGAGTAACGCCATCCTGACTGTATGAGTTGATTCCAATAGAGCAGTATCCCAATGAAAACTACAAAAAGTAATCATGATAGCCAATAGAGATAACCTACTCGAGAAGACTGACTGAAGGACTGACTGCAGGATGGCAGCTTCCAGCCTTGGATCTGTTACAATTTACCCACCAAACATCTAATGCAATCAGTTCAATTGGTCATAATGATGCTCAACACCTTTCATGTAAAAAAAACAAGACTCAATCTATACTAAGGTAATTGGTGACAGAAACGGATTAGCAGATAATTATTCCGAGAATCCCTGCAGTTTTTTTTCATGAATCATAGCATGTCTCAGTTTCTAACTTTTATTTTTCACTGGAAGGTGGTGAAAAAGGTTATCATCATGGTAACCTTGGCATAGGGAAAATAAAATTTGCAAATGACATACAATTTAATTTGACCCGTGCCGATTGTTGACCCTTCTAACTTGAAACACCCTCATGGTGGTTGAAAAGGAATTGGTTGTGGACAACGAGAAGAAAAACAAGAGTGCTAAATTCCTTATTGCCACAAGGAGAGTGCTTTCTGAAATTAAGTTCAGAATATGGCTGGCATGGTAAAGCTAAATACTGTGTATTTTTTTACAATAACCGACAAACAAAGGGGACTCCACCATAACCAAGAAAATATGGTATTACTATCTAGGAAATTTAGAGATGCACAGTTTACATTCTGTCAATGGAAAGCTATGTTGTAAGGTAAGGACCGATGGGCCAGATTTGCTCAGGCTAGGGTCTTAAGTTACATACAACTCAACTCTCTACCTTAAAAGATCCCTCTACCTTTGGCCTCTTGCATCCACTCGCTTGGGCTAGCGAGCGTACTTTGTCTCAATCGGAGTGAAAATACTGTCAATGAACTTCACAAATTAGCTTTCTTGCCTCCCCAGCCTCCATAAAAGGTCCTCAAGTCAGGCTATCTCCTCAAATACAATGCCAGAATCTATTCTTATGGTGGGTTCATGCCTTACTATACAATAACTTTACAGTCACTACCATCCACTACAATTATTATTATGATTGCGTAAACTGTCTTTATGGCCTTGAATTTATTTAGGTGGAGTCGTGAAGAAGAAAAAAACAAAAATGCTTTGTCAAGACAGGCTATAATTATTATAGCCTGTCTTGACAAAGCATTTTTGTTTTTTTTCATCTTTATGACTCCACCTAAATAAACTCAAGGCCATAAAGACAGTTTATGCAATCATAACTCAAACCTAGCTGATAATTACTGTGACTTTTAAAAGGAACATCATACCATATATCATATAATAAAATAATATGAGGGATGTTATGCTGCGCTAAGAACCCATCCGGATGCCTATCAGACAACCGCCGGTTGTCCGCGCGGCATCCGGTGGTTGTCCGATAGGCATCCGGTTGACACTGGGACAACCGCCGGATGCCAAATAGGCATCCAGTTGCATAAAACGCGTCCGGACACAAATTTGACAGAGGCGGATGGGTTCGTAACAGAGAAGGATGGGTTGTGGACACACATCATCCAAGCAAAAGACCCATCTGGATGGAGTGGTTACAGCAAATGTCACTGCTTCAAGCCCATCCGGATGGGTATTTGGCAATCAAGAGTTGCTAAATGGCCATCCGGATGGGTATTTGGCAATCAAGAGTTTGCTAAATGGCCATCCGGATGGGTTTGTGACAGTCACACTTCAAGAATGATACCAGGTGAAGTGGATGGCCAGTGAGCACTGCCGGATGGGTATTTGGCACAAGGGGTTGGCCCTTTTAGAGAGAAGTGTGGCGGATGGCCTTTTACCGGAAACATTTTTAGCACAACACATTGTTCAGCAGAAATTATAAATATTTTTTGGCCCATTAGGTTCTTGAATCAGAGCAGGCTAGCAGGGAGATCAGAGAGATATGTTTATTTGGGTTGTTTCAGTGTTTTTTGTCCCTATTGAATAGTCATCTCATCTCATCATCTCATCTAATTAATCTCACTCGGAGCGCTTTGGCTCCTTTATCGAGATGCAGTCGTGTATGAACAATTGTTTAAATTATCAGTAGCAAGGAAGAAAACCAGTTTGTCTACGAGATAAGAAAATAGTCAATTATGCTTTGATTCAAAGATCAATAGCTAGCTACTGCCAAGAGAAAAAAAAAAAAAATAAATAAATATACACAGCACAGCTTCAGATGTTATGAAGTAGAGTCAGTGATAAGTGCTTATAACCAGTTAGGCAAAGCAGCTAGAATCATTAGAAAAGTTTATGGATGCGATGTTTATATGAATGTTTGGCAGTTTTGGTGTTGATATTGCCCTTAATAGCACCATGTCTGGTATTGTGAGACTCGGCAAAATAAAGGGAGAACCGATCTTGGTCTATAGCGGCACTACCAGAAAGCATACGAAAGTACATTAACACGTCTTTGTGCAAGGGTGTCCCAATTAAATTGTGTCATGAGCTCAGTAATATGGTCTCGTTTTCTCTTACAGTGTGTCCACCTGAAGGCCTTTCTATTTATACCCTCTATGAGATTGATGTTTTTCAATTTAAATGGAGACCAGGTGTGGGTCGCAAATTCTAGTATAGGGCGACAGACTGTTTATAAGCTATGGCTCTGGTTTTACTTTTAGCCTTTTTTAGACAGCGCATCAGCATGTGTAATAATTTATTAGCTTTTGAGCAAATGTTTATTATATGTTGATCGAATGACAGTTTATTGTCAATCGTGACACCAAGGTATAGTACTTTGTCAACACATTGTAAGGGGTCATTATTCATGCTGTATTGTGACACTAGAGGATTTACAGTGGAGCGTTGAATTGTCATATGCTCACATTTTTTTATATTGAACTTCATCTGGGAACTGCCTGCCCAAGTTATAAGATGGTCTAGGTCATTCTGAAATAAATTAGAATCAGCAGGTGTTGTGATTGGTTTGTACAACAAGGAATCATCTGCATATAGTTTGAGCATGCTGTTGGCTACCGCAGAGTGCATATCATTTATGTACACATTAAATAACAATGGTCCTAATACACTGCCTTGGGGCACTCCTGAGGTCACATGTCTGGTGGCCGATTTGACATTATTGACACAAACTGAGAGAAGGCGGCTCTGGAGCCATGAAGGATGCAGTCATTTAGATTACATCCTCTCAGAGGCTTTTAAATTGCTAAAGTACCCCAATGGTAGCCTGCAGGCTACCATTGGGGTACTTTAGCATTTTAAAAGCCTCTGGGCAGGCTACCCCAATGGTATATGCAGAAGAAAGTTGAGGATTTGCAAATTCAAGGATACAAAGTGAAAGTGAAACTACCTTTTACAAAAGATTCCTAGTTGACTCACTAATATATAATCCCTGATTTCAAAACATCTGCTATTCTTTTGCTGGGCTTATTTCGTTATGCCCAAACTACTAAAACCATATATTTGTGTAGGCTAGCCATCATGTGACCATTGATTTCTTCTCTGACAAGTGGCAAGGAAGTAAGTTCACTCCTCTTTGAAACTTTTGCTGCCAATTGCCACTCTTGTTGGCTGTCTGATTTGTGTGGACAGAAAAAAAAGTAAGTACTTGATAGGTTGGAGTGTATACAATTGAGAGGGAGATCATTGCTGAAGGTTCATAGCTATATGAAGAAGTATTATAATCATGTATGTTGTGTTTTTTTGGCATGTTCTTGTTGTTTAGTGTGGTTATTATGTGACCACCAATGGAATGATGAACTAAACCTTTAGTTCATTGATGTGACAGACTTTGTTTCGATTAGATTTATATATATTATACAACCAAAGAGTTGAATTTACTGTTACTCCTATAAACAATACTCTCAAAAGCCAAACATATGCAACCAGATCATTTCATAATATGTGGGTAAACAGGGAGGTCTGCCAAGGCAGTGATTACAGTGAAATTGAGAATTTCCCCCCTCCTTTTCTTGTGAAGGGTGAAGGGTTTAAGGTACTTACTACCATTGAGCAGCCGTGGTTTACATGATATGAAGATGATGACAATGGCAGTGAGTGATATCACTCAATCAAATGAACGAAAGGTTTTTAATATGCCTCATAGATCATAGGAGTTTGGACCCGAGCTGAAATTTGGGTTTTGGGGATTGACCTCGCATCTAGTAATAGTTTGGTAACTTTGTACTAGGAATTAGTTGTGGGACTACTGCTAAGATGCTAACAACTAAATAGCTGAGAGCTATATAACCCTACTCTCACTTCCATTTGTTTGCAGATTAAGTACACAACTTGCTGAACAAAGTGACCCTGTCAGGATGGGGTCGTTGATGAGGAGTGAAGAGATGGCTCTATGCCAGCTTTTCCTGCAATCAGAGTCTGCCTATTCCTGTGTGTCGGAACTTGGAGAGCTAGGCTTAGTTCAATTCCGCGATGTAAGTATGATAGCTTTGCAATCCGTGTTTGTGTTTACAGAACGTTTGGTTTTACTAAAGAACTATGTTAACTTTAATTGTTATTTATTGTGAAGTGTGTTCTTTGACGTCCAGTATCTGACTCTAATGTGACATTGTGTATTAGACCTTTCTATGACAGTCATTTTGTTTATCTGTGTGTGCAAGATTAATATTTGATACAATTTCTGAATGACTTTTTTGGTTTCATTTCTTAGCTTAATCCAGATGTAAGCGCATTCCAGAGAAAGTTTGTTAGCGAAGTGAGAAGATGTGATGAGATGGAAAGGAAGCTCAGGTATATTGAGAAAGAGATTAAGAAGGACAAGATACCCATGCTGGATACCGGAGATAACCCAGATGCCCCGGCTCCAAGAGAAATGATCGATTTGGAGGTGAGATGACTGTCTTAATGCTGCCCTCTGAAGACATTTTTTTGTCAGGATAACAGTGCTCACTATTATTATACCAGCCTGTGATCCACGCTAATCAAAGCAACTTTTATGAATGCATGAAACAGAAGTCTCTTTTTGATGTGGCTTCGTTAGCATCATGGAAGGCTTTTAGACCATAATATAATATAAATGTTTCTATTAGGGTTGCTGAGAATTAGTACTCACAACATTGATTTTGCCTTATCGGTTTTGTAATCCTGAATTATTGGAATACAATGGCCCTAATGGAATTTGAACCTTCATTACTACGTGACAAATAGCTTGTTACAATGTAAAATCCAATTGAGCGATATAGATGGTCAGCTGATCTGTTCTTGATAACAAAATGGTTATCTTTGAGGTCCTGTGATGAACAAACATGGTTCATGTCTAGTGTATGACCTCCTTACAGAGGGTTAACTCATATTTAGGTCCTATGATCTCATTTATGAATTGAGTTCTCTGATCATTTCCTCGGCTATCTCCCTAATTTTCAAAATCATTTGAACAACCGGCCAACAGGATGTCTCATCATGTGATGTTGGTTGTTGATAATGTGAGGCCTCAATATGTGTTGTCTCTAATTCTTCAGCCTCATAACTCATATAATGCTGTGTCATGACTTTAATCTGCTTTATTCAATATGTTTTATAATTTTTTATACAGGCTAGCTTTGAAAAGCTGGAAAATGAACTGAAGGAGGTTAACTCAAATGCTGAGGCCCTGAAGCGAAATTTCCTTGAGCTTACTGAACTGAAACACATTCTGAGGAAGACACAGCAGTTCTTTGATGAGGTGGGTGATAAATTCTTTGGCTTGTGGGCAATATACAATAAATATGTGCATTTAGCTTCAATATGCTGGTAGTCTCCTACATAAAATAGCTCTAGTCCGATCAACCGCATATGAAATATGTGCCTGTATGCACCAGTCCAGATGTTCTTTTTCAGCTCACACCGGTATAGTGGTTCTAATCGTTCCCATTTTACACGATTGTTACATTGCAGCTGTTATATCCTTTCATTAATAGCAAATTCTCTGTTTTATCATGGTACATGTTGCTTGGAATTACGAGCTATTGATTTCCATTTCCATCTGGCTGATTTTACTTGTGGAGGCGTTGCGCTTCGTCGCTATCAATGTTTGATGTTTGACTAAATTCAGGTTGACATGACGAGTCATAGTAGGTCAGCAACTAAAACAGATGAAGAGAGTGCTGGCCTGTTAGGCCCTGATATAGCGTCAGCCATGGGCCATAGGTTGAGGTAAGAGTGGCGCAGTATCTTAACAAGGATGTGCCTGTTACATCAACTGACAGCATCTTTAAAATTCCCAGTTGTGACGACCTAAATAATTAGGCGCTTTTTTGTCCTTAATGCAGCATGAGAGAAGTCTACAAGCAGACGCTGAGGAGCATTTGATTAGACAGGATACATTAGAGCAGCAGCAACAGGCTCTACATCTGGGGTAAGGCATGGTCTGAATGCGCTCTCAGTCTATGCATAGACCTGAGGCTTTAGTTAGATCTACCTATCTCACTCTTATATCTATTACTACACCTACCCCCCTTTAGTTATTAATTGTTGGTCATAGAAACAACAACAACCGGGTACCTCCCAATAAAGTTATGGGTAGCTAGACAATCCCTAGCTTTGGTGCACATCTCGGTTCACGGTGGCAACATGCATGGCTGTTTTAAAAAAATTGTTTCAGTTTTCATTGAATAAGATATGCATAAATGTGTATGGCTTTCAGATACATCTTTCTACTAATGCGCATTATTTGCTGCTGCTTGCAATGAAGACAAGACTAACAGTTGCCAATTCCCAACAGCTTAAAAAGAGCTTTATGAGCATAAGTGGATGTTGTCAGTTGTAGTAATAGGCCATTCCTTTTAATATGTCATTATGTTGATATATATTGTTGTGTATTAGGGACATGAAATCAGATAGTGGATCAGGAGTGAGGTACGTTTCTTGTGTCCCAAGTATCCAGGCAGGCGGAGTGTGTCGCGTTGCATGCCTGCACTGATTGATGCATGTTTGCCGGGCAGATTACAACACGCTAGTGAAACAAGTTGATGTCATTCTCAGTTGTTTAGCTGTGCGCATAATATACGTGTTTAATCTTCTCTCTGTGATTGTGTGACCATTCCAAAAAAACAATAATTATAACATGGTGCCTTAACTTTACTCCCCGCTCCCACATCCCCACTTTGCCTTGCCCAAGCAATTACTTTTCATCTTACAATGAAGAACTTCTCATTTTGCCTGGTGTAGGCTTCGAACATTTCTTGGGACAGCAATGTGTTTTATGAACTTCATTCGTTATCCCTCGAACTCCCAATCTTTCAGCTTTGTGGCAGGAGTTATTCTAAGAGAGAGAATACCAGCCTTTGAGCGTATGTTGTGGAGAGCCTGTCGTGGTAATGTCTTCCTAAAACAAGCAGAGATTGATGTACCTCTGGAAGATCCAGTGACTGTAAGTGTCTCAGCCACATATCTACCTCCTCGCTTGTACTTTACTATGATCAAGTTGTTCAGTTTACAAAGTGGCGAGACAAATTATTTGCTCTTACATGCCTGTTAATTTTATGATCTATTCCGATTTTAATGTCACATCATGTTCACTTTAATGTTTTCACCTCTCTTTATCATAGGGTGATGATGTACACAAATGTGTATTCATAATCTTCTTCCAAGGAGATCAGCTCAAAACTAGAGTAAAGAAGATATGTGAGGGCTTCAGAGCCACTTTGTATCCATGCCCTGAATCGCCCGCTGAGCGCAGAGAGATGGCTATGGGTGTCATGACCAGGATAGAGGATCTCAACACTGTATGTTAAATTGTAATCTTTAGTCTGAGAGAAATAACATATCGACAATTGATCAGACAATCTAGTCATTCGAAAAGTTTGTGACTGCAGCTAAATTTCCTATTGGGTCACATAAGTTTGATCTTTGTGTGCCTACAGGTATGTGGGGCTACGTTCTTGGGCCCAAGTTGTAGTTTTCAGTTATGTTGCAGAACCTTATGACTCCATTATGCATCAATGAACTTTAGGAAAAAAATACTTTCTCTTTTTTGACAGGTTCTCGGACAGACAACTGATCACAGGCACAGAGTATTAGTTCTCGCAGCAAAGAATATCAAGAACTGGTTTATCAAAGTCAAAAAGATCAAAGCCATCTATCATACTCTGAACATGTTTAACCTTGACGTCACACAGAAGTGTCTCATTGCTGAATGCTGGGTAGCCAACTCGGATCTAGATAAAGTACATCATGCTCTCAGACGCGGCCAGGTAGGTAACTCAGGCCTCACTATATAAATACTTACACATTCAGGGGCCTCACTAAATGTGTTAAAGAATATCATATCTCTTGCATTGTGTGACTGTTATCTGCAATTTGATACTGTGACTGCTACTGAATACTATTGATCTGATCTGGAGATTCAACCTAAGTGGTGTTATTATGGATCTAACGATTAATTTTTGGCCAGGTGTCTATGCACCCATTTCATCATGTGCACATTACTGTGAATGATTAATGTTATTACTTATATATGCTTCTTTTAGGAGCGTAGCGGAAGTTCAGTACCTTCCATTCTCAATAGAATGGCTACATCTCAAAAACCCCCAACTTACCATAGAACTAACAAGTTTACAAAGGTTTTCCAGAACCTTATTGACGCTTACGGAGTCTCCAGCTATATGGAAGTCAATCCAGGTAAGCGCAGTCTCTTGACCTGGACAACATCCCTGGTTTCAGTAAATTTCAATTGAAACACCCAAGTAACAAGTTCTTGAGAACTGAATCCTGCTCTGGTTGCAATCTGTATAAATAATAGTGTTTACTTTTAAAATCCTTGATAAACTCTCTTACTCCTGCTGCATGATTTTATATTTATATTACAGCTCCGTTCAGTATAATAACATTCCCATTCCTCTTCTCCGTGATGTTTGGTGATTTTGGACACGGCTTTGTTATGTTCATGGCTGGTCTTTGGATGGTATTAAGGGAAAGACAACTCATGGCTAAGAAATCTGACAATGAGGTGAGATATGACAATTCATTGATAACAACCACCCAAATTGTAATCCAATATAGATTTAGTACAATACCGGAATTTCAAAAATAGTATAAGCATCATGGTATTTATGAGCATACAGAAAAATTAATTTCCTGCCGATCTGTATGGTATAAAAAAGTTATTTGAACAAATGAGTTATTCGAAATCATGAAGCAAGATTTTGGTAACTAGCGCATACAGTAGTATATTAGTGTCTTTGGGGTGTCTTGAAAAATGACCAGAACGTTTCGAGTGACAACTGATAGACATATTTAGTACATAGAAACCATAGATTGTGCCCGACTGGAATTTGATGGTTGGTAAAGAAACCAGGATAATTTTTCTATCATTGAGAACTGTAATTTTTCACACTGTGACAACAGTCTTGCATCGATATCAGATTGACGAGGCAACTCTTACCGATGTCTTCCCTCATTTATCTTTCACTGTCTGACAATTTTAGCTGGAAAAGCTTCTGGCACATGCAGATTACTGTTGTAGATATGGAACATGTTCTTTGGAGGGAGATACCTCATACTAATGATGGGAGCTTTCTCTGTCTATGCTGGCTTACTGTACAATGACATCTTCTCGCTGTCTGTGAACTTCTTCGGTTCTAGTTGGCATGTTCCAGAGTCTGTGTATAAAATGTCAAACGGTACCGAACCTGAAACATGGCTAAAGAGTGCCCAGCTCCTACCATCACCTTACAGTTATACTGAAGATCCAATGACAGGTCATAGGACCTACACCAACGTTTCAGACGCATCGTCTCAGTTTTCTGGCTCTCCGTATCCATTTGGGCTTGACCCTGTAAGTCTTGTTTTCATGCCATGTTATGACCTATACCTTTTTAGAGCTTGTTTTATTTTTATTGTTCAACTAAGACAATGTCATCAACATATTATAGTAATACATATATAATCACATTGCATCCAAGGTGTCTAATATGCAGTACATAGTCTCCCTTTTGTTGTAGGTATGGGCCATCTCATCCAACAAGCTGACCTTCATCAATAGTTTCAAGATGAAACTTTCAGTTATTCTTGGAGTATTTCACATGATGTTTGGACTCTGGCTAGGATTGTTCAACCATGTGTAAGTCATCAACCCCTCAGCTTTATACAATATATGGAAAATACACATTTACCTAACTTGACATATTCAACTCACTTGATGTTCTCCGCTGATTTTTGTATGTTGGTGGTGATGATGGTATGATCTATATTGTAGGCACTTTTCCAACATGATCAATGTTTTCTGCGAGTTCATCCCTCAAATACTGTTCCTTAGCTGTACCTTCCTGTTCCTGGTGGTAGAGATATTCTATAAGTGGATCTCCTGGAATGCTAGACAGCCTCAGCTTGAAACTCTACCAGGCTGCTCTCCTAACTTACTCATAGGTGGGTGTGGCCCAAATATTCCCCTTTTTTTCGTAGAGAATCGGAAGAAAGACTTTGATGTAGCACCTTCAGGTGTATATGTCCTCTGACTTGCTCTACTTTTTGAGCAAGAATTTTAAAATGATATATTTATTATTGCAGGAATGATAAACATGTATCTATTTACTCGTCCAGTCACGGATAATGTTTTTGATAACAGACTAGGTATGAACTATACCTGCTCTCCTTCCAATCCAGCGTTTGGTTCGGGTGTCGGGGTGAGTTTAACTACATTCTCAAAAAATATGTATCAATTTTTTTAATTCAATCATCTTACTTCAAATGTTGTCTCGCCTGTTTATCATTGAGCCCTGGGATTTGAAATGTTGGCGGTCAAACACTGTATTAAAAGCACTTAGCTGCAAAATAGTCAATGATATGAATTTAATTATATATTTGAACAGCAAACCATTCAGACGTTCTTAGTGGTTGTAATAGTGATATGTATACCATGGATTCTTGTACCAAAACCTTTCTTACTGTGGAGACGTGGATACACCAAGGTAATTAAAATCATGATAAGGCTCGGTTTGTTCCCTTAAAAAATATCATGTCCAATTTTTGACGGGACATTTCACAGAAAATGCCACCAAGCCATTCTAATTCTATTTCACATAGCTGTGTTCTGAGTTTTAAATTATCAGTGTTAGATAATTTATGTATGCTACTGCAAAATCCACAAATGTGTTTCCTAATTGTGATCATCAGAAGCAACCATCAGGTGGCCACGTACAGAGAGAGAATGGGATCAATGGAGATCAGGAGGAGATAATCCATCATGATCAGCTCCAAATCACCACCGATGATGGCCACGACTCTCATGAGGAAGAGGTAGAATTTCAAATACTGCCATGGCTTACTCGCCTTACCAAGAATTTAAATGGCTACTAGACAGTGTTTCAATGATGATCCATCTGATAAAATTGATCATCAAATGATGGTAATCATAGTGATGCCAGTTTTCAAGACCAAATGCCATTAAAGTTTTTGGTAGGGTGGGATGTGCTTCACTTTCATCTCAATCTGATATTGCTAGTTTTGTATTTCTGCAGCATTCATTCAAGCAGACCACTCAGCAGAGAGCTGAGGCTGAATTGGCTGAAGAGGGCGAGCCTCTCAATAATGGTGCCTCAGTCTTTCAGCAGCAGGCTGATGCACTGCGGGCCGAGGGCTTCAGTGCCGATGTGCCTGAGCAAGAGGAGCAGGTGAAATTGAGGCTAAGAGAGCATATAACTCTCCATGAATGCATTATTTTCGATTTTCTCAGTAGCTCAGTGTTGTGCTTTCACTTACCTAAGTTATGGCAGATTGATTGATCCTAGACAGATTGTATGAATGGCAAAAAAATTCCAAGCATCCTGTGATTAACAAACACAGTCCAAGCTTCCTTTTAAACAAATTTCTAGATAATTGTGAGGCTTTGATCCCATGTAAGTAAGGGCAAGCCATTGATGGTCAATCAATCTGCATTTAATAGAAATGCACCATGTTGTAACAAAAAATGTTCATTATCAGTTGCTATGGTGGTTTGGTCTCGCCAATTGCCTCAAACTTCCCTCAACTAGAAATTCACCCCATTATAACATGGCTGCTTAACATGATTGCCCAGTTGCAGTTGAATTAACCCACTCAAGATTTGTAATCTGATCCAGTTGATGGAGTCGCTAACCTCCTTTCACACAACACAATCATTGTAGCTAGTGATGCATTCATTTTGAGTTGTCCTTAGTTCCTCTTTCTATCTGCTCCTGTTGTTCGGTTAACTTTATAATGGTAGAACCGATGTAAACATGAAGCCTTGCACCCATCCTAAACAAGCATTAGTGGTCACCCGATTGTTGAATTCATAGACTTATATACTTATATAGACTTATATTTAAAGTCTTATTAAGTCTATGATTGAATTGCTCCAACAAAATAACTAGGGCTTGACTAACTTTTTTTCCAAATCAAAATGCCTGAAGTTATAATATAATACATTGATGTTGTTGTTTAGATGTAACTTTGCGTTATAGACTTCAAATATTAATTTTATGCTTTGCGTTAAAATGAGGTATGAGAAAAGCAACTTTGAATAGCTCCTGTAGAAGGAAAATTTTGACATGTTTTATATGCAGAACAGGCTGCGCTTGTTACTAATTGTAATTTTGTGTTTACAGCAGAGCACAGGAGACATTGTGGTTCATCAGGCTATTCACACCATTGAGTTTTGTCTCGGCTGCATCTCACACACCGCATCATATCTGCGACTTTGGGCCCTCAGTCTAGCTCATGGACGTAAGTGGTATTCATGGCAAGAAATTCAGATTTGACCTCAATTTTGAGTTAGGATTTCAATACAGAGTTGCGCAGTGTACCTTTGCTGATACATATGAGAATTTAAACATTCAATAAAGCCAATTATTTACTCTATACTCTCATGCTGTCCGGCATACTGAAATATATCAGAGAGTACTCTGCGACATTATGTGTTTACCAATACTGATATAATTTGCATTATCACTGTTTACAGAATTGTCTGAGGTTCTGTGGAAGATGGTATTACGTATAGGTCTGTCTATGAATGGTGGATATTACGGAGCCGCAGTATTGGCTATAGTCTTCCCACCTTGGGTCATTCTTACTGTTGCTGTCCTGCTTGCTATGGAGGGCCTATCAGCCTTCCTGCATACACTCCGTCTCCATTGGTAAGAAGCTCATATGTATTTTGAAGTCTCTGAATAATTGTCTGTTGTATCTGGGATCTTACACATGTTTTGCATGGAATACCAGCCATAGCTGGTGAGGTTAGGTATTGGAGTGATGTTTTTCCAACTTTCTTATTTTTGTTGCCATTTTTGGACAACATTTAACAGGGTGATGTTCATGGCAATACTTTATATATTTTAAATATATGAAAAGGTGGTAAAACAAATAATATGAACATGGAAACATAGTAAATGTGTCAATAAGTCAAAACAGCTTCAGATCAGTGCTGTATGCAGGCAGGGAGGGTGGGACTAATCTTAGATTCACAGTGTTCAGTTGTCTTCCATTAGAAGATGCCCAGACAACTCCCCAAATCATTTTGATAGTTTTCCAAAAATTTATGTCACTGTAATCACCTTCCCTGCTGTAATGTTTTGTTTCTGATTGACAGGGTTGAGTTCAACAGTAAGTTTTACTCCGGAGAGGGTTACTCATTCGAACCGTTCACATTTGAGCATCTACTGGATGAAACTTCAGGACCAGCTGAATAATTACTACGGAACTCTCCACACATTAATCTATTGTAACTGTATCGTCATTCATTAAACTTTCACCATTAAATTTGCCTTGAGACTATATTAAGTAGTTGTCTAATTGACTGTGAACGCCAATAATGAATGTAAAACATCTACTATCTGGACGGCTTCTTCTCTTTTGCTAGTCAATAGGTACATACACCCCACCCCTACTATTGTCCAAAACCAGTATCTTAATTTTTGCAAATTTTTGTCATAACGCTAAAACATCTCTATCGTAGTGTTATTCATCCTGTGCTTAAATACCTTCATACAAATCAAGAACAAAAAAGTTAGACATTTTGCTTTGAAAATTTATTCTTTTAAGTATTTCAAAATATATGTTGTGTTGTAATACTAATTTGTGTTTGCATCCCTTTGCTTTGTTATTCAATCCAATAAAAGCTGAAATACAGCAAAAAAATTGAAAGGTAGTTGACCTGCTTCTGTTGCTATGAGTCCCCCGGCTTAGGTTCAATACAGACAAATGGGCCCAACTCGTTTATACCAAAACAGAATAATTGATGATCAAGGGAGATGTTACATTTTGAAAGACATCCACAGAGTAGTTTGATGGGGTTGTTTTGAGATTTTATGACACAATTTGACTTGTGACTGTTGTTATACCATGGTATAATAATAAATTGTGTAAAAATATTGCTCAACTAGCAGTTGATATATATCATACACAGCATAGCGCTGACTTCAAGCCTAGTTAGTTACAACACCATTTGAATAAATCTAGGCATTCAGTCAGCTATATGTAGGTGTCAGGTGACAGGATAGGACTGACCCTCTCATTCAAGAAGAGATTTTAAACAACACACTTCGGTCTTGTCCCCATTGCCAACACTATGGTGGGTTCATTACTGGAAAACTAGGCAACATCTGTCTGACTATAATGAAACGCCTCATATTCTATATTTTTGGCACATGAGGTAAACTGGTGTGTTATTCACAGCATTAAGATAATGTGTTGGCTTTAGATCTTCTGCTACACGGACCCTGACTGTTTGTAAAACATGGTAGAGAACATCTTTTCACTCCCATGTATTTTCTGCATGTAGCAGTAGTCAAACCAGAGACTGATTCCATAGTCTCCGATCACATGGCTGTTACGTGAGGCTCCCGACACATTAACATACATGGCTTTGTATAAGATGAGTTTTGAAGTTATTTCGCAGATTTTTGTACCCCTGAGACTATGCAAATGCGAGAAATAGCGATATAGTGGACTATGTCACAGTTCATCTGCACTGCAGAATCCCATCATCCATAGTAAAGCACCATCACATGTTATAGTAACGATGTTGTCTAATATTTTGTTAGATGTGCTGATGATAGCTCCGTACCTCATTATCTCACCGTCTAAAATATTAGACAAAAAATGAGTTACTACAAGTGCTTTTACTGTTACATTTTAAAGGAATAGGCAACGTGGATCCCGCAAAAACTGAAACATGTGAATACTGAGCGTACCGTATACATCCACCAGTATACTAGCAAGTGATGGAATGTATAAGCACAAAACATGGCTGTATATTATCACAGAGTAAGGATATATATCCTTGCTCTGTGATATTATGACCAATACTGGGTGTTGGACCCTGACCAGTAACAGCAACCCATAAATCATACTGTGTGAATTCCATATTAATTTCAGAGAGTTAAATTTATTGTTTTATAAGATACCACAAAATCTCAGCAGTGTCTGATACACATCATTACATAGCCATTGTGTGGATAACTTTCCCCACCAATTAAGTCTTGAACTAATGCAAAAAAGCCATGGAAATAATAAATTGGCCATCCCTACTTCAGAAGTGCTTTTTTAAGGATGGTAAAACTAAGTGGCTTGTAATTTCAGGGTAAACTGATCTAGGTTAGTTGATGTGGTAGACCCTCTTAAATGAAATCAATTAACTTTGGCAAGTTGAGACCGAGCAACCAATTTGATGGCTCCCTCCAATATGGAAAATGGGTCCTTTCAGAGGTCAACATAATAGCAAGCATCAGTATTATAAATCCGTACTGTCAATGAAATCAGGTTGTTCCCATGGTTTCTGAACGCCTCTAGGAAATGTGATACAAGTGAGTTCACTTCATGCTCCACATTAGCAAAGGTAAACGACTACTGATTTAAGTGTGTTCTATGAGTATCTCACTTCCAGGAAATCATCTTGATTCTTGATTTTGATGTTAAAAAGCTAATTACGGTTTTGTTTTCATGTGCTCTCAACACAATTATTATTACTCCGGATATTCACATGTATGTGAGCTTGATCTCGATTGGGCTGAGTTTCTTTCTTGGACAATCTAGTCCATATCAACTATGCGAAAACCAAGATGCGGCTACTAAAAAACAGCTTAATCTTAGTCAGTTAAATGATCAACACACCACAAAACTTTCCTGATCGGTAGACATGTTGAGAAAATCTGACAAACTCTACCACAAAGGCATGTGAAGGAAAGCTAAGATGATGAGGGTGCTGATCCTCGGCCAAATGATCATAAAAATATAGATAACTTACCGAGATTCCACTTAAGCCCCGTAGTTTTTGAGGTAACAGGCTGTGATACAGGGACTAGTCCACACCATTTCACTATTTCTGGTTCAGATATATGTATGTGATGTTCGCCCTGCGAGGCAGATGTAAAAAAAAAGGATATATAAACGATTTTCTAAACTAATCAATGAAACATACAAATGTTCAATAATTAAAGAATGAAAATCCTAGTTCATCCTCTGAATATTAGCATTCGATATAATGTAGGACGAGAAATTTTTTATGTTGATGGGAAATATGATCCATCAGGCTTTGTGATTTGAAGCAACATTCGTGATGCTAACCATTCAGCGTTACAATCTTCACCATATGTGCCTAATGCGACAAAGTCAGCGTTTTTCTTCACTTACTGGGCAAAGCAGAAATGCTTGTTGGTGGTCGTCTAATAAATAAAGTGGTATACTTGTTAAGTCTCTGGCTATAGTAAGAGTATTTACATTTGAAAATACATGATCTAATCTTCCTCCATAAGCACCAAATACTAATATTCTGTCGGTCTACAAATAAAACAAAAAATATTGACAATATGTGTACATTTATTTGATGAACATTGATTTTCATCACAGCTTGGGCAAGTACAGGTAATACATTACAAGATGAGAGGGTTCGGCTGTATAAGGCTAAGGGAGAGCTGGGAATAACATCATGTGTTTCCATTTGTGTGCATCAACTTGACATGGGCGGAACTTATCTTTGGCAAAGCATCAATACAAAAAAATCAAACTTTCAAAGGATCCGAAGTGTAAAACTCTTTTGTTCTCCACATCTTAGACCAAAAGGGAAACCAAACCCGTCAAATATCTCACCACTGATTGACTACCGTATATCAAAGCCTTCCAACGTACTACAAATCTGTTGGTCATGTCAATATGATAACTGTGTGGATGTTTTAAAATGCACTCCTTTGCATCAGGGTCAGGGAGTGCATTCTTGTCGGCAAGCCCATCATAGTAGAAGCACCCACCACAAAAATGAATAATATTAACACATAATTACCACATCATTTTCTGTGATTAGCTGTTATCTGAAGGGAATGGACATACTATAACGAAATGTCCACCAACCTCATCTCCATCCCTCACCTACTTAATTTTTATCCAGGGGTGTTTCCAATTATCGAGTTCAAGTTAAAATTCTGGTTTATTCCTATCAGATCAATTGATTTTTGCATGTATAACCTATCCTATCACCCATTTGCATATAATTCAAGTCTCAGGCCAATTTAAACTGCAGTGCAGCATTTTTTTGTCTGTGGTTTTGTTATTTACCCTATACTACTAATGCTACAACATTACTTAGATAATCTGGTATATAAAAGGTGTGTGTATATAGTTGTGTATACAGGAACGTATCTACTGTATATACAGCCTGGTAAATACTTACAGGAAGATTTCTATTAATAATCTCTCTAATCACGATCCGCACACACTTCATAAAGTCCGTCTCGTTTTGGTCTGGAGTATGGTAGGTCGGAATACCCTGAAAATCAGACAAAATACAAAATAAAGGAGCAATAACAGAGGCCAGAAAACAAACACATGGCATTATGGGTACTGTGAGAGGACCAGTTCGATCCTACAGGATGTGCATTGACTACAGCGATCTTCAGAAATATTGAACTATCTGATTTTTGGACTATGCAAAACGAAACTTTATCAAATTTTACATCAGATATCAAAGACTTTCATCAAGTGCTGGTTTCAGTACTCCATCAATAGTGGGCAGGGATCGGGATCGAGGCAGTTTGTGAAATTCCTCTATCAACCATCACCATATACTCCACTCACTCATGCTAATCATTGAATGAAATTTCCTTAGTATCATTGCATCATGAGTTCATTGCCCATGTCATGATAAGAATGTCAAATACTCCTTGGTCAAATAAAACTTCACAAGAGATATCTCAGAGATCTGGACAAGGGCTTCATAATGGTCTCGAACTTACATAGTGGGTCAAATGCTAAGTTATTGCCTGCTGTGAAATAGTTATGCAGCCTGCAGTGTATAGTAAAATATAAAGTAATCGAGAGTTTCTTTCAATAATTCATAGATTTAGCTGAATACCTATTATATCATTGGGCTATTATTTTTTGTGTATAACAATAGCTTGTGCCAAGTGTGTTTCAAAAGGTTCTAATTCAAGAATTGTATACGTCCTTGAGCAGTCACCAGTTAACCTTAGTTTAGACACATACAGGAAATATTGGCTGTGAGCAAAATCTTTTCTTTTTAAGTAATAATGTAATGAGACACGAAATGCTAAAAGAGCATTACCCCATGGCAATTCTCATTACTTGCGTCAGTCATATGCAGCACAAGCCTAACCTGATACGGCCCTATAACAAGTATGCCCGCTATCCTATGCTCAAGTAGTCAGCTCATCTGATGAGATCTCAGGACAAGTAATATTTACTTTCTCATGAACTCAATCAGCTGATCGAGTACTTGGAATGCCTCTAAGCTATAAGGCAGAGTCCATTAGAAAGATTGTCTGCATAGAGGAAATTGACCTCAGAATGAAATTACCATATTGGCCATCGAAATTGAGTGTTAATTTGGACCCACATCTCCAGGCTCCGTCTGATATCCAACTTCCTGACAGAAACAATTATCACTGACATTTAGTGCATGGTTTGAGATGTTATAATTCGCACTAAAAGACAACCAGTATATTGGAGCATGAACGTCATGTAAAATCGTTATTGACCTGTATTACAATTAGATTGACGTCTTATGTAAGATGACAATCCATGATGAGAGAATTATTAGCTGTTGATTGATTTCAGCATGATTATCAGACTGAACATTAATCACAACTACTAACTCCCTATCCCTAACATAACCTTAGAAAAGGAAATTGCCATGGTTTGCTTCACTGCCATGGTGTGCCTCACTGCGTTGAAATTTATCGCAGGAGCTTGCTTCCCCTGTACATACGAGTAATTCACAAATGATTCACTTTAAGTTTACCAGTTGTTCGTGCCCCTCCTATTCTTAATTTGATCCTTTGCTTTACTGCTGTTAGATTGTAGGCACCACACAGCGGTACTGGTCCACTGGGACTTCAAAGAGACTCGCAAATTGCACGCTTATGCAATTCGCAAAAGGCCTTGCATACCAACATCACAAATCTAATAATGCAAAGTCACTATGACAAGGAGCCTCTGGCTCACCACTTTTTATCAAACAGCAATCAGCTATTCAAATATACAAAATCTGCTCATCATCAGGAAGGAATGATAATTGGCATTTTCATTTGACAGTGAATAATCCTATTTTGTGTTTGAAAAAGTTATCCAGGTTATTAGAGTATTAAATTGGGTACAACGGGAGCCAAAATGCTGTCAGTGTCAAGTCATAAATTAGGACCAATGTTAGACAGATAGAAGGAATGTGTCCTAGCATAGGACAAAGGCTCCTGGTAAGTTCACCACGCTGTGGTAGTCAATATGATAATCCACCGATTCTGTGCTGTGATAATGTAGAATGGTCTCATGCGAACTTTTGGAGTAAAAACTTACTTTTTCCTTACAGAAAGTAAGCACATCAGATCTAATAGAGTCAAAATCTCCGGTGACAATATCCGGCCATTGTGGTTTAGCTCTACCCAGCTGGTCCATAACAAAGTTAGCACCACCATCCACAGCTACCTTGAGACATGCTGGAAAAATATGTGTAAATATACTAGTGAAGGAAACAGAGAAAAAAAGTGAGGAAGTTCGTCGGATGTGTCAGAAGTATAACCTTAGTTATTTTCTTATTGATCATTCAAACATAATTACATCAATGGCCAATATTAAGGAGTACAGAAGTAGTTAGTTAGAAGTGTATATCTGCCCATTTTCTAAAATTTATTTTAGTTTTTTGTCCATAAAAAGTTCAGCCAGAGCCAAATTTTGGCCATATCTTATCGGTCCTGTCATGCATTTTCAAATAGCTTTCGGTGATGCCAATACCTTACTTGCCAACAAATTAAAATCACTACAGTATTTGTGGGCGTCATTTGATATAGAGACTGCCTGATAATGTATGGCAATTGGAATACAACTCAAAGCTAAAAATACAATCTTGGCTTGCAATAATACATCAATAATTCACTAACTCGATTTTTAATATATATTCATCAACGTAACAGTATTACCTCCCTGTACTAGCGTTATGTGCTCACACAAAAGCTTATAATAGCGCCATTGTCCATGACTGCCGACACTCAATATTGACATTATTTTAGACAAACCTATCAGCTGATAAAATAAGCTATGATAAAATGTTCCATCTAGAAATATCAGGATTTTCTCAAGGCTAAACTTTACAATAGCCTACAATCTGACCATACTCTGCTTTATATGGTAGCAGGATGATCGGCGAGACATCTGCACTATTGCACCACAGAAAATGTCCTGTGCTTTCTAATCTAAGAAAGATTTCCTTTTTTCCATTTCGTGCGCATATTCTCGGATGAGGAGGTTAATAACCATACAAACATAATCAGGAGTTAGTTAGTCTGAAGGTCAGACGGCTTCATGTAAAGGTAAAATGAATGATTCAGATGCTGCTAACAGCGCGCAAATTTCCTTCTGTTTGCTCTTCTCACAATTCTGGTCAATAACTTACAGGCATAAAGTGTCGTAATAACACTTATATTCTATATTCTAAGTACTCTATGCAGTGTGGAGACTAATAAACAGTAATATTTACCTCGAGACCAAATTTCATTGAATATAGAAGTATCGTGTCTCTGCTCACCATTGAGGATGATTATAGCATCAGTATCTACAAAGTGTAGAGAAATGCAACATGATATTTCCTGACATTTCCGCATCATAAGATCCTTCTAGAGCCAACAATTCCTTTTCTACCATTGAGCTACTGAGCTTAGTATTGTTTTACAAAGAGAATGGGTTGTTAGTTTTCAATAAAGGCTTTTTATGCTAGAGACATATTACAGTCATGGTGTAATCCCAGTTATATCACGTAACAGTGAAAAGCAAAGCATTTGAAGGAACCTGACCCCAGCTAAGCATAAGTATAAAGTGGCCAATCACCTGTATAAGCGTTTCGGTCATCTGAAACACAGAAAGAGACATCAGATGCCGCCAACTCAGGGTTTGGTGAGAGACTCTTTTGCGCAGTAACATACAATCAATAGTATATAATTACAAGGCAATTGAAAATCACCTTGAGCCATTTTGGCAGCATGCCAGCTACAGTGTCAAAGGCTGATTATATGGGAGTTTGCCAAATACTGTACAAAGAGTCCTCAAAGTCTAGACAATAAAGATAACAGTAGACTGGCATCATCACACCACACACATCGATCAGATCACATGTTCCTGTAATGGGTCTATCTTCTTAAGTATGATTACCTGATGTAGCACCAATTACGACAGGAGGACCATGGTAAGGTGTAGGGCCGAGACCGTTCCAGTATATCGGCCGCTTCAGTAAAGCTGTGACTGGATACCAGTGCTGGACTCTTGTAGATCCAGCCTCCATACACAGGCTGATCTATGACTCTGCAAAATGACAAGTTTGCATACTTTAACCAATTGTATATCACAAGTTATTTTTTGTTGGATAATGTGATAATCACATCCCCCCAAAAATAATATTATTCTCCTTAAAAAAATGTTTGCAATACTCGTTACAGTCTGTTAGCACTAAAAGAAAATAATGACCTCAGTATGAAACCCAAAGTGACCAAGGAAGGAGCTACCTCCTTGATGTGACTAAGCTGAAACTTACTCATTCAAAATACTTCAAGTCGACTTAAGGTCCTTTTCTGATCCAATCACTGGGTCTGTACCCAGTTTCTCCTCAATAGTTATGATTTCGTTTTTCTTCAAACTGTAAGAGACAAATTTGCTGGATTACACATGATGAGAAGGTGGAAGAATCAAGAATGACACGACAGCAGCAATTAAATCAGGTGAAATAGATAGCAGCTGTGCAAAGCTAATCGATCGGTAGTCCATGGACATATCTTACAATATTTTGCCAATTTCCAGTATCTGTGGTTGATAGTGGGCATTGGCAAAATAAAGGCTTGTAAGTTCCAGGGGCCCATGACTTAGACCCTGTACTTCCATGTCTCTACATGAAAACACCACCAGTTTTGATCCATTTCAGAAATTAACAAGGTGTGGCTCCCGCTCATATTACTCTGCTTTGTTGGTTGCATACTAACCTGCCCAGGCTTTCCTCTTATAATACCACACCAAGGTAGATATCTTCTTCTGTCTTCCTGAGCAAACTTATGGAGTTATGAGGAAACTACTGTGAGCATAGTAAGTGTGAGAGTAGTAGTAGGCCTATGCATTCAGTTCATGTGAAGCAATCATCTATTCATATGGCAACATTGAGGATTTATTTTTGTATGGGAGTGTGCACATTCAATCAAGGAGTTTGTCTATCCTAATATATCACTATCAGAAGAAGAATCTAAATCAAAGAACTCTCAGCGGAGTGGTGACATTGGTTGGTCAGTATCTTATCTACTAAGATCAGTCGATGTTTCTTCTCCGTCCTGATGGTTGCATATACAGATTTAATACTTCTATCCTGGGGATTATTAAATACTCCAACCCGTTTTTATCATGAGCTGCCCATCAGAGCTACCTTTTCAAATCCACAATTTAGCAGATGGATGTCTCCAATGTCTCCCAGCAGCAAGTTTGGCAATATATATAGATAGTGGGAGATCTAAGATATATTATGGAGTGGAGTGTGGGGCTCATGTTATTTCACACATGCTATAAGATGTCAAGATCTTATGTGATTCTAGTGGGTCAAGTTTTGTTTCTTTTAAAGACTCAAATCCCACAAATGTACCCTGGGCGTTTCGTCAGCGCCCCTACATCAAGACCTGGAACTTGGTTTACAATGTAACCTTTGAACCTGTAAACACAATGTCATTCTGCTTCTTCAGCCGCTGCAGAATAAATCCAACCAGAACCATAAATATATGCATTTATTATTCCAGGGCTGTTGCACTGTTTCAGGTCTTTGATTTTCAGACACACCAATTTCTATTGTTGTTGAACAGGGATTGTGGTAAGTTTTTAGTAATGCACTAGTGAGGGAGTTCAATTGTCTAAGCGCATTGAATCACATTTATTTATTATACAATACATATATACTATAGAAATATACATAAACGCACGCTCTATCCTTGATGAATTGAAGTCGAAGCAAGGAATCTGCCTCACCATTCCTGCATAACCTAACGGTTCTTAATACCCAGCAGGTGTGGAAACAGATCAGAAGTAGATCAACATGATTATCATGATAGCTAGGCTATTACTTCGGACTGGTCACAGGCAACCCAACCAATTTGTAGAGTGTTCAAGTCCAATAGTTGATTGCCCCTGCGGTCGAGTCCTCGACCTCTGGAGCGCTCAACCACTGGACATGCATGGACTACAGACAGATGTCCTATGCTACTAGTCCATATGTTCAGGAAACATTGTTATGACTTTTTTGTAACCATGTGGCATTGATAGTTGTTTTCACCGTAGGTTGGCTGCCTAAAGATGAGCATAAGTCTCGGTAGAGGCCGAGCCTCCATGCTGAGGAGATCAATGAGTTCAGAGCCTCAGACAACAGTACCAGGGGGGCTCCAGGATTCACGGGTCACATCACCTTCGGCGTCAGGCACATTCAACCATTCTCCTACCAAAAATATAAAACCTAAACTGATGACTTTTCAGAAGCCGCGTCCACTCAAGACCAAAAATACAGCTCTCCAAAAGCCTCATTTGGACACCAACAACAATTCCTGTGCATCACTAACAGGTGGGGAACCTTAAACTGCTAGTGGCCAATACTGGTCCAACCTAATGAGTCTAATAGTTCTAGTTCTGTGTAATTCTTGGTTGCCTTCTACCTGTGCTATGACAAGGCCCTAGTGCCGTAGCACAAGACTCTCTGGCTTAGGACCCTGGTCACAACTAGAACATAGCTTATTTTTCAAAATTTGTTGCATTCCTCATTGTTTCCAGATTAAACAACAGCCTCTTATCTTTTTTTTTAGAATCTTTTCAATCTGCTCCAGATGCTGCTAAGAATGATATGTGAGTCTTATCTGTGCTATTTTTTGCTTATGACAATAACGCTGAGTGGTGTTAGCTAATGTATGCAGTGCACTGTATAAAAAGCTTCTCATATTTATGCTTATAAGCTTCATTTGCTGTATCTTTTTCCAGTAGAATTGCCATCCTTTTTCTAATTCTGATTAATTTCATCCTCTCTGAATCTGCTTATGGCATTATTAGGCCTATGCTTACTAATTCTTTCTCCAAGTTCCTCTCAGCCTTCCTTTGACTTTTGTGAGATGATTATTTCATTGTTATGTAGAACTGCAGACAAGGTAAACACAGAAAATTTACTAATCTTTGCATAATGAATAGAGTTTATTCCTGAGCAAACCAGAGGCTATTGTAATGCTTTATTTGAGTGAATCTTGTCCGGCTGGTGCAATTATAATCCGACTTGACCACTCTGTTTTTGTGAGGACTGTGGTGGAGACACACCCAGATGTCACATGAACTGAAAATAAAGCAATTATAACAGTCTCTGTGAGCCTGACATACTTGTTCTGTTAAGTCTTATCGCCTTGTTCATTGCTGATGTTACACGGTTGGGATGGGTGTCAGATGTTTGGTTACTTTGCCTCTTCTTTCGTCAAACCTCTAGCTTACCTTCTGTCAAAGTTAATATTCCGTTGAAATATTGAATAAGTATTGCTACATGAATGTAATACGGTAGCCACCTAAGGGAAGGTCTCTTCTTTCATAACTCACCAGTACCGATATGAAATCAAGTAGCGTTAAGACATCTACTATGACACAGTCTAATAAAAAACCAGCAGTTCTGCTGTTCTGTAACCCTCTATCCTATTGGTGAAAACAAGACATTCTCCGTTGTAGCCTATTTAATATGGTTATCTGTCTGTAGTGTGCAATATCTGTGATAACTTAGTGAATATTTGGTTAGTAAGCTGCAATGAGAAAAAATGGAAACCCCTCCTTAGGATGTTATATGACTGCATGCATTTTAAGGTCACACTAATTGCATGAGCTCATTACAATAGTACTATCCTAGAATGTGAATGCTCATTATTTTATACAGTTTGAACCACTGCAGCATATCGCATCATGGCCTGCATAAAGTTTTAATGGCATACACTATCCAGTTGTGTTAGCGTGGGAATGAAATGAAGTTAGAGCGGTCAGGATATTTTTTGATTGGTTAATTTTTTACAGGCCATTGTAACTGGGACTGGGAGTCCAGTTAACACTAACTATGTACACTGTGGACAGCGTCTACTCATCACCACATCACCTGGTAGTGCATTGGGCCGAGTGATCATGAGTCATCTTAAGACAGACTTCAATGTTACTCCTCGACTGACTGTAAGCGCTAAGTGTTCTGTTATTGTCAAACTCCCCCCCCCCCCCCCACACATCAGACTTAACTATTCAAAAATGAACCCCAGGATCCACATACTAGTACAGTAATAATATTCATTGCCTTGTACCAGGGCAGATATGATTGTAGCTCAAGTAATATCAGATAATTATCTTTTATTATTGTAATAATACCAGAGACTATAGATATCTATAGTCTCTGATAATACTATTTGTAACAGCATATGATACATGAGTATCATCATAAACTGATCCAATACAGGCCATAGCTGACTGAGAGCTTATTAATGGCAGAAATCTGATACTTTGATAACTCATAGGTTTTTTTATGGTGGACATGGCATGCTGATGAGAAAATTGAGTCAGCTTGCTAGTTTTTATATGGCGGCCTGGACAGTATTGGCTTACAATTGAATGAAGTATACTGCTGTAGAAAGTTTTTCATTGTAATTGCTAATTCTGCTTGTATACTTGCAGGGTGAGTCTGAATGCCTACATCATAACACTGTGGAGTTCCAAAATGAGAAACTGGTGCTGACAAGTCTCAAATCCTCCACTCTTGTTGCTGATGTCTCAAAGTTCCTTCAGGTATAAAAATATACTTCACTATCTATTCAATCTCATAAATTCTTGCAATCTTCATGTTTCTAAAATTTATATTACATGTATGCAGATCTCAAATGAATGGTCAGAATGCATTTAGATATTATTATATCCATAAACACGTTGGTGTTGAAATTGTGTACTGTTGGATATCAGCCCTTCATTACAATACTTCATCAATGTATTTATAATCTTTGACTTCATTATTATTTTTTGTGAACTACATTTAGCTGATCGATTGAGATTACTCATAAAATACGCTAGCTCTAATATCAAAGATTCTTATATCAAGATAGAATTCTGTTTCATCCTTAGTGTATTAGATCAAGGAGTAATCCTTGTTTATACATTGGCTCACTCCCTTGTCCATCATCAAAGCAAAGATTATAAATAAATGACCAAAGTTTGTTGTTATATGGGGACAATAAATTCAATAATTTTCCTTGGCCACGTTGTCAATTGAGATTATAATCTGTAAGCTCCTAATAGGATTATTTTTCTATTCATAAACATAGATCCCATAAGATATTATTCTTGTAATTTCTACCAGCCAAGCAAAATTTTAATCCTTATAAATTGGGGACATTTCCTATCCAGCTCCTAGTTTTCAGATAGAATAATGAATGTCAACGGATGTACTTCAGTACCATGCATACCTGACAAGTCTCCCTTTTTGGTAGGGAGGCTCCCAGTTTTTAGGGTCTTTTTCCATCCCCTCCCTTTCTCCCTTTTTCTTCCCTTTTTTCAGCTTCCTTCACCAAGAACATTTTTTAAGCTTCTCTTTGAAGGGAAACTATGTTTTCCTACCTCAACAGTGCATATACCTATGTGATTGCTTATTACCATTACTGCTCGTATGTTAAATCAGGTACTGAAATGACGCAATTCATAATATGAAAGCTCAAGTTTTGGCTTAGAAATAGGACAAACGTTGGCTGAAATGCACCCGCACTGCGGGACGCAGAGTGGTATTACAGGTTGAGCGTTTGTCCGCAGGGACCTCCTGATTTCTGAGTCTACCAACTTGTCATGTATGGTACCATGATGAATTATACTGTCACATCTGCTTCCCAACTTTCTTAAAATAATAGTTTATGCTAAGCTGCCAGATGATTTGACTCAAATCCAATTGCTATACACATGTATTGATAAAGGAGAAGCAAGAACCAAAAGAAAAGATCAAGAATCGATGTGACAGGTCTTCCTACATCTCTGTATGAAATAATCAGGTGTTCCAGGCTTTTATTCTAATTAATTAAATTTATTAATGTTGGAGTGGAATTTCAGAAAGTGAGCTTGGTCAACTTTTATACATAACCACTTTGATAGTTCATCCTTGGTTTTACATGCTTCTATGTTTTAGGTGCTCAATGAATCTCTGTCGGCGCCATCTTCATCTGTAAAACCTGCTGTAGTAACTAACGGTTCTTCTCTTACCAAAATAAGAACATCTCCTACCATCACTCTACCTCAAACTGACCCACCTCTGTCAGAGAGTGCAGCTCGCCCAACTACTCTCAGCGTAGATAGTACTTCTCAACATTCCGACAGGAAAATAACTCAAGATGTGCGCAATATGTCTCAGAATGTTGGTAATGGCCGCCAGTTTTTTAGAAGTAACTTAGAACCTGCCCAGGCAGCGAAGAGACCATTAGAATCTCATACTCTCCCAGTAATGAAAGTGGGCACCACTTTGAGGTTTCCTGTTATTGATCTCACTCAAAGTCAGAATGGACCTACTACAACATTACCAGTAAGTCAGTGCTACGTTATGTTCCTTAACCCTGATGCCAAGCTCACAAAGTGTGCAGATGTTAGATCTCCTGTTACTCCTGTTATTGTCTACGTTCAAGCTAGTGGACTCAACTCCTTGGTTCTATTACAATAACTTCACTGATGCATTGATTGCCATGAGTTTTAACTCTCAGCTCACTTCCCATCAAATTTAAACATCATAGGAGTCAGAAGAAGATTGGGGTGAAGAGGTAGCTGGTGAAGAGGTACCTGCCTTTAAGTTTGGAGCAGCGCAGCTCAGTGTTACTACATATGCCATGAACCAGGCATGTCATGAGAACAGACTCGCCACTCCTGAGGGAGTGATGTCCAAGGCTGAGCTCAAAATATCCCTCAAAAAGCCAAGTAAGGGTTTTCCTCAGTTAACTATGATCTCTGTTTGTCAAGTTCTGCTATTTTTCTTCTGTGCTATCTAAGAAAAAAAAATCTGCTACACTGCAAAAAGTACATAAAGCAGGAGCTCCTTCGTGGATTTCTCGGGCCAGATATGGTTAGGAAAAAAAGATCCTTATTACGTGTATTACATGATCTGTTTTAGTGCCTTTGAAAGAAAGACCAAAGTTAGATGATGCCTTCAAAAGTCTGGCCCTGAACAAAGACATACGCATGCTGGGTGAAAATGCTGTAAGTACTGTATCTACTATTTACACTCATAGCGTATACAGGTAACTAAAAAGGGAGTTGAGTCTGCATATCTTTGTGCAATGAACTCCCTGCCCCTCAGGAATAACAATACACATGAATTTTTGCCTACTCAGTTGCAATTTGAGGAAAAGGTATTCTGTGCATCTGCAACTCTGAGCTGAACTGTGACATGAAGCCTTATTCCGAAGCGATCTGATCTGCTTTGATCTGTTTTGCTTCATCTGGAGGCGTTACCTAGCACCTTGAACTGATGTCTTTACTTATGCCATATTCACCCATTCTTCTAAATAATAATTCAATATTTACATATGCTCTAAAAATGAATTATAATTTGTTGTCACTACTATTTTCCATTTCACATATCTAAAAGCACACAACAGATTCTTGATTGTATACTTGTTAATATCATTTAGAGCTCAACGGTTGCTAACCCTCCATCTCAACAAGTAGTAGACACAGTGACTGAGGATTGGGGAGACTCATCTTTAGATATAATTGTTCAGCCAGATTCACCTCTGACATCAGAGCCGAGGAACAATATCACTCCTCTACTGATCAACACACAGAGCGACACTAGTGAATGGGGCAGTGAAACATCTGACAGCAAACCGCTAACTCCCCGACAATCTGTGAAAGCACCATCTAATGGGCGACTCAAGTCTGACAGCTGGCAAAACAGCAGGATACTCAATATCCTGTCTGGTGGAACAGAGAGACGCAAAATAACCCCTGTGCGCAGATCTATATCCACTCCTGGACCGACTAGACAGAGGAAAGTTAGTTTTGCTGATGAGACATCTTCCTCAGCATCTGGTATGCATCACATTGATGAGTCCACATTCGAACCCACCAAACCTCATAATACTCCTGAATCTATATCTGATAATAATACTCAGTTCGGTGCTCAACCTGATAATGCTCAATCACTGCCAGTTTTCAGATTTGGAGCAAGTGGCGCTGCTGCACCCCCTGCATCAGAATTCACTTTCGATAGAAACGGCCTTCCCAGCTCTAAGGAAGACTTGCGTCATAAGTTGAATAGGAGTTTGTCAACTGAAGATAAGCCCTTCACCCGACCCTGGGATAGTGCCAAATCACGTCGTTATGACTTTGAGACCAATGACTGGGGAAGTGTAAGAAACTCAGCCAAGGCAAGCAAGAGCCCTGACGGAGATTCCTCTGAATCCACTGGGAATGCTTCAGTAAGCCAACAAGAGAACTGGGGTGTGATTGCTCAAAATCAGCTACCAGTTGCTGCCGAATCTCCTAAAGAATGGAGTTCTTCTGAGTCTTTATGTAAACCCAATCAGAAGCCTGTGATCATGAGAAATTCTGACCCGAAACCAGCTACCTCTTTGTCCAGTGAAGCTCACGACTGGAGCTCGCTCAGGAACTCCATCCCACTTGTACCGACAATGACCAATCATGTGGACTGTGCTCAGTATAAAGAAATTGGGACTGGAAACTTTGCTATGGAGAGCAGCGCTTTTTCTCAAAGCATATGCAATCCAATATCACAATATTCGCTAGGTCAAGGTGATCATTTCCAACGTTATGACAAACCATCATGGTCTAGAGGAGACAACTGGGTGAGCTCTGAGAATCAGCGGAAGCCCTTCTCTCGTAATAACTCAGCTGAGAATTGGGAACAGGCCAAAGGAGACAACTGGCGAGTTAGCGGATTCTCCCGCCAGGATAAGAATGTTTCCGTACCACGTAAGTATTATTTCCTGAGTCTCAGTGACTTTCACCGAAACGAAAATCGTCAATTGATAGATATTAGATTGCAAAGGTTTCTCACTGACTTTGTATTCGGCCTTGTAGAAATAACTACCTTTACATATAATACCAAAAAGCAAGGTAATCTTTCTCTATATTCATGGTCTCAACATTATTTGTAAGCAATTTTTTTGATCTATTTTTCAGCTCGACCCTATATAGCAAGTCACAGACCGTTGTATACACGTCAGCAACTACTTGTCTTATCAAAGACAGCATTAAGTCAATCAACTTCTGAGCTGTTGTTCGAGCAGCCCATGGACGATGTAGTGAGAAGAGATATATACATCATACCACCTCCTCAAAGCTCTACCGGTTACCAGGTAATACCAGAGAATGTTCATGCTACTTACTGAGCCCAAAAATAACATTTTTATAATTTGGAGTTGTGTTGTCAATGCCCATGATAAAGGGACAGTAATTCACTATAGGAAGGATACTAAAATATTCCTTTTTCTTTGATAACTCGGTAGCAGCGCATTTTCTGGAAGTGGCATTCTCAGATCAGGTGCATAATCTACCAAGGAACACATTGGGATATAGCAAAAAATTCTAGCTCCTCAAACCTTCAAACTAGCGATGTAATTCTTGCAGTGTCATAACAAACAAGGTTATTATTCTGGGATATGTGGTAACACCTTAGTAATAGTGTAGAAATTATTGATACGATGAAAGATTAGAGCATGATATGATATATCCTTACTCTGTGATATAATAGTGGTCTGAATGACGCACGCACCGTATGAAATATACTGCAAACATTGGGTCTGGCATATCTAACCTGGTTTTTGTACCACAAAACACTGAAGCAAAGATTATAAATACTGAAGTGTGAATGATTAAAACCAGGTGTATTTAATGCTGCGCCCATATGAATGTCTATCTATTTGGTCATCAGACATCAAGTAACATCACAATATGGAAGATCTTGTAAGCAGCGATTAAGATATGGGAGAGGTATACACCCGAGGGTGCTGGGGGCTGGAACAATCAACAATGAAAGCTCCCCCAGTGGGACTCGAACCCACAACTCCTGCGGCACTAATCGCCTGGCAGTGAATAGCAAGCGCTAACCGATTGCGCCATCTCACCATCCCCAAAAAAGAATGGGTCGATGGCGCTAATTAGATAGCCCGCTATTCACTTCTCGGAGTTGTGTGCTCTCATCCCACAGCACATTCCAATCCACCATTGCCACCCTATGAAACACATTGAATGAAGTCGAAACGTGGGACGCAGAAGCAATGAAATATTACTGTAGGCGTAGTGGTTTTAAGTGCTCTGGAACAAGAAAGGAACTCTGTTCAAGAGCGTATACATTATACAATGCTGTAACCTCAGAAGTGCCTGGCCTAAGGGACCAGGAAATATAAAAAAAAACAATATGACATTATCCAAGATTGGAGGGTCAGCTCCAGACCCTAATCGACTTAAATGTATGATGTTCCTTGACACCCATCTCATACTTTGAGATACATAAATTTATCTCCAAACTGGGACATTCTCATTCTGACAGTGTCTTAACAAAAAAACAATCCTCCAATGACAATGCTATCCCTGATTCCCCAGCTGTGGGTGCAGCGGCTACACGGCTGATTTTACTACCAGGCATTAATCAAGTTGCGACAAATTTACATTTCCCAGACAGACCAGACAGATTCACAGTATAAACTCAAATTATTCAGTTAAATTGATTAATGGGGTTAAGCCAGGTTTATTACATAGCAGAGCTGTAACATGCTGTAACAGTCATAAGGGACAACAGTCATAAGGGACAACAGTCAATTGAATAGTAGTACCATAATAATCCTAATAATAATTTATAATCTTTGCCTAAAAGACAATTTACAATGTGGTTATGGTCAACTTCAGGACAGCAACAAAACTCCACAAAAACCTGATATCATAATTATTGATCAGGAATCTACAGCTACAATCGCTGCTGCTCAAGAATTGAACAAAGTTAGGAAGAAAGTTGATGTTATGAAACACTATCAAGCAGCCAATCCATAGCACAACTTGTGCAGAATATTAACAGCACCGCTCAAGAAATAAATTATGTTCAGTGTCTCACCATGAACCATTTCTTGGGATTGCTGTGAGGGTATTGTACTAGTATAGAGACGCTAGGCTAGATAGCATACACATCAAGGGGGTTGGCAACGAACATTTTATTGGTTGTTGTACCAAAATTATCGCCCTCTTACATATGTTGCGTAACTCTTCCTAGTTAGGATAATTGGTATGGAAGTAATAATAATCTCCACAACTTGTGCGGTGACACTGTGTTTGTAATAATGCTGCAGGCTACATCATAAGGATAAATGGAGGCTCGTCGATTAGCTGGTTGGTTGTACGAGTCATACATGACAAGTTGGCAGACCCAGAAATCAGGAGATTTTCCGCGGACAACCTCCTGATCCGGAGTACCACTCTGCGTCCCGCAGTACGAGTGCAATTTGGCCCGCGTTTGTCATATTTCTAAGCTAAAACTTGAGTGTTCATATTATGAATCGCGTCATTCTACCTGATTTTACAAATTAGATAGTTGTAATTTATCCGAACTAAGAAAGAATAGTGTGGCGAAAAAGGAAATACATAGGTATATGTACTGTTTCCCATGCGAACATAAGCTTCAAAAATTTTCTAAGTTAAAAGAGCTGAAAAAAGGGAGGAAAAAGAGAGATAGGGAGGTGGTGGAAAATACCCCTAAAAACTGGGAGGCTCCCTACCAAAAAGGGAGACTTGTCAGGTATGGTACGAGTCTTGACAAGAAAAGTGGTGCATAAAATGATGACAAACAAGTCTATACTTAGAATGAGTGCGGTTAATAGTAATCAAGATTTCCATGTAGAGAAATGTAGGGCTGTGGTTTACAAAAAATGTCAGCATCAACATTTCTAATGGGTAAAAAACTGCTAATAGGTAATTGCGACAGCATTGCTCGATCTGAAAATTTAGCTGCATGAATCAGATCTATGATACTGATACAGGTATGCTACTGGAAATTATGTCACCTTCATCTGATAATCCCTCGTGCATCGATAAAAAAGGGAAACTAAAAGCAAAGCCTGTTTGTTATGGCCAAATCTAATGTCAGATGATGATCACTGGTATAACAAAGAATGTTTTTTCTTTATTTTACAATAATTTATCGCAATCCAAGATGGAAGTTTTAGATTATGATGAGCTTTTCAGCTCCGGAATGAAAACTAATCTCTGCTTGTTCTTTGAAATGGAACCAGAAATTATCCCTCATTTGAGTAAATTAAGTTAAGTCTGCATAATGCTCACAATAAAATTTGGCCTGACCTGCTCATGAGTCAACCAGTATGGCATAGGTATGACAGCGTGTTTAAAAATATGTCGCATTTATATCGTTAAAACTTGTATCGGAGCTGACAATAGGACTTCAGAGGACTTACGGGTATATTTTTGTTATTGCTAGGCAATACCTGGCTACTGACATCGCTCATAGTTTACATCTCTGTCTGAATAATTTTATTATAATGGCCTCATCCAACATTCACTTAATCCCCGTACAGGCACAGTGCCCTCACTTGTCATCAGCACGATACCTCTATTTTACCTTATCATAGCAGACAATAAACATAGCATAACATATCTATGCCACAATGCGTACTGGCGTACCTTAGGTCAATTTATTGCTGTGATGAGCAACATGCCTTTACTGTAGTTACCTGAAAAAACCACTGGGCAGTACATAAAAAATTAAAAAATAATTCCGAGTAGGGTATCGCAAACTATGCCATCAGATACCTTACTACACTGACATGATCCTATGGAAACCCTGTAATTTTAGCTTTCTTGGAATAGGAGTTATTCCATGAATTCTGTCATCACTAATGATGTGCTCAATGCTACTGTCCCTTTTCCAAGGGAAGACAACTTGATGAAAATTGTTTATTTTCAAAGGCCTGAGCCCAAAAATAACATTCATGAACATCAGATGTAGCGCAACCTTACCCCACCCTCTTTTATTAGTAATTGAACAGCACTCAATCAATGATGATATAATTTTATCCTTAACCAATACGGAAAGGTATAAATAAGTTCAGCTACAATGCCAGGTACCAGGTCTATCATGTGAAGAGGAATACATATAGTGTTGTTGCTGTGCCAGCTGTGATTATATTAATGAGTAATATGAGTATTGATCCCATTCCGACAGCCGATGAGAAAATACTTCACTCCCTCTGACCTGAAGACTCCTAATCCTGAGGCTATTACCCCTCTTACACAGAGACGACACTCCGATACTCCGGCAGCTGAGCTAAATGCCTAAGTAAAATGAGCTTACACATGCCAGATAGTTTACATTGGAGTGATCAGGTAACAAAAAAAATATAATTGAAGTTCTGTTTTCTGTAATCGGAGCATTGATGTCTATTATTGCGGTAGCATGGTAAACTCTTTTACAATACTCCCAGTATGTCATTCAAATTACCAAGTCTATTGCCTTATCAAAGTTGCTGCAAGATCACAGTTGTGCTTGCTAATGAATGGTAAAGCATGGGGCATTTAATCAAGTTGTTATAGTTGGTTTTCAGTTTATATCGCACAACAAATCTCATCATTATTTTTCAGCCGGTTTTTTCTGGCTTGAACTTTTGTCGCAGTAGATGCACCAATATGTTTCTAACTTACAGAGAGAAGGGAAGACCTGAATTTGACCCCACAACCGCGTAAATCGAAACCATGCCAAAGTATACTGCTCTAGCTGAGATGATGTCAAAGAGATACCAAAGAAATATTATAATCGATAGTGTGAATATTTGGGGATATGAAGTTGTGCTGCCGCTGACCTCTTTGACTGGGTAGACCCTCATATTTAGAATCCGCAATGTACCGTAACTGCTCATACATATCCCGGTGACAATTAACATACATAAGTATTGTTATAGATAAATTCTTGCACCTTGGTAGCATGAGCTGACTTCATTGCTGAAGAGCTCAATGTTCCTGTCATTATTAAGTACATTTTTCTCAAAAAAACCTTCCTTGTTTTTATTTTTTGCCCAGTACCGGTAATCTAGCTGTGTTAATAGGGGAACCAGATCAAAATGTTGCTTAGTCAATCTCACTTGTTTTGTTGAACATCATATTTTTTTTCCACTTCTGCCAGTAAACTAGTAAGGATATTACTATGTTTTGCGTTTACAAGAAAGCTTTAATGTACATAATCATATTATTTCCCTAGTTATGACCGCACGTTATAAATTTTATCTTGTATTCAAGACAACAGCACCATATATCATATAACCTTGTTTTGTTTTGAAAAGTTTACCCTCTCCGTCTTCTTTCCCTTGTTCCAGTTTTCCAAGAAAACCATTGAGAAAATTACATGTTTTTTATTTACAAGAACATTATGTACATAGCTATATACATACAATAAATTTTAATTTCACATGCACCTCGGTCAAAAAAATGTTGTTTAACTTATCTCAGATATTTCTGACAGCAATTCTGAACTGCACTCTACTCAAATTCGAGCAACTTCTTGTAATCAACCCGCAAAATATACCAACATATCCCGCGCAGTCCATGTGTCAGCAGCAAGTGACATAGCGATATCAAACATTGAACAAATCTCCAGCTGAAGGTAACGGCGCCAGTCCATCTTCCTTGACCGGTAGTTTGGTCAGGTCTGGTAGGCTTTTAATGTGACTTTCTAACTCTTTTCTGGCTGCAGCCACATTCTGTAGCTTCTTCTTGTATTCCTGTGAAAGAATTTTTGATAATGAATTGCAACGCATTTGATGTCATACTTAAATCTATGAAAGAAAAAAATGACAGTATGATGCACTTTTCGATCAGCACATACAAGAAGACAATGACTGGGAAGAATAATTTTGAATCCACAGACTACAGGAGGCAGTGTTAGGTCTTTGTCAGTAGGCCTGCTATCTGTTACAAAAGGCTTGGCAGCATTTTGTGAATTTTCAAGTTTGTAATTTATATGCTACATGGCTTATGATTCATAAGACAGCTTTTAAATTATGTATTCTATTTGGATACTGTATCGGAACTGGGCTAAAAAAATAGTTATGAAATCTGCAATATAGCGCTAATGAATTAATGTTGATGTTGGCAATACAATCAAGCAAAATGTTAAATCACATTGTGACAATATCTCAAACCATCTCCAATATCATCTCAACTTACCACTAATTTTTGCTGAGACTCTACAAGCTTATCTTTCTGTTGATTAATATATGGCCCGAGAGAACGGAACAGTTTCTTTCTGTCAGTTAGTTCTTGAGCTAATCTCTCATTATATTCGTTCAGCATTTTGCTGGCATCCTCAACAGTGTTTGCTAACTTTTCAGCTTCTGCTTTGTCTATAAAACGGATGGCAGCACAGTGACAATGATGAAGGAACGCTGTATAACACCTAGTTGGAAAACATGATGAACCATTGTGGGTTAACCAAACCAGCTAAAGGCATGCATCAAAACAGAATATCATACTCAAAAGTTTCAAAAACATCTGATCAAGGAAATCAGGAATATCTATTGTAGGCTTGGGATGCTTGTCAGCTTCAACACCACACTGGTTTGGGTAACTGACAAGTTGTCCTCTTCTTGGCGATGGCAAGAAAAAATCAAAACTGATAAAGAAAACTCCTACATGGTCAAACACCTGTTTGAATAGTTTCAAAGTCGATTCTGTTTTACTGTTTGGAAAGATCATCAATAGAAAATGGTATTATAGATCAACCACTTATCATCGAAAATTTGACCTCATACCTAACCTCATATATAAATGTGATCTATAAAAGATTTTTATCAAAATTACCTTACCTCTGATTTTTTTTAGCCCAGACGCATCTGATACAGTTTGAGGAAGATTAGCTATTTTCTGTCTCACTTCTGCGTCACTAGATGCTGAATCGACCAAACCATTCACCAACTTCAGCATCTCATCGTTCTATGAAATACATAAGCACTATCAAGTGACAAAAAAACTGGTAACTTTTGCAGACAAAGATATAAGACAGGCAGAGAGACTACTAAATCTTCTGTTCATCCCATTTACTAGAACAATGTGATTTATGGACGGAACGAGACATGATAATTTAACAACTATTTAAAATATTTTTCTTGTAACACTGGTGCATCAGTTTGGCGAGTTTTTCAATATTTCCCTGTATGCTGCTAGTTGATAAATGAAGGGATAGATAACACCATAATTCATAATTCTTCTAATTGCCTCTATTTAAAAAATTCTACTAGCAATAATCTTTCAGTGGAATGGCCATAAGGTGACCTACAGATTGTATATTACTCACATCTAGCACCTCATCATGCGTTTCATCTGGTGAGTCTTTAGCCATCTGTTCTTGTAGAGCTAACTTTACTTCTTCTATCCGCTTTTTCTTAGTCACAGGCACAGCAACACCTGAAATAAACATTATTATCTCAACCAGATAGAGAAGAGTATAACTTGTACATCCGCAGTTATATATCTATTTTATGGTATTTCTGTTGACATGAAGAACATGCCAAAGCAGCTGCTACAATTGCATAAATTGACCATGGCATCCTAATATAGATCTCTTGGGTGGTATTGTAGTGCTGTTGGAGCAAGAAGCGAGACGGGAAAACATAGCCAAAATAATGACTCTTCATCAATTAATCTTGTAATTGATCAGTTGTTTGCTCTCTGAACAATTAAATCAGAGGGAAGACAACTCCAAAATGAATATGAAGGGGAGGGGTATAGCCTGTCTTGACAGGCTTGTCAAGACAGGCTAAGGGAATATGGGACAAACTCCCTGGTGTGATTGGCCTGATAAATCAAGATTTGAGGATTCTTAGTATCATGTGACTACACAATAGCAGAGTTAACTGCTGATGACGTTGTGCATTCTCAATATCAAGTGTTCAGAGAAATGAGAGGTACAATAATAATTTGTCAAAGCATGAGTTGAAATAAGTTTCAAATAAAACATTAGCCAAACCAAGGAGTTTGAAACTCTGTAACTCCCTGGCCAAACAATACATTCATATGTTGATTAACCTACCCAAAACATCTCTAAGCTTAGCTAGTATCTTCTTTTCAAAGATCTTTCTATCCTCCCATATGCCAACAATTCTGTTGAGTTTTTGTATAGTCTGCTCATCTGTTTCTCTTTAATGTCAAAAAACAAATCAATGTATTCACGAACCATGGATAACCATCATGATGTGAAGTTAGTGAACTTACTCTATATTTGGTATATCTACAACAATAATAAATGTATGTTCAAGTCTATGTGTAAATTTTCTAGTTTATCATTGCTTCTTAGGCTAACTAATCAATTTCCGGGATTGAAACAGGTATCTGTCATTTCATTTCAAATTCGAAATAGAGACTCGACAAATTTCATATAAGTTTTAATATAGTATATATAGTTTAATATCCATTATAGTATCTACACACTCATTGTTATATTGTACACCTGATGTTAACTTACACTGCGGTGTGTTTAAATGCATCAGGTAAAATACTGGCAAAATCGGCTAGCAATGTAGTTCCACTTTTTTTCCGTCCATTCTGTAGCACATCATTTGCGAGGTAAATAAATGTC
Organism: Membranipora membranacea; assembly: GCA_914767715.1. NCBI lineage: Eukaryota > Metazoa > Bryozoa > Gymnolaemata > Cheilostomatida > Membraniporidae > Membranipora > Membranipora membranacea. The sequence goes on along the minus strand of OU612065.1, from coordinate 13,315,168 downwards.
AGCTTTCTCTGTCGGCTTGCTGGAATAAGAAAATAAAATAAAGAACTTCATGTACTCATATATTCAAGCTGTCAACGAAAGAGTTATCAAGCTTTGACCCTCACCAATGCCGACGAACAAAGCTTATTAAGCAGGCTGAAAAAGTGTCATGTTTGCAAGCCACAGAGCAGCGGCTCTGCTGACACATCACCAAACAAAGTGTACTGTATAATTTTTAGATAACCAAGAAAGCAGCGACACCAACCATCCTACCACCTTTCTCAACATCAAGACCATACCAGAACCTTTAATATATACAGTGTCTTTAAACCACTGCTGCCACAGCTGGGCTTTGCCCAGCATAGCCACCAGTCAAAAATTTAAATAGAGAGTTGTGGCATCAAAACATCTAGCCAGTAGCTTTGAATGGAGATATATGAGCTCTCAAAATGTAGGGAGTATCTTCTTCCCCAGCCATCCACAATTAGTGATGACTAATGTTGTTGTTGACCAATCAGGTGCCTTTAAAATCTAGCTGAGATCCAACATTTTTATTAGTGTTGGATCTCAGCTAGATTTTAAAGGCACCTGATTGGTCAACAACAACATTAGTCATCACTAATGGTGGATGGTTGAGGAAGAAGATGCTCTCTTCATTTTGAAAGCTCATTTAACTCCATTCAAAGCTACTGGCTAGATGTTTTGATGCCACAACTCTCTATTTAAATTTTTGACTGGTGGCTATGCTGGGGATTTAAATTTTTGACTGGTGGCTATGCTGGGGATTTAAATTTTTGACTGGTGGCTATGCTGGGGATTTAAATTTTTGACTGGTGGCTATGCAGGGCAAAACCCAGCTGTGTCAGCAGTGGTTTAAGCACCCCGTTAACTCTGCCTTTGGTAATCAACAACACCAGGCAATTCACCATTTCTACCCTGCTTGATTACTCAAGCATAATTCGGACACGCACTACCTGCAACAACAACGATTTCTCACTCAACCACTCTACTAGCCACACAGTCGTATGACATTAACCTATATATCATAGTCTGACCATCAAGATTTTCCATTGGGGCTTATAAGACTACATTTGCCTATGTCCAGTATCAGTATTGTGTGGTTGATCCTGGACATAGGAAAATACAGGCCCTTAACATCACTGGCCTCCTTCAGAAGCCGGATCTACCTCCACTATCGCAGCGACATTGTGAAGGTTGATTGAATATCTACAGCCAGTATCATCAACTCTGTTCACACCGCATACACAGCCATTCGACACCCAGCTCCATCATTCAGCATTCAGCCAACACACTCCATCGCCAGCAAATCATTTTCTTTATAATTCGCTCGACAACACTGTAAGTCTAAGCTTCGACCAAGGACTCCTACGCCCCTTCTTTTGATCATCTCATTAGCTAGCCAATAAAGATTTTCAAGAGAACAAATTTTGCTACTGATTGGAAACTGTATTGACTCGCAAGAAAACATGTTACTAAGTAACAGCTGTGAATGTAGAGACTGTTGCTGGGACTATACCAACTGACTTCAATGAGTGACTCTAACCAAGGAGTGTCTAACTCCTTGCTCTAACTATAGTTGTTCTGATTGGTATGCTGTCTATCCAATGAACTCCATGAGTAGGAGAGGGAGTTCATTGGTCTATCTATTCTATAGATAGATTCAATCTATTCTATCTACCTATCTATGGTATCCATTTCATTCAATTAACTAACTAATATTTATATTAGTTACCTTTTCTGAGCTCAGTGTTCCAAATAGGGACATAAGTATCAGCATGTTTTCTGTGGTGAATCAGCCACAAAGACAATGTCTGGATGCTTTGCTGTGTTGAGTTCAGTTCTGCCAGCTTTCCACGTAGTCCTTGCTCTGTGAACGCCATTGTCAAAGTTTTTTTTCTTCAATTGGATTTTCTCTTCATGTATTGTAATTACTGACCTTCAATTGTCCTTCAAAGAACAATAATAAAACTTAAATATAAGAGTTTTCCACACCCTGTATTCAACTGTGCATAAATGATGGTACAACTCCTAAATGATGCTTATTCCTTGCTTACACACCTGGGAGAATTTTCCTTGACCACACCATTCTCCCTGACCACACTAAATGAACGATTCCAGTTTGGGACATGACCCATTTTATGAGTTGATCTGTTCTTTTTCCAAAACAAGTTTCTACCGCTCTACTTTTTTTAAAAAGCATGGTATGGTAATCTACTCTTTTTTAAGTTTGAACTCAAGCTATTTTTGTGTAATCCCTATCCTCATTCAATACCATTAATATTCAAGCTTCCAAGCCATTGTTGCAATGTTCATTTGTTTTGATATGGTTTTACTTGTCAAAAACTCTGACACAGAGAAGTCCTCACCATTATCAATGATTTTCCTTCACAAATTACCTCGTTAACTTTAGCCTTGTCACTAGCCTGGGCAGGCTGTCGGGGGCAGGATACAGGGCAGCCTGCCCAGGCTACCTTGTCACCTTGCCACAATAACAGTGGTAATGTATGTGACATGTGCTTTAACGCCACTTGTGTTGATGCAAACTTTGCTTTAGTTGGGACAAATCATTTCATGAGCTATTAATTATATAAAAATTTGCCTTTCCATCCAAATACAGGAATATGAGAGCTATTGCTTGTTACCTGTCTTATCAGAGCACACAACAAACAAATAAGAATTAAATGGGGCAATAAGACTTCATCTAGAAATTAACTATATATCGTAGTCAAACAATTATGTGTTATGAGTTTTGCTCATCGATATATGGCTTCATATATACTCCAGAGACAATAATTTTAGGGTCTCAACACAAAAACTTATAAATAACGATGTAAATTTTACAGCCTTGAAAATTCTAGAAACAATTCAATCCGAGAACCAGTTAGAGAAAAACTAAACAAAGTTTATTAATAAGATACTATAAAATAATCGCACACAGTGTTTTTATGAATTGCAACCAGGGCTGCCCACTTTACTCTTTTAAGAGTAGATCTGCTCTTTTTCAAATTATACCTTCTACTCATCTGCTTTTTTCAAATACTATGGTAAACTACTATTTTTTGAGTTTTTAGACCAAACAGATATCACTGTGTTATAAGTTTTTGTTCATTGGTATACGGCTTTAGGTATACTGCTTCAGGAATACCCCAAAGCCCTTTGTTGTAGGGTCTCAACTCTCAACGCAGGAGGGGCGCCAGAGCAAATACAACAAGTGATACTAAATATTACCAAATTCAAATATCGCAACACGGCTCTTTAAAAAAAGTTTTCCCATAAAGTACAAATGACACATATCATTATCACATCGATGCATGGACTGGTTGTTGTAACAAAAGAACTGTAATCGTTTGATTAATTTCCCTCCGAGACTAATTGGGGGCCTATGAATGTCTAAAAGTAGATTCTTTTTTCCACTTCATTAAATTTTAATACCAGTTTCATATGTATACACCCAAACAACCTTGTATATTCATTTCCTTTATTTGACATGGGCTTATGTGGCTGCCAAACTTTGGGCGAGTTGTAACTAATGCTGTGATGATATCATAGGCAGCGCTGTTCTAGTAGCGAGTTGTAAGATTATTAGATCTGTAACTAACATGTCTAAAATAACAAATCTCTAGACAACTGTGCAGACAGCTTGTCATTAGTAAAAAAGGTCTATTGACGTAACATAATTATCATCTATTTATTATTCATACATTGTGGGGTTGTTATTAATAGATTAGCAACCATCAGCAGCAGCATGTAGGTCATAGGTAGATTAACGTGTGTAGCGAGGCTCTGTTCATTTGTATATCATCAGCAAGCTGGACTTGTTCTGATAATCTGCTTGGCTGGTCCAACAGATTCAGACCTGAGTAGCAGTGCTACATACAGTCAGACAAAGATACGTGAGTTTCTATGATCTAACTCTATATTCATTTTGGTCTTGAGTTTGAATATTTAATTCCAGCACGGCAAATAATTGTACATATTGTGTTCTGTCTCTGCCACATATGGCTAAGAATTTTTCCTTGAGGTAAAAGGTTCATTACAAGTCTTTTATAAATTGATGCGCATTATGAATTTTATCTTTTAAAGAGACTGAATTTAAAAACTGTACACATTGTTGTGCTCGAAAACCTTGTCCCCGTAGCTCTATTCTACCTTTGATGTTACGGTAGCGCCCTGATGACAGAGTGACTAAGTTCAGTAGAGGGCATAGAGTCAGTTGCATACATTCAAAGGTAATGCTTCTTAATAACCTTGAGTAAAAACCTCGGACAGTGATGGGACTTGACAGTCAGCAGAAATACTAGCAATTGATATAACATCATCAGTAGAGTTTCGACATGCGCATGGTTGCTTTAAATGTATGACATGATTGAAGGGAGGGGAAGCTAGTACTAGTACCATTGAGCTTGAGCTTGCTGTTAAAAGATTTTGCCAAAGAATATGTTCCCCGTGAGTTAATTTCCTAATATTCATAACACTAGCCTTTTACGTTTCTCTAACATCATAAAGATAGTGTGTGTGTGTTATCTGACATGTTGAGCTGGAGTTACCTCATTGAATGGAGAAAAGAAAGCAGACATCAAAAAAGGATTTTATGTTACATATCCATAAAATCCAATTGCCAGCAAGCTATGTCATAACTAAATTGATTAATTGGAGAAGCTGATCTGGTCACAAGGGAAATGATAAACCCAAAGGAAAACTTGTAATTCGCTTCACTCTACATGCATGCCAGCAGGCCTAAGACAATAGGGGCCACGCCAGAACAATCTTAAAAAAACTTAAAACATCAGTTTTAGGTGGCATGAGAAATATTAGCATCATGTAAATTTTTATTCTGATGCCAATCCTTGATGTCTCTAGAAGTGGTGGCATGATTTAAATTGTACATTGTATAATAGATTTACACCAAGATGGATTTATCAAAAGTCAATCATCAGGGATTATTTTTATACCGATAATATTTCGCTTGAAAATAATTAGTTCTTGGCCTTGCTGCGGGATCAACCAAGTTACCTGTGATGGGTTACCGCAAGTTCCTGATTGTATAATAAATGAAATAGGAGTGATTGATACACTAAAGATAATAAAAAGATAATCAATTTACTACAATGTATTGGTACTTTGGTTCGATATACATAGTCTGTATTCCTTACATGCGCAGCCAAAACGATTTTGACTGGGCGAGGATGACTATCCACATATCAAAGCATTTCATAGTCAGGTAACACATTCTGACGTAGTTATGCAAAAGTGTTAAGGCTTTTCTGGGTATAAGTTATAAATTGCCTAAGTTATTGCTCCCTCCTTCTTGGATGTAGAAGTGGAGTATTTAGATGAATGTACTGTACAAGCCAAATACCGAACTACTTCTATACTTTCTAAAATACTATAGAAGCTGAATTTCTCACAACAATGCTGATAATGGAGCAATTTTACACATCCAATATGTGTTTGTTTTCCGTTCAAACTGTTAAAAATGTAAAACTACGTCAGCACTGTGCTTCTCTTCTGTGTTCCAAAAACCTTTGTATTTAAAATTCATTTGAAATAAATTGATCGCCATGTTCTAATTATATGATCCCTTTTTACCCTGTTCTATAAACTTGCTTTTCATGCTTAGCTGAAAAAAATGGTTTATGTTCCCTGTCTAGACTGGATAGCAAGACTAAAAGCCACTTACAATGTTATCAAATCTAGGTGAATGATTCACCACGGCTAACATAATAAAAGACACAAAAATATTTACAATGGCAGGTTATGACATAAGATTGCCCCATTTTGTAGGCAAGGAATGTGCCATTGTCGCACTTGAAATTTACTGTAGTATTTTAGAGTGTGGAGCAATGCAGTATTATCAGGCAGCAACACTCTCTCAATATCAGCCCATACTGATAATGTGAGAATATCTTTTGGCTGGAAATTGATTATTTCGGTGACACAATGTCACCCGCCCAATACTGACCACGTCAATTGGGCTCTCTTATCAGTGGCAGAGCCTGGTAAATATTAATACATAACGCAAATAAACAACGAACTTAAAAAGTGCCAACTTTGATATTTACCAACACTTCCCTGATAGATATTATTGAGGATATGTTTTTTCTTTGCAATGTATTGTCTGAGTTGTTTGGATTATGGATGTAATGAGTGATTAGCCTTCAGGTGTGTGATTGACCTATGAGCTGAGAGAAATCAGGGGTCAACAATGACTTTGACCTTCGATAATTTCGGGGCCGCTCTCTTAAAACTGCTATAGTATCAACTGAAGAGTATAATATAGCGTTGTATATCAGATGTTGAGCAGTTATGCCATAGACAGCAGCGCTAACAGAGCCGTGTGTATTTTATTGGCAGGTGATAGCAAAGTGCTTGCAGAGCTGTTCACAATATTAGAAGACACTTGCCTACGCTGGGTGACAAATGACATATTGCCTGCAGATCTCCGGTACCGGTACTGATTATCAATGACAATTGAAAAATTTTATAAAATACTTTAGTCTGCACAGTAGTCTAGGGACAGACAAATGTTGCATTGTTATTTATGACTGCACATACTTAGCTGCTATAGTTAGATAGTTGACATTACGACGAGAAGATGAGGTGGAATGACACATTCATGGAGCCACCGCAGCAGGACAATCCGTATAACCAGCCGCTACTGGAGGTTAAACTAGAGCCTAAGTCTCTGGATGATTATGGCTGCCAGTTTTCTCAGCCTTCTGTGTTCAGTGAGCAGCGGTTTTCTCCTCCACCAACTGAAGCCGACTTGTTAAATATTAGATTAGAAGATCTCTGCGCTCACTACATGGACGACGGTGAAAGGTTTGCTTATGTTGAACCTCAGCCATGCGACGATGCCGGATATGATTCTTGTGACACTTTCAGCCCCGATAGCTGTGACTTAGATAGAGACTGGATCGATTCCCCATCAAGCGTTGAAAGTTTTCTTTCTTCTTGCGGTGAGATTGTAGACTCTTACCAGAGAAATGAGCAACAGAAACGACAGATGGCATTTGACTTTGATGATGTCACTAGAATACCACTCAACATGACTCCTTCTATACAAGGCACTCCTCAGCAGACCCCAGCTTTGCCTCTACGTGTTCGTATACCTCAACTTCCTGAGACAGAGCCAATAACACCCCCTCCATCACCCCCATTATGCTCACCACCACAACTCACTCTTGCTCCGAACCATCAACACCTCCAATATCATAATTCACTTCATCAGAATCAACCACAGTTCCCACAAAACAATCCGCTGAGCCCACAGGTTCACCTCCCGAATGACACTCCAACAATATTTCATATTGATAGCTCGCTAACTCGAGAAGTGCAGCAGAATAGCCCACCAGCAACTCCAGATGAACTCGTACCCGTCTTACCACACACTCCGCAAACCCCACAGAGTCCACAAACTGCACAAACACCACAGTCACCGCATACATCACAAACAGAAAAAGTTCCAGATGTTTTGGAACAGGCAATACGACAGAATATGCTATTTTCAGAGAACTCTCAGCCGACAATGCCATCTCTACAGATTTATCCATCCATTCTTCCACAAAACAGGTATGTTTTTGGGGGCACCACACACGATTTCAGCGCTAAATTTTAGATTTTTCAAGTTTTTTATTTTGTTGAGGGGTGAAAAATGTCTCGATGGCTTTTACTACCAACTGGACAAGTTGTTGCACAGGCGGAATGTAGAATTAGGTGGTTATGTCTCATGTATTGAACATTATGTCACAAAGAGTTCATAATATTTTCTCTCTCAGAAAACTTTTAACGTTTTAATTTTAACTGGCTAGTATCATCAATGTAAAACCACAAAATATTTGAAAATTATGAATTCAATATTACGATAGAAATATTGATAGAAAAATTATTCCCCGAATTATATGAAAATGACATCATAATGTAATCTAATTAGGAAAAGACAATAAATGTATGCACCCTGTAAAGTAAACATTATTTTACAGACGACCCTCAGACCTGACTGTACTTCCGAAATTATCGTTGGCTAATGGACAGCAGGCTTGTACTATAGTCAGCCTTCCCCCACCATCATACGAGGAACATGTACAGAATGTAAAACGAGAAACAATGGAAGTGTATGATGCATCAAATCCAGCAGCATTTGTGTTCCTCTGTAGTCAGCAACAAACAGTTTATGAAGAAATGGCCAAAGAAGGTGAGTTGAAAATAACAAAAAAATAGTCAAAAAAATTTTCAATTTCCCACCATGTGAACAAAGAATTAGTCTGGTGGGTATAGCAGATGAGATAGGATTTTGGTGAAATAATCAGTAACCTCAAGATCCTACACAAATAAAAAGCCAATGCAAAACACTAATAGGTTTGAAATTCACTCGTCGCAAAGCCAATCAAAAACTTTTAAAAGCTTTCTCTGATCTTAAAATAGTCGCATGGTAGGGAGTCTGAGAAATTTACCAGACTTCATGGTTGGAAGCAGGGTGTCTGAGACCAGGGAGGGTGGAGGGCTGAGACAAAGTGTTGAAGCTATTTAGATACATTGAGTTGCCTTCTCTCTAAAGTTATGGTAGTGACATCATTGATTAAGTAGGAGGCTGCTATACCTACTTACCTATGCAAATGACCCACATACACATATCGCAAGGTACTATTTCAGAAATAATATCAGATTATTCCAAAAAAATGAAGTATGTGAGCACTTGAGATAATGAATCTAACGGCTGCCTTCTTTGGCTGGTTTCATTTCCTGTCAATCTCAGGTTTCTGTTACACATGTCGTCCTTATCTCACCTTCAAATCTGGATCAGAGATATAGTATGCGCTTATATGCTATTTGGAATAGTTTTGCTAGACTGAAAATGTGTGAAAATAGACATTAAGTGATGATTGTTAGGATGATATCAATTACGACAAATGCTCGTTGTGACAATAAAACTAGGGCTGCCAAGGCTGGCTTATTGCGCTTTTTGACAGGTGGGACCTTGAAGCTAATTTTAGTTCACACCTTTTGATTCATGTTAATGACCTGAGTAAATTTCTCATATAAATAAGTCTAGGTCATCAAATTGATCACACAACGGTACTTGAGTACATGAGCATTACCCAACTTTGATTTGCATCATTTTTTTTATATGGAATAAATGAAAGCTCTGTGCATGAGATTTGGATTTAATTTAAATTTCAAGTGTGGAGAAACTTTCAACATTTGCTTCAGCCTGAAATAAATGTTACTATATTGCGGCATATTGTGGTGGTACACAGTCCAGGCATTTCCACGCAATAATAAAAAAACACAACCCATTAACCAACTAAAAACATTTTCCAGACTTTTCCCACCCACTTGTACTTTACAGCTGATTATCGATGCCAGGTACACTGAGCTTCAGTTATCATTCTAACAAGTCAGCGATGAGGGCTAAAAATGACAATAATGTTTGGCATTTGACACTGCGACATAATCAAATTAATTAGTGCCTTATTCCAGGTACTTTGGTAGAGGGTTTTATGGATAAGTTTTTATATAGTTATCAGATGGAATACTCCTGCAATAGTTAACAGGCCCTATTTTTTGTAATTTGATGGTTGTAATATGTGAAGTTTGCTTTACGTGACCTGATGTTGATTATTCAACATGATGGGCAGTTGACAGTTGAACATAAACAAGACCCCCTAGCCCCAATTGACAATAAAACATATGGGTATCAGTTGACTGAAATGCTCATTATTGTGAAGATGAAAATGACCTATGTGCTTTCACATGATCCGTGCCAAGATTCTTCATACTGAAGTTGCCAGCCTGTTTATTGGGGTGCGAAGTACGCTAACAAGTAGCCATAGCATTGTAGCCACTTCAGACCTATGTACTTAAAAAAAACTGACCAACATAAGCCGGAACTAGTGTAGGCTGCAACAGCCTACCCTGGACTAAGTAATAAATTGAGCATCATATCGTGAATATTTACTATAACCATCATATATTCCAGCAAATAATCTGCAAAAGTGTTCCTCAAACCTTTAGTAATTGGACCATAAGCACCTCCCAAACTCGTTTTCACACCGTTGCCATTTACTCATATCAATGTTCAAGCTCATTGCCCAAGCTTATGATGGTGAGAGCCACAATACAGACTACGAATTTCATTTTATGAAAAAATCTAGCCTGCGATTTTCTGTAACTTGGGAGTTCAGGGATACTGTTGTCAAAATCTTAATTTGTAGTGAACCTTATATTCCATAGCACAGCGCTACATGGTTCCTTAAGAGTCGGTTGTAGTAGAATTGACAGATCGTATCTTAAGTCATATATTATTAGATACAAATTTACTCATAGCGTATTTCATCAAAAAATCGATGTGGCACCAAGATTTGAAATTCTGATTAGTTCAATACGTGTAAAACCACAAAAATACCCCCATGCTAGCACTTCTTATTTTTCGTTGATATTGAATTTCTTTAAAAAAATAAAAAGTTGCACAAAAGGTCTAATGTAATGTAATAGGTGATGCAAATGTGACCTCAAAGGTAGCATGACTTTTACCATGAAATACTGACTTGGTGCTCAGCATGACCCGGCCTGTGAACTCAACTGAGCACGGCATGTTAGTAATATGACATAAAAGTGATGTGATTTGGTTTCTATTATTCTATTGAGAGGATAATTTTTATTACAAACAATAACGCTAATCTAAACAAAACAGCTACACTCACTACAATAGGTTCGCTGCTCTGAGCTAGCACTTGCTGAGCACTGAGTTAATCTGATGCTGCTGGGTCCCTAATGAGCTACACAGCCTGCTATCAATCAACCTGTAACTTTTCAGCTGACAATATTCCCACACTGCAAGCAATACGCAACACGGGATAAAAAATACACTACATCCGTATGACTAGGTTAACATTTCATTCACTAAATCTATGAGCTAGTTTATTTCTCATCAGCGACAATAGCCTTCATTAGAAGCATGTGTGCTAATGAAATAGTCATTGTTATCATGCAAGGAGGTAACAAGACTGCACTATGAGACAACAAACTCAAAGTCTAGCAACAGTCTTTGTGTTAATCTGCAGATGGTTAACAGCCGTCTTTCATATATTTACACTCTCCCTCCCTGTGGAATGAATAGACTGGATACTCATATTGTTCTTCCTACTCAATAAATAACAATTGCTCTACTTTGATATTTTTAATCAAATTTAACTGCTTCATGACAGTCATGATATAACAAAAAAAAGACATTAGATCAAATTGAAATGTGGACACTATTTTTTGCTAGGGGCATATTTAGTAAGAGGGCAATAAGATTTGCTGAGACAATCAACCTTGATTGAAAGGTTAATGAGCAGTCTAAAATGTTGCTAGTCAGAGATCATCTTTTATATTGGCTGCTGACAGTTTTAATCGCTAGAAATTCTTTTCTGTCATTTGACAGCAGTTTAGCGTGTGAAACTGTGTGCTGTCTAAATTCTCATAGCTAGTTGTAAAAAAAAGTATAATATCCAGCTGCAGTGGAAAAGTTCACTGAAAAGGACAAATTAGGGCTTTTAATTTTATTTGGTGTACTGCAGTTTCTAAGAAAACACAAATTTAATCAACACTTATCAAAATAATTTTTCTTTTTTACAGAAACTAACCCAGCGGTTTTACAAGAATACAAGGACAAGCTAATGGAGAGGATCAGAGCTCAAGGTAAAGATTTAAAATTAATTTTATTTTTATTTTTTTGGTGTTTGATACCCAATGGCGTTATGATATTCTGCACTGTTTTTAGAAGGAAATAGGGAATTTTGTCCCAAACTCCCTGATGGAAGCAGGGATGATGGAAGGGTGATTGTTGGGTATGTTTAAGACAGGTAACCAATGCAGGGACTGCTGTATTAACCTGGGAATTGACTCCTCTTTATGCAAGGGATGACAACTTATTGATGTGACTTGATGAGAACCTTTTTCTTTATTGATAATCTCTTGATGAAGGATTAACACATACCGTTGTATTCATTTTCAGGAGGTCAGATGCAGCTTTGGCAGTTCCTATTATCTTTATTGGAGGAACCAGAACTGCACATTTCGAGCATTGCTTGGGAAGGAGCATTTGGGGAGTTCCGAATGGTTAATCCTGATGAAGTCGCGAGGAAATGGGGTGAAAAGAAGAAAAAAGTTAACATGACATACGACAAGCTGTCCAGGGCGCTAAGATATTACTATGATAAGATGATATTGACAAAAATACATGGAAAACGCTATACATACAAGTTTCATTTTAAACGAATAGTTCAGCAGATGAAGAGAGCTGGGTCAGCAGTCAAACGTGATCCGACTTATATACCAACAGACATCCTGCCTTATATCTAACCAAGCAGCTCTAATCAGTAGTAGTATTACAGGGCAACTGACAACCAGAGTAATATTGGTCATTGTAGTTTAGACAAATATGTGTACACAGTATATAAATTTTATGACTTACCTACCAAATAATCTAAATCCCTACCAAATTGGAATCAGTTTGTTCTCTTGACAAATTTTTTGCAGATCATATTGCATGTATTTTAGATGGGAAGGGGTTATGACTTTGTGATTTTTTTCATTGTTATGGTGCTAGTTTGGATTCATAAGGTGCTTTCCAATCAAGGTGCCAATGCATGCCAGGGGTTTCAGGATTAAATGATATAAAATTATATATTAAAGAGTATTATATAGACAACCTGTCACTAGCAACACAATCAGACCGTGAAGCTATATTTTTTTCTCCCCATAGCTTCGAAATCTCATTACACGCTGAGTTACAACAGGCTTATTTTATTTCCGGTAATGTTCTCTGATATATGCGAGCGGTGCCGGCAACCACTTGTGTAACAGATTTTGTAACCTAGAAACAAATCTCGATGTAATTTTTTCTTAGCTTATCAGCTGTTATTTATATCTTCTAAATGAATTTTTTAGTCATCAAATGAAAGAAACGATAACAAAGATCTTTGTCATTGTTTTTGTTACACATTTGCATAAACCAGTAGGTTGTGATCGAACTTCATGGAACATATTTAGGGCTGCCCTAAATGATGATAGTATGCTTCCCTTTAGTAGCATGTACAGAGACAGGTGCGTTATGTATGAGGCCGATGATTGCAGTATCATATTGTTGCTAATACCCCTAACTAAAATGAATATTCAGGGTCATTTCCAGCACTCACTCTGATTGCATTATCTTATATAAAAAGAGGCCATCATAAAGTTGCACATACAGTGTGGGGAGGGGAGTGAAATAGCAAGAGTTTTGAGCCCAGTGATAGTGTACGGGTACGATATATATAATGTACATCATCCAGGTTCTATTTACGAGGTCAGGGGAAAAGAATTTCAACCATGTGTGAAGTTTATATATTTACCATTTTCGTTTGTAATTTAACCTTGAGCTCCGACGATATAGATGTTTCAGAAAGCAAAGACGCTCCTCAAAATAATATAGTATATGTAGTTTCAAAGAGCTCAAAAAGTTACACAACCTCGTAGGTTCTCAATATGCTGAGAAATTCTCTGTAATTTTAAGAATTTTTTGAAAAATTAAATTTTGATTTTTAAGTTGCCTCTCAACCATGGGGTCCAAGTATGCAGTGGAGGCAGAAAGCTTAGAAATCATATTCACTCTCAAGTGATCCAGTATTATAACGCATTTTTATATGATAGCTCTCTTTGTTTGTTGCGCATGCCTCATAACCACTCCTCCTCTGCTCTTTTGCGTTCGCTTTCTGAGTGGGATATAAACCTTGGTTTTACCCCATGACCACCCCTCAAACTCTAGAATTTCTATAAATCTTTAATTTATGGCAGGTTTGGTGCATACAAGGTCCCTTTGGTTCCCTTAGTCTGATTGAGAACTATACAATGGTATAAGAAAAATTATAGTGTCATACCTAAGTTCCAAAACAAAATTGCCTAGACTCCCAACGCTTTTATAGTAGCTGCACATATTGGTTTTTCTCTCACTGTCACTATGGTTCTTCTATTTTTGTCATGAAAAATCCATTTTTGAAATTAAAATCAATTAAATTGCAAAACCAGGTAAATTGGGAACAGAATTTTCCAACGTCCAGCTAGCACCGACAGCCTTGAAATTCATGTAATATCCAAGACCCGCTACATCTACTGATTCAGCATCCAGTTGTCTCATCCATGGTGAGGTCATCTGATTTATATGTAACAATAGCAAGAATTTTGTTTGAGTTTTGGCCTTGTTCACTCTAAGGGTATTGCTATAGGAAACGTGAGTGGTGCATTACGGGTTTCTGCAAATATTTTATCCTACATTATCAATGAAAATGCTTGCTAGGGGTTGATCAGGTTTGTTAGGTTGGTGGGGGGCGCTGGTTTCCCTTCTCCATCCCTCAAGGCTTGTCATGTGCATTTCATAAAATTGCAGTTGTTGATGTAACTTGTCATAGCTCTCCATTGCACGTTGCAAGTTGGAATTGATGATTTTGATTCAGCCTGTAATACATTGCTCCATGCTGGGCATTGGTATTGTGTTAGTGTGTTGTTACAGGGCAAAGAAAAAAATAGTGCGCAGTTACTACACAAAGTAGCAAATACAATATGATGAATACCATTGTACTAATGATGATAGGTAGGTATATCCGGAGCATAATACAGAAAAATTATATGACCTTGCCTCATAGATACTTCTTTGATAAATGAAATATCGGTCAACGCCACACCACCCTCTTCGGATAAAAGCTATTATGAGATAAATTATGACGACAGGTGCATGCCTACTGCTAAGAACAATGCTATATATGATATCTTTTACAAAGTACCCCTTCACTTAAAGTTCACAAAGTTCACAAAAGTTGCCAATTTCAATGTCTACATGTGCAACATAAGTAAATTAATCAAACAAAACTGAATATTTCCTAAAATTTTCTTTTAATCATTTTTATTGCATGAAATACTGCTATCGTCTTACATCATGAGGTTAATCACCTATGTCCTATCGGAGATTCCCACCCTCCCTGGTCCTATATACTTTGCTTTATTTAAATTTTGTCTAAGTTTCAAGAGCTGTGTTACCTGATGTTGCATATGTGGCAGAAGAGAGGTAAATAATATCGAAAGCCCTTAGTGTTGTTTTGGGCAGGGGTTCTTTAAATATGCCACTGCCTTCCACTCCTCTATCCTGTTAGAGCTGCTTATGAGACAATAATTTACCTTTTTATAAACCTTAACCTTTTTACATAATTATAATAATTTTCAATTTCACTTTATTGTGCCAAAACTTTTTAAAGAATTCAACACATCGTGATCTGTGCAAAACAAAAGTTTGAAATAAGGATAATAACAAAGAAAATCATGAAAAATTGATATTTCAAGCCCACACCATTCAATACCAGAATCTACCATTCAGAAATTAGAAATCATCAAGAATCAGTTCTTCAAAATGTGTTTAACAGGAATTGCACCCCCTCTTCTGTCCTGCTGTATGTGGTTTACCTGCAGACGATGAAAATTAATGTATCCCCGTGAGCGCTTTGGAGACACCTAGCCTGATTGAGAGACTAAAAGACCAAAAGAGCAAAATAGCGAGTGCTTAATGTGAGAAGTGAAAGAGGTATCAATTTCAAAAGCTTCCTCGTTCTTTGTAGTTGAAAGACACTCCTGACGCTCATATAATATTCATAAAATTTTTTCCTTGTCATGAAATAAATCATTAACTTAGAACTGGCATAACCTTACAATTTATTTTGTTTTTAATTATTTACAATAATGTCTATGATCTTTATTCGTTATTTTTGTGACTCCTAATGGAAAAAAATCTTCATATGATTAAAAAAAACCTAGACACCAGAGTTAACATATGCCTCAAAAGCAGTCATAGGCACAGGCAATATATTGAGTGAAATAACTGAAACAATTACTAAAAATAATACTAAGGTGTATGTCCCGAACTCCCAGATCACAGATGAACATTGCCCGTTTAAGGGTTCAAATTATAAGCGTAAGTACGACAGTGATATACTGTAACGGTCAGCAAATAGCATACCATGACTGATAACTATGACTTATCACATAAACAAATCCTAAAGCTATCTCATGCAAAACTTCCTATTATAGCATAGTGAAAGCTTTCTTCATTGTTCAATTGTACACTGCCTACATATACCATAATGATTTCACTCTTTGCCACGAGCTCCTCTGGCGCAGATCATCATCTAGCTATTAGCTCATGGCAGATTGTCACATACAAAACATTTAACCTTTACTTTAACTCAGCTGACGTAACGTACTGTGTGCTAATAAGGCTAATAAGTGATTACGAATCGACATGATCCTGTAAAACTACACCTATAATACACCACGCACAGTAAACGTTACAGTAATAACTTAGTCTCAACCTGGGAGCTACAACTCTACAACGGAGGGAGTTACAGCTCAGCTCTGTTCCTCGGTATCTTGAATCCAGTGTGTTAACAGAACACTACTCATCAGTGCTGATCGCTGTGATGTCACAGAAATGACAGTTCTCACCCTGACATCTGGAAAGTCATGCTGAACATCAGTCACTATTATCTAGTGTAAAACTTAGCTGTGACACCAACACACTCCACAAACAAACTCCACTAACAATGTCATCACCATTGCCTAGTTCTGCAAATTCATTGACTGGATTTAAATAAAGGGATCATTTGCAGTCTTTTGGACGGTAGCGCACTAGGATACACGCAGGTCAGTTCGTGAAACACAGAACGAGCTGTCGCTTGGGTTTCGCCCATGATTGACAGAAAGTCTCTCAGCCAACTTCCACGCCACACACTGTTAATTGACTCGCATCACATGATCAAATACTCCTGGCGTATCAGGCTTGTTCTCCAACAGGGAGTTCGACGATATGATCGCATCAACTCATTGGCAATAATTACATTACTCTCAGCAGCTTTGGAGTTGTCTCATCTCTACTAGCAGCTACTACAACAGTGCTGACCTCATAACCGGAAAACATCAGCCGTTTTCGGAGGGAGTGTAACGGTCAGCAAATAGCATACCATGACTGATAACTATGACTTATCACATAAACAAATCCTAAAGCTATCTCATGCAAAACTTCCTTTTATAGCATAGTGAAAGCTTTCTTCATTGTTCAATTGTACACTGCCTACATATACCATAATGATTTCACTCTTTGCCACGAGTTCCTCTGGCGCAGATCATCATCTAGCTATTAGCTCATGGCAGATTGTCACATACAAAACATTTAACCTTTACTTTAACTCAGCTGACGTAACGTACTGTGTGCTAATAAGGCTAATAAGGTAAATAATTCTTCCAACATACTTGATTTTATACGTCCTACAATTTGATGTATTGAAACATTCTCTATTTTGTATGTTATTGCAAAGCTATTTCTCTGCTTTATGACGTGCCTTTTACCACATAGTACGTTACGTCAGCTGAGTTAAAGTAAAGGTTAAATGTTTTGTATGTGACAATCTGCCATGAGCTAATAGCTAGATGATGATCTGCGCCAGAGGAGCTCATGGCAAAGAGTGAAATCATTATGGTATATGTAGGCAGTGTACAATTGAACAATGAAGAAAGCTTTCACTATGCTATAATAGGAAGTTTTGCATGAGATAGCTTTAGGATTTGTTTATGTGATAAGTCATAGTTATCAGTCATGGTATGCTATTTGCTGACCGTTACATATACCTGTAAGAACTGCTAATTGTGATGGCAATGAATAGTCTGTTTATTCTTCTGATAATAAATGATGATCTCTAACCAAGAAATCTAAACATGTTCAAGATGGTTGACAATAATAATTGGTATCAAGTTGGGCTGCTGTAATAAGCCACAATAGGGAGTAGACAACTCCAAAGTAGTAATGTATAAGTTAGGGAGTAAACAACTCCAAAGTAGTAGTCACTACATCCGCTTTTATGTCAATTACTTTGACGTTGAGCACCAGGTTCATGGTGGCGGCAACTAAGAATGTTTTGTGTCTCTGTATGTAATTATACTTGTTGTATACTGGAGATATCTGTGTAACATGATTTCTCATGGTGACTGACTCCACAGTTTCTCATGCTTCTTTTGAAACATCCAGTCACTAGGTGTGGTACTCGGTCACGAAACCATCATATTTAGCTGGCCGATTCTTAGCTCGTACAGATTTACGAGGAGTAGGCACATTTGGTTGTGATGAGCTGGGCATATTGGCTGCCTGAGGTATATCTTCGATCTCGACAAGTGCCGGTGGTACTGTAGGCGGCGTCACTTGAACTGGTCTATCTGTTACCGTCTCAGTATCGTTCTCTGACCTTGGTATTATCGGTATCATCTGTGATGGGCGGGTGGCTACTAAGGCTCCCTGCGTTTCAGAATCCACGTCCGCATCTACAACAGGTTTCTCAGAGCAGTAATACGGTCTAACATGGCTTATGTTACGCTTATACAGCCGGCCTGCCCTGGATTTTACAGTGATCTGAGAGCCTTTTATGTCCATTACCACAAATGGATCTGGGTGGAACAGTGTCTGACATTTAGATGGACTATCTCTCTTAACCAAAACAAAACTGCCTATCTCTAGCTGGTGATTATTGCCACTACCAGTTTCCAACTTCTCGTTACGGGTGGCTATCATCTTATGTTTCATCTCACTATCTCTATCTCTAGCTTCAACGTCATCAAAACTATTAGGCAGACTTGGCAAGTTAGTCCTAAGCACACGCCCAAATAACATCTCTGCTGGGCTTTTGCCAGTAATGGAATGTGGTGTATTACGATATGTAAACAGCCATGTCATGAGGGCACTCTCATAGTCTACCCTATTGTTGTGTGCAATCTGAATACGCTTCATTATGGATCTGTTTTGTCTCTCCACTTGACCATTGGCCTCAGGCCACCTAGGGGTTGTCAGACACTGTTCGATACCATACCCGGAGCAAAACTCACCATACTCATGAGAGATAAACTGTGGCCCGTTGTCACTCTTCATGCTGAGTGGATACCCATGCGTAAAAAATACTGATTTCAGCCAAGAAATAACATCACTAGCTTTTGTGACTGTCATGAACATTACTTCGTTCCACCTACTATAATAGTCTGTTAAGACTAGAACTGACTTACCGTTAGACAGGGGACCCAAAAAATCTAAGGCAAGATCTTCCCATGGTCCATTGGGAAGTTCTGTCACCCTTACTGGCTGCCTATCTAGTGGCTTACTGGTCAACTGACAATCGTGACAGTGTTTAACATACTTGTCTACATCAGAGTCGATTCCGGGCCACCAGACTCTTGTTCGTAGATATCTCTTGGTGCCTCCCATCCCACTATGACCCTCGTGAGCTATCTCAAGCATCTTCTGTCTGAGCTCTTGAGGTACTACTATCCTACCTCCCCTCAAAACTAACTCCCCTATGACACATAACTCATTTTTAATGGCCCTATATACAGCTGGTATATCAACATTGTCGAATGAATTCGCTCTTATAGCTTGTTTTAAGGCCTTAATCTCCTCATCCATATAAGAGACTTCCTCAATATAGCGGGGTGTGATTGCCGATGGCACATTGTCCTCCACAACACTACGTACATAGAGCTCAACATTTTCCCTTTCTACCAGGTGTTCAGTCGCCTTTTTCGAACATAGAAGCCTTGACAGGGGGTCAGCAATATTATCTGAGCTTTTTACGCGAACTATCTCAAAATCATATGACTGTAAACGAAGCTGCCACCTCTCTATACGAAGGGATGTCCTCTTGGTTTTGTTTCCATAAATGGACTCAAGAGGCTCACAATCAGAAACCACTTTGAACCGACAACCAAAGAGATAATGATGAAACCTCTCACATGCCCAGACAATACCTAGAGCTTCTTTTTCTGTCTGCATGTATCTTTTCTCGACATCAGACAATGCTCTACTTCCATAGCTAACCACTTTGGGCTCGCCATTTTGAATCTGTACCAGTATTGCGCCTAGCCCCACAGGACTGGCATCTGTGTACAGCAGAGTCTCACAACTAGTATCGAAGTGAGTCAGAGTATCATGATTACATAAATCAGCCTTTAGCTGATTGAAAGCCACAATCTCCTTATCTGACAAACATATAGCCTCTCGGGAATTTTTACCCGCTGACAACCTCCTCAACACATCAGTTGTGTGAGAGTAATGTGGAATAAACTTAGACATATAACTAGTCAAACCGAGGAAACTCTTCAACTCACCAACTGTCTTAGGAACAGCAGCATCTTTGACTGCCTTGACTTTGCAACCATGGGGATCAATACCCTTGTAACTAAGGAGATGTCCGAGAAACTCTAACTGCTGAACCCCAATCTCACACTTCTTTTTATTCAGAGTCATGTTAGCCTGCTCTAGACGACTGAACACCTCACCCAGCCTACGATCGTGCTCTTCCCTTGTTTTGGCATGGACAATGATATCATCGGCAAGATTTGCTACACCCGGCAGGCCTTGGATAATTTTGGCGACCTCCTTCTGGTATATTTCTGGAGCCGCATTTATCCCAAACATGAGTCTCTTATATCTATATAGGCCTAAATGAGTACTGAAAGTTGTGATATCCCTGGACTCAGGGTGAAGAACAAATTGGTGGAACCCCATGCGCATGTCCAGCTTCGAAAAGTACTGAGCCCCATTCATGTCATATAGCATCTCGTCTACGGTGGGGACTGGGTGTTGGTGCCTAACTATAGCCTCATTGGCTCTCCTCATATCAATGCATAACCTAATCTTACCGGATTCCTTCTTTGGAATGATCACTGCTGGACTTACCCATGATGACCCTGAATGACCTTCGACTTTCTCTATTATATCATGTGCGATAAGCTCATCTAAGTGAGCGGCTAGTTTATCTCTCAACAACAGTGGCACTCTTCGGAATGGCTGAACAACAGGCGCTATATCATATCTAATTGTCAGCTTTATCTCATTCTTAGACTTACCCAATACCTCTGAGAACAGCCTTGGATATCTAGCTTCATAATCATCTAAGCCTACTCTATTTATAATCCTGATTACACCTAGTTGTTTACCTGTTTCATTTCCTAACAAAGATTCACCTTTATTAGGAATAACAGTAAATGCGACATCTTCTAAAACAGCAGTGTTGTTATGCAGCTGTAAATCACACCATACCCTACCTACTGGCTGAATAGGCTCTTTGGCTGTGTACGGGAGAATCTTTGGTCCTCCACTGATGAACCGTTTGATAATAAACTTACTTGCTCTCAAACGTTCATAGGTATCCCGTGACATCACATTGCACTCTGACCCTGAGTCTATTATAAACCTCGCTGATACACCACCGACATAGACATTAACTCTGTCTAGAGAGTTACTATTACACACTAAAGGTACATGGTAGGAATTGAATACAAATTCTGGGCTCTCAGAATTATTGTTCACTGTTTCAGGGCTGGCTTGCTGGTGATCCCCCACATTTACATTGTTGGCCCTTCTAGATCTGTAATATCCTGCATTCGCACCTTGGCCATTCTGTTTGGCCTTGTTTTGACAGCACCGAGCATAGTGATTCATTCCATCACACTTACGGCACTGTTTTCCATATGCCGGGCACTCACGAGGTTTGTGTGTGAGATTACAACGGGGACATACATTAGCACCCTCAGTCTCTTGTGTGAAACTAGGTTTTCTGGCAGTGGATCCAGAGGCCACACGGTTTATTGCCGAGGCATTATTCATCTCCCGGGACCTTTGGACCACAGCTTCATGTGTTGCTGACCGTGTCAATAGTATTTGCAATGTGAGTGCATTTCCCTCTTCCAATAGCTTTTCCCTCAACTTATCGGCTGTGCAACCTTCTACTATTTGATCACGGATTTGGTTATTCACAGCTTGGGCATCGCCATAATCACAATGGGTGGCCAATTTTCTGAGTCTAGCACAGTATTGGGATATAGTTTCGGTTTCCTTCTGTATACATTGCCTAAACATGTGTCGCTGATAGGTGATGTTAGGAGCTATATGGAAATGGCCTTGTAGAACAGCTACCATTTCAGTATATTGATCTCTCTGTGTTTGATCAAGTGTGCTATGAATTTCCCTTACTCTTGGGCCTGCATGATATAGTAATAAAGCTTTCCTCTGGGCTCTCATATTTGCATTATCTTCCCCTGCCAAATTGAACAGCCCTTTTGAATCAGCAAAAGCCTCAAATTCCTCAAGCCAAGCATCCCAATTGACTGATACTGTGCTAGCATCCCCATCTGGTGTGAAATGACTTGGGCCTCTGGTATCCATTTGCCAGTTTGGATTGATACAGCAATAAATAGTAAACAATACTTATCTTATTCTGTCTATTCCAGAGAGCTCACAGCTATTTCTTCACACAGAAAGTTTAGCAGCTTATCTTGTCAGATTCACTATTTGTGATATTTTTTTGAACTCATAATCCCGTCCTCGTCGCCATTGTAAGAACTGCTAATTGTGATGGCAATGAATAGTCTGTTTATTCTTCTGATAATAAATGATGATCTCTAACCAAGAAATCTAAACATGTTCAAGATGGTTGACAATAATAATTGGTATCAAGTTGGGCTGCTGTAATAAGCCACAATAGGGAGTAGACAACTCCAAAGTAGTAATGTATAAGTTAGGGAGTAAACAACTCCAAAGTAGTAGTCACTACAATACCTAGATGGATATTTCGATAGAGAGCTACAGCAACCTTGGGTTAACAAGAAATAAAATACTGTTTGTTGCCTCGACACCAGACTTTTGCAATATCCCAATATCCCCTGCCAAACCAGACCGGAGGCAACAACCAAACAAAGCTTGTTTCTGCTCTTACCGATATGCACTATTCAGGATTATAACATCCAATGACTTCTCTCTTCATATGCATGCACATGCATATATTGACACATTGTGCTTGACACAACGATATAATATATAGATAAAAACTCCTAACACTTCAAACTAATAATGGCAGCAAAGACATCATCACTTTTACTCAATGAGCGGCTGTCTCAATCTGTGGACAGAGTATGGCACACCAAGTTGATAGCAAATTTAGGGGAAAGGTACATGGGATTGCTGACAGCAGTATTCTTCATTCTGATTTGCTTCGCTCACTTATTTCTCATTACCAGCACCAGCAGACTCATGAAGGGGATAAGTTCAGACATAGGTAGGCAATAAGAATAAAACACCTCTAGGATAGATGAAGTTTGATCCATTTTGCCAGTGTTGGAATTGCCCCCTCTATGGGTAACTCAAGCAATGGCACAATGGGATAAACTTGATCTAGCTCTATGATGTATATGGCTTATAACACAACACTACTAAAACACAACTAATTTTAACTATTTCATAGTGCGGCTTGTTGGCTAAGCATATTGTCTGAACGGAGTACTGTACTACACCGGGTGAACGAGTTTCCTCCTATATTCTTTTATTACGAAGTTTCGCGCAAAAATTGGTCAAAATTGGGTCCCCAGTAACTACACCTATTTATTTAGCCTTTCTGCACAACGAGTATCATCATTGACTTATGCTTACAACAACTATCCTTAAATTCATGTAGTGGCGGATTACGGGGTAGATGGGTTGTTCATTAATTAAATTTATAGCACCACTAGTAACTAACTTGCTGTAGCCATGTTCAGGACAATTTAGGCACACACAAGTTTACTGTGCAAAACAATAACACGATGCCATCGACAAGTGATGAAATAGTTCAATAATACAGTTTTTCATCATTACGTCCTTCTTTACATCATTTTTACATCCTTGTTAACTCATACTGTGTCTACACAGCTCAGCTGTTTAATTAATCTGTTGTAGTTGTCTATTGGATCGTAGTATCAACAGCTTTCATGATCTTTGTACTGTTACACTCACACTATATCGTCAGTAGATATATCCAGCAACAAACTGATCAGTTATTTCTATGAAAAATCCTCCTTGCCTTGGTATATAAGAAAGTACCAGAGCAATTATTGGATATTTTACAAGCTTTATTGGATAAGAATACCTAATAAAGAGTAAACAATGATAATATTTTTGTCAAATTGATTACAGCTTGTGTCTCTTATGAGTTAAATCAGTTAGATTTAAATAACAATGATGAACGGTATTATTTTCAAAGAGGGTATATCACTCATTTGACTATATGTATGTATAATATTTTTTCAAAGAATAATTATCAATATATGAAAATGGCAGAGAAATTTTTTTCTTCTTCAAATGATAAGTTTTTAAGAGGGTAATCAATTAATAGTAGTAATCAGCCATGAAATAAAGGCGTAATGGTAACAATGCTTCCACCACTGATACAGTAAGTATACATCAGTGGCTTCCACAATCAAAATTATATAATAACTAAAATGTACATATAATATATATCACACATAAAATTATGTATGGTGTTTAGTAATGATAATAAAAATGAAAAACACAGTTTTCCGATTTTCCTCTGAGAAAGCAGATCAATCATAATGTTGATGTGAGAAAAAAAAATGCAATCACACTCATTTTGGACGCTCCCTTGTGACAACAAAGGACAAAGCTACCCAGCCGACAATAAATAAAGTGTAAGCAATACAGCAATGGTGAGAGATTGCAGATATTTCTGGGTGTGGCTCACTCAATAGGTGATCTAGATGGATCACATCACTAGATCGAACCGAAACGTCGCCATCAGCAAGTCTAAGCTAATATAAGCTAAGCTCTCATGACAGGTTCCTGGACAAATTCCCTGACTGCCCAAAACCAGAATCTGGAATAGAGAGATGGATATAAGTTGACAATAAGAATTGAGATTGAGAATGGAATTGAGTAGGAATGGAAACAAGTCGTTATGCTAGTCATATTTTACAATTGTCAGTTATACAACAGTAAAATGAAGAAGAATGTTAGCGAGATGGTAGTTCTTACCTATAGACACTGCATAGGCTCCTTTGTTTATGGGGGGTGGTTGATTGACCACAGACCTAAGATTAGTTAATGTTTCCTGTGATCGCTGGTTACGATCAGCCCTTGATGTAACACAATCTTCTCTTCCAATTTCCTGCAGCTTTTTCTCCAACTTACTTATGGTGGCTGATTTATCAGTCTATAAAATAAATAAACCAATGATAATGAGTAATGATAGCTCAGCAAGATGGCTTTATTTCGCTAATAGTCAGCTTTTTATCATGGGAAACCAAAGCTTCTTACGCACTGAATTAGATTCTTCTCTTAGAATGGAAATAGTATCATAGCGTTATACGGTTAGGACACTAAACACAGGGACCCATCTGACTGTTATCTGATTGGCTGTCCCTAGTAGCATGAATAATTAGCCTGAGAAATTGTCTTGTTTACAAAATTGCAAACAGTAATTATACCCCTACAGTGTCGATGATTAGGGCATTTCTAGATTGCTACTAGGGACTGGCTATTTTGGCAAGCCCTTTGTTTTGCAAAAGAAAGCTAATGATGCTATTCCAGATATGGAATTCAATGTTCTTACGCTATAACAAGAAATCAATGTTCTACATTTCCTTGAGCATTAAGGTGAGGCTTACATAAATTGAATGAGAACGGGAATTCCCCTTCATGATTGCGGGTAAGTCCCGTCCAACACTGTACGTTGGCAGGCACTTAATGTAGCACAGTTTTGGAAACATAGAAATGTTGAAAGCTAGGCTATCATCAAGAGAACCAAGTTTGTTTTCTGATTAATAAAATTCATACACCTGATAGTAGATGACCTGGATTCAGTCATCAACCACATACAGATGGGAATCAGCCATAGTCAACTGTCAAAACCAGCCTCTTTCCAGCGAGCAAAAACCTTACAAATATTAGAATTTAGGAATCAAGAATGGCAGAAGCACTAATATTCCTAAATTCAGGCATGATATTCAGTTTTCATATTTTTAAAAGGTTTTAATCTGACGACATACCTCAAGGTATTTGATGAGGCTCTGTGTGGGGCTGCTCTGTTGCTCAAGATGTGGCACTAGTGAGGAGTAATCCAGCGCTTTGGCCAGTCTTTTCCAGTCTCCCATTTCGTCTAGATCTCGGGCCAGTGATTCTCTCATATGCCTAGTGAGGTTCTTGATGGAATCCACCGATATTGGTGAGGCGGTGTTCTCTGTTTTGACTTCGAGGGAGGCATGAATTGTCTCCAATGTCTGTAAGAATGGGAGCTATAGTTAAGCTTTTGGTAAATAGCAGAGGCAATGGATAACAGAGGCAGTGGAGCAGGACAGAAAGTTCTCCCCCATTATGTAGTGCGGCAAATAATTTAGCTCACTTGTGCTGATAAGTTGATCATGGTAAACATAAAACCAAACACTAATGTATTTGCATTAGATGAAACTCTCAATACTGGGGAAGGACAATTTTCCCGAAATTTCTAATGAGCTTTTGACTTCAAGTTGACATGAGATATGGGCATGATCTGAGAGCTGCAGTGTATAATGCTTTGATAACACAGATGGATAGGTCTAAGATAATGAATTACATGTAAGGGTGTAGTGTATAAAGTGGACATTGGACACCAAATGGAACAGGATTAAGATAATATCAATTCAACTAGGGAAATCCCCTAGCATTACAAACTAACCAAAATGCCAACCACAGACTTAATACATTAGTATATCAAATCTATGATGCCAAATAAACCATAATCTACTATATAGCAAGCGAATACAAGTACAATGCCCTACTAGGCTACTACTAATTAAGGTTTTTTGAATCCAAAGCTGTCTTTGCCTATCCCTGCCTTATTCACTGAAACAAATATTCTTGATCCCAAAGGAAAATCTATGGATACTGGTATGATTATTCTACAATCTAGCAACTTATTTTCGTTGTTCAGAGGTTTGGAGGACTGAAATAATTATCCTATACATACATGTTCATTATCATCACAGAGGTCATATACACTGTTGCCAACACAATCGTCATCTTCATACTCATTGTTCTCCATCTCAGGGTCAGCTCCAGACTTAATCAACATTCTGATGATACTTTGGTTTGGCTCGTTCATGGATACAGCCATGTGCAGCGCTGTGTTACCGTTATATGCCTGTGCATCCACATCGGCTTTGCCCTGTAAGATATAAATATAGAAACATGTCTATGGGAATCTTGAGTTACATAAGTTTCTTAACGTTGTGTCGATAATTTATGAAATCTAATCTAACAGAACCAACCTCTAGATTCTGCCAAATGAGCGCATCTCTCCTCATTATGCCATTATTGTTATGGCGCATTGAATTTTGGAATAAGGATAGTCAACAGACGGAATGTGCCACCTCATTTCAGTTAGAAAGTTATGGTGTATCCATTTCCCCATCAAAGCACAATCTGATTGGTTTATAGCTAAGGGGAAGTTTCATCTCATAATTGCATTTTATGTTTTGCAAGATAGAGTGGACGTCATAACAAAAAAACTGCTGTTGTCATACCAACATGATAATGTTAGTATATTTCCAAACAGCATTACACAACACTACTTCTCCTACACATTAAATGTTTTGAAGAAAGAAACTAGATTTGTATGCGAGTCAAATTATACAAAAACAATTGTATATAATGTACTTACATTCATGAGTAACTCCATGACCAGTACGACGTTGTCCTGTAGTATGGCATGATGTAGAGCTGTTTGTCCGCTTGTTCCGTCGCCCTTGTTGACGTCAGCCCCGGCTCTTATAAGGGATGAAGCACATTCAAGTTTTCCTGTTTGAACGGCTTTGTGCAGAGGTGTGAAACCTGAGAAAGATGAATCTTAATTTATTATCTGACGGCAGAGTAGGCTCGTCTATTGATCACAAATGTGTGGTTTACACACCTGTCATAGTCACTTCTTTTTGAAAATGGTGACCATAGACTGTTTCAGAATAGGTTACTATGGCCCTAATTACAATGTATACCATACCTGCATGGTTTGATTTATCCAGTTCGGAGGATTTAGTGTTTGTTTGTCTCATCCACCGACACAGGTGATGTAGGGTGTGTCCATCTCCTTGCTGAGCGGCCACATGGAAACAGTTGTCTCCATTCAGGTTGGTGGCCAGAGGGTTAGAGTTGCTGCACAACAGGGCGTCGACCATATCAGGGTTTGACATTACGGTGGCAATGTGTAACGGAGTCTACAATTAATAACATTGCACAAAATGATTACAGTGTTTGATGATGTGCTATGTAACAACACAGAGAGTCAAACCTGGGAAACCCTGTTTGGCTCGCAGCCCGTCTACATTAGACAATCAATGGTTTTCTAAGACAATCAATGTAGATTGTTTCTCTTGCCTGGAACTGTTCAAATACAAGCACTTTCAACACAAGGAAAAACATCAGCTGATCTTACAACCTGAATATACAAATCGATATCCTTTTACATCCTGGAATGAAATTGTGATAAAAATTGGCAGTTTTCCAAAAAAATGTATGTTGCATATTTCGCAAAGAACTGGTCTTAAATAGAGTTCAAAGGGTTTTGTTTACCTCATTCGAGTAACAGCTTTTCTTTCTTATAAATTGAAACCAATTCTATGCTTATTCAACACACAAAGACACAAGGGGAATTTTTAGGTGGACCAACGCTAGCTTTACATAAGAAAGAAAGTGACACGCATAACAACAAGAAATTTGCACAAAAAAGTCTATTTTTTTCACATAGACACAAAATTGCAGATGCTACTCTTACCTGTCGTTCAGAATTTAGCTGATGCACAGCGTTCATTGTGTTTGTAGCTTTGCAGATTTCAAGCATGCTCCTCAAGGCCTGTATCTGTTCATGAATCACAGCCATGTGGATTGAGCTGTAAAATACGTCATCATTATCATCAATTCGATAGACAAAATAATCTGATTTTCCAAGTTCTGTGGAACAAGGGGAATTTTCAAGAAGGAAAGCCCAAAATACATTTATATGATATGAGTTGAATATGAAGATGTAAACCCAATGATTCATAATGCAAGTTACTTTTCTATATGATGAGGAGTTTGGACTTGTTCCTCGTTGAAATAGGGGAATGTAAAGTGTGTACCAAGCCCTAGCCCGCATCCCTTAATGAGCCATTGATAGCTAGCACATCCCGATCAGGGTAAGGGGAAGACCCGAGACAGCTCTAAATATGACATCTATACCATTACACAATTGAAATAGGTTGTTAACTGCACAGAGTAAGGGTATATAGATATATCCTTACTCTGTGATACTGATAAATAGCAGCTAGTGATAACTATCTTATCAAACCTCTCAACCTTTGACCATTGGAAAACCCAATTCATGGCCGCCTCAGTGCGTTAATATTTTTTGATAGCGTTTATTTTTTGACCCGACTGAGAAGAGGAAGAATAGTAACACTCACTTGTCACCATTTTCATCACAGAATGACAGGTGGTATCTAAACTGTGACAGAAAGTACAGATGATCTCCTGTCTGTGCGTAACTCATCAGGCAATCCACGATGAGACTGTTACTGTTCATCAGATGCTTCCTCAGACTCATAGCTACAATATCACAAATCATCAAGTGTCAGAATATCTAAGTGTACTATTAATTATGTAAAAAATATTGTCTAATGCTTGGCAAAATCTGGCTAACAATTGTTGGCTGTTTTCTGGAGAAGTAGGAGAGTCAACAATGTTGACGCGCCTACTTCGCTATAAAGCAGCCAACATGCCCATATTTATGGTAATTTTCTCTCAGTCAACTGCTGACACAGTTATGTAGAGAGAAGGAGTCACAAACCTATTTTATAGAGGGTATGTGCAAGTGGTTTGCGTCATGACGGGGAATTCACAATAATGTAATGATGTGCAACAGACTAGCAACAGGATTTCCCGTCAATATCGGGGAAATATTATGTCTATAGATTTTTCTGGAGATATTTGTGAGAACCCAGCAAACTCCCGCTGTTTAGATGTGATTTTTGTATGGTAGCCCAAGAGATACCTCAGCTTCCCCCAAAACAATAAAAAGCAGGTACAAAAAGGCAATAAAAACAAAGACATATGGAGAAACATCAGAGAACGAACTACAATTAAAAAAAAGATAGACCCAGCTGTTTTGCTGAGGCACAAAAAAAAACCAGCCTCGATCCAGTTATTGGCAAGCGTTAACTTTACGTCAATAACTGAGAAGGGGAATTAATACAATCTATACGGGGATTCCCCAATATATAACACTGATTAACCTTCCTTTAAATTGTTTTGTAGAATCATTATTCCGCTGGATAGTGTTCATAGAATATGAAATCATGCCTAGCCTGTTTGAAAATTATCAGACTCGTAACAATACAATCCACAGTTCACTCAATTTTTTTTTATAACGCCCAAATCAATTCTCCTAATTTTCTATGTTTCTAGGTTATCGGTACATACTGGTTTCTCTTTCTTTTGTTAACTGTTCTGTGATCGCATCTAGTTCTTTCTGTAATTTCTCTACATTATTTCCTGTCATGTTGTGAGAAGTCTTAGTCTGACGGGCTGCTGGTGTTGGCTTAGCTCTTGTATCGATCTGGAGGTGAAAAAGGAATGATCATAACAGAAGCGGCACCTTTATAGCTCCTGAGCTAACAGGACAAAAAATGTTTTACTGTGATGTGAAAAGAAAAGAATATTGTAATAAACTCAAGATGATGTCCACATGAACCCGCTCTTGATCCTTTTTTGCATGACAAGCTGGCCTACAAATCATTTTTGTCACAACAACTTTTTTGCTTTCTTAGAAGAAAAAACAATATAACCTATCTAGGAAGAGAACAAACAACAACTTACCAATGGACCTTTCACTTTAGTTGACATCACGTCGGCAATAACCTTTTGTGATGGCTCAACACAGACACCATCAGTTTCAAGATCATTATCACCTTCATCTTTCACTTCAGTCTCAGCTTCTGTCTTCTCAGCAGGCGAGGCAGGTGTTGATGTTTTATCTGATTTGGGAGATTCTGGTTCTGTTTTCACTGTTGAATCCTCAGACTTTGTGACTGTGGGGGCACTATCTCCCTCAACATCCTCAACAACAGACGGCACTTGGTCCTGGGCTGATGATACGGTTAAATCCATTGGTTGGTCACCCTTACTATCTCCACTCTTATTATCCTTAGGGGCACTCGAGGTGCCTTTCTTGTGTGCTGCTAAAGAATGATGACAAGACTTTCTATCAGAAACATAGCTATTATTTTATTTTCCCCCATTCAATATTAACTCTCAAAGTCAAACATCCATCATCCTTTGAATTACTTTGTTGTCTCAAGAAAAGAATGATATAATCAAAAAATGGATACTCACCGCTATATCCAATCATGGTAATTTATGATCCAAGAGAAATTCAAGTTAGAGAAAGTATAGAAAATTGTTCTAAAATGCTCAGTTTGCACTTTGGATAGAGCAAGCTTGGCCGAGGTAACCCTTGTAGTTTAGACTATGAATGTCAAATGACTGTACCCCACAAATTGCTTTCATAGAACTAATAGGGGAATCCCCGTGCTGAGGGGAATTTTTTTTCGTTCCTGTGAATAAGCGCACAATGCTATCAGCGATAGGTCGTTATAATTACACAAATAATTTTAACGGTTGAGTGCACTTTGTTTAGGGAATGTTTAGCAGTTTAGGGGATATATAAAATGCACCAATTTGTCTATCGCATAACAGTCTGGAAAAAATTATATTAAGTGATTCTTTCAAATGTCAAAGCCAGAAATAAATGATGAGCTTCATTTATGTGGGTTAAAATGTGGGTTAAAATCGCAAGTGTTGTCTCCGTCCGAGGACTGAGAAATATCAGTGCCTTAAGGGCGCGGACGGCGTATTCGGCGCCAAATTGTTCTCAGTTTGCAGGCAGGTCGGAGCACACCTGGGGCGTCATATGAGCCCAGTAGTCAGTAGACTGCAGCGGGATTCGAACCAAGGACCTCCAACGCTTGCGCGTTAAAGGGCAGGCGCTCTAACCAACTGAGCTACCTCCTACTCCAAATAATAATATAATATAATATTAGAAATATAATAATATAATAAATATTAGAAATCATAACGGCACACTTTGGTGCTGCTTTAGTAGCCAGTATTGCTCTGTATACGGCAAAGATTATATATAGGTACCATCACTCAGGGGGGCTGGATAGAGCCGGAACCTTTACTTGACTTCCAGTACCAAATTTTTTACGCCATGTGTATAATTTGGATCAGGACTTCTTGCAGCTCAGCCAACAGAACTCGTTATAAGTTGATTTGACACCGGTTCGGGTGAGATTTCACCATGACTTTACATCATAAAATTAATATTCAGTGAATTTCCTTTTGTAGCAACTTATTGTTTTTCAATGCAAAAGCTTGAACCAAACCAAACGGCTTATAGCCAAATCATCGACCTATTTCAACAGATCCGTAACATACAAAGTTAGTTATAACAGGACTTGATAGATAATGAGATGTACATACCGAGCGGTCTAGAGTAGCCGTAGGTAGGATCAGCATACCCTTGACTTGGTGGTAAGTTGTATCCACCACCTCCATCTGATCCTGTGTAAAAAATACCATTATAAGGGAACGAGTGACGAGTAATAGCTCCATGTGATGATCAAATTTCAGTGAAGTCAGGTTCACTTAAATGCTAGGTAGAGGGAAGATTTCATCAACACAGAAAAATGTAGAGGTTCTCAAGAAGTCTTCAGAACTGCTTTCATCTCAGAAGATTCAACTTCCCTTAACTCCCAGAATTAAAGTAAAGCTATCAGAAAAACCGAATGCTCATGATCATACATACTGCAGGACCTGACCTAATCACTCAAGCCTTTTTTTTCTTTTTTTTAACGAAATTGTACATGAATTAAATTTGCATGCAAAATTGCTGTACTCAGTACGAAAAGGCCAGCCTTTGAAAATCTTATCACATTTTTATATTGAGATCAATTGGATAGAAATGGAATTTAAATTTAGCAACAGAATCTTAATTTCACAGAGTGTATTATTCCTATGGGGTTATCAAAGTTACACTGAGGTCAATATAAAAGCCTACTATGTAGTATATACATTCAGGGTTCAAAATCTAGCCACTCTTTTACACCTTTCCACCATTAAGTTAATCAATACCAATCGAATACCCTGGTCTATCCTGGTGACTGGTTTATCTTTGTTGTCAAGGGAAGTAACGCAGTTTAAGTTTTACTAAGAAAAGAAAGGATCAGCAGTATCCTTATCTTTGCGTGCAGCTGAGGGGAACTTCTCTTTTTTCTGGGAATGATATCCTGACATATTGTTGCTGTTTTTTCTGTTGAATCATGCATAAAATGAGTCGGGGGGGGGGGGATTTCAAAACTCAAGTGAATAAGGAAGCAAACAGATATTGTTTCTGAGTAGTGCTATAGTGAAGTAAACAGAACAACTCCCCTTTTTGTAAACAAAAAAACAGAATCATTTTTATGATGTGAAACATCCCATAGCAAATCACTTCCTTTTTTTTTGTTCATGACCATCCTCATGTACTCATAGTTCATATGACGATAGGCTGCTTCTTCATCTCTTCTTGGTAAGGGTTATAAGGAGTGACCTGTATATACCCTGTACATAGGCTGTACAGGGGCTGTCGGGCGGGGGATAAGACAAGAGTCTGGGGGCTCAGACCAGTACTTACCAGGAGAGCCATAAGATCCTCCTCCTCCACCACCATAAGGTCCACTCGGTCCGTATGGAGGGAAGCCACCCATACCATGTGGTGGATCTATACGCCTTCTCTTACGAGTCACATTATCCTGCTCTGTAAACATAAAAAGAACTTTGCTGTACAACAGTGCAGGCTGCGTGTTCATGTGGGTGGCAATGACATGCATGCATGTATAGTAGTACAACTAGATGTGAAGAAAACTAGACCTAGTAATATGGGTTCAGGTTATTTATAAGTACATAGCAATGACCAGGTTTGATGTTCCAATGTCTTTAGTACGTATGTTCTGAGTCTGCTTCTTATCATCGACAAGGAAATGACCTGATCCTAATTGAACTAAGAGCCAAATATAATCTGATATCTGCAACGTAGCTGCAGGAACTGTCACATAAAACTACTACAGTTTCATCCTGAAAATCAATACTAAAGGGGAATATCCAAAGAAGTTTTTAAAGTAGAGGAACAAATACAGTCAAAGAGTGACAATGGACTATTATGGAAAAATTTTGAGTGACAAAATGAGGGGGTTTATTGTTAAAATAATCATATTCCAAGCATACCGGAGGCCACTGGGTAGTATGTGAAGGCAATAGGTTTGCTGTATGTGCTTGTAGATGGGCGATACAGTTGCATATCCACCTTCACTTCTTTCTGTATGTCCAAGTCTTTGTATGCAGGCACTCGAAACACAATACCAAACTGAAACGATAAGAAAATCAATTAAAAGAACCATTAACATTTAATCAGCTGTGTTTTTTTATAGTAATATCTGAGTCTGAACACTACCTAAATAAGTTGATATTGCACCAGTCTTGTGGTTAGTATAAGCTACGAGTGCGCATTATTATAAAGAGAAGTGGTACATCATTTTTCTGCAAAGACAAAAAATTGGACAATTTTGTATCTTGAATGTATCCACCGATGAGCACATACAGAGTCCTAAGGAGGTTGACCTGATCAGTCATTAGAACAGAATGACAACTCCCTATACAAAGTGACGCTAGCTAGCAAAAAGTCTTGTTTATTTGGACAATTGAATACTTTTATTTAGCTTTTTGTTTTGCATGTCATCAGCATTATGAAAAGTATGCAAGTGTCTTGTTGGCTGATTATTTTTAGTATATATGGTATACCATTCCTTAATTAATATTAACTAATTAGTGAAGACTAACTTACCTGGTAATGAACGTCAGTTCCTTGGAAGGTTCCGTCTTCCTCCCAACCTTTACTATCTCTGAACTTGACCTTGATGTCATCTGTAAGGATATATTACAAGTAATGAATTTGGTAAATTAAAAAAGAGGCTTGAAATGATGGTGAAAAAATCTGCAGTGAAAGATTATTACTGGTGTGGATTGATGATTTGGATTTGCTCAGCAAAAGCGTGTGCTGCATACCGTTATCTTAAAATATAAGAACGTACAGCTGGCCTGATTGAATCTGTTAATGTTGGCATAGGGTAAGATGCAGGTCACCCAATCAGACCAATATTTAGGCCTAGGCGTAACTTTTTGAGAGTGAAAATCCAGGGATTAGTTACTGGTTAGTGTAAGTGGTGGTAATGCAAGTATGATCTCATCACCTGAGTGCCAAATGATAGCTCACACATTTTTTATAATACTGGATTTTTTATCTGTTCACGTAAAAATCCCCGTAGGTGAACTTGAATATACAAAAAGGCGGATGGAATCTGTTTGCAACGATCGAAATGACTAATGTATTACTACTTGTTTCATTCAAAATGCTTCTTAGGAACTTTGATCAAAAGTTAATGGTTTTTGGGTTACGCTATCGGAGAGTTAGAATATCTCTACTACTACGTCATTTAGTCCATAAAACATCAACTACAGCAACTTTTTATCATCAAAGAGGGGACTTTCTTCAAGAAACAGGTAAAACCAACCATAGAAAATATAAAAAATAAGAACTGTTCTCTTAGATTAATGTCAGTTGACAGCAAGCTCCACATTGCCGTTTTGATCAGCACACTAGTAGCAGTGAAAACTCATGTTGTTTCTAATACCAAGGAGTACTCCTTGCTCTTACTCCTTGCTTATACCATGAAGAGGCAGCCAAGAAGATTTTCTCAATAATGAGAGCAAAAAAGATAGATCTTGGGAGACAGTTGATCTCTTTGATTATGTGTGACAGGTCATAGGTCTACTCGAGATATAATATCGGCGCAACAACTGATTGATAACTCATAGAACTTTGTGATCCGATTTTAACATGACAAGGGAAGACAATTCTCTGACTTGTTATGACAAGTTGAATGTTTAATAAAAGCCCTGATAAAAGCTTTCAATGATTGTTCTTGGTCAATTTAAAGACAATAGCGTTGCTCTGCGCTTCACAATAGCACTTCGCAAAATGTCGAAGTCTTTATTAGCTTAAGCATGATCACTTTGTGACCTTTGAATTCTCCACCATTCTCTGTTTAAAACATAACCCAAAATAATGACCTCTGGTAGTACAGGCACAGGAACGTAAACAAGAGCCTCTACGTTGATCACTAAAAAGCTAATCAAGATATGATATGAATATGATAGTAAGAGGTGGAGTGGGAGGTGGATCAGTTAGTCAGAGGGCCAGGCCTTAGTGCCATTGTTGGGGGTAACGTGTACGTATCCAATAAAGATTTTGAAGAAAAAACTGCACTATCATTGGACATTTGGTTGTCATAGTGACTGAGCGTATATATCCATCATTAGTATTAGACCACACACTGCATGAATGCGTATAAATACGTCATTAGGAGGCAATGAGTTAAAGGCAACTACTTTCTCACAACGCATTCTTAGAGTTGTGGCAAGAGATAAATGACCCTTTGATTTTAACCAACTTTTTTTTGGACCTAGCACAAACCTTTGCTGACTTTCTCGCAGAGTAGATAGACTTCAACTCCGCCGTTACAGGGTGAGTTAATGGTCGAAACTCGACAAATCCTCAGCTCGGCAGCATTGCTTTGTTCTGTAAATATCACAGTATAGCTAATTAATATCATGGATTGAAAACATGATTTTCAAACTAATCATGCTAATAGAAGTTGTCTGCACACGCATAAGAGGGAGCAACTCTTGGTTGCTCTATACTTCTGGTAAGATGAATCAGGGAGGGTAGGACATAGGGGGTCCCACCCTCTCTGGACGAATCGCTCAACATTCATTTTCGAAACCCAAACACTCTCATATGTTATGTAGTTTCTCTTAATTGTTTGCTCTAACATCACATTGGTAGATGAATGTTTGATAATAATGGGACTTACTTTGATCATGCACAGGTTGACTGTGATTTACAGCAACTTTCCACTTATTCTCTTGCGGATCCAAGAATGATGCTTGGAATCGAATTCTGACCACGCCATTGTGCTTAACTTTAGCGAGTTCTTCAGCTTTTTTAATAGTCTGCTGTTCAGTTTGGCGTTTTCCGCTCATCAGAAACTCATCATCTGTAGAGGGAAAATTGATACCAGATAATGAGAAATCAAAGGCTTTGGTGAATAAGTACATTCTCTCACATATTCTACCGGCTCCACAGCTATTGTGGGACACAATTAATGTATCTTATCGTGTAGTTGTAGATTATGAGATATTGTATGCATAAACATTTTGTATTGATATGCTCTGAGTAGTTGCTATTTAGAATGGCTATACAAAGTAATTTAGAGAAGTTTGCGCTGATTGAAATCGGGGCACCCATCATTGAACAATCCGAAGCAGAAAAAAAGCAACAACACCGAGTCTTTACAAAAATCCATGGGAAGATACAGAATAGGTCAGATAAGCTTACCATTGATATCTGTGAGCTGATCAACAAACGATTGCTTCTGATCCTGCTTTCTAATCTGTAGGATTGTTAGATTGTTTAATCTAAAAAACCAAAAAAATAACAATGAACTTCTCTGTGAAAAAGGAAGAGAGACACAATAAAACAATTACCATCCTGAGGACTTGGACCGTGTTCCAGAATGCTGCTGAATATTAACCTGGCTGGGCTGTCATATCAAAGTTGATTACCCTTTGACAAGAAAGGGTGGCACTTATTCAAGCTTGATTATCTAAAACAGAGTAGAATTTTAAATATCTCTGGTCTCACTATGATATAATGATCACCAGTCATGTAAAATATACTGCCAAACAATGCAATAACAGGTTTAGTCTAAATCATACACATATCTGAAGTCTGGGTGTTCCTGTCTCTTGATCTCATATCTGAACACGCCTTTCTTGTTACAGTTTCGTCCGGAGCACTTGTTTGGGTGTGGGTAGTAGTCCTCAGTGGCTGACACAAGTCTCGCCTCTAGTCTCACCAGATCAACACTGTCAGGCACATTCACAATCTGTACAAGTAAAGTAAAGTAAATTGTTAACATAGGCCTCAAAATCCAGGCATCAGTATACCATTCTTTAGAAACAATAATGAATATTATTATGTTACAATAATGAGTGATCTCTCAGATCAGGGAGAATTCTCCCTGCCCAGATGGCATACCTGAATTTCAGGATATATCTTTGTACCACGCTTAGATCCTGTTTTGTTAGAGCTTCTTCCTTGGAGACCTCCATGGGCTTTACCCTCCACTTCATATCTGAATCTGTATCCAAACTCCATAGGCTCCTCTATCATATTTATCTTATGGGTAGTTTCACTGGATACGCCATGAGAGACAGCCACTACAATAATATCATTTCTATATTAATTATTGATATAATAATGGAGGAATATTTAAATGAAGCAGAAAAATCTTTGCCACCAACTCCAAACTAGGGAAAGGTAACTCCACGCAGAGGAATCTTCAGCAGTATTATGTGATTGAAACAAGGAGGGTATATTGCTCACTTCCGACTCTTCAACAAAACCTTAATTATTGTTAGAAATCATTTATAACAACCTAAAGGCGAAACTAACGACTAGCCAACATTTTCTCCATCTCACTACTTTATATAAGCTCCCACCAGTGAAAATTGGTGATATCCCCAAACTAGCTAAACTTAACTCTAGCCAATATTTACTCCTCTAGGGTACATTTTTGCTATGTCATCCAACATGACAAGAGCGGAGAGCTTCATCTGAATATGTGCGCAAATACTGAGTACAAGTACTGAGTACAAGTACTGAGTATAAAAACGTTGTGCAGTGCAGTTTTACTTCCGATACAGACTAATATTATCAGAATTCTAGGTAATGTAACTTATCAGCTGAAGGCATTAACAGTACCTTCCAGCCTCAACTTGGTACACTGTACACAACTGACAGTCACCTTACTACTTAATCTATCAGAATGATCAGCAACAAAACATGTAACATGGTCAGCCCAACGAGAGACTAGTAACACATACGTTCTCAAGCAAAAAAGTTGAGGCAATAGCAGGCTGCAGCAATTTTGTATGACAAACCTGCTGATACAAAGTGACATTGGAGCACAAGAACTTATGACGTCAGGAAGGTGGCAGGCCCTATGACAGAAGAGAAACCTTCATGACTGAGTGATCAAGATCTCAATCACAGAGCATGTGCCAGCAGAGGGTTCGACACTACTGTACCTAAGCTTAACCGACCAATGGATGACCAATATACATCTCTCACTTTGTAAAAACTATCGAATAAAATTTGGCCTTTGTATCTACAGATCAGAAACCGCATCAGCTTTCCCCATTCAGCATGACAGCATGGGAAATGGTGAGTCAAATCAAATCACATCAAAACCCCATAGCATACCATACACACTGTCATGCCATACAAACCCAACCACAAAGCACCCCAAGACATATACCAACACGAGTGTAAGTCGCCTCAAAAAATTCCCTAGATAACATAATTTATTACCATGTGTTCTGCAGAATTCTTTGAATTAAACATTTTACTTCACCAAAATCGAATAAAAGAAGACAGAAGGGAATAATGTGTATTACACACATTTCAATACCAAATGATTTCAACTCACCCAAGCTTCTAGTATAACAACCCCTACTACTCTTGTCCATATCGGCTATGTGATCTTCACTGATGACAACTTTCAAATGATTGGTCGTGTATGAGGAAGATAAGAATTGTTAGGAGCCACAGTGCATTGTACTATGTGTTGTATAATAACTACACATGTTACTACTAACTAGAGTGAAACAGGAAATTAATTGGGGAATTCCCAACTAGTTCAGTAGAGAGGGGGACTGTAATGGCTTGATGAAGGAACTTCCCCATATCAAGGATACAGAGGTATGGTCAGGGTTATCAGCCAACCCTACCAAACAACTAAAGAAAAGTAACATGAGATGAGATTGAAAAGAAAGGATCCGGAGTGTATAGTGTACAATGGTTATAAAAATTGTGTTATATTGCGCAACACTGTCCACGCTCATGAGGCAAAAAATAGCTAATGGCCCAACAGGACTGATAAACAGATTCAATATTACAAGAAATTCATATCAGATTACAGCACAGATAGTTTAATATGTCATGAAGTGAGTGATGAAACGATCATCAAGTAAATACACCTACCAAGCAATAGCCACAGGCATATTTGAATAATACAAAAAAACCGATGGCCCTCATTTTTACTAGTACTGTTTGTAAGAAGGCAAATCCAGCGAATAACATGGTGTTGAGTTTGGTATGGCAGTGCTTGCAAAAAATACTGGAGTTTTACAGAGATTTCAACATCACAGCTACCTAATGAGGTATCTTCCCAAAATAAGTCATGGCTGATGTGGCAGAAGACCATAAAAAACTTTCTAATGTGTTAGGGGAAGGAAGAAACCACCTAGCCAATCTAGATTCAATGAGAAAAATGAAAAATTCACCTTCTGTTTCTCGGTTTGAACAAGCAGCAGAAGCTGATGGACCGGCTCCATCTTCTGAAATAGACTTTCTCTGTCGAATGTATTCAGCAATCTCAAACTGCCGACCAATATCCTCTAAAATTTCTTCCATGTTTGTGATATACATGTGGTTGAATAAATACTGAATCAGGTACACTGTGTCAAACACAAGAAATGCAACAACCTTTCACTCGGGTTTCATGAGGTAGACTGGTTTGTAATAGTCAAAAAGACCGACTTTTCCCTTGACAGTAGGAGACCAAGGCTAGAACTGACTCATTTTATTGACCCAGCCTCAGCGAATAGAGGAACCTGAGGCTACTCAAACCCATGCTGGATTCAATGCAAAAATGGGGAATCCCCGTGTCATTTCAAGGAACTTTTATGATCATGAAAGAGAATACAACTAGTAATGGCTGCCAAATATGCGACATCCTCAACAATCAATAAAAGCCTAAATATATTAGGACAATTCGAGCATCTTACAATAAGTGGAAGACAAGAGAAGCTTAAATTCAATACTTATAATAATGGGTAATTTGGGGTCGGTGGTGGTTTCGTGTTTGAGGTTTTAGCCCCTTTAATATATAGGGTAGGGAGGAAGAAATATCAACATCACTAGCTGCTCTTGGCATTACTAATGTACAAATCATAGGGAATGGATCCAGGATTAATTGGAGGA
Source organism: Membranipora membranacea (assembly GCA_914767715.1). Lineage (NCBI taxonomy): Eukaryota > Metazoa > Bryozoa > Gymnolaemata > Cheilostomatida > Membraniporidae > Membranipora > Membranipora membranacea. Next base: position 13,274,033 of record OU612065.1, on the reverse strand, counting down.
ACAAATACACCTAGAGTCAAGTTGAGGAGCTGAGTTACTTGATACAATGATGGGGGTTTAGGATCTGACAACCATCAGGATTAAAACAGCAAACTGCCAGTTCTACCCATCCGATAGAATCATAAAAATAAGCACTTAAGCAAAGTGAGTAACACTATGATGTATGAATAGAAGTAAAACAAGGCTGTGAAATTTATTATGGAAGAGCAATGATTTGATGCCAACAATGTGAAGCTGTGGGAATAAACTCAGCAGAGAAGCTACTGTGAGGAGCTGATCTTTTGCCAACAACAACAAAAACAGCACACAATGTTATGTATGAGTGAGAGAGACAGAGGAATTGGCTCAGGAAGATTCCAGGCTGAGGGTCAGATACTGGGATATCAGATTATGTGTGGGCCGTGAGGATGAACGTCTTGCCTCTTCAGACATTGCAAAAGTCACATCAGATAAAATGATTTGCTATTTAGTCAGGATTGCTTTGCAAACAAACGAACGCTCAATACTTCCTTCTGAAACTTCCGTTATGTTTGGGGAATTTTTAAGGTCTTAACGTGATGTCAATTTAACTTAAAACGGAACATCTACGCAACCAAATATTTCTATATGCTGTAAGTGATAAGCAATGTAACATAGAGCAGGAGATTACTACACATATTCCACATATAGGTACTCTAGTTGTGTCATATTTACTTATTTCTCTTATCACTTTGAACTATACTAACAATGATGACAATAATAAACAATAACAAGATGCAAGAGCAGTCAGATTACGCCACAAGAAAGTCTCAGCTATTTCACGAATCTGATAACAGTCCTAAAATAATTATTAACTATCATCATCAAAAATGTGATAGCAAATGTGTTGCACTTGTTCTACAAGAAGAATCATGTGCCCACATGCATCGGCCAGGATACGAAAAATGGTTCATCACTGAATACGACCCTTTTCCACCACGAAGAAAACGACCTTTTACATGCATACAACTTCATCTAATTTTCTAGCTCTCATGCTCATGGGTATAGAACAGTCTTGTCTGACAATGTCTGTTTGTGTCTCATTTAACAGAGAAAAAACAATTGTGACTGAAGAACACCTGTTACAATAATAGATGGTGCCAATTCTCCTCCACTCTGTATGCTTCAGTCCTGCTAAGGCTGATCTCACTGCATTCACTCAATTCTCATATTTTCACTTAGGAACAAATTGTTCCTCATTACTTAAAAAAATCGAGATCCAGTGGAACACGAAAGATACTTGGTAACTTCGATCAACAGGAAACAATGCAATACTGAGGTTAATGAAGGTGATACGAAATTATAGTAGTAAGACACCGCGGTGAGGACGACGAATCACCAATAGCTGACTCAAACTTCCAGAAACAGTGCTTAAGCTGTTGGGTTGTAACAGCGTAAAAAATCACATATTGACAGACACCTCAATCTTCTCTAAATAAAATTTGAGGTTTTGAGTCATCACCCAAATTAGTCATTTGCAAGAATATCCCATTTTTTTGCAATTCGAGGAACCCAGGGTAAAAATCTCCTAAAACCACAATCTATGTAATGAAACCATCTATTCTATATTTGGTTCCTCTGCGTCTCCAGCCGTGTAATGTTATTTGTTGATTTTGATAAATACCTACACAAGCACTTTACTGGAGGTGGTAACAACTGCCACTATGACAATTCTGTGGTTACACATCCCACAACAATAACAAAAACATCAGATTTCTTTTGATATTTGCTAAATTGCAAAGAATGTAATTTCAAGGCCCCTAAATCATAACAATGCAATTATACAATCAGAGACAGTAGTACATTATCTGTGGTGTCTCATTATCTTTGGTCTCGGAAAAAATTTGATGAATATCTACTCAATTGGCATTTCTCCAGAACTGCACAACTAGCAGCTACATATTCATATACCTGAATGAAAACGTGGTAACTGGAAAAACTTCTCAGCTGAGTTATGTTTGGGAGAAAGTGATCTCCCTTTTAAGGCATTGCTTCTCTTACTCTTGCTCTGAGAGGTCATGTTCTCATAGGATAGATAATGACTTACTTGGGTATTCGCTGTTGTGGTGTCCTCCATTCAATCCATTGTTACCCATACTTCCGCTGCCGCTACTGCTGCTCATACTTCCATTGACATATCCGTTCATCACACCATTCATCTGATGATTCAGAAAGTGGCCCAGAAACGGATCGTTGTTCATTGCACCGCTTGCACCATCTTCCAGTGAAACTCCACTTAGACCGGTGCTTATCACTGCGGTCGCATCGCCAAGAACCTGTGGATGGTACAAATGGGTTATATTACTATATAAGTTGACAGATCATCTTCTGTTGGACCAACTACTCGCATAGGATAGAATTGATGAAGGTTGAAATAACCAACATTTTGTTCGTAAAAATGAGCTTCTACACAAATAATGATCGGTCTTGGCTATGTGTGAAAAGTGACTTATGGAAAAGCTCATGATATCTGAAGGTAACATGTTAAACCATAACTTACATCCTGCAGAGAACCACCCAGATCAGTAAGCGGCTGCATCTGTTGAGGATAACCATTGGTGTTGTTTACTGGTGTCATATTATGTTCTATTGGTGGAAGGTATGAGTTTGTCATATTATATTCTGTGTGATATTCAGGTGAGTTCTGTTGGCCATTAGTCATTGGCGGAGAAGCAGCACTAGACATATCTGTATATGTAGAGGCAGCACTCAAGGGGTTACCATAGCCGTTGACATAGTTAGTTCCCAAGACCTCCTGTCCTGTTTGGTAAGTTTGTGGATCAAACTGGGAAAAGAACAACAGACATACTCATTATAACATACTAGTAGGCCAGAAAGCATTTCAGCAATCAGATCAGGAACAAGTAAAAGTATCTGCAATCATCAGCGGTAATATTTCGATAGAAAGTTTAGTACGGTGTATGACCAGGTATAAGATAGTAAGCTCACCATGTAGCTCTGTGAGGAAGCGCCCTGCCAAACATCTGGAATCTTGGTGCCAGTATTCATCGCCATCCTTCTCCTCGGAGTCTCTTTTAAGTACCAGTAAACCTGCTGGCTGTGAGACACTGTAATACATTTTGATCACGTAAATGATTGCGATCATATACAATACAGTGATTAATTCACATGAAACCAGAACTGTCTCAATAACTGTTTCTTATCCAATACCAGTAAATAGTGCTCGTGAAAAGTCTTCCCTTAGATTTTAGCGACCTGGTCTTCGTGACTCACTCCAATGGGACTCTCTCTCTCTCCCTGCAAATTGCTTACTTACTCGGCTTCACTACTGTCAACTCAACATTGATTTCTTCATGATTAGATTTATGTAACAAAGGACAATGTTGCAGTGAACTTGTAAGTATTGAAAGAAACCAAGATTCGTAAATTCAGTCATGAGTCTAGTTGATGACATCTTTATAGGTTACACTGACCAAATGTCAGCTCAAGGATTGAAGTATCTTGGTTAAACAGTTGAAAGCGTGGTCGGTGAAAAGCACTTCAAGGTGAGCATTAAGATTGACTCATCTGTTGAATCAAAGAGAAAAAGATTATGATGTCGGCCGGCTAAACTTAACTGAGAGTTGGGCAAAATGGCATCAATAAGATCAGTGGACCAGCACCATGTATTTTGAGGTGGAAGGTCCTAGAGGCCTTGATATGTTAAATTCACTGTGACTGCAGATTGAGAAAAAGTTGAAGACTACCTACTAGCACTCAGTGAGATGATGATTGCTTGTGCAGCTGTGCCAAGGATGGAATATTAAGCTAGACTGTCATAAGACTCAAAATATGGCAAGTTTTTATGTACAACTAGTACCACTAGCATGTAGTAATGTATTGTATGAAGAGTTTGACTCTCTATTGGCTGACCCTAAAGTCAGTAAACAACTGAAGTAATTGACACTGACTCACCCTATAAGTAAAGTATATCTTGAACTATACAGATCTCTCTTTGGGTCCTGTTTCTAGATGTATATGGGGTTGTAAGTAGAAAGTAGAAAAACACCTTGTAGCTCTTCTGTAGTGGTTATTCAGTGGGCAGGGAACTAGGGGGTTCCCCTAAATTCCCTTATGTGTTGTTATTGCAAAACTCAAACATGATTGGTCAATTATTGTAGCCAGTATTCCAGAAGTGAAATGTCGGAGTCTTGAAAGAAGGGTGATTATGTAAGTAAATGACACTGTGATTACATATTGGTGCATAGGCTTGATATTAGTCCGAGATTTTTCCACAACTGATTGGTGTACTATAGCTATTTTTGTTTGTGTGCTGCAGCTGTACTTGGATTTTTTGACAAGAAGCACTTCCCTCTTTCAAATTTTAAGTCCGTTTTTGGCACTACCTAGTTCCATCAAGTAGAAATATTGGTATAGTTCACTTAACTCAAAATATTTAGCTTACCTAGTCAAATACATCAGCCATGGCTGAGATTTCTTTCAATTAAATCCTATATGAAGTGGATCCAGTCAGCAATGTGACAAATTGTCAAAGGTTTGTTGTTTATTAATTTACTTTGAATTTATAATATTTGTAATATATTTTCTATGAAGTTCAGTATGTCATTGAGAACATCCTACTTTGGCCTGACCTATTACTAACTTACCCAGCTAAATTTCACATCATTTCTCTTCAATTTCACTGTTGTCTAATATTCGGGTTGATATGTTTACTAGACTAGATATTGTTGTTTCAACAATTCAGGCAGTCTAGGTCAGGAGTGGAGGCCTAGCAGTAGGTAGTAAATTGGCCTCCTTTTCATCACTGATAAAAAGGAGGCCAGTCTTTATAGTTGGGGCAAATAACTCTGGAAGCCTGCTGTTATATGTCACTGGTTGGGCTACTGGTTACAATATTATTGCAACAGAACATAATGAATTCGTTGATTGCTGACTACCTCTGTCAGTCTTTGTTTGAACTTCAAACTTTGAATGCTTTGGATTATAGTAGGAGTCCTAAATTGGGAGAGTCCTACGCCCGTTGAGAGCAGGAATAGGGTGTCAGTATATATAATATGGTACGTACCCTTATGATTAAGGAGTTTTTCTTATCTCTCATATCTGTGATAGATGTGCTGCAGACGCTTACACTCCCATACAACGGTACAAAATCTGAGAGTGTGTCTCTATGATTCTGCTTCTATTCTGATTCAGTTTCAATTGCAGAGTTTGAAATCTTAGTAAACTGTAATGATGGAAATGACTAGCATATCAAACCAAATGCTGAAATGACTGTGACAGGTTCAGGAATGAATATTATAACTGCTATCTTGTTAAAGATGACACTGGGGTGCAACAAACTTAGCTCAGATAGTATTATTCTATCAATTTCACAAGGATATGATGATGTTAATTGGATTTAATCACTTTTCATATATGCAAAAAAGTGTGAACACTTTCTCAACAATTGTAAACTTTGAGCTCTAAAATAAGTCCCTGGAACCCCTATATGAATACAAGCCTGGTTACTAATGGCTATTGGCCCATGTAGTTTGGCCATCTTTTCTTGTTTACATAACTTGATAAAAAACAGATTTCAGTCCTCTGATCACCCCTGATAATATTAAGTTGCTAGGCGAGTTGATATCAGAATAGTGCCAGACTGTGTAAACTCGACAATGGTGTGATTAAAAGGGTGTATATATGCTGGTGTCAAATTGAGTTTTTTAGTTGTAAAATTCTGCAGGTATACATGCTTCTATAATAAATGTTTATGTCTCACACCAAATTATAATGGTCGGTGTTATGCCAATATGTGACAAGTACCTACTGGTTATAGTCATTAGCTAGTTAGCAATACACCCAATTTCGCTACGGCGTATCTTAATTCTACCTGAATTTTCCATTAAAATTTTACAGCGTCGGGTATGGTATGCAGGCTCACAGTGGACAGTGAACACTCTCTCTCTCTCTATTAATATTTGATATAGTCTTCACTTACTAATAACAGGAGGCAATTTTACTGAATCAGAGCCTCCTCTATAGATAAAAGGGTGAGTAATGTACTTTCTTCGTGAATATAGGCCTACACCATACCAATTGAACCTTTTACTAAATGATATCACAAGCCTGTTTCTCTACTGTCCATCTATCAGCCCACAACTGTGACAACAATATAGATTTAGGCCCCACACGGGGCAGCACTATTCCTCTCTTTACGTGTGAGTTGACAGGATCCTCACTGCTCCTTTTGTGAGTTTCAGGTTGATAGCGGACCAGGTGATAGGAATATCTTAATCTTTGTTACTGTGAAACAAAAGCCGTCAACCTGGGGAACAAAAAGAGTGAGTATAAAACCAACCAATAGCAAAACAAGCTATATATGGTCGGATTCTACATTTTGGTGTTGGTGACAGAAAAAGAACCTGCCACAATCAATTTAGGCCTGAAAATTGTACCATTTATTACTTGCACTTGCTTGTACCAAATCTGCCTGCTCACAACAATAGCCTAATTTCTGGATAATCACCTCCTGGTGAGATGGGGTTGTAGTCCATTTTAACTGTCTCATAAAATCCAGTATGTTGAAATGGCTGATCTTTGCATGGTAGGATGCTGAATATTCAAAGATTTTCTAATATACGCATAAACAAAAGGGATTAGTTTTACTTTTTTTTATATATAAGCTGATGAGGCAATTCATAAAGCCCTATCATACGTTCATTGGATGTATACCTGCTCTTAGAGGTGACTTTTTTTGCCACATACGAAAACTACTCATTTATATATATAGAACAAAGTTGCTAGCCAATGAAACACAAAGTATAATTTAGCTGTTTTATACTCTTTCCCGACCCGAATACCCTGCCCAATTTTATCCCAAAGTTACAAAATAAGTATACCCATATTTTTCGTATCAGTATGTCTTCCTCATTTAATGATAGGGATTCGATGCTCTGATTGGCACTAAAATTTCTATGATTTATTGGTGATTGATGCATTTTAAATTTAGAAACCTGTCACTCCATCAGGTCAATCTATAATATTGTGAAGTGGTTACTGTTACTAGAGAGTTGCTTGATCAGCATTGTTTCTTTAACTGCTCTAGTATGTGGTGAGCAGAGTAGGGGGTTGAGAATACTAGGGCTTAGTTTGTCAAGATTATCATTTTAAAGAAGGAAGTTTTACAGTCTAAAGTATAAAGCCCTTATCTCAGGCCATGCTGTGATTCTTCTATTGTTGCTGCGCTCGAATTTTTTCATGACATTCCACTGAGGTTGTTTGCGCACTGTGAGCTTTCTGTACTGATTGTTGTTAGGTAATGGCCATGATTTTCTGAACATGTTAGTTTTGCTGTAGTTACAAAAAAATTGTAAAATGGCACTCAGAAAGTAGTGCTCCGGTTCCATGAAGGTAGGAACTCGATAATTTGTAATTCACACCTGTAATTAGGTTTGAGAATGTGTGACTTAGATAAAGAGATATTCTAACATTATCACTGATTATCTTAATATTATAATAATGTCAGACATTCTTGTTTTGTCTTTCGGTACTAACCACTTCCTTTTATATGGAGAGGCCTGAAAAGCTATGTCTTTGCGGGCATTTCAACATTGCTAGTAACAGTAACATAGGCAGCTACAACCAATGGACTAATCTAGTTTATTGGTGTCAGTATCACTAATTGAGAACCTTTTAACTGTAAAAAAAGTCTAGTGATCACGATTGTTGTTTCAATAAAATATACAAACACTTTTTGTAATGCCAGTCCCAGGGTCATACCTGCTATATTATTGTTGTTGTTTGTTACCCTTTGTTACTCTGGTCTGACAATTGCGACTTGAATAAGAGTTGAATTTTATGAATTCACAAATTTTCCTGTCACCTTGACTTTCATATGCTTGTAGATCTAGCCTTTTTATACCCACTCAGATTTGATTACCTGAGTGTATTTTATGTGACTCTAATTATCGCTTGCTTGTAAACTCTCTTACTTCATAAAAGCAAATCTGTAGTAACTGTATTTTTTTCCCTAAAAAGATCATGTCATATATCCTGTATGGCAAACTTTGTTTATCAACTTTCTGCATCGCTCATGTATTCCGTCCCTCATTTTACAGGCAAGTTGATGGGCAGTTCTTGTGCTAAGCCCGAACAGAAGGGCGGCCATGGAGATGGCAGAGCAACATCTGGAGCCCACTACCAGCAAGGAGGAGGAGGAAACGCCCACACAGGAGGAGCTGTTCAACCAAAGCAAAGTAATGTAAACCAATCTAAATCTGGAGGACCCATCCAACCCAACCAGCAGAGAACTGCGGCCCCGGGGAGTGAGTCAAGAGTGCTCGTCTGCTATTTGCTTTTTATGGCGCTCCTTCCCTAAAATGATGTTCAGTTACTCTAACTATGATTTGTTTTTTGTTCTATTCTAAAATTTGATATTGTTAGTTTTCCCATTTGCCTGCAGTACTCCATACTAGGGCTATGTGTTCGCTTTTTGCACACCATAATGCTTTTATTCCTTGCCACACCCATCAAAGTGACTCCTATCATTATGAATTATACTCTCAGTATGATTATATGTGTGGCCAACTTGAAGTCTGAGTTCACTAGTTCAGTAATGTTGCTTTCCAAGCCAGATTTTAACCTTTGTGTAATGGCATTTGCTATAGAAAACCATGGTTGCTGAAATTAACATTATTCTGTGTGTAAAGCTGGTTCTCAGCTACTAGTGCATACTTGTAAGATTGAAATAAGGAAGTTGCTTCCGTGCACTTAATGTTTTGCTAGTGTCATTAGGTCAGCCCTCAAATGCTTTTGACTTCTTGGTACTAGCTTGCACAGCAACAAGACCCTGATATCAATAACAAACTATAATTTGGATGCCTGTTTTTGTTATTATTGCTGACGCTTGATAATTGATTGATACAATCGCACTCGCCAAAACCAGTATACCAATAGCAGGGGGGGGTTTCCCTATAACCTTGTCTTCAATTGGGGACAACTATGCACATACAAATACAATATAAAAGTATTTATATGTTTATGGGGACAACACAACACAGTGAGTTTCCTATTATAAGAGTACAGGTACCCATAGTACTCAAAGTCAAAAACAAGTTTACCGTAGTTTGATAAAGATATGACTTCTGCCAGACATGAGGGAAAGCTGAATATTCTCCCGGCATCTTCTATTTAAGGCTTTATAATATTATAAGAAAATATTCTGACGCCATCTGTTTTCTTTTTCAGAAGCAAAGATTGTGCGTGCTCTATTTGACTATGAGCCGCAAACAGATGAGGATCTTGCCTTTAAGAAGGGAGATCGCATGATACTTTTAGGTGACTGGTAGGTATTTTTCCCACTCATGTAGAGAATTTTCAATATTATACCTATATAGGAAGTGCCAGAAGATGAGGTCTATGACTAAAAAAGTGAAATTGGATGCCTTACTGCTACTTCAACTGTCTCTCAGCCATGAATGTAATGTTTTTGTTATGTTAAATCAAGAGGCTATTTCCTCTAACTCCTTGGTTAAATGAAATTTCCTTGTTTTCCTCCAAAAGTGATGAGTTTTGTTTGTTTTAAAACAAAAAGCACATTTTTGTATCATTGTCACTGTCACAAACAAAAAAATAACAGGTTAAAAAATTTGAAATAAAAATCAGAAATAATTCTGCTACAATGCATCTTTTCTGTCACATTTGCATTCTTTATCTTGCAGCGAGAATCAGGATTGGTGGTTAGCAAAGAACCAGACCTCGGGCGATGAGGGTTATATACCTAGAAACTTTGTCGTGGAGGACAATGCAGAATCACTCAGGAGCCAAGAGTATGAATTATCTTTAACTATGATTGTTGATATATTCGGATAAAGATTTAACAATGCCCTTAATTATTGTTTAGTTACAACCGTGGTTGTGGATAATATAACTCTATTAACTGTATTTACATGGTTTATTTTTCCCTACTTCTAGTTGGTTTTTTGAGATGGACAGAAGAGAAGCTGATAAGGAGTTGATGTTAGCTGGTAACCCACAGGGTACATTCTTAGTGCGTGCAGCATCAGGTATGTAGTTTGTGAAAATTTTTACTAACTGGTAACCAGAGGAGTGACTGTGAATTGGTAAAGCCTCCTGGAATCGAGATTCATTCCCACCTGTAAGAGTTGTAATATCTGAATAAACACTAAATCAGACTCTCCTAGGACCTAGACTCTTAACCTTTGCTTCAACTTTAACTCTTTGTGATCAATGAGTTATGTGAAAATGCCCAAGTTTGGTCCTCAGGGCTTACTCAAGTCAAACAGATATTAGTTTTGTATTATGTTAGAGAAATCACAGCTAAAGAAGTATCTTTTTGGGACATCTAAATCCAAACTGATTAGTAACACCAGATTTAAACCTTAAATTGCCAAGGAGTGCCACGTGATAATGATTCATATATGATACCAGCAATCAAAGAAGTTAGTTTGGGTCAAAAACTCAACTTCCTGTCCGAACGCACCATGATTTGGAGTTGTCAGCCTCTTTAAACGGTGTGCGATAACTCTTGTTTGGTGGTTTTCCTCTAGTGTCAAACAGCTCACAATTGTACATACTTTGTGGATTGATGTTGTTAGTGTATTATACAGCATTGCTGAAGGAACGGTTTTGAAAATATTTGGCCACAACTGTAGCAAAAAGTCGTCTTTTGACGTCAAGTCTGCGTGGATATTTCTTTGTCTGCTATCTGGAAGTCTGCTATCTGATCGTTTCTTGCTGTGGGCAGAAGTTTTCATACCTATACCTTTTAATGCACTATGAAACTATATTATCGTTGTTCAGCGCATGATTTTCAACATGTTGATCAGAGGCCCACCCCAATTGAATTAGTTTCGTTTCTCACAAATAACTTGATTGAGCACTAATTTTAATTTCTTACAGATGGTTCAAGCTTAGCACTCTCTATTCGAGATTATGATCAAAGGACCAATGACTTTGTGGTAAAACACTACAAGATACGTAAGATGGACAACGGAGGCTGTTTCATTGCTCCAAAGCGCACCTTCCCCCATGTAGTAGCCTTAGTAGCACATTACAAAGGTATGTACTCATATATTTATCTTTTTATTGGCTATCTGCATAAACAAGCTCATCACCTTGTGCTGAAGTATCATCTCAATATTTATACATTCTGAGTATCTCTGTTGTAAGAGAAAAATAGAAAGGTTCTACTGATCTTTTGTCATTAGGGTTAGACTTTTGGTATTTCTTCTTTATCAGTTTTCATATGTGAGGTAATTTGGAGTTGTCTTCTTTAAACTGTATCTTCAATGAGCAGATGACTCAATGGCAATGAAGTTATTAAATGAAAGTCAATGTGTTTTTTTTGTAGAGTACAGTGATGGACTCTGTTGTAAACTAGTGTTCCCATGTCCAAAAGTGAGACCAGTTGTCGCATTCCGAGAACTGGAAATCAACAGGAAAGGAATCAAACTGACAAAGAAACTTGGAGCTGGTCACTTTGGTGAAGTATGGGCAGGTAGGTCTTTTGGAGTGAACCTAGACTAAATATGAAGGCATTAAAATAGGCTCATGTTTGAGCTGGGCTTAAAATAAAAATCTGTTGTATAGAGTAAGTGAAATGTAGAGATTGACTAAGAACTCCACTAGGGTAGTTGTACTGAGTATCGTTTGTCCTACTAACCCGTCATCATGAAATTGTCCAGACAGACTTCTTGATTGACAATGGTGGCGCATTGGTATTAACCATTAATCTGAACTAGTATTAAACATTACTTCAATACTAGTTCAGATTATTCAGCATTCCTTACTTAGTGGACATATGCTATGTTTGAAAGCAGTCAGTGCCAGCTAATTGTTTGAGATAGAAAATCACTTATAAATAATAATCAGATGGTCATCAATCATAAGAGTTTGGCCTGTTTTTATATCTGTTTACTGGCCCAGCACCGGAGTTGGGTTGAAAAAATTGATGACATATTTATTTATGTATGATACTGGTGGATGTATGAGCAGAGTGCCTGTCATTACTGTGATTGGCATCACATGCCAATTTTTTTTTCTGCCACATCATTAACTGTATGAGCTGCTCAACTCCACTACCGACATGGGTGTAGGTATGCTCTGGTTGATACCGACAAGGAAAAGATCATAATTAATGCTGTGTCACTCACCAAAAGCATCATCAATAGCATAGCTATATGTCATCAAGGAAAAACGTACAATCTAGCTATGCTGATGTCAGTTTTTATAACGCTGTTTTTAATATCGATGATGAAATTTTGCCATCTGTCTGAGATTTCGCCAGAGTGTCAGGGCATCAATAACCTTGACAACGGAACTGCAGTGTCACCAACTCCATCATACACCCAGAATTGTTATTTCTGGCTGACTTTATCCCATTACATGGTCATCTATCTGTGTCAATTTAATTACAAAAGTCACTTATTATTATTCTTCACGAGGCTTTACGACATAGCTTACATCAAGCCTCATCATATGAGCTGATAGAGAAAATTATGAAAGCTAAATACCAGTCGCCTGATCAATTTAATGCATTTTATGATGGTATTTAATTTTAGGAAAATGGAAGTCGCTAGACGTAGCAGTAAAGTCATTGAAACCTGGCAAAATGTCAAAAGAGGAGTTCTTGGCTGAAGCCAAGGTGATGCACAAACTACAGCACCGGCATCTGGTACAGATACTCGCTGTTTGTACCGACTTTGAACCTATATATATAGTCACAGAGATGATGCCAAATGGGGCCTACCTAGACTATCTCAGAAAAGATGATGGTGCCTCATTACGCTTGCCTATTCTGATGGATATGGCAGCCCAAGTAAGTTATCAGACTTATTAAATCCTCCGCAGATCATTCCAAACTCAATTGTTGTAAACTTTAAAATTTTTTTATCAAGTCTTAGAGTATTGGCACAAACTTGTTTACTCCTCTAGCTGTTTAGCCAGGCGATTCAATTTGATTGGTCCACCGAATTTTTTCTTAAAAAGCTGATAATGCTGATAAAATGAGAATGTGGGCACTCAGCAGTTTAATACAAATACATCAAAAACGCATATTTCTCAATGTTGCCAAATTGGCAGAAGATGGGGATGTTTCCTGATTCTTTTTGTGCCTACTCAGCGTACTCAGATCAGCTTCATTGGCGCTGAAAAAGCCTGTCACAGAGTAGGTTATCAGTATCACCAATGCACTTAATGGCTGGCATTGAAGCTTTTGAACTAAATCACTGGCATTGCTACTAGTTCTCAATCTTCAATGAAGACTTCAAGCATCAAATTCACCGCTACTCTCAAAATAATATGTGGTGATCACAGGTCATTGACAACCAACTTTAACCTTTTTAGGATTCATAAAGGCATTTTTTTTGTCGATGAAATTCTGCCGGATCAAAAACAAGAAGCCCTAGTAAGTGGTGGCTTTAACCTACGTATTATGCTAATGTATCATTGCCATGTATACGACAAGTAGTTGGTAATTACACCAAGTTTGTTGCATATAAATGAATGCTGATCTCTTGATGGTTCGGAATGAGAGCATCAACAACAATCCGAAAGCTCAACAGGCTCAGATCTCCGCTGATCTAATCCCCCATGTGGTCGCTGAAGATATCGATAATTACTTTCTCTGGATGATTGGGAAGCTTTATACTCTTTAAAGCAGTTGAGTAGAAAGAATGTTTAATGTCTGGCAGATAATGCTGTGTGAGATGAGAACAAATCATAGGCTATGGGTGTGGTGTATTTTAACACTGACTAATGAACCGCCTTTGCGGTGGAGAATAAAAGTGAAATCTTCTTGTACTTCCACATATAGGCCTGGATGTCATCATCTTAGTGTACTCAGCTAATTACCTCCTTAAAAATGATGCTCTGCAATGTCACTGGAAACCGTACATATCATGGTGTTATAGTGCTTATATCTGTTACCTGCGGCAGTATTTTTAGATGTCTGTAAAGACCAAGGTCTAGACGATTTTTAGGATAAACCCATGAATTAAAGGCTCTCACCAATAAGGGATATTGCAGCCACAGTATATCATTAAAATCCGCAGCATCAAGGTGACTCAGAATCGGATGGTTACATACGCATCAGCTCTCCTGTCAACATTGATCCGCTCAAAAGTTTCACCATTTTTGTTTTGGTTGCAACTCTGGGAATATTTTGTATTTTTTCATAAATTGTAATAACCGACACACCACAATCCTTTGAAATTGGCCTGCCGAAATCTCAGTCGGCCATCTGGAAAACAACTGTTTCAGCGGATTTACACTACCTCTCTCCCGTAATCACACACTATGTAAAAAGGTACCCAACCACTTGTTTTGTCTGCCTTTTTTCTAATAGTCTGTATTTGTATGTGAGAAAATTAATTGTTGGGTGGATTACTTTGCTGGTAATAATTGGGATATGATTTTGTTTATAGTACCAGGCAAGCCAGGTTTATAGTACCAGATGGGCGAGGGATCTTCTAGCTTATTAGTAAAGTCTAATAAGCACCAGAACATTCTAGGGATTTATGGGCAGCGGTTTTTTGTCTCCGTACCAATGGCTTTTTTTACTGTTCTCAGAAAAACTGCCTCTTGTAAAACAGCTTTATTTTAATTTGCCTACTCCACCCTAAGGCGGCAGAGTGATGATGAAGCGTTGTTAACATTCTTGGCTCGGATAATTGTGATATAATGTTAACTCTGATTGATCCCGTGACACGCAGCACAGCTATACTATAGTGTCAGCAGCTGCTTTCCCTGACATAATTCCCAGACCCGTCATCATATTGTCGGCGGGCTGAGACTTCCCTAATCATCTACATGGTTGGTTGAATAGACCGAGGAGAGATGTTGATAATAACAAGCAGCTTTTCACCATGGCTTTTCAGTTTGGAATGTGTGACTTTGGTGCCAGATTGTGAGGATGCCTCGGTAATTGATGTGATGCTGTAGCAGATAGGCTGATGCAGTATTTGCTCGCCTCTCGCTTTGGTATGCATAAATTACAGTGAGAATGTGTGCTGGTATATGTTGTTTTTACATAAAAGCTCCGAGCTGACGGCGCTGTGGTCAGCTTTATATGTTGGTTCCTGTTTGATGTCTGATTTTGTTTTGATGAAGAAGGCGTAATATAACTGTTACCTGTGCCAAAGTTTTTCTCTGTTCCGTTCTTACCACCTTCAAACAACGGTACATTCTAGTAAAGGAAAGTGATTTTTATATTTATGCCATTTAGGATCAGCGCATAGTGTTTATTGTTGTACAATAATTTTAAATTCACCCATGTTTTATAAAATTTTAAATGATTTGCCTTCAAGAAATGCCAGCAGATAGATAATTTTTTTCCATACACCACAAGGGAAACCAGAGGATAAATTTACAGAATTGTGGTAATCATTTTACGGCAATCTACATCAAAGGGTATGGGAAACACTTTGCATATGAAACACATTGGCAACAGAAGATATAGACAGCTTCTGTGGCAATAGCTTGATGCCAAATTTGAAACTTGAAACGGTGGTGGAAGAACGTTAACAGAAGATAATAAATGTCCCTATAATTTTCTGTGCCGCTGATCTGATTAGATGTCGAATTACATGGGGTGATCAAGAAGAGGTTTTCGTAGTGATTAGGTTTTCTAGTTCTAATCCCCACCCTGTCGGTTACTGTCAGCCTCATTGTTAAAATACAATATTTAAGTCATCTCAAACAACTGTATCGAAACTTGTTGAATGTTCGTCACCATTGGTTTGTCTAATTGGCCGCGCATGCATCGCAAAAGTGCCTGAAGATTCCTCGGTGTATCAGGCACCATAAAAACAAATTCATTAAGTACTCCTCGTCACGTTTATCTTGATTCCTCTGAAAGATAATAATTATTATGTGAAATTCCTCTCAACACTACAACTTCCCTGTACTGTACGTAAAGAAAGATTAATGTTTTTTATTTTTACTTTTCCCAAGTAGAACTGAATCATTTCTGCCGGTGGCATCCATCTGGTGAGGAATTTTATGTTTGTTTTCAGATGATGACTTAGCAGTGTCTCACCAGCATAATTGGATCAGTAAAATTATATAAAAATAGAACCATTTTATTATAGCTGATAACTTAGTATTCATAACATATCTGTTGTGGATAACCAATATCGATAAAAACATCAATTTTAATCTTTTGCTCAACGTTTTTTTGGTAATTTCTCAGCATTACAACAGGCATCCTAAAACCAATCCATCAAGCTTCAGGCAGTTTAAGCCTTATTGCTGCGTGAATAAACATAATAATGTGTAGGTTGTTACAGTGAGCCTGGTTCTCATACTGAACGATAAACATGTACTCAGTCACCACACAAATCATATTACCACTGTCACCGCAGCAATTTACCATCATAATTCCTCTCATTACCATATTGGCAGTCTTCTTGACATAATACCCTGACCCTTGAACACTTTGAAGATGCTAATCTTGCCAAACTCCAAACAGTTTGGACCCACTTCATCACAGGACACCTGGTAGTTTGGCATAATTTATAGTCACCGCTGATGGTAACTTTTGTTTGGCTGTCAGCATAACTGATATTGATGCCAGACTTACGGCTATCACACACCTGGACACTTGAAAGAGCCCAACAGACAAATGAAGATTACGAGCTCATGTCCGCTGCCATATTGGTTCTGCTTCTACTCCTTATCTAATCATTGTTGGCCAAATATGTTGTAATACCGGGATGATAACTAATATCACCATGCACCAGGAAACATTGAATAATTAGCCAATGTCGGTGGACCGTCAGTAAAACATCTGTCCGATGACAAAATGTGAAATCTCAAAATGCTCCTGTTTCATAACCACAACATGGTGCAGGAAAACACGCCATGGTTCAACAGCTAGCGACGCTCCATGTTCCAATAATATTATAATTTTGGGTGATACCTGTTTGCCAATTTTTTTATTATCAGCATCTCTTATTGCACCATTTTAAAGAATTTGACATTAAGTTAATTCTGTCAACTTTTGAATTTATTTAGAATTATAATTGTTGTGATTCAGTGATGCTACCATCGATAAATGCACTTGTTGAGGATCTGCCTTTTAAGGACCCTGTAGTGAAATCTGTAATATCTCTGGATTTCATCATCGGAATGATTCGCTGTCTTTTCTAATCAGTGTTGACTGCTAATTGTTGCGTTTTACAATCAATTTCATGTGGTTCATTCTCCTTTTTTAGATAACCAGCGGGATGTCCTACTTGGAAAAAGAAAATTTCATTCACAGAGATTTGAGAGCAGCCAATATTTTGGTTGGAGAGAATAATTTGGTGAAGGTCGCTGACTTTGGTTTGGCCCGAGCTCTAGATCATCAGGACAATGATGATGACGATGACGTCTACTTAGCTCAAGAAGGTCTGTCATTTTTAGATTATCAAATCTAGAGAGTTACACTACTTAGTGTAATGTCAGTTTCTTCATTGCATCGGTCAAATACCACTCGGGTAACACAATTGAGCAGACAGCCCAAGCATAATTTTGTACTAATGGAAGTCAATTACCAGAGTAAACCTCTTATTCTGAGGGACCAAGACTCCCAACCCTACCAGTCTAAATACATGATACGGCACTGACAAGCAACCACTTAAAAGGTTTAATCCTGCTGCTCTCCAAGATATCATTAATGAAAATAGATGATCTCTCTTAATTGCCATATATGAATAAGGAAAGAATTAATTTGGGAAATCATTTAACCAACTCATTAAATCCTTTGGGCAATGACCTGTATTTGCTGTTAAGATGCGGCTTATCTGCTATAAATTAAGACCGTGAGGCAGTCTGTTCAATGAAGCAGTCGCCATCGATGATATTATTTACCAATTATTGCTGCAAACAATGCCAAGATCATCATTATATGTGACAAGACTCCCCATGTAACAATAAAGCTGTCTCCCACATGAATATTTTTTGTTGCTGGTAAGTCTACAAGCCTCAGTCTATGTACCCGCCTATCAGAGGTTTTTTCCTCTGAATTTTAGAAAGCTTTCTGTACCCACACATATTGGATTATAAGGTATAATGTGGTCTGAGTTTTGTTTTGACATTATTAGTACCTGGTAATACGACAAATACTTTCACCAGATAGGAACTTCCTCTTTTTGAACAGCAGTCTGTTCTGGAGGATTCTGGCCCCATATTTTATGGAATTACAAGTTAAGTCTTGTCTAAACATGAGATTTGCAGCAGATTATCATAATTCGT
The DNA here is from genome assembly GCA_914767715.1 of Membranipora membranacea. Taxonomy (NCBI): domain Eukaryota; kingdom Metazoa; phylum Bryozoa; class Gymnolaemata; order Cheilostomatida; family Membraniporidae; genus Membranipora; species Membranipora membranacea. The sequence continues at coordinate 13,255,817 of OU612065.1, read as the reverse complement.
TAAGTTCATAATGGCTGAAGGAATAATAAGGTCTGGGTGTTTAGTCAATGTTAACATGATTGATATATCTGCCGATGACATTTTTGCCCCTTGTCCTTGGAGTGAGATTGTTATAATAAATATTATGAATAATAGAAAATGGGTGGGAAAAGACCTGTTTTCTTCAAAATAGTTTTTTTTTTTAAACTTTTAAATAGTGATTAAGAACAAATCCTTGTTGTTGACCTTGATTTATTTTAGGTGACACTATTTTATTAAGTCTTGACAAAGTCTACATTAATCCTTTTCCCCATACCTTCTAAGGACATCTAAGCTAAGTAAATGGTAACGTTCAACAGTTACCAAGAATATATGCATTAACGTACCTGCATACCACATATAGAGGTTACCTGGTAAAGGTGATTTTTTTATGGGTTGTATGTATTTTTTTGTTTCAGGTGCTAAGTTCCCCATCAAATGGACAGCGCCAGAGGCAGCGTTCGATAGAAAATTCTCTGTAAAGTCAGATGTTTGGTCTATGGGAATTCTCCTGTATGAGATGGTTACCTACGGGAAAGTTCCTTATCCAGGTAAAGATATTGTTTGTTTAGGAGTATCCCTGCCGCTATTGTAGACAAACAATAATGATCTCCCACCACGTTGCATCATGACAAACTTACAACCACACCCTCCTGCATACTACCTAATGCTGTGGCAATCCATTATGTCTGAAGTCAACTCAATGACTCCTGCTCTATCAGAGTGTCTTAAAAATGTGTAAGAACTAAACCATGTGTAGCTGTTGTTTTTTTGCTGTTAATTTTGTGACAACAAACTTGGGAGATTGTTACCACACTCACAATAAGCTGATTACTGACCAATTTTTTTTCAGGTTGGAGTGGTCGTGAGGTTTTGGAGCAGATAGAGAGAGGATATAGAATGCCAAAACCTCGACACGATAAACTCGAAACTCCAGATACCCTATATGAGATTATGCTCAAATGCTGGGATAAACGACCTGACAATAGACCAACATTTGAATATTTATATAATTTCTTTGATGACTACTTTGTGTCCACGGAGCCAAACTACAAGGATCCATTAATGGGGTAACCTAGAAAGATGTACAGCAGTATGAACAGCGACAGCATTGGTTCAAAAGGAACTCAAGCTATCTGGCATTCTACGCTGAAGAAATGTACTGGTTCATTTTTTCACAACTACCCAAAGATGGATAGAACATTTTTATTTCACATCATCAGTATTTCAAGCCTTCATTTTTGTCTTCCTGAATTATCAAGCTGATGCTGCTCAAGTCTCCGCCAAATTTAATGGTCTCCATCTGGTACATTAACTGTTAGCCTATAAAAAGAAGCAGCCTTTGCCAGCGTTACATGACTTACCGGAGAAAATCATACCATTCACATTCATTTCAGCTCCATGTCCGAGTATACAAATTATCTCACTATAGTTATGAAAGGTGTTTGTAAAAAGGTGCTTGCTTTTTGCAACAAGGTAACTCGCTCTGATGCAACTTCTACTCAATATCAAACTTGGAAAAAAAACGAAGTAAACATGTGTGTGATTATTTTAATCCGTGTTGGGTTATAATTTGTTGACTTTTTTTTTCTCCGTGTCTTTTCCAACAATGTACAATAATATGTAAGTACACCATATGTTAGTATCCCTGTATGTCATATCATCTTTCGCTTTATGTTTTTTTAAGTTATGATACAATAGAACACCTGAAGACTCAAGAAATACTCTTGGTCAATGTTATATTCAATGAGTTACTATTCTAACCATATGGCATCTATAATCTACATCTATAATAACATTTCGCATTATCAAAATAAAACATATGCCTCAATTGGGAGGAAACTTGAAATTTGCTATCGACTTTTTCAGCTACTCTCTAGTATTTGATTGTACATGTAGTATTTTACTATTTGCTGGTATGTTAAGAGAACAATCAGTTGTGATAATGTATTCGTTTCTCACTGGACTTGACTTATATATTGCCGCTTTTGACGCTATAAAATTAGGTTCTACAGTGATACTGGATGATTTAATAATTATAATATCAAGAATATATTCCATTCATAATAAACAAAGTTTACCAGGTCACGTTTACAGTGACTGTTCGTTAAAGATTCCAAAGCAGGTCCCAACAGACTACATGATTAACCCCAATGCAACCGCGTGGTGAAGGGTGGCGGGATGAAATGTATGCCTGAGATTTCTTCTGCTTGTTACAGGACAGCACTGAACTGCGTAGCACTTTCGGAATTCACTATCAATACATTTCTACCCAATAAGGAGAAATAGATCAGAAAATGGTTTCCATTAATTGAACAAAGTATTCGGATGACAGTATCAACTTTCAACACCACATCTTGTTTCTTATTTGAAAGAAGTTATTATTAGTTTGTCCTCCAATAGATTACCAGAATTAATCTGACATCAAGTCACAGAGTAAGGGCACGTCATGCCCTTACTCTGTGATCAAGTTATCAATACTGCGCTGCTGTGAGACACTGCATGGCCTTCAAGTTGATACTAAAATAATCTCATTCTGATGATCGATATGATAACAACAATTTTAACTTGTCATTCTCTTTCCTTGTATCTTTTTGCTGTTTCATGAAAGCTGCTTGTATAACCGTTTTACTATCTGGAAGTAAACGCATCAAGCAAATAAATTTTTAAAATCCCTGCAATCCCAAGCTTTGGTGTTTCTGTAAAATTGATCTGAACTATAATTAGATAAGGCATAGGCCCGGATAGGCCCGCATATGCGTATTTGAAATCTGACTTTTTTACAGCATTCAACCTTACCGAGTATAGTACGGAATAAAATAACTACATTAAAGTTGTTGTGAATAATCTGAAAAATGGTGATCGTGTTGCGCGTCAAAAAAGATTTACTTCGACCTACATGATCCACATTTAGTCAGCGTTAATGTTGATGATAGATAATAAAATGATTATTCTATTTTTCTTTTGATCTGTTGGCTGTGTTGTTGTTTGTGTGACTCAGTACAGTTTGTTGCAAAACAACCTTGTGCCAGTCGGTTGACCTTGCTGGGACTACCTGTTGATCGCTTGAGTTTTACAAATTTGGCACTGTCGAAATTTATTTTTCATCTTTTTATGCATCCTGAACTATTCAACAATAATTGAGATTAATCAGGTAATTGAAAGCATTATCTGATGAGATTACACTGTTTTTATTTTTTTCTCAAACTTGATGACTTGAAAATTATTTTCGGTAAACAAATTTTTACGAGGGTTTATCAGGTTATGAAGCGCAACTCAGTTTGATATAGTAGATTTCTTGGCGCCAACAGAGGCAGGGCTATTAAATCTATTTTGAAATACCCAATAACCCTCAGAAGGAGCTGCACGGGGATGCAGCCATACTCATACCGATGTTGGTTAGTCATCAGGTCTGGAGGAGATCTCTTCACTTCTGGTATAATCTGATGGTGCTGGAATATGCCACGGGGTGCAAAAAGTTTTTTACCACATGATTGATATCGGTACCAAGCACCTAAAAGAAGACACAAACTATGACATAAACAATGATTCACCTGAGTTTTGGTAACTTTTTGACCATTCTGAATATTTAAAAATTGGTTCAGCATAGTACTTGTTAGTTTACGAAGTAAAATTGACTCTACAAATTGGCTATTTGTCAGCCTTTACTGATAGTGGCTAAACTTATATAGGGGATGGATATAATACCAACATCTATCATAATAATATAATAGTTTATATAAAATTTGATGCAGTAAATTTTTAAGTAACCAGCTATGATTTGAGAACATTTACCACAATAAGATGTCACAAATAATAACTCTCTTTTAGCGGATGACATCATAGGGATAGTTGTAGCATAAACAATTTCGGCGTGTCTTCACAGTTCACATTTACGATTCAAAAATTTGCCAACACCTTGGTAAGTTATATCTACAGAATGCAGATATGTTGAAATAGAAAGAGATAGTACAGTACCAATGGCCCACATATGGTATAAGCCGGAGAAATATCTGATCACATGTAGTATGGTGACATGCAAAACATCATAAATTGTGCCTGTTTTCTCTCTATGCCTTGGACATTCATAATTCATATATAGCCAACAGGTTACATTTGGGTTTAGATACAATCTTGTAATACCTCGAATAAACCGAATAGTATTATCAAATAAACCACATACCAAGTAATATCTTCAGGAAGGTTGTAAATATGTAAAAAAAGGAGGCCAAAATTAGATCATAAAATAGAACTATTGGCACACTTCCAGCCATATTGATTTGTTTACAGGAGACAGGTTCTCTTTGACATGGACCAGCGTGTCAAACTGTATCTCTTAACCTGCTTATTCAAATTATTGATGAGCTTAAAACACAATTAATGTTGGTAGGGAATACTGGCTGTACTTTATTGAGAAGATGATTCTGGTCTGCGGTCAGAATTCTGGTCAAAACAGATGAGGAATGCGAAAGGAAAAGCAATGTGCCTTGTCATGGTGTATTCTTGGTCAAGGAGATTTCCACAGTCAGCCCTACGTAGCTGTTATATTGTCAAGACAATCTTCTGCCATTGTGTGAGAATGTTGTTGGTAGAAATTTCAAAAATGAAGCAGAATCTCATGAGACGATAATCGAGGAGCAAACCTGCATCCATGTTGTTATCATAATTTATCCCGCATCGGATGTCTTTTGAGTTTGAGCATAGGTCTGATATTGTTAGAATAGTCTTAAATATTTGAATTTACAGTTTGCCGTTTTATTCTTTATAGAAACCCTTCATCCAAGTCAGTAATCAAGAGTTAATACCACTAATTAATACTATTTATATGATGACATCTGACATCTGCATAAAACATTAGAATGACCAGTTGGAATAATAGTTTTGTCAAAAAAGAACAAAAAATTCTGGCATCTGAAGACAATATTGCCACTAAATATTATTACAGAATTCTGATGTTATTGCAGCATGGGAGGCAATCAGCCTGGCATTTATAAAAGAAAAAAGGAATATCAATATTTGCACCGTAATGAGAAAATTCTCTGTTCACACTGAAACTGAGTTCTCTCGAGTCAATAGTCAGGGTTATAATGCAAAATGTCTAAATTTGAACTGGAATGAACGATAATATGTAAATAACCAAATAAAATTGAAATAAGAATCTTTGTTTAGAGATGAAGGTATTGAGCATGTTGCCAACTGGAATATTGCATACTGTCCTGCATAGATATATATGAGCGGGCCCTATGTACATGAAATGTCCAATTTAGAGATTTGATATAGAAAAATGAAAGGTAAATACTTTCTGAATCCTGGTATAACTTTGACATAGTAAAATATTATTTGGTTTAGTATGATTCAAACTCTATCTAGCTTTACAGATTGTGAATTAATAACAATTTTGTTATTATACGGCGAGAGCAGTTTTCTGTATAGGTATGCCGGGAGTGCTGTCCGTAATTGGAATACACTCTTTCTCTGGTGCTTTAATGCTGGGAAGAACGGATGATGAGCCATTGGAAGGGCTGCCAGTTTGTAAAGCCTTAGCTTGAATAGATTCAGCCAGCACAGCAATCTCCTCAGTGGGTTTAGATGTCACCTCAGGACTAGCACACACAGATAGGGTGGTTGGAAGCATGGGAGTATGGAATGGTAGGACATCACTGTTTGCTGCTGAGCTGGTTGGTCTTGATGGCTGGTCGTTTAGCTCAAGCTCTTTATCACTCTCGGTAAGTTCCAGTGAGACATCACTATCATCGTCATCTCCGTCATCGATACTCGCCAACATCGCAGCTGTCTTACTAGCGACCTGAGTAAAGAGTTAAAAGAAAAGGCTGTTAAAAAACCTGAGTCATCATCATGATTTGACAGAACTGTTCTTAAGCAATGTGTATAAACAGGACACGCTGTTCAGATCATTTCCTCGTAGAGCAGAGCGGCGCTACAACCAGGTCACCAAATGAAAAAGATTGGGTTAGATAGAGGAAAAAACTTCAGCACTATTTTCACGGAATGCAGTTACTTTCATCCAATTAACGCATTGAGATTCAAGGCAATACTTAAGCATCAGGGTGGTGCGCCAAATGTCCCATTAAATGTAACTGTTATAAAACAAGAATCCAGCCAATTAATTACTCAGGCATCACATGGTAACAGCTTCATTGCTGTTTTGGCAGATTTTAGTTGGTGAATCAGGAGCCACCACCTGACAAAAATCGCACCATAAATTTATCTTTTAATTTCATCGCCAAAGTTTTGGAGTTTTTGACAGTGTTTGGAATGTGGGCATGCAGTTGGAATATTCCTTGAAACCACACCAAAGGAGAGCTAGGATTTTATAACAGCATTCCTTATTTTTTGTAACCGTTGAATAACGGGACATGACAGTTTTGCAATTAATAAGGATTACACTGAATCGGCCAGACAAGATGGCAGAGTTAAGTGGTACCTGGGAGCAAGAATCCTAGCGACATTTCTTTGTTATGATTTAAGTCAGCTCTACATAAATTAAAGAAACCCTACCGCAAATCTACTTCTAATGTCAGATGGTGCCATCAAATAAGAATGGAAATTTTGTGGTTGGCTGAGGCAGTTATTTTCCCGTGGTAAACTGGGGATAAGATTCAATTGCTCTGCTGATTGACAACATGTATTTTGTATTAGATGACGTAGCTGCATGTCAAATGAATTTCCATTTTCTTAACTGAATCATGACCAAGTAATGACTGTTTAAGAACTTCTACCATGCTTGACGATGATGACACTGCCATGTCCTATTACTCAGCAGTGGCAGGAAATTACAGTCAACCACACAACTCAAAATAGTTTTTTTTACCTCAGCAGATATTTCGCCATCAGGGTTGTCTCCCTCGACATCATCTTGTTCAGATATTACCAGGACTCCCTCTTCCTCATCTTTTTCCAGTACACCAACACTGACCTCCACATCAGATGGAATATGTGGTTCTGACTTCACAGGTGAAGTGCCAAGTTTAGGTGACATATTGGTCAGTTTGGGAGGGGCAGGGGCAATATTCTTATAGCCTGGTATCCTCATGTCCAGAGGATTGAGTGGTTTAGGAGACGGCTGCCCTGTTAGCGAAGGCATTGCCGGTAGGGATGAAGTGATGGTATCAGAGTCAGGGGTGACACTAGCAGAGCCAAAGATGAGAGAGCTATGTGAAGGCGGGGTTGAGGAGGATATACTACTTGGTTTAGAGAGGGCCGGGGGTTTACTATAAGGTGCCGAGACCAAGCTTCCAGGAGTTTTACTATCTTGTTTCATTTTGACAGCTTTAAGAAGTTTTGCTGATGCAGACTTTGCTGGAACATCCTCCACTTTCATCCTAAAGAAACAAGAAAACAGCAAAATACAATAAATGCAGCAAACAAAATAAGGACATGCAGTGGTTGTCATGGTGTTTAATTTCCAATTTATATTATTGCAGCATAACAATGATTTGCATTGCTGGGCAGATTTTGTCAGCTACCTCTGTAAAAAAAAGCGTACCATGTAGTCAGAGGAAAGGATTTGATTAATTGGCTGTGGTCATGGAAAAGCAACGAGGAAAATCAGGACCCAACTCGGAAACAGGGTCTACATGAATCAGCTACACACGGAGGAGTGTATCACACAGTCATCTGGGAGATCAAAGCGTGTATGTGTGGTAACTACTGCCAGCTCAAGATTGCTGGGTCATGCAGTTTCCCAAGGACTGAGTCCAAATATAGAAACTGATACGCCATCATTATTGGCCAGGAAACGGCATAGTAGAATTTAAATAAGACGCTTATGTTGTATTTTCAGTTTATGTTGTATTTTCAGCGATCAACAGCTTCCAAAATTGTGATTAATGACTAATTGAAATTATGGCAGCCAACCGCAATTTATGTTTGGGATGGGATTCTGACATATTGCTATATATTGGTGACACTTACATTATTCTGTATCTGTGCTCCTCGATACAGCTTCTACACATGGGCATATTGCAGGCTAAGCACAAAAACCTACAAAAAAGTAAATTTTCACATCATAACAACGGTAACATGACTCAGGTATGTGGATGCAGCAGCGCAGCAACTCATCCCATGTTTGAAGTTGATGGCCTCACCTTTATCTACAAATGTTTGCTTTGCGACAGCAGAATTTACTTAGTGAACAATGATGTACATCATATTCTGTGAACATAGGCACTATCTAATCTCTTGGTGGCATGTGATGTCAACAACAGCCTGCTTGTGTTAGCTAGTCTATAGCTGAGTAATAATAACTTTGTCAATAGGACATCGTTCAACTGATAGCCGCGGAGTGCAGCTTGGCTTGTTTGCTGATTTCTCACCCCTCTGCATAACACCCAATTATTGCATCAGGAGGAAATTGGACCCAACCAATCCCAAAAAATAGATACAGTTGATTTACTCCCTGCTGTCAACAAACCATTTATCTGACTTGGGGAGCCAAATCTTAGATGAACCAAGCTGGTCACGAGATTAAGGGGGCAGTTACCCTCTGATGACACAGATGAAGATGAAATCCAACTGTTAATCATTGCTTTCACAACAAAAGGCAGTAGATTGCTATCTGACCCTCCAACAATATGCCTTTCTTGGGGCCAATATTATTTATGTGCTGCAGCTATAAAGTACCTTGATTGTGGAGGGCGGCCATTGTTAGCCTTTCTACAAGAAGCAGCACAAACTTTACAATATCTGCGCTTGTCAGTTTTGACGAGAGTGTGAGCATCTGCTTGGAGTGTTTTGCCGAGGCCGACGGGTGTCACAGTCATTCCAGATTTCTTCAGGGCTGGAAGTCCACAGTTACCTGCAGGATCCATGGAAGTTTTTGTCTAAAAAACACAAGGTGGTTTACAATTAATGATCAAAATGCCTACAATGTTGATGACACAAAGTTTGTGTACCAGGATGAATTTCTAGGTATTCACCGTCAGTGGAGGAGGTCACTAAACAGCAAACACACAGTTTCACAATATGATTAGAGCGTGATATTTCATAAGATTATAGCTTGGCTGACAATCCCATGGTGTCAATGAGCTTGAAATTATGTGACAGGTAGTCACTTATTGAGCAATCGCTGACCGTTGAATTACATTGGCCCACCTGAAAAAAAGGCATTTGCTCTCTCCAAATTATAGGAAACTCATGTAACAAAGCCAACGATAGACATCCCATGCACATCATAACTGCCAATATAATAACAGGGCTGCTGGGGGTAGCTAGCCTAAAGTCATCTTTGCATAATAGCAATCCACTCACGGGTGCATAGCTGAATGATGGTACAGCTGGTTCTCCCTTGGCATGCAGAAGCAGATTATTGCTTGGCTTTTTTGGTTTCTTCATGCCACTCATTTGGCTGTAGTTTACACCAGGTAAAGAAGCTTTTTTATTCAGGCTGTTCAGTTGGTTGTAAGCCATCGATGGCAGGTTGTTAGCTTTATTGTTATATGGTAGCGTTGAGCCAGAGCCTGCTATGGAATTAGAGCTCATCCCTTTCATTCCTGGTAACGAAGCCATTCCATGACCAAATAACAGCGGGTTATTCAATCCTAACATCGATGACTTAGTAGCTGCAGCAGCATTGTATATGGATTGAGCTAGTAACATGGCAGATGCTGTGGAGTTGGTCGACTGGAGGGCAGAGTTGAACAAGTTGTTCTGGTAGAATGAGGTTGAGAATGGAAGCCCGGGAAATGGAGAAACTGAATTACCATTCTTACTCTGATCATAAGACATCTTCTGGTGATTAGCTGTGCCAGGCGTCGATGAAGGTGTTAGAGATTTAGGAGGTCTGGGTGAAAGTTGTCTCGGTGGCTGATCGTTGGTAGGCAGCTTAGTTGGTAGTGATGTGTGTGCTGGTGAGGGTTGCAGAGCCGGAGCTGCTGGTGGCACTGGATGGGGTAATTGCGAGTGGGCAGGTACCGGCGTCGGTACATACTGCTGATTAGATGCTGGTAGCAGCACAGGAGAATGGAGCGATGCTGAGGTTGGCAGTCTTGGAGAAGGCTCTCTGCTTCGTTGAGGTTGAGCTTGAGATGAGGGTGTTTTCAATCTCTGTGGGGTGGGCGACCTTTGAGGTGTAGCAGATCGATGCGGTGTGGTTGGCCTGGAATGTCTCAGCGATGCATCCGGCGTCGACGTTCTTAGAGTTGTATAGGGCGATGAAGCCTCCACCCTCAAATCTGCCAAGGCAATGTGGGCAGGAACAGCCGGTACCACGTCCCCTTCAGCTTTAGCTGGTCGAGCTTGTTTCCTTCGATTTCGACATGTCATTTCAGAGAGCACCTAGAGTGACAGCAAGGAAAAATTGATTATGAATAACCAAGGTAGGATAAAAAGAATGGGAAAGGGCAGTATCCCGTGACAATGTGTGACATTTAATGATCATATTGCAGCATCACTTGGTATCATCGCCAATAATTTCCTCAACATGGCTAACACAATAGGAATGTGCAACGTATCAATCCAACTTAATAATTTTGTATATAAAGAGGCGTATAATCTATTTTTGTTGATGACTTCAATCAACTGTGACCAAATATGATCAACAACATGTTGCTGAAAGATCACAAGTAGGCCAGTGATGAAGCTGCCAAACGTTCAGGTGCCAATCTGCACTGGGTCACCACCACCACCAGATTCTAAATGCACAATCATCGCTGGCAACACCATAAAACTGCAGCTCAGCTAGCAACATGATTGATGTCTTTAGAAGAACAACCACCTCGTTTTCCACGAAATTCCATGAAAACAGAGACTGATGTTGTTTCAACCATATTGGTCACATATTTTTTTAATGAAAAAGTGCAAATTTTATTTACCAACATGTCACACAACACTAATTATGTTGTTACTTTTTTTTCAACATAATTAAATTCAAAGAAATAAACACAATACTCAGAATTGCTCACAGCACAACAAACTCTTACGGGTTTTTGGTTTTCTCAGCGGCTGAAAAGGAAAAAATTACCAGTTGAAGCAAAAAATAATTTAGATGCATAAGGAATCTCATAATAAATAGGGTAGGTAGAATACCCACTCATATATGATAATTATGAGATCCTTACCTGACCATCGATAGAATGTTTTGAGCTGGAGAGAGGTGGTGTATAGCTACCATGGCTGCTGTGTGGTGATAACGGTGAGATGGGATTATTATTGGCCTAAAACAAAATAAACATTTATTTGCGTTGCAACAAAATACTAAGAAAAAGAATCAGCTTGAACCAGCCCAATTATCATACACACTGTGGTATATTAGGAATGATAACTGATAATTTACAAGCAAACAAAATCAAACTGCCTGTCCAATGAGTGATAAGAACATGCGATCAGGAATTAAATGCTGGAATATCCAAAATATCAATTTTTAAAACATACCACTTTAGAATTCTCTTCATCTGAATAGTTGATGTGTTCTGTGATCAGACTGTTAGGGCTGATAGGTAGGGTATGTGTAATATGTGTCTTGAGCTGTTTACGACGGCTTGCCTGGCTATCTAGAGTCCAGTTAGAGAGTTTTCTTTTCATGGAATGTAAATCTGGAGTGATTTCGTTACACTGTTGGAATGCTTGGCCATAGTTTAAACACACCGGAGTAGTCTTGTCGTTTAGGTGTATTGCCGAGTTAATACCTTAAATATAAACATTGAAATTTAATAAAACATTCCAAAGCTTTCAATTGAATTTGTGGGCAGCAGTGGTGAAATGCCATTTACATAAAAGGTTTGTTTGTTCACAAAAATTTAGGGATTATAGGAGACTAGTGGTGACAATTATAAGTGACAGGCAGCCAGGCTGCCTTGGTAATGGTTCAAGCTGACAACTGGGTCACCTGAGTTATAACCAACTTAAGCTGATACACACTGGGCACCCAGCATTAAATTGATACTTAAGATGCTGTTATTGTCACAATTGTACTCTTTACCTTTTGAAATGAACCCGGCGATTGTACTATGCTGTCAATAGGCAATTCATATGACAGCAATAGAAATGTTTACAAGGTTTAAGATGCACTGTCCATATTTAATTACAGCTTTAACCCTCTGCTTTGTGCTGGCATGCCACCCTCTTATTTAGTATGGCCATTCAAGCGATTCTAGCAAGTCAGCATGAAAGATGTCTTTATCTTTTTCAACACGACAACTAGCTGATGAATTAAGAGCTACATCGCTTAGCAAACATCAGCTCCAATTGAACAAAAGAGAGCTGGCTATAAAACCAACATGTGAAACACTGGTGACGACCTTTATCTATCACAAACCACCATGCTATTTAAGTTTATTCATCTCTATTGTTTGAACACTTGAAATTATTGCAATGGGGCTGTTATTCAAGCTTTTGAGGATGAGGCATCACACAAATGTGACAATAGACCTACTGCCTGCCAATCTCCACCATTCAATTTCCCTGACTCTGAAAAACAACAATTGTGACAAACAACTAGCCAGATAAACAATCATTGCCGATAAGTGGAGATTAATTTACAGTAGACAAGGGATTACCCACTATGTTCCATTGCTCACTTTATTATGAAAATTGAATTTTAAAGCAGCATTGAAAATAAGTAAATGAGGCTTTCTCACCTGACAAATGCTTGAGATTTGAGACTAGCGATTCTTTTAAATTCTCTCGTATGCTGGCGGCTTCTTCCAGTAGTTTTATCTGCCTCTCACATTTATTGCACAGCCCGACTCTCTCACCGAGTTCTGACTCTGTTAGAGATGGTGGAAGTTTATTGAGATCCAAGGCTTGTAGTATTCGAGGGAATGTATCTGGTGTGTGTTGGACATCCTGTCCTCTTGTCTCACATAGTCCACATACACACCCCTCGTTGACTAGAGTCATTTTTTGTTGAGCTGGCGAATAATTCTGCTGCCAGTTTTGATTCTGTAAATTTGAAAACAGCAGCCATCTATAATACCAGTCATTATCCATTTGCAAGTTGGCCGGAGGAAAACCAGCAATAACAATATCCCCGGAGGATGATGATAAATGTGCGGGTGGCGCTGTTGTTTTCAGATCAATCATCCTCTATCAAGTGGGTGCAAACACAAGAAGTGACCATCATTTAAGAGATAGATCCTATTTTGTCATAAGGTTCAGCATATATAACGTCATAGAACGAAAACTTCTGGTAGCCTATGAATAACCTCCAATCATCTCATCAACAGTTTTTTTTAATAACAGTAATAACATGGTCAATACCAGAGGTCATGGTCTAATAATCATCACATATGTAAAATAGAGCCAATGACAAAACCATTTCCCCATTACTGAACTTTAACTTTGATTGGATCAACATTATAGAAGTTTTTATGCTGTAGTATGAAACAACACAATATCAATGATTTAGCTTCCGATTTCACAACATATGTGTGATGGCACAGATGTTTTTTCAACTGCAAAACACAGTTTTCAAAGAAATGACTAAGGGCGTTTTCCTCAAGTCAGCTTCAACGAGTGTGATAGCTGCCTGATTACAAGAAAATCGATTGGTTAGTTATATTGTATGAAAATAAAAAAAAACTGGCATCATGAATACAATTTCTTTTGAGAAGATTTAGTTCCGAAAACAGGTAACCATTACATACAATATAATATTAATACATGGTACAGTGCGTTGAACCAGATTTGTTTTCGCGTGTTATATTTCAAATCGGTGGTACTCAAAAGTTTTTGGAGACCTGTGCAGATTCGGCAACAGGACAGGACGATTGTGGTTTGTGGTCAGAGTATTCAAAAGGGCGCTTGAGTTGAGCTTGATTAGCAAGAGCGTACAATCAATATCCTAAAAGTAGTCACCCACATCTAATAAAAAAAGCTTGACAAAGATTCCCGACTGATCTATGCACTGTGGTTAGTCGAGAACAGGAGCTGGCGAAGGGAATCGAGTTTATACAGATCAAGCCCTTCCTAACCAACAAAACTGGCTTGGCAAGGTAATAACTTAAGCCATGGATGGATGTCTAGAGACAGAGACTAGGGATGTGCTTTCCATGAAGTTTCAAGATAAGTATGATGATAAATATAAGCAGACAGACCAACAAGCAGCAACAGGACAGCAACAACACATCACCCAATGCCAATCCAATAATAATATTACAAGACTAGGGTGTATGTATCCAATGAACTCCCTCTCTATTAATTAGCTCAAGTATCAACAAATGTTAATATTAATTGAATAAATAACAATTACAGATTATTTATTATTATATGCTGTACTGTAGTGTTACTGTAGTAGACCTATGATGAGCACGTGTTTGCTCAAGTTCAGTTGCAAAGTATGTTGACAACTGAGAATAATGAGACACATTGTGTGATATTTCACTTGCCAGCAGTTCATTGAGACTCACTTACCAAAACCCAAGGCAGCACTAAGAAAACATGGAATGTTGAAAGTATGGCATCAATGCCAGTATGGTATCCTCTCCTCAGTTTGTCTTCATCATGCTTATTGACAGCACAGTGCGCTTTACGGCTTAGCGGAAATAACCTTTCACCTTTCACACCAACCAATTGATGGGAAAGATGCTGCTTATTTTGACCAATCAGATATGATGTAAACAAACCTGTCATCACGACACTCTTTTCTGCAGTTAAATTTGTCAGCATGTTATATATTTAAGAAATTGCTATTTTAAAACAAATTTATTAGATTTATAATGTAATTATTATGATGTTTGAATGGTCAAAACTTATATTTTTCAGCTCAAATAAACCGGATGATGAGGTAATCTGCAGAAAATACACACATGTGAATGCAGTAGAGTAGTAAAAAAAATGATTTGATGACTTTAGTGGGGTTCCAGTAAATAATATATTGTATTTCTGTGTTCTGGTCAAGCTTGCTCAATACTCAACCAGAATGGAGGAGGACAGACATAGCAGTGATTCAGAGATGTCACAGGATGAAGATATGGAAAGTGATGATGACTGGATTGACCAAAATGAAGATGAAGAAGGAGAGGTTAGCAATGAATTTAAACTCAACTGTAGTGTAGTGTTTGTACTCTACTGTCTCTCTCTGTGAGAGCAAGGAGACTCCTTGGTGATTGTCTCAGTAACACTTGCTAACATATTTCATCTATCTACTGTTCTATTTACTTACTACTTATAATTGATGCATGTGGTGCTTAGACCTGAGCTGAGTGCATGTTCTTTACAAGTATGTTTGTATGTATGTGTTGATTATTATTCATAATAATCATTGATTCTATCATTCATCATCTTCAAATATCCCACACCAATTAGAATGAGCGATGCTTTACTAAATTAAATTATCACACAAAATTAACACTCGGCTCCACTTGCCTTGGTCTTTCAATTAGAAAAATTTGTTCCCAAAACGCTCACTCAGATGTATATAGTTCCTTCAATGAGTGAGTGATTTGTGAGCGAGACACTAGCGAGGCTCTAGCAGGTCTCGCTCTTAAATCAAAGATATTCACCGCATTAGGTAGGCTAGTGGTGAATATTGGTAGGCAATACGCTGGCTTGCTGTTTATCTTGCATTACAGTAAAGCATGAGTATTACCAGCTTCCTCTCTTCCAGAGCTTACAAATGGCCTTGGCAACTAGAAACGAACAGACACTGAATGGTTTAGTCTGGATTTGGGTGTATATAATAATGCATGTCAACCCAAATAATCAACCAAACTTTGGATTTGGGAAATTTCAATTAGTCAAATATAGTTATATTACATTTATAACGAGAACGGATGGTTTTTTGTTGCATTCCGAATCACACGTGGCAGTCTGCAGACCTAATTGATCTTGTTTCACCGTGATAGATCATCACTCTTCACCATCCGCGATGGGAATGTGATGCATATCAATGTCTCTCAGACTTTGATGTTATTTATCACTCAGGTTTGAGTAAAATGAACTAAAACTGAACAACCACCTCCAAATTTCTCAATGGGAGAGGAATTTATGCATGGAAGTGTCACTGGTAAAGATTGAAGTCCTTTTTATCATCTCAAATTAGACGGTAGTTAAAAAGCTGGGATGTTTATTTCGATCTTGAAGCTCTCAGAACCACATTGTCATCATTCAATGAATTTGTACAATTTATCATATCTCTGTGAACAAAAATCTATGTAATAAAAGTGTGTGTCTTTGCGTGTGTATGCACTAATCTGTGATTTTCTTTGGTGAATAGCAAGGTCCTGGGCAAGTTTACCTACCGGGAGTTCAAGTTGATAAAGAGCATGAAGACATCCGTCCCAGTAAACTGGAGGTTGATGAAACAGCATACGTTATGCTTCACAAAGCTCATACAGGTAGATTTTTGTTTGTTCTCACCGAATGGATCACAAATTTATTTCTACAAGCTCAAGTTGGTCATTAAATTAAAAAAAATCTAACTATGCCAGGTAATTTGCTGATGGTTTATTGTTATTAGATGTAAGCTATTTGGTGTCTCTGTTTTGAATTGTATCGTTCATTTCTCCAGGTGCCCCATGTCTGAGTTTTGACATCATAGAAGACCCACTTGGAGACATGAGAGAGTCATATCCTATGACAAACTATATTGTGTGTGGTACACAGGCAGAGAGAAGCCATACTAATAGTGTTGTTGTTATGAAACTGTCTAATATGCACAAGTAAGCTATTTCCTGTAACCTGTAATCTGTATATGAAACTTGTCTTCTGCTAAAATGAAGACAAGTTATCGGAAGAAAAGCAGACTTTTTTTCTCTAGTTATTAGAGCAGCAGTTCTACAAGGGCTCTTGACCTCTTCAATAGTCTATGACATCATTGATATACCTCTGTTGTAATTAGTGACAAAATTACAAATATCCAGTTATCACTCCTAAGAATAATTGTTAATTTTTTTATAAACTGATCATTATTTCATGCTGGCTCACATATGACTGTATGGACTGGTATTTACACTAATAAGTTTTGATGCTTTAAATGAATTTTAGCTGTTTGGCTGAATATGTACGAAAATACAGTATAATAAACTACAGGCTACAAACCAAAATAACCAATGCGAATGAAACTGAAAAACCTAATTGTCTCCGTGCTTTGACTGGCAGTCCAAAATTAATGCATGCATGCATGAACATTCGTACTAGCATGCAAACAGAGTGATTCTTTAATGTTACTTATGACTGCCATGATGTTACAGAGTAAAGGAAAGGGAAGATAAAGACCAAAATGATGAGGAATCGGATGTTAGCGGTGATGAGGAGGAGGACCCAGCAAAGAAGCCAGAACTGAGCGCTGCCCCGATACATCATCCGTTGGGGGCTGTCAACAGAATACGTGTATGTCTGCTTGCTTAAACATAGTCCCGTTCTCTTACTGTCGAGTCAGGCTCAAACTGGCCACTAAACTAGGTATAGATTGACCAAGGTATTGGAGATGTGTGGAGATGTCTTGGACTGAGATTAGTTTGATCAATTTTGTTTGTATTTGGAGTTGTTCACCTCTCCAGTCTATGCCTGCTCCTGAAAAATATAAGAAGCAACTTATAATTCAATCAAAAGTAGATTAACTTTATCTAGGGCATATTATTAGTGCTATATATGATTAAAATACCCAGCCACCATAATTAAGTCCGAATCCATGTCCCCATTGCACTTTTCGCAGAATTGTTGAGCTGATTGTGTGTCAATGGTTGAAAAAAATATTGTTAATTTTGTTTTCTTTGAATGCTTTTAGATAACATGTTACCGTTTACTTTTACGATACCAATTGCTGAAATGTTTTAGAAAAATTGTCAACTCTAATCAAGACAGTCAGTAGCATACTTTATTTGAAACACTTGCTGAGGTGCCTTTTTTACATTGGTTTGTAGGCAACAAAAGTTGGAAAAACAAATATAGCAGCCAGTTGGTGTGAACGAGGCATTGTTTATGTTTGGGACATATCTACACCATTGCATGTGGTCAATGATGCAAAATCATTAGCAAACTATCACAAAACCAGCCAGAGTGATCCTATAAAACCCCTATACTCCTTCAACGGACACGGAGTGGAAGGATTTGCTATGGATTGGTCTCCAACAGTACCAGGTAAGAGACCTATCATCACAAACTGTAAGGTGGCCAGATATTAGTGGGCGTTGGCGCACACATGCTAAGTTTACTGCATAAAATATGCAATGACTCTGCCACTAATTTCATATATTTTATACCAGGCCAATTGCTGACAGGAGACTGTAACAAAAATATTCACTTGTGGAAGCCAGGCGAAGGTTCATCATGGAATGTAGATCAGCGACCATATGTCGGTCACACAGCATCAGTAGAGGATATTCAGTGGTCACCTAATGAAGCAACGGTATGTCGTGTAGTGATATTGGTAGCCTCTGTACCAAGTCTCTGTATGAGGAGCAGTCGCTTTAGGTTTTTTGTACAGTTTAACTTGGCTGACGTGGAACATGCTATCAGGTGTTATAGATAGTCGATAACAAGCATTTATTTTGGAAACTGGTTGTTACAGAAAGTTGTATTGAAATGTTTTGGTTGGATCCTTGAGATCAGCAAGTTAAACTTTTAGCAGCTTTTCAATACTCATGACAGCTTCCAGAAAATTGAATTCCATTGGATAATCTATCAGAATATATCATTTATAGCTGCAATCATTAAGTTTGGATAAAAAAACCTGATGTGATACAAATATGGCGCATCAAGATCTTAATTTTTAAACAAAAAAAACTGGTGGTTCTGCAAAAGCGACTAGCTGTTGAACCATGGCAAAAATATTTATCAAAACATTGTCATATTTGGTTCTTCCCATACTTTTTTGTCAACTAGAAGAAAAGTGCAAAATATTGGTCACTTGTCTGAGCTAGATTGTTCATTCATTACAACAGTGGCTTATAATTACAAGATCTCTTACAATGAACATAATATGTTACCCCATTACTAATGTGGAATCTATCACTTTATGACCACTCAGCAGTGGTGTAATGCAACTTCATAATTTTGTTTTCTTTTTACCTGTTGTAAAAAGAAAGAGTTCTTTTGGCAGTTTTTGTAATCAATTGTGGTCTTCACAGATACGGTGAGAATTGGGAAATTTTGCGCAAGCCTTAGTCTGATTGTTAGCTAACCTAAGCCCGTGGGAATATTTTCAGATAGCTGATGGAGATTATTTTTCCATTATGAGAACATTACATTTTTTTTAAGGTTTTCGCCTCTTGTTCCGTGGATAAAAGTATACGGATATGGGACGTGCGTGTGTCACCAGCGAAAGCCTGCATGCTAACCAGTAGTGAGGCCCATGACAGAGATGTAAATGTGATCAGCTGGAACAAAAACGAGCCTTTCATTGTCAGTGGTGGTGATGATGGCGTTATTAAAATATGGGATCTCAGGCAGTTCAAGGTTTGTAGTTGAGTCTCATTTTTCTTTCAACATGAAATCGTCAGGTTATGATATCTGAGGAGTTCCTTGTAACTCCATGTGTCATCGAAGTTATTTGGTTTCAAAACAATTTCATGTTTTTTTATACTTGTGTGTAACCTTAAAATTCAACTCCGTTTTGTGCATAGGGTAAGTGATTTTCCCCCAATCTAACACCATTTCCTCATTGACACTTTCAAATATGCCAGACAGTATTTCAGTCTGCTTTGAGTGTGCAGGAATAATTGAACGTCCGCCTACAACAGCAGCAAACGTCCAGTAATTGATTATCACGATTGTCGTAAGTCCCAATGAGGTTCCATTGTACAGTTCCTCATGACTTCTTTAACTTTACAGACAGGTAAACCGGTAGCCTTATTCAAACATCACACATCAGCCATAACATCTGTGGAATGGCATCCCACTGATGGGTCGGTGTTTGGAGCAGCAGGGGCTGATAATCAAATCTCTCTTTGGGATTTAGCGGTATGTATTCTCAAGGAGTTTGAAAACTCTCTGTAACTCCCTGGTATTCTCTTTTAATTTTGTTCTATAGTGATGTGTCCTGGCCCCTCTCCTGGATCAATGTAAGCGCACCCTTTCCACTGCTTGGCGAGTTGGGAAATTTGGAAAGTTATAACATATAGATTGTCTAAGTTGCTAGGAATTGCGTTTGTTCTCCGGTTTTATTTGGAGTGGCTCGGTTTTGTCAGGCTAGATATTGCTAACTCAACGGTAAATAGTGATGAAAGCAGAACCTAATAAAGCCAACTTTTTTTTTCATACCAGGGTCCTTATCCCTCTCATCTATCAGCAAGTGCAGAACGCGTTATTTTCTTCACACCACGACCTACTTAATGGCAGTGGTCAGATTTAAATGATCTTGAGAGTTCCACAAATCCAATGATACTATTTTCGATTTCTTATGATGTATTTTCTGGCACGTAAAAGTGTTTTTACTTGGTGAGATAGCCAGGAGTCAACAAGTAAGACGACAGTACTAGTGCAGTCATTGACTTATGAGAATGAACGCATTTTGAAGAAAAATTTAATTGTGACAGCTGACATCCGAGGCCACATGAAAGAACGAAAATAGAATTATGACTTAATCCTAATTGCTGAATCCAAAAAAGTGTGTCTTTAGAAATTATGGCTACTTTGATGATATCACAGGAGAAGAAAGGAATATGTATGAATGCTGTTCCTAAATTTAGGATGTCCTCAAAACAAATGCGATCCTCTGGTCAAAAACAGATATCTAATACAGCAAATATACCTTTTGAATAACCTCATCAGAATCATCTAATATTGGGTTACGATGAGGTATGGGTAAATTTCATTGCTCTGCACAATTGTAAATTTCAGTTCTGTTTTTTTTGTCGTTTGTGTACAGGTTGAGAAAGACGAGGACAGTGGTGTTGAAGATGTTGATGTACCTCCTCAGTTATTATTCATCCATCAAGGACAAAGTGACATTAAAGAGATACACTGGCATAAACAATGTCCCGGTGTCATGCTCAGCACTGCCCACAGCGGGTTCAATGTTTTCAGGACTATTAGTGTTTGACCCCTGAGAGGCAGGGATTGAATCTAGTTGAGAGCACGAATGCTTTCTTTAAAAATACAAAGAAATGAGGGCAGAAGAGCTCTCATTGCTCCAGTCATGGTATTTTTCCTGTCTAGGAACAGCTGCCAACCATACATGGCGGCTAATATGATGAAATGTACTGTCAGGTAAAATCAAATCTAGAGTGCGCAATCTGTAAAGCTTCATTTACTCCTTGGAGTATGGTGCTTCACAAAAAATGGATGTGAACATCCAAATGAAATAGCTTGGGCACTCCAGCTTTATAAGTCCCATGTTGGTCAATAACAGAAGTGGTCAAAATAAGCTATAACTATATACTGTTTTTCTTATGAATCCACAATGATGAATCTATACTTTTTATATAAACTCCTAGCAATGACTAAGTAGCAATGATTCATGAATAGCCAACCAACATTTCTCTACCCTGTGATGTGATCTTGTTCTTGGGGCCGGCATGGTGGCCGTAGAGCCTAGAACTTTGTTATACTGAAATGGGAATATATATATATCGGACAGAGAGCTTCCTGTATATCTACTCGATTCATTTTAACAGCAGTTACAGCCTAGTTTTTGTGTCATCTTTGGAGGTCAAGCTTTTTTAAATACATAACAGTTTCACAAACACGCAACTCTTCAAAAATGTACAACAGGCCAACAATCTAAGCTAGCGTATCTAAATCACACTAAATATTTTGTGATAAAGCCGACCTGAGGACATGCACCAATTCTAACTATTTACCAGTAGAGGCTCAAACTGTACATAACATTATCCACCTCATGGGGAGTGTTGGATACTTGAATCACATGTTTGAGCTCTCAGGTTATCAACAAAACACAGATGTTAATCCAATCTGTGAGTTTCTCCGCTGCATACCCCACTAGTACAAGGAGAGTAAATCCAAATGCAAGCAAATTTAATCACATCACATCCGTAATCTTGAAAATAAACCATTCCCAAATGGTGGATTTTACATATTTTTCCAAACTTAGGTACTTGACTAGGTCCCAGCGTGAGAGTTAGGAATAAATAGTCGCACATCCAGTAATAAAATAATGAACAGTGTCAATCTGTATATAATATATAATACACAATGTAAATTTTTTTTATTCAACCATTTATATAAGGGCAGATGACTTTTTCAAATAAGTCAATGACTTTGACAGAAACCAGGGTAGTGAAATGAGGCATACATCCAACTTTATTTTATCTACACGATGTAGTATTCATTTCCATGAGTAGAACCCAGGAATTCGTGATACTAATAACAGAACAGTAACTTCACATTTGTTGAGCACCAAAATTGAAAGCTGTACTCACTAAATTAATTTATTTTATACCGTTTACTATACGCTGGTTTACTAAAATAAGCCATCTCAGAAGGACGGAGAAGGAAAAGGGACGGCAATCTTGACCTTTTGTAAATACTTTCTAACATTAATCTTTTACTAATGAACTTTTTTCATAGCTCTAAGCTACTTATATAATCCAATGTGTGTACATAATTGAAACTAATGTATTGGACATATACTCAGGTATTCAGCGCTGAGATGCCGATTTTCTGAGCACTTCCATCATTCTAAGACAGAAGTCCGCTTGCCTCCATAATCTACCCTGTCTAGAATAATATGGCAACGCCTACAGCTCAACCCAGTATGATTCTGGATGGCTCAATGATGACATTCTCTGTCTCAACTCTCGTTCAAAATTATCCATCTGCAATTAGAAAGAATATTGATGTTTTACATACCTACTTGACCTATACAGCACTAGAACAAAACCTATTGCAAACTAGAGATTTCCTGCTCATACGGTTTGAGAGAGGGCAATAAAGGCAGCCTAATCCCAGCCAGGAGCAAATTCAAACTCCTCAATCCAGGAAATACAATATCTAGCAAGCAATATGGAGTTATGCTCTCAGAGGTAATTATATCTGGCTTGTGGATGGTTATGACGTATTTAACATAAAAATACAAAAGCATTGTTTTTACAATCACAAGTCTACTGTCTGCTGTTAAGAGACTCACCTCTGCATTCTTTATCGAGTCCGTCGCACACGTTTTCTCAACAGTCTCCCTAAAAATTGAAATCAAATACTGCAGAAATAACTGCCGTACAACTGAAGTGAGGGCAAAACAACATTAATGGTCAACTCTGTAACCAAAATAAGATTACAAAAAGTAGCAAAGAGGTGCAGCCTGGGATCATTGCATGCTCTTTGAGCTATTCCAGTAGTAGTATGAATTTTCCTCAACCCAGTATGCCTTATGGGCTTTGAAAGTGTCAAATCTGGGTTTTTACTATTGTTATCGTTGTGGACTCAAGCTTGTTGTGGTTGATCTGATTGGGTTCTACAACACGCACAATTTTCGGAACCAGCGGAAATTCTAAATTTTCCTACACCTAAGCGATGTAGGTAACCGTACTTACTTTGATCGGTCAGTTAGTCTTATATTTGCACCTTGTAACAGCCCATTCTGAGTTACCACATGATCCATGCAGTTCACCGTTACATTAGGACCTATTCAACCAAATTTTAATTATGATAGACAGCAAGCCATTAAAAATAATATTCATAGGTATTAGAGTTATGACAACAACAGAACCAGAACCATGGTAGCTTTCTCAGGTAATTAGTATAATAAATAGATCAAAGATAATTGCATGCTATAAAATAAGAAAAACAATATCTGAAAGCATAAACTATCGCTAATCCCTTACCAGGAATCTTAGTCTTGAATTTCTTCCCAGAAGACTTCCTTTTGTTAGCCTTCAGAGTAGCCCGCTCAAGAGCTACACCCAGTTCTTTTGCTTGGTCCACCACTGTGTGTGATCCAGCATTATTGTTATGCTTCCTCATCTTTTTTGTTGACATATCTTTATTCACATTTCCTGGTTTGGCTACTGGAAAGTCATTGGTCTTTGAGGTTGTAGGTTCTATGTTCGCCAATGTTCCGAACTAGATAAATCAGATGTAGGAGTGTGTTGGAATTGGTATTTTGTGACCATTCATAAAATGCATGATTGAATCACACAGAAATGGCCTTAAAATTAAGGATTCCACTCCTTGCCTCAATTTACTCAAAATTTTAAAAAACACATAACATTCCTACCCGAAGTAAGCTAGGAGGTTCCAGAGCGTCAGGATCGCTCTCCCTTGCTCTATTATCTGCGTTTTCGAGAACAGACTGGTTTTCTGCTGCTGAACTATTTCCAGCAGAAGATGGTCCGCCACCATTCTGTAACTTCTTTGTCTGTAGTAACTGCACAGTTGTATTGTTCTGACGTGACATTGTGTGCATCACTTTGGAAGAAAACCACACCAATATTAAAGAGCCATCATTATGATAAAATGGCAAACCCACAAATGCTATCGCGAGCAAACAATGCGGGAAGCAAGATTCATTTTACATATAACTATCAGACACCACGATAGTATGGCTTCATGGGATGCTTTGAAAAAATGGGATGAAATTTTATTTCCGGGATGCCGTTCAAATAAGATAACCAGGCTCATGTAAATCTATAATGCACAGGCCCTGAGTTTTGGAAGCAAAAATATCAGCACTTACACCTTAGGGAATATGACCTTGTCTGATTTATTTCTCCATGATTTTTAGAGGCAGCAGCTTTACCGCCACTGCTGTTTTTCAGTAGAACAGCCGGTGTTGGGAGAGAGAAACTTCTTCTAGGTGCTACACAACAACCAAACAGACAACATTGTTAAGAAACAAGGCAGACTTTGAAAACAACTGGAAATAGAGAGATTGTGATATGATAACCACTACATTACAGTAAACAGTTTGGAAATAAACTCCTTCACACATAGAAGCATGCACATCGAATCAATTGGAAAATGAAAACTAAATTGTTGTCAACGTAAATTGACATCAACATATCAGATAATCAGTATGTTTTCATGCAACTAATGAATTGTAGCAGTAAAAGGTTTGTGTTTAATCTTGGTCTATATGATGACCAGAAATAGCTCTGCAAACAACAAAATGACCAATTGCAACCAGTCTGAGATAGCGGTTTTTTTTCAAGCATAAATTGATGAGTGATATTCCATGCTGTACATAGCATGAACACAAAGTCCGAATTATTTGATAGAGATTTTGCAGACTCAAGTTCTGTACAGCAAGATAGAATTGTTTGAATGATTTACATGATATCTTGAGCCTCACCTTCACGAACGGGAGCCAGATCTGTTCGCTTTGTGTTTGAGTTGTTAGCGTTAGGTGAGTTTTGTATTTGAAGGTCACCTTCACTGAATCGAGGAGTCCTTCCAAAGCTGAATCCGGTCTTAGTTCCGTCACTGTTGATATTATTCTGTACATGATGACGAGACCTCATGATTGGGTCACTCTTGACAGGGTTGAAATTAGTTGTGCTATATAAATCAAACAAGCTCAATTATATCAACCTACTGGAAAGTGATGAAAAAAGTCAGCAATATGACATTACCTAGATTGTAAACGTTAATTTGAAGGCAAAGGGATAACCAACCTTCTAGTCATAGTTTTGGGGTTGATCGATATTGAGGGGCGGTTATACTTGGCTACACCCTTTGCACCCCTCAGAGTTCTCCTGATCCAATCCTTGACAGCATGTACGCTGTTCAGTTCTGAGTATTGTAACCTAGATAGAGGGTTTGTATCAGTGAAGTCAATAGAAGCAATAGCCATTGCGCGGCCGACCTGAGAACATAAAATCAAATTATAATAAAGATGGCAATGAGGGACTACTCCAAAGTATGACGCAGGCAGTAATGAGCAAATTCATCCTCCCTGATGCCCAGTTCAGTAGCATATTACAAAGTCTGTTTAAACTATAGTTGTAATTTTAGTGGCATTAAGGACATGGAATGACATCCAAAAAAAAATCAATGATGAATGACCAAACTGTGACAAAGAATTTCTGTTACAGCTCATCCAGGTCATATGAAGCGTACAGCCATATACATTTGGTTTGGCTCCTAACATCGAGGCATTCCACATCGCTCGAATGCTTGATATTAGGAGCTTGAGTATATAGTCTCAGACTATCTCATATGTAATAGAATTAGAGTCATGTAGATTTTGACTGATCTCTCATAAAAATTAACATAAATATATCTAGAAAAACAGACATTACCAACCTCTTCAAAATGGGCTTGTGTGAATTTTGGAGGAAAGCCAGCAATAGGGGGCGGAGTTATTCTACCATCAGGTGAACTTGCTATGGAATTGACCAGTCTTCCTGAATTGTAGTTACATTCTAAAGTGTAGCTGCAAAAGTGTTAGACATAGATGAATAGAAATCATGATAAAATTGGAAAGTCCACCATCAATGCTCATAACAATGAACAGGTACTATATGAACAAATCAGCAATTTGTACTAGGACTATTTTGAGTATTATGCATAAATTATCTGTGCAGCGGTCACTACCTGTGGACAATACCGATAGATTTGTGGATTGCCACTCTCCCACTTCCCTCCTTCGAGTGTCCATCGCGCTTGTCTTTTGTATACATATTCTTTTCAGTGAAGACACAGCCTCCGTAATCAAAATGAGCACTGTTCATTGAGACCAGCTTTGGGTATAGCAGATTCAATAGCTGAAAAATTACCAAAGTCGGAATAGTTTACGATGTACAAGCCAACAGCGTTTTTTTTGTAAATGTTCAATGTCTGTGACACATCCAAAAGCTTTTTGATATGAGAAATACAGTATTACAGCTGTCACAACACTCACCGCTCTGTCTTCATCCATGAAGTGATTTCCATACATGAAGCAGCCTCTTTTAGATGCATGACCATGTAAATCAACATAAAATGCTACACCGCTCTCATCATAGGGTATAAGCCGTAACCTAGGATGGTTCAGATGTTCTGTTCCTTTACACTGAGCTTCTATAAAAAAAGCCTCTTCATCAAAACTCACATGGATGGTTTCGCATATCTAATACAATTTTTTGTTTAGGTGGCCTTTCGGTTTCTTTTTGTGTGTGGGAATCATTGACACCAGTTTGCAAACACAGCAAGCCTGAATATCTGGAATATTACAGAATAGTTTGAACTAAAAACACTTGCAATCACACCCTCCTGTCCAAGAACAGAACTCCGACTCCGCTTGTATCAATTTTGTCATATCTTTGACTTTCTGCAACCAGTTAACTGTATCAGTTCTAAACAGTTAATATAATTCATACCTGTGAGGTGAGGTATGGTCAGGTTGCTATCAGCGCTGGAGCACCTGTTGACTTGTGACACATTCTTCTCTTCTCTGCTTAGCTCAAGTTCATTGGACGCCTCCCCACCGCTTGTCAATGACACAGCACTGAAAGCTCTTGGACTAGTACAGTCAGTAACACTCTCTAGTGTCATGGAGGGAGACGATCGATTCGGCTCCACTGAGCCTGAAGCGCTCTTAGATTTCTTTAGATAAGCAAGCTCTTGAAAAATTACTGCCATGTTCGGAATGTAGTCTTTACGTTTAGGACAGTTGTTTACATGATGAAATACGAGAAGTGATTTGGCGGCGTATATAGATGGGTAGAGTTCTATAACTGGGTCTAGGTAAAGTCTGTTGAGGTTGATACCTCTATTGTCAGTTCTGTAATGGCCCCTTACTACACCATCGGGGTTGAGCATTGGTATGAGTTTGATGACATACTGGTCACGAAGTTGAATGGCTCTTTTGTCATTAGGTCTCAGTATGAACTCTAAGAAGCCATTGTAGACAAAACTAGCGGGTGATTCACCTGGATGCACCCTACTTGTACACACATATACCTGCAAAATAACATAACTTACTATACAATACATAAACATACACTTTACATCAGGCAACCAAAATATTGCTGACAAACAGCCCCAAGCAGTACAAGGTTTTCCTTTTGATTTCATTTTCCAATATGGTAAAAGAAGCTACATATCTATGAAGAAAACTGCCTCCTCACAGAGCTGTGGTCCAACTGCCACTTACCCGTTTTCCTGTGAAGTTTCTGCAGCGAATACTATTCTTGTCTGGAAAGAGTTGTGGGTCATATTTTGGTTCTCGTTTCTCACTGATTCCTTTATATGATGATATGGTGAGTAGATCTATGCGTAGGCCATCTAATGACTGGGAGAATAGCTCTCGATGATAATAAATC
Organism: Membranipora membranacea; assembly: GCA_914767715.1. NCBI lineage: Eukaryota > Metazoa > Bryozoa > Gymnolaemata > Cheilostomatida > Membraniporidae > Membranipora > Membranipora membranacea. The sequence continues at coordinate 13,227,699 of OU612065.1, read as the reverse complement.
TCATTGTCACCTCTGTAATATGGACACAGTGAGATATAATAAAGAGAATTCAAATCTACATTACAAAACAGGTTTATGGTTGAATGCATGCTACTGTACAATGCACTTTTTGGTGTACAGAATTTGGCATAATTTGGTGTCTGAACTGACTATATCTGGCACTAAATGCCTGCAACCCATATAATTTTAGGATGAAACAAAGATCCATCTCAAAGCATATACGAAATTCAAAGCAGAAAAGGCTTCATGCATCAACATGTCTCTTATCACTCAGAACCACAATGAAATATTATCAACAAAGCCGTTCTTTCACCATTACTCACACCAAAATTCAAAAAAATCCTAAAATGAAATATTAATTTGTTGAACTAATTTGACCATACATACCTGGTTTTAATGTTTTGATCAGCATTTGCAAACTTTTCATCGAGAGCGTCCATTTGCTGTAGAGATTCAGTGTATGACCAGGGATAACAAAATGAGAAGTAAACAGTCCCTCTGAACTCAGGAAACCGATAGTAGAACGTCAGGATAAAGTCTTGTCCGACGCACTGTGAATAAAAAATAAGTGATTGATCTGGTGTGAAGAGGATGGCTCCAATATGAGTTTGAACAGTGGCAGTGACAGTGTGATTGAGGAGAGAAGGAATCAACACAAATGTGAAACCAACACCATGCTCGTCAATTAATGGTCAGTGTTAAGGTATACTGGTATCTAGTTTACCTGGCAGTACTGAAATTATGGGTTCAGATCTCCTGAAGATAATGGTTATCACAAAACACAGCAATGGCTGGCAAACAATCTATCATTCAATACTGGTACCACACTGAAGATGAGACTTACTTCATGGCTGCATCTGTCTTTGATTCGTTCCCAGTTAGGCCTCTGTGGTACTATTCTGTATATGGGACTGTGTCCTTGTGAATAAAGCTTTCCTTGTTTGTTCATATTCATGATATTAATCCTTATTTGTTTTCCAGGTGTGTATCCACGAATACCAAAATAGAACCAAGATCTGCAACAAACCACAATTGATGATAACCATTATCTCAAAAAATGATGCAAGATATCCTATTTCAATGTCACTGTTTGATCCTTTGAACAGCCATGCCAATAAAGGAAGCTTGTCATAAAGTTTGTGATGAGATCGTGAAAAGGTGCAAAAGCCCATGCAAGATTGAGTGAGAAATTTTTGGAGGTTACACCAATTTCCAATCTCAATTAAACTAGATTTTTACCCCTTTGACCTTACCCTTACCATATGATACATACCTTAATGTCTTCATTCTAGTGCGGAAAAATCAATAATGAGAGTACTATTCGACCATTTGATGATTGAATGTAATAAAGAATCGAAAGACATGATGGGGAATATGGGTACAATCTCCCAAGACCATGGACCTATGTGTTATAAGGTAAACGCATTATATTGCCATTGCCTGATTACCGGTGAAGTGCTGTGCTGGTCGAAATGCCAGCCATCGATTGTTCTGGAAACTAATACTGGACCTAGTTCATGAAATGTAATTTTTTACAGACTGGGACAGTATATATAAAATTTGATAAAAACTGAAACTTAAAAAAAAGAGCTGATTATGAGCTAGTAGTAACATACTCCTGCTAAACTATTGCCTGTGAGGAAAATAAAGAATGGGTTTTGCCTCGTATTCTTATCATGAAATTCTTGTTCAACATTTTGTTACATTTCTTTGCATTAGGTCATCGTGATGAAAATATACGTTGAACAAAACAATTTTTTTGAGATATTACATCCTTTTTTATAAATGACACAAGTTATCTTTGTATCAATGCAAATATTTCTTTTTTAACCCATTTTACAATTTTGGTATTTCATAATTGAAATGATGAAGTATGTCGATAAACGTGTCAAAATAAATTCTGTCCAGATCAAACCATTCCCTTAGTATGTATACCTGAATCTCATAAAATCTGTTTTCAAAGCAGCTGTCCAGTTTTATATATTTTTTTACGAAAATAGAGCTTAAACAATCAGTTGACTGAATTATCCCCTCATGAATGAAGAGGGCAATACTCCTCAAACAAATTACATGTCCCTACACCATCGTTGGATCAATAAAACTTGGCTGTTAATTCTGAATGAGTGCTAGAACCCTTTTGAAATTTTTTTAGCAACAAGACATTCAGTGCTAGGCAAACCTCATTATAACCAACACCATAAGTAGTTATGATGGCGCTTACTGACAGGGAATATATAGCCTTGTCGGGTAGAATTGTTTCCTTGGTAGCCTCAAACTGAATAAAAATATGATGCCATCATGATGATCAAAAAGCTTGTACAATGAGGCCAAAACTTGAGCCAACGCCCGGCGGTTTTCAATGGTTTTTGATGCAGAATCTGCAATTACCTTCATTGATAGCTGATTTTCAGATAAAGTAATTTTCATATTACTTCCCCATGCTACATGTGCATAGACTATACCAAAAGAGAGAAGGGATCCTCTGGAAGATCAGTTTGGAAAATTGTTTTGCAATGTAATTTCCCCGTTATAATGGTTTGACATATGGTACGGACATGCAATTATTATTTCACGTAACCATTGTTTATGTTATTTGTCCAGTTTTGAAGGTTTTTATCAATTGAGATAAATAAATGAAGAATAGTTAAATGCTCAAGTAGTCACTGCCACTAGTGATTTTGCGCATCCTTTCCTGTTTATATTATGATTACATTGGGAAGTATGTTTCTGTGGTAGTTAGAACAGATAGTTCAGATACCTGTATCAGGAAAAAAAGATTCATGTTTTTGACATAAATCATGATTTTCGCCTTGCCTCACCTGTTTCCATTCTCATAAGGCCCACCGGCACAGTCAGGTCTTGTCCAAACATTGTATTCAATATCAGCAACAGGGTCCAAATATCCAACTTCTAAAACGAGAAGAAGGAAAAAAGTTAGAGAATCGTCTTCCATAAATGTCACTTAAAATCTGTATAACCATGTAGTCGCTCGTCTATCAATTATATACATTGTTGATTTATCTTGGTTTTTATGATCTTACTAATGTAAGGTTTCGGATATTACAAAATTATCTTTACAATATTGATCATATTAAGAAATTAAAATACTGCTGAAATAGCTAAGGAGGTTTCTTTTTTCCTGTCCACATATGAAAGGAAACTTACTGTCTGACGGATCTTTGTTCACCTTCTCCACTTTTTGAAGGTTCCCCGAGTCAATTTTGGATGTAAATACCATGTTCCCGAAACGAAACTCCTCGCCCTGAATAGGGAGTTGGGAGGAATCTGAAACAAGATTTCCGATCAGTAGAAACATAACACCTATGAACTAGCCTTATCTCGAAGGCCCCTTTCTTTGACAAAAAAAAGAGGCCTTTGAGATAAGACTACTATGATCTGCATATGCAATGCAATCATCTGATAGTAGGGAAATCGAACAGCACAGCTTGTTTGCATTAAAACTCCAGAACCAACATACATGTATTATGCATCTAATGTTGAAATGCGAGGCTGGTTAAGTTTACCTGTAACAGTTTTTAGGTTTTTTGATGGTCCATTGGCACCTTGGGTAGGTATTTCAGCTGTGGTGTCTATAGAGTCGGGTGGCATGTTGTAAAGAAATGAGGAGCTATCAGCCATAGTAATATCACACTCCTTATTTGATGGTTGAATAGCAGGCAGCAGGCCGGTTTCCGCACAACTATAACTGTTATCAGTTATGGGCAAAGCAAACTGAAATATGAAGAAGTGAGTAAGCTCATGAAGGTATTTATGCCTTTTCTTAAGATTGGGATTCCTATCATAGTGAGTTGAAATCACTGGTGGCCGAGAAAATTCTTCTTACAGGCTGTTTATATTGTTTACCCAACTCAGATATCATTCATGACTATGACATAAGCAGCACACATGTTACCTCACACCACAACAGGATCATTGAGAAAAAGGAGGAATTAATTGTTGATCTTTCTACAACATCTACAAAGCTGATAATGTTAGGTTGTTGTTTGAATGGAGATGCCTCACGCTTCGCACCTGAGACCAGGGCCGTGTAAACCCCGTAATCGATAAATAGAAATCAGTAGATAGTAGTGGTTAGTACAGTTTATTGTGAGGTATATAAATAATTATCTCCTCGTCTCCTTGTGTGCATATGAATGACAAAACATATGCACAACTAGACTATAGGCTATGTGATGAAATGTTGCTAGTAGTGGAACTATACAATTAGTCCTCCCCCTGTGCTGATTAGGAGACCTTTAGCTGTCCACTCAACCAGCTCAGCGGAAACAAGTACTAGCTTTATCAAATGCCAAAAAACAATATGCCCAAAGGAGTGAATTCCTTTGAATAAAAGAAAAGTCAGTGGTGTACCTGTACTTTTACTTTCTTTTATTTATGTTTTTTCAGTCATTTCGGCTCACCTGTGATTGTCTTGTCTACTCCATACAGAATAGTTTTATCCTCCTCTGCATGTATTCTGTACCTTAGCATCAGGTGGTTATTGACAATGAAGAGTTAATCATAGTGTAGAAGAACTGAATCAAATTCTTCATTGAGTTAATAGGCCTGTGCAGTGGGTATTAGAGATTTCACTCTAAGGATTCTCTTTAGAAAGCTTGTCTGTCTGTTAGGCGTTGCTGTCACATGGCTTGTACCAGACCAATAAAAATAGCTTTTACAACACGGCTTATCCAATCAAATTGGTATGACATAATAGGCGGTAATTAAACTTGCACAAATGCTCACATGTTCACAGAACTTTCCAGGGTTGAGAGAAACAGTTGAGTCACTTAGAATTAGCTGCAAACTGCGATTTATACATACTGGTGAAACAGAAAGTGAACTGCTCAGAAAACAGGAGATAATAGGGTAAGGAGGTTATTTACACTGACTGATTTAAACTCCCTTCAGAATCATTCATTGTTTACACCTTTAATTAAGCACATATACTAGAACTGCAAAATAAAATAATAATGATTATGAATGCAAATTATTTATTATATAGATAGATAGATAAAAATAATGATAGTTAGTTCAAGGAGTTAAGGTGTTAGTTAAATATTTTGCTTCATATACATTAGATTTTAATACCTTTACTTACTTCTAATTTCCCAGTGAATCCTAGGAGCCAGTTCGAGGCATATACTATATATATATACTATAGTATAATTAAACAGTTTTATGATCAGTAAGTAAGGACATGCAAGTCCCAGGGGCCCATGCAGTGAGGGATAACTTGAGGGGAGAGATAAGATATGAAGTCAGAATGTGTGTCACCGGTTACCTATTTAGTAAACATTTTGATCACAATATATAGGCTCACATGTAAGCTGTCCTGGCAACCCCGGAGGGGGGGGGGGAATTGGAGTGAGAATGGGAAAAGGGGAAAATCGCGCGTGAAAACTGCTGTTAGGGACAAAAATCGCGTGTGAAAACTTCTCTTTGGGGTAAAATATGAAGCCCCTAGTGCATGGTATAGGCCAACGAATTATGCTAGGCTGCCATATTTGAGCATGTGAACTTGCTGCCTGAAAGTGAATTCTGCACTGTCATGTGAGTTAATTGGTACCAACAGCAACTGGCGGGTTTGTAACACAACATGGTATGTACAGTATTTTACACAACATGATTTTATCCCTCAATAATATTATTCAAACCCAATCCACGATGAGATGTCAGCTTTTTTTCACGTATTTATTTTTCTTTGCTCTATGTGGACAGCAGTGTATTAAGAGATCATATGGTTAACTCACCAGCTAGTGTCTGTAGGCACGCTCAAGAGTACAGCTCAGTCAGATCAGACATCTACCATCATCAGCCATCTCAAGACCATCTGACTGTGGGAACGAGGCTCCGTGAATTAGGTCAAACCAAAGTGTAATCTGCAGCAGCCTTTAAGGTCACGCATTGGTCAACATCATATCTTGTTTGAAAGTTGATAAGTATCAGGGTAGTCTAAGCGGTAATAGTATTTACTAGTAGATATCTCAGAATCCATCCAAGACTTCAGTATTTCTCAGGAACTCAAATATGAAGAACGATTAGTGTAACTATAAATATATATATATGTTGTACAATTGCGGGTCATCAACCTGCATGGTCAGGGGAATGTGAGCTGGAGGGCTCCCCTGTTGCTCTTTGCAGAGCTAGGCCGTGTAGTCTCGCAAGTAGCCGGGTCTCCTGACTACTCGCCCTGAGGTACTTCTCCTCTCTTCGGGTACCACTACCTCTTGGTCCATCACACTTTTACGGCTTTTGGTCCTCTTTGATTGCTCTCTCGGACTCCTGGCTTCCGTCACAACTTCTGCAAGTTCTGTGGGTAACTCATGAGGTATGTCCTGAAGATCTACCCTGTTCCTGCGAACTATATTCTCCTTATCATTCTTCACTAAGTAAGATCTATCAGACACTGCCTCAAGAACGGTGGCTGGACGCCATTTCGCTATCTTGTCGTTCACCTGTTTCAGCAATACTGGTTGTCCATGCTGTAGGGCAGCTAGAGGTCTCTTTTCACGGTTGTACGTTGATGCCATTCTATGCTGTCTGATATTTCTGGCCATAGCTATCTTGTCCAAATCAATATTCTGATCCTGGAGAGTTTCTGTTGGTTGAGGCACTAGTGTTCTTATTCTTCTATTGTATAGACCTTCACTTGGGCTGGGAAAGTCTCTGTTAGGTGTCGCTCTCCAATCCATCAATGCTCTCCAGGGATCTTCTGACGTGTTTAAGATATTTTTTATTATCTTGACAGCCGACTCTCCTTTTCCATTACTCTGCGCATGTCCAGGTGATGATGTGGTGTGAATGAACTGCCATTCCTCAGAAAATCTCTGGAATTGAGCACAACTGTAGTATGTGGCGTTATCACTCTGAAGTTGCTCAGGTATACCATGTCGAGCAAATATCTCTTTGCATGCACCGATCACCGATGTTTGCCGTCTCATCTTCCAGTTCTTTTAGCTCTATAAAGTCGGACATATAGTCAACGACTACCAGGTAGGTCTTTCAATGATGGTACAATACATCAGATCCAACTTTCAGAAAGCGATGTTTTGGTACCTCATGCATCCATTTGCAGTTGTCTTCAGTCCATCCCACATGCCGGGCCAATATAATATATCTCGGGCTCTTAACATCATTGCATCGGCATTGCTATGCCTGCCATGCAGGGCTGAGTATATCTCCTTCTCCATACTTCTCGGTATGACTCATCGTTTACCCTTGTAAACCAGTCCATTCCTCTCACTGAGCTCTTCAGCAAAAGTCCAGTAGTTCTGTATCATCGCATCACATCCTTTCCTTTTCTCAGGCCACCCTTTCCTTATCTGTTCCCTCAGTAGTATATATGTATCATCAGTTGTAGCATACTCTCTAACCTTAGCTAGTCGCCTGTCTGTTAGATTAGTTAGCTCCTCCGGGCTTGAATCATCAATTTCACTCATGAATACCTCTATCTTGGCCAAATCCATCGCACTCTCTGCAGCTGTAGACGATCTAGACAGCATATCCGCTAGAACCTGCTCTTTCCCTGGCTTGTATCTCAATTCATAACCATATCTCTGTAGCCATTAGCATCTTCTCCAGTCTGGCCGGTGACTTCTCCATCTCTTTTTTCACTATTGATTCCAGAGGCTTGTGATCTGACAAGATTGTCAAGTCATGTTTGCCATAGATATACTGGTCAAATTTTCCACATGCAAACACTAGACACTCTAGTTCCAGGGGATGATATCTGGATTCTGCATGTGTGCATGACGCAAAATATACCGGTTTCCCACCCTGGGGCAAAACTGCTCCAAGTCCATTACCACTGGCATCACATTCAACAACAGCTGGTTTAGTTGGATCAAAATACCGCAGCATAGTATCTTCTGAGATGACCTCTTTCAGTTCATTCCAGCCTCCTTATCAACCTCTCTAAAAACAAAGTTGTCTGCTGTTGCCGACTCTCTGAGAGGAGCTGCTATCTGTGATAACTGAGGTATATAGCGCGCCAGATGATTGACTGTTCCCAGAAAGCTCCTTACATCCTCTGCTGACTCTGGATCCCGAAGATCTCTGATTCCTTGCACTTTGTCTGGATCAGCTTAAACTCCATCAGCTGTTAAGACATGTCCCATATATTTCACTTCCTTCAGATGCAGTTTCATCTTCTGTCGATTAATCTTGACCATACTTTCATCACCCGGTCTAGAAGTGCAACCAGGTTGTTGTCATGATATTTCCTAGCTTCCGCATCGTCCTCTCCAAATATCAATATGTCATCCGCTATGACTTCCACTCCTTTCAGTCCATCCAAAATCATGTGAAGTCTTCTCTGGTATTCTTCTGGGCTAGAACTCAGTCCAATGGGAGCTTATTCCAACAGTATCTTCCAAGTGGAGTCCAGAAAGTTGTCAACTTCTTGGAACTCTCTGCTAACTTTACTTGCCAAAATCCATCTTTTGCGTCCAGTAATGAGAAGCATTTAGCTTTCGCTAATCTAGGCAGAACATCATCAAGTGTGGGGATCTGGTAGTGATTTCTAATTATAGCCCGGTTCAAGTCTCTTTGGTCAAGACATAACCTTATAGTTCCATTAGGCTTCTGTACCGCCACTTGAGGATGATATACATTCAGTTGGTACCTCGACTTTCGACAGAATCCCTGCTTCCTCCAGTTCTTTTACCTTCTTACTCACATCTTCTCTCATCCTCACCGGCGTTCTCCTAGGTCTATGCTGTACTGGTTTGACAGTCTTGTCGATTTTAATCTCAGTTTCTCCAGGCATCCTCGAAATGTCTGATCATATTGCGTTAGTATCTGCTCCTTGGTAAGCTGATCAATCTCCTTCAGTGCATGTTGTTTCTGTGAGCTTCACCAATCCTAACTCTATGCACACATCACATCCCAGTAATGGATATGGTCTCATGGATGAATCAACCACTTCAAATGTGATGGGTTTTCCAATCTCCTTGAATGTGAGGTTCACTCTCCCTCTACTTTTCATCTCACTGCCATTGTACTGTACCAGTGTAACTCCACTTATACTCAGAGGTGTACTCCCTAGCTTCTCATAATCACTGCTGCACATAACGTTCCTAGCTGAGGCTGTATCTAATTGGCATATCACTGTCTGATCCTGTAAATGTAATGTCGTCAGTAATCTACTACCTTTCTTGTCCACTCTAGGATGGTCCTCTATTATGAAAAGCTCATCATACTCAGATTTGCTTTCAATAGCTTGACATTCTTCTTTTCTTCCTTCTTTCTGCTTCTTTTCTCTGCAAACCCTCTCAAAATGTTTCTTGCGGTGACAGAATGTGCATTCTTTTCCATATGCAGGGCAGTTACCTTTCCTATATTCCAATCCACATTGGGCTGTGGGAACGAGGCTCCGTGAATTAGTCCAAACCAAAGTGTAATCTGCAACAGCCTTCAAGGTCACTCATTGGTCAACACAGTGTTTGAAACAACGAATTTCGCAACATACTTATATGTGAGTGACAAATAAACCAATCAATCAATCATGTAGAGTGAGGGTTATGATGGTGAGGTGGTCGCAGAGTGGAGAAGCAGCTCTAGACAGCTGATAAGACATGATAATATATCGAATGGTGAGACATGAACAGTTGAGACATCAAATAGTACTAAAAGAAATAATGAATACGTTACATGGATACTTGTTTACATTCACAATGCCTAACTGTAGGGATGCCAGTAATATTGTATTCTATTGTACTATACACACTGTGTCTCACATCCGGTATCATAATGTCTTTTGTTATGCATTGGGAATTACAAAAAAATCCGTACATCCATATACATGTATAAAACGATTTTCCGTCTTTGACCGAACTAGTACATTTGTCTCGTAATCAGGCCATTCCAAAATAATAGCTTGGGTCTTTATAACCTCTCTCGTTGCAGAAACTGGTTTATAATAGTGAGAACTACCACTACTTAATACTTAGAATATTCTGAAAAAAATAGAAAAGACCCGGAGACCGAATAAATCTGCTAGCCATTTATGAAATCAGGTCTGTGATTGAAACAGTGCTAGGCATTTCAAACTATTTATAGGAAGACTTCGTTACTGCTAGTATCTGTTACTGTTTAACTACTTGGCCTCAAGCAGGAGGGTAGTGGCTTGTCTTGCGGCTTTAAGGAGCTTCGCTGATGGTATGAAGTCCAGTGGGAGACCCCTGCTCTTGATTATCATGATGGAATTGAGCGTCTTATCGTACCTGACAAGTCTCCCTTTTTGGTAGGGAGCCTCCCAGTTTTTAGGGGTATTTTTCACCTCCTCCCTATCTCCCTTTTTCCTCCCTTTTTTCAGCTTCCTACACCCAGACGACTTTTTAAGCTTCTCTTTGCAAGAGAAACTATGTTTTCCTACCCCCACAGTACATATACCTATATATAATTGCCTATTAACATACTATCTCTCCTTGTTCGTATGAAGTGCAACAATATAAATTGTAAAATCAGGTAAAATTACGCATTTCATAATACGAACGCTCTAGTTTTGGCTCAAAATAAAGACGGGTATACATTCCAATTCGCAAGTTTCGACTGCAGCATCAACTAATGCAAAATGAATGGCTTAACCTGATGGATACTAGTAAGCACTCATAAATTTATGCAGAGTCAGCAATGTTGCCATAAACTCAAAAATAAGCACTCATCATAACACAATATTCTTACCTATATTCTTACCTCAAATATCTTAGGACACTCGTAAACTACCTAGGTGGTATAAATGTCGAGTGCCTCCTGTGGTAAGGCATTTTTGAGACCGTAGTCAAGTCTGAATTATGGCATGTAGCCATTGTGTATTTAATTTTGGTGAGATCCTATCGAAGGTCTCGGATGGTTTTTGGGAGGAAGCTGTTGTGAAATGTTGCGGATGATGCTTTTATAGAGGTGGGTTCCCCTCGTTTAGCTGCCCTTGGTTCCATAGTATTTTGAGATCTACAGTTAACGATTTCATCATAATCAGCAGATAGGATCTCATGACTATTCTGTTCTGAGAGAATTCTCATCAGGAATGATGTTCTGTGGGATTTTCTCCTTTCTTGTAAGGTCTGAAGTCCAAGGCTAGAGCGCCCCTCTGTAACGCCGTACCTGCCCTTAATACATTTTAAAATCTAATGGCTTTGTTTTGCATCAGTTCCAGTTCACCTATGGAGGTATTGCCAGACAGATCCCAGAGCACATCTGCATATTCTAGCTTATCACATACATAGTCACCAGACATAATAGTAAGATTTTAGTCATTGATGTTGTTAGGGTTAATGGGAAAAGTAAACCTTCACTTGGTCCTTAATACGATTAAAGTACAAGAAATTTCAATCTATGATACGATGGACTCATCTTTTGGTGTTCCCTCTAGTATTATGTGCTTGGGATGAGAACCTTATGTATTCATTCAAGCCCTACCTGCACCTTGCGTAGGAAGAGTGTGTCTAACTCAGCTCGCCTATCAGCTAAAGATACAATTTTGTAAATTTTACGGCATTCGGTTATAATATCAGTTTTTTAACCAGTAAATCCATCGGAGGGCATTGTTTTGAACATTCTCAATAGTATTAGTAAGACCGACCACATGTGGCGACCACACTTGACATGCCACATTCTAATATAGGCTTAACCATGGTCTTGAAAGCAATGAGCTTAGTGTCCTTTCGGGCGATTTCAAATGTCTTATGATCATTCCGAGTGACTTGTTTGCTTTAGCAGTTACCTTTGATACATTTTGTATTCCATTTGAGGTGGTAACCAGTATGAACACCTAAACACTTAACAGAGACGGAAGCTGGAATTGGGTCATAGCCCAGAAGAAAAGTATGGATGGGAATTTCTGAGCCAAACTGACAGCACTTCATATTGTTAACCTTCATTCCCCATTTCCCTGCCCAAGCATATAATTGATGGATGTCGGTTTAGATCAGATTTGGATCAGAGGCAGAGCTTAGAATAGTATCATCTGCATATAGTCTACAGTCACCATTTTTAATATCGTCTGGTATATCATTAGCATACAATAAAAAGAAAAGAGACCCAAGAACAGAGCCTTGTGGATCCACATGGAACTCCTTGGAGAGGAGTCCATTCACTGAGACCACAGAGCTCCATCGACAGAGCCATTCCTCAATCCAGTTTATACAAAGTTGATTCAAATTTCAAAGTTTTAAGCTTATAGGTAAGAAGGTTGTGAGGTACACGGTCAAAGGCCTTCGAAGACATCAAACACTCAGAAATGTTTTAGTAAAATGAGTACCTCATTAGGCTAACAGTATGTGAAGGTTTTTGACCACAGGGCTTACAGCACCTGCTGTTTTTTCTGGTATCCCTTATGGTTCATGGTAGTAAACTACCTTGGAAAGCTTGAGACGCTGCATAGAAAGAGGTCAGCTCAATATAACATTTGTCCAAAACTCCCTGGTATGATTGCATGGGACACGAGTTGTCCTAACATAGTTCTTGTAAACACGGCTCTAAGTTCTCTCAGCTAAAATCAATCCTCCTCTCAAGTTAGTCTGGTCACTTTGCTCAATTAGACAATTCGTACACAAATCGTTTACTCAGAATGCATAGGACTGGTATAGTTCCATCTATGAGAGAGTGATTTGGGAACGAGACCTAAGTAGGGCACCTAAGCTGTTTTTTATTCAAAGACCTTTCAGTCGCTGTTGACAAAATTCTCATCTATCTATGCGTTATTCTGTAGACTAAACAGCCAAGTCATATTATCCCTGCATGAATATAGATGGTTATACAGCTGTCACAAAAATGTGTCAAGTGAACTTTTTTAGGCCTAGTATAATAATTATTGTGCTAAAATTACGTTACACAAAACAGATAACGGAAAAAGAAATAAAATAACTTGTTATGTCAGCTCCTCAGCAACAAACAAACATGGTATTATGAAGAAAAAAGATGAAAATCCGACCAGAGAGAAATCTTTGATATAATTTGGTACCCACTTACTGATAACAGTTGTCAAGTCAGTTCACCGGTATATTTGTCGTCTATTAGAACTAAATCACTCAAAAAATGCATAGATACTAAGACTTATGTAAAGAGGTCATTTGGCCTTCTTTGTGGCACTATGGTGCAGACTAATATCTCATAGTTGATCTGCAAGTTGTATGTCGGCATATTGATCATCCAGATGACTTTATCTCCAACACTATTATTATGATGACCACATTGAAACTCAGTAATATCCCAACTCTTTGGGCTGGTTTTAATTTTGTTGTCATCACCTTATCTTCAAATGTTCTGAAAGGAAAATTGATAATTTGATGAATCAATGCAGCCCTCGTTGTCATGGTCATGTTTTCAAGGTCGATCGAAATTCTGTCATGGGCCTGAGCCAGGGCGTTATGTTCCTCCCCATCCAAGAGTATCTTTGTCAGTAGAGCTAGTCTCTGGTTTTTTCTCCTCTGTTTTAGAGCCTGGAGGTCAAGTTCAGAACCAGCCTCAGTGACACTCTCTCTGTCTTTATTGCAGCTTATAAACCTGATTGCTCGATTTTGTATCATCTCGAGAGACTCAAGGTCTTTGTTTAGTGCGGGATCCCAGATCGTGTCAGCGTACTCCAGTACAGGACGACACAGACTTGTATAAGTCCGAAGGCGCCCCTCCCTCGGAGCATCATGCAGGATGTGTTTGATGGATCCAAGTGTCCTGGAACCTTGAGCTTGCTCCACGCATTCTTAACCTCCTCCCTAAAAATCATTTGCGGCTGACTCACTGAGCGGTGCTGCAACCTAGGATAAGTGGGGAATATAAAGTTTCATTGTCTCATAATAAATGAACTAAAATAAAATGAAAACAAACCTTTTGCCATCTGTATAAAAAAAACCTCAAATCTTTGTACCTGCACAGCAAGAGATCGCAGTGTCCAGCTACGAGGTCAGCGCCTGTCCTACTGTGTAAGGTGCTATGTTAGAGAATTCCCTGATTATGTCCTTTCTCGGGATGTCTCCGGTTATTTCTTCTAGTAAATTTTCTGTTCCTTGTGAGTACTTTTTCGTGTAAACCTCCCATCCTCTTTTCCAAACTGTATTGTAATGCCCTTTTATTGCTGTTTTCTGAATTTTGAGATATATAGTGTCCATGTTGCATCGTCTGTCCTTGAAAGCTTTTATATCACGCAGTATAAAGTTTACTTCAAGAGCTGGGTTTTAGTTTATCAACATATTCATAGCTGTTTGAGTGTTGAGAGTCGGTCATGCTTACATTTTATGTCCATAGGTTGAACATTTGAAAATTTATGAACAACTTCGGTTGGCGGTTTGTACGTCATTCTAAGAGTTTCCATGAGATAGCTGTGTATGCTGAGTTCTGTGTTTGAATCCCACATGTGTTCACAGTAACATTGTTTCGGGATTATAACGCGCTGACAAGGTTGGGTGGTGGTGAATAAGGCAAACATAAGACATGAGACAAGATTGGTCACCCGAAATTGTAATTTACAGTATTAGCAGAAAAGACAAATAAGTGAGGCAATAATAAAAGTATAGTTTTAATAACACTGACTATGATGTTAAACTGAAAGAAAATAATTGATTGCTTTGTGAAAGTATATTCATGTACATGTTTGTGTATTAACAGAAAAGACAAATGAACAAATAAGCAATAATAAAAGTGTACCAGTGACACAAAGGCAAAAACAGAAAATTTAATCATTAAAAAGTGTCATCAACCCCCTGCTTAAAGTATGTCTTGCAGTGATGGCCTCTCGTTTCGATATCGCAGAGTCAAACCTCAACTCAGTCATCACTCGGCCACACTGCTCCCTATCTGCTACACAATCATGTCGTAGGATAGTGTAGGATAAGGCAGCACCTTATCACTGCTCTCGCCCTCTCCCTTGAGCGTACATCAACTTGTTTGAGTCTTCGCCAAATGTTCTTTGGGCGGCCGTTTGTGTGTTCTACTAGAACTCTAGTGGCACTGTGGGCCTTGTTGAACTTCTTCACCCGTCGAGGATTATTACGCATGTCTCTGTATGGCTTCATCATTCCACTCTCTAGCTTGTACGCACTGTCGCCTGAATATTAATTTATGTTTAATCATGCATTTTCACTTTACCCACAACGTGGAAGTGGGCATAACATATGTAGATATAGTCAGATGAACATTGGATACAGCCAGCCAGCTGGTATTAAAGTTACATGTACTGTTCCATTCAGCAATGCTGCACAGTTAACAAGTCTACTCTGGGCAAGATGGGGTCAGATTGGACTTGTAAACATCATATAAAAAATCAATAATCAATAATAGCTTGTGTGTCTGTGGACAAAAGCACCTACCATATCGGGTGAAGAATGTGGCTTCCTCTACCTCCATTTCTTCACGAGTCTGATATATTTTCTTCACGATATATTTTCTTCTGATATATATTTCTTCACGAGCTGATATATTTTGGTTCAAGCTCCAGGAGAGTGTAAGTGATCCTGGTTATGCTCTCGTGAACGGTGGACTCAGTGACATTGAAGCTGGATGAGGAAACATGAATTCATAAATTACTGACATTAAGTCTTCTCTATGTGTATAATGATGTTATGCGGACATCAAACCAAAGCTCTCATAATAACAGACAGAAGGATTCGGACTTGGTCACTGCAGGGTAAATTGATATTCTCTAACAAAATAGATACATGTAGCCTACATGATTCATACTGTTTCTCAGATGAGAAGGCCTACACTGTATAGGTAATACCTAACAGTAATCTAAACTTATTTACAAGTCATATGCATAAACGCAACACCTCTGTCATTTTGAGGAAATACAGACAGGACTTCGAGAAATTTTCCATTATACCCTGGCTTATACAGCTAACTTAGCTGTCAAAAACTACCAATAGGTTGGGAAAGCTGAGATAGCGCAGTCGACAAAGCATGCTATTAGTGTAGGGCCTCAACAAATCAGAACACATCTCAGCACCCTAATTGCATTGATTCAAATTACACTTACACAATAAAGCAAGCTCTAGTAGGCCTACTCACTGTGTTGCGATTGATGCTATAGCATCAGTTGTGGAGTAGTAGTGCAGAGCAATCACGAGTCTGTGACCACTCGCTAAGGTATTTGGTGGCATAAATGGCTCTCCATAGTCCCGTAGCCATTCTTTCCCACTGGTAGTCTGCTTCGATTCACTTAGGAAAAGTTCAAAGGAGTCTGAAAAGTAAAAAAAGTGGTCAGATTGTTACCATAAAATCTACCTATCTTGAGAATGAAGGAATAGACTGGAACGATTTGACATAATGGTTGGTTAAAATTTAATGTACGGTGTTGTTTTCAGTCAATCACTTCAGTAACATCTCGACTAACACATGTGCACCAAGGGAGAAGAGGCAGAGTACCGCTTTAACCCCTAAGCAGGTAACTTTGACTGACAGAATGTACAAAACGTACCCCAAGTTTTTTTTTGGAGGCGAAGGAGAGTTCAGGACCTGTTTAGGAAACAACATCTTCGCAACAGGTCGTATTTTCCTATTACCCTCAAAACATACAGTGACATGAAGCGCCTACCAAACAAACAACCATTGTATAACAAAGCCAGCAAAAATGTTATGTGACCTGAGGCTGATCAGAAGACACCCCCAAGCTTAAGAAGACTTAGTTGAGGGCTTCAACTCCTAGAACACAAGCCTGTAATTAACACACAACTCCTAGCAGTGGGCCTACTGCACAGAGGTTTTGCAGTCGCTGTCAAAGAAGTCTAGCATCCAACAAAAGGCTAATAATACTTGAGTGGAATGTTAAAAATACTGCGCCAGAAACCTCCAGCAGTAACTGCAAATTGAATTGATGCCCAACAAATGCAGTTGGATTTCCCATGAAAATGGGATTTCCATTGATCATTTGATATAGATACCAAGGGCGCGAATTTACCTAATACTGACTAAGATTGTAGAGTTTTAATAAACTCTCAAACTCTGGTGGATTGCTGAGAGGAGATGCACGGGTGTGTTAGATTAATCTGCTTGTTTGCCGTTTATCTTTGTCTTTATTATTTAATCTGTGACACCGTGAAGTCTAAAGAATTAAGAATGACTCGTAAAAATTTGTTTGATTGTGAAATTTAAAAGTCAAATCTGACATGAAACTTGTTAAGTTGATGATTTCTTAACATAGTATAAGGTAGCATTATCGTAAGTTTGAAAATACCATAAGTGATATTTTATGGAAACAATTGCATGATTATTTGGTATGCAAGCTTATAGATGAGGTAGGTGGCTACATGGCCGACTGTATAGGTTGGTTGCTGAAATACAACTGGTGCAAAAATGCAAAATATCATTCTTGACCATTCACTGAAAATTGATGTTGGCTATGTTGTTTAGTACAGTCTGTTTAATCTTTGGGTTTTAATTGTGATTGCTTTTGGAATACAGGTTTTATGGCCTGTAACAGGTGTGGGTTATTGAGAATCAATTATCAATTGCAAAGATGGGTTATGTATCACCGATCACTAACACAAAGAAACAGCTGATCAGTTCCGGCAGTGGTTAGGGGTGGAACGGATCAGGGTTGGGCAACCTCGGATCGGATATCGGATCGGTCTATAAATTCAACCTCGGATCGGGTCCGGACCCGGATAACGCGTAAAATCGCTTTATTTACCAGTCACAGCAGCTCTTCTTTTGCACCATAATATACAATTAAGGTCATTGAATACTTGGATAAACACCGTCAACAATCTCTTCCCTGAACCATTACCCTAATTCAAATGTGCACATATCAGCTTGGATATAATTCTTTACAGGAGCAACTTATCACTCAAACAGCGCAAGGATCACACAAACAGATTATTTGAAAAGATCATTTAATGAGTTCTAAGATCTCTTGATAACGAGAATTTGTGCATAGGCACTCAATTTGCCAGGATCACTCAAACCCCGATGTTAAAAATCACTGAGTTTGAACAAATTCCCTGCTCCTATGTCCCAACAGGGAGGTATATCCCACCCTCCCAGGTCCCAAACTCTCTGTTGTGATTAGGGATAGGAATTGTCCTCCTACTTTGAAAAAGCAGAAGAGGATAATTACTTTGTTCATCAACCTAGACATTTTGTTACAAGGAACATCATTGGACCAAATTTTGTCTTATGTCACAACGATCTGAGTAAAGATGCTTCTATCAATTTCAGCAGAAAAAACACATCCATCAAATTTAATCAGCAACAATATAGATAGCTATGAAAATGAGATAGGTATTGAATGCCTACTGATCGCCACTGAGTGCATTCAGCCAAACTCAATTATCTTATCTGAACTACAAATTAATGACTATCATACTTCCTCCCTTGTCGTTTTCAGTGAGATAAATAATGCTCAAAGTAAGTGTTGATTAAAACCGCATCATCTCGGATCAGACATAACACATATCCGACCCGGTTTGTGGTTGGATCCGAGGTCAAATATCCGAAATTCAACTCCAACCTCAAGAGGTCGTTCCACCCCTAGCAGTGGTCAACCCAAAATGGATCAAAGCTATACCCTAAGGATTGGGGGTTGCTGCTAGTCTGTGCTAGAATTTTTTTTTGTCTTTACAAAGATGTTAAACTAAAAGAAAATAAATTGCTTTGAGAATGTATTGTTGAGATCCGAATAAAAAGTGATGAGGGCATAAAATAATGAGATCGCAGGATACTTCAACAAAAATAATTAAAAACCATCAATGCCTATCATGTCGAGGCAGTATTGACTACTGCTGGGGCGATTGGCGCCCTCCAGCTGAGCCATAAACGAATTAGGCCTGTTGGTAGGGGTGGCAGGCGGAGGTGGAGTTTGGTGTTTGTGAGGTGGAGGTGTTGATTAGTGTTGTTGAGTTGGGTGCATCTGCCAGTTTGGGGGCTGGTAGTGGTGTTGTTGTAGGTTGTTGACTCACTCTTCTTATGTAATACCCACACTGACTTAGGTTATAGCCACACTGTCGTGATGGCGATGATGTTGTCCGAGGCCGAGATGTTGGCGCAGTGACTGTTTGCCTCACACATTCCTGTCAAACAAGAATAAAAATAAACAATATTTTTGTTCCGTCATCAAGATTTCTCTATCGGTAAGGGTATACAGGTCTTGTTTTGTTTTTATCATTTTCTCTTAAACCCGAGATATGGGTTTATCTGCAATGGCTTGATGCTTTTTCTCCATAGCCTCTACCCAGCGGTTGTCTCTACTAATAGGGCTTGGTCTCCTGGAAGCATTTATGCCTCTTTTCTAGGTTTTCGGTTGAGGGGCGACCTAGAATGATGCGTCCTGTCCTGTGCATTACTCTCTTGGTATCTACTATGTCTTTGTCGGTTCATGAGTACTGTGGTGTTGTTGAAAACTATTTTTTCATTGTATTGACCTGTCTTATCAAGAAGTTATTTTTTTTAATACCATTGCCTCTTCCTTATTTTCAATGTTCTCATGAAGAAGAGCATAGACATTATACAGACAAATGTCAGATTTGATTTTTTTTAATTTATCAACAGTTGGAACTGGTAAACTAGATGGGGTTCTTCAGTTCATCAAAACCACCTATCCACGTCCCGTAAGCCACTGCTCAATTGTCTCTATCCATTTCAGGGAAAAAGGAGTGCAGTTTGTTTGAAGTTTGATAGATCATTATTTACTTTTTTTTGAACATGAAGGATACAAAATGCAGGATATTCTTTCATTTACATGAAGAAGTACGGTTTTTTTAAAAACTTGACTGGCAACATCATTCTTAGAGTGTTCTAGGTATAGGCACATCACCACACTTGAAAAACTTATTTTTCTGATGGTGTACCCGCTCATAACCTCAGGACCACATGCTCTCCTCAAATCATAAGCTTCGATTTTTTTATTGTGGATTTGCTCCCTGATGTGTTCTGTTCCTGTTTGCTGATGCGAATTCTCTGTTTGGTATTCTACAACCAAGGCAGAAGAGAAGACTTGAGTAATGAAATTAGGAATTTCAGCTCATACAGCATCCTTAATCGCACAGATTCGAATGGATTGGCCTTTTTTTAATGAAGGTGAGCAACGTTTTGAGGTTCCGAAAGTTTCTTTTAGCTTTCTGCCTTGTCTTGATTACTATCTTTTTCTCTTTTTTGTTAAACTTTTTTTTTAGTTATGTATGGCTCTAGCTATATTCACCGTTCTATCTGAATCATAGTGTAATGTAGAGCCATGACCATGAACAAACGTCAAAGTTGTTATTTAAAACCAATTTTTTATCTTCTTTTGGAATGGGTTGAGAGTTCCATGATCTGTTCTTCCTTATACTCAATCTTCTCATATACCTTCTTCTTCCTCAATACCTTCAATATGCTCCTCCATTGGTTGTCCTAATTTTTTCTTTCATTGTGGCGTTCACTGGTCAAAGCCTCTAAAACAGCTCAAAACTTCATAATTTCTTGATCACTGAATACACTGCTGACATGTTATAACTGATGCAAACTATGACTTTTTAGATGGATGTCAAAGTGGTAGGGTCAGGAAAGGCAGTTTTAAGGCATTCCATCAGCACTATTCAGAAGGAAAATTAACAGGCAGGTTGGCAAGTTGGTACTGTGCTTGATACTTTTGCTGCATCAAAATCTCATAAATCTCTTTAACATCAGTCTTGAATAACACGCAACTATCATTCACTCGACCTCTAAATATTGACTGCTTCAAGTTCCTGTTGAGGGATAATGAAAAAAAATAAAAATTGGGTTTTCATAGGAACAAACTACCCTACAGGATTAAAAATTTCATGGAACAAAAATTTGCGATTGTCTTCTCTCGACCAGGGTTTCAAGTCATAAAAGTTTCGTGGAGTTGTCCCCTCGCGAAATTTTAATAATACTTTTGGGTGCCAGTGCTCTCATAACTTGAGCTGTAAATAAATCCTGAGGGAAAAATTAAAAACTAAGCACCACAAGTTAACTTAGAGAAATCTCTCGGTTCCTCAACTTTTTTCTCAAGCGAGGCGGTACAGTTACTGGCAAAGTAAATGATAGAGTCAGGAAAAGGTCACCAATCGAACAGGGTGGACTGGAGATTCATGTTACTGTAACTGCAAGCCAACATGATGAGAAAGTCATTGCGAAGTTACGAAGCCTTCTCTCAGTACACGCAGAGACATACTCTGCTCCATTGATTCACACCCCCATGCTTTCCCAGTAAGATTACTGCCACCAAACATTTCAAAGCAACCAGAAGTGCATGTCATAAGCTCTGATGATGATGATGAACCTGTAGTTCGTCAGAAGAAACGACCCAGAGCTTACGATGTCAGCTCAGACTCAGATTAGGTTTGCATCAACTCACGCGATTTGCCAACAACTGTTTACATACATATCTCTGAGACTATATAGATTCCTGACACAATCACCCACACACACACACAAACACATACATGAATCTTTATAATATATTCTAACCAACAGTGCCAATTTTTACACATATTTCTCGATAAAGGAATCTCAAAAACTCTGCAGTATTTGATAACTAGTCCATGTGAATCATATCAACAAAAATCTCCTTGGTGATAAAGTTAATACGAAAAAATCACCTTTTCTCAAAGTTATTCCAGTAATTTTGTCAAATATATATACACATATTAAACTATTTTACACGTATTTAACTATTTGTGTGTGACAAACTTGTGCAAAGAAAAGTAATATATTATTATATTAAAATACATTTTGATAAAAAAAATCGGTACCGATAATATTCTAAACACTTATAAATCTTTAAATATATAACCATGCTATTTTTGTAAATCTCGTGTTTATCTACCTGTACAAGAATCTGTAAATATTACAAAATACATTACAATTAAAATTTTCCTCATTTATGTTGGTACACTAAAACACATTTGTTCACAATTGAATCACTGAAACTAAAGTGACTCTACATACAGCTGTCCTCACTCAATATCCTTGAATGGATCGTAATTTACCGGCCCCAGTTCACAAGCTTCCTTTATGCCGCAGTGACTGAACCCATTGATGGCAATCTCTCTCTGGGAGCCTGTTGGAAGAATTCATCCAGTCCGCTAATCCACTGAGCACCCAGCTCCCTCAATGTGACCAATGACTTTAGAATAAGTCCTGAAATTAAAAAAGTGTACATACCAATGTAATTGTTGCACTATTCAGCATAGCCTGAGAACCATATGAGTCTACAGATATGTTGGTTCACATTTCTAGTAAATGTAGTGGTACATTGATACATACATTGAACATTAAATACACTCCAAACTGCATATGCCAAGTGTTCGCCAACAGAATTGACCATTCTTTTCCCACAGCTTGAATTCTCAAACTATCAAAATTCCCCTCAGATAATTTTTCCTGGAGATGCAAAATTACTTCAAGTAGCTGTAATTGTAACTAATTCTACGAACCCAACTCCTCGTACCACTCAGCGTACCTCCTCTTCATGTAATTTTTAGCTGGTTTGTTGACACTGATGTCCAACGGTTGTAGGTGGTCCGTCATGTTTTTGGGGACCATCACTAGTCGTACATTCAGCTCTTCGAGGCGCTGCTGAATTCCATCAGTGGTGTGCGCTCTGAATGCGTCGTATATCAGTAGAGCCGGTGTTGTTGGCTGGTTGAGCTGTGCTCTTTTAGCTGTTATGTAAGGCTCCAGAACCTCATTGATATACAACATCAATGGGATGGGTTCTGTGTTAGGGAGAATCTAGCTGGAAATTTGTGTTTTGGCGGCGACTGGCTCGTCTTTCCAGTATAAATCAACTGCATGGGCAGGAACTCGCCTGACAATGTCACGATGAAGATTGCTGTTAAGGCCCTCTTGTCAGCACCACCGGCTATTGGTACCTTACTCGTCCCCTCAGCCTCCATGGTCCACTTTCCAGCACGGATGTAACTGGAACCCAGCTCTACAAATCAAGTATCAGGATTAAACCCACCAGTCTGTAACTTCTGATTGAAGATGCAGTTACTCCACACCCCTCCATCGCTTTCACTCCCACATTGCCCGATGTCTACCATGATGAACCTGTAGCGGCTATCAGATATGGCCATTAAGTTGATTGAGTGCAGCTTTTTATAGGCAAAGTATTCTGACCCAGCACCTTGAGGCTTTTGGATAACGACATGCTTGCCTGAAAAATAATGGATGATTATATTGATTGACTGATTTCATATATTTGTCATGAGTATTAAAAAAACACTATGATTTTTGTTCTGGGTGTAAACTGTCGTGTTTCAAGATTATATATCTCATAGCGGAATATATTGTAATCAATAATTGACTCAATAAAAAGTGTTGATGACGCTCTACTATCACACCCTGCACCAGCAGTCTGAGCACTGTAACTATGGACAAAGGAAATTCTAACTCCTTGGACCAACCCACTCGCTATCATCAATGTACTCTATTGGACTTCTTACCATCTATTGCTCCGAGGCAGTGTGGGAAGTTCCAGTTCTCAGCAAAGCTACAACCCAAAAAAGCTTATTAGGATCATGCAAAAACATCATTTATGAAATATATAATCTTGAACATAATACATTATAAAATACAATATAAGATAATCAATTATAATATACAAATATAATATACAAGTCTCTATGCAGATCAATGGAAAAAGTGTATGCTTACCCATCAGCTATGGTTTTCCATTCTGTCACTGTAGTTGGCTGCTGGAGGTACATAGGTGCCATAACATTCCACAAAGCATTGCACACATCTACCACTACTTCTGCACAAGTAGACTTCCCCACTCTCCAGTGTTTATGCAAATTGCCGTAGTCTTCACCAGTAGCAAGGTGATGTAAAGTCAATGCTAGCTTCAGGTCTGGTGGCAGAGCTTTCCTCAGTCTCGTGTCTTGTTTGGTAATGTCAACGCGAATCAGATTTAATATGTAATCAAAAGATTCTCGTGTCATGCGTAGGTACTGATGATGCTTTTCTGGGTATAAACGAACTTCTGCTACTAGGTTATTAAACACGCCGAGTCTGTCTCTAAAATAAATAAAATTATCAAATTTGATGATAAATCCATCATTCATCACACATCAGGAACAATATAAACTTTGACATCTAGGGCTAGGCTGCTATCTAGAGGTGGCAGCATGTACCACCCATAGATAGGCACTGTGTACTAGAATCATTTATATTCACTTTATGATACCATTCAGTTAAGTATTATATATATAGTATTGATATGTCCAAATCCTAACAACAAGTATACAACGCAAGTGAAAAATTTGTAGAATTGGTCTGTACTGACATCTGCAAGATATCCAATCAAATGTTTGGTGATCAATCACTGATAGCTCTGGTGACATAGCTCTAAGTACAGCTAAATGGAAACTTAAATAACATACATTTGATACCACAGTCTGTAGAAGCAACAGTGCACTGATCAATTCCAGATATGGCTAATAAATATGCAAGTTAATAGTCAATCTGATACATAATATACTGATTTTGTAAGGTCTTCACTTGAGTACATGTATCTGATGAAATGGTGAGCAAACTTTGTCAATTATGTTCTAATTTTGTACCAACACAGACAGTTATGAACTTACCATACTCATTGATGAATGGTATGAGGATACAGGTGTGATTACACGGAATATTTATTGGCAGCAGAATAACAAAATCAATCGCTTGACTTTTTTGTTTTGGGAGGGTGGGAATGTCATGTGCTGTTGTGCCCCTTTACCTACCTTGATTGATTGATTGGATGAACCCAATAACGTCGTTTGCTCTTTATTTTATCAAGTGACTTGCGCCTTGTGTAGCATTCATAGATTACAAGCATAGCCTGGTAAATTTCCAAAATGTTTTCTAGTTCCATGTTAAGATAAATTTATTTTTGGAAAATGAATTCCGGAAACAGATGTGATGATTCTGCATCGATATGATTGGCCTAGGTAATGTAGGTCGGTAAAAACGGTCCGTCTTTTTATCGCCCATCAGCCAAGTGTGTTCAAACCGACTTTTCACGGACGATTTGCCCACGAACAAAATTCGGAAACGGAATCGCCCAGCAGTGAACACGGACCAGTGTGGACAGACCTTAAGGGAGTCTGGTCCCAGTTAATCACCATCTCAGCCGGTATCTGATCTCTTGATACATGAGTAGCTATTTCATTACAGAAGGTAAACTTTTTCTCACTGACATAGCTGCAAAAAGAAAAAAAACTCACATCATTGAACTAATTTTTCAATTTGCATGGCAATTATTTAGTAACACAGGCATTGGGACTCCCATTTATACTCATTACATTAAAGGAGACGCCGATACGGATATTTGAAAATCCAAGTACACTCAGCTTTTAACATTTTCTTTATACAATGCGTGATATAAATTACAAGCAAGCCTATCATACCATAGATATGTTCCTGTCTGACTAGATTTGGTTGACCTCCTGGCATATTTTTATGAGTAAAAAGAAGATATCATTTTCATAGATTGTCGATAGGAACTACTTGTCATCTGTTTCAGACTGTAACAATATCAGGAGTGTTGCCGACAGCATAACAAACAAACATCTAAACTCAGTTACTTGCATTTCAGCTGAGTAATCCTCTCCAAGATATGGACCAGTGAGTCGCATCCACTTTAACCAGGGTTCATATTATTGATAGCAGCTCTGTTGGTTAGAGCACCTGCCTGTGTCACTGCAAAGAGTTTGAAGTAGTGTGTTGGCAAGCCAAGTTGCCAGACTAGTGAACATGACTGAAAATTTGTCTACTTTTTTTTTCAAATGCTTCCACTTAGTTCTGCATTGTTCTGATGTCCTTTCAATGCTAACTCTGCTAGCCTTCTGAATACTGCAATGTTTGTTACTGCCCTACCATCAATCTCTTTGAAGGAGTGGTGTCCCGACCAGAGGGGAGAAGGCGAATTGTTTTTCTTTAGAAAAATAACATGCTCCCATCTTAAAAATTTATTGAATGTTTTTTTTTCACCGTAATCATAGGAGAGGGGATCGACCTCATCAAGCTGAGTTTGTCCATTGTGTGGTTTGAATTTCAGCTTGGATTAGTCAGCCCAAACTGAGTCTTTGAGCTAAGTTTGAACCAGGTGTTTCCATAATGTGCTACTCTCCGCTTGGCTCAGTTCAAACTCATGGAAACGCAGTGTATGTAAAACAGAGGTGCGTTTTAATTCCCACATTTATAATTGGATACCAGGAATAGTTGGGAGCAAACAACCTCAATTACAGATAGATCCTTTTATATCATTATTGGTATCTCAATGATAGTCGTGAACCTCCCCTCCCATTAGGGATTTTGTTAGAGTGCCTGGGCCACTTAGAAGCCTCACTTGTAGCCCTTCTGGTGGTATCCTGCAAGATAAATCATTATCAATAGTATCAAGGGAATTAGATGATCTCTCTGACATTTATGCTATTATACCTGTTTCATTATCTACCACAGGAAGTGGTTGCAGATCCATATAATCTCCTGCCTGTATCCATGATGGATTAATTGTGTTCCATCATAGCTTCTTCATACCTGCCTCCTGTCCCATAACCAAAATGATACCTGCGGGTCGTTGAGGTGGTGACTCTCCATGATGGCATTCATCGCTGTGTAGCCGTCTAAATTATTTCTAGGTTTAACCATAAAATGATATATTAGTTACGCGATTGTTTCCTATCACCCTTGGTCTACCCCCTCGACCTCTCCGAATAGACAAGGTGTGCATTGCAAACGTGCTAAGATATGGCACAAGGTCATCCAGTTAACTCTTGCTTTAAAGAATTTGAGCCTTGGGAGGGTTATGTGAGGTAATCTGATCCAATATATGGATTGCTCATGTATTTTTACATCTCTAGGTCCAAGTTCCTTATCTCTGTGACCATCATGTGAGGAATAATGACCTGAAATAGAAGTGCTCACTTTATTTGTTAGAAAACTTTTTATTTGGGAATCCCTCCTTCAGATTTACGTATTGGCGGAAGTAACATTAACACTGTTGCTATGTTATAAGCTGAAAACTGGTTGTTTTCTGTTGGTGTTTTCTTCCCATGAAATACTTTTAGTGTCTTGGAACACTCCATTATCATGTTTTGGTAGAGTTTAGTAAGGAGATGGGTACTGGACACTATAAAGGTATTTCATGAGCAGAAAACAACAACAGAAATCACTAATATTATTAGTAATTGCGATGATGTGAGCTCCGCCCCTACATCATCCTGAATAAGGGATTCCCAAGTTAAAGGTTTTCTAACCAGTAAAGTGAGCACTTATATTTCAGGTCATTATTCCTCACATGATGGCCACAGAGATTAGGAACTTGGAACTATAGATGTAAAAAGACATGAGGAATCCATATATTGGTCAGATTACCTCACATAACCCTCCCAAGGCTCAAATTCTTTAAGCTTTATCGGTACTTCCCTGTGTAATGTATACACCAAAGTCCAAAAGGGGAGAGCCAACAACTAGCATGTTATATCATATTAAATTTCTTAAGTGTGTAGGGAGGAATAAAAACCGCTGGTTGTATGAAAAAATGACCTTGAGCTTTCTGATGGTCATGGTGGGCATTGGGGGGAACCTCGAAATAATATCTATCCCAAGATATAGATTCTCCATATATTTTGTATATCTACAGATCCAAGTTTCAAATCACATTTGACCTTGTTTTTGGGAATCCCTCCTTCCTGGTCACGTGATTGGGTAGCCAACATTATCGTAATTACTTTCAAGCTGGAAAGTGGATGTTTTCTGTTGTTTCCTTATCATCAATGATAGTAGAAGATGTAAGACACGCATAGAATTATTTCATGAGGATAAAACACCAACAGAAAACACTCAATCTCCAGCTTGTAACGTAGCAATTATGGTAATGTTAGCTCGCAGGATTCAGCTATAAAGATACAGTTATGACACAAAAATAAGTTTTCATGGGATGACAAACCTTCATTTTCTTTTACAGATGGACCTAGCTAACCTGACTGCTAAGTATGATGAATACGAAGCTAGTGTCAGCCAAATGTTGGAGCTAGTGGATGTGTTCAAAGATGAATGTCAAAAGTCGAAGTAAGATCATTTTTCTAATTTGATACTCCTACAAGTTCAGATAATTCTAGATGTGGATACTTGAAGAGTGGAAAGAACAGATTGTGTCACTTAATAAATTTACTAACATTTATTTATTTATTGTAGGGAGAATATTGTGACCAAGATAGAAGACGCAGGTGTGAAAGCGGTGGAAAGGTTGAACATTCTCAAAGCTGAACTTATCAAGGACACAGTATCGCACATCAACTCTCAGGTGGTTCAAGTTGATATAAAAAAGTATTCAGGTTTAAGGCTTCCATTTATTATGGAAATAATATACAAATTACTTATTTGCATGTTTAGTACCCATATAAAAAATAGCAAGCGCTTGAAATAATATTTGTGGCATTGAATGTATTTTTGTGAGTTTTATCTTAGATTCGAGACTATGAGATATATGAGGACGGTCTTAGCTCTTCTTTGCTGGATGTTAAAGAAACCATGCAGGAGGCTATGACCAATCCACAATACATCAGGGAAACAACAATCAAAATGAACAAGGTAATGTTGTCAGGCTATAAATATTTGCATTTTAACTGATTGCCATCATTTGTCAAAGACGCAGCATTAAGGTTCCTACAGCACTTAGATGTGACAACTTGGTATTAATGGCACTTGTAGCTGATCAGATTGATGTAATTATCTTGAAATACTTTTTATTTAATAAGGTAGTATTTCTGAGTATTTAAATTCATAGGCATATTCACTACAACAGAAATTTGTCACCATTGCTTGCCGGAAGAGTACCAATTAACGGCCAAATACATCTGTCTTTAGCGAATTATGAATCTAAGTATGCTGATTGTTGATATTTAAGGCTCGTTACGCATTGGAAAAACCAGCACAGAAAGTGGTGTCATTCATAGAACAGTGGGCTGAAGGCGTCTCTAAAGCTGATATTGGGATGGTTGTTGTCGATGTTGTGCAGGAGGAGAAGACCGTCTCAACAGCTGAAAAGAAACCTGTGAAAAAGAAATGTAGGCATATAAATGATCATCTGTCTTTTTTGGAGAGTATATTAATGTATGATAATGTTTTCCTGATATCTTGTTACTATCTGTCAGTAAACTAAGCAGTTACTAATATCAGTCATCACATTTAACTTGGTCAACAACAGGAGAAAACAACTAAAGGGAAAACAAATTTACATCCAAGTTAATTTTCGGTTTTTTTGTGGTCGCAATTTCGAATGCAGAATTTAAAAACTGCAGTATACATAAACTGAATTGTTTTAGTCTTTCGCAAGTTTTTCTATCTCCCATTTCAGTACAAAAACATGAGGTCGTCAGAAAGCCTAACTCATTGAAGACCGTTACGCCAACTAACACAAAGTCGCAGTATGCTGTCCCTCAAACTGGTCGTAAATACAGCTCCAGCAGCTCCACTCCTGAAGTGAAGAGAACTAAGATGGGTCCACCAACTCACGGCTCATTCCTCACCAGCACCATCATAAACGCTGAAACAGACAGAACGGATAGCTCAACAGTGGATGATTCTATCTTAAATGGTGGGTGAATCTATGAGTTATGAGCTGGTTATAATAATCACAAATGGTAGGTTTGATTTGTTAATTAAACTGCGTTTTTGTTGATAGACATTTTTGATGAAATGATTTTTCTTGGCTGTAACTCGCCGGGGGGCCGTCCGGCGAGGGGCAAAAGTCTGGGGGGCTCAGACTAGGCTGTAGGCTGAACAAAGCTGCTTGTCTCTCATTGTATAATTTATGTGATACTATTTACTTTGTTGAAGGCCCAAGTAGTGATGAGGTTGATCTGATTATAAGCGCTGTCAATGAATGGAGTATAATCAACAAGGAGTCACCAAATGTCTCCGCTATCATTGAATCTCACTGTAGCGCACCTAACAAAACACTGGACGGTAAGCCCTATGTAACAATCGGCATATCTGTATATACATCAGGATAAAAAATTGTGTCATATATATATTGGCTTTTAACATAAATCATTCCGATGTGTTATGACAATGGTGATCTAGTCTTCATTCTCAGAGGGCACAGTTTGTGAATGTGTTACAATAGAACAAACCAAATTTGTGGCTGTAGACTTTTTTCAATAGAATTGTTCAAAACATCTTCACTCTGTTACTAGTGGTCAGGGGGGCCAATCTATAACAGCTCGCAATTGTCACTTTCAGAGGAGTTAGAGAAGGCAGATGTGAAGATTCCTGATTCAAACCCCTCAGATACTATCAAGGAATTCTCAGCACCTTGCACAAAGCCTGATCCAGCACCAAACATTTCTCATCCACCACCCATACAGAGTGGACAGGAAGAGGAGGAAGTGTGGGGAAAGGAGGAGACTACTACTGACGATCAGTGGATTGTAGTCGATGAAACAGGTGCAGACAGTAGCCGAGGTACAGGTGGGAATTATAATATGTATTTCTGACAGTTGTATAGTTGAGATTGTAAACGATGCAAGAGTTGTCAGAGAGGACAACAAAACTTACAAGTATGATGGATGTCTGTCGGTGCCTCATTTGGTGCTAGCAAATACTAAAGTTCAGAAATGTCAGATTTTAGGAATGTGGCCAATGTGTTGAGATGGCACAGGAAAAGGGATTGATTATAGGGAAAGTATCAGACTCGTGTTACTGTTTTATTCTTCTAGGTGTGGATCCACTGATAGTTCCCTCTATCAGTATTGATTTCTCAACTCTATCTATCACGGAAGCAAAAACGGAATCAAAGCCTATCAAACCTGAGCCTTTCCTGCCTGCTCTTCCAGCTGCCAGCACCGCCCTTGATAGCCGAACGTTTGGGTCTGACATCAGCAACACCAACCAATCCACAGTAAACTTTGGTGTACGAGGTGATAGCATGAGGCCTGGTAATGGATCTGGAGATAGTAAGCCTGCACAAGTGAAGATGGAGAAAGACATCCGATCAGCTTCTGCTATCACAAAATTCTTGTCTAGAGGTGGATCCACAGGTATGGTTGAAAAGTCTCTGTGCATAACCCGAATATGTCTATTGATAACATGTTTGAGCAATGGGAATGTGTGTTGGGAACTGCACTGATCAGTGAAACCAGCTTGTCTTACAGTAAACTGGCTTCATTTTTGTTGTTGCTGTATGCTATGAATTTTAATTTATTAAATCTTACAGAAGTGATGCATGCCAAGTTGAGTAATGCTGTTGGCGGTAGAGTGCTGGATCTTAAGTTTCCTATTGGAGCTTGTGTCTATAATGATGGGCTAGTGGTGTGTAATAGTGGGGATAACACAGTGCTGTATTTCCAGTATAAGAATGACGGCTCTATACCCAACAAAACATACATACAAGTAAGTGTGACATCATCACAATGTCAATATAGTTGCTATTATCACTGATCAAGTACCTCAAATTAGAAAATTACCAGGAAAGTCTGTTTCTATTGCTTTGTGCCAGATTTACATATACATATCATACTGTATAGAAATATGTTATAATGAGTGCAATAAATAAATAGTTGTGTCCCCTTAAGCTTTTGGATTTTTATTATCATTATATTTTATATGATTATTGAAGTATAAAGATAAGACACGTGTATGTCCTTGTTCCTGGCAGGGCCGCTTTCAAAGACCTTCTGCTGTTGTGGTAGACCAGACAGGTAGTTTATTCATCAAAGATGACACATGTATCAGAAGGTACGGGACAAAGCTTACCTTAGAGAAGATGTTCCCTGAATGTGCTCGTCGACCTTACGGTGAGTTTTTATTTTGAAATGCTCGCATAGTACAATCAAACCTGCTGGACAGGTAATGGTGGACGACCCTCATTGTCTAAACACGAGGATCATTAGTTGAATATGTAACATTTTTTAGCTTCATTTTAACATTCCAAATAATAGGGCGATATGTGTTTAGCATACGATATATTGTGACTCTCTGAAAACTACCAGCTACCCACTCTAGCCATCTTCATGACTCAAATAATAGTTTGGCAAGCTTTGTTTGGCAACTGAACTATGTCTGGTAAGCAATAGAAGATTGGTGGGCACGGGTTATTATGGTTTTGATGAGTTTCACTGGTTGGACACTGAGCTGAAATGGAGCATAACTAAAATCAAACAATTAAACAATGAGATTCTGTGGGCTATTGGAGGATAAGTGTGGGCAAATAATGTGTGACTGAAGGAATCAGTTTAAAAGGAAAGGAATTTTTTTCAGATTTATCTACCCGATTAATTGTATATTAACGATTTCAGGTCTCGCTCTGACGGATAATAACACACTGGTGACTATGTGTGATTGCGGTAATGGTCGAGGAGTACCAGCTAACCCCTGTCTAATGGAGTATGATATCAATGGTACTGTGCTTCACAAGATCAAGCTACAGCTTCCTTTGCATGTGTCTACAAAACTCAGGTTTATGGACGTGTACGGCGATAGTATATACATCTCTGATCTAGGTAAGTCTAACTGCCCAAACCTAATAACCATACAAGTTACCTTAACTTTGTGTTCAACACATCTTCGCACTGGTTTCGTTGTTTGCTGTTAGGGTTGGGTCATTCTGTTCCTTTGAGCATTGGTATGTCACTCAAATAGAAAGAAATTATGTATGCTGAAGTACAGTTGCCTGAGGAATAAATGCTAATAAATGGTAAATGTTGTCGTTTGTACTATGTTGAGTTCTCATTTCAGTTCGACTGCATTGCCTTAGAATTTTATTTATTCTACATACGTATTGTAACCAGGGAGAATTGTTGTAATTTTTACATCAAAATAATGAACGAGGAATTATTTATCATGTATCTTATTTACAGGTGCGAGTCACGTATACAAAGTAGATAGACATGCAGGTACCCTTATTAAGACTATAGCTCAGCCTGGTCGACAGCCGGGTACATTCAACGAGCCATCAGGTATCACATGTGACAAGGATGGTAATATCCTGATTGGAGACAGCCGATCCAATCGTATTCAGGTTTGTTGATATAGCTGTACCGCCCTAACCTGTAACTTTGATCTTCAAAGATGAGTAATTTTTAATTTTTCGGCAGCAATGGATTTCAACACCCGATGTGGGTTTATGAAATATTTGGGTTATATTGGATATTACACATGGCTATGAATGTGACAAGTATTCTGTCAATATACGCTTGATCTTGTGATAATTTCCTCCAGTATGAACCTCTTATGACTTATTCAAATTGCATCACGCATCACGGAAGATTATCGAAACATTAATATTTGTTTCCAATAGATATTTGATGGCAAAGAGGGAGTGTTTAAGGCTATTCTGACATGCCAAGGAGGTTTGACTCGCCCCTCCGGTATCTACCTAGCACCAGATGATAAACTGTATGTAGTCAACTACCTTGCACACAGAGTGCAGATTTATGACTTGCAAGTTTGAAGTCAACCCTCAGGATTTATCATCGTTCTATTCACAGGACATGTTAATCGCATTAGACTACATAATTTTCTAGCTCTCAAACATGGACTTGTTTTATATGTGCAAGAAATACTCATGCATCTAGATAAGGTGCCGAATCTCACACACAGAATTCCTCATTTTCTTTTTATTTTTGTTCACCAGTTTTATAAAGATAATTCAATCATACATAATATATTTCAGTTAAATAGCAGCTCTCTTGTATCCCAAAGTTCACCATGTAAATATGTTTTATTTTTGTCCGTCTCAAATTTTATTTTCAACTCTTAGTATCTTCATTTTTAAATAGACCGTATTTCAAAGTATAACAGGGAAAATGGTTATGGTATGAAATACTAGCTTTAGATAATTATCAAGCTTTTCAGCTATCCAAAGGGAGATGGCATTGTGTTGTGTTGGCTTTCATCTGAAGTCTAGAAGGTTAGCTTTTTGTTGAGTCAGTGTGCATTTTGACGCCACTGTGTCACATCATGGGTAGACAATACGTGGGGTAAGTTAAAATCGATATATTAACTGAGGTCATACGTTTTTACTTTCTTCGACAATAAATTACTTGCTGTGGTGACTTTTTAGTCCTAGTGCAATATACATATTGTGATCAAGTATACTGCTCTGTGCAAGTCTGTATGTATTTACCATTTGTCAGCCATCATAGCAGAGTAAAGCTGTGGTTTTAAAGCTCGCACGCTGTCACTTTCACTTAGTGACCCGATCTAGCCATTGATAATATTTTTTTTTTCCTGTTACAGAATGATGTTGTTGGTCATTGTGACGGCTGCTCTGTTCAGTCGTAGTTTAGGTAAGTATTTGTTACCAATATTATCTAGTTGTTAACCCAATAACGGAAAGGATCTAGTGACGAGATGAATATGAGATGATACTGTTGGTTAAAAAATAGTTGGTTAAAATCTCAACGTTTCATCACTCACCACATCCCGGAGAAAGGGTGGCGAGATAGGGGTACATTGGGAGCAAGGCTGCAATGTCTGCGGCAATTTGCTCTCAGTTTGCAATTTGCTGCTCGATACATCTGCGTCATGGTCTTTTTTTCAGGTGTCCAAGAAAGTAATCGCGCGGTTGGGGATGACTTCTTTGTCCTCTTTATGGACAATCATGACAGTTCAAGCTCAGGATCTTCATCAGCCCTCAAGTTGTATGTTACAGCAGCAGATAAAGATACCTCATTCACTGCGACGATCCAGTCTTATATCGGATACAGCAATACCCAATCTGCTCAGCCCGGTGAAGTCCTGCAGTTTAATATTCCCCGGACTGCCATGATGGAAGGCAATACTCTCAGCAGACAAGGTAGAGTAAATCTTGCATTTCACTGAGTGCTTATTTACTTTGATGATTGTCTGTAATCTGGGAGTCAACAAGTTGGACAGCTCAGTGACATAACTGGTATTTGTACAGGGCACTACCATGTTTTGTTTTTGCAATTTAGCTCTTTGTTTCTGTTGAGATTTTGTGGAAAAATGCTGTTGTTATGCACACCCCTAAAGATTATGGAAACCTTCCAAAAATAAATGTGGTGTGTGAATAGTTGCAAGATCACACTACTTTTTTTTAACTCTTGAATAAAACCTCATTTTGTTTCCCTATTGCCATGCACTTATCAGTCTTGAGTCATATTGAAAAAATCAAATGCTTTATCCTGTTTCTCGCATTGACATGAAAAGCTGAGCCTGACCAAACCGTTGGTAGGAGTTTTGTAACTTGTTCTACATTTGCATGTTGACCACTCTTTAAACAGGAAGCCATGAAGGCTCGGACAATGTCATTAGCAGACCAAACCAAACCGTTGGTAGGAGTTTTGTAACTTGTTCTACATTTGCATGTTGACCACTCCTTAAACAGGAAGCCATGAAGGCTCGGACAATATCACTTAATCCCTTTATAAGTGGATGGAAAATTGTGCAGTACAGGATAATTAACTCACGAAGCGGGGATTTTCCAAACCACCCGACGTCATATTGGTTATGTTGTGTTATTTTTACCATGGATTCTGTTGTTATTGTGACAGGTTTACATGTTACTGCCTCTGCTTACGTAGCTGTGTATGGCGTGTCAACATTAACTAACTCTGCTGATGCATTTCTAGCGCTTCCGACATCAAAACTTGGCAATGAGTATTATACAGTCAGGTAAACTTACAATTACACAATTACACGCATCTCCTTGAGCCACAATTAACACCTGCACATTCGATATAATAGAGCATCTAATAATCCTGTTTGCACCCAAATTTAAAATTAAATCAGGCTCTGTTTTTTTCCAAATAAGTAACTTTTTTGTGTGTTTGTTTTGTTTGCTGATAATATTACACTTTATATTATTGCTTCTTCAACAGCTGTTATTTTTACAGCCAACCCTCTGGGGTGACAGAGCTAGCATTTGGTGCGGTGTTTGAAGATACAAGGGTAGAGGTAGATTTTCCATCCGGAGTTGCAGTGATGTATGATGGTCAGCTTTACACCTCTGTTAATCCTCTTATCTTGGCAGCTATGGAAAGGTAAACGTCATAACATTATAATCCATGCAATTTCTGTAATAAGCTTTAACGCTACGCTACAGAATACATTTCACTGATGAAATGATAAATATGATGCCAATAGAAACAAATAACAAAACAAATACGTTAGCTAATACAGGTTTCCACAGTAGTAGACTTTCAAGTTGAGTTGAGCAAGGATGTTTTGTAAGAATATAATGTAATTATGGACACAGCCTGGATTCCCTAGCCTTGCATCAATGTAGGTAGGAACTAATGAATAAATAAAAATCCATACTCCTTACTGGAAAACTGATGACGCTGTGTAATATATTTCCATCACGAATCACGACTGTGATGTTTGTTTAGTGGAGGTTATTGACATATCATAGGTCTTTGCTTGACCTAATATGCTATATGGTGCAACCAGCTATCAAGTAGTATCGCAGCCATTCATAATACAGGCAACTTGGAATAAAATTGATCAAAGTTTCTGCGTACTCTCTGACAACCCATAGTATGTACATTAAATTTTTGATTTGGTTCATGTGGGATAATTCACTATTTGGATTTTTGCAGGTTTGAGACTGTCCAGATTCAATGTTTGGCCCCATGTGATCTCACTGGCACTTACATCAAAGCGTACAAACCCATAGCGGTATTCAGCGGTAATGAGATGACAACAGGGTCTCAGATGCAAGCTGGTGATCACCTGATCTCCCAGCTCATGCCCTTGTACACCTGGGGAAAGACCTACGCAATCCTCGGCAGTCCTGACCACTCAATAGGTATGCTTGTTTGTTGTGTATCGGCTATGTGAGAGTAAACAAAATCTGATTATGGAAATATATTGGAGATGTAATAACACGATAACGTTATGGCTACAAAGGGATGCGTCCGGAACCAATGGAAATTAACACATAAAACAGTGAAGGAACTTCTTCCATCAAAGTTATATTGGAAGAAAGTGGTGTACGGCTGTTCTAAAATATAAATGCCAGTATTGCTGGTGTGGAAACCTTAGACCATAACTGGTCATCTTGATTGCATTTCATTTCCTGCAAGTCACATCACATTTTACTATCTTAAGACAGGTAAATTTTTAAGAAAAGCATCAATTACATGTAAATCTGATTTTTACAGGTGACCTGGTGCATGTCATGGCGTCTGAGGACTCGACTACAGTGACAAGGCAGTACAGTGCGAGTAACCGCCCAGGTGCTCCTGTAGTGCTTAATAAAGGGGAGACTCATATCTTGAATTTACTGCCAGGATTTCTCATGCATGTGGTAGCTGACAAGCCTATACAGGTTACCCATCTCACAAAAAGTCATGTGAGTGGAAGATTTTCTTTATTACCCTGTCAACTGTATGTGACATTATTGTACTTGTTGACTATATCCATGTTAGATAGGAGTCTTACATTGTCAGTATGAAGTTGTATGTTTTCATCAAGTCAACAGAAGGATATTAAACCTGCAAAAAATTCAGTGATGAACCCATTTGCTGAGGACTTAACCCAGCAACCAATTTCTCCAGCTCATCCCAAAGAACACACAAACAAGCAATGGCTAGGTTTTGTAGTTCACCCTAGTTTGTGGCCTTTAGCACCTGGAAATGTGGTCTGTAAGGCACACAGTTTGCTGTGATGATGCTTGAGAACTAAATTATCATACTTTAGCTCACTTCTAATTACCCTGCTCTAGAGATTGCTATATGCTATGCTATATTTACTATATCCAACATCAGTCAGTTCTAATTTCTTCAGATCACTTAGACAGGACTGACCGCCAAATTTACTCCCCTTGTTGTCTCCATGAAGTCGGAGAGTCCTTGGTGTCTAATTATCGGTCGTTTTATTGGCTACATATTATATGAAACAAATAAGATTGAATGTTGGATGAAAAGGAGCGATTCATACATGTACATTGAATGGTTGTAGATTGATTCAACTGCAGTAGACCCTACTATGATAACGATCCCACCCATAGAACAGTACAGTTCTAGTTACAGATTTACCACGCCAGTGGCACCAGGCTCTGATTACGAGCATTACCTGCTCCTCATCATGTCACGTAAGCTATTTACTAAACTTTCGCCTTTTTTTATGACAATGTCGATATAATTGGTCTTTCTCTGATATCACGGATGCCCCTGCCACCTGATGGTGTCTGCGCAACTTGACAGCATGTTTGTAGATGCACATCCAAAAATTTTACAAACTATGACACGCCAAAATAGTTACAAAAAACAACGTGAGAGTGAATCTAGTTCAAGAAATTAAATTAATATTTCCATAGTTTGGATTTAAGCTGCTTATGTCTTGATAATGATCTACCATGTTAGAAATGATAATCGCAATGGCAATTTTGAGAGAAAGTTTAAGGACCGGAAATTAAACGCTGTCCATAATGTTTAAAGGGCAACCAAGGTTTCAAACAACTTCTCATTGATGTCCATTGATCAATAGCAGATTGCACCTTCTGCATGGGGAAAAAGACAAAATATAATTCGGATGATTATTCAGCCAGAATTCTTGTGAAACATTTCTTGCATCAGGTACTCAAACTCAGCTAAAAGAGAATACCACATAGCAGTTTCCTGTTCCTGTTATTATTTAGCCTGTGCTCTATAATTATTACAGCATAGTCTTGGAACCTCCCCTAAACTGAAGTGTTATCCAGCTTAGAGTCAGCAACTACTTTGAGTTTTGCATCGCGTAATGCACAAAGCTGATGCTGCCCAGCACATTATTTGCTACCCATTAATGCATTGCTGCGAAACCTTGGTTGCCCTTTAACCTCACAGCTGTTAGTTATCATATGACAAAAAAGGTCGTCTAAGCACAGGAGTTAAATCAAGATCGATATGATTTTTTCCTTTTTTTTTGCTTTACTCTTTGATATTATTCTAAGCAGCGTGTGTATGATGTGAAGTATTATTTTTGGGCAGGTTCCCAGACTCAGTACCTGGAGATCACAGGACCAGATGGCTCCATTCTACCTTCACCCAATTGGCTGGCTGTCTCGGATTCTTTCCCTGTTCAAGGTGCAGTTGTGACCATCCCTCATGGTACATACTCTATAAATGCAGTAGATGATGATGGTATCAGTGTACCAGTTGGTGCAGTACTGTATGGAACTGATCTAAACGATAGCTACGGCTTTCCTGCTGGCCTTCAACTGGCTGCGATAAATGTAAGAATCATCTATTATGCTTTGCACTTCACTTTACACAGAGCCGAAGAATTCTGCATGATCAAAATGAACCTTCTATTGCTCTTCAAGTTATACACCACTGAAATGTCCAATTTTTGACCGCAGTAAGGAGTGTTTGCCAATATTATTCCAACCCCTTGAATGGTATGGTATTGTCTTTGGGCCCGCTGTGGTTGGTGAGGAGCTGCCATTTGATTCATACGTCCTGGTGCCTTTTGGCAGGAAAGTTCGAAGAGCTATCACTCACACATGTCCCAAATAGCTTCCCCTGCTTTTTATGATGTATAGTTTCTTACTTTTTATCATATATTTTTTTTATTTTTAGCATAATAATAAGAAATAAAATAATCAGGCTCTAACAACAAATTAATTAAATTATTCGATATCTTTTTCCAGCCTTGTGTGATAACAAATGAAAACACAGGTGATATGATAGACAATGATTGTGACAAGTACATCGACGAAGAAGAGTGCAATGGCATAGGTAAGCCTAACTATTAAGATTGTGTGCCCTTTTGTTTACATTATTTTCTGTTAATTTGAGAAAATTGATTGCTTTCATGAACCAATGTTATATTATATTACATTATACGGCCAGCAGTGCAGTTAAAACATTGTGGCTGTCATACTACAGTATGCATTTCCTCTACATTTTCCATAACACTGACCGTATCAATGGGGGAGGGGGAGGGAGGAAGGAATGCTAGTAATCTTTCCTTCTGTGGAAGCCGTTGCTGAAGATGTTTGAACAAGGCAACGTACCGTTGTTGTTCCTTTTTTTTTTATGATTATTATGTAGTGCCTCAACTATTCATCACATGTTGAGAAACACAGTACTTGTGCCGAAACCAAATAATGCCAGCCAGGTTTTTCACTAGATAAATCTTGAACACTATTAGCGAGATGCATCGCTAGATTATCCTATGAAATAATGGTGACATGTGTTAAAATTGTCATGAATATTTGTTTT
Organism: Membranipora membranacea; assembly: GCA_914767715.1. Lineage (NCBI taxonomy): Eukaryota > Metazoa > Bryozoa > Gymnolaemata > Cheilostomatida > Membraniporidae > Membranipora > Membranipora membranacea. The sequence continues at coordinate 13,187,599 of OU612065.1, read as the reverse complement.
ATTTGAGTGAAAAATCCACAAATGAAACACGTGATCAGAGTATATTTCATGCAATAGTACATAGTATTACTCAAGTGAAGGCATTGTAGCGCTACGCAGAAATTTTATCGAAAGGGAATTTCAGTAATGAAGAAAAATAAATGAAATGGAATTTATTTATATATATATGTATGTATGTATATATATTTGTATCAATTCTCATGATAAAATCAATGTTTCTCTTGTGCTCTGTGAATAAAAATAAAGTTTTAAAAATTATAATAAAACATTGACTAGATTTATAATAAATGAATCAAGCTATTCGATTGAGCAGTTTTACACATAATGAGCGAAAACAGTATTTACGGCAGTTTACACGGTAGGCTGGCACTCTGTATCTACCAGATGGGAGTTGTTCTAGCGTTATGACAGTGTCTTTGCCCGTATATATATATATGGTTTGAAATAGGAAACATTAATATTAATACAAATTTTATCGATTTGGAGCAGGGGATACATTAGCTCTTCTAGGATTGATACTTATGGCTGTGACATATGTTCCACTGTTGCCATTATCCGTTCTTGATGCCGGTTGCACATGTATAAATCTCCTGGCGGTGTTTTTGTTAAAACGACTGGGAAGAATGCTGAAGTTTGGGAGGCTTGAAGTGTAAATGAGAAGGCTCATTGCGCTGTTGGCTTGCACTACTTGAATTGCCAGAAATCTGTACCATGTTGGTGCTGTCCAATTAACAAAAACTAGGAAGGCAATCTGGCAAGCGACGGGCAACCAGAATATCCAGTAAATACCTACTGTCATGACAACGGTCTTCATTGCCTTCCCCATTCTCTTCCTGTTTGCCCCTCTCTGCTTCTTCAATTTTACATACATGAAAATATGGGTTGCTAACTGCATTATCATGGGAATAAAGGTGAACATAACACCGATACACAGCAGCGATATCAGGTTTTCACTCTGGTCCGTTACACATGTGATAATCTGAGGACTGAACATAAACTTCACTTTATTAGTGAGATACAGCGCAAAATTGAATGTAACCGGGAATATAAAACAGAATATAATAACTAAACATGTAGCATATTTGAACCATTTTGATTTACTGAGTAGTCTATGCCGTAGTGGGTAGCTTATAGCGAGACATTTTTCGACACTCATCGCACTGTGCACACATGTGGTCATCTCTATAGCGATATTCAGGCTGATACCCAGAATTGCACATAGATGTTCTGTAAGCCAGATTTTACGATTGAGTAGAATGGCTGAACAGACAATCGAGGGTAGGATAGTCATGAGATCAGCAGTAGCAAGGCCGATCATAAAGTAGTGCTGCAACTGTAAGTATTTCATCTTCTTGAAAGCCATCAACACTAGTATATTGTTCACCAGTATCAGTACGATTATCACTATAGGAGAGACAGCAAAGTATGGCGGTAAGGCAGGATAGTATATCGTCCAAAGATCGTTACCCATAGTGTAGAGTTATGCCTTCAGCAGAATATCCTTAAAGAAATCTTTGTCTGTCCTATATTACAAATAATCAGATCTGATTGCTATGAAGAGACACGCTGAAGAATTGCAGCACCTCTGCCTTTCACCTCCACGAGCAAAGTGGCAATATCCAGACGCCAATTAATATTAGTCTGTATGTCGCTATGGAAAAATTCTGAAAGCTGCTGAGGATAACATTATGACGTTAGCTCAAGGGCAATCCTTCCTCCCTGAACTTAGATAACTGCTATCTATACAACTCATGCGTATGGTCGTGACAGACTATTTATAAAAAAATGAGTGAGTCCGTGAAATCAATGAATTACATATAGATTTCAAAATCATGGAATGTGAAGTGTTTCTGAAAAGAATCTGCGAAACTATAATCAGATGGTAAAATGAAGTATGCTCAAGCTATATGGCAGGAAATCTTCCAGAAATAAGATGTGCATATATTAATATCCGCACATGTATATGGCATACGGATAATAATAACATATTTATTGAGTGAGCTTCATAAAATGCATGATTAAAATTTATACAAATGCAACACTTTAATTATATTGACCTCGATCTAGCGTAACTGGACAAATGAGGCAAATTCACCAAAATTGAAAAGTGTTCATGAAAGCCAACACATGACGACTGTCACATTATCACCTGAATACTGTTGACACCTAGGAGAGTTGCAACTCTCAAGATAAGCAGCAAGATGTTCTTCAGATGTGTATTTTCGATCCCACCATGCTCAAAATATGCAGGAAATATCACCACCAATGCACCTCTTGCCTGCGCTACATTTGGCATGATATCACAGCATAAATATGTATATACAGCATTGCCACTTGCTAATTGGTCTAATTGGTTACCATCAGAAAAACGCGAAGTGTGTTATGGCCATATTGGTGACACACTTACTGTTTTACACAATCTCACCATGCTGACAGCAACCTCAGCTGATCCTCAGCAGTTTGATCAGCAGTTGGAACCTCAGAGCGGTTTGTATGACCTCACATTTCTAACATATAAATCCCCTGCTGATCCTCAGAGGATTTATCTAATTGACGATATGCTGAGGTTGCAATCGCTGCCAGTGTGTTAAGATAAATAGTGTTTGTAACACGTTTCAGAGGATTATGAATTTTACATCTCTTCTAAAGGGATTCCAAATATTTGTGGTACACATGATAAAAGAAATAAAGGAAGACACTCGTGCAATGTTCATCATTTTATGTGGTGATATATTAAATTATGATCATTAAAATCTCAAGACTTAGAGCACAGGCAATTCCTGGAAGTTATTTGATATGAGTGTTGATGAAAAATTCGAGGCTATATTGGGAATTTTCTATCCCTCTTAGACGAAATGTTGAAACTGAATATTTCTATCGTTTTATTTGTGTAGTCTATGTGTTTTAAGCGAGTAAGCTGCACAAAAATGGGTGCCAAACTGGGCGCAAAACTGGGCGCAAAACTAAGCGAGAGATTTACTTTATTACATTTATGACATTTGCTTTATTACATTATGACAAAATCTGTACATATTATTTTGGAGTTTTCTGCACATCTACAAGAAAAAGACAAATTTCAATACACATAGTGAAGTGATAGTGAGGATTGTCATTTCCATTTACTTTGATTTGAAAAATGTACAATGTATGCAACTAACCAACTACCATGACTATTGTATGAAATATTCAGAATACAACAAAATTTTGACAATATTACTAGAACAGATAAGGCCTTCAGATATTCCTGAACAGCAAAAGATAACCCAATGATGTATCTTATTGTAGGAAATCTTAAATCTCAATTTAACTTATGTAATAATCAGAAAAAAATGGTTCCAAGACAAAGCCGTATAAAAAAATCAAACTTACTTTATCACCGTCTTTGTTATAATTGAAGCCATATATCTCAAAGGGCCATCTTGCTGGCGGTAAAGAGTTATAACGGACAGAAACCATATGTATAAGATAATGGCTCGCCAAAAGTCACAAATTGATCGAGTGTTCAATAGAGGTCGCTTGTTTCCTTAATGCCTCGTCTGTGCTAACTACGGATATTACTGGTTGATTGAAGCGTTTGAATATATGAAAGTGTGGCAAGCTTACCGAGTATATGAGCAGACTCATTCCGCTGTTCATTTGGAGAATTTGGACAGCTGTGAAAACAAACCAGCCTGGTGGGTGGCCATCCCATCCAGATATCCATACAAACTGTGCAGCCACTGGTACCCAGCATAAGTAATATACTCCGACAGTCAAGAATACAGTTTTACTGGCTCGGAGAGCTCTTGTTCTATTGACCCCCTTCAACCTAATCAATCGTCCTATGATGAGGGCGTGTGTTATCATCTGAATTGCCAGTGGTAGGTACATAAATGCTATGCCAATGGCTATCATAGTCTGCAAACTTGATCCTATGGTACAAGTAGGGCCAAATGGGTCAAATATGAAGTAGATAACATGGTGATGGAGAAAAAATATATTAAAAGCGAAGGGTGTTGCAAAACATCCAAAGGCTGCAGCTATTACTAAAGGCTTACTGCAGGATCTAAATGAAAATATTCTGTGCTCGATAGGTTTCAGGACAGATGCACATTTTTCTATACACATAAGGCTGTGTATGCAAGCTGTAGTTTCAAGTGTCAATGACATAGCTATTCCCAACCAGTTACACTGGGAAACTGTTAGCCATACCCTCCCTCGGATCAGTATGACCAGAGCAACTATGTAAGGAAGCAAAGTCATCAAGTCGGCAAACGCAAGAGCTACCATGAAGAAATGTTGTATCTGTAGAGGCTTTGACCATCTGCGGAAGACATTCAGCACCACCATGTTACTTCCCAGAATATACGCCATGATGCATGTTGGAACAACCGCCAGTTTAGAGGGTAGTGGGGTGCTATATAGATTCCATTCGCTGATGTTGAGCATGGCAGAGTCTTCCATATTTTGTTACACTGCAGCTGGTGTTCTGGTTGTTCTAGTGACTTGCTACCAATACAACCTCCGATGCAGTGACGAGGCCTCCCCTTATGATGCTGCCGGTAAACTGAAGGGCAATTGTTTAGACTTGTGAACATGGTGTCACTGTGAAACTGTGAAATTGACATATAATTTGCTATAAATCTTGGTGGAATTCACCTATACTATTGATTTTTGTACCGTTTTTCAACTATATCGGTTTTCACTGGTAATCTCTTGTCTTCTCACCTTTTTTTTCAATAGCTCGAGTGATGGAAAAATGCCTGAATTTTGTAAAGTGTCAAAGACATGAGCTGCAATTCTTAGAATTATTTTTCTGGCAATGTAGTGTATACTTTCTCATTCTCATAAGAATATGCGGCAGTTTCTACTACACCAAAAACCACACCTATTCCCACAGCGGTGTTCCTATCTTACTACACTTGTTTATTTTAATTTTTTCTTCAGTTTTTTTTACTGCTTTGCATTAGCATTAGCTTAGCATTATTCACTCAAACCTTTAAAAACATTATTGGGGTATAATTCTTCATTACACTCTCAGCCCTACCATAATTCCTTAGGACAAATGTTAATTTTTACTGTATTTTTTATCCAGATGACGACTTAGACGGAAGATTGGACGAGGATTGTCACAACTTACCTGTTGGGGCCACCAATAACAGGAATAATGAGAACAACCCCACCATCAAAGCTGTCGGACATGAGTTTATGGTCATGTTCCTAGAGAATGACGGCTCTATCATTCAAGGAGCACCTGATCCACCTAATGAGCTATTTGTTACATCAGCTGATAATTCAGCATTGACTGTCAGAGTTCAGTCTCCAGGTACGCAAATTATTGACCATGTATTGCATTGCACCATCTCAACTGTAATTTGGTGCTATTCAGTGATGGGAATAGTTCACACTGGTGCAAGCATTGGTTCTGTCCTTTTTTTATTGTTTTCAAATAGCGAAACAAAACAAATTTATTTGAGAGGGTAAAAAATTCTATGTATTTTCAGAAAATTGTCAAATTATTTTGCAGGCTTGGGAATAGACTTCAGGCGAAGCGTTCCAGGCAATGCAGTTTCATTGATAAACATATCAGCTGATGCAAGGATGGATGGCTCTGTCCGGGGCAACAAAGGTAAGATAAAGCATCTGAATGATTTGGAGGAACCATTCTCTATAACAAATTCTTAGTTTGAGATCAATTCCTTTTTCTCACGGTTAGAAATGTAGGAAGACCTACATTTTTAAACAGGTTATTTTAAGTCATCCATATATAGCATTCTGTTCCTAAAAAGAAAAGATTTTCAATCTTTGACGGATGAACAACAAGTAAAAAATGGTTCTACGGTATAGATGAGCATCTTCTAGAGCTTGAGTATTAATGTGGTAATATATATATATAAATCTTTTCTGGTAATATTTGAAACAAAAAGGTAGAACGGTGGATGGTTTGAGTATAGTGGGTAGTCAGACAGCTGTATGTGCTGTGGTTCTGATCATGTACTTGATGATGGACTGCTCAATTATTTCAGGCATTCTGCTGACTGCTGAGGACAATGACGCTACAGTCTTTGGAGTAAACAAAGACTTTTTCTCTGTTGATGGTTTCCTAGCTTTGCCATGTGATGTACTAGGTATTGAGTACTACACAGTTAGGTAAGGATGAAAACATCAGTCTTCTCTGTGAATTTTTAAAGTCTAGGGATTGTTTCACGTATGGATCAGGTCACACCAAAATAAAACCTGAGTGGTATCATCGTCTTTGGAAGTCTCATCAATAAACATGTCATACGATGTCATATAGATTGTCCTTTACATCCATATATATATATATATTCATGACCCATCCTTTATTTCTGTTAGTTATCGCCAGCCACAATTTGCTGCAGAGCTTGGAATAGCTGCTGTTTATGATGATACATCAGTGAAGGTTCAGTTCCTCGGCGTCACATCTTCAAATCTACAAGTAACGTTTGAGGGCAGCACCTATACACAAGGAGATATGCTTAGTCTCACAATGGATAAGTAAGTCTTTAGTTCATCAGGAAGATGTGAGTAGACACAAAGATTCCTAAAATCAAACTATGTTTTCAATGGTGCCATGTGAACCAATAAGTTGTGTCTCTTTTTCACATGGCAAGTTGACGGGTGAAATTGAGTGGATATCCCAATACATGATTATACGATTGAACTGGAAAAAAATAATAAGTCATGCAAAAAGCTGTTAAAATGCTTATTATTTCTTAGACCCCAATTAATCTTACCCAGCTGATTTCGTTATGCTGATTACTTTTTCACACGTCGGTGACTCTTGAGTACAAAAAGACACCAGTGCGCGTGGACTTACAAGGATGAGAGACATTTTGCTTGAATTAGTTATTTATTGCCATCCAGGTTGTTTCACCGTTAAACTTTATTGTTCGCTGCAGAGATCTGTGTGAATTTTCTCTTCATTTCTTGAGAATGAGTACTATACTACAGTTACTTGCTTGCTACTTCAAAAGTTTGTGATTGCACACACTGATGATCAGCCTTAGATTAAAAAAGAAGGAACACCCTAATTAAGAATTACTCTAGTTTTCACTGCTGAACTTTTCGTACCAGGTTCAATACAGTGCAGCTACAATGTCGGGACTTGTGTGACCTCACTGGTACATACATCTCATCTGACAAACCTGTGGCTGTATTCAGTGGTAATGTGAGAGCATCTATACCGACCAGTCGAACATCACGAGATCACCTTGTAGAACAGATGATCCCTGTACAAACATGGGGTAGTGAGTTTCCTGTCATGTCGTCACCCAAAAATGATGATGGTAAGGCATCAATTATCACTGTCCTCATGCTTCATTTGCGCGTCTGTTATAACTGCTGATGGTGTTGGTGGATTGTTGGCGTTGTCGGATGTGGATATCAGATCGATATTGTAGTCAAGGTTGGGAGACAATTATCCGTGTCATGATATAAATTCCCACCTAATTCAGCAGGACTGGGAACAAGGTCAAGTTGTATGATGGGAGGGTACTTACTATTTTTTTTATCTCTTTCAGGTGATTTGGTTCTGGTGTTGGCCCAGGAAGATGATACAGTGGTAACTATGAATAGGTTCAATGAACCTGCTAGCTCTCGAACCCTGGATCGTGGTGTTAATACAGATTGGGAGATACCTTCAAATCAGCTGGCTTATGTAACGGCAACTAAGTGAGCATTTGTGTAGTGTGTACTTTTTTTGGCCGCGCTTTCTTGCCCAATGTGAGGACCAATATTGATGCCAGGAATGCTTCTCCATCTCCACCTCCTATTCATGCCTTTCATGCCGTTTAGATCAGAGTCAAATATTGAATTCGAGTCCTTTTCATCCGTTAGCAGGAACCGTTAAAAATTTAAGAAAATAATAAAACAAAAAACGAAAATATTTACATTGTAATGCTCATTGCTTTTTCATTTTTTTCTGCAGACCAGTGCTTTTGGTACAGTTTTTAAAATCACAGAAACCTGGAGATGTGCCTGCTGACCCTGCCATGATAGTCGTACCGGCAGCAGACCAGTTTAGTGCGTCATACAAGTTCTCTACATCAGCAAGCGTGTCATCCACATATACCAATTATCTCATGATCACAATCCATGGTGAGGCAACCGCTTTTCACTTTCTTTAAAGCTTTCGTAACCGATATCTTACTGTTGAGCAAGGCATAACATGGACATCCGGTACCGACAGTAATCCTACATAACTTTACATTGCACTATTCCATCAAGTTGGCTACGGGGAAATGATCACAGGTACAGAGAGTCGTCTTGTATAACTCTTTTACAAAATCTGAATTTTTTTCCGCTCCTTAAAATTACTTGGGGCGGGTGATTGGGCCCCACAGCGATCGCTGACCAAGTTCTATCTATTGAACAGATTCCGACAAAATGGGATTGTTTGTGAATGGAGCTCCAGTCTCGGTTCTGATTCAATGGAAGAGTCTTCCCATGACAACCTATGTAGGTGGAGTTCTCTCTATCCCTGCTGGTACGCACATCATCAGCCATATGGACCCTGACGCTACATTCGGTGTGATTCTGTATGGTGCAGGCGACAGAGAGAGCTATGCTATGCCTATTGGGATGCAGTTACTGCCAATCAACGTAAGGAAGTTTTTAGATTGACGGTAACTCTCCAAGAAACAGAATATTCTCGAAACATGTGTAATAAATTTGACAAAAAAATTCAAATGCAGTGAAACAAGGTTGAGATAATTTATTGCTAACAAAGGTCCCAATGCCGCTATAGCATTTATTTCATATATTCAATAACATTACAATAACAGAGGGCAATGGTCTTCAATAAATACCCTACAGGTAATAACATTGTATTTTGAAGTGTGCCATTTGTATTATTTGCTGATTTGACCAATTTGCCATCAGATGGCATATTTGTCAAATTTTAAACTCTGCCATTTGATGATGTTTGAAATTCTTTGATTAAAACAAATAAGGGATAAATTATTGAACTAGGGTAATATTTAACCAAATGACCTCTTACTAGACAAACTACCATATTAATCCTAGTGTGTCTATTGGTATCATGCAAGATAAGCAAACTCATGAACCTGTCCACAGTGAAACACCGTTTATTTGTTTTCGCCTAAGATTTGTTTAACCAGCTATTTATACTCATCGGAATATTTTTTGTTTACAGCCCTGCCTTCAGACTGAACAAGTAGTAAATGATGGAATAGATAATGATTGCGATAATTTCATAGATGAGGAAATCTGTGATGGTCTGGGTATGTTTTTTTTGTTGCAAAAAATATCTAAAGTATGTAGATGGCGCACACAATTAAATTGGGAAATCAATGTGTTGAAGTCACACCAACAAGTTTTTCTGCATCATTTTAAATTTTTATCGGATACGCCTACTTAAGTATTCATCTACTTGTCACTTTGTTCCTTCATTTGATGTGAAAAACTTGAATCTTGAGAAGAGGAAACAGCACACAAGTTGTGTAATTGCTTGCACTGCTGCTTGTAGATGATGATAATGACGGAAGAGTTGATGAGGACTGTGAGACAGTTGTAACTTTACCTCCCACTATTCGTCCTACCCAGCCTCCTACAGTCCCATCTACCACCACGACAACCACTGAACCAACCACCACTACCCCATCTCCATCACCGCCTCAACAAGAGAAAGGTGACCGAGCAGATATGTTGTAACAAGCAGTGCTAAATTTACAGCCTAATTTTCCTCTCAAATAACCTTATACTGATTTCCTGCATAAGTAATTTTATAGCTATTTCTATATCGGTTAACAAGGACAGAATACTGGCTGAAGGTTCAGAATAACTTGTCCCTAGGTTTGTAATATAGCGTATTAATGTTTTAATGATAATTGATGCAAAAGCAGTGTTTATAGACAAGGCAACAGTATATTTAGACTTATGGATGGGAATATCATTACAGACATATACGATGTGTATCACTGTGAAGAGGACCCATTGTCCATAGACTGCGGAGAATCACATAACTGGATACAGATTATACAGGCCCACTATGGCAGAGTGTCCTATCCTGGAGAGAGAACATGTGGACTCTCCAACTATCAGAACTTCTGGGAAGACAAGGTTAGTAGGAATAATAGTGTAAAAAAGGCATAGTTGCGTAATACTAAGTATGACGCAACTATACCATAATATAGCGTTAATCATTCTTTGTCAACCGACCTATTACTGTTGCTACATTAATTATGTTGCAGTGGTTTGGTCCACAGATACGCTGTTCTGATGTGGTTTTCTGTAATGGACTACTAATTGGAAATTTGCAATAATTACAGGTGACAATTAATGAGGTTGATTGTTTATAATGAGGTTATTACCTTTTGACAGCTTACATTTGGCTTAGTGAAGCTAAGAGTACCCTGTACCTGGCTCTAATGTACTTTTAGTTTGGGGAGTGGGATGGTATTAGCTACAAACTAAACAGCACATCATGTTTAATTAAATGGTTAAATTTTGATGGCAGCAAGTCACCAAATTTTAAAATTGGAAACCATTAGACAACATAATGGAAAAACATGAGGAGCATGCTGCAGTGTCCTGCTATTGGGTGTTCGTAAAGTTAAAAAAAATGGAAAAAATTTACCAGACACAATTCACTAGGAAGCAGAGAAATTCCAACATAAGAATTCCCACAGCTTTATCAATGATATACACATTTCTTTGACAGTATGTGGATAGGTTATGTGGATATGTTAACCACTATGCAGATGTGGCAGGATACTGTGACAGGCAGAATAACTGTACCCTAGATCCCTTACTCTACAAGGACAGGAGTGGAGTCAATCCCTGTACATCAGACAGTCTCTACCTGCATGTCACATATAGATGTGTCGGTAAGGTTACAATTAATCTTTATTGTGTATTTGGTGTCACCAATGAATTTACTATTTCACATTTTCGATGAGCTGGAAATATCTGGGCCCCAACGTTAGACAACTGTTATAACAAATATAAAACATTCGACATTATACCAGAATGTAATATTTTGTAGCGGCTTATGAGTACCAGTTTAATGACTTGGAGTTTGGAGCTGATGAGGCATCTTCTGAGCTTGATAATGGTTTGAGTTCTGGATGGAGGAAGCCCTCGGATTGTGCTCTGTTTGCTTATCATTCAGAGGGCAGCTGTGAAGCTGTGTGTGCTATCCCCCTGCTTCAGGTATGCAAAGGCAATAAGCTCTGTCTTCTCAAAAAATTAATACTCTTTAAGCCTCAATTCATGCATAGTATTAGAATTAGATCTCTGGTGTAGGCCCTTCTAATCCAGTTACACTGTTTCTCATGACAGAAGCTATTTTATGTTTCATTAACTGCAATAAAACAATTTTTGTAATGCAGGGGTCAACACTATGTCCTAAACATTCGGAGAGATGTCTTGTGGAGAATGCAGAGTTTACTGCGAGTAACATCAAAGCCTGGTGTCCAGATGATGTCGACACTGACTGCGCTTTTCTGGACAGCTTTTTAGGTATCTACTAGAACAATAACTATTATGCGTACACATCGTGTATCACTTCGTATTATATGTTTATTGGAATAGTGGGTCACAGGCATATTATGAGCAAATAATCAGCCATATCTATTTGACAACACACATATATATAGATAATTTTAACTATGTTTACTCTTAGCCTGTCCTAGGTGGGGTTCCCCTCCCCCAACAAAGCTTGTCATGACAGACTGGATTGTTATATACTAAAACTGAGATCTGGCCAGTCCCTCTTCGAGTATAGCTGAATGTTTGCCTTGACAGGAGAGACATATAGAGTTGAGGGTGTGATTCTTAGCGGCGGTCGCAGGTATCTCGGCTGGATCTCAAAATTTACTCTCTACTTTTCTATGGACAAAGAAAACTGGGAGCTTGCACCTACCGATAAAGTGGTGAGTGTCTGCGATCAACCTATCATTAGTGAAGAAGGGCCTGTTAATCTCAATACAGTTTATGCAACATCCGGTTTATCGTTCATCTACAATTCCAACCAATGTCAGAGTTCGGCGCTCTTGTATGAAACATATGGCATGTGGGGAAAATGGACAGTACTTTACACAGAAATTTGACATTTTTTCATTGTTCACATCATATTTCCAAATAACATTGATATTTCATGATTCGGTTTTAGGTATCAGATGGTAATACAGACTCGGTAAATGCCACAGTTGTACACCTGGTGTACCCCGTTATAGCTAGGTGGATGAGAATCAAAGTAATCGAGTACGAGGGCTTCCCGTATGCTCATGTTGCCTACATTCATCATCATGCAGGTAAACGGGATACGGCAGCAAAGTGTTTTGTGGAAGTCCAAACTGTGGCAAAGCTTTGCTCTCTGCATATTTGATTTTGATAGAATTGTAGCAGATAGCTGGAAAAGATATATTATTATTATCTTCTTTGTGTGTCATTAATGTAGATAATTGGAGTGTGTGTAATAAGGTTGGGTTTGTTCATGTATTCACTTTAGTTGAACGCTGCCCTAGAATAACTCTGCAAAACACAAACATACAGAATGTAGTGGGAGCGTATGGCGACGAGATATTAGTACAGTGTACTGATCCTAATACTCTGGAGAACTATGATACAGAATACGCAACGACATGCAATCAATATCTACAGTGGGAACCTGTGAAATTGTGTAATAGTAAGTTGAAAGCAATTTTGTTTTATGCTAAAAGCATTGAACACCATACCTGGAATGGATTAATTCCCTTTCATTTGACAATTCAAGGGCTTACAAAAACAGGCAGTCCCTAGTAACATTCGTAAAACGCTCAAGTCATTTACGCTGAATTCATTTTATTGCTGTTTGCCACTTTATAAACACAAGGCTACATTATTCATGCTAGTAGGGACAGCCAATCAGACCTAGGTCAGGTCAATCCTAGTACTTAGTGTTATGTTGACATTTACGTTCCATGAGAAACATTTTATTCAGGTGGTAAAAGCAAAAGTTTAAATATGAATTCCTTGTCTGGAGAGGCCAGACAGACTGGTTTAAACTGTTAATCATGGAAGTCATTGTTGAATTTTTTTTTGTATACACGTATACAGCAAATAGAATCAAACTCCCAGGGAGCTTGTCTCGAACACCCTCCGTTAGCTAGTTAATGATAATCTGATTTGAGAGTTATCTTATTAATATCAAGGGTAAGACAATTTAGATTTGTTTTGTAGTAATCTCCTGTGGACCAATACCGGAGGAAACTGTACCAGAGGTGATACTTCCTGGTCAGATATTTGTAGCCAAAGTGGGTGGGGCTTACTCATGCCCTACTGGTAACACATCTCTAGGGTATGAGCTCCTCTCATGTAATGATCAAACTCAAACCTGGCAATGGCAGGGACAATGCTGTGATGCATGCTGTAAGTATATTTGGTTATCATTCTTTCAAAAACCATCAAACGTTATTTTGTGTTTATCGAATGCCAAATGCATCATAGGATGACACTCTAACTTGTTACACATCTCTTTAATTTGATTTGTCCATCAACTGCCCTGCCACAGTTCACTGTAGGTTGTCTCCCACATAATAATCCTGTAACCTCACCTAATATTGCTGTGTGTTTTTATTCAAGTGAGAAGCTACGATGAGATTGGAATTGATGACACGTGTTATAGATTTCCTCTTTCGATCAATGCGGGTATCACTACTGATCCCGTCTCGAGGTTAGCTGGTGAACAAGTTGACTATGTATGTATCCCAGGCTATGAGCTGGTGTCCGATTCCCAAGACAGTCAATGCTCTCAATCAGGAGATGACTTCCTATGGGGGGATAATGTGATCGAATGTTCACGTAAGTTTATCTTTTATTTTGTTGAGTTAACTGTTAAAGTCACAAAAATGACATTTTGGTGCTTCATAAATTTTGTTATGTTATGTTAATGTTATTGAATATCTGGCATTGTCTAGCTAGCTCTAACTTTCGTTTTTCAATATCTTCAGGAGGCAATTTCAGCTCAGTTGTTTTGACACCTGATGGTTCAGATATAGGCACATTCCTATCCACTGCTGTACTTGTTGATGGCTTAGACGGCCCCACATATCTGGTTGGTGCTCCTGGATTTGAGACCAGGGAAGCTACAGTAGCCTGTAGACAAGAGCTCGGAAATTTCACTGCCACTGGTGAGTGATTTTGATCAAGCATTGCTCATACCGTAGGTGTCCTTCGCCAGCATCAGAATACCCAAAAAGAGAGCTATGGTCTATGAGAGAACCATCACTGTCAAGATCGAAGTGGTGTATCATGATCAAGTGTGCAGACTATTGATTATGATAAACAATGACTATGTTAAGATTTGTCTTGCCCTGGATAGCTGGTTCTTAACGCAGAATGCCTGCCCCTCTATTCCCATTATTTGTTGAATTTTGTTATGATATTCAGGTAATTGATGCTTTAATGTAAAATGAACCAGACCATCGGTTGGATGATTATCTGACCATATACTTGTAGGTTTGGCGATGAGTATACAGCTAGCAGATGTAGATTCACCTGATAATGTAAGAAGAGAGAATACAACATGTCTGGGAACTGAGGAGACTATTTTGCAGTGTATATCTGATTATACCACAACTTCAACCGAAACAAGTGTAGCTGCATTCATCTGTCACCTGCGTAAGTGTATCAGTTAGATACTAGAGGTATAGCACAGAAATTAAAAACGATCAAACCTGTAGCAGCAACAGCAGAATCAAACCAAAAATTTTCTAACGTTTGTACTGTCTAAGAAGCCCTAGCAAAGCCACATATTCTTGGGATCATAATGATGAATTGTGATGCAAATTTGTACCTTCTAACTAGTATGAGCACTTATATCTCTTTTCAGCTGATGGTTGTGTGAATGGGGAACTGAGACTATTAGAAACAAATACTTCTGACCATGGACTGGTACAGTATTGTCACCAGAATACATGGGGAGCTGTCACTGGTCTGCAGTCCGGCTGGCATATCAACGAGGCCACCGTGGCCTGTAAACAGCTAGGATATAGTGCTTTCATCTCCGCAACATTTCCAGGTATGTCAACTCAATAAACCTATCTGGCATATAAAGTGTTGGTATAAAGTAACTTATTATAAATATTGGTTAACTTGTAAATCTTACTGTGTCATAGGTTGTTCATTTGAATTAAATTAACTTTGGCTAGTGCTTCACTATGAGATTGTCAGCTCGAGGTTCTCAACCACTATCTTGCTGTTTTAGATAACTACAACTCGACTATCACAGCAGATAACATGGGACCTGGCTGGCTTTTTGATGTTCACTGCACAGGGGCTGAGGCAAAGCTAACCGACTGCACGTTTGGCACTATAGCAGAGCCGAATGTGATTGGTGCAGGATTCCAGTTAGAAGATCGAGGTGACCTTCTCAACTTCAGAGATGAGTTAGCGTATGCAGAATGTCAACCTTAGTCGTCCTAATTTTCCATACTTATCCACGAACTAATGTTTTTGCTGGTTGCTGTCGTTTGTTATTGTTATTGTCAATGTTGAGTAGCAGTTTAAATGAAATAAAATCTATTTCAAACCAACAACTGTTTAGTAGCTATTCAGTGCTGAGGTGCGGGAGGGGATGCCAAACTATATATTTTGAGCTGAAGACATACATCCTCAATTTAAACATGATATCCTAGAACCATTTATCTTTGCTAGAACGTTATGCAATAAGACGCAAGCAATTATCAACCAAGTTTTTATTTAGAGCCATAATACATCCGCCAACCAAATTAAAACATATTCCTCAAGCCTAATAAATTACAGCACCCACTTATGAGCTTTTTTGCTATTGGCCTACAAGAGAATTTATAAGGACAGGCAAGGAAGGATTTAAAACCAAAATTATTATCTAACTTTAAAACATTTTGCTTGAAAATCCTCCTGTAGAGACTGCAGAATTGTTTCATTATTTGATGTTAATTACTATGTTATACTATGTTTATCCAATGAATTTCTTGTTTATCTTCTCAGCAACTGACTGGATGTATTTCAATCCTGCTAACGCAAGATCTGTGTTTACAAGTTTTATAAGAAAAATCTAATGTCAATTATGAATCATGAAAGGGACCAAGATTAGTCGAACTGAACCTAGTTGCCATCAGTCAGCCAATTAATGAAATTCATGTCATGTTGCATTCTGGCAACAGGGAGAATGCTGGCAACCAAGGGCGATGCAAAGTCTTCCAAGCGTTTTTACCCACAAAAACTTGATAACTTAATGCCTTCATCTGCAAACACCACTAGCCCAATCTTATCCCACTCATACTAGTTTGAGTGCTCAAAACAGCTGCAAGTGAGTTTGCGTCATTTCATCAAATAACACCGAAATGTCACAAACCACTCTCGCAGTCAGTGCTGGAGTTGCCTACCTTTTCCTGTAGTGAGTGCAACTCCAACACTGACAAATAAGATCCAATTGATAAGTACACCTGATTACACCAGGCCTGTGCTTTCTTTCACCGGATGAAAAAGGCGATAAAAAATAAAAAAGGGAGTTGGAGAGAATCAGTAAAAAGATATCGAGTTGGCCTGAAGAGTTTGTGTTCATGTAAGCAAGAATGTAGGTAAGGAAAGCTGGTCTGGTTAAAATATGAACCAGGTTACCCCATGCTGAGTTGGATACTTTTCTATTTATTTGATAACACTCGCATACAGATCCTTAGCCTAACTTCCACCCGCTTTTTTCTTGTCAAACAGCAATTTGTCCTAGGCATTAAGGATGCATGGTATGTTGAGATCGTTTTAACTTGTCTTAATTGTGAGTAAACATATATTGATACATATATCTATATATATATATATATATATATATATATATATAGATACTCTATGGAAGCTACTATAAAGCTGCTGTAGAGGGGAGCAACTCTAACTGTGGGCAAATTTGATTACCTTTTTCGAAAGTAGACTATTTGAGGATGTAAATAGGTTATATTTATATATAATGATGTCAATGGAATAAAAAGGCTTCAGATTTTGGACCCATTTTATGAATATAGGAGTTGTAGCTGAGCTTGATGCCAGAGCTAATACGATTGATAGCGGAGAGAGAAAATTTCAGTGGCAACACATCTGATATTGAGCCATAGTGAGATAGCATTTCCTTTAAAAGAGCCTGGAGGAATTTATTGTTCTGATTCAAAACGACCCTCCAGTCTAGCCAATATCATTATAACAAAAAATCAAGCACATGTGATAATCTGCTTCTAACTCAATGGCATAATATAAAAATTCGGAGAGTTGGACAGTAGTTGACTGGAGAAATGTTGGCTGTCACAAAGCGCCATCCAGAAACAGAAACTGGTCTAAACCAGCAACAGCATCATCTAAAACACAACAGAGAGTTCTATTGATGTGTAAACTGGTACATTTTTTTTATTGTTGGAATTCTAATAAATAACAGTGTTGAGGGCTGTTATAGAGCGCCACTCTTGTCATCATCTCTACATGTAGAATGCAGTCACTTCAAGTTTTTGTTTATGAGGACTAATAATTTTAATTTGCAAATTTACCAAAACTCACTTTTGTTATCAAAATTTCATCTTAAATTAAGTCACTAGGTCCGATTTTAGATGGTGCTGAGGGGAGGTAGTGAATCCTGGGGAGAAAAGACTACTAGTTACTTACCAACATCTTTCTTCTGTACAGTCTTCCGTGAAGTTGTCTTAGTACTTTTGAATGATTCTTCAGAGAGGAGTCTTATGAAATGTTCCTGAAACAAGAAGACAGAATGTTGTCCGATTTGTATGAGCAGTGAATTGAAACGAATGATCAAAAATTTTTGTTAATATATTTTACCCCCTCTCTATATAGGATCTTATATGGCCATATCTCAGCGACCCAATTTCTGACAAAACAAAAAGGCGGCCACTGAGACATAGCTCAGTCTATTATGATCAGTTAATGATATCGAGCTGCCAAAGGTAATGCCTAAACTTGACCAGAAATCCTCAGCGTGTATGCCATTGCAACCGAACATCAATTATCGAAGATGTACCTAAACTTTGTTCCCTCTGTGGTGGCTGAGTGTTACTACACAGCTTTTCAAGTATTCCTCAACGATCACAGAGGGAATAAACTTGTTCTAGCTCTAACCTAAAAATTATTTACATATGGTAATTTAGTCGCACACATAGGAGTAACAGGTGGATTAACTCCTTACCAGAGGATGGGTTGTCTCCTTTCCAAGGGACAAGAAAGAAGAGGAAAAATTGTTGCTTTCCAGACATGATGATACTTGGTATGCTGTCCTTTTGGTTAGGGTTGAGCCAAAAATGTGGCTAGATAACTAATAAAACTGGTACTTACAGTGGCTCTGGTGATTAGAAATGCTGCATCTGAACTACACAGAGTCACATCAGGGTCCACCTTCATAATGTATTTTATTTTTGACAGTGGCAGATGATTGTTGATATTCCTTTCAATTGATTCACTCTCCTCATTGTCAACATTTTCTGGTACTTCATTTTCAATTGTGTCATCCTGTTGAGGAGTTGTTTCTGGTTGTGGCTCTGGGTGATCAGGGAGAATGAGGTCATCTACCTCCACTTCTATAGACTCCTCAGCATCAAGTTCTCCTCCTAGTTGTTCCTCTGGTAACTTTCCTGCATCATCATTGTTCATCTCAACCTGTTCTAAGCGGCTCAAATCACCTATCTTATCACCATATGCAGAATCTTGGTTTTCTATGTAGTCATCACCAATATCTATTGGTTGATCACTGTCAATAAGGGGATTTTCAGATAGGTTTACATCATTATTCTCAGCAGTAATACTTTCAATTTCTTGCTCAGACATTTTACATTCCCGCGTGATCAGCCTATGTAATACCATTTGTATATACTGTTATGTTATATTAACAAAATTTCTAGTTGAAATTAAAAACTAACCCATAAATATGGTTTTGTAAAATGATGAATCCCTGCCAAAAATAATTTGGAATTTATTGGTTAGATTATTGATAATCATAGTGCTTGTACTTTGCAGTTACATATGTCAAGGCTGTTCCAAGTTCAGGGTCATCATTATTTTGCAGGCAAAAATAAATCTCAGAATTTACTTGGATTTCTGACATGATGAGGCAGCAATAGGTTATTCAACCAACTGTTTAGGTTTGTTCAATGATTCAAGCTCATATAAACAAGGTATATTATGGATAAATCTGCATGCCGATACACATCGATTAACTAAGGTCAACTTGTTTACTATAAATCCTTTCTCTTCATAACCGGGCAGGCAATTTATTAATGTTCAATTATTGGTGTATTTTTAACATTTTTTCTGTAAATTAATCACCTGCAATACCAGTACGCAATACCCCTCCGAACACACTGAAGGTATATTTATCCAAATGTGCCCGTGATGTGGACGGTTTGGATTAAGTTGAAGGTAAGGTAAGGTAAGCCTACAGGCGCGTTGCCTTAGCCCAACCCCCCTACTGTCAACCAGGTCCATCACTAAATCAACTACCCACCCAGCTTATTTTCTTAATTAATAAATAACTAGTGCCACTACTTGCATTGGATACTGCAGATTTTGCCAATATATAGTGAGGCCAACAACTTAGTAAGCTCTAGCAGTTTTTAGTTTTCCTTAAAAATATGTTGCAAGCAAATCAACTGCTGCAAACAGTGAAGCTAAAAAGTAAAGAATGCTTCTGGGGATGGAATGCATATAACTCAATACTCACTGCAAATACTTGGGAGTGATACTGCAGTCAGACCTTAAGTTCACTGACCACATAGCCGACAAAATCTGCAGCGCCAGAAAGCAGATTGGGATGATCAGACGAGCTCTCTACTGGGCACCGGAGAGAGCCAGACTGATTGCATACAAGTCTCTCTGCCTTCCTCATCTGGAATATGCTTCCTGTGCCTGGGATCCTTCCACAAAGAGGGAGATCGAGGCACTCGAGATTGTGCAAAACCAAGGTGTGAGAATGATATGTGGATTGGAGGGGAGGAGGGGTGTTACGGAAGCAAAGGAGAAATTGCAGCTGGAACAGCTAGTTATTCGGCGGAAGAACTCCAGGGTAAAGCTCCTAAATAAGGTACTGTCAAGAGAGGAGGCCCACCCTGCACACTGCTCATCCTACGATGAAATAATAAACCAGCCCCATACTACAGTCTCAACAAGATCACAAACACGGAACGAGCCACGCTCTATCGCTGCCACAGGGAACTGTTTTCATAACAGTTTTCTGTCCCCAACAATACGGGATATGAAAATCTAAGGACAATCAGAGGAAAATACTACTGATGCCCTACTGGATGGGTACTAGTACCCGCTCTGAACCCAAATGCCCTACCCATGGGATGGTATTCTGGAACAATGTCCAAACCTTATGTAGTTATGTCCAAAACCTGAGGCACGCCCCTTACGCCCCCCTAGGCGGTCTAGCGTGATGTCGTCTTTGATGTAAGTTGATGTAAGTGGTACTGGGAAGCTAGTGACAACGCCGTGCAGTGTCATTGTGTACACCACATACCTAATATCCAATAATGTGCTACACTGTCTTTGGCCAGCGGAAGAAGAGGTGCTTGTCATCAGTACTACACATACATAAGTGTTATTTGGGCGCTTGTCAATGGCCAATATACCTAGCATTTCTCTGATGAACTGCTACCAATATTTGTTTTTGCTCATTGTGAGGCTTTTATCATAATCTGTCATTAGGCCACAAAAATGAAACAGATGTGAATCCACTATAAAGGGATAAATGTTCTACACGTTAGTACTCATCGATGAGGTCTATAAACACCTGCTCCCATGGCATACTTAAATGAAATGTCTCATTTAATATTCACTGTAGATAACAGAGTGACAGTATGCTGATAATGTAAAAACAAAGGTGCTCCACCTGGATTTTTAGTTATCCGTAGTCACTGCCGAATACTCACCAATTGTGCCGGCTTTGATGGCATATATATCTTTTTTTAATGAGTAATTCATACGAATTATTCTATTTTAGGTGTTCGTCTGTATAAAGGTGCAGCCGGGATAGCTGGCTTTGCATAACATAGCAGTCAAATATAACTAGGCAGCATAGAGTGCTGACTTACAGTAAAATATAAGCTTGTGGGGATAATACTGTTGTGCATTCTGTGGTTAGATAATCACTGAGATGCACAATGAGAAACGTACACACTGGTTCAAAGATGGTGTCATCGGCCTTGGAGGTATGCTTGTTATATGTCTGTATTTTACTGTTTGCCACTCAGTGTTGAAAAAGACAAAGAAGCCTGATATAGCTTTCTTTCGCCCAGAGGCAGAAAAAAATATTTCTTATCAGAATTATCCCGATAAAGACGCTCACTAGCCAACATTCTCATATTAGTTATTACCATATTATATGCATTTATGTGAAAGGCGTTCGTAAATTGTTTTGGCCAACTTTGTCACCTATTAATTAAATACCTCATATCAACTGCGCTATTGCTATAAAGAAAACACTGCTGCCGTGATGATCCTTCTCTCAAAATTTGGTTAAGAACAAAATGTGGATGTTGTTATGAAGTATCTATAGTATTGCCATATTTGCAGTTGGCGTTCTCTATGGGACTACAAATGTGATGATTGGGCATCCGTTTGACACCCTAAAAACAAAGATGCAAGCTCAGAAAGGCTATGAAAACCTATCAATGTTCCGAACATTAACATCCACTGTGAAGAGCCAAGGAATAATCGGTCTGTACAGGTATATAACTCCCATAATGTCAATCATGTTATAAAAAAATGTTCACAGTAGAAGAGACAGTGGCAGAAAAAAAGCCTTGCATCACTGTTAGAAAATAGTATTTTATCTCAGATGCTAATGTTTCTCAACTCTCAATGCATCAAAACTCAATGTTTGCAATTTAAAATATGTTTACCAAAGAGTCATTAACTAATATTATTAAGTCATTATCAAGAGTGACCAGCACGATCACAACTCATAGTTAAAATGTTTAATTATGTGCTTTCAATTTCAAAATTTATCGACTCTACTCCATGTTTTGCAGAGGCTGTATTCCTCCGCTCTGGGGCTCAGGTATATACAGATCAGCTCAATTCGCTGTGTTCGAGGCAGGGTGAGACAAGTATATTATGTAATGTAATTGAGCAATCATTGAATATGTTATAGCTCAAATTCATTATCTACTAGGCCGTAGCTTTTGTTAGAATTACGTCGGTAGACTCTTGCCTAATATTTTACTCAAAGAAACATCATATTTTTAATGTTGTATTATGGTACTCCTGCTGGTCATAAGCATATATTATCATTCATCTCCGAGCAGCTTGAATAGGTGAAAGTGGGTAAGTTGAAAAAGAACGGAATGCTTAGCAAACACAACATAGATTCTGCAACCTACTAACGACAGTGACCAAGCTTAGTATCTTTAGACGCAAATGGATATTACAGAAGTCGCATTTCACAGATGATTGCATTATCCTTCTGTCGCCAGAACAAAATTATCCTCTAATTTGTTCATGATTATAATAAACAAACAAGGGAAAAATATGACAAACCAATGCTGACTCAATTTATTCCTTGATCAAACTCTAGTTCTTGATTAGAACGGGAGCGGATAATCCTATGATAATGCTATGATAATTCTAATCTGATATACAATTACATTTGCTATGTACATCACTTAGTGATTGTCATCATAGTTATTATCTCACACATGAACGTAGATGCATGTCAATCTGAGTAAATCATGTTCATACTTTGATAATGACTTATTAACATTGTGGTGCTGGTTAGTTTTATGTAACATTAGTACGGTATTCTGTGAAGCTGTACACATTGCCTCTTTTGTTTTAGGTATACACACTTTGACAATGCTTTGGGGAGGTATGAGTTACCTGGATCAGGTGGATTACAAGTGTAAGTGTGAGAATCTTATTCATAGTGCTTTCTGACATAACCACAATATTGGAGTTGGGATCACTCTTGAATTCTCAGTGCCAACATATAAACATTTGCACAAAAATATTACTATTTGAGGCTCAAACATCCAAAGGAAATACTAATATTTCTATATGTCATGTTTAGCCAGTTGTGTAAAAATCAAATGTATTTCGACGGAGTTAGTGTTGATATTCATGCTTTGTACAAATTGGTTAAGATTATCACACTTGAACTTACTCTCTTATGTTTTGATCTTACTATTACAGAAGAGTGGTCGCTTCCGGGTTGCTTGCTAGCTGGGTGCGTGCGACTATTGAATGCCCACTGGAGTATGCAAAAGTAAGAACATTTCAACATTTTAACATTCATAATTTTCTTTACCATTACAAACTTGATTATAGTAGCATTGTATTCTTTGCTTTACTTTATACAAAGATGTTAGTAGTGATATTTTTGTTACCAATTATTTTTATCAGGTGAACAGGCAGCTTGGTCATTCATGGAATTTAAAGTCAGTGTATACGGTGAGTAACGTACATGTATAAATAATAATATTCAATTTTAATAAAATGTATTAACTCATTTAAAATTCCAACTGTTCACATAATATCTTTGCATATATAAAATCAAGTAGTACATTGTCTTGCAAGGCATTTTATTGCAATTTTGAAAGTGAATTATACAAATTGCGTGCTGTTGATTGTAGGGTTATGGTGTTACCCTGGTTAGGACATGTGGATTGATGACTTCATATTTTATGATGGTAGATTCCATCAGAAGACACTTTCCAGACCATTTCAACAAGCCACTACTTGGACCATTCCTGACATCTGGTAAGCTTATTGTTGCCGAACTTGTTATCAATACAAATGATAACGATCGACTAGATCTACAACACATTGGATTGAGCTGCTCTCAGGTCTGACTGCATTTTTTTAGCTTAAAAATTGTAAAATTATGAGGAGAAGCTTGGCTTAGTTGCAAAACGAGGTGGAACTCAGGGCACCAAAATATGTCAAAACACCGAAACTGACAAAATGCACTGAGGGATCGATGAGATTGATTGAGATGCTCAGCAACATACAGGGGTGGCTTCATGCTGCTGGGGCCGGCCATGAGGAGGCTGCACTAGAGAAGGCCTCGAAACAGCGCTTGACTCATGGTTTCTAGCTGAAGACCTGTGTGTTGGGCAGTGGTACGCGCACCACTGTATATTTTTTCTCTCTCTATCAACCAGTTTAAAATCAGGGAAATGATATGAAGAGGAAGATTTACCCTGGCAGTGACATAAAATTTAGCCATCATTATGTAGCCACTCAATTCATAGACACGGAGTTATACCCCTACGGTCAATAGTGGGATCACTCTTGATATATTATATCACCACCTACAATTTTTATGGTGATAGAAGCAGGGAGTGTGGGACAAACTCCCTGATAAAGTTAACAAAATTATTGCGTGCAGATATAGGTTACTTAGCCCCATTGACCAAGCGCCTAACCATTGCACTGCATTCTGAAACTCAAAGCTTTGCATTTGATAAAAAGGAGTTCATAACTTGCGGTGTGAAAATATTGAATACATGTGAGGCTAGAGGTTGGCGACAGCTGATCTACACTAATATAAGTGTTTGTAAAGGATCAGGTTTTTTGTATCATTCTAGAGATCTCAGTCTAGTTTAGAACATTATTCTATGTTCAAAAGCAGCCTGTGGCCCAGTTAAGACTTATTTGCCCTCAAAGTTGGGATGAGAAGGTACTAAAAAGGTACTATTTTTTCCTTTGGAGTTATGTTCACTTGTTGAAAATAGTACCTTTTTAGTACCTCAGATTATAATGGGAATATACAGTACTTTGTAACTAAGGCGTATTGTTATGACACAGCGGTTTTGATATTCTGCATGTGATATCAAAACACACAGAATTTATCTAATGAGTGAATACAAGGCATTATTTATCTGTCCCATGTGGTTTAGCTGGTAAAATGGGATAGTGTATGACATTTCATAATTCAATGACAAAGCTAACGATCTAAATCGAACATGGCAAAAAATTACAGCTCTAGGTCTTCTGACAGTGAGAATGAAAATTACAGGGAGATTAACAGCTCTAGTGAGAGCAAGATTGAATATCATTTAGGAGGCATTTGTAGCAAATCGACGTCGAGTCCATGTGATTATCAGAGGGAAAATATCTCTGAGGTAGTCACACCACTCAAGTTTAAATCTGTATGATTTCGGCCACTGGAAATAACCCACAGTGCTTTGGCAGATGCAACATTTTCTGTTAGCCATGGTTACTGCTCGAGATAGAAATTGGCAATATAAAGGCAGATCAATACATCGCTAAGTATTTCAAGGTTTTGTTTACATTAATATGATGCATAAATGAGATTGTGGCTATGACATTCCAATCAAACTTCAGCCCGCATGAAAACCAGTGATATGCTTCAATTATTAGCTTCATGAATCGCGGCTTTCAATAGAATTTCAATGGAAGATACAAAATTTACACAGGTAGATTGTGTGTTTTTTTTTCTTGAAAATATGTATTTCCAATTCACACAGAAATCTAGAATAAATTCTTTGTAAATCTCGACATTTCAGGCATTAGGATGATGTTGAAATCCAAAGCATACAATGATTAATACTGAGTGATTTGAGGTTTTGACAATCTTTTCAACAATTTTTGCAAATATTCTGATGTTTAAACACTCAAGGTTTTTTTGGATAAACTGTGTTGTTTACATTGTTTAAAAACTAGAAATTACAAGTCGCAAAGTAAATTCGACTCAATAAATTTGTCATCTAGTTGTTTCGGACTTCAGGGCAGGGAGAATGGAAGGGTGTTCAGGGTGATGTAAAATGTAAATGAATTTGACTGCCTCCTAAAGAGGAGTGTTGATAATCGTGTTAGCAGTGGGATACCTGGAGAAACTTTCTATTTTTTCATTAGATCTTGTCGATCTGTGTGCATCACAGATACTCAGCACATCTTACATAGACTATCAATATTACTGACTGAGTGCAGCAGGTCTTATGAGAGCACATGTCACTGCACACATCAGTCACTTAGGAAGTTAATTTGTCGAGTTTTTGAGTTATTTCGTCAGTATGGATCTGATTTGGGAGGCTAGTGTTGGGTAAATTGCAAGATTTGGTACAAACTATAAAGCATTGCATGGAACATTTTTGGGTGAATCTGAAATAAGCAAGGCTTTGTCAGCAGGAAGAATCAATTGCTCCATTATAATCTTATTTTAACAGAGCAAACAAGCGCATCGGTCTGAATTGAAAATCACTCATTTTCATGCTTGAAAAACAGGGACAGGGAATGCGTCAAAGTCATAGTCGTTGATTGTAATGTACAGTGGTTCTTCTAATCTTTTCTTCGACATGGGCTCATAACAGATAAACAGGTTGTTTTGATAAGCGGTCTCAACTCATCAAATAGTGTGTATACAAATTATAGAACTTTCTTTTGAACTTTTATGTCATCAGAAAGACTTGTGAGTGACTTTGTGATTTATTTGCAAAAGTTGTTATCTAACCACAATAGTCACTAATATTACAGTATTTCCCCAATAACAGGCTCATCACAAATCACCTGGACTAGTTGGGCGGTGCATGAGTAGGCAACTCAGTGTTGTTAACTTATAACCCCCAAACCTACCAGACCAAATAACCCTGATGACTAATTTTATATGCAAATGCATGTGTGATAGCTGTCTTAATCTGATTTCAAGCTCAAAAATGATACCAAGAAACCTGTTCCTTTACAAACACTTTATGTGGTCTAGGTAGCTCTTCCATAAGAACAGCATAAGGCAACTTAACTAAAGTGACAGCAATACCAACATTTGAACATCATTTCCTGTAAAACAAATCCCTGTTTTTTCTATCAGGTTGTGCTGCGACATTCGCCTGGTGGATTGTATGGCCATTTGAAGTGATGAAGAATCAAATTCAAGGCGGATATTATGGAGACAGGTGAGTAGTCAACGTACTAAAGCTGTAGGGTGAAGTAATTATTTCAAACCTATTATGTAAAAAGATCTTATAGCAGAAAGGTCAGCCATATTATTTACTTTAGCCACTTTGGCCTTGTGAAGATCCTGTTCCCTTAACATATATCTGAATCATTACAGTGTTTTTCTATTGATTTGAAGGAAACTATCAGTTCTGGAGAGGATGAAGTTGACTATTAAAGATCGCGGTGGTTTCTTAGGGCTTTATCGCGGGATTGGACCCGGAACGATACGCAGCTTCTTAGCCAATGGTACTAGTATGATAGTAATGGTTCATGCACAAAAGAAAGTAACTGCTATGGGCTGGCGAGATTCTCCAGAATCAAAACTGGAAGAGGAGGACTGATTAATAACCATTTATGTTATTTATTTGATCGAGTACATCCAAGCTGGTAAGCAAGCCGCAGAGATGGGGTAACTTTTCACTCCAACGATTACTATTATCGTAATAAATACACTTTTTAATAGGATTGTACTCAAATCTACCGCTACCATATATACAACCTTTAGTTCTAACAACATATGTTATACATTGACGGTGCCAAGATACAGAAGTATTAGTTCCAAGGTCTGTTTTGCATTATTACCTGGTAAATATAGTTCAGCACAGTACTTTTTGTTCCATTGATGTACTGTTAGCAGGTAAGAATTCTGATCTCTGAAACCACTTAAACCTAAGAGGATGAATTCTCCTCTCTTACATATCACGTAAGATTTTAAAGCTGGTAGAAATTGTGGTTTCCTCATACAATTGAGCAGATTTTTAACTAAACGTAAAATCTCAGCAACATATTATTTTTTTATGAAATGCGATTCTCGAAGAATTAAGATTTATTGTCTAGGATGTTCGTTTTTCCGTAGAAAATTAGATTATATTATTAATAAAACATTGGAAAGGTTTCTATTTTTTTTGTTGATCAAACTATGTTACTGAGTGTCTGCAACTGTCAGCCATCATACTGAGGTCAATTTCATATTGTTATGGTCTAAATTCATTCATTGTGTCAGCATGATGGAGATACAAGTTTTAAAATTTAATATTGAGGAGACAGGGCAAGGAAGAGTCTCGGGCAGGCTCTATGGGTTGGGTCAGTCTGACAATCTGAGTAATATGGTACGGGAATTATTGTGAGATAGTGAAAAATATTATTTGTTCAATCTTCAACTACTGATATGTTTGGGTAGAGGAAAACTACTGTATCTCACTCAACAATATTGTATCTTTTATTGTCCAAACCGTTTCAAACCGACACCAATAGATGTAAAAGGTCACTGTCATCTATGGTGATAATGTCTCCTTATAGAAGCTACACCAGCTCTCATTTGGTAGGAGATTGAACATCCGCAACAGTAGCCCAGCAGTTTGGTGCACTTAATATTATCTGTTTTATTTATGGTTCTATTGGCATTTTTTTTGCAGTAGGTTCTCTTTTTCATGGGTCTGCTAGAGTCATTCCCATGCTTGGTTACTATCAGTATACCAAACAGTCTTTTGCCTTTTATCACCTCAAAAAATGTTTCACTGAACAGGTAGGTCATGGAATAATTGATAATATTGAATTACTGTTTGCATCTCATCACAGAGTAATGATATATCCTTACTCTGTGAACTCATCTACCAAAATGAGAAGATCACATTGCTACAACCTTGATAATTATCTATCAAAACACAATCACAATAGTAATATAATATATTTCATATTATAGTCACTTATCCAAATCCTAACCTTACATAAACAAGACTCTTTGAATGAGCATTAGTTTTTTCAACCATGGGCATGCGACCTGAAAACTCACAAGCCATTCATTCATGTGCATGTTTCAAGACCTGCAATTCACACCAAGCCAAAAATTATTCTAATTATTTTAAAACTTCTTAATGGCAGCAAATCTCATCTATTTCATTTCAATCCTGATGTGAATCCAGCATTGATATATGGATGGTGGCCATGTAATGATGACACAATGAAAAAGACATCAAGTTTTTTATTTGTATTTATACATTATTATAAAAGAATGGCAGATCACAGTTGGAGATGATTCAGAAGCTATGCCTTTCATTGTCAGACTGTGATGATGATTAAAATAGACATCTCTTGCCACTTGGCCTTGAAGAACTATTCGTACATCTTGAGATTTGCTGTCTGACCGATGGAAATGTAATATCCAGTGCATATGTTGAAACCATTGAATTCCATATCTGGAATAGCATCATTAGCTTTCTTTTGCAAAACAAAGGGCTTGCAAAAATAGCCAGTCCCTAGTAGCAATCTAGAAATGCCCTAATCATCGACACTGTATGGGGTATAATTACTGTTTGCAATTTTGTAAACAAGACAATTACTCAGGCTAATTATTCATGCTACTAGGGACAGCCAATCAGATAACAGTCAGATGGGTCCCTGTGTTTAGTGTCCTAACCGTATAACGCTATGATACTATTACCATTCTAAGAGAAGAATCTAATTCAGTGGTTGAAACAATACAAAGCATCCTCAAATACAACGCCTGACACGAAACATTTTAAGCCCCTCAGTCTAACAACCTCATACCAACAAAGTTTCCTGTTTCAATATTTTTAGTTTTATTATTTGTTACACATGGTCCAACATTTTCTGACGTGTATTGATCAGTGACTTGTAAAATTGATATCATTCAACTTCACTGCCTTTAAAAGTATTAATATATCAGTGTTAGTTAAGGTTTTGAATACAACACCAGTTTATAATATGCTCAAAATTCTCAAAAAAGTATTGCTTGGCTGTATATCGCCTGTCACCAAAAATCGTACATAATTTCAGCATCAGTAAAGGTCACTCTTCTGTAACAGAAGTATTAGCGTGAAAAAGAGATTGGATTAATATAATAAATGAAAATGACTGATGCACAACTCAGGTGGGATAAACCCTGAAATGAATGAAATAAACTGCAAAAATAAGAATTAATGTTCTGTACAACCATCGAAAGAGATGAAGGGCAACTTATGGCGTATTATACAGATAGAGTGTGGACTTGCAGCGATTGTCAGCCACAGTACAATATAAGGTGATAGAATGGCACAGCTATCAAAGCGAAATAGACGTAGTAGATAAGTCATTATGATGTGTCTCACATCTGTGCCTTTTGTCAGCAGGGTGTATGTGGGACAAAAATGTGAACAGCTGAAAACAGAATTTGGTGTAAAAACTTTGGATAGTAAAAAATTACTGCGTCTCATGTCATCAGTAGGCAGAACAGTTGATTGTTTCCCTCTCAGATCATTAGAATGTTTTGTCACTTTGGTCTGATGGTGCCGGCAGCAGCAGAATTTCTAGCACGCTGACGATACACAGAATTATCAGGTCTATTTAACCCTGATGTTGAGCTAAATCGATCTGTCTCTACCCTGACTTGTCGCCGGGAGTGATCCCAGCGCTCTCTGTGATAGCTGGAGTGGTTGCGCTCCAAGTTCATCCTACCAAGTTGGTCATCATATCTATAACAAGAATGCACAGCTCTAATAAATTCCCACTGGTATAACTGCATCATTTTAAAATGACCGGATTTGTAGCTGTTTGAAACCAATGTCTGAAAAGTTATGCCCAGTTTGAACATTATTCAACTATCACTGGATCTCACCTGGGTTTCTCCAAACGGCTGGGGGATAGTGGTTTCCGCGATTGTGGTTTTAAGGTTACTATCAGCTTCTTTGCCTGAGGGAAAGAAATTCGAAGACAAGATTAAACAAAGTGTCATACACCATTTTTTTCAGCGGCTTTCAAAGTAGATCGTGATTGTTGCATTTACACTATTGATAGGAAAACAAGCAGAAATTCTACATCAAAAATGAAAAAACGGAAAGCAAATGTTCAGCAAAGAATTTTTGACAATTGAAAGTCTTACCTCTTCAACTATCGGAGCTATCTGTGTAGGAACATTACTACTCCGAGAGTGCAAGAGCTTTGTCTGATCATCGAATGTCTCTGGTACCTTCTTTCCTAGCCTAGATGCTACTGAACCTACTGGGATAGCAGGAGATTCCCAGCAGGCAGAATTCGGGGTTGGCAGCAGGGGCTTCTTATATTGGTAATGATTAGGGGGAGAGTGCGACCTTGCTTCAGTGCCCTCCATAGGTAGTTTTTGGCCTAAACGTGAAGCAATGTTACTCTCTTTAGGGGGAAGCTTTTTGCCAAGTCTTTCATTTAATGATTTTGAAGTGTTTATAGTTGGGGTAGGGAGAAGGGGAGAGGGCACAGGGCATTGGAGTTCTGAGTTTTTCTGAGCTAGAAGAGCAGTGGCTTCTTGAAAAGATAATTTGTTTTCTTGAACTAACTTCGCGAGATCATTAGCTAAATTGTAATTAGGGGGACTTTCCTGCCTTGAGATTTTCGTGCATGGTTTTTCATCATGAACTGCTTTCCGTTTCTCACTTGGCACACTTGAAATTGCTGGTAATTGTGGCGTCTGTAGCTTGGAGCTATGGAGCACCTCCTCTTCTTTCAGGGGGCCTGGGACGGTAGATACTTTTTGAGTGTCATCACTTTCTTTTCTCAATATTGAAAGATAGGCGGAAACATCATCTCTTATTGTGTCAGACTGTTTGCCATCACTGATAGCTTTAGTAAGTTTAGCATGTTGTGGTAACATGACACTTTTGATGTTGGTGATATTGTCCTCTGTTTCACAAACTTCATTTCCAAAGAGGCCATCATAGCTGAGGACAGCCCTTTTTTTCTGAATGGGTTCTTGATCTATGCAAACAAATGCTGCGTTTCTGTCCTCTGTTATCGTGTCAGACTGTTTGCCATCACTGATAGCTTTAGTAAGTCCAGCATGTTGTGGTAATATGACATTTTGGATGTTGGTGTTGTTGTCCTCTGTGTCACCAACTTCATTTCCAAAAAGACCATCATAGCTGAGGACAGCCCTTTTTGTCTGAATGTGCTCTCGATCTTTGTGAACAAATGCTGTGCTTTTGTCGATTTGAGTGGATATGTCTTTCTCTACTTTCTGGACAATTGGTGGCTTAGAAGATCGGACGGATTTGATCTTTGCCAGTATAGAAGATACATCAATCTTACTGGCACTCTTCTGAACCTTCTGTGGCTCTTTGCTGCTCATGTTCACATCTAGATTCAAGGGAGTAGAAGCCATGCTAATAGGTTTATCTTCGATTACATGATTAGTGATGTCACTGGAATTGGCTTGTTTATCCAACACATTTGCACTGGTTTTCGTGTCGGTACTCTGACCTGATGATTGTCCGATTTCCTGGTCGTTTGTACTGTGGAGAGGGCCAACTTCTATCACATTTGAGACAACAGGTGTCATTATTTTGGTATGCGGAGAGACGGGACTACCATCAAGATATTCTGTGCCTATATGTTTGTCCAAATCACCTTGGACCAAGTTAGTGAAGACATTGCATGGTTTGACTTTCTTTTCTACATTGGATGTATCTTGTGATATATAAGAGTCAGTTGATGTGCTTGGAATTACATTCTCATGATCAGTGTCTTCACTGGTCAAGGCCAATATTCCGTTCTGGGAGGTGGAAACAGTAGAACTACATTTTGGACCTTCATCTTGGCGAATTTCCTCCTGCTCATCCTCCGACTTTTCATGCCCAAACATTTCAGAGGTTTCCTCACATGTCATATGTAACTCGATGCAGCTGCCAGCCTCATTCTCACCAACATCTGAATAGCATTTCCCATTCTCTGATGTTTCATCAGCTTCGCATGGCTTGTCATTGATGATGTTTATTTTCACGAAACCGACTACACTTTTATTTGGTAACTTTATGCCTAGAGCTGTGCTTTGTATATCATCCTCTTCCGTTTTACATTGCAAGCTGTCTTTGCCACACATTATATCTGTATCACCGAATGTTTCACCAGCCTCTATTAAACCATCGTTTTCCTCTTCTTTATCAGTAGGATCATCATTATAACTCTCAATGGGAACCTCTTCATAAAGCTCCAGCACAGAATCAGGGATTGAGGTATACTCGGACAAGGGCTCATTTCTATCCAAATTATTTGGTTCTTTGTCTGCATAAAGACCATTGGTCCCACCACAACTCTCATGAGTATTGGTATGTCTGTTTTTCCTCTCGGGACCCAATGAATCAGAGTCTGAGCTGGCCAAATCAAATGGCAAAGGGGATGATTGTTTATTGTTGCTCACGAAGTCGGAGGAATCAGTCTGTATAATAGGAGCAGAGAGTTGAGACTCATCGTGTATCATATCTCTCAGTCCAACAGGATCACAGGATTGGGTGTCATCTGAGAGATAATGATCAGGCGGTTGGATACAGTTGGTGTCTGAATGATTCGCTGAGCCTGAAATGTTAGCGGCCAGAGTCACTGATCCTATAACATTACTGATACAAGGGACTTTAACATTTTCTTGCACATCAATAGACTTGATGTCTGAAAGGTCATTATTCACTTGCTGACCAGGTTCTGAGAAACTGTAAGCTTTGGTCCGAGTGGTGATTTGGTCACTTTGGTTAGAGTCAGCTTCTCCATGAAGATCAGTGATTTCAGATGCCTCATGAAGTTTTCCATCTTTTTTCCCGCATTCCGGTGTACTGATAGGAAACTCTGTAAGGGGTTTTTCTTGAAGAACAGTGATTTCAGTTGCCTCTTCAACTAACCGTTCCTTTTGCTTCCCACTAGTATCGAATATATCCGACACTGCATGTTTTGCAGTTGAGCCATTATGCACATTTTGAGAGCATCCTGGTGTGTCTTCTTCATTACTAACTTCAGTCTCACCCACTCCTGTAGGTGGACATGTGTCTCTGTCAGCCCCATCTACACTGGAGTCACTGGAGTCAGCCGCCCCATCTACCATTACTAATTCAATAATGTCTCTTCTGGGATTTGACTCTATGAAGATCACATCCTCTTCATCTGAGGACAGTGTATGCGCTGCTCTTGCACGCATATTCAGGGGCCTACCGCCAAGAGGTGTGGATTGTTGTGTCTGCTGCTTGTCCATTTTGATATTGAATCTGATGTTTCTCGAAGGTTGGGTCAGATTCAATTCACCATCAAACATCTCTGCTAAGGATAAGAAATGGTTCCATATATGTAGTAATTGGGACGCTGAAGCTCACACGAATGGCTAGCCACAGTCTGTGTCTTCATGAGGAACAGTAATAATATATAGCTCAATAGTCAATGAGGTTTAGGCAGAATAGTTGAACAGGATAGATAGAGCGCTCGTCAGGACGGATAGATTGAGCGCTCGTCAGGACGGATAGATAGAATTGTGATAGGGATACAGGGAGAAAAGACAGAATGAGGAATTGTACTATCGGGATACCGTGGCATAGAAAGATGCAGCTGTTGTTGAGTGTTCCGCTCAGGAGTATTTTAAGAAAGGGGTTACAAGGCAGTGCCCTGTTTTTCCTAGTTAGATTAACATTAGGAGAGGGGGAGACAAGACAGGTTTAATAAAGCACCAGTAGCCCAAGGTACGTAGAAATACAACAAGCATGAATTTATCTCCCCATAACCACTGATAAGATCTTACAAATATTTCTGTGTGGTTAAAGTATTATGAGGCAATTGTTTTCAAACACAACTTATTTACATGCCACCTGATCTTTACTGCATATCCTGATATCCTGTAACCATTCACGCTAAACAACAATGGAAAGGAACCACTACAGCACTTCATGGCACACTAGCAAATCCACTACTGATTCAAGCAGGCGTATTCATGGGCCTAGCCATCCAAATAGACCATTCATATTCAAGTTTGTTAACTGGCAGATTAAGCAGGATTCTCAGAATCTACCTCCAGTGTGAACCAAGCCAACAGAGCAACAGGCAGAGTATAACAATAGTCAACTTGCATTATCTTTAGTTTGTTGATTGACACAATGCAGTAGATAAGGTAAAATTGCAACGCTATAGATAATTTTGATTGTTGATTTCAACCCAGAAGCAGAAAGTTATAATGCAGAGATCAAAGATTGACCTCTGACACAATAACGATTAAAATCTAAAATATCAAATGTTTTGGGATGCTTCTTTTAACGCTATTTGAACAAAAATCTGCTAATCTTAGCTTAGAGATGTGTGCTGTTTCCAATAACGATCTATTGCATATACCATCTAAAGACCATATACCATTAATATTATACATGTATTCAGAATTTCAGAGGAAAAATCATAACTTAGCATTTAATGACAAAAAATTCAGCCTAACTTGCAGACTAGAGAAACTTTTGAAACCATTAGTAGGAATTGTTACTCATGAGCCCTTTATAACACCTAGTCGAAAATTAGGCTATTATAGCAGTGTTTTTACAGGATTAGCAATGCCCGCTGCCTAACTCAGCTGTCACTGGATAGGAGTGTTGACAGCGCAAAGCAGGTATAGCTAACAATACAGAGAGTGATGTCACATCGGATATGGGAGACAGCAGAGCAGTATAACATGCAAAGGGTGCAAAACTGAAAAACAACATAACATGTAACATCGCAGGCGATCAACGTGACAATCTAGTCAGCAGCTCTTAATTTTAATTCTTGGTATAAGGACAGCTTATTCATTCAAATCACAAGTATCAATCATTACGCATGTACTAATGCATGTACTAATTTTCTCGCAGAGATTAATTAAGTATAATGTAGTATTTGCATTTCAAAGGCGAGTTAAACTTAAAGTCAACATGGCTGTTTCTTAACTGATTTGTTTGATATATCAATCCTCCGCTTAATTTAAAGTTACCTGACAGCCAAGTGATTACCTGGGTTAACTAAGCTATCCATTTTATCTATAACCTCAGGCCGGATATGTCTATACAAGTCAGGGGTGGGCGTAATATTCACTATATGCTCAGCACTCTCTGTCCGGTCGCTATTACTATAGGCTACACCAAGAATCAGTGTGTGAACTTCATCGGCCTCATTAAATCCTTCTCTAGATGGTACATCCCTACAAACAAGAACCGCGACAGCTTATCACTAGGACTACCTGTCTTACCAATGAACTAAACCTTAAGGAGGTTTAGTTCATTGGTCTTACTTACCAATCAGAAGCAGTATTTATATATGTTAATATATCTCACTCTCTCTCACAAAGTTTCGCCTCACTTGAAAGATGCTCAAATCTTTTTGCTTATTCACATAGTATGAAGTATTGCTGTTTTTTTGTCACATTCCAAGAAGTTAAATGAGACACTACTGTCTTGTTAACAAACCTTACTAGTAAGTAAAAGGAAGTGTCAACTAAACAAAACTGCTCAGCACTGCGAGCTCAAAAAGCTGATAAGCATAGGCTCAGATCCTAATTAATGGCTGTCTGATGAATAGACCCCCCCCTCCCCCCGCCCATAATTATTTTCTTTCTAGTGAACAACATAGCCAAGCACTAGTGATGAAATGCATTCTAATGGTTAACCTCATGTAGCCAACGTCAATGCTTTTTTCAAAAATCTATATCATAAACAAATAATGGATGAATGGATATGGATTAAATAAATGTCAATAATAGAGACACCACCATTTAAAATCATCCAACTATAACATAAAGTACCCAGTTCATTATGCAATCATGTGCGGCAATTTTTGCAGCAGCAACCAATGCCTCATCGCTCACTTCGGTAATCAGAATGTCGCACAGGGAGCAAAAAAAACTTCCTCAAGTGGAGACAAATTGTCAAGTATGGAAGACCATGGTATTGCTGAAATCAACACAGAAGGGGGGGGGGGGGAACCATACACTACTATCTGGACTATCCAGATTTTACCTTGGGAACCAGTTTTTGATGTGATGCCATGAAAACAGAATGAGGATGTAGCCAAAAATGACTCCTAAAGTCGACGGATAATTACATGTCAACGATGTGACTATGTCTAAGAGAAAACCCAGTTTCATCCAATCTGACACGTCTATGCCAAGGGGGAGCAACTCCAAACTCAGGCAGATGGGATCTGACTAGCCTTATCCCAAAAAAGAAGGCTTTGAGATAAGGCTAGATCTAACTTGGTCTACACTAGTAGTGCCAATGATATCACATTGATCACTAACTCAGCCCTATCTTCAAGCAGGGTAAAATGCCAAGCAAAAAACCAACCCTTCAATAATAGCATAACTTACCGTTGATGACAAATAAACCCAAAAAACCTAACTTGGGGTGTTGAGTATTAGATAAACATTATTGGCACACTTGTCCATAGCAGCATATCCTGTCATCCGGTTTTGATATCATCATAGTAATATAACAAATCACAAACAAGGAAAATCACAGCAAAAAAGAAGTAGGCGGCCGAAAACCCCTGCAGACACCAGCAATCTGTTACCTACGTTCAGATATCCAACTATGCTTTACTTACTTATTGAGGAGTTCTTTAGCCAGTGTATGCGGTACACACATACAGTGTTTATTCAGAGGGCAAGTGTCATCAGGAAACACTGATTTGCTCGGAATAGGCTCCGAGGTCATCTCAGCGAACACAGTCAGGTTGGCTACCTCATCACCTCCCCGTACTATGGCGTGACTGAACACTGGATTATTTATATCATATAAATGTGCCCTCTCCTCAGCAGAGTCCAGGAATGCATCCACATAAGCTATAAATTAATAATAGGAAATTTTAGGTTCAGGCTGGATATAAGAAGAAGAAATCCTAGGCGACATCCACACTGATGACGTGATATACTATTGCATGTATATCTCTGAACGATAGAGAGTGAACTTCACTTAGCATGAGTACCATCCCCAGGAATTTGGTGGGACGACGGAGTTCAATTTTACTAATTAGGGGCAGGTACATGTTAGGAACTCCTACTAAATTGACTCTAACGATCAGAGATACACATGTTAATAGTATAGTCTAGATGTCAGTGTGCCCGACATACTTTTATTTAGGCTTGACCTTTATTATATCTTGGAATGAATAAATTAGAGATAATTTGAGTACCGTTCTGCATTTCCAAGGTTGTAAATGTAATATCATAAATTATGATGCCAGGCTGAATTTGTTATAAAAAAGACATTATGAGCCTGTGATTTTCAGGTGCTAGTTTCATGCCAACTAAGACCTAAAATAAAACACATACATGTAACATCTACCTTAATACCTCACCTATTAGTCCCCTGACTTATAAGTGAAGGCGGCTATAAGAGAGGAGCATATAGGCGCGGCTATCATTTGAAGCATTTTTATATTTATATTGGACCAAATTCGCCACTTGTAAGCGAGGCCGAATAGCTCAGTGTGTAGAGCTCAGTGTGTAGAGCGTCTGCCTTGTAAACACGGTGCTAATTGAGTGTTGTGGGTTTGAATCCAACGAAATCAGTCCTTTTTTCAAAGAGGTGCCTTATAGCTGTGGGGTGCTTTTTAACTAGAGCATTTTTATTTTTTCCGAGGGAGGTGCTTCACTTATCAGTCAGCGACTTATAGGTGAGGTATTACGGTACACACAATCTCGATTAAGTATTCTGTATCGATAAATACCTGAGGCTGATGAAGGGTCCTCCGGGAGGCTTATTGATTTGTTACTGATGATAAACTTTACACATTTATGTACCTTCTCCAGTTCGTCGATACTGAGGCTCTGAATTCTCTTCTGCCATTTTGTAAGCACTAAAATATCAAAGTGTTACTTATGTGATCTTATTTGTGAACATTGTTATTAATTGCAGCCAAGACGGCAAGAGTCGGGAAAAAAAGTATGGCAACTATCTTAAAATACAATTTACCCATTATCGCGAAGGAATTATCATAAGGGTTTTTGGATTTGTCAGATGAGCAGAGGCAGGCTTAAATACGTTAAATGAGTTCCTAAAGGCAAGAGGCTTACAACAATGCGTGATATGTTTGAATTTGCCAAATCTTGCTATAAAGTTTTCAGCCAATCATATTGTTTCAGTTACAGTCGATGACTGTAAATATTTATTTGTCATACCTTTGTTTGCGAGAGGGTCATGTGTTGGGTGACTTGTAATCTCTAGTAGCGAACTGGAAGAAGAGAGTATACAACATCAGTACTAAATTTAATACGAGTACAATGAGATCCCAGTAATAAGCAAACTACACAAAATAAGAAAGAAGCTGAAGGAAGGGAGAAGAAGCCATTGAGAAAGACAGGGGTACAGCAATGTTTATTTCATTATAATTGAAAGAACATACACATTTCCATTATCTGCATGAACGGATGTTCAAGATTTATAAGTTTTTGAGGCTGAGATTAAAGATTTTGGAGCTTTTTCCACCACCAAGCATAGCAAAATCAGATATATTGCTTTCATATGAAAGGTAACATGGAGTAACAGCAAAGCCGAATACATTAACCCTGTTCCTTGGACAATTGAGAAGAGAGACAAGGATGAGAAGTAACAAGGATTTAACCCTTGTCAGGCCTGTTGTGTTGGTCATTGTTGTAGAAACCACACCAGTCAACAGTTTGAGGAGAAGTAAGGAAAAGTATTCTGTTTGATATCCAACTCTGATTCCCGCATACGTTACTTCGCGTTACGCTACTATCATGGAATATTTCAGCTCAAATAAATTGAATGCAAAGATAACCATGGCAATGAGAAATTTCAATGACAGTCCGAAAGCGAGTGAAAATTGTACAGACAAGAGTGCAGTTTACCTCAGTAAAGAAGTTCTGAATAATAAGAAAACATTTTGTGAGTTTTAGACATCATATCCCCAAAATCTCAAATTATTTTACAAGTGAATCCGCACACCCAAGTAACTCCACACAGAGAAGTAACTCCAAACACCCAAGCTGATGGTCTTCCGCAAGTAACACACATAAAAAAGGAACAAACCCCTTGACATTGAACTTCACAGGAAAACCAGAATGAGATAAGGTTTTAAGGGGTGCAGAAACATAATAATTATCACCTCTGTCAGATGCTTTAAAGAACGATTATCAACTGAGAAAATTATGATTGCAATGATCTAACCTGGCTGGTTGCACTGAATTTCCTTGGCCCTCCGAGGCTGAGCTTGGGCCTGCTGAAGCCAATGATGTGGATGACATCTGAGTGGCTTCTACCAGTGATCCAGAAGATTCTTTCATTGTTAGTTCCACAGTATTATTAGATGATTGAGAGCTACTAGTGGCTGATGATCTGGCTAGAGGAGAGTCAATTCTTGTCTTGTGATGAGGGCTATTAGACAGACTTGATTGGGCTTGCCTATGTGGACTGACAGGAGAGCCTTTACCACTCGGAGTATATGGCAAGCTTGTCTGGGATTTTGAAGCAGGAGATCTCCTTCTCCTGGTTGGACTGGCTGATGACCTCCTAGGTGATCTGCGGCGTCGGGCTGGCGAGGATTTGGAGCTTCTCTTTGATACAGGTGATGAACTCCTCCTCCTACGCTCAGGAGACCTGCTTCTTCTTGCTCTAGTTCTACGAGGCGAGCCTGGAGAGAAGTTTCTTCTCCGTTTGTCTCTAGATGGACTCGGGGATCGCCTTCTTCTGTATCGTGGTGGTGTTCGTGACCGGCTACGCCTTGGAGACCTCGATCTGCTCCGCCTTGGAGATCGGGATCTGCTTCGTCTTGGAGAACGTGATCTGCTTTGCCTGGGAGATCTCGATCTGCTATGCCTCGGGGATCGTGAGCGACTGCGCCTGGAGCGTCCAGGGCTCCGGTGTCTGACATGCTGAGGACTAGATGATCGGCTTCGAGATCTTTTGACAGCGTATCTTTTCGGCAGAAAAGGAACGTCTCTTTCTTCTCTCAAACGAGCAGCCTTACTTGCTGTGCCAGCTGGTGAAAGTCTACCTCGTTTTTCCCCCTTACTTACTTCATTGCTGTCACCAAATGATAGGTCAGGGATAGGGGCTGCATCAATGTTGCTATTGAGCAGCGGTGTATTGTCAGTTTTCTTCTGCACGACAAGACTCGAAGGAAGTTTCACACCTTGGAGTAGATCAAGACCTCCAACAACTGCAACATCCTGATTAGTGGGCTCAATTAGTGCGGGTGAGGTAGTTGGCTTATCTAGTGAAGTCTTTTGGACAACAAGGCTGGATGGTAATTTGAGAGTTAGATCGGCTCCATGGAATTTCAAGAGATTGTCATTCTCACAGCTCTTTGGAGCCTGGATTACTGGGGGCGTTGCGTCAGTACTTTTTGATGATTTTGACCTCATGGCAGGTGTAAAAACTAAACTTAGTGGCAACTGCATCTTACAAGAAACTTTTGCTTCATTTGTGTGATGTTTCAGCTCTGAGCTCGTCGCTGTCATGCCCATATTATCAGCATCACCTGCCCCATGGACAAGACTTTTTGGAAGATTAGATACAAGGTCTCCCGATATAGCCGGGAAACCTAAATTGGATTGATTTGATGACTGAAGAGAGTCTTTGGTTCCACTGTATGCTGAGGTTTCACACTCGACAGATGCTCGCTTTGATCGCACAAAAGATAGCGGTACTTCAACCTTCAGTGATATGTCACTATTTCCGCTCAAACTGGTTTCTTTTGCTCTGTGCTGCTCAGCACTTGTTGTTGAAGACTTTGCAGTAGTATTGGAACTTACACCACCAGCACTTGCCGGAAGCTTCACAAGGCTGCTTGGCAAGGATATTTTTGAGAGATCAGGCAATCCGGAATCTTTTTTCTTGGTTTCATTGTCAATGGTACTGGTGTTAGATGTTTGTAGAAGAGACGCAGGCAGATCGATCAAATTAACATCTTTGATTGTTTGATCAAAAAAACTGGATACAGACGATGCTAAATTTTCCTTTGCAGGTTGATATAGACTTTTCTTGTCATCGTCAGTTTCATTGAATACTGAGGAACCACTCAATTTGAATGGCTCTGGCTTTTTTGCAACACTAAAGCTCAGCTTTCCACGCCCTGCACCAGGTTTTTGGCTCGTTGTATGAGCTGATGCCTCAGGCGGGTCCAATGGACTTTTTTTCTGCCTCTCATCTTGCTTTGGATAGCTTGCCTCCGATAATATACTTCCACGCCCTGCACCAGGTTTTTGGCTTGATTTATGAGCTGATGACTCAGGCGGGTCCAATGAAGTTTTTTTCTGCCTCTCGTCTTGCTTTGGATAGCTTGCCTCCGATAATGTACTTTTGTCATCGTACCATGAGGGTTCATTTGTTGTGTGTACTGGAGAACCAAGTCCTGGTAGCTGGTAGGAATGAGAGTATCCTTGCGGGTGGCGAGTTGGATACGCACCCCCATAAGATGGAGGCGAATATCCGACCAGCCATCTGGGAGATGACCTGGATGTCTGGCCAGCTGACCAGGGTCCATCAAGTGATTGAGTGCCAGTAGCTGCAGAAGGTGCTGAACTACCAGTTAGATAATGACCTGTGTAATACTCTCCTGATAATTGTTGGGGTTCGGGATCAGGTAGTAGAGGTTGTCTTGTGACTATCGGTGGTCCTGTATGAGAGGATTGCTGGGTTTCACTAGGCTCAGGGTCAGGTAAAAGTGTGACCTTTGTTCTCTTAGGCGGGTCATCTAATAATGGTTTGGATTGTTTGGTCTCTGTCGATGGCTGAGTATCTCGGTTAGCGGCAGAGTTGGCAACGAGCCTGGAGCAGTCATCATCGTCTGAGGATGACTCAGTGACTTCTCCTTTGTCTTTCTCTCCTTGTTTTGCTGTGGGAGAGACATCCGGTAAGGGGATAGAAGCTGTTGATGATGAGGCAGACTTATTGACTTGTTCTACCCTTGCTGGTGCTGTGTTTACTTGCCTGGGTTCTGACATGTTGACTGCGTAAGGGAAACTATCTGGTTCTGCCAGAGAAGAACCCTCTTCACCACTGACTGTGGAACCCTCTCCTGCTGCCTGCTTGGCTAGATTAGACAGCAATGTGCTCAGAGTTTCTGCAAGTGCATCTGT
This sequence comes from Membranipora membranacea, assembly GCA_914767715.1. Classification (NCBI taxonomy): domain Eukaryota; kingdom Metazoa; phylum Bryozoa; class Gymnolaemata; order Cheilostomatida; family Membraniporidae; genus Membranipora; species Membranipora membranacea. Next base: position 13,144,842 of record OU612065.1, on the reverse strand, counting down.
GGGATTTAGGAGAAGCTTCTTTAGTTTTGCAGGGTCGGTAGATGACAGTGCCTTTGGTGGTTGTATTGGACCTTTCAAAGTCTTTGAGGTGCTTGGTACTATCGGAGGAGGTATGGGAGGTGGTTTCAGGGGTGGCACAGAATGTACAATGGTTTGTGATGGTGCAGGTACTGAAGTTGGAGCAGGTACTGAAGTTGGAGCAGGTACTGGTTTTGGAGCAGGTACTGGTTTAGGAGGAGGTACTTGTTTTGGTGGAGGTACTGGTGTTGGAGTTATTGAAATTGGAGTTGTCTCTGCAGCCTCTAGCATTGCATCAATGTCCATATCGTCATTTGAATCTGAGCTCTTATTTTCCCTCTGAGATGAGGCCGGATCTGGTGGTATTAGCGGTATCACAGTCTCCATGACTTTAGCTTCCTGGGCTTGTTTGGGCTTAGAAAGAGCGGGCGGTCGCACAAGCAGTGCTTGTGGCATTTGCAACTGAGTCTGCTGCTCAGATGGCATATATCCTACTTGATCCGGCTCTTTAGGAACAGTCCCTGGTAAGCTGTCTCTCCTAGGCTTCTCGGTGAACATGGGAAGATCGGGAATTCTAGCGTAGCCCTTTTTAGAGTCGATAACGGGTTTAAGTGACTGAGCGTCTACTCTAGCTGCAGTAGCAGAGGTTTGATACGATGATGATGTTGATGGTACCTCATCATCAGTGGACCGTGATTTCATAGGTAGCGCCTCCTTTCTGACATTTTCCAGGTGGACCTGTTTTCTTGTGGCAAATAATGCGGAACTGTCAAATTCCCATGTGTGGAATGTATTCTTCTCTAGATTAAAGCACACTGCCTTCTTGGTTGGAGGAGGAGTATCAGTATCCGCTCTCTTGTCAGAATTTGAAAAAGCTGTAAAAATTATAACGGTAGTTAAATGTTTGCAGGGGTAACAGACTGAGCATGTTCTAAAAGTTTATAGCTGAGCCCTGAGTATCATACCAAATGCTACTTCGGGCTACAGACAGACACCATAAATTTACCATAAGGCAAGCGCAGTACGTTTTGACAGACCAAAACTATCCCAACAATTTTCAAAGCATTTCATATCTCATTGGATTTATTTAGAAAAAATTATGGGCTTTTCTCACATTTGAAGTATGGATTTATGGTCAACTTAGTGATAGACATAGTATCACACAACAGTACCTGCAGTAGATGTTTGCTTAGTGCCGACCGTGTCATCTTTAGTGACTGGTTTAGACCTGCTTGCTTTTCTCTTCAGAGACTTCTTTGTATTCTCTTCAGTCCTCAGTGATGCGAACAAGTCCACCTCTTCATATGTTGGTGTTTTTGGAGCAGTTTTGTCCGGTTTTGACTTGGACTGTGTTGTATTTCCTGTGTCTAGAGTTTTAGAACTGTCTTGGTATGTTGTGGTTTTGAGAGACGACTTGTCAGTTTTTGATTTTGGTTGTGTTGAACTATTGGTTTCACCAGGTTTGACATGCTCTTCGTGCATCTGGGTTTTCAGTGTAGGCTTGTCAGTTTTTGATTTGGATTGTGTTTTTCCATTAGCCTCTGAGGGTTTGACACTCTCATCGTAGGCATGCAGTTTCAGTGCAGACTTGTCAGTTTTTGATTTGGGTGGTGCCATACTGGTTTTGTCTGTAGGTTTCACACTTTCTTCATAGGGCTGAGTTTTAGGAGCAGACTTGTCAGGTTTTGACTTCAGTTGGCTAGTTGTATTGTATTTTTCCCTAACTTTGAAGGTCTCTGATTCACCCTGAGTACCCTTTAATTTCTCATGTTCTGGTTTCTTATTATCAGCTTCAGGCTTCAGCTTCAGATCTATTTTCCGTTTCAGCTCTATAGAACGGGAAAATAAGACACCAATCATATAAAACAATGTCAGAAAAGAAACAGTTGTTTGTTCACATGAATTTTAGACCCTGAATTCATTGCAGGCCACACAACAGATTTCATGGTAATGAAACATGTCAGAATGAGTCCTTTGCATGACAACAGGTTCTGTCATCAAAAAAGGGTAACCCAATGAATAATTGACTCTTATACTACATATGATGGGAGTTGAGATAAAAAAATCCTACCACTTTTGGACATTTTTTCCCTGAGAGCCTTCATTATGGCATGGCCTTGAGTCTTACTTGAGTCGTTACTATCATTATCAGCAGTACAACCGGTATTCTCTGAGGAAACTCGAGGGGTTGATACAGTAGGAGCAGTAGTGTTCTGTCGTCGGCTGTATGTTTTGGCCACAAATTTGACTGCAAAAAGCAATGAATTTGTACTGAAAGGTTCGGAGTAACAGTAAAATTAAATGGAAGGCGAGATCATGTACATCAATGTGCAGCATGCAACCTCAAGTCAACCAAATCGACGAAATAATTTCTCTAGTGGATGGTATTAGAAGATATCAGGCAAATCATAATGCTCTTATAATGAAGGTTTATAATAAGGAGGGAGCAGATACAATCCTGTTTCTTTTAACTCAAAAAAACCCTTTTCTTGTCTCATGAATACAAACTAACAAGATAGCATGCAACTCATGATGTGATGGTTCTAACAGCTGATATTTCTAGTTCAACAGTGGTTTCTTTGCTCATCATAATGATATTTAACAGCTTACCTTTGGTGGTCAACTCTGCCTCATCTGATGATGAGTCACTCTCTGGGTTATCTCCCATCACATGGGTGCTGAATACTACTGGGTCAAAGGTCACAGAATAGCTGGACACCGGAACATCTGTTGTGGAATAAAACATCAGCTACATACATTCTGTACTTGAACATACCATAATGCGAAAATTAGTCCTGATGCATGACTTTGTTGAGATATTTATGACAATATAAATGCGTGCAAATCTTATATCATAGCAACATGAAGAAGCAAAAGTTCCCTTCTTTTGAGCATTTATTCTTGTTTTCCTTGAAATACTGTGGGGTGATACGCCTCATACATAGAGTCATATAGAATATGTCTTTTCCTAGATGACTTTTTGATAATGTTTATACGAGTCTTTGGCTGCAGCTCAGTGACTATGCATAAGAGGAAAGGTGACGTCAAAATAGTTATGAATTGTAGTTGAGTCACACTAAAGAAAGTCTCACCAGTAAGGATTATTGTGTCCCAGCTTTACAAAAATCTTAATCTCAAAAAAATTTTTCCTGCTATGTAGAACCTCCATGGGGCATCATCACATCCTACATTCCATACCTGTCTTAACGATTCTGTGTGGAAACTCTAGCCTAGACAGATGTATTGTAGGTATAAGTGGGTGCTGCCATTGTGGGATCTCAGCACTTCCTCCAGTGAATGTATTGCTGGCTAGTGGAAGAGTTCCCGCGACATGCTTCTTTTCTGTTTCCTCAGTCTCATCTACCAAACATCATCGAACAATTATGATAAGGATAAGCAGATCAAAAGTGGAAAGGACAGTAGTGTTGTAATGACATCCCGGAGATTGAACAGACTCATGTGGAATGTTCCCTAGTTAGACAGTTAGCCAACCACCGTCTCTTCAATAAGCATATATTGACCGTATTGTGTTCGAGCCCTACTTTTGGTCCACTTACTACTGGGTCTTCACACCACAGGTAGGCTTCAACCTGCCAGCACACCGACTGCTTCTGCTTACAGAAGACAGATATTGTAACCTCACATGTGAGGAAACCAACGTTCTGCTGTTCATTCTTAGAAATCTGCCGTGTTGTGTCATGATCACCTGTTTTCAACAATGTCTGCACATTAAATAGATTTATAAAACATTCAGACTACACAAGATTTTCCCTAGTTTTACCCTTCAACAGAAGTAGCATAAATAACAAGCTAATAGGGAGATAACTCACAATCCGTATCCTCAGATCCCAGTTCTTCAATGACTGGTGCATCATCCCCGAGGAAAGTAGTACACTTCTTATCTGATAGATAGGCAGCAGTGTGGGAGAGAGCTGAACAAAGAAAGAAAAACAGCTGAATGAGCAGCAACAAGAGAATAGCAGAGAAAAATAGCATTGTGATGGTAACATGTTATTGGCTTTGCTTTGAGAACGTTTGAGCTTAGCAACTGGTCATTAAAATCAGTCAGGACTTCATATTTGGGTTTAAAGTTAAATTTTGAGTACTTAGAAAACTGCTAGGGACGTCCCCTCTACAAAGCCAAGATTTCCTTAACCAGAGACTAAATGTAATGTAGTTCCTAAGTGTCATTCTCTCTTTAACATCCAATATTTACGTATTTAAAACTTCCATAAAACAATATTACTTCTGTAATTGATCAACATCATTGTGACATTAAGGCCAGAATGTATCGCAGTGCAAAGTACTTAATGTGGTTTTCAACTAAATATTGGTAATTAGAATCTTTCTGCTTAATGCCTGTTAATCAGACTTTCATCGTCATATTATGAAGACACTGACAATTTCATGACAGTCTTTGGATGATCAGCAAACAGATGCATAATTTAAACAGTGTGTGCATTAATGGTTTTAATGTATGACAATGTTAGAACAAGAATGGGGTAAATTCCGTCCAACTTACCTTTAACCACAAAATCTAATTAGGAGAAGAAAGAGTTAAGAAGCGTGTGATTATACTGATATTAGTGGGCCTGACAGCGTGTATAAGTAAGCAAAGCTTGCACTATATTCCGCACATTTTGCCCAGCTTGTTAACAGACACTTTGGGTTTGAACAATATAAAAACCTACTTATTTTAGGCAAGATTGACAATGTAGCACTTTTCGGCACAAATGAGGGAACAAGTAGGATTTCAATGGAGCGTGATAACTGTACTGGTATATACTGTTAGAGTAACACACTAAGATAACTTACTCGGCGTTCTGCGGAACCTGTTCTTTCCTTTGATACTAGGCCTCTTGATGAGTGCTTCTTCCGCCTCAGAATCGGAATCAATGATTCTCTGGCTCCTTCTGCGAGCAGCCCTTGTAGGTGAATCAGTCTCCGACTCTGTGGCTGACTCAGCTGAGCTCACCACTAGCCTCTTTCTATAGCTCAGCTTTGGTACAGCTAAGTCAGAATCAGAGCCCTGAGTCTCATCGTCTGTACTCTCTGTTTCAATGAGATCTGCAGTTTTATGCTGAGCAGGTTGTATGAAAGGTTTTACTGTCTGAGTATTTTGACTAGAATGAGATGGCTGTACAGATTTAGAGGCTGTTTGAGATTTGATCAGCTGTTGTTTATTTTTCGGACCCTCAGCATCGGTTGCAGCTGCGTCAGTTATCACAGCTGAGGGCTCAGGTGATGATGACTGGTTTCCCTTCATCATCTTTAGTTTTTCTTTGAGTCCCTTAAAAGGGTTTACAGCTGGCTTGGGAAAGTCAGTCAACTTTTTTGCACCTGCTCCACTGGTTGTAGATTTCACATCACCACTTTGCTGACTAGAGGCTATTACTGCGGGTTTCACAGTAGTGTTGGCAGACCTTGCAGACTTGGCTGCCAGAGCTAGCTGATACTTTGTCTTTTTCATCTGGTTAGTTTGCCTGAGCATACTGGGAGTATACATGCCAGGCAGTACTGCTGATTTCCCCATTGCTTGAGTAGCTGCAGATGAATTGCCATGTTGGACATCATTAGTCCGATGGTCTGTGGGTTTGACTAAGTTTTGCCCAGTCGTTGAGGCTATGTAACTTGCATATGGCCGCCTCTTAGCTGGTCCATGTTCCTGATCCGCAGGCTCATCGTTACTCACTGCTGCCTCTGATGTAGGTGTTTTAGGTTTAGGCAGCGTCTGCATGCACTTGATGAGCATCTCTATGTTTGGACCTTTGATGACCGGAATCTTGTACCTGGATGAAGAAATATCAGAAGCACTTGTAGCAGTTTAAAGTTTCTCCACATTTATACTGTATACAAGAAAAACTGAGCACAGACAAAGCAGATCATGAAATTTGATTAAGTCATACCGCCAGAATCAGTATTCCTATTTGAGGTTCATATGTTGATAAATTTCAGAATATAGGGTTGTGAACAGAATTAATTTGTCGTTACATAGGCTTACTTCAGTCCTTTCCTGAACCTGACTCTGACAAAAGCAACAGGCAGCACATGAGTAGGGATCGATTCAACAGTATGGCTGTCCTTATAACCATAGATATAGGTTAGCTGAGACAGATGACTACTATTCTTCTGTCTGCGATCAGATACCAGACTATCATATCCGTACATGGGCTCCTTCAGCTCTTTAGCCATATACGTCTCAGTCAACTCCTTTTGTCGTCCCTATAGAGCAAAAATATGACACAAACGGTAAACAGAAGACATCAAATTTATTTGTTCTATGAATCCACTGCGAGATGCATGGAAACCAAGTGGAAGGAAAGGCAATTAATTAATTCACATAGCTTGAGTACCATCAGAATAAAGAATGACGACCCAAAGTATTTTTCTAAAATGCGGGATGGGAATGGGAACATAGAAGGTGCCCAGACTAAATTGTGATGAGGTAGAAAAATCTTTAAAGGGCAACCACGGTTTCAAACAAGTTCTCATCGATTGATAGCAGATTGCAACATCTGCATCGGGAAAAAGACAAAATCTAATTCTGATGATTATTCAGTCAGAATTCTTGTGAAACAATTCATCCATCAGGTACTCAAACTCAGCTAAAATAGAATACCACAGAGCAGTTTCCTGTTCCTGTTATTATTTAGCCTGTGCTCTATCATTATTAAAGCAATGTCTTGGAACCTCCCCTAAACTGAGGTGTTACCCAGCCTAGAGTCCGCAACTACTTTGAGTTTTGCGCCGTGTCATGCACAAAGCTGATGCTGCCTAGCACATTATTTACTACCCACTAATGCATTGCTGCGAAACCTTGGTTGCCCTTTAAAAGTTGAACTGCTAAGTGTTGACTTTGACAAGTTTTGTTGGGTGGCCAAGAATGGCAGAACTTACAGGCATGTAACGCATCATTAGTACCACTCGCTCATAAGCCATCTCATTCTTACTGTTCAATCTGTCAGGATGTTGTGCCAATTGCACACCTTCAACATCAAAAATACACAAAATAAGATCAACAAGTTGAAATCAACACATTAGATAGACATCGACAAAGCATTTGTTCTTTGTTACGAGTGGAGATAGCGGCACAGAAGTAACTGTCACTAATTCAAGCTCTTTTGTCGCAGAGTGCTGAGCTAAATGAACCAGAAAACATACCGTGGTTGGGATTTGCCAGCAGCGACTTGTCCGTGTTACCAACTCTAATCCCATCAGAGCATATGGATCCTAGCTGTTTCACTGAGTAATTGGTAATGTCAGTGTAACCATATGTTTCAACTAAACCACTCTTTGGGTATCCGAGGCTTGACCATATATCCTTTGTCCTGTTAAACTATCAAACACAGAAACAGTATATTCGGTAGACATTTTGGAAAGCAGGTAGTTTTGTTGATGAAAACACAGGTTAGCTAATACGTCATACACATACAGTGTAAGCCTACATCTCACAACAACATGCCAGTAAGTGTATAACAAACTGAGAGTCATCCAACTGTTTCTTGTGCTAATCACGCAGATAAATGGCAACAATCTGCTCATTAATCCTTACCTTTTCCAGCAGTTTGGTGCCCATTATGTATGTAATATCTACTATATTAAGGAAATCTCCATCTCTAGACACATCCTCCATGAATGAATAGCAGAGCTCGCCCCATTTACGTGATTCCTTATCAAGTTTGGCAAAAGTGGGTCTTGACCTCATATCATCTGTGGACGTGTAGACCTCTGAATTCATTAAAACAAGAAATAAATAAATATTGTGCGACTTGAGGTTAGGTAAAACATTATTGGCTGGACTCATGCTTGGTTTATAGGATGGTCAATTAGATCTCAATATCTGTATCTGCCTGAAGGCCATAAAAAAGAACTTCTTTCTGACAATCAATGAACAAATGCAGAGGTAAATCAAACAGCTGAATGTTAGAGTTGCGCTGAATGTGTAATATTCACAAAACTCAGTGATCACAAGAAAGGCTAGAGTAATCAATAAGCCAGAACACCAAATAATTTCAGGTTGATTGCAAAACAGTGTATTAATGCGGTAGGCAACTCGTCATTATAAGGTTCAACAATCAGATTTTCACCCACTGCTACCGTGGAACTTGACTAGCCTTGTCAACCCCCCCCCCTCTCTCACTCCGGATTGGTTCTCTAACCAAAACAAGGGGAGGCCTGACAAGGCTAATAGAATTCATATTGGTATTGTTCTGTGGTTGCAGATCGGATTTCTCATAGATTTAGATGTTATCGGTAGCACTCAATCAAACACCTACCTGAATGGTAATGATCTGAAATCCAAATTATATATCTCAAAAATGTTTTCTGACCAAAAAAATCTGTCAAATCCCATGTGAAGAAGAATGGGGATGCAACATGGCCATCATAGGTAATTAACTGTCGTTGGCAATCTTAATATGATATAACGTCTTCCTGGTTTAAGCAAAGTGGTGATTTATAAAATTCTTCTATTAGGTTATTCGGAAAAGCGCTCTGATGTTATTGCACTGTCCTTACTCAGTGTTTCCATTTTCAAGATTCTTGTGAGAAAATACAAACAATGGGGCAAATTATCAAAATTAACTTTACTCTAACATCTAAAGTTGATCTCTGGAAAAATAAAAACCGATATATCACGTTAAGTTGGCAAATATTACATGTCACCATAATAATATATGTAAATTCAACACCTTACCCTCTTCAGGCTGTGACGTGGATGAAAGAGAATTGTTGGAAACTTCAGACTGAGTATTAGAGCTTGAGGCGACAGTACGGCGGACTGGTCTAGACTGTGGCTGAGTCGGCACCGCAGGAGCAGGAGGTAGAGTGCGAGATTCTGTGGGTAATCCTAAGATGGGCAGTTTGCCTGTAGCTAGGTACTTGTGAAGGGCACCCACATCAAAGGTTGTCTTATTACTGGAACAAATACAAATATCTGGCTTTAAAGCGAGTGATATGATAGACCGATTTGCTAACACTTGATATAAGCCGAAGCTGTTTGATCGAAGCCGCAGTGGAGGCCCATTGGATGATTTGACTAGCCTACAATTTTAGCTTTAGCAATTATCGTTGAGGCATAGAGAAAATCTCACTAGAAGGATCGATTATTCCTACTCACGTAACATTTCCTTGCTGAGATGTGGCATGCTTGTATGTTATCAGAGCTACTGGGCAGACTTGTGGTGGCGCTAGCATGGGAGTGATGTCATCCTCACTCTCAAAGTGATATACATAATACATCTTAGACAGAAAGAGGTTACTAGGCTCTGCCTTGCCTAGAGTATAACCATGAGTTGTGAGGGTGTCAAACCCTAGCTGTGGTTCTCTCTTCATCTCAGCAAGATGCTCCATCTGCTCTTCAACGGTCTTCACTTTACCCTGTACATAATTATGCATATATAGATAATCAACTGATGATAAGCACCCAGAACAAGATCATTTAGCGACGGAAACTGTACTGATCACTGTGACAATGTGCCATAACAGCTAATTGACAAGCCTCAGAGAGCAGCATCTAAACAATACGTGAAAGTTCCCACAAGCGCTCTATGCATGCCTTATTTCTTATGAAGATGAATTGTCTTCAATTCAAAACAATTGTTTGTACACATTACCTTCATCATCTTGAATACAAGCAACGTTCGTGATCCATCATGTAAGATTTTCTCAGATGTGACATCTGCGTGCTTGCTGAGTTGAAGGCCTAAAACATTAGAAATAACAAAATGTAAAACAAATTCTACTACACAACTAACCAACAAATCAGCTATAACCCTAAACACCCGAGTAATTACAGGGCTGCAAAAGGGTATTGACAAATTCAACTTTTTTAGACTCTCTGGCAACTGCAAAATTGAATAGCGAAATCATTAAATCAGTGCTGCATCTAGTGAGAAGACATGCGCAATTATCAACCTGCTGTGCATATATATTGGGGGTACACAGTTCTTCAATTCTTCAATTCCTGTTTGCTGTCATGATAATTGCTGTTTATAACTATGTACATTTCCAAAGCACCCCTATTTTTAATTTTTTGCAAGATTATGCTGAAAACACTTCAAATATTAACTCTAACAAAGAATCAGTATAGAAAATAATATTTGAAGCTGACTGACCCAACTCTGGATCACCAATCAATGAGTATGGATGGTTTCCTATCTCAATGCCAGTCTTGAGATATCTCCCCACATCTTTGAGGGTTTTGGACTCAACATTGAGGAATCCAAAACAGTCTGCCACCATGTCTTCTGTGTACGAGTTTTCTCGCCATTCTCGTCGCAACCGATTAAACTAAAAGAAAACAGTACACGACATACATACATATCAATGTTCACAAAGATATTACCTACACAGCTTGATAATGCAAGGGATACATCATAATGAGCAATTGAGCCATGTGACAAGCACCCAATAAGGGCAGTTACTTCACGTTACTGCTGAAACTGAGAATACTTCCACCATCCTTGTCATTAGTTTCTCAACCCACCTTTGTTTCCAAGCCTGGGCTATATATCTCATATATCTCATCTACGAAGTAGGACTTGGTGATAGCATTGCGTGAGAAGATGCTATCGAAGAACGTTTTATTTAAAGCCTGAAACTCCCGGCTACCAGCTGATAGCTTCTCAAGCTTTAACTTTGCTGTGATAAACAAATCAAAACTTCTTACATACATACATACATATTATGTGTAAGGAGATATCAAAATAAATGAGAGAGCTAAATATTTAATTTACTAGCTAGTTAATTCAGTAATTGTGATTATAATAATGTTATCATTACAAAAGTATTTATATTGTCAAGAAAACATCAGAGTTTACATGAAAGGGATTTATAAGTTGATCCATTGTTACTATTATCTAGTTCATCTCGGAAATTAATGTACATGAACTTAAGTACATTGAGACTATTACATATGAATGTCCCTTACTGACCCACCTTTCTTCTTAGGGATACTGTATGCGGGCATGCAGGACAGCATCCTGTAGGTGATCACCTATACAGCACCTGCTGATTGCTTAAGTGCAGCCATATTCTTCACACACGCTGTAACAAAACTGGAGAGATGAAAAGAGGTTATTTTTTATATTAAGGGGCCGATAGGAGTAACCACAGACTATTTTTCTCCTTTTCCGATGGAAAAACATGTAAAAAGATATATTTTCCAGTTATTTGGGAGCTAGTAAAATGTTCCCCTTCTACTCAAACTTCATTTCAAGCACGACTAGCCTACAAAAACCAAAATTACTCAGTCTTTGGGGTCAGTCCTTAATCTCCAGCAGTGCATAAAAATTCAACTACCCACTCTAAGCAAATTAATCTAAAAATTTTATTTTACAAAATTTAATCCATGTAAAGCCTCCTCTTCCAAATACGCTATAAAATGGGGCCTCCTTGACGAATATAATATAGAAACAAAAATAAATATAATTATTGTAGCCTTAACCATGTCCAAGATTTGAACACCATAAAAATATAATAAATGACCTGACTGCGAGTGAATGATTTACTTCATTTGTAGCAACAATCATCTCAATTATTATAAAAGTGTATACATTATTTTGTATTTGGCACTGTTGAAGACAGATCAAGATCATATGACCATATGAAGTGATCTGAAATAATTGTTGTTCAAAAGCTTCTTCATTGGTATTGATCAAGATGAGTAAGGTAAGGTTCAACCAAGGAGTAAAAGAGTAAACTCCTTGGTTCAACATATTGAAGATATTGAAATTGTCTGAGATAAAGATTATGTTGCAGTAGTATAGTGTTTAACACCTCTACTTTCTGATGAATATGACCTAACATCATCTTGAGCATAAACAAAAACAAGAAATAAATCCTTGCTCAACAACTCCGAAATAGCATATGCTTACTGAAAGGATCAAATTTACTGTGGTCAGGATTCCTTTCGCATGCCTATGAACGCTTGTAATGATAAAACTCAGACTCACTGCATGAAGTTTTATGCATGTGTCACAGTCCCTCCGCTTTTCAAGCCTGCCTTAGAATATATAGATCGATTCTGAATGCAATTTGCATGTTATCTGCCAAACATATCCTACCGTTCAATTTCAAGTTCACTAGGATTTTAGTCCTTCTACTATGAAACTTGAAGCTGTTGGAGTATAAATCACTGGTTATGTTTTACGAGCCTTTTCTCTCATTCGTTATAAACTTGCTGTCTGCTACATGTCATATGGGTAGGTATTAGAGTCAGCGTGAGCTGTGTAAACGTATCCTGGTCGGCCTTTTGATACACGCAGAGACTAAACTCGAAGAGTGAATAAACAATGATAAATAAGTATGCGCACACAGTCATCCCCGGGTGAGGTTTCAATAAGGATATGGCTGATGTCTGCTAAATACCATTTAGCAGTCATTTAGCAGAGCTTGAAAACAAGATTTTAGCAGCCACCTATCTGTGTTTCAGTAAGCTCTGCTATAACGCAGCCGAGAAGATTGAAATTCATTGTGAAGAAATCTTACATTATCACTGAACACATGGTTTTTCATGTCTAGTTTTTGCATCTACTAATTCATCCTTTATCTATAATAAAATGTTCCTAAATACATTAGGCCTATAGGTTATATTGATTGGGACAAAAGCATAATAATAAAATCCTTGTCAACATTGAACATCACTTCAAATCAAAACAGTATTTGATCATGAATCAAATAGTCCTTCCATGTAGGCCTATAGCAAATAAATCCCTAGCTAGTTGGCTGCAGATAGAATAATCTTCCCTGTTGGCTGCTGACCACTTCCCAGGATTGGATGAGTGGAAGAAAATCTCCTCTCCTTCCCTCCATCTACCCCTAAACAAGCAATTTGCAGTGGTAGGGCCAACTACAGTGACTCAATCCATCATCGACTCGAGTCTAACTTTCTTGACAAGCTAAGAAGCTTGTTGTCTGGTAGGGGGATCATCTACCTTGCTTAGTAACTCCTTTCTTCCACCCCCCCCCCCCCCCACCCAAGCAAAGCTGGCAAAGACAGACTATTAATCAGATGATGATTGATCATCATAGATGGTGGAGGATAGATAAATAGATTTAGGAGAGTAGTATGTCAGTTACTGTGACTGGTCACTGATGTGGTAGTGTAGTGTTTGTTGTACACCACACACCGACAACACTTATTTTTAATAAAGTAATGTGACTGCCCTACTGAATAAAACATTTGACAAATGAGCATGTTGCCCAAAAAGTGAAACTTGCAGTCCACCGCCAGGGGTAAATATTTCAAACATCTCGGACCAGTTGACCAACATACATTGCATGTGACTGTGAGTGAGGAGAAGAACTTTTTTCTGGATAAATTCAGTTTTATTTTTCACAATGATATCTTCATTCAGTTTCAGTTCAGTTTTCAGTTTCAGTGTAAAGAATATACATGAAGATATCAATGAGTGTATAAAAGTAAAAACTTTTGTTTACATAAAAAGAGAGTAATTCATGTGTCATTATCTTTTTATTTTTAAACTTTATTGTTGAGGTAATTTTTTCTCAATAATTTTCCTTTTTATTCAATTATCATATATTTCTGAGATAATTATAGAATGATATTCTCTAACGGAGGGACGGACTTCCATGGAGTGTCCAAACCAAATTTCAGAATCCCAGGTTATGGATGAGAGAAAAAATGTAGGTGGAGTCTAAATTTAACACTGGGGCAGGAGGATTTGCTGGCCAATGAAAAGGGGGAAATCTATTCATCCTGATTGGTCCATCAAGTAAACCTCCTTGTCGGGATAGGATAACTCAGATCTGCTGTAGAGAAACCATAGACATCAATATGACTCTATTTCTATGAGAGATTATTTATTGCCTCCGAAGATTTGGAGGAGGTTTACTCAAATTGATTACGATTACCAGTGGAAAAATGAAAACTATACCTGTCACTAAAAGCTTAATTTCATACTATCTTAGAGATCTGGAGCAGGGTTCATAAAATTAACTAGACGTCACAAGAAGATGGAAACCAAAACTATCTGCAAAGATGGGGAAGGTTTACCCAAATTAATTAGAAGTGACGGAAGACTAGCCCTTTTATAATCTCCAAAATATTCTTTGAGACTTTTCAGCTTTGATGAATTAATCGGAGCCCATATATGCGTATTCACTTAAACATCTACTGACCACAATTTACAAGGTGACGTATATATACCCAAGCTTCGACTTCAGCTTCTTTTTAAGATACTGGTTCCCCTTTCATATTGGCGTATGGAAATAGTTCCCTTTGATGTGTAAATTTTGTTCTCAACAGTCTCGGCAGTGAAACGTAGTTGTTTTATTTTAATTTTTGTAGCACCATAACAGTAGTCCAATAAAATTTTGTCACATTGCAAGTTAAGCTCAAATTAGTGTTACAAGTGGCATGGGTTATTGATTTCTAAGAGTATCCTAAATGATTCTAGATTTGAAGAAATCTTCACATTTATTACACTAGATTGCACAGTGTTTTATTTGCTTGTGGATATTAGGGTTCAACTCTAAGCAGTGCGTAGAATAGAAGATATGCAGTACCTACCTACACAGTTGAGTTAATGGTATATCCGCAATCACATTATGGGCATTGCTAGCCGTGGTAGTTAAAAGAAAAGGTTCAATTAGGCATTACCTTACTAGATCAAGATCATACAGATCCGGTAAATGTGATTGAGTTGTGAGCAGACAACTGCTTCTCAACAACAAGCCGATCAAACATAATTGATATAATATGTTGTGGTGTTGTTGTTGTTGTTGTTGTTATCAATATATATATTGAATTTTCCTGGAGTACCACAGTACGTGCATTTATTGTCTTAGTTACAGTTGGTGTAGGAATGCTAGCATGAAAAAGCCTCACTATATGCTTATACAACTCTCTCACAGTGATACATCCTTTGAATTGGATCTAAATCTAAATCTAAATCGACTCACTTATGCAGGATGAACATAAATATGTATATAGACCTGAAATGCAGTAAAATAAACAAAAGTTTGCGTTTATTTCAGAAATGCAGGGCGTTCCATGACAGAAAAGCTTCTCGTGATTTTTTTTCCAATATGTCTTTTGTCATATGATATATGGCATCCGCATATACGGCAACCTATTATCACAATATATTCTTGTAAGAACATAATAATAATGTTGCTGTCTGTCAATGCTGACAATGACTTGCACCGACGTGCATGCATAGGAAGAGGTTGTATAGTGACGACTTTGTTTCCAAGTCATTAGTGCTACTATTAAACCACTGACAGCTCAACCAAGCTTGAAGCATAGAGCTCTAAGGCCGGAGCTGTAGTGGCTGGTGACAGTGTCCTCCTGATTTGAGTTTTACCACCCAGGAGGGTTCTTTAACTGTATTCACAATACTGTTGTACATACAGAAGACCACCATTATTTTGAGTCCTGATCGGAAGGGACTATGTGTACAGTCAAAGTGGAGGCGACTTTTGGCACCGTGGTACTCAGTGGTAAGCGCGTCTACCACTTGACCAGCGGGTTGTGAAAGATTATACCTATATATCTATCAGCTTGATTCATTTTTCTCTCCTTGCTGGTCATTTCACATGACATGAATTTTTGGCTTTCAAATACAACATTTAGTGGCTGCAGATTTCCTTCTTGAAAGATTTATTTCAGCTAGTTCTAAAAAAAAATTTGTTACACTATCACTACAGCAATCAAATGAGACAAAAATAACTACAACATTTAAAGCTGTAGCTCCACGTAACAATGTAATCACAAACTCTTTACCAATACAGATACACTCAACATCTAAACATTTTCATTTCACACAAATATTATCGAAGCGCTTTAAATCTTGTTAATTATGATTACCAGTGCATTTTTTCCTTGTCATTCCTTAATTTTGAATTTGTGTTTTCTGTCACTGCATGCCAACAGTAAAAAAAATGATTGTAGATTGACATAAAAATTTATTTATACAAGGATCTAATGTTAGTGTTACATTCGATCCCTCCAATAGCTTTATATTGCGTCATTCAAAGCATGAGAAGGTTATAGTTATCACCTAGCCAGGATATCAATTCCAAATGCATTTTAGTCTCCATCAACCCTGCTGCTAATTGAACCGCATGTTTGGTACTCTACATATGCAGCGCTTTGTGGATACACATTTTTTTTGACTTTGTGCTACATATCCCTACACCAACAGTGTTTGGTGTTCAATAGAAACAAGGTAAGCCTGGAATTTTGTCAAAGGCGACACAATTTTTAGTAATATAATGCATACTTGATTTCAGCGAACATATTTCACAAGTTTTTATATATTTCTTCTTTTTTTATCCACTCTCTTTAAAATAATTCAAACACATTTTCACCTTGTCCAGTCTTATATCAAGCTTAATCAAATTTGTCTGAATTTCAAGCTGCCTCCCTTCTACCGGTGAGCTGCTACGCCCATAGAAGCCTATTTATGTGTGCAAATCACTTCTTCTCTTCAGTCAGTAGACCTGACGCCTAATATGGTGCCGATCAGAAATCTCTCGTTGAGCCTTTGGTGTAAATAAAGCTGAATAAATATTGCCAATACTCTTTATTTCTACACTGAAAATATATTCCTCGCTGTATTATTGAGCTTGAGTTTCCTTATAATTATGAAGTAGTATTTTTAGTGTTTTGTTTTCTCCAATTGCCAAAATGTCAATAATGTATAATTTTGACAGATCCGTATTTTTTGTATTTTCAACTTACTACATACACCATCGACCTGCTCAGAGCTGTAATATGATTACCGCTGGTGCCAACTTTAGCTGCAATGATAAATAGTCCAAAGTACTGAAAGGACATAACATTTTTAAGGCCAGCAGACAAGTTAGGAAACTAGCAACCTAACATTACCATCAAAGATTATTTTTATCTGTTTTAAAACAAACTGTGATAGCAATAAAAAATAACGTGACAGCTGATGGGAGTTATTCTCATTAGATTTCATTGTTTTGAATATGCAATTAGCTTTTTAAGTTGGCAGATGAGGCAATGATTATTTGCTCAAAACAAGCTGAAGGATAATACAAGATGATCTAAAGCTTCTCCTCGAAATCTACTCAGAGCAGCTTTCTCTGAGCTTTCCTATAAGCCAGCACTATTGTTGAGGAAACCAGTTCTCATATAGCAGTAGTTGGACGAACAGTCAAGTCGTCATTCTCTAAAGTAAAGCTTCGCTTAGAAGATGGATTTGATGCTACTCTGTTGGGTTTATCGAGGACTGGAGACAGAGTTTCACCTGTGTAAATGAAGATTGATCTTAATACACTACACTGCTCTCGATCCTATTTGTGGGGGTGAGTTGTTGATGTTGTATTTCTTTACTGCAATCCAAATCCAACAGCATTACGCATGTTGTTTTCGCGGGCTTTAGTGAGAGGTTGCAGATATTTACTTGATTAACCATACTGACTCCATCTAAAGTCTAGGAGTAGGAGGTGGCTCATTTGGTGAGAGCGCTGTTTCTTCAGCATGGAAATGTTTAAGATCGTGGGTCGAATCCCACTACATCCATTGACTACTGGGGTTTGGTTGGCCCCCAGGTGTGCTCCAACCTGCCTGCACTAAAATTTCGCCGCCCATGCTTAGGGATGTGGCGAGTGATAAGACATCTGATTTTAATCGACCTATTGCTATAAAACCAACAATTTTTGTTTGAGCGTTTCCATAAGGATGACTTTGATTCATTCATTAAAGTTTTACTTTATGCTTACGATAATAATAGATAATAATAGATAGCTTGATTTTACTCCTTTTATTTTCAGATATGCTTAAAACTTATCTGTGTGACAACTGCGACAGTGGCATTAAGATACCAGTGACACTCGAAGAACTAGGAAACATCAAAGAAGAAGGGAGGAGGCAGCCTAATTATGAAGAAGTCGAGTCACAAACACAACACCACACTACTACACTACACTACTAGGCAACACAAATTCAGTGAGTTGATTGTGTCACTTTCAAAAGACCTTTATTTTTTTTTCGACAAAAAAAGTCCTGGTTAAAACTATCATGTGCTGTTAGTTTTCTTATAAATTTGAATTATTAGGTTAAGAAAATATCCAAAAAACATGTAGCTTCCAAATCTTCCACCTAATTTCTGTTATTATAGAAGACTGATAAATATGAGGGTGGTTCAAGTATACCCGTATATATTGTGAATATCATTCTTATGTTACGTTATGTTTTAGACTGATCCAGTCCCTGACGTTGACGATGAAGATTGAGTTGTGATACGCTCTGTATTGTCAAGTTCTTTCGATTCGCTAAACAGAAAATAGGGCAATACAACCGGAATAATCACCTTGCGGTCTCAGCTAGGATTACTGGTATGCACATTGACTGCCTCAGGAACCTGATACTGATATCGATAACAAACTGCCAGCTACAGCTGCCAATGTAAGAAGGTGAGAGTTTTGTTTTTCTCTCAATGACATTGACTCTGGCCTGTAAAAATGGTTGCATTTGGGCCGGTTGTGTTAAGTGATTGTTTAAAAAAATCCAGTTGTTGCTGGCCAAAATAAACATTTGAACACTGAAATCGATCACTAAATTCATCTCTTCTACTGGTATAATATCATAAACTACCCGAAAAAGTTTTTTATAATAGTGGTCAAAATTAACTGTGTGTGTATGTGGTTTGGCTGAAATTGACAGCTTCTTGTTGTGATCCCTACTTATAAGAAAAGAAAGAGAAGTGCAACCAAGCAGTCAACTAAATGGCCTAACCTCATTCCAATCCACTGTTTTAGGATAATCACAGCAGGTAGGCGTAAACTACAATTACGGATATTCTGATACAACTGAGTTTATCTGAAAGGACCTGGAAGAACACGCAATATTCATGATGTTACGACAAACCAATACAACTAGCTGAAACTCCATCATGTCAACACTTGGCTTCTCCAGCTGTTCTCTGCAGTTATTTCATAACACTCTTATTGTTCTGAGCAGGTAAGATTGTAGTGTTTTAAAATATGATATAGAAGTGTGGCAATTTGCAAAGCAAAAATAAAACTGAGTATGCACAAAGTAGTTTATTATCACAATAATTCATTAGACCTTTTTAGTAAACCTCCAACGATGGGAATTTCACATAGTATTATGAATTTTGCCTTCAGTTGTTTGAGCTTTTTTGTTAAACTCGAACTCACAAGTGGTTGTAATTCCAATTGTTAATTCTGTTTATTTAGTTTCAGAACTGATGTTGTAAATCTATGGACCATTGTACTGCTGTTGACAGCTCGATAGATCATACCTTTGGCTTTGCATCCCCTGTCTACTGAGATCATACCCTGAGCTAAACAAACCAGTGACTTTTGTATGGTTACGCTATCTACATGTGGTGTATTAGGTATGATCAAATGCAAACTCATAAATTCATAAGATATTTTTTCAAGAATAGTGCGTTTTAAATAGCCATTATTTCAGCGCCTGACAACTTATAAACAGTCGAATGAACACAAAATATTTTGTTTGCAACTGTTAATATCAGCCAAGCAGAGGCAAGAAATTGGTTAAAGTTAAATTAAGTATTCACTTGTACTTTCGATCCGATTATATACAATTTATCGATGATTTTAAGTAATGATCCTGATACCAGAGTCATTCTAAACTCTAGTGAAACCAAACACTGTAAGCAGCTGTAAATTCTGGTGTAACACAGATGGCATTTCTTAAGATAAATCTCAGGCTGAGTTAAATGTCTCATGTGTCTGCTGTTTGCTAACCATTTTGTTTAAATTTTATTATTACAGTAGGCGCATTTTGCAGAAAACTAGTAGTTGTTGGCACTGATATATAGGTCTTTTAACCTGCCTCCTGTCAATGGTCCATTACGAGACGGCCATGACAAAAATGAATCTAGATGGTAGGATCTCTTACAAGTTCTTATCGATTGACCGACCGATCGATGCTTGAGTAAAGCTCCCCTGTTTTTACTGTAGAAGGCATTACCTGGTACCTGTTTCACAATTTAACCTATAAGTTTTTGTACGATTACACCCAACATCTTGTATTATATGCCACATATTGTAGCCAGAAGTAGAAGCATCTGTGATGTTCAAGTCTGCTGCGGAGAGTATAATGGTAACTGGTAGCTTATATGCATATAATATGACAGAAGACGAAGTGTACCGTACTACAAGCGATAAACTGCAAAGAAGTGATTATGTAAGTAACATTAGAATATTATTGCCAACTGACTTGTGGTATAATATGGATTTATTTTTAAGTCGTAACCATAGAGTTATAGAGTTATGGTTGTAACCTACAAAATTACTGACAATGTGATAACGGAATAGGACAAGACGAAACGTTATAACATGTGGTATGCAAATTAACTATCAACATAGTACACAAATTACAAAATAAATTTGTAAATAAACCAGAGAGAACACAACTCCTCCAAGTAAATAATTTACACCGATAGTTTAGAGTTCTATCAGGTTTCTGACTTGGAGCTGAGTTGAAATACAATAATCATAAAGCAATTTACTGGCGGCCAGAGATAAACCTCCCTCTGCATGGCTGAGCTGCAGCGTGTAATAATGTTTGCTGATGGTCAAAACAAATGAGTCATAGCTATAGAACTTAGAACTATAGAAAGCGCAAACAGCTGAGAGAAATAGCTGGCTGCTTAGCTATGTTTATAATATTGGTTATAATATAGACAAATCATACTCATGCTAATTATCTTAATTTAACTGGTCTTTTATATTTCTTATCGCATCAAAAACATATTTATTAATATAAACGCCCATCCCTAAACAAGCTTTGCGCGCGCAAAGCCTTATCTCCAAACTCGCTAGATCATGGATTAGCAGGGCTCTAACTCTTCTCTTTTAAAAGTAGATCTGCTCATTTTCAAATTCTGAGTTGTTAGTTGTTTTTTTAACTGCAATCCAACTCTAAATCCAGCAGCATAGCGTATGTTGTATTTAGATTTAGTGAGAGTTTGCAGATACCAGGTATTCACTTGATTGACAAAGTAGGCGACTTTTTATGAAGTCTGTTGCTATGAAAACAAAATCTTTTGTGTGGAGCATTTCCATAAGGATGACTACATGAAAAGTATACATTATGCTTATGATAATGATTAACGGTTCAACAATACTCAACAATACATAGCCCAAGCGTGATTTTACCCTTTTTTATTTTCAGATAAGCTTAAAAATTGCAATTTAAAACCGGTGAATCATCTGATATCCTGTGTGACTGACGACTTCGATGGTGACATTGAGATAATCAGCGAGACTCTGAGAACTAAGACACCACAAAGAAGAAGGGAGTAGGCAGCCTAAACATGAAGAAATAGTGCCTCAAGAACTACATTGAAAACTCTACACCGACTACTATTTTGCCGAGGCAACACAAATTCAGTGAGTTGATTGTGTCACTTTCCAAAGACCATAACATTTTTTCGACAGAAGAAGTCCTGGTCAGAACTATCATGCGCTTTCTTTTAAATTTGAATTATTAAGTCAGTGAAATGTGCAAAAAACATGAAACATACAAAACTTCATTCAATTTTCTGTTCTGAAAGAAGTCTGATGGAAGGGCAGGGTGGTTCTAGTACCCTGATATTTATTGTGGTTGTCATGTTTATCCGACATTTTGTTTTAGGTTGATCCAGTGAAGATTGAGTTGCGATACGTTCCGTATTAACAAGTGCCTTCAATCTATCAAGCAGAAAATAGGGCAATATAACCTGAATAATCACATCATAGTCCCAGCTTAGAGTACTGGTTCGCACATAGACTGCCTAAAGAACCTGATATTGATGTCAATCACAAAAAAAGACAGCTTTCAATATGATAAGGTGAGTGTTTGGTTCTTCTCACAATAATATATGTTTTATGTTTTGTGCTATTGGGAATTTCTCCTCGACAAATTTGTTTCAAAATCAGTCGTTTTGGCATTTAACTACATAACTCGGCCAAAATAAATAGTTACTATGAGTGATTGAACACTGAAAACGGTCCCTCAATTCGTCCCTTCATAGTAGGTTACTGGTATAATATCAAAATCCACACAATAATGTTAATAGTGCTGCCAATGTAGGACATAAATGTTCTGTTAGTGTGTGGGTGACTGAAATGTACAGCTATTTGTTGTGATAATCCGTAATCAAATGAAAAGAGGGACAAGCGCAACCAAACGGTCAACTCAATTTTCAGAGAGGTCCAGTTTTCACCAATGGAAATGAAACAGTGTTGTGCTCAGAGGTATGTTATTTCCAGCGGCATGTTGAACTATTCTCAATTTCCCATAACCTCATTCAAATAGCCGAACTCCACCATATCAACACTTGACTTCTCCATCTGTTCTTTGCAGGTATTTCATGACACACCTAATGATCTGGACAGGTAAGATTGCAGGGTTTTAAAATAATGATATATAAGAGCGGGCAATTTGCAACGCAAAAAAAAGTACTGAATATGTACCATCTAGCTTATTATGATTGTTGTTGATGATACTTTTTAGTAGACTGCCAACGATGTGAATTTCACATAGTTTTGTGTCTTTCACCATCTGTTGTTTGAGCCTTTAAACTCGAACGCATCGGTGGTTGTAATTCCAAATGTTGATTCTGTTTATTTAATTCCTGTTGACAGCCGGATGGATCTTACCTTTTGGTTTTACATAGCTTGTATAGCTGTCTATTGATATTATACACCATGAGCTAAACAAACCAAACACCATCATCTTCTTGGGGTATACAATGGTATGGTATCAAATGGAACCCATTAATTTATAAGAGATTTTTCATGAATGGTGCTTTTGTAATAACAATGATAACAGAGCCTGACCACTCATAACAGTCGCATGAGTACAGATTATTTTGTTTCCAATCGTTTATATCAATCAGAGCAGAGGCAACAAATGCAGTTTGCTAACCATATTGTTTCAATTTTATTATTGCAGATTGGAGTAGAAGCATCATGCTGAAAACTGGCAGTTGTTGGCACTGGTATATTCGTCGTCCAGCTTGCCTTCTGGTGCTGGTCCATTATGAGGCAGACCATGGAATAAATAAGAGTCCAGATGGTAAGAAATAGCCAATATCAATTAGTCTACTCAAGGCCTCCATCAACGTTTTAGCACAATCGATGCTTGGGTAAAGCTCCCTGTTTTTACTGTAGAAGGCATTACCCGGTACCCACTTCACAATTTAACCGATACATATCACCTACCTATTTCAGTGTAACCAGGAAGGGTGGGATATCCCTCCCACCCTCCCTGGTGTAACCCAGTATAGTGTATTGTGATAATCCCATCAACACCAAACAATCTCAACTTTTTTCTGGTATAAGACTGGCACAAGACCATAAGTCAGTTGACATTAAGAATGGATTAGGTAGAGCAGTAGCCACAATGCGCATATGTGACAACAAAATCAGGCCCCCAATGGTCCTACAGAATCTAATGGTGTTTCTCTACACAAAATAAGCTAACTGCATTGATTCTTATCTTGTCCACAGTAAACAAAACTTTTTGATATTTTACAAGATAAAGGCGTAGAGGAGAACCTATGTCTATTAATCCAGTGTAACTTTAATTTAGATTCTGATGCCAGAATACTCTCTCACAATAGTATTTTGTTTGCAGGCAATATCATCACTGAACTAAAGTGCAATACCATGATACCAAAACCTGTCCGGGACAAAGTCACACAAGACATACCAGAAATACAAGGTAGGTCAACCTTATCATAAGGTAGCACTGTTTGCAGCTTTAGATCAATCGATGACAATCCTTACTCAAGAGAGGATGGATGAGTGGGTGGATAGGCGAGTGGGTAATTGGTGGAAGCAGCACAGCTTTTTGTCATCTTAGTTGCCTTGGTTGACATAATAATTTATTTTGACTGTGTAGTCAACTGGCTTTCAGTTCATGTGACTTTCATGAAAGTTTGAATTTGTATGTAGACAATAAGCACGAGATCAACGGCTTCCACTCTCGCTTATCACTGATAAGACTGACAGCACATTTGGGAGGAGCTGAGGAATGTGACCGCAACGATCCATTATGTGCCAGGATACTCAGACTACTCGACAATCTATGCCATATACAGGACCTTGCCTATGCACCTGAAGCTAGAAGGACAACTAAAAACATATATGCTATGTTCAACCTGACATATATATTCTTCCTCGATTACAAGAAGGTATGTTGTACAAAAATACATGTACACGTATATCATGTCAACCTCAATTGCCAATCGAAGTCATTGAGGTTGATAGGAGCTATACAGGTGGATTATCTATGAGATTAGCATAAAATCTTCGCCCTTTATTTACTGCATTATTTAATGTAATTTAACTTGAATGAGATGTTTAATGTTAAATGGAAGTAATTTGGGTTTGGCTTTGATCTGTGTTATGATTAAGTAGTTGATAGAGCTCCTTTTTTAGAACCGAGAGTTGTGGGTTCAAACCACATCTGGTCATCAAATTTTCATCCTATGCAATATAACAAATTCATTAAAAGTGAGGCAATGCCAAGGCTGAAGGTACTTTGCATTGCCTCTTCTTCTCCCCATCCACCAATCAGAGCCAAACATTGGCTACGTAATGGCATGCTTCATGAATTGTTTTGCTCAATAAATTACATTTATTGTAGTTATTCTCAAACCCTAAGCAAGTCGGAGTTCGGGCTATGTTCGGAATGCCCTTCCACGCTATTACAGCACACTTTGCTGAATGGTTTAGGATTATACCCCTGCGCTCCGTCAACTCAGAGAGCCACGAGAGAGTTTTCAAAGATGTGAAGAGTTCCGAGAGGACCACAAATTTTGACAGGGAGCATCTTCTCTCAAACGGGTTAACCCATGTTCAGGTAAGAAAAGTTATTGAGAATTATAGAAGATCACAACCAACGCCGGACGTGACCGTTAATAATAATATTAATGAATATGGCTCTGGCTCTTTACATTTGTAGGCTTGACAACCCTATTGGTCATTGAGTTCTTAGAGAATCCCCAATATTGAATTACAATACAATGGCAGCCTATTTCAGAATATACAGTGACAACTAAACTTGACTGATCTATGTTGTAGCCCTTGATTTCACATTCATTTTTATTTTATTTAACTTAAAATAGAAGAAGGTGATATGGGCAAATGCTTCAATTTGCAGGAAAGCAAGATATCAACGTAGTGGAAGACTATGCCATCTCGACCAGGTCACATCATCACAGCTCAGATGATAGAAGAGGATGTGACATCATTTGCTGCACACAAGGTGCGCATCAGCGACTATTTGTTGGAGGGCCTATGGCACCCTGTTGAAGATGGATTGTGGAAGCTTTTCGATGGTGCATCTGAGGGGGAGATAAAATCCGCTCTGATCCCGATGCACTTCAGGTAGGACCTTGGTTTGTATTGTTTTGCATTTGGACAAAGAAGTTACTAAAAATTTGAGAGTTAAGCGGTGATGAGGTTCACACAGTTAAATTATGATAGAGAAGTTCAAATTTCAAAGCCCAGATGTGGCACCTGAGAGCAGTTTTAAAAGCAGTCCGACTCTTCACCGAGTTCATGCCGTCATTGAGAGTCTTTGGTTGAAAACATGTGTAATTATGTTTCAGATCTCACAGCTTGATCGACGTGTGGCGGAACTCTGAGAATTCTTTCAAGTTAGTACAGGACCCAGCAGCTAATGAACCACGGAGGAGTTGAGGGCACGGTGCCACCAGCTGTTGAAAATACTGAGCCAATTAGAATTGATGATGAAATTACAGACTCAGAGCTGATACTAGTATAGGTAAATATTGGCGAAAATCACATCACATCATTTTTTCTTACCCCATTGATTAACATGATAGGTGGGGTTCCCCTATATGAGGGGGGGGGGGGCGACTGGTTACACCCCAATAAGTTAGAAATAAGATGTTTAAGTAAATATAGTAGGTTGCTGGGGAACAGCATGGGCAAGGCACGAACTTTATAGGTGGAATTTCGGCCTTGTTACTTTAGAAAAGGCAGAAAATTTAGCTCCAGCCACACAATCATGCACCCAGGTCACACTTCACACACTGAGAAATACAGTACCATAAACTGTACTTTAGGGTGGAAATTGCGAAAAAGAAGTCTTGAGTCTTTCAGTTATCTAGATAATAGGAACAAGAAAACCTCGCGACCTGACGAGATTAATAAATTAGCGCAACTCGCTATAAGGGCGCCGAGGTACTAGATAATGCATGAGCCAATACACTGTCTTTTAACCGATTTTAATTTTATGCAACAATTTTATGTAACAATTATAGAACCGAATCAACCTCGGCGATAGAGGTAACTCCCCTTCCTGGCAAAATAATGACAGATATTACGGGTGTGTACGAAGACAGATAAACTTTCAACATATAAGTGCAGTAAAAAGAACATATTTATTGGAAAAGATTTGGTGAAGTGAACTATCATTCTTTCTCAGGAAGTTTTTTTGTTTGACTTGCAGTCTTTAATGGCCCGCACCACTATATTATGCACATTTTTTGTAGATTCATCACCCTTGGAGTCGGATATGCCACACACCAGCCTTTCTTCAACAGCTTCTGAGCCAGACACCCCTACTACTACTGTAAATACCCTCGTCCTCAAAGATCAGATACCGAATAACAAAGGTATAACGCTCTATCCTCTCCATACATATCATCTGACCAAAGATCATTTTATTCGGACAGGGGTCTTGTGAAGATATGCCCCCAATACCTGATCAACAACATATTACTTGCTTATAATAATATCATCCAGTTGCCTTGCCTATTTACAATAATAGAAAAGCCACTCTGAAGCTAACCAGACATTTCTCTGATTAAGCACACTGCAGCCATATGAAAAGTTAGTTTTTTGGTTACGAGACTGATTTCCTGATCATCTGTATTGTCACAGAATAGTGATTATAGTGATTTCTTTCTATAGTTTCCAGTTCACCAGATGTCCAGATCTCAAAGACACCGAGACTAAGCGTACTGTCAACACTATCATATGGCCTACAGACACCTTCTCATACCAGTACCCCAGCTAGGGGTAGCAGGATGATGACCACGGAAGGTAAGCAATACTATGTTTAAACCCATTAATGTGCATTCTCTCTTGCAGATCATTTGGGGATCTTTTCCAATAATAAACTGTAAACTTGACATCTGATCAAACCATTGAGATAACATTGGGATTTACAAATACAGTTAATTTTCTTTTTAATTTGTGCAAAAAAACATGAAACTTACAAAACTTCCTATCAGTTTTCTGTTCTGAAAGAAGTCTGATGGACAATGAGGATTGAGTTGTGATACTTTCTGTACAAGTGCCTTCAATCCATCAAGCAGAAAAAAGCGCAATATAGCCTGTAAAATCACCTGGCAGTCCCAGCTAAGAGTACTGGTATGCATATAGACTGCCTCAAGAACCTGATATTGATATTGATAACAAAAAACCCGCTTTGATATGAGAAGGTGAGAGTTTGTGTTCTTCTCACAATAATATATTATTTATGTTATGGAATTTACATACTCCGACAAATGAATTGCAAATTTGTTTCAAAATCCAGTTGTTTTGGCATTTGAATACATAACCCAGCAAAAGTAAGCACTTATTATGCACAAATTAACACTAAAACCAATCCCTTAATTCATTTCTTAATAGTACTGGTAAATATCAAAAACCACACGATAAGTTTATTATAATAGTATTGCCAGTGTAGGTCAAAATTACTTCCAGCGGGATGTTAAACTGCTTTCAGTTTCTCATAACCTCATTCCAATTCACTGTTTTAGGATAATGGCAGCAGGTAGATGTAAACTGAGATTATGGATATTCGGATACAATAGACTGTGTTAAGTTGAAATTGAAAGGACCTGGCAGAACACGCAAGATTCATCATGTTCCAACTATACCGATACAACTAAATGAAACTTCACCATGAAACTTCACAATTTCTCCATCTATTCTCTGCAGTTATTTTATGACACTCTTATTGATCTGCGCAGGTAAGATTGAAGTGTTTTAAAACAAGATCTATAAATGCGGGAAAATTGCAAAGCAAAATACGTACTGTATATGTACTATGTAGTAGCTTATTATAACACTTATTCACTATGGTCCCATGTTGCGATTTCGTAAGGATTTCAGGAGTTATCGATCCATTGAAATGGCATTAAAGTCCACTTCCACATGAACCGATTGACAATTTTTGACGTGAATACAGATACCGTATTGATTCGTGCTATTCCAATTAGTCTGAATTAGGCTGAATGGCGAATTAGGCTGAATGGCGCTTGCACACAATGACTTCAAAGGCCGTTGACGCATGAGACCGGGGTTCAAGTCCCGGCTGCGGCAGATGTTTTTCATGTTTTTTCCATTATGGAAATGGTTACCATTCATAATTCATAATTCGAGGCATGGAACCATAGTGAATCATTAGACCTTTTTATTAGACCGCCAACGATATGAATTTCACATGGTTTTATGACTTTCGCCTTCAGATGTTTGAGCTTTCAACTCGAACTCACCAGTGGTTGTAATTTCAATTACTAATTCTGTTTATTTAATTTTATAACTCAGTTTGTAGATTATGGGTACATTGTACTGCTGTTGACAGCTGGACAGCTAATACCTTTGGCTTTACATTGCTTGCATAGCTGTCTACTAATAAATTATACACCATGAGCTAAGCAAACGTCCATGGTCCATAAACAGTTAAATGAACACAAAATATTTTGATTACAAACATTTTTATTATCAGCAGAGGCAGGCAACACATTGGCTAAAGTCCTTACACCACGGAAATTGTATTGCCAGTATTCACTTGTACTTTTGTTCCGAATATAAAATAGTTTATCGATGAACTCTTGTCGTACACAACAAATATTTTTTTGATCATTTAATTTTTTCAAGTTCCTGTTCAATGATTGTGCAAATTCAGGTATTGTACCAAATAACTTCACCTCCAGTAACTAAATCTTAAATAATTTATTCTGTTAATACCTTATTAATTTCATTAAATCATTCTCACAATGGTGAATGGTTTTATGTTATGATCCTGATGTCATACTCATCATAAACGTGAGTGAAACCAAAGTTACTGTAATATTCTGGAGTGACACCAAAATACACACATATGGCTTTTCTTATGTCAAATCTCAGGCTAAGCTAAACGCTAAAATGTCTCCTGTATCTGCCGAATATTTTCTTTCTTTTTTAGTATGACAGGCCGAGGTAGGAATTCTGGCAGTTGTTGGCACTGGTATATTGGTCTTCTAACTTGCCTTCTGGTGCGGGTCTATTATGAGGCAGACTATGGAAGGAAAAGAAACTAGATGGTAAGAAATGGCCAATATCAAATTGTCTACTCAAGGCATCCATCAACGTTTTAGCGCGATCGATGTTTGATTAAAGCTCCCTGTTTTTACTGTAGAGGGTATTACCTATTACCCGTCCCACAATTTAACCTATAATTTTTTATCCGATTACACCCAACGTCTTGAATTATATGCCACATCTTGTAGCCAAAAGCAGAAGCATCTGAGACATTAAAGCCTGCTGAGGAGAATATATTAGTAACTGGTAGCTTATACCCATATATGACAGAAGTGTGCTGCTATTATGACTGTGGAGAAAAGTTCTGAATTAAAGCGATGTACTGCAACAGTAAGTACGTAACATAACAATATGGGGGTAGCTTCGCACGGAAAGCTTCATCTCCAAACTCCCTAGATCACGGATAGGCAATCTTTTTGTGTGAAGTAGGCCACATTTTGAGCAGGCTCAACGTAAAAGGCTGCATCATTTTTTCATTGCCAAAGTTTCTACCAATATATATAAAATCAGCTACCGTTTGATAGGGCTATTACTCATAAAAAGGTAAATCACAGTGCTCCGATCGATCGGATAAAATCAATATAAATAGAAAACAAAATAGGAGACAGTACATAACCTTGAGGACAGCCTATATCACAGTTCAAAATATTTGATTTAGTATCGCCAACTCTGATGTATTCACGCCTATCACAGAGAAATGCTTTAATAAAAGCTACAATATATTTCGGCACATTTGAGGAGATTTGAGGAAAATTTGGCGCTATGGTATTAAAAGCAGAAGAAAAATCTATAATCAGCACTCAGGCGTGAGCATTGGGCTTATCTAGATGACGTTGTGGCCTAAAACATGATCTAATGCTATGCAAGCATCTTTCGTACTCCTATTTTCCCTGTATGCAAATTGGTGCTCGTCTATTGTAACATGAGTTCAAAGTCTTGATTTCATGATCTGCTCAAAAGTTTTCATCACAACAGATGATAAAGCTATGGGTCTAAAATCATTGCTGCACTTAGGGTTTGCAGTCTTTGACGGAGGGTTGGTCGCTGATGATTTCCATCTGTCTGGTAATACCTCTTTTTTCCAGGCATAGATTAAAAAGATTACAAAAAACTAGTTCCATAGCGCATTGTTTTAAAATTCTAGTACACAGTTTGTCAGGACCACTAGCTTTACCTATCTATCATTGAGCAAAGAGCTTTGATGCCTCTGCAACAGTGATAGGGATAAGGTCAATGTCAGTAGAGTCAGAGCTGCTGCCATCTGCTCCATCAGAGCTGTCATCGCCATCACCAGCTACACCCCCCCCATCATCACTATCACCAGCTGCATCACTATCGCTACCATCACCATTGCTGCCACCACCATCTCGACCAGAAACATCATCGTCAGGGTTGTTGAGACGAGTATATTCAACTTCTTTGCCAGGGTTGTCTGCTCTTGAGTATTAATAAGGTCATAGTTGTTATTGCTTATGGTAGACAACTGTGAGGCAGTCTGGAACATTCAGACAAATTACTGGAGAAAAATCTATGGTGGCAATTTTAGTAATGCAGTACACAATTATTTGGATTTATGAGTTGCTTTACTCAATGCTACACCAGTTTTTAGGGATTTTCAAAATCATGTTGTTGGAGGATTGGAAAATTGGATGAGCAATGACTCTTGGCCCCCATCTATGAATGCAGGTCATGATTGCTTCTCGGCCTATTGGCTAAGATCAAAGTGTCATGGCCAATGGCTGATTAGTGCCTGTTTCGGTTTCTGGCAGATTAGGAGGTCCACCATGGCCTCACCGCTAGGATGCATTCTAGTTTACTAGGTTGTATCACACTCTCAGTATGAGGACTTGGTGCAACTTGCGTCCCCCTTTCGGGGCAGCCCACCCTCTGTTTTGTCATAAACAGGATGAATGCAGGTCATTGAAGGAGGTACAGGAAGCATTTACTTTATTCAAAAGCGGATAATTAGCATGAAACCGTGCATGTAAACCACTTTTCTCACGATTGTCTCAAAGTTTGACTCGTTATCAGCAGTATATTTCTGAGGTGGTCATCAGTGAGTCTCTATCTAAGTTTCTACCTCCAGGTGTAGTTCTAGAGAATATTATTTCACGCTTGACCTTTGAGCTTATATGGTCCCCTGCCAGTAGGAAGATGGTGGATAAATGCTTCTTCTTTTTGCCTATAGACAAAGGGTGCTGGAATCTGGTTTTTCTGCGGTCTAAGGCACAGAGTCTGTTTTTTTCCAGTCAACTTGTTAAGTTGGTTAGTTTGAGCATCGCTGAAAGTCTTTTTTTGAGTTTTTTTCTGTGAGATACAGAGTTTTTTTTCCATCTGTGTTTGAACATACGACACCTCATATTTTAGTGCTGAAGAAGTTATGCCCGAATAAAAGGCTCATTGGTTTGTATCGAGCCATTTCTGATAAGTTATGAGTTATGAGTTATGAGTTATGAGTTATGAGTTATAAGTTATGAGTTATTCTTCCTGGTTGCTTGAGTATGTACACCGATTTTTTGATGAATATTTTATTTTTGGTAATTTTGTCAAAGACAAATTAAAAGATACTGTGGAAACATGGCTCTGTCATATAATGCTGTTAGAATTGTTACACTCTGTGGCATAAAACCCTCCAAAAATCTGTCGGTTCTCGTTCTCAGCATAACTGACACACATTGGAAAGAAAAACTTTAAAAAGTATGCTGTTCTTGTGATGCCAAGGTATCTGGTTTATGATGAACCTCAAGAAATTTTTACTTTTCAGCTCGATTTGATATGAACAAATCTAGTCGGTAATATTTCAGTGGCAGGTGTAAAAATTCTTCTGGTGGCATATGGGGAGCACCTGTGATTCCTTTAAGAAAATTATAAGTGTTTATTTGACTTTCAGCGTCCAATATGTAGGAGTAATAGAATCCTGAGGGTTTCATGAGTTGTATATAGTTCTCCGGGTTTTAGGTGTTTAAGAGTTTATAAAAGGCAGTAACATGTATTCCCTTTTCGTTGCATTGTGTATTGTGCTCGGGCCTTGTGTGTAGAAAATTTAAGTTTATTGTAAATAGTACTGCCTAAGACTTTAGTCTCGGTGCACCGGAAATGACATTGTCTCAGATTTAATTGGGAGTTTCATCACCTTCAGGGTTGAAATAAATAAGAGATGTTTTTGAACATTTTAGTTTCTGTCGCCATTTCAACAACCATTGATGAATACTAGTTATTTATTTATTTACATTTGTGCAGAGAGTCTGACTGTTGTGGGCATTAAAAAGCATAGTTGCGTCGTCTGCATACTGCAGTGGCATTTGATTAAGGTTTCAGGATACCATATCACGAATAATATAGAAAAAAAGGTGACAAGACTGATCCCTGTCGTAGACTGATGACATGTGATTTTCCCTTGGAACAGTAGTCATTAATCTGCAACTTCACAGTTCTATTGCATAGAAAACCTCTGAAAACCTTTACAAGTCGAAGTGGAATGCCAACATCCTCAAATCTATATAAAATACCTTCAAGCCAGACAGAATCAAAAGCCTTTTGAGACAGAGCAGCCACTTTTTTTGTTTACTCTTTATGTGATGTTCAACAAATGATAATTAGTGGAATAGATATGTGTCAGTTGAGTAGTTTTTACGAAATCAATGTTGGAACAGGGGGGGGGGGGGGAAATAGGTTGTAAGTTTCCAATATAAGATGTTAGAGTGATTGGTCTATATGCTCTTAAAGTCGTTGTATCTTTGCCTGGTTTTGCAGGAATGTTACAGTGCCAGCTTTCCATTGCCACACTCCAGTTTTCATTACCAAGTTAAAAAGGTGAAGCAAGAGAATACGGAACAAGGGTTTTCATCTTGGTAATTTGGGATGAAATCGATCTGGTTCAGCATTGGATTTAGTTTGATCCGTTGATTTAATTGCACAATCTAGTTCCTCTTTTGTTACATTCGAGGAAACTCAATAGAAAAAGGTAGATGACACAGATTTGCCCTCCATGATAGGTGTAAATAGAAAAGCAAACAGGGGATAACATACAGCCCTGGGGACAGCTATGGAGATAGATACAGGTAGTGACCTTGTGATGTTATATTCAGCTTGTTCTGATCGGGTTAGGCATAATGAACGACACCGCCACCTTCTGCGTTGTTGTGGAACTTAACAAGGTTATATGGAACCTGGAAATTATCTTTGACCATGAGGTTACATTTTTCATGTCGAGATTTTTTTCTGCTTGTTAACCCTTTTTTTAGCAATATCATCGTGAGTACTTTGATGAGTGTGTTTTTCTGCGTACAGGGAGATTCGTTTTTTTTCCTTCCTCCATGGTTTTTTTTACAACAGTCACTCTCAAGGACCTACCAGAAATTGTTAACTGTTGCCAACTCTTTGGTGAGCCACTGGATATCTTTTTCCGCTTCTAGTGTGTGTTCTGCACAAGAATTGGTGGTGAGTCGGTCCCTGCACACCTAGCTTTAAAACTCAATCCCATATAAAAACCTTAATCAAATTTCATCTCACAACCGTGGCTCAGTAGGCAGTTGAAGGGGGCGATATGGATTCAATTCCCATTTCTTTCAAGTTTCTGGTTGAAACATCGTCCTGACTATCATAATTTTTCATATCAATGCGGTGTTGTAGATCTTCATATTATATTATAGTCAATGTTCTGGTGTGCCTTCAAAAAGAAGCCTCTATCTGAACTTGTTCTTAGCGTACTTTATAGACAAGAGCAGTCACTCAAATCTGCATGTGCTTTAAAATATCATCAGTCATCGAACAGCAAGATTTCAGAGGCTGTCTTTGTGGCCGCCATAGATACAATTTCCTGTATCAGTTCCTGGTCTGAAGCTGTGATACAGATATGTAGAATGGCTTTGGATTACTTCCAATATGCAAGATTTTATGTAGCTGACAATTGATGCAGAATGGCACATCATCAGTAACGGTAACATTGTTAGACTTCCGTCTTTCAGCCAGCATCCATCGACTTGATTAATACTCTCCACTTTCTCCTATCCCGATTGGTTTCTTTAGCAGACTGTCAATCAATTCCTAATTTTGATTAGTCACTGTCGATGTTCTTTTTCCATGAATAAACTTTGGTGCACCTCTAGCCATTTTGGTCTCACATACTCCTCCATCACTTCTCTCACGAGTGTTTTCAGGTAGTCTCATTAGGTGACCATAAAGTCTGATTCTTCTTTTAGAAATAGTTTTGATCTATTCAGTTTGGTCCGTGGAGCTGATCTTGTTTGTCATATCAAGTTAATTGCATTTCTCATTAATTGCCGGTGATACAGAATGGCTTCTGAATGAATGAATGAGTTTATTTCGGTAATACTGTCAGCGTCAGGGACACATACAGTTAAGACTATCAAGAAATCTGTTCGTATGCGCCTTTGGCGTTCTACAGAAATTACCATTAGTCTTAAAGAGGCTGTGCATGACATGGGAAGGATCAGCAATAAGATTCATAGCAGTTTTATGTAGAGTATTCTCTAAATAATAATTGATATCCAAGTCATGATTTCTCTGCTGCAATGGTTTAGTCGGCTTTTCTTTCTGCTTATCAGTAGCAGAATTAACCCACAGTTCCAGGTTGTATGTTAAAAAAGGCTAAATCAGGCTTTGAATAAAATAGTCTTTCTGATGCCTATCTGGCTTAAAAAATGGTAAAACCTGGAAAATGCATAAAAACGCTGCTTCAGCTTTCCATGGATATAGTTTGTGTTGGATAGCCATTTTGAATTGTCATCAAAATAAATGCCTGAAAATTTAAATGTGGTTGAGGAAATCCAATCAATGTAATTTATGCACTTAGGGCAGGCTATGCATACCTGGACATGTTGTGTGCGAGGGGGGGGGCGAATAAAATAATATTAATGTGTATAAATTTTTACAGACCCGGATTAGCCTGATAAAAATCACCCATTAGGCCTCATCGTAAAAGGCCAAAGGGTGTTCACCTCATAGCTGCTCTAGAAGGAAACATTTTCTCATCGCCTAGTTTGATTGCCTAAACAAACCTATTGATACTATGTGATTTTTGTCCTTAACTCCAAAGGAGATCGGATGCATTTTTAGTTAAACTTACTTGTATTTCTGTTGCTTGAGGAGTCAGCAGTCCATGCCTGATTTTATGCCAAAGTGTACAGTACCAGCCTATGGATCTATATGCATTTACTTACAAATGGGGGAAGTCACAGTGAGCAAATCAAGAGATGTGCAGGGAGCAGGGAGTTTATCGTCTACTCATAATCTTATTCCAGACAAGGTAATATTGTGACTCTGATAATTTCCAACAGTGAATGTGGTTCAGTTCTGGAATAAGCTTACTTACTAGATTGATACTGTATTCAATTAGCAGTCTGGTATTTAAGTACCGTGGCCCATTTCTGCCATGCAGTGTTTTGGAATATTAGGAAGCAGGTGCCTAGAAATAAAATGTATTTCTTAAATAATTGAGCAGCCACCTAAAAACTTAGGAGGCTTGGTAAAGTTAACACGTAGCTGCCTAAAAGGAAATTGTGTTTCCTAAATAATCGAGTAGCTGCCTAAAAACAAAATAGCCTTTGTAAAATTAGTATGTGGCTGCCTAAAAATATAATGTGTTTCTTAAATAACCGAGCAGCTGCCTAAAAAAAACAGATACGAAAACTTTCAATGCAGCTTCCTACAAATGAATGCTGATTCCTAGAATTATCTACCCTCTACCTAAAAAATCACAGAGCCGTGCCTAGCAATAAACCATGGTTTCCCTACAATTTTCATTATACTCCCTACAAAACTTGCATGCTTGCCTAGAAATATACAGGCCTTGTTAATAATACATGCTTGATGGAGTTTATAGACAGAACAGACCTGCCATACAATTGTCAATGCACAGCTGAAATCAGCCTTCTTTTAAAATGATTCATAGTCCTCCGGCTATCTCACATTTGGTGTACTATTGTGGGTCTTGAAGCATTAGCAGACCACTCTACTGTGTTCTAGTATGGAGTTTTACTTACTTAACTTATTATCCAGTTTTTTTGTGTGAAGAGTAATGCGTCTGAGATAGATAAAATAATAAAAAAGTGATACTACTGATACTAAGTACTTTTACAGTAAGTAAATTGATTAACAGCGAGTCGCTACCAACAGAGATTGGTGACCCTTCTATCATCACCACATTCCCACTACTAATATAATATGATAATAATATCTTAAATTGAATTATATAATATATTATATTATATAATTCAATTTAAGATATTTTTCTTATTATAATGATTATTATTATTTTGTGACTAATAACCTACCTACTAACAAGCTTCCTGTTTTATCCAATGTCACTGTGCATTTTATAAAATTTTTTTGGGGCTCTGTCGTTCAGTTGATTAGTTCATTTATTGCAAGTGGGTTGGGGTCCCTGTGAATGTTTGCAAGCACCACAACCGACCCCCAAAGTCATCTTCCAGTCGATTCTAGTTTAAAGCACAGTAAATTGGATCATAATTCAGGCCCGTAGTTCTAGGGGAGGCTGAGAGACACTGCCTCCCCTAGAAAGCTAAATAAAGTGGCATAAAAACACTAAAATTGAGTAATCCATGTCAGAATCAGCTCCTCTGGGAATTCCATTTGCTCATTATATGCCTTAAATTGCTTGGGGAGGAGCTTACAGCACCCCTCCTGGTGATGCTTTGGATTAGCCTCTTGACTTTTGCGTCCCCTACCATTTTTTCTTAACTATGGCCCTGTAATTTGCTTTACAGTAATTATTTATGTCTATAAATTCAATCAAGTGTGTATTTCTAGGCAAGCATGCAACTTTTGTAGGGAGCATAATGATGATTGTAGGGGAAACCATGGTTTATTGCTAGGCAAGCCTCTATGATTTTTTAGGTAGTGGGTAGATAATTCTAGGAATCATTATTTATTTGTAGGAAGCTGCATTGAAAGTTTTCAAGGTGTCTGTTGTTTTTAGGCAGCTGCTCAGTTATTTAAGAAACACATTATATTTTTAGGCAGCCACGTGCTAATTTTACAAAGTCTATTCTGTTTTTAGGTAGCTGCTCTATTATTTAGGAAACACATTATATTTTTAGGCAGCCCCGTGTTAACTTTACCAAGCCTCCTAAGATTTTAGGTAGCTCCTCGATTATTTAAGAAACACTATTTATTTCTAGGCACCTGCTTCCTAATATTCCAAAACACTGCATGGCAGAAATGGGCCACTGTATTTAAGAGATTTATTAAGGTTAAACACAATGTCATGAAAGAATTGTCCACAGTTTTGTACCTCTCCGTAATCCTTTAGCTTTTTATTTCTAGGTGTAGATTGATTGAGATACGATTTAGAGATTAGTATAGTCATTGATTGTGTGAAGATATGACATTTGACTGAGATGCTCTTTTATTGCAACATAAACTCCAGTTGATGGAAAGGAAGCGACAACTAAAATTACCCTGCTTGACTTACAATCCTCAAAGGTCAGCTTGCTTAAACCTTATAAACTGGTGAGCACAAAAAAAAGAAAAATATACAGTACACTTTGTATAGACTTTAATGCCTGTCAATACGGTAAGGTAAATAAGACAGTGCTCATAATGATACTTTTCCAAGACCATAACTTTTTTTGACATAAAAAGTCTTGGTCAAAGCTATCGTACGCTGTCAGTTTTCTTTTAAATTTGAATTAATATGTTGAGAAAATGTCCGTAAAATACAAAGCATACCAATCTTCCAGTTATGACAGAACACAGAAGGCCCATGATAGGAAAGGGTGGTTCAAGTACCCTGATATATTGGGATTGTCATTTTTATCCGACGTTATGTTTTAGGTTGATTGAGCCCATAATGATGAAGACTGAGTTGTGATATGTTCTGTACCAACAAGGACACCAAACCATCAAACCATCAAGGCAGAAATAGGGCAATACAGCCTGAATAATCACCTTGCAGTCCCTAGTAACGGCAATGGTGTGTACAAAGACTGCCACAAGAACCTGATATTGATGTCGCTAGCAAAATGACAGCTGCCAATATGACAAGGTGAGAGTTGTGTGCTTATCTAAATGACTTGGGCTGTAAAAGTAAATCGATCCCTGAATTTATCTCTCATAGTCTCGGCATAATATCAGAAACCACACAATAAAGATTATTATAGTTATGTCGTATATGTAGGTCAAAATTTCTGTTAGCGTGTCTGCGGTGACTGAAATGTGAAACTAGTTGTGATATTCCCTAATTCTAAGAAAAGAACACAAATTTCAGTAGAGAAGTCCAGTTTTCACTACTAGAAATGAGACAGTGTTGTGCTCAGAGATATGTTATTTCCACAGGGAGATGTTAAGCTGTTTTCAATTTCAAAATCATTCCAATTTACTGTCCTAGGATAATCACAACAGGGAGAAATAATCTACAATTATGGATATTCGAATACAATAGACTATGTTAACTTGAGAGGACCTGGTAGAGAACGCAGGATTCATGATGATACGACTGAACCAATACAACTAGCTGAAACGCCGTCGTAGCAACACTTCTTCATCTGTTCTCTGCAGCTATTGCATGACACTCTTATTGATCTGTGTAGGTAAGATTGCAGTGTTTTAAATTAACATTTATATGATCATTGTCTAATAGCTCCCAGTCTCCCACCCTCCCTGATAGCATCACATATTACTGTGGAGTTGCCCAGTCTCACAAATATTGAAGACAACTCCTATTTTACAGGTAGTTAGAGCAGGGAGTTTGGGCAGTGTCCCAAACTCCCTGGTTAGAGTACATAGGTATAAATAACACCACTCAGCTAGAAACAAAAACAACAAGCATTGCTTCAAAAAATGAACAAGAAAACAAGTTGAAATGGATTCTACTTAGGCTGTATACTGACCACCATGTATACTTGCCAGGACTGCTAGATGAATCAGATGAGGAATGTATTACCGACGGCTAGTAGAGAGGACTTGACACTCCACTGATAGTTTCGTACTGATACGAATCTTGCTTGAGCAACAATGATTTCAGGTGAGGCTGTTCTATAGAGTTTAGTTGTAATAGTTAACATACAACCTCTAGTTTCAGTTATAACATGAGCGGGCAACAGTAAATATTATATCATAATAATTCATTAGACCTTGACGGCCAACAATTGAATTTCACATGGTTTTATGACTTTCGCCCATTTTCCACCAGTGTTTAGAGCATAGACAGTCTCTATGGGTTAAAGTATCAATTTTTAATTCTACATACCGTAATCCCTCACCTATAAGTCACCGGACTTATAAGTGAATCACCCCCCTCAGAAAAAATAAAAATGCTCCAGCTATAAGACACCCCACAGCTATAAGACACCCCACCGCTCTAAGACACTCACTACACTACACTACACTCACTACAAATGAACTAAGTAGTTTTGGGAAAAAAACTGCCCTCAGTGGGTTTCGAACTCACAACTCCATGTTTACAAGTCGCACGAACGCTCTACCACTGAGCTATTCATCTTCGGTGATTGTAAGAGGTTTTGGTCCAAACTAAATATAATAATGCTTCAAATGATAGCCGCGTCTATATACTACTCTCTTATAGCCGCCTTCACTTATACGTCGCCGATCTATAGGTGAGGGATTACGGTATTTAATTTAATAACCCTGTTTTTTGTAGATTACGGATACACTGTAGCCTACTGTTATTGACAGACGGATAGCCTGTATAGCTGTCTACAGATATGATTAACTATGAGCTAAACAAACCAGAAACTGCCTGTCTACACTGAGTATACTACAGTATGATCAAGAGTCAAAAACCGATTAATGCGTAAGTGATTTTCTTAGATGGTATAATATTTTAAATAGCCATGTCATGTCATGCCATGCCATGATTTCAGCACCTGACACCATCATGAACAGTCATATGAATACAAAATATTTCTTTGCAATCTTTAAAATCTAGAAATCTCAAGTTCTTTAGCCAAGCAGAGGTAACACCGACATTTGATTGTAATTCACATGTATTCACCCTTACTTTTGATCCGATTATAAAATAATTGAACTCTCATGAACTCTCGTGTGTCGTATGCAATGAAGGTTTTTTTGTCATTCCATTTTTGTCAAACTCCTGCTCAACAGGGTCTTGATTGTCCAAATTCAGGTGTTGTACCGAATAACTTTACAGCCAATAATTAAATATCATATTGCCTTATTAAAACCTTGTTAATTTTGGTCTCAATCTCACAATAATATGATTTAAAGTCATGACCTTGATGCCAGGCTGGTCATAATCTCTAGTGAATCCAAAGCTCTGTATGCAACCATAAATTCTTGAAAACGATTACATTAGCTTGTGGATATTAAACTGATACAAAATAAATACACATAATATGGCTTTTCTTATGATAAATCTCAGGCTGCAGTTTGCTAACCATTTTGTTTCAATTTTGTTATTACAGATCGTATTAATTGCATGGCGAATCATGCAAAGAACTGGTAGCTGTTGGCACTGGCATATTGGTCTTCTAACCTGCCTTCTAGTGCTGGTCCAATACGAGACTGACATGGTTATGGAGGCATGAGAAAATATAATCTGGATGGTAGGATTTCTGAAAAATTCTTTCGATTGAAGAGCCAATATCAATTTGTCTAGTCAAAGCCTCAAACAACTTTTCAGCCTGATCGATGCTTGAGTACAGCTCCCCTGTTTTTACTGTAGAAGGCATTATCTGGTACCTGTTTCACGATTCAACCTATTAGCTTTCAGCCAAGTACACCCAAAGTCTTGAATTATATGCCACATTTTGTAGCCAAAAGCAGAAGCATCTGAGACGTATAAGTCTGCTGTGAAGAATATATTGGTAGCTTATCTACATATATAGCTGAAGTGTACTGTAATTATGACTGTGGAGAAAAGGTCAGACTAAAGCGATAAACTGCAAAGAAGAGACTATGTAAGTAACATGACAATGTGGGGGTAGCTTTGCGGGCAGAACTTCATCTCCAAACTCTCTAGATCACGGATGGGCAACCTTCTTGTGAAGGAAGCCACATTTTGAGCAGGCTCAACTCAAAAGGCAGCAACGTTTTTCACGGCAAAAATTACGATCGCAAGGTTTTAATTTGGTATAGTTTATGTCTTTCTTTTTACAGCATTTCACTACGTTTTTATGCGCCCCAGGTTTTATCAATGGGTTTCTAAGATGGAGAGCCAAGAGTCAATGCTACAAAAATAAAAACTGACAGGGAGTTGAGTTTTCGGAAAATTGGGAAGGCCATGGCTCCTTGGCCCCATCTATAAATATAGGCCTGCTTGTTACAGTATGAATAGAGGTGTGGTGCAGGTAGCATCCGTTTATTGCTTAAGTGCATCAGTAGCTGTGAACAGAGGATGTTAAA
The DNA here is from genome assembly GCA_914767715.1 of Membranipora membranacea. Lineage (NCBI taxonomy): Eukaryota > Metazoa > Bryozoa > Gymnolaemata > Cheilostomatida > Membraniporidae > Membranipora > Membranipora membranacea. The sequence goes on along the minus strand of OU612065.1, from coordinate 13,103,136 downwards.
CCAGACTTGGAAGTTGACCTTTTTTCACAGTGGCCAAAATTTGACTCCATATCACAGCCTGATATCACGTGTAAATCTCTGAGGTGATAATCAGTAATAACTAGTCTCTATCTGAACTTGTCCATTGCGTACTTCATAGGCAACTAATGTCTGTCAACTCCATCTTGTATCAGGTCCTTGTTTGAAGCGATGCTATGACACAGCTGTGTAGAACGGCTCTGAAATTCTCCCAAAATACTAGCATTTATGTAGCTTGGCTACTAGTGAAATTTGTGATACAGAACTGCCACTATGGTGGAGATCCAATCAATGTACTAAGAAGGCTATGCACATCTGGATATGCTGTGTAAGGGCAAATGATGCAAAATTAATGTGTAATACTTTTTACAGACACATGGCCACAAATAAGGTTGCAAAAATTCGCCCACTTGGCCGCATATGCGAAGTGGCCACAGACTGCCTACAGCTGCCCTAGATGCAAAAGTTTTCTCATTTCCCAGTTTGATTGCACAAACAAATCAATTGCCACTATATGGTTTTTGTCTTTGATTCTAAAGGAGATCTGATACATATTAGGTTTATCTTACTTACTTGTATTACCGTAACTTATTGTGTTTTAGGTCGAACTGGTCATCATCAGTCCTGATTTTGAGCTTAAGTGTATAGTACCATCTTATGCATTTACTTGCAAACCTGGGAAATCTCAGAGAGCAAATCAAGAGATCAGCTGGGAGTTTGTCGTCTGCCCATAATCGCCTTTCAGCCAAGGTAACATTTTGACTTGATAGTGATGATAGTGATAAGTTCCAACAGTGAACCTGGTTCAGTTCTGTAAAAAGCGCGCTTCATGCCAACTAGATTGATATTGTATTCAATTAGTAGACTGGTATTTAAGAGATTTAAATGGCACTTATAAAAAGTAACTAGAAATGCCGAGATCATAAATGCCACAAAACTTCAGGGGTGTGGTTGATATACACTCAGGTTGTCAATTGAGTTTATGATGAATGGCTAGTTGTCGATGTCATTATAAGTGCAAATTAAAATGGCTGTCCTTTCCATGCCACCTATGAGGTAGACAGCCTGAGTTTCGTTGTCCTGTTATGTGGCAGAACTCCCCCACAATTATTTTCAGTGAACACAGCCATAGAATATAACGCAACAAACATGTTATAATTGTGGTATATTCATATATATTATATAAAAATAAGGGGTCCTCCCCATGCTCCTTCCTTGCTTTTTTCAATCTGGCCTCACCGGAATTAGAACTCAGGCCTCTTGCACTGAGATCAAACACTCCAACCGCTCAGCCACGCCGGGCCGCTGAAGCTTGCAAAGCTCAGTGCAAAATAATCCAGGTGTTAAAATTTAATGATGTAGTGGGTGTAAGTTATAATAAATAAGTACCAAAACAAAACAAGTTAAACCACCCAAGTAGTAAAAGAGATGATATGTAAATAAAACCTGTCTTCACCGGGATTTGAACTTGGGCCTCTCGCGCAACAAGCATGTTATAATTGTTGTATATTTATCTAAACTAAATTCACTTCTTTTAAATTCCGATAGGTAGTTCTGAACTCCTTATTTAAGTCCTGCTGGAATAGACGGAAGTAATATTGTTACCAAGCCGTCAATTTTTTTTGTCTTTGGTTGTATGAACAGGGTCCGAGGAATCCAATCCGCAAATCTGAAAATCTGTAAATGTAATCTGGAATACACTCCAGGCAGTTTTGCACTGTGATACATATAACAAGATACAAACTCATTTTGCACGTATGTATGTAGTTTCACCTGATACCGGATACCTGATCACCTGATACTTATGGTAGTGATTCCCGTCGCCTGGGGCCGTCGGGCGGAGGGCAAAGTCTGGGGGGCTCAGACCAGGTAGTGATCTGTCTTTGCTTGTTGCGTTATTATACCACGCTTGTTGTGGGTTGTGAACATGTTCTCACCTCATTCTTGTTTAACTCTAGGTAAGATGCTGCAGGTACCTTCTACCTAGTGAACAAAAAATATTCAGGCATCTCTGTCGCTGTCAGAATGTAAGTACAAATAACAATACACAAAACATACAAATTAAAAATTAATTGATATCTCATATTTTATAATCCCACTGCTGAAAGATTGATGTAGGGAATGTCAAGTCTTGAGAAAAATGAAAACTATATCAATTTATTTTAATTCCGTTTGACTGAAGGCAGTTTGGGTACCAATATTCATGCAATTGATTTAAATCACCTCCATTTGTAGCCGGTGTGTGACCTACATCCTACTAAAACGCATCGGAATGTGTTGGAGCAAACGTCAGTAAATGAGGAGCAAACCCTTCACATATCAACGCTGAAGAACCGCCCATTTGTCAACAACTACAGGTAGATTTATTCTTTCGTTGATGATGGAATGTATATATTAGATCTATTAATGACTCATGACAATTATTGGAGAAAGCGTGTGTTTTTACACTGAAACATCATAAAGAAACTATAAACAATCATTCCAAAAAAAACATTTTCCATTGTCTTTGCAATTTGACAATAATTTATTCTAGTGAGGTGTTTCTGAAATATTGTTCAATAAATGAGGCCATAAGTGGCACCTTGATCATACTATCCATGTTTTGCATGTTTTGTCTTTGCCCTTCTTTATTTATGCTGACAATTCCTGTTAAAATTTTTGCATTGCCTATCAACATTGGCAACAATGTGGTTTGATATGTATCCAATCAAATGTTACAATTAACAAAAATGAAGACTTGCTGAAAGCTCTATCACAAGCTCTATAAAATCTTAACTTTATTATTAGTGTGAGACAAATCTGCCTGCCTTTTCGCAACGCAATGAAACAATCTAGTTATTTATTCTCTAACATACATTCTTGTGTCTGTGGTAACTGTTGGTACCAACACTTCACGTCAAATTCCAATCCCATTTTATTTGCCTTCAAACTTCACTTGTTGATTTGACTTGCCTCCTCTACCTTTACTTTGAATACCTACTTCCTTTTGACTTCACTCGCTGTTACTTGTAAATACCTACTACAACTTGCCTAGACACCTTCTCACAAATATACTAGCTACCTTTTTTCAGAACCTACCTCTTCTTACCTAGATCGTTAATTACCTTTAGTGATGCATTCACTTATGTCCAGTTACCTACACTCTTGGCGTTACCTTACCCTCCCTTACCAAAAATTACCTGCGATTGTCAACTCCTACTTAACTTGCCGTTGTTTACCTTCCATCTGTATACATTCAATTGCCTTCACTTACTTCCAGTTACCTACACGGTACACCTTCCTTCACTGAATTCCACTCGTCACTTGTGCTTACCTTCACCTAGCTTCATACGCCTCCGTTGTGTTACTTCGACTTGCCTCAACTTACCTCCACTTACTTCCACTGACTTCCACTTGCCTCCACTTGTTTCCACTTGCCATCACTAACATCAGTTTACTTCCATTTGCCATTAAATACTTCCACTTGTTTTTGCGTGCTTCCACTTCCCTTTCACATGTATTTTCTTACTTCCACTTGGTTTTGCTTGCTTTAATTTCCCTTTCACTTGCCTTCACTTATTTTCACTTGCTTAAACTGACTTCACTCACTTCCACTTACCTCACTTCCACTTACCTCCAACTATTTTCACTTGCCTCCTCTTACTTCAACTTACTGTCACTAACCTCCAATTTTTTTTAGTTGCCTTCGCTTACTTTCACTTGCCTTTGGCTAACTCCAGTTACTTCTACTTCTCTCCACTCACTTCGCTTGTTTCCATTTACTTGCTTCTACATGGTTTTACTTACTGCGCTTGCTTCCACTTATTTCATCTTACTACTACTTACCTGCACTTCTTCTTGTCTGCACTGACTTCCACTTGTCTCCGCTATTTTCTACTAAATTCCACCTACTCCACTTGCCTCCAATTACTTCTACTTACATCCACTTACTTCCGCTTGCTTCCACTTACTTCCAATTGCTTTCACTTACTTCCGCTTACTTTCACTTACTTCCACTTGTCTCCGCTATTTTCTACTTACTTCCACCTACTTCCACTTGCCTCCAATTACTTCTACTTACATCCACTTACTTCCTCTTGCTTCCACTTGCTTCCACTTGCTTTCACTTACATCCACTTACTTCCACTTGCATCTACTTACTTCTACTTGCCTACACTTACTTCTACTTGCCTCCACTTACTTCTGCTTGCTTCCACTTACTGCCCCTTGCTTTCACGTACTTCTGCTTGCTTCCACTTGCTTCCAGTTACTTCCACTTGCCTACGCTTTCCTCAACTTGCTTCCACTTGCTTCCACTTGCCTCCACTTACTTCTGCTTGCTTCCACTTACTGCCCCTTGCGTTCACTTACTTCTGCTTGCTTCCACTTGCTTCCACAAACTTCCACTTACCTACGCTTTCCTCAACTTGCTTCCACTGACTTCCATTTGCCTCCACTCACTTCTACTTGCTTACACTTACTTCCGCTTGCTACCACTTACTTCCTCTTGCTTCCACTTACATCCTCTTGCTTCCACTTGCTTTCACTTACATCCACTTACTTCCACTTGCATCTACTTACTTCTACTTGCCTACACTTACTTCTACTTGCCTCCACTTACTTCTGCTTGCTTCCACTTACTTCCTCTTGCTTCCACTTGCTTCCACTTACTTCCACTTACCTACGCTTTCCTCAACTTGCTTCCACTTACTTCCACTTGCCTCCACTTACTTCTGCTTGCTTCCACTTGCTTCCATTTACTTCCACTTGCTTCCACTTACTTCCACTTGCCTACGCTTTCCTCAACTTGCTTCCACTCACTTCTACTTGCTCACACTTATTTCCTCTTGCTTCCGCTTACTTCCTCTTGCTTCCACTTGCTTTCACTTACATCCACTTACTTCCACTTGCATCTACTTACTTCTACTTGCCTACACTTACTTCTACTTGCCTCCACTTACTTCTGCTTGCTTCCACTTACTGCCGCTTGCTTTCACTTACTTCTGCTTGCTTCCACTTGCTTCCACAAACTTCCACTTGCCTACGCTTTCCTCAACTTGCTTCCACTTACTTCCACTCACTTCCTCTTGCTTCCACTTGCTTCCACTTACTTCCACTTACCTACGCTTTCCTCAACTTACCTACGCTTTCCTCAACTTGCTTCCACTTACTTCCGCTTGCTTCCACTTGCTTCCACTTGCCTCCACTTGCCTCCACTTGCCAAGTGGGGGCAAGTGGGGGCAAGTGGGGGCAAGTGGGGGCAAGTGGGGGCAAGTGGGGGCAAGTGGGGGCAAGTGGGGGCAAGTGGGGGCAAGTGGGGGCAAGTGGGGGCAAGTGGGGGCAAGTGGGGGCAAGTGGGGGCAAGTGGGGGCAAGTGGGGGCAAGTGGGGGCAAGTGGGGGCAAGTGGGGGCAAGTGGGGGCAAGTGGGGGCAAGTGGGGGCAAGTGGGGGCAAGTGGGGGCAAGTGGGGGCAAGTGGGGGCAAGTGGGGGCAAGTGGGGGCAAGTGGGGGCAAGTGGGGGCAAGTGGGGGCAAGTGGGGGCAAGTGGGGGCAAGTGGGGGCAAGTGGGGGCAAGTGGGGGCAAGTGGGGGCAAGTGGGGGCAAGTGGGGGCAAGTGGGGGCAAGTGGGGGCAAGTGGGGGCAAGTGGGGGCAAGTGGGGGCAAGTGGGGGCAAGTGGGGGCAAGTGGGGGCAAGTGGGGGCAAGTGGGGGCAAGTGGGGGCAAGTGGGGGCAAGTGGGGGCAAGTGGGGGCAAGTGGGGGCAAGTGGGGGCAAGTGGGGGCAAGTGGGGGCAAGTGGGGGCAAGTGGGGGCAAGTGGGGGCAAGTGGGGGCAAGTGGGGGCAAGTGGGGGCAAGTGGGGGCAAGTGGGGGCAAGTGGGGGCAAGCTATTCCCCGCATCGAATCTGGGCATTAAAAGTAACAGGGGGCAAGCTATTCCCCGCATCGAATCTGGGCATTAAAAGTAACAGGGGGCAAGCTATTCCCCGCATCGAATCTGGGCATTAAAAGTAACAGGGGGCAAGCTATTCCCCGCATCGAATCTGGGCATTAAAAGTAACAGGGGGCAAGCTATTCCCCGCATCGAATCTGGGCATTAAAAGTAACAGGGGGCAAGCTATTCCCCGCATCGAATCTGGGCATTAAAAGTAACAGGGGGCAAGCTATTCCCCGCATCGAATCTGGGCATTAAAAGTAACAGGGGGCAAGCTATTCCCCGCATCGAATCTGGGCATTAAAAGTAACAGGGGGCAAGCTATTCCCCGCATCGAATCTGGGCATTAAAAGTAACAGGGGGCAAGCTATTCCCCGCATCGAATCTGGGCATTAAAAGTAACAGGGGGCAAGCTATTCCCCGCATCGAATCTGGGCATTAAAAGTAACAGGGGGCAAGCTATTCCCCGCATCGAATCTGGGCATTAAAAGTAACAGGGGGCAAGCTATTCCCCGCATCGAATCTGGGCATTAAAAGTAACAGGGGGCAAGCTATTCCCCGCATCGAATCTGGGCATTAAAAGTAACAGGGGGCAAGCTATTCCCCGCATCGAATCTGGGCATTAAAAGTAACAGGGGGCAAGCTATTCCCCGCATCGAATCTGGGCATTAAAAGTAACAGGGGGCAAGCTATTCCCCGCATCGAATCTGGGCATTAAAAGTAACAGGGGGCAAGCTATTCCCCGCATCGAATCTGGGCATTAAAAGTAACAGGGGGCAAGCTATTCCCCGCATCGAATCTGGGCATTAAAAGTAACAGGGGGCAAGCTATTCCCCGCATCGAATCTGGGCATTAAAAGTAACAGGGGGCAAGCTATTCCCCGCATCGAATCTGGGCATTAAAAGTAACAGGGGGCAAGCTATTCCCCGCATCGAATCTGGGCATTAAAAGTAACAGGGGGCAAGCTATTCCCCGCATCGAATCTGGGCATTAAAAGTAACAGGGGGCAAGCTATTCCCCGCATCGAATCTGGGCATTAAAAGTAACAGGGGGCAAGCTATTCCCCGCATCGAATCTGGGCATTAAAAGTAACAGGGGGCAAGCTATTCCCCGCATCGAATCTGGGCATTAAAAGTAACAGGGGGCAAGCTATTCCCCGCATCGAATCTGGGCATTAAAAGTAACAGGGGGCAAGCTATTCCCCGCATCGAATCTGGGCATTAAAAGTAACAGGGGGCAAGCTATTCCCCGCATCGAATCTGGGCATTAAAAGTAACAGGGGGCAAGCTATTCCCCGCATCGAATCTGGGCATTAAAAGTAACAGGGGGCAAGCTATTCCCCGCATCGAATCTGGGCATTAAAAGTAACAGGGGGCAAGCTATTCCCCGCATCGAATCTGGGCATTAAAAGTAACAGGGGGCAAGCTATTCCCCGCATCGAATCTGGGCATTAAAAGTAACAGGGGGCAAGCTATTCCCCGCATCGAATCTGGGCATTAAAAGTAACAGGGGGCAAGCTATTCCCCGCATCGAATCTGGGCATTAAAAGTAACAGGGGGCAAGCTATTCCCCGCATCGAATCTGGGCATTAAAAGTAACAGGGGGCAAGCTATTCCCCGCATCGAATCTGGGCATTAAAAGTAACAGGGGGCAAGCTATTCCCCGCATCGAATCTGGGCATTAAAAGTAACAGGGGGCAAGCTATTCCCCGCATCGAATCTGGGCATTAAAAGTAACAGGGGGCAAGCTATTCCCCGCATCGAATCTGGGCATTAAAAGTAACAGGGGGCAAGCTATTCCCCGCATCGAATCTGGGCATTAAAAGTAACAGGGGGCAAGCTATTCCCCGCATCGAATCTGGGCATTAAAAGTAACAGGGGGCAAGCTATTCCCCGCATCGAATCTGGGCATTAAAAGTAACAGGGGGCAAGCTATTCCCCGCATCGAATCTGGGCATTAAAAGTAACAGGGGGCAAGCTATTCCCCGCATCGAATCTGGGCATTAAAAGTAACAGGGGGCAAGCTATTCCCCGCATCGAATCTGGGCATTAAAAGTAACAGGGGGCAAGCTATTCCCCGCATCGAATCTGGGCATTAAAAGTAACAGGGGGCAAGCTATTCCCCGCATCGAATCTGGGCATTAAAAGTAACAGGGGGCAAGCTATTCCCCGCATCGAATCTGGGCATTAAAAGTAACAGGGGGCAAGCTATTCCCCGCATCGAATCTGGGCATTAAAAGTAACAGGGGGCAAGCTATTCCCCGCATCGAATCTGGGCATTAAAAGTAACAGGGGGCAAGCTATTCCCCGCATCGAATCTGGGCATTAAAAGTAACAGGGGGCAAGCTATTCCCCGCATCGAATCTGGGCATTAAAAGTAACAGGGGGCAAGCTATTCCCCGCATCGAATCTGGGCATTAAAAGTAACAGGGGGCAAGCTATTCCCCGCATCGAATCTGGGCCGCGCTGCGAAGGGCTGGTGCCCTCCTTGCGCGTTCAGCTTCCCCCGCATCGAATCTGGGCCGCGCTGCGGAGGGCTGGTGCCCTCCTTGCGCGTTCAGCTTCCCCCGCATCGAATCTGGGCCGCGCTGCGGAGGGCTGGTGCCCTCCTTGCGCGTTCAGCTTCCCCCGCATCGAATCTGGGCCGCGCTGCGGAGGGCTGGTGCCCTCCTTGCGCGTTCAGCTTCCCCCGCATCGAATCTGGGCCGCGCTGCGGAGGGCTGGTGCCCTCCTTGCGCGTTCAGCTTCCCCCGCATCGAATCTGGGCCGCGCTGCGGAGGGCTGGTGCCCTCCTTGCGCGTTCAGCTTCCCCCGCATCGAATCTGGGCCGCGCTGCGGAGGGCTGGTGCCCTCCTTGCGCGTTCAGCTTCCCCCGCATCGAATCTGGGCCGCGCTGCGGAGGGCTGGTGCCCTCCTTGCGCGTTCAGCTTCCCCCGCATCGAATCTGGGCCGCGCTGCGGAGGGCTGGTGCCCTCCTTGCGCGTTCAGCTTCCCCCGCATCGAATCTGGGCCGCGCTGCGGAGGGCTGGTGCCCTCCTTGCGCGTTCAGCTTCCCCCGCATCGAATCTGGGCCGCGCTGCGGAGGGCTGGTGCCCTCCTTGCGCGTTCAGCTTCCCCCGCATCGAATCTGGGCCGCGCTGCGGAGGGCTGGTGCCCTCCTTGCGCGTTCAGCTTCCCCCGCATCGAATCTGGGCCGCGCTGCGGAGGGCTGGTGCCCTCCTTGCGCGTTCAGCTTCCCCCGCATCGAATCTGGGCCGCGCTGCGGAGGGCTGGTGCCCTCCTTGCGCGTTCAGCTTCCCCCGCATCGAATCTGGGCCGCGCTGCGGAGGGCTGGTGCCCTCCTTGCGCGTTCAGCTTCCCCCGCATCGAATCTGGGCCGCGCTGCGGAGGGCTGGTGCCCTCCTTGCGCGTTCAGCTTCCCCCGCATCGAATCTGGGCCGCGCTGCGGAGGGCTGGTGCCCTCCTTGCGCGTTCAGCTTCCCCCGCATCGAATCTGGGCCGCGCTGCGGAGGGCTGGTGCCCTCCTTGCGCGTTCAGCTTCCCCCGCATCGAATCTGGGCCGCGCTGCGGAGGGCTGGTGCCCTCCTTGCGCGTTCAGCTTCCCCCGCATCGAATCTGGGCCGCGCTGCGGAGGGCTGGTGCCCTCCTTGCGCGTTCAGCTTCCCCCGCATCGAATCTGGGCCGCGCTGCGGAGGGCTGGTGCCCTCCTTGCGCGTTCAGCTTCCCCCGCATCGAATCTGGGCCGCGCTGCGGAGGGCTGGTGCCCTCCTTGCGCGTTCAGCTTCCCCCGCATCGAATCTGGGCCGCGCTGCGGAGGGCTGGTGCCCTCCTTGCGCGTTCAGCTTCCCCCGCATCGAATCTGGGCCGCGCTGCGGAGGGCTGGTGCCCTCCTTGCGCGTTCAGCTTCCCCCGCATCGAATCTGGGCCGCGCTGCGGAGGGCTGGTGCCCTCCTTGCGCGTTCAGCTTCCCCCGCATCGAATCTGGGCCGCGCTGCGGAGGGCTGGTGCCCTCCTTGCGCGTTCAGCTTCCCCCGCATCGAATCTGGGCCGCGCTGCGGAGGGCTGGTGCCCTCCTTGCGCGTTCAGCTTCCCCCGCATCGAATCTGGGCCGCGCTGCGGAGGGCTGGTGCCCTCCTTGCGCGTTCAGCTTCCCCCGCATCGAATCTGGGCCGCGCTGCGGAGGGCTGGTGCCCTCCTTGCGCGTTCAGCTTCCCCCGCATCGAATCTGGGCCGCGCTGCGGAGGGCTGGTGCCCTCCTTGCGCGTTCAGCTTCCCCCGCATCGAATCTGGGCCGCGCTGCGGAGGGCTGGTGCCCTCCTTGCGCGTTCAGCTTCCCCCGCATCGAATCTGGGCCGCGCTGCGGAGGGCTGGTGCCCTCCTTGCGCGTTCAGCTTCCCCCGCATCGAATCTGGGCCGCGCTGCGGAGGGCTGGTGCCCTCCTTGCGCGTTCAGCTTCCCCCGCATCGAATCTGGGCCGCGCTGCGGAGGGCTGGTGCCCTCCTTGCGCGTTCAGCTTCCCCCGCATCGAATCTGGGCCGCGCTGCGGAGGGCTGGTGCCCTCCTTGCGCGTTCAGCTTCCCCCGCATCGAATCTGGGCCGCGCTGCGGAGGGCTGGTGCCCTCCTTGCGCGTTCAGCTTCCCCCGCATCGAATCTGGGCCGCGCTGCGGAGGGCTGGTGCCCTCCTTGCGCGTTCAGCTTCCCCCGCATCGAATCTGGGCCGCGCTGCGGAGGGCTGGTGCCCTCCTTGCGCGTTCAGCTTCCCCCGCATCGAATCTGGGCCGCGCTGCGGAGGGCTGGTGCCCTCCTTGCGCGTTCAGCTTCCCCCGCATCGAATCTGGGCCGCGCTGCGGAGGGCTGGTGCCCTCCTTGCGCGTTCAGCTTCCCCCGCATCGAATCTGGGCCGCGCTGCGGAGGGCTGGTGCCCTCCTTGCGCGTTCAGCTTCCCCCGCATCGAATCTGGGCCGCGCTGCGGAGGGCTGGTGCCCTCCTTGCGCGTTCAGCTTCCCCCGCATCGAATCTGGGCCGCGCTGCGGAGGGCTGGTGCCCTCCTTGCGCGTTCAGCTTCCCCCGCATCGAATCTGGGCCGCGCTGCGGAGGGCTGGTGCCCTCCTTGCGCGTTCAGCTTCCCCCGCATCGAATCTGGGCCGCGCTGCGGAGGGCTGGTGCCCTCCTTGCGCGTTCAGCTTCCCCCGCATCGAATCTGGGCCGCGCTGCGGAGGGCTGGTGCCCTCCTTGCGCGTTCAGCTTCCCCCGCATCGAATCTGGGCCGCGCTGCGGAGGGCTGGTGCCCTCCTTGCGCGTTCAGCTTCCCCCGCATCGAATCTGGGCCGCGCTGCGGAGGGCTGGTGCCCTCCTTGCGCGTTCAGCTTCCCCCGCATCGAATCTGGGCCGCGCTGATAAAATCCAATATTTTATATTCGCAGCCTATTTATCCTCATTACCCATAATTATATTTTAATATTGAAATTTAGACGGTCATCTTTACTTTCACAGTACGGGCAACCACTTGTTCGTGACTCAACTACATTTTCACGCCTAACCATTGCAAGGCACAAATAATCAAGTTAGTGATTGCTTAGGTGGATTTCAGAGGTCCATTACACATTATATAGTAACACCATTACACATACACCATTACACTAAATAGAACTAAAATTTACCTTGTGTTATACCAATCAAAGCGATAATTATACTATTAATATTTGAATTATAAATTCATATGACAAACACAAGAAGTGTGCAGGAGGGGACCTTACACTCCTGTAATTAATATTTAAGTTACGGGAGTGTGCGTTTTTCGTCCCTCACACTTCAGTTGTTCTCTATAAGTAAGACTTCAAAGTCAGTTCTATTGTTTTGAGGATCGCCTGTATTTTCTGCATCATCTCTATCGTTCAAACATAGGTTGGATTAAAAATAAAAATGGATATATGTAACCTTGACACAGTGTTATAATTCTTCTCCCCTGACATCTTAAATAGAACCTGATGATGTACACATATCGTACAATCATACAAACGAAAGTCAGATTTGTAATTTCAAAACATCATCTTTGTTCAAAAGACACAGCATTGGACCCAGAGCAGAGACCTGCGGAACCCCAAAAGTAACGTTCGAGACACTAAGATGATGTTGTCGAGTTCACTGTATCCTGAAAGCCACTGTTCTATCCGTTGTATCAATGTTTTAGTTCATTGGTTGTATTGTATAACTTTAATTTAAACCCTCCCATCTGGTAAAACAACTACCACCTAAATTGTATACTAATTCACAGACAGGGAAGTTGTGGTTGGAAATGATGACTAGTGAGAATGAAATGATTTAAGGGACAAGAGGAAGTGTTGTGAAGAACTTCCTCTATTATATGACAAGAAGGGCCTCACTATGGACATGTGCAAGTCACATGATTAAGCTCAATAGCATTTAATATTACCCGCCAAAAACTGAATTCCCTATCCCAGTGTTAATAATATCCTCTTCGAAAAATGTTGACTTCTAATATGCCCACTATTTAAAAAGCTTGGTCAGTCGGGGATGTTAACAAAGATATCTTGATTTTACTCTATCAACCATCAGTTAAGGGTTAATTTACTACTATGACATTGCTTAAGTGCCAATGGCTATCCTATCTATGCATATGGTTATTATACCCACTCAGTTACTGACTAGTAGACTAGAGTGTAGACTCCCAGTCAATGATTCTCTGTGAGTGTCTCTCTTTGACTGTCTGTCTGTGACTGTGAGACTGGAGGCGCACACAGAAGAGGGCTACCCTGTCTACTCTTTGACAGCTTTGTGTTAAGACAGGCTAACACATGGCATCTGCATAGATCAGAGGGGAGTTTGAGACAAAACAAGAACCAAAACCACTGCACATGTCCCACACTACCTGTACTGAGTAGCAGTCCGTCTTGACAGGCTTTTGTGGGAGGGAAGGATGGCAAAGCTTGTGTGTTTGTCTTCTCTTGATCTGCCAAGAACTGCTCGGAAGCAAGAGTGGACAAGCTTGATGGGGCCAAGTAGTGATAAAATTATGATAAATCAACTACTTTTTCATGTTGTACCATTTTGAAAGTATTGAAGGCATATATTAATACTTATTCTAATGATTGAACCAACGACCCTAACAAACTCCTCGCCCAAACTGAGAAGTCCTTGTCTAACGTTGTTGTATGTACAGCTGTGCAAACAGTCACAGACCCGGACGCGAGTATTTGTGTCAGGAAGTCTTTCAATTCAAACCAGCAAAAATCAAGTGATACTACCCACTAGGGTCTAGCTCAGAAATCGCTCCCTCTTTGATGGAACTATATGAGATCTGAGTGAGCGATTTGGGAATGATTTTAACCAAGTGAGTGATAAATTTGAGCGATGTGATAGTGATAAGTTTCTTTAGTAAAGCATCGCTCATTCTAATTGAAAGACCCCCCAGAAGAGCAGTTGATGGATAACCTTTTTTAACGGAATTTAAGAATACATACAGATTCTTACCATTTTTCACAGCCAGCTGCTACCGTCTTGACAGGACATGCCTGTAATTTAACCATGTCTAGTATCAGCCAGGTGGTTGATATTGAATATGGGCAATATACAAAGATGTCCCGACAGACACATCCCAGCGGCCCATGCTTTACCTCCGCATTCACCTGGATGTTTGCAGTTTGCTGGCAGCCATAATTTGTATATCAAACAAAAAATAATTCAGCTAATTGGACTGGTATAATGAGGGGCGCTGGTTAGAGACAGGATGTTTCACTCTTTCTCTGTGCAGATGAAGAATGATCTGCCACAGTAACCAGTGTTGGTATATTAAAGACTTAGTTTGAGGCTGCTATTTTGTATCACATCTTATTCTCCATATTTTATTTTCTCATGTGAGCGAATTCCAGCTTTAGAATCCAAATATTAAGGAAGTTATGGTCTCTCATACTTCCAAGGTGACGGCAGTCTATCAGCAGTAAGAATGAGCAGGCAATCCCAGTGTGACGTCACAACCGTCATACTTATTATGATATACTAATAGATAGGATGATGATCAAAATGTTCAGGGATGCAGCGGGTCTCAAACCCAGGTCCAAATGGCCATGCAGGCAACACCGCTAACGCTGAGCTATATTGTCTACAGGCTCACAGAGCTGGACCTAGTGGTCCAGGTTTGTAGACCCAGGTTCGAGTCCCACCTAGGTCATAATTTTGATCATCATCCTATCTGTGTAATTATTAGTGTAATAACTCATAATAAGTATGACGGTTGTGACATCCCACTGGGTGTGTTTCCGCTTATTCCCAATTCCAATTGAAGGCGATCACCCTGGAAGTTTGAGAGGCCATAACTTCCTCAATATTTGGAATCCAAAGGTAGAAATCGCTCACATGATAGAATAGAATATGGAGAATAAGATGTGATACAAAAATAGCAGCCTCAAACTAAGTCTTTGAGGTGCTAGCGCTTGCAGGGAGTGGCTGGGATGACTGTGCCTTATATTTTTAGTATTTGAATGTCTGGTGTCCATTTTCTCTAGACTGTTGTACAGTTGACAATTTGTTGGTTGCAGTTACATGTTAAATTCTTGCTCACTTAGTGATATCATAGAAAGATTATCTTGTAGGTCCTTATTTGTGGGTTGTTTTAAAATACAGTATTATCTGCAAACGAGCACACCACCGATTTGATGTTCGAGGTCATTTATGTGAAACAGAAATACTATATATCATGTGGAATCCTTTCGGTCACATTGGATGCTGATGATCCTATGTCATCAACAACAAATTTCTGTTGTCAAGTTAAGAAATTTGATCTATGAGACCAGTTTTGAAGTTGACATGATATGGGGCTAGTTTCAAAAGAAGCTTCTGGTGATTGATTTGTTCAAAAACCTCTGAGAATCCCAGAACACAGATTTCTTTCTCCCACCACTGATCAAGGTGATGGGAGATTTCAGTGAATGGAGTCAGATATCAGATTTCTGTGACATCCATGTTGTCATGATATGAGTTCTACAGCTCACAACAGCCACATCATGATGTCCCATATCTATTTTTGTAATTGAACCTTGTACACTTGGTTCAAGTGATGTTTAAAACTTGAGAAAGTGTTTGGGAATGCAATTTTTTCAATATCCAATAAATTTCTTCTGAGCATTAAACTTGGTCAGATGGAATTGCTCATTTCTAGCTCCCTAGGGGACAGGGCCTGACAATAGACCTAAATGCATTCTACACCAGGTTCTGTTTCATCCTGTTCCATAGTTCCAATGATTTTACCACAGTTTTTCCTATGACCTTGCTCATAGGGTTGACTACATCGTTTGATGGTATCATTTCAGATAATTGTTAATATCATATTCAAGAGATGTCATACCTACTTCAACATTTACACAATGGATGGCAGGTGGACCAGGCAATCCTATCTGAAGAAGACAGAGCTGTTGTAATAAGGTAGGAAAAACCTTTAACTTTAATATTATGATCTGAGCCATGTAACGAACAAACCCATGCAGACACTGTCACTCAACATTGTAACATAGGATTCATCATAATTATTATTACCAATTTGTACTGACAGAGATTTCACCAATGGTTTTCTGTCAATGATATTAAGGTTAAACTCTACGGTCATTTCCCATGAAAATGGTAATCTCAAACCTGGAGATATTATTTCATTCAATTCTTTTGCTGACACACCAGATTTCTTAACCCCATCTTTACATGTATATAATAAAATATATAAAGATGAATAGACCATGTAGTGATTGGGTAAAGAAATCTTTTACCCATACGAGAAATTTACTTTTCCTTCAGCTGCATTTAGGTACTTTTTAAAAATAAATTTTTTGATTTTTTTTGCAGATTTGGGCACGATTGGGATCCTACCTGTATGGTCATGGATGAGACGCTGTATAAAAGTGCTGAAAAGATGAAAAACTTTGCTGTTTGCTATCTTGTGGATATCACAGAGGTTCCAGACTTCAACAAAATGTATGAGTTATATGATCCATGCACAATCATGTTCTTCTATAGAAACAAACACATAATGATTGACTTGGGAACAGGTAATAACAATAAGATAAACTGGGCTATGGAAGACATGCAGGAGTTTATCGACATTGTCGAAACTGTCTACAGGGGGGCTAGAAAAGGTCGTGGTTTAGTTGTATCTCCTAAAGACTACTCAACCAAGTATAGATACTAATCTGTTTTACACATCGTACTTGACTACCCGTGTATTTGTAAATAATATCGGTCTATCATTGTAATGCATGCAATATGAAACTCAGCAGTCCACATTTTTGCGTTTAGTTGACTTATAATTTTGCAATCCTTGCGGATTAGTATTTTCGAGACTGTCTCATGTACCTATAAAATTATTTTAAGTTGAAAGTTTAATAGATTTCCTGTTACAGCTGCACCACACTTCCCTTACTCTAGTTTAAATAAGATAAATTGCTACATAGACAGTCGGCCACATTGTTTATCGATATTATTTATGTATGTTTTCAACAAATATCAAAAATAATATAATAATTGAAATACTATAGATAGCTTTACAGCGAAATTATGGTGCATTCAAAGTTCAAAGGCATATTTGTGTTGTTGGGGATCAAGCAATGCATTTGAAGAATCCCTTGTTTATTTAATTAGATCATCAGAGAGTCACACGAGCAGCTGAGGGAACCACTCCTCTTTCTTACCAATGTGAATACTCTAATCCTACCATTCATGTGCAACTGTCTAACTTTGTTGTTGTTAAAAAAATTGGAGAGACGATAACATTGATCAAAAGCTAAAAATTTATTCAGAGTTGGAAGTGGCTTGTTTCTGACAGTTAGGCTTAGTATCGCTGTAGTCTACTGATCCCAGGAAGGGATTAAATCTCGAGTTGGTTTGACTAGAGACAGTTTATGCATGCTGTTAGCATATATACCACTCTCATCCTGCCATGTGTTACGTCCTGGTCGTCTGTAGTCTACTGTATCTGTGAACTGTGAGTGACATCTCTTATTAGCTGTGGTGTTATCCTGAGGTTCCTCGGCCTGTCAAAATAGAATCAGAACATACAGATTCAGTTGCTCAGTCTTGGACATTCACTAACTTCGGGAATTGAGATTTTTGGCCAACATTGATGATTGGTGACTTTAATATTTGCAAATGAAAATTGCATTTCAAATACAATCATTTTCCATTTTTAATTTCCACCAGTTTAATTACTCTCAACTATAAAGCAGATGTAACACAAATGAAAATGATGAGCGCAGCTAAGCAATGTGAAAATTAAAGGCAGATTCTGCAAAGCAGTGCGATGATAATGATAAAGAAGCCATGCTAAGCAAAATAAACTGTGAACAACTTTCATGTCAGATTCTTCTTACCATTTTATCTGCTTTAGTCACTGCCTGAAACAAATTGTATTGGTGTAACCATGTTCTGTTTAACCTCAACCTGTAGCCTGCCATGCAGCAGAGCGAGTGAGAGGACATGGTAAACCAAGTCCCACAATGCGGCTTCAGCATTGAATATCCTATAGGCATTTCCAATAATTCCTGGACAATATCATGTGCCCGACCTTTCTAGGAATCCCGGAGAGTTACATAATGGGTACCTAATGACAAACCCTTTTGAGTGAGATATATTTTAGGGAAGGAAAATTGCTTGAGTTTGACATGAGTGAAATATGAATCCAATCACGCTTCTACACTTGCATTTAGAAATACTGAGGTACCAGGAACACAACCTGTGTGGGGATTTAACCCTATCTATATACACCTGAAGTTTATTGTCTTAGTTACACATGTTTGTAGTAATAGCAATCATATTTCCCTGCTAGATAGCAAGCATCGCAGGTACTAACCTCCTCATGGGTGTAAGGATAGGGTACTTGATAATCATGATGGTATGTTGTCTTCCCTCTAAATCTATCATGATCTGGATGGTGATGTGGTAAAACTGAGTCATAACCTGATTCAGGTTTCCCTGTGTCCCTGCAATCATTATATCATATCATCATATATCTTGTATAAACATATTATATGGTCACTAGTTTCATCACAAAGACTAGTCTGATGTCAGGAAATATTCCTATTGTCGGTTTCGGTCCGACAGGCCTGCTTTGGTAGCCCCCCTCCTCACCGATAAGTGGCCAGCAACTTGGTTAACATGGTGGCAAACTGGATCAATTTTCTCTTGCAATCCTGTATCAAATTGACGCCCACTCAGGCCAACTGTTCAATTATAAATGTTGTGGTTTAATTGGAATTAGGAAATAAAATATGTGATACTGTCAAGATTGTTCATACCTGTTTTCTAATGCTAGGTGATTGAATGATCCAGTATTGACCATACATTTCTGCACTTCTTTCTCAGTGTAGTCACCCTTGAGTAGAGTATTGTCACAGTGAGCTTGATATGTTGTCTTTGGGAAACTCTGAAAACACAAAAAATACTTTAAATAAAAAAAGAATTCTATTTCTCTGTTCAACAAAAAGAGAATAGTTGTCATTCCATATCAAAGAGTTATCATGACACTATTGCATAATTCACAGAATCTCTTGTCAGGAAATGCGATATGAGTGTCCAACTTTTTGCTTGTATTGATCTGTAGGACAGCTGTTTTTCTCAAACATATTGCTCAGTTTAGAATTATGGGAGTGCTAAGCATTGATCAATAAATGATGCACTAAACTGCTGCATTTTACGTGGATCACTGTTTCTGATCTCAAGAGTTGCCAGCTTGGATTCTCCTAAAGATGAGATATTTTGAATGAGATATTTTAGACCTTGAGAACTTTCTGGAACTACCATTATGAATGTTGGTAATCGCTAGTGTCATTATTGTGTGGGTTTATTAGACTAAGTTTTGACCATTTGCCTGCATTCTGAGATCCTCCTGATCCAATGGTCATGCCGCAGTGGCCAGTGGAAGGGAGCAACTAGAATGCAGGCAATTGGATTAAACTTGATCTAAGGGTTTATGGACTAAATGTTTAAAGGCAGGCGGAGGGGATTGCTTTATGGTAGATATGATGTAAAACTTTTAACTGTAGTAGGTAAAATTATCTGCTTTATATATGGCTATAAGAGAATCCAAGCAGACAACAAAGTGAAAAAGGAAGGTGATGAAATTATTTGTTGTGCTGAAATGATAATGGTCAGGATGTGTATATTCACCCATGTTGTTGAATTTATAGACAGTGAAAGCTCTGTGATAAAATGAAAAGAAATTGTTGAGGGACATTGCATAAGATATCCATCAAATTATTTGAAAAAAGCTATCAAAAATTTTGTATACAGTGCTTCAATGCTCAGCGGCAACATTGCTTTAGTATATATAACCTACCGGCTGTGACTGGATGTAAAAAAAATATATTATTGTTATTGTCAGTTATTAGCCTGTTGTGACAATGGGTCAAAACAATGGTTGGTAGTATTCATGGTGAATTTAGCCTTCAGGATCTGGAGGCTCAGAGGCTAGAAGCTTACCACAAGAGAAACTTCTTACATTGATCAGTTAAATCATTCCGCAAAGAATTTTGTACAATTTATAAAATAATTGCTTTTTGCATATCGGAAACTATGGGGAGCTTTACATACCCCATCAGTTATTGATGCTAGACGGTCATATGTTGCTCTCTTGAGGTTTCTGACTGAATCAGTGCTGATGTTGTAGTCCTTTGGTTCGGACTCCCGAGCTTGGTGCCTAGAAGATGTATAATGTTGTATTTTAGTTAATAGTTGATAGTTATTATTTATTAATACAAGGGTACTGTATGTTTAGTTTTAACAATTGTATTTGAGCAGAGTGAGCGTAAGTTCTTTAGTACAGAATCATGGATGGCCGCTACCCAGTAGGTCATCGTCTAAAGCCAATACATAACATACGCATAAGACCTGTAGAAGTATGAAATTAGAGAGTCAAAGCTGGTTCTGTGCAACCTTAATATAGATAGTGGGTATTGGTCTTACCAATTTGAGTTTAATACAACCCTGGAATAGTTCATATGGTCGCCTCGCATAGTCAATGTCCCAGGTCTTTCACGATAATCAGGCATACCAATTGCTCCAGACATATTATCGATGCTTGATGATACACTTTTGCTATAAATCAAAGTAGAAGGCTGGGTCTCCCAGTTTTTGTGTAAAAGCACCAGGTGTTACTCAGTTTCACCTACTTATTGATCACTCATTTTGTGTAAACAAACTCCTCAGCAAAAAAATTAATGTTATGTAGATTTTACCTGATATTTTTTCTTTCATTAAGTCAATATCTGATATTCCATGTTGCACACATTCAAAGTTATGCTGATAAACAAAATAATTTGCTTTTTTAATGTGATAACTACCTACTTTTTTCCTTCAAGGAATTGTGTAGGAATACAACAACTTGCAGGAGTTGCTAAGCCACACTAGACAACTAGTTTTTTAAAACTCCTGATAATATCGTTTGCTTATAATTATATACGTCAATTCTCATCACATGAGTAACCACGTGATAAACCATAACCAATGATTCTTTCCAATAACCTAAGGCACCAACAGAATTATAGATCATATGCACTACATCAGAGGAAATAATACACTGCACCAGCCAGAAGAAAGTAGAGTGGTGTGTTTTTCTCTTCCAACCATTCTTATATTTGACCTTCCAGGAAACAGGTGTGAAGATGCTGAAGTTTGTTGCAGTTGCTGTTCTCTTCGTTGTTGCAGGTAAGAATCAAATGGAGCGTAGTAGAGGCTTTTGTCCCTCTCCCATATAACGTTTAATATTACAGTTTATGTTTTCAATCATGGTATGCTATTGCTATGTTAATGTAAAATGAATCAGCACTAGCTAGCCACAACATGAATGATGATGATGTGTGGGTTAGTGGTAGCAGGGAGGTAGTGAGACTCCACTTACATTTAATCTTCCATCAAATAAAACATGTGTCCTGTGCTGTGTGTGTCCATAAAAGTGCAGGTGTAATGTCTCTTGAGAGATGCCCTCACGTCCAGAGCTCAAACCTGCAATCACTCTGGTGGCTACTCTACTGAGAGGGAAATATCAATAAATAAGTGTTAATCTTATGTTTTCTTCTTTCAGTAAATGGGGCAAATTTGCTGGGAGCCAATGAGTGTACCTATGGACCCTCATACTGGTGTGACAGCTTCCAGAATGCTGCAAAATGTTCAGCTATGGACCATTGTGCAAAAGTGTGGAAGCAGCTACCAGTGGTGAGACATTTTCTTTAATACTGACTTTCATGGACTTAATCTTGAGTTTGATGGTATTTTATTATTATATATATGCTCTCTGAAATGCATAGATGTGCATTTTTATGCTGCTCACTCATTTCAACCATTTCATTTACATTTTTATTGGTTTTTTAGACCCAGGTCAGCCCTTCCGTTGTCTGCGATTTTTGCCAAGATATTATAACTGATTTGAAAAACTTTGTCACTGCAGGAGCAACAAAGGTAGTGTATATATCAATATGACGTTATCAATCATCAATCTTCTTATAATCTTGAATTGCATCAGTTCAGTGAAACCTGCTTTTTTGAAAAAGACAGTACTATATTAGATACACACGTAAGCGTTTTTTTCACTGTACTATCTGTTTTGATTAATCGGTCTTTATTGATATTATTCTGTAAACCACTGTGACTAAATGTACCCGACTGACTTTGCCTTATATGGTCCAATGTTAACTATTTGTACACCACTGCTTGCCACATGATCATGTTATTTTTGATGACCTGATTCTTTATCATGGGACACAATGATGTCATCGCCTGTCATGTTCTTATGATTCATTTGTTTGTTGTTCATATTTTTAAGAGTACAATCCAGGGCTATATGAACAGAGCTTGCGAGTTCCTTCCTGATGCTTTCTCAAGAACCACTGTAAGTGAATATTGAACTGTAATATATATGCTACATACCTACAACCTTATCATGACACAGTGCTACTTTCTGAAAAAAGATGATTCTTCACATAATTGTAAATTCAGAGGGTAGGAAAGAATTCATTTGAATCTTTTCATATTTTCTTAAAGATATATCAGGTGTTAATATTGATTTGTGCTAACGATGTTGAAAAAATATAATTTTTGTTGATTCCAAAATCGTCCATATACTTTATATTTCACAGTGCAAGGAGGTCGCTGATCATTATTTGGATGAGTTGATCTCTATGGCTGATATGAGTCTTGACCCTTCAACCTCATGCGCACTTCTAGGATTGTGTGGATCGAAGAAAGACCTCAATCAAATACCCGCTGTCTCTGCTGTGGTAGAACCACTGAAGACCTCTGTGAGTCCAATGAAAGTGAAACTTCCTTGATGATTAAATTCAAATTCGATTACAGGAAAGGATTCGGAGATTGCATCCTTGCAAACCACCCTCGGTCACATGTTTCAGCATCTTCCAGTAATTTTGTGGTAGGCTTGGTTTTGTAGGCTAATTTTGAGCCTGAAATTAATATTGAATGTGATGTCCCGAAACCAGGGTCTATAATGCCGTCTGTACGTCAAGTGAATAATATGTAAATTTCTTCTTAAATATATTGGCCACAACTAGTAAAAAAACTTCATTGTTTTTCATATCAACAGTTTGCCCGAGTTTCGCTGTCCGCCGCAAAAGTTCCTGTGAAAGCAGAGGAATCTCCATTCTGTTCAGACTGCAAGACTTTGATAGCTACGATAAAGAGCGAGATTGACGACAAAAGCAACCAGGTAAGCAGTACAGAGGGGGAGGGATGTTTACAAATTCTTAGAAGCAAAAGCTATTTATATGTTTATGACTTTACATAATTCATAGACAAGTGTTTTGTCTATGATATGCACGCAATGTCTCAAGCTGAAGAGCTTATTATTCCATAATTACCCCTGTCACCAAATATACCATGTACTTACTATCCTGATGGAGAGACTGATTACTGTAAATCAGATGATATCTCTTTTCTCCAGACAACCTAACACATACCCATATCTCATGACTGGTAACAAAAAGTTGCATAATTAGAAGTGCTCATGTAATAAGGCTTGAACTGTACTGGCAGCCAATTAGTCAAGTTCAGATTAATTATGGGTCCTATATCTTGCTATTTGTCTGAAAAGAATTTATAATTAACTAATTACAGATTCTTTCTTGTAAACCATCGTAAGACATCGGTTTGATCTCCTAACACCATGCAGCATTGTTATTACTTAATTTCAGGCTGCCATGACCAATGCACTTGAGGGAGAATGTGCACAGATTGGTGGAGATCTTGCTGCCGAGTGTAAAACACTAGTAGATATGTTTGTGCCCCAGATGGTCGGCCTTATTGATGAGGAGCTTACTAACGATCTGTGTGTCATGGTTGGCCTGTGCAAAAATGCCTCAGTAACCATCACAATGAAGACTGTTGTTGATAAAGCTAGAGCTGTATTTGTACAAAAGCTTAGATCAGCTGGCAAACTGAACCAACATATTAGAGGAGTAAGTAGAATAGAGGTAGTAGAATACTCCCTGGTCATTGGTTCATTGAACTTGATGAGTCATGCATACAGCTTATGTTGTTTTGAGAGCATTAAAATGTCAAGTTACTTCCTACTTCTCCCTAGTTATTTGCCGTTCTCTTTGTGCATATAGTTTTTATTGTTCCCCTTAGAATGTTTTGAAGAAACCATTAGCCGCCGTCACAGGTCACGTTTTTTCCTCTGCTTTGAAATAAGCTCAGTTACAAAACTGATTGAGCATTGACAAGCAAGTGAATGAACTATTATATGATTCATTATGGGTTGTTGATTATAATGCCAACCATTTGAATCTCATTGCACACATTTTTATTTTGTAATATTATTCATGTGATATTAATGACTGGTCAACATTTCAGGTCGCCTCTCGAGTGTCTGCTGATGATACATGCACAACCTGTGAAGAGGTTCTGAATACTGCTAAACTATTCCTCAACAACAACTCGACTGAGCAGCAAATTGAGAGTGTGCTCGAGGATGATGTCTGCACACAGCTTGGCAGTTTCTCAGCCATGGTGAGCACCGCAATCAAGCCCCTTTATATCTCCCCTGGTCAAACTCTGAAATTTGGAATGAAAAACATTCCACCAATACAATGTACCATATTAAAATAGTATATTGTTAGTCTGTCTGTAGTCTGTCCACACAAAGATAAGACCACAAGAGAGCATTTACCCTGTCTGATCCTTAAAAACAACTCAAGTTATTGTAATAAAACTTTTTTTCACAGTGCAAAGAAATAATCGAACAGTACATGCCTAAGCTCTGGAAACAGTTCATGGATGGCTTCGTAAGTATTCATAGAAGAAATGGTGTGTTTAAAACTGTACTTTGACACTTAGCCATATGACAGATTGGTAGCTCTGCAATCTGCGCTTTATCTCAGAGTTGTACGAACGCTTTTTAGCAGTTTACGTTATTTGTATATTCATGTTGGTATGTAGCCCCACTTTTATATCAAGTGATAACTTATCACATTGGTAGTGATTTTGGTAAGGTGTCTGCCAGCCAGTTATCTCACACAACCCGAATTATTGTGTAGTGTGACCAAGGTTGCTGATAAGATATTTAAGTTGGTGAAACATGATTAGAGACAATGCCTGATGGCTCATGTCACAAGCATTATGAGAGGCGGCAAGCTCAAAGTTCAGGAAAATGTTGACCCCCCTTTAGAATACTGTACAAATAGCGTGATGAATGACTCTATATGTTGACTCATATCTACATCTATTTTGTACAGGATCCCAAAACTCTCTGCGGTGACCTTGGATTGTGCAACACAACTGTGACTATTGAGGCTCCTCAACTGTCTGTAGCTAAGCCCATTCAGCTTAAACCAAAGGCTACTTCCGGACCAGGGTGTGCGCTATGCGAGTTCGCCATAGAGAAACTCGAATCCATGCTGTCTACTAACGCTACTGAGGTGAGAATTGTAGATGATACGATTTCATCAGAATAGACAGTTTTCTGAGCTCTTATTTATGCCTCAATTTGGAGTTGTCCTCTCTCCAGTTTGGTACTTTTAACCCACGCCGCATAGGAGAAACCTGCTGAAAGAGGTTTATATTGAAAACCGCTAATGTTAGGATAAAAACGATTTTTGATTCAGAGTCAGCACTATTGAAAACCCGGTGAGACAGGTTTTCCAAATCATTGGAGGCTTGAATGTTGATAGATCTTAATTTTAGTGATGAAACTCATGAAATATTCTGCCAAATTGTCCGCAAAACAGGCGGAAAATGCTGTAATTGACTATCCAAATACTAAAATTATTTCCCAAACTATGTCCATATGAGTTTTCAATGTTGCAGATTCTAAATAAAAAATAATTGTTATCCTATTATAAGCGGTTTTCAAGATGACACTCTTTTCAGCACGTTTTTCCTATGCGGCGTGGGTTAAAAGTACCAAACTGGAGAGAAGACAACTCCAAATTGAGGCCTAAATCAGAGCTCAGAAAACTGTCTATAACTTAAACCATACATTAACAATGTAAAGCTCATGTAAATTAATATCACTTTTGTATAAGTTGTACATTGATTGATACAGCATGTCTGTCATATTTGCCATATCATTGCCTACGTTCTCCTAGAAAATGAAGGCTGTCAAAACTGTACAACATAAGTTTAGTGTTATGGTTATTAGTTGTCTATACTTTAGTGTTCGTATAGGTCTTCGTGTGAGACTTATACTTTTACACATGTGTAATAAGTGCATCTTGCAATCAATGCCATACTTGTGCAGGATAAATTTAATTTACTTTCAGCCACCCTCACAGGTAATAATTCGAGGTTACAATGAATGATCTTGCACACCTCACTTTTACTGTCATCATTTTTCGTGAATTTTTCTGATGACTGAACACTTGAACACCATCCATATTTCTGCTCATCTATCCGGGACTTCTGTATCAATGACACCTGAAGCACTGTGCTCTGATATGACTGTGTCATACTGTTTACAAGAATCAAAACCTCCCGAGTATTCATTGAATGATGGCTAGAAAACTGAATTTTGACTATCCAGCCTCCACTCATGAAAACCAGACTAACTTATGCCTAGAACAAAGACTCTACTGGGCCCCTTTTTTCTCGCACATAACAGGTGGTCATGCATTCATCGATAACATAGACTTGTCGATTCATTTTGTTTGCTGTTTCCTCATATTCATAGGAAGAGATAGAGAAGGCTTTGGATAAGGTTTGCGACCTCTTACCTTCCACTGTCAGCAAAGAGTGTGAGAATCTAGTACAACAATACGGACCTGCCATCATTAAACTTCTGGTGAATGATGCCGCTCCTGCTACACTCTGCACCTTCCTCGGTCTTTGCTCCGGCACAGGGGTTCAAGGTATATACAGGGATAACACAAAACCAACCTTGGAATAGAATCTTTTGAATGAAGTCAATATTGACTGAGGTTTGATTGTGTTTGAGGAAGCCAGGTTTAGTGTAAAATTATGTTACATCCATAGATTTGGTTGGTAGAGTTAGTTGCTTTTGAGTTGATCAGGACCAGCCTGTGATACCTGCATAAGATCAGGTACTATCAAAGTGGTTCTGAAATTGTTTTTACAAAGTTGATCATAGAAATTGATGCTGATGGCTTGTGACAATGCTGATGTTTAGTTCTTTGATGAAGTGATATCTAAACATTGTATTTTTGTTATAGAGGTGACACCTGTTGCCAATCTCAAAGGTGAGGACTGCATCATGTGTACAATGGCTTTGACCTACGCTAAAACTATGCTGACAAAGAATGATACTGTTCAGGAGATAGAGAAAGCTCTTCTTGGATCATGCAGCAGCCTTCCCCAGTTGTTTGTATCAAAGGTGAGTTACAATTAGGCCACTCATCCCAGAGCTTACTAGAAAACCATATAAGTATTCAGACCCCATGTGTTCTATAGAGCTGAGTGCCAGACAAATCAGACACTAGGTATCATCAATGATAATTGAAGTCACCCATCCAATGCAGCGCTATAAAATGTTTACGTTGTGTTTTAGTGTACTACAATGGTAAAGCAGTACGGACCAGCCATACTGAAAGCTGTCGCTGGTGAAATCTCACCAAAAGACATCTGCAAAGTAAGTAATCTGTTACTTTAAGGCTATGAGGTGTACATGCTGGCCTATCGGCCCGGCATGCTATGTTTACTATGTAGTGATTGGCTTTCATGTTAAGTTTCATTTTTGTGTGTTTCTATCTCTTGGATACTTATAACTGGGGCTTTTCTGATTATCTTTTAGGAAGTTGGACTCTGCACGGCATCGATGAAGGCTGATGGTCTGGTTCACCTTTACAACAAGAGTAACATATAGTGTAACCAGAATAAAGTAAATACAATCACTGCTGTAACTATGCAGGGTATACCAACTATCTGAATTCTATATCCTACAGTGTGAAATGAGATTCACTACTATAACTAATACTTACTGTGCTATCTATAATATTTGGACTCCATTCCATATATCTTTATTCTTTTTAAGCAAAAGTTATCACAATTTCCAGCTTTTAACCTTTTCCATTGCGCTCAATGCATTTTGCATGACTTGAACATTAGAATATGAGTTTTGAAGTATATTATATATTATCATTCTTATATTTTTCTGATTTCTAAACTTAATAAAAGTGATTAATTCACAAACAGCAAAGGCTTTTGATAAAGAAAGTCTGTCAAAAACCTTGCCTCTATATACTCAGCACCCTATTTGTTGCCAAGGCTATGTCCCACTGCTGGGCAACAGGTCACTGTGTTGATAACCATACAAGTTCCCTGTACAGCCAGGGAGGTACTCCTTGGTACAGCAGTTAGTACGATCAAAGAATATTCGGAGTTGTGTTCTCCCTTTCAGTGAGAGGATAATTCTCTCCTGGATTGTACATTTGTGTCATCATCATACTAATCTCTTGGTGTGTTGTTCTTACTACCTCCTTTGTCCTCTTGGGCTATTGCAATTGGCCTTGGCTTTATGAATGGTGTCTTGTTCACAGCTTTTGTAATCTGTTGCGAATCCCTCACTTCATAGTCCAGTCTGGTTGGAGTTGTGGGGGTCGGTAACCGAAAGTCATTGATAGACCCTGCAGCATTCCAATTAGAGTGATAGCTGTTTAGTATCTTCAGTCTTTCTGCCATGAATTCATCATGACTTGTCCTTTAAAGAGTGAGAAGGATCAGATAAGCCAAGCACCATGGTACCACAGATTTCAATCGAGGCGATAAATGCTTCTCATAGCCCCATAGAATAGAAGAGTGTCTTGGAGTTGATCCCTTCGAGTTTAATTTATTTGTTAAACAACATCTAATGTCACATTTGACTTACTTCATGAGGCTCTCTCGTCGCATTTTCCGAGCAGCTACATTGAAATGTTGTGAGAGCTGTAGTAGAGACATTTGTACTTCAATAGACGGCGCCATCGATGATTTCCTCCGATCCCCACCACTTATTCCTTTTCCTTATTTATCGTAAAAATAATCAATCAACATGGAGACCAATTCAAAAAATGTGAAGAGAAACCTAGTTTTTGTTTTAAAAAACCATGTCAAAAGCTTAAACATGATTTATGTTGTCTGTTTCTTGCAAAATTTGAGCATTGGTGCAGAGGTCATTACAAAACCAATGAAATTTTTATTATACGCTTGACACTTTAGTCCCTGCTGTTACAAAAATCAGTTATTAAGGTCAAAAGTTCTACAAAAATAATGCTTTTCTATACGGTTTCAGGTTTCTAATATAAAGCATGTAGCAATATTGTTGATACAGCATTAAAAAGGCAAATATTACAAACTGGATGTTGTCAACTCCTTGCTCTGACTCAAACCTCAATATACAAAACAAACCAATCCTATAAGTTATATGGACTATACGTCTTTGGGTCATGTAATATTAAGCTTACCTATGTTATGGATTGGAGGAAGATTGAACTGTACGTTACTGCTAAGCTTGAGTGGATCCTTTTTTTCAGCTTTTTGCTTGACTGTTGCAGACTTAAATTTTGTCTTGGAGAATTTGTCGCGGTCTTCTGACAATCGGTTCAACTCATGCCGTAGCTACATGTAATACGAAAAAGATTTCTTGAGGCTCATTATCCATCATTCATTTAGAAAAAAATCAAGCAAGAATAAGCTTTTATAATAGTGTTTCATATTCAGAGTATGGTTATGTAGCATCGGTCAAATGCTGGATGTGTTATTCACAAGTCTCTCGAAATACATCGTCGTGTCTGGGCAAGCTTCCTGATAAGGCTAGAGATAGACAGCTAGCCAGCAGACTGTTAAAAAATTCATCGGGGAGGATGAAATTTTATTATCTAACCTCAAATTTTTTGTCGTCCAATCTCTTAGAGAAGAGACCTGCCTGAAAGTCTAGTTTTTCCAGCTTATCCTGTAAGAGCACATCAAGATAACTCCGTGAAAGAGCGCCATCATTTGATACCCTGGGCGTCGCATTATTTGCCTTCATCATCACTTCATGATCACCATGTTGATAATTGAAAACCAGACATTACAAATTACGATATGATATTGCTAGATGTTAACAGTGCCCAAAGCAAGAGGTTCCTAACCTGAGCAGATCTTGAAAAATGTCAATTCTGACTGTTTAATCAATCTTAATTCTGAATGACAGAAATTAACATCACTTGTATTATTATTGATTAGGAAAGATCAAGCCTGACTATTTGATAGTAGTACGAGGGGTGCCCTGAGCGCTACCTTATCATGAACAATTTCATGTCAGCAATCAAGCTAATATTCTGACTGCAGGAATAATAATAGCAAATTCTCAGGAAACTTGACCCAATGGCTAATAGGAATATAAGCTAACTTTATACAGTTTAGATCAAATTATCTACTACTGAAAGCCGATTTATTAACAAAAAATCAATAAGAACAGAAATGTAAAAGGCAAGGTGTAACTTTTATGAAATAGGAAAATAAAATACAGTCCAACAGTAATAAACTATGTGATCAAGAAAAATCCGAGTGGTAGCACCATGCTGGCATGAAGAATCCGGATTCCATGGCACCATAATAGAAGGCTCTCCTACTCTATAATAATGTGACTAGTGTTAGCAGACATCTATAATTATACTCAATACATTAGTAAGATTAGTTGATATAGAATTATGACAGCAAACACAGATACCTGAGAGCAAACAAACAGCTGTAATGTGCAGAATAAAAAACTCTGAGTATAGACTGGCATATGAAAGAAAACTATCAAACAGTCTTCAGATGGCACCAAACCAACTTTTGTTTCAGCTCATTGTGTTGATATGTCAGAAATAATAATGTTATGCATACTCTCTC
Organism: Membranipora membranacea; assembly: GCA_914767715.1. NCBI lineage: Eukaryota > Metazoa > Bryozoa > Gymnolaemata > Cheilostomatida > Membraniporidae > Membranipora > Membranipora membranacea. The sequence continues at coordinate 13,072,898 of OU612065.1, read as the reverse complement.
AGATTTTCAGTGGACATTCAAGCAAAATTTAATTTGATTGATAAACTTGAATACCAGTTTCAAAATGATGCATTAGCTTTTCAATAACATGTAATTTTAACGATATAGCATATCATTTGAGCAGATTCACAGAAAATTGGTGTATAAAAGATTGTGAAATAAGGTATTTAAATCGACAATAATGGCAATAAAAAAAGCGAATGAAATTCACATTTTGCTTTACCAGTATTCCATGTCAGATCTTTATTTAGCTGTCTGTAAAATCCATTCACCACATGGATTTTAGCTCATTGGTGATCACTTCAAATGATGGACGTTTTTCTGGGTCAGATTGCCAGCATTTCATCATCAGGTTGTACATATCAGAGGAAAGATCAGGCTGCTTGGGTAGTCGGGTATTGGGTCCTGATGAGCTGAGAACCTGCACTAAGCTCTTAAAATCAACCTCCAAACTCCCATCGTCTATAAAAAATCAAAAGTTATCTGATGTCATGATAACGTAGGTATGAAATAAAGGCTATATATTTGTTCTTAATTCTAATTTATTCATTAATAAATATTGATCCATTAAGAGTTACCTTCTCTTTCTTCTAAGGAGAAACAACTCCTAATGACTTCTACAAAGTCTTTAATTATACACTCATGCTCTGTGTCTAAGTAGCAGGAGTGCATAAAGAGTAACTGGAATATATGTTACTCACCTCTGGCTTTTGTCCTCACAGCAGAAATATAAGGTCTCTTACCACCCGAGTACATCTCCCACAACAGGACGGCATAGCTCCACACATCAGAGGCTTTGGTAAACCTGTTACCAATGATGCTCTCTGGTGCACACCTGTTGACATAAAGAAAAAATAACAGAAACATGCACCTTGATAAAAAGTCAGAATCATCAATCAAGGCTTGCAAGACCTGCACACGACCTTAATAAGCAATATTCGAGTATCTGATATGATTGGAGAGGGAGCCAGTGCCATCTTACAACAGTGTGAGAAGAATATGACCTTACTTTGAAACATTGAGCACTATATTATAGACGTCTTCACATAGCTTATTAGTAAACAACGCACCAAAGCAGTGGTAGTACAGAGTTTTTAGGACTTCTATAATAATCTTCATCACCCAAAACTCTGGCTAAGCCAAAATCAGTAATCTTAGCTCTATGCGGGTTCTCTGTAACAAGCACATTCCTGGCTGCCAAATCTCTGTGTATGATTCCGTTATTCAAAGAATGTAAAAACAACATTCCCTGAAACAATAAATCACAGTTTAATTCATTCGTAGATTCCAATAGATGGGAGTAGAATAATACATGACACAACAGAGAGGCCAAATAAGAGTGACATGGGATAGGGACATCAAGTAAGGTTTGTCCTACAGTGCTCACGTGTTATACTATTAGATGCATTTCCCTGATTTATTAAGCATAAATTAATTCACGTAGCTTGAGAAGCACCAGAAGGAATTAGGTTAGATTTCCTAGAATTGAATTGAGTTGGACGCATGTTGTGCTCAATATTATGGTGTAGTCTCGATGTCAGTGTTGGTTTGTCCAGTAATAAGCAAGTTACCTCTGCTATATCTAGAGCAAACTTCTTGAAGAGCTGAAGTCTCTGCTCAGTTCCCAAAGTCTTGTACTGCTTGTTGACGAACTGAGACAGGCTTCCAAATCTTACATACTCCATAACAATGAGACGAGTTTCTCTCCCATCTAAAACAGGAATTTAAAAAGTTTAGTTATCAATGATATCAGCTGTCAATCTAATTAGTCAATGATTAGCCATGAGCAAATTTTTCCGAGCCAACCGACACTAAGACAAAAGAAGTCGAAGTGTGTTTATCAACTAGGGCAAAAATATGATGGTTTGGCTGACAGAACTCAACTATAAAATGTTGCCTATCTTAGCAACAAGAATTTGAGAAAACTTGAGACTGTCCGCAAAAAAATAAACTACAATTCAGCCTACTTTGCCAACTTGGATATGGACAGGGTGTGGGGAAAAAGTCATGAAAATTAGCCTTCAACACCAAACACAGAATCAGTAGCAACTACTACTTAATCAGAATTTTACTAACCGGTAAAAGAATAGAAGCATTCACCATACACACGGACTATATTCTGATGGTTGAGTGGTACCATCATTTTTAGCTCGTTTTCAAATTCTATAAGTGATCTCTGGGCAGCTTCGTCATCCCTCTCTCGGTGTATCATCTTCTTCACAGCACACGGGATAGATCTACCGCCTTTTTGTAGCAATTTACACAAGTAGACCTCACCATAGAATCCCTGAATTCATAAATACAAATTTTGAAAGTTGATCGCGGCACAGAAAAATTACAAAAAATGCATCAAATAGAGTTTCAATTCCTATTTATGAAATGGGAGGGCCGCCATAAATAGAGCAAACACTGCCTACACAGGGACAGGACTTCGGGTCTTCAGGGTGTGAATGTTAAGCACCTAGACTACTATTGCAGGCATTCCATTCTGGTTTTGCTTGAAACAGCTTCTCATTTACTTACAGTGCCCAATTTTTTGGCTGAGTTATCTCCAAAACCGATCAGATCACATGGGTCTATGATATGAGCCTGGGATGGAGGTTTGGGTAGCGGTATATTTGGTAACGGTCTATCAGCTATCTCATTAGCTGAGTGACTTCCGTTGATATGTGCTCTGACAGGCTGCAGACGTGGAGAGTGACCGTTGTGTGATCCTGCCTTAAGATGTATATCTCCAGCACTGATGGAATGTTCTACTGGCTTCTTAGGTAAGTGGAGCGGTGACAGACCGGTGGGCTTCACAAGGTCGTATGCATCTGGTGCAACTGAAAGAAGATAATACCTATTTGATTAATTGTGACATTAACAATTTATTTGCATGTCATTGGGTAGGACCCTACCAAAGCACAAAGTGCAATACAAAGAAATTTTATCTACCTTTCATAATACCTTCTCAATGGAGATAAGAAAACAATGATTGAGGAAATCTAAAGGTAAGTAACCTATCAGTAGTTTACACACAGCATGAGTCGAGGAGAATTAATTCCCTGAGTATATCCTGAGGTCTCATTCTGGTGGTGGGATCTGAGCTGATGTTAGTTCTGATTATCTTCTCATATAGAACACCCATCAGGTTTTCCAGCTGTTCTCTAGTAGTCTGATCAGCATACTGGTGAACACAGTCAGAGCGGAACCGCTCGATAGCTGACGGCACACCCATAACTCTTCCTGACTCTATGAATATTTTCACCTGAAGGAAATATTATCAATATGAGGTAGCTGATACTTATGGCTGGAAGGATTGGTGGCTGGTACAGTGCAACATGCACTACTTGGGGTTCTCAGTGATTGCGTTAATTAATCGCAAAAAAAACTAGTTATGGTTCATGGTTATGGTTCTTCTACGTGGGCAACTGGGATGTTTCCTGTTTTCAATATCAATGCTGGCTTTATCGCCGAGAAGCCATACCTCATCCATTGTGTGGAGATCTGAAAATGGTCTCTCTCCATGGCTAAAAATCTCCCAGATTGTCATCCCAAAGGAATACACATCTGACTCTATTGTTTCATTGGAAAGGTTTGTCCATCTCTCCAATGCCACCCATGGAAGCCTAAAAATGATTAATGTAGTAATTATAGCACAAAATGATGAATGCAACACATAGTTTTTCCTTGGTCGGATATAATCAAAACCTGCGCAAATGCACAAAGTTTTGTCCTCATTTTACCTTAAATTTAGTGAGACAGACTGTATGTAGATCAAGACGGTGTTCTTTTTCTACTGGCAGACCATCGGCGGCTAAAAGGGGGCAACTCCAAATTCCAGTAAATTGGATCATACTTGATCCAGTCTGAGTGTACTCACTAAACCTGACTGACACTGCCGGTTATTTGATGTTAGATTTATCTTACCTCTCCAGATTGAGTTTGTCTGTAAGCGGTAAGGATGACATGTACGATGACATCATATCCCCGGCTAACTTGATTACAATATCGCGTGCGTCAAACGATGAAACGAGTATATTCTTACAGCGGATTGCACCGTGTGTAAAACCATGAGATTCCTACACAATCATAACATACAAGATTAGCCATTTAACAAAATCACAGCGCAAAAGCATATTTTTAGCATTCAGAGATGCTTATCACCCAAGCTGAATGCACTAATTTTGATCGTCGATACACACATACATGCAAAACCTCAGTATTGAATTAAAAAAATCGCAGATCTACAAAAATATGTGAAATCAACACAAATAAATCAACATCACACTTACCAGATAAGTGAGTGCCTGAGCCAGCTGCCCTGTTGCCCTTACACAATGGTAGAGCTGAAACGATTCTCTCTTTTTGTGCAGAAGTCTGTCTAGTCTGCCTTCTACAAGCCTCTGAGACATGACGTAAAACGGGGAGAGGCACATTCCATATAATCTCACAATCATTTCATGCTTCCATTTCCACACCTTCTGAACATCCCTCTGAAAGAACTACAAAAAAGCATTAAGGTTATCTTATAATGCCAATCATACAAAATTATCGGTTTAATCTAGTTATGACCTATATAGCTGTTTGTACCCTACCGGATGGTATATGGACGTAATTAAATTTTGCGAGCTGGCTTCATTACTTTGCACAATTTAAAATCCAATGAAAGTTTCCTGTCAGAAAGATGAATGAAACTTTGTCTGCTTTGTTCAAAACTGTATCCATGTAAAAAAAAAGAATAGGTCGTACAACCACCAGAGTAGGTATTTTCAATAGCCCTAGATTTACCATAGTCAGTATCTCTCTGTTTTGAAGACTACTCTTGACTTCTCTGATGACCACCTTCTCTTTACTGTATACTCCCTCCATCAGATCAAACATTCCATGATGTGGCTCTAAAAAGTAATGAGATCTTAATAAATATGATTACCACACGCATCAAAGACAATGCTAAAACCTGCCACAACAATAATCCTGGCGAAGGTCATCAGTGTTTTGATTGGGTTACAGTCCCTTATATAGTGTATTGTAAGTTGGAGTTGTACTCTCAACGTCAAGGAGCACACAATCCTGAGAAATAGCAGGCACAAGTTAGTGTACACAAGGACTCCTCGGTGAGCATGACCTGACCAGATTGCACAGACTGCTAGGGATATCTGACTTTGGAAGGGAAAAGCTATATTGTAAGGGGTATCATAGAGCACTCCTTACTGTGAAAAATCAAATTCTAGCAACCAAAAATAGACAATTTTCAGTCACTTACGTGCTAGATTCTTTCCTTTATGCACATCGCTGGGTGATAGAAGGATTGGTGAATCAATATTATCCAGATCTACATTGAGAGAAGGATTGATTTCTTTCACCGCTGCTGTCCTGTCTCTACATATCAGCAGTGCTGACTCCTCTGTTGCAACAGAAATGAGATACTATGGAATTGTTAAGATAAAACATCACATAAAAGTATTCTGGTACCAATTTAACCAAATAGTTACCAATAAAATAATTCAGTTTCACCAAGATTCTAGTTTGAAACCTAATGTAGAAGCATTGAGTGGTCATTGATCGACTGTTAAAATTTGACAAAATCTTTACCTTTTGGTACAGGAGAGAGTGGATTGGTAAGTTTGAGATGTGTGAAGTCTCCACTTCGATAATATCTGATCAGCTCTCTGACTGTGTTGAATGACATGGGTCTATATGCGGAGTGGAAGGCTTGCTTCATTGTCTGTTCCTCGCTGTCATAATTCAAAGATAAACTGATAAGAAGTCTGTGATGTTTCAAGTTTTTTTTGGGTTTCATAACATGTACAAACGAAGCAACAGTAAATATTATCAAAACATTCTGAAAACTTGTAATACACTTCGGCCTCTGGTCTGTCCCTATGGGTTATCCACCATAAACTCACCAGGAGTAAGTTTTTGTTTGGTGATCAAAGATAATAGGTATAGCTGGAAAGTTGCGTCCCATCTTGTGTACTATGATGACATAGTCATCAAAGGAGGTACTCCTCTGTTTGACAAGAAACGATCCTTCCACCACTGATCCCGCGTTACGTCTCCATATCAACTTCATATACTCTTTGCTGAAATATAGATGAAAATACTGACATACTTTCTAGGGCAAACTCCGCACAAGTTCGTGGGAAACCTTACAGTAAATTAGAAAATGACCCACCATTTACAGAAGTGATTAATGATTTATATCTGACTATAGTATGAGGTCATGATCTACACTTAGTCTTGTCAAGCTGCCACTTTTTGTTATTAGTCAAAAAACAGTGGCCAAATTAAAATCCTTTTCTACTCCCACTGCGACAGCCATTCAGATTTGCTTTGAAGTAAGCTAGTCATATTTTTCTAAAGCTACTGTACAACTATGGTTATTCCAACAGCCTGATATTTCAAAGATGACACATAATGTAAGCGAAGTGGAAAAAAAAATGAAATACCCTCGGGTCAACACGTATGTAAATAACATCTCATCAGACTAATATGTCAACTTTTACTATTCGATCTCTGGGCCATAGCTGACATTAAATATATAGAGGGGGAGTGGGTGAAAACAATGTATACTCAGCACAATATCTAATCAAAGCTTGTTAGTAAATCTTAAATTTCACTCTTTGTTTTGTTTCTTTTTGATCAGATCTGATCTCACAACGGAGAGTGATTTGAAATGGTATATATATAGATATATATAAGTAACCAAGAGATTTGATCCTTGTTTCTCACTCATCCATTATCTCTCATGTGCTGATCATCAGTGGGCTTTATTTCAACGCATAGATTGTAGTGAGGTTTTCTAAGAATGCGGATGAGGTGTTGGTGATTTGAAGCAAAAACAACATAACAACAGCACACACAAGCTATGTGAAACATCTTTATCAGTGATGGATGAAGATTCTTCCAGTAGGTTGCACAATAGTATTATTTCACTGATATCACAAAATAAGAAAACAACTTACGGTACGCCATCTGCGTGGCTATGCATACTACACAGTCAAATGAAAAAAAATCAGGATTATGACATTATTTGAGCAGGATGCAAATATTTAAAGAACTAATCTCGCTACAAGCAAAACAAAATCAAACTCTCTGATACGTTGATTACATAACCATATATGTATATATAGATTATATATATATATATACGAGTACCATAGGTTATATATATATATATATATATATACGAGTACCATAGGAAAATAGAAGACGAAAATAAGTTAGTTGATTAGTTAGGAAGGAAATATTTATTAAAACTCATTCCTGATATCCCCTGGAAGTACGGTGACACCACTCAGACAAATTAGCGAGGGTATTACCAGAAGGCCAATACCACATCTCTGAACATAATGGTAAATTAATCAGCAGCGAAAGGGACAGACAAAGCTAAACACTGGGTGTCATAACTAGTCCATATCAACTGAAGGAGCATATAGTTATGAGCATATGGTAGCAGGCTTGTGTAGAAATCTAAAAATCTCAAAACTTGCCTGTCCCGTCTTGTCTTCTCACTAAATGTGTAACAAATGAGTATTTTAATAATTCATTTATTAACATCCCTTAAATCATTTCAGAGATTGCTATCCTATCAACTAGATTTTTATGTATGACGAACATGAAATCTATGTTTCAAATTTATTGTAACACAGCGGTTGAGTGCCAATGCGGTCATTGATTTTTCTTACTAGGCCCAATGACAGTTCCTTCAATTATAACTGATCCCCTAGAATTGAGCTACCCTGGAGAGTTACCAATACTGCCTTACACAGTTACCTTTGTGAGGGATGCTCATTAACATTCAATCATATTTTTATAAATTGGATCAAATTGAAACCAAGTTATTCAGCACACACAACTACTCATGTGTTGTGATGTAACTATGTACCTCACAAAAGTCTTGAGTTGTCCCCCTCTACTTGACAAGTAGAAACGACAGAATAATTCACCTTTGAGAAAAGTTACCTACTCCTTGTCTTTAGCTTCAATGATTTACTGTTAAATACGGCCAATACTTCTAATCCCAGAAACAGTTTATGATAGCGTACATAGAATCGCCCACTACTGGTAAGCATCTCATCATGTCTGGAATTACTGGCACTCATTTTTGGATGTGGTAGATAATTATGTCAAATCTAACCCCCATCTGTTTGGCAATACACCAAGCCTGATGCAGTAGTTAAGTTTTCCCATACCCATATCCCAAAATGTAATTGCTTGAGCTACAGAGAATTCGATATAGATGAGCCAGTCGAGATTCTGTCTTAGCAAAGGCCAATATGTAACGTCAATTCCGGTTATGGCATGCAATAGATCATATGAGATAAACCATAACCATGGCGTTGACAGGATGCTGAGCGGTAACAATGTAAATCTAGTTTCAGCAAAAGTTTTGGAGGATATAATGCTCACCTCAGAGGTCCATAGCACTTCAGCTCGTTCCAAATTTTTACAATGGGAGAGTACACTTGGTTAGACAAGGAGTAGTGGTAATCATACATTAGTCTATAGTAACCATCTAACATAGACACAAAGGATCGAGCCTGGTGCGCATCAGTAAACTCTAATCTCTGTAAGAAAATTAAAATGCTGAAATTTCTTGATGCCATAAAAGTATAAGTCACATGAAGTGACGTTAAAGAACAGTGGGCATGTAATTAGACCAAGTTTGGTCCATTTGCCTGCATTTCGAGTCGCTCCCGATCCACTGGTCACGCCGCAGGAATGCAGGCAATTGGATAAAACTTGTACTAGCATGTAATGCACTGAAGACATGATCAGCTCGTCCGCTGGTTTTTTCACCTTCTGGAAAATACGGCGTGTGTAGCCACAGCTTTAATGCATCCATAACTGCAGTGTTGCAGATAATGGAAGATTCCCGATGAGTGTTGTGATTTAATTCAAATTGAACGTAGAAGATCGGGCAGTAGATTTGAGTGGAATGGTGTGTTCTACATTTCAGTTGTCAATATAGCTATATATTTGTTTGTAATGATATGCATACCTGTGGTTTTGAGTTTGTGAAATGTAATAGTACAACACTTCCATCTTTCAGATCGACTGCAGTGAGGTTTGGTATCACCCCAACTGGTTCTGCAGCTCCCTAAAACATCATTCATCAAGTTGGTGGAAACTCACCGGATGAAAACCTGATAGATCTCAGAATAATGATTTATTGGGTACGCTATCTTTTCAATCTTGATCAGCAAACCTGTAAGATCTATAATTCACATGTCAAAAAAATTGTTTGTTCAAGGAATGTAACTCATCACAGCAAGCAAGATTTATTTTCCAACTTTGTCACTCTGAGGATTTTTGGATATAATAAGTTAGAGAGTATGGAATTGAATAATCAGTTGTTCACAGCTCTAATGTGGTAGAAGAGAAACCAATTACTTTCTATTGTTATTGTGTCAACAAACCTTTCCTATGTCCATGTAAATCCCTGTTGATTTGGTGCTGTATGGATGAACTACACATTTTGTTGATTTACTGATGTGGTTTTGTACTGTAAATACTTCACCAGCATAGCTGAAAATAGAATTATAGAACCATGCTGAAGCTTGGAGTTCATGATAAAAAAGGGTAGTAGTTACTGTCAGATCCTGGCTAGCATTCAATTTTAACAGACTGGTCAGACTCTTATGGTTAAGGTTTACTAAAAAAAAAAATATTCAGGTGTAAAAATTAAAAAGTCACCTCACCCTAAATACCGCACTGCCTGGGGCAAAGACTGCTTTTTGAGACACATGTGCATATATATTAATAATACAATTTTTTTAACTATTTTTTAATAATACTATTTTTGCATGCAAGGGAACTTCATTATTTTTTAGCAGAGTACATGTACCAGCAACCTTTTTCTTGCAACTTTTACAGTTAGTGACAGAATACAAATCAATCAATCAATTTCTGCTTCTGAACATCAGCCCACTATCCTCAGTCGTAGGCACCGATGATGTTCGGTTGCAAAGTACAGAAATATTGCGAATGCAACCACAAATGTCACAATCCATCATAATTTGAAAGATCTTATCACACGTTGATAAATAGCAAGTGTCAAATAGACTGCATGTCTCCAAATTTGTGTAAATTTTCATCTACATGTAAATGCGCATGCACACGAATGTTGCATTGAAAGTATGTTGATAGCTGAGTAAATTTTGACCCTAAGACACTCTGCTGACACAGAAGAGACGTCTGAATGTGCTTCCAACAGTTTTCTATCAGCACAGGCCACAGCGCTTAATTTTATGGAGAAAAATAATTTGCGCCTTTGTGGAAATGATGGAACATGATTTTTTGCCTTTTTCAAAAAATTAATAATTGATTGTTTTTGGGTTTGAAACCATGGGAATGTTCAGAGCTATTTATGGTCAGGATCAACTTCTGATGCAATTATTTTGCTAATAAAAAATGATTAACTTCAACAATTCTGTCCCAAAAACATTCGGATGATGTAATATCAAATTCAGCATATCCTAGTCATTTTTCCACTTAACGCCCATCCATTCTACTCCAATTTTTCTGCATCAATAAGTACAGCATTTGTGACCTGCTAAATACAAATTATTTAGGGGAATCCCCTTTAGTTTTTCACAGATATATATAGAATTCCCTTCCAGTCCATTTACACTAATGCTTTCAAATCATAACATTAATTAATTCTGCTAATTAGCTAAGCTGGGACTTCTGCAAAAAACAGGAGGTAGGATTTATGAATTTCTGTCTACATTGCGCCTGGATCTAGGGCAACATATTATGGCCTACTTGATATCAAATTTGACAATCTTTTTTTTCCGCAGATAATGACAGAATGAGAACACTTTGCTGTGTGGCAGAGGTCAGATCGGGTCAAGGAGATTGAAGAATTGAGAATCACCGATGCCGGATCCAGCTTCAGCAACCACTATGATCTTCCAAATCAATGGTACCTCAAACCTGCATAAATGCATCTTTTTGATCTCAAAATTATCTTTTTATCAAGTTAAGAGTTTCGTTCAGACGGTCACTTTAGCTACTTTTATGATGAAAGGTCAATGTTGTCAAATCAAATGAATATCTTTCATCATAGGGCCATCATTCCCAGCACAATAAGGCACAGCCAGCCCTTAAAAGCGTTCGGGATGGCGATCGCGGCCCTAGGCGGTCGTTAAGGGGGTGGGTGGGAAGCTAGGAAACTCCGTTTTTTGCAATTTATCACTTTTTTAACTTTAGCACCTGTTTACAGCACTTTTGCCTCATCTCACAGAGTTCTAACCCTGTTTTTCAGATTCCTCATACCTTAAAACATACATCTATGTTGTCACATCAATAAAATAACATAAATGTGCAGACTTATTAATGGTTGTCTTCTCCTATGTCTGGACATTCTCAGACACGGCACTTTTCGGAGACTGCTAGCTTGTTTAAAATGAATAAGACTCGTTATATTTTATTAGAAGTTATCGTTTTGGTCAGATTTTATTGTCATTGGAAGACAACTATTTAATTAGTATGGGAAAATATAGGGAAAAAAGAGGACAATCTCTTATCACAACATATAACATAGCCTAAGGACCATTTATAGCGAGCCTTAATTGACATGAATCATTTTCGAGTCTCCGAAAAGTGACGTGTATGAGAATGTCCAGACATAGGAGAAGACAACCATTAATAAGTCTGCACATTTATGTTATTTTATTGATGTGACAACTTAGATGTATGCTTTAAGGTATGAGGAATCTGAAAAACAGGGTTAGAACTCTGTGAGATGAGGCAAAAGTACTGTAAACAGGGTGCTAAAGTTAAAAAAGTGATAAATTGCAAAAAACGGAGTTTCCTAGCTTCCCACCCACCCCCTTAACGACCGCCTACGGCCGCGATCGCCATCCTGAACGCTTTTAAGGGCTGGCTGTGCAATAAGGTAGCGTCAAGACTCAAATGACAGTAAATTTGGAGATAGCATAACATGAAGATAATAAGTTGATCGTCAATTTGGCAGTCATCGAAACAAATAATTTATCTGATTATGATTGTCTTAAACCATGGTAACTGTGGTGAATAAAAACCCAAAGATGATAAGTTGAGCGCAAAAAATGTGACGCCTGTGGCGAAAAATTCTCAAAAATGTTTTTTTATTGCATTTAAGCAAAAAATGGTGAGCTTGTGAAGCTGACATGTAGAATCTCAAAACCAGTTGAAAAACTAGTTTTACATGTGCAGTTGGTCAAAGCTGTAAGTAGCCTAGATGTTCACTATTTGTGATTAATCAACATGTGACACTTGTGTGCCGGATTTAGTTCTAAATTATGAACAATATTCATTGTAAAGATTTTTTTAAAGACAATTGTCATAATCATAAAGCCCAAGCCTGTGCAGTCTGGGAAACCTGGCATTCAACTTAGTATCTAGACCCTTATTTAAATTTTCAAAGCGTTATCATCGGTTTTTGTGATCATTGGCGCTTGTTTGTGTATTATAACTGCTGTTTTATGTCTCTAAATTACTATGCAGGTTTTTTGCATAACATTCAAAGAATATTCCCTTTGATGCATGATTAAAACATGCTGGTTGACATTGACCCCAGCACCAACCAAGGCCCTTGGGGGATCACTAGCAAAGTTATCATCTATGATAGATACCTTTCAACAGCAAGAGCACAAGCCAAGGCCATATATTATTATATGACTATGGCAATATATGCTATGCATCATTAATAAAACATAGCATCACATCCAAGCCCCCCCCCCCCCCCACCAAGTACCCAATGTGGGTTGGACCCATTCTATGACAAGTTTAGCATCAGGGAATAATGTAATATGTGTACCAAGGACTCTATGTACAGATATACACAAATGACCTGATATGACAGGAGAGGTATAGACCCGAGGGTGCTGGGGGCTGGAACAATCAACAATGAAAGCTCCCCCAGTGGGACTCGAACCCACAACTCCTGCGGCACTAATCGCCTGGCAGTGAATAGCAAGCGCGCTAACCGATCGGCGATCGGCCATCTCACCATCCCCAAAAAAGAATGGGTCGATGGCGCTAATTAGATAGCCCGCTATTCACTACTCGGAGTTGTGTTCTCTCATCCCACAGCACATTCCAATCCACCATTGCCACCCTATGAACCACAGCGTACGTGTTAGGGTTATTGGCCTTACATGGCCCATTGCTGGGACCCCTTGTAGTAGGTTTAGCTGTCTTTCCAGCTTGTCAGCATGTCTTTCCATGCTGTCACATGTCTTTCCATGATTCAGTCAGTAGACAGGTACACAGGAGAGGTATACACCCGAGGGTGCTGGGGGCTGGAACAATCAACAATGAAAGCTCCCCCAGTGGGACTCGAACCCACAACTCCTGCGGCACTAATCGCCTGGCAGTGAATAGCAAGCGCGCTAACCGATCGGCGATCGGCCATCTCACCATCCCCAAAAAAGAATGGGTCGATGGCGCTAATTAGATAGCCCGCTATTCACTGCTCATGACATATGATATTAGAACAGTCACCAGCCATAACACAAACATCTCGGTAATTTGACCAATCCAATCAAAACAATCAACTAGTGTAAATATTATCGCAAGACACAGAATAGTTTATCTGTCCTTACCTCAACACAATGTTATGATATGTCATAAATACTCACTCAGGCACCGAGGGGAGAAGCTTCTTTAGGTAGCTGACCACAGAGTTTTTGAGAGGATTGGTACCCAGGCTATAGAAGCTATCGAAGGTATCATCCAGGGCTGTCCTTGAGCTCTTATGTAATGTCAATCTTACGAGAATGTTTGTTATCTTACGAGCCACGTGCCGTGGTAAGAATGTGTGATACACGTATTTGTCCTTGAGCTGTTTAAGTGTGTATCCCTTCTCAAAGGCCAGTCGTGACATATCAACCAAAGCTAGGCCTATACATAGATCTTCCTATAAACAGACATCGAACCTATGTTTGGCAACAAGCCAATGCTACAGGCATTTCTAGTGATGTCAAAAACACAACAGAGCCGAATAAGTGGTCAAATCTTTATTACCCGAAAGCGATGAAAATCCAACTCAAAATAAACCGCAATTTTGTCTACCACTGATCTGGATTCAAATGTAATGACTCTATAAAATCACCGATTGACCAAGGTGTTTTAATGTGTGTATTTAAATAATTAATGTTTCTGAAAGAGACACATGCTTCTAGAGCGCTATTACCTATAGGGGAACCATGTGAAATCAATCTACAAACACAGAAACCACAGTCCCAAACACAGGACATAACCAACCTTGATATGACAGTGGTACACATCATGGAGGGTGTCATGGATGAAGTCATGTCTGCACTGCACAAAATAGTAGTAAAAAGCACCGGTGTCCCACACATCATTGAAGTTGTGCTTCTCCAGAGATGGCGGATATTTGAACCGTATTCTCAGTATATACTCTAGACATGTATTCAGCTCAGAGGGTTCTATCACATCATTGGGCGCCTAAAACAGAACACCAATAATACATCTCTTATCTCTCATGTTATTATATGTATCATAACAGGGCCTTGGAATCTACTACACAAACTATGACTGTTATCTATAAATAGGTTTGCTATTCAAACCTTACTAGCAGAAAAAAAATGTTTGTTCTTGGATAGCTTGCGTAACAAAACAAAAATACTGTGCACAACAAACGTCAATGATAACATGTATCAAAACAATACACCTCAAGGGAAATAGATGATGCTGAATCATTTAAGTAGAATAATAATGGCAGGTTCCTGGAATTTTGATATGATTGCATGTGAGTGTATATGTACTATGTAGGTAGACCTTGCTTTACAAGGTAGGCTAAAAATTGTGTCATACAACATTATGTTTAAGCGTGGAAGAATCCTTGCATATGATTTTCCATAACCGCACACTAACATACCTCTACAATTGGATATTGGCATACCGGGGAGTAACATAGTATAGTAACATGCTACTCCTTGGTCAAACCCATATTACAATGTATGCTACAATTCATTCGGAAAACTTTTTGTTTATGATTCAGAAGTATCCAGACTGCCACAAAAATATAGTTAAAGGTTAGATTGGTTGCTATTAAATTACAACCTCTCACAAGTACAACTCTTCTTGAGAGGTAGCCTAAGTGCTCAGATTCGAAGGCGCAGGGAGTTACTTGCGCAAGAGGAGTTTGATAGCTTGCGCAAGTAACTCCCTGCGCCTTGGAGTCTGAGCACTTAGACTACTTGAGAGGGAGCTACACCTTTGAAATGGAGGATGATTGTGCGCAAACCCTTCGCTCTCCAAAACCGTGACAACAAAAATATCGAGAAAGTAAGGAAATGACAAAAATGTTGGTCGATTTTGATTGACAGAGTCCCACTCATTCTTGAACTTTATCTTAACCATAAATCAATACCTTGAATTGGCGTGTCTGGCAGTCCCACAGTTGGAAGAGATGCATAGTTCCCGGATAGATGCGGGAATGCTCATCCTCAACGGTACCGTTTGTGTTCTCCCGTTCATCAAATTGAAAGTTTATGAAGTCTGTGAACATTCGTATACACAGTCTCTCAGCTGTGGTAGGGGTTGTCAGTTCATGAGGTTCAATTGTGTACACTTTGGGTGTTTGTGAGCTGTAGAAGTGAACATGTATTCCATGTTTGCCTTTCAGCTGTTTTCTGTCAATGCCAACATCCATGGCTGAAACATAGAACTCATACAGGTCAAACATTGTCGTTTCAGACCCTGACTTAGCACAATCCCGGGCTGCTAACTAGTCAGACAATATTAAAGTCAGAGCGACCAGCAAGCCAATACTAAATGTAATCCAGATGTGATTCCACTTTAACCAGAGACTGCTGGAAAAGAGCCCAGATATGTTTAGCTTGGCTCTTGATGTAAGTTACACTGGAATGATTCATGATAACATAAGCTTCATGTACAACCCAAGGGGCTCAGACACAGTAAAAAAAGGAATACTTCTGCTGAAAGAGCTGGCCTGCACAACTAATAAGAGAACACGGGCACTGTCTAACAACAATCTACCACATGTTATGTTTAACTTGACTTTCATCTTTCTAGATGCACAAGGAGACCAATGAACCAGTCCATAGCTTGTTGAATTGACAGTAGGAGTACAAAAAGGAAAATCAGTCAATCAGAGCCAACACATGACTATGTGGAATGATGAGCTCCCCCTTCTCTCTGTCGTTGTGGTGCCAATGACTCCATCTAGTTCATCGCTGGTACCTAACATAGCCTGTCTTGACAAGAATGAAAGTATCAAAGGGCTACCGCGTATCATAGGCATCTGGAGTTACAAGCATGACATGCTTGTAACTCCAGATGCCTATGATATGCGTGTCCTGACTTAGGGCCCATCCGAAGCCCAAAGATAGGATACGTGGTTGTGCTATGCCATGGTTAATGAGACCTACTACTCAACAGTAACCTGTTACTCCTTGCTAACACAATATGTTTTAGATAATTACGGATACTGATAGAGAAGATTGCTATCTGCTGGATGTACTTAATTCATACTTCTTGGATGATCGCCAACTTCATAGATGAAGGTCCTGGCAATATGACAAAACCGTTTGACGTAGGAAGTTCCGGTCATCAACAGGGTTAGGTGGTTTACCAATTGCGTGGGACCAGGGAGAATGGAAGGGGGTCCATGGCTAGGTCCCCCTTCCATTCTCCCTGGTGGGACCTAGCCAGCCAGTGGGGGACCATGGGGTAGGGGACTGCCGATGGGGAGGGCGTTCCAGTCCTTGGCTGTAGCTATGAAGTAAATGTGGACCCTTGCCTTGCAAGTCTGCATGTATCTATGTCCGTTAGATGTTACTGGTCCTAGGCAACAAACACTACAGGCTTGCAGGCACCAGGGACTCAATCCAGGCATGCTTGCTTCTGATCACACCAATGATGAACAAAACCTGTCAGTGTCACACCAGCCAGTCAAGTCAACACTGAGACAAGTAATTGATTGACTCTCCCTTGAGTTACTTTGTGTCCCAATGCTTTTGGTCATCATAGACTTAGCACAGGCACACTGACACTCATATGTGCACTTTGAACAACCAAGTGTACATGTATGCATACCTCTTCGGTTGGTTCACTCTCCAGACTCCACCAATGTCTTAGTGATAAGTAGTTGAGCTGGATCTCTCACACCTTCCCTCAGATCTAGAGTGAGATCTTATCATGCAATTGGAAATACTGTATTGCTTCTTGATAATGCCATTTTGTTTATCTGGCTTATGATCTCAGGCTTATTGTTCTCTAATATTAATCGGAGTTATTTTCCCATTGGTTTAGTAAATCGAATCTGTATGAAAATAGTTTTGTTCTCATGTTAAATCAGTGTTGTTCTTATGTGTGATACGGATTTGACTGGACATCTACTATTTCAGAGTTGTGTCGCCAAACTGACATATCACTCTAACAGGAAACTACTGCAACTAGCCAGGAAAAACCATAAATAGGAAACTTTTCACAACAGCTAGTAGCTAGAGTTTCTATCTTTTTGGTAGGCTCTTGTTCTTCTCCAGTCAATGTAATGATGGGAATATCAAGCAGCAGTGAAAATGAAGAGGATGAAAATGACTCGTATAGCTCATCATGGGATGACTCTTCCGAATGCAGTTCTTCTACAACAGATGTGAGAACTTGTTGTGGTTAATTTATTAATTAATTAATTAAAACTAACTAACTTATTCTTTATTTGAACATGTAATAAAGGGTATATATCTAATATCTATCTATGTTCAGGCAAATTAGAATGCTAAGTGTAAGGTAGGCCCATTCATGTTTCATGCACAAGCATAGATAGATAGATGGGGCCTAACATTATTAATCTACTAATGATATTGTAGGCTTGTATTAGTATTACCAAGTAATTAGTATTGAGAATCAGAGGAAGGCTGGGACCACTTAATTTTTAGGCAGCCTACCTCAATTGGGTTTAAGTACTGGCCAAAGCGGGTAAAGATTGAGTAGGCCTGCGGTTGATTGGAAAGCAGAGTGTTTGCCCTCTATGATGATGTATGTAAACACAAAAGTTTATTCGTCTACTGAATCTATGCATTTGGCTATCAGCATTAATTAAAAATAGTTTAGGCATGGTTAAATAGTTGTAGTGGGGTTTTTTTGAGTGGTGGTAGAACATTTGCTAGCTTTCAAGGTGTGTTACTAGCATATTATGAGCCAAATGAAGCTTCTGGTTGAGTTGACAACGCTTTCCATAACCGATGCGCAGTGTCTGACTTCTTTCTCTCTCTGCAATCCCTGTTATTATCCCAGCTTGCATGGGATTTAACCAGATAGCTCCTGACTCTATATCTCATGTCCAAAACTCTCACATGAGACAAACACTGATAAACCAAACCTGGTGTTCATGAGAAAAGCCAATAAAGTGTCTGAGTATTGAACACATGATGGACGAGGAGGTAGTAAAATTGTCTAAGGAGAAGCTAGTCTGAGAATCTTCGTTTTTTTTCTAGGAAGACAAAGAGCAGGAACAGCAAAATAATTTTGATCCAGTAGATGCAGTTGCTTCAAGATCTAATGATGGTATGTAATGCATACATATTTTTATTGCCCATTTTCTTCTTGAATTGAAGATAACTTCCTTAGCTTCTTGATGCTACTGGTAAAAGGTGTCCAAATGGCATTTGAAAATATCAATTTAGCCTAGGGCAACTCATATTATGCATGATGTTGTTGTCTTGGTAAGGATATCGCACTCATCGGTCATCTTGGATTATTTCTTTTATAGCCAAGTTAGAGATGGATAATATCACTGACCTCAGAGTCTTGTTCAATGATACTGCCCTGAAGAAGCTTGCATCCCTCAACACAAAGTGAGCAATTTGTTAATACTTGACACGTTAAAGTCTCAAAGATGATGATGATGACACAATTTTTTTTAAACTTTGAAGAAAAAAAGAAATTTTGTAGAATATGCGGCCATCTTTCATGTCAAATTAAATCAAATGTGGCTTAAATCAGTAGATTCTGCATGCTATTCATTTCTCAATATATTGCGCATGACCGTTTCAGGGAAGAGGTGATGCTTAACGTCATTCAACAGCAGAGAAGTAAAATCCTCTCATGGTTAGGTGATCTGAATATGCCTATGTCTGAGGTAAGACTATGTAACGCAGTTTTTACATCGTTAACAATTCTGTATTTTTTTCAATACATATGTCATAATAATCAATATCACAATTTGCAGTTGCAAATATACTTGAACTACTTTATTAATGCATCAGCTTTTTGTTATTGAGTTGTGATGGCGAGCATATTGGTTATCTAATTAGTATATCACACAGCACTCAGCATTGACATTTTTTTATACTGTCCCACATTTCATCATGGATTTTAAAATGCGATGTTTATGTTTAATGGTCATCCTACTCAATGATAGAAATGGACATATTGTCCCACTCACATGTGCACCTAAAAGCAGTGGGATTCATTTCGTTTCTACAAGAGTCGCGCCCCCTTGTTAGTTTTTATCTCAGAATGTGAGGTTGTAATTTTCAGGCAGTGATAACCCAGGAAATGTTTTGTGACTATCTGATGAGCAAAGGAATCAATAGAGATGATGCGGTAGAGGCATTCAGTAGGTGAGTAACAGAAGATATGTGCAGGCCTAAGTCCAGGAACAGAGGCTTATTAATCTTTGTTATTGTCATTGTCAAATTATTTTGTGACATGGATACTCAAAAAAGAGTGAAGGTTGGCTTTACTTATAAATCGACTACCTTGCGTTTACGTAACATATTTTAGCTGGAAATCCGCTGAAATTGGCAGCTAGCTATATAATCTTGTTTCAATTAGTTCTGGTGGGAATGCAAGGTATTCTCACTTGAGATGAACTAAATATGAAATAGTAACCCGGTCTATAGGTCTGTGATATCTTTGCGTTGCAATTAACTATTAAAATATTCTCCTTTGAAATTCTGCCTGTTGGTGAATTTCATTACCTGAACTAAAACGCAGTCTATCGAGCTTTAACCACCAAATATGAAGGCTGTAACACACCTTTTTCTATTTTAAGCTAGGAACTTGGCAATGGATCAGTGTAAATTGTTTGATAAACTTGAGACTATCCATTATATTGTTTGAAGGTTTGACACAGAAGGTACTGGTAAGGCTGACGGGGAGCTGGTACACGATGGAGTGGACCATCCATATGAGGAGATGGAGAACGGAGAACTCCTATATAAGACTAAAGTCTTACAGAGCTGTAACTCACTGCCTGGCTTCATCGATGTCTTCTCCAGAACTGATACTAGTTCCAAGCATGCGATCAAACTCCTTTATGTATGATTGTTATTACTTATCTTATCGCAGCATTATCAATTCTTGTCATAACTTCCTTATTAATCGAGCCCATTCTCGATCACTCATGCAAAGTGAGTTATTGGTGAGTATCACTTGCAATCATTATGGATACAATAACTTGTTTTTGACTCACTAAAATATGTAGATCAATAATAACAAAGATCTGATTGGCTGTATGTTCCTTTCTAGTATCTGGTGAGGAACAGAGTATCAGCCAACATGTTTTCTCTGCCGCTGCTCTCTGGTTTTGAAGACACCATCGCTCTGAGGAGCAGTGTGAGCAAACAGATATTTGCAAAACTTCAAACAGGTATGCTCAACCATGGAGTTACTCCAATGAGTTCATTGGTTACTCCTTGGCACAACCTACTTATTATTTTATTATATAGTCTCAAAGTCAAATTACTTCAGTCCTTGCTCAGGTTGAGTTGTATATGTTTCATTGAACATTTACGTAATCTATGCAAAATTTGTAATCCAACCATAAAGTTTGACACCATCTCTCTCACAGAGCTGTCAGAACCAGAGGAACACAAACTGTTGGGAGCTGATGGAAGCAGTACAGATGTAAGATATGTAGGGAAACCATACAGCTCTATCGAAGTATCCAGTAACATGAGTGACGTAAACAAACTAACTAATGGTAACACTGGCAGCTACTGGCAGAGTGACGGAGCTGCCAGATCTCACTGGATCAGGTTTGTGTGCTCAATGAAGAGTAGACTATCAATTGTAAATTGGGAAGGTGACAAAGCGTATTTTGGATTCGTCCTCTCTAGTCCTAACAGCCAAATATTTGGCTACTCTCTAGTAATAACAGCCAAGATTTATTGGAATCTGATCATAATTGTGTATGAGTTTTCAAATAGAACTTTAAATATAATGTAGTATATTTATGAGGTGTTGACACACTTTATCATAGTGAATCATTAAGGCAAACCAACTTTTGCCGTAATTTCTTTGGCACGTTATGGAAACCTCTTCCAGGATGTTATTGTCTGCCAAATATAATAGTGTATATATACATCATAGCCTTTATAATCCCCAACACTGAACCATCAATCTCCTTCAGTGCATGATGTGATGGTTTTTTTGTGCCATTTCTGATAATTTGTTGACATTGCGCAAATTGATATGTTTGCGCTCCATTGTAATCTTCATTTTCCAATCTGCAATATTTTAGGTTGAATATGAAGAAGAACACATTGGTCAAGCAGCTATTTGTTTATGTCGTATCAGCTGATCAGAGCTACATGCCCCAGGAGATCGTTGTAGCTGTCGGCAAAAAAAATCTACTTAGGGAGATCAAAAAGATCAATATACCATCCTTTGCTAATGGTCCTGTGCTGCTCATCGAAAATCTCAAAACGTTCTACCCAGGTGAGCAGATGTGGTTTGTGCGATCTAACTCATATTTTATTGGCTGGAAATACACATACCCTGTAATTATTGCTCAATACATTTAAGTGTGAAGACAAAATTTGATTGGCATGGCAGAGATCTTTAAGGACGACACACCTTGGCATCAGATCATTAATCTGTGGTATCAGCAGATGTGTAGAGTTTGATGTTGCGGTTTTAGATATTGTATATATGTATATAATACATGCATGTGTCTTTTTCTGCTCTTCAGTTGTGCAAATAAACATCAAAAGATGTCACAGTGATGGATGTGATGCAAGAATACATCAACTTAGAGTCTCAGGCCTCAAGTAAGTAAGAGCTTCTCTGTTGGTCTCACCAGTTTGACTCTGACCTTTTCAAGCCCTTTTGACACCCATCAATTGGTATATTCGCTGTTGGATGCTCTAATTGTAAACCATTATTGAATGTGAGATAAGAACATGAGACATGTTATATTTTATTGTAGAGTCTACAAGGACAGCGAGATGACTATCAGTGATGCCAGTATAAAGTGGTTTTTACAGTTGATATCAGCTACAGCGATGAACAACATGCAGGCTGCTCCGGTCTTCAGAAATCTGCTCATAAATCAAGCCAAGTTAGTTTATAACCAGTACCACTACCATTGATAGAATATAGTATCCACTTGTTGGACTGAGAATCACCTTAATGGTTAATGAAAACCACAGTCCCCCCCCCCATGTGCATGTTCCACTAGGTCGGTATTATGTGCCACTATATGTGTACCCTATGGTAGGCTTACGAATATTGATCCTCTAAATATCTTTATCTTTGCTTTGTTTACAGAGATGCCTTCAGATATATTCCCCCAATGTCCCTGTGCAGCGGGTCATCAGCCAAGCCTAAGTTCCTTACAGAACCTGTACTCAATGAGGTGAAAACGTTTCTAGACACGCTAACTGGGTATGTATATTCTTCGATTAAAGAAAATATAAATATATGGCATAATCATCATAAACATTAGTCTGAACGTGGATCAATCTTATATTCTCAGTCATATCATTAGTAGAACAATTTACTCTCCTCCAACTGGTAAAAGTCATACATTTACATTCAATAAGAAACGTGATGATTACAAGTATTTCTATCCATTAGATCAAACATTTAAGTAAATTTTTATAGCACATACATATTCATCAAGCTTTTACAAAATGAGGTTATACCAACATGCGTTTGTACATATTTTCCCTTGTTTTGCAGCGGAGATGCTGGCGCTGAGGATAATGATGACAGTCTCCTCTGCCAGCTGATGTACGGACTGGCAGCATGTAACCTCTCTAGTGTTCTCACTGTTACCTGCCAGCTGTTAGGTAACTACCACCATGTATCAAACCTTGTACACTGAGACTGAGTTGTTAATCATCAATATAAATATTTTTTCAATATTTTTAAAAAAGCAAAAATTCATCACTCCAGACCAATTCCCTGACATTTGAGTAGGCAAAATATTCATTAAACATAAATCTTATCAGCAGAAAAAAGCACATTGTTATAAAAGCATATCCTGATATATTTATAGATCAAGGAGATAAGGATATTAATCCAGGACATCTTGTGTCTTCCATGCACTCTGTGAAGTCTAAATACTGGGCGAAAGGTGAGAAGCTGCTGAAGCTGAACTATGTTGACTGTGATGGAGGGGATCACAAATCAGATACATCAGGTTATCTACCGCCAAGGGAACTCATCAACTATGACTCATCTAACTACACATCTGATGGTATGGGGTTATATCTACACATATAACTATCTTACAAAGCTACTCATCACTGGCAGCTTAGCCATTAGCTCCATCTACTATTCATTGATCACAAAACAGCCTACTGTCTTTAGGTATATCTCTCATGTAGTTAGAAAGGTATCATCTCATCGACTATGCCTCATTAACTCTCATCAGTCGCTACAGTTCAACAGATGAGGTAAATACTTATTACATGTGTCATAATATTGACCAGTGATATAAAGTGAATTTACCTTTCTAGCTTATAAAACAAAGAGTGGAAGAACAAAGTTTACACTGATATTGGAGGCCGATGAATCAGTTCAGATAACTAGGGTCAAAGTGAGAGCAGAGAACGGATCGCGAGGTGCTAAATGTGGGATGGTTTTCCTGTTTCCCTTATCAGAAGTGATATCTACTAAAAAGTAAGTGCCCCTGTACATCATCAGTTAGGGATATCTTGTAGTACTTGGTATGTCAAACTGTAGCTTAGTTTTGGAATATCATCTCAGGACTCAGAATGGGAAGAACCATTGTAGTTGTGATCTATATTTATAGGCTACTTCACCCCTTTTCTTGTTACATTGTTAACGTTCAGTGGTGCTCTTACTACTATACAATACATAAGTCAAATACTGTTTATATGCCTTCCCTAGTACATCATTCCTATGTACGGCATTGGCAGCATGAAGCCGTCTTTGTGTAGTGTGGAGTATCCTAGTTCTATACTTCAAGGCCTCATAACATTAGTTGGTATTGTGGCACAATGGGTGAGTGTTTGGTAATTAATAAAACATTTGTATGTTGCAGACACCCATCACCAGAAAAGGCAGATAACTCTTCACCCATAAAAACTAAGTCCTCAATGTCAGCAGAAGATATCAAAGCTCTCTATAAGCGATTAGAGAAGTTTGACAGCTGGACTCAGTCAGACTATGACAACTATAAACAGGAGAATATAGATCAGACAAGTCCAGACTTTATACTTACTTACTTCTCAATACCTGAGGAACCAAATGACTGGTAGGTTGTAATATGTAGACATTGAAAGTACTCTATATGAGGAAGGTATTCTTCGTTTGAAAAAATTCCATTTTCTTACTTAGGAAAACAGTTGAAACAAAAAAACAGGGAATAAAAATAGCCGAACCATTTTTTGCCGTAAATGCCGCAATTGGAAAAAATATATTAACTAAATTAATTAGTAGCTCAAGAAGCTGTGTATGACCAAACCTCACTCTGCCATCCTCAGTTTCAGTGCTTTCAAGTATAGCAGTCCATGACTCAATGACGGTGACTCTTTGACTATACTCAATTATGCTTATGTTTGATATTTCAGGGATGAGTTGGATCTAACTCTGAATGAACAAATGGTTGGAAAGATTTTAGTAGTGAAGTTTCTCAGGCCACGCTCAGAATCCTGCGATAGAATAGGAGTTGTGGGTTTGAACGTATCAGGATATCCGAGAACTCAGGATCAGCTGATGGAATCAGAGAATTCTCTATCTGAGTCTGAGATCAAGAGATCGGAATTCTGTTCAGCCATTTTATCATTCCTCATTGCAATCATAAAGAGTCTGGAGACGAAGAAAATACAAGGAGCTAAGATACCCTATGTAGATTTCACAGCTCTTAGTACTCAACTTATCTCTGACCTATTTGCCAAAGCTCAAAGGTAATGATATCTGCCACTTGATTTTTTACCAGCAGCACCTATGCAGGTTCCTACAAGAATAAAGTTGGACAACTGAAATAAGTTTGACACTATAGCATTAAGCACTAGACTAGGAAACTGAGAAAAAAATTTCTTGATTTTAGGATGGGTTTTGTAGTAAAATGCTCCTGCAATGAGTGCAGATAAACCTCTCCTGCCAAAAAGATCAGAAACAAAAAAAACCTACCAGGCTCCATGGTATATTGATTGTATATATCCTATGTTTTCAGTGTTCAAGAGCGACTCTTTTCATTTTGTAGCTATGGTGATGTGACAATCACTCGGCAGGTGCTACATTTGTGCCATTCTGTATTCCTTAACTGGACTCCTGATGCTGAGGAGAACGATACTAGTATATTATTTGATACATTCAGTTCTATAATCAACACACCAACCCAGTATGATCAGTCTGTGGTAGCCATTGCTCGCAGCGTCATTGTGGATGGTAAGATCAGCTAGTTCAACTCTAGTGGTTTATATGATCCAATATATTTGATCAAAAGTGTATCTGATAAAACTGTAAAGTTATGAGTAGAAGTAATTCCGACCTCATGCGGACATTTAAACTGAGGCCAAATTAAAGCATGATCTGATCTTATCTATAATAGCCTGGTTGATAAACTTTTTTTACAGTGTCTTAGTTTTGCATTAGCTATGGTGCCATATGAGCCCCGAAAAGTCAATGGTGATGATCAATATAGTTATCTCTCTCCATATGGTATTTGAGGGTGTATAGGTTGCCATGTTTAATGAGAGTCTCTTTTTGTAGGCGCGAAAGCCTTTTTCCCAAACGACCATACCAGGAAAGAACAACTTCTGCGTATGCTCAAAGACATCAATGTGAGTTATTCTCCCCATTAACCCTTCCAGACTGTCTGTCCATCTATCAACAAATGTAGCCACACCTGGAAAATCAACCATTCATTTCCTGCTATTCTGCTTATTTGGCCCTTGGCTTCACAATTCACTTCAGTTTGTACACAAATTTCTGCGCTTAAAACTAGATATACTGTTGGTATAATAAGCGAAAATGACTTTCAGACCCTTGACCTGTGATTGGTTGATATGATTGTAGAGAGCAGATGAGCTGCCCAGTACAAGTTTGGTGTTTGAATCTCTCTGTCAGTTCTTCAGTGATGTAGAACCGTCAGCTCTGCTCAATCTCCCCAAACCTAAAGAGTTCATCAAATCAGGACAGACTCCGGAGGTATGTGGGGTGAAATCTGATAAGCATTGACATGTTAAATTACTGTATTGTTTGTTTTCTGTCTCATCCCTATGGTAAATGATACGCTATGTATGTTTGTGCAGGGCTGAAATAGCTGAACTGTGGTAGATGTAGCATTGCCACTCATTACACTGTTTCTATTACAGTCTATAGATGAAAGCTGTTTTGAGGTGATGGATACTTTGCTCATAGTTACTTTACACAAATCTCTACACACCACTTCTACTCTATCTACCGGCGCATCAGCATCTCCAGAGAAAACGTCCCGGTCATCCAGCTCTTCTCTGTCTGCTCTTACTTCTGGTGTGACTTACTCTGTTCTGGTCAAGCTGCTGTCATGTTTGCAGACTGGACTGCTGTCCTGGGTCAATGCAGTCACAGCTGCTGACAATCAATCACTCATAGACAAATCAATGTCCCTGTTAGTAGCGTGTAAGTAAGATCTATATATGGACCTCTCACATTATCACAACACTTCCATTGACACACCTATATGGCTGCAGAGACATTTTTTATTTATTTCATATCCTTGACTGTGAAAGATTTATAACCATTCAACCCACTCATGATAATTTCTAGACATCTCAAAGACAATGGATCACTTTGTGCGCTTCTGTGAGAGCCTTCTCCAAAAATCTGATGAGGAGTTACTGACAATGTTCTCCAATCAGGATGATTTTGTATTCACTATCATCCATCAGCTGGTATGTATAAACTGTTTTTAGACATACCTCAATATGTTCTTGAAAAATGCAGTCCATTATAAATTGAAGCCCAACATTGTTGTAACATTGCTGTTGCTTACTGGATCATCTGAAAGTGCAGACTTGTTGGGCCCCCATCAGACCTTCCATGCTGCTCTCATTGTGCATCATAGCTCTGACTACTCAAACATTCTTCTCTTTGTACTTTTAGGTTGTGTTCTTATCGGATTATTGTAAAGCAAGCTCAAATATGGAGACTAGCATGGAGATTCTTAGAATTTTGTGGCCATTTATGGAGCGAGTTCGCATTCTACGCACAAGGCTTCCCAGTTTATTTCCACCTGTGAGTAATTTTGCTGCTTGATTTTCTTACTATATGCATGATTTTTGTTGTATTTGATTGCGACCGCAGTAACACTGAGGGCAAGAAAAAGGGGATATTCAATATTTCATACTTAGATTTGGTTTGAATGCTGTACAATAAGCAAAATAAAATTATTAAATTGGATATCGACCTAAATGTGTATGTGTAATTTGAAGTCATGAACACGATTTGTTACAGCTGGACAGTGATAAGTGGATATCTACCCAAACTACTGTGATGGAGGTATTAAATACCTGGTCTGAGGAGTCTCCACATAACTATCACAATAATACTCACACCAGTAAAGTATACAACTGTCCAGGAGCCAAGGTATTCATTATCGAGTTTGATCCTCGCTGTCACACTGAGAGGAAGTATGACTACCTCGAGTTTGTCAACCATCAGGGAATCTCTCATAAGTACGATCAGAAAGTCGGTACTGACAGCTGGCCTCTTAAGGTGGAGATCAAAGGCAGCAAGCTGGAGTTTACATTTCACTCTGATCCCAGCAACAATGAGTGGGGATATAAGTTTACTGTGAGTTGCAAATCCATTCATCTATCACCTTTTTGGTTACTTATTACCCACTTGCATGTTAAATCACAAATCGAAGTGCGTATCAAATGTATATCGTGCTGTTAAAGTTGTCAAGACCCATCTCCAATCCTAAAGTTCAATTTTGATATTACAGGTGACAGCCAAAGGTGTACCAGAGAAGCCGATCAGTATGATATTTGACCTTCACCTCTCAATGGCCTTGCTGCTAGGTGAGGTGTGCGGACACACTATAGCTATGCAGCCCAGTGTAAGGACAGAGGCAGCCTGCAGTGCTGATGTGGACGAGGATAATGAGATTGTGATGCTGAAAAGTAATCTGTGGAAGACTTTGTTCAGAGCTGGATATCAGCCATCAGATAAACTGTTACAGAGATCACTCTCTGGTAGATATGTAAGTTGTCCAGTCAGAGAGATAGATAATTAACACCAACCAAAAACTCATTTCATATAATTGAAGACAGCAATTTTGTACACCAGTCAATTTGATCACATTTTTTATGATAATCAATATTCATACACCGATTCATTGTTAGCCCACACATTTAATTGTCATGCTGAGCCATCTTACTTTTAGGGTCACAGCGCGTTTGACGAAGTAAAAGGATTCCTTCTAGAGCTACTGAATGACAGTGAATCAGATCCATTCAAGTCTCTCCTACAGCTGTGAGTGTTTGTAGACCTTTGTATGCTGAACAAGATTGGAAATTGTTTTCAACTTTGGATGACCATATGCATTGATTTTTTTAACTCTGAAAATGTTAATCTGTAGTCAATGCAATGTCTACTTGCCTTCTATTCTTGTTCAACAATTACAGATTGCGGAGTAAGTGTAGATCTAACCATCACCTGGGTACAGATGAGATCTCATCAGCCATACTGCACACATTTACAGCCTTTGTCTATCACACCAGTGAACTATGTGAAAGCATGAATGATTACAGTAAGTGATATAAAACCCATTGTTTCTCAGGATTTAAATGGATATCAAAAACACTCACTCAACAACATGATCAGTATGGGCTTAAAAGGTACATGATAGCTATTTATTGAAACTCCTTGCTCAAATTTATTTTATTGCTTCAAAAATTTGACATCCAGTGGTTTTTATTGTTTTAGTTATCTCTGTTTCCAATTTCAGTAAAGAATGGACATGCTGAAAGCTTCTTGGTAGAAGGAATATTTCAAGCTTACACATTAGCTGAGCAGCTCCGTCTGCCCCTGGTAAGAGCTCTCTCACATTATTGCACTCATTCTATTCTCCATTATTTTAGCTTAAATTACTGTGTTGTTTAGTTTATTAGTGTCAGGATAACTAGCAAACAAGGAGTAGTAACTGCAAGGTATTTTTATTTATTATGTCCTTTTTCCCATTTTTCATTACATTTTATTAGAATGTGTTTGTGTCTTTTTTTCTTCTTTAGATGCAACAGCGACAGAAGGTGATGGAGCGCGGAGACACTCCCCAGTTTACTCTTGGTAAGATTCCAATGATTTGTCAATAGTTCGGTAATTGGTAATACGTATCAAGATATTGCATTGATGAACATTTATGTGATGATCATGTCTTCGGTATAATCTGATGTTTTTAATAAGACTTGTTTCTAAATGAGATGGTTTTCTTTTTTAAATTAATTGATTGTGATTGCTTTCTTTTCATGCCCCTTTACTATTATTTACATTTATATTCTGTTTACAGCCAAAGAAATGATAGACAAGGCTAACCTTTTACTTAAGTTTGCTGCTCTCACAAAGACCCCAACTGTCAGTAGATGTACGAAAATGAGCAAACCTAGGAAGGCTGGGACTAGGAGGGTAGCCAATAATGATCTTCTGAAAAGAGTATGTTCTTTTCTGATCTCGTTATCACTGTTTCCTACCAAGGAGTTGGAGAGAACAAACTTTAAATTGATTCAGGGAATAAAGTACTGTGGTCATGGATTACACTTCATGTTGCCACAAATTGCAGGACTGTTTTATTCCATTTTTATAAGTGCACCTATTTGATTGTATCAGGTTTATTTTAACTATAAAGCAAGTTCAAGTTTATCGGATCCTTCAAACAATTTCAGTGTGTATCTACTTTCAACCACAAGGTAACGTATAAATATGCATAACCAAGATTTAGTACATTGCCTTGATTGTTTACCAGTTAGAGAGCAGTATCCCTGAGAAGTATGGACAGTTTCACCTGATTCTGGAGTTTATAGTAGAGCCAAGCTGGAATTGTCTGATGGTAGAGAAAGCTATTCAGGAGAGAACTAAGAAGGCCAAATCTCTGTGTATGGCTTATCAGTTCATCTGCGACTATCTAAAGCTATCCGATAGTGGCAACATTCTACAGGTAAAGTATTCCTCTGAGCCCAAACGCCTCACCTGTATCTCTGCCCTTTTTCACTGTCATATCAAGAGGTATTCGTCTACAAGTTACAAATTGAGGTTCATTCAAGATTACGATATAATATTTTCAGTTAATGTTCTAAAGTGCTTGAATTAAAGGGCAACCAAGGTTTCAAACAACTTCTCATTGATGACCATTGATTAATAGCAGATTGCACCTTCTGCATGGGGAAAAAGACAAAATATAATTCGGATGATTATTCAGCCAGAATTCTTGTGAAACATTTCTTCCATCAGGTACTCAAACTCAGCTAAAAGAGAATACCACATAGCAGTTTCCTGTTCCTGTTATTATTTAGCCTGTGCTCTATAATTATTACAGCAAAGTCTTGGAACCTCCCCTAAACTGAAGTGTTACCCAGCTTAGAGTCAGCAACTACTTTGAGTTTTGCATCGCGTAATGCACAAAGCTGATGCTGCCCAGCACATTATTTGCTGCGAAACCTTGGTCGCCCTTCAAAGTAGTTGCTGACTCTAAGC
The DNA here is from genome assembly GCA_914767715.1 of Membranipora membranacea. Lineage (NCBI taxonomy): Eukaryota > Metazoa > Bryozoa > Gymnolaemata > Cheilostomatida > Membraniporidae > Membranipora > Membranipora membranacea. Next base: position 13,041,998 of record OU612065.1, on the reverse strand, counting down.
TGGGTAACACTTCAGTTTAGGGGAGGTTCCAAGACTTTGCTGTAATAATTATAGAGCACAGGCCAAATAATAACAGGAACAGGAAACTGCTATGTGGTATTCTCTTTTAGCTTAGTTTGAGTACCTGATGGAAGAAATGTTTCACAAGAATTCTGGCTAAATAATCATCCGAATTATATTTTGTCTTTTTCCCCATGCAGAAGGTGCAATCTGCTATTAATCAATGGCCATCAATGAGAAGTTGTTTGAAACCTTGGTTGCCCTTTAAGACTCATAAGCATGAAGGTGCTGACAGGATCCCCTCAATTATTTCATAAAGTGATAGGAATATATTTATGCATTTAACAGATAGATAATGTGCTGATGCTGCGAGCAGTTCTGAAGTCACAGAAGCAGTTTCCCTCACACTACGCTGACGCTGTTGATGGTTGTGGTCTCGAACAGGAGTCCAGACTGAGACAGAGATTCTATTCTCTGATAAGACAACTCGTCAAAGCTAATAAATCACCTCCCGTCACTACTGCCTCACCAAAGAACAAGTTAGTTTTTACATTGAATTGAAAAGAGTAGGTCTACAGTCGTTGAATATGTTGAGAATAGGAATGAGACAGATATTGCGAGTAAGCAAGATAAGAGTAATTAACATAGCCTGAAATAAGAGAGCAACCAAAGCGTGTGGTACTTTTGATAATGCATTGGCAATGACAAGAGAACTACAAAATGTAAGTCTACAAGGCCAGGTTAAATTTAAGGTGTCAAACACAAATGCATTATTAGAACAACTGAACCTTGTCACATTGCTTTAGAAAGATGAGTGCTTTAGGTGTAAATAAACTCTGTATTATAAGAATTATATGTGCCCTTAGTTAGTTTGGGTTAGCTGTGTCTAATCTTGTGGCCTTCTATTATCAAAAAATATGCAAAGAGATGTTAGATTTGGAATATCACAAATCCTTTCCTAATAGAAGCTGTTGGCGCCCCAAAACTAGACATTGTTAGTTCCTTAAACTGTTCACTTCATTCTCTGCTCATTGTGGAGCTTTTGATCTATCTTCCTTCCAATTTATGCTGAAACAATTGACTATTCTAATCGCAGGAGTATAGAGGCAGCTAGTTCAATCATACAGGCCTGTTTACTTCACCTACTGGATGTCGAATGGAGAGAAAATGACTTACAGTTTCTCAAGGAAATCAATCTACCTCAATTATTCTTTGATGCTTCCAAAAGTAAGTCTAGCTCAGAGAATCTTATGCCAAATAATATGATAATATATATAATGATATAATAATCTGATGTACATGATAATATATAAATAAGCTTGTAAGTGAATCTCATTTGACTAATACAGAAGATTTATGAGTGTTCAGAATTCAGCAGATATTTTTATGCATTTTCTGAGAATCACCAACAGCTTGTCATTCATTGACTCACAGTCAATAAATGCAAGTCAATCACAAAATACTTGATACTATGCATAAATTGTTGGCTGCAAATCATTTTTCTGTTCCGATTTTTGTCATCTGGGGATATCTATCTATTGAATTAACAGACAATGTAGCGATTAGAGAGAGGATAGATGTGCCTACTGAGGATAAAGTAGAGATGGAGATCTATGATAGAGATAAGAAATACTTTGGTGAATGTCAGAAAAGATTTACAGAGTGGTACAATAAGCATAGTCAGCCAAGGACAAAGAGCAAGGTATGAGCCTATTACATTCAGATACTTAGTCACACATTCAATCTTGATCTTCTATCTTCTTTTCCAAGTTTTAGGTGTAAGAATTGGTTCTCATATGCTATGTTAGCACTGGCCTTAGAAGCTTTGTTAAGGCCACATATCACATGGAGCAGGTCAAACTACTCAAAGGCTTGTTTCTCGTGTACAAATAGTAGCTCACTCCTCATTCATGGTTACAGCATATTTAATAGTCTCAATGTAAAACTGCTGTAAAGCCCCTTTCTACTGAATGTTTAGTCATTATTGTCAATGAAATTTTAAGACTATTTTGGTTTTTTAAATACGTTGCACACAACGCCACTATAATTTCTTTCTTTCGCTCATTGATTGTAGGATGTTCAGATGTTCATAGCGCGACACTGTGACTTATTAGATGTAGAGATATACTGTGATGGATGTCAGCAGTCTATGCCGGGTAGACGGTATCGCTGTCTAGACTGTGTAGATATGGATCTGTGTGTCACATGCTTCACTGGAGGTCTGACACCTGGAGGGCCAGAGCACAAGGATGATCACAGCTTCGTGTACTTCATGTAAGTGAACAATTATGCAGCCAACCAGATTTGTATTTTTCTATGCTTCATCTTGATACTTTATTGCTTGTTGCGTTTTTAAAATTAATGATCGTTGCTAGATGTAGTTTGTTAGATGTAGTTTGTTAGATGTAGTTTGTTAGATGTAGTTTGTTAGATGTAGTTTGTTAGATGTAGTTTGTTAGATGTAGTTTGTTAGATGTAGTTTGTTAGATGTAGTTTGTTAGATGTAGTTTGTTAGATGTAGTTTGTTAGATGTAGTTTGTTAGATGTAGTTTGTTAGATGTAGTTTGTTAGATGTAGTTTGTGGCTGCTTCTTTCTCCCGTTTTTTGCAAGGATTTCAATTACTTAAGTAAAGAAGATGTGTAGATCAATTTGAAACTGAATCAATCAGTACAACATGTACGAGCAAAATTTGTTCATCCCATGTGAAAACTGTTGTTACCCATATCAGTTTCAAAAGTTCCCAGTAACCATGCATTTCCTATCTCTATCTCTGCTATACTTTCAGGTATAAATGTGACCTGTGTCAGGCCTTCATTAGCGGAGAGAGAGTACATTGTAAAGTCTGTGATGATTTTGACTTGTGTTACGGGTGCTACAAAACTGGGAAAACTCAACCTGGTCATGAAGCTGATCACGATGTCATCAAGTTTCCTCAAGTCAGACGTTAGTTATATTCTGTATTCTGTATAATAAGTGCCAAAATGCAATTTATATGTGAGTTTCCCGTAACTGAGTAGTGGTAATAGAAAGAGTTATATTTGTTTGATATTTATCTTAAATACTCACCCTAAAGATATTCTATGGATACCATTTATTGTCATCTTTCTTTTTGGTACTTTGTAGTAAAATCAGCCTGTGAGTCTAATGCACTGTCCTCATACATACACCAGCACTCGTGGGTTCAGTTCTCACAACTTACTCTTTCTATGGCTGGAGCTGTGTTTGAGCAGGGCGAAGGTCGCTCGCTCGAGGCTGACTCTGATGATTATACTGACACAGCTGCATCTCTGCTGACACAGTGTCTTACACTAGTAACTGAATGTCTCCAGAAGGTATCAATTCTCAACAACAAAGGTGAGCTAAGTTATAATTCATACCTTACAGGTTCTTTTGTGTCAAAAAGTGTGTGTTTGTTTCATGTTTTCAGCACACCGCTATTACAAAAAATAAATTCCACCGTTGCCTCCTTTGTATTTCATGTTGGATAAGCAGTTGAGGAATCAGAGTATTGTTATAATTATCTTTTTGTAGGAGGAACAGTTGTAGAATATAGAGAGGAAGTGTTTGTACAGCACTCACAAGAGAGAATTATGGGATTGCTGGGATCCATCATCACATTAGATGAACAGTACGACGCCGAGCTAAACATGATGCTAACTACAATAGACTTTCTGAAATTTATATTCTACTTTGCGAGGTATATAACCATACTGGCTTACATTGAAATAGTTGATCTACACACATTTTCATCCTGTAGGGAATGTTCAATCATCATCCGACCAACTTCAATTTTTTTTCTGATCGAAACTGTTTATTGTCCCTGTACATTGCATGCTAATGCTGCTGGGTTCTGGCCAATCAGGTGCGATGGGATGCAGTGCCTGGTCCTATACCTCATTGTGATGGAGTCTAGAATAATTTGTTGTGAAGATAAATGAAGGGGTAGGAATCTCATAGATGCTATTATTTCAACCACTTTGCAGATCAAACTACTAGCCCCACATGGCACAAGGGTATTAGTTATCACTCAAGCCGATCTCAAAGGGGATATTAGTCATTTTTGTTTTATTGCTTCCTATTATTTTGTGGTGTTGATACAATGAGCTTACAAGTTGTGCCTCGACTAACCCATACTATTGGTTTCTCTCACAGTGGACATGCTGCTGGGGTACAGCACAGTACTGTACAGCATCTCGCTCTGGGGCTTCTGGCTCAGCTTATGCAAAAATCAACAATCTCTACTCAGGTAGCTAAAAGTCTAGATATGAATGTTTGTTGTTTTGAAATCTCATTTTCAATTTTAGACTGGAGATCATCATTACACTAAACGTACCATATCAAATAAGATCACAAATTTACCAACATCTGAAGTTGATTGATATTATCATATTTGAAGGTCACTGATGAAGCAGTCATAAAGACACAGAAGAAATCTCTCTCTGAGCTGGAGGGGAAAGAGAGCGGACTGGCTACAATAGAGTTTATACTACAGGCTGCCTCTGCCTGCCTGGATAAGTTAGTGTCATACTGTCTAGTGTTTATACTTAATGATGACCAGTACCTATTTTCCAAATTTCAAATATCAAACCACGATGAAATGAATTTGAATCTACATAGTAAGGCTATGAATGGCAACATTAAACAGACTGTGTTGTCAAAGCTTGCCAAAAATTTGCTACTATCAATTTTGTGGGGCTACATGTTTGTTAATCTTGCGTAAGTCAATTAACTTGAAGCAATCAAGGATCACCTACTCCTAATCTTATCCTTTGTTTACTTTCAGGCAGCAGGGAGTAGACTGGTCATATTCTCTGATCAGGTTATTACAGCAGTTAGTGAATACTCCTCACTGGTCGGGAATCATGAGAAAATATCTCACTGATACCATATCTAATACTCATCACAAAGAGGTGAACAAAGCTTTATCATCATTTATATCGGCAATGATACATATACATTAACATAATATAATATAATATTTATACGAACTTTATTTTGGATAATACCCATTCGTTGGGAATGTTTTACAGAATACCCAAAAAAATTAAAGGAAAAAAATAGTATTAAAAGAAAACATATTTGTAATATTACAAATACATTCTGCTTTGAATATCACTGGACTTACACAATGAGATAAGATAGACATAGAAACTATGATAACAAATTGCCAAAGTTATCTTTTTGTATGTTGTTTTGCAGTAATAACATAGTCATTACCCCTAATCTGCTTTCACTTTTTACTTGTTATCTTTTGTAGAATGATTTGAATTTAGTACTGTGCCTGTTTATCCTGACTGGATTCCCTCAGATAAAATCTCCGGGTGTTTCTGTCCGATATCTCGACTACGGGTCAGATGAGAAAGAAGCTGTGATACTCAAACACTTCCCTGATAGGTTACAATCAATGCTTATAGATACTACCACTCGTAAACGGAAAATGGTGAGTATCTGTCACGCTGTCTTTATATAATATTTGATGAGCTGTATTAGCTTATGTTGAAATTGTTGTTTCTAAAACTTGATAAAAACAAACTGTTATGCAGAAAATCTTTGTGGTGAATATCGACTCCTATTGTGAAGGTTACCATCACAAAATTTGACTTCATGCGGCTCTAATATCAATTGTTTTTGCGGCATAGAGTTTACATATTCACTTCTGACCGTACCTCTGTCAGTGAGTGGTCACTTAAAACTTACCGATGTTGGAGAAATGATGTTTGTATAACCTTATTATTACAAATTATTAACATCCTCCTGACAGGTGAAAGATCAGCTCATCCTCTCATCGAAATGTGAATCAAACTTCTATGATACTCACATAGTTTCACTCATTACCAATCTATTTGTGGAGAATGCCAACAAACTCATGAAAGGTTAGTGACTGTTATCCTAATTCCATTGCGCAATTGATTTCATCTGGCTGGAATCTAATAGAACCTTGTATGCTGTCCAGAAAGAAAGTCATACTCCTCATATAGAAATATCATCAATTGCCATTCTATTGAATCGTAACTGGTTAAAACGGGTGTTATTTTATTGTTTAACCACGGTTTAAAGCCAACTTTGTCTATTTTACAGGTGCTCTATTTGACATTGAGACACACTGGGTACTGTCGCTCTGTCTGAAAGCCTTTGAACAGTTTGTATCACAACAGGTGCCTTATGATAACTTAGAAGTAATCAGGAGTTTAGTTAACCTGGCTGGAATGGGTACTAGACTAAGTAAAAACTGGATCGTCCCCGATCTAGAGGTAAGCTCTTGTGATAAGATTCACGCACCAACTATCTCTAAGGATCACCATCAAGTTGCGTCATTGTACTAAATTGTAAACGTCAGTAAAATAACATTAAATCATCACAGAAATAGATGACCGTGAATCTTCAGAGTTTTTATCTACTATGTACATTCTTATGTTGTTTATCATCCAGATCTTATCACTGATGATGTATATAAAACTGGAGAACAACCCAAGTAACATGTCAGTGACATCATCAACTGATCCACAGAGTCCACTCAGCTCGAATAAATCTCTAACCAGCCTGGAGTCAGCAGCATCTGCCACTCCTGCTGCTGCCGGGGCTTCACCATCATCTCCTGAGAAAGGGGAGGATCCTTTTCCAGACATGGATGAGGACTCGAGAAAACACTTCTTGGTTAGTACAATTTGGCATACTATATTCAATCGCTTGCAACACTCACCACACCCATAATATATGCTGTGGTGACTGACATTTTGTCATACTACCTTTGAGTGGTTGCAGGACAGCACTAGCTTGTTATTGTCATAAAGATATGTTGAAGTGCCTTTTTACAACGGTTTCTGTCGTTGGACAACCAACTCTGTGTAAACACTATTTTACTGACTGATGTGTTAGCTATACACTTTGATTATTTTGTTTTAGTCACCTTCAATAGTCTCACATTATTTGCTCATGTATTACAGGTGCTACTAGAGATGCTGAATGTACCACCATCACATCTTAGACTAGTTTATGATAATCATAGAGAGAGCCCTTCAGGACTACTTCAAGCCTTACACCAACTGTAAGCATTTCCTCCTTCTAGTCATTTCCTAGTTCAGTTTCTGGTAGTGGCATTCCATTCCATAATCGAATGCCACTACCAGCAACCCTTACAAAGTGTGAGCACTTTGTCATCGGCCAGCATACATTATTTATTCTCATTCTCGCATGGCTATAGCAATTATTATTACTTCTCTATTGGAAAGATATTAAAAAGTTTGTGACAGTTTGATTTGGTTAAACCTATTGTTTTTCTATTTTAAATGAACATGGTTTTGCAAATACAGTGATGTTATCTTTTGTTACAGGTTTTTAGAAGACAGTCCTGACAAGCTATCAAAACAAAAGACCAAGTAAGTGATGTTATTTAAGTTTAATGCTGTTTTGGAAAGATAAGTATCTTTTTTGAGATGTTGTTTCCCAAGAGGCTCGAATTAACCGAATTGCTTCGTTGGTTTTTCATCTAATTTTAATTGTTTCACTTTTAGGCCATGTCCCACTGCTGGTAATGACAAACATGACAACATTACGGAGAGAATGATCGACTTTGGAATCCTCCCTACATCAGCTCTACCATCTGCTGACCTGGAGAGGTAAATAAAATCTTGATATGGAAATAAGCGAGAAAATCATGAGATGAATATTGACTACATTGCCGGGAGGGGTTGACACCAACCTCAGCCAAGTTGACCTAATCTGATGCGTCATAAGGAGGGTAATCTGGTGACATGTCAAGTCACCAAGAAATATAATTGCATTCTCTGGAGCTCGTAGGTTTAATCTCACCGTACAACCTGCTTCATTTGCTAGAACTTTAATAAGTCATACAGATACCAAATGATTTTTGATGATCATATTTGTTTCTCCTGTTCATAGTTTGGATGAGCTGGATGCAGAGCCTGAGCCGGATCTCAAGCCTGTTAAGAAGGTTCAGCCCTCGAGAACAAACACAGCTAACACAGATCAGAAACGTACCGATAGTACAAAGCTTCTCAGATGTGAACTAAGCCGTATAACTCAGAAAGCTCCCTCTCATATGCATCTTAATAAGGTGTGTGATATAAGATACAACGATACAATGATGATAATGATACAATACGGCCAGATATATCATCCGAAGACTACAATTCAAAGTATATGACAGACAATGGATGGTTTGGGTATAGATTTTTTTATGCTTGCCAGTGCTTGGTCATTTTTCTTCTGTTTCTTTTTCAAATGTGTTACAATTTAATTGCCACCGACTTATTAACCACTCCCTTTAAAAGCATTGTTTCAATGCTTTATGTGAAGGCTATAATAAATCATATCTCATCTTATTATATCTAATTTATAACTTAAACGTAAATGGCATCCTGGTAAGATTTGTTGGTGTGCCTCATTATTGTATGTAAGTTACTACTGATATCTGTTTTGTAGATAAATCTAGGACTGTCCATTTTGCATGCCAGAAAAGCTCTGGGTACCATCTTAGCTAACTGGTCTACCTCTGCTCCCAGAATAAACGCACAGCTTCTAAACTGTGAGAATAACAATCTAGCTCTGGTACTCGATGTACTAAACAGAGACTCTTCAAATCTGAAACAGTTTGAAAAAGTAAGTGAGCCTAGTAATAAACCATAATAATTAAGGTACCTTTTGATGGCCGAAATTAAAGTCAGTCTGAGAACCTGTTCCATAGACTTGGTAATAAGTATATAAAAGTTATGCCCCAATCTAAACAGAAGAAAAATTGCTTTCTAGATTTGGTCATCAACGCTTAGCAACAATTGTTTGTTTTAGTCAATAGAGAGATACAAGTTTATTCGTCAACTCCTGATTTTAGGGAGATATTACATAGGTTACATTATAGATGGTTATCCTGAAAACTAAAGCTTCAGTTCATTTTCTACAGCTTGGCAAACCAGAAACAATTCACTTTTATTTTATTATCTGTTATTTTATTTTTAGGTTGTATCGAAGGTGATGAGTTGTTGTAAGGAAGATTACCTGCAGTCTATCGCAGATTCTGCCTCTTCATTTATGGACTTCAATGATAACAAGAAATGTAAGGAAGCGGTGAGAGAGTCACCTCATACTCCTGGTAAAAAAATCAAAGGAAAGATACAAGTGAAGGGTGCTGCAGTGCTGCTACTCTCATTCGATAAGAAGTGAGTTAAATAGATTGGATAAAAATATTCACAAAACCTTGTACGATGACCCGGTTCAGAATATGGTGAATTAAAAATTGCTAAACGGTTGTTGAATTATGCTGTGTTTTCAAATAATATGCGTTTTCCTTTAAAAGAAAAGTTTGGAAATTTTGAATTGTTAAAAATTTGTTGAATTTTCAGGCAAAACTTATATTGGTTGGAAGGTTAAACGAATGATGGAACCAGGAAACTGGATTTGTCGTTTTCATGTTTCTCTTGGTTAATAGTCCGTTATCTTTGTATTTGAAGCTGTCACACGATAGGAGACAGCAGTTTACAGATTTCTACTTCAAACGATATGAAGAAGAATTTCCACAGTTTCAGCGGTTCAAAATGGAGGGACATAGAACTTCCCGGTGATACAATCTTTTATAACTACGCACCTAAAGGTAAGAAGACTACTTGAAATAAATGGAGATCTATTGACATAGTAACTTTTCTACAAATCTCTGCTCGATGAGTTTGATTGAATTTTCGCGTTGATTTAAAAAAACTTGGGCAAGTAAAAAGTTGGCAAATACTTAATTATCAAAAGTTAAATCTTGTTATGTCTACAATTTGGTTAAATTAAACAGATCATGAGTGTTATTATTGGATTATTTGCCGTTAACAGAGTCTTATTTGTCAATAGTAAAGAAGTTCCGGCTAGAGACAATTTTCAATCCTGAAGCAATAATCGTATCATCATGTCATTGATGACTCTTTTTTTACACCTTTATTGGCAGTTTATTTCATTTCAACAGTGAAATGTTTGTCGAATAGTTGCGAAAAAAAGAGGAAAAGGAGAAAAAATACTTTCTTTATGTAATTTCTTTTGCCCCGAACTTTTGCCGTAAATTGTTTGGCACATTATGGAAAATATCCACCCAGGAAAATATTGTCTACCAAATAAAAATAATGTACGTATTATATGTATAACATGATTTCTTTCGTCTTTCAATTAATAGGAACGGGAGCTGGTAAATGGAAATTTACTGTAACAGCTGCTGGATCTAGTACCGCTGATAGCTTCTTTACTGGTTTTGTTATTCTCAACCATATCCTATCCACTCCCGCCTACTGCAAGTAAGACAAAGCACATATAATAGATGACTGACAGGGTAAATTTCACAAATGCTTGAAATTTGGTTTCAAAACTTCAATACCAACTTGCAAAAGCGCACAACAAACAACCATACACCATGCATGTAGCATGCATATAGGTTGGCTGGTACATGTAATCTTTAAGCGGTCCTAAAATTCTCTCTGGAATAATCAATAATCAGGTGACCACTGTTCCAAACTACATATTAGTCACATTTTTTTTATGATAGACAGATTAAATGGCAGGATTTTTATTGTAGAATAATAGACACGGCTACTCTGTGGCACAGACTAATAGTCATCACATGCAAACAGACTGGGGCTCAGAGACTCAAAACTGTCCAACTATTACTCCATCTTCTTAAATCTCATATCGACAGGTATCGTAGTTGTCCTCGATACATTAGCAAAAGCAAAGGGGTAGTTAGTCATTTTGTTCATCCCTGAATGCTCCGGCATGAGACTTTCTTGTTTCTTCCAAATGAAAAGGTATTGAAATCTCCTGAGCTAGGTTAAAGGTCAATTTACCTTAGTGGACAAAATTATTCAGGGGCCAAAAATTGTTGTATTCACAGGTTGAATTAAATTTGCAAATGTCTGAACAAGTGAACAATTTCAAAGATATATGTTCCATGTATCCAATTTTGAATTTCTCTTGCAATATGCTTACCTGTATGCCTGTCATTGTCATAGTGTTGAACAGATCTCACCTATCCTACACTACAGTGATATCTCTGGTACTGACGAAGGACTGGTGGATCTGCATATCGACCTCACATATTTATCACCACTATGGAAACTATACAAAGGAATGAGTGATGATCAGGGGCCTGAACAAACCCCTTCTCTACTCAGAGCTCTAACAGAACTCTTCTATGTAGCTGAGAACGTTGCACTGGTAAGTAAACTCTCTCTTTTTCAGCTCAGATTATTTACCTACGATTGAATACAGTAAAATAAAACTGAGGCTTTCTGTATTGTTTAGCTAAGTGAGATAATTAATGTCCACTTCATAGTCTTAAGGGGACATAACTTAGAAATTGATGTTGTGTCATGGAAAGCTCATATTATTGTGGTGAAATTGATCATTCTATTAAATTTTGTGTTATATCATGCAAGAAATTGTCTTTTATTGTAGCAATGGAATAAGACAGGGCAGTTCATGAGCTGTATGATTGATCCTTCCTTATTGAAATCTTCTGTTCTCATCGGACTCAAAAACGTTATGGCTGTGGCGGCTGCCATTGAGCACAATACACGATTTTCTGAAAATCCAACCGTCTGCTAACATCTTGCCGATTATCAATCCTCTAATGTACCAGATGTAGTGGTTTTCCGACAGACATTCAAAGGCGACAACTTATGCGACAGTTTTCTTAGTCAACAGTTAAGTCGATCCATGTACCATCATCCTTTAATGATTTTTGTGAGGGTTGGTACTGAGGATGGAATGGGTGTGCGCTCAAGCGTGACAGAGCTTCATATACGTGTGAGAAACCATCTTTTACACCAACTCAATTGATATAGACAATGTTGTTCAGATATGAAATTCTTTAGACTTTCCAGTAAGCTGAGACTTGGAGCAAAAAGCTACATTTTTGAATCCGTCAGTTCCCCTGTTCTATACAATCAGCTGTGTAATGTTACAGTGACCTACACAGACGAAAATCACTTATGTTTTTGAGTTTATTTTTTATCTTTTTATGCCATGATAGCTCCCTGGTTTTCAATACAAAAAATGAAAAAATTATTTTCTTTACTCAGCTTAATGTTTATCAAATGCTCCTGAATTTTCATTTTAAAAATTTAATAAGGAATCTATGGCATTAATACTAAACACATTTTGATGAGATATCAGAGATGCCATGTGCCTGTTGCTACTGACAACTCATTCACAGCTTTTCACTATGAAAGTTGAGGCGGTGCTCATCATTGGTTTCTTATAGTCCGGATGCACCGAAATGGCTGCATCACACACAACTCATGAAAAGCCTCAAGGTAAGATATGCATTGTAAGCTTGACTTCAAAATATTGTTACAACATATTTAAAAAATAAGATTAACCCCATGTAATGACCGTTTCTGGAAGATGTGTTATTGTGAAAGAAAGGGGTATATCTAGATGCATCAAAAAATCAAAATTTCAATGGAAAACGCAATCCTATAATGGTGAGTTTTGATCGGGAACATAACAATAATTATAACCCGAAACAGTTTATCATATGAATTGGAATGGCGCTGGCAGATTCAAATACATAACATGTTAAGATTCTTTTCCACAACTATGTCAACCATGATAAAAACAAGTTGGTTGCTTATTTCGTCTTTACTCACCTCGTAGGACTGATAGCAACATGACATGACATCATTTTCATCGCACAGCTATGCTATCGATAATCACTCAAATTAATCTGCGCTTTAGTTCCTTCATCCTTGTGGTTAGTTAAGAAAAGTTATTTTTTTTAGATAATGCTGATGGTGAAGTTGTGGTAGTGAAGTCCGAGCCTGTAGAATTCAGCTATCACAAGGATGACAACACACCAGAGACATCTAAACCCTTGGTCGAGGCTCACCCATTATCTGTGTGTGACAAATCTCACAGTCACAGTCCAATCAGCAGTGGCGATGAAGGTGATTCAGAACTCGCCAGGCTTCTTACTGACATTCCTTATATCAACAAAAATCCAGTATTCACGAACAGTCGAACATTTGGTCGGCAGAGCAGGTTTCCTAGCGGCTTGCTTTTCAATCATCCCAATTCGATGAGGAATTATGAAATGACCAGCGCTCCTCTGACAGTAGCTCCTGTCTGTGGATCATCTTTATACCCATATTGCAGTAATGATAGCAGTTGTCCATCAATAGCATGTGGTAACTCTCATATGACAGACTGTACTAATCCCATGCATCAAAATGCTCATGCATGCTCATCCTCAGCATCAAACGTGTTACCAGGTTAGTGATTAACTAATAATTAAGATGAGAACTGAGAACAGAAATAGTAGTACCATTGTGACAGTCATAGCTATTGTTTTGTACTCCGCAAAACAAAGTACTTGCTCCTTACCTGCGTAATGCAAACTTGACAGACATTTTTTACTAGAGGGTAGACTGATAATAATTTTGATGTGCACAGCTATTTCAATTTGAAAAATACAATGTTGAGTTGTCCCCTCATACTACATAGATAGCTCCTATCATCCATGTGTCATGCTTTCTTACAATGTACTTCATTCGATGCGACAAGACAGGCCAGCAAAGGCGCTATAGTAGTTAGGTCAAATGAGAACTACTGTCTGATTTACTGGTTTGGTTTTTAGAATTTTGTCCGAAATGGTTTACCAAGACAATAGGCCCATTTTTTACATTCATGTAGACCCACACTAATAAGCATTGCCATTGTGTTCCTCACAAAACTTCGTGAGCAGAGAGTGTAAGTGATATTAACTGTGAATAGTGATGGTACGTGTTTTAGGTACAAGCCTGACATATCGTACTCCGGGAGCTAGCAACGTTAATCGCAGTGGTAATGTCAAACGACCAATGAATGCTTTTATGGTCTGGGCCCGAGAATATCGCCCCAAGCTTGCTAACCAGCTTCCCAATGCCAACAATGCGGAAATCAGTGTCAAGCTCGGGCAGGTGTGGAATGAACTCACCAACGAAGAGAAGAAACCATTTTATGAAGAGGCAGAAAGAATAAAAACAAAACACAAATTGGACAACCCAGGTAATTATCCAACAAACAACTTTATCCACTAACTCAGGATCCATCATCTGTAGAATTGGTCAGATGAGCAGTGTTTGCCTCATATAACAACTTGTCCAAAACCTTGGTATTTTTCATTTTAGTCTAGAATTTTATTTATTAACAGGATGGGTATATCGTCCACAGCCTTCCAGAAAACGAAGACCAGAACCTTACACAGACTTATCTTTGTGGTCAAAGCTCGGGATTTCTGCCCCCACGGCTGCTGGTGCTTATTTACCTTTACCTCCAAAAACCACTCTTAATGTCAGTATTGCAAGTGATTCAAATCTCCTAATCGATCATCGATCACAACAAGCAGGTGAGCTGATCTTTAATAATTATTCCAAAAAAGGTATTCGATCCTTTAAATAAGGTAAATACTTTCGATTATGAAGATGAACATATATTGGCGGGTAAATGTAGTAGTGATCTGTGTTATTAGGAATGTATAAATGTGAAGTGACTGTGATCTGAAAGTATGTACAAAATAAATTTAGTTTACTCTGAGTCTAGACCCCTTGAGAAGCCTTTTAATTTTAGTGGTCACATTTTTATCGCACTATATAGTTTTAACGTATTGAATTTTTTGCATTCCTTAAAGATCAAACTACTAGGACCTTGCCTAACCCTATGCAGTACACTCTGATCACAAAACCTGTTCTATCGTCATCCCCATCACATCTTTCACATGAGGAAGAGCAGTTACACACTAGCATCAATCTGGGTACCAGTTCTAAAGGGAGACCGCCTTCTGTCTCAATAAGAAAAACAGGTACAGCCTCATGACACACACTTATAAATCCACAGTATACAAATTCATATGCACAAAACTGAATGACAAACAACTGTTGATGTAAAATCATCATACTATGACTAAATAAATGTCAGTAGTGTAAGGTCTTTGTAATTCCATTCGCACATCCATAGCATATTAAGTACATTGTTGTAGCATCCAACTTGTGAATGGATTAGTTGGTCAAATCAATAGAACACCCCAATCTCCTACGGTAAGAGCAAACATTTTATTCTATTGTCTGAGAAACTTACGTTCTCTTACAGCCATTACTTACACAGCTGAATCACCAGCTATTTGTGTAGTAGAATACAATCCAAGTCCCTCAACACTAACAAAAACAGCAGGAGATATACAACCTAAAATACCTGAGAAAAGTAAAAGCACTGCCAAAGAACATAATACAAGAAATGTGCGTTCTGTCATCGCTGAAGTTCCGAGCTATAGCTATGACGATCGAAACCATCAATTTAGGACCAAAACAAGGTCTTCTGCGGCTAAAAGGTAAGCTAGGTTTAAGCCAGCTACTTCTGTATGTTACCGATTATGTAGAGGTCGATGCTTTGTTTGTCATGTTTGTATCCAAACTCTTGGTGTGTATTAATTTCTGAATATTTTGGTAGCACACTAAAATTATAAAACCATGAGTTGACCACATAACTGAGAAATCTCCAAATAGAAGCATTGCGCTGAGTCACCACCACTATGCAGTATGACATACCTGTAAAAGCCATGGACTAGATGGTGTTTTCTTTTCATATCTTCACAGCAAACATGAGAAGGCCCATCAGAGAACCAAAGATGGCAAGTGGTCAAAGACTCGAGCACTTAATCCAAAGCTTTTCCATTGTACTGCGGACAATTACAATCTCGACAATTTCAACCCCCTCGGTATGTATAATGACAATGACGATTGAGACAACTGCTAAGTCAGATTCATATAATTGGTTTTTTTTTCTGTTTACCATTGTTTATTTGATATATCAGCATCCATGAGTCATCCAGATTTTAGCCTGCTTAACATTAAAGCGTTATTGAAGTGATCGTTCTAATCATTTGCAGGGGAAGCTGTATGTTCTGATCCATCTTCACTTATGGGTGATTTACTAGATTACAACACACATGCACTTGAATCACCAATCTTCAGCGAAATCAACCCAACTTCTTGCTATGTAGCGTCCACACCGAATGCATCACATATGTGAGTGAATGAAGAATTTTAGTAATTTTTTGCAATTGCTTGATAAAGTCTTAGCTCTTATCAATGGTCTTTGGCTCACCTCCTCATTTGATCACAGCTCCAAAAGGGACATGTCATCGGAACAGAATACAAGCTATTCATTTTCAACTCCTACCAAAACCTGTAATTATGTCATTAACATCCACAAATTTAAGACCTACTTTTTTTCAGCGAGTTTTATTGCTATGGAAGAGAACTGGAGCCTAAACAAGACTCGATAGGGGAGCAAGGTTTAAGCAGCCTTAGTACAGCCAGTTTACATACACCTATGGTCTCACACAGAGCTAATCATCCAGAATTAGATCTTCACCCTTTTCCAGAGAAAATTCTAGAAGAGAATGAAGACAACACAGACTCTGAGATTGATGATATCTTCTGTTCCCCTCCCAAAAAGTCTACAAAGGATTTAAAATGAATGTCTTTTTATGTGAAGTGATCATTTTTTAAGACTTAAAACTCAGGTACAAATTTGGTGCTGAATTTGATACTTTTCTCCAAATAAAAGTATAATTAATTTTGCAATTAATGTCTCATATAACTGTTATAAGTATTATAATATGTCAAGAAATAAGTTATTTTTTATTGGGATTAGAGGTATTATCATAAACTTGGTTTATAGAGCTGACTGTAATGGTCGAAGACCACTTATTGTTCTTGTTCTCCAGTGCAAGCACTTTAAAAGAGTAGGGAGTCACCACCTCCGCTATGTTTGAGTGCATTATCCATCTGATTGTCATCCGCCAGTGATTTAAAATGCTGAGAGTTCTTGAACTCAGAGTACAGGGTGAACAGAACATGAAGTGATTGTACCCTATTCTTGTGCACAGGGATATCTAACAAAGCACAAATCACATCAACATACTGGGATAAATCACAGTCCAACTCAGCTGAGGGTAGACCAACTTCTTTCAAAAGCTCTTCAAATGAAGGAGGCCACTCCTGCATCAGCGTATCAATGAGAGGCATGTTTTTCTGGTAGTGGACGGTCGGAGGCGGCTTAGATCTATGAAGCTCACTGATGTTGGCGATCCAGTTCTCAACAGCTTTAGGGTTCTTCTCAGCATTCTCCAGACTTCTCACAACCATAGCTTTGTGACTGGTCTGCTTGGAG
Source organism: Membranipora membranacea (assembly GCA_914767715.1). Lineage (NCBI taxonomy): Eukaryota > Metazoa > Bryozoa > Gymnolaemata > Cheilostomatida > Membraniporidae > Membranipora > Membranipora membranacea. The sequence goes on along the minus strand of OU612065.1, from coordinate 13,024,804 downwards.
ATTGCTCGTAGTTGGAGATCAAGGACGGTTGGGTCTGATTGCTTTGCACATGGTTCATCCAACACATACAATCCCAGCTGTTCTGGTTTTCCATCTGGTCGGTTGACTTTGATGAACGCATCAATATCCCCGACAGCTGGTATGTAGTCTGGTATGAAAGGCTTGAGTTTGTGGTCGAGTTCTATTGACTGAGGAGTATACCGTGTGATGTACTGAAACAACTCTTTGATCTCAGGCTGCACAGCGAGGTGCTCATATTCTGTTGGGTCATAGGCACCTATAATTCAAATCAATACACAATGCACTTTCTATCATTTCAGGTTTTAATTTGCAATAGATGGGTCCAACATAAGCGACAGGGGAAATTATATATATATATATATTATATATTTTATAGAATATATATACATCGTAAACATGAATGTAAAGTATACATATATATTCACCTATTGTGCTGACTTTAATGATTATTTAAAGACTTGACACCTCGGGGGTTTGGGACACTTAACAGCTGGACATGTCCCAAACCCTCAGATTATAATGTGATTTGCCTTGTAGGAGTGAAGTTGTCTTCCCTCTTTGTCTGAGCAGACAACTTGGAAGTAATTTATATTAGTACCATTTTATCCCTAACTCCCTGCTTCAAGAAGGGAGTGTGTGATTTGTCACATACTCCCTGATTATAGGGTCAGTTTTGTTACATGGGCATATGTATAGGTTAATCAAACCATGCAAACCATGACTGATACTGCTAAGGACTGGTCAAGGTTCAAGAGTCGCAAAGCTACGTAGTATGACAAGTTTTAGCCTGTCTTGACAAGCTTTGTCAAGACAGGATAGACAAGTTTAGGATGGAGTTGGTCTACTGAAAACAGTCAATCTTTGTTTGAGAGTTGGACTGCTTCAAAATTTAAACTCAATTATTGAAATGGAGCAAAAAGTCTGACGTTCATGGAGGTCAAACAGTGCTGCTGAAAAAAAATGCACGCCATGTACTCCAGAGGAAATCAGACCTCCGGATAAATATTGCAGAGAAGACAGCTAAAGTAACATGCCATACCATACAATAACAGAATGCAGCATCACACTCACCCTCGATCTGATCTCCATTCTCATCATCGTCATCGTCATCTTCTGATTCATCAGACTCATCCTCGTCATCATCATCATCCTCATCAAACTGCTGGCCGCCGCCGGGAGGAACTCCAGGCTGAGGCTGCATATCACCTCCTCCACCTGTCATATTATATTCGTACAGGTATGTGAAAATGAGGAATTGAGGTCGTTATGAAATGAGTAGCCTGACACAACAAGGATATATTCTTTGAGGTCACTGTATGTGTAGCCGATACCCATAACTGTTTTATGTACACACTCCGTACATGGTTTGAAGTTCGCTGCTTCCGCAGACACAGCGGAGTATATGTACTGCCAATACAGAAAGAGTTAAGGAGCATCTAAGTTAATTCTACCATGTCTCGTGATGTCACGCCATGACCTCTCAGTCCATTTGAAACTTCATTAACCAATTATCTCAAGGTGCTAGATAGATCAACCAAAGCCATGCCTACAACTTAATTTATAAAGGACAAGTATCAGTATTGCTCCTCACCGTGATGTGATATCGCACATCTTACATCATGTTAAACAAAATAAAGACGCTGTACATCAATATCATATGGAAACATTGATGAAAAATTGAAGTAGAAATGCAGAATGGGTATATTATAGTTTAGACTATAGCTATAAGCTTGTTAAGTCAGGCTACAAGGTGATCAATCAGGTGATGTATACGCAACATGGAGTGTTAAATGAGTATGAAATGGTAAACAAGGAGAAACAGCACAGCACACACATCTAACAATGCCAAACAATGTGAATACCAGGGTGAGAATAATGAGAATCATCATTATCAGGTGGGCCAGTCATAATATCATCATCCTCATCGTTGTTTGACATTCTTGAGTCTGGTGGTGTTTCTCCTCTACTTGTACCTCTTGGACCACCAAGTTGCACTCTTGGACTGGGAGTATATACACTTGCTACTTCTTCAGAGTCTGGAACGTCTAATGATTCGTCAAAAGGCTGGTTCTGATGAATTTCTGCACCTCGCTCACTCTCTGAGTCTGCCATTGATCAAACTTCTCTCTGGAATGTTGAAGTGAGAAACGTAGGTAATTGGAGTCGCTGTGAAAGAGTCATTTATAAAATAGCCACATTTTGTCTCATATTTTTCCCTTGCCAGGAAGTTTTAATGGTTATAAATATAATTCATTGGATGAAATGCTAATTTTAAATACTGTAATGCTCTTTAGATCCAAAGAAAATCTTTGTAACACCTGTAAAAGGGAGTTTTATATTGAGTTTGAAGTTGTCTTCTTCATTTATAGGAAGGCGTTTCTATAGTTACCATACAAATAATATACCTCAACTGAAGGAGGTAAATTTGATCATGCTGTGTTCAACTGTTATTGTAAGAGAAAGTTTTGAAGAAGATCAAGCAGTGGTTTAAAGTTATATTGTATGAGAATTTAGAACTATGAGGTGTTGTTTGGCTGTGTAATATCATCATGAGCTTTGGGTTAGTATGTGTTTGAAGTTTGCAGCATTGATATGTCATGGTGACTGAGTAAGCACAGATGATGTATAAATCCTCTCTTTGGACCCTGACCAAGCCCACTGCAATGAGTTGACATCCATTCATTCATTAATGACATGTATATTGTATCATGTAAATTAATAGATTATGTGATAGGCATAGGGTGAATTGAATGCAATAGGCTAACACTTCATCGGTGTTGCTCAGTTAAGCATATTAAATATTGTACTAACTACATGTTGGTTATCTGAGTGGAAAGTTTTCTTGTCTGATTTACCGAGACTTAATTCACACACACAGTCACACTGAATTACCTTTGAAGACAAATACTAATTTGAGAAAAAAAATGGCTCATTAATGTCAGTTGCTCATGAAATTTGAGCTGGCATGTTGATAATTTAGATGGGTACTCCTGCTGCATATGCTGCCTTGACAGTACCTTGAATCTACCATTGTTACACATAGGGCCTACATGCATGTTTATTTATCAAACTCTATATATACTGGTGTATATTTTGGTAACTTGCTGTAAGTACAAGGACTGGATGTTATAGCCAAATGCTACTCTACTCTGTGACATACTCTTCATATGTTGCGCTATATTGGTACAAAAAAACTTTCATTATTCATGAATATTGTGGCTTATTATATTGCAGAACGACAACTGACAGATATCCAATGTCTCAACCAAAAGGCGGCGTTCCTTGGCAGGCAGGTAAGGTATCATCCTTATATAGTAGATTCATGTTTGAGGTTACGTTACAAGACCATGATGTCAAGCATATTGCCTGTTGACTATTAAACCCTGTCGAAAAGTTTATACACCCAATCAATTTTGATGATAACAGAACTTTCAAATTCAATCCACTGACCATAAGAATTTCATATTTGATTCTATCATTTCACAGCCTCAAGGAACAACAACAAAAAGTTTAGTTACAAGTCAAAGACCAACAAGACACCTCTGCGAGACAAGCTGAAGCAAGCAGAAGCACAGCGGCTAATGGACGAAGCTGATAGGGAAGCAAAGGTCCGGGCTAACAAAGCCTTAGCTGAGCGCATGAAGAGGGACCGGGAACTAAAAGCTGATATGATGAAGCAAAAACACCCTTCTAATGGAATACTCAAAAACAGTTCTTCCAAAACCTCCAAACTAGAAGCAGTGCAGAATTCATCTGACTTTGTAACACTTACTCAAGACCAACTAAAGGCCATCTTACAGACACTATCAAAAGTACAAGGCAACGAAAACGGGGTCCAGTTGGATGTGGGTAAGTTCAAATTTTACAGATTATTTATCATCTAACTCAGTTGACCATGTAACACTGGCTTTCATTGCTTGTAAACTGTGATGATATCGGTAAAATCTTCTTTTTTTTGGTCCCATAGTTTTCCACCAAAAATCCCCAACCAATGCAACGGTCCGCCTGAGGATGTTCCTCTTGTAAGTGCATTTCACTTCATCATCCATGCAATATTTTCCTAAACTGTAAGCAAAAGACTCTCAGTTAGTGGCTTATTACATTTTACAATCAAGAAAGGGTATTTTCTCTTACAGAAAATAAAAACCAACTGAAACTAACACTGGAGAATCCAGACAGTGAGTTTGCCAGTCGAGAAAGTACTCAATCAATTGTGCCTACCTCACATAAAAGAAATGCTGCTGAAAATAGCAGTCAGCAGCACCTAGAGTCTGTACTGAACTTATCCAGGAAAGTGAAGACTAGCGGTGATATGACAGACAGAAGTCCTACCCATCAGACTGATAATGAGCCCAATCATGAGGCCAGACGCAGCAGACGTGACAGAGAGAAACACAGGTATGCCAGTCTGAGTCATGATTATCAAAAGTCTGTGTTTGAAAATTTAATGACTGAGAGAGCTGCTGCTGGATTGTACATGTGCCACAAGCATAAGTCAGGCGTTATTTACTGACCTAGCCTGTTTTGTCAAGCTTTGTCAAGACAGGCTTTTACAGACCCAGCTATGACCTGTAATTACATATGTTGGGTTTGATTTTAATTTTAGAACACAGAAGCAAGTGATAATGAATTTCGATCTTGGTAGCAATAAGCTTGCTTCTGAGCCAGTTGACCAAAGACTTAAGCGCGGCAAAAACAGTACCTCAAAATCAAGTAAACACATCACTATACAACCAGAGGATAGCTTTGATCGAGATGAGCCAGTATTTGTGCGCGGTCCTGGTAAAATTGTCACTATTGATGAGCCTCCCCAAGATAGAGTGACACAACCTGTCCCTGAAGATTCAACCAACAGAGATCCGGAACCAACCCAACCTGTAGCCTTAGATCTATCTCCACGTCAGAAGATGCTGCTTATCCCTCGAGCTCACATGACTAAAGCTGAGAAAAAGAGGTTACAGTGGGATCTAGAGAATGAAGCCATGGAAAAACTAAGATTGGAAAATGAAGGCCGGGCGAAACGACTTGGATTGTACACAAAACAGCAGGATAGCAAACCCACTGTCGATAATACTCAACCTGCAAAGCAAGTCCTAAAAGGCCAGACTTTCACTGAACAAAACTCAAGACAGATGAAACCGTCTCCAAGAAAAGCGCCAAAGTCCACTGCAGGAGCCAAAGCAGACCAGCCAGCCCTCACTCTCCAGCAGAAAAGGGAGGCTGTCAAGTTTGTTGAACCTAATTTTGTTCCTGGATTAGGAGATATATCAGACAACTCTTCACGACCTGATAATGTTGTGCTTAAGAGTGAACCAGTGATACAACAACCCTCACAACCATCCATTAGGCAACCAGCACCTCAGCCAGTGGTACAAAAACCTGCACACCAAGCTCCTCAAATACTGAGTAAGGCAGAGCAGAAACGTCTCCAGTGGAACAAAGAGCGAGGTCAGTTGCAGATTTGATTTCTTCAGGGATGTTTGGTTGTTGTTATTTTAGAAAATGTACTATGGTTCTGATGATATGGTTTCTCAGTCTTACTGAGTGAATTCTGCTGTTTATTTATAATGTTTATTGTTTATTTTAGCTGAGCAGCAGGCAGACTATGATCCATGGGGTAGACCTGGTGTGGGTGTTGGACCTACATTCAATCAGCCTGCCCAAGCTACTCAACAGAATCCTCCAACATTTCAGCCAATCCAGTCACAGGTATCCGTGGAGCCTCCCGCTGTGCCCGCCCTCAAACTCGAAGAAGTAAGAAGTTATTAAAGTACAGACCTACAATATTATTGTTGTGATTGGCTAAAACTTTGCGGCCATTTGCTCTTGTCATATATATTGGATTTAAAATTGCCATGGTTCTTGCTCAAAATGATATGCTTAGCGTAAGCCCATCATATAAAGATTACTGTATCGATATATTTAAGGCATAGATAAAATTGGAAGTTGACCACTGAGTTTATATTGCTATGAAATAAACTTTCTGGAACTCTTCATATTGATTTAAGAATCCTCTGAGAGGTCCATACCAGGAGCCTGCATCTGGAGTACCAACCAGCTTGCTCGGGGTAGAAAATCCCCCTCGGGAAATTTACAGAGAAGTTGCTGCCCCTGCGCGTGAGTCACTGACTAAAACTCAACTGCTCAAACTGAAATGGCAGCAAGATAGAGGTGAGAGACTAATAATGACTGATTTGGTAGACTTAGCTGAGCACCACAAGATTTAATTCAGCTATTTTTTAGAATATTTCTTGTGGTGATGATCACTGCATGGCTGGCCATGAAATTACCTTGCTCGTTTGTCAGGAACGTTGCCACATCACTATTGTGTTCATGAGCAAAAACTGTATAACCTACAATGCATGACTTTTGGCTTATGAGTCCATGTGTTTATGCTGACATTTTAGATGATGACTCGAGAGGTATGAAATGTTGTGGAATGCGTATAATATATATTTTATCTTTTGCTTCACAAGATAAGTTTGACGATCATTTCTCTTATCATTTCTAAGCTCTAGAAATAGTTCACAACCTTCATTTTTCAATGTTTAACTATTAGCATTATCCTAACTATCTACAAACAGTTTGTATTGGTATTAAAACCTATTACCCATTTCGATCACACCTGGTATGTGCCTTCAACAAATTTGAAACATTTTTCACATTTTTTTCAGCAATTGATCAAGGAGATTATAATCCTTTTGGTAAGCCAGGTGCTGGAGCTCCTATAAGAACCGATTCCGGTACAGTTCTCACTAGCTATCATGATAGACAGGTATTTTAGCTCTTTTCGATCAAATCCTCTATAATTTTTATTTTGAAATAATGTGTATTTCTATTATGCAAATTTCATACACATAAGATCATCTGCTTCGAGCAAAAGTTTTTATGCAGATATTTGTACATCCATCATCCAGCATACTGACTCTCGTGATCTGACTGGGCATGTAGATCACTGATAAACTAGGCTTTCATTACCACAAAGCAGGTGTCGTAAGGCTAAGTATGTATCATGCGTGACTTAAATTTGCGCATGTGCAAGAACAATGAGTTTAGTTTGGGTTCTGATTGCAACTTTGGAAAGGGGAAATGGGATACCCCCTGCATAAACTGTCACTCAAAATCAGCTAATAATGACAAGAGAGGATAACTATTGATAACAAATCCGCACGCTTTGGGAAGTATCTCACCAGAGCAGGTAGCCAATCAGATGGCTTCGGAATTCCGAGACTCAATTTTGCAGAGATCAGCTCATGCCCAGAGCTGAGCATGCGCAGAATGATCATCCAGTAAAATAATAAAATGACATCAGTGCAGGTATACAAGGAGTTAGCGTCTGTCATAGGCCTAAAATATAGGACTATAACAGTCGAATTTCCATGTTTAATGAGAAGACAAAAACTGATCATACAAGGCAGAGTTAGTAGTGGTCTTCCCTTAAATCGTTGGGATACGGCTTGAGACATCAGTCAAATTTATGCATTCTACCAAAACCATTTTTTATTCGTATCACAGAAGCAAATGCTGAAAAAGTCTATGGAATATCATCAGACTCAAACTCCCAGACAGCAGGGTCAGGCATGGCAAGGAAACCAACAATCAGCTCAACAGTTTCAAGATTATCAAAATCACCAATCGAGGATGGCTGAGATAACATCAGAGCCACCTCATGTGCCTGGTCTGGATCTCAATGGTTCTAACAACCAAAATAATCTAAACCTGTCAGGAGGACAGCAGAATATTGACCAGCTTAACGGAAATCAAGATAGCGGCCAGATCAGGTATGCTAAATTAATCATAATTATGTACTTCATACTATCAGCAAGACATAGACATTTTACTCTGGTTGACGTTATTATCCTAGTCTGAGCGCCCCAGACTCTTGCCCGACGTCCGGGGGGGGGGGGGCCATCCCAATAGTATTATCCAATTCCCAATATTCAAATCATATATAACTCACAAAGCTACAAAAGAACTAGCATCCATTTCAACTGAAGATGTGATTTGAATAAAAAATAATATTAATGGATTAGACTTCGAAAGTAGAGCATTGAAAGTTCATGAAGTCATGACAGCATATTATCTGGTGATATCATTCACACATTCAATTTGCATTATAAACTGGAGCCTCCCTCACATTGATTGTTGTCGTGCATGTCCCAATCAAATTTGCGCTAGTCTTAAAGCTTTGATTATTGGAATCAACGGAAATACGCCATAAATTACAATTATAAAATTTCCATTCATTAATGAAGTGAGGCCTATGAAGATGCCAAACTGCTGGAGCACAAGCACATTTGAATTTTGCGATTCACGGAAAAAACGCCATAGATTATAATTATGGTATTTCCATTTATAAACAAAGTAAGACCACTCAGGAATACTCCAAACTACTGGAGCACGAGCTCATTCAAGAGGTTAGTTAATGAGTAGGAACAATTGTCACCATCATAAATAATTATCCAGTTAACTGCAGCTGATGTCAGCTGTAGATTTTCTTCTTTGTTATGGTAAATTATGTTCGGACGTTTTATATTTCTTATCTATCCAGGAGTCACGTACGCGGTCAGCTAATTAATGTAGATCCACAGACCCTTAAAGAAAGAGAAGAACTGAGACGTCGAGAATTAAAATACCAGGTATTAATAACCTAGAAAACAGCCAAATCAATGTTCTGGTCCCAGTTTGTCACATCATGTCACGCATATGGAACACAAAACAGCAAAAGATCTAATCTTGAAGCTTTATATTGATAGACTGACTGATTAATTGTTTATTTTTGGCTCATGCGGTATAATAAGAATATCTAAGAACTAATCCCAACCCATTTTCTACCTAAGGACATCCATTGGTACATTATCTTGTTGAGTTGTTGACAATAACATGCAACAGAATTTCGGGGTTTAATTGCATATTTCGATGTATCTTTTCACTGAAAATGCTTTTTGTTTCAAGGAGGACATAAGGCATCAGGTAGAAGAAAAAGCAAGGCTCAAGAAAGAGGAGCGATTGAGGAACCAGCGGGAAGAGGCAGAGGAAGAAGCCAAGTATAGGGCGCTAAAAAATAATGAGGTGATGTCAACTCACACCGTGAGAGAGAAGACAAGACAGAAAGAGGTCAGAAATCAGTCAGAATGAGAAGAAATAGTGCTATATTTTTTTATTGAGGACATATAACAGGGCTTGGTTTAGTGTTTAGTCTTTGATCAGATGATAGATGTATGATTTACATTAGCCTGTCTTGACAAGCCTGCAAAGACAGGCTAGATTTACATGAGAATTAGATATGCTAATGAGTGAGGACATTGCGTACACTTCTGCACTCAGTTATTTGAGTGTATATATACCAGCCGTATTGGCCGTTCTTCTGTCAAGGTTCCTCAGGAGATTCAGGTAAATTAACAATAAGAAGGCAATCTAAACCGGCCAATTGTGGAATATCTATCAAGAAGCAACCAGTCTCCTGCCCTCTAACTTCAAGCATTAATCCTAACTATGGGTTTTCCAACCTAGTTTAGTTGTCCTTTCCTCGATATCCGTTCACATGAGCTGTGATGTGTGAAGTGTTAGCCTTGTTATGCGACCTGCTGGAGTTTTTGAATCACCAGCAAGCCGTGTGACAAGGCTTTTGAAGTGTACCATAATTTCATGATCAATATTCTTTTGCTGTAATAGTGGCTAGCCGTACTGTTGTATTTCAAACTCTCTAAAAGGTTGTAACATTGGGTGCAAATACACCACAGCTGTGACAATCTGTGTTTCTCAGGTGACATATGTATGTCTGCAAAGGACGTTCAGAATGGAGGGACCAAACAGCTCTTATACTATTGAATAAGTAAATAGGGTTTGTTATTACAGGTCAAAGAGCTAAACAGAACCGATTTAGTGGCAGAGGCAATGCAGCGAGCTAAACAGGAAGCTGAGCTCATTAAGGCTCGAAAGAGACTGGAGAAATTACAGGCCGCTGGCCACGATATTTCTCATTTGAAAGCCGCATATGAAGGTGAGTCAATCGTTGGTTGTTTTACCAAAGTTGTTAACTTTGGATTCATACTATAGCAATTTATGTCGATTCGCCTCAAAATTCGCCATTCTGATGGAGGTGAAAATGTCTTACATATCTTTTAGTCACATATAGGATTCATTGTTCCATAAATTGTCTTCCACAGAGAAATTTAGTCCCCGAGTAGGCCCAATGGTAACAGATCTCCTTACACCCCGTAAAGATGGGGCGCAAACATCACAGCACACTGATATACTGTCGCCCAGAGTGATGAACTCTCAGGCTACACGTAGGACTGTTGAGCCCACACATGTCCCTGGTTTAGAGCTCTCTCCGCGCGTTGATCACTCCAATCATCACGGAGCCACAAGCCGTACTGGTAAGTTTATACATGTTCATAAACATTATTAAACTAATGAATGATTTTCTATGCCTCACTGGGTAAATTAACTCAGTTATCTGACTTCTCTTAGCGGTGAAAATAATACTTAGGCCCTCACATTTGCAATTTTCTTTGTTTAGTTGACCTCCATATCATATTTTGTCAATGCTAGCTTGATACATCGTCTTAATGGATGTAATCGCGATAATTGGCATTGGCAGCTCTCCTCAACATAAGACATATTGGCCTTAGATTGGTTCTGTTGTTCAATATTGCTTTATATTACGTCAGGTCACACATCTCGTAGGTCAAGGATAGATGGGGATCGATTCGAAAAGGAGAACTATAGACCGATGAAAGAGTCCGGAGTACAGACTGATACTCCTGTTCCACCTGAGAACATGAAAAAGAAAGTTGTGACTGGGACAAGAAAGGTATAAATATGAATATATGGGATCTTGAGGGGATCGAATAAATGCCCACTCTCACATTCATTTGCAATTTTCCAAGAATCCTGAAAAAATGACACCTGTTGCTTCTCTTTGTATTTTCAGGTGGATCCGAAACTGAAGAAACAAGTCAGAGTGATCAGCGGACCTAAAGCCCGTAAGCCTGTATCAGAAGCCAAACCCTGGGGCTATAAAAATAATGGAGGCAAGAAGTTTACTGCTCAGTCTAAGCGTGACCCAAACTATGAGGCACAGCAGGATATAAAGGAAGAACGTAAACAGGCCAGGACAGAGCTTCTTCTTAAGCAGGTAAAGAGCAACGCTTTATTGTTTTCATAAATCCGATGCTGGTCTTATTGCTCATTGCTGGTTGTTCATGGGCTATACCATTGTTAGTATTTGAACGAGTTCAATGGTGACTTTTTACTTGGAATTTTAAATACCATCTCCGCAAATTTTCACATCATGATAACCTTAAAAAAAGGCTCCATTCATGTTTGTTGTGACTGTGATTGCAGACCTCTCCCAGGCGTAAACCTAAAATTGTGGTGAGAAAAATATTGTTATTTTTTTTCGTTAATCTCAGATTATTATTTTGAGGAAAATCTTTGCACTAAAACGGGATCACAAAACAGGTTCTGAAATTATTCATTCGAACAATTGACGCACTGAGAAGACTTGTGTTGCAACAAACTTTGCATGACTTAGCTATTTAGTTTTATAATTTTATGATTTGGAACTAGTATCCATCATGTCAAACACTGCTAACAAAATTAATTAAAAATCATGCATTATAAATCGGCTTAAACATTGCTACTACATATACTTTGAGTATGAATATTGAGCAACAGAGTGAAACACTTCTTTAGTATATTGAATGTTGGAGGTGTACATAGAGTATTTTCTTATGCAGGTTGAAGCAAATAGGAAACATGTACCTGATGGTAGATTGACGAGAGCGAGTGAGGATTTTGGTGAGAGCTCTAACCGAGCAAAAGGTCACAATTACACGTCCCCAAGACACAAACTCAATGAGAGGGTGTCTCCAAGATCAACAAACACTCAACTGAGAATCTCCCGGTCAGTTCAGATTTTTCTGTTGAGGTTAATCAAGGCTTTGATCAAAGGAACATAGTTCTTTCATAGGATTAAATAATGTGGAGGAGCACTAAATGTAAAGAAATATGACCTTTTGGTATTTCTGGTGGCAGGTCCCAAACTCCTAGGTGGAGATGAATAAACACGAAGAGCTGCAATCGGAGTAATCCTCTTTTAATCAGAGAGAGGGCTACTCTGTACAAGCTTATACAACTATACATACTATACATATAAACTTATACAACACTGGCAGCAGGGAGGGTATTGGCAGCCTATTGTATGAATAATTCATTGTTTCCTTAGATTAAGTGAGGCATCACCGAGGAGAGGAGGGGAATCAGCTGTACCCCTGAAGTCTCACAGACCTCCAACTATATCAGAGACAGCCAGACATCCTGATATACAGTCTAACCGAGCACAGCAGACAGTGTCAGGTATGTTATGTTTGTAAAAACTAAAAGTAAAAGTCAGGAATTTGTACACTAAATTGATTTTTTTAACGTCATGGTCCTCATAATAATAATATTTAACATCTGTGTAAGTGCATTCGTGTAATGATATGACACATTGATAATTTCGGCGTATATAATGGGGCGGTACAATTTTGCAGATTAATGATGTATGCACGAACACATCTTTTCTAACATTTGGCAAACTTGTTTTCTTCTTAGGATATGAATTGCCCGTGCCTGAACACTTGAGGATTTCTCCTGTTGAAGGATATAACTATATCCGTTCTGATGTCGTTCTGAGCCCGTCTAATGCTCAGGAGCAGCCTCCCATGTCACGGGAGGCCACACAGGCTGCCATGGCTAGAGAGGCTTACTATAAGAGTATGCAACCTGCTCAGTATGGTGTCCACATGCACAATATAAGAGATGTTTCACATCAACAACAAGCCTCCAGATATGAAAATCATGCCAAGGTTTGTGCTGTTTTTTGGTAATAGTACGCTTTTGAGTTTTACCTGCTTGTGTTTGTTATTAAACCCTTTAAGCCCATAATACCCCCAAAAGAGTTACAAAGATAAACTCATAAAATTGAGTTTTATGATATTTCATAGCCAATTTGCATCACTTAGCTTGAATTCAAAATCCTGTAATTGCTTTGATATAGCATTGTAATAATATCTAGATTTTTCAGGATCCCTTGTATAATCCATCTGTAGTTACCAAACATCCGACCGAACGGCAGCAGCAGATGCTTGATTCTCTCCGCCAAATGAAACAGGTAAGATTATAATTAAAACTAACAAACGCTTTTAGAGGGAAACTGGCCAGATATACTCGAAAGGGCATTGTTTTTTCTTCTTTGATGAAAAAATATACTCGTAGTGCAGCTAAGTACTGGCCATAGAGAATATAATGACTCTATGGTACTGACACAACTCGTTGTTACCAAACAGTGATGAATCCATCAGAAGGGAGAGAGAAGAAAACATCTGCTATTGAGGTTCTTTTGTACTTATATTATTCTATTTACTATAATGAGCATTACTGCTGAATTACTTTCTCAGTAAATTTTTTTTTTTATATTGCTATAATTACTGTTCGCATTGTGTTACAGGGACTAATGGCGAAGAGAAGGGAAATCGAGTCAACTATCAACAGTGACGAGCTCTACAACGCCTATTAGATGAGCTTCTATTATTTTATCATGCAGTTTAAGGTGCTAGGTAGTAAAGCGGACTTTCGTAGACTTGGAATAGCTGATGGGTGCCATTTGTGTTTTATGTTTTTCTGTTTGCTTATATTCATTAGGTCGTAAATGAAAAATAAAATAGTTACCCATACCTAGCATAATGTGTACTATGTTGGTTTTTGCTAGTGTTACCGAAACATGATGAAGCTAAGAAGATTTAGACATTTCTCAGGTTGTCATCTGATGTGTAACAGCAGCGCCTTTATGATATTATAACTAAGCTAAGGGTAATGCAATCATCGAAAGCTGTGAATGTTCTGTGAGCTTGTGTTTTGTTGATGAAGGCGATTTGTTAAGTCATGCAGTATAAATAATAGTCTGAATAATGATAAGTCAAGTAAGAAGCTTGCGAAATTTAAGCATGGTGGACAGCTTGGAGGGATATCTGTTACATTCAATGACATCAAACTGGATTTATTTCTTGGTGAGTTGTTTCACTTTTGCGAAGTGCTCCTCAGATTTTTTTGGGTACTATTTATTGCAAAATCATAGAAGCTCCGCTGAAACCTGTGTGGTATCACGGTGGTTTAAACGCCTGTAAATATAATAACAAGTTGTTGTCTGCTTATGATCCTGCTTTATGAAACCCAAAAACAATTTTTTTTAACCTGTCATATTTTCTGGCAGGTGTCAGATATGCCCAACCACCGATTGGTGAGCTGATATTCAGTACGCTTTTGCCTTTCACTGAGTGGATGAGAGTGATTGATGCTTAAAAACCAGGAAGAATTGTTCCGATCAGATAGTGAATGGCAGTAAGTCTACACATTAGCTGTTAGCATTATTAAACTTTATTTGCCTGATATTTACCAGTAAGGCTTCAAATCACATTCTGCGCATGCTCAGCTCTGGGCATGAGCTGATCTCTGCAAAATTGAGTCTCGGAATTCCGAAGCCATCTGATTGGCTACCTGCTCTGGTGGCACACTGCCATATGCGTGCGGAATTGTTAGAAAGAGTTATCTTCTATTGTCACTATTAGCTAAATTTGATTTGCAGTTTATGCAAGGGGTATCCCATTTCCTCTTTCCAAAGTTGCAATCAGAACCCAAACTAAACTCATTGTTCTTGCACATGCGCAAATTCAAGTCACGCATGATGCATACTTAGCCTTACGACACCTGCTTTGTGGTAATGATAGCCTAGTTTATCAGTGATCTACATGCCCAGTCAGATCACGAGAGTCAGTATGTTCAAATCAATCGGGATTGAAATTAAACTGAGAAAATGGATGAAAACTAATTAGCTCTCGCTTTTACTCATGTAGCCCACAGCCAGGCTTTAATGATGTTCCGGATGGCGATCGTGGCTGAAGGTGGTCATTATACCCCTTAAAGTAGCAGACAACCACAAAAGTTATACTTTGATATTTGATTCGTAATGTTGTACTACTTCTAAATTTGCATGTTATAAAAAAATATCAAATTAGAAAATTTTATTATCATAATTGCAAACTCTCATCCACCATTTTGTTTCAGTAACAGGCATACCCAATATGATTGGCCAAGTGTTAATACTCTCGATATAAATATATTGCTCGAAAAAGTTAATGTAGAAAAGTATTTGTTTCTAGAATTAATGCCGTTATCCTTTGTTTGTTCTAGTCTAAATACATAAACAGTCATGTCAATTGAAAAATCATCTATAAAAACAATGTTTTCGCCTTCAATAAAAAAAATATACGCTTTTCTATGAGATTATAAACAAAACATAGCTTCCCAATTTATTTCAGTTTTCGCAGCCATTGGGGTTTAGGGGCTGCTGACTGCCCTGTGGTGCAGAACCAGCGCTTACACCCAGGATTTTCATTGTTGAGTATGTTGCCAATCTGTGAAGACAAATTGCAAGTGGATTTATAACTAGTGGTGCCAGAGTTGTGTGCCACTTTAAAGACCGCCTACTGCCACGATCGCCATTCCGATCGCCGTTATGAACGCTGTTTCGAACGCCTTTTCGAACGCCTTTTCGAACGCCTTTTCGAACGCCATTTGCAATGCCATTTGCAATGCCATTTTCACCGCCACTTCAAACACCACTTTAAACGCCATTTCAAATGGCTGTGATTTAGCCCAAGGTGACTAATCTTTCATAGCTTGTCTTGACAAGCTTTGTTGTGAAGAGGGACAAATCCCCAACAACAAACCGAATCAGGGAATAAATGCATTGTTATCAGGTTACAATATTCTACTGCAGGCAAACTAAAGAAAGAGCAATTTCACTGAAAGATTATAAGAAGAGTCTGTGTAGAAGCAGTGTGCTTTAGTTAAGTTCATTAATTGGCAAAAGTATCACCTATAATAGTAATATCTTCATGTGTGACAGTTTAGCATTTTCCACTGAATCAATCCACTCTTTACCTTATTTAACTATCCTTCCTTTATATTTGTAGTTAGACCAAAGGGGGAAAAGGAGAAGTTCTTACTTACTGTTACTCCTTAGTTTTTACTCTTAGTTAGACCAAGGTAATATAACAGACCAGTAAGTTAATCTACTTTGTCTTACTAAACTACATCATCATCTTGGTGTCACCTTCACATGCTTTACTAACTATAGACTATAGTCTCAGTAACAATAGTCAGATTGTAAGTGTAATCAGGGAGAATGGTGTAATCAAAGGGTTGCAGTCATCAACTATAACTACAAACAAGTAACAGTACTCCTTGTTACAAATTACACAACATGTATACACTAGATGTGATTGAAGACCAAATCAAGAATTTTGATCTGCCTGCCAACCAGAGACGATGGAGAGAGGGTAAGATCAAGTTCTGCATAGGTGTGTTCAAGTGTGGTGAGTGGCAATTTCATTTGGAGCCTGGATATCCTTGTCAAAAGACATGATGTGTACAGACAAACTTTAAAACACATTCTTGATAACGTCCAGTGACATTCGGTGTATGTTGTCATAATATAGTTACAATATTATTGCAATTGTCTACTCCTTGATATTAAGAAGACAACTCTTCCATTTGTTTCAGGGGAGGTAGCACTGGTTAGACAGGCTGAGAATTTTCTAAAGTAAAATTTTAAGTGACTCCCACCTAGCTTAACCCTAGCGGGATATGGGCATTATTTAGCGAGGTTGGTTTATCCAACGAGTCTCTAACTCCTTGGTGTATCACTAGGCCTCATTTTGTTTCTTGCTATTTGTTAGGTGTATGTGACGAGGGAGTTGGAACTGACATTCTGCAGTTTTTCTGGAGCTGCACCTACACAAATTTCAGCTACCCTCTAGTGTTCTTTGTCAGTAAAACAGCCAGCTACTTTGACATCAGCAGCAAGTTTTTTTGGGATCGAGTCAGATATCTGATGTCAGCAAATCTGTCAGTGCTTGCAACCATCTTTGATGGATCACCCTCAAACAGAAGATTCCAGATGAGGCTTGTCTATCTACCCAATTCCTCCTCATAAAGTAAACCTGGAAAATAGGGCACACTTCTAAGAGCGTATGTTTAAATCCTTATTCCTAAACTGATCAACTGGGTTTTCCATCATAACTCATGATTTGAAAGAAATTGCCATAGACAGTGTTGTGTGTTTTGTCTATGGAAATTGCAATCTCCATTAATTTCACATACCTTTAAACAGAACAGTTTGTTTCCAGGAATTTCTTTCCCTTCCTTACTAATCCCATCTGGCTAGAAATGTCATAAGCGAGAAGAGAGAAGATACCATTGTTCTGTCGGATCCACCTCAGCTGGTAAAAAGGTTCTGGTAAGTTCAGCCATAGTTCACTCCATTTATTGCTACACATGTAAAACTAGTCTGAGCAGCCTACAAGGTACATCATATCAATGTGAAAGGTATTCCTGACCAGGATGACAGGGAGTATCTCAAAGCAATACAGAAATGCTATGTTCAACTGTGCCGACAAGAAAAACTGTACCAGAAAGATGATTAAAAAGGATGAAGAGGTGACATGGGCTCATATCGAATTAGTGGAAGACACAGAGAGGGACATTGGCTGGAGTCGACATGCATACCGAACAAATTAGTACCTAAACAACTTTACAAAGATGAAGATACATCTGATGGAAAATGTGAAACCAGATTCTATTTAAATAAGTATATTTGTGCCAGCTGAGCCTTTTTTAAATCTCAATGAATGTGGTAAAAAGACCAATTTGAAAATCTTAAATGAGCAAAATTTTAATTTATTTCGTTAACTACTAAAAACATCAAACTTTGTGAAGATGCAATTTTCAACAAAAGTTCTCTGAGTATGTCTATACATACACACACACATTCTATTGATCTGGCGCTGGGATAAGGACAGGTTGACAGCTGAGTATCCCGGATACACTAACACAGCAGAGATACCTCCTGTAACCACATTGAATGATTGCCGCATCACCATCAGCGGGTTGAAAGCTTTGTGCCAGAAATCTGTAGATTTTGGTCACGGATTGATACCCCATTGGCTCACTCAGGAAATTGTTGAGAAAATCTTTGGCAATCACAGGCAGGTTAGTGGGTCAAACAGCAACATGACTGGTAAGTAACCCTACATTGACATTGACATTTGCCGATATAGAATTAGTTGAAATGATATCAATGCACATCCCACAAGCTCGGGCTGATGATTATATAAATAACAAAAGAAGTTACCATACCCCTGAAAACCCCATCAACCATATTATAACCAAAATACTCATTCATTCGTCACATGGATCATGAGTAAATATTCCAATATTCTGAGTTCAGTCTAGTTATTTCCTTTTTGTCAGTTTCAATGTACGCCTCCAACACGGTAAACATATCATCAATGAATGTGGTGAAAGGTTGTTACCACTCTGACTGTGATAAAGTTAGTCGTAGTTCTTGACTTGTTGAAAGGGACATCCTAGTGGCGACAGCGGGTGTGTAGGCGTTCAGACTCCCCTGTTTTCACTAGGGTGGCTAGCCCGCCAGCAGTAGGAAAGGGAAGGAAACAACTGATAGCTAAAGGTGAAGATAAAATTTGAAGTTGACCAAAAACCTGAAACTCATCATATTGTTTTTAGAATTCTTTGAGAAGCCCATTTTAGGAGCCTATATCTGGTGTACCAACCAGCTTGCTGGGGATAGAAATCTCCCTCGAGAAATTTACAGAGACGATGCTGCTCCTGCGTGTGAATCACTTACTAAAACTGCTGTAGCTGAAATGGTAGCGAGATAGAAGAAAGAGGCTAATAATTGTTATTTTGGTAGACCATAGCTGGGCACTTCACGATTTAAATTGGTTGTTTTAAGATTTTTCTTTTCTTTTGATGATAAGCATTTCATGGTCGGTCATAAAGTTACCTTGATCCTTCGTCAGGTTGCACAGCCACATCAACTGTATTTCTTGCCAGAATTGATGACTCTATATGCATGCCATTACAACCTATGGCTTATGAGTCCAAGTGATATAATCAGTGCATGTGTACAAGGAGTTATGGTGTGTGTTGTAAAAATATTCATGTTATAAGAGAAGACAATAACCGATTATGCAAGTGGAGTTAGTAGTTGTGTTCTCTTGAATCATAGGGCAAAGGCTGAAAACATCAGTCAAATTTTTTGCATTCCACCAAAACCATTCTTTGTTCGTATCACAGAGGCGAATGCAGACTCAAACTCCTTGACAGCAGAGTCAGGCATGGCAAGGAAACCAACAACCAGCTCAACAACTTGAAGATCACCAATATCACCAATCGGGGATGGCTGGGATAACAGCAGAGACGCCTCATGTGCCTGGTCTAGACCTCATGGAAGAGTCTTACAATAATAATAATAACCTAAACTCGTCAGAAGGACAGCTTAACGGAAATGAAGATGATGGCCAGATGAGGTATGTTAATCATATTTATGCACTTAAGGTAATGTCAAAGACCGATCCGAATATCAACATATCATATACCGTTGGAAAGCTGCCGAGCTACTGAAAATGAATACCTGAACAAAAACTTGATTCGATGACGTTGTGTCATTAAAGGGAGGAAATGAGGCAGAAAACGCTGTTTTTGTTAAAGCAGATGGAGGAGTCAAATAGATTGCAAGAAATTTCAAAACAGGTGGAATGTAAACTAAGAGATTGAGTTCATAGTAAAATTTGATTTTCTTTGATATATGACTAGTCTAAACTGACTTTTTATGTCACACCATACAATGCATTTTTTTTGGTGAAGCTGTGAAAATATGTGAAATTTCAATCATTAATTCAGAACAGATCATAAGCTCGAAACAAAATTAATTATGATTTTCCCTTAGAGTACACTTCAAATGTCATACATAACGACTTTCAACAAATTAGCTTGCATATTGCGAAAACAGTAGACTCTCGAATACACCTGATATTTTTCGCAACTTTTGCATAACGTCAAATGTGCTGTCCAAATGACCAAAACTTTGTTTGGCCACAATAATGGTCATTTGGACAGCACATTTGATGTTATGCAAAAGTTGCAAAAAGTATTAGCTGTATTCGAGAGTTTACTGTTTTCGCAATATGCAAACTAACTTGTTGAAAGTTAATAGGTATGACATTTGAAGTGTACTCTAAGGGAAAATCATAATTAATTTTGTTTCGAGCCTATGATCTGTTCTGAATTAATGATTGAAATTTCACATATTTTCACGGCTTCACAAAAAAAATGTATTGTATGACGTGACATAAAAAGTCAGTTTAGACTAGTCATATATCAAAGAAAATCAATTTTACGATGAACGCAATCTCTAAGTATGCATTCCATCTGGTTTGAAATTTCTTGCATTTAATTTGACTCCTCCATCTGCTTGGACAAAAACAGCGTTTTCTGCCTCATTTCCTCCCTAAAATGACACAACGTCATTGAATCAAGTTTTTGTTCAGGTATTCATTTTCAGTAGCTCGGCAGCTTTCCAACGGTATATGATATGTTGATATTCGGATCGGTCTTTGACATTACCTTAATACAACCAGTAAGATGTGTACCTTTTACTGTGGCTGACAATTTTATCCTGATTCCTGGCACTCAATTCATATGATAATAATAATATATATATATTCCATGTTTACTCTGGAGAAGAATAAGTCCTTAGGACTTGTACCCAGAAAATAGAAAAATTGATAAAAATATGGTGTAGAATTAAAAAGACATGTAACTAAAAATCAAGAATAATGACAGGTAAAATTACAAAGTACACGCAGGCATTAATTAGCAGTAAAACATTACACAAGTTAATACACAATTATAGCTAGGAAAAGAAAAGTTAGAACAATGTAGCAGTAGGCTAAAATGAAATGATAAGAACTGACTCATTAATTGAGAAGTTTGAGGACGTGGCTCCGAGTGGCATTTTTGAATGTAGCAAGGGATTGACTCAGCTTAACATAATAATAATAATAATACTAATGATAATAACGAAAACGATAATAATAATAAAACATTTATTTTCAGCAACAGCTCATCATCTCTAGTGTTAAAGCTCATCTCTAATGTTAAGCTATATATCAGATCAGACAAAAAATTAAATTGGCTCTGAAAATAGCATGAGTCTAAGATTTAATAGATGGCAGAAATTATAGTCCAACTGAAGATTTGTAAAATAATAATTCTATTGAATTAGAATTAGGAGGTTGAGCATTGAAAGCTCGTGAAGTCATGACATCACATTTCTGGGGATGTCATTCACACATTCCTTTTCTTTATCAACTGAAGCCTCCCTCACTTTGATTTCTGTTGCACATTTAGATAGTCCGTATCAAAGTTTAGCTAGTATAAGAAGTTTAATCAACGGAAAACATCCGAATTTATAAATATGGTATTTCCATTCAAATCGAATCAAGTAAGACCACTGAGAAGCATTCCAAATCATTGGTGCACCAGCAATTTCGAGAGGTTAGTTAGTGAGTAGGAAAAATTATCACCTTAATGAGTTATTCAGTTAACTGTTGATGTCAGCTGTAGTTCTTAGGTTCTTAGGTTCTTAGGTTAATATAATGTGAGGACATTGAATTTCTTATCTATCCAGGAGTCACATACGCGGACAACTGGTCAATCTTGACCCTCAGACCATCCGGGACAGAGAGAACCAACGACGGAGGGAGAAGGAACATCAGGTATTAATAACCTAAAATAAATATTCAAATCACTACTAGACGTGTTTTGGTCCCAGATTGTCAGGTCATATTACACATATATGTAACACAGCGAAACATCTAACCTTGAGCTTTGTCTCAAAAGACTGAATGATTAATTGGATTCACTCATGTGGTATAATAAGAATATCTCAGAATTAATCCCAATTCTTTCTTTACATAAGTTCATATATCGGTACACCTTCTTGTTGAGTTGCTGTCTACAATATGATTTGGAATTTTGGAGTTTAATCTCAAATATAGATGTATCTGTTGCTTAGCTAATACAAGATTCACAGAAAATGTTTTTGTATATATCAAGGAGTATATTAGGTATCAGGTTGAAGAAAAGGAGAGACAAAGAGCTGAAGAGCTTCTCAGACACCACCGAGAGCAGGCAGAAGAAGAAGCGCAATTTAGGGCGCTTAGAGATGATGAAATGATTCGCAGAGATTCTGCAAGAGAGAGAGCCAGAAAAAGAGAGGTCAGAAAATCAGTCAGATTATGATGAAGTAAAACAGTGCAATGTTATCATGGAGGAAATATAACGCGTGGCTTTGTTTAAATCGATCAGTTTTTACATTGGTTTACATGAGAATGAGATAAGATAATGAGTAAAAATATTGCGCTCATATTTGAATGTATATATTTTATAATTGTTCCTCTGTCAAGGATAAACAGGTAAATTAATGATCAGAAAGCAAATTAAACCGGCCCAATTTGGATTATCTATGAGAAGCAATTGCCCTGTCAACCTTCAAACTGAACTTGCAGCATGAACCCTCACTATGAGTTTACCAAGCTGATTTAGCTGTCCTTTTCCTTGATATCTGTTGTTATGTTAGCCTTGTCACGCAACCTGCTGAAGTTTTAAATCACCAGCGAGCCGCATGACAAGGCTTTTGAAGTGCACCATAATTTCATTTCATTTCACTACTCTTTTGCTGTGTTAGCTGCTTGCTGTACAATTGCGTTTCAACAATCTCTCTAAAAAGTTTTTACATTGGATTCACATACACCAAAGCTGCGACCATGTGTCTCCCATTCTTAAGTTCACTCTACCCAGGTTGCGTATGTTATGTCTGCAAAGGGCTTTCAGTATGGGGTAACCAACCAGCTCTAATGCAATGGAATAAGCAAATAGGGTTTGATATTACAGGCTGAAGGGCTCAACAGAGCCAATATTGTTGCCGAGGCGATGAAAAAAGCGAAGCTGGAAGCTGAGCTCTTGAAAGCTCGAAAGAAACTACAGAAATTACTGGCTGCGGGCCACGACGTTTCGCATTTAAAAGCTTCTTATGAAGGTGAGCAAGACTTGGTTGTTCTCTCTAGTTATTAACTTATAGATCCATACAAGCATGCAAATTTTGTTGATTTATCTCAATTTTTGCCATTCTGATTGAGGTGAAAATGTCTTACATATTGTTTAGTTACACTAGTTTCCATTGTACCATAAATTTTCTGTTGCAGAAAAATTTGGCTCCCAACTAAATGATCTACTACCACCTCCAAAAGATGAGCCTCACACATCCCAGTACACTGAGATACCGTCGCCCAGAGCGATGCACTCTCGTGCTAAGCGTAGGACGGTCGAGCATACCCCTGTACGTGGTTTTGAGCTCTCTCCGCGCGGTGATGGCTTCCATCATCACAACGCAACAAGAACTGGTAAGTGTACACGTATTCATAAACATAATTGAACAATAGAACGGTTTTCTATACTTCTCTGGGTAAATTATAACTTCGTTATCTGATTTTCTCATAGATGAAAATAATACTTTGGCCATCCTCACGTTTGTAATTTTCGTTTGGTATCATATTTTGTCGATGCTACTTGATGCATCGTCTTAATGGTTGTAATTGTGAAATTGACACCTCTCCTCAACATAAGTCAGATTACCCTAGATTGTTCTGTTGTTCAATTTTTACTCTATATTATGTCAGGTCGCACATCTCGTAGGTCACCAAGAGAAGGTGATAGTTATGAAAGGGAGAGATATAGACTGGTGAGAGAGTCCAGTGTACAGACTGATACTCCTGTTCCACATCAGAGAAAGAAAAGAACAGTTGTAGCGGGGACACAGACAAACAAGGTAGTTATGTGAAAATATGGGATCTTGAAGAAATTAAATAATGTCCAATCTCACATTCATTTGTGATTTCACCCTACACTGCAATGAATTCTAGTAGATAATGACAGGTTTCCTGAATTACACCAGTTTCTTCTCTTGGTACTTCCAGGTGGATCCCAAATTAAAGAAGGCAGTGAGACCTAAAGCCCAAAACCCTGTATCAGAAGCGAAGCCCTGGGGGTATAAGAATAATGGAGGAAAGAAGTTCACTTCCCAGTCTAAGCGTGATCTGAACTATGAGCAAGATGAGAAAGAAGAACGTAAACAGGCCAGGACAGAGCTTCTTCTAAAGCAGGTAAAGAGCAATGCTTTATTGTTTTGATGAATTCTGTTCTAGTCAATCAATCAGTCTAGATCAATGTTAGTTGTTTATGTGATATACCATTGTGAGTATTTGAACGTGTTCATTGGTGACTTTTACTTTGGAATTTTAAATACCAACTCTGGCAATTTGCTCATCATTGCTAACGTTCAAAACAATTCTTACCCTACACCTGTGGTCTGCAGTTTTTCATGTTTGATGTGACTGTTTTTACAGACCTCCCCCAGGTGTAAACCTGAAGTTGCGGTGAGAAAGCTATTGTGATGTTCATTAATCTCAAATTATTCTTTTGAGGCAAATCTTTGCACTAAATAAGGATCACAAAATGGTGAACCACTCATCAGTTTCTTAAATTAATCATTCAAATAATAAATGCACTGAGAAATTTCTTTACAGTTATCATTTCATGACTTCGCTTTTTAATTTTATGATTTTGAAATGGTCTATCATATTAAACACTGCTAAAAAAATTCCTTTTAAGATGGCTTACACATGGCTACTACCACTACTACTACTACTCTAATACTTTGAGTATGAAAATTGAGCAAAATAGTGAAACAGTGTTACTTCAGTATATTGGAAGTTGGAGCTTTTCATTGATTATTTTCTTATGAAGGTTGAAGCCAATAAGAGGCACGTTCGTGATAGTAGTAGGTTCACGAGAGCAAGTGAGGGTCATGCTGAGTGCTCCCGCAGAGCCAAGTCCCCAAGGCACAAACTCGATGAGAGAGTGTCTCCAAGATTAACAAACACTCAACAGAGAATCTCAAGGTCAGTGGGAGGCTCATCAGTCCAGGACCTTCATTTTTCTACAGAGGGTTATCATGGTTTAGGCTTAGGTTCATGGTTCTTTCATAGGGTTGAATAATGTGGAGGAACACCAAATGAATAGAATTATGACCTGACAGGATACAACGCAAAGAGCTACAATCGAAGTAATCCTCTTTTAATCAAAGAGGGGGCTACTCCATGCAAGCTTGGTATAGAGTACTACAACACTGACAGCATATTGTATGAATAATTCATATTTTATCTTAGATTAAGTGAGGCATCACCCAGGAGAGTAGGGGCATCCCAAAAGTCACACAGACCTCCAACTATGTCCAATCGAGCACACCAGAGAGCATCAGGTATATAATGTTTGCAATAATTTTTTGAATCTGTTTTTATTAAGATTTTCATGAAATAAGTGTGTTATAACAAACGAAAATAACATCTTTTTGACCTCATATGCAAAAAAAAGAAAGATATATACATATATGCACAGAAATAATAATCAGTTGGCAGAATAAGTTTTACTGTATGTGCTTGGTTGATAGATATTACGCTTTACTAAATGAAATGAATTGAAAATAATTTCTCCTCAGGATTATATTATACACCTGAGCACTTTAGTGTATAAATTCACTAAATTGAATTATTTTCGAACATCATGATACATGTAATATTTTACTTCCATGTGAGTTCATTCTTGTATTGATATGACACATTGATATTTTGGACGTCTATAATGAGGCGGTACGAAGTTGAAGTTTAATGCTGTATAGTGTATGGGCACATGTGTTCTTACATTTGGCGAATTTTTTTATCTCCTTAGGGTATGATTCTCCAGTTCCTGAACATTCCAGAAATAGCCCTGTCAGAGGTTATAGCTATGCCCGATCGGATGAAGTTCTGAGCCCATCTCATGCTCATGAGCAACGTCCGATGTCACGAGAGGCCACACAGGGTTCTATGGCTAGAGAGGCTTACTATCAGAGTAGGCAGCCTGCTCACAATAATAGAGATGTTTCACGTCATCACGCCAGATACGACAGTCATGCCAACGTACGTACGGCTTTTACATTTACATTTCACTTGTTTGACGTTGTTATTAACCTATTCTTTATGAAAAGATGTTACAAAGAAAAACACATCAAATTGAGTATTGTGATATTTTGCCACCATATTAATTGTCACTATTCTTAAATATAACATATGCAAGTAGCTTTGCTCCTTTGGTTGTTTTGATATAGCATTGCATTGTAATTTTGCTTTACGTTTTCAGGATCCCCTATACAATCCATCCATAGTTACCAACCACCCAACTGGACGTCAAGAGCAGATACTTGGTACTCTCCGCCTAATGAAGCAGGTACAATAAGTAGGTAAATAGGTAAATAAAACTTTAAAATGGTTTTAGAGGATGACTGGCCAGATTTTTATCCAAGAGGCTGACAATTACTGTGTTTCTGCTAGGATAAAATAATACCCGTAGTCTGGCTATGTACCGACACAACTCCTTGTTACCAAACAGTGATGAATCCATCAGAAGGGAGAGAGAAGAAAACACCTGCTATTGATGGTTCTTATGTACCCCATTCTTCTATTCGCTACATCAGCATTACTGCTAAATGTTATTTTTACTGACATTTTTTTAATTTTTCCATAATAATTGTCCACATTGTGTTACAGGGACTAATGGAGAAGAAAAGAGAACTAGAAGCCTCCATAGCCAGTGGTGACGATTTGTTTTACCCTTGATGCTAGGCCGAGGCATCAAGAGTAAAAGGGGAGGGGGCAGGAGTCTGTTGGGGGGGGCTCAGACTAGTTCTACCCTGATAGTTTTTTGCGATTTGTGTTGTAAGTTTTTTGTTGCATGTTTTCTGTGTGGTATGTTTTTTGTTGTATGTTTTTGGTTGTTTAGATTGTTTAGATTTTTTAGAATAAAAAAATAAAATAGTTACCCATGTTTAATAATATGCGACCATCATTGTGTACTATATCGGTTGTTTGCTAGTGTTTGCTCAAACATGATGAAACTAAACAATTCTCATAGGATAATTGTATGCCTGTCAATCTCAGGTTGTCATCTGATGTGTAACAGCAGCATTTTTGTGAGATTATAACCAAGATAAGGTTGAAACAATCATTGAATGCTGTGAAAGTTCTGTGGGCTTGTGTTTTGTTGATGAGTAGTGAATAAGTAAAGTTACTCGACATCATTAAAGCCTGGCTGTGGGCTAAATGAGTAAATAATAGTCTGTATAATGACAAGTCAAGTGCTGGTGACATTAAAGCGTGGTGGTCAGCTTCAAGGGAAATCCGTTACATTTAATGACATCAAAATGGATTTGTTTCTTGGTGAGTTGTCTCACTTTTGCGAAGTGCTTCCTATCATGTTGTTATATTATTGCACATTCATTTATTTAATTGAAACTGATACAGGTGCCTGCAACTATAATGATAAGTATTTGTCTGCTTCTGATCCTGCTTCATGAAACCCATGAACTTTGATTGAACTTATATTTCTGGCAGGTGTCAGATATGCCCAACCACCGATCGGTGAGGTGAGATTCAGAAAGCCTTTGCCCTTCCCTGAATGGGTGGGAGTGATCGATGCTTTAACACCAGGAAGAATTGCCTCTCAGATAGTGAATGGCAGTAAGTTTTTGTATTAGCTTTAATCTAAAATTAACAGTTCATTTTCTTGCAAACATTGTTCCACAGTTCGGGCACCCAGTTAGATTTGTCTAACTAAGTAACCAATAGCCATGAGTTATCTTGCTGGCATTGGTGTTTCCAGGCTAAGTGTAAAATCTTATATTGATAATTTGTAGCCAATGTTGGAGATGAGGATTGCCTTTATCTCGATATTATTGCGCCGGCTGGCTTACCGACTCAAACTAAGAAGCCTGTCATGCTATGGATCCACGGAGCATCATACTGTAGGTGCTCCTTTAGCTCTTTATGGTGATGTCATTGTAGTTACTATCAACTACAGGCTAGGAATTCTGGGATTTCTCACAGATGGACAGGGTGAGGCCTTACCGATGTGATATGTGATAGAAGGTTTAATGCTCCATGGAAATTTTCTTGCTCCTAGTGTTTAGAGCCTATGTGAAGACAACTATATAATGGTTCACGGTTCAGTATCTGCATGGGCATTCCCACGGCACTAGGTACACCCTGCAAACAAAAGCTCTGGACCGGAAACATTACATTCATCGGTCTGCCCTTGCAGTGTGAATCTATTTGCTCTAAGATAACAGTAGACTGATTCTGTCGCGCCACATTTGATATGAGACCACTCAGTTTCCATAGTTCCATTGGACATACGATGTAGTATGAACCAACCATGAACATATAAATACTCGTGACTGGAAACTATTGGCTATTTGATACAGGCTCAGAGTCCTCTCTAATTCAGTGACGCGACGTTACTGCGCTATTCACTTTTTCTCTGTAGTGCATAGGTCAGAATAGGAGTTATCTCCACCTAAATGTAATGTGTGAATATAAGACCTTCTTATTTCTAAATATGACCACTACAACTGGGTGTAACCAGCGAATTTTATAGAACATATAGTAAAAAAGTATAAAATGTGATCAGTATATCGTGCCATCAAATATTGTGTGTGCCATAACAACATATGCTATAGCATGTTTCTGGTCTAAAATTTGTTAAAAAATGGTGCGTCAATAACACTAGTTTGTTCCCTCGGAGGACGGTGGTGGTGGAGGGATATTTAAAAAGCTGTGTATCAAATCAGTTTGTACCTATGTATAGTCTATATTGAGCCAAGATCTACAAACTTGTCCAGGGACCTAAGTATACAACATGAGTGCGGCTTCGTCTGATTCAAATTTTCTAAGGTAGGAAAGGCGGAAGATTTTTCTTCTGTCTGCGACTTCCTAATGTATTAAACAGAAAACGTTAGATTCCAGCTGCTGGTACTCAGAATTTGCAATTCGCACCCTATACCCATATCTACAATACCCTAGAGGATATAAATATTCACTGATTTAAATTTAGCGACCTGGCCAAGAATAGGAAAACTTACTAGTGAATCATTAATGAATATCGATTTTATAAATCCACAATGTATAATATCATTGGTAACTTTGCAAACACCTTTTTGATTAGGGATGTAATATTTTGGATATTTTTGTGAATACTTAATATGCGAAACTTAAATTTAAATTTTCATGCTGTGGGGTAATCTCATAAACATATAAATACTTTAGACTGGAAACTACTGGTTAATTGAAGCATGAACAGGGTTCTCCCTAATTTAGTGCATTCCTCATGACCGACGTCACTGCGCTTTTCAAAACTCCATACATTTTTATGCAGTAGCATGCAAAAACAGTGGAGATGCAGGCATGATCTATAAGCAGACATATTTAAATAGATTAAATATACTATTAATTACTCAATGCGTACATCTTTCTCTGTAGCCTCTGTGTCGAGGATGTGGCCAAAGCGAGGGAAATTGATATCCCGACACTAATCATACTTAAGAATCGTGATGGACTCAAAACCCCTTCCGAAGCAGTTTTTAGAGTGTGTCTTTTGTCAGAGAGTGTAATCAGATCATTGCTTAAAACAGGTTTGGGTCCTAAATTCCCAGACCTTGCCCGGCTGCACAGTCTATCAAAGATTATAGAGTCAGGCCATCTCTCATTATTCAGTTGTGCTGAGCATGCAAGCAGCGTTGTGAGGGAAATAATCAATCGTTATGTAAGGATCCGGGCTCATCATGAGGCCGTTTTGAAAACGGATGCAAACACTCTGATTCGGTCCAAAATGACCCGCCTCCCTATATTCAGCCATGTCTGATAAGATTTGTCTTGGTAGATATACACCTACTAAATTATCAATTCATTTGGCCAGACTGAGCCACTTTTATTTTCTCTACAGCATGTTGGGGAAACACTAGACATCCAGGTCATATGTGAGATTATAAACCCTCAACGTTATTGAAGGATTCCACTGCTTATAATTTGTTGATTTTTACACAGATCGATACATGTGTATCAGGGAGGGATGTGTAGGAATACCATGTCAATCTTAGACCAAAACGTCTAGCTTATGCTAGTTTAATGTCTCAGTAAGATTGATCCAGAAGTAGCTAATCTTCAACAATATTATCATGCAAAATCCCTGAATCGATATGAAGAGCAAAGACTCAGTGTTCTGAGCTATTTATATGTTTATGCTTCTTTCTTTGAGTTTGTGAGAAGTTCATTATTTGTTGGTATCATTGTATTGTATTGCTGTTTCCAGAGTTTGCGTAATACATGAGCTTATAATAAAGTCATACTGATTTGTGTTTTTTTATGCGACCAATAATTGGGTCTCACTGTGAATCAATTTGTGGATGATAAAGCTGACAATAAAATGTGTTTAAATTAAAATGGGTTTAAATGTTATAAATTTACCAGTTAGCACTGCTCTTGCAAAATTTTTCCGACAATGGTGTTAGTGACAGCTCCCTTACAAAATCATTATTTTTTTGCGTACTTTTTGCAG
Organism: Membranipora membranacea; assembly: GCA_914767715.1. Lineage (NCBI taxonomy): Eukaryota > Metazoa > Bryozoa > Gymnolaemata > Cheilostomatida > Membraniporidae > Membranipora > Membranipora membranacea. The sequence continues at coordinate 12,994,324 of OU612065.1, read as the reverse complement.
AAAAAAAACGAACTTGACCACTGGCACTCATACCACAAATCCTCAAAAATGTCAATAATGGTAAAATAAAGAAGAAATATTGGTGAAATCTCCTGGAAAATATACGGTCAGTTCCTACAATTTTCAACACAGCCATGGTATAAGATAGATAGATAAGATTTTATTGGCTGCTTTCATCAAGGATGGAGCAAAATTAAGTGACTGATGGTGGCGCATTTATGGCTCGAATACTAGTTGCTATAAAACTATCATGGTATCTAGCTGTTCTAGTTTTTGCACTGATATAAGATCGTCTACCTTGAATATAATATATATGATGATACAGATTCACTGGAAATATCATAATCTGTCCCTGACATGGGAGTTTGTCTCACAGAAGTTCTGTAGAGGGAAGTTACTCGCTTTATACGAGATGTAGGCTAATAAGGATTGTTATGGCCTGAGGGATTAACAATCCAGATAGAACATGTTCAAAATATGCTCATATTTACGCATCACGTCAAGCGCTGTTTTTGGCTGACGCTTATCCCCTTATCAATCCATTACAGCGCAGCAAATCATACAAACTAAGAGGATTGCTGTCACATCAGGAGTGCCTGTGGCGTTTTACTCTTTTCTATACAAGATCATCTCTCATCTTTTGCGACTGGTTATGTTTGTACCATTTATTTAATAATAAAGTATATGGTTTGTACCCTTTTTTAAAACTGTTTACGTAATACTCAGTTAACTTGTCCTGTCAAGCCTTGTTCCGTTGAGAGGTGGGGGATTCAATATAACTGCTGTAGAGATAAAAAGTGAAAATTGATTTGGCGAAATGATTGTGGTAGAGTTCGCTCAGCTGATAGGAAGATTTGGTTTTCACGGCAATGGGAGTATTCGGAGGGCTGTCATTACTTATCGATAAATCTATCAAGGTATTTGGACGTCTTCATTGGTCCGATTGCCAAACGATGTTCGAAAATCTAATAAAAAGTATTTCTTCTAATTGAAAGTGGAGCAAGAAAAGCCCAGAACTTCCAGTAAGGCTGCACACTGACACCGAGATTACACTATAACCATGGGTATCTCTGATCGTTAGAGTCATTTCAGTAGCAGTACCTAACATGTACCGACCACCATCCCTTATTGAACACGGTTCGTCACACCGAATTCCTTACCAAGTGAATTAATTCACTCTCTATTGATCAAAGATATACAAGCAATAATATATCACGTTATCAGTGTGGTGAGGCTGTGTAAGAAAATAGAAACTGCTAAAATAAGGGTTCGCAATAAAATTCCTTTATCCTGTCTGGTGGGCATGCTATGTTGTTGGCAGCACATCTGGTGATATTATTCACACATTTAATTTGCATTATAAACGGGAGCCTCTCTCACATTGATTGTTGTCGTGCATGTCCCAATCAAAGTTACGCTAGTCTAAAAACTTTGATTGTTGAAATCGACGGAAATACGCCATGAATTTTAATTATCAATTTCCATTCATTAATGAAGTGAGGCCTATGAAGATGCCAAACTATTGGAGTACGAGCTCATTCGAGAGGTTAGTTTTGGTGAGTAGGAAACATTATCACCAAAATAAGTTATTCAGTTAACTGCTGATGTCAGTTGTAGATTTTCTTCTTTGTTATGGTAAATATTGTTGTCCTTTTTATCTATCCAGGAGTCACGTACGGGGTCAATTGGTCAATCTTGATCCGCAGACCCTCCGAGAAAGAGAAAATCAAAGGCGTAGAGAAAAGGAACATCAGGTATAAATAACCATTCAAAGGCAAGGCAAAATAAGGCGGCCCATTAAGAAATATCTCTCAATAAGCAATTGCTCTCTTCACCCTTAAACTTTACTTGCAGCATTTTAATCAAAAACCTAACTATTAGTTTACCAACTTGAGTAAGTTGTCCTTTCCTTGATATCCGTTCTCATGAGCTTTAATGTGTGAAGTGTTGGCCTTGTCACGCGACCCGCTGGAGTTTAATAATCACCAGCCAGCCGTGTGACAAGGCTTTTGAAGTGTGCCATAATTTGATGATCACTATTCTTTTGCTGTGATAGTTGCTAACAGTACTATGGTATTTCAATCTCTCTTAAAAATGGTAACATTGGTTGCAAATACACCACAGCTACAACCATCTGTTTATCTCATTGTTAAAATCACTCTACCCAGGTTACATCTGTAATGTCTGCAAAGGGCGTTCAGAATGCAATAACCAAACAGCTCTAATACAATGGAATAAGCAAATAGGGTTTGTTATTACAGATCAAAGAGCTAAACAGAACCGATTTAGTGGCAGAGGCAATGCAGCGAGCTAAACAGGAAGCTGAGCTCATTAAGGCTCGAAAGAGACTTGAGAAATTACAGGCCGCTGGCCACGATAATCCTCATTTAAAAGCCCGCTTATGAAGGTGAGTAAGTTGTTGGTTGGTTTCTCGACTTATGGATCCATACTAGAGCAATTTATGTCGATTAATCTCTTATATTTTGCCATTCTGATTGAGGTGAAAATGTTATACATATTGTTTGGTACCATCTAGATTTCATTGTTCCATAAAATTGTCTTCAACAGAAAAGTTTAGTCCCCGAGTAGGCCCAATGGTAACAGAGCTCCTGACACCCCGTAAAGATGGGGTGCAAACATCACAGCACATTGATATACTGTCGCCCAGAACGATGAACTCTCAGGCTACACGTAGGACTGTTGAGCCCACACATGTTCCTGGTTTAGAGCTCTCTCCGCGCGGTGATAACTTCAATCATCACAGAGCTACAACTCATACTGGTAAGCTTATACATGTTCATAAACATATTTAGACTAGAGAAAGATTTTCTATACCTCTCTGGGTAAATTAACGCAGTTATCTGACTTTTCTTAGCGGTGAAAATAATACTTATGCCCACACATTTGCAATTTTCTTTTGTTTAGTAGACCTCCATATCATATTTTGTCAATGCTAACATGATGCATCGCCTAAATGGATGTAATCGCGAAATTGGCTCCTCCTAATTGTAAGATTGATAAGCCCTAGATCGGTTTTGTTGTTCAATATTGCTGTATGTTCTGTCAGGTCACACATCTCTTAGGTCAAGGATAGATGGAGATTGATTCGAAAAGGAAAATCATAGACCAAAGAAAGAGTCCGGAGTACAGATTGATACTACTGTTCCACCCGAGAACATGAAAAAAAAGTTGTGACTGGGACAAGGAAGGTAAAAATGTGAATATATGGAACCAGAGTGGATCAAATAAATGTCCATTCTCACGTTCATTTGCAATTTTCCAAGAATCATTGAAGAAAATTACAGTACAGTTGCTTCTCTTGGTACTTTCAGGTAGATCCAAAACTGAAGAAACAAGTCCGAGTGATCAGCGGACCTAAGGCCCGTAAGCCTGTATCAGAGGCCAAACCCTGGGGCTATACAAATAATGGAGGCAAGAAGTTTACTGTCCAGTCTAAGCGTGACCCAAACTATGAGGCACAGCAGGATATAAAAGAAGAACGTAAACAGGCCAGGACGGAACTTCAGGTAAACTGCAGGTAAAGAGCAATACTTTATTGTTTTAATGAATCCTGTTCTGGTCTTATTGCGCAGTGCTAGCTGTTTTTGGGATCTACCATTGTGAATATTTGAGCTCATTGGTGACTTTTCACTAGAGAGTTCAAATACCATATCTGCAAATTTGCTCATCATCTTAAAATGTTGAGCTTACTGTAGTCTGCAGTTTTTTATGTTGGTTGTGGTCCTGTGTTTGCAGACCTCAACAGGACGTAAACGTTAAGTTGTGGTGAGAAAGCTATTGTTATTTTTTTTATTAAATTTAGATTATTATTTTGAGAAAAATCTCTGCACTCAATAAGTATCACAAAATGGTGAAGCACTTAGCTGAAAAGATTCATTCAAATAATTTATGCACTGAGAAGACTTGTGTTGAGTTGCGACAAACGTTGAATGCCTTAAGTAAAGTAAATTTAGTAGCAATGCATTGCTACTACATATATTTTGAGTATAAAAACTGAGCAACAGAGTGGAATACAGATTCTTTAGTATATTGAAAGTTGAGGGTGTACATAGAGTATTCTCTTACGCAGGTTGAACAAATAGGAAACATGTACCTGACGGTAGATTGACGAGAGCAAGTGAGGATTTTGGTGAGAGCTGTAACCGAGTCAAAGGTCATAATTACACGTCCCCAAGACCCAAACTCAATGAGAGGGTGTCTCCAAGATCAACAAACACTCAACTGAGAATTTCTCGGTCAGTATGAGGCTATCAGTTCAGATTTTTCTGCTGAGGCTAAACAAGGCCTTGATCAAAGTAACATATTCTTTCATAGGATTGAATAATGTGGAGGAGCAGTAATTGAATAGAAATATGACTTTACGGTATTTGTGGAGATGAATAAACACGAAGAGCTACAATCGCAGTAATCCTCTTTTAATCAGAGAGATGGCTACTCTGTACAAGCGTGATATGTACTTATACAATACTGGCAGCAGAGAAAGTATTGCAGGGTATTGTATGAATAATTAATTTTTCCTAGATTAAGTGAGGCATCACCGAGGAGAGGAGGGGAATCAGCTGTACCCCTGAAGTCTCACAGACCTCCAACTATATCAGAGACAGCCAGACATCCTGATATACAGTCTAACGGAGCAGCAGAGAGTGTCAGGTATGTAATGTTTGTAATAACTAAAAGTAAAAGTCAGGAATATCTACTCTCAATTGACTTTTTTAACATCATGATCCTCATAATAATAATATTTTACATCTATGTGAGTTCATTCGTGTATTGATATGACACATTAATATTTTGGGTGTCTATAATGAGGTTGTACAAATTTGCAGTTCAATGCTGTATGGGCACATCTTTGCTTACATTTGGCAAACTTGTTATCTCCTTAAGATATGAATTGCCCGTGCCTGAACACTTGAGGATTTCTCCTGTTGAAGGATATAACTATATCCGTTCTGATGCCGTTCTGAGCCCGTCTAGTGCTCAAGAGCAGCCTCCAATGTCCCGAGGGGCCACGCAGGCTGCCATGGCGAGAGAGGCTTACTATAAGAGTATGCAACCGGCACAGTATGGTGTCCACATGCACAATATTAGAGATGTTTCACATCAACAACAAGCCTCCAGATATGAAAATCATGCCAAGGTTTGTGCTGTTTTTTGGTAATAGCACGCTTTTGAGTTTTACCTGCTTGTATCTGTTATTAAACCCTTTAAACCCGTAATACCCCCAAAAAAGTTACAAATATAAACTCATAAAATTGAGTTTAATGATAATTCATAACCAATTTGCATCACTTAGCTTGACTTTAAAATCTCGTAATTGCTTTGATGTAGCATAGTAATAATATCTAAATTTTTCAGGATCCCCTGTATAATCCATCCGTAGTTACCAAACATCCGACCGAACGACAGCAGCAGATGCTTGATTCTCTCCGCCAAATGAAACAGGTAAGATTATAATTAAAAGGCCAACAATAATGATTACTGTTTTTTCTTCTTTGATGAAAAAATATCCTCGTAGTGCAGCTAAGTACTGGCCATAGAGAATATAATGACTCTATGGTACTGACACAACTCGTTGTTACCAAACAGTGATGAATCAATCAGAAGGGAGAGAGAAGAAAACACCTGATATTGAGGTTCTTTTGTACTTATATTCTTCTATTTACTATATGAGCATTACTGCTGAATTACTTTCTTAGTTTATTTTTTTGATATTGCTATAATAATTGTCGCATTATGTTACAGGGACTTATGGTGATGAGAACGGAAATCGAGTCAACTATCAACAGTGACGATCTCTACAACGCCTATTAGATCAGCTTCTATTATTTTATCATGCAGTTTAAGGTGCTAGGTAGTAAAGCGGACGTTCCTAGAATTGAAATAGCTGATGGGTGCCATTTGTGTTTTATGTTTTTCTGTTTGCTTATATTCATTAGGTTGTGAATGAAAAATAAAATAGTTACCCATTCCTAGCATAATGTGTACTATATCGGTTTTTGCTAGTGTTGCCAAAACATGATGAAGCTAAAAAGATTTAGACATTTCTCAGGTTGTCATCTGATGTGTAACAGTGATACAATCATCGAAAGCTGTGAAAGTTCTGTGAGCTTGTGTTTTGTTGATGTAGGTATAAATAATAGTCTGAATGATGACAAGTCAAGTAAAAAGCTTGCGAAATTTAAGCATGGTGGACAGCTTGGAGGGAAATCTGTGACATTCAATGACATCAAACTGGATTTGTTTCTTGGTGTGTTGTTTCACTTCTGCGAAGTCTTTTCTCTTTTTTTGGGTACTTTTTATTGCAAAATTCATAGAAGCTCCTCTGAAACCTGTGTGGTATCACGGTGGTTTACAGTTTACACGCTTGTAAATATAATAATAAGCTGTTGTCTGTTTATGATCCTGCTTTATGAAACCCATAAACAATTATTTTTATGGCAGGTGTCAGATATGCCCAACCACCGATTGGTGAGCTGATATTCAGTACGCCTTTGCCCTTCACTGAGTGGATGGGAGTGATTGATGCTTAAAAACCAGGAAGAATTGCTCAGATCAGATAGTGAATGGCAGTAAGTCTGGCCATGTCTACACATTAGCTGTTAGCATTATAACACTTTATTTGCCTGATATTTACCAGTAAGGCTTCAAATCAATCGGGATTGAAATTAAACTGAGAGAATGGATGAAAACTAATTAGCTCTCGCTTTTACTCATTTAGCCCACAGCCAGGCTTTAATGATGTTCGGGATGGCGATCGTGGCTGAAGGTGGTCATTATACCCCTTAACGACCGCCTACGGCCACGATCGCCATTACGATCGTCATTTCGATCGCCGTTACGAACGTGGTTTGGAACGCCATTTCGAACGCCATTTGCAATGCCATTTCCACTGCCACTTCAAACACCACATCAAACGCCATTTCGAATGCCATTAAGGGCTGGCTGTGATTTAGCCCAAGATGTTAGTGACTAATCTTTCATAGCTTGTCTTGACAAGCTTTGTTGTGAAGAGGGACAAATCCCCCCACAACAAACGGGTCCCAGGTCAAGACTGGCTAAATCTTTCAGTACCTCATTCTATGCTTGTCATTTCGAAATTAATAGAGTTGTCTACTCTTCCCGCTTGAATCAGGGAATGAATGCATTGTTATCAGGTTACAATATTCTACGGCAGGCAAACTAAAGAAAGAGCAATTTCACTGTAAGATTATGAGAAGAGTCTGTGTAGAAGCAGTGTGCTTTAGTTTAGTTCATTAATTGGCAAAAGTATCACCTATAAACCAAGTATAAACCAAGTATAAACCCTGTATAAACTATAATAGTAATATCTTCATGTGACAGTTTAGCATTTTCCACTGAATCAATCCACTCCTTACCTTATTTAACTATCCTTCCTTTATATTTGCAGTTAGACCAAGGGGGAAAAGGAGAAGTTCTTACTTACTGTTACTCCTTAGTTTTTACTTTTAGCTAGACCAAGGTAATATAACAGTAAGTTAATCTACTTTGTCTAACTAAACTACATCATCATCATCTTGGTGTCACCTTCACATGCTTTACTAACTAGACTATAGTCTCAGTATAACAATAGTAGTCAGATAGAGATTGTAAGTGTAATCAAAGGGTTGCAGTCATCAACTTTAACTACAAACAAGTAACAGTACTCCTTGCTACAAATTACACAACATGAATACACCTCCATCCACAGGCCTTTTGTCGTTGGTGCAAGTCCAGTGGTCAAGTGCCCCAGCGGTTGAGGCCTTTTCTCTCTCCCCAAGGTAATGAGATATTTGGCTAAAATCAAAATTCAAACTGCTCTCACATTCCATCAGTGTCATATTTTGACAAACAAATGATTGATTCTGATAGAATGACATCTAGGTAGTCTTCAAATCTGTATGGTTGAAACATTCAACTCACCCTGTACATAGGAGAGATAAAAGGTTTCGACCACTGGGGCACTCGACCCATGGACTTGCACCAACTGCAGAAGGCCGATGCCTCCATCCTTATAATGCCTGCTGCAACAATGGCTGCAAGAGGCACAGGCAAGTTGATTGGAGGTACAGTAAGGTAAGAGATTAAGAAGAGTGGGGAGGGCTGCTGTGCTGTAAATGTGTATAATGGCCATCCGCCACACATCTCGGGGCCATCTGCTTATGGCTCTGGCAGTGCTAACTTGCAATCAATTTCACCTTGGATCAATCTCGAATTGTGGCTGTCACAACCCTGTCTGTATGGCAATTCGGCAACTGTTGGTCACCAAACACCCATTTGGATGGGCTTTTGGCAGTTCTATTTGCTGTAACGAACCTATCAGGATGGCCTTAGAGCAGTAATATTTGCTGTAACAAACTCATCTGAATGGGCTTAAGGCAGTAATATTTGCTGAAACAACGCCAACTGGATAGGTTTGTCGCCCTGATGATGAATCGATTGGCTGATTGAGGGTCAGTATCCTAATTTTCATCATTAGTTCGAGGCTAGAGTTAAAAGAATACTTCAACTGGTGAGAGTCCGAAAATACAAAATAAAAATGAATGAAAACTGGCCGAATTGTATAGTGGTGTGGAGATTTTGAGCGCCACCCATTGTAAAATTGTGGAAATTAAACCATTGCAGTATAGGTCTCCCCAGGTTATCCCTTTCAAAATGATGTAAATGAATTATTGCCGACCAAAGTCATTGACTTTGATCGGCAATAATAAAGTGTATATATATTAGTGTCATCAGGACTTTTGTCTACCTACGTGTAAGTGAGAATAATCCCTTTTTTTAGGAAAGCTATGTATGAGAGAGTGGTTCAACCTCCAACCAAACCAGAACAAAACAGCTACCAACTCTACTATTAAAAATAACACACCAATAAAACGTGATACAAGCTTGTACCATGGTTCAAAACATGTAGATACATGGAGAGAAACAGCTAAAGAGTGTAAATTGTGGGTCTGTAGCAAAATTAAAGATGATGTGCTTGGCTTGCAAGAATGTGATGACAATCATTCAAAATATTACGAGGGACAAAACACCAAATTAGCCTGGTCAAACTCTTCAATTACGAGGTCAGCATCAGACACTCTCTTCCAAAACCTGAAGAGGTTAGAGAGTCCGATCTGCCAGTGGACGCACTGAGTAGATAAGGGATAATGAGTCAATGGCATTTCGAAACCAGTTCATGTCAAGTGTCATATCAAGCCTCTACAGCTGGAAACATTCTCGTGCGAGAAAGTTACCTTTGCATGTGGACCACTTGCCGAAAACATACCACATACTACTCAATATAGACAACTCATAATTTTGACTGCAATTTTATTTGAACCACTGATAATCTTTTCAAAATCTCGACGTTGGCTTTTCACAAACTGAATGCTCATATTTGAGCTGAAAAAGCATCAGTCATAGCTATTGAAACAACTGGGTATTGTATAATGTATTAAGCATACTTTTCAGGTATCTTTCCTTTAGGAGGTGAAATAAATTGACAGAGGCACTAGATTTGATTGAAGACCAAATCAAGAATTTTGATCTGCCTGCCAACCAGAGACGATGGAGAGAGGGTAAGATCAGGTTCTGCATAGATGTGTTCAAGTGTGGTGAGTGGCAATTTCATTTGGAGCCTGAATATCCTTGTCAAAAGACAAGATGTGTACAGACAAAATTTAAAACACATTCTTGATGACGTCCAGTGACTTTCGGTGTATGTTGTCATAATATAGTTACAATATTATTGCAATTGTCTACTCCTTGATATTAAGAAGACAACTCTTCCATTTGTTTCAGGTGAGGTAGCACTGGTTAGACGGGCTTAGAATTTTCTAAAGTAAAGTTTTAAATGACGCCCACCTAGCTTAACCCTAGCGAGATATGGGCATTATTTAGCGAGGTTGGTTTATCCAACGAGTCTCTAACTCCTTGGTGTATCACTAGGCCTCATTTTGTTTCTTGCTATTTGTTAGGTGTATGTGACGAGGGAGTTGGAACTGACATTCTGCAGTTTTTCTGGAGCTGCACCTACACAAATTTCAGCTACCCTCTAGTGTTCTTTGTCAGTAAAACAGCCAGCTACTTGGACATCAGCAGCAAGTTTTTTTGGGATCGAGTCAGATATCTGATGTCAGCAAATCTGTCAATGCTTGCAACCATCTTTGATGGATCACCCTCAAACAGAAGATTCCAGATGGGGCTTGTCTATCTACCCAATTCCTCCTCATAAAGTAAACCTGGAAAATAGGGCACATTTCTAAGAGCGTATGTTTAAATCCTTATTCCTAAACTGATCAACTGGGTTTTCCATCATAACTCATGATTTGAAAGAAATTGCCGTTGACAGTGTTGTGTGTTTTGTCTATGGAAATTGCAATCTCCATTAATTTCACATACCTTAGAACAGTACAGTTTGTTTCCAGGAATTTCTTTCCCTTCCTAACTAATCCCATCTGGCAAGAAATGTTATAAGCGAGAAGAAAGAAGATACCATTGTTCTGTCGGATCCACCTCAGCTGGCAAAAAGGTTCTGGTAAGTTCAGCCATAGTTCACTCCATTTATTGCTAAACATGTAAAACTAGTCTGAGCAGCCTACAAGGTACATCATATCAATGTGAAAGGTATTCCTGACCAGGATGACAGGGAGTATCTCAAAGCAATACAGAAATGCTATGTTCAACTGTGCCGACAAGAAAAACTGTACCAGAAAGATGATTAAAAAGGATGAAGAGGTGACATGGGCTCATATCGAATTAGTGGAAGACACAGAGAGGGACATTGGCTGGAGTCGACATGCATACCGAACAAATTAGTACCTAAACAACTTTACAAAGATGAAGATACATCTGATGGAAAATGAGAAACCAGATTCTATTTAAATATAGTATTAAGTATATTTGTGCCAGCTGAGCCTTTTTTAAATCTCAATGTGTCAATGTGGTAAAAAGACCAATTTGAAAATCTTAAATGAGCAAAATTTTAATTTATTTCGTCAACTACTAAAAACATCAAACTTTGTGAAGATGCAATTTTCAACAAAAGTTCTTTGAGTATGTCTATACATACACACACACATTCTATTGATCTAATGATTTATTCCAGAGATATCTATACTTTATTCATTCAACAGGTGTTGAACACTGCGGTAGCAGCTGTGCTAAGGCGTGTAAGCTTCCTACAGACTGCAATCCAAGTTCCGTACTGTTCCGACCTGTAGGAATTGGTGAACACTAGACAACTCGTAAGAGAAAAAGAACTCTCACAATTCTGCAAGGTGAGCACTTTATCGTCTCCTCCCAACTTACTATGGAGTCAATTTTGTAGATTGTAGATAGTGATATCTAAGCTCGCAATATCTGAACTTACTAATAGTCTCTTTTTGCATGTTCTAGAGGCTGTGTCCTATTCTAAAGTACTTTGAACGCTGGGATAAGGACAGGTTCACAGCTGAGTATCCCGGATACACCAACACAGCAGAGATACCTCCTGTAACCACATTGAATGATTGCCGCATCACCATCAGCGGGTTGAAAGCTTTGTGCCAGAAATCTGTAGATTTTGGTCACGGATTGATACCCCATCGGCTCACTCAGGAAATTGTTGAGAACATCTTTGGCAATCACAGGCAGGTTAGTGGGTCAAACAGCAACATGACTGGTAAGTAACCCTACATCAACATTGACATTTGCCGATATAGAGTTAGTTGAAATGATATCAATTGCACATCCAACAAGCTCGGGGCTGATGATTATATAAATAACAAAAGAAGTTACCATACCCCTGAAAACCCCATCAACCATATTGTAACCAAAATACTCATTCATTCGTCACATGGATCATGAGTAAATATTTCAATATTCTGAGTTCAGTGTAGTTATTCCCTTTTTGTCAGTTTCAATGTACGCCTCCAACACGGTAAACATATCATCGATGAATGTGGTGAAAGGTTGTTACCACTCTGACTGTGATAAAGTTAGTCGTAGTTCTTGACTTGTTGAAAGGGACATCCTAGTGGCGACGGCGGGTGCGTAGGCGTTCAGACTCCCCTGTTTTCACTAGGGTGGCTAGCCCGCCAGCAGTAGGAAAGGGAAGGAAACAACTGATAGCTAAAGGTGAAGATAAAATTTGAAGTTGACCAAAAACCTGAAACTCATCATATTGTTTTTAGGATTCTTTGAGAAGCCCATTTTAGGAGCCTATATCTGGTGTACCAACCAGCTTGCTGGGGATAGAAATCTCCTTCGAGAAATTTACAGAGACGACGATTATGCAAGTGGAGTTAGTAGTTGTGTTCTCTTGAATCATGGTGAAAAGGCTGAAAACATCAGTCAAATTTTCTGCATTCCACCAAAACCATTCTTTGTTCGTATCTCAGAGGCGAATGCAGACTCAATCTTCTTGACAGCAGAGTCAGGCATGGCAAGGAAACCAACAACCAGCTCAACAACTTGAAGATCACCAATATCACCAATCGGGGATGGCTGGGATAACAGCAGAGACGCCTCATGTGCCTGGTCTAGACCTCATGGAAGAGTCTTACAATAATAATAATAACCTAAACTCGTCAGAAGGACAGCTTAACGGAAATGAAGATGATGGCCAGATGAGGTATGTTAATCATATTTATGCACTTAAGGTAATGTCAAAGACCGATCCGAATATCAACATATCATATACCGTTGGAAAGCTGCCGAGCTACTGAAAATGAATACCTGAACAAAAACTTGATTCGATGACGTTGTGTCATTAAAGGGAGGAAATGAGGCAGAAAACGCTGTTTTTGTTAAAGCAGATGGGGGAGTCAAATAGATTGCAAGAAATTTCAAAACAGGTGGAATGTAAACTAAGAGATTGAGTTCATAGTAAAATTTGATTTTCTTTGATATATGACTAGTCTAAACTGACTTTTTATGTCACGCCATACAATGCATTTTTTTTGGTGAAGCTGTGAAAATATGTGAAATTTCAATCATTAATTCAGAACAGATCATAAGCTCGAAACAAAATTAATTATGATTTTCCCTTAGAGTACACTTCAAATGTCATACATAACGACTTTCAACAAATTAGCTTGCATATTGCGAAAACAGTAGACTCTCGAATACACCTGATATTTTTCGCAACTTTTGCATAACGTCAAATGTGCTGTCCAAATGACCAAAACTTTGTTTGGCCACAATAATGGTCATTTGGACAGCACATTTGATGTTATGCAAAAGTTGCAAAAAGTATTAGCTGTATTCGAGAGTTTACTGTTTTCGCAATATGCAAACTAACTTGTTGAAAGTTAATAGGTATGACATTTGAAGTGTACTCTAAGGGAAAATCATAATTAATTTTGTTTCGAGCCTATGATCTGTTCTAAATTAATGATTGAAATTTCACATATTTTCACGGCTTCACAAAAAAAATGCATTGTATGACGTGACATAAAAAGTCAGTTTAGACTAGTCATATATCAAAGAAAATCAATTTTACGATGAACGCAATCTCTAAGTATGCATTCCATCTGGTTTGAAATTTCTTGCATTTAATTTGACTCCGCCATCTGCTTGGACAAAAACAGCGTTTTCTGCCTCATTTTCTCCCTAAAATGACACAACGTCATTGAATCAAGTTTTTGTTCAGGTATTCATTTTCAGTAGCTCGGCAGCTTTCCAACGGTATATGATATGTTGATATTCGGATCAGTCTTTGACATTACCTTAATACAACCAGTAAGATGTGTACCTTTTACTGTGGCTGACAATTTTATCCTGATTCCTGGCACTCAATTCATATAATAATAATAATATATATATATTCCATGTTTACTCTGGAGAAGAATAAGTCCTTAGGACTTGTACCCAGAAAATAGAAAAATTGATAAAAATATGGTGTAGAATTAAAAAGACATGTAACTAAAAATCAAGAATAATGACAGGTAAAATTACAAAGTACACGCAGGCATTAATTAGCAGTAAAACATTACACAAGTTAATACACAATTATAGCTAGGAAAAGAAAAGTTAAAACAATGTAGCAGTAGGCTAAAATGAAATGATAAGAACTGACTCATTAATTGAGAAGTTTGAGGACGTGGCTCCGAGTGGCATTTTTGAATGTAGCAAGGGATTGACTCAGCTTAACATAATAATAATAATAATACTAATGATAATAACGAAAACGATAATAATAATAAAACATTTATTTTCAGCAACAGCTCATCATCTCTAGTGTTAAAGCTCATCTCTAATGTTAAGCTATATATCAGATCAGACAAAAAATTAAATTGGCTCTGAAAATAGCATGAGTCTAAGATTTAATAGATGGCAGAAATTATAGTCCAACTGAAGATTTGTAAAATAATAATTCTATTGAATTAGAATTAGGAGGTTGAGCATTGAAAGCTCGTGAAGTCATGACATCACATTTCTGGGGATGTCATTCACACATTCCTTTTCTTTATTAACTGAAGCCTCCCTCACTTTGATTTCTGTTGCACATTTAGATAGTCCGTATCAAAGTTTAGCTAGTATAAAAAGTTTAATCAACGGAAAACATCCGAATTTATAAATATGGTATTTCCATTCAAATCGAATCAAGTAAGACCACTGAGAAGCATTCCAAATCATTGGTGCACCAGCAATTTCGAGAGGTTAGTTAGTGAGTAGGAAAAATTATCACCTTAATGAGTTATTCAGTTAACTGTTGATGTCAGCTGTAGTTCTTAGGTTCTTAGGTTCTTAGGTTAATATAATGTGAGGACATTGAATTTCTTATCTATCCAGGAGTCACATACGCGGACAACTGGTCAATCTTGACCCTCAGACCATCCGGGAAAGAGAGAACCAACGACGGAGGGAGAAGGAACATCAGGTATTAATAACCTAAAATAAATATTCAAATCACTACTAGACGTGTTTTGGTCCCAGATTGTCAGGTCATATTACACATATATGTAACACAGCGAAACATCTAACCTTGAGCTTTGTCTCAAAAGACTGAATGATTAATTGGATTCACTCATGTGGTATAATAAGAATATCTCAGAATTAATCCCAATTCTTTCTTTACATAAGTTCATATATCGGTACACCTTCTTGTTGAGTTGCTGTCTACAATATGATTTGGAATTTCGGAGTTTAATCTCAAATATAGATGTATCTGTTGCTTAGCTAATACAAGATTCACAGAAAATGTTTTTGTATATATCAAGGAGTATATAAGGTATCAGGTTGAAGAAAAGGAGAGACAAAGAGCTGAAGAGCTTCTCAGACACCACCGAGAGCAGGCAGAAGAAGAAGCGCAATTTAGGGCGCTTAGAGATGATGAAATGATTCGCAGAGATTCTGCAAGAGAGAGAGCCAGAAAAAGAGAGGTCAGAAAATCAGTCAGATTATGATGAAGTAAAACAGTGCAATGTTATCATGGAGGAAATATAACGCGTGGCTTTGTTTAAATCGATCAGTTTTTACATTGGTTTACATGAGAATGAGATAAGATAATGAGTAAAAATATTGCGCTCATATTTGAATGTATATATTTTATAATTGTTCCTCTGTCAAGGATAAACAGGTAAATTAATGATCAGAAAGCAAATTAAACCGGCCCAATTTGGATTATCTATGAGAAGCAATTGCCCTGTCAACCTTCAAACTGAACTTGCAGCATGAACCCTCACTATGAGTTTACCAAGCTGATTTAGCTGTCCTTTTCCTTGATATCTGTTGTTATGTTAGCCTTGTCACGCAACCTGCTGAAGTTTTAAATCACCAGCGAGCCGCATGACAAGGCTTTTGAAGTGCACCATAATTTCATTTCATTTCACTACTCTTTTGCTGTGTTAGCTGCTTGCTGTACAATTGCGTTTCAACAATCTCTCTAAAAAGTTTTTACATTGGATTCACATACACCAAAGCTGCGACCATGTGTCTCCCATTCTTAAGTTCACTCTACCCAGGTTGCGTATGTTATGTCTGCAAAGGGCTTTCAGTATGGGGTAACCAAACAGCTTTAATGCAATGGAATAAGCAAATAGGGTTTGATATTACAGGCTGAAGGGCTCAACAGAGCCAATATTGTTGCCGAGGCGATGAAAAAAGCGAAGCTGGAAGCTGAGCTCTTGAAAGCTCGAAAGAAACTACAGAAATTACTGGCTGCGGGCCACGACGTTTCGCATTTAAAAGCTTCTTATGAAGGTGAGCAAGACTTGGTTGTTCTCTCTAGTTATTAACTTATAGATCCATACAAGCATGCAAATTTTGTTGATTTATCTCAATTTTTGCCATTCTGATTGAGGTGAAAATGTCTTACATATTGTTTAGTTACACTAGATTCCATTGTACCATAAATTTTCTGTTGCAGAAAAATTTGGCTCCCAACTAAATGATCTACTACCACCACCAAAAGATGAGCCTCACACATCCCAGTACACTGAAATATCGTCGCCCAGAGCGATGCACTCTCGTGCTAAGCGTAGGACGGTCGAGCATACCCCTGTACGTGGTTTTGAGCTCTCTCCGCGCGGTGATGGCTTCCATCATCACAACGCAACAAGAACTGGTAAGTGTACACGTATTCATAAACATAATTGAACAATAGAACGGTTTTCTATACTTCTCTGGGTAAATTATAACTTCGTTATCTGATTTTCTCATAGATGAAAATAATACTTTGGCCATCCTCACGTTTGTAATTTTCGTTTGGTATCATATTTTGTCGATGCTACTTGATGCATCGTCTTAATGGTTGTAATTGTGAAATTGACACCTCTCCTCAACATAAGTCAGATTACCCTAGATTGTTCTGTTGTTCAATTTTTACTCTATATTATGTCAGGTCGCACATCTCGTAGGTCACCAAGAGAAGGTGATAGATATGAAAGGGAGAGATATAGACTGGTGAGAGAGTCCAGTGTACAGACTGATACTCCTGTTCCACATGAGAGAAAGAAAAGAACAGTTGTAGCGGGGACACAGACAAACAAGGTAGTAATGTGAAAATATGGGATCTTGAAGAAATTAAATAATGTCCAATCTCACATTCATTTGTGATTTCACCCTACACTGCAATGAATTCTAGTAGATAATGACAGGTTTCCTAAATTACACCAGTTTCTTCTCTTGGTACTTCCAGGTGGATCCCAAATTAAAGAAGGCAGTGAGACCTAAAGCCCAAAACCCTGTATCAGAAGCGAAGCCCTGGGGGTATAAGAATAATGGAGGAAAGAAGTTCACTTCCCAGTCTAAGCGTGATCTGAACTATGAGCAAGATGAGAAAGAAGAACGTAAACAGGCCAGGACAGAGCTTCTTCTAAAGCAGGTAAAGAGCAATGCTTTATGTTTTGATGAATTCTGTTCTAGTCTTATAGATCAATGTTAGTTGTTTATGTGATATACCATTGTGAGTATTTGAACGTGTTCATTGGTGACTTTTACTTTGGAATTTTAAATACCAACTCTGGCAATTTGCTCATCATTGCTAACGTTCAAAACAATTCTTACCCTACACCTGTGGTCTGCAGTTTTTCATGTTTGATGTGACTGTTTTTACAGACCTCCCCCAGGTGTAAACCTGAAGTTGCGGTGAGAAAGCTATTGTGATGTTCATTAATCTCAAATTATTCTTTTGAGGCAAATCTTTGCACTAAATAAGGATCACAAAATGGTGAACCACTCATCAGTTTCTTAAATTAATCATTCAAATAATAAATGCACTGAGAAATTTCTTTACAGTTATCATTTCATGACTTCGCTTTTTAATTTTATGATATTGAAATGGTCTATCATATTAAACACTGCTAAAAAAATTCCTTTTAAGATGGCTTACACATGGCTACTACCACTACTACTACTCTAATACTTTGAGTATGAAAATTGAGCAAAATAGTGAAACAGTGTTACTTCAGTATATTGGAAGTTGGAGCTTTTCATTGATTATTTTCTTATGAAGGTTGAAGCCAATAAGAGGCACGTTCGTGATAGTAGTAGGTTCACGAGAGCAAGTGAGGGTCGTGCTGAGTGCTCCCGCAGAGCCAAGTCCCCAAGGCACAAACTCGATGAGAGAGTGTCTCCAAGATTAACAAACACTCAACAGAGAATCTCAAGGTCAGTGGGAGGCTCATCAGTCCAGGACCTTCATTTTTCTACAGAGGGTTATCATGGTTTAGGCTTAGGTTCATGGTTCTTTCATAGGGTTGAATAATGTGGAGGAACACCAAATGAATAGAATTATGACCTGACAGGATACAACGCAAAGAGCTACAATCGAAGTAATCCTCTTTTAATCAAAGAGGGGGCTACTCCATGCAAGCTTGGTATAGAGTACTACAACACTGACAGCATATTGTATGAATAATTCATATTTTATCTTAGATTAAGTGAGGCATCACCCAGGAGAGTAGGGGCATCCCAAAAGTCACACAGACCTCCAACTATGTCCAATCGAGCACACCAGAGAGCATCAGGTATATAATGTTTGCAATAATTTTTTGAATCTGTTTTTATTAAGATTTTCATGAAATAAGTGTGTTATAACAAACGAAAATAACATCTTTTTGACCTCATATGCAAAAAAAAGAAAGATATATACATATATGCACAGAAATAATAATCAGTTGGCAGAATAAGTTTTACTGTATGTGCTTGGTTGATAGATATTACGCTTTACTAAATGAAATGAATTGAAAATAATTTCTCCTCAGGATTATATTATACACCTGAGCACTTTAGTGTATAAATTCACTAAATTGAATTATTTTCGAACATCATGATACATGTAATATTTTACTTCCATGTGAGTTCATTCTTGTATTGATATGACACATTGATATTTTGGACGTCTATAATGAGGCGGTACGAAGTTGAAGTTTAATGCTGTATAGTGTATGGGCACATGTGTTCTTACATTTGGCGAATTTTTTTATCTCCTTAGGGTATGATTCTCCAGTTCCTGAACATTCCAGAAATAGCCCTGTCAGAGGTTATAGCTATGCCCGATCGGATGAAGTTCTGAGCCCATCTCATGCTCATGAGCAACGTCCGATGTCACGAGAGGCCACACAGGGTTCTATGGCAAGAGAGGCTTACTATCAGAGTAGGCAGCCTGCTCACAATAATAGAGATGTTTCACGTCATCACGCCAGATACGACAGTCATGCCAACGTACGTACGGCTTTTACATTTACATTTCACTTGTTTGACGTTGTTATTAACCTATTCTTTATGAAAAGATGTTACAAAGAAAAACACATCAAATTGAGTATTGTGATATTTTGCCACCATATTAATTGTCACTATTCTTAAATATAACATATGCAAGTAGCTTTGCTCCTTTGGTTGTTTTGATATAGCATTGCATTGTAATTTTGCTTTACGTTTTCAGGATCCCCTATACAATCCATCCATAGTTACCAACCACCCAACTGGACGTCAAGAGCAGATACTTGGTACTCTCCGCCTAATGAAGCAGGTACAATAAGTAGGTAAATAGGTAAATAAAACTTTAAAATGGTTTTAGAGGATGACTGGCCAGATTTTTATCCAAGAGGCTGACAATTACTGTGTTTCTGCTAGGATAAAATAATACCCGTAGTCTGGCTATGTACCGACACAACTCCTTGTTACCAAACAGTGATGAATCCATCAGAAGGGAGAGAGAAGAAAACACCTGCTATTGATGGTTCTTATGTACCCCATTCTTCTATTCGCTACATCAGCATTACTGCTAAATGTTATTTTTACTGACATTTTTTTAATTTTTCCATAATAATTGTCCACATTGTGTTACAGGGACTAATGGAGAAGAAAAGAGAACTAGAAGCCTCCATAGCCAGTGGTGACGATTTGTTTTACCCTTGATGCTAGGCCGAGGCATCAAGAGTAAAAGGGGAGGGGGCAGGAGTCTGTTGGGGGGGGCTCAGACTAGTTCTACCCTGATAGTTTTTTGCGATTTGTGTTGTAAGTTTTTTGTTGCATGTTTTCTGTGTGGTATGTTTTTTGTTGTATGTTTTTGGTTGTTTAGATTGTTTAGATTTTTTAGAATAAAAAAATAAAATAGTTACCCATGTTTAATAATATGCGACCATCATTGTGTACTATATCGGTTGTTTGCTAGTGTTTGCTCAAACATGATGAAACTAAACAATTCTCATAGGATAATTGTATGCCTGTCAATCTCAGGTTGTCATCTGATGTGTAACAGCAGCATTTTTGTGAGATTATAACCAAGATAAGGTTGAAACAATCATTGAATGCTGTGAAAGTTCTGTGGGCTTGTGTTTTGTTGATGAGTAGTGAATAAGTAAAGTTACTCGACATCATTAAAGCCTGGCTGTGGGCTAAATGAGTAAATAATAGTCTGTATAATGACAAGTCAAGTGCTGGTGACATTAAAGCGTGGTGGTCAGCTTCAAGGGAAATCCGTTACATTTAATGACATCAAAATGGATTTGTTTCTTGGTGAGTTGTCTCACTTTTGCGAAGTGCTTCCTATCATGTTGTTATATTATTGCACATTCATTTATTTAATTGAAACTGATACAGGTGCCTGCAACTATAATGATAAGTATTTGTCTGCTTCTGATCCTGCTTCATGAAACCCATGAACTTTGATTGAACTTATATTTCTGGCAGGTGTCAGATATGCCCAACCACCGATCGGTGAGGTGAGATTCAGAAAGCCTTTGCCCTTCCCTGAATGGGTGGGAGTGATCGATGCTTTAACACCAGGAAGAATTGCCTCTCAGATAGTGAATGGCAGTAAGTTTTTGTATTAGCTTTAATCTAAAATTAACAGTTCATTTTCTTGCAAACATTGTTCCACAGTTCGGGCACCCAGTTAGATTTGTCTAACTAAGTAACCAATAGCCATGAGTTATCTTGCTGGCATTGGTGTTTCCAGGCTAAGTGTAAAATCTTATATTGATAATTTGTAGCCAATGTTGGAGATGAGGATTGCCTTTATCTCGATATTATTGCGCCGGCTGGCTTACCGACTCAAACTAAGAAGCCTGTCATGCTATGGATCCACGGAGCATCATACTGTAGGTGCTCCTTTAGCTCTTTATGGTGATGTCATTGTAGTTACTATCAACTACAGGCTAGGAATTCTGGGATTTCTCACAGATGGACAGGGTGAGGCCTTACCGATGTGATATGTGATAGAAGGTTTAATGCTCCATGGAAATTTTCTTGCTCCTAGTGTTTAGAGCCTATGTGAAGACAACTATATAATGCTTCACGGTTCAGTATCTGCATGGGCATTCGCACGGCACTAGGTACACCCTGCAAACAAAAGCTCTGGACCGGAAACATTACATTCATCGGTCTGCCCTTGCAGTGTGAATCTATTTGCTCTAAGATAACAGTAGACTGATTCTGTCGCGCCACATTTGATATGAGACCACTCAGTTTCCATAGTTCCATTGGACATACGATGTAGTATGAACCAACCATGAACATATAAATACTCGTGACTGGAAACTATTGGCTATTTGATACAGGCTCAGAGTCCTCTCTAATTCAGTGACGCGACGTTACTGCGCTATTCACTTTTTCTCTGTAGTGCATAGGTCAGAATAGGAGTTATCTCCACCTAAATGTAATGTGTGAATATAAGACCTTCTTATTTCTAAATATGACCACTACAACTGGGTGTAACCAGCGAATTTTATAGAACATATAGTAAAAAAGTATAAAATGTGATCAGTATATCGTGCCATCAAATATTGTGTGTGCCATAACAACATATGCTATAGCATGTTTCTGGTCTAAAATTTGTTAAAAAATGGTGCGTCAATAACACTAGTTTGTTCCCTCGGAGGACGGTGGTGGTGGAGGGATATTTAAAAAGCTGTGTATCAAATCAGTTTGTACCTATGTATAGTCTATATTGAGCCAAGATCTACAAACTTGTCCAGGGACCTAAGTATACAACATGGGTGCGGCTTCGTCTGATTCAAATTTTCTAAGGTAGGAAAGGCGGAAGATTTTTCTTCTGTCTGCGACTTCCTAATGTATTAAACAGAAAACGTTAGATTCCAGCTGCTGGTACTCAGAATTTGCAATTCGCACCCTATACCCATATCTACAATACCCTAGAGGATATAAATATTCACTGATTTAAATTTAGCGACCTGGCCAAGAATAGGAAAACTTACTAGTGAATCATTAATGAATATCGATTTTATAAATCCACAATGTATAATATCATTGGTAACTTTGCAAACACCTTATAATTTGATTAGGGATGTAATATTTTGGATATTTTTGTGAATACTTAATATGCGAAACTTAAATTTAAATTTTCATGCTGTGGGGTAATCTCATAAACATATAAATACTTTAGACTGGAAACTACTGGTTAATTGAAGCATGAACAGGGTTCTCCCTAATTTAGTGCATTCCTCATGACCGACGTCACTGCGCTTTTCAAAACTCCATACATTTTTATGCAGTAGCATGCAAAAACAGTGGAGATGCAGGCATGATCTATAAGCAGACATATTTAAATAGATTAAATATACTATTAATTACTCAATGCGTACATCTTTCTCTGTAGCCTCTGTGTCGAGGATGTGGCCAAAGCGAGGGAAATTGATATCCCGACACTAATCATACTTAAGAATCGTGATGGACTCAAAACCCCTTCCGAAGCAGTTTTTAGAGTGTGTCTTTTGTCAGAGAGTGTAATCAGATCATTGCTTAAAACAGGTTTGGGTCCTAAATTCCCAGACCTTGCCCGGCTGCACAGTCTATCAAAGATTATAGAGTCAGGCCATCTCTCATTATTCGGTTGTGCTGAGCATGCAAGCAGCGTTGTGAGGGAAATAATCAATCGTTATGTGAGGATCCGGGCTCATCATGAGGCCGTTTTGAAAATGGATGCAAACACTCTGATTCGGTCCCAAATGACCCGCCTCCCTATATTCAGCCATGTCTGATAAGATTTGTCTTGGTAGATATACACCTACTAAATTATCAATTCATTTGGCCAGTCTGAGCCACTTTTATTTTCTCTACAGCATGCACATTTAACTCAATATTTATGTGATTGATTGGGCCAGTCTGGGCCATTTTTGAATCGACAAGAATCTTGCTTAATTTTTGAAGGTCTTTAACTTAACAAAAGTTTTTCTTCGGATTGATTGGACCAGTCTGGGCTGCATTTAAATCATCCATGATAATAGTTCAATTCCTTATCCCTATAAATATTTTATTCATGTCCTGTCACAAGCCAGCGGATTATTCCCACAAGGTGAGTTAAATTTCCTCTGCGATGTTCTGCCAGTTAATTTTCTTCAAAAATATAGTCTCAATACCCACCAAATGTTGGGGAAACACTAGACATCCAGGTCATATGTGAGATTATAAACCCTCAACGTTATTGAAGGATTCCACTGCTTATAATTTGTTGATTTTTACACAGATCGATACATGTGTATCAGGGAGGGATGTGTAGGAATACCATGTCAATCTTAGACCAAAACTTCTAGCTTATGCTAGTTTAATGTCTCAGTAAGATTGATCCAGAAGTAGCTAATCTTCAACAATATTATCATGCAAAATCCCTGAATCGATATGAAGAGCAAAGACTCAGTGTTCTGCGCTCAGACTTTAAGCCTTTAGTTGACACAATACATTTGAAATCAAACCATACTCAAGGACCATCAATATTATCCATCTTACGGTTACATGTCTGACAGTTGGAAAGATCAGATGCAGTTAATTCAGTGAAAATGCTGAGCAAAACCTTAAATTTACAATAGTCGATGCACCATTTTTCATACAAATTCTTCAGGCCAGAAACAGTTATAATGTAAGTTGTTATTGCACGGACAATATTTGATTTCACGATATACTGATCACACTTTATACTTAATTACTATATGTTCTATAAAATTCGCTGGTTATATCCAGTTGTAGTGGTCATAATTAGAAATAAGAAGGTCTTATATTCACACATTATATTTATGTGGAGATAACTCCTATTCTGGCCTATGCGCTACAGTGAAAAAAAAAGTGAATAGCGCAGTAATGTCGCGTCACTGAATTAGAGAGGACGCTCTAAGCCAGTAGTTTCCAGTCTAGAGTATTTATATGTTTATGGAACCAACTAATATCTTATCAGGTTTTCTTCAACAGGATCTGGAAATTTCTGACTATGGGATCAAAGAGAGGCCATTGTTTGGGTAAAAGAAAATATTGGCCAGTTTGGTGGTGACCCAGAATTATAACTATATTCGGTGAATCTGCCGGTGCATCCAGTGTGTCTGCTCAGATGATGTGTCCACACAACAAAGGGCTCTTCAAACGAGTTATCCAACAGGTAACTTTTATTTAAAAAGATATTTTAGATAGTCATACACATTTATGCTCAGGCAATCAAAACCGAAATTGCTGAAAAAACCTCAAATTTGTCATTGATCTTTCAGTCTGGCTTGCTTTTTGATGACTGGTGCTGGTTCACATCCCCTGAGCAACATGGGCTGCTTACTCAGCGAGTAAGGGAGATGGCCAAATGTGATGACGCAGAGTCATTGTATAAATGTCTGAAAAAGAAAACTCTAACAGAGATGACCGACATAATGAGACAAGTAGAAGCGATGTATATATGTATCTTTGGCATCCAGTGGCTGATGATGACTTTTTTGGTGCTGGTGTCATCAATCAGGATTATGACTTTCCCTTCCAGTGAGTATCACCTGTATCATCAATACCTAATCACACTGCATTGGATAAGCTCGAAAAGTGATAATGTCATCAGTTAAAGTATGGGTACATGGTAGGTTAAACTGTTTACAGACAAAGAGTATTTGATATTATATTGAGCGTGAAACAACCATCCTGGCCAGCTACAAAAAGTTGTGTAGAGCTTTTCCTCTCATACTACTTGTTCATAATATCAATATGAGCAAAGCTCTACCTCGAGCATCCAATCATTAAATGTTTCATGCAGAGTTGATTTACTGGCTGGCTATAATGGGCAGGAAGGTTTACTTACACTAGCAATACTCCTTCAACATGATAAACATCGCCATATCACCGAGAAGGGTTTGACATTAGAGGAAGCAAGGGAATATGTGGGCAGATTTTGTGAAATTCTCACCCCTGACTCTGCAGATGTTAGTGCTAACTTCATGATGGAGAACTATGGATTAGCATCTGAAGATGACAATAAAGCAAGAGCTTTGAAAATTGTTGAAATGTATGGTAAGTGACATGACTCTCTGGAAACTTAATTTATTGCTGCCCTTCGGACTAGCAAGGAGTTATCTTTACATGGGCAGACCCATATCTATAAATGAGTAGGCCTACACACGAAATCGCTCCATAGCTGTTTTCATTTAATTTATTTACAAAGTTGTCCAATTTTTGCTAGATTCTTTTTAATTGAGTTGTCCAGTTTTATGAACTGATGCTTTACCTATTTTAAACATGCGATTAAGATTAAGAATCACGATGATTGCATCTCTAACTCTAAATCTAGGGGAAGTTTCCTTTGGCGCGAATACAATCAGGCAATTAACAAAGCATAGTGAAGGCGGAGACCAGCACTCTACATATGGCTACTATTTCACTGAGGAATATCACGCAGAAGAGAACTATTCATTCTGGACTGTACCAGATTGGGCCAAAAATAGTGCTGATCATTCAGATGATCTCATATTCATGTTTGGAGGAATTCACTGCAAGAAGGATTACTCAAAAATACTGAGTGGTTAGTAAAGATTGGAAGTATGTTGTTCGAACTTAAAACAGGATTTTTGTCAACATCATTATGTAACCAAACTCGTTACATATCCGGATAACTGTTTTTATTATGCCTCTTCTAAAGTTCAAAGCTTGTATAAGCTCATTTCCTGGTCTATTTTGATGGTTCTAAAAATAGTTGAAAAATGATTAGGATCATCAATGACCGAAGCACTTACAAGAAGGATGTCGGGAAGCAATGACCCAATCATTGTTATCAGAATTGTTTTTCATTTTCTGATCTTCAAAATAACAGGTTCTCTACGATGAACATCATTATGTAAACATTATTTTTTAAGTGGATATCATTACTGTTTCCTGTTTCAAAGTCTGCCAGTAATGATTGGATCATTAAGCCTTATCATGCAGCCACAAAAATATTTTTGTGGCCGGCGACAAGGCTACAGATCATTGCTATCAGATATGTTTTTCATTTTCAAATAGATTAAGATCCAATTCCTATTTGCATCTGATATGGTTATCATGATATGACTCACAAAGAGAGTTTCCCGAAGGATAAAAAGCAGTTGAATGAAGCTTTTCGTGTTGACAAAGAACCAAATTCAAGACTCAAAACTTAAAGACTTAAACTTTACCATAGTTGCTGGTAGTGGTGTTCCATTATCAACCAGCCCCAACATTTATACCTTTACTGTGCAGTTCTGTTGCGCAATAAAGGTTTGGCCTATGCCATACAGGTGTTACAATCACAATGGGCATGTTGCCTAGTGTTGCAGCATCAGAAAGTTTTACTGGACTATGTTTATATTTTGTACTGTAGATTACTACGGGGGCTCATGTCCTGAAGGGGAGAATACACTTGATGTCATATGTCTATGACCTTCAGAAAAAGACCAACCACTGACAAACATACTTATGAGTATTTGGACTAATTTTGCTCACTCCGGGTATGTTGTTTATCCTTTGTCTTTTTTTCTGGGGTGCTTTTAAATGCTTGTTGGTAGCTTATTACTCCAATGAACTCCCTCTCCCTCAGTTCATTGATTAATCAACTTCCTTTATTTTCACAGTTTTTTTGATATTATACAAAGCAACACCTAGAATACACCAACCAGAAGAAAAGTGTCCCAAATATTCATATACGTTAAATCTTGAAATGTTTTCGAGTGATTTCTTTCATCTGAATTATTTTTAGGAGTCCAAATTCTCCTACAAATCTTCGTGGAAAAGTGCCTGTTTGGCCAAAGTTTGATTCCGAAACAAGTATGTTGATAGAGCTGAACAGTCGCTGTAACAAGGTGATAGATACGCCGATTAGATAGCGAATGCAGAGAATCATAAAATTAAGATACCAAATTTGAGACTTGTTGAGAGTTTTTTAAGGTGCAATATGAGAAGGTATTGTGAGCAGTGTCTAAATGTAGGCCTACACAAAATTATTTCAGAATGTGTTGACGTTTTTATTCAAGACTCCTGGGGAATAAAATGAGGTTTACAGCTTTTGGTGTCTCTTCTTTCCATAAACATATAAATACTCTAGACTGGAAACTATTGGCTATTTGATACAGGCTCAGTGTCTTCCATAGATTTAAATCTATGGTGTCTTCTCTAATTCAGTGACGCGACGTTACTGCGCTATTCACTTTTTCTCTGTAGTGCATAGGTCAGAATAGGAGTTATCTCCACCTAAATGTAATGTGTGAATATAAGACCTTTTTATCTCTAAATATGACCACTACAACTGGGTATAACCAGCGAATTTTATAGAACACATAGTAATAAAGTATAAAATGTGATCAGTATATCGTGCCATCAAATATTGTGTGTGCCATAACAACATATGCTATAGCATGTTTCTGGTCTTAACATTTGTTAAAAAATGGTGCGTCAATAACACTAGTTTGTTCCCTCGGAGGACGGTGGTGGTGGAGGGATATTTAAAAAGCTGTGTATCAAATCAGTTTGTACCTATGTATAGTCTATATTGAGCCAAGATCTACAAAGTTGTCCAGGGACCTAAGTCTTCAACAGAGTGCGGCTTCGTCTGATTCAAATTTTCTAAGGTAGGAAAGGCGGAAGATTTTTCTTTCGTCTGAGACTTCCTAATGTATTAAACAGAAAACGTTAGATTCCAGCTGCTGGTACTCAGAATTTGCAATTCGCACCCTATACCCATGTCTACAATACCCTATAGGATATAAATATTCACTGATTTAAATTTAGCGACCTGGCCAAGAATAGGAAAACTTACTAGTGAATCATTAATGAATATCGATTTTATAAATCCACAATGTATAATATCATTGGTAACTTTGCAAACACCTTATAATTTGATTAGGGATGTAATATTTTGGATATTTTTGTGAATACTTAATATGCGAAATTCAAATTTTAATAAAAGTTTTCATGCTGTGGGGTAATCTCATAAACAATAAATTCATATTTAAATAGATTAAATATACTATTAATTACTCAATGCTACATCTTTCTCTGATAGGAGGTTTCATAACCGTAACTAAGTAACTAGGCTGTAGCCTCTGTGTCAAGGATGTGGCCAAAGCGAGGGAAGTTGACATGCCGACACTAATCAAACTTAAGAATCGTGGTGGACTCAAAACCCCTTCCGAAGCAGATTTTAGAGTGTCTTTTGTCAAAGAGAGTAATCAGATCATTGCTCAAAAAACAGGTTTGGGTCCTAAATTCCCAGACCTTGCCCGGCTGCACAGTCTATCAAAGATTACAGAGTCAGGCCATCTCTCATTATTCAGTTGTGCTGAGCATGCAAGCAGCGTTGTGAGGGAAATAATCAATCGTTATGTAAGGATCCGCACTCATCATGAGGCCGTTTTGAAAATGGATGCAAACACTCTGATTCGGTCCAAAATGACCCGCCTCCCTATATTCAGCCATGTCTGATAAGATATGTCTTGGTAAATATACAGCTACTAAATTATAAATTCATTTGGCCAGTCTGAGCCACTTTTATTTTCTCTACAGCATGCGCATTTAACTCAATATTTATGTGATTGATTGGGCCAGTCTGGGCCATTTTTTGAATCGACAAGAATCTTGCTTAATTTTTGAAGGTCTTTAACTTAACAAAAGTTTTTCTTCGGAATGATTGGACCAGTCTAGGCTGCATTTAAATCATCCATGATAATAGTTCAATTTCTTATCCCTTATCCCTTATCAATATTTTATTCATGTCCTGTGACAAGCCAGCGGATTATTACCACAAGGTGAGTTGAATTGTGGTATTTTATCAAATCTTATTTCCTCTGTGGTGTTCTGCCAGTTAATTTTCTTCAAAAATATAGTCTCAATAGAGTCAATACCCACCAAATGTTGGGGAAACACTAGACATCCAGGTCATATGTGAGATTATAGACCCTCAACATTATTGAAAGATTCCACTGCTTGTAATTTGTTACTTCATTGTATATATGTACCTTTATTGTGTCAATGATGACAAATGAAATGTTTCATGCTGTAAAAAGATGAGCTGGTGGAGGATAAATAAATAAACACAGACCAAGATTGATCACTATTTGTTAAGGACGGATAAAACATTCTCTCTGAAAAGGTTTTTGCATCTGCCTGTTTGTAATGTCTCTAAGGTCATGAGAGGTTTGTCGATGGCAGTGGCTACTAGCCTCCATGACTTGGAGTTGGGGTTTCAGAGTTGGGGTTTCAGAGTTGGGGTTTCAGAGTTGGGGTTTCAGAGTTGGGGTTTCAGAGTTGGGGTTTCAGAGTTGGGGTTCTCAGTTATGATTATCCTTCCTATATCTCTTTCTATATTATGTTATAAAATTTCACACATTGACTTATGTTGACTTGACCAAAGTCAGGACAACTCCCAAGTCAAGTCAAGTCAAAGTCAATTTTTCGTTAAGTCAAGTCAAGTCAAGTCTTGTCTATTTGTTTTCGACATCAAGTCAAGTCAAGTCATAATTTTGTTAAGTCAAGTCAAGTCGTGACTCTGACTTGACTTGACTTGAAGATGACTTGACTTACCATGACTTGGACCCAGGTCTGCTGATTTGTGTTTTTTTATGCAACCAATAATTGGGTCTCACTGTGAATCAATTTGGATGATAAAGCTGATAATAAAATGGGTTTAAATTAAAATGGGTTTAAATGTTATAAATTTACCAGTTAGCACTGCTCTTGCAAAATTTTTCCGACAATGGTGTTAGTGACAGCTCCCTTTCAAAATCATTATTTTTTTTGCGTAGTTTTTGCAGAAAAAAAATGAACTTGACCACTCATACCACAAATCCTCAAAAATGTCAATAATGATAAAATAAAGAAGAAATATTGGTGAAATCTCTTGGAAAATATACGGTCAGTTCCTACAATTTTCAACACAGCCATGGTATAAGATAGATAGATAAGATTTTATTGGTTGCTTTCATCAAGGATGGAGCAAAATTAAGTGACTGATGGTGGCGCATTTATGGCTCGAATACTAGTTGCTATAAAACTATCATGGTATCTAGCTGTTCTAGTTTTTGCACTGATAAAAGATCGTCTACCTTGAATATAATATATATGATGATACAGATTCCCTGGAAATATCATAATCTGTCCCTGACATGGGAGTTTGTCTCACAGAAGTTCTGTAGAGGGAAGTTACTAGCTTTATACGAGATGTAGGCTAATAAGGATTGTTATGGCCTGAGGGATTAACAATCCAGATAAAACATGTTCAAAATATGCTCATATTTACGCATCACGTCAAGCGCTGTTTTTGGCTGACGCTTATTCCCTTATCAATCCATTACAGCGCAGCAAATCATACAAACTAAGAGGATTGCTGTCACATCAGGAGTGCCTGTGGCGTTTTACTCTTTTCTATACAAGATCATCCCTCATCTTTTGCGACTGGTTATGTTTGTACCATTTATTTAATAATAAAGTCTATGGTTTGTACCCTTTTTTAAAACTGTTTACGTAATACTCAGTTAACTTGTCCTGTCAAGCCTTGTTCCGTTGAGAGGTGGGGGATTCAATATAACTGCTGTAGAGATAAAAAGTGAAAATTGATTTGACGAAATGATTGTGGTAGAGTTCGCTCAGCTGATAGGAAGATTTGGTTTTCACGGCAATGGGAGTCTTCGGAGGGCTGTCATTACTTATCGATAAATCTATCAAGGTATTTGGATGTCTTCATTGGTCCGATTGCCAAACGATGTTCGAAAATCTAATGAAAACTATTTCTTCTAATTGAAAGTGGAGCAAGAAAAGCCCAGAATTTCCAGTAAGGCTGCACACTGACACCAAGATTACACTATAACCATGCGTATCTCTGATCGTTAGAGTCATTTCAGTAGCAGTACCTAACATGTACCGACCACCATCCCTTATTGAACACGGTTCGTCACACCGAATTCCTTACCAAGTGAATTAATTCACTCTCTATTGATCAAAGATATACAAGCAATAATATATCACGTTATCAGTGTGGTGAGGCTGTGTAAGAAAATAGAAACTGCTAAAATAAGGGTTCGCAATAAAATTCCTTTCCTGTCTGGTGGGCATGCTATGTTGTTGGCAGCACATCTGGTGATATTATTCACACATTTAATTTGCATTATAAAAGGGAGCCGCTCTCACATTGATTGTTGTCGTGCATGTCCCAATCAAAGTTACGCTAGTCTAAAAACTTTGATTGTTGAAATCGACGGAAATACGCCATGAATTTTAATTATCGATTTCCATTCATTAATGAAGTGAGGCCTATGAAGATGCCAAACTATTGGAGTACGAGCTCATTCGAGAGGTTAGTTGGTGAGTAGGAAACATTATCACCAAAATAAGTTATTCAGTTGTATGTCAGTTGTAGATTTTCTTCTTTGTTATGGTAAATATTGTTGTTTTTTTTATCTATCCAGGAGTCACGTACGCGGTCAATTGGTCAATCTTGATCCGCAGACCCTCCGAGAAAGAGAAAATCAAAGGCGTAGAGAAAAGGAACATCAGGTATAAATAACCATTCAAAGGCAAGGCAAAATAAGGCGGCCCATTAAGAAATATCTCTCAATAAGCAATTGCTCTCTTCACCCTTAAACTTTACTTGCAGCATTTTAATCAAAAACCTAACTATGAGTTTACCAACTTGATTAAGTTGTCCTTTCCTTGATATCCGTTCTCATGAGCTTTAATGTGTGAAGTGTTGGCCTTGTCACGCGACCCGCTGGAGTTTAATAATCACCAGCAAGCTGTGTGACAAGGCTTTTGAAGTGTGCCATAATTTGATGATCACTATTCTTTTGCTGTGATAGTTGCTAAACGTACTATGGTATTTCAATCTC
Source organism: Membranipora membranacea (assembly GCA_914767715.1). Classification (NCBI taxonomy): domain Eukaryota; kingdom Metazoa; phylum Bryozoa; class Gymnolaemata; order Cheilostomatida; family Membraniporidae; genus Membranipora; species Membranipora membranacea. The sequence continues at coordinate 12,962,312 of OU612065.1, read as the reverse complement.
TCTTAAAAATGGTAACATTGGTTGCAAATACACCACAGCTACAACCATCTGTTTATCTCATTGTTAAAATCACTCTACCCAGGTTACATCTGTAATGTCTGCAAAGGGCGTTCAGAATGCAATAACCAAACAGCTCTAATACAATGGAATAAGCAAACAGCTCTCATACAATGGAATTAGCAAATAGGGTTTGTTATTACAGATCAAAGAGCTAAGTTTAGTGCTTAGTGGCAGAGCCAATGCAGCGAGCTAAACAGGAAGCTGAGCTGATTAAGGCTCGAAAGAGACTTGAGAAATTACAGGCCGCTGGCCACGATATTTCTCATTTAAAAGCCCGCTTATGAAGGTGAGTAAGTTGTTGGTTGGTTTCTCAACTTATGGATCCATACTAGAGCAATTTATGTCGATTAATCTCTTATATTTTGCCATTCTGATTGAGGTGAAAATGTTATACATATTGTTTGGTACCATCTAGATTTCATTGTTCCATAAAATTGTCTTCAACAGAAAAGTTTAGTCCCCGAGTAGGCCCAATGGTAACAGAGCTCCTGACACCCCGCAAAGATGGGGCGCAAACATCACAGCACATTGATATACTGTCGCCCAGAACGATGAACTCTTAGGCTACACGTAGGACTGTTGAGCCCACACATGTTCCTGGTTTAGAGCTCTCTCCGCGCGGTGATAACTTCAATCATCACAGAGCTACAACTCATACTGGTAAGCTTATACATGTTCATAAACATCTTTAGACTAGAGAAAGATTTTCTATACCTCTCTGGGTAAATTAACGCAGTTATCTGACTTTTCTTAGCGGTGAAAATAATACTTAGGCCCACACATTTGCAATTTTCTTTTGTTTAGAAGACCTCCATATCATATTTTGTCAATGCTAACATGATGCATCGCCTAAATGGATGTAATCGCGAAATTGGCACCTCCTAATTGTAAGATTGATAAGCCCTAGATCGGTTTTGTTGTTCAATATTGCTTTATGTTCTGTCAGGTCACACATCTCTTAGGTCAAGGATAGATGGAGATTGATTCGAAAAGGAGAATCATAGACCTAAGAAAGAGTCCGGAGTACAGATAGATACTACTGTTCCACCTGAGAACATGAAAAAGAAGTTGTGACTGGGACAAGGAAGGTAAAAATGTGAATATATGGAACCAGAGGGGATCGAATAAATGTCCATTCTCACGTTCATTTGCAATTTTCCAAGAATCATTGAAGAAAATCACAGTACAGTTGCTTCTCTTGGTACTTTCAGGTGGATCCAAAACTGAAGAAACAAGTCAGAGTGATCAGCGGACCTAAGGCCCGTAAGCCTGTATCAGAGGCCAAACCCTGGTGCTATACAAATAATGGAGGCAAGAAGTTTACTGTCCAGTCTAAGCGTGACCCAAACTATGAGGCACAGCAGGATATAAAAGAAGAACGTAAGCAGGCCAGGACGGAACTTCAGGTAAACTGCAGGTAAAGAGCAATACTTTATTGTTTTAATGAATCCTGTTCTGGTCTTATTGCGCAGTGCTAGCTGTTTTTGGGATCTACCATTGTGAATATTTGAGTTCATTGGTGACTTTTCACTAGAGATTTCAAATACCATATGTGCAAATTTGCTCATCATCTTAAAATGTTGAGCTTACTGTAGTCTGCAGTTTTTTATGTTGGTTGTGATCCTGTGTTTGCAGACCTCCACAGGACGTAAACCTTAAGTTGTGGTGAGAAAGCTATTGTTATTTTTTTTATTAAATTCAGATTATTATTTTGAGAAAAATCTCTGCACTCAATAAGTATCACAAAATGGTGAAGCACTTAGCTGAAAAGATTCATTCAAATAATTTATGCACTAAGAAGACTTGTGTTGAGTTGCAACAAACGTTGAATGCCTTAGCTCTTTCCTTTTATGATTTGAAACAAGTATCTATCATGTTAAACACTCCTAACAACATGTTTTGTAAATTTGGCTTACACATGTGTTAGCCTAATTTTAATATGTCATAAATACTACAAAATAAATAATTAAAGTAAATTTAGTAGCAATGCATTGCTACTACATATATTTTGATTATAAAAACTGAGCAACAGAGTGGAATACAGATTCTTTAGTATATTGAAAGTTGAGGGTGTACATAGAGTATTCTCTTACGCAGGTTGAACAAATAGGAAACGTGTACCTGACGGTAGATTGACGGGAGCAAGTGAGGATTTTGGTGAGAGCTGTAACCGAGTCAAAGGTCATAATTACACGTCCCCAAGACACAAACTCAATGAGAGGGTGTCTCCAAGATCAACAAACACTCAACTGAGAATTTCTCGGTCAGTATGAGGCTATCAGTTCAGATTTTTCTGCTGAGGCTAAACAAGGCCTTGATCAAAGTAACATAGTTCTTTCATAGGATTGAATAATGTGGAGGAGCAGTAATTGAATAGAAATATGACTTTACGGTATTTGTGGAGATGAATAAACACGAAGAGCTACAATCGGAGTAATCCTCTTTTAATCAGAGAGATGGCTACTCTGTACAAGCGTGATATATACTTATACAATACTGGCAGCAGAGAAGGTATTGCAGGGTATCGTATGAATAATTAATTTTTCCTAGATTAAGTGAGGCATCACCGAGGAGAGGAGGGGAATCAGCTGTACCCCTGAAGTCTCACAGACCTCCAACTATATCAGAGACAGCCAGACATCCTGATATACAGTCTAACCGAGCACAGCAGAGAGTGTCAGGTATGTAATGTTTGTAATAACTAAAAGTAAAAGTCAGGAATATCTACTCTCAATTGACTTTTTTAACATCATGATCCTCATAATAATAATATTTTACATCTATGTGAGTTCATTCGTGTATTGATATGACACATTAATATTTTGGGTGTCTATAATGAGGTTGTACACATTGCAGTTCAATGCTGTATGGGCACATCTTTGCTTACATTTGGCAAACTTGTTAGCTCCTTAAGTTATGAATTGCCCGTGCCTGAACACTTGAGGATTTCTCCTGTTGAAGGATATAACTATATCCGTTCTGATGCCGTTCTGAGCCTGTCTAATGCTCAAGAGCAGCCTCCAATGTCCCGAGGGGCCACGCAGGCTGCCATGGCGAGAGAGGCTTACTATAAGAGTATGCAACCGGCACAGTATGGTGTCCACATGCACAATATTAGAGATGTTTCACATCAACAACAAGCCTCCAGATATGAAAATCATGCCAAGGTTTGTGCTGTTTTTTGGTAATAGCACGCTTTTGAGTTTTACCTGCTTGTATCTGTTATTAAACCCTTTAAACCCGTAATACCCCCAAAAAAGTTACATGGATAAACTCATAAAATTGAGTTTAATGATAATTCATAACCAATTTGCATCACTTAGCTTGACTTTAAAATCTCGTAATTGCTTTGATGTAGCATAGTAATAATATCTAAATTTTTCAGGATCCCCTGTATAATCCATCCGTAGTTACCAAACATCCGACCGAACGACAGCAGCAGATGCTTGATTCTCTCCGCCAAATGAAACAGGTAAGATTATAATTAAAAGGCCAACAATAATTATTACTGTTTTTTCTTCTTTGATGAAAAAATATCCTCGTAGTGCAGCTAAGTACTGGCCATAGAGAATATAATGACTCTATGGTACTGACACAACTCGTTGTTACCAAACAGTGATGAATCAATCAGAAGGGAGAGAGAAGAAAACACCTGATATTGAGGTTCTTTTGTACTTATATTCTTCTATTTACTATATGAGCATTACTGCTGAATTACTTTCTTAGTTTATTTTTTTGATATTGCTATAATAATTGTCGCATTATGTTACAGGGATTTATGGCGATGAGAAGGGAAATCGAGTCAACTATCAACAGTGACGATCTCTACAACGCCTATTAGATCAGCTTCTATTATTTTATCATGCAGTTTAAGGTGCTAGGTAGTAAAGCGGACGTTCGTAGAATTGAAATAGCTGATGGGTGACATTTGTGTTTTATGTTTTTCTGTTTGCTTATATTCATTAGGTTGTGAATGAAAAATAAAATAGTTACCCATTCCTAGCATAATGTGTACTATGTCGGTTTTTGCTAGTGCTACCGAAACATGATGAAGCTAAGAAGATTTAGACATTTCTCAGGTTGTCATCTGATGTGTAACAGTGATACAATCATCGAAAGCTGTGAAAGTTCTGTGAGCTTGTGTTTTGTTGATGTAGGTGATTTGTTAAGTCACGCAGTATAAATAATAGTCTGAATGATGACAAGTCAAGTAAAAAGCTTGCGAAATTTAAGCATGGTGGACAGCTTGGAGGGAAATCTGTTACATTCAATGACATCAAACTGGATTTGTTTCTCGGTGAGTTGTTTCACTTCTGCGAAGTGTTTTCTCTTTTTTTTTGGGTACTTTTTATTGCAAAATTCATAGAAGCTCCGCTGAAACCTGTGTGGTATCACGGTGGTTTACAGTTTACACGCCTGTAAATATAATAATAAGCTGTTGTCTGCTTATGATCCTGCTTTATGAAACCCATAAACAATTTTTTTTAACCTGTTATTTTTTATGGCAGGTGTCAGATATGCCCAACCACCGATTGGTGAGCTGATATTCAGTACGCCTTTGCCCTTCACTGAGTGGATGGGAGTGATTGATGCTTAAAAACCAGGAAGAATTGCTCAGATCGGATAGTGAATGGCAGTAAGTCTGGCCAAGTCTACACATTAGCTGTTAGCATTATTACACTTTATTTGCCTGATATTTACCAGTAAGGCTTCAAATCAATCGGGATTGAAATTAAACTGAGAAAATGGATGAAAACTAATTAGCTCTCGCTTTTACTCATTTAGCCCACAGCCAGGCTTTAATGATGTTCGGGATGGCGATCGTGGCTGAAGGTGGTCATTATACCCCTTAACGACCGCCTACGGCCACGAGCGTCATTTCGATCGCCGTTACGAACGTGGTTTCGAAAGCCATTTCGAACGCCATTTGCAATGCCCTTTCCACCGCCACTTCAAACACCACATCAAACGCCATTTCGAATGCCATTAAGGGCTGGCTGTGATTTAGCCCAAGGTGTTAGTGACTAATCTTTCATAGCTTGTCTTGACAAGCTTTGTTGTGAAGAGGGACAAATCCCCCCACAACAAACCGGTCCCAGGTCAAGACTGGCTAAATCTTTCAATACCTCATTCTATGCTTGTCATTTCGAAATTAATAGAGTTGTCTACTCTTCCCGCTTGAATCAGGGAATAAATGCATTGTTATCAGGTTACAATATTCTACAGCAGGCACAGAATTACAATTTATAACAGCAGGCAAACTAAAGAAGGCCAAAGAAAGAGCAATTTCACTGAAAGATTATAAGAAGAGTCTGTGTAGAAGCAGTGTGCTTTAGTTTAGTTCATTAATTGGCAAAAGTATCACCTATAAACTATAATAGTAATGTCTTCATGTGACACTTTAGCATTTTCCACTGAATCAATCCACTCCTTATATTATTTATTATCTTATTTAACTATCCTTCCTTTATATTTGCAGTTAGACCAAAGGGGGAAAAGGAGAAGTTCTTACTTACTGTTACTCCTTAGTTTTTACTTTTAGTTAGACCAAGGTAATATAACAGTAAGTTAATCTACTTTGTCTAACTAAACTACATCATCATCACCTTGGTGTCACCTTCACATGCTTTACTACTAACTATAGACTATAGTCTCAGTAACAATAGTCAGATTGTAAGTGTTATCAAAGGGTTGCAGTCATCAACTTTAACTACAAACAAGTAACAGTACTCCTTGCTACAAATTACACAACATATATACACCTCTATCCACAGGCCTTTTGTCGTTGGTGCAAGTCCAGTGGTCAAGTGCCCCAGCGGTTGAGGCCTTTTCTCTCTCCCCAAGGTAATGAGATATTTGGCTAAAATCAAAATTCAAACTGCTCTCACATTCCATCAGTGGCATATTTTGACAAACAAATGATTGATTCTGATAGAATGACATCTAAGTAGTCTTCAAATCTGTATGGTTGTAACATTCAACTCACCCTGTACATAGGAGAGATAAAAGGTTTCGACCACTGGGGCAATCGACCCCTGGACTTGCACCAACTGGAGAAGTCCGATGCCTCCATCTTTATAATGCCTGCTGCAACAATGGCTGCAAGAGGCACAGGCAAGTTGATTGGAGGTACAGTAAGGTAAGAGATTAAGAAGAGTGGGGAGGGCTGTTGTGCTGTAAATGTGTATAATGGCCATCCGCCACACATCTCGGGGCCATCTGCTTATGGCTCTGGCAGTGCTAACTTGCAATCAATTTCACCTTGGATCAATCTCGAATTGTGGCTGTCACAACCCTGTCTGTATGGCAATTCGGCAACTGTTGGTCGCCAAACACCCATTCGGATGGGCTTTTGGCAGTTCTATTTGCTGTAACGAACCTATCGGGATGGCCTTAGAGCAGTAATATTTGCTTTAACCACGCCAACTGGATAGGTTTGTCGCCCTGATGATGAATCGATTGGCTGATTGAGGGTCAGTATCCTAATTTTCATCATTGGTTCGAGGCTAGAGTTAAAAGAATACTTCAACTGGTGAGAGTCCGAAAATACATAATAAAAATGAATGAAAACTGGCCGAATTGTATAGGGGTGTGAAGATTTTGTGCGCCACCCATTGTAAAATTGTGGAAATTAAACCATTGCAGTATAATAGGTCTCCCCAGGTTATCCCTTTCAAAATGATGTAAATGAATTATTGCCGATCAAAGTCATTGACTTTGATCGGCGATAATAAAGTATATATATATATATATATTAGTGTCATCAGGACTGTCTACCTACGTGTAAGTGAGAATAATCCCTTTTTTTAGGAAAGCTACGTATGAGAGAGTGGTTCAACCTACGAACCAAACCAGAACAAAACAGCCACCAACTCTACTATTAAAAATAACACCCCAATAAAACGTGATACAAGCTTGTACCATGGTTCAAACATGTAGATACATGGAGAGAAACAGCTAAAGAGTGTAAATTGTGGGTCTGTAGCAAAATTAAGGATGATGTGCTTGGCTTGCAAGAATGTGATGACAATCATTCAAAATGTTACGAGGGACAAAACACCAAATTAGCCTGGTCAAACTCTTCAATTACAAGGTCAGCATCAGACACTCTCTTCCAAAATCTGAAGAGGTTAGAGAGTCCGATCTGCCAGTGGACACACTGAGTAGATAAGGGATAATGAGTCAATGGCATTTCGAAACCAGTTCATGTCAAGTGTCATATCAAGCCTCTACAGCTGGACACATTCTCGTGCGAGAAAGTTACCTTTGCATGTGGACCACTCGCGGAAAACATACCACATACTACTCAGTATAGACAACTCATAATTTTGACTGCAGTTTTATTTGAACCACTGATAATCTTCTCAAAATCTCGACGTTGGCTTTTCACAAACTGAGTGCTCATATTTGAGCTGAAAAAGCATCAGTCATAGCGATTGAAACAACTGGGTATTGTATAATGTATTAAGCATACTTTTCAGGTATCTTTCCTTTAGGAGGTGAAATAAATTGACAGAGGCACTAGATTTGATTGAAGACCAAATCAAGAATTTTGATCTGCCTGCCAACCAGAGACGATGGAGAGAGGGTAAGATCAGGTTCTGCATAGTTGTGTTCAAGTGTGGTGAGTGGCAATTTCATTTGGAGCCTGAATATCCTTGTCAAAAGACATGATGTGTACAGACAAAACTTAAAACACATTCTTGATAACGTCCAGTGACTTTCGGTGTATGTTGTCATAATATAGTTACAATATTGTTGCAATTGTCTACTCCTTGATATTAAGAAGACAACTCATCCATGTGTTTCAGGGGAGATAGCAATGGTTAGACGGGCTGAGAATTTTCTAAAGTAAAGTTTTAAATGACGCCCACCTAGCTTAACCCTAGCGAGATATGGACATTATTTAGCGAGGTTGGTTTATCCAACGAGTCTCTAACTCCTTGGTGTATCACTAGGCCTCATTTTGTTTCTTGCTATTTGTTAGGTGTATGTGACGAGGGAGTTGGAACTCACATTCTGCAGTTTTTCTGGAGCTGCACCTACAAAAATTTCAGCTACCCTCTAGTGTTCTTTGTCAGTAAAACAGCCAGCTACTTGGACATCAGCAGCAAGTTTTTTTGGGATCGAGTCAGATATCTGATGTCAGCAAATCTGTCAGTGCTTGCAACCATCTTTGATGGATCACCCTCAAACAGAAGATTCCAGATGAGGCTTGTCTATCTACCCAATTCCTCCTCATAAAGTAAACCTGGAAAATATGGCACACTTCTAAGAGCGTATGTTTAAATCCTTATTCCTAAACTGATCAACTGGGGGTTTTCCATCATAACTCATGATTTGAAAGAAATTGCCATAGACAGTGTTGTGTGTTTTGTCTATGGAAATTGCAATCTCCATTAATTTCACATACCTTTGAACAGTACAGTTTGTTTCCAGGAATTTCTTCCCCTTCCTAACTAATCCCATCTGGCAAGAAATGTCATAAGCGAGAAGAGAGAAGATACCATTGTTCTGTCGGATCCACCTCAGCTGGCAAAAAGGTTCTGGTCAGTTCAGCCATAGTTCACTCCATTTATTGCTAAACATGTAAAACTAGTCTGAGCAGCCTACAAGGTACATCATATCAATGTGAAAGGTATTCCTGACCAGGATGACAGGGAGTATCTCAAAGCAATACAGAAATGCTATGTTCAACTGTACCGACAAGAAAAACTGTACCAGAAAGATGATTAAAAAGGATGAAGAGGTGACATGGGCTCATATCGAATTAGTGGAAGACACAGAGAGGGACATTGGCTGGAGTCGACATGCATACCAAACGAATTAGTACCTAAACAACTTTACAAAGATGAAGATTCATCTGATGGAAAATGAGAAACCAGATTCTATTTAGATATAGTATGAAGTATATTTGTGCCAGCTGAGCCTTTTTTAAATCTCAATGTGTCAATGTGGTAAAAAGACCAATTTGAAAATCTTAAATGAGCAAAATTTTAATTTATTTCGTCAACTACTAAAAACATCAAACTTTGTGAAGATGCAATTTTCAACAAAAGTTCTTTGAGTATGTCTATACATACACACACACATTCTATTGATCTAATGATTTATTCCAGAGATATCTATACTTTATTCATTCAACAGGTGTTGAACACTGCGGTAGCAGCTGTGCTAAGGCGTGTAAGCTTCCTACAGACTGCAATCCAAGTTCCGTACTGTTCCGACCTGTAGGAATTGGTGAACACTAGACAACTCGTAAGAGAAAAAGAACTCTCACAATTCTGCAAGGTGAGCACTTTATCGTCTCCTCCCAACTTACTATGGAGTCAATTTTGTAGATTGTAGATAGTGATATCTAAGCTCGCAATATCTGAACTTACTAATAGTCTCTCTTTGCATGTTCTAGAAGCTGTGTCCTATTCTAAAGTACTTTGAACGCTGGGATAAGGACAGGTTCACAGCTGAGTATCCCGGATACACTAACACAGCAGAGATACCTCCTGTAACCACATTGAATGATTGCCGCATCACCATCAGCGGGTTGAAAGCTTTGTGCCAGAAATCTGTAGATTTTGGTCACAGATTGATACCCCATCGGCTCACTCAGGAAATTGTTGAGAACATCTTTGGCAATCACAGGCAGGTTAGTGGATCAAACTGCAACATGACTGGTAAGTAACCCTACATTGACATTGACATTTGCCGATATAGAGTTAGTTGAAATGATATCAATTGCACATCCCACAAGCTCGGGGCTGATGATTATATAAATAACAAAAGAAGTTACAATACCCCTGAAAACCCCATCAACCATATTATAACCAAAATACTCATTCATTCGTCACATGGATCATGAGTAAATATTTCAATATTCTGAGTTCAGTGTAGTTATTTCCTTTTTGTCAGTTTCAATGTACGCCTCCAACACGGTAAACATATCATCGATGAATGTGGTGAAAGGATGTTATCACTCTGACTGTGATAAAGTTAGTAGTAGTTCTTGACTTGTTGAAAGGGACATCCTAGTGGCGACGGCGGGTGCGTAGGCGTTCAGACTCCCCTGTTTTCACTAGGGTGGCTAGCCCGCCAGCAGTAGGAAAGGGAAGAAACAACTGATAGCTAAAGGTGAAGATAAAATTTGAAGTTGACCAAAAACCTGAAACTCATCATATTGGTTTTAGAATTCTTTGAGAAGCCCATTTTAGGAGTCTATATCTGGTGTACCAACCAGCTTGCTGGGGATAGAAATCTCCCTCGAGAAATTTACAGAGACGATGCTGCTCCTGCGTGTGAATCACTTACTAAAACTGCTGTAGCTGAAATGGTAGCGAGATAGAAGAAAGAGGCTAATAATTGTTATTTTGGTAGACCATAGCTGGGCACTTCACGATTTAAATTGGTTGTTTTAAGATTTTTCTTTTCTTTTGATGATAAGCATTTCATGGTCGGTCATAAAGTTACCTTGATCCTTCGTCAGGTTGCACAGCCACATCAACTGTCTTTCTTGCCAGAATTGATGACTCTATATGCATGCCATTACAACCTATGGCTTATGAGTCCAAGTGATAAAATCGGTGCATGTGTACAAGTAGTTATGGTGTGTGTTGTAAAAATACTCATGTTATAAGAGAAGACAATAGCCGATTATGCAAGTGGAGTTAGTAGTTGTGTTCTCTTGAATAATGGGGAAAAGGCTGAAAACATCAGTCAAATTTTCTGCATTCCACCAAAACCATTCTTTGTTCGTATCACAGAGGCGAATGCAGACTTTATCTCCTTGACAGCAGAGTCAGGCATGGCAAGGAAACCAACAACCAGCTCAACAACTTGAAGATCACCAATATCACCAATCGGGGATGGCTGGGATAACAGCAGAGACGCCTCATGTGCCTGGTCTAGACCTCATGGAGGAGTCTTACAATAATAATAATAACCTAAACTCGTCAGAAGGACAGCTTAACGGAAATGAAGATGGTGGCCAGATGAGGTATGTTAATCATATATATGCACTTAATACAACCAGTAAGATGTGTACCTTTTACTGTGGCTGACAATTTTATCCTGATTCCTGGCACTCAATTCATATAATAATAATAATAATAATAATAATAATAATAATAATAATAATAATAATAATAATAACGGTAATAATAATGATAATAATGAAAACGATAATAATAATAATAAAACATTTATTTTCAGCAACAGCTCATCATCTCTAGTGTTAAAGCTCATCTCTAATGTTAAGCTATATATCAGATCAGACAAAAAAATTAAATTGGCTCTGAAAATAGCATGAGTCTAAGATTTAATAGATGGCAGAAATTATAGTCCAACTGAAGATTTGTAAAATAATAATTCTATTGAAATTAGGGGTTGAGCATTGAAAGCTCGTGAAGTCATGGCATCACATTTCTGGGGATGTCATTCACATATTCCTTTTCTTTATTAACTGAAGCCTCCCTCACTTTGATTTCTCCGTATCAAAGTTTAGCTAGTATAAAATGTTTAATCGACGGAAAACACCAGAATTTATAAATATGGTATTTCCATTCAAATCAGATCAAGTAAGACCACTGAGAAGCATTCCAAATCATTGGTGCACCAGCATTTTCGAGAGGTTAGTTAGTGAGTAGGAAAAATTATCACCATAATGAGTTATTCAGTTAACTGTTGATGTCAGCTGTAGTTCTTAGGTTCTTAGGTTCTTAGGTTCTTAGGTTCTTAGGTTCTTAGGTTCTTAGGTTAATATAATGTTAGGACATTGAATTTCTTATCTATCCAGGAGTCACGTACGCGGACAACTGGTCAATCTTGACCCTCAGACCATCCGGGAAAGAGAGAACCAACAACGGAGGGAGAAGGAACATCAGGTATTAATAACCTAAAATAAATATTCAAATCACTACTAGACGTGTTTTGGTCCCAGATTGTCAGGTCATATTACACATATATGTAATACAGCGAAACATCTTACCTTGAGCTTTATCTCAAAAGACTGAATGATTAATTGGATTCACTCATGTGGTATAATAAGAATATCTCAGAATTAATCCCAATCCGTTCTTTACATAAGTTCATATATCGGTACACCTTCTTGTTGAGTTGCTGTCTACAATATGATTTGGAATTTCGGAGTTTAATCTCAAATATAGATGTATCTGTTGCTTAGCTAATACAAGATTCACAGAAAATGTTTTTGTATATATCAAGGAGTATATTAGGTATCAGGTTGAAGAAAAGGAGAGACAAAGAGCTGAAGAGCTTCTCAGACACCACCGAGAGCAGGCAGAAGAAGAAGCGCAATTTAGGGCGCTTAGAGATGATGAAATGATTCGCAGAGATTCTGCAAGAGAGAGAGCCAGAAAAAGAGAGGTCAGAAAATCAGTCAGATTATGATGAAGTAAAACAGTGCAATGTTATCATGGAGGAAATATAACGCGTGGCTTTGTTTAAATCGATCAGTTTTGTATTTAGTTATAGATTTACGATTTACATGAGAATGAGATAAGATAATGAGTAAAAATATTGCGCTCATATTTGAATGTATATATATAATTGTTCCTCTGTCAAGGTTCCTCAGGATAAACAGGTAAATTAACGATAAGAAAGCAAATTAAACCGGCCCGATTTGGATTATCTATGAGAAGCAATTGCCCTGTCAACCCTCAAACTGAACTTCCAGCATGAACCCTCACTATGAGTTTACCAAGCTGATTTAGCTGTCCTTATCCTTGAAATCTGATCTTATGTTAGCCTTGTCATGCAACCTGCTGAAGTTTTAAATCACCAGCGAGCCGCATGACAAGGCTTTTGAAGTGCACCATAATTTCATTTCATTTCACTACTCTTTTGCTGTGTTAGCTGCTTGCTGTACAATTGCGTTTCAACAATCTCTCTAAAAAGTTTTTACATTGGATTCACATACACCAAAGCTGCCACCATGTGTCTCCCATTCTTAAGTTCACTCTACCCAGGTTGCGTATGTTATGTCTGCAAAGGGCTTTCAGTATGGGGTAACCAAACAGCTCTAATGCAATGGAATAAGCAAATAGGGTTTGATATTACAGGCTGAAGGGCTCAACAGAGCCAATATTGTTGCCGAGGCGATGAAAAAAGCGAAGCTGGAAGCTGAGCTCTTGAAAGCTCGAAAGAAACTACAGAAATTACTGGCTGCGGGCCACGACGTTTCACATCTAAAAGCTTCTTATGAAGGTGAGCAAGACTTGGTTGTTCTCTCTAGTTATTAACTTATAGATCCATACAAGCATGTAAATTTTGTTGATTTGTCTCAATTTTTTCCATTCTGATTGAGGTGAAAATGTCTTACATATTGTTTAGTTACACTAGATTCCATTGTACCATAAATTTCCTGTTGCAGAAAAATTTGGCTCCCAACTAAATGATATACTACCACCACCAAAAGATGAGCCTCACACATCCCACTACACTGAAATACCGTCGCCCAGAGTGATGCACTCTCGTGCTAAGAGTAGGACGGTCGAGCATACCCCTGTACGTGGTTTTGAGCTCTCTCCGCGCGGTGATGGCTTCCATCATCACAACGCAACAAGAACTGGTAAGTGTACACGTATTCATAAACATAATTGAACAATAGAACGGTTTTCTATACTTCTCTGGGTAAATTATAACTTCGTTATCTGATTTTCTCATAGATGAAAATAATACTTTGGCCATCCTCACGTTTGTAATTTTCGTTTGGTATCATATTTTGTCGATGCTACTTGATGCATCGTCTTAATGGTTGTAATTGTGAAATTGACACCTCTCCTCAACATAAGTCAGATTACCCTAGATTGTTCTGTTGTTCAATTTTTACTCTATATTATGTCAGGTCGCACATCTCGTAGGTCACCAAGAGAAGGTGATAGATATGAAAGGGAGAGATATAGACTGGTGAGAGAGTCCAGTGTACAGACTGATACTCCTGTTCCACATCAGAGAAAGAAAAGAACAGTTGTAGCGGGGACACAGACAAACAAGGTAGTAATGTGAAAATATGGGATCTTGAAGAAATTAAATAATGTCCATTCTCACATTCATTTGTGATTTCACCCTACACTGCAATGAATTCTAGTAGATAATGACAGGTTTCCTGAATTACACCAGTTTCTTCTCTTGGTACTTCCAGGTGGATCCCAAATTAAAGAAGGCAGTGAGACCTAAAGCCCAAAACCCTGTATCAGAAGCGAAGCCCTGGGGGTATAAGAATAATGGAGGAAAGAAGTTCACTTCCCAGTCTAAGCGTGATCTGAACTATGAGCAAGATGAGAAAGAAGAACGTAAACAGGCCAGGACAGAGCTTCTTCTAAAGCAGGTAAAGAGCAATGCTTTATTGTTTTGATGAATTCTGTTCTAGTCTTATAGATCAATGTTAGTTGTTTATGTGATATACCATTGTGAGTATTTGAACGTGTTCATTGGTGACTTTTACTTTGGAATTTTAAATACCAACTCTGGCAATTTGCTCATCATTGCTAACGTTCAAAACAATTCTTACCCTACACCTGTGGTCTGCAGTTTTTCATGTTTGATGTGACTGTTTTTACAGACCTCCACCGGGTGTAATCCTAAAGTTGCGGTGAGAAAGCTATTGTGATGTTCAATAATCTCAAATTATTCTTTTGAGGCAAATCTTTGCACTAAATAAGGACCACAAAATGGTGAACCACTCATCAGTTTCTTAAATTAATCATTCAACTAATAAATGCACTGAGAAATTTTTTGGCACTGAGAAATTTCATGACTTCGCTTTTTAATTTTATGATTTTGAAATGGTCTATCATATTATACACTGCTAAAAAAATTCCTTTTAAGTTGGATTACACATGGCTACTACCACTACTACTACTCTAAAACTTTGAGTATGAAAATTGAGCAAAATAGTGAAACAGTGTTACTTCAGTATATTGGAAGTTGGAGCTTTTCATTGATTATTTTCTTATGAAGGTTGAAGCCAATAAGAGGCACGTTCGTGATAGTAGTAGGTTCACGAGAGCAAGTGAGGGTCGTGCTGAGTGCTCCCGCAGAGCCAAGTCCCCAAGGCACAAACTCGATGAGAGAGTGTCTCCAAGATTAACAAACACTCAACAGAGAATCTCAAGGTCAGTGGGAGGCTCATCAGTCCAGAACCTTCATTTTTCTACAGAGGGTTATCATGGTTTAGGCTTAGGTTCATCGTTCTTTCATAGGGTTGAATAATGTGGAGGAACACCAAATGAATAGAATTATGACCTGACAGGATACAACGCAAAGAGCTACAATCGGAGTAATCCTCTTTTAATCAGAGAGGGGGCTACTCCATGCAAGCTTGGTATAGAGTTCTACAACACTGACAGCATATTGTATGAATAATTCATATTTTATCTTAGATTAAGTGAGGCATCACCGAGGAGAGGAGGGGCATCCCAAAAGTCACACAGACCTCCAACTATGTCCAATCGAGCACACCAGAGAGCATCAGGTATATAATGTTTGCAATAATTTTTTGAATCTGTTTTTATTGAGATTTTCATGAAATAAGTGTGTTATAACAAACGAAAATAACATCTTTTTGACCTCATATGCAAAAAAAGAAAGATATATACACATATGCACAGAAATAATAATTAGTTGGCAGAATAAGTTTTACTGTATGTGCTTGGTTGATAGATATTACGCTTTACTAAATGAAATGAATTAAAAGTAATGTCTGCTCAGGATAATATTATACACTAAATTGAATTATTTTCGAACATCATGATACATAAAGTGTTTTACTTCCATGTGAGTTCATTCGTGTATTGATATGACACATTGATATTTTGGGCGTCTATAATGAGGTGGTATGAAGTTGAAGTTTAATGCTGTATAGTGTATGGGCACATGTGTTCTTACATTTGGCGAATTTTTTTATCTCCTTAGGGTATGATTCTCCAGTTCCTGAACATTCCAGAAATAGCCCTGTCAGAGGTTACAGCTTTGCCCGATCGGATGAAGCTCTGAGCCCATCTCATGCTCATGAGCAACGCCCCATGTCACGAGAGGCCACACAGAGTTCTTTGGCTAGAGAGGCTTACTATCAGAGTAGGCAGCCTGCTCACAATAATAGAGATGTTTCACGTCATCACGCCAGATACGACAGTCATGCAAATGTACGTACGGCTTTAACATTTACATTTCACTTGCTTGACGTTGTTATTGTCCTATTCTTTATGAAAAGATGTTACAAAGAAAAACACATCAAATTGAATATTGTGATATTTTGCCACCATATTAATTGCCACTATTCTTAAATATAACATATGCAAGTAGCTTTGCTCCTCTAGTTGTTTTGATATAGCATAGCATCGTAATTTTGCTTTACTTTTTTCAGGATCCCCTTTATAATCCAACCATTGTTACCAACCGCCCAACTGGGCGTCAGCGGCAGATACTTGGTACTCTCCGCCTAATGAAACAGGTACAATAAGTAGGTAAATAGGTAAAATAATAAAACTTTAAAATGGTTTTAGAGGATGACTGGCCTGATTTTTATCCAAGAGGCTGACAATTACTGTGTTTCTGCTAGGATGAAATAATACCCGTAGTCTGGCTATGTACTGACACAACTCCTTGTTACCAAACAGTGATGAATCAATCAGAAGGGAGAGAGAAGAAAACACCTGCTATTGAGGTTCTTTTGTACTTACATTCTTCTATTCGCTACATCAGCATTACTGCTGAATGTTATTTTTACTGATATTTTTTAATTTTTCCATAATAATTGTTCACATTGTGTTACAGGGACTAATTGAGAAGAAAAGAGAACTAGAAGCTTCCATAGCTAGTGATGAAGATTTGTTTTACCCTTGATGCTAGGCCGAGGCATCAAGGGTAAAAGGGGAGGGGGCAGGAGTCTGTTGGGGGGGGGGGGGTGGCTCAGACTAGTTCTACCCTATTAGATCTGATTAGTTTCTCCAATTATTGGATACCTTAAAAGGTGCATGATATCTTAGCTTATAGCTGATGGGTGCAAATTGTGTTGTAAGTTTTTTTTGCATGTTTTTGGTTGTATGTTTTTGTTGTATGTTTTTTTGTTGTACGTCTTTTGTTGTATGTTTTTTGTTTGTTTAGATTCTTTTAATTGTGAATGAAAAATAAAATAGTTACCGATGCCTAGTTTAATAATATGCGACCATCATTGTGTACTATATCGCTTGTTTGCTAGTGTTTGCTCAAACATGATGAAACTAAACAATTCTTATAGGATAATTGTATGCCTGTCAATCTCAGGTTGTCATCTGATGTGTAACAGCAGCATTTTTGTGAGATTATAACCAAGATAAGGTTGAAACAATCATTGAATGCTGTGAAAGTTCTGTGAGCTTGTGTTTTGTTGATGAGTAGTGAATAAGTAAAGTTACTCAGTGAATAATAGTCTGTATAATGACAAGTCAAGTGCTGGTGACATTAAAGCATGGTGGACAGCTTCGAGGGAAATCCGTTACATTTAATGACATCAAAATGGATTTGTTTTTTGGTGAGTTGTCTCACTTTTGCGAAGTGTTTCTTATCATGCTGTTATATTATTGCACATTCATTTAATTGAAACTGATTCAGGTGCCTGCAACTATAATGATAAGTATTTGTCTGCTTCTGATCCTGCTTCATGAAATCCATAAACATTGATTGAACTTATTTCTGGCAGGTGTCAGATATGCCAAACCACCGATCGGTGAGCTGAGATTCAGAAAACCTTTGCCCTTCCCTGAATGGGTGGGAGTGATTGATGCTTTAAAACCGGGAAGAATTGCCTCTCAGATAGTGAATGGTGGTAGGTTAAATTAACAGTTCATTCTCCACAGTTCATTCTCCACAGTTCATTCTCCACAGTTCATTCTCCACAGTTCATTCTCCACAGTTCATTCTCCACAGTTCATTCTCCACAGTTCATTCTCCACAGTTCATTCTCCACAGTTCATTCTCCACAGTTCATTCTCCACAGTTCATTCTCCACAGTTCATTCTCCACAGTTCATTCTCCACAGTTCATTCTCCACAGTTCATTCTCCACAGTTTTGGGCACCCAGTTACATATGTCTAACTAAATAACCCATAACCGTGAGTTATCTTGCTGGCATTGGTGTTTCCAGGCTAAGTGTAAAATCTTATATTGATAATTTGTAGCCAATGTTGGAGATGAGGATTGCCTTTATCTCGATATTACTGTGCCGGCTGGCTTACCGACTCAGACTAAGAAGCCTGTCATGCTGTGGATACACGGAGGATCATACTGTAGGGGCTCAGGCTCTCATTACATAGGTGCTCCTTTAGCTGTTCATGGTGATGTCATTGTAGTTACTATCAACTACAGGCTAGGAATTCTGGGATTTCTCACAGATGGACAGGGTGAGACGTTTCCGAAGTGATATGTGGTAGGGGTTTGAAGCTTTATGGAATTTTCCTGGCTCCTCGTGTTTAGAGCCTATGTGAAGACAACTATATATTGGTTCAGGGCTCAGTACCTGCATAGGCACTAGGCACACCCAATCAAAAGCTCTGCACCGGTAGAATGATTCCGGTGCGCTGCGTTTGAATGAGGCCACTCAGTTTTAATAGTTCCGCTGGACATATGATGTAGAATGAACCGACTAATATCTAGTCAGGATTTAATTTAACAGGATCTGGAAATTTTGGACTATGGGATCAAAGAGAGGCCATTGTTTGGGTGAAAGAAAATATTGGCCAGTTCGGTGGTGACCCAGATAAAATAACTATATTTGGAGAATCTGCCGGTGCATCCAGTGTGTCTGCTCAGATGATGTGTTCACACAACAAAGGTCTCTTCAAACGAGTTATCCAACAGGTAATTTGTGTTTAGAAAGATATTTTTACTAACGTTTATCTGTATGCTTACATTTCTCATTATACAAATTTATGTTCAGGCCATTAACCAAAGTTGCTGAAAAAACACTCAAATTTATCATTAATCTTTCAGTCTGGCTCGCTGTTTGATGACTGGTGCTGGTTCACATCCAACAAGCAGCACAAGGTGCTGACTCAGCGAGTAAGGCAGATGGCTGAATGTGATGATACAGAGTCATTGTATAAATGTCTGAAAAAGAAAACTCTAACAGAGATAACGGACATTATGAGACGAGTAGAAGCGATGTATGATAACTCCCATATGTATCTTTGGCATCCAGTGGCTGATGATGACTTTTTTGGTGCTGGTGTCATCAATCAGGACTACGACTTTCCCTTCCAGTGAGTATCACCTGTATCATCAATACCTAATCACACTGCATTGGATCGGCCCGAAAAGCGATAATGTCATAAGTTAAAGTATGGGTACATGGTAGGTTAAACTGTTTACAGACAAAGAGTATTTGATATTGGATTGAGCGTGAAACAGCCATCATTTGAATCGGATATGGCCAGCTACAAAAAGTTGTATAGAGATTCTCCTCTCAAACTCATGATATCAATATGAGCATAGCTCTACCTCGAGCATCCAATCATCCAATGTTTCATGCAGAGTTGATTTACTGGCTGGCTATAATGGGCAGGAAGGTTTACTTACACTAGCAATACTCCTTCAACATGATAAACATCGTCATATCACCGAGAAGGGTTTGACATTAGAGGAAGCAAGGGAATACCTGGGCAGATTTTGTGAAATTCTCACCCCTGACTCTGCAGATGTTAGTGCTAACTTCATGATGGAGAACTATGGATTAGCATCTGAAGACGACAATAAAGCAAGAGCTTTGAAAATTGTTGAAATGTATGGTAAGTGACATGGTTCACTGGAAATTTAATTTATGGCTGCCCTTCGGACTAGCAAGGAGTTATCTTTACATGAGTAAACCCATATCTATAAATGAGTACACACGAAATTGCTCCGTAGTTGTTTTCATTTAATTTATTTACAAAGTGTCCAAATTTTTGCTTGATTCCTTTTAATTGAAGAATGGCCAAGAATTGTCCAGTTTCATGAACTGATGCTTTACCTATTTTAAACATACGATTAAGATTAAGAATCACGATGATTGCATCTCTAACTCTAAATCTAGGGGAAGTTTCCTTTGGCGCGAATACAATCAGGCAATTAACAAAGCATAGTGAAGGCGGAGACCAGCACTCTACATATGGCTACTATTTCACTGAGGAATATCACGCAGAAGAGAACTATTCATTCTGGACTGTACCAGATTGGGCAAAAAATAGTGCTGATCATTCAGATGATCTCATATTCATGTTTGGAGGAATTCACTGCAAGAGAGATTACTCAAAAATACTGAATGGTAAGTAGAAATTGAAAATATATTATGTTGTTTGAACTTTTACAGCTTTTTTGTCAACATCATTATGTAACCAAACTCTTTACGTATCCTGATAGTTGTTTTTATTATGCCTCTCCTAAATAATTGAAAAATGATCAGGATCATCAATGACAGAAGTACTTACAAAAAGTATGTCGGGAAGCAATGACCCATTAATTGTTATCAGAATTGTTTTTCATTTTCTGATCTTCAAAATAACAGGTTCTTTATGTGAACATCGTTATGTAAACATTATCTTTTAAGTGGATAGATGATAGATCATTACTGTTTCCTGTTTCAAAGTCTGCCTGTAATGACTAATGATTGGCTCACTTAGCCTTATCACACAGCCACAAAAATATTTTTGTGGCCGGCGACAAGGCTACAGATCATTGCTATCAGATATGTTTTTCATTTTCAAATAGATTATTATCCAATTCCTATTTGCATCTGATATGATTCACAAAGAGATCTTCCCAAAGGGTAAATGAAAGGCTGAATGAAGCTTTTCGTGTTGACAAAGAACCAAATTCAAGACTCAACAACGTTTTGAGAGTGACTAAGGCTTAAACTTTTAAACCATAGTCGCTGGTAGTGGTGTTCCATTATCAACCAGCCCCAACATTTATACCTTTACTGCGCAGTTATGTTGCGCAATAAAGGTTTGGCCTATGCCATACAGGTGTTACAATCACAATGGGCATGTTGCCTAGTGTTGCAGCATCAGAAAGTTTTACTGGACTATGTTTATATTTTATACTGTAGATTACTACGGGGGCTTATGTCCTGAAGGGGAGAATACACTTGATGTCATATGTTTAGGACCGTCAGAAAAAGACCGACCACTGACAAACATACTTATGAGTAGTTGGACTAATTTTGCACACTCGGGGTACGTTGCTTATCCTTTCTCTGTCTTTCTGGGTGCTTTTAAATGTTTGTTGGTAGCACATTACTCAAATGAACTCTCTCTCCCTCAGTTCATTGACTACTCAACCTCCTTTATTTTCGCAAATTTTCATATATTATACTAAGCAACACCTAGAAGAAAGGTGATCCAAATATTCATATACGTTAAATCTGTCAAATGTTCTAGAGTGATTTCTTTCATCTGAATTATTTTTAGGAGTCCAAATTCTCCGACAAATCTTCAAGGAAATGTGCCTGTTTGGCCCAAGTTTGATTCCGAAACAAGTATGTTGATGGAGCTGAACAGTCGCTGTAACAAGGTGATAGATACGCCGAATAGACAGCGAATGCAGAGAATCATAAAATTAAGATATCAAATTTGAGACTTGTTGAGAGTTTTCTAAGGTGCAATATGAGAAGTCATAAGTAACATGAGGTATTGTGAGCACTAAATTATTTCAGAATGTGTTGACGTTTTTATTCAAGACTCCTGAGGAATAAAATGAGGTTTGCAGTTTTGGGTTTCTCTTCTTTCTTTGTGTTTGTGAGAAGTTCATTATTTGTTGGTATCATTGTATTGTATTGCTGTTTCCAGAGTTTGCGTAATACATGAGCTTATAATAAAGTCATACTGATTTGTGTTTTTTTATGCAACCAATAATTGGGTCTCACTGTGAATCAATTTAGATGATAAACCTGACAATAAAATGGGTATAAATGTTATAAATTTACCAGTAAGCACTTGCAAAATTTTTCCGACAATGATGTTAGTGGCAGCTCCCTTACAAAAATACTACTTGCCCAAAAGAGACAAACTTGACCACTCGTACCACAAATCCTCAAAAATGTTAATAATGATGAAAAAAAGGAAGATATATTGGTGAAGTCTCCTGGAAAATATATGGTCAGTTCCTACAATTTTCAACACAGCCATGGGTCCCATCTTCTTCACTGGCGTCCTGATTGGCAATCTCTCTGACTACGCAGTAATAAACGGGAGAACTGTGTGAACTGTAGTTGTCTCCTCTATTAACAGTCTAAGTAAACGTTTAGAGATATTACCAACCCAAGTCATAATCTCTATTCAATAAGATAGATAGATAGCATTTTATTGGTTGCTTTCATCAATGATGGAGCAAAATTAAGTGACTGATGGTGGCTCATTCATGGCTCGAATACTAGTTGCTATAAAACTATCATGGTATCTAGCTGTTCTAGTTTTGGCACTGATAAAAGAACGTCTACCATGATTACAATATATATAATGATACAGATTCACTGGAAATATCATAATCTGTCCCTGACATGGGAGTTTGTCTCACAGAAGTTCTGTAGAGGGAAGTTACTAGCCTTTTACGAGATGCAATAAGGATTGTTATGGCCTGAGGGATTAACAATCCAAATAAAACATGTTCAAAATATGCTCATACTTACGCATGATGTCAAGCGCTGCTTTTGGCTGACGCTTATCAATCCATTAAATGTCCAGCAAATCATACAAACTCTGAGGGTTACTGTCACATCAGGAGTGTCTGTGGCGTTTTACTCTTTTCTATACAAGATCATCTTTTGCGATTGGTTGTGTGTGTACCCTTTTTTAACACTCTGTATTTACGTAATACTCAATTAACTTGTCCCGTCAAGCCTTGTTCTGTTGGGTGGTGGAGGGATTCAATATAACTGCTGTAGAGATAAAAAGTGAAAATTAACCACTGATTCTTATGTGGTAGATTTCGCTCAGTCGAAAGGAAGATTTGGTTTTCACGGCAATGGTAGCCTTTGGAGGGACGGCATAACTCATTAATGAATCTATCAAGGTATTTGATGTCTTTATTGGTCCGATTGCCAAATGATGTTTGAAAATCTTATAAAACACTTTCTTCTTATTGTAAGTGGAGCAACTAAAGCCCTAAATTTCCAGTTAGATTGTGGAAGAAATTAAAAACTGCTAAAATAAGGGTTCACAA
Source organism: Membranipora membranacea (assembly GCA_914767715.1). NCBI lineage: Eukaryota > Metazoa > Bryozoa > Gymnolaemata > Cheilostomatida > Membraniporidae > Membranipora > Membranipora membranacea. Next base: position 12,939,068 of record OU612065.1, on the reverse strand, counting down.
TAAAATTCCTTTCCTGTGTGGAGGGCATGCTATGTTGTTGGCATCCCATGAATGATGAGAAAACATGATTTTAATTTCTTTGATGAATTCAATGGTTTACTCAATATGAGGCCAATAAGTAGGTGATACATCCCCTTGCTATGCTGCCCACTGGTGACCATATGCCAAGGCTGGTCTATTTAACCAATGAACTAGGTTTAGTTCATTGATTTAACTCATACCATATCTTATCGATGTCAACAGCCTGTTACCGAAATAAAATTTCAGCCATCTCATTAACCTCATATCGTTTTCATGTTTTGAAAAAATGTGCTTTAGTTGGCTAGAGTTCTCATATACTGTTGACTGCTGTGATGATTTTTCCTCATACTTTCATCATGACTATGTTATATACTGGTTGTAAGGCTGCTCATTATCCTGGTACAAAGGGAATTTGTGTTTATAACAAACTATGTTTTGATACAAAGGATATTTGATAAACAGTTATATTTCCTTGATGCATCTAGTATCTACTCCGTCGTAATTTGAGATATACTGGTACTGGTACACGGACACCAGAATAATTGACTTGTAAGCAATTTTATACCTTATGTGTTGGCATGCGGTAGTCCGTGGTAGTCCTTGTTACACTGGTTTGCTCTTAAATTATGATTTATCTGTATCTAAACTGAGTGTGGGTTGGGGAGGGGAGGAGAGGGGGCAGTCTGAAACAAGAAACTGACCATTTTTGTGAACAAGTATACTATGTTGATTTGATGGTATATCCGCACTCTGACTGTGGTTTTATAACCTGTTTATTTGTAGCCCCCCCCCCCCATCCTGTCTGATTATCCTTCTAGTGCATATTTATTATGGGTATGCTTGTAATCCTATGTTTCTCTTTGGTAGCCCAAAGGTAGTAAACAACTTTTCATGGTGGTTGATAATTACACAGAAATGTAGAACATCTTTCGCAACAATCATAAACAACATCAAATTAGAAACTATAATCTTGGGTCTATAAACTATCCTTCTAGAGGTTCATGAGGATCATGAGGGTACCCGGCCATAATGCCATGGTCAAAATGCCATTGGGACAAAATGCCAGTGACATAATGCCATGGCCATAATGCCATGGCCATAATGCCATGGCCATAATGCCATGGCCATAATGCCATGGCCATAATGCCATAGGTGATAACACCACTGCACACTATACCAATGCCAAAACACCAGTTGTGTCAAAATACCAGTGGATAGAACGCCGGATTGGACATAATACCATTTGGGACAACATACCATATCCCAAAATACCATTGCCATAATGCCAAAATATGAACCAAAGGAGATCAAGCCACGCTGTATTTACTTTGCTTAGTTATAATTACAGCTGTGAGTTGCTCGGTTAGAGTAGGAGGTGGTTAAGCTAGTTAGAGCAATCTCCTTCACTGTTCAAGTCTCGAAGTTTCTACCTTTGAATTTTGATGATGCCTGTGGTTTGTTGGGCCCTATGTGTACTGAAGGCTAGTGTGTGTTGCTGAATTTGCATAATCATTATGACTGTTCTAGAAATGGCCTTCCCTCAGATTTTTGTGTATGTTTAACCAAATTTGTCACTTTGTCAGTGTCTTGGCGCTAAAAAAGATTGTATTTTCATGCTAAACTGCTCATGAACAGGATTTTTGTACACTATGTTTACTCATGCTAGCCTTCATGACGCCAGTAACAGCATCAGTCATAGTCTGAGCCCCCCATACTCTTGCCCCCCCCCATCCGACGGCCAAGCCAAGCTAAGAGCTAAAGTTGGTCAAATCTAGAGAGTCAATTAATTTGCCATATCCCGCAGAGTTGGCGGCACAATATTTGGCTGCAAATTCAGCAACACACACTAGCCTTCAGTACACATAGGGCCCAACAAACCACAGGCATCATCAAAATTCAAAGGTAGAAACTTCGAGACTTGAACAGTGAAGGAGATTGCTCTAACTAGCTTAACCACCTCCTACTCTAACCGAGCAACTCACAGCTGTAATTATAACTAAGCAAAGTAAATACAGCGTGGCTTGATCTCCTATGGTTACATATTTTGGCATTGTGGGCTGTGGCAATGGTATCTTGGTTGTCACAAATGGTATTATGTCCAATCCGGCGTTATCTCCACTGGTATTTTGACACCACTGGCGTTTTGTACAACTGGTATTTTGGCATTGGTATAGTGTGCAGTGGTGTTATCACCTATGGCATTATGGCCATGGCATTATGGCAATGGCATTATGTCACTGGCATTTTGTCCCAATGGTATTTTGACCATGGCATTTTGACAGGGAATCATGAGGGTATCTACTCTAAGCTCTCATACTATTTCGAGAACAGGGACGATGCACAAGCTGTTCCCATAATTAAGATTCAAAAGCCACCAATGAGAGGATAATTTTATGTCAATCCCTAAAATATAAGAGAATTCCGTGAATTCTTGTTTTGATATTACCACTTGGTTTCTCATTCCTTCCTACTCATCAGAAGAACACTTACAGAGTTAACAGAAGCGAGAGGGGACACTGGCCTTCTTACATTTGTTGTTGACTTACGGTCTCATGTTGAGCTGATAGGATATAGGTACCACATAATCTGCCTCAAATACGCACGCGAAAAACCCTCGGTGTAAAATATACATTTGTAACATATTAATTTGGATGCTGAGAGGTTTTCAGCCTTAATTCTGACCTATGTATCGAAGTGGCGCACAAATGAGAACCTCTGGAAAGGCGTCTTCATTCCATTAACTGTGGCTCAGCGCATGTTCCACGAATAATGATGTGGTAAAACCATAACCATCTATGATAAATATTAGGCTACATTTTATATGCATGTGGGTGACAATTAGCAGCCCCAAATGGATATTTATAGCTATTACCTAAAATGTCATATTCATCATAGCGAGAAATTACTGGGATTAACAACTATAATCATACAGCAGCTGGTCGGCCTACTAAGATCTTACAAAACAGCCGCAGTACTAATTCTGTACTGATTATTGCAACCCAGAAATAATTGCAGCTCAAAATGATATATAAGATCTTTGTGGTTGGAGAAGGTGCCGGGCGAGCGAAAGGTTGATACTAGGTTTTCATTAACTCCCTGGCTGAACTGAGTCACAATCGCCGGCATCTCAATTTTAGGAGTGTCATTGCCATCCATCCTGCTATCACAGTAACACAAAGGGCCCGAACCCATACAAGTGCTGAATATTTATCAACTGCGGAAAAAAGCAGGTGTGTGCGATGTATCAACTGTTGCCACTTCCTATTTTAACTGTTTCCACTCCCCACCTGCTAGTATCAGAAGGAAGGAACACCATTCAGTGCCAACAGCTAGACACGCATATCACAAGTTACGGTAGGCCGGTATCTAGGTCTGTGGTAATTGGTAACAATTGAAAAATATCCTCAGTTTTTTAGGAGCAGCTTTTACTATGTATAAGAAGGATAAATAAATGGGATGAAATATTTTTCCGCCATTATCCTGCAACAATTCTGACTCTGAGGGTTATTCTTTGTTAAAACATTTAACCTTGTAGTAATAACCTGATTAGTGTCTATAAGTTGGTAATTGCTGAGACTGACCAATCTTGACCAGGCATTATGTACTGTCAAAATTCTCCATGTGACATTTTACAAGTTACTAGTTATTATCTCAGATGGCAGCGCGTTAATCCTATGTTTACAAAAGACAATCGGATTAGAAGATGATCTGAAATGGCATTCTGTGCACTAATCTGCGTACCAAGTTTGTTATTACTCAACTTTCATTGTAAATACAGGTGGCTAACAGGCTAACCCTTTAAAACTTGCTAGAAAAAGATGTCAGTGTAACTTTTTCTCCGATCAACTACAGTCATGATTCATACAATCATCCAATCGGACATCTAACATTTAGAACATCACAAACATATGCCGCGATACCACCAGCTGTACCTAATCTAAGATGTAAATTCAAATTCTATACGCTTATTGCAAATTTTCCTGAAAAGTTATCATCAGAGTCCATGTTTCAGATATTATGGTGGATTCTGAATCAGCAATAGTTTCGTTATGTGAGAAGGCTCCACACGAGCCTATAACATACTGGTATTTATTTTAATATGCACATTTTATATATATAAATAATATATAATATTTAATTTATTAGCGAAGTCCCTCAGTTATTCGTGGCTCCAAATCTTAATCTTATAGCTTTTGCGGATCGATAATGTGAGTGAGGTCTTAACTTTTTATTTGAAATATTAACATATTTGAAGAACTCATAACATCACAATTGGAAGGAAAGATGGCCGACTAGGTGTCTTTAATAGCTTTTCAAACTTCTAAATATAGAAATCTAAATATCTAGGTTTTATTGATTGCAAGGCAACTTCCAGGCCATTGCGAGGCCTAGAGGATTTAGTTTCCAGAGATTGTTGGATTTTCGAGATGTTGTTACCTTAGTTTTCATTGCCGTTCTGGACCTGTCTTTGAATCTGACACCAGAAGATACTACATGTCCTACATGTAAGAAGATAAAGTCTGGTCAACCCTATCCATCTTCCTATACAACACTTTTGCCGCAACCAAATCTAATAAACTTAACAAAAACCGTGATCTTAGTTTTTCTCTGGAGAGCCAGCTCTGTGTTTAAATGTCCTATGGAGCTTGCTTCCATGTATACCTTTAACCATGCCAAGTTTGAAGGTCTCTCAAAAGACAATGAGGTTATTTATGAGTTGCGGCCTAGGGGCTTTCTGCCTGGGATGGGGGCTTTTGAGGCTGTTGAACTGGGGGGGGGGGGTGCCGACAAGGTTGTCAAAATTTGAGGCTGTCAGACTTGGGAGGGGGGGGGCAAAAGTTTGGGGGTGTTGGAACAAGTAGCAGTGCAGTCCCATTCTGCGCATGCTCAGCTCTGGGCATGAGCTGATCTCTGCAAAATTGAGTCTCGGAATTCCGAAGCCATCTGATTGGCTACCTGCTATAGTGGCACACTCCCCAAAGCGTGCGGAATTGTCAGCAAGAGTTATCTTCTACTGTCACTATTAGCTAAATTCGATTGGCAGTTCATGCAGGGGGTGTCTCATTTTCTCTGACCAAAATTGCAATCAGAACCCAAACTAAACTCATTGTTCTTGCACATGCGCAAATTAAAGTTACGCAGGATGCATACTTAGCCTTACGACATCTCTTTTGTGGTAATGATAGCCTAGTTTATCAGTGATCTACATGCCCAGTCAGATCACAAGAGTCAGTATGGTGCAGTCCATGGTATCAGCATTATAAATATACCTGCAGTCATGTTGTGCATATGTAATAATCAAACCCACACACTTATTCTTCTATTCTCATTGGAGGATTCCAGTGTCACATCATACTAATCCTTCAATAAAATTTAAATGAATATAGGCATGCACTGTATCACAAAATGGTATAATTATTGTCACATTCTTTTTGTTGTCTCACAGCAGTTAGAGCCTCTATCACGCTCAGAGCATGTGTGTGACACTGGCTTAACAGGCGTCATTCTAATGAGGGATCATTACAAATAAATTCAATACTTATAATTTAACTCGAGCATCTTAATAAATCTAGTTTTATCTCTACATATCTTTTTGATAATCTGTCCAGTGGGAGACTGGTTCATCATTGATTCATTTTGAGGGTTGCTGAGAGCGTGTGATCTTCGGAGACCGTCACTTCCCCACCCTGCTGACTTCCCCTGAGTACGATATGGAGAACGAGGTGAGTTTAATATTACTGAATCAGGACATTTCTGTTGCATCTAAATTTGGTATATCCTATTCCCTTCCAGAAAATTACTGTCAAGCTACCCTGCAATAGGATTGGAAAGAACACACAGGTCGCTTCTCGGCCTATTGGCTAAGATCAAAGTGTCACTGCCAGTGGCCGATTAGTGCCAGTTCAGTTTTGGCAGCTCGCTGCACACTTATGATTAGGAGGTCCTCTATGGCCTCACCTCTAGGATGCATTCTAGTTTTCTAGGATGTATCACATTCTCAGTGTGAGGATTAGGGCACCTTGTGTCCCTCTTTAGGGGCAGCCCAATCTTCTGTTTCTTAGCAAACAGCAAGAACATACAGGTCAAGTCGGAGCAGTAATGACCGATGAGAATTAATATAGCACCAGAGATAGCAAAAGATAAAATACAGTGAAAAATCTGCCAATAAATACAGATCTAGATATAATATACGATCTCTGATCTATCGCATGAATTGTATAACCAATATGACTAATATGCGCAATTTGTGCCTGAAAAATTTTGAGAGACAAGGTTGTTCAACAGGTTATTTTGCTTGAACAAGTCCAAGATGGCCCTTATCTTATTCGCTCCTGTGATAAACATGTTTTTCATATATATACACTTTTTTTATTTGGCAATATCATTCTGGACGGATGTTTTCCATAACGTGACAAAGAGATTACGGGAAAAAAGAGAAAAAATGTCAACAATTTTTGTTTTCGGTCATTCCCTAAGAACACTTTAATCAAGATGTACTCCCTCTCACTTAATTTCGTTTCCAATAAAATACTTTTTAATTTGGATGTGGTGCTTAACTATGGCTTGTGTAGGTCACTTCGCTCAAGTTTTTTTTCTCATAAGATGAAATAATAAAAAATGAAGCCCTTGCAAGCAATTTTTGCCAACCTGTCAACTAAAATCTAGATCAAAGAATTCAATTTTAATTATTTATCCTGTGAGAATCCAAGGATACCAATGCTAATCATGGAATTATCATAATTACTATTAATCACCCCTCTACATGTCTGGATAAATCCCCCCCCCCCCTCCGCCACCTGATCCTTCAGGATTACAGAGATTCCAAACACATTGTGCTGGTTTCTGATTGGCTGTAAATCAGAATCAGACCACTTATGGTCTTTCTCTAACCATATTTTATTTCGGACCCCTCCACATGCGCTCCATCCGTGGGATTCAAGATGACATAAATTATAACCTTGGCTCAAGATATTTGGTTACATAAAGAAAGCATTAGCAGAGAGTAGGCTATAAGAAATTCTATGATGGCTTTGATTTAGATCATTTATATAATTCTGCTTTCTGACTCACTATAACATATTTTACACAAACATCTTTAGCCAAACTTCAAAGATGTATTATAAATTCCAGGTCAATTTAATGCGTAGTTTGTGCTGATGATATTACAATACTTGATAAAAAACCTTCCCTTCTTAACGAGTATAGTAGGGTATTGTGGTATAACAATAAAATATTTGCTCCGCTGAATGAAGTGAGGAATGCTAAAATAGGTCGGTCACTGTCCTCTACTCATGTTACCGTCTACTGTATGCCAATTTTGCCACGCGATCGCTGCATGGAAGCTTTGGTACTGTTGTACCAATGAAGTTCATGAAGTTCAATGGAGTTCATTGGTCGTACTTAGTCAAGATTTTAACTGTGAAAAAATTCAAAGCTGCCATCTGTAAAAAATGTTGATACAATTAGAAAATGTCTGTTGACTGTGCTGCACATGCCCCAATGAACTCGCTCATATATACTGTAAATCATTGCAAGGGCTGAAATTCTTCATGAAAAAGGGCTATATAAAATAAGCATTATCATGTGAGCAGGAGAGGACTTCATTTGTAGATGAATTCAGCTTTCATAACATATATAGATCTGTATAGATGCACCAGTTTATTGGCTTTGTACAGAACAGGCAACTCCATACCACTCATATTAATCATATCTGAGAAAGGGGGACGTTATTTAATAATGGTATTATGAAGTTTTACGACAAAGAGCTGTGAAATTGTCACTTGCTTTAATCTTGCCTAGGTGCAGCAGTACATAGTGTGTGAATAAAAATGCTTGAGGCTGTTGGTTTTCTTTTACATATGAGTTGAAACCGTCAGGTTCATTTATGAATTGAAAAAAAAAGAAGATACCAGTGTATTGTAAAGCATTATTCCGCGAATCCGCGCTATAAATATATCATAGACCAAGTTCCAAATGGTAAACTGATCTCCACTGTATTCTCACTGCTTATCATGTGTACAAATTTTGTGTTTACTGATCAGTGATCAGGCCATGGGAGCAGGAAAACATGCAAGGATTCATCAGTCAAACGTTCCAAATCAAAACAAGTTGGGTCAATTTTCAATCTTATTTGATCATACTGTTTTTTGACAATGATAAAATTGTCTCATTATCAATTTAGTCTTTGTCCTCAATAATGGTGATCATGTTCATGAAGGAGGAAAAAATTGGTAATCTCTCTTCCCCCAAACCAATTGTGTAATCCAAGCTCTCGATAACCAGGCTGTTATCTGATTTATTCTACATAGTTTACTACAGTCAATGAATCACTATTGTCTGCTCACTAGGATAAAAAGTGGTTAATAATAATATAAAAGCGATAACAAACACAACCGAAAACTAGGACAACCATGTTATTTTGCCCATTGCAAGGTCATGCTGAGAACACAATGTTTTCGCAGTTATTTTTTCCGGGTTGATATTTTTTAATCTCGGCCAATATGAAAAACATGTCATGTCATGATATATGATATATTATAAGACTATTTATGGCCAATAAAGATTCTAGGCATATATAAAAATTTATAATTATCAGTCATCAAATCAAAATAAATACAACATTAAAAAATGAGAGATGAATTTGCATTGGTACAGGCAGGCACTACACAACCAATGATCTGGTAATTTATTAATTATTAATTAGTTTTTAAATAGTTACTTGTCTTCAAATAGGCAGGGGGTGAATTTGGGACACTGCAATAATGAGAAATAAATTTGCAAGGACATAGTGTACAGTGAATTGATGAGCAAAACATTCTAAAGTCCGATATCTTCGCCGGACCAATATTTGGGTCGAGTTTAGTTTGAGTGCTCAACCTCTGCCCGGGTTCCTCATTGAACCATTCCATAACCAATCGATCCCCACCATGGAGAGTTTGGTTCATGAGAAGGTCAAGCTTGTTGCTAGTAGGCTGGGTCGGTGATTCTTTATTCCCTTTAAATTATATTATTGTATGTTTAACATAGTCATTCAATAAGTCGCGGATTTTGATTCAATGTGATTTCGGGTAAAATGGAAAGAACAGGCTTATGACTGATTACTGATGATTTTAGCATTGCTGTTTTATTTCCTCTTGTAGAACGGTACCGTCGTACAACATGATTCTAACGTAGAGATAGGTAATGAAGCCGAAATACCTCCTCCCTACAGTGAAATACAAATGGTAAGACCGAAACCATCGAGATGGTGTAATGTCATAACCTTGAACTAATGTGGGTGATTGTCAATTGCAAAGAAAAGACAACACAGGTCAGGTATTTTACGCACAGAAAAGGTTTAGCTCAGTGAAAAGTTAGACCCAATTTTAAACTAGAGAAAAGAGGGATGTACATTAAACCTTGAGATGGCATGTTTTATTGTTATATATATATATATATATATAATTATTATTTATTATATATCATTATATAGAATGACAAAAAGGAGAAAGATGAGGATGATGACCCGTGGGTTGTAGCTGACCTGGTAGATAATTCTGTGCCTTGGTCCGGTGAGTTGAAACAGTGTGTACAGCAGTTGTTCCTTTCTGTTATTACTATGTAACCATGGAGTTAGAGAAATACTCATGATGGCTATGCATCCATAAGTCACATGTCAGTGCCAGAGCCACATAAAAATATTTGCGACTGACACCACATATTAAAAAACTGCCTAAATCCCTTCCATCCCTGAGAAAAAAAAAACAACTTTTTCTCTTTTATTTACTCAAGCACTTATGACTATTTCAGAGCTGAACACATGCGGTAGAGTGAAGCGTGTGTTATGGAACTACATATTCAGACAAGTTTTACTGATAGGGCTGCTGTACTTGTTCATCTGTTCACTGGACTTTCTCAGTTCTGCTTTCAGACTGATAGGTGGTAAGCGATGTGGAAAATAATTGATCATGATTTGTCTGCAGACATATGCCTGAGAGTAATTCTATGGCTGAAAATATGCAACAGGAGTGAAGGAAACAATTACAATGATCATAACAGCACAACATTTTATCCCTGTAAAGCTTTATCTCTGAGGCAGGCAAATTATTGGCCTTCAAACACTGGCAAATACATATATGTGTTGCCTTTTTTCTGAGTAGTCTCATCATAGGCAGGGTTGCCCCCCACATGTCCACACTGTTTATCCAGGTAAAGCAGCCGGCAAGGTGTTTGCTCAGAACGATATCTTCAACAACCCTGTGGCAGGTTTGATGATGGGAGTTTTGGTGACAGTTCTGGTACAGAGTAGCTCCACTTCAACATCCATTGTTGTATCAATGGTGGGAGCTGAGCGTGAGTATAACATTATTAGTAAGGCTTCATAAAAAATTCTGCCAACCTCCCATTACTAGGTTAATGAGATTATGATAGATTTATGAAAGGATTACAGAATGTCCTATATCTGTGTCATACCTCTATATAGTCTAAGTGCTCAGATGGAGTCAATGCTAAGTCTTGAATATAAATTTATACATTAAAAAAAGTTATACAAGCAAATTTATTGTGACAGAAACGGCATGAGATCCTGCTAACCTCACATACCAGGTCAATGAGATTATGATAGATTAATGATAGGATTACATTTCAGTACAGGATGTCCTATACCTGGGTCATACCTGCACATATCTTTAATATTAATTAATATGTTAATGAAAAATGTTATGTAAGTGAATTTATTACAACAAAACCGCACATATGCGCATTAGTAGTGCCTGCAAATACCATCATAATACTTATTAATTTATTGATGTACATTACTATCTTGGTTTTTTTTACATTTCGAGAAAAGCAAATAATAATGCTGTCCGAAAGAGTGACCCCTATTGTTGTCTAATACTTCTAACTATTGGCTTCAGCAGCAGTTCGTCACCACTTACAGACCTACAGTATTCAAATAGATTAAGTTTAACTTTGTTTATACAAAAATTGTTTTTTTTGCAGTTTTGACAGTCAGAGTCGCGATTCCAATCATCATGGGAGCCAACATTGGAACCTCGGTGACAAATACTATCGTCTCTATGGGCCAATCAGGTGACCGGAATCAGTTTCGTAGAGCATTCGGCGGTGCAACTGTCCATGACATGTTCAACTGGTTGAGCGTAATCATCCTGTTACCTCTGGAGCTCATAACTGGTGAGTGACCTTGCGTACGTCTGATTGTGGTTCGCCTTTGGATTATTGCTCATGCTGTCTAATCAGACATTGACATTTGACAGATATGTTCAGGAGACACTTGGCGCTCGGCACCAGGAAATGCTTTCCTGACTAAGCTACATGAATAATTACTGACACTCAAATAGTGCTTGTTCATTAATAAGTTCAATTGCAAAGGAGAGGCAGTAAAGGTGTTAGATTGTGTTGTGCCTGAATTTTAACTTTTGAAGACTGCCTTTCGTCGAGGATGCAGGTGTGCCGGAGATCACCTCACTTTTTTATTTTTCAGCTACCCTCACATATATAAAAGCAGTCGGTAAAAAATGTCAGATAGAAATTTCTATTCTTTTGTTTCACTTACAGGCTACCTCTTCCGTTTGTCAGAAGTCATTGTCTATGGACCACACATTAATATCACATCTTACGAGGATGGAGATGTCAAGCTTTTGAAGGCCCTTACTGAACCGTTCACCCAATATGTCATCAAGGTAAAATCTAAGCCTGCATATTTTCAATGAGACCTGGCTCAAATGTTCTTCTGTGATCCAGTCCAAACCAAGACAATAAGGTGCAACAGTTATACTGCATACCATCACACAAACTACTCAGCCTTGCTAATTGAGAAAGACCCAATTTTTATACCAGCTATTTCAGATGTATTTATTTTTTGGAGACAAATGTTACCCTTTTATTATTATACATTTTTTAGTTGGCAGACATGGTCGGATGTTATCTATACATTTTTTTTTATATAAAGTGCAATATTAGTACGATATGGTATGAAGGATATAATGATTTTTTTTTTAATTTGACAGATTGACAAGAACCAGATTAAGGAAATCGCCTTGAACTCCAGTTACAACCCAGCAACACTTATCAAAACTAAAAGTAAGAAAGGACACTGACATCTTCTGATTTACAATTTTTGTCATTGTTCCACGTCCATAGCTACAATGAATCGATAAAACATGCAAAAAAAGCATTACTGTGAGATAATTGATAATATGAGAGAAAATCTAAACCATGCAGAGCTTGAATTGAATTTATTAGCTCTTACAGCAGGCATCATGAGATTCATCATGCTCTTTATTGACCACCTATAAAATTTCCAACATGTTACGTTGAATTTGGTAACAGAATTGGCTCTCGTTGGATTGCCACCACTTACTACAATGAAACTCGCTATAATTGTTATATGTTATACAAACTTTGAATTAGGATTTTGGTCGGCAGTCTTGTAACAAGTTTCATGTTTGTCTTGTAGATACATTTATGTTCATGAACGTGGCAGGACCTGACTCTGCTGGAGCCTGGCCTGACTGGGTTATTGGACTTATCTTACTCATCATCGCCCTATTCATCCTGTGTACCTGTCTCGTACTGATTGTCAAAATACTCAACAGTATATTCAGAGGACATATCGCTGTCGTCCTTAAGAAATTCATCAACGCAGACTTCCCTGGTTAGTAAGATTAACGTTTAATTAAGATAAGGAAGCCGATCATTATGAGTTATAATGGGATTTCTCGTAAAGCTTGATGTCTCGAATAGCTTGCCTTCGCTGTCCCAAGCTTAGGGAGTTAGTATATCTAGATTTGACTAAACTTTGGCTATACAGGACTGTGATGTGATGAAATAAAATTATACCAAAAATTGGACCGCCATCATTCCCCAATATATTTCAGACCCTGAATGCCACAATGGTGACATATGTGAGGCTATTGGGAACATACACTCATAACGTTATGTTTTGATTTTTGCAGGTGCTTGTGGAAAACACGCCACGGGTTACCTGGCTATCCTGATCGGAGCTCTCATGACTATACTGGTACAATCATCAAGCATCTTCACCTCGGCACTGACCCCTCTGGTGGGAGTTGGGGTGATCACGCTTGAAAGAATGTATCCACTCACTCTCGGCTCGAATATAGGCACAACATGTACAGCTATCCTTGCAGCTATGGCGTCGGATGACCTCCAATCAGTTCGCAGGTCGTTGCAAGTTTCACTGTGCCACTTGTTCTTCAACATATCAGGCATTTTAATTTGGTATCCCGTGCCATTCATGAGAAAAATTCCAGTACGTCTTGCAAAAATTTTGGGAAATACCACTGCTAAATACAGATGGTTTGCAATTATGTATCTATTAATCTCCTTTCTGGGTCTGCCGGCGTTTGTGTTTGGGTTGAGTGTACCTGGATGGTATGTGCTGCTAGCTGTGGGCGGACCGATCTTAATTTTGCTCATCATAATTGTTGTCATCAACATCATTCAGAGAAAGCGACCCATGTGTCTGCCCGGCAAGCTCAGAACATGGAACTTCCTGCCTGAGCCGTTACATTCTCTGAAGCCCATAGACAGGGTATTTAAAAAGATGATGATTGGCTGCCGAGCCCATTGTAAATGCTGTCGCAAAGGAGAGAGTAGCGCTGTTGAAAGCCATGAAAAACCGCACAGTGCAACTAACAAGCTTGATGTTGAGGCTGATGAAAAGTTTTAGAATCCTTCTTTTCACAGGATCAGAATTGGCTGGCCCAGTTTACGCTCATACATGTTGCGATTATAAAACGTTTAGCCATCAGTCTTTTTTTATTTTGGACTGTTGCAAGGTAATGAAGTAAACATTCCTGTAAATGTATGTGTTTTATTATAAATAGTCATATCTGGTGGTGATGATGTTTTGTATATCCTTTTCAAGCATCAAACAGTCAGGGATCAGTCACAGGATATATTTTCAATTTCAACAACGATTTTTTTTCTTTTTAATAAAATTTTTTTTATACATACTATTTACATTATAGTACCACACAATTTTTTTGAGAATTTTCAGACTTTACTTATTAGGAGGTCAATATGGCCCTCTGATTTCCTGTATGCCTTTTACACCATATTCCATTGTAACATATACAAATACTGAAAACATTCAAAATAAAGTATATTGCATGTGCACACTTCTAATGACTCGATTGATTGTAAGCAGGATTTCACTTGCTGCTAATACAACCTTCCAAGTAGTATGGTCAAAATCGGAATATATTCTTCAAGCTTCACATAATTTACACAGTGAATTAGTGGTCATAACATCTTTTTTCAATTCTTATTAGTTTTTGGTAAGAGGAGTACATGCAAAAATATCTCAAGATGAAAAATTAAACATATTTATAATAACAAATTGTTTGATCTCGGTGATTGTAACGCTCAAATCAGATAAAATTGATTATTTAGGAGGGAAAGATTGTGCCCACATCATATTATGGTAAACATAAAAAAATGATAGGTCACATAGTCTTGAGTGTGAACTATTTCAGTCAACCAACACCCATCCATATGTTGCAATTTACAACGCATCAATTTATTCCCAGCGCAAAGACCAACCAACGTTGTTAGTCAATGCATCACTGTGGTCTGCAGCAGCGATTCAAATTTTAAAAAATCACGTCTTTGAAAATGTCTAACGTTAATTTTGGATTTGAAGCTAGATCAGAAGATTGCATAACCATCTCTGAAAGTGGGTGTGGGTTGATTGTACATTCATTCTCAAAACCTCCCCAACCCATCCCCAATTTCATGCTTATTAACAACATAAGCCCATGTTCCAGAATACCTAGAACCAGTTTGTAACCTCTGGATATTGCAAAAGCCGGGGATTGTGGTTTTGCCCCATCCCTACCTGTAGTAGAATGATTTAAATTAACATTTTCTCTCCCAATTATTATAATTTCCTCATACCAGACTAATCTGACACAATCACCAGTATGATATCACTCAGATGGCAGGATAATTAACTACACCTAAAGATTTGTCCTCAGGATAAGATTGTCGCTAGTTCAAAAGTTTTTTGAACATGAATAGAAATGTTATCCAGATGTTCTGAGTAACCCAAGTTTTGATTCGAGCCGATATCCATCTTGATTTTTTACATGTTTTCCTAACTAGAGCTCATTATTTGCATGCTCCCCATTATGAATATACATCAAAATCCTGTTAAAAACAATTATATAATTCCAAAATAAGGCTTTCACAGTTTTCACCCACATTAAAGTTACAAATAAAGGGACTTCCCTTAGAACTTAATCCAGTCCATTGGTCTGTTGTGGCATTTTGGATGGCAACTCTAACAACCCTAGCACATGACATTGGTATGCCTTGTTAAATAACTGGTACTGGTAGATTGGTGGATGTTGAATGGGATGAGATGCTGCAATCTATGAATAATTTCTGGATAATGCCTTGAGAGACTGGTAAATGGATTGACGCATTTGGCTGGTCTTGAGAGATTGCATCAGAAGGAGAGTGAGTGACACTTTCCTGACATGCAACCAAAAAAACATAACGGAAAGATTAATCTCTCTTTAATTGCTGCAAAAAACTGTGCCTGTGCCTGCTCGTACAAGCGATTAGTTAATTTTTCGGCGATTCCGTCAATGTTAGGGCATTGTTCTTGGCAAGGTAAATTTTCGCAACACATGAACATTTGTCATAACATAATAGATTTTGTGGAATAAAAATGTGTTATGTAAATGCTACCCTTCAAATTTCAAAGATAAGCAGATAGATAAAACTATCTATGGATATTATGAGACACAGATCCATAGACAGTTTTATCGATGTACTGATCTTTGAATTTTGAAGGGGAGCACTGACAAATATCCTTTTCATTTTTTCCTCAATCGATCTTCAACTTTTTTGTACATAATAATATTATAATGCTGCTGCCATGCACACACATGTTAAACTCAATGACCAATTGCTTATCTTTACTTTACAGGTGCCAAGCAATAAGGTCAGCTTTATTTTCTTGTTACATTTAGACAGCAAAAATGAGCCAAATAAGGAGCAAGTGCAAATAACATGTACACAAATTCTAATAGCAGGGCATAAGAAAAACAGTTTAGTTTTTGGCATCTGATAAACATGCGTTCATTTGTTTATGTTGCTAATTGATGGCAAGACACTCTTTCAATTAGCAACATATTTTAACTCATTGTTTAACAAGGAACAAAAACTGATCTCATTGACAGCTTCGAACTTTCTGGCTGTGTAGTTGTAACACCATGCAGAGTGAGCAGGCAACTACCACTCTCATTGTCAACGGTGATTATCGCTACCCAACACACAGATAAATTAATGATAATAATGATGAATAAACTAATTAATGAATAAATCTAATCTCCTTGCATTGGGAGTACCAATAATATTTTCTATAAAAGAGAAGATAATTGATAAGTCAATGACCTTAAAATGGCTGAGGAAGAGGTATTGTTCTTTGTCAAGACTGATTTTTTTTTGTAAACTAAAAAAAACATAACTCAGCCCAAAGACGGAATCCATAGCCAATACCCATCCTATTCAATTAATTTATCAATAACTTTGAACGCAGAGCTTGCATTTTTCTAGCCAATATAAAGATAAACAACGATCAACACCATGTTCATGTGTTTAGGATACACAGAACTTTCAACAGACTCCATTAAACAGATAAAGAACCTTTAAGGTAATTATCCTCGTTTTAAACACCTAGCCACTCTGGTTTATTCTTTATCAAACCTGCAGAACCAGTAGAATTTAATAAATTAATTATGATAATCAGGATAGAGAACATAAACAACCTTTATACAACACATGAGAATATTGACTTACTGTGTTGGCACTGCTGACGTTTTCTCTTCTGCTGTGATGTAAACTAATATAAAGGTAGAGGCCTTATGATTGTAAAAGCACAAGGCATGAATTTTCACACTTTGGATTACACATCCTTCTGTTAGTAGAGTGAAAATACAATGGAAGAAACCAGCGCAAACTCGACAACAGTTGGAGCAGAAGAGACTTTCGGGCAGCATAATATATATATTATCGTCACAGCTTCTATCATGTTTATATCTATCATCATGACAGGAGTCGTTGGGAATTTTAGCGTAATATGGGTGATATGCAACTACAACGAGCTTAGAAAGTCTGTGATGAATATTTACATTTTCAACATGGCACTTGCAGATCTCATGCTGAATCTGTTAGGTATTCCAGATGTGGTACAGTTTATTATGGATAGAGGCTGGATTTTAGGTGAAGCTCCATGTAAAATCTTGAGGTATTGCATGGTAAACAGTCTGTATGTTTCTATTCTATCTCTCCTGGCTGTCACTGTAGAGAGGTATGTACAAAAATCCACTATCCACAATCCAATATCAGCTAAATAATAGCCCAGTTTGAGATAATTGGGAGGGGCTTCGCATATAAGTACTTCAAGCTACCCGCAGAACTTTGCAAAGTAAAATCTGGTAATGCATGTGGTTAAGAACACCAACCTGTAATCTGCAATGAATGTAAATTATTGAGCTAAAGAAGCTGCCCACAGAAACATTTCAAGCATATTTTTATGCAACAATGAAAACCTGGGTTAACTTGAACTTCATTTTGCTTGTTCAGTGCATTGCTTGTTTTTTTGTACATGGTTGCTGTTTGTACTGTGATAGAATTACTGAGCTCTTTGTGTCACTAGATAGTTGAGGTTATCAATAATGGTAGAATGCTGTGACAGCAACAACTCAACAAGCCAATTTTGTCATAGTATTATTGCTATTTTTTTGTGCAGTTCAAATGGCATGAATTCATGGTTAAAGGGCAACCAAGGTTTCACAGCAATGCATTAATGGGTAGCAAATGATGTGCTGGGCAGCATCAGCTTTGTGCATTACGCGATGCAAAACTCAAAGTAGTTGCTGACTCTAAGCTGGATAACACTCCAGTTTAGGGGAGGTTCCAAGACTTTGCTGGAATAATTATAGAGCACAGGCTAAATAACAACAGGAACAGGAAACTGCTATGTGGTATTCTCTTTTAGCTGAGTTTGAGTACCTGATGGAAGAAATGTTTCACAAGAATTCTGGCTGAATAATCATCCGAATTATATTTTGTCTTTTTCCCCATGCAGAAGGGGCAATCTGCTAATAATCAATGGCCATCAATGAGAAGTTGTTTGAAACCTTGGTTGCCCTTTAAGTCATTAGCTCAAATAGTAGAGGGGATCTGTATTTACTCTAGAAAGTCCCACTAAAATCAATAGCATGATGTAAAACAATGTAAGAAGTAAAGTATCCAGTGTCAATCTAGAATTTAAAGCTTGTAATATCCGTGGAACAGATTGGGGAAAAGTCTCAAAACTGACACATAGCCATGACCATGGACTATTCACGTTAAAATATTGTGACACAAATTGTCACGATGGCACTCATTTCTTGTCAACTGATAGATCTTCAGTGTCATCCCTTATGCACAGGCTATGTACATTAATTCTTCAATCACGAAAAGGACAGCGATCTAATGTCAGCTATAACCCATCCTGTAAATGCCACTAGATTTATTCTACTCTGTTTCATATAATTTGTGTTAAGAGTATGTAAGACCAACAAATATAAATAAGTGTATAATTGGCAACGATTATAAGTACACAAGTAATCTCCTTAGCTCTGCACATGATCAATATATATATACTATATCAAATTTTATTTAGCTTCAATTAGCGCTGCGTGTTCATAAAAAATAATCTGTCTTTTTTAGATACGTTGCAATAATTCACCCAATGCAGGCTCACGCATTACTCACAAGACGGAGAATAACCATCGCCACATGTACTATCTGGCTCGTTTCTATTGCCTGTGCCTTACCCACCGCAATATTTCTTACAGTCCGACAAATGGAGGATGGAAAGTCATACTGTATTTTGGCTTTATCTGAGTCGCGCTCAACTCATCTTAAACTTTATTCCATCTACAAATATCTTGAATTTGGTATATTTTTTGCAGCACCACTTGTTTCACAAGTGACACTTTACGTACTGATTTCTAAGAGATTGCGGGCAAGCACCAATAGATTACGAATCTCACTGGATCATTCTAAACAGCGAAATAAACAGAAAACTGATGAATCAAGCCCTTTGAACGGAGCAAACAAGTCTCAGTATGTCACAACAGAAATGAGCGGTGGGGGCCAAAATAGCTATCCAAGTGAGGATGGCAATACGTTTTCTAAAATAATGTCGAAGAAAAGACAAAGTATTGCAGACTGGAGAAGCAGTAACACAATAAAATCCCGGCAGCATGTCATCAGAATGTTGACAGCTTGTGTGGCTGTATACTCCATTAGCTACACCCCAACCCAAGTGTTACTCTTCCATGATACCTTCAGTAAGCAACCATTCCATCAGAGCTGGCTCTTCAGAGCAATAATGATAAGCCTGGGGTTTTTAAATGCAGCGGCAAACCCTATAATATACTGTGCATGCAGTCAGACTTATCGATCGAGATTCCGCGTCATGTACTGTTGTGATAAGGAGAATACACGACGGGGACGGAGGCTGAGAGCCTTAGACTCAACAATTCGTAGTGGTGGGGGAGGGTCTATGCGAACAGTAACAACAAGTAGGGGAGATACTATAAATGATATCCGTCTACACAAACGAAGTGGAAATGACAATGATGAGTCGGAGTACTACAACTCACAGTTAGACCACAGTCTTCTTGTCGGCTCCATCAAACCAGCAAAGATCTGAATGCAGTACAAAATATTATCGGCGCAGTTTTCAATTCCATGTTGGCAAAAGCCATATAGTACATTGTATTGTGACTAAGCTTCCTTTATATCAATTTGAAACCCAAAAAAATATTTTGAAGAGGTTGAATTAGCGCAAGTTATCATGCACTTGAGCTTATTTTTATAGAGATTCTCTAGTTAAGTGGAAATTGTAAACAAACAAAATAAGAACAAGCTACCTGTCTATGTTTTTCAAGTAATTATCACTATTACCTTTGCCAAGTAATCCATACTTCACTTTTGAATTACCATCGTAAATATTGACTTCCCACAAGAACCGGTAATATATGTATTTAATCTAACTTCTCTAGAAATTGACCAGGTGGTTTGAGTAGCCCATCAAGATAGTGTATGCTGGATATGAATTATACTGATCCGCTAATGGGAAAGGCTTATTTATTATTATTCAAGAAATGCATTAGGCAAAACAAATTTAAGGTTTGGCTCATTGATATTTTAAATAAATACGGAAACTGACATCTGGCAAAGTATACATGTATTTGTATATGATATCAATAATCAGCTATGATTAAGAATTGATCGCAATGAGGTTTCAAATAATGCACAAGGATATTGCAAATAGAATTCACTTTTCCAGTTTGCTAGTGAGGGAAAATGAGTGTGTGCACTTCACTTGATTGAAACGGATAACAAAACATATATGGTTCGACCTCAAATATTACCTGAGAAAATGAATAATATCTCGGGCAACATTACAAAAACTTTGAAGTTGGAAGACATATTTTTTTCAAAGCCCAAACACCATACTGACTCTCGTGATCTGACTGGGCATGTAGATCACTGATAAACTAGGCTATAGTTACCACAAAGAAGATGTCGTAAGGCTAAGTATAAATCATGCGTGACTTTAAATTGCGCATGTGCAAGAACAATGAGTTTAGTCTAGGTCCTGAGAGAAAATTTGGTCAGGGAGAATGGGATAGCCCCTGCATGAACTGCCAATAAAAATCAGCTAATAGTGACAAGAGAGAATAACTATCAATATTAATTCCGCACGCATTGAAGAGCATACCACCAGAGCAGGTAGCCAATCAGATGGCTTCGGAATTCCGAGGCTCAATTTTGCAGAGATCAGCTCATGCCCAGAGCTGAGCATGCGCAGAATGCCCAAACACAGGAATCTGATGAGAAAATTTCTAATACTCAGGCTAATAATGCTCATAGACAAGATAATAAATAATAGCTGCAGTCCATCCCTCATTTCTTTCAGGTGAGAAACTCCAGGCTAGCCTTCGTCTTTTCCAACTCATGAAGGAAATTATAAAACTGTGACAAGGACAATTCTACAAGAGGACAAAGCAATTATTGTGAAAAATATTGATGATAGCTGTGAGGGCACAATGTCTGAATACCTACCCATGCTTTTTACATGCTGAGTATGCACACATATCATGCTCAGAAACGATCTCCCAATTGAATAAAATTCCCATAAAAATATCCCAGTCTCTGTAATCACCTGGTGAAATCTCTTTGAAGTTAATGCGCTTAATTTTTAATCACATTCAAAAAGGGTGGAGTGTCCTTTAGACTCATCGTAACAGTGTCTCTCTGATAATGGTATGCTTCTTGTGAGATCCCCTTATAAGGTTTCAATTAAATTCAGATTTCATAACACCCAAATTTTATTGAAAATTTCCCTAACATAATTCTAAACTCAAATTGAACTAATGCACTTCTAAACAACAATGTGCGCAACAAAATCCTCTTACTAGAGTTCCTGTTCAATAAGACCTTGATTGCAGTGACTAATTTCAGGTATAATGGTTATCCTCAGAGGTGGGATGGAAAGTATATCATAGCCATTTCAGTAATTGAACAGAATAGTCATGGCAATGATGATACTGATTGATAACGTATCAATTATAAAAGAAAATTTGTCCATGAACTAAGAAAAGAAACCGGAAATGTTTGGTTAAAAAAGCATTGTAAGAAATGGCATATGGAGTGCATCACGTCCTATAGAAGAGATTGTAAAATAACTGATTTATTCATATCAGTGTGTTTAGTGATCTGATTTCTCACCCATATTAAGATGGTCGATACGGCCAGCGGCATTCAGCACCTTCAGCTGAAGTTGTAAGAATGTAGCACCAACTCTATCTAACTCACTGCTCGCAGCTGTCACTAAAAAAACACATTAGATGAATATAAGTTTGATATAACTCATACATAATATGTATACATAACATAATATACCATTGTTGATCCATCTTTATTATCACATGGTAATATCGGATCTGATAATATGCTAAACTAAACATCATATAATATATAAGTCTAGCCAGTGTTTCAAGGTAGCTCATTTTAGACCTTATATTTACTCAACGTCATGCACCTTGTAATACATTGAGCCATGATGTAATTATTAGCAAATGCATTTTTCAATTTCAGAACTTGATCATTCAATTGACCTAAATATTACACCACCACTCCGCTTTGAATACTCTGGGTGTTATTACTTGTATTCTGACTAAGTGATGGAAGATTCAAGCAAAACATTTATTACTTGACTTGTTCCCTTTGCTACGAACACTTAAAGGCCAAGTTCTAAGTGTTGTCATGTTTTACTTTAGGTGATGAGCTTTAAGATGAGCCATAGAACAAGATTCTACACCTACCACAACCAGATCTGCTGATGCTCAAAGATGACATCTCCATCAAACAGTCAATAAATTCAGTCACATTGAGAAACCATTTAAATGTCCTTGACCTTCCGATGTCATAGATAGTGTTTAACATTTGCCACTAATGGGTTTTACTGTTTGTATTATTCATTGTTATTTGATTGTTCCTAGCAAAAATGTCCAATAAAAATTAAGGCGATTGTAGCCTGATATCTTATTCACTCATTCCAAAGTTTTTGAGGGGATCTGTACCATCACTCCCCAAACATTTGTATTGCTCTGTCAGAGCTTCCCAAAAGTTACAAACTTATTCAATGCCTGGAGGCGTTTTGTCAGAAAAAATCAGGTATGTTACTAAGTCCTATGCAATGGGCTTCTCAGGCTTGACAACTCTCATTCATTGAGAATGAGTCTCACTAGATAGCCACTTGAAACTACGTAGGCATGAGTAGTAAAGAATGTGTGACTCATGAGATAAGAATATGAAGGCTATGAGTGAGGTATGACTTGACTACTATGAGACAACAAGTTTCTATATGTTATCGTTGAGCATTGATTGAAAATACTCTGGCCAGCAATACATTTTTTTCAAGTTCAATACATACATGTAGGCCTACTAACTAAATTTAAATTTATCCGGTATCACAGTAATTTAAGAAAACACTGCTTGTGACGTCATGAGCTGGGACCATGGCTGTTTTCATAAAGCATCAGCTTTGAGCATCAAAAGATCTGCCTGTGGTAGGTGTAGAGTTTTGTCCAATGGCTCAAATGAGAGCTTAGAACCTCATGAAAAACATACAGTAAGTTAGAACTTCATTGGGCTTGGCCTTTAAGGTCAGCATAGTATTTTGTATGACTTGAATATTAATTATTTTAACGGAATGTACATGCTGACCAAGATAATCATCTGATGAACTTGACAAGGGTTGTTGCACAGTTAAATTCCACCAAGTCATTGTAACAGTCTGGTACCAGATTTTAATCGATAAATCCTGGAGATTTGCCAAGAAGGGTGACACAATCATTGTAAGTTTAAGTTAAATGACGAAGATCTGGTGACACAATGCCAAGACAAAGGTTGGAATTGCGAATTATTCGCAGTGGAAGTTGGCTGCCGTGGATTCATGGCTAGATCAGCTACCAAATTTCTGACTAGAGTTGGGCTGTCGGACAGAGAACTCAAACAAGCCACAAAAAGCATAGTACATGAGGCAGAAAGCGCATCTGCATGGATTTGGCAACAGCACTGTGTGAAGACAAAAGCTAAGTAATCCTATTGCTTGTAAGCTGGGGTTTAACACACTCACTTTGTTTTGTGGAGTTGGCCAGCATTTAATTCCTTTGTTTATAATGCCAGTAACTATTCCTTACACTTATGGGCAAATATTCTACCTGTTTAATAGCTGCAACACTATAAAGTCCTTGCTCCATGAGCCCACGAAATGAGTAGAATTGTCTTCCCACGCGTGGTGGGCGTGTCTTCATAGGCTAAACACACCCACTTTTCTTACCTTGTGACAACATTGCTGAGTGACCAATGAGCCATGACCAATGAGTAAGGAGTAATGACCATTTAAATACGCTCTATTGTACCAACTGGCCAATGACAGAAGCGTAGGTTCACAACGTGGTTAACAACACGAACATGCTGGTCTTTGAAAAGACGCATCGTTAGCATGCCCAACGGCGTGGTTTGGCATGAACAACGCGATTTCGTGGGCCTGTCTAGCTACACCTTAACAATAATGTAGTCACAATTTTCACACTAAAGTGTGAAGTCCACGTTACTCGTGAAATAGAATACAAAGAGTTAGTTAATAATAATGTAAGTGTCAGCTGAGGGTACCTGCTCCAGCCTCAAGCACAGAGAATACTATCAAGTGGAAGAGAGCCTATTTACAAATCAAAGGAGACAAGGAGGTGCAACTACCTTTTTTGCAGCTGCATCATAATCAAAATAAAACTCAATCAAAATCCTATTCAGTTGACGTTCGGTGCCCAAGGTCAAACAGTCAAATTCTCACATTCACAGAGAGATCTAATTGAGACGCCTTTATATCAAAGCCTCAGAAAGGAGCTAAAGTGAAAATCCTATCAAAACATGTGCGGTATTATTTTGACTACGACACAAAAAGTTATGAGTTACCAATGATTAGTAGTTGTCTTCTCAATGTGTATGAAAGGACAATATCTTAACAAATAGTCTGCATATTTGTACTTATCGAGTTTGACAGAAAAGATTTCATAAACAACGCTTTTTTGAACAAAATGTTTAAATTACTTTATCATCCCTAATATTCTGGTTTGCTCATGCACAGTGGGGTACCACATGATTTGGAAGGCACAATTATTTTTGAGCGAAGTGATGGTAATTTAATTCTCATCAACCGCATGAAAAAAATGTGTGAGAATAAGAACAGGTTATCTGTATCTCACATTCACATTCCATTCAATATCAACATTTCGAAAGCAGTGATCTTTGGCATGATATGATAAATTACAAGAAGTTTGCACAATTTTTAAGAGATTGTCTCAAATTTGACTCAATAATACATGTTATACAATATAACAGCATTGCTTACCACCAAACTTCCAATCCATATCCACCAGCTGCTTCAGTTCTACACCAGTAGCACTGCTGAATGATGAGAGGGTGTTAGAATCTTCGCTTCCATTGTTTACATGACACTGTAAAATGAATGCAGGATCATTATTTTGTGCATGGGCATTCATTAAAAACAATGGAATTTTTCAAATTTCTCTTATATCATGTGAAACTGAAGTAGATGTAATTCTTACCAGAGAAGCAAGTATCTGACATTTCTGTTCATCAAAGCCAACGTTAGAGAAGTGTCCATGGATATCAGCATTTTCCATATTTTGGCCCAACGCACCTGAATAGATATAACAGGTAAACATTCAGATCAATTGAAGCTTGATATAAATTTAACAAGTGAGACATGTAACAAGTTTCTCCTGACGTGATGGGAAAAAAATTAAAATGATGTGAGCTCACCTTTTAATGTTGAATTCAGGCTAGCTACGGCTTGTTTGAGTTTCTGTACACTGATATTGTGCTTGAGAGCAATTGCCTCTGTCGAGTCATCAGCGTAAGCCTGGAAATAAATGTATTCACGAGACGTGACTTACTTATACATTGTAAGTAATTAAATGGATGAACCACAACTAAAGCATGTTTTTTTTTCTCATTGGATTTTTTATTTGAATCATTGACGGATTTTGAGTGCAACCAAGTTTTTCCGACTTGATTCTATGTGAGACAGAGGGAAAAAAATGTAACATTGTGGCTGGAGAAGTAATATCATGAACGGCACATTTAAGCCGAAATGTATCAAAGATGCCAAAGATAACCCATGAAATAAAATTAATGTTATCAAACATCGCCAAGCTTAGAATTTCCAAACGAAAAGTGTTCTTCTGTACTTACAGCTGATGATAAATCAGTGGATTGAGAAACTGCTAACAAATCCAAGAATACCTGCATAAGATTAGAGGAATAAGTATTAAACAAATAAGGTATGTGTAAGTGTGTAATATCATAATGATAGGCGGTTGTGTGGTGATGAGAAGGATTGAAGTCCCAAAGTTTGTTGTTAGGACTATCTAGTAAGTGATTTTTTTATGCTCCTGCCCATATTATTTTCTTTGCTCCAAATGACAGCTTCTGATTTGATGAAATAATTATTTCATTTGGCTTGGTAAAATGACAATGTCTCAACGACACATAGCGGGGGGCTAACTTTGTTAATATTATTGTTAAATTGATAATTACTACTTTGTAGGCCTACTTCTTTTTGACGGATCAGTTTTAAAGGAGGAGTGGCAAGATCCTTGACGGCAGTGGGTTTGTACAATTACTTACTCTGAACCTCAGGCTATTTTGGTCTTGACGAGGTAAACCCATACCCAAATTACTCACCGGGAAAGTTCTTTGGTTATGCAGGTTTGATTGTAATCATTCTTTGCAACATGGGCATCTACTGTTACACACAGATTATCTAACTTTGCTAAGCCTGTGATCTTCACTACAATGTAAGCTGCAGGTTTGCATTTACTAAATTTGCAATTATATCAACATACAATACAACCTGCTCTAAACCAACCTGTGATAATCCTTTCATTAGATAGGTCAATGGAGGCATTAAACTCTATACCAAAGATGAAGATGCTACTTTAGCATCTAATTAATTCAGAGAGATGCGGTGATTATATATATGTATGTGATCTGCATTTTTAGTTGTAAACACCTGAATGATATAGAAGGTAGTTACCTCTTGTTTCAAGTCATTCAGTAGCTTAAATGACTGGCATAATTGTTGGTTTATGCTACTCCCTGTCATTGCTAGCAATGGTAAACTGTGATGCTTGCAGAGCAAATTGTGATTGTGAACAGGACTGGTCCCTCCTCTCAATTTCCTTGTAGACTGAAAATTAATTAAGAAGCTGAATACCAAGTGTGGAATTTCTGACCAGTCCCGTTCAATATTCATAAAAATATACATGTTTTCTCAGTCTATTACAACAACTCAAACAACATTCATTTTTGGAATTGGCTGAGTGGGAAAAATATTTTGGTATGCTATATTTAAATCTTATTTATAATTATTCCTTGGAGAGATGATAATTACATCCTGTTGTGTTATAGTAATTGGGAGTAGCACTAGCAGCACAGATCACTTGTTTGCCATTGAAAGGAAATCAGGGATATCACAGCTCATTCAATTCATATATTTATTATTCACTCATCATCATCATCATGATCAATCATCAAACTTAAACTATTATAATTGTCACTCACTTTGTGACTTGTATTTTTACTCTCACTACACTACTCTGTGTCCCTCACCAATGGGGTTTAGGGTTTTGGACTGTTTCTGTCCCATTTTTCTTCATGGGTCTCATGACTTAGATACAGAATAGGCTGCATGCCTGATTGGGAGCGGTTGATAATCCCCATGTTCCCATGGCTAGTATGTATGTCTGTCTTTATAGGATGATCAATTCAGAGCACACAGTTACAATATGAATAATATGTCTGGAGGCACTCTTGGGGTTAGCCAATGTCATTTGGGATGTATTGACCAAACCATTAAATGCGTACAACCACACATGGCGGCATGTCATGTTGTAGCTTAGGGGTAGTTGTAACTTGTTTGTGAGTGACCTTCAAGACCAAACTGAACTGTCTGCTCAATTAATCTATCAAAACCTACTACTTGAAACGTATATGTTTGGATGCAACAATAGCAATGATTCTACAGTCTGTTTTCGAAACTTTATACCAATTACTTTCTTTTCTTTCTGATAATATCAATTTGCTTTAGGCTACTCAATCTGTACATTATGATTTTTCAGGATCAAGCATGGCAGCACTCTCTAAAGCAGAGTACCTGAAGCGCTATATGTCAGGACCCGCTGTAGTGGCTGATGTAGCGAAAAAGAAGAGGAGAAAAAAGAAGGTGCCGGGCTCTGTAAAAGCAGCCAAAGGGTAAAGTCAAATATCTAACTTGCTGATGTTACCTAAATATCTGGACCACCAACCTCACCCCAGCTTTGTAGAGAATGGATGGATAGTATAGAATGGATGGCTTTGTTATTTGACCTGATGACTTCACAGTGAAACAGTATGATTGATTCACTCAAACTCAAAGCTATTTGTTGGCATAAAATATACTGATAAATTGGAATGAATAGTTTTTGAAAGGTTGCGTTGGTCATGTCATCATCAGATTACTTCGACAAACAATGCTGTTGGTCAGTACATTACATTGTTTCTTTGACGTTGAGTGTTGTTTCTGATGATCATGATCTGACCAATCATTGTCATCATAACATTGGTAGGCTTATGATAATGGATGAAGATATTGACTTATCTAAAGTAAAGTTTGGATACAACCTAGAGGAAGAGGAGGCACCAACAATTGCAGAAGTCATCGATGAAAGGCCTGACGTTATCAGACAGATGGAAGTGTTTGCGAGTAACAAAAAATGGAAGAAAATGATTGCAGGTGAGTGATTACTTTATTGGAATAATATTATCTGACATCAGTGCTAATTATGTAATGATTTCCTACAGCTGAATGACTGTGACGGTGATATATATGGAGATGACTTATGAATTTGTTGCAGATTCTGGTGAGAGCCCTTCTAACAGTCAAATAGACCATCATAATTCTGATAACAGTCCACCTCGCAGAGCGAGGCATGATTCTGACAGTAGTCCTGATATACGTCCCGGTCAGGACTCTGACAATAGTCCACCTAGAAGTAGGCGTCAGCAAAATGATGACTCGGATAACTCGCCTCCCCGCAGGCGGCGACATGATTCCGATCAAAGCCCCGTGAGAGAGAGACATGAAGACAGAAGGAAGGAGCATGACTATAAGAATCCAAAAAATAAGAATATAGATGATTCCGATCAGAGCCCTGTCCGTCGGAAACAATATGACTCAGATCAGTCACCTCCAAGGAGAGGACAGAGGAAAGATAGTGACTCTGATCAATCTCCTCCAAGAAAACGGGGAGATAATTCCAACATGTCCAAGAAAAGGACACACAACAATGACAGTGTCGGGGATCTCTCCCCACAAAGAGCAAACAAAACATTATCTGGTAAAGCCGCAGGTTTGTCTTCCGCCAAAGCTATGAAAAATGAAATCGAAAAACTACGACTAAAGGAAATAGAAAAATTCAACAAAGTAAGTTATCATTAACAGTGCCAATGTTTATTTATGGATGAAAAAAGCGATGTGATTCTGGGGATGCTCTGTTTAGTGCCCTGTGCAGCAACAGCTGTTAGACATAAATATTGTGGTCTGCAGCTCCCAGTACTGGGATGAGTTAATATATATTGTTAGCATTTTTCATCTGACATCACAAATTACTGGTGAAATATGACAGAAACAACACATTATAGTAATGTTATATTGTGGTCAAGGACACCCAGCCTAGATTTTATCTTGACAAGCTTTGCAAAACAAGCTGTGCATCTATTGTTAAATATCATTCCAATATGGGAGTTATCCCCTCATTGATCTGGTAATGGACAACTCGTACATCAAAGCACTGATCATTACAGATAGGCGATGACCGGCTTGGTAAGAATGCAGAGACTGTATTCAGAGATAAGAAGACTGGTAAGAAGAGGGATAGGCAGTCTGAGAAACAAGCTGATGATGCCAAGCAAGCCGAATGGCAGGAGAAATATGACAAATGGGGAGCAGGGTTGGTATTTTAGATTTGGTTACAAATGTCACACAAGTCTTTAACTGAATGTAACCGTTGACTTATTTAAAAGTATCTATTCTCAGAATCTAGTGCATCACTTGATTATAGATATTTAATACTTTAGGGAAAACCCACCATCACATAATATAGATAAAACATTTAGACATGGTTGGAATTAGTCTTTGTTTTACTCCCCAATACTCATTTTTTGCAATTATCATATAGTTTGGCTCAAGGAAAGGCTGAGCAGGACAGAGTGGCTGAAATGGTACATGAGATGAGTAAACCATTAGCCCGAGGTAAAGACGATGCTGATAGAGATTCTTATCTCAAAGACATAGACAGGGAAGGAGATCCTATGCTAGAATTCATGAAAAAGAAGAAAGATAAGAAAAACAAAGGACCGAGTGAGTAACGAGAGTTATTTTTTATGAAATTTGTTTCAAGACAGGCTAATCAGCTTCAATCAGTCACTGGGCTCATATTGGTAAATGCTTCCAAGTATCAATGAAAGTGAACTATTTATTCTGCCAGCAGAACTGGATATGTATATTTAATGTCTAAATTGTTGCATCTGACTCATTGTTTCAGGGTACCCCCAGTATAAGGGTCCAGCTCCGGAACCAAACAGATTTGGAATAAGACCTGGCTACAGGTGGGATGGTGTGGATCGTGGTAATGGATTTGAAAGGAAGTATTTCCAATCGATATCTAAAAAGAAGGCTGTCTCTTCTGAGGCTTATAAGTGGAGTACTGAGGATATGTAAATGATTTTGTAAATATGAACACTTTGATTTCTACTGCTTGGTAGATTTTGGCATTTTTTAATGACATATATGCTTTTATTAGGATGAAGATGACCTTTCTGGTTTAATTGTGTTAGTCTGTTTTATTGTATTGCTGTAAGAGAACTTGGTTCATGAAGATACTGATGTTTCTATAGATGTGAGCTGCAGTGGTCTTATGGTGAAACAAAAAATACACAGTCAATGTACAGAGTTGATGTACAGATTACATGTAGATTAATACAAAAGTGTAGTATCTAATGGAATCAAAGATGATGATGAGCAAGAGCAACTGAGTGTTTTGCCTGATACTTGGCAATAATAAGCTTGATATACATAATTTTCAATGATAGTTGTCTGTGGCTTACAGGAAAATCCACACATTAAAAAGATGTATACATTCTTTTGCAAAACAATGGAAATTTACCAAAGGGAGCGAGGTCTCAAATAAGGCATTCCTGCATCTACCTACGAGTCTATTTAGTGGACACGTTCCCGAATAACTGTGTCATCACAAATAACACCGGGTCAAGATGAGAAGCGCCTTTCATGTAAGCGCTTTTTGTTGTAAAAGATATCATAAAATTAAAAAAGTTCAAACAAGGAGGGAGTAAAATTTCCATAGCTCGTTACAGCTGAATAAGGGAGAAAACTCGTGTGGTAAGGTACTTTTCATTTACTCTTCTTCTGCCATTAAACCAAGGAGTAAGAGCGGCGCCTCGATTAAACCTGGGAGTTCGCAGCAACTTTGTCCCAAACCCTTGATCAAGCAAGATTTTACCACTTGGTTTTATCAAGCTGTTACGGCTTGGTTTTTTTATTATGCCTACCCACAGAATTGTTCTATTGAGTTCAATGCCTGCCTCATCATGCCAGTAAAGTCAAAGTTGTCCCCTCTTGTGATAATTTCCTAGAATTAAAAATCGGAAAACCACACACTGTTAATATTCCAGAACACAGGCAATCAATATCCTTTGTGGGTTGTAATTGATAACTCCCGTCTTATTTCTTACCTGCCTAGGCTAAACACAAGGAGACTTTTTTCCTTGGGAAAATTCCCAGTATTCACTATTCCACATCACATCTCTTTTACCTTCATTTAGAAGGGATAGATAAGGAACAGGCATTATTGAACATGGAGGAAGACACACCATGTGGAGACTCAACCAGCAATATAAGTGAGTACTTAAATAGTAGGTTGGGAGTGAGTGAAATATTGATTCATGCCTTGATGATACTATTACAGTTACTTATTCTTAACTTAGTTAGTAACTATACTAGTAGAATCACTACTTAGTAGTGAGGAAGACACACCATGTGAAGACTCAACCAGCAATATAAATAAGTGAGTACTTAAATAGTAGGTTGGGAGTGAGTGAAATATTGATTCATGCCTGGATGATACTATTACTTAGTAACTAGTAGAATCACCACTTAGTAGTGATTCTACTAATTACTAAGTAATAGTATCAATACTAGTACTAGTAGTCTTGTCTACTAGTATTGACTACTTGACTGCTTATATAAGTTAATTAGTACTTACAACATACACTTACCAAACTTGACTCACTCCACTGCCTCAGTTGAACATTACTAGCAACACTCCTTGATTTTATTATTGTGGTTAATTACTTACCATGTGCCTTTGCTTTGAAATGTACATGTATTAGGCCTATTACAAAAAAATAATCTCAGATCTGGGTAGTAGAAGAAGGGTCACCGCAGGGTATGGGCTCCTGGGACTTACACTACAGTTACATGCCTTTACATTGCCGATGTCCAGTATGTTGATACTAGACATACATTGGCAAAGTAAAGGCATTAAAGTACCAGGGGCCAATTCATAGGGCCCCTGGGACCGGTGTCAATTAGAAAAGTCGCTAGCAATGGTCACCAGGGAGAATTCCCCTGTGGTCACTAATGGCCCTATATGCCTTTACTTTGCCAATGACTAGTATCAACCATCCCAGAAACAGGTGTTTTTGGATCATTACAAAATAAAGTACACCTACGTAGTAGTATGTTGGATAGGCCCTGGGGGCCGATGTCAGGGAGACATGTCCCAAGAGACCTATGAGAGTTGTGTAACAAAAGGCCTTTTGTTTGGTGAACAAAGGAGTACAATGGCAGGCAAAGTTTGCATGTCTGAATACATGTTGGATGTGTGTGCTTGCATGCTGGGGAGCGTGTACGGTAGCCTCAATTCTCCACTTTTGATACACTCATTTGTGGGTAAACACAATCCACCCACTGCTACAATATGTGGGAACCACTGGTAAAGGGTATTTTACAACTGTACTTTATTTTGTAATGATTGGTTGATTCTAGACATTGGCAGTGTAAAGGCATGCAGGTCCCAAAATCACTATTCATTCACTCACTGAGTGAGTGAGCATTACCTATTGGCTGGTGTCCTGGCGTTCCTGAGTCACTCACTCACTGAAGGAACTATTCTGAGTGAGTGATTTGGGACAGGAACGAATTAGTTTAATTGAAAGAACAAGTGAGCGATAAATTTGGGCAATGTGATAGTGATTATTTCCTATCAAAAGCACCACTCATTTCTAATTTTCCAATAAGAATGATCGATGCTTTTTATCACTATTGTTTTGCTCAAAGTGGTATCACTCATTTTATATTTCTACACAAATTCGTTCCCAAATTGTTCACTCAGAGTACATATAGATCCGTCAACGAGTGAGCAATTTGGGAACTAGGTCACTAGCGGAACCTGCTAGGATCTCTATCTGATTGCTCACCCAGTGAGTTAGTGGAACTCCCACTCACCCACTGGGTGAGCGATCAGAGGTTTTTAGTTTAGAGACCCCCTGTGGGGCTTTTAAATCAGAATGAGCAATGCCTTTTAGACCAAATAATCACTATCACTTTGCTCAAAAACTTTGCTCATTTGGTCATTCAATTAGGCAAATTCGTTCTTAAAGCATTCACTCAAAATCTATAAAGTTTCATCGATGGGTGAGTGATTTGTTCACTCAGCTTGTGATCACTCCAACAGGAGATTGTTCATTGAAGCAATAGACAATCCCTCGATATTTCTCATTGTCAAAGCAGTGGGGTTATGTGCCTCCTTAAGTCGATCATGCACATAGGGGAAGTATGCTGCATTGTAAATTTGTATGATGGTTTTATTGGAGGGACGACCTATCCACTCTTGTCAAAAAGAGAAGTGTTTCCTTCCGAAAAGGGAAATGAAACCATAGACTTAAAGACACTAAACCTGGATATGGCACCATATACAGCTAAGTGAGGCACTTTATTCCGGGTTACTTAATGAGAATGAATTGTATACAGTAGCGATGGTGTTATCATTGATTTGCGATCAATTTCAATTGGTTTGAGATTGAAAATTGGAACATCAGATTGGGCCAGAACCTGTGGAATCTACAGCATTTTGATCGAATTTCCATTAGAAAGTGATCTATTTATAAAAAAAATCTGAACTAGGGACTGCACACTGTTATTTTATATTGATATAAAATAACTCAACAACTGTTAATCAATGATGACACCATCGCCATACGCAACTCCATGTTTATACGTCACCTAAAATTAAGTGCCTCTATTCTAATACTCCATATAGTGTCCTGAGTAGGTTTATTATTCTTAAGTTAAACTCCGTATCTGTGTTTATTTCCTCAGTACTGAATAGCAAACGATTCGTTTTACGTAAAGTAAACACAGACACATAAAGGTCTTATTGAAGAGTCTTTCCTGCGTTTTAGGAGAGTACCGCTCTCATCTCACTAGATTGAAAACAAGATATGACTAGCTTCATTCAGCATCCCCCCCCCCTATCCCTACCAACAATACTGGTCAAACAGGCACACCTACATCTTCTTGGCTTACCTCCTTAACCTGATCAGAGTCTTAATCATAAAATATATAATTGTTATCTATGGGGTAAGTAATCAATTACCTTGGCTTCAGTAGGTTTGTAGCTCAGACCTGGTTTGGCTAACATGTGTATTCATTGCCCTACAGTGTAGTGGGTTAAACTTCTTTACTGCAGTCAGTGCCGGTTGGTTGGTTATATACTGTGAGAAAGGCTCATGTTGGTCTTTCACATAATTCTGAAGACTGGAGTTAGGTATAGTAGCTGTAGTCATCTTACACTTATCGGTTCCCATTTAGCTGGGGTTGTTTCAATCAAAAAAAATCTTGGCAAACACTGACAGTGATACTAGATCCAGAGCCTGCCACCTCACTGAAACTAAACTGAAACTGTCTTATTTATTAATTCTGAAATTGGGTAGAAGCTCTTTTGGAAACCCCTCTTTTCACTGACCCTGTCTCTGTTTTTTTTGCTCATAATGTGGGTTTATCAAGCTATGTAGAGTTTCACTAGATGCGAAAGATACCAGAAAGAATGCAGCCTGATGTTTCAATGCATAAACACAATCTCCTCCCCTAACAAATTTTTATTTTTTCAGCAACTACCATCATTTTCCAAAACTGACAGTCATCTTATAACACAGATAAAACGTCAACTGTAGGTGTGACATTTTTTTTCTGAATTTCAAGTTAGATTTATTAAATGGGAACACCCACAAAAACAGAAAAAAGAGACATGGTGTCTGTTTATGTAGACCAATAGCCTGTCTGTCAGCCAAATTCAGCTCATTACAATCAAACACTCTAGCTTTCTTCTGGTCGAAGGCCCAACATAGACAATGAGAAGGGTATTTTTTGTAATTTTGTAGTGCCCCAGACTGATGAAGATATCTGCTGGACATGCACATTGTTTTTCAGAATTCGTTATATTTTGTTTCATAGCTAGTAACTAATCTCTCCTAATGCTAATGAACATTTTTGCATCATCGAAATTTCCTCCCCCTTGCAAGGTTCAGTATCGACATTCCACCTCCTCATCTACCTCTTTGTGCCATACCTTATTGTTGTAAGGTCAGTACTCAGCACCATAGCGCCATAATCAGTCAACACTGAGCCATATATATATATATATTATATTATAATGCTTATGATGCCGATCTATGAACATTTATTCACCATATTGGTGCATGTTTATAAGTAAATTCTTAGAACTAAAAAAAACACTGTATTTATATACTGATATAGATTTATAAAATCCTCATTTCTTTTAATCTACATATAGTAATTAATATTACAGAGAAAAGGGGAAGTTTATGCTTCTTTCAATATTCCTGAAGTTAGCAATTGTTTCAAGTTTTCAATTATCAGTTTTTAAGTTTCCAATTTCCAATTCAAGTCTCTAATCGTTTCAGTTTCAAGCTTCAATTCCAATTTTTGTATTACTCTCTGTAGAAGATGACCAAACCCATATGCCAGCTGAAGAGATAAAAAGTGCACAAACTACTGAAGTTGGAAATCCCGATGTACCTAGCAGTGATGCTAAAGCTGAACTCACTTCTGTAGAATCCTCAGAAAGTGTTCCAAATGAAAAGGAAGCGGATAAAGATGGCTCAAACGGTAGCAAACAAGATAAAATGGATACTACCGAAGCAAACCCAAACCAGCAACAAAGCTCTACTGAAGTAAATGCTGGCAATTCAGCAAATGAGGCCCAGCCTGCCAAGGACACTCATAACTTAGATGAGAAAGTAAACTCTGAAATACCAGACGTTTTGAAACCACCTCCAGAACCAGTTGATATTAAAATTATATACAACAAGAAAAAGTATGATCATAGTACAGATCTTAATAAGACAATACTTGACTTGAAGCATGATATTGAGAAGCTGACAGGTGAGTTCTCCAAGCTTTTCAAGTCGAAGTGATGTAATCGTCACCCAAATTGCCTTCATATTCAGCATCTTTGTAAACCAAGCGATCTTTAGACTGTTGTGCGAATGACAATCATTATGCCGTTCAAAATATTTCATAGGTCTCAAAACAATACGGACAGGCTAAAATACTAGTCTAAATGATATGTTGATGCAAACACCAGTCTTTCTGAGGGCTAAGATAAATGAAATATTTAATATGTCATCTCGGGATATCAGGCCACAATTTCCCTGAATCTGATCCATAAACTTCAAGCACCACCTCTGCGACTTGCTGATAACAATCTATTGTTAGTTTTTCAGACAACTCACCTTGATTTACTGCAATTTTAGGTGTTCCTGTGGCAACGCAGAAAGTCATGTATAAAGGTAAGTGTT
This sequence comes from Membranipora membranacea, assembly GCA_914767715.1. NCBI lineage: Eukaryota > Metazoa > Bryozoa > Gymnolaemata > Cheilostomatida > Membraniporidae > Membranipora > Membranipora membranacea. The sequence goes on along the minus strand of OU612065.1, from coordinate 12,902,423 downwards.
AAGAAGTGTTTGGGTCCTTCACGGTATATCACCTCAACATATAGCCTGCTATGTTCTTTAATTGACTTTAAAAGTGAGACCAATGTGATTTAAACAATTGATTTTGTCTTAATCCTAAACTCTTGGTCAAGAACCTATTGCTTTAATGAATTGTGCTCTCCTTGATTTTAATTTATCGGAAAGACAAATCCAAATTATGAAAGTTCACAAACAAGTAAAGTAAAGCCAGAGACTATAGATATAGTCTCTGGTAAAGCACTGTTTCAAAAATCAGAAAGCTACCTCACACCAACATTATTACAGGCTCCACTCAGGATGAACAGACATTGAAACAGCTCAAGGTGACAAAGAACGCAAAGTTTATGGTTATAGGTTCTACGATTAATGATTTACTGAAAATTGCCACCCCTACTCCCAGTGAAATCCAGTCAGGTGGGGAGGAAAGAGGAGCTTCTGCGTCTAAAGAACCTCTGAGCAAGCAAACAGTAAGAATTTGTTCCTTAAAGGGCAACCAAGGTTTCGCAGCAATGCATTAATGGGTAGCAAATAATGTGCTGGGCAGCATCAGCTTTGTGCATTACGCGATGCAAAGCTCAAGTAGTTGCTGACTCTAAGCTGGGTAACACTTCAGTTTAGGGGAGGTTCCAAGACCTTGCTGTAATAATTATAGAGCACAGGCTAAATAATAACAGGAACAGGAAACTGCTATGTGGTATTCTCTTTTAGCTAAGTTTGAGTACCTGATGGAAGAAATGTTTCACAAGAATTCTGGCTGAATAATCATCCGAATTATATTTTGTCTGTTTCCCCATGCAGAAGGTGCAATCTGCTATTAATCAATGGCCATCAATGAGAAGTTGTTTGAAACCTTGGTTGCCCTTTAATTGTACAAGGGCCGTCTTGGGAGTGATGATTAGTTGTCAAGCAGTAACTGTAACCTAAGACTATAAAAAGAGTTTATGGTCTCTGGTTGTAGAGCATGTTTATTCCCATAGAAATGTGCTATCAACATGCTATCAATGTTTCAAAATTGTGCAAGGTTGCTTCCCTCTAATAGATAAGCCTTATTTCCCTATTATCCCTTTAGCCTCCAAACTATGCAATACTAGTTCTAACCAACCAGCATAGATGTCACTTAGCAGCTTTGATTGATTGCGAGACTTTGGTTAACTGTGGCTCAATGCCGCTGGTTGTGTTTTGGTGTTTCACTAGTTAGCTTTTAAATTACTTGGGATATTACAAAGTTATTGTTGGTGGCAAATTTAGTTTGTATCATTTGTTGTGCAAATCCGTATGATAGTGTATCGCTTGCCACGTCATATTCTCTCATGTTATTCTGGTTTCTTTTAGCCTCACTTTACAACCACCAAATTTACAGCTATGCATGCTAATTAAAAGATTCAGGCTGCCAGTGTACCTTCATTTTTTTGAAATACCAAACGAAAATTTCGCTGGACGGTTGCTGATAGTGAACACCTGAAACCTTTGTTAATCCTGAGGAATTTTCTTGTTACCCCCATTTGATCTTGATAGTTATGAACAGAAAGTTTTCCGGACTGCGTTTTATAGAGTTCTCCATACCCCAGGTACAGGTACATAAATGCTGCCAGAAAAATATTGTCAAGTTGTAGTTATCTAGACCCCCAGAGAACCATTCTTTGTATGTTAAAAATTCTGACTGAATCAGTGCCCACACTATTGAAAACTGATGGGGATATGGTTTGGAAAAGAGTTTTAGGAAGCGAATGCTACCTATCTCAATTTTATGGCAGATTATTTGACAGTTTTTCTAGATTTGTCACTAAAATGGAAAAATGATTAGCTTTGAAACTTCCAACGAGTTGGACAAAAAACACACCACAATGAGCTTTTAATTATGCAGAAAGAATTTTTAGCATACAACAGAAGGTTCTGTCTATCAAAGCAAGGATTCTTGAAATCCTTGATCAAAGACTGCGTTTGACACCTGGCGGCTACTTCCGTTACCAATTAAAAAACATGATTGTTAAAATTTGTTAACAGGCGCACAAGAAAGTTTTAGACAAGTACGGCAAACCAGATGATGGTCAGTCTGGGATCAAAGGAGCCAGAATGCCGTTACCTCAGACTCCCGTATCAGGCATGTACAATAAACACGGAGGGAAGACAAGGCTCACATTCAAGCTGGACCAAGATGAACTGTGGATAGGAACTAAAGGTGAGGACAGTGTGAACAAAGTCGCTGAACTCTTTGTCACCTTCAAGTTATTACCCTCTGATTTGGGAATTCTGATATTTTTGATTGATCACAACCAAATTACATTCTCATATCCCTTTTCTCAAAACTTTATTTGCATAGCTTTCATTTGATGAGAATGATTTTCAAAATCAGCCATAAAAAAACGGAAAACAAACAAATTTCAATCGAGATGGAAAAAAAATTAATAAGAAAAATGATTCTGTAGCCAACCATTTTTGTATTTAAAGGGCAACCAGGGTTTCAAACAACTACTCATTGATTAATAGCAGATTGCACCTTCTGCATAGGGAAAAAGACAAAATCTAATTCGGATTATTATTCAGCCAGAATTCTTGTGAAACATTTCTTCCATCAGGTACTCAAACTCAGCTAAAATAGAATACCACAGAGCAGTTTCCTGTTCCTGTTATTATTTAGCCTGTGCTCTATCATCATTACAGCAACGTCTTGGAACCTCCCCTAAACAGAAGTGTTACCCAGCTTAGAGTCAGTAACTACTATGAGTTTTGCATCGCGTAATACACAAAGCTGATGCTGCCCAGCACATTATTTACTACCCATTAATGCATTGCTGCGAAACCTTGGCTGCTAGTCTAGCTGGCCATAGACATTAGCGTGTGTTGTCACTGCCATTTTATGTAGAAACAATGATTTTCATGCTGGTAGTCTTATATATTATTGAACACAAATCTGTCCATTTAAGAAAGAACGCAAAAGGTTAAGATGGGATCTATCAAGGCTGTAGTGAGCGAACCTATTGACGGTAACGAGGGATACCACATCATGGTAAGCACAGCTTGCTCAACGTCAGAAAAAAGTTATGGCAACTAGCTCCTGTGGTTTGGTTTTCATGTTTTGTTCTCATTGTAAATGTATGTCTGTAAACTTGACATGGCTCTTAATGTGACAATCATACACTTTTGTTATTATCGAGAAATGGTAAATGTGTCTATTAACTTGACATGGCTTTTCGTGTGACAATCATCCAATTTTGCTATTCTTGTCCAGGTTTCCCTCATAACTGTTGAGAAGTCAAATATGAAACTCAAGTCATGGTACTTACATACTCACTAAATCCATTGAATTTATGTTACAGGGGTTGCAGCTGGGGCCAACCGAGGCATCCAAATATTGGATATATTGGGTACCTGCTCAATATGTCAATGCTATCAAAGACACTGTGTTAGGGCAGTGGGAGACCTTCTAATATTGTTGTTTAAATCATCACCCTGTGCATTCAAGGACTTGTGGCTATGAGCTGCCAGCTTCGGCATTCAATTCAATCATGTCCTTCTCGTTGTTTCCCTGTTGAATAGGATTACAATCCTGCTTGGTTTCCCTGTCACGGGAACCGCTATCAGGTTTCCCAAAAAAAGCCTTCATTTTATGATCAAGATTCTTAGAAAGGAGATCTTATTTTTTGATAACTGATTACAGTATAAGAAGTCATATGCGATTGGCGTACAATTACTGTCAATAAATTTGTCCAGTCACACAAATATATTATTATGTTATTATTATCATTCCATGACAAACAAGCAACAAACTACAGAACCCAATTGCGATTAAATAATAGCTTTGCAAAAATACGAGATAATTTGGCCGACCTCACTTCAGAGCTTGTTGACTAGGTTTGTTGTGTATAGAAAAGCAGCACTCAAACAAAAATGGCATAATCCGGGAATTGTAAAATGCATTAAAAAATGGCGAAAAGTTTTAGCAAAATTTACAATAATCTAGTTCGAAAATAGAATAAAAGATTGTCCTTTACCCAGTGAGACATTTATTAGCCGCACTTTTACCGAAATATCAGTTGCGTTGATTGCTGACATTTATTGGAACCTGTTGCGTACAGGTTTAGTCATACTCAGATCCGATAGTTATACTGACTTCACCAGGATGGATATAAGTTGAATGGTACCACATATTTGTATCTACCAATACTACAATACAAATAATACAAAGATCAAATTGGGTTTCAAGATAGAAAATGGCGAAATTATCATGAATGTCGAAATGATGGCAAATGTAGTTATCATCCTCAGCGTCCTTCATCTCACTTACTAGATGAGTCAGGTGGTACATTAACAGCAGAGCTGCTCAATGAGCTCAATGAGTTTTCTGTTATATCAAGTGATCTGGACACTCATAATAAGTATTTCAATTTGGGATGTGGGGGAAACAGATACTTTCAGGGGAAAGTTAAAGATCTTGTTTGATATAGCTAATGTGCAACAAGTCAAAACCAGTGCCTAATAAGATCTTATTCAGCAAGAAATTGGGATCCTAAAGCTGCGTTTACATGTGCGACAAATCGGCTAAAAATGACAACTCCGACACAGGTCACCGATTTGACTGACCGTGTAAACAGTTAATCTGTGTTTAAATCAGTGTTTAAATCTGTATTGTTCAAAATCGTTTACTTGTGACAATGTCACAAGCGAACGACAAATCTTCACGATTATGAATGGTTCAGCCAATAAACTAACTAGTTGTCTCACTAGCCAATCAGAGACAAGTTGATTTGGAAGTTTGTGTTGAAATCGGTTAGGCATGAACAGTGTGTAAATAGCGTATCGTTGACATGTTGACAGACAACGATTATAGAGCAGATTCATAATCTGTGTCGAAGTTGTTATTATTAGCCGATTTGCCGGACGGACGTGTAAACGCAGCATAACAGTTAACACTCAGTAGTAAAATGGTAATCAACTCTTTGCCTACACTTACTTATATCTCCTTTTTCCATAGTAGCGTTCATTTCGCTACAGACGTGTTCGCATTCAGGAGATGGTATAATCCTCCATGACTTCTTACCAGTTATCATAGCCTGCCATGATGGCCTTTGAACAAAGTCAATCTAAAGAAAGATCACATGAATGCATATTATTGTTTTTTTGTCAGACAAAAACTGATGCTCATTAATCAGTGTTAAGGAATTATGTGATATTAGCTTATCCTAAAACACCATAACTCCACTAATTAAAATGCCAGGGACATCATGGTAGGATGACATCCTCCTGGTTTAACATATCCAACGAGTACAGTAGAGTGCCACATAAATCAGACAGGTTGTATGGCGGGTACCAGCATATAATACCCTCAGAAAGCATTGACAGAACCTGATATCAGGATGTAAAATTAAAAACAAGCGGTTACCATGATTGCCCAACTCTTGCAGGCTATGCATTAATAAAGCTCATGATGAGAAACACCATATGGCCATGTTGTGTATTGACAGAATACTGCTGTGTGTTTGTGATGATGTATACATGATCCAAGATAATGATGAACTGTACAGTATCATCAATAGAGGGAGCAAACTAAACCCTCCAAATAGTAGTGGAGAATTAATTAAGAATATTATAGTGAATCACTTATGTTCTTGTACTTTTTTCCGAGTTGATATTGTAATTTACTCACATGTACATCTGCACCGCTGCCAAATCCTCCCATAAACAGCCAGTCAAGGTTACTCGATTCAGAATTGTCTGGCAGAAACGCAGGACGCTGATAATGTCTCCTTAGGTTACGTGTAACTTCAGAGTGACAATTACTCCTGTAAAACATAACATGTCACATTGGTCGATGGCAGCGGTAAGTATTCGGGACTGGTTAGGCATACCTACTGGGTCGCGATGACCAAGGTTAATTTATCTGTATTCTGCAGTTTCCACAGAGCACTTGGTGCAGTAGGGCGATAAAGTTAAAAGCCTATCAGTTTCCTATCACAGACTGAATATTCATTCTTTAAATAGGAAAAAGGTATCAATTTCCACTTTGTTCAGAATCAGATGTTACAGAAGCTTCATACAACGCTAAATCATACTTTGAAAAATAAATTATTATTATTTAATAACTAAATTATACTGATAAAGCTGGACCACAGATTCTCCTACTCTGGATTGCATCAATTGACTTATCGTGTATCTAATGTGGATTATTTATAATTATTTACTAATTCATCAACCAGCTGGTAACGCCATAAGCTTGCTATCAATACCATCAGAGTGAAATAATTGATGAATTTAATCCCAAGGGATAGAGGTTGTTATTCTAGTCATTTGCTTCATCGTGAATTGTTTCCTTGTTTGTAATGGTGTGTGACGCAATTTTTTTTAGGCACGTACACAATTTTGACACATGGCAATAGCTCTGCTTTAGGTTAATAAATAGATGAAACCACTAAAGACGTCAATTTTAAAGCACATAAAAACCATTTGTGATGGTCATTAAATCCAACGGATGGCAGTAATGGTGAGATACCGGACACATCAGTAGCTCACCATGCAGGGCATTTATTAACATCATTTTTCAGGCATTCCTATCTGTCACCACACTTCAGATGTTGTTAATTATCCTTACATGATTGTAAACACTCATAGGTAAATTTTCAAATGTCAGTTAAGGTAATACCAATGACCGATTTGAAAGTCAACACATAATAACAGTACTCACCATCCAACATACCACTCCTTTTCGCCGCTATCTATGCGACTTCTCTCTTCCGTCATATTGAAAACTTCACCCATCGTGTTGAAATCAGTCTGGTATGGGAAGAACTGGCAATCATTTTCTATTGCATCCAGCGCTCCTTCTGTGTTCACATACAGGTCTTTCAAATAGTCATAGCTAAATATATACAGAGCAGTCCAGTTCTTCGCTCCGCCTTTTACAAGAAGTGGAACACCATTGTAGGCATAGTTATTCAGAAATAGTTCTTTTGTCATGTCGTCTCCATTTATAGTTGGTATTTCTGTTATAGATTTGCAGACATCACACTTGACAGCTGGACGAGACAACTCCAACAGAAGCAGATTATTGGAGACAAGGCAGCGAGGATCCATGGTCTCATAGTAAAAATAGGCCATCACAACTACGAGGATAGACGCTAAAGCATAAGCTATCATTCTCTTGCGTTTTGTCGAGGCTTTTGTTTGTTCCGCTGCTAGAGTCGAATACGACATTCTCATCATTTTCTTGAAGTCGTCATCTTTCACTCCACCAGCTTTAGCAGCTTCCCGTATGTCTCTGAGTCTTGAGACAAGTTTCTCAGTTGCCGGGGCCATCATTTGAGGTAAAACGAAGACTCCTATAAATAGAAAGACATTAATTGTAATTGGAATGTCAACCATGGATTATTGGCACTATTATGATTATTAGGCTATGCGTTTATTATAGCCTGACCATTAGTCTACGACTCCCTGTAAGAGATTCCTCTTCCTAACAAGCCTATTCAAAAGTACAAGTACCCGTCGAGGAGACGATAGTGGGTAACATATGAAATGAATAATGATATTCATTATATTATAAAATGAAACTTACTGGCTCTGGGCTAGATCTTTGAGAGATAGGATAAAAGTAATTAAGAAACACACTAATTTATGGTTAGTTGGTTCAAGCCATTACACTCCCCAGTTGGCTAGCATACATAGCTTAAGTTTTACCATAGCTCAGACAGGTGTAAGTTTGTCAGCTGGTGGTCTTCCCATAATATTCAAATTGCATATATTAAATATATATATATATGTTATCGTTAGTACTCTACTACCATATTTATATCACAAGGAGCTTGGTTATTGCCATGCATAAACAAAACTCAGCTTGAACCTATTCACAGAATAACAGTGTTCTATTCCTGATTTAGCTAAGCTAGAGTGTGCCTACCTGATAGATGGGTAATTGTGAAGTGAGCAGCACCAATTTATGTCACTACATAAGTCATAACACAGAAGGGAAGTGTGATTATCTTCTTCCATGGGGAAAATATGTAAACTAAAATTACCTTGACCTTGCATGAAAATTGTCCAATGATACAGAAGAGTATCTCAGTGGGCGGAGTCTCCTTTATCCAATCATTATCAGTTGAACAAGGATTTTTGCAGACCGCCTTGCATTGTCTTGTTGAACCGATCAATCATAAAACAGTGGAGTTAGCAAATATTCCATCAGTATATAACTTTGTGTCAGTAACTAGAATCTGACCACAGACAGCAGGTCACTGACAGTTGATTTGATGAGTTGCAGCCTTGCGTGTGTGTGTGGTTTGTGTTTGTTGTGGTGAAGATGGGAAGCTGTGCATGAACCAAGTTATCGCGGCTGCGCAGCTTTTGTACCCGCCAAATGCGTTGCTCAGATGAGTCACTTCTCTCTCATTGGTCAGAAAATTAAGTTTAATAACTTGGTTCATGCACAGCTTCCCATCTTCACCACAACAAACACAAACCACACACACACACACACACACGGCTGCATCAAATCAACTGTCAGTGACCTGCTGTCTGTGATCTGACAGCTTTCACATTATGCATTGATTGACATCCCAGTAACAACCTACTAAAACTCAGGCATTACATTACTGAACTTGTTGACCAAAATCAAAGATGAAAAATACATCCATTGGGGATTTTCAGCCAAAAATCGCAATCTGTCGTCTCGCTCACAAATTGCTCAACCATTGATTGAACTACATAAATTCCATGTGAGGAATTTGGGAAAGAATTGGTTTAATTGAAATATAGCGATATTTTTGTGCGATGTTATAGTGAAATTTGCTTCCTTTAGTAAAGTAATGCGCATTCTAATCGAAAGCTCCCCAACAAACATACATACATAAATAGCCATATATATTTATATGTGTATGCGTCGTTCCTACAAATAGGTCTACGGTTGTATGTAATCAGTGTTCTTGCATCAAGCTAACACTATTAACATGTGTATCGTAACAGCCAATAATAGCAAAGTTCTCTATCATAGCAGGATTAATAGCAATATAGCAGGAATTTTCTTCATATATTATTCAGCGGAATTCAAATTACCAGCTATATAAGTTGTCTTCAACTAGATCACTTATAGTTCATTTGTTATCAACATAAGAATGATATATATATATATATTCATGTAAACACAATTTGTTTAGGGAACAATATGTTCAGAGTTAGTTTAAGTGATCAAACACTGCTTCGTCCCCCCCCCCCCCCCATCCCATCAAACTTGGCTGATTTTTATTTTCAAGGTATACTTGATTTACTGAGTTATCTGATGATGCTAAGTCTTTTAACAAGAGGTCAGCAGGTACAATCAATCATAGGGTTAGCAACGTAAGTTTGTCCACACCCCGCTTCTTGAGATTTTTAACACAAATATACAACGCTCCTTCAGTGACATGATGCTTGTTTGTTGAATACCTCATCGAGAATGCTGTCATAGGGGTTTTCTTATTGGTGTGAACATGAGAATGAGAGGAAAGTGTAAATCTTGACACTGCAGTCGCCCATCACCATACATGGATAGATACCCTGCGATCAACACTGCTACCTTGACTTGATTCAATGAATAGACAGTTTTCTGAGCTCTCATTTATGCCTCAATTCGGAGTTGTCCTCTCTCCAGTTTGGTACTTTTAACCCACGCCGCATAGGAAAAACCTGCTGAAAGGGGGTTATCTTGAAAACCGCTTATGCTAGGATAAAAATGATTTTTGATTGAGAGTCTGCACCATTGAAAACCCTGTGAGACAGGGTTATCAAATCATTGGAGGCTTGAATGTTGATAAATCTTAACTCGTGAAAAATTCTGCCAAATTGTCCGCAAGACAGGCAGAAAATGCTATAATTGACTATCCAAATACTAAAATTATTTCCCAAACTATGTCCATATGAGTTTTCAATGTTGCAGATTCTGAATCAAAAATAAATTTTATCCTTTTATAAGCGGTTTTCAAGATAACCCTCTTTTCAGCACGTTTTGCGGCGTGGGTTAAAAGTACAAAACTGGAGAGAAGACAACTCCGAATTGAGGCCTAAATCAGAGCTCAGAAAACTGTCTATAGATTGTACAGTTATCTGAAATCAGGAGCTTAGGGACCTCTATGGTGTTAATTCAGAGGCATACAAATCATTTAGAGGTATACGAATCACTAGGTTGAGTACATCTTTTTGATAAATGAATATGATACATACCAACACTCATTACTAGACAGAATAACTGTATGATTGTTAACATAAAAGCTATATATGTTTGACGTGATTTACTATTCTCAAGACAGAAATATGAATAGTTTTTTCAACTGTAAATGGAGAGAACAATTAAATTCAAAGTATGTTTATTGAGCTGATTATTTCAGCAAACTAATTTCATGTGGTGCAATCATACAGTATGCTGTGGGGCCACTGATGTAAATTCATAGCAATGTGTGGAATTTGTAATTCGTTAATTCATATCAATGTGGGGGTTCTTGTGGCATGTGGTTGGTAATTGTGGCCGGGCCCCTGCATGAAGCTCTATTTATTGATAGGTGGCTCATTTTTTCACTTCTAGCATTGTGCATTGTGTCACTTTTTGGAGTTTTTCGCTGTTGCACTGTACTGCAACAGTAGCCGCCCCATCAATTATCCTCATTCTCCAAGCCCACGGAGGTTTATGTATGTGAAATTTAGTTCGGATAGTACTCATTCGTTGAAAGTTTTACAGAATACCCAAAAAAATGAAAAGAAAAAAATAAAGTCACAAATGTTGTTGCATGTTGTCACTATGTTATTGCATAACTGATGAGAAATATAATGCGGAAGAACTCTGAATTTGTGAAATGGATGGACATTATTGTATTTCAATCATCAAAGGATTAAAAGTGGTATAAGTAGTGTGTAGTTTAACATTATCACGTAAATTGAAAATAATACTATATTGTATCGACAAATTACTTTGGTTTGCTTTCCCAAATCCCAACACATCGTTATCGGCGCAATTTGCGCCATCCGCCCCTTGTGCCATATTGGAACACCCAAACTCACCACATTGATCCATTGATATCGTATTTCGAGTCAGAAATTAGTCAGCTTATCCTCACCTTAAAGACTACGAAAGGACCACAGCAATATATAGTCTGGCAGCTAGTTCTGCAGTAATTATGCAATATTTTCTCATTTAGAAAATTCAGAGCACTTCTGGGTAAAAATTATAAATGCCAACCTAATAAGCTAATACTTCTATTTACTTGAGATTGAGACAACTGTAAAACTCATTAAATGAAGTTATCTACTGTTGTAAAATATCTCCTGACAATGAAATTATATTTATTTTGAATTTTCGTGGGAAAGAATGGCAATCAATTGTATTTTGAAGTGTTAGCTTATTATGTTGGCTCAGCACTAGGGCGCATAAATACCTCATAGCTCATAGATGAGAAGGGAGGACAATTCCTAACACTACGCATAATTTTTACCCACAAGTGCTCTGAATTTTCTAAATGTGAAAATATTGCATAATTACTGCATAACTAGCTGCCAGACTATTTATTGCTGTGGTCCTTCCGAAGTCTTTAATTATTATACTGTAAAGGAATTAAAGGCTGGCCAAATCCATATCCCATATCCATTTAATAGTGGAAGACTATATATAAATTTAAATACCTATATACGCAATGTTCAGCGACAAGAGTTATGCTAGCAGAAATTACTTCCACTGCCCTCTTACAAAATCTTATCAAAGACATTTTTTGGTCAGCCTCAACTATCAAGTTATGCCATTATCAGGTACATACCTCCTCGGTTATTAAAGTGAATATTGTACTTGATAAAAATACAGATGACATATATAGAGCATTTGTGTAATTTATTTGTGGTCATATCATTGCAACGTATACCCTTACTCCGGTAAATCATCAAACTTGCATTCGCACGGAGAACCTCAATTAGTATGTGTGAACTCACATAATTGATGCTGAAGATTGGTGAAACATGTCAGAGTGAGGATCTCTGTGAACATGTCACATAGATCAGATCATCAGATGTTAATTTCTTGAGTTTGTCTGCAGAATAACCTTGGCTGGTCTGCTGACTTTGCCTCCACATGTATCTTTTTAAGCATTTTTCACAAAGTTTCTAGACGAGCTCAAGTTTTTTTTCCGCATTTGATGATCTTATTTATCCAAAATCAAAATGATAGCTCACTATATTGATAACTGACAATGCTGTGTATTTTTTTTGGAGTATAAATGTGACAATATTATGTATCTTCACACCCGCCTGTACACGTACACTATTGTCAAGTCAATGCAGTTTAGATTCATACTTGCCCAATCACCCTATTTAGATGGGACCCTCCAAATATCTACACTCGCTTCTGCCCACTCTCCACTTTTTGTAATTCTCACTATTTCCTCTAGATTTGAGAGAAAACAGCCCTATTGCAATTTTGTAGCAACTATCCAAGCACTTGTTGATGAGTTACTGGTAAGGTATTTGCAGACAAATTTAAAAGGGATTGCATACTTGCCAACCTGTACGCATAAAGCGTTTATGAACGCTTATTTGACACTAATTGAGTTTTAAACGCAAAACGCTAGCTGTACGCATATATGGTTTTTCAAACACCTGTTCATCTAATTAGGTAATCAAAAAACGCATCTTTAGTGTTTGCTTCAGTTTACTTGCATAATCTTGTCATTGTTGATTGATAGTCTAAACAATTAGTAGCTCCTTGGTCTTAAACTCTGGTCTTGCCTTCAGAAAGCCAATGTGTTGATTTTATATGGACTTTTTACCTGGTCAAGTCTTAAATGAGTCAACTCACAACTTTTATATAATGAGAGTAACAAAGTTGCCCACCTCCTTGTTTGGGTGGGATAACTCAGATCTCCTGCCCCAGTGTTTCAAGGGCAACCAAGACAGGCTAGGTTTCAAACAACTTCTCATTGATTATCAGCAGATCGCACCTTACGCATAGGGAAAAGGACAAGTGTTGAGCGATCTGCATTCTTACGCTACCAAAGACTATTTCCTGTGATAAAGCACTTTTCGCGCGCAACGCGAAAAATTTTTGGGGCAATTTCTGGTCATTTAAGGCACCCTGGAGTTTTGTAAGCATTTTGCAAATTTTTGTAAGCATTTTGGAAAAATTAGGTTGGCAAGTCTGGGATTGTGCTATTCAATATAATGTTAACTAATTTACTTTGTATTGAAATTCAGACTATTATTGTCAATGGGGTGGTTGATACTGGACATTGGCAAAGTAAGGGCATGTAAGTCCCAGGGGCCCATGTGTTGATGAATAGTGTTTAAAGTGTATTTCACCTCAGTTTGATATTTTGGTACAATTGGGATCAAATAAGCGTTTTTAGCCCTTCCTAGTGGCTAGAAACGCTCTCAGCAAGGAGCAAGGAGTAAAAGTCTTTTACTCCTTGCTCTCAGCATCAGCGGCCGGTCTCCATCCCGGAACCCATTGGAGGCTCACACCGCCTCCAAACCCCCAGTTGTATCGCTCAGGTGCTTCACACCCTCGAAGCACAGCGATGGGGTGCAGTATTGTGCAGTGCTGTAAATTAAAATCCCCCACTTTTTAATTTAAATTACTTGGCGAGTATGTTTAGATTTCTAGCCATTATAATGTACCAATCAATCCCAATAAACTCAACACAGCTTGCTGAGTATTTATTATGCTGTGATCAATAATATCAAATGCTTGATTGATTTGAAACTGGGGCAATGACTGATAAAGGTTGCATAACAACGCAAACAGTAATGATAACACTATTCCACTTACTGTACTATTACTGTGCAACTAACTTAGACTTTGGCCAGTATCATTGTGTTTACTGCCTGCTAACTTATGAGGCTGTCGAATTTCTGATGCAGCCAGTCAACCGGCAATTAGAGAGTATCTTTTAAAACAAAACAAAATAATGGCATTCTCAAAAGAGCTCTTCAGGAAACAGTATCTGGAGAATGGCAAAGATAATTTGGAGTCTCAACTGCCACATCTCCGTTTGCTGGCAGACATATACATATCTAGTGCAGAGGACAGCAGAAACTGGCTGGACTTCATAAAGGTAGGCGTAACAATGAGCTCACAAGAACTGCAATACTCACTATCGATCTACTCATCCACAGAGTTGACAGCCTGCATGTCTCACTCGTAGCTTTATCCACCGAGGCACTGTTACTCGCATATCATATGTCCAGTGACTTGCCTTACATAGGTTTTACCACTCTGTGATATCCAAAAATAGAGAAAAGCAGACGATAAACAAATAGCAAATGGATGCTCTCATTCTGACTTGCCTTTCATGTCTCAATGAGTCAAAAGGTGAAGGGAAAGTTAGAATGGAATGCTTCAGTTTATGGTTAGATAATAGTCAATGTAAACCCATTTCATCAGATAAGCAAATATCGCACCAGACCCAGCTGATTATAATTATTTACTCTATTGTTTTCACAGGCTCATGGCCTGCTCAATTCATGTCTTGTGAGATGTACAAATGAAGAGGACAAAGCTGAGTTACGGCTGAAGTTGTTCGAGCTTGAGCGATGTTGGTATGATGGAAATCATCCCTTGCGAACTCCCGAAGGATTACAAGACACTACAGCTAGGCTTAAAACCAAGCTGGAGGAAATAAGAGATGGCTGCAAACAAAGGTTTGAAGATGCAGGTGGTCTAATCAATAACTTTAATATGGAGGACCTGTTCTGTGAGGAAAATAAGGAGCATATGCGACATTTTGCAGGGCAGGTTAATGAAGTTAGCCAAATATGCACAGAGCTAATGATAGGATTTTCCAAGGCAATATGCGAAACAAGTGAAGAAGTTGTGGGTCATCCAACTGAATCATATGCTATGGTTGCTCTTGGATCAATAGCAAGAAATGAAGCAACACCCTATTCAGACCTGGAATATGCATTCATTGTTGCTAATTCAGCTGACAAAACGTATTTCCACCGTCTAGCTATGGACACATACTTTCGTATATCCAACCTCGGAGAGACACCGCTAAAATACCTGTACATTGAGGAACTTTATGATGGATACAGAACTGAAGATGAAAAAAGATGGTTTGACGACCAGGCCATGAGTGGATTCAAGATTGATGGGCTTCTTCCGAAAGCTGGAAATATACCAACTGGTAATGGGCTATCTGATGCAAATCTGACATTGACTGTTGAGGAACTGATGCAACATTACCAAGCATGTATGTTGAACAGCGTCACCAGTGCAGAATCTGATATAGTTGGAGATCTCTCAGATTTGTTAGCGAGCCTGGTTCTTGTTCACGCGCCAAATGGTGGGGAGGTGCTACTAGATGAATTTCTCATGAATAAGATGATAACGGATGAAGAGATCAGTGGCTATGATGGAGGTAGAGAGGTTTTGGAAAGGAAGCGAGTGAAAACGCTGTTGAAAGATGTCGATAAG
Organism: Membranipora membranacea; assembly: GCA_914767715.1. Classification (NCBI taxonomy): domain Eukaryota; kingdom Metazoa; phylum Bryozoa; class Gymnolaemata; order Cheilostomatida; family Membraniporidae; genus Membranipora; species Membranipora membranacea. Next base: position 12,886,996 of record OU612065.1, on the reverse strand, counting down.
TATAAATTCTGTTCTGATACTGGCGAGCTTAAAATAGACATGAGATCAGTAGAGATAAAATCAGACATATTCCGTTATCCGACGATACTAGCACATGATATCAAGATTATTCTGGATTATTCTAACTGTACCACAGCATGGGAGGTGTATAGCACACTTCAGAAAAAGGGCATTATCAATGAAGAAACACTTCACATGTTCCAGTTTATACTTACGGCTGCAATCTGGACAAGAACAATGGCTTATCTAGTTGGGAATACCCAAAGGGAATACCTATCATTCCACCCTAAGTTTGACATGTGTGACAGAGATGACCGTTTTTTCATACCAAAAAGCCTATTTATCACCATGGCATGTCACTTAATACCTCTGAAGCAGTCAGTTCTACGTCATCTAATTGGGGCAGATCCATCAATACAAGCAGTACACAAATCTCTTAGAGAGATCGATACTGGTAACATACATTTTCTTATTCAAGGTAGAATCCGTTATTCTTGCGGTGATTTTAGAGGGAGTTTACAAGTCCTCCATAGAGCTTTAGGGAAAACATCCACCGACAGTATCTCCAATCTGTTGGATGCAACCACAATGCATAACATTTCACACGAGGACATGGCAGACCTTATACTACTGTCATTATTTCAAAATGGATATTACGCAGTCACTATTGAGCTATGCAACTACCTTCATGATTACGAGGAGAGGAAAGCACCCCCAATATCTCACCTAAACATTGCTTTTTATAGGGCTATAAAAGGGCAGTGTCTCATGATGCAAGGGCTGTACAGTGAACAGGCAGAAGAGTTTGATAAAGCTGGTAAGTCACTAGTAAACCATTTTGGCAGGAACAAGACAGTAGCCTTATTCTCCGTTCTATCATTACTCTCAGCAGGAGGTGGAACACCAGAAGGCAGGGAAGCTCTAGAAAGGTTGAAAACATTAGCGTTTAATGGACTTTGTGTTAATCTGTGTTTCATCTCGGATTCAGTTAGATATCACCAAGGTCGGCATGAGAAATTTCGAGAATCACGCCAGTCGCTTCTGGATTCCTACACATTAGTGAAACAACTAGTGATAAAGGAGAATATCAACTCCCTAATCAACGGAGATTTCCTAATGAGTTTAGGAGTTTATTATCTGCAAGATGGAGAATATTCTACAGCTGTAAGGTACCTTGAATCCGCCGACAGTATTTATAAAAATATATATGGCAGCTCCGCAGCATCTGTAGAACTTTCGACCATAAAACTGTATTTAAGCTATGTCACATTCAAAAGAGGAAATTACACCGTAGCACGAGAGTTGTGCAGGGACGCACTGGATGTTCTTAGAGAGTCAGAACAAGGATCTCCAGCCCATTTTTTAACAAATCACCAGATAATGGCTGAAATACTGACCCAGAAGGGAGAGTATGACCGAGCACAGCAGCACATAAGTCAGTGCTTGAGATTACTTCAAGAACAGTTTGAGGATCGTCCAATCCTAAGTAAAGCTGTTGTTCAAATTACACAGGCACAGCTCATATATGGACAAACACGAGACGGCGATTTACCCTTAGAACATAAATATGCCCAGTACGACTTTGCATCAGACCTTCTTCAAACAGCAATTGTGATACTTCAGAGTACAGTGAACAAAAAACATGTCCATACCCATCCTGATATATCTCTCTCATATAAGCTACTGGGTAAAATCTGCATGGAAATGAACGACGTGGACCGTGCCACTGGATATTTAATGATGGCAGAAGATGGCTTTATTATTGCTTACAATGGGGAAGAGAGGCCCCATGTTGACTTGGCTGACACATTATATTGGTCAGGTCTTGTAAAGGTTAGACAAGATGATGCATCTGGGGCAAGACTGAAAATCAGCCGAGCAATTGGTATGATGGAGAGAATTTTTAGAGAGGGGCAACCCCATCCTGTCACTGATCAGTATCGAAATCAACTACATGAGCTAGGGCCAGCCAGAGGATATCAAGATGATGATTTAGACTAATGTGCGTAAATAGAGATTCAGTGAAGTGCATATTTTTACCCCATTGGAGTGGCCTATTTGGCTTTACCCTTAGGAAACTGTTCATTAAGTAGCTGCAAGTGCTTTTTATTCTTATCAGATTTCCTATGTGATTGCTAACATTTGTTGTTTTTTTAAGCAAGAAGTATATATAGAGAGTTTTTCTTTTTTGAAAAAAGAAATCTGAACTTTTATTGTGATGCGATTGTCGAATATGAATGATGTTACACCAAATGTTGTACATAGAGATTATTAAGATCACCTTACAAACTGAAAAATCACAATTGACCATATTTGTTTTCAAAATCATGATCTTAGAAACATGCTACTATCACCAAAAATTGGATTTGAACTTGCACGTTGCTGTCTATCAATTTAATAATTTGATTGGAAAATAGTTATACACGTAACTAATACTGCAACTTCAAGCAGGAAGATTAGGATGAAAATCAAGAAAATATCACAGGTATATACATCGTATATAAATGAGCTTTTGTTGCAATAGGTAAAAATATTGCTGTTACATTACATTCAGACAAGTTATGAAGAAAATTGAGTAGAACTTAAATATATGAAGCTGACTGTGTATAAAAAAAACGCTTACTGAGCCTGAGAAGTATCAATAGACCATGGCTTTGATGAGAGGTTCTGATATCACATTAATCTTTGAGTGGTATTTGAATACAAGAAAGACGTGATCCTTTTCATGGATATCCTGTGAGTGCTCCTCGCAGCTCTCACACAAATCGTAATCTTTACACATCCTACATAAAATAGGCAAACAAAAATTATATCATGAATGAAGAAAAATGGATTTATATAATCACAATACACACATTCCTGTACTTCAGTTCAGAAATTTTGGGCTCAAAACATTCATCCAAGTTCCGATAAGTTTGATATTGCCAGCTGAGGATATTCCTGGACCAGATTATCAAAGAGAGATACCAGACATTACCGCACAAGATTGATGTGTCACAACATGTTTGATAAATATCGTAACACCAGGGACCACCAATAGTTGGAGTTGTCCTTTCATAATAAGAGAGGGGACAACCGATGGTATCATCACACGATACAGTACTTACAACAGGGAGGGTGGGATACTCTCCCACCCTCCCTGCTTACAAGTAGCTAAAACAGTATTAGCAATATTATTCAGCAAGCAATTCCTGCTGGCCAGTGAACACTATCGATGAAAGGCAATTTTTTGTTCTGATTGGGTTGTAGCTGACAGAGCTAGAATACTGACAGTGTGACTGCGAAATATAAACCCTTTGGTGGATAGGTGGTTTGGGATGAAAACCAGATAGGCCTATGAAGATGAAAATTTATGACGTTAGTAAGTGGAATATGCTGTTTCAACCTGCTTCCTGATAACCGGCATCCCTAGGATATTATTTCAACACGACAGTGCCTTAGGACGGTGAGTAAAACATAGCCATTTTCTACGATCTGTAACAAGCACAAAATTTCTTTTATTGTATAAAGTGTGTTAGGAACGAGTTAGTGTAAATAAACCAATGATTTGAAGCAGCAGTATCTATATCAGTTTCCCATGCAAATAGAGACTTACTTACCCACACTTGTACCTTGTACCACATATGGGAGATTCTCCACAGAATTTGCACTGTATACTATCTTTCCATTCTAAAGATTCTGGACTATGATAGTAATTTTTCCCATGAATATTACTGTTAAAGTCTAGTTCCTCACTCATGTATCTGGCCTAATTAAAATAAAAAACAGGAAATAATGATTAGATTCATATCGATGATCATTGATCAGTAATGACATGATCAGTTCCGCAAAACAACACATCACAGAGTGAGCATATATATCCTTGCTCATTGATGTTTTGAAACCCACTTTCAGTGTTGATATCAATGGATTAGTCACTGATCGGTCATGTAACCATATCACGTAATGATTATACATCCAAATGATGCGACAACATCCTTGGCTAGATCAAAGTGGTCTAATATGGCTTCGGTTCTACTGATGGGCCAATGGAGGAGCAACAAATTAAATCAAGCTTGATTGGATCCTAGACCTAGTGCATTCATATCAATATCACAATAAAGACATATCAATCACTAATCGAACTTTGAAATAGAATGAATAAGCAAGGCTGGCCACTACTATATATATATATATATATAGTATATAGTATCTCTTCTCATGTAAACAAACTGAGTTCAGATTCCAGTGTCACTGATGTGTGTACTGTGTTCTGATGTAAGGTCACACATGTTAGCATTGTTTACATGTTTTGATATTATTCAATTGAGCTTGAACATGTAACTTCGCTATAAACTGAAATAAAAAAATGTGGTATGTAACTTCCTCAAGCTAGTAAGATTACCTTTTTGTATTTGAGCAGACAGCCAGATGGAAGTTGTCTTCGTTGTTTGAACTTGAGCTTAACAAATAAGTGATCAGGTCTATGAATTTGGGTGGACGGATTTACTGCACAATCTCGGCACAGACTGAAGTCTTCACACATGCTACAATAGCAAAATATAAATTATAATCTATTAGATTCTATAGATTCGAGGAAGGAAATGCCTGGGTAAGAACTGGATGTATGGGTTTTCACAATTTCTTCGTAAAGCCAGACCAGAGCTAGGTAATTAATTTTTTAGTTGGGTGACCTACAAAACTACATTAGATTAAGATGTCCTTGATAAGGCGCATGTGAAGGACCTTTGGGTTATCAGTCTTTTTTCTTAGGCATTGTTTTGTATTCATGATTGAGCAAAGTCGTAGCATTTACCTTAAAAAATAGGTCAACACTCACCCACATTTATACCTAAGTTCACATTCAGAATACTTTTGATTTTTCAGGCAGGCATCACAGTTAAAGCTCTCGTTAGGGTCTTGTGCGATCTGCTCCTCACGTCTACGCCTCTTCTTAGCTGCTTGTCGGCTCAGATATAGGCCACCAATACCAAGTGTTGCTATGGTAGCCACACCTTTAAGAACATTAATGGCAAACTTCGCATTCTTTGATCGCTTATTCTGCTGTTCTTGGAGACCAACAGGTAACAGCTCTCCGACAAAGAGCTCGCCATCGCATGTACTGTCTTCATCTGTGATTATAAAAATGTGATATAAAAGTGAAATAAGTTATATAAAACAGCCTCGTATTGGGCTTGCTATCAAGGTAACTTAGCAGACCTAAAAAACATTTCAGTTTCAATAGAATGTTACAAAAAGGCCAACCAATGAGAGGGAGTTCATAGGTTGGGCCAACGCAGATCTTGTTAATCTTCAGGAGCCGATTTATCAAACTCAGGTGACATGATTTAATACATACCTTCTACGTCAGCAATGAGGTCCCCGTCTTGTTCTCGCACTAAATTAGCCAGTTGATTTATAAAAGAGTGTACGGTCAAATCACTAAAAGCTCCTTGAGCAGGGATCGATAACTCTCTGCATTGCGGGCATCTACTGTAGCTGCCGGGTCTATCTTCAGTCAATGCCCACAGGCAATTATAACAAAAGGAGTGGGAGCATGATAGCAATCTTGCATTCTCAAACAAATCCAAACATATGGCACATGTTGCTATGTCTCTAATCTCTTCTATTTGATGGGATGTAACTGTTTGTGGAGTATGGTCAGCACTAGCCATTTAAGTGCCGGGTAGCAGCGCTCAGCTCTCTATTTATAATGGCTCCTGCAGCAGTCAAAAAGTCTGTAAAGAAGAAATAGATCACATAAGTAAAGGTTGAGTTCTTATATAAATCTTTTTGTAGGCCGTAGATGCCATGGACTTGTCGTCAATGAATGTTCACAAGGTCAACCAATTTAAGACAGGCTGTCCCATACTCATTGGCGCTGTCTTAGGCGGGCCACTGTCTCTCATCTCTCATCTAATTAATCTCACTCGGAGCGCTTTGGCTCCTTTATCGAGATGCAGTCGTGTATGAACAATTGTTTAAATTATCAGTAGCAAGGAAGAAAACCAGTTTGTCTACGAGATAAGAAAATAGTTAATTATGCTTTGATTCAAAGATCAATAGCTAGCTACTGCCTAGAGAAAAAAATAAATAAATAAATAAATAAATATACACAGCACAGCTTCAGATGTTATGAAGTAGAGTCAGTGATAAGTGCTTATAATCAGTTAGGCAAAGCAGCTAGAATCATTAGAAAAGTTTATGGATTCGATGTTTATATGAATGTTTGGCAGTTTTGGTGTTGATATTGCCCTTAATAGCACCATGTCTGGTATTGTGAGACTCGGCAAAATAAAGGGAGAACCGATCTAGGTCTATAGCGGCACTACCAGAAAGCATACGAAAGTACATTTTTCGGTCTGCATTAACACGTCTTTGTGCAAGGGTGTCCCAATTAAATTGTGTCATGAGCTCAGTAATATGGTCTCGTTTTCTCTTACAGTGTGTCCACCTGAAGGCCTTTCTATATATACCTTCTATGATATTGATGGTTTTCAATTTAAATGGAGACCAGGTGTGGGTCGCAAATTCTAGTATAGGGCGACAGACTGTTTTATAAGTTATGGCTCTATGGACCAGTATCCAATTTATGATAACATCAGGACCTAATAGTATGTAGAAATTTACTAATGAAAACAGCATTATCAGTATAATCCTTTCATAATCCCTACCAATAGCACAATGGGTATCCCTAAACACACTAAGAGATTCAAGGTGTATTCATAATACTTTTTTCTAGTAGGGTTTTTTCAAAATTGGCCTGCTTTCTGAACAAGAGGTGGGGCCATGGCCCACTTGACTCCACCTACTGAATACAAACACCCCTTTGATATTAATTTATGTATTAGACTACTACACTACAGCCACTGAGTAGGCCTACTACTCATCTACTGACCTCTCTCTAACTACTTGCACTGACAAAAGTCAAATCTGTGTATTCATATGGAATGATTGACTGCCTAAGCTCAAGCTAGGTTTTTAAGTAAGGCTAGCTGTCAATTATTATGATGTAATCTGATCAGGGAGGATGGAGGATGGAAGGGTAGGGAAGCTGCCATTCTTCTCCCTGATCATTTGATCTGACTTTGAAAGTTGATAATAAATAGTAATTAGTTAGTTTAGTACTTATGAAGAAAATATTTCCTTACTATAATGACCATATATCTAGTAAAAATTTTTATTCTGCCTCTAGGACATCTTGGAATGAAATCCTTGGTTATACCACCTACCTCCATTCATTTACAGGAGAAAAGCTGGCTGTTTTGTACAGACACTGGTTCCTGGTTTTCCCAATTTGACAAACATGATTCACTATTTTTAATTTGACATTTCTGGTCTCGCTATAATTTTGGTAATTGCTGGTAGAAAGCTATGATTGGTGGAAAACTATTAGGTATATTTGGACCAGGTGACCACAACTCCTTGGTTGATGATGAATTCTTATATTGAGTATATACATTATATATAAAGGCCTCTATTTGCAGGCAAGATGATAAAACATTAGTGATATTTTGGTACAAAAAATAGTTGGCATATTTGGTTATTTCGCCTAGTTTGTATTACTCGTCGTCACGTCAGGGAGGGTGGGGGCCCAACAGCCTGCCCAAGCTAGGTGAGGCTTATGTCTTCTTTTTTGATAACACTAAATCATTTTTGGAAAATATGTTGGTGTTGCTGGTCAGACCTTGTCAATTTACTCCTCAGTGTGGACATGCATATCATCCATAGAAATCTGTTTTTTGACTTTTATTTTGATGAAAAAAATAAACTTGATACAAATAGAAACATTGACAAGAACAACAATATGAAATGAAAAGTGCATGGTAGAACTGCATGCATGAAAAAATGATTAGTAATGTTTGCGAAAAATGACCTCGCTGGGCTGATAAAATGTTTTAATTATCATAACAAGCATTTTCAAAGCAGTTTAGTGTCTTGCATGTGACCAAAATAAGCCTGAAATTACCTCAAGCCTAATAACTAACGAATAACTATTTTGTTATAGCATACATTATACTATTGTCTTCTAATCTAATAACATAAATAGCCGGTTTTCATAATTTGGTAATAGCAAATTTGTGGTGTTCAAATATAAGTTTAAATGCAAAAATTTTATTTTTTCAACCTTTTTCCTTTCCTTACAGCAACAGAGTAGCATTCCAGATGATAAACTATGGCGTTGATAAAGTAAGTTATTTTGTTTTTATTTCTCCTTGTAAACCACAATCAGTCAATTAGGTTAGAAGGCAGGAGGATATTGCTCGTGACAGGAGCTGCGCCTTCACTGATTGGAGAGGCTATGCATATCAAGAAAATGATTAAGACTTAGCATAATTGTATGAAATTAGAATCGAAATACAAATAATTATATGCATGCGAAATGTCTTCAGTTCCAGGCTAGTGTTTACAACATGATATGTCCAACCGTTGTACTGGGCATCTTTTATAACGCTTACAAACATCGATTTGGTTACTGTTGGATCTCTTGTATTATGTTGTGTTATTGAGCCTTTTTAAGTTTCCCACTGATCCGTTGCCGCAGTAATGGGTTTCAGAACAGTTTAGCCTACAAAAGATACGAAATCGGGAGGAGATAAGCTAATGATATACAAACAGAAAAAAGGGAATGAGTAGCGAATACATTGACGTACCTAATGGGATCTTTCTCAATTAGCCTCTTGTCAGTCTCATCATAAATTGGTATTTCCTCCTTTCAATCTTGCTAATTTTAAAATTAACTCACCTTCCTTTTTATGTCATTCCTTCTAAACTCGGGTAATTTGTAAAACTCTTCTCTCGTTGATCCCAAATGCTCCTCAAACTCTTCATTTGATAGGTGCTTCTGTAAGAAAAAACCATAACAACTACCTTAGTAATTAGCTAGCGATGGGGTAATTAGTTTGGAGCTTATTGGTAGTAGTTTGTAAGCATCATAGGCAAGCATAGGTTAAGATTGATGAGAGCCAATGGGAGTAGGGTCGGGGATGTGTGGGTTAGGTAATATAGGTCCTGCAAGTCACTTGACTGTTATTTGGTTACAAATTGTAGAAGATATCAATTATAAATACAGAGGTACCTTATCCTTACTTTGTGGGAGTTGTTTTCTATATGAGCTGACATCTGTGCCCTATTGGCAATTCTGAGAAGGCTACCACTGATCTCCACAGAGAGGGAATTTATCAAAATAAATCTAGTTTACTATTTGACATATATTATAATTATTTGGTCTGAAAAAAGCGTTCTTGTATGAATAAAGCTGTCAAATTGTCCAACTTTCCAGCTTCATCAGTTACCCACCTCTAAATTGGTAAGCGATAAGCCCTTTCTTCTGTTCTCGGATGTCAGACTCAATTCGCTGTATGGAATCGGCTGCAAGAAATAAGACAACGGACTATCATAATTAAATTGTGGGATCTCAGCTATTCTATAATCCTTTACAAATATTAAAACACCATTTTAATTTTGTGATTATTAATCTTAAATGCAACCTTGTTGTTTCACCATGTTGATCTAGATCGAGATCTAGAACATCCAAACAAAAACATTTCTGAATGACAGAGATTCATATCAAGATAAAGAAGCTACAATCAAAAGCATTCCACAACTGAAGTCATACCTCATCTGGTTCAAACAACAGTTCTTCCCACACAGAAAGAACAGATTCTGATTTTTTTCTATAGTCAAAGCGTGTTGCATTGAGGAAGGGAGAGCCGTCGAAATGGGAGGCATTGCTTGGGCTAGCGGAAGTCTTCTAGACAATGAATAAAAAAACAACAACATGCAGAAATGAAATACACACCATCACAACATGGAAACAACATACAATAAAAGTTTATAATCACTAAACACTGATGTTCACAATATAAGTTACAATTTTCATTTCATCATCAGGAGGATTTTTAGGGTTTCTCAACAAATTTTGATCAGAGACTCAATGGTTAATTAAATGGATTATTATCCAAGTTATTATTGGCTACAGAGACATGCTCGGACAAAGCTTGTTAAGACAGGCTACATGCTCTACTAACTTTACAATTCAAAAGTATTATCTAAGGAGTTGGAATCTGATCAGGTCATTTTATTTGATAACAGTATGTTTATTTCCTTGCCCTAGGGATTGCATTATTTTTTCATGAGAGGCCTTATCTTGCACGATCGATCGCACGCCATCATCCTATTACCAGTGTTAAATGAGCAGGAAGAGTAATATGTGGATGATCAAATTTGACAAATTGCATGAATTATCCTCTTTATTTGTAGAGGTAGATAACTCCAAAAATGATGTGTCCCTGTCTAAATGATAATGTTCATCATTATTGAGGTAATGTGATTACATTACAATACAAGGGATTCATATGGTATTAATTGGGTATAATCAAGAATATGGCATATGCTGGAGTCATAGTCAGACCTATTCATTTACCTTGCTAGATAAATGGCGGAGGAATACAACACTGTCAGACATTGTGGATATTCTGTAATTTTTCCCTCGCTACATTGGTACAGATAACATGCAAAGAAAGACAGATCAGAAATAAATGTTTTAGTTAGGACAACATTAATATTACAATTAATTTGTTATGTTACATGCTAATTTCACTTCATCACAATAAGGTAAATTTCTGCCTTGCTTAAGGAACCATGCAGATTTTAGATTAAATGGGAAGAGAAGGAAATCTTTTGCTATTTTCATTCCACACATATATAGTAGCACTTGAGTAATGTATTTGCAGAATCTAAAATTATCTGATGGGGAGTTGTACTAAGGAATCCAAATAGCTTTGTGGTAGACTGTGGGGTCTAGAAAATACAACAATTTAAGTAGCTTTTAATAAAAAAGACCGGCAGGTAAACCGTGGTTAGTTATGAAGCATTCAGTACCTGAAATCTTGATACTGAGGATGCACCGAGCGAAGATTGGGATGAGCGTGTTACCGATTCTCTCTGTTAAATTTGACACAACATCATGCAATTAGATAAAAAGTAACACAGCATTAACAAGGACTAGAAAACCAAATTATCAAAGCAAAGTAAAGTACCACAGCATGCACTTACAAGCAAACATATTCCCAGGTGGGATATTATTTTGATTACGACGGAGAGAAGTCAACAACATACAACATATTCTATGAGATTATAGAGTTACATCTTTAGAAAGGACAGCTTTCTGTTATACAAGCACCACAAACAGTGTAAGAATTGGGAGAGGGGGGGGGTTAGAACATTAGTTTTAGTGAGGATGTTGCAAGCAAGAATTACAACACAAACAATCATAGGAGAGTCAAACATGTAGAGAATAGTTTACCTCGAAAACACTATCTGCATCATCGTCATCAGCTCCCCGCGTTACTAAATCTACAACTAAAGGTATGAGACAGATAAAATTTGTCTGGAAACTCTAAATCAGTCATGTACTCAGTCCTCACATTGGGGCCAATTTATATATCAGATTCTCTTTCAATGTCACTCGGGACAGAAAGGGGCGGAGGGGGGGGTGGATTTTCTATCAGATTGACATGGTGAAAATCTGAAATAACAAGTGAAGCTACCATAGACTTAATATACTATATTAAGTCTATGGTAGCTACCTTTCAAGACCAAGGCAGATTTTAGACAAGAAGCAACAAGCTAGATCAATGGTGAGTGTCAATCCAGGGCTCATTGTTAGACTCAAAGTTCATTGAATTGTATCAAAATAAGCTGTTAAAGGTACATGACTGGGCAATACTACTATCACAATAACTCAATGACATACCATTCATTCTTCTCTCCATTTCCCTTACATCTAAGTCCTCATCCTCATCACTGTGGTAGTTTTTAAAAGAATCCTGCAGAACAGCATGGAAATATCAGTAAGACCCAATTTATTCATTTATCTTTATATTTATAGAGGCTTTCTGTAAATGTACGGCTAATACTTAGATGATCAGAATGTTACTATAATTGTTGACTTGTACATGTTAACCCTGGAACAATACACCCATAATAAAAACTATATTCTTATAGTTTGGGACAGGTTCATAATTTGTGTTGTGTGCTTTGCAGAAAACCAATGAATTTACATATTGCATTTTTATTTATTCAGTTTTGGAATAACCTTCACCGATGTTAATCTGTTAGTGATGATTATAAGCAAATTGCAGCCCATTTCACACAGGAGATATGTTTAACTCAACTCACATAGACATATGCTCCAGGTGTACCTGGTGGTACAGTGGACAAAGATTTGGACATATAGCCAAAAGAATACCCAGGCTTCAAACCTGAAATGTAAGAAAATGCAAATAATTAGTATTTTAATTACTTTTAGGACCCGATCAGGGTATTCTGTATTTGGCAATCAACAGAGATACAATATGAAGTTGTGTCCTCATACAATGAGAAGGGAAAACTCTCCTTTGGTGTTGAGTAATTGATTTTTCTGATAATCTCTACAACTGAGTAAGACCTTATAGCTGATTATGAATACTTACGGTATCTACTGGAGGTTGTTGCACCATGGACAACAGGCGGTCTCTCACTAGGAGGACTTGTGGCAGCAGCTGATTCTGAGATAAATCTTGGTCTTTCCATCAGAGAGCGTGATGGTGCTGAAAAATATCAATGTTTCATTGGCAATACATACAACTTTATAATTTGATTGTAGTATAAGGGCATCTGGGTTGTTCTTAAAAGCTATTTGTTTATGACTGGTGCGAAACGGGTATTTCTGTGAACACTTCAAGGAAAGCATAACATTTATGTATGCAAACAACTGCAATCTTGATAAATAGTCTGCTTATCTCAATTACGCTATTTTAATTTAAGTACCGACACTTCACATAACTGTATTACAGCACATACTTAGATACAGTAAAAAAATGGGTGACCATAGCCATGGGCATAACCACTCACTTACTTTTTTTGAAGGCCACACTCACTTATTACTTATAAATTATCACTAGGATCAAGGAGTAACTGTTACTCCTTGCTAGGATTAACACTTAATCAACCATATTCACTTTTAGTAACATCCTACACTGTAGAGAGGTATTAGATACACAACACACAAAACTATTTTATACTGAGGGCCGGATTTATTGTACATCATTTCTATTTGTGGCTCTTACCTAGAAGTATATAGTGCGTAGAGGTGAAATTAATCATTTAAGACATACAATGACAAGGTGGCATTTACCAGAGAATGTCTGACTTACATGCATTAACAGGTGATGTAAATCTTGGCGGTTGCACAGGTTCTTTGCTCGCCGACGGAGTGCGCGATGCACTCCTGGGATCTAACAGTTTCCTTTTATCGAGCTGTCTCTGAAAAATGAATTTACAAGTGCAAGTTTAAGGAGTGCCAGGTTTTAGTATAACGAGTAGTCAACAAGTGTAGGATAACATCCTGTAGGTCAGAATAAGATCTCAGGTAATCATCGATAAATAACAAGGCTAGATAAACGTATGTTCATCACTAGCTTGCCAGAGAAAATATGTCTCCACGGCTTAAGATTAGTCTGCCCATACATACTCAAGATGATTTCAAATTTCAATTGCATCATTTCATCGCAGTGTGTCATATTTTTTTTCTGACCTTTGGTAGCACTATCTGAAAGCTGGTTGGCCGTGGAATGTTAAGTTCTCAGTTTAAACATTAGCATTATGAAATCAATGAACGGCAAATATTCAGCACTGATAAGTGTTTGCAAGCAAAGGAGGAAGAGAGAAAAATCTCATGTTTTCTTTCAACCTCCAGCAATAAGTCTATTACCTATTTATCACATGATCAAAAACAGCCGACTAAAATCGCTTGAGTGCTAAGCCTATACTGCCATCATTCAGTGGTTTTAGTTTACCTTTTTACACCGATTTAACAATGTCATGATGCAAATTTTATGAAAATACTTGGCAGAGTACATAAGCTGTATATTGGTTAAAATTTGTTCTCAAGTTATGCAAAAACAAGGCTGTTTTTTCCTGTGAAGAGAGTCGACTCCGGTTAGACATAAAAGCAGGTTAATTAGTTAATCGCACGGTACATAATTTGTACACTTTAGATAGCGTGACCGGACACCGTTAACTTAACTTATTCCATTTGTATGTGAAAGATACACAAAACCAAAAGGAGGAAATGAAGGGATGCTTTTTGTAAATGCAAAGTGAGATAAAAAACAATGTTATGGATTATACTTGAGTCAAATCTGGCTATTCACAAACAGACTAAACCAACACCAGGTCGATAACAGAAAGGTGTAAAACTAAACAAATATTCGCTGCACTTGACACTGTATTAGTATAACTATTATGCAATGGCCTTGTATGTTAGCGATGCAATGATGTCTGCGGTTGCTTTTCATTACAAACAGTAAATTATTGATTTTGTATGGATGAGGAAAGCAAACTAAGGCAATAACCTTGTGGGAAGAGATGCAAGCTGAGCCAGATTTCAACCTCAGCTTGGCAAAGGGATTGTCAAAAATAGATGATAATTGGTATAACCGAAGCCCTTTCAAGAAATTGAGGTACCTGAATGTGAGGTTTGGATGAATAATTTGTAAGGTCAGAGAGTTGAGAATTTGAACGCAACTTGAATGAAGACAGTCAACCTGCTCAGTGCCATACGGTCACTAGTATGAGGTGGTAGATGGTAGGGGTTTGCCAAATATGCAGTATTGGCATCGATGTCACACTAACAAAACATGGTTATACCTTAGAATCTGTGATGCAAGGGATATCAAAACATGATTTCGCTCAAACTTGGCCAGAATCCAGTTCTAAACCATTGCAGTATGACAAAAAGTTTTAGTACTTTCCGAAATCAAGGCTTTCCCTACAGGTTACCTTATGATCAAGCAGACAGCTGTGCAATCTTGTCCTCAAGTGGAACAGGTAGTTAGATAGAGAGATTGTCCTACCTGTTCTGTTAAGTCTTCAGCTATTACTTTAGCCATAGCAGAGTCCTGTATTTTTTGTATTTCGTGTAACTCTTTCTGTATTTTGGCATCAATGATGGCACTCTCCTCATCGTCTTCATCACTATCCTTCTCTGCCGTGTAGTTTTTTGCCAGCGATGTCCGGACTATCAATAATAGCAACATGTTAGGCGACTACAGTTACGCTACAGTTTCAAGTGTTGTTTGGCCAACTAGTCAAATTCAATTTGACTTTATTTTGTGTTGGAGATGCCGTTGGTGCACCAGTAGAATGTCAACAACCAGAATGCGGAAATTTGTATTAAAATTGATCTCGGTAGAAGCCATGACTTGGATGGCTGGATTTCTATCGTTGCCAAATTATAATGCTACTATCCTCTGCTAACTTACTGCCCGATCGAAAAGTATAATCCTAACCAAATTAAAGCTCCTAACATTATACAACTTCACCTTCCCTTTGAACCTCATGTATCCTTCTAGTATAAAGCTGTGTACTTACCAAGGTTCTTAGTGGTGACAGCAGTGGCAGGAGGTGCAGGCCAGTCTTCCCTCTCTATGGCAGGCAGGTCTTTCCTCACCTCCGCACCTGGATGTTGGGATAGTTTTATAACTGCCTCAGTTTCAGGAGGTCTGTCTGGAGATTTAGCTCTCTCCGCTGACGCACTGCGTACATTACGAGAAGGTGATTTCGAAACTCGAACTGCATCACCACGTAACAAATCTAACATCCCTGAAAAGGTACAAAAAACACTGAATATAGTCAAACATATGTCCAACAGCTGAGTTAAAAGGATGTTTCAGTCAGCCATTCTTTGCTTCGATTCACCAATAAACTCATAGATTGTTGCATAGTATAGATTTACTTTATTTAGATGCAACATCTCATTTGTGCCTATCCTAGAGCTAAGGGTTACCTGATGAAGAATTCCTCGAGTGAATCCTTAGACTCATGGTGATTGTCCCTCACACAGAAGTTGAAGAAGATGTCACCCTGTGCCAACTGATAAAGCAGCTATCAGCTGCAATCCACTGAGCACTTATATTATCCCCTACCAGTGATGATATCGCAGCTTAATAATTCCTCAAGCGATTATCAGTTATGTGAAAAATAACTAAGTAAAAGGTGTGCTGCAGCAACTCTATCAACTGTGCTATGTTAATCATAGCACAGGCCTAGAGTAATTAAACGTTGTAACAGCCCTCAAGAACACTCTGTGTTACAAGCTATACGCTGAATAGCTTTCAGTAGGCAGAGTTATTCTGATCAATAATAATAAACCAATTGCTGCCTAGATGATATTCTTGGTACAAATCAAGCCAATGCATAATGAATGCCACCAATCAGTCCAAAACAAAAGAGACAGAGATATCGGAATTTCATCAGTAAAGCGTGGCAAGGGCAATGAGCAAATCTCTTGCTATGGAATAGCTTCAGATTGTCTATGCACTTATCTGATCTGAGAAAAACGTTACCTATATTTCAAGACTATGAGAAGGCCACCATCAGTTATCTGACATAAATGTTGTTTACGGCTTTTATGATAGTTTTTAGGAATGCATCTAGAATGCTGGGTTATCAATAATTAATTTCCTTAATATCCTAGAGTTCGGACTAAGAGTGTCTCATAAACACTGATAGCAAATCTGCGAATCGGCAAACTTTGGAGATTTTTCCAAAATCATTTGTATGGTTGAAAATATGTTTCTGGCTTGGAAAACATGAAATACTTCTCCGGCCTTAGGGTTGTCGGACAGGGGAAAATGTCTGGGGGACTCAGACTAATGAAATACTGATATTCTAAACAAGTGAAGACAAGTCAGAAAAATCTTCTCACCTGGTCTCTTGGCCTTTCGGAACTTTGGCGCTGCTTTGCTGTATGAGAAATTATCTGTAACATAAAACGGCTTGCATATTTTTATTGCTGAAAGTTATGTATCGTTTGACTACAAAATGCATTACTAAATCATGCTTAATTAATGATTACATGATCTACAAACATTAGACCAGATTTAGCATGATTGGTCTGACATTCAATAATGATTATCCAGAGACAAACAGGTAACGAAGATTGGAATACTAATGAAGCACCCTCCCCTTCTGTTTTCATCAAGCGGCAAACTTCCATTTCACAGAAGAAGTATCAAGTTAGGTGATATCATACGGGAAAAGCTGCATCTGAGGGTTCCGGGAGCAAGAATAGTGAACCAAGAAATGCTCCCCAAACGAGACTGGAAACCCGGATCCTGTGGTGTTATCACGCAAACTCTGAGAGGACGATTCCAATAGTATTAAAATATTTATCAATCGAAACAGGAAGGTTACACCAGAGGGTTTACACTGCCACCAAACCAATTTATCGCAAAAAAAGGCAACCCTGTAAAGATATGACCTTCTAACCTGATGTAGAGATACTTAAAATGGCAATGTGGAGGTTGATGTAATAATGTTGATCTAAGAATTCCCAGAGGAGTCTGGTCTGGTGATTGATCTAATTGTACGAGGCTAATGTATAGAAGAAGCTAAGACAATAGACAGATTCAGCCTGAATTCATCATTACCTTATGGCTTATAGCACCATGTCAAATGTGCCCTAGTAAACTATAGTAAACTATGATGATTTTGAGCTGCCTGACCGATATATTTCGAGGAATAGTTTACAACCCAGTAGTGATATTATTGGGATTTCTTGGCATCGAAGTAGAGCTATTATGCAGTTTTGTTTTGACTGTGTGTTGAATATGATTTTACAATTTACCAATTTGAGTCCTGGCTGAGTGCTGTGACAAGAAGATAGATATCATGTTGATATTTTTCATAGGGAAATGAACCAATTGCAAATATTATACAGGGGCAAGGGGTTGCCACTAACCTCGTGGACCAGGAGTCAAGGGGACCAAAGGGGAGCCATGGGTTTTAGGGAAGAGAGCAATTTAAATTGAACCCTAAGAAGTGTAATGGTGATGATCGCGTGCTGATTGTCGGCCTATGATGCTCACTGTATTCTGATGGTGTTTTTTTATCATAATTGAGTATATGGTGGTGTTTGCATCTATTTGGGTCTTTTGACACCACAGCCATCCAAATCTTATTGACTAGCCGACATCAGAATGAGATATGTCAATAAGGATAAATATATAAATATCCTTAATTTATGTAATAGAGATTGGTATGAAATTATATCCTTAATAAGTAACTCACCAGGTCTGTGGAATCCAACGGGAGGTCGGAGATTAGGGGAAGACAGTGAACCCTTTTTGATAACATTGCCGTTCATGTCCAAATAACTTGTCTGATAGAATTTACCAAACTCCATACTTTTATGCCGTGATGGTGACGGGCTAGTTCCCTGTAATGTACAAACACCGTTCTCAGGTACTTGGCTCAAAACCATGATTAGCTATTTCTGTCAACAAACTAATCACTGGCTAAAACGGCTAGACGAAATACTAAAATGCCGTTTTTGAGAGATTAGAAAACATCACCAACAGTTTATTCTCCAGGTATATAATCCAACGATCAATAAGAACGGCAGCAACTGACAGTTGAACTGGATGTAGCAATCACTCTTGAACCTTCAACAGACTGCCAACAACACGTAAAGCAAGGGCTTCACTCTTGTTGATAGATGTTCAGCATTCAGTTCAATCTTCTCTTCCAGTCAAGTGCACTACACCCAAAATTATTTAACTCAAACAGCCGTCACTGACTTCAGACAGCTACGATAAATTTGCTGCCACTAGATATGCTGCCGCAGTTCCGCCCATTCAAAGCACTCTGACACCACTCAATTCAGTTCTACATACTTTATCAAATATTACAGATTACTAATTATATATTCACTAACAAACGACTTACGCAATGCTATATAACATCTAAGAACTATAAATGCAATGTGAAGAGTTCATCACTCATACTCAATGAATATCATTTCACATTGCTGCACACACAGAGAGTAACTATACTATACCCTGTGAAAGATAGAAGATGTTATTAATTAGCCTATATATATAACTATAGAAGCCTTATGCAATCTTACATTATGTTAAATCCCAGAGCTATTCACTTTCACTCAGTTCATCGCTATATCCCCTCTCAATGAACAGAATGAGATAGATACTCTTGTGTGTGTGTGCTCCTTCAAGATTTGATTTGGAATTCAATTAAATAATTGCAACAGTAATAGTATTATTGTATGATAGGTTGTCTGTATCTATAATTACACTTAATCAAACTACTACCTGGTGACTCATAGAAAAAGTTCGATGGTTGAGCAGGGACAATCATTTCCTATATGTTCAAACATTTGCTGACTCTTTGTATAATTATGAACTTGACAAAGAAACCAGAGATTAGGTGACTTATAAAAAAGCTGCGCGGTAGAAGGATATCTAGTACCATTTCCTTGTCCATGGTGGGGTTCCTCATTCATCAAAAAATTGTAATAGTATCATCCGAACTAGTAAGCAATAAGGACTTCTAGACATTCTAAGATTTTGTCAAATTGTTGAATCTAATCATATCACCTGTGGTTCGTAATTTTGAAAATGAATGGAATAGGAAGGCCAATCTAATTGCAGGAGGGCAAAGGAGTCTAAACCAGCTGCGATTTAGAAAATATTGAAACAGGCAAGAGAACAACTCCGTAATTACTATCACTAAAGCAGCTTTGTCAGGAAGTGTCTTCACACAGAACATTGTGGCCCGATTTATCCTCTGAAGTCTAAGCACCGCAATGTCTGTGTGGTATGATGCCAAACTGACTGATTTTGTTAAGATAAACACATGTTATCAGATTGAATCCTTAAGATATCGAGATCAGGGCAGGGGTGAATATGTGTCAATCTCCTGTCATAAAAATGAGGGTCGCTTACAATCACATAATGTTCCCTACAGTAAGACTTACGTTTTCAGAAAATGAAAATCTGCACATTATCGCATGAATTGCAACTACCACAATTAACAAATATGTTCATACAATTATTGATTCCCTCCATCCAATTTAAAGTACAGCACTAACAATTTGGCACATCAGTTCCTGCAATAATATGAGGTAGACACGGCACACCTTCTGCCCAAGAGCAATACCCGCCATAAGCTGCTAAACAGATAATGGAAGATGGTACCAGTTTGAGCAGTGGCACTATTGACTATATTATTCTTATCGAATCAGATGTGAAAGTAAATTTTGTGGCATTGAATAAAGTAAGACTTAGATTCAATAAAGGATTTATTATTGTCATGGAAGCTGACAGCCAAGCTTGGAAGGAAGTGATTGACAACAGTAATACTTACATACTTGGGAGTTGAAATTCCGGACTTCGGTGACACGGTGTTGTATCCATTTTGGTTTGTCACGGTAGCCATATTGCTGTCAACTGAAACAGGATAGTGATTATTGTTTGTCTCAATAAATTTGTAATAACATCAAATATACACACTGTAATGGGGCCTGACAAGCATGCTGCTAATCACGGCCTGAATGAGAGTAAATTACAGCATGTTAAAAGCGGATAACAACACTAATTGGGGAATCAAAAGTCTAAAAAAATCCTAGTATATGTGACAACTTGGAGTTCTGCATTCGATAATGAGCCTAACATCCAATGTTACAACTATTCATAGTAATGTGATATAACAGCAAATAAAATGCAAATTATTGATGGAATGTTCTGTTTTGTTTCATGCATGGCACATGAACCAGTTCTTTGCACATGACTGTGGTTAGTTGGCTTAGAACCAAATTTGTGGGCACTGAAGTTTTGAAGATTCCAACTTGTTAGCAACATGCGAGTATGTTTTCTTACGCTGCCATGCTTTTCTCTGAGAACGGATGACCAGGCAGCGGACAACAGTGGTATTGATACAACAAATAGCCCAAAAAAGAAAACAAATACTGCTGTTGTGGCCATCACCACGCACTGGCTTATAACAGTTGCAGCTGACTTTCATGGCATGCATGAAATCAATGGTTCGATCAAAACCATGTAAAGATTATGCAAAAATAGAGGCATGTAAATAAATTTTATGTCCTGTCAGCCATCCGCAGTTTGCCCGTATGAATAATAGAAATTCTGTGGTTTGTTCCGTAGAGATGCTGTGGCAGGCATAAGCCAATGTTTGTTGATGGTTAACATCACAATGAAATGTCTCAGTATTCAGACTGAGAAATAAAGTTGCCATATTTGGCGGCCAAGTTGCTTCCAGTTTGCAATAAGGTCAGATCTTATCTTGGACATTTACAGGGCAAAGAACTTGCAGCGGGACTTGAACCAAAAACCCTCACATGTTAGAGGGCATGTGGTACAGCCAATGACCTCCATTGAGAGGGAGTTCATTGGTCCAGCCAACCCCCTACTCAATAGTGAATGTTATGACCAATTGATGGGCTAGCTATATCAAATTGAGAATTCATTTATGAGAATTTTGTGTCAAACTCCAGACTAATTTGATGAAAATTTAGCTGGCATAATGATGTTTTACGTTTTAGTATATTGCAGTCTTGTTTCCCAGAAGAATCATGTTACATCTCCCATCTTCCTGGAGAACATCCTTTACCGCAAATGTACTTCTAAATATCAAGAGATCAACGGCTAGCAAAGACTTTGTATATAGCTGTACTGAGTTCTTTGTCCGTCAATTCTTACAATATAACATTACGCGCTACCATTACTCATTTCATACCTGATAGTGTCTGTGGTCGTACCATCATTGTTACGAAGGCCGAATATAATCCAAGTTCACAGCGAATCTTATCCAGTTCACAATCCAGCTATGGGGTCTGTTAAGAAACTGTAACTCTACCCGTGGTCGACTTTAAGGCGTATATAGTTTATCTTTCTGAAAACTTTAACGTGTTAATTAAACACCTGGCAGACCTTTCAACTTGATTCAAGGATGCCGGCAGCTGTCTTTTAGTTAATTATTACGGCATCATCACGTGGTAGCTATAAACACGTGTTATGTAAGTTGAGTATATCCTAATTAAAATAGCTTACAAAATACAGAACTCTAACTGTAACCATGTATGTATGGATACACTCAGCAACAACATACTTCCAAAACAAATAGGTATATGGTAAGGCTATCAGAAAAGTGTCATTGATAAACCTGTGTCATATTGCTATCAAAACAGAAAGGTTACATTCCACAAATCATCAAGGTGACATCAATTTGATCGGATGCGAGTGATCCATGGCAATCTACCAACGCTTTGGGTTAATTTATTCTTTAAGCTATGAGGTAAAGACACATTCTTTCCCAAGTTTTTTCTTTTCACCATTTATCTGGTTTGGAGATCTAAATGAGCAGACCTGTTTTTTGTTACACAAACAAAAACGCAATGCGAAAAATGAAGAGAAGCCAGGTATATCTCATAGTGTACTAACTACCTACCATATATAAGAGTTGGCAGATTCAGAAGAGAATGGTGAAATTTTTCGTCTACACGATAAACAGACTCTCAAGTAAAGTGTGTACTGCTAATCCTCTCACAAGTGGTGCTGTTTCGATATTGCAGTATAGCGTTATCTCGCAGGACTCCAGTATTTTAAAACCGACTTTAAATAAACAGAGTCAATATCTGATTACTAATTGCATTCCACCATACAGATAACCCAAAATGGTTATGCCGATGATAAACTAAGTTTTGAGTTATTACTTATAGTTCGACCTGGCAGGAAGTATGCAATAACATTAAGGTGTTATTTTAACAGCTCCGAATAACTGTAATTTAAGGATGTCTGGCATATCTCTAACTTTCTTGACAAGTACCAGGGTAGATATAAGTACAGATCAAATTTTGACATTTTATCTCGCCGGTATGTATGTAATAGGTAGCGTTATCCCACTTCTGTATTGTAAGAATTAAGCCAAGTCTTATTACATACCAGGACATTCTAATTGTGACACCCGAATAAACAACAACAACAGCAGTGTTAGCTATATTTTTGAGTGGCTGTTTAAGTAGGGACAACCCCCATAACATAAGAACCAAATGCAAGTTTAGCAAGTATCAAACGGTGTTAAAACAGTATCACTATGATTCTCTACAGATTCATTGCTTACCATTGTATTGCAAGATAAAGATCTCATTTATGAAAATTGTCATGTCACCTAGTCCTAGTAGATGTGGCAGCTGATCCCAGGGCCTCAACTTTATTTATATCGGATCTTGATTGTGATTAATATAATAAGTTTTCAGACTATAAATCAATAATTACATTAACTTTGCACCAAAAAGAAAACAGATCATTTTATCAGATTAGGCACGAAATCAATGAGAAGTCACATGCCTCCATTAATATATCACTGCTTTATCACCAGGAACAAGCTCAAGTCAAATAGGTTTATAGTATAATAGTATGCATAATAGTATTCTACACAACTCCCCTGGATTTAACCAGAAGGTTTATCGAGGTTTCGTGTATAACAAAACTGCTGCATGGCTTGTCATGAAGGACAGCTGTGATGATGAGCAAAGCTTTCCTTGAATCCAAGCAGTCCCCCTAGAAAGAGTATCAAACCAGCAGTATGACAGAGACATTTGTCAAGGAAACAGAGTGTTAGTGGTGATAATCTCCGTGTCACACATTTAATCAAATATATCAGCTATGACATTGATGTTTCGTCGGCTTAGTTATCACAATTATACAGCATTGCGCTTGGGTGAGGATGGTTCCAGAAAGATATATGCACATCAAGTCCCGCATGGTGACTTTTTACAAGGTTACCGAATTCCAATAACATGTTTGAAATTACAATCCATATAACACCCCTTGTGATTCCTGTTATGGGGGTGGAATACAAAAACAAAACACTCTTCCTACATGATGTATTAAAACCAGCTTTTAACATGAATTTTGCCCCCCTGGATCTGCGGTACAAATCATTTACAATGAGAAACATGATACACTATTGAGAGTTGTCTACTACTAAAGGATGAGGAGACAACTCCAGTACATACCTAAATTGTCTGCCAATGCAGAAACCATAAAAAAATCCTGCCCTCCCTACAGAAACTTAAGTGAAAACATTATAAACAATTGTCGTGACTAGAGTGATATCTTTTGACATCAGTTTGTTCAATACCTGCTTTCTCTGCAAGTAGAATCATTGCTTTATCATTGCACAGCTATTGGCAACCCATCTGCATGTAATAGACACATGCTTGGCGATATGTAATTTTCAAAGGTTTTCAGTCACTTTTGGGTCACAAATACATAGGGGTAAAAAGTTTTCCTACTTCAAGCACTAAAAGTAAAATTTGTGAGTTGTTAACCTGGGGAGTCGAATAGCTGCCTAAAATCTGATGTTGGAAGAAACAAGGTACTGGTATATCAAATGGGCAAAATAATTAGTAAAAATCACAGGAGAGAATGATTTGTTCCATATAACAAACTAAGGGTTGAACTGGCTCTATGAAACAACAGTACTTTGCAGAGGTCATCCCCAATACATTGTCTCCATGCTATACAAAGTGCTGAGATAAGTTTCTCAACGTGAACTTAGTAACACCTTTGAGCATCTTCTATGATTGTCTATGGCATATGGAGTGATTTTGCAACAACAGTCTTAGTGGGCGAAGAAATTCTGATTTAAATATATTTCTCATAGCTAGTTTATATTATCATAAATTGCTGAATTCACCTCACACACACCAAGGCTAAGAAAGTTCTGAAAAATGTGAAGGTGTCATAAAATTTCCTAAGATAGTTTCATGTACGTCAGCCAAATTGAGAATCAAGGACAAACCTACAAACAGCCACTGAAGACAATGCAAAATATGGAATTTCTACTACACACTAGAGTCTTCATCTCTTTTCTTTTTCCAGAATGCTTCATTCTCAATGTCATATCGTTCCTTGATGCTTTGCCTCTTTCCCATTCGAAATTCATTCAGGAAATGAAATCTCTCTCCTCGAATTAAGATATCTCCTTCTCCTACAAGCCTCCAGGGGTTGAAATCATGCTGGACCATTCTCTTGCTGTGATAGAATACGAATGGCCAAAGAATAAAACCAGAAGGAGATCCCACTACAAAAAAAACACAGCATATTTACACAACAGTAGTTACAGAACACAATGTTTTTTGTCAACATTGTTCTAAGTAAAGTACATCACTACTAGTCAATTCTCATTGAATCCAACCTTGACAACTTAGTACTTTGCTAACTCTCTGAGTCAAGACAATCTGACATACATTATTCCGCTGCAACATTCCAAGAATCGATCACATAGAACAAAGAAACCTTCATTTGTAGGATAACTAAGTAAGAGTAAGAGTAAGTTAAGTAAGAATTGATAACAGTCAAGGTGTGTTGTGTGGCAAGATACTTACAGGCGGCTGCACGTACACCGTTAGCACAAAATGCTCCGAAAGCATGGTTCCATGGGTCATCCTTTTTTCTCATATCTGTGGCTATGAAAGTACCAGACACAAAGGCCAAGCCCATACCAACTGGAAACAAATACAAGAAACTTTTTTCTGATTAATATCCGTTGCGTGTAACATTTTACAGTCAATCACACATTCAATGCACATATTTTCTTAACTAACATATTATGATTAGAAATACATATACCTCAATAAATACAAAACTACAAAAAATATATTACCGAGGTAACCTTTTCTGAGTCAATCAATCAATAGATACTTACCCCATTTGCCGAAGTGTTTTCCATAATTGATCAGGGTTCCGGTACGAGAAAGTACATCAGGTCGGAAAGCCCAAGTTACTGTACCTTGAGCCAAAGCTAAAACAAAACAACTCATATATAAGAGTGGGGCAGTCATATAGCTTATATGGGTGTGTATTATTACGAAAGCCCTTAAAAAAGTACATTAGTGCAACATTTTGAACAAAACATATTCATGTGAGGGTGATATTGGACAAAACTACATTCAACTCAATTAATATGAAATTGCATAAATTCGCAAATTTGTGTGAGATATTTAATAGCCAAATCTTCAAAAAACATTTAGCGAATTTAGTGATCTGAAGCGGAGTAGAAACAGCTTCCAGTAATTTTCTTTTTCCTAAGATGAGAATTCAATTGCTTGAAGGCTGAATTGATCATAATTTTCAAGTTCACATCGATATGAGGGTTAATCTTTGCGAGCAACCTAATTTGATAGAACTAAGAAGAGCCGCAAGGAAAGACTTGGCAGGTATTAACTACGTTACTGACCTGCATATGCTGCCCATTGTGTGACATACCATGCTTTCTTATCAGGATCCTGACCATCAGGTGTATCAAAGTAACTATACTTCTTACCAATTACAGTAGGCATCTCTGAGGCCTACAAAAGAACATACAAACTTGGTCAAGTCATGTCTACAACAAGTAACGAAAACTCCATTGGCAACATACCCTCATTAATATTTGTACAAGAGACAATGAACTTTGGAATAGAGAGGGAATCACACCTGAATTTTAAATATATCACATACAACATAAGAATTTCATTGGCATTCTCTATACGCAACAATATTGTGTTCAACCATGTTCACAGTCTCTGCAGCGCCAGCTGAAGAGCTGAAGACTAATAGACAGTTTTCTGAGCTCTGATTTAGGCCTCAATTTTGAGTTGTCCTCTCTCCAGTTTGGCACTTTTAACCCACGCCGCATAGGAAAAACGTGCTGAAAAGAGGGTTATCTTGAAAACCGCTTATAATAGGATAAAAATTATTTTTGATTCAGAATCTGCAACAACTCATATGGACATAGTTTAGGAAATAATTATAGTATTTGGATAGTCAATTATAGCATTTTCCTCCTGTTTTGTGGACAATTTGGCAGAATCTTTCATGAGTTTCGGCACCGAAATAAAGATTTATCAACATTCAAGCCTCCAATGAATTGGAAACCCTATCTCACAGGGTTTTCAATGGTGCAGACTCTGAATCAAAACTCATTTTTATCCTTACATTAGCGGTTTTCGATATAACCCTCTTTCAGCAGGTTTTTCCTATGCGGCGTGGGTTAAAAGTACCAAACTGGAGAGAGGACAACTCCGAATTGAGGCATAAATAAGAGCTCAGAAAACTGTCTATATATTTCTCATTAGTATAAATCTTGTTCACACAAGAAATGTTTTGGATAATTGAACAGGTAGGCCTATTAGGATCATGATCCATCTGATCAGTATTTTGTGCAGTCTGATAACATAATCAGTACTTCATCAGGGCCTTAATTTAGAAAAAAAATGGCAGGGGAGGCAAAAACCCTACGCAGGTCCAAAACATCATTAGGGGTGCTGCGACCTCCCCAAAGCAATTTAGTTTATATGTAACAAAAGGAAATCCCAAAGGAGCGGTTTATGACATGGATTATACACTTAAGTTGTTTTTATGCCACCTTATTTAGCTTTTTAAACTACGGTCTTGTTCATGATAACCAAAGCTGCACTGATACCAGAACCAATATCAGTTCTAGCATCACGTCAGATCTATGTCAACCAACTTACACCTACATGGGCTCCTAGGGTTTGCAAACGTGTTCGAGCTCATCGGTCAAGTAAGCCTATATCAAAATACTAAAGGAAGGCCTTCCAGTTCTCTCCGCTAACTGCAACGAGCATGTGCTCAGAACACCCAGTAGCCAATATTGAACTTCGGCAAAGTAATGTTTGCAAGTCTCAGGTCATCCAATGAGTGCTGATAGTAAGATCAGACAGTCAATTTGGCGCAGTGGTAGGATGCCTACCTCTTGAAAGCCAGCCCCGTGTTCGATTCCTGGTAGGGGAAGGGTTTGAAAAAAAAACTCAACCACAGTCCCTTCGGATCAATACTATTAAAATAATGCAGGCCCTGGCCTGTGTTGCACCTTGCACCCTAACTAGATTGATTGGAGAACGCACGTTAAAGACATCCCCTCTGCCACTTCGTAAGAGTAGCTGTACGCGATGGACATGGGATATGGAGCCTAACCACCAAACTTCAGAGAATATGATCTGGAGCTGTGAGTTGATGCCACTTGCGGACATTCGCCGTACACAGCGTAAATTGTAAATTAGGACAGCATCACAGAAGTTTATTCTCTCTAAATTACTGACATACACTACTTCTGTCAGCATTATCACTATAAGAAGACTTGGTAGGCTTCCCCCACCCACCGAACAAAGTTAGTCTATACAGGGGCTACATCGTGAAGTTAAATGAGGACATCATCGCAGAAGTGTATTCTCTCTAAATAACTTAAATATACTACTTTTGTCAGCATTGATTACAAGAAGAGAGGGAGGGAGTTCATTGCGCTGACTGAGTACAGAGTGATGATGGTTGCTTGTCTTGACAAGCAAAGTCTGTTCAATCTCTTTTCCTCCTTGGTTCAATGGGCTTGCCAGAACCAAAGAGTAAGCAACAGCCTGTTACTCCTTGCCAGAACAGGCTACATCATCAATCAGTGCAAGGAGTTAGATCTTTCTCAGTCAGTGTTACTATGCATCCAATGAACTGAGGGAGTTCATTGATGCATCTGAATTATTCCAGTGAGTGATTTAGTTAAGTTATCTTATTAGTCTTCTTTTGATGTCAAATCATCAGCAACAAATTAATTTATGAAAATATTAAAAATCAAAATGATGTTCATGTTGTTGGCTTTAGCTAGCTATAACTTGAGACAACATTATGAAGGTACATAGTAGTTAAATATTCTCTATTTCTTGATCTTAGGTATTTTATACACTTTATATTGTCCTTTTTCCACAGTAAGAATAAATAACAAAACAATTTTAGACTTCTTCTTCGACTATTTGTTGTTCCCGTCAGTTTGCAGGTTTTGTACTTGACCTTAGTTTGATTTGAATATATAGATTTTCAGTTGTTGCTACCCACCCAGCAAGAACTATGGAGGTAAGAATTAGGGTATCGTCACTAGATGCCGACTTCTTTATCATTGGGAGGCGATATGTGGTTGGTATTCATTTTGCAGGGTCGATATTTGAGCAATGTGACCACGTGACTTCCTTTCCGATAGACATTTTGAAGGTAAGCAAACGTGTTTTCTTCTCAATTCCCAGTTAAGTCACTTATGTCAAATGTGTGCCACCATAATCCTATTAACTATTGTGATATTATGTTGACAGTATTACACTAAACCATCTTTATGCTCTGCTAACCATACCGAATGCTTCACTACTTTTCATCTTGCACTAGATAAGATAGAATATATATGTAGGGTTGCCTCGCTCAGTCAGTGATAAGCGATCAATCTCGCCGATGAGTTAGAGACTCTCCAACTCATTGGTCTCACCGCCACAGCAGTCCCTTACTCACTACTGAACAAACATTATAAGTATGACCATCTTCAAATGGCCAACTTAGTGACTGAAATTGACCCGAGTCCTAAGTAAGTGAGTAACTGTAAGTTCTTCCAAGATACATAGTCCAATGAGGGAGTTCATTGCATAGTCAAAGTTATTTAATTCCACACTCGAGGACACAGCTTTTTCAAACAACTTTTTTTCCAAATACCATCCGCCTCTGGAATTCGTTGTCACCGAGTGTTGTCGAGGCCAAATCCCTTAAGTCTCAAATGTCAACAAGTTATTAGTTCCAGAATTATATTTTTGAAACCTCCTTACCTCAGTTTCCTTACCTCAGATGAGGTAGCACATCCTATTGATTTGTCGAAGAAATCGGTTTAGGGATGCCTCTAAATGTTAGGACCAGGGTTTAGACCAGGGAATGTGGTTTTAACAGCATGGCGCTGTTTAGGGTTGGGCGGTTTTCTGCCCTCTCATCTCACGGATTGTCCGAGGCAGGAAACTGGCGTGGTAAACACTTTTGTTTGTGGCCACAGAGTTAGGTTCACCTCTGGCGGCTGCTCTGGTGGTCATTGTAGCGTTTTCCCTGTCTTCGGTGATTTCATCGTATGCTTTAGAGAGAGCATGGTGTTGGTTCTCGTTCTGAAGAACTCTGGTGAGCAGACATAGCCGATGATTTTTCCGCCTTTCTTCCAGCGACCCAATTTCTAGCTGATTCCTGGCTTCGGTCACACTCGTACCACGGCCCTTCAGGTTACCTATGAATCTGATGGCGTCATTTTGCACCAATTCTATCTTCTGTGCTGTTGTTTTGGTGGATGGGTCCCATACTGTGTCTGCGAATTCGAGGATTGGCCTACATAGGCTTGTGTATGCCAGTAGCTTGGCTTCCTTTGGTGCGCTATACATCAGATGTTTGATGCCTCCTAGGATTTTCCTAGATTTTCCACATTTTTTTTGGATGTGTTGGTCAAACTTTAGGTCTGACTGAATGGTCACACCCAGGTATTTAGTGCTGGCTGTCCAGGCAAGAGGCGAGTCACCAAGCATATATGTAAGCTTGGGGTTCGCTTTGCCAAAGTTGATCGCGTGGCATTTCTTGTCGTTGAATGGCATTCTCCACTTCTCTGACCAGTGATATACTGCCTCAATGTTTTTTTGGAACCTTGCAGCATCCTCAGGATCGTCCACAGTTTGGTACAGCAGGGTGTCGTCGGCATAGAGACTGACTTTGCAGGTCAGGCTAGTTGGTAGATCGTTTATGTAGCACAGGAACAGGGTTGGGCCCAGTACTGATCCTTGCGGAACCCCTGATGTTACCGTGCACATTTGGGAACTCTTCCCTTTGAGTACTACAGATTGTTTCCTGTCAGACAGAAAATCACGAATCCAGTTTATGAGATGGGCGTTTATTCCTGGTATTTGTTTTAGCTTCTGAAGGAGTAACAGGTGCGGTACTTTGTCGAAAGCTTTTTTGAAGTCCATAACTATGGCGTGAGTGGTGTGTCCATCATCTGCTGCTTTTGCCAAGTCATTATAGGTGACACACAGTTGGGTTTCGCATGACAGTCCTCTTCGGAAGCCATGTTGTCGATGGTGGAGCACGTCATCAAGTGTCTTGTTCAGGAAATGCAACACTATGTGTTCCATCATTTTACAAGGGATACTTGTGAGTG
Source organism: Membranipora membranacea (assembly GCA_914767715.1). Lineage (NCBI taxonomy): Eukaryota > Metazoa > Bryozoa > Gymnolaemata > Cheilostomatida > Membraniporidae > Membranipora > Membranipora membranacea. Next base: position 12,856,156 of record OU612065.1, on the reverse strand, counting down.
AGATAGGCCTATAATTGTTAGGGGTCTCAGAATCTCCTCCTTTATGTATAGGGGTTACATTGGCTGATTTCCACTGTTCCGGGAGTTTTCCTGCGTTCAGTGATGCTTTGTAGATCAGTGCCAGTGATGTGGCTGTGGTTTGTAAGTCAATTAGCATATCTGGCTTCCTGATTCCATCGGGCCCTGGTGATTTTCCATTTGGTAGTTCTCGGATGAGCTTAGCCACCCCATCAGTTGTTATCTCTAGGCATTCGTCATCAGCTTCCATCCTCGGGAAGTCTCTGGCCAGGTAGCCTTCTTGGAACTGGCTGTGGAAAAAGCCATTTAGCAGTTCAGCGCATTCTTCGGGGTCCTCAGTCAGAACATTTTGTTTGTTTTTAAGCGTCAGCAGTTTGGATTTGTTATTTTTGTTTGCACCAAGGAGTTTGAAGAATGGCTTGGAGTTCCCTTTCTTCAGTGGCTTGTATATTCTGTCTGTGTAGTACGCTCTACGGATAGTCTCCAGTTCTTTCTTTCCGTGTCTTCGTTCTTGCTTGTATTTGGTGTGGTCGAACTCATTTGAGGTGGACCTAAACTTGTGGTACGCTTTCCTTTGTTTATGTTGGAGCTTGAGGGCCCGTTTGTTGAACCATTCTGGTAGTGAAGGATGCCTTGGTTTTATCTTCTTGGTTGGGACATGTTTGTCCACACTTCTGGTGAGGTTTTCTGTGAAAATGTTCCACATTTCCTCAGGGTTACTCATCTCTACAAGTTTTTCATTTGTGTTCTGCATATCCTCTTGGAACGATGTGTGGTCTGCTTGTTTGTAGAGCTTGATGGTGCGTGCCTCAGTGAGAGTAGGGTCAGTCTTTTGGTGGAGGCAAACAGTGATCAACGAGTGATCACTGAGGCCTGGGGAGATAACTTCAGTGTTTATCACGTATGTTGGTTGATTGGTGCATATTAGGTCCAGGGTATTTCCTAGTACGTGTGTCGGTCCAGCTACCAATTGCTTCATCCTGTGATCATGCAGCACATCAAGGAAGCGCTGGTGTATTTTCCTGAAGGGGACTGCCGTCTTGACACTAACTTTGACCCAGTCAATACCTGGTAAGTTCATATCTCCAACCAGAAGTATGTTGTGTCCTTGAAATGCCTTCTCCATAAATTTAAGTATGTCATCAATCTTATCTATGTTTTTGAGATGGACATGGGGTCGGTAATAGCAGCAGACAATTGTGTTAGGTTGTATTTTCACTGCAACAATCTCTTCGTCAAAGTTACTTAGGTCTACTAATTTGGGTTTCAGCTGATTGCATACCGCTATCAGGACTCCCCCGCCATGCAGACTTCGGTCCTGTCGAAACACAGTTCTGTTTTCTGTTGATAATATGTTACTGTCTGGTATTGTTTCGTCTAAGTGTGTTTCAGTGAGACAGATGATGTCATAGTCAGTAGTGAGAAATTGAAGTTCAGTTGTTTTCCCTTTGACAGATCTAGTGTTTGAGAGAAACAGTTTTAACACTCGGTCGACTTCTTTAGTGAGACTGGTTTCATGACTTTCCAGTCCCCCGAGCCATCTTTTTTCTCTTGTATTTGCATGTTTCGGATGCGGTATTCATTGGTTCCATTTTCTGTACGAAGACTTCTCACCTCCTGTCGTAATTGAAACTGTTGGTTTCTTACAGCTTGGCTTTCATCTAGTTTACAAAAGATCTGTTTTTCTCTTAGAGCATGGTTGTTAAACCTTTTGATAAACTCCCACTTAGATTGTTCATCGTCAAACCTCACCTTAATAGGTCGCTTTTGTACTTGGTCTTCGGTTTTCTTTCCAAGCCTCATCGCCTGCATGGGCTCGTTATTCTTGGCGAAGCATTCTTGTTTCATCAACTCCATGATTTGCTGTATTGCTGTGCTGTCGTCTTGTTCTGTAACACCAGTAATGATGGCGTTGTTCTTTCTGTTTTCTTCTTCCTTCAGTTGGTGGCTCTGTTCCATCAGTATTTTTGCTTGTTGGGCAACCTGCGTGTTTTTGTTTATGTTTTCGGTATTTCTCTTCAGCACATCAGACCACTTTTTTTCAACTTCATTGTTGGTTGCGGCGAATGACTGTACTATCTTCTCGATGTTGGTTATCTGCTGTGCCATTTTCTTTGAGAACACTTCGGGTGATTTCTGTGTGTCACTGTCAGCGAGGCATACGTTGCAGTACCAGCGTACGCCCTTTGTGGCTAGTTTGGTTATTGACGTTACCTCATTTTGCTGTAGTTCTTGGCATAGGCCATGATACCATTGGTTACAGGCATCACAGCTTATCCACTTGCTGTGGACCTTGACAGCTCTGTTTTGCCTTCCAGTTGTTCCATTCTGAGACAGTAGTAGTGCCAACTCTTTCTCTCCACAGGTGGCACATGTTTCCTCAGCATTGTTGTTCATGTTTTGGTCATCAGTACTTCCACCTTTTCCATTGTTGCTTGGCCTACCACCAGTTGCAGCTGCTGATGATGGAGACTGAGATCGTTGTTGAGACATGGTATTGGTCATCCAGGTGATTTGGGAAATAATTTCAGTTTGTATAATTTTCTCTGGTACCTGGACTTTAATTGGCATGGGATGGGGGCAGAGGCAATCCTTACTTACAATTAATTTTGAACCAAATTTGGTATAAAATTTCAAACAAAGAGAGCTTACTAAATTTCGCGGTTGGGCGCCATGACACCGGAAACACACTGCACCAAACGCACCACAAAATATTATATTTATTGCACCTGCACCTTTTAAACTGTGCGAAATACTCACCCGAGTCATTCACAGTAATGGCATACTACTACTACTACTAATCAATCAATAACTTTACTGACTAATTGATTTCTCACTTTACAGCTCAACATCCTTACAATCATTCATTGCAATGAATTTGGGACATGTGTGTTATTGTATGTATGTGGCCAATAGGCTCCAAGTGAATATAGCCTATTATTCTATTGATTAATGTATCAATTTAAATTTTATTTTCAGCTCTGTCTTTAAACCGTTGCGTAACGATCCCTGCACCACAATCTCAAGATGGTCAAGGAAGACAAAGCCACATGGAAGTCCAACTACTTCCTGAAGTTGACTGGTTTGTTAGATGAGTTCCCAAGGATCTTCATTGTGAACGTTGATAATGTCGGCTCTAAACAGATGCAGACCATCAGATCAGAATTGAGAGGTCAGTGCGGATGATACCTATTTTAAAATTCGTTAGGGTCTTCAAAGCTTTTTCAATGAGTTAAATATTCTTGCACTTGCTCGAGAGTTACATGATGATAATAAAGTTATCCCTGTCTGACAAAAACATAATGTGGATACCTATAAGTCTGACACCTGTAAAAGCGTTGAATTGAGTGTGTGTATAATTTTGGATGCAACAAATTGGTAATCATAATGTTTGTCACATGCAGGTCAGGCCACTATTCTTCTGGGTAAGAACACCATGATGAGGAAGGCTATCAGGGGACATTTGGAAAACAACCCTAACCTTGAGAAGCTGATGCCAGCCATCAAACAGAACATCGGTTTTGTCTTTACCCACAAAGACTTGGCTGAGATCAGAGATATGATCCTGGCCAACAAAGTACCTGCCTCTGCACGTGCTGGAGCTATTGCCCCTGTGTCATGTACTGTACCAGCACAGGTCACCCCTCTAGGTCCTGAGAAAACATCTTTCTTCCAGGCTCTACAGATCCCAACTAAAATCTCAAGAGGAAACATTGAAATTTTGGTGAGTGAAACTGTGTTGTCATCAATAGACAGATAACAAAGTAAATACTGCCACTGCATTATTGATTGTTTACAATTCCATAGAAGCTTGTGATGAGATTAAGTTATCCCTGTCTGATGATAAACTTGTGTGGATATAACTTGATCTGAAGCCGCGTGATGTGATTTTATGGTTACAAACATCATGGCATTCCTTTTTTGATTTGAATTATTGGCGTTTTAGAATGGTGTTGAGCTGATTAAGGCTGGAGAGAAGGTTGGAGCCTCTGAGGCCACCCTGTTGAACATGTTAGGAATCTCTCCCTTCACATACGGACTGGTCATCGAGAAAATCTATGACGATGGCTCCATGCTTGACCCAGAAATTTTGGACATCACCAACGACCAGCTCAAAGCCTCATTCATGCAGGTAAGGGAGAGTTGTGGTAGCGACAAACCAACCACATATCACATTGTTTAAATATTTCTCATTTTTGTGGAAATTATCCATATTTCATGAGCTATCCACAAGACTCGGTTGCGTTTACAGTCTAGATATCCCACTTGAATTTAATTTAATTTTAACCAAATAAAGTTGCGACTCTCACAAATGTTGATGATGAAAAGATTGTCTGACCAGAATGAAGACAACCCATTTGAATTCCTCGTTTCTGATAATTTTTTGAAAGCAGCATATACATCAAACCCTACCAGCTTTAAAAAGAACCATTTCTTGACTGATAAACCTCTTCACATTTACAGGGAGTTGCTCGTATCGCTGGACTGTCATTGGCCATCAACTATCCAACTGTCGCCTCCGCACCACACTCCATCATAAATGCCTTCAAGAACCTCTTGGCTGTTGCTGCTGTCACTGACATCGAGTTTGAGGAGGCAAAGAAACTGAAGGAGTTCCTTGCAGATCCTGAAGCGTTTGCTGCTGCCAATGCTTCCGCTGCTCCAGCAGCTGCTTCTGGTGCACCTGCTGCTGCAGCAGCACCCGCTGCAAAGGAGGAGTCTGAAGAATCTGATGATGACATGGGCTTCGGACTTTTTGACTAAAAGTCTTTTGAGAATGACCCCCTATGTTCTGAGATTTTCATTTTGTGAATCGGTGAAATATGATCAATACACTTGAGAACTCAAATAATAACTGTGTTTTATGTCTGTGTTTTGGTGGTTACAGTATGCTTGACCGAGAAGCCACAGGCTCAAAAAATGCAGTTTTTGCCTGATAAATGCTCAAACAGCACCTACCCAACACCGCCAGCTGAATATTGTGAGATCTACCTAAAAATAAGATTATGTCAGAATATCATTTAAAACTGTATTACTGTTAGGTATAAAACTATAGGAAAATATTTCCTTCTTAATCTTTGGCATCCTGTCTGAGTTTCTGATAGGAGAGTAGCACTGGTTTGCAAGATGGATATCAAAATTGAGAAAACGGACAGAGCAGTTTTAGGTAAAGATGAACAAAATCAAAGTTTTGATAAAATCATGATTTTGTAAATTTCAAAAAAGGGGAAAACCGCTTGGCCATTGGTAAATGACTACCGAGCTTCAATCTCGAACTTGCCAATACAAAAAAATACAGAATCCCCTCGTGGAACCCTACCAGCAAAATCCAGGACAATGATTTTCTGTAAAACTCCAGAAGAATATCTTGCGTTTCACTTGTGATATGCATAACCAAGTGGTTGAAATCCCAGGTGTAACAAAGTTATCATGTACTGGCAATGGACTTATTGCCCCAAACTGGTCCTGTTTGCATTTCAGCTGTATATAAGTTGGTTCCCCGTGTTACATCACAGCAGGGAGTTTGGGACCAAACTCCCTGATCACAGAGTGTGCAGAAGAAAAGACGGTGGTGGTTAAGAGTTATTTATACATGTCTCAAAAGGAGACGACTCCAGTAGAATGGATTTGAAGCGTGTATTCAATACCTGTATTGATGAGGGTTGACTGCAGGTAAATTATTTGCTATCTGTTGTCAATGGTAAATTATTGTGACGTCAAATAGCCTATGTGTTGACTGTGATTGTTTGGGAGAGACCCCACCCAACTGATCAGGGTCTTCACAAAATTTATCAGAGCCAGCACGTTGGTCAAGGTGTAATAGATCAAATGTTATCCTATTTCCCTTGAGACATGAGTTGTACTTTGGCCTGGAACCACTTATGGTTATATATTTATAAACTGCCTAATGTCTTGCCAGATTCAATAACTGCATATGATAGTATACTAATGGAACTTCCTCATGAATTGCCATACCGCATTGGCTTCTCTGATCTATGTATCAAAACGTGTGATAGTCAATGATAAATTACTGGCAGCCAAATGGATCATATTGAAAACAAGGTAACAGCTTATAAACTGTAGACAGACCATCTCAATCTTTAACTACTTGGCCTATTATTTATCCAGAGAAAAACTGTCTTTGTTTGCACAGCACATATCAGAAGAACTGATGCGGTATGAACTCTGATGGACTGCTTAGTTTATTCTAGTCTCAAATCACAGGTATGTAGGATCTAAGTAAGTGATATTTCTATTGTTTTATATAGACAGTTTTCTGAGCTCTGATTTAGGCCTCAATTCGGAGTTGTCCTCTCTCCAGTTTGGTACTTTTAACCCACGCCGCATAGGAAAAACGTGCTGAAAGGAGGGTTATTTTGATGATTTGGAAACCCTGTCTCACATGGTTTTCAATGGTGCAGACTCTGAATCAAAACTCATTTTTATCCTAGCATATGCGGTTTTTAAGATAACCCTCTTTCAGCAGGTATTTCCTATGCGGCGTGGATTAAAAGTACCAAACTGGAGAGAGGACAACTCCGAATTGAGGCATAAATAAGAGCTCAGAAAACTGTCTAACAGGAGAAGGTCCATCAAGTTCACCTCAAAAGACTAAACTGACTATGGTCCATTTATGACAGTGTGTTACACCAGTCACATGCGGACTCCTAAATCAAGATGTCATTACATGTTTGTTTTCAGCTTTATTTGTTAAAATTGAGAAATACATAATATTTTCTCAACCTATTTTTCTCTGACCAACTAACAAATCTAGCAAACAAAATGTATAGAGACAAAGTTAACTATTCAGAAGTAAGGGATTTTGACACAAGTTACTTCTCAACTAAAAAACTTAGTGAAATAAATATACAATTTTAGGCGACACTCAGTAGTTTTTTAGGCTAGACATCCTAAAGAACAGTATACTATTCATGGTTCCCACTTTGTATCATCTTTATATGCTACCCGCTATACAAATTTTGCGATCAAGGAACATACATTTGTCTTTCACCGAGTCAACAGTTTGTGAAAGAGCTTGCGTCATGGAACTCTGTCCAACTCTAACAGCCCCTTGCAATCCCTCTTGAATACTCTCAAAAATTGATGGTTTATAATCAGAAAATGTAGGTGTAGGTATCAACGGACACTGTCTTCCGAGTCTCTGGAACGCTGTCTCGGTTTTACTGGTGTTTGAGGCTGTGGATATGTTGCTGTTGATTGATGCTAATGATGTGTATTGCTCCGAAATTGTTGGACCCCAGGGAGAAACTGGCGAACGATTCTCAAAACTATATGATACTGCTCGGTGGAAGCCAATTCCTGGCAAATTTGGTTTAACAGGAAAAGTCAGTGTGTGACATCTTGGTATAAGACTGGTTGGTCGTTTATTTAACCTTTGCTGACTTTGTTGAGTGTGACTATCCAATATCCTCTGCTGATTTTGAGTGTGACTATCTAGTGATTTGGCTTTTTTGAGCATCTTTGGGAGGCGTAAAGGAAATTTTGGGGACCAATGTTTTTTTGCTTTCTTTGGCGCTGATAGTTCGAGACTTGGTTTTTGAGAATGCAGAAGAACATCTCGCAGGCAGTCGATGCCAATATTCATCATAGAGCTGGTTTCTATATATTCTGCCTCACATATTGAACGCCTTCCCAGTAAGTCGGGTTCATCAATGTCACATTTGGTAGCCACTAAGATTAGTTTGCTGTCAACTAAAATAAGAAGATATATTTTGAGGTAAATTCAAATTTCTTCATTAGTTGGTATTCAAGGCGTAGAAAAGTTTGTATGAGAAGTAAGGTTTGTAATATTTATTTTAGTTCCAAATAATGATGGGTTCACTTTATACCGGTGAACAAGCCATCCTCCTTGTAGCAACAGAACACGGATTCAATTACGCCGCATAAAAATATATGCTTGTTTGTAAAAGCCAATAATGATTATTTAAAAACGATTAAATTTGAAGCTGCTCATCTCACAAGACTTACCGTATTGTAATGAGTCAATGGTGTTTACTGCTGTCTCAAATGAGTCCCAGAATTTATTATCCCATGTGATAACTATAATATCAGATTCCTCTACAGCTGTGTCGTATCTATCTTTCTCGTCGGCAAAATTTTCGTTACCTTCCATAATCATCCATGATTTCGAGCTACCTGAATAAACAAATGAAAAGGGAACAAAATTAAATGTAAGAAATTACACAAAGTTTTGGCAGGCATTACAATGTTCAACAACCTTAACAGGCACCCAAAATTACGACGATCACAAATCTCTCTACAATATCATGGATAATAAAAAGTGGATGATTATTTAATTCAAGTCTAGCATTCACTTTCATCTGTGCATGTATTTTCGTTTGATTACCACAAGGCAATTGCTATACCTTCATCAGTCAACATTTCCCAGGAACACCAGTCTTGTTGCGGTCTGTAATCTCTGCCGTTAGTGAGAACACTCTTGATGAGTGCTGTTTTCCCACTGCCGCAGTGTCCCAGCACTAAGATTTTCTTTGTAGACATTATCATCTGCTGGCTGCTGTGTGATTTGTATAGAAATGATTTTGATCTATGGTACGCCAGTATTTATACCAACCGATAACCTGCTTTGTTCAATGGAATTGTTGGCTGGGTGGCAGTAACTAGTTTCACAATGTGAATCTTCAGGCTACCAATCAGATCAATACTAAAATGCTATTTATTATGCGCTCTGGGTTTGTGGATCATCACCAAGTTCACAAACCTTTATTCATAGTTCATTAGTCTTGATCATAGGTATTGCAAATTACATAGCAAGCCGAAATGAAGGAACAAGAATAAACTATGATCACGATGATAAAAGGATGCGGCTACAGGGATAAATTTTGCAGAGCAGAAGGTAGAGACATGGGGTTCAGCATACATAAATTTTCCATATACCGTTGGAAAGCTGTCGAGTTACTTAATGTTTATGAACAGCTAAGCAAAAGTACAATTTCTCAATAATAAAAGATTCAATAAGCCGAAGAGCCGAGAAATATGCATAATCAGCCTATCTAATAATTTGAATTTTGTACAATGTCTGATTTCACAGGTTTTCTCTGACATCTCCAATCATATTAATCAAGGTTAAATACTCTGGATAGGATGACAATGATAACTATAGTGGTTCTCAAAATTCAGATAACTCATAATTGCAGTTCCATAGGTCTCTACCATAGACAGCACACTGCCTATGGCCTCTACTTTTAAATCTATGCAATTATCGTTTATCGTTATTTAAAAATTGGACAAGGATGATTGTCTGTCAAATAAAAAGTGTCTAATAATAATTGTCCAATTTAAATTGTATTGTACACCTTTTGTTTAACAGAATCAACCGGTGGGATCTTTCTCAAAAAATTAAACATTATATCAATTATCATTATCTATATCATGTATAATAAATAACTATATAATCATTGATAGATATATATTATATACCCGGGTTGCCGAAAGTGGTATTTCATTATCAACCACCCTCAAAACACCTTATTCGCAGTATGTCATGATAGTCAATGCAATGCTGAAAATATATATCATATATCGAATCTTTACACAACACAGTTTGGAATTTAAATGAAGGTCACACCAAAAGAATTGGTCAGTTTTATTATTTTATAGCATGATTATGCGCTTTCTGTTTCCAGAAACTACATCTCCCATGTAAAAACTTCTGATGTCATATGGATAGTGAGCTTCTGAATAGAAGATTTGATCAGTTGATTCCTGATGGGATATCTGCATATCTATGTCATAACAAGAATGGTTCAGCCTATGCGTAATAAACGATGGATCAGTTTATTTTGGGTAATCGTTGAGCACTGAGCTGGAATAGATTATTCTCCAAACTTCTCTTCAAAACACACAAAAATCGAAGATCAAATCTTTGAAAATAATCCAAGCTGGCGCATTCAACATCTGGTTGACCCTTTTTTGAGATTTCTGCAGTGAAAGGAATGCATGTTTTTGCGTCAAAAAAACTAAGACATGTATATTAGTTTGGGAAATTTCCATTCACTGCTGTCTATATAAGGTATTATAAATATTTAGATATTTAGCTTGAGAGTTCTCACAGACCTCACTAAGTATTATGAAGACTAATAACACACACAATGTTTTAAATTTATTTCTATTGCATCAACCTTTACATAATACACAGAGTAAGGATATATCCTTACACTGTGATAATATATAGCTACATGAAATGTACAAAAGTTCACACTCATACAGCAGCCAGCTCAGAATTACATAAGAAATGACTCTTGATACTACAAATCTTTTACTTTCAGTTAAGGATATAGACATCATCATTATTTTCTCCTTCTTTGTGTGCAAATGATCGAATAACAGAATGAGGTATTGTAAATAAAATATAAATAACCCATATGCAAAAAACTGCATAGTATTGTCCCAGTTAAAATATTGCAGATTGATGATAAGATTGAGAGAAAAACACAAGAGGGTATCATGATTCATATAATGCTATACAATTTAGAAAAAAATACATAATATGAGGTACAGAGACAAACTTGGATCCATCGTGTCTATTTTCTTGACCTTGTTTTTCTGACAGGGGCAGGTGACTTTTCAGGACTCTTAGTTGCTGCTTTACGACCTCTTTTCGCAGGCGTTTTGGGTGCGGTCTTTGCTACAGCACGGGCGCGAGGTTTTTTCTCTGGGGATAATTTCTGCGGTGTTACTTTTTTAGATCCTGCCTTTCTCCCCCTGGTCGATTTAACAGGAGCAGTGATTTCCCCTGGAGTCGCTGGTTTCGCTACAGCTTGTCTACCTCGAGGTTTAGTAGTGGTCGCCTTTGCTGGGGATTTCTTGACATGGGTAACGGGTTTTCGGCCACGTCGTTTAGGTGTTTCAGGTTCAGAATCTGTTTTCTTCGAAGGCTTTCGGCTACCCTTTGCTGGTGTCAAGTCGGCATCAATGACTCCCGCGTCATCTTGAAGCTGGGCTACTCTACCCCTTCCTCTCTTGGGTTTGGTAACAGATGCATTGTCAGTTATAATATCATTGGCTATCTTGGCAGCGCGGCCTCTTTTCTTGGTCACTGGTGGATCGACAGGCTCAGTAGCCTTGCGCTTCTTTGATTCTTTCTGTTCAGGTGATGGAACTGCATCAGGGACAACTGCTTTTCTGCCTCTCTTTGTAGCAACAGGAGCTTTGTTCTCAGGTTCAGGCTCCTGTGCAGCCACCTTCTTTCCTCTAACTTGCTTAGGCTCAGGGGTTTTCTCAGCAGCTTTTCGTCCTCTGCCTCGTGATGGCTTAACTGGTGTTAGAGGCTTAGCAGACTCATCAGTCAGCTTATCAGCTTCTTTCTTTGGTCGACCTCGTCTTGGTTTAACAGGAGAAGGCACAGATTCTACCTCAACAGGAGCAGCTGGTTTGACAGCTTTCCTCCCAACAGGTTTCGCTGTCGTGGCTTCTGGCACTTCTGTCTCAGTCTTTCCCCGCCCTCTTCGTTTTGGAGCCTCTGACTCAGATGGTGGCTCTACGGGCTTGGCAGCGCGTCTGCCTCGTGTTGCTCTCTTAATTGGCGAGACAGCCGTTTCTGGTGCGACTGTACGAGCAGGTTTAGCTTGCCTGACTGGAGACTGACTTTCTGAGGGCTTAACTTTAGTGGAAAGTGTGCCCGCAGGAGGTTCAGCCGCAATGTCAGCTGTGCGGCGCTGTATAGGGGTTTTCATCATCTCTCTCACACCTGCAGGGAATTAGTTGATATTCAATCAAAATCATTTATACTGGATGAAAGGGGCAGAAAAGAATTGAATCGTGATAAGATGCTTCCAAGTATTGATTACACTTATTCCTTTTAAATCACCCTGCCTGCCATGTAAAACATCCCCTGAACAATTAATTCACTTGCCTTCCAGCATGGTCATACCATGATAACAGATAGAGGGTATTTCTAAAATAGAACGAGAAACCCTGCAACTTCCTCTTCGCAAGTATCAAGGACTTCCAAGCTAATTAAGTGAACATCCCAATGACTTTAATCCTTACACCCCATACCTGTAAGCTCGGGAGAAACAGCTTCTTTAGGTGATTTCATCATCTTTCTCACACCTGCAAGCTGTGGTGAAGAGGCCTCTTTAGGGGTTGTCATCATCTCTCTCACACCAGCTAGCCTGGGAGATTTCACTTCTTTGGGTGTCAAATTCATCTCACGGATTCCAGTGTACCTTGGAGACTTTACCTCCTTTGGGGTTTTCATCATTTCTCTGATACCAGTTAGCCTTGGACTAGGCTGTTGACGTGGTGTCTTCATCATCTTGCGGATCCCGTCCAATTTTGGACTGGCAACGCTTTTAGGAGCTCTGCAAGAGAAACACACAATCCTCAAAAAACCACTCTTGAGTCTTAACTTTAAATGAAATACAAAATACTGCAGTGGTAAGATATGGGTATGAATTTTTGTTCCATTGATAACACACCAATGTTTTATGTTAACGTAGAGAAATATATACCTGGTTTTGCGATTAAACATCTCGTTGACACCAGTCAGTACCATGCTCTTTCGGTTGTTCTTAATCTTCTTCTCTGCCATGATTTCTTTAACACCAGTTAGATCAGGACTTGCTTCGTTGTGCAGAGGAGACTTTCTGCTTCTTTTTTTCTCACCTGTCATCGGTGACACGAACATAATGGTGGGCGGTGTAGGGGTAGGTGGCAGCTCATCATAAGCAGGGTTGACTGGTGAGGCAGCCAAAGCCGAGGAGGATTTCTGGTTCACAGACTTTCGTCCTTTCCTTATCACAATAGTCTCAGGTGAATCTACATGTCCGGTGGACTGAGCAACACCTTTCATTGCTGCCCGTGGAGTCTGGGCAGCTTTAGCTTTTGTCAAGGATTTCTGTAAGCAAAAAAATAGCAATGGCTAAATGTCTTGGCAAACTTTATTCTCTCCCAAGTTCCAAGCAAGAATGTTCTGGAAATAAGATGCTTCAGTTACAAAAAAAAAATTTAGAATGAGATAAGCTATTTTGAATATAATAAATTTTCAGCAACTATTTTCATGGTTAATACACCCACAAATTAAATTTTCCTATTGTATCAAATCTGAAAAGCGTTACCAAAACCTGCTACCTGTGTGTTTTCTCAGTAAGCTCTCAGCTATACAAGCACATGCTACTGGATATTTTTGCAAATGTGTTGTGTGCGGGAACTTGTTATCAGAATCATCGCTTTTTAGCTCCATTCTACCGAAGAGTCAGTGTGAAACCCATTGACAACATGACACCTACCCTTTTTGTGGGTTTCGTAATAACGGCCGCTTTCTTGTTAGCAGGAAGGCCTGACTTGGTCTTGCCTCCTATTGATTTTCTCTTTCCTGTTTTGACTATATCTGCCCACGTCTTTCTGACTGCCTTTCTTGTAGATGATCTACAAAATGCGTCAAGAAATACTTCACACCATATGAATTAAATAGCAATAGTTGAAGTGGCCTTCAACACATGGAATAGTTTCTGAACAACACATGAGCATCCTCTTCAGACCAGGTTTAAAACAGAGCATATTTCAGATTTAGCATTCATTACGCGATTGTGTTATCCACTATTATGACCAATGAGAACAATTGAGACATTTTACCTTGATGTGAGTTGTTTCTTTGAGGCAGATATCACTGGTGTTTTCTTACTACTCAAAGGAGATGATAATGGTTTCTTTCTCACAGACCCTGGCAGAACTGGGGTTGCAGCCTTGCCATGGATTGCACGTAAAGCAACAGCTTTGCTTAAATCCATAGGAGGAGTCCCAATCTTTTCAACATCGTCTTTTTCCTTTTTGGAGCTAAAATAATGAGATGGTTCAGTCGTTGATCAGTAATAAAGTGTGGCGTTGTGAATGATGTGTGCATGCAGATATGTCTGACTGGTTTGTAACTACCGGAAATGTTTTGTAACGTCTACCACGCTTTTTCCGCCTACCGGTGTATTCGGACATTGACATCGCAGACTCTTACCTTTGAGGTGTTTTGGGACGAGGTGTATCTGTGTGTACAACATGCTGCCTTCCCGGAGTCATCACATTTCTAGCTTGTCTAGGTGTACTGTTTGCGGCAAGACGCTGTGCTTTGTTAGTGGTGAGAACAGCGGGTGATCGAGGAGATCCCCTTGCTGAGACAGGGCTTGCATTATTTGGAGTAGAGCGAGGAGTCACTCTGGCAATAGGACTGCGAACAGAGGGAATTGCTCTTGCAAGCTTGATTGGAGAAGGGGTTGCAACAAGAGGTTTTGACTTGGCAGGGGTGGCCCGAGCAGGAGATGCTCGAGCTGGGCTAGATTTAGCTGGTGTCACACGGGAAGCAGCCCTTGAAGTGGACTTTTTCAGCAAAGGACTTGCTGACTCAGAGAGTAAATTCAGAGGTATGGGTGATGCATTTGTCTACAAAAGATAAATCATCTGCGATAAACTACAGAAGTCTTAGCAAACTGTTGCAAACTAAGATAAAACCTGTACATCAAACTTATGTTTTGATACTACTTTCTGCTTTGTAACCGCTTATGGCACCATTGATTTTAATTTGATGCAGTGATGGTAGGAATTCATTTATATCGTTATATTAAGTCGCATTAAAATGCGAAAATTCCAGCATGAACTCCATTTACAGCCACTATGTTGTACAAGTCAGTGTTATGATGTCACATAAGTCAGTTAAGGCAAGTTCATGCGTGTGAGGTTATAAAATTTCCATTTGACCAAGATCTACCCGTAACGGTATTTCTGACACATCATTTTCACCGGGTTTGTTTAGAATAGGACTTTTAGGATAGGCTAGCTTGGGAATTAGATATGTGACAGGCGCTGATTGTCCTGTGGGCCTGTATAACTGAAACGCCTCCCGTTGCCATTCAAAAATTATTGGAAATAAATTATAAAACCCTATTCATATTGTCCTGACCGTCACTCGCCGAATGCATCTGAAAGTTGAGGTTCATTTCTTACAGTGGTTTTGATTTCAAATTCGCATTTCTATTGAACAATTCTGATTTTTCCAATGCTATGTGACATTAATATAATTATTTTGCCACATCAGTTTTAGGATTATGGTATCTGCAGCAGGTAGGTTTCGAATGTCCGCATACTGGTACCAGTCACAGCTTCACAAAACCTGACATACACAAGTACTATAATCCCTGTAATTACATCCATAATTCCTATTATCACATAGCATTTTACTCAGTCTATATATTTGAGCCCCCTGGACATTTTATAGCAAAAAGCGTGTCTCATACATTCATGTTATCACAGCAAACTTCTGACCTTTCAATAATATTTTGGTTGTTCACTCACAAGCCAAAATATACTTACAGACTCGGGGCTGTGTGACAGACGCTTGAAGGCAGCTCCCTCATCTCTCTGCTGCTCTGAGTTTAGTTTGGATTCGGCCTCTGACATCTCATGATGTGGCACATGAGGGGAATTCACAACAACGTGTCTGTTTTGCCTGGAAACAAGACATGACGATACCATCACTGGCCACTCTTAATCTTCCATACTGTGAAGTTTGATTGCGCTGTGTTCTTTTACAAAAGGGAAATCTTTTCATACTCGGCCGTGCATAATGATTAACGTAGGGAAAATGCACAGAAATTTATTGCAACCCCATAGGACTCTGCTCCTGTATTCTGACGCACAATTAAGCAACAAAAAATCTTCTGACTCGCAACAATTTTTTGGTACCATTGCTTTTAGGTAATGTCTACTATATAACAATGGACACTTACTTTGTGAAAGATTTTTTTGATTTGCCACCAGAGCTGAATTTTGGTGACTTTCTTGCTGGAGAAGGAGTCCTGCAACAAAATGTATTATGTTAAAGCCCAATTTGTCTATATGTAATCACAGGACTTAATATGCAGAACAAAGCCTATTGAAGAATTCATTAGCAAACTGAACCGTAGCTAGCGTAAAAATATGCTTTATTACCGCCCAATAACAATTGTTATGACGTTGTGACTCCCAAATCTGAAACTTGTGGTACATGGTCTCCTCCATCAGCAACTTGAAAACAGGCATAGAGTCAAAGCCATTCAGTCTTAAGCTTTAGTACACTTACCCTTTATTAGCTGAAGCTGGTGATTTTTGTTTTGGTGATGGTTTTGCTGCTGCCCCAGGTGATTTTGATTTCCTCTTATTAGATGGGCTCTCCTCTGTAATACTTTTGGTGCTTGGAAGAACTGCTACTGATCTTCTCTTCAATAAGCCACCAGTAATGGGGGAAGCTGTGTTTGTCACACCATCTAAAACAGGTGAAAGGCATCATAATGATTCACTATGCGAAAACAATTTAAAAATTTACTCACACAAAACATAGTATCGCCAAATACACTAGCCTGTATTTTTAAGCAGTTTCAAAATTGAGAAGTCACATACCTCCGACAGAGACTCTACGTGGAGCTGATCCTCTCCTTACAGGTGTACCAGGAGGCAGCTTCTTATCAAATAACTCTGGGCTTAGGTTAACACCAAACGACACCCTCTTACGCTTACTAGCTGGAGCTGCGGTACCTGGAGACTTGGACTTCCTCTTTTTTGCTACAAATAAGCCAATAAAAGCTTAGTATTTATATATTGTATTTGTATATACAGGGTCTTCTCATAACAGCCAATAAATCAATTTGCAACCTACATCTGTTACAAATGACCAAAGTGTGCTAGGGTTTTGTTAAAAAACAGCAGAAATATAAGTAACCTTTATATTTTAAACAAAAAACTAGGGGTAAGGTAATGATAGCCGCAGCATAAGCTTAATTGATCACAAAAGTTTCATTATTATACTGTGTTCATGTTTTTATTCAGGTTACATTACTTATTGGGGTGTCTAACATTAGGTAACAATTTTATTACCCGAGGTAAGAGACTTGCGCTCAGGGGGAGCCAGAACATCAGGGGTCTCTGCTATACTCTCACTGCGCTGTTTGAGTTCTGAGAGACTCTTCCTCAAATTAGCTGTACTTCTTCTGCCTGGTGGTGCAGGACTTCCAGGAGTTCCCACTGTCATGTTCTAAAAACAAAAACCATGCAGAGCAATATTACACAGTATATGTTAGTATACTCAGTTACCTTAGACCAGATCATGGCTCACAAAACATGTGAAAGTGTTTCACATGCTACCTTGCACGAAGAGCCAGCGATTACGCCAGATATACCCGACACTTCATCACCAGTTAAAACAACATTCTGTTCGGTTTTGAGCGTCATATCACGAAGTATGAGCCACAAATGAGGAGATTGACAGCCCCTACACAGTAAGTATACCAATTATTGAGTTTCATCGAATATATTTGGCAAAACAACAACGTAAGCGTACTTGAAGGAAGTCTAAGTGTAAACCATACATACCATCACTCTTGCCACAGCAGACGGTACTGGGGGTTTAATCTGCAGATAATAAAAAAGTTATGTAAATTTGGTGCAACAAAATGTGTAAGCGTGAAGGATACACCCAGACTATACACAGTGAGAAGAATCATGCTTGATGATACCGCTTTGAAATGAATAAAATCCGATCCTGTACAATAAATTAAAATAGTCTTCAAACCAGGGGATTTTATCTTCTCAAACATGGGGCAATTCTATGAAATATTTTAACATTTTCACACAACATGATGATTACATATTGTGACATTCCCGAACGATCCACTTACAATCTCCATGACAAAACGTGTTTACTCTACACCTTCTTCTGTCAAGGTGTGGTGAAGCAAGTTCATATGAATATGGATATAATATATATACACATACAACAATAAATACTTGTATTATATTTTTTCTCTTTTCTTCCCAGTTGATATGGGGAGAACTTGTGCCTTATGAAATAATGAATCATGAATGTCATGCATGATCACAATGCAAGTATCCTGCCAATTGGAAACCCTGTTGCTCTATGTCATATCTGGTTCCAGGTTTTTTTGCTTCCCGCAAGGTGGAGAGTTTTAAAAACTAAAAAGGGGACATATCAGATCAAATATATATATGTGTGTGGACCTTTCAACTTTGACTCAACCAGCTGAATTACAAAAATGACATGACCATCATGTCGTTCTCCCAAACTTTACTCCAATATTTAATTACTGATAATTGGATCAGATTTGAACATTCAGTAATTATCTAAACAAATTAATACAAATTTCAAATCTCCATCACCTTTGAGCAGAGACAAGATTATGCTCCAAAGATTTACCTTGGGAGTGAGTATTTTAGATGGTGTCATGTCTTTTTTAAAAGAAGAGCGTCGCCGGGACACACATTTGGTAGCTGAGGAGGCAGCCATATTCTCAGGGAACTGGTTTTCAATATCATCAGAGAACACTGGTTGTGGTGGTTTACTGCTTGGAGTAAGTACCTTGCTCTGAGCCATGTCTTCAGCTACTTTAGCCTTACTTGGTGATTTGGATTTTCGCTTGCCAGTTGATGACCTTCTCTTGAGTGTTGCTCCGACTGAAACAATTGAGGGAACATTGTGACTAGATGCTGCTTCAAATGTAATTAGGATCAACATTTTCTCTTTGTGTCTACATACTCCCTTTTGGCCAGTGCACCAGTTTAAGTAGTAGAAGAAAGCATAAATTTTAAATTTTTGTTCGAAGTTACCCAAAAACTACGTCAAGAGCATTTTCCTTGTTGAGAATAATTATCATCGAAATTCAAGTTAACCTTCCAAATAAAGTTTTCATCATATTTCTTCCAATATCTTATTAAATTCTGTATAACCGCTCTTTGTAGCAGATTTTACAATTAACGGAACACTGCCAGCCACCAAGAGAAACTAAAAGCTCACAATAAGAGAAACAAATAGGAGTGCTTACCTTCTGCAGCCATTGGATGTCCATCTGGATACTCAAATCTAAAATGTCTATCCACAATACTAATCAGATCCATGTGATTAAGAACAGCTGAGGTAGACAAAGATTTGCTGTTGACACGGGTTGGAGAAGTGGAGCTGAGGTTGACAACCTCCACACTACCGTCATCAGTCAGCTGTATCTGACACTGTTTATCTGATACAGTCGGTATAACTACTCTGATTGAGCAGTCATCTGACCTGCAATGGATAAATCTCTATGGCTTAACATGATTTCAGACAAACCAAAGAACCAAAAACAGTATGACCTCAGTTCACCACAATTTTTTTAAGCAATTGACATGATATGGATTGAAGTCATCAAAACACGGTTGAGAATTGGATAAAGGACATTTAACAAAGCGTAGAGCTTGTCTTTTTTGTCTTCTTATGTACATATAATTACAGAACCTGTGAAATCTGGGTTTAAATTCCTTAAAGTCCTGTGAATTGGACCTAGTTTGAAATTACTCATCGTATGACAAGAAAGAGGCTATGAACAGTCACCTTTGACACGTTAACGATCTGAATTAGGGGGTAATGGGGTTGTGTCAGGAGTTTTTATATAAGCTATCATTGCAGCAGATCACACTTTTTGGTCTGGCAGCCAGGGAAATTAAGATAGAAACAAAACGAGGGTAATTTCATAGGCAGATTATGCTGACCCACTTTATGAGACAAAGATTTAACGCGAATATAATTTGATATTTATTATATTATATAATAAATATATCATTAAAATAAAGAAAAATAATAATATTCCAGCTTTGAATTTTGAATATTATATAAATCCAACCTGAAAATATTGATCGCAGAAAAAAAATTCAGAATAACATATATATGTTTTATGTTATTGTAATACAAAACAATTCTATATTTAATACAATGACTTAATATATATATGGAATTTTTTTGCAAAACAAATTTAGCTGTATATTTCATGACACCTTCCTTCCTGACACTGAATTTCATTGCGATTGATCAGGTTTTTTTAATTTTATGCATTATTATTTAATTTTAATTGTATTAAAAATCAAGATTTTCCGAAATTTTTTTGTTTCAGCATATAGGTTAGATTTTTGGATTACCGAATAAAAATATCAATTGTAGTTAGCAGAAACCGAGGAGATTTTACAGCAAAAGGTCTCATCTGCTTCCTTTATGGCTTATATAAAACTTTGCAAAAGTATGGTCTCATCTGTAAATAATCAAGGGAGATTACTCCGAAAAACACAACCCCATTGAACTCAATAGTTCATAAACCACACAACTAACCTTTCTGGTATTAATTGAGTTCAATGTCTAGGAGATATAAATACTCCTGTACAGAAATAAATTATGGAAACATAACTGTGACACATAGAACCTATTATAGAAGAAATAATGACAATCAGTCAAAGGAAGATTATGACTTACCTTCCGATTACACAAGACTTCACAGTCATTGGAAAAATGCTTCCATCCTCGCCACTTCTTCTTATCACAACTATTTTGCCATAAAGAGTACTGCCCTTGAGGGGACTGTATTCCGACATGATTACACTTACAGCGCCCAGATGCACTGTTCACTTACCTACAACAATTGTAAAGCACATCACAATGCATCAGAAATTAGTATTGTGCTCATACCATAGTCATCCAACATTTCCTTTCTGAGGCTGAACCACAAATGAATTGAGAGTGCCAGTATATATTTTGCTTATCAGCTGACCAAAATTGGAATGTAATGTACTAAGTTTCAAATCTTTCATGAAACATAGTGTTTAACAACAATTTACTGATCTGGATATGAATGGACCTAGTTTGAAACAATATTTACAGTCACAAACAAATTAGAAACAGAATTAGTTAAACATGATCATGGATGAAAATGGTTTAATAATTAATCATTAGTTAATAATAACTGTTAAGATAAAATAATTTTCTGACATTTCTTCCCACTTTTATACTGATTTCAATCTTTACAGATAAGATCTTTCGCATAATCAAATTTTCAAGCTGGACCATTATTATCAGTATTTCTTAAAGTAATTTATTACGTAATATCAAGTTGACTTTAAATATATTTAGTCCCTTTAAGGGGAAGCTTGCAATATTGATAGAGCAACAACACCATACACGTGACAGCAAATAGTAACCACTAGTCATTGATTGTTGAATCCTGGTAATTATATTTTTCACTTCAGTTTAAAGTTCCAGCTACAAATCACTTCAAGAGTATTGATGAATCAAAGTCACTCCAAGTCCAACGGCTTGGTCCTAGCTAGGATTTCACTAAAGTTATATAAATAATTCGATTGTTACTAGAACTTGTAGAACATGCCCTGCTTCCAACAAAGCCAGTTTAAGACTACCAAAGACCTTTATTCATCCATTGTTTATTATTATTGAACTTGAGTTCATCGGATTGATGTTACAGTCCTTCCTTGGTATGGTTGATAAATAAAGGAGAGGTAACAACAACAAACAATCACAACAACGAAGTAATGTTGTTTCAAGTAGTAATGACTGTTAATTCTATTTATATATTGTACCTTGTATGTATGTATGTATGACCAAGGATAGCCAGCCTGTCCTAACACACTTTGTTGTCAAGACAGATGAGATAGATAGGAGACTAGCTAGCTAGATCAATCAAGGAAGGAGAATCAGCTCAATCAATCATTCATTATATAACATATATACATAGCTAGGCTTCTTCTCACAAGCAATGCCTGGCAATGGTCCATGGATTTTTCATAACATATTATGCTGATTGAGGCAATGAGTAACCCCTGTTACTCCTTGGTGGAAGTTGTTGGCGACATAGGACCGCCGCATTTCCTGACCACACCAAGCTCAAAGTCAGGAAATGCGGCAGTCCTATGGTTGGCAATAATAAATATAAATCAAAGAAAAGAATCTTGCTTACCTATCTGTATCAGCTTCTTGGAGAAATAATATAATTTTGAATCTATTTGATTGGCGCGCCGTTGGATCACATTCACCTTGTGATTGGTCAATATTATGTGTGTGTAAATGCGCAATACAAACAACTTCTATTTGCTAGTTTTGAGATGTGTATAGGTTGAGCAAGCGATATTATATATCCAGTCCCAATTCCAAAAGAAAGATTAAGTTGAAATTCCTCACTTGATTTTCTGGAATTGCAGTAAATTTGGTCATCACTAGATTTTCAAAATTATCAATTGTAGGAATAAATAAACAGAATAGTAACCTTGACCTTCATATGGCACAAGCGCAGACTTCTGCTTCCGGATAAACTAAAAGGTTGCACAAAAATTAAAAGTAAAGATTAGATTCTCCCATCCCAGGAATTACCAACTGATACCCGAATCATAACTGTAACACCGCCGTAGACCCATTCTTGTCAATCAGTATGTGCTAGTTCTTTACATATTTTTGACTCGATACCCTATGGAGCTGGTAAGTCTAGCTTTTATGCTGGGAAAACCATACATAAATTTATTTGATATCAGCAACATCATTTTATTATTCATTGACTGTTAATTATATGATAATAATGGTATTCTGATCAACTTATACTGTACTCACACTCTCTGTTCTTGTACTGGTGGATCACGTGATCAGAATGGGATTGATTTGTTTTAAAAAGGGACAATCCTAGTCTTACCAAAAAGGACACAAGTGACCAGGTCCAGAGTGGTCTATTTTCTCAGCACAGGCCACCATCATCATCTGTTCTGAAAAAAGCAGCAGAATACACTTGGCAAGAGTTTGTTTGACGCTTTATTTATTCTTGAAATGATTACCACAACAAATTTCCATCCAGCACTCTTGTCATATTTCAAACTGAAAGTAACTTGAAACAGATCTAAAACATGATACAGTCGAAGTCATCGATTGTCCACATAATTTTCCTATGGTTTCCTGATCAATCAGCTGTAAAATTCCCCATTCCAACCATGTAGTTCTGAACTCGTGCTGTGACTTTTGTACCAACGGTGTTTTGGGGGAAGATTACTGGCAGATATAAGGTTGTGTCCTTAAAGCTACAAAAGGAGTCGAGGGTAGAGTAAATTGGTCCTACTTCAACATATTGAAAATAGTTCTTCTGGCCTAGAAATATCACAAGTCCTCAAATTCACTCATTGTTTTATAATCAGACTTTAGATATGGCACAGACATATATATATATATATGTATATGTATATATATATATCTGTGAATGTCTTACAATGATATTATTAAACCGCTACTGCATGACAATCAGGCAATGTTGTTGTTCAGCAGTATAGGACTAAACTGAGTTACAAAATGGCACCACTGGCATGATGCTGATTATTTTGAAATAGAAATATTACTATGGCATGGATAAGCCTTTCAATTGTGTGGCACATAATGGGTACTTCTGTGGTTCTCCTACCTCAAGGAATGTTTCATAACAATAATGATATAGACCAGATTTAATAGACCTCATTGACCAGACCATTTAATTTGAGATAATAGGATTACTTCAGTAAAATTATGAGCTCATCATAATGTGTTCATTTTTCAGGCCTGTTCTGGTGTGACAACTGTAATAAAAACTTTTGATGGTCGATACTCAGGATGCTGGCACGTTAACAGGTAAGGATATACCCTACTACTACATCTTCTGTTCACATAGTTCAATTTTGATGATTAGCATAAAAATGCTAATAGACAATAACAACAGCAATACTTGGTATGATAGGAATCGATTATGCTGTAACAGAAGTCAATTGAACTAATACGACCAAAGATCAAATTAACCAAGTTTGTAACAAGTGCAATGATTCTTTTCAGCAACTTTAAAAAAAATATTGGGAACTGGTTGAAATTTCTGAATGGGCTGGTTTTATGAGCCACGACAACGCTTGTAATTGCTTGGCTGCATTTCATAGTTATTATTCTCAGGGGCACCACATGAGCGTCTGATAGTTATCCTTCACAGTCAACATGGGCTATGTACAAGAATCCAATTAATGAATTGATTTATCATAGCTATGTAGGGATCTAAACAGTACTGTGCTGATGAATTTTGCTTTCATTAATTTTTGCCAATCCATACTAGTCATGTTGTTATTTCTCAGACGTGTGTATCAGCGAGCAGTTGCCTGAAGTAGAATTGATATCATTAGTAGAGGAATCATTGCCACGCTACAGACTGCGCGCTGACACAATAACAGATTTCACTGATTATAAGCATCAGGATTGGGGTGTGAAACAGCCTCCATTAATTCGGGCACAAGACTTACAGCTCACGCACCTACAAATACAAGAAGTCTTCAAATATTTCTGTAAGTGCACAAGCCAAGGGCCTGTATGTACTATGTTCATCACTTAATCACATCTACAACTGTCAAAATGCTGGAAGCGACGAAATTTCAAAGTGATATGTAAAAATTGCATTATTTTCAGCATTCGCCTCCCCTCACAGGCTCATATGCTAATAGCAATATGTGTCTCTGAGAAGTGGGGAGGGAGAGTAAAGCCCACAGATTAGCTGCAGAGTAAGGTATCTGCTTTGTCTCTGAAGCGATAAATCACCCAACAAATGCAACAAGAAATCCATGTCAAGTTGCGTTTTCGTGTTAGTGTATTATATTGCCAGGAAAACACTTCTGTAATCCTGAAAAAGGGTTTTGCTTATGACTGTATTATATATGTGGTTGATAGTTCATAAAATGAACCCCAGTTCTGTAATAAACCTTATGTAAATGATATGTCACAGTTACAATGATATCATCACAGAGTAAGGATATATCCTTACTCTGTGATATCATAGAATAAGAATATGTATATCGTCTACATGTGGCATCATTAAATGTATGTGACTGACTAGGGCAAGTAGATTAAAATCACTGAGTAAGGCTATACAGAGGGGACACTTCAATAGTTATGGTGTCTGCAGATTTTTATTTACTGGGGGAAAATCGGCGACCTGGATACCTTCCAAATTTTACATAGGTAGGTATGTCTGCAGAAAAAATGCCATTGCAGCATATAGAGATCGTGAGTTTTTGGCATCTAGTTGTGCACATTATCCGAGTGATTAAAAAACCGCAGGCGTTAAAACTATCAGTGAAGTGTCCCCTCTGTATATCCTTGCTTTGTGTTATAATGTTACCTATGGTATGATCATTGGAGTTCATTGGTATGATATTCAATTCAGAGAATCAATCATTTCATAAGAAGATAAACATGAGAAAAATATCACACAATATAATCAGGCTTTCAGCTTGCTGCCATAGCTCATGCATGATGCGTGTATGCTGGTCCCGATAGTGGTGATTCATCATTGTGTTGTATTTGTAGTTTTTTTTTTATTTGTTAGTAGGAGTTCATATATATGAAGAATATACTAGTATTTATTTGTACTGAGTTTCTTTAGTTGTTGCATATTGTAGAGAACCATGCATGATGGATACAGCGCAAACCTCTAAATCGGCAGCCTTGTTGGATAAGGGTACTTTTCATATGCTTTTGTTTTGAGCTTCTTACTGTTTTGTGCTATGAGTTATTGACACTCCCTAACAATCTTCACTCCAAATTATGTGTATGTGGATTTGTCACCATGCATTTCCCACTCTAATCCAGTAAAATATTGTGATGTGTTTTGTAACGTCAAAAAAGCGAGGGATGTTGCTGAGGATGGGACATTCATGTAGAGCAAGGAATTGGATGTGATCTTATGAATCATCTAACTTCTTGTTAAGAGGAAGGAAGTGATTGTGTTAGAGGTTTAGTTACGTCAAGTTACCCAATGACCTTTTGATCCGGTATTTACAACCAATTCATGGTCACTCACTCACCTTACACACAAAGTTGACTGATCACAAAGACCTGGTCAGGCTTTTCAACTCAAATATAAAGATATTCCACATTCCCAGGCTAAGCTAGGCCTGATAGCTGATGGGACAGTGGTGTGAAAAGTAGCATGGGTAATAATCCAGTGTGTAACCAGTGTAATCATAGTTATTATCATAATTTTAGGTTTCCCACTTCATACTATGATTTCAGTTTTTTTAAAACAACATTATTTATGAATGTTGCAATCATAGACTTTATTATGAAGTCTATGCTCGCAATGCTCACAAACATATTTCTTCACTCTTCAACTTCCTTCTGTCTATGCATTATCTCAGATGGTATTACTCTTTCCCTTAGGGATTTATCATGTACATTGAAGTGTAGTCCTATCCCGCCATGACTATGCATCTTCTGCTGACATTTGTGTTCAATACTACAATGTTGTTGGTTGTATTTTAGTAATCTGTGGTGAACGAGTGAGTCAAATGACGAAAGTCTTCGATGATATAGAAGCGGTCACTCGTCTCTTAGAAGAGGTAAGATCATATCTATGAAGATTGGGACAGACTATCATAATAGAATATTGGGACAATGCAGCTAGGGTCAACTAAATCAGGAAAAGAATTATGAAATAGAAACATAACATGAAACATTTGGCTGTAATTAAGATATTCTGAGGCCTGTACTGCATTTCTGACCAGAAATGGTACACGGCAGAAGTTCAGTGCTTGTGAGAGAAGGACGATTTTCAGAAATGGTTGCAAATGAATACATATTGATAGAATGATCACATTCATGTAAAGCTGTAGGTATAAAATAGAAATTGAAAGAAGTTTGAATTTTCCAGAACATTTGTATATTTGACTGTCATACAGAATATGTTGTGAACTCAATTGACATTCTACTAAAATGACTTACATGATATAAAATTAATGCTTATTGTACCAGGATACTCATTCATAAAAATAATTCAATACAAAATGCAATAGAATAGAAATGTCATATTTACATTGAACTTCAGGAGTTGCCTTGTATGACGGAAGGCAGCTTCACCATCGCTGGTCTGCAGAGATAGACTATGTCACAAGGCTATCCTGCAAGTAGAATGATGATTTGCTCCAACAAGCTATTTTAAGACAAAATTCTTAGTTCATATTGTTCCGAATATCTCTCATTCAGAGTTCTGGTTTGGTTGTTAATATTGCTTATACTCTTGTTTTTTCGATAGAAAGAGAAAGACTTGGAGTTGGCTGCTCGCATTGGGCAAACTTTGTTGGAGCAAAACAAAAGTCTGGTAGATAAATGTGAACAGCTTGAGTTAGATCTGATATCTTATCAGGAACAGGTAACGTACTTGACCACAAATTTCAACCTTCCCCCCTCTTTACCCTCCTCCCCCATCCCTCCTCCCCCCCCCCCACATCCTCATTTTAGTAGACATGACAAAATTACTGGGACCACCCACTATCCAGATTAGAAGCAAAACATATTACAATGTCACTGTTCATCATGTTGGTGCTGCTTGTCTTGTGTTTCTGCATGATTTACTAACAGTAATGTTGTCAAAATACTGATAGGCTAATCTGAAACAAAAAACAAGCACCAAACTTTTTGGATTATTGTGAAATACATACTTACACGTTTCTCAGGATAATGAGTGGTACCTGTAATTTTGTAATCTGTTTTATCCCCTGTTGATGACTCTTTTGAGGCATGCGTGTGAAAGGATTGCAGCTCACAATGGTTCCAGGGAACCAGTAATAGCCTGTTAATTTTTATTGGGAATTTTGTTGTATCAGTTATATCTTCCTGTTTCTGACTCTTTTGGGGCTTGTGTGAAAAGGGTACAGCCCTCCAGGGTACAGGGTTCCAGTAATAACGTGTTAATTATATTGGGAAGGATTCAAACCTGTGAAAATCACTATGTACACATTGTGTCAGCATGATCAAGATCTAGACATTCAAAATTTACCAATGTATTGAACCGGTATGATCAGAGAGATTACAATCAGAGATGGATTCTGAGAGTTCAGGCAGCGTTACTTATTTGACATGCAGGTTTCTCGCCAGTTTCTTGCCCCATTGGGAGAAATTCCAATACCGGGCTGTGGCCTCTGTGTAATCTGATTTAATTTGATTTATGAATGAATCATGCTAGGCAAAACTTAACACTAGATCTGCTCAGTATGTGCCATATCGGTGATTTGGTATGGATATTTTTCATGTCCGGGGACGATTGTACTTAATGGGATGCCCTGTAAAGTTTCTTGCTCTTAACACCACGTAGTGAAAATAAATTTACAAATATAGCTGGACATCATACATTTATAGTGGTGACCAATGGAAATAATTTCATTCACAGTCTGATTAATATAAAGCCAGCTAATTATAGGCATGAGTATACAGAATCATTAAAAATAGCGTTTTCTATAATATATTGTATATTATTTTATGCTTTTAGACGTCACAGTTGAAACATGATTTAATACAAAAGGAGACTCTTCTCCAGTTACTCACAGCGGAGGAACAAACAGATGGCCGAAATCCCTCACCAACGTGAGTCATACACACGTGTATGGCAATGGCTTCATTCATTAATTCAGTTTACAAACGAGTGTTTTTAAGGGAAATTCCTTATCCAATGGCCTAGTTCAGTAGAAGCTGTTATAAGAGATTAAGGTGCTCGGAGAGTGTCAGGCACAGTTTGTCCATTTAATGCTTGGTGAATGCTGCTGCTGTCTGATGAAGCTTACGACAGGCGCTAGTGTTACTGAAGGGGACCTCCTGAGATTTTTGACACCCCAACATACATAAAAAAAAAAAAATTAGCAAAACAGATAGTATTGATTATTGACATCTATTGGGTTCCACAGGATACCATTTTAAAAAAAAATATGCAGTAACCAATTAGAACAGCATTAGAATTCAGCAAATTGGGTGATATGCACATAAACATAAAAATACCTATGGGTCTATTCCATAGACATCGGAAAAATAGATGCCTAATCAGTTTTTGTGGTTTTCGTTATTACTGGTTCACCAAAATCAGTGGTAGGGATTTATAGCTTGTTGTGTTATGTTTTTCAGCTAGCCCATTAAATATTGATAGACAAGGAATATGTTCAGAGCATAATAGATGTCAGATTTAGAATCTCCATACTCCATTACAACTGTCCATCCTTTTGCAAGGCTATCAGTATCATATTCTAGAGGTTGTTCCCAAAAGTGTGTAAAAGAAATTTGGAGTTAGGTGGAGATAACTCAAAAAATTTGATGACATCGATAGAGTTCAATGATGATGTGTGATGTTCATTATGTGAGTTAATAATAATAATTTTTGGAAGCAGAGGCTTTTGTAGTCGGTTGGAGACACTCCAAACATACTTCTCTATAGGCTCATGTGAGGGTTTAGAAGTTCTTGATTAGAGCTTGATTAGATACTAGAATACTAAAATACTTAATGCTTATCGATGCAATGTGTCATGTGACCTGTAGGGAATTCCCTCTATCGATGTCACAGCTTAGGGGATATCCCATAACATTTTGTTTTTACAACCATCGGATATTGTTGCCTATATCTCAACACTTGATTGCAGCAGAGTGATAGAATGTAATGAGCCATTGGGATTCCAAATCTGACATCCATTATGCTCTGAAGACATTTCTTGTCTATCAACCTTTAAGTTCATTCTATATCATTCTTGAACAAATCCCTACCACTGATTTCTTATATACAGGAGATTCACGAAAAGTGGAACGACTCCCAAGAGCGGCTTAGGTTTCTATTGGCTCTATTTCTATGGTCTATTCTAATAAGAAAGTATATATATACACAATTGTTGTATATCTATATTCTTATATAATGATATCCCATTTCATAGGAAAACTTATTATTTTATACCAATATAACGAAGCTAACATGAATTCAATATTCTTTTACACAGAAAGGAAACCAGCAGCTCCAAATATGTTGAGCTTATACAGAAGAAGTTGTCATCCATGGAGGAGGAAAATTCTAATTTGAGATCTGAAATATCAAACCTTGCTGAGCAAACTCAGCAGATAGAGCAGCATGAACAGAATTTAACCAAAGACTGTATTCAGCAGCTGAGTGAGTCTTCTCTTTGTCCTTCACCTTCTGAACGGGAATAGAAAGTTCATGTCTTTCTATTTCGAATGAGATGACTTTGGTTGCCAATAAAAGTGTATATATATATATGTCTCAGCACTGTGACTTTATCATGACGTACTTACATTCCAGCCAACATTATTCTTTGATTTTGATCGTGAAAGAAGGCAGAATTGTGTGAAATTAGGCATTAGAATGGACATTGGTTGATCGCAATGCGGATGTGGCACAACAAGAAGTGCTGCAGTTTGTCATCATATGATTGTAGCCTACGTGAGTGTTCTGTGCATCACTATTCACAACCCTCTTGAAATCGGCATTGCCCTTATTTTAGTGATGGGGGGGGCATGGATATCAGTCTTATTATCAGCTATGTCCACTTTCTTTCAGGCGATGCCCAGATTAGAATAAGAGAGTTGCAAGCTGAAGTTGACCAGAAAGGAGTTGATCTGATAAAATGTCAGGAGGAGTGCTCCAGAGTCATTCAGCAGCTGGTCAGCGGACAGCAGAAACTGAAAGAACTCACTATAGAAAATCTGGACATGAAAGAAACCATCAAAACTTCTAATGAAATCCAACAAGAATTAACCTCGGAGGTTGGGAGATTTGATCTATAGCTCGCAATGTTCACATTGTATAGCAATAAATACCTTGTTTTTTTCTGGCCATTGAAAATATAAAAATTAATTTTGACCATTTTTAACGTGAACAAATATGTCTATGGCTTTTAATCTCATTTAAACTGGTTAAATACTCCGGACAACTGAAATAATTCAAATCTACTCTTGAAATGATGTGCTAAGTACAGTGTTGCGTTGCTTGAATATATTTTCAGCTCTTTGAGTTGCGAGAAAAATACAAGGAATGTAAAGATCTGTTAGACAGTACAAAGCACGAGGTGGATCAGTTAAAACTCAAATCAAGCCCAAGAGTTGCAACCAACAGGTATTATTCCGGACCGTGTTACATACCCCCTGAAGGATCTTTCGCTGCCGAACTTGAATCTCTGAACAGTGTTGATCGCGATGAACAGAGGTATGTATTTTCATTTTTACTGCCATTGTGAGGTAATAATATCAGGTCTCTTTTCCATATCACACATTTGCAATTGCTGCAAGCAAAGTGAAGTTAAAAGTAACATTAAAGCATTTCTTTAGATATTAGAAATACGTCTGAGCACTAACTGTCAGCTGCAAAAATATATATATCATATATCACTGTCATATTCATTTAAGCACTGTGACTCCTCATCTCCCTTCTCTTCATGATTCAAGTTGTTCAATATGTTACTTGAAAATTATATATTTCGTCTTCTTTTTCCCTTAACTGTATATGGTCCCACGTGAGGTCTATTACAATGTAAAGGGAAGCTTTCACACTAGGTGGCACAGGTCCCCCCTGGACTGTTAAAGCCGCCATTGCAATGTTGCCAACGACCTCCAAATTCTATTCTAGTTTCCAATTTCGATGCTTGTAGCAATACAAAAATACCGCTTACTCATCGACTAACAGGTTTCTCAAATATTAATATCAACCTGCAAAGATGAAGTGGTTTGAACCTGTTTGACATAAATGATCATTTTATAACACGATATCCGCTGTAGAATCGGTTATTCGTATATAGATGACTATACGTAGAAGGTGTGAAATGTTCTTGATGCCTTGAAACATGCCTTCTAATATGATGTCAGGGAGGAGCTTTTACTTTCACCATAAATCGTGCATGTCCCTCTGAGCTGAAGAGCAGCCACTGCAATGTTGTTAACGACCTCTAAATTCGATTCTAGTTGTCAATTTCGATGCTTAGCATGTGAACGAAGAAGATTCGTTTGTCATCGACCAGCATGGTTTTCAAGTAATGACTAATGGCTGGTTCACATTGTCCCAGATGACACTAGGATGCCATCCCAGATGCTTATCCCAGATGGTCCCAGTCACATTAGAACATTCATCCAAGATAGCCATCCCAGATAGCCATCCCAGATAGCCATCCCAGACAATGTGAACCAGAAAATGACACAATCCCAGACTGTCTGGGTCCGTCTGGGATAGCATCGGGAAAGTTCGTAAGCGTCAAACTTTCCCGATGCTATCCCAGACAGTCTGGGATAGTGTCATTTTCTGGTTCACATTGTCTGGGATGGCTATCTGGGATGGCTATCTGAGATGGCTATCTGGGATGGCTATCTGGGATGAATGTTATAATGTGACTGGGACCATCTGGGATAAGCATCTGGGATGGCATCCTAGTGTCATCTGGGACAATGTGAACCAGCCATTAGACAAAGATTATAAATACCACTTAAAGATAGGAAAATACTAAAATAGGTATGACATTCTCATTTATCAACGGCTGATAATGAAGAGGCAAGCAGTCATATGGAAACAAGGGTTACTTTTTAATTTTGAGGGTGATGATTAGTGACCTTCAGTAGAATTTCATCGGGAGACACAGAATTTACTCAGGTAGACTGCATATGTTTCTTTTAAAAACGTATATTTACAAAGCACTCAGTATCTTCAAATAAATTATTTATTAATTTGGAAATTTGTGGTTTCAATGTGATAAAATGCACAAGTTTCTAAGAAGTTATGTTAATTCGAAAAATAAACTGGTGTTTGCCCATTTTTATGAAAGATAAAGCTTCAATTTAGGCAACACTGTTGAAAACATATTATGTCAACATATCAGACAGTTTATTCCAATTAAATAAATTAATGCATTAAATTAAAACTATAAATCAGTGGCTTCTAAGAATGAAGTAGGTTCCCTAAGTAAGCATGACAAAATTCATGCTTAAAAACTAAGTCCAAATTAATATATAGTCTGGCAGATAGGTCTGCAGGAGTTATGCAATATTCTGACACTGAAATATTACAGCATTTCAGGCTAAAAAATATGTACAGTGTTAGAAAATTTTAACTAAGGCTTCCTTAGCAGAAAGAAACCACTCCTCTGTTGTATTCTTGTGTAGGCCGAGCAAGCCTCGTTTTTATATGTCAACTGTCGGGTATGGGGGAATGGGTATAGACACCTTATGCAAGGAGTCTTGTATGAAGATAGAGTCAGGTTGTTGCTTCAACTGGCTTGAAATACATGATCACTTACAACCGATATCCGCTGTAGAATAGGACATCCATCTATGAGTGGATATACACTGAAGGTGCGAAGTGCTCTTAATGGCTCTAAATTTTCCTTCTAGTATGACTTCATGGGAAATTGGTGGCCACCTCGCAATCCAATAACAATCTTTGTTGACTTAAGATTTAGAGTATATTTAAGTTTGTCCAATGTCGCCAGTTCACCCATTAACGTTGGTGTATGAGGTGGAGGGGGGGGGGTGATTCGACAGCTTGTTCATTCTAATTACAATAAAAATGCTTTCATCTGGAGAATTACCCACTGTATGTTCAAATGACTTTCGGCATCTGCATTATTGGAAATCTACAGGGACATTGTGTTTCGTGTCATTATTGGTTCGAAAGCTGATTTTTCTCATTTATGGTGACGAGATCCATGATAAATTTCAAAAATAGTTATTGACAAATCAGGCATGATTTTCTGAAACCGAAAATTCTCGTCCAAGCCATGTCTCCATGAGTTTTCAAAGGTGCAGATGCCGGATCTGAAAGAGTTAACATACCAAAGATGGTTCTACGCCGTGTGCAGAGAGAGAGAGAAGGACAACTCTTGTGGAACAGTTTAAAACTATTAATTCATAATAGTCAGATACGTTTGTTTATGCGTTGGCTGGGCTTGTCACTGCAGTATCATATGTGAATTTGGGAGTGGGTTCAGCACTGAACCTTGATAAAGGTCTCCAGGGTTATGCTGTGAAAAGCATGTACATCATGTCGTTTCATCCTTCTCGGTATACAGCCTCGTGGCGTGGCCTTGCACCTGTGTTATCTGCACCTTTATCCACATCGTACCATTGTATATCATATACCATAGAGATGATTCTAATCTACCAATGGAAATGAGATATCAAAAAATAATATTAATATAATAATAAGCTCCTTTTCGTATAGACTGAATATGTCAAGGCGGTTGATAGCTGATCTTTCTAGCTGTTGAACTCTGAAGATTGGAGTAGTTGGGTTTGATAAGCATGATACCAGGAGCCTTGACACCTTGATAGCTATGAATCTCCTACTCGTCACACTCTCTAACGACTTCTAACAGCGTTCGACCGCTCAGACACTCCTGTTTCCCAATCGGTGCTTGACTTATAAATCTGGGGCTACTAGGTTTATTACATTTTCATTTTTATGTCGTATCCACCTATGCCTTCCATTACTTGAGGGTAGAAATATATTTCTATAATTAGCATGTTCAGCGCGTTCCCTTTATGGTATGACAACCTCTTTTTTCTACTGTTGCACAGACAAAAAAAACAGGAAAACACAGTAATAAAAGCATGTCGGAGAATGAAACACTTCATGAAGTAAGAGCAGAAACATTGTCCCATAACTTCATTTCTTAACTTTCCTTACTCTTTCTTTCTACAGGAAATCTAATAGCAAAGCGTTAGAAACTGCTCAGTATGTCAGAAAACTATCTAGTCGACCGCCAAGTATGTCCTCTTCAATGAGCAGTAGCTCAGGTAGACTTCCAGGGGTGAATAAGAAAGGGGTGAACCCGTTACTTGTCGCCCCTATACCTGGGTCCGCTACACGGAGAGCTGTGGATAGTCCTCTCACTACTAGTATGATCAGCGGTATATCAACAATCACTAACGCACCAATAAAACCTGCTAATGCAACTGCATCATCATCCCGACCCTCTGGGCTTTTCTTTGATGAAATAGAACGTCACAGGTATGTCCTTAAAATTAAACGCTAAAATGTCTTTGTTAGATACGCCAAGGAGTCTCTAACTCCTTGGATACGCTTACATTAGATAAAAAGATAATCATGATTTATCCCCAAGCTGTAATGAGATTTTGTGATTGGGATAGTCCGTAGCAATTACGCCGCCGTCACAATACTTGAGCATTTCATTTATATGTGAGAAAAAATATTCCATACAATATAATTATTAGGAAATGGTGATGCAATATAAACTATGTTTCTATTGTGTCAATGCCCTCTGTTTACAGACAAAACCTCGGGAGGCCTGGAATCCCAGGCTCCAAGGATCTGGATGCTGCTCTGAAGCGGTTATCTCTGAGACGCCAAAATGAGGCCAGTGAGAAGGAGTATGAGCTACGCGAGAGGCACATCAGTCAGCAGTCTACTCAGTCTACTCAGTCTACTGATACAGTGCAGTCTTCTAGCAAACTGCCACAACTGAATCTGTAAGTTTTTCACTGAAAAGTAATGAATGGTAATACAAATTTCCATTCAGCAGGAGCTTTGTTCATGAGTGGTAAATATTTAATACTGGCAAACAGGTAATGGCAATTAAAACCGGTGTTGGAAATTCCTGCAACTTTGTGGAAATTTTTAGGGTGTGATGGCCCTGCCTGCCAGAAGGTGACAAACAAACAAGGATATAATGTCTCTTCCATTCTACTTTCTATTGCATAAACTCATTCCTTGGTCTTGATAGTTTACCTGCGTTATAGGGAATGGAGTGGTGCAAGCACACCTACAGTCCGCAGTCCCAGCCCTGAATCTGAGCTCTCAGGCTACGGTTCGGCTTCTAGTTTCGGTTATAGAATGCCTGAGAAGCTCCAGATTGTTAAGCCTATGGAGGGGTCTGCTACCTTACACCACTGGCAGAGACTAGCAACGCCTCATATGGCTGGTATCTTTGAGGAGCGGGACGGAGTCCAGATAAAACATGAACAGCCGCTCACTGATATGGAGTCCACTACTTACAGTTTATTGGATGTAGAAGAGGAAGGTTTGTGAATTTTTGAGCAAAATCAGTGCTAAATGAGATTTTCAAGCTCTTAGAAGAGCTTGACTTTTGCCATCTCCTACATATGAGAGCACATTGATCCTGAATGTGCAGTACTGTCATGATGTCACACAGGACTGATACCTCTGTGGTAACTGCTGCACCTTCACTTTAAGAACAGTGAGTGGAAATACCGTATCAACTTTAACCTTCAGTACCATATGAAGCAACAATTCTCTACGACCGAGATTGATGCATGTGAACGACGCCCTCATCAAAGTATCTAGACATGACAGCTCAAACCACCAATATGCTCAGGGATTGTTCCAACTTGTACATGCCTACCAATGTGTCTAGCAATGATATAGAAGGTCTAGTGATGACCTGTTACTTCGTTATCCCTAAAAATTAAAAGATTTTAGGGATCATTGTGATAAAACCTGCCAACGGAAGTTCATATTTTTCAAAATTAAGGACTGAGTTGTGAAATAAAGAATGGAAATTGCTGGGGAAGAAAAACATTCCTGCCAAAGTTTTAATTTCATAAAATACAGTCAGTAATATCAGCAGCTCTCCAGGTCGAAATCCAGGCTATTTCCCAGGGGGTGTAGTTTGCTGTTCCTGTGCTGCAAAGCTTTTAGGCTTGGCTGGCACAGTACTAGAACAATAGTTCAACATTTAAAGACATTCTTTACTGCTATAAATTACTTACAACTAAACATATTTGAATCAACCTCTCTTGACTGGGCATGAGATAGAAGCTATATAAATACCTGCCAGACCATAAGTTGTGGTTGGCTATAAATAGAAATGTAACAAGATATGTCACTCTTAGTATGAGCCCCCCACCCCCGGACTCTTGCCCACCGTCCGACTCTACATGATGACTTTTTGGCTCTTTCTGACACAGATACGATGTTAGTATACTGCTGGCTTACATCCTAAAAACTCCACTCAAGTCCTGTAGGCTTCCCAAAAATCAATATATAAATGTACATAGGCTATTGTTGTACTCTACCCTCCCCTGAAAGGCCAACCCTCCCCCTGAAAGGCCAAAATATCAAGTAAAATCTGGTCAGTGTAGTGAGTGAAGTTTGATCTTGCTAGCAGTGGAAATTTTATGATGGAATTATATGACTAAGTTGAGGAAATTTTCCAGGGAAATATGGATATCCTGATGGAACAAAGCTAAACTAGAAAATCTGGTGAAAACCGGTCATCACTCTAGTCTGAAATTAGACCCTCGGATGATCTACTGCCCCTCATGGCCAATATCATCACTGTCATAGATTTTCGTCCATTTTCTTCTATGATAATAGTCTGTCAGCTTTTACCTGTTTCTTTGCAACATTTATTACCACACTTGCATTGAGGCAATGACCTGTCCAGTGTTGTAGGGACAGAGGGATTATCTCTACATCATTTCCTAGTAATTTACAGCTTTATAAGTTCATGAGCAGGTCAATTTACATCAATTGCAATACTTTGCTCTAGGAGTTTTCACTTTAGTAATGTGGTTGGTTTGGATATATGAATCGATGGTTATATCAGTCCATTAGTGATCATAACAGAAATTCAAACATCAAGTGGTCAGAGAAAAAGAAGTGCCCTTGATATGGCTACGGTTTCAAATAGTGGGTAGATCACAGTGCGACTGGTTGCATATTGCGTTCACTCTAATGCAAACTAATTCAACTTGAGTTCGTTTATTAATTACTTACCCTTATTCTAATTTAAGCTTGGTAATTATCCATCTTGACATTCTCATTTCAGTCACTCCGGTCCGTCCTATGGCTAGAACTTTTTCCACCTACACAGTCACCGATGCTAGAGTCATGCACCCTTCAATGACAAGCTTCATACCATACACCACTCCCGCGAACAGTGTCATAAATACCTCTACGGTTACATCAAGCTCTGGTAACTCCAGGTATGGATTGGGCGTGGTTTCCCGCCTGGATAGTGGAAGCACTTTTGTTTCTGGTTTGAACGGCTTGAGTGAAGATCTACCCAACTTCTCTGCTTCAATCCACAGATCTGATAAGCCACCTAATGAGCATGCTCTCAGTCATGATAGTAACAATGTTGTGACCAAACCTAAAATGTCTCCGATTATGAGACCATCCGTATTCACAGGAAATGAGTCAGATCCCATAAACCGAGCAAGTAGCAAGCTTAGGGAGAAGAACTTAATCAGTGGTAGTAGTGTGCCCGAGCCTGTAAACATGGTAGGCCGACCAGCCAGCAGTTTCGAGGGTTATGGGTTGTCCTCATTGACCCATACAATGTTTACCACTCCGACAAAAATGGGCTCTTTATCTAGTGTTAGTGTGCCAAAGATGTCAACTCCAAAATCTAGTTCTTCACATGCCCGAACACAACCTGCTGCAATAAGTGATGCAGGTTCTTCATTCGGAATTCTATCCAGCTTCTATAATTACATGAAACCTGGCCCAGCCACTACTACAACAAACTCTGGTCTCAGCACGATAGTGTCTGATCAGATGTTTGGAAGCGGGGACAGTAGAGCCACCCGTAGCGCCTTTGGCAGATGGCAGAGTCCTTGGTAGTACAATTAAAATTTTGTCTCTTTGCCATTTACTGTGCCTTGATTATGAATGCCTATGAATCTACATGACTGACCAAAGCTAAACAAATGTAGATACAAAACATAAGCCTTCATCATAGGAACAATCAAGAGGCACAATGCCTTCTATCAGGGTGCCTTTTTCAGGGATAATACTTTTTGATCCGATATTCACTGCATAATTTTTGTGGTTATGTCATATCTTTCTTGTTTTTGCATCAATGGTGTTCCAATGTTCTACTAAACATTGAAAAAAGAGGATCTGCTATGTTTTCACGTAGTGCTATATGTGCATTCTGTTGTGTTAACCCTAGTAGTACTATATCAGTATTGTGATATATCTGTATTTATTTATTGTCTGCGCCTTTTTGTCCATCTTTATTTTATATGTCAGGATAGGCTATTTTTTGATGAAAATGCTATAGAATTCTATATAATTGTGCTATTATTTTATTACCATATGAATACTTCCTTGTTTTTGTGAACCCCATTATTTGTCGGCACTAAAAGTTGACTACACACATTATCAATTAGAATACAAATGGACACCCTTGCAGGTAGCTACTTGATACACAGCTCACGGATTTCTTGGTTGTTGTCTATAAATGTTTTCTCTGTATTGTGTAGCATGATGGTGTGTTTCCTTATCGTCAAAGCTTGGTTACACTCATTCTCACCCTTTCAAACAGAAGCAGCAGCAATAGATAACACTAAATATTTGAAGAATTGGGAGACCTTGATTGACACATCTTTATTGTGGTGGAGCATGAAGTTAGCTCCTATAGTAGCAACTTATTCCCAAATGCCAATTATGTTTAGCACCGCTGTACCAATGCATTTTGAGACCGTCGTCCCAAGGTCATTGGATTGATGTGGGAGTCAGCATACCTTCTCTGTTGACCTCAGTGAGGCTCATGACAAATAGATTCCCTTGTCAGTTTGAATCATCATGACATCTGGTAATAGCATTACCGCCATATTATTGACTATGTAAGAGCAAAAACAACTACACTCCCTCAAAATTAATCCATCCATACAGGAGGTTGTGGTAAGATTGTAGTTCGGTAACATTAATTGATTTTAGGCCGGCAACATTGTTGAAGAGAGCAAGCGCTACCAGTACCTTCAGCCTATCTATGGGGTTAGCATCAATCCTTAGTGAGCGAGGAATAACCGCCATAGGCGTGAACGAGAATGATACTTCTGCCACTTCTCCCATGCGTTTTGGCTGCCTAGTAACAGATTCACTTGACGCCTTTGGGTCGCGTACCAGGAAAAGTGCTGGTGGGTTTGACTCTACTCCAACTACTACCACCTCATCTGTAGCAAGCTCTGCCTCCAGAATCAGTAAATAGCGGATACTAAACCACTCAATATAGAGCTTGTGTATTGTGTATACTGATGTTATTCATTTCTCATAATAATATACCAACTGCCACAACAAATACTAGATAAGCCCAGACTCGAAGCTTGTTGCACTCCACATTCAGCCACCTGATCTGATATTGCGTATTATATAGTCTATGCATAAGTGAGACAACTCTTGCGTAGCTGTTTGTGGAGGGAAGAATGAGCTTTCTCTTTTACGTATGGGCTGTACTTTTTTTTCTTGTCTCACTAATGAACTTATTAGCCCCACCTCCATTGCACAGCACTGTTTGTATTTCAATGGCATTGATTATAATGTAGCTGCAGCTTCCAGCTGAATTGTTTGAATATATCAATAAACATATACTGGTAGAATTGGTGCTCTTACCATGATGTCACATCCTCCCCAAATTGACAGTACCAAGGATTATCCTCTCCAAATCATAGAGAAGACAACCCTTGATTGGATTGTTGTTGCTCAAAATTCTGGTCTTTTCACTCGCCACATCACCAATAGTGGACCATAAAATAGTTGCTGCCTCAAGCAGAGCTGTAATATGTACAAAAGCATTCTCGATATGTAGACCAGTCAACAGTGATTGTTTTATGCTCTGGTCAGTCATAATACTCATAGCAAAGATAATCCAGGTAAGTAGTTAGAAAACGAATCTGTGATCAGTTTGCATCAATCCACACTTCTTGTTATATGCAAACATAGACTTAATATACTAATAGTATATTAAGTCTATGTATGCAAATCACCCTGATTAAATTTTTCTTTCAAAGTCAAACTATCAGTGAATTTTGTGAAACAACGGCCATCAAGTTGAACAGCATTTTCAACTTAGAGGAACATTACTAATAACTTAGCATACTTGTTGAGACATAGATCAATTGATCAAAAGGGCATCAATTGGACAAAATCTGCCACCACTTAGTATTTCAAATCTGGAAATAAAAACACTTTGCCGAGCCTTCATTTTTTTCCAGTTACTTTTTAGCACTGAATCAAAATCAAGTATACAGCAATAGCATCTGGAAAAGTAAAACACACCCATCATGTAACATTATGGCAACATTTATTTGCTCAAAAACGAAATGAAGTGTATTAAAAGCAACTAGAAGAGAACTGACATTGACTACAAAATTTTTCAAGGCTTCAAGCTAAGTTACATAAAGTTACAAGCTACATTCAACTGGAAATTAAGTGTATCTTCAGATGGAAGTACACTAAAACACGCTTTCAGAACATGATCAGTAAGGCAGGATAGGAATGGATCGGCTTTTAATACCAGGTTGTGTTTTTTTTTACAGCAGGCTGGCAATAGTGTCCATCTTGGATAGAAGTTCAGAACGTTTATTAGCAGCTTGTTCTTCCTGACTAACATAAAGATCTTTCCCAAGCTTCCCTCCTACGAGCTTTTCAGCAAGCGTGAAGCTGAGGCTAACACTATCTTTATACTGTCCGTCAAGTTTCTACAACAGAATGAGTGAGACAATGTAACTTCTTTAAGACATAAAAAGTAGCTACGCAGACTGGGCTTCAAGGTTGATCAAATGCTTTCAACTAAGCATCATTTGAATCATAATACAACTTGTACAATTGACACCACTGTACCTTTTAAAAAAAATAACACAAATTATCTCAAATCAATGATTATAAGTACATACTTGTATCTCTCCTAGTCTTTCAGCAACTGAGTCAGCACCCTCCGACTTGACTTGAGATTGCAGAGCAGTCACCTCATTGGTGAGTTCTTTGTGATCCTGGTCCACTCTCTTACGCTGAGCTTGATAGGCGCTCAAATCTTTACTTGCCTATATAGAAATTACCAGCATAATTATAAACATGTGGCATATTTTGGGTGTTATACCTGAATAATACAGCCTGTCCCTCTGCACTGGAGTCATTTGTTTCAAGACTTATTTCCAGAGCTTCGACAGAGTTGAGACATGGATATTTCCATTTGTCATATTGTCACCCTGTATTTGGTGACATCATCGCCGGAAGAATAATAGATTACTCAAAAACCCTGGGCATATT
Organism: Membranipora membranacea; assembly: GCA_914767715.1. Lineage (NCBI taxonomy): Eukaryota > Metazoa > Bryozoa > Gymnolaemata > Cheilostomatida > Membraniporidae > Membranipora > Membranipora membranacea. Next base: position 12,814,490 of record OU612065.1, on the reverse strand, counting down.
GAGTAAAATCATGTTTTTGCCTAGCATTTTCCTTTTGGCGGTTGTGTTTTTCCTCACCTTATACTTATTGACAGCATCATCATAAGCTTGGTAGAGGGCAGATCTTCTATCCAATACACTCTGAGCACTCTCAACATAACTGGCCACTTTCAACTTTGACTCGGCAGCCTCATCACGTGAGATCGAGAAATCCAGACGGACATACACAATAACGAACAAGAATATGCAGTAGAAGAAGGCAACTACCATCAGTGGCTCCCTGAACAATGTCATCTTGCTGAACTGATATCTAAAAAAAACCAAATAAATTTCTCATCTGCTTAGTCATGGAAATACATTATTATCACAGAATTTAAAATAATTAGTCTAAAAGTATAGTACAAGTCCTACAAGTCTGGTAACATATAGATATTGTAACTAAGTATTACTTCAGTTTGAAATCCTGAATATGATCCTCTACGAGATTCTTCTTCGAAAGTACGATGACTGGACGTCCAATGGTGTCCAAATAAGTGTACTGGAACTCGTTCTCCTCTCGCTCAAAGTCAAAGGGTACCGCAAGATCAAGAATCTGAGGAAAAGAACAAAAGGGATAATCAATTTACCGGTAGAGACATGTGAGAGCAACCTTTATTACATTATCCAGTTAATCAGATTCACTTGTTTTCTTTTCAAAGGTACCAATGTTTTCAATAGGTAGGTAACAAATTTTATTTTGAGCATGAAAAAGTACATGAATAATAAGACTGGTATACTTATTGGGAGATTGAGACTTACGTTGGATCCCTCAGGCAGTATGATCTTCACAGTCATCTCATCAACCACCTGATTATCGAAGATATGGTCCACAAATGGCATCTTAAGTGCGAAGTTGCTTCCACCATCAGACCAAAGGTATTGGTAACTAGGTACATTATACCCTATGACATAGTGGGTCTTCCATCCACCATAAAGAGGGAATCTTGGTCGAAGCTCAAGCTCTACAGCATCATCCATTTCTTTCAAATTACTCGTAGATATGTTGCCAATCTCATCACGGTAGTAAACATCAGCAGCTGATGCAGGAAGGACAGTTTTGAATGATTTGACAGCGCTGAGAGGATTCGGCTGACGCTGATAGTCATAACGTGAAAATGATCCTTTCAGTTTAGCCCCAGTGTGACGGACATCATAAGTTTCTTCAACAGCAATATTTCCCCAGTGACTTACTTCAATAACTCGCATCATTTTTGATACAGCAAGGAAGGGCGTGTTATTCTCATAATGTACATCAAGCTCTCCAGTGCTTAAGGCATTCTTGTTCTCATAAGGTCCGTATGTGATTGTCGAATCTGATTTGCTGCTTGGTTTGGTTTTGGTGTATGACTCGACAGATGATGAAGAGAGTGACACGACAGTTTTCTGAGATGTGGTTTTGTAAGGAGAATAGAAGTAGATGTTTCCTCTGAACCGAACTAGTTGCTTCTCAGCCTGCTTGATCTCAGCAGGGAATGGCTGCAGCACATGAGAATATGCAGTGGTGACTGAAACACCTACTGTTTTACCAGCTGCAAGAGGTTTGGCAAGAGTGATTTGAAATACAGCTCCATTGACACCATCAGCAGTGACTGATTTAACTTTCAGGATTGTGTCATCACCTTTAGACTGGATAACTGCAGAAACTGAAGCTACTGACTGGGCAAATTCCTCTTCAACAGCATACAAAAAGGATGCAGCACCAGCTTTACCTGTATTCTCCAAAGTTATAGCACTAGAAATCTTCACCAGAGAAGAGGTTAGATCAATTTTCCTCTGGACATCTTTTATGACCAAACCAGTATCAACAGATACTTTCTCACATCTCGAAGGAGACAAAGAAGCTAGCAGTGTACAAAGCACTAATGCAATCCTAGAATTCATCTTGTAGACTGCAAGGATGCTGCAGATTGAGTTAGGACTTTTTTCTTTCTACTTTTAACTTTTCAATGGCCGCCTCCACTGAATAACTTCCGGTTTGAGATTTAGCCACGTAGCTGATTTCAAATCAAATAAAGGGTTTCCCTTCTCCTAATTAATTCTCATGATATGACAAAATAATGCTCATGTTCACCTGTTATATAAAATAAAGAAAAAAAGTCTTTTCAGCTGAGCTGCATTCTGATTTCTTCATTTCTTTGAGAGTTTAGTTCACTTATGGTGAGCCCAGTTGAGTGTGCATCTGAAAATTATTTTTCTTCTTTCCTTTTATGAATTATCAAGAGAAAGGTAGAAGCAGGCACTTGAAACATAGAAATGGATGGTAACTTGCCCTATCTGTCTTTTCTTGGGCAAGAGTACATTTCATCTATTCCCGAGGAAACTGTCAAGATAATCAATGAATACATTGAGGGTGTTATCAATACAAAAAATCAGCTATCCACTGATTTAGAAAAGAATTGTGTAAATCTTGGTAAGTATGTAATTATGTATGTATATATCATAGGACTGCCGCAGTTCCTGATTTTGGGCTAGAAATCAGGAACTGCGGCAGTCCTATGGTATATATCATTATTATGTGCACTCAATACAACTAACTAAAATGTGTGATGAAATGAACGTTAGGGACAATAGTTGGAAGGTTATTATTCATCAGCCTTATTACATATGATTGAAATTTTTAAGACTACTATATGCATGGCAGCAATGAACTCCCTCATTGATGGCAGGAGTAATGATTTTTTTTTACATGCATGCATGTCTGTTGAAATGATGATATTTGTTTGACAATACAGCATAAAATACAACCTGTGTGTCCTTTTTTTTTACAAAAACCTCCCCTGTTTATTACTTCCAGAGGATGTCACTGTACAGCTTCAGACGGCCCAAGAGAGAATACGAGTTCTGAATTCCACAGAAACAAAGCTATGTATGTTGCATAACATCAGATTGATAAGTCTTTGCCGTATCGCATCGATCTACTCATATAATTAATATAATACACTACCTTATTCCAACATATAATGATGCCTGTACAAGTACCCACAAGGAATGCATGTAATGTAATAATATTAATCGTTTCTATATTTGACATACTGTTACAGCTGATGAGAATGTTAACTTGCGCTCTACTACAGCGGAACTTCAAGGAAATAAGGTAGGTCCCGGATACAGGTTACTGATGGCATTCATGCAGAGAATGTGTAATAATTATTTTTATTTCATTCTCAGTTTATCTGATTGCTGGTTCTTGTATCTACTGCTCCTTTGTGTTGTTGGTTCTTATATGCAAGCATAGCTGCCTATTGCTTTTGATCTTACATTCGGTAGGCGGCTCGATCATTCATTGTTTCATTTTAGAATAATTTGGAGCAAGAACTGAGCAACGTGGAAAATAGTCGCCAACTTGTGTCAGGAGTCTTGGAGAAGCGAGAGCAGCTTATCTCAGAAATAGAGGGTAACATTCATAAATATATCGGTATCAAATAACAAGAGACAACCTTGAAAAATATACCAACATCACATTATGCTATGTTAGCTATCATTCATCGCAGATATTCCGCAGATATTCAAATATATTGATTCTTGCTTTGTAGTTGAATTAACCTCATTGAGGCAGAGATACGATGGAGTGTATAAGGAGCTTGTGGATAGCCGTTTACAGGCGGCAGGTGTCATGTCTGCTCAAACAATGCTAGAGGTAATTTACAAGTTAACTTAGGGGTTGGATGGATGGATTTTATTACTATCACTGACAGCATTATTAAAAGAAAAAATGAGTCGCGAAATACAGTGTAATTGCTGGCACTTTGAACCAGCAAGAAAAAGCGAAGACACTTGGAATAAGAAATCAAATCTCTGTCTAAAAAAGTATTTCGTTTAAAATAAGAGTGATATGACGCAGAAAACAGTCTCTCCCCAGTGAGCTTCTATATTTTACTGTACGGTATCTGCCAGATGGACATTTACTCAACAAATCATTGATGAAATGATCCTCATCGTGAATATAGCGTAAGGCCAGTGTTCGTCTCTGATTGTCCATCATGGTATAAATGTCGGGATGTTCAATGCCTAACTTAATAGCGTCCTTGAAAATTTTACTCAGGTGTTGCTTGTCAGCAGCATACAAGCTTTTAAAAATAATGGGTAAGCAATAGGAGATTCGTGATACAATAAACCTTTTAAAAAGCATATTTGATAGTGATTTAGAGCTTAAAAATACAAAATTCCTGACTACATACATCCTTTGAGAGGCGGTTGAAACTATACCATGCACATGATCATTAAAACGCAGCTTATCGTCGACTATTACACCAAGATATTTAACTTTATCACTAAAAGCAATAGCAGTATCATTTAAAACAAGTGTAGGGGTAGAAGGTTTAACATATTGAGCGGATAGCATCATTTCCTGGGTCTTAGTAGGGTTTAATAAAAGATTTAAATCAGCACATTGTATAGCAATTCTATGGATTTCATCAAAATAGGAGTTGAGATCTGATTGATTAGCTACGCAGCCTATGATGCAAGTGTCATCTGCGTACTTAATTATTGTAACATTACTCAAGTTTGAGGTAATTCGATTTGGGTTATATCATGATGGTATCGTTATGTCATGTTTTGTCAGCTACCAATGGCCAGTCACTTCACATGCATCAATAATTGTCTCATACTAGAGGGTGAATTTAATTCATATGACTTCCCAATTTCTTGTAGGCACAGCTTTCACAAAAAAAAACTGAATGCATTCAGCTTATTGAAGAGAGAAACACACTTGACTCTGAAAAGCTTGCATATATGAGACAAATCAGCAGACTACAAATGGAGAAGGTAGGGTTCAATCTTCTAATAATTCTTCCACAGTTGTATCACTAAACATTTACCAATTTACCTTATATTGATATAATTAGTAACAATATTGACAAGGTTGTTTTGGAATAGATCGATCACGGAACAATGTTGCCTGATGTTTTTTTTTTCTGTGGTAGAGTTCAGAGATTTCTAATCACCACCATACCCAGGAGACTATGAAAAATGATCTCCATAATACAGAACAACTCCTAGAGACTTACAAACAGCAGAGTGAAAGCTTGGCTGAGCGATTGCGCCAAGAGCAAGCCCGTCATAGAGAGGTTAGTGGGACATTATATATAACTTCACTCTCTTGAAGGATAATTTTTATGTGTCCCATACTGCAAGAGTACCGTCCTGTAACAGATACAGCATGTTAGTCAACAATCTTTATTGACTCATAATTTGTTTGATCAAGATGCAATATATTGTAAAACACTTGTGGTTCATTGCAACTGCATTGACTGCTTAGTTTTGTAGTGGCATCAACAACAAAGTTGTTGTGCATTGTTTTACGACAGCTCTCTCTTTCAACCACATCAATCTTATCTGACTTAATTTTTTAGTGCAGAGATAATTTCATATCATCAGAAGAATCTCACAGGCAAGAGTTAGCCAGCCAGAAGAAACTGACAAACATGTACAAGGTATGTTACCATCACACCTATCACTGAGTTATTCTATCAATCTGTGGCTGTGATTGTTCGTTAGTAATGCCGATTTTCACTAGGCTAGGCTACAATGATATGGGTTAAAGGATTTATTGCATTGGTAGGTCTACAGCTGAACTTGTTCTCTTCTCATTTATTTCTCATTGAGGGATGCAATTCTATTTGCATTACTGTATTTACTTGTATTTTAGGAAGCAGAACAGAAGGTTGCAGGTGAACTTCGTGACCTTGCAAAAACTGCTGCTGAGTACAAAGAATGCTTCGAACAGCTGACCAAAGGTCTGTCTGTCTAAAATTTAATTTTAAAGTTTGTACTGTTTTTCGATTTTCTTATGTAAGCTGTTGTTGAACTTTATAACTCTATGATAAGAATAAATGAGTGAACATTTTGCCAATGATGGTACTAGCTACATATAACTAGAAATTGGCTTGTAGTTAGATCTTTAAAGGGTTGCTCAACCTTACTTTTACTGTCAAACAGTTGGAGAGCCAATGGTCTGCAATAAAAACTTCTAGTTCTTAGATGAGTGTGTTAGAAATCATGAACTGGACAAATGTGACTATGTTTATGATCTAATGTCTACAGGGTTTTGTACTTTGATTTTGGCTTTTGTCCCTGGAAGAATTTGAAAGTGAACATTGCAAAGGGTTTGGTATTCTAATTTAGGTTTTGGGATACATAATACTAAGTTAACACTATCTGTCTATTGATCAATGAACTCTGTTTATCATCATTGTCTTTTTTTAGAGCATGAAGAGACCATGTCACAGAAACTTTCAGAAGTATCAGAGTTAGGGAACATCATCACAGCAAAGGGTAAGTTAGTAGGTCGAGTAAATGAACCCAAAATAGTGATATCAGTCAACAATGCCGCCCTATGATTCTATCTAGTATTAATTATATTATGTCCGTGCTTCATATTTATCGACATGATTTGTTTTTGGATCATCGTAGTCATAAAGGATGAATCATATTTATACTATAGATGAGCACATCGGACAGATCGAGGGAGAGTTAGTCAGGATGAATGAGTTGATGAAGGAAAGCTCTGAATCTCCTGATGTCACTGCTGAGCTGGCTAAACTAATAAAATCCGGGCTGACTTACTCCCAGCTATATCATAAATATCACCAGACAGCTGAGCAGCTTATACTAGAGAAGGCCGAGAACACTAGGATTAATGAGAGCTTCGACACTCTACTTAGGGTTAGTGTTAGAATTCTCCTTTCAATTCAGTAAAATATTACTACGCCATCACTACTCTTGACTCCACTTCATGATGCCCACTTTGTTTTAGCAGTAGTCAGTAAAGCATTCACTATCTGATTCTCCCCTACAAGCTTATAGGAGTTTTATAGGACACAGTAACAAACTTTATAATGTACATCAATGTTTTGTGGTTCTGTGTTAGTTTTGGCTGTTCAGTCTTTTAGCGGTGGGTGTGGTTTCTGTACACACTCTCAACATGGTATAATTATGTGAGACAATTCACCTTAGTAATGTATACCTACCGGTTTGGGTGTTGTAATTTTATAATAATGTTTTGATGGTATATACAGGAAATGGAGATTATGAAGCCTCAGGTCATTCAGATCAGAACTGCATATGAGGCATCTAATGGTATGGTGGAGAAACTGAGTGAGAAGCTCAAACAGAATCTAAATGTATGTATATATTCTAATGATTAAAGTAGACATGGGAGACTCCATCTGGAGTTCTTGGTTAAATAAGGCAAGTCATAGGGATGTGCATGTCAATTCCTAATTAAACTTCTTTACAATAATGTTTGTCCCTAAAACTTGTATAGACAGCAGTTGAATTGTCTGCAAAACAAGACCAGATTACCGGATGTGGATATTTGTGAGGTTCACTATTTGAAATTGTTGCAGAATCTGGATGCCGAGATGAGAAAGTTGACAGAGTCGAAGAGAATGGCGACCCATTATCAGAAGGAGACTGAAAGGTATAGAGCAGATGGAGAAGACTTAGCTAGTCAGGTAAAGTCAATCAATTCATAACTTGCTCAATTTTGTGCGGAACTATTCATCATGCTCAAGAGCTAGACACAACGCTGACAGATGAACAATGTATCACATCAGCTGATCAAGTGCAGATAACCAGCTGAAATTCAGCAGCTGATATGGATAGATATTTTCGTGGCACATATTCTTTTACAGAACCAGTGATATGAAATGATCCAAGATCTGTCTGATCTCAAACTATCACTCACTCAAAATCTTTTTGTTTGTCGGCCCACCTACTGATATTGATTTTGTTACCGCACAGACTGTATCAACTCTGATATCTGATTACAGGTACAGATACTAACTAAGGAGATACACATAGCTAAGGGTGGTCGTGTTGTAGATGATGACAGCTCCACTCTAGTCAGTAGTACCACCCACACTTCAGCCTCTGTTATATCTACACAGCTCGTCTCATTCCGGTAAGTCTTAGCGCACCAACTCAAATATATTTTGTAACCCGAATGTAATTGTAGTTAGATTTTATATTGAGCGGATGCATTTTATTGTTTGTGCTTCCTGTAATGTACAAACAAAGACTTGATATTGTAATTTATTTAACTCAGAGACATTCAAGAACTCCAGAAACAGAACCAGCAGCTTCGCTCCGCACTGCGAGAGCTTTCTGCTGAGCAGGAGAAGGCGGAGAGCCATGAGGAAGGGGGTGTGGCTACAGAGGCACTGAAGAAGGAGTTAGAGAATACTAGACAGGAAGTGGAACACCTCAAGCAGAGCCGACTCAAACAGGAGGAGCTGGTACAGAGTATCATCAAACAGAAGGACATGTACAAGAGGCTCGTGGAGCAAGGCGAGTTCAAGGAGGTATGCATATGTTGTTGCAGACATAATCATATATCAATTTATATGTTTATTTATATTTCTTTCAATTAACTCCATCCGCCAGCGTTATTACAAGAAAGTCACTGGAAATGAACATTAGTGTTCCATTTTTGAGAGGATATTGTAATATTGATTCAAATATAACTCATACCTCATAAATTCAAAGTTTTCACTGACTTCAAGCATGTCGGATTGTCATTTGTTCAGCTGTTATTGTGATAAAATATTCGGATGTTGTGTTTCCAGGCACAAGCAAAGGCATCACCAAAACGTCCAATCACAGAAGTGGACAATGAGAAGCTGAAAGCTCTGAACAATGAGCTGCATTCCTCCAAGGAAGCTCTGACTAAGATTCAGGATGAGATGAAACTCGCTAGACAGAAATATGAAGATGTCCAAGGGTATGACACTTACTCAGACAACCATGGATGTTTGATAAATATATATTTAGAATCCTGAGCAATACGATGTGTTCAGGAACATCTTCAGGTGGCAAAACCGCATGGTTGGTGTAACATTTTTCCAAATCCTTTAGTTTCTGTGTTTTGTTATTTTTTAGCAGTACGTGGTGTTTGTAATAAGTAACAATATTTTACAGGAAGTTGGAATCTCAGTTAGAGTCTACGCAAAGAGAGCTCAATGAACTCAAACTGAATAATGCTAAGCTCACCACTCAATTTGACTATTCACTGGAGAGCTCAAAGGTGCTAGAGAAGAATGTTGTTGCATACAAACAGGAGATCAATGCACTGAGGACTAAAGCTGAGCAGTACTCTAATCTGGTGGCAAAGGTATCTTACTTTGTTCACCTTCGGGTATAAACCAACTATTATGTTTAGTGTACTTGTTATTCCTGAAAAGTTCAATTCTCCATAATATGTGTCTTGGCTGTGTCAGTTATCCGAAAAAGGATGAACTCACCATCATGACATTTTAGTAAATTCACTGTATTCCCAAAAATCGTTTGCCTTTCTATTGGTAGCAAAAATATCAATCCTCCCGCTGAACGCGGCTAATAAAAGTTTTACAAGAAAGCTGATAGTGTACAATTTGTTTTGTAAAATTTCTTGACACATGACTTTATTTTGTCTGTGAAGAGCATAAAAATTAATCTTAAATTTTTATCTTGTGACTGTTCACCTTTATAACTGTTATCTTCAGAATGAGGCACTTGTTTCAAGCCTAAAGCAGGAGTTATCTGGTAGTCAACAAAGCTCGATCAAGTCAGAAGCTTCAAATCAACAGCTGAGAACTGAAGTTGAATTACTGAAAACATCATGTAGGAGAGCACAACTTGAAGCTGATACTGCTAAAAAGGATTGTAACCTTCAGCTGCAGATGCTCTCCAATCTGCAGGATATACAGGTATTCATTGTAGCAGTGACTGCTGAGTCAGCTAATAACTTCATTATAGGCTCAGATACTCAATCATTTCATCAGTGATAGAATTCCATGGCATTACTTGGTAGCAGCACCAAACTTCCGTCTAATGATGATCACAGACTCATTGACATGAAAGTTTTTCAACAGCTGTTTCTCAAACAGGGTTTCAGAATTTCCTTTGTATGATATTGCTCTGTGTCATTGTTGTCGATCAACAATTCAGGCTTTACAGGTTTCATTCGTTTTTCTACGTTATAAACTGAGCTCGGCATATTTTGGCTTTGGGCAACTATAAATTGTTTTTTTTTTCATGGGCTCAAGACAGTTTTCTTAAAAGGAAGCAATTATGGCAGTCCCCATTTTAATCTGTCATTATGCCACGGCAGCTCTTCTGCTATGTTCACTGAGATTAAAATTGCATTACAATTATTACAGACTAGTATTCATCAATCAAACTCAGAGATGAAGGTTCATTATCAGTCCAGACTTGAACATATGGAGAATGACAAACAAGTACTCAATAAACAGATAGAAACTCTCAAGCAGCAGATAAGCACAGCTGATAACCTGCACAGCACAGAGAAGGACAATCTGAAACACAAGGTAGAGCAGCTGGAGAAGGAGCTCTCTGCTAATCAAGAGAAGCTTATCAAATCTATCGAGGAACAGAAAACTCAACGTCAGGTAAGGATTTCAGTAGCTAATATTGCCTGCAATTTCCAACTTTTCTATCAGATAAACCATCAGGAGGATTTATATTAGATCACTTCTCAGGATATGAAGATGTCCAAACTGCCTAATGTTTCTATCTTGTTCATTTAGAGCTCTGTTAACCAAGGCAGTACATCTGGAGAAGGTACATCTGGTGCTGAGGATGCGGTGGAGTCCCAGGATCTCAAGCAAGCTAAATCTGAGATAGCAGGTATGTTCTTCAACGCCAATATTGGTGAATTTATTACATATCAATTCTGACAGACATCTCCAGCTGGCTGTTTTATTCTTTAATTAAAATTTAACTTGATACAATTGTTTAAAGTGACAGTCCTACTAGGCCATGTTTGGTATTGTTTTAAAGATCTCAGGCTGAAAAGTCATTCGGGCATATGAATTGAAACAGCCTGTAAACCATGTTGCAGTAAAACTGCTGCAAAGTCTGAAAATTGGGATCATAGTGGATCATAGTGAATTATTGCCTCCCCCTGACCACTATGATCCACTATGATCTTTGCTAAAATATTTTTAAAGAACTAAAATGCTATTATCCACAATTTTCATTTTTTAATATTTTTGTTTTGCCTTATGAACTCACAATATTCGAGTTACTGGGGTAATATATCCACTTTTCTAATAGGACTGTCACTTTAATGGAAGGGCCACCATTTAGCCGAGTCCTGACATCTCATGGGTTTTCAAGCGAATAGGAAATATGTGTGGTCAATTAATGTTTAATTTTGAGTTACACAATATACTATGTAGGATATGTATAATCTTTAGTCATTCTGGTGCATAATGTGTTTGAGTATTTATTGTGTGGTCACAGCACTGAAGGATCAGCTGAGACTGACTGGTGAGGCTTCTGATGAGTACAGACAGGCATCTGATAGGCTGGAGCTGACTCTACGAGAGCAGACAACTACAAACACACAGATACAAGAATCATTAGAGAAACAGGCGGCGCAACTTCAGTCTGGTGTGTTTAGATAAAAAAAAAATTGAATAGGTTGTTTAGACTGTCAGTAATTAAAGATTTAAAAAAAACCATTCATGATGCAGGATTGTTTGAGATTACATCTTTTGTCTAATCTCAGCCACAGATTGTGACTCAACCTCAAACACAGTCAATTCAAAACCTGTACCATAACTCTTGGAAATTAGTTGTTAGGGCAATGTGATAAGAAATATCAGTTTTTTTACTGATCAGTTTTCTCGATTGGCAGATTTCTTAATGAGAAATTGGAGCTGATATGCGCCCTGTTCACTCAACTTGCATTGAGAAATAGTTTGCAAATATCACGTTTAATTATCTGTACAGAGTAAGACATTATGTTCACTACCCACAAAAATGATCAACGAATAGTTATACTCTTCTCTTAGTTTAATCAATTTTAAACAACGTGTTTTTTTATAGAGCTGGATACCATTAGAGCTCAGCATAAGCAGGTCATCCAGCAGAATGACACAACCTTTGAACAGAAAACTAGCTTAGAGACAGAGCTTGCGCAACTCAAGAGCAATTTGTCTAATGAGATAGCTGAACTAAAGTCCAGCCTTAACTCATACAAACAACGCCTTCAAAGCAAGGAGCAGGTAGAAGCACAGGCAAGGGCTGACCTACAGCAATCTTCAAAACTTAATGAGGAGGTAGGCGTACTTGAGATTAAACCAAAGCTTGTCGGGACAGACTATGACAGACCATGACAAACAATGATCACAAGAAATTTGAAGATGATAGAGTTTATTTCTTTGTGAAAGTTGAACTTTTAAATATCTGAATTTCTCTGTTCCCGAATAAATGCTCCAGCAAATTTGATTTTATGTTGAAAGAAAATGGCTGGACTTTTACTCAAAACATTCACGTGATTAGTGGTATTTCGTTATTCTGCAGCTATCAGCTAAGTATCAGACAGAGCTCCAGACTAGCATGAAGGCGACAGATGAATGTAGAAAGGTTTGTAACGAGAAGGAAACTCTCCAGGACAAGGTCATGCAGCTAAACAACGAGGTTATCAAACTGGAGCTTGAACTCAAGACCAACCATGTAAGTCGTCTACTCGATCTGAGAAAATCCTGAGATAAAATGTCTCATTACAAGTTGTAACCGTGTCCTTAAAGGGCAACCAAGGTTTCGCAGCAATGCATTAACAGGTAGTAAATAATGTGCTAGGCAGTATCAGCTTTGTGCATTACGCGATGCAAAACTCAAACTAGTTGCGGACTCTAAGCTGGGTAACACTTCGGTTATGGGGAGGTTCCAAGACATTGCTGTAATGATGATAGAGCACAGGCTAAATAATAACAGGAACAGGAAACTGCTCTGTGGTATTCTGTTTTAGCTGAGTTTGAGTACCTGATGGATGAAATGTTTCAGAAGAATTCTGGCTGAATAATCATCCGAATTAGATTTTGTCTTTTTCCCTCTGCAGAAGGTGCAATCTACTATTAATCAATGAGGGCCAATGAGAAGTTGTTTGAAACCCTGGTTGCCCTTTAAGTTTGATAAAATGGATGCTGATTATTTCATGAATTAATATTATCTTTGAAATGGCTGACTAGATGATGCATTTTAAGATATATGTGCTATGTTCATATTACAAGTCAGTGAACCGCCTACCATAACATACATCTTTATCTCATTTATTTGTTATTTAGACATCATTTGAAGAGCGAGAGAAGACCTATAGGCAAACTTTACAAGCGCTAGAGTCACAGCATCAGGAGAGTAAGCTGCAGACCACAATCCTTCATCAGCAACTTGAATATGTGAGTGTAAAGCTGTAAACTCTATGATCTATATGTATGGTTTTAATTGTGATAAGCACTGCATATACCACTCCATACACGGAGGTTGCATTGTAATGTGCTCTCAAACATGTTGGATTGTAACTCAAAATTGAAAAGGTTGTCTACCAGTTGAAGCTGTTCTTCAAGCTGAACATTTGTATTTGACTTGTGCATATGTGAAGAATTTTGCTATGTTTTGGGATATCTGTGATCAATGTAAGTGCCAAAAATAATATCAAATTTTTGTCGGTTTAAAATGTAGCCTGACCGTTTGATCAGGGAGAATACCTGGTTTGATTTGGTTTTTTTTGCGAAAATAAATACTTTTCATTTTAAAGCTGAATAGACAGTTACTACTTTCACCGAATGTCTCAGTGCAAATATGTTGTCTCTTTTGTAGTTGTCAAGTAAACAAGAATCTTCAACAGAGAAGGCGACTGTCTCCACAGCTGCTGCTTCGACAGCAGGAGAACCATCAGCAGCAGCAGCTGAGGGAGAAGAACAGGGAGAGAATCTGAGTAACGAGAGGATGTTAGAGCTGATCAGAATACTACGTACGGACAAGGAGCTATATGAAACTAAGTAAGTGTATTATGTTATTAGTATTATTTGCCCATGTAAGTGATTAAGTGATACTGTTTTGAATTGTGGTAGAAAAATCCGTTACACACAGTTTTCCCCTGTTACATACTAAGAGCTAAGAGCCGGGCACATGTTGCCAGAAAAACTATTAACATAGAATAATTCTTGTTCTCCAAGGTTCTGTTATATCCGATACACAGTTTGTGTACAGTATTAGCTGTAGGCAGCAACCTGTAGTCTCTTAGTTTCCAAGCAGCTATTTTGGTCAAATACAAGGTTCTTTAGCGTTTACACAGCTCTATCCTGAGCAAAGTCGATGTTAAATTTCTGTCATATTTACAGGTTGGAGGGCTCCACAGCTGAATGTAAGAAACTTCAGGCTAAGGTTAACTTTGTGGAGGGTGAGTTGAAGCTGTCAAAGGATGAGCTGGCCGGTCAGAAATCTCAAGCTGACATAGACATACAGACGCGTGCTCAGCATGCCGAACTATTACGTAAAGTCGAACAGATCAATGTCCTTACAGACAGTAACAGAATGCTAAGACAGGAGAAAGATACCATGCAGCCCAAGATCGATACACTTGGGAGACAGGTGAGAATACGGATACACTGAACCAGGGCTGAGAGTAACAAGTTATTATCACGACGGTACCATGACTGTCCTGCAGATATTTGTCCCCTGCAGACATTCCTGGTTGCATCATATTACATTATTCTTGCCATTACAAACTTACTTGGGAGCTACCCAATCTAATATTATCAATGTGCTTCCACTGTTCTTTGTCGTGGCATGAAACAGACACTCAGGGTTTTCAATGACCAGCTATATTGGTGTGTGTGCAGGTGCTGGATTTGCAGCAGGCTATGGTACCTCTGGAGCAAAAGTCATCTGAATATGAGACAAAGGTGCAGAGTCTAGAGGGAGAAAAGATCTCACTTAACCAAGCTGTGGAACACTGGAAACAGCGTGTCAATAACCTACTACAGAAACACAGTCAGGAAAGGGCTGAGGATGAGACGAAACAAAAGTGGGTCACTTATCTCAATGAATACCTGACATTGCGATTATTACCAACCATAAAACTGGGTATCGGACGAAGCCAAGGAGTTAGTTATAGTAGCCTCATACTTCTACACAATCTGCAACACTTGATCTTTGTACCATAAACAATAATCAATCATGGATCAATTTATGACTCATGTTGTCTATTATATTTTATTTTACAGATCCCAGGTTGACGAACATAGCAAGACTATTGCAGATATTACTCAACAGCTCAATTCTGCTAAGGCTGAGGCTGTTAAGTTGAAATCAAGTGCCTCCATAGCAGAGTAAGTATGAGTAAATCTGACTTTGTTTTTGTGATTACGCATCCGAAGGAAGGTCCAAAAGTTGATATGGGTTTTACTGCTGGCTTGTTCAAAACGATTCTTATAAAAAGCTAGAGCCTAAGTACTTGTGCATAGTGCGAGCGTAGGATGCACCCGACATTAAAAATCTCTCTCTCTCTTCATCTACAATTAATGGCAGGCAGGTCACATTTGCTCACCCTGCTTATCATGTGTAAAGTACATCTGACACTTTATAGGGAAGAGAAGAATAAGCTGGTAGCCCAGATCAAAGAACTGGAAGAGAAGGTTAAATCTTTAGAGGAGGTGGTCAAAGGAAAAGATGATGATCTGGCAAAGAAAGAAAAGATGGTCAATGATGTGAGTATAATAAAGAAGTGGCCGTGAAAGAGCGGGGCGCATATCATGCATGTAAACATGGCTTGTATTCTAAGATGACTTACTTGCAAACCATTTTGGTCCACAATCAACTCATAATTGTCACTGCGCTAGCAATATCAATGTTATTGGTTCTAACCAGAGACTTTGAGATCACGATGATTATCACCGTTGTTAGATCTTTGGTTCTTGCCAAAATATTTTGATTGGTTATAATAATGCAGAGCAGACATACAGTCATAGCATATTAATATTTGCAGCTGAAAAAGATCGGGCGCACTTACAAGACTAAATATACAAAGTTGGTTGAAGAGACTGGTGGGGGTAATACAAGTGGTACTGCTTCAGGAGGGGAGGGTTCTACACCCACCCAATCTTCATCTCAGACTACATCCTCAGCAGGTAAGCTCTCATTGTCATTGTTGGAGATTAGATTCGTCGATTATTCTGTAATGCGATAAATGGATGATTATGGGCAACCTTATGATAAAAAGAAATGTGGAAACTGGTTGTTTACCAATTCATCAATATAACACATCAAGTTTTTTACATGTTTGAAAATGAAGATGATCATGTATTTACTTAAAAAATCTTCTCAAACACTTCTTTTTTTAACAACACTAAAGCCACCACTTTCAATTATTTACCAATTCGCATAAGATCAAGTCCATGCATTTCAAATTTTAAGAGATGATCCAGATTATATTTCTCATCAATTATGCATTAACATCTTTGTGACTTTTTTCTTTTCATTTTTTTTTGGTATTCTGTAAAACATTCTCAGCGAATTAGTATTATCCAAATAAAGTTCATATATATATATATATATATATGTATTGTTTTGCGCAGGAGAGGCTGAGAGTAAACTGCACACTGAGATATCTGATCTGAAGGAGCAGCTTACCAGTAGAGATGAGGTCATCACAAGTATGACCTCCGACCTCGAGGATGTGAAAACAAAGCTTACCGAGGCTAACAACAAGATAGCTAAATTTGAAGAGGTAAGGTACTTTTCGAAGTTTACCTGCTCAAAAATTTACTACTACTTGCTCAAATTAGCAATCATCGAATAGAGGCTTGGCACAAAATAATTTTTACTTGATTGTTGTCTGATTTATTTGGATAGCTGAGAGAACAATCAGTTCCTTCAATTTTTTACCCCAGAAGTTGATTTTGTATGATGTATAATAAATCTCTTGTAGGATCTGGCTGCAGACAAGAATAAGAATGCTAAGGCCACAGCTGAGTTTGATGAGCTTAGTAAGAAGCACAACACCTTGAAAGACTTTGTAACCAATAGTCTCAAACCCAAGATTACCACGCAGAAGGAGAACCTTGATAACAAACAAACTGAGATAGTATCGCTGCGTAACAGCAAAACACATCTAGGTAATCTTATTACTTGACTATAGATTTAAGTTCTTACTTATTTTGAATACCGGTAGCTGCCACCTAAACTATTGTATATTGATCCCGTATTTCCAAATATCATCATCAAGTTCGACTGTGAAAAATAAGAAGGGTAGCTTGGTACAGTAAGAGCCTAAGCAGCCTGAAATATTTCACTTTTGCCATTTTACAATTACCGCACTGTTCAAAACAGTTCCAGTTCCTTTCACAAATGTTCTCGCTTTTTAGAGAATCGTATTGAGGAGATGCAACAGGAGTTGGATGAAAGTAAAGCCAAGCTGATGAGCTTGATGGAGGAGAAATCAATGACTGGTCCGAATAATAGCCAATCGTCTCATATCTCTGCTAGGTAAGTTGTCAATGAGGCTACACTGAGGTTTCAGAAAAATTGAGAACATAATTTTCTAGCCTTGTGAGCAATAGCGAATAATAAATTAAATATATTCATGGATAATAAAAAATATTCATGAATAAAACTGTGACAGTGATAATAACACCATTTACCCTATTGAACATGCTGACGTTGTACATTTTGGAATTGTTCCCTCTTTGACCCTGTTGATCAAGGAGAAGGCAACTCTATTGTTGATCAATGTTCCAATTGCAGTGCTGATTCAAAGAGAGGGGTAAAAACCATTGAAGTCAGACCAATGGCACAGCACAAGCAACTGACTGCTACAGTGATGCCCACTACAAGTGTCGCAGAACCCCAAGATGTACAGAGTTCACCATCAACCTCTGTTGAAGGTAAATTTAAGAATAAGTTCAAGCTGACCATTCCTTGTTTATATGAACACCATTCAATTAGGGCTTTTGTTTCTTGAATTTTCTGCAATCCTGGCGTTATGCTCCTATAACTAACTATACTTTATGTTGTAGAGCCAGTTGTTGGTATAGTTCCTCCCTCAGCCCAGCAGCAGACCGCCAACATTCCTTCATCCTCAAGTGGAAATTCTGGTCAGTCAGTCATATCTGACCTTTCATCCTCGCAGTTCTCCTCGAGTTTCTCCTCATCAGCGTTACCAGCTGTCACAGTAACTCCCTCTACCATAGTGTCATCTCCTGCTGTACAATCTGTCTCACCTCAGACTGTGGTGTCAACTCAGCCCCATCAGCCACAGACATCAGGGGCACCTGTTGTCACCAGTCAGCTGCAGCAGAGCTCTGCTGAGGCACCTGCTGTGCCAATTCATTCCATGCAGAGTACACCTGAGGCTCTTGTCATGCCTATTGCCACTGGAGAACCTGTTGTATCCAGTCAATCTAATGTGTTGCAAGGGGCACCTGGTGTCCCGTCTCAGAGTTTCACTCCAGTCACTAGTGATGTACCAACAGCCATAGTATCTAGACAAGCTGGAACAAGTGCCCAGCAGCCTAGTGGGAGTGACACGGAGGCTGTATCACAATCCACAAGCGCTGAAACGGGTAAGTTATAAGGTTCTGAATAATAATTTAATAAGCTTCATGGATCATTCAAGTCTTATCTTAGTTTGCTTCTTTCGTAACATGTTGTTGTTGTAATAAGAATAATCATTGGCTTTTTCTGTGGTGCCAAATCTGTTAGTGCATTGAAAGTTTGCTGCAGCCGATTTTTTTAATTCATGAACCCATTTTCATGCAATATGTCTTACTGAAACATTTAATACCTCATAGACACACTAGGAGCTGGAGATGGTACCAGCATTGAGCAAGCCTCGGGCAATGAAGCAGGCAGAGCCAAGAGAACAAGAGATGAATATGAGGCTGATGATGAGAATGAGGCACCTGATGTAAAGCGTACCAGGGTAAGTTATCAAACTTATCAAAGCTAATAAAGTTATCTGATGGTCACATGGTTTAACCAATAGCAAAAATATTCGTATGAAAAAAACGTTTTAATGATATTTTCATGTGTATTTTAGTTATTATTCCCAACCAATGATAAATATAGCTCAGAGAGACCGGGTATCTTTTCACCCTACCATGTCCCCTTTTATCCTTGTTATTAAAGGAGGCTGAAGCTGCCCAGGCATCAACAGAGGAGGAGAGTTATGAACAGGAAGTGGAGGAGGCATCATCTCAGGATCTCGACACAGACCTGGTAATATTTAGTCCTATTCATAGCATTTTAACGTACTCTGTACGCTGTCTATATTGTATAATTTGTTATGATTTTTAATATTTTTCTTGCATACAAATAGTTGTAATTTGTGTTTTGGACATTCAAAATTTGTCCCATTTTTAATGTGCGTAAAGAGTATATAAATATACCGTAGAGCAAATGAAATATGAATTCCTGCTTCCCCAAGATATAAGACTCTGACTAATATGACGATGTGAAGATTCCAAGTTTGCATATACACAAACTCAATTACTTGACTATTTGTGATTTCCTCCTCTAGGATTTTGAGCCTGTAGTACATGGCCTATCTGTGGAGCCTGCTCAGCAGAGTTATAGTAGCCCTGTACGTCAACAGGAGCCTACATACAGTGGAGCTGACAGAGATGTTGTTATTATAGTATCCAGTGACGATGAGGATGATCAGCCCGTACAGCCAAGTTACCAACAGGTCTGTTATATGAAATTAGTGTGCATAACTAATTGAAAATAATGAGATGAATATGATCAGATATACACCAGCTATCGCCTCCCCTTATTCGATTATCAGCCAGAAAATTTAGCTTTTTGTAAGAGTAGATTCTAAATCTGCTGTATTTTTATGTTGACAGATTGATGATGATTATGGTGAGGAGGTTGGAGATGTGAGCTATGCTTACGGTAGTGGCAGTGAGGAGGGTGCAGAGTATAACTACTATCCTCAATCACAGGTATGGTAATAATATCACTGAGCAAATCGTTTGGAACAATCCCTCAACCGTAAATTTCTCACTTTCTTCCAGTAGTTCAATAGTTGATGTCTATGGTATAGGATTATTACCATACAGCTTCAGGGGGTACAACAGCTGATGTCTTTGATATAAGATTTTGTGATATATACAAATTACAGTCGGATGAAGAAGAGGGATCTGGTCATGGTGAGGTGGAGGAGGAGGACGAGGCAGGATCTGATTATAACTATGAGCAACAAGAGGAGGAAGGCTCCGAGGCTGAACAGGTAATATCATATCTAATCAAAAGAATACTCTGTTATAAGTAATTTTTTTAGTTGTACACAATCAGGTGTGCGTTGTGGCGTGGGGTGGCTGAGTTAAATGAAGCGATATTCCTTGCTGATTAAGAGAGCTGTGTACTGATACTGTTAACGGAAGGTGTCAAAGGTAAGTCTCAATTTGTAACTTATCATAGAGCTTCCTTCTCTTACAGATGGGATCTTATGATGAGACTGGTGACACTCCAGCTGATGCTGATGATGATTACGAAGAAGATAATAGTGATATTATCATGATTGAAGACGATCAACCAGATGTTGCTTCTACAAGTAAGACACTTTGAAATTCATTTGGTATTGTAAATGAGGCCACTCATGGAAACATTGATGACTTGACATTGTGTAATACTGATTAGTTTGGGCTCTCACTCAGCTTCGACAATTGCCTGTGGGCGGAGGGCTAATCTAATTTATTATGAGCCTAAGATTCCTCAGATTCTTCAGATTATATAACATTTTATGCAGCTGTTGAATAAACTATTCTTTTTAAATCATAATTGTATGTTCCTTGTATTGTGTAGACCTAGTGTCTGTCTCCAGCTCACAGCCAGGTTCAGCTGATAGTCGTCCTGCTGATACTTATCAGGTAAGTCAATGTAAAGGTGCTTTCAGTGAAATTAGACATCACGATGATTTAGACACCGTAGTGGTTTTTGACCTGTACTATCAAGATTTCAAGTCAATTAATTAGCGACATTCTTAATTTTAAGCTGTATGATACAGAGAATACTTTCATGTATAAAACTGTGTTCTCCTAAAGTATGTACATTGATCACTGATTGCATCTTCATTCTGCTTATAGTCACAGGGATCTGTATCTATAGACACAAACCAGAATGATGATGGTATTGTACCAAGTACTCCAACTCTAGCACTACCAAATATAAGAAATGACGGATTTGCCGTTGCCGTCAGGTATGTCTCTTCTACATAAGCTACAAACAGTAAATATAATGTAGTGATGCGTTTGAAGACATGAGATTTATAGTGCTGGATGGTCACCTCCAACTTAGTATCTTAGTTTCATGAAGTTGGCCACACATGCTTCACATACTACACCACATAATGCAGACGGACAAGGCATAGTGATTTTGTAGTACTATTCTATTGCATTGATAACTTGTTGTTGAACTTGAATCACCTGATTTTTCTTTCTACCCTAGCTCACCTAACATGAGTGTTGAGCCGTTCTTATTCGGATCGTCCATGGTCCCTTCATCAGAATTTGGAGCTTTAGCTGAACAAGGTATGAAGATAAACTGTCACATATCATTAGAATCAGTTGTATGAGCGTTAACATGTATGAACATGCAAGGCTTTAGGACAAAGTTGAATTTCGAAATTCATTTGGTTCCCTGAGAACGGAGCAGCTATAATCCCGTGAGCTATCCTCAGTGTAACTCTTTTATCATACAGCCGAGGTGATGGAGGATTTTGGAGAGGCTGGTATGTCATCTGCTGCCAGTAATGAGGTGGATGGCGCTGTCGGTACAGCAGCAGAGGCTGCCACTATAAGTATGCACCAGGAGCAGCAGAGTAATGTAGTATCTACTGAGTCAGATGATACTGATCTCATCAACAGGCTGTCTACTGAAGAGGTGAGAACAGGATCTAGTGTTTTGACGTCAATGTGACTAAGTGTTATTTATCTCTATATCACTACTTTGCTATTGAATATTATCCTGACCAGAAAACTTTTTGTTTCCATGACTGTGAAATGTTATTTTTCCTCTCTAACTGTAAACTGTAAACTGAGGCCTGACCACTTGATGTACCACATGGTATTATTATGCATATTGCCTTCAATATGCATGATCAGTGAAGAAAGTTGATAAATAAAAAAATGACGATTGAAAATTTTATTTAACCGCCATTATTATTGTTGATTTTCATTTCTAGGTGACATCATCTGAAGCGAATGAAGCTATCCGGACTCGTCATATAGAGCCGATTGTGTGGGGCGAGGCACCTCTGTCACAATCCGACCAGCCTTCCAGCTCTAGCCAGACCAGACCAAACACAGCCAGAAGGGGGGGACGAGGACGCGGTGGTCGGCTAAACAGACCTACATTCAACAAACCTCCTCAGTAATTGTGGGTGATCCCATTATAAGAATCTGGTGCAATAACATGGCGTCTCCACGAGCATTACTTATTATGTCATGCTGATGCTAACAGCTCCAAAAGAAAAAACGAAAATCGACGTTAAACATATTCAAACCTTACCTGAGGCATTTAAAACCCAAACTTTCGTAACAGCGTTGTAACATAAATTGACGTACTGTCTGAACAATATGCTTAAAAAATCCTTTTTTTTTAATTCTTTTTGTAAATATGTTTAAATGACTTGCTTACATTTGCTAAACATTGCATCGACTATTGATGTTTTGCTAATAATAAATTTCCGTACTTATTCATATCCGGTATTGGTGTAATTATTGGCTTTTCCTATAATATGTCTATTTTGTGTCTCAAGGTTCTAGTAGAGTCACCCTACCCTGGTGTAGTAGGCCTAGTATGATCAAATTTATGACTGGATCCAAAAACACAAGATGCTGTGCTATTCAATTCTCACAATGAGCTGCAGGTTGCTGATACTGTCATTCTGTTCTTTGTGAGGGAGGGGAGGGGATCAAGACCTAGATGGTTTGGCTCATTCAAATACTGGACAACCAACACATACTGGAATTATGCATAACAACCAGGTTATTGCAGCTGCCCTGGGCCTGAAGAATCTCTGGAACTCGCGATCCAGAACAAGAACCAGCGGCCCCCTTCAAAAAGGAGTTTAGTATTCTACACTCCAGTTGAATACAGGAAAAAAAAAGGGTTTTATTAGCAGTACTCATGGAAAAAAGCACACAAATGAGTAATTTACGTGCAAACCTGAACTCACCAAAGCCATGGGCTACAACAAACCTAAACTCACCATAGCCATAGGCTACAACAAACCTGAAACACAACACATTGCAAAATGTTAGATACAAAGTTGAATCACAACAAAAATGTTTTGGATAGTTGGCAGTGTTGCCAAAGCTCCAGGCAATAAACTCCATTGCTCCGGATGTGTGAGTTTGTTTGCGTTAGATCGTGTCAGTTCAGTTAATGTATAGAGAAGAAGTGAGTGTGATCACTGAAGCTTCTGAAAAATCACTCATATACTGATTTAAAATCAATTTCAAATGTAAAACTAAATTAAATACATTATTTAAAAAAAAAGAGTGAAAATTTTACAGCCCTTGCATCATTTTTGTACTGCTCCAGTACTCATTGTCCCCATTATCAAAATTGAGGGTATTTTCTGTGTTGTCAGCTCGTGGTAAGATTATTATGAGTTTGCTATCGGCGCATTTACAAATACTTAGCTTTCGCGTCCCAACCTATCCATGATCAGATGATTGGGGTGCCAGCCAAGCTAAAACGTCATCTAGTAATGCTATAATAATTTGTATGACAGGGACCAATCTTCTTGCTTTATCTGAAAAGCCACAGGATATTCAATGCATTGTTTGTCTAACAGCCGCAAAATATGTCTCAAAAGGAATCATTTGTTAAACTTGGGGAACATGAAATCTCTGGTCCCATGGAAATTTGTGGGAACTGGGAAAGTTTTTTGTAAATGTCAGTGAAGACTTTGCTCTCAACCTCCGCTCTACTACCAAAAACATCGAAAATCCTTTCTCTGAATAGCCCTATTTCGTTTTCATGAAATCAGTCCAAAAGATATTTTAATATCAATTATCGATGATCTTAAATTGGAAAATGATGATTTTCCTGCTGCGATTTTACAAAAGCTCTTGATAGCGTCAACCACAATATATTCTTTTATCTAAATTACAGTTTTTGTAAGTTTGACAATTCAGCGATTCAACTTATTGGACTGTATCTGATAACATAAACTCATCACTGAAAAACAATATGTTGGGAGTGCCACAAGGATCTGTTTTAGGGCCAATGCTGTTTTTAATTTATATAAATGATCTTTTTTATGTTTCACCAGCTATCAAAAATATTTTATTTGCTGATGACACCAATTCGATCTGTCATAATTTTGTGATAACACCTTCAGAGGTTTTGGAAAATTTAGCAATCGTGTTTCGCAAACAGCCTTGTAATTCACTTCAGCAAGACAATGCAAATTATTTTCAGAAACCCTCATTAAAAAAGGTCAACTTGACCAGTATGAGAGAAAAAAAACTAGTGAAGTTGATCACACAAGAATTTTAGGCATGATTTTATATAAGGGGACTTAGTATCGTTTGATTTTCAATTTTGCGCACTGATGCTAAAAAACAAAATACAACATGTTTTTTGTTTTCTGTTCCAAAACAACAAATCAAAATATGAAAATCGAGTCAATTTTGGTTTTTTGATTTTCTTATTGATGACAAACAAAAATCAATTCATTTTTCAATTTTTTTTTTGTGATTCAAAGTTGAAATATGAAAATAGGATTCATATCAATATTTCGGTTTTTGTCAATAAGAAAATCAAAAAACCAAAATTGACTCAATTTTCATATTTTGATTCGTTGTATTGGAACAGAAAACAAAAAACATGTTGTATTTTGTTTTTTAGCATCAGTGCGCAAAATTGAAAATCAAACGATACTAAGTCCCCTTATAACTAAGTCCCCTATAGCTTATCAGATAGTTCGAAACTAGAGGTACATTGCAGTTTTCTTTCCATATAAATAACAAAGTGAACAAAATTATCTACACCTCATTTATATTGTTGAGTTTTGGGATGCCCCTCAGTATTTATTATCCACAATTTCAATAACCCAATCAATCTCTGAGAATTATTGTTTCTCAACCTCCAAATTGTCATAGCTATCACAGATTAGAAGGAATGTAAATTATGCCCAGGGTTAGAAAATAATACTGCTGATATAAATGCACATGTGTCGCACAAAGCAGGCAGTGCGCTATTTGGGGGTGTCTGAGCTGATCTGAGGGGCATTTTCCAAGGTAATCCTGTATAAAATGCCAATCATCAGTATCAAATTGTGTTGTCCGATTCTTTGAATGGGTGTCAACTAGGGAGCCCAGATGGTATTCCAGTTCTAGTCCTAGTGAGGATGCATCTCTTAATATTTCTTTTTTCTCATCCCGTTGGAAGATGGCAGGATAGAGGACTGGAAGACAGTACATTACGAGCGACACAATAAAACTTTAAAAAATCACGCATGCTACTGGCTTGGTACTTAGATACAGAAAGTTTTTAACTATGTGCATCCTTCAATTTACTTTGCGAATAACATGTTGAGTGTGGGCTTCAAATCTGAATTTCTGATCAATCTCTACACCAATATATTTAGCAATCTCATAAAAAGACATAACTGACCCATTTAATATTTAGGCTACGACATAAGCCACTTACGGGTTTGTCATATTTAGTTGAAAACAACATTTCTTTTGCGTGGCAGTTCCAGATCTGAGCATTGATTAGATATTCTGTTTACTTTTGAAAACTAACAACCTAAATTAGAGGAATTACCAATGATTTCAATCAAATAAGTATGTCTGCATGAAAGTTCTGACATCTAAATCTAATGCCATCAGTATATAATGGGAACAATAGAGGACTTAGTACAGATCCTTGTGGTATGCCAGTGTTGGTATTGATTGTGTCCGAGCTGAGAGTAAATTATTATTGGATATTGTTTGTTGTCTGGGAGTACTGAGGACGCTTACAATCCAATGTTATGTGTAATGTTTGAGTCAAGGTGTATGTATGTTGTATGTATGTTTATATTTGGTCTCAATCTCTGAGAAATAAAACTGTCTCTGTAGGGTGCTCTGTAAAAATTATTAAAACTGTTGATTCTGTAAAAATAAATAAAATGATAAGACCATAAAAAAAATACTATTACTTTTGGAAGACACTATTTAGGTATTTGATACATTCTGCTCTAAAACATTTGGCACGGATCTGCACGCGGAACTTGACTGATTGATATCTGCCTGACGGCAGCTGGTTAAGACGGAGTAGTGTTGCAGTGATTGGATTAGATATTCTCATAGAGTTATTATATATATGTATATATATGTATATATATGTATATATATGTATATATATGTATATATATATATATATATATACTCTAGTCTGAAGGTAGTCAGAGGTCCCAAGACTTTTGCCCCCCCCGCCCAACGGCTCATTCTGAAGGCTGATGAGAAATAAAGGAAGAGACAATCTGTTATGATACCAGCGTTGTCCTATTTTGACATAATATAATCGTTGGAAAGCTGATCGAACACTGATTCTGAAAATATTGGTTTGGCATGACGTCATGTCATGGCGTTGTGCTATTTAGTTGGTTATAAATACTTTTATTGTCAATCTACATCATCTTTAAAAATAAGGAAAAGCGGAGGGACAAAGAAATAGGCATATAGTGAGAGTTTTTCCTACACCAGCTTTCTATCAAGTGAAGATCGGTATTACATAAGTATATCAAAGTTATCAGATTTTGACACAAAAACTGTATCATCGGTGAAGGCGAATGCCTTGGAATGTAATGTGTATGACAAGAGATTATTGATGTATATGAGACGTAAACTTGGTGCCAGAATTGAGCCTTGAGGGACACTAATTTCTATTGGAAGAAATTTTGAGCTTCCTGCACCTTGTCCTTGTTGAATGATTTATGAGAGAGTGCAGTTAGCCCATTAGACCGTACATTGTCAATTTTCTCAGATGAATTTTATGGTCGATGTAGTCAAAAGCATTTTTGAAATCCAAAAACATCACAGCAACAAAATGACCATCTGATCTTTCTGATAAACAGTCAGAAATCAGTTTGTGTAGAAATATCCTTCCCTAAATCCACATTGTAATTTGTGAAGAAGTTTGTTTGTGGTCAGATATTTTTCCATTTGGGAATTCACATGTTTCTCAAAAATCTTAGATAGCACAGGAAGTATTCGTATTGATGTATGGTGATAATTAGATGGATCTTTGATATCTCAACCCTTATGGTTAGCGGTTTTTAACTGTGAAGGAAACAAATTCTCTATGTTTTCTGCATAACCATCGTGACCAGCTGCCTTGATGTCAGAAATGGTTTTTAGATATTTAAAACAAATTTCTGGAGTAGAGCATGTCAATTGAGAAAAAGTTTAATAATGTCATATTCATGGGAATCGGGATGTCTTTAGTTATGGATTTTCAATTTGATGTAAAATGTCTGTTCAGGGGATAAATCACCAACATTGACCATAGGAGTAATTTTAGTTTGATTGATTCCTAAAGCTTCCCAAACAGGTTTGGTGTTGATACGTTGTTATGGTTGTTGTGAGGCACATAACTGCATCTTGAGTTGAGTGGTTCGTACTACATGCAAATTGGTATTGGTCCATTGGTGTATGTAACATATTATTTGATGAGGCTCTCCAGCATCTTACATGGGAAGCTTCAAATTTTTTTTCAATAACCATATCATACTCAAAATAACAATTATGCAGGAATACAGATCTGTAAAAATTAATTGATGACTCACTCATCGATGATATGATCGATATCTGTTCAAGACGAACGAACCACTTTCCCACAGTTTTTGCTACAGATCCAGGGGGAACTGTTTTCTTAGAGTTCCTCCTCTATATTTCTTTGTGGGTACTCAGTTCCCGCCGCTCCCAACCAACTCATTTTTAACAGTTTGTTATTTATCATACATTATCTATACAGAGTTTATTAATGGTTGTCTTCTCTCAAGACCAGACAATCTCAGACATGGCTTTTTTTCAGGCACTGCAATGCTAGTCTAGCCTGGGCAGGCTGTCTGGGGCGCATGCCTGCCCAGGCCAATGCTAGTTTGTATTATAATATTCAAAGGATTAGCCAATCACGTGATCATGCTGCAGGTGCTTGTCTCACGGTGCTCGTCATATCTAGTCAGAAAGCCAGACATACATAAAATCCAATTGCGGGAAATAATAATTCATCCGCAATGGTGTAATTGATTAAGATAGGAGTATAATTCATCGAAAATGAAAGAAATATCATATGATATCATGATATGCATTATTCCCAGTCATTAAAAGACCTTTACTGAATGATGATATGAGTATAATTGAATAGTGATAACATATTTTTAATTGAGGATGGTTTCCAAGAAGTCAACTGGTTACCATGCGGGATCACTTGGTGCTGAAAGGGAGAGCATCAGTGGACAAATGAGAAAGTGATCAACAAGAAGGCTGTGGCTCCATTAATTACCAATTCATACTGTTTTCTAACTTTTTGTTGGTGAAAACTCACATAAAGGTAAGAACTAACATGAAACCTGCTTACTATTGGGAACAAAATCTTTCTTTTATGTGCATATCAATACTCCTTTTCTTTCTTTATCTACTTTTTTGGTTCTATTCCTCCATGATTCGATCGAGTCGACTATAAATAAGTCTGAATTCAGAAATGACAATTGTTGATTGACCAAATTATTATACCTGGTGTAGGGTCTGTTTCATTTGGAAGGAGGTGTTTATTGATAAAGGAAAATTTCATGCATATATAAAGTCCCTGGCCGGGTATGGGTGAAGTCAAGAGCCAAACAAGTCAACTACTCAAATCTATTCATGCAAAGCACAAAACCCAGTGCACAACCTGAAACAAAGGGTGGTAGTTCAACCCCTGTAAAGGAGAACTACCAAACACCCACTGATACAGAAAGAACAGCAGATTGCTGTAACCCCTGTAGTTAAAAAAATCTTGATCAATAACACACCGTTGGCGTTTATTTTACTCTAAAATGTTCTTGAGTGTTCGATATCGTTAATAAAAGGTATAGTGTTCAGTTCCCATATGTTGTTAGTATCTCTATCAGTATCACAATTACAATAGTATCATATCAATGTATATAATATATGAATTTTATCTTCAGGCAGAAGCAGTTGACAGTCATAGGGGAGTGGTGGTAAATTGGTTACTTACGCTGTGGTCTTTCCAGTTATCTGCTCATTTCAAGTGCTCACATCATTATGTCGGTAAGCAGAAATAATTCAGCAAAGTGATATGTCCTTAACTTCAGTATCACATATAGAACCGCACATATTCCGTCCGTCGTTCTTGTGACTGTTCTATCAGTGAGTGCCATCGAGATAGCTACCTTTCTAATATCCTCATCCTCTCAAATATGGTTATCGCCACATAATTCATGGGTTTGACAATTTATCCTTTAATTTTTGTAGTTTGCTGGCAGAGGTCGTGGATTTGGATCAGGTGGAGCAGGGTAAGTCAACAAGTGAATAAGAAGAAAGGTCTTATCTGTCCCTTGCTTTCTGTTCCTATTCTGAACATAACATAGTATTTTTTTGTATTTGCTGCTTGTTGATTTTCCAATTTTGTGTTCATTGATAACCCACTGTGGTGTCACTCTATCTCACATATCCGTATCTAGCAAGCGAAGGCTACATATACACAACTGTAGATCCATTTTCTTTCGATTTATCAGAAGGGGCTCTTTTGGGGCCTCTACAGCGAATGAAAGGTCGAGTGGAGGTTTTGGAGGGCCTTCCAACGGTGGATTTGGAGGGTTCGGTGGAGCCTCAGCAGCCGCAACAATAAATGATGATGCATGGGACGACAGCCCAGCGCCAACAAAACGGTATGCTGAACCTAGATGGAAAGTGATCTGCATGGTTGGCCAAAACTGTTTCTCAATATTTCTTGTTACTCAATTACTGTCTTTCTCTCTCTGTCTACTCGCAACAGTCAAAGCATGTTATATGTTAATAACTTGGCAAAATCTTGAAGTGTAGGGCTCTGGTCTCGAGTGAAATTCTTCTCAACTTTTGGTAGAAAAAGTAGCTGCAGGGTAATATCTGAGGCTGCCTACCAACTTCCTTTACATGTATTGATGACCATAATGCAATGCACTGGAATTGGCAGTTTTAATTTTTCAGTACCTCTGGCTTACGCTACCATGTATGGCTTTGACATGGCGAACATGCCTTGTTAGTTGCACTGGCTGCATTGTCACAAAATCAGTACCATCATTGTGTAACATTTTTTCCAGAGATGCTGGGGTCTCGAGTGGTGGTTTTGGTTCAAGTAATGGAGGTGGAGGATTTGGATCGTCTAACGGAGGAGGTGGAGGATTCGGATCTTCAAATGGAGGAGGTGGCGGATTCGGGTCATCGGGAGGAGGAGGATTCGGATCTAGTGATGGATTTGGCGGCTCCGGAGATGGTGGATTTGGAGGTGGCTCCGGGTTCGGAGGTGGATCTAAAGGTAATAAGTTCAAAGAAGTTGTGCCGAATGCTACATCTGTAAACCCTGATATTATAGACATGCAGAGGAAATGTATAATTGATTTTGGATCCTCCCACAAATCTTTCACCTTGATTAATGAATTCCTTGAAATTTGAATTGCGTTCTGTATATGGTAATATATGTGTTAGTGACTTGTGTATCTTATTATTTCAAGGCGGTGCAGGCGGAAACAGAGGTGGCGGTGGTGGTGAGTATTTACCAAGTGTACGATCACACATTCAATGCAGAGAAGTAAAATTATAGCCTCACAATGATATTCATGTGACTGGATTTTTAATTTTAATACTTAAGAAATTTGACACTGAATAACAAACAATTCTTTGACATTTCTAGGAAGTGGCTGCCGTAACTGTAATGAAGAGGGTCACTTTGCACGTGAATGTCCTCAACCTCGGAAAAGTATGTATTTACATCATCTTCTCAAGCTAGATTATATGGGCACGAGTAGCCTTGTTCACTCGGCCACGGGTTTTGGTTGTTTGGTGGCCTTGTATTTCTTGGTATAGTAACGGTAGTTGTCTTCTGCTGTTTTAGCTCTAATCACCACATCTGTTCCATAGGCAAATAAATAAACTTTGTCATTTATCATATTCAAAATAAAACTTTTGGCTATGTTAATAAAATTAAGTTGATTGCACTAAATATTGCAGTCATAATGTGAAAACATAGCTAAGTTAAAAAACTTTAAAACATCCATGAGTATGACCATGACCTTATGGTCATACTCATGGGTGTTTTAAATTTTTTTAACTTAGCCATGTTTTCACATTATTACTGCAATATTTAGTGCAATCAAGTTAATTATATTTATTTTGAATATGATAAATGACAAAGTCTATTTATTTATTTGTCTATGGAACAGAAAAAAAGTCATAAGCTCAAAGTGGTGAAGAAGGCAATTCAATATCATTTTTAAATTAACACTCCAACTCAAAAAATGGTGCTAAATAAAAACTCTTGCACCTCAGAAGTTTCAACAAGTTATGCCAAACAGCTAGGTGTGTCATGACAAAAGACAGTCCATATGTCTGATAATAGTTTTGATTTTTTATTCTCAAACATGATATGGCTAAAACTATGTTAACAGGCAGAGCTTGCTTCAAGTGTGGTGATGAAGGGCATATGTCTAGGGAGTGTCCCAAAGGTGGTGGCGGCGGCGGTGGAAGTGAGTTAAAATAGTACATTGATTGGTTGTCTAAAAAATGTACAATTGATGGTCTTTATTTTACATCCATCTTAAAGGGCAACCAAGGTTTCAAACAACTTCTCATTGATGGCCATTGATTAATAGCAGATTGCACCTTCTGCATGGGGAAAAAGACAAAATATAATTCGGATGATTATTCAGCCAGAATTCTTGTGAAATATTTCTACCATCAGGTACTCAAACTCAGCTAAAAGAGAATACCACATAGCAGTTTCCTGCTCCTGTTATTATTTAGCCTGTGCTCTATAATTATTACAGCAAAGTCTTGGAACCTCTCCTAAACTGAAGTGTTACCCAGCTTAGAGTCAGCAACTACTTTGAGTTTTGCATCGCGTAATGCACAAAGCTGATGCTGCCCAGCACATTATTTGCTACCCATTAATGCATTGCTGCGAAACCTTGGTTGCCCTTTAACTATCAGGTCAATAGGAATATATTTCACAATTTTTTGTCATGTAATTTTTGGTCTTTTTTCTCGCAGCTGTGTCATACATTTGTGTTTTACCTATCAGGTCGAGCTTGCTTCAAATGTGGCCAAGAGGGACACATCTCACGTGAATGTCCTGGTGGCGCAGGGGGAGAGTCAGCTGGAGGATTTGGTGGATTTGGCTCCAGCTCAGGTGGAGGTTTTGGTGACTCAAGCTCAGGCGGTGAGTAAATGCCGGTCGAGGAAGAAATAATCTGTCACCTTAGTTGCACCTTCAAACTTGTTTATGCTTAATCAATAATTTTATAGCCTGTGAAATTTGCTCCCAACGTGACTGCTGTCATGAGCCTGAAAAAATACTAGATGCTAATAGGTATTTCCTGATCCGTATTTATGTTGCTTATTGATCTGGCCATGGCACCAGTGTAGTTCATCAAGATCATTATTCATGTACAAATTGTTTTAGGTGGATTTGGTGGGTCCTCAGGAGGCGGAGGTGGATTTGGTGGGTCCTCAGGAGGCGGAGGTGGTGGTGGATTCGGTAAGTAACTGCTAATGTTATTTATAAATGGTCACATTGTCTAAGGGATTCTGAAGGATTTTTGAGTTTGTCTACATTAAATACAAAAACAGGTTGCTGAATAATCTCACACACCACTCAGATAAGAGCAAAAAAAGATGGTCAACGTTCCTTACATCAATGTTACACGCAATATGTTGATTTCTGTCAGGATCTGGTGGTGGAGAAAGTTCTGGAGGATTTGGTGGCTCAAGTGCAGTTGGCAACTCAGGTAAGTAATATTTGGATGAATTTTGCGTTGAGTCCAAATGAGTTGATGATCGAAAATTATATCAGCATTGTTAGCTCTAACAGTAAACAGCATATTGGACTAGCTTCCTCGTAGGTGAAGTCGGCAGGTTGAGCAACAAATACAACTTCTTCCATTGTAGGTAGTGGCTGCCGTAACTGTGGAGAAGAGGGTCACTTTGCTAGAGAGTGTCCAAACCCGAGAAAGGTGACTGGAGCTTGCAGGACCTGTGGTGAAGAGGGTCATTTCTCAAAAGACTGTCCTCAAAACGAAGGTACATTGCAAAGTTAAAGGCGATATCACTTGAACGTGTCTATTTTTCAAAAAGTTTCTGGATGTATTATGGATCAGTTCCATGGCTGAAGTGATAATTCATGATTAAATAATTGTTGTGTGTGCTGTGTTGAGGAAAGTAAGCACCAAGGCACCAAACATCAGATTTGCTAGTTTTTGATATCATGTTGGTCTCTCTGCAGGTAAACCACCTCCGGAGAACTATGTACCACCGGACAACGATGATGAATCTTCTATGTTCACCTCTGTCCAGGTGGGTATCAACTTTGACAGATATGATAAGATACCTGTGGAAATCTCTGGTAATAATCCCACAGAATTCATCAACACCTTCGCTGATGCTGGTCTACTTGAGACAGTTGATGCCAACGTAAAGAAAGCTAAATACTTCAAACCTACTCCTGTCCAGAAGTATGCTATACCAGCTATTATGGCAGGCAGAGATCTTATGGGATGTGCTCAAACTGGATCAGGAAAGACTGTAAGTAATTGTGTGGGCTCTTGACCATTTTTCAAGTTGGACCTTCATTCCAATTTCCAATATAAATTGTTCTTAGCTCAAAAGATACAATTGATGCGATATTGGTGCTTGGATATTGGCAAACTATTTACTATACTACTTACAGTACCTAGTTTGTATAAGAATCGAAGGCATGGAACATAAATTTATGGATATTCACATGCTCTGCTGACTATCAAACCGAAAGGGGTTGCAGTGGCATATTTCTCATTTATCTGGGAAAAATTAGGATGCATTAACATTATCAGCTGACTTTTTGTTGACAGGCGGCCTTCTTATTGCCGGTGCTGACTGGTATGGTACAAAAGGGTCTACAGACGAGTGGATTCTCTCCTATTCAAGAACCACAGGCCCTCGTTGTTGCTCCTACCAGAGAGCTGGTTATACAGATTTACAATGAGTGTAAGAAGTTCTCACACAACACAATAGTCAGGTGAGAAGCAATAACTGTTAGCAATATGAAAACCTGATGTGTTGGAGACCTTTGGTTGGATCATTCACAAAAGTGTTATTTTTAAGTCCTTCCTAGCCTTGTAATGCGGCTACTTTGAAAAGATGCCGCGTTTCAAGGCTTCCCTAATCTTTTTTTTTCACTAAGCAGGTTCACATGGGCAATTTGTGCAACATCATATAACACATTCCACATAGTTGATATTTATCCTATTTCTGTAATAGATGTGTAAGATTGTATGGTGGTACCTCAACAATGCATCAGAGTAATGACCTCTCTAAAGGAGCTCACATCATTGTGGCCACACCGGGAAGGCTGCTTGATTTCATCGGCCGCCAAAAGGTGGGTAATAAACAGTAGAGCTTGTACTGGCCTGTGCAAATAGCACTGCATAATAGGCGACTTACTGAGCCCAAAAATAACATTTTTATAATTTGGAGTTGTGTTGTCAATGCCCATGATAAAGGGACAGTTCACTATAGGAAGGATACTAAAATATTCCTTTTTCTTTGATAACTCGGTAGCAGCGCATTTTCTGGAAGTGGCATTCTCAGATCAGGTGCATAATCTACCAAGGAACACATTGGGATATAGAAAAAAATTCTAGCTCCTCAAACCTTCAAACTAGCGATGTAATTCTTGCAGTGTCATAACAAACAAGGTTATTATTCTGGGATATGTGGTAACACCTTAGTAATAGTATAGAAATTATTGATACGATGAAAGATTAGAGCATGATATGATAAATCCTTACTCTGTGATATAATAGTGGTCTGAATGACGGCGCACCGCACGCACCGTATGAAATATACTGCAAACATTGGGTCTGGCATATCTAACCTGGTTTTTGTACCACAAAACACTGAAGCAAAGATTATAAATACTGAAGTGTGAATGATTAAAATCAGGTGTATTTAATGCTGCGCCCATATGAATGTCTATCTATTTGGTCATCAGACATCAAGTAACATCACAATATGGATGATCTTGTAAGCAGCGATTTGATATCATTGAACGAAGTCGAAACGTGGGACGCAGAAGCGATGAAATATTACTGTAGGCGTAGTGGTTTTAAGTGCTCTGGAACAAGAAAGGAACTCTGTTCAAGAGCGTATACATTATACAATGCTGAAACCTCAGAAGTGCCTGGCCTAAGGGACCAGGAAATATAAAAAAAAACAATATGACATTATCCAAGATTGGAGGGTCAGCTCCAGACCCTAATCGACTTGAATGTATGATGTTCCTTGACACCCATCTCATCTCCCTTATCTCCAAACTGGGACATTCTCATTCTGACAGTGTCTTAACAAAAAAACAATCCCCCAATGGCAATGCTATCCCTGATTACCCAGCTGTGGGTGCAGCGGCTACACTGTTTCTCGGACAGCTGAGATGCAAAACGGCTGATTTTACTACCAGGCATTAATCAAGTTGCGACAAATTTACATTTTCCGGTCATGATGTAACAAGGATTATCTTTGTCCAAAGCAGTGAGCAAATATTCTCATGAATGACCAGACAGATTCACAGTGTAAACTCAAATTTTTCAGTTAAATTGATTACTGGGGTTAAGCCAGGTTTATTACATAGCAGAGCTGTAACATGCTGTAACAGTCATAAGGGACAACAGTCAATTGAATAGTAGTACCATAATAATCCTAATAATAATTTATAATCTTTGCCTAAAAGACAACTAACAATGTGGTTATGGTCAACTTCAGGACAGCGACAAAACTCCACAAAAACCTGACATCATAATTATTGATCAGGAATCTACAGCTACAATCGCTGCTGCTCAAGAATTGAACAAAGTTAGGAAGAAAGTTGATGTTATGAAACACTATCAAGCAGCCAATCCATAGCACAACTTGTGCAGAATATGAACAGCACCGCTCAAGAAATAAATTATGTTCAGTGTCTCACCATGAACCAGAGTATAAGGGCTTAATAGTTTCATTTCTTGGGATTGCTGTGAGGGTATTGTACTAGTATAGAGACGCTAGGCGAGATAGCATACACATCAAGGGGGTCGGCAACGAACATTTTATTGGTTGTTGTACCAAAATTATCACCCTCTTACATATGTTGCGTAACTCTTCCTAGTTAGGATAATTGGTATGGAAGTAATAATAATCTCTACAACTTGTTCTGTGACACTGTGTTTGTAATTATGCTGCAGGCTACATCATAAGGATAAATGGAGGCTCGTCGATTAGCTGGTTGGCTGTACGAGTCTTGACAAGAAAAGTGGTGCATAAAATGATGACAAACAAGTCTATACATAGAATGAGTGCGGTTAATAGTAATCAAGATTTCCATGTAGTGAAATGTAGTGCTGTGGTTTGCAAAAAATGTCAGCATCCGACTTTTCTAATGGGTAAAAAACTGCTAATAGGTAATTGCGACAGCATTGCTCGATCTGAAAATTTAGCTGCATGAATCAGATCTATGGTACTGATACAGGTATGCTACTGGAATTTATGTCACCTTCATCTGATAATCCCTCGTGCATCGATAAAGAAGGGAAACTAAAAACGAAGCCTGTTTATTATGGCCAAATCTAATTTCAGATGATGATCACTGGTATAACAAAGAATGTTTTTTCTTTATTCTACAATAATTTATCACAATCCAAGATGGAAGTTTTAGATTATGATGAGCTTTTCAGCTCCGGAATGAAAACTAATCTCTGCTTGTTCTTTGAAATGGAACCAGAAATTATCCCTCATCTGAGTAAATTAAGTTAAGTCTGCATAATGCTCACAATAAAATTTGGCCTGACCTGCTCATGAGTCAACCAGTATGGCATAGGTATGACAGTGTGTTTAAAAATCTGTCGCATTTATATTGTTAAAACTTGTATCGGAGCTGACAATAGGACTTCAGAGGACTTACGGGTATATTTTTGTTATTGCTAGGCAATACCTGGCTACTGACTTCGCTCATAGTTTACATCTCTGTCTGAATAATTTTATTATAATGACCTCATACAACATTCACTTAATCCCGTACAGGCACAGTGCCCTCACTTGTCATCAGCACGATACCTCTATTTTACCTTATCATAGCAGACAATAAACATAGCATAACATATCTATGCCAAAATGCGTACTGGTGTACCTTAGGTCAATTTATTGCTGTGATGAGAAACATGCCTTTACTGTAGTTACCTGAAAAAACCACTGGGCAGTACATAAAAAAATAAAAAATAATTCCGAGTAGGGTATCGAAAACTATGCCATCAGATACCTTACTACACTGACATGATCGTATGGAAACCCCGTAATTTTAGCTTTCTTGGAATAGGAGTTATTCCATGAATTCTGTCATCACTAATGATGTGCTCAATGCTACTGTCCCTTTTCCAAGGGAAGACAACTTGATGAAAATTGTTTATTTTCAAAGGCCTGGTAAGTCGCCTATTCAATGAGGCAACACATTGAGATCTGAGGTTCTGCTTCAAATGTCTCTTTAATGCTGAGCTCTTTCACTATTACTGGGCACTGAAATTTTATTGAGTTTATTGTGGATTTCAGATTGGGCTTAGTAAGCTCCAGTATCTGATATTAGATGAAGCTGATAGAATGTTGGATATGGGTTTTGAGCCTGAGATAAGGCGAATGATAGAAACGATGGGTATGCCAGACAAGACACAGAGACAAACTCTTATGTTCAGCGCCACTTTCCCGGCAGAGATTCAGCTGCTAGCTAAAGATTTCCTGAATGATTACCTCTTCCTCACTGTGAGTAGCCATATTTCTTAATATACATATAGTTAAATTAGCGATGCATGCGAATCACTTGCAGTGCTTTTTGCTTTGCACCTCAAAAAACCTGCATGGTAAACAAAAATCATCCTTGGAAAGTTGTGCAGTACATCTATAAAGTCATGGAATCCATGTCTTGCGTGTATCTTAGCAGCTGTCATTGTATGAAATTTGATTTTCTGTGAACAGGTAGGAATGGTGGGTGGAGCTAACGAAGATGTTACACAGAATGTCCTTGAAGTGACTCAGTTTGAGAAGAGAGAAAAATTACTAGAACTACTAAGAGAAAACGGAGGGAAGAGAACTTTGGTGTTTGTAGAGCAGAAGAGAAATGCCGATTTCTTAGCTTCTATGCTCAGCCAGTCTGAATTCACAACAACTAGTATTCATGGGTAGGCATTTCTACCTATTCCTTTTATTATTGATGATATAGTGGCCTGACTTGTCAAGGCTTTGATGCTTTCATTATAAATCACCCCAGTTCATGTTGATTTGACATAAACTGAGCTAATGTTTAGATAGAAACTATACAACTCTGGTTATTGGAAGAAAATATTGCGGAAGATTAATGAAATCTTAATCTTTCATCATAAAACCAAAGTAATCATGACATAGGAGCAAAGATTATCATTGATAGGAGTGTCTAAAATTTTATGGCCTACCTGACCAATTCTATTGTTGGATTGAATCACATTGACTACAGCTTATTAATACAACCAATGACTTTATAATCTTTGATACAACTGTCATCCTGTTTACATCATAACTATGGGAGTTTATGTGAAATTGGTTTGTGGCTTTCCAATCATTTTATAATTATTTACAAATTGGTGCTTCCAACAATTATGAGGATATCATTTTGAGGCTTTGAATCATAAGATGTTGTTGAATAGGAGGATGGGACCACAAGGCGTTAATGCAGGACCATTGTCAGTGTATTAAAAATACATCTTATTTTTTACAGCGACCGTCTGCAACGAGAACGGGAACAAGCTCTGGCTGATTTCAAATCTGGAGCTGCCCCAGTGTTGGTGGCCACCTCTGTTGCTGCTAGAGGTCTGGATATTCCTGGGGTAGACCATGTCGTCAACTATGATCTCCCTAAAGAAATAGATGAATATGTACACAGAATTGGGCGTACAGGTAGATGTGGTAATCTAGGGACAGCTACAAGCTTCTTCGATGCTGAGAACAACAGTGATGTTGCCAGAGACCTCGTCAAGTGTCTTGCTGAGGTAAGTTTGTAAAGAAACTCTTCTAATACTACAGAAGGGTAAGCCACCATTGATAGTACTTTTCAAATTGCTCTTTAATCCTTTGTCCCAGTTTAAGGTGACAAAAAATACAGAGCGCCCTTGGATGGTTGCACTGCGCTTCAGTTTTTATTAGTTACACTGCACTTCAGTTTTTTTAGTTACACCAGGAGTTGCATGTATGATAATCAATGGATATCTTTTCTAGGCTCATCAAGTTGTACCGGAGTTCCTAGAGAAGGCAGCAG
Organism: Membranipora membranacea; assembly: GCA_914767715.1. Classification (NCBI taxonomy): domain Eukaryota; kingdom Metazoa; phylum Bryozoa; class Gymnolaemata; order Cheilostomatida; family Membraniporidae; genus Membranipora; species Membranipora membranacea. Next base: position 12,775,139 of record OU612065.1, on the reverse strand, counting down.
ATAGAGGTGGTTATGGTGGAGGCAGCAGTGGAGGAGGCAAAAGCTTTAGCAGCAGAGATACCCGTGCTGTAAGTACTACATACATTCAGCTTAAAACTTGCCATCAATGATGCTGATATCAGTTCTGGGTAGCCAGTGGAAATGCTGTTCTACCGACCAATCAATTGTGTACTACAATCGACGAGGTCATTAGGTTTTGATAATGAATGTGAAAGGCATGTCTCTGCTAAAACTGAGGGTGCATAGTTCACAAATAAAATTTGTATACTGTTAGTGTTTTAACCACCATCAGTGGCTGTGTAAGCCAGAGGCAACTTTACGGGGGAGGGTTAAGTAGTATAGGGGAGTAGAAATTTGTCTCCAAATTATTTGATCTCATGGTCCTTTCTGTAACATGGATACCTTCTGAAAAAGTTACTCTTAGTTATGTGTATCAATAAGAGTCTTCTGTTTTAGGGCGGAGATGCAGGAGCTTGGGACGAGCAACCTGGTGGTGTAGCTCCAGCCATGAGTGCCACAGCTGATGACGAATCCTGGGACTAAAAGGACTGTATGGCAGGAGAATCTCGTGTATCCACCTTCAAAGGACCAAGGTTACATTATTGTGACCATTAACTTGTACATAAAATCCATATAGTAGTTATAACTTACACTCATTCAAGTTCAGAAGACCTGACATATTTTTTTTTCATCAGTACTTGTTGCCCTGTTTTGTTAGGAAGCTTTGCATATTCGGCCAACAGAACATTGTTAAGGCAAGTACACTCATGATCTCTATGATTGCAATAGGCACGTTTGATGTGGGAAGGTTAGGCTGAATTTTGCCCGGTGACATGGATCATCTGTCCCAGGTGTTTTGGTGCTTGAGCACCTTGTAACAAAGAGTGCTTGTAGTAATCCACAGTATTTTGTCAAAGGTGAAATGCACAAGACAAGGCTAACATCCATATTCCAGTATTTAAGTTTTCAAGTTTTCTGTCAGGAAATCCAAATTTTTTGGGGGCTTAAAACCGTCACTTGTTTGGAGAACAGTTGATAGTTTACACAGGCCTCCTCCCCCCCCCCCCCCTTCCTTCCATAAGAACCTGCACCAGATAAGGTGATGGCTCCTGTAGCAGTATGTATAGAATTGTACTATCATGTGAAATACTCAAAAAATGTAAATAGTGCAAATATTAGAAAATGCAATCTCGTTTGTATCTAGTCAGTAGGCTGTCGTCCCAAAGAAAATTACCTCAAAATTCAGCATTTTCTATCCATACATCAAGACTTAGCTGTGCATGACCGTCATAATGTGCTTGCCATGATTTGTTCCAGATCTGCCAATGTACAATTGTTTCCCGGTTTAGCAAATAACAGATATCTATATCATTTTACACAGTATTAGCATACTTTTTTCATTCCTATGGTGCTCTTTAAAATCTGTATAACTTAAACCAGTGCTGTGTGCAGTGATTTTTGTGTATACTGTTTTAGTGCCTAAATAGGATAAGCTATCTCCCGGTTGGTTACGTGGAGTGGTTCATGTTGTGTTTTTATTTCTCAAGTTTAATAATAAAAAAGAACTGGTACAATTTTCACCCGCTTCATATTTGCTGCAGCTCATATGATCTAAAATGTTGGCTAAAATCACAAGTTCTGTCTCGGTCTGCTGAGTTGCTCTTATGACAAAATAGATGTTATTTGAGGCTCATGGCAGCGTAAGTCTACTGAATGATCCTGGCGTCCTTAAGGTCGATGGCTAAGGTCCGTAGTTGTATCTTGAATAGCCCCCCCCCCCCCCACATATAGCTATGCTATGTATTTTACCACTGATCCAAAGATTCACATTCACATGACGCATTACAGATGAGCTAATCTCTGCAAAGTTGAGACTTGGATTTCAAAAGTAATCTGGTTAAGTTTCTAGCAACCCGGGTAGCATTTGAGCATGGAATTGGCGCTAGCTAACCTGATGTCACCCTGGACAAACCAAGCTCTAGCTTATATTGACCCATCTAAAGTAGACATTTTTTCCCTCTTGTTAGCTAAAAAATTTAGAAGAGCCTGGCAGGGGGAGGCATAAGTTGTTTATTCTGGTTATTGTTTTTGCCCACTTATGCTCTTGGTCATATATTATGGTGAGAGCCTTAGGTGAAGGATGAAAACAGCATACCGATCTGATTTCCAATCTCGCCCTCTAAGCCAGTAAGCATTTTTCAAATCAGATTTGTCGAAGTCCATGATTATAACAAGTTGTCTACACCTCTTGGAACACAAGACGACTCATTATTAAAACATTCTGCATTCTCTCACCCTCCCTGTTGATCCCAAGCAGATCTACAATTTGATATACAATATCAAAAACTTGGACTTGCAGTATGAGCTTCAGTTTGAAATATTGCATTTTTGAGTCCCTTAATATTTCCCATATATATTATATTTTACATAATACAAATATGTTAATTATTTTTCTAAACATTCAATTCAGAATATGAAGAGGTGCTATTTATCCTTGCCTATCCTCCATCTAATCCTGTCCTGAGCATCCTCTTCACTGAGGGAACAGGATTGGAGATCCTTCCTGATAGTATCCTTCCATCTATGCTTTGGGCGTCCCCGATTTCTCTTTCCTTCCACTCTCATCTCATGTACTCTTCTAATGTCATCATCTTCCTCTCTTCTGCGCACATGCCCAAACCACCGCAATCTTCTTCTTCTCATCAAGTCTAACACACTCATGGCATTCGCTTCCTGCCTTATACTTTCGTTGGTTTTGTGCTCCTCAAGACTAATTCCAAGACAGTATCATCATCATCTCACATACACTAAATCTTTCAGTGGTGCTATTTATACTGTTGAAATTTTTCCCGCAATCATTATATTTTTTTAATCGACCTTAGGCTTGAAACTTCAAAAGTGGCCGCCATCTCAACTGTTTGTGAGGAAGTTGCACATTTTTACAACATTGTTTATCAAATCTGCAGATCTTCTGATCACCTAGCACATTTCCTTGGCATATCAAAAGCATATCTTCAATAGTTGAAAATCGTCTTCCTGTTCGGTGCAACACTCGAGAGGATTTAAAGTGAGGTTATTCCTGTAGATATTGATGATTTCAGTCCCAAAGCTCAGATTGCCAAGGTTAATATTACGTTATTCTTGTACATATGAACTGCGTCACACACACAATGTCAATATTCTTGGAGACCGATTTGGTACTGTTGATTAGCTCATAATCATGTAAATTATGGTAAATCAATGGCCACTTCTTGTTAATACAACACATCCTAAAACAGATTAGTAAGTGGCTAATAAAATTAATAGCTGCCATAACATATTTGAACATTGAGCTTTCAACATGAGGAAGACAGCAAAGGACTCGCAGTGAAGGGGTGATCTGACTTTCTGAACATGGTTCAACTTCTCTCCAGGATAATCGCCATGAATAACTGGACAGCCTCTAAGATGGTAGGTAATCGAATACATACCAATGTATGAAGAAATTACTCTGTGGTTTGATCATCGATGGTATGAAAAGGTGAGGGTCTACACAAGATATTCCCTGCATACCCAATTAATTCCTTCTGATATATATTATATGATATATATCAGAATGAATTTTGCGATAGAAAATGCAAATCAACAATATAAAGAGCAAAAAAATTTATTGGAATAAGTAATGATTTTGTATTGTATAGAGTTTATTGTATATTATTAACTAAACTCACGAATTCCATCTTTCTCTATCAATTACCTGGATAATGCACAAGGCTCCAGTTTCCCTTTTTAACTGTCAATCCCTAAAAAACTTCCTGTTTCCTAGCAGTAGAATAGGAACTCACTGCCACTTGGCTCTCAAATTGAAGAAAATTCTCAATATGGTGATTTATGAGATTTGGACTCCGTTATGGTGTAGTTCCACCCTCCCTGGTGCTAGCTCAGTAAGTAATATTGAGTCACAGTTTGGATTTGTCCTCTCCATAAATGGTTGGCATCCAATATCCAGTAATAAAAGTTCTATGATGAATAAGTGGCCCATTGTCATGGGCATTTTTGCTGACTGACTGATCTGTTTTCAAATTTTTGGAAGGTATTTGATTTGGAGACAATTCAGACAAAACTTGATCTATATTATGATTGTATGTTTTTTTTTCGGTAAAGATTACAAAAATTATTAGATGACACTGTAAAGGCGCAGGTCCAATATGGTCCCAAATCTTGAATATCTCTGTCTAATTGGAGCTCCTGATTTCCCATACTATGAGGAGTTGTTTTGCCATAAAGCGGAGTACTACTCCCTCTCCCAAACACGGCAGACTATGGCACACATAGAGAAATAACCTGCAGAATTTTATATCATGAATTGGGGTTTCTCATGGAAAAACTGAATTCACTCTTTGATAGCAACTTATTGGGTTATAGCATAACTGTAATTTATATTATTAACTTAGCATGATCCACTCTACAGTCTACCAAATATTGCATGCAAGAAAGACAATAGCACGAAAGTTTACAATAAGCTTAATTTAAATTCAGAATGCTTTCAATTCTTACAATGTGGACAGGAGTATTGGCACAGACAGATCAAAGTTTTGCGGTTAGGTTAGCGTTTTCTTATTCTGTAATCTTTGCTATAACAAACTTTTCTCTGATAAAATTCATCAGGATCAAGTCACACCAAAAGCTGTATGACCACTTTATGAATCCTGCTTGCTAGAACCTGTAGTATGTAAAGCAGTTGGGGGCTTGCTGCAAAAGAATCACCATTAGATGTAATGTGCCAACAGAGGTGAAGGATTTAGGAAATTAAGCTGAAGAGCTGCCCGACTAGACAGTGGTTATTGCTCATTTATTGTGACTTGAATGCTTTCTGGATCATTACTGTAAAAGCATTTGAGGCAAAAAATCAATCCCACTGCATAATAGCCATTTGTTGAAACCAACATTCGAATCAATATACAAGATTTGATGCCTTTAAGCCATAGCATAGAATCACGGGATGTAGTAGTTGATAGAATAAGGAGAACTGCGACTGAACACTAACAAGCACCTGGCAGCTCCAGAGTCTGCCACTATCTCACACACAACTGCATGTAGAGAGGGACACGGGGAGATCACACTTAGCTACATGCTCACTTTGACCTTCACAGCGCGTCAGATCTTTTCACGCAATACATTATTTTTCTGATATTTCTGATTGTTCGGAGGCGAAGATAACTGGAAGTAAGCAAAGTACTGGTGCTAGCCGATATTTTAGAGTAAATTCTGTTTACTCAAATTGAAAAGAACATATAATATACTTTAGGCGCTTTTTTTTATAAACTTCCGCATTGCATTTTACAGTATTCTTTCTTTTGCAGTTTCTTGCTATATTTTGTTCCATGTACGTCTTTGGCAGGATTCTAATGCAACACTTAATCACCATCACTCCTAAAGACAGAGTTCTTAACGTCAAAGTCATCATTCAACAGATGACATCTATAAATGTAAAACCATAAGCAGGGCAGTGCGGTATCTCATCAGTCTGAGTAGATGAGGTAAGGACACATTAATATATTTAACATTCTCTCTTACTGAGCTTGTGATTTTTCTTTGTACAGTCGAGACAGGAGTCCCAGGTGGTGAATGGTGGCATAGACGCTGCTAGCAAGAAGACAATGCCGAACACGGCAATCAGCCAAGATGTCAACGACTATCGAGTTGTGGTATTTGGTTCAGCAGGAGTGGGCAAGAGCTCCTTAGTGCAGCAGTTTGTACATGGTACATATAAGGAAGGATACATACCAACCATTGAGGACACATACAGAAAAGTAAGCAATTGTACCCAGTAGCATCTATGGCTCAAAGTCTTCATCACCAATATAAATTTGCAGCAAACAACCTGAGAGTTCAAATGATTTTTCATGGTTCATTATTGCTATTGGTAAATGCTGTTTGAGTTTACAGTAGGTAGCTGAGGGGTATAATCATGTTTGAATAGATTTCTATCATGCTTGTATTTCACATTTTCATAATGGAAAAATCATGTTGATTTGATGTCATCCAATATACACAGTACATGGAGGTATTCCAACCAAGTGTCCAATTTTACTTTGATAATTCACAATCAGGCACAAGGATTCACAATGAATATTCTCAGGGGAAAAGTCTTTTCTCGTGTACAGCCTATGCAAATGATTGCACAGATTGCTAATTACTGAACATCGCTGAGGGCATTGCTGCAAAAGCTTAGTAGAAGCTACAAATAAGTACACCATATTGCCCGCTCAGACCCAAGGGACCATCATTTGCATTTTAAGTGGAGGGATTCTTTTTGCTTAAGCTTGTGGTCAAAAGATGTTCAAATTCCCAAATGCATGTAGATGTCAATGATGATGTTTTATCGATGCCTGGAGGTTAAGTTGATATGTTGGATGTGTTAAGTTGATGATAGCCTGTAATTAGCACATTACTCAAGCCAGCATAATCATTATAGTACAGTTAGATCTATAACAGTGTATTCAGGTTTCCTAGCAATGCTCTGAAAGCAAACTGATCTAAAAGTTGGCCCAAATCCCCGTGAATATTTTTTGTATGCCGATACGTATTCATGTCTGAACACCTCAGTTTTTGTTGCCAGCTCAGTTCTGAGAGTGCACAATAGATAAGTTCAGATTCCGACAACCTTTTTTTGATCTGTGCAGGTGATAAGCAGTAACAAGGCAGTATGTACACTACAAGTCACAGACACTACTGGTAGTCATCAGTTTCCAGCCATGCAAAGACTTTCTATACAGCGGGGACACGCATTCATTCTCATATACGCCATCAACGACAACAAATCCTTACCCCAACTTAAATCTATATATGACGAAATCATAGACATCAAAGGTGGAATAGAAATGGTGCCGTTGATGTTAGTGGGTAACAAATGTGATGATACAAGCAGGCAGGTACCAGAATCGGAAGGAATGAGAATGGCAAAACAATGGAATTGTAGCTTTCTAGAGACATCTGCGAAAAACAACTTCAATGTTCAGGAATTATTTGAGCAGCTTCTGCACTTAGAGAAAAGGAGAACTATGAGCTTAGAAACTGGTAACAAAAAGAAAAAAGAGAAATCTAAAGCTGCAAAGCGGGCAGATGGTTTCAAGAATAAGTGTGAATTGATGTGACATACATCAGGGTCACAATTTATGGCTAGCTTTTCTGTGGCCCGCACCACAGGCTTGAAAAGTCAGCTAGCAGCATACTCCTGTATAACATATATTGATCTTATAGGCAAGTGAAACTGATATCAAGTAAGCCAATGGTTAACGTGTAAAACTATTTAACTCGCTGCATCGAGTGATGAAGTAATTACAGCAAGTTTCAGTCGGCAGAGGTCAGTCACACGACACTGTAAGAGCAAAACACAGAATAAATATAACCTAAGTTGATAATTCCAGTTGGCCAATTTCCGATGATGTGACATTCCATTGAATTTGAGAATACCGTTGAAACCATCGATTGTATTTTTTCAATAAAAACTGAGGGAACTATCATTATAAAATATGGTCAGTGTAAAAATATAAAAATGATGTCCATTATTATTGTTCTCTGAGTGAAAACTGGCAAGGAACACAATTTGATATTGGTATATAATTTATCCTAGCTAAGCGGCAACACCCTACTCAATCATCAAAAGTGATATCGTTTTATTTGGGTCTACCAGAGTAAAATTTTAACATGGGACAAAACTTGGAAAAATACACCAAAATTAAAAATATGCGGTTTCAGGTGACTAGATAAGATAACTCAGTATAATGCTAGGATAGTTTTAATTAAATCTAGATTCCTATTGGCCCATTCGTAAAGCTTATATTATGATGAATGGGTTCATTATTTACAAGAAAGAAATCGTGAGTCAATAAGCAGGATATGGCACTAAAATAGCGGTCGAGTGTGAAATTACTCCACACCAAAATCAGCGGTTGAGAATGATATTTATACACACAAATCTCTAATTTTGAGAACAAACCTATTATGGAAAAAATACTTTGGTAGTCTAAAATTAATTAACAGCGACTGAGTATGAAAAGTATAATGAAAGTTTACAAACAGTAAGTAAAACTGGAAAGGTAGGCCAGACATGAATAAAATACCTGGGCATGCGAGTATGGTGTAGATTAGAGGTGTAGTGTCATCTGGTCATGTGATCCGTCGGCCTGTACAAACCTCACTTTTTACCTTCAAAGGCTCCGTGGGACTCAAAAGCTATAATATTGATAACAGTTTGTGATTTTATTGATAAAGAAAAGTTTGCATATTTATGTGTAATTGTTTATAAGAGTTATACTCTCTCTGAGGCTTAAGGTCAATGAGAAGACAAATCAGTCAGCCGGTCCTTACACCAGGGAGTTGGAGCCAAACCCCCTGATTAGACAGCGGGATGGGATGAAAATGCAAAACACGACCCAAAATTCTGTAAAAGTCTTTGATCGGTAAACCCAATTAAAATAGTGCATAACAAATACAATATGTATTCCTAACAAATCCTATTCGACAATAAAGTATTATCATTACATCTATGCGCTCAGAATTGTTCCTGATAGCATCATTATCACATCTTCTGAGGACAGGGGGTGATGACTTGCCTTTGTAGAATTCAGCAAGAAAGTGAACATTAGGCAGGAGGGTCTTCACTTTATCGATAACACTGGCCTCAGCTGCGAGATCTGATTGAGTATTCCAGATTTGTATGACATCATCACGTTCACGCATACAGATACTTACTCCGCCCACTTCATCACCTGTAGTGAGAGACAAATCACACAAACTTCATTCCAATAGTGCACTTTTTAAATGACTGGTCGCAGTGGTTCTATATGGGCAATAAGATTGTATAACAATATTTTATCTTCAAGATTTCATTATTTTATATGCAAGCCACCACACTTTGTCCTGCAAGTGTTTTGCTGTTCTGTATGACTAACAGCTTTCTACCATCAACATCGAAATGCTCGAATTGGAGAACTTATACCTACAGAATGGAGATAATTTAATGCGGCTGATAATAGATTTATGTTTAGTAACTCCAACCCAATAAATATGATTAATTACAAAACAAATACACCGTAGAGGGTGAAATAGCAAGGAAGTGCAAGCCTTCTAGTGAGTGGTTGTTGAGTTGACTTATCTAATAACTGAAAATAAAAACTGACCCAGTTATAAAAAATCCCTATCAATCATTACCAACAAACATTTGTTCAGTTTTCCTACTGCAAAGGTCACTGATTTGCATTCTATACATCAGAATAAGGGTTGGGTTGCTACTTCTAAGGTGTCACTGATTAATTAGTGCAAGAACCAAGATGCAATTAACATACCTGATTTAACATATTCTGTAAACTGTTCACCGATACAAGCAAGTAAAAGCTCTCTCCACACTTCATTCTGCAACCATAAATATCGGTATTGTAATTAGGTCATTGGTCCATCAATCGTGCAGGAAAACACTGCAATTACCATTTCTCATTGATCTGAGCAATAGGCCTACATATTGTTATGTCAATAGTTATGTACAACCTTTGAACATAGCATCATCAATTTCTTGTTTTCCACAGATGAGCAAACGCTGAAAACCGGGTAGTATCCTTGAATTTTGAAGAAAGTAAAAAAGAATTTTGTGAAATCGGTCAATTTGGTGTTGTTTCTAATTTAGCAGCTCACCGAATTTTGTTTTGCCACTTTGAGTTTCCAGTTTCCTCCGTTGCAATGAGCCAGGTCTTCCCTACAAAAGGTGAATGAAAAAGCACAAATAAGTACTAATTTGAATTTGCAATCGAAGAGTAACAATTAGCTATCGTTGTTAAGACCAGCATTTTGAAATGACTTGTTTGGCTATGATATCAAAATTAAATATATGTCATGCAGAACTTTTAATTTGATTTGGCTTCAGGTATGAAGTTCTTGCTCAAAGTACTTTAGATTGACCCAACATGTAAATTGAAATGAGATAAGCGTACCAGATTGGTTTCCTGTCGTGTCTCATAAGATGATAGCTGTACCTTGTACCCACTCTCGAAGGCTCAGGTATATTATTGTACACACTCCAAAACTCCTATCAAGAAAAATGAATGATCTTTGTCTTGAACTTTTATAAGAAAAAATTATCCAACAAGTATATATAGTGTAAACAATAAACATGTAATATGTATATAGCTTACACCCTATCTGTAAGCTAGAATGCAAGATATCAAATTTATATTGTAATACTATGCTCAAAAAGTTTACCATATGCATGAGGGTTAAATAAAGCACATATTTTCCGCAAATGGATGTACAATTGGAGTAATTATTGCTTAACCCTGGGGATACCAAATACCATTGATACATATATATGTTAACATTAACAGCTAGTAGCCATGGAATGCAATAGCTATACCTCTACAGATGTTACAGTGTACAGCTTTCGTAGATTGGCTTCATACTGCGCTGCGGATGATCCAAAAGTTGATCTAAAATAAAGATGACAGTGATAACTACTTGGTCATTCTATCAAAACTTATTGCTGTGGTTTCCGATCTTTTTCACAAGGTATACATTTATTCAGTGAAATAAGCAACAGTCTACATTTTCTCGACTGAAGAGACATAACCAAGCAGGTTAAATCACTTGTGTCTGGACAACAGCAATTAAAAAAGTGTATGCTTCATATGGGTATGAGGTGGGGTTCATGAGAGCTTGACTAGGCAGTACCTGACTAACAACTGATACAATGTGTAACTGCAAATATGGAAGCCATGGGCGGAAGGAGATTCAGCAGTTTACAGTTTTTTTTTTCAAAAGTTGATGATCAAACTATTCTTAACAGAAGTGCAATTGACACGCAGTTGAAAGCCTAAATGTATTGCACTAATATTAGGCAAAGATCATAATTGGTAAAAATAAGACAGCGTGGCCAGTACGTATGGACAAAAAGAAATTTTTTGTTGAGGTTTTCTACAAGTTTATAATTCAAGTAAATCAAAAATAACTTGTTGACCTCACATAAAATGCACAACATGCGAAGGTCGACGGATTTTATTGGACCTTTTCCGGCATGCGATCATTGCGAATAAAAAAACACACGTTTAAGTAAGAGGTGGGATCAGGAACATGTTTGACCAAGGACTTCTCAGTCTTCTGTAAAGGAACTTCTGTAAATTCTAACTAAGTCATTGATGACTATGGCTATCCTGTTATTATGTGGCATATTTCAGTCAGCGCAGTGGATGGCTAGATATAAGTCCCATAACAGAGTTATAACAGATGAGATTAATTCTTTTTCTAACTAGCTAACATAGTCATAAGCACTAGAGAGAGGAGTGTAGTAAATTAGTTATCATGATTTGAAACAACACAAAAATAGAAGCAACACTAAAAATGTTTTGTGCACTTTTTTGGTTATGCATACTTGTCCACCCAGAATGTCCAGTTGGTGTTGAGGGGAGCACCTGTGCCTTTATCTGATTCCAATCTTTGAAGTGTTTCCTGCCTCAAAGTTGGGCTATTAGGGGGAATTTCCTCCCTTTCCATAAAGGTCAAATGTGCAGCTGCCATCCTTAGTCACGTGACCAGAGAGGTGCAGCAACAACAAGCCCATCAACAAATCTTTTAGGTTCAAATTCTTCAGATTAGATGGGGTCAATATTTTTTTGAATCAATTGAATCAGATTCACAGTCTTACCATATTTTAGTTAAAACACATTATCAAAAAGTATATAATAATGGTTTAAGATTTTTTGAAACTTGAAATTCATCAATGCACATAAAGTCTGCAATTCAGTCTTTTCCTGCTCTGTCAATCTGCCACATTTTTTTCCCACACTCAAGGTTCTTTATCAACATATTCTGCTTGCTATAACCACTTGGAACAGCTCTGATGTATCAAGAGGAGGAATTCCCTGCAAGGGGAGGGGTAAGATTATTTTTTTGGTAATAGAATAGATTTTTTTCAATGTTATTGTCTTGCCAAACTAAGTAAGTAACTCTATTGCCAAGTAAATGAATGAATATATAGCCTAGCTAGGATTCAGACATTCATCCATTGTTGTATCGTTGTGACTTGTGAATCATCATAAAAATTGATTTGAATGTAATTATATTGAATCAAGAAGTTAAAATCAGGTTGAATCAGGGTTATTCTACCTGGTCAAATAGCCACCCAAGTAAGGTTTGATTAATATGGTGATGATGTGATGGATGAATTCTCATGATGATGTGCTGCCTTCTTTTGTTTTCATAGTATATAGATAGATAGCTATATTGAGTTGACCATGATAATGTCTGCAGGTGAATAATCTTTTGTTAATACTACCAATAATTTCAGGCGACAGACTATGGTTATGACGAATATGATGGGCACACAGGAGACCCGCGTCTAGATGCAGAGTACGAGAGGGAACGAGGAGGCTTCGGTGCCAGTGGAGCGTCATACATTGTACCAGAGGTCATCAAAAGTTTCCTGCTCGACTTCTATAAAGCTATTGCCAGTCAGGATCTCTACCAAATTCAAAATCTATATGACAATGGGTTAGTACACGGAATTTCCTGTTGTTGCAACTTTACCACTCTAGCATTTCATATTTGAGCGTTTTTTATTGAATTGTAAGACCTTTTCACGTTCAATGAGCCAACATGCAGAACAATTCATGTCTGAACCTAGCCGTAGTGAATTGTATATCCATGTAACTGAAACTCTAAAATTGATAGGCACACCACCTGTGAGCATTGTGAATTCCTCATTTCCGTATATATTTTAATATCACATGCTGTACATCGATCTTTGCAGATTCAACAAACTGACTGACAGATTTTTCAAGAACTCTCCATGGCCTAATGCGGATGTCATTGCTCCTTTTGTAGATGAAGGTAACATTCTGACTAATTCTTCTTTGCCTTTACCTTGATGTTCATTTGATAATAGCACAATATTGATCTCAATACAGATATAACTGTGAACAAGTGAAGAAAACTTGATTTTATATGATGAATTATGACTATTTTGTAGATGAGCTGTTCCTGATCCTATACAAAGAGCTGTATTTCAGACATATTTATGCGAGAGTACAACAGGGACCAACCATTGAGCAGATGTTTGAGTCATACTACAACTACTGTGACCTGTTCAACTATATTCTGAGTAAGAAATTTAATGCTGCTCAAACCAAACTGTAAACACAGAAATAATGAACCATAATTAACCCGTTATAAATGGGGTGGTTTTCTCTTAACTTAATACAGAATGCCTTTTTTTTAGATGCTGAAGGTCCTGTAGCTTTGGAGCTTCCTAACCAATGGTTGTGGAATATCATAGATGAATTCATCTATCAGTTCCAGGCATTCAGTCAGTTCAGATGCAAACTGTCAAAAAAGGTAACACATACAATCACGCTGGTTTACTGGTTTTGTTACATCAATGGAATGTATAACACTTCATCCCCGACTTCCAACTTACAACACATCATCACATATCATACTCACAAAATGAAAGCAATCGGAATTAATGAAGTGTGCAAAAACTAGTTGAAGACTATGATGCCAATACATCTTTCCCCTGACCGAATTCTGGAATTGAGAATCGAGCTTGGTGTGGCTTGGGGCTAGCTTTAAGCAAATGCTGGTCAGCATTTAAAACCTTTCAAAAGCTAGACTTATGGCCCACGCCTTCTAGGTCTACGGGTTTTAAAATGGAATCTCTGATTTCGATTCCGAGTTCAGCTGCTACAGGAGTCCCTTTTCATTTCCTTTGATATTTGATCGTTTTTTTCTGCTATGTAGAATGAGGAAGATGTTGGTATGCTGAGAAGCAACCCTAAAATATGGAATGTACATAGTGTTCTCAATGTACTACATTCGCTGGTTGATAAGTCCAACATCAACCAGCAGCTGGAGGTCTACTCTAGTGGTATGTGCAACAAGAACGAGTCAGTGTGACAGGACCATGATTGGTGCTTAGATTGGCCCATTGAACTATTATATCGTAAATGAGGCATGTGTACCCTCATAAATGACTGTGCGGGATGTCAGCACTATACATGTGTTGTAAGTCCGGCATAATAAAAGTGACAATTATTGTGGATTTTGGCGATAAAGAGTGCAAGGCTGATGCTCTCAGTTCAATACGTTTTACCTTTGTGTTGAGGTTAATTAAATCCCTAGCGTCATATCAATTTTTTCAGGTGGTGATCCTAGCAGTGTGGCTGGAGATTTCGGACAGAACTCTTTGTATAAGATGTTAGGTTATTTCTCTCTGATTGGTCTGCTGAGACTCCACTCACTACTAGGAGATTACTATCAGGCTCTCAAGGTGCTGGAGAGTATCGACTTCAACAAGAAGGTATATTTGATGGTTTGGAGCCTCTGACGGTCTGCAAGTTAAGGGACATCTTTAACTTTATTGAATCTAATGCTGTTATCGCATCACAATAATGAGTCCGCTATCTGTCATCTAGTAGTTGCCTTACTGCGACCTGACATGTGGGTATGTTACTGTATGCCACTATTGCTCACAGTCTTTCATTCAATTTTAGAACTTGTATTCACGAGTACCAGGATGTCAGATCACCACCTACTACTACGTAGGGTTTGTTTACATGATGATGAGAAGGTATCAGGATGCCATCCGTACTTTCACCAACATTCTACTCTATATTCAGAGAACTAAGTCTATGTTCCAGAATAAAGCACAGCTGTACGACCAGGTAAGTTCATTCTTTCTTTCTAAAACAGCCCCAATACTAAATCATGACATGAATATTGTCATCGTGTTATAGTATGTTACTTCAGGATGTACCGCGTAATCATTTGACAATCAACCGGAGATATCCACATTAGATGTCACTGATTTGATATCTCCCATTTGGCTTCCTATTCTATATTGATGGTCAATCTATTTTTACACTTTAATATTGACAGATTAATAAGCAGAACGATCAGATGTATACTCTGTTGAACATATGCCTGGTTCTTCATCCAATGAGAATTGATGAGAGCGTTCATTCACAGCTTCAAGATAAATATCAGGATAAGAAACTCAGAATGCAGAAGGGGTAGGTTTGCATCAGCTTCTACCTACACTGCCAGGCTTCTTCCATATCCAATACTACATTTACATTATCATTGCTGCGTGTTTTGAATTACTTTGTACATGGTAAAATGATTAAACAAAAATCTGTCACTGGTTGCATATGGATGCAGTGATCATTTTCAAATTTTTATTCTGTTATTGCAGGGATGTGAATGAATTTCAAAACTCCTTTGCCTTCGGATGTCCAAAGTTCTTGTCTCCTGTTCCACCAAATTACGAGACACAGCTGAACTATCATAAGGTAAGAGTGCATGTCTTTTTATTGATGAAGCCGTGTGTTATGTTTAGATAGCTAACCTTTCTCTTTTAAGAGCACCTGAGCTATTAACCTTCGTATCTGTGGTAGTTTACAGCAGGTAGATCTGTATTTGACCTGCATTTATTAATTAATTCTAATAATATTTTATTTTGTTCAGGAGCCGTACATTCTTCAGCTGAAGGTATTTATGGATGAAGTACAGCAGCATCATTTACTGGGTACAATCAGGAGTTATCTCAAACTATACACTACTCTTCCTCTGTCTAAGCTGGCGACATTCATGGATATGACTATCGACGAACTCAAGACTGCTCTTATGTGCTTCAAGGTAAAATATAACTAACTTGAAGAAATTCCCAGTTCACATGATAAATTAGGAAACTTGGGACAGTCGTAAATTTAAATAACCTACTAAGGTATACATAGGTATACATATGCTATTAATATGGCATGTTTCTTTTTTTAGCACAAGATGAAGAACGTAGTCTGGGCTGGAAGCTCCAGTGGATTAGATGGTGAATTTCAGTCTGGATCTGAGGTTGATTTCTACATAGACAATGTAAGTAAAAACTAAGCATGACTTGACCATCCTATTCTCAATGATAAATTCCTCTCCTATGATAAGTAAGCGTTCTATTTCTATGGCATGTTTGTATTACGCACCTGTCTAAATAATCTATTAGTAGAGAAAACCTCATATCGATGCTTTTGTAGGATATGATTCACATCGCAGACACACAGGTGGCTAGGAGATATGGCGACTTCTTCATTCGGCAGATACACAAGTTTGAGGAGGTAATGTCTGATCATTCTTATTCGATATTCGATATCCTATTAAATCAAGTGTTGTACACTCAATAGCAACCAGGTGGTTTGAGTTCCCCTTAACATTCTTTGTAAATGTAAATCACTTGTAAATGTAAATCACTTTTTTATTTAGCTGCTCTCCAGCAATCTTTACATGAATATAAGATAGATACATATACATATTCAATTTAGCGCACTCCTGTGCAAGGTAGGAGTGGGCAAGCTAGGCTATTGTCCAGAGAGCTCACCTCCTTCAGCAGCATGGGTAGTGACCGGGATTCGAACCTGCAACTCTCAGATTGAGATGCTCTAATCCTAACCAATACGCCACCCTGCCTGCCAATCCCAGAGTGTTTAGGGGTAAAATACTAGAGGTATTTGTCTGTAGATGCAGTCTGGTAAGATCCAGATCGGGTTTACTACCCCCTAACAAGCGCTTATTCTTTGTCTCACTTTGTTAGCCTATTATGTGTGCAGCCACTAAGGACAATGAAGATGATCTAACCTTCCTTTATCAGTTTCTAACCTTCGTTAAAAGCCTTGTAGTAAATGAGTTTTTGCTTATTTTTGTAGCTCAATAAGAACCTGAAGAAACTGAACACCACTAAACAGCCCACCTACCAGTAAGCAGCTTGGAGCTCCTCTCGTGTTCTTCTGATACCGATGAGAAAGGCTGCACAAAGATTTGCCTATCGTCTAAACTTTGATAATTACCCGTGTTTTTCTAGCCTTGTCACACGGCTACTTTTTCAGTAGCCGCGTTACACGACTTACGTTTTTCAGTTATAGTTAATACTAGAATTGAAAATATAATGACTATTTATCCACCGCACCTCTGCGTTTGAAATCAGTATACAGACCAGAACAAGCAGGAATATGAACAATGCTCATAAAATTGAGCTAAATTTAAAAAGTTAACCAGTATTATTATCATGACACAGAGATTGGCTCCATGTTTGGATCCTCCATATGAACTTCAGGAGCTGTAGCTATGTCAGAGCAAACATCTGGGGCTGTTATTATCACACATACATTTATCTTAGTTATACCCGATGTTCAGACCCTATCTCCATCCAATAGTTTCGTGTAAACTATGACATCAGTCTGTTGATCTTGGAGAAGTCTGGTGAGTATCTGCCCCATTATCTATTGGGATGGCTCTAATTTGCCATGGACTCCACTCTCCATTGCATTGGAGACCATTGACAATTCATATCATCCCAATTTTGATCCTATATCCTCTCTGCTGTTTCCCATAGTTGGGTTAGGAAAGTTGCCTTCAGCATTGCGAGTACAACAGGAGGAAACAGCAAGACTAAATCTTGGCATTATCACCCCCATAAATTTGTTGAGTCCAAAAACAAAACCCAACTTGTCTCTCCAGAAACCCTCTTACTGACTCTGGCATGATTGGTAGGGCCTATCATTGATATGACAAGACACACATGAGTTATCTACTCTCACAAGAAAGAGGGAAAACTCCACTTGTGCTGGGCAAATTTGTCTGCAAATAATAATATTGGCTTACACCATATGGTATATCCCACCCTCCCTGATTACATGTTGTATAAAAATGAGGTTGTCTGTCAAAATCACCCAGTTGATTAGGGCTAAATATTTATGTATCTGTAATCTATTGCAGGGGTTGTTGCACAGTTTACCAATAACCAGGTAGGTGTAAAAACCATCAAGCGCAATACAAAACGTGCATGGTTAATTGATTTGTTACTAGCCTTATCATACACAGCATAGCGCCCCATGCCTACTCTATTATCTCCAGGCAACAGGTGACACAGAACTCGCCTGTTAGAGTCTCATTGAGGGGAGCATTTCGTAATCAATTAATCATATACAGAGAGTCGTACTGATTATAGCAGGGAACGAGCAAAATCCCATTGCTTCTTCTTTTAGCAACAGAATATAATCAACAGCGTGCCTAACTGTAATCTATTATAGGAATTGGACAGGATAGTTCAGTAGGGCATTGCTCAAGCCTTTGTTTCGGCGAGCGCCACAGCAATTTTATTTTTCTTCAATTTATCACCAAAAATATTCACTACAATATACTAAGAGTAATAATATAATAGTATGATCACACAAGAAAAAAGACAAAACAATGTATCATAGTAGTAGTAATAAGCGCAATGACTGGATATAAAACCGCCAATATGGCAACTGTGCTGCTAATTCTACACAGTTTAGTGTTCACAGTGGAAAACATTTCAGTGAATATCAGAATAGTGATTAGACGAGCAAAGAACAACCATTTTACTGGTTAGGAAAAGCAAAACCCTGATATACATAATATATCAGTATCAAACTAGCATTCACAGAGTCGGTCAGACCTGGCCTAATAGCTATTATAGCAGAATTGTGTCAAAAGAGAAATAATTACAGTAGTAGCAAGCAAACATGACGCTATATTGGTAGAAAGCAATCAATAATGGCATAAGTGTAATGATAATGATATTTAACCGTAGGAAACACCACAGACAAGGGATTTTACCAACACAAATGCTTTAAGACCAAGTTTAAGAAAACAAAAAGTTGCCAAATTTTCATTTGAATTGCCAAAAGGTATGGGTTAATGTTTTTTTAAAATTCCATTTATCTCAATTTTTTTTCGAGTTTTTTGTTATGGAGAATATGGTTTCAGTTGAATCTAGTATTTTGTGAGCACTTAAAAAGTAGTAGCGTTGATGTAGAATTTTGGGAAATGGAATGACACAGCGTGGCGATTTGTTGCTGAGTCACACACCTGACAAGAAAGACTCCGAGTTCTTAAGATTCTAAAGCTGCGGCTGCGATTAGTTCCGACACTTAGCACCAATGATTGCATTACACTTTCACTTTGCTTTTAGGAGTTTTGTCATTTTTTGAATTTTTTTGTAGTTTTTTTTCGTTATATATTCCGATTCTCAAAAGTATAATTGATCATAGTAGATGGGAGAAGCTTTCGTTTGGGTGGCGGAATGGTAAGATTGATAACACAGAGGCTTAATTCGTCTACCACTAACATTGAGAACACGGCTGGTTGTTCCACTGCCCCACAATGTAACAGCGGTAGGTTGCGCCTGATTTTTGGCAGCGATTTGAGACTAATGCTAGGACTGTCTACTCTAATACTGACATGTTTTAGTCATGTATGCATGATTTGAGATTGGGAGATCAGTAGAAGTGCTGATGATTTCATGTCAGATAAATTTTTTCTGAGGACGTTGCCATGGCTAAGCTGCACACAAGCCTGGGCTCCGAAACAACTGTGGCACCAAAATGACAACAATGCTAATTATCACTAGACAAAAATGACGGTGGGTTGGTTCACAAAGGCTACTTTTAGTGTTTATAAAAAATACATCTGCTTAGTCAAAGAACCGGTTTGCTAGACAATACTCTAGTTGGATTTTCTCAGGAGAATATTGACTGGATAGACTCATTGCATGAGCACACATTAATAAGATAGCTACTTATGGATTATGTTGCACTGTCATCATTTCTATAATATCTTCAAAGTCTGCCAATTTTCATTGTAATACAATTCAAAACGGAAGGGGACAGACAACCACCCACCAGGATTATAATTTCAATGATTAACTAAGAAATCTAAACACAGATTTTAAGATAATTATGATAAGTAAGTTTACGGTTATGTATGGAATTTTCACAGATAGAAGAGAGAAATTTTGCACTTGGTATTTTGTGAATGATCAAAATAGGGAGTTAATTTTGCGGCGGGCAATCTTTGAACTTTGGCTAGAACAACGGATGACTTTGTCGTGGTACAAGGACTTATTATAGTGATAGATATTTACTGAGCCGACAGTAAGAGAGTAATTTGACAGATAATCACAAAAAAAAACACAAAAAAAACACACAAATAATAGCTATATTAAATTGTAGGTGGTAGGAAGTACTGTTTTGCACAGGTTACCTTATAGGACCATGCACCATCAAAGTCAGTGATTTAGCAGAGGCACCTCCGCCCAGAAGCTAAATAACATACGTAGTATGGGGAGGGAACTTGGCACATTAAAATGATAAAATATTTGATTGCAAATGGTATACAATAGTGCAAAGATCTGTTTCATATAAAATAGAATCATACGTGGAACATTCCGCCGACCCTTTTTTTGGTTTTTTTTGGTTACTTTTCGAATAGAAATCTGTTTCGGAACATCACATGAAGGCATCAAATAAAACAGTGGTATGTTAGGTGGTAAAGGACTACTGCTGAATTCCAACAGCTTATTTGAATGTATCATTAAGCCTAAACAGAATTTTTCCCTGACATCTGGGTCCACCTGTGTCTGGACTTGAAATTAAGTGATAAATATATAGATTACAGAGTCTTAGAGATAATACTTAAGGCTTAAGGCCAGCAATTCCAGAGAGAAAATGCATAATGTGCGTTGTTTGAGTAATATAAGTATAATCATGCTTCCAGAAATAATAATAGTGAGTAAGTTGTGTGCACCATAACCCTTGAGAACAGTTATCATCGCACTGTATCATTATGACTGAAGTACCATAGCACACATAGATTCAATTGTATAGTTGATTCAACGAATAATACTTAGGCAGGAAAACGATGATTCAATTAAACTACAACTAACCAAAAGCATAATATTATAATAAGATAATATGAATAATGATTAGAATATTATAGTGGTAGTAATTCCATTTTGGTAGCTGAGGCGATATAGACTTAGGTTCTGTTTATGATAGGTATATAAGTTATACTAGGACAAGTATATATCTATGGCATCTCACACACCATCTTATAGAGTTATTGTCAGGCCAGGCGTGCGCGGCAGCAAGACAAAAACTGAAAATAACTTTCTATTATAAATGATATATCGTTGTGGGTGTCTTTTAGAGATCCATTCATATAACACAATAATATTATCATAAATAATCTGAGCGGTTGAGATAGAAATAGAATTGGCAGCTAAAATCACAAACTAGTAATTGCGTGGCGTGATTTACACGTCACTGATACGACTAGAATGTGATGTCACAGTTATGAGAAGACCTTTTTTGATGGAAAAGCAGTGTGTGATGTCATAGCGTTAATAATCCTAATATAAAACCATTTTTCCACCAAATTAGATCATTATGATAAGAGGTGAGACAAAAATACCGGTACATGACAGTGTAGATTGTTTAGTAGTTGTCGACGAGGCCGCTGCCTAGACCACCCCAGGTGGATCCTCCGCTGCCGGGAGCCATGCTGCCGCCCCACAGGTTAGAGGTACTCGAGCTGTTGTTGTTGGTGTTCGGCCACATTGCTGAACCAGGAGCTGTGGAGAGAGACTGAGAGCGGGCAATGTTACCCTGTCTCTGGCATTGATCGATAATTCTCTGTACCTAAAACATGGAAAAATACTCAATAAGAGATTGGTAACTGGGTATCTGCTAGATTAAGTTGTCCATGTAGTATTGAAATTGGTAAATTGACATTTAGAAACTGAATTCATTATCTTCACGCCAATTTTTTTCTATTTGAGCTTGTGCTAAGTTTTGTGTAACTTCTTTTCCTTTCAACTATTAACATACCTCGATAATAATGATAAAGAAAAACAACAACTGTATGCTTACCTCGCTCTCATCCACAAACTCAGTCATGATAGTTGTGTTTCCGAGCACACAAGAGTTTAGACTCTTGTGAGCTTTCTGTCCCTCTAGCCTGCTGGCATACTGCACCAAAGCCTGGCCGTTGTTCTGATTGACGAAAAAGTTGAGCAGAGGACCGTGCTGTGAGCAGAGGGTCTTTAGAGTGGCACCGTCGATCTGAGGAGTGAGATTACGTAGTACTAGCCATGTAGAACCTGAGTTCAGAGAGGACTGGCTGTCCCAACCACTTCCAACTGTAACAAAGGAACAACACGTGAACAGGCTGATCACAAGAATTGAACACGGAGGCTTGACAACAGATATACTTGGAAATGACTCTTGATATAATAATCCACGGCAAATCATAAATATTTCTACAAAATCAGTTGATGCCTTCTCCCAATTCATCTGCTTAAGTCAAACAGTTTTAGCCAAGCTTTCATTCTCACCCGGACTAAATGCCGATTTTTCTGATGGTCCGTGAGGCATAGACATGCTACGGTTGATGTTCTTGTTGAAGCCTGGAGGAGGTCTTGTGGCCTTTCCTCCCCACATATCATCAGCAGGGGAGGCAGGGTTGTGTGTGGACCAGGTAGACTTCGATACAGGCAGATTACCTCCCCACCCAAGGTCTGTACTGTTACGCCCTGACAACATAAATCACCACATTAATGAACATTCTGCATTTGCATCAAATCAACAAAGAAATCTCAAATCGTAGCCTTGCTATTATAAGGATGAAAATTTCTCTTCAAGTTTCGGTCTAGCGCTACCACATTGAGTGCACTATAATGTCAAGAAATATGTTGTGATTTCTTCATGCTATCATCTCATTTGATTGTGTAGGGCTGGGAGGCTTACCAGATCCATTGAGTGTTGAAGTGCTGACTGAGAGTGACCTGGCCACGCTGCCTGGTGTGATGTTGGGATCATCTTCTATCTTGTTGTTGCTGCCACCTGTCCATGGCTTACCAGGCACAAATTCAGGAATATCAAAGCTGGCACTGTCCCCTGTGACACCAGAGTCTGACGTGGAAGAAGTGGGTATATTTGGTCCGCTGCTAGAATTGGCTGACTGAGATTCGCTTGGGTTGTCCATGAACTGGTTGCTTGGACTGATAGTTGACCACATACCAGAGCCAGAGCTCATTGCTGAGCCGGATGACCAGGGATTGTGATCGCCCAGTCCGCCACCACTACCTGATAAATTTGAGCACAGAAAATGTGTGAATGGGAGAAGAAATTTTCAGCAGTCATTAGATACATAAACAGTTTCTGTTTTCCTTGTCAATTACAAGCTGTGAACGATGGTAAACTGCCCTAATATGGACAGCAACCCAGTGTGAATGCAATACAAAAATAACGCTAACTCAAATCACAACACATACGAGGTCGAGGAGAGCTGATGTGTGATCGAGTGGATGGTGGGATAGGCAACAAAAGCAGATATAAACCAAAGTCACACAACTACATAACAAAATAAAAGTGTCAAGTAGAAGCTTTAAGTTTGTTACATGTTATAACTCTACACCATGGTTAGTAACCTTTCCATGAGAAGGTAAGTTATGTCATATTACACAAGGAAGAAGATGGATGGGATCGGGATATCAGGTGAGACGCACCCTGTAGGTTAGGAGTAGAATGAGAAGAGTGAAGAGAAGGATTTGAGCCCATTGAAGGAGCACCTTGTCTGCTGCCTTTGTCAGCTGTCCATATACCAAGCTTAGACTCTCTCATAGACATGTTAGATATTCCATCACTGATACCTCCAGCACCACTACCGCCGCCACCGCTCATCTTAGGCATCTGGAATAAGAAGGGAAATAAGATATATCGTTTTGTAGTACCTTTCAAAGTATTGTGTTTGGATGCACTTGTTACAGAGATGGGATGGCTTGGAGATATCACCAGCAGGAGGATGGTGTCAACTCGCATTTGGCAGAACCTAACAACACTACCTTGTACTACTACATATACCTTCATATCTAAGGTTTGTATCGCATTCATCACAGAGTAAGGATATATATCCTTACTCTCTGATCACAATATGATTGCTCTTAGGATATCATATTGCAAAATTATCCAGGCACTCACTGTAAACTGTACCCTATAATTTATTACATCTAGCCTGAGGAAATGTAACTTTCATGTCGACAGGCTACCAGTATATATTTGTGAACAGACCAAGGTGGGATAATTACAGCTTGGAAGAAGAGCAAACCGTTCATTTTACAGGAACATTTTGTGGACACTGTAAAGCCAGCGGCTGCGTCTTTGACAACAGCAACTTCGAATACAAAATTATCATTAAAAACACTCTATTATCTGTGTGCGATGGTAAGACAATAGCCAAATAATGGTATATCATCGGCCTGATACAATTTTAGGACCGACCGGAGCCCCCAATGAGTGTCTCCTCATAGTGTATCCAATCCAGTAACATTACTTATAGCTGAGACAGGGCCCTCACGGAAAGCTGATTTCACAGTGATCTGATGTTACTATTACCTGATGCTGATTGATAAGAGGTTGTTGGATATTTCTCATCTGTTGATTGATCTGGATAAGAGTCTGATTGAGTGAATCACATTGAGGGTTTGGGCCACCTCTCCTCTGCAGCTGTAATATAACACACATTGCTCATTAAATACAGCAAGCATATGTGAGTATAACCACTATAGTAAGAAGTCTAACTCAGCATGGGTATCCTGGTAGGCAAGTTATGCGCATCCATGATGAGACTTCAAAGTATGTAAACGAGGTCAATTATAGATAAAATGGTAAAATTTGAAGATCTCACTTTCAATCGAATGAGATAATTAAAAGTTTTCTGCCTTACATAAACTATATTGACAACTTCTTGGAGCGTGGACCGTAAACACATGTTGTACAACAGTGATAATGTTGCCATAATCGCTTTTCACAAGCTTGACTCACGACTCAGGCAGCCTAATTCATGCTAGACGCGCATAACACTCAAACTAAAAGGTTCAAGAAGCTCTTCTTTATTTGAGCTGATTATCACATCACGGGATAGGCTAGTAGATAAGGTTATCTGATATTCTACACAAGACATACCTGCATTAGTTGATCGTGGTGGTGTTGGTATGTCTGTTGTAGATTGAGCAATTGTTGGATGGATCTGAGAGTCTGATCAGTTAGAGGCAGGTTTAATATCTGTGGGTGTATGTTGTTCATCTTAACACCAAGCTGTAACTGCTGCACAATTAATCTCTGCTGATGCTGCTGGACAGATCCTCCGCCTCCACCGCCGCCTCCGCCACCACCACCTCGACCTGAAACACCATATAGTATTATAAGTCACAGTATCACCGCTATGTCTGCTTATCACAGCCATTTATCTTTGATATACTTAAGCTTGGGACAACATTCAGTAATAGCTGTATATGCCTGGCTGTGTTGAGCAAGAATAAACAAGAAGTTGAGAACGTTACCTATTGGAGCTCGTGGAGGGTTTGGTTTGCGACTAGGTCCCTGAACTGCAGACTGATTTAGTTGAGCATTGTTATTGAAAGGAGTATTTAGATTCGATGGTAGATTTGGTGGAGGAATGTTTGGGTTGAATGTGTTCTCCCCCATGGGTCCACCATGCATACCTGCAAAAAGAAAGGTCATAGCAACATCAAGAGATGCAATTATTATTCGCTAACATAACTGGATAGTACTGGCAACACCAGATTTTTCAATCAATCAACACTAACTGCATCTGAATAGTTTAGTTTTGATTTGAAGCAATCACTAAATAAATCATTTGCTGGTTGATCAGCTCACTTACAAGATTTATTGCTGTTCGCTAGTCAGGTTGTAATTACCCTTGGAGATTTCTCTAAATATGGTATTTCCTCAAGCATGTAGAAATTTATATAAATAGCTTCCATGTTTTTGAAAGTATCATATTCAAATAATTCAGCTGGTGTATTACAAAACCTAACATCTACGAGGCTATTTATCATCTGTAGCATCAATAAAATGTCACAAAGTTAATATACTGTCAAATTATGAACATAGTTTTCATACTTAGATTGCTGTATACTGTATCTTCAGAATAGCGTCTGTTAAACATGATCGTCATTATGAAATTAAAGAGCATAATATCTGTTTGCAGACAGATAACACATTTCTGAGCTCAGCGAGTGTGCTGTAGTTAAGAGTACATACCACCCATGTTCATGCCGATAGGCTGTTGCATATTATTGCCTTTAGCCACCAGCTCACCGATGGCACTCTGTAGATTCATGTCATTGTTGATAAGAGCACTGTGAGCCTCCTCTTTCTGATCAAGACAAAAACAAAAACCAAATACGTAAGATATCACTAAATAAATGGATGTCAACTACAGTGAATCTTAATCATAAACTGGTATAGGGAAATTAGAGGGTCAAACTTTGCCTAACGTAAGGGAATTTGCTACAGTTATTTTCTTGTTTTGCTGAGCATATTTCAGTCTCAGTGTCTAAGAGCAACAAAGTCCGCCTAATCCTGAAATCAATAATCATAATGTCAGGCTTATAGGATATCTAGACCAGGCTTATACAAGTATACAGCGAGCAGCGATATCAGCACATACAAATACTTATATAGGAACATGAAGTAACTCAACACAATGACTGATACCAAACAAGCACTGCAGTGCTCCAGGCTGATGACCAGTCCTGATTACTCCTACTATCAAGTGTCAGGGCTTGCTGAGAGGTTGATTTAGGTCATTGGCTTAGACAAAATCCAAGCACTAAAAGCACTAACCTAAAACTGTTAAATCTTCCCGGCATTATGGGAGACCACAGAGGTCATTTATTAAGCCATTATAATTAACTGAAAAACCATCACACACTCACTCTAATAGTCATAAAATAAAGTGGATTTCTAAGTTTTAGTTATACTGGGCCTGAGATCAGGGACCTCACCCTCCCTGCTGAGATGGAACAAAAAGATTGTAAGAGGATATGAATGAAAAGAAATGAGAGCCGAATATACTTACAGGAAACTTCATTTGGTTTACAAGTATCTGAAGCATTTGATGTTTGGTGAGATTGCCTCCTCCGCCCATATTGCCGCCAGGGTTGTTACCCATTCCGCCGCCAGCCATACCATTAGGTGGGCCATTGTACTGACCGCCCATACCAGCACCACCACCACCACCACGATTAGGCTGCATATGTGGTGGGATGTGGTTCTCTGGTATCGGAGCCTGCAATCAAATGAGATGTCTCAGACTGTGTCCCATTGCGTAACTGATCTAATGTTAGTCTTATGTAACAGCTACCGGTTACGCTGTCACAATTTGCCTGGACCCTTCATTCCACCTTGTTCTATGGCAAATGTTTATATATTGAAAGAGCCAGTACAAAACGATAAAAGTGCAAACCAATCAAATGACAATTCCTAGGTCGTGTTTGCGGTTACTCCTTCCCGTTAACCTTTAGATAAAATAGACTTGTCAATCTCCAGTAAATAGTACTTTAAGTAGTCAGGCAAGTCAACAATTTTTTTCAGGATCAGTGAACATTGAATGCAAATATCAGAAGAACTGTACATCTCTTGGAAAGCTTTGTAATCGTGGCAAGTCAGGTCTAATACAACTGGAGTAAAAAGTTGAAAGCTAAAATGATATGTCAAGTGTTGCCAATTAAATACACAAGGTCATGGCTCCTAAATCACCCTGTCATGACACCTGATAGCATGTTTGGCAGTTAACAAACTAAGGCAAATCTTACATGTTTTCTTGGATTCTTGAAACCGCCGGCACTTGACCAAACGGATATGTCCTCATTCCAGTCACCCATATCAGTATCACCGCTGCCGTACATCATAGAGGCATCAGATTCACTCTTCTGTATAAGGAGGAACAAGTTTGGTACATATACAGGGTAATTTATGTTTATATTGTATCGCTTTGTTTTGACCTATTTTCTTTAAAATGCATATATTGGCAAGAACATTATTTTTTATACCAAAGCAAGATTATCATTTTTCAATTAAGTGATATTGTATGTTCATTGGACTGGAACTGCTGCCAGAGAGTATACTGTGTTTGGCATGTGGCTCAAGTTTTTGAAAAAACACATTCTTTGGGCATCTTCAATCGGCCCATTTCATCTGTAAGAATTCGGTGACCAACAAACAAGATTGAAGAAGTTATGTAGAAGTAATGAAAATGCTTAGAGAAGCTCCATGAAATGGCACAACTTACAGTGAGAACAAAGTGCTGCCCTACAACCATATTATACATGCATATTCTTACATCAATAACGAGAAGAGCCAGATCAACTTACAAATTGCCTCCTGTCTCTTTGGCCGCCAAAGTCTGGTGCGCTGTTTTGATTATCTTCCCATGTGAATGATGGTTTCCTGTTGTTGGCAGGACCAGAGTTCCACTGATTGTTACTCGGTGGACCAGCGTCTCCCCATCCTCCACCTCCGGAGTTATTCTGTGTTGATTGTCCTCCCCATCCGCCGGAGTTAGAGGATGAGCCTTCATTGGGCCAGCCGCTTGGAGGTGGCCTTGAGTTCCAGTTTCCTGGTCCGCCAGCAGTGGGTCTGCTCTGCCCTCCCGGTCCGTCCCAGTACGACGATCCTACAGTTTATCGGAAGGAAGACATGTTGATTTATCGTGGCAAGTAGATTGGTTTACTAACAGTGTTTTTGCTCAAGGACGTAGTTATCATGCGTTACCCCATACAGTAGTGACATCAGTCTGAAATCAACCTTATCATCATCTAATTCTAGTGTCAAGGCAGTGTACCTGGCCAAGGTGATCAGTTCAAGTGACAGGGCTAGGTAACTACAATGAAATGTGTACTCAAACGGCTATAAAGTGAAAATGACATTGGTATCATCAATTAAGACGGAAACAAAATACTTTCTAGTGATAGCCTTATTTGGCAACTAGACCCGCTCAAACAGGTATGCTACTGACAGGAAGGCTTTAACCAGTATTGTACAAGTCTTAGGACTCTGAGCAACGAGCACTATTTCATGCAATATGTCTGAGTAGCTTCCCGTGACTCAAGAACTGAAATCCCACAATTCACAAGCACCTGCTGGGCCATCTTCAACATCAATTGGAGTACTATTCATGCAAGTAGGATATTGTATAACAAATTGCAGAGCTAATAACAAAACAACACCGAAAGGCAGGTCTTCTGAGATGCGGCTGTCCTGCCTCAGTTTGTGCAGTGAAATTTGAAGTTTCAGTTAGGGTAAAGACAGTTACATAAATGACAGAAGTGAAGTATTTTAGCTCACACTACGTTGGCAAGTTACAACAGGAAAGTAAACATCAAACGTTATTATAGTATAACCCAGTTATAAATATCACCAAAGATGGCCAAACATATCACTACGAACGACACAGTGATGGTGGTGGTGTCAAGTTATCTAACCTCTTGCAGTAGGAGGTTGTATCAGTTGCATTGTGGAGGTGGCGGCGGAGGCGCCACTACCAACAGATGCAGCGGTTAGGGGAGCAGAGGGCTGACTAAGCAGAGATCTGCTTGTCTGCTGCAGCATATCAACCATGCCACTCTCCCCACTATCCGCAGTCGTGGCCACTGCTGCAGCAGCCATATCTGAAGACAAATTAACATTTCGTAACCACTGCTGGCTTAATCCTACTCTACTCTTTCTCTCAAACTAAACTTTAAAAGAGAAGACCCACCCATCGCTCCAAACAGAGCTCACTACCAGAACTTAAAGAGCATAAATCAAGCTCAGTAATTTCTAATTACCACCTGTCTGGAGTCTCAGATGAGATAAAGGCATGTTTCATTGAATTGGATCTGGAAGCTCAAAACCACAGGACTGCTCGCTATCCCATTATTGTTCTGATAGAAAGTCAATGCATCTCACAGTACACCATTTATCAAACTTTTACACAAAATGACTGTGATGGAATCACCTCATTACTAACTGAGGCCTTACAGCATTTTTAAAAAGCATTGACCAGACATAAGCAATTATTATTATTCAGTGACATTTCTAGTACCTCCATGTCACCATGACTTCTTTGCTAGTGGCTAAATTGAAATTGTAGGTTATGTATAAATGTCTTCCCTCAAGATCTACACCACATTGGCGCTGACTATGAACTCTACCAGTGAATGTGGCTATCCTGCATTCAACTATGGAATTATGTTTGCAATCATAACCCACCTGACTCAGTCATAGAGTTCATTCGGTTGATTGGAGGTGGTCTTTGTCCGGGCCCTGGTCCTGGATTGGAGTCCCATCTATTGAGTTTGCTGGCATCAGGAACACTGTTCTGTGTGGCCCAGCTGGGAGAGTCATTGCTTATTGTAGGTTGATGGTTGATTGAGTTGGGTGGGCTTGCACGAGTAACAGCTGGAGCATTCCATCCAGCATCAGCGTGACCAGCAGTGTCTCCTCCTGATGACTGTGACAAGGTTCTAGATGACTGAGGAGCTCCTGCATTCCATTGATTCGTTTGGTCACTAAAATCAACCCCATTACACAAGATGTGACTACACACTATGTTATAAAATCAATTTCCAGTCATGATGTGATGGTGAAAGATATTGAAAAATTGAATGCTGAATGAAATTTGAGCGCAACAAGATGAAGCATTGTTAATTCAAAATTATGCTACTATCATTTTGTGGAGAACAATACTACCAAAAATTTCCTATTCAAAGAAGCCAAGTACTGATGTCCTTAGCATGACAATGTAGAGCAACAACAACCTGAGTGAAGACTTACACTGGCTCTGATTCTTTCTGAGACGGTACATTGTCCCACAATGCATTATCTTTACCCTTTGATCCCTCTCCGTTCCATACATTAGGATCATTGTTCCCTGCTACCTTTTGATTCCAAGTACTCTTATCTTCAAACTTAGGTTGCTGTCCCTGAGAACTCTTGACCGACTCCCAGATAGCAGTGCCTGTGTAAGTCAACATTATGTGTGTGAATAAAAGATAGCATGACAGTTGTTCATTAGAGCCTGACGTCAATTCATCCTACAGCTCAGTGGATATAGGAGAGCAGCTACTACTTGCTATTTTTAAAGACTATCCTGAGCTGGTCTTGATGGACAGTGAAACTAAATTGAGACATTGATAATAATCTAAGTAACATCAATAAAGTCTCCCTGAGAGTAAGAGTGACATCTCAGTCATGACTGCATATTAATTGTCAATAACAGTATCCATCGTTTTCAATTTTCATGACATTTTTTACAGCTCAAAGCGTCAAAACAACTGAGTACTGAAAGCAGGAAAGAGCCATCATAACTTATTATGCTGGTACCATAGCTAGTGCTTACCATTATTTGGGGCCGCTTGCCACTGATTTGAATCATCTTGTTTCTTTTTCTCAGGCGGTTTTCCCCAGCATGTATCTTGCCTGACAGGCATCTTACCCCAACCTTCTGGATTGTTGATAGTCTGCTCAATAGCTAGTTTCACCGGGTCAACAGGCTCCGGAGGTTTGGGTGGAGCCTTTGGCAATCCTGCAGCTGCTGCATTAGCCCAGGACATGGTTGGAGCTGATCCCTCCTTACTAGGAGAGGCGAGCCCTCCTGACGCACTGCTGGTGGGAGATGTGAGGCCAGCTGAGGGTTGACCAGTACTAGAAGTAGCACCCCACTGTGACTGTGACACAGTGCTAGAACTGGTGATCAGGGAGCCAGAGGAGGGACTGGCTGCTGCTGCCACTGACATAGAGCTCACAGAGGCAGTGGTGGATTGAGGGAGCAGAGGCTGGCTTTGCTGATTACTGCCTCCGCTGTTAGTAGTTGGCCAAGTAGAGGAAGGTTGTGTAGCGGATTGGGGTTGCCCCCATTGACTGAGATGCGCATTTGCACTGGACGGATTAGATTGACCACCGGAAGAAGATGACTGGCCCCAGCCATCAGTGCCAGCATTGGGTAATCGATTTGGTTGGCCCCAGGAATCCTGTTGATCGGAGTCGCTGTTTCCTGTTGAAGTAGTTGATGATGGCAGACCCCACTGAGATGTTCCGGTCATAGGACTTGCTGATGGTATACCCCATGATTCTGTGGATGATTGCTGGCGATTGAGACTAGGAGATTGAGAACCCCAGGCAGTTTGCATACTGTTGCTGTTGGTTAAGTTGGAAGTAGGTGACGCTCCCCACTTGCTGGCGCCACTAGCATCACCACTGAATGAAGGGAATGATGGCTGACCCCAGTCTGAAAACTGACTAGTAGCCGATGTGTTCGCCTGCTGATCTAGTCTTGGAGTTGCTGGATGACTTCCGATCTACAACAGCAATAACACAGACCAACTCATTTCAATACTCAGCTTTCCATAAGTAAAACTTAGCCAAAGTATCTTTGAAGTAGTAGAAGAATTCAGTTTACTTGCTCCGTAATTCACTCTGTCTTAACCTATTAGCATTCAACATAACTATAAAATGTTGTTCTGTCCACTGTTGGCAAGAAAGCTAATGTATTGTACATGGCTAGCAAAGCCTGTTATTAATTTGATAATTTGAGCCTATTGCGCTAGTAGCAAAAAAACTATACACACACTTTGAATAACATGCAGATTTAGTTAGGGCAAGTAAGCATAACCAGATTCAGTTTCAATTGTTGGCTAGGAACAACTTCATAAACGGCTAGCAAGGTCAGTAAACATGATGTTACAGTATGTCTCGCCCCATGAGCTAGCTGTTTATTTTGGCCCCTATTGAACTTGACGACAAAGGGATCAGAGAAACTATGCCGAGCAAACAGGGAGAAAGTTGTCTGAGTAAAACAAGGTATACAGGTCAACAGTAGTCAATAAATACTGGCCCAACATTGCCCCGACTATAAGCGAACACCAAGAGGTCTCAGCACTTATACTGGTACGGACAGTACAGACAAAGACCAGCAGCAGCTAGGCAGCAGTAGCAGTGAGAAACACCAGAGTACTGTATTCTAGCCCTGAGGTTCCTATGCCAGCTAGTGACAGGAACAGTGAGCCTATAATCATTACATATTTGATTGTCTGTTGTCAGGAGAGCTGAATGCTTACACGAACTAGTCAGATCAATTTATATATCAGTTACCCAAGGAGTGAAACACTTATTCTTATTACTGATCTTCTCAGAACATTGAATGGCTGTTGGATCAATATTTGAGACTAAAACTATGCTTGCTCTACAAACTAGGATTAAAATATCAGATGCAATATGGCTGTCTTATACCAAAGCAATACACAAATACAACAATAGAACTCAGTTTATCAAGACTCAAGACTATGAAAATACGGCATCTCAGAGGGAGTTGCTGTCCACTACATACCTCTCCTTCAACACAGGCTAGCTATCGTCAGATTTAATTTTAATCCCATTACAACTCAGAACCTTCTATTATTAAATAGCTGTGATATCATGAAAATGGAGTGCAGCTGCAGCGCATTGCCTGCCCAGCCTCACTAGTCTTAGCTCTTGTCTAGGTAATGCTAATAAACCACTACTTAGTTGATTTGCTATAGACAGGTCACGTGATCCAATAACCCATCTATCACGTGTCATCATCATAAAGGTTATATACTGACTAAACTGAACACAAAATGTCTTGGCTGCAGCAGTAATAACAAGGTTGTGGAGCGCTCCAGGCATCTAATCGTAGTCAAGCAGTCTACTTGTAATACTGATGTAAGCCAATAGTGACATCTCAGCAATTTAACCTGACATTTTCAGCAAACCAGCAATTTCATAAGAATTTGACGGAATAAAGCTACAAGACAATGACAGAAATAACAGTGATCTTAGCTGTATCCACTTTTTTAAATTTCCTCACAACCAAAAGCTAATTTCACTAATATAACCATAGTTGATTATAAAATGGTCCATATGGTCATGATATAAGCCCACATAAATTTCACGCCAACAATTCTCACACACCGGACTGTAGCTAGCTGGCACAACTTCCAGCAGTAATAGAGGCATCGAAAGAAGTCATTGAAGTTCATCTCAGTCAACCATAACCATCACCATTCAGGAAATTGAACTAGCAAATCCTCATCAATATATAGAGTAAGAATACCATTTGATGTCGTATAAAATTGAATAAAATATTCAATATGATATCAACTGGTACAGGCATACCAAGAGAAGGGAGTTACAAATTCCGTGCCAAGAGTGATGGTTATCACTGGATAGTAGGGGCGTGAAGTGTTGTACATTGCCTATTTTGTTACCAAAAAAGGAGCACTCATCTCGGCTTCCCATATCTAACTATTCATAAACTTGTTACTAAATTGACATTACATAAAAAAGAGGCAAATCCAAACAAATGACACAGCCATATAAAAATTTCATCAACGGAAACGTTTGAGCAAAATTATCGATATGTCGTAGAACTGTCACTCGTATATTGAGAAACTTGAAGGCGGAGTCATCTAGGGAGTGAAATCTTTAAATAGAACCTCGTGTTACATGCAGCAGGTTAAATCTAGAACACATTAGGAATCGTGTCATTGACATCCTATATCACTTTTCCAACCAGTCAACCATCATCTTCATACAAGGACATTACAGCACCTGACCACCTTGAGTCAAGTAAGAAAAACCACTGGCAGCATGAAGTGAGACTGTGGAGGTGACCATCACTGTAAGAGAGCCCCACCTTGTTATTTAAACTGGAAACATACACACGAAGATGTTGCGGAAGGTAGAAAGACAATTCTTAATAAGGTTAGAGAATAAGATATTTACCTGTTTCTCCCAGCCTCCAGGCATAGAGTTGCCATCAAACCATGGCTGGTCACTGTGGGCTGTAATTGCTGCAACAGATAAAGAAAAAAGACTATAACATTTGTTCTATGACTTAGCCATCATACCCCCTTTCCAGCGCTCTGATTTGGGTTCCCACTTCTTCCCCTAAATAACCAGGAATACTAAAACCTGAGTCATCCCGATATAAAGTTTCAGGCAACTCAATTCGCAACACAGTTTTGTACAGCTCCTGTACTTGCAGTGTTGGTCAAAAAGCTTAGAGCTGCATTTACCAGCTAATAAATCCATACAGCAGAAGCTTTGAATAGATAAGAAAGGATATTATTTCCTTGATACAAATACAATAGTTGAGTTGTATCCCAGTAACAAGGTAAAAATAGTGTTAGATATTGAGAAGAACGACCTACATAACTCATAACAAGGCCTCTCCAAACTACATGTTATCCCTTCCTACATCATATTCAGCAGAGAATCCAAGCTCACTACTTGTAGTATTTTGACAAACTATGTATATATATCACAAATTTCATTTTTGCTATGACCCCCTCCCTTGTAGCATGTGACATAGGCTCTCGTTCTTACTCAGAGTGTGGTTTTTCTTGATATGAGCCCACAAATTACCTAGGACCTTTCCTGCAGGGACAGCTGGTGACAAATGGCCTGCTGTGATAATTGTTTGAGGATCAGTAAGTAGGGGGTAGCACTCATACAGGTTTAATTGCTTCTTGAAAACAGTGAAAGAATAAGAAATAACAATCTTTATGTTACCCAGTGATTATAAAGTGATTATGAATTTGGGTTTCCAGCTATGACAGAAGGTAACATACCTGAACTAGAAGAGTTTATCACAGAGTTTGAGGTCGATATATCTGAGGATCGAGAGGGGAGAGGAGCACCGAGAGAGCCACCCGGGGCACCACCACTGATAGGGCCGCTGCCGGGGGCTGACTGACTGCTTATTGCAGCCATATTTCTGCTGCTGCTGGCTTCACTGCTGATATCAGCAGCAGCTGATGAGGTATTGTGATTGCTGATCGCTGTCGATGAGCCGGCAGCAGTCCGAGTATTTGTAGCTGAGTTGATATTCAATTCAGCAGCAGTTGACATTGATATGGCAGCTGAAGAGATATTATTATTGTAGGAGTTGTTGCATTTGTTGTTTGATTGCTGTAGATGCAGCGACAAGTCATCAGAATCACCTGGAATTGACAACATACAAACGTATGGATAAAGAGATAACTTCAGGCCAGAAATTCATTCTATAATTGAGGTCGATGTAAGTAAATGGTATGGCCAGAGCAAAGAGCTTCCTTAGACCATCAGTGATAGTACAAATGCAAAGTATAAACATAATTGTCAAAATGGAAGTCTAGTTGAGAGACAAATACAGATTTCAGAGTCGACATAGACAAGAGACGCGAACATGACTGTCTACATTACATTATAAAACTCATGAGGGTCTACCTACATGACATACGCTATACATTTACCTAAGTTTATATGTATTCTTCAAGTAGTGAGGTGGACTTGACAACATGCCCTCAAAAGACAGAAACTGGCAAGCATAAACAGGCTTTCATGGGCATATTTTGGGTGAATGTGGATGAGAAAACCTACCAATGGGAGGCCACTCGAGGGTATCCTCACTGTTGACAATCACAGAGCTTGAAGGAGGTAGAGATTGCAAGTTTGAGCTCACGATCCCGTTCCATGGACTAGCAAATGACACAGGCAAATTCCACGTTAAGTCATGAACTTTGTCTACAAAAATTGAACTGCTGGTTAGAGGGGTTGCCTCTGCTTTCAGACATATCATTTGAATATTCCATATCAGTATCAATAGTTACGCAAAAGTCAGAACCTCTGGGTTTTTGGTAGATCCCTAACAATATTGATTCATGCAGGTATCTGGATTGAGAACAATTTCATTTTCAAAATATCACCATTTGACAGCCGTAGCAGTGGTTGGAGCTCAAAACCTTCAGCATGAAGACCGAGGAGTGAACAGAGCTAATTAAGGCAGGTGTACTGTGGCACTGCAAACTAGTAGACTGTATGATTTCCTTCCATAAAACACCTAGTATTGCAGGCATGGGAAGGAGCTAAGACACACATTATCAACAGTCTTTACGAACAAATCAAACTTGCAACCAAAATGTGTCTAGCAGTACAAACAACCAGTCAGCCAAATGTAAATGCTGTTTGGGTTTAACCAGAGCATAGTAACAAATGACAAGTATGTTCCAGAGAGTGCAATAATAGGTGCTGAAAAATATTGACAGAATCCATTCCCAGACCAATCATACAGGTCCACCTTGGACTGCTCTCACTAATTAATTCTGTATAGGCCTAATGAACAGTTATTACTAATCATATAATTCTGATGTTACATCCAAAACATACAGTCCGTACTGCAAACAGTGTGGGTTTTTTGTCAACTGATTCTGTTAAGCAAGGCAGTGCATGCGGTGAACAACAAAAACATACATACAAACTATGCATGCATCAGAACGTACCAGATGTTTTGGTCAGTGGCTCTGCCATTGGAATACACTCAGCGATGGATGTGCCCAGGCCTGCGTCAATCACAGAGCAACAAGGAGGTGAATCTTATGAAACTCAATGATATAGTTGCCACCAACACGACCATATTGGATACTGAGACGAAACAACTAATTGTGAAGTAACAGCTTGACAACACATAACACCTTTGAGAAGGAGGTGTCACACCAGCTAGTTAATTTTCACACCAATGCCTGCACACACAAGCCACGGTCAAATGATGATTAAGTGATATTTACTGAGAGAAATGGCCGTGCCATTACACCACAAACTAATGTATGAGTGTCTTTATGATATTGGTCTAGCTGTGATTATGAATGTAGTCGCAATGGCCATTGCCTTCAGAAAAGCAGAAAGAGGATCGGATAACAATTAGAGTGAAACAGCCCTGCAGAGATGGAGCAAGCTGATATTTTGCATAGCATAGATATATTTTATAGAGTAGAGCACATAGTGATCATAGCAGCTGAGAAAGAATCAATGCCCAGTGAATATAACTAAAGCACCCTCTATCATATAATCAATATCTCATATTCAACTCATGAGATTACACTGTTATTGTAATAATACAAAGCTGTGAACAGAACTACCCTGCCCAAAAAAACCTTCACTCAATTCATAGATGCTACTGATGCAAGTATCCAATCAATCTAACACATCATCAAAAAATCAAATTTAAGGTTTATGTTTTAAGGTTATGATGATGGATGGATAGTAAGCCTGGCTGTGGTAAAACTGTGGTCCAGCATGGGCGATAAAGCATCTCGTTTTCATTACAAGCAGGGTTACAGAATATAGCATTTCATTTCACCAAAAAGGAAATCTTGTCTGAAGTAAATTAACAACCTCTGGGAATATCATTCAAACCAGCACATGATAAATTATCTCATTTTCAACATTAAAACACAAAGGACCTGATGAAATTGTTTGCGCACACCAAGTACGAAGCATTGCAGATAAGTTTTTGAAAGTTACTGCAAGGAAATCAACTGTAGTAGAACAATCCGAAATACAGCTACATGCAGCAAGCCGTTTATGACAACTATACATTCGCTAGTTCCAGCTAAGGACAACGAATTCGATGACATTTTTTTACAGTATACTCCATTGATTCCATTAGTCTCTGAGCTAGCAGCATACTTCGAACACAATAGCATCACAAAGGGAACGCTGAAACACTCGCCCTTTCATCCAAAAACAAAGACTCCACATTCATCCATAGAATGTTGGTTGACCATAAAATTGCTTATGCTAATACAACAAAAAAGATGTTACTGCTCAATAGCATTTGCCTTATTCTTTCAGTTCTCTGTTTGGCTGGACAAAACATCGAAGTCAATGTACATAAAAATGAACATAACAGCTAATTGCTTTACCTATTACTATGATTTTATACGGAATGCAAGCAATATTCCCTTAATGGAGTTTTATGTAGGCAATAATGATATTGCAGCAATTTTACACCTGTATATATTTTGTAAGGGTACTTACTTGATGCTTTGGTATGGTTTCTGGTATGACTTCAGATGTTGCCTATGTCTTGATGATACATCGGTTGGTAATGACTACAAACTGTAAAGTAAAGAGATTTACTATTAGCAACAATTTGAATGTACTTTGGAATCTCTATCACTATACCGGGAACCCAATTTTCAGTTGTATTGTTATAACTTAGTACAGCACACATAGACATATTACTTCTCCAACGTAACAGCTACTTTGACTGATTCTTGCAAACCTTAATCTTCTTCGTTAATGAGAAAGACAACCTGCTAGATGTCCTATGTTGAGTACCTTGTCTTAACTCGATGAGCTTATCAATGAGACTGCAAACTAGGGAGAAATACCCAAAGCCTGAGTCAACGATCCGGATGAATCCGAATATGACCCAATGAAGTAATTCATCTGATGGGTACTGGGCCCTAAACATTCACTTTCAATTTGTGGCATGGGTTATTCCCATTGGTACAACCTATCTATATAATCCAATCGACTGATCCAGTAGTCCACTTTAAACTGATGTTACAAAAGGCTTCATTTACTAAGATCCCAAGGGTATACATACATAGGCCCTATGGCAATGTTAACCAGCAATGTCACGAGCGCAGGTTCCATGCTGCTTATGAAACAGTGGGTTGGTGTCCTATGGATGAATGCGAGGAGAATGTAAGATATCACAAAACTATTCAGAATGAACAGTTTGTGTTAAATATCATGACATAAGGAAACAGGCCTGCTGTAGCCTGTAGTCCCACAGGAATACACCAACACTTTCCCTTATGTAAATAAGAGGTCTCACATCAACCTTGTCGACTTGTACTGTTAACCATTGAACTATGAAACAATAGATTACCCGAGAAATTAACCCTAAATACACCTGATAGTTGTAATTCGTAACAAGGTACCAGAGGCAGAAAACTAACAACCTAAAGCAAATTTTCATATCCCAATTCCATGATGACGAGACTTTATCTGATGTGGGCTTTTTGAATAAAGTCATTCATTTTTGTTCTGATATTTGGCTGCATTGGTCCCTATCTAGCCAGAACAGGGCTTAGATACTCATTTTTTTCTATGCCATGGATAGATAGATAGCATACACACATGCCCCAGGAACCAGTGGTTGGTCCAAGGTTTTTACTCCTTGGTTGGTGCAGCCAATCCACCCTGACCCCAACCCTGAGAAAAGAATACTTTAGAAGGGTTGTTGTGGCTTGGTGCTTTTCAACTGTTCTTGTACCATAGGGTAGGGTGTAAATGCCCAGCCAGGGCCAGGCTAGTAGTAGTAGGCTAGTCTAGTGTGTGGATGTTCTTGAATTTTCAAAAATGGCCTAGATAAGATAGGCAAGGTCTGGATTTTGGCAAGTATTTTGAAATTATTAAGATGAAAAGTAGGTAGAGATACAAATTCCCAACTACACAAATTGAATTGAGGATGATGATACTAATTTGACCTCAACTGAGTGATAGAATTATTAGGACTAAAGTAAGTCCTAGACCTAGAGGCTAGGTAGGTAGGAATATTCATCCATCCATTACAGCCCTACTACTGTAACATGTTCATCTTCAAATGTGACCCATACATAGTTTTAATTCAAATATACAATTCAAACTTACATTCAATGATGTGTGGAGGAGCTTATTGGCATATATGTAGCACCAGCCACTTAGCACTCTCCATCATTCCTCAAGTTCAAGAACTTTTTGCAGATTTACCCTTCTCCAAATTTATCCAGAAATTTGTGAATAAGGTCAAGTCACGTGACTTGAATTCTTACTCGGAGGGGCCTTACAAGGCTATAAGAATTGATTGCAACAAGGTATTATCTTATAACCTGCAGGCTGGCCAACACATTCAACTCATAAGAATCTAATATGGAACTATTTCTTGCTTGATGTTACTAGTAACCCAAGATTTTATGGAAAGCCTTGGTGGATTGATATTTTCTCATAGTTCACTCCCATAACTAGCCTTCATGACCTAGTTTGTGCAGCCAATCATTTTACAGTATTAGCTTCAGAAAACCAATGAGAAATGCTATTAATTTATCGTAATATCAAGGTTTTCTGCGCA
Organism: Membranipora membranacea; assembly: GCA_914767715.1. NCBI lineage: Eukaryota > Metazoa > Bryozoa > Gymnolaemata > Cheilostomatida > Membraniporidae > Membranipora > Membranipora membranacea. The sequence goes on along the minus strand of OU612065.1, from coordinate 12,734,525 downwards.
CACAGATAAATAGTGTGAGGGCATAACCCTGAAAGCAGTCACAGCCTTACCAAATCTTACCAGAGAGGGCAGGACAGGTCCTACCTACCCAGGACAATTTACCCGATGCTACCACAAGGTTTATCAAAAAGTCTAGACCCCCAAAAATTGCATTTTTTGCATTACATTAGAGTAACAGCAAAGAATGCTAAGTAATAAAACCTTCCTTCAGAACACATTTTGGCAAAACAGCTCTCCTAAAGCGGCTGCACAGTTTCAAATTGAAATGCAAAACGGCTGACAGCCCACTATCTTTTAACTAATACTTTTGATAATAACCGTGACAAGTAAAATAATTTTATTGTTCTTCTACATATGAAGTCGGATGTGAAAATTTTGGGATAGTCTTGAGTATTTCTCCTGATCAATATGTATCATTCAGCGATGAAAATCATAACTACGTGCATGCTGTAACAACTTTTATTATCATATCTATAAACTATCTGAACAATTTGTTGGCTGGGAATCAATGAGAGTTGATGAAGTTTTATTTTGTGTCCATGTATTTTGCTGTATACTATATACAATAATATAAGAGATAAATAAAGAGCTTTGTTCAACCATAAGTCTCTCCAACCATAGCGAACACAGCGTAGTCAAATAATTGTGTTTATTTTTATTTATGATTACTATAGACCCGATGCTAACATAATGAGGACATAATTCAAACTGTCATCATTTTAAAACTAAGAATGGTGATTATTTCAGCCACAGTGTCATATTGCACTTAACATTTTCCGCTCTTCTTTTGTCAACTCAGGATGCCACACATCGACAATAAGTATAAGCCGTGGTTCAGTACCTTCATGCCAAACATGATGTTGGAAGGAGTCATCTATAATTATAAAATCTCCTTCTTTCCAAGTTCTGTAAAAATAAATAATGTCATTCATCTATATTATCTATATTGCATGTCGGAACTTCAAAAATAATCATCACATAAAAATTGAGAGCAAGAAGTTATCAGGGGGGTCTTTCAATTAGAAAGAGCGATCCTTTACTAAAGCAAGTTATCACTATCACATCGCCCCAAAATTATCACTCACTTGGTCTTTCAATTAGACGAAATCGCTCCGAAATCGCTCACTCAGAATGTATATAGTTCCATCAAGTGAGTGAGCGATCTGAAAGCGAGAGCCTAGCAGGTATCACTCACTCAGGGAGTGAGCGATCAGATTGCGATTTTGGCTGTTTCTAATTGAAAGACCCCCCTGGATTGCACCTGGATTTCAGCAGGGAGTTGGGGACAGCTCTGACAGTTTGGGACAGGATTAATGTCCCAAATTCCCTGATTGCAGCAACAAAATTTATGTGAGAAATAAGGAGTCATCTCCTCATTGTACATGAGAGCAATACCATCGACAACTACGAATGAAAAATACAATTGTTGTGATTCAGTAGAGCACTTGACTATCTCACCACCCATTTCATGTCAAGTAATTGGAATGTTTATATTGTTTTCCTATTTCTAATGAGCATGTTACTCACCCATTTCTACCTGCAACCTCAATCCCGACACCAGGAGGAATTTTGAGGCCTAAATGTGGTCGCAATCTACAGTTTGTCGGTCCAGTGTGAGGCCATACTCTAGTCTCCGGTAATAAAAGTGAAAACTTCACCTAAACAAAATTAACCGTTCTTACCGACGATATGCAGCAAGAACAACTAACTCACCTCCAAATTATGACAACACTTCACCTTTGCTTTGATAATCAATCAAGCAACTAATCAATCGAAACATCCAACCTTCGGACAGAGCTTGTTTATTCCATTTTGATTTTGTGTAGTATTTGAAGACATTAGATTTGTGATATTTTGAACTTCTTAGCATATTTTTCTATCATGTATGGTGAATTTGGGTATATAAGTATATATGCAATATAGGAAGTTGCAACTCCATAAGATTTATGTACTTACCTGTCCCCGCTTATTAGTTGTGGCTGCTTTGAATGGACGTAACAATTCACAAGTTTGTGGAGCTCTTTGACATTCCATCTTGTGTTCCTTTCCTGAAAAGAAAACCTGATCTATATAGAACTGGTGTACCACAAACAATGGTAGTCTAAGCCAAGAATCAAAATTGACTGGTAGCTGACTGAGCTGTGCCCTTTAGCTTATAAAAGTGGAGTATTGCTGTTGGCTAGGTTGGATGTAGGTAAATTCGTGAAGTCACAATATATAGTCACAATTAAAACCAATGTGAAATTAACCTGCGCCAACAGGTAGAAACCATATTTAGTGAAAGGGGGGTTATTCTGACCCGTAAATTTGCCAACAACATTATACATATTGTACTTCCATATTCAAAATTGCCTCAAGGACAATAATCCCTCTTCTCCCAGTTTTGAAATCAATGGCCATGGCATGGCCAGTGGATGTACTTGGTTTGCACTGACCCGCGAGTGAACTTGTCTGACAGTGGCCATTAACCGCACTTCAAGTTACCGGACCAGTTGATCACTTAAGATTTGGACACAGACAAAGTTGAAACTATTCATTGATATCTCATATTATGAGAGGCTTACCCCGAGAGAATAAAGTAAACTGTTTCCAGCTACCATACTCTCTCAAATTCTCGTCTTCAGATTTGAAAAGTCCAGTTTTAGAGTCAACCAGTGAGAGTCCTTCATCACGTATAGTTCTCCAGTGTTTTTTCAGTCTCTATAAAGGATGCAATGATAAAAGCATACTATCAACCCGGGCAAAATTTTAGCACTCAAACTATGCCACATCTTGAGATGTTGAACTGTTTTATAAACATAAAAAGGTGTTCATTCATCTCGTTTATAACACTATACGTTTTTTAAGTTTAATTTGCCTAATTTTGAGATAATAATATGATGATGAAGAAGCTTACTTTGAGATGATGCTGATAGTCTTGAGGTAACTGAGACAGTGCCCACCATCCCCTACCAGTCAGATGTTCAACATTGAAGGGTGAGCGTTGCATAGCAGAGAGAAAAACACCCATCTCCGCTCCTTGTCGGAAAAGGTCATCTGCCTTGAAAAAAAGATGGCGTTCAGTGGAACACACAGGTTTTGTAAGTAAGGATTCCTAGATAATCTGGCAGTCTGGGTTCTTGAATTCTGATTGTTAGGTAAATGATTGATAGCTTGAAAAAAGAAATATACTGGACTGGTTTTTAGTATATTGAGAACATCTTTTTAAATTATGAGGGAAATAGACTAATCCTCTTCCAACCTCTCCTTTTATGACAGTCTCTCATGTGAATTTGTCATTGCCATATATATACCAATTGATTTTGAGGTTCTCTTTCTCAGGCAAAGGACAGGGAGTGAATGGGGCGGTTGTGCCTTTTTGAAAGGGAAAAAACTTCCCTTATTGGGGGCAACAGAGAGAGAAACCGGGACATTTCTGTGTAATGCTGAATTTTGAAAAATTTGTTTATACATGAATGTACCGTTTTTTTGTACAAGATCACAATGTGTGGTAAAATGCTATTATCTTGAGGCCATTGTATCGACAGTAACGAAACAAATAACTCTGATCAAGGGAACATCACTTTTAGCTTGTAATATAATATAAAATTTCTCCAAACACTTTTGAAAAAAGACGTTAGAGTACTGAGTTCACACAAACTGCTATTCATGGTGAGATGGGTGTTTGAGTCAAGGAGTTTGAATAATGTTGTGAGTGAATCAAACCATCATTTCAATTTCAACTACTCTCCTGGTATGCTGAACCATCATAATAAAAATTTTATCAAATCTTTTTCAAGCAGTAAAAGAGCAAGAAAAGAGAAACAGGATGTGTTATTGGACAACAAGCTTTAGAGCCAGGATAACTAACCAAATTAATAGACAAAGATGGTTAAAGTTGAGAACTGATAATATATAAATAACTCAGACCTTCTCCTTTTGACCGAGTCTGTAAAGGACATCGCCAGCTTTTGAGTAGAATTTGCTGTTTTTTGTCACCCTCTCATCCTGTCCACTCAAAGCTTTGATCAAAAGTGGGGCAGCTGCGGCAGCATCTCTATCATACACAAACCTCACAAAACCCAAGTGGGCAGCAGCATAGGAATTGTGTGCATCCAACTTCAGAACCTGTTAGATCGTAGATGTATAATAACAGATGGCCGCAGAAAATGCCAAAACCTTTTTCATTTCATAGACAATCAAAGTAATATATTATGATAATCCCTATATACCTATATATATAATATACTCAGGTGATGTTCAGTTCAAAGCACACTGTTCCTGTGGTTGAATTTTTGCTTTGAATTATAATTCTTGAGCAAGTTTTAACATTTCGGATAGTTCTAGGTATTCTTCATAAAAGAGTATCTTCTATGAACTCAATGCAAATTAAAAACTGAAAACATTATAAGTTACTTTTCTCAAATGATAAACACCAATAGTTTTAATTAACCAATATTCAAAAGGCTGCAATTTAGTGAGGATGTTTCGTATAGCGATGTAGTTTACCTCTTCAAATGTTTGTCTAGCTTTTTCCTTCGAACTTTGTTTTCTTTCATTGTAGCAGTATGCAGTACCAAGTTGATTCATTATTTCTATGTGATCCGGATATTTATTAAGCAGAACTTCCCATTGTCTCACAACCTGTCCCATTTTACCTATAAAACAAGAGAAACTATTAACATTTCTGCGGTAGAACAAGGGGTGGGATGGAAGCAGTATTTCATAATCACTCAACTAACACCCTAGGTGTATCAGCTGTTTGTTTGTCATCATTGCACAACTAAAGCCTTGCAAACACTGATTTATAAATCAGTGCTTGCAAATATCAAACGCATATTTATTTTTGTCTCCTGAATATAATATTATGTGTAATAAATAACACATCTATCCGTCTTTATTTTCATTCCCTATCACAGGTGGTAATGGTGTCAAGTGTAATAGCTGTCAGTGTCATCACTTAAACAGTGTATCATGTGTGAGTGAGAACCACTTTAAAAATCTATGATTATACTTATATTATGAAATCTTCAATACTCACTGGGCTAATAAATCACTTAGTATGATATTCATTTATTCCAAATGAGTATTATGACGAACTTTGAGAGGAAACAAAGCTTTTGTCACCTTTCTTAGTTCACTCACCGAAGAATCTGAGATACTCCGCCCTAAGAGTGCTGATAATGATCTCAGCTGTAGCTGAAATATCCGGACACTGCAGAGCAAGGTTCAGGATGTTGATTGCTTCCTGGAGAATTTCGTTACTCCGCTGTTTCTCAGCGAGCCCATGAGTTGCCAGAGCCAACATATAATGGACTTGAGCACTTTTCGCATTAGACTTGACGAGAGTTTTGTAAAAATTGACTGCTTGTTGCAAGGTGTCTGTACTCTGAAGTGTACATAAAACAAAGCAGTAGCAGTACTTAAAATATTAATGAAGTAAAATTATCCAGCATATTGTTTGGTAGTTTGGCGGGTTTTTTGTTGCATATCATCAACATTTTGGATTTAAAGTTCGGAGGTGTACATCAAACCACAGCCAACCCCTTATGGTGTTTGGGATGGTGATCATTAAGTGCTGGCTGTGCATCACACAGGTTACACAAAGGGAGAAACTACATTATACTCAAGAATACATTACAGTTTATGGCATCACTACCTCTTAGATACAGAGAGATCGACTATGACATAGTTTGCCTGCATGCGGAATTGTTTCCCCTTTCCTGATAAGCCGTAGGAGTTTTCTCTGAATCAGTTCGTAGAGGGGAGTAATTCTGAATGCAAGCAAATTGGATCATACTTGATCTAGTGTGCAGATATGACATCGAACATGTGGACCGGATATATCAGACTCACATTGACCTCTGATTGCCCTGAACGCCTTGGTGACTAGATGACGTCTCAAGCTCAACTTTTTTTATGCTTGTAAGTCTGGCATATTCTGGGCTACATGCTATCTCTATAATTCTGTTTCCAAATAATTGCTATGTGGCTTTCAAAAACTTGTCCATCAACACCCTTTGTGAAGCTCATGCAAGTTAATGTCTTAAACTATCAGAAAATCAAGATAAGTATCTTCTCTCCTCGGGACAGACAAAACAGGCTAGAATGAAACCCTAGCAAGAAAGGTATTTTTCTTGGGTCCCAAAACTACCCGTCACAGCATCGTCGGTATTGTCTGCTAAAAACATTCGATATAATGATCCTTGCAACTTTTTGCACTCTGCTGTACCTATTATTATGGTGAAGAAGAATATGTGGAGAAAACTCACCTCAAGATATTTTGCACCAGCTCTTATATCAGATGCTATTGTTCTGTCATACTGACTATAATGGATTTCTGATAGCCAGGTGAAATTCTTTTGCAGATATATTTCTTCTGCCTTTTCATCCATTTTTGATGTGAGCTGAGTGAAGTTGGATCCAATATCACTGGATAAGTTCTTCTCACTTGATCCTTGTTTTACTCCACCATTGAACTCTTAAATCAGCACATTATATGGATAAGATGATACTGCGCTCTTCACAAAACACTACATTGTCTAAGCAATATATGTGACAGTTTCATCTTATTCCCGCAATTTTTCTTGAGACTACTAAACTACCAATATAGGATCATCGAACAATACATATAGCTGACTCCCAAGTACGGAAACCTCAATAAAAAGTGCAATAACAATCGTAATTTGGTAGTATACAATATAGCAGTCACTAATGCATTACCACTATAAATTTGTATATCCTCATCCATATACTGTTTGTCTGATTTTTGTAACAGATGTAGGAGTTTGAGACACATGAGAGCTATGTACGGGGGTGTAGTGTTACACATACCCACTGCTATATACCTTCATATCAATGCACATACCCAATCCTGAATTCTTATTGAGCAAGAGTCCAAGTATCACAGCTACGCAGCTCACAGCAACACCAACAGCATATGAACCATAAACAAACCATGTGCTAGATTCACGTTTTATTCCTGGAGCATCCTGCCTTTTAACTGGTTTCCCCCTCTTTGTTGGCCCCATTTCAGTTTCACGCTCGTTTGATCAGCTAACTTCTGTGCCTATAAATAAAGGGAAGATACTGATCCAATTTAAATACATGAGAGATTCAGAGATAAGGTATGTCTCTATTAATGCTACTTGGTATTTGCTGTACAGCTCTATGTTAGCATGTAGTCCGCAGAAACTGATATAAGTTACCAGTTATATTTTATTTGTTTTTCGACTTAAACCATAAATCACTGATATCAGTTAAATCCATAGACAATGTTATTAAGTCCATCACTTATTGAAGATGCTCCTGTAAATTTTACCTTTGTCTCAGTGTAGAGTGTCCAATTGGTCCAATACTGAATATTCGCATACAATACAACTGAATATTCCCACACTCTATCGTCCAATACTGATGTGTCTGTAACAAAGTAAAGTAAAGCATTATAGGTATAGTATAAAGCTTCATATCTTTAACAGCGATTGACCTGCTCCAGATAAGTCCTTGAAGGGTTATCCTGATAATGCAGACATAGCCAGTGTCATGATATTATGTACCAGACTGAAAGGTGAATTAAAATAAGGAGGCCGTAGCAGTATTTTCTTGATTTGTATCTGGTATACTATGTATATCAGCAAAAAATACATCTTTTCTGCTTATAAGTCCAGAACGTGGAAGAATAACGAATTTAGGAATAGTGGTGATATTAGACTGCTCGTACAATTAGGCTTCAGCACAAAATCATTGTGAGCTTGACTGGTGGCAACTAAGTGTGGCTAGATCCTAGTGGCGGAGAAACTTTAGTCAATGAGCTCACAAGGCACGCTGAGTTCGATGTGGTCATGTATGTCAGAAATCTTTCTTTTTCACTTCCGTAGTGATTTTTTCTCAAGTTAGTTTTTTGTATGGAGCCAGGAAAGTGATTCTTTCAAAAGAATCTTTGATGTATTTGACAACATAACACCAACCAGCTTTTCTAGCGGCTATTCTATGTACCCTTATTTCTATCGGTGCAAGAGATGATGAGATCGTATGGCAACCTTGAGAAATGAAAACATCATTTTGATCTGATGCAAATTATTAGGCCTACATGGCAAGCTGGCTGATGAGATAACTTAAAACTATTCCAAACAAGTTTTTGTTACCTTTTCGAAAATGAGATAACTCCTCCATTTGACACAACACTGGATTCAAGACAGATTAGACTGACTGATACCAGTTTACATGCACAGGTCAAAGATGCATCAATTATATATTAAAAAAAGATTGTCTCCAAAAATACGTCGAGTGTCCAAAAACCATGAAAATATGTAAGAAAAAAAGGTTGTCATTTCTCTAACCAGACTGACCTTAGATTGAGAAGTTTTGTTGCCAACGAGTGGTAATCCGGCTAGCTGCCCATAACAACTTGTGTATATCAGTTGCGCAGACTTCTTCATAAGACAAGACTTATTACCTAAAGCATTGTGTTGAACGTCATGTAATCACTTTCAGCAGAACGCATACAAAATGATGTCACAAAACACCGAGGTATAGTTTAAAATTATCAGTAGTTTGAAACGAATATCATACATGACTCCTTCGACAGGACAAAGGAGTGGGATATCATCTCATCTGATTGGTGGGGTTTAGGTGTTGTACTCAGCTACTCGATGACACCAATTGATACAATATCCAAGAAATGTGATATTCCTGTCATACCTGCATGGCTTGATCTGGTCAATCATGTGTAAACATGGGAACACCCAAGTTCCAAGTGTTGGGCAAGCCAATGAAGGTTGGAGTTGTTCATTAGATTGTTTGAAAGCCCAACTTGTATGTTGCCTTGGTTGTAATGCAAATTCCATATAAACTGTTATCCTGTCTATCGCAAACCCACAGTTTGGGCTGAAATAACTGAATCTTTGCGTATATGTAGATGCAATTTGCCACAAATGAACACTTGCCTGCTGTATCTCCCTGGGACATTAAATAACACAAGGGGTACTGTTGAGTAAAGTAGTATTCAGCAAAGTACTAAATGAAAAATAAACATTGTGGCAATAAAGAAGAAATGACGAGTACATTAGACGAAAGCCAAGTTGAACATGATGGTATGCAAATATTCATAAAGTATAAAGATTACAAATATGTATTTTCTTTCTCGCTATCCAGAGCATGAAAATAATAACCTCTGTCTTATAGAACATTATTGATCTAAATTCAAATTCAACTTTTATTGGTATTAGGTTATGGTGGCTCCTGAAGATTAAAGATTGGCGGACCACACCACAACTGTATTGGAGGCATTAGCTCATTTTAAATTGGTTATTATATCAGCCTCAGAAAATATTCACAGATTGGGATCTTTGAACTGTTTGGCTTGCTCCGCTACCCTGCGCTCGTATTCTTTCCTATTTTGTCTACAAAAACCAATTGTACAGATAAATGTTGATATCCGAGTTGTCTTTCACCAATAAGATAGATTGAAGAGACAACTCCATACATTCAAGAGCCCCTTTTTTTATATATTATGTTGGAGGCTAACGACATATTAATCCCTGTTCCAAAAAAATATCTAGCTTGCAGACACATATCTTGACGTCTTCAACACAGAGAATTGTAATCATCAACAATAACTAAGCAAAATGTAAACCAAAAATGCTTAGTCATGATCACCAAAATAGGCCAAATAAATCAAACTTACACAAATATAGTATAGGCCTCAGCTTGAGCCGGATCTTTGGCATTAGGATTGTTGAGTAAGTCCTGTATGCCGAGTAGAATCTGAAAAGAACCAAACAGATATGCCAGGGTACAACAAATTATCTATTCATTCAGAAAGTAGAAAATGCCCAGTAGTAGTTTGCCAATGTACCAATGAAATAATTTCCTATTTATACACGCACCAGGAAAAAACTTCACATTTGAGTGGTTTTATTGAGGCAATAATGCAGGAGGAGTGCCCTAATGCTGGTTTTTTTTTTCGTTAGGAAAGGGGGAGAAGGTACCTGTTTGATGGTGATTGCAGGCCTCCAATCTTTCTCTTCGTCTAGTAGTGATAGGCATACAGTTCCTGAGGGATATACATTTGGATGGAATAGCGGAGGTTCAAATTTACCTGTAACAGCAAGTGGAAGGTTAGTTATCAGCATGGGTCCCATTTATCACTCTGTTACGAAGTTATTGGCCCAGCTTATGCTTGTTAACTATGTTATTACCAATTTTCAATCAGATAATATTTAAGGGCTAAACTCTCAACATTTTAAAAGTCTGTTAGCTAACTAAGAAAGAACGTAGAAGCTATGGCTGGTCCTTTCTCACAAATGACTGGCAGATAAAACTGAGGCATTCAAAAGAAATTGGTGATATCCCTGAACTTGTTGGCTAATGCAGACAATGCTGTTGTCAAAATCAAGAAGCAATCTGCTCTATTTCCTGGAAACCTCCAGAAAAGGGATTATAAAAAGTTTCTTCACTCCTTGTCCTACCTAACAGAATAACCTAACTAATACTTCTTGTTCAGAATGTGGTCAATTAACTATAACTACTTACATTTCGGTGGTGAGGAAGGATAATCATCTTTGAACAACATTCTTAATTTGTACAAACCACTCTCCCATATTGTCTAAAAGTTATAAACAGTGAAAGAGATAACACTGTTGGCTTATCATATGTCAATGTTAGTGCTGTTACATTCTCATGGTCATCCTTCGCGTGATTCTTGGATCAAAGGACTGTTAATGGATCCTGAGGTAATCACTCCGGTGAGTTTTTATAGAGATCTAATTGCAGAGTGCTCAAACAGGAGTAAAACAATCAATGAAATCCTATTATTGTCAGGGCTCTGATGGTAAGGTTAATTGACCATAACTATGTATATGGTAACTATTAGATGACTTACGCCAGGTTTACCAGGTATAGCACACTCCCAGTTCATAAGATTCAAACTTCCATCTGGATTCTTTGTAGGTCTGGCAACAAAGCCCTGAAGAAAAGGGCAACAGTGACAATAGAAATGGAGTTAAAAGTAATGTGAAAAAAACCTTAGCCTATTTCCAAGAAATATTGTGCTGTTACATGTCCCTCAACATTCTAGCACTAAAAAGATATAAACCGTCTATAACAACAAACTGAGGTTCAGGGCTAGCAAACTGAATAAAACACATATTTTCAATTGGTTTGAGAGTCAGAGCTAAGTTTGTACTGTTCATCCATGGTTTCAAACAAAAAGAAGTATACGTGAGGTACATACAAAAGGATGGTCTTTTCGCCACTGTTTTCTTTCTTCAGCTAATCGACCGAGGGCAATACCAGACATATCTGCACCAATATCACCAGCTTTTGTTTATATAATGTCTGTAACAGCTTAAAAAGATAGAAAAAACTCATCTCAGCATAAAATATTTCAACTATAAGGGCTTATACTGAATATAAGGAGCCTCAATGTAAAATCAGACAGAACAGCTATCATAAATGATACCCATTAGGGTCCTCTGAGAACTATTTTCCTAGTACATTATTCCCATCCATACTGTATAGTATTAACGGCAAACAAGGGAATATGTAGGGGGCATTCTGTATCAGTGGGTGTAGGCATGGAGCATGTGTTCATACGCTCCGACTTGTAGACAAGAGGGGGCAATGGAACCACCGTAATCATGACACAGTAGACATTTCTTGAAGCTTCATGCTGATGATATCAATTGCTATACTCTATGCTGTTTTACATCAGGCCCTGAAGGTAGGCTATTAGCATATGAAGGCCTCTGCCGCAGAATACGATTAATATGGCACAATTCTGGAGCGTACACATAATAAGGAAATCGAGTTGCTTGCGATGAATCACAACAGTACAATTTAATTAATTAGTATTAAAGCAACTGATGCAAAGAGTGATACTAATACCAAGGAGTTATGGGTTGTCTTATTCCTATTACTCCTGGCTACAACTGAGATTATCACACCTTGATTATAGTCACCTCTGTGCTACGTGTACAAATGTGAATAAATTCAGCAATGGGATGTTTTGAAGAATGCTTAAAGATGAATGCCAGTCATGTAGTGCTATAATATAGATAGATGGCCTCCAGATTAGAAAAATGTGCATATGACTAGGCCCCAAATTAATGGATAGTGAAGTTTTACACAGCAGGATATCCTCAACTTAATTTATCTAGTATTATCATTAGTTAGGCTATTATTATCCTTTCTTCTCATGAATAATAAAAGTGCATTGATTGATCATAATATATATAGACAATGAGCACTCATTGATACATATAATAACTGAAAAAGGATCAACAGCGCCACCACCAACCATCTTCTGGGCCAGAGTCAATTGATAACTTAGTCATTTAGTTTGACCAATGGGTTTAGTTCATTGTTTGACCAACTTAGAATTTATTATTTTCTTTCAGTTCAATAATTTTGAATTTTCTTCGTTTCAGATTCTCCCTGTCAGAAAAGAAATAAATGTTTTGTAAGTTACCTTCCACTGGGTTGGTTAAATACACATGTATGAGGCACACAGCTGATATTTAACAAGACTCCGTAACATCAACAAGACATTCCAAGTTTTCCTTTTCTGGTGGAAAGTTTTTGAGAAACCGCCAGAAAAAGTGCCTCATGAAAATTTGCAGGAAATGATGTAGTGAACTTGACGAGTTGTTAAACAGATATATTATTATGATCTTGGGAATTCCAATCAAAATACAGTAGAGGGGACTTTTACGTGGGCATGACTCAAACTTCCTGTGAGAACCAACAGCAAAATACACGACTCATATATCCCAGAAAGAACCACAGTTCATTACCTCACCAACTAATTCATTCCGGCATCATGCTTGAGCTTTTTGTCATATTCAGCAAGGGAGGAATCGTCTTATGGATGTTTCAGGGAGCATCCCAAGTACTCACTACCCCCGTCAATGCTTTAGTGAAAGATGTAATCCTCCAGGTAATAAAATAAATAATAATAATAGTAATAAATCTGTGTATGTCTCACCTGATGTCTCACCTGATGATTCTTAGCTCCTAGCGCCGACTTCAGCGTCGTGACTTCAGGAACGTTAAAAACTCATGAATCGTTTTACGTTTCCAGGTCATTTACCGGTAAACCAATAAGGAACAGCTTTACATCTAACCGGGGTTCGGGGCAGGGGCTGTTAACAGTGGGCAACCAGGCAGTAGACAGTTCCAGTCTTTGGCAGTTCTAACAAAAAGGAACCGGCGATAGTGCAGAGTGTTGGTAGATGGAATGAAATACTGCTGTGCATGGCGTCTGCTGGAGTGGTGTGTTGATCTAGACACATGTTCATTGATGATGTGAGGAGCATTAAAGTGGTAGGTGCGAAAGACCTGCAGTCGCCTACACTTACGGCGGTCATCCAGTGGTTGAAGGTCAAGCTTTGAGAGAAGACCTGTGGTGCTGGTTTTCCTGTCGCTGCGCCGGATGCCACAGATAAACCGGGCTGCACGACGCTGAACTGCTTGGAGTTTGGTCTCTACAGTCTGGGTAAGAGTGTCCCAAGCGCAGGAAGCATACTCGAGTACTGGTCTCACTAGCTGTTTGTAGGCGGTGGAGCGAATGTCTTCTGATGTTGTGAGGACATTACGTCGTATGAAGGCTAGGGTGGCATTTGCCTTACTAGTGATTTTGGCTATGTGTTCGTGCCAGGTTAGTTTTGAGTCAGCAAACACACCAAGGTATTTGGTGCAGTTGGTGCGGGGGATCTCGATGTTGTGGAGTTTGTAGGAGTTCTCTGATGGGCGTTTCTTCCTTGTGAAACAAATATGCTCACATTTCGAGGGATGAAACTCCATGTCCCACTGATTCTCCCACTGCTCAAGCCTGCTCAAATCATCTTGGAGTGTTTGGTGGTTGATTGCATCAGAGTATACAATTGTGTCGTCAGCAAACAATCGTACTGTTGACTTGATGTTGTCGGGCATATCATTGATGTAGTACAAGAAAAGAGTTGGGCCGATCACTGAACCCTGAGGAACTCCTGAGGTGACAGGGGAGACGTCTGACTCTTCTCCTTCAACTACAACCTTCTGGGTCCTGTTCATAAGGAAGTCATCAATCCATGATAACACTTGAAAGGACACTCCGTACGTTGCTAACTTCAGTAATAGTTTGCTGTGGTTAACTTTGTCAAAGGCTTTTGAGAAGTCCAACACACAAGCATCTGTCTCGATCCCTTTGTCAAGGTTTTTGGCGATATCATTGGCTAGTTCAATGAGTTGGCGTTCGCAACCGTGGTCTTCCCGAAAGCCGTGCTGGTTCTTGAAGAACAGTCCCTGTGACTCAGCATAAGATGTTAGTTGACTGGTGACAATATGCTCTAGAACTTTGCTGACTACACAGGTAAGACTAACAGGCCTGTAGTTGGATGGTAAGCACTTGTCCCCTTTCTTGAAGATTGGCGATATTATGGCCTTCTTCCAGTCCAGTGGAACAGACCCTTTGTCGAGTGAGAGTTGGAAAAGACTCGATAGTGGTGCGGTAAGTACGTCAGCCAGCTCTCGGAGCACCCTGGGACTAATGCCGTCTGGGCCCGTGGCCTTGTATGGGTTTAGAGTTCTAAGTTGCTTGTGGACGCCGTTAGTGGATATGGAGATATTGGGCATGACTGATTTAAGGGTCAATGTCAGGTAGTCTATTCTTGGCGTTGGCTTGGAGAAGACTGACATGAATTGCTGATTCAGCAGGTTGGCCTTCTCCTTAGCAGTGGTAGTCAGAGCACTTCCTTTCTTCAGAGGGCCTATATTAGAGACAGCAGATGAGCGTCTGTGTTTGATATAGGTCCAGAAGCGTTTTGAGATGTTTCGTTGGGATTTATCTTCTTCGGTAAACAAGCGGTGCACATAGTCGGCATGTTCTGTCCTCAGTTGCTTCTTTACTAAGGCACGATATAAAAGATACCTTGCCTCCAGACGAGGGCAACCTCTTTTCTTGACACGCTTGTAAAGTCTATTCCTGATCTTTATCAGCTTATGGAGGTCTTTTGTTATCCAGGGACAGGAATCCTTACGCTTGGGTTTCCGCCGAGGGATATAGATCTCCATAGCCTCCAGGATTAGTGTTTTGATATCAGTCCATAGTTCGTCAGGACTTGTGTGGTATTGCTGATCTATGCTGGTGAGGCGGGGTGCGAGGTATTGTGTCATACCCTGCCAATCAGCGTGTCTGTACAACCATATTTGTTACTATGTATGTGATTGTGTGTGTTTCTTTTTGTCAACAACAGTCTTACCAGCTAGAGTTGTCGAATTAACCTTGTCATGTGTTGTTAAAGTCTTTCACTTGAATTGTTATAGAAAGGAATATGTAAACATCAATTATAATACCAACAACAAAAACTAGATGGAGAGGATGTTGTTATTAGTTGCTATCTATAGTTTAGTATCTGCCTTCGTATTTACCTTCGTCGTCATAGTCTCCAGCACCAGCATCTCCTGCTGTGACTCCAGAGACTTGTTTTCTGGTAGGCATTGTTTGTTCAGGTTCATCAACAAATTTATTGCATTGAACAGCTTTTGGGCTATATGCTGGGGGGCTGCTACACAAGTAGCGTTGTTGTGTTGGTATGGTGGTACTGGCTGAAGACAGTAAGTCTTCGGTCGAGTCGACGCTGAGAGAGTAGAGGTAGGTTTAGCTTATCGAGAAGGCCTGTGGTGCTTGTAGTTCGGTCTGTCCTTTTCACACCACATATTTGTCGAGCTGCCCTTCTCTGGATAGCTTCCAGTCGACCACTGTTGGTGTTAGAAGCTGATTCCAGACGCATACTCTATCACAGGTCGCACCAGTTGTTTATAGGCAGTTGCCTTGACCTGCTCTGATGTTCTAAGAACATTGCGCCTGATGAAGCAAATTATGGAGTTTCCCTTAGCAGGGGTGCCACTGATATTGGCATTCCAGTTGGTCTTCGTGTCGAGGGTCACTCCTAAGTATTTGATACTTTGGGCCTCTGGGATCTCGGTGTTATGGAGATAGAGGGGTTTCTGTGTTGGTTGGCGTTTGCGTGAAAATTTTATTCGTTGACACTTGGATGGAACTCTATGTCCCACTCATTTTCCCACTGTTCTAATCGGTTTAGGTCACTTAGCAGTGTCTGATGATTGTCCATGCAGTTGTAAAGGATCATGTCGTCAGCGAATAGTCTGACAATGGATCCAACATTGACTGGAAGGTCATTAATATAAAAGAGGAATATTGAGGGACCAGTTACTGAGCCCTGCGGCACTCCGGAAGTAACCAGAGATTCTGAAGATTCCTCTCCGTCCACAACAACCTTCTGTGTCCTTCCTGTAAGGAAGTCATCTATCCATGTGGTCAGTTGGTAATTGACGCCATACCTCGCTAGTTTCAGCAGTAGCTTAGTAGTATAACTGAGCTGAGACTCCTCTCCACTTGAATCAAGGAGTAACTCCTTGGTTCTACTCCACTGGTAGAGGGTGGTATGGTGGTACCACTGTGTCAAAATAGTCCAATATATAAATGTGTGTGTATATAGTATTTAATATTAAAGGGATAATACACTTCTGATCTCTGTTTGGCAGCCAATGGAGCACAGATAAATGTAAGTACATACATAAACTCCTTACTTGTAATTCAAAACCCCTTGTTCTGCTCAAATGTGCATTCTAAATTGTAGTTGTGCATCTCCAACAAGAAATAAGACAACTAACAGAATTGCTTGTGAACTGAAAAAAACTGATTTTGTGAGCAGTTGTGTGCTCCTACCTCTTGGTCAGTGTTTCAATTATACAGATACTCATGAGTACGCATGTGCAATAATGATGAGCAGAACAAGGGGTTTTGAATTACAAATAAGGAGTTTATGTATGTACATACATTTTTCTGTGCTCCATTGGCTGCCAAACAGAGATCAGACGTGTATTATCCCTTTAAATAGACAAGTATGTTCAAGAATTGATCTACACTTCTTTGTCAGTTCTGGATATTATATATTGCTATGATCTTTGCCTTGATTCTTGCGGCTAATAGCGGCTCTTTCATTCATCTCGCTACATCTTAACATTTTCATGTCTTTCTTTTAGGAAAAAACAGGGAATTCCTTATTCAAGCACGATAAGTTGGGACTGAAGTATAGACTGGACAACGAGTTCGAGCTGGTGTTTGTTGTAAGTTTTCATTTTCTTCAACAGTGGCTACGCTCATAATATTGTCAAATCTTTGTGCTTTGTCAGTTTCTCACCGATTAGAGTTGTTTTCAAATAAGTTATGATGTCCTCAGTTCACCGATGACCAACCTTGACTAGGTTTAAGGCAAGTTGAGTAATTATAACTTGTTTCTCAGGTGGCATATCAAGCAGAGCTAGCATTATCATATGTGGACAAGTTACTATCTGATATACAACTCGAGTTCAGGGACAAGTATAAAAATGATCTACAGGCTGGTAACTTTTATCGATCCTTCAACTTCTCTGATGACTTCACTAAAATACTGAAGAGTGTGGAGGCTGCTGATCGTGAGCAGGCTGCCAAACCGAAGTGAGTTGTCATCCTTTTAGAACATCTTAAAGATATCTATATTCATGAGTAAAGAAAACAATAACATAAAATGTTAGATAATGCCATGATAATGTTTCCTTGGTTACCATTGTCTGGTTTATACTGACCGATGGAGTAACACTTGATGTGATGTTTCGAAGACCCATATTTGGTCAAAAATTAATTCTAATCTTTTTAATGCCTTGCATCTCTACACTTTTCTCAGAGAGATGAGGAAATTTAGTCAGTCAGCCAAATCTCAGAAAACTGTGGGATCGATGATTATTGATCCTAAGAAAAAACAAGCTGAAAAATTATCTAGTCAAAATAAAAGTGCCAAAGGAAAGGAGAATAGAGCTCCCGCAGAGGAAGTTCAAACTGGAAGTAATGGTATGTGATCAGATAGCAGTCAATAATTTCTTCCTACCAAAACAGGCAGAATGTTCTATTAATATATATATGCAATTATATTTTGGTAGTGGCATGTCAGTCCTTAGATGGATGTTCAAAATAACTCGGCCAACTTATTATGATAATATCTGTATATTCCGTCCAGTTGTCCTCAATATTAGGGATTAAGAGAAAATGTACATGAGTAATAAGCGTTATACTATGACCAAGCTCATGCTTCTATGTTCATATTCATGTGTACAGCTTGAATTCTCTTTTGGTATTAGTGAATGTTCTATGTGATAGTTAGTTGGTTTCTTTCTCTCAGTAGGAAAGATTAGGAATTTTTATATCTCATGTCACTGATATATCATGTTGTGATGTACTACCATGTATTTCAGATGATCTGACATCCAGTGGATCAGGAAACGAAAGTCCGACAACAGATATAGATTCTGTTGAGAAGCGAAGACAAGAGTTCTTTGCCAAAAAGATGGGCAAGGCAAAACCTGCTGCTATGAAAACGTAAGGCCTTTCACCTATCATTTACCACATCTCCATATTGTTGCACTGGAGGTCAGCAGCTATCAATGAGTAAAGTAGTTGCCCTAACTACAACTTAATCCAGCCATGTGCAAAAAAACATGTCTTCCCATCTCTTTGATTTTTGTTTATACTCATAAATTATGCTAACAGAAGCATTAATCTATTGTCCATCATATTATTACTGCAAATTTACATGTATTTTTAGCAAAACTGAAACAACCCCTAAGAAGAAAGGCAAGGAGAGCCGGGTTTGGGATCTTGGTGGTTCTAATAAGGATGCAGCAAATCTTGATATCTTCAACACCTCTGATGATAAAGACAAGGTCAATGTGGCTGCCAGCGAGGTTGGTATTGCTCATTGAACTAAGTGCCAATAACTATGTGTGGACTTGATAGTTTGTAAAGTTTATCATTTTCACATGATTGAATTGGCTGTGTGTGTATCCTTTTTAACCCAAGTTTCTCTGAGAATAATTTATCATTTTGATGAGCAAACCCTTCCTCTAAGTTTTTAAAGTTCATCGTTGCACTATGCGCTTGAAGTTTTACACCAAAAGACTCATAAGATGATATTTGCTTGTCAATTACAGATGAAGCTGAGGGGCCAGATGTCTGGTAATCTCAAGGATTTAGACACAGAGTCTGAAGGTGAATATGAGGATGAGGAGGAGACAACCGATAACAAAGCTGCAGAAAGGTAAATATTTTCACCTAAATTGCTGTGAGAAGTGCTGTTGACAACAACAAATATTTCAGTCTGGTTTTGTATGTAACATGTCAACAGTAAGCGGTCAGCGATTACGCCATCTTTGCATAACCAACCAGCATAACTATTAGCTGGCTTGTGTATGAGGGCATTATATTACAATTCGTTATAATATTGAATTGAATTATGTTAGTGCATTCTTACCATGAATAACTTCCTACTGGCTATAGTATGGACACATTTAACACAGTGCACAATGCCATTTTGTCACCATACGCTATGAAGTTGAGTAACTTTGTAGTGGTGAATTCCTTCCCAGTTTACATTTCTCATATGTTTGTAGTGATGCTAATCGGTCCGGTGGATTGTTTGGAATATTCAAGTCCTTGTCTATGAGTAAGACTCTCACCAAAGAGTCGGTTGGTCCTGCTTTGGAGAAGATGAAAGACCACCTCATCTGTGAGTATGAAATAGCCATTAGCCTTGTCTTTTCTTACTGCTGTCTCATGGTGATTTGTAGAGTCAATCTGTCCTTCGCTATTTTATTCATAACAAGTTATTTTTTATTTAGCTAAGAATGTAGCTGCTGATATTGCTGTAAAGCTGTGTGATTCTGTTGCTATGAAGCTGGAAGGAAAAGTTCTGAGCACCTTCAGTGGTAAGTTTACCATCATTCTTAGAAAATAGTTCAGGCAATTTTCCCTCACATTCACTTTTTGTATTACTCTACAAGTTGATTACTGATCACTGTAACAGGCTCAATACTATGGTTAGGATTGTTAGAATAACCTCATGTCGTATGCATTTTCAGGGGTTGCCTCGACTGTTCGTGCTACCCTCCAGGAGTCTTGCGTACAAATTCTCTCTCCAAAAAGACGTATTGACATTCTTAGAGATGCTATGGATGCTAGACAGAAAGGACAACCTTACTGTATTACATTCTGTGGTGTTAACGGAGTCGGCAAATCTACAAACCTTTCTAAGGTATGATAAGATTCAAGCGTATTTAATGACCTTGGTCTGAATCAGCTTAGCATTTCCTTCTATATACCCTTGATTGATGTATCCAGAAAAAATTATGTGTTTGAAGATTGAATGACAAACAAATGCTTCGAAAGAAATGTATGTTTTTTGTATTTATCTTCGATTTATTGTTCATGTTGTACTTATGGCATATATTCAGGCCCAATTTTTTATTTCATTCCAGGTAGCATTCTGGTTGATAGAGAATGGTTTGACTGTGCTGATAGCTGCCTGTGATACATTCAGAGCTGGTGCAGTGGAGCAACTTAGAACTCATAAGACTAAACTCAATACCATACATAGCGGTAAACGAATGGTTGAGCTATATGAGAAAGGATACGACAAAGATGCTGCCTCCGTTGCTATGTCAGCAATCGCTCACGGTACGTATATGGGGGGGACAAAAATATTTTTACAAAATATTGATGAGATTCTTTGATCGATACCCCCATGAGAATAGTATTATGTGTTCAACTAAATGGTTTAAACTTGATTGATATTATATGCTAGAATTTTTGGGTTTCAAACCTTTTATTTGGTTACATTATTGGCAATATTATTCTTTCAGCTCGTGATACAAAGATTGATGTCGTCCTTGTTGATACAGCTGGTAGAATGCAGGACAACGAGCCACTGATGAGATCTTTGGCCAAGGTATATTATTTTACGGATATATTTTTAGTTATTTTAGTTATCTTCTCTTTGAGCATGTTGTCAAAGAGAGAATAACCCATTACTCACGTTGACTATCATCATAATGTAATTTTTGATTTATCTATGCTCCATGTGATCAAATTAAATGTTGTTGGTTGTTGGATGGGTGGGAATGTAACACAAACACATGACCACATTTTGATACATCAATTAAGCAACTGAACTCTTGATCAAGGTAATCAATTATGTAATTAATCAATTATGTATTACAGCTGATAAAAGTGAACCAGCCAGACCTTGTGTTATTTGTTGGAGAGGCTCTGGTCGGTAATGAAGCCGTAGATCAGCTTGTCAAGTTTAATCAGGCATTGGCTGACCACTCACAGCAGGAGAATCCTCATCTTATAGATGGCATTGTGCTCACTAAGTTTGATACCATCGATGATAAGGTAACAACAATATTACAAATATGAATTCTTTACTGCAGCAAATATTTTATGCAAACACTACACTACATGTGCATCAGTATTCGGATATTGCATTTTTGTTGTGGATCTTTCGAGGTATTGTGGGATTTGAACTGCAATGGTGTAATTCTCAGGCATAAATGAATAATGGGCAAAACTTTAGGGTCATCTTATGTGCTCTTTATTTCAATCTATTCTTTGTCATTTGCAGGTGGGTGCTGCCATCTCGATGACCTATATCACTGGACAGCCAATAGTGTTTGTTGGAACAGGTCAGACATACACTGACCTGAAAACACTCAATGCTAAGAATGTTGTTTCTGCTCTGATGAAAGCTTGATATGGGGATCCATTTATCAAATTAATCCAACGGTATAATCAGATACAATCTCGTCTATCTACCTATTATTTTCCAGTTCCGAACTGTTTTTATGTATAAGGATGTTTCTTCTAATATTATGCCTGTCTCTCACTGTTACTGCGTGAAGGTTTGCTCTTTATGATATGCCCGCCCACTATTTATTGCCCTGAACAGGACCTACTATCCTCTCCGGTGTTGAAACTTTTTCTTCGCTGCTTTCGAAATAACTCAACTAGGTTCCACAATTTTAAGTTAATTGCCCCTCAGCCTCTACTTTGAGTTTTAGTTTACCTGGCAAAGTGATATCGGCTAAGTTAATGTTAATTAACAGTGACAGGCATGGAGGCTTACATTACTCAGCCACCTCGCAGGTTTACGGGTTTTACCTCTTGAATTGTGGGTAATTATCTTGATGTGTGATCACCCATTCCACCGCCACAGTTATTTTAGTGGCTGAATATTTACTCTTGTTGAATAACCTACGTAAAGATTTTATGTTCTGATTGTTATCCAACTATATTCTATAGTGGAAGTTCAAATTATTTTATAAATTTTTATGCCAATGATTATAAAATGAGAGAAGTACCTTTTTTGTGACATCAAAATATGAGTATTCCATCGATATCTTTATAAGGCTCTGTTATGTTTGTGCAAGACAACTAAGCGCATGATTTTTGCAAATTGATCCTCAACATCATAAATCAAGAAGTAATTTCTCCTTGACGCAGTAAGTTGACAATATCCTGAGCAGTTAGCATGGGCTGACTGACAAAGGAATTCATGCGAAATGTTTAAAGAAATGCTGATAAACACCTCTTACACTGTGAAAACAATATTATATCAAACACTTCTATAGATCTGCATTCAACCAGCCTCTATACCATTGATGAAATTGCTGCCAAAACAGAACCAAAACATTGCAACGATTTGTTAAGTTTTTACATATTAAGAGTAAAACAAAATCCAATAATCTTGCCATTTGATATGCTCACTGAGTCAATCTTAAAAAAGTCACCAGGTACGCGCTGTGATATTTTGTACCTTGCAATATCACCGTTATTTGACCGACCACCTTACATTTACATTCAGGTATCAATATACATCTGTACAAGGATTACCAAATCACAAACCAGTGAAACAGCAATGAAAACTGAAATCATGTTCTACTAGTATGCATGGTAGGAGTACTGCAGATGATGTAATCATGTATATAGGTGTGATGTAAAATAATGCTGTTTATTGACAGTGGTGTACAAATACTTCACTTGTGTACTGATGCCGTGATAACTTGAACCTACATAATAATTAGCTTCATTTCTCTTGCTCTACAAATTTCAAAGCCTTTTCTTTACTTCTATTTTGTGTGTTCATTGTCATTGTGACAGATCTTTAGTTAGAGAAGCCTATCTGTTCTCTCTATATAATTGACGTCACATGTTGTGGATTGTCCAAACAGTTTTATTGTTGCTTGTAAATGTGTTGTGACCTTCATGAATTTGTCAATATGTGACACCAACTTGTGGTAAGTAGCCTACTCTGTTTTTCTTTGGATAAATCTGACAACAGCTTTCAAAGAGAGTTAATGTATTGATCATTGGTGGATGTGTGTTTACAGAGTTAAAAAGGAAAAACATTTCTGACAATTTATGGGCATATTAGGTGTGCTTGATAGGGTCAGGCCAAGTCTTTTTCTCAACGGTAAAATGGCAGATAAGCGTTAAATATACAGCACATAATGTCATTTCTTTTCAAAACACACACTGTTACTTTGTAAATTCCTTGAATATCAAATGTGTCTCGCATCTCTTGTATGCCAGAAATGGACTGTCGTTTGGTCTGATCATAGCGGTTACAGCAGAAAGTAAGAGATGGTGTGAAACTTTCTACTGTCAAAAAAGTGTGGTGCTCTGGAGCCTGATTGTATTTTGAGTATATCATGATGTCGATTCAAAAGCAGACAAAGTATTTTTCTGTTTGTACTAGAATGATATAAATATGCTGATGTAGAGCAGCGATCACGTACTTGGATTAGACCGGATCATCTGATAGCGATGTTTTGACTTTCAGGTGCTGAGATATCATACCCCCATTACTGTTGCCATTATGTTTCTTTTATAGGCAGCTTTGAAGTCAATCTCTGGATATTTAGGTGTACCTTGACAAGATATAATCGTATAATCAGCTAACCACAAGGGTTTATTATCACACCGATCTGCTACCACTGCTGTTGTCGCCTATAGATCTCAAATTGTCTCCCCATAATGTACGATACAGTGAGACGTAATATATTGACGCTCCTTTCTGTCACAATCCTCATCACAGCTGGAACGCATGCGAACTCTACCACCACTCCTCATAGAACTACCGACTACTTAGTGTCAACAACATCTAACATAAATTATACCGAACCATCAAGTAATAATGAAGAGCCGTCAACGTGGTATATAAGTGAGAGAGATGATCTGAGGGATATTTTAAGCCAGGATGTTTACCAAGAGTATCAGTGGTCCCTTCTTGAAGGTAAGTTGGTGAAGTGGAATTACTCATTACAATACAACTGGCATTCACCCTATGTTTTTTTGAAAAATTTGATCTTTGCCATGTTGCGGAAGTGAATGAATAGCTGTGGCCAAAGGACAAAGAGCACAGGTTGCTCATCATTTGAAGAGATGAACACAAGGCTTTAGCATGGCATCTTCCCCCCAAACAAAATTTCTTGTTGCTAACGAACTTGACAAACTGTAAGGAATTCTATTTCTTATATTATATTATATTATATTATATGTATGAGTTAATGCGTTGGATCAAAACGATTATTACACTACTAGTCGCATAACAAGCACAACACCGATCAAGATATTGTTTTCAAGATAAGAGAACATGATTAATGCTGAAATTCGGTTTCATTCAGTTTGGGCGTGAAGCCTGTAACATAGCCCATTACAGATACCTGAGAGCATCAAATTATCTGGCCAAGAGTATAATTACATATTTTAGGTTAAAATTCAAGTTAGATTTCGAGCATTGCTTGTGCTGTAAGTTTGTATCCTACTGTTAAGGGTCTTTCGCTGTACACTCATCATGAACGCTATAGCAGCATAGTTAGGATTTTTTGAGTGGTTGAAGTTGTGAGCCTCGGCTTAGATATCAAGGCAATAGCAATGAACTACGAATCGTGTATCATGAACTTTCAGATTGTAGACTCCCAGGCGTTTTCATTTTGTGAATTTATATGTATGTACAAGTATACTATATATATTATAATGTGTGAAACATTGTATTACATACATAGTTTCATGGTAATTTCAAAATTAATTTCCCTAATCCCCTAAGACATATTTTTGATCCAATACCCATGATGTTTCTGTCAGGGAATCTAGATCTAGATCATGCAATTTACTTCTAACTTTTGTTATATGACTCACTAATAGTCAGATTTAATGTTCAGACATGATATAGAGTTTGTTTTGTGACTGAGATTAGCCTTGTATCTTATGTCACAACATGATAGAATTCAACAAATTATCAGGATTACAATCAGGGTGTCAGCTTTAATACATCTTAAGTCATCATAAGTATCTTTTGCAGACCTGGTGGTTAGCTAGTCACGGATTGTAATGCTTGGAATCTTTCATATGTTTCTGATATAAATAAAAATAAATGTCACGGATTTAATTATATCCTGGGGTGAATAAATCAAAAAACAGTAATTAAATGTCCAATTCAATATGCAAATATTCTGCCATGCAGCTAAAATGTAAGGTTTTTGCCAACCTCTATTTCTATTACATTGGGGCAGTTCCTCAGAGCATTACCTCTGAGGAGTGCTAACTCCATACTCACCCAACCATATCATTTAGTTCTCAATTAAATTAAAAAGTTATCAGTGGCAAATAAGAGATGACGGGAATCTGACACATATCACACACCGATCAGAACTTCCATGATTTGTTATTGTACCCCCCCCCCCACATTGATCCAACCAAGAAATGTCTAACTCCTTGACCCAACTGTTTTCCCTGGTTTTTTTTCAGGTTTTTATACATTATCTGAATGGAGTTATTGGACGTACTGTGTGGCCTGTTTAAGTAATGGGATGGAAGGTTCTGTACAGCTCAGGCATAGAGCTGGTATAGAGCCATCTATAGAAGCTCGTAACTGTACACAGGATCAACCACTCTGCCCAGGTACCAAACATGGTTAACAGCATCAACACCCCAAGATATTAAAAAAATTGATGTGATTTCTCGATGACATGACTTCTCTTTCTAAAGTCTGTACTGATTCCAGACCAAAAACGTCCATAGCTCATTCAGATTCATTCTATTTGGTAATTTGTCAAAGACAAATTACCATGTGTTGACTGAAAAGCTCTGTCATATGGTCATGCATATACTGTTTAAAACTTGAATACTCTGGGGTATAAAACTGTGTATACAATGTTTAGTACGCACTCTAGGCATAGAAAAATATTTTGCTGTAACAGCTATTAAGGATATGACTTTGATCTGAAATAAAACAGGCAGCTAATTTGTCCATTCTTTCACTGATGAACATCAGTATATCAAGATAAAAAAGGATGAACAGAGTGGTTTATTTTTTGTTGTATTGCAGACATCACATATCGAGGGTTATGGTATTATAACAAAGTCGTTGGGAATTTCCTATCAGAAGTGTTTCCTGAGCCCCCGATGTATTACCCATTCAGTACCAATGAAGCAATGGAGGATGAAGAGGCCATAGCAGAGTTAGAAAAAAGATATCATCTGTATAGACTACGCTACTGTTCTCAGAAGATTAAGGAGAGTGGTGGAGCTAAATATATAGCTATGACTGTATGTACTTGGGACAGTTGTTATGCTGTTCATTAGGCTATGCAAATGAAATTACTTGGTCTCGCCCAACCTAGTGCGCTAAGGATGTGGCTGATAATGAAACGCCACTACCAGCTACTTGGGAAATTTGGGCACTTTTAAAAAAAAGTTCGACACAAAGTTATTTCCTATCAGTGGAGGTCGGGGTTATACCTAAAGGAGAATTTGTATATGATTCCATTCTTTTTGTTTGATGAAAGTCTAATTGTAAAATAACATTGATCATATTGTAGTCAGAAGGCTGTTATGGCTCAAACTACTCTGACATATTCAACTATGGTGTTGACACGAGGACTTACTCTTCCTTGAATCTGGCAAATAGGATGCAGGTTTATATTTACTCTGGTGAGTTTCTTATGTTCGAATCAATCAATCATCCTTGACATCTGACACGGATTTTGTATTTGCATTCACAATTTAAAAAATACAAATAAATTAATTATTTTGAAGAATTGGATTTTAGCGCACTACAATTATATATATTTGACCGGCTTTGTTATTATTTGTTGTAGATTGCCCAAACTACTGCCGTCAGGTAGAGGAGTCTGGGTTATGTTTGTGTTATTTCTATGTCACGCCACCAGTGTACGCTTTATCAACAGCTTCCCAAACTGATGCTATATCAATGTGTGCTCATGAAAACAGCATCATACTCCCACTAAACTACTCACAATACGCTGTGACATTCATCGATGCGCTGCTGCCTGGAAGGATCTGGCTGTCCTCCGGCCCTCGTGATGAGCTGTCATATACATGCAGGGATTTCACAGAGAATCAAACTATCGTAGAGTCTGATGAGTGTAACCCTAATGATACCTATCAAGTTCTCTGTCTCTACAATGGTATGTTTATTTAATTATTTCATTGGTTGGTTAAAATTGTTTTTGTTTTGTCTCTGACCGAAGACTGAGAAATAGTTGTGCCTTAATGGCGCAGCCGCCATATTCGACGCCAAGTTGCTCTCAGTTTTTAGGCAGGTCGGAGCGCACCTGGCCTGCCTAAAAACCGAGAGCAACTTGTAAACATAATCATCTTTATCCTGTTCAACATTTTTTTCATACTAATAGTTGGATTGTTGTACATTCGCTGTCAGCGTTTGTCTGGTTTGAGTATCATTGAGTCTGATAAAGAGACATGCTTACACTTAATCTATAATATCGTTATAATATCGGTATATGTTATGCTGTAGATGCTGTACAGTATGAGTGGACATTCTGGACTCCGTGGAGCTCATGCTCTTCAGCATGTGGTGGCGGGTTCAGAGATCAGAGGCGGTATAGGCTAGCCCCTGAGAGCCCAGGAGAAAGTGTTGTATACTCACCTCTCAATGAGGGGGATTATTCTACATGTAATGATGATGTGTGTCCCTGGTACAACAGCACCAATCACACCGGTAGGAGTTTGTGTATTTTCAGTGTTTTGTGTGGTGGATTTCAGATACCATGCTGATAGAAGGGTTTCTAACTTGAGAAGAAACTAAACTGATAGTTGTTTGGTGTTATACAGATCATCAAGTCCAGAATGTGGCTCACTTCTCTTTTTTTATTCTCCTGAAGCATGAAAGGGAAATAATTTAGCCTCTCTCTATTCAATCCATTAAATGGCTGCAACTCGATTGTAATACATATGCCGTATACATGAGATGATTTTGAAACTTCCAAAAGATGAATGTTTCTAATGGTGGTTATTATCAACTTTATGCATGTTGTAATCCATTATTGTTTTCCCTGACAGTGGCTAACCTTTATCCGAAATGGGCAGGATGCTGGCTCTCAAATAATGTGAAGTCGATATTCACTATGTACGAAGCTGAAATGATACTGGATGGGGATAAATTCAACAGAAGAGAGTTTGTTGAGAAATGTGCTATCGCGACCCAGGGTGTGGGAAATGTATATGCTGTCAGAATGCGGTTGTGTTATGCTGGTAATATATCATCGGCCTATGATTACAACAGCACTGGTGCAAGTGACCTGTGTGACAGACATGGCCGCACATCTGGAAGAGGATACGATATATATTTTCATTCAAATGGTGAGTTGTTTGGATTTGACAAATAATTTGAGGATAATTTGAGTTCCACAGTGAATTTCAGATATTTACATCAGCTTAACAGTTAGTAGGTCAATTGATGAAGAAGGTTTATTTGGACTTAAAATCTCTTTTTTTTTCGGGCGTTTTGGTGCTGAACAGATCTTATTGAATTGAATTGAGTTTATTTTTGGTAATTGTGTTAAAAACCCATTACAATTTAGGTGTGAACCTTGTCTCTCAGTTGTTAAGAAGGCAAAAAGACTTAAAACTGAGAGAGTTTGGTTTTGGTCAGTCAGCCTGTTGAAGCGACCTTGACCTTGATTACATCTGTTATTTTATTACAGCGATGGCTGATCCTCAGTGGGGAAAATACTTTACTGTGGAAAATGTCCTAGGTTCCTGTTCCCTAGCATGTGGAGGTGGATTTAAAACTGAGATTAGGAGTTGCAATAACCCACCTCCAACCGATCCTGGAACATCATGTCCTGGGGCTATCTCCAGAGAAGTAAACTGTAACACAGAACCGTGTCCGGAGGCACCTTTTGGTGAGGCATTTCAATGTTTTACTGTCTCATATCTGAATTGAGAATGTTGAATAAGAAAAGAAAGAGGGAAACGACTGTTCAAAATCTATTTTAGTCTTGTTAGTAAAAACAGGGAGCAGGGAGGATAGGTTCATGATCCTGTTTTAAATAATTAAGGAGTTATCTTAGCTTTTATTATAAGAGGGCAACTCCCTGTTCTAACAGTATTGTCTATGTTGTTTAAGCAGGGAGTTCAGTACAGTTCCATGCTCACGGGTTTAGGAAAAACTCCCTGGTTTAAGTGTTCAAATGTATGCCTGGGTTTATGATAGCCATTCATTATCAACCACATTTCCAGCAGCATCAGAATGTGGTTGACAATTAAATACTACTCCCATCAACCTGGGCAGCATTTTGAGTACTTACACTATTGTTTATACAGGAAAGGTCCCAACCATTTATATAAAAATACTTTTATTTATATGTTTATTGCTCCAACATACTCAAACATTTAAGTGAACTGTTTTGTTTTAGGATATAGCAATTTAGGATGCTACCATGCTGAGGTCACTAATGTTGTAATCCATTATCTGCTCGATGGTGCTGTCCCAGGGTCACGGAGAGATGCTGTACGTAAATGTGCTCTTGTTGCCAACTCAGAAGGTGCCCTAGTGTTTGGAGTGGTGCAGCTTGGACATTGTGTCCTCAGTAAGTGTTATCAAACTAGACAAGTTTACTCTAATACTTTTGAAGCCGTAACTGTGGGTTAATATTCACAGATGTCTAATAAAACTCTATAGAGCTGCTGAAGATTAATACCCAATTATTGACTATCCATCC
Organism: Membranipora membranacea; assembly: GCA_914767715.1. NCBI lineage: Eukaryota > Metazoa > Bryozoa > Gymnolaemata > Cheilostomatida > Membraniporidae > Membranipora > Membranipora membranacea. Next base: position 12,704,627 of record OU612065.1, on the reverse strand, counting down.
ATCCACACCAGTTTATTCATTTTGCAGTAATATTTTTCATTGTTTTCATTCACAGGTAGTAACCTCCATTGTGAATACAGCAGTCACAATGTGTCATCGCAGTGTTTCCAGGGAATGGGAAGTTCAACATCAATATCCATGTACGCTCTCCATGACGAGAATGGAAGTAAGTAACCTATATATTTAAGGCTCTGCTGAATATTATTTTGAGTACAGTGGGTAACCCGATGTCTACCCTTATGATTAAAAACTGATCGAATTACAATTCACAATTGCGGAATTTTACAGCTATACCATTGTCATATGATAACATCTGCCCTGGAGGATCTGATAAATCAGCAACTACAGAAGCACCTGATCCTGTGAGTGAAGAGCTGGAAAAACAGGTTAGTGCCGTATTCTTTTAGTCCCGTGTTTTATGTGTTGTGTTTTTTTGCCCAGAAACTGTCACAAACCTTTGATGTTGTGGAAATGTTAAGAGTCAGGATGGTGTGAAACGCGCAGGCTCAGTTTAGTATATAATTGAATTGTTGATTCTAGGTTGCTGAAATATTAGAACTTGATAGCATCAGTCCCGAACAAACCTCTGAAGCTCTTGCTACACTAGAAGACATAATCTCCAATCAAGGTTAGTAAAACAAAATCATCTATTAGCACCTGTCCAAAAGCAGCTTACCTAAAAATTGACATGTGGTTAGATGCCAGTATTTATTCAGGTTCACCCATATCATTTTGTATTATACGGCCATTGGTTGATAAAATCTTTGCTACATATCTTGCTATATAATGTTATACCATACTTTTAGATTTAACACCTCAATCAGTGAAAGCCACCACAGATCTGCTGACTGCCCTCGCTGACAGGCTAACCTTTGAACCCTCGGACCACTCAGGGTCAGCTAACAGTACTGCAGCTGTTCTTAATGAGGTGGTGAAAATAATAGATATTCTCACACAAGATGGTCAACAGGAAGCTTGGGTGAGAAAAAAATCAAGTGCTGTGCTCTTTTCAGTTATTACCACCTCAAAGAAGCCTCTGATATCACAATAATGCTTTAACAAATAATTACTAAGTAGATACACATGCGTGAATGACAAATACTCAGATGTTAAATAGCATATAAAAAATATAAAGCAATAACTGCGAGGAATCACACCGTTTTATCTACATTGATAAACATAAGAAAATTTGAAGACTGTTAGAACATTATAAGGCATTGTTGATACTCTTTTGTCAGGCCGAGTCGCAGAAATTCACCTCATTGCTGACATCCATTGAATCAATAGCTTTGAAGTCAGCCGCCATTGCTCACAGTGGAGGGACATCCAGAGTAGGTGAGAGAGAAGTGCCTTTTAATTCCGCCATTATTTTATGACAGGAGCATCGATCCCAGTTTCCAGAGTGTCTTGGTTAGCTCACACTAGATGCAGATCCATTTCCAGTATTTCAGTGTTTCAAAGGCAATGAATGTGACTGTTTTTAATCTTCTTTTTTATATTCAGGCGTATGATTTTCTTACCATTATAGCTACATTCAACGTATAGCAACAACAGGAAACAAAATGAGCTTAGCCAAAACTGGCAAGGATGAATTCTGTTTACGTAATAAAAAGTTTATGTTGGAATGGGAACCAACCCAATTTATTGTGTATTGAAAACTGATTTCCTTTTACCTACTACCTATGGACTTAATGAAATGCCACATTTAATTTTTTTGCAGCCATCTCTATTCAGCTGCTGAATCCAAGTGAGTACACATCTACTGGATATTCCCATACTGGTGATAGTGTAGGTGTTTATCTTCCTCCTGAAGTATTCTCACATCAGAACACCAGCAGTGATGGAGGACAGGTCGTGTCTATGGTGACCGTGTCTTACACAGATGTCAGTGAATTTATAGGCGAGCCAGTCATGTAAGTCATTACATTCTTAGTCAAATCTTATAGCAGTTCAGAAGATTAAGTCTGTGTCCCAAGACTTAACCACAGGTAGAGTGATTTCGTGTTAGGAAAGTTAATTTTTTTGCACATTTTTTCTTTTTCGAGGCCAACAGCATCCATGACTCCTATGACCACCAGTAGATTCATATAGCTATGGAGTTATTCAGGTCACATAATTATATAATGAATGTACAGGTATTTTTTGTGATTTAAGCAAATATTATTGTGTTATTACTAAAAAGATCAACATGAAAGTGAAGCTCAAAATTGATGGCATTCCACAATCTTTTTAGCTTTATAATCATGAAGACAAAGCAAACTGATTATTTGGCGATAAACATAAACAAAATAGCGATGGCATTATTAGAAATTCTGAACTTAGCTGTGGTCATTAATCAAAAGTCTATTGCGAAAAACAGTCCGGTGCATCTTCATCATTTGGTGAGGCTTTTCCTGGAGCATGTATGATGAGTTGCCTTGTCATGATGTCATTGGTTTTGAATACCAGGAAAAACCCGCATATCAGGTTTCGATATGTATAGGTTTACTAAATATGGCAATTTCTTGCTCAGCACAAGCCTGACGTCCCAGGAAAGCTCTGTAAATTGAGGTAGCGCTCTTTGAAGAGGTGAAATGGAGAGATTGTTTTGAGCCGAACAAAGTTGACTAACCTAAAATAACTCAGCCACCCACAAAGTTTGTTTACAAGTCGTTGGCGGGGGGGGGGGATAATTTACAATTTTATCACTGCTTGTGACAAGAAGTGGTTAAATTAAAATACAATCTAATAGCTTAACTTGAATGTATCACCTTAGTTCGCTTACACATTATTTTTCAAAAAATTATTCTGAACTAAACTTACTTAGACTGAAGCATATTGTCACCCTAACAACTGATCTACTAAAATACAGTTAGAATAGATAGTCCCACAAAACCTGATCAAATATTCTGACCCCAATAATCAAGGATGGGAATAGGAGGGTAGCTAAGAGATCTCAATTTAATATCACCATGGTATTTTGAGGGCGAAGTTGTGCTTAAAATTTCTATGGTTGCTATAATACGGATTTCTATGTTACCTAAAACTGGAGCATGGAAAGCAATGATGACTTGCAAATTATAAAAAGAAAAAAAACCATATATGTGTTGGCAGGGCAGACATGTGTCAGAACCTTTTAGTGTCAGCTTCTCAATTGTCGCTGGAACCACAAAATTATAACATCCTATATACGTTTCATTATCAACCACTTTCTTGGTTGATAATGAAATGCCTCTACCAGCATCTCGCCGCCGTTTGAGCGCTTAAACTATATATTAGTCAAAAATTTGATTACGCAAATTAGCATAGTAGCTGGAGATGAAAGCCTGCCCAGAGCAAGAGCTCATACCTTCCAAGCACTGTGGCTGGTACAAGATGGCCCGGTGTCAAGCTGGTGTGAGGAAATGAATCTATAAATTATAATTTGAATCATGGTCCATACCCGTCATGAAATTAAAAATATTTTCAGGGGCAAGCACCAAGCAAGCGTCGGAAATGTCAAAACACAATTTTAATTAATGGGCTTATTTTGTGGTGGAGTTTCCAAATTTGAAATACTATGATTGCTCATTCTTGTGAGGCAATCTGCAATGATTCATTTACTCATTCAAATAGGTGCAATAAAGAGGAGGAAATGAAACTTGTCACAGTTGCTATTTCTAACGTCAACCCCACATAATAAACTATAAATGAAAATAAGTTTCACTGACAACTATGATTGATAGGCTTTAATGACATTAAAATTTCTTCTATCGTCAATATAACAGGATTATTTAAAAAGAACTCAAAACTTACAAAAAAACGATGGTGGACATATGATTGACATGATCATAGCAACGCTTCATTGCATTGAATCCAACCCCTGATATGAAGGATATATAAGGATGGAGTGCTTTAGAAAGAAATCAGACTTCAGCTGAGTATCTTCAGCTCAACTCATCAAGCTAAAGAGATAAGGAGAAAAAAACACACTCCTATGCAGAAAGAATTACAGGTATGAACAATTGATTTATTATTATACACTTTTTATTATTTCTCTGTTCTTAATCCTTTTCTTACGTTGTCCTTTTTCCGAACACTGTATTTTTGGTTGTTAAAAGCTTTTTAAGCCTCGACACCAGCCGGGTATGTGATTAATGTATGTGGTTAAACAGCAACAACAAATAAAACTGTAATTTAAGTTAGAGTGGTGTATCAAAGTTTATTAATATTTATTTCTTTCAGAATGGAGAAGTCAGACTTTGGAATAGTTGCCGGTCTTAAGACCAAAACAAAAGCTCTCAGCTGGGGGATCGCACTTACATCAGTCGTTCTAGTCGGAGTTATCATCTCAAATGTGATGATGTATAACTATATCTTCCAACGTATCGATCAGGAGAGCAGAGAAGTAAACAACCTTAAAGTTGCTCTAGGCAATGGAGACTTCTCCTCAGAGGTGAGCTTTCTTTCAAAAAGTTTATTGGTAGCCTTATTTACTTAATATTGTAGGTGGATGCTCATTGATTTTTTAAATCAAACTAAACTATGAGATAATATAGTTAACTCCTAAGTATCATAATTTCATATACTACATTGCCTTTGTTTACAAGGCTCCATAAATTAAATAAATGTATGCATTTTTTGCAGAGAGTGAAAAGATCTTACGGAGGATATGTGTCTGAATCTCCTCAGACTGAATCTGCTTGTGCTTGTCCTGCAGGACCAGCAGGTGCCAAAGGAGAACCTGGTCAACCAGGATACCGAGGATATGCTGGCGCTAAGGGAGAGACAGGCGCACCTGGCTATGGTGCAGCTGGTTCTCCTGGACCAAAGGGAGACATGGGCGCACCTGGAGCTCCAGGAAGGGATGGAAGCCAAGGAGGTGTTGGTGCAACAGGAGCCACTGGAGTTAAGGGACATATTGGAGGTGTCGGTGCAACTGGAGCCGTTGGACTTTCAGGACAGGTTGGCGCAATGGGTAAACCTGGGTCTATGGGAGCTACCGGAATGAAGGGAGTTGCTGGCGCACAAGGTGCTCAAGGACTTCGAGGTCTTGATGGAGCAGATGGCAAAGATGGAGTTCAAGGATTACCAGGACAAGATGGTAAAGATGGACATAACGGTGCACCAGGACAGCGTGGTGAACCAGGTACACCGGGAAGGGATGGTGAAGATGGTGAAGATGGTGCCCAAGGAATGAAAGGAGATACCGGAGCCTCAGGTCTCAATGGTGTAGATGGTCTGCCAGGGCAAGCCGGCTCCCAAGGTCCAAAAGGCATGACTGGTATGCCAGGATCTCCAGGTCAGGATGGAACACAAGGTGAGAAGGGTGACAAAGGACATAATGGAGCAGCTGGTATCCCTGGAGCACCAGGTGCACCAGGTTTAGATGGTGTAGATGGAAAGGATGGTCAGCAAGGTGAGATGGGACATGTAGGTCAGCCAGGTCTTAATGGAGACATTGGACTGCCAGGACTACCAGGTATGATTGGAGATGCAGGAGCACCAGGCGAACCTGGCCTTGACGGTGAAACTGGACAACCAGGAACCCCTGGACTAATGGGAGACACTGGGCTGCAAGGTTTCGTAGGAGCTCCAGGAATGAAAGGAGATCAGGGAGCACCAGGAGCCCCAGGAACTGACGGTAGAGATGGAGTACCAGGATCACAAGGAGAAACTGGAGCTTATGGAGCTCCGGGTCAACCAGGTCTTGATGGAGTCGATGGTGCCCAGGGTATGAAGGGAGAGAGAGGGCAAATTGGTCAAGATGGTAACCAAGGCGTGCCAGGTGAACGTGGTCTTCCAGGAACTGATGGACTTGCAGGACAAAGAGGTGAAGCCGGCGCACCAGGGATGAAAGGTCACTCAGGCGCCCCAGGAGCTCCAGGAAAGGATGGCCAGAATGGAGCAGCCGGTTACCCAGGGCAGAGAGGAAAAGATGGTGATACTGGAATTCAAGGACTACCAGGCCAAAATGGAGCTTCTGGTATGAAGGGTGATAGAGGATACGCTGGAGCACCCGGTAAGGATGGTGAAGTAGGAGCTGCTGGAGCACCTGGACCACAAGGACCAAAAGGGATGAATGGTATGAAAGGAGATACTGGTTCACCAGGTACCTCTACAGGAAGCGGTCAATACAGTTTTAATTACAAAGGATATCAAGGACCCAGTTACAGAGCACCAAGTTACAGCGCACCTACACCTTCTCAAGGATACTAATAAAAACTGTGATGAAACACATAGTGATATTATTGTGCCAAAACTGCTATAAATATATTATACCGAAATTGTTATCCTGTACCACTTTATAACATGCAGCTTGCTTAGAGTTTATATACTTGTTTCTACTATTTTAGCATACTTTCTGGTTGCTCATTGCTTGTTTCTACTCAGCTTTAACTTCGCAAAACTATGTTCTACTACACAGTTCAATTTTATTCAGGATAAATGAACTTAATTCAGAAGCTGTTGAAAATAATATTGTATAATATATTTGCAAATCAATAATTTGCTAGAGAAAAGTCTTCTTGAGTCTACCAATGTTAACAATGTAATGCTTGACTATGGTAGTCTGTCTTTGAATTAATGTTAATGTTCAAATTGCAATGTTACCATATATTATGCTCAGGTCAGGGGACTCATTCCAATCTAGCCAGGAATTATTTTACTTGTGATTTGACTTTATTGGGTGCTCAGATGATGATGAAAGGTCATCGCACTGATAGTATTTAAAAAAAAAAGGATATCATCATAGAGAAATTGGTTTCTTTTGTAAAACCGGAAATATTTCATGATCAATGATTCAAAGGTTTATCAACATCAGCTGAAAACCGATGGATAACTCCACATGCTGATGTGACTCGTCCATGTATTTGGGATAAAAATAGGCATAACAGATGAGGGTAGTGCAGGGCTGATTTGTTTATGTAAGCGTCATCCACAAAATTCAAAAACCTGCTCAGAACTGCTTAGCGCTGCATTTATGGGAGAAACACTAAACATACAAAACTAATTACAAGCTTTTTAATGTTGTAGGTGAGCCGCAACTCCCAAACTCGGAATTAAAAGTTTTTACAAACCATTGCCTGCATCCCCAAAAGAAAATTAACCAATACAACATTGCAACAGGGAGTGTGTGACACCCACTCCCACACTCTTTGATATCAAGTAACTCGAGTCAATTAATTACAGTAGTTGTCCGCTCTTTTGATGAGAGATGACAATTATCAATTATGCAATTAAGTCTAAAAGCTTAGTTTCATCCTGTTACCATCCATATGTGTACAGCCTATGACTCTACACTGAATGAAAAATCGTTGTACTTGATCCCTAGATGTTTTATTCACAGAGACGAAGAGAAGCTCGAGAGTAACATTTATAACTCCAGTCGGATGAGTCAAACTGTCATCAGCTTAAAACTGGGAAGTTTGAGCTCTGATACTAGACTACAGGACGATATCAGAATATCCATACCCATCGACCTTAGTGAGAATGAGACCTACGCTAAAGACAGATCATTAGTCTGTGTGTTTTGGAATGATTCGTTAGGGTGAGCTTTGATGTAATTTAACCACTGTCGTGGTTTCAGATCTTAAATGCAGTATCTTACGAAGAGAACCCGTACCCACCAACTTTCAATTTTCTTATATTTAACAGAGATTGCATTTGAGGATATATGGTGTCAGCAGTTGGAATGTTCTGATATTGTACAAGATGAGGTTTTGAAATTAAGCCTGGCTCAAAATCATCAAATCAGCAGAATTACAATTGTAACCAATTCAGATTTGAAAACAATCCCTTTATGCCATACCCAAGCAGCATCACCTGTTGATTCACACTGAAGAACAATCCTTCCAATGCTACCTTTTTAATTTACTGATTTTTATCATTGCCACTGGTTAATGCATTTATCAACTAAATCAGCTTGATTTGTCTGTTTGCAGTCTCTGGTCTGATGATGGATGTACCACGAGGATAGCTGTTGACAATACCTCCGTGGATTGTCACTGTAATCATCTGACCAGCTTTGGTGTCTTAATGAAGTTTACTGACTATGAGGTTTCAGAAAATAATGAGAAATGGCTGAAGCACATTTTCTACATCGGCTGTGGGATATCGTTGTTTTGCCTTATTACAACATTCATCATATTTGTCTACCTTGAGTAAGTATAAATACTCGATTCTAGTTGCAGGTGAAATTAACCAGCGACTGATATCAAGGAGAAATTTCCAGTACCAACGCAGTTTACCCTTGCTACGATAACAGAAAAATGATTATTATTATTTACATTCCTCCAATAACGCAATCAAAAAGGAAAAAAAACGTGTACATCTTGCTTTTCAATCAAGAGCTGTTTACATTTATTTTAGCAATCTCAAGACAGAGCGAAAAAAGATCCATATGAACTTGATAGTGGCTCTGTGTCTGGCACAGATAACACATGTAGTCGGTATCGGCCTCACCTCTGATGCAGCCACTTGTACCACTATTGCCGTGTTGCTTCACTTTCTATACACGGCGACCTTCACATGGATGTTATGTGAAGGTATACACCTCTACCACAAAGTCATAGCTGTATTTGAAACTGAAGGGGCGTCTAAGAGAATACTGTACTATGTGATAGGATGGGGTAGGTGTATTTTTGTAGATTGTTACCTATTGTTACCTATTATATATCAAATGAGTTATATTGAGAGATAACCAAATAACCAGATAATCAAAATTAGTGGAATCTAAAATTTATTGACGACTTTTTTCCTACAGGGTACTTGAAACAAGTTGGCGACATTTTGCTTTTCCAGTTAAGCAGAACTAAAATTAACCTTGATATATGTCCTATTACAGGTGTTCCGGTTATAATTGTTGCTATATCAGTGGGAATCAGACATGACGGATATGGAAGAGATGATTTGTAAGTAGTACCTTTAGCTTTATCCAATCAGTAAAGTAGAGGACCCGCTAATTTGCTTGTAGAATTGGGAGATTTCTTCAAAGGCTAACAGGAATGTGAAACGAATTGTTACCTAAGAACATGTGACCACCATAAAAGTAAAAATTTTTTGATTCATACATCCAAAATTATGCAGATTAGCATCCTTAATTTAGCCTCACTAAGCGTAGAAAGTCTCTGTAACATATCAAGCTGTAAAATCAAGTTAACCCTCTCATTACAGCTGCTGGTTGTCGATAACGGATGTGGAAGGTAACCACGATGGGCTGATATGGGCTTTTATCGGACCGGTCTGTTTGGTAATTCTGATTAATTTTGGCATTATGGTGGCCGTGATGAGGGTTGTTGTGAGGTCTGCCGTCTCGGTGGTACCACGAGAGAAAAGAAATCTACAGACAGTTAAGTAAGTGATCAGCTACGACGTCTATCCACATGTTATACATTCAAGCCAGTTGAAATCATCATGTTTGGCGTCTTCTTGTCCATATCCTTTGCCGATACCATCATAACTGTCAAGTGACTGTTGGCTGTATTATGAATGTATATTGGTGGTACAATTTGTTTGGTACAAGTTGTTTAAATTTCTGTTTGTGTTCTATCATTGTAGGGCTGGGGTGAAGAGTGTACTGATATTGACACCGATATTGGGAGTAAACTGGGTGTTGGGATTATTAGCAGTGAACGAGAAGCTGGCTGTGTTTGAGTTCTTGTTTGTCATTATCAACTCATTACAAGGACTTCTCATATTTATCTTCCACTGTGTTGGTAGTTCTGAAGTAAGTGGTATAGAACTTGGCATGCATGTAAATGGAATACTAAGAATTCTTGAATACTCTCAAGCTGTATCATTATATATATGGAAATGAATTGTCTGTTATTATTTCAATAGTATAAAATTTCAACAAACTTGCATACCAATGTACTTCTGTCTGAGTAAAAACGAAACCATTTCATTTCAGGTACGATCAGCTCTCAAGCGGAAAAGAGATCAATCTTCCAGGTCCTTGGAGCCATCAAGTGATGATAAGAATCGCAAGAAATCACGACTCAAAGTCAGCAACTGGTTCAGAAAAAACTCTGATACAAAGAACTGGCCTCCTAACATATTCCATAGGCCTTCAAGTGGCAGTGTCTCGCCGGAACCTGTATCCAGGGGTGTGTAAACCATTAAAATGAATCACATTATAAAATCTCTGCCTTTACTGTTCTCTATTCCTACAACACACACCTTATTTAAGTGTGCTCTATGGGTTTCTTATAATGTATGGAGCCATATGAAATGGCATTCATTATCCATCTAGTTGGTAATCCAGAAGCCATTCCGTCAAAGAGGAATCTATTTGTAAAACATCTGCTCGAAGCCTTATAAGATGTCAGCTGTATAAGTATTTTAATGAAAATTATGTACACCAAGCATCTACCTGCATCTGCAACACAGATGCTTAGCAGCCTGGTCAGGCTGTCTGGGGGTGACTTGCCCAGGTTTCTAAGCTAAGCATCTGTGTTTATACTGGTCTCACAGGTTGTAAAAGTAAAAGTAAAATTGTAAAAATGAAATCATTTTGTCTCTTTTCAGATATAATAGAAGGCCTGGTGGATGGAAGACTTGGTAGGAATGTTGGGGGTTTGAGACATATGGTTGAGTCACCTCCTACACCAAATCTGTTACATGTATCAAGGGGCAAAGTGAATGGTGCATATCAGAGGGAGGATTCAACTCTTTCGAATCTATCTGCTAAACATGTCTGGCAGTATGTATCTAGTGTTCTACCTCGCCAGAGTTACCATCTCTTAAAAATTTGACTATGATAATTTCAGTGTTTGCAGAAGTAGGATGGATTATTGAATATAATTTAGGGGGCCGAACCTGCTCAGATTTACAATCGCTGATGTTGCTGTTTGGACAGATTTTCACATAACAGTAGACCTAGCGCAAGGGAAAGAAATCTTCTGAAGAGTTCCAATTACTAAACCTTGTAAGTGTCCGATGATTTTTTACTTTTTCCAGAGCTCCTCCCCAGCATACCTCATACTCAGGAGCATCAACTAAGTTCTCTATAAGCACTGTGACCACCAGTCTAGGTGATGGCAGCGATAGTGGATCACGCAGAAGTTCCGGCTCCGGAGAGGGCAGCCAGCATGACTTCTCAAACTCTTCACTCTGCTCCGACTTACATGATCAAATCTCTCAACACAAAAACTCAGCTCAGCCTTCGTCTATACATAAATATCAGGCACACCATTCCCTCAATGATCAGAAAAATGGGGTGAGTATGAAGGATTATTAGGTTTTGATTGTTGGAAACATGTGAGGACATATTTTAGTATCTGGGAATGGACAGGCCAATTTCAATGTCCACAGGAGAAGTTATTGCGAAGAAATGGTCACAAATGTCTGCATCATAGTCCAAATAAGATTTTATGGTTGGGTTGGGTATGGGCAATAGCATACTTGGTCACTTGAAGGACAGATATAACTTTTTGCTCAGTCACATGCAGAAAATCCGCCAAGAACTGTCAATCTGGAAATGATTATTTGACTGACTGTTAATTCTTTGTTTGCAGATGTATGACGAATTGGGTGACATAAATGAATTACAAGACATAGAAGACTACGAGACTTGATCCCTGATGATTTAATACCAACAGCAATCAATGCTGAATCCCTCCAAACTTTAGCTTGGTAACGACTGAGGGAAAACAGTGAACAGTCATGCATTACCTGTATACTGTTGCACCTGTTGAACTTCAGCTACCAATGCCAGTAGAGCGAAATCAAATTTACCTTGGATAAGACTGCAGCAGCAGTTAACTCAATGTACTATCATTTATCAAACCTCTCAGATCACTTCTTCATCCAAAGTTCAGGTTGAAAATTTGGCCGGTAATATAATTAGTCTGGTTGCGCCACTGTTTTACTTTTACAGTACGGTATTATGTGATATTCTGTATGTAATAACCACTGGTAGATGTTTATTTTATCTAGTCTTTTTGTATTTTGCTCAAATATGATGAGGTGTCTTTCCCAAAAAAACTATGACTGATCTGAGTCTCCATATAAAATAAGTTATTTTTGATCAATTTTTATCACTCATAATTATCATTTATACTTTTTTATATTATATTACATCTGCATAATTTCATTCATATGGATTTATTTTATCGATGCGAAGTTTGATGCTAAAATTCCTTTACATCTTCAAATTCCACTTTGTCCTTCATCGTTTCCATCACAAAATTTAATTATAATGACCAGAAATAAGCATTAGCATTAGCCAACTTCACCTGTGTTTGGGGCGGGATCATTTATCTCATTGCTGTCTTTGTTGTCAGTGTCATCTTTTTCCAAACCTGACTTTGTATCTAGCTGTGATTGTTTGTGATGCTGACTTTGCTCATTGCCTGTTACAGACGGCTCCGATGTCATATCGGGTTGATTGCTGGCCGTGTCATCAGCAACCTTACTTTCAGTGTCTGGTGTGATGTCTTCTTTTTCTTGAGCACCTTTTCTTTTGGGAATTACAGCAAAGAAAGCAGCTTTCCAGTCCTTAAGTTCATGATACTTCTGTAGTATCTCAAACACTACAGAGGAAAAGAAATGACATGTAGTTAGTTAATAACATGTATGCGAAAATCTGTACTTAGCTCTGCCAGTGCCACGAAAAAGTCAGTCAAAGACTGCCTTAGTTTTTTTCGATTTAATGAAGGCGCAAATGGCATTTGACATCAAGGTGCCAGCTCTAGTATTCATTAACTTGACAGGACTGTATTCTTTTTCCAAACAAGGCCTGGAAAGACAACCCATAGGAAACAGAGTCTCAGGATAAGACTGGGAAGATGACAATTTTCAAAAGTGCATGATACTTGATGATTGCAAGTTAAGGGAGATTTCCCATCGCTAATAATCCTCTTAGTATTTTTCAACATTTGAATGTACAGCAAGATTCAAATTTTTTCATCATTTATGATTTGACGAGTATGAACACCTAGTTGCATGGTCAGCTTCTATGCAGGACAACCCACGACAACAACCCAATTGTTCTCCATGGTCAATAAGAGAGCATTCAGGCAGCTTACCATGATCTATAGTGAGGACTTTCCTACATTTGAGATCTATATATTGTGAGATTGGAAGCTGCGCATGAGAAACTCCCTTCTCTACTGCCAGTTTATGACACATCCCCTGTAAAAGAAAATGTATATAAGTCACAGTGAGGTTAATCTTGCATCAAGAGTCAGATAAGGAAACCCATTAACAAACAATGTAACATCATTATTCCAAAAAAGATTATGACTTATTGGGGTGTGCTGTTGTACTCCAGGTTTATTGAACAATTCACAACCTTGTCGCATTTCAACACCATGCTGTGCGCAGCCCATACACTGAGTTCATTACACAAGCTTTATGTAATCATACTCTACCTTTTCTCGATTATGATCCACCAGTCCACCAATGATGTACGCCTTTCCAACTTCGAGAGTCTCAATCACATTATCAGACTCGGCCGAAAGGTATACTATGTCTTTCTTAGAGAAAACCTCATGATATGGCTGAGCTGCCCACTTAACCTGGAACAGGTAGTGATGTGTTTCAGTGTGGCAGACTCAAGTATTATGATGTATAATGGATTTAATAGAAGAGTTATTTTTTAATGTGTTTGCCTTTTTTTATGAGAATTATAGCATATTTATCTATTCAAAAGAATGTGAGCCTGGCTTCAATATAGTATCAACAGATTTCTGATTTTTACTTTATAATGATTTATTGTTTATTAACTTGCGCTGTACAGGAAAAAAATGATTGATGGGAGGTCAATTATAAATGGAATAAAATGTGGGTGATAGAGCTTTAAATTGGCGTTGGGTCAATTGGCACTAAAAATAAAGACAGATTTCTCAGAACTTGCATGCGTTTTATGTATGACCTGTCGCGTGCAACTCTTGTCAAGAGTTAATACATTTTGGGCTAAAATATTCGCTAAAGTAAGTTCAGCTATGTGGCATATAATCGTTAAATCAAGGTTCTGACTTTATGTCAGCCATGTTTGGAAATGTTGTGAAAATCGAATGTTTTGTAGAATTGATATAATTATAGCGAATGTTTCATTAGAAAATTGCAAGGAAACTTCCTCTATGCAGTAAGATAATGATGTTTCAGAAGAGGTATTTGATAATATTTTAAATTCAGCATTTGAAGTAACTTAATGGCAGGTACTGAATTACTTAATATAGAAAGGGATAACTTTCTCCGGATAATGACAGTCGACGCTGTCTGGTTAGTTTCTTCCCACCATGTTACAAACCTCATGGTTATTTTCTGATCACCGACGCAAAACTTATATTATTTTTTGGGATCCTTAGGACAATGTGAAAAAAGATAAACTGGGCCTTCACATCATATCACAGTTTAGAACTTACACAGAGCCACTTGTGTGAACAAAGTGTCCTAAGTTTCCTTCATCCAAAATGTATTATAACTGTAAAACATTATTGTTATAACTCACATCCCAGCTGTGTGTTCCGGCCAGGTTGTCGATGATATCTCTTGATTGCCCGCTGTGACTCGTAACATGGTACTGCAAAACAGAGCTCATAGTTCAATTACATGGTAAAACTTCGGAGGGACATTATTGACAGGACTAGGACTATTACTTTCATTTATTTAAGCTACTGTACTGTTGGTTCTCTTGCCATTATCGCATTTGATGTAATGATTTAGCTGCGTCATAGCCATGTTATAGTATATACTATATGAGAGTGAACCATAGCGATAGTATATGCTGAATGCTGATGAATAGTCTACATTTTGATTATAGGGTATGTTTAATCAATAATCAAGTAGAGCTGCATCTTTATACCTCAGAAGGGCTTGGTGAGAACAACTCCTAAATAATATACCCAGGAAAATTTACCATTTGCTGGTTGGTAATTATTCTACCGTTTTCTTATTGGAAGCACATGATATTCCAATAACATTATCTATAATACACTAGTGGCTTACCTTAAACGGTTGCTCTGCCCTCCGGTTGATAGCATAGCAATGCTGAAGCTGCTTTACCAACTTCTTTATGTCATTCTCCGACATAAACTCTTCAAATGAGCAATCAACAACAATATTTATATCTACAGGTTGTTTTGGGTCTTTGCGTAGATGCTTGCGAGTAGGAGGAAGGACCTCACCCGCTTCATATGCTTGCTTTCTTTTTTCTTTCTTCCGTGCCCTCTCCAACTTTCTGTGAACAAACATATGCAAGTGAGCTTATGTAATTCATTTATTGTTGTCATGGTATTCATTGTGCAAAGAAAACCGCTGTCAAGTTGTTATACCAGAGGTTAAGAACATAAGGTCCCTGCAGTTATAAGCTCTGTCACCAAGAATCAAATTGTAAATGGGGTGTCACTAACAAAATGTCATAGCTCTGAGCTCCGGATTTGAACTTTATCAGGACTGATGCCGACACCCTCACAATCATTCAACATTAGAACATGTACAAATTGTTTTATATATTTATGACAACTCCTCTACGTTTTACAATGGAATACCCAACTGTAACGTCTGTAATGGATTGGGAGAATTGAATTATTTCACAAACTTGTTACAAACTGCATCTCCTCACCTTCTCTCAGGGCGGAATTTCAGCTTCATTTCCAATTTCTTTAGTTTCCTAAGTTTGTTTTTTGATAACTGTGGTGCAGTTTCACATGCTTCAGCGTTTTCTTGCTGGCCAACACAGGCTCTTGTACCTCCGTCAGTAGAATTATTTTGGCTGTCATCTTCCATCTCTCCTACTCACTGGAGTAAATCACTGGAATAATAAAAGTAGTTACAGAGGCAATACGATTGAACTTGATCTAATTCTGAACCAACACTTAAAGTAAAAGAAAAATGTAGATGGCTAATTTCTTCTGCTTGCGTTTTTCTCTGACTAACACTAATTAAGTGTGTAGATCTTATACCTAGATATGTAATCTTCTTCGCTACTGTTGGGACCTACTGCTTCATTATTCTGTTGCAAACAATTTCCTGTTCTGATTCAGTGCATTTCTGGAGGTTTGGCACAACAATAACACAGGGATTTCGCATGCTGATGTTGTGCCATAATCATCATTTATGGTAATCACTGAGGAACCAACATAAAAGATAATTAGCACTCAGCATAATTTTGACGAAAGCTATGTTACAGTCTCATTGGATTAAGGTAAGTTATAGAGGGACATGTAGGATCGCAATAAATCACTTTTGTGTGGCCTGCTGATATAACCGGAATTCTATATCATATAACAAGAATCTTTAGTTGGAAGCATAACATGGACCAAAGTTTTGCATCTTTCAGCTATTTCATACTGAATATCGAAGTTTCCTAGATGCTTCGGGATGCAAAATCAGACTGCTGACTTAACCTACTAGAAATATCTCTTGTCAGTAAATAAGAGAAAAAATTACAACTCTCCTCACATTAAGAAGGGCGTCGAATATCCCATAGACCATACAACAAGCTTTTCCGTACAGATTTGGGACTTTCACCAGTGATGAGTATTTACCAAGTGTGGGTGTAAATACAGCAGGGGCATTTTTGTGCTACCAGCATCAAAAAGTGGATCTGAAGTACATGTGTGCAAGCCCCAAAAGCCCATTCTGCTAACGGTCATGAATAATTTCAAGACCAATACTCCCAACTTAAACAACACTATACACCAAAGGGCAGGCACCTTAGGCTCGCCAAAAAGTTTGATGATTTGGATGGCTAGAACTGGACAAAGGGCTAGGCCAAATTTAACTTATATGATTGCTAGTCCTCTGGAAAAGCAGTTTGGGTCTCACTAAATCCAGGTCCAGGTCTTTCGCTCTTATCACTTCTACACCCCAGATGTGTTCAATGCACATATCACCAGACCAACGCATAGCTTCGGCAGACGCCATAACCTGCAGTACTTTACCCCATTAACCCTGCACTATTGCGAATTCTTCTCCATAAGAACAGCCATAGAGTGGAACTGTCTACCATAAGGCAGTCGTCTCCTACAGCTTTGACACTGCCAATAAGTTAGGTTTATAGCTGCTCCTCTTATGTTTTAGATACTTGACCCGGAAACGGTATAGGAATATTAACATTCCTGATGCAATGACAGAGAGTCGGCGTTAGGAGCTGAAAATCATCAGATATCTCACCTGATGGTTTTTAGCTCCTAACGTCGACTCTTCGTCGTGACTCAGAAGCGCTTTTTTTTTATAAGCCGTAAATCGTTTCTGGGCCATGTACCAAAGACATGAGAGAAACAGCTATGAACGTAGGTGATAAAAAGTGTTGGGGATAAGAGGCTGGCTGTCTACAAGTGGTAGACAGTTCTCCTAGCTGTTTTATGAAGACAAATTGGCGATAGCGCAGAGTTTTTGGTGATGGAATCATGGAGGAATAGAAGAGTTACTGTTACTCCTTGGTGGAATGAAGTACTGATGATAGTTGTGGGGTCTGTTGGGGCCATGTGCTGATCGATAGATGCTCATTGATGATATCTGGTGACTGATAAAGGGACACATATCACACTCTCTATATCATCACCTAAAAATGTATCAGCTGATCTGGGCAACTTGCTGTAAACATGCTATTAATCCATATATATGTGTCAGATCCCCAGACAGGTCTACTCCAAAACCTGGGATTTTGGAGTAGACCTGTGGTCAGATCAAACAAAAAAGTGTGTTGACAAGGGCATATCTAATATTCTCACTTCTTTTTCCTCCTCTTCATTATCATACCTAGCAAGCAGTCTGTCGAGTGTCCCCAAAAAGTCTTGACAAGCTCTTTCAGTTTCAAATCAATCAATGATATTGATAGATAGAGCATGCTCAGCATGTCAGGCCAGGCTACACCACACCATGGTCACAGTGACAGGGTTCTACTCTTAAATATGAGTCTCTTTAAATGCTGATCTGGTCCCCAATGTTTCTTTTTCTTGTTGACTAAGAGTAAGACCCAGGCCGGTCAAACATTACCAGACACTTTGTTTTGGAGTAGACAAGTTCTGCCCATGGTCACCTTTTTCATCATCAATTGGATAGAAAGAGTGTAAGTGTGATCAGTGGGTTTAATACGTATTTGGCGCAATTATATCAGACCAATCAAAAGTCCTTTTGCTCACCTTTGACCTCTGTTTGTTCTCAGTCTACAGCTTCATTCGCTAAGGTTTTATCAAATTATTCTCAGTAAATACAACAATCAGTGGTAAGCAAAATAAAACAGTTCAAATGCTAATTTCTTGGCTTAGACAGTTCTTGATAAAGTAAAAATAGGTGTTAAAATGAAAGACTAAACCTGTTCTACAGACCAAACCTAAGTTTGAAATTTAAAACTTCCTTTTTGTAGTAGAATCTAACACCACTGATGCTTATATATTTTCATCATTGTTGTGACTGTCAATCATTTATCAAACCAATTGCAATGAATTGGATGTCAACATAAAAATATATTGTGGTGTTTTAATGATGCTTACATGAGCCACGTTGATTTTTTGGATGCTAAAATACCCAATGGTTCACACTAGGCGGCTACTTCGAAAACTACCTTTCATTCAACTGAACTTTACTGGCTATCCTTTTTGTACAAACGTGCCAGCTGTTTTGTTCAAACAATCCTAGTAGAACAAAATGAATTAGGATTACCTGCCTAACATAACCGGTTCTCTCAAAATGTACAGGTCATTTGTCTGTACTGTAACAGGTGTTGTTGCTGGTTGTGATGAACATTTGACTTCTGCACAAAGCCTGCAACATACCTGACGTCAGTCTAACCTAAGAATCCTGGATCGCGCCCATACATCATAAATAAACCAAGGAGTAAGTTCTATTACATTTGTTTGATATCTTGAAAAGAACAGGGTTCTTGTGAGTGATGCTTGTCGTTGCAGGATATTACCAACCATACACTAGCTATGACAATTCATTGCTGCCAAAGCGATGTAATGTGATCTTGCCCTAGGCCTAACTCACAGGGTTCTACATACCCGTTATTATCGAAATTCTGCAATTCTGGATACAACCCAAGTGTTAAATATGCCCTTCAGTCTTTGAAACAGATTGAGTGAATAGATAGTCAATTACTGGGCAATACACACTGCACTGCAGTCATGCTATGTCATAGAATGATCCATTATATGCAATGGTGGTCACTGTGTGGCACTCATTGTGCATACAAGTATTTCAAAGTAAGCCATATCAGAGATTTAGTTTTGACATATTTCATGGGATTTACTCTGCTGACAGTGTCCACCAGAGACCAAGATCCCATCTCATGTTTCAAAAATCTTAACTGTGTTTTGTTTTTGGATATCTAAAGCTGCAAGCAGATGACAATATTGATTTTAAACTGGAAATGAGATTGCTGGTGTTTTTTTCGTCATGGGAGTCTGAATGCATAACAAAAAGTACGCAATGATCGCCGTGATGATGGGGAGGGGAGGCATAACTTTGAAGGGTGTGTGTGCTCCGCACTGTCATGTTTGACCTGTGTAAACAATCAGACTGATCATTTCTAGGTATTTCCTCTTCTTGCTGCTCTTCTACAACTAAGGGTGAAAAGAAAGTTAGATAATATATATATCATAGAAGATGCATACATTTGACTAACCATTTCTTATCTTCAAATTGTCATGTATTTGAAATAATTTAAATCTAGTTTGTGATTTTTTTTTAGAACTTCTTTTCGGAAGGAATTTGCCTAGTAAATTATTTTAGGTTATGTTCAGGAAAAAGTGCAAATTAGGAGGCACAATCTTTGTTTCCTATATATTGCAAAAATGTTACTAGAAATGAACAGGGTACATAATCTAATATTATGCATAAAGACATTGCACTGAGGATAGAATAAAACTAAAACTTCACACTGATTGCTGAATGAAGACAACTACTTTCTTCCGACCGAACTTTGACTGGTGTTCATTGAGGCCTTGCTTGAACTGCATATATCTCACATAGTAAATAAAGCATCTCACAAAATGTAGTGAGAAGAAAAACAGTCCTTGTTTACCACCATCCTTGATGAAAGCAACCAATAAAAAAATCTTATCTTATCAATAAGGGCTAGAAATTTGCATGTCTAGTTGTGACTTGGGAAGGTCCGGTACCCTAGAGAAGGAAAAAGGAAAAGTTTAGATTTGGCGCATGCTTAATACATCTTAATTTAAAGCTAGCTTACTTGTAAACACCCTCTTAACTTTATGTAGAGTGTAGACTCCCAACACCCACCTCAAATTTAGTGCTAGCTATCATCCTAACTAACTTAACTTAACTCTAGCTAATATATGTACTCCTCTAAGGTTTTATCTAATGTAAGGGTAGTTTTTATTTATTGTTTCCTGTAACGTGACTGTATATTATACAAATAAAACTTTTTTAAATGAAGTTCATTCTGTTATTTCTCTATACTTTCCTGATTTTTTTCCGGATCAACTTGTCAAAGCCTCAAGGAAAGGTCACCCTGATGAATACTGGGTGTCTGGTCAGGTTTTGAACAGATTTTAAATAGCTTTATTTGACTGATCAAGTCATGTTGAAATATCATTCTTTGTAACCCTCTTGTACTAAGTTAACCTTGCAAAAAAAAATGGTTTGAAATTTGGTTAAGAATGGCAAAATCAATTGCTCCAATAACAAAATTAACTGCATTCATGGTACTAGTCTTTAGTTAATCCCTTGTATTTGTTGTTGGTAATTTTTTCAACACTGTCATATATGTAAGAAAAAATTGTCAATAGTTAACTTACAGAGGAAGTCTGAACTATCATCAATAGTGATTGTATTCATACAGCCTCAATGTTGCTAGTGAGCACTAGGCCACATTGTATATGTGACTTGGTGGAAATGTCGATTTCATGAATATAAGCCCTCTTTTCTCAGTTCTGAGTGCTATGCGAGATTAGTGCCGGTGGTTACCTTCCACCCTCCTTATGTTGTTTATAATTTTAAAATTTCAACACAAGTTTTATGGTTATGACTACTGTGCTGTAGCAATTTGGGTTAACTTCCCTCTACCACAGAGCACAATACTGTCTAACTCATTTCCTGTGCAAATTTGACAGGCATTTTAGCATATCACTCGCATCTTATGATCAATAAGGGATTACTCAGCATTTACACTTTCAAAAAACTTGATGGGCAATTAACCCTGCAACACTTCAGACCTTGCCTGTCTACCCCAGATATTTAGAGAAGGCTTGCTCGCTGTAATATCTTTTCAATTATAGCTGTTTGACTTAAATTAGGTCCCTGTCCTCTGGGTCACAACTGCTCTGATCAAAACTTATTTTCTCCCTCTCAACATGCTATTTGTCATACAAAATATATAAAGGATTGCTGAGAACGAGGGATTATGATTTTAAAGAGTGTAACCACGGAACGACTTTGTCATCTTCTAATACTATTGCCAAAGATTATAAATACTATTGATTTTGCCTATACAGTGATCTGTTGTCAAAGATGAATCCTGCTTTTTTTCTGTCTACTCTTGGGCACCATGATAAGGCCCATTGTTCCTACTAGATGTATATTATATGTGAAAGATAATCATCTTGACATGGAGCTTCATTCTAAGCACCTTGGAATGCACTGCGACTTGTGATCAATCAATTTTGATTGGTACCTACCTGCATTATACTGGTGCGAGACTGGTCAAAAAGCTCCAGTCTGCACTCGTGACATGAGCCGCCATTAAAACTACACAAAGTCTAGTTTATAATTGTTCATTGTGTCTATCTCAAAGTATGTGGCTATGAGACTGCCTTATCTTGAATACCAGTATGGCTTAATCCCATCTGGCTACTGCTACAGCTGTTTTAAATCCTTTATTGGGCGATGTATTTGTTTATCTACCTACACCTTCCCTCTAGTCATTGATTTGCAATTATGTATCAGGTATGTATCAGGTAACAAGATCACCTCCGAGAGCTCACCTGAAACTAATTGATTTGATAAATGCGAATCACTCTGCTGTGCTGTCTTTGATCACTCTGGTGTAGTCATCTCTGTTAGATGCGCGTACAAGTTGACTTGTCAATCCCCTAATATTTGCAATTTTCAACACAAATCTTTAAAAAATAGTTTTAGCCTCAGTCCATGCAAACAAACTTATGTGCCTGGAACTAGATACCAAACATAAATCATTATTCTAAACTGACACTGAGGACTAATCTACTATGAAAACCTGTTTTTGACCTTCTTAATTGTTTTAATTTCAAAAGCTGACATGAAAAGATAAGCGTGCTTAGGGGCTGGCACTACCAATGGATATCAGCAAGAAGGCTGTGAATTGTAGAAACTGGTAAAATTGTCAGATGTTTTATGATGTGACTTTTTCTTCAATCATTTAAAGTCTATATGCTACTCTAAAATACACCTCTCTCCTCTAGAGCAATGAACCTTGTCTGCGAAAGCTACATAGGCCTACAGCTGCCTTAAAAGTTTACCTATAGCAACACACTGGTGAAATAACTCTGTCTTTAAATGTCATGACTGATAAAACATTCAACAACTCAACTCCTCTTCTGAAGGAGCCAACTTCCCTGGAACACCCGGGTGTGCTTCGTAATTGTGTTATAGCATCAAATCTATCCGATGGAATCAGGTTTCAACTTACAGCAATCAGGGCAGAAGGTAGGAAGAAGAACAGTGAATACAGCACAGACACCCCCTTACACTGCATGTTTCATCATGCACACATATAATAGTTGTTCATTGCAACTAATCAATGATAACAGCGCCAACTTAGCTGTAGCACTGAAAATGTTATGGTGCGTGTACAATATTTTGTACCTTCAATATTTTGTAATCAGGTTTTCAGTGGTATTTTTCTATATGTAAAACCTAATTTTTTTGTTCAATGGACGATGATTGTCCATGTAGCTAAAACTAAAACACTAAAAGTACACTTGCTCTGTTTTCTCTGCTGCTCAGAGCTGTATTGGACCAATTTTTTGTACTGTCAATAAGCCTAGTGTTGTTTCATGTGTTTTTCTCTTATTTTTGAACCCATTTACATCAGGGAAGGGAGCAGCAACTACTACTTCCTCCATATCTTCATAATGATGATTATTTATTAGTCACTTTCATAGATGTAGCCTACTGCACTGCAAATGTAGTTGTGTTCAGGCATTGATTGTTATACATATTACATATATACTCTATTTTTATGGTCCATCAGCTAAGCCCTCCTTGAAGACAAACCTTGTGAAGCAGCTTACAGTGTTTCATGTCCAGAAACTTGGATAGAAGACCTTACCTCTTAGGGCAGAAGCTGAAGTACAGTTATGAAATTGTCAGTTGGCTGTAGTTTATATCATAAAGTTTTCTCTGGACCTTAGGAATCTAAGCATGATACATTTTTTACACTTTGTACCACGCCACAGGTTTCAAATCATCAATGCTTGGTTATGTTACAACATTTTGCTGGCATATTTACAGTCCTTGTCATCATCGGATGGAAATATCAGCTTATCTAAAAACGTGCATAAGTAGGTCACTGATACTATACTGGTTATTTTCAATGCTATTATAAATTGTGCGTTATGTTATATGCCGGCAAGCGATAGTAATTTATTATAAGCACTGTAATTGTTATTCAGTCGCATAGTTTGGCTTTGGCATGGTTCTGAACTAGGGAAAACAACTTTTTTCTGCTGGGGTAGGTGTTCTTGGTATTGAGGCAGATGTAAATGAGATATATGAATAGTTTTTCAGCTGTTGACACAACTGGGTTCATTCATATGAGTGATCAGCCATTTTGAAAATTTTGCTATAATAGTTTTTCTTTTTGTCTGTACTGGTGCAATATCAAGTTCTGTACCAAGTAATAGTGCAGTTACTGATGACAAGTCTATGTTTTTCTATGTTAAAGTGGCGTGGCATAAACTTCCTGTATATTCATCTCTTTTCACGATCGCTTATGATCTGTATTTGGTATACCAGTATTCATATTTTTTTGTCATCTTTCAGCGTCCGTTTTTCATTTTTAACGTTATCAGAACCAAGCATGTTTGTTTGCCAGGTGTGTACAACTGCTTTTTTAAGTGAAACCTACAGAAAGATCATCTTCCCGATATTCATACCGTTAGTTTTAAAATGTATATCAGCTTAAATTTAAGATTATGTTTCCCAATTTAGTGTGTGGTATTATACAAAAATATTCCTTTTATTTCACTTTGTATGTTTAGTGGATAAGTTGACTTACTTCATTCTTCTGCCAAGATAGTTGGCTTTCCCGTGTGACTGAGACTTGATAATGGAGAAATGAAGAGCTTTCTTTTTAAACGATCTGTCTGAAAGAGCAATCCATATTATTAGTTGACCTTCTCTCTCTTACTAGCTAACTAGTACCTACCTATACTAACATTACAACCAAGTTACTGCTGGTTACAATCTACCTATAGTTCATTGTCAGCTTCAACTCTGATTTTTGTGCATATTCATATTTTATGCAGCTCAACGCGCTGCTGCCATGTCCAACCACCGAATGGGAGTTCTCATACACACTTATGTTACAATGACCATATTTTATGGACCAAGACTTTAATTAGGTGGAGCTAAGAAGATTTCAAACTTTGTCAGAGCATTTCAAATTATATGCTGTGTCTTGGTTTCACCTATCTTTAGATGGTGAGGATGGTTTAACATAGATTAAGGTGTACGACTCAAGGGTGTTGCGGCTATAGTTTTTGATTGTGGTATTAAATATTGGCTGTATGTTATGCACACAGTTTGTTCAGTGTTGTTGTTGTACAATAAGGCTCGTTTAGTGCATTGTCTAACGATTCAGTTGAATGATTTATCAAACCACTCAGTATTCTGATAATGGTAGTTTTTCATAAGGAGCTGCTGTGGGCTTGTGTATAACGTGTAAATAATTCAGTGGTTGGCGTTCTGTTTCGGTTTGTATACATGGTAGGGCATGGTAGAGTGTTCATGTGATTTACTGCCAGAAGTTAAAGAAATGGTTGATTAATTTGTATGTCTAACAAAAGCTCACATTTATTTTTATATTTTCACGAATTCGTAGCCATAATGATGTCTTGTTTCTTTATTCAGTCCAGTTTAGTTGTTGTATAATAGTTGTTCCTGTTGCCCTAGTATTTCTGTGTTTTGCTGTCAGTCTGCGGATCTGTTTTTGACAGTAAAGTATGCTGTGGAGTGGTAGCAGTCTTCGAGTGATCACTAGACCTACTCTCGCTGTTTCAAAGACCTGTGGGTTCCATGGCACACACAAACTGTGGATTGGCCCATCAACTTTTTGTATCTGGTTGCTGTTTCAGAATGTTGATGCAAATTGAAAGCTTGTTTTCTGTTGGAACGCCGTTTTCATCTGTTCAATACATATTCTTGGGTTAATCATGAGCAGGTATGATGTTTTACTTTGAGTAAGTGGCTCACTTGATTATGTTCTACCTGCGGTGTTTCGAGTAGTTGCTTGTTGTAGTCTGTTGATGGTGCCATTTTATGAGCTAGGCCTGATGACCTGTAAAATGTGGGTTGGAAGAGACATATAGCTATCGCAATAAGAATCATAAGCTTCCTTCTGAAATCAATAACTCGCTGAGATATTTTATTTGTTGTGTTTATTGTAAGTTACTGTGTGCAATGTTCGACCATGATTGATGTACTGGTGATCTGTAATTCCATTGCAGCTGATCTAGTTTAGATTCAATATTTTGATCCTATGTAGCACTATAGCACTATAGCACTATAGCATACTCTATATATTGTTATACAACTAATGAAACTACCCATCTCGCAAACTGTGTTTGTACTTTCATATCCTTGGGAGATATCATGTACAGTTTAGTTGCGATGTCAATTACATCTCTGCACCCTGATAACAGTAAATAGTGATATGGATAGCAACCTCTATATTATGTTATGCAATTGTTGGGTGCTGCTTGGGAGATATGTGCTGATTTGCTTGCTTAGGGTTTTTTATGTCTCAATAGTATGTCAATGTTTCAAAAACGGCTTGATACTTAATTGACAGTAGCATTTCCACTTCAATTCAATAGCTTCTCTGTGAGTTAACATAATCACATTGCTATAAATCGTCTTGTTTCTAAGCTAAAGAGTCTCGTCAGTCTCAACTATTAGCTTTTTCTAATGATAAGATCTTTAAAATGATCTCATCATGACAAGTTTTTGTTTTTTTTCTGCCATACTGCTGATGATGTTATTTGACTTTATACACGCCTTTGTATGTAAACTGTGTGCAAAAGCAGAAATATATCATCACATACATTATAAACTATGGAATGTTCATTTGGTTTGTTGGGTGACTGGTATTATTGGTACAGCGCAGTATTGCTAGGATGACATTACTGTATCCTGGAACATAGTGAAACATCCCTCTGTATGGTCATGCTGGGCATAACTAACTTAATACACATTGATAGGTCATGGGACTGTATTCTTTCTTTTTTAGAACCCTTGGAAAATGGACACACTCTCTGCTACAGAAGACCATAATGTTGGTAGCACAGCTGTCAACAGTGATAAAACTGAAACAACGCCGGAAGTGGACGTACAGAACGGAGGAGTGAAAACAAGCGAATCAGATTCTCTTGAGGCCAAAGCCAAGAATGGTGTGGTGAACTAATATCAAATTAAGGGGGTACAGGCGTGTAATGCTATTTTCTGAGAAACGCAGGTTATTGACTCTGGCGAAGGCCGCAATTGAAAAGTTTGTTATAGTTCTAGTTAGAAAAGTTAGTGACATGGCAAACACTGCCTTCATGGCATGCAATGATGCATCTAGGTGGAAGAAACATTTGATCACTTTCATGTTTTACTACAACAAAATATTTTCTCAGGCACATCAGAAGATGGGACACTATCAACATGCTTAGTTTGTGGTAAGCATGACAGATCAGTTGAGTTTATACTACCTGACAGATACTGCTCACAATCATGCGCTGACAAGCACGGGTTAGTTAGTTACTCAGGTCATCGTCATTCTTTGCTGCTAGGATCAATTAAAGTGATTAAAATACTTCATTTGCATCTTATGGGTAGTCTGTACCTGGTAACTGAGTTTTTATAGTTGTAGTTCTAAGCACACATTTGTGTTAGTTTGAAGCCCTCCCCTTAATAAACAGTCATCACAATATTTGATCATTATTTGCAGCTGGCCCTAGTAGTATCACACAGAAAAAATACCTTAAAATTCAGCAAACACTGTGTCATGTTGGAGCAAAATTAGTTGGGCACTTCTATAATATGTTCTTTTTCTTCTATGACACTTTTAGTTGTGATTCTCTCTGTACATCAAACAGCTCTTCTGAGTTCGGGGATGTTGTTGATGTTGGGAATAAGAACACACCAGGCAGTAATAACCCAGCCAGTGATCAAGATCAGCCGAGAGGTCCTGGAAAGCGTAAGAAAAAGAGAGCATCATATCTCAGTGTATACGAGGAGAACTTCAGGATGGATGCTATAGACACTGGCAAAACCAATAATGTTCATAAAGGTATAGATCATGATCGGAATTCAGGTCAGCTGGCTGCCTTAAGACCTTCCCATATTTATGACAATTGTCTTTTGTGCTATCAATTAATGAGTGGAGTTTGACAGCTGGTGTTGATGCGAAATTGTTGAACATCTTGGCAAATTGTTACACGTTGAGTGCTGGTGTCTGTCCTGTATTTTGCTACCTTTTTTTTACACATTGGCTGACTTTGTAAGTCAGTACACCAGATTTAACATGCAAATGCATGCATGTGTATGATCCATAAACATATAAATACTTATTCATATGTTTATGATATGATCCTAGCACCATTACCCTCGGCGCAAATTGTAATCCTCTGCTCAAAATTGCTCAGGATCGGGAAATCAGAACCCTTTCTTCACCAATTCATTTGACTTGATGCTAAAGTTTAGTATCACAAAGTTTGTTGCCATAATCAGTGTATATTATTCTGCCAAAATTATCATTGACATAAATATCTCTTTGTCATTTCGTGATGTCACATAGCCGGGAACAATTATGAGGCTTAGGAACTGTCATTTTATTTACACCAGTGTACCATTAACCTTTGGATGCTCAACATGCCATAGTGAATCTGACTCCATAATATGACAACCCATGGCAGTTTGACGCTTGGCTAACTGTTCAATTCCCTCAAGTTGCTTGTCTCACTGTGTGGTCATCTAGATCAATTCAAAATGTACTCTAATCCCCGATCATGTCTTCTAGGTAAAAAACCGAGGACTTTTTCATGGAGAAAATATTTGACAGATGAAGCACTCAAAGAAGCACCAGAAGAGTTATTCTTTCATGAGGTAGGATATATTCTAAAGCATCAATGCGTCTAGTATTGTATCGTCTAGTATTATATCGTATAGTATTGTATCCTAGTATTGTATCCTAGTATTGTATCCTAGTATTGTGTCCTAGTATTGTGTCCTAGTATTGTATCCTAGTATTGTATCGTCTAGTATTATATCGTATAGTATTGTATCCTAATATTGTATCCTAGTATTGTATCCTAGTATTGTGTCCTAGTATTGTATCCTAGTATTGTATCGTCTAGTATTATATCGTATAGTATTGTATCCTAGTATTGTATCCTAGTATTGTATCCTAGTATTGTGTCCTAGTATTGTGTCCTAGTATTGTATCCTAGTATTGTATCGTCTAGTATTATATCGTATAGTATTGTATCCTAATATTGTATCCTAGTATTGTATCCTAATATTGTATCCTAGTATTGTATCCTAGTATTGTATCATAGTATTGTATCCTAGTATTGTATCCTAGTATTGTATCGTATATTTGTTCAGCTCCTGAGTTTGAAGAATAATCCATTACAGGAGTTGAAACTCTCCATTATTTTATTACAATGTCATGTCATAGACTATCTAAATTATCTCGGTGAAGTGATACAATCGTGTGTAATTCACATAGGGAACATGGGAAATTGGGAGGTGTACTCAAGGTGCTTCCCAAACACTTTTTTACAAGTAACAAGTAACCAAATAGCCATTAAATAGTTTTTCGGCCAAAGATTTATGTACTGCATCAGTGTACTACATTAATGACCTGTCAATATCATGAATGCAGTTGAATAACAAAAAATAGCCATGTTTGTTGTAGCCCCCTGAGACATATACGAATGAGTTTACAGTTGGCCTGAAGATGGAAGGTATCGACCCTCTCCATCCATCTGTCTACTGTGTGCTGACGGTCGTTGAGATCAAGGGACTAAGAATGCGGCTGCATTTCGATGGCTACTCAGAAGTTTATGATTTCTGGACCTACTGCTACTCAGATCAGATATTTCCCGTTGGGTGGTGTGCTGAAAATAGGAAAACTGTACTGTCCCCTAAAGGTATCAATTATTTATTTATAGCAATGCCTGGTCATCTTAGTCATTATTCATTTTCTTGCTCTTGATAAAAGTGCTTTAACATAACAATCTGAGCAAATCTACATCTAAATCTGTTTCTAATCCTTGGAATAATGTCAATATCATGGAGCTTAATCACTATCAAATTTGATATCCAGGCTAGGATGAACAGTCTAACAAAATTAATGTCTGCCTTGAACATTTCATGGGCAACTGGATTTGGTTCCATGAAATTTTACTGGGAAGCCCTGAAATTCTTGTCAAAGCGCAACTATGTTCCTTTCCTTGAACAGAGATCTTGGTTTTGAAACTCCATTTAATTTAAGTACCTCAATTGTACCCGCCCCTAATTTTCAGAATTCGACTTCGGGTCGTCACACAAAATTACTTCTGAAGATACTTCGGCCACATGAATCAATTCACTCACTGGTAATTTTTTTATTATATATACTTCATTATATTCACCGACCAATAAATAATCGATACTCGATTTCCCATCAGGAAGGAAATGAAATCAAATTATCCCAGGAGCGAATAGAGAAACCACCATTGTCTTCAATATCTGCAGACCTATATTGTTTTATCAGTTGATATTAACTGTCCCTAGTCCTCTGATCTCTACCATTCGGTCTTATGTGGTGTTACTGTGAGATAATTGCAGATAAATTTAGAGAGTCCCTTTTAATGAAACAAGATAAGCTTACATTGGAGGATCCATGTGATAGTCGTCTACCACGTTAACTTCTATTACTTGTTAACAGGTGTAGCTAAAGACACATTCAGCTGGGAGAAATATCTGGAGGTCTCCAAGTCAACTGCTGCACCACGATCATTGTTTAAAGTCTGCACCAAAGAGGTAATATTGTAGAACCCAAATATGTGCCTGGTTCTCTAGTTTATCATGCAAGATAATGATAAATGGCCACTGTTCATATTTTTGACAGGAAACATCCTCACCTAGGTGTAGAAAATACCTTCATTGAAAAAAGAACTACTGATTACTATTACCAATGAACTAAACCTAGGTTTAGTTCATTGCTATTACTACCTTGTGTAGCTCCAAAGTTGTCATTGCCTTGAGTTATGCTCAAACATTTTGAATTTTTAATGTCATTCTTACGTCCGTAAATTTGCCCTGCTGATTGTCTTTTCTGATATATTTGTATTTTTTTATATTTATTTTAACCTTTTCTTGTAGTTCACAATGATAAAACCAAAATTCCTGGCAGGCGATAGACTTGAAGCTGCTGATATAAAGAATAATAACCTAGTATGCGTGGCATCAGTCAGTGACACATATGCGGATAAGATCCTTGTTCATTTTGATGGATGGGAGGACACATATGATTACTGGTGTTCATACAACTCTGCACACATTCATCCAGTAGGCTGGTGTCAGGATAACCTGCAGATTCTCTCAGCCCCTAATGGTTATGAGGATGCTTCAAAGTTTACATGGGAAAGTTATCTGGAGGACACCAAGTCTAGGGCTGCACCAATTGGTGGTTTTCAACCTGTGAGTTTGCATTGCCACTACCTAAACTCTCTGTATTCCAAAACATGTATTGTAAAAACTTTTGGTAGCAAAAAATCTAAATGTTTTGAACCCACTGCATTTTCTTCAACCGTTATAAGGAGAGACGAATTTTTTTCTTTTTCTATTTTTTTACCATCAAATTGAACTATCTGATCTGTCGTTTCAGGTGCACCATGTTGAGTTTGAACCTGGTATGGCTCTAGAAGTGGTTGACAAACGTAATACTCTCATAGTCAGAGTAGCTGAAATACTCCAGGTGCTGGATAATAAGGTGCTCATTCACTTTGGTGGTTGGGATAATAAATATGACTACTGGGAGTATGCAGATAGTACAGATCTCCATCCAGTTGGCTGGTGTAGTAGGACAGGGCATCCTATACAAGCTCCGCTCTCACCTTTAGATATAGTCAACTACTCGGGTATCTGCCCAACTCTAGGCTGCTACGGTTATGGACACATAAAGGGAGCGAAATACTCCGGACATCACAGGTGGGTTTCATATATTTTTATATCAACTAGAACTTAATTTATCCAGCTCAATCGCCTGTGGGCAGCAAAAAATTCCCTGCTGTCAATGTCAACTCATGTTAGCAAAATGATTGAAGGCAGCTTATAAACAGTTCTGTTAATTCATAGGTAATAATTTAAAGGAATTGTGTGATCCTGCCTATTTAACAAATTATTTATCAGTTTTTGGTGACACTTTTTCAGTGCTTTTGGATGTCCGTACTCAGATATGAACTTGAACAAAGATATAGCACAGCTAGACAGACTAGGACCTGTCAAACAAGATATGCGTCACTCTGACATCTCACCAGCGTTAAACTCTCCATCTATAGCAGTCAATGGCATGAGGTAGGATAAAAATAATATTCTGCTATGAACTAAATTGGTCAACAAAAACGGCCAGCAAGTTACAAATAAGTATTTTATTAATTGAACTTATCCAGTGCTTTTGCTTCAAAGTTTTATATGCAGATCATGTAAGCTGCCTAGAATTAAAAAGCTCATTGCCAAAATTTATACATTTCTTAGCAAATGTGTGACTTCTGGGTGTGATGGCATTGGTCATGTGACTGGAAAATTTCCCACACACTTCACACTCTCAGGATGCCCCAACGCCAAACAGAATCAGAACAAGGTGATGAAAAGTCTCAGTGTGGATACTAACCAAGGATTAGCTCCACAGAAAAAGGAGAGAAAAAGAAGGTTTGTAATACTATTTGCCGTGTATTACAGCACAAACTTGTGTTTTGGGTGCTAGATCTCCGTCATGTTGTATGGGTAAAATTCTTCCTGATGCAAACTTTGATTTTGATGATTCATTCTCACATAATACCCAGAAAATGAACCAAATCCATTTACGACCAATCAACCTTGTTTTTTTTTCAATTTTTAAGTGCTTTTGTTCGAGTTTGGATTCAGCTATTGAAACCAGTGATCTAAGTAAAGACTAAAGTTTTTGCTAGCCTTTCTCACTCATATAATCGGTTATGATATTAGCTAATCAAGTATCATAGCCACAGAATCAGTTAACATGTAAGGACAGGCTTTGTCAGGCCAGCAGAGCTTGTTTAGGCAGGCTAGATACTGATGCTTTTTAGGTTAAGTCATCCACCTCTTTTTTTACCTTAGAAGATCCTCAGTTGCTGGGAGTACAGGCAAGGCTAAGCGCGGTCGTTTGAGTACCTCAGAATCTACTAGTACAGACCCCGAAGGAATAGTCATACCAAGTCATCCTCTACCATCGACCTCATTGACCAATGGGCTACTTAAACGTTCCAGATCAAAGTCTCTAAAATCACCTACACAACTGAACAACAGCTCAGATCCTTCTGCTGTCATGATGCCCCCTCCTCCACCCATCAAACAAGGTGAATGACAGGTCTTAGAAATAAAAAGCTTGCTTTTTGTCTTAGTCACAACAAGAAGAAGTGCTAGTACTCTATTGAATTTGATAAATGTCTTGCGCAAGACACTTCATTCAAATATCAAAAAGTAAAAAAATGAGTCTTCTGTACGAATAGAATCTCAGGATTAGGTTGTAAAAAGTTGAAACAACACATATTGAGATCACTCAGAATTACAACTGTATTAAATAGAGTCGTCGTCTCTTTTTTCATGAACTGACAACCTCACCAATCATGGCTCAACGCTTGAGTTTCTTGCATATTGTAGATTCCCAATCGGCTTTGCAGAGTGGCATTCACCAATCTGTGTTCTTACCAGCCCTTCCTTCTAGTCACAACAAGAAACAGCTCCCTATATGCTGGGAGAGAAATATCAAGCTGCTGCCTGGAATATCATCTGTTCGCTTTTCAGATGTACCAAAGTGGAACGTGAAGGAAGTTGCAGATTTTATTGTGAAGATTATTCCAAATCTCACCGCGACCCAAACACAGTTATTCATACAACAGGTATGAGATCATGTATATAACTTTAGACAGTATTGCAGGGTTTATCGTTTATGATGTCATGTCTCTGTGCAAATCTCTATTGTGATCACAGTTACTTCATAATGCTCCTAGTAACTGCATCAAACATGACATCACTTTCTATCAAACAGCGATTTCGTAACCTGATGATCAAAGGGTTATATGAAGCTAATTTCTCAACCATGTACAACAGTCTGATTATCTGATGAGTTTGTGTAATTACATAGGCAAACCTAAAACTTTCTTTAATGATATACATGAAATCATAATGTTGTGCATGTCTGTTGACCTTGGGTCTATATATTCATTCAGGAGATAGACGGTGCTGCTTTCTTGCTGATGAATCAGTCAGATATTACTTCCATACTAAAACTGAAGCTTGGACCAGCTCTGAAAGTCTATAACAGCATACTGGTAATTAAGAGAGGTCTTGGACATAGCAACGCATAGAAAGTTTGAGCTATAGGCTCAATAAGTTTTGTCTGTATTATGGTGGTAATGATATGATTGACGGATCATGATCCTATTTATTCAGCTATCTAATTGTGATGCTGCAGTTATTTTGGCATACACTAATATTGAAGGCAGTATGCAAGTTAATGAGTGTTAATGATGAATTTGATTTCCATTCAAAGAAGAATTTCATTGAGGATGCACCTATATATTACCATACTGTAAAATTTGCATGTTTATTTTCAGTTTATTCTCACAATGCATGCTGTATTTTTGAGATTTATTTTATCGACACACACGCTTAGTGATAGACAGTCATGTGGGCAGTTATGGTTGTTCTCTTATTATAAGGAATGTCTTTATTATATTTAGTTGTTTTGTGAAATTTTTTTGAACTTTCAAGTTACTCTGTTCCATAATTTTGGTGATTGATACATTGTATAAAATGTAAATATAGATGTATATACTGTTTTACACTGTCTAATGCATATTCTAACTGAAAACTTTGAAGATATGCCCAAACTCCACATCCTTTCTTTATATAAACGACTTTAAAATTTATGAGCGCTATAGAATGTAGATTTGGCCCATTTTAACACTTGAGATACATGACTACTTTTACATCCAAAAGTGATGTCACTAGAATTGCTTTTCACTCAGTGCTCGCACACCAAATAAACTGATTCAATGTATATAGCTATAGTGTTTATGATATACCTATTATGTAAAACTTAAAGTATAATATGGTGGTATAGCTCAGTGTCAGGTGCGTTGGACTCAGGATCATTAGTTCCTGAGTTCGAGCCCCACCGGGTGCCACTGTTTGTAGTACTACCTGATTTGGCTGTCGCGGGTCATTCACCCTAGCCGACATAGGGACGTAAACGGACCATGAGCTGCCACATTTCCAGAACCTTCTACATTAAGAAGTGGAGATTACGTCGGCAAAAAAAAATATACCAACTAACTAACCCCAGACAGTCTGCCCAGCCATGAAAGAAGGTGTTTATCGGTATTAACACCAAGCAGCGATCACCTTTTTTATAGGTAAACAGTAAGCGTGTATCACAAGTTTGATAGTCATTACGGTAGTATGGCTTGGCAGGATTCTGTGATCATTGGGCAATGCTTCACATACAAGGCTGCCTTGTGTGTAATTAGCCTGTCTTGACAAGATAGATTGGCTAGTGTCTTATAAATGCCTTTAACAGTTTATTTAGTATTATATTATAAGAAAACTTGTCAAACCATTGGGAAACCTAACCGAAAACTTATAGAAGAGTTGTGGAAAACCTCAATGTAAACAATAACAATAGAGCGCCTCCTATTGGTCGTTACGACGTGGCTTGATGCTTATATAGAAGTAAAAAGAAGGAAAATGGTTGAAGCCGACTGATAGTAGTAACAAAGTTCATCCAAGCCATCTTCGACTCCTCTAGTTAGGAGCTAGGAACTGTATAAAACATTCTATCAATGACAATATGCTGTCAATTACTCTGTTAGCTTTTTTATTCTTATCACTGCTCAGCCCTGTAACAACTGATGAACATGATCACATAGTAAGTACAAAAATGTATAGTTTAGTCTCACTCAGTTTGCTGACTTTTAATCAGGGACCAATTGGTTTGGTATGTTATTCTGTGACAGAGTTATGGAATTTGGTAACAAATGGTCACATATCCAACAGATTTTTAACTTCCTTTCACTCAAGTTGCCTAATAGCATCCAGAATAGAAGCATTAAGAAGCAGTGAAATGTATGTATGATGATGATGATGTGTACTGAAGTGAGTGAAGTGTCATTTCCTGATCACACATGACAAGATGACAGTGATGAACTATTATTCTACTACTTTATAATGACATTCAGTGATAATATTAGATTCGACTGTCTTTTTGTAGTAGCCTAGCAGGTGCTCTGTGTGTCCTCTGTCTTTAAGTTTATTTCATTATTAGTCATTATCAACCTAGGAGTTACCAACTGAACTTCACTAGCAAGACTATTTACTTTAAGATTGGTTTTCTTGACCATAGTTTGAAGAATGAACTTAAAGACCACTTTCCATCGCGATAGGTGGTGGCCTGTTGTCAACACTAAAACAATGTCCGGAACTGCCACTAAGTTAGCTAACTCAAAAATAAAAAGAGTGACCCGCAGTCTTGTCTGTGTTCTGATTTTCTTGGGAATATGTAACCTGGTGTCTCTTAATTAAAAACCAAAAGCACTATTTCATCGATCCTTGCCAAAATCAATTCACTCATATATTGATAGTTCTATGCATCTTCTGAGTAAAAGTTGGGGGAATAAATTTTCCGAAGACCAAACTGGCAATGGGCAAGGATTTGGCACAAAAATCCTCGCTTGTTCTAATTGAAAGGCTCTTTTATGCGGCATTGGCTCAGTATTATAATTTCGTAAGTACGTAAGTTGACCCTTGTTACCGAGTCACCGAAGTTAGCAAGGACAGTTTTTTATCTGATTAGATGGTATCAGGGGCGTATATTCTAAAAAATTTCACTCACTGACTTTTCAGAGATGAGCATAATAATCGGGCGCAGCCCGATCCACACGCCGTAGGCGGGGAGGGTGTGGGAGGGGCGCTTAATCGCCCTCCCACCACGGAAATTTTTGCATATCGGTAGCAAAATAGTGCAAGCAGAGAGGTATTTCAATAGCTCACTGAGCTGTTGGGTACTTTCAGAAAACAACTCAATAGCAGTAGAAGATTACGGTAAAAATGCTCCAGTTATAAAGCACCCATTTGAAAAAAAAACTGACTTTGTTGGGATTCGAACCCACAACAATCTTATTAACAGTGATTATTAGGCGAACGCTCTACACACTGAGCTATTCAGGGCCGTGAGTGCTAATATACGCCACTGGATGGTATAGACAATGAGCAGACTCAGGAGCTCCTTCAATTTAATATCACTCACACCAATGAATTTGTTACCTTTTCGCTGACACATCTGTATTTGCTTGGCAAACAAGACCCGTTGCATGCTTTGTGGATTGTGTGGGAAGTGACTGCCAGTATGGCAGTTAGACAGACTACTATTTTAAAATAGACAGGCTCTATATTGCATGCATGTATGATTCATTCATATGAAACCCCCAGTACCAAAGGCACGCTGAGATTGGTGGTCTTAGACTGTCCCGAAAAACTGAGTTGAAATTTATCATACTGGTATGTTGGATATCACTGGAAGCACACAGTACATGTACCACCAATAAAACGGTGAATACGACTTTTATCTAACCATTCAAATCACTAAATTATAGGGCTTGTTACATTCCAGTGGAGACCCTAACCTGATTCATTTATTTATCTGTATTCACCCATAAAGGTGTCTCTCTTTCTCTCAGATGAAAAATTGGCCCATTTGTGGTCAATTTCATTGAAACTAGGGCGTGCCTAGTCAATAATCTGGTCTAACAGCTGATATACTGGGAGTGGCACTTAAACCTTTTAACAATCAACTCTTGTTTTTCTTTTCTTTTTCAGTATAAAGATGAAGAAGAAGTAGTATTATGGATGAACACTGTTGGGCCTTACAATAATAGACAAGAAACATATGAGTATTATTCGCTGCCATTTTGTGCAGGACCGAAAACCTCAATAGGCCATTACCACGAAACCTTGGGGGAAGCCCTCCAAGGTACAGAGCTGGAATACAGTGGTTTTGATATAGACTTCAAAAGTGAGTAGACAACACATGCAGGTTGAAATCTGTCTCTACCAGTGCTATCTTTTGTAGCAGACATCATCAGTCTGAGTGACACTTGTTTGATCTATTTGCTTTGATGAAAACTGATAGTTGACTTTTGCCACAATGTAAACCCCTCATGCATTTTGTTTCCACACATGAATGGTTTTGGGCAGGAGGCAATCTTCCATGATCAAACACA
The DNA here is from genome assembly GCA_914767715.1 of Membranipora membranacea. Taxonomy (NCBI): domain Eukaryota; kingdom Metazoa; phylum Bryozoa; class Gymnolaemata; order Cheilostomatida; family Membraniporidae; genus Membranipora; species Membranipora membranacea. The sequence continues at coordinate 12,667,008 of OU612065.1, read as the reverse complement.
ATGTGTATCATCTGCAGGCCCTATTGACTCAAATGATGTTTTGTCTGTGTTCATAAGTTCATAAAGTTAAGTGAAAAAAAAGAACCTCAAGTACATCCGGTCAGATTTATTCATACTTATATTTTGGTTTTTTCTTGCAGAGGATGTCCCAAAAACTAAATACTGTTCAATATCTCTGGATGATACAAAATTATTTGCCCTCAATTATGCTGTCAAAAACCACTATTGGTATCAGATGTATATGGACGATTTACCTATATGGGGTAAGTCAATGACTCTGGTCTGTAAATTAATTACAAGGCAAATGTATTTCATTTAGAATGTGACGTGGAGCTTAATATCATATTGTCTTCCCAAATTCATCCCATGAGTTTGGAGATAGCTGACAGGATTTTAAATCTAGAAATGGCACTTCTTCACTCACTGTAAGGCTACAGGACATACTGAACTTTGATTCGTTGTGATTTGTTAATATCGACAGCTTAGAATGCGTTGGAAATGGTTCAAACTGAGGCTCTGTACATATCATACCTTCAATCTTTGGCTTTATTGGTGAGAACTGCTCTTTACTACATAGGCCCTCTGTTGGTTGTGCAAGTCCAGTGGTCGAGTCCACTGGGGCACATGACCACTGGACTTGCACAAGCTACAGAGATTTACCAGCTTGGTTTGTTGAAAGATTTTGCTGGTCAGGAATGAAATTAAAATGAAAATGATTTAATAGTATGAATATGATTTTTGTATAGGTATAGTTGGTGACACAAAAGATGGGGAACACCATGTGTGGACTCATAAAAAGTTGGAGATTGGATTCAATGGCCAACAGATTGTCGATGTCAATCTGACAAGTGATGATAAAGTCCACATAACCAAAGATGCACAAATCTCATTCTCCTATGAGGTAATGATTATTCTATGTATATGCTTTGGTAGTCCACAGACAACCTTGTGAGGGTTTTTCATTATAAAATATCGATATAGTCATTTGATTGCTCCTTCCTGGGGAAGGATTATTGGTCCTACGTATCTTGTAATGAAACTACTCATTGCATGACGAGGCGATAGCATTCTCAGTGTATTAATTGGAGACAAATCAGCCTAGTTTGAAGATCGTAATGTGTAAAGTTATTGTAAGAATTTGGCTAGAAATGTCTCACCGAAGAGATGGCCGTGCTAAACTTTTGACATACTGTCTTATGAAAGATGATAAAACGAATCTTTCATTCACCAGGCTTTTTGATAATTTCAATTTTATTTTGCACTCCCAGGTGATATGGAAGCCGTCCACAGTGGAGTTTGAAGATAGATTCGACAAGTATCTGGACCCAAACTTTTTCCAGCACAGAATCCACTGGTTCTCGATATTTAACTCCTTTATGATGGTTATATTCCTGGTTGGGCTGGTCAGTATGATTCTGCTGAGAACTCTGCGCAAAGACTACGCCAGATATAGCAAGGATGATGAGCTTGATGAGATGGTGAGTCCTCATGTCTTATTTAGCAATGATGTGCAGTTATATCATGTAGTGTGGCAGAGTAATCTATTTTATGCTGCTGTGGTGAGTTAAACTGATTGAATTTTAATTTTAAATCTATGAGAGCAGGAAGTCGTGGTGAGGTCTCACAACTATTTATATGATATTTTAGGAGAAGGACCTGGGCGATGAGTATGGTTGGAAGCAGGTACATGGAGATGTATTCAGAGCTCCAGCATATCCTCTACTATTCTCATCTCTAATCGGCAGCGGATATCAGCTCATCAGTGTAGCTGCCTGCGTCATCAGCTTTGCTATGATTGGTGACTTATATCAGGAGAGAGGCTCGCTACTCGGCACAGCCATATTTGTATATGCTGCTACATCGCCAGTTAATGGCTACTTTGGCGGAAGTCTCTACTCTAGGCTTGGTGGTGAGTTTTTAGATGCTATGATAAGGTTTCAAGCGCATATTAAGGAGTAGCTTATTAGTGGCACCTTTATCAGCATAATTTTAAGTTGATGCATACTAATAGTAACTTTGTTATTTGGTAACTTCATCGGCAGTAATGATGCTTGATTTGATTTGTGGCAAGATCCACGCAGTCAAATTACTCAGAATTGTGTGACTAATTGTCATGAATAGTCATGTTGCCAGCATCCACAAACACTGCAATTATCTTACTAAAAGCTCATATCTGATACCCCTGTTACAGTATAGAATCCCAATTGAGAATAATTGTGGGAAAACTTGATTGTGTTTGCTGCTATTGTGCTTGCTTCTCTGGAGGCAGGCCCTCTACTAAGAACGTTCAGCAAGTATTCCGCACCAAGGTCTTTACCATCTTCTTGATCTGCCTGACCGATGAGAGGGTGAGAATATTGTGGATAAATATGGGTGTGACTTGTCATCTTCTTTTTTAAATTTTAGGTAAGCAGTGGATTAAGCAGATGGTAGTTAGCGCTGCACTGTTACCTCTCAATGTCTGTGTTATGGCTTTCACCATCAACTTCATAGCTATTTATTATCATGCTTCGAGAGCCATTCCATTCGGCACCATGGTAGGTCTTTTACCACACAATTTTGTTGTAAATGGATCAAATTTAGGATGGGGCAAAGTTAACTCCAGCAGTATATTGTGTTGATATAGGTGACTATGCTCTGTCAAACATTATGGTAGTTTTTTTGTACATGCTGTCAGCCCTGTGAAATAATTAATGGATTCATGGATTTGACTGAAATGCTTCTTACCTGCGTCACAAATTAAATCACTTGATGCGAAATTCCATTTTGAAAATTTTCGCATAATATTGCCCATTCCCTCAAACATATAACCTCGGATATATACAAGACTCATAGCATGTACGTAATTGATACTGATATAAATAGATGATGATAGACCTATTTCAAATTGATGATTTTCACTCACTGCTCAAAGATCCTAAATTTGAAATACCCAAGGACATGTCGCTTATTTGACCTGCCAGTCAGTCCATGTTTAAATTTTCATTCTATCTCTCTTTTAGTCATTGTTGATATTTCCAGCCAATGTCTATAGCCATTCTTCTTCTCGTTCCAGGTGGCGATTGCCTGCATTTGTTTATTTGTGATATTGCCCCTGACCCTGGTTGGTACTGTGCTTGGCCGTAACCTCTCTGGACAGGCTAACTTCCCGTGTCGTATCAACGCTGTGCCGAGACCTATCCCTGAAAAGAAGTGGTTCATGGAGCCAGCAGTCATCACACTTCTAGGTGGTGTGCTACCCTTCGGATCAATATTTATTGAAATGTGAGTTGTGGAATGATTTCAGATGATATAAAAAAATGTTTTCCTCCTCTTTTTTCCCCTAAATTCATTGTCTCCCTTTTTTTTACAATTTCTTTAGCTTGCTATCACCCATCCTACCAGGGTGATATGGTCTGCCAAGATAAAAAGTGATAAAATAAATAGTGATTGAACATTGAAATGATGGTAAATTTTCTACATAAATGATTCTAAAAAAGTTGAGTTGAAAAAGTAAAGTTTGGGAGTTGTTGGTTCATGTACATGAATTGAGCAATTGTTTATTTCATTTGTAGGTACTTCATCTTCACATCTTTCTGGGCCTATAAGATCTACTATGTCTATGGATTCATGATGCTTGTATTCGTAATCATGATCATCGTTACTGTGTGTGTTACCATAGTATGTACTTACTTCCTGCTCAATGCTGAGGACTACAGATGGTAAGTATCGCTGTGAATATCTCACAGATTGTCTCCTCTGCTCATTAAAATTCTTCAACCTTGATGAATATTGAGATATGATGGTTTTGCATATGGAAGAGGCATGTGTTTCACTGGCATTTGTTGAAAAAAAATACCAGTGAAACAAACTAATCCCAAATCAATGAAAAAGCTAAGATATAAGCATATGGAAAATGAGAGCTCAGTAAAGAGAACACATGCTTGAATGCAACATTGTCACAAATATCATAAGTAATGGTTGTCGAGACGGGCTAGGTATCATTGTAACTGTTTGTGATTGTTGTGGATAGGACCGTGTGCCATGCAGTCCAATTTTCTTATGAGACGTTGTTCAAGTTATAATCTCCTGAACTGATCATGTTGCAGGCAGTGGACCAGTTTCTCATCAGCTGCATCAATCGCTCTCTATATCTATATGTATGCATTCTACTATTACTTCTTCAAAACCAAGTAAGTATCCCTCATTATTCCATATTTCCAACCCTCCAGCTTTACACCTCAAGTTCATTTGCCCGGTAGGAACAAACACATGAAGTTGAGATAAGGTCTCACTATAAGGTAAAACTCTCCTTTAGAAACTCATGGAATCTTGACCCAAAGATATCATTCATAGTAAAGTGCTTGTAAACATTGTACCGGTCTGCAGCATTTTGCTACTCCCCACTACACACACACTCAAGGGGACATTACGCTCTCTATGTTTGTTTTGTTGCGATTGATTTACAGCTGAGTCGATCGAGATAATATTTTAATGATCTGTATAAATGCCAGAATATATTTATCATACATGTACTCCTTTATCTTGGAGTTTTCCGCTCAACTTTCATGTAATGTTGAATACGAGAAAACTCAGATGATGATTTCTGCGCAGCAAGCCAGGATTACAAGGCTTCTGCACTGCTTCACAATTTAATTATATGGAATTTCCTTTCCGTGCATAGTTAACCAAGTTACCAACCATGTTGTAACATTCGCATCACCAGTTTATAGTCTCCTTATGGTTCTGTGTTTATTTGCTTGTAGGATGTACGGATTGTTCCAAACTACATTTTACTTCGGGTACATGGCATTATTCAGCTCGGCTCTAGGCATGATGGCAGGTAGGTGTTTCTACTTTGATTTGTATGCAATATTCCGGTTACTTCAATTTCAATTTGTAGTATTGCAACTTTTGAAACTTTGCTGTTCGAAGTCAATATACACAGTACAGTAGGATTTATACTGTGGGCAATGAATATGTTTGAGTCTCTATAATCATGTGGCTAAAGAAATGAAGATGGGAGAATGTAAATTTGTGGATGTTTTGTATTTTACAAAAGCACTGCACCTTTTTCACAATTTTGCTGCCAGCATATTCAACGTATTCATCTCCAGCCATAAACTGATACTTATGCTTCATTTTTTCTTGTATTTTAGGAACAGTCGGATATGTTGGTACCGGGTTTTTCGTACATAAAATATACTCTACAGTAAAGATAGACTGATCTACAAAAACCTCAGAAATGTTAATATTAAAATCTTCTATTCAGCATGGTAGTCAAATATTCCATTGGACATGTAGCGATATTGACCTTGATTTACTACCATTGTTTCCCATTGCTTTTTGAAATTATATCAATCATAGAATGAAGAGCTCTATATGCATCAACCTTGACTTTCTCTCTCCTGAAAGTGTGAAACTTTGCTAGTCACATTACCTAGCGTAGTCCAAGGGATGCTCTCCTGGTTGTATAGTGTCATTTTCATAATAATTCTACTCCATGCTTATTGAACATATTGCCTGCTGTTCACAGTTTGTTTCACTTAAGCTATATTCCATTAATTCTTTTCTTAAGAGGTCAAGGCTGTATAATTATGATCAGTTTAAATTGATTGAGTTTAATTAACATCACTTGGTTTAATTCAAATACTTTTTTTGTGAAGGACCTGCTCTGTACATTTGGCTATGATCTTTACTTTTTGTTCATTTTTGTGTGGCAGGAAAATCTCTCAATAAACATGATCTATTTATTGAATAACCTAATGTGAGTTACATGGGGGCCAATTAGTTGTACTATTTCCTATCTACGCTAGATAGCTGATGTATATCTGCATCTGTAATCTAAACTAAGATCATTATTTGACAAATTGCCAGCATTGCAGGTTTCAGTATAAGTATCAGTATAAGAGTGGGCGGCGTAAATGAAAGAGTGATGTTGTTGGGAGTGGTGCTTCCGTTTCTTATTACCTTATCTGTGAGATACTCAAGCAACCGATGTGTGGATTAACTGCTGGAAAAATACTCCAAAATGTGTAATGGTGAAACTGGATTTCAAGGCTGCTTACAAGGCTTTGAAAGCTACTTATAGGTGTCACCTTTGTGACGCAACGATGCACATCACAATTCACTGGTACAGTCTTGCCAAAGATTTTACTTACTCATTGGTCTTGGTTGTGAATTTCATGGATTATTGCCGTGCCATGTACACGCATTTAGGACTGTGTCGAAATTTTTATAACTCCTCAGATTGGACACATTCAGGGAACAATCTCATGTGTGAAGAAAGCTATTGTTTCCGGCTGACTAGGGCCATTGTATACTTCTAAAGGAATTAGAATGCCTGCACAGTGTTTGAGCTGGATTATAACTATTGTGATGCCTAAACCTGATTGCTTTGTTTCCCTTGCCTCCCAGGTTTGGGAAAACTGCCAGCAAGTATGCATTAGTCGCTGGTGTTATTTTTGGCGCTTCAGCAATGCATTATTCCATACTGACCCCCTGATGACTGCCAATCTTCAGGCAGTTTGGTTTACATGCAGGCGCCCAATGCTGCAAATTTCTGCAAATGCTGCTTTCTATTCTGATAGGAGCACAAGCAACCATCAAAATGCAGCAGAGCATATTTCTCTTATTCTGCTGATATGGTCCATATATATCCACACTCACAGCCTAGCAGTAAATTCTTTGGCTAATGGTGGTACTGATTCGTCACACAATGCTGACACTTGTCTGAACCCCCTAGACTTTTGACCCCACCTAACGGCCACTGGCTCAGGAAGACACAAGTACATGAAGTAAGATACCCGACTCTTTGTTATCACATTGAGGATGAAAAATAATCTCACCAAAAGGTTTATGTTGCTGCAAAATGCAAATAAATATGAAGGGACAATCACAAAAAAAATATTGTTTTTTACATAGAGGTATTGTAAAATCGATTGAGCAAAAAACAGCTAGTCAGTAAAGTGTAGTCCTTCGTCTGAAGAATAGGCAATATCATTTATAAATATCTCCTCATCATATTTAACACATTCAGTGAGCACAATATTCAGCTTAACTGTAAGGTCACCAAACACCTGGCGGCCATATTGTATGAGGTTATCTCGTAACCTTTTCCTACTCTCCTCAGCATCATCTCGTGGAATAGGAACAGACAGGTAGCTAGTAGTTCCTTCCACAAATCTCCACTGAATGTTTTGTGACTGCGATTTGGTGAGCTTACCAGCACCCAGTGGAATACCGTTTACAAGTCTCGGGATTTTTTTGTAGCAGGACTGTGGAATTTGTCCGTCCGAATACACCGGCTTGACTGTGACATGCATTAGATAGCATGCAAGGTCTTGCTCTCCCTCGTTATTGTTGTTGACAGCTTGTTTACACTCCTTGTTCCAGTTGGAGACATGCTGATGTGCCTCTCGGGATGATATAGTAAATATAGACCTTGTAGGTGACCGCGCTGAAGGTGTTGGAGCAAAATGAGACATTGCACTCTGCATATTAATGTTGATAGAATATGAAGTTGGATTGTGTCTATCTGCAATTAAAAACAACGAGAAATGAAACCTCAATCCGTTCAGAGGAAATAATATGCACAAAACATTGAGTGAGTGTTGTGTGGTGTTCTCAGGCCTTTGTTAGCAAAAATATATAACAGGGTTGAGCAACTTATATTCATGTAAAGACTACTGTTTTACAGCATACAGCGTAAATCTCACCTCAAAATCTGTAACAACGCCGGTTGATTAATTCTCCATTTTTGTGATTTACGGTAATTTTTTTACTCAAACATGCAGATTCTAACGCTGGTGCCTGGTACACAGGATGTAGCGGGCGACTGTTCAAGCGGAGTTGTTCTTCGAATGATCACCTGCTCTTGAGAGTATCTAGCTTACTATTTCCCAGCTTCTAGTTAACAACTTATATTGTGTGATGATTCAATAAGGCAGACCTGTGGCGAAATGATGCATGATCATTTTCACTGCACCTACATATAAGTAGCATAAACAGTGCTCTTATTACAACTATGCGTTATGCATTGTTATGTATTATCCACCGCTAAGCAGCATCGTGATTAGCATTCATTTGATGCAGCAGGCAGCATTGCAAACAAAAAAGTCATATTTGCCTTTGCTTAGAGAAACAATGACATGAATCAAAGCATTTATTGGATATTGTATACAACCAATGTCCTATGCTTAAAACATAGAATTGCATTCAGTTCAATTAAAACATATAACATACAAACACTAACACATATATCATTGATTTCCGTACAGACACTCGTCAACGATTTCCAATTTAACAAGCTTTGCAGAATTTAAAATTGCGCTTGCGTCAGTGTTTCCCCCAAAAACCCCTTTAACCCTAATAATCAGTGAAAGACTTTAATAGGGTTGTGATTGGCCTAGCAAGCATCGACTTGGTTCAACAACAGACTTGACCTACAACGATGTCATTATACGTTTATCCTATTTGTTCATAACAATAGTATGTAAACTTGGTGAAAAAAAACCTGCCCAACTTTATTATTCTAGCCAATTTCTGACCATACTTTCACCCGTCAATTATTGACCTGCGACATCTCAGCAGTATCCTATTTTGTAGCAAGAGAGAGATCTTATGATGAAGAAGCATTGATCATTAAAACATTGAAACAGCAGGCAAAAGAATTGAGCTCTTGCAGTCATAGAGGTCACATCTTCTCAACACTCCATTGTAAGCAGTTGGCTTGCAGCAAGTAGCCATGGTCATTGGTCACACATACTTAACCTTTTACACACTTCAGTCATTGACTTAAAAATAAGCCTATGACTTCAGCTGATTGGTTCGTATTTGCATCCATGATTTTTTTCGTATAAATAGATCTAGCAACTTCCTCTTAGTATGATGATCACACATAGGGCAACCCATGTTGATTTCCTTTGCGAAACTCTTTTTGGTTTTACTTCACATTTGCTTTTACAGATTGTTACTAGATTTATGAAAAACTGCTAGTATAGCGACATTTTTTGCTGATGTTGTCAGATATTAAAATCCCTCTATCTTACATTATTATCCTTATTTGAAGCTAAATGTTTCTAACAGTTTATTACGAATCAATGCCAAAAGTTGTGTTACATATTATATTATACCGCACACAACAAAAAATTTATTAATAAATAAATATTATATCAAAGCTGAGGACTTGTGTCAGGTATTTATGTAAACATATATAGTATATCAATTTTCTTTCTGGATTAATCAGAAATGGATCATGACATGCTTATCATATTTTGAACGCTGAATTAATGATAGGGTTGTCCTCTTAAATAAAATGGGAAGATTACTCACAATAATTCTGCAAATTTCTACACAAGCTTTCAACAGTAGGGGTGGGATGTTCCCTCCCACCCTTCCCGCTTTCAATATTATATTACTATCTTGAAAATTGCATATTTTCAGTTGAGAAATATTTTGGCTGCAATATGTCTTTCTTCGGGAAACAAAAATATGGCTATGAACATCAAATTGTGAAACATTTTATTAGGAGTTGGTAAAAACAATGAAAAAAGCAAAGATATTATTGCATACCTAATGATTATGATACAGATGGACATGGTGTATCTGACTACTTGCTAGCAGCAAGCAGCAACTGATCAAACCCCATCCCTTGTTTAGTATCCACATTATTTTGAAAAGGTATTTGAGTTTGGTCAATTGTGATGGCTGCGAATGAGCAATACAAAGTATCAATAACTTGGCCTGTATTCTTTTCTACTATGAGATTGTCTGAGATTGAGTTTATCAATTGTCATGAAATAAAATTCAAATCTTGTTTGAAAACATTTCAGCCAGTGACAGCAGTGTGCACACAAGAACGCCAAGAGAGAGTTTTTTGGGGTACAAGTAGAGATGGAACATGTAGTATGATAAGTCATTGACTGCAATGTTACATCAACAGTGCCATAACAATTTATTTATTTTTGTATGGTGAACTTGCAAAATTCTGAGGTTTTTGATTTTTCCTGTGATGGGAAATTTAGACTACGGTTCGGTTCGTTCCCATATGCTGGCATAGGAGGTTAGAGGGTTTCATAATACAACAATAAATGACTAACAAACACCGTACACTGGCTCATTACTGCATAATCATAATATCTTCAGCATTAAACCAGTTATTAATTAATTACTGCTTAGGCAGCAAAGGTATGCAATATATCCTGGCTGTATGATGTATTTTTATGGCACATGTTTGCAAGCATACTTATAATATAAGAGTTCTAGCATAAGCAGTATGGAGTAACCTGCCATCATAAGTAACCAGGGCTAGACAGCTAGGGTATTCTAAATGCCAACTGAGTATAATAATAACCAATTGATATGAAAGGTGAATTGGCGAAGTAATTAGCAATGTGTTATGCTTAGATCCCAACGTTAGTAAATCTCACTAGTTATTGAAATTTTATAGAGAGTGATCAGTTACCAACGTTAGAAAACTGCGTTGCTAAGAGCTAAGGAATTTCCTTGACATCATCTTTATACAAAAATAAATGTTACCTAACAACAGAAAAATCACCTTGCTATGTGACCCAGTGATTAATTCCAGTATGATTTTGCATATAACTGACTCACAATAAAACTGGCATCTGTTTCCTGCCAAAAAATGATCATGGCAGGTTTAAGCGTTAGATCATTTAAAGAAGTATATGAAATATGCACCTGAAATGACAATACAATCATAAGAATAAAATGGCAGTAGCTGATTTGACCATGAGAGATGACAATGAGTAAGAGCAACAGCAGCAGAATGTAAAATAATATAAATCAGGTTCAACATAAAGCCTTTTAATACGATACACACTATTATTTCACAGATTTCGCTTCCAGGGTTTGGAGTAATGACTCGATATAATTCACAGTTAGCTTCCTAAGCTTTCTTATCTCTATATCACCGTGAGTTAGAACATTGTCTAAGGACAGCTGACACCGGGTCAACATTTCGTCCAAATAACGGTATTCCTTACCATTCTTAGCACCACAATACTCATCCAGTTCCTGTTTGTAGCCCTCGACCTCAGTATTTATTTTCTTGATGGCTTGTATTGAGGCGATTAGTAGCTGGTTGTTGTTCTCTTCATCTGCGGTGTTACTTTCGGGATCCTGTTCGGGTTCAACCTGTCTTTCACTCTCTGGCAAAGTTGTATTGGGTATATTTTGTTCCATTTCTCCTTTATTAGGCTTGGGGGATAAAGAGCGTTCATGGGTACGTTCACAGCTACTTGTTTTGTCTACTGGCGAATGGTCATCGTCATTCCGGCTAAACTGCTGAGTTTCTGGATTAGCGTTTGTGCCATCAGAGACATCGTCTTCATCGCTGCCGACAGCAGGGTCATGGTTATCATATACTGAATTCATTCTCCTCATCACAGCATCGGCATCTGAATCATCAACAGACATCTTCCTCCTATCTTGTTGATCATGAGTTGTAGGTTCTGTCCGTGACTGCAACAAAAAACATAATGACAATTGAGATTACGAAGAGAATGTCTGGAAAGGTTGTCAACATACTTTCGATAACATTCATTATAGGCTTTTTAAAGTAATGCATGATGAAACACAGTAACCGCATTGAAATTTTTTTCATATTTCTTACCTGTTTTGGTTTTGGACTGTCACTCCCTTTAGACATATGATCATTACCGTCGGCTCTGATCACTATGGCTATTCTTGGCTCATCTGTGTCTGAAGTTATCTCCTCTTGAGTCCATACAGGGTTCACTTTTTGTTTGTATTGGGTTGGAGTGATGTAATGTTCGGTGGCTATACCTTCTCTGTCAGGATTATCTCTTTCAAGAGATTCCGCCCTGATGGGTATCATCCTTATATCACCAACTCTATGTGTGAAGGGGTTAGACTGGAAGCGCTGCGGGCTATTACGAGCAGGGGAATGTCTAGGAGACCCACCTGTCTTTTGTTGATACGAAGCTAGTGGTGACCCATCTCTACTGCGTGGGAAATGTCTCTGTAATGTATGGGCTTTGATCGGCCACTGAGGGTCATCAAATAGATCAGAATCAGGCTCATCAAATCCCGTTCTGAACCAGTCATCCGCAGGAAATGGGTTCTGAGCAAATGATCTTTGCTGGTTACGTCGTCGTGGCAGTGATTGAGTGTAGGATGGCTGTGAAGGTGCAGACAAAAAGTTGTCAAAAGGCATGGTCTGCGGTTCCTCTGATGTCATCCTCATTCTGGAAGTATCGGGTTGTGGCGACATAGATCGTCTCAGCAACCCCAAATTGTTCATCATTCCTCGGGGTTGTCCCACAACTCTTGGGTCATCCCATGTGGTAAAGTGGTCCCAGTGGTTAAGAAAATATGGTAATCCAGTCCTCTGATCGACTCTCATCTCCCAATGCTCTGGTAGTGGATCCTCTGCAGAAATTTGGTCTTCAAAATGACTTGTCATGTTGGAGTTGCCAGCCTTTATACTATGTTTCAAAACATTAGAAAACTCTAGCGTCGAGGGGAATCTCCTAGAATGAACGAGAGCTCTGTGACCAAAGATTTACTCATGTGAACCTAATCACTTTATGCTGATTGGCCAAGTGATAACAAAGAGCCAATCAGATACATGTTATACTTGTTATCAATAGACTGAGATCTCTAATGTTGAATGGGAATGTCATGTTTTCATTACTGCTTGTTCATCAGGAAGCGTAATCTTCAAATTAATGATAAATGTACTATACATACTTATAATATTATTTTGCAATCTATGCAGTCATATATGAATGTCCGACAGTCCAAAAGCTGTCAGTGTTATTAGGAGTTAGCGACATTGATGGAATCAGCTTCTGCGTCATTCGTCTTCATAGCCCCATGCAGTAAGAGTAGGGCTTGCACGAATATGGCCAATGCATCACATTGGCAACATTGTCATATATTATAAGAAATCCTGTGATTTCGACTGACATCCAGATTTGCAGATAGTGGTTTCGGGTTTGGTTTGGATTAGACAAAAACTTATGGCATTTGTTTCACAGGTATATTTGTTGAGCTATGAGTTTTTTCGGAAAAAAGAAATTTGTGACCTTTCTATACTCGTCCATGACAGATTGGATCGGAAAACACCCCGTCCTTTTCAGTCTTTTGTTGCCTCTATGTATGAATTCCTATCAGCAAGTCAGAATTCCTCCTTTATTTATTGTTCCTTTATTAATATAACCATTTGTCCTCTGCCATGAGCTATGAGAATGCAAATCAACAAATTCTGAATTAATACTGATAGCATTTTGTACTGATCTTTTTCATAACAAAATTTAAAGGAAACAAATATTTGTTGTAACCAGTGGTATAAGTGGACTTTTTTCTTTGTGGGTGCTCTAGCTCTCTGGGTTAAAAGTTGTTTTGAGAATTTTTTGCTATTTCTAGATCAAATCATGCAGAAATATGGATCTGTAATAGCAAAGATTATAAATACTGCACTCTTATAAATACTGCATGACTGCACGTTGCAGTCATTGGTAATAGTATGATTGATATCTGATCATAAGCCACAACTTGACACTGTTTTTGCGCAGAATCCAGTGGGAGCTGCGTTCTAAAGGTTCCCCTTCTATATTTTTGGTGGGAACTCAGTTTCCACCAGTTCCCACTCAGAAAACTTGTTGTAATGCACCAGGTAAGCCAACCATGCCAAGTCAGGCTAGCGTTAGATGTCACAGGTCTGTCTATCACATAGCGATTCACAAAATTTTCATTCCGTCTGGGGTGATAAGTCTCAAGTCATGCAATTTATACACTCCTACTGCATAGTAAGTACTCTGGTTCTTAGGCTATATCATGACTAGGTTCTAAAATTAGGCTGGCTTATCATCAGGACACTGTTTTGTCACTGTACATTGCCCAATATAAGCTACATACGTTGCGCTCTTTGTAAAGAATTCAAGAGTGGCAACACTGGCAAGCATGGTATATTGGTCAGGTTTTACAGTAGTAAAGAATTTCTTTTCAAGCAGTTTGGACATGACAGTTTGGGAAATCCATCCTGGGCAGTAGGTTTTCTGAGTCGATGAATGTCTCTTGTAATTCCTACGATTTCGCAACTGATATGCAGAAATCCTTGATCTCAGGTTGTATATAAAGCACAGGTCATGATGAGATAGCTACACACAGCGATACAAACAAGTCAACATACGACATCATATCGAGAGAGTACTGGAATCTGTAAAAATAAAAATGACTGAGTATTGCTGTAATTGCACGCCAGTAGTATTTACATCTGAGACAGACAGAGTTAACCATCCAGGAAATGTTACAAACGATGACGTAAAAGAAAATATCAGAATAATTGAGATCCACAGGTATGTATCCATAAATTATAATACAGAAGATATTGATCAACTTGATACAAAAAAACTTTCGCTGGTTCCAAATTTTATCAATAGAATATATATCTGATATGTTTGAAATTACTTTAACCCAGTTACAGTACTCTCATAAAACCACAACTTTTTTTCAGGAACTTTGTGTACTGCTTTGGAAAGACGGTCTACCCGGAATATGACTTCATTGCTCATGATCTCTCAAAGTTCAGTTCTGAGGAGTTAGTGCCTTACACACTCAAGTTTATACATAAAGCACCAGACAGTGAGAACCCAGGCTGGAAAAGTGCGCTCGAGCACCACTATAAAAACAACCCTCACCATCCACAGGTAAGAAACGGCTAAACTGATGGACTCCATATCAAATTCGAGCTGTCTCAATCTTGCTTTCCAATAAACCAAATATTTTGCAATGTTTCCATTTTTGCATTATTTATAAAATATCAAATAACTATGTTGCACGCCCACTAATTTCAACATTTATATTTTCCAGTTCTGGGAAGGGAAGCCAATGCCAGAGGAATTTTTAAAGGAGAGCTTGGTGGATATGATAGCAGCTCGATATCAGTACCAGGATAAGATGGAGACACTTCCTGCTCATCTCACCAAAGAAATGTTTGATATGAACCCAATCTACCTGACACGATACAGCGACGGAGATCGGGAGAGAGTCAATAAAGAGCTTCAAAGACTTTTAGCCATTAACTGGAGTGAAATACCAGTCTATGGTCAGAGTGAAGCGTTCAAAAAGGACACAAGAAACGAAAGCTAAAGCATAAGACCTTTCTCTACGTTTTAAAACTTTTTTTCATTATTTTTAAGTGCCATACTCTTTCTTTCTGCTTACCAGTCTTCCAAATTTGTTTAGAGCCAGCACGCATATTTTAACTAAGTTTATTCTTACAATTTTATCTACTGGTAGCTATCAATTTATATAATTCAGTGCAAGTAAGCCTTTTTATAACAAATCATGTTTAAAAAAAATCAAAACTGCTATATGTGAACCTACCATCTCAATGAAACATAAATATTTGTTTGAACAATAAATAGCACATCACAAGCCTGCACAACAGTATATATTTTCGCAAAGATCACAATAAAACTCAAAAGAGAAAGAAACAAAAACAACTGGACAAAATAAAAAATTGTCATAATCAGTAAAGATATATAAGAGATTCTTTTTTGTAAACATAGGCAATGTTCATCTGGTAAAAAAGACAAAGACACTCTTGCGCACTATCAACATTTCAATGTATGTTGTTGACCTCCCATTTACATACCTCTTATTATTACTGGCAGATTTCAATCCTCAGTTACCTATATCAGATTGACAAGGGAAGACTTGAAGGGTCATACTCTGCCTCAGCTGTATACACTGCATCATGACTGGCCATAATTCTCAACAAGGAGCGTAACTTCAGCCACCACTGGTTCAATGGGATCCTCCTCCTATAAAAAGAGCTCTTCATCATTGGGAGGAAAAGAAAATGAGATCTCTGTGTATATCCCATATTTAGCATGTGCATGAGCAATTAAAGACATCGACGTATACCAATTCTAAAAACTGAGCGAAAAAGTTTTCTTTAGAAGTCCAACAATTTTAATTATCAATTCTTGACTTACTGAAAGTCAGTTTCTTCTACCAGCTTCATGACTGGAGTGAACAGTGTCTCTCTTTTCATCACGCCTAACAAGCAGGCTGAGTCATCTGAGTTGGTCACCGAGGAACCTTTAATAACCAATCAGATCAGATTTACAGATAGATCGATGCTGAAACATCCTATGGGAGGCACTTAGTGTGTAAGTTCCTTCATCCATATCAAAGCATTACTAGCCTAGCCATGTCGACCAAATGATGTTTTGTATTTTTTGTGCCCAAAAACAAAACACCAGTGGCCATATGACACTGCTATTACAATACGTACGTACTAGACATATGTTAGTATAAGTGATTTTAGCTTACTTTATAAGCTACTTATACTATCGAATACCTCGCCTCCATGAGAAACATAATCAATCCATCACCAATGACAATGTTATCATTGTACAATGATCTAGTCACTCAAATTTGGCATCAGCATGAATGTAGCCTTTTCAAACATTCAGAAAGTTTTACTGCTTTATCTCATGTGACGCGATAAGCATTAGTTTAGTTACATTGGAGTACATGTGATGTGTGGTTAATAAGTGGGAAAACTTGAAAAATCAGTGCAAAGATTCGTGCAAACGGCCACTATATGTGTAAAGAAATGTATTAAATTCAAGTATAATCAGGGAGGGTGGCACCCTCTCTGGTGGTACAATGAAGAAGTTGCGTTATATACTGAAGTTGTCTTCTCATCAATTAAACGATGTTCCTAGATACCATAGATCAATGGTCTGTGATGTCTTTGATATTTCAGTGTAATGCAGCGCAGGTACATCTCTACCCACTATCTGCAGTTTACCACTATGTGCATAATCTGACTCACCATTCGCTTGTTGAGATTCGATGCACTGCTTCATCAAAAAATGTGCAGCTTTAGCACCAAACTTAGTACCCATATTTCTGTCATATGGGCTAGCGCTTCCTCCCTGCAAAACAATATGTGATGATAATCTGCATAATCTGCATAATGTGGCACTGATGACATGGCTACGGCGAATAAGGGTCTATATCACATTGATAGCATCACGAAACATGTGATAAGGATAGCAATCATATATCGATTTCAGCTCATCATTCAAACTACCATTTATCATACTTATTATTGGGTGTTCTATGGTTGATTATAATGGTTGATCCAACATGAGCACTTGCATCTGAAACATAGTTTGAAATTATTTTTTTTACCATTCTAAATTTCATATTATCATGGAAAGAAATGGTTCAAGGAAAAAATGTTGCGATATGGTCATGGATTTTAGTGAGTACGCATGAACCTGAGTGACCTGATAAGTGAAGTGTATCAGTTATGAGAGGTGAATCACCCTTCAAAAGCAGTATAATTTAGGGACTGCAATATAGGAAAACCAAGGGTGTAAATTCTACTCCCACATAGAATCGTAGTGCCGATGTAACTCATGTTTTATAAAGAAATATCAGCAATATTAGAGATTAGACATCAGAGTGAATCATTGGATCTGCTGATCATGACATAATTGTCAGGCAAACAGAAATCTAATACCTGTACCATCCCGAGAACAGTACATACTTGTTGACATTATCAGCTCAGTGATCATGTGGGGCTGTGGGTCAGTCAAGCCCTTTGGCTTGGAGAATGATTATACTTTTGCGAATCAAAAATGATTTTTGGACAGATATACCTATTTACCTGCTGCATATGCCCTAAAATGTTCATGCGTGTTGTAAAATAGCCTTTGCCTTCTTCAGAAAACAGTCTATAAATGAAGTCTGTTGTGTAATTGGAATTAGCTTTCTCATTTCTGTAAGAGAAAAAAACAAATGATGGCTAATGAAATCTAGTTGGATCAAAACTAAAGACCAATGTTTGATCATGTAGAATATAACATAAGCATCTAATATTTTATAAAAAGCCACTGAACTCTTTATTATCCGGAACAGCACATTCATCTTTCTTTTGACAGATCAAATTTTTGCAAATATTACTAGTCCTGGCAGCATTCTAAAATTGCTAAAATCATTAACTTTGAAAGTTTTGTTTCTGTATGCAACTTTTTAAGCTGGGCAATTTTTTTCTCAATAACTAGGGACTGCTTATCAGAAATGTGGAGACAGCTCTTTATGGTGTAATAGTGTGATGGTCACAGAGTTCCACTAGAGACAGCCAATAATTGCCCAATTTACAATGATCTAGATACTTTAGATTAGTCCTAGTCTGAGCCCCCAGACTTTGCCCCCTGTCCGACGGCCCCCCGGAGATTAGTCCCAATCATTGAGACTTTGACCTGTCGTAATAAGATTTCTATTCCAGAGAATAATGAATCAGTGTAAAAAGCAAATCGTAATTTTGAAAAAAAAACGATATGGGAGGGAATAGTAACAATTTCCATCGAAAGTCTTCCAAATCATTGTTTTTCAAACAAAACAATTATCAAATAAATTAACTATTGCCCAAGTGGTGTGTGGTTATATTATCAGTATCAACTAAAGTATAAGCCCTTTAGGTGGTTCATGCATGCCTTGTCTGGGATACTGACTTATCCCGTTCCAATGTCTTCCTTTTTCACAGTAAAATTAAATTTCATATTTCGATTATAGTTAATTATCACAATTACTCGTTTGTTTATCTATATATTTATGCTATGTCATTCTTGTCCAGAGATGTGTGGTGAAATCACGTTTCAGAATTATCACGCATCAGCACCGTGCGTTATCTTTTGAACGAGGCAAGTTCGTTGCACAGATTGCAGCCAATAATACCAATGTAAAATTCCATACAGAAATGTCCAGCCAGGGAATTCCAAAATATCTTGTCCATATTCATCCAAGAGCAGAGGCATTTCCGAGAAAACCGCACAGACATTGTTAACAAGAAACCCGTGGGGAGGCTTGGCATGAATCAATTACAATGTATGTATGATTAGCCATATTCTTATTAGCAATGTTTTATTTATATATAATACTATCATTCTGTTATTTCAACTCAGTCGCAAGACTGTCTCCGATGTCTTCAATAAAAATGAGGTATGCTTTGAAACAATGGAATGTAATTACTGCAAAAGCATGTGAATATAACCTTATGTTTCAGCAAAATCATAACGATGACTTAGTAGGTTTTCAAACCCTTGGTCCATGATGATATTTTGAGATACTTCACACCTTTATTTTTTTCATGTTTATTTCATGTATATATAATATATCATATACTATTTATCAATAATAGTCTCTCTACCATGTGAACACTGTAAATTAGTGGAAAGATTGTTGCTGTGTGAAAATATTTCTCTCTCTTTTCAGCACCAAAAGAAATTTTTCCCATTTCTAATACCGTGTTGATCTATTCAGGCCAGTCGGGTTCGATTGATAACCTACATCCTCACAAAATTAAATTTAGCACCTCTACAAGAATAGCCAAATTCACCCAGTATTAGCAAATTTGAATTTTTGAAATTCCTTTGATTTAATTTTCAATACAGACACTATCAGGAGTTTGAAATCCGATGACAATTTTGATCCGGGAGGATACTAGCCTTGTAGGCATGAATTGGTTCGTCCAAGACATATTATTTGTTTTGAAATTAATCATACACACATTAATTGGCACTTGCTCAAGGAACTCCCTCCCATGCACTGGTTTTTAATTGGCAGATGAGGAGTGATTACAATTCCCTATCTAATCATCTTAAAAACTAACCTGGAAATATATTCCGCTCTGGGATTTCCAAATGAAATTTCCCAATTTTTCCCTCCCAATCTAAAACTTGGCAATGAAAGCATAACCACATCCCCGCAAAACCGGCAAATAGAATGAAAAACTTATGCGCAACGCTCTGCATAAATACGTAATAGTGTGTACAAATGTCTTAAAGTCATCATTTAGAAACATTTTTATCATTGCGCAAAATAAGCATGCTGACTTACAACCACAGTACTCAGCACCTGGAATAGGGCACATTTGTGGGCCTACCCTGATGGCTAGTGCTGGTATAAAGTGTCAATATACAAAATAAGTTATTTGCAGTACAGGCAAGAAATGTAAATTAATTTCTTCGGTGAATTCCTGAGTCTGTCAACTGGCATAATTTAAAACTATTGTTGCATTTGTTGTTTGTGTTCCAGATGCCTTATGCATGCTGGGTCAATTCTCTAATAGTTTATAACGCTTATGCTGAAATTTCATTTCATTTCAAATGCTCATTTTCAGATCGCTCGACCTTTCATTCCTATTGCCCAAATTGTTTCTGGGCTACAATCGGATCTGTGAGAGCCAAATCGCTACTATGTGCCCTGAGAAGATGTCTGCGCACTTTATGCACATAAGTATGCAACAAATACCTGAATACCAACAAATATTTATCAAAAAAACTTACACGAGAATGAGTCCTCTCTGAATTTCACTTCTTTCTACTTTCATCTTTAGTACCTCTATGTCATCCTGTACAGGGAATATTCAAAATTATCAAAATATTTTGGGTTTATTCCTTGCATTTGTCTCAGATCATAATACACTCAATGGAAATTTAATCTGCAACGGAGTTCCTCAAATATCATCAAATTACGAATGTCGAATCCTAGTAAGGTCCTACCTGAAGGTTATCACAGGAGAATCTCTCTTCATTAATGTAAGCAGCGTCAGCTCCACCAGCGAGTCCACTCAGTGTGGCTAAGTAACCACAGTATCCTCCCATAGTCTCTATAATAAATACCCGTCGCTTACTGCCACTCGCTGATTGCTTTATCCTGTCACATATCTACAAGAGATTAGATGACTCAACACCAAATTTTGATAGAAATCAGAATTAAATGCTTGATCATTTTGCTATATTTATGATGGCCGAGGTTGATCAATGGTGTGAAATATTAAAGCATATACGTCAGCTCAGAATTCTTATTTTCCTTGGAGAGAGTAATAGTAAAAGAAATAGTAAAATATGAAGCCACACTTATAATATCTTCGTCCAAAATTAAAATGATAATTAACCAAATATTTGTATGAAGCAATTATCTCATTCATAATAACCAAACTTACGCTGACAATTTCGTTGATAGAGGTATCACATCCCAGACTGAATTCTGTGCCAGGTACATTGTTACTTATGGTACTAGGTACAACAACCATAGGGATACACAGCTCGGGGTACTGCTTTTTAGCCTGCACCAATTCCACAACTGTTTGAAATGCCTACAAAAAAATTGCATGCGTACACAATAAGTATCCATGTGTACACCATGCAGTTAGACTTCTTGCTCAGAGGAACCAGATACTTACTTTCTGAGCTGAGACTGAATCTGAGATGAGTCAGATTTCGGTAAGGAGTCACAACTCTTTGCTGTTGTATGACAGCAAAATTAAACAATTTTCGAATTATTACTATTTATACTCAATGTTTGGAATAAATATAAGCTAACGGCTCCAAACTACCAGGGCATGTCACCAGAAAATCATTCCTTGGTATTTAGCAATATCTTAAGGTTACTAGCGAAAAAATAAATCCTTTGCACTTGGGTGTTGATGTTCCAAAAAAAAGAGTCAAGCTTTGGCACTTGACTCTTTAAACATGAAATATTAATTAAACAAACCTCGAAGCCTCCGACGATCATCAGCGCATCAATTGTAGAGTTTTTCAGTGAGTTGGCAATGCTCTCGATTCCAATTTCATGTGGGAGTGACCTACAAAATGAGATTGACCAACATCCTCATTGACTATGGTAAAACAAATCTCATAAATTCATGCTCATCACACACCACATCGATTGATACATCAATTGATTGATAAATTGAGAAGGTTAGATAGAAAGTATTTTTCAGCTGCAGATAATTTTGAATCACTAAGAAAGATCTACTTGCAAACATTGTATCATAGCTGATGAAGGGAAAGTGCAGATAATGCATACACTAACCGTTTAGTACCCAGTTCACTACCCCCTTTACCGGCCCATCCATGAACATCCTTCCACTTCAAGGCCTTCATATTACCAGCAGCAAGCCCAGCTAGGCTATCATACACCCCTATGACATTGCAACCCTCCACCAGTGCAGTCCTAACAAAGGATCGTACAGCAGCATTTGCCCCGCAAGCGGGTGCACCAACTGCAACCACCCCCAATGTTAATTTAGTCTACAAATATTAGCGGAGAAAGAGTTCTAGCATAGATACAGCATGCAAAAGAAAGAATCAAGGGATAGATAGCAGAAAAAGAAATTCAGAATCTTGTTATCATGGTAACCATGCTGTGGTAGTGAATTTAATAGATCTACAGTTTCTGGCATGAGATTTTCACCCAGCACCTACTCAATGAGTATCAATTACAAAGATACAAATCATACTAAGGTGGTTGGTTGTAAAGTACTGAGGACTCACTTCAGTAGCTGTTTCTGTTATGCGAGACGGCTCTAACTTGGATAAGATCTTGAACATTGCCAAATTATTAGCAAAACTCCTGGAAATATGAAATATATATAACAAAACGTATCAATAGAGCGTCTTTTGTAATCAATATTATTTTTCTTTGGATAATGACACAAGCTTTAGCTCTACAATTGTAATAGATCGGAGAGGAAAACAAACACATTCTCAACCCACCTGCCTCTATCTGCAATACAGTCACCGAAGTTGCCTTTGTTCATATCGTCTTGGACTTGCAGGGTCTACAAAAAGGACATTTACATTTTGTGATGTCACCATATGAAACTGTTTATCAGACTGCAATTTGAAGTATATGTCCTAACCAGTATCACAACAGAACGACAGCTTTTAACAAGATATACCCAATTGTAAATTGCCATTAATTTTTTGTTGCACAGCTGTTTCTCTATGCTGGTTGTGAAAAAATGACAACTACAATCATACTAAATCAAAGGGATGGGATATTTGGATGTTTATATAATTATTCCAGAGCCATCACTTAGATTTGATCCCAACATACTGTATGTGATATCAATGAATCAGTGTGAACAAAAATGTGTTTATAAATGCGCTCACCTTTTGGACACAGTCCATAAGGCGTTTGCGCACAATCTGATTACCATCCTGGGCAATAACCATAGCAGGTGAGTCACGAGTAGCTTCAATAAGAGCTAGAACAGCTTCCGCCCCCATCCTAGTGGCCTGTGATATAACAAGGGCATTACAGGATATATTATATATGGACATTTTAGAAGGTCAGTTCATGTGTTTGTAGAGTCATCTGGCCTGACAAAGGTGAAAACATCATTGTAAAATCCCACGGAGATAAGTGAATATGAGTTGTTTTTTATGGGAGGTACAGATATCAGGCATCAGTTGGTCAGTAACCAAGAAGACTCTACTATATCTATTCGAGTGACGATCATTACATATATTACAGCACACTCAGATTAGAGTGCAGGGTGTATCAGAATGTCATTATACCAGACTCTATACATACCAGGACTCTGTCGAAAGCTGAGGGATTGCCTCCTCTCTGAACATGACCAAGAACAGTAACACGTGTATCATAAGCCAACCTTTCTGATATGAGCTACAAAAAATGTATACACACAGTCATACATTCATGCAATTTTTGATATAGGTATGCTTATTTTAAATAATAACATACAGCCACCGAATTCCCTACATACTTACGGTGAAGTGAACTCTTCATAACAGGCTAGGTGGACATTTCTATCATGTATCATATCTATCTATGATCAGTATTATTAAAGAGCTTATTTTTAAGTTGTGAGGAAGCCATAGAGACTCATCCATGGTACATGACTTACATTCTTCACGCCAGTTGCAGTGATAGGTTTTCCTTTACAGTCTATAGCACCTTCAGCTACAATTATGATATTCAGCCTCTGACCAATCTCTCTTTCCTACAAGAATATTCATATCGCAGTAATTTGCGTAATAGCGCAGTAATCGCGCAGTAATTAAAAAAAGCTATGACAGGATGAATATCACCATCAAAAGGAGAGTCTGATTTACAGCTAAGAGAAAGAGGTTTTCTATTTTGCTTTTTCAGTTTTTAATTCTACACAAAAATAATAACTAAGAGTTGTCCTCTTATTGAACTAAATGGTCAAGGAACGGACAACTCCAAGTTATACTATATAACTAATCTATACCTGTTTTAGTTTGCCACAAAGCTGATCTTCCCATCCATCCCGTACTGGGCTCTCAGGAATGAAAACATAATCTGCTTCAGATGCCATGGCTGCAACCAATGCTAAGTATCTGTAATCAACATACATCAGTGAAATTATAAAAACAACATAACCAGTGACCTTCTCTAACAGGAAGAGTCAGAAACTGATCCAAGGCGCAACAGGCTGCCGCACAACAACACAATCATGCGAGTTTGCACATAAATTTGCCGGTTATTAAGCATATGGAAACCAGAGAGTAAGATAGATGATCAACTTGAAATTAAGTCAACAACGAGATTGCAATGTAAAAGTAATTGCATTGCACATTCACAAGAGAGTGTAATCACCATTCTCATGCAAATTTACACACTCACCCACAATGTCGACCCATAACCTCCATCACAAAGCATCTCTGGTGACTTGATGCTGTGGTTATAATAGCGTCGACAGCCTCTATGATTCTGTGGAGGGCAGTGTCTGTGCCGATAGTCATATCTGTGCCGCAGAAGTCATTGTCTATAGAACCGACAATCCCAACTATGTTCAGATGACCATTTTCTCTCATTTGCTCAGCAGTTATCTTACCTGTGAGGGTGAAGGATATTTGTTAACAAGAGGATTAATCAACAAAATTCGGCATGTAGTTTACAAGGGAGGCTTTGCATTGGGAAATGATGGAATATATTTGTCTCATCTTATGATTTATTAAATCATGGGGAAAACACAGTTCGAAGATTAATATAATTCATGTTATGTCATTACTGGATGATGAACTTATCTTAATTGGATGAATTACAAAAGCAGAAAATTGCCTACCAGACTGAAGTAGCTCTGCCAGTAAATCAGACCATTCGTTCCTGAAGCAGTTAGCTCCAGTCAGGCTACCATCACCTCCAATACACACAAGATTATTGATACCATTGTTGACAAGATTTTCTGCAGCTCTGAGTCTACCAGATCGCTCACGAAAGTCTTTACATCTAGCGCTGCCTATGACAGTGCCTCCCTGCATCGATTAGAATAAGAGCTTAGGGACTACACTAAATTTTTTTGTACTCGTCAATGTTCATTTTAATCTATAATCCAACGAGTTATCATGAGATAGTTCAATGATCACAACAATATGCAGGCCAGCATTCTCTTTCACTAAGAGAAAAAAAAGAATGAGAAAAATGGTTTGTTTGCAAGAAGGACACTTGACAACAAAAAGCGATTCACCTTTTCTATTATTCCAGATACACCAGGCCAAGATGCTTCACATATGTTTTCTCCTCCATCAACCATACCTTGGTATCCCTGAAATATAAATCTGAACACATGTACATGAAAGTGTAATGGTTGAGTGTAAGCCTGTCAGCAAGTGGTAGCTCATTCTAGTTCATTCAATAAATAATCTACACAGAATATGTTCATGCTTCGTGAAATCCACTTTGCTCTTAACTGATGAACCTAAGTTTCAGCAATGATAGCTTAGTGAACATTTACCTCTTTAATAGTAAACACTTTGCATCCAAGATAAAGTCCCATTCTTACTATTGCTCGCACAGCAGCATTCATTCCTGTAAATGATGAACTGTTATCTCGGTGGTAAATACAAACATCAGTATAATAATCATAATATATGGATATATTATAATTATTTTTAGACAATCAATGACCCTTTACTATGGCATTTAGTATATTCACGTAGGATCCCATGTAAGTAAGGACTGAAGCCGGGTGGGAAAATAAGATGGAACTATATTCTACACAACATTTGAAACAGCAAACAAGTTGAGATATCATCTATGCTCCCTAGTTGTTGTTGCTTCTGTTTTCACAGGGATCATTGAGAATGAGTTGTTTGATGATTGGTGTCAAGATGATGGGTTATCCATGGCCATAAAACACTGATATATCTAACCAATGAAGGCTCCATAAGATTAAGTATACCCTATACTACCAGCAACTAAATATAGAAGCAAGAGCTGAGAAGCCATATTTACCTTGGGAATCACCCCCACTAGTGAAAACAGCAATGGTTTTGCCAGCATGAGATTTGGGGATTGGTTCAAATCCTTCCCTGCCAGGCAAGGCAGCAATGCTTTGAAGCCGATGAGAATGATAGGCTGCTGCTTTCTCTGCCTGGTCAGCTGATATTGGGTTTTCCATGGCTAGCAGTGGGAGTTCATGTAGAATAAAAAAAACTTCTCACACTTCTCCAGTTCCACTCAGTCCACTCAAAACTTCCACCTGCAACATCTGCAAAGCATGGCAATGTTTACATGAGCTACAATCTGATTGGTGTAAACAGCTGTTTCCTGTTTAAATTAAACCGGAAGCAGATTGTTCCAAACACAAACAAAGGCATTTCCACTTGGAGACACTCTGAAGCCAGTCATTAATTTTTTACAGTCTCAACTACTCCAGCAGCACAATCACCAAGACTCAGACTGATACCTGCCTATTCAAATATCTGGGAATCACCAAAACAATCATGGCTCAGAGCCCATCATCCGGAGCAGTGAAAGCCTTACAGTTAGAACTGAAAAAAATGATGGAAGAACCAGTTGAAGGGTTCAGAGTAAAACTGGCTAATGAGAGTAATCTGTTTGCTTGGGAAGTTGCAATATTTGGACCTCCATGCACTATTTATGAAGCTGGATACTTCAAGGTATGATGGTGCTGTAGCTTATCTTGATAATGAGAGGGGGTAGTTTTTTGTGGAGTAATTGTAACGGTTCATGGGTTTCATCTATCTATTAATACATTATTTTGTCACTTAACTCATTATTGATGTTGAAAGAGGATTGGGGTTGTTTTACAGTAATATGTGTAAATGTAATGTCAGTCACAAGTACTAATGAAGTTGGCGTTCAGCGCACGTAACGCTTCTTGTTGTAGGTGACTGTACAGAGTGACTCAGTCGACTGACTCTCTCGTTAGAAAAAAGCGACTGTCCCTTCTTCTGTGATAAGTGACTGTGATATTCATCTTCAAACTCCTGTTACTTGGTGAAAAAATTCAGTGTATATGAGAGCTATTGATTTGACACTGATTAGGTACCGGCTGCCGGGATAATATCGAGAACATTTTGCCGTAGTGAAAGTACTTGAGATATCTACCCAATGAGTGCTCTCTTACTCCTTAATTTAAGCAACAGAATCATGTCGCTTGTAATTCTCATCCCAAGAAGTTTAGACCCCTAACCTCATATTCTGTTCCTCAGTTTACCTACCGCTACAGAGGTACGGTCTTTGATGAACTACTGTTGTATTCACCGTTGTGAAAGGTTTGACTTTTCTTGTTCGGCTGGTGGGATCGACAGAGCCCAAAAAATACTTATGAACGTTAGGCATACTAAGCAGTTCCTCTTCATCTAAGCACGGATGCCTGGACAGTTGTAATTTTAATTTCTTATACTGGACTCTCTTATCCAACAGAGTAATGTGATCGCAAAATTTATTTTCATTTTTTGGGATTTAGCTTTGTTAAGACAGGGCCAAGAGTGTCATGTTTAGATCCATCAATGAGCGAGTTTGATTGCTTTGAAGATTCGACAGTTTAGTCAATCAATTATTGACCAACCGTGACTGTGTCTTTGTTATTCGATTTTAAGAAATCACCACCTTTTGCCCTTTTTGTTATTGCACACAATAAATAGAAGATAAATATTGTCGAACTATTTTCTCAGTGTAGCAATTGGATTGAAGTTGAACTGCCGGTGAAATTGGCCCTCTAGTGCTGTGGTTGTGATGGTTTTGTGTTGTTGAAGTTTTTTTGTTGTTGTTTGCTCCTTTGTTTTGGTCACTTGGTTTACTTAGTCAATAGGCCAGAAGCAGCCTAGCTGTAACTGCTCTATAAAATAATGGCACGGACAATTTTTGATGGCAGGAAACTGATCGCATATTATACTTCATTGATGTTTCTTCTGTAAAATTCACCGGGTGTACCCAGTTGTAGTGGTCATATTTAGAAATTAAAAGGTGTTTTGTTTTTGCATTATATGTGTGGGGACATGACTCCTATTCTGTGTAATCTTACTAAACTAATCTTCAGGGAATTCCAGGTTGAAACAGCATTGTGGGGATTTTGTTGACTTGCCAATTTATTTACCAAGTAAACTTGCAGCAGTCTGCTCGTGTTAGATCAGGACAAATTTAAAATTTTCAATTAGTATAATGTCAGATCTTTATGAGGTTAGTATGATACTGTCTTGCGGCAGCAAATCCGCAATATTTCTCAAAATTGCATATAATAAGTGAAATGTTAAGAATTCAATAAAAGGTGTTTCTAGGGGGGAACAACGTGGTGAACCCAAAATTAAGGTTGTACGCAGTTGTAGCAATCATGTCAGCGGCAGCGCGGCAGCATATCCTCATCTCTTCTAAAAATTGCTTTTAATGAGTGAAATATTAAGAGTTTAAATAAAAGGTGTTTCAAGGGTATCGGGAGCCACAGCTCGGAATGCAGGCAAATGGACCAAACTTGGTCTAGTGTACCCAGTCGTAGCAATCATGTCAGCAGAAGATCGGCAGCGCGGCAGCATATCGCAATTTTTCTCAAAATCGCTAATAATAAGTGAAATGTTACGAGTTTAAAACAAGGGTATATCTAGGGTAGAACAACTTGCTGAATCCAAAACTGAGAGTGTAACCGGTTGTAGCAATCATGTCAGCGGCAGCGCGGCAGCATATCTGCAATTTTCTTCACAATCGGTTAGGTAAGTGAAATGTTAAGTGATTAATATGGTCAGCAGGAAACACGACTATATGTATGATTTTAACAAGATATTATATCACATCATTTTAAAAGGTGGTCAGCGACAGCACGACATCTCAACGAGAACAAGACAAAAAGCAGCCTAGACATAAGACTGCTCAAAACATGATAGAGTGAGACAAATTTGATGTAGGAAAAAAGTGTGTACCCAGTTGAAGAGGTCAGCCGCAGCACTACTGCATATCCCAAATATTCACACTATCGATATGTCATTAGTGGGAAGTCAAGAGGTTGATGCAGTTGGCACAAGTCAAGACTATAGTACTGGGTGCTACATTGTATATGTTTTATCATTGCATGAGATGGTTGATGAGAGACAGCGCTACCGCATATCCCCATATCATGTCATTAGCATGTTAGGAAAGTATGCGAAGCTGGCATATCTAAGTTTTTCAGACTCTGACAGTTTGGTTTCTTTCTGAAAAGTGAGGCACTCATTGAACTCTTTGCTCATGTGTTATGCAAAAGATATCCAGCCAAAAAATGACATAAGAGGCAATTGAAACGTCAAAAATGTTGTTTGTAATTGCCCCAAGACAGTGGTCTTAAGACCATACAATATCATACTAACATCAAGTATCCTGCCATCAAGTATTTATAATCTTTGATACCAGTCCCATAAGAATTTTGACATAATTCAATTGAAATTTTTCAATTTGTGCTGGTCTGATACGAGCAGCCTTCTCTCCAAGTTTACTTGGTGAATTAATTGCCATGTCAACAAAATCCCACAATGCAATTTCAACCTTGAATTCCCTAATGATTAGATTACTTAGATTACACAGAATAGGAGTTATTTCCCCACACATATAATGCCAAAACAACACACCTTTTAATTTCTAAATATGACCACTACAACTGGGTACACCCGATGAATTTTACAGAACATACACCAATGAAGTATAAAACGTGATAAGTATCCTGCCATCAAATATCGTCCGTGCCATAACAACTTATGCTATAGCTGCTTCTGGCCTACAATATTATTTCAACACTGAGAGGACTGAATAAAAATATGAGCCAATGACAAATCTGCAATGATAGCCAGATGTATATATTATATGCTAATCAATTTGTTTCTTTGTTTGATTTTTCCTCTCTATAAAGCTCTTATATACTCATCCATTCCACTAAAGGTTGCAATCAGCTGATTCGATCATGATGATAGAGACATACACTGTCATTGATATTAATGAATCATGATTTATGCCTGTGACCTGGCTTCAGCCTAGTCACTAGTATTTCTGGTACACCTAATAGCATTTGTATTGATTCCTTTGTCGCTAATCTGTCGGGCGTTGGGCTTCCTATATTTAAACTGGTTGATTAGGTGGTTTCACTGAATTTACGGTGACAGATTGATTGCTACCTTTCGGTATAAGACATGTTGAGCATGTTGAGAAACTGAAGCAGTCGGAATGTGGTGATATGTTTGATGATCATGACAGGTATAGCAGCATGCAGTCAATATGCAGGAAGGCCCGAGTATGTGGAAGACACTAACACAGTAGAAACTGATGGAACACAAGATTTCCTATGGGCCCTTCATGGGGAGACACCTTTATGTGTTTGTTATAGACTAAGCCAAAACAATATATGGCAACATGTAGTCAAAAGTTACAGTACCAAGCAATATAACAATAAAGAAACTATCCTGACGCTCCCAACCTATCCTTCAAACGATGAGAGATTTATGTTTCTTAAATTATAGGCACTGATGAAGTTTCCGACAGATTACCCATATTCACCTCCTACAGTCAAGTTTATAACTAAGATGTGGCACCCAAATGTGTATGAGAATGGTGATGTATGTATATCGATACTCCATCCACCGACTGATGATCCTCAGAGTGGTGAACACCCCTCAGAAAGATGGAACCCAACTCAAAATGTTAGGTAAGATATCATTGATATATTCTCGCTATGAGTATACTGTTACCGAAGCGAAACTGAGAAGATTTTCCGCTCATGGACCTCTCCAGGATCGCATTAGAACCTGTTATATACTCATTTCACCAACTCATTTCACTGATCACCCTGAAAAGGATGGCATAAAAAAAACCAATAAAATACATTTAGCATAAGAGTAGCAAATGACAGGGGGGTGATGGTTAGAATCTGGAATATAGCTTAGGCCCCTAAGAAATATAGACTACAGTGCAATGCACTCAATTCAAACCTCCGAGGACCACCATATTTTGCCAATTATTATTATTTAAGCATTGTGATATGGTTGAACTTGAAGAGAACAAAATTTTGTGTCTGAATTATAATTGGAGTTATGTATAGAGAATTCTAATGTAAGTGTGAGTGTACATACCTCACATTGTGTGTATTTGATGAGGTGTCACATGAACTGGCAAGCTGTGTTAGAAGTTTTCCCGTCAGCATGATGGGCTAATTAATATGAATTGGAATGTAGCTAAAACAATCAATCTGCAGTAGGTATTCGGTAAATATTTCGATGATTTTGGCTTTTAGAGATCCCTCACAGTAGTATAATCTCAGGACATCGTCACACCAAAGCACTGGTGCTGAGTGTAACTTCCTCAGCATCATAGAATCAGGAAATAAACAAATCCTTGTAGTCATGAGTCAGTAATCAGTTTCGTCACTCACAGTCTGAGAGATGATGTAATTTTGATGCAATCCGTGGTGTTTCCTTAATGGCTAACTTGTAGAGAGACTAGGGTTTCATACTATACACAAGTTAGATGAGAGCAGAGTTCAACTAAGGCTTGTATTTTTATATTACAGAACAATCCTCCTCAGTATTATTTCACTACTTAACGAACCAAACACATTTTCTCCTGCTAATGTCGACGCCTCAGTTATGTACAGAAGATTCAGGGATTCAAAAGGCAAAGATAAAGAGTATGAGACCATCATAAGGTTAGTGAAAGGATGTCCACACATAACATTACATAACATTACATAATGGGTAAATCAAATTTGATCCAGATTGCCTGCACTCAGAATTGCTTCCCCCACTGATCAGCTGCAGGTTTGTTAGTGGAAGGGGAGCAAACCTGGATACAGGGAAACTTGATCTACACAATGGGCAACATAGTGTAATATTCAAACCTAAGAAAATAAAAAATGCACAGAGACCATCTTCGGTGCATTACATGACAATTTTGGTTGCCTGATTATCAATATTATGCTGTGATTGTATTTTTGGTCACCGGTTTTACATCTTACTTTTAGAAAACAAGTTGCAACAACGTTCTCAGAGGCAGAGCAGGATGGTGTTGTTGTGCCAAAGACATTGGACGAGTATTGTATAAAGTCAAAACCAAAAGAAACCCATAATAGCAGTGACTTTTGTGATTTCTATGACGACGATGATTATATGGATGATTGTGATGACGATGACTTTGTGTACGAAAGTGACGATGATGACAGCGGAAATGAGGAGTCATGACCAGAAATTCACAATCAAAACATACCTGACAAGACCTCCCTGCTAAAACCTGCTTCATTCAAGGATATTTGTGCACTTTTGAAACCGAGGAAGCAAATAAAGTAAACACAACTCACAAGTTCTGAAAATCTGCTGTCACATGGGAGGCAAAAGAATTTCGTTACTAGTCTGTCTTCAGGTGACTAAGGATGTGATGATTCTCTATCTTGAAATGCTTTGGTCTATAAGAGAACTGGTGCATTCTTATAATAATAATATGTGTCCTAAATCAGAATCATGGCTTGTTTGTGTTAAATGACACTATTATTTATTTGCTGTCATCCTCTCCATTTTTCAAAGAATGCTGCCCTAAAGTGTATGCTTCTAAATAGTGTATGCTGAGTATTTTGAACCAAATTTGTGCACATATAATATTATGTTTTTGTTTTAGTATGCTGTGCACATGAAAAATCATCCAAGTAGGTACATCTGAATTCATAGAATCCAAAGAAATACATTCAACGGCTGTTGAACTACCTAACTATGTAGAGCTTCAGAAAAATTATTTTTATGTTAGTTGTTGATTTTGTCAATATTCGTATTTTGTGCTGTTATTACCAAGAATCTAGAACATTGTTTTTTATGCTGGTAAAAATCATTTATGCTTCTATTGCTATTGTGTTATACCTAAAAAAATTAAATATAATATGTCGGAACCAGGTATAAATGTGCATGTGTTTAAATCATCTCGTTTATTTTCAACTTCTTATTGACACTGCATACATGAACTGCAAGCATCTGATAATTTTAGTAAGGTTATATAATATATCTACAAATTTAATGGCGAAGGATAATA
The DNA here is from genome assembly GCA_914767715.1 of Membranipora membranacea. Taxonomy (NCBI): domain Eukaryota; kingdom Metazoa; phylum Bryozoa; class Gymnolaemata; order Cheilostomatida; family Membraniporidae; genus Membranipora; species Membranipora membranacea. The sequence goes on along the minus strand of OU612065.1, from coordinate 12,633,909 downwards.
AAGACCCTTGTTAGCGTCTGCTCCTGCTGTGGTATGAGTTATGTTTGTTGCGTTGAGTGTCCGTCTGGTGCACATAATTCTGCTGATGTAACAGTCTTTGTCTCCTCTCGTCAAGTGATACAGCATGGTCTGGGTGATTCACTGGCACAGCCCCTCTGAAGTGATTGTGGGGATTATCAATGCTGACATACTGAGGTACATATTCTCGACTATCTGCTGAAGATCTGTACCCTTGAATGGATACCGCCTGATGATTAGCTTGGAATGGGTTTGCTGCAAATCCAGGATAGGTGACAGGAGCATTAAGCAGTCCCATAGATTGATTCTGGCTCGGCTGACCAGCATAGGAAGAATTACCATTTCTTTGGTTGTAGGAGTTATTTGCTGAATGATATCCACCTCTTCGGTTATATGAGTCTGATCTTTGATATGGCGCACCCTGGCGGCCAGCACTTGTTTGCTGTTGAGGAAGATGAATACTACCAGTTCTGAAGCTTATGTTTAATCTTCTACCATGAAGACTTGTATCGCTGAACAACTGTTTTGCATAAGGAGGAGAGACTGAGTGTTTAAATGTGATGAATGCCATATTCTTGCCTTGCGGAATGGCAACCTTCTCCATCGGACCAGCCTGCAATACCAAAACCAAAATATTTTCATCTGCATGTCTACAACATACGGAATCTGCCTCATAAAAGGGGGAACTCGGCAGTTACACTATTTATCAATTAAATCCCCATTGACTATCGGCAGGCAAGGCCACTTGTAGAGTACTGATTGGCGTAAAGCAAGGAACCAGTGTTAATATAGTTACTGTCTTAGAGCATGACATTGGTTGATTGGCTGTTAACAGGCCATAGATTGCTGTTGCCACAGGATGTCCTAGTAATCAACTACATATTGCTGATATGTTGTATTAAGGAGTAACAGGGGAGCTCTTGTTGCTTATTGGTTGTATGATGGCATCTCTACAACACAATACTATATTGAATAAAAACAGTGAATTATATTGAACTTCTTCAACCTGGGTATAATAATGCCCCCTTATTTATGAATACTAGGACACATTACCCATATTGGAGCAATCATATCAATGGTTCCATACTGTTGCATAGCAATCAATGCTATCATTGAGGATATATATATATATATTATAAATTTATATGATATTGATAGTGGATAGATAATAGTACCTGAAGAAAGAGTTCATGCAGTTCATCTTCAGTTGTCTTCTCATCAAATCCTCTTAGAAACAATGTTCTGTTTACCTCTGCCTCTTGTTCATTATCTTCATCCTCATGAGCTGTATCACTCCTGTTATGCATCTTGCTGCTTACAGAGATTAATTGAAAATATTATGGAATTAAAATTTGGAAATAGTTTGGTGTGGACAAGGGCATAGTTTAGGGGTAGGCAACGAGACTGATAGTACTGTCTTAGTCCTGTTTCGATGTATTTTTTTATGTCATAGATATTTTATGATATTACTTCGGAAATAATAGACTAGGTCTATATAGTCCTAGAAAACAATACAGACAAACATTACTGGTGTTATCTTTTCCCTATCATGAGAAGAAATCAGACTATCAATCATTGTTTACAAAATCCTAGCAACTAGAGGAGATGTTGGACAAATTAAATGTGGATGAGTCTCTCTCTCTCATGCAAACTGCATAGCAGATGACATAAATCTGACAATTGTGTCCAAAACAGTAATAGGTCACCGACAGTCTAGGGATCCATTTGGACCACTCAGTCACTAAAATATCCTCTTTTTTTTCTGTCCCTGCAACTCCCCTCAATGGTTGTACTCTTCTTGGTGGGTACAAGCACAATGAGCTTCCTACCTCTGCAACTAGTCCACTCATCCCTGAGACACATAATCAGGAGCCAATAATAATAAAGGGAAAATACCCACTAGGTCAACTTGTCAGTGCAGTCAGTAAGGAGTAACTCTTGGTTTTAGGTATCTAATGATTTTATAAATAGCATGAATAATGATGGTCTTCGATGTGTCTAGCAGTTCTATAGAAATCTATGTCCTGGCCATATTCAACATGTTACAATTTTCTTTTCTATTCGCAAACATTTATTATGCATATACAGTATATTATATATATATTCTTACTTCAACTCAGTGTTTTTAAGTGTAGACATGGTGGTATGAATCAACCCAAGTCTAGTCAATCACATCATGATAATTTTACTTGAACAAGATGCAGATGCAATAAAGTTTCAGGATTTTTTGGTTTATTGCAGCATTTTCTCAAAAGACAGCTAGTATCATCCCAGCTCATATGCAGGTAGATCACTTTTCAAGTTAACGAGTTTACATTTCCCTGTAAAGACGAAAGTTTTTTATTCCATGCATATGGACATAAAAAACGGTACAGTTTATCAAGCCGACTCTTCTTCATTCTATGAGGAAGTTCAATATAAAGAAAAGCTCATAACATGACATGTCAATGAGTCTTATTAGTAATCCTTTCAGTTTCCGTGTTTCACCATTCCATAGACTCTGTTTACGCTTTGTAAACCAGCCAACCATGTTGTGTTATCACCAACAGATTGTCACACTGCTCGCTTTCTGCTCTTTCCGACTGTGGAATAGGCACCCGCAGAATTTCTTACTTGAATTGACTGACTTGTTATACAGGCTGGCTGACCTGTAAAATATAAATTATCACGTCATGATTTTCATTGAAAGCCATGTTCTGTTACACAATAAAACATAATATTGAAAGCAGTCTTATTGATCATCGATGACTTCTGACATTAGTCAGGTCAAGATGTAATAATTGCTCAGACCAGGATGTTTGGACCTCCCAGATCAGACTGGGTTGTTTATTGACAACTTGTTCAACACTTTGGAGTTGTCCTCCCCATAATTATGCAGTCAAAGAGCTTGCAACTCCCAAAGGTGTCCATATTGCCAAGCCATGTGAATACTGTACAACAGAAAAATAATGACTTGATTTAGCCTGAGCAGGCTAGGCTGCCCAGGCTAAACTTGATTGGCATTACAACAGCTCTGATGCAGATAGAGCTGCATGGCTTTTGCAGATTTCGAATGCTGCATTATCATAATTGCCTGGTGTGCAGCTCTACTAGTAGCCCATACTTTTGTCAAGGAATATTGTACTTCAAAAATACCTGCTACATTCTATTGTCTTGGCAAGACAATTCTGTTTCTTTGATAAGCACACACAAGTCATGTGCTGCACCAGTAGCTAGAGGTAGTAGCTGTAAGAATCATTCCAGTGTCCTATAAAAGAAGAAAGAGTCCTAGCTAGTAGCAACTTGACTACTAGAGTATTTTGTAGAGGTAGACTAGGCAGGTTGTTTAGCTGAACGTTTCCCAGTAGAAGGCCCAAAGGACACAAAAATAACAGTATTATACTCAGATACAGCTAATCTGGGTGATATATAGCATAGGAACACACATATGTGACACAACATCAAGCTAATGTCACAACACAGCTAACAAGAGGGTAATGGCAGTCAAGAGTTCAGATTGTGAGGCGGAAAAGAGGTGTTGTCATCATAAGCCAGAATTAAAGAACCACATCACCCTAAATCATAGGCAATGAGTGAAATCCAAGGCACAAACATGTGTAGAACAAATATTCAACATCACTTTTTGTGTTTACTAATTCATCAGGTGGCAGTTACATTGCATTTAAAAGGTTAAAATTGAAAATTTCAGTAATATAAAATATCACATTAAAGCTAAGATTACAAGCAAAATCGGGCAGTGACAACATATCTTATTTACAAGAGGGAACAATGAAGATCTTATAAGAATTCAGAAGGGGCTTTTAGACCCAAATATTCAACAGCAACAAACTGAGTCATAATTTAAATAAGTCAATTTTTAAAGCAAATATTCAAGATTTACCACCACATCTTTGGCACATCATTACAATGTGACCGCCATTTCATAGGCTCTTTTCATTGTGATAAATCAAATCTACAGTCTTTCTTACCTCTGTTATGTCATTTTGAAGTGTATTAATCCTTATCCAGTAGGAGAAATGTCATTGCATCAAGAAATGACATTTCAAAAAAATTCAGCCCTTTGATCTTTATACGTAGTCTGAGACCGTTGCCAACCCCTACCCTTGGTGTGGAAGAGCTTGTTAGCCACATAGCAGGGTAGGTCGAGGCGCTGATTGCTAGTAGAGGCGTGGCTTGCTGCTCTTGTTTTATTGGCTACTTATTGTATACAAACATTGTGAAAGCACATGGTTTTATCAGAATTGTGTATATTATGATGTCTTATACTTACAAACACTCTTTATATGCTTATGATATATGTCTATGTAATAGCACATATAAATTCTGATATTGCCATTGACATGTGCTCAGTTCTGTAGAAACATCCTATATTTTGCAAAATGTGTACCACTAAAACATCTCCAACATTCCAGCTAGTGTTAGACTTTATTTCAGAAGAGCAGGAAAGTTGCTTATGATGTATGTCTATGTAATGGCACCACTGAATTAGATTCTTCTCTTAGAATGGAAATAGTATCATAGCGTTATACGGTTAGGACACTAAACACAGGGACCCATCTGACTGTTATCTGATTGGCTGTCCCTAGTAGCATGAATAATTAGCTTGAGAAATTGTCTTGTTTACAAAATTGCAAACAGTAATTATACCCCATACAGTGTCGATGATTAGGGCATTTCTAGATTGCTACTAGGGACTGGCTATTTTTGCAAGCCCTTTGTTTTGCAAAAGAAAGCTAATGATGCTATTCCAGATATGGAATTCAATGAATGGCACATATAAATTCTGACAACTTGTCTGTTATTCTTTGTAGGTATTGTGGCGCTTAGAATAATGTGTCAACGCCTCTTAGAAACCTCAGGAGGGTACGGATTTTTCTCATTCTGGCTTACAAAACCCTGTGACGCCTAAAGCTGGAATATGCATGTTGTGCTTGGTTTCATCTCATTAGATGAATCATCCTTAGAAGGTCTATTAATTGGAAAGCCTTGACTACTCTTCAACATGAACACAACAATGATATGTTTGTTACCGGCATCATTGACTTTGAGGAGGTCAGACTATGATTTTACAATATAATAAATATAAATATTTATGTATACATTCAAATATCTTTAGGTTGATAAAGACATTTATTAGTAATTGATAAGCTGATACATACAATAAAGAGTAAAAGACATGATGTTTCACCCTCGTAACAATTATGAAGCTAAATATTAAAAGAATTCAGTAAATTACATGAGTTAAAATCATAACTTTAATAACTCTAAACATGCCAGCACGGAAACCACATATTTACAACCCACATTTATTTACTGCCTGAGTAGTCAAATGTGTTAAAAAATTTAAGGCATAAGAATTAAGTGGTCAATTAATAATTAAATTGGTGCAAAGAGAGAAAAGTATTGATACTAAATCAAGAATGCCCCTCCCCGGCATCTTCTACACCTGAAGTTGGTCACTTCGTTTGTGAGGGGCTCAAAGGCTGTCCAGGGAATGTGGACGCACCCCCTGTGGAACCATTCCTTGCACTCCTCACACTCAATCATATCATCCGTATCCTGTCCAAAACGATTAAAAGTTAGTCGGCAGGTGCAGTAGACCTAGAATATAAATAAAATTTTGCATGAGTATAATATATGTACTGAACATCTATGTACTGTTCATACATTTTCTTTCATAATAGGTTAAATTACAAATTTTTATCGAAGAATGTCTAGCTCAAGTTATCTTTACCAAAATATTCACAAATGTGAGCTACTTTTTTATATTTATTGGACTAGTAACTTTTATTGTATTATTGTTGAAGGTTTATAGATCTAAAATATGGCACTTTTGAGAAAACCGAAAGGGAGTGCTTGTGGTGTTAATGATCCTACATACCCGATACCATGTTACTTTGGTTGTTCTTCTACAGCGAGGCATGGCAACATCAACTTTAGGAAATACACTAAAACGACCCTGAGCCAGACAGTCGTGTAGGTGCTGTCTCATTGAAAGTTGGTCGTAGCTCGATTCCTGCGGGTCTCCACCAAACAAAACTTCGACCAAGTTAGCAACAGCATGCAGGCCACAGTCATGGCTGTTACCTTGTTTTTGTACCATCAGCAGCTTTACATAGATCCTGCTCGCAGGTGTTTTCTCTAGGCCTACAGGAAGAAGAAATAATGTATTAAAAACTTATATGTTAATTGGGAAGTTTTTATCATGGGTTGGCAATGCTTCATTACTGTTGCCGGAATGATGCTGCTTAGTAGTCATCAGGCTTAAGATCATCAGGTATTTTTGGAGATGCGATAATGTTGAACAGAAATATATTGACTATTTTTCATTTCTTTTACAATTGAATAAATCTGTCATGACATAAGAATCTAACACAAGTATAATTTGAAATAATATAATATGTTTAGGATCATGATTCACAAAGTAGGAGGGGCTGTTTCCCTGGTGAAGAGCCGTGTCTGGACATAGTCTCTTAGCTGCTGCTGTATACTGGTAGCATCAACTAGTGTCGAATGTGTCATTAAATCCCTCAGCTTTTCTTTGACTCGTTGGTCTATAGGCTGGTAGGTTGGGTTTTCCTGTTAGAAAAGAGATATGATTTAAGAACATGTAATGACGTGATGACCCTGCATAACCCCACAAGGAATTACCTTAAGATAATACCAGGGCCGTAGTTTTGAAAATATGGTAGAGGAGACGATAATCCTTCAGAGCGTGATGTATCACTAGCCTCGAAAGATGTTGAGGAATAGAAATAGTAGATGAAAGTCCAAAATGAGCTGACTCCGACATAGAATTTTCAATTGTTGCAATTTTAGCATTTAACATTCTCAGGGAGGCATAGCCTCCCTGCCTCCCCTAGAACTATGGGCCTGTTATATTATTATTATGTTATATTATATTATGCCTGTTATATTACATGGCAATAATAATTTACCATAGAGTTATTATATACTCTATATATAATATGTATATTATGTACTCTATATATACTCTATATATAATAACTCTATGTAGTTTACCCACAAAGCTTGTGTAGCTAAAGATTAATTATTCATCAGGACGACCATACCTTTCCAGTATAATGGTATGGTTTGTGGACCTCCTCAGATGGAATTAACACGGTGAACTCCTAACTCCAACATATATCTTCTGACCTTGTAGCTTTCAGATCTGTAGCTAGTTTCACTCGCTGATGTTTATTAGACTTATCCTGGGTGAGCTGCAATTGTCAAATGCAGATAAAAAAGCCATGTTCGCGAAAATTTACAGTAAGGCGAGATATTGGTAATAAAAAGTTGACCGAAACAAAGATAATGTAACTGGGTTTCTCACAACATACACACATGTGTACATACATTTTAATGCAATTTCCCGTACAATTTTCACTCCATTGGAGGTGTACAATATTGAGGTTGTCACTTCTGTGGAACATTACAACAGCAATACAGTGAGTAAGTCTAGTTTGTTTGCAAAGATCAAGTGATCAAGTGATCGAGGTTTTCAACATTACAACAGCATAGAAACAGTGAAAAGCTAAACGAATCATTAGGGATACTCACAACAAAGCCTTGAAAAATGACGCAGCGGGATATTTGGATTGCAGCAGGACATCCAAGCTTTTTAGTATTCTGAGTACTCATCCGAGTTTTCTTGACCACTGGATGATCTTGATCCATGTCAATCTGAAATAACATAATATTGAAATGCAAAATTGACTTCAATTTATCTTATGCAGTCATATTGTAGAAAGATTGGTTTTTATTTCTAGTTTTACCAGTTTTCAACCGTAAATTATTGCATTGTATTACTATTGACTAATCCTATGATGCAGGTGTCGGCTGGTATTTGATGATAGTTATGTCGTCTGTATATGTTTTAATCTAAATTAGTGTAAACAGAGAATTGTAATGGGCGAAGGGGAGTTCCAGTGTTTGTTAATAATGGATATGACAGATTACCTCCTACAATTGTTCTCCGGCTCATTTACTATTGATGCTTGTTAACTAACCAGTCACAATTATGTCTAGGTGATGCAGCATAGGTATCAAGGATCCAAAATCAAATTGCAAGTTTTTTAATAATTTTATTTCACGGTGAGTAAGTATGTAGGTGCTGATCACTCAGTAAAAAAGTGGGCCGACCAACTTGCAAACATCAATGGGGAATTACACAGCCATGATGTGCGAGAGGTTTAATGCAAATCTATGGTTGAATTAAATCGTCAGGAACCTCTGATAGTATTATCGTATCAATTCATATTCCAATCTCTTGCAAAACTGAAAAATATTCCCGAGAAGTTTTTTCTGAGTAGCACACTTCTGGGTAGACAAGCCTCTTGGTTAGGCATGGTAAATATTTGAACGTGATAGTAAGCTTACCGATCGCCTTTGTTTTTCCTTTCTCTTATGAGCAGTATGATGATCTTTTCCATATAAACAATGCATGATCGCAGAAGACACATTCACTAAGGCTCTCCCACAATTATCAAAGCGCAGTCGGTGTTTGCTAAAGTCAAAAGGATCTAAAATAGACACACAGAACATATTTTCAAATACGGTAAATGTGAACTCTCAGTTGAATATATCTGCAGTATTTGTTCCCATCATTCAACTGCAGTGGTTTCTTCCTTGTTTGTGACAGCACCATCGAGCGTTGTGATTTATTATTAAATGCAAGTAAGGTAGCACTTGTCGCTGCTTAAATGAAAAGAAATGAGGCTGCAAAATGTTAAGAATCTTCGACATCCCCAAACACCAGTTTTGAATAAGGCTAGGATGTATAATAAGCTACCCACCAAAATTCAGCTCACTAAGTGGTGTTTTCAGTTGCTTCGCTGTGTGGTCATTTGTGAAGGTAGTCCCTTGTCTTTCCTGCTCTTCTGAAATAAAGTCTTACACTAGCTGGAATGTTGGAAATGTTTTAGTAGTACACCCAGCGGGCACATTGTATGCGGCAACATGTTTCCAATGTCGCAATTGGATTGTTTCTGTGTTGCATGGTACGCGTTTAACATTCAATATCTTGTAGATGCATAAATGGTGCATACAAAGCAACACAGTTGTTTCCAATATGGTAACTGCGCAGTAACTACAGCTACTTTACTAGAGAGTAATTTGTAAGAATACTGGCATCATATGTGATAAAATGCTTTGCCATTTGTTTGCTAACAATCTGTGTGGCTCCAAATTGTGTGCAATTCTATTTTGCACTGTTTTATTCCATTTTCTTAAAATCAAATCTAGTCTCTAGACCGCATGGGAACGATGCATTTATGTCCACATAGAGGCATAAATGGTGCATACAAAGCAACACAGTTTTTTCCAATATGGTAACTGCGCAGTAACTACAGCTACTTTACTAGAGAGTAATTTGCAAGAATACTGGCATCATATGGGAAAAAAATGCTTTGCGATTTGTTTGCTACCACTCTGTGTGGCTCCAAATTGTGTGCAATTCTATTTTGCACTGTCGTATTCCATTTTCTTAAAATCCAATCTAGTCTCTAAACTGCATGGGAACGATGCGTTTATAACTGCTTAGCTGTTGAATTTCTAGACATTACTTGCATTTATCTCCCCTGGTAAGCTGCTAACGTTTGGTAAGCCCTTGTGACAACACAACAGTGCAATATAATTATTTAAATAAACCATTATTCAATAATTTTGAAACATTAATACATGTCAGTATTTTGAAATAGGTTAATATATAGCCAGGGTTTAAATTACCTGCATTAAGCACCACTTAATGTTTTTTGCGAATAAAGTTGAACTAGATTGTATTCATAATAATTTCTAAGAGTTACACTGCTAATTACTCAATGACTCACCCTACAGCAGTGGAAGTCCAATGGTCTAATGGGCCTACTACTCAACATCCACAGTGGACTGACTCACAATGAGTAAAACACCCTCCTAATTGCTAATTGATATGAAATCTAATAAATCGTAATTAAAATGAAATACACATTGAGGTATATTATATTGTGTATAAATTTGCTATCAAGAAAACGCATGGTTACTATATATACAAGCCTCTAGTTAGATGTGTAGCAGAGGCAGTTTATGCATCGTAACAATATCTACTAAAATGCACCATTCCAACATATAATAGTGTGACAGATTGCCACATTAGGCAGACGTAGTTCAGCCTCTAAGGTAAACATCTTTCCAACATAGTTTAGATACAGTTGTGCCGGCTGGGCACATGTTGCAAAATATAGGATGTTTCTACAGAACTGAGCATATGTCAATGGCAATATCAGAATTTATATGTGCTATTACATAGACATATATCATAAGCATATAAAGAGTGTTTGTAAGTATAAGACATCATAATATACACAATTCTGATAAAACCATGTGCTTTCACAATGTTTGTATACAATAAGTAGCCAATAAAACAAGAGCAGCAAGCCACGCCTCTACTAGCAATCTGCGCCTCGACCTACCCTGCTATGTGGCTAACAAGCTCTTCCGTTTGGTGTGTGTAGGATAATTCAGATTTTGTATGACCGGAAACGGGTATAATGAAAATTAGTTGGGTGGTTGTGACATTCTAGTTGAACCTGAAACTGAGGGCACAACTCTCAATTTTGTGTCAATTATCATTTTTCCCCTTTCAGTTATGAAATGACATCTGACTCTGAGGGATTCTACCCGGATAGATAGCACACCTCAATTCTCTCTGAGGGCAAACATGATCATCCTCCTTTATGAGGAGAGAGAGTGGTAAAGGCGGTGATTATGTCTTGAACTATGAAGACTGCCTATTATGCATTATACATAACCATAAACATTATAAATACATATTTATATGTATATGGTTAGACCAAGGAGTAAAAAACTCTTTTACTCCATGGTTAGACCATTAACAGATAATCAGGGATGAATGCTTACATCTGAAAGTGTACAGGTTGAGGGAGATATAGAGAGGGAAGATATTATGTGCCTGCTATCAATTTTTGGTATAAGTATGCACAAAAAAGTAAAAATAGCACATCGATCATTTCCCTATATTTTGATACACATATTATCATGTCCCAAGATGAAGTTTGGATTTATCATGAATTTGGCATACAATAATATAGAGACCATATTATGAAACCGTGGAGCTGCGACTGAAGCAGGAAATCCCAACAAGAAAAATACCAAGGTAAAAAAGTAACCTAAGTCGATCCAACCAAGGAGTCTTTAACTCCTTGATCCGACAGCACAAATATCTGGTAGAAAAAAAAACAGCATTATTTTACGTATTTATAAAAATAATCTATTCATAGCTAAATACACCCATAGTGATATTATATTATATAGAATATTTTATCACTATAATTGTGTACAGCTATTGATATACACCTGAAAAGGCAACTCCAGCTTATTTAACCGTGATGCCAGGGAGTTTGCGACAAATTCCCTTGTGAAAAGCAGTCTGGGAACGCTGGCTATAATAATCAGCACATATGGCTGAAGTGAAGTAATCAATGTTTGATTCGACTGGGTGGCTTTATTCTTGCGACAGGATATCAAACTCAATGACATGTAGAGTCATAGACTACCTCTGTACTGGCACCGACCGATTAACCCAATATGCCTTCATGACATACTGTAGAACTAAGTTTGCACTTCATGATGTCACACAGCCAGCGCTACTGAGAGCCTGTCTATGATCTGAATCTGGCTCATCATCACTGTCAGTGTCCATAGAATCATCATCAGCATCATCAGCATCCAAATCATCTGCTGCATCATTAGCAGCACGCTATAACAAACAGGTACACTTTATCATCATTTGCTAGCATGCAAAGGTAACAAAAACTTAACTGTGCAAACAGCAGCCAGGGAACCCTTATTAGCACTGAGATGGGATAAGATATAGTCTGACCTCAGTTTTCATCCCCTTGCTATTGATTTCTCCATAGCCAGGTATATTACGGTCTTTGTCAGACTTTATATGTGTTTCTTGTTGTGCAAATTATCACCAGAAATAACATACCCTGCGCCTGGACTCCAGATGCCTCATTATAGTCCAGAACAGATGACCATCTACTTCTTCAGCGTGTCTACTGGAGCTGTTGGATCTCTGTCTAATGTTTCGCTTTATTGACTACAAAAGTAGGAAATATTTGAAGGCAAAGGATGCATTGCTCTGATCTCCAGATAGAAATGTCATTTCACTATGTATGTTTTCATTTTTCCTCCCAAAACCAATAATAAAGCAATGCACTGGAGTAAACTCCACTAGATTAAAGTTATCATAAAAACTCATTTGACATAAACAAACATTATCGCTGCATTTATTCACAAATGAATTTATCTGTTTTTGCGTTCACGATTTCAGCGTTTGGCTTTTTAGTGGATTACCCGCTTTTATCATCGCAAAAAAAACATGGGTGTTGTTCAAAGGTAAGGATAGTCCATGACTCTACAGTTGCTTTTAAGAACATAAAATGACTTGTTCAATAATTATTCTAAAATCGAATGCAAATCATCATATAGGCAAGGAGGATATTGAATCTACTAACCCGACAATGTCGTTTCATGTCAATTGGTTTTTCTGCGACGGGCATCAAAAGTTTTACATCATGATCGAGCCCGCTGACTGCCAGGAACGGAAACTGTGGATGAGGTTCTAACACATTCACTACGCCTCCAACATCAGCTATAATGATAACAGCAGGCACAGGCGTGAGATTATTATTGTACACTTTTGATTTATGGCAAAGGGCATGGTATGAGGTGTAATTAGCAAGTACCGGACACTACTACACAGGTACTGGCTAGACTGTTACATGAATTTGGACTATGCGACCTGGTTTGGGGGTACATTAGGCTGAGGCAAGCTACCATAGACTCTGGAACCTGGATATTCTTATTTTAAAGCAGACTATGAGGAACGGGAATATGGCATGTTGATAAAACAAATTCGATGATAGCAAGGTTAGATCTCCTGTCTTACTCAATCCCAGCGTTTTGAATTTTCTCGTTCAAATTTACACTAGCTAGTTTGCTTTGCTCTTATGGGAAGGAATCTCAAATTGGAGACAAAACCATAACTATCATTTGCTTGCAGGAAAGACAATATTCCCTTACCGTAGACAGTAGCTAGCTGTCAGCATCAGGTTTAATATGAGAAACTTATTAGATCTCTCGAAATACAGCGAACTGATCATCTCACCTTTTTGAAGTTGTACTATCTGTTCTGAGGATTTGTCCCATAAGAAAACATGTCCACAGTCACTACCACTCACGATATATTCACTGTTAGGGCCGTAAAAGTTGACACCTTTTACAGTCTGACTATTTCTATGCCCTTCATATGTTTTCACATAACCCTCTCCATCTGTCTGTGTGTTCTCAAACAGGAATATATCATCATCGTTATATGTGCCCAAAATTTCTGAAAAACACAAAATACAACGATCTGAAATCCTGAGCTATCATGGTGTTTGGCTATAAAGTTGTGAACAGATAATAAATGCAATATTACTGTCGTATTTCACTGTATGACATTATTATTATTATTCATAACAACAAGTATTATATCATCCTGGATGTCCAAGTGTGGGTCTAATGCAGCTCTTTGTGCAATATGTTCCTGCCAAGCTCTCTCAAGCCGGGTCGGACTCAAATTCCTATGGTTCCCAATACCTGCTTCAAATGCGACATAACACAAACTTAAAATATTCGTTGGTCAATGTTTGTCCTCGATAGACAGTTTTCTGAGCTCTTATTTATGCCTCAATTTGGAGTTGTCCTCTCTCCAGTTTGGTACTTTTAACCCACGCCGCATAGGAAAAACCTGCTGAAAGAGGGTTATATTGAAAACCGCTAATGTTAGGATAAAAATGATTTATTTTTGATTCAGAATCTGCATTATTGAAAACCCTGTGAGACAGGGTTTCCAAATCATTGGAGTCTTCAATGTTGATAAATCTTAATTTTAGTGACGAAACTCATGAAAGATTCTGCCAAATTGTCCGCAAAACAGGCGGAAAATGCTATAATTGACTATCCAAATACTAAAATTATTTCCCAAACAATGTCCATATGAGTTTTCAATAGTGCAGACTCTGAATCAAAAATCATTTTATCCTAACATTAGCGGTTTTCAATATAACCCTCTTTCAGCAGGTTTTCCTATGCGGCGTGGGTTAAAAGTACCAAACTGGAGAGAGGACACTCCAAATTGAGGCCTAAATCAGAGCTCAGAAAACTGTCTATTGATACAAGTGATTGTAAAAGAATCAGATTTTAGGTGTATCATTCTAGAGTTCTCAGTCTAATTTCAAAATACTGACCTAGGTTCATAAAAGACCAGTGGTCAAGTTTTTGCAGGTTTTTGCAGGCTGTTTAGACAAGACTAGTTTGACAGACCTGTTCCGTTGTGATTATATACAGCACAGGTCACGTCTCTGATCCGAGAGTCAGAATCTGTGAATGTGGTCGGTACATACTTCTTCACTTCTGGCATGAAAATACCTTCAGGTATCTTCCTTTTGTCATAGACTCTGTAAGTTTGAAAAAATGAGTTATAGGGATATATGATGCACCCTGAAGTCAGGGAATGGTATCTATGGTACTAGCAGAAAATAAAGGGATAATAATTTTCTAGTGAGCCTGTCGAACGTCACATAATTCTTGGGCAGTAGTAAGCCTAAGAAAGCAACATTGATCAAATAATTCATATTCAAATTTGAAACATTTTGCTTTATTTTATGTAAAAAACATTGTCAGCCAGATCCAGCTTCCGGCATGCAAGCTTCAAAAACTTCAATTTCCCAAAAACTCAGATTTTCTACACAGCCATTATACCTGATATAATGCTCCCGGCCACTTGTGATGAACTCATAAGGGTTAGAAGGATTTTTGTCGATTGAGTGTAGAGGTATATGTCTTCTCTGCTCTTTTGTAGCAACAATCCTGAAATTAGATGTTATTAGTTTAGAGCAAGTATTATAAGCACAATGTCAATTTTATCAGCCACTTCTAGGATACATTCTGCTTTAAATGATGTGCATATATATGTCGCAAATTCCTGTTATATGAGGGAAAACGAATCTCAAAAACCTACTTGGTTGGTTTTTTCTCTCTGAGATCTATTTGGTAAACCAGGCCATCTTCTCCAGCACTCAGTAGGCAGTGCTGTGTGTCCATCTCTATAGCCAGCTACCATCAGACGATAAGGTATGGTGAAAACCTCAAAATGCCCACAATGACATAATTTAGAATTAGGTTGGTTTTTGTTATTCTGCTCATATTCATCAATTATTTATGAACAGAGACACATCCAATAACAAAAGTATATCAATTTTACAAAATTGATTCTGGATACTTCGGAGTAATTTTCTCATTGAGCTTTGATGTCAAGGAGTGGACAACTCCATATTACAGTGTCAAGATAAACTTATCGCAGTATAAATTGTTGTATGGAAGTTTTTAGGTTGAAGCAACTTTTAGGATGGGCAGTTTATAGCTATGTATAATGGCACCAGGTAGACATCACAGCAGTTGTGCAGACAATCTTAACAGTACGTTGTGAGCGTTACCGTCTGTTTACTTAGTATTAACGTTACCTTGTGGGCGCTTCCTTCGTGCTTTGCCAATTTCTTTGTACCTCTGCATGCTCCAGTAGCAGATAATTCAGCTAGCCTGACCATACCATCTCGAGCACAGGTAACTATCTGACTGTCATTCGAATGTGGCATAAACTTACACTAAAAATGTAGCACTTACATTTATTTCTCGTTCTCAACAGACAACGCAGCAACATTATGAGTAACAAGGCATATATCGTACTTCACTCAATACATTTGTTTACATGTGGTTTATTTATTTTTATCGCAAAACTGAGACTTTTGAAAATATCAAGTGATTCTTGTCATGAATAGTCTTCCATTATACCATACTAACTTGGAAAACATTTTGATGGTGTCCAGTTTTGAACTTCAGATACGGTTTGTGAGTGCTCATATCCCAGATGACACATTTTGTATCATCAGAACCACTGGCCAACCAGTTTCCTGAATAAAGTTTACAGAATAATCATTACAGTGAATTCCAGCAACCACAGATACCCAAGCGCCTAAGATAATCATGGTTGTGACTGGAAAAATAATTATGACAAAAGTGGGATAATAAATTTATGTAAAAATTCTCTCAAGCAAAAATAAGAGATAAAAATTGAATTCATATTCAGCTTACCAGCTTGGTTAAAGTTGAGAGCATTAACACATCCGTCATGACTATCTAGCTTTTTGACGATCTTCATCCTCCGTGCAAATTTAAGGTTCGACATGAGATGATCTGTGTAACAAGTATGGTGCTGCTGTCTACCAAGATTACCGTACATTCTACAAGAAAGATTACCATACATACCACACATACTGATCTTCTTATCTACACCAAGAATGATAGCGTCGAGCATCAAAGCGTGAATTCTCAGGGCATCAATGATACAATGAAAAACCTGTCGAATTATGGCACATAAAAAAAACAGAAAATATATGCATATATCTCATTTTAAGTAACAAAACAGAAAAGTGCAATGCCTCTATGTTCGTTTAATTTGAATCAAGCTTTTAAATTGGTGAGCTAATACCTATGTGCTCTAAACGGATAAAAAAAATTTCATTTAAAAGGTTTCACAGTTTTACTTAAAGAGGTAGGAATCGAAGGGGGTGCGCGGGGATTAATCATGTGAAGTGACAGGCAAGACCATTGGCTGATCAATGTAATTAGAGGCGGAGAATGGCCTTGGTCTCCGCCTCTAACAGCCAGTCCACGGTGCGTTCTCAAGTGGTCAAGTGTGTTATATAAGAAATTGTGATTCGCAGACACCCATAAATAAAGTTGAATAGAAGCTATGATATAGCTATTGTTGTGTTGGCTCATCACACTTGGGATTATAGGGTTTAATTACAACGGTCAATTTCAATCTTGGCAACGGTATCTAGGCAACCTCTAAAACCATAAATCATAACGTCAAAATTGACCAATAAGAGCTCGTATATTTTGAAGCGGATGATTTGAAATCATCGGAACTGGGCAATTTCGTATGACATCAGTCATATTTTCACCACTTTCCAATGCCATTATTGGAATGAAAATTTATTGGGCATGTGTATCACACAATTCCGCATCAGCTTGTCTGATTCCCATTAAAAATAATTCACTGCTTCTCCTCTTAATTCCGAAAAAGCAGAAGGAATTTGAATGCTGCTAACCCCATTTGAATTTGATATGGCTGGGTGATCGCTTTACATTGACTGGCCCTTATATACCGGTCAATGTCAGATATTGCTATCGGCATAGAGTAAGGATATAATCTAAGATATGATATTCAATCAGGTAAATAATTTCAAAGTGTTAGTATAGCCAAAAAATTGAATGAATTAATGTTTGCCTCAAACTCTCTGAAAGAAACTATGAAGCAATGCTGTACCTGTTCTGAACATCATTGAATATAGATTTGGTGACTTTGACTTTAGACAGATCAATCTGTGGTCTCCTCATATTAGTACCAGCGCTGCTCGAGTCAGAGTCGGTATCAGAGCTGTTAGGAGAGGCTGATGATGTACTGAGTGTGCCTCTCCAACGGGGTAACTGCATGTCTGAATCATCGTCATCGGAATCATCCTCAAAACTGTCTGAGCTCGAGCTAGAACAGGAAAAGAGATTCCAGTGTTCAAACAGCGCTTGTAATGTAAGATAATAATAGCATTGCTGATAATTGACGGTCCTGTTCTTTTATTTTCACATTCAGTATTTATGAAATTAAAAAGCATATCTTGTTTTATCTATCAACAGAAAGAAATTTCCATTTGCAGAAATTCACTTCTATAAAGCAAGTGCACTAGAATTATTTGACCCCTTATAGACGTCTACAATGAAAGACTGTCCCAACTAAATATAGAAGAACTCAAGATATGTCAGTAGATATACGTATGATGGTTTGATATACGACGAAAAATGAGTGTTTTCCTTCCCTACATACAGTGGCTGCAGTTATAACTAAGATAGATGATAATTTTGCATAAAGATGAAAACAGCTGCACCGGATATATATGACTTTTACCTTGGAAGCTGACCAGGTTGATAAGCCTGATTCTGAGCCTCTACGCGGTCTCGAGGGTTGACTTCATATAGACCAGCTGTATCACTGTTATCAGAATCCAGCTGCTCTTCAGGCATCAGATCAGCCTCACAATCCACAGCCTCACAGTCCTCAGCCTCACTGTTGTTGTTAGGCTCTGCATTACTATTTGCTTGAGGAGCCGTCTCTATATTACCTGATACATTTGCCGCTGCATTTTCCAGCTTTTCACTAATTCCTTCTACACAAAATCAGTTAATAAAAGTTAATATGTAAGCCCTGGTTTGTTTACTTTGTTCTACCACACAATTTCTATAATGTGCGAACATATCCAAAGACTTATAGTTTGATGCGAAGAGTAGTATCTCTAGTATTTACAGCCATGGTACTTACCGGGAAGTTTCACTTGTACTGTAAGGCGAGTTGTTTCATCAACATCTTCCTCTACTTCACTGCCACATGATTGGTAGACTTCTTCGAGACCATCATCAGGTTTCCCGCCTACAGCACAACATGTGCTGGACACTGGCTTCTCATCAACACCACCGCATGTTCCTTGGGTATCCATTTGATACTCTGTGGCAAGATTGTGTAATTAATCTAGTATATATCTCAAAGGTAAGAATATGCATCAAGAGAGAATTGTTGCAATTACATCAGGAGGTTTGATCTTGCTTACACAAGACCCGAGCCTTAGCTTTTTCTATAATGAACAAGATGGCAGTGTGCTTGTGCAAGGATGGTGAGATGACGCAATAGGTTGGTGTGCTTGCTGTTGTCGATTGTCGTTGGGAAAATGGCTTGGTAAAATGAGATTGGCAAAATGTGATTCAGTTGGCAAAGTGTCTTCGGCGAAAAGAAATGTCTTTTTACTCCTTGTTGTCAATACCTAGTATGTTTTCTCACAAATCACAGTAGTCAAAGACACTAATGATTGGCAAAACATAGCGTTGGTTACCCCATGATGTATACACATATGTAGTATTTAGACTACCCCCCTCCATTCCCACAGGACCAGGTTCTGAAATTTATATCTCTTGTGAGACAACACCATACACCTAGCCAATGTGTTGGTTCTGATTGGTGGATCAGAGCCAAAACATTGGCTAGCATACACCATTTATATATATGTTATATATATATAAGTTATTATTGAATAATACTCTGTCAGGTAACTCATAGATAGAGCCTGACTTGACAAGCTTGAACAAAGCTTGTCAGGACAAGCTAAGGTAGAAAGTTCCACCTACCTTGGTGGTGGTTCCACAGACTGAATCACTACAGGACCAGAGATTTACTGCAAAACCACCATTGGCAATGTTTGACTGTGCACACACCCCCCTCCCCCAACATATTAATAGGAGTCATTGCCTCAAGCAAGTGACCCTGGCTATAAATATAAAGCTAGAGACTTACCTTTTTCCTTAGCCAAGTCTGTCAATCACACCTCATGAGCTTTATGTTTACATAATAGCTTTAGTACCATAAAATTCATAATAATAATATGTACTTGTTTGGAACTCTAGCTAACTGTTGTTTTCATAGACAGAGTTATATTCACCTTCCATCAGAAAGAAATGAGAACTGTGTAGGGTGGGAATACTGACCAGATCTAGGCAGACAAGCTCAAGATTGCATTCTTTCATTGGTACCCACAGCTCAAAGCTCTAGCACATCTGAACCCATTGGAGACTGCCAAGCTATTTCCCCGGACTACATAACGGTGTTATAATTTAGAGGAAATAACATAGGACAAAATGAGTTGAATAGCAAAGAAACTGCCAACTCAGTTGGTTGCATTGGCTTCATCGAGTAAAGCACCACATCAGGTTTAGTCAGAACATTATAAAGCAATTTTTATAGAGAGAGATTTTCAGGATAGCAATAACATGCATCCTGAATGAACTCTGTCAATGACCGCCATGAGACAATATCTCAAGCTGGCAGCTAAAGCAACCTTTGACAATATCCAGGAATCCTAACATCTCTCCCAACACCCATCAAAGTGTGCCATTCATTTTGCTGAAGTCCAAATTGTCCTAATATTTTCTAATTGATTTCATTCACTGATATTGAGTGAGGCCACCAAATTGTCATCGAATATGGTATGTAAACACAAAGACACCCGTGACCCCGCCTTTGAATTCAACTGCCACAGTGTCCTTATTCCCTATTATACATTTAAAGGTGCTAGTTTCCACTAGCCTCTTAAAAGCAGAATAATCAAACCTCTGATAAAGTTTGTATGTATTAACCGAGCAAATACTGAAGTATGTATTATGATTAACATGTTCGATTAAATATATTCATAGATCATGAATGAACCAGAAAGAAATAAGACGATCAACTGGCACTTCCTGAGTCAGATATCATTCCACAGGTTCATGTACCATTGCGGACTTAGATTTGTCTGGCATTACAAAACCGAGCACCTGGGTGACAACACGATTACATGTAAACAATGAAACTGGCATTCCGACAGCACCGATGATTCCTGTTGGAAATGCTATCAAATATGCAAATCCATACAGCAATTTGTTATGGTCTGCAAATTCACTTATATCAAAAAACAATACTGGCTCATATCTGAACACGAAGAAAGTTACAGCTGATAAGACGTAGAGAGCAATCTTTGAGTACAGATATGCCTTCATTCTAATCCATGCCTGATTGGTCTGAATCTCTTTTAGAGCGTTAGTTTTAGCTGTTATTTTTCTGTTCAACTTGGCATGTTTGGCAAACTCATCCACCATACTAATCTCTGATTGCTGCTGCTTGAGGTCCTCAATTTCAAGTTTTAGATCTGACGCCACGCTAGCTTTTCCCTTAAACCTCAGCCACAAATGAACGCATACTGATGGTAGAAATCGAGCAAGGAGTGGTAGAAGCAAGCAGAGGTAGAAAAGATATGTCACCATCTCGTATACCTGCATAGAACGAAAGAAGAAAATCTATCAACAACACATAGAAAACATTATCAAGACTGAATGATTATCTCTGGGTAATACCAAATGCTCCCATCCTTATCCACTCAGATGTCCATATCTTATTAAAATTACGTTTAAATGTGAATTCAGTGATTGCCATAGATTCTTATCCTGCGTGGCCTATTTGATAACTTTGTGTTGCATTTTTGTCAACTCCTGAAAATATGGTATTCAAAATAGAGTGTTCAGTTGACTTGTCCCATATCCCAACTTCATGGAACAAAAGTTTTAAATGAAAAGATATGATAGATTGTTAGTAACTTTTAAGTAAGGATGTGACACCAAAGTATAAAATGTATAGACATAGTTTAGTGTTCAAATTATGTCATGGTTGCTGGTAGTGGCATTCCGTTATCAACCGCAGCCTAACCAACTGTGGTTAGGTTTTTGTTCATAATAATATGCCACCACCAGCAACCCATGTGTACTTCTTGTGCCAAGGGGAACTTAGTTTACTTGGATACATGATAAACAATAAGCCAAGAGGAGCAGAAATCTCCTCAAATAGTAAATGATTGGCTTAGAGCTGTGGGCATACAGTTGTATTAAAGCCTCCTGACCTACACCGTACCGTGCGGAGACGAGAGGTGTAACATATGTTTTAGTAAGTTTACTGGTTGGTGCAACGATAAATATAAATCATCATATTATACATATCATATATCAAGTGAGATAGAGCCTGGATCAAGTCATGGAGTATCATGTTCTATGAGTATGCTTTTCCCATCCCCCCATCTAAAAATGACAATGCTAAAAGACAGACTGAAAGCAGCTATTGTCCTACAAACCCTGTCATTGGTATATAGTCACATCATCGATATACATGCTTCATTGAATTCCATGTCTGGAATAGCATCATTAGCTTTTTTTTGCAAAACAAAGGGCTTGCAAAAATAGCCAGTCCCTAGTTGCAATCTAGAAATGCCCTAATCATCGACACTGTAGGGGTATAATTACTGTTTGCAATTTTGTAAACAAGACAATTTCTCAGGCTTATTATTCATGCTACTAGGGACAGCCAATCAGATAACAGTCAGATGAGTCCCTGTGTTTAGTGTCCTATACTGTATAACGCTATGATACTATTTCCATTCTAAGAGAAGAATCTAATTCAGTGACATGCTTGTAACACCAGATGCCTATCAGGCATTATACTACAAGCATGTATAGTTTGCAAATGAATTTCCATGAGCAACAACCCCCAAACAAACTTGTAAAGAGGGATGGTTGATCCTGGACTTTAGCTGAGCAACGATTTACTCCTTGGACAAAGTACACATGCTTGAAACTCAATAATATGCCTATGCTGCCATGACTGAGCAAGCAAAATACAGTAGTTTGCAGATAGACTAGAAATTAGCCTGGTATGCTAGACAGCATGCTCAGGCTAATTTCTAGCTAGACTAGTCTATCTACAAATTTTGTTTTGCACTACTGTCCTGAAAGTAAAATATATAAAAAGCTATTACACTCAGTTTAGGCATGAAAAAAACATAACCAATATGAATTTTGATACAAGCGCAGGTTTGCAACTCTTTGGTGATCTCAAGGAGTCACGAGTCCTCAAATCCCCGGTGAAAATACACTTTAAAATAAATCATCAGTAAATCAGTAAACACTTCACGCTATTCAGCGCATGTGTCATCTCAGAATGCTGTTTTATGATCTTACAATTACCCTCCAAGCCTGGCGGTCTTGGGCTAGTTTCTCAACCTGATGAGAGGTAATACCTCACTTTGTCAGGTCTTTGTCAATCCTTTTCTGCCAGGTTAGTTTAGGTGCTCCTCGTGGTCTTTTGTGAGGGTTTCCGAACTCCTGGAGTGCTTGCCTTACCAGCGTTTCTTCTGGCAATCTCAGGATATGCCCATAGAAATGAAGCCTCCGCTGCTCTATTCTTCCACTCCATTTGTTCTGCTTGGTCTTTTCATGTAGTTCTTTATTGCTGATTATGTCCGGGTATCTGATGTTCAGTATGTTCCTCATGTGATGCCGATGGAATATATCTACTTCCTCTTCTTTCCCCTGTGTGGGTGTCCAGGTTTCGCTGTTGTATAGGAAGACACTGCTAACATAGGCATCATAGGATCTCAGTTTTATGCCTATTTGCAGTCTCCTATCTTTTAGTATCAGTTTGATTCGGTTGATTGCACCATTCGCTAGTTGTTTCCTTCTCTCTATGTCCGCTTGTGTGTCTAATAGAGTTCCGAGGTATTTACATTTCTTCCATTTACTATCTCCGTTTCTTGATATGTTGTATTCCTCTGTCTTCTCTGTGTTGATCCTTAGATTCCTCTCTGCCAGTCTAGATGGTACCTGTACCTTTGTGTGCTCTACTCCTTCCGCACTATTCAGACCAATCCAGCAAATATCGTCTGCGTACCGCAGCGGAATGTTCCTACCAGGTGGATCACTCATAGGCCTACTATATGAGTGCTCCAGACTTGGTATTGGGGCATTCCGCTTCAGTGATTTTGCCAGATATAGCGTGAATAGTATGGGAGAGAGGCAGTCACCTTGGGGAGTGCCAATATTCGTGGTGAATAGTGGTCCTATCTGCCCGTTTACCTTAATTGCCAGTTGTACGTTCTTGAGGAGTGCTTTGATTAGATGGAGTTCGTCATGTTGTAGTATTGATTTCAGGTCTTGGATTATGGTGTTTCTCCTTACTGTGTCGAAGGCCTTACTCATATCCATCATCAGTATGTGGGTGTGGTAGTCTGTGGATGCCACTGCTTTTTCTGCCAGTAGTTTCATGGTGAATATTTGTTCCGTCGTACCTCTGCCTGGCCGGTAGGCTGCTTGGGATAGTGGGATGTTGTCATCTATCCGTGTTCCAACTCTGTCTAGGATACAGATTGCAAGTATCTTTCTCAGTATGGACAAGAGCACTACTGGTCTGAGGTGGGCTGGTAGTCCTTTAGATTTCCCTGGTTTCTGTAGTGGTATGAGAATGCCTTGACGAATTTCATCTGGGAATGAGTCTGTTCTTGCTGCTTCATTTAGAATGTCTGCAATTATGCTGAAGGCGGTTGTTGGCCCATGTTTTAGTTGTTCGGCTTTAAGTTGGTCTATGCCGGGGCTTTTGCCATTCTTCAGCTTCTTTTTCGCATTCTTGATCTCTGTGTCAGTGAAAGGTTTTTCCATCTTTCTAGGTGTTATCTCTTCTATGGCAGGTTCGTTCTCATCAGAGAAAAGGCTGCTGAAGTATTCTCCAATCACTTTTATCTGCTCTTCTGTTTCTGTTGTTAGTCCATCTTCAGTTTGTATCAGCAGTGGTTGCTTTTTCTTCATCCTTTCCAAATTTCTCACAGCCTTGTACATTCTGTTTGAATCATCTTTTGATTTTTCGATGATGCTGATCTCCCTCTCAATCTCTGCTTCTCTCTCCCATACAACTGCCTTTCTCAGTACCCTGATGGTGCCAACTCTTTCTTTTCTAATCTCTTCTCTCTGTTTGTGGTTGAGTTCATTTGATGGTGTAGTTGTTTCTGCTTCTCTGATAGGTGGATGATATCAGGGCTGTTATACGGTTTGTGTTTTCTGTGACCTAGGACTTCTACTGCCGCCTTGTTGTTTGCCTCTACTATCATGTTCCATTTCTCTTGTGGGTTTTGTGTTACTCCATTCCGGTTGTACTCATCTTCTTTATCCATCAGTTTACATTGAAGGCATATTCAGCTTTGACTGTAGGATCACATAGCTTTTCGTAGGCAATGGGCCTGTTGGTTTGATGGTTTGCAGTTTGATGTTTATCCTCGCTCTCACTAGTCTGTGTGTGGTCTGGGAAAGTAGCGAGCCCATTGTGTGATCTGGAGTCTAAGATCTTTCATTTGTGCTTGGTTTGTGCTAGTATGTAGTCTATTTGGTTTCTGTAGGGGTTTCGTCTGGTGGTTCTCCCCTTGTGTATCTCATTCTCCCGTGTCGTGACATGTGCAAGCTTGTGATTGAAGAGGGTGTTGGTGACTGTGAGTATTAGCTGATTGATGCCTGTTTGCCAAGTCCAGGAGTTCTAGACCATTTGTGTTTGTGACCACTCCATTCGTATGCTTTCCGCTGTTTTCTGGATATTCAGTGTGTGAACCTCCTGTTTTGGCATTGAAGTCACCAAATATATACATTTCATCTCTGCTCTTCACTGCTCTTATCAGGGCCTAACATAAATCACTCTGTCTTCAATTTAGTTTTGTTTATTAGTGTGGGAGTTAGAATTTGAGGACTTCTTAGTCTAAAGAGCTTTGAAAAATAATAATATTCTATGAAGAAAAATGACTATAATGTGGGTGGCACACTCCTGACGGGGGTTCACTAAAATGCGGAAATGCGGAATTTCTCTTGAAAGTACGCGTTAGCACGCGTGTTTCTCAGTTTTACGATGAAATGACTAAAATGCGGAAATTAGGAAAACACATTCTAATTGGTTAATTGAATCCCACCAAGCCAATCAGGGGTAGTCAACTCATTTTCTGCCTAATCCAAAACATGATCAGGATTTTGGATGATGCCTGGTGGTGTTCTTCATGAAGAAGCTCTGTAAAACTGCATGCTCTACTCTACTCTGCTAGTGAAGACTATACTGCTGTAGAGTTTTCCTTTCCAGTCTTGGCAAGTTTCAGGTAACAGTTTCCATCCTTGTATAGTGGTAGCACTCACTAATTTAGCTTAATATTTCCAATGTTTGTATTATTAAATTAAATAATATAAATATTAATAATCATAATGAGCATCATTACTTCACTTCTCTCTCTAGTACTTTACTGTAGGTAGTACTATTACTACTACAACTTACTCAGCTTACTAGTTACAAGTCTAGTAGGCTTCCCACTCACTGAACTAAACCATTACACTGCTGTTATATACCAACGCTTACTCAAGTCAGTGCTGTATTGTGTGCTTAGATAAGTGACTGTGTGTAAATAAGTTATAAGCATGTATACTTTGCCATGCATACCCCGTCTTGACAAGCTTTATTCGGCGCCCACCCCCGAACAAAGTTTGTCAAGACAGGCTAACTCTGGCAATTGGCATTGGATTGACAAAGTATACAATTACATGCTTGTAAGTTCTCAAGATGCCGATAGTCCCATGGTGCCCCTGGCCTGGGACTTACTTGCAAGCCTTATTTTACATATTATATATAAGCCTAGGTAGGAACTCAAGTCCAAGATCTTGTCACTTGTGCTTGGTTTGGTTACTATCCACCCCTCCTTCTTATGATCTCTACTTTAGAAAGCTGAAAGTAGTGAAGCTTGGTGGTTTTTAGAAATGTACATGTAGTTGTATTCAGATTACTAGAAATTTGTCAATTTATCTATAGTATTGTATCTGAAGATCATAACATATTGCATCGAAAGAATATGAAGAAAAAACATTGAACAGTACGGATATTACCTAGGCCTGTAAGTGCATGATATTTGCTTGTTGCAGGAAAAAGGTTTCTTTCTCTTACTGGCGATGGTTTACTGTGAGAAGAGCGATCGGCGGTCTTCAAACTCATTTCTATCCATTGAGAACTGCGACTGAGACAAAGATCAGTGTGAGTAGGCTACCTCTAGTCTTGTAGGAAAATCAAGTCTAGATGACAAAGATGTCTGTGGGCTTTTTATTTTTCCCATAAGATTACTTCAGCATATTTCAGACCCTGTGTAGAAATATGCTTTAGATGATTTGTTTGCTGAGTTGTCTGCTCACACTTATTGAGAAGGTAACTTTGAATGTAATTTATGTGTGAGCAGTGAGGATGCAAGCAGGGTGAGGGTGGTGCGAGCCGAGGGTGGTGCGAGCCTTTTGCCTGAGGTTGTAAGCCCACCCATTTAGACCTGACTTAATTGTGCTCCACATCATTCAGATGCTATTACTAAGTTTCATAGATCAGCACGCTAGACAGTGCACCGTTTGGAATAAAAATGACACTTGGGCCATATGCCTACACTGAACAGCTTAGTGTTAATGTACTTACCGCCTCTTTCACCATTAAAGCTGATGAATTTGTCATTGAGATCCTAGGTCTTTGGTTTTGGCTCACAGAATTATTTATTAGACAGCTTATAGTGCATTAATCCCAATAGTCTTTTTTTTAAATGGATAACCAAAAAGTGAAATACTTGCACTACAAAAAAAAGTGGCATCCTCGCTGCTCTTTGCCTTGAAAATGTAAAATTATCTCTAAACATATTGCTGAGAAGTAGCATATTTAGTTGCACTGATTGTCCATGTACAATTGAATTTGGCATCAGTAATTCAGTGCAACTTTTGAAATGAAGGTGAAGACCACTTGCCATTTTAGATGTGCGGTAGCGAAGATGTCAGATGTTCACTGGTTACTCACAGGCAATGCCACTGTTTCGTTTGCAGTACTCAACACTATACAGTGTGCCTGTCTAACCAATGAGGGAGTTCATTGGTCTAACAAGCAAAAGCCATTGTAAGTTGACCTAGTCATAAAACTTAAAAAATTGCCGAATAATGTGAAGAAAGCTTGAGTTGCTTGGTGGTAAGGTAATTAGTGTCATATTATGACATATTATGTGAAAAATCAGCAGTTTTTCATTTTTTTTCCCATTGAGCTCCCTTAATTCAATTTGATTCATCAATTGTGGAACAACTAATATATCTGTATCCTCATCATTGATCAGTTTGTCCAACGATGTTCAATTGTTTGTATCTTACCTCAAAAATCCATCGCAGGCGTTTTTTGAAGTCGCTTGGCACTGATTTTGTTTGTTATTGGTACTTGTAGAACTGAGTGTCACTAAAAGTTAATTCAATCTGTGAGTGAATACAGGTTGTTTACTCGCACGCATCATACCATGCAAGGACAATCCTGCATGCGTGATCATGACTATCCAAAGAGTGGGAAACATGGGAAAGAGACTTTATGTTGAGGTAATTTTGATAACTTTTGGCATTACATGCTGCGAGTGATATGTTCTAGACCTATCTCAGTTGCTTCATAATCCCTGAATGATCACATGGTGGGAGTAGGTGTTGATCATAGCTCTTGCCCCATGATCAAGACTTTTCTGACAACATAATTAGTCTGATACAGAGGGTTGACAGCAGGTAGTTTATAACAACAATTGTCCAAAATACCTCAAATAAGTGAGTGCCCTATCCACCGGTCCATGACTTCTGAAATTCTGTTGTGTCGATTGAATGGCCTGAAATACGGAGCACATCACATAGTGTGCTATTATGAAAAGGATTGATACCGGTAATTAGCAAGTTTGATAAGCCCCACACACAGTTGTATGTGGAGTAATCTTACAGACTACTTACAGTAAATCCATCTGATTTATACCCTCCCCACCCACACAAGTCCCTTACATTGTTGGGTTGGCGTAAACAAACCACTAACGGTAACAAAGGTTCCTACATATTATATATTGTATATTTCAGGTTGTTCCCAGATTTCCAGTTCAGGTTGAGGTTATGAGTGTGCTGATGTTATGATGCATATTTATGTGTTATGGCGATGAATAACATTCAGGTAAGAAATACCCGTCAGAAAGAAGTATAATGTGAAACTTAACTTATCCCGTGGCCGCATGTGTGAAATCCAACCATCGTTCAGTACTTCAAACTCAAACTACCTTATAACCCATATAAATATTAGCTTTTGAAGACAAGCTAAAAAAACAGTACGATCTCATAATGTTACTTCGCGCAATGCCTTAAGTTTTGAAAATTGGTTTGTGTACATCCTTCATAAATAACCCAAGAGAAGTAAATAAATAAGCTAGTTAGGAGGTGACTTTATGTTAGCACACCCCAATTTCCACAAAGCCATTTTATTAAAACTCCTTTTGGGTAGTTCAAAAGAACCTATCCTCTTCAAACACGGTTTTTTTTTGTGCTCTTGGGTAGAGAGGATATACACCCCTAAGAAGTAAGGTGCTAGAAATGCTCTTCAATATGACTAAAAATCCAGCTTCAGTAGTACCGATTGCATGGCCTGAAAATTTGGTTTGAGTAACTATCTGTAGAAATTCCATATCACATGTACCCTCCCTGCTGCCACAAAATTACCCTTCCTTACATTCTAGGGTTGGAGTAAAAAAACCATTAATGTGTTTAACAGGCAATAACAATGGTTCCCCATATTATAGAAAAGGTATACACCCGAGGGTGCTGGGGGCTGGAACAATCAGCCTTGAAAGCTCCCCCAACGGGATTTGAACTCACAAATCCTGCGGCACCAATCACCTGGCAGTGAATAGTAAGCGCGCTGACCGATCGCACCATCTCACCATCCCCACAAATTTTATATTTCTTTTTCAGATGATTTCCAGACTCCTTGCTCAGGTTTGCAGTATTAGTATACTGATGTTATGCAGCATGTTTATTTATAATGGTGAAGAACTGTGCACAATAAGGTCGGTGATATATATATATATATATATATTTTGAGTCATAAATGTTGAATCAAATCACAGCATTGTTCAATACTTCAGAATCCCACTTTGAAATTTTTCGTCATGCTACTGCCGGTCAGGGACTTGCATTATACAGGCCTGCTGCAGCAAATATTATTTTACAAATAGCCTGTCTTAGTTTCAATTTTATAACTGCGAGACCCTTGGGCTTGATGAGTATAATGTGCATAAAAAAACATGTTTCAATACCTCCAAAATCGCTAGGCATCTCACAACTGGGTGGGAAGTGATACATGTGGTGCGGAACCAAAAGTGACTAGGAAGCTAGCATGTCAAACAAACAGTTCTAATATTGGAAGCTGATCTTGAGAAAAGACTGCCAATCTTGCCATGACATGCTAGAAGTTGATCGCTCTTGTCCAAAAGACTTACCTACCGTGCTGTTAGCAGTTAGATTTAATACCAAGGATGGTCTGTGTGTATCTAAAGTATAACCTTATGTCATATGATACTGTGACAGGATAATTTGTCCGATTGGAGGCATATGCCCTAGTTGTAGGTAAAAGATATGAAATGAATTCTGAAACATTAGACCTTTAGAGACCCGCACAATGATCAACCAGCAGCTTTTAGCTAGGGGGTGGTCAAAGCATTTTCAATATCATTAGGGAAGAAGCTGCGGTCTGTTTGTTTCTGTCCCATCAGGGAGTCTCCTTTTCGGCAGGGAGGACGGGTGGGATACCCTCCCTGCTCCCTGTTTTTTTTCACTTCAAATTGAGACAAATCATAGAGTTGTTCTCTCTTTGACATGTAAGTTCAATGAGGGGGACAACCGATGATAAGTTGCCCCCAGACTGCTTAGCTGACAGTTGGCATTTTTATATTTTCTTCTAGGGACGCATCTACCGAGTTCTGTGATTGCTGAGAATAACTCTTGCTATGGACTGAAGCTGCCTCATGATCGATAGATTCTAGTCCATCTTGTTCAGAAGGTCACAACAGACTCTCCAATCAACGTAAATTGTGTCTTTGAGCCGAAAGACCCAGCCATCAAAGCTGGTACCTTCATAGAAATGAAAGAGAGCTTTTCAAAGTAAATGTAGTCTATCGATAATTTTCAGATTGTGAATTGTCAAACTTTTCCTCCTGCCAAAATTCAACTCATCTAATGTAGGTCAGTTTTATTTCATAAACACCACAGTGAATCAAGGTTTAATCTTGCTAAGTACAAAGTTACAGATGTATGTATGCTTATAAACTACCCCTGATTTTAGTAAAACATTGGCTGATATTACGCATCTACACTATCAATACCTGAAACAATGAATTGTTTTATAAATATCTACCAACTACATTGTTGGACTCACTTGTGCTTTTATACAGGCTGATCAATATGATTATTGTGTGGCTTATGAAAATAAAAATTATAATTACTCAGTCTCATCACGCAATCTTGAATATGTGCTTAGATATTATAAGTTATAATTGGTTCATTTGCACTTCAATAGAGCAGAAAGAAAAACCAAACACACTCCTTTGAATTGTTGTGACAAGGACCACCCTGCCTTTCCCGAAAAATGATCTTTGGTGTCAAAGTGGGTGGCTATGCTCTACTGTATACGGTTCCGCTACGAAGGACTTGATCACCAATAGACTGATCTACATGTTTTCATGGATGTTTTTCTGTTCTCCGATGACTTTTTTGCTACTACCATGATAATCACCCAACGTCACCACTTGTAAGATATCAGGTTAACTATCGATGTGTAAACACCCGGGTTGCTAATTGCATATATTATATGGCTTCACTCTCAATGTATATTAGTGTCCTATATCTTCACTCTCAATGTATAATATGCCCATAAAAGCATTTCTCCTCAATAAAACTTGCCTCTATCGAGATCTGCATTTCAGAAATAGTAGCTAGTATGGGGATTTTGTTTGACAAATCATCATATTAGAGTTATCTTCTCCTGTATATTCATGTACATAATTCACTGAAGTTTTCACTGGGAATTCCGCTTTACATAAATAGTGCTACAGCTGTACTACAACACATTATTTCTAACCCAGATTGCCCATACACATAGCCTATGAGATGGTTTCATAGAACACATATCAATTTTTTTCTCACAGGCCACATTCAGTGGTAAAAAAACTAAAATTTGAAATTTCCGCATATTAGTCAATTTTGACTAAAATGCGGAAATATGCTTTTCAAGGTCACAAGTAGGTCACAAGGTGATTTCCGCATTTTAGTCAATCCCACACAGGATTGACTAAAATGCGGAAATACGCACTAAATTTCCGCAACACGCACGTGAATTTGCGTGATCACGGATTTCCGCATTTTAGTGAACCCGCTCCTGACGCACTTATTTGTCCAAGGATCTCGAGCTAATTTGGGCGTGGCCATATAGTCACTTTTCAGGGTGAATGCTATTTTCAAAAGAATTCGCGAATTAGGTCAATATTTTGGACACGTGATCATAACAAACATAGATTTCAAGTAGATGACATAGAATTGGCCGGCGTGGGAAGGAGGAGACAACTACCACTGATAAAACATATAATATATTGAACCAGGTACAGGTGATTTAAATATCAGAAGAGTTTGCATTTACACTTGGTATTAAGTTTGAAAGCTAACCTTGGTTCAAAAGGTTCTTAATCTTGATTGAAACGGCCCAGGGACTCATTCAATATGTTGAGTGAGTTGTCCCCTCTTTCATCAAAACAACCAAATCTATGTCATCCTAAGTAGTGTTATTTTACATAGATTTGGGGACTTAGTCTTCTCGGCTTGCTTTTTTCTCTGACGAACGAACCGCAGTATCAAACACAGTCTGAATCTGTGATTTACTGCAATTAATTCTATTAATTCTTATGTATATGTAGTAAGTCAAGCTCAGGGTTTTGGGGTTTCCAGCTTGTCTCACTATCAAGGAGGATAGGGGGTGTCGCGGGCTGCGAGGGGAACTGATCCAATGCCTAAATGGCACATATAAAATATTTTTACAGCAATACATTGAGGTTTACATTCATTCGAAAGCTTGTAGTGCTTGGTTAATACAGAGAGTTGGTCCCTGATTAATACAGACGAGAAGCGCCAAATCGGTTTTTTATGAGTGAGTTGTCCCCTCTTTGAACAAAACACCCAAATCTATGTTATCCTACGCTGTGTTATTTTACATAGAATTGATGACTTAGTCTACTTGGCTTGCTTTTTCTCCAGATAAAGTGAACAGCTGTATCAAACACATCAAAAATATTGAACACGGTCTGAATATGTTATTGACAGCAATTAATTGTATTAATTCTTATGTATGCGTCGTAAGTCAAGCTCAGGGGCTCGGGGGTTTCCAACTGGTGTCATCGAGGAGGATACGGAGTGTCGCGGGTTGTAAGGGAAACTGATACGATAACTCAATGGTACATAAAACATTAATTTTACAGCAATACATTGAGGTGTACATTCATTCAAAAGGTTGTAGTGCTTGATTAATATAAGGAGTTGGTCCCTGATTAATACAGACGAGAAGCGCCAAATCGATTTTCTTATGAGCGAGTTGTCCCCTCTTTGAACAAAACAACCAAATCAATGTCATCCTATGTTGTGTTATTTTACATAGATTTGAGGACTTAGTCTACTTGGCTTGCTTTTTCTCCAGATAAGGTGAACGCGCAGTGTTACTAAAAAATCTTTATCGTATTAATTCTTATGCGTGTGTACAAAATGATGTAGTGTGTCTGACCAAAGAATTTTAATGATTGCAACTAGTGTCAACAGCGAGAATGGAATGTGCCATAAATAGTAATTGAATCATAAACGGTAGATGGTATATATATGAAACAGACGAGGGACGCCAACAATATTTTTATGAGTTCACTCTCTGACCTACAACCAAATCTATGTCATACTATGTAGGATTGAAAAACATAGATTTGAAAATTTAGTCTATTTGACTGGATTTGCTTGTCAATTCACAAGCAAATGCATTGCTCAAGGTCTGGTTGACCAACTGCACTTAACCATGTTAGTTCATATATTTTTATATAGAAAACAACTCAGTAGTGTTTGAAACCAAGGAGTAGAATGCAACATAGATCTGATTTCACTGATCAGAGAGTGGATAACTCTTTATGATGTCGATTTTGTTACGATACTAGGACTAGGATCTTGTACACTCGAGTCCTGAAAATATTCAAATATCTGTGTATGACTAATTAAGTGATGTTCAACTAATATATATTATTGAAGATATACCGATCACCTTCTTACATGTAAAAATAATACTGAAATAAACAACAGGTTTGTAGGTTTAAAGGCATAAGAAGCATAGAAGGCACAGAAGTCATGGGTTACAAAATTGAAATAAACAACAGGTTTGTAGGTTTGCTTTTGAGAATAAAGGTTTATGTAAATATACTGCAGAGAAGGCATAAAAGTCGTGGACTATAAAATTGAAATAAACAACAGGTTTGTAGGTTTGTCTTTGAACATTTATAGGAAAATGAATGATTGCAAGGTATGCAAGTTTGTATGATACGTCTCACAATGAGATGGACAACACTTCGTTTAGGTTTTTTCGGTATGCTTCTTCAGCTTCCCCAGGAGATACTTTGTCAGCTAGTTGAATGCCATTGATAATAATCTAGAAAACAATAAAATCAAAGGTTAATTCAGCAAGGCAAGTGTATTTTGATATTTACCAACCAGGTCCAGACCAGAAAAGATGGAAGCTGAACATTGTAATAATTATTCTTATACACATTGGAGAATGACTGTAGAGCTAAAACTTCAAAACCTTATGGATTCAATCATCTTGCCAATATAAGTACAACTGTAAAAGTCAGCAATGTGCCTTGCAGCTAGGATGATTGAAATAAAACAGGTTACCTTAATTCCAGTTGACAAAACAAGTTTCTCATTACTCTCTTGTCATTCAGATTGTGTTTGATCACAGAGTTAGAGTTAAAACCTCCAACTCCTTGATTTTATACGTATTTGAGGGCTCTATACGTGGTTGGACATCATATTTGTTTGCCGATGATAATGGATATTTCAATGTTACATACTCCCTTATTTGTATGTCTGATCACTAGAACACCCTTTTGAAGTGCTGGTATGCTTACCTTAGACAAGTAGTTGAACCAAAACCAATCCTCTAGCGCAAATTTCCTGTTCGCTCCCACTAATCCAGCTCGTGCACATCGGAGCACTACTTTCGTAAATTGTGATCCTGATAATAAAAGACACATCAACATAAAATTTGCAACTTTAAATATTTGATAAGAGAGAACCAAAACAGAAAGTAGAGGTCATTTTTCTTAACATATTAGGTGTTATGTGTCCTTTGAGCATGTCAGGATAACTTCAAATTTATAATTCGGTGGTGGTGGTGATTTATATTAAAAGTCAGTTATTTCTCACCTGTTTATCACCAATCAATATTGGAGACATAGCAGCTCTCTTCAAGCGAGACATGGCCCCTTCAGTACCTTTTATAAATGTAGCTTCCTCATCTCCAGCTGCACACTTAACTGCTAGTTCTTGTAGCATTATCTGTAATATGAATAAAATAGGAGCATTGTCAATGGAACAACTCAGTCAGGGGTCTTTCAATCAGAGTGTGACTGTGTGATGCACTCATTCAAATATCGCTCGTTTGGTCTTTCAAGTAGAGAAACTTGTTCCCAAATCACTCACTCAGAATGTATATAGTTTGTCAATTGGAGAGGGAGAGAGACCCTCGCAATTTTCATTTTAGCTATGTTTAATTGTTCCATGATTTGTCATGATGGGGTATTTTATATATTGGCTATTCAGTCTGGTGACGAGGAATTCTGGTGAGTTTTTTTTCCCAAGAATGAATGGATAAATAAGGGAAAGCTTTAAAAACACAAGATGACTAAACTGGGACAGGAAAGAAATTCAATATTGAACACCTTTGAAATTATGAAGAAATTGTCGTTCATTGTAGCTGAAGGATATGTTGTGTGGCGCAGGGCCCTTTAGTGATTCTGACACTCCATGCCGGATTCCACGGAGCATTTGACTAGTCGGCTCAGAATCGGTCAGCTGTAACAATGTGGAGGGAGTTGATAATAAGTTGGTGGTATACCAAGTGCTGTTGTGGCCACTACTTATTCAGAGATTTAAGAGAGTGATCAATTAATCGAGACCATGAGTTTGCTAACTTCAATGTCTAGATTCTAGAATAACACATTAAACGGTCTTTATGCAAGCAATTTAATTTTTTTTATAATTACTGATATAGGATAACTTTGATGAAAAATAGTTTTGTGTTCACCTTCCAAAAATAACAGAAAAGTTTTGTATCCTGGATGTTGATATTTATGGTATAAAAATAAAGCTCTGATCAGTCATTTGAGAGGCAAAAGGAGTGAAAACAAATTTGTATTTCAAATACTCTTTTAAACATTAACTCGAAAAAAAATGATATGGATGGACAAGTGCTGCAAACTGCTCAGGATTTAAGTAGCAAGAAAAGGATTATTCAAACCTAATACATATTGTATTTCATGACAACTGAACTCTAATGTTGATAATGCCTAAGGAGTGGGATTATGACTGTAATAAAACAAAAGACTTAGTGCAAACTGAGAATCATACCTTGAAATTATCATAGAGTACCAGTTTTTTGATAGAAACTTTAGCCGGACAGTTCATCTTCATCGTGTTCTGAATGCGTATACGTCGTTTCACTGGATCAGGGTGATCCTAGAAAAGAAAAATTTCTTATCTTCATCAACTGTTGTTGTACAAGCAGCATGATTGAGGTGTTACTATCTGTAGTCATCTCTTTGTCAAAAAATATTTCACACATACACCTTTTGGAACAATAAATTAGTCAGATGCCGCAATAATCCAATTGATCACATCACAGTACAAAAGCTTCGATCTTCAATTCTACTCTTACTCTAGGGTATATTTCTACAACCAGACTCAAAGCTTTTTACCTTGGTTTCATTCTACCCAGCTACTTTATTACACAAAACGAACAACATAACTGACAACTGAACACCATATACATGTATCTATATATACATATATTATTACTCACAACTTTTTTTGTTTGCAACTTGCAGTACGCTGCTCACAGAAACCTGGCCTTCTTTTCTTCCCATGCCTGCAATCCAGATACTGTAACCCCACAACCGAAAAAGCCTGGTGCACTCCGTCAATTCTCTCAATATTTATTCTCTTTTGCAGGAGCCCTACAAGGAAAATAATTCAAGTATGATTTGTTAGTATTTGGTAGGCAACTATAGCCCCCAGCCCACAAGTAAATAATATTTCAGAGAATTACAACTCTTGATTTACAATACCCAATAATAACTAAGTTGCAACCATAGTAATTAAGTTCCAACTATAGATGAATGTGAATTCACCAAATTGTCTATTATTCTCTTTTGTGATATACCCATCCTAGGGTCACCAGTACCAAACTTTGGTCCACTCCTAGCTTATTGCAATTCTAATATGTAGAACCTATCTATCAATTTCATTCTTCATCATAGGCATTCTACCTCGGCTCATCAGTGTTACGGGGTTGTGAATGTTTATTTAGCAGGCCCCCTACTTTGTTTGTCTGCTTGTGATTCACCTTTAATGTCTGATTCACCCAAAATTGTGGTGAGCACAGGAAGGTTGTCAACAAGGTCAAGCGGTGTTTGTGGTTCTGTCTGCTCATAAGGCCTCTTGGAAAGGCACTCAGCATTGGTATTAGTTTTCCCATTTTTGTGTTTGATGTCATAGTTGTACGGCTGAAGCAATAGTGACCAGCGACCTAGTCTGCCCTTAGTGTCATTTATGCTTTTCAACCACTTGAGGCTAATGTGGTCAGTGAGCACCAAAAAGTGTTTATCTGCAAGGTAATGTTTGTATTTCTCTACTGCTGTAACCAGGGCTAGTCCCTCCTTATGTGTTATGGAATAATTTTTTTTTAAAAACAGTAGTATAGATCAGAATATCAGAACAACAGAAAGTAAGCTGGGTTTGGTGGAATAAGGTATAAATAGATGTCACTAGTTTTTAGGCCTTAGCAACTTGATTCCTTGGTCTTCAACATGTTGTTATAGATGAGTGAGGTATTACTATTTGCTATGTCATTTGCCATTTAAAAAAGATATGAGGCTGAATTTAATACTCTAACGGAACATAATTAATATTTTGCATGACTTGCTTGGGCAGTTTCATAGCTCAATTGCCTAAAAATTACATCACTTGCTAATAATGATTTAGAATTTTTGACCATTACAGGCAGTGGTGTGAGAGATTATATTATTTTACCAACAGGCTAGGTGATGCAGACCAATTAATTAAACCAGAATGTCAAACTTCACCTAGAACAAAATTATTTTCATGACATTATTTTTGGCTGAAGATGGCTCCATCCATAACAGTTCTATTATTTAAAAAGATCAAACCAAATCTGGGGCTGATAAATAAAGGTGTTTCTATTATATGTTGTAATTACAAAATAAGATTAAATCTTCATAAGCAGGATTAGCTTCCTTACACAAACATAGAACATATATGTCAGGCAGCTTGGCAATTATTTTTGCTGGTATGAATGGAAATAGAACAATATCATTGATTACACCCATGCCTGCACCAAAGGTACCAGAGACATGAGGATGTTTCATACCCAATAAACAAAACAAACAGTGTCTCAGATGTTTTAGGTATCTTAGATGATAAACAATGCTCAAATTTAGATAGTGCAAAGCAATAAAAGCTTGCTCTTGGCATTCTCCAGATTACCAATCATTGTGAGAGTGAAGTAGATTGTTCTACCTGTTTTAATATTAATGCTATATCCTTTCACCTGTTTGGTGAGGGAATAGTGTTCCAAAAGATTATCGTAATTTTATCCAGCCTTTTTCACTTGGAAGATTGGTGTGCATATTCACACAACCATCCACCCCTACCCCCATCATCCCAGTCAATTTTTCTTCCTATAGAAAGATAAGGGCAAATATATGTTTATTCAATTGCAGCGGATTCCTGAAGCTCTATGCATCTAAGCATTTGCCCGTGTCCAGTGTTTCCTTTGGTCAATGAGAAACCTATTTTCCTAAATACGTACCAACACTTATGTTGAATATTGGTGTGATTATTCGCTTGGAAATGAAGATAACCTGCATCCTACAGCTGAGTCAAAACAAGATATAAATCCGTTAGTCTGCACAATGTAATTTTAATTTCTTCATCACGCACCTACCACCAACCAGATAAGTAGAGATTCTACTGAGTGCAAAAATATTTCGCTAGCTTGGGGATAATTTTTTGTGACAATACACCAATGATGATTGGGAAAGTTAAAGCAGAGATTCATGACATTGATACAAATTGACGAATTTTAGGAAATAAGCTTGCATTTATTTTGACAGAATGTTGTACTGCTACAGGTGGAAAACTTTTGCCTTGCAACCTGAAATCCCCAACAATACTACAGGATTTAGTTACTTGAAAGCTACCAATGAGTGGAAATGAAGTAAGAATTATCTCTTCTAACCTGAACAAAAACCTCTATATACGATAAGGATTTGAATGATGTGGCCAAATATGACTATTAGAATGCCTAGGCTGTTTATACAAAATTTCATATGTTTCACCATCACACCAACACATTTCAATGGTCTGCATACAACTCTCACATCGAAAAAATCAGGAAAATTTATTCCCTCTCCACACAATATTCATCATCAATGGTCACCCAGTAAATATAATTCAAAACTGAAACATGTGAGTTATTCCTCAGCATAATGGTCTGCCTCAAAACATACCTCAACGTCAATGGGCAAGGCTAGAAAACACAGCCTCCTAACATCACAAGTTCTAAATTGGTTGCAGAGAATTTTGACTTTTCTTATTATTCCATACACAGACAATCAACCAAAATCACATATTTTCTTGACTGTTAACAGTTAAATCAAGCTCTAGTTCCTACCGCCTAGGACTCCCATGTGATCTTTTAATTACTATAAAATATTGCTCGCAGCAATTTACCACCCTACGCAATAAGTTGACCGAAATATTCAATCCAAGGTTGATTAAAAGGCTGATAAAATCAAATGTCTTGTCACATGCCACATACTGAAACATGGGCGCCAAAATTTGTTGCCCTAGTAGCGAGGCTGCAATATCTGTGCCAGGTTGCTCTCTGTTTGCAGGCAGGTTGGAGCACAGCACTGGGGGCCAACCAAACCCCAGTAGTCGATGGACCGCAGTGGGATTCGAGCCCTCAACCTTCAGCATCTGCATGCTAAAGGTGTGGTGCTCTAACCAACTGAGCCACCTCCTACTCAAAGTATCAAACACAGTAGGGATCGGATAAGATGTCCCTCAAATGATATTGTTAATCAAAGTTTCCTGCTTGTTAGTTTTTTTCCCGAAAAGGGCTGGAATCTCTAAAAACTGCCTCCAAATTGTTAAAAAAAAAATTTCTGGGAGAGGCCCTTACCCCCTAGGATGAAGGCACCCATTCCGCCTGGCTCTACCACTTGAAAACCAATGGATACACACCTGGATATTCCCTATTCTGTACCTCAAGTAAAATTTGTCCAAAAAGTGGTGCGGCCAATTGGTATGCTCCCGAACAAAAAGAGGCCAAAGCAGAAAAAAAGGTTTGCCACGCATGATCTGATGCATTTACATTAGAGAGAAAGGTGTAATTTGTCTCAATCAAAAATTAGTGTGCGAGTTTAAATAGTACATAACATTGCATGGGCTATTCATATTCAAAGACAGGGAAAAAATTTGATGCAAGGCTCATTTCAGTTTACAGGCAGGACCGAGCACACTCAGTGAACTCATATGGTGTGAGAGTTCATCCACCACACACTCCTTGTAAATGCCCTCAGCTCATCTATTTTTTTGCCTCAAACCCATCTCTATAGTTTTGCTAGGGAAATAATAATTATGAAGGGCTTGTCATAACTCAGTTAGCTGTCACAATCCAATCTGGTTACTTACATTGCATTGAGATTATTTTGTTGCATCGCTCTGCTTAAACCCTATCCCCCTCCTTGGAAATTGATATCATGCTGTAGATGGGCACACCACAGAAACCAACAACACCTTTCACAGCATGTGGCTACAAATTCAAACTTGATACAGTAGGATTCACTCACCAGCTTCCATATATCTTCCAAACTGTCACCAAACGATTTCTCCTGAGAAAATATAGAGAACTGAAGCTGATGTTCTGTCTCGTGCTGCCTTAGATGGTCTCTTGCTAACGTCTCATTAGTATGATATGAAACTAAATCCATTATGGCAGTCAGTCCAACACAAAATCCAATGCTTTTGTGGCAGCTTATGTCCCAGTTAAGAATGGGTTTGTCTCTCTTTATCATATACTAATGGGTACTAGGAAAATAAAAATGAATGTTCACTCTTGAAGAGCTTAATTACAAATGACATAGAGCACAATTTACAACACACCGATGGAGTGAAAGTGAAAGCACTACATGTGCGCAGGGATGCGCTTTCACTTTACCTTTAAATCTGTACTTGACCTATATTTTGAATTCTATGTCATTCAGCATGCACCACTTTTCAGTGACCTACAATCAATACCAAAACATCCGGTTGAAGCAACTTCATGCAAAAAGCCTTTATGATAATATCAAGGAGTGAGTTATATTACTTATATTTATATAAATTCTTGCTGAGAGATCTCTATTTGTATTACCAACAAGTAAGACCATTAAAGGCGCTCCATAGAGGCATGTCATAGCTCACTTGGTTTGATGCATGGAGTTCCCTAGCAGTAAACTATCATGTATAAATAATTGCGTAATACTTATTTATACCAACTTACTAGGATTAGGAAACATAGTACCAGACCAGTGGTCCAGGCCTCAACCACTTCTGGGACATTCAACCACTGGACTTACACAACCTACAGATGGCATGTGAGGGAACCTTGTTGTTAGGTAAATTAAACCCTGGGATTAGTACATGAGTTAGATGGACCCCTAGATTAGAAAGACTGTTGTTCACTCACTCTAGTAGAGTAGGTGCCTGTAATATTTCTAGTGGGTTCTGGATAGGATGTCCAGGTATACAGCTCAGTGGCAAGGCAGTACACTCACCATTGACGTCAGTAGACAATTGCTTAACTTAACTAGTGTCTGTCAAGATCACAGGCCAAGTCGGTCTATTCAGGTGTTAGAGAAGAGATGTGCCAAAGACGAGCTGCGAGATTTGTTTCAAGTGAATTCACTAGGAAGTCCAGTGTAACTACCATGCTAAGCTCACTGAGATGGGAAACACGCGAGGAAAGTAGAAAAACTAATCGACTCGTCCACCTCTTCAAAGCAGCCAACAACTTCTCTGGCCTCACCATCCCTGACTACCAAAGCCGATCTAGAGACTACACAAAATTTATACAACCACAATGCCGAACCGAGATCCTCAAGAACAGCTTCTTCCCTCACACTGTGAGAGATTACAACAGACTACTGCAGCGCGATCTCCTCACTGTTGAGGCGTTCAAGACATCGCTTAGTCAATAGTTGCCCTAGAGATCAATGGTCATCTGGTTTTTGAGACAAAATTTTGCAGATGACCACAGCTACAAGATGATGCCGCTTGCGGTCCTTCGTAGAATTCATCTTAAATGTAGAGGTAGGTCAGGGAAGTATGGCAGCTCCCATGGCTAGCAGTTCACACAGCGTCGACAACTCTGAATACAACTGGAATACATGTACAAAGTGCATGTATGGCAGATAACTACAACCCGATGATAGGATAGGAATGCACCACACTCCTATGGGTCTATGTTTTGATATACCCCACAAATCTAGAGAGTAGGATAAACCACAATAGAGATGCGTGCGCTGCATGCCTCAGCTGTTCACAATAATTTAATCTCAACTGCAATTAATTCAAATTAATTATCATCAATATGTATCTATAATGATAATGCTAATAATGACTAGTTATCTAATGATGTGCTATCCCTAGTTAGGAAATTTGGCACTCATATAGAGCTATCACTCTCTTGAAGTGCTAACTATTCACTTTGAATAGAGTTCAGTTGCTCTGGTACCATCATAAGAATTATGCTTTTGTCCGAGGCCTACAGACAGCAGCATCGTAGGCCTCAGCCTCACAACACGTCAAACTCATCAAGTTCCTGTGTGAGTCTGTCACACAACAGTCACAGGATGTCATATAGCTGCTCTGTGATGGTCTTGTGAGCCTTCATGCCAACGACTGGTCATTGTGACTTTTAAGAACTGAGAGTACACTGTGTTGTATCGACTTAGGGACTCTCCATTGCATAAACACTTCCCATGTCTCTCATGGTCCTTTGCCTATTGAATAAGCAGACAGACAGATGGTAGCTGTAGATATATGCACGCCAGCAAACAAGCTGCTTTACTTGACAAATATATACAACACGTTCTTAGACAAGATCATTTCATGAATATATCCTGCTACATTAAGAGCACATAAAAACAGGGACCTGCTGGTAGATATGGGCTCATAGCTGTAAAACAGACAACATTGTTTTAACAACGCATGAAAAAGCAATAGGTATGCATAACAATGCATGGATGGATTGTGACATATGACAGTCTTAGCAGGAGTGTCAGGTCTTTAGCGTGTAAGCGTTGTATGTGCTTTTTCGAAAACTGCTGGCGATATCTCAATATCGGTAATTGTTGGGCCCCAGGCTTTTGTCCATTAGTGAGAAATGTATGCATTGTCATAACATGCATTTCTAACAACAATGTATGCATTGCAATTAATTGTCAGAGCAGGTCTTTTATAAAAATTGTTAACGTCAGAACAGTAGTCATAGGTGGTCAGGTCAGTGTACGCATTTGCAATTACTTGGCGGAGCAAGAATGATTTATCATCATGAGCGTCAGAGCAGTAGTAATACATGGTCAGGCCAGTGTAAGCATTTGCAATTAATTGTCGGAGCAAGAATGATTTATCATCATGAGCGTCAGAGCAGTAGTAATACATGGTCAGGCCAGTGTACGCATTTGCAATTAATTGTCAGTGCAAGAATGATATATCATCATGAGCGTCAGAGCAGTAGTAATACATGGTCAGGCCAGTGTATGCATTTGCAATTAATTGTCAGAGCAAGAATGAATTATCATCGTGAGCGTTAGAGCAGTAGTAATAGGTGGTCATGCCAGTGTACGCATTTGCAATTAGTTGTCAGAACAAGAATGATTTATCATCATGAGCGTTAGAGCAGTAGTAATAGGTGGTCATGCCAGTGTACGCATTTGCAATTAATTGTCAGAACAAGAATGATTTATCATCGTGAGCGTTGGAGCAGTTGTAATAAATCTATACCGGTATCCAAGTACCTATTTGCAATGAGTATGTATTTTGTAGTTTTGTAATCAACTTTAAAAAAAATCATGAGACTAATTTCGATAAGAAGTAATACATAATAATACACATAAGCAGTCCAGGAAGCTGTTAATTATTATTTACTGTAATCTAGTCAAGTCAAGTTAATAGAGTTCGGTTTGAGACGATAAAGATATGTACTGCGTAAGTCTACAAGCACCCAAGACTTAAAACCATATCATATAAAGCAGCCCGAATATGTAATTTTCAAAGTTCAGTCATAATACTTTCTATTGGCACGTATATTCATCAGATGGGCCCCCAGGTGTGCTCTGACCTGTCAATAATCTGAGTGAGAATTGGCGTTTTTGGGCAACATACTATTTGCCGTCCTTGTGCCAGGATGCTGTATGTGATACTAACCCTTGATTTTAACCAACCAACCCTGATAATGTGCCATTACAGCGCCTTGTATTTCAGTGCCTGGTGTTCAGGGTTGATCATGACATCGGATGTTCGTAATGGTGAATACTATCAACTTGGCTATAAATTAATATCATTTGGAAAAAAATGTTCATTACTTGGAATTTCGGAAATGAGGTTAATAC
Organism: Membranipora membranacea; assembly: GCA_914767715.1. NCBI lineage: Eukaryota > Metazoa > Bryozoa > Gymnolaemata > Cheilostomatida > Membraniporidae > Membranipora > Membranipora membranacea. Next base: position 12,589,474 of record OU612065.1, on the reverse strand, counting down.
AATGTTTTACCTTCGGTTGCTGGAATAATTCCATGAACCAATTTACGAAAAAATTCTCTAAATAATTGAGTTTTTCCATCAATCAGCATTGGAATAAGTATACACAGCTTAAGACAATAGTTGTTGGTTGCGCTCAGTTGGTTGCACCAGTTTCTGGCACGATCTATGATGGTTGGTCTGTCAAAACATGACGGAAAACTACTGGTTACACTTTTGTGGTGATTATTATTTAAGATCTTATTTCGATTCGAGAAAACCCTTAAGACATCAATTTTCAATGAAACTGCGTAGGAGATTTCTTGGAAATTTTAGCAATCTATGCTAGTTCACAGCACTTGAATAATGAGAGTGGTAGGTTTACTGATGACTGATGGTACTGATATAATCTTGTAGATAATCTTTTATTAATTCTACGCAATATCTTGTCGTGAAATACACCGTAAAGTCTGAAAAGATGTTATAAAAAACAATGGTAAGGCTCTAGAGTCAATAAGCTTGAATTAATATATCAAATACAAGCATACATGTATATGCGAAGTATGCAAATACAGAAAGAAATGCTGCAAAGGAGTGTTTACCAAGAGTTTGTGTAAAAATATGGTAATAAAAGGAAAATATCGTACCTTTAGCTACTTCCAAGTGTGTGCTTTCTTATGATGGTACATTCTTGATTATGACTTGGAAAGTCGTATCTTAAATATTCCAGTCAGAGAAAATGTAAATAATAGTATTTAAATGTGTACGCAGGGAGAAATAATATATTACATGATTTTCCTCTGGCACTCGATAGGTAACTGATAGCGGACCGAATTGACCCTAGACACCGAGTTCAGAGTTGGGCAACATAACAATAGGGACACCAGGCTGACCAGTTCTCTAGACCAATCGCACGATAGCAAAGGGGACCGAAACCAAGATCAAACGAACTCCCACCATTGTCCGAAGACTCCCGCAACACTCACTCCAAGCAGCCAGCACTATGCCACTCCATTGTTTCCAAAATGCCAGATTTAGCAGTTTTAAGGATTAGTGAATGTCATTTTATTATGCTATGACAACTCTGACTAACTCATTGATAGATATAATCTACCAAATTACATCTAACAATTGAAATAAAACTTCACTCAGACTTAACATAAAATCGTGATTGTTATCTTATCAGCTATCTTTACAGAAATGTTCAATCAACATATTATTTAAGACACTATTGCCGGTTTAACACCGCTTGCCAGTTTCACCTTGGGTATTTTATATGATTGCTTTTAAACAAGCTTATGAAATACTCTTTTTTTTTAAACCTGCAATTAACTGTCATCCTTTTTCAACTCCGGATTTAAGTTATTATGTCTGTGCTGGTCATGTGATCTATGTACGTCAGTCTGTATCTGGGTCCGTATCTGGGTAACCCAAATTATACATACCTCAAAGTTATGTCTGTCCCATATTATGTGAGACGCTAACATTCAATAATATATGACTGAAGCCAGCATATCTGTAGTATCCACATGATCAAAGTCTGAGAGTGAGCTGCGTTCGTGAGAATTGCGCCCCAATAATACAGAAGTATGAGCACCACATTTACCAATAACATATTATGTTGTTAATATTGACTTATTTTTAATCATTTTTGTATATTAACTGTGGTTAACATGTATGTATAGCATCAGTATACATACACTAAGAGGAAGAAGATTCAAAGGATATCCTCCCAGTTTTTGTGTTGCATCATCACACGTGAGTTTGTGGAATTTGATCATCATAGTATGTTGTCTTGACAACCCTGACGTCAAAATTATAATACTAGGGTGTGTGGCACTAACAAGGCTCTGATAGGTCAATTTACTTTTGTAGATTGTGTATATATAAAGCTAGAGAGATACCATGTCATCGTTTGTTGAGAAGTCGGAGACAAGTACTAGTGACAGTAGTGGATCATCAGCAGAAAATCGTACAAAACTAGCAAAGAAATCATCCTCCAAAATGTTTAAGAGAGAACCTGCGCATCGGTTAGTGACTTGTATACAGTAATATATTTCACACCTTTTTTTTGGTGATTGACTCATTTTGTTGTTATGCGTTCTATTTTTTTTTGTTTCATCTGGGTTGATGAATAAGATACCGCTTGATGTTATTATATATAGTGATTCTTTAATTTAACTGCGCAGACAATTCTGTAAATTTGTAAATACCATGGTTATCTACACTTTGAAGGTAACTTTTTGTGAATGTTCTGTTTTTAGAGTGTTCGTAAACAGAAGTCTGAATATGTCAAAGATTAAATACATAGGGTTTGACATGGACTACACCATAGCAGGTAAAGTATCCCTATTAACGTATGTATCATTATGTAGGGGAAAGTTTCACCGATTTTTGGCTGTATTTGTTGCAAGTTTTAATTTTCTCATGCCTGTATAGGGGATGTGTTGGCATGATGTTCATAGCATGTGCTTTAAATTGCTGGATTTGGGCCAAAAAATGGAGTTTAGCACTCTGCTAAGTATGATCACATGAACTAAATCAGTGACAACATCACAAAAGGCAGTCTATCAAAATATGTAACATATTATGCAGTCTCATTCTTCCTTATAGTGGATGAATGGTTTCTATTAAAATGTATCTATTCAGTGAATATTTGCCAAGATAACTCAAAGGCATCCTGACAAGTTTGGGAAAAATCTGATGTAACATATCTAACACTTTAGATGATCAGCTAACATCACTGAAAATATGCACCGAAACCCACCCAGCATGGTACCGTCTTATTCACTAAAAGTGAGAACAACCATTCATATACCATGATGAAGATAATTAATCCACCCACTGGTGACCGAAGAAACTCAAAACACTAGAAGGTTTAACCTGCTCTATGCATGATTGGACAAAGTTTCAGGCTGTTTCTGTTTGTCACAATTTCACATTCTTGCTGGGATCCTCATGATTTTCAACATAAGTCATTATATATGGCAATATAAATTATAAGCATAGATGTTTTCCTTAAATCCAGTTCCTTGACAGTTGTTGCTCAAAATGAAGTGCTCAGGATTGAATAGAGAAATTCAGTAGATCCAGTAGATTCTAGGGTAAATTTTAGACAACTAGAGTTGATTTATGCAGCTACTTTTTGTTTTGTTTTCTCCTCAAAACAAAAAGTAGCTGCGTGACAAGGCTAGCACCAACAGGTATACGTTGTAAATGACATGCTTTAGTTCCTTGGCTCTCCAATTTCATGATTTGCTTAAGATTTGATCATATAATTTACCATTTTTTGCAAGAATTTCACAAATGTATTACGCATCTGTCAGCCTATGCGGTGAACTCCAATCTTGGAATTATCATGACGTTGTGAAATATTACATATTGTCTTGACTCTTCAATTTCAGATTATAAGATGGAGTTGGAGGTTCTAGGGTTTAAGAGAACTGTAGATAGGCTTGTTGATATAGGCTATCCCCGTCATATCAAGGAGTTTGAGTATGATCCTACATTCCCAATAAGGTATCCGCAGACCTCCCTACCTGTTCCTCAACCTAAATCTGCCATAATCCGCCATAATTCGGTATTATCCACAAAACTTCAGTTTTGTGTTCACGATAAATGCATGTGTATATAAAATAAAAGAATCCCATATCCAGTGCTTCATATCACCTTTTTAACAGGTGTTTTCGAAAAAAATAGAGGAAATGGCTGAATCACAGTCCTGTCTTCAACCACATATGTGCAGTGAGACCAGTTGAGGGTGTGCTAATTACATTTTTTACACTCCTTTGTGCCATGAAAGTTTGAAATCAATTAAAATTAAGTTTTGTTGACTTACTTTACCCATTGATCTCCAATTTAAATCTGTGAGCTTCAGCGGGTCGACGTGGACAGAGTAAAACTTCATGGTTTCAATGTTCTGTATTTATTACTACTTACACCCACTACCTCATTAAATTTATGCACCCGGATTGGATGACTTTGCGCAAGAGGCCCGAGTTCATACCCCGTGAAGCCAGATTTCATTTACATATTTATCATCTCTTTATATTCAACTCCGAGGTTTTGTGGCATCTATGATCGCAGCATTTCTAGTGTGTAAGTTTTGATTTGGCTTTATAGTACTGCGTTTTGGTCTGACGCCATCATGGCTTGTTATTTTGATTGTTTTAGAGGATTGTGGTTTGACAGTTTGTACGGTAATCTTCTGAAGGTTGACGCATATGGCAACATACTATTAGCTGTTCACGGATTCAAGTTTCTATCCAGGTACTGCCTTATCCTATATATGAACTAATACCCCCATAAACGCCAATCACCTATATGGTGAAATGAATTGCCGGTTTTCAAGCAATAATGTTCCTTTGTGAGAGAAAGTATTTTCATATTGTGAAACTGTTGATGCTTCCTGATTAATGGCATAATTTGATATTTAATCCATAAAATAGTATCGTTTTTTAGTAAAAAAAGATGATTTGCTCTTCTCAAAGCTAATCCTAAATTTTTTGTAGGGGGGAGATTTACTCAAATTATCCTAATGGCTTTATCCAGCTGGAAGAGGGAAGAATCTATGTTCTCAATACTCTGTTCAATCTGCCTGGTAAGTGGGTAGTCCAGAATTTATTTAAACATCAACCCCCTAATCAGATTCTTTTGCGAGAATGTAGTAATTAGAGGTATTTTCTTTACCAAACAGCGTTGCAGTGCGTCATTGTATTATTTCCACATAGCTCTGATAATAACTAGGACTTCTTTTGATGTGTCCATGATAATGTAAATGTGTATGTATTCTATGGTACCAACACAAGATGTCTAATTAAGGTTTTCACCTATTCATCCGTACACATCTCTTCTTTTTTTTTTCTGATGTGTCCACCTAAAAGATCATAGATAGATGTGTCAAGTGAGCTCCTTGGCACCTGGCATTTTGCACAATTTTTATTTGAGTGCAGACATCTTTTCAAAAGACCTGCATTGATCAAACAAGGGTTCAAATAATGGAGGTCTGTGCAACTTTCTTCTCTTCTTCAAAACTGTGACATAACAATGTTTACATACACATATGGTAGTGTCTGTCATATGATTATAATATGCTTCACTGATTAATGCTTGGAATTGGCAGTGATTCGGCCTTGCCTCAGTGATCTCATGATTTATTTAAAAAATACTTAGGAAAAATTGAGGAAAGTCGGTCATTTTTCAAACAAAAGTGCAGTCTAAATATGTAGTGTGATATTACTTGGCAATCTAAGGAAGCCATTTTATTTCATTACACCTGACAGGTTATAACTAGATCGGTGTTGCATCGATATGAGTTGGATTATGTTTGCATGATTGTTTTTTCATGCGGTTTGGCACTGATATTTGATGGTTAGATGAGTGAGAATCTTGCCTGCTGCCAGACAGAATCTGGAGATAACCTACCCTGTTACTTGATTGTCATCAACATACCAGTATTCACGTACCTTTTTTTGAATATCACAATTGTATTTTTAGAAACATACCTGCTGGCGTGCCTGGTAGATTATTTCTCAAATCATGAAGATTACATCAAACTGAAGGAGGGAGTGAAGCAGGCCGATCTGTACATGTCATGGAAGTCCATACACCAGGATGTCAGAAAGGCCGTCGACTGGGTGCATATAAAGGTACGTGTTAAGTTCAAATATAACTCGATATAGGTAGAAATAATACGAGGGGATATGAACCTGTAACATATTTTTGTGATTAAGATATAATTGATATTTAAAATTTTCTCAACTCAAGTTACTGTTTGACTGAAGGGAAGTCATATTTATCGATAGTACGACTGTGACAAAAACTGAGCTGTCACTTTTTCAGGCTTTGATTGATTTCTAGGTCCAGCATAATAAGCTGTAGATGATAGCTCAAGGTCTTGCAGGCCTTGCACAGGGATTTAATACCCAATTTGTGACATTGAACTCGGACTGGCATCTGTTGAAAAACTCAGTTCCCAAAAATTGATAAGCCAGTTTGAAAAAGTTCAATAGCCGGTCAGACCAAAACTCTTTGCTTGGCTTGCCATTTTCCAAACGCAAAGAGTTGCTGGATATACTTTGGTAGAGTAGGGACACAACTTGTAATGCAAGTTATGAGAAAATTTGACTTTATTGAGGTATTTATAGGAAAAAAACGTCTGGGGGCTCAGACCAACTAAATAGTAACTGTGGGACCTTCCTGATAATCACACATGTGTCCGCCTGACTTGTCTGTGCTGGTGTAACCTTGAGTGGGAGAAGGATAAACGACTGCATGAAACCAAAAGCCAAAGCCAAAAGTGCACAATACAGGATTGTTACTCCTATGCCATTTTATTAGCGACATCCCCCTCACACAGGACTTGTGCTTTATCATATTTCCTTTATTAGCAGTATTACTTTGTAATTTATCTATCCCATTTCACCAATGTTCCTGCAGGGAAGCATGAAGACTGAGGTCATGGCTGATATGAACAAATATGTGGTCAGAGATGCTCAGCTCCCACTTCTGCTCGATAGAATGAGAAAGAACGGGTTCAAAACATTCCTCCTCACCAACAGTGGCTACGAGTTTTCAAATGTGAGTTTTACCTTTGTGCTGCTGGTGAATCTTGATGTTATTTATATATCTATTTTTTTTTTTTGTGTGAGCAACAATATTGAACGATTAAGTCATTCACTTATCCTTCATTTGATTTAATGCACACATTGACATGAGTAACAGCTGTACTGTGATACTGGGATGAAATTGGAGGTTGATTAACTGAGAAACGCTGTGAGAGTTTTGAAATTGAAATCAAGGAAATATATTTAGCAAAACTGCTGATTCATGACTTGCGTTTCCCGAAACCACTTGATTATAGATCTGAAAGGGAACAGTCTTCCTATTGCCACCTTATTGCGATCCAAGTTAAGTCAAAGTTGGCCATCCTATAGTTCTTCCTGTATTGGTATTTTAGGCAATAATGAAATACCTACTAGACAGTGATGCTTCTTATTGCGATCCAAGTTAAGTCAAAGTTGGCCATCCTATAGTTCTTCCTGTATTGATATTTTAGGCAATAATGAAATACCTACTAGGCAGTGATGCAAGAAGCTGGAAGTCATACTTTGATTACATAGTGGTAGATGCCTGTAAGCCGCTGTTCTTCGCTGCTGGCACTATCCTACGCCAAGTGGACGAGCAATCAGGAGCTCTCAAACTGGGATCACACACAGGCAGACTGGAGAAGCACTGTGTTTATTCTGGAGGTAAGGACGACAATCAGTGGCTATGTTTAAATTTCTTCATATCACCAACTGAAACTTAGACGTCCGATTGAGTCTGGAGTCTTGCTGTCGGTGTTTTTTGTGTTACCAGTCAGCTTACTGACGCGAAGAAGTTATGGTCTATCATACACTTTTTTTGCCTATCCGGCTCTGGTGACCTTTAATTATTGACATAAAACTAGAATAAGGTGCAGGGGGGCAGGTAGACATCCTATGACACGCTTGTCAAGCTCAAGTACTACGTACATGTTTGGGACCTGCAGTAATAGTGCCATTTCTGATGTTTCCAGGGTCATGTGATGTGTTTTCTGAGATGATTGGAGCACGAGGTAGTGATGTGCTCTATGTTGGAGATCACATATTTGGGGATATTCTCAAGTCAAAGAAGATCCGCGGCTGGAGAACATTCCTCATTGTACCAGAGCTGGCCAAGGAGCTCCATGTGTGGACTGATAAATGGGAACTGTTCGACAAGATTCAGAACCTTGAAACTCAACTGGGAGAACTATACAAGTATGTATGCAGCATAACATTGCCTTGTGTGTTTATAATTATAAAAAATTTTATCATTCATTCATCATTTTCAGTCATAGGCCTTTTTTTATTCTGCCTAAAAAACACAATGGCACAGTAGTTTTAGTCAATAGTTGTTGTGAGCTGCTGCCTATGACCTATGTAATACGCCAATATATCTTCGTCAGGAAACCTTTCATTATGACAGTCCAACTTTTAAGGGGGCTTGCAATGTATAATTGTCGGTGATACCAGCAAAATAAATGATGACTGATCTGGGATTTTGATTCGTTGGTACTTTGGGGAATTGAGAGTAGTGTCCACTTATTATACGAGAGGACAACTCAAGTATAGTTCTCCTTCTTAAAACATACAGCCAGTATGGGACAAACATCCTGCATTATGGTTATAAGTTATCGATAATCTCTATCTTGATTTAAGGACTCTTGACAGTAGTACAGCGGTTAAGCCTGACACAAGGTCTATTCAAAAGGACATCAGGGAAGCTACATTCAACATGGATGTTAGTTATGGTATGACAGGAAGCCTCTTCCGTAGTGGATCACGTCAGACATTCTTTGCCAGCCAGGTTGTAAGATATGCTGATGTGTATGCTGCCACCTTTCTAAACCTGATGCATTATCCATTCTGCTATCTATTCAGAGCTCCACCAATGTTGGTAAGTAAAGTAGACAATAAACTGCATAGTCTAGGTTTGCTGGTATTACATATGCATATGTTTTGGCATTGGCTAAATTATCTTCTGATAAGCTAGAGTTTTATCCGATCCGAATGGGTAACTCCAAATGCAGCGTTCCCAGAATCATTATTGATTTGTATGATGTCCCGTTCTCTAAATATCTTATACTTTGGGGTTGTTCAACAAAATTTACGAGGTTTTATCATTAAAAGTTATTGTAAGTTGGTCTCAATTGGGTCGGTTAAATGTAAATCAGGTCACCAAATAGGAGTCTTCATGACTTCAATCTTAGTAGTGTGGTCCCCTTGCTTTTTGTGTACGTCATAAAAATCTATACTCACAACTGGCTCATTACAGATGCCACATGAAGCCACAGTTGATCACTCAGATACACTTAATAATGAAGAGATAATGGGAGCGCATATGAGAGGTAAAGAAACATGGTCTAAATCTGCCATGAGCTCTGAGAGCCGTAAACAGATCTCATATGCCCGACCTTTGACCCCAGAGAAGGCAACTCATAACTTTGACGATGACGCTGACTCTAGCGATGAGGGAGTTTCTGATCAGCCGATCGTTGTTGATGGCACACACAAAATCAACGGAGCTTTTTAAATGTTTAAATGCTTTTTAAGCTTTAAAATGTTTTGTGATATTATGTGAGCATAACTCAAAATACACACATTGGTATTTTTCATCTCGCGCTGTAGTAAACATTCTCACTGTCACTTTCCAAAGCTGACTTTAAAAAAATCTCATCAGCTAGTATTTCGCGGTGGTGGCACCAGCCACTTTGAGGATCATATTTGTTGCACCAAATTAGCTATCGGCAGCTTAGGTCTGTTTATGATTATGTCGTATATTAATTATATTTTAGTCATCACCCGCTTCATCATTGTGTTAATACGACACAGCTTTTTTGCCATAATATGAGTTGTGGATGTTTTAAGGACCACAAAAGAAACCTTGCGTGAACAAAAGCCATAAAAAGGTTGTAACTCTGGGATCAGGATCTGCAAGTTGGTACACAACATTTTATGCTGCGGCTTGTCTAACCTCATCAAAAGAATCATGCATTTATTTATTGTTTTATTTGTTTTTATTTTATTTTTGTTAACACAGTTACCAGTACGACCAAATATTTATTATTCCGTTGAGCTTAACCACCAAGATAATTACATATTTACAAATCTCATAGCTTGTTATTTTCATGCACCATGATGTTATAACTTGTATTGATAGTTTATCAGAACCAGTGTTATGCTTTGCTGTCTAGTCAGGAAGCTTCCAGATTTGCTAGATATTCATATTTGTCTTTCTATGTTAGTCTAAATTAGTTGATTTATCCCTGATTAAATAATACACAGATTATGTTGCAAGGCTGGTAGTACTTTTTTTTCAAATACAACTTATGCCAGTTGTCACTTAGTCAGACTTTTTTGTTTAATATCAATGAGAATTTTGAGTGTCGTTATCATCTTATACTGCTCAGACCTACTAGAATCAGTAAAGGGCATGTAGTCTGATTAAGTATGTTAGTACATGAACTACTAAAGCCATAAAACTGTTGCAAGCTCTCGAATGCAGTTGTTTTCTAACATTTATTTTTCCTTGTTTAGGATACAATAAAACATAATATTTTTTTGGGAACAGCTATATTATCTTTGTCAGCAAAATGTTTCTTTATGAAAGGAAGGAGTCTGAGATTGCATATCATCTGACTCAGTTTGATAAGCAATATGGTCAAGGTCAGGTAATTGCATTCATGTAATCGAGATGTAAATTTTATTTATTAAATTTACAAAAAAGTATGTGTTGAGCATTGCTTGTTGGTGTCGTAACGAAATTAAAAACTTAATAAGACAAAGTCATGAAGTGTCAATAGGCCACTACTGCATTCTGTGCTTGTTTAAGCCGCCAGCTCATCTTGGTTACCTCGTTTTATCAAAGTAACAAAAGCATCATAATCGAACATGCCTCCTTTAATGGGGGCCTCTTTCCACACCTGACGGATCTCATCATCCTTGAAGTTGTCTCCCATGTTCTGCAGCAGGTCTTTGATGCTGAAACACATAAAAAAATTACTTCTTTATTTACATTTGCAAGAAACTCAGATTACAAGGGAACAATAGAGTCAAACTCTGTTCAATCTCGTTGGGAGATTTTCTTTTGAGACTGCTCAATTCGAGAATCAATTTCTCATCATATGAACTCAATCCAACGCCCCTTCTCCTTCTTAACTGATTGTAAGGGGTCTCACCAGCACAGTCACTATATGAAAATAAGTCTGTGAGGGGAGAAATGATCGACAATGCTCATATGTCAATGTGACCACTACTTACTACTCGTCAGGTAGTTTTCCCTTGCGCTCTGGATCGAACTGCTCAAACGCTTGTCTAAGTGTAGTTTCAGGGTCTGTACCTATATAGTTAATACAAGAGAGATGATTAAACCGGGGAGTCAATAACGTTAAGTATACGGTGGTTGTAAAATCTAAGCAGCACCCTCCCTGCTCTCAGATGCATATAGAGTTTATACTTTTATCTGTTAGAGTCATCTGCACATTTTGTGTGAGGGGATAACTTCACTTCTATTTCAAACCTTTATGATAATAAGCTGTGGGGTAAAGGGTCAAAATTGTGAAGCGTATGACTGTGTCATCCACAGAAGGTTGAAATCTACAAAATCCATGTTAGGTAGGTTGTAAGGTGGATGCATTATACTAGAGGGTTGATATATTTGTTGCTTACCTCGTAGAATTAAATACAGCTGTAAATTGGAAGGAATTGGTTTATAACAACTATACTATATTAAACGCTCCATCTCTGCCAGATTGCTATTAGTAGCAATTCGTTATCAACCGCACCCCTATCCCCAAAATGTGGTTGATAATAAAATGCCACTACCATCAACCCGCGTATAGTTTGAGGACTGAAACTACAAACCTATTTTATCAAACACGATAGTAAAAGGGACGCATCTCTCATTGCTCAAAATTCAAAGGGACATGTGAGTTGTTTGTTGAGATCCTTTTTAGTTTTGACTTACCATGCATCTTTTCACCAAACAGAGTAAGAAAAGCAGTAAAGTTGAGTTGCCCAGGGCACTCAGCTAACATTTTCTTTATTTCATCAGTTGATGGTTGTCTGCCAAGATTCATGTGAATATTCTTCAGATCATCTTCTCCGATGAAGCCATCACGATCTGCATCCATCATTGAGAAAGCCTGCAAGCAGGAGCAATGGTATCAACTAGTGTCTTTGTATCATGCATCAAATTTTACAATTGATACCATGATGCATCAACCTTTTTTTTTTGGGAGGGTTCAACATTTTTTTGGATTTGATTCAATAGTGTGTTTGCTGCGCTGTAATAATAAGGGTCGTACAAAACAGGGTTCAAAGCAATACTTAAGGATGACTGCAATACCCAAAACATGAGAAGAAAGCTATCAACAGTCAAATGTTGTTCTAATAATAAAGCTATACTTTCATGCAAGATTGATGAGCAGTAGAACGGAATAAAAAGGTTGACCTATGTGTGAGTGCAGTCTACAGTTAATATGCTTAATAATTGATAATGCTAATGCTGTGAAAACTCAAGAGACAATGGTCTGGCAACTCCAACATGAAACGAAAAATGCGTGCCCTTCTGATCAAAACACGTTTATAATCATTAAACTTTCATAGCTTTTGTTTTCTGATAGAAGTTATGGTTTCATGGGGGACTGCTACAATTGAAAAACCCAAATAATATATGCAGTGAACATAAGTGCAAGTATTAGTGCAGGATGCATTGGGATGTTTCTCAAGGTTACTGCGGCCACCTCTTCTCAGGAGATTTTATGACAACACACAACAAGCTTTGGTGCATGCAAACTCAGCAAACCCATCCACGTTGTTCACACATTAATAATTAGCCATAGTCTTCTATAATCTTGAGTGCACTGACCAAAGGTGAAGAGAATATTCTGTGGGTAGATTACACAATAAAAATTGAGCCAGGTTTTAATAGATCAGATTTTGCTATTCTAATCTAGATATGACTAAAGCATTCCCAGTTCACACAGTTTTAGAAGTAACCTCTTTGAGCTCCTGGATTTGAGTTTGATTAAAAAATGCAAACACGTTGGTGGTTGACCTCTGAACTTTCTTTCCCTCTCCTCCCTCTTCACCCTGCTTTTGCTGTCATAGAAATGATGGAAAATAGAACAATTAATCAGAGTCCTAAATTATTGATCTCAGAAGGAAGCTGTCAACTCTAGCAGGTTAATATATTTACCGACGGACACCAGAAAGTCATGCTGCTAAAGATGTTACAGAAGATCAAAGAAGAGGTTAGGAAGACATGCGGAGGACAAAAGTTCAGGACATGACATCATGCCTGGTACCTCTTTAAACTCCTGAATCTGACTTTGTGGGAACATTCCCAATACATTGGTGGTGGCACGCTGTGCTCTTCTCTAAAATGACCCACATAGAAATTACAGTACTGGTATGGGTCAGGCCTGGAAAAATTGTGGCAGCTACACCTACCAACCACTTGGGGTTGAGGTGATCAAAGTAATGCAAGGAGATAAAATGAGAAATGATACCCTTTATTCTCATGGGCTATAGTGCAGTATAATACTCTTTTGGATAAGCTTTTCGAATAAACATTTTTAATCTAAGTGTAAAAGCAATGAACTCCCTCTTCATTGGTTCATTGGTAAAAGGTCATGACATTTTTAAAATAAATTATCGACTAGTTGGTGAAACTGTGATTGCAAAGTGTGGCTCCCTCACATAAATCAAAATGAAGGTAGCTAGGTAAGCATCTCTGTTTATAGATTCTACTGATCAGGTACAGTTGATCATGCTCAGATAAACGGTGAGAGTTATCCCCTCTTGGATACAGGTACTTGGACCATAGTTCCCATGCCCGCTGAAAACCCGGCTACTCTTTATATCGAAAAAGACAGAGTTCATTTTACCAAGGAGTAACAGCTACTTCTTGATTTTACTGCATGTACGGTTTGTAAAGTGGACCTCCGGTATTTTTGATCCTGTTTCGCAAGGACCTGGCTAGGATTGATGGTGTCTCAGTGCCAAATCCATTAATGACTGACAGTACCGTGAATTGAACCTAGACCTCAAAGATTGCAAGATGGGCAGGGCCACAAACATTGACACAATGATATGACCGCTGACCATGTCTAGTTCTCAACACTAGCGGTGGAAAGCATGTGATGATGAGAGAAAACCTTTATGCCTTAATGTAAGAGTAATTACACTTTAGAAAGTTCTGTGAGATCTTATGATGGCCTTATTAGCAACAATGTATGAGCTATCTGACAGTAATGTATCATGATCAGAGGGCTGTGCCTGGTACTATAATTCTTAGTATATAGAGCACATTTCTTTGTTTTGTTAGCTATTCCTACGTCAATCACTTTTTTGACACCTAACAAAGATTTCAAGGTATCTTTTAACAGGCGATTGTATGTGACGAATTACTCTTAAAATTATTGCTCTAATTGCAATAATTATTTAATATGGTGAAAGTAAGCCTGATTCAGAATCTAAAAAAAGATGCCCTGCCCTTATACTGTGATGTATGTGTGAAAATGCGCCACACCGAATCCAATGCAACCACCTTGGTAAGCCAAGGATGTCGTGATTTCAAGGGGACTCAGAATGAAACCTTTAATATGCGACAGATCAGGACAAACTGATGGAAAATATAAGATGGGGGCTAGCCAACTAAATGTGCAGTTAACACGGTTGTGTAATTCGCCCTATTATTTGATACCACAAGAGTTATGGAGTATATCGGTACTTCACTGCACTACGGCAAAACTGCCAATATTCCGTTACAGGTATTTCTTTCTTGAGAAAAAAAAGGTGCAAGTACCATGGGAAAGGAAGGGACTTAAACAAATCATTAGGTATAGGTGTTAAGTATTATATTATAAAGTACTCACGTCGTCTGCCATTTTTCTGAATCTATAGAAAGACAAAAAGATAACAAAATAAAAAGCTCATCTATAATTCATTATACAACAAATTGAATTTGCTGTAATACAATAATTCACAGCTCAATAATTCATAAAAATATTGAGTGCCTTAGGGCTTCAGGGCCAGGCATTGCGCATCATTAACACTTAGTAAAAACATCCTCTCAAAAATTTGAGCCATGTATCACACGGATCTGTTATAGTGTCATGTCAGGGCTTCAATGTACGCAGGAAGAGGCATGTCAATAAATAATGCAGATTTGTGTCAGTGTCATCGGCAGAGAATGACTTGGACCTGTATAGACAGATTGTATCTATTACAATCCTCATGTTCCATTTGCACTTTTTTCTTCCAACAAAAATGAAAAACTATCTGGTTAGCAGATCTGCTGTCAAAAACAGACATGTTTGCCTGTCTGTTTAAGCTTAGTGCCAGAGTGTCTTGATTATAGACATACATACCTGCTGTGAATATTATTTACAATCAGAGAATGTACTATCAAGGTGTTATCTATACAACAAGCTGGCTTCGGCAGCGAACAGCAGGCAACAGCAGGCAACAGCAGGCAACAGCAGCAGCAGACTCAAGTCCTCAACGAGCAGATGACCAGTAACACACAGACTGACAGCTTGCTTCTCTTCTTAACAAAAGGCAGAATTAGAGCGGCTAATCACCACCCACCACATGAAATCCATCAGAAACACGATACACAGAGCTATTAACATTTTTATTATGCCAACCCCTCTCGCCCCATATATGGAACAAACCCGGCCAAGCCAAATATCACACAGCAAATCACCAAGCTAATTGGAGCGATTAGCGCAAGCTGCTAGATAATTGTGCTAAGTCATTAAACTCTAGGCTAAAATAATTAATTAGACTGAACGCTAGTGTAGACTGATTGAAATGAAGGGAGAAGCAATCAAAGAGATACTATCAAATGGGATCCAAATGCCAGCACCCATGTTAACTACTGGCTCTCATACCTCATTCAACCTTCTAGGCATCAAAACTTGACAGTGCCAGCCTGCGTTTTTTTGATCTAAAGCTGCGTTTCTATAGGCAATCTAGCCTACATGTTTGAAAGGAGGAGCTAAAAGTTCTAAGATGTCCGTCCAAAATTGAGATGAGGATTATAATTAGACTATCTGACAGTCCCCAGAAAACTAATATGGCTGTGATTGTTACATTTCGAAATTTGTTCTCCTGAGATTGCCATTCAATCTCAAAAAAATAGTTTACCACTGACCGTGTTAAAATATGTAAGTAGCCGCAACAAGTTAAATTGATATAATTGTTTACTAGAAACTACCTTGTTGCCGAAAATACCACACTTTGAATGGTCTTTTGTTCCAGAAATACCCAAGATCAACCCAAAATAGAACTTCAAATTAGAATTTGACAATGGTAGTAAACCAATGATGGATAAGTAAATATGACAGGGCATATGCGATGTCATGAATAATAAATGAATCCTTTTCAATATATACCATTACCAATAAATAAATGTATAAACTTTGATATAGAAACATTGATGCTACATAGATATCACTATGAATAATTAAAGAGCTAGAAGAGTGTATTTCGGTTCAACCACTGTATTTCTCAGCATCATTCAAGCATTTTTGACAATAAACATCAGTACTGACAGTTGTGTCCAGAACAGAGGTGGTAATGGATGTGTTAAGGTGTAACAGATGTAATGTGAAGTTTGAATCACGAGATCTCCTCGCGATGCACATGTTAGACCACAGCTTCTCTCCCGAGGAAGACAACGCGACGTCAGAGGGGAACAGTGATGAAAGATCAAAGTTGGTGACAGCAGAATTGTTGGACTTTAGAAAGAGAGGTCTCATGGCCAGCATGACAAGCAGTCTACAGCACCTTATGTCAGCAAATATGCAAGATCTGATAGCTGGTTATACAAACTCGGAGTCAAAATGTGAAATCTGTCTGAAGGTAATATATCATAAATTTTAAACATTCACGATAAAAAGTTTATTTATAATACATAATTATTTCACACCAAAAAAATTAGCATTATTTTAAAGAAAATAGATTTTTGCAAATTTTCTTTTTTATTTAGATTGATAAGAAATTTCTGGTGAATGATTTGAAAATATGTAGTTCAGGTCACTACTAACTTACTAAAATAGCAGAATTTTAAAAATTAAGTGAAATATTCCTCCTAATTTTGCTCTTGTTTTGATCGAAGGTATTTGCTGATAGAGACACACTGGCAATGCATACATTAACACACGCCCATGAGCAGAAGTCTTACCTGAAACCTGGCAGGGCCGAGAGCTTCTCATGTGTTTACTGCGGAATGGTTTTCAGCTATGAAGACATGCTCTTGCTTCACATCGTATCTCGTCATAAGCAGCTAAATGGGAAGCTGCCACTAGATTTGAGTGTTAAGACTTCTGTAGCTCAAAAGCGAAGTTATGACACCATATCACAATGTTTACCAACACATTCCGATCTCCTGAGAGCCAGGAGAAGTTATGAGACAACTCAACTTGTCACCAACCCGCCACATCCTTCAACTGTACTTGCTGCAGCAATGATGTCTCTCCAATCAAACAAACATGCCAGCGGTAGTGGTAATACATCGGAAGGATCTCAATCGCCTAAGCAAGCTTGCATATCTTCAATTTCTTCATCCCCTACAATTAATCAGCAGCATAAGATGCAGCAGTGCAAGACAGAGCCATTAACCCCTCAAACCTCAGATTCTGAAGAGAAGGAAACTCGAGCTTGCTCCATCTCCTCTCTGGAATCTCTGTCAGCCTTCACTATGACCCGAAAAAACTCTGAGACCCCAGTTAACATGGCAGTAGAGAAAACCTTCCCAAACTCTGCATACCATAAACAAGCTCCCAAAGCTCACTACAAGCCGATGATCTCCACCACACATGATAGAAGTACGACTACCAGTACATCTGAAAGCCCAGTCAGCAGACAAACGCCCAACAAGATTTGCAACAAGAGCGATTCTGGAGGGGCAATGAATCCGATACAAGCTTTACAAAGAGCGCTCGGAGAAAGCAAAGAAATGTTCTATTTTTGCATCCATTGCAATATCATTTTCTTGGATAGAGCAATGTATCATTTACACACCGGATTGCACAATTGTAATAGCCCCTTTCAATGTAACATATGCGGGAAAGAACATTCAAATGCACTAGAATTTTCCGCTCATATCATACATACCTAGGTCTATAATCGCTACCAATATATATATTTATCAATTTTGTACTTCATTTCTCTACAATTACTATTTTTGTTTTATGTAGCACTTCTGGCATGTCACATTTTTTAGTGTTCTTGATAAATCCAACTAGTTTCGTGCAGTAAATTTAGATTGAAAATTTGCTGTTTTTATTTTATATGTTTTTGAACATAATCATAATTTTATTACGCATTTAAATATGTACATGTTATTTGCTTTATAAATTAACAGTTCATGCAATAAAATTGTTTTGTCAGTCATCTTTGATCACCTAAGCAAATTATAAGGTATCTATCAAAAAAAAATTAGTTGGAAATAGCCTGTAGCTTGAGCGATAGGATATAGTTGTTGATCTCACAGTTATATGGTGAGCGTAGAAGATGATTCCTCAGAGAAGGGTTAATCTGAAAATCATAATGAACTGAGGCGAGCTGATGTAGGAGGAGTTGTCTTTTCAGCGACTCTCTCATCTGTTTTTCTTCCTGAGTTGAAGTACAAGTGGATTTCAGCAAAGCAGTATCTGTAAAAAAATTGGAATTTTATATTTAACTTTTTTTTCAGTTCTGATCAGGATGAAAATGTGTCCTTGGTTCCCTCTTGCGCTGAGCAAAGGGTTTTTCGGTAAATAAGAGCTTCATTATTTTTGAAGTCAGAGCAAGGCTATGTTAATGTCAATGACCATGGCTTCTAGACAGGCGATGCCATCAATATCAATTATTGAGAATTAAACTGTAAATAATGCAATTTTCTTAATTTAATAATTTAGAGCTATTATTCATTATAATGACTGGAAAACAGTGTTAAGAAGCTCATGAATAAGAGATGAAGTATGGGGATTAGCTGAGTGGTCACTGTACAGACAGAAGCTCTTACATGGCCATGTACATTTGGACATATTCATCCAACTCTTTTATTTATTTATAAGCTTGCTTATTAGGGCAGTACTCGATGAAACTCATTATGAATGTTTATCACATGCTATATGTTATATTGCCATTCTTTGTCAATCATAAAAGCTAGCATACAAAATTATTCCGATACTCGGCATCCTTCCTTTTCGTCCCCGCCATGATCCAACAAACTGAAAGCTATATTCATTAGTGCAAGAATGGCTAAAATTCATGGTTGTATCTGACAAACAAAAAATAAAAACAGTCATCTGCATTATGTGGTGTTAGGAGTTTCTTGGTTACCATAACCATACCTGCATGCAATGTGTCATCATCATCTGCTAGAGCCTGAACAAGCCTGTGGTAAAATGACTCTTGGGTATTATATTTATCAATTTCATGACGTAAGACACCATCGACGGTGTCTTCCATTTTGCTGTTCTCCAGCACATTCTTTTTTCTCTCCTTACCAGCAACTGCTCGAATAAAGAGTATATAGATGGTTGATCAGAAAGCGGGAATTAACATATAACTGTGTGATGTACACAAAAACAATGTGTCATAATTTTCCCGTGTGAGATCTAGGTCATAGATATGGTAGGGCAAAAGAAAAAAGTTTAGGACAGCATAACAATAAATTGTCTCTAATGATCACGCTTTTGAGGGATGACCTGCTAATTCAATGCTATTGTCCTACATATTGAATGGAGCCATATTCAATAATCAATAGTAAATACTGCTATATATAACCTATAAACAATAACCATGTCCTACTTGTGCCAACTAATAGTTAATTATGAAATTTCCAAATAGAGATATGAGAAAATATGCAATAAAGATATTTTCTAAATTGATTACTCGGGAGATGACAACTCATTATCTTAGAATCATTTTTTTTCAAGTACATGAAAAAGTATGAATGCTGTTTCGATTTTGAAAGTTTAACGTTTTAAATTCCAGACTGAAGGAAACGCTGCCAAGAACAGTACCAGCCAATTCTTTTAAACAAGTAAATATCGGATTTTCATACCCATACAGGCTTTTTGTTCAGTGGTAAATCACAACCCTAAATATTAAATGAGTTTGGACCGCAAATAACCTTGATGTCTAAGACATGGTAGGTAACAATCTGCTACATTTTGCAGATTACACTGATACTACACTGTGGCATAAATTGATTTTTTATGCGCCACAGAAAACTGCAGATAGCATTCCACAAAAGAATATATTATGTTGGTCAACTGTTCAGAGGAATAAACAGTAGAGCGTTAGCTAAGATACAATTTGCAAACTATTTATTTGATTGTTAGTTGCTCCTAGGCAGGGAAACTTGTGACAATGTGATAAATGGTGTTAATAATTGATGAGCTGTAGCATCGATCACTTGCTTAGAGGCGGCAAAAACTTTAACTTGTGCTTATTTCAATGTTCTACAGGTCTAATTTATTATTCATGCACTACAATGGTACAATTTGCCCTTAATAGAGGCTGACTCAGAATCGATAGAAGAAATATCCATAGTTAATTATCTATCACCAATATCTGTTATGAGAGAGAATCATTGTTTGATATATCGGATTCTTTTGCCAATCCAATACCACGTTCCAAAAGGTGAATTATCTTATCATTGGATGCACCCAAGGTTATTGCCTGAGGCATTAGCAATCAGCCGCCAATGCACATGAAGCTAAATGGTCCCAAAGTTTGCAACAATAAAACCCCCAATGTGCGTCACATTGGCCCATCATCACAATATAAAAACGAGTTCTGTGCCCCGATATCAATCATATGACGCATTTTCGTACCTTTATTATCCCTGCCATGTTGCTTCATGGGGTCAGCACTCCATCTGCATGTTAGATCAGCCACTCTTTTGAGATAAATGCCAATGAAAGGTATATGTGGCTTTGTCTCCATTGATTTCATGGCTCTCTGTATGACGGTGTTGTAAGCTTTATATTGGTTCTTCTCATCAATCAGCCTCAACAGCATCGTGTACAGCCTACAGAAATATATCACCCAAAACTATACCATGAGGGTTTTTTGATAACTGTCTTAAAGTGTTTGAATTGTCATTAAAGTCTTGCTTTTTGGTCATAGAGAATATTCAATGGGCCACCATTCTACCATATCTTTTTTTTTAAATTTAAAAATTCTATTATGTTTTGTTATATAAATCAAGGTCCTCAATCCATTAATTCATTCTCTGTGCCCTTGATGTGTAGAACCTGACTCAGTAATTTCTCATGACTGCGCTGCAGAAGATGAGATAGTAAGGGATCAGCAGCTAACAAGATACTACATCTGAAGTCTAAGTGTAAGTTGACCTACACACATATGGCGCCTCACCAATCATGCTTACTTATTTGAACTGCTATATCGCCTTCTCAGGCCCATCCATAAATAGTTTAACCTTTGTAATGGATGACTACAGAGCGATCCAAGAATAGTAAAAACAGCATTGTAGTTCTCATAATTACTGCTGCATTCGCAAACCTACAAAGAGGAAAAAATATGCAGCTGAAATAAATGCTTGCCTCAATGCAGTTGCACCCAGAAGATTCCGTGAATAGAGTCAGACATCAAATAAAGGAAGTGATTTCCAGACAGTATGAATAATTAGGTATCTATCTACTATATGAGCACATTCCAAGAACATCACTTAAATTATAGATCTCAGACTTAACAAACAGGTAATGTTAGACTAAGTATTATTTTATTGATGAACATCAATCCAATGAGAGGACCTGGTAGTCTTTACAAATGAACTAAGCAATGACGTGCTTAACATTTTGACGATGCCGTATTATATTTCCTGGCAAAGGTAAAAGCTGTGTTGTGCAGATTCAAAGTCCAGACAACTCCAAGCTCGAAGATAAAAATGCAAATTGTTCTTAACTGGTATATTCCAAATGCCTTATGTATTATATTAAATACAACAAATACTTTATTTCATCAGGCATTTGAGACCAGCCTTGATTAGGTGATGGAGAACTTCTACTTGAATTTCTTTATCTTGACATCTTAGCAGCTCACTCACAAAATAGTTGTGCATTCTCTCTGAGAATTTCACTACAGCAGATAGTGGTTGGTACCCATGAAGGAGCTGAAGAAAAAACTGCTGATATATAATAATCATAAACTTACAACAACTCATCATCGTACTAGTCTAGTTAAAAAGAAGGTGTAATGCCACCAGATCAATGAGAGTTGAGGGTGTTGGCATTGAAATGTCCTCATTTGCATAGGATGGCTTAAACTCACATCAACTACAAACTTGATACTAAGCATCCGATCAAGGAAATTGAAAACAATGATATTTAAGTTATAGTGACCTGTTCCACTGTTGTTGTGTTCATGTGTTGTAGAAGTTCATCAAAACTGATTCTTATCATGAGTCCCCTGTCCACAAGAGCTAACTGTTTAGCGATGTCATCTGGTGAATAGTGTAGTAATATGCTGTCATATACCTGGCCAACAGCAGGCATCTCCCTGGAAGTAAAACATGCCGTTTGTATTAATATGGAGCCTTTTACCTGTGTCTTAATCATATATCCAAAATAGCAGTCTATCAAGGATCAATTTCTAGAAATGTGAACCAAAATAAGTAAGTTTTAGAGCCTTATAAAGTAGTTATGAGAATAAGTACACCTAGTCCTATGTTTGTTTAATGTACTGCATTTGTATAGTCATCCGAATATATGGTGGACCGGATCATTTAATCATGTACTATTGTCTGGTTGCTACATACGCTGAATAGTGAGAGGGACTAATTTAGATGAGGTAGGAGTATAATTCATCGCATTACCTGAGAAGTCCCTCAGTAGGTACTCTGTTTTGATCTTCGTCTTCTTCTCCAGGATTGTCATGATCCCAGGAGACAGGAAGGTGAGGCTGTATATTTATCATATCTGATGTTTCTGTCTGTTCGGAAATGTCGCTGTCGTTCAATCTGCCAAATAACCCATCAGGACCCAGCTCCTTGAGCACTATCACCTTACCACTAGAGCCGTTACCAAACCTTCTGCTTTGCTTACTGTCTCTATTTGTCGGGAATGATGAGCTTTTGGAACCAGTTGAAGATGAGTGCTTGCTAAAGCCTTCTTGCTCCCCACTCTTTGCAGACAAATCGTTTCCATTGGCGCTGTTATTTGTGTTTAAACCTAAAAGTTTTTTTTTAAAATAATTTACATTTTACAAAGTACTTTTGAGCTTTATATGTACATATCAATGCTGTGAATGACAACCCTGAGCACAGAAAAAGATAATATTATATTGATGATATCCTCATAAATGACGAAATTGATCATGACAATATCATAGATGTTGTGAGAAACAAACATGAACAGTGAGAGATGTGAGATGAAATTCCATCTTCAGTGTCCGTTGTTAAAACATTTGTAAAACCAGCCTCAGAACCTCATGGTGGTGCTCTAACCCCTCCTTGGATGTAACAACTACCATTACAGATAGATTTTACATTTTACGTAGGTGTTTGCATCCTAATTAAACATGACAAACACTACAGAAGTGATTATAACTCACCAAACACAGCTTGGTCAGTGTCAGACACATAGGAGTCATTCACAATACCGACAGCGCCATCGAAATTGTTCCCAATAGTAGCTGAATGATTCTGATTGATGTTCTGCATAGATGGTTCTATGACTGGAAGACTGAGTTTCTGTCTGATGGCATAAAAGTCAGGGACATCGATCTGCCGTGCCATCATATTCCATTTAACTATGTCCGGAAAACTCTGTTCATATTTTGTCTCCAGAATTTTGATGGCTTTCAGTGTCAGTTGAGTCGCAACAGGTACATTGGGCGACTTTTCTTCACCCGTATTGTCTATAAGAACATTGTATGAAATAAAGCAAATGAAAAATTAGACCAAGATTAGAACAATATATGACTAATAGATCGTGGTAGCCGACAATGCTGTTCAAAGCTGAATCCGGCCAAAATGTTATCTAAAATAGGCTCAATTTTTATGAGCATTTGCAAAAAAAGTACAACCAATAGAGAACGATACTTGACAATGGTTATAATCATATCTAACAACCTGGTTTGGAGTTCTGAAATGCTTTGAAGAAATCCCATATCCTTTTCTTAGGTTTGACCTCTTTAGTTGGAGGCTGGAGCTTCAGCAGTTCTCTCATTTCTGACACAATCTTATCGATGTCTGACTCATTCACCGTGTGGTGTGACTTCAGCCTGGAAGAAGATAATACCATAAACTGAATTTCGTATAGAACATATTTAATCTATGAGACATACAAACTTATTTTAAATTTGGTAATGTTGAAGTGATTTATAGTTTCTCAGTTTGTTCATCAGAGGTTGAGTTTTTACGAGGTGTTCATTTGGGTCATCATAAGATGTGTTTAATATGGTCCAAACATTTTGAAACTGTTATGAGTAGTATAAATTTAGTTTTCACCTCTATCCAATAGCCATAAGAGAAAACAACAATAAAAACCGAGCATTATATGGGATGTAAGTGCACCACTCTGTGTAATGAATAGCCATTTTAAAGGATAGTGAGAGGGAGCAAGCTTGCTATTCACTGCAAGGCAATATGTACCATAGGAGTTGTGGAAACCTGAGGAAGCAATCAATTGATGGATTGTTCCAGCATGCTTATGTGTATTTAGC
The DNA here is from genome assembly GCA_914767715.1 of Membranipora membranacea. Taxonomy (NCBI): domain Eukaryota; kingdom Metazoa; phylum Bryozoa; class Gymnolaemata; order Cheilostomatida; family Membraniporidae; genus Membranipora; species Membranipora membranacea. The sequence continues at coordinate 12,565,241 of OU612065.1, read as the reverse complement.
ATTCTAAAAGTGTTGTATCCAGTATCCTTAAATTTATTAATGAGAAGTTATCCCCTTTTCTTCCATGAGTGGATAATCACCTAGAGCCATAAACTAACAAAATAGTTTGGGAGAGAAGTCCCGGAACTCACATGGCAGAACAGCTGGCAGAGTTTTCTACAGCACAAGACTCAGGATCAGGCTGATTATCATATACTTCGAAATCTAAATCGTCATCCAAAAACTTCAAGATCTGCAGCTGAAACCGTAAAGAATGACTATTATTGGGTCAATTCCAGGTGTAATCTTAACAATTGTTCAGGTGAGTGAGCTTATGTTACTGACGCAATTACAGGCAACTTATATCGAACTCCTCAGTTGGTTCCGTTACAAGTGGGTTTTACCTGATCAAACATGTCCCTCTGCTTGTCATTAAGCCATGCAGGTCTTCCGTCTTCATCAAGGATCTCACTGTTACTAGCCCCAATTTTATGTTTCGATTGGGATGTGGCTTTTCTATTTGTGATCCATAATGGCACCGCACTACGATGTTTTAGATGAGGAAACGCCAGGTCTGTTGTGTCATCTGATATCAGGGCACTAGTTGAACAGCTCTCTTCTGGTAGTGAGGGCGGAGGTTCTCTGCAACAACACAAGGTTAGCCACTCATTCACAGTCATGCAGCCTTATTTTTATGACGCATATTGTCAAAAAAGAATTGAAAAAATAGGTATCATTTGTCTTATGACATCTCATTTGATAGATCAGAAACATAGGAATGAGGCGTTTAATACCTGAAGGCACTAGTCAGCTGAGATTCTGTTTCAAAATTCTTATCATAGCCCTCGTAACTGTTAGCTGGGGACCTTTTGTACATCTCGCTAAGCAAGGAGGTGTTATCAGATGATTTACTTTCAGTATATTCTGGTTCGGTGGATGATTGATTACTCATAGCAGACAAAGCCACAGTCTTCAGTTCTGTGATGCGTTCATTTTCCAGCTCAGATCTGCCATCAGTCGTAAGTTTGGTTGACTTTGGTGATTTTCTTTTAGTTGTTCGATGGGTTGAAGAATTTGACTTGGGATTACCTTTCTTACCATTTTCAGATTTCTTAGTTGAGGTTGATTTAGGAGGCGAGAGGATTTTGTCGTGTGTTTTTGAGTCATTAGTGTTTGAACTTTGCTGAGGAGCTGCAGGTTCTTGAATGATGAAACCTCCAGCACTTTCAGGTTGTCCACTAAAGAAAACTTGATTGTGAGGAGTGTTGGTCTGCGGATTAAACATAACATACTCATAAGGGATATAGGGTGGCTGATCAAAATAGTATGGTTCATTCGCAAAGGAACTCCATTGATCTAGTGGTTTGTGTGGTACGTGTATACCCCCAGAGAGATCAATCACTTGACTGATACTTTGACTTTCAGAAAGCTGCTGGTTCCCGTTCTGTTGCTGTACACTACGGCCTGTCTCACTGAAAGATATGTCACGCTTTGAAGAGTGGCGGGATCGGGTTGAGGATCTACCCTTAATATGGCTGACATGACGCGGGTTTGTGTTAAGGTACTGTTGACGTGATCTCACATCCCTTTGTGTTTCAGAGGTCTCATCATTGCGTTGTGTATTGGCATCTGCATGACTAGATCCTTGCTCTGCCATGGTCATATGATCGAAACTCATGGGTTTGCTTGCTATTGTAAAGTCAACAGAACTTAACACTTCATCCCTTTGAGATCGTGCAGGGTGCTCATCCTGCAGAGAGAACGAGTGTTCTTCATAACCAGTGTAGGTAGGTAAGTCTGTTAGTTGTAATGAAATATGATCAACATTGACAGTGGATTCCTGCTGGCCTGTATCAGACCTCGAGGATGGTGATGATTTTCTCTTAGATGGCTTCTGCCCCGTTTCAGAATCTTGATGTTTGCTGAGGGAGCCAAACTTTTCCTGCATGATTTGGTGGGTAGTTTTAGTCTTGGATTTCTTATTTGGTTTATCAAGCCTGGATTTCTTATCGTCATGTCTGATAACATGTTTCTCCTCTTTGTCTGGCAACATTTTAGCAACTCTCTCAGGACTATCAGCCTTGGGAACTGTAGGGAGATTGACAAAAAAGAAATAGGTTACTTACACATTTGAAGTTTTCCAGTAGTGCTTCAATATTTTCATGAAATGAGCTTTCCCACAAATACCTGTGAGAGGCCCTGGTATCAGTTAAGATCAACGCGTCCTCAAGACAAAATACTTTAAACTTACCCAGTTTTTTGTTCTTAGCCCGATGGTGCTGCGATCTCATAGATGGATCAAGATTACTAAAGACATTGAGGTTGCTTTTACGACCAGCTTCATTTAAATCTTTCTGCTTGCGTGAGATATGCCCTTTACTCTTACTAATGTCTAACCCTGACACTTCTCTTCCTCCAGATTTCACCATAATACTCGATGATCTGATGAATCGTCTTCCCTTTTGGCTAGGTAAATATTTCTTCTTCACTGTGAGATCTTCACTGTATTTTGGTTGTAATTCTATATCACTTGGTAGATTGTCATACATAAACGGGATTCTCTTTGATGAACGCTTCTCGATAACTTTGTTTGAAGCGGAGCTCACTTTCTTAGCGATTTGATCATCATTAGCTGCATTATTTTTATTCAAGGACTCTGCCTTCTCCGGTAGAATATGATGAGTGATGATACTTGAAGCATTAGTTCCCTGACTGTCAGTGAGATCTGCTGGTGATTTGTCGTCTGCTGAAGTATCACTTGCACTCTCTACAGTCACAGATGGAGGTACTTCTGCTCTGGTTTCATCAGATAATACCTTTTTAATCTCACACTCCGCAGCAATGACACTCTCTTTCTGCTCTTCTACCTTAGGAACGCTCTTGTAAGATAACTCATCAGCTAGACTAGAAATATCATGTGATATTGTGTCGCTGTAGCAGCGCCCGCAGTATTTACTCATGGTATCATAGCTTCGAACAAGTTCATGAAGGTGTTGGAAACCTGCATGAGAATAGTCTCCTGAGCCTCTGTGACTAGCTATTCCTAAAAAAGATACATCACATATTAAAAACTGTGAACAAAAACGAGCTAACATTCTTATTGATTCAATAAGATATAACTATACCCTACAGATAGTAATCCCATTTGACTATAATTGCAGTTAAATTCTTTTTCAGTAATTTGCTAAATATTGTAATCCCATTGTTTCTTAAATGACAATTATGGTGTGTTCGTGTAAATCAAAATTTCAATGAACTCAAAAAACTTAGGACCTTTAATTCCATGATCCATATCTCATTTGTTGTTGTATGCAGCACATTATTTCGATTGACAATGCATTGTAATATCATTTACCTTCCTCAGTAGAATATAGGGTATAAATTGGCATCTTGATTTGGTCGTCAGAATGTTGTGCTTTGACTGTCAGAGGAATACCTCGTCGTATCTTCTTTATAAGATCAACCCATTCTAACCATACTCTAAAATAGTCAGATATACTACCGCCGCCGCTCATCATCATGCCAGGGATTTAAATTGATGTACATACAAATGTAGTATAGATAGACTATAATGAGTAGCACGGGCATCTAGAATTGAAAACACTATGTATCATGAGTTTTTGTGACACAATAGCATGGAAGGTAAGAACACTCAACTAATACATGATGATTCACTGAATTGCTTACCTTTCCAAAGCCTTTTCAGACAGCCTTGTATTACAAAGCTCAAAGTATAAATTGGGCTTGTGTCTAGCTTTTATGACAATTTTGTGTGGTTCTACGCACTGAAGCTTAATCTTACTAAGTGGTAAGGCCTTGATTAGCTCTACCCCTTCCATCTCTGGGTCATCTGTAAGACCATACATTACTTCAGGGCTTAGTTTGTAGTCTATCAACCTTTGCTCAGCTATGAGAACCATTATTGGGGACAGTCCTGATAAATAAAGCAACAGTACAGTTGTCACGACTATAATGTGTATACTAATCTTTATTAACATGACATCATAAGACGGCTCACAAATATTGAAAGAAATGTGATATATAACATTATAAGGCTTTGGATATCTTCTTGACCAATATTCTCCACCTGGCTAACATTAACATAAGAACATAAACCTTCCATTTCCTAGTCATTTTATGGTAACGTGTTCCTTGATATGCTTTATGAAATGAACAGTCAACTTACCAAGAAATACTTGTTTAACCCCTTCACCTTCTACCGTCTCACACACAAATGGCGATTCAATGAGTATATCCAACTCCTGAAACTCTTCAAACTCTTCAGAGCAAGCTAACAACTTCTGTATCTGCAGGCTAGAATTCATCTCAACCAAGCAACACCATTTCAGAAAGACAATCTTTTTCTGCATGCAAATGGAATAAAATAGATCATTGACTGAGCAATGAAATGCAGTGAAAACTTGGCCTGCATGTACCAGATCACAACAATTGTGGGGTTACATTCAGCTGGATGCAAAATCATAGAGTTCAACAACTACGAACTTGGACTGAAAGCATTATATTATAACATAGTGTACTAACAGTCACCCCTCATGACAGCCCTTAACGTAGCGAGAAAGAGTTCAGGTATTAAAATAGTTGTCTCCTTGTTATTGCTAATTGTGTACCGTGCTTTTGTAATGTTTGGCAGCAACTCAGTGATGGTTACCTATGATAAGCTGTTATGAGCGAATTCAAAGGTACTTTTGTAGATATTTTTTGTTAGGATCATTTCTGCCTCAAACCATGTCATGTAACATACAAGTGCAATCGTGCACACAATGTCATCATGACATGAGAACAAGACTGGAGAGAATACCAGAGAAAGTAGTCCTGACTTATTAAAGAAACAGAAGCCGGCAGAGATAAAACAGAGTGGGAGCGCAACTAAAACCTCAATGTGCTCAGGTAGGTTTAAGTGTACCAGTCACCAACATAGATAGTACACCGAATGGTCATAAATGGGAGCAGGTGTGAGAAAACCAATTCTTTTAATTATATTCAAGTCCAGCACCTATATATAGAAAATATTGGAAATTATCAAACATTATCAAAGTCATTGCAAAACACAACATTATAGATTCATGAAAAATACAAAAAATAGAAACATGCACAAGGATTGTGCTGACAAAATAATCTCATCTAGATGATAAATCTTGTATGACATTATCATGATCTTTTATAGTCAGATCTTTGGTTGAGCGGAGTGTTCCAAGTTTAGATTATCAAATAAAGCGTCAAAAAATAATGTAAGTAAAGCTTTGGAAAATGTATCACAGTCTAATGCCCATACCTTGAAGCACTTGATTGTAGAATGTTGACATTGTTACTTATGTTAAGTAGAACACTTTAGTTGTCACTTTTGGCGAATACAAGAGCTGTACGACTGGGTAAATAAACCTGAAAAAAAGCAACCAGTTAATTATTAGATAAAAAGTGGTAGGCATGAAAGTGCTACATATTCTACATTACAAATAAATCGGTCATGGCAGATGGTAGATGGTAGATGATAATTTGAAATGTCAATGAATTGCCCTACGAGCGGAATCACAAAACTTGCTTCAGAGTTTCATTTCGTTTTAGTACCGGGTATATTTCAATCCTGTAGGTTACTACCTTAAACTCTGACATACACACACGTATGCTGCACTACATCCGCTTTACAACGTATTCGTGACTTTTTGAAGATCTAAGACATAACTCACCATTATACTGGCTTGTCTGCCAGCCCATTCCTCATTTACAGTGAGGTATTCAACTTTGTGATCTACTCTCTTATGTCCACCAAACAGCTCAGCATCAGAGTCGAGCACCACCTTATATTTACCAGGCTCACTTACTGCTAACTTGTAATCTGTGAAGCTCAGAGTAGCATGGAAGTTGAACACAAACAACACACCACCTCTGTCAAAGGCGATAACTCGGTCTCCGCCATGCTTACAGCTAACAAATGCCTGCAATATGGAAAATTTCTTATCAAATTGTACACTCTTGATCAACTAAGTAACAAAGATACATGATTGTTGTTTGTCAGAAGAAAACTCAGGAAAAACTGCTCAAATTGTACAGAAAACTTATCGAAATTCTCATCTACCAAGCCAGACGAATCCTAAGATTATTACCTGTGGAGCGGAGAGCCATCCACACTTCTCCTCAGCTTCATTCATTGCTTTGTCGAATTTGTACATATACTTGTATCTAAGATTATCATCTGATATAAGGTTCATCTGTCGTCTGGCGTACATATAACTCTCATTGTTACCGACTCGTGGAAAATCTAACCATTCAGGGTGTCCAAATTCATTACCTTTAAAATCAGAAGCGGTGGTGGCAAAAGGTTGAGAATGTTATCATACAGTGTACGCCCTCTATACTGAGACAGCATATTATGTATTCACTTATGAAGTATTCCAATGAATTAACACATTCAAATTCTTCTTGATCTTTAGATTCTTCTGCCGATGATGAGAAAGGGGATCAAAGAGTCAAAAATTACCCATCTGTCGATGTTACTGTGATATTTCATCTCTGAGAGAAAGGAAACATTAATGTTATGTACATGCTCAATTGGAGGCAAAAGTGATTGATTTTATTAGGAGATAGGTGATGAGCCCTGGAGTTTATCACCTTGAAGTCTGCGGTTCAGACTTAAACAGATTTCGCCATGTAACACGTTAGATAACTTGCAAGTGAGTTGAGAGTTTACATTAGAAGTTTTATCAGGTTGGATTCATCAGTATTTGGGGACTCATAGGTTGATAAAGGCTCATCATGATCAAGGAGTTGGTGTTCTTAGTGAGGACTTTGCTGAACTCTCCCAATAGATGTAAGCTGTTTGAGATGGTATTACTATTCCCAGTCATCCGCAGTTATCACGTCATGTTTAAAAGGGAATCCGAAGAAGAGAAAATAGGATCAATTGATAGTCTTCACTTACCGATAAAGTTGAGGTAACCCTCACCGGCCAGACTATGTGTGATGAGTCGTATCATCTTATGCAGAGTAATACCACGTTCAATGACTGGAGTATAGGGGGAATTCACCGACATGAAATCATACATCTCCTTATCCATCATCCAGAAAGCTAATGTCTTATCACCTGATCAGGATAGAATAACAAAAGTAACCAATCAGCATATAACGACCGAATCCTGAGAAGTGTGAAACATAATTGATCGATGAGTTAGCAAACAAGCAAATCAAGCATCTAAAATTTAGTCCCCCAAACATGATTAAGCTATGGCATACCGACTAATGCTTGATCATGACTCTCAGCATATGCTATACAGGGCTCTTTGTATCTTCTGTTAATGAGGGTGTGAACTACCTTCTCTAGATCCCAATCCTCATCTCTCTGTTCCTTCAACAACTGCCAACAAAAAATTCAAATACATAAAAAAGCACATGGTTCTTGGCGTAGTGGACTTTATGAAAGCAAAATTTTGTTTGAGTTCATATCTTTGACCATTTAATCAATTGCTATTATGCATATAAAATCTTATTTAGTTATCATAAATAATCTGGATGAAGCCAAAACTGATCTCCTTTCCTCCTAAAATAGTACTAACTTTGATCCACATATCAGGGACAGCCATTGCGAGACGATAATCAAATCCCATTCCACCTTCAGAGACAGGCCGGCACAAGGTAGGCATACCAGACACATCCTACAATATAAAGGGAAAATGGATTCATTCAGCCCTCAGTTGGGGACATAACGACGAATTTGTAGACAAACAAGAAAATTGGTAAAAGACATAAATTCTTAGTTATCTACTCATTGACACCAAGCATCAATGTGAGCACAACTCCTTATAAACTACCATCATTGATCTTTGATAATCCATGATTATCTTTGATAATAAATAATGTATCTTTGAAATGAAGGAATTGTGAGAACAATGAGCTAGTTCATCGGTGAGAAGTCCTCTACGTTTAGATGTACATTTCTCTAACTGAAAATTCAAATTCAGGCATTTAATTTTCTTTCAATAAAGACGGCTTATTTAGAACAAAATTTGGTGGTCCATATTAAAAATATTACATAGACACAGACATAGCTAAAAATTTGATATACACACATATATGGTTTCTAAATATAGTTTCTAAATCTCAGATTTAACCGATACAGAAAATTTGAATCTGAGGAAGCATGATTTGAAACCCATCGTCACACTTTTGGCTGGGATCTGACCCCACACTAGGCTATGGTAGTGAGCGTCTGTCTGTTGGGAAGCAATATGTTTTTGAAGCACCAGTTAAGAACTAACTTCTCCGCCCATACACATTTATCCGTATTCACTCACCTCGGCTATTGTTATCATGAACGGGTACTCGGAATGTAAGAAATGATTGGCTAGCATGAAATAGACAATAGATTCGGAGTCCGAGTTTAAACCAAAGTATTCGTTGTAGTCTCCGCTGAAACCCTGACCTAAATGCAGATCAGAAAGAGTCAAAACAACCTTCTCAAATAATGTGAACACAAACCATGCCTGCGGGACAAAATATCATTGGAAGACATGGAATATAATCAGTACTCAGCAAAGGGTGTGTTAATAATCGACCAGCAGAATTAATAATGGCATTGAAATGACTGCTTCCTTTATCTACAGCTAGTTAATTCAAACAATAGAGAACCTACCTAGTCCATGGCTATGGTAAAGCATCGAGGTGACACCATCAAATCTGAAGCCATCAAATCTATATTCCTCTACCCACCATTTCAGGTTGGACAGAAGAAATCTGAGCACCTCACAACTATAAATAGATGTGAACTTGTAGACATGCACATTACCAGACAAGAAAAGTCAGGGAAACTAAGTAAACTTCAAATACCATGGTTTTATGAGATATCTCAGTTTGAATCAACTCAGGAGTCCAGCCTTCACCATACATCAATAACGGTGCACTGTGGAGATATGAGGAGGTTATGATCATAGTTGTGTTGATATTTAACTGTTAGTCGGCCTGCGTACTTAGCATAGTTGAACAGCCTCGAATCCCAAAGTGAGTGTTCCCCTCGAGATCCATCATGAAAATAGCAGCTATTAGAGCCATCGAACTGGTTCAGGCCATCGAGCACATTCTTAGACGAGTGACTGTGTACTATATCTAATAACACTGAGATTCCCATACTATGTGCTGTGTCTATCAACTCTTTCAGATCTTCTGGAGTTCCATAGCGACTGTCAACAGAATGGGGAAAAGTATGTATGTTATTATTCTGTTCTACAGATTTTTTTGGCTATAGGGAGTTTCATGTTTCGTCGATCAGAACTGACAATGAGCATTCTCTTGTGAGATTTGGATGAGATTTTCAGTTTGCATGTAAACAATATTATTGCAGGCGAATATCAGTAAGGAAAAATTAAATTTAGTTTGATGGGCATCTGGTTAGCCTATGTACAATGCGCAATGTGATGGTTTAGGCTTCCTAATACTACTCGTACAAAAAACAAAAAAATATGTCCTGATAGCAGAAAGTGAAAACTATACTGACCTTGAAGCGGCAAAGAAACTAGTGACTTGATAACCGAAGCTAGCGTAGTATGCATGCTCCATGATTGCCATCAACTGAATTGAATTATATCCTGCAAAAATGAGAAAAAAAACCAGATTCATTTCAATTAAATACTTTCATTAATGAATGAAAACTTACGCAAGTGCTCAAGTTCTTAAGAAATGAAAAGAATGTATTGTAATTGATTACCCACCGAGATCTTTGATGATGGGTAACATATTCTTGGTGAAGTCAGAATATGTCGCTACATTACACTCTGGAGAAGCTATACCGATATGTGACTCATATATCCTCAGTCTAGAGGGCTTCTTTGGTCTTTGATGTTTGAACTCGTATAACTGTAACATGTGAATCAACATAACAATACCAAAAATCGAATCACAGGGTCACATTCTTAGCTGTTGACTATTTTGACACCATAGTGAGGAGCGGCCTTGTAAACAGCTTGATAAACTAATTATAACAATGTTAGCGTATTGCCACTTGAATTTCAGTATTTTTTTTTATCACTTTATTGATATATTTCAAGTTTTAGTTTTCCTTGACATGACCGAGTGAAGGGCCAAAATATAGTTATTCCTTATTATTATGCTGTGTAGAAAGATGCATTCTAATATCTGGTGACATAGAACAGAGAAATAGTGATGTTTTGCTCAAAAACAGTTCTTCTAGGTTGAAAAGATTGCTTTATATTGCGTTGATAAGTTTTGAGCAATCTTGTGTTTAGCTAATGACGCAGCTCTCTCTTTTGGTAGCCCAGATAAGCTTCAAGTACAAGCTCAATTATGTCGACAGAGTATGTTGAGAAGCATTGAAAAATACCATTCGCTACAATGCAAACTCAAGCTTGGCAATTCGTCGCAAAGAATACCAAAACTATATTAGATACAAGCGCTGGAGAGTCATTGATGTATTGTAGATTCTTTCTTAGCCTTGATAATTCAGCCTCAGTAAATACTGGAAAATATGCAAGGTGGTAGAAGACATTTCTCTCTATTCATGTCACAACAGATAGAGAAGAATACGAATAATGTTACTAATATGTATGTTTTAAGTCTTACCTGCTTCTCTGGAGGCATCCAGAATATAGATTCATAGATATGTCGGTCCTCCTGAGGGGGAGGTTTCACATATTTACTCCATGGAGATATCCGCTCAACAAGCTCACCACTGGCAGTTCTCACCAACAGCTAAATCAATGGATCTGCTATTTAAAATATATGCACATGAATTGCTCAGGGCAATGACTACTTCATCGTCGGAGAAACCACGGACGACATTGGTGACCTATCCACTAAAAAAGCTCAATCTTCTCATTATATGGTTTATGGATTTATGAAATCGCTTTGTATTTTGAGCAGCACATAATAAAGAACCACACACAAGCAATATTTTGTTGAACTGCGTATTTGTTTATATATAACATCATTTTAGCATGATCGCGATTTTTGGAAAACATGGATTGACTCTGGTGGACAATGATAATGAGGACAAGCTTACCAAGTCACAAATGGATTCTAATTGTGGTATAGTCAGAGTAGAGAATGGTTGGTTGATTTTTAATGTGTGTGCAATAACTGAGATAGACCTGTGGTTTGTATAGTTATTCAATTATCATATAAAGCGTTCAAATTGAAGAACCCAAAATAGAGGCTCTATATGTCATGTGCCCAAAATGAAGAATATAAAATTTGATGCAGAGCATCACTTTTGTGGCTGATAGACCACACAACAACAAATCTGTTCAGCCGGCTCAAAACATCCAAAATAACTGCATACATTATAATCCAGGCTGGTAACTCAAAATTGTCCACGTAGCGCAATAATGATCAATCAGGCTTGTTATGCATGGCTAAGCCTATTTAGGGAATGCTATCACAGAGACATGACATGGTTTGCAAATTACCTTTAAAATACTTTGATGTTTTGGAACCTGGTTAGCAGATAGAACCAGCTCCCACTTTCCATAGCCTATAGATTTGAATGGATGCTGTTCCCCTTCCCAACCATCTGCAACAAAATTGGAGGCGAATGACGATGGAGATGATTTGAATGCAATTAGCACTCTGCGAGAGGGACGTTTTGGCATTTCATAATCAATCATCAATTTGATTTTTAGAACCCAGACCTATAAATATCAGATTGAATCTTCAAACGGAAGTCTGGAGCCCTTAACTCCCTGAAAATTTTGGATAATGCTGTGTTTGATTGGTGATCAATAGGAAAAGGGCCACTGAGCATCTGATTGGCCTTTCATCAAACACTCCTTTGGTCACTTACACTATAATATACAGTAAAGTAAAAATTCCACTCACTGAAATCCCCATAAAGATACAACCCTTGTGCAGCTGGTGCCCACTCTCTCCAAACTAAATCACCATTCTCTTGAATATGGTATCCATAGAAGCTATAGCCGTCTGCAAACTTAGACAAGCTTCCTTCAGAAGCGCATATTTTAGATTTCGAGGATTCGAAGCATGCATATCTATGGAAAAAAAAGAATATAATAAAGGCATGCAAATATGGCAACCTATCGTAGACATAATATGGTATAATTTTGGTTTGGGTTCAGAATTGTTTTCATCAGACTCCATCTCAATTTATAAAACTCTACACCACGTATAGCCAACCAGATCCTCAAATTTGGTGTAAGTCACATGGTGACTATTAACATTAAACTGCATTAAAAAATATTATGCTTTCACACCCTGACTGAGATCAAGATATGCTCGAGTCAAATGTTGGAGCTGAATAATTGCAAAAAATGTGTGCTCACTAGCTGCACATGTGAAAAATTGGTATAACAGATTTTAAAGAATAGGCTCCGGGGCAAAAAGCGCAATTGTAAGATGTGCACAAGAGGCCATAGGCCTATAACCAAATACAAATTTTAGTTAGTCTCATGTAGTTTCAATAATTGCCATGCACATAAAAACTACAAAGGATTATCACTTTATGTAGTATTGTAGAAGTAAAAGTAGTCTCTATTCAAAGCGATGAGTATATTCTTTATGAATCAAAAATGTGAGACAGCTCAGTCACATGCAAGAGGGATGTGCAGTGGGTTTTTAGACAAATTTTCCCCATTCTGTATTGACACGTATAAATTCGGTCAACGTACAAATGATGGATTGCTGTTATATACACAAGAAAAAGTTATCATAGAAATTCATTTTTCACCGCTCTCCATATATTCACGCAGTTTTGTATGTTGCAGCTGACAATAAATACAATTTTGGCGTAAAGTCATTCTGGTATCATTTGTACTATTCCCGCTATATAATTTACAACCACAAAATAACTCTATCATGTGTATATTTATATATAGATATTGAGCGGTGGAGAAACATGTTTCCTGGATTTCTTGGATTCCTGGAATGGGATTGCCGTCTTTGAGCAACAAAAAGGGGGATCAACACTGATTAGCCATCATAAAGTAGGTAAAGCTCAAAATATAGTAATGAGTTATAAAAGTAATAAAACAGGGCATGCTCACCTCTGTCAATGAAGGATGAACCCACCCTGGTGTTTTGAAAGCAGTGACTATGAGCAGGGAGAATGGAATTCCATGCTGTGAGTGAGTGTGTATCTTTTGACACTTTGGCCAGGATCCTTGCTTTGGCTCAGCTGTAGTAATAATACCTTATCAAAATATTATCATGCCTTTCATGTATGTTTTTAGCTTGCAGTATCGAGTTGCCAACCATACATTCTTCTTACTAGGTATTACTTACCTACTAATCAATAAGTTGCTCTACCTACCTTCTTTTTATTTCTTTCTCATGCATATTTAGATATGGATCATCATCAAATATTGCATTGCCATCAGGAAGATTGACTATATCAGGGCACTCCATTAGGATCTCCATTGTCTATCACTGAATAGAGGCAGGATACAATAGAGTAGGTGTGTTAGGTCTCAGCTGCAACCCTTCTTTTCACTACTTGCTCTGACTGTTATGATGGGATTTCTGCAGGATCATGTTCATGCTTCATGGTAATTCCAGAACCTAAATCCATGCAGAATCCTAGTGCTACACCCTGCTGGACTGACCAATTCTAATCTTGAGAAACTGAACTATGATCTGTTAATTTTGAAACAGTGACTCAAACTAGCTGTTTTCTTTTTCTGTGTATTACTACACAATAAAAAATCAGCACTCTAGTTGCTAGTCTATTTAGCTATTTGTGATATATACTTAATAATCAGCAATAAAATCTTACAGAGAACCGGTTTTCATTAATAAAAGTTGTTTATATACAAAAATTACAATTCAAAATTAAATAAAAGTTTTAAATTGTTGTAGAGTTATGTTAACACCGGCTAAGTAAATAGGCTAGATTTCCAACCTGCTACTCCAAAAGTTGTTTGCAAAGTTTTTTCAGCAAACATGGGGATGGAATTTGGAAAGCCTCAGCCTGGGTACAACCCTGCTGTACATGGAGCCTATCATCCAGGAAGATGGTATGGAAAAGGTGAGGTAGTGTTTAAATCATCCTCCAATCCACCTTACTGCTTGACCTTGTGTACTTGTAGGGCTAGCTTGGGACTGTCTGTTCCATTGCATTGCTGCTCTGCTGTACTTGTGTGTAGTAATAGGTAGTGTAAATGTGTGTAGGTTACTTTAGGAGTGTATGTGTATGTACTGCTTTGGAGGTACAGTAGATTGACAACTGGGTAAAACTCATGGCTTAAAGAAAAGATTCTTGATGTAAATTTGATGGATTTCTAATGTCACTCCCAAACTGCTGGCTTACCCCAGTCTGTGCAGGCCTGTCTTAGAATATGCTGACACTCTCTGGGACCCAGCTGACAACTCTACAGCAGAAGAAATCGGGCTGACACAAAGCAAGGCTATACGCTTTGTCAAAGGCATAAAAGGAAGGCGCGGCATAACGGACGCACGCTCCCAACTAGAACTCCAGCCCCTCTAAGACAGGAGAAAGACCACAGACTCTCTTTGCTGATGAGAATCCTCTCTGAGGAAGAAAATCATGAGGCCCTAACCTATGCGTACGACGAGGTCATCAACAACCGAGCCAACGCCACCATGGTGACAAGAGCTGATGCACGGGGAGAACCAACAGCAATTTTTGCTTCTTCCAAACTGTACCACAACAGTTGTTTGCCCAGGACTGTAAGATACCTGAGGCTTGGGCCATCCAATACTCAACCCTAATGACGGCTATATGCTGTTACCCCTGCCTAAACCACTGGTTTTTTGCTCACAAATGGTAAATATATGAGGCACTCCCCCTTTATGCCCTAGGGCTTTATTAGAGTGTTCTACAATCATCGAGGTAAGATTCGAGGTAAGACCATCAACAACAACAGTTACAATGCTATCTAATCTAGTCTAAAACTACTTATTACTAAAAAATATATATATATATATATATACTCATACTGACTCTGGGCTATGTTAGCTAGACTAGCCTGCATTGACAAGTTTGTCATGACTTAGACAGGCTATGGACATGGCTAGGCTTGAATGTGTACGCAATCCCTGGTAAAACAATAGAATCAATATACAAGAAGTTAAAAAGGGACAGATGAAAAGATTAATAAGAAAAAAACTGCTGTGCTGATTTGTCTTAGTTCAACATAATTGTGATAATTAAAGTGATAGTGACACTCTGGTAGTGGTAATGCTCTCACGTCAAATTTGTTATTCCATGTATGATTGTCCTCTGTGGTGTTGAACTATGTTTCAGACATTCCTCAAGTTTGTACAGGTCAATCTGTTTAGTTATATCAGATTTTGCAGTGTTGTAAAGGATTGTGTCAGATTGTCCAATTCCATACTCCTGATGACCTTAAACAGAAAGAGTACGGGCCTTAAACCCTTTTTTGGAAAAAGATCTTGAGTTACAGCTCTGTCTTACATTTCACACTCACAACTTCTAACTCTCAGACTCAGCCACAACATAAACAAATTCAGAAACATGACTATCCATCTTGTGTCTGCTGTGTGTAGTGCATCTCTAGGGATATTTGATGCAGTCTCTGTATCAATAGGGAACAGTAGGGAGCAACGGCCACAACTTACAAGCTATATAGGCTTTTGACAACACATTGCTCCAAATTTGAAAAAAAACATCGTTCATCTCTTATAAATTTAGATTACCTGAAACCAAGTCTCTAACTCTTGGATGAAACTCACGCAAAACATTTTTTATTCAATGTAACATACATAATTGAGAAAATTTTGTTGTGTTTTGGCGAGCTCTTCGTATTTTGTTGTTAATTCATTTATGGGGTGATGAAAAGCTTAGGAATTACCAGTGAAAACAATAGGCACATATTATTTAATACGAGATAATTTGAAAACCATGTCATTGAATATGATGCATGGCGCTGCACCTTGTGGTCATCTAGCTGGGTGTGGGCATAAGAGAGGGAAAGTCTGGTGGAGGTTATCAACTTTGTCTGAACTGGAATTTAAAGGCTTTGTAAAGCGATATTTAACATGCATCACCTACACATTCATTACATTATAAATCTGACTTCTTTGTTGGCAGCTGACACACATTGGAAAGATGTCAAATTGGCTGAGCTCCCATCTTGGCTGTCACGCCGTAGTCCCAACCCTATTGATATGGGCCGAGCTACTGCTAGAGGTAAGTTCATATTTCAAAACAGTGTTTTACCTACCGATTTAATTTCATGTCTATTGGATGACTTGGTGTCACAAAATGTCCGGTTGTAAATGACCAAAATTGCAAATCTAGGGTCAGTGCAGTACGTTACATAGAGGTGATGGTATGTTGCTAATATTATTCATTACTGCTTGTACAACAGTAAGTAGAGTGCACACTGTAAAGGGGGGAATTGAGTGTTAATAAATTTGAGAATTGACATATTTCCTTTGGTGAATTGGCATTCTTTCATCTCATTATAGCCTACTATAGATGGAACATAAAGTGGTTGTCACCAAAGAAAGCTGGAGCTGCACCCTTTGTTCATTGGATAGGACTTTTTGGTATAACTTATTATTTTCTGACATACAAGCAACACAGTAAGTAAAATAATGATTTCATGTTGAAGTTGAGTGAACTTACATGACTGAGCTTGACTTTCTAGAAATAAAATCAATATGTGTGTATTTATATATATGTCTGTGAGTGTATGAGAAATAACTACCCTTTTTGGCAAGATATGTTGTATATGGCTTGAGTTAGAGGAATAACAGTTCTCCTTTTTTATTTACAGAATGCCACAGACGTGCCAAATATCACTAAAATTCTCATAGCGCTACTCGCGTAGAGCGATGAAGCATCATACAGATACTTGACTGAATATTATGGCTATTTGGTGTTTCTAGTACTAGCTGCTGCTTGAAACTAGCAACTGATGAATTCATCAGTCAAACAAGCTATGTCGTTGGAGCCAAATTATTGTTGTTCATTATTAAAATATAAATAAATTTCCATTGTGTGATATATTTTGTCATATAAATTGAGGAGATTTCCAATACATATTATACTTCAGTTACCCAGTTTGTGTTATGGGTACTTCAAGGTGCATGAATTTAGCAGGGTCCACTGTGGGCTGAATTAACTAAGATGGAAGTTGACCAAACTTGCCTGCATTTTGAGTTGAGCTGAGTTGCACTTAAAATGCCTATCAACATAGATCAAAGTTTGACTGCAGATTTATTTTTTCATGTTTTGCATTCTTCCACCAGCCGGAACCAACTGAAAGAGATTAATCTCTGTTCACAGAGAACATATCCAAATGAAAAGTGAATTGTCTTCTTTGTTCGAGGACAACAACTTGATGTGATACATCGCTGAAAGTTCGTGACATGTTATAACCAGGAAAGCAAGTGGATTATTCACTTTTCTTTTGTATTTTAAAATATATTGCAGCAGCAAATTAAGACACTGGTGATTTGGGAAATACTTGGTCAAACCTCATACAATCAAAACATCAGACTTAAACTACACATTTCAAGTAACACACAAAGCCTTGTTGTGGACATGGCATGTGGAATAGCATTTATGCGCCATTAGTGCAGTCAGTTCTACAAGGGGATTCTAATGCACTTGAGGTGTAGAAGTGAGAGTGAAGTGGATCCTCCATTAGTTAAGTTTACCTAAATTGAAATCGCAGGCTTGCCAACTAGGTAAGTGAGAGTGGACCAACATCAATTGCAATGAGAGGATTTAGCATGAGCAATTTTATTTTTATGCTGCCTGCAGTTATGTACAAAAAGTTAGCTATGTCTATACAGTACACTAAAGTTGGTACTCTGGTTGAAAATTAAAAGATTGCGAAGAATCCACCGGTGCAGTCTTAAAGAGGTCTTCTTGAGAGGCATAGCAGAGTTTAATCAGGTTAAAAGCAGTCTAAAAATGTATCAGCTAGGTTGATCAGGAGACAAAACTACTACAATGTTGTGAAAAAGTATTACTACAATTAACTTTACAAGAATATTGAGACTATAAGGGAGCAGGGTGAAACACAGGGATGTGAACGACTGCCAAATATCTTTGGGATAAGTCTAATAAGCATTGTGATGATATGATAACATACTGTAGAGGAAAAAAAGTAAAATGTACATTGCATCTGATTCCAGTTTTCATTGATAGCTATCCCATTATTATCTTTACATGATTGAGCAGTTTGTCCCATCTTCTTTGACAGCCTAAAATAGACAAAGACAATTTTGTCTTCATACACAGCTACAGAATAACTCACGTGTTGGACTATTGGGAAAACAACAATAGTAATTTGGTGCAGGTACAAGTCTTCATAATTATTTGTGATTGGCTTTTAAAAAGTCTAAAAGAAGTGAGAAACGGATCAGTTGACTAAGATATTGTTTGCATGTACAATTTAAAAGTATTTCCACAGTTCAATATACAACTAATTCCTTGTTCGTCACGATGGGTCCAAAAAGACTTTGACATAGCCTCTTCAAGCTAACTTCACATTTCAATTCTGAAATGACAAAATTCTGTTGCTTACCATTCTCTCACTGGGACGAGCTGCTTTGAGGATTGTTCGCTGCAGTGATCTAGTGAGCTCAAGAGTTGCCTGCTCCTATAAAAAAGAGGAAATTTACTGAATGCTGATCATTATCCAAGAAAAGGTTAATGGTTTGTTGCTCGCTAGTTAGGATGATGGGTATCTACATCAAGTGGCTTGTGTGAAAATCTTACCTACTATATAATATAATAATATCTGCCGCAAGTACAAATAATTCGTTTCACTTCAATTGTTGTTAATTTCTTTTAGATAACAGCAGAAGTTATTTTTACACGGGCTTATCTGTCACTCCTGACTTGATTGCAAAATAAAGTTGATTGTATATATATATATATATATATATATATATATTTATACATATATATATATATGTGACGAGTAAGCCTGAATTAATCAACAGACGAATCCAAAAATCATTAACTACACTGGCTAGATACCCTTATCCAGATGTCTACTCTGGAATAACACGGGCTGCACTGTAATGACAAGCACCAACAAAGCTTGTCAAGACAGGCTCGACATTGGCACGCTATTATATGTGCACACATGGACCATGCAATGCTTACATTTCCCTCTTTGTCTGTGAGAGAAGAAGTCATCACATCTCCTATGAACCACTTCTGAGTCTTCATAACAAAGTTGTGAGTAGATGGATCATGTGTTGCTCCAGCATCCGAACTCCACACCTAAAATATTAATCACCTATCATCAACTTTCTAGAACTATGAAACAACGTTCTATTAAGGCAGAAAATGCAGTCTCGAATGTGCTGTTCACAGGCTTGGCAGATACACTTTACTATTTTCCTTTGGTAGCCTACCTAAAGCTCAAAATGCTGTTGAGACAATCCAATTAATTATGGCATTGTTACGGTTAAATCAATGGCATAATAAGAGAATTTCAGAACATAAGGGATTCGTTGTATCGCAGGTGGTTGAATGATCTGAAAATAGGTGACAGTCAAATTTACATTACAGTGTAATATAATCTCTGCAAATGATACCGTGAATTTTGAAAGATACATACAGTAATAATTTCACCGCCACCAAGCTTAGCTGATCTGGGGAACTTGTACTCTGTAACATCACCTCCAGATTTGTGGTGTATCTTCCATCCAGCTAAAGTGGCTTCCTATTGGTAAAAGAGAGTATATGAATATTGAGTTCAGTCACACCAGATGGCCTAGGGGAAAGCATAGTGTGACTAGTGAGTGGGATAGGCTGGCAGTTTTGCAATGTGTAAATCACCAAAACAAGCTAAATCGTTAATGTGATTTTATTAAGTTTATAAAATACCGGAGGATATTCATGAACCTAGCCAAGGAAAATTGAAAATTTTGTAAATAACCGATGATTAGGGAGGAATTCCAATTTTTTGAAATTAAGTTCGAGCAAGCTGTAAAATTCAATGCAAAGTGCCTATGGTTATTGTCAGTAACTCATTTGTAATTGTCTCTGGGATAGTAGTATGAAACAGTTCTACAGCAAACTCATATAACTTCTACAAAAGCACTCAGCAAGGAGTTGGAGGATAAAATGACTCAATGACAACCATACAGCTTGATGATTGGTGAGCAGCAGTCCTCAGACCATGATCAGAGTGGAAAGACACAGTCATCAATAGCCTGTCTTGTCAAGACAGGCTAAGGCATCAAGAACAATTATGCAAAAAACATGTGGTGTAAAACTTTTAAACTTGGGGACTTACCTCATCAGCTAGATTCTTGACTTTGATGAACTTTCCTTGCTCGCTGACCTCACATATCTCCATGCTGCCGAGTACCATACCAGAGCTGGCGTACGAGGAGGACTTACTGTCAGAGGAGGATGTCTCCTGTACAAAGTCTGACTGTGTGGTCTCACCTCTTCTACGCTTACGTGGTGTAGATTTTACTGAAGACTGGGTGAATGATTGAGACATGTTCAACCTAAAAAAGAATTCAAAACTTGAGAGAAGTCATAGCAGTTATATTTGACTGATGTTTTCAAAGAATGCATGAAAAATCTAATCAATGCGTGTCCATGATTTTGGAATTAGCCATCTACTCTCTCTCTCTCTTTTATTGTCGAAGAATCATGTCTGTGAGCCCGCATATGTTTTCAACACAGTCTAATCGTATGGGTGGGAATTACCTATATGATGTGAATGATCAAAAATATGCTCACCTCTCCTCTTCTCCCTCGAGCAGTTTCCTGTAGGCAGCGATCTCCAGATCGAGGCTGACTTTAATATCCAACAGATCCTGATACTCTCTCATCTGATCAGCCATCTGCTGTCTCAGGAACTTGATTTCCTTCTCCTTAGACTCAGCCATATGCTTCGCCTGATCTCTCTCTGCAGCAAGGTCTGCCTCAAGTGAGGACACTCTAGCCTCCAACGTACCATTCTAACAAACACATCATAGACTTGAGACATAGACATAATAGACACAGTAAATAAACTGGGATCATCTGATAGTATCTTGACTATCTCAATCCATAATCAGTCTCATCAGAATTTTTTTGCTAATTATTGACATTTGTGACTGGATGCTTCAACAAGACCGTGCCAATATTTTCTAGTTCAGTACCTGGTTAGTAAGCTTGTTGATTTGTGCCTGCAGCTCGGATATTCTACTCTTATAAGATGATATCTCGATTCTTATAGAGTCGTCCATACCATCTTGACTGTTTAGTGCTTCCTCTAGTCCTTTAATCTGGTCAGACAAATAAACACTCTGAGCACACCATTACCAACAGATGAGTAGATTTTCAGGGTTTTAAAATTGTGGCACACATGGTCATTGGTTTTGTTACCCGAAGAGCTACTAGCTCATACTAGCTCAGATCACTGATGCATGTTTTATACTGATCAGCAACATTGAGTTTACAATGACAAAACAAAGTTATGTAAGGCAGATCCTTGAAGGATCAGAAATTATCCTTCCTTCTTGAGCATCTGCAGTAGCCTTGTCACGCGGCCACTAGTTTTTGCCCAAAAAAAAACAAAAAAACAAGGCTTCATGTGCAGCATGAAAATACAAACAATTCAACTTTCGGATTGTGTTCATGGGTTGCTGTCCTAGAGTGACAATAATTTTACGCTTATGCTTGTTTGCTATCAGGTGAATAGACAGTTTTCTGAGCTCTTATTTATGCCTCAATTCTGAGTTGTCCTCTCTCCAGTTTGGTACTTTTAACCCACGCCGCATAGGAAAAACCTGCTGAAAGAGGGTTATATTGAAAACCGCTAATGTTAGGATAAAAATGATTTTTGATTCAGAGTCTACACCATTGAGTAAAGATAGTAATAGGCCTATATAGTGCATTCACGTTGTTGCTAGAAAGCATACATCATTCAAAAGAGAGAACTTCGGTGTACCAAACAAATACCTTAGATTCATAGATTGCCTCTAATTCCTCTCGATAGATTTGAGTTTGCAGTTCATGTTGAGCTCTTAGTTCAATTAGAGCTTCACCCAGTCTGCTTTCTACCTCTCTCTGTGCCTTAGTATCTACCTCATCCATAGTGAACTCCATACGGGTTTTGGTCTCATTCAGCTCTGACTGGTGCAGCTGTGCCTTGAAAGATAGCTCCTCCTGGAATGATGAGGATGGAACATTATTAACTTACCCATCGGTCTATTGCTAGCAACATAGTATAGTCATTTACCACGGAAAATTATATGACAACCGAAAAAGTGGGAACCAGACCTCTGAGGGTTTATCCAGTCTAGCTCCATCAGACAACCTGAGTCATGGCTCTCAGAGAAACTGATACGTATTTGGGCATGCAGTGATGTGATCACAGAGTAAAGATAATCATTGCTCAGTCATACGTGGGTGTGAGATACTAACAGTGTGTCAGTCTGAGGATATGTTGTCATACCTTGAGGCTCTGAACTCGGTTCTCTAACTCAACTTTAGCCAAAGTTTCCTCCTCCAGTTGCTTTCTTGCTGATGCCAATTGTCTCTCCAGATCAGCAACATCCGCTCGAGCATTCTGAAATCGCCAAGCTACCAAGTCATCTACCACATATTATGATTCAAATACGCAAAGCACAACATAACTTCAAGGCAGAAACTAAGCAAAGTTAAGTATGTAAAGACACCAAAACTCACAACTCTAGTATTATGACGACTCCTCATCTTCCCTACTGGTTAGCTTAAAATTGCCGTGCCCAATGAAATATCTAAATGGCGACACTCCTTATAATACTATGTAAGAAAAATGGGTCAATTCATAAGTGTGAATGGTAACAAATATCCATTCAGATTCATGGTCTCAGCTATTGATTGAATAATTAATTGTTTTGTTTCATTCTTTTTCTTGCTGCCTTCTGAGGACAAGAATGTTTGGAATTGTCTAAAGATAAGAAATCAGTGCGTTTCATTGTTTCACTATTGTGAATTAAATTCAGTTTCATTGAGAGAGTGAAAAGACCCATTGTTCTGAACATTCCATAGGTTCTCTAATTATTACCCTTGGACTATGTTTAGTGTCACTTTAAATACCTATCCTCCTTGTCAAGTCTGTCTGACATTAACAAAGGAGAAGCAACAAGGCTCTTAATTAGTAAAAGGGATTGAATATGGGCTTCTTAAATTGTCTACCTGGTGTTGTTCCTTCCAGTGATCAGCGTCACGGAGAGCAGCAGCGAGTTGAGCTTCAAGGTCTGCGAGTCTAGCCTCCACCTCACTATACTTCTTCTGTAAAGCACTGAGCTCCCTATCCTTCACCGTATGCCTGAAATGGGAATTTGAATTATTAATAGCTTTGGCTTATATGAGACCATCGCATGGCCAAGTCTGTAAAAGGTCGTAATTCAAGAGTACAGTGCTACACAGTGCCTGCCATTCACAAAGTACCAACATTAATAAGGAGTCACATTGCCTAAAATAAGGGTTAGCATTGTCAAGTTGAGTAGTCAGTGTAGTCAACCTCCTCTAGCATTATCTAATCCTTTTATCTCGGTCCAACCCTGTCTCGCAGACGAAGTTAACAGAAACAGTGAGGTTGGTGTCAGAATAGTTAGAATAAACAAACCCAACAGATTTAGAGTGCAATGAATTGATCAGTCCCCTAAACTTACAACATATGCCTGGGGAACGGAGCATAATATATTATACTCAGTACCTAATCTGCTGCATGGATTGGAAATTTATTTATGCATGACATCTATTGGTTGAATGATTGACTGTAACAGGAGAGATAATAGTCCCTGCACAGGCCTTACTACCAAGATTATCAAGAGCACTACAAGTAATACAGGTAACAGTAACACTAACAGGAATCCTCATTTCATTTGTTATTACTTCAATCATAAATAGCAGACTTGGAAGCTAGTTTGTTAGTAACAGTTGGAAAATGAATAATTTATTGATGATGGATTGATATGAATGATATGTTGAGTTTTAAACATTGATTTGATTTAAACTGCTCAGGTTGCATGAAAAACTTACTTTCTCATCCATTCTTCTGCCTCTGACTTATAGGTGCCAACACTGACAGTAAGCTGAGCATTGTCTTTAGAGAGGTCATCAATTAATTTCCTTGCTGCAGCCAACTCTTTCTCATATAACTCCTTAATATTGGATACCTCTCTCTGGCTTGTTTCTTCAAAGGTCTGCACTTGGATATGCAACTTCTGATTTTCATTTTCCAATGATCTGATATGATCAATGTATGCAGCAAGACGGTCATTCAAACCAGTGAGCTGATCCTTCTCTTGTAACCGACTGACTCTGGAAGGTGATGGAGTCCTACCCCTGTTGAATGACGACTGATTGGAATCACCTGCACCAGAATGTTGATGAGTACGAGTTGTGGACGTGGTGGTCTTCTTAACCTGTCTAGTGGCCATTATGATAGATTCAGCTTAATTTTTCAAAATCCAAAGCTCATAGGTGAAAGTCTCAACCCAGTGTTTTGATTGCTATGAGCAAGTAGTTATACAACAAAGCAAGAAAATTGTTTTTGTTGTGCCAGGAAAAGAAAACATTCAAACTAATAGCAGGTGGAAAGAAAAATATGGCCGACTGTTAAAAGTGCGGGATTCCCATAGCCTGAAATCACAGATTTCAATCTTTCGTGTGCACGATGAAGCTGTATACAAAATTCAGGTTGTTCATCCCATTATATGGCATATCCAAGGCTAACAAATCTGCATGAAAGACAACTCTCAAAATGCAGTCAAATTCAAGAAATTGGACTCTCCCTGATTGTAGGGAGTTACACTAGACTGGGCAGATTCAGATTGCCTGCCCAGTTTAGAGTTACTCCTAGTATATACTTATTCAATGAACTACCTTCATTCCATTGCGTATATGCAAACAGTATCATTCAGATATTGTTTTCTATAAAACACCGAAGGATCATATAGGGAGAAAGGGTGGTAAAATAAGAAAATAATGAAAGGGTTAAAAGGACGACATTGGCAGAACCTGATGAGGTCAGAGCTTTTGTTTACAGATATGAGTAATTTTTAAATGTTGTATCATGGCTATAACCAACACTAACAATAAACAGAATATAAATAACCATTTGCTGGTTTCCCAGAATTTGGAATCTTAGCTTGATATTGTCTATTGTGTGTGTTTTGGTCATGTTATGTTTTCATTGACTTCTCCATGCTGTCAACTTGAATGAAACGAAAATCATAATATGGAAGGGACAAAAACTATGTACCACAAGTATAAGACAGCTCCACTGCCGAGTAAGGCTGTTGTTACATGTAGGCCTTCGCCTATGAGGTGTGGTTACCATTGGAGTCACCAGAAAAGGCTCAATGTGCTGTTGTCACTTAAATACAAAAACTTGCTGAACAAACACTTAATATCTTTATTTCACTACATTCTCAAAATCTGTCAAAATCCCACAATCATTAACTTATTACGTTGAGATCAGAATGAAATATGAGGGCTGAAGAGAGGGAGTTACAATCCTATGGAGATTCTCCATAGGACACCAAAATTGTCAAATCACATTACGTGTGTGGCATGTACACGGATCAATCCAGCACTATGGATATTAGATTGACTGTAGTATAAAATCATTAGCAGAAGTTAAAACAGAAATAAATCACTTCAGTATAACCAGTCAAAAGATAGACAGAAGTATAGTTATGACAAACTCTATATCAATTAAATAAGAAAAATTAAAACTAAAATCTGATTAAGCACAGGGACAGAACTAGTTCAATGTAAAAATATAAAAACCATCAATTACCACTAATCACAAACTATACTTTCAAGTGGGTATGAAGTGAAAACGAAAGTTAGGATAAAAATTACTAGAATGTCAAATGTCCGGGTATATGATGATGAAATGCATGCGGCATCAGTCAATAAAATTATAGCTAAATAAACCATCATGCTTCTATTGGACTGTATAGAATCTGCTTGGCAGGGTATAGAACATTACCATGATAAGTAAACAAACATAATTTAACAGAGCTTAGAGCAATGACAACAGTGTTATATAGACATACATACATTTAAATTTTTTCTGTGGAATTCTTGCATTAAAAATTGAGTCATACATTCTGACATTAAAAACTTATCCTATCACAATGTTTTTGATCCAGATCTTCTACCATGTACTACTTTCAAATCATTTCTGTGAGCTAGAGGAGTTTTGAACACCAAATGAGGCTCCTTGGGAGCTGGCAGTTATAGACATGTTGTCTTTAAAAGTCAACGAAATACACCTATCATAAACATTTAATTGCCTACAGCTCATTTTGTAGTATTTCAGACTCTTCTCAGGAGATACTGAACTCCAACCGCGGTCATAAACAAAGAATGGATGCTCTACTGTAGCCTCAACTGTAGCTTCAACCTAAAAAATTATGAAAAAGCAGACGATATAGATTTATCTACTCATTGACCATAATTATTATTAAGAAGATAACTCCAATCTAGTTCATTTGACCAGCATTTATTTATATACATGCAGGGAGGGTGGGATCCCACCCTCCCTGATACATGTATATATATATATATATATATGGATAGTGTATGCAAACATAGATATTATGAGTATGTCGAGTCCTTAATTGTCTTGGATGAATATTGAATTTTTCCTCAGTCCTCACAAACAACACTCAGCATATATTGTTATTTTGGTGATTCAATCGGAAATCAGATAGTGGAGCTAGCAAGATGGCAACACAGCATTGAGCCGTGTGCTTTGCAAATGTCACAAATATGGAAACACCAAGGACAAATGGATGCAACCAGTGATATCCAACTTCTAAAGGATATGGAATAACAATGGACCCAACCAATAATAACCGTCACAAAATGAGGTGGGTAACGAAAATCTTTAAGCATACCTGCTTTTGTCTAGGCCGATCACCGACATTGAATGTAAGAAATGCTGTTCCTCTCATCTTGTCTTCCACTATTTTCACAACAGTACTGCTATCCAAACTAAGGTTTGGGCTAATGTTGGCACTGTGCTCAAAGTCAGCCGTCTGCAAATCTTCTATTCTCCTCAACTTTTGTTCACTTAGCTGTATCACAGAGCCTTTATGAAAATAGTCAGGTCTATGTGGAATCGGCGGCGCAACAAGATGTGATGGAAAGGCCGCTGTTGATGATTGTCCTGCACTGGAGGTTTCATCAGTGATTTTGGACCTCTTAGCGGACAGGCTATGACCACTCTCACTCATTCCAGGAGACTTACTGGTGGAGAGTGTGTCACGATGAGCGACCTTGTGTGGTAGCGAAAATGGAGGACGGGAGCCTAGGCTGTCAGGGGGTAAGCAGGAGGAAGCTATCAACAAACGCTGCTGATTGGATGACATATTGACGTCAGCTGATAAGGAGGAGGTTATTGTTTGAGGCGCAGGCATTCGATCTCCAATATTTTGCATTGTATGAGGAAATGAGGCGGGGATGCCCGTGCTTCCATTACTACCACTATTATAAAAAGAATGAAGGAGTGGATTGTAGGGAAACCTGTTCAGGGCTGATCTTGAGCTATGGTTACTGGCATCTAGTGTAGGGGGGTTGGGCAGAGAGGTCTGAGTGTCGTGACGAGGATTTATAATCCCTGCTTGTGCAGCAATGGATGGATCAGCAACCATATCACGCAGCCAAGACTGACTGTTGACAGCACCGCTAGGGGCTCCATTACTGCTGACCACAGTAGCAGTACCTCCAGCTGCAGAATTGGATACTAATTGGTGGCTCCTATCCTGCCCATTCATCTGACTGTTGATTTTAGATTTCGGCTGTGATAGGATTCTATTCATAAAAACACCTAAAAGAAGAAAAAAAATGTAAACATTAAATGTCCCAACAATACTCCGCTCTACAGGATAGAGACTTATTATTCAAGGCGTACACAATCTGTCTACAAATTACAAACCAATGCTCTTCTGTTACCTTACCAAGTACTAAAAACATGAAAATGGCAGCAGCTTTGTGCCAGTATAACGGAGGTTGTCAATAGTGTTCAACTGATAATTGGGTGATTTGTATGGAGTCGACTACGTTATGGGGTATTAGCTGCAATGAAAGGGAAGAAAATGCATATCCTTGCCTCAAGGAATAGGATTGGCGAGACACGCTCAAACCTAAACAAAGAAGAATCAATTCCCATAGTAATTGTCAGGTGAAGTCATACCTGAATCAATGTAACGTCGATGCATCAAGATTGACCAAGACCAACTCAACTAGGGTCAAGGGAATAAAAACATAGTATAGACCCGGGAACATTACTATATTCACCATATAAATAGAGTAAGTGAAGGCTGCAGCAAATTTGAAACTATGAATGCAATATCCAACACTCGTTTTACTAATTGACACTCACAAAGCACTTTGATTCGGTGCCTGGAGTAATTATATTTTTTACAACGGAAAGCTGTAGTGATACAAAGCAACCATACCATACAATCAATAGTAAGCCATCGGATCACATACTTCTGCCTGTGATAATGTGTTAATTCACAACCAGCGCAAGTGCTGCTACAGCATATATTATACCGAGTAAATTGGATGAGTGAACACCACTCAATAAGCTATGCACATGACGGATGGGTTTAGGTTCATGTTCATTGAACTTGGAAATTCATACCATGAAAATTTTCCACGGAGGACAAGTTCGCAACGCACTTGAGCCTGGCAAAGATGTGGAATATCCTAGCGATGATTCATCATATGACCAATTATGACATGCTCTCCCTGTAACGCATTATCAGAAAACGCATTATCAGACAACGTGAAATGCTGCGGGCTTTACTATACCACTATGGAGACGCCTTAAGCGTCACAACTCACAATATAGAGCTCAGTAAGGAGTGCACTACAGCAACCTTACCCACTCTATAACCACAAAAGGCTCAACAGTTCAACAAGGTATGCAAAGCTATTAAATTGTCAGCCAAGAGTAATTATCTCTCTGTGAAGAAACCCAGGAGCGGAATAGTCGGGAGTGGTACCCTGGGAAACATTGTAATATGGCATGTCAAGGCACACAAAATAGATACCACTTCAGTGAATGTTGACTGCTATCTGATAGTAAAATTTAAGCATGTGTCAAAAGCCGAGGTATTTCTTACAGCTATTGCCTTCAATTATTCCTATGAATCATGTCTCCTAATTATTCACTGTGTAGTAGTGACCCAACAAGGTCTTTGTTGCAGTGGACAGTTATATTAAATTTACCAGTATAATAACTGAATACTAAATACCATGACATTAAAGGTTTAGTGTTGATCTCAGAAAGTATACCAGTAAGCCTGGTTTTCTGTTTTCAGAACTGAGATTACTTTCCCAGATATGACCTGGAGTGGAGTGGACTAGGTAATGACAGAGTTACATTTGGAGTTACCTTATAGCCTACTCTCTGTTAGGTAATGTCTGTCCACAAGTATGACCATTACTTCACACAGCAAGTACCGAGCCAGCATAGTAGGGCATACACGCTAATTGATTTATTAAGATAAATGTGCTAGTTGGATGGATGAAAGGTGTCTAGACATAGGGATGAGACATGTCATTGAAATGCTGGATCAGTAAGTGCTTAGAGAATAGAGAATGATGTCATATTCATGTTCATCTGAAAATTAACATACCGCCTAAGGGCCTATTGTTTCACTGCTTCAACTGACTGAACATTGCCACACTGCTCTAGGAATCACCATACTTTTAAAACAATGAACAATGTAACCCTTTTTTGTTTATTGTTCTAATATTGCAGTCAGATCTTGAAAGACTAAAGAAACCATCAATCAACCAGACACAACCACATCTACCATACTTTTGATCTGTGTTTCAAATTGTACGCGCCAACTTAAAAGTGCATGTCTTGATTGTTTTAGTTTTTTATTTCATCGCAAATGTAACCAAAACCAAGTCATGCGTTGACAACCAAGTTGAACTTGTTCCTCTAGTGTCTCAGATTTCTATTTGATATATCAACACCTTGGGTAGAACAATTCATAACAGTGTAAACCACCAAGCTGACAGTACATGAACAACCCCAGGTCCCTCTTGCACAGTTATTTTCCCACTAAGTCACCATGTCTTAGGACCTAAATAAGTTTCACCGATACAAATTATAGCACATGATACCAGAGAAGACGCCATGTATTGTGAGTTAGACCCAGTGGTGTTTTAGTCCCTTTGAATCTGATTTGGTAAAGCGAGTCCTGGTGCCCTTCTTTACGGAAAGCAGATAGTACAACGACTTTGGTGATAGCATTACAATACTCAAAGTTCCATCCGAGGCTTAAAATATGACTTGCTTTTCTACTGGATGCGATGATGCTACCAACTATGAATACGAATCTCATAGTTTCAATGATAAAAAACCTTTTCTCCAGGTCCATGCAACACTATTGGGGAGAGACTTCCAACTCTTAGTAGGCCTATGAAGCTATATTTAAAACACACCAGAACCAAATATAACCTTACAATTTTGCAATAGTTTGGGTGAGTGAATAAATTAATGTTTATGATTCATTCAAATATATATTTTTATTAGGATATTTTGTGCCGAGGAAGCTTTGCCAATCAGCAGCAACATATAGGAGGTCAGACCTTATTGCATTCGAGATCTTGGCTTTGGGTTGGTTTTGCGGGATTTTTTATTTATGTGTATACCTGTGTTGTCATCAAGCATCAGCCATCAGGTTCAAGGCATGATGCTCAAAAACTTATCTTTGGTTGAGGGCTAAACTCAATAACATGGGTATGTGACTAACCCACGCCAAAACCATGATGATCTTGAAGATCACACTGGCCTAAAAACAGATACTGGACAGAATTACATGACCCTCCCTCTCAGCTAGAGTTTTTTAGAAATCAAAGCTGTAAATGTTTGGCGAAAGAATTTGGACAAGAGCTTGTGTGCAGCAGGTTCTCAAGCTTTCATTATGATATATAATATGGGAGGCTAAATATAACTGAATTGGTTCTTCTATGGTAGGTAGATGTAGGCCCTACTGTCCTTGATGACTTTACAAATATCAATCACACGTTCATATTTTATTCCATAGTTGTCAGCTGTGATGGACTTATCATTATTATTTCTGTAGTACTTTGGTGAGGGCCTGGTTGTTTGAATTTATAGCCTACAGGTTTTGGTGTCATGAACGGCATCCAACCTTAGAATACTCCCTTGATGCATCCGGTAAACTTTTCACCTGATACTATCACTAATCATTCATGTATTTGATCTGTGAAATACCTTTTTAATTCCCTGTAATACGGTATTGGGCAAATCAAATCGGCACAAGAGCCTAGCCATTCAACGAAACTAGCTTCCTACCCATCGATGATATATATATATATATATATGGATTATGACCTCTCACGAGGAAGGTGTGTTGATATGTGCCGTTCACAATGAATCCTGCATATAAATGCCCTACCTTCTGGCCAAGGTAACAACTAACTATGTCTATAAGTATCTCTTGGGCCAATTGTGAAAAACAAAGGATTTGACTTTCCATCCCTGACCATGCCAGGGGATGATAATTTATGATTACCAACTGCCAAACAAATGTTAGAGGAGGTGGTTAGATAGAGAAAAACAGATGCCATCATTGTGGAGGTAGGTCAGTGTCTATTTGTGATAGTAACGTAAGCAGGAGAAGAGGAGTAGATTCAGATTAAATATTTAGTCACTAGTAGACCGAGACAAAGCTGCAAGTCAAGTCTGTAAGTAGAAAGCAAGTAAGAAGATCAACTTTCAACTAATACTAACTAACTAAAATAATGCAATTTCTTTTTAAACTTACTCCTTTCTGGTGAGTGACTTCAAACTCTTTGTGTATCATCACTGGTTGGTGCCTTTCAATATAACATCCAAGCATGATAGTCAAAGTAACATGATATGTGCTGTGGTATCACTTTCTTTGGGAATCAGTCTCAGGCACGTCTTCAATGCAATGCCATTCCACAGGCAATGATAGACCCAGTTAATCGGTCCTCTTGACAAACATAGCTTATTGGCTAATATGCAAAATACTGTCATGCTATTGGCTTGTCATGATTGGGGAAATAGTAATAAACCAGCTCGGCTCGTTAAAATTTCAAGAATAATTGAAAAATTTTGCTTTGTGTAAACAGGGAGGGTGGAAGAAAACTGAATCTGCCCTTTTCAATCTGGAAATAATTATGTTATTTGTAACCATCACATCTGTGACCGGCTTGCCAGGACAGTTGAAAGCTCTCAGATTTGAATTTTTTTATACTAGCTTGTCTTTTGTGTGTCTTACTGATCCAACAGCTAAGCTAAGGGAAATGAAGGAGGAAAACTACTTGGTCCCTGCAAGGAGTTAGAGGGACTCCTTGGTCCCTGGGACTTAAATGCCTTTTGTAAAGGTATGTCCCAAAGGGGCTCCATGGTGAGCCAAAATAGTAAGAGCATGGGATAGGAGGGGTTGGAATGCCTTACTTTGCCAATGTCGAGTATGGTTGATCCTGGACAACATTGACAAGGTAAAGGTATGCAATTGAATAGAAATAGTGTAGTACTAGTAGGTAGTGTAAGTCCCAAAGGCCCATGCCATGGCTTAGTAGCACTAACAGTAACTAGGGAAATCGATTCAATGAAGGTGTTGTGGGTTCCTTGCACTGACATGGCTGTTTTTTTTGTCAATGCC
The DNA here is from genome assembly GCA_914767715.1 of Membranipora membranacea. Lineage (NCBI taxonomy): Eukaryota > Metazoa > Bryozoa > Gymnolaemata > Cheilostomatida > Membraniporidae > Membranipora > Membranipora membranacea. Next base: position 12,532,643 of record OU612065.1, on the reverse strand, counting down.
TAGTTAGTACCAACCACCCTGGCAAAATGATACCTACAGGCATGTATGTAAGTAAGTGGTGTTGTTCATTCAACAAGTTAGGCGGCTACTACTAATGCCTGTCACTGCACTCTCATCTGTTAATCCCTAACAGTAACTAATCTACTCAGAGTAAGTCCCACTCTACTGATGCATCTAGTCTAGTCTGTCCTCTGGTAAAGGCAGGCTACAACTATCTAGTAGAGCGCTTGAGGCCATCCTGAGCACACAAAACTGCAGTAGACATGTGCATCATAACTCAGTAAACGATGCTACTGCTGAACACCTAAGGCCAGTCTCTCCCTGGTCTCACTCAGGGATACATGGCATTATATGTATCATTTACACAATATGATGTCAAGTCAAAGAGCAAAGACTTCTGCACTGGAAAACTCAAGTTTTATCTGTAGCTACATGTCCCTGTTTTGTAAGATGGCATATAACTGCCGGTGAATAGGCCCTTATCTGTACCCTGAGCCCTCAATGCATACATGACAAGTTGGCTGGGCTCTATATCTGGTGGTGCATCACCTTGCGCGCTGGATTGGGGACCCTAAAATACTTCCTCCGGCGCCCAAGCTCTTAAAACATCTGTTTCTTTTGTTTTATTGTTAGATAACTATAGTTTACCAAATTCTAGCAAGCATTAGAAAGAATTTTACTATCTATTAATGTTTAAACTAATACAATTTGTTATATTATGTTGACAACTAGACCTCATGACAGCAAAATAAGCAAATGAAACTTCACTAAGCTCTTAGTCTTAGGTGCAAAAGTGGGGTGGTTATAGGGTCATCTGGTCTCATAGGGTAATCAGTCCAAATATCTGGTGTTACCCTACCAAATAGGGTAACTTGTCATGTATGCCTCAATGACCACTCATTGTTGTCCATTTTTTTATTTGTAGACTACTTCGCGTGTTGAGACCTCATCATGGATATAAGGCCAAGTCACACAATTTATGTAAATAACCTCAATGAAAAAATCAAGAAAGATGGTAAGTACTAGAATATGGCAATAACTCAAAGGGGGGGGGGGGTGAGTAAAACATATTGTATTTATTTGTCAAATCAACACTCTAATCTTGTATAACACACAGTTTCTATCCACATGGGTATATACCTATTGTATGCTTGTTTTGTTCGCTCGTCTAGAACTAGTTAATTTTTTTTAAACAAGTAATTATGTGTCCAGAACTCTCTAGGTGAGCATGAAAATTTCTCTACATTTTTTGTTTTCTTAAAAGAATGTGTCATGTGATTTCAACTAATGATATAATATCATTTATCTCTTACTCCCTATAACTTTCTAATCTTTATTTTCACTTTCAGAACTCAAGAAATCCTTATATGCGATATTTTCGCAGTTTGGACAAATCCTCGACATAGTTGCTCTGAAAATCATAAAGATGAGAGGACAAGCTTTTGTGATATTCAAAGAAATAAACAGCGCCACCAAAGCATTGCAGTCCATGCAAGGGTTTCCCTTTTACGATAAACCAATGGTAAGTTTAACGCAGAGTTTATGTAGGGCTTAATAAATTATTCGGGTATGGCATATTAATCAAAAACTGATGTAACCTGTATATGGGAAACTCATAAACCCATAAACATATACATGTAAAAAAGAATTAATAGATGTTGATGGTATCACCAGCCCCATAGGCAGTGTAGTTGATGCAGAACTTGGTGTTCAATAATCTCCAAATTAGGTAGGCTTATGTAGTAATTTTCACAGATGAATGATCAGGAACCAATTTTCACAGGTGAACAGTGAAAGATGTGTAATTTGTGTTTTGTTTCACAGAGAATATCATATTCAAAGAAAGACTCTGACGTGATAGCCAAGATGAAGGGGACATTTGTGCCGCGTGAGAAGGGAGCCAAAACTGATGAAATTGTTCCCAAGAAAAAGAAGAAGAAGTAGGTCTATAAAATTAATTTTTCAATGACAATCTGGGTGTTTTCTATCAGTTACCAAGGATATTAACAATTGTCAACAAAAAGTATCGCTAAAGTCTGTTGTGAAAATATCGACCCCAAATGGGTCATCTATATAGAAGCTGCTTGTTAGAAAGCCCTTCGCAATTTTCTGCAATGAATTAAAACATTATTTGACTGATCTTTAGGGGCAATGCAAGATTTGGTATCAATTCTGTTTTGGTCAACTGTGCTGCTATCATCAGACATTCATACGCTGCCCACTATTGCTAATTCTGTGTTTACTTGTTTTACAGAGCTGCTGCTGCCGCAGCTGCTCCTGCAGTGTCTGAGCCAACTCCAGCAGCTGCTGCTCCTGTACCAGGAGGTCCACCAGCTGTCATACCAGAGCAACCACCCAACCAAATTCTTTTCCTTACAAATCTACCTGAGGAAACTAATGAAATGATGTTGTCTATGCTCTTCAACCAGTATGTAGAATTTATCAACAAATATACTTTAGTTATACTTTTGTGGATACGATGATTCAATGGTTTAGATGATTTCCAACCTTTATTCTACTAATTCAGAGAATTCAGAATTGCCTTACTCTCAGGGTTGGCAGGTTAGTATGAGTTGGACCAGAGCGGATTATTAGTACAGTCCAGCTGAGCTTTCCAGAAAAAAATTATGTTTCTGGTTGATATGTGGCATTTTGTTCTGGCAAGCAATGTTTTTTGACAGATTCTGCAGAGCAATAATTTTGGTATGATAAAAGTGATTTATCCCCTTTTGACAAAAATAGAGGGTTATACAACTAGTTTTGCACTGCATAACGGTTTTTGTATTGATTCTTACTTTCCCTTAACAGGTTTCCTGGGTTCAAAGAAGTGCGGTTGGTACCTGGTCGACATGATATCGCATTTGTGGAGTTTGAGAACGAGGTACAGTCTGGTGAAGCAAAGAGGGCACTGCAAGGATTCAAGATCACTCCTACCCATGCAATGAAGATAACATTCGCCAAAAAATAACTACCAAAACATGGGTAGTGTATCCCAGGGCTTATAGCACACCCCGAGCCCTGGTTTACTAGACAACATTGCAGCACGTTGTCTAACCTTCTCTCTTTGTATTACTAACCTTGGGTCCAATTAAGACTAACACAATTCTAGACCAGGATATATTGTTTGGTAGATAGGTTTGTGTCTTGATTCAGCTTCATTTAATCATCTAAGACCAGCACGGTACCTATTTGGTTGTTGTAAATATGAGTCAGCATTGCACCAGGCTGACATTGTACAAATAATAACATACGCAACTACACTTGTTTCCATGTATACTCCCGTTTCAGTCTGTGTATTCATGGCAAGTGATACATGATGCACATTCCGATTTACTACAGAAACACTGTTCATCATCTGTCAGGTATGGGAGTTTGCTGGCGTTTGTAGCTAAGTTGAATCTGGTAAGAGCAGCTTGACCATATCATGTATATAAAGTTTTCAAAACTGCATTATTGTTCAATTTCAGTTTTAACCAAGCACTGCAAGTTTTCTTCCTTTGTTAGAAACAAATAAAGATGGATCTATTCTATTATAGTAACAAAACCATAGTTTTTTTATTATTTAACCTTATGCCAACTTATGACAACAAGAGGAAATTGCTGTTTGAGAGTGTTGGTGATGATAAAAGTAACAATCACATAGAACTGAAAGTCATTTACCCACGAGGCACCTGGGTAGAAGAAGAATTATAACTTCATTAAATTGCAGAAAAAAGTTCTCAGTGATATTTTAGTTGCATGCTGTATGCGCAAACAAAACAGAAACATCACCAATGTTAGGCCGAGTCTAAACAGCAAGACATAAGACGGTGAGAAGGAAAAGAACAACAAAAAATAGCATCGCTTTCAAACAATAAGTACATGAATGTGTCTAGATTTGAGAATCAACATGTGGGTGAGGTGAACATAATCATTGTTGACATATATGATGGAACATGCATAAGATTATCTCTTTAAATTTGCTAGTGTTTAGTTTTATCAAAAAATATAATTTCTCTGTGATTAACGTATGGCATTGCACAATCCTGTGCAAAACAATCTGGATTTGTTGAGAGATATTCCTAGATTTTTACTACAAAGCAAACATTCAAACTAAGTTCGTACAGGAAATTATAAGATGTGACTAGCCTATACTACTATTTTTACAATTTTGTGCATTTCATTACACAAAGCTCAAAAAGTGTATAACCAATGCACAAATAATACAATCTAGATGTAGGTACTTCTTAGCAAAGCCCTCCCCTTCAGTCTCATGTAAATTTAGTATGCTGGGAGGTTGAAGTTGGTGCTCGGTTTACTCAGCTGGGGCTTCATCCGTGATGGCTGGCGCATCGCCTGACTCGGCAGGTCCTGGTCCCTCCTCGACTTTATCCAGGTATTCCCCAATGATGTCTCGCAGTCGAGGCCATGCCCTTTCGGGTATAGTGATTGCAGTTCTGAAGTTACTACGAACCTGCAAACAATTAATGAGTAATGTTTCACATCGACCAGACAATGTGCTGGCCATATGACAAATACATGTTGGGTCTAGACATGTGCTCAAAAAGTAATCCTTGACAACAAGGGAATATTACATATTTAGTTTTGAGGCATCCTAATTTAACAATATTTGTAGCATAGAAATAATGTGCGCAGTAGACAAAGCAGTATGATGGGAAGTGCTGAATCTCCAAAGCAACACCTGGACAATTATATTAACCAGATGGAAGCAATATGGTGCATGAGGAGATCTATAGTTGACTGCTGTCATTTGGCTAGACTATATACAAACAAGTGTTTTACCAGGCGTCCTCTTTATCGAGATTTACCGATGCAGATTGAAAGTACATCATGAGAAACACCCTCAATTCCGAGGACAGCCAAAGGTGTAACCAACGATGTATCTGTGAAAGTCATCTTACCTCTGAGATCCTCATGTAGGTACCGCGGTTATTCTGCCCGATATCAAAATAGAACATTTTGTTTTCTACCCTCATTGATTTACTCTCTGGTAGTTCTACAGAGGTTTCTATAAAATAAAATTGTTCATTATGAGATGGGTACAGTTATGGCTTTGCTTGAAAACCCCTGCTTCTGGAAGTGGAAACAAATACATTTTCATTCTACCATCAGATTCTTTTCAAGATAATTAAGAGACAGTCACGTTACCTTGAGAATAATTTACATTGCGTCATTATGACTTGATAACAATTTCGATACATGAATAGATCTTGACACAGAGCCTTTCGAGGGTATATAAATGAGTATTACGATGCACGAAATTTATTTTTTCCTCACTCAACATCTTTACCGAAAGGCATAGGCAATACAACACATACCATGATCGTCGGTACCGTAGACATCAAGGAGGCCAGATAGGGTTTCCTTGAACTCATCCATGCCCTGTGCTGGAATGGCGATCTGTGATCTAGGACCTCCTCTGGTTTGAGTCTGTGATACTCTAAGGAATCTTCCTCTCTGGTTCTCCTTCAGATCAAGGTAGTAACGCCTTGTGCCACCAGCAATGTGAGAGCTTTTCAGCTTACCATCTTCTGGAACATTGTCTGGGTTAGGTGGGCCTGCAAATTCATCACATAGTTCTATAATCCTATACTGCACAATTTTGATATGTGTATGTTAGTATCAGTTGCTAACGACATACGTCAAACCAAGGAGTTAAAGACAACTCCTTGGTCAAACTTACCAAGTGACTCATAGAACTCTTGAAACTCAATGAGATGGTCCCTGAACTCTGCTGAGTTCGACATCGACAAGAGCAATCTGCTCTTTCTTCCTCCTGCACCCACCTGAAACCAATCAATCAGACTGCTGACAATGTGCAGAGGGAGCAATCTGTTTTGCTATTAGAGAATAATACATGGACATTGTTTTCTTTTAAAAATGATCCGTGACTTTCTCCAACCATAACAGTAAGGTTTTTCAATTATCCTCATAACACTGATCATCATTTGTATTTGATTCTGTCCCAGCAGCCTAGTGAAGTAGTGTAAATTTAAGAGCTTACAAATATTCATATGAACATCATTCCAATAGACAGTTTTCAGAGCTCTTATTTATGCCTCAATTTGGAGTTGTCATCTCTCCAGTTTGGTACTTTTAACCCACACCGCATAGGAAAAACCTGCTGAAAGAGGGTTATCTTGAAAACCGCTTATGTTAGAATAAAAATGATTTTTGATTCAGAGTCTGCACCATTGAAAACCCTGTGAGACAGGGTTTCCAAATCATTGGAGGCTTGAATGTTGATAAATCTCAATTTTAGTGACAAAACTCGTAAAAAATTCTGCCAAATTGTCCGCAAAACAGGCAGAAAATGCTATAATTGACTATCCAAATACAAAAATTATTTCCCAAACTATGTCCATATGAGTTTTCAATGTTGCAGATTCTGAATCAAACATAGTTTTTATCCTATTATAAGCGGTTTTCAAGATAACCCTCTTTTCAGCACGTTTTTCCTATTGAGGCCTAAATTGGAGCTCAGAAAACTGTCTATAGGCTTAAAACTATCCGACAGCCTCATTTGCATGAAGTTAGCTAAATTTGCTGCATGATCATGTTGTGAGCCTTTTTAAGTATGAAGCACAGGGGTGTCCCTATATGGGGTATCTAGTTCAGCATACAGCAAACCATGAATTACACAAAACAATTTAGACTCCATATAAATATAATTAGCACATTACACGGGACAACAGCTTGGTTAATGGTGATCCTATTTTTTTAAATTTTTTGATGCTAGTTTATGGACAACATAGGTAAGTGTCAATATGATGATTTATTTCCAATGTATTTTTATTGAAGTGGCGCAATACTTGTTGCAAGGCATAAGTAACTCCTTTGTTGACAATTATCTTTCAGGTTTCTATACTGAAGAAGATACAACCATATAATATGTAAATAGTAAATCAGGGAGTTACAGAGAGGGAGTGGAAACGAAATGTAGCCTGTGACTTAACAAGGCTGTTTCCAAGGGTTGTACTAATATGGTCCCTTCATTAAAATTCATTTAAGTCCTCAGTCTTTTTATATGTCTGTCTCCAGTTGAAAATTATTAAAATATTTGACATGTTTACTCAATGGTTTATTCAGACACCCAGAGACAATATATCATAATGTAAATCACCACAAGTGTAGATGAGACATAGCTAGTAATATAGTAACCACTTTTGCAGGGTATTGAATTATAATTCCAATGCAAATGTTTGATGGGGGATAGAGAGACTGAAAATAAATCATTCATTCACCATTTAAAAACCATGTGAGGAACTTAGACCAGATAAAAGTAGTGAAAGGAGAGGTATACACCCGAGGGTGCTGGGGGCTGGAACAATCAACAATGTTCCAGCCCCATTTAAAAACCACGTGAGTACATAAATAAGCCCTTCTAACACCTAAGTGACAATGGGAGGCATAACATACCACGTTTGACTGATGAAAACTGCCATTGATTACCAAATTATGAGGCAAATTTATGGCCATGTCTGCAGTGAAACTTTCCCTTCTCATATGAGTAGCAGAGGGCTTTGAAGTCCCAGGTAAAACTAGACTATAGTTTGAAACATGGACTATACCCAAGTGCTATCCATATCTCTCTGCTACTTAGTTTAGTTTCTTTTCAAGAGGTTCAAACACTTTAGGAAATTGGCAGTAGAACCCATCTTGATAAATGGGATTTCACAACTATGCTCTTGCTGATTGGACAGTTCATCAAAATTATTACAGCAACTCAAGTTGTACTTCTTTTTGGCAGGAAGTCACTCTCTGCAGTCTCTGCTCTGATTGGCTGTGGTCATGAAAAACCTTTGCTGATAAAGAGAGGACAATTACCAGTGAAGACAAACAACAATTTGAAATGAGAGGCCGTATCCACTCCTTTTTCAAACTCCTTGAGTAAATATTATATATTAGGACAACCCAATGGTAAGATATTGTCAGTGATGCACTCATCATTTGACACACCGGCTCACCTCAGCAATCTTGATAAACCTTCCTCTTCTGTTTTGCTTCACATCAAGATAGAATCTTTTTGACTGAATCTGCAGCATTTTGCTGTCCAATTCTTGCTCGCCTAAATTTGGTGAAAGGAAAACACACACGGTTAGCACATATATCAGATCATCCACTAATCTGTCCAAAATACAAGATCTTTGACTACTGCCTTTCTTCCTTCTGAAGGTCATTTTACATACAAAATCAGGATCATGATTCTACCTGTCAAAATGAGATGCACACCAATGAAAATATCTATAATCTATAATGACTGACATGCCCAGACATAATTAAATCCACATAGAGTTATTCGCGAGAAATAGAAACCATGATGCATAAGTAGGACTGGAGCCAAGGAATGATATTAGGTGACATCCTGAAAATCTTTCGGTGCTGCTATTGAGGTAGAAGCCAGGAAATTATTAATGTTCAGCGTACAAAAAAAGGTATCTGAGCTACATATACTGAATATTGTTTTAGTTTGCTAGGATAGATAGATTCCTATGATAAGATTAGATAGAGAAGATAACTTTGCAAGCGAAAACAAATACCGCTCCATGCCCAACCCAATAACATTTCACACATAAGGACTATGGACCAAAATTTACCCTGTTGGTCTGAACCAATACTTGCTGCTCCTGGTGATAGAGGTGATGCATCATGACTACCTCCATTCAGTTCTACATGCAGAGTAAACATCATATACATGTAGACATTATATAAATATACATATTTATAGGGTGAGTATGGCAACATCTGCGCTTCAATTAAGTTAAAGACTTATCACAACTCTGATGATGGGTCCAAGACTGGTATCATGATCGCTATGAAATACACCTACACACCACCATCTGCAATTTTTCAAAAGGAGAAAGAAGCTGCGTTATCATCTTGATGCGAAAAATAGACCAATCATCCAAGGGTTCAATTAAAGTAGGTTTCAATTGTGTAAGATGATTACTATGCAGCAAATTTGTCCTCTGAAATGCATACGTATCATGATGTGGAATTAGCCAACCGAGGAAACTACATCTGATGGAGATCAAAAACTGTTCGCTTAAATGATTATAATGCAACATCAATTTGAAATAAAAGTCTGTTGCAGATACAAATCATTTTAATAACAATTTTAGTCTCTCAGTAGTGTTTTATCTTGATCATAACATAAATTGGCGCGGATGGAAGACTTATTCCAACAGCATTAGAATGTAGAGGCTGTTGAATCTGTTCATGATCTCCTGCATGAAATAGGCTATTGCATAAAATGTTTTTGAACTACATTGTTTTGGTATCAAATATCTTATTTATGTGATGTGGAGCCCAATGCATAATTATGATAACTATGCATGCGGCACTGCACGCTGTACCTAGCTTCCTAGTTTGACAAGCAATAGATAGACACATAAATTTAGTCCATACACTCATTCATATTCTCAGAGAAATTCTGGATGGATTTACTGTTGTAAGTAAGGTGGTGTCATTTCATATATATATTCATTGATTTAATCACACCTGACTGAACTCACAACTGATACTGATAGCTATGCATGACTGCTTGTTTGTGAAGCAAGAGTGGTGAACTGAATGCACTGCAACTGATGTTATGCACATACTATTGATGGGCTATTTATATTTTATATCAAAGATGGATGGCAGCCCAGCCATGGACTTCGAGTCTATCAGTACAGAATCAAGGGGAGTGTGTGTGTGTTGTATTCACTCACTAAAACAACTACTTCAAGGGTTATTATATGGGTATGCCACTTTAATGCTTGATTGTCACTCACCCTGCACATTATCCTGTGCTCCCAGGTTCTCTCCTTCAACCCCAGACATCTTTCACTACCCTTGTTTTCCCTTCCTTCACTTTCCAAACGCTGCTGAAACAGCTTCTTCCTTCAAGATCTTGCGGCTTTCCCACCTGGCTCTTCTTGCTTGCACTGTAGTTAGACCTGCTTTATGCGTAGTATCTTTCGGAATGTGGTATTTATCCCGATAAATGTCATGCAACCTCTAACCAATCTATCACCGGTGCTGGCCATATCGAGGCTGTAAGAGCATGGGATTTTGTAAGAAAATGTCAATGTTCATTCTGGTCCAATTAATTTTGAAATAAAATAACTTAGATAGGGTAAAGAAATAATTTCCAAAATATATGGCCCTTTTCAAAAAATTATTATCTTGTTGTGTTTTGACAATTTGTGGTTTTTAAAGAGTATATATTTGTTTAACATTGATGGCATGATAGAGCAGACAGCAACGCTATAACCAGTCAGATTTTATACCTTTTATAACTAACTAACCTTTTATAACTAACTAACGTAATACTTGAAGGTTAGTCGATAGTTATAGCAGAAGGTTTCAGCAACGTGGCATAAACATGAGTCTGTGCTTCATTCCATATCAGCTATATAAATATAATCATCATCCATCATCATCTTCATCACCATGCCATGCCATCATGATCACCATCACCATGCCCATATTTTTAATTTTATTATATTTATATATACATCTATATATCTAATCTAACTAATTATATCTATCTATGCTTCAGTACTCTACTCAGCACTATATATATTCTATCGGACTCAATCAGATGGGCCTACCCCCTAGCCATGGGCCCGGGACTTACATGCCTTTACTTTGCCAATTTCCAGTGTTGATACTGGACATTGGTAAAGTAAAGAAAGGCATGTAAGTCCCATGGGCCTAGCCTGTCTTGACACGCTTTGTTGTTGAGCGGAGGGGGGGGGGGGTTGTTGTTGTGTGGGTTGTTCCCCCACCCACTCAACAAAGCTTGTCAAGACAGGCTAGGCCTGCCCTGGCTCTGGACATTCAGGATTCAGGAAGGCCAGCTACTAGCTAGTACTACAGTGCCGGATGATGAAGTTCATTCTGACGGATATTCGTTCGGCTACGTTGTAGTGTGCCGTATATATATTGCGCTGATTGTGATTTCAGGTCTGGTGCATTGAGGAGAGATAATAAAGAAAGAAAGATCAATTCGGTGGCCACCTCTTTAAAGTGTATGTAGGTATGGCCCTGGGCCTAAACAAGTCTAGTCGAAGAATTTCTCTTCTCCCTTCAGCAGTTTTCACTCCATATCTCTGATGTGGGCTGATGTCCTTGTGGCATCAATAACTCCTTTGTAGCATGGTCTGTTATTTATCATTGTGGCTCTGTTTTGGACTGCTTCTAGTTTATCAGAGTGTGTTTTGGGTAGGCCACTGAGTACTGTCCCATTTCACAAACTAGGCTCTCATTGTTGGCATACAAACCAGTTGAATTGTGTAGCAGGTAAAGCCAAGCTCATTGTGCATCAAATTTATATTTCATGTTGATATTCAGCTATTATTCAGGAATCCAAAAGGACGAGCAATGGTTGATCATCAGGACAAGACTCACTGTGCAATACACTGCTCAGAAAATATTAAAAATACTTTTCTGTCAATCAAGCCATCAGAAATACCATGTCTGTTCAAGCCTTGCCTCTCTCATCACTCGAAACATACCTTGTTTGCAACATCTGAGCAGCAGAACACCACTATTTTGGCCAGAGATGGTATTCGAGAGCCAAATGATACAGAAGTCTGTGACCTCAACAACTTCAAATTCTCACTTGCTGAGGATCTCCGACTGTTTGAGACGCTATGTGAATATGACCGTGATTCCCTTGTCATGAAACACATGCTGGAAACATGTAATGTGAGTCATAAAGGTTGATTTCATCTGTGCGGTGTGAACAATTATCAATTATATTTTGAAAGTTTTGTCAAGTTAAGTACATGACTAAGAGCCCAGACTGTTATACCTCCAAAAGGTTCAGTGTGCCAAAACCAGAGGGAGAGGTTTGTCCTAGCCTGTCCTGACATGCTAGGTTTGTTCAGGTGGGAAAAAGAACAAACTTGGTTGTGGACCTGAATGTTACTGTACACAGCACGGGTTAAATTCCGAGGATAATCACTGTTCATTGTACAGTTTTTAAGTGGAAGCTGCTGAAAATTTAGATCATCAGAAAACGGCCTCATTGGTAATTACCCTAGAGTAAACATTAGCTCGATGTTAGTTTAGCATAGATGGAAGTCTATATAAGGTGAGGAGAGGTTAGTTAGTCTCAAATTTAGCTAATTTTAGCTTGATTTCAATGGTGGAAATTTTCTCCTTTATGTATATACTCTTGAGTATTTATCAACCAAACGAATTTATCATGTATCATCTTCTCCCTGACAAAAAGGGCACAACTCACAATTTATAGGGTCTATTTCACATACTGTTATGTCAATTAAAGCCCAAGTGAGCAAAGTACCCTCATATGATTATTCGAGACATAAGAACTACATTCACAAACCTTATACACCAATGGCTCAAGTAAAGCAAGTATCCCTGTTACTTGAATTATTGATGCCCTCTTATGCCTGAGAACTGGAACCATAGAGTTATTATATACTAATATATATTATATATGTATAATAACTCTATGACTGGAACACATAAGCAATAGGTCATTTGGTGCTAGATATATTTTATTTCACAACTTGTGGATTTGCAATGATTATGATTGTGTTGACTACCAAAATCAGGCTACCTTTAGTAGAGTACCACTAGTGAGAGGCGGACCCTTTGGTAGAGGAACAACCAGGATTGGCAATTATTGGGTGGGTTGGGGAATATGCAACATGTTAATTTATGTATTGCAAGGGAGCCAAAGATCCGGAGGATGTTTAACTATCTTTAATTCTCATGACTTAGCAGAGAATGAATAGAAAAGCGAACGTCAAGCTGTTAGTTGGTTGTAAATTCCACCTTTAAATTCCACTTTTACCAAACACAGGACTGTTTTCTACAGCAATATATAAATATATTATGGCCAAGTTTTATTTTGGTACATATGTTGTCAGGGCTATTTCGGAGGTTGGAATATCTGTGAATGGGATTCATATCACGAAAGATGCCCTTTCATGGATGTCTCCGGTGTAAAAGTCACTCCAACAGTACAACAAAATATATCCACGGCATCAATGGCTGGCGCTAAAACCCGTGGTAGGCCAACTTCTGTGGCACCTGTCAGAGTGTCCAGACAAAGTGCTGAGAGTGAAGTTACACAAAGCTCTGAATTCTCCAATCAGGTAACACAAGGTATAGAAAGTGCAGATAAAGTTGCCTTGGCCACCAATATGTGGACTTTTCTTAACATCTTGGAAGTTGTTGTGACTTATTATAACGTACTCTTGTTTTGAGACACACTAAGCACAATTATTACTTAGCTTTTTAAACGAAGACTCACTCTTTCAATTTAGTCAGAAAAAGAAGCGTTGTCATTGTTAGAGGGCAAGACGGTTCGGTCATTATCTCGTAACCTCTCACGTGATTCGGCAGCAGGAGCACTGTCTACAAGTATGGCTGCAGAGTCAACTGGTGGTACTAATTTCAATAAAAAGTTTAGGCATAGTCAAAAACCATCATACTACATGGAAGAATACAGGTGAGCAAAAATTTATCATAGCTTATCACATGATTCAGGGGTTCAAATGGTAAACATAATCATGTTATCATCTATGGCATCAAAACTTGTTTATTATAAAACCATTATTGAGGCTTCAGGCTTGGAGATATTGGATCTTGGTATTTTTTCAAAAGGGATTTTTTTTATGCAATAATGAATTGAAGTGATAAAAAAAATCCTCTCAAGAAATGATGAGTACACAGTATGTTCTCTTGGAGGACTTTTTCAAAATAATCATATAATAACAACATTTTAACAAGTAACCACATTGCACCATTTACACTGATTATTTTCATGCCATTTTAATGGCAATATTTTGCTATACCTTGATGCTCCTCACATCAGGCAGCAAATGTACATGAAGACACGCTCTATCATCCTCACCAAATGCCCAGCGTATCCAATAATGAGCTTTGCTGCCATCAATCAGTTAATCAGACAAGTGAGACACGTGAGATCAAGACGGATGACTTCACTGGACATAGAGGATGAGTTTGATATGCAAAATACCAGGCCAGGGCGGTAAGTGATAATACTCAAACTGCCATCTAAAAAGTTAACGTAGTCTAGACGTAAAAACTCTTACTCCTACCCATAGAGTTATTATATACTCTAGAGTGGACAATGCAGTGCTCAAAACCTAATGACCTGATTTTCCTGATGTTAGCTGCCTGCGCTTTGGCTAGTCATAAAAAATGTAAAAATGGGATCTTGTACTCCTGCTGTTTTAGGTCGCATAGAACATTCTCTCCGATTGGCCACATGGTTCATCTAAACACTCCCTCAAACTACAGCGCAAGGACTTATAGCCTCAGTGGCGGTTCTATGACACCTAAGACAAGTTTTAGTACATTGAGCCCACTACCTGAGGAGGGATGTGATACGCAGGCTAATACAGATATGACTTTCATGCGAAGCACTGTCACAGAGGTCCGTTTTTTTTGTGATCATGCAACCTAGTCTGGGCAGGCTGGACACCCCCGACACGACAGCCTGCCCAGGCTACATACATAAGAAAATAACAAATGTTGTTCCAAGAATTATCACAACCGAAATATCGATTGTATAGGTTTGCATTCATAAGATGAATGACGTTGTGACAGTATACCAAATTGTATTTCAACTGTGAACACTTTGAACTTGATTGTGATCAGAGGTTTTCAGGACAGTTTTTCATTATCTCATAGACTTGTTTGCTTATGCCGCTTAGGTCTAGGAAATAATCTTAATTTCGAACTTTGACAGGCCCTATAATATGAAGAATTCATTCCACTAAATAGACAGACAGATTTCAATGTTGTGCTTGCTGCCTGTAGGTGAATACTGACGGTTATAGATATGTTCTACAAGCCAAAGATATACCTCCGGATATAAGAACTGCAAGAACTGTTCATCCCGCAAACTTTGATTCAAGCAGCTATGTGAAGAGATATGATGATCGAAATAAGGTTCTCATAGCAAGCAGGTGCAACCTGAGAAGCAATTATGCCAACCTCAGATTGAAGAGATATATATAGAAAGCAGTGGCTGTGATATAACTCCAATTTTTATGTCAAAAAGGAACAATGTCACTGATTACTTGAAGTTGTCTTTCCATTTTTGTCTAATATTAATCTTGGCTATATAAGACATGCGCAGAATAGCTATTGAATCATTGTAATGACAGGGTGGGACATATCTACATGTTGTAACTTTGGGACTCTCAAACTGCAGAAGGCTGTGTATCCACCAAAAGGTATGAGTTTTATCATTATACTCCCCACAAAACTGGGACAGTCGCAGCAAAATCGCTAAGATTTTCATTACTTTTAATCGGCATTTAAAAAAGATTGCACTCATTTTCTGAATATTTGTAGAATTTGCTGATGATTTGATATCATGATTGATAACCGTTGTCTAAAGATTATATTTATTCAAAAATTTATCAAATAAAAAATAGTATTATGCAAGCGTAAGGCAGGTGTAGATAAACATAATAATTGCTATAATGAGCTCTTTTGTATAAGCTAAATTGTAACCACTTGCCATAAAAACTAATAGAATATGTGGGTGGTCAATCATTACCCAGGTGACAATCATGGACTAATAGCTGTTTTTTGTGGATACGCAGGAATGGTGAAACACATTGATTAACTCATCTTCTACGTTTCAAACAAGTCAACTGATTATGGCAAAATTTGCCCTGATTATTGTTCTCTGCAGCTTAAAGGTGAGTGTTAGTAAAATACATAATAATGTAATACAGATCTATAACATTTTAAATTTTATATTGGCTTAGTTTCATTCTCTATTCAGTAACATAGGTCAAAACCATACGATGATGGCGATGATTGCATTGCGAATTTGAATGAACACTCTCCCTCATTTATCAGTATGGTAAAAGTTCTGTGGCACAAGCAAGTCATTCAACTATGGCCATGGTTCTGCTGTTTATGCTTCTATACTTGATTTATGGATGGTCAAAACACTTTCAGATGCTTTTTCCCCCAAATCCAAAAACAAATATCTCAAGTAAATACAGTGTTTGCCCTGCGTTTGCACATCTTCCGTACAAAATTGTCAACAAATTGAAATAACTGCCAGTGTTTTGGCATCAGCTTTGCTGGAATCAATATGTTTACTCAAGATCTACACGCTGGTGTGGATTAGGGTGTTTAATTTCAAGAGTAGTTAATACTCGTGTTGACACTGTGTTATGACCCGGACTAAAAGACAGTATTATCTCTTGAAGTGTGGTCAGTTTGACAGAAATATGATAAGCTCCAACAAATTATGGACAACCTATCTCAATCTTTAAGCAATTGCTTGAAAAATTGTTTGCAATAATTCACTGCGAAAACATCAGTACAAATAACACAAGAACAAATATCCTCTGTCCCAAAGATATGCAACATTCTAGGTACCTCGTCCATTCACCTTTTTTACCTACTATTATATGAACAACATCTTCCTATACTCTGCTGCAAGGTATAATTAGTGTCAACTGATTATTGTTTACAATAGGGCACTGTACGGCTCTAGTGGCTTACACCTATTTGTTTCCTCTACTTTTGATATCCCAAGAAGTGATCACTTGACAATTTTACATATTTTCTTGTGTAATTGAACAGGTGACGATCATTGTGGGTGTACTGTCAAGATTAGAGCAATGTCAAAAACAAAGTAAAATCAAGCTCCTTGGCCTAACATGGAAAACATGGCAGCCATATTATGACGGTAAGTGTTAGTTAGGGCATTTATATTGGCGATTGGCGATAGGTTTTGAGTAGCCTAATACAACTTCGATTCTCAGACACAATGCACATGAAGAGAAATATTATTACCTGCATGACAAAATTTTTCAGCAAATCGTCTGTGTGTGGCTGTGCAATAACGGAAGATTTGTGTATGATCTCATTGTCAAATTAATATTGAACAATTGATTTTCAATTAATTTGAATGGCTTACTTTCTTTCACTAAGATTAAAATTCACATGTGAGACAAACATTAGCAAGGTCAACGCCTTTCTGGATAAATGTTAGCTCATATTATTGCAAACATTGCATTCGTTGTCAAACTGTTCCTGCTAAAAACACATACACGCTCACCTTGCTACGTAATGGATTTGGTCCATGTAGCACACTTTCAAATCCAATATATTTTTGCTTTTGCATTAACAGCAGGGTAATACTTATACTACTGATGTGATTCTCTGGAATAACAAATTGCACCCATACCTCTATACTATAATGATTTGTAATAATAATTTGAAATAGTAATTTGTATAAGACAAGTGCAATGGACTAGTCTATCTATCTTAGAAAAAATAGCCCCACCAATCAGCACCCCAATGGTTGAAGAATGACACCATACTTCATTATTTGCTGAACAATAAGTTATTATAGATGCTGAAGTTCAACATTTGTTCACAGATTACCCTATGCAAACCTTTGTTCTCAGGTTGCTCAAAGTTTTTGAAAGATTTGAGTCTCCTGGTGAGAGCCACAGAGAAGCAACAGCCATACAGTAATTTGTTTGGTGACCCATCTTTGTTGTATAACACTCAGTAATTTGTAAACACGTAACCGATCCTTGGGTTTGTGCGGGTGATCGAATGACCGACAATTGGGGGTGGGGGGGGGGATGTTGAAATGAAACCAAATAAGTTGGATGTTGCATCGATTGTCATCCTGTTATGAGCTTTTGCTCTGTCATCGTAAACAACTCGCTATGTAGACTTTTTGTGGAGTAAACTATAAACTATATTGTGAGGTAAAGTCCAGTGAGTTTGGAAGTAATGACCAGTTATTACACAATGGCAGCTGGGAGCGCTTTTTTAACAGTAACATTTTGTGGTTACACCATTTTTGTGCTGCATTTAAAAATCTTTCCTTTGTAAGCATTTATCATATCAGCTCAACCAGGGTACCTGTTTATCATCAATCTTATAATTCTTCAGAGACCACCCCATGTGAACTGCTGTGTAAAGTTACTTCAATCAACCATTTTGGTATCTATGGTATGGTGGAGGATGGAACGCCTTGCATCCCAGGTGGTTTGGATATTTGCAGCAATGGAAAATGTCAGGTGAGACAGAACACGGCATCACATATGTCAGACATAGCAGTCATGACCACATCTTTGTTTGGTGGTATCACAGAGTAAGGATATATCCTAACTCTGTGATGGTATGGAGCATGGACAGTTTTTCTACATGGTTTTGTTTGATGAATTGACACCTAGGTGATTGAGCACTAAAAATTATCACATAACACCCCTCAAGAGCAATAAGCAACTTCAGGTCAGGTATAAAACTCTTGTGGAAAAGGCGAGTGCTATGATTGGCAGTTTAGGTTAGTAAACAATGACCAAGTTACTTACTCTATCCCAATACCATCATCAGATTTTTTGCACTTGAGTGGAGGATCCTTCAGCTCTGGTTGCATAGCAGTCAGAGTTTTTATTCCTGCTATGTTTTAATAACACCTTATTGGATGAAAACTGGCGGATGGGAAGATGAACATAGTTCTGCTTCTTTCAGTTCTCATTCTTACCCGTTGCACATGCATATGTACAAACAAATTGAAGAGCACTCTTGCTATGCCACTGCTGGGTAACAGTCAGGAACGGCCTATGTAGCAATCATCAATGTTATAAAATCATGTGAACAAACTTGACAAAATACCTTTATTATTCATGTTTGCCTAGATTTCTCTGCATTTTCAGTTTGAATATCTTATGTATTGCTTTGTGCTGGTTTCTTACCAAGAATACTGCTTTATTATACTTTAAAGCCAACGCTCTAGCTTACCGAATAGTTTTATCACTATACCGATGCTTCAGACGTATTAAATGGGATAATCCAAGTTCTGACTTGTTTTGAATTAACAGAAAGCTGCGTGCGACCCTAAAGATAAGAGTAAGATTCTGGATAACTGTGGCGTTTGTGGTGGAGACAATCTCTTCTGCCAACTAATTGACAAGTACTTCAACGAGCCAGCAGCGAAAGGTGCAGCCACATCCATCCTTTATAATTAATCTCACAAGCGGTCATTATATACTATGCATTGTAACAGTGATAATATCTGTAACTGTCCTCCCCGATTGCAAAAATCACCGCCTGTAAACATGTGCGCCAGATATCAAGATTTTTGTCATTTTTACCCCGCAAACACAACGATAAACGTGTAATTTTAAATATTCATACCTACAGTTTGTACTCATGTATTGATTCATTGTAGACATGTTATATAACTACAACTATCTAACAACTATCCCCGCAGGAGCCAAAAATGTACGAATAGCAGACAACAGCTCCATCAATTACATAGGTAAATGGATTTATTGCCCAGGCTATGACTATGTCAAATCAGAGCATTGATATATACCAATAGTGGCTTCCCTGTCACTCGGTGAAGTAAAGTCTAGCTCATATATGTAAGCCTTGTAATTTTTTGAGGTAACATTGTTAATATCTGTGGCTCAAATGGCTAATTATTGATGAAATATTTACAGCGCTGAATACAGATAAAAAGGGGGAGTATGTGAACAAAGATTGGCGACTTGATTCACCAGGTTTATATGAAATTGCTGGGTCAACAGCCCTGTACCAGAGACAGTATGGGCTGAAGAATGATAAAGAATCGGTGTTTATTCTTGGGCCGACAAAACATCCTATTAATGTCTCGGTAAGTGGACTCTCTGCTGGTACGTTAAGACGTAATTATACTAGTCTAAATGCTCAGACTTCAAATACGGCAAAGAAAATAGTATGACCATTTTCCCCAGAAGTTATCCAGTTTAACTCTTGTTACGTTCGATTTAAATATGATCTTAGTGAAACCTGAAAGGAACAATGTAGCAGAGTGCAGCAGAGTACCAATCAATCTCACCGGAAGAACAGAGTGCTTATGAAGGTAATGTTCTAGATAATTTGACTCTGTGTAACTGCTATTAGAGATATGTATTATTTTCATGCAGGTGATTCAACAAGAGCTTGCCTTGAGCACCTCTGTGGATTATTGGACTGAGGCGTACCCAAGTGATGGACAGGGTGATTATCTGGAGCCTGTGACAGAATCAGACCAGAGGAAAGAGGTTCTGTCAAAGATTGAGATTATAGTTAATCCAGAAAAAGACATCGCAGAAGCAAATAAAGCTGACGAAGAAAAAAGAAAGCTATTATCTGTCTATGATATCAAGGTCAGCAAAGACACAGAGGTTGACAGATTTGAAGTTGCTGATGACAACATCCCACTACCAAGTAACCTTGCCGAAGCCAAACAACAGAATGAAACTAATGTCAAACTGCTGGGTACCTATGTTGTCAATGTGAATGAGAAACATAACAGAACATCGGGTAGAGAAGAGGCAAATCGGCCGGGAGAGGCAAGAAGTGAGCTACTGAATACATATCACATCAATGTTGGTGTTAACAGCAAATCCTCAGATGAAAAGAAGCCAGGAGGAAACACGGCAGAGGCTAAAGGTCAGCCAGTATCCTTATCTAAGCTTCTCAATACCTACACTATAATGGTGCAGAATAACTCAGCTCCACCTGTTGTAGAAGCACTGCCAGTATCTGTTGTGTCAGGGTCAGATATCATCTTAGATAGTGAGATGAAGAAAAGGTTAGCAGAGACCATGTCTGACCGAAAGTCTAGAAGAAAGGAAATGATGAGAACTTACCTCATCAACAACCAGGTGCCTCCTGTTCTGAAGAACTCAAAATTCTCCTACAGAATACCAGCTAATACCAACGCCGATGAAGTTATTCAAGGACCTGTTCTCCATAAAAAGGCAAAGGAACCATGCGCCAATGCTGCAGAAGTTGACCAAAACTATGTTGAACAAGAGCCTATACTTGAGATTGAAGCTACGCAAACGAAACATCTCTCACATGATCAGGACAGCGACCACTCACACTCCATACAGGCGGACGAGAGTGCTCAGACAACAACAACTAGGCATCTTTTCAGACCCATACCAGTCCAAGGTAAGTTTTCCGTATCACATATCTAATTGATGTTTGCTTCCTAGTATCACAACAGCTGCCAGCTCGAATGAATAACCGTTTTATGTTATATTAAAGTAGATCAATCAAATAATAATTTCACTGAAATCATCAGTAAAATGAATAATCTTTCATGTACCATCTTACTTTGATGTATTTTTCAGGGGAATGTAAACAGTGCAACCATGCTAAGTTAAGTAAAAGGGCTTACTGTAAGACTGCTTTTGGTAAGTGAAAACTTTCATCTTATATTATTGTTGTCTTCTCCCTAACTCTGAAAAGAAAACTCCCAAAGCTTTTAGTGAACATGCATTCTCCCAATAAATGGAATCTAAATGATGTTGCTCAAGTTGATATTATTGATAAAACCATTGCTGCTCTTCTTACAGTGGCCAGAATCAAGCCTGTGGGAATGCAGGTAATTGGTGATGAGATACGTTATGACAGTGAGATCACTTTTATCTACCGCTCAGTGAAAAGTCTCAAAATCTTATCGCGAGAGTTTATCTACACACCAGTTGAGGACAACAATCCAGGATGCACCTGCCCTAGGCTAGCTATTGACAGAGAGTACATTATCTTTGGAAACTATGAACTTGATGATGATTTATTAAAATTGTTTGTTACCAAGCAGAGTATTGTTAGAACCTACACACTAAAACATATGTACCAACTCACAAGGTTACAACATCGTCTTAACTGCTGAACAACTCTGAAATTGAGCATATATTCCGCACTTTTACTGAATCAACAGCATGGAATAATTAACGGAAATTAAATAACCATAACTGTGCAAATTGTCTAATCCATAGATATCCTCATCAACAATATATATTCAAATGTTGCTATTTAATTATCAGCAGAAAATGGATTCAGAAAAGCTATAAATAATGTCGTGAAATACATTTTCATATAAACATTTCCTAACAGCTTGGCTTTTTAATCAACCCTCATGTCTATATCCTAACTGAATTCCGAGTTTTTTGTTTGTAACTTTCTTAAAATTTGTACTGATAGCGGTGGTTGTTCGACATTAATCTTCAAAGCAGCTCACAACAGTTTGTCTTCATATATTGATAGGGTAACTTAACATAGCTGTGAAAATATCCCTTGAGTATGAGAGGTTACATTTCCAAATTAATATGTTGATTTGAGGTAACATAACATAATAATCATTATAACTCATGTAATCAGTTATCACACATGTAATTTTGCTAGTTCTCTCAAGCCAAATATACATCTATAAGTAATTCATCTTTCTTTCTTTTTGCTAATTTTAAGGTCTAGTTCACTTTTTAGTCTATTCATGTATTCTGTAGTTGGTTTAGCTACTTTCCTGTATTCTATAGCCTTTGTTCTTGGACACTGCATCTCTCGCCAAGAAATGGGTATCATTGATACACCTGCTTCACTTGTTGCAACTATTACTCCGAGTTCATTTTCAGAGGTTGACACAAGATATGACTGAGAATCCCCAATTGATATCTGATGTATGCTTAATGAGGAAAATAAATACCTACATTATTAGTTGGGAAGATGAATTAACTTTTTAGCCATAAATACATTACATCTGTGTCAGGATTCTCGGGGATGATTCATTATTTTTTAGCTTAACAATGCGTAAATAAGCAAAGCAGATTTCCTGCTTGCTGGATCTGAAATGTGATGAGGGAAAGATCAAATACATTTGATTTGCTGGCCTAACGCAGTATACAAGTCACTGGTTTCAGCCAGGATATTGCGAGTTTCATTGTACATGCCATGCATGTTAAAATAAAGGATACAACTCGACACAGAACAATATCACCGGGCCTAAAGCATTTGTGTATCTCCACCTTGTCTTTCTCTGAAGCACGCACATCCTCTCTCCTAAACAGAGAAGAATGATCAGATTATGAGAAAATAGGTTTTAGGATTGTCTTCTTATCTGACAAGAGGGAACAATCCCATCCAATAGTAAGATCTGGCTTGGTGGTAGATGAATCAACAAATAGAGTATTTCATTGGATTGATGCTGCGCTTACTTTTGTCAGCTTCATACACAATGTCAGAGAGCATGATTTACAATCAGTACAATGGGGTACAAAGAGAGTGCTGTATGGAGGCTTAACTATGTATTTTAAGTCAAACAAACCTTAAAAGTCCTCTGAATGGAATTTCAAATATGCTGTCTTCAACGGCTATAATATCCAGTTTGCAAAACCTTGGGGTCGCTTGTGTGATCTAAAAATATAGAAAAAAGACCAACGAGAATATACTTTATTTTGATTATTCATAAACACAATTTATACAGTAAACTAATGAGACATAATAACTTACCCTGCAGGTAACTAATCCACCAAGTACGGGCACTAAATTCTGGCTTCTTGTGTTGTTGACTGATATCACTGTCTACAAAATCAAGATAATTATGGATATAATCTTAATTGAAGTTATCAAACTAGAACTGCAAATGCAGAGGGACCTCCACCTCAAGGATGGGTGGCATAAGTGGTGGGGGAAGTGCATGGACCGGGAAGGTAATTTTGCAACATTAATAATTTGAATGAAAAAACTGAGGCCAACCCTCTAAGATTCTTCACAGGGAGGGGTGCAGAAGACAGGGTTTTAACCCTGCTAAAAACCTGTCGGTGAGAGCGGAAATTTTTTGCACAAACATTGTGTCCGATGGTTTGAGAAGGACAGTTTTTGAGTTAATTATCTTTATTTTTTTCACTCGTGGAGGAGGGTTCGTTTCGGGACGGAGATTCTTCAAAATTACATCTGTCTCATTTCAACAGGATCTCTTTTTAGAAGGATGTCTGCTATGTATCCTTAGAACAAAAATTTTGTACATGAATTGTTGGCAACTGGGAGAATACAGGGGCCTTTTTGCCACAGGGAGTATGCCCTAAATACAGGGAGACTCCCATCAAAACCGGGAGGGTTGACAGGTACGACTGAGGTGTAATATGTTGTGTAATGTGTCTTGGGATATATCATTGCATATTATACCAATAAGAGATAATAGCTATGCAACAGTTAGTGTTTCATAAAGGAATGCTGCTCAAAGCAACCGAGACCTAAGTTTTAGGTAAGCTCTTGAAGTATAGTTTCAAAATACCCTAGAAGAGTATTTTAGATTTGCTAGTTTTATGTTAGCTGGCATATGTATTACAGCTGGCGTGGGAGTTGATGTTAAGTCAGATTGAGTAAATTTGTTGATTTGGTTTTGTTGGTTAAACGGCTGAGTTACACCTACCTTCTGTGTGTCATCAGATTTCTCCACAGCTGTATAGCCAGCTAAGGAAGAGTAAAGTACCCCATTTCTTTCATAAGTCCCAGTTCCAGCTGTAATGCTATCTGTTATATCAACAAGCATCTGACCTGTGAAAGTTTGAAACTAGAGCTTATCAAAACCATTACATGTAGCATTTTCAGTCACAGGCTGATGTTAGGCGTGTTGGCACAGCATATTATGTCTATGGGATCAAGATTTCACATCGGAAATTAACGGCTTTTACAAACACATACAATAAATCATATTTTGGATGGAGCTGATTTTATGCTAGCGCTGTTTTCTGCAAAGACCTGTGTTTTATGCTGGCGGGGATTCAAACTACAAATTCAATTTTTTATCTTTTACATTAATGGTGGCGCTAAGGTCCCAATAAATCAACCTTTTGTTTCCATAGTGTCTGATTAAGGAGTAAGAGACTAACTCCTGCCTAAGACCCCAATAAACTGTTGATTTGATAGACGGGGCAGTCAGTGGGGATCGTGGGGATCGGGCTGAGATGGAAGGTAATCGTTGTTGGTAAGCAGTGTTCGGCAGAGGTTTGAAGTACTGCCTAGTGTGTCTGCAAGCTACGATGCAGCTGACTATCTGGATGTAAGTTGTAACAGCAACATTTGCAGAGGCAGGCACTACTGATTCTGCTTTTGATTTTGCAAGAAAGATCTCAAGCAACGAACATTGAGAAGAAGTTTGATACATAATAATGGGCTTTCTTTAGCTTCGCAGGCCAAAGACTAGATTAACTAGTGCGTGCCCTCCCTATTTCTGTTGATACTGTAGCCCATCCCATCCATTTCACTCTGCAAGTTGGTACTAAGCTTGTTCCAGTATCAGCCAAAGCATTTGTTTGCAGGCTTGTCAAGACAGGCTATAGCAGATGCATGATGACCTAGCAATGTTTTTGCTCTGATTGGATGGGAGGAGTGAATCCCCAAACAATCAAATCAACGCAGTAGCTTATGACAAGGAGTTCGACTCCTTGCTTATGATGATGACCCCACCCTCAGGCTCCAGCAAAATGGCTTCCAGTCTCATTACCTAGAGGGACATATTACCGATTGGAATGGAAGTTAAATCTCACTCAATGAGTTTATTGATTCGTTATCATTGTTGGACCAAGGATTGGATTGGTTTGACGAACTAACTATTAATTATTTATTAATTAATCAACAGTGACAGTTACAACGGAAAGAAACACAGGAATATGGGATGAATCATGTTCTCTATTGTCAAATACATGTCACAATTATTATGTGATATTGTGTTCCTGCGTTCTTGCGTTCATTAATCACCGGTGGGCAGCGGGCGCTCCTTGATCGTGATATGCGTCTAGGCTCCACAGCAGCGATACTCGTAATATATATGGTACAGTCATGTTACGCAGAACGTATAGTGTTACAAGAGTTAGTGAGCGGTGATTAGCAGGTTGTAGCGAGCTGACTACCACGACTTACTAAGGGCAAAGCAAGAGTAATCGGGGGACCTGTTACCAAGGATTGGTTCGGGCAACCAGAACCTTTGAGTTGTTATGTTGTTAGACGATAAGCAAGACTGTTAGTCATGACAAACATGAACTCAGTAGATTGTAGTTAAATTTACAGGTAAGTGTGTTTGCGCCAATGATGCCCAGCCAATCCAATGCATCAGGGTTTGTTAAGTTATGCATTATTATGGAACAGTGATGAATAATAAATGAATGACAATAGTGGCTCTGAAAACCCTATTTTGGAAGAAGAACTTCTTCACGTCAGTGTGTTGTGTTATTATTACCTGGGATGGTGATTCTTGGTACATGTGAGCTTATCTCTGATGTGTTCAAATCATCATGCCGATCCATGGGCGCCGCCATCTTGTGATACTCTACTGTAGAGCCAGTTAATTACTTGAGGGTTTATCAAGTTTGTGGCGACCTAAACATAAAAATGAAACAGCTCGAGGCTGTTTCCGCTTTAAACACTCCCCACTCTACACTCTCACAACAATAATGAACAAAAAGTAACAAAATAAGTCTAGTATGACCAAAGACTTCAATTGAATTTTCATCATCCCTATGCTGTTCAGTGTTCAGACTCTTTCTACTAGGTAGGGTAGTATGGCATTCATGATTCTATACATTATGATGATGATTACAATCACTGAAGTACAATCAAAGAACAATGGTACAATTCATTCTGTGGTGGTGGTGGTATTGCCACTGTTGTTGTTTTGTTATGATGACACCAGGGAGTACTCCAAATAGTACATAGTGCTTCCTCACTATCACCATTACACACTTGAATGTGTGCCAACCTACAGCTAAACAGGACCTGACTTTCTATGATTGTGTGTGGGGAGTTAGAAAACACTCATGGTTCCCTTTGAAGGGGGGGGGGGGTGGGTGGGTGGTAGATCGTCTGTTCTAGCTGGGCTAGTATAATCAAGGAGCAATAATTGATAATGATGGCTTTATACTGAATCATGTGTCATTGATTCAACTTGTATCTTAGCACATGTGCCTGACATTATACATATGGCTGTTAGGTAGCCAACAGAGATGTTCTTACCAGTACCTGTCTATCCGTGAGGTAAAAAGGTAATAACAGATACCTAGCCACTCTGTAGCCAATAGTCTTATTCAAGGTTTTTGTCTAGAAAAAGGAATGAGACATTTTGTGGTGAATGCTCGTTGAAAGGGCCTAAATTGTTTATATAAATTCTATGCATGTCTTCTGGTCCTGGTTATGCCCAATCCCAGCTACAGTAAATAGAAACTGTGTTGTACACAGTTGTATCTAGATTCGGTTTGAAATATGCTTTGGCATTAGTTAGCACAAATATTAAGCCAGCACTTTTGCGCATTTGTATCTCTTAGAGTGACAGCCAAGTTATGTGACAGCAGTATTTTTGATCAAGTTTGCTTCCTGAGTACTATTGTGTTTCAGTGTAAAAATTTAACGGTTCTAATGATGACAAGCCTTTCAATATCCAAATTGCGTAAAAATGGACTAATTTACATTGATGGATATTATTAAGTTGACGTTTCTATAGCATTCAAACACTTTTTTTTCATTTTAGACTGAACTGTGGCTCGACTAGATTCTATGTGGTAGGCGATCATGACTAAAGTGAGTTAACGTGTTGCTAAAATCTCTGTACTGTGCAGTTTGTCCTTACAGTAAACCTCACTGCTGGGCCTTACCGAAAGATAAAAAACAGATAATTCATCGACTTAAGAAAGTAAGGGAGGGCCTTTCTCTTGTCGTGAAGCATTCTGTAGTTATATTGGGAAGTCTGTGTGATTTCTGTCCTCCATCCAACTAGACATAACTATTTTGTATTGTTTTATCAGCGTTCTGGAGGTGCTGCGTATAAGGCATGTGATTACGGGTCGGAGTTTGAATATGATAGTGGAATAGAGAAAAAGGCAGCAAGAAGGGCAGATTTAGCTGTGAAAGAGGCACCTGTGAGAGAATCTAAACCCTCTAAGATAGCTTATGTAGAGGAGAGGTCCCGAGATGAGGCAAGATACATGAGACATCACTATGTTAGCACAAATGCTGTATCCTTCACTATCGTACGGAAATGATGATCGTCTCAAGAAGGGTATTGTTGAGTTGATATTTTTTCTCAGAGTGGTAGCCGACAATTCCAAATATTCATATCACTGCAGCAAGTTTTTAACTAAACAGCAGAGCCATTACAGCTTAAAGTTGTGACCAGCTACTTTATACGATCATCGAGTAATCATAACAATTCAGCAAAACTTTATCTAAACAGCCAAGCCATTGCAGCTAAAAGTTCTGACCAGTTTGATGACGGGACAGTTTTACCAGATTTTGGCAAAAGTAATGTTTTGAAAGCCCATTCTCATTCTCCCTTTGCTATACCTTAACCCGAATTGCAAAGTATGCTAGACACAAAGAGTTAGTTAATAACTATCTGATGTACTATGGAGGCAATTTATCAGACTTCAATGACAAGTGAGTGAATAACCTTTCAGCTCAGTTTCAATAGAAAATGGGACATTTTGGATGATTGAGCAACACTCATCTTGAAAAATATACAGCTATCGGTTTTTTTCTCTAATTTTCTGACCAAGAATTCTTCTAAACTGCTTCTGTGAGTTGTTGTCTCTCCAATTCAGATCATTTTTACACATGTAGCATGGATAATGAGTACCACATGCATATGTCAAAAATTCTACCAGATTCAGCACTGCTACCATCAAACACTATGTGTAGGAAAAACATTTTGTCTATCGCAATTTTGACAAGCCGTTGACACAAGTTTATAGGATTAAAGTGACAGTCCTATTAGAAAAGTAGTTATATTATCCCAGTAAATCGAATATTGTGAGTTCATAGGGCAAATAAAAATAATAAAAAAAAAGGAAATTGTGGAAAATAGCATTTTAATTTTTTTAAATTATTTTAGCAGGGATCATAGTGGATCATAGTGGTCAGGGGGAGGCAATAAATTTTACTGCAACTAGGATCACAGGCTGTTTTATTTCATATGCCCCAATGACTTTTCAGTCTGAGATCTTTGAAACCATACCAAACATGGCCTAGTAGGACTGTCACTTTAAAGGAAGGATTGAAGGAATTGGCAAATGAAATTAAGATGAAACAGCTTTCAAATCCCCAGTAATTTAAAGTGAGTCTCCTATGGTGCTGATGCTGAAACAGTATCCATGTGGAGCGAGGACACCAAATGGATATAGGTGTGCTGTCTATCCCTTCTTTTTCAGAACACAGCATAAAACTGATGCCGATGTGATCAAAGATAATCACCAGTTTGTGTGGGAAGAGGGAGAAGACTCCGAGTCCTGGGATAAACGTCTGGCTAAAAAGTACTATGATAAGTTATTCAAAGAATATTGTCTAGCCGATCTCAGTAGATACAAGGAGAATAAGGTACGAGTTTGCTGTCACTCTTCCTAGATTTTATCCATATGCTTGGTACTATAGCCAAGTCACCGTAGTTTTTTTTCGATTTGAATTATTGCATTTAACTCGATTGAAACAATTATTTGACAGCCTATCACATCAACCTTTTCAAAAGTGTACTATTGGAAACTCTGTTGATCCTGTACCATCCACGTCAACTTTCGACAGATTTCCAATCTGTAACTTTCTTCTCATATATCCAAAAATGTCCATTACCAGTACCAGTCTTGAATCTGGAGATTTATAATCATAGCCAAAAGACGCATGTGTGTTTTGTCCTTATTTCTTATATTCTCACGCTAGGTTTCTGAATTGAAACCTGGGTGGTGCCATCAGGGAGTCTGTCTCAAACTCTCTGGTCCAAAACTCCCTGCTCCCTGGTGTCATTAATTAACAATAAGAAGTTGTTCCCTCTTTTATCATGTGATGATCACTTTATTGGCTCCTTGGCTCATTTTATAAACTCAGAAGTTTTTTTTTCTAGATTGCAATGAGATGGCGAACTGAAAATGAAGTGGTTGCTGGTAAAGGACAGTTTGTATGTGGGAATAAGAAATGTGATAGCGATGGAGACCTCAAAAGCTGGGAAATAAACTTTGGTTACATAGAAAAGGAGGTGAAAAAGAATTGCTTGGTTAAACTGCGTAAGATTAAGCCCTATGCTAATTTGATTTACTTTCATGTAAAGCGGACTCAAGTCAAATCTCAAATTCTCAAAAAATTTCCATATAGCACAATTGAGCAAGAAATTGTTTCCCAGCGAGAAGCAACACCGCGTTGTAGGATTCAAGACCTATTTTGAACATTTTTCATCCCGTATATTGTGTAAGACATGACAGAAGTGATTGTAGAATCAGATCAGTCTTTTGTAAATGTGTGGAATTGGGAGAAATCTATTGTATAAATTGGCCATGCTTTCATTTATAGCTGCCATAAGCAAAATCTTTCATGTGATTTTATTATGTCTTTTACCATCAATAGGATTGTGTCCTCGCTGTTCTGACAAGCTTAATTATGGGCATAAGAGGAAAGATGTCAGTAAGGAGCTGAAGAAATTACGAGCTGAGGTGGATATGATTGAAGGTAATCAACTATAGGCTTTGTCTCAAAGCGGCCATTATACTGTCTATACATGAAATTTAGATAAATTTGTAGCTGATTTTTATATTTAGCCGCTGAAGATTTTTGGGCATTCATAACACCTAAAATGAGACAAGCGTTTAGGCCAGTATTGAGGATTTCCAGTTTCATGAAACCAAGGAGGAAAGTATAATTTTTTTGGGGGTCTATGTCAAGAACGCTTATCCTCAGTACCCTCATAACTGAGCAAGGTGGTTATTACTAATGTTTTTACTGCTGAATTTAAGACACAATTCGACAAGACTTTTAACTATGTGCGTGCATATTATGGTCTCATCTTTCAGAAAATAGAGCTGGTTCCTCATCTAAGACTGGGAAGGGCAAACAACGACAAAAACGGTATGTTTCTTTTATTCTATTCTTTTATTTAGGTTTTTTAAGCTTTGGTGTATTGAGATATTTGGGAAACTTTTCATTTTAAATTCGTCATAGGATGGTTAGATTTCGGTTGAGGTTTTCTTTATTGTAATGTTATGTCTTTCAAATGCTTGTGTACGTATACAGGTGAGTAGTATACATCAGAAAGAGATATATAAAATAAAATTAAATCTACGAGGCACTGATATGAGATCTAACTCAATTTGATGTCTAGTTTTTTTGTTGCTCCCTGATCGAGAATGAATTAAGTTCTGCTACTGGAATGAAATAGACTGCCAATAAAAGTTTTCTTAATGCCTTGCTGAGTATCTATCTTTGGGATCTTTCTCATGACTATACAATCATTTCTGTGTGTGGTCAGTCCATGTCTACATAGACTTCAATGGAGATTTGGGTAATTTGCAGCTGACTTTTATATACCCAGAGTTTTATGATTGCAGCCCCCTCTTCCTACTCTGTCACATTATATTTTACTTACAGGCCAGAGATAGCAGCAGTGATAGACGACTTATTATTTTGAGGTCATGTGATCAGCGACTGTTTATCACAGGCTCAGCGCCTAGAAGGGATATAGTGAAGGTGGCTTGTCTGTCATGCGATGTACCGCGAGTACTGCGTGTTGTTATATGATTTAGCTATTCGATCAAAGGTAATGACATTGTCAAAGGACATAGAAAGACCGGATGTATAGTGTTAACAATATTGAGTGCCAAAAGATTCAGTACCCAGAATAAGGAACCATCCTCAATAACCTGCCTTCATCATGCCGGTCGGCCTAGAGGTGTTCTCACTTCTAGCTCGATTCCGGCGAATAGCTGATTGCCGATTGGTTTATTACTTTTATTTGCATATAAGTGTGTTAGATATATACATGTATGGCCATGTATGCATTTCATGTATGTTTTCCACTTGACTACAATATATGGCAATGATTGTGTAATGAAATTCTGAGTAAAAACAATTTGTGTAAATATAGAGCTGTGAATAAGCTTTGTCTATGCTGGATAAATTTCAGGTGCATGCACTTTATACAATCCAATACGTGAACAGTTTCTATACTTGATGGTCATACGAAACCTTAGTGCTAATATTACACATGTGTGGTCGATTTTCAAATTTTCCATTGATTTCGACTTCATTTCTGACTGCTCGTGAAATTATATAATACGAGGGCAGGTTTTGGCTCAATATGATCACTTTCTAGGATCTGATATCTTCTTTCTGTTGATTTTTCTGATGAAGGTTGCTGGGCTATTTTTGCTCTGTCATTCTTTCACCTAGTGCATACAAAGTTTATTTATAGAAATTAGATGTAAATTGACCTCTTTTTGGGTGTAGGTGTACACCGATACAACATTAATGCTTAAATATGTCATTGGAAAGTCAATACTGAAAGGCTGTCTAGCTTAAATAAATGTCAGAAAGTGTGCTCAGCTTGTTTGCTTATCACCTGTGTGATACAAATCTTATATATTGTGACAGAGTGACTAATAGAACAGTGTTTGCTGACTATCAAGTTCCGGCATCTCTTTATAGACCTAGGGCATGACAATTAGCCTTTGTTGGCTTGCAGTGGAAACCTCATTTTACCACGACCTAGAAACACAGGCTTATACCAGGTATCTATGGACTTATTTCCAGTATTTGAGCTCTATACATTGTTCAAAAGAACCTAATGATTGGTTGTGTGCTTGAAATTTGTACAAAAGCATGTAGCCTTACGTAAACGCATGATTAAAGTTTGTTCTGAGATGTAAAACATTGTACAAAATCAAAATATCATAAGCCTCATTAACAAAACTGGAAACCTTGATTAGGCGGTGCTTAATTTGATTAAGATAGTGTGCTAAACTTTTATTGGTTTTCATTTGGAAATAATTTTCTTGAGATGACATCTTAATGCACATGGTTGTCCAAGCACTTTAACACTGCCTCATAAGGATATCAATACATCTCGAAGTTCTGTTCAGGGGAAAAACAGAACTTGACATTACTTGTGGCTGAACCATGATTGCCAGTGAGCATCATCGCCCAGGAAAACTCAAACAAGAGAGGACGATAATGAATAAAGAAAAGAAAAAACGAAACACCAAACAAGCCGTTGGAGTTAAACAGCTTCGAATGAGAATAACTATGGATGATCCACTACACCTAGGTCTGAAGAAGATCAAACTGAGCGGCAAAGAGTTGGGAAGCATTCCTCCTAGTTTGTATAAGCTGTCTGAGCTACAGGTGCTAGACCTGAGCCCAGAGAGAGAAGCTTGTCTGTTCTACCATCTCACCCACTTGTCACCAGCTATCAGCAATCTACGTAACCTGACAGTGCTAGCTGTGGATACAAACAAACTAAGCAGCTTACCTGAGGAGATTGGTGAGCTGGCATTTCTTGAGAGGCTAGCTTTGAGTAATAATCAGATCTCAGAATTACCTCAGTCATTCTCACGTCTATTCACCTTGAGAAGCCTGTACTGCTCAAACAACTGTTTTAAACATCTACCAACTGCGGTATGCCAGCTCAAAAGTTTAGCCTTTGTGGACTTTTCCGATAACTTCCTCCAAACAATTCCAGAAGGTAGGTACCCATTTTTATCTAACATTTTGATTTTTTGTTATCTCAGTCTCTTTGCTAATTTGTGGGCAACTAAAATGTGATCAAAAATTAATAAGCTTCAAATTTTCTAGAATTAATATAAAGCTCGAACTGAAAGTTGTCCAGACTGGTCTTCATGTTGACCTACTAACTGAATCGTTAGAAAACAGAAGAGCTTGGCAAGCTGTGGGATGTAAAAAAACTAAACATACAGCCTCAGACGAGACTGACATTCTAATCTCCTTCTTTTGTAGAAATTGGTTCAATGGACAGCTTGGAGTCTTTGGTTTTATCCTACAACCAAATAGAATATCTACCAGAATCTATGTGTAATCTGAAAACGCTTCAAATGCTGTGGCTAAGTGGCAATAGTCTTATAGAGCTTCCGCGGGGATTTAGTAGGTTAAAAAACCTGGACTGGAATTACATGATGATATCATCCACTTTAGACGGTAATCCTCTTAGAAACCCGCCTCTTTCTATTGCCAAACAAGGGCCTGAAGCTATTGAAAGATATCTCAGTCTGCACCCATCTGAGCGGAACAACAAATCAGATGGTAACAGAAAGATGATTGTACAGAATCGGCCTCAATGATCTCATCAAAGCAGGGCTCAACTTTGAAAACTGTTTCTCGTTCAGTATAACTCTCTATAGACCATTCAAAGTATCAATATCTCTATGTTATTTCTGCGAGTCTGAAGGTAATGCCCAGATCACCGCTTGTCTTTCAATGGAATGTAACCTCGAAGGCAGTTCAATCTTGTAAGGCTTGTTATTGGCAAATCATAGTAATGACCTTAATTTAAAAATTGTATCACAAAAAGTGATGACGTATATATTCCAGTTTTTAGGATTAATTTTTGACTTTCATTGATTTGTCTACATATGTTAATTCCATAATATTGTTGCACTGTTACGCTAAGACCTATTTAATCTTGAGTCGCCACATGTGCACTGCTAGGCTTGACATTATGACTTGCCGGAGTTCATGAAGTACAGTAGTGCAATAAACATTTTAGTTCATTCACCAATATGGTTCATTTATTTTCAAGAACAAATATACACAAACACAACAGATGTTAAAAAACAGCTCCATGTACCACTTTTGAACTGATATACGATGACGCCACAATGAAAATCTCTTCTAGTAAAGAAGTCGACAACCATAGTAAAGTGTTTTTTTCCAGATCCAGCTTATGTCTTAATTGCATTATGTTATCTCTGAAGCTGAATTCTGCTTCCGAAACTCATCGCTATAAAAACGTCATGTGCTAGCTCAGTCGATCAGGTATTTTTATTCGAGAAATAATCTGGTTTGAGCAAATGTCACTTTTTATAAATGATATGTGCGCGTGTGGGATTTGCTCCCATACATAGATACATAATTTTCTTTAAAACATGGTTGGCATAATCGAATAAAGTAGGGATTGACATGTGATTATTGTCATGACTGATGATATGAGTGCCAGTGAAGCACTGTCAGTGTTACAAGCCTCGTGTGATCTGCAACATGATGTACAAGTCAGGGTTGTCAGTCCAAACTTATCACTTCTACATCCATAGTAACATTTATCCACACAACCTCTTGATATGTGTACGGTAAGGCCTTTCCTTTCTATTCTTGTTGTCTGAAATATAAAATTATTACATTTATGCTGTCAGATTATCAAATTATCGATTTTTTTGGATCAAATATCCTGTTTTTTCTGTATCCTCACTTCACTTTCTTTAAAAGACACAAAGTTTCTCTCCCCCTGAGGTGCCTCAGGGTGTTAGGGTCAAACTCCCTGAGGCACTACGCCACTCTGCAGGCAGGCATTTTGGGCGGGAGGGGGATTTTTTATTTTGCGTGTAAGATTTGCCCTCTCTGTAATAGTGAGTAGATAACTCCCTGACAAACAATGGCCTTGTTATTTATTCTATCATTGAGCACTGATAATAGGAAATTCTTACCAATCCAGTGTAGTAAAAAAAACATTGTGTTGTCACAGCAGTGATGTTCATCAGTTTAGCCTAATATATTAGCTGTGTAAGAACTGATAGTGTGAGCTAAAATTTTCCCTATAGAAGTTGTTGTCGACATATTACCAGCAGTATACCTAGAACAAGAATGTTCCCTCTGTGGTGGCGGACGGATATTGCAAATGTTTGGTATCGAGGCACCGCGATACCAAACATATGCAATATTCCTCCGCCACCACAGAGGGAACATACTTGTTCTGCAGTAAACCTAATCCATGAGTTTAGTTCTTCCTATGTGATTCTTACCTGGCAGTATCGATCGCTTGCTCCACATGATCTTACATCTACTTCACCCAGTTGATTTTGACATGGTGTGTTTGCATCATAATAGTGTTTAAAATCCTCGCTGCAACTGTAGCAACTTAAATTACCACCAGTGTAGAAGGTCAGATTTGCAGATACTTTTTTGTCTAAAA
Source organism: Membranipora membranacea (assembly GCA_914767715.1). Taxonomy (NCBI): domain Eukaryota; kingdom Metazoa; phylum Bryozoa; class Gymnolaemata; order Cheilostomatida; family Membraniporidae; genus Membranipora; species Membranipora membranacea. The sequence goes on along the minus strand of OU612065.1, from coordinate 12,496,903 downwards.
CATGTAAACCAACATTGCCTTTGTCTATGCGGTATGGGTTATGGATATGGTGCTGAGACTAAAAAGTAAATTTGGTGTTAAATAACTAGGACTATGAGGAGTAAAATCTTGTTGGTCAATCGAACCAATCTTTGTCGTTGATCTTTGTGTAAGCAAACCAGTGTGTTAGATTTAGTAACCACCATCGTTAGCTTTTTGGCGTGTTTGTCAAGGTCCTATTGTGAAATTAAGGACACTCTAGAGAACACATCAAAGCAGTGTTATGGTAAGGAGTTGTAGACTAGTCAGTGCCCCCGTACTTAGTACCAACCCACAGATTGTTAAGGACTATCTTGTTTAATGTAAGCAGGTCTTAGTCACTCGACTCTTAGCATCCATGCTTGTGACAAGCTGTTCATGCTGCCTGCTTCTTTGAAGGTGTGATCCTTTTGTACTGACTGTTCACTTGCCACCTGCCGCAGTATGCATGCACTGGTCATCGACTGAATCCTTTCATGTCACACGACATAAATTGATACACTATGTCTATAATTTAGGCCAAAGTCTTGATGAGGTCAGATATTTACCATAATTATTCATCACAAAATGTTAAGTGAGTCTCAATAGACCTGGTTTCGCCAGCATTCTAATTCTCTGATGCCAAAATATAATGGCAACAATTATCCTAATATGACTTACCAGACAGCAGCATGATGGTAAGCATGAGACAAAAGCAATCATGGAGCTCCATAGTTCAGCCTTCACGACACTAGTTATTATGTTTTTTTCATAACGACAAGCAGCAATCATGGACAGTGCTGTCTTTAGATTATTTCCAAGTCATTTATTGAACCGAGCACGGCTCATATTGAAAATTATTGATTCTCATGCAATTTAAACTCTGTGAAAGTTTAGTGGAAATTATGCTTATTATCAAACATTAATCTCCATATGCATCCTCCCTTGTGTAGTTGGATAAATAAAATATGTTGTTTTTGTTTCATGAGAATATTGAGGGGAGTTTAGTGCTTGTTTATTGGCAGCGGAAGTAATTTTGGTTCATATTCAAACACTACAGCACATATATGTATCACAGCCTTAGTCATACCTCTCTTGAGTTACTTTCTGCGACATAAATTACTGTAAAGAGCTGTGAATTACCACTTCCATCCAAAATTCACAATGTACACATGGTAATTTTGTAAAATACTTAACCGTCTGGTATCGACAATGAAGGAGTGGATGTTGATGCCATTTGAGTTGTCTTCTCTGGTCAGTCACTTCTGATGAGGAGATGTTCCTACAACTACGTATTATTATATCATCATGAAGGCAATTAGACCAACAACTCAGGCTTTGAACATGTGTCAGTCAACTTGTGATCATTGATCAATGCTATTTGGTTATGTTTTTTGACCAAAGAAAATCTGGGGTCTGTGCTTGCCACACTAAATCTCATTTCGTCTAGTATAGTCGGGAAAGAATTGAGTAACAACACATTATTACAATTTAAATTGTATTTCCGTGTCACTGATTACCGAGAGATATTATCAACAATAAATTATGATGACGTATTCAACAATGTATAAAAAAGTTTGGGCGTGCATAAAAATTGATTAAAATGATGACAAAATGGGTTGATAGCCGATCAATAGACATTGGTCATATGATGCAAGGGAACACTGTAGCTTCATATATGTTAAGCTTCAGATATATTTCTCATTAGTCTTGTGGGCGTGCCCTGCTAGCGTTACACAGAGCATCGCTTCTTCACTTTGTAGTCTGCTGGTGCCGATTCACCAAGAACTGTCTCAAAACTAGCTACTACTTCCCTGTCAGTTGTGCCCTCCTGTTCACCAGTCAAAATTGATGCATTTGGTAGTGTAATTGAATTAGAGGTCTCTTGTGTTATATTATTGCTAATGCATAGATGCCTTTGACCACCATTAGACATGGGTTGATCACTGTAATATTCCATGTCTGTTGTGGCAGGGACAGATATTACAACAGTACGTCTAGGTTCAAACTGCCTGGACAACGAAACATGATTGCCCAGAGTACCATTGGAGAGACTGTGAGGTTCTTGCATCTTGATACAAGAAGGTTGGTAGCGTATATGATCTTCAGCCTCGATCTGCATCCCCTCCACATCTCTGCCAAGTGATCCGACGGTTGTGTTCTGTGTACCAGGTGTGATAACATCGCCGTCAAGCTTGACAGCACCTCTTGCAGCTGCTAAAGCTTCTAACTCATCTTTCCTTTCATCTTCCGTATTCATTGTCAGCAAACGGAGCACCATTAGATTTAGAGCCGCAGCAAAGACAGTTAATCCAAAAAGAATATACAGGATACTGAATGCAACATACTCCGGACGTTTTTGCAGAGCTAACATGGTATTGTTCTGTAAAGCCACGAAGTCACCAAATCCTATAGTCGACATAGTTATAAAACAGTAATAGAAGGCATCTGTGAATTCCCAGCTTTCAAAGTAGTAAAAGGCACCAGCACCGCCCAGTAGCACTGCGGTACATAGGAAACTGGCAAGGATTGTAAGTTCCGTTTGGGTCACTTGGTCTTTTTTCAGCTTTATACATTTTTTAACCTTTTTAAGCACAATGGTAATTCCTATGTTGAAGCGTTCTCCAATGCTCTGGAACATGACTATGTTGAGTGGTATTCCGATCAATGCATAAACTATACAGAAGAGCTTCCCTCCATTAGTTCTTGGTGTGCTGTGTCCGTATCCTACAATTGAATTTATAAGGCTTAAGCTGTACATCATACTCTAGTCAAGATAACAAGGTTGCGGCTACAATGGTTGTTCTTGACGCTCAGGACCTCTTTAGGTAAATAATGTAAAGATAAAGGCCAACTGTCTTACAAGCAAAATACAGCAGCCATATTGATTGGGATGAGGAGAAAGATAACCCTGAAATGGGCCGGATGTAATTCAACTGATGAGAGACGTTTGTTAGAGTAATTGTATTAATCTCATTGATTTGAGCTTGCCTCGCCCCCTTTCTGTCATTCAAAGACTCGCAGAGACTCTATGGATGCTAGCTCATTATATTAAGGCCTAGACTGTGATCCCCTGTTCAGATCCTCATCGCTCACACATTTTTCATCACGTTTAGCTTTAAACTACTTTGCATTACAGAAGCAGGAATTTAATTTTCCATGCTCGATGGCAATGTCCATAAAAGTATGGAATTAATATTGATTCTGCCTCGTAGTGTATTGCGATGAGCTTAGGCTGCTGCTCATAACCAATTAAACGAGCCACCCAAACGAACGAGAGCGGAGCAGATGAACTCTCAGTTGACCAATTGGTAGGACATTAATCAATGTTGCTGACCAATCTGGCATATGGAACGGCCATGATCCTATTTGAGGCATTCTATCGAAATTCACTTGATCGAATTTAATCTCCTGCTTCTATTACGCAGATGCTTTCAAATATGTGCAGCGGTCTAGATTCAAACATAGAGTAGAACCTGCAATGATTTCACTTTCTAAGAACACCGAATATATAGATTCGTCTAAGAACAGCATGCTCACATGCCAAGCATTATCAAGGATGATGATCCTTCCAAAATATTGTAATGAATTCTTCCGCAGAATTCTCACTTGATTAAATGTTCTTGAACCTGGTTAACATATCTTTATATTGTCCAAGACAAGGCTGACATTTACACTTCATAAACAGCTATATGTTTGATGTAAGTTGTAAGGGCGATGGTTACGTTCGCAAATCAGGATGGTGATAATAATGTTGAGTTATTTATATTCAGACAGACTGCAGATTGGAATCATCAAGTTGTGAATTGATTCGAAGATGGTGCGCATTGCATTTCGAGAATTTATCCTATTCCTCGGTGTGGTTCAGATCACGCTTTTCTCAAATGTGGCAAACTGGCATAAATAACTTGAGAATCACCCATGACTGGTTTACTGTTAATGTATATCCTTAGTAAATTTAAAGCTGTATGTGTTAGGGGAGATTAATAATTTGACCGTTCATTAGAGGTCGTCATTGTCATGATTCAAATCCCTGGAGTCTTTCACACCAAAGATCACACTGTAATATAGTTCTATTACACAAGTTACAGGTGTCCCATACAATGTTTGCTAAAGTTTTGTTTTTAGATCTTCATGATGTGTTCATACTGGTACATTAAGTAACATGCTTATAAATATGAGCCTCACTAAGGCCATCTAGAATCTTTTCTTCTCAGCCGAACTTTGGAAAATTAAATGAATGATTTTAACGCTCGGTTCACTTATCTGATTTATCACTAGATTTTTTAGGCTCACTCAAAGAGTTTCTGTTTGAGTGAATATTAAAGCATCAATAAAGTATGAGTACTTGGAAAAGTGTGTTTTATGATTCACTTACCTATGGTAGTGATTACCGACAGAGCAAAATAGAAAGCACCGGCGAACTTCCATTGTATACCTGCTCTGTAAGGCTTAGCCCTCATAATGATCACCCTCAACTCTTCCATGTGAGCTTCTGTTATATTATATTGAGATTGTATCAAGAACTCTGCGTCCTTTAGCTTCTCTCGTTCTTTGATTTCGTTTTTGGACTCGAAGGCGTCAAAGATGGCCGCTCCGATGAGCAGATATGTGAATGTACAGACAATTAGTGCTAATGTTCTCACATTTTGTTTTTTCATCATCTCCACTGACCATTACGGGCTGGCATAACGTCATCAAACCCGCAGTATGGCAGCGTGAATTTATATAAACACGCACTCCACTCCAATATCCCTTTTCTATCTGTTTAACATATGAAAATTTTTAGTGCCTGTACTCTCCCTCGCCAGCAGACCTCGTGTAGTTAACGACAATCCAGACCTTTTGATAGCAGTGTCAGCTGGTTATCCAATACGTGAGTTTAATATCCAATTCCACAGTTTACAGCTCTGAAACACAAACGCAAAAACCTTAGCACACACTGCGCTGCTGCTTGTATACCGAAAGCTGCTGTACTGCTACTGCTTCATAAAGAATCTTACAAAGTTTGACTTCTGAGTTCAACGACCTAACAACAGACTGTTCCGTAAGACTTTATTTCAGAGGTTACAGCAACAATTACAAACCTTGCCTCGAATCAGAATATGTGGCATTGCATTGGCTCATATAAATTTAATTGAAAGCCACACTTGTCTGCCTTACAGCAGGATTATAGTTTGCAATGGGTTAAATTTTATAAGTATTGGTAGAAATAATGAGCCGGAGCTCTTACAAATCATCGATATCATAGTATTAAAACTAATTAGACTCTGTATTGATTTTGGTTAAAGGCCTGGATGCATTGGAGGACAAAACTTCAAAAGTTCAGCGGTGATTCTCTCGGCACACTCCATTCTTCACCATTTCCTGCATTTTGTAATGATAAGAACCAGCCGTGTTTCCGATCAGCAAAATAAATGAACTATCAAAAGAAGATAACCTCGCTACAATCTCCTTTGGTTTAGAGTTTCTATGGTTAATTACAAAACCGCCATGCTTGGCAAGGTACTACTGTTACCAAAGCTCCTAACAGAGTGTAGATGCGCTTTCAGTAATAGTCGACCTGCTCCAAATATATAACTTTTCTTACATGCATATTGGCTTTCGCACTGGCACTGATAACCTCTACGTGATGCATATGTAATACGAAGTAAAATTATGTTGACAGTCTGCCTTTTTTCTGGTACTATAAAATGGTGGACAGGCAAAGTTGGTATTAGTTTATTTATATATCATAGTTGGATTTCAGAATTGGAGCTTAACCTACTAGATTTACATCATTTTCAAAGTCAAACAGAACTTACTTCATGCTTTGCAAAAACGCTTGTTGAGTGCCTTTACTTGGTAAGTCAATGTATAGAAGAGTCTTTTCTTAAAAACCAGTTTTCCACCAACTGAGTCCTTTACAAATTTGTGGTATTGCTACCCATTACCACATCTTTTGAATTGAAATCCAAAATATGGGTGGTTTTTTATTTTAAAACTGAGTAGATGTTTATTTATTTGAAGAGGTCATTACTGTTAATGTCACAATAATTCTACCTAACTAACACACAGACACCTACCATTCAGACTCTCCATCAGAATTAATTTTTGGAGCGTTTCAGATCGAGCTCATAAACTTCATGAATGGTTGGTGGATGTAAATTTGCAATATTTTCAAATTGAGCAAGTCATAGAAATTAGATTCAGAAAGAAACCTATACCACTTCGAGCATCAAGCTTAGGTCAACACCCTATGATGACATCAGTGGTGGGAACAGAATTGAAAATTCTTCTCATGAACCATAAAAGTTTCCTAAAACGGGGCGGTTATCTATGTATCAATGTCTATGAAGCGCTTCAAGCTGTTATCAGTGCATGTTATATCAACTAACTCTTAACAAATTGGTTTATAACACCTGGAGTTTGGAAGACATCTCTAGTCTAGATGACATCCACCTGACCAAGTTTAGACAGTACAAAATAATGGAACAGGGTAAATTAACCACGAGTATCTAAATTTTTTTACATAATTCATACAGTATTGATTATTGAATGTTTTCCATCCAGGGGGATTTCCGTGACTTTGAATGAACTCGAATATTTAAAACATAAAGTTTAAGCAAACACTATCATACTGCTGTTAGTCGTAATAGACCATAAATATTGTTCAAATTTGGCATCCAATTTTTTTTACTGTCCATAGAAGTGCTGAAACCGCAAAAATTTATACTCTACTTAAAAATTTCAACCCCACAATCACATCTAACAGACATCACATCCTACATCAAACGACTTACAATTTGCTCTCCTGTATGACAGTTATATGGAGAAGGTCCTCAGAGGCAAAAAACTGTAACTTACTATTATATAAGTAGTTCTCACAGAACACAATGTCATGTAGATATAGTGATTCCGTGCCTGGGTAAGCAGGCAGCAATTAGCCTCTGCAAACTCTCTTCAATTAACAGCTTAATGAATATTGCTATCGAAACCTCTCCTCCCACTTGAAATAAATACATATCTTGCAATTGTTGCTGTTGATGATTTTGCCAAACTTGCCAAGCTGAAATCGCATTTGAGCATTTCTGCAATAAATGTTCTAAATGTTTCTCAGAAAGGATATGTGGGCATAATGCCAGAATACTTATAAATATCATATTTTCACATGAATAAACGCCATTTCTGATTCTGCATGTAATTGACTTCTCCTTAATTCAAAGCTCCAAATTACACCCACACCCCCATTATTAATTTCTAATAGCTCCTTATGGTAATCAGCAGATTATTCAGAGTATCTCACAAAATTAAGTAATTAGCATTGTCGGAGAACATGGATTGTTTTAGTATGTTCCTCATACCAATGCCATGGACTCCACCTCAAGGTTGTCTCTCATACCTGCAAAATCTCTTAAAACCAAACCTTGTATTGTGTAGGCCTACTTATTAAAAATGGATGGCGAGAACAAACTTTATGAAAATTTTGTAATATTATAAGTAACTCGCGGTAGATAAGAGCTTCAATCATCATAATTCGAACATGTTTGTGCGGCAGCATCGAGGACTCGGCTATATGTATATCATATTGGTGATTAATGATAATACCTGAGTTCAGTCACTAGTTTGGGCACCAAACTCAGAGCCACTATAAAGTTCTGTAACAAACTTAATTAGAGTATGGATGATGCGAATTAGGAAGTTATCAGAAAAGAAAGTCAAGTAGCATGCACATATATAATGTAATGAAAGGCCTACATACCTGGTAAATATATGTAAACAAGTGCTTGTAGCTATTGTCACATTGGTGTGGAGCTAGTTATCTAAATACAAGGGCACCTGATGTATTATATCAAAACCTGGTGCACTTTAATCCGACAGCATTGAGCGGTAGCCAAACAATTAGTGTGAATCTGTATGCTTGTCTAAGTTAACACCAGCTGCTGTTAAGTTGACGCAGCTTGTTATCTCATTGGTCGATTAGTGAAGAAGGATTGTTGTTTAATTATCCACCTATTTATAGCAGAAAACTCGCCAGTGCATTGGTGCCTCTTTACTGTTGATCTAGGGGTATAATTCAGTTCTGTTCAGGCAATTACCACTATACTGCATGCATATCGTTGTAAAGCCCAGCATATATTGAGATAGTAATTGAATTTACATATTGTTTCAGAGAGCATAAATTGGAGTTTCCAGTGAATGTTTACGTCGTAACAAAATGCTTTATTATCTCAACATTATGAAAGGAAAACCGTCATGTACGTAAATTTTACCACATAAGATTGATGATGCAATAAATACTAAATATCATTAAAAATAACATGATGCCGTCACAGACAGATTTGACTTCTAATAGTCTGATATGATAGTCTCTGTGGAATGTATTGCTAGCTCTCCGCACTGATGAGTCAGAAACGACGTCATTAAAATAAAACAATTAAATGAACTGAACAAGTCAGCATGTACTTTTGTAATGGAAGATAGGTCTTTCACAACAGTACATGTTGAGTGGACTGTTTGAACAAAAGCGGTTGGGTCAATATAGCCCGAGCTAAAATTGGCAATAAAACTGAGAGTCAAGAGGAACTGTAATGATCAATGTTAGTTTCTAGGTTAGGCCATCACTTCGGACCCACGTGCACTAGATGGACCTTCCTCCATGATTCTGGTGCCGAGGGAGAGGGAGACTTTCCTCAGAGATGGCTGTAGATGTGGATACTCTTCCTGAAGCCTCTCCACTATGTTACTCAATGACTGCATCTTATCAATCTACCAAAAACAAGGATAGGTAAGTCACTGCATTATGATGTATGACTGTAAAACGTAAATCATTATACGTGACCGTACGGACCTTGTACCAGTATACACTATACTGATATTTGAAACTTGCCTGTTATACGGATTTATTTTCAACAATAATAACCCTGTGGGAATAAGGAACTGAAGATCCTGATTTGTGTGACCCGACGGCCAATGCTGCTTTATTTTTCTGATATTTAAATAGCGCATTTCCCAGCAAACTTTAAAAAAAAAACATGTTCATTAATCAGGTTCTAAATTTAGAATGGAATCGTAAACATGCCATGAGATTGATAATCATGTCTTCATACCAAAACGTGTATGATTATCTCGCTGATATACAGGGCATGGTCTGAGAAAATCATGTCCGTGTCTGATCAAAAGGAGCTAATGGAGTATAACTTTATTCAATATCTATGTTTCTCTGTCTCAGAGAGCTCGCTGTCAATGCGCACAAACACTTTACACTATAAGGTTGGGTATCAGCATGTATTTTCATTTCAATTTGATTTTGGGTTGATTGAGTAAATGACAGGTACTTCCAGGCACGAAGCTGGAGGATATAAGTATCGCCAGCCTTTCGATATACCTCAAACTCAGTATCAAAATTCTCATGTGTATATGAGGAGGTGCAGTCATGATTTCTATTCCATGATACACCACAGCCAAGCGCTGTAAACTTCTACTTTGCCTTGTCTTCAATCAACAGACAAGCTACCAGGTACAGAAACTTCAGAAAAAGCTTTGCTGGGGTAACCAGTGAACCTCAAGCCAGAGGATTATTTTGTACAGGTGATAAGTCAAACATTGAACATCTGCCTTTATTATTTTTCATTCAGAATTAATATTTAATTTGATATATTTTAGACCCAGAGTGTAGATTCAAGGCACGGCCCAAGAGAAGTTACAGTAATTATCAGATCATTAACAGCTACTGGTGTTTTACTCAGAAAATTTCAATAAGCGGTGAGTTTGGCTCTCAAGAAGCTATTTCCAGTTTGTACCATTATATTATGACTAACCATGTATGTGAGACCTATCAGATTTAGAATGTTTTAACACTTACGGGTTACATTTATGATAGAATGGATTGGAAATCGTTGCTGATGAAACCTTTTGCACCCAGGAGTGCCATGGCCATGACCTGATAAGCTATTACATTTTATTTCCAGCTTTCTAACCCAGTTGTGAAGTCTACCCCACAGGATTAAAGTATTTGTAGGTGGAAAAGTTTGCCTTTTAGAGTAGGCTATAAATAGCGAAATTTGTGGCTAGCTAACATTGACTCAACCTCATCACTTCATTTAAACTGCTGCCTTTGCTAGTGACTAGTGACTAGTGACTAGGCTATTGGTGTAATCTAACAAAAAGTCACTCTTAAAAAAATCTCTAGCAAATAACCCAACCCTAGGGGTCAGTCTAGCTAGTTACAATGAATAAAAAGTTTTTAATTCAATGACGTTTATTTTTCTTACCTGTTTTTCCCTCTCACCTTCCAGCAGGTTATCATCCTTTACTAAGCGTTTGTATTTCCTGTCCTTCACCTGCTGATAATATTTAGTCTTCTGCTGTTTTGCTATCAAGTCAGCAATATTCTGAAAAAAAAATCAGAATGAAAATGATATTGTGCAACTTTCTTTAACAGCCATGTGGTTCAGTTTTTTTCCATTTTTAATCTCAAAACCCAGAATTTTGGTAAATGAAAACGGAAAAAAATATTCTGCAAACTGAATAATGCTTGCATTACGTGAGGGATCACATTGATATTATCCTTGTTGGGACCACACCGCATCACATGGTTGCAAAATACTCAATTTTATCCCCCAAAAATTTGGTCACCATCGCTAAATGTCAATACTTGTGAAGTCTAGACTGTTTAAATGAATACTTTTCATCCTTGCAACAAAAGCGCTATATGATACAAGTAGTTTATGCTAGAAAGGAAAGCAACTCTAAACCTAAATCTAGGTTATCATTTATATATATATAAATGATGTATTTTGGCCTCACCCTTTGTTTCATTTCCAGTTGCCTCTCAATATCACCGTCCAGGGAGTCAGCATTACCCTCTAGTTCTCTACATTGTATTTGTTTCGACTCTAACATCTGGCCCAATTGTTTCTGATCTTCTCTCAATGAATGCAGCTCTCCATCACAGCCCTGAGCATCCTTTTGGGGTTGAAACATACAGTATTTGCAAATACATGTTGGCAAATGCCCCAATAATGAGTCATTGAAGCATGGAAGAGGAGTGAGATCTGAAAAGTTTTCCAAGATTGTTCGGGACCCCCTGACATAAATATAATATTATAATCATAAAACAATTTTTTTTATTTACGTACATACATGACATGATATAAATAAATGTATACATAAATATTATTCATGTTTATGAAAGGGACCAACCAGATATGATGTATAAGACGTGAAGTGATATGGCAATATTATGGTCTTTTGTGGCCAGGGATGGATCAGTTCAACGATTGGCACAACTTTGATTAGTACCTGGATGGTTGTTTTAACTTTCTTCCTTAGTTCACCCAGTTGCCTCTGGAAGGTTCCCTTTGTGACAGTTTTATCTTTGCTCTTGGTCCGGGCTGCTATTTTTGCTTGAGCATCACCTCGGGTGACAATGGTGTCTCGTCTGGGAAAAAAATGTCAAACTAACCTTGAAACTATCACTTGTTAGTGGGCTGTTAGTCAGATAACAGACACACAGTTTTGCTTATTGACCGGGGAGTTCACTCCATGACATTACAATTGATCAGGTTTGTACCCTAGAGTATTGCTATGAATCAGTGAGATAAATAAGACTAATTTGTATGTAGCAAGTAAATAACAAATTAAGGGCACCACACTCTATGAGGGTTGCATTTTCCTCTTCCCTGCCAGCATTTTGTTTCCAAGTCGACTAACTCTTAGAAACATAAGTTAATCATATCAGTAATGTTACCAGACCTGGACACAGCTTTCTCCATGTCCTGTATCATTTTCTCTTGTTGTCTCATTAGTTGTGCATATCTGACCTCCATGCGGTGGATCTCTGATTTCATAGCGCTTATTTCACCTTGACCAATTTCAGAATCAACTGCAGCTCTCGTCTCTCGAGCTAATTGGGTCTTCTTTTCCCATAACATAATTTGACGCCTGAAATATGGATTAAAAATCTGAATCAAGGCCTGCATGCTATCACTATAATTTCCTGTTTGAACTGCATCTTCAACAAGACAAGTTTCTGCTAACGGTTAGAGTTATGACAAGGGGCGGGTATAGACATTGCCCACAATGTTTGGTTTTCAATTCCATTTAAGTTCTACATCTTCACATATCACAGGGCAACACAAAGTTTGCATCATTGATTTTTGAAAACAAAAATAGCAAATAGCAAAAATATCATTCAACCTGTGTGCGTAAGATATCTTAAAGGTATTAAACATCATAAATGTTCTCTCGCCCGGGGGGCCGTCGGACGAGGGGCAAAAGTCTGGGGGGCTCAGACTATAAATGTTCTGACTACATTAAAAGCATGGCAGTTTAGGTCAGGTGATAAGTAACCTTCTGTCAGAGAATTTTCACCTGTGCAATTTAGATTAATGGAACTGGTGTTTTCAGTCATTGTCAGGCACATGACACAATTAATTCTGTCTAGTGACGACAAACTCACTCTGATTCTACAAGGCTGTTTAGGAGGCGTTCCTTTTCTTCTTTCAATGAGTCCAGTTTTGCTTGCATTTGTACACTCTCAAGCTCAGCGTCCTTGAGATTTCCAACAAAAGCATTTTCTGTGAGAATATTATCTTTCTCTAGACTTTCAAATGCTCCGGCCTCTATGTGCAGCATCTGGTTCAGTTTGATCATGTCGTTCCTCAGATTTCGGATGTTTTTCTCTATACCAACTGTTTCTATGTTCTCCTTTTCAATAGCATCTGTGAAAATAATCATCTGAATGTAATATGCAGCCTGTAATTACAGTTAATATGTAAATGATTCAAAACATCTATGAATCAAATCTTGCTACCAACTCTGTAAGGAAAAACTAAATATCATGTGTTGTTCAGGTCAATAACATCTTTGATGACTTCTCTTGGAAACTTGGCAATCAATCTATATCTATTTCTGTGTCATACTTTCTATCCTTATTTTCTTCTGTGAGAGGATGCTTATTTTCTTTTTGAGCATGTTTACATCTTCATTGCTCTGATCGTTTTCCTTCGACAGGCGAACAAGCTCTCCTTGCTCCCTGAGCCACATAAGCTGAAGATGAGCTATGTCTTGTTGTGTACTCTCTATTGATTTAGACAGCGAGTTGATAGTAATCTCTAGCGGCCCAAGTTCAACACCCTGAAGGTAAAATAAATGAGCATGATAACCATCATGTTTACCGATAATGAACAACGTTTGATAAACAAAAATGCTGCTAGAGTGTCATAACAAGCTATTTATTGTGTTAGGTTGAGATGGAGCTGTAATTTATATTACTAATGCTGCAAAATTGATATGCTGAGAGTCAGATATGACCAACATTTCATCTGATTATTACCGATTTATGAACAGTACTGCAAGTAAACTAAGCAAGTTATTTACTCTGCGCAAATAAACATCTTGTTTTGACGCCTCTCTTAAATGGACTCCGTGTGAAATCTTTTATTAATTTGATATAAACTATAATGGAAAAAGGCCAATGATGAAAATGAAACATTGATGAGGAATGGTAAATTAATACAAGCAGGACTTACTCCGGCCTGTGATATCATTTGTTCAAGCTTCTTGTTAAATTGATCTATGATCTGCTGTTTCCTTTCAATCACAGCGTTACGCTTGATGCTCTCATTCTCACTGCGGTTGATTATGTCATTCTTCTGATTTATGATAGCCTCTAGCTCATCAAGGCTTTGCCGCAGGGATCCGATCCTCGCCTTTGTGGTTACTGTGCTCAATGAATCATTGGCTATCTCATTTTCTACCAAGGCTATTTGGGCTTCCTGAAAGGAGACATGGAGTAATTAGTTAAGGCAAATGCCATGAACTTTATCTTCAGCTCTGGGCTCAAATAGCAGCCCACCTGCTGCCCGGTTCACATAAGGCAATATTTTCCTTAGCCAACCAAATTTACAGATTGACTATTATCATAGCAACCTTTGGTGCTGTTGCAGACCCCACACACAGGTGAGTATCTAAATCCCAATGAGAGCCCCTGTAATCTGATAGACATTGAAAGCTGTGATGCAATCCGACCTAAATGTCATAGATTCCCAATATGATTCTTTGCATGCGCGAACAATAAACCTACTATCAAATACAGTCTTGTACTTATACAACAACAAAAACAAAGATACAAACACATTACCAGGTCCTTGGTGAGCTGCCTGCACTTTCTAGTAATCCTATCAGTGTATTGGGCAGCTTTATCAAATGTCAGCTGGTTTCTGATCACTTCCATGATTTCATCCTCAAGTCTAACTTTCTCCAGATATTCTCTCTCTATCTGCTTACGAAGACTGTCTATCTCATGTCCTCGCTGTAACTTTTCCTGTTTAATTTATAAGATGAAAACACTTATTATAAGACACAAATTGCAGATCCGTCAAATTCTTTGCTTAACAACATCACTTGCGACTTCTTTTCAAAAACGAAGTCGGAGGTGGCTCAGTTGCTTATACACTATGCATGTTCTGTTCTGTTCATGTTTGCAAACTTGGGTCAAATCAGTGCAGTGAATGAAGCTTCCCCTAGGGCAACACATCTTTTTCTGTCCATTCTTATGGAAATGGACGTGTGATATGTCCCCTTGATTATAAAAAACTCTTATCATAGCATATTTATAACCAATTGGAGTTACCCACCTAATATCAGAGAGAGTACAACTCCGAGTCATATAAATTGCATATTAAACACATTGGCTGTCTTTTTGTTAGGTAATAATATGAGTATTTAAGGTTCTTCTCTAACTTACAGCATTAGCTCGGTTCAGAGCTTCTTCAGTCTCATGTAACATTCTGGTGTAAGTTGAATATTCAGTTTTGAGAGCATCCATCTTACGAGAACAAATATCCAACAACTTCTTACTAGTGGCGATGTCGACTTCACATTTGTTCAGAACCAGTGTGAGTTTTTCATTGTGCTCCTCTTCCTTCGCAATCTGTTTCTTGTAACCTTCAATTTCTGTCTCCAAAGATTTGATACGCTGCCGCTGTTGGCTGTGATAAAGTTCAGTTTTATTTTTGATATCAGAATTAAATTATTAGCTTATGTAGCATGTAAATCAATAATAAGGGATATTTCTGAACAATACCAAATGTAAACAATCTGCTACTAGGACATAATGTACTCACTCATTGGCCTCCTGCATGGCAGCATGTGCCTCATCTCTGCGCTTCATACCAATAAGACTGCTGTTCCACTGAGCGTAGAGCTGTTTTTTCTCAAGTTGAATGTTCTATAAGAGAAGACAATACGACTTTCTTCCCAAACCGTAACAAACTATCAATGGATCATTGGTACTAAAGCAAATCCAAATGTAAGCATAATATTTCTACAAACTTTGTACAATGTTCTTAGCCATTTGCGGGTTAGGAAATTAAGGGGATTCAATACAGAGAACTTGTAGGTTAATACCTCAATCTCCATGGATGCCTCAGAGAGTGCCTCCCTAGCAGCCTTAGTTTCCTCTAGTTGAGCAGTAAGCTGTGCTTCAGTTATAGCAATGTCCTCTCTCAGCTTATCAACTTGTTCAACTAGACGATCGACATATAAATCCTACAGTTGACAGACATATCATGATGCAACATTCAGAGACAGCAGGAGTAATTGAAGAGTAAAGCTTGATCTCCAACTATGTGTTCATTACAAAACAAAATGGGGACATCAAGTGCAGTGGGTGACACAGAGTTATATCATAGGTCCAAAGTATTTACAACGCAGACTAAAGGTCTACAGGTATATATCCTTTGATAACTAGTTGCCCGAAAAATACTAAAAGAGATCAGTGCAGGAATGCTGCTAGTGGTAGCTTCTTTTAATGGCATTTCCCACTGGTTGGTAGCAGACTAGACAATGTGGGGAAAAAATCGATATATTTCCTGCACGTACATGTCAATCAGTTTCAATTTATGTTATATTATAGAAAATGTGATATAATTATCATTGCTGTTACCCTAATTAAACAATAAATTTGTTACATTTTAGATCAGAAAAGTTCACCTGTTTTTGTTTGTGAGATTCTGCTGCAGATACTTCAGTATCAGCCCTCTCTGCTGCTCTCTTCATCACATTTATATCAGACCTCACATCATCCTTAGCGTTATTCACATAGAACAAACGTAGAGCCAGGTTCTCAACCTCCTGCTGCAAGTCAGCAGCTGTCACAAAACAAATAGATGGTGAAAATTCAAGTTCCATAAAAACGCTGATGATACAAAGTCTTGCGTCACAGTCATGTGATGGTACAGTTACATCAATAATAATAGGTGATAAGCAGCACAGAGAGTTCTGGTAGGTCAAATTTCTGAAGCATTTAGGTTTCATACCATATGGCCCTAATAAATTTACCTTTCTTCTTTTCAGTGTTTTGATGAAGCTGCATTTGCTTGTACTGGCCTCTAACTCCGGTCAAATTTTGTTCTTTAACTGATCTGTCATGATTTAGTGAGTTGTATTGGTCATGATTGTCTTCCAGTAACACTTGATACCTGCAAAAATGTTTGTGTTATTTTTCACTGTATGGTGCTACTATAAACACTGTATTATAATTTTGAAATACATCTAGATAAATGATGCTATATAATCACACAGTCACAGGAGGCCTGTTTCTGGGGGAAAATATCCTATAAAAGTATACCTGGCAAGCTCCTGCTGAACGCCATAGAGCTCAACACCAAGAGTCTCTCTCTCATTCAGTTTACGTTTGAGAGCTTCTGATAATTCGCCATACTCAAGTTTGACCTTCTCATGTTGAGCTGAGAGTTGCTTATTCAATGCGGCTTGGAATCTTCTCATCAGGGGCTATGTTATCGAGAAAGGAAAAAAAGGATAGTTAATTTCTGATCGTCACCTGATGGTCAGTATGAAACCAAATAGGAATCAAAAGGAAATGTCAAAATTGATCGATCATTGTCCAAATGTAATGTAAAAACTAATTTCTATACGGACACAAACAATACAAACTGTTATAGAGGTTATAGTACTGAGGTGCAAACAAGGCCGAGCTTTATCTAATCATATTATAGATAACATCACTTACATGCTCCGGATCGAGAACAACCAGGTCATTTTCCTCATCATCAGATACATCCTCTTCCACTTCCTGTAGATCCTGACCGACATCACCCTGGTTATAAGCTGGATATAGATCATCTCCTCCATCACCACCATAGTCTCCGCCATCATCGTCACCATCATCATCCCCTTCAGCCACTGAAAATCATGAGTTTGATAGTTCAATGTTCATTTTCTGTAACTCTTATTATTTAATATAGTGTATTTGATCATTTTGTTACTTTAGAAGGGCCTTAGTTTTTTTTTTATAACTATGATGCTATTCTAAACATTCACAATACAAAAACCTATTTTGAATCGATCGATACCTGATCTGGCAGCAGGGAATTGAGTAGGTGGTGGGACCATTCCAGAGTAGGGCGGTCTCTGATCTACAGGCTCATCGGGCAGTCCATCGTCATGTACCGAGTTGACTATAGAACCCTCAATCTCAGCTGGTGGAGTAGTTGTCCGCGCTGAAACACAGGCAAGTCACGCAAAGCGTTAATCAGAATGTAGATATAGTTCAACGACATAATCAGAGTTTCACTGTATAGCTTATATTGTAACCCTTACAAGAGGACATACAAAATATACAGGCACGCAGGTTTAATGATGTTAAATTTGCACCAAGTGGTTAAATCCACTTCAACAAACTGTCGCTTTCAGAGGCAGAAAATATGATTAACTCACCAGTCAACTGCTGGTCTTGCTCCTCAGCCAGTCGTTGAGCTACAGACCTCCTTGACCCAGCAGAACCCTCTCTGACAGATCTCCCGGACTGTGGCCTTGCTGAACCAGGTCTCCCAGAGCCAGGACGACCTGATCCTGGCCTACCAGATGCAGGTCTGTCTTCAGCAGCAGCAGATCCAGGCTTACCAGATCCTGGCCGAGCAGAACCAGGACGAGCTGATACAGGACGACCAGATCCTGGACGAGCAGATGTTGGACGAGAGCCCTTTGCACTACCACTTGCAGAAGCTGGCTTACTTCCTCCAGCATTCTCAGCCGCTTGTCCTGGTACAGAGATTATAAAATGACATACTCATAACCATTTGTACACAAATACATAGCAATTTATCTTGTCTGTTTTAGAAATCATGAGCATGTCTGTGATTCAGTGATTCGGGAAGTGTGAAGATTATCAAGGACTAACTCCTTGGTATTGTAATTATGCACTCAAACTCACACAAACAACACACCTGAAACTGGAAAAACTTAACAAGTTGAAAAATTGACCTATGTCTTGGGGGACAGAAATACAAAAAAATGTTTACCATTTGCTTCCTTAGCTCTCTTTTGGGCTCTCTTTTTTCTCTCTTTAAATTCATCTGGTTTTTGAATAACACTCCAGGCTAAAAGTTATGATGATGAGGGGTTATTACACTGAGAGGATGCACCAGACCAAAGATATCTCATCAAAGCAAAGACATGGGTTGCTGTAAGTGTCATACATAACTAAAACTAGGTATTAAGGAAGCTTGGAAAACCACGCAGCAGATTTTACATTTTTCTTTCAAAATCCTAGATACACCACACCCGGGACCTATGGGGGCTACTAGCATACACCGATGTGTCAGCTCAATGAAGCACTTTATTGTTGTTGGTTATTCGCCGCTATATCTAGATTGTTTGTTGCACCTCTATTTGTAAAACATACATATGTGGCAATGCAGCTTTTGCCGGACATGTACAATCAATCCACTAGCAGAAAATTAGTGTGTGCGTAAAATAACTCTGTGAATTGTTACAGGTTTAATCGGTAAAGGTCAGCATTCAGTATTCAGCATTCAACCATAACTTACCTCTATCACCTACGTCTGTAGCAGGTGCTTCATCACCACTGTCATCACCAAGAGGCGCCAACTCTGTATCTGGTCCATCCTCCCCTCCTGCAGCAGGAGCTTCACCTGAAAGACATAGAGACGGCATGAGTGAGATCAAACCCTTCATAGTTAGCTGACTTATTCAGTGTGTTTACTGATAGTTGACTTTTCAGAAAGACAACCTAATTTATGAGAAAATTTACGAAATATAAGTACAACATGGTTTGTTCACTGAACCTCTGACACATGAAATTATGTGTCAAATGTTTCATCTCATCAGTTCCACAAGAAAGTGACTAGAAAAAGTGAGAGAGCATGTAAATGTAGATGTACAAGCTGCCAAATTTACCTCTTGTCTGATCAGCTACAGCAGTAGAATCAGGATCAGGCATCTCTCCAGTGTCAAACTGAAAAAAAAGAAGAAATATTTGTTAGCATTATGTTGGGTGAACTGAGTAAAATGACATAGGCTATGATGATTAAAATCATGACGCCCGGATATCAGTGGGAAACGCTACATTTAGTTTTATATGTTATTGGGAAATCGATCCAGAAAATTGAATATTTTCAATTATCTTAAATTTCATTACCACTGGACAAAATTCTTACCTCCTGCAAAGCCCTGACAGTCAGTTCAGTTACTGCATCAGCGATAGAGCCTTGTGATGCTCGTGAACCAGGTCTGTAAAAAAGGATTGGAAAGTCAACATTTTCTTGTAGAATTTGACATTCAGTTGAAGAATCATTTGTCTCATAGCTTGTTTACATATTCAATTTGTAATCTTGAAATCGAAGTTCGATTTGTTCAATTACAACAATAGATGATAGTGGTTGCCCAATCAGAACTCCAAATTTGAGTGAGATTCCCTTTGATCAAAGCAAAGGATGCTGAATTTTCTTGATAATCTTACTTGAGAATCTGAATATGGCCATGCAAAATTATGAAAGGAATAAATGCAAGAAAGAAAAGGAAGACGACGGAAAACTGATGACAGTCCGTACAAACTGTTCACCACAACCACAATTATGAAGCAAATTATGAGATGATGTATCAATAAGTTGATATCAAAGGGTGCATGCAGAAACAATACTTTCGTGAAATGTCTGGTTTCTTATCATACCCATTGCGTGCCCTGTAGGCACTGGACCTGGTGCTGTGAGTCTTTGCAGACCCTTTGTCGATACTGATTCTAAAATGGTAGCAGACGGATGGAAGAAGCAACCAAAAAAGGGGACGCTTTCTTTATTAGAGTGCTAGGACAGCCAGACACTCACTAACGCAGCCATTCTAATCTTACGCGAATAATAATACTCGCTATTTGACGCTGTGAGTAAGAGCAAATATTTTGACACCCTTCAGGTTTATCGAATTAATTACTTGCTCCTCTTGAATTTATCAAGCGAATCATTTATACATTTTGATTACTTTTTAGTATGAAACAATATGTGTGATACCGATTTTTCGAGCTTTCTTTTGGAACTACCAGTCAAAACATTGTCCATCAGGTTTCTATGCTAGCCAAAATTTTGATGATGACTCTCACAACACTAGCCACACCCCTGCAGCCCAGGGAGTCAAGTACTGATTGAAAACAATATTTGAACTGTTGTAGACTATTTTCTTCAGAACTGACTAAACCAACAAATAAATCAACCATTCAAAAAAGCATGCTGACACCAACACTGTTCTCAATTAAGCTCGACATACATTCATTGACATACTAGTTAACAGACTTCAAATGAAAGCCAACTTGTTCTTTGATTTGGCACACTAACTCTGGTGTGAGATGTATTCAGCAGTATTTGTTTCTCACACCTTATCCAGCTGTATCCTTGAATTTTTTTAAGGCTGACTGTATCACAGACATAAATCATATCTGGTCCAGAGATTGGGCACATTATTTTGTTTCCTAAATCTATGTGTTCTTCTAGGTAACTTGGTCTGAATCAATGTCACTCACTCACCACTATACCTCATGAAAATAGCAGAGACACTTGCCACTCACCTGTCTTCTTGGTCAGCCATTGTAAATGTGTTGCTATGGAATCAACTAGTGGCTGATTGTCCAATCATAAGAGCGGACTGTTTTGACAAGCGAATTAATCTAGAGTAACTATTCAGTGCGGGCTG
Organism: Membranipora membranacea; assembly: GCA_914767715.1. NCBI lineage: Eukaryota > Metazoa > Bryozoa > Gymnolaemata > Cheilostomatida > Membraniporidae > Membranipora > Membranipora membranacea. The sequence goes on along the minus strand of OU612065.1, from coordinate 12,475,918 downwards.
TAAATAACATTGAGCAAAACAGTTTTTGTAATTAATGAGGAGACAACTCTCTCTCTTCAGATAATGCAAAATATAATCAAACAAATCTCTGCTAGAAGCTGAATGAAAATATTTGATAAATCGAGGCAGTATCATTACTTCACACTTAACAGCCTGCTTCTGTTGAAGATGTTATCAAGGTTACAACATACTAGATACCATGAGTCAAGTGCCAAGCCATTTCGGGGTCTTCTCTGGTACTACCTCCTCGTGGCCAGCCCCAGCAGCTTAAAATCTTCCTATACTGATGGGCATCCCTTTCCTTTACTTCTAGCCCTCAGTGACTTTTGTCATTCTCGGGTTGAGTTTTCGCTGTTGCACAGCCAGGAAGGCCGTCGAAACTTCAATATTTCACTGAAACAATGGCCACTTAACCAGCGCACACGGGTTTGCTTTCCTATCATCTCATCATCATATATATGTATACACTTTCTATCATCAGTTCAAAGCCACAATTGTTAAAGTATGCGCCAGCCCTTCATACCATAATATAATACTGATAATTCGGGATGTAGAGAACTAGGTGGAGAGCATGGCTTAGAATTGTTTCCATGCCTGATGCTAAAAAGTTTTAATAACTTGTACTGTATTTTTTATATTTAAAGTGACAAACATTATGGTAAAAAAAATTATTCTAATTATAATAATGAATAGTCATATGTCAGATCCTTGAAAAGTGAGGCGTGTGATTGATAACTATGTAATGCAAGAGAATTCTAAACATCATCTGGCAGTCAACTAAGGTAAAAAAGATATTCAAACTGACTGTCAAATTACCATAGGCATATATGTCTGTAACAAACATACAGTTGGTAAGGTCAAATCTAGCAGAAAACACAGGGAACAGATCATCAACAGTAAAATTCAGGTAAATGGTGTTTTTGGCATCTGGTGATATAAAAGTGATACAAGTAAATCAGATATGTAAGCAAAGTGAGCAAAATGATTCGGTACAAAAAACTTGTGGGAATGGTTTCTATTTATAGATTATGGTAAATATACTGGTCTATTTAAATTAAAGTGTTGGTATGTATGCCCTCATATTAGTTTATGTTATGTAATGTGCATGGATATGTGCAACAGGTCAGAACCAGCAACTGGTTATGCCACCATGATTAAATTTCTTAAAATGTCATAATTCGTAATTAAATAAAATTGGGCCTGTTGCTTGCGGCAATTAGAGTTATAGTTATAGCAGATTCAGTGAGTGGAGCACCATAAGAAGAACTCATAGAGAAAATGAAGATTATAAATCCTCTTCATCATCGCTGTGATTAATAAGTAATGAACGCTCGCTATCCTTCTTCTTGGATTTCTTTATGTTGGCTGCACTGTGCAGAGGATTTGCGAAATTGGATGTCTGAAATGAGAGATGGTCATTATATTCAAACAATAATCACTACAACTTCGGCAAAGAGCATCCGTTACACAATTTATTCTTATATCACTTGGGCAAGAGAAAGCAACCGAAATGTGCTTATTATTTTAACGAAATGAAGATTTCAGTTTGTTGATTGCAGTTCCCTCTATGATAACAATCAGACAGAACTTTTGTATCACTTTGTTAATTGGTTTCTGTTTTGGCTCTGATGAACTTCTAACAGCTGGTTGGCAGAATGCTCAGTCAGACCAGAAGTGAAACTGATTGGGCAAATCATATTACAATTTTTGTGCAAGCACTCTCAAAACGGAGATCCCGAATCTACTCGGATTTGCCCAGAATTAATTCCCCCAGATTTTAGGCCAATCATACTCTGCCCGCTCCAGTTTGATCAGTAAATGACAGCTGAGGTAGTACCTACCACCTCTGCTGATACAACTAAAAGACCACTGGCAATATAAGATTTCCGCTTGGGTCGCTCATTTGGATCTTTTTTTTTCACAAGCAGTGCATAAGCAATTCAATATCCATCACCATCACTGAACATGTGGAGAAATTATAGGCTTACATTGGTAGTAGAATAGACAGAGAAATTATCATCTTCAGGTTCAAGTTCATCTTCTTCATCCATATTTTTCATGTACATGGGATTAGAGACATGCATGGTGCCATCATCTCTATCTTCTGTCAGGCGCAGATGCTCAAAAAGCATCCTCCTGTAAAATTTATCATGATCATTTAAGGATTCTTAACATTAGTTACGCTACCAAAGAACCGAGCTCCTATATAAACTTTGCGGCACTCAGAATTGATGTCACAAATATTTAAGACATTAGGGCCAGACTCAACAACAAGGGTTTAAAATCCTGTTTTGTGAAAATCATAATCATGGTCTTATCACAATTCAATTTCTGATAAAAAAAATAGGGTCAGATCATTGGCCAAAGGCTGCCGTAGCACAAAAATATACACAAAACAGCACTCTATTTACACATATGGTACAACAGCCTAGTTGTCAGTGAACCACAGTTGAAGTCAAGATCTTTGTTTGACCTTCGCCAGCTGTGACCATCCAAGTCACCTCCTAGGCTACATGAGAGATAAAAGAAGTCATTGGTAAAATTACAGATTCGGACCTACCTGCGTTGACGCTTTCTGATTACAACCAGAACTATCACTAATACTGTTAATATCACAATCACAATTGCTCCAATTATAGCTCCGATGACGCCTAAAATTCACGAGAATATTCACTAAAATGTGTGTCCAAAATCATGACTGTTTCTGTTCCACTCTTCTTTACAAGTTCCAATCCATGACATATGTGAAATGCAATTCGGTTTTGACTTCTCTTTTAAATGTAATATTAGGGACATGAAGATATGCATACATACCTGGTTTAAGAGGATTGGTTGCAGGTTGGTTTGTAGCTACCTCAACTCTTGACTCGCATCTCTCCCCTGTCCATTTACTTGTACAGCTAAAAAGAATGTATAAGGTAATTTATGGATCAAAATTTAGATAACAATTTTCAACTGCCAAGTGCATGTTAGCCCTCTGGTCACTTGGTATTTACTGGCTACAAATCCATTGGTGCATTTTTTGTATTTTTTGCTTTTTTTGATGAGATAATATTAGTCCTCGTGAAATGGAGAAAGTATGACATACCTGCAACTCGAGCACATATTCTCATCAGGCTGACAATCTACACAAGTGCCTCCGTTGAAACAGTAGTTGTCACATTTGCTGATTCTTGACGTACAACTATCATCTCCTTCTGGACAAACACACTGAGTAGTGTTGTCGGGTTGCAGTTTGCACACTTTGCCACCGTTACATGGAGTCTTACATGTTAGCTGACAATTTACTCCTGTGTGATTAGCTGTGCAATCACATGTGGCTGGTTGAGTTTCAGAATCTACAGCTACAAAAATAAAATAGTTGCACATAATGTAAATAATAATAATAATAATAATAATATTTTCAGTCATTGCATCTAACAATAAAATAAAAATAAATAGTTGTAACAAAGTTCCCAAATTTGAAACGATATTAAAAAAACAACAGAAAGCCTCAAAACTTAATGTTGTTTTGGTAAGGTTGGACACTTTGATCAAGGATATCAGGTGTGGGGTTATACTAGCCTCATCTCAAAGGCACTTTTTTGTTTTGGAGCCTTTGAAATGAGGCTAGGGTTCATTTATTGGTGACACATAATGTGAGTATGTGCATGTCTATATATCATAACAAGGAATGTATCTGGTAGTTACTTTCACTTATATATGAATAGAATAGCAGACCACTTGTGTTTGATAAGTCTCAGGCCTAGATTTCAATTTATAGTTGTAGTGAATACAAATGGCGGAATATAAGGTCAAGCTCATGAATAAATCTCAACTCAACTTACGATTTTCCACGCATTTACCCTCATTCTGGCAATAGGTAGCATTGCACTTCGTACGAAGCTCACAATGCTTCCCGCTGAAGTATTTCATACAGTGACAGTGAGGTTTCTTGACACCATTAGAATCTTCATTAGCATAGCAGGTACCTGTCAAGTGTAAAGAATTTCATGTAGATGGTTATATAATATTTTGCACTTTTTCCTTTGATCTATGCAGTAGTCGTACAAAACAGGTTTTTTATCAAGAGGTCATAGTTTCAGCTTCAGCAACAGACTACCTTGCTTGCTATATTCCTTGCTGATTGTGGTTTTTGCTTACCTCCGTTGAAGCAGAAGTCATGACAGACACTCTCTTGGCAGCGAGATTCTGGGCTGAAGTTACCGATATTACACTCACATTGAGGCCTGTTATTTACTACAGAACACCGTCCATAGTTACCACAATGCGTCACACGGTTACCAATTACACAGAGCTGGCAGTCCTGCCCTAAAAACAGCAACAAGTGGGATTAGAACGATAATAATGAAAAATCAATTTCCATCCTCAAATAATAAACAGACAGAAGTACGAAGCATTACCAGTGTTGCAGGCAGCTCTTCTGGGCATTTATTTGGCTGTAGCAAGATCTTTGCGTCGTTTCTCACTGGAGCTACCATACTGTCATCTGCATTCCTAGAGCCATAAAGAAGTCCAGTTGACAAATTAGCCTCAACAAAATAGATTGTATCCTACAATGCTGCATGTCACTCACCTGCATAGTTAGTAGAACACTGACAGTTATATTCTTCCTCGTTGTCAGCCTTTTGACAGTTGATCACTCTATCACTACCACACTTTTGGGTACAGGGATCAGAGTATTGTTCTTCACAATTGTCACCATGATAGTTACCCTTACATCTACAACAGCGAGACCTCAGTCATATCCATAACACAACTTACTATGGCGTTGAATTCAGAAAGGCATGTATTAGTATAAATATATGCATAATAAAAGCACAATAATCTATTCATATCTTTTTATCAGACAAAGAATACATATTCATTCAACACTGGGCACAAAAATTGTAAACTTACACACAATAGGGCAGGCCACCGTCGTCTACTATACATGTACCATTATTCTGGCACTGGAATCCCTCACACCGGAACCTATCACATCTCTCGCCTGTTAGATAACCAGGACACCTGCAAAATTGTAAGCTCAAATTTGAAAAGTTAAAGGATAATGAGCAATATACATCATTTATAATTGTGAGTTCATCATTTAATAAAAAAACTTATACCAGAATTTAACTCAATGAAGAGCAGATTATGGTAAGACATGTGCGACACTTACTTGCAGTAAGGCTGGTTGTTGATGACTTCACATTCTGATCTTGGGTCACAGTAATCTTTGCACATGTGTAACTCACATCTCTCACCACCGTAACTAGGGGGGCACCTATACAGAAACGAAAATCAAGATAAAAGTAAATGTCTATAATCAATCTCCCATCTAAAAGCTTACGTCTCTTATCTTCTAATATTTATGTCAATAAGTTTCAATATAAGCTACTGTGACACTGTGACACTGTGATGTTGTGATACTGTCTTTAGAGATATATTTCTGAAAGAAACTCACATATAAACTACATGGAGATAAAGAGATAAAGAGAACTTACTGGCATCTGACAGGTTCATCAGGATTATTGAGACATGTACCATTGTTTATACACGGACAGTATCTGCAGTCTGACTCATTAAATCTGACCCAGTTATTGGCACACATACAGCTGCATCTATTATTGCCCTCGTGGTACGTCTCTGTCATGATAGCATTAGTGCCACACTTACAAACTGGTGGGTCTACAACAATATTAAGTCATTCATTATCAGCGCCATGAGAGAAATATTATTGGTTGATATAATTATGTGATACCCATTATTGGAGGCATAACTTTCGGCCAATGTTCTTTATTCCTACCTTTGCTGTTATTTAACTACACTGTTGGTATTTAATTGTGTCTGAGGCTTAATAGTTTTCTGTCTCAGGTGAATAAACTGTGCCATTTATTCCAAACATTTAGTACAAATTGCTTTAGTTGAGCTCCGAGCTCGAGCTTGGTCTAGGATAAAAAGCCGTCACAAGACAACTTTCCAGCAGTTCAACAAAGCAGGTAGTTTAGACTTTTCAGCTAAGATAGAGTTCTTTTAATTTTTTAACTTGAGGTATGTCAGATACCTTTGCGTTGAATCAGTTTAGCAGGATGAACAACTACTAAGTCACCAGCATGGAGTACTTGACTATTGAATAGCGATGTAATATTAGTGTCGTGTGAGGAGTTGTGTAGACCAGCAAACTTATCCAACGTCACCACCTTACTGCGATCCAGTGATGTAATGAACAGTTCTCTACCAAATATATCTATCTTATTTGGCTGCATATCGCCGGCTACAGAACAGAGTGAAGAATGGTATTACGCCAAAATACATAAAATAAACTCAAACATGAGTTACATTACATTGCACCTTTCAGCAGTATCAATGATAATCAAAGCAAAGATTATAAATACTCATTGATCATTGATCAAAGTAAACAAAAAAGGAAAACTCATATAACTTATATCACTAGGCTGATCTGAAATCAAACGGGATTATTGATACATCTGGAAGATCGCACACACACATTACTAACCTGCGAATGTGTGCACTGTTCTGATGTCATCACCATCGACAGTCATACTGGATACAGTTCTATGTTTACTATCAGTCCAGTACAGTCTTTTATTAACGATGTCAACCACAATATCACTCGGCCATTCAAGCTGATCTGTGAGCATACGAATATCTCCTCCATCTAAATCTGCAGACCAAATCCTCGACCTAACACAGCACTCTGTCCAGAATATTCGGTTGCTACGTTATAAAACATAAAAAAGCTCATTAATAAATTGGATAGTTTGGTGCATATAACATGCAGAATGAAACAGCCATAGCGAATGGACTGTTGGCTGTCATCATTGTTTTGCTGACAAAGTTCTATCTTTCTATGCCTCAGTTCCTCACAAAAGTAAAGAGCTGATGAAGATAATAGTCTATATACCTGTAAGTGGGATCTATGGTGATAGATTTAGGGCTGATATGCCTTATGTTTAGACCAGGCTGACGTGCCATAGACTGAGGACTAACAACAGTTGCCTCTAATCCTGATGCTATTTGTAATAGAGTAATGGTGGCAGCAGATGAATCAACCCAATACAGCGTCTTGTGCACCCAGTCAAAGGCTATAGAGCTCGGATTTCCAAGATCAGATTTCTAAAAGATAGAAACATAATATAGGAGAGTCTTCAAGGAGAGTGAAATTTAAAAGAAGCAAATCACCTAAGTTGTGTCAAATGTACTGATGCTGTTTGAAATTTCCCTTGTTCCACATGCATTTCCATATTTCCGGACTTACAAGGACTTGAGCAGGCTGCAGGGCTCCAGTACTTGTCGCTGTTGATAGCTGTTTAAACGGCAGAGGGACAGTTGGAGTGCCTGTCACACCCCTTTTTCGCCTGTCATTTTTCTGTAGAGACGTCATGTTGGTTTTAAGTATAGACTTTTTGTGATAGCTTAGTATATACGCTGTCCACTGATTGCTGGTAGTGTCTATGGATATTGAGTCAATCCTGGAGGTCTCATTGAAATAGTAAACATGAGTAGATTGTCGATCATCATCTCTTTTCCTTAGCTCAACAGATCGCAGGGTATAGCCCTCCGCCAACAATAAGTAAGCAGGGTCTGAAATATAAGAACCAAACTCTATATACTTTGCTCCTGCCATTCAATAACAGTGAGGTATCCTTATATAAAGTGAGATTGGGAGTCAAGTTTTTAAAAAGCTTTAGATATGTGGGGAAAACCCAGACATTTCCACAAAACTTATGGAAAAAAGCATTCATCAAGCATCCAGTTGGTACAGTGAAAATTGCCTTGTTCTAAACAGCGGTAAAACGGATGTCATGACCATTTCTAATAAACGTAACATCAAACCTCCGGAACTTAAATTTAATAATCTCATTTTCAAACAATCTGACAAAATTAAGTACTTAGGTGTGATTCTTGATAACAAATTAAATTTTAAATCTCATACCAGTAAACTTAAACAAAAACTTTATCCAATAGTCACCAACTTTCAACGTAATAGAAAATTCCTGACACCTAAATTAGCTAAGCTTTGGTACATTGGACTTATACGTTCGAATCTGGAATACAGCTCTCCTGTTTTATTTACCACAAACGACTATGTCAAAAAAGAATTTTTAAAAATTGAGAATAGATGTTTGAAAATTATAGACTATAACAGTTCTAAAGATAATACTCGAAAGACCTACAACATCCCTGTTTTAACTTTGCGTTTCGAATATTTGTATCTGCTGACGTTTTATAAAATTGTTAATAGTTTAGTCCCAATAATTGATACCAATCTGCTCCCCGAGAAATTAACTAGTGAAACTCGGCTTGCTAAAAGTTCTGGGTTTAGACTATCCAAGGAAAATTTTAGATTTGCTTTAGCTAATTTCGGTGCTCAGAAGTTTAACGAATTACCCAATCATGTTAAGCTGAGTCAATCCCTTGCTACATTCAAAAATGCCACTCGGAGCCACGTCCTCAAACTTCTCAATTAATGAGTCAGTTCTTATCATTTCATTTTAGCCTACTGCTACATTGTTCTAACTTTTCTTTTCTAGCTATTGTGTATCAACTTGTGTAATGTTTTACTGCTAATTAATGCCTGCGTGTACGTTGTAATTTTACCTGTCATTGTTCTTGATTTTTAGTTACATGTCTTTTTAATTCTACACCATATTTTTATCAATTTTTCTGTTTTCTGGGTACAAGTCCTAAGGACTTATTCTTCTCCGGAATAAACATGGAATATATATATATAATTTGATAGCAAACATGCATATAATAATATGTATTCGTAGAGAGTGATGTCTGATCGAACATAAAAGTCTTTAGACTGAGCTGAAAAATCTTATTACCTGAGCTCTTGAGGACACAGTCATGTTTGGATCCTGGTCTGTTTGAGTTTACAAGAGAGTATCCATCCTGACATTCACAGCTATATCCGCCATCTTCATTGTTACAGAGCTGTGAGCAGGTACCATACTCAAGACACTCATTCTTATCTACAAGATAATTATGTTCAAGTGAGTTCATTGTCAATGGAAGAAAAACCATCACCATAAAACAGATGGTAATTTAAAGTTCCTTCAAATGCACTCACTCTTGATGTTCACTTGCTATATAGAATCATTTAATTGGGCAGATAGTCATTGTCAAAAAAGGAAGAAGTTGTCTTCCTGAACATTTGGCACAGATTTTGTTTCAAAGATCAAGATGGAAATATGGTGGTTAAAAACATGTAAATTAGAATAAGAGATTAGGATTTATTATGATTCATCCACAATATCACACTCACCCTCACAGAGCATACAGTAGTCTCTGGCATATTTCAGGTTGATCTGGTAACCTCTCTCACAGCTAAGTTTGACGAGAGATGTAGCATTCTTCTGCTCCTCACATTTTACCTGGTTAGTGCACCGATCTACACGAGGCTGCCTTGATCTCATAAATGACCGGATAAAGTACATAGTCGATCTCACATTAGTGCAGGCTCCTATGGATCGTCCTACCATTTAAAATTACAATTGCATCAAAAACACGTAGACATCAGTGTATGCCAGGTGTAAATGTCACTAAATTATCAATGCGACAAGTCATCAAATTCACTGTTCAGCTGGACCCAGGTCAGGTCAGGTAATGCATAAGTAGGAGTAAAATAACTATTTATGGTCAAGAGATGATTTTGACCCACTTGTTCATTGATAGGACTGGCTTACGAGTGACAAAAACATTAAGTATAAAATGATTTCAAGGACACATCTTAGATTTTAGGCCATCTCATTCCCATTTAATGATAGGAGAAGGCAGTTTGAGCACTTTCCATATGTGAAAATGCACATATTACATGGTACATATTCATAGCGGAATAGATTTTTTGTTTATACCAACTTATTGATGAACAGAATTTTCATTACAGACTCCTTCGCAGGTAAGCTTCTTCAAGTTTACTTTAGGATAAAGCATAGACTTAATATGCTCCCGGGAGTAAATTAAGTCTATGGGATTAAGTGAGATTGCATGAATCGTCATCATTGGATGGTGGATACTCACTGCAAACGAAATCATTGTTCTGTTCATCATTAGAGATTTTGGTTTCACAGCCATCATTTTTGTCGAGACACTGAGAGTTGTAGAAAGCCTTTGATAGGTATGGACAATCCACCTTTCCATCACAAACCTTACTCTCATCGATACACACTCCTACAGGTGTAAACGAAAAAAAGTAAGTGTTAAGTACGGCTGTCATACACAAAACACAATGTTCATACAAATTATCAGTCAGGGTAGTCACCTATATGATTGATTTTAGATGGTTCCCAAATTTGTGAGGGGTGAAAATTTTAATGTTGTTTTCTGGTTGAGTGAGGCATTTTTCAAGAATAAATTGACATGTTTTCATTTGACAGCCTGAATATCGCAAACAGCACCAATGAATTATGTGACAATGATACAATCTTCACATGATGATATAGTTTTGACAGTCACGCTTACCATCATTGGGACACTTGAACTTGCCCGGCCCACAGCCTCGCTCCTTACAGTTCTTAACGTTCTCATCAGAGTTATCTCCACAATCATCATTTGTATCACAGAGAAGGGATACTGGGATGCATTTACTATTACCACATCTGAATCTATCTGGCAGGCATGTATTATTCCCTGTTGAAAATTTCAAACAAATATTATCATTCATGCTTCCAATTGTTTATGTATGAGCAAACACACAAAGACTCAAGAACGTTATAGCAGATATTGTCTTTATAACGCTGAAAAACAAGGCCAGACTTAGCCAGTAGCCACAATAATAGTTGCAAAAAATGTATATGAATGGAGGAGAGCAAGCAAGAATTTGATGACTACATGTATGATGATTTCCTAATTTACAAGCTTTACCAACAAAACTCTAGTTATAACAATACTTACTGCAGAGAAGTGGTGTCTCGTCTGAGCTGTCACCGCAGTCACTCTGTGCATCACATATAAATGTAGATGGTATACATAAACCACTGTTACGACACTGGAACTCTCCACTGCTGCAATTTCGCTCTGCAAAATATGGGGGTGATGTCATCAACTTAATAGCTTTTTGAAAACTGAGTCTAAGACTTGCTTTTCCGAGGTCCATTTGATCATTTTGTCCGTTTTGTGATTAAAGTTGACAATTTTTTGGAACATTTTTATGACTTCAATTGCACGATAACTTCTATTACAATATCTTATTATTAGAATGGTTTGGTGGATGATAATGATGATAAATGAAATGTCAATAGATTGAGAAGATAAAAATATTCATAGATCTCGAGTAAGAGTTGCCTCACATACTTGTACAGTTTATCTCATCACTTTGATCCTGACAGTCGGCAGTGTTATCACATTTCCACTCTAATGGTATACATAAACCAGAGCCACCACATTTAAACTTTCCATCTCCACAATCACCTAAAACAAAATAACGATATCTGTAAAGTCTTGTAACCAAGTGAGAAATTAAGACATGAATCTGGCTGAACAGGGACTTCAGTTTGTGTGGGGAGAAAATCAGATTCCAAAATAACATTGGAATATTCTAGGCTTGTATGTTGAAAGGTGTTAAATATTGAAGTCATAAATATATAAATATATGAATTGACAAATAAATCAGGTATTTTATGTTTAGGGTTGTGATGTACTCACAGTCTTTTTCATCAGATCCATCAGAGCAATGAGGAATTCCGTCACATCTCTGAGATGTGTGTATGCATTTACCATCTGTCTTACATTTAACCTCACTCTCAGAGCATTCACGTGGAGCTGAAATATCGATAGCATAATAACTATGGTACGTTGCTGTTATTAAACATTGCAGGTTGACCTAACAATCATCAATGAAGTCTTTCAAAAACTATCAGGCATTCCAGCATTAGAAACAGGCAATGCATTGTTTATCTTCAAAGACTAAAGATCAATATATGGTCAAAAATAAATCATTAATATGATCGCATGACATATTACATGGTTGCAACATTATACAGCAAAAAGCGATATTTACGACCATCTTCAGTTTTTGATTTACTTGACTTATGACTTACTGCAGTTAAGTTCATCAGAGCCATCTCTACAATCGTTCTCATAATCACAGAGCCAGCGATTAGGTATACACCTCTTATCTCCACACTGGTGATATTTATCAGGACATGAAGCCTCAACTATAGATAGAAACTAATGTGTTACAACAGAGTGAACCAACACCAAGATCTACAGATTATTATCAAGTCAGGACATGCTCGATGTTGACAGCAAAAAAGTTCCCAACATATCATCATATATAACAAGCAACCTTTACTAGACTGAATCATAAAGGTCTATGTGTAGGTGTTACAGGAGGTAGGTCAGTATTATTGGCCTGTCTTAAGATGCTGGTAGATATGTCACCTACAGTATGTCCAGTATGTCCAGTATGTCCAGTATGTACAGTATGTACGGAATGTACAATATGTACAATATGTACAGTATGTACAGTATGTACAGATGAAAACTTACAGCATTTGGCTGGATCCTCATCCTGACCACCACCATGACAATCCTCGTCACCATCACACAGCCATGACTTAGGTATACATTGGCCTGTGTTATTACACGATACGTAATCTACAACAAGAATACATATAGTTGATATCCACTGAATGAGTGTGGATGTTTTCTGCAGAGTTCATTGTCTACTAGAAATTAACAAATGAACCCATTGCTTCAACAAGCAACAATCCAACAATCTCATAGAATGTAAAATTGAGTGACAAAAACAAAGGTATGTATCAATACTTGTAAAAAGTCGTAATTTCAGTCCTAGTTGCCAAATTGAGTTGTTCTGGGGCTCATTTTGAAGATTATAAGCTGGAGCAGTTCCTCTGATTATTTTAACCTTTAATTCATGGATCACAGTACATGTGACACCAATCTGGGTGCCAGTAACAATTTACACAATATATCGACTATAATGTATTCAGGAGCCATACCTGTTTTACACTGAACATTGGAGACACAACTAGATGATGATTCGTCACTGCCGTCCTGACAATCTGGCTCACCATCACAGTGGAACACATAAGGTATACACTGACTAGTGTTAACACACTTAAACTCTGAGGGTGAACATGTCACCTCCACATCAGCTAAAATACAAGAGAACAATAATATTGACTTATTTTATAAGATTGTCATATTTTTGTATCTCTTGTTGTCTCCTGTATACGTAATTTTTTGTGTTATTGGGTTGAATTGCTTGAAATAGGGTATAGGCATGAATGTTTGGATCCACATTTGTTTTCCACTGTGAAAATTATAAAGCTGGCCAAATTGACTTTGTGTTTGAGACGATGCAACTTGGCATTTGTTGTCAGCTCCAGACAATCGATGAATACGCTGAATTTTATTCGCAGGTTTTCATGAGTCATGGCCACATGCTGAAAAAGTCAAATGCGTATTTTTTTAACCGATAATTTAGCAAGATGTGTACTTACCACACATTGAACGAGTGAAGTTGTCACAAGCCACTGAGTCGATATGATCACAGATATTTTCAGCTTGTATACATATAGTTGAAGTACTGTTGTGACATTTATATGATCCTTCCAGACAATTATACTGCCTGCAATGGCTCATCAGCTACAAAATACATATGTGGTTCATGAAAATATAGTACAGCCAGGGGAAACATGGGTAAGATAATATTTGTGTTTAAACCTAAATAGATTTTTAAATTCAGTCAACGGTCAAATTGCAAAAAAATGGCATAAAAATCTTTTCATCAGACTAAAAACATGTACAAATATCATAAAAGTCTCACCAGTTCATCATCCTGGTGAGGACAGTCAATCATGCCATCACAGATCTGTTTAGCTTCAATGCACAGAGGCTGTGTAGCATTAGCTCCAGCGCAGGACATCTGGAATGGCGGGCAAGCCGAGTATCTGCCCTCACAATTCGTCTCATCAGAACCATCATCACAGTCTTGGTGGTTATCACAGCGTTGAGTAAAGTGAATACATTGATATTCATCTAGGCACTGAAAGTGTGAGCTGTAAAAAATTGAAAACCACCATGTAACCTACATAGAATTAATAACCAGCAAAGACCAAAAACCAAGATACTTAAATACATTTTAGTTTGTCACACAAAAAGGGATGAAAAATAATATTAAATCCTAGCGCTGTGATACAACCAAAATCATCAACGAGAATTCACATAAAAACTTGTTTATAGTCAATTTATACGAGTGATGATAACACTTGCAACATGTGATTGAGGTCAGCACAACTTACTACAAAGGGCACTCAGACACACATGTACGATTGTCAATGGTGGATAGTTGGAAGTAATCGGGGCATGCACACTCAGCATCTAGAGTTCCAGCTTGTCCGGGCTTTAGAAGACATAACCCCTCACAGTGTAGTAGATCACAAGGGTTGTCAAACTTATACACCTGGTTCAACTCGTGTACAATTCTCAGCTCTAAAATGAGGATGAATCATAAAAAAAACTTTATTATCTATTCTCTATTAAATGTATCACTTCATGATCGTAACATGCACTATGTGGCTATTACTTAACAAACACAGGGCACTTCAAGTGTTCCGTGGGTAAACAGCTGCATACTTTAGGGTACAACAAAAATAAAACATTATTGTATCATTTTTGACTGCAGATTTTAACAGCTGTGTCCCGATGAGTAAATAGCATACCCATAGGCCTGTGTATTAGTTCAGCCAGTGTGATCATGTTATCCCCAGTAAACTTATGTGCCTTGTGTATTTGTTTATTCTCCCAATCTGACCAGTACACCATGTCCTCGAAGATGGCCAGAGAGAATATATGAGACACGGCGTGGTTCATTATTATCTTCCTATTCGTTCCATCGAGGTTAGCCATGGCAATGTAGTCCAGCTTAGCATCACCAAAGAACAACTTGTCTGCATAGATGTCTACAGCTAAAGCATTCGGCCAGCCTGGAATTGTATAAAATTGAGAATTTTGGCATGAGATACTGTGGAAAGCCAAGATAAAGTTTTTGGAAGATGCAATTAATGACCTAGGCTAACATTGGTCTATCACCCATGGCGTAGATGTATCCATGCAGCTCACCATAGATTGTTACTCAGATTTCAACTATGGCAAGAATCTGTGTACACCGATTATATTATTTACTCTTAATGATATTGATAACTGGTAATGTTGTGATATTGATAAAGCTCTCATGTGATAATAACCTACACATTGGAATGTCAAAAAATGTATATTTCCACAGACACAAGTTTGAAACTTTTCGACACAATCAAACAACTTCAAGATAGGTTACACAAAGTTTGCGGTGGCTTGCTACCCACCTATGCTTCCATTGATAATGTGTCGGTGATTTGAGCCATCCATTCCCATTCTACCAATGTGAGCTCCCTGCCCCCAGTCTGTGTAGAACAAATATCCCTTGGCAGGATGAAGCTGTAAGGCTCTCGGTTCCTTGACACCTCTCATTAAAACCTTCCTATGTTTACCGTCTAACCGCGACACTTCTATAGTATTCAGGATATTGTCACTCCAGTAAAGGTTTCCACCAACCCAGTCCACAGCCAGCCCATCGGGATGTTTAGTTGTAACAGAATGGAGCACCTAAAGGGAGTGGATTGTTGACTGTGTAGTGACTAGTCATGCAATATCAAACCAAGCTGTGTCAGTGTTCAGTATTGCAAACATATCAGACCTAGAAATGTGGGTTACAGTGATGGCTTGTTGAAACTGATTACTTGTTACTCAATGCTACAAGTATGGAGCGCTTTGTGTATTTTAAATTCACATAGGGACTTGCAATTCTGTTTCTCAAGCCTATCTGAGATAGAGATTAACAGTAGATAAGTGGGTCTGACCTCTTTATTTGATCCATTGAAGGACATTCTTGATATTTCATGCTTATCATCAGTCACATCAGTCCAGTAGAGCATCTGATTGCTCCAGTCATAGTCGAGGCCGACTGCGTTAGTCATACTCTGGTCTACCAGGGTCTGCTTAGATCTGTTTGAAGGTGGATAAGTGTGCAGGGTCAGATTTCTGATGTAATACCTGTTTGCCACCAGAAGGTACGCATGACCTACAAGTAAAAAATTGTTAATCTTAGACTCCATATAACCACAAAGAAGAAGTCCAGAGATTTATTGGACCAACGTCTGCAGCAGAAACTTTCCAAAGCTGTCATCTGATAACATGAGCTTTAGTCAGCTTTAGCAAGTCAGTATAAAAACTATTATATAATAATTATATCAGTGCTTGAATAGCAGCTATCAAACACAGCTATCAAACACAGCTATCAAACACAGCTATCAAACACAGCTATCAAACACAGCTATCAAACACAGCTATCAAACACAGCTATCAAACACAGCTATCAAACACAGCTATCAAACACAGCTATCAAACACAGCTATCAAACACAGCTATCAAACACAGCTATCAAACACAGCTATCAAACACAGCTATCAAACACAGCTATCAAACACAGCTATCAAACACAGCTATCAAACACAGCGTCACCTACCTGTAATTGGTTTACATGTTTTCTTATCGAGGGCGAGGGTGTAGTTAGAGGCACAGCTGCAGGCGTAAGTACCCCTTAGATTAGTACATCTCTGTGAGCAGGGAGTCGTCTCCTCACATTCATTAATATCATCACAGCTACGAGCGTGCTGTGTCAGGCTGTAATATCTGTCCTGTGCTAGTCTGCCACCAGAGAGAATAAACGACATATCAATATACATCACTTATAGGAACTAAATAGTCTGTTCACAGGAAATAGTTAACATTTCAATATACATTACTTATTAAAACTATATAATGAGACGAGGTATTCATTCCAATGATAATAAATAACCTGATCAATTATTCGGCAGCAGCATATATATAAGATTTTACATTAATTTCACCAGAGATGCCGACTCGAAATATCTAAATGAACAATAGCTCACTGTAAGCGAGTTCAGCTCATAATGAAGGCAGATGATAAACATGCACTAAGATTGAATGCGACTAACTATACCTGAAGCCTTGTTTACAGCCACAGTGAAATCCAGCTGGCTCATCAACACAAATCTGCTCACAACCACCGTTACCTTCTAAGCATTCATTCAGATCTACAACAATGAGCTATGATTATAGGTGACTAGGTGCATGCTTCTACAGTTGTGTGAACAGAAAAAGCAACAAGAGTGATGCGTAAAAACATAATAATTAACATACGTAAAGAAGACTAGGCACTGCAATAATACTACTTTGTAATAATAATGAGAGGCGCTAACATGGAAGCTCCAAACATTACATAGGAATCAGAGCACTTCGGTAGTGGGTGACATTTTACAGGATTTGATTGTCTTCTCTTTCCACATGTGAGGATAATTCCCCTTCATGGCCAAAATCAACACTGTAAGACAGGTAGTATACTAGCCCCTTGCATTTTTAGTAACCATTTTTATATGTGCACTCGTAAATTACGATGACATAAACTAATGAATGAAAAAAAAAGTCACACAGGGTTATATGATGACTTACTACAGGAGAGCTCATCCTCAGAATCAGGGCAGTCAGCCTGACCGTCACACAGGTTACTCTTATCTATACATGTGGTATCTCCACATGACCACTGGCCAGCAGGGCAGACACTGTTCACAGAGGGAGGACAGGTATCAGGTGACTCATCACTACCATCATCACAGTCTGGCCAATCATCACAGTGCCCTGATAGTGGTATACACTGTGAACTGTTAGAGCACGTGTACTGTGTGGCTTCATCACACACCCCATAAGCTGAGAGGAAGAAATAAGAACAAAGTATAGATAAGAACAGAACCTGACCACTATATCGATGATAACTGGTTGTTTGGTTTTTTCATCTTTTATGAATTTGAATTTCTTCCCGTAGAGACAAAGCTGGGGTGTCAATCGATTGAAACCAGCCAAAATCACAATCTGATCGAACTGTATACATAACTGTAAGACCAAGTGAGCAATAACTTACTTTAGTAAGCCATTGCTCATTCTAATTGAAAGAACACCCTGGGAAGTTAAAGATATGAAGACACTTACAACATCCCCGTTCATCACTGTTATCGAGACAGTCATCGTATCTATCACACTGGAATTCTCTTGGTATACAGTGGTGGTTAGCACAGGCTATCTCCTCACTACCACATGTCGGAGGGGGACAACCCAACAGAGGGTGCTCATCTGAGTGATCATGACAATCTGACTCTCCGTCACATAGGAACTGTCTGGCTACACAAGATGAGTTGTCTGCGCACAGAAACTGTAAGAGGATAAGCAAATCATAGCTAGGTCAGTAATGTCAAAGTTTAACTAACTCACAGATACAAATATTCTATCCTAAGCAAACAAAATATGAGGAAAATCAAGAGCAATTCTGTAGAAATTTTAGAAAAAGAAAAGATGATGTTACGACGAAAGCGACCATCAACATAATAAATTTACCGGCAACATGATTGGAAGAGTGCGATAAATATTCTGAATATTGTCAAAATCGTGAGTAACAACATTCCCAGTGGATATAGCATAACACTTACGTGTGTAGACGGACATATCAGGAGATGAGACTCGGGACATCCCAGTTCATCTGCAGCTCCTTCACAATCAACTCTGCCGTCACATTTCCATGTCTTAGGTACACAAGTCTGACCACACGGTATATCTCCCTCAGGGCAGTCTACAGGCTCACAATTATCCTCATCAGACCCATCTATACAATCCTGATCACCTGCACAATGAGAGGACATAATTAAACATAATCCTGCTCCAAATCCTGCATGTACTTATAGATGATTGGCTTAACTGGGCAGCTCTTCTTATTTACACCTATAAACTTGTTTGCCTTGATTTAAATGCTTTCAGGATTTTATGTAAATGAGTGGTCTACTTGAATGTTTTGCTTAGAGCGATGGAGGCTCCATGGAGACAATAGTGTTAAATTTAGAAGATAACCAGTGCAACCGGGCCATATGGATATTAAGATGAGCAGAATGAAATGTAACCCTAACAGCCTGCTTGCTAATTTACACAAAGTGCCACTTTACTTACCATCACATCGCCAGGAGCTGAGAATACACTGCTTAATGTTATTAGACTGAGAGTTCTCACCATTACATCGCCATTCTAACGGCCCACAACTCTTTGGCTAAAATGGGAGGAACTTAAGGTTAGATAATGCTGCACTGTAAAGCCTCGTCCATGAATATGAATATGAGTCAAAGGCTACTGGGTCTAGCAAGATGTTGATAAACATCTGTTTTAGCGTAATCTTCCAGACAATTGAATTGAAGGCATGTTCTAATGAAATTGAGGGTGGTTGCTACAAGAAATATTCTCATACAATAATGATGTGATGCCCTCTGGAGAAGTAACAGATGAAAGCAGGGCCATTGAGAGAGTGGATGAAAAGTTAAACCGAAGTCTTCTTTCTCCATGGCACTCGCGAAAAATCAGTCAACAAATCTTTTTATTCCCCACTTACATTTTCACAAGCATGATCATGACTAATGAAATATAATATCTCCATACCATGATATATACTTACCATATCACAATTGAGTTCATCAGAATTATCCCAACAGTCATTCCTGCCGTCACATTTCCATTCTTCTAGTATACACACTCCAGTATTGGGACATTTCACGCCATTCTTCAGTGAGCCATAAAATGTACTCTCAAACTCTGAACAGTCTACATACACTGATCCTGAGCTGTTACAATGCGGGGGTAACTCATCCGACTTATCCCAGCAATGGGGCACTCCTGCAGTACAAACATGACACATATTATCAACATTGTGCAATATTTGATACATCTGATGCGGCATGTGAGAAAAGGAGTCCGGTAATAGAAGTTGTGTACAACAAAACTTTTAAATTGCTAAATTTGTTTCATTCTAAGGGAGTTTTCAACCTGAAGAAAGGGATACTGGCAAGTATAACTTATTATGGTACCAAGATAACGATTTTTGTACCCGAAATCACTACCAACATGCTTTACATGAACAATTGTATGGTTTGATCACATATATCACAGCAATCTGTTGCTGTATAATGCTACTTATCTGCAAAATCAAATGGAAAAAACACAGAAGCATAAAAACCATGTTATATATATACTTGCCATCACAGACTTCAGCTAGTGGTATACACTGTTTGCTAGCACAGGTGAATTCAGTAGTAGAGTTACACTGAGATACATCACAACCATATATCTCATCTGTAAGGTCTCCGCAGTCATCGAATCCATTACACTTCACCTTAGTCGACACGCAGCGGTGATTAAAACATGTCAGGTAGTTATTAGGACACATTCTGGTGGCTGCAAAAAATAGATATAGGTGAGTAATAAACTTAAGGTTCACATGACAATGTCAGTTGCTTTCTTATACCAATTGTGGGAGAACAAGTAAAGCATCTCCATTATTGTATTGAGAATAGGTAATGTTAATAAAGAGGGGGTTATGACACTTGCTGTGCAGTTGTATACTAAACGGTTTCGCCTCATGGCGCAGCAATAATACAGTATAATTGAGCTTGGCGATGTCTATTTCGGGATGAATTATATGGTTTCACCTCATGGCGTAACTTACCACAGAATGCAGGGTTCTCATCAGCAGCTACACCATTCTCCACAGCACAGTGATTGACCCCGTCACATGTCAGCTCCCACGGTATACAATCACCTCCGCACGCGAACGTACCGTTACAGCCCTGAAGAGCTGGTATACAGTTTGGTACATTCTCAGGGTCTATTGTGTAACCGTCATAACAGCCACATGAGGTGTTAGTAAAGTTGTCAACGATCGTACACGTCTGTGGACAGCTGGAGGTGTAACATGGGCTGCTCTTACCTACAAATATCAGTAAAAAGTGTGAGCCGCTGAGTAGCTGTCGGACAGCTTTAGCTCTATCTTGCTATCTTCATGCATTAAATTCTTCATAACTTCGCTGTAACAGTAACACTTGACTGACTTCTGTCGCTCAACTTACAGGTAACTTTAGAAGCAATTGCTATGCCCATGGGTTGTCTTGGTAGCTTTGCCACCAGGGTCTGGTTCATGGAGCCATAGAGCTTATGAGCAACTTTCACTGATCTGTGTATCCAGTCAGTCCAGTAGAGATAGTCACCGTGTATCGCCATGGCAAATATATGCGGTGAGGCCTGGCTCATCTTAATCTACAAAGTAAAGTGAACAGACATGAAAATTAAAATTGATCTTCCTTTGACATCTTACTACAAAATGTACAAAGCAAAGAGTATGGCATAAAAAAATTACCTATGATCGGTTCAGCTTTGGAATTGTTTTCAAAGATGCATAAAGGGTCACGGCTGAGATGAACCTCATCATCCTAACCGTCATTACACAAACAAACATAATGCAGAAGCGGAGTGTCAAGCTTAGGTTTGCAATCACTTACCTGACAGTCCAGTCCGTCAAAGTCACACATTTCTATTTTATCCAGAGCAGCATCAGCCCAGAACAGTTTCTCCATCTGGTGGTCTATGGCCAGCCCGTTAGGCACCACGATGTTCTTAGTCACAATACTTTTAGGGTGAGCTCCTGATGCAAAACATCTCTGAATCGATGGGCTAGCCTCGTTCCAATTGGTCCAAAAAATGAGCCTGAAAGTAGAAATACCGTGCATTATTTCATCTTAATTTTTTCGAACCATCATTTATTAGTACGCATTTCATATGAGAAGTAGGGAGACGAAAATAAAGCAGGGTTTCATTGTTGTTCCTTTGGTGTTTCCAAAATACATAACTGATTAAATCAAAATGTTCATTTGATATATTCACAGAGTAAGGATATATCCTTACTCTGTGAATATATTTTATCTGCTTACCCTGAACACGAGTGAACAGCTATAGCTCTTGGTGCGTCTGTTGGACCCAGTCTGAGTACATAATCAGCTTTATACGGTTTAGTGTCAGCCAGTTTGATGAATTGTATACCAGGCGGGCTAGCTTTGCTGTTAGGCTTATAGGTGAAGTAAAGTCTATCATTGTCATAAGCTAAACCTTCGACAGGGTCCATGTCTAAAAAAGATCATCACAGGTTTACATACATATTTCAATCAGCGCACGATCAAACACTAATGCCCCTTAAACAGGTGAGAGCTTCCCTTATATGGTGATGTAGGAGACGTGTGAGACAACATTGAACAGGGTAAGATAATTAACATGATTGTGAAACAATAAGACCGAGAATTATTACCTGTTTTGGCATCAGGGCATCGGTCTTAGCAAATACAATCAACCAAACACTTACTAGCGATTTGACATTACATCATAATATCAGCAGTGGATACATGTTTCCAAGTTCAGCACAAAAAATTATCTGTTATTCAGGAATGATATCCATAGTACAGCACATTTGTAGACATACTTGTGAGGACATCCATGAATCCAGTTCCATTGTAGAACATGGAGCTGATAGTTTTACGCTGTATGTCACTGTAGTATATACGTTTACGATCTGTATCAGTAGCTAAAGCAATGACATTCACTGTGCGGTTCTTATCACTGAGGTCAGGATAGGGGGCGGCAGCCAGAGGATTATTGAGCGTAACGTTGTGGAACTGGATAGCGTTCACTTTGGAGAATACCAAAAAGTCAGTCACATCTACAATATACAGTAAGATATCAAAAGTGTGAAATTCCCGCATTCTCAGTGAAAGCAAAATGTTTTTTCTTTATATCTTTATTTTTCATTTGTTCCCATGGAATAACCATGAAAAAAATTCAGGGCAAAGCTAGAGGCGCCTTTAGGTTAGCGATTGTACCACTGTACACAACATCAACTGAGCAGGTCAATGACGTTCTCACAAAAACATGATAAGGATAAGGGAGGAGACTGTCTAAACTGTGAGATTTATTTCGGGTCTTAAGTGTGTTGTGTTTGTGTTAGGAAAACTAGATTCTTACCTGTACATCCCTTCTTAGTAGCATCGAGTACACCCATAGCACAGAGGCAGTGTGAAGCTGCAGTGACATCACCATTGAACAAGCAAAGGCCATCACATCCTCCGTTATCAATAGCACATGGGTTTAGGCCTGAAGAAAAATACAGCAGATAAATTCAATGTGAATGCAGGGCAGAAAGCATGACATCTTTATAATATATAGCTTGTGTTTTTAATCCTATAATTTCTTTATTCATTTACTAAAGCATGTCAGAAAGTGAACCAATCTTCAGAGATATTTAGATGAGTAGGTTCAGACCCATACCAAGGTGATCAGACTCCGCTTGGCTGGCTAGAGCCAGATCTGTGATCGAGCTAGATCCAGTAAGCAGGTTTTTAGCTGATGAGTTGCTTGTGATATCCTTCATCCAAATCTCTCCACTGCAAAATAAGTGCGTTATATAGCAAATAACCGGAAAGAAAATACTAAAAGTTATCAATTATACTAGGAGCGTGCAACATCAGGTAAAACTTGATGGACTCGATGTTGGAATTAATAGGTGTAATGTCCTCTGCTCACCTTGGAAAGATGCTAATTTAATCGCAAAATCTTTAGATAAAATATGGTGAAAAATTAATTATCTCCGAGCCCATAATAGCCATAAATCCTACCCGCTATCCCCGGGGATGACATAGTAGACTTTATTGCTGCCGACAGCAATAGAAGTACAGCTCTTATTACTGTGGTGTACTATCTGATGACTGTTATCAGATACTTTAGTAGGGCTGAGATCTCCACCTAAGTAATAAGACACTTCTCCTCCTCCAGTTAGATTCATAAAGGTGATTTGACCCAGAGTGTCACATACAAACAGTCTGCTGTTCTGCACATCCATCGCTAAGGCATTTCCACCACTAGGTAAGGCTGTGATGAGCTCACTGCGGAGATTTGTACCCAGGTGTATTCTTGATATGCCTATTGTTGACTCCAGGTAGTACAGATATCTGTGAAAAAGATCAAGGAAAAAGAGTGAATCAAAATTGGACAATATCATAATTGAAGAACCTCACTTAAATAGTAATGTTGTATAAGCGCAACTCTCTGATTTAAAGAGAGTTGCCCCCTCTTCTGTTGAAATTGGATTACTAACCGAAAATACTGGAGTATATTATTACTTCTTACCCTTTGGTTGGATGTAAAGCTATCGATTGTAATTTGTTATCTGTATGTTTGAGGATCATCCTCTGGCTGCCATCAGATCGACACACCTCTATAGTTCCAGCAAATGTGTCAATCCAATATAGATTGTCTGTGAGAACAAAAATAAGAAAATTAATAACAACAATCGAGGAAAACATAGCAAGGTCTCAAGTTGATACAAAACAAAACGAAGTTAAATTTACCAGATCAGTAAACAATGGTTGGATTCGCGGAACACAATTTATCATGCATGTCATCACATCACATCTCATGACAGTGATGAGGAGTGAGAAAACGAATTGAGAAAAACCATTGTTTTTTTATAACTAGTGTCACCCATGTCTATGCAATTACATTCTCTTTGATGCAGATGGGATAACTCTTATACCCACGGTTTATTGGATATGACATTAAATAAAGAATTTGATACCAGTGATTTCTTTTCCCTCTCAACCTATGTGAAAGAACAAATCCAATCAGAACTGTGTCCATGATAGGCCCACCCAATATAAAACCGATCAACTTCACACGATGAAGAAAAAAAGTAAGTAAAATATGTACCTCCTTGTGGGTCGATGGTGAGATCTTTAGCAGAGATTAGACCAGACACAATCGTTTTCCTCTCAGTAAGATCACGGTTTATCCTGGTTATACTATGACCGCTGTCTATCCAGTAAATATAATCATTATCTACAATGTAAAATTTAACAAGATGAGAATATAACAGCCAAGGAGTGTTTTTTGATGGTTGGATAGATGATGTACTCAACATGTAGTATGATGATACATTTCAATAAATCCAAATTTTTATTATGTTCCACAAGTCGAGAGAATTGTATTTCTTCTAGTAATAAAATTCCATACAAAATGCCAGGTAGCAACGGTTTAGTTGAACAAAGTGATTCCAAAGTGAAAACATTGCTTTGACCATACAACAACCGCTTGAACAGATTTATTTATTAATTTTCTCTAGTTCCATACCTGAATGGAAGCCACTAGGATAATGGGCTACAGAGCTAGCTTTGTAGATTTGTGGTATAGAGGGTAGTGTATTTTTGGATATCTGTGCTTCTGTTGCATTCAGATCAAGTCCGTATATGCCCGCAGACCAGGCATTGGTAGAGTAAAGCAACATAGGAGAGATTGCTACAAGAAAGAACTATCAATATTAGCTATATACTTGCCTTGCCTCAAATGTCAGGACGATAATGGTATGAGGTCATACTCTCCCAAGAACAGGTGGTTGTAGTTCTCAGGGACTGCTGGACGATTTTTGAAAGTTACCAATAGAACACATTCTTGATGTCAGTAGTTGATGTGATTATTCCACACAGCACAGCTTTTTAGGTTGTGTGCAGACTCACAGTATTTGGGTAGGGAGAGGCCAATGTAAACCTCCCCCCCCCCCCCCCCCAGATAAGATTAGGAATCTGACCCAGGACCTCTCGCATAGTGGGTGTGATTGATTTCGCTATCAAGCACCTCAGTATACATTTCCAATATGAAGAGTCAACTGGTCTCTCCTGTTATTTGACATTCCCAAGCGATTCATTCATTGTGTTAGGAGCTGTTCTTTCTAACGAAATTGGAATTGTCCAGATGAAGTGTTGAAACCGATTGACTCAAAGCCGAACCTAACATACACCATATTATGTGTGGATATAGTCGAGATGATTGGCACGCTTACTTTTGTTCGATCTTTAAAGCAAATTGAATGTTATTTTCAGTTTTAAAATTATAAATCTCATTGACTAATGGGTGGGGGAACTTACGTGTACATCTGCCTTCAGTGCTTAGCCTGTATCCAGTATAACAAACACATGTACCGATAACTCCTGGTGATGCTGGACTACTGGGCAGACAATGATGAGTACATTGAGTATTACATTTCACTCTGTCACCCGCATTCACTAAAATTAAATAACATCTAGGTATGTTGAGATCATAAACATATAAATACTCTTTTTATATTGGTTTAGATTGACAGAGCTCAAGTTCTCTGACATAAACAATATAGGAATCATCTACCCTTTGATTGTGGAATGACAACCCATGACAATGACAGTGATCGAAACATTGAGTTTGGGACTCCCTGAACAAATATGAGTTAGAATCATAGACTTAGTAATAATTATTATTAAGAATAGTTATGCTCATGTAATATAATCCAAAGATCTTTCATCATTTGCTACCATAAACCACTTGTCCTGTAAGCCCACTCACCTGACCGAGTCATGGAGACTACTTTTATATCTTCAGGGAATGGCCCTTTTACTGTTCCTACCCAGGATGAACCATCTCCACCTTCTCCTCCAAGGCTCTGCACAGATATATTAAAACTCTCAGACAACATAAACTCAGCTTGTTTAGATGTATAGTACAGCATATTCTCACTGACAGTCCATGTACCGAGTATACTCTCTGAGTAGTCACGCACAGTGGTGATTACACCTCCAGAGTAGCTGTATACGTGGCTACCATTGCCGAAGTAGAACTGAGATTGTGTGTGGTCATCAAAACTCACTGCAATTCTCATATCACCTGTAAAAAATATCTAGAATTAAAACAGATCCCTTGTTTTATCAGAGAGAAACTGGAGTGGGCATTAGAGAGTTGATTAATGTGATCCTGAACTGTAAAGAAAAGAAAAATCTTCTTTTTTTAAAAATCAATTTACAATTGGATGGCAAGTCAGTTAGATAACAAACTCCCGGGTCCATGGCAGCCATGAAATCAAGTGGAATCGATATAATTACAGTTTTAGTCGCAAAGTGTGAAAGCTTTACTTTTATGAAAAGCATTTATCCGGAAACTGTTTGATGCAAATTAAAGTTTTAGCGGGTTGGGCACAACAGTCTGCTATGCTAAGCAAGAAATGGTTGCAGTGATTTGTTATAATGAAAAAAACCATTAAGAAAAAAACACCTCAAATTTAACATTGTATATATTATGTATTTATATGTTTAGGGACTAAACACATCCTATAGGAGAGTGTATTCAAAGGTGTTTTCTTCCTATTGTTTTATGAGTGATAAATGGTAAGTCAAAGCACTTGTTGGGATGACAATATCAATAAAAAAGTAGGTGTACATAGACTTCTCCATAGCATTGCGGGTTGAGAGCCTGGCACTATGAATATGACTGTCTGTACCAACAGGGGGTACTTGCAGTGATTATTTGCATTACCTGGTACATCATTTTAAAACAGAAACTGAAAGAGAGCTACCAATGTATATGTAGGGAAGGAAAGATGGAAGGTCTAGTTAAGGATAACAGAAATCAACAACCACATAATAAAATCGTTAGTATCACGTCACAAGCATCCTAAATCTTATTATATAACTCATAATTTTAGGTTAAGATTGACTGTGATGTTAGCGTTGACAACTAGTGGTCACTACCTATCAAAGTCAACTAGTATTGCAATTTAGATTGAGTTTTATCCATATCCTGCATTTTGGATTGCTCCTTTTCTACGGTTGAGCCACTGGTGACTCGAGGAGGCAACTCAAAAATATCAGCAAATTGGATCTTGTCTAATCTAAGTTTATAATGATCGTCCATCTAAGCCTCCTGACCAAGACAGACACAAATCTAGATAACTTCTAAGTTTAAAAGTGAATTAGTGAAGTGTATGAATCTAAAGACGTGATAGTAAATATCAACTCAGACAACAATTACTTACTCTTGGTGTTGACAAACTTGACATCACATAATATGTTGCTTTCTTCTTTGGTTGAATTGAGAAAGCTGCCGTTCATGTACATATGATATATGGCAGCGTAACCATCTATATCATCAACCACAAACATCGTGCTGCAACATGAATCAAAGTCATTTACTATAATTACACACTTACTTAAACCTCCATTAGACAACTTAAACCACAAAATAGCAACAAACTTTAATATTTTACCCTCTACATTGAGAAGCACTCTTACTTTGAATATGTTTAAGAAAAGGCTAATGCAACATTTTTTCAGTTTACTGGCATAGTCTTATTTTTTGTTGAATCTTTGTTTGTATCATTTTTCTTTTTTGCCATTTATGTCACATCATGAAAAACATTTGTAATAATGAATTGTTGCTGACAATAAAAGTATATATATATATAATACTATTAAACTTTACATTTCAAGAGTGATTGTTATGACCATTGACAATCTCACAATTTTTCGCATGTAATGTTCAACTTCATGATAAACAAAGAACCATAATATACAGTCTTGGTATATCAAGAAACTTATTATTATTACATCCAAGAAACTATTTTTTGCCGCCTCAGCCAATCTCAAAAATTGTGACGTGCAGGGAATGAGAGTTACTTTCCCATACTGAGAACACTCTTACTACCATCAATAATTCATGGCCAGAATAGCATTGAAATCTTCCAACATGCAAATCTCTCCTAACTTTATCACAAGTAACTGCCCCATCATAACATGCATTGGTCTTTGTGTGGTTTTTAATGACTTCAGCGACATCATTACTCTGAAATTATTAATTAAATTAAAATTATTAAAAATATCTACAACACCTGGTGTTACAGCTGATGGTGAAACAACATGTTTTTCGCCTTAGCGAACTTTAATTATTTGACTTTGAAGGGGGCACAGCTTGGGTGAACCTGTTTTAGCTTTTTAAAATATGTTTGCAATTTCAGTATTAATGAAGCTGTGTCTGTGTCAAAAAATCTCAGCCAACTGGGTCAACATTATAATTAGTCATGGATTTTAACTCACCCATTAGAAGGTTGTAGGACAAGTTTAGTTGGTTGGTTGAGACCTGTAGTTATTGTGGCTCTTTGTGAGCCGTCAAACTCGCACACATCTATTGTACCGCGTCCAATCTTAGCTCTCAGTGTGTATGTTGTGATATAGAGCTTCTTATTAATGTAATCAACAGCCAAACCAAACTTCACAGCTGTAAATCATAAAAAAGGTAAAGAGGATTATGTAGAGTATATATATACAAGTATATATTATAATCATATACATCATTATACCACCTGAGCAATGCACAATATGTAGCATATATAAAAAATAAAAGCTACAAGTTGGAAATAAACCGTTATATTCATATTCCTATTCAAATACAGTATAAAACAGAGCATGTCAACTATGCAGTAGCAGAATGCATCAGCAAAAACCGGCAGCTAGCCTGCCTTTGTCAGATTTGATCAGCTTGACCAGGTCTTCTATGATACCCATGCAATGTTTGTAGAATATGAGCAGAGAGGGTAGATACAGCTGCAGCACTGTTCTATTATGTAGTAGTCTGTGTCCATTCTTTTTTATTGCCATAATGTTCAGAAATCGTAATCCAAAAATGCCAATGTGTCGCTTTCACATCACAGACATGGCGGATCTTCTTTCATACATAAAGCATTTAACTCCAAATACCACATGCTGTACAAAACAATGTGCTGCTTCGGTTCGGTAGTAGATGTATGTGACTAGCAAATAGCAGCTAATCCACCGAGCAGATTAACGAAGGTGCATGTACCTAATTTAACACCGTCAAGTGGAGACATAGCACATACTAAACTCATTTCACTACAATAATCCTAATGTAATACAAAGAGAATATATTATAACTAGCAGGGTAACAAACAGATTTGGCAATCCCAACTATGGCTCAACGAAACCAACCAAGCAAAAGTATAATGTTCTAGCGTTATAACCTGTGGTGATATCCCTGAAAAAATTATGGTAGAAAGTTTTAATTTGGAATTGAGAACTGATAAAAAAAACAAGTATATGGTGACAATGATGGGGCACATCTAGGACTTGGTATTGAGCCACAGTACTTCCAATCTATGGACAGTTACAGACACCTCTATGAACAACATGTGGAAGAGACTTTAAAAAAGTTAAACAAATAGTACGGGGCTGAGAAGTGAGTTGACTCTACGCTACTAATATTTAAAGAAATTATTATTGTCTAGCTGCATATAGCATGCATTAATTACCTTTCCCGAAATCTGTAATATGAATCAGTTAGATAAGAAGAAACAGCAAAAACCATTTGCAAGAGTACAAAATGGACCAAATAAGGTAACTATAACGTAAGACAATGTAATGGTTTATGCTCTCGTACCTTTCGAATACTTTATGTTGCTCAAGAGTTCAATTTCAGAGGCAGGATTTGAGACTCTGACAGCCTTGATGCTGATTAATTTACATATCAGACAAGTTGAATTCTTCGTCAGGCCACATTGCACGCTCATAACATAACATGATGCAAACTTATAGCGAAGAAGATATAATTGACAATTTGACTACTTCAATATAAAGTCGACCATACCTTGACCGAGATCGATAATAGTAGTCAGGTCATCACCAGATGTAGTGGTAGTGGCAATGGCTTTCAGTCCTTTATCTGCCCAGAACAGTCTCTTCGGTTCTCTCTCATCTCTAGTAATATATGTGTCTACCATGTATACATCCTCGATAATAGGAGCTGCCAGGGTGGGCATAACTCCATGCGATTCTCGTCTGGTCAGGGATACACTCGTCAGATACTGTGATGTGGCCAACAATATAAACTTCTCTATCGCTGAAAAGATAAGTATTAATATATTAACCTGAGTGTGCACTATCTCATAGCATCAAGAAAGACTAGAGACAAAAGTCATTGTCCAATTGTCAGCAGCAAGAAAAATATGTTATCATCTCTAGGAAGGTGTGTTGTCTTGCTGTCATGCAAACCACTGACCAGGCACTGTCTTCTTGAACCACCAATCTAAATCATTTCTCTGTAACACTTACCGATACATGACTTGCCGTCCTCATCAAGGCGCCGTAGATGTCGACAGGCACACTGCACACTATTGACACTATTTCTGAGGCACAGATCAGAACATCCTCTGACAGCACATAGATCTTTTTGCCCATTTACTAATGGAGGTTGTCTTCCTTGATGATAAACCTTCAGATCGAAAGGCTGAGTCATCGTACCTTGTACAGTTTGTGCATCGGTGCCGTTCCACTTATTAGCCTGTAAAGCAACCAATTGTATAAAATGATGGCTTTGTTATTAGTTGAAAACTGGGGATAAAATATATTTTTATTTTAAACAGACAAAAATTGTCAACTGAGTCATCCATGCTGAGATGGCTACCTGTTTAATGGAGCAATTATATACCTTCGGAGGGAACGATTTCGAACAATATTTGCCTAATTGATAGACAAAAAGTGCGAGGATTTGAGTGAATTTAGGGATTTGGATCAACAAGCATCTTTCATTGAATCAGACGCCACCAATATAATTTGTCAACTACCAAATTTCATCAGATAGAGAGAGGAGAAGAGTTCCATCACCTGAAGTTTTTATTCACAACTACATCTATTGACCATGCTATTATAGTTACCCGGTTGATAGAATTAGTTCGCCAATCAGACCAGTACACCCAGTTCTCAAACACGGAGATTGCAAAGGGATGTCTGAGAAATGAATCATCAGCCAGTACCAAGTGGAAAAAGTTACCGTCATAGTCCACAGTTTGTATGCTGTCTGACCTGTAACGTAATCCAATATTATTGTAGCGTTTAAATATTGCCCAGGTTGTCTGCAGTGGTTAATTATAGAACGCACTACCAGGAACCGAGAGAAGTTTAACCAAACAAACTATCAATCTTGCTTAGTTTTAGCACAAGCCAAACAGGGTACTGTCACGAACTGACATTCCTCACAATCCTTGGCGTATAGATACTAACTTAGCATCATTCCAGTAGACTCTCTTCTGATCATAATCCAGGGTGAGACCATTAGCCCAGCCACCCTCAGGTATATATACAGCATCATTGACATCAAACAACTTCTTCTGATCTCCTCCAGCCATGGTAGCTCGCCTGATGTGTTTTATTCCCCAGTCAGCCCAAAACAGCAGTCTGTAATCACACCATATATGTTTAGTTAATGAAATATTACTTTTTATAAAAACAAAATCAGTTGGCTAGCAGAGGAATATACTCACATCAATTTCAGAAAAACAGTAAATTATTAGGTGAATTTGAATATATGGGAGATTCATATACTTTGAGAAATTTGCAAATGCAATATATGCATTTTACAAATACACCTATTTACTATGGTAAGAAGACAAGTGCAGTCAAAATGTGTCCAGATAAATCAGATATTAAATAATTGTTGTCGGCAAGGTAACGAGGAACGGGGTGATGGAACGAAAGCATACCCGACTCGTGGATCAACAGCTATAGATCTGGGGTTCTCCATCGGATCTTCTTCACTATGAGAGATTATAGTAGATCTATTTTTGCCGTCCAGGTCGGCCACCTCAATGATGTCTAGACCGCTGTCCACCCAGTAAATATGATCTCCTATCCAGTCCACAGCCAGCCCCTCGGCAGTAGGCAGACCAGTAGTAATCACCTCTTTTATGTCATACAAATCTCCTACATAACAAAGGGATAGTGGGATTCTAACAGCATGCTGCACCTGTTTCTCATTTTTCTAGGTTTGAGATTGAAATTTTCTTCTCATAAATGTATCCTCTCTTTGTCAGAATATATTACACATTTTGAGATATTTAATAGTCCGCAACTGTTAGTATCATTTTATTACCATTTTCAGAGTTAGTGTCAACAGAACCTCTGTATATCTTATCAGCGATAACGTCAGACCAGAAGACAAATTGCTTTGCGTAGTGAAAGTCGAGAGCTATAGTGTTCCTCAGACTAGATATCATGACATCATAGTGAGAGCTGGGCTCTGCACTGAGCGAGCGAAGATCGTGTCTATTAGAGAATATCAGCTTAGCTGGACCAGCTAAATATAAACAGTAAGGTACATTACAGCAACTAATGATCCCTTTCTAGGATGCAAGATATGAGTCATTAAATAAAGTTCTGTATGTATAATACATGAATTCAACAGTGATTCATGGCTATCATTTCAAAGAGTAATCATAAATACTAACTTTTTCCTCAAGGGTAGAGCAAGTTACTCACAGATGTAATATGTATGCATTCGCCGATGATAAATTATCTGTAACCCTACCATGTCCATTTTTCTTTTATTTAGGCTATCATTGGGAGCAACCAAAAATCTGTGTTTTGTGAAATTGACAGGAAAATCTGTTTGGTAAATGCCCATTTACCTCTGGTTCTTTTGTTACCATCAGTTGGAACATGGAATTAAATGCTATCAAAATAATTCAAGAAAAATAAGCAAATAGTAGAATCTCATCATACCATTATGTCTGCATGTGTAGAGATTCTCCTGTATAGTATAGTTATCTCGACAGAAACATTTGACTTTATCGTCTAGTATTGTAGTACATGACTGACTGCACGCTCCCCACATGTCACATGTTCGCCTCAGAGGCTCACAGGAGTAACCATCCTCAGCTAACTCTGTACCAGGTGGACATAAACACCAATGTCCACCGCGTGGGTTCACTATACATTCCTGGTCAGGCAAGCACGGATTCAGATCACAAGCTCCAGATTCTAATAATAAACATGGAAACTGTGATGGGTCATAAATTGTAAAAGGCATTTTATTGATTTATCACATAACGTAAGTTACCTTTAAAAAACAATTCAAAAATAGATAAGTGCCGCAAAATGACAATACAGGGAGTCTATGGTGAGTATTGATTACGAGATATATAGATAAAATGTCATCTGATAATGAATTAGTCGGAAGTTTTTGGATAAGCCTGATGTAACATTTTTTGACTTGATAAGATCACACTTACCACATCCAGGCTGTTCATCTGCAGAGCCAATACAGTCAGGGAAGTTATCACATACTTTGTACAGCTCCACACACATAGTTAGACCAGGTGCCATGTCAGACGCTGGACATGTGTACTCATTCTCCCGACATGTGACAGGACAATTACTCTCATCCTCCCCATCCTCGCAGTCAAAGTGAGTATCACAGCGGTATGAAGGTGGGATACATTTTCCAGTCTGTATATGGACATAAAACAAAACAGATGTGAATAAAATGAATGAGATCACGGCCTGGTTCTGTTGTGCACCGAAAAAGACCATCCAAAATGCATTAAGGTGTTTTTTGCACATTTTTAGGATCCGTTAGTGACATTGCTAATTTGATGAGACAATCTACTTGCGTATTAAAATCATTTAAACCGGTCAAAGACACTTACACTGTTGCACTTTATGAGACCAGAGTCACAGGTTACATTAGCGCAGGAAGCTTCGTCTGAGTGATCGACACAATCGTTAGAGCCATCACACCACCATATCTCAGGTATACACTGTCCCTGTGACTTACACGCCATCTCACCCTTAGAGCAGTGTGAGATTAGTGTCGAGTTATCGCAACCTGTATGATAATCAATCTATGTTGTAAGTGAATCATTTATATGCAGAATAACAGGGAGGTGCAAGGTTGCTACATTCAATGCATTTAGTTGGATAATATTGACCAATGCATTACTGACTAAATTATACGCTGACCAAGCTCATGTTGACATTAATAGACCAATGAGTAACAACTCGATTACACCATGCGATAAATAGGTTACTAAAAGACAAGGTGGATAAGGTAATATTATCACACGGATGGTAACCCATGTATGTTTTTCATATCATTTTATAACAGTAGTCACTTTTTGTAAAACATACCTATCTCATCCGACCCATCGTGGCAGTCTCTATCACCGTCACACACGTGTATCTTGCTGATACATCTCGACTCATTTGGACATTTGAAGGCTGATGGCTGGCAGTTCGGACAAGGGTATGGCTCGTATGAAAAGGAGGGACAATCTGGGATGCCATCACATCTATCCTTAATGTGGTAACATCTCTCTAAAATAGATTTGAAACATAATTTTAGCCTATTCTCTTCTAATTCCTGCAAAGAGACAAGGAGATTACATGACTTATGATGTCAACTGGTGTAGCAACTATTTAACTTTATTCGAGAGCCATATCATAATACAAGGGACATGACTGAAATTTTGCAAAGTGCAAAGGCACCAAATCACATCAATGTAAACACTTGAGCACCACTTTGTTATAGTGATAGTCGCCTAGTGGGGATCTCACCTGAATAAGGACAAGTAAACTGTGAGCAGGCTGGTTTAGCTGGGCAGTGTCTCTCATCCTCGCCATCTGGACACTGACTTACACCGTCACATATCTCTCTCTGCTTATCTACACACTGGTACATACGATCTATAGTAGCGTTACACACCACAAACCCGTCTCTGCAGAAATCTAAAGAATTACAGACAAACAATTAATTCAATATCTATGTTCATCTTCATACAATATTTTGGGATTATGGAGTGCATTAGATAATCATTTTGGCAAAACAGCTACTGAAATTGGAAGTGTTTAACGTATGCTAATGATGAGCGCAGTTAGGCCATTTTTAGATGATAAAACATTGACTGATATTTACTACACATTTTTTTATCCCCATCTCATAGATAGCATAGAGTTCTGGGGCCATGCTTGTGAAACAAATTTAAAACCAATGAAAAATTTACAAAAAGCTGCTTTGAGAGTCATTGTTCGCATAAAACCTGGAGAACATGTTTCCACATATTTCGAAAAACTTAAAATTATGCCTTTAAAAATGATTTTTGAATATAGATTATTAAAGTTGCTTTTAAAAACTTTTGCCAGAACATAACCATGATACGAGGTCAAAAGCCCTAAAAACAATTCAAGCTAACAACAACAGGGGTGGGAGGTCCCTGTTGTACACAGGTGTGAAACTGTACAACAGGTACCTTTTGGAAGATTGGACAGGATCTGGGAACAATCCCATGTCTGGTCTGGCTGAGCGCCTTTGGTCTACGCTTGACAGCTGGCGCTGTGCTGACTCGTGCTTCAACTTATCGGCTTGTGTGGGTGTTCTTCATGGGTGACCATCGTGACAGCCGTCACTCTAGTCTTCGGACTATCTAGCTGAGCCCTTGCTTTTATTTTATCTGTATTATTTACTAATATGCCAAATTCTTTTATTTAATTAAACTAAATTTATAGCATAAACAAAAGGAAAAAAAAAAAAATTGTTTGACATGTATATGAAAAAGTTAAAGGCTTACTGTATTCCTTTGAGCAAACTGAGGTATGTTCATCCTCGCCATTAGGACAGTCGTTGATCTTATCACAGAACTGTGTTCGGTTTATACACAGCTTATCTCCAGTCTCCCATCCTGGACATATGTACCCGTCGTTCTCTTAAAAAGGGAAATATCAGTTCTAATCAACTTGATACTCTAAATTTTATTCATTAGTTTAGCCGCCAATACAAGTCTTTTCTGACTTGACAGGCAAGCCATGAGGGCTTGCCTGTCAAGACAGAAAAGACTGATGAAATTCTGTTGCCCAATATGCGAAATCTGGCAATATTACATAAACAAGTATTAAAAATAATCTGGATTGACCCAATATAGGTAAACAATGGGCTTGGGCTATGTTTCTTATTTATGATTTGAAAAACGGAAAACGGGAAACATGATTGAACGAAAAGCTGTATAAATAAAATCAAATTTAGTTGTAGCAATTCCTCAAAGAGGTTTTTTTTAATC
The DNA here is from genome assembly GCA_914767715.1 of Membranipora membranacea. Classification (NCBI taxonomy): domain Eukaryota; kingdom Metazoa; phylum Bryozoa; class Gymnolaemata; order Cheilostomatida; family Membraniporidae; genus Membranipora; species Membranipora membranacea. The sequence goes on along the minus strand of OU612065.1, from coordinate 12,439,230 downwards.
CTCATACTTTCACTATTGTAATGGAAGTACTCACCACAAGTAGGCGTAGCGCTTGAGCAGCCATCTTTACTGGCTGTATCTCCACATAGACACACATCTACACTGGTGGTTTTATCTGTAGTCCTCTTGACACACAAACCATCACAGTCATCACATGGCGCTGTTGTGTTCATGGTCTGTCCAGCATAGACAACTGTACGTCCGAACCTTAGGATGGATTGATACATCAGTTTATTCATATAATTACCAATGCAATGCGTTCAGCTATTGATAGTTTTGTGTTCAATTAAAATGGTGCTAGGTCATATCAGTCACTATATTAACAAATTATGAGAATGAGGCTAAAACATGCTATGCAACATGATTTTGGATATTTTTCACCACATATGTGTAGGCTCGAACGTTATGGGAGCCCTCAGCCAATGATTATCAAAAGTAACACTCACATCTTTGGTAGAGCTGAACATTCTTTGCTAGGTAGTGGTGCACTGGTGTTACCATCAGGCCTCGTCATTGAGTGGATAATGATTGGTCCTGCACTCCACAACATAACTGTGGGTACATTCTGAGACAGCGTCGATGGATCATCCAGAGATCCGACATCAGCGAACAGGGCATAGAGCATCTCCTATAATCATATCAAAGTAAGATTCGACACAGCAGCTGGCGGACCACAATATAGTTTGCAGGGTTTTTATTACTGAGAAGTCAAGGATCATTCATTTTCATTATGAATTTATGAATGTACAGGTCGGAAGGGAAAAAGGTATTTCAATGAAACAAAACATTGCCGTCTAGCATGACAACACGACAAAATGAATTAAATTATACGTAGCCATATAGTGTACATGGTATCCATGGCCTAGGTTAAATAAAACTGAACAAGTTTCAGATCAGCGGTGATAGTAGCTGAGTACTTACAGATCCTGTGGGTTTATCTTGACTGTCGTAGTGAAAGAGAAGGTCTTTCCTTCTAATATACATGTACTCATCACCAATTGATGTATCATTATTACGATGGAAATAATATTCTACTATGTTGGAGTCAATGCTAAAAAAGAAAATAATTTTCACTGAATACCATTTTTGCATGGTAAACTTAATTGTATTAGGTATTAGGTTTGTTTTACATCCTCTATCACAATTATGCGACAAAACTGGATGCTTCGAGAGCTGTAGATGTGGAAAAAGAGAATACAACGCTACTCATTATATTTTAATTTGGCAATTTTTCTCAGGATGTTACTTTACTCATCGTTGAGAAAGTTGACTGATATAACACAAGATATGCCACCAAGTACTAGTCAGTTCATGGTCTTATACTGTACCCTCTAAGAAACAACAATGTCATGTCATGCGCAATCAGATAGCAAATCAAAAATGCTACGTATGACATGTCAGTGCAATCAGATTTCAGCTCAAAAATGCTACATGTCTTCTAAAGGAGATATCATTTGCCAGAGTTAAGTTTAGCTAGTTTTGGGGTGACTTGATGTAAGCTAGCTTCATTTTTCACAAGCTTAGTTGGGAGTTCCTATAAGGTTAGCTTAAGGTGAACTTTGGTGAATACTTTATTCCACTATGGTACTAATGACAATTGATTGCTCGATGCATACCCGACTTCACCGTGATCATGAGTTTGAAGTCTAGGTAGAAGATACTCGAGCTGAAGGCTAGGAGTATCCAGAGACAGTAGTCTGATCACTGTGAGAACCTGTCGTGTTATCGGCTGATACACTAGGTATCTCACATAGAGCATCTGACGAGCTGTGCTCACAGCTATCTCCTGGATCTCAGCACCCACCATGCTGGTCGGTGCTCCAATATCTACAAACCAAGGGGAGTGGTTGACAAACTTACAACAGACAAAAGTTTTTTAATAAGCGTAATAACACAGAGAGGACAGTATGAAAATTAGTATTTTTACAGTACTAAAATAAAACTATGCCACACCTGCTAGCTCAGTCCTGTAGCCATGCCCATCTACTGATGCTTTCCACACTCTCTGACTGTCTGTAAAGTACACTGTCCCATTTGACACATCATAGCTCATGCTGATAATTCTCGAGCCTCCGGGCGCCTCAATTGGGCTCACAGGACCAGTTAGGTTTGAAGCATTTGGGCATTGGAGTTCTCCAGTAGGCACAAACATACTACTGATGAGAGCTTCATCACTCGACACATAGAGTATAAAGTTTGTCATGTTGTCTCTCTGTATTTCATCTGAAAAAAATAATGGAAAGTTTTTTTTATTATTTTCATAGTGTAGCAAATACACTTCACTTTTTATCTGCTGTACCTGACCAAACAGTTTTTAAGAGTGGGTCATTCATTGAGTCGAAATTGATGTTTGCTATTTTTCTATATTATCCCCACATGTATAGTATTCAGCAAAATGCTATGCAATCGATTTTGAATGAAGCCACAAAACACGGTGCTAATATCCAACTCAGTCTAGACGAAGCGATCAAACTAAGATGTCAGAAGTATGTGCTGACGATCTATCGAGATGAGACTCATTTATTCATAGCATCATCGAGACAATGCCATCAGGACGCCTGCCTGCTCCTAAGATCTGGTCGTCAAAGGGAACGGACTCGTTTTATCGTGTTTTAGTCCGCATCATAAATGCAAACCTGTTTTAACTCTCTGGTCGCTGTTTTATTTTTCCCACCTCTGCTCTTTTACAATCTCACGTATTTTATTATAACAATCTGCTTTAGTCTATATATTTTTACACTTTTTACACTACTTTATGGACAGTTTACACCCAGAACAAAAATCATGACAAATATATGAAATCAATCAATATGTTGATCAGTGAAAATAGAGTGGATATTATTACTATTATTATGATTCTAAAATAATCCTTAGCCCGTCTGTAATTGAATATAATTTTATGCCCTTCTCTATAAGGGATCTGATTGTAGAAGGTAACAAAACATGGCAGTTTTTTGTGTTAATAAGTGCAAAGGGAGGTTTTGTGATTTTGGTCACGGTCAAGCCTAGTTGAAAAATATGACCTACATTTGGTACAAGTTTTAGATTCGTTGTTCAAATAGAATCCTTCCATACACACACAGTTCTCATCCAATATGAAATGACAGCCAGCAGTCTCTGGTGTGAAGCTCTGTGATGGACCTATAAATAAATAACATGGTAATAATAGTAAGACAGATTTGTGAATCTCTACATTATTGTACAATTATCAAAAGCAATGGAGCGGGAGTAAGTTCAAAGAGGGAGGGAATATGATCGCTTGATTGTATGACTTGAGCAGCACAGGCACTGAACAATATCCATATCAATGTTTGAGACTATTACAAGGCCCTCATGATATTTTCAGACAACTAATTGGTTTTTCACATATAAGCTTTGATCAACTCACCGTTCTTGATTACTCCTGGATGATATATAAACAGACCATTCAATCTACCACTTCCAGATGCCGCAGCTTGGATTCCTTTGAAATCGCTATAGGAATATGGATTGGTGCTGATATTTGTGTAGATGTAAGATTTGTTCTCGTTTTTATGATACTCGACGAGATATAACGCATGCCCTATGACGGCCATTGAAGTCATTTCCACAAAGCTCTTCAAGAAATAAAATCACAAAATATGAACGCAGTAAACAAGAAATATATTTATTTTGTTGCCTCAAAGACTGACAAACTTCTTGGCTCTTTTCCCATTTCAGAATACACAATATTGGTTCACCTTCAAAGGACAAAAAATGGTATTTATTGAGACATCCAGGCAATGACTAGAGTATTTTTAATCTTTGATCCAGGTGTGAGCTCAGCAGAACTTTTGGTATCCGACAACCAGTAGCCAAGAAAGATGAATATCAATCTGCTTGTATCCATTGAAAAAAATGGCGTGTGAATCCAAATTGGCTTACTTCCCAGAAAAAAAGGACATTTTGTACCTACAACGTTCACTTGGGCAAGGACATGTGATCAGAAGTTAACTTTGGTGGTTTGCAAAACCCCTATATCAAACGCTATAGTAGCTATAGTAATAACTAACCGTGTCCTTTGTGAGCCACAGTATGAGCTGTGGAGGGGAAGTAAATATCTTATAATCTATCCTGTGTATCTGATGATTGCCTGGAGTGAGGTAATACAGATAGTTGTTTATGTAGTCTACGGCAAGGTTTGAGGACACCCCATCTATGGCCATGCTCTGAGCTTTAGTTCCATCTGTTGAGATCTTCCAAATCATAAGACCATCCAGTATCAGTAATTTTCTGAAAGAGAGAAATAGTTGGTCTTTCATCCAAAGTAATATCATTTTCATCATTAAAACATAGCATTTACCTCATAATCATTAGTCGCCATGGGTAGCTTACTGATATATGGTTTTGTTTGGAGGCTCATGAAATTAAGTGGCTGGCAAGCACAGAACGTAACTCAATTGGTGAACATACCTCATAACAGGGTCTAAGATGATTTCAGATGGGGATGTAAGATTGAGCGATGCATCTAGAATCTTACAGGCCGTGCCAGTAATGTTACACACTGTAAGCTTTGGACTACTCAGGCTGATGTAGTACACATATCCGAGTGGCCAATCGATCACAAAATCGTCTATTTCTAAAATACAAAAAAACCTCATACTTATACCGATCATGAATGAACAAGATTGAATAAATATTAAATAAAAAGAGGCATCAATATGATAATGTAGTGATTTTGAATGATGAAGGATAGCTTGAGCGTTTAGTTAAATACTTGAAAAAATATACTGTAATGATGAGTGAAGACTTACTTTGTCTGTAAAACAGAGGATGGACTTTGTCAGGAAGTTTGACCCCACTACTACTGTAAGTGGTAAGATAGCTAGCTCCCTCTTCATCTTGTGTGAGCTAAGAATGTACAGAATATATAACTGTCAAAGAATCAGTGCACTGTAGCAGTACATCAATATTCATAAGGTGTTCTTATTACTGAGAATGGGGAATTAGTTTGATTGCAGCAACTACTGGATCGAGACTACATTTTTCATATTGAAGTGTTTTCTGAATACATCTCATGGGATACACAGCATCCAAATGGTGCGAATGAGGTGCTAAATCATGGTGAACAGCACAAAATCCCACATCATGGATCACACTGAATCAGAAAATACGTAAATATGTGTCCTATTGAGGTAAAAGTCTTACCGTATATATATTGTTCAGACTAGTTGTTGTGGCATGAACTTGTATTCTGGCAGGAGAGGATCGTTCCTTGAGATACGTAATATCAGTATCAGGCAAAGACCAGTCATCTCCCAGCATGCCATTCAGTATCAGAGTTAGGTTTTTATATTTTGCAGTGTCTATAATAGAAACCATTTAAATTGAACTATCGCTCAAACCACTTTGATGTGAAAGCAAGGCATCTCACAATCAGGCATTGTTTGACAATAATGTGAATTTTATACAATCTTTTGGCTTTTCCACTCTTCCACTTTTCCATTTGGCAGTAAGGTTTGGCATCATTTCATCAATCTCTATCTCAATCATATTCCCCAGCATTAAAACATTAGCAATCTTAGTCGGCTTATTGGCTCTCTGCTTCAGCAGCTATGCAGTAGATCATAGACCTCTCCTTGCTTACATGAAATATACGCTCAAGCACCTTTTGCTTCACATTTCTCAAGCTGTGGGACTTTTTATATTCCATTGGGATCCATCGCATCAAGATCAATGTGATGTGATATGTTACCAGGCAAACCCACGACATAAAAATAAAAACAACTGTCACCTTAATTTCAACCTAACCATAAGATTATGTTTATGTTGCTTGCAGGAAACTGTCTTCCTATGCTTACCTTCCATATAAGATAACACTATTCATCGTTGTCATTTGGTTCAAAGTTTCAAGTTTCAAGATGGAGTGCCAACCAAAACGACGCTAATAGTCAGCTATGCGATTGGCCAACCACAGGAAAGTCCGGCATGCAGCCATAACTACCTAGTAAAGGGTTGCTGTATTCCACAAGTTCATTGATACAGTGAATAAATTATATATGTTAGCAGAAACATTACCTGGTAGACATTCAGTATAGTTGCCAAAACCTAATCTGGATGTAGTTTGCTGAGTGAATCCATCGGCACAGCTGCATTGTGGGATTGAGGGATCAGTCTGATTGATTGTACAAAACTGATCACAATATCTATCCTTCATCCTTACCGAGCATTTGTCAGGGGGCTCTGAAAAAAATCAAAACAATGCTCTCATTTTTCATATAGATCAACAATGCTGGAAAGCCATGTACATTGAAATCCAAAACTTAATTAATTTCATGAAACTTGAGTGCAGCATGGGTGATTAAGTTCACACTTTACACAGTGTTGATTTTAGACTATGCTGTGAACGAAAACTGAGGGCAATTTCATCATCATGATGCCTTTCCGGAACAGTTAAATTAACATCAATATTATAGACAGCCAAAAATTTGCTGCCTGTAGTGTGTTTCCTTGTTCGTGATTTGAAGGCCTCGCTTGAAGTTATAAAGTTAAAGTTATAACAAAGAGATTAACACTGATCCTAGACTGATAACACAGCTTACTATCACAAATCAGTGTTCGTGGTCATGACACTTTTGTCAGAATCAGTAGCTGCACTAATTTAATCATGCTCATTCATATATATTTCTTTCAGAGTTTTGACTTCAAACAGTTTGAAAGTATGTGCTACACAACGACGTGCCCACAAGTTGAATAATTTGACAGCAGTAATGAGTTCGTGGTATGTCCAAGTGAGTACTACAAATTAACTCTGTACCAAACCTGGTATACTCAGTATAGAAACATAACAAAATCTGTGTCTATGATAAAGCTGCAAGCCTGAAATATTATTTCCTCTACCCTAGCACAAATCTTGGGACGGAGAAGGCTACATCACCTGAACTCTTGTTCAGAATGGGTATAATAAGGCTTGCTTGAGGACAAGCATAGGCTTGAAGCTTTACAGTACATTGGACTAAATAAAAATGGCCTTGTTAATTTCCAGAATTTTTACCTCCACAAGACCCATCAGCCTTAGGAATCTTGTCTCCGTCACAAAAACATTTCGATGTTTTTGTTGACTGGCCATAAATCCCAACTGACTCGTCCGCTGGCACACTTAGAAGAAGACATTTCTGTTCCTCTCCAGGACAACTATGCGAGCAGGGTGCTACAATGAGAAGCATTCACAAGTCATTAAAAGTACACAATGAAGACTAGTGGGACTCTATCTCACAAATGTACCAGCTACACAGCAAGAAAAAGTGAGTATGGTTTCGGTATGATGAGAAGCCCAAAAAAACATAAGTTTTCAAGGGTGTTTCCCGTTACTCAAATGGGTAAAGCATAATGTGACATGTGAAAGATGCGAAATGAAAGCGTACAACATCGCGACAAAGCAATACTGAAAACCATGTACATCTGAAACAAAATAAGTTTGACAAAAGAGGGTATAATGTAATCTGTTGGTAGATAACAAACTACAAACTGTGATGATAGGAACCGCTTTGTACGAACTAGTTTTTTTATGCGTTTTGGGCTGCTTTGTGACTTTTAATCATATCAATCAATGGGAACAAGAAAGAGAATAGAGTCAAGTTTCCCAGCATGCACCGCCACGACAGGTTTTGCTCTTCCATGGACTTTCAAGCATTGTCATCACTGTGATAGCATTCAGCCGCTTACGGAACATGGGTTGCTACAGTGAACCAGCGGTATGTTGTTTCAAGTTATTGATGAATCTTTTCTTAACACTTTGATTGTTGACGAATACTAGGTCGACATCATGTTTGATATTTACTTACGATTGTCACATTTCGGACATGGGCGCCCGTTGATGTACAAATCCTCATAAGATACACACATTCTTGGGTTAGTATCATACTTTGGGTAGAGATATTCATTCTGAGTACAGTAGATATCACCATGTATATATAAGAGACCTACAAAAGAAAACGATCACTGAGCTTCCCACATTCTGAGAATTGGTATTTAATCAATGTATGGTAAAATCAATATAAGAATATGTACACCAGTGCTGATGGGCCTAGAGAGCTGCAACAATTCTTGTTAACAACAATTATAGAAACAAGATTATACCCGTTACAGGCTGTCAGTATTTATGACAGCATTCTTCGGGGGGGGGGGGGGTGCCCTGAAAGGTTCTTGTGAGCACTGAAGATCAACGTCTGCTAGGGAGGAAAGTGACGGGGAAAAATGAGGACTTGTGTATGAGGACAACTGACTCTGATGAGTAAGGATTTAGGTGTCAGGATGTCAGTATTGTTGATTTTTGTAAAGTTATATTTCGGCTGGTTCAATTCATTCAGAATTTGCAATCAAATCCGTGGGTACTTTTTTGAATGAGATTAGTGTGTAGTTTTCTTAATGCTGTTTACGATAACATTACTTGTTTGCAATAAGAATAGGAGAACATAAAGAATTAAATTAAATAGAGTGTATGATTAGGTAACTTGTTTTTTGAGTTCACAAATTACATTATTAAAAATCAAGAAATTATACAATAACCCACTTCCTCTCCTGGCTAGCTCTACCCAAGAGACCGCTATGTGACCAATGCATTTGACAAATATGATTAATCGTTGCACTAAGAAAAAGCTGAAAATATCACAGCAGAGAGATCAACCATTTCCATTTCAGAGGTACATTTTAACCTTTCTAAACCCCAGAAACTTTCCAGGTATCAGGATGAAACTCTGCTTCTGATTTCTTAATAGCATTCATTGCCAGAGACTATGAAAGTTATCATTTACCGGCCCTACAAATTTGACCTACATCAACTGCGTATTTCCTATCATGAGTCTTTTGTAATGGGACATTACACTGCAGAACCCATACATTATGTCTTGTTCATTTCAGTGCAATGTAATTCAAGTAAAACATTCATTTCTGTTATCATAAATGTCTATAAAACCGATATTAAAGTTTAATACTTTTAATTCAGGTATGGTACAAAGCTCAATGTGGTAGAGCGCAAGAAGTACAGACATAAAATGAGAATCAAATTCAATTTTGGTCTACCATTACGTTGAAAAGCTCTCATCCAACCTTATCTTCCACTGGACATCACTCTTACATGATTGACTATTGCCTACAATTTTCCACGACATGACAATAGGTAGTAAATCACAACAAGCCCATGCCCACACTATACAGAAGGCGTTACACTTAAATATTTTGAAACAAAAGACTCATTAACAAAACCAATACAGTTTTCTAAAGTCAACAGTACACGCATTGTTTTGGCGAGATCAACGCGTAACATGGGATTGACCAGAGTTTTCATAAAATATAAAATAATTCTCACTCTCATCATCCACCATTGCGCCAAACTTAGGCTGCCAATAATCCTAAGTGGGCTCGCTGCTATGACAACTGTTCTACCACAAGTGAGCATCTCGCAACTAACCCTGTTATTATTTGTACTCTACTCAAGTAGCTTGAATACAATTTTTATTATCCGGGTAAAACATACAGCAAGATATTGGGTCAGAGCTCTTAGCGCCTAGTACTTTTGTGTGTATTGTCTGTCTGAGCTTCAAAAAACAAGTTACTACCTTATTGCAGACAGAAAACCACTCCTGTTATGAGGTGTGAGGGTTTTAATAAATCATATCTTATCTTAAACATAATATTGTTTATGCCAAAATCTAGCGGACAGCCATCGACTTCTATTAATTTCTGTGTACTAGCTACAACAGTGTTTATCCAGTGAACTACAAAGCTCATCTGAGCAGCAATCATCACTCTCACTGAACAATAACACAAAGACAGAGGGTATCAATATATTTTCTCAATTTCAAAGGCTTTTCAATCACTGAACAGTGTTATTTATATGTCTTCGCTGTCAATATTTGCATCTTTCGGAACCGTAGTGAAAAATAAGTTCAGTTGTCAAATTAACTCATTACTGCATTGCTCATCACACCACATGTTCAGGATAAATGCTAGACAGTAAACACATCATCCAACTTACAATTTATAATCAACACATTTTAATTGAGTTGGCCGTATAACATCGGATTGCTGTTTTCTAATAGTGACAGCTTGTAAACCTAACCACCAAAGCTTCAAACAGCATATAACAATTTCACTGACTTGAGTTACTATTTGACTGCCTCCTAGAATTATTTCTGTACAAAACCTACTATACAGTGCTCAATTCTTTTCAAAATCTTGACTCTTGTGGTCATCAATCAATGGAATATCCATATCTCTGATTTATCATGACACGGAGGTAGGTAAAAATTAGTATCTGAAATAACTGTTGTACTGGCTGTCAATGTGAAACGTTCAGAATTTAGTTGACAAAGGATATTTGCCAGGGGTGCTCAAACTATAGTACGTTGGCCATATTTGGCCCATTTGCCCATATTAAAACTCACCTGTTGCGAGTGTCCACTGATAGCCTGCTTGCTTGGCGCAAAAAAGTCTGGCCCACTTCAATATGTTAATTTTTAAAAGTGGCCCACTGGCAAAAAAGTTTGAGTACCCCTGATATATGCAGTGATTTTTTGTCTTGATAAAGTTTTATCCACTCCCATGTATAAATTAGATGATAATGGGTATTTTGGTAATAATGTTAGAACTAGTTGCTCATCACGTGTCAGGACAATGATGAAATTTGAGAAAAGGTGCTTATAAACACCTAGGGTGATAGATTCTAGAGAATTAGCTATTAATGGTGCAGAAACCATAGCAAGAACTCTAATGAGCATTTAATTCCAGGGCCTAATCAATCTCTTAGTGACCTATCATTATTTCATTTTACGAATATGCAAATTTAGTAATTTGCGCTATAGACAAGAATGTTGCTTTGCTGGCTTTATCTCATAGTTGGCAATAAAAATAAAAGAACATCACCGGTTCTTTATGTCTAATCTATGGAAATTGAACCAAAACCCTAGGCAGATGTTCCTTTATTTTCTTGGCGCATGGAATTAGGGCATTTGGCAACAGACAGGATATACAATTTTTTCCTAAAAGTCAGAATCACACCACAGATCATTTACAACAGTCACTTACCTCTGGCTCAGTTTCCCTTTTTTATGTGCATTACTGACATTTGAAATGTGCAGCTGGCAATCCTTTACTTGTATTTTTCAAAACTTTTACACATATGTCTTAGAGAACAGTCAGCTACATTATGTAAATTACCTCATAATATTTTGTATCATTTCATAACGCCCATGACCTGAACTCAAATGATGTACTACTGTGCCCCTACCCTTTATTTTACTGGATACACCATCTGACTCTCTTAACCTATCATTGGAGGAAAAGGTTTGTAGATGCTTGATAAATAATTATTAGGCCTATTCTGTTCGAACGCACATTATAGTTAGTTTCACTGACATTGATTGCGGAAGAGTGCTATATATCCCCAATAGCCTAAGGGGTGTAGATTTTCTTCAAAACTGAGAAAATTCAACTTCAAATTATATAACCACCAACTCCGGTTGGCACTTTTTCTATTACTCCTTCATCATCATTGAATGTTATGCCATTTTCTATGTCGTCAAAATATGAGTTGGCCTGGTGCCAGCAGCAGCTTATATATCCGCTTACAAGGTTAGTACAAGGAGGGAGTAATTATAGGACTGGCAATGTGACACTGCTGGAAAGGAGTAAAAGCATATATACAAACTGAGAGTCTATGTGTGGTATTACTCATAACAAAGTTGAAAGATGAAGACAATATTGTTCACAGGGTTGAGGATAATACAAGTAAATATCAATCAGTTCACCAGCAATTCATTCATTCATTAATTTGGTTGAGCCTATAGGCCTACCATCAGAAAAGCTAGCTGACCTTGTTTGTTTTCCAAACACAGGGAATTTATCTAACTTTCCAATGGCCGACTAAAAGCCATATTATTCTACAACAATCCCCCTGTTATTTAACACTAAATAATACCATTACTACCACCATCACCAGCATTTCTTCACTTGACTTTGAGCATCACTGAGTCAGACTTACCAGAGTTTGAAGTGCTCAAATTCTCTGCCCATGATCCTAGGAAAGCAGAGATTATCAGTAATACCCCAATCAGGCTAAAATCAGGAGCAAAAATCATCCTGTGAAAACTTTTTTTCATTCGAACTTTCTACACATGATTATACAATGCTCAGGTCTGCTTCAATCTTTGCAACAGTTGTTTTCTTCTGTATATTTTATAAATCACTCATGAATTTCGGCTTTGGCGACTTGTGAATAATGATTGGGTAGAATTTTGTTCCTGTCCAATTAAATACAAGCTTTCATTTTAGAAAGCTCACAAAGCATAATATCTCACTCAGTGATCTGGTAAATGTGACACAATTTACTATTGGCCAACAACAACATTTTTGGAGTGAGATAAGCTGAGGTAACTTGGAAAAAAGTTAGTAGACACTGCTTCGACTCCTACCTTATCAAACAGTTGAGGGAGAGTTTAACTAGTACTTACTTAGTTACCTAGATGGCTCTTTAAAACAAGCATGACTTCTTTCACAATATTGAATGATTACACAACTTGGAACATCCAATAAATTTTCAGCTAAAGTGTTACTCACTAGTCACTGTACAGTCACTGTCAGCATTTGTTTGACGTTAAACTAGATGCACACATTGATTGCACAACAACCAAGGAGTTATTCGGCAAAACACTACAACAACGTGGATAAATCGTATGTGATCACCAAACTTGAAATATTTTGAAAGGTAAGGTATAAGTTATCTTTTCATCTGTGATTATAATCAATGTATGTATCTTAATTAATTTTACCTTTTTTCAACCAACAGAACATGATCATCATGATCATCCCTTTTGAAAAGCCTTTTGATGCAAGGAGATGGATAAATACATATCATATCCCTGCCTTTCTTTGCATGGAAACTTGTTGTCCCACAGCTACACATACTCTCAAATCTTAACCAGGTAGCAAGCCAACTGATGTACTTTCCTGGTAATGTGCAAGAGAAAATTCTACCGTTCTATTCCCCCCTTCATGCTGGGCAGTCCGGTGCGATGACTTTGTTGGTATAGACTTATCTAAGTCTGAATAGCATACTTCAATATTTGTGGTGTCTTGTCTTTGACAAGGAGTTATTCTAACCAGCCCGGGTTCAGGGCGGACCCATGGGCCCCTGGGACTTTCACGTCTTTACTTTGCCAATGTCCACTATCAACCACCCAAAAAACACCAAACAGGGTAAGACACAAAATAGTTTATTAGAAGCTTAAAAATTAATGAATACAATTTAGAACTCATATATGAGTGTAAAAAGAACCAATTTAGTGAAATAAAAAAAAAGTACAATAATCATGTGGGGATGTCAATAGTCATGCAGCCATTTCAGCCTACTCAGATTTTGTGAATTTTGTAACATGAATTTTTTTCTCTGGTCCATAAAGTCAGCTCTGTTTGTGCTAGAAACTTCAAACCTGAGGCAAATGAAAGAGGAAGGAGGGCTGAGTTAGTGTGAGAGATTTCAAGGTAGGTTGTAACAAATTTTTTTTTTGTGTCTTACCCTGTTTGGTGTTTTTTGGGTGGTTGATAGTGGACATTGGCAAAGTAAAGACATGTAAGTCCCAGGGGCCCATGGGTGGACCCATAGAACCCGATCCTTCCATAAAACAAATTTCAATCTAGCAATATTGTGTGAGGCTCAAACATTCATTGATAAAGGTCCAGAGCCATGCTGTGAGTCTGTGTCTGACATACTGTGGTAGGTGGTATGGTTAGGTGGTTATGTTGCTTATAATAGAAAGCAGAAGATGGGAGTCTCAATCCTGTGTAGCTAAGCCTCATATATGTTAGTTGATTACTGATCTAAGACTAATATGGCAGCTTGTGCTGTCAGCTGAGCAAACTAGGAGAGTCTGCTTGAGTCTGACCCTCAATGTCTAATCTTAGCCTAACACTTCCTTTCTATCAAAAGCAGAACAATATAACACAAATTACATCAAGTTTAACTCCTGTCCTAAACGTTGGCAGTAGGTTATTGGGAATTGGGTAATTTGCTGTAATTTATGTTGTTATTTGTTGTCAAGTATCATAAAAGCCTGCAAATATGGTCTTTTGGAACTAATAGAACTGTTACCATCGATTTAGGCCCAAAATATGAATTGGTAGCCTAGAACATAATTTTTTTTTACTGCCACACCTATTTTTTAATCAGACATATAAAAGTGTTTTCTGTTAGCCAATTTGAAAATCTTAAAAGGCTTTGCTAAACTTTTTACATATTATCTCTCATTGATATTGGCATCAAGTCATCCCATCTAATTGGCTCTGTTATATTTGGCGAAGCATAAATACTCGAGGTACCGTACATACCGGTCTCCAATAATTGCTATTGGAGTATCCCAGGATGATTTCTAGAATTTGAACAAAATAGTTTAACAATTACAAAGTGAGGTACTTTTCTTGAATCATAAAAGCACCAGCATTATCAGCAATGATCACAGATAAAACTATCTCTATCAACGGAAAGCTTCTGGCAGAAAACCTGGTGGCTGATGTAGCCCAGTTATCAATGTGTATTTAATGAATTTCGGTGGTATTCTCAATGGCTTTGTAAATCATTTATGTCACTTATAATGTCACAATTGCTAGTGAGGCCCGTGGACAAAGCTAAAAAAAACTCATAATAAGTCACTGAGTAAGGATTTTATCATCACTAGCCTATGTGTTCCATCATGTGCTATACATTTCCTGGTCATGACAAGCATGTAGTTATTGCTCTGTTTTTACTGCATTTGTACATCTTTGTTGCATCTGAAGTTTTGTTGATCAGGATGTTTCGTCATGTTATATCTATATACCATGACCTGTGTAGTCATTGTCTGTTGTGAAATTTACAATACATCCTATCAAACATAGTTGATGAGATAAGGGTATAAGCTTTCATGTATTACTTTTTTTCTCAAGCACATATGAATATGTGATCACAAAGTAAGGCTATATCCTTACTCTGTGATGTGATAATACAGACGAGTATTGTAGTGCATCACTCCATCATTACAAAGAAAGAACATCTTATGCATCATTTTTTATCAATTGGATTGTGATAAACACAGCCATATTGCAATTAAAATTATTGGCCTATAACAGCAGGGCTCAAGAATATTAATTTTTCTAGTGAATAGCCTAGTGTTGGTCGATAGAAAATCATCAGCTCCTGGGAAAAGTTAAGGTATAAGTTAATTGAGTCTCAAAATTGCGTGATGACTAAGCTGCAAGCCCTTACTCAACCCACTTAGCCCTATGTGTAATAAAATATTATTGCTACTGACATTATCATACTGCAAAACAACAATGTGACCTCAACTGTACTAACGGGTTTTATTACCAAGCCTTTCCATCACCTCATCACTAATTGGCATACTTTTTTTGCGTTACAGACTATAGTTGTTGAGAAATGAACGGACATCATCATCTTACCAACGGGGATACTGATCCACCATCTCACATAAAGCAGCTCAAAAATACACAGCTGGCTAACAGTATTCTAATCGAGCTCAATGAGCGCCGACAGAGCAGACAGTTTACTGATGTTATTCTCTCTGTAGACCAGGAGGACCTTCACTGTCATCGGTACGTTAGCAAACACCTTTTGGGTTACTTAACATTCACAGACTCAATTAGTCTTATGATTTTTCCATGGATTATCAAGCTTCTATTTGACACAAAGTTGTAGAATAACATAAATTCAGATAGCATTTCCTGTATGTAGTGTAGGCTCAGAAGGACATACTTTCAATTATGGGTTGGTGATACCACCACCTGATATCAAATATATCATTCCTTACTTATGGGTGCCACTTTCCACTTACACCCATACCTCATCACTATTTAATAGCAAGCTCTACTGTCACCCACCACGTGCTGTTTTGGTCCATAGATTAATAAAGTTTCATAGATATTCTCACCAACTTCGGATGTCAGAATTGTACAGCAAACAATGTATTTAATTTTACCAACAAGCTGTCACTATAATCAATTTGAATCTTTATCCAAAAGTTAAACTTACAATTCTAAAAATGTTTATGTTGGCAGCACCATCGAAAGCCACTTGGTTTGCTTCAGTATCAAATTTGTATTGAAATTTGTTTAATCCATACTAATTTAAATACTTGGATAAGTTGTTTCTATTAAAATATGACTCTTATCAGGCTCATTAGAGCAGCTGTAATTCCTCTCTGGTTTGTGTAAATATTAAATATATTTGAATGTAGACGTCAGAGCATTCAGTAAATACTTGTCCAGAGGCTTACTAGCAATGGTTTGATGTCACAAAGTAATCTGGATACCATTATATTGCAATTTATGGTGCGGAATTTATTGTTGATTATGAATGACCTTGCCTGAGGCAAATAATATTTGTGTGCAGCACCTAAGCTTTATATAGTCACTGTGGGCTGTATGCAGAGTTCAGACCAGATATCATTAGATTGAGTTTGATATAAATTTTATGATCCAAGGATAATTTTGATAAGCCCTGACTTTTCTTTCCTATTTCAGATGTATTCTTGCCGCAAGCTCTCCATATTTCCAAGCCACCTTCTCTAATGAATTCCAAGAAGCCATCACTGCTAGGGTAGTTCTACATGATATCTCACCGTGGATCATGAAGCGTATACTGGACTATGTGTACTCAGGAGATCTTGAGATTACTCTGGACAATGCTCAGGACTATCTGCGAACTGGTCACATGTTACAGTATCCTGCCATTGTCCAGGCTTGCTGTGAGCTGTTAGCTGACCACTTGCATGTTAGTAACTGCCTGGGTGTGAAAGAATTTGCTGCCATGTACCACTGTGATAGTTTAGAACAAACCGCATATGATTTTGCGACGGAGAACTTTGCCTCTGTCGTGGAGAAGGGCGAAGAGCTCTCTGAACTATCTTATGAATCTCTAGTTGAGTATTTATCATCCGACAGCATTGATATCTCAAATGAAATGATCTTATGGAAGGCCATACATAACTGGGTGTACTTCGATAGTGAGGAAAGAAAATGTAACCTAGCGAGTTTGCTTACATGTATGCGGCTCGGGACCTTGACATGTAAGGAACTGTCAATCATCCTTGATGACCCCATCGTAAGAAGTCAGCCAAAATCAGTGCAGCTTATAGAAAAAGTGAGAAAATCTAGGGAGCTGATCATGCCACCAGCTGACAACTCCGCTTTGATTACTGAGGGCGTTCCGACAATACACGCAAATCCAAAACTTCAAGGGTATCAGGTAAGGCTTAAAAAGTTAAGCACCCGTGATAACAGCTTTTCCTGTGCCTTTATATGAAGCTGGCAACCACAAACATGCTGGTCTAATCATAACTTATGTTAAATTATTAATATGTCGTCCCTATCATAATCCTGACAAAGCTCTATAATCATATCATCATGTATCTCCGATTGTGGTGTCCCAGTTTCACAAGCTGCTGCAGATAATGGTCAGTTACTTGGATATTATGAAAGAATCTGGAAAAGTCTCAACCTAAGTCTGAAAATATGGGTATAAATCTGAGATAATGTTACTGTTCAAGTTTAAACATGATCTATACTGATGTATTCTTGCATAGTCGACCCCCTCCCCCTCCCCCACTCCCAGCAGCCACCAATTTTCTGAGGGTTTTATTATCCGTCACTTTCTGTATTATTTAGCTATCAGAGTGCTGTAACACTTAGTCTTGATGAGGAAATGATTATGTTTACACCTGACAAAGTATGAACAAGGATATTGTTTTTTGAAGTTTCCCACCTTCGCTGTTTATTACCGAAGAAGTATAGAACAAGCTGTTTGTTTTTAATGTAATCAAACATTGTAGGACATCATTGTTGATGACGGTAGTATTTTGCTGTTTTCCATTAGTGTGTCATGAATGACATCATAAGCCTAATGTAAGGTGCCAAAGGTTTTTTTGTACAATTGACTGATTGTCAATTGTATTTTGATGCTAGCTGCTCTTTGTTTACATAGAAAGGAGCAAGGCCATCAACATTGCCAAGAGACATGATAGTGGTATTCGGTGGGTCCTCCGATTATGAGCTGACACGGATGGAGGCCTATGATCCTCAGAAGGACAGATGGGTTACCTTTCCTAGCCCTCCAGAGAATATTGTAAAAGGTTCCATAACTTCGTGCGAGGATACAATTTTCATCTCAGGTCAGTAGAGAGTCATGCTTAGAAATGCTGTAGAAGATGTTTTTTACAAAAAATAGCCAATAATGGGCTTAAAAGACTGTTACATTGAAAGAGCAGCCACTGTGTGTAATTTGCTGACCATCGGATGTTTGTTACTTTAGTTTTTTGACGCAGCAGTTTCATGAAATTGGCATTTCCTACCCGAATGCAAAATATGCAGGTCCAATTGCTGAATATGCAGTTAACGTAGTGACGTACCGCGTATGTTATATTTTAATGTGTACTACAAAATAACTTGGCAATGCATTGTCTTATCTGAAAATCTTTGCCAAATTTACGAGTAGCGTACCATGGGAAGCATGGGAAATCTATCATATATTATTTCCCAAACTTATCTGCTGAACCAAAACAAACAATTTATATCCTTTCCATCAAGATTTCAAATGTCTCCGGTCTTTGAGACATAATTTTTTGACAATCTGACACTGGTCTCATCGCAACAATGCCTCTTGCGTCATCAATGGGTGTGGGTGTACTTAAGTATGTGATTGTTGATCTTAGTTTTATGTAATCATTGCCATCTGACTTATCTGTCTCTCATAAAGAACAGCAGATCATTAATTTCTTCTCTGTGTTTTCCTCATTTTACATTATCAAATCAACACTAAAATTTCCCTGCACTGTCGGAATTCTTTGATCTGATCAATATGTTATAGGATTGACGTGCTTGTTTGTTTACCCATGTAACGTAAATTTGGTGATACTGTTTTACGCAAGCAAATTTGTTCAAGATAAGATACAAGCAATTCAGTTACTCTGTAAACATATGTTGCATTTATGGTAGTCATTCTTCTCTGATATTCCTGTGTCATAGCTGTCAGAATCGCACGAAGGACCAACAATGTGCCTTGACAACAGTATTCTAATTAAATTCATGAGCGATATCAAATTTAGGAGCCAAATCTTTACTTTCGCTTGGCTCCGTACCCTTGTTCTTTTGTCTTCCGTCAGAGCTCATTCCCTCAGCAAGGACGATCACGTAATGGTTTTTATAGGGATCAATCCAATATTACGAAGAAATGTTTCACTATAATGGTGTGCGATACATTCCCAAAATAATTATCCGGCAGCGTATGGATTTTATTTTCTGTTCTGTAAGCCAGTTAGCAATGCGAGGGTGTATGCTTATCGCTCTTATCAATCTCATCATGTCATATATCTGCTTTTCTTGTAGGCGGGATTGTGAATAATACCTTGTCAAAGACGCTGTGGATGTTCTGCTGTAAGGAGAAGATATGGACCAAAGGGGCCTGCCTTGCGGAGGCTCGCGCCCGGCACTCCTCTGTGATAGTCGATAATATACTCTACATCTCAGGAGGGGTCAGAATGGACCAATCAGTTATCCCAATGACTGAAATTCATGCCTATGATATTAAGACAAACATTTGGAAACACGTCGGTGATAATAATACTCCCAAACTACAAAGTACCCTTCTCGGCTTCAATAGTACCCTCTATGAGCTAGGTGGTAAGACCGAGGGTGCATACACAAGTACTATGGAAACTTACAAGATTACTAATAATGGTAGCATCAAGGGTACTGGTGAACACTACGTGTTACCATGTAATGGTGACCCTGGTCCGCTCAAAGCTGTACTAGATGAAAAAGAGCTCATCATTATCTTGTGGGAGCATACAGGACAACTTTTCACACTAAATACTAATGGCAGGCGGTTTTACCCGATAGAACACACCATGCCACGTGTGGCAGGCTCTCTAGTGTCGTTCAACCACAAGGCTTACATACTGGGAGGCCATGAGAACGGCTCGACATGCGGAGATGGACAGGTGCTAGACCTCTCTTCTCACTCCTCAAAACCTCTGCCTCTTCCTGCCGAGCTTATCGTACATAGATGTGTGCACGTCAAGATGTAAATAATCTGATCCAAAGTTATCAGAGCTATAATCTCACAAGCTAACATTAGGATCTACGATCAAAATGTGTCACTCTCAAAATGCCATTAGTTATCTGTTTCTGTTCCAACCTCCAGCATGGACCATAACTGGAAGTGATTATTATTCTGTTAATTTATTACTTTTATTTATTAACAATTACTGTTCTAATCTTTTTTTTGGTGCTGTTTCATCTCGTTCAACATTCTAAACTAATAAATCTCGGTCAGGATTGAAGCTGTGACATATTAATTAAGCGTTAATTTAAAACATTTTAAATGTTCTGGTGTCATTCGACCACTCACTTATCTGACCACTAACCTCTATACCATGTATTCCCATTGGTTTTTTTGTTATTCGGTCAATGACTTTGTAGCCAGTTCTGTGGAGTTAAGTATCTCCGACTCGGTCAACTTACATATATGATTATACGATGCCAACAGTATGTTGATACAACAGTTTGAGCCTAACCAGAAAAAATTATATGTATGCAGGGGTGTCTGTACAATTTTACAGTGTTTACCTATTTTACCTTCCTCACCTACATTTAGGGTAATCGCAAGATACTGGTCACAGCTATTTTTGACTCACTATTGGCTGCATTGTATATACTTTATGAAGGAGGATTTTTGCAGACACAGGATAGCATATGTTGTGGTTGATTTTAACGAGTTGCTACTATCAGCAGATAGTCATGGCTACAGATCCAAGAAATCAAGCTAATCGACAAATGATGCTATAAGGATGTGGCAAAACGCTACGAGCCATTTAACTAAGAAAGACCACCATTCCCAATTTCCTAATGTTCTGGCTAATTTGACTACATAAGCAGAATGAAAATCAAACATGTTTGGTCTTTCTCCTCTGTTGTCATAACTGTTGTTGGTGGGCATCAAGAGCAGGACATGTACTTTTGTGAGTTTGAGTTTTAATGTGAGAAAAATTTATGCACAAATTGAGCAAATGTCAGATAGTGGAGAAAATAAACATTAAACATTAAACTTTTTTTACATTAATAGCCGATTGGATCAGGAAGAATGTATCATTAGTGAATGTTTGAGGTTTGACAGATCAGATTAGTTGTCCATTGACGCAAGCAACGTCTACAGAAACCCGACAATAAAACTGGGATTTCTTATCATGATATCTGTTCATCACAGTTAGATTGAAGACAACACCCACCATAAAAGACGTAAATGCTCGCTGATAGCAGATATGAAACGCAGATAGTTAACTAAACTGCCAAAAACTTGAATGAATTATTAAGTATGTAGTCAGTCTGCTCATGCTTACGTGTAGTGCTTAGTATATAGAGATCTTTAAGTTGTCTGGGTGTGGACTAAATATACCAATACTCTTCTAAATCTGCTACGCCAGGTCAAATTGCAGAATCATTCAGTTAACTTTGCAAGCCTTAAAAACAGATTAAATCTTAATTCTCCTCCACTTAGAGGTAGCTAGTAAAACGGGATTCATTGTATTATTTTACTGGCTTGCAAGCGTTGAAGGGTGGAAATTCCCTCGAAGTTGTGGCAGTAAAACGGGGCACATGTCCATGAATTAGTGTGAGGAGCCTAGATGTATATTATTAGTGAGAAAATTTCGGTGTGGAGTAGAAACAAAAGTATTTTAACTGAGTTGGAATATGATATTTATTTCCCATCTTCTCCACCGCCTTCGTCAGCCGCTAGCTCCTCCTCAGATACCTCTTCTTTCTCCTCTATACTGAACATCTTCTTCACTTTCGTCACCACAAAGTCCATAATCTGTACAATTTCAAAATACAACTAGTTGTACCACCAAGAGTCTCAAGAAGTAGATAATTTGGCCTAGATTTAAATATTCAAGCGTTAAGATTCATAAAATTCATAATAATGCTTTACTATTGTCATCTCGCATTCAATCAGTGTTCCCTCTGTGGTGGCGGAGGGATATTGCAAATGTTTGGTATCTGGCGCGGCGCCTCGATACCAAACATTCGCAATATCCCTCTGCCACCACAGAGGGAACATACTTGTTCTTATTGTATATCTGGTCATTTTATTTTGCAGCCAGCTTAAATGCGAAAAATGTCGTCAAGTGATGTTTCTTGTTTTGGAGTTGTGCACTCATGTATCTTGAGTAGGTTTGCGAAAAATGACAAACCTCATAGTCGTTTGTAGCCTCCTGAGCGTCTTCTTTGATGACGGCAAATGCTTCACAGATAATAGTCACAAACATACTCATCAATCCGAAGAATACAACAAAGACAAATGCCATGAAGAAGAACTGTCCCAATGGGTTGGCGCCCTGTTGAATTAAGATTAGAATAAATGTGTTTAATACTGTTGATTAGATGATATGAATGTCAATTCTCACCGCCTTTGCCAACATAAAATTACAAATATAGTTATGAAGTAACATTAATGAATTTAAAGATCATTTATGGTATCTAATTTCTAATGAATCGGCCTTGGATTAAAACACTATCTCACCACAAACGATTCATAATCATAATCTCCGAGCGAGAAAGCAAACAAAGACTCCAGAGTGCCAGTGAAGGTTCCGTAACTCTCCAGCTCTTTGTTGAATAGCATGAAGCCAAACATGGCAAAAGCCATGAAATAAATTCCAAATGATACAGAGAATGGTTTGAGATCTTTTGAGCATAATCTGATGGTATCTCCAAGCATAGCCATTTTCCTGAAATCAGCACAGAATCATTGTGACCAACCAGATGTACCTGTGGCTTATAGGTTCAATTATTTTTTACATTGGCCGGATTCAGTGCGCAAAGATCTCCATTCAATGAAAATAAAAATCTCCACAGTATGTTATGTAAATACAAATTCAGGATTACAGGATGGAACTGTTATCAACTACTTTGGATGTGTAGAATTTAGTTGTTTTTTTTTCACATTGTTGTCCTACCTGTTGAATTTGAGCAGCTTGATGGACTTGACTGTGCACGCGAATACAACAAATGCCATGACATAACCGAGCATCTCATCATATAGGGCTAAGCTCTGGAAGTTGACGAAATCAGCTGACACAAAATAAAGTGTTTTGGGCATGAGAAGTGTAGTATATATTGTCAACATTTATTTATCCAAATGCAGGCAAATCCCAAGTATATTTTCATCCTGAGAGATAGGTTACGGTAACCATTAAACTGACGAACGAAACACATTCCAATGAACTATGGTTCATTGTTATACTAGTTTTTTGAAAAAGGGTCAAAATAATTCAAATAATACTCAAAAAAATTTTTTATGTTGTACAGACAGACGTACAATCATATTTAAAGTACACATACAACTACGGATATAATTTGCCATGCGAATGCATCGGACTTGTTATTGAGATATGGATTAATGGTGATGGTTGATTCAATCTTCTTTCCTTCATTTGTAATTTATATCTAATCATCTGGTTAATCAGATACCTCAAATGTTCTATCAACCCTCACAGATAAGCACAGTTCATGCCACATTGGTAAGATTTGTAAAATCAGCATTCTGTCTGCCAATCTATTCAAAACTATGGTAACCATTAATAGGAAAAGCTGAGACTTTCTGGTGCCATAATTCTACAGTACGTCACAGAAGTAAGGACAGTAAAGGTTTTCGTCTAGCCGACTATGATACTTCATATGGTTGGCAATTAGGAATGTTTATCATTGAATGGGATTAATTTATAGTATAGATATGGATGAGCTCTTTCCCCTGTGCTCCATTGGATGTTGAATCATGGATTGTGGTCTCGGGTCATTTGAGCATTTGAGGTATTCAATCATGTACTAGCTTGTATAATTGCTTCCGTTCTCTTTGCAATAGTCATTTCTAAACATGTATATTCTTTTTGTTACTTACTTGATCCACTTTCCTCGAGCGACGACATGCTTAGTTGGACCAGGCCTTGCTTCATCACATAGCAGACAATACAAAAAACGCACAGAAATAGTGTGGAAAATTCCACCATGTTCCAAAAGTTGTTGATGTATTTCTTGAAGCCGAGCACCCGGATTCTCTTGATCTCAAAGTAGAGAAAGTATATAGTGAAGACCAGGAATATAATCTCCATTATCAGGTTGATTACTCCCCAACTCCCTACATAGCTAAACAGGCGCAAAACCTGAAAACAATATAATATCAGTTGAGCAAAAAGTACATCCGTCAATTATCTCATAGATTTAATCAGAGGATTACACTGGAATCGTAGGAGAGTGCTGTATTTTCTTGGGGAGATTATCTCGGATTATCAGCACATAACTGCCATTCCCATGAATAAATTGCTCAACAACCTCAAAACAAATTAGAAAAGTGGTGACTGTGAATCTAATCAAGCCACATAGTAGGTAATATGTAATAATAATAAAAAGGTGTATCTTAACTTTATCGCACCGCAACGCTTTAATACACGATACGATAACCCTGATACACATAAGCAACAGCGTTCTGATCATACCTTGAACTCAAATTTGTGAATCATTCCTCCGGTAGCCATGAATTCACTGGTGATAATAGCGGAGACAAACAGGTTACTGTTTGCATTAAACAGAGTGAACTCAGCAAATACTACTCGAGTGAATACATCAATCCAATCCTCTTCCTTCAGTTTGCCAATCATCTTCTCTGTTGATCTCAGAGTCCTCCCAAACTTAGCTGTGTAACCACCGCCTACAAAAACAGCTCTTTTTGATTACTTCTCCCCGCACGTGCAGGCTCAACACATCATTTGCCCGTGATTGTAAAAGACTAAACTTCAGAACCTTGCTGCTCCCTGGAATAATGTCTTGATCAGAGGTTATGAAGTATAAACATTTTTGTAATTATTTTTGAGAGAGCCTGCTGCAAACTTATCCTTGCGCATAAATCTATTTACCTTTGTACAGTGCAAGCTGAGCAGGATATGGTGTGTTAGCAAGCTCTATGGAGTCGCGATACTTCCAGGCATAGAATGTGTCCTCTGTGAATTTGTCTTCTTCTTGATCCAAATCAGAGGCAGGAAACCAGTAAGGATGATAAGACTCTGTGTCATCATCGATCCAGTTATAATGGCCTCGGCAATGGTTTATTAGTGGTGCCATCTCCTTACGTATCGTACAAGTATCTGAAAAACAGTGAAAACGTTACAATCATAGAGCAATTTGTGTGATGTTCAATTGATGCGCAATCAGAGCACCATTTAAGAATTGTGTTGAAGGTAAGCTATCACATAACTTTTTTTCCTTTATCCAGACTCTGTTATTGTACATTTTGGTTCAGAAATATGTATTGCAGCAAAGCTCACCATTGGGTTTTAGTCGCTGTTGTCTAAGTCGCCCGACTCCAACCCTGACTAGATTAGGGTCTGCAGTACCCAAAGCTTCTCTCCAAGTCAGTCTTGTATCACCATTATATCTTGATTGAAGATACATTCCTGGAATCAAAACTCTATTCACCCAGTTCCAATAAGCTGGGATTGTACTTACCTAAAATATAGATAATTGAAGCATTAAATATGAGCAATGGATTGGAGTTGCATCCTCATTAAAAGTATAAGACAACTGGCAAGCCGAAATGAGTATCCTAACTCGATACAAAAATTTTCTCTTTCAACAAGGATGTGAGTGATAATTATATTGCAAACTCACAGATGCGAGATTTGGAGAGTTATCAAAGAACACATCTTTGCTTGTCAGCCACAGTGGATGACCTTGTGTGCTCCTGTTTTGGTAAGACAGGTACACCAGTATGCAGACAAAGATGAAATATACGACAATTTCTTTCAGGATAGCCTCCATTTCTATCTCATTCTGTCTCTTTTTACGGGCTTTGCGCAGCGCCTCAAAGTCTGGGGGCTTCATTGATGCTGCCAGTTCCCTTCTCTTTGCCAACAGCTCTGAAATCAAAGGACGGTGTAGTCAGTTGACAGAAATGAAGCATAAGATTCTATTATGTGAACAGCAACTGTGTTCATCTTGTTTTAGCGTTATAATGAACCTAGCTTATCTCATATATTTTTCATACACACTGACCACATTCATTAGCAGATTTATGATTTAAGTTGCGTGAAAATGTTTGACCACTAAATTAAAGGATAACTCATAATTTGTCATTGAGTTTTACTTTAAGAAACATTACCTTCTACTTGCATTGTCTGTTCCACAGTAATGATTTCCTCATCAGCTGCTGGTATGGCATTGTTACAATAATCGTCGTCATCCTCCTGTTCTTCATCAAGGTCTGGTTTTCTCAGAATACATGAGATAAAAGCCACCAACATGAACACCTGTTACCAAAATTACAGATGTAAAGTATCAGTTAAATCTGGGCTTGGAGAGGGATTTTAGCAGGTTCAGACAGCTAATCCTCTCCTGTGGTGGATTCCCTTGTTTTTGCCCTCATCAAAAAATGAATGCAGTATGAAGAGTATGAACATCTCAAGAAATTCAGACTAACATTGAACCCTGAAAAGCTTGCAAAAAGAGATGATAAGTAAAGTTTCATTTTTTGCCTTATTTTTACCTAGTTTTTGCGAGTCACGTTCCAACACATAAAACAGGTACCAGTAAATTGTAGCCAATGTTATTTAACAACATAGTTCACTTTGTCTTCAGCCAAAGAAGGGTCCTCTTATTGGAGTGCGGGGATTTGAATTATTTCAATTTACTGCTAGCATAATATAATAGCAGTACAATACCTTGATAGGTTGAACTACAATGACAGATTGGAAGAAAGACAGTAGAAATGTCGTAAGCCAGTCGTTAGACTTCTGAGGTCCCCATTCCATGCTGTAGAGGATTGTGAAGAACCCGGCAGCAAGAATGCTTAGCACACATACTAAAAAACAATATAAGTCAAGCGAGTGAATACAAGCTTCCTATAGAATGCTTAAAACACAAAAATAAGTCAGTATATAAACGATCTGGTTCAACTTTTCAAGTGTGCTTAGACAATTTGCCATGTTGTGCAGTTGCTTGGACAACTTACAAATCCAGCCGATAGGTAGTACCCAATGCGGGAATGTGAATGATTTCGGCTTAACTCCTTTCCTGGGCTTATCAGTGTAAGCGGTATCCTTCCTAGACGTGAGAAGCTTTGTCAGATTTTGTTTCATCCTTTGTCGCTTTGTTTGCTTTTGTTTACCCCACAGGGTGGATCCTATATAAAGTGAAAATATAAATGTACAGAGCTAGAAAATCCTGCATAGATAATCCATAAGAATAAAATCAGCGTAAGAATCATCTCACTGTTTATTATGGACTGACAACTCTTAGTTTGTGATTTGTTATTATTGTGATTGATTTCTACACAGTATAGTTCACTGCTAGAGATAAGCTAACCTGAGAGAGATTTCCATCCGTATTTTGTTGATGTTGGTGGTTGGTTGCTTTGTTGAAGTTTATTAGGTTTTGGTCTAGTTTTCCTGAAGATGGTCACTACTATGAAACTGATGGGAAACACGATTGCTGTAGAAATCACACTAACAAAAACCGACTGCAGAGTGAACTCAACAGGACCGATTTTGACCACATCCACCTGCAATTACAAATTTCTTACATGATGGAATTGAAATCCTGTTCGTGGTGATGAATTTAGACCAATATAAGACATAAATTACATCAGCTGAGATGCTCAATTAAGTAATGTAAGTAAAAGCCTCTGTAGGGTCAATGGTCGAATATATAAGTCTGCTCTGGGAGCCACACGTAAAGCAGATGGAATTCTTCTTATCCAAATGCTAATGCTAACGTAATGCTAATGTAGTTATTTGTCCATGCATAGCATTTCAACATATGGCAACCTGTTGTCAACCAAACATCATATAAGAGAAAACTTACCCTCTCAGCATTTTCCTCAGCTTTGAAGAACATACAGTTAGTAATCATAGTCATAAACAGCATGCATACACAGCAGGAGATTCTCTGACAGCGAGTGAAGGAGCTGCGTGTTGGTCTAGAGATGACAGATACCCACAGATGGTCATTAGTCAGCTTCTTAGTCAGTGAGTGAGTGAACAGGTGACTGAAGTTTGTGAGATCATCCAGACCGGCCACCGGGACGAGCCTGTCAACCATACCATCGTCCTCCTCTACTGCAAACCACTTATCTACTACAAAGTAGTTCCTGCAAGAGAATCATCATTTACAAGAATTTTTTTTATAAATCTACATCAGGCAATGACAGTAATGTTTTGTGTTCAAATTTGAATTTCTTTGATCTGAATCTCAATCACATACGGATATATGGACTATCGACTGGTCTCTAGTTTATGTGGATCATGCATTATCTTATAAGCTATCTTGTCTAGCCTTGTCATGCGGCCACGGGTTTTGTTTTTGTTTTTGTTTTTCGGGTGGCCTTGTTTTTCTCGGTATAGTATGAGTAGTTGTCTTCTGCCTTTTTAGCTCTAATCCACACCACTTTGAGCTTTGACTTTTTTTCTGTTCCATAGGCAAATAAATTAACTTTGTCATTTATCATATTCAAAATAAATAAAAATAAGTTGATTGCAGTAAATATTGCAGTAATAATGTAAAAATATGTCTAAGTTAAAAAATGTTTTTACCGAGGAATACAAGGCCACCCAAATAACCAAAAAAACAAAACCCGTGGCCGCATAACAAGGCTTTATCTCGTCTGCTTTATCTCGATCATTTTGGGTAGCACGTTTTCAAATCCAATCTCTGCAGCATAAAAACATATTGATGTAACGATAAAGGAAGCAGCATTAGTGATCAATTGTGCCATATATCAGTTATAAGTAATAATAGGGATGTAAATTTACTTTTCTCCAGTCTGTAGGTTGCTCACTTGTATCTGGTTCAGGTACCAGGATTTATATTTGCCTTTACCAGTGTTATCATGCCATATTCTGAGGAAGGACAGGCCTCCAAGAGATTTATCCACGCTGAGAATAAAGTTCTTAATTGTAGATCTGTGGAATCCCTGCAAAGACAAGAGGAAAGTCATTGGTAAGTACTGGTAAGTTTAATAGTATGTGGATCTAAAAGTCAAGGACAAGGGCGTTCTGGTTTATCTAGCGAAAATTGGTATCTACAATCAGTTGCAAGCTTCTCATTTGCATTTAAGGCTGTATAGGTAGCCGTATACAATATAAAAATTGTCAAAAAATGGATCTAACTTGGTCCAACTAATACTCACATATCTTTTACCATCAGACAGCCTCCTCGGTCCGGTGTCACCATCATCACCAGAGAGAATGAAGCACACATTAGATGTTGTTGATGCGTTCTTTCTCACTCCTGTATGTACTGCTATCTGATAATTATATTTATCCGTCGGCAGATTGTCTTCCAGAGGCAATGCTCCCCACTAAAACACAGAGCCATCATCATTTTTGGTCATAAGCGCAATAAAATGTTGCCAAAGAAACTTTGCGGTGGAGGAAATATTTATTATCATTCTTTGACCAAAGGTAGTGCAACTTTATGGCCAGGAATGGTTCTGTAAGCAAATCTTATAGTAACCATCTTATTTTAGCAAACATTCTTAATAATTAATCCATGAAACAATTTTAAAGACAGCGTCATAACTGTTTTTACTTACTTTCAACAAATCCTTCTTGTCTTGATGTCTTGCCCAGATGAGAGATACCAGCCAAAGACCAAATACAGACACAATAGTACTGAATACTGCAGCATTTTCACCAAGATCCTTAAACTTGCTGAACACGGTAGCAAAGTTGATTGTATTTGGAGGTACAACAATATCCCCTCCAAAAGATGTTAAATGTGTACAGAGACACTGGGTGCTCTTCCAAGAGGTTAGGTTACCGACCTACGGACAAAATGAAATTGGTTTACGATCACAGGAATATAATATTTCAATAATATTCTTGGGAAAATTAATTTTCCATTGGCCTCTATCATCACTATGTTGATTATTCTTAGACTATGATATGAAATACATTAACCTCAATCAAGCTGTATTGCATAGATTTACATAGCACACAACTGATTGCGAGAATGTACTTACCGTACAACCATCACTTGCCCATCTTTCCTCGCTTTTATTCCAATATTTACAGCCAGTGATGAAAGTTGAGTAATCGTAAGTATGATTTGTACTCTCTATTGGTAAAACCACTTTCTCGCCTACAACAAATGTTTGAAATTTTCACTATCCTTCTGTTACAGTTAGCCAAAAGGGTTAAGAAGTAAGCTAATTTGTTTCAGTTCAAAGCTGACCAACTGAATATAGGAAAATTAACCATGTGATAAAGTAAGGAGAAGAAAAAATAAAGAAAATCAAATCAAATAAATCAATCTAAATCAGTTGAAAAAAAATGAAAATAAAAACAATTTCAGCCAAATACCCTTCCGTACATTTCTTACTGTTGACATAATGAGAATAAACTTACCGACAAGCTTCATGCCAAGGTAATAGCTACCATTAGTGGCTGTCATGTGCTGCGGAGGGGAGAATGTGTGATGAAGTATATCCAACAATTCCGTGTCATTAGTAGCATAGGTCTCCTCATTTGGAATATATGCTGTAAAGTCATAGTGAGTGATGTTCGGATAGAAATTGTAAGCCCAGTAGACCTGCAAAAACAGATGATATGTACAGCCTATTCTGAACATGGTAAAACTGGTGTGATCATTATCTCATTCTGTTGATTCAAGCCGATGAGTTGATTCCAAGGTAGCAAGTGCCACTGTGTTTGCAGAGCTTGTATATAATATTATGATATGCGCATTAAAAGGGAAATAAATAATATTGGTGATAGCTACCTGGTATACATCGTCAGGAAGGTGCGGATAAATTGTAATGTGGACAGATGAATCAAGTATAGCTATCGGAGTAGCATGGTATTGTATGTAGTCATCCTCAATACTTGTGTACACTGTAAAAGCTGTGTAGTTTGGGGCTGTTTCCATTCCTGAAATTGAAATTAGGTAGCGATTGAGATACCAAGTATCACACTAAAACATTTGTATATGGTTTCATTGAGACATGGACATACAGCAGGCGAATGTAAAACTAACTCTATCCTTGATGGTAAATTTTTTTCTTTCTTGTAATGTAATAGATTAGGGGGAGAAAATATGAGGCGCTTCATGCATTCGTAACCGAAAAAGTGACGAAAGTAAAACTAACTCTATCCCTGATGGTAAATTTTTTATTTGCAATCTATTACCTTTCACATCTAAACCCAAGGGCTCAGTCATGTTTTTCACTTCGATAGGTTCTCCGTCATCGCTTGAAAATTCGATAGTCATAGCTCCAGCTATGGTAGCTGCCGAGTCATCCCAGTTATACGGGTTATCAGTGGCAGCCATAAACTTAGTGTTCCTTGTAGAGTTGCCTTCACCTGCTTCACCTGCCGGCATAGCGAATCCTCCAACAGCTGAGTCTAATACCTGAGGTCCTGTAATCATAGTATTTTTGCAAGGTTGAGACTGAGCTTTGCAACTGATTATGCAAATATTTTTCTTACCAAATGAGGAAATTCTGTATATGTGTCAAAAACTTCAAATACACTTTTAAACTTGATTTAGTTCGTGGTACCAGCTATAGAAGAGATTTAAAATATACCAGTAGCATTTGCAGGAGCTTTCGCAAGTTTCACAGCCAGCTTAGGGGATTCCAAAGTGAGAGGCTCATCGGCACCTGCATCATCTTTACCCAGCAGAACATCACTGACTCCATTAGCTGCCCCTAGAGATTTAGTTGCTATAGATTTATCCTACAGAAAACATAAAATATGGATGACAAAGTCTCTGGTCTGTTTAATTTGAAATTTACTTATTAGAGGCTGCAGTTGTCTGTTCTTTTATCTTGATGAGGCAACTACATGAAGTTTCCGGGGCATATCCATCCCTGCTAGACTTATAATTCTTGCCTATTTCTTAGAATTAAAGACCTCACTGAATCAAAAAATTATGCTGGATAACATTAGTGGATCCAGACGAGCTAGTTGCAGTGTACCAGATGGCGTTACTCACATTATCCTTCATAGCCTGTATCGATGCATCTCGTTCTGCTCTCCTCACTGCTAGCTCTTCGGCCCTGTCATCTGGGTGCCAGAAATTAATCATCTCCTCCAACTAAATATCAGAGATGACAGTTCAAAACACTGTGTGGTGTGGGGTTGATGTTAATATATCTGTAGCTAGTACCGGTAGATTCAGGTGATGGTTAGATTTTAATTTGGTGTATTTTTAGAGCTATTTTATCTTACCAAAAGATTAAAAAAATACAAAGAGCACTAGATTAATTCTTAGGCGGAGATAAGCTTAGGTACCTCTTCATCAGTGAAGAACTCATAGAGCTCCTGATCTACAGTACGATCTCCATCCCATTCATCGAAATCCTCCTCACTAACAGCTGGTTCCTCCCCATCAGGACCATTAAACTCAGCCTCTAAAACTGAAAACCAGGATGAGTGTGAGAATAATTATTAATACACGCTGTGTCAAACTACCTGAGATGTAAATTATTAAGGCTGATCTAAGCATATTCCTCTACTTACCTTCTGGTTTTGACGGTTTATTTTTCTTAGACCTTGACGACATCTTGGCTCCAGGAATTGGCTGTTCTTCGCCATTAGTTGGCATAAGGTTACTAACAGCATTTACCATAGCTACAGGGAGAAACAACAAAATAGAGCAATTTACAAAAACTAAGTTAGGTGCTTTGGTTTATCAAACACAATGGGCTTGGCTTATTAATTAAACATGATAACTCTAAAACTTTAATTTGGTGAAAATGGGCTGTGTTAATGGAATAAAGGAAATACAAAAAAATATAATAAGTCTCACATCCGGCTGCTTTACTGAGTCGGTTTGTTGGCTGCGCAGCAAACCCTGTAGTAGCTTCAGAGACGCTGGATAGGGCTCCTGCAGCTGAGTTCTGAAAAGAGAAAATCTTTTGTTTTATATTTCCTGTAGGTTTAGTTGCTGGATTGGGGCTGTTTGCTGGATTGGAAATTAGGAAATTTTAAATGAACTTCCATTTCGAGTTATAATCTAAATTCATGCTGCACACGTTGCTGCTGTTGACTCAGACTCAAATTATAATCAGTGATAACCGACCTTTGAGTCAGGAGTGACTTCTCCAGATGACTGTGTGACAGATTTCAGAGTCGATGATGTGGCAGAGAGCTGCTCAAAGTTGTTGATGTTACCAGCAACAGATGACATGGCATCGATAATTTTAGATCTAAGAGCCGCTCTCTTTTCCTTTGCTGCTGCAGAATCTTCTGATGCATCCTACAACAGTATCTCAATTGATCATATAATCACAGACTATAACAATGTTCAAGGTTACCGAAACGTAGATACAACATACAGTGAAGCGCGTACCACTGCGCAACACACGGGTCTTCAGCTAGAAACCATGAGTAAAGCGCTGTTTCGAGGCCTTCTCTGGTACAACCTCCTCATGGCCGGTCCAGCAGCGTGAAGCCATACCTGCTACAATCACACTACAATCACGTATGTCGTATGGTATTTATATACATACATAGCGATGTAGTCAATAACATATGTTTTTAGCCATAACTCGAATAGTAAATATGAGCTGCTGCCTAATAGCAGATAAAAGTAACTGATACTTACCACGTTGTTCAGTTCCTCTGACGCACGGCCAGCAACAAACAAAACAGCATCATTGTCACCACTAGCTAAAAGAGCATCCAGCTGAGAACCAACTTCATCCAGTGATGTGAAGTTTGAGGCAATCGGCTGAACCCGCTGTATGAAGAATGACGATCTACGATCCTTGGCTACTCGAAGCACAAATGAATAACTGCTGTTGAGGGAAAGAACCCCAGCATCAAATCTGAATAAAGAGTCTTTCAGAGCCACAAACATGTCTGGGTTGCTGAAACATCCTGAAGAAAACAATAATCATGAAAATCTCTCTAACATCCAGTCTCATCGTGGTTGAGCTTATTTGCATAGCAGAAATTATCTATTTAATTAATTAATTTCAGACAATTTTTGAAGAATGTTTCATGATATAATATCAGATCAGATTTTTATGTCTTAAGTAGTTGGCACAGTATAACATAACATACCAACATCGAAGAAGAATGTGTTATTTCTGCGGACTAGATCCTCCTCCCTGTCTAGGTACTGTGGAGTTTTGTTGATCTCATAAGGGAAGCAGAATACCTCTTTTACTAAGTCAGTATCTTCTTCCTCAGGGTCAAAGTCAGGATCTCTGGACAGCGAGATATCTAATGGCATTATATCGTTTGTCAGAATCTGTCGGTCAGGACCCTTTCTGATGTTGGCCACCAGAGGTGTCGGAATCACTTTCAAGTAGAATTGGGTGCGCCTGTACAGTACAATAACTTATTAGTATACATGCTAAGCATGATGGATACAGTGGATAGAACTTGAAGCATAAGAGAGCTGACACACGAGACGGAAATCATAAAAATAAATGCGACTATAATTCAGCAGGCGAATGATAAAACACACTATAAGTATAAAGTATCAAATATATAAACACATGCTACCTGGGTGTTTTTACTTTCCCAGACGGACAGAAATATTATTCATTTTGAATAATTTTAGTGTACCTACAGGCTGATATGAGGGTCCGAAGCATCCATTGTTGTCATTGTCACTACATATCGTCCATAGATCAGCGATCTGGGGACAATGGCGGCGAGTAAACCAACATTGTATATAGGACATATATCCTTTAGTGGAGTGACTCTCCTACCAACTTCATCATCTATTGTGTAACCTGTACAAGAACAAATTTTTGGATTTAACTAGTGGAATTACACTGGAGGTAATTTCATTTTACAACTCTATACACATTAGCAAAAATGTATCCTATAGGACAAAAACAAGTTCATAATGAGTTGTCTTCTCTCGTGCAACTCTGTCTCAATTGGCTCCTCAATCTTCAAACACAGAAACATTCGTAAAAATCAGAGTCCAGAACATAAAAGAGCATTAAACATAAACATGTATCACTACATACATTAAAACCAGAGCTGATACAATCCAACTCCCGCCCACCCCAACTCCATACCGGACTGACAAAGGAGCTAGACGACAAACAAAACTAAACATTTGGTTTGATTGCCTCTCACCTTCCCTTGATCTCTGAATAAGAAATACATGTATTTCAAACAAAGATCCTTGCCTGTGCTTACCATCAATTTTGATCCAGTAAAGAATGTCACCACACGAGCTTACAGCCAACTGCTCAAAGTATATGTCGTCCGATCTGTATCTCACGATTGGATCACTATATGAGGAATTGATTGCGCTGGCTAGACCCAAATGACAGGTGCTGTAACTCCTCTCGTAGACTAGAACAGGGCACATATTGACAGACTTGTTGTTGTAATGATTACTGGCATCTATGTGGATAGGGAACTGTCCTGCAACCCCGAATCTGTACACAATCTGAAATATACAAAACAATTTAAGTTATCAGTGAGAAAGTAATATATTAAAAAGATGGAAAAAATATGACAAGCGATGGCAACAAGCAACGAATATCACACCAACATCAAGCCTTCATTTTAATACCATTTTCAAGATATTTCCAGGTTTGTGTGCAATGTTGAAGTGCTCTTTGTCCTATATTGAAACTTGAAAGTTTTAGGCATGACCTGATACGTTGTGTGATATAGAGGCTCAGGTCCAGTATATGCCTCTGTTGTCATATCATAATCAGCAGAATGTGTTGTGACAGGTTTTGTTGGTGTTGCAGGAGTAGTTGCAGGTAAGTTGCCATCTGACACAGATATGCCTGCTTCCAGACCACCTGATGTGGTGTACTGCAGGACATGGTTGCTGAAATCAAGCACCGCCCTTCGCCCTCGGTCTGGGTGGTTAGTCGTAGCTTCCATTGTCATACCTGTATAAAAAAAAGTTGAAATAGCATATTAGCATAGTATATTATTTAATTTTCTAATCAGGATTTTAGGCAGGCAGGGAGGGAGTTATCTATTATATGAGAGAGAGCAGACAACTACTGGTACTCCAAAATTCATATATTACTGTATGCAGAGGGGTTGGGAGGGATAACCAACCCTCCCTGCTGTATCACTCAATCAGAAAGATTGTCCCAAACTCCCTAGCTCAATCACAAGGGATGATGAGCAATTTCCCACACCTGGGATTGAAATATCTTACCTTCAATAGGACTCTTTGTAGTTGTGACTGTAATATTAGGCTGAGCTTGAGTTAGTGAGCGCACGTCCATAACGGTACCATCTGCTAAAACTGTAGCGACAGTACCATCTCCAAAATCAACCTAAACGACAAATGAAGCACATAAAATGAGCAAGACCAGTTGTGTTATTTGCAAGAAGTTTGTGGTGAATTCTCTATGCGGCTTAATCACATTCTGACTTGATAATTACCTTGAATGTCACTGCACTTCCTCTTGGACAGTAAATATCAAGAATAAAATCTTCCATGAGAGCAACTGTTTCAGTGTCTGTTGCAACATCCAATTCCTCGATCTCCTCACCAACCTACATAATTAAAATGGGTCAAATGTCAATACTCTCTACAACAGATGGGCTTTTTAATTACAAACAGGCAATATAGTGGAAATTTGAACCACTGAGTGTCAACAATCTCTACGGTTGAATTTATTGAGAAAACTATTGCTGAATCATTTTATCTCGCAATTTGCTATTATTACAAGCTTGAGAGGAATGGTAGCATAATGCAATTTAAAAATCACATGGTTATACACAACACATACCTTTATGGTTACATGTGTTTCCACATAGCTCACATGATTAGATACTATAATTTTCACATCATGTACACCATATTTAGTGAACAGGTAGTAGACTGGACTTGTCTGACCTTGAGCAAGAAGTGTGACCCCCACCATAAAACTTTCATCGCTGTACTGGAATTCACACTCAGTCTGAATGTCCACTTCATTGGTCGATTGCAGTTGGAAAAGGGCAGCCTGCTCTAGACTGAGAATATTTTCCACTGTCGCTGTGACTGGTTTGAGGATATGTTCTACTATCAGCGTGATAGATGAACTGATTTCTCCCCGGCTGTTGGCAGCGCGTACCTCTATGAGATATTCCTCTGCTTTGCTAAACAAGATGTCGAAGGTTGCCACAAAGCCAGATTCCTCATTATGAAGAAAATATACCTCACTACCATTTTTGAAATCTATGTATAGATGTACAGGGTCCCCAGTTTTCAAAGAAACATTCAGCTGGCCTATTTCTCCAATAGCTAAATATTGGGAGTCTAGATTTAAGTCCAACTCAGTCAGAGGCTCTTCGTAAAGAACACTGGCAGAGAAAATTCTCACTGATCCTCGAAAGACCGATATGATGTGAACTCCAGGAAAGCGAAACACATCACTATCGAATGAAAGAGTTTTAGTAAGCTGATCATATTCAAAGACGACCCCGATGTTGTCCACCTCAGCATTGATTCCATTTGACGTTTCAAGGTCTAAGGAAATATGAAATTGGTCTGATTCTTGCCAATCCATTTCCACAATCTCAGTGAAGCTCGACCTAACAGGTAACTTAACAGTTGAAGATGATCCAAAGCGATTCATGCAAGACAAAGCTGCAAAGTCTGTTCCCGGCTCTTCATACACAAAATCTGCATTCAGTCTGTGGAATGCCGTGTTGACTTCAAACAGATAATCACCAGGGCTAAGTGAACAGTTGGCAGGGAAATCACCATAAACCACGGCATCCATGGTCAGGGCGAGCTGTGTAAACATCTTATCACTCAACAGGTCCACCGCTACCTTAGGAGGAGATCCAAGACCAATGTCCTTGACAGCAACTGATGTGAAAGTTGTTATCTGTTGATCCCCTCTCCTGGCTACCACCTCCACAGTGAAGTCCCCCTCGCGGTTGTAGATATGATTCACAGTTTTGAACAGGAGTCCGGTTGATTCAGTTTCATCCCCAAAATCAATGTCATAAATAAAGTCATCATAGTTAGTCCTGACTGTGATCTGGACTGACTCATCAGGTAGAAAATATTCGGGATCAAACATAGGCTGACCAAGATCCAGCTCAACATTGAGTTTTAGTGTTGGTAACATCTGAAGAATAGCTGAAGTTCTCATGACAATCCATGTTGTATTCGAACATTCTGTTGTCTCTTCCAATATATGATCACTACATGCACACTGCATATTTCGGTACCCAGTAATTGCATATCCTGCCTTGTGGCACATACTTCTACACCAATAGGCATCTCTTGGTTGATCTCCATAGAGCTCAAACACGGTTTCGAAGCCAACACACTGTCCCTGCAACTCAACCTCTGAAAACAAAGCTTCAATATGAGAGTTCACTGTTTTTTTAGGGATGATCAAGAAGACAAGACCAGGGGCGACATTATTTTAAATCCATTAAATATCAACAACAGTATTGAAGAAAATCTGAAATCTTGTTTGTGCTGGTTGGTTTCTGACATCACCGATTCAACTCAAACCAGGCTAGGATAAATCGGAAGCAGTTGATAATTTTATTATTATTTTTCCATCACAAATTAATTGTATCTAATTTCGATGCTCGTTAAGATTACAGAGTCACAGAGAATCATTGATGGCGTGAATAGTCGCATGGTCAGCACCACTTTAATCTGGTCACTTAAAGTCACCTCATATTGTCAAATTATCGACCAGCAATCAGTATTACATCTCACGCATGTCATGAATAAATCAAAATAAATAACATGACACCCTGTAATTAGCCAAATTAAAACTGGCTCATTGGTTCATTGGCTCACATCCTGTCTGTATTTTTGATGAATTTCGATGAATAGAGGGCTTTATCTGGAAAAAAAAATATAGAAATCTTTATCTAGCCGATAATATTGCAGCAGGATGATAATTTCAAAAATCTACGTTGCCCATAAGGTTACCTTCAAATATATCTTGATCAATAAGGACCTCATCCCAGTGTTGTATAGCAAACATTCTCACTGATGTGTGTTTCCCAGTTATTAGATACGGAGCAGCATTGTACGGCTGAGGCACCCAAACTCTTTCTACCACCTCTGCTTTCTGATCTATCAAAAATCCATCTACGTACACTTTCAGTTCCTCTAACCAGCTGCTGGTCACCGTAACTCTTGAATCTGAATATTAATAGAGGTTAGATATTTGTATCATTGAAAACCAATGAAAAGGGTAATGAAATAGTCCATCTTGAACTAAGCAGAAATATGATAAATTCCAAATAACTACAATGTTATGACAATAATAAGTTTTCATTGTTATACCCATAAGCATAGAATATATAAGTATGTAGTACATCTTTACGATAGCATAAAAATATAAATAAATATATATATATATATATATTATATATACATATATATATATACGCTTATATCATGATTATACCGACAGTACAAAATAGCCACCGCAAGATTATTGCTAGAGTTATCTGGTTATGGGGAGGAGAAGACAACTATATAAGAGGCAATAAGAGAGTACTGGAAATCTTCACTTGTGGCTGAGTTTGTAATCCATGTGACCTTTCAATTACTTGAGTTTCAATGCAAGCATGAGGCTGTGACAAGCGATAGCTAAGCTTGGGATTGGAACATACCCCATGTTACATTATTGAGACACTAATACACTTACCTGAGGGCAGATCAAACTTCGTCATCCACGTCTTTGTCCCATTGGAAACAGCAACCTCATACTGCCTATCGAAGACATGTTTTATGTAGAATCCATTGGCTAATGAACTCTCCCCTCCTATAAATTAAAAAAGATCGACACTGAAAATCATCTTCTGTCATCAAACGCCTGGCGGTTCAGTGGAGAACCTTTGACATGGTCCCACAATCATATCAATAAATCAATCAATGTTCAGCTGTTTGGTTAAGATTGTGCTATATTTTATTATTCAAGTTACAAATATTGAATACAAATTTATTCAAAAAGATGAATTAGATATTGCTCACCAGTGGTGAGGATGAACTCATGCCCTGTCTCCACTTGTTCCCTAGCAGGTAAAGTCTGAAAGTCTATGGATATGGTAAATCCTTCAGTACATAGTCTGAGATCTCCTACACAGCTATGAGTGTAATGCCCGAGATTTCCATCACTCTGTATCTCTCCAAGAAGATCCCATTTATTGTGAGAAGATGCTGAACAGGAAACAAGCATCACAGTAAATTATGCACAACAACATGTGGACACAGTAACAAAATCTGTTCCGTTGTTGAAAGGAGATTTTCAGCTTTTTCCGGCTTTAATAATGTTGCCACATAAAGCATAGACATAGGCATAAAGCTAAGGAATACACAAGTATTTCTTTATAATTATCACATAGCTAATTTACTTCATTAGATTGACTGACTGACTGGCTGACAGACTGGTAGTAATATCTATGTGGATATAGGCAAGGAGTAAAAACTACAATGATACCTGAATATGTGAGACTAATTATACTCCATAAAAGACACAATCCAAATTTGAGCTTCATGGTTCAAACATTGGGGTGTTGAAGATAGCTTATCCCCTGTTTCAACGTGTCAGAATTGTCGCTGTAAAATGTTCTCTTCCACATACGATCGTGTTGTGTTATACAGGTCTGACTGTCATGTGGCATGGCCTCGTTAATTTGATTATTTCTTTAATAATTCAGCGTTACCGTGACGTATTGAGAAACCAAAGGAGTCAACAATTTTCATAATTTTATTGCTTGAACAATGAATGTACAATATATCCTATCCAGAGAACAGAAAAATCATGGCTGACTTGATTACCAAGCATCATTAAGTGCTCATTTAACGCCATGTCTTAAAAATCCCAGTGTTTCAGTATCACAGGCAAACTCAGCCTGGTTCTACTAATTGTGCTTAACAAATATTTCAATTAATGGACTATAAAAAATAGAACATTGCCATATAAGCAGATGAATTATCTGGAGTAGGATGAAAAGACAACAATTTGAAACTGCAACACAAGATCTGACTCTATCATCTGCATTTAAAATTATAGCAAAATTTACCAATTTCATAATATAATAAAAGTATGCTTTGGCATAATGTCTAGCTGTAGCAAACATT
This sequence comes from Membranipora membranacea, assembly GCA_914767715.1. NCBI lineage: Eukaryota > Metazoa > Bryozoa > Gymnolaemata > Cheilostomatida > Membraniporidae > Membranipora > Membranipora membranacea. The sequence continues at coordinate 12,398,124 of OU612065.1, read as the reverse complement.
TCAAGATAGCGTCCCACATTGATATTTTGATCCGTGTGGAGTATATTACCTTTATCTGTCACAATAAATTACTAGCTAGAAAAAAAATAACAACTTTTGAAGGCCAGGTCTTGAAGTCACCATCTCATCGCCGGTTCATTTGTTCTGGAAGCCTTTTAAAGTTATGAATCATGGACGGTATAGCCAAGGAGTTGATACAACTAACCTTACATTAATGCATAAATAAATATACTAATTTTGTCAGTGTCAGCGTTACACCAAACTTCCATTACCCTCACTATGGCACACATTCAGTCCACATATGTGACTATCACAAGGCTGCAGAATAGATGAGCATTGGTATGCTGAGCCACCAGATCTCCCTTGCTGCAACACACATCCCATACATCTTCATCCAGCTGGTGCTTGAATATGGCAGCCCGAGATGATCTCCTTACTCACTTACACTACCGAAGATTTCCATACCAATGTTTATATTGTTTTTTAGTTAGAGCTCATTATTGTTGTTGACTTTAGCCTCACCTACAGAGAATGAAAGATGGAATGATTACACTTCCAATAATCGTAGCCAAAACTTCAAAACCCATTATCATATTAGCAATAATCACACTCACCACTACCGAATTTAACGTAATGAACATGCTACCAAATCCGGTATATTGGTTTTTGTTCTCCAAAATATTTTTTCCTTTTTTTGCAAACTAGGTACTAGGCATGGTATTTTAGCTAGTTGCCTTATTTTGATAGTTCGAGGTGTTGACTTGTAGTCAAACGTACCGTTTATCTGTTGCTTTTTTTCTGAGCTCTTCTGCTTGGACTCTGTTATTGTACTGAGTGATAACTTGGTGTCACGCGGAGATGGAGTGGGACAACTCAGACAAAGATCTCTCATCTCCGTCAGCACTGATTCCAATGTGTCACTAAACAACTTGGCACTTGTCTCTGGGCATGCATTGAATGCTGTTATGCAAAATATGATCTGATTCGCTTGAGGATTGTATGATGTTCCATATCCATTCGGTACCACTGGTCCGTATCCCATAAATGAATTCAGTGATGTGTTGACCTTCAATAAAAAGAGAGCGAGACTTATACGAGTATCCCTGTCAAAATCGAAATAAGATAATACAATTGATAACATGGCTATAATCAGAAAAGTGTACGTAGCTTTGCAATTTGTGAAAGTACGCTGCTTGACTCATCGAGTTTTAGCGTGAACACTTGCTACAATAACCTCCGGATCACCTCTCCTTCAGGTTAATCCCTTACTAATTGTGATGCTGTGAAAGAGTCAAACATTGAGAGATATATGTTACTGAGCGTTAGCTTTGGACTCCTAGAGAGTCAACATTAACTGCTAGGTGTTTCATCAGACCTTATATTGTTCATACCTGACTTGTTGAAAGGGTAAACTGATTACTGATAGTCCACATATCGTCTTGAAATAGGAGTGGGGTAACTCCATATTCCTCCTCTGATACTCGCTTCAATCCCAGCATGTGGCAATCCATCCCGCGACCCAATATCGTCTTCAACAAAGAAAGTGTTTGAATCTAAATAGGTGTTGCAAGGCATGAGAAGCAATTTTGAAGTGGGCTAAAATTACAAATAGCTGAGATGTTGCTGACCACTGACAACTTTTCACAGCGACCCAAGATCTATAATTGAAGTAATATGTTGTAATAAGGGTCGTGACAGAAGATCATTGTTTGACCGACACTACAGCTTACCTGCACCATATAGTCAGTCTGTGCCTGCATCGCTGTTCTGAGCATCGAAAGCTTTGTTGTCTGTTTTTCGTTGTTGTTTTCATCAGACATGGCTTGGCACCACTGCAACGCCTCATATGAGGCTGCTCTTATGTTATCTACTCTCCCCAGGCGGAAGCGCCTTGTGGATGCACTCTCATATGTAGACACCAATTTTCCATTTAATCTGCAGTAAATAGAAATCCCATTGTAATGTTTCTTGTCCTTTTTACCATATCTTGCAGTTCTAATGTCATAACACAATGATCAATGAGTAATAACCAGCTCTTCAGGATGTGACCTCGGGTACACTACTGGGAAGGGAGTTTATGACTGGAAAATGGCAAATTCTTACCTAACACTATTGCAAACTGCATTAAGAGATGCACCTGTTGAGATTCAATGACTATGGTCATTAGACACATAAAGTTGTCTGCCGCTGTTTAGTGTACATACATTGCCAAATGAAGTTGTGACACTTACCTGAAATAAGTGAGCTGTAGAGCCAGCTGGATAAAACAATCCGGGCTCATATTCTGTGACTTAGGAAACTCCTTCCCAAAGTGATCAAAGTTAAGTAGATACAGATCCAGGTCCTGAATAGATCTACAGAATAGACAAAATTGATTGAACCAAATTAATTTTGAATTTAAATCCCAGTCAAACACACAAAAAGCATAAAAATTAACATGGGTACTTATTAATTATGCTGGTCATAATCCACAGAATTTGAATATGGTTACGCGGGTGACGAATGATTCTGGCTTTCAACTCATTTCTTCGACACAATGATTAACAGTTTTGTTTGGTACTCCATATCTACAATCTATCTATCTATGAGTTACCTGTCCATTTGAAACCTTGCCATGTCAATATGCTGAATTAGCTCATGGCTTATATTCCAGTCCAGTTTCGTCGGGTAGGGAAGCTCTACATTTGAGTTCATGCGCACAACTTTTCTCTGTTTCAAATCGTCCCTGCAAAAAACAACAGTTTTGGGAAATGACTTTTCATGATTCATGAAAAATTGTTTGCAAGATGTCATGAGATCTGTGTGGGGCTACCAAAAAATTCTGTTTTCATTACTGCACACTGAAGTTTTATTGTGTGGTGCAATTTCAGTTATCTAGAACTAAGCCTTTTGAAGTTGTTTTCCCTTTTGTCGTGGTATCACAACAAAAGGCGTGCAAAATGCAGTGCAGTGTGTAATCACAGCTGGTTTAGGCTGGTGTCATGTATTAATAAAAATTGGAGAATTTGTGAAGCAAACCAGCAGAAAATACTCCTGATGAGGCAATGGTGTCTTGATCCCAAGGTTCTTCAGTTAAACATCAACAAAAATGATAAAGATGAAATCAAAGTTAGGATATAAAAAATGAAAGTGTTACAAAAAGAGTGGTAATAGTTTACTTTACTTACATGTATCTGAGTACATGTTCTATGAGCTGAACCACAGCTATACCCTCTGATGGAGAGTGTTCATAATTCAAACCACAGGCGCCATCTTTACCTATTATGAACTGGAATGATGAAAAGGATATGAGCATGGATCAGGATTTGAGTTTGGGATTTACCTTCCCTCACAATAATGTCATCACCAAAATGTTGTCAGAATTTGCTTATTGCAACATGTACGGAAGGCCATCATGATACAAAAACATTCCATCTGCCAGCGATAACTTAAAGCCTCATGAACTTATCATGACCGCATGAAAATAATGAATTTTGATTGTGAATTAGCTTCAAGACAGCTGTAGAGATAGTTTTAATGTGGTTTAATTTTGATAATTGGACCATGGTTCATGAAGAAGTTGAATTTGAATAATTAATCATTATTTCTTGTTAAAAATCTCATTTTCATTCAAATTAATCAATGCCTTATGGAGCAGAAGAGAGTATTTAGAAAGTAAGTAACCGGTCTCACCTGCATTGTTTTGTCATACCACCGATTACAGCTGTTCAGGTGACTGCCGTGGCCGTGGAGCATCTGTAGAGCTAGAGAGTTGTCTTGTCTTAGTGATTCACTCTCGTCAGCCACTTCTTCATCGAGACACAGGATAAATATGGAAGTTTCAATCAGATGCAGGCTCTCATGGTTTACTTTATCTAAAAATGTAGCACAAATATAATAATATGAGCAATATGAGAACAAATTGATTTTTGCCTGACAGTCTGTTAATTAGATCTTTAGATAGGACTGCATTGGAATCTGTGACTTTGGCAATTGACTTTAGAACCACCATTTGGTTGTAGCCAAGACTACTAATAACAATTGATTATTTTTACTGCCCCTCATATTTCAGTGAGATGCTTATTGATACCGCAAAATTCACAGATTTCGTGTTATTTCAATTTTCCCCCTTCTATAGCTCGCTAACTTCAATGGACAACTTATGCCATATCCGTGTTCACCAACCTGATTTCATTTTGCTCCTGGCATCTGCCCACTCATCTCTAGGCAGAGACGTAAGGATCCCGACCCCTGGGAAGTGATCTGTGTTCTCCTCTGCCATGCACCTTATGCGTCGCAGCTGACAGCATATATCATCTTCAGTGAGGCGATTGAACCCATCCACTACATCCAATAGATACATCTGCAGAACACAATGTACTATTTATTACCATAAAATCTGCATCACACTTTTCCTTTTGACGTAAGGTTGAGCCCATGACGCTGTCACTAGTGCCACGTGTAAATCAAATGGGCTTTGATGACATGGTTAAATTGACAAGACAACCACCATCCATACATGTCAGTAGTTGCTGTCCATTTGATTTGTGTAGACTATTTTCTAGTAAAGAGGCACAAAAAGTAGGCTAATGCAGGAAACAAATATATTCAAGATAATTATTCCTTTGCTGTCATAAACATAAAACAATTAGACTTTATCAATGTAACATCATTTAACTTTAACGAACTTGAATGAACCTCGATAATTAATTTTTATACATGCATGGCTAATAGTCAAGACTTAAACTTGACAGCAAGGCTCACATATGTCAATCGTGTTCTTGATATTTGATTAAGTTACCTATGCTGCAACATCATTCCACCTAAACCTTGCAGACAGAAACCAATGCTAACATGATTGGCCTAAACCTGAAACCTAATTATTGATTATTGGCTCCAAATCAAATTCAACATCACATACATGTGGTAAAATGTATGCAATAAGTCTTTCTAAAAGGTTTACATTTATAATGGCATGCTACACCTTTTCCACAATAATTTAGATAACTAGTATAAAGTTTGCCAGTTATAATGCAATATTGAAGATTTTGTTTCAACACCTGATTGAATAGCCTGAAAATATTTCAGCTAATTGTTTTAGTGCAGACGGGGCTGGCGCTGGGAACCCTGCGCTTCTTATGGCTAGCTCTATGAGGATGTATAGGAGGTGACTATGAAACCGGCAGAGGAGCATGCAGCTTAATTAAATATTGATCATGGTAGAGGCTTGATTGGTCATGAAAACTGAGTAGAATTCCCGTAGCTTTCCGCATACATGGTTAGACTTTGGTGATAAAGATCAAAGTGGCCCGGATGTTTATCAGGGAAGGAAGGGATGAAGGTTTGCTCCTAACCGCTAATAAGATAGCCGCACCAGGGAGGTACAAACTCCTTGGCCGCACATAATTTGGCCTCGATCTATCATCCAATCTGTTACAGAATATTATTAATTCTACCTTGTCTTTACAGATGACTATTATGTGATCTGATTCACCGTCGGGGTTGTCTCCCTCTGTAGTGATAAGTCTATCTTTTTCTTTGCCAGGCTCCCGATAAGTGGAGAATAGTCTGTAATACTGCTCCATACATAAGGGCTGGCCTTTCTCCCTGTGATTGGCTCGGTCAATAGGCAATCCACGACTGACAAGACGGAAAAACCTCAAGTATCACATTTCACATGGACACTTATTTTTCCAAAATTACTGAAAAGCAGCATCAAGCTAATTGGTGTCGTAGTTTTTTCGCTGCGTAATGGAAGATCAATACACTCCCCATTTTTTCCGAGTTTCTGGTTGAAACGTTGTCCTGTTAATCAAAGTTTTGATAACGAAGAGGCTTTATGGACCAGTATTCTGTCGATGTTCTGGCGTGCCTTAAACAGGATCATTACACTCAGCACTGTTAGCAATGTTAGCCAAACTTTTACTTACGCATCGATGATAACTTTGTAGTCGAGTATTCCAGAAACCAATCGTGCCGCGAATCTAAAAATCAAGATATATGTCGAATTTTATGGCATGAACAAAAATGTTCTTTTTTCAGCCATGAATCTACTTGTACTTTTTGCTGTACTTTTTTCTGTAGCTGTTTAGAAGCAAAAAGGAAACCATTGGTGGGTTTGTTTGTACCTGTATTTGTATCTGGCAGCTTCCATTACTTATCATTAACACAACCCACACTAAACTCTTGTCATATAACGTGATTACTTGGGCAGGTCATGTTTGATAGACCTGAAATGTCAGTACAGGTATTTTTACCCATTTTATACCACTCCTACAATTCCCAGAGCTTGTTATCTAAACAATATAGTGATGTTGTCAAAGGCATTGCTGTGACAGATACACATTAAAGTATAAATGCTGATAATTTTCACAATTTGCTGTGTTGTGACACATCTAAAGACCAGTCTAAAGGTAAAAAGCTAAGCTCACCGTAACTGATCATCAGGATGGTTAAACTGTGTTCTGGGGAAAACCATACCCGGGTTAGAGTTGATGGGTAAAGGCAGTTTGTTCCGCATGTACATATCTTGTAACCACCAGTCATATGCCTACAATAACAAAAAAGTCATTGCATAAACAATGATAAGAAATATTTGCTCCCTGCTTTGGTCCCTGACGTGCCCGAAGCTGTGATTTGACCTAGGAATGCCAGCTCCAAACAGCCTGCATAGGAAAGCTGTGAATCACAACTTCACAGCTTAAAATTATCATTGAAAAACGTGCAGTACAAATACGTGTCATGGAGATGCTGGGTTGGTACAAAGAAGAGAATCTCACCCAGTTATTTCTGCAGATGGCTCTAGTCTTAAGAGCCTGCTGGAGTTTCGTTCCCTCCCCATCTTCAGACAGGAAATGTTTGACTAATTCTGAATTCTGCAAATGTTGTTCATCTGTGCTTATTGGTTTCAGCACCTTTAAGTATGTGTCCAAAGTCTGACTGAGGGTGGGAATAGGTAGAGATGGTAGAGGCTTCTGTAATTGAGATGAGTTATATAAAGTTATATAAAACATGACTTAATGTGAAGTCAGGTGGCAGCCTATGCATAAAGTGGCTATAATGCAACTTTATTGCAATCAGCATGAAATAAATCTACCAGAAATAACTTCTAAACCCTATCAAACTAATTTTGTAAATGAAAGTGAAAGATAAAAGGAGGCAGCCACTGGCATTTGGCATTGTCTTTTGTGATGTTTACCCTTGGAACATCTCTAATTAGCTATTGGTAGTTACATGATGCAATAAATGAAAGCTAAAGATGTGAAATGTGAAAGATGAAAACAACCAGTATGTAGTGAGCTCATATTCACCACAGTACTGGTGCACCTGTTACCTCGATCTCAGCGTTTCTTTCTAATTGTACGGAGCCAGAACTTGTCCTACTCCTCGAGCGGGGGGAGCCTGACCTTAGCTGGCTTTGAAATATCCCAGGAAGAATGTCAGCAGATTTGGTGCCCAACTCTCGTTTAGCCTTGTCAGCCTCAGCTTTCCGCTTAGCTTCGTCTCCCCATTCCTTACCAAGCACCTTTGAATATCTTAATCTACATTCCTCAAACACCTTTTGCCTTCTCATCTCAACCTCCATAGCCTGGCACTTCATCACCAGATGCATGCTGGACAGTCTTTTTTGTTCTCAGTACACTGTTATCTCGTTGCAGTAGAAGCTAAGATTAGATTGACATCAAATCCTTGGGTGTCGTCCAATATGATGTCAGATGATTGAGTGCGCAAATATCTAACTGCCACTTTAGGTCTCGAGTTTTCCTGACTTGTACAGTAATTCCATATCGTCTCAATTCTTAAGAGTCTAATCACGGATGCATTTTCAATGATACTAAGACTTTAGTTTATTGACCAGATCCGATACTGATGCCAGATAATTGAGACTATCTTGGAGCAAAGTAAACTGTATTGTGGAGCGCAGTACAAAGACAATTGGCGCAGGAATGCTGCACACAAGTAACCAAACTGAAAACATTTAGTGTTATGTGTACATATAAAACCAAATCCACCAATAGCATTAGGGCATATTTGGCAAATCAATTTTTAGTCATTGAAAGTAACGGGAGGAAAACCAATATTCCATTGCAGACTCCTTTGAAAGGTATCCGCTCTTGTTATTATACAACATCTATAACATAGCTGCAAATTACTCAAAGTGATTTTCTAAACAATAATTGTTTCCGGTGTGAAAATCGACTTGGATATATAGACGTTGAGTTATTACCCTAAAGGGTATAAAACATAGTGAGTTTGTCAGTCATATTTCATTGCAATCATGGACAATTCCAATATATATACAGTTTTTCAAATAAAAAAGACAACCATCAGTTATACTGTTACATTTGTAATTCCAAATGAAAAAAAAACACCAAGTCTAACAGTATTAAAAAATGTGCCGGTACTTTAAAAATAGGCAGCAGTAAAAACCGATAGTTACACAGAGTGTGCCAGTACACATTTGTCACAATCGTTTTATGACTCACGATCCTCACATTGAAACCTACCGTTATGTCCCATTCCGGGTAAACAAGTAGCTGCTTCGAAGATACTCTACGCACGTAGGCTTTGACATGAGCGGTGGTGGGAGACTGGGCCTCTGAGAGTGAAGTTGAACTGCTCCGTCTACGTAGAAGCCTTGGCTTCACCCCCTTTGTAGCCATCACCTGTAATTGTGAAGACTAGTGTGTACTGGTAGGTGAAACTCCTTTCGCTGTGTTTGGAAACTGGGAATACCAGATTTGAACAAAACAGTATGGACACTGTGATTTGAACTTAACAAATGAAATTTAAAATGATAAAATTGATGATGAAAATACTAAAATGATTCGGTGGCATGTATGCAAAGGAAAACCAATACATGCCACGTTGAAATGGCGTTTCGCAAACTTGCAATGAAAATTAATAATTTAGCGGTTGATTCTTCAAATAATGGCAGAACTTTATGTCAACTGACAGCAGTGATGTCGCACTTTTATAATTTAAGTTGGAGTGTTTGGAATCTTTAACAACGTTCGTCTCGCTTGTTTTACTGCCGTAATAGCACATTATCGCATTAATTAACACAAAACACATACGGACACTTTGCAAAATAGAATGTCAGCAGCGCAAAACAAAAAGGAAATTGAACGTTGATAACAAAGTAATTGAAAAAACTGTCATTCCAATGATAACGTGAACTAAGATGCTATACAAATATCATAACGACATCAGTGCCAGTCTTGATATTGGTTCCGTATACTGCGGCATCAATATCTACAGCAAAAATGACCACAGGAACAACTACTTTAGGGAAAATAGAGCTAAAAATAACTTAATAACTTACTAGAGTGTTTGATGTGACGCTTTGCTTCCTCTGCTTAGAATAAAAGGTAACAGCGAGAGGTCGTGCCAGTGTTAAACTGGATTGGGAGACAAATAATCAGATTAGGTCCTAGAAATTCATTAGCTTTAAAGTAAAAGGGATATTACAGCATAGAGACAGAAGGATGATCAAATTACAGACATCCGTCAATGGCCATCATGATCTTTAATTAAATCGATAAAATACTGAAAGTATATACTCCGCTATGATACATACCACAAAAATATTAAACCTATGACGGATTAGTGTGGGGATGTCATTGCTTTTGACGGTGGCTGTATCAATTTTATCAAAGTGAAACAACTCTTGGGTTACTGACTGGCCCGGTACATAATTGGTCTGTGTGAGGCTCTCAGACAGGCTAATTACCCGCAGGTAAATTTATTTACACAGGTTTTTTCTGATTTTTTTTCGAAACTTTCAGATAAAAGTCATATATGACCCACAACAACATTCTAAAAGAATTATTATAGACTGACAATATATGTATAAACGCAAAAAGACTTTAATGAGGTCAGTGTATTGACTGCTGTTCAGTTTGTTCCTTGACCAAGGTTCAGTTCATGCTGACTCCAGGTATTAATGTAAAATGACAATACCAGTGATTTGTGTCATTGTTAGCAGCATTGGTGTATATAATCACACTAGCTGCCTGAAATGGTGTTAATTAAATTTCGCACCCTGTTTCCAGCTCTAAAGCTTGTTAGTCAACGCTACTTAGTTCTCACTTTCCTGCGCTTTCGGTATTGTTGAAATAGAATTTGCACAATATACTGCTACTAATTTGGACATTCATCCACTACTAATTACCAAATAGACAGCATTTCAAAATAATTTTTAATTTCAAGAAATCCATTAAACATGCCATTAGCTCTATCCAGAGTGGAAAATTCAAATTAAACCAAAAGCTATTTCATTAAAATTGCTATGTTTTAGGCACAAACAGACATAATGAGATACTTTGAAATACTAAAAGTGATATAAGTAAAGTGGTCAAACTCCTATTCATACATGATAAATGTCCATTAGCTTTACTGAAAAAAGACTGCATATCAAAAAACCAGTTTTGTATTGATGTTTATAGTCATAGATTCATGAGCTATGTTACTGATTGACAATCACTTTCTTCAAAACGAGTATGGATTTTCTCTAAGCTAATGCCTCCATAAAGAATAAGAACCACTGATTAGAGGATAAAAGAAATACAGCGAACTATTATTTTTATTGGGTCGTTTAACAACAAATCTTCTGCATTTCTATTCTCCTACTAATCATTAAAATTAAAATGCTCGGACTTCAAATCGATAGCTCCATAGTAGAAGGGTTAAACATACTAGAACGCTCTGATGGTTATAATATAAAAACAATCAAAAAACACAATTTCTGTATAATACCTACATTCCTGATATCCTATAAACATAGCCTTATACACATGATGACAAACAGCATTATGATTCAACAATATTTAATGTTGTCCTGATTATATTGTAACAGATTCTTAAAGAATCAAAGATACGTTTTGAAAGTGAAGATATGATAACATAACTAAATATAAGTAAGCGTGCTATGTCACCTAATAATCAGATTCAGTTTCGCTGACAGACTCATCGCCCATTGATCCGGCATCATCGTCATCAGATCTATCAATGTCAGGGACCTGATCAACACTTGGTCTGCGTGGTAACGGAACTGGTCTAGAGCTGTCATAGCCGTAACCAGTTGATTGGCGAACATCTGACTCGGAAGTGTGATGGCTGTCTCTGTGTACAACAGCCTTCAGGGCCGTTTTCTCTGTTACTGTGTCATCCTCATCTGACTCACTCTCATCCTTGCCGTATCTTATTGTGGTACCGTTTGGATGATAGGATTTCTGCTCAGAGAAGTTAAGAGCATCGTTTTGATCCTCGTAAGAGGCAGTGAACGACTTGTACAGCTTGTGATCGGTTGCGTCATTGATCCCTGTTTCTTCACTGTCAGGTTCAAACTTCTGGTAGTCATAGGCGTTTCGGACAAAGGCCAATAACGGGGCGTAGAGAATGTTAGTTACAAAAATCCCAGCATTCAATGCTGTGAATCCTATAGTGTTCACTATTTGTCCTGCTATGATTGGTCCGATTGCATAAGCGGCAGAGTAGGAGATGTCAGCAATAGCATATACACTGCCATAAACAGAAACGTGGCGGACGTCCACCATATGAGCCATGAGAGGTAGAATTGCCGTATCCACCAAAGCGATGCCAAAACACAATATACACAGTGGTATAATAACAAGACCAAAAGATTTACAGAATGGTAAAATCATACAACTGACCCCCTCCATAGCCAGTCCAATCGCAGCCAGCAGCCACTGATGCTGTGGATATTTTTCAGCAATCTTCACAGTCAAAAACACTCCGAAAATATGTGGAATGAAAGCTGGCAGCCATATCAGTCCAATTTGCCACTCTGGAGATCCCATTGTATCTTTCATCCACAGGGCGATTGTGGGCTCAATAAACGCAAGTGATACATTAGCCATAACAAGGCAGCCAGCACATACGGCAATGTATGGATCGACGATTAGCTTGTAGATCGGAGTGGCATTAGGTAGCTTGTCCTGCTTCTTCAGGTCTTTCCTCTGCTTTCTGACAGGTTTCATGGCGAACATCATCAGTGTTCCATCAAAAAGAGCAATGAGGGCTAAAACTATGAATGGTACAGCTTTACCTGCAAACTCGTAAAGACTGCCGCCAAACGGAGGAGCGACCAAGCTACCGAATGAAATGAAAGCTAAGGCTATGCCCAAAGCTGCAGATCGTTCTTTGTCATCAGGATATCGGTCTGCTATCATAGCTAAGCCAGAGGTGTCAGCAAAGGCTGATCCAATACCCTGCAAACTTCTCGCAACAAATAACGCTCCATAGCTTCTACCGACAGCAAACATCGAGGTGCTTAGAAATATGATGGTGAGTCCAATCATCATAGGGACATCGTAACCAATTCTATCCATCAATGTTCCTGTGAAAGGATTCACAAACAGCTGAAATATAGCTTTGCAGGCAAACAGCACTCCGATGTTGACATCCTCATATTTACTCTGATAGGTTTTAGCCATCATCTGGAAGCTGCGTATGAACGTGTTGTTTGCTTCGGGTTCCGGAGTTGTCCGCACCTGCCCAGGCAAAGTCATTGTGGTCGTATGGGGCGTTGTCGGTGATGTCGTGTTATCGAACACAGTCACATTTTCATAAACTACATGAACAGGAAATGCGTGAATTTCTCTTAGATATGTAGGAATAATAGGCACAATGACCATGTATAACATGTTGTCCAAGAAGAGAGCTATACATACTATGATGAGCACGACACGCCTTTGAGACTTGGGTACACTTATCTTTTCGTCGAATCTATCAAGCCAGTGTCTGACATAACGATTGCTGCATGGTATCTTCCAGTTTGCAATCCATTCTCGCATAGCGATCAGGAAAGCATAGATTTTGTTACGGCCCTCGGTACCAGCAGATCCGGACGAACGAGGAGCTTCGGAGTCATTCACCTGCGTTTCGGAGTAACTCTCCATACTTTGAAGATAACAAAATGTCTGATAAGTCTCCCAGCTCCTACCTCTCAACTTATCTTTCAGTGTTCATTGAATAATCCACAAGCGGTGCAATCAATTTTCTGTTAATCTGTAACACAATATGAAAACCATTTACCTTTTCTTAGTTGCCAAAGAAAAATCATTGGACTTCTGAATAATTTATGAATTATAATTGTTCTTATTGCGCAGTTAGTTCTAAGACAAAACTCTTAAGGATGTATTTTATATTACACCATCAAAATGGCAGGAATATGTTATTATGATAGTGTCATTTGACTGTGAGGGGGAGTTCATTGATTCCATGGACATCGGGAATGTCGCCTTGTTTGAAAGCAATATTGTACAGTAATGACACGCGGTTAAGTGAAGGTGAGGCGAAAAGTTTTATCATGGCAATGTTCCTTTCGACATCCAAATCAAAATGCCAAAAGTGGCTTGGCCTACTACATATTCTGTGTTTTCTAATTCTAACCAAATCCCCAGACATTCCTCAACTAATAAACAATTGCGTAATTATGGTATAAAACATATACTGTACCTTGGAAATTAGTGGGAGGTGTACTATAAATGGAAAATCTATTGGTTTGGCATCAAACACTACACAAATTAGTAGTTGTAAATGACAACCTGTATGACAGTTGCAATATATCCAGCAAAATTTACTAAATAATTCTCTAACAGACGACTGATGACTGCTGCAGCTCTGACTGTCTAATAAAACAGTTTAAATTGTCAACAGGAGCAAATAAGGTAAAATGTCAACACTCACCTCAATGTTTTTGTTTAGATGGTATCTTTCTTTCATTCGATAGCTGACGTCAGAAATTCAATATAACTCTTGCTTTCTGTAGATTTCAAAAATTCTTGATTTAAATGAAATATGCTGGTGAACTATTTCATGGAAATTCAAACAGGTGCGTCCAGTGGCATTTTCTACATTACCACATTTCAAGAAAGACAATTTTATTATCTACAATCAATATAGCTTGGTGCCATTATATCACTTGATCCGACAAAGTGAAGCTGCCAGTCAATGGTGTTATAATATGGACGTGTAAGAAGAATAGATTGCAGTACTAATTTTGTTAAATAATTAGAAAGCACACAAACTTGGCAAATGAATTGTCTTATATTATTGCATTGTGTGAGCCGGCAGATTAGCTATGACTAAAATCCAATAGAGTGTAATATTGGGTGAAACAGTTTCCTAACGGCATCAACAGAGACTCGATAATTAATTGAATTGTGCACACAAGTAACCCCGGGGACTTTAACAAACACCAAAACTATTTAGTGCCATGATTTCATTACCCTATTCATAAAAGTTGTAGCCTTAAAAATAACAGTTTGAGAGAGTTGATTCGAGTCTTCTTACCAGTTGTGCGCGAAGTGTATGAGTGATTTTATTATGTTGGCAGTTCTACTTTAGGACGCCCACACAGTTTTATTATTAAACACCAACAACCACCACATCACTACATCAATCTCCCAAGAAGCAGCAAGGTCATGATCCCAGTTTCATACACAAAACTTTCATGGTATGATGTAGAAATTGATATAATATAAATTAGATTTATGATAACAGGTGGCAAACATGAGCTGAGATGAACAGACCATCTAAAAGCTATGCTTTTATAGAAAAAAATATGGCTACAGTGCAAACGATACATTTCAAGCTTTATTTTTCGATCAATGCCTCCCATGGTTGAAAATCAACACAATTTGTCATAATGTTCTCAGTTACAGTAAACAAATAAAAAAGTTAAAATCGTGATGCAAGTATTTCTAATATATGCTTCTAAATAACAAAAAAAAGTATTTGAAATAATACAGTGGACTTGCGACCTGATCTCTCAGGGTTTGGCTTATGTCACTGAACCACCGATGTAGGTCTGCCACATATGTGATGGCACTTAGTTAGTTTGTCTACCCATATACCCAATAGGTTGCTGCGGATATTCTGGTTGAGGCTGTGTACTTTTTGCAAGGTACGAACGGGAGAGGTTGATGTTTTGGTTATTCATACACAGTAGCTGATAGTTCTTTGCTCAAGCACTCTGAGAATTTTAAGGGAGGCGTTTTTGAGAGGCAGGTGTATATCTGTCAAGTCCAGGGCTCATAGAGGACATTTTCAGAATTCAGTTTTGGTGTTCAGATGTAATGCTCGATTGCAAAAGAGGACATGTTCTTTCTATGTTGTGGTCAAAACATTGTCAATGGAAATATAATCTGATCTCATTTGAAGTATTGATCGAACCACACAATCGAGGCGTGACCGCAGCATTGCGAGCAGCAGTTGTCCACTCGGATTAAAAGGGTACATAACTACAAACTGGTAAAGATTATTGAACACTTTGTGTAGTATTTTTATAACTCTGTGGAAAACCCTCTAAATATATTTAAAAACAATGTCTTGCTATATAAATTCATATATGACGGAGGATTGAAAAATATCTTTGAGGTGCATACACAACGATCTAAAAAATGAAAAACTCACTGTCATTCAATTGAGAGAGGACCTGGAATGACCCTAAAATGATATGTAAGTCATGTAATGGTTTCAAAACACAGCCATTGACAGTGAGTATATGTGAGATATAGTTAATCTAATTCAAGATACTCACATTTCCTTATAAAATTTAAACATGGGTAGTCTACACAAACTTTGAGATGTTCAGTCTACTCTATACAACATAATAAGCAATTTGCTTATTAGGAATGTAGTTTACTGCCCAAACTAGCACAATATCACATTGTGATGAGTAAATTAATGGCCATTAATCCATCAATCATCATAATATACCAGGGAGTTTGGGACCCAAACTCCCTGAATATACATAACAGTAAATATTAATTTAATTTGAGTTGTCCTCTTTTTCAAGACGAGAAGGCAATAGTCAACATAACCCACACTCTGCGGTAAGTGTAAAGATAGCTGATAAGATAACAATAACGATTTTATGTTTAGTCTGAGTGAAGTTTTATTTCAATTGTTAGATGTAATTTGGTAGATTATATCTATCAATGAGTTCGTCAGAGTTGTCATAGCAAAATAAAATGACATTCACTAATCCTTAAAACTGCTAAATCTGGCATTTTGGAAACAATGGAGTGGCATAGTGCTGGCTGCTTGGAGTGAGTGTTGCGGGAGTCTTCGGACAATGGTAGGAGTTCGTTTGATCTTGGTTTCGGTCCCCTTTGCTATCGTGCGATTGGTCTAGAGAACTGGTCAGCCTGGTGTCCCTATTGTTATGTTGCCCAACTCTGAACTCGGTGTCTAGGGTCAATTCGGTCCTCTGTCAGTTACCTATCGAGTGCCAGAGGAGAATCACGTAATATATTATTTCTCCCTGCGTACACATTTAAATACTATTATTTACATTTTCACTGACTGGAATATTTAAGATACAATTTTCCAAGTCATAATCAAGAACGTACCATCATAAGAAAGCACACACTTGGAAGGAGCTAAAGGTACGATATTTTCCTTTTATTACCATTTTTTTACACAAACTCTTGGTAAACACTCCTTTGCAGCATTTAATTCTGTATTTGCATACTTCGCATATACATGTATGCTTATATTTTATATATTAATTCAAGCTAATTGACTCTAGAGCCTTACCATTGTTTTTTATAACATCTTTTCAGACTTTACGGTGAAATAGTACGACAAGATATTGCGTAGAATTAATAAAAGATTATCTACAAGATTATATCAGTACCATCAGTCATCAGTAAATCTACCACTCTCATTATTCAAGTGCTGTGAACTAGCATAGATTGCTAAAGTAAGGTTAGGTAGTAAATGGTCTTCTGTAGCCATCATAGTAAAATTGTCAAGTATGTATTCTTAAGGGAGCTTCCTAGATTCTGTTATTGATTTCATGGATTTAGCTGACTTCTCGAAGCTTGGTATACTGAGATACCATAATAAGTTAATGTCCTACCCGGCCACACTATTAAGACTCTTGGTACATTATGTAGTTGAATCTATCTAGGTGAATGATAAACTCCGCAGTTTGAAGCAGGTGTATTTTACATAAACTGACTATCACTATTTTGCTACAGCTTCTGATAACTTGATGTTTATCTAATTCAATGATTATTTGAAAGCTCTATTTTCAACATCTTCAAAATAAACTGTTAAATTAAGGCAACTTACAATTTTCATCAACACACAGGGAGACGGGAACCCATCTGTGTAATGTCAGATACTGTCTCAATTATGCCCAAAGTTTAGGTAAAATGACAGCCCAATAAACAAAAAATTCCAAATGCTAACAGCAATTAGCAGCAATTTCAAGCTCAGCCCTTTTTTTCTAATCCTAAAAACTAGATTATAGTCACAAATTACATAATTACATTCAGTCCTCATAATACCACAATCTAGCCTCCAATCATCTCAGGTAAGATTGCAAGAGTGAATAATCATGGGTGCCAATTCATAACAAATTTAGGGGATAATGTTCTATCAAATTCATATTTTTATTTGCTGCAATAACAGAATTCTAGACACAACAGTTTTGTGCCTCCAATTGGAGAGTAGTTGAAAAAAGAGTTTTGGAGAAAAATAATGGCAGTTTAGAGGAGTACAAAATTATAATTTAACATTGATTAATACTATTGAGGGTTGAACCATCATGCTGCTGCTTCAATAAGGGTATTGGAACATATAAAACTGCCAAGCTCGGTCTTAATGATAGAATAAAACAAACTAAGCTTTGTAGTATAAATGAAAAAATAATACAAAGAATTTCCTGACATACGTCAAAATAATGTTTTCTACAGAAAAAATATGACAGTTGATCCAAACCAGAACTCTAGGTCTAACCTAATACAATATACAGCATTTATCTGTCTTATAAGATCCTCAGATAATAAAAGATGGTACACCCAAACTATAATGGTGTAACTTTTATTATACAACCTTATAAATGATTAATGATTATTGAGAGTATTGAATCTTGATGAAAATAACAATTACCGACCATCCGATGCCTCATACAGCGAGCAGTAGATCAGAATTTTATAAATATGAAATAGAATATGACTAGAGGTGAGTGAAGACAGCAGAGTCTTGATTTAGCTTGTCCAAGAATTCATAGACAAAGTCATAGCAGAACTGGTACTGCTCCTGAAAACAAAAGGGTAATATTTCTTCATTGCGGGAAATCACAGAAAAACTACAGACACTTTCTATCTTTAATTGGCTTTTGAGTTGCTACACAAAAGCCAATGGAAGATTGGGGAATTTCAATGTGCTCGACATATACAAAGTTCACATAAGAATAACAATGAAGAACTTAGAAGACATTAGCTAGAATAAGTTACCACCGATGGTAGGTATTTTCATGGATATGAAAATTGTAAGGAGTTGACCGGCATAAAGGACCAACATTCAGTTCAAATTGACAGATACTTATTATAAGGAACTAACCACACTAGGGATGAACATGGGCTGATCATTTCTAATAAGTTTGACTACTTCAGGGACATCTACTTCGCTATCCATAAGAAGCTGCTGCAGTAACACATGACAAGCTAGATACAACCCTGTCTGTTTGGCACCATCACTAAAGTTAAAAGAAATATACATGTATTAGATTGCATGTAGCCTTGCTACTAAGTAATTGAGTTTTGTCGGGGCTGTCATTTATCAAAACCTGATAATAATGGTCACATAAGTCTGTAACTATGATACGATATAAAACATACAATATCAAAAAGCAATAGCGGTTCTGTTTAGAGTACTCAACGGTACATCAAGTTTCACCAAATAATGATAAGTTTTTATTATACTTACTAGCAGTTGACTACAAGAGTTTTATCATCATTTTCTTGTTTCCTTCGATCCAGCATTGAGACTAGTTTGAGTAAACTCTCCTTATTGGAGGGCAGAGGTTTTTGACTAGACCAGAAATCACACATGTAGTGATCTACAGCTAAAGGCTGAGGCTGGAAGGCTTTCTGTAATAGGAATGAGGAAATTCTATAAACAGAATTGATAATTTAATACTTTGCATATATTTATATCTTATAAAGCTGCACCTGTGAGATATACTCAAATAAGAGATTTGATGACTGCTGGCAGAAGATTGTAATCAGACAAGTTCCGATAAGTTTCTAATGTAATGCACTACCAGTAAGCGGAGTGATGTTTGAGATATCTAGGGTTTGGAAGCGTGTCACTTACCTGATTTTTATTAGTGACGACGAGTGATTGTTTAGTAACACCGGGGACTTTATCCAGTTGAGTTTCTTCGAGCAGCTCTATGGATACTGAGGTGTATTCTTTGGTTCTACATTCCATTGTGGGCCAGAACTTTGGTAAGTCCTGCAAACATGATAGATATCTCATTAAACGCGCTAGTCTATATCAACTTCAGTAAAAAGAGACATCTTACAGAGCCAAACGTAGTGAGTTGGTAACCACATGTTCTGGGTATGAACGAAAGATAATTCCGATAATGACAAAACTTCTAAATGGTTTGGGAGGGTCTAGACACCTCATTTCTAGTTTCTATGATTAACTTATCATGGTGATGGCGTTGGGAATCACGAGAAAAATGATATCTTTATTATCATGTAGTTGTAATATAATTCATGACATTGAATTATCACACACCTGCTTGTCTTTAGAGTCATTGACTGCTGATGACGCACATAACGTAACTACTGCAAATGGTTTTTCCAATTCGACCATCTTCCAGAAGTCTTCCATCGTACTGGTCAGAGGGTGTTGGGTAGCTATTAACGACATTCTCTTTCTGTGGTCCTGATATAAAGACAAAGGTTATCACCTTTGAGCAACACTGCCTACATTTGATCTACGTGTGATACATATTTTGGCATTTTAGCTACATAATAATTCGCTTCCGCTAGCTATCACAACATCATCATCACTCTGCACGTACTCAATGACAACAATCAACACTTTAAATTTTATGGTGATAGACACATGAGTATGATAATCAGGTGATGAGCGATCTTAAGTATCATTCGGCACTGGGTCCAAATTTTTTCATTGTTATCACAATACTTAAAGTTCATATCATGAATGAGGTTAAAGTATACGTCAAAGTGGTGTAAAAACAAAATACATGGTGTTTGGATAGATGAATGAAATACTTACATCGACAAATGTGGCGTTGATGTAGTCACTGGGCATATTATGCAGTTTCACTCGCCGATGATTAACTGAAAGCAAAGAACAATACCCATCACAATTACGAATAATGTGAGTTATTTTTATCTATTCACCGAAGGAATTGTCTGGTCATGCGGATTGGGAAGACAACTCCAGGCTGTAGTGCCAATACAATGAGTCAATACGAAAGCAGTGGGTCTTGACATAAACAAACAGTAATCAGATCTGATAGAATAAATTTCTATCAGATTGAATAAATTTCTGAGACACTTTAAACCATCATAAATGGTTTTAATATACTCACATGGTATAACATTAGCGCATCTGTTTTTTATCTGATTTTCTTTGGATGAAGCGTCGGTACTTCTGTCTATGTAGAGTAAGTCCTGCAGTTTCTGCAAATTGAAAAATAAGGGTTATATCCAGCAGGTAAAATACTACACTTTCATCTCCAACTCAAGGAGCTTATCTTATCCTCTACCAGGCGAAAAAACAACGTTCAGGAGTATCTGAATTGTCAAAAAAAGCCGATTTTCTATAGTGCAGACGGAGCAGACTGTTATAGCTATACACATATGGTTGAGATAACTCACCTCATACTGGACCTGCACTTGACTTTTGCCCTTGGACTGACGAGTTCTAAGTGTATCATACTGAGATTTAAAGTCAGAGAGTGGAATGATTGTATCAAATCCTTCCGAGGCCTCCAAAAGAGCATCGTGTAAGAATATATACTGATCCTATAGAAATAATCAGAGAATTTTGTTAGAGTAGGGAAAAGAGTGGAGAAAGCTTTGCAAAGAGGATCCTTGATTTATCTATTCACAGGTGTGAATGGATAATCAGCCATATTTAATAACACTATAATTAAATCAGATAGAACGGAGAGTTAGAAAATTACAAAGTTCCAAAGTTCTCGCTCTTATTATGACTACCATGCAACCATGTGTTATTTTGAGGGGGAAATAAAGTTCATATCAATCAATCACAAAACCATGTCTCACCAGTGTTTGCACCATATTGCACCTCTGTTCCCTCATTGATGTAACATAGCTGTATACGTTCACTTTGCTTTCCAACTCAGCTTGTTTTAATAGTGAGTCCAGAGCTATAAACGTACCACTTCTACCAACTCCAGCGCTGTCATATAAAATAAACAAACTCGGTTATACAAAGCAGCAAGACCGGCATTTTTTTATCAGATATTTATAAACATGATAATTTCTGTTGGATTTCATTGCATTTGTAAAAATGCTAGAGTGCAAGTTAAGTTAAGCGGATATATCTCTGAAGGAAATGTAAATCATTATCAGATTAAGACTTGGCAATTATCAGTAGATGAAGACTAATACATGTAAAAATAACTGCCAAATATCATCTATAATGACGAGTAAGTTGGCCAGTAACTATAATGAATGTTGGCATATTGCGTAACAAGTACTGATTGAGAAAACTTTTTAAATGCCTTGTTTGCAGACCCCTCATTGTTTAAAGCTAGAACAGCAGCTACCTAGGATGGTTTTTTGAGTAAGGGCTATAAGATTGTTTGTCTATATTGAGCTTTCACTGTACACACATTGAGTAGTGGTTTCCGTTCACTGTACACGCATACAGTAGTGGTTTCTGTTAATATATCACCACAGAGTAAGGAGATCACTGTAAACTGTACAATTCAGGAAGTTGTAACTTTCTAACAAACTTACCTGCAGTGGCAGATAATCGGGCCATCCCCCTCAGATTTATACTGTCTGACTTTCTTGAGAAAGGACAGTAGAGTAGTAGCATGTGTCGGGGTTCCGTGATCGGGCCACGCAGTGAAGTGGAACTGTTTTAGTGTGCGAGATTCACCATCCTATGTAAAATAAAGTATTCAGAATAAGCTATGGTTAAGCTCAGCTACTGGATGATGCCCAACAAACGCAGATGAGAGGTTTATGCAAGAGATTTGGGAAACTTGGGTGATAATGATAATATGTAAGCTTGTTTTTGGTAACAGATATGACACTGACCTTTTCCATGGTGAACGTCCTGATTTTATAGTGAGCTAATGATTTACTGTGAGTCACAGTTACTTTTATTTCTCCGTATTGCACAAAGTCTTTTTCAGGCCAATATTGCTCGCACTTATTCTAAAAATAGGTAAGCAATGCTGAAACATTATCTCCGTCATTCACAGACTGAAAAACTGTAAATTACAAACAGGGTTATCCACCCACATAGGAATGAACTACATTTATGTATCCGGTACCAACACAGTGTTAAAACAACTTGGTGTAAATAACACGGTATATACACATATCTTTCAGGATATAGGTTATAAGCATGGCGATTCAAATGATGTTTTCAGACAATCTGAAACATAATGCACCTGACATCTTCTGGTGTTTGGGATCAAAAAGCTTAAGGTAAAGATAAAGCGTATAAAATGTCAGGCATTAAAAAACTTTCACCAAGCAAAATCTACATAGACTTACAGCGTGCTCGCGTGTCAGTGTGTGCTAAAATTCAGGTGAAATGATAAAATATTTATAAAAAGCTTTATGTGAAAATGGTGTTCAGCTGCAACAGGAAAACTTAAATTGGCCGGTACTACGAAACATTCACATTTTATTTCTGTATGGCATTTTCCTTGACTAACCCCATGCCTTCAGC
This sequence comes from Membranipora membranacea, assembly GCA_914767715.1. Taxonomy (NCBI): domain Eukaryota; kingdom Metazoa; phylum Bryozoa; class Gymnolaemata; order Cheilostomatida; family Membraniporidae; genus Membranipora; species Membranipora membranacea. The sequence goes on along the minus strand of OU612065.1, from coordinate 12,375,399 downwards.
AGTCATTTGTTGAGGGAAACTTACTCTGGTAGATTCCACTGTGTTGGTCACCATAACGATAGTTCTGGTGCCCTCTTGCCATGCCATATGCCACAGATCGTTGACTGTAAGTTTGGTAGGGCCTTGAGTGGCTATATACTCCTTAGGAGTTTTGTATCCCTGCAAAAAATCGAAGAATAGGTAAATACATATTCGGATGAGTAGACTGTTTTTAGAGCAATGCAATGTATGTATCCAGTATTAATAAACCAAATTGACAGTTGATAGATCCCATACCGACAATCTCTCAAATATAAAACAATATTCTACAAAAAATGAAAAGATAAAAATGAAAAGGTGTAGCCTCATGTCTATCTATTGAATCTATTCACATTATAGTCTCAGATTCTAGGATGAGATAAACAGAATTTGCATCTATCTTACTTACATCAATATAATTAGCGTTGATGTAATCAGTATCTTGATCTAAGTTCTTTCCTTTGAGAACAACTCTAGAGTGATCATCTGTAACAAGAAAGTATGCATAGTTTATCTCTAATACACCTGGAATGGAAAAAGTACAAAGTGCCTGATGTGATACATTACACAGAGCAGCATGCGCTGCCATGTTGCATTCAGATCGTTGACATACACATCCTTTGAGGTTGTAACCAGATGTATCATAATAGATAAATGAATCAATAACAAGGAGTCATAAAACCCTCGAGGTTTTTTATGATGCCAAACGATGACATAAGCAAGCTTCTGTAATTTGCTAGGCATGAACTGATTTACGGCTGATAACAGTTAGTTGGTGACACATAGGCTGCAAGCCAAGTATTTCCGCCACTCCATATATGCTATAAAAACTTAAATTTTTGTAAAGTGACTGAGAATGTGTTTGATATTTCCCATAGTGCCTGCCGAATATAGACTGATACACCCATGTCCCATACACTTAATATGCTAAAGTATTTTGGGTTTATGAATACAGCTAGCCTGTTCCAAATCGTAATTTATCACTGCATATTACTCACAAGCGATGATGTTTCCGTATCTGTTTTTGAGTTTGTTGTCAGGTTGTATAGCCACCTCTCGTGAGTATCTCAGGCCCCATGGTATGAGATTATACTCCCTTTTAAATCCCTCCTTCTCTGACATCTGTTCTATATACTCTCTCAGCTCTTCCACCATTATAGGGAAGTTTTTCACTCGCACATTATCATAAACAGGCTCACCATTTGGCTGTTTTGACATGTCTAAACTGTCTACACTAACAGCATCACCTGTTAAAAGACAAATAGAGCCCTTGAAATATAAGATAGCCAAGTGATCCCGGGTACAGTTATTACTATCCCGCCAATGGGTGCATCAGAGTACTCATATCCTGTACAGTTTGGCTGAAACAGTTAGATGTAGTCATACAGTGCAATGTCTTGGCATGATTACCTGTATTTCAGGGAAACAGTGTTAGATTTACCGATGCATATTTCATCCCTTACAAACTTCCGTGTTAATTAAGGAATTAATTTTATAGCTTATTTTCATATTTTTATAACTTTTTCAAGATAGTACAACTATAATTGAATTTTTTGATAAGATAATACGAGACATGATAACAGCTACAAATCTGATCCCTCCATCAGACAGGAAGTTGAGTTACATAATCAGAACACCATTGTCAGGCAAATAATTATGTAGACACCAAAGCTGCGCGACCACCAACTAGAGCATATTCTAAAACCTAGACGATCTCATAACAATATTCAAAAAAAGAATGTCCATCCTATACAGCAAATATATGTGAGACCAAAATGTATATGAAAGCATGTAACACACAGACCTACCATATTTAAAACCGACGCAAAGTCTAGAAAGAGCTGCTCGGAACATTTTCCCAGGAATGCACACAGCAGACCTCCATAAGAGTACATGAGTTATCTAGACTGGGCTGAACGATGAGCGAGTGACATGAGAAAGAAACAACAAGTATGGGGCCAAATATCAAGCAATCAACAGAAAATTGATTGTTTTGACACAGTGTTGAAGATAGATACATGCCCTTGACTAGAATGCATGTAGAGGATATTCATACATATTCATAAGGTGAAGCAGCAACGGGATATTGATGATCAATACTAAATCATTAGTAGCTTGTTGGCACAGAAGACAAAATCACTTGTCCACAGACTATCAGAGCTATTCTGTGTGATCCTTTCCCAGTTCCGCTGCCGGTTCGATGATTCATAACAAATCTCACTCACTCACAAGACAAAATCAAATGATGTGTAATATTTAACTGGGGATCCAAGTTTTCAACATATCTTGTTCTGTTCCGAACAATAAATACAACAATGTGCAGCCAATACTAGCATACTATGAATAAGAACAATCAAACTTACGCTCTAGGAGCGACTTATTAGCTGAAGAGAAAAGAAACAGTAATATATGCTGCCTGTAGAGAGTATTACACATACACACCTGTCCCACAGAGCAGCAGTCTCCACAAGCTGACTTTCTTACGCGGTGTAGCAGGTCTAGCAGGCATTAGCTGCTTTTTACGAGAAGACGCTGGAGATTTAGAAGACATTCTAGCAAACTCATTTATTTTGACAACAGCAGAGAGCTTCAGTATTTTGGGTATCCTTTAGAATGCTGACACAACTCAAAACAACTTAGCTAACGGCAGCAGCAACGTAGTGATACTCTTATCTATGAGTAATTCGGCAGAGATGTTATCCAGTCAGAGATAAGGCTGCCTTCAGATCTACGCACAAACTGAGAATAGCGGCTGAGGCAGCGTGAGTAATGAAGCTTTGCGTCTGCCCGCTTCTATGATCAGAAGGCAACTCAATTCATAACACCACAGTCAATGCCTGAGTATGAAGCGATAAGTGATATGATAGTGTTATAATGATTCCAAGCTGCACCAGTTTATATGTTTGATAGTGAATTGAATGGAGAGCAGCTGATTGTGATTTCACAGGTGTTGATAGCTAGAGATGCTAATCCACAGTTCTACAAACGACATGATGCTAAACATCGCTCAATACTGCATACTATCTACTCATCCAACCATCCTATGGCCCAGCAATGAACTGGCAATCCACTGATCCAAAACGTCCATCTATTTTAGTATCTATTTGTACAGTGATAAGCTTAGATGTAATATGGATAGGTTATCTAGGTAATAATTATACTTGAGGGAATACGAACTGGTATATTTTATATCCACCGTCTGTCTAGCTAGTCACATATACACACTCATGGTCTGTAAAAGTGACAAGTCGGGTTCACAGTCTATTTATGACTGTTCAGGTCAAGTCTCGGCAATTATAAATTAAGACTGACACCTCTTTAACAACAAATTAGCAGTCTATAAAATGTTCTGGTATCACTTTCTAGACTAAGACCTACAGAGGACAGTAAGACTTTACAGAGGACTGGGCTTATAGCGTAGAGAAGAGAAGAGAGTAAGACAAAACAAAAAGGAGACAAATCCTACAGAAATACCAGAAACACTTCCCTTGTGCAACTCCTTTGGTTCGTCAGTTGGCAGCTCATTTAGCAAAATGCTATTACTATGGAATCGCTTTTGTTCCTCAACAATTTCAATGACCAGCAGTATGTTATTGTGGCACATCCAAGCTTGCCAATACTCAAAATTGTCTGACTAGGCTGTGTATGAGAAAAAATCAGAACCAGAATAGGACGAGACAATGGCAGAAAAAATTGGAAAGAAGATCTCACCTACAATTTAACCAGGGGAGCATAAATCCCTAAGATATGGCTAAAGACTGTTTCATGTAAAACAGCACATACAGCCAGATAAAACTTATTTAGTAGTAAAATTGAGTGATCAACCGTCAACCAAAGAGATAGAGTGCCTTACTTTCACCACATCATAAAATGTGTGCTCAGGACCCAATAGTTAGATAGTTAGGTGGATAGATTGTGACCGACAACAAGGTGTCTGCTTTGTAAGGACAGATAAGATACAATTCCACCAGCATCCCTTAACCATAAATCAGGTGCTCGCCTGATTAAACAAGCAACAGAAAAGGTTCCATTTCAGCCAAGAGTGTTAAATTCTACAATTTACAGCTAGGGCAGTCACCACCACAGAGAGAGAGAGAGAGAGAGAGAAGATGATCGCTGAGAGGTGGAGGTAGCATGTCTATAAACTCACGCCGATGCAAAGGAGTACAGAGAGAAAACTTGGTAAAAGATCAAAGAAATATTTATCAACTCACCATCAATCAGTCGATACATGCCTAGTCAACACAACACAGTGATAAAATAACTGACCTAATCACGAATGAGTAAGTATAATGCAGTGGTTGTGACCATAGCATGAAATTGAGCAGCATTACTAACATCCTGGTGACACAGCTATGTAAATTGAATAGTAATTACTTAATCACGATACACTTACTAAGTTAGTTGTCAGGTCATCATTGAGCAGCAAATGAGACATCCACACTCATGAATCAAAATTAGGCAAGCATAATTTAATAATTCGCTCTCAGTACCTACCTTTTTGGTATGAGCCGTTGGGTAAAAGGTGTCCATTCTCATTAAGTTCCAAAACTTTTTCACTGTCAGGAGTTCTAAATCTGAACATTTTATTTCTGCGATGCCTGAGAAAAATATGCAAAAGCAGCTGTAAGAAAACCACAGGTGAGATACTACTTACGGTGATGTAGAGATAATTACACAGGCACTGATGTGACATTTAGTCATAGCTGAATGTCACGCTGGTATACCTCAAAACCATCAATGATTTGTAATAATTACTATCTTTTTGCATGAACATGGTCTTCAGTGATCAAGTGTACCAAATGTCAATTTAAGTTTAGCATTACGAGACAACAACTTGCATATACCTAATTGACAGCCTGTGGTCCAAAAATTTGAGGTAAGGTCATAGCAAGCGGAACTTCAATAAGTTCGAAATCTGAGATTCTAGTCTAATCATTCCTTCGTTACTATACTGTACTGTAACTGTACAAGCAGTGCTAGCCATGTTGACACAGCCAGTAAAATTGTATCAAACTCTCCGTAGAAATGTTATTGTGTTTGAACAATTCAATTGATCATTATCCAAGAAAGCTATGTTCTTTGATTGAGTTTGTGGAATTTTCATACCAGCACTTTACCAAGTCAGCTACACACAATGGATCAAAGATCAGTAAAACAATACACATTGGAATCAACTGGAGTTGGAACTGGTGTATGTGACTGTTTATAGTTTATAGTTTAGTTATACGTTTCCAATAAATGCGACAGATTAATCGCAGCAGAATCTAGCAGGCTACCATGAGAGAGGCAGTGATGACAGACTGAGACTATTACTAATTTTTTTATGAGGAAATTCTCTGGAATTAAATTGCTCATCACCCTGCAATTATTACTCTAATTAAGAAATATCAACTAAGCTTACCTGACAAGTACAAACATGAGAACCAGTATCAATATGACAGCACATACACATACAGCCACTATTGTTCCTATCAGCGCAGACGAGGACATCGCTGGCTTCTGCTCTCCTATATATTCACGAGCTGCAAAGATTTAAGAGAGGAACATTATTAATTTCACTAAAGGAGTGATAATGCGTACTAGAGTATTAATGTTTCAGATCCAAGAAGACGATGGATTCTCCTGAAGGAAACAGTGATATACACAATACATTTTCCAACTATGAATCTAATTAATTATTACTATGATGCATTCTCTCGTGACTTACCGACCACTGGTTGTTCTATCTGCACATACTCAAACTTCTCGACCCCATCCACAATATTACCAGCACCGTACCATATTTTATACTCTCGTCCTGTTACAAGGGCTGGATTGTAAAACCCATTATAACTAGAAAAATATAAATAATAATTATTATCAGCTGACTAAACTTAGTTTTGGAAACCTGCACTCTTTGGAAATTCCAAGTGATAGATTTAGGGTGGTGATAACTCCAGTTTTCAAGGTATCAGTAATAATATATAAGTTTCCTGTTTGAAATATAACTTCATGCAGTAATATTATATCACAACTATACTACTTACCTATTATTGTCGCCAACAATAAACACTGATGGCAGCTCTTCCTGTGGTAGCTCAGCAGCAATGTAGCAAGACGAATCGCAACATTTACCACAATTTTCTGGTGATTCTGTAGAGATCTCTGGTTGGGCTGTTGTAATATACCGCTTCTTCCTTTTTTTTGTTTCCATTACTATAACTCTGTACAATCTGTAAAATAACGAAACTGTTATTATTTATTTATGTTTTTGTCAATAAAAAGATGGATTAAACTTGGGAGTTGCCCTCTCAGAACATTTGAAAAGATAACCTTCATGGGGATAACTATTACTTTTACTAATACCCATGAACTCCCTCTTGATAAGGGGTTCACTGCCGATACTCTGGTATAAAAAATGAAGGAAGATGCAAAAGGGAGCCAATTTATTGACTTGCTTTAGTTGCCAAACCTCACAGAATTTGGTCTGACTCATTCGATCATGGGATTTTAGAAGGGGCTGATTTTAGACCAGGTCCGCTTATAGGAATCAGATTATTGGGAGAACCAACGTTCCAGACAAGCTGTTTCCATATCCAATTTCACAAGTGGCCTCATAAATATCTCAAATAAAAATAATATATAGATCATAACACTGAAAGAACAATAACCCACTTGCAACATTGAGCTGGTTTAAGTTCCAGTGCTATAGAGGAGTCTGTGTTCATCTTCTCGTTGAATTCTGGCACAGCTGGCGCTGAAGGCTCTACAATCAAGCAGAAGAGGAATATTGTATAGATTTGATTTCACAGTCACAATGGTCTTAATCCTATATGTGCACTGAAGAAGAATTTACTTTGCCTATTACATCTAATAACTCATCAAGAGCTCTTGAGTCTTATATCCAGCAGAAAGATTTTCGGCTTTTAAGACAATCTGAGTGGTATAAAAGGAAGATGCTTCACAGTCTGGGATAAGAATAACATCCTTGAGACAATAAATGAGATAAAGGCTACCAGAGACTGACAGCACGTAACTTACAGAAGTGTTATTACCCAAGTCAAGGAATTGTATAGGCCTATATGATACATTCCAATTTCAGTATCTCTATCCTTTTAAAGTTTTTAGGTGAAAGCAAAAAGCGGAGTTATGCTCACCTGGTGGATTTGTATAGACCTTGATATCATGTGTATTATTGGAGCAGCCCTCCTTGTTACAGGCCACCACATGACAGGTATATCTGGTACTGTGCTCCAGCTTAGTGACATTAAAACTCAGCACATTCTTCTGTTCAAAGCGAGTATTGAGAGGAACGGTGTACTGAACTTGGAAGTCTCCCTTGAAGCATGTCAGCTATAAAAATCATAAAAAAACTATATTTAGCTGTATAACTACGAGTGGCCACAGGGGAGCTATGTATATAGTATGCACTATGCTTAGTGTAGTGACCCGAAGAATGTAGCATCTCAAGGGAGTCACATACTCCTCAGAATTTGACAATGTAAGCTTAGGTCTGATTGCGATACAGTAGTAATTTACGTAAGACCATCCTAGCTGAGTGGTTTTGTACCAAGTTGGTCAAAGGTTTATGCTAGTATTACAGCACTTTTCAGTTTGTAAGAAAAAGTCACTTCAGCTTACAAGACAATGCATAACATATAACACAATAGATGTATTTGTCTCCAACTTGGAATTTCACCTGATCGACATGAGATTTAGTGCGTAAACAGATAACATAGGATTGATGACAATGTAATAGCTGATGCCAATTGAATGATCAAAACACAGGAAAGAGGATGTGGAGGATAAAGCCTCTCGAGGAGGAATTTGGCAGGATTCTGTTCTAATATACATGTCCAAGTTTCGACTTCATTGAAATTCTTTTGACAAGAAATTTACAGGATTAACATCAGTGACATCAAAACGAGACAAAGATGGTAGAGGAAGTGTCCAAAAAGGACGAGAAAGGCAATGAGTAAGCGTCAGGCGTCAGAGGAGAAGCATCTGATGAGAGATCAGTACTTTAATATTTACCTTATACAGAGAGACATCAAGCCCTCCCGTATTCCCAGGCTCAGACCATGTCAGGTATATAGATCCATCTGTTTTGGAAGTGTTTGTCAATGTTGTCACACTGGCTGGTGCTAAAAATCAAAACAAAATTGTATTCATTTTTCAAGCTTTCAACAATATAAAATCCTGTATTGAAACTTGAATATGTGTGCATTATGAAAGGAGAGATGAATTCATTAAACAGCCATATTTTGTATAGAATTGATGAAAACAAAAACTGAAAACATTTTGAAATCATGAGAACTTTTTTGAAATTAGCTGTTGAAAGCAATACTGTAAAAAAGCGAACAGGCGGCGACAGAACAAACTTGTGTGAATTAAATTCCCAGTGATATGTGAACTGCTTTGTTATGTAATGACTGTTGCTCAGAATGAGTCTATATAAGAGACAGACATGAAGGCTATGTCAGTTGATAAAACTACCATATCTTGGAAATGCCATGGTAGACAAGAAATTCTTTGAACAAACAAAACTTTGTTATTATGTCATTTAAACCTTTTGTGGCATAAGAAACTGTTTGGGACATGGTCAACATATCCTACATATATGAGTCAAATGTGGATGTGTGGTATCACAAATTTGACATTTGTTGATAAACTCAAAACCAATGTCACAACCAACTACTAACGTCATAGCCCACATTCAAAAGAGAAACATGCACATGGGTTGGTCAGACAATTTGGATTTTGATAGTGTGGTTATCATAAAAAAACATGAAAGCAAGAAAGTAAATCCCAACCTCAATGTTGATGGTGAGACTATTTGATGTTGCTGACTTATCAATTACAAGTAATTTTGCTCAGTACGTAAGGATGTCACAAGTGGGGTTTCTGAGTGCAACTGCACTAATTAACGCTATTGTTTTTGTCAGCTCTATATAGTCTCCTTTTCATAAAGATAATAATAATTGGGATGATATTTGCTGCAGGATCGCTAGTCAGCCAGACATATTCATTATAATTTTTTGACTTGATCATACCTGATGATAGTTACACATTACATAAGTATATATCATCATCAGGTCAAACAAAGTGAGAGTGATTCACTCTCTGTAGCGCTTGGTCTAACAGGTGCTTGTTGTGTTTTGTAATGATAAAATCATTTTGCATTTTTGTTGCTGATCATTGTACAGTTGGTGATAGACAGAGATGATCATTTTATGACCATTCCATCACTCATTATGACTCTTCACATGAGTATGTGGTATTGAGTTGTCTCCAAATAATCACAAAACTTGACCAACTGATAATTGATAATACAAAGTTCATGCACAGACTATTTTTGGCAGGATGCATACTATTCAAGGAGGAGGAGATTAATTATCTTCTGGGGTAACGAGTGGCCCGCTTAACTCCCTTCCACTGTGTGAACACTCATCTACTCATGATAAAAAATCACTTTACTGCTGCAGACCGCAGATTTTAAAATCCAGACTCTGCTGGTGTATGCCCTTGCTAATTTCCACTTCGGACCTTGATAATCTTGAATAACACAAAACGCACCCACTTATTAGGAGATATATCGTGTCAATCCAGATATGCAAGCTGGCAGCTGCCTGTAATATTCGCTGCTCTATTACATTCTAATGGGCGCCCTGATAATGATGACGGATGTCAATGACTTGAATTTATGGCTGCCAGGTAGGCATACAATCCATAAACATCGGCGATCATGTTTACAAACAGCTATGCTGCCATTCTGACCTTACTGGGCTGAACACAGGAGCACCCGACCAGTCTCCAAATGAACGAACTAGCCAAGCAAAAAGGTTAGCTATCTAAAGCGTGCAAATAATCAACAATAGAGTAGGGACTATGCCGGCCCCAGAATTGAAGGTGAAAATTATTTAGTGAGAATTGTTTCCCTCTCTTCAAAACATTCATAATAACTGGCTAGCTGTCAGTGGTCATCTGAAAACTGGATATCTATGTTCGGTAGAGATGCTCACATAAGCAGCTGTGACCTAACTGAATCACTGCTGACTCTACCATCACCGGCAGCTTAGCAAGATAATTTCTCTCAAATCACTGACTAAACATAGTGTGCAAATCAGATGTGATAATTAGCTATCTTCTAGACTGCATAGTGACTTAAAGCAAACATTTTTCTGCTGCCAGATGGGATGAATTGGGTGCTCTAGAGTCTAGATAGCCAACGATGATGGAAAGCCGATGTAAGCTGCTATAGGTGGTCAACTACGGGGTTTTCTTGCATTGGCATCTCCCACCAAGGAATTGGTCAGACAACCATTTTCTCCTACGAGTTATAAATTTAGTCCTGAGTCTACTCTATCATACATGATAAGTAAGATTTGTGTGAAGTAGCATGAGAGGAAATTAAAAATATACTGCTGGTAGACAGTTGCCATAATCCGGTCCTGAGGATGGTGAAACCCATTGTGAAATACAGCTCAGAGGACAAAATCATAGATTGTGAAAGCTTTTTCCTGATTTAGTGCAGCCAACAATCCTTCAATATTGACAAATTTGAATTAAATTTCCTTTGACAATTTCAATCGAAGCATCAATCACTTTTTCATGTGATCACATCCGGGGTGAGATCAGAGAATTAATCTGCCGACTTAACTCTCTCCAAAGCATGACAGATACTAAGAATACCAATCAAATCGCAACTTAGTTTGTCACAACAGAAAGGATACCAAGTATTTCTTTTTTGGTAGGATGGTAGTCTGAGGGAAGGGGGTATCTAATCCTGAGGGTTTAGCAATTGTAATTGATGTTAATAAATAGACAATTTTCTTACAAAATCTTTAAATTGCCCTATTAACCATTGAAGCTCTTCAGCAGAGCACAACTTTCTATGGGGATTGAAATAGAGCATTGCTAATTTGACCCTAGATTAGGGTGATCGCAGGGTTTTGATTACATGATACTATCATTAAATACCTATTAGAACACCCAAGAGATTTAAAAGATAGTAGCATTGAGCAAAGTGTATTTCTCTTCGACTACTAGATGTTCTGAGCAGGTTAAATGGCTCTCACACTGCGGTTTATGGCACTTTACCTATAATAAAGGCAGGCCACTCTTTGTCACATAACATGAGACTCTTGTCAGCATATAAACCTACACTTTGTATTCTTGTGAGTCAGGTAAGATGCGAGGATGACGTAAATCAAGAGGATGTTGAATGAATGAATATTAAGCAGAAAGAATTTACAACCCCCTTAATCCCACTCGAAACAGCAAGCACTTTCTGTGCATATGACTCAATAGCATAAACAAAACTAAACAAGCTAAGACCTGGTGCAGCATTACTCAATATCAAAATAAATTTATAGCCAGCTAATTTCTAATGCTCAAGCAGTAGGCGAAGAAAAAATTTAGTGAACATTTTTAGTAAGTAGAGATAAGTAACTAATCAAAATTCTCACACATTATTGAAAATTGTCTTATCAAATTTAATTGGGGAAGCATCTGTTTCACAAATTATTTCCATAGAAGATTACTTTCAAGCAATTAATTTCACCCTGAATTTAGTAAAGGTGTAGGGTGATAATAGTTTTCAACTAAATCCAGGCCACAAAGAATATGATACTCTGCACTCCTGAACAAGCAACAGCCTCTAATCCTGTCACAGCTGTGTTTGCGTTTACTCTGTCTAAAAGGTAGGGAAAATACTGAGGCGAGAGAGAAAAATATGGTGACAGTACTTTCATTGGGACTGAATACATCTGCGGTTTCTTTGATATGACAAGGGGAGGAAGCTAGATTTATCCAAGAATAATTCCTTATTTCTTACGCAGTTATAAAGTAGTAAAGCCATAAAACCTGCCTGTTTGATTTTGCTTTGTTTCACATTACAAGTTTGATGAGAGAAAGCGATGTGGCTGTGCTGACAAAATGCAGTAGCAAACACAAAGGGGCCGATTAATAAATTAATGAATACAGCGCTGATTGAAAACACTGCTTACACATAGGATTAGTAACACTTTTATTTTTGTTCAGACATTCGGAACTAAACTACAAACAGATTGGAGTAAAATCTAACAGCAAACACTGGTTGCCCTGTTGATAAATGCTGCCGTCTCATGATGTTTGCGAGTCTAACCGTTATAGCAGCTTTACACTGCAGGGTACTTGCTATCGCATTCAAGGGCCATGGGTGGCCACACTTGATGCAAGTTCATTCGGCTGAGGGGCATGATAAAGTGTAATGTCGCTGCTCCCAATGCTATGACATAACAAGACCTAATCAAATCAATCCCGGTTCTTGTCTAGCCTTCGGCTGTTGCTTGTTTTCTTCATGGGACAGGGTTAAGAGTAATCGTGCGCTAAGAGTTTCGTATGAAACTATTTGCGTCTTGGGGTGTACAGACTTCATACCCATCACTTTCGCCGAACATTTCAAGATAGACCATTACAATCACATCAGTAATAATAAATACTATTATTTTTTATGCTTAGGCTAACACTGGAGGCATCCTGAATCAATTGAAAATAGCTTTTTGCGTCTTCACAACTATGGCAATGGCCACAAGGCTACACTACTACCAGGTTATAAGGACCTCAGTGTAATTTAAGACACATTTTGAGATGGTTTTCCGGAGACAGGGTGTGAAGTTGCATGGTTTCAAAATAAGCCTAAATGATGCCAATTCTCTTGTCTGAGGTCTCATTCCTATGCCTATACGAGAAACAGTTCATTCATATCATATCTGACTCCTTGTTCATATGTAGCTTGACTTCGCTTGGGTAAATGAATGGATATAGTGCTGTAGGCCTGTCGTTCATGGTTAAATAAATGGTCTTTTAGATTACAGATTACGAAGTGTTCGTATTACAAGACAAAGACTGCAGTGTGTTCTGTTGGATAAGAACAGACATCCTGAGAGTGAGAGCACCTGCATGTCACATCATCACCCTTCCTGTCATTATTTGCTGAGACTGATAGGAAAGCTTGTTGATCTAATACAACACTGCTTATCAGTAAATATTTTCTTTTCATGAGCATCTAATGCACTCTCAAATCAATCTCAGCATATCCTGATGCAGTAATTAGACTTTTTGAATACAGATATTTTTTTATAGCTGGTAAATCTGTTATCTAGGGGCAATTAGCTCAAATAACCAGTACACCTTTACTGAATAACCCTCAAGACGAAGTGAGAAGTGAGAACCACGGGATTCAGAACATATACTAGGAATGCCAAATATGCTGATTGATCGAGGACTCAAAAGTTTCGGCCATGGCCAAGCTGTGCAAGCAGCACTTGGAAATGGCGCAAAAAAATCAAGATAAGGAGGTATAGCTTACACAATTTGTTAAAATGAGGAATTTAAGAGATAATATCCCTATCAATAACAACAGTACTTTCATGAACAAACTGATGTAGAGTAATGCTGGCTGTATCAATAGTGTTGAGATTTACGAGAGATTGATTGAGACAGTTTACCTTGATATTCCAGTTTGTATATGCAGACCGTACTATTATCTCCATAACCAGCCGAATTTCTGGCTCTAACCTGTAATACATTATCAGAAAGCTTAAATAACACTCACCAGTCAACTTGGGTAAGGTAGTCAACAGTCCAGGTGATGTTGATCCATTCGCTGTCATTAGAGATTGTGCTAATGTTCCTCCGTAATGGAGAACGAAGAGGAGGCTGATTTTTGTCACTATATCCATTGCGAAGATCAGATTTGCAGCGTCTCACTTTATTGGGATGACATGAGCATTTCAAGGATAAGTATCCTAAGATGTTTTCATTTACCACAACCTATCTCAGATCAGTGTCAAAACATGCTACACGCTTCGTCAGTGGCGACTTGAGCGGATTACAGTTAACAGAACAATAATCCATTCATTTACATTCATTGCACCAATAATACATCGGGACAATGAATAGACAACTTCAACACTATTTGACCTATAACCTCTTTATAGTGGGTACTAATGAATGCCTTTCATCCTTTATTGCACTGAATAGCGGCCTAGACTTAGAACTTCGTTAACACCTCAGGCTATAATGCAGGGTTTAAGTATAGACAAATAAAATAGGGACAGGGTTGAAAGTACTTTGTGAATGTCAATATCCATTTTGAACTGAGTAAAGAGAGTTATCTCAAACCTGATACATTGGAGAATGAGTTTATATCGTTGGATGGGGCTTGAAATCATTTAAATTGCAATTAATTTCCCCGTTAAAGACATAGGATCTGAAGGCTAATCAGTGTGTCAATGTTTTGTGAAGGTTATAAATGATTAAAGACTTCCTAGCGTGTATTGGATCAATCAATACCATGTTATGTTGATAATTGGCTGCCACTAACATTTTGCATGAACTATTATATCTCGAAATAACCTGAGGGGCAAAGGAAACAGACAGCACTTCTGCAAATGTTGTACACTTTTTTTTGTGAAAGAGACCTTATCCAAGCTTGGGCAATTTTGAGCACTTGACCAAATCTAGTGATGAGTAATACTCTTCATATTGCAGGTGACACTATCATTGCTTGGGTGCAGTGCTCTATTACTCTTATCCATTATGGCTACTAACCAGACCCAAAGACCCAGTGTCATGATAACATAGAGGCTAAAATTCTATAAAAGCAAATAGTGTTGATGTTTGTTTGGGCTCATGTTCCACTCAGCCCTGAATAATACAATCAGGCATCATTGGTTTTGGGAAATTGAAACATGTAGCAAGTGGTTCGAACGGATGCTTATCAGTTTCAACTCAGTAGGATTGAGATAAATCAAATGATTCAGCATTGTAAAATCAATGAGCCATCGTGCTGAGAATAACAAACATATGCTTTGAATATACCTAATTCGATCAAAAAACCCCACAGCTATTTTTAATATAAAGGGCAGTTTGCCTGTGGCCTTCCAATGAGGAAAATGCCGATATTGTTTGGGCAGATCATTGTTTCAATCTTTGTTTTTTTTTATAAAAAATTGAAATAAACCAGTGACAAAGTGGACAGCAATAAAATGTTTAAAATCCATCATTGGTTATAAAGGAAATCTTGAATTTGAATGGAGATAATATATAGCCTTGAGGTATGCATCGTTGCGGTATCAGGATATGAAATACGGACACCGGAAAATGCCTATAGCTGTGTAGGGTTTTCATATGCAGCTTAATTAACGCCCTATGTCCTAACTGGAACTTCAGATTGTTTTTTACATGGGCCTTGGACTAATTTTAATAAAAATATGACTATGTTTCACACACAAAAGTCGTATGCGACTTATACCTATCACAGGCGCCTGTATCCTCATTCATGGCAAGGATTGAGATCGAAATTGACATCCCAGCAGACAAAGTTAAATCTCACCGCCTATATTTCACATGAAGCTACTGATATTTGCACTTGGTTACCTAGTGGGGCTAGCAATGCAATTCCTTCATCATTGATAAGGTGGCATCAAATATTGACCGTTTTAGTTTATATAACCTCTACCACCTTTGTTAACGGGTAGACAAGTCGGCTGTGCTAGCAATCTAAGCTTGACAGAGATTCAGAATAAAAGTGATTTTTTGCCAATTGTCCTGACAAATATCAAGCCTACCTTGAAGTTGTAGGTTTTGAGTAGCTGTAGATTGTGTATAAGACAGGTGTAGCTATCGATCAATGATAGCCAGCCAGTATTGGCTATACATCCCACTTCATAATCCTCAGAGTGCTCCTCGGCATAAAACACCTGCAAAAAGCGATATAAGAAATGTCACCCCCACGATCACGAACAATTTTGTATGATTACATTATCTTAGAAAAAAAATCTATGTAAGATTTTAAAATTAAGATAGATCAACAGAGAGACTGGATTGTAAACGTATCTTTATATATTCATTTTTATCAAGTATCAGGAGTTGTGTCCCTCAGTAAAAGAGAAGACAACTAGGTATATGTTATGAGTTGTAAAAATGTTAGTACAGTAGCTCAGTTTCAAGTCCTAAAACTGTACACTGCTTGCAGAGACGCTCCGCAATGATGTAGACTGAGAAGCAAGTAAAATTTAAGGAAAACCCACCTCATATTTGGTAATCATCCCATTAGGCTGAATTGGTTCCGACCAGTTTATTTTCACTACGGATCCATTCACTAGATATAAGTTGTTGATCTGCGGCTCAACAGCAACTAAAATATAACCAGCGGTGTTTTGATATGGAGTGTCAGTATTTAATGGAACTAGTCTAGGAGTGAATGCATTGATATCCATTATATTGGTGCATTAGAATTATCTCCTATGTAAATAATATATTATCCTAAGGTATGTGTAGTGAAACAAATTTTGTGGAAATTAGATATGTCTCAGAACTGCTTTTGCGCAGAATGCTGCCTCTGTACACATGGTATGAGAGGGGGGTCTGGTTGGTCAGGTTTATTTACCATATAGACACAGCAAATCACTTCATTCTTCTGTCAGAAACAGGGAAAATTGATTGATTTGTCACTTACATACTCATTATTTGTAAAATAATTGAAAAAATAGAACCATCAGGTAGTTTGATTGGTATTGATGCTAAAAACAGTGGCTCTTTTACCATTAATTACTTACCAGCAGAAAGAGTTCTGTTCATAGTGAAAACATCCACCGTGCTGTCGAGGTTAGCGTTGTTTTTGTATCCTACCACCACAGTATATAGAGAGTATGGGTTGAGTAACGAGGTCAGTGATGTAACAGAGCCGTCCAGTACTGATGTAAACATCTCATTACTATCATTATCTTTGAACCTTACTGTCACTGCTGATATGTAATTACATCTCACATGCTCTTTTGATGGCAGCTGTAATTACACGGCAAAAACTATATGAATACGTGTTTTTCCAATTTACGTCAGCATTGTCATTAACACTATCAGCAACATTATATCATACTGAGAAATTAGTTTTGTTAGTTTCTGGATCAAAATTATATCAGCGTCATAAACACTATGTACGTTTTAGTATGCATTGTTAGTATTAATCAGGGAAAACTCCATGGAAACACCAATGGCTATTATTTAAAGTTGCACACTTTTTACAAATGAGAAGACAACTCTTAAGAGTTTAAACTTGACATTGTTAGAAGGAGAGGATGTCTTTGACTCCCCGTTCAGGGCAGACCGGGTACATTAATATCTGTATATAGGTATTGAAGCTTACCTGCCATGACAAGGTGACATTAACCTTCCTCCATTCTCCACTCAAATCCATTGTGTAATTGTGTCTGTGTATCACAGGACCTGTAGTTGGTTTCCTGCATGGTATAGTATGGATCAGGGGAGGACTGGGGGGACCACTGCCCCATATACCACCCGGTCTCTTTGCTTTATATATGAAGCTATATTTGGCACCAGGTATGAGCCGATTAGTGAGCGATGCTGGATATGAGTCTGAGTCAAAGCTTGGCTGCTCCGTCATATACACAAAGTTTTTAGGATATTCTTCTACTGAACACTGCTGAGATTCTGAATCTATATAAAACAAGCATGTTCGGGATATACTAATATAGCTGTATCATATGAGTATTGAATGGTCAAACACACTGGTACTAGGTGTAGTTGCTTACGGATCAATCAATAGGGTATGGTTGCATTGTAGAAGCTGAGACGCAATACTAGGTCAGTGAGCTTGCTGGTGGTGGTGGTAGGGATATAGTAGTCTTAATCAGCCATTATGGAGAGGTAATAAACACTCAGTTTTTCTATCAGTACAGTTATCATGCAGAGTAAAGTAGATACTTACATTGGCAAGCTTTGATGACATAACTTTCAATGGGCCCGTCTCCACTATCACCTTTACCTGGGTCCCACCTGTGGATGATAAGCTGGGTGTACTTATCACTCACAAAACTATATCTATTCACCTCAGGAGCTCGCGCCAGAGCAGGCAAGTCTGTAACAGAAATCAAAACAGTTACAGTCATGGCCATGAATAGGCAAAATGCCAACATAAGTTCTAACTGTTGAAAATAACTATTTATGAGTCAACGTTGTTACTCTCATCTTGCGACGTTCTTACTGGATTGCGCTCAGATCCGAGCAATATTATTGAACCAGTTGCGAGCCGCTGCATCATATCCATCTTACTTACTACTTTTATATAGCTTTTATATAGGATGCAGATGTCAATTAGTAGCAGGAACGATATTTTAAGTTGGAAAGGGAATTTATTTTAATCATTCTGAGTTCTGACATTATTTCATATGATCCCTAGAAAGGTTGGCAGATATTTTCACAGTTTACATTTTTATTCTGTGGTGATATCACATATCATAATCACAGATCTTATTGTAACCTGTTCCAGATAGCATTGCTCAGGCTTTGTGATGAAAAGATATACTTTCAAAGGCTATCTTTGTTTTTTAAAGCTCATTAAACTAAAGCAGATCATGTCACTAGTACAGATTAACACCTAAGCTTTATGTCTGTTTACCTAACATCGCTATCCTTTTGTTTCAGAAGCATTTTGTACATGTTATTTCATCCCCTGGTATTCTTAGGTGGTTCTGTGATCATGATTTGAACAATAAAACTATGCTATGTCTCAGGGTGTCAACTTGTATTACTAATGATCTCTCCCTGAGGTATTACTCTAATAAGTTTTTACACTGTGTGACAAACATACTTATACGGTAAACCTTGGCTAGTAACACCTAGGGATGGAGAAGAGTTGCAGGGAAAAAATCCAAGGGGTTCCTAGGCAACCATTCCACCATATTGCAATCTCAAAGATCTCCTTGTGAAGCAACATAGGTCTGAAATACCACTTTGTTCTGGCCAAGTGCCCACCGCCACGTTCATGGATTTCTCAACCACAACCATCTTCTGGACAATTGTTGTCTATTTCAGCAATACATTGCAAAAAATCAGTAGATTTATCTGAGCGAGTGTGGTTGGTTATTCCCGTCTCTTTAATTTGAAAATTTGATGGGAGAGTTGATGGACTGAAATTAAAAGACCTTGACTATCTATATCTGTCAAATAAAGACTACAGATAAAACAGCTGAGACGTGGATTCATTGAACTGTGAACTATTTTATATGCCTACTGACATGCAAGAATGTAAATTCCTCAAGCCACAACAACTAGAAGGCTGATTAAGTGTCAGAGAAGCCCGGATGGGTATGTTATTCTATGGTTAGAGACCATAGCTATCCATAGTCTCAGGTAGAATGTAATTTGAGGAAGTGGAAAAATCTCCATGTTCTGCTCTTCTTCATGCTGCAGCATTTCTCAAGCACTTGAATTGAACGGGGTAACTCTGATCTCCGCTTCATCAGGGAGACAGTTTACGGTATATGAATGAATGTCACCAGAGCATAGTGGGCCAGCTGTTATGCATATTACCTGGTTTAGCGAAAAAAATAAATGTTCAACTCCATTCTGAATCCTTGTGAAATTGAAATAGTGGATCACTTTCACACAAAGAGGATACACCTCACTCCATGATATTATATTTATGCAGTTTACAAGCTGTGGACTGAGCACTTGATAATATTCCTACAGCCAAACAACAAATTACTGGTATTTATCACACTGATGGTAAAAAATTGATTATTCCCAACACATACTGTTGTCTGTTTATGGGACATTATTATGAGAACAAGGAGTTTATCTCTTATAATGACTAATGAACACAACAAATCCATTGTCTTTTCTCCAAGCATTGAGCTGAGTACCCGCACTAATATGTTAAAAACTTTAATTTAGATTAAAATGCTTGAGACAGTGAATTACTCATAGGTTTTGTAGTGCTTTATCAAGAGGGAAGAATTCAAATTTCCTATAGAGCCCTCTTCAAAATAAAATCTCATGTCCGCAACAAACACTTTTCTCTCAGATCAATTTGTGGCAGTACAATTGTTGAGCTGGTCAGTCCTTTCTAGAGACAATCAATCTCTAGTGCAGACATTTTCACAGGGCATTTCAAGTTCTCAGATGTCAACCCGAAAGTGCTTGTCTTGAATGGGCCTCTTATGTGGCTATAAAATGAACAAATGCAGCTTATGAATAGCATCTTGCTGAAAGTACCAAGAATCTTTGGATAAAAAAAGGTCTAAGTTAGTCATAGGGCCCTAATCTGCAGTGAATAAGCAGAGATAGGAGTTTCATCCAAGAGTACAGAGTCATTAATTCAGGTTGTCACTGGCCTATGAGCCTTTGCGGAAGTACTGTAATGAGATGCCCTGCATCGGCATATGCACCTCATCAATCTATTTTGAATAATAAATGAGTGAGATGTGACCCTAGCAGCATTACAGTGCTATCAAACAATAATCTTACCATAAACTGAGGCTTTAAAAGTTCTGGATAGTGTCTGCCCATCTGCCTGTTTCATAAAACATGTGTAGTTATCTTTAGCCAGAAGACCCGCTGAGAGATTGAATACTGCCTCCAGTTGATTGTCACCATCCTGATGCACAAAGCTGGGTTTGTGGTAGGTTAGCTGTAAATATACAGTTCAATCAATTGAGATGTATTTTTTTTAAGAAAAACTGGATGTAGAGGGAGATTTAGTATCACAGCAACCTGGATTAATCGTACTAGACACTTCCTAGTTAATGTCTGGACAAAGAATAAAAGCCACTTTTTCTATACACATCTCTAAAGAGTCCTATTTTCCAGTGATTTTGTGTAAGAATGCAGTTAAGTTTACTGTTTACTCCCTGCTGTAATTCCAAAAGCAGGATAGAGACTTATGAGAAGCGTGACGTTTACAAGAATATTAAAAGATGGTTGTTGTTTGGCAAAGATAATGCAAAGCTATGAATATGTATAATGTCATGAAATGAATTAAATTAAATTCTGACAGTAACGTTTTTTGGCAAAGTGTGCCACAACGATTATGTTCAAAACTTGCTGTTTCAGAGCTGCCTCCGCTGATTCATCATTATTAAGGCAGCATATAGTCAATATTAACAGATAATTCCTCATCAATATTCACATAATGGCATGTCTGAGGCTGTTAATGAGTTAGAAGAGTAGAAATGTGTACTAAGTATTTAGTGTCATAGAATAGATTAATTCCTCTGAATTCACTGTCTGTCCGAGTACATGATGTGACATGTCACTTTGAATCAGATATCCCTTTTACTTGCTTTACAAAGAAATCAGCAATATAGATCACATTATTCTCCAATGGAGCGTTCGGATGTTGTGAAAATGCAGGAATTTCTCTGAAAAGAAGTAAAACTGAGATTTGTCTCAGATAGGGTTTCCCAATGACTGCCAATTAAATTGTTGTTTGCACAATTAATTGAAACCGGGTATGCATAATTTGCATGATCCTGAAATAAATCTGAAATTGGAAACACTGATGTCCCCCCCCCCGGAACAAATATGATGGGATAGGATAGAATCCGAAGCTTGGTAGCAAGGCAGGCCCTTCTGAGTTTAAACTATTATAAACTACATACAAAGAAGAGCGGAGATGAAGGATGCAATGATGAGCAATAAAATAGATTTTTTCACCAAGCGCACATTTAGATGATCTATTACAGCAGATTTTGATCAGCTCTAATGGTTATGTTGTTCGTTTTTAGTACATTGTGCATGGTTTTCAATGGACCATGCTTCCTTCATTCTCAACTAATGCCCAGGCCATTTAAATTAAAGTTATGCCAAGGTGTTCAATATCACCTATCTTTGAAGCTAAGACAAGATAACTGCCCTGGAGGGAGAAGAGGAATAAGATGAACATAACAATTCTATGTATTCTGTAGGTACCCTCCGGCACGGTGTATCATGATTATGAGTCACTGTAGCACTTACTGGTTTTGAGCCTGTAGTAAGTTGTAAGTTCTGTGAGTCGTGGTCTATGTTATCCGTTCGTATCACACATGTCACATTGGTAGGCTGTCGAGGGTTGATCTTCTCATTCCGTATGGATAAGACGCCTACAGCGATGTATATAAATGCCTGTGTAGCAGCCATATTAGAGCCGAATCATGGCAATGGTTTAAAGCTGAACTAACTGGTGTCTAGGTGAGCTATGATATTTAACTGGTGAAATTCTGTCTCCTTAGAGTAAACTTCAAAGTAATAATGTCAGATAATGCCAGTGCCAAGTTATAATCCCAGTATAATCCAGTCTGGCTAATCCAATTTAGGTTTGTTACAAACTAAATATTAGTATTTTACAGAGCAATACTGTAATAGTACAAAAATAAACAGCATGTTGAATGCATATCCTGGCAATACAGACAACACAATATTGGTCTTCTTATATCAAATTGCTCTCAAGACAAAATAATTTATTTGAGCTATCTAACAATATTGAGTAGTGAATATAATGCACTGTACTTCAACTACGCTTAAATACTACAGTCAACTCCTGAACACAACAAAGATTAAATTGCTCTAACAAAGAAATAATAGTACTAAGTTGAGTGACCTTTTTGACAGATGATTTTATTTAATGATGCCCAAAATTCAGAAGCATTTTGAGGTGAGAACTAAACTAAAAAGCTAATAAGGTTATCAAGAGCTAAATTTGGGATCTCTTTTGTGCGATGAAGAATAAGCGATTACAGTTGATTCTGAAATTTCACATTTATCTCTTATAATTCCCAGCGGGTGAGGGGAATATTTACATGGCGTGCATCATAATATCACATGAAACATTCATCACTGCTATGTAATTTGTTAATAGGCTGGCTCTTCCTTTCAACTTAGCGACAATGTGGTATTCGATCATCAATATGAGATCAGAACAGGACATCACTTCAGGATTATTTTGGCAATACTACATTAGTAAGCTATTACTGTATGTTATTTTGGAAAACGGCTAATGGAGTATGACATGTGGTGTTGGCACAGGCTATCTGTAAATTGATTCATACCCCAGCAAAGTAAAGTTCTCCACTTAAGTTTTCATTTCGTCAGTATCATAAACATATAAATACTTCATATATGTTTATGGCCATGGTATAGTGCAGCCACTGATAAATACTCGTATCAATGTCTGCAACGCTTTGATAGCGCAGCAAAGACATAAGAGATAGTTTTGACTAAATATGCCTTACACATTATCTATGTGGATGAATGTTTGAACATTTGAGTTGTCTTCCTCTTGAACATGAGAGGAAGCACAACCACTAATAAGTTTGACTTAACTAGTTATACCAGTTTTACCACGTTTTACGAGGCGCTCTTTGCAACAAACAATCGCCCAAACCAAAATTCATAATATTTTCTTCAACAGATTCGGTACGATTGGGGTTTCGTAGCATCTTTAAGCACACCCATCGTATATCAAGTTCGATGCAGTGAAAAAGAGTTGATCTGTATGTTATCTACGTTAAAAAGCTATGATGAGCAAAGTGATGACAAGATTTTTTGGGCAGGCAGGGCATGACAAGAGAGAAACAACTACAACAATGGATGATAAAATAAAGTGACCACACATCAACATTCATATTAAAGTATGTTTATGTTTATGAGTGCTCCTTACAGTAGAGGAGCCAATCAAATGTTATTATTCCTATTCTTACCATACACACATCCAGGTCCAAATCGTCCTCTCTTGCAGCTGTTCTCTGGACATTGTCCGGTCTCAGATACGCAGTCTCTTTTTCTAGCACAGCCGCAGAGCAAACACTCCTCGTTAATCTTGTAATGATTTTGAGGACATGTGGGTCGTTCAGTGGTAATGATTGGCAAAGATTCTGAAAAGAAAATTGAATTGTAAACATAAAAAAAGAGTAAAATATCTATGACCATATAGTAGATGTTTCTTATGTGCCACTTCAGCAGACAATTATAAACATGCACATATTATTATTGGCGATATTTGTTGAAAACATACAGGGAAGACAACTCCAAATTTGATCCATAGTCTAGAAAGTTCTAACCAGGGAGGGTGGGAGGGTAAATCCCACCCTCCCTGCTCTAACTAGCAAGCGTATCTAGTGGCAGCACTGTCCACACCATGAAACCCATACACAACCAGGCCATATACTGAACAGCAGTAATGTAAAATTTGATACTGGCAATACAAATGACAGTAAATATATTATATTTACTGTCTCTGGTAAAACCGGTATTGTAACTGTATAGTGTAGGATCTGGTCAATTGAAGATATGTTTGATTGGAGTGTATCCAAAATAATTGGGCCAAGCTTCTGCTGCTGCTGCTATGTCCATACCTAGAGCCAACATGTCATGTTTCTATGGTGGTGTTTTATTTGTGCTTGGGACTTAGGGTCTAGATTGACGAAAGGTTAGTTGCGTTGGATTGGATAATTGGGGCAGGATGTAGGTGCAAGGGTTCCGATCTCCCAGTCAAAAGACGCAAGTACCATTTATGTATGTGATATGGCCTAGCCTTGATGTAGTTTTATCTCGTTAATCCGTTGGGTAAAACAAATAGTCTTAGCAATGATACACTAAGACACTGGGATGATCTTATCATATACAGGTATGTCACCACAACACCTATCTAGACAGACAGTTACTTTCTAAGATATGTGACTCAGAATTATCTATATAGATATGGAGTCTGACTGCCAGTGCCAGCAGACTGCTAACTTATATCTAAAACTGTATTGTTTCACAAATTACACGGAAATTATTAAGGCCAACGGCTGAGTTAAATCTTGAAATTCAGGCAGCGATCAATGATTTTTACATAAAAGCCACACCACAATTAATCAACCATAATAATCAGTAATTCACTAGATTGCCTTAGATGCTTGTTTCTAGGCTAACAATTAAGATGGAAGCCTGGTGATGTCAGCTTTAGACAATCCACAATAGAAACTATAATTAGCGAGTGATTATTGAGTGATTTTGGTTATTGTTTTCTTGCCAGCTAAAAACACTCCGACTAACTGCTTGCGACTGTTCAGTGCAACTTGGATTACAAGGGCACACCTGGGGATTAAGAATATCTGACACAAGACGGATATCAATATATAAGAACAATCTTTACCGGAAATTTAATCTAATGTAACGTCTGACCAGACTAGAACAAGTTTGATCCAATTGCCTGCATTCCTGTTGCTCCCTTCCACTGGTCACGCCGCAGGCAAAGGGAGGGAGGGACCTTTGCCTGCGTGACCAGTTGATCGGGAGCGACTCGGAATGCAGGCAAATAGACCAAACTTGGTCTAGCCCAGACCAGCATCTCAACAATGTAAAACAAAATATCTATGTGTCAGGTCATTCAACTGCTTGTACCTCTGATATTTTATAATTTATACCCTAAATCGAAAGGATTCCAACAAATGGCAACGCTGCAGTGCAAAGAGTGCAGTGCAAACAGATTACTTTCTGGGTTTTATTTATCACACCTTAGATTTTCTTTCTGAATTAAAATTTTAAGAGAGAAAAATTTGTTTACACCGTTAACTTAAACCCTTGTATCATGTAACATCTTCAGTGCCTAACAAAAGGTGGCGGAGGCAACAACTTCTTTGATTATAAATTTATTAGCAGAAGAATGATATCCAGCCTAATGCTGATATCCTTGGCCTTATAGAAAGACACACGGTGGTGTTTGCATCATAAGATTGATTTTAACACTAACGGAAAATCAAAATGAAAGCATATGTCCTCAGTACAATTCTCGTTTCCTTTGACAGTTGAAAACTTAAGGCTGCCCTTTGTAGACTAAAATAACATGCTTTGAAACCATATCAAAACAGTATACATTGGTAGAGTAGAGAAGT
This sequence comes from Membranipora membranacea, assembly GCA_914767715.1. Taxonomy (NCBI): domain Eukaryota; kingdom Metazoa; phylum Bryozoa; class Gymnolaemata; order Cheilostomatida; family Membraniporidae; genus Membranipora; species Membranipora membranacea. The sequence continues at coordinate 12,349,699 of OU612065.1, read as the reverse complement.
CATTGATTTTTGGATGTTGTAAAGTATTACAAGTGCAATTAAGAGAGTGAAATAGATGGGTATTAGTTACCGAAGTATTTGCTACTTTCCTATTCATAATGAGTCATAAATACCAGTTCAATACAGCAATTTATTAAAAAATCAATGCTTGAATAGTGATTTTCCACTACGCACCCACCAGCCAGACTGATGAACCATTGTATGCTTTTCCACTTATATGAAATCATTACTGCAAAGCCGTGTCAGAGTTTATAAAGTTAATTTCCCAATGCCCCTGATGATTATGCACACTTTGGTAACTCTGATAAATCTTATTATCTTATTTATATACACTGGGAAATTCCTACTGCGATTATGACACTCCACATTATTTACATAGAAAATGTAAGATGCTCTTTTTGTGTTTTGCAAGTATAATTTTGATGCTGCCAACACAAAAGTCTGCCATGTAGTGCACTCTCAAATACTGACAAGTCCTCAACGGTACTCTTGAAAACATTGTCATATCAGAACAGCACTGTCAAAATCACATGACAGCTTCCACAGTGTGCTTGTATATTCATAAGGCTAGCTTTATTTTGGCTTGCACTGAAAGCTGACATTGCCAATCATAATGGCTTACAATGATAGCTATATATAATACCAAATCTGACTATGCTAATAACACATCATTGACCTTTTTACAGACTAATCATAGAAAAAGCATGCAGCCGGAAAGTATCCATGTTTTATTTAAATGCCACGAGCACCTTTTGATTGACTTGGACATATGTCCAACTACATCGCGCATTTACCCCAGAATATTCGTTCCGAATCAGTTTGTTACTCATATAGTCACAACCATGCCTGTCAATTCCATGAATTCAATTCTGGCATCATGATTGAGCCTCTGTTGAAAAATATATATTGCCCCAACCCAAAAAATTTGTTTTTTGAAACCAGCTACCGGTATACCATGAATATCCCACACAGTAAAGATCATCTCCGGTCATACACCTAAGGTACAGTATCACATTTGAAGGTAAATTCTTGTGCTGCTGTATTACGGTAGCTATGTTATTAGCCTAGTATTGACCACACCGCATTGAGTAACAAGTCACCCAGAGAGCTAGAAAGCCTATAAAACCACACAATAGCCACTTGGGAAGGAAACACCTTCTGGTTTCTGCGAATTCCTTAACAAAATGTGGTTTCCAGAGAAAATTAATTGTGCAATTCCTATGATCATAAGACTGTGACCATGATACTAAGATAAATAATGAGTGATAGTAATTTATTCATGACTAAAAGGCGTGGATGTCTATTCGTAGTTGTGCTCATCCCACCACCAAACCAACCAGAAATAAGCAGCCCTGCTCATCAGCATTGTACAGATATGCCAACTGTGTTATCACCAACCATTAGCCTTTTGTTTTAAGATGACATTTTCAGTTTAACAGAAGTGATTAACAGGCAATGATAAGAATGCTGTAATACTTCACTACCATAGAAATACAGTTTCAAGCCTAAACGAAGCAGGAGGCACACCAAGATCAATAAAACCTCTTCATCAAATCATGGGGACAGATGGCACAGTAGCACTAATCTAAAGATACCCTGTAAATACAGGGTAATGCCAATAAATAACCTATAACATTTAGCCCTGCATGTAGTTAATTCTCTAATTAGACATAAAATATAAACTCATGTTTGCTGATAGCACGATTCTCAGCAGAAGACACATGCAGGCATCATCACTGAGCTTTTATCAAACTTGACAGCTTGGAGATTTTATTGTCTCAGGATCCCTGTGATTTGAAACAATGTCCACAGGCAGCGACAAGAACAAAACCACATAGAACAGATACCAGTACCAGGTAACCAATCTGCTCCAGACGCCAAAAAAATGCTCATTCAGAAAATTCTACAACTTCATATTAATTTTAATCTTTGAGGAAACTGAGGGCCCATACCGAAAAGACAGCTTGAAGAGAAAGCGCAAAATAGCTGGTGTTTATCATCGTAAAATCATGATGTATCCAGGTCTATAAAACATAAATTATCAAGACAAAAACTGTTCTACAACAACAATGCAGAGGACCAAACTGAGCAAATTCTGAGAGGTTATGAATATACTGTAATCCAATTAACTTACTCTACAAGCTAAAGATAACTCAAGTGTTGCAAGCTTGTAAGGTTTAAGTCCCAGTGGGCTTGCACTGAGAGAGCAAACATTCTCCAGGGCAGAAAAAGATCAATAACAAGAAAATATTTCATACATCGTTTAGGACAACCATAAACATATATTGTATTTTCATGTTCATGAGGACGACAGTCTTGTAGAATTGCAGCGCATAAGGTCGGCCAAAGTAATGACACATAACCCTATGAGACTCATATTGTGACCAGTTAGTTTCATTATTTCTGGGCAGTCACAGTGATTGAAGGAATAAATCATTGTTTATTTTTCTCACCATTTGGACCACCTATGGACGAAGTGGACATCTGCTGTTCAACCAGGGACTCCTCAAAGCCATGTACTGCCTTCGACGATATACCCAGAGAAATAAGTAAACAATATATCCAATGATAATCCATTCTGAAAAAGGAAAAGTAGCTATCATGAAGCTAGTCATTTATATACAATAAAAATCTGGCATAGAAGGTGTTTCATTCAAAGGAATTGTGTATTCATCCTCGACAGCCCATCAACTTTCTTCGTAAACGGTGCCGGACAGTGGTGGCCTACAGTCTGTTGGGTGCTATGGTAGCAGGCATTGGGCACGTCTTGGCCGCTCTCTGTTGCGGCTGCTCGGGGCCATGTCTGACTATTCAATTTAAATCCTGTTCTTTCACATCAAAGGTTAATCACTTGTATTCTTACCCGATATATTTATTCTAACAACCCACAACCACAACTAACTGCGGCAACTAGCAGTAAACAAAAATGAAATGGTTCATCCACCCTCCAATTAGTTTGTATTATTCCATTCTATGCATTCAAGGAGTTGAGCTATCTCAGGATTAACTGAATGCAGTGGCATGTTGGATTGCTCACAATCATCCGTTACTTGATCTTAACAATGATAGAAACTCCACATGATCAGTGAGTCAGTGATCTTGTTATACATCATACTTGGAAGTAATTATTAGTAAATAGTAGTCAGTAGAGTAGAGTAGACAAAAATCACACTTAGACTTACCTATTTTTTTGCTGCTGTGCTCTGTGGCTATGTCAATATTATTTTACTCCAACAATTGGTTACTCACTGTCTTCCATGTATAAGTTAATATAAATAATTCTGATTTGACTGAGCCCTAGACTTTACTATTATATCAGAATGTTGTATGAATGAGTACTAACTGTACTGTGTTATTTCTCTAAAATTGCTTCTGCATGAATTAATATCAAAGTGAAACCAATGCATGTGCTCTACATCATCTGCATGATAAATGTCGCCACAACTAAGCTCTTGTATGTGTGAGGCTACAATAATACAACATATATAATAGTTTCAGTTTGCTCCTGTCTGCCCACTCCATTGAACTAGCCGGGTGCGTTCTATGTTCCGCTTCGCCGATGTTCCGCTGGTCTATGGTCCGCTTGAAATGGGTCTATAGTCCGCTGTTTTTTAGACCACTGTATCGATCCTTATTCATCCGTACAAACTGCTCCATGTTAGTTTAGCCCATTATCAAGGACTAAATTAATCAATAGGACCAGACCTTCTTGCCCATTATAGACCACTAAACCAAGGAGTGACTGAGCTCCACAGCTGAATCTATGGATTGTGAAGATATTCCCCACTGAGTCACCAGTCCATGTACTGACTTTAACTCTTACATTATCTAATGATGGGTTATTTAAGTGCATTGGAACAATGAGTAAGTGATTTGAATCAATTTAAACCTGTTTGAATGTACACTTATTGCATAGGACATCATTGCTGATGACATGCAAACCACAGGCCTTCTGTAGTTGGTGCAAGTCCAGTGGTCGAGTGCCCCAGTGGCCGAGGCCTTTTCTTGAGAGAAAAGGCCTCGACCACTGGGGCACTCTACCACTGGACTTGCACCAACTATGAAAGCCTGTGATGCAAACCCTAACTTATGGAACTATATGACTGCCCTGCTTTCATAGCTTCTGTATTTTCTGGAAACCATTTTGGCGCTTGCTTAATTTGATGTTTTTGCATTGTCATTGCGGCCATTCAGATTCCAAAATTCCTCGCTATTAAAGCAACAAATTAAGCACATGTTAATGACTTGGAAATGTTAAACTGATTTTGAGCAGAAGTTTCTAAAGTCACAGCTGCAGAGCTGGCGCTTGAGACGAAGAAGACGCAGGTGAATACGCATGTAAATAAGCAAGCGCCAACATGGTTTCAGAAGCTATGAGAGCCAGCTGACAGAACAGATTTGCGACATTTCACAACAGTTTGACAAAGGAGAGGAGGCGGATGCCAGTTTCCTAGACTTCAGTAAAGCTTTCGACCAAGTTGACCACAATAACTTCTTCAGAAACTCGCTTATATCGGAGTTACCCCTCAAGCTACTTTCTAGGTACAGAGTCTACTAGAAGGTCAATCCCAAGTATTTACAGTTGATGGCCATAGTTATAGCCCACGCCAAGGTCATCCCAGGGTTCAGTAATTGGCCCAATCCTGTTCCTGGTCTACATAAACGACCTAGCTGACTCAGTCGTATCCAAAACCCACATGTTCGCAGACGATACGTCATCTGTTCGACCGGTGAAAACTTTTTCCAGCTCTAAAAAAATCTAGATGCCCTCCAAGTATGGGAGAGTAGTTGGAAGATGGAGTTCAATCCTCTCAAATGCGAACATGTTAAATTTACCCAAAAAAGAACTAAAGGAGCCAACAACCACCACATGCATAATGAAACAGACATCCCTAAGACAAAGGGCGTAAAATACCTAGGATTAAGGCTGGAGAGCTCTCTTAGATGGAACGAAAACTTCAACTATATTACCAACAAAGCAGCCAGCATAAGGTGAGGGTTCATAAGAGCACACAATACCATACTTTCTAAAACATCTCAGAGCAAAAGCTTACCCCATACTCGTCAGGCCCATTCTAGAATACACATCATCAGTATGGGGTGGTAGCCTGACGTAAGCACAAGCAACAAAGCTCGAAGCTGTGTAACGCAAGGCCGTGCGCATGTGTTTACAATGTTCCGCGGTCAGACCACACAACTAGCACCTCGCAGCTGATTGAAGAACTAGAATGGAAAAACCTAAGTACCAGAATGGCGAAGAATTGTACTCTTCCGAGCCATCCACTTTGGTAAAGTAGAGACTGACATGGGAGATTACATCAACTTCACCCACATCCTGGCAGTTCTAGAAGGCACAACCCTCAGTACCTAATACCTCACTGCAGCACTGGCCTTTGTCTCCCCCGCTAAATTGTGAAATGATCTTTTTTACCACTCTTTGATACTTGTAGATCCTCCTGTGGCAGGTTAAGGTTACAGTAAATGGTTATACGATCTATGACACGGGCTGATTACCGATAGACGAGCCTGAAAAAATACTGGAAACTTCAGATGAAGAAACGATTACTCTACAAGTATCAAGTAAGTATGGTATGCTTAATTGAGTTCAGTGGTAACTTCAGGCCTATATATAGGCATGTCGGCAAAGAGAAATGCTTTCACTCTGTTTCTGCTATTTGCAGCCGCTAGATGTCTGCCTGGCATCGACATCTGTTAGTTGCCAAATAGACATCCGGTTACATAAAAGGCATCCAGGCACGTATTTGACAAAGGTGGATTGGTATGTAGCAGAGGAGGATGGATTGTAGTCACTCATCATCGGGGCGACAACCCCATCTGAATAGGGCTGTAACAGCAAATATTAATGCTCTAAGCCCATTTGGTTGGGTTTTTTACACCAAAAATTTCTGCTCCAAGCCCATACAAATAGGTTTGTTACAGAAAGTATTACTGCTTCAAGCTGTTGTACTAAAAATGTTTTCTGTAAATGGCCATCCGCCACACATCTCTGGTCTATCCTCAGCCTATGCAGATGAGTTTGTTACTGCTCCAAGCTCGTATGGATGAGTAGTTGGCAACCATCAGTTGCCATATGGCCATTCGGATGGGTTTGTTACAGTCACACTTCGAGATTGATACAAGGTGAAATGGATGGCCAGTTAGCATTGCCGCATGGGTATTTGTCATAAGCGGATGGCCCTTTTATGGAGATATGTTGCTGATGGCCATTTACCGGACACATTTGGCTCATCTGGAAGAATGGTTACAGCAAATATTACTGCTCAAACAAAACCCACCCGGATGGAGTTAATTTAGCAAACATTACTATTCCAAGCCTGTCTGGATGGGTTTGTTGCAGTTATAATGCGAAAAGTGTGGCCGGTCCACCACAAATCTTTACGTTAAAGGTCCATCTACTCATGACAAATATCCATTTCACATTATATCAATTTCAAAGCTCGGCAGTCACAAACCAATCCTGTTGCAAATTTTGCAACCAGATGGCTTCATGGCAGATGTCAATTGTAAAACAGACCCATCCGGATGGCTATTTGGCAACCGTTGGACACCAAATAGGCGTCCTGATGGGTTTCTTTCACAGCAAACTCCACCGTAACAAAACCCATCTCTGTCTAAAGTGCATTTGCATCTGTTACAAGCCAATCCTGTCCCATGAATTTTATGTCCGGTAGCGTTAAAAGCAACCGGAAGCCTATTTGTCCGTTGGGCAACCGACGGCTGCCAAATAGTAGGTTCTCATTGCAGAATAGCTATCAGAGTCCGAGAGGACAAATTTAGCATATTGTTTATACCTGGTTCTGGAAGTAGTTCATTGTGTTATGCGATTTTATCTCTGTTCGAACTCCACTGTTTTTGATGGCTATTGCACATTTGCCTCTAAGCGACCAACTTGCACTTCCAGTATGCCCATTCATGTCTCCGGCCAAGATAAGCTCCTCTGCAGCACTGCAACAAACTGTCCAAAATCTGTCTTTGGCCTCCTCGTCACAGTCTTGCTGTTCGCATAGGCAGAAACGATGTTATAGGTCTGCCTTTTGGTCACCAAGTTCAAATTGATAATCCCCTCAGATTTCCAGGTTACATGACTCATCCCACACCATTCCTTGGTCTTATCCCGCCACTGTTGTACAGCTTGATGCCATCGTCAATGTATCTTGCCTTTCCTCCAGGCCTTTCTCCTCCCATCTGGTCTCCTGTAGGCATATGTTGTGCCTCACCATCGTATCAGCTATCTCTCTACTCTTATTTGTGAGTGTAGCAATGTTTAGGGCCGCTAGCTTGATAATCGTCTACCTCGCTCACCTACTTTCCACAAGGTCCCCAACAAGGGAGATGCCTTGGCATGGTCTGGTTCTCTCTGGTTTTACGACAGTCTGTGGCATAGTTTTTCCGGCCGGATGCTCTGCCTGTCGCTGAACCCGTCTCTATCCAGGATTGGGACTGGCTGAGTCTGGCACAGGATTGTACATTCCTCAAGCAAATTTTTCATAATATCTACAAAACAACCACCTCTATTGCAGAAATAACTGTTGGCCTTGTTCTTGACTTTTTTGCTAGTTTTCATATTTTATCCTGCCCCCTACCTGTTCCAGCTAAGAATTGGTCACTTGCCATAGCACACCAGGACATGTAGGTATATACATAAAGTACATAATTATTTCGCTTTATTTTTATCAGATCCTATGCGGAGAAAATTAGTTGTGCATTTGGCTGCGACTTGAGATGATTTCCACCAATCTACATCAGGTTTGTTAAGTTATCATGAACGTGAAAAATACCACTTGCCTTTGCCCCATAAGTGAGCCCAGAAGGTACAATATGAGGATTGAAAAAAAACAAAGCTGAAAGACATAATGCATAATATGGTAATTCGCAGTTGGGCAGTAAAAATATTGACATTGAATGTACATCATATCAACTACCCTTGCGGATAAACTATTTTGGTTCCAAGTTTCAATCAAGGTAATTTGGTACCGAAAAACATAATATGTCCTGATTGGGAGGTCTGCATCAACCCATCACCCTATCCCTAATGTCAGGATACCAGTGCTAAGATGAGAAAGTGTCCATCTGTTAATCTTCACACTATTTCAGAGTGACCTACAATGCTGGTTGGTAAATAGAAGTGATATGTAAGGGGATGTGAACTATCAGCTGAGGTGTTGAGCCGCTTGGAGCTAGTGTCCATCATGCCTACCGCGTATTGAGATATGGGTATGTACAAAGGTGTTACTTTCATTTTCATTCCATAAGTACTGTAACCAAAAAATAGCTTCTCTCTGTGGAAGTGTTTATATTTCTATTTATAGCAATCAGCAAATTTTTTTCCCCAGAAAGAAAGTATTTTTACAATCACAATACCTAAATTTGTTGTCAGTTGTCATAAGTTTTGATAGCAAGAGGTCCTGGGTTCAATTTCCCCTCTTGTTATGAGAGATCTCCCTGCTCATATCCCATAACACGCCGAGCAACATAAACCAACACCAACTGAACTGACTCAAAAGTCGCCACTTCTCTAACGACAACTCTACAACTATACTGTGTGGAACATTCTTAGTCTACCGACATCAAAGAGGCTGTCTATTAGTAATAAACCTATTAAGACAAGAAATTTCAAAAGTTGAAACTTGGTGCATGGCCAACAGGCTCACTCTAAATTATTCAAAAACCTTCCAAATTATTTTTAAATCGCCAAAAAAGCAAATTGTTTTGGCGGAATATAAAATTGATCTCAGCTGTAAAACACAATTTTTTAGGCATTATTCTTGACTCTAATATAACTGATATGAATCACCTCGTGGACCACTGCCGAAAATTTAACCTAATTTTAACATTGATTAGGGCAGCTCTCCCTTATTTAGATAGTAAAACAATGGTTGACCTGTATTACCATTGTTTTTACCCACATTTAATTTAAAAACCTGAAATCTGGGGCCATGCCACGACACAGATCTCCATTCCATTTCAGTTTCCATTCTTCAAAGTATGTACATGTTATTCTGAACAAAAAACCCAGAGAAAATGTCACATCATTTTTAAAACATAAGGAAAATTCAAATAGCATTTGAATTTTGTACTTTAAAACATGCTCAACTACTAAAAAAAGCCAACCGATCGGGATGAGAGGTCCTTGTTGTGCACTCGCTTGTCACTGTACAACAAGCACCTAAAGGGGGTGGAGATGGGGTCTCAGACTTGTGTGCCCGCGCGCCTGGCTCCCTGTCTGGGGGGCAGTGATGACTGCAGCTGGAAGGGGCACTTGTCCTATACGTGTGTCTCGTATTTGACCTTCAAGCTTTACAATTGGGCTGTCTACGCTCTAGCGCAGGCTATAAGACTGTCCCTTTGCTTTTGACATAATTCTATTGCAATTATCTACATTTTTTGATTTAATCTTTTTTTGCCTTTCTCTGAGTCATACTCAATTGAACTTTATCTATATATGTTATCAATTTTATCTCTAGCAACAAACACACATGAAAGAAAAAATTGTCTAACAGTCTTCGAGTTAGGGTGTCAATTACCTTTCTGAAATGTGCAGTCTCACACCACTACCCTCCCTCATATCGGACAAGGGATAGAAATACCCATATAGATAATTATGACAAACCTATACACAAAATGACCTAATGACCTAATTTGACACTAGTACCCACTCGGTAGCTAAAACTACATGCATCTTTAGTGGCTAGTTATTGCATAGCACCTTTTACATGATAATCCCATAATAACCTAATACTAATAGTTATTTTTCTGACTGCTTTGCGATGCCAATCAATGTTGCAGCTAGCCTTCTGGATATTGTAATCTTTATTTCTTTTTTAGACTGCCATAGAAAGACAGAGCATCTTAAAGAAACTCAGTACCATTCACCAGCTACAAGCAAACAAATAACCACACCTACTGAAGCATCAGTGTTGTGATTTTAAAAAGATTTATGGGCGTTGTAGCCATTTATAATGATTTAAGAACGAGGATTTATATTTTGGTCCATTTCCATAATTTTTATATAATCCCCATAGGGGAAAATGGAACTCTATCCTCTGTGCTCCCATAGATCTCAGCCAAACCTCAAATGTATTTTCCGGTAATTATTTATTCCTCTCCCTGAGAATAAAGCTTAAAATTCATTTTATACGATTATTTTATTAATGGTGTATTTTGATAAAGTATAACAGCTTCAATACAATGTAATGAGTGATGGATAACCAAGATTTTGTCTTTTTTAAACCAAGGACTAAGCAACTTCCTAATAATATGCAAGTTGCGATTGTTATCAATATCCAGCGCGTTTGGTGCTGTTTTGCTCCAGGAATCTGGTAAAGATATCTGGCAACCATTGGAATATGCCTCGCGTAAGATGACTGACACTTAGATGCGCTCTTCGATGGTAGAGAAGGAAACTCTTGTCATCATGTGGGCAGTTTGACTACTATATGATAGGTCGAAAGTTTGAAGTTGAAACGGTCCATAAACCCTTGGTACAAATATTCTAGGTGGTAAAGATCTGAGTGATCTACCACCGAGGGTGCAAAGGTTCAAAATGAGGATAATGAGGTATGGATATAAAGATTTTGGTGTTAAGATGTTTGTTGCCGATAGTTTGAGCCGACCCAACGAGGCTGTTGAGTACTATATTGACAGTATTTGTGAGGACTTAGTCCCTGATATACATGAAATAGAGGCGTTTGAAGCCACCGTGACTGACGAAGTCGCAGTTAAATTCAAGAAGTATTTGGTCGAAGGTTGGCGAAGAAACAAGCAGTCATAAATTGCCCGGGTACAAAGGTTGTCTCATGTTTAATGATAGACTTGATGTACCTGCTAGTTTGCGTAGTGCCTATATTGCACATGCACATGCTGGACACCAGGGTACTGCTAAACCTGCAGAGCTGCTCAACAGGTAGTCTGGTGGCCGAGCTATCACCCAACGACAAATTTTTGTCAATTTTAGCTCTTGCTTTTGGCCTGAGTCCCGCAGCAATTGATCTCGGGAATATGCTGTGCAGCTAAAGCCAAGCTTCTTTCAGATTGTCTGCTCAACAACCCGTAGCAGACAACTCCAATTTGTACTTCAAGGGACATTCTGATGCGTTAAAAGTGCTCAGATAGCTGTATATGCAAGTTTGAGGCATCACATCATCAAATTCCTTACAAACATTATCAAACAAAATTGAATAGTTGTAATGTGATGCCACAAACTCGCACTTGCAGCCATTTAAGGAGTAAGAACCTAAATTATGTTCGGGTATACATAAAAAAGTATCATGTGAAATTGCTTTTATAAACATAGTTTTGGCAATCAGACATTACATGTATTTCGTCTGCCGCATTATGGGCATTGATTTTTGCTTATTGAAATATTATAAGAGAACTACTGATCTTTCGATTCCAACACATCTCACCATGTCGTAAAATACAACCTCATTAAATGACAATTGATATCTGAAACCTGGGAACTTGAATTGTTTTTCATATTATGTATGTTAATGATGGCCTTCTCCAATGGATTTGCCCCGGTTTTGAGGCACCTCTACAACATCAAAAAATATACTACATCAGGGTATTATGTTATATTCGCTGCAGGGTGCCAAAGTATAGCGTTATGTGGTCTAAAAAAAAATGAGAGAAATTGAATTGAATTCAATGCACTCCACTGTGCTATCAAAATGGTTTTGACGCCACCACCAGCATCATTTGCGACGCAGCAAACAGCAGAGTTGTCGAGTTAAGTAGGTGATACTGTCTACCTGAAATGACCCTTGCAAAAAATCTTCATGTATTAAAATGAGCAACCAGATACACTACTCCGGCTTGAGCTTCTTGAAGACCTGTTCATGGTTTCATTCGATCCAATGAGTAGATTTGATTCTTGCAATTTTAGCGTTGTTCTAGTATCGCGTTTGATTTTTATTAGTTTCTTTGATCTTGAAATCTACAAATACACTCACACCAGTACCTTGTGATTCAAATTGATATGATAAGTTATACCATGGTTCTATAATCAAATGACGATTGGTAAATGATACATCTTCAACTTGGCAATTTTTTCAGCTAGTGTTGCTGAATCTATTGACTGCAGAGATCATCATAAATAGAGTTTCTGCTTCCAAAAATGATCTAATTTTCAATATACATGCCTCCGTATATTTAAAATTAAACAATAAAATGAAACAGATCAGAGCAAAAATCGGCAGCAACAATGTTTCCTACATGTCAAGCAAGTTCATATTCAAACAAGAAAAGAAATGTAGGAGCGCTCATATCAGGTTCCTTGACCAGAAAGCTCACCATCAAGGTTGCGCTGTCAGCTGTCTCTTTCAAGCAGATTGTCTTAATTTAATTGTGCCCTGTCAATAATTACTGCAATTACATGCATACTTTTAGCATAGAACTCGCCTGTCGTAAATTTATGATCACTCTGTTTGGACAATCCCAACAGTAAACGGGGATGATGCTGTTATGATATAAAAAATACAGATCCGCAGCACTAGTACTCATGAGTTTGGTCTTGTCAGGTTCTAGATTTTTCAGTTCACCAACTCAACATGTAACTACCCCCAATAGCTGTGACATCTGTAGGGGTAACAGTATATTGTTAACAGTGATAACATGGCAAATCTGAAAACAGTCCGCATATTCATTACCATGTTGACTGATATAAACAAGGTGCCCCTCCTCAATATTTAATTTATATCTCAAAAACTTAATAACATAATTCCTACATCTCATCTTTTGGTAACCTATCACATTCATTCATAAACATGATCTAGGGAAACCCAATTAGTTCATTGTTGTAGAGTTAAGTTTCATATAAATACTATGTGTATATATATCATGTGTATATATATATATATATATATATGACATACAAATCTATAACAGAGGAACCTGTATGGTCCTTGAATCATTCCGCTCCTAACTGATAAGGGGCCAAAACTCTGAATTCAAAACATGGGAAAAAGGACCTCTTATTTAATGAAGGTAAAATAAAAACATCCTATGTAGATTGATTTTATCGATTAAATATGTTTTCACTGTTCAATTATATTGGATCAGTTTTTACCCAGTTCAGAATATGTTTGAACCGGTTACCTTATTTCCAAACAGTCTCATGACAATTTTTATGTACTTAGGAATAGAAGCGAGACAATTTTTTGCAGGTGATTTTTAGAGTGGCTGAGCTACATTAGAGAGTGTGCCTATCTCTGAAACTTTTCTCTCAGAGACTATGATGACACAAACTGTTGATTTAGTGTTTGAAAACTCATTGATTATACTATTATAATTGCAGTCACATTAAAACACATCAAATGTTAGATGGAACTTTTCCTGTTTCACTGCTTAACAATATAATAATTGTGTACCATCTTTTCGCCTGCAAAAAGAGGCATTTCACCGCTTAAGTCACTAAAGTTGACAAGCTATTCATAATAATTCTAAGCTAGATTTTTCATTTAACTCAGTGATAAGTATCAATGAAAACGATTTATATTGATAATGTTCAATGTTCAATGTCTAGTAATCAAAAATTTTGACAAGTGTTTTTAATAATGAATTTTTATTATTATACTTATCAGCTAGTTGTCTATCCATGGAGAGAGAGGAGACAACTGGTGTTTGATTAAAAAGCATTAAAATCGCTATCTGATTATTCCGCCCGTAACATCTCAAATTGCAAGTCATATTGCTTTTTGCATGATGGAACCATATTCTGAATGGACAATTTGGAAATGAATTTGTCCAATTTGAAAGACTAAAGGAGCGAGGATTTTGAGCAACGTTTGTTTGTCAGGATTTTTCTAAAAAGGCTTCACCACTCGGCAGCAACAGCCGGCATAACGATAACCAGCGTGAAATTATCAGATCTGTATTTCAACAGTAACTTTGCCGTTCGATATGCTGTCCAACTGTTAGTTTCAACTGTGTCCCCAATCTTATAAAAAATATCATATTAGAGAGTTTGATGGTGCAGGCAGTGTTGCGTACTAAATGCATTTTAAGTACTCAGTTCCATTAAACACTCATACAACTTCCTGAGGTGCAATGGGTGTTATAAGACCTGTGGCAGGTGCTGTATGGAACACAACAAAACTGTATAGGCCTTGAGTGCTGTAAGACGTGTCCCATACAGCACAGGCCACACGTCTTACAACACCTGTTGCCAGCGCCTGTTTTTAATGCCCATTCAGAACAGCATAAACTTTTGTAATGCAAATTCCATCGGTTATTAAAAATGGCGTGATGCTAACTTTTGTCAAGGTTGATAAATCCCATGAGAAGATAAGGCATATTGCCAAACCTAACTTAAATGGTTGAGCTCAAGTGTATTACTAACTCATTGGTTCATTGATAACAGTTGGGTTTTGCTATGATTCCCACTCTCCCTGTATTGTCTTTTTTATTATAGGGAGTTGCCTTTTTTTGGAGTTATCAAGTATCAGTTGGGGCGAAACATAATATGGGCATTGAGTATAGGCAGGAGCAGCGGACTAAAGACCCAAAAATCAGCGGAACATAGACCCATACGGAACATAGATCCGAACGGAACATAGACCTGCACCCATATATAATAACCCTTGATTCTGATGCTGCTAGTTCGGGTGCAGGTCTATGTTCCGTTCGGATCTATGTTCCGTATGGGTCTATGTTCCGCTGATTTTTGGGTCTTTAGTCCGCTGCTCCTGCCTATACTCAATGCCCATATTATGTTTCGCCCCAACTGATACTTGATAACTCCAAAAAAAGGCAACTCCCTATAATAAAAAAGACAATACAGGGAGAGTGGGAATCATAGCAAAACCCAACTGTTATCAATGAACCAATGAGTTAGTAATACACTTGAGCTCAACCATTTAAGTTAGGTTTGGCAATATGCCTTATCTTCTCATGGGATTTATCAACCTTGACAAAAGTTAGCATCACGCCATTTTTAATAACCGATGGAATTTGCATTACAAAAGTTTATGCTGTTCTGAATGGGCATTAAAAACAGGCGCTGGCAACAGGTGTTGTAAGACGTGTGGCCTGTGCTGTATGGGACACGTCTTACAGCACTCAAGGCCTATACAGTTTTGTTGTGTTCCATACAGCACCTGCCACAGGTCTTATAACACCCATTGCACCTCAGGAAGTTGTATGAGTGTTTAATGGAACTGAGTACTTAAAATGCATTTAGTACGCAACACTGCCTGCACCATCAAACTCTCTAATATGATATTTTTTATAAGATTGGGGACACAGTTGAAACTAACAGTTGGACAGCATATCGAACGGCAAAGTTACTGTTGAAATACAGATCTGATAATTTCACGCTGGTTATCGTTATGCCGGCTGTTGCTGCCGAGTGGTGAAGCCTTTTTAGAAAAATCCTGACAAACAAACGTTGCTCAAAATCCTCGCTCCTTTAGTCTTTCAATTTAGACAAATTCATTTCCAAATTGTCCATTCAGAATATGGTTCCATCATGAAAAAAAAGCAATATGACTTGCAATTTGACATGTTACAGGCGGAATAATCAGATAGCGATTTTAATCCTTTTTAATCAAACACCAGTTGTCTCCTCTCTCTCCATGGATAGACAACTAACTGATAATTATAATAATAAAAATTCATTATTAAAAACACTTGTCAAAATTTTTGATTACTAGACATTGAACATTCAACATTTTCAATATAAATCGTTTTCATTGATACTTATCACTGAGTTAAATGAAAAATCTAGCTTAGAATTATTATGAACAGCTTGTCAACTTTCGTGACTTAAGCGGTAAAATGCCTCTTTTTGCAGGCGAAAAGATGGTACACAATTATTATATTGTTAAGCAGTGAAACAGGAAAAGTTCCATCTAACATTGATGTTTTTTAATGTGACCGCAATTATAATAGTATAATCAATGAGTTTTCAAACACTAAATCAACAGTTTGTGTCATCATAGTCTCTGAGAGAAAAGTTTCAGAGATAGTCACACTCTCTAATGTAGCTCAGCCACTCTAAAAATCACCTGCAAAAAATTGTCTCGCTTCTATTCCTAAGTACATAAAAATTGTCATGAGACTGTTTGGAAATAATGTAACCGGTTCAAACATAATTATTCTGAACTGGGTAAAAACTGATCCAATATAATTGAACAGTGAAAACATATTTAATCGATAAAATCAATCTACATAGGACGTTTATATTTTACCTTCATTAAATAAGAGGTCCTTTTTCCAATGTTTTGAATTCAGAGTTTTGGCCCCTTATCAGTTAGGAGCGGAATGATTCAAGGACCATACATGTTCCTCTGTTATAGATTTGTATGTCATATATATATATATATACATGATATATATACACATAGTATTTATATGAAACTTGACTCTACAACAATGAACTAATTGGGTTTCCCTAGATCATGTTTATGAATGAATGTGATAGGTTACCAAAAGTTGAGATGTAGGAATTATGTTTATTAAGTTTTTGAGATATAAATTAAATATTGAGGAGGGGCACCTTGTTTATATCAGTCAACATGGTAATGAATATGCGGACTATTTTCAGATTTGCCATGTTATCACTGTTAACAATATACTGTTACCCCTACAGATGTCACAGCTATTGGGGGTAGTTACATGTTGAGATGGTGAACTGAAAAATCTAGAACCTGACAAGACCAAACTCATGAGTACTAGTGCTGCGGATCTGTATTTTTTATATCATAACAGCATCATCCCCGTTTACTGTTGGAATTGTCCAAACAGAGTGATCATGAATTTACGACAGGCGAGTTCTATGCTAAAAGTATGCATGTAATTGCAGTAATTATTGACAGGGCACAATTAAACTAAGACAATCTGTTTGAAAGAGACAGCTGACAGCGCAACCTTGATGGTGAGCTTTCTGGTCAAGGAACCTGATATGAGCGCTCCTACATTTCTTTTCTTGTTTGAATATGAACTTGCTTGACATGAAGGAAACATTGTTGCTGCCGATCTTTGCTCTGATCTGTTTCATTTTACTGTTTAATTTTAAATATACGGAGGCGTGTATATTGAAAATTAGATCATTTTTGGAAGCAGAAACTCTATTTATGATGATCTCTGCAATCAGTAGATTCAGCAACACTAGCTGAAAAAGTTGCCAAGTTGAAGATGTATCATTTACCAATCGTCATTTGATTATAGAACCATGGTATAACTTATCATATCAATTTGAATCACAAGGTACTTGTGTGAGTGTATTTGTAGATTTCAAGATCAAAGAAACTAATAAAAATCAAACGCGATACTAGAACAACTCTAAAATTGCAAGAATCAAATCTACTCATTGGATCGAACGAAACCATGAACAGGTCTTCAAGAAGCTCAAGCCGGAGTAGTGTATCTGGTTGCTCATTTTAATACATGAAGATTTTTTGCAAGGGTCATTTCAGGTAAACAGTATCACCTACTTAACTCGACAACTCTGCTGTTTGCTGCGTCGCAAATGATGCTGGTGGTGGCGTCAAAACCATTTTGATTGCACAGTGGAGTGCATTGAATTCAATTCAATTTCTCTCAATTTTTTCTAGACCACATAACGCTATACTTTGGCACCCTGCAGCGAATATAACATAATACCCTGATGTAGTATATTTTTTGATGTTGTAGAGATGCTCCAAAACCGGGGCAAATCCATTGGAGAAGGCCATCATTAACATACATAATATGAAAAACAATTCAAGTTCCCAGGTTTCAGATATCAATTGTCATTTAATGAGGTTGTATTTTACGACATTGTGAGATGTGTTGGAATTGAAAGATCAGTAGTTCTCCTATAATATTTCAATAAGCAAAAATCTATGCCCATAATGCGGCAGACGAATTACGTGTAATGTCTGATTGTCAAAACTATGTTTATAGAAGCAATTTCACATGATACTTTTTTATGTATACCCGAACATAATTTAGGTTCTTACTCCTTAGATGGCTGCAAGTGCGAGTTTGTGGCATCACATTACAACTATTCATTTTTGTTTGAAATGTTTGTAAGGAATTTGATGATGTGATGCCTCAAACTTGCATATACAGCTATCTGAGCACTTTTAACCCATCAGAATGTCCCTTGAAGTACAAATTGGAGTTGTCTGCTACGGGTTGTTGAGCAGACAATCTGAAAGAAGCTTGGCTTTAGCTGCACAGCATATTCCCGAGATCAATTGCTGAGGGACTCAGGCCAAAAGCAAGAGCTAAAATTGACAAAAATTTGTCGTTGGGTGATAGCTCGGCCACCAGACTACCTGTCGAGCAGCTCTGCAGGATTAGCAGTACCCTGGTGTCCAGCATGTGCATGTGCAATATAGGCACTACGCAAACTAGCAGGTACATCAAGTCTATCATTAAACATGAGACAACCTTTGTACCCGGGCAATTTATGACTGCTTGTTTCTTCGCCAACCCCCGACCAAATACTGCTTGAATTTAAATGTGACTTCGTCAGTCACGGTGGCTTCAAACGCCTCTATTTCATGTATATCAGGGACTAAGTCCTCACAAATACTGTCAACATAGTACTCAACAGCTGCACAGTGCTTCACACTGGCTGCACTCTAAGCCTCGTGGGGTCGGCTCAAACTATCGGCAACAAACATCTTAACACCAAAATTTTTATATCCATACCTCATTATCCTCATTTTGAACCTTTGCACCCTCGGTGGTAGATCACTCAGATCTTTACCACCTAGAATTTGTACCAAGGGTTTATGGACTTCAAACTTTCGACCTATCATATACTAGTCAAACTGCCCACATGATGACAAGAGTTTCCTTCTCTACCATCGAAGAGCGTGTCTAAGTGTCAGTCATCTTACGCGAGGCATATTCCAATGGTTGCCAGATATCTTTACCAGATTCCTGGAGCAAAACAGCACCAAACGCGCTGGATATTGAAAACAATCGCAACTTGCATATTATTAGGAAGTTGCTTAGTCCTTGGTTTAAAAAAGACAAAATTTTGGTTATCCATCACTCATTACATTGTATTGAAGCTGTTATACTTTATCAAAATACACCATTAATAAAATAATCGTATAAAATGAATTTTAAGCTTTATTCTCAGGGAGAGGAATAAATAATTACCGGAAAATACATTTGAGGTTTGGCTGAGATCTATGGGAGCACAGAGGATAGAGTTCCATTTTCCCCTATGGGGATTATTTAAAAATTATGGAAATGGACCAAAATATAAATCCTCGTTCTTAAATCATTATAAATGGCTACAACGCCCATAAATTTTTTTTAAATCACAACACTGATGCTTCAGTAGGTGTGGTTATTTGTTTGCTTGTAGCTGGTGAATGGTACTGAGTTTCTTTAAGATGCTCTGTCTTTCTATGGCAGTCTAAAAAAGAAATAAAGATTACAATATCCAGAAAGCTAGCTGCAACATTGATTGGCATCGCAAAGCAGCCAGAAAAATAACTATTAGTATTAGGTTATTATGGGATTATCATGTAAAAGGTGCTATGCAATAACTAGCCACTAAAGATGCATGTACTTCTAGCTACCGAGTGGGTACTAGTGTAAAATTAGGTCATTAGGTCATAGGTGTATAGGTTTGTCATAATTATCTATATGGGTATTTCTATCCCTTGTCGTAGTGGTGTGAGACTGCACATTTCAGAAAGGTAATTGACACCCTAACTCGAAGACTGTTAGACAATTTTTTCTTTCATGTGTGTTTATTGCTAGAGATAAAATTGATAACATATATAGATAAAGTTCAATTGAGTATGACTCAGAGAAAGGCAAAAAAAGATTGAATCAAAAAATGTAGAAATATGTCAAAAGCAAAGGGACAGTCTTATAGCCTGCGCTAGAGCGTAGACAGCCCAATTGTAAAGCTTGAAGATCAAATACGAGACACACGTACAGGACAAGTGCCCCTTCCAGCTGCAGTCATCACTGCCCCCCAGACAGGGAGCCAGGTGCGCGGGCACACAAGTCTGAGACCCCATCTCCACCCCCTTTAGGTGCTTGTTGTACAGTGACAAGCGAGTGCACAACAAGGACCTCTCATCCCGATCGGTTGGCTTTTTTTAGTAGTTGAGCATGTTTTAAAGTACAAAATTCAAATAGCATTTGAATTCACATGATTCCTTATGTTTTAAGAATGATGTGACATTTTCTCTGGGTTTTTTGTTCAGAATAACATGTACATACTTTTTTTGAAGAATGGAAACTGAAATGGAATGGAGATCTGTGTCGTGGCATGGCCCCAGAATTCAGGTTTTTAAATTAAATGTGGGTAAAAACAACGGTAATACAGGTCAACCATTGTTTTGCTATCAAAATAAGGGAGAGCTGCCCTAATCAATGTTAAAATTAGGTTGAATTTTCGGCAGTGGTCCACGAGGTGATTCATATCAGTTATATTAGAGTCAAGAATAATGCCTAAAAAATTGTGTTTTACAGCTGAGATCAATTTTATATTCCGCCAAAACAATTTGCTTTTTTGGCGATTTAAAAATAATTTGGAACGTTTTTGAATAATTTAGAGTGAGCCTGTTGGCCATGCACCAAGTTTCAGCTTTTGAAATTTCTTGTCTTAATAGGTTTATTACTGATAGACAGCCTCTTTGATGTCGGTAGACTAAGAATGTTCCACACAGTATAGTTGAAGAGTTGTCGTTAGAGAAGTGGCGACTTTTGAGTCAGTTCAGTTGGTGTTGGTTTATGTTGCTCGGCGTGTTATGGGATATGAGCAGGGAGATCTCTCATAACAAGAGGGGAAATTGAACCCAGGACCTCGTGCTATCAAAACTTATAACAACTGACAACAAATTTAGGTATTGTGATAGTAAAAATACTTTCTTTCTGGGGAAAAAAATTTGCTGATTGCTATAAATAGAAATATAAACACTTCCACAGAGAGAAGCTATTTTTTGGTTACAGTACTTATGGAATGAAAATGAAAGTAACACCTTTGTACATACCCATATCTCAATACGCGGTAGGCATGATGGTAGTTCACATCCCCGTACATATCACTTCTATTTACCAACCAGCATTGTAGGTCACTCTGAAATAGTGTGAAGATGAACAAATTGACACTTTCTCATCTTAGCACTGGTATCCTGTCATTAGGGATAGGGTGATGGGTTGATGCAGACCTCCCAATCAGGACATATTATGTTTTTCGGTACCTAATTACCTTGATTGAAACTTGGAACCAAAATAGTTTATCCGCAAGGGTAGTTGATATGATGTACATTCAATGTCAATATTTTTACTGCCCAACTGCGAATTACCATATGCATTATGTCTTTCAGCTTTGTTTTTTTTCAATCCTCATATTGTACCTTCTGGGCTCACTTATGGGGCAAAGGCAAGTGGTATTTTTCACGTTCATGATAACTTAACAAACCTGATGTAGATTGGTGGAAATCATCTCAAGTCGCAGCCAAATGCACAACTAATTTTCTCCGCATAGGATCTGATAAAAATAAAGCAAAATAATTATGTACTTTATGTATATACCTATACATGTCCTGGTGTGCTATGGCAAGTGACCAATTCTTAGCTGGAACAGGTAGGGGGCAGGATAAAATATGTACACTAGCAAAAAAGTCAAGAACAAGACCAACAGTTATTTCTGCAATAGAGGTGGTTGTTTTGTAGATATTATGATATTATGAAAAATTTGCTTGAGGAATGTACAATCCTGTGCCAGACTCAGCCAGTCCCAATCCTGGATAGAGACGGGTTCAGCGACAGGCAGAGCATCCGGCCGGAAAAACTATGCCACAGACTGTCATAAAACCAGAGAGAACCAGACTATGCCAAGGCATCTCCCTTGTTGGGGACCTTGTGGAAAGTAGGCGAGCAAGGTAGACGATTATCAAGCTAGCGGCCCTAAACATTGCTACACTCACAAATAAGAGTAGAGAGATAGCTGATACGATGGTGAGGCGTAACATATGCCTACAGGAGACCAGATGGGAGGAGAAAGGCCTGGAGGAAAGGCAAGATACATTGACGATGGCATCAAGCTGTACAACAGTGGCGGGATAAGACCAAGGAATGGTGTGGGATGAGTCATGTAACCAGGAAACCTGAGGGGATTATCAATTTGAACTTGGTGACCAAAAGACAGACCTATAACATCATTTCTGCCTATGCGAACAGCAAGACTGTGACGAGGAGGCCAAAGACAGATTTTGGACAGTTTGTTGCAGTGCTGCAGAGGAGCTTATCTTGGCCGGAGACATGAACGGGCATACTGGAAGTGCAAGTTGATCGCTTAGAGGCAAATGTGCAATAGCCATCAAAAACAGTGGAGTTCGAACAGAGATAAAATCGCATAACACAACGAACTACTTCCAGAACCAGGTATAAACAATATGCTAAATTTGTCCTCGCGGACTCTGATAGCTATTCTGCGATGAGAACCTACTATTTGGCAGCCATCGGTTGCCCAACGGACAAAAAGGCTTCCGGTTGCTTTTAACGCTACCGGACATAAAATTCACGGGACAGGATTGGCTTGTAATAGATGCAAAATGCACTTTAGACAGAGATGGGTTTTGTTATGGTGGAGTTTGCTGTGAAAGAAACCCATCAGGACGCCTATTTGGTGTCCAACGGTTGCCAAATAGCCATCCGGATGGGCCTGTTTTACAATTGACATCTGCCATGAAGCCATCTGGTTGCAAAATTGGCAACAGGATTGGTTTGTGACTGCCGAGCTTTGAAATTGATATTATGTGAAATGGATATGTGTCATGAGTGGATGGACCTTTAACGTAAAGATTTGTGGTGGCCCGGCCACATTTTTTGCACTATAACTGCAACAAACCCATCCAGACAGGCTTGGAATAGTAATGTTTGCTAAATTAACTCCATCCGGATGGGTTTTGTTTGAGCAGTAATATTTGCTGTAACCATTCTTCCAGATGAGCCAAATGTGTCCGGTAAATGGCCATCAGCAACATATCTCCATAAAAGGGGGCATCCGCTTATGACAAATACCCATGCGGCAATGCTAACTGGCCATCCATTTCACCTTGTATCAATCTCGAAGTGTGACTGTAACAAACCCATCCGAATGGCCATATGGCAACTGATGGTTGCCAACTACTCATCCATATGGGCTTGGAGCAGTAACAAACTCATTTGCATAGGCTGAGGATAGACCAGAGATGTGTGGCGGATGGCCATTTACAGAAAACATTTTTAGTGCAGCAGCTTGTAGCAGTAATACTTTCTGTAACAAACCCATTTGTATGGGCTTGGAGCAGAAATTTTTGGTGTAACAAACCCAACCAAATGGGCTTAGAGCATTAATATTTGCTGTTACAGCCCTATTCAGATGGGGTTGTCGCCCCGATGATGAGTGACTACAATCCATCCTCCTCTGCTACATACCAATCCATCTTTGTCAAATACGTGCCTGGATGCCTGTTATGTAACCGGATGTCTATTTGGCAACTAACAGATGTCGATGCCAGGCAGACATCTAGCGGCTGCAAATAGCAGAAACAGAGAGAAAGCATTTCTCTTTGCCGACATGCCTATATATAGGCCTGAAGTTACCACTGAACTCAATCAAGCATACCATACTTACTTGATACTTGTAGAGTAATCGTTTCTTCATCTGAAGTTTCCAGTATTTTTTCAGGCTCGTCTATTTACTGTAACCTTAACCTGCCACAGGAGGATCTACAAGTATCAAAGAGTGATAAAAAAGATCATTTCACAATTTAGCGGGGGAGACAAAGAATCTCTTTTGGTGGAGGTCAGTGCTGCAGTGAGGTATTAGGTACTGTGGGTTGTGCCTTCTAGAACTGCCAGGATGTGGGTGAAGTTGATGTAATCTCCCATGTCAGTCTCTGTTTTACCAAAGTGGATGGCTCGGAAGAGTACAATTCTTCGCCATTCTGGTACTTAGGTTTTTTCATTCTAGTTGTTCAATCAGCTGCGAGGTGCTAGTTGTGTGGTCTGACCGCGGAGCATTGTAAACACATGCGCACGGCCTTGCGTTACACAGCTTCGAGCTTTGTTGCTTGTGCTTGCGTCAGGCTACCATCCCATACTGATGATGTGTATTCTAGAATGGGCCTGACGAGTATAGGGTAAGCTTTTGCTCTGAGATGTTTTAGAAAGTATGGTATTGTGTGCTCTTCTTATGAACCCTCACCTTATGCTGGCTGCTTTGTTGGTAATATAGTTGAAGTTTTTGTTCCATCTCCAGCCTTAATCCTAGGTATTTTACACCCTTTGTCTTAGGGATGTCTGTTTCATTATGTATGTGGTTGTTGTTGGCTCCTTTAGTTCTTTTTTGGGTAAATTTAACATGTTCGCATTTGAGAGGATTGAGCTCTTTCTTCCAACTACTCTCCCATACTTGGAGGGCATCTAGATTTTTTTGGAGCTGGAAAAATTTTTCACCGGTCGAACAGATGACGTATCGTCTGCGAACATGCGGGTTTTGGATATGACTGAGTCAGCTAGGTCGTTTATGTGGAACAGGATTGGGCAAATTACTGAACCCTGGGATGACCTTGGCGTGGGCTATAACTATGGCCTTCAACTGTAAATACTTGGGATTGACCTTCTAGTAGACTCTGTACCTAGAAAGTAGCTTGAGGGGTAACTCCGATATAAGCGAGTTTCTGAAGAAGTTATTGTGGTCAACTTGGTCGAAAGCTTTACTGAAGTCTAGGAAACCGGCATCCGCTTCCACTCCTTTGTCAAACTGTTGTGAAATGTCGCAAATCTGTTCTGTCAGCTGGCTCTCATAGCTTCTGAAACCATGTTGGCGCTTGCTTATTTCCCTGCGTATTTACCTGCGTCTTCTTCGTCTCTAGCGCCACCTCTCCAGCTGTGACTTTAGAGACTTCTGCTCAAAATCGGTTTAACATTTCCGGGTCATTAACATGTGCTTAATTTGTTGCTTTAATCGAGGAATTTTGGAATCTGACTGGCCGCAATGACAATGCAAAAACAACAAATTAAGCAAGCGCCAAAATGGTTTCCAGAAAATACAGAAGCTATGAAAGCAGGACAGTCATATAGTTCCATAAGTTAGGGTTTGCATCACAGGCCTTCTATAATTGGTGCAAGTCCAGTGGTGGAGTGCCCCAGTGGTCGAGGCCTTTTCTCTCAAGAAGGCCTGTGGTTTGCCCAGTGGCGTATATTACCACTCACGGCCCACGGATTTCCGTGAGTGGCTGAATAGCTCAGTGTGTAGAGCGTCTGCCTTGTAATCACTGTTAATGAGATTGTTGTGGGTTCGAATCCCATCGAAGTCAGTTTTTTTTCTAATTAATGCTTTATAACTGGAGCATTTTTACCGTAATCTTCTACTGCTATTGAGTTGTTTTCTGAAAGTACCCAACAGCTCAGTGAGCTATTGAAATACCTCTCTGCTTGCACTATTTTGCTACCGATATGCAAAAATTTCCATGTGGGAGGGCGCTTAAGCGCCCCTCACACAACCTCCCCGCCACGCCTACGGCGTGTGGATCGGGCTGTGCCCGATCATTATGCTCATCTCTAAAAAGTCAGTGAGTGAAATTTTTTAGAATATACGCCCCTGTGTTTGCATGTCATCAGCAATGATACCCTATGCAATAAGTGTACATTCAAACAGGTTTAAATTGATTCAAATCACTTACTCATTGTTCCAATGCACTTAAATAGTCTATCATTAGATAATGTAAGAGTTAAAGTCAGTACATGGACTGGTGACTCAGTGGGGAATATCTTCACAATCTATAGATTCAGCTGTGGAGTTCAGTCACTCCTTGGTTTAGTGGTCTATAATGGGCAAGAAGGTCTGGTCCTATATTGATTAATTTAGTCCTTGATAATGGGCTAAACTAACATGGAGCAGTTTGTATGGATGAATAAGGATCGATACAGTGGTCTAAAAACAGCGGACTATAGACCCATTTCAAGCGGACCATAGACCAGCGGAACATCGGCGAAGCGGAACATAGAACGCACCCGATTATATATTATATAGGACCCGTGTAAGAATAAAGAGTTTGTTTAGGCAGTACTGGATCAAAGAAATGAAACTATTTAAAGTCAATCCAGCTTCCATTTGACACCCACACATTAAAGTCAATAGTACAGACGTCTGCAGATTAGCTGGGAATAGGGATCAGAGTGAGTAACTGTATTGGTAGAATGAGGTTGACAATAATGACTTGTCTTCTTCTTCTTGGTCTTATTGTTGTTATTACTAGTTGCCAATCCTACTCTCTCCTCAGTCTTTATGTATCTCAAGTTTTAGATTGTTGATACTGGGCATAGACAAAAATCAGGCTTGATAGATACATAGGCCCTATATATATAAAAGCTTGAAAAAACCCAGGTACCTACTCAACATGCATGGGCTTCTGTATATTTGCCTTGTCTTCAGAATTAACCACCAAAACAACAGGGTAAGACACATTACTTGAAAAAACAATAGATTTATTTGAGAATTGTGCCAACCGAGTCCTGCTGTCTGATTGTGTGTGAGATTTGAGAGCTCTAGCTGCTGCAGTTTTGAAGATATTACGGAGCATTAAAAATTATAATTACCACTCTTTCACTGGTATTGTTTATAAAAACATAATAAAACTTACTCAGTTGTATAAGCGAATCCAGTGAAGTGAAAGTGTTTGGTTGCTATGATTTTCAAAGCTCCAATATTCAAAGCCTACTCCAGCCGCTAGAACTCCCAAATCACAAACACAATCAGACAGTGGGGTCTGGTCAGCACAGCAATTTTCAAAAGAATCTATTATTATTCAAATTATGTTTATGTTTCGTAGTTTTTTAGTGGATGATTTTTGACATAGTAAAGATACAGGCTTGCAAACCTCAGGAGCTTCTGTGATCTGTATTTCGGCCATGTCCAGTATCAACCACCCAATGACTGGAAATGGGTAAAATACAGACTGGAAAGTCCCTGAGGCCCCTGTTGGGTAGTAGGCACCTGGGGAATGCAATCATATAGGCAGGGCATATGTATCCTCCACACAGAATCATCAAACCAAGAATTACTCCTTGGTCAATTATGTAAAAACACATTATCTACCACAGAAAATAATATGAGACACCATTTAAAATTGCTGAGCTGGCCATGCCTTGCTGCCTGATCATGTGTCTCTAAAACCAAAGCGGTTGAGGCAAAAGTGATTATTAATTTTTTTGATGTTAGAGAGTAAGTCCAGTCCTGTGACAGACTCTGAGCTAGTAGTATGTTGATATTAATGACTAACTCATGAAATAGTTTTTGCCTTGTTACCATATAGGCCTATAACTGGGCTTGATTGTAATAGAGGTTCTCTGTTGACTGGTAGCAATGAGGGAGAGAGAACTAACCCCTTGATCACATCCCTGTATTGTTTCCTGATCCTCAAAATCAAACATCAAGTTGGCATGTCCAGTAGCGCTTAGTTGTGATATTGAAATTTGAAAAACAAGTAATTGAATGTAGTTGAGATACATGTGTAAGTTAGGAAATTTCTTGAATGACCTTTTTTATCAAAATTTCATATGAATTGCTGTACCATTGTGCTTATAGGAAGATTTTGTTATAAGAAAGTTATGGTAATGTAATTGACATTGTGTTGAGTAGAGTACTACTGATCCTGCCATTAGAATCTATTCCATTAACTATTTATAGACAGGAAGAGCTGTGGTACCTGAGCGTCTGATGGTTCTATAGATGAACACAATGGGCGAAGAGATGCATTCTATGCACTCATCCTGTGAAGACTATTTACTAAGTATTGGACTTCGTGCTAAGGATGACTCTCCATACACTTCACATAAAGTTGACAAGATGCGACGCCATCTACGGTTTCATTTCATGACACCTTGTGAGAAATACAAAGCCAGGAGACGCAAGCCCTGGAAACTCATTGTACAGATACTCAAAATCGTTGTTGTCACAATTCAAGTAAGTGAACTTTAAATTATGCTAGGGAAGAGAGACCATATTGTGTTGATGACTCTTTTGAATGGTCAGAAAATTGTAGTTTTTAGTGAGTTTACTGAACTGAACGATTATCACTAACTATTATTCATTATCACTTATAGACATGCCATATATATTATTGTTATTTGGGGAAAACCCTAAAGTTATCCTTTATTTACACTGTAGGCACTGAAAACCCAACTTCCTCTCAAATCATAAAAATTATTGTAGGAAAAAAATGAAGTATAAACATTTATACTGCCGTTTACAGTGTCTGGTATATATTCATTTGGTTTGGTACAATTTTCATCATAAAGAAATTTGAAGAGGTGAATTAAAAAGGGAGGTCATGAGTCTAGCAGTTTATTGAATATTTTGACTCAATTTCTTTTCATATTTATTGATGTTAGTTTTTGACCAGCTGTATTTGTGCTGACCTTTGGTATGTGTTTTTGTATTACAGGTTTTCTCATTGGGTTTGCAAAGATATGAGTTTGTGGATTATCAGCAAAAGACGAATCTAGCTCTATCTCATATCATGTTCAGGGGCTGGGACCCGAGTTGGGAGACAATGCCTTATCCTGCCACCACTGGCCAGTATGCTCTATACAAGACTCAGGACTTCTTTGACCACCTTAATTTCGCGATGACTAATGTAAGCTTCATCCTATCAGATGTAACGTATGTCAATATTGACTAAATCATAAGGAGGCATTAAAATGCTGCATCAGCCATTAGAACTTGAATATGAGTGGCTCTTGTGTACAAGTCTACGGCATTCTTTTTCTAGTTCAACTTCTTTGTCTGGTTTATTTACAGAGGGGGAAAATGTGCTGTTAAGCCGTTTGCTCAATAGAGGATGTTCTTGATTTGATTCTATATCAAATCACTATAACCTCTTTGTATCAACTATGTTCTTTTTAGTTTAACACCACCGAGCAGGATGCGATTGGTGCCTATGGCTTTACAGACACTCAACGAAATCAGCCACATAGATCTGCAGTTCTAAAGTTGAAGCAGTTTAGCACCGGAAGGATATTCCCACACAACTTCACATATACACTGAACCCTACACTGGAAGATGGTCAGTAGAGTATCAGCTAAAATATTTTAATCTCTTGATCTGTGCATAGTACCTGCAGCCTTTGAGACTAACAGAATTTATTTGATTAGTATATTTTGGAACTTGCTTTCAAATATTCCATATACTCACAGCTGATGATAATCTAAGGCAAGAGTTTGTTATCATATGATGAGAATACAATGGTTCTCTCTACATCACTATCAATACATGAGATAACACATCATGTGACACAGCGTGTGTACATTGCACTGAAGGTTTATACAACAAGATATGATTTTTGTTGATAAGATTTTATTGTGATTTTTAATTACCAATGACTGTTTAGATCGTTACTCTACGGATTATTAGATGATATATGCACTCATTTTTTTCAGTTGATGTCAATTTTGAGCCAGTGCAGTCAGCCGATGGAACCTGGGTATTTGATATCAAACAGCTCCTAAAGAGCAAAAATATCACCATGGCTATAAACGCTCTAGACCAGGCAGAGCTGAACGTAGAACTGAATGGAATACACATAAGGGATACAAACGATCTCAATCCATTCAATGATCCGACTTGTATGAGGATTGCAGCCACAGTAAGTCTCCCAATAGATTCAATAATAGTAATTTATAAAGTAATATAGTGGTATTATATAATATTATTTATGGTCATGGTTGCACTTGATCCCCATAGCCCAATAGATGATGAAAAATACAGTTTCTATATGACTCACTATGATGGGCACTTGCTCCTGGGTGTAAAGCCAGCAAAGATACTAATTACCAGGATGTTTAGGAGCCCTGTATGAACTATGAGCTCATTCAAGACCAAGAACTTGTCACATTATTTCAATATTTTTATTCAGGTATTTTATGACAATGCGAATCATGATGGTCAGATGCTTGTGACTATGAAGATTAAGCTTCTCCACAAAGAGTGTGACGAAGGCAGTTCTTTTAATTCAGATGGTATGTATGTATAAATTATTTCACTGACTGTGACTCTCCTTGTACATGTACATGGAACTGAATTATTGTTTGCCTCCCTTAACGGAAATCAGGACGGGTAGTGGTCTTTGTGGCCTTCATGTCTAGTTTCAATCCCTAGTGTTGGCAGCCATTCCTGATTTAGTATTGGGGCCCCATTGATCCTAGCATGATCCTCACTGATCGGAACAGAAAAGATTTGGGGTTCCCCTGTGTAAATGTAGACTTTGCAGCTTACCTGACTTCAGGCTGAAATGTACTGTCCTCCAACTAGGAATGTGCAGCAGTACCGCTGTATGTTTTTTTTTATACCTTTTATCATTGATAAATGTAATAATGCTTCAAATGCTATATGGGTTACAACATTTCATGTTTATAGACAACAAACTGGAGATTGGTCTGACGCTGCTTCAGGACTCAGTAGTCATCCTTCTGTGTGTTGTCTCCTTCATATCATGCTCTCGTTCTGTCATGAAATCTATAAAACTCCTCCAGGTAAGTTCCAATACTTTCACACATCTACTGACTATTGCAGTGGGTCTATCTTTCTCTTTGTGTCAACATTGATATCCAAATAAAATTGTCTTTAGTAACCATAAATTTTGGAAGCAATTGTCACGTAAGCAATGAAATAGATTGTATAGATTAATTGTTTACAGAAAATACGCCATCGTAGTGGTCATCTGTTATTTGTTCTGTAGAAGTCTGCCACATTTTTTGAGAAGCACTACGATTATCATTTAAAACTAGAAGACAAGAAATTGTTTGTAAATCTGTGGTTCATCCTGATTGTCATATCAGATATCCTGTGCATCATTGGAACTGGAATAAAGATTGCTATCACCTTTCATGTGAGTATAATTTATCATCATTAAATAGCTCTTGAATTATATTTTTATGTCAATTCACAAGTCACGAGTTCACAAAGTTTAGATTTAGATTGTCAGATAAAGTATTAAAAGAAAGTACCAATAATCCCAGTTAGCAAACTAATTCAGTGGTTCTTCAGCAAGAGAAAACAAAATTGTATCTTTATCACAATTTTACGTAGTCTCAAGTAACAATTATAAAGACGGTAAGGCTTGCTGGACAATCCTGTTTTTGTTCTCTCTTATTTTGACTCGCATGATGGATATGGGTACTTGCTTACTTTTTTTAAGCTGCTATAGATCTGTTCTTTTAATGCAGGCTGCAGGCCTTATCTCAAAAGCCCTTTTTTTGTCTTGCTTTTCGCACAAATAAGGGCCTTTTGAGGCGAGGCGAGGCTAGGCTGCTTGTCACAAAACCTGCAAATGTTTTGTTTTTTATCGATGCAGCTTGAACAGGTAAGACGCTCCTTTCTTTTTTATATTCCCACAGGCTGGGTTGGTTCACAAATTTTCGATTCGATAATGTTTCGTACCCACTAGTTCAATTTGGTTTACAGTTACAATATTAACTTTTTTTACAGCTAAAGACTCATTTTCTCTATTGTAATGGCGATTAACATCAGAAATTTGAGAAAATGAGTGCAACTATACAATAAAATTAGAAAAAACATGCATCCTATAAATCAAGTCATGTTTTGATTCAACCTTCCCAAAACCCCAAACTCCCTGATTGACCATACTGTCCCTCCCTGGTCACAATCAGACTTTGCGTTGTCTACACATGTAAAAACAGGGCTCAACTCCCAGGATTTGATGTTTTTCGAAGTATCAAGAAATAGTTAATTATACCTAAATTTTAATGCACTGACCCAGCCTTTGCTATGGAGACTTTCAGCGTATTAAACACCAAGAGGTTGTCAGCCTCATTGTAACTTCTCAATTCTTCTAACATGATCTTTTAGATTCTCTGGTAGGTTCTCTATATATGATTGTTTCTCATTCCTTATTGGTATGGTTACAAACACAGGAAAGGAATAGCTAACAAAGAGCAAATAAATCAAAACTGTGCAACAGGAAACCTTTTAGTTACTCAGGGATAAAGTCATTTCAATTTTTATAATGCAATTTGATGACATCCATCCCTAGAGGGCTAGGTGAGATCAAGATATTAAATCTTGTTTTAGAATTTCTTGATGAAACGAGGGATGCTGTTTGGTTTAAAATATTAGAGAATATTGTGCACACAGAAATGATCATGACATAGGGTTTATTTACATAAAATTCTAAGTGATCGTCACCTCCTTTGATCCGAAGCTCGACCGGTGCCAATTATGAAACTTCAACTTCGACCTTGGTTTGGGATTGTTTGATTCTTAGATTTGTGCCAAAAAGTTGTGGTGGTAAGGGTGACAGGAACAGGATGTTGGGTTTCCAGTCTTTTCTCAGTAAAGGCCGAGTGAGTCTCAGATTAGTTTAACTCGAAAGTGGGACAAGGGAGCTGTCACCTATCTAATATTGGCCTTGTTGTTATTTTTAAAAATAAAAGTTAAAGAGATGATGCTTTGAATGTAAATTCTATATTTACAGAAGCTGACGCTGTATGACTCTGCTAGTATGCTGCTGGGCCTCTCCAACCTCATGATATGGATGGGTGTCCTCAGATACTTTGAGTACTTCAAGAAATATAACGTGAGTATTGAATTTTTTTAACATCCATAGTTGATCTTACTGGCATGACATGACCTCACAGCTTTAGGTGATACTATCATTGTGCTGAAAGTTTTGGACACTATTCTAAGTCACTAACAACAAAATGTATCACACTATAGATAACGTAACTTTGATCCTTTTTGCTCGCTCTGTAGAGAACTTGAAGCAGAGATATCCTTAGCCATCATCGCACATTTATCATAAAAATGTCGAAACTTTCTATTATAGATACTGGTCTTAACAATAAAGAAGGCATTGCCAGATGTGATGCAGTTCTTGATTTGTGCTGCTATCATTTACATTGCCTTCACAATTTGTGGCTGGCTGGTACTCGGTCCATATCATCTAAAGGTACGCAATGAATATCTCAAGCTGCTGTATGGTAATCAATACTGAACCAGCGCTCTAACAATTATGAATAGCAGAGATGGTGAAATTTGTAATACCTGTACTTAGGAGATAGAGTTAACTCCTTGATCTCATCTCTCGTTGAGTCTTGTAATGGAAAAGTGGCAATCAAATAATTTTCCATCGTTATGTAGGCCTTTTAACACGGCATACTTAGCAGGTTCTTTGAATTAGTAAATATGAAAATACTCTCTTATATTAATGTGATTTTCAACTGAATTTATATATTGTAGTTTGCAACTATAATGCAGTCATCAGAGTGTCTATTCTCCCTCGTTAATGGAGACGATATGTTTGTGACATTTAGTGTGATAGATGAGAAATCTCCAATAGGTGTATACATCTTCTCCCGAGTCTACCTCTACACATTCATCAGCATATTTATCTACTTTATACTCAATGTATTTATATCTGTCATCATCGATACCTATGAGGCTGTCAAGGTTTGTATGCTACCTATTGGTTTTTTGGAGACATTGAAGTAGCAAAGGATTGTCTGGTCATCATATGCCAAAAATCCTGTAATGGTACCCACAACCTGATCATAATAATATTTAGCAGAGCGCAATTGGGTGGTAAACCAAACTACTTTGAGACCTTTTGAACTTGGTTGAAGGCCTAATTGATTTTCTCAAACCATAACCACCCATTATCAAGAACTCCTTGCCATCATAATTGCCATCAGAAAGTGCAAAATTTCTCTCATTTAGCGTTGTGCTATTTATTTGTGATCATGCACAACTCCAAAGTGTTCGGATCATTGTTGTAGGATTATTATGAGAATGGATTCCCTACCACTATAGTGGAGAAGTTTATGCAGAGTTGTGTGGATGAGCCGGACTCTCCTCTGTATATATCTGATGTAGGACATAGATCATCATGCTGTCAATCTTCACCATGCTGTCTCTTGTCGTGTCTGAGCAGGTCAGTGTCTCAAACTAATAAAATATGTGCTGTCTGGTGTGTAAATTGCAAAAAGCTATTGATCTTGTTTCCCATTGTACTATCCATCATATGGTGGCATATTTTGTGAGAACCTGCTTATTGCCTTTTCTTTGGAATATGCAAAGGGAAATGCAGAGGTAGTCACTGGCCTTAATTTAGTAGATATTTGTCTATTGCTCTATATATCTGCATTGAACTTAAATTGACTGTTCTTTCCCTTTAGTGATGATGATGAAGATGAGTCAAGAAATCTTCTCACATGAACAGGATGTTGACTCTACTATTAGGGCTGCTGCTGACACATCTGTATAATAATCTGCTGGTGCTTAAGTGGAACTTTTTGTCAAACAATCTTTTTACTCATGAATGAGGTGCATGCTTTCTTACACTACCACAATAATTATATGACTTATGCCACCGCGCATTTTTTCCGTTGGTATTGACTGTTTTATTCACAGTGTACTGATTTTATCATGTTTCCTGTAGAATACTGGGAAAGAAATTCCAAATTATTTACATCATTGTCGTTGAGACTATCATGGAAGTGAACATTTATGATGCTCAAACAAATTTTCATGTTTCGACATTTTAATATCTTTTCTAACGTATTATCTCTCATGGTGATCTATTCTCATTCTCTATATCTATTGTTCACTCCTACATTACTAACCTATGATAATTTTTTTTCTCACAGTTGGTTGCCATTTTTTCACATGTGTTTGTCCTTCCGGCCTCTTTTTTGCAAAATGACCACCATAATGCTCATTATTTTATCATTCCCACAGAACATGTCAGCATTTCTGAAATGAGGCACACAGCGGTGCATAAATTCATTTGTCTGAGAATTGATTTGCAAGCAATCTAAAGATCAACCTTCTTTCCATCGTATCAATAATAATTATTCCACTCAAAGATTGCTCCGAATGTTTGAGATTTCTTATGTGTTAATAATCCTTGGTTGTCACAATTGCGACACTATTTTGATCCTATGGCTACTTTAAGACTTAGCACAGACTCATGATCTGCACAAATCTGATAGCATATGAAATATAAATATCTTTTAGACACTAACTACAAATATAGCTATGAAAAATACAGAAATAGGAGGCAAGGCAATTTGGGGCGCAACAAACATGGTCCAAGTCAGAAATTTTTGGGTATTTTTTAGCACAACATGAGTTTTTGCAAATCAAAAACACTTTATTTGATTTATTTTGCTGATGTGAGGTGATATTAAAAATACAGACTGTTTATTGTATGCTGCGAACCTGTTGAAAACCTGACTGCGTTTTTTCATATTTTCTCGAAGAAAATATGCTGTAGGTTGAGAAGTGGAAGGGCTCAAGCAGTTGCACCCATAACAGAATTCTATTATCATAGAATGCCATAAAAAAGTTATTTGCGGCTGTACATACCATCATATAAAGGGGAACTTCTGAGTGTGTATGACAGAAATAATTTTGAATCGGATTTGTCTGCTCCTTATTACTGGGTTAATGTTATAATATTTCCCAAAATAAATAACATGTTCTACCTTTTAATTGAACTATGCCATGTTTTAAGATATTTCAAAATGTTTTTCAAATTTAAAATAATAACTTTTGATACAAAAATAATCTACTACAATCAAATCTTGACTTTAGGATATCCAAAGTTTCCCGCCATAAAATCTCACATGTAAAATCAAAACAAACTGATCAACACACTTGCATCTCTTGTAAATTCTCACTGACTGCTGCTCCCTCAGAGAGTTTGTACAAGTGGTGGCATTGTCAAGCGGTGACACCACCATCAACACATCATGTGGATTCAAGTTAGGTCCATGGATGGTGCAAGCACTCATAGAATAGATGGATTGTCCAAGCTTACCAAGATCAATGAATTGAGAGAGTTGCTAATTGAGAAATTCAGTGCGCAGCCTGAGCAGCAAAGACTATTCTATAGAGGAAAACAGGTAACTATCGGTCATAAATAATATCTTTCTAATATGCATTATGCTGAAGCAAGCATCTCAATTCTTTGACACAGCGGTTGGTGATAGATAATGGATACATGTCATATATATGACTGTGAGTGTGACTGTACCTAAATAATAAATACCCTTCTTCAATCAAGACAAGTCTTCTTCCTTGTGCACTCTTATCATGCTGCTAAATTAAAAATAGTGGCAGTCTCATATCTGAGCATCTCACAAACAGCTAGTGAGTACACCAGCCAGCATCAGACACACAGGACCTGAGATGTGTCCAGAGCAGCTGTGAGCACAGCTTCTATTCAACATCCTGCTGCTCGTCGTCTGCGAGATTTCATGGACATGGAGTTGGGCATTTTTGTTTAGAAGTGCACCAACGTAGCATTGATCGATACGTTGATCAGATTTTTGCACGAAAAAGCGCACCCAGGAACAGCATGAAATCCCGCAGACGACAAGCACAGGAGAGTGAGTAGAAGCTGCGCTCACAGCTGATGTGGATACATCAGATGTCTTGGGTCTGATGTTTGCTGGTGTATAGTAATGCGATTGTATCTGGTGTGTTTTCTTACTAGGCTGGTAGTGAGCTGATAACTTAATGGTTTGGAGTTCCTGTTGTTTGGTTGCCTTAATTATTACTGTAGTATAGAGTTCGGAGGATGGGGGTGGGGTTATCTATATGTGGTAGACTAGAACCTTTCTTCTGATAATGATTCCGCTAATGATCTTGGTGTGGGTTTTAAACATATGGTGCATCTGTCTGGTAGTTTGCGATGTGCGACTAATCCCTGTGCACGTGACATGCTAACAATGGGAGGATTAGATTTCCGTGTTCCAATTATTTGACCGGGACTCGAGTAAACTGCAATCCCCCATGCAGTGGTGTTGCACCTGTCTTCTGTGAAGAGTACAGAGAATATGATGTTACCAGATAAGACATATGTTGGAAAGTGTTTACCTTCTAAAACTACTGTGACTGTTATCTGTCACATTCAAGCTTGCATGAAGTGCATTCAGTTCTTCCCAGAATCCATGAACGAAGACATAGTCCTGTTGTGTGGAGTTTTGAGCTAGAGTTAGAACTGAATGAGGGTGTTGTGGTTTTACCGGTTGCATCATGTTATCGGTTACTACAGGTACAGGCTATATGCTAATTATTTTTAGAGTTTGATAATTATGCTGACAGTTATGGAGCTGCTCGTATGTTGGATATGTATGTATTATCTATGTAAGTGTGGAAGACCTAAAGGTTGATGGTTTTGCTAAGTGGCACTGGATATCTACTATTTGCTTGGTTAAATTAAATATGACTCATTATTTACAGCTGGAAGATGCACACTCCCTGTTTGATTATGATGTAAGACAGAATGACCTCATACAGATTATGATCCGGAAAATCATGCCAGCCTCTCCGCCACATTGTTCTAGTGATGACTCTGATAAAAACAGTGGCTCTGATAAAGAGAATATTGAGGTGAGCAATAGTATATCTGGCATAGTCAGTTCTTATTGGTAATGATGTGTAATGTGACACTTGCAATGGCCTTCTATGTTGTATGTTCAAGGCACTATTTAGTTTTATGATTAAAAGAAATCAGATGTCACATCATAGCCACATCCTGGAACATGGGCGGCAAAATATTAATTGCCTTATGGGCTAGTCTGCAATGTCTGTGTTAGGTCTCTCTGTTTGCAAGCAGGTCGGAGCGTTCCGAAGGGCCAACCAAACCCAATTACCCAAGTAGTAGATGGACTGCAGTGGGATTCGATCCCTATGCTGGGGTGAATCTTTCACAGCTCATTGTTTTCATGACATTGTTATTGCAGCCCATGGAGGAGAAGTCTCTGGATGATGAGGAAAGTGTAGATATCGCCTCAACACAAGAAGGAGCAAAATATAAACTAGGTGATATTCTAGATGGGCGCGACCCGGAACTCGGTTCATGGCATGAAGTGACTCTAAAAAAGATAGTACCAGCT
The DNA here is from genome assembly GCA_914767715.1 of Membranipora membranacea. Classification (NCBI taxonomy): domain Eukaryota; kingdom Metazoa; phylum Bryozoa; class Gymnolaemata; order Cheilostomatida; family Membraniporidae; genus Membranipora; species Membranipora membranacea. The sequence continues at coordinate 12,311,802 of OU612065.1, read as the reverse complement.
ACCTCAGATGATGACTCTGAACTTAAACCATTGACTAAACCCAAAGATGGATCTAGTGAAGCCCCATTCCCTCTCCGGGAGGAGGCCGATAGATTTGTGTATCATTTAATTTATGATGGGTGAGTTGTGCCAGTTTATAATTGTCACATCCCGGCATCTCATAGAACGCGATCATTAGGCCACACCAAATTGATGTCTTGATCTAGATATACCTCCCTCCTCTAAAATATTATCTGGATCATAGAAATAAACTAAAATTACCTCCAGCCTCCAGCTGATCATTCTCTAAATTATTGTAAAAATAACACAAAATGTGTGATAAAATGAATTTCCCTCCAGCGTCCTCTCCATAATTGCCAAAGATAAAACAATAAAACGGAATTACCTCCAGCCTCCTCTAGTATTTTCGCATAAAATGAAAAATAATATACCTCCTCCCTCCTCCAAAATTCCTTCTTGCTCGTCATCTAGGTCAAGACATTAATTTGGTCTGGCCTTAAGCAGTGGGTGGAAATTGATATTAGGCTGTTGGGGCCTTGCTCCTTGATTTGATGCTTGAGAGAAAATCTGTTTGGGGACTGGAAATCATTTTTGGGCAAGAGGTTTGTGATGAATGAATGATATTTTCATGGCAGGTACTGAATCATGCTCATCGATCAAGATGGTGGTGAGCCCTGTAATTTCAAAAAATGGCGGAGGCGAGATTTTTCTGCGGTCTATTAAATGATTGAATCTCTGCAGAATTTGGCTTTTATCACACACGACGGTGATGATAAAGTGTATTGATCTTCTGGTCGGATTGAAACATGTTGTCTGTCTATGGATAGCAGTCACACTCTCACACAAGTATACATCAATGTTATAGTTTGCGATGTGCAATGTCCGCATACTGAGATCACATCTACAGCTGATCAGTCTGGTTGATTTTATCAGATTAGAAGTAGTTAGATATGTTAACAGCACTCTGCAGATGTTGGAGTAATAACCAAGCGTGCTTTCCGAAACAAAAATGAAATCGCATGTCCTTCAACTATAGATTAGCATCCATGGGTTAGGAACTTCATTGCATTGATTGCTGCATGATTTTGTATGTAATAGCTATGAAGATGAGGGTGATGCCCAGTTGAGGAGTTGTGATCTACGACCCAGGGCCCGACATCTTATCCCATTTTCGGATGCCAAAACTGGTAGTAAGGTGATGATCAACCATAATTTAGACGACCCAAAACAGCGAGGCTACTGGTACGATGCTGTGGTTACTGGCAAGAAGGAGACTAGAACTCTCAAAGAACTCTACTGTACTGTGCATTTCGGGTATGAAAAATAATGTTACGCTTATATTGTCAGCTAATATCGATGGCTCTCCCCACAAGTTGATAGTGGGGAAATGTAACCTATAATGTGAGCATGTTTGTCCATCTATTCTTGGGTCTTGACTGATCATCATATCTGTATTGATGTATTTTAGCGCAGACTTGGCGCCTTTGAATGACTGCACAATCATATTTCCCGACGAGATCTTCAAAATAGAGCCTGCAGGCAGTCAGAAAAACGTTCATCTTGATGGTGTCACAGCAACCCCCACCAAGAGTGAGTATTTCCTTCCTTCAACCTACACATTGATGAAGTGAAGATACAGCTTTGACGCTCCGAAATGGATAGTAATCATAAATTAAGAAACATTTCTGTAACCTTGCTCTATAATATTTAATAAATTTGGCTTTTTGTTGAAGAAACCTATTCATCACTGATTCTTCAAAGGCTATGACAAAACTATTGCTAGGTGCATTAACCAAAAAAAAGTATATTACTATTACTACTTTTACGTACCGGCAGATTGTGAACCAAAAATAGTCTGACACTGTCTCGTCATAGTTGAGCTTCTGTTTTGATAAACATCCTCTTCATTTGTAAATCAATCAATTTATTGAGTTAGTCACCAAGGTATACATGAAAACAAGCCACATAGACTACTAGGATACTCATCTATATGAAAAAAGCCTCAAAAATGGATAAAACAGAAAAGTCTGATAAAATAAGGTCAGACTGAGTGAAGTGCACCTAACCCTGTGTTATTCATAATTCTAATTTTTTTGCTACTTAGGAACAAACAAACCAGACTGCGATTTCTGTCTGGATGATCCTAAAAAGAAATGTAAGGAATGTGCGTGTACTAAGTGTGGTGGTAAGGACAAGCCTAATGTACAGATTATATGTGATGAATGTAACGCAGCCTGGCATATCTTCTGTCTCTCTCCTCCACTGGATAATGTACCCGAAGTAGACGAATGGTAAGAATCATCTATATGGTATCAATAGAACAAAAGTGATGGAATCCTGGTGGCGAGCATAGCAAATGTGGCATTGAAATGAACCAACTGATTGTACTTATGTTGCTTTGCATAAACCCTATAACATCTCCAAACACTGTATTATTTTAGGTGGAGCCAATGAAGTTTTATAATATATTTCGATATTATAACTCTTGCATGGTGCATCATATACAGCTTGGACTTTAGTGTGATCAAAATAGATTCCCAAAGGATGTGCTGCCCTGCTGTCCTCGTCAGCTGTTTCTAAGCGTAGTGCCTGTTGTGAGCTCGGTGTTTCAAAAGTACACTGTGCTCCCAACATATACGGCCACTATTGATTTTGGATGAAAATGTAAATCCAAAGCAAAGTCCATTTAGCTATACAGCGATACACAATTTCGACAGTGATGTGCATTACATTACGCAAAGTGTATGCACATCCTGTGTAGAGACTATCTTTATTGATTTCAGGTATTGCCCTCTTTGTAAAAATGATGAGACTGTTGTGGTTAGAGCTGGAGAAAAACTTAAAGCTTCAAAAAAGAAAGCCAAAATGGCGTCAGCATCTGGTAAAAGCACTCGGGACTGGGGAAAGGTAAAATACTGCTCGTTGTTTTCAATTTCTGCAAGCCTTGAAGGGTACATCTTGCACGATGCACAAGACAGAGTCTGGTCGCTTTATAGTTGTAACCAATTCCTCATACAACAATGTCTCCTGTCAGTGGCCTGATATTATAGCTGTATAACCTGTTGGTGGATACTAGAGGAACTGTTAAATTTATCATAATTTTAGGGCATGGCTACTGTTGGGCGTACTACAGAATGTACCATTGTTCCAAAGAATCACTTTGGAGCTATCCCTGGTGTTGAAGTCGGGACTATGTGGAAATTCAGAGTGCAGGTGAGCTCATTTGGGAAAATTTTATTTGGCATGTATTTCAAATAATTTGGATGCTCCGGAAATCAGCCTTGCTATTTGGATACCATTGTAGCTAGCAAGATTTGTTTCGCTGCAAAATTTACAAAGCAATGAGCTCAATGGTGTCGTTGAAATATAAACTAGCAGCCTTGTGCACTAGCCAGGTTACTCTACCCACATTGTCATTCATGATTATTTGGGTCATCAAGATTTATTAGGACCTTTGCGTAACAAAACGTGTTGATTGAAAAATGTTGCTCATCGGTTGCAAATCCATATTACACGCATACTCAGATTGCAATGCCACCTAATTCTCTACTCACTTGATCCTAAAAAGTGAGCATGTGATGTTGGTGGAATCGGCAAACAAAATAAAACAGTCTTAGCCTGGGGAGTCATCGAAGCTCATTACTGATAAATTTGATACCATGCCTGTGTCATAGTGAATACACTTACAAATATTACACTTATCGTTTTGTTTAATTGATTGCCAGGTTAGCGAAGCAGGAGTACACAGACCACATGTAGCTGGTATAGCAGCGAGGGAGAATGAGGGAGCTTTCTCTATTGTTCTCTCAGGGGGATATGAAGATGATGTCGTAAGTAGTCCATCCTATGTAGGCTGCATTGGGTAGATGATTTTTGTTAATTTATGTAATGATTTATCAAACATTTCTGTTCATTACATTCTCAGTAGCCTTACGTCATAAAGTCCCTAGTCATAATTACCTTTAAACTTTCAAACTGCGTTTGCAGTACCCCCAGCTTGCTAAGAACAGGAACATCGAAGAGTTATATAGCAGCCAATACCAATACGATGCATCAGATAGTTTACAGGAAGAGACTCGAATTCTGAGCTTCTAGATTTAAATAATCTTTCCCAAATTTATATCATGTTACTGATACTTTTGTAGGATAATGGTGACACATTCGAATATACAGGCAGCGGTGGCAGAGATCTTAGTGGCAATAAACGAACCGCAGAACAATCTAGTGATCAGAAACTCACCAAATCTAACCTGTAAGTGATTAGTGAAGTTAACCTGTTAGATGTAGTTCCAGCTCCATTTATCTGCAGCAGTCCGTGTCTAAGTATGCATACATGATATCTTTGCTATACAAGATGATAATCTAGCCATAATTTGCCTGCAGCCACATTTTGTAAAAGTAAGTGATCACTTCTTTTCCTCTTTCTCTCGACTTGTGGTGATGGCGCTGGATAGTAATTTGATACTGATATACTTTGATCCTGCTCTTTTGTGTCATATCTTATTCTCCATATTCTATTCTATCATGTGAGCAATTACCAGCTTTTGAATGTTAATATTGAGGAGTTATGGTCTCTCAAACTCTCAAGGTGATGACCGGCAATCGGCATTTTGAAACCCTGCACCACGTCACATTTATCATGTATAATTTCACAGAGAAGATGATGATCAACAAATTTTGCGTGCTGGTGGGTCTCGAACAGCAGGCAATGCCGCTACCACTGTGCTACATTGTCTACATGATTAAACAGTCAAAACTTGGGGATTGTCGATAGAGCCGTTACCTGCAGATCCGTAGGACCTGGGTTCGAGACCCACCTGCATCTGTAATATTTTGTATGTGGAATTATTCATATTAAATGTGACGTAGTGCAGGGATTCCCAATGCCGATTGACGGTCATCACCTTAAAAGTTTGGAAGACCATAATTCCCTCAATATTAAGATTCTAAAGCTGGTAATTGCTCACATGATAGAATAGAATATGGAGAATAAGATATGACACAAAAGAGCAGTCTCAAAGTAAGCATTTAAATAAGTAAAATGTGTCTTGCATTGCTTAAAACTGGAGATTTTTTCTGTTGCAGGGGTTTGGCAAAGTGTATTAACGATACCCCAATAAATGCAAAGACAGGCGCTGAGGCTAAGAGCTGGAAGTCAGGCAAACCTGTCAGGGTGGTACGAAACTGTAAACTCTCAAAACATTCCAAATATGCTCCAGTGGAAGGAAATAGATATGATGGAATATATAAGGTATGTATGACTCTGTTGAATGAGTCTTTGGTTCTGGGGTTAGGTGTGTATATAGTTAGCAATATTTCCAAGTTCGGAATCCTGCCATGGTCATCGTGCCTTGAAGTATTTCCTTCAGTCGTATTAAGGAAACACAGGATTGGGGTTTGGATTGGAAGCAACGCTGCAACCAACCCCTCTGTGAAAGCCTATGAAAAGGTTAAAAATTGACTACTTGATACTGCTAATGCAAATCAATCGATGTGTGACCATGTAATGGTGATGTGTAAAGGACAACTGAAGCAATCACTATATCATAGCAATTGACCAAACAGTATTCAGTTTTCACCAAGTTTAACCAAATTTATGTCTACAGTTGGTGAAGTATTGGCCTCAGAAGGGACAATCTGGCTTCTTGGTGTGGAGATATTTATTCAGACGAGATGATCAGGCACCAGCACCATGGACTAAGGCTGGTAAAAAGAGGATGGGTGAACTCGGGCTGGTAATGCAGTATCCTGAGGGATACGAAGAGAAACAGAAAGAGAAAGCAGAGGAGGAAGAGAAGAAGACTAAGGGTAAAAGAAAGAGCTCCGCTAAAGGTGAGAGATTATTGAGTTTTATGACTTGAATTCTATTATCAAAATAACGGCACAGATGGTGCATTTATTTCTGCTTGACATATAGAAGTCCATGATGAACTGGCTCTGTTTAAATTAATGTTGATATTTAAAAGTAAGTTACATCAAAGTAAAAAGAAATGACTGTAATGAATGGTATGACCTAGCTCATTCCAATGATATTTCTGTCCTGTGCTTATAAGGCTCCGATGATGAAAAGACTCCAGCGAAAAAGAGTAAAATAGTAGCTTACAAGCCACCAGCTGACATAGCTAAACATATAAACAAAGATGAAGTGAATCGTAAGCTGTGGGATGAGGCTAGGACTCATGCCAGTGATGGTAAACAGGTGTTCCTAGCCCAGATTCAGGAGATATTTGCTTGCATATGCTGTCAGGACCTCGTATATCAACCTGTCACCACTGAATGTAAACACAACTTCTGCAAGGTAAGCGTACTAGAGAAGCTATCATTGAGTAACCATTTTCAACGCCCGGATTTTATTTGAGCCCTGAAATGGGTGCACTATATTTGGCGAACTCGCACATCACCAAATTGACCATACATAGAATTTTATTTTATTTTACTTGAACAGACATGTATCCAAAGAGCATTCAAAGCGGAGGTTTACACATGTCCAAGCTGCAGATTTGATCTTGGAAAGGATCACAAACTACCAATCAATAAGCCGCTATCTGATGCGCTATTAGCTATGCTGCCTGGTTATGGAGCTGGTCGATGAACTGATGTCAATATTCTATAATCTCATATGTTTTTTTTATAATAGTTCTTGTCCAGAAACAAACAAATTAGCTGTTTTGCATGATGTATTTCTACCACTGTAATGTTTCCTTAGCCAAAGATGAACTCAGTTTAGGGACCCATTCATCAATTTATTTCTGCGCTGCAAATTTAGTGATTTACATTTCCTTACACTTGACAAAATCGGATATTTTAATAATATGGCCAAAAAAGTTGCTTATATGCTTTTACCTGTATTTGTGTATATTGTGCAGGTTTGCATTTGCAAACTGGAGAAATACGGATTTTAAAGGGCTCCCAAACATAACAATGCACTTTTAGTAATTAGATTTCAGCTATTCCTTCTTATCGAAAAAATTTATTTTACTTAATAAAAGTAACCCGATGATAGAAAACAGATGGTTGCTGCTGTAAAAAAGTAAAATTTGCTAAGATTTCCTACATGACTGCAGGCAGCACTGTGCCATATAAACAACAATGTACCAAAAATATCACTCGAGAAGAATATGGGTATTGCAGAAAGAGATGATTGTCAGGAGAGCACAAGATTAACATGTGAATGCCTTTTTGACATCTTCAAATACCTACAAAAAAGGATGGGAGATTTAACAAGGTTTTGATAGAACAAAACGAATGTAGTTATTTATGAGGGACACTTTTATAACTTAATTTTTACAAACCAATGTCTCCTGTCTGCTGTCTCCCCCTACATGAACAGGACAGACTGGAGATTAATATTAATATTAATGTTAATATTCATGACAGGAGATGAATACCAAATAAGACTATAATACATACCTCATCTACTCCTCTATTGGCCATTATTCTCTTGACTAGACCTTGAGATTCATAGAGCTTGATTATCGGCATAGTTGAGTTATTGTATGTACTGATTCTACAAGCAGGAAATTAGTTAGTTGTATTTAGTACTATCTGTCAGAACTGGCAAGCAAGTGACATACAATGTCTATTAAAATCGTAGAATAAGAAAATCCCTAAACATGTTCTTTGAGTTTGAAAAAGAATTTCTAGGCCTACTGCATCTGAAACAAAAACAACTTGTGGCCACTGAAGCCAGTGCGGGATTAAAACAAAACTTCTGCTTTGGATTTGTATAGTTAGATATTTTTCCTAATATTAGGTGTGCACAGACCTATCACATAATAGTTCAGGTGTAACAGACAATGCTATAGAAGTAGGTTTTTTGAATTGTCTAAGACCAGAGCTTATAGTGGTCGGGGTTGGAAAAAGGACACACAAATTTGCATCTGGATCATAGGTCTTCAATTTGATCACCTGGTCTTCAAATGCAAATCCAGACTACCCTGATTACTGGAACAATAGCCTAGTTCAGTGGTATGGGACTCGGTCTTTCTCGATAAAGGTATACGAGCTGTGTCGCAGATATGTAAAAAGTCCGGCACAATTTCAGACCTATAGCAGGAAGTTACCTGCCCGTTTGGGTAATTACTAGGAGTTATTACCTTTTCCTCATGCTTTCTTCATTGTCATCACTACGTCCACTGGTTTCTCCTCGTTTTAAACACCTCTGTACACACTCCTGTAACATAAAACTGATAAAACTGAATGAAACTAGGGAGTTATCTGTACTTGGTATTAAAATGGCTAACCCCAACAACCCTCGGAAGATAAAGTAGTGGATTATCAAACTCACTGATCAAAATACTAAGTGCACAGCCACTCTTTTTAAAACATATTAACATGTTTTCACTAAAGAAACCGTGATTCAACTTTGCGATCAGACACTTGCGAGTGTTTGCCCACTTGGTTGTTGATTCAGTTCATCTGACACAGCTGATCTGTCTAGCGTAAAATAGTATGAAGTAAAAAATGTTTTTTTTTTGTTGACGAAAGACATTTTTATGCCTTACCTCTTCTGGGCAATCAAAGAATAGTACAAACTTCACTTTGGCCTTATCATCCATAGCTTTCTTCCATCCCATAAGATTATCCTCATTTCTCGGAAAACCATCTATCAAAAAGTCTTGCTTACCAGAATCTTTCATTGCCTGTTATGTAAAGAAACTCAGTTACCAGATGACCTTTTGACATAATGTCCTCGCATTTTGCGAGGGAAAGTGTGCCTGTCAGCAGGTCGTTGTTAGACGCAATATCATGGAACCAGTTCATACTGCAGTGCCACTCGTTGGTAATGGTATGCCTTTCAAACACCAAAAAGGATCTAAAATGCCACAGTAGTGGATTCAGGAAAAGCATTCCACATTTAGCCATTAGACTGCTGTGGCAGTAATTGGCAGTAAGTAACTCTTATATTGACATTTTCATGAGACAGTTTATGACTATCCAATGTGCAAGAACAGACAATCAACCTATCTAGCCAAGGTGCCGGCTTGCATAAAATTACTGGTCTGTGGCTTTACCTGATGAAGCAGGCCGCATGTGACCTCGACAGGGACAATGGTCCCATTACGAATATGGTTTTCTATCATCTCACCAACTGGCCCTTTCTTAGCCCTCTCAGCACGTAGCAGGTCACCTGCTGACAAATGTATGTATCCAAACTCCTGGAAATGAGGCAACAGGACATGATATCATATCCTTCCATCATGAAAATATAAAATTGTATAGAGGGAAAACCTATTTTTTGGATTTGCAACCAATGATAAGCATTTGTACACACATACACATCAACTCTCATAGGCATTGCTATTATGAAACACTACAATCCGTGGTGTCCTCAACAATATTATTTTTAAGCAATATCCATTAGTAATGATTATAAATATACTTCATTACCTCAACAATGTTTGAACATTGTGTTCCTTTCCCAGCTCCAGGACCACCGAGAACGAAAACTACTTTGAATTTGGAGACCGCTGCAGAGCTGCTGCGACGGATGAAACCAAGCTGGGTTCTCAGCGCATTGAATATCATTTGACCAGTCACCACCACAGCCAGCATGTCGCCCTGCAATATACGGTATATGGGTAATAAGGTAACTAATCAAACTTGGAACACAGAGAAGTGCTTTGGAGCAAACTAGTTATCGATGACGTCTAACATTGTTGGTCACAGTAAAGGAATCCAGATTATTTATATTGCAACCAAATTGAAACAAGGTTGCATCTTGACTTAATTAATTCAAACTCTCTACACACCTAATGTTAGTGTAAAAGGTGCTTATCAGTTAATAATATAAAAATGTTCTGCCTATCAGTATATTTATTGAATGTCTTGCAAGGAAAACGGTTTGGACTCTGGTTCTATTAGGTGCTGAGGCCTAAGATTGGTAAATGTATATTAATTACGTGATATTCAAATTTACATATATACCTAAAGAAACATGTCGCTGCCTGTATAGACAACAGGGATTCATTTGTAATCTAAAACTGGTTCTGGCAGGGTGACCACCATCACAAGCTTTCAAGTCTAAACACCAGAGAATATGATAAACCGAATATGCAACCAAATCACCAGGTGACACCTCACACATTACTCATCACTCCCTACTTGAACTATTCATGTTCTCCTAATATGGATTCCTAGGGTTGATGAAATTAATGATGTTGAGTTTGCGAGGGTAAAAATATTCTACCCTGATCATAACATGTGTTGTCATATGTAGAGGTGATGCTCGTAGTGCACAGCCAAGCACAGCTGAACATATATCTCATAATTTGGTATTCTGACGAGGCTATACAAGACAGGTTTATATTTATCAGTTTTACCAAAATTATGCCAGCTATCCTGAAAAAGCAATATGGCCGAGTGATGGCTGTCTGAGACAGAACAGCCAAGATCTGGCTAAATTTCAGCCAAGTGTATGCTAAATTATGCTAGTTGAAACCCGGATAAGTGGGTGGTTGAGCATTAGGCGGGTTTTGACCAGCTTTCATGGGGTAATCCCTAATTGAAACTACCTCCAGGAGCTTGTCTCATGGCGATCATGTCCCAGATATTTGAAATTTTTTACTTTTGAGTTGTTCCAATAGCCTTTTCTTGTTGTCAGATTTCACTCTTCTGGCCCCATGCACAGTTTGTATGTATTTCCCATCGTGTTACGCCATCCAACACGTGGAACAAAAATAGTTATCAACAATTACCAGTATAGTTGTGATAGCCTGAAGGATGATGTAGCATGGAACTGTCCTGGCCTGCAAGCTCACCATGCTACTTGAGGCGGCAAGTTTGTTCCCTCTTTGGTGACCGAGGGATATTGCAAAAGTCAGGTATCGAGTTGCGACTACGCCTCGATACACGATGCCTCAATGCCAGACTTTTGCAATATCCCTCTGCCACCACAGAAGTCGCAATCTTGTTCTAGCTACAGTACAGGCCATACTCATATTACTCAAGCATGCAAAGCAATGAGAACATACCTTTGACAAAATGACCTGATACAGTTTCACTTTCAGCAGTAGAGTTGATATGACAAGAAAGGAAGCCAATGAAAGATAGGTAGACTACCTTTTGGGGAAGATTTCAGCATTGAGCAGAACAACACAACAGACTGAGTTCATTGCTTACAGTGCTCTTTCCTCTGTTTTAACTGTTACAATTACACCAAGGAGACGAGTACTCCTCAGTCCTTGCTTACACCAAGGAGTTAGAGGAGTCTAACACTCCTTGCTTACACTACAGGGGCAAATTAATTGGATATAAAAGCTTATCATGTGGCTGCCTTCTCATAATGAACCATCTGTCTTTGCAGACAACTATTGCTTTTGATCATTATCTTACCTTTGGATTTCAGCACTGTCTGAAAATGAAATTATCTCTAGTTCTGAGAATTGAAATTGGTCCCTGCAGTTAAAGTGAAAGCATGAATGACTCAGATAACTGGGCGTGGCCTTGATACAACTTCCGACTGTTTGTTTATACACGCATGCGTAATAAAACCCAAGCGCTAAATTTAACTGCTCACTTACTCACTGAATCCATTTTCCTGTCCCACAGCAATTCTGCATTATTCATTTACCATATTGAACAGGCAGCATGTAATCTCTCTGATTTATCAATCACGTCAGCTGTGGAATTGAGATGAGGTATGTGAATTGTTTCTATTCCCTCTTCAGTTCATTATTACATAAATAAAGTATTATTCTTTCATTCTTCTAACTCAACTAACAAACTTATAACTTGCAGTGCAAGCATACCACACATCTACGACTACATCAAACACCAGTTTGATACCCCCAAACACTTTCCCCTCCGCCTGATGGCCCCCAAATACATTCATTTCAATCAAGTCATCGCCAATGGTGGCAATGAATAAATATCCTGTTGAAGGACATGCATTAAATCAGAACAAGGAGTAACAAACATTACATTCTGATTCTCTTTTCTTCCTCCTTGATCAGACCATTAATAATCAATATGACTATGTACCTATTTGGCTGGTTGTTGAAATTTGTCTTGAGTTTGGTGTCAAGCATGTGTGTTTTGCCTGGGTTTGTCCTCAACTTGATCGCAACCTTCGTGAACCACCATTATTATTATTGATTACTTAGGCTATACTATTACTTACAACCTACTTACCGATGATTATTGGGATTATCCTGAGAATGGCTTTGCGTTGCTAGTATGGGGATTCCAATTCACTCATCAGCGTACCTTGTTTTTTAGCTCCAGTAGTGGTAACAGGCTAGTAAGTAGTGTTTAACGAGCACTGTTTCTACTTGTCGCTTTTGGGTAGGCCTTATTGTGGAACTTTCTTAGCTTAGGCAAGGAAGGAGAGGTATTAGGTTAAATATGATGTCTGTACGCCACAGTGTCACATGCATTTCACTCTTACCGGTACCTAGCACCTCGCCAACACTGACCACTATCTCATATCATTCCTCTTCCGCACAGCAAAAAAAGTGGAACAACCTCCAACCCATTGCCGGGTCCTTCTTCACACAAACCTTCTAGTTACTGGACTATACATATTAGGTTAGTAATCGCACTGAAGTATAACTGGATATGCTATTCAATGACTAATTTGAGCCATCTCTGTCTTGTTTACAGGTCACACGTCGTCCCTCTGATGTTTCCCTCCACACGGAAGGCGCTCTGGTGTCACATGCCGTTGGGCGGACCAGTCACCCTAATATTTCCCCGGATAAGCCTATCTGTTACTGAACAAGTTCTATACCTAGCTTTTGGACAATCTCGTAGTGGGAAGTCAGAACACTGTCGGCTATGTGGTGATATAAAGGTTGAGCCTGACTGCAGTGAAGTGGTGCTATATCTGGATCAGTTTGTCTCTTCTGTCGATAACAATGAAGATTCTAACATTCCAGGAGCTTTCCAAGTTCCAACTAAGGTAGGATAACTGAACTGAGCTTGAAAGTTCAGAAAAAATGGCTGGTTGGACAAGGTTTATCGAATCCTCATCCAATTTAATCAATGTGAATTCAACACCTCAATGCTTACAACTTGGCCCAACTTATCCAAGTTCCCAAAGTGCCATTCTCATCTGTCGATTCACAATACGACAAATCACTATAAAAACAGAGATGGGTAAAAAGTATTCAGAATAAAATTATGCGTTACGTTGAAACATTACTCCGGGACAGTTACTAAGACATTTTATGTGGTAGTTCACCAAATTGGTGATCTGTATCATGCGATGTTTTAGACTTGTGACATCGGCCATGACAATAAAAACAGATGTTTACATGAGCAAATAATTTAGCAGTTTCAATCAATTTTACCCACATATTCGGCTCGCTTTCCGAATCTGCCGGTTTGTTGATCTACGCTTCCCTGTGTGTAGTAGTTTTAATCAGCAATGCTGGGTGAACGAGATTGTCATTTCGTTGCTCACGCTAAAGTTTTGCTGTAATGATATATATTGAACTGATATCAGTATACATAAATATATATATATATATATATGATCAGATTCAGATGTATGATCTTGATATTGATTCAAATAATTCCTTCTCTTCCAGCTCAGCAGAAAATCTAGACATGATATGCGATTGGATGTTAATTGTCAACAAGTCGAAGACACACATTGGGTAAGTCTTGGCCTAACTCGATTGATTAACATCATGTGTGAGCTTGAAATGTTCCATTTCTTATTTGAGTCTAATCATTTTTATGTCATTTCCTCTGACAGCAACTTACTGACAGAGCCAAAAGTGCTGGTCGGGTTGAACTAGCAGAGTTCCTGACAGCCACAGCAGATTGCACTGTGTTTGGAGGTAGCAATCAGATACACTGTGATTTGGAGGTTGATGTAATGACTCTTGGAACAAAGTTTGACATTACACCGATTGAATCTGTCAGTATGGCAATGACTGCACTCTCCAAGTCAATGCTTGGTAACGACAAAAACGGCATTATCAATAATCAGGTCAAGTCAGGGTGAGTTGAATGGGAGTTCTTATTATTATATGATTGGTTAGATGTCATCTCATATACTCAAAAAGTATCTTTTAGCTTTGTTCATGCTATGCATACTGAGTTACGCAATATGTTTCGACACTGATCATCCTTGATCAGACTTCTCTAACTAAGGAGTTGGAGACTAACTCCTTGCTCTATCAGAACACCAAAACATTACGGATATCTGATCATTGACAGTAGTAAGGTTGTCCTCTGTTTGTAAGATTTTTACATGGGCGGGACAACTCCAGCTGTTTTTCCATACCTGATTTCTTATAGCTAAATAAAACAAGCATTGATTGAAACGAACCTAGCTAGCAAATATTTAATATTTTTATATTTCACCTATTCAGGTACTTGACAATGGACCAGTACAGGAAGGTGGTGTTTTTGCTGGAATCTGATCCAAAAGTTCTAACTGTCCCTATAATTGGAATGTAAGTTAAATATTGATAAGATGACTGTTAAATCCAGTCTTATCATAATTTTTTCTTCTTGTCTCAGAAGTGACTTTGCTTGTTTGATTTTCCATGAAATCACCTGTGCAATGTCGCAATTGAAATTAGCAGGATGGTATGAAGTATAATGTATGGAACAAATTGCTGGCTTGCTGCAAACATTGGCAGCAATGGTTTAGAGTGAATATTGAATTCAAACCAGTGCTTGGTAGAAATTGTATGTCAATCTAATTTTATTGGTTTTTTTGTGCATCCCATGATAATTTTTTGCCCTCTTGCTATATGTGGCAGAACATATATATGCTATATTTTGATTATTTACCTTTGTAGTTGGGTGAGTGGTATCGAGCTGGTAACAGACCCATATATATGGGCATGCTGTGTACGGTATATGCATACCCCTCAGATATCCGACAGGGTACCTAAACCATCTGAACCTTTCCTACTTATACACAAATCTCCTCTGATGACATCAGCTCAGTGCTTCGACTGCATACCGGCATCCTCAGCTCTCAACTTCAGAATGATGTCAGGATCTCAAGGCTTCTCTATGGCCAAGGTGTGTCTCCATCTTAGTGGACTATAAGAGATCAAGCTACCTCAGAGTTAATAGTTAAATTTAACTTAAGATTAATGATTAATATCTTTCATCTTTTCTATTAATCAGCACATTGTTTGGAAAAGTGATATAGTTTACCTTGAGTCTGTTGGACAGTGATCATATCAATGGTATGCCAATGATCTCTTATGTAATATTATATTATTCTTTGCATGGCAGGACGCAAATGGTGTTCGTAAAGGTTTGCTTTCAGTCAAACTTGAGATGCAAGACCTCAAAACTCCTCGTGGACGGCGATTCGCAGAGCTTGTTGAAGAGACAGCTGTCAGACATGAGCAAGAAAATAGGTACGTGATTGGCAAAAGGGCAATTTGTTGACAATTTGATAATAGAGACAATGGTCATGACTGATAGAAAAGATATTTAAGGCTTAAATGAATCAATATTTTGTTCAAATTATATGAGTGGTATGCATTATGAAAGTTTGAGACTTTTGATGTTATATTTTGTCATTTTTTATACTTTTAGAATGATTCATGCCACTCCAAAACCTACAAAGCAACTTTACTCTTCTGGAATTCTAGATGATAGCATGCCCAGGTCCTCTCCATCTGCGTACAGACCAATGGTAATTAACCCATATGACATGTGTTTTGTTATGTTCAGTTATAAATTTGTAATCTGTACTAAGTCAGCGCGATAAGATTCCAATTAAAATAGATATGTTGTTTATTTTATGTTTATGTTATAGGGTATGTCATTGACACCTACTGTGCCTGAAGTATCGGTGCTGGATGAGAGCAACCCACTAGAAGCTCCCAGACCAGAAAGACTGGCTATCCATCAAACTAATGACCACAGGCTTAACCGCTCTCCTTTCAAAACAGTCAATCAAGTTATATACCAGCCTCAAAAACCTGATCAGACAGCTAGAAAGGTAAGCTGGGTGGATGTAAACAGTCTTTGATTCATGACAGCTAAATTTTTTGCCATCTCCAGATAATACAATTATATTTTGTGTTTTGAATTAATTCCTAATATTTGAAATGAACAACAAACGATATCAGTTTTAATGTTCCAAATTTTTTTAAACAACAGATCAAATTTGACGAGAATGAAGCTGAAAATACACAGAATATTATACAGAAGATGTTGAGTAAGCCAATCACTCCGAGCAAGCCAAGTACCGCTTCACTTCGGTCACCTCATCCATCAAACACACAACCTACAGGCCTTAGACCAGCATCACGTCATACTCCAAATACCCTCACAACTACAGAGGCACTAAACCTGTCGATAGCCCCTGATGAAAAGAGTCCAAACGTGGCGAAACTAACACCCTTCTCAAAATCTTCAAGTTCGAAAAAGAAAGTTGGCAAAAAGCTGCAGATGCCTCCACAACCTCAATTTCAATGGCCACATATGAACTCAGGAACACCAGCTTTCCCAAATGCAATGAATCAGGGATATCCACCAGCACCTCATCAACCATTACAGCAGCAGTATAATCCCATCCCTCCTCAGCATTATGGGTTCCCTGCGGAGTATTCTCAGCCTTATGCCACAGTTATCCCCAGAACACAACATCCTCTCCAACAAACACCCTCAGCTTGCCAATGCCAGTGTCAGCACCAGGTACCGCATCATCAGCCTGGATATGCTGCTACCTCCGCTCCTGTACCCCCGACAAACCCCCTCAGTATCATCACTGATAATGTACAGAGGTTACTCAGCCCTCGAGCCTCTACTCAAAGACAGCCAGCACCAGTGACCGATCGATCTAATCCACCACAGTTTGATAAGGTGAGAGGAGAGAAGGCTGCCTCAATATCACATGAGTAATATCAGAATAGCAACCATGCGTTAAGAATGGATACATTAAATAAATGAAATATCTGTTTAAGTTGTGTCTTATAGAGAGTTACATGTATAATTTTCCTGACTTTTCTTGGTTTATTTAAATCAATATTATTTCCATAACAGGTAAATATTTCACCGATCGATAACACAGGACAATCAAAGGTGCCATGCACACCGTCACCACTTTCACAGCAGAGCCAGATCTCCAACAACATGTCACCAGAAGTTCAAGAAATCTTGAAGCAACAAGATAATCAACTAAAAGCACTGCAACAACAAATTCAAAAACTCCTGAAGGTACTTCATGAGCATTATGATAGAGCCACAAAGCTCTGACATGACACATGATTGTTATTATAGTCCAGGACAAATGGCTTGAGCCTCAAAAATACATGGCAAAAATTACTGCCTCTGTTGCCTTTCTTGTTTCCCTCATATACACAAATATTGACAAAATTTTGCTTTGAAAAATATCCCAAATGCATGTTAGCATCCGAAAACTTACGAAAGCACAGAACATAAATTAATTTTAGGGGATTTTACATAACATGTAAAATTTGCAGATAATAGGGAACGGAATGGGTTAGTAGTTGTCTGCTCTTTGAGACAGTTTACTTTGAGAGGACAACTTCCAAAAAGAAGTAAAATGATTTATTTTTTTTTGTACATTCAATATGGTTATTATCAATAATTGTTTCATTGTGGTGGCAAACATGTTTTTTATTTTCCCTTGCTAGGCACAAGAGAGGAGGGACCAGCAAGAAAATGAGACACTGCCTCTACCTGTTAAGAAATGTGCCACAGTGAATACAGGGATGAGTTTATTAGAGACTGGCAACCATCCTCCCAGCCAGGTAAATAGTGTTCTTGAGCTCAATGAATATGAGAGGTTTCTTCTTGCATTCAATTCTGAGATACATTATGATGAGTCTTGTGTTGATTGTTATACTTTGCCAAAATGTATTCAGTGGTTGTAGGGGAGGGTCATGCATAAGTTGATGTGAGGGCTTTTTTATCACCCTTCACTGCAAAGACGAGGCAAGGATGATGCGATTGTAGTGCAGTATAAATTGAATTACGTTTCGATCAAAGGTGTTTTAATTGATCTTTTATTTTTATCTTTAGATGGCTGATTGCGGTTTGTCAGATACACATGGATCCATGGGAGACAGCAGTTCCCAATCTCATTCACTCATACAGCATGATCTGACAACTCTGGACCTGCCAACGCAGGTTACTGCTCGTAGCTTCTCTTCTGATATAAATGTGGACTATGAGAGCTATGATGATAGTCCTACCAGGTAAAGACATATACTATATCTTATTTATATTATGTCAACTAGACGCGATTCAAGGTTTTAGTATCTGAAAAGCATGTGTTTTCACTGCGCCTGAACAACCTCTGGGATGCCGAACTTATGTGTACATCTTTAACAACAATTGAGCCTCATGACAACATCTGTCTGTTTGAACAAAAAATTGTATACTGTTCTTACCTAAATTACTTTTTAGTTCCCCAAAGCGAGATGGGAGTCATGATTCACGATCTGATGAGAGTTGGCAGAGCCCTGTTCTTGGTGAGAGTGTCAGTATGATAGCTGAGAGTATGGGACAGGAGTCTACTAAACAACAGCTTGATGTTATCATAGTAAGTCTCATTTGCTGTTTAGTACTTGCTCAGTCTCAATGAAGTCATGATGACTGAAGGATGCAACCAAAGTCATGCAGATCTGAGGCATCATACTCTCATTTATAACAAGATCTAAAATAATATTGCTAAATTATACTCTTCGCTACCTTGCTGATTAATCGAATTTTGTTCAACAGAAAAATGTGAGAGATCTGTTATCCAAGCACACGCCAGTAAAGACGTTGCCCGCTGACTTGAACAGACTGCAGAATGAGCCGACACCACAGCCTGTCTTATCTGAGCTACCACCTCCTCCTGGTGATCACATGGAGGAATCATCAGGCGCGGAGGGTCCATCTGTGAAAACCAAGAAACACGCAGAGGCCAAGGATGTCGCACTGGCTACAAGAACTCAGCTGAGAAGAATGGGCATTGAAGTTGAAACACCTGCGAGATTACCAATGTGAGTTTAGTGAAAGACACATTATTAAAAGTTCATATTACTGATCCAATATCTGGCGAGCACTAGATTGAAAAAAACTGAAGTGTACCAAGTAAGTGCAGGTTCAATAAAAGTACATATTTTTCAGCGACTAGTTTACTGTCCATCTTACGTTTGACTTTGACACACTAGTCATCATCATCTTGTTACCCCTTTTTTACAACAGTGCTAACAAGCCCGATTGTTTGCCACGGCTGCAGTATATATCTATGGTGATGACAGACTCTTCGATGGCCGACTCAAATAAAAGCCTGGAAATGAATGCCCTTGCCTTGAAATATCTTCAAGATGATCAACTCACAGAACTTGCCCAGTATACTGTACATAAGCAAATAGACAGCAGGCACACAGAAACCAGCCTTTTGCGACAGGTAATTATTCTTAATTAGCTCCGATGATGATCATTTACCCACTTGAAAAATCTGTACAGAATTTTATTTTACTTTAGTGAACAGCGAGTAATCTCCACCATGCAAGACGGTCAAAAAAAGGAATGTTGGAATTTAAAATAATTGGTTCTCATACAACAGGTTCATGGTGTTTTCAGTATTTCAATTTATAACCATGCTTTCAAAATCACAACAGCGAAATTGAACTGTGATGACAATAAAGATGTGCACATCTGTTCGGCATCCCTGAGGTTGTGCAAATACAGTAAAAACACATATTCTTTATAGAGACTAAAACAAGGTTATTTTAGTTGAGATATATAACACAGCTTATGTATCATTGCAGGTTTTGACCATGTCTAAACCCCCAGCCACCATCAGTACTTCTGTGGACACAACGATAGCAGAGAATAACATGTCTATGGCAACACAGCAATACTTGAGGCGTTACGCTCTCACAGATACCAGTGTCAATTACTCAGGTCTTAGCTACGGCGAGACTCCAGCCCCTGATGTCACTGACCCTGAACCTGCATTAAATCTCAAGTCAATTCTACGGAAAAGTGCGAGCGCTGCCGATCACAAACCCCAACATATGACAGAGGAGCAGACAGAGAGCAGTCAGGATAGCTCTATCCAGGTGCTGGACATTGCTAGATTAAAAGAACTTCCCAAGTTGCTGTGACCTCCCATGTATTTTATTGTTTTTTATTCTGCCTTTGGTAATGCCAAGCAGATCTATAAATTTTTGGAGTAGCGGGTTGTCCATCATTTAATTTATTGTGTGCTATGTGTGGAGTTTGATGGATTTTACTGCATTTTAGGCACATGATACTCATTTTCTGTGAACAATTTACTCATGTAGATAGTAATGGCTTGTTGCAATAGCAGTGCTAGCTTGGTTTTTTTTTTCAGTAGCCAAGTAGGAGTTGAAAAAGTGGTGCAATTTTTTAGGTCTTCCATTCATGATGAATCAGTTTGATATATTGAAATAAAAATAAATCATCAAAACTGACAACTTTATAGAATTAGATTTATTCCATACACATAGAATAACAGTGTTTAGCAAATTTCATTTGTACAAGGTACAGTTTTGGCATAAGCTATCACCAGTTGAAGCTAGCATCCAGGCATCATTATAAATTTCCTAATTATAAATCCACATAGGGCAGCACATGTACGGCTTCATCTGTGGAGCTAATGGTAAATGTTTCTGTCCATGGGTTGAATTCATTATTTACATTATTGACAGTACCATTCACCCCATTCCATTCACCGTCGACTACCTTGTCTATAATTCTCTCATCAGGTTCACTGTCAATGCTAGGTGACCGATCATAACCATCTGGATACTCTCCAGTAATGGCATTACGGCTCATTGTTCCCGTCTCCGCCTCTTCATCACTCCATATTATATTGTCATAATTAAGTGGAGGTAAAAGGCTATACGGATTAATTGATAAATCTATCACTGGTTTCTTGGTCTCATGCTCATAGGGATCAGTACCCATTACATCAACATCAGCATCCTCATCTTTACTTTCGCCAACTTGCTGAAGAAAGCGATGTACTAGATCAGATTTAGTCCTACTCAAGTCAGCAGGAGCTGCAGGCAATACTGGGGTGTTCGAGCCACCATTTTTCCGTCTATGACGGGGTTTAGCCGAAGGTGGCACAACAGAAAGATTAATGTCATCCTCTTCTTTTTGAATTTGATTTGTCACTATTTTTGTGATTGTATCACTAGCAGTCAATCGGGTACTTTTGGTGGCCTGTAGTTCTGCTATTAGCTCCACAGTTGTTTTAACCTTAGATGTTTTTGCCCTTGGCTCTGCAGGCCTACTAGGGGCCAAATCTCCATTGACGAGAGGTTTAGGTTTTTTCACAGAGGAAGCGTCACTACCTATACTATCATCAGAGCGCCTCCTTTTCTTATTTGCAGCATGTTTTCTGCTTGTATGGTCAACATTAGGTATCTGATTATAATGATTGTTACTAGTTGGTGTAGGAGTACGTGTTCGGCTTTCACTAGCAGATTTTGCACCCTTCGGTCTACCATTGCTACTGTTTGGGGTGCCTGGACGAGAGGGTACAGAGGCAGGGGACACTGAAACATATGGTGTATTAGAACTGTTTGGAGTAGTGAGCCTCGAGTTGGAGGGAGAGATTCGCTTAAGCTGAGCTGAAGAATGCCCAGTGAAAGCAGGAGAAACAGATTCCCTGTTTTGAGTGGCAGAGAGAGTAGCATTTTTTGGCAACTTATTTGTACTACCAGCACCATGACCTCGGACTAATGGAGAAACGAGCCTTCCAGCAGGGGAAGCAACTCTGCCGGGTACTGGCGATGCTAGTTTGCCTTTAACCCTCGATTGTAAAGCAGGAGAGGCATCTTTTCCTTGATAACTAGTGAGCTTGGGAGATGACGTGACATGAGCAGGGGAACGTCTTGCTAAATTTACCGCAGGACTCCTCCCTGAGTTAACAGCAGGACTCCTCCCTGGTGCGGGGCTGGCATTTCTTGAAGAATTAACAGGTGGCGTTACAGATGAGTTGCCAGGTGGAGCTAAATGCTGCCAGATCTTGACAAGTTGCCTACATCGTTTTGCCAATCCTTGGTGACTTGATGCTTTTCTCCGAACATTGTTTACCAATAAACCAATTCGTGTTGCCTATAAATAGTAAGAAGGTACAATTAGCAAGCAAGCTGGAAAAGGTCAGATGTATTTTCATGGTTGCATAGCAAAATACCGTCTACTAAATTACACCAATGAACTAAACCAGATTTAGTTCATTGATTACACTGTCCTACTACCATCGTTACCAGTTACAAGATGGGTATAATGGAGCAATATATTCTCATAGCAGTAAGTGAGATCTTATTCAACTACTTACATAATGTGCTTCCTGCATCACTTACCTCCAAATCTTCTCTAGTGATGGCGATTTTTTCTAGTATTCCTATCACCTCCCCAACAACCACCGGGTTGAGTATCTAAATAAACACGAAAAAAAATCGTAACTGAAAATTACTTCAGAGCTGAGAGTAGAATACTAAAACAAATTACGTATTGATGTAATATATCTATTATAATCATATAATATATATATCATAATCATATAATATATTGAATAGTTTAATATAACATTATAGTTGATTTCATAATCAGAATAGAAACTTTTCTAATCATTATTATATAAATACAACCTAAAATAATGGCTAACTTAGCTATCTAATCTTCTATCCATTCCACAGCCTGAGCATCCACTATTATACTGTACTCACAACAATCTGGGAGGATTCAGTAAACACTCTATTACTTCTACATCACGTTTACAAAGATTTAGTATTATAATACACAATGTCAAACAATAGAATGAAAACGAGGCTATGTAGATATTTCTGTCTTATTCAGTCGTCCATTGAGGCGGCCATGAGTAAGTTGCCGACGACCCACGCTCCTGCTTTTACAAACTCTCAAGTACTACGTATTCAACAACAGTAAACTCACATTGTAGTCTTCATCGATGGCCTTGAGTAGTCTTTCTTTGAGTTGGGCAGGACTAGGAGGCATCTAAGTGGGTGTATAGATGAGAAATCCGACTGAATCATCAGAGCACAGCCGGGTCCCTTCTTTCCACTGCTGTCTTCCGACATTTCTTGTTTCTTCACAGGACACACAGACAGACTTACGGAGGTGACGTTTTCCACGGGAATGACATCATGGCCGGTTAACTCCGTATGTCACATGGCTCCCCTATCACTCCCAACCAGCCAATCAGATAACCCACAATCATATTCTGGACACGCCCCACCTAGGACCCGCCCATAATATATATTCATGAGAAGACAACTCTGTATTCAGGATGATTTAGCACTGCGCTGAACTCCCTGGCTGAATAGACTTGTTGATTCAACCAAGGAGTTACTCCTTGATTCAACTCAACACAGGGTACATAAAGACGCCAGCAACACTCATCATTTAGTATAATTTTCTGGAACCTTTTATTGATTGATTGAGTGGTTTGTTGGTCACTGACATACATTTTGCGAAACTAGATTGTCTGAAAAAATTGATTGTATAAAATAGTAAGCATGTCAATAACAGTATTGAGGTTGTATATATTTAGATGTCTAGGGGACTCGCATAGCCTTGGTAGGCTGTTGGAGGTGGCCTGCCTGCCCAGACGAGGACTGGCATTGGTGAAAATTTTCCTGATTTGCTTCTAATCTTTTGAGTAAATAATACAAGTATACTAAACAGGCTGATAGTTACTCAGAATTGATGTAGAGTTTATGCTGAAAGGTTAGGAGTCACTCAACCGCAAACTAAAGTAGAGATAAAGAGTAAAAGGACTATTCTTAGTTTATTGCTAAGAAACAACAAAACACTGCAGGCAGGGAGGATGCAGGTTTTCTGACATACTAATTAAGTTTTCAGTAATCAAATATAAGTTTGTAGTTGTCATTTCTCACCAATTGACAATACAGCTCAACATAGCTGTAGTAAGCTCAAAAAATATACCGAACAAAATGAAAGATCCTTTTCATCACTATAAACAAGGTCTGTATACTGAAAATCAGCAAATGATAATGCTGTGTGAGCAAACAGAGTGATAAAACAATCCGCCACTCCTGTAACCTACATCAAGATCAAATCAACCTGTTTTTTAACTGATGATTAGACTAGCAATGTAGGCAGACCCGTATTGACTTCAAAATGGAAAAAGAAAAAACTAATTATGGAAATCAGAATAACAATAACTCGAACCAAGGAGTAACAGCGAACATATTCATTTCAATGAACCATCTATAGCACAATAGTACAAAAGTACAATTGTTTCATCTCTATATCTTCATTTTCACTTTGTTTTTATTTTAACCTTATGGCTCATTAATCTGATTTGGTTAGAACAAATTGACTAATTTAATCATTACTAAGAGGTCAATACTCAATGGGAAAGATAGAAGACCCATTGCACTGGGGAATTCTTAAAAATTAGTTAGGAATTTGAAGTGCCTCTTGTTTGCCTCCTTCCTGATTTCAATAACATCAATGCTCTGGCTAGCAGCAATCTAGGGGGAAAAGGAGATCAACTGTAATGGTAAACCAGTAATTCAACTTGAACTGCAGACCAATGGTATGATAAATCAATGCAGTCGCTTAGCCTAGGCACAGGGGGTATCGTCAATGAGAGCTGGTTGGGCCGAGCCCTTCCAATTTTGGGATATATACAACAGTAGTGAGTATAGAGATCAACTCAGCTGGTGCAAAGCCCTACCAATATATTTGTTCAAGGATACCCCCCTGCCTAGGCATCAAAGCTTGCTGGGTGAGGCATATCTCTCCTGAAATTCTCAACATACTCAGTAAATTTATAGTTTTATGGTCATTCCTGCATATTACACTAGGTTCACACTTAATGGTGACCAAGTATTAAATGTGGAAAAACAGTTTTTAAGAAAAAAGATCTTTTAAAGCAATAAATCAGTCATTCTTATTGCAGATTTGAGATCAGAAATCTTTCATTTAGAAACCGGAAAACAATTTTCGAACAAAGATATACGACTCCTTGCTATAATGAGGAAAATACTTAACAGCCTGCAAGTATACTGATACATCCCAGCCACAAAATTATTCTTCCATTCCTTTCAGTCTGTTTATGATAAATCACTTTATTATATTTAGTAGGACCATTAATTACCTCAGCAGTAGAGCCTTCATTTCCTTGAGGTGAATGCAGGTCAATCATTATTGTAGAAGTTAACTTTCTTGGTGGTGAGAAATTATCAGAATCACAGGATATATCAGGGAGGGTGTCTAATGTGCCATCGATCATTTTGTGAGGTTCTTGGTCCTGCAAATTGGAAAAGATTCCGCTGAGATGTTTCCACTTTTAGGATGTGGGGACAACTCCTTGTTAAGCGCGACAAAGGATTTGTCTTGCAGTGAGTAAACAGGGAGTCTTAAGTTTCTATGAGGGCTGATGTACAGAGTCATCGAATTGGTATGAAAAAAGGTAGTGTCATTAATCTACAGCTATTTAATCAGACTCTAAATTGCTCTCTGACACTATTATAACCATTAAAGGACACACCATCATGGTAACACATATGGAACATGCGCATATAATCAAAATAAAAAGTGTTACACTCTATTTCTTCTCAGATAAAGTAGATTATTAATGGATAGTCCCTATTGACTTTACATCTCTATAAAATATGCATCATATCATAGACCCAAACATACCTCTCAGTAAAGATTTATTGCAAATTAGGGTGAAATTAAAATTTGATGTCACCCTTTGCATGCATTTGCCTAGTCTAACCTGCAATAGTGTAAGACTATGGATATTCATTCAAGCATGTCTTACTGCCCGTATACAAATTACCTCTAGTGTATGTGTTGATTCAGATTCATGGTAGCCATTGTATACCAATTTTACAGCATCGTCGTCATACTTCTGATGCTGTCTACTAATGTTTTCACTAGCCTTCTCGAACACTCCCTCATTACTGTGACAAACTGCTGGGGCTTTCTTGAATTGAAATCTTTTCATTTTCGGAGGAGTGGGAGCAAGAGTTTCCCAGTAAGGGGAGATCTCTGCATAACGACTGGTGTTTGATGTCTGGGCAGGAAACGGCGTCTGAGTAGTTTGATGAAGTTGCCTGCTGCTCACAAAATCATTCGGCTGGCCTTTTGGGTTTGAATTATGTAAACCCTCATGTAAGAATTCTCCATGAAACTTTGATCTTCCCTTCATTGTACTTTTATTACACAAACTAGACTCATTGGATCCTGGCGGTTTATCTTGTGAGGGGTTATTAGGGTAATTTTTTTCTGTCTCCCAGTTTATGGCATTGCTGAACACTTTACTTTTGGATGAATTTTGATACCAATGCCTTTGTCGAGCCTGTGCCAACTCTTTTCTCATGACACGACATTCCTTTTCTAACTCCTCTTCTTCCCGCAGCAATAATGCAATCTCCTCTCTTTGTCTTTGACTATAGAAAAAAAAAATCGTATCTAAACATTCTAATGAAAAATTAAGCAGAAAACTGGTTGGTTGATCAGGGAATAGAAAAAAATGTTAAGCTGCTTCCATAACTGTAACTGGAGGGCTAAAGGAAAAAAAGGGCTACATATCCATATAATAACATATAGGTACACAGCAGTAAATGTCTGAATAACTGATGCCAAATAACAATGCCAAAACTGCATTATGTATTTTTATATATTTTATGCCAAATGTTGCTTTGACTAATATAACAAATGCATAATTACATTACCTAATCTCATCTGTGCTAAGGTTTGTATTCTTGATATCTGCAAATGTAACAAGGAACTTATCCGTGTAAAACGTTCAAGTCTTGACTGACTGTGAGGGTGACACATATGGAATTAACTAACAGTTGTCAATGGTTGTCTATGTTATCCCAACTTTACGAAATCAACATAATGTTTTGAAACAGAACTGATATGTCCAATATAGTAACAATTTATGTCCATTGCAGTTGCATAACCACCTTGGACAAACAAAATGAGGACCTTCACCGTACCTATCAAAGGGGTTTCAGGAGGATACAGGAACCTTTCAACTCATAAGTATTCTGAGTGTGTAGATGAGTGCTCCAGATTGATGGTATTCAAATGGTAAATAATCTTACCTAAGATATCCTGCTGCAAAAGTAAGACCAGGTTCTTCATCCGTCCCAACTCCCTTCTTTGGTCATCCACATGTGTTTTTACCTTCACATTTTCTTGATCTTAAATTGTAAGAGTAAGATGCTCATCTCATATTGAATGATGAAGCTTAAACCAGTAATAAGTAGTGATGGGTGAGTCAAGCTGGACGACTCGGTCGGCCGAGTTTGCCTAGGTCGAGCCACAAGCTCAACTTGGCGAGTTTGCATTTGGTCGAGTTTGGTTCTGCACATGTCGGAACTACTAGCGTTGTAAATGGTAGTAGCTGGTCAAAATGTTGCCTACACCCAGACTCGAACCAGTGACTTTGTGATCAGCAGTCCACGCTCTCACCCACGGATTTTTTATGACGTCATAAGAAATTAAGACTATTATATTATGAAAAGATAGTTATTAGTCATGCTTTTGCTGCGATTATTAAACGGCTTACGACACTACATGAAGCTTTCCTTTAGGCATCTATAATTCAATAAATACTTGACAGAATTTGACGAAACTTGGTCTCAACATAGTTCCTTATTTCTTGATGATAAGTTACAAACTGAATCAAATATACTATAAACTTATTGCACTAGTGATAGAGAATGAATATCCACCATTCAGCTCTCTATGGTTACGTCGCGCGAAGCCGACTCGGCTCGACTCGGCTCGGTACTGGTGTGAGCCTGCTGGTGTGAGCCTGCTGGCTTGACTCGGTACTGGTGTGAGCCTGCTGGTGTGAGCCTGCTGGCTTGACTCGGTACTGGTGTGAGCCTGCTGGTGTGAGCCTGCTGGTGTGAGCCTGCTGGCTCGACTCGGTACTGGTGTGAGCCTGCTGGCTCGACTCGGTACTGGTGTGAGCCTGCTGGCTCGACTCGGTACTGGTGTGAGCCTGCTGGCTCGACTCGGGACTGGTGTGAGCCTGCTGGCTTGACTTGACTTGAGCTTTTTCAAATTTTGCCCATCACTAACAGTAAGCCAAAAAAGATTTTGGATTTGTCCCCAACTCTGCTTGGATCAAGTTTGATCCATTTGTCTAAGTTTGGGTATTTAGAGTTGCTCCCCCCTCGTCGGGTCAAAAGGAGAGCAACTCAAAATAAGGACGAATGGATCAAATTTGATCTAATGCAAACTTTGAAAATTAGTTCAGTGGTATAGCTTTTGTGGTGGGATCTGAAAATTGAATCTAGAGTCAAGATATAAACAAGTGCAACCAGCACGGACCACAAAACCCTATCTTACAAGATATATCATGACCTACCCTCATTATTTCCAGGGCTTGGTACTCCTTTGCTGTTTGGTTTGGTAGATACATCGCCCAATTTGTGACATAACTGTACCAGCTCCTGGCACTTTAATTTCTTCGAATGTAGGGAGTCAACCTAAAATTGTGAAGACACCAATAGTCATGCAATGAAGTGTTGATGGCACCAATAGTCATGCAATGAAGTGTTGATGGTGTGCAGTGAATCCGTGCAGGGTACATTGATATCTTGAGCAGGTCACATATTTTGATTAGTTTTTTATGAGGATCACATGGGGGTGTGTTCTAACCAGACGAGAATTTAAACTGTCCCACTTGTCACATTCAGACTTGTAGATTGTCTCTGCTGTTGCTATTTGCGCATTCAGAATCTGTATACTGTGATCATTGTCCATATCTAAACAGGCTTGTCATAACCTAAAACATAGAAGATAATTTGGTTGGACTACATAATGCACCACGGTCGTCTCAAGAGAGGTATTTGTTTTGTCAAAGATGTAAAAACAATATCATCTACAATTATATTCCGCTTGCTAGTAGCTATAAGCACTTCCTTATATCAGATCATGAACAACTGCTGGGTTATGGCCCCTTCTTCAAATCAGCCTAACAGAGGAAATCTGTTTCCTGGAGATCCACCATAATCTTGGCTTAGGATTAAGGAGTGAGGCTTTTTGTTTCATCTTACCAATTATATTGCACATTTACATCCTGTGATTGCACACATATAATATCACAGATACACACTCTATATACTTAATAATAGATCTAGACAGGGCACAATACAGAGCATTGGCGTCGTGGCACTGAGGCATTTAATTGTGGATGACGTTACAAGGTGTTACCATTGATTTGCAGTTCACAACCCAGGATTTTTATTGATAATTGGATCAATTTCGATGAGTTCTTAGTTTGAAATTTTCAATGGATTTAGCAGCTTTTAATCATTAATTAGATAATAATTTCTACCTCAACAAATTTTCTTCAATATTATGAGCAAGAATTTAGTACCTCACTTTTTATTTATGCTGGTCACATTTACTTTACCTATCTATCTTATCTATGTCCAGTATCCTAATACGCCCCCCCCCCCCCCCACCCAATGGCTCTATCTGCTGAAACGCAAAGCCCACATGTTATCATGAATACTTACATACATACATCTTACATAAAATACATACAAACATTCAAACAACAACAATCAATAAATAATAGTTAACAAAACATCAATGTCCATGATTTCCCTGGGCCCTAGTTATAGCATAGATAGTATATATATGATCATCTGAAGTTATGATTCAGTCATATATTGGTGCTAATTTCTCTCACCTAGATAGCAGCAGGGTAGCTGAACAAGGAGGCTGTGATTGAGATAGCTTCTGCAAATGCATTGTCTATCTTGTCCTCCACCATGGTGCCTCAACTTCTTGCTGTCTGCTGACAAAAGCCTCAGTAACTTGTTGCATACATTCACCATATTTCTTATTGCCTTCAGAGTTCAAAACAAAAATGTTGGTTGTTTAGCATATTCTCACAGGTGAAATAAATCACTTCAAAGAAAATAAGTTATTTAATTTCTAAACAACAAACTTCAGTTGATTGGCTGAAGTTAGATCAGAGAGAATCTATTCTCCCTGGTTAGATGCAGCAGTTATCCATGTAATTTTAGGCGAAACTATTTCGTCTGCAAATATAGACCTTAGAATTGATTTTTAATAGAAGTTTACCATTCTGCGCATGCTCAGCTCTGGGCATGAGCTGATCTCTGCAAAATTGAGCCTCGGAATTCCGAAGCCATCTGATTGGCTACCTGCTCTGGTGGCACACTCACAAATACGTGCGGAATTGTTAGAAAGAGTTATCTTCTATTGTCACTATTAGCTAAAGTTGACTGGCAATTTATGCAGGGGGTGTCCTATCTCCCCAGACCAAAACTGCAATTAGAACCCAGACTAAACTCATTGTTCTTGCACATGCGCAAATTCAAGTCACGCATGATACATACTTAGCCTTACGACATTCTCTTTGTGGTAATGATAGCCTAGTTTATCAGTGATCTACATGCCCAGTCAGATCACGAGAGTCAGTATGGAAGTTTACTATTTGTTTACCTCTTGTAAACTTGTGTGCAGCAACCTTAGACTTTCTTTAAGCTAGTTTCCCATGGGGGACAACTCCCAGAAATACAGATTTAGCACAACCTGAAAAAAAACTGAACTGAAATGTTGTAATATGATTATTGGGTGGTTGGTACTGAAGTTAGAGAGATGCCCTGTCATTACTTACTTGAAGGGTACTCTTTTATGTCTCCAGGTTATTAGGAACAGTACTACATACATTTCTTCTGCAGTTTGTGCAAGTCAAGTGGCGGAATGATGAATGCACTATTTTTTTTCTACTACTAGCTAGCTAGTCTGCAGTGAGTGATTTGAGTGAGTGAATCATTGAACTCCCTCTCCTTCATTGAGTGAATCATACCTGACAAGTCTCCCTTTTTGGTAGGGAGCCTCCCAGTTTTTAGGGGTATTTTCCACCTTCTCACTATCTCCCTTTTTCCTCCCTTTTTTCAGCTTCCTTCACCCAGAAGAGAAGACTATTTAAGCTTCTCATTGCAAGAAAAACTATGTTTTCCTACCCTCACAGTACATATACCTATACATAATTGCCTATTAACATACTATCTCACCTCGTTCTGATATAGTGCAACAATATATTTTGAAAAATCAGATAAAATTAAGCATTTCATAATATGATTGCTCTAATTTTGGCTTAAAATAAATGATAACAAGGGGAAAATTACACCCCCACTGCGGGACGCGCAGAGTGGTACTCTGGGTCGAGAGTTCGTCCGCGGAGGCCTCCTGGTTTCTGGGTCTACCAACTTGTCATGTATGGAGTGAATGATATCAATCGCTTTGATTGTGTGAGAGAAGTGGCTGTGAACCTGCACCAAGGACTGAAGGAGGCCCTCTACTCCTTCAAACTGTAGAATTATCACCTTAGAATCAAGGTGATAATATCAACATAGGCCTACCACTTATTTAATTTCCTACAAGGAAATGTGAACTAACATTGGCTAGGGAGGGCTTTCAGAATTTGGTCATATTATGTCATATGTACAGATCAAGTCATACTCACTCACCGAGTATTTGGTAGTGATAGTAATTCGGCCTCTCTATTACTCCTTGTGCTTGTACCAGCAGTAACAGGGCAGCTTGTTTTTCCTTGCTTGTACATTAACTCCTTGCTTGTACCATCTGAAATGGCAATTAGTCCCACCGGTGCTTGATCATCATAGATATGCCTGGATGTAAACCTGCAGGTGCCTTTTTTCAGTTTGAGTAAGGCTGGTTTCCCAGACAACATGTTTGTCAGAGCAGTACTCAGTAGTTGTTTGTATGTTTTTTTTCGCCTAGACGTGGAAGGTTTGTTGAGATGGATGGAGGGTTCAATGGATACAACATGTAGCCTATCTCTAACTCACGGTTGATTCTCATCGACCAATTGACTATACATACACTTGCCTCAGGGGTGCATGGTGTATTAGTAGGCCTAGAGCCTACTGAGTCATTCAATTAAACACCTGGCATAGGCCAAGACCGGTGACACTGCATTAAACGTCCGTCGGCCCATGGGCTACATGCTATTAGCTGAGCTCTGGTCATCACCATTCGTCACATTCTGCAAAATCTTTATTTGATCCATGCCCCCTGGATCTGGGAAGTTTGTTACTTTGCTTTATGAACATATTACCCATGCATCATTTATCAACCATACAGGTACGAGTTTCATGGTAAAATAGGACATCGAGTTGACTACAATGAACCATTTTGTATCTAGCCAAACTATTAAGATTAAACTTTACTTGCATTCATATGCTGATCTTATGTTGTAGGTTTCATGGTTTCAGAGTGTTTTTGTGGATTATAAAGTCTAAGAGAAATCGGCTGTCACACAAGCAATGGAGGCGCTCATCCCAATTATAAACAAATTACAGGATGTCTTCAACTCTGTTGGCACAGAAGCTATTCAACTTCCACAGATTGTAGTTGTTGGTACACAGGTATGAAAGTAAATGTAGTTGAGCCTTTTGTTTACATCTTCCCTCTTGAGGTCAACCAAATATGAATATGAGATGTTCCGGGTAACAGCAAACTGCCTGCCATCAACCGAAACTGCCAAAAAACTAGCCAATATTGAGAAACTATCAAATAACTTATATTAGGGAATTCTTATTAGATTAGAGCAATGGGATATCTGAGAAGCTTTTTGATCCAAATTACATACAATAATATCAAAACATAATATTCAACTTTTCATTGACTTACATTATCCTCAATAAATTAAACTGACTTTGAAGGATGTGGTTAACACAAAACCATGTGAATCATCGCCCGCCTGTTTATATGCAAGTCTTATGAATAGTTGATTTGGGAATGTAGCTGGGGAACTTTATTGAAGATGTGCTGCAATACCTCATACACATTCCAATCATGACACATCAATTGCAATGTTAATGTTGGTGACTAGATTGTCTGAGTAGTAAGTAAAATGAGGTCAAATTGACTCTTAATTCTAACACTGCAACTATTATTCATAATAACTATTTAGGCCTAGTTGAATAGCCACTGACAACAACTGGGATCACATTTCAATTCACCATTGTCTTCATGTTCCAGAGTTCAGGAAAAAGCTCGGTAATAGAGACAATTGTCGGGAGAGATTTTCTACCGAGGGGTACTGGGATTGTCACTAGAAGACCTCTTGTACTTCAGCTAATTCATGTACAGAAAGATGATATTGAGAGCAGGACACAGCCTGACGGAAGTATGTTCTGAGTGCTTGAGTACATTGATTGATATATATAGAATGAATTGGTGATTTTTTAGGGGATTGATGCACAGTCAGTCTTCTGTTAGGCGATATTGACCCTTTGTATGAAAGTATTTTGTACGGATTGCTGGTGCATAATATCTGCCTTACCCAAAGAATAGGTGCTAAAACATGAAAACTTTTTATCCGAAAATAAAAACAGAATTGTCAAAAAAATGACTTGAACTAGTACCAGCTGTAAATTAAGTATTGTTACTAAAAGATTTGAATGCCATTTTTGACCTGAAAGTGTATGCAATAAATCATGTAAATATTAATTGACATTTCACTGTCACTCTATCAATTTGCTAAACAGCTTTAATACACATTGTGTTAATGAATTATTCTGAAATATCTTTCTCTTTTAAACCTGTGTCTTGTACACAAGCAGCTAAGTTTGTCATAGTTGTCTCATAAACCGAATTTTCTTATCATGAGTTGTGCATTGAAGTATACTTACACTTGATTTTTCTATAGGTAAGGTTGAAGCTGAGGAGTGGGGAAAGTTTCTGCACACAAAGAATAAGTTATACACAGACTTTGAAGCAATAAGACAAGAAATATCTGATGAAACAGACAGGCTATCTGGGACAAATAAGGTATGAATCATGGTGACCTCAGAAGGCCTCTTTAAGTTTTTTTCAAAACCTCATGATAAATAATGGTTTGCTGACCAGTCTGAACTAGGCAATTCTCTACAGCATATTAATTCCAGGGCGGAATATATGGCCATAATGTCAATATATTATGTAATTGACGGTATAATATAAATAACTGGTGCAAACAAGTTCCAGCATTAATAATTCATACAAAACAATTATGAACGTTGAACAATTAGAAATGTGCCCTTGCTAACTTAAATTATACTATCCACCCAAGTTTATATGTAACATCATTGTGTCCTCCTGTATCTTTCTAGGGAATATGTCACGACCATATCAGTCTGAAGATTTATTCTCCTCATGTGCTGAACCTCACACTGGTGGATCTGCCTGGCCTCACAAAAGTGCCTGTAGGGGATCAGCCTGCAGATATTGAAGTTCAGATCAAAGACATGATTCTCAATTATATATCCAATCCTAACTCAATCATCCTAGCAGTGTCGGCTGCTAACACAGATATTGCTACTTCTGAAGCCATCAAACTATCCAGGGAATGTGATCCAGAAGGTATGTGTATGTTGTTGATGTGAATAGAGGCGTATACCTAAATGCCTTGGGGTTGGAACAACCTTAACAATACCTTGCCATATCAATGACTATATGATGGCACTGTAACAGTATTTTGTATGGTCCTTACACACACAAAAATTCATTCATAGAAATCAGACCAACGATGTATATATACAAATACATCAGTGATTGGTCCTATTTTTGCATACGCTAATGTGAAATGGCGATTGTGATGGCAAGAGACTAAAGCTAACTTTCATCCACTGTCTTGAAGTCTATGTCTAATACTCAAGCCTAGCAAGTTGATTTCATTTGGTGATCGCGAATGAAGGTTGTCACATCTCTGATAGTGTGTTCCATATCACCTGGGGAGATAATGAGTGGGAGCTCAAGCTTAATATATTACATACCCACAGAAACATTCATGGAATGCATCAGTGTTTATGGGTATTGACATATTTACAAGTACCTGCATAACCTGATAACATGTTCACTTGAACAGAAAGTGACATAGGGCATTATTTTGATTGCTAGTTAGATAGGTACTTATTTGTTTCTGATTAAGAACTCCGTGTTCCAATTGGTGTTTCAAGGTGGTTCTGTTTGTTTTTTTGCAGGTAGGCGCACTCTTGCTGTGGTGACAAAACTAGATTTGATGGATGCAGGCACTGATGCAATGGATGTGTTATGTGGTAGAGTAATCCCTGTGAAACTAGGCATTATAGGTGTAGTAAACAGAAGTCAAGCTGATATACAAGATAAAAAGGTAAATATTGCAGATGCTGTGTAAGATTCTCACTAACCAACAGATAAGGGTTGAGGGGGATATGTTATCAAAGATCAGTGGAACTGATTGAGACAATCAATAGAATATCTGTATAAGTTCATCGAGTAGAATGAGGTGATAAACATGTCACAGTGTTATTCTCCATTCCTGGTAGGCTATGAGCAGTAGGTATTTCATTGGAAATCTGTCTTAAGTATGTGCGCCAAAAAAATGGGATGGTCTTGATTCACATGCTTTCAAGCTGTGTTATTACTCAAACTCATGCATTTTCACCTTGGCTGTGTCTCTCTAACCTACCAAGAAAAATACAGTTGTCAATTATTACCAATTTGGGCATTTTTTTCATGGTATTTTTGCAGGCTATCGAAGATCAAATCAAGGATGAACAGAATTTCTTAGCAAAGAAATACCCAGCTATAGCATCACGTAACGGAACTAAATTCCTCGCCAGAACTCTAAACAGGCTACTTATACACCATATTAAGGATTGTCTTCCTGAGCTGAAAACAAGAATTAATATCATGTCTTCTCAGTATCAGACACTTCTGTCTTCATTTGGAGAAGCTATAGAAGATAAGGTATACATAGTCCATTATAGTCCATATCAAACCCATGTCTTCTTCCTATTTCATTGCAGCAGTAGAATGAAAATACTGCCAGTTACTGAATGGTGCTGTTTTACTATAATTAATTTTCAATAATCAGTTGATTGCATTGATTGATTGATTAATCTTTATTTTCTCTAACTGGTATTATCAGATCTTAATATGATATTTTTTGAAATTTAAGTGCAAACTATACTGTAACATGTACTTTCTGCTACCTTCCTGTAACAAAGCCAAAACTCTTCATTGCAGAACCAGGTGCTTCTACAAGTCATCACTCGTTTTGCAACAGCATACTGTAATACTATAGAGGGTACAGCAAAAAATATAGAAACATCAGAGCTGTGCGGTGGAGCCAGAATATGCTACATTTTCCACGAGACTTTTGGCGGAGTGTTAGATTCTATTGATCCACTTGGAGGTTTATCTCAGCTAGATATTCTAACAGCAATAAGAAATGCAACTGTGAGTGAAATTTTATAGCATTATAACCTTTGCGACTTTGAAGTCGCCCTGAATTATGTTATTGGCTTACAGATAAAGATATGAATAGAAGAAAAACATCGCAATAGATAGTTGTCTGCTCATTGATATATTTGTTCAGAGAGAAAACAACTTGTGTTGAAAAATATCTTTCTCCATGGAGAGCGGTGCTTGCCCTTCTGGTCATTATGTATTGATTATTATACTACTTTACTTTGAATTCTTAGGGACCCAGACCAGCTCTTTTCGTGCCTGAAGTATCCTTTGAACTTCTAGTCAAGCGTCAGATAAAGAGACTGGAGGAGCCTGCTTTGCGATGTGTAGAACTTGTACATGATGAAATGCAGAGAATTATTCAACACTGCGGTACACAGGTGAGAGATTCTCAAATCTCAATATTTGAATGTATCTCATATTTGCCAGTCGAATGATAGCAAGCAATAGAGCAAACACACATGCTCTGTAGACAAATGTCGCGATTTTAAATTGAAAGTCATGTCCATTCACATCTAGCCATCAAAATAATATGGCCTACCATATTGTGTCACTTGTGAAATTTAAACTTGATCTTCTAATATTCTCTTCTTGGACTTGGAATACACTCTTTGTCAAGGCCATATAACTGCAAGGCTCATACACCTACACGACACACACCAATTCTTAAGACTTTGACAAAAGAGAAATGTACAAGTGGTTATATTGCAGTATGGGAAGTTTAAACTTCAATGTTCTATTGTATTATCGAAAGTATTCTACCAAATACTTTTGTATGAGTACCATTGATCATTTATCGTTTTAGCAAGAGATGTTGAGATTTCCACAGCTACATGAAAGAATAGTTGACGTTGTAACTGCTTTACTTCGCAAGAGACTTCCTGCTACAAATGAAATGGTATACACATAACACAACAACAACAGTTCCATTCTAACCTGACTCATATGTATTTGTAATGCTCATAGATAAATTTATTACAGTCCTTGTCTTTTATAGCTTTGATCAATGAGCAATACACAGGCTTTTTGAGCGCCATGTGTAGTAAAAGTGAATTTCTCTGTGTTTTAAAAAATGTGTAGAAAAATTGCACAATTTGGAGATGGGGAAATAGAATTTGAAACAGTTTCGGTCAGTTCATAATTTCATTTTTCCAAACATATTTCCTCCCACTTGTTATTAACAGGTTACCAACCTGTTATCAATTGAGTTGGCCTATGTGAACACAAAGCACCCAGATTTCACTGAGGCATCGCTTATACACAGAACGCTGACAGATCCTCCAGTCGACAGCATGTCAGCCATGCAGCTATCTAAACCTGCAGAACCACAGCATCAATACAAGGTTAGCAGCTGCCTCTGTCATAGAATTATAACTTATATAAAAAAATATGAGCAGGAAAGTGATGGTCCAGTGATGGTCTACTAGTATTATCCCGTTTCAGTAATTTCGGTGCCTTTTTAACTTGCTTGAATGCTGACATCTTTTTTAACCAAGTGTTTATTTTTTACAATCACATGTATTGACTATTAATTGTAGAGCCCATTGTGGAGTCCCGTACGCAGACCAATGGTTTCTGTAAGGGTAAAGGTATTATTTCTTGTTAGGTTTTTGGTTCAAATTATATGTTCAAGAGTTATGTTGACAAGCTTGACAATACACGCTAGATGGTGTTATAGGTCTGTCCATATGATGCCACTCCTTCTGACACACTGCTGTCTTTATACTTACAGTCACAGTCAGCGAGTAGTCTACCTATCACAGAGCAGGTCGGTACATGGAACCGATTGTTAAACTTTGGTCAGTCTGCCAGACCTGATACGAATGGTGATATGGATTCTGGGAGTGGACCGTCTTCTCCTCAACCAGGGAGGAGGAATACAAAACAATCAGCCGGTGTCAATCTGCTTCCTGATATCCCACCACAGGGTTCTGTGAGGAAACTCACACCCAGAGAGCAGCGCGACTGTGAGGTCATAGGTAGGCTTTCTATCATACTTATAAATATGAGAACATATGAGCAATAATGATCAAGTCAGAGTCATATAATTACCGGATGATCTGTATGCAAAACACTTTTCTGTATAAGCCCCCATGAAATCTCTACAAGAAAAATTAGGGATGCCGTTGGATGCGTGCTGATTCTATTTTTTTGCTTCGGTTGTAGAAAAGCTGATTCGCTCTTACTTCCTCATAATCCGCAAAAGTATTCAAGATGCCGTACCCAAAGCCATCATGCATTTCCTGGTCAACTTTGTACAAGACCACATTCAGAGTGAACTAGTCAGTCAGCTATATAAGAAGGAAGAGATTGAGCGACTACTACAGGAGTCTGAAGCTATCATATCCAGAAGGAAAGAGGTGTCAGAAATGTTACAGGTACGACATGTCACATAATAGTTCCGTAATAACATTGTATGAAACTGCCTAGCGTATGAACTGTGGAAGATAAATCGGGTTTTCTGTTGCCGCACAAAGTTGGTCATGGGGCAAGTTGGTTCGTAATATGTAGGCTCAAGGAATCAATATGAATTTGTACGCATGTCACTGAAAATTATAGTGCCAAAAGTAGGAATACAATGCGAGCGTTTAGTACATCATAAACACAATGTATTGAGTTTTTATGTTGCTAGCTTGTTGCAAGATTGAATATTACAGTGCCATTAATATCATTATTGTTTATCTTTCCAGGCTCTACAAAGGGCTTCACAGATCATAAGTGAGATCAGGGAATTTCAGATATGGTAGAAGTCAAAGCTGGGATATATGTGGCAATTAGTATATTTTCACTCCAGTAACTCTTTGATCGAATGAAAGCCGTCAACTCAGGAGAAGAATAAAATAAGCCTATTCTGTATCTTTGCTACCTAATCCAACACTTGGTGACAAATTAGCTATAAATGTTCTATCGTTGTCTTGTCTTGATTACCACTAATTGACTGATGGTACTTTTTTCTCTTTGGTATAATGAGAGCCACACTCTCAGGTATTATAAAACAACTACCCTCAGCAAACTATGTAACAGAATAGTAGAATGGACTGTTGTGTGCTGGCTGTGAATTTGGTGAGATCGATACAATAAAAGTGCCAAGATAGTAGTGCAAGTGCATGTAACCGTTAATTTTTTTTTCCATAAATTACTCACTGACATTTTGTTGCCAAACTTATCAGTTCCTCAATGATTTCCTCTTTACTATGTACATCTCTGATGGTCGAGTTAATCCTATTTTGCATACAATCTCATTATTTATAAACCCCATTTTAAGTGTAATATGATTAATTAAAGTCAAGATAATGCAATTTTTAATGGATTAGTATGAATGAATTGTTGGTGAGTACTTTATACTTCAAAACTTAATAAATCAACTAGATCATTTTACTTGCACAGGCACAATTTTACGCCAACAAGATAAGCAACATAAAACCTCAAAAGGCTTCCTTGTACAATATGGTTGGAAAGGGTTGCGAAACAATTACATGTGCATGTATATACATTGTATTTCATAGTTGAAATGGACACAATCCCCAAGTATAATTATTACAGTGGCTGTACACCTGTACCGGCTCCTATATACCATAAATATTATTTTGCATGTTATTGTGGGATAGTTTTAATAAGGATTGGAGAACAAGAAGAAGTCATAAGAAACTTATACATGTACATAGAGATAGGTTATGTAGTCAAAAGCATCCCTACTAAGAAAGTACAGTACATTTTACACGCATATCCATATGCTGTGTAAAATGTTGCACTGTAGTAGTACTTGTAGCAATAGGATCAACTAACTTATCTGAAGTTTGGCTTAAATATGACATAATATTAACATGCCCAACAGTGGGTGAGTTGATGACAGGAAACTTAGACCCAAACATGGGACGAAACACAAGTAGAAAAATTGCAAAAATAAATAATCTTATTGTATTTATAACATTTACAACGAAATCCTAACTACAAATATCACCGGAGCCCAACAAGTATTCACAACTCGTGCAGACACTAATTATCAATATACCATGAACCAGCCAGTATAACAGGCATCCAACTTGAGATAAAATTATATACAAACATGAAGCCTTCAGTGAAAGACTTGAGATAAAACAACAGTCATACATTATCGACATTATTGTTATGAGTTGTCTTCTCAGCTGATGAATGTGCATGAGTTGTTTTCTCAGTTGATGAGTGCCCATGAGCTGCTTTCTCGGTTGATGAATGTCCATGGGTTGCTTTCTCGGTTGATGAGTGGCCATGAGTTGTTTTATCAGCTGATGAGTGGCCGTTTGTCATGGGCCCAGCCCCAGACACCTCCTGGTCACTCTCACCACCATTAACTTGAGCCACCTCACTGCTGCTTCGAGCAGCTGCTTGAGCTTTTTCAGTTGCTTTTACCTGAGCCAGTATATCAGGATGGTACTCCTTGACCCTGAGGTGCCAAGCTATGCTAGTTACGGCAGATGTGGTGCGGAACTGATGTACAACATTACGGGGTATGAAATATATGTCATTATCTTTGAGGGTGATATGGGCGTACTTTACCCCTTCTCGTCTCAGCTGATTTAACTTTGCATCCTCGATCCAGCTCACACACTGAAACAAACATAACAATTCATTGACCTTTGAATTACGATCGCCTAGAAATACCCTATGTTTTCAGGATTCTGAAGTACCAGTACAATGTTTGATAATCTAGAATCTGTGCTGCACAGCCCTTGTCAATTTCTTGCAAATTTCTTTATTTATAAGTCGCCAATAGTAAGACAACAGTGTGAAAACACAGTTGATTATTATGGAAAGATAACTCCAAATGCTTGGGTTGATAGCGGTAGTTCAATTGCGCAGAAGAGCAAGTAATGATTATCACAACTCAATATAATCTGAATAGAAATTGATTATTTTGATTTGCCAAACCAGGGCATTTGAGCATCATCAGCTGTAAGACAACACGATTGTAGAGCTCAAAATCTTCAAAAGTCTTGATACAGGAATGTGAAGGGTAGCCCACACAGGCAGACCGACAATTAATTTATCACACAGGACCAACAGCTGTATATTCATGTGTGAGTCTCTTTACAGGTAATGATTTGATCCCTATCAGGTGCATAATATGATGTATTGATGACTAAATAATTCTTACACCTCTAGATAGTACTTTCTGTTTCTTTGATTACATGAACGTATCAGCATTTGCTTACCTGTGATACTGGTGGCTCATGGAGATCTAGCTGTAATTTATTGACCACGTCTATAAAACTGTCTGCACTAAAGGCTATTACATCCTTCACGACTCTATTTCCAAATGATCTACAATTGAGGACACATAAAGAAATAAAACACAAGAAATACTCAGCAAACAACCACACACTTGACACAATCTCCATTTAAGTTTGCAATGTGTACATATTATCATAGTAAGGGTATTTTGTGGACTAAAAGCCGTGAGTTTGCTCACTTATGAAATCTTATTAACTTACTTCTGCCCGCAGTGGACAGCCTTGAGAATGGCGACAGCTGCAGTAGTTTGTCTGTCAAAACCTTGACCTATGTGGTCAGCATGACACTTTGTCCTGTCTTCAACAAACGTCTCTCTTGGCTCGGAGGAGCGAGGTACAAAAAGCTGCAGATTCTTCAACTCATTAGCTCCTCTTGATCTGAATACGGAAAAATACAATCAGGGATTTAACCACAAGAATTAACTTTATACAAGGAAACTCAAGTCAAACAATAACCTGAACTACAATAGGTAATAATATTAATAATTCATGTAATTAACAATAAAATTTGGTGCCTGAGTCACATTCCAGGTATTGCGACTATTACCCGTTGGTATGCGTGAGGGCATGCTGTTCAATAGCATACAAATCAACAAATGTTCTGAAAATGGAAAAAATTAATTGACATCTTACTGGCATTGGCAAGGGTATTAACTGTATAATGCAGCAAGAAGCTGT
This sequence comes from Membranipora membranacea, assembly GCA_914767715.1. NCBI lineage: Eukaryota > Metazoa > Bryozoa > Gymnolaemata > Cheilostomatida > Membraniporidae > Membranipora > Membranipora membranacea. Next base: position 12,269,626 of record OU612065.1, on the reverse strand, counting down.
TCAAGTATTCAATGATGTTTCACGGTAACATGGTAACAGTAAACAAACTCCCTTGCTTGAGCATTTTAGTATTGACCACTGCTTACTAGGCAGTTATTACACTGTAGGTGTACAATAACAGTACCTGCAACAACTTTATGATGCAAGCATGCCTCACGCTTTTCCAATAATATTGAATGTAAATCAGCAACCATTTGAATCACAATGTATAATGTAATGGTCACAGTTTTGGGTTAACAAACTAAATGAGTTTATCTTGCCATGATTAATGAGCACAAACTACTACAAAGAAAAAATACTGGTAATTACTCACGTTTTCTGTCGCTTATAAGGAGACTTGGGTAGATCAGCAGTTGGTACAACCTGTTCGCCAGGCCTGATCCACAATATAGGCCCATCATTGCTCTGGTGTCTCGCCATGCCATTGGCTATTGACGTCACACCCCATGGCATTGACACTCGTAGGAAAAGATTTGATTCCAGAATGTCAAGTAGATCCTCTAGATACCCACCAACCTGAAATCACAGTAGGTCCGCAAATAACAAGTTAGACTTAAACCTGCACAACATGCTAACATTAGTCCTAGCCAAGCAAGGAAATGTAACAGTTTTGGTTGATAGGCATGATAATGAGTTTGGCTCAAAGTTGATTGGTAGTTTGGTATAAGAGTCAGTTCAAGAGTAGGCCCGCTGGAAGATACCTATTGCCTAGTACTACTATATTGCCGCTTCAAATTTTAATCAAATCTTACAAACAGCTTACTGTACAAAATAATGTATATATATATATATATATACCTCTTCTTGTGCAAGTCCGACAAGACTGAGTTGGAGGAGCGGACCTGCTCTGTATGTACCACAACAATAGCTGTTATATATTTTATCCTTCACATCACTCATATGCATTGTTTCTATGTCAGACTTTCCGAGAGTGCCCATCTTTGTCACCATGGAGGGATGTTTCTCGGCTAAATAGTCAAGAAGATCAGGCAATGGTTTGGCCGAGTCGTGGATGATCGCCATGATGAAATAAGCGGACTGTTGATCATCTTCTAGAAAAGCGAGCCGCATGTACTCATTCACAAAATCCTTTTGTTTGTCACTGGGAAGTTCATCGACCTCATCTTGGTAGCTGTGAAGTACTAAGCCTCCTCCGTTTGGATGCACTTCGATGTGCAACAGCTGCTGAAACTCGCCTGTGATGTCCTTTGAAATATAACGCTTTACCTCGTGGTATTCTGGCATGTAGGGCTCATTCATCAAATCCTTTTTCTGTTTCGATTTGAGCACAGCATGATAAAGCATTTCTTCAGCCTCAGATTTCTGACGAGATATTTTTCTCTCCAGCTTCACCGGTGGCTTGCTACGCTTTTGTTCTTCGGGTACAGAATGTTTTAGTTCTAATGATTGATTACCATATAGGGTTGAGATCATTTTTCCTGAGTGAGACTCTTTAGATGAACATGGCTTTTTTGTAGATTTATCCTTGCGTTCCTTATCCTTTTCCTTATGTTTCTTTTTGAGAGACTTATCTTTCTTCTCTGAAGACCCAAGAGTAAAGTTTGATATATGAAACTTTTTGGGAGTGTTTTTTTCTATTTTCAGCTTGATACAGTCACTGGGCTTGTCTAATTTTAGATTGTCTGTTATAGCTTTTGTTTTTGCTCCATTGCCATTGACAGAGTGCTCTTTTACAAAATGTGTAGTTTCTCTTTCATCTGAGGGTTTCACTGGTCCATCTTGTTTACTCAGTTTGGTGTCAGTTTCGGTAACAGGAGAAACTTTTTCTGGCGATTCCATTTGAGATTTTGATTCTTTGTGACGCTTTTCATCTTTGTCTCTATGTTTCTCTTTCCGTTTATCCTTACTCTTGTGTTTGTGATGAGATTGGTCCTTATCCTTCCTTGGTTTCTTAGCTGGTTTTGCATCATCTTCAGTGTCCACCTTACGTTTCATATCTGCTAACACAAAGCATGGGTTAACGGCGTACAAAAACAGAGATTAGACATCCATGTGAAGCTAACTCTGAAACTTTTAAAATTGAGGGAAATTAACACAGAATTTATGGCTCCATACCATCAAACTCTATTAGTATCACCGAAATATTGTGGTCAAAAATTGCATTCATATCCCAACAAATCAAAACCACAATAATCAAAGATATTAGCTTGAATCCAAATTTCGCAATTTTTTTGTTATTGGGACCTATTTGAGTGTGATTAGAATCATAAGGAAATTATACGGGCTGTAGATCGATTGAATGGAATAAAAGTTCCCAGCTCATTGTGAGCTTAGTTTTCACTGCACAGAGCATAAATCAAGGTTGAAACAGACATGGAAATAGAAATCATCCAGCGACACAAACTGGAGGAACCCCACTGAGAACAGAATACGCTAATAACATCACAAAGTTCGAAGGACTCAACTAACCCTTCTCATGCTTACCGTCCTTGCTTACAACGCAAGACGATGCTGAGTCCGAGTTGAGCTTGATGGTGATGGGTTGTACTTTCTTACATTTATCCTTTTCGTCCAACCGTCCCTGAGTTTGAGCTTGCTCAACAAGTTCACCTGATGACACCTCAGCCACTAGTTGTTGAGCACTTTGGGCTTCCCCTGAAGTATTTACCAGTTCAACATTGTTAGTGCCAATATGCAGTGGAGGATTTAGCAAGGGGACAGATTTTGCTGTAACACATTTTGCAGAGTCTTTCGCACCTGAGAGGCCATCCACAGTGCTTTGATTGTTTGACTGAAGGCAGGGTAATGATGAGGTACATGCTTCATCGGATGACTCGTTGGTGACCTTTTTATTGTTGAGGATCTCTGCAGGTGCTGTTAACACACGCCTTAAGGAAGCTACATTATTATTTGTAGCGGTGTCAGAAACAGTTGCTGACTCTGATTGTGTAGTGGATGGATGGACTGGTCTATCACCATTGACAAATGGATGTTCTAACTCAGAAATCCTTTTCTCAACAGCAGGAAGAGTCACCGTCGATTTTGATGAATCTGTATCACCGAGGCCAACTTGTGATTTTGAGATCTGAGGGGATACAACCTTTTTGTCTAAAATCTGTTCCGACTTTTTGTGATGCTTATGGTGCTTGTGATCCTTGTGTGATTTATGCTTGCGCTCATCAGAATGCTTCTTATGCTTTTTCTCTTTATGATGTTTACGTTCTTTAGCCTTTTCCTTCCCATTGCCATTCTCCCTGGGCGTGTGTTTCACAGAGTCTCCGTTTTTGCTTGGCTTGAGATCCTGTGCCACATGACCGTTATTTTTAACATAATCTGACACGTTTGCATTCCTATTCACTAATGGATGACTTGACTTAGCATCAGTCCTCAAGTTTTGCTGCTCCGTATCGACATCTGGTTTATCCACCTTAGCTTCTTTTGCTGTTCCTTTATCAAAGGTGCCACCAGGTTCTTCTCTTGATGTATCCCAAACCATTAGTGATCTGTACAAGAACATCAGAAGAATAGAAAATGAGAATAATGACATGCCACAGTAAACTGGCATCATTTCTTTAATTCAAACTCTTTTCATTAAACTTCAAGAATTTCGGTTGCCGATAACATTACAATTATGATATTCCTAATGTGTCTATTTGGGAACTCAAATGAGATATCACAGTTATCAAGCTATACAGTGACAAAATTAGAAAGTCTGGAAACATGTTAGATCATTGGATAGAGTATTACAAATTTACTAATAGGTACAGGTTTTACACTGTGTATGAACACGCTTTAGCCCATGCATAGGCCTGTAGGCAAAAAAAATTGGGATTATGGGAATATATATAAACAAACCTCGCTTATAGTTATAATGCTATGTGCAACTAGTCTCAACTCCCTTAAACCCAATATTCTTTCAACTGCCTGAAAAAATGAAGAAGGGTTATAATTTAAATTTCAACACTTGATTTTAAAATGTCATTGCTACATGTGCTAATAGGACAGTCATGCTATTATTGCCTGTATCATGGCGTATAATTGTCAATAAATAATAACGCTTAACAAATTACCTGTCTTCTTAGTAGGTTAGACAATGGGCAGCCTTAGTTTATGGTCATACAGGGAGCATAGGTAAACAACAATACCTTAATCCAGTTAGTATGATATTTTGAACGCAGAAAACAACTTTTCAATTCAGAAACTGTGTCCAGTTCTAGTGGCAATTTTTGTTCCATTGTCCCACGATTATGGGAGTTGTTTATGCAGGCTAATGGCATCTGCAGTTCAGATTCTAACTAATAGACAATGACTATTCCTGTTTTGGTTGTTTTCAGTCCTGTTATTTTCCCAGGGAATAACCTATGAAACATAGCGTCAGCTTACCAAGCCAACGAAGGAGCAAGGTAGACATACATCTCAAACCCCTAGGCGACACTCAAGAAGAAAAGATATGGTGACTCTCACAATGAAGGGAAAACCGAACACAAACAATCTTACTGTAAAAACTATTAATAATATCAATTCAGACGCTACACATACATTCTTCCAGACACCAGAGGGGTCAATTTGTAAGAAAACATCACAGCGTGTGGAAGATTCTGACGACTCAACAATATGATCATCTATCCAAGGAGTAAAGTAACGTGTGGGTACACTAATACCACAACTTATGTACTACTGTTATATTTACTATTAATAAGTCATTAGGCCTACTAGTACTACCTACCTACTTACTACTACTATTAACTTACTACACCAAGATTAAGAAGTCAAGCATCCAAGCCAGTATAATGTTCTAGCTGAGACAACAACAAACCAGGACTGGAGCAGCAGGTTGGTAGGCAGTAGTAGGTTAAGTAATGATTCTTACTCCTAACTAATAAATAATATGTAAGTTAAGTAAGAGTAAGTTTTAGGAATTATTATTATAAAATTATAATCATAATGGACAGGCCTACTATTTAAACTACTCCTTGGTTTATTTGTTTATATTTTATTGTTGTATTAGGGACAAGAAAAATTTGAAACCAACCTACCTCCTCAACAAGCCAACTTATTGGTGAAGACAGGGAAACTCTGCCAATCTTTCCTCTGACAATCAATCTGCTTGCAGTCACGAATTCAACTTCTCTTCACATTCTAGGCTGAAGGTGCAATATGCAGAAAATATCTTGTTGTTACAATAAGTTTGTGCACATTGATACTCCCGTAAACTGCCGAACATTACCGACAGGTGTTGTCGCAACAAAGAGGCCATTTTGTGTGGTAAATATTCAGAGGTGGAACGTAAGCAGTGCAACTTTGAATGTAAGTAACAGACAGTCACCCTCTTCATTTCATAGTGTAACAGGCTTGTGTAATGTGGAAGAATGTTTTTCCAATGACATAGTTCTCATCAATTAGGCAGGTACAAGCAATGACTGTGAGTTCAGAGAAGACCAGTTGTTATGCTTGAATTTGATGATGACGGTGGGCTGTTAGGGTTTGATGTCACATACTTTTGTTTTGTGTGTGCTGCCCTGCCCCTTGCTTTAATTTTTTCATCAAATTATTGTGTTTGTCTGGTTTAGTGTAGTGGCCAGGACCTGTAAGGCTCTCTGGTCATAACTATTAAGTCAGTAAATGAGTATGTCTGTCACTTAGTACTACTCTGCTAGTCTCTAAGTCTAAGACGTCTACTCTACTGTCTGTCTGTCTTGTGCGTGTTGTGTTGATCAAAAATAAGCAAATTTTACTTCCTCCATTCGTCATCATTCAATATGAAGATGCAATATAAGATAGAATGAAGAAGTATATCAGTTACAACAAAGCAAGCGACTCTAAATTGCCTCACTTCAGTGGCTAATCCTTTCTTTCCTATTATTGCCAATCTAAACTCTCGTAGCTATAATATAATAGTTAGTAGAAGTAGTAGTAGTGCCAATGCAATTCTTATTCTTTGTTGCAACAACCAAGGAGTAACTTCCATTCCTTCTTGCAACAACTTACTTAGGAGTTTGGAAAGTAAATAAAATCGCTTGATTTTTGAGCCATCCTTAATCTAATCCAGACAGACTAATATGTGTAGCATAACACATGAACATCCAAAATTAAATTCTCTTCTTCTGTGCCTATACCATACATTGTCCGAAAGGCAGGGCTAGGTGTTCCCGGTGTTGTGTCATCAAACATAGATAGTCTGACTAGTGGTTGTGATCTATCCGTGTAACTCTTTGGGTTAGGATTCCCAGCATTATGTTCAAACAACAGGGTCCGACCAGCTCTGGAAATTTTAATAGAATTTAATAGGGCCTAATGTCAATCGGTTATGCACTGGTTGACAGATCGGGCTGTTGTTTACATTGAACTTCAGCAAAGAACATAGGCTACATGTAAGCCCCGAGTAGCCTACCCAATGCGTGTAGCTACTTCACCGCCACGTTTCTTAATAAGAGCCAAAAACCTTGGAAAGAATATCTCAGAACAAAAATTAGTAGGCCTAATGTGTGGCTTAAGAGGCTTATATGAAGCTGAACGTCTGATTGTTATCATACACATACATTTAGGTTTGGCCCATTGTGATGTTCACTTGAACGCTTATGACCCAATAGGCTATTTGTCCCTGAGCTTGTTAGGTGTGACCTTCATTTGCTCCCATTGATATATATCACTGACTGTTCCTTTTCGTGGTTAAGCATACATTTGTTCTTGTAGTATTCCATCATGAGCAGATGTGACTTGCAAACATATTTGCTAGTATTGTGTTTCTGCACAAGAGTCGGGGTGGCAACCCCCTGTTGCACATGATTTTATTGTACCACTATTGTCATGTTCTTTAAATCAGTGAAAATCTTTCTCCTGACTATAACCATCTTTGATGAAAAAGTATTGTGTTGTTGGTAGATTGAGTCAATGTTTGATTAAAATGAGAGCTTAACAGCAGGCTTAGTAGTGTTATCAAGGACAATTTAATATACCTTATTGTGTTATATTGAGGTCAATATCACTCCACCTAAACATTCTGTTTTGCTGGACACAAACCATATCTGAAGTGTTTGTGTGCTCTTATTTCCAGATTTTCCATGTCTTCATGAAAACTGAACGAACACCAGTTCTGTGAGAAAGGTAAGTACATGATTCCTGATTATTTGTAATTGGAATAACTCTTGTCTGCTATTCTGGCAACAACAGCTGCTCTCCAGTTATTGATAATCAAGTTCCCATTGTGTCGACATTGCAATCTGGTATTGAAAATACAGGTTCAAATTGACAAGTTTTATTGATTAGGATATGCATCAGACTGGATTGGCAAAACTGAGCGTAATCTCATCTAGATATTGATCTTTCCTCTGTCATATTTTGTGCCTGTAGTTGTGATATTCTCATTTTAGATCCAAGATAGTGCAGTGAATCCTGTACCGGTTCTGCTGAGACGCTATGATCAAATCTGTTATCGTCCAAGTGCAACCACCAAGCAGCAAAAAAGTAAGACCTAGTATTGACCCATGCTCATTTCTTACAACAGTTAGACTATGTATCACCCAACTGAATTTATCAGAACACACAGACACCCATGCTGATTCTTTGAGTCAGACCAATGAGTGAAAGATGAAACACATTGAGGAAACAGAATTGTATTTCTGCAATTGTTTTTTTTTTTAGTCTGAGGGAGGAATAAACGAAGTCAAATCTCATCAACAACATCATGGATCCAAGATCAAGTTGGAATCTTCTAGCAATAAGCGTAAGTAACAGAAACCCAACATCTCATATAAACTACACATATGTGTGTCCTGAAAAATATCGGATAAGCTATTTTACTTTAGCCTGTCACAACCATAGCCATATATATCTATTACATATGGCTTTGGTTACTTTGTAATCACCAGATTGCAGTTACAGTTGCCCTTTCTGTTTAAAAAATGAGTCATTTCTGTTTTAAATAGCACTGATTCTTCAACTGAACAATACACAGGGTCGTATACTCGCTATCCCCATCCCTGTGCATTGAGTTGAAGGGTCATGCTTAACTTAGATATTTGATATTGTATCCTTATGGTGCCTACTGTTGATTGCCGTATTTACTTCTATAGCACAGGACACACCGGAACTCCTCAGCTGCGTGTCTCAGCGCAGTGAGATGATGTGATTATGATACAAAAGGTTTTTAATGTTGTTCTTACATATAATGATTGAGTCAGATTCAGTTTAACTCTACAAAACACTCGAATACTGCTACTAATTCCCTGTTTGCTTTTACCTTGTCTACCGAAAACAATGCAGTGCTTGCCGTTCAATGTTGCCCTTATCAATATAACTATCAGTGGGCGACAATAATTCTTCTCAGGGTTGGTTATCAGAAACACAGATATTCACTGGTCATGTCTCTTCTCTTATCCACTTTAGTTGCTTGCATATACAGAACTTTCTCACATGCATGCACATTTAACTGTTTATACCGCCCTCGGTTGCCGCTTGTCGGGTTGTGGACTGTCTAGCATTGTTAACCTTTTCCTGTTTAAAATATTATCTGTTTAAACATCAACCCTGTAAGAGTTATCTAACAATAACCTGATTCCGAGCCAAATTTCCATCATCTGAATTTTCCATTATTTGGCTATACAGAAATTGAAATGATATTGAGTCCAAAGGCGTACGCACTGCATTGTTTTCATGCTCGTTTGCGGTAGTTTGGCTAGTGCTTCTAAAGCCAGGGTTTCCTAGATTAGTTGTTCGATCAGCACTCACATTTTCTCATATCATAAGTAGATTCTTGCTGCTCACTGGTCAGCTGACGCGACTTTCACAGTCGTGTCTTGCTCACTAAAACTTCATTATTATTTTACTGGTGCCAATATTGTTATCACTACCTTTATTAGTTCTGGCCCGTAGAGATTAAAACAGCCACCACCTTGGATTTTGGGATGAAAAAGCGATAATGTCAGTAGTGTTGATAAAATCATGAATGTCTTGAGAGTCATAGTGGCAGGCCATGTGTTGACTAATCTCAGAATATTACATTATTTGTGTATCACACCAGCCTGCCGATTGCTCAACTAAAATATGGTGTTTCGTTTTTGACAGATCCTTGGTGAGTTTGTCACAAGAAAGGTTATTGCTAGTTGCCCCAGAACTTATTGTTTGCTACAAATTTTCATGTTTCAACTGCCTGCTTTAACAACTTATATAACCTGTGTGATTGTTCTGTCCACACTGTAGGGGTTATTGCCTCTGTGGTCCATGCACGGTGCTCAACTGTCAGGTGACTAGCCACACCAAATTTAATCTGTTGGGGGAGTTTTCACGGTCGCCCCTATAGCGGCGTGTGCTATGTTTGTCTGACCATTGCCATTGGTGAGGCTAGTGTCTGACTGCTAATCAGCTCTCACATCAGGAAGATGTTCTAATTGGCCATGGAAGCTTTCTTCAGTGGTCTCACTGGAGAAAGTTTTCACCTGTTAGACAGTTAGTCTCAGATGTGTGAGTTGTAATCACCATGAGCATGCCAATAACGGACCCGTTAAAATTAATACTCGGTATCTTGGTATTGGTTCCTCCTTAATTGAATTATTACTGAGCACGCACCTCTCCACCTATCGCTTGATTCTTTGCAAACTGAAGAAGCAAAAGCTCACCCTTACTGATTTGGAGGAAAAAGCGTATAACAAAGTGTGCTTTTTGAATCGCATCATTTGCGATGAGTTGGATAGCATGGCCTGGCTTCATTGACAGTGGTTTGTTCATTTTCAAGCTGTCCTCAAAATCCCACTCTCTTTGGTTTGCCTTCGTAAATATGAAATTATGAAACTCAAAAGTCCCCCCAATATAAATTATAAAAAATGCTAAAAAAAATTTCTCGATATAACATATCAACTGAATACTAAAATACACTTGGTTGTATTTTCTAGATGACAATATTGGGCACGTATGTAAGTTTGTAACAGCTTGGCTAATCATTGGTATTTTGTCATGAACTGAATCCTAGATTATATGCCATATTTGTCTTGATGACGCCATACCTCTGGTCTTGGTTGACTTTCCCAGTCAGGCCAATGGTAGCGAGGTTGTTTTCATACACCCTAGATAATTCTTAGATGTAGATGCTGTCACTACTGCAAAATCAAAACACCTATTGCAAGGTAATTGGTTGTATCAGCCAGCTTGTTTGATCTAGCAACTAAAGTTTTTCCCTCAGCAGCAACAATACTCTTTAACTACTGCAATCCCCAAACAGTGCACATTGTTTCTTCCTTTGTGCTGCATGTCAAAAACACCTGTAACTCTTAGCCAAAGATGTGACTGAAATGCTGTTAAGTGTGCTGATGTCAACAAAAGTCTAATAAAATCATCCAGGATTTTTGCTTGGTTATGGGTATGGTTGATTTGCCTCTATGTTGTGTGCGATTTCAAGATTTCAATTATAATGTATTTCAACAGTCGTATCCTTATAATTCTGTTAGGTCTGTGTCAGTCTGTCGCAAGACACTCTGTTTCTAATGGAGTGTTGGCGCCAGACTAATCAGGTAAATGTGGGTGTGTGGACTGTACAGTGTACCAAAATACATTTTACTCTCATCAAATTTTATACTCTGTGCTGCTTTTACGAAAATTAATGTTACGTTTATATATAGACATTGTTCTGATTTGTAATTGCTTCAAGATTCACTATTCGTTTCAATCCAAGTAGCTGAATGCACCGCTTCTTTCCTGCCCCCACAAATATCGAGTAATTTTTTGGAGTGACGTCAGTCAATTTTAAATCAGGATTCTAATCCGATTACTTCGCTTTATCTCAAAATGCATGTGATTGCGGTCCTTCCTTGTTCCCTCAACCTGCTGGGGCACTTATACAAACAGGGGTGATTTTGATGGGCTCTAAAAAAGATGAAAGGCATGCTGGGAGTTCCTGCCATGACATCAGTCTGCTGCTAATAATTGTCCAAGAGTGCTGAAATGCAGTGTGGTAGATCAATTTGAAGTGGTATCTTACCCTGGCACATACACCACATAATGGATTTGGCTTGTTCCTCGTGCATGAGTTGTGGAAAGAGTTGCAAACCATCATGCTACGTTTTAACACTCCATGTTTTGAATTATGCCACATTGTTCTGCATGCTTTTTATTTTAAGCAGGCATGATGTAGATTAGCCAAGTAAGGATGAACCCTAATGTCATGGTCTTCTTAATTTTCCCACCCTTTAACTTAAATAGGTTCATCAGTTTAGTTGCTTAGTTAACTCAATCTAAAACATGTCACCTGCAGTTGCAGGGCCCAGATGGGCGTTCAATGCATTGTTTCAATGTGGTTTTGTCATCATGGTCGCTTGAATAGAACTCCCTTGGAAATTACCAAAATTGCACCAAGGAAACAGAATAACTGAACTGAACAGAATAATCGTGTCTCCTGTTTGATCGATTGGAACCAAATTGGAAAACTTTTCAAGCTAACATGATGCTTGTCTTGTGACTATGTGCCTCAGTAATTTGATTTTTACATGACATGCCAATTTTGCGTTGATATTTGCTGTTTCATCATATAAAACTGTAATTCTTTGTGACATTTTGCCAAGGTGCCACAGGATCGACTCCATAACTACTATTGGTAAATTTAGAACTGCCTTGCTATATTTCACATACTTACCATCATGAACCGCTATGTGGTGTTGCAAGGGCTAGCTGGTTTAACTTCTGGCTAGGATTGCCATTTAGCCGTCATCCAAGTTGTACTATAATTGTGGTGCTTGGATCTTTCTTTCATTATTATAATTAGACAATCCACGCCCTTGTGATTTCTAACCTCTCCCAGCCTGACCAACCTAAGTAGTGTCGTTTTCCTATCATACCAAACTATGATTATTTTATGACCACCGATATGGTTTTTGTTCAGCACTGTGTATCTGATTTCTTTACTAACTACATTCTTACTATGTGTGTTTGAAGCATGGCTTTATGTTTGGGTACCGTCAGCTAATCTAGTGTTAGCTGTTGTGCATTGCTGCCGCCTGGTCAATGGTAAAGTACGCAGCACAATGCAGCCACAACAGTCTACAGTAGTACAACCGCCGCGCATCGCTCTCTTACAAATCTTCTCCAGTCACTAACAGGGTTTTATCTCGATTATTCTGCACCAAAAAACCCAGTTTAATTTTCTTTTTCGTATTATATATTTGTACATCATGTACCGGTCGATGCAGCGTTCAATGCATCTTCCCTTGCACAATATATACTAGTAGTTGCCGTCAGTTGTCTTTTTGGTTTGTGTTCATGTCTTTCTATTCTTACAGGCTCTCTACTATCAGCGGAATCAATGGTAACCTGGCTAACTGCCACGAATACATGGTCTGGATCGCAACCGATTCTGTAACATCCGTTCTTCTTTTCAGGTAGTCTCTGACAGCATTGGCATCATTTTGTTACCAATAGTTTTGTTTTGTTCCAGATGTAAACCGAAGTAGTGACGAGTCTTTGATTCACAAGAATGGTCAACAAAGTGATAGTACTAAAGCCTCTTGTTCTTCTCATTCAAAGGTAAGATCTTTGTATTTTGCGGAAGTTAATCTTTATAACCAAGTGGAGCAATCGTGACCTACACCAGATTGATTCTACTACATTTTACCCTATATGTAATCATAAAGTATTCTTTGACAGTGGTAGTTAATAACAACAACTGAATGTCTGTAAAATTGTTGGTCGCAACACTGAACCAAAGCAGTTGTTGCAATTTATTGATAATTTTTAAAATGTCAGTGTTACCAATGTGTTAGATCAATTGTGTGCTTTTTTTTTTGTAAATTAGTTGGTCCCTAACCCACAAGGGAGAGCAACTGATCAATTAAACTCAAATTGAATTTGACCCTCTGTCTTTCCATGGCATATTTGATTATATTCATGAGAGAATAGGTCTTTCACACAATTATGTCAGACATATGTCTAACTGGCTTCTAATTGTCTTATTCCAGAAATCTGAAATCAATGAAGTTGTTGCAGTAATACAGAATTCACCTGCAGCAAGGTAAGTTGATCGGAGGATGTTGTTATGTATTAATATTATTCTTAGAGTGGAAAGCCATGAGAGCTGTTATACACATGAAAATAAATTTGCTCTCTGGCAAACCCCACATAGTTGTTTGAATTCATTAGTTTTATACAAAAAATATTTGGGATGGGTTTTTTCTGGTGATTACCAATGTTTTACAATGGTGTTGATATGTATTTTCAGACAGTTCGTAGCCTGAGTAAGTAAACCCTACTGGAATACTGCATTGGTGTAGTTGAGAGCATTCTAGTTTGATAACAACGTTTTATAATCTACTTTTTGTGCTTGCGTACTATCTGTTAAAAGAATGATCAGTACCCAAGAAAAAAGAGAAAAAACTTACCTCCCTTTCATCTCATCTGATTGTCTCTACAATTTTTGTCTCTGTATAGTGTCATAAGGCAGCTACTGAATATAGTATCTATCATAATATATTACTATAACTCCTAATTCACCACCAGACACAACTATATACCCACGCTCTCCTCACATTTCCACACATGAGCCTAGTGTGTGGTGCTCTCTGCTTGTCATGTATTCCCATTATAATGACTTTCTAACCAATCCTCATAGTGCTTTCATATTTCTGTTGTAGTGGATTGGGAGATTTCTCTGTTAAAAGTATTGACTTGGTGTCAAAGCTGAAGTGGCCAGTGAGCTCTGTGCGGTATACAGCAGCAAGCCCTGTCATCAGTTTCAGCTGTAATCCATCATTCTATGAGCATGATATAAACCTCAGTAAGGAGGCAGAGAAACACAGGAATAATCTGTTTATCATCAGTGACGTATTGGATGAAATAATCGATCTAGTGGAGTATACAGCTAAACACAAATCCAGAAAGAGAAAGGGGCGTCAAAGTGTCAAATCTTGCGCATCTAAGAAGAAGCAAAACAAGGCACCCATCATACCAAACATGGAGGCAAGCAAAGCTAAAACCCCTGAGGGTGATGTGAGTATTGGAGACACTGTTATCTCTGACAGAAAACCACAATCATCGGGCAAGAAAAGTCGCAGGAGGAAACACCATAAGCGCAAGTCTTCTACTTCTGTTCATGAGCAGCCATCTGTGTCAACCGAAGCAGCAGATGTGACACCAAACAGCACTAAAGCCCCATCTAAGACCCCAACCAAAACCCCCACAAAAGATCCTGAGCTCCCTACAACAGCCAAGACTGCCCTGTTGTCACCTTCAGCCATCAGTAATGAGAATAGCAAAGTTGATAAGCAAGTAAAGCGCCTCAAAAAACTCAAGAAGAAGGTGATGAGTGGGTCTGGCAATGACCATCCCGTTGTTCCTGGTCCTTCTCCTGTAAAGAAAAGCAAGCCTCCAGGTGTGAGTGGAAAGTCTGCATCTGGTGCTGCTGCTGCTGTGTCCGAGCAGAGTCAAGCCAAGATCAAAATTGCCTTCAGTCAAAACTCAGGCAAGCTGTCTTCAACCACCAAGTCAAAATGGGACAGCAGTAGTGATGAAGAAGGATCTAGTCGCAAAGGAGCAATATCCTATCGATTCTCTGAGGAGTCTGACTCGGAGAAAGCTGATGAAAAGCCCACGCCAAAAAAGAAGGCCCCTGCTACTAATCCCTTTGGTAAGATGCAATCTGGTGGAATGCTGAAAACTATTGAGATGCACAATCCACTGCCTGATGCGAAGCCGGCTGTCCCCTTGGCTCATCCTAATCCTGGTCCTGATAGGACCAGCTCTCACTCGAGGTCAAGAAGCAGATCACGGTCCAACAGCAAAAGTCGATCCCGAAGTAGAAGCTCATCTTACTCATCTGATGACAGTTACTACCGCAGCAGACGAAGAAGACGAACCAAGAGGAGAAGATCATACTCAAAGTCCTACTCAAGGAGTCGTAGTAGGTCTTATTCATCCTCTAGGTCAAGGTCCCGATCATACTCGAGGTCATACAGTCGATCGTCATCCCGAAGTCGCAGCAGATACCGATCTTATTCTCGTAGCAGTTACAGTAGTTACACCTCACGTTCCTATAGTTCTCGATCTCGATCACGCTCTCCCAGGTACACCAGAGCTGTTCAACCAAAGTACAATAATACCAGAGCCTACAATTTGGGTAAGCGCAAGAAATTTAAAAAGAAAAATCAGTTCAAGAATCAAAATCAACAGAATCCACACCAGAATCCAAATATCCAAAAGCAGCTTGAGACTGGTAGAGCCAAGGCTGAGGAGACAGTTATGCGACTGAAAAAGCAAAAAGAAGAACAGCAGGATCTGCAAAAGAGAGCGATGGCGTCCATAGCAGCTGCAGCATCATCAGCCGGAATATCTCTACCAACTACCTCAACTCCTACAACTGCTGTAGCTACTATGAAAACCAACGGAGCAAGCCCAACAAATGTCTCAGCAGGTGTGTATATTATATCTAGCTCTAAGTTGTCACCCATCTAGCAACCCCACCACTAATTTAATGGTCAAAAACACTAAGCTATTCATCGGTCAGGTAAAAGGGAAAGTCATTACCATGCCATGTATTATATTGCATTGCAATTTTCATTATTGCATGGTCAATTTCTGCAGTTAGTAGTGTTGGGATGTCTCCTCTTGCTGCAGTGGTAATGTGCACTCGTCCGTTTTTATTAGTAGATGTTTTCTATGTTCTTAGTCTTGTTTTCCCCCTTAAAATACTTATAATTACTCCCTTTTACAATCATTTTGAAAATCTTTCCACTGTGTACTGACCTCACATTTGCTGTGATTTGGAAGCTATTTCAGATTTTAGTCCAACTAATTTTATTCGGGTAAGTTAGGGAGTGAACCTCACAGCTGTGCTCAATTAGCCTTTGTGAAATACACTAATCCATTGGCTGATTATTTTTGTCCTTTGCTGTACGTACGTTTATTGTAGGAACGCAGCCTCTTGATTCTTGTAGGTGGAAGTTAGTTATGAATCTTCTGGACAAAAATAGTGCAGTAATTTTGATATATTATTGGTACAGTTACGTTACAATTCTACTGATGTTGTTTATGATTCTTTCATTATGATATTAAGCTTGCACGCATGTGCTGCCATTGTCGCAACACGATGTCTGTTTCAGGTTCTTTTTCCTCCTATTTGGCAGCTAAAGGGGTATATCAGGTATTCACTGTGATTTCCCTCATTGCAAACCTATAATCATTGTGCTAGCTAACTGTGCATGGTTTCATGTAGGTTTATCGAGGTGGGTGTTCAAGATTGTAGACAGTTGTACAACCATCTTTCCTAACTCAGCTTTCTAACCTATCAAAAAGCCAATTCCTTTGTTTTCTCTCTGCACAGAAGGCACCACTGCGGCTACTGCTACTACTCCATCAGCCTCTGTCGCAGTTAATGGAACCACAGATCTGGTGAATACATTCGAAGATGCCAGTCGGAAGGCTGCTGCTCCAGATTTTGTGCCTCGAGCGATCCAGTCAAGAGAATTCATAGGTAAGTAGTCATTATACTCCCGATTTACCGGAGTCCAAAGGATACTATTTCTACAGTGGAATCCAACTAACCAAATGTGTATCTCGATCAATAAATGATGAAATGATTATGTTTATGACAACCTTGGTGCGATATTGTGCGAGACTACTGAATTTGTAACACGCTTTATGCATATCATTCATAGGACCAGTGCGACCTGGTATGGATAGTGATATACCTCTACCAGAAGGCACACCAAGAAGTAGTCACTCTCGCGATGCCAATTCAGTCCCACAAGATATAAAACCTATGGAAGCTCCCGATCAGAATGACGAGATGTTCCGAGAGTTACAGGAACAAGCCAAGCAGCATGTTCAAGCGACCACTTCCAGCCCTGCCAGCGATCAACTACAACAGTTAGCTATGGCACAGTATAATCCAGGAATAGCTGCTATTCCTCAGGTTTGTCCCCTTATGAAAGCACTACTAGCTGTTTTACAAGGTGTAATATTGTGTCACAATCAATAGTGCAACATGTCGCAACCAAAATTACCATACATCGATTAAGGTGAGATGGGGGTTTCAACATAAAACTGACTTTAAACTAGCTGTGACCAACTACTTGTTCTGACGTATGATAATCCTCCCCTTTGTTTTCTTATCGTTGCAGGAGGTTGCTCAGCCCCCGATGTTTGCAATAGATCCCCTCACTGGACAGCCAGTACAAATCTCCCCAGCACATGCTGCACAGATTCAGCAGCAGCAGCAACAAATAGCCATGGCACAGCAGGCGGCCCAGATGCAACAGCAGCAACAACAGCCGCAGCACCTGGCATCACAGTCACCCCAGTCTGCTGAAGGGGAAATTACTGGAGATGATGGTAAACCAGCACCTCATGAGGCTGTCATTAAGTCTTACGCTCATCAGATATTTATGTCGCAGCAGAAGGCGCTCGTCTCTCAGTCACAACCTGTATTTGCAATGGCTTCCTCATCCTCAACTACTACAGTGCCGCAGGCTGGTGTTCCTATACAAGCAGCAACAGCAGCTCCAACCAGCGTACCTGTAGCAGTTACTCCGGCACAGGCAGCCCAGCTGCAGCTTCATGCACATATGCAGCAAATGCAACAAGCACAAGCCAATGCAGCTGCACACGCCCAGGCACAGGCAGCAGCCCAGGCTCAAGCCCAAGCCATCCAAATGCAGCAGATTCAACAAATGCAGATGGCCGCTAGTTTAGGACTTGTGCAGCCAGGGCTTGCTTTGCAGCAGCAACAGCTCATGGCCCAACAACAGTTGATGGCACAGCAGCAGGCCGCTGCAGCACAGGGACTGCAACAGTTTATTCAACTACCAAATGGACAAGTGGTGCTGGCCAATCCAGGTGCTGCTGCCGCAGCAGCACATCCTCTTTTATTGCAGAGATTTGCCAGACCGATGTAAAAATTAATTGTGAATACCAATTATTATTTACTGCTTACAATCTAAAGATATTTCAAAACCTGCTTTCGGGCAATATTTGTCAATTTAATCAACTATTAGGCTAATTATAAAAATTATTATTGATTTTACTTGCTTCAAGCAAGGCTTGCTGTTACTGTTTTATCTATTTTCTGCTAGAGTCTTATTTTTCTTGACAGTTTTTTCATAACTTAATTGTCACAATGTCAGATCTATTTTTATCCAGACCAGCTGCCACTTGATCTGCTGGTGCACTTTCCTCCCTTGCTGGTTTAAGTCTACTGTTAATGATGAAGATTGAGTCGTTGGTTCTTTTGCCTGTTATCATGTCATTCTAATAACCAATCAATATAGTTTTTTTCTGACATTAGTCTTACTTTCAAGGATGGAAACAAAAACTAACTTATTGTTCACATATTCACAATGTTATCAAGGACGCACCTTCAACATCTAAGATTTTCATACTCTGTAAGAAAGTATCACATTGGTTCCAGGGCCAGAGTATAAAGTCTAGATACAGATTTAGGTTTATCATATAGTGCTCACAAATTAAATTGTATAGATGCCAATTGTTGGCCACCGTTGCTGCTTTCTACATTGACACGAGGAGTCACAGTGTTGGATGTCAATGACAATATGAGGCTGAAGTTTTGAACTCGAGTGTAATAATTGAGCAATGAACTCACTATCGTTTATTGAATTGACAATGATCATTTTGTTATACCACATCACTCCCAAAAACTTGCTTTGCAAAACTCTTGCAGGCGGGTGCCATGTTTAACATTTGGCCTCTATGCCAAGGTGTCATTCGAGAGGAATAATGAAAAATTACTACAATATACTTTTACCATAAATATTTTACCACAACAGCGACTACAATAACATACCATGAGTAACAATTTTTTTTAGCTTGATTATGATCTTAACATTTTGCCATGTAAGTTTCATTTAGGTATTTCTAGCTCTTATAAGAGCTTAGAAGAATTTGTAATACCCCTTTCAATTTCTGCCGAGATGATTGCAAATTTGAAGTTCTCCCCATAATAAGTGGAATCAAAAAATAATTGATCGAAAACTTGATTTAGGTGCCAAAAGCTCTTAAGACAGCAGACATTGTAGTATCCCCTAGTCAGCTGATACTATGAAACAATTGTTGTCTGTCTCATGTCTGTAGCCGGTCTTCACTAGCTTTGTTCGGTCCCCCACTGTCATTACGGGCATGTTAGAAATACCACATTAAAACAAGTTGTGGTACAGGCATGATTAAACTGAGTAGGGACATGGTAATATTACAAAACAATGGCTCAATCATGTTGGTACCACCACATTTTTGTGTACAAATGTCATCCATTGATGATACTTCGAAACATAACTGGATCAACATAACTGGATCAATAAAACAGCATTTGACTTGCATTTCATTTCTTCACTCTTGATATTTGTGAGGGTTTAAGGTAATGTGTAAACTGCACCGACACCCATCCTGATCGGTGTGTGTAAAGGAAAGCTCCTTTCAATGACATTTTAGAAAAATAGATTCCGACTTACTGAGATAAATAACTCGCACCTATAAAAACATTGTCAAGTGCACGAAAATAGCATGGGATTTGTATATCAGCCTCATAAACTAGAAAATTACAGCAGCTGCAAGTAACAGAATTAAGACATGATGAAATGTGTGACCAATAAGTAACAAACAGGTTTATAGCAAGAAATCTACTTAGAGACAAAACAGGCATCAGAGCTGCACAAACAAATAAGGTTGGCGTAAGATTATAACTCCTATCAATGTGTTGACCGATGCTAGATCTATGGTAAGCATGTAAACATCTTCAGTCAAGGATTTTTAAGTTTCCCAGTCAGTCGATATAGTCAGTATCACCTAGATTGTTACATTACTGGTACAACATCAAGACAGTCCCCTTCAGTGAGTCTGTAATTAGCTATTTGTGTAATTCCGTGATAATGTACCATAGCTCCAGCGATGACAAATATGTGAAAGATCTGATGGCTGTGAAACTGGTAAATAAAAAAATTGATACTATAATGTTAAAATTGGGCACACCAAGCTTTGCCTTTCTGAAACATGTTTACATACATGGTTCCATTTATACAGAAACTCTATAATATCTATGCGACCAGGGAGTTTAGGACCCAAACTCCCTGATGCGACTTGAATTTTCAAATCCGACAACATTTTAGATTTGTCTGTTCTTGCAAAATAAAATGTATCATAATAATAATCACAGTGCGTTGCTAGAATGTCTCTTTAAGATTTGAGCTGTAATTAAATTTCGAGCATTCTGCCAAAATTCCTGAGCTCGAAAACCTCTTGCTTGTATAAGCACTGCAAGGTCTTAATGCAATGCCTTGCAATTGCATTGCCATCAATACATTATACGTTTTTATTGCTCAAACAATTGTAGGGGAAATTGTTATTCTAGCATTACACATTACCGTCTTAAAACTACCTATGAAACCGGCCCATGAGATATGATCATAGAAAAGAAGCTTATGTTATTATGTGAGCATGTTCAATGTGAACAGATATTCAAGTAAAATGGTAAACACAAGCTATCCTACCACATTTGAATGTATTGATCTGTACCATGAGTACACTCACCCAAATATCAAACTTTCCAGGCCAGATTCTTTCAGGTATTCTCACAGCGTATATTACAGCACCAAATATATAACAAAACGCCATCAAGCAAAGCCACCCTAGTGATGCATTGTGTACCGCTTCATAGAATCCATCAGTGATTACAAAATGGAGCGCTGGTATTACACCACTCAACCCAAGGGCTATGAACATTCCTGTAAGAAAATCGATGTTTGTATGATGTAGTCATTTTCATCTAGATATGATAAATGACCAGAAGATAGTGCAATATTTAGAGGATAAAGGTCTTGCTGCACATCATAGATTCAAATAGAAGGAAAGAATATGGATAGTAAGAGTTCGGGAGGAGGATTTGGACACGATTTAGCTCGGCTCTCCAAACCAGATGCTGGTTCAATCTCAGTCATGTATATAAATGGGTTTCAATAGACAGTTTTCTGAGCTCTGATTTATGCCTCAATTCGGAGTTGTCCTCTCTCCAGTTTGGTACTTTTATCCCAAGCCACATAGGAAAAACGTGCTGAAAGAGGGTTTTCTTGAAAACCGATGATATTAGGATAAAATTGATTTTTGATACAGAATCCGCACCATTGAAAACCCTGTGAGACAGGGTTTCCAAATCATTGGAGGCTGCCAAATGGTCCGCAAAACTGGCAGAAATTGATATAATCGACTAACCAAATACCAAGAATATTTCCCAAACTATGTCCCTATCAGTTTTCAATGGTGCATATTCTGAATCAAAAATCCTTTTTATCCAACTATAAGCGGAATTCAAGATAACCCTCTTTTCAGCACGTTTTTCCTATGTGACGTGGGTTAAAAGTACCAAACTGGAGAGAGGACAACTCCGAATCAAGGCCTAAATCAGAGCTCAGAAAACTGTCTATTAGCTTGGGAACTGGAGAAGACTTGAGAGGACTGATTTCCCATATGAAGGTATACAGCTCATCAACCATCTTACACATTTTAGAAGTTAAAATTGTAACAGTAGAACTGAATAACCACACCTGAGATTTAGACATAAATATAACAGAAAGATAATTCTGCGTTTTCTTGTAACATGCATGTTATTCCTCCCAGAGAATATGTTCAATTTATATGGTACTTAAGCTGACTTTAGCACATTGAAACAAGGATAATTGCCAGTTAAGTTCCAGGCGGAAGCTCAGCGGAGTTATCATCAATAATGCCTAGCTAGTAGCTATCCAGGAGTTACCCATATAAAGTTATCTGAAGTTTTCATGTCTACACATCTTATTGCTTGAATCATCATCATCTTTGCTTCAAAACTATGTCTATGATAAAAACCATATAGGGACCACAAATAAGCATCAGTTATTTCACAGTGGTAGTAGTTAGATTGGACTTCAGATCACAATTGTTTACTCACTGTTAACATAGGCATAACCCTATGTAAGATTTTGGGTTTCCCATCCCAAAATCAGTCCACTAATAGTGGTATGATCCACAATTCAGATAAGCTACATCCCATCTATCAGGTCCAAAGTACAACATAACATGAAATTAATAAATACTGATTAGCTCAGTATCAACGTGAAAGGACTTCCCTAAATCATGAATCATCCATGGAATCCCTCTTTGTTGACAGGTTACAAAAAATTACACTAGTATCTTATGTGACACCAGATTTTCACATTTTACTTACCAGCCCTCACTGGTCGATATTTGGGGGTTTGGAATTTATCCATCAGAGAGAAGACAGTGCAGCAAGCTCCGAGGGTGAATATTAGGGCGAGGTAGCACACCTTAGGAACAAGGCGACAGTAAAAACAGTAGTATAGCCATGGTACAAACGATCCAACTGTCAATACTGATATACCGCAATAATCCAACCTAAAACACAATCAGATTCAATTTGCTCATTAACAGACTATCACGTTGTCAGAGACGTGTAAAGGTGTGAAATGTTGGAATATGATAAGGTATAGCAGCACTTCATAAAACAGTTTTCACTTCGGTAACACATTGGCAGCCGGTCTGAAGTCTTGGTCAATGTAATGGGGACTCAATCTATACCAAATGCTTACATCATAAGGTATGACAGTGTTAACTAGTCTCATCACTCCATACTAGGAACCATATGCACCATTGTAAACAAATATTTCACAGGCTTAAAACTCACTTATTAAAAAATTTGCCCACTGGACTTGAGTGGCAGCACACTGTATGGAATATCCATGAGAAACCTAAACAGATGATAGCTCCGAAGAAAAAAGCAGAGAAAACTGCCTTCTCCTCCCACTGAACTTCCTCTGAGGGACGAGATAAGAAATAGCCTGTGATTCCCAGAAACGCCATCATTCCTAAAAGTACAGCAATGTAAGGGCAGGTGAGACACTTATACAGCATCTATAATCAATGTCAAAATGTGCCCAATTGTTCCAACCAATAGGTTAATATTAGACTCCAAGGATATGATGGTGACCGATCACTTTCATCTATGGTGGTATGTGAATGTGTATGTGGTATGTGTATGTTCCATTGTTGGGGTAATACTTCATTTTAGAGTTCCATTAAAATTGACCCCCCAAATTCTCTGCTCGAATAACAAACTCTTCCCACAGTATAATCAAAAAGATTATCATCCAACAATATTCAATTTCAAATACTTTTAACTCAGTGTTGTTTTCTCCTCGAAAGTTTTGTCATAGCTGTGTGGCAATAGGGTTATATCAGAGACTAGATATATATCTATAGTCTCTGGTTATATCATAGACTTAATATATATTAAGTCTATGGGTTATATACACAGTACATGTTCTGGGGTAATATATACAGGCAGCTTACCAAGTAGATGTGACCAGATGTTCCCAGTTTCTGTGTGAATTCTGAAGACAGATTTGAAGCACTCAACAAAGGACCTCAATTCAGGCCTGTAACCAAAGTGTATAAACTCATTGTCTTTCATCCACTCAGGAAGGTTAGTGTGACTCACCAATCGCCAACCAGCTACATAAATCTAAAACCGGAGGGGAGAGATTTCATCTTAGAAGATGCTATAATCTCATTGACAATTAGTTTTACAATACAGTAGCTGTTGCCCTCCCTTACAGCTCTTTGCCTGATCAGATTGAGCCAATTCAATTTTGAGATTCTTTTGAAGCCAGACTATTCATATTGTCACCTGCCTGGTTTTTTTTTTCTTTAGGCCATTTCAATCCCGTCTTGTTCATTGAGCAGAAAATTCATATGGCTTCACCATACAACAAATGGTTTGAGAGCAAGAGATCATTCAGCTCTTTTTTCCCTCAGAGTGGAACAATCAAATGGCAGGGTCCACACTTTTTAAATGGGAGCCCCGGTGAGACGTTTCTAAGCACTACGAATATCAAGTGGGGTAGGAGACTTACTTTGTTAGCCACATCCTCAACAGCCTCCTCAACATTGTGGGCAGCTTCCTCTACTTTGTGTTGTACATCATGTGCTTTGTGTATAATTCTCTCACGCAGGGACTCCCGAGCTGTCACTGGAGTGTCATTAGAGCTTCCGATTGAGCTATGCTACAATAACAATGATAAATTCATTCAGAAAATTTATAAGACAACATTAAGAAAAAACCCTCTAGCAGTAAAATGTATCAATATGTTCGGCGCATTAGCAAAATAGCAGTAATAAATACCTGTGAATTAGAAGGCGGTCTTCTCCGTATATGTCCATTCCCGTTCATTAGACCTGCAGCCTCACTTTGCTCCGGCTCTACATCACTAAGCTCTGCAGGGCTGTCGACCATTTCATCATCTGCCTGATAACTAGTACCAGGTATTTCACCATCTGATATGTCTGCCATCTGTTAAAAAATTTAAAAAATCAGTGAGTGAACTAGAATAAAAAAGACCTCATAAGTGTAAATGGAGCTTTGAATGAGGTCGAGTACTAGATTGGCGTATAGTATTTTCCGAGCATAGCAAATTATATGGGCTGAGAAAGCCTAGTTGGGGTGTGGAGGAGTGCTGAGAGGGTCCAACACCTTGACATCAACAAGCTGAGTATGATCTGTTGCAGTTACTGTATTTTGTTTCGATTCACTTTCACACTATCTTACTATACCAACATAGAGAGTGTTAACTGAGTTTAAACAATAATGCACAATATCTGCCATCTTGATAAGCATTAAATGATAAAAAATATCAGCCAATCTCTATTACCTAAACAAGCTTACGGTGAAATCGATCATACTATCCTTCTATTTTTTCTTTTTTGCTCACATAATATGTAGCCCTATCCTTCAATGGATTTTGATGCTGCTCAATATACAACATTAATAAATTACTTCTCACTCTTAGATGAGGAGGCTACACGATACATTCTGCCTATTGACTCACTTGTGTGATCCCTCCTAGTGGTGGGGAACTCTTATGATGGAAGGCAGTCAGGTTTTAAATGCTCACTCTTTTACCGTACCCTGCAAGTAGAAAACAGCGTGTGATTTAACTCCTTTGGATAGTCTAAACTTGACATATTGGAATAGGAATGGGCTTGCTTGTCTCACTTATATAAGAAGTGCCAGAACCTTTTATTCAAGCATTTTGTGCTGAAATGACTTGTAAATGCAGTTGCACCGACATGCAGGCGGTACTATCAACAACAGCCACTCCGACCGCCACCTCAGAGGATTGAGACACAGCCAAAACTTGCATCACTTGGTCACTTGATCATGGTCAATTGCTATGCCTTAACGGTCAGCCTCAAACCCCCACAGTGGTCATGGAGCTCCTTCCAGCAAAAGATTGGGGGGTTGGGTTGGAAAGAGCAAATGAGGTTACTAGATCCCAGTCTTATCTATCTCATATTTTCCAACAGACTCATCGGCATCTGGAGTTACAAGCATGTATACTTTACCAACTTCCATATTATGGGGATGGTTGATAATGGCTATTTGCAAAGTATACGCTACATGTTTGTTATTCCAGATGGCTAAAAACCCACCGCCAGTGTTAAGAGTCAACTGTGATTCCAACATTAAGAAATAAAATGAAGTATTTTCATTCTCTAAACAGTGAAATATACCTTGCCTGCTGTTGACTGCTAGAAAATTCTGGAAGTGGGTGGCAGCATGGGCTCCTGGGACATACGTCCCTTTACTTTGCTACTGGACATTGGCAAAGTAAAGGGATGTTAGTCCCAGGGCCAGGGGCCCATGGGTGGCAGTCTGTGATTCAACATTCAACCAATCCAATGATCATGTTGTACTAACAAAACTTCTTACTGAGTAATCCTTGTTTCAACTAATACTAAATGATAATACTATAATAAGTTACATATAACCAAAGAGATAAACACTCATTGTTCTGACAGTGACTCAGTGGAGTGAGATTAATAAAGATTAAAGCTTATTTTATGATAATTACATAATAAATAAATGATAATTATCCTACCTATCTATGGCTAGTCCTACTATCTATAATAATATATTACTACCATTATTATTACTCCTGGTTGGGTGATGGTTACTGAGCTCTTTCAGAACCAAAATGAAACTTCACCATAATATAGGATATCTCCTGTACCACATGAGCAATCCAATAGTCACAGTAATTAATTGGTCTTTGTCATAGAAAGCTATGTAACCAAGGATTTCAAGAGATCTTGAAATCCTTGATGTAACTTTTCCACTTACTTTTCTAGTAAAAACAAGCTCCCATCAGCTATTAATTCACCCTCAACACTCCAAGAGAGAAGTCCTATGATTGGCCAGAGTTGTGTGTTTGTTTAGCCTAGTCCAATGGCATTATGGTTTGTCATAAACCAATTATATTTAACTATCTCAACTATTGCCCAATCAGATGAGAGGGTGTGGCTAAATATTTGTAGAACTTAGATTATACTTCCTGCTTTAAAAGCTGCATGTATAGTAAAATTTATGTCATAAGCTTTGATATAACTGTAACTGAAGCCAGCAGAAGACAAGTATTCCGCAGGGCAGAGTGTACTATCAAGTCAGACGAAACCACCCCATCTCACTAAAAAACGTTATTGCTGTACTTAAGGGCATACATCAAGTCATCACAGAGTTGTAATAAGGTGGGAAGCAAACATTTTTTGTTGAATTAATAAATTAAATAATAATCAATTCACTGACTGACTATTACTATCAATCAAGGAGTAAATGTTACTCCTTGATACTATGTGTGTGTATACTATTAGTCTCTTAATTAAAATTTCCACCTGTTATGTTTGCCTAACATCAATGTGTTCTGTAGCTGTTGCATCTAACCTTGTGCATTCATTGATGTCATTGTTGTCAGTGGTCATTTGAACCAAAGGAGCTTCCTTGTTTGAACCACAATCATCGTTGGATTTTGGATTTGAGTTTCCCTTAAACCAACATGCACATGCTCATGCAGAATGGTCCTGGACCTATGCACTTCATGCGACTCTGCAGCTTGTTTAGGTTGAATCTGCTGCTACTTGACTGTTTCGATTAGTCGTGATATCTGCAAAGATGCCAATCTTGTTAAGGAGCAGTCATAGCCCTTCTCGATAGCATAGGTTGCATTTATTGTAGTAATCAAGTTACAGGTTTCTGGTATTTGTTTTATGTGTTGACCTACAATAGATGGCTATTTTTATTCAACTTTTCTATTCCGTTTATTTACCACTGAGAACCTCTATGCTCATCAATAACCTGCGTGCATGATGTGGCTAGAATTTTCACATAACAACCTAGTTAATCTCTGCAAATATGACTTCTGATTTAATACTGGTAATCTTTAGATATATGTTGTTAGGTACTGTCAACTTTGCTTTGCATGCAAGCAATGAAGAGAGTTCATTGATACAAGTGACATGGTTAATTTACAGTGTTTTTATCTTGCAGGCTGCAAGTGTGTCGCTCATGCCATGTCTCAGTATCTGTGATATATCTTTTTGATTTCAGACCCAATTTGGGTTGGAGTCTGCTAATTGGTGCTGGGATATTACTATCACAGATCTTAATACTTATTATAGCCTTAGCCCTTTCATAGGATTGTGCACAATGACAATGATCAATTTTGTATCATGCAGCATTTCGTGACATATCCAATGTCAATTCCATTATTGTAGTTAATAGACTTAAAGATGAGGTATGTATCAGCCACATATTGAATTAACTGAACCAATCACCCACTGTAGGTCTCAAACTTTTACATAATGATGGTGGCGGAACTAGCGTTGATGCAATAATAGTACTTTTTTTAGGAGCATTTGCAAATAGACTAACATCACCGGTAATTGTTTATTTCAACTCTGTCTTATGCAGCCCTACATACACAATATTTCTTGTACCTGGTATATGATGGCTTTAGTGTCTATCAGTCTTTGCGTACGCGAATACTTACTATACAAGAGGATGAGCTTCAAAAGACATACAGCATAACCCATTATATATATATATATATGTGTAGGGGAATAAAAGCTGAACAGCATGCCTTAAAGCTGTTAAATCGGCCAGTAGCGAACAGTACACTCTCAGCATCTTTGCAGCAGAGAATGAATCTCATAGGTTCTTGAAGAACTCAGCTTATGTTCAATTATACACTCATCGCATATTTTGTACAAATTGAGACATTGAGAATGGTAATCTCATCGCTGTCTCTGTAGGGCATGTAGATGATGCTCTGATATAGCTGATGCTCTGTGGTAGCTTCCAGTCTGTAGACATTTTATGCATGTTGGTGACGGGTCAATATAACTATTCAAAGCTTTTATGTTGTGCAGGAAATTTCATCCAGACGCCAGCATGATCCCGCCTTTCTCTTTCAGTACAAAATTACCCGTTGCTGAGCAAAAAACGGTAGTGATCATACAGTATTTATACATTGTAGTAACTTAGAGAGACAACCATCTGCTTCTGAGAAGATAAAAGCTTTTGAAGATATGGCTGCTTTGCAAAAAGGTGTGGATATGCTGAAGGCCTCCTTGGAGAATGGAGAAGAAGAGAAGAAAAAGCATGTCTTTGTCGTGTTGGGGGCTTCGGTGAGTGTTGTTCTCACCGTATATTAGATTCCATTTTATTCCCTCATCTGTCCGGGAAATGGCTTATTTTGTGCACAGCCAACCTATAACTTTCAAAATTGGTCACAGTCATAGTGATAATTAATCTTCATTCTATTGTAAAAATTCCTTACCTGACCTTCAATTCTATTAAAACTCCACATAGCCCAACAAATATGCTTTGTCACAGAAGTTGATGTGATTTATGTTTTAGGGTGACTTGGCAAAAAAGAAGATATATCCAACACTATGGTAAGGATGAGATCAATCAATGACACACAAAGTATTTATATTAATATGTCATCCTCCTACATCAGTATTGCAAGTCAGAAATTCCTTGAGTGACTTTCTTTTCAGAGGTGACTGCGTTAGGAGCTAACCAGCGTCTGTATGAAAGTGCGCTAAATGGAAGTTAGCAACACAAGCCAAAGTTTTCTCTATCTATGATTTGTTTGTTTTCTGTAGGCGTTTGTATGCAGACAGCCTCCTTCCAGAAAACACTTTCTTTGTGGGATATGCCAGATCGAAGCTTACTATCGACAACATCAAGGAGAAATGTGCTCCCTACATCAAGGTGAGCTAACATTCTATCATCTGGTTCTATGTATGTACTGATATCCGCTATTGGTTAATTTCGTTCTTATCTCTTGACTTGACTTATGTTGCAGAACTCCTAGTGGAATATTGCGCCAGAATCGCCTTCTCCTTTCCCTTCCATCTTTCTCGATCTCTAGCCATCTCGCTAGCCTCCGCCCACGACTTGATGTTGTGTACCTTCATCTGTTTGAGCGCCGTTCTTCGCCAAGTCTGATTGGGTCGCCCTCTCCTTCGGGTGCCTTCAGGGGCCCATCCGAGACTGGTGTGAGGGAGAGATTCCTTCCTCCTTAGGCTGTGTCCTAGGTATCTCCATCTTCTAACTTCAATGTGCTGAGAGACTGGTTTCTGCTTGCTGCGTTCACATACTTCCAAGTTGGAAGTTTTGGACCACCAATATATTTTCAATATCCGACGGCAGCAGTTCATGTGAAATACCTCCAGTTTGTCCATATCCACTTTCGTCATTCGCCATGTTTCACATCCATATCCATCTTATCTATTATGAGTCTTTTAAACAGTTATTAATAAACCAGCATATCCTATCTAGGGTTAGCACCCTGTGTGTGGTGTTAGCCAGCTTGGGCTGTTAAAACCACAGGAAACACAAACTCAGAAATTTAGGGACATGCGAGCTCTTTGGGCACAGAATAACAGAGTTATAAAGGCCACTCATTTCAGAGGCCATTCATTTATGAAGGCCACTCATCATAAGAGATGATGAGGAACTCATTATCTGTAGAGGGTAGATTATGAATAATTTTTTTTTTTGCAAACTATGAGTAACAAAGGTTATCTATGTACGAACTGTTTTGTCATCTTGTTAGAGTGTGTCCCAATAAACTATGTTGCAAGTTATATATCTTGTTGCTAAAATCCTACTTCCTTGTTCAATATAGACCTAAATCTACTTAGCGATTAGTCTCTGCTTGAATGAAATGGTTTTGTAATCACTGTTGAATCTTCTAGATCAACATAAATTGAATATCATTGTGTCATAATGTTCACAATCCGCTGAAATTCATTCTTTCTGTCATATCATCACAGACTGATGAGTTGACACACATATATCGCCATCATTTTTTTTACTTCATATGTAATTACAACTATACTTTTTTTGTTTGACTATCAGGTGGCCGATTCAGAAAAGGATAAACTAGAGCAGTTTTGGAAGGTGAACTCATATGTAGCTGGCTCTTATGATAAAGAAACTGATTTTAAGAACCTTGACCTTCATCTGACCAGACTGTGTGCCAATGCCTGCCGACTTTTCTACCTGGCTCTGCCACCATCTGTCTACGAAACCGTCACATCTAACATTAAAGCTGCCTGCATGACAAAAATGTAATCCATTAAGTATTTAATATCTTTGCGGATAATATATCTCACCTGTAATAATGGTTGTTGAAAGCTATTTGTACCACCTGGCTGGCTACTTTATAGGGTCATAGATTTCCTTGACATCGACATTAATATCTCTTCTAGTGTATTGATCTCTTTATCATTGATGATTTTTAGACAACAACCTACTGTCTCTTCCTTTGCTTCATGCCATTATCAGGCTGCTGTACGTAACATGTATGTAGGGTAATACAATATTTGATTCTCTTTTGCTTTCACTTCTGTAGTGATGACATCTGGACACGGGTGATCATAGAGAAACCCTTTGGTAAAGATCTTGACTCATCAGAGAAACTGTCCAAGCATTTGTCAAAGCTTTTTACTGAAGACCAGCTCTATCGTATCGACCATTATCTGGGAAAGGAAATGGTGCAGAATCTTCTTTGTATGAGATTTGGTAAGGCAATAGCTTGACATAGCTGTCATTATCAGTCATATTTTGATTTCCTTTTTGCTTTGTTCCTTCTATTCTCACCTGCCTGTTTGTAATTATACCTTTGTTCATAATAAAAATGTCACATTTTCTATGCTAGCCACTTAATGTATCGATTCTGAAGCACAGTCCTATGCCCAGGGTGTTGCTTCATGTGGCTGCATAAAACTGATAACTGCATTATGACTACCTGTCTTTTAACATTTAGGCAACAGAATCTTTGGGCCGTCATGGAACAGAGACCATATTGCTGCAGTAGTGATTACATTCAAGGAGCCATTTGGTACCCAGGGTAGAGGTGGATACTTTGACGAGTTTGGTATTATCAGGTTAGTGGCTGAGATTAATTTGACACAACAAATTATTTTACTTCAGCCATCTAAGATTATCATGATATGCCTCGTCAAATAAGAATTTCTCAAACCTGCCAGTCATTCTGGTGTTGTTTTGATATAATTGTATTCACGTTTGGAGACTGACTGTGGCATTTAATGACCAATGCTGCAGTAGTTAAAGAGCTCTAACTCTGGTGGCTCAGTGGCATTACATTATGATAATGTAATGCCACTGAACCACCGGAGTTAGAGCTCTTTAACTAATGCTGCAGATATTCAATAACCAAAACACATAATTTTGGAAGCCAAAACCAACATTTAAAAGGACACAAGAGCCAAAACAGAAATCAACTGGTATCAAACTAGTAATTATAAAGTGAGATCCTTACTCTGCTGTGTATATCCACATTCCCGTAGGCTTGTATGTACTAGTCTATAATTCAACCACTTCCTTGTAGACCTGCTTAGCTTGCTCAGTATATGCAAATATCATACTATAGCGTCTGCATCATATTATGATGTAAACACTATATTTCTGTGATTGTCACTGAGGAAGTTGATGATTAGGGAGTGAGAGCATGCTTAGTCTCTGTTGCAAGTTCCTTGTAAAAAAGAATGTCATTGGAGCCGTTGCTGATTTAATTTGAATACTAAGCCTTAGACTAATACCTTCACTTTTTCTGTTCTTTGATAGGGATGTTATGCAGAACCACTTGCTCCAGATTATGTGTCTGACAGCAATGGAGAAACCAGTCACCATGAATGGTGAAGATATCAGAGATGAAAAAGTAGGCTCTACTCTCTTACTTCTAACCTTTCCTTTCCTTTCCTTTATAAACACTGACACTCAACAAACAACATTTGTTACTAAGAAGGTGCTAGCCTGTTTTGACATGCTCTGTTGATAGCTGCCCACTCCCCCCATACCATTGCTTCCACCAACAAAGCTTGACAGGCTTAGAGGGTGAATGTAAATTGTTGCAATACCGCAAACTTCAATAATGTATATGTTTGGCTTTTTACAAACTGCAAATTGACTAAAGTATACAATATTATCGACATATCATCATGTTTTTGTTTTATGGTGATACTAGTGAACTTTCTGTTGATGAGTTTTCAGGTCATCAACACTGTCTAGACAGTTTTTCTCATTTCTAGTTTTGATTGTCTCCTAAGATTGAGGTCCTAGGCTTAGTATCTCATAGAGGGGCATATCATTCTTATTGAAGTGGCAACATGCTGTTTTAGCGTAAGATTGTATTCTATCATGAAATCGAGAACAGGATATGGGTCCGTGATAGTGTTTGTTCATAGTTCATCATGAACAGTGACACAGTCGAAAGGAAGTTTGTCTGTGAAGTGACTGGTTGCTTACTTTCTGCCATCTGCCATAATGATGTATTCAGTTCTGGACCTAGCAATGGGTTGTTGGAGTTTTTGTAATGGCTTATTAAATAGTGAAATGGAGATAATCGAAATTATGTTAAAATAAAGCAGCTGATGAATGATAGGATAATTTACCACTTAAACTTTTCAATGTCTGTGTTTGAATGTAGCTGTGTCTAAGAACTGTACCAGCATCCTCTACAATGCCTCCTTCACCACTTTGTAAAATGAGGTCGATAGCAAACAAAGAGATTTGCTATTCTTGGTATTTTAGTAATATATTTAAGAGATAGGTTCAATGATCAAAAGCTGTGGTCGAGACTGGATACGTATCAATGTGATATCTGTCAATGTGACATGTAAGCAACAAATGTTAACTTGGAAGTTGTGTTTGTTAGACTCCAACAAGTTATCATGAATATCTGGCAGATTTAAATGTGAGGTGTGCTCTAACAATTAAGACAGAGACTAAGATAGTTACTTGTGCAAATATCCAACCCTAAAAAAAGACAGCTTGACACCTATATCAACTAAAATGATTTGTCAGCTCATGGTCAGAGGGAGGATAACTCACTTTTCCGTGTATAATGCTGCTGTTGTTAGTTTTTATGACTTCTCTGTTGCTATTGTAGCTATTGGCTTTCATTGGAATGTCATCTCGGTCAGTCATCGTTGTCTATCAGATAGAAATCCATATGGACCCTTTCTACTGAATTCGGAAGATTCATCCATCTGTATTTCCCATAGACCTACTAATAATAATTATTATTAGTAGGTCTATGGTATTTCCTCTTGCTTACCAGGAAATTTCATTTTCACCATTTCATGGCTATAACCTCATTCTTAATCTGTACGTTACTATGCCACTGGGGGCACCTCATTTTCGGAGAGGAAGATTTTATCTGGACTTCACTTCTGAACTCATCATTCTCAACAGGCTTACCAAACCTTATGTAACCTAACCATATTTGTTTGTCACCACTCGTAGCTCAGAAGGTTTCATCGTCGCATCCTGTAACTGATTTTCGAGCATATCTTTTCTATACATGGATAGTTGTTATAGAAGGAGTTTGTTTCATACACATTCATTTATTTATGAAATGTCTTTGTTGTTCTAACAGGTAAAAGTTTTGAAAGCAGTGAGGGCACTCAACATATCTGATGTGGTCCTAGGACAGTACGAGGGAGATCCTGACGGTACCACTGCAGATTCCAAAATTTCATATCTAGATGATCCAACTGTGCCTAAAGGTATAAATAATACACTACTTTACAAGGTCTCCATATAATAAAATGTCATATGTCCCTGTATTGCCAACCTAGTTCCCAAGGGATGCACTAAAGCATTTCAGCTTCTTGAATTAGAATTTGTAGCGGTTGTGGTCGTGAAAATACTATGTTCGATTTTTGGTGTGCCATTCCCCTTTTCATTCACTTCCGTTCTAGTTGAATCACTTTTGTAAAATCATACCGAGTAGTAGATGAATCATAAGCCTAACTTACATGTACTATCTTTACCTCTTTAAGGCTCCAAAACAGCAACATACGCTATGGCAGTTCTCAATGTGAATAATGAGAGATGGGATGGTGTACCATTCATCTTGAAGTGCGGTAAAGGTAGGTTATCAAATACATTATACATCTCAGATCTCATTAAAATATTTTGTTTGGTCTATAATACAAATAATTTAAAAGAAATCCATCATTTTTCACATCTCCATTTGTTGGCTTACAGTTGTTGCTTCTTGTCTCAATGAGCTTGAATTGAGTTGCTCACCCTCTTTATCACCTGAACCTGTATTGCAGCCACTAATGAGAGAAAGGCCGAGGTTAGGATTCAGTTTAAGGATGTCTCAGGTAATATATTCCCTGATAATCAGCTGAAGCGTAACGAGCTTGTACTCAGAGTACAGCCCGGGGAGGCTGTATATTGTAAGATGATGACTAAAGTACCTGGTATGGCTATAGGAGCAGAGGAGACCGAACTCGACCTTACATACAACGATAGATACCAGGTCTGTATTGGATAAATTGTTGATGTTGGTTCACATTGATTGGTTGTATCACACGCCACATGCATAAGAATTTCTGTGATAACTTGCTCTTGCTCATTGTAAGCAGGTCTGAACACACTCCAATTTGTTGTATAACATATTAGGATGTGAAGTCTTGGTTCTTGCTCTGCTGGTTCTGTCATCATGCGTTGCCTATAATCAATACCATTACAACTGGGAGTCCGCAAGGGGCTATAGTGACATACGGAATGAGACATACCTGAAATTTAGATTAATGCTGCCTGCGTATTTCACTTCTGCTGTCATAAACGGGAAAAATGTTTAGTTAAGAGTGACCAAAATTTTCAGTTTGTCTCCTAAGTAACTGTACTTATCTTATGCATTGAGTTGAGCTGAACTTGAGTTGTGAATGAAAATATCCGTCCTTCCGCATAGCTAGGAGAAGTGTAATTCACAGCTTTTGTCATGCAACTATTAATTGGATAAAAAAAAACATGGAACAGCTCTGACTAGTGATGACTGTATGTATCGTCTATTTACTCACATATATACTATCCTTCTACCTTGTTTTTCACCTTGACCTTCATACCATCCATCTCTTACCACAGGGGGTAAAGATGCCTGACGCCTATGAGCGACTCATACTCGATGTATTTGTTGGAAGTCAGATGCACTTTGTGAGAACAGATGAGCTGAGAGAGGCTTGGAGGATATTTACTCAGTTACTTCACACCATTGAGAGCCCAGGAGGCCCTGTCCCCATACCCTACATATATGGAAGGTATGTAAATTTATATCTCTTTCTTACATGCATTCAAGTTCAAGTTGTTATGAAAATAATTAAAGTTTAATGATTAATCCCTTCTCATTTCTCTTTCTTTTCCGTTTGTGTTGATTTCTTCTTTTTTAAACTACAGCCGAGGACCAAAGGAGGCAGACGATTTAGCTAGGAAGAGAGGTTTGTCTTACACTGGATCCTACAAATGGAAAGCTTCTAACAAGCTGTAAACACACAGAACTATTCTGGAGTTATATTTTCTCTGTCTGCACAGCACACTATAGTATACATGATCAGGAGACTATACTTTGTGATTTGATTCAGTTGTTACAATGTCTGATTAGAACCTACCAAACCTATTAGATTTATTAGTGGCACCAAATGTTTATAAAGATAATATTTTCTCATATGAAACACCTACTCTTTCTTATAGCTCATATTCTGAATTTACTGATACAATTTTAGCTCAATGAAAATTTTCTCCTGAAGCGTTCCGTTTTCCAATGTCTGCTTAATATATTTCCTTGTATCTATGCCAAATTTCTGACAGATATCTTTTACTAGAGAACCTAGTAGATTAGTCAAATCAATATCTCGGGGTGTCCCTCAACTAACCTATATCCTTTGCGATAAGGCTTCTATCAGGGTGTGTTAAAACCTTCCATCACAGAGCAAGTAGAGAATTGTGAATCTAGAGTTTGTACAACAGTAGAGAAGATGATATTTTTTCACGTCATATATACTTTGATGAACGATATATTGTTTGCTGATCAAATCTGAACTTAGGTAGTAATGAGTTGAAACAAAATGAGAGAAAAATAAAATATTTTTGTGAAAGCTAAAGGAAAATATATTTTAATATGATAATTGGCGTATAATACTTTTCAGCAGGTTTACTTTATAGTTTGGCAGGCTCTGTTGCTAAAGCTTTATATATTGAAATCCAAAACTTGAACTCCGCTAAGGCATCAGAGGTTACATTGTCAACTGTATAATAAGGGCTTAAAATTATTGTTCTTCGTATGAGGATAATTATAAGCATGAGTAAATTATCCATACTGGCACTAACAGTGGAACATGTCAAAGAGTAAAAGTCTCAGGCTTCTCTAAAGAGATTGTCTCACGCAGAGGTTGTTGTGATGAACATAATTATAAGTCTTATGCAGCTGTGATTGGTACACCGGGCTCTCTTGGCAACTCTAAGTTAATACTTTCCATATCGTCCTCATCCTCTTCAGGGTTGAAGACTTCGTCAGCTCCGGCGTGTCCAAACATCTCGTTGGTAGAAGCTTCTGAGCCCTCCGAGTCTGCAGACGCTGCATCACTCGGACTATTCGAATGCTCAGCTTTGGCATCCTTTGATTCAGAAGAGGCTGATCTCTCCATACCCTCCCTTTCCCCTTTAGATTCATCTTCATCAGACTCCATAGCTGGCATAGTCGCACTCTCTGCAGCTGACTGGATGTCTGCCAATGAGGACAGTGTGTCCTGAATGACCTTTTGGCTTATGTTAGTGTTGTGCACTTCCATGTCCTGTTGCTCGTGTTTGACAGTGGTAGAACTGGTAAACTGACTCTGCTGTGCTCGCCTCTCTCTAGAGCGGGCGGCCTTTGATTGGACCACCACACCGACCTCATGACTGGCTACTTTTGAGCTGATCTCATTTCTATCGGTGAAATGGTGAACCTCTTTGAGATGGTTAGTGACGCCACGGCGATACTTGAAAAACCTGTTACACACCAGGCAAGAGAACTGTTTGACCTCGCTGTGTGACCTCATGTGATCTGCCATCTTCTCTTTAGTTGGGAAACATCGGCCACATCTCTCACAAGGAGGTACTACCTTCCTGGTGTTTGACGGAGGAGACTGGCGTGTGGGCGGTGGTGCAATCGTAGGTAATACAGCTTCTGCTGCTGTGAAGCTAGGGAAGAACGGAGGGTTAACAGGAGGGATAGGACAGCTAAAGAATGGTTGTTCATGCGGCAAGACTGGTGGAAACCATTCGGTTGTTTTTTTCATCTTAGTCCCGATCTGAATGGGTTTCAAGCCAATTGACCTATCACTTCCTCCTTCATCTGAATCCTCTTGGGTAGGCTCAATATTTTGCATATCCCGAACCTCAGGCAGTCCACGTACGAGTTTGTGTGGTGTTCCTTTTCTGGTTCGTTTGGATGGAGGCGGAGTTATCTCCTCATAGTCAGTGGCAACGCTGACATTGACTGGCATGTTAGAGGTCGGGCCACATTGCAGCAATGGTGGAGGTTGACGACTTGTGTTCTGTTCGCCTGAGGAGTATAACCAGGCTGAGCCACCATCATGATCAAGTTTATGGTCTTCCGGTTCTGACTTGGGGGCTGGCAGTATTACAGATGATCCAGGTAACGTAAGGTCATCATTCAACTTTAATGTAGGGCAATATATTCTCCTGTACTGAGTGCAAACATGTTCTAGTTGCTTTAAACCTTCCTGAAATATAGTTCAAACTTCTAGAAACTCAAATTGAATGTAACATATCAAAAGAAAACTTTGTCGTCACTTTCTGTTCATGGATCGACCTTGTTATTAATAAGATTCGATCTACTATGATATTAGCCTGTCGTGACAAGCTTTGTTTGGTGAACAAAGCTTGTCACGACAGGCTACCATGATATAAGCAGCAAGGAGCTACAGAACATTTCTCATTGTATGCATAACACTGTAATAATTTTTTTATATAAAGTTTTAACACCAAGAAGCTCTCAACTTACAGTGTCAACAAGCACCAGTTTCTGAAGATTTTCCTCCACTTTCTCAATGCCATGCATGACAATTAAATGCTCTCTGCAAGCTTTACGTGATTTGTAGGTTTTAAGGCAATGAGAGCATGTAAACGGCCTGACAGGGGAATGGCATATCAAGTGCTCCATGCAGTGTGATTTGGAACCTGCTATCTTGTCACACAAAACACACTGATACCTTGTATGGCGCTCTTTAACTCTAAAAAAGTCACGGTCATCATAAGGTGAGTCGAATAAGCAAATAGTTGTTGCGTTAATGATAGTGAGAAGTAAAATACATTCTTACAATTTTTTTAGTTATAATAAATTAATCAAAGGGAGTTATGCTCTTTTAAACACGGAGAAGACAACTAACTATTAATAATATCATGAGCCTGAGATGTAATGTCTGTGCTCACTTATTGCTCTATTAACCCCTTCCATCACTATAAGAATATTGTATAGGTACAAACTTTTTCGTTGGTGTCGCAATCAATGTTTCACTGGTTTGTTCTGGAGAAGATTGACTTTTGGTTTGAGCAGGTAAAGGTGGAGGTTGAGGTACAACAGGTATAGACTCCTTGTTGGGTTGGGGTCTAGCAATAAGGAGTGGTGGAGGCGGATGTATATTCTCAGGCATATCTATTCCACGACTTTCATACTCCATTAAATCAATCATAGATGGTCCCATGTTGTTCTGCATTATATGACTTTGATCCATATAATGACCATTAGGATATCGGCTGGATTCTAAATCATTGTTATAGCGTCTTGAGCTCTGTATGAAATCCAGGTAATAATCCTTCATGGCTCCTCTTATTGCCACAGCTCTTATAATCATATCGACATCTGCTAGGCAGCAGGTACATATGCCTTCAGATTCATCCAAAGTTGATATATCCACCTCTAGAGCGAGTGCAAGCTTTGATAGAAGTTTTCCAGGTTTTATCTGGCATGTTCTCACTCCTGTTCTTGGGCAGAAATTACAAGCTGATATTGACCATATGAGTTTTACCGTTGACGGGGGCATATCTCTACAATGAATATGAAATTTCTAAATAAAATTGAACAATGATGTGTGCAGGCTTACGCATGGGCTTCTAGGTTCTGAGCCGGAGACTTTTGATTCTGAACAGTAGCAGACCAAACCGATTATCACACATAACGTCTAATGAAAATATGTCTATGTTCAACCTTGAACTGGTGGGACATAAAAGGGCTCAAAATGCAATGAACTATCCTGGAATGCCTTCTATAATGTAGTTGGGAATGGTATAGCAAATTTTGGGGATTTTGTTTTAGGACTTTTCTAGTTGTCTATTTTTTTTATCTCCATCAAAAAGATGTTGAGTGAATCTCAGCAGCTACATGATCAAACATGGGACCCGTAACATTGTTCAACCCAGGTCTTAATTCAAAGCAACCTATCCAAAATCCAAGATAGGAGTAGATTCATGTCTGCCATTGACTTTGTTGTGCAAACTCAATTGGAGAAGCTCGAGCTTATCAGAGAAAGAGGATGTCGCATGATGGTTACTTCTGTGTGCCCAGCTTATCTATCGCACCACTAATGGTGAGATGGCACAAACCCATCTGCTACTTGAAATTTGACAAGTCCTTGATGCTTAGACTTCTCTGTCTTGTGCTCACAACCAGTGTTTTCCACAGCATGCATTGAGAGGTGATGTCAGCTGACAAGACACTTATGTTGTACTGTTTTTAGATATGAGGTATAAATACTTACATGAGAAACATGAGACCCTAACAGTAACGACCAGTAACAGATGGTAAAAGAGCCTAAAAAAGCTAGATAATCATCCATATATTTCCTTTATAACATTACTGGCCTTTAATCTGACTAAATCTGTACCATGTCTGAACTGACTGGGAAATGCTTGTCACTAACCTTTAACTGATGTGTAGCTTGGTGTGCGTCTAAATGAGTTCTGCTCTGTCGAACATTATGTGCCTGTGCGCCTCTATCATTGACGCCTCTAACGTCACATGGTAGGTCGTCGATTGTTAGTTCACAAAGTCAATAAGGGGTCATTCCTGTGGCTACACTGTTGGCCAAATAATGTGCTCGTGATATAGTTATAGTCTTATCTATGTTGTCATAGTAAACACTGTAGCCTAAAGCAGCGGTGCCTCCCAGGGTCTACCGCAGTGTTCCCCAGTTATCAGCAACAGAAATTAGTCAAACCACAATTACATACACAGCCAGGCGACCAGTGCGTTTACAATTACAGGCGGTTAAATTTTATAAACTGAAAGTTGTCTTTGGGAAGGTCTACGAATGACGTACCCTCAAATCATTTCTTTGAAAAAATGCCTTGATTCAAAAGCTATGAAAACCTTCGATCAAGCAGCTCTTGGTTGGTGTGACAATAACCTGAAAACACATTGGTCAGTATAGCAGTTAGGCACCTGTCATCGCCTGAGACATATAACCATTTCTCGACTTTATTTACGCAAGAATCCTAGATTGTTACTGCGTTAAAGTGAATTAAGAAAATTGTGTTTTAACATTCAGTGAATTGTATTATTTTATGACATTGTGTAGGTCATCGCATCTCAAACTAAGGTATAACCGTATTTTTAAAACCTGTTTTTCTTTCCTTATATATATCTTATTCACAATTCAGAAAATTTTATATAATGCAGGTATTATGTAGATCACATAGCACCATATTTTGTACTAAAAAAAATAAATATCCGACAACTATCAGCACCAAATTCTTTTATTCCAGTCATTGTTGGTTACGCCCAACCATCATCGTATAGCCTGAATGGATAATCTGAAGCTAAAGCTCCTGCTGTGATCTTAACCCATATGAAGCTCATGGCAGGTGATTGAGAATAAGGAGCCAGAAATAAGGGGAGGGTCAAGTCCCATGGGAAAGTGCAGCATGTGGTTTATGAAAATGATTGCATTATCAGACTAAACCCTGTCAACAACACAAGTTCTTTATTTGCGGTCGCTCAATAGATGCTTTTTAGTTTACTTGGACAGACATTGCCGCCACTGATGCATTTATCCTGATGGGAAATAGATCATGAGTCCTTTCCAATGGATTGCATCACAGGAGGACAGGCTGATCATGGAATCGCATCTCTTCCCAGGATTTCTATATACATGACCTCTATACTTTCGAAATAAGCGATTATTTCTCTTGCAGTTAATGTAAGAGGCAGTCAAAAATAATCAATCCTCAACATTATATCAAAATTGTTCATTTATTACAATTACTTAGATTTTGAAAATAGTTATACTGTTAATATTATGGTCGGGTTGTTAATTCTACTTAAACAACTTTCAATAAAGATGAGCATTCTTAGCCTAAGTGTAAAACAGAAACAGAAAGCTTCAGCTATTTTTCCAGACCAAGACTGCATATTGTATATCAGTGAACAAGTGAACAATACAAGAGTTTCGTTCACAAATTTCTCTGCTGAATTCCTTCTAGCGGTATTTTATGCTGAGCTCTGCTGGATTTTTTCTTCAAATTTGCTCCTCATTGTAATAGTTGATCCACCTACATAGTTTGTAAGTCTAGCTGTTTTTGTGTGAGAAAGATTTGACAGGAGGAAATCTGACCCAGACAAGGGATGAAGAGCCTCCGGCATTGTAACTTCTTCAATCTTGCACTTATTTATTCTGTCATAAGGGATCGGCTCCGGATCAGCATGTCATTTCTATACTAATGTTAGGAGCAGTTCCGCTTCAGCCAGCCCCACTAACTGGGAAGTGGATAAGGGAGAGGTGCAGCACAGAAACAGAGGGTAAGATAATGGCAGGTTACATGGGTATTATGTGATATACGCAGATTTAAACTACATTTTACCTCTGATAGGTAATTGCCACTGTTATCTCAGCCTCATTGTTTATATTGACCGTCTTAAAAAAAACATCTTCCCTTCAATCTATAACATGGAGTTATCGACATGATTGGGCGACGGGATCATATTGCCTTGATACTGGTTTGTAATATTGAAAATATGATACACTACTGACGGCACTCACATCTAAAATATTTGCACTATCAGAAAAAGTTCATCAAGTCCCACGATGATTTCTGTGTTCAACCTCTACTTGTTATATATTGAGCTGCTCTTGCTGCAAAACCTATCTATAAAACATGTACTACAATCATCTAAAGCCAAATATTAGTTTACCTCGACCCCTCTCTCTCTCCCCAAACCCACTCATGGATGCAAAATGTTTTTCTCTCTGTTTAATGCTGGAGATAATTTTAGGGAAAATTTGATGGCGCTTCACGCCTTTGTTACCTTATGGAAAATGGGCCCCATGGACTCGCTCCAAGGTTATGCAAATCTTCTCAAATCATTATATTGAATGAAGCATTACAAGAGCTTGGTAACGGTAACAGAGGTATGCACCCAGTCTGATTACAATGGGTGGGGTAATATAATTATGTTAAAAAAATCCTTGATAAATGTGATGAAGTGGAGTAGAG
The DNA here is from genome assembly GCA_914767715.1 of Membranipora membranacea. Classification (NCBI taxonomy): domain Eukaryota; kingdom Metazoa; phylum Bryozoa; class Gymnolaemata; order Cheilostomatida; family Membraniporidae; genus Membranipora; species Membranipora membranacea. The sequence goes on along the minus strand of OU612065.1, from coordinate 12,226,983 downwards.
CTTATAATGATTTTGTCAGATGGCACTTGAATTCAACAATGATGTGTAGAAAGGCCACCACATTATTTTACCTTGGACTTAGACGAAAGTTTCAGCAAAAACTGAAGTATCATGAAAGGGTATTGGAAAATTGAAGTTATATTCCGGGAAGCAAAAACAGTTGGTAGCATCGAGCTTGACAATTTGCAAATCCAAGAAGCCTTGAACCGACAAACATTATTCAGTTTAATGAGGATATAAAAGGTTTCGGGAGTGTCAGCCAGTTAGACAACTCATCGCCTTGATGTCAATTTACTGCAAAATAGGTCAGGAATTTAACATATTATTAGCCGTTTTGTAGCCTCACTACCCTGCACTTTGAACGTCATGACAATGATGAAAATCTTGTTAACAGATCAGGCGTTTATAAATTTGCCCCTCAATCATCAACAATAACGCTTAAAGTGAAATAAGGGTGCCTGCATGTCGCTGTACTACATCAAACCATTATTCTCATTCATCAGAAAAATATTTCAGTAAGTAAGTACATGATCTGCTGGATTCCCCGCTCGTCTGATGCCTGATTAGGAAAAGAATAACTGGCATTAGATAAATTATTATATAGATATAAGCTTGCTTTTTACCCTCTGATAGCACTGATCAAAAACTCTGTATTGCGTAAGCTATGCCAAGACTGTATCAGTGAAAATATACAAAGATGTACCCTAACTAAACATGGGATCAGTGATGAGGAGCAGTGATTATGTTAATATAGACTGTAATCACTGTGAACCCGCTGACTTCTAGGATTTTTCCTGTCAAGCTGCCAACAGTGGGTCAAATACTTGATTCAGGATAATGCCAAAGTGAGCAAAATCATGTGGGAAATCTTAGTGACTGTTAATGGGCGTCACAACGCACCCCCCAACTTATGTTAATGAGGAGTTTAAACCTAGATCTCCTCTGGCAAGCACAATAGGCATTTAGTGTTTGACAGTGGAAACCACAGCGGGTTCAGGAGAAATCAGTCAGCGAAAGATTGTTTGTTGAGATAACAAGGTCATCCGTTGTTCTAATTCTGGTATCATATGATAGTAACAATGATTCATTGGCTGCCTGATGATGATAACAACTTTCCCTGACGGCATACGCTGGCGAAACAAGCGGGTTTTCCTCATGATGAAATCTGGTGTTGCAACGATTCATCATTTCCAAGCAATAGGAGCAGCAGAAAACCAAGGGCAAAACAAAAAAACAGCAAAAAACTACATGTTAGGCAAACAGGATCCTGAGTATAGCAAACTTGTTGTGGGATGTTGAGAAAGGCGTTAATTTACTCTTACACAGCTGCCTGAATTGAATAATCGCTGTTAGCAAAAAGTCTGGATGTGCTTGAAGCAGCCAAAATCACATTAATGGTATGGCACTACAGACACATCGCCTCAATTGTGTTTATACAGTTGGTTAAATCAGGCACATTTAGGAAACGCATGTACCACATAATTTTGCGGATGGTCGCTAGGAGGCGGTGAGATTCTTTGTGCTAGACTCTTGTGAACCAGGTTACCTTCCTGTGTGACGCTCTATCTTTTATTATAATGATATCCCATCCTATTTATCATGATCGATCATTATACATTCATGAGGCTGATATATGCTTTACTTATCAGGGGCTCGGCTATGAAACTCAACAAAGAACCTTGTAAGCTGTTCTGCATCGCTGGTCATGACAGGCTCTTGGAATCAAGGGAAGTAATATTTAATTTTTTCTATCTGTCTGCATGTATTTCAAGTGATATTGAATAACCATCAAACAAGGTCTTGCCATAAACTGTGTATGCTGCTGGGTGTAATTTTAGATTGATGACGATGACCTACTCTAATGTCTGTAACATCAATCATGTGATTTGTGAACGCTGTCAATCTTTGAGACTTGATAGCTGCCAGTAAAACAGACATAACCGCTGCTTACACTGACCTGATTTGCTATAAAATGAGGAGCCATGAGCGAGCTCTGAGCGATGCGCACAGATACAAGCGCGTCACAGAACAGAACAAAACAGAACTCTTCAATCAGTTTTAAAACCTACCATGAGAAGTGTACCGATCAAAAGCTTATGGCTGGTGGTCTGAGGGTTAATTGCATACCACACCTCACTACTAATGATCAACCCTTTTCATGGATTATGAGCAAGCTAAAAGCCGAACGTCCAAACTCTTATGGAATCCTGGGTATCCAAATAAAAGCTAGTTTTAATGAGTCCACCATAGCGCATAGATGAATCAGCACATCATACCACATGGCTCTAAAATAAATCAGCAGTCGATTGACATAACTGACATAGCTGACACACACGCTAATGTTTTTGTTAAAAATACTACAGAACTCGCCGAAATAATGGGTCTTTCCTAAAGATAAGAGTAAATCTGATGAGATAAAAAATGCTTTGGCTATGTTAGAAGACCACAAATTCTAGAGAATACTCATTCAACTCAAGATTGACCTAAATGGCCTTCAATTCAACCAAGATTTAACAGACTGAACGAAAAGTGTGTTGAGTCTTCCGTGTGATAAAGATGAACAGTATGTACACGACACAATGCAGAATGATGATTTCAATTCAGCCTTACCCTGATGCAGCCACCTATTTATTTTTGAGATCATGAGTTGGACGGTTGATCTTGTACTGACCCTCTCCTATGACATGCATTATATCTGTGGTCAATCATTCTGTCTTTTTTTCAGGATGAGTGAGGAATTTTGAGTCCATAATCAAACCACTATCACCTCTGATTCAAACCCTCAATTTTTCTGTCAGTAACTTAGGCATTTTCGTTCCTCAATCATGATTGTGGTGAACATCTCTGGCAGGTATCATTTATCCCAGTTCAGAAAAATATCAGCTGCCCTGAACAGTCATTTGTGTGACTATAAGAAGACAACTCAAAGATGTATCGGGTTGTAAACATTACTACACCAGATTACACCTCATGGTCAGACTAGTGAATTACCAGCTTAAGTTTTGATTCAGGCTAAGTAATAGCACTACAAAAAAGCAGTGACAGCCGGAAGAAGAAGTTGAAAAATAAGATGTGAATGAGATTTACAGGCAGCACCTGTCTTCAAGATTCAACCATTTTCGATGCTGATACTTCCATTTTTGTTTTTTTTAAATAAGGTAAAGCTACGCAGTCAATCAGCGTTTTTGTGGTTATGAAAGCACAACTTCCATTCTTGTATTTACTTATCTTTTATGCCCAAGCCAGTTGCCTGAAGTAAAAATGATGAGGCAAATTCGTAGGAAATATTGCAGGCAAGTTCCATACCAGATTTAGCAGAATAATACCATGCCAGTACAATGTGCAGGCTAAAATAATCCCTGCTTCGAGAACCAACATCTCTTACTATGCTCTACATAGCATAAATATCTTGGTTTCAACAGTTTCTTACATTCATGATGAAAAAGTCAATGGCTGTTTGAATTTCTACCTCCCAGCATACAATTACAATACTAAAATCCAGCTCCAGTACAGTAACATCGAACTTAGGGAGATGGAAAGGGTAAGGTAAGCTCCAAGTGTAGGTTGATATTCTGTAGGACGCTGAATTATGCTGAGGCACACCTCAACTAGTGGCTCAAAAAAATCAATTTTTGAGACATGAGCTGACAGGTTGAATGAGACTTTTTTTCTACAACCAACCATAGGTGGGGGGGGGGGGAGTGAAAAAACTCATAACGATATAGCAGCTGTGTTAGGTACATCCTACTTTCAGGATAATTACAGCCTTTCTTCTTTCGAAAATCCTTCTCAAAAGCCCCAATGCCATCAGTGAATGCTAATTTTTAAAATCTGTGAGAAAAAAACTGTGATGATATTTATTAGTCTCATCGCATTTGCCAAAAAACAAATGATCGAATACAAAGAACAAGTTTTCCAGACAGTGGTGTTTGAGTGATAGTAATCCGCATTAATATTTTTATAACTTACGGTAGTTTTATGAACAATATTTTACCATTTTTTCCATTGGATAATATTAATAATCATGATTGTTCATGTAATAATACCCAAAAATTAGATAATATTTACTCCTCTATAAATCATACTATCCCACATCAACATTGTCAACAGCTGAATATGTGTTAGATCAGGACATATCACTATTGAAAGTTTTTGTAATAACAGTCGGCTAAATTTTTTTTATCAAACACTGAAAAATGTTACATGTGGTATCACATTATGTTTTTTCCCGAAATTGTCCGTTTATAATCATGTAATAATGTATTTTGTTTGTTAACATGATAGCCAGCCAACTGGAAAAATTGTCCTCTACTTTTATCAAAGTGTTTTATGTTTATTGGTTTGGTCGTAATGAGTTTGTCTCAGGAGTTATACCCTCTTATCAATTAAGAACATAACTACCTCATTAATTTATTCTATTCATATAATAGAAATGTAATGCCCGCCAGCTGCCCCTCAATCTGGTGAAGGGGCTGAGGAACCACCACGACGGTGCACTTAGCTTAAGCACTAAGCTTACAACCAATGAGTACAAGGTATCTGCTTCAGCAATTACAATTAATGGCCGGTAATCAACAAAACCGGTCTATTTGGGTGTGTTGTCATACAAAACCGAAATGGGATTCTATTTATTAGAACCAATTACCCCACAATGCATTTCCCAAAAGAGACACAAGAAGAACAATAAAGAAAACAACAAATATTTTGCTATGCAATTGTACTAAACATTACTCTTGTGAAATAACTGTGCCAACTGGTCAGCCTGTGGAAAACTGCCTTCTAGCAGGCCTTCAGGCACAAACTGAGCTGGTAAGGGTTTCGGGTGTTTTTTGCAGAACGCCCACCCTCAGCCTCCCACCCCGTCATGTGTATTGTTTTGTTTTTTATACACATGAAAATAATATGGATATTTAGCAATGTAAGGTTTAAATCTAGGCTTTACACAATATACCACGGTTGTAAATTACGAAGAACATAACATCACCATTCAATTGCTTCACAATAATTATACCCTTAATGTGGGGGGGGGGTCTAGTCAGCAGTAAAGTACACAACAACTGTTTTACTGATGGTGATACATATTGCTCATAAAGCATGTTAAATGTAGTATTTTTACATCTTACATGCAACTTCAGAATGTGAATTTCAGAGAAATCATAGCCCAACTTGTAAATTATCAACCATACCATACTAACATTGTGATGTGATCTCATTTCTGAACAGACTTCAAATCGATTTTGATATAGCACAGCTGTAGATATAGATAAATGATAATAGTATAAACAATTTGAAACTGAATAGGTCGAGTCTCTAAGGTATAGTTAAAATATAAAACGGTCAATGTGTAGTGAGTATATCTGAAAACTGATAAAAGACGAAAGAATGAATGAATCCTCAAACAAAGGCAGATTGTTTTTATAAAAGGATCTGAATAATAAATTGGTATACAATATTTGATCGATACTAAGTGCAATAATATGATCAAGTTTATTGATGGAAACAAAATAAAAACTGGCTGCTCATTTAAAAATCATCAACAAGTAAACCAACTACATAAAACACATCACATCATAAAAACAAACTATACCAGAAATTTAGATAAGTCGTTAAAATTTTTTCAGTAAATTGGCACCACAGTGACCACAACCTATAAAAAGAGATCACATTGCTGCAACTGCTAGAGCTAGAATATTTTCCCAGAGTAAAAGTAATCTCTTTCATTTCCATAATTAATCAGTGAGTTGTCTGTAACTCCTTGGCTAGACGCGCTGTAGACATAATAGGCTACGATAACAAAATGAACCAGTCATATCGTAACCTATCGTATCCATTGGGTTGACCCTTATGGGTTACACTCACGACCAATTATTATGATACAAAACTTTGGGTAATGCCATCTTATTCTGACCATCTAACTCCTTGTCCTAACCTGACAGCCCCTTAACAAGAAAGTATCAAGGAGAATCTTAAAGCTTAGTAATGGAAATATTTGGGAGTTGTCTTACTCAAAATACAAACTTTGTTTCCTGTTTATGGAATTCTGGGAAGGTTGTTGTTAGAAAATTTTCAGAAACTAGATCTCGGCTGAGCACGGATTCTTCTGAGGGTTATGTGAGTTCAGTGAGCACATATTGTTTGTTCAAATCTTTACATGCTAAAGCTCTTTTGTACAATTATGGGTATATCTGAGGCGTAGACTTATTGGTATATCCTAATACTGTGAATACTACATGATTATTATTAGAAAAAAACAGGGAGTAGTTTTTCCAGTGAGTAAAAAAAAGCATAGGACTGCCGCAGTTCCCGATTTTGGGCCCAAAATCAGGAACTGCGGCAGTCCTATGAAAAAAAGTTTCTTACAGTTAGAGTTACTACGTCTACAGTGAGTGAGTGTGAGTGTATTAGCATCAACCTTTGTCAACTGAGAAGGTTTGTTAGTATGATGATGACAAATGATTATCAGTATGTTTGATCATCACCATATATGGCTCGGCCCCTGGGACTTGTAAGCAAGGAGTAAAAGTAAAAGTTTACTCCTTGTTGTAAGCATGTATTTAGAAATGGTGTATGAATGGTAGGTCTTAAATGACACAGCAACTGAACAGCACCCTCCCATCTACATATAATGTACATAAATAATGCATAATAATTTACGCCTAAGAATAAATAAGTATATGGATTGACCTACCCAGTCTTATTTAGCGAGAACAAGGAGTTACCCGAGGTGAGAGCAAGGAGTAACTCCTCGGTGGTAGGTAGAGGAGGGATATTCCTAGCCAGTAGATCTGCTCTACACTTTACTATGATATGTCAGTCAACTGTAATGATCTAGTAGGAAGGTAGTCTTCATGGGCCCCTGGGACTTACATGTATTTACTTTGCCAATGTCCACTATCAACCACCCAAAAAACACCAAACAGGGTAAGACACAAAAATGTTTTTTTTTACAACCTACCTTGAAATCTCTCTCACTAACTCAGCCCTCCTTCCTCTTTCATATGCTTCAGGTTTGAAGTTTCTAGCACAAACAGCTGACTTTATGGACCAGAGAAAAAAATTGTTCAAAAAATCTGAGTAGGCTGAAATGGCTGCATGAGTGATGACATCCCCACATGATAATTGTATTTTTTTTTTATTTCACTAAATTGGTTCTTTTTACACTCATACGGTAGTCTTGTCCACTATTATATAACAATTTATTGGATGTTCAGTCGAATGAATGAGAGTGAGGGTTGTTTCCCCAAGACCGCTGAGGTTGTCTGCTTTTACTTAGACCTTCCTTGGTCTCCTGCAGATTCTGGCCTTAACTGTTTTTAATCTTGTAAGTTTTGATTGAAGCATGAAACATAAAACACATATTCTTGTCTAATGATGCCCAAATTTGAGAAATCAGTAAATAATGCTAAATGCTAATGTGTGTGATAACAGAGACAGCATTCATGTAGTGGATATTTTGATTCTGCGTGATGTAGTTCTACACTACACCATGCATGTAAATTAACGTCTTTTGATTTTGTCCAGTCAGGACCATTTTTTTGATTTATTGTTTAATAAAACATGAACACTATTCTTTGTATAAGCGTATATAATATAGTAGTATCTCTATATATGTTCCTCAGCTTGTGTTTCTTTTCGATTGATACACTCTTGTCCTCAGGTGAAAAACTAACTTAACCGTTTGGATGTAGCAGAAATTTAAATAGAGTTAAATTAGACAGTCTTGCCAACTATTTAAATAAGAGCCAGTAGGCAGACAAAGCTGAAGAGATTGTTATTTTTGATCCTGTAGTTTCTATCTATCATCTAAATTTATTTTGTAGAAAGGCTAAGGTCGTATCCCACAATAATGGCTGGGAGACCTCGACGAAATGTCTCCGACAAGACGGAAGTCAGCTGTTGTATAAAATATCTTCTCTTTTCATTCAACGTGTTTTTCTGGGTAAGCTTTATTTCACAACACAGTCTCATTCCTAGAAGGAAACCTTCTTGGTTTGTTTGTATATGTCCTATATAACGTTATCGATAGGATAGGTGGTGTAGGAAATGAAGAAGGAGATTGCTCAGAGCACTGGTAGATCAATACAAAGGTCTGTGACAGGTGGGTTGCAACATGCCTGAGAATTGGCAGCAACTCAATGTTTTACAACAATAGCTGACCCCCATTGAAGTAAAGATGGCAACACACTTTTTGTAGAAAATTTGATTTGATTCATATGTTGAAACCAGGACCTAGAGATGTGTAGTCCATCACTGTTGAAGCTTGTCTATACTTGTACCTTTTTTATCTCATATCTCAATTTCCTCCTTTTTTTTGCAGATAGTGGGCATTGGTATTTTAGCAATCGGTGTATATGCCTGGTATGAGAAGCAAATGTTTCAGAACATTGGCACATTGACACAGACAGAGTTCTTTGTTGACCCAGGACTGATCTTTATGATGGTGGGAGCGATCATATTTATTATTGGTTTCTCAGGATGTGTAGGGGCATTGAGAGAAAACACATGTCTTCTTATGTTTGTAAGTATAAAGCTGGTAGTGCGTTCACAGGTTATTTCAACTTGATGACGGAGTTGGTACCCATCTCTTTTTATTGCTTTCTTATGCACTTTCGACCCATTTAAAGAGCTTTCATGAGTGGGTGACATGCTTTTTCATCAGAACCATAGTATATCGCATCTATGACCACTAGCATGAAATCATGGGGTTGAAATTAGTTTATGGGGTGTATTCTAGTTACACCCAAACTCAAAAAATGGTTGTAAAACAGATTTTCTTGTTTGATCAACTTTGAAATTCTTTATCTTTATATGATGAGTATACTGAACTTGATTCACATTACATTTATGTTTTTGTAGTTCATAGCCTGTCTAGTGGTGATATTACTATGTCAGGTCACTGTTGCTGTGTTACTTTTCGTCTACAAAGACTGGGTAAGTTCTAACGCCCTGAAATGGACATTGTGTTTCCCTGCTTCTCTCTATTTAATATCAGCCAATCACTCAAACAGACTGTCACTTCAAAAAGCAAGTCTTCAAAATTTTGATTCTTCAAATTCCACCGTTTAGAATCAGGTCGTAAAGCTAGTGGGTTTTTCATCTGAGTGGTATTTGATGGACATATCAATAAAACTAGTTAATGTAGACCCTATTCAAGGAAGAAAGATACCTGCACAAAAATCTGTTGAAATTGCGAAATTTGTTTATGTATGTGTATAGATAACAGAACCCTCAGTACATATAATCTTGGGAACTAACACGTACCTTCACATTATTGATAGTGGTGATTGATCTTATCTCAGAGTGTGTGATAAGAAAAATCAGAATGATATCTTATATCGTCTAAATTGATGAGTGATATATCCATTGTCGGATTGTTTGATGCCCAAAACAATTCAGCTAAAAAAAATAAGGTTTTTAGAACCACTCCCTCCAATGGAAGGGACTACAATGTCTCTCTAACTGGCGAATCTGTTGTGTGTTTCAACATTAGAATATCGATGTGTTGGTACAATATTACATATTAACTGAGTTATAATCATTATTATCAGGTCGAAGAGAAGGTTACTGATGCACTGAGATCATATATCGGTAGATACAGAGATGATGATGATCTACAAAACATAATAGACTGGATGCAGGATACTTGGGTATGTAGTTGGGCTGTATATCATTAGGTATATGGTGCTACCTCTGGATATTGGTGTTTGGATGGGAAGGGTAAAGGGTATAATTTATGTCAACCAATTTATTTTCAATATAGCTATTTATGATAACATGATATATGTTAAGTCTTAAGCGCAAGATTAATATTTTCATCTTCCAGCATACTCACGTACAGAAGGATGTCCTTAATCATAAACTTGTGAATTCAACCATTAAAGAATGTGGAGGTAAGCGTCAGAACTTGTGACTATGAATCATTGACGTCCCAACATAGACTATAACTGATAGCCTGATGTTATTCTTATTTGATGATTATCAGTATGAGGTGACGTTATATAGGAAGTATTTTGTTTTAGTTACGTTGTTGTGGAGTAGAGTCGCTCGATGATTGGGATATGAATATATACTTTAATTGTTCATCACCGAGTCGAGAGGCATGCGGAGTGCCTTTCTCATGCTGTAAGGTGGATGATGTAAGTCTTCTCAATATTTTCCTACTCTGTGATTGCCATCAAAAAGGCAATGTGCTAGGTCAGTGTTCTGTAATTAAGGGGTTACTGTCAATTTTATGGAAGCGATAATGGTGTCTGTTGCACAACATTTCAATGAATGTCACGTCATGTTATTAATATCACTCTATCCGTACTTTGTCCTGGCTCATGTACTAATGCATAATATGCTAATTTGTTTGATATTTTTACAGCCAGATGCGATTATCAACTTACAATGTGGATATGATGTCAGAAAAGAGCCCCTGGTAGGTTAATCTAATGCGATTCCTGTCAGTCTATTGTGTGAATATTGACATAAAGTCAAATGGAGAAAAATAAAACTGTATACTCTACAGATATTTGCATTCAAGAACACAAATAGCTAACAGAGGTGAGCGTTCTTCCAAGTATACGCAATTCAGGAGTAGAGACATGTTAGATTTTCAGATTCAAAGATCAGAAGCGATTAAATATGTTTAATATTATGGCGCATGATTATTTTTTTTCATACAGAAATCAAATCAGGGAGCATATGTTTATACAACGGGCTGTATCGATGCTGTTAATGATTGGGTCAACCTTAACATGATACCTGTAGCTGCCGGCGCTGTTGGGGTCGCTGTAGTCGAGGTGAGTAAGCTATTGTGAATTATTGTTTCATCCACATTGTCAATAGCACCACATTGCAAACAGAAAAATCAGGTGATTTCCATGTTATGATGAAATTGTCTAACCCTGTTCCAAGCTAGAGTGATGCATAGAGTTAATAACTCTATGGAGTGATGCCTCCAATTATAAGTTAACCTTGTGAGATGATCTGCTAAATGTGACTTGGTTTTGTTCATAAATCCAGCACTGCATGAGAGTTACCATCCCAGAACCGTGACCACATAATTAAATCGGCCCACTGATATATTTTCATGGATAAGGGGAACATATCTGTCCCTCCACATGCGTTTTTAAAGGTTGTTATGGGGTCATCAACCAATGCACAACGTAAAAGCTGCCATTTTTAGCTCGATCCAATAACTGGTGCTAACTTACATACTGATGGAACTTCATTTTAAATTGCCACTAATCCATGAATTCATATCAATGAATCTGCCGGTTTGTCTAGCCAAGCAAATTCTCAGCTGGCTGATATATAATCTTACCATCAGTAGTTTGATCATTGGTTGCTGGTTATTATTACTGACCACAAAGCCATATCGATACCAATATATTTGCATCATTGTATACTATTTAGCTAAGCGGGATATTTCTGTCCTACCGACTGAGAAGTCAAATTCAACGGGATGATGAACTACGGGCTCGGTATAAAAAGTTGGCCAAACATTTCTGAGAAGTGCCAACTTCGGACCTTAACATCGTCCCAACATCGGTATACATGGATGTGCTAACACCAACATTTTCTGTTTGCAGTGTAGTGCAGTGTGTTCCCTTTTTCTGTGGTTTGTTTTACGAACTTGATGATAGATTAGGTGTCAAAAATCACTTGTGTCTGCTTTCAGTTAGAAGTTTCATATGAGCAGGATTACAAATATGTTGTAACAACTGTATATGTTTCATGCCGCTCTTTCAAATTTCCTGTCACCAATTATTTTCACAACAAGATACAACTCTTCGACATGCAATTGAGAACTCTATTGCAATTCATGCTATGCTCATCAGTATCCCAACAATGTTCTGCACAGCCAGGGGGATTTGAATTTTAAATATTTTGCACAACTCATGGGGTATGCAAAGGTACATCATTTAAATTCTTGCCCGGAAAAAAGTTTTAAATTTGGTCAGGCATATGCAATGTGGAAGTATCAATCAGTGACCGCTTCCAACATAAATTTTTTTGCAATTTGCAGCTGTGTTATTTAGACTTACCTAGAATGTTGATATTTTCAATTTCATGACAAGAACATATATAATATATATTATAGTTTACGCAAGTCACTTGCCATATTGTCATGCCTCGCCTAGGATACTAACTTGAGAACTACTGGTCCGATTTCCTTGATTTTTCATTCTAATTGTAGCATTTCCTTGTTTAGCAATTTCCAATTCCTCAATTATCTTTAATTTAATTTCTTTTAATCTTTAAAAGATTTAAGCCACCGGTGCCCATGCAAAAGAATAGGAGCTGTCAATAACTAGGAGCATTTGGCTCAGACGCCTCACAACCATTGATTTGTATCAAACCAGGATTGGCAGCGCAAAGTAGTCCCCAAAAAATTAACTTGTGACAATTAATCGTAGTAACAAGCCTTGACATGAATTTCAAGTACTAGAGAAGGCAAGTTCTATAATGAGAGACAGGCATTGACAAGCCAGCTTGTGAACTATTGTAAAATACACTAAAATGGCTGGATTTTAGAGACTTATATTACTACGCCAAATCTGGTGCAGCAATTTATCAGGCAAAAAACCATGAATGGATGGATTTTCCTCTGTATTCATGAGGGATTTATTTCAATTCGAGTAGAGATGTTTATTCAAAACTTGGGAATATACAAAAATGATATGTTTGTTGGTAATTGTCATGCAATTGTTCACTCAACATGTATTTTATTTGAAGTTAGCTTGGCAAAATGAATATTGAGTTTACAGCCTGCCTCTGGAAGACTGCATGATAGGCCTTCTTATTATACCCCTTCTCCGACACAAAAATTTCATTTGGTTCTAAATAAATGCGTAGTGCCCTCAGCAAGGCTTTGGGGGGCGCCCCTATCAGTCTCAGTATGGTTTTCACATATTTGTACTTCTCGTTTTGTACAGCAAAGGGGCAATTTTGTCAAAATTTTGACTAGTTTAGGAGTAAGATCATTCGAAATTGCCAACTGGCACATCAATTTTTTTTCATCAATACTGTTCAGCACTTGGCTAGTGAGGGCACTAGGGTAATCATAATATTTGTCCACCTTGAACAATCATTGAAACAGCTCACTCTCCTTGTAGCATTGTCAACACTTATGGTTTAGCTATCAGTATGTGAATTTGAATGCCGTTATTTTGCTAATCAAATCAAATATTGAACATTATTGTTGTTATGGCTGCATGGTATAATGGTATTCTTTATGTATTACCTGCATTTTTTGCTCTAAGAACTTGCAATGTCTTTTTATATGGACAATAGTGACAATAGGTTTTAACATGTTGCTGAAATTCAGTGTCGCGTTATGACGTTACGTCATGGCGTAATGTCGTCAAATTTTGGGGTTAGACTTCTTTGATCATGTGGATTGAAAAACTCCAAAAAAAAAAATTTTGGCGAGGCATGACCTTAAAACAAGATGAATGTTGTACAATTATTGTGAAACCAATTAACTGGAGAGGAAGATATTGGTGATGATGATGTTCGATGTTCAAACCCCAACTTTTACAGCAATAATACAGAATAATCCTTCAAAAATGTGGATGAGAAGCGTTGCAGCTTTAAAAATTCCTGATTCCTTGGAGTTAACCACTTAATTGTAAACAAGGCCATAACTCCCAAATTATCTACACTACTAGAATGTCAAATTATAGTCGTAGTTATCAGCTGAAGTTTCTCTGACACTGACCGCAGCTAGTCTCTGTATGACCGTACTAGCTTATCATGTTACCAACAAAGACTGTTATTTATTTATTGTTACTTTTTTTTCAGATCCTTGGCATCTGCTTTGCTCACAACTTGAGACAAGATATATTCGCTCAAAAAGCCAAATGGAGACGAAGATGATTTTATTACTATTTGTAGAACTTTACAACCGTCAGTTTGATACCCAAATTTAATATTTTGCTACCAAGCCTCTTTAAAAATAGTTTTAGTCGACTCTATAATATTGGTTTTTGGATGTATTCCTAATTTTGTGCAGTTGTCAACCAAAATTATTTATCAGCATTTCATAACCGTAACTGTTAGTATATTTTTCAATTTTTTATAACTGGTGTTTATGGTTGCGTCAGAGATTGCGGATATCTATAGTCTCTGTATGGGTTAGCTTTAAAAGTAATTTCACCATTTTATTGTTGTGTTATAAATAACGCAGCTGTTTTTATTGAATACGTAGCCATTTTGCCCCTATTTGCGGACAATCTTTAATATCTGTGAGTTCTTGTCACATTTTTCTGATCACTATATGCTAATGCATTCTTCCTTTCACATGTGGTCCCTAATATTCTGTGGCGCTGTCAACTAATCTGGTAATAAAAGAATAAATATTCATATTAAAGATCTCAGTATTCAGTCTCATTTATAAGATTATTGGGACTGGTCTCTGTGGATAAATAGAGCTTGGTGTGCTCACTACTAGAAAGTCATGCTGCTTCACTTGCTATGTGCCTTCACTGCCATCTTGTATTGCTGGTTCTTGTATTTCATCCACTCAATATATTCAAGCAACTTGATTTGCAACTCTTCATTGGAAGGATATGGCAGCTTCTGAAAATAAAGTTATTGGGTTATAAATAAGTCATGTTCTGCAAAACTAATTTTTCATATTTTCATGTTGGTATAACAATTCTGACATGAGCAGAGCATAAAACTTAACACACTGACCTGCTCCTTGAGTTGAGTAAGCATCTTATCGCTACAGTGCTTAATGAAGAACTGTTTGGAGAGCAGCAGACAATCTGCTCCGTTGCTGACTATACTGAGACTCGGCTGGTTCTCAAATATTGTGGATGTCACACCCTGGAGAAAAAAGAAGTAAATTATTCTTGTTCCTTTTGGTGAGCAGCTGGTACAAACAGATAAGAAGATTATTTGGGATTTTACTGAAAATTAATATGAAATGAATTGTGTTGTGGAGGTAATTAATAGGGGGCTGTTCAATAATTGTAGTCAAGATAAGTATTCCATTTCTCATATCCGTGGCCTAGCAGCGTGAGAGAAATAAGAGATATGAATTGTGACTCTACCTCTAATGGCAATAAACCTCTTACTGTGGCCTTATACATACACTAGACATGAGCTGGGTACAAAAGCCAAATTGAATATCTACACAACAAAGCATTTTATAGTCAGATAGTTAGTACTGCTGTTCGAGGTCTCACCGTTATGACATATCGTCACAGTGAAAATTTTCAAAGCAGAATAATGCCACAAAATACTAGGCTTACCTAAGCTCTAACTAATTTATTTACTCTTCTAAGCTAAGAAAGCAATTCTTTGTGCTACCCATAATTTTCGCCTACCAGAGCTTTGAATTTTTCACAGCATAAACAATGAATAAAAACAGCAATAACTAGCGGCCTGACGTAATCACTCACAAAAGTCTGGCCTTTTTCGAGAATCCGCAAGACAATAAATGTAGGGTTCTCAATATTGTCATCTGTGATGCCTGAAGGGTTACATTGCAGCTCATTCTGTCTGCTAGCAGCCTCAAGCTGGGCCACTATGGGTAGTTTTCCTTCAACTAGAGGTGGCAGATTTCTAGCTAGAGGTGAACCATATGCAGACATATTGTTCTGAGATGGATATCTGGATAGCTCCCCTTGTGATGTTCGGTGAAAATGTGGCCTCTACAATTTAAGGAAACATTAACCTCCCTGAATGTTATTAAAAATAATAGACTGTTCAATGATATTACATTCAGGTTGTCAGAACCAAAACAATGCATCATTGTAGCTATAGTTTGAAGTACAGATTTCCTCTTGGCAACAAAGCAATTAACAGCATCACTTGAACACTCTAATCTCTAATCTCCAATGAAATTAGCTCTCAATGAAACTTTGTAATTCGGAAATTAGCAATTTAATCCAGCTTGTAGATGTTATTGATTTATAATTGATTTCTAATTCTTTTGGTGCAGGGCTGCAGGCATGGGTTAGCTTGGTCAGGGCTAATTAGTTCTGAAAAGTTTTGCCAACTCAGTCTTGGCTCTAGCCAAGGCACTATGATCAGTATCACAGGGACGCAACTAGACCACACATAAAACCTGACCTGAATATATATATATACATATTTAAATCGAAATTGTGGACATTTCCTATGACGTAGTCAAACCTAAAGACATAACTGATACTGAGATTGTATTATACTCATACTGACAGGTGTGGTGAGACGCTGATTGTCAGCATACAATGCCTCAGTCTCCTCCCCATCCACATCCTCAGTTATGGGGTGTAGAGCTGCTCGGGTGTACTGTACTATGTTCTCATACTCTCTCTGGTATGCAATGATAAATATTTACAAAATATATATTGTGTGTGATGCATGTTGATTTCCTAACTTGGTTCCTCAGTACAAAGAACCATATCATTTCTCAGTTTTATTCCTGAATTCTGGACTCTAACAGTGTGACATTAAAAGCAATTCCACTTAGCAAAAAAGAACCCCAACAATCACGTTGAATATCAGACAACCAAACTCCGTTCATTGCTGGCATTGCTAAGCATGAGCTGTTTTCAAAAGAACTTTCATGACTGCCGTAGGATAAATTACGAGTATGTCATAGAAAAAAAGCACCGGTGAGAGCAAAGAGTTAGAGGTTGTTAGTTGGTGAGAAAGCCCTGATTAGAGATCAAGACTTCTGATGTTGCGTTTGGGAAATTTTTATGCCAGTTATCCATTCCACTTACACTGAGTCTTTTGGCGTTTTTTGTTGTATCTGTGCCAGTCGAATTCTTGTGCTGCCCGATACTTTTGAGCCTCTTCATCCTCTCTATGTATGAGGTCCTTGTTTTATGTAAATCTCTCATTGTAGTCAAATGCCTGTCTGAGAAATGAAGGCAGGAGGTAATGGATTGGTTCTTGTTGTCAATCCATACCAGGATTCATGTTTTCCAGCACAAATGAGGAATTAAACTTGAAAATTATTGTGTTAACCAAATGGCAATATCTATGACAATGGGAGTCAATCTTTCAATACCATTACATTCTAGTTCGGTGGCTTTTAGTCTTGGGTCTTTTGTTTATTGGGAGAGTCTACAACTCGAGCAAGTTATATCGCTCGAGGGGGAGCAACTCCAAATGCATGCAAATAGGATCAAACTTATATAGTGCAAGTGTTGTGTTACAAGCCTCAACTCAAAGACCCCTTTTTTGTGTGTTATCAATAACAAAAAAAAGGGGCTTTGAGAAAAGGCTATTGTGTTAACATATTAAATAGAAATACATAGGCTGAGCTTGTGATAAAATGCAGTTACCTTGGTGTCCATTTCTATCGTGCTGCATGTGAGGTGATGCTGATTCCAGTTTCTTGAGCACTTTAATGCTGCCCTGAAACATTTGATGGCATTAGATTTATGACAATGCATCCAAGAAAAATGAGGTAATCCAAACCAGCAGTTAGTTCGATATGTGAGAAGATAACGGCAGCAAACATATGTCAGCAGTGTGGTGAAATATTTCATCAGTTAGTAACAGCATGGTCACAGGAAAACTTACAGATTTGACAACGTAAATCCAATCAGAAAAGTGGCTGTTTCTGACCAGTACCTGTCCTTTCCTACAGAGAAAAAAGAATCAGGGAATATCGCTTGGTCCAGCTGAAGACCAGGTTTGATAGAATCCCAAAATGTACTTTAAGTAGTCCAAAGAAAGGCAGCCACATATGGCTTGGGCTACAATCCCACAATAGAAAAAAGTGACTGGGGTATGTACCGTATACCATAAAGACAGAGACTCCAGCAATTAAACAAAAGAGCAGACACCATATATTATTGGACTTACTGGAAATAGTGAAACATGATGGCTTGTGGGTTGTCATGCAGCATCTCGAGCGGAAAACCTTTCAGGAAATCCACTGCACTGAGGAAGCTTATGACCTCCATGTCTATGATTGGTTTGTCACGACCACACATGTATATTGACGCGAGGATAGCAGCATCAATACATAACAGCTCTGTCGCTGTATGACTTAGTACTGTCGCTGATCGGTATGTCTGCTTGAAAACAGCTTGCTCCTAATAAGATACAGCAATAGCTTTGAGCATATCAGAAGAATAAACCTCTGGAACTTTGTTCGGAATTAATTTTTTTGCTTGATGCAAGAATCTATCTACCGCATTGCAATTTCTTTTTTTGCTACTCAAAGACATAATTCAGTATGATAGAATCGTTAAAACCTGAATGTAATGGATCTTTGTGCCACCTTACCCCGAATTCCATTCCTCTTTGTAACATGCACTTAGTCTGGGAGGACTTAGTTACAGGGCTCCATTCAGTGATTACTACAGTACCACTCAGTATGAAGTAAAAATTATAGGCTCTCTGACCCTCGCGAATAATCACTCTCTTCGGTCCAACACTGCAACAGACAATTCATTGATATTGTGTAATCATGTTGCAGTGGTATAAAAAAACTTTTTACTAACAGTTATACCATGTTAACAAATGTCTAGTGTATCAGGTATAGTGCAATGGTAAACAGAGTGCACAAAAGAGCCTTAGTCACATCTTTCCCGTGCAAGCCCCTCTGTGCAGGCTCCAACTATTATCTCTGCATATGCAGCCAAGATCATAAATTTGCTAGATGGAAAAGCGCCACAATGAGTAAATGAATTTGGACAGACAGTGTCTTATGAATCTCGTGAGCGTGTCACAAGAAAGTCATGCAAACAGACTGGTGGCTAGCATAGGTCTACAAGAGGGCAAATCTTTTTATCAATGAAGGTAAATTTCCATCAAGGCCTTCAGTTCATACAAAAAATCTATATTTACTCACTTTTGGTACCACCCTAAGCGACACATTAGCCTTTGCATTGGTGTTGGGTATTCCGCAAACGAAGGAATCTCCCGCAGTGCAATTAATGCCAGTTGGATGTCTCTCTCTGTTTTCTTTGCTGGAGGCAAGGAGAGAATACGCCTCACTTCAGAATGGATAACCCTCTGTAAAAATAGAACACATAAGTCAGCCTTTTAATTTATCACTTCATGAACAAGCCTCAGCTGGGTGATCCCAGAGGTCGACCAATAGAAGGTTCAAACTATTATATGTCTTACTACCTTCGGTTCCATGTAATTTAATCGCTCTGGGTCAACCATTTGAGAAGATATTCTACATAACATTCTATTACAGGTAAACAATAACATGATTTTGTCCGCCCCTTTCATTTTTTCTAGTAGATCATTTGGTGTAGATATTCAATGAGAATTGTGTTATTGAAAAAAATGCAGAATGCACAACTTCTCGCTGCCTGCCATTGATTGAGTCAAGAAAAACTTTTTGTGTTAGTTTCAGATTATATTACATTAGTGTCCGAGTCAAATTTTTGCAACGAAAGAGTGACCGTGAAAATTGAAATGTTTAAGCACTCTGCTGAAAAGGGATTTGAGTACATGTGCCACAAAATAAATCCACGGAATAAAAAATGATAGTTTTTGGATAACAACAAAGATTAATTGTCTCATGGGTGAAATATTGCATCAGCTCCAGCTGTTGAATAATCCTGGCGAGAAATGATAGACATATTAAAAATAGATTTTTCATGCACTTTTTTTTTTACAAAAATCTTCTCAATCAAAGTACAAACTTTTTTGGTTTTAATTAGTACGCCCAATAAGTATCTTCACAAATTGTGTGGAAATCTTGTTATTGGTTTCAATGAAAAAAAAATCTTGGAGCAAGGTCATACATAACTGAGCATAGAGCGATAAATTATCTCATGTTCAAACATCAAGCATACTCATTCATGCGTCATTTTCCGGTTTACCTTTTTCTTCATCTTGTTTTTCCCCCTTTTGTCTCGATGGCTGAATTCGAAAAACATTCCCATCAAATGAAAGTTATGCCAACAAAATTAGAAAGAAAAACGAGATAACCTCATGATCATAAATAGTCTTGCAGCAATAACTTGTTTCTAGAAAAACTATAGGCTGTCATAATTGAGTCCGGGGAAAAAATGGATTGAGATTTCCAGGTGACAGTAGCGGTGTTTTGTCAAGCGGAGATTGCGTATTCAGGACTTCTTATTTTGGTATTACAGAGGGAATGAGGATTTGTACCTCCTCTTCATTTTCTGTTTATACTTGTCCAGTGCTAATCTGTGTCTAAACATTGACTTAGTTACAACAACTATTAAGTTGATTATCTAAGTTCTGAATACATAAACTTTAGGATGCCGGTCAATCGGCCATGTAATGCTCAATACACAGGTTTTATACCCTTGACTACCACTGCATCAGTCTCACTCTTTAAAATAAGAGGGATTGATGGAGCTAATCAGTCACTACTAGGAGTTGTGCGCTCCCGTTGAACTCATCCCATCACATAAACAGAACTCTATTGACACAGCAAAAGAGCTTAGAAGGCCAATCGCTATGACCCATGGGATATTTAGCTGTCTTTCTGGCTCCTGTACACAACTCACCTCTCTGTTGGCTTTATAAAGAGAGGCGTCAAACATAAGGTTCTTTGGTCTGGTTCCTGTCTGCATGAATGATAATAAACTCTGATTGTAATCAAATTCCATCCTGTAAGCAAAATGCAAACCAAGTCATTATATAAAAGTTATGCAATCGATAAATATATAAAAAATTGAGATTTCATTTGTTGCCATTTACCTACTCATGTCATTAGTCCCACACATACTGATTATCTGTATGTACTGTATGTACTCTGTCCATGTGCATACTGTTGAGGCACAAGTTTGTCTCTGCAACATGAGACCTGAATTAATTCACCTTGTCTGAGTACCCAAATCGGGAAAACAATGGAAACCCACAAATTTGAAATATTCAGTCCCCAATACAACACTGGATTTTGCATCTCTTTTTCTTTAAAACTTTATTGGCATAACTTTCATCAGAATGAATTTTTTATATAAACCTTGGGAGTTGCCTTTGTTGATGGAAGGCAGTGTCACTTTCACTGTGTTGCAGAGAGAGTCTAAAACACAAAACTGTGGGCAAAATGGACTTGCAACATTTTAAATTCATTTTCATCATGATCAGGTGTGTGAGAGATGGAAAACTACATACCGTGAACGCCTTCCCTTGCTCCATACAACACACGCTAGAATCATCTTAGCCACATATCTAAACCTATCACCAGGACTCTAAAATATTAGAGTGAAATTTTCAATGGAAGAATGTTGATGAGGCTTGACAGCTACACATTCACAGGACATGAAGATAGCGACAAAATATCCGAATATTTGTGAAAAAAGAGCGAATTCCTAAAATAGATGCGATTCCATATCAACACTCAAGAGATCCTGCATACAGGCTAATGTATCACAAGATCTTTCAAAATCGTGTTATCTCCTGAAAACACTAGTCGACCCATAATGTAGCTATTGATAGAAAAGTGCTCACAAAAGACGTATGGTGATACAACAAACCTTAATACTCTGAAAAGAGCTTCTGCATACCCCAGACTTCTTCCATACTAATGTTAAAGCAATGAGCATTTTGCTTTTTTTCCAGTTAGCCTACAAGATAGACATTTGAGAATTTAACTTGAACCGGCTTGCAATATGTAAGCTTAGTTTATGAGATCTTTGAGTGTCCACTTTGACTGTAAGCGATTGGGTTGAATAAAAGCGTATTATGTTTTAAATCAAAGCAAGTGCAGTTGTGAGTTGGCATACTCATCAGGCATTTCCAGGCTGTCACTGGGTCAATCTGAGCAATATGTTCTGTGAATAATTCATGACACTTGTTTACATACAGATTACCTTAAGAACTTTCACGGTGTGTGCCATAGCTTTGGTTTGAGGCAGAGACTGCTTGAGCTCTGATGAGTCTCAACAGTAACACAAAGCCTAAGTGCTTCTTTAGACAAGGCTGAACTAAAGTAAATATTAAGATCTGCCAGAACTTTTACTTACATTAGCCTTGTTCTCTTTCTGTTCATTGCTTCTTCTCCAATTGTCAGCAGTCCATTTCTTTTTGCGTTGCACTCCATTGTTAGACAACTGTGCACGTCGAAGACCTGGGGGCACAACTGGTCTAGGTATACGAGACTGACGTGAGGCTTGCATGGCTGCAACAGTGAACATTTAAAAATTGGCATCAACTATGCGGCACTGCCGTATTTAACACTTTTCTGTCAAGCATAGATGGTAGTCAACAAACTAGGATGTTGCAATGTAAAAATGGCCCACTTGAAAAACACCTAAGAGTTGGAAGTTTAATGGCAGATATAGGCAATACAGTAGGTCATTGTCCAAATAAGGTGTTTGGTCATTTGGAGATTTCAATCTGAAAAGATTTTAATTGATTTGCCTTTCAAATCTTCATATTTCGATTGGCTTAGAAAGCAAAATGTCCTCTTGAAGATAATGTGAATTTGGTTGCATATTCCAAGTTTGCTTATGCGTGAACATGATTACGGCAGGTTTCAATTCATCTATATTTTACATATAGGTAGTACCAGCATATAAAATCACTAGCAAACCAACCTCCTTATATAGGTCCAAAATCCAATGTGAAAGCAAGATGGTTCGCTTCTAACATAATCAATTATGATCCAATTTGCTTGCCAGGGGGGCTTTTTATAAGAATTATCTTTATCGTTTATCATCAAATTATGTCTTTCAGTTTTGGTTACCCATTCTACACAATAAGTTTGGTCAATCTTCACAGTCTCATTATAAAGCCATATCATGATGAAAATCTTCTATTAAATGTTCATAAAACCATGCAGTATTGCGACGAAACTAAGTGTGCACTAAGTGTGCGGCAATTTTGGTGCAGGACATGAATTACATCTCTAGACTATTTTCAGTTCCAACAAACAGGGTATACGATTGCTTAGCCAGTTATTTATATCCAATATGCTAACCAACCAGTTCCAAATTGACGATGTTGTTTAGATTTTTTTCGCTCTCCTTTCACATTGAACCATTGGTGTTGGGAGATAATCCTGGCGTACGAAGCTTGCCACTGATACAGAAGTCCATTTGCTGATCACTAAAACTTTCGATTGCCTAATTTATGTTTGATGCATTTCTGCCCCCCCCCCCTGCCTTCGCATCTGCTAGCATATAATAAAACACTATCTTGTTGCGCAACTTTATGCAGGAGTTCTTAACCGTGATTTTATGTTCAGTTTGATCTGCATGTCGTACATATCGAGTTGCCTACCCTTTGCTAATAACCCACCAGCTTATCAGTAGGCAGGGAGCAACTCCAAAAATGTTCACCGTGCTATCTATCAACTTGACAATAGAGCTCAAGACGAAAAGTTTTCTTACATATCATGCGTACATATATTGAAAGGTCGTAGCTTAATATTTTTGCCTTGAAAATGCTTAAGCATCACCAAACCGACCAAACAAAATTCTTGAGCATATTATACATGTTGTAGAGCCACCACATCAGTAATCTTGCCCCTTTCGACATCCTCAAATGGAAATATGTAAGAATTATATAACCACGCTGACCCAACTATAACATTCCTGTTTTCAGGAACTGAATATGTTAAAAAGAGATTAACTATAAGGATATACTCTTTAAAAAAACCCACTGTTACCGACTGGGTTCGCGCCCAACTCTTACACCTAACTTCATCTCTACATGGATGCTGACTTACCTGAGATGAATTGAAATAGGTAATAAACTGAGAACTTCTGGGTAGTTGGCAAAGAGAGAAGAGTGTCGGGTAGGGATTACTAGCGTTTGAGGGTGTAATTGATTTGAGAGTTGAGTGAGAGTTTGGTTT
This sequence comes from Membranipora membranacea, assembly GCA_914767715.1. NCBI lineage: Eukaryota > Metazoa > Bryozoa > Gymnolaemata > Cheilostomatida > Membraniporidae > Membranipora > Membranipora membranacea. The sequence continues at coordinate 12,203,246 of OU612065.1, read as the reverse complement.
AGGTAGAAGCCCAGCGGTTGCAGATCAGTGGCTGCTGGCCGAGTAGTAGAATCAAGACTATAGATTTTATCCATCAGAAAAGTTGTTTAGTTTAAGTTCACCAGTAAGTCATTGGTGAGAAAGGTTGCTGCAATGATAATAATACACATTTACATCTGTATAGACGTTCATGGTCAACAATAATGCTGCCAACATATGTCTATGCAGTTTGGTAGGGATTTACCTACAGTGATCATATTTTTTAGATCCCTGAACTATCAATTAGCCAGTGGAAGAGTTAGAGGGCTATCTTGCTCCTCGAGCAGTCCAACATAACCATTTGGTATAAAATTTCAATTTGTTGTATCACAGTAATACTAGCTAGTTGGATTACAGGAAACCTTTGGTACCGTACATATACAGTGTAAATCCTAATAAACTTACCATAAACACAATTTTTATGTATATATATAAGACTACTAACAAAATATTGTATTTACCGGATCATTAGAATAGGTCATACACATGTAGTAGGCTAGTTTTTGTGACAGATTGTTAGCTAGAGTTTACGCAGAATGGGTACAGATTTGCAGAGCACGGTAGGTACATTGTGTGTGTGGCAGTAGTTAGAGCTTTGTCAGTTTTGAGATGGGCTTCAGTTTTACAGCTAGATAGCCGGTTATGGAGGAGCACAGTTTGGAGTCCGGATTGGAGTGTACCCGAAGCAAGATAAGAGCTAGTTATGTACCTGTCACGATAATAATATACATTAAAATACTATCAAACCACAAAAAAAAGTATAATAGGAAAGAATATTTACATTAGACAAAGAACTTTTTGAAGTAAAATAGATTTTTGAATAAAATAAGCTATGACATATTTACAATAGACTGACAAGGCTCAGCTCCAGTAATACAACACTCATAACGGCTGTAAAAAAGTTCCAACAACTTGATGATTACCAGTCCAAAGGTCAGACTTAAGAATCAGTACTCAGCAGGGGGTGTTTTGTTTTGCTTGTTGTAGCAGTTTAGTGTACACCGTCACAACTCAAGGTGTTTGTGAGTGCGACCTGGACCTTCTCCTGGGGCTGTTGCTGGGTGATCGCCGTCTCTTATTAACAGGGGAACGACTTCGGCTACGACTGTTTACACTTTCTCTCTGCTCTGTCACTGTTATCTTTGCAGCGTCACCCTTGAAACATAGGTTTTTGCTTTGTGAATGGTCAGTATAATGGTTATACACTAGTTCATGTTTAACCTAATAAGTATGTTCTCAGAGATCCTCCCCTTCCAGCAGCTCACAGTTGTCATGACAGAGGAAAGCATAGAGAGTCAAATAAATGAAAACAACTCAGACTGAGTATGTAAAATGTTGAGGGGCAAACAATGTATTCTTGTTATCTACTCACAGTGCCAGTCTTGAGTTCGGTGGCTGTGATTTTCTTTACAGCATATCTCATGTCCTCGTTGTTACTATACTCAACATAACCTTTACCGTCTCGGATATCGGTACTTAGGACATCACCTGCATCCTCCATAAATTTCTTCAGTTCATCAGTGGTTGTTGACTCAGGGATATCTATTAAGTGTAGGAAATCATGATTTAACAGTCATACAAAATATAGCCCCACCATCATACTTTCTTGAATGGCTATTCTATCAGGTTATGTTTCCAAATATTAACCAACTTAAGTATAGGCATACTAACCATTCACTACAACTTTGTATCGTCGCTTTGGTGGAGGGCTTCTATCTCGTCTTCTATCATCATAGCCATTACCCCGGTCCCTGTCATATCCCCGATCATAACCCCTGTCACTGTCACGTCCATAGCTGCGATCATCATATCCTCGACCTCCATAACCTCTACCACCACCATAACTGTCATATCCACCCCTGTCATATCCGCCTCCACCTCCGTAAGAACCACCATATCCCCTATCATCATAACGCGAGCCTCCTCGGCCACCACGAGGAGCACGTCCTCCACCCCTTCCACCATGGGGGATCTCTACTCGCAATGTGTAACCATCAAATTTTGCTCCATGTTTAATCCTGACTGCATCTTCAGCATCCCTAAAAATCTTATTTTCATCAAATACATACTTGCATGCATAACAAAGCTAGTAGACCTAGCTAGCATGAAAAAAACAAAATCTAGATTAATGAAAGCCAAGCAATGCATGATGATGATAGCTGAGTATCATCAATTTTCAGTTTTTTCTTCATGATTATTATTCAATTGAATTAGTAATTATCAGCAATAATATTTTACAAAAGCAAAGACTGAAAACACCAGTTAGTGAGTAAATATTACAGATTTATAAACAATATCATCTTAATATAATAATTTTAATATTATATTCAAATTTCAAAATTTCCCTTTTTATTTATTTAGCTTCATTCATTGGATTTTGGACTTACTTGCACAACAATGGAATATGCAGTTGACTGTGCCTCAAACTATCAAATCCCAACTGTAACATTTATGAGATGAGTTGGTGAGTTGGTGTGTACATGAAGATCATAATTACCTGTAATCATCATACTCTATGAAGGCAAAGGGAGGACCTCTCCCATCTCCATTTTTCAAGTTGACATTTACAATCTTGCCATACTTTTCAAAAAGAGCCTCAAGTTCCTTCTGTCTTATATCTGGAGGTAAGTTACCAACATACACTCTTGGGTCATTTTCTTTTGACATTTCAATCTCAAAATTTTTTGTTAGGCAATAACGACTAAATTGACGCTCTAGTTGTACTAAATTGACCCTGCAAAACTGTTCCAATGAAAGAAGGATTAAATCACACTCACAGCATTAAAAATGCATTGACCAGAAAGTGAAACTACAATAAAATCTCTATTCCTAACGCGAGACATGGTGGTGCATCCTGGGAAGGAAAATGCTAGGAGAAGATGCTAGGAATAAATAACCAATTAGAAATCAAGATATCTAAAATGTCATTGGCAACAGCCAATCACGGCTTCAAACTTGGGTTAGCAACCACAACACTATAAATTCCATCTCTATGTGAGAGAGGTGAAATTGTTCCAATATTAGGCAGATAGACCGGTTGACCAGGATTTTATCTCACAGTACATGTAAGTCAAGTCAATGTTCAATATTTATTTCTGAAATTCCTGTTATAGTAAGTGGGAACCATTCTCTTCATATACCTTAATGTCTGACTTCATGTTGCCAAAAACAGTTGAAACATTTCTATCCAAATTGCTCAGTCAATGATGTTGTATAAATGTTGCTATGGTTACATATATATGTATACAAACAATTACAAATTACACCATTAACTTTATTTCAATGAGAAGTTCCCATCTACTTGGCTTGATCAAATATAACTTTGTAATGCATTGGACCATATAAATTATAAAAAAAAAATTGTTTGCTTTTATTACAGAAAATCTGCAATCATGACTGAGAGAAAGGCGGTAATCAAGAATGCTGATATGGCTGAAGACATGCAGCAGGACGCTGTTGACTGCGCCACCACTGCTCTTGAGAAGTACAACATTGAGAAAGATATTGCTGCATACATCAAGAAGGAGTTTGACAAGAAATACAACCCAACATGGCATTGCATTGTTGGCCGAAACTTCGGTAGCTACGTCACTCACGAAACCAAGCACTTCATCTATTTCTATCTAGGTCAAGTAGCCATCCTGTTGTTCAAGTCTGGATAAACAGTTCTATATCTAATGACAATCTCAGGATATCAACAATCACGTTATAGCTCATGTGCTTCACCATCTTAGCATTTACTTGATCCGCCTGCCTCCAAAATAACTGGTCATTTTTCTGTCTGAATTATAACATGAAGCCTGCAAATAATTATTTATTGCTCATATGAGACATTCACAATAAAAATCTCTTGACACTGTAACAGTGCGATCATATTTTTATTATATATTCATAGTCATTTTATCATAACTTTTTTTAACTGTGATATTGGCTCACCCTTTGTTCGCAGCGAACAATTTATGCCCCATACACGAATGATAGAAACTGATCAGATGAAAGTGGTTCGTGCAATTGACAACACTCAATAAAATCAGTGTAATTTGGAATTATCTTGCCATGTCTATAACTTTATCACACTAAACTCCTTGCCATTAATCTGACACTTCAACTTCAAAGTTTAAACCCTGAATGAATAGCCACGGCACCAAATGTCAGATCGCTTGTTGTCACACAGGAAAATCCAGCCCCTTCAATCCAACTGGCAAAAGTTTCCTACAAACAGACACAAGATTGAACTTCATCACATTGATATGATATTGATATGAATTCATGGATTAGTGGTAAATTACAGAGTATGGCTTTTTGTGGAGAAAGTTCATCAGTAATAGCTTTGTGTCAGTAATGTGAATGTATATTGATATGATATTGATACTGAATGTATATCAGTGATCGTGACCCAAAGCAAGTCCTGAAATAGGATCACTGTTTATATCCCTCGCCACTGTTGTTCAAAAGCACAAAGAAATAGTGGGATCTGGTGACACTTTTATGTAACGGCCCTTGCATTTTTAAATGCTGCAAACACTGTTATGGGCCCTTATACTAACTGTTCCGACATGTGAAATGTGTTTAATCAGTCAAACCCGGAACTCCATTACAACAGTAGAATGTAATAAACCCTAAACATGAGAACGGTAGGATCAATAATTACTGACTCTGATGATTTTTAATTAACCAGGAATACCATGCAGTTCTCCATCCTGTGGAAGACAACAAAAAATCAGGGGGATGGATCCTTCAATTCAACTATTGCCAGATTGCCAGATTGAGAGCAGTATTTGGTGCAGATTTGTAGCATAGTAGGCTTATAGCCACCTCCCTAGAGTATTTCTTGAACAGCTGTTTGGTCATTTGCATATTATAAATCAATGTCTGGTAACAACGTGAGTATGATGCAAAATCCCAACAGACAACAATGAGGCAGGTCAAGTAATATCTTTTAACATTACCTGATCAGGAAACTGGCGAATACTTTCTACTAGATATTGGTATGACTTCCAATCTTGTGCTATGACGTGCCCCATCACCGGTATTACTTGGAAGGAATATTGATCGTACACCCTACAAAAGCGATTGGTTGAAAATTAAAAAAAAAAGACCACATAAGCAACCTAAATTATTATGGTTAACAGTAAATGACATCTGAATATTTTTCTTCTCAATAACTGACTCTTTTCTGAGTTTACAATCACACAATGCAAACAGAGAGACAAACTCTACATGTTCAAAATTCATGAGTAGAATTTGAACATGATTTACTAGATATGAAGATGTGTGGGCAGTAAGCATAATGTCATTCCAACTAAAAGCTTATTCAGGATTTGTATTATGAAGCAATATTGAACAGTGCGCTTACGTTCTGAGAAGTGGATTTCGTACTTTACTAAATTCCAAACACATGAACCTTCCTCCAGGCTTTAAAACCCTGTGCGCTTCCTCGAGTACCTGCGAAGGATTTAAGTATATTAGATATATACATATATATGTATATATATTACATATATATATTAGATATATACATATATATAGATTCAAATCTGTGCTTTTAAGTGTCATCTGTGTGTATTTGGCCCCAACTAAGTGTCACTCAAAAATAAGGAGTCATTTTATATGACCCACAAAAAAATCATGTCTTAAATCCTTAAATAATCATGTTGGGCATCCTTAACCCAATAGTAATTAATGGTAGATAAAATAGCCTGACATGGTCGGACAACTCCAATGCAAAGATATGCCCTACACACTGATAGCCACTATATATATATATACATATATGAATCACTCATTGTCCAGGGTTTTTATGGGTACAGTAGTGGGATATATAATATATGACACTTAATTGCACAAATGTGTGTATATATATATTAGATATATACATGCATATAACAATATTGGGCATTGATTCAGAGGCAAGCACACATCAGATAGTAACACGGTGTTTTCAGTGACTTCTTGCACTGCAATACTATGAACATGAACATAATACAAATTAAAAAACTATCTGCAATATTGCTAGCGGAACAAAATTTGTCATTCTCATAATTAAGCTGTTGCCTCGGAAATATCATCTGTGCTTTACACATTCAAACTATTCGAGTGTCTACCTTTTTCACGCGTGTGCAATTTCGTATTCCAAAAGCTATAGTGTAAGCGTCAAACTGATTGTCATCAACCGGAAGAGATTCAGCATTGCCTTGTAACCACGAGATACCTAATGTCAAAGCAGAACAAGAGATGAACTGCCCTTGGTAACATGATTAACAGGCTATTCATATTTTTATGTACTTGACAACATGTTAACTAACATGGCCATTAAAAGTATTTTTATATTTATGGACAACACAAGCTCCCTGACAATAATCATATTTTCTTGTTGTATCATCTGAAAATAGATTGCCTGTATTTGCACATGATGTAGATATCATGAGTGTAGGGTTTAACCTTACACTTATATATTTCATGTACACACTAAACAAGAAAACCATAGACCTCTCTTTCAAGTGATCCCGAAGGAAAAGAAATGAGAAGTAGTGAATAAGATATAATTGTAATGTGAACCTGTTGACGTTGTGGACGTTACTACCTTGAGTGATACCTTGTGATAGAGCCCTCTCTTCACCTACTTGTAACATATGGTCATTAATATCACATACTGTCACTTTTCTTGGGAGGCTGTCACTTGGAGCATCATTCTTGTAATTGAGGTATCTAAATGCAATATCACCTGAAACATGAGAAATGAGCAATATCAGTGTTGCATCTACTGAAAATCAACCAGAACTGGCCCTAATAGTGGTTAGATTTGGGTAGTGACATCAATGGTAGGCTAAAGATACTGCATTTCTATGACTTCAGAGCAATTTTTTGTCGGTACATAAGGTTTCCGCGCTAATCTAAATTTTCATTCAAATCATAAAAAAATGCTGCTAGACAAAGGCAATAACCCAAAATGAACTTCACAACGGATGCAGTTTTGCTCAATCAACACAGCTCTTACCATTAGCACGTTTCGAAATTTCTTTATGATTTCTATCTCCATGTAATTTACACAGTGCAGATAACTAGCGGAAAAAGAGCATGGTAGTCAGAGATCATTAAAGTTTGTTGTAGCGGGTAGAATATTTGTATCTAATAGATTGGACCTGGTCGTTTTTACCTGTTCCACCAGCTACGTCTAGGAGATTCATTCCGGGTTGAGGCGACAACTGACGCATAAACTCGTCTTTCCACAATCTGTGTATACCAACGCTCATAACATCATTCATCAAGTCATATTTCTCTGCTACATTTTTGAAGACCTCATAGACTATCAAGAAGAAAAAAAGGCCAGTCATTAGATGCGAGGCAAATCCTTCAGCTCAATGAAAAATATCTAGAGTTTCAATGTGAATTATCTCAAAAGCTGAAAACAAAGAACAGGTCTCTGTTTTCATAAAACTTTTAGTCCATGCTTTCAGATCATATATGGGCACGAACAGTTAAGACTTTTTTTCGCATAAACCATAGGGTTTATAATGGAGTAGTTTTAAATAAATAAAAGGTAAAAAGTCAAAAATATAGTGTCGCAGAGGTGATAATCTGAGGACTAATAATTCTCAGCAGAGAAAATCAAGACTCGTTCTATCTCGTGAGAAGACAATATTCATTTACATTACATTTACCATAAGTCAATAGAGCTAGTGCCATTGTCCAGTGTGTCAGGCTACAGTCATGTGTAAGTAAGGTCAATAATATGAATACAATCTATTAAGGATTTTTATAACACCTTCAATGAGACGTTCCAAATAGCTTTACAGGCCAGGCCATACACAACATAAATCAATATCTGCATATAATCTCACGGCCATCATCCATAAAAAGACACATATACGCCACACAAGTTGCCTAATGTCTGGATATGGATACATAAGAACAGATTGGGTGAGTTTTCTTGTGTGCGACATATGGAATTGAAAATGAACAGATAAATCCAGAATGCAAAAAAATAAAAAAATGTTAATCGGCCTATTAAAATTGAAACTGTGATTGATGAACGAAGATTGGTAGTTCGCAAAATGGCTATATGGCAGGCTTTCCAATCTGAGCACATACCTCTGATTATAATCCTTTCAATCTTTGTCATAGAAAACTATGCATCAACAACAGACGTTTATTCAATGAATAAAATACACAAAACATGTTGGAGTTATCTGTTCTCATTCACTGGGAGAACAAATCTACATAATCAAGCTGAGCCCCAGGCTTATATACTGCCTGCATATTTTGTATTACCTCTGTGTCTAGAATTACCTTTTTCTTCTTTTTTGTCTTCGGCCACAGTCTGAAAGCCAAAATGGGTGGTCTCTGGTGCGCCTTCATTCAACGAATTATGACGAGAGCTGTGAGAAAAGGCTCTTTCCAAACCACAGCAGGAGGAACTATATTCACTTCCGCAGAGTTGCTCTGATAAGTCTTTACAGGCTTTTCTTAGCTTCCATAACCTCTGACATGATAAAGAGCGCCCTAACATGGTGCAGTGCTCATATATTTGTGCTATAATTATAGCTTATTCAGTGTTTCCTTGGCTCGGTAGATCTTAGCCAGTAACGTCAAGAGTACTGTATCGAGCTATAAAATGTGGATGCCTGCAAAATAATGTAAACTATTTTGAGTCCATTTCAAAGGCTGAATATTATAGAGTCAGCATGAACAGATATAACATGCCTGATTAAGCGAAAACTATGGAATCTGATCAATATAGGTACGCATTCTCAGGATTTGATGTGCAACTTGTACCTGGTAAATTCTGTACTAGGTAAATGTAGAAGTAGAACAATCTGCATCAATTTGATGTGAACCCATGATAAATAAGTATGTAATTTAACCGATTATAAAATATACTTAGTTTAGTTTTATATATTACTAGCTATCATTTTGCAAATATTAGTTAAACACCCAAATACTGTTGTGGATGGAATTGATACCGGAAATTTGCAAAATAGACTAGAGGCATGCAGGTCCAGGGACCGGTTTCAATTAGAACATTCGCTAGCATTGGTCACTGGCGTTGGGTGGTTTTTTGGGTGGTTGATACTACTACTACTACTAATCCATTGGTTGGCAAAATAAGTATATAAATGCATGGAAGCTAAGTCCACAAGCAATAAGGGGGGTTCATTGATCCAAGGTACTTTGAGCCTGGGTAGGCTGGACAACCTGCCCAGGCTAGGTCCAAGGGCTTCCAGAACACACATGCCTTCAATCTGTCAAATTTCAGTTTGGGGTGGTTGATACTGGACTGGATTGGCCAACAAAGGAAAGTTATGTATTATTATAATTATTCTGTAAGTCCAACTCCAAGGCACTTTGAGGTTCCTATGAGAAAGGGCCCCTGCTATCTATTGATCTATCTATGGGTGCAGTTCTTGGGTGGTTGAAACTGGTCACTGGCATGTAAGTCCCAGGGACCCATGAGGAGCCAATGCAAGTATATTACCATTGCCATTACCATGTAACTTTGATATTTCTACTTTCTTGCATCTACTCTATAATTATGTTTCACTCGGCCTTGACACTGATCTGATCCAAATAATCTCACTCAGAGCGTTAGGCTCCACTATCGAGATATATAGTAATTTAGACAGCAATTAGATGTAACAATGATGCAACAGACAGTGTGGGTGTAAGAGCGATTCAGATGTTATAATGCAAATATTGTAATTTGTAAACATGACAACGGGAGCTTTATAAGTAATGGAAAAAGAAAAAAAAAATGTGTTACAGTGGTGAGGTTTATTTATTTATTTATTCTGTTTTTAAACGAGTACTTTGCCACATCGGTATTCACAGCATTTTTAATCACACCTTTTCTGGTGCTATGTTTGGAGTTAACAGTTGTATTAAATGACTCTGTATCAACAGTAGCCTTGCCAGTCAAGATGCAATTATGTAGGTTTGTGTCAATTTGACAACGCCGTTCTAGGAGGGTGCACCAATTTTTATCTATCATGAGTTGTGTGATATGATCTCTCTTTCTGAGGCGATAGGCCCATCTAAAGGCTTTTCTGTTTACATTTTCAAGCTGAGCAATATATTTTTTTGATAAGGTGACCAGATGTGGCAAGCATATTCTAGGATGGGTCTACAGATTGTCTTGTACGCAACAGTTCTAGTCCGAGTTTTAGCCTTTTTTAATGAGCGCATCAACATGTACAGTGATCTGTTGGCTTTTTTACATGTTTCGACAATGTGTGTTTTAAAAGAAAGATGATTGTCAATTACCACTCCCAAGTATTTGGCATGGTCGACAGTTCTCAGACCGATGTTATTTAATGTGTACGTAGGCACTGAAATTGGAAGCTTTGATTTACGTGATATCCTCAGATGTTCGCACTTGGAGACATTAAATTTCATCTGGGAGTTAACAGGCCAACTTTGTATATTATTGAGGTCCTCTTGTAGGACCTCTTTATCACTGTCGCTCTTGATACGATGGTAAAGGAGAGAATCATCTGCATAAAGTTTGAGCCGGCTTGATTTAATTGCGTCAGGCATGTCATTTATATATATATATATATATTAAATAGGAGAGGGCCAAGTACACTGCCCTGGGGTACCCCAGAGCTGACATGGCGACAGGAGGATTTAGTGTTATTAACAAGTACAGTCAGTCTTCGATTTGTAAGCAATGCTTTTATCTAGAGAATTGAAGTGTTATTTATACCAATATTGTTTAGTTTATGTATGAGTTTAGGATGTGACACTAAATCAAAAGCCTTTGAAAAATCCAATACAGCGACATCAACTGGGATGTTTTGATCATACATCTCAATAAAATCATTTATAGTGTTTAGTAGTTGTGTATCACAGCCATAAGCTGAGCGAAATCCATGTTGTGTGTATAAAATTTTATGAGCTCCAAGAAAACTATTGATGTGATGTGAGATGATATGTTCACAGATTTTAGATATATTTGATGTGAGTGAGATAGGGCGGTAGTTTAAAGGATCAGAGCGACTCCCCTTCTTAAATACAGGAACTATGTTGGCACAGCGCCAATCCTGGGGGACACAATTCGAGTCATACGAGTATTGAAATAATTTGGTTAAAGATTGGTAGATATACGGGGCAAGGAATTTCAGCAGGCCTGGTGACAAATCATCTGGACCGGCCCCTTTACGGGGAACAAGTGACTGTAGTTGCTTAAGTACACCTTGAGGATCAAAAACAATAGTATCATGCTGATTTACACCAGAGTTTGGTATATGTACCTGGTGTCCATCATCATTAGAAAAACAGAGACAAAAGCATCAGCAAAGACATCTGCAATATTGTTTGTGTCATCTGCTGGAAGTCCATCCAGTTGTTTGATGGCATTTGAGCTACCTCTTTTATTAGCAATGAACCTGTACAGGGGTTTTGAGTCCCCCTGCTCTAGTTTGTCACATAAGTGTGTGTTAATATAAGAGTTGTAGTCCTTGTTAACTAATTGCTTACAAAGTTTTGATTGGGTTTCATGTTTATCAAAGTTAGCTTTGGTCGGGTACTCTAGTGTGACAAGGTGCATACGCTTTCGTTTGCGTATCTGCCGTCTAGAATAAGGCGTCAGCCAGAGCTTCGCTCTTGGCCTTTTAGTCTTGTTAGGGATGTGTCTCAATGCTATGTTTTTAATTCCGGATTTAAATGTGTGCCAAATGGTCTCAATGTTGTGGGAGTTTGTGTGTTGGAAATAAGACAGACTGGTTTAAGTTATTGCAATTTACAAAGTCCAAAAAAGAAGTGTGCATGTTTATGTCATGGTCATGCTTTAGTGACTTAGTAGCCCAATCTATAGCCGGTAGATTGAAATCTCCTACTATGATAACATTGGGGGTAATGAGGTCATTGTACCATTTAAAAATGTCATCCACTGTTCTGTGGAGTGGTCTGTGATAGTACACACAGAAAGTAAAAGAAAAACCGGAGATTGTGAGATCTAGTGCAATTATTTCTCCGTAGTCAGGGTTATATATATGATTCAGATTGATTGGACAGAGATCATTGATACCAATGAGTACGCCACCACCGGGCCCCACACCAGTGGTGCGATCTTTCCTGTAAAGTGTGTAACCGGAGCATATTTCATTATCATCTACTGATAAATCTAATATAGTCTCAGTTAGTGCAAAAATATCAGGTTCATGTTGTTTTAAAAGAAGGTCGAGTTCATGAGCATTGCCCCGAATACCATTACTGTTCCAAAAAAACACTTTCAGTTGGTAAGCTTTGCTACCTGAGCAAGCGTGTGTTACAAATGGACAGTTATGTATCCAAGAAAAAAAAAGTGGAGGGGTAATTGCCTTGATTAGTTATTTTTTAGTACTTCTTCCAATCGACTAGGGCTGTTCTTAGGAGATGAGCTTACAGAGTGGTAGGGAGTTGATGGTTGATATGAAGCACCTGCCTGAGATGAGGATGGAGGTGTTGTAGTTGTGGATTGATTGTGATGTGATGGTGTATCACAAGAGGATATTGTATCATGCTCTCTTCCCTTAGGATCAGTTAGTTAGACCAATGAACTAAACTAAATGAACTAAAAGGTTTAGTTCATTGGTTAGACACCCTGCAACACTCAACCTTGACCCTGAATTAGCCTTGACATAGTAGTCTACATAAACTAGAGACAATTGACCAATGAGATGACTTTCTACCTCTCTATCCTCTTTTCTACTCTAGTACAAACAACCAACAGGAGGGTAGAGTATGATAGGAGTAGACAGTTTACCAATCTACTACCACTTGCACTTAGTTCTCTACTAGCACAGCCCCTCTGCAAGACACAACCTGGAAACATTTAGCTTACCCCCTAACCAAAATGGACTACTCTAGTATGCACTAGTATGAAACAAAAGCCACCTACATTTCCATTTCCTCAACCTGTCATTCTGCTCTGTAATTTCAATACTGATCATTTTATTGTTTACCCTCTTTGACCTTTATTTTCATCGAGGTTGGTAGGCAAGTATGCAAGAAGTTAGACTAGAGTCAGCATGACATAAGCTCCTATTCCTGATTTCCTATAAAGCCTGATCTGTGGACTAGTGATCATGCCAATATATATCTCTAGTCTTATGCTAACCACTTTTCCTAACCACTTTTCCTAGAATTGGGTGGGCAAATGGAGAAGGGAAGATCTTTTCACTCACTCTTTCTCCCCTCAACCACCAGTACTGCCTTGTCATAAATGTGGGGATTAACTCTGAACTGAAAAGCGTCCAAGCTACTGTTGCGACAGTTAGCTTGAACGCTTTTCAGCGACAAAATGATACATCTAAACAGCTTGGAATGAAACAGCAGTGACAATGGAACAGATACTCTCTATTCGGTCCTGTTTGCCATAATTCATATATCTTCTCTTTCTAGATCTGTGAGACGTCCTGATATATCTCATGTCATGGATACATTCGACGTAAGTCAGAGTTATTACCTCCTTTTGTGACATTAAACTTTTCAAAGCTGCTCAAATAGATTATCCAATCTAAATATGTTACCATTACGATGTGCTATTGCATAAGTTCATCTTGACTCAAATATATTAAATTCATCGCTGGCAAACCTTTTTGTGCTGTTATTGGTAGACCCAAGACACATGATTTTATTTCTATAGACAATCAAGGCTAATCTGGAGCCGGAGTTGGCCATGTTCAATCGTACACCTATACCTATTAAGTAAGTTGTGTCACAACCTTCATCAACCTCACTTAGCAGTAAGATTTTAAGCTCATATTTATGGCCATTTATGTACAGCATATACCTATACAGCTATACACCATGCGCATCAGAATTTACCAACGTCTATATGCTTTAGTTATGCTATTATAACTGAATAGCGGTATGCTATTTCTGCAGCCTTCCTACTTTAGACGTAAAAGTATAAAAAGCGCTATGAAATAAATAAAATTTATGTCCTATAAAAAAACAGCATAATTAATTTTTTTCATTAAAATCTTTCTCTCCCATTGCACCAGAATTGTTTGTTTATTGGTATTGTGACATCCCACTGTTATCTCCATGCGTAGCTTCACTGGAAATGTGACACACCTGAAGGTTTGCTCAGGCTTTCTGGTCTACATCATGGAGACGCGAGATACAAAAGTAGTCAGGAGAGTGAACATGATGAGCAAGACAGAGGAGCGGGATGGTAAGTATGTTGACCTCAAACTACAACTGCAATGCTTTTTGTACACTGAAAATAATTCACTGTTTCATGGTTCAATTTCTCGAACAATGTTAACTTAAATTTTGGATGATCAAATAGAATTTGTTGCATGAGTGGACATGTATGTTGTAGAGATTGATTTGGGGCGAGACGATGATGTATCGCAAATATTCATGGACCCTTCTGGTGACCACGTTATTATCTCAATGAAATCTGAGACAAACTATTACCTGCACAGACTCGCCAAAACTGTGAAACATCTGTCAAGGTTCCATGTAAGTATTGGCACCTATTATGATATTTTATTTTGAAAACATGACAACCGATTTAAAAAGCTGTAAACCATTATCACATTGTAAACTTCAATGTACTGCATATCGCTTCTCACGCTTAATATCTGTCTTTCTCTTATAATTTGGGATACAAACTTTGTTGTAGGGTAAAAATATAACGGCAGTTGCATGGAATTCTGAGGCAACATTGCGATCCACTGGTGCTATTCTCATCGGAACTAGGAAAGGTAGAATAATTCAAAATTTGATTTAAACAAGGCTTCTTTATTATAAAGCAATTATTAGAAGCCAAATACGCTGTGTCGGCCAAATACTTATTATTTATGATATAAAGCCTGTGTGGTGGTTGCAAGGGGTACATAAGATAATTATTTACAAGCCAAATTCTTTTTTTTCTAGCAATGAAATGATTCTGTAGCCTATTCCCAAAGGCCCTTTTTTTGTCTTGAAAAAAGTATGGATTCAGCCTACAGTCTACATACCAATTTTCTCGTTTGCAGGTCGAGTGTACGAAACATGTCTAAATGCCAGTGAAGATGCAAAATTTAGGATTGCTAGTTCATCAGCTGAGCAATATATCAAACAGGTAGGCTTTTAAAAATTGAAAATAATGCAACTATATCTAGATTTGTGGTCAATGTGTTATATTTGGTTGATGTGCCAAAAAATTAGTGAAAGTCATGATTCAGTGTCAATAGTTTCAGTTGATGATAGTACAAGGCTTATGGGATTAAATGTTTATACATTTATTTTGCTGTTTTTTTAGTTATATGATATAGGGAACATCATGGTGTCAGGTATAACATTTGGTAGAATCACAACAGGACAGAAGAGAGTTCAGTCGCAAAAATTCTTTGTTTTACTCGTCACACCAGGGTAAGTACTATGTTTACTCGTCACACCAGGGTAAGTACTATGTTTACTCGTCACACCAGGGTAAGTACTATGTTTACTCGTCACACCAGGGTAAGTACTATGTTTTAGGTTAATTGTGTGTTTGCAATCATCTGCAGAAACTTTAAACTATTAGAAATGCTTTGTACATTCACAACTCCCCAAGACCCGGGTTTCTATTCACTATTACGCTAACAATGTCGCAATATATCAAATTGCCAGCATAAGGGCGATGTAATGCTCAATGTTTGAATAGAAATTACCGGCAAGAGAAACTGACATGTTAATCTTAATGATATTTTGTAGGAGATTGTATCAGTTTTGCGGAGCTGTATCCAGTACTATCGAAGGGAATTCACTTTTCTTACCTATTTTCGAGCAGTACAAAGATGTACAAGGTATGTACTGAAATAGAGCTAGCATAGAAATGGTATATATCTGTTCTTGATCTATGTTGTATAGTGTGTGGGTTTGCTCTGTCTCTTCTCAATTGGCCTCTATGCTTCCCAGCCTTACGAAAATTTTCTGAAAGCTATAAATGAAATGATCACATCATCATGTACAGATCTGAGACGATCTTACTTTAAAGCGTCAACTTTTCATCACACTGTCTGAGCGCAGACCTTAGTTCTAACTCCTAACATCCAACACAATACTTTTATAGATATTCAGTATATAGACCTACCTGGGGATAGTGGAATAAGTGAGCTGCACACTTTTCAGAAGAGCATCGATGAGCCGATCACATCATTTGCGTGGATGGCAAGCCCTGGTGTGTTCTGTGGAAAGATAGACCACACAGTCAGTACTGGCACTGATAGCATCATACTAAACCACAAGCTGATACAGTATGAGAAAGGCAAGCCGATAGACACTGGAGACATACCTAATAGCATAGTGCTGTCTGAATTCCACGTTCTTATGCTGTTCAAAAACAGGTAAGAGTTGTACAATTTGTGAATGTTGTTTCAGTGATGATGCAGTCCTGTTAGCTCAGTTGGTAGATACTATAGGGTTATTATTATACTCTTTGGTAGATACTTATAACATAAAGGTCCAGGGTCAGTGTCTCTTTTTTTGCATACATGTTAGGTAGATCCACTGGAGTCAGCAAATCTTGATCTTTCAACATAATATATGTGTATATATACCATTGGAAAACTTTTGATACAAGGAAAATGTTAGGTCCAAATGAAAATTACGTATCATCATTTGACATACTTGATTCTGTGCAATATATGTCTTTAGATTGAAGGTTGTTTGTACACTGAACGAGGCACAGATATGGGAGGATACATTTGATAACAAGGATCAAGTACAGGGCATGTGGAGAGATCCTAGAAAAGGTTTTATCTGGATAAACGCTCGCAAAGGAGTGTACAAGTACAAAGTCATCGATGAAGCCAGGTATATGTTATCAAAAGACCAATCGGTTTCCAACGATAATATTTCACATTGCGTGCGTTGCGTCAGAATTGTGCTATTCCATAAAACCACTAGAAGCAATAATTTAGAAATGCACTTCTCGTTACTTATGAGAAACAAAAAAATTTGAAATTGAGTTGTAATTAAAAATTTAATTAGTCGGTTATTAAAAAAAATATATGGCAAGTCTGATACTTTTCCAGGCAGGTCTGAACTGGATTCCCCAAAGCTATAGTTGTTGTTGTTACATTGCCATGGTAACACCTGAATGATTGGGCTTCAATGCAAACATTGTGATGTGACACAATGTTTGCTGCAGACCACGAATGTTTATAGGGAACTCTCATCATACCAAAAGGCTAATATGACATACACCAGTGTTATAGTTTATATTACCCACAGATTGTTTCTATCAACAATTATTCAACATACATCCTTCACTGATGATAAAATGATGAATAGTGTGTCTTGTTCATAGCTTGAAAGCTATTGCAACCATCCTAGGCAAGTGTTTGTATAACTGTAATAAACTTATTTTCATAATAATGATACATTTAGATAAAGAAACAACTGCTTCTCAAACAGTGAGTTCGATGATTTGAGTACCATACAGTTACAAAACTACAAACAATTACTTAGCTGGTTCGATGACTCAATGACCCACGCTGCTCTTATTTTACCAATATCTAATGCTAGGGCTTGTGAAAAGAGTTGTTATCCATTCTGGATCACTGATAAATAATACGCAAGGTGAAATGGAACGGATTAACCTAATCCAAATATTCTGTCAGGCAAGATTGCATTGTGGTCAAAATAAAATAAGCCCCCAACAACAGCCTGTTTATTTATTTTAGCACTATGGTGTGAAATTGTTTGGAATACAGATATATTTGTATAACATGCTAGTTCATAGATTGCAAAGATGCCAAGGAAGTTCTTATTCATAAGCTGATTATGGCTAGGAGGTTCACCATCGCTGATTCAAGGTTAAGTGATGGTGAGGGCGATGATTATGCTCTGGAGCGGCTATAGAGGCTTCCATCAAATAATGATCGGTGACTCAAAGGCAATATTTCTCCTGGATGGAGTGGCGAACAGCCAGCGCAACCTGGAGAGTTAGCTGCTGCGCAGTCGAGGCAAGACTGAGATTGTGTGAGCAGTATACTACAGCTGTATACTGGTGTCTCTGTAATGGTTGCTGAGTGCCAGGGATGTTTGCCAAAAATCCTTCAAAGTAAGCTGCTGCCAGGAGTCTGAAGAAATAAAGGCAATGTGTGCTGAGAACGGCTGTGATGCTAAACACACCATTGCATGATAGATGATAAACTATTCAAACACCTAAAAAAATTGTTGTTATGAGTGCAAGTTAATCAGGGACTGGGTTGCTTGTTGGTCAGTTGTTTTACGCATTCTGATAACGAACCCAAACAATCTCATATCATTGAGTGGAAAAAAACAATATTTCTAAATTCTTGGAAAACGTTCAATCACGCAGTAGCTACAGACTCTCAATATATCAAACAGCTTCGATATTGGGATGATCGCATTAGCCTCATCTGTTGGGTGGCCTAGTTTGCTAAAATAGAGTTGAGTAAAGTAATTCACATTTTGACGATGATTACTTAACATCGTCTGGGACTATTCTGCAATACTGCTACAGTTCACTCAACCAAAATTTAGGTTGTAATATTTCCTAGTTTGCCAAATCCATGAAAAAATACTCACTATTTTGCGAAATCTGGAAGCTGAGATGCTGACCCAGATTGTATATCCTGGTCTTGCATCTCTTCTGGAAACCACTCATCATCGGCAAGAATACCAGAGACTGTATCACCTGTGTCAGATTCTGGTTCAGAACACCCATCCTCTATAATAATTAATTCCTATCATCATATCAAAAGATACATTACAGTTTCAAAGACGCTGTAATTTTCCATAGTTGCTTTCAATTCATCATGACCTTCTTTCTGGTGGTTGTGCAATCATGTTGCTGCATAGAAATGAATTATAAATACACACCCAGTGCACCCTATAGAGACTAAAACAAACAAAACGGCATCATTTTCTTATGGCAGATAAAATTTACTATTACGGATAATAGTGTCAAAGATACTAATTGATATGTTAGCTCAAGATGAAGACCACTAAGATAACACCATGTCAAAACATGACAAGTGAAATTTTGATTCACGCTACCAAATTTTCAAATCGATCGGAGCAGAGTACAATCATGGGTAGCGCATAAATTATGATTCGTACCTGTAAAAGATGCCTGCGCATTGGAACTTGAATATGGAGAGAGAATATCTCTTACAATTCGTCTTGAGGCCCTAGTACTACCGCTGCCTTCCTCAGGCACTGCTGGCTCAGGGTTTCGAAGGGTTTACCAGCTCGGGGAATAGCATCTTTTTTAACTTCAATCTAATCAAAAATGAACCAGAATTCAGAAAATGTGATAATAGCAATCATAATATAGTCTTGTCTCTTTGAAAGCGCACAATACACAGGCATACCTGATGCCATTTCATATAATGTAATCAAAGTGACTGTTTTTTGCATGATAATGCAACACTAGTAGAAATCAGCGCTTTTGTGCTCAAAACACAGCATTAATAGATTGTATTTTAGACAAAAATATGGAAAATAATATACAAG
Source organism: Membranipora membranacea (assembly GCA_914767715.1). Lineage (NCBI taxonomy): Eukaryota > Metazoa > Bryozoa > Gymnolaemata > Cheilostomatida > Membraniporidae > Membranipora > Membranipora membranacea. The sequence continues at coordinate 12,183,785 of OU612065.1, read as the reverse complement.
TATTATAAATTGTGATTAACACTTACGGAAGTGGCTTTTATCCAAAGAGTTGAGAGTTTACATAGGCGTCCTTGCTGTCACGACCCGCTACAATGCATCTGTTTGGCATACCTACACAAAAAAACACAGTGATGGATGAAAAATAAATGGAAGACCAACATCTTGAGTCAGGGATGTTGTTTGCTTTACCGTCATTTGTTGTTCCACCCATCAAAAACTATAAATAGCTACTTTTACTGGTCAAGTTTGCATTTTTACTGGATTGATTACAGAGCAGCACCGATTGTATCATAAACACAATACCAATGTGTCATACTTCTCGACAAAAAATAATTCTATCTACCATATCAAATATTATTTTCAATACTTACTTAGAGTATAGGTTGGCTGCTGCTTTGTCGATGTGTTTATCCTAATGCAGAATAAGAGTATACACAGGTCCGGAAGGAAGCCTATTATCATGCGTATAATATCCTTCTATGTATGCTGACAGCTTTTGACATCTTACCTGCTTGGCTTGAACAAGGCTTTTCAAATATATCATCAATTATGGGATTGAAAGTAGTGCATCATATCACGCTGGTTGACTATTTGTTGTTGACCTAGCCTTTGAAAAATCACTTGAGAAATTTGCCGGCTCATCGATAGATATAGTGTCGTATTTACTATCTAATACCTTTTATTACCTAAACAGACTATAAAACTGCGTATCAATAGACAAACACAAAATACTAACATGTCATTGGCTAATCCAAAGACCATGCTGTGAAAGCAACCGAATTTTCAGTATATTCATGAGCAATACCAAAACAATGTTCCATTGGGTCACTCAAGAAATGAAGTTTAGCAAAAAATTTTACTTCTAGATGATAGACAATGTTTCAATTAGTGGACACAGAAGATCATTTGGAGAAATCCCACTTTGTTTGCGAGATATGACAATTTGTATGAATTCAATAACATCACTATAATGCATGAATAGCCTCTGTTATTACTGCTTTGAGTCATGAGCAATAATATAAGGACCCTCCTACGTCACAGGGTCATTAACCAGACACATCACTTGGGTTAAATAGAAAGCCATGGGCAATAACTATCTACCAAGCAAGGTGTGAGATTTTACTCTTTAGTGTTGCTTAGATCGTTTGTGCAATTTCTTATTCTTTTTTTAATAAGAAATGTATGGAAGATATTGCTGGATATGGGAGAGTATGATAGGGCAAGATCTCATTGCCAATCAAATCCAGAAAAACTTGATCTTATCAGCCGAAGACAAGCAGATTCTCTCTTCAAGCAGGGAAAGTAAGTATGATATGGTCTACCTGCAAAGGATTACTCTCGGGGGAGGGGGGCTTATTACAATCATAGTCTAGTTACTGATGTTTTTTGCCGATTGTCCCGATTATGTAAGACATTTTGCATTCTTGCCCTTGATCTTCACTTGAATTTTTACTCAATAGGAAATGAACACTCTCATGTTTTATGGCAGACTGTGCGCGGTTTCAGAATTAAACCTTGGATTACGCTTTTTGTCTCTGTAGGTTTGATGACAGTGCCCAGTATTATGCACAAACTATGATGTCATTTGAAGAGGTCGCTCTGAAGTTTATTGAGACCAAAAATGATGTCGCACTCCGAGTTTATCTGGAGAAAAAGCTCAAGTCGTATAAACCTGCTGAGGTAATCAGAGTGTTCATGCCTATTTTTGCATCTATATATAGCAAATTTGTTGTCTGAGATTGACTGGACGGTTGCCTACCCAACAGGCGACAGCCAATCAGATCAGAGCCGACACATTGGGTACTCTGTATATTGAATCGTATATTTTTATATTGAGAAAATATGTTGCGGTTTGACATCCTTACTGCATAACTCACAGTCCCACCTGCCTGTTTCTCACTTACCTGTTTGTCTGTGTAATCTCACCTGTCACGCATTTTTTGTTGCACTTGAAATCACTTGCTTTATCTGATTTATGTACAGGATAAGGTACAGGTCACTATGTTAGTGACATGGTTAGTTGAGATATGGCTCAATCAGCTGGGAAAACTCAATGATCAGATGGAATCAGACGGAAAAAATCAATTCTATCAGGAGAAGGAAATAATGCAAGAAGAATTTAGATTGTTCTTAGCTAGTGGCAGTATACGAGTAAGAACAAAAACCTACATTCAATTCTTGTGCACTAAATTTCAAGGAATTGCCTTCTTTTTGATAATCTTACTCAGTGAGGAGATAATCCTACTTGAATCAACTTAGCTATGAGCAATAGTATTGCAGAACAAAATTAATAATCAGAGTACTTGCAATATTTTGTAACAAAAATACACAAATTAACTAATAATATGGCTACTGTACTCGTAGGAGATACTGAGGGAACATAAGACATTGATATATGATTTGATATCATCACATGGAGATGTTGAGGATATGGTCTTCTTTGCTGACCTAATGCAGGACCATGAGAAGGTCATCAGTCACATGCTACAGAATAATCAGTTTGAGGAGGCTATCAGAAAGCTGGAGAATGTGGTAAGATTGTACAAAACAATGGTTGTTTGTTTAATATAAGTATTATTGTGTATCTGGATAAGACTTTAATTTAAAAACAAAAATTTCATCAAATTTTGCACATTCAGATTTCTCATATATTTTCAGAATAAATCTTCAAGGTTATGGTCTAGTCATGATAGTGTAATCCACAAAACCCAGACATAAACATATTTACTTGCAACAGCCTAAGTAGCCATCAGCTTCATTCTTGTTTTTTTTTCAGGCAGAACCTCGACTAGTATACAAATTCTCCCCACAGCTCATGCAGTATGTTCCAACTTTGACAGTTGACATGTGGAAGCTTCTGTGCACACCTGACAACACCAGAAGTCAGGCCAGGCCACCTCTGGATCCAAAGAGGCTCATCCCTTCGTTGGTACAATATGATGTCAAGCCTCCTCTTCCTGAAGGACAGGTAATGAGTTCGCTATTCGATAATCAAAGTTATTTGATGTTACGAAAGTGATGGGGCTTTTGAAACTGCAGTATCTCTGTATCTGAACATCATCTATCTCTTGCCTGTCGATTGCACTATCTAGGTGACCAATAATTGTGTCATTTCTACAATTATCTCCATTACAGCAACATGAAGCCATCAGGTTTTTGGAGTTTTGTATCAGAGCGCTGAAGAACAAAGACCAGGCTATACATAATTATCTGATTTCTCTATACACTGAATTTAATCAGGAGAATCTGTTGCGATATCTAAAAGTACAAGGACAGGTAAGCTTATCTTATATGGTGGTGGATCTTGAGGGTTAGATAATATCCATTGTGTGTGTGTGTGTGTGTAGGGTGTGTTGTTGTCTTCTTCTTAGTTGTGAGAGCATAACTTGTAACTATGTAACTTGTGGCTATTTTGAGTGTGACATTTCTCCAGGTGGTCTTTAAAGCTCTTCACACTCCTGAAAAGCTTTAGGCTTTGTTTGCCTTCAGTCTGAGGTTCCCCCATTTTCACTTATGGTGAACTTACCATTTTTTAGGAAGCGGACTCTGTGAATTATGATTTGAAGTATGCTCTTAGGCTATGTTCTGATAAGCGTCTGGATAAAGCCTGTGTTCATATCTACTCTACGATGGGGCTCTACAGTGAAGCTGTAAATCTTGCATTGGCCGTAAGTAGTGCTTATAATTGCTGCAAAAAGGAGGCACGATTGTGTCCCTGACCTACTGGTTTCTCAGGGAGACCTTAAATAATGAATTTGTTCATTTTATTCCGCTAAATCCTCAAATCATGCCATACTATCTATATCATGGGTGGGCAACCTTTTCTTGAAAACATTTTACGCCGGCTCAACTCAAAAGGCCGCAACATATCTTTCAGGGATAAAATTGGAACTGGAGTAGCAATTTTGGCACTTGCTATTTTGTAAAAACTAAAACAGATTTACGTCTAAAAACTGCAGTATGTTGCAAAAACCATCAACTCAGCAGAATTACTGGTTTATCTGATCTACTCGAGGTTTGTGATGTCATTTTACCTCATGATTTGATTGTGTACATGTCTGTATCCCCATGTTTCATGCGTATGACAAAGCGCAGGGTGGGTGCGGGAGGGGTGCTGTAGCGCCCTCCCAGGGGTTAAATTATAAATAAAGTTCATAAAGGACTGTTTTGATGGAGAAGGAAGTATTTTCGCGGAGCGAAAAAAATTTTTAAATATTTTTCGTGTCCTGTCAAAGTTTTCACCTTACAGCTCCTGCCCTCTCTCAAAGGAGAGAAATTTTTGCAAATGATTGTGAAATGAAGAATTCAATATGGAACATTTCAGCCATAACGCAGGAGCACTTGTCACAAAGGGAATTTTTGTCCACAGAGACTGGTTGCAAAAAAAAATTACTATAATGTTAGAGAAACTTGTAATTTTAACATTCAAAGGTCACTGTTTTGTGTTATTTCGAAAGGACAACAACTTGATAATGTAGTTAGAGTGGCTGGGAAGCTAACCTACATGCATAATACAGAATGGCCACTATTTAGAAATATCTTGAGCTTACAGAGCGCTATGCATACTTGGTTCTCCACATAAAAAAATGGGAATCAAAATTAATGTATAAAAAGTTTTACAGGCATAAGGCCACAATTAGGCCGCAAAATATTACCCATTAGGCCGCACCGGCAAAAAGGCCGCAGGTTGCCCACAGCTGATCTATATGTCGGACCAACACTTTCGCCAAAAATTTTTTGACACAAAATATGTGCTTTAAAGTCAAGAGGAAAAGGTCTATTTTTTTATAATTTGAGAGTAGCCTTGGTATGGTGGAGCCTGTATTATTTTACCATTTACGATTCTAGGATTTTACTCAGGCACGCAAATTTAAAAAAATGCTGTTTGCCAAACACAGCCACTTTGTTTTACCATTTACTTGATGTAAATTCATGGTCCTACCAAGAAGTTCTACCTTAGATAAAACCGCAAACAGAGGTAGTGCCAGACATGAAATTTCAACTTAAGTCTTGGGGTGGAATTTTATTAAATCAAACCTAAGTGTATCAGTGGTGGTAGCTAGGGTAATAGGAAACACAAAAGTTTTTATATTTTTAGTTTGTCTTGAGACAACACATGTGTGACAGGGAAATCTCTAGTACGACTAGGTTTTTTTAAAGATGATGAAGGGTTTAAACCTCGATCACAGATGTCAATTTTTGGTTGGCGTTAGTTGAGTGTATTTAGTACAGTCTTCACTGTATCCTAATATTTCATAATAAACTATAACATTTTAAGGTCAAAATTGATAACAAACATACTATCATAATTTAATATGAATACATATCACGAAAATATCCATTGTCCATGTCTTTTTTTTATGCTCAGAGGTATTGTTGCAGATTCAGTACATACCAGGTAATATAACCTTATACAGTAATATGTATTGTTATTATAGGTTGATTTGAACTTAGCTCAGGAAAATGCTGAGAAACCTGATGATTATGATGAGAGAAAGAAATTATGGTTAGATGTTGGTAGGTTATGTAGGGTGTAATCCTCCCGCAAAATCTTTCTAATCTCAAGGAAATCATATATTTTGGGCAATCTGTCAGTCAAATATCAAGTTGATATTGATGATAAGGACATAATCTTTATGTTCATCAAATATTATTGTTGGACAGTAAGCTCATTCATAACTGGATGTTGTTGGTTTCACCTTGGTGAACCCGTGTGTTGTCGTATCGTCATGGTGGTACTTCTGATGGCCTTTTTTGATGTTAGACAAGGTAAGGTTGTTTTTCTTCTCTGCAATCAAATTTCTCGTGATATGACTGTACATAGCTGCATAATAAGGCTAAATATTTTAAAACATATTTTCAGCCCGACATGTAGTTGAGAAGCAGGGTAACATCGACAGTGCTATGCAGGTCCTGAAAGACTGTGAACTTCTGAAGATAGAAGATATCTTACCCTTCTTCCCTGACTTTGTTAGAATTGACAAGTTTAAGGTATGTTAACTCATTGACTAACTTTTTAATTTGCATTAATTATATAGCTCATGCATTACAGTACCTACCCTTGCTTCTAAATTATAGCATCAGACCAACTCAGTGGTGAAACTAATTTGGGGTCGGAGGTGTTATGGGAATAGCAGCACTATAATATGGACATTTATGAGGTAATGCCCCACACCTTGAGTGCTTTTGATTAAACAAATATTATGGCTTTTCACACACAACCCTCCATTAAACACCCCACAGTATGCACAAGAGGAATTCTACTATCTGAAATATCGCTCGAATCCATTCAGTAAATATGCTGAACCTTTATGAAGAAGCAGATGGATGAAATTATAGGTGGTAGTTCCGATTTCATGATCAGATGAAATTATAATCTTATTCTAGAGAAAATTGTGCATTAAGGCTGTCAACATCCATTATTAGCAATGATAGAATTAAACCTGTGGTCACAATACATGCTAAGTTTCTCTTATTCCGATCCCTTGAACCAGAATGTTGCCATCATACATTCTTATAGCCAGTATTGTGGTGTCTCAATGGCGAATATCATGAATTCTCCTTAATTAGGGAGTTAATCGTCTGATTTGCATCATTCCAGGTATCAAATATTGTGATGTAAATGATTACTGGACATGCTATGCTTCTATTTGATGCTATGTGGGGATGTGGCCCTCTCCTTTCATCTTTTATCTGGGATTGCCAAATTTTATCTTGGACAGCCCGACAAGCAAATATTATGGCACTATAATTGGTGACAAGAATGTAATTATGCCAATAAACCAGTTAGACAACCCAATGTAGGTCTCAGAGAAGCCTGCATGGAGACACCAGTTTTAATCACATTTTTATTGCCCAAAATTAAAATTGAAAAAGGCTTCAATAGGGTTTAGTCACACTGACTGTTGGGTTAACCAACCCAATACTCATCTGCCGCTTCTGATCCAGCTCTCTAATTTTTGTGGTTTCATACTCAAATATCTTTTTGAAGTGACTGTGAAATCACCTGATAATTTAGTGTTGTGTGTAAAAGTCAGATTCAGCATCTGTCAGTTGTTTAGGGCACAACTGGTAATTCTTGTTTATGTGTGACATCAACTAGTGTCAGTTGATAGCGTGGGGGAGGAAGGGAGAAGCTGTAGTTCAAAATGAAGAATTTGTTCCTTCCTCAACGAGGCCGGCTTACCTTTTCAATCGATAAATCATAGCAAAGAACTTTAGTACACAATGATACACAGGGAGTAATCTCCCTCCGCTGCCATCCACGCACAAACAACAGCTACGTAAATAATGTATATTTTGTGTTCTCCTACCAATCATGCACATCTTATCATGTTAACAGAGAGCCCTCTAAGAGCTGAGACCAGGGAGTTTGCTGCCGAGACTAATGTTTATGCAAATGGATGTCAAGTGAAACTATCATAATCATATTAGTACTCAATTATTTGTGATAATCTTCAACAGCATTATCTGTCAATCTCAGGAATGACTTTGAACCGGCACATGAATTGGTCTCTGGACAGGACATCAATTATGCTAGCTACATTTCATTGCATGTGGTTATTTGTTTACTGAAGGCATTACCAATATACTTGAATTTGCAGGCTAATTGAGCTTTTATCAAACACTCATAGTACATTTATGGTTTGGGTAATTGCGCGTTTGAGGTGGTTTAGAGTCCCATTCAGATATGGTAGGTTCATCTAATTTTATCTGAATCTCTCTGAATTCAAGGTCTTTCTCTGTTTAGTAGACTGATGATTTCAGGCTCACCTTCCTGCTGTAGGCCCATTTAAATGTAATGAGTTCTTTTTTTATTTTAATAACCTTGAAAATGGAGGCCTCACCCGACAGTAGGCCTACAGTAGGCCTACACGTGATTGTTATAACAGATTGCTCAGTATGCTACCAGTACTATGTACCATATACTACTGCTAACCCTGTCGTTATTTTGTATTTTTATAACACAGGAGGCCATCACCAAATCGCTGGCTGAGTATAACGAGCATATTAATTCTCTCAAAGATGACATGGAAGAGGCAACTATGAGTGCGGATCAGATTCGTAAGCAGATCCAGGATTTCAGAAAGAGGTAGGCAGATGTCACAGTTGTATCTTCAATATGTAAATTTGTAATCGCCATTTATTTAGCCTAGGAAATCCCCACGTAATCCATGTCACTACCTACACCATTCTGCCTGCTTACACTACAAGCTACCAGGTACTACTATACAGCTGGGCGCTGAGTGATAGTAAACACCATTGTTATGGAATCTTCACCCTCGTTAATCCCTTATCAGATGCACCAATACATGGTACAACCTATATCACTCAACATGATAGTTAAATGTGTATTATTGTCAAAATATACATCATAAAACTTGATAGTTTAATGCCTTCTGTCACCTGCATTTGCTGCCAAATACTTCAAGACTGTTAAGTAGATACTTGTCACTGTAATGGTTATGTCAATATGTTGATCACCCAAATTTTCACCAGGTGGACGATGAGATGCATGTTTCTTCTGTTAGACATTTGGCAATCTTCGTGAAACATTTGGCAATTAAATTTGCATTTTATTAGTATCTCAGCCTTTCTTTGATTGGAAAGTAGGCGTTTTTCTTGTAATGATATAAAGTAAATTAAAATTAGGTGGTGGAACCAAGGAGTTGGTTGGTGGAACTCACCCATCCCTTGAGAACCAATTGTGATATCGTCTAATGTACTTTTTTTCTCCCAACCCAGCCATAAACCACCTCATTCAATCAGAAAAACGATACATGATAACTCGCACATTTACAATGATGTTTGTGATATATATTGAACTGTACTGTACACTGCTTGATGTTCTTCTGTATATTGTAGATCAGGATCAGTGAGAACGACAGATAAATGCTCAATATGCGGTTTCCCTCTTGTCACCAGATCATTCTATCTTTTCCCATGTCAACACAAGTTCCATTCTGATTGTCTCATCGCCGAGGTATGCGGGTTTTCTGGCAAGTTGCTAGAGAATTTTTGTTAATCTAGGTACATGAAATAACAATTATGATATGTCTTGTTTCATCTTCCACATAATATCTGTGATTTATTTTTGGTGCTATCCAATGAAGTTTTAGTCTTTTTGAAGGTTCTCATTCCTTTAGAAATGAAATAAGCAAACTGACTGGAATCGAAGGCTGGCATAAATTGAGAATAATTGCAAAAATAATTCTATATTGATGATATGAATGATACTAGATAGATATTATTATTATACAGGTGCTGCCTAGTATGAGTCCAAACATGAGACATAAAGTAGAAGAGTTACAGCGTCGAGTGGCCAGTAGAGAGGATACATATAGTGTTACCTCCGTATCCTCTACTTCTCTCACCCAGATGACCACCAAGGTAATATATACATATACAAATGTACTATGCTATGTCTTGTCATGTCATGTTTATCTCTATATCTTTATATGAGAGCACTTGGTGTGGTACAAAATATCTATACTTGGGGACCTCTCAATTAGAATAAGCTACAATTTTTTGTCTCAAAACCGTTCATCTTTCTGTCTTTCAAATAGGCAAATTTGTTTGATAAGAAGATATAAAGTTCCATCAAGCAGTTAGCAGTTTGGGAATGAGTTTTTGATTGAAACACCCCCCCCCCCCATGCGAGCATAAACAGGATTGGTGTCAGTGGAAAATACAAAATTGGGAATTCAGTTCATTAGCTCTCAAAATTCTTCCTATTATTATGATATTTGCAAGCTAGAAGCGCTAGAATGATTAACTTCAGATCTGGCATGTCTCCCAAACGCATTCATGAGGATCAAAATTCCCAAAATTGATGTCGAAATCTATAGTACATACATGTCAGGAAGCTGTCATCACTTAAATTTAGAAATCAAAATTTCATTTTTAACAATGCTGTCTGGCACCGTCTACAATGTGTAGCGCGTGACATGAGTAATGTAACGATGATTACCTTTTCATATATACATGCGAGATGTCATGCCATTCCTTCCATTGTTATCTTTCCTGGGAATATGATGGTCTGATTTCAAGCTCAACCTTTCCATTTTAAAAACCAATGGTGGGTGTAATGAAATCAGGCCCTGGTGCCATATAACAAGATATGGAACCCCTCACATGTTAGGTAATTCAGATTATATGATTGGTCGGCTTAGTTAGCAGGATTATTCTTATTTAGGTGACTAATACACACAGAGTCATCACATTTGGCTCTCCTGTAGCGTTTTAACCTCAGAAAATTGACATTGTCAAGGAGATCTCCAAACTTCTCACCATAAAATTGATTTGTGGGAAAGTTTCTAGTTTTATTTATTTCCATATAGACTAGTCCATGCTACCGGTAGTGACTCATAGAATGACATCATCCCCATCTCCATGTGACCACAGACCCTGAATATACACCGTGGTGACAACACATAAGTCAAGAGCTCGTGTCATACATGTATAATATAGGTAAAGGTGGGTCTTACTGTGGGATTTACTCTGGACGTTTCTACTGTTTACTATTTTTAGCACTTTACCTTCACAAGAAGAGTTTTCATATCATTTTACCAGGGTTCGAGGAAATGATTCCGCAATTTCAACTGCCTTCCAAACCCACTTTTACTAAACCCTCCCAAACAAAAACTTTTTTTAATTTTAAATGGAAATAGTTGAAGGTCTTCTATTTCCAGCTATTGAATTTGTTTTCGGTTCTACTTCAGAACTGTTAATATAATGGTCAATTTGTGGTCTCATGTAGTTTTATACTAACTATATTTAGCTGGGCTAATAGTCTCAAGCCTTGGCGTGTCAAAAACACAAAGTGATTATGCAAATTTACAAATCAAGTTCTGGTTCAAATTTCTCTCTGGGAACTTTTCGTATGGTAGTCCACTTAGATGCTCTGTGGAGAGCTTGTACATTCTAGTGGATATTATTATTAGCGCTCCCTGAGACGCCGATAAAGCTGTTGACCTTCCCTGTGATAAACCCTGGAACTACAACTTGATTATTTACTACATCTCGCCATGACAAAGTAATACATACATAACATGTTCCGGTGTTTATATGTACAGGCGGAACTGGATGACTTGGTAGCTGCCGAATGTCTGTATTGTGGAGAGCAGATTATCAGGTAAGGATATTTGTTCACTCATACATACGGATGGCCTGTCGAGTTTTCCTTGATGATACACACTCTTCAGGCATCGTCACACCCCCAGATGACTAACATGTCACTTCCACTGTCATCGTTAATGGTGAAGCTGGTCATGAGAGTAAATTTGTATGTTAATTATAAGGCCTGGTTGCAGATGACATGTGCCACTGCGATGATTAGTGAGAGAAGTGCTGTAAGGTTTGAGGAGCCCTCATGTATACCGTACTCTTGTAGTGCTGTGTAAGGATTTGAGAGATTGATGCACACCACCAATCTTTCATTACACTGCCTCCTACCATTACATCACCTTCGCCATACAAAAATGCATAACGGAGTGTCTTCAAAGCTTTTCTCATCAAAGCAAAAGCATTTGATTATTGTAATTCTGCTGCAATATGGTTTATAATATAATTAAATGTTAGCGGGTGACATGTATATTGCAAACAACTCAAGTGCTCTTGTTGACCTTACTTGATAGCCGTTGTCACACTGCGGCAGAGCTATAATTATACCGATTGTCAACATTTCAGCTGTGAGCAAATTTGGCTCCAACCACGACAGTATGCCATTCAGAGTTTTCACATTTGCATCAAGTTGTCTTCTCTCTGATTTGGATCCGTTTGCTATAATTCAATATAAAATTGGTTTTGGAAGAAATCTCAACACATGCAGACCAGTACTAACTGCAGAGACAAGGGCATTCAAGGCTTTTATATTGATACTTATCCAAACAAAAATAATACATATGGCATGCGTTGACATAAGATTGACCAGCGTGTTTAATGTTTTTCCAGGTCTGTTGATGAACCATTTATCACATCTGATGAATACAATGATACAGTAGACAGCTGGAGTTAGTGCTCTGATGTGCATGTCTACATGGTAGATGACATTCTACTCAAATTATACAATCATTCCCACCTGCTACCCATCCAACTTCTTGTTTACTACTGCTGCAGCGTTTAGGTGATCGGCTCTCTTTCAGTGATGTTTTCACCAGGAGATTGATATTATGATAGACTGGTGAAAGGAATCATCTTGGAGATGAAAAATAATTATGATTGCCTCGATGGTCATTTTGATTACTTTAAATTCTATTGTGTTCCACTTATCTGGATTTTTACATTAGTATTGTTATAACTGCTGATCATAGACGATTTCATTTGGTGCTAATTATTTCATAAGTGATAATTTTAACATGTTGAATTTTTTCTCAAAATTTTTTTTTTCTGCCTACAAGAACTGTTCTAATCTGATTTCGTCTAACAATAAATTTAGCCCTTGATTCATGTCACGTCCTCGCAGTTGCAGAAAATATCCTCATACGGAAGGAAAAGCGTTGTCTTCAAGCACAGCTTAACAAATCTACCACTAAATAGAGCTGCTGCTAATCATTTCTTTAAGCTATATGTAGGAGTAACGACCTAACCACTGACAAGTGCCAAGTGCTAGTAACATGGTGGGAGGTAAATAAGATCACAGACTTCCTGAAATCTGTGACATCTTAGTTATCACCACAAAAAGTGAGCAATTAACTGCGGAATTAGCCTGATTCATAGCTGCCTAGCCGGTAAGGGCACCTCATTGTGTACTCTATGGTCAGGAGTAATTAATGTGACATAGTAAATGAGCACGATCAGTATGGCATTTACTTACAAACCTTAGCATTAAGCTTATTTCTGGTTACTTGAAGTTGATTTTGGACTGCTGTGTACACTTGCTAGATAGTGTTATTAGACTAAGAGCTGTGTCTAAATAATATTTTGGTTATTTGGGCAAACAGATTTGTGTATTGAGCTTACAGCGCTGGGTATTGTTCAACAGTTCATATCCTGTAGATGTATAAGAGCCTACTACTACTCTGATGATATGAGCACTCAGTAAAGTGTGCCAATCTAGATGTTATTTCAGTGCCAGTACAGGTTGTTTGAATTTTTGAGTTTTATTATTTAATATCCCTGCCATTTAAGTTGAATTTCATTCACAATACATTCATACGACACAAAATAAAGATAGCATCATTTGTAAATGTAGACAATTATAATGTAAAAATATATCGATTCACAAAACCTGCGGATCAGACCGCAGTCTACTATAACACAATAAAAAATGTATCAAATAGGTGTGATTGGCTTCGTATATATGTGGTAGATAAGTCAAGTTCTTCACAATAAAATACCCACTACAAGCTACATCTATCTCTACTCAATAGATGAATGTTTTATATAGGATGCTGAGATAGAGATGTATTCTCAGATGATAGAATTCGTCGTGGATTGTCTAGGTAATTCTGAAGTGAATAAAAGTTGTTTATCGGTAATGCTACATATATGTATGTATACACAAGGAGGTGGACAATATAATGGAATATTTCACATACATTGGACAGAGCAATAAATGTAGCCAGTATGGAGACTGATGTCAGTTGAAAGCTATAAAGCAAACATCTCATACACATACAAAATGTAAACACCATAAATATATTCATAATTACTTACTGGTACAAATCTCAAATATAAAAAGACATGAAACTCATCATAAATACATGTAGGTATTAGGGCATAATAATAAGCAATTTTGGCAAAGAAAATGAAAACTGGATAAGCAATGAACCCAGGTATGAGGAGTGAGGGTGTGTCTGAGTAATCTTGCAACAAGGTAAATATCCAGTAGTGCATGTCATGAGCTTGCTCAACGCATCCAAGAAATGCACATGGTGGAGAAAAAGAAGGAATTCATGTTACGGTTACTGAAAACAATGGTGTCGAAATTTACAATATTTGGGCGCCATCATAATTGTCCTTCAAAAGAGTTTTCTCAAAGCTGGAAATATATGAACATATGTACAATGAAAAAAAGAAAATCTGAGTATTAATTTGCACATGTGATAAAAAAACATGAATTCTCATGCGCCTTACTGGATGAGATTCGTTTGCTGCCAGTCACAGGAAGTTATGATTACTATCAGCACAACTGCGGATCTGATAAATGGCTCTTAGATCGAGATGGTTTATCAGAGATATGGCTTTTTACTTGTCCTCATAACTTGCAGGCACATTCAGATAGTACCAAGTCACCTTTGTTGTCATAAAGCCAATCAGTAGTTCACTGGTTAGTCAGGAATGCTCATCATGATTAGGTAAATTGTCGGCACTGCTGTCGACTGGTCACATCCTGCTGTCGCTTCCTGTTAGTAAATCCTACCGACAGGCACACGATTCGACTGCCATGTCAGTGTATTGCTTCAGTACAATATTATTATGTTCGTCATAATACATGAGAGTCACTGGTTGCAGCTTGCTTGGCACACAGCAAGGCTGAGGCACATCTGATCTAGTTCGTATAGATGTCAGTAGACTCTGCAAAGTGGCATGATTTGTCATGTGTTTACCCTGGAAAATAAAACAAAAGAATCCTATTTTTTGTTATCAAGGATATCACAACTTTGTTGCTTTTGGAGTCGGCTGTCAAAGACAGGTGCACAATGAAAATCCCTTTTAATTTACTTTTCACAAATAAACAACCTGTCATGTATGTGCAGTTTTTATGATCGCATGGCAGGAAATTTGAGCTCTGGTCAATTTGAGTGAAAATGGAACTAAGCTTGTATGGACACTTGTAAAACTCACTTTGGCGTGTAGCCATGTTTATGTGCGTGCCGGATTAAGGGTAATGCTTCCCAAAACCTGGTTAACAATTTTGCCTGAGGGAAAGGATTTCTGAATTTTGGACTGAGTAACCATCAACCAACCCAACCCAGTTTTTCAGCTGATTATTAATGCTGATAGATAACCATATCACATACCAGTGATCAGGGAAATGCAAGAATCGCTCACCAGTGAATTAGGGAAGTTGCATTCTCCCGCGCAATAGTGTGCGTCAAACTTTTTAGGCTCAATCATTCGCTTTCCCCAACCGACATCTTCAAAGTTTATTCTCATTGATTTTCGGCTGCAGCCTCTTTCTGGATTTGGCTTAGGCTCACTCTCGTGGTATTTCCACTTCTTAGTCGGTAATAGATCCAAACTTTTGCTTTTCTTCCTCTTCTTCTTGTCCGTTGGTGAAGGCCATGGAATGTATTGGACAACTGTGTTTGACGCCTCGTCAACTTTTGCTGTCACTTCTAGTGAGCCACTGTCAGTTGCAGTTGTCTGCTCTTCTTGCTGAAGTTGCTGCTGAATTTCTTTTAGCTTAGGTTCCTTTATTTCCACCTCATTGGTGAGTTCATTATATAAATCGTCAACATTTATATATTGATTTAAGGGTGGTATCTCATTAGACATCGGACTCAGTAGGTCAATCCTGTTGTCAATCATGCTTCTTTTTATTCTCTTAGAGGGTTTCCCAGTTGCTGGATCAATTATTGAGTCAAGTTCATCAATCATGTCCTTGTAGTTTTTACCAGACCTTGCGCTTATCTGGTCTGTTTCAAGTGTTCGGTTATTTTCGGAGTAGATGAGAATAAATGGGACAGAGTGATGTCGCAGGAACGTCGGCATATCCACGGGAACAGCAACAGTGTCTGCGTTTACAACACTAAATGATATCCCGACTTGGTTGTAAGTGTTTACTGTGTTGGTACACTGACGTACAGTTTTGGTTATATCCATCTGCTGCCAGCCTTTGCCTACTGGGCTTCGTCTTTCTCTCTGTGAGAGGGTGATATAATAAGGGGAGAGTTCTGAGACATCGATTTGTATTGTCTGCATTTCCTCAACAGAACGGCGATAGTAATGTAGTTCTGCTCTCATCAGCTGCTCGTCCTCTTTATAAAAAGAGTCTAAGTTGTATATGAGATTCTTACTGCTCGTGATTGAACCTGCAAACAGAAACGATAATAAATTAATAAACTTTTCACATTGCCTCCTTTAATTTTTTTTTAAAGATTAAGCTAAAGAGTTTTCCACTCTTTCTTGAGAGAGGGCAGTCCTTTTTCAGTTTGAATATGGCGCGTCCTTACATGTACATAAATAAAAATTACCGGCATGGACAACACATATGACTTGAACACGCAAACTGCTCAGGCGCTGAGCCGCATGTGTCATATCATGGTATGTCAATCCAACAGCTTCCAACACACCCTATCATTATGGACTTATATCTGATCTAAGGGCTTTCCATACTTGAAATACCAATATACTGATCAAAATGGCAAGGAGTATTTTTGAAATCCCTGCCTAATCTCTCAATATATAAATTCATATTAGCTGGTTTTTCACAATTAAATATTTGTTGTAATGGCCTGTTCCAATAAGATTACACAATGCTAGAATGTTATGAACAAGGTATAATATCCATGATTTAAGTTTACACACGATTTTTAATCCTCTTCATGGAAATTGCATTTGCCTATGGGGGTCATAATTGACACGCCTACATTAAATATTACAGGTTATGGTAAAGTTGATCGCTATAAAATCACCTAAACTTATCATCATCCAATAATCTTGAGCTATTACTTTTAATTTGGAGATCTTCATTACATCAAGTTACATTCCGCAGCTGTAAATTAAATGTCACTCAGATTTTGAGGGGGTATCATGAGATCATATACAGCTGTTTGTAGTTGACACGCAGAGCGCTATCTTAACGTAAATGACTATAAGAGATGAGAGATATGCAGGGTGTATAAACTTGACAAGCGATGTTGTTGTAGGGGGTGGTGCCTAACAATAATTATGAGAACTTAAAAACTGGCAATAAAAATCTTTGTGAGGTCATAAAATTTTGAATTTTTGCACCTATTGCACCTTTGGCTTTTTTTGTTTCCATTTGCACTTCTAGTCGTGTCATCGTGAAGTGAAGGTTGATGTGTGCCTGGACCTTCTCAGTGTCCCATTCAATGATGGATGGGCACTGGGCTAGGATTTATTTGTGAAATTAGTTGGGGGCCTTATTCAGAGGCGGTTGACAACGGAATGGAGCCAGGCAAAAGTTTGAAATTAATGTTGATGCATGTTTCCCTGCACCTTATTTCTTTAGTATATGGTAAAACTTAATTTGCTATAGTGGGTAGATTGTCGCTGAGAATTTGTCCAGATTCACATCAGTAAAGTGTAAATGGTAATGCTCCTAGCATTGTAGTATCCCACAGGGACACCTAAAACATACAACACAGCGACAGAGGTAATTACCGAAAGCAGCCTGCTCACCTTTATGTGCCTGTATATATCGTACTGTATTGATGTTTTCACCCAGTGAGTCTCCTCGTTTGTACTGCTTGTAGAGTCGCTTCATCTGTTTCGGTATATCCTTACTTCCCGTGATTTCTACTACTGTCAGTGTCAGCGCCAGTAGCAGGCAGAGGGTCAGATAATGCCTTCCCATTATTGGTATTTCTAGGGTGTGAAGCTGTTTCACTCTTTATTGTGAAATAGAACGGTTTTATACGCTACTATATTTTATAACCTGGTGAGATTGCTCCGAAGTTTTCTCGAGATCAGTTGGTATCCAATACGGTCAGTTATAAGTTCAGCCTGTCCTGAAATAAATATCCAACAGCTACATTTACCAAGCCGACTGTATTGTACATGCAGGTTTCTACTACCAGTACACAATTCCAAGATTTTAGAATTCTTTAGAGCAAAAATATGTCCATCCGGAGTGGTTGTTGTTTGGAATCTAAGTGCACTTGTTAAAGCAAAACTACAAGCATGGGCACCCTACCACAAACGTAGGAGTGTTTTAAGACGTTTTATTCCCCTTGAGGTTGGTGAATAATACAAATACAATTTATTTTGCTTGACCACATCAAAGCTTTATCCTTACTATGGATAAATCATAGCATAATCTGATCAACATTTCAATATATTCTCGGTTCAAAGGGTAAAATATTAAACATGAAGTATTTATTAAAAGATTTTATCTTTCGGTGCTATTTAAAACAAATAAAAGCATACATCCATTCACCTCAGTTTAATTTGTGTTTGTGTTTTTCAATTCAACAAATCTATTGTGATCACAAGTGTACAAAAGCTAACTGAGCCATGCTATCTTCCATCGAAATCTGTTCAAAACAATCATACATCATACACTTGTTCACACACTTTTTATGTTGGATTTTGTGCTCAATGAATCTGTTCACCCTCTTTAAACTCAGACCATGTTGGCTATAATTTAGGTGGCTGATATTACCGAACTATCTTGTTGTTGGATATGGTATATCGCATTGATCTGTGTTATTTCTTCAGTGGAAAAAAGCACCTACCTTTATTTGAGTCACGATAGCAGATACCACCCCACTCGACGCAGCTTAAGTTATATGCGCTGGAACATATGATTTGGAGCTGAGCTGTGTCTGTTTGCACGATCGAAAAAAAAGAGTTTTTAATGCTGTGCCGGAGTCGCTATTTGAAGTTCAAAATATCCCTCTGAAGTTTATAGTTTGTGATGAGATTGAGAAATTATCGTTGCACTTGTAGTAATGGTTATGCTCGTAAACGGAATACTCTCACTGGGAATGGATAGAAATACATGATTCTAATTAGCCACACGGACCCAGCCTAAGTCCCGCCCCTAATTATTGCGTAGACCAATCATGGTATTTTGAGTGCTTCAAGATGTCACCCTTATAATTTATAGGTTTGTAAACTGATTATAGCAGAGATAACCAGCTAATACTTCTCAGTGGACACGAATCAACAAATTGAATTCAGTTTTGTCATGTCTTAATTACTCTATTATTACACAGAGCTAAGTTGAGCGGAGTCTTGAATTCAGGATATATCTTTTAATCCTGTTGAATGATGTTATCCAAATAGCTTGACCAAATCATTGAGGGGATTAAAGTGTACTATATTGGATTAGATTATAAACATGATCACTTTTCCAAGCCGACAGTTCAAAATTAAACATGATGAATACCTCAACAATTCATGCAGTACCTACTAGAACAATAAAGTTGAGGGATGGATTTGGAGCCGTAAACATTGAGACAACTTGAGAATTCTATGAAGCATTATATCACATTAATTCACAATTCTATAAACAAATAAATACATTGTTTACAATTTTCAGTTAGTAAACAAACTGGGCTCCTGCGGTATTCCAATGTAGACAATCAGTGATATTAGTCATACTCTAGTCTATGGATCAATCGGCCATCAGTCAACATATTTTAGGAGCTGTAGTGTCCTCACTAATCATATCATACATTACTCTGTTATCTTCTCATTCAACATACACCACTGTGCATGTGCCAACCAAATTCAAACAAACAATACAGTTGCAGAGTGTCAAATATGGCCCATGTGTCTTTAGATTTGGAAAAACTACAAACTTTTGGAAGCTGAAATAAATTTGTTAGTGTAGAAATAAAAATAAATTTTGCAAGATGCACAGCAATGCCCTCATTATTATTAACAGTATTCAAAAACATTCCTGAATGAAACTCAATCAACCAAATTGATAAATAAATAAACTCTCAGCATTTACACTGATACCAATCATTCATAGCAGATTGAAGGCTGTAGCTTCTGCTGATATTTTGATAAAGAATAACCGCTTAACTTTTGGTGATGGACGGGAAGATCAAAGATGTAAAAATGGACGGATGCACCAATGATTAGTTAAGGCAGGAGACGCTTGGCAACTTGAGAACTTGTTCTACTAGAATGTAAAAGGTTAGTCCTCCTGGGCTAAAGAAGCTGTATGAGCAGTGGTGGTGATGGTGGGTAATTCAGATGTGATGATCTGCGGTGTAGGGATTAGGATGTGCATAGATATCTGAATCGGATAGGTTCCAATAGTACAACACGATAAGCTTTGAACTGTCATCATGTTGCAGCAATCAAACTAAGGAGTCATAGATCGTTGATCAAACTGAACATTTTAACTCTTTTCACCCAAGGAGTAATATTACTCCTTGCTTGAACCATATACATGGGCCGATACTATGTCATACATGTTTGTCTATTTATCTACTGTTCAGGCATATACATCAGTGGTAGAGGCGGCAGCTCGAGCAGCGATTTTTTGGAGCCTAGCGTGCTCTTTATCATGTTTCTGGAGATTATGCTGATCGTTCTTCAGCATCTCTCGATGCTTCTGTAACTTCTCATAGCTCTCCTCGCGTTCTGCATGCAACTGTCAAAATTATGAAAAGACCGGATTGTAGGATGATTATTTATGATCGTATGTATCAAAATTCTGCCAATAATATTATTGCAAAAACAGTAAAGGGCAAATAATGATACAAGTCGAATGGGTGGATGGTTACAGAATACATGCCAAAGTTAACAAACAGACATATTTGGGATGGATATGGCGTGGAGGAACTTCTGAAGCTTGTTCCGACAAAAAATTTGATTTTCCTCGTCCAAATATGAGAGCAGGAATGTATTAATCAATCAGAAATATCAGCCACTAATACTTGACCGCACTCTTGAGAGCGTTTTATTTTTTTTTTTGAATCCCACACTTCTCATCAGTAGGAATGTGGAGTACCCGATGATCAAAATGATAAATAAACAAGAACAGGCCGGAGTAAAAAACACTTCAGTATGGGACACCATATTTTGTTTCAATCATTATTATGGTCATGTCGTTGGTCTCTTTAGACAAAAATGAAGGAGGTATTAAAACCAACCAGTTATGCAATTACAATAATTTAATTGATTCAACAACCTTTATAATGGCGACAGCTAATACAAATGTCAAGAGCCTGTAATTACACTGACCAAATAAATAGTTAAAAATAGAAAGTAAAGAAATGTTTTGTGGTAACTGAAACCCAAAATACATGTAGTTGTAAGTTTACCTCTAGCTATTCCTATCAATGGCTATAATCATTCATTAAACTAATAACAGCTCCTTAGCGGAAGGGATGTTATTGTAAAAAGACAAGAAAATTAACCAGCTCATTAAATTTTCTTTGTTCCTCTCTTCCACAACCTGTATCGGCAGGCTCCTACAACCATTGTGTGGTGGCTTCCATTTATTGTCTTTTACAGAAGCTCGGTACAGTATTTTGATGGGCGCAAGACATGTTGGAAATTAGGATGGAAATTGAAAAATATTGGCTTTGACCTTTTAACCTTGTTGGGAGACGCATCATTTACTGTGCAAGGATGCAGAGAATAGTATGAAGATGGTTATAGGAATGGGAAGATTCATTTCTATGATATATATTTTTTCAGCTGGTTAAACACAAGATTCCAGTTCAATCTGTAAGACTTGAGCATAATCGAGAAATTTGAATTTGATGGACAGATTGGATTTCTATTATGTATGTTCAGTATTCAGATCTTTTAGTCCGAACAGACAAAGATATAGGGGTGCCGGTTATTTTTTTACGCTAAGTTGATCAAGCAAACGTTGTGTTTTGCGCAGTCACACAAAAATTCATCTTTGATAGTTGCACCTGTAAGTGTGAAATTTTATCTGAAAGAGCTTAAATTTGCATCATTACACGTGCAGTAGATAAAATCAGATTACACGGGCATAACCATGAGAAAGTGGCAGCGGTAAGCTGCATACACAGCTAGGTGTTAGGTGGAATGTACATCAGTTTACACGCTACCAAGGAGAGGCGTAGCCATGAAACTGATAGTGGCAGAAAAAAGATCCAAAAATCATTTACCCGGTCCAGGGTTGCCTGCTCACGCTGCACTTTCTGGTCGTTCTCTTTCTCAATCTTTATAAACTCTGAGAGCTGTCTCTTCATTTCTTGTGAGTGTTTGTTCTTAGTGGCTTGACTCTTGCCCTGTAATCTCTTTACGCTCTGCTCTTGCTTTTGACGAGCATACTCTGCCTCTCGCACTTTGTTGTACAGTCGATTCTCTTCCTCTTCACCTTTCACCACCATTTTCTAAACATAAAACACTTACTAATCGTAGGGGTGGAACGTATAAGATAATATGGATGGAGAGGCATTTATATCTATCATATCCAACACTTCTACAGTCCCGCACTTCGCCATGAACAATATGAAGAAATCAGCGATTTCTATACGTGTAATAAGTATTCACAACATTGCACTCAACTTCTCCGTTAGCCTTTAAATTTGTGTGATCAACCCATCTAAGGTTTCTTATCCAAGTGCAACCTCCTTGGTGCAACACTCATGAAATTAAAAATCGCTGATATTCTATTTCATTCAGGTCCTGAAATTCATTGAAACATAACACCATAATTGTAAACATGGTGTGGAGTAAAATAGTAACTATTGTGCTGCACCAGGTCACTCAGTGCTGATCAAACGCTGCGGTCTGAGGCACGTCAATGTCAAACTGATACTACGGCCTTCGACCACGACAACATTGGCAAGAGATGAATTGACAGGATGTAGGGGGTTTAACTCCAATAAAATTTAGATATGCTTCATAGGCAAACATTAACCAACAATAATGAAGTTTCACAGGTTTATATAACTTTGGGTAAGTCAGTTTTGCGCTTTTCAACATTGTTTATACTCAGATGTAATGAGGCGGAGAATGAACAGACACTAGTATGTGATCTCAAGCTCAAACAAGTTCTGTGAATTATAATGTTTGCTTTCTTGTTCATGTTATTAAACATAAGAAACAGAATTATGTCTCCAGATTGATTAATAACGGTTGTAAACAAGCGGTTCCATGATTTCTACCTGTTAAATAGTCTGTGAGCTCTGATGCACATTTTTTAATTGATGGGTACTGAGTAGGTTATTATTTAGGATGCAGAGTTCAGAGCTTAGCCATATCAGTGACTTGAGCGCTTTAAATGTTTTGTTTGTTTGTTGCGGCCTCCCGCCATCGGTCTGTTGTTTTTTTCAAAACTCAAATCTACTGGAAAACAAGGATCTTAATATTTCCAAGCAAGGAGGCGGAGTTAACTGTAATTACCACCTGTGTCATATGGTGTAAATGTATCATAATTTAGATGGTTTCGTGTGATGCCAGTTCATTAGCACATAGTTAAACACTGACACCTATAACCTGGCCATTGGTTTTTCAGTATGTGCGGCTGATAGTGTCAGATTTTTATATCACAACTCATATGGTATAAGCATATCAGTCTACGTGATAAGTCCTAGTGGTTGATAATGTAATACCACTTGCATTGCAGCCATCTGAGCACTTAGACTAGGTGATCTGTTAGTATGACGCTTCCCCATTGTCATACAGCAAAGATGATTCCACACATCTGATTGCACTGTTTTAACCAACAACACTTCATTTCTTCTGGTCAAGATGACAACACCACAAAACTATTTTTGTTGGAAATGTGTAGATATCATTTAAATACAATAGTTGATAGTGTTGATTGCATGTTTGTATGTGTACCTGTTTTCACAACAAACAGCAAAGCAAAAAATATCAACTCTATCATTACTTGTGATTCTATGTATGGAAATCTGTACTGGTAACAGCATCCATTGCCGGATGTGGCATGGGACTTGGCACACCACGGCACACCACGGGATATTAAGGTGTGGATATTCATTTGATAACAAAAAACAGGAATATCCATCCTTACATTGAATTTTTATAAATTGAAACACCACTTTTGTAACAATATTAAAGTCCAAAAATGTGTTTGCTGCTATTCCAAAATGATTTTTAACAGAGCAGCGGTCAACAACTAGGCGACATGTCTTCACTCAAATTCCTGGCACCTCCAGGTTGAATGTTTAGTTGTGTTAATCAGTAATAGAGCTATTTTGGAGAAGAAGTAAAAAGGTCCACTTCTCATATTTTCGAACTGTCAAGCATGTCATAAAGATTGGATTAACACACTGCCAATTATACAAACAACTCTCAAGTGAATATTGTTTTTTGTTCACCTGATTTTGAAGAATGTGGCTCACTTCAAATGTTATCTCAAACTACTGCCTGAGAAACTCAAATACTCTTATATGACTATATTTTTAGTTCTATGGCCAGCCTCACTGCCTCGCATCTCAAGATGGCCGATACCAAAATACTAGATTTGTGATATCTCGCTGTTCTGACCAAGTAATTTCCAGGGCAATAAAACGATCTGTCTGTTTTGGTGTAGCGGAATGTGTAAACAAATTGATCTCTTAATTATGTAACATCATCAAAGGGCTGAACTTATGGGCCAAATTTTATTGTGATTGCAATGTGATTGTAGCTGCCATAACCAGATAAGCAGCAACATTGTGAGTCACGGGACTCTTCAACAGAAATAAAGTTCATCCAAGACAAGATCAAAAGCATAAATCCTTTTATTTTGCTCTTAGATGAGTCAAATACCACTCAGAGCTTTTATGGAGGCTCTCTTAATAGTCAATCTTGTACATAATAGCACAATATCCTCTCCCCTTGCCTTCACCGTCATAGCGTAGAGAGAACATTTAGGCATGATTTTTGTCATGCTTTCTCTTTTTACCTGGCGTATCTACATTTACATGTTAGATTCTAATTTCTTGAACATAGTTCTGCCAAAGTATCTTTGGTACTGTACTGCAAGTTAAATTATTGTTATCAGAATAAAAGACAAACCTGGAAGTGTTTGAGATGGTCCTCGTGCTCACGTTTGGCCATATCTGCGAATCTCTTCTGGAATTTTTCTGCAAAGGCTTTTTCTTGTGACTCAGACTTTTCTTTCCGACTGGTCAGAGCATAATGCATCAGCTGATTCTTTCTCGCTTCATGCACCTACAAATAATACGACAGTCATATAAAGTAACTAAAACCGTTCATAGGATCAACGCCCATCAAATAAACTCATGGATTTGTGAACAGAGAATACCAATATGAAAGTTCCAAGTGCGAATAAGACTGCAGGCTATCCATAGATTTTTTTACAGATCATATTTTCAGCTGATATCTTGGCTGATTCTTTGGCAACACTTTTAATCAATAGCAGCTGATGTGGATGAGCCAATAATTTTAGACTTTGACCATTTTAGCTAGATATAGAAGCCTGATTTACATGGTAAAAATGGTTAACCATGAGATAAATTGACTTTGAACCATATGTTGGTAACTAGGCTTGTTTCATATTTTGAGGTCTGGAAGTGGTGACCCTAGGAAGTTGAAGGAAACACCAATGGTGTTATTACAGCATGGAAATTAACCGAAGTTACTGTCAGTATATACAATGCGGCCAACATTTCACACATGTATTATTACAAGAAATTATTTCAACGGGAGAACAACACAAGTAATGTCAAAAGTTTCATTCACAGAAAAGCAAAATTCAGCTGAGATTAAGAGATGTTGTGGTATTCCTGGCGCTTGCCTATTCAATAATCATAGCAAGCTTATCGAGATCCTATTTACATATTCTTGAACGCGAAATAAATCTGTAGGATCTCAAGAGCATTCTAGCAGGAGACTTGTATGACTTGAAACCCCCCAGCAATATTCATGACCAATTACTCCTTCTATAGCTATTAAAATATTTATTAACAACAATAATAATTTTTATTTTAGATATGCAGCAAAGGCTGGCTGATTAAGTATATGATGCGATTTAACAGGTTTGAATGAAGATTGAACCTCTAAGACAGTTTAGCTCAGGTTATCTAATCAAGAGGGAATGTTTTAAACAAAAGTCTCTATTGGCAACTTATGGAAACTTGACTTGTTACACTAACAATCTAAATGTGAGAATATCAGTGCTTACATCATCATCCACCAGCTCAGACAGGCTTTCATAGTCTACATGAACGGACGAGTGCTCAAAAAGTTGTTTCTAGACAAAACTTGGGAAATTTGTTGATGCTGCACTGATAATGTGAAACAATGAAATCTGACCTGAGGTAATTGGACAACCATTTATTGTCGGTGGAGCTCAATTTCATATTTCATTTCAAGATTTATATTGAGTGAATTGATTGGATGGAGAGAAGTAGGGAAAGGCGATGTCCTGGTCAATGCTAAGAATTTTAATGAAACATGAAAGGCTACTCCGCATATTTCACAACAAAAGTTATGATGGAATACTAAAGAGGACGATAAGCACTTTATCTTGGTCATATCTGTATCTTCAGCCAAACCTATCATAAACCTGCTGCTATTCTGAATACAACAATAAGATGAGCTGAAGGGCTGAATAGAATATGATTTAAATCAAATCAAGGAGATGGATTTATGTTATTGTTAGTTGGCATGATTTTTTAATCACACTTGAGTATCAAACTTGATCATAAAGTATTTTAATCTAACCGGCCACCTGCTATTTTTTTAAATTCCACATGCTCATGTGAACTGCAAGTCAGGTGGCTCACTGATTGGAATTAAGCGTCTGCCGAATATCTCTTTAGAGATCATATTTATCGCATTCTTGTAAACTGTCTGGGGATGTGTGTTGTATTGTATGATGATCATTGGGTTTGAAACAATTTAGCATCGATAAACAAAGTGAGTTGTAGAAATTGACGATGGGGATTTTGGATATTATCTGTTTGTCACGAAATCTGTGTAGCTGTGCACAACATCACAATGGTTAAATCCTAGTTTCCATTATGACGAGAAGGATACATTCAAACATACCTGAAGCTTTTTCTCAATATTTTTAGTTTTGAGATCCAAGTCAGCTTGCTTTGCGGCTTCATTTAGTTTTTTTTGTTGATGTGATGTCTCACCCAGCTCATTTCTAGTATCTTGGAGTTGTCTTATCTCTAAAATGTTTGCGATAATAAATTTATTGTCAGCAACAATTCATCATTTCTAATGTTTTTCACGATGTTCATTGCAACGGCTGCAGCAAAGAAAGTGGAGCAGAAAGATATAAAATACAACAATAAGATAACAATAAATACCGAGCATTCATTTTATTCAATATGATAACATTATTAACTACCTTCTCTGTTTTTAAGGCCAAGGTGAGATCTAGTGACAGTAAGATCAGCACTGAGCCTTCGCTTATCGGTGATAGCTGTCTTTGCATTCACATCACCCTTGCTGCAACAAAAAAATTGATTGATTTCATGTAAAATCCTTATTATAATATGCTGATATAAGTTTGCATTTGCATTTTTGTGACATGGGTCTACATGTACTAGTTTGTGAAGAAGACATAAGATGGAGTAAACATTGATCACAAAGTCTCACCTCAGTTGTTTACCTAGATCTTTGTTTGTTTCCAAATCCTTACGTATTCTTGTAGCTGTCTCTTTCTGTTGTTCACTAAAATACAAAAAGATTTCCACATCATCAATTGTATGGCTGTATGAGGGAAAATAAGGACTGAAAAAACACGAGTCAAAGGCATTGATGTCCCTTCCGGCAATTAAAAATATAATTGTCCTGACATGAAGATTTTGCGATAAAATACATCATATTTGAATGGACAGGTTATAAATTACACTCTAGGCCTGATAAAGACAACATAAATCATAACCTACGACCTAATAACAATTACTAAAAACATAAAAAACCATACTTGTGCTTATCTTGATTGAAGGACAACAGCTAAACTTGAATGGGTCATACATCACCATGATTCATGTCATACTCGCACATGAGGCTTGCGAGTTACGAAATTGTTCCAAATGAAATGAGCCTTTCATAGATTGTGCTTCATGTATGTGATTATTGTGCACAAGACAAGACCAAGATAATGTCTTACTCAAAAGATTTTGCTTTGAATTCTCTGCCTTTACTGGCCTCCATATTTAGCTGGATCGCAAAATCAGCCAGTTGCTTCTTCAGTTCACATTGCTCAAACTAGAAATAGGAAAACAGCACAGATTAACATGAGAAGAATTTTTGCATTCTCCAATTGCTGACATAATTTATAGTAGGTATACTGAAATTGAGCATTTTCCCAATATGACCAAACACGAGTTACATTGCTGTTTACCTCTTTATTCCTGAGCTTGGATTCAAACTCTGATACTAATCTGTTATGTTCTACTTGTTTCAGCTCCAGCTCGTCTAGAGTCACTCTGTATTTCCTGGCCAAATCAGTTCTGCAAAAAAAGAGAAGGGACACAAGAGTGATTACAACAAAAGAACAAACATGTAGAAAATACTGCTAACAATCTGGGATTTGTCTGCTTAATAATCAGGGTTGGACAACCCCACATAATATGAAATATAATAATCAGGGGTCTTGTTTTCATGACACGATTAATCTACTGGCAAACATAATAAATAAAGGCAGTTGAATTAGCACTTCATTAACATGCATGACAGCCAGTATAAACACAAGCTTACGAAAGGAAAAGCCAATACTATCATCTGGATTAACAAACAGTATGTCATGATCTACATGCAAAGGAAAACCCTATGGCAAATATATTGAAGGATTATTGATACTTTAAAATAATTCAGCTGTGTCAACAAGAAGGAAGACTTACTTTTGTAGTTCAATTTTTCTCCCTTGATCTTTGTTGCTTGTTAGAGTTTCCTCATTCTGATTTGCTCTTTCTTTGATGGTGTCGACTTTTTGGTGCAGATGAGCCTGTTCAAGCTTGGTGTACTTTTCCATACCTTTGTTATATGACTGATCAACTGCTAGCCTTGACTTCTGTATATCTGTAACATCGGTATAAAAGGTTTTTAACTATAGGAGAACCATGATGAATATTAAGATACCAGGGTGTGTTACATAAAAACTGTTAAATTTTTTTTTGAAATAAGGTAAATGCAAGTAGTTAGAACTGATAAATGGCGAAATAAACTTCATAAGAGAAAAAAAAACAGTTGAAAATCTATACTTTACCATACATGCTTCAGTCCTAGTTTATGCTGTCCACCTACAACCAGCATAATATCACCCATGACACTGTATGCTCTGAACTGATACATAT
This sequence comes from Membranipora membranacea, assembly GCA_914767715.1. Classification (NCBI taxonomy): domain Eukaryota; kingdom Metazoa; phylum Bryozoa; class Gymnolaemata; order Cheilostomatida; family Membraniporidae; genus Membranipora; species Membranipora membranacea. The sequence continues at coordinate 12,154,920 of OU612065.1, read as the reverse complement.
AATCTGCACATCCAAGACCGACTGTTAGTGATCCATAATTAACAAAAACTCACTGTTTTCGTAATCTCGGAGTGTATGTCTTACAGCGTATCTTTTTTTGAGAATATCTCCCTCTGTTCTTTTCAATTCTCTCTCATCTTGTTTATGTTGCCACATGTGATCCTAAATCATGAAGCAAAATAGCTGGTGAAGAACGAAACACAGGGAAAAATTATCAAAATTTTACAACATTGGTTCACCCGGCTCCAAACCATACCTGATCCATTCATTGATAAAAAACAATTGCATTATCAACATTTAAGAATGGAAAAAAAACTAAATCGAACCTCGATGACTTTTATTCTTTTATCATATTCTTTTTTGTCCTGATCAGATCGAAGTACAATGCTGACTGCATCTAGAGGTTTGATGATTTCACTTTTGTCTCCTGGTCTTGGAGTTCCAGCTCTTTGCTGCTGCTTTTCCGCTACTTCATATGTGTGAGTAAATTTCTTTGAATCTAGGAATCCTGCTGTTCCACATTTGCGTTCCTGATCTCTGTGAAGGATATGGATGGTATATAGCATGTCTACATAAAAATTGATGGGTATTTACTGGAACTTGAACCACAATGAACGTACCTGAGTATTCAGCTTTCAAAACTTGTGAAGTGATACAGTAACAAAAGAACTGACAAATGTCCATCACAGTACCAAGTTAGTCAACTTTGTTAGCATAACCGCCATACAAGATCATCTAATACTATCACCAAATTAATGCTAAAATGATATAACGTGACACAGACCGACAAGCCAATTTATCCCTTTGTATTAAGCCAGGATGGATTGACTAGCAGGGAGGAAAAATTAAAAAGTAATTTTGTAACAAAATAAGCTGCTTCTAAGCATTATCAGGATAGGAAAGTGCATCGAAAGAGCTGTCAGCTGGAAGCATTTGTGGATAGGGTTAATTTTCTGACATGGTCTTGAAATCTTGGCTGCAGTGAGTGTTTGGCTTTTATGTTTGGCTATCCAAAAAAAATGAAGCATATACAGCTGGTTGACAAAAGGCCCAATGGCATAGAGTTTGATCGATTTACATTTACCATTAATTTATGTAAGCTGCATGCCTAATTCTACTACAACCAACACTATCAAGACCATGCCATAACTAAATTCCCAGTGAGAAGACAATGTTTACCTCTGCAAACTACCAGTTTGCCACGATTTTTGCATATCACTAGAACAATGTGCAAAGTCACAAGTTGAGCTAAGATATTGTGCAATTTTCACGATTCATCAAAGAGTTGGAGTATTCCCTGGATTCATTAACACAATTGACAATCTAGCTATAGACAAAGTACCTATGTTAGGTCTACTACATAAAGGGCCCATCATTATCCTGGGGGTTAAAGTATCACTCGTCGAACTGCTTTACGGTGCTTGCACAATATGGTAATAGTATGTGTGGTAGGCCCTATCTAGCTTACTTGAGAAATGCTGCATATTCCTTACTGCGCCTAGCCTCAGCATCCTCTTCGTCATCATTTTGGGCAGGAGTACCAGGCACCCCACTATTTGGCCTGCGAATGAGCATATAGCGGCTGTTTTTTGCCCTCTCCCGAGCATCAAATGGTACATCGGTAATCACCATTGTGCTACTGACTTACTTGATACTAAAATGGAATGTATAAGAAAAGATTCATTTTAGTGCTCACATAAAGCATTGAAGTGATGATTTTAATTGGAGTGGTTTGAAATTCTGTGGCTTTTAACTTGTGTCACATACAAAAAATAATCCAGAAGAAATCTGAGAAGTATTAGAGAGCATACTTGATGAAAAAGCTATTCATATACTTCATTCTTCCACGTACAGGAGTATAAAATAGTTGTGACAACAAGTAATATTATTCCTATACATGAGCGGACATAGGCCTAGGCATTTTGTAAAAACACTGGTAATGATCTATATAGACCAGCAATTTATATGGTCAACCGAGACACCATTTCTCTATAGTCTCTGCCTTCACCCAAGGAGTCCTTGCTTCACCAATTAATATGAGCTCATGTATAAATAGGGGTCCATGATCATCTCATACAATATAACCACCGGAGTGCATGAAAAGTCGGTTGGCTGGAACCAAGGAGGTTCACTCCTTGCTGGAACCAACATGCTAGAGGAGCAGATTTTTAGTAATTGGTAAGTTACTAGCTCCAGTGCTGGTTTAACTCATCTACTTACAGTAAGGTGTTTGAAGCAGCACAGCAAGAATTACCTTACAAACCAGCTTCAATAATACTTTTGTATCAACACCTTTGCATATGCAATTAAAATTCTTATGATCCTCAAGTAGGGCCTTCAGGCTTTGTCACAGTCATTTAGGTTATGATCATATGTACTGCACATGAAAGACCAACCTTGCAATCAATCTGTAGTAGTTAACAATACTATAAAAGAGCAAACCAACATTGTCTGTACAACATCATGAACTCCTCCTATTCCCAATAGCTTACCTGTGGACAAAATCTTGTGTCTGGCTTCAATGTTGTTACCCAAAAATAATCATATATTGACAGATTTTGGTCAAAGCTTTAACTCCAAGCTAGGCCTAAAAATTTCAGATTTAGCAAAATTTAATAAAACTCATGCCTTTGGAGATAGAGATGGTTGCTATAACTACCAAAAGAACACATTGAAAGTCTAAGGAAATCGTAATATTTGTAGTTAGTCGATGTTGAACAGTACTATGGTGCAGTCTCATTGTAGCGACTCCAGCTGTAACCTTTTAGAGGAAAATGAAATGCATTGTGGGTAAATAACAACTAGGTTCTGCCACGTACTTCTGACCAAGTAGTAGTTTTATCTACCGGTGTCCAAGTTGTGAGACTCATTCAAGACACCTCACACAGAAGATTTCACAGGTAGTAAAAAGTAGGTTCCTCACCCTATGGATGAAATTGCACTGATAAATGTCGCATTACCATCATAATTATAAATTAATTCAGCTAATTGAATAGATATTTATTATATATATTAGAGTTAGACATGTTGATGTTGTTGTCATTCTTAGTTCTAATTCCTGTTTTCTATTCTTATTATAATGTTAATATTTATCACCACCTTATTATCGCTTGATGACTTCATGGACTGATGAGGCAATCAATGTGCAGTTGGCCTTTGTTACTGTATGGTCATGTGGATGGAAGGATGATTGGTGATAGAATAATTGTTGACTAGGTGGTACTGGTTGGCTATCTACACACTAATTTATGATATATACATACTACTTCCTAGATTAGGCAGTAGAGTAGGTGCACCTGATTGCATAAGAAACTACCCTCACGCCATTCATATTACTGCATGCTCTTGTTTTCTTCACTTAACTTAATTAAGTATTTTAGTTTTGTTGTAATGCTTTTGGAGGAGTTATCACTGAAATTGCTACATTACAGTGATGATCACGTCACTTCTTGTTCACATACCATGCCGATCGATACCGTTGGTAGGATGCAGTGCAGTATACTAACACTATATTACTATCTTTCGTCTCTGGTTAACGAACAGATAATTTAAAATGCCTTTTCATGTTTTCACAGGACGTGTGTGGATATTCTGCAACTATGAAGTTGAAGGAGATAGAGCGGACTGCCAATGTGGCATGGTCTCCTAGCTCTCAATATCCTGTATATTTAGCTTGTGGTACAGCTGCCCAGCAGTTAGATGCATCATTTAGTACCAAATCTGCAATTGAAGTGTTTCGGTTCAACACAGAGGATGAAAGCCTTGACTGTGAACTTGTAGCAAAGGCTGAAACTGACCATAGATTTAACAAGGTGAGTTCTTCATATTAGAGTCATTTGAATGATTGATCAGACTGACATTAAGACATGGACTTTAATTGAACAGAGGTCGTCCTATTGCAACAAAATTTTGTAGCAGTATCCTGTCGAAGCAACTTCTTATCTCAAGATATTGAAGTTTGCTCATAGAGTAGATCTTGATCCCTGGCATACACCTATGCCCAGATACTGATTTAGATTGATAACTACTATATAAAGCATATTATTTCCTGTCCTGTGAAATATATTCTGGTTTCAGAGAATGACTTAAGACCTATTTGCTACCTCCTACCAGAAAGAAAGTCAATCGTTTCATATCTTACTCTTGTACTGTATGCATTTGCAACATGGTCAATAACAGCTTGTATTATAATTCTTTACAAAGGTTGTATGGGGTAAGATGGGTGCAAGTGATGGTAAGCACTCATCAGGAGTCATAGTAGGAGGAACAGATAAAGGTTCAGTTTGTGTGTGGGACGCATCTAAGCTTATAATGCAGGAATCAGACTCACAAATACTCACACTAGACAAGCATGTAGGAAGTGTTGGAGCTCTGGATTTCAACAAACATCAGGTGAGCATTTTACTACACTCTCTGATGGTTACTCAATTTGTCATATGGAAGTAATTAAAATATCACTAAAATGATGAGGCAATTAAAATTCTTAATGCTGAACGAAATTCAAGAAATTTGTATTTTTCAGGAAATATTTAAATCCCCCATTTGATTTAATAATAACACACACCACACAGTTATTCGATTTATTCACAATTCTGTCTATTAGATATTTATTTTTATGTATAAATTGTCTATGGCTATTCTGAACAATGACTTATGATTGCAGGATAATTTGCTTGCATCTGGTGGAAGTGAATCTGAAATTTTGTTATGGGATCTGAACAATCCTACGACCCCGATGACACCAGGAGCCAAGTCTCAACCATCTGATGATGTCACATGTCTGTCATGGAATTGTCAGGTGCAACATATCCTAGCAAGTGCTCTCAATACTCGCTGTGTAGTCTGGGATCTCAGAAAGAGTGAGCCAATTATCAAGATCAGTGACAGCATGTCAAGAGTAAGTATCTTATGAAATCCCGCATTGCTGCACACTTTTGTTTACTAAACAGTGTTAATGATCCTTATAAGTGTGTACTAGTCTATGCCGTACTAAAATGACTATGGATGTAAAGCTGCTATGAAAAATTTCAGCATGGTTTGGCATAAGTTTAAGATGTAACTTTGGTGTAGCAAAAGATACTATCGTCAGTCAGTGCTGTAATATATCAATTATATTGAGGGAATACTGCTTTGTAGATCAAATCGAAGCTGGTTACCTGGCATCCGGAGATAGCTACTCAGCTTGTCTTAGCATCAGAAGATGATCACGCACCCGTAATACAGCTCTGGGATCTCAGATTTGCTGCATCTCCTCTCAAAGTAAGAAAAACACCCTACCTATTGTCAGCATGCTCCTAAGCCTGTATCCTCTTCTAAATATATCTTCAATATTTAAAAATCTGCCTAAAAGCTTTCCTTTTCTGTTTGTCAGATTTTGATATATTTTTAATTTATAAAATTTGATTTATATTATTATATATTATTTGTTTTATGATGTATTTTGAGTTGGATGCATTCCAATGCCTTAGCCCTGGAGTGCCAATATAGTACCCATGACAGTTTGATATGACATGACGATAGCATCGCGACATACATTGTGTGCGCCATTCTAGGTACTAGAAAAGCACAGTAGAGGCATATTATCGATGGCATGGAGTCGTAATGATCCAGATCTACTTATATCATGTGGTAAAGACAACAGACTGCTCTGCTGGAATCCTAATGCTGATGTGGTTGGTGGAGAGGTAGGTTGTTGTAACATATTTCATTGTTTGTTTTAATGGCATTTTCTAGTGAAGTATACACTGTATATTTCACTGCGCCGGTACATTCTTTTCAAAAGTGCAAGATCACCTAAACTCCTTCTGCTTTCCTTAGCTGTGGAAAAAATACTAATCAGGTGTGAGGACCTGATACAAATTGCTGCAGCTTAGAATTATGTCAAAAACTATTGTATTGCACCTCATCTACTTCCAATTACCAAAACACTGTTTATAAACCTCATCTTCTTGAACCAAGATTGTCTCCTGTTGAAAAGGGAACAGCAACTCCAAAGTTCTAAGATAGTTGAAGGTGATATTACCGCTTGTATGTCTGTATGCCTTGTATGCCTCTCTGATGCCTCTATACAATTGGCACAGCCAACGGTTTAGCGTCATCGATAAGTAGAGCCGTCCTGTTGACTGACCAAGTCCATGAAACAAGCCCACTTCCCTATAACTCTTTGTTGAACTTTGAATTTTTCTCAACCGCATTTTATCAGTTTTGGTATGAATGTTTGTTTCAGGTTACATATGAGTTACCAATGGGTAATCAGTGGTGTTTTGATGTGCAGTGGTGCCCCCGTAACCCCCAGTGTATTTCCGCTTGTTCTTTTGATGGACGCGTGTCAGTCTACTCCATCATGGGTGGAGAAATGACCATGCAGACAATGGCTGCGACTAACAAAGTAAGTGTTTTCTGTCACCTTCTGGAAAATAGAAGTATATCGATTCATTGTTTGATCCTGTTCATCGTGCATTCATTCCATTGTCTAAGATGATTGTATGGCAAGTATAAGGTCATCTGCTACCCAATGCATGCATTGATAACAGAATCTTTCATTTTATTTTGTTTAGTCCCAGGTAAGCGCCTGTCCCGTTCTGGACAAACAGAAACAAATTTTTGGACTAAGTTATTTTGTGTTGTCTTGTAATAGTTTTGGCAGCTTCACGGTGTATCTTTGGCTTTAAGCATATATTATAAGCTTGTCGCTTGTTGTTTCTCTCGATTTACATAACCCACTTCACAATGGTTTCTTCTTTTTTTCTATTCACAACCTAATCTGAATGTATCAATTATTGGGCCAGGCATGTGGAATGAAAGCCTTCTCTTGATATTTTATTAAAAATGAAAACTTGCCTGTGCTTGTTTTTTATTCCTATCTGTCTTATAGATCAAGGAGATAATTTTGATAATGATAACACCAATTACAAATTAATTCATCAGGAACACAGTGTAACAGAGGAACACAATACCAATCACATCCTGCATAATGTTGACACAACCTAGGATACTTATTATTCATCTCATTTCAGATCGCGGATTCCTTCGGTGGATTTGACAATGTAGCCCCAGCGCACTCTGTCCCTAAAGTAGAGAGAACTATTGTACCACAGATAGCTAAAGCGCCAAAATGGCTCAAGCGTCCTTGTGGTGCTTCCTTTGCAGTAAGTGAAACATAATGGTAGTTTAATGTTAAAACGACTATATCTGGAGAGAATTTCTGGATACTTGCTTTTAATCTGTTATACCGTCGCATCCATTCAATGATCGCACAAAAATAACCCAATCTCACATATTTCAAAAAGTGAGTTTAATGTTTTTATTTGAAGTTTTCTCTTTAAGACATTTCATCAATTTTGAAACTCCTTGTAATAAATATTTTTATCCACAATCTTTAATTTTTTAGTTTGGTGGTAAACTAGTGTCATTCTCGTCAGTGCGCTCTGCAGATCCGTCCCAAGCTACAAAGAGCTGTGTCAACATACAGAAAGTAGTCACCGAAACAGACATAATAACCCACTCTACTCAACTAGAACATGCTCTGCATAATAGACAGTTTGCAGAGTTCTGCTCTCTGAAAATAGCAAATAGCCAAAGTGAGAAAGAAGAGACCTTGTGGCAGTTCTTGAAAGTAAGTTCTAATCTATGTCTATACAAATAATATCTTTAAACACTTTGTGAATGGATCAAACCTGATATTGTTAAAAAATTACCGCTTTTATGTTGTCAGGACTATTTGTAAAGTGTTAAACATATATTTTTAGGTGAATTTTGAGACAGACCCAAGGAGTAAATATCTAGGAATTATGGGCTTTGACGCCCAAGAGATATCACAGAAGGTAAGGCTGATCTTTTTCGCCATAATATTTACACCATGTGACTCGCTGTGCGGCATTTGTACTCTTCATTATCGAAAAAAATCAATTCTTGCGATCTGATGTAAACATTGAGGATATTCTTGGGTATTTTGACAGGTATCATCAGTGACAGGTAGTAGTAATACAGAAGATGAAGTAACCTCAACTATGTCAGGCCTGTCAACCACTGATGACATCACTAATGGCAGCATGTCTGCAGGTGATGCCTTTGATCAAATCAGTCAGTCATCGGCTTTGGTTAAAGCAGAGGAGCTAAAATTCAATACTTCTGAAGGTAAGTCAACCCTCTGTTGTGTGGAAAATAATTACTTTGATAATAAAAATTCGTAACAAGCTATTTGTTTATAAAAAACTTGGTCTGATATTTTAATTGATAACTCATAATATTTCATTACATAACCTTGTCCATATTTTAGGACCAGACAGCTTGTTGACCCAGGCTCTGCTCACTGGAAACTTCGGACAGGCTGTTGACTTATGTCTACATGATGGCCGTATGGCTGATGCTATAATACTGGCTAATGCTGATGGACCTGCACTTCTAGAGAGAACCATGAAAAGATACTTTAAGCAGTGTTCAGGCTCAACCTCTGCTGTAAGTCAGCTGTAATATGATATTTGGTGTACTATTGAATTATATGGTAGCATATCCGTAGACTGCCCTGGCTTGCTGAAAGCCTTAGTACTGATAATATAATGATTACTTCCATCATGCTACATGACAAGAGCAACCCTTGGTATTCCTCGATCCTGACTCCTTGGTAATTACAAGGGGCTGTATTGAGCTTCAGTGTACTGTTTAGGTTCTGCAGCAGGTATTCAGCTTTTAAGCATAGAAATGTAGTTACAGGAGTTCCAATGGCGCTGCAGTGACATATTTTTCATACTGAGGCCAAACAGTTGCAGTGGGAAATAAAACAAAATGTTGACTGTCACCTTATGCTTAGTTTTTACCTGTCAATGTGATATCTTATATAGGATACATAACAACAATGGATTTTGTTGTAGTTGATCTCAGCAGTGGTACAGAAGGATTATAGGACTGTTATTGAGAATACTGCTCTAGAAAACTGGAAGGAAGCACTAGCTGTAATACTGACTTATGGAAAACCTGGAGAGTTTGTTCAGCTTTGTGGTAAGTCCTGTTCATGTCATATTTGGTTTTGTAATTATTATGTTATTATATAACTTTCCATGTCATCACTTTCAACTTCTCCATGTTAGACTATTTTTAATCATTTTCAGACAAACTCGGATCCAGACTAGAGGCATCAGATGATACAGGGTTATCCTCTAACGCTGTGCTGTGTTACATCTGCAGTGGTAATATAGAGAAGTTTGCTGAATGCTGGGTCAGGCAGACTCCAGATAACGGAACCTCAATGGCTCTGCAGGTAAATTTTGTTTCTTGGTCACCCCTGAAGTGAGATTCTCTAGATTAGGAACCGACTTGCATCTTTCAGCATGGTCTGGATGCATTGTAAATTGATATTGAGACAGCATAACTATGTTAGACGTAATGTTTTGGAAAGTTTTGGATGCCAAGCGTCTGGCCCAGTAAAATAAGAGTTAGGTGCAGAAATCTAATAAAGCTTGTAAACATACAAAATTTGTGAGACTGCAAAATATTCGTTTTGTTGATCAGGACTTGATAGAGAAGGTTATGATGCTGCGCCGTGCTGTCGAACAGCTTCATGGACAGGAATATGCCATTCCTGCCGGTAGCTCACTAGCTAACAAACTTGGTCAGTACGCTGAACTGCTGGCTACTGAGGGAAGCCTTCAAACTGCTCTAGGTTATCTAGCTGGTACCTCACAGGTGTGTACAGTTATCATAATTAGTTGTAATCTTACCGGTGAGATTGCTGTTCTTAGCAAACCTGTTTTTGTTCTTTTGACTAAAGTTGAATAAATGATAACTCCGTTTTCTTGGTTACATTATGTTTTATTGGCAATGTTTTACCTTTTGTAGTCCCAGAAGTTGAGTACGCTCAAGTTCAGGTTACAGACAGCGCTGGGTCAGCAAGGGGCTGTCAGCCCATGGCCAAAATCACAGGAAGTAAGAGCACCTACCCAGCAGCCGGCTAATAAGATGGCTGGAAGGACTTCTCGTCAGGCCTCTAATCCTTACGCACAGCCTGGTACTCAGCCTGCTTACCTTGGTACAAATCCCTATCAGACTAATAATGTGCCGGCATCTACAGCTAACCCATATCAGAGTAATACTGGATACGGAGTATCTCAGCCAAGATCAACAGCGCAGCCCACAGCAGGCACCTCGTACTACAATGGCAATGTTAATGCAGGAAACTCCACGTAAGTAGCATCCAACCATTACGCCTGTGTGAAGTCAGTAAGGGAAAACTCAGTTTCATTTTTATGAGAATCACTTGTGTAAAAGTCCTCTACAGAATTTTTTCAAACCTAATGTGGTTAAGTGTTGCGTATGTAAATGTTTATAGCACTAATACCTTGGTTAGTGCTCAGATTAGAGGCCCCCTCTAAGATTAATGTGTTGAGGCAATATCATGTCTGCATATATATTACAGTAAATAATAAAATAGACAACTCCAAAATATCAGTGCTCAGCAAGCCATGTGAAAAAAACCTAACTCCAAAAGAATCTGATGAACACATTTTCATTCCCTAATTACTATACTTGTTTTGTGATTTAGGGTTCACTCAGCATACAATGGCACTGCAGCTACCACAACTACCCCATCTACCTATGGGTCATATGGAGCACCAGCACAACCAACATCTGCGTATAACCCAGGACAGCAGCCATACGCTACCCCGTATACAGCTGGGCCTACACAGCAACCTTATAACCAAACACCCTCACAGCAGCAGCCTGGTACAGGATACCCCGCTCCAGGCTATGGCTCATCCGGGGGATATGGAGGCTATGGTCAGCCGGCTCCATCCGCTGGTCATGTCGCAGCCAGAGGTAAGTAGAGTTATCATTTTTATGCAAATGTATTAACTTATAGTCTTATGCCTTATCTGAACCTCACCAGACAAGGTGGTCAGTTGATTTCGTCTCGCGCTTATACATATTTGGCATATTCAAGTATTTATATTTTTCTGACATCCCATAGGACTTGCCCCCTCAATTATGTTTTTAAAAGACAATCATATTTCATATTTACTTCGAATTGCAGGTTTATTTTGTCCTTTTGCCTACATTCACTTTTTAAAATTTTAGGTTTATTGAGTAAGAAGTATGCCTCAACACCAGCTAGTTCACAACCAGAGTCTACCCCCAGTAACACAACCCCAGCTCCCCAGTCATATTACAATCCTGCTGCTCAACCTAATACCAGGTATGTTACTTATAAAGTTACTGCTAAATGAAAGAGTACTTGCACAGTCTTGTATCTTTACCGGAACAAATATCTATACCATACATTATATCAATCCTGAACAATTACTATTGTTCACGGATGGCTTTTATTTTTCATTAATTTAAATTTGTGATACATTTTTTTGCTTCAGTTTGGCGACTACAGTGGCAGGTGGTATGGGAGGACAAAATTCATATAATACATCTGCTACCAGTAATGTGTACAACCCTTCTAGTGCATACCCTACAACAAGCTCCACACCTGCAGGTAGGAACGATAAATAATATGTTACTCTCTTAACAATGATACTAAACATTTTTATTTCATCAGGGTATTTGAATAAGTTTCAATGTATTTGACGGTTGAATCAGCAAGATGTGTGTTGAAGTAAATAAACTTTCACTCCCACACATTACTAAATGATCTCTATTTTTAAGGCCAATCACAGGTTCAGCTGTGGTGTCAAGGTGACTGACAGTGTGGTTTTACTTTCATGCATGGGAAATGTATGATTTGGCTCAAATCAAGGTTGACTTATGTCTATATTTTGATAATGTCGAGGGTACGGTTATTCTTATTATTACCCTGTCATTTTACTCAGATGACCGAGGGCCTGCCGTGACTAGAATGAGGAGATTGAGTCATCATATGACTCAAGATGGATTGCAAGCAGGTCTTGACATCATTGAGTTACCCTGTTTGTGCTTTCTTGTGATGTGAAAAATATCTTTTTCCAGGAGTAGAACTTAGCATGAGTTTCTTTGGTTTATGCTTTCCTTCTAGCTCTTTAATTTTGACTATTTTCTATTGTCACGGTTCTATGCCCTGCATATTACAAAAATCTAGGTTTTTTGTGTGTTCACGCTGTTAGGGAAAATATGATGTTACACCAATTCTCCTTAGATCACGTATTTTCACTAAGCCACATGAGCTAGTCTTTCCTCCTATTACAAGGGGATGGTGATACAAAACAAAGGCACATGACTGATAAATACCGACGAAACCAAGAATACCAAGAAACAGCCATAATAATGCTCTTTTAGGGCATTTTGCAGAACACCCCATCCATTCAGCACCAATATACACGTTCGAGTTTGCCCCTTGTAACTGATGAAGGACAGTAAATTAATGATGTGACAGGTTAACATGAGAAATATACTTCTCTTCTCTTTATTAATTTACCCCCTTCTACCTAACATCCTGAAAGTTGACCCTTCCATCACTGACTTTGGTATGTTGCTATGAGTACCCGTAATATTAAAATAAATGTGCCTTTGTTTGGAACTCTATACCAATGTCAATAACATAGAGGCTGTACCTGTGTCTGGTTTTACTAAGTATGCTCAAAATAATATTTTGGATCTTGCAGGAGGATATGGCACTCCCTATCAACCACCGACTCCTGCAGCGCCTGCAGGACCAGCTATCCCCATACCAACTGTAGATGCTGCAAGAGTAGCTCCAGCAGGCTGGAACGACCCTCCGCCAGTGCACAGCAAAGAGCCGGAGACATCCTCGGCCAGCGCTAAGGCAGCACCCATCACAATGCCTGTGTATAATCCTGCAGCACAACAGATACCTCAGCAGCAGATGTATGGTCAGCAACCACAGCAGTATGGGCAGCAGGCAGGGTACAACTACCAAACTAACCAACAGCAACCAGCCCAGCAATACAGTCCTCAGCAGCAACAGGGCTCCTCTGCTGCACAGATGTCTCCCCAAGCTAAGGTAGGAGTCGACATGTGTCGTACTAATAAAGCCATTGTTTTGAATGCTGAGAATATGAGCAAAACTGTCTCTGAACAGCATTGACCATGTGGAGGCTAGGAAAATTAGCAACATATTCAGTTATTTTAGAGCTATTTTTTTGTTTCAGCCCGCCCCAGTGGAGGTAGTAAAAGCTCCCATACCAGAAAAGGATGCCGTTCTGAAGGAGACTCTCGATACGTTAGTACAGAAATGTCTACATGCCTCAAATAATCCAGTGAGTATATATATTCCTGTTTAGTTTCTCAGACAGGAAATCTATGCTGTACATTTGTAGCTAATCTTGCTTGTTGACAGAACTGCTTATCATGCTCAAATCTTCAATGATTAAACTTTGAGGACCAACCTAGTTGACAGTTGATCTTGTTAGTTTCTCACGTTGCTTTTGACAATTTGTTGAGTAAGCAACGTCCAAACTGATGGGAACTGACGATGGGCCATTGAAGGAGGGGGGGGGGTGTAAAAGCTTATGCAATATGGAAATGTCAATTATCATTTTGTTCGGTTGCGATATCTATTTTATCTTTATTTATAGCAACAAAAGAGAAAGTTGGAAGATGTTCTGAAGAAATTAGAGTATCTCTATGACAAACTGAGAAATCAAATGGTGAGTGCCCGTATTTCACTTTATTATTTTGGTGCTCTCTCACCAGGCCTGGTTACACAGCAGGTGCAACCATAGGCATAAAACATCTGAGGTTGGTTTATTTTGGACATTGATTGTACTATTCAGTGATTTATTAGGCATGTTATGCGAAACATGCGACCAGGATGATATTGACTGCCAAATAAAAAGTGTATAATGATAATAATTGCGCATGTGTTGACTTCTATTGTGGTTATAGCTCACATAATTCCATCTATATTTCAGCTAAACCCATCTATTCTGACTGGAATACACCAAATAGTGTCAGCAATAAAGCAGTATGACTACCAGAGCGGCTTAGCTGTTCACTCGCATCTTGTATCACAAGGCAACTTTTCAGAGATCAGCGCCTTCATGCCTGGTCTCAAAATGCTGATGCAGACCGCGCTTCAACTCCAAGTGTTTGTTTGAGTAAGGAGGTCGAGTTACGATCGCTGACAGTCACACATACCAGGCGTTTTCATGGTATTAATTTGATGTACTGATCAAGATTGTCATGGTGCTTAGCATTTGAATTTGAAATTTAAAAGAGGCTACAACTTTCGTCTTGAGTGAAAGGAATGGTGAAAGGAAAGTGATTTTTTGTTGTTTTAAATTTATCGGTTGATATTTTTTAGTTTATTTATTCTATAAGGATTGCTACTATCACTAGTAATTTCAATTTATCATCTTGAAATACTGATGCACTGTATCATCTACCTAAATATTACTCTGTCCCATCTTTATGCCATTGTTATCCGTCAATATCGTAGTCATGCATACCATGTCTGTATAATGTCGCACACAATAATAATGGAATGTATGAACAAAATCTATGCCTGGAAGAATTGATTCGAGAAAAATTTTCGAAACGCACCAGTTTATTTTTCCGATTCAGTTTTATTACCTCAGAATCATGTTTCAAGGTGAAAAAGAGAACAAAGAATAGAGAGATAAGCGCGACATTGGATGCTTGTCACAAGCGTACGTTTTACATGAAAGTAGAGGCAGGCACACATAAGTAACAATCCATAAATCCCTATTCAGTCACAAGATTACACAGATGCAGAATTAGTGGTGTACAATGGGTGGTTGGTTATGTCTATGAGCATTGTAATCGTTATCGCAACAGACCAACCATAAGAAAAATCAGTAGAAAAATATCTGCTCTCTAATCTGTATCATAACATTATAGCAATAAGAACTCCTGTGTGATCTGCAGATATTAAGAAAAAAACTACAAGCTGAATATGCGTTGCATTTTGACAGCAATTTGAAAACCAAATTTACATACTCGTTTTTAACTCATCTGGGTAAGATGGCTTTGCACATATGAGAGGTGTCTGTACATATAGAATAACACTATAAATCAATGATGACAAATCCGAGGTCAGCTACCAACTACATTATCAAAGAAACAAAATAAACTGAGAATTTGAGAATATTAAATGATACAATAACCATAAGAATTGTTTTTTGGTTATGGTTTGAAGGAGACAGGCTACATTAAGTATATGAGATTATATTGAGACAAAACTGGACAAGCAGGGATTTAACTTCTACTGTACATTGATGGCTGCAATTAAGGGCCGTGTAAGGGTACTACTATTACAACTGGTTACATTCTGTTTGGTAGATATCCCATGACATTATGTACAATTATACCAGAGAGACTATAATGAATGTTACCAAAAATCTGCTAGATATTTGATTCAAAAATATCTGCAAGAATCAACATATTTAATCAATAATTCTATGAGACCATCCAAAGTGAGGAGCAGAAAGTTAAAATTCTCTCATGTCATGCTGTACAACAAACTACACACGCAGATCAAGTGATTGGATCACACTGATCCAGCACAGCCACTGCATCTTTAATGGCGTGATAGATAATGTTTTTGACTTGAAGCTTGTCCTCATGGTTTGTGTGGGTATTTGACAAATGCCGGAACTCCTGAGTTAGATTGAAGCAATGATGTAAATGCTCTGGTGAGACAAAATCTTCCGCAACTTTCACGCATCCATTCAGGTTCTGAACCTGTAAAATATGTATCATAATTATAACTTGATGTCAGAGATATGATGAGAAAGAACGGGCTTATTTGATCTTGGCTTCAAAAAGCAAGAATCAATTGAGACAGAGCAGTATTAGAAATAGGAGTCATGTTTCCAAATTGCGATGGGCTATGGGCAGACAACTCTTGTCTAATAACTTAACCTGGCTAACCGACTAATTTATCATTTATCAAGTATTGAGGAGCCAATCACACACCTGATGAGGGGCTCCAGCAGGAATAAACACAGCATCCCCTTCGCACTGCAGTACAGGGTATCCATATACACCATACTCTTCAGCTAGGCGCTGTCTAAGCTTCCTATCTAAGTAAAACTGTTGGTCATGAATAGGATCATGATATGGCTCTAATTCCATTCCAAGCTCTAACGCCACCTAGAAATAAATTATTACAATTACAATAAATGCTTAATTACTGCAGGAAGTGCCAACATGGAAGTAGTGAGAGGAAACAGCATGGCGATGATTAATACCAAGATTGATGAGTTCATATTACCGAACAATGTACTTGGTGATAAAGCAAGAAATACATTCTAACTCACCACAAAACTTTAGCTCACCACAAAATGTGAGACCATGCAGTGATATGCATGACGTCTAATTGATAATATATATATATAGATGCTCATCCCTAGACTGTCAGTTATTGCTCTTATCACTCACCTTATTGAGCAGGTCTCTCATTTTGTCAGCATCTTGAGCATCATATATATGCCAAAGGGCTCCAGGAGTCTCACCATTCTCTGTCACTCGACTCTTAGACAGTTCATCGCAGTCTGAAGCCTCTATCAGCTTCATCACATCTGAATAAGACCCGAACATTTATTATATAACAAGTATAGACCATATTTTATAGGATTAAGTGTTGAGTTGGTTTTTCTCCCTCATAATTGCCTTAATCAATCATTTGAACATATCTATATTAGTTACTAACAAGTATTACATACCTTCCTGAAGTTCTTTCTCTTTTGCGACAAACACCATCACGTTTACAGCGTCAGAGACATCGAGATGTAGGTTGGTTGTTCCACTCTGTGGATATTTTGCCAGTCCGTAGGCTATGTACATTTTTGGTCCGAGATCAGGTTTAACAAAGAACTCTGGTAGACGTCCTGCCAGGTTCAATTCACCGTTACGCTGGGTGTAGCTAGGCATAGGGAGTGCAGACATCAGGTCCAGGAACCGTGAGGGCATCGAATCGGCAAAGTCCTCACTTGATGGCCAGTCTTTGAGCTTGAGAATCAATGGCTGCCCTGTAGCATCAGTCAGGCGCTCTGCAGGCAAAATAAATGATACCGATAATTACCCCACTAGTAGAGAAGCAGCTCTATTAATCAATTGAGAATTACCCAGGGTAACAAGATTCACTACACTCTGACTAATTGCAGGTTACTGTAGCAACTTTGCATCAAGCTCAACTTGTTGAGCATGATTATAAAGCTACAGTGATGAGTCATGAGCTGTCTACAAATTTAGAGAGAATCAATCTAGTCATGCAACTCACTTGAAGCATCTTCAAATCCATCCCAGAAGCATTTGATTTGATAACCAGTTAGAGGTTCATTCCTTCGACAGTCGATCAGGTCATGACGGACATGTCCGAATTCTCTACTGAAGGCTTCTGGGCTCCACAGCTCATTCACCTTCATCTGCTTTGACACATTAGATACGATGATTGGCTGACCTGTAGGGAAAATAAAATGAGTCAACATGAGACAATGTGCTTGATAAGACGAGCGGCCTAAAGGTGACCTGTACTGTGCTGGCTGGCCGGGCTGCCTGCTGTTCACACCAGAACATTAACTGATGAGAATATCTGCCTCATTTAGAACAAAAAGAGACATTTTACGTGAATGAAAACCCTAAAGAATATGATGGCTTACTATGTACATCTGGCCGGCTTACTATGTACATCTGGCCGGACTTCATGGCAGATTTGATTGATGATCAAGTTTTAAGTAGCGCCTTCATCGTGATCACATATTTTAGTATGCATAGTCTGATGTTCATTATGATTTATGGCCTGACATAAATATTCAACTTCGTAGATAGCAGCTGTTACATTTGCCTCCAGCGCCCATCAAAAGCTTTACAACCCCAGCAGTTTTTACACAGCTTGCTTACTTAAAACTTATTCCGCCTGAGCTGAACTATTTGACGGAGTAGTTTGGTAAATATTATCCAAAAAGATTTATCTCGTAACTCACCCTGTTTCCACCGCTGATTGAACATTTTGTAGTTTGAGGGATGGATTGGGTCAAGCAGACGCAGCAGTTTACCATCACAAAGCCAGTTGTGTTTGACGTCTGGGTAGAGCATAGAGGTCTCCTTGAGGTAGCTTGTAGGGATTTGATGAGAACGGCCTGAGAACAGAAAGCAACATCATCGTACAATTTGATGTTGAGACGTACGAGTAATGTATTATGATATGATGATCATTGACCTCACTTCTAATGCTGCGGGTATTGTTGTTTTTCAGATGGCTGATAGATAATAATATGTTACATAGCGTGAGTGGCACCAGCTAGATGAGGTGCCTTACTTTGACATCTTGACAGGAATAAACCTGTTTGGCATTACATGACAAGCAAATCCATTGAACTTGACAAAATAAGTTAAACTCTATTCAAGCCTGACCACAAGAAGGCTTGCTTTAATCTCAAAGCAATCTACAAACAGTTAGCTGAATAGTCCCTTAATAACCTAATGCTTACAATATTTTGATTCACGCAGTTGAGCAAATGTTTAACATTGTGTAATTTGAATCACACAGTATTAGGGATTCTTTGTGTAATAATTGCCTTACCATAATTCCAGTGCATTGGCCAAAATTCAAATACAAACAAAAGTTTGCGTCCTTCATCAACCACAAAATCGGATTTGGATAGGGCAATATTTCAGCGCTTAACTATTGATTTTTTTGATTCGGTTTCAGTCACAATACACAAGAATGACTCAAGCATTTATGTGGACATCACAGTCACATGCTGAAGTATACTCTGGTGGCAACAGTGAGTTTATACGAACCAACTTGCAAATTCAGTTCCATGATTCACAGTCATAATCATAAGTAATTCCCTTCCCCCCACTTCTTAGCATAATATCTTATCTGATCAAATTATAAATCCACATCCTTATCAAGGGTAGGTGACCCGTATTCTTACCCTTTAGATAGGCGCCACTGCGTCGTTTGTAGTAGGCAAAGTCAGATGGGGAGAGCATAGAGTTAGATGTGTTACTGTTTGTGACTGGCGGGATTGCCGGGTCGACGACTGTATTCACCATGTCATGAATCTGTAAATATATAACATATACATTCACTAAGTGTGAAGGACAGAGATGGGATCAATTGCAGCAAAGCATTCTGCAAGAACTACCAAAAATGTGTTTCTCAAGGGACTTGAGCGGCTTATAGTTCATCTGTTCATTCTTCCCTAGGGCTAGGACACTAGTAATTATGTCGATACGCTCACCTTAGCATGAACTAACACATCATTACTTCCACCTAAGCTAGGCCAATAACAGAAACCACTATAACAGTCAGTAGGTAAACACATAAATGAGTAATTTGATGAACACAAATGTTTGAACAGGAGAACATTAAGATTAGGATCTTCATGAGTAGTTAAGAAATGATAATTTGCGATCTCATTTATCATGATAGTGAGCATCAAGAGATTTATTCCTGACCTTCTTATCAGATGAAACCACGCCATTAGCTTGACTTTTAGTCAGGAGTTTTCTTAGAGTTATGCACGGTTTCTTTTCACCAGTATCTGTATCCATTTCTTCTCCATTTGTTGAGCCATTCAACTTGACCTAAACATAGAAGAAGAGATCAGTGAGTAAGCATGCGGTAAGCCTGTGTATTAGGCACTTGTGTAATTCAATGCACCATATTGATCATGTCATTCTTTGGGGATCTGGAATTCAGAGTACCTACTGATTATACCCACTAATCTACTGAGGTTTGTGAAGGTCAATGCCATTACAAAGCTTATCAAGTAGTGTCTACAGCTTGATAACAAGCAGTGCTGTATGTTGTCATGTCTCACAAACATGGCAAGCCAATCAGGCAAATTACACAACATTACGAGAGCTTTTAGATAAACAAACCACACAATGGCATTTCAAAACTCTCAACAATCACTAGTTTCAATAGTTCATAAATCCAATATTATCAGGTCGCTTATAGCCGAGTCATGCAGCTTTTTTCCCTTCACAGCTTTGTTTGGGTGAGGGGGTTGCTAAAATAACATGGAAGTAGTTAAGTGGCCATGTCCAGTAAGTGATATAACCTATATTACCTCAGAGAGAAGGCCAGGACCGTTTGTGCTAGGAGCCATAGACGCGACATCAGCCAACAGACTGAGCGGATCATCGGAGTATGTGTTGAGAGTCTTTGTATCCAATGACGAAGATAAGAGAGTTGTCTGTCTGTAGACATCCTGAGGAAAAGACTGTGACAGCTTGCTCTCTGACGATGAGCATTGACCGTTTACCGGCGACGTTGCCCTGTTGCCGTCTGTAGAATGCTAAAAGTACAACAAAGGTCCTGTCATTACAAACATAATCAGTATACCTGACCTGACTTTATCCAGACTACTCAAGACATTACGATAAATTAGATGATAATTCTGATAACAGCAAACTCACCAAAATACAATAAACATAGCATCACACCGCAAGGTGATTGTTTTCTATATTAATTGACACATCTGTGACCTTTGTCATATCATGCGATAGTGACCGAGTCGAATGAACTTTGTGACACACTCTATCATCCCATCATGATAGTACATCTTTGATTGGAGATGTATCTCATGATAGAGCAAAATGACTATATCATCAAATCTTGTTATCTCTTTATTGAGATTTGTAATTGTAGGTCAAAGTGAAGGTTGATAAACATCCCAACCCCAACATGGGATTCAGTAACTGTGGGTATGTTTGTACACATTATCTAGGCCTACTATTGAGCAACAAAATTATCACTCATGTAGACACTCTCCACCATCAGAACATATAATCGAGCAGTCAAATATACCAAGTCATTGGCGCAGTTGTCAGTATCAGGTGAATTGATAGCACTGGAGTTGTGCGTTGAGATTTATCTAACATACTAGTAGATTGTATGAGAAGGAATTAAGGAAATAATGGTGAAGCATCACTGCTCTTAAAGTGCAGAAAAATAATCTTTGGGAACAATTACGCTGACACCAGCACAGAGTGGTCCCCATATACTTTAATGTCCACCCACCTGGCCATTAGTGGTAGCCGGCTGGTTGGGAGACATAAGCTTCTCCTGTGAGCACATACAGCTGACATCTATATTGTGTTTTCTTCTGACATGGTGAATGAGATCTCTGGCTATTCTGAGAGCGTCTGCTGGGATGATTGACGTGAGCATGAGTTTATCGGCTTCATGGTTCTTATTAGTAGTACATGATAGCCACCTCCTGTTCTCCTCACATACGTCATTGCTGACTGTGCAGCTCTGAATCTTACGCTTGACTCGGTAACAGTCGATACAGACGACGAAGCCGCAACGATGACACACCCAATGGGTGTTGAACAGAGTGGTGTCACAAACATCACACATCTCACGTACTCCTTGTACAGCACGTTTCCACGCTCGCTTATTATCTACAATTCAACAATTTGTTTTATGATTTTTTTTCTTTTCCTAGGAACTCCCTAGAACAGCAAAGAGCACAGTGGGCCAATAAATAAATAACTTGCCGCTGATTTAATCTATCAAAAGAGTTCATGATGCATAAAATAACCTAATTTTTGTAAAACAATGCGCAAGCCACAATGAAAGTGTGAAAGGGAATAGCTTGCCATTTATTATTAGCAACAAAAGAATTTGGTTGAACCAAGGACTCCTTGGTTGAACAAGCATCACAACCTTAAAAAAAGTTATATTTCGATCAATACTATTTCTCTACTCATTTATACTATCAGAGTGTACCAATTCATCACCTACAAGTGTAGCCATCAACACAAGGCTGTCATTTTTTGGCTTTTGTTATCAAGCCAATGACCATTTGGCAATGAAACAGTCAAGGGAAACTGCCGATATTTTCAATGTTCCATATTTGGATATGGCAAGAAGCCATTTGACATGTTTTGGTTACCCTAGTAACTCACCAGTTGCAAAGGGAAATGAACTGAAGATGATTAAATTATTACTCGTAAGTAGCTGGTTAGTGGCTAAATGTGGTTTGGCACTTGACTCTGCCTTGCCAGCACAATTTCAATCCAGCAGCTAGGATATTTATTATTTTACCACACTCAGATAATAGCGTCCATGAGATTGAGATACCATCAAAGTTCACAACAGCATATCCAGGGATGGGGGTGCATCAAACAAACCGACAATTAAACCATTAAACCGCATTAGATTGGCAATGCATCCTCCCACCAAATGACACTACGGGAGTGAATTTCAGACATAAATCTTATGACTTGGAGCACCTTCCAATGCATAGCTGGTGGTAAAATACTTCTACTTCCCCAGTTCCACTATTTCATTGTACTTAATCATTGATTGCTGGGCTTTGATAAAGTATTTTGATAGCGATTGCGATGGGCAAAACATCATTACTAGAAAGTAAACTAACCTGACCAGCTGAAGCACTCCTGCTCCTGTTCTACGAGTCTACAGAACTCCTCTCCCACATTTGATATTATGTACTTAGCAGTCTTCATATCCATCTCTGTGATTTTTCTATCTTTTAAATGCGGCAGCCATATCGTTATGTCATCGGGCTCGGCCTCATTAGGGTCACAGAAACCGGCAATACAGATCTGGCCATTTTGTCTAAATCTCAGCCTGAAGATAGAAAATGAGGACATCGAGGTTGATTCATACAGCAAATAGATATTCTCAAAAATCATGCAAAATAAGTAGTGGGCTGCACTAAATTTAGTGCTGATTTATAGTATAGGAAATGTGTGAGCTAATTAGGTTGATAAGCAGCCCTGGGCAGTAAAGCCGTAGAATTATGTTAAACCTAAGCCAGTTTTAGGTACGATATTCAAAGCAGTGTACCGTACCATGTCTAAAATCTTATCAGGCTGACATGGCAGTTTACGCCAATCTAATTGCATCTCACCATTTATATTTACATAGAGATAAAAAGGCTAGGAAATAGCCATGCACAAGCCTACTCCCACTGTTAGAAAGTAAATAAATATTGGTACTCTTGTGAATCAATTGTCACAAAATCGACTTTGGTTCGAGACTCTGAAACAACAGGCCATGTTAAAACCGACCGCCCACTGAAATCAGACAGTCAAGGAGTAGAATTGTAGAGGGAACGTGTTATCTCTGAGAGTTAGTCTATGAGCAAACACTATAAAATATTTAGAGTCTGCTGCTCACACATTGGCTTTGTCTTCAGCTAAGCAAACATTCTTAGTTAGCTATCACATCTAGCACTTCACACTAAGTAAAGTTGAATACAAGATTAAGTACAGCACAGGTTGTCTGAGATTACAATACCTCATACTGACCGCAAAATGCCTCACTCAATGCCAAGAGTAAATGTTATCAATTTGCATACAGGTTGATATTTCAGATGCCTCAGGATATGAGCTTTACTAGTGTCACATTATAATCATCATGTGACAATCTCAAGAAACCCCCTGTGTCTATAAGTGCCTAATAATAAGCACATGGCACCGCAACTGACTTCAAAGTACAGACTGGCTTGTAGTCAAGTCTACTATCACGATGAATCTACTAAAGCCAGCATACCAATCCATCAATCCATCCGATCCAGTCAACAATTTAATATAATATTCGTGCCAGTAGAGGTCTTTTATGATAACTTTCAGATAATAGAGCAAGTCTTTTAAACAATTGATTTACCCAGGAGTACTTACATTCTAAAGGCGTAGAAGCGGCAGAATATGTTAGGCATTTTCTTGTTGCGCTGATTCGGGGTCATCTTACATTCTCGACATTTAGACAGTTTTGGAGCCATTTCTATACATGATCCATCCTGTACAAAAGGCTGTAAAGTCTTCTTCAGCGTGGCAATATTAACTCTCACCAGTGGCTTGTTAGCGTAAGGAATAGCTGAAATTGATAGAGGAGTTGATTTAGGAAATAACTTCTGGTTCACAAACCACCCATTTCGATGTGAAATCCATCTTTTTACAGGTTTGCACTGTTTATAGCAGATGTTGCAAGTATTCCAGCAATTTAATTGCATTTTGATAGCTATTAAAAAGGATCAACAAAGTCGGTAGTGATCACATGACAAGGATGTTTCAGAGTGGCATGGCATTCATTTGAATATATGTCAGTAAGATGGCTTGCCAGCTTTATGAACTATATTAAACAGGAAGCACCAGCCATGAGTGCAAGTGGATAAATAGAATACCTTCCATACTATCTGCACGTAGAGCTATCTCTGCTAACTGTTTGATGCTGTCTTGCTCGTCATGGTATGAACTCTTCATAGGAAGTGCGTCCCCTCCGGCAGCAGGCCACATAGCACCAGTGCTACCGCTGGCGGCAGCGGCATGGTGGTATGGGCCTGACGAGCGAGACAAGGTGTTAGAGTAGTGGCCGGAGGAGACGTCAGAGTTTTTTGCCTTCTTTTGTTGACCATTGGCTGTAGATGAGCTGGTGTCAGATTTACGCTTCTTAGCCTTATGTTTACTGGAGCTCTATAATAACAACATTGTACAAACATATTCAGATGCTCAACTTACAGCTATTCAGGCAAAATCTTTTTACAGAAGACACCTAACTAACATATCAACTTTCTTTCATCTTCATAAACTACTGTTTTGATACAGTTGTATGTGGCATATGAACCCTGCAAACGATCAGCATGTGACTCTACTTGGGTGTGTTATCAAAACACTTGGTGTGACATATGGACAAAATCATTAAACCCAGTGATGGGAGGTTACAGGGTAGTCTATGGGACTGCCCTCTTAGCTGCAGTCCAGTGAGATTAAACTGTAAAATTATAGGAAAATAAGGCATACCTGATGTTCATTTTCAGTCTCAGAGGCTGATGTTGTGGTTTCGCTGTGCTGTGATGTGTTACTGTTGTTGAGGACACTCCCAGTCACAGATGTAGGCGAGGAAGAAGTTGCACCTCCTCCTTCTTGCATCTGTTTCCATTCCTTCTTTAATTTCATTTTCGGATGACAGGGAGTGGCGTCTTGACTTTCAGCCTTGATACTAAGAGTAGGACTAGGAGCACTAAGTGTGTCACTATCAGTGTCCATAGTTCCATTAACTTTCTCTGACTTGACGGATTGAGTGCTGGTAGCTGGAGGAGAGGGCTGAGGCCTAGATTTCTTCTCTTGTGCCTCGACATCTTTGAGGAATGCCTGAGTTACTGCATGCTCAACTATAGACTTAAAACTGTTCATGTTCATTAGGGAGGCCTGCTCACCAGGCTCCATAGATGTTGAGGCAGCTCCTGGTAAAAGCGGGTTTGTTCTTGTTGGTAGAACAGATGATGGTGCAGAGGGTTCAGATTTGACAGTTTGTGCTTTTTCTCTATTATATCGATCAGCTTGACTTGCTGCATATATGTTACTCATGTTCATGAGAGCACTGATACTACTGCTGGTATTGCTTGTGCTGGTAGCAGATGTGGAAGCGTGGGGTGTATATGCTGGATTAGGTATCAATCCTTCTTGTATGAGCTGGTGTGACGGTGTGACTGAGGGCCGAGATTGCGTTGTCTGACTACTCGACTTACTGACTGCCTCCTGAGAGGTGGGGAGTGATTTGGGTGATTTAGTGTCCATCACTGATAACTTTTCCTCTTTGATCAATTGTTGCTGAAGCTGATCTTTGGATACATAATTACGCTGGAATGGCTGATACCCATATAAACTATAAGCAGGTGCTTGTTCTGATTTAGGGGGTAATCGAGACAAGCCAGCTTTCATAAAATGTTCCTCAACTAATTTAGCCTCGGATGATTGCTGTTGCGGCTGTTGACCCGATGAACCAGTTTGTATGGATCTCATGAAAGCCTCATGCTGCCGATTTATGGCCTTTTGTTTATCATCTGATAAGCTGACCCCATGAGCGGCTAGTATCTGAGCTTGATATTTGTGTTGCTCTATTTCTCTTTCCTAGTAATACATCAAAATGAATATGGTAAAGTAAATACACTGATGTAGCATAACTGTGCTACCAGCGACCAATAGCAGTCAATGACCAACATGACGCAGCAGGGCTATTATTATAACCTTCTACAATCCAATGGTCCTATAGTATAGACTGGCACACAGCGACAAAGCATAACTGTATCAAGTGCTTATTTCTTGTTCATTCAACGTCACTTTAATGTTGGGATTCAAATAAATCGATGCTCACTGGGGGTTTGACAGGGAAATCAAGGACTTGCTGATGAACGACTCAATCTTAGACATATTGAAATAAGCCAACCGCATGCATACAACAGGAAACGTGAGCTAATAATCAATCACACTTGAACATTGTGTCACTGCTTATTATTTGTGCTCGGTAACCTTTCGCCAACTGAGACGCAAGGCATGATAAACACCTGGCACAGGTAACGCACAACATCGAATAATTACTTGGAAGCTGTGTGACAACATAATATGTATGACTGCCCTTGTGGAATGACACATTCATTTTAATGCACAGAGTAATGCCTGACATCGCCACACGCTGTAAACTAGTCACAAACCTGTCTAGCAGCTTCTAGCCTTTGGTGATCTTGCTTGGTTTTGTTATTGAGGGAGAGATCCTGGGGTTGTATACTGTCGCCCGCTGCCATGTTAAAACCACCTTTCTTTCCCCACATGGCCATTGCTGCCGCATTTGGATTGATTGGAGGGGTTGTGGTTGTATGCATCTGTAAAATAACAGCCATAAAGCCATCAAATTATGATCAATTCAGTCACTGTCAGCAAACAGCTGCCAGCAATGTCAATAAGCAGCATGATGACTGACCGAACTTGTTTTGATAACTTCAAATCAAAACTTGCTAGTATGCAACGTAATAATTTACTCACATGATGCCACAGGGCATTGCCATTACTTTAATGCTACAGTTAACATAGTACATCCTGCATATTTAGCGTAATACAAGAGGTATTATACAATCAATAATACAGGTCTTATTGCCAGTATTATTTATTAATGAGGGTTAGGCCTGATATCAGCACATTTCAGCAACTAACTAACTCAAGTTGCTAACATGAGCTGTCTGCAAATATCTGAGAAGGGATCACACGGGAACTAAATACCAGCAGATACTGAATTAATAGCCTAGCCTAGAAATAGAAGCAATCAATTCACAGTTCAAAATTGTTATGTTATTGTTAACATCTAAATCTGGTTTATGTTACCTGTGAACTATAACTCAAATTTAACCTAGCAAGCTGCGTTAGTGTGGAGTAACACTCATTAATCCCAGCAGACAGCCAGCACAGGTGTGGTTAATCTGTCAGACTTACTCTTCGAATGCTTTCATGAAAATGCTGATTAACGGCATCTTGAGCAAGTTGTGCAGATTCTTTTAAAACTCTTGCCCTCTCTTGTCTCTCAATAAGCTGTCTATGCTCCTTTTCTTTTTCAATTCTCTCTTTTTCAGCTCTTTCCTTTTCCTGTTTTTCCCTGGCTTCTCTCTCAGCCCTGTGGTAGAAAGCAGCAACACTGAAATATATAACTCAATAATGCAGTTTACTTGACAGGTCATGCCATTGTGATGTAGTCATTTCTATTTCCATCACTACCAGTGATAGAAGATTAATGACGTGTAGTTAAAAATTCATTATGACCGAAGTTCAACTGCTAGCAAAGCATCCACACTGAAAGGATATTGGAATGACTTGAATTCACAGCTAATTGCACAATGGACTGCTAAAGATTATTTCAGTCACAATTTAACAGCTTATCAAATATTTCTTCAGCCAATTTAAGATATCAAGCTAGTTGGACCCATTTGATCACAAGTCATACCTCTCTTTTTGATCAAGAGCCCGCAGTTCATGTTCCCTTTGTAAATCGCTCAGTAACGGTTTGTTATCACCAAAAGGTGGCATCATCATCCAGTTTGGTGTGCTGTTAGGGAGACCTGGAGGCCTTATCTGTCTGTTGTATAACAGTTCTAGAGCCATTTGCTGTTGTGTAGCCTGTGCCACTGCCAATTGTTGCTGTTGAAGAAGTTGAATCTGTTGTAACGGATTGAGACCTGGCATTGTGGCTTGAGCTTGCAGTTGGCGATACTGCTCCATTAGTTGGTACTGCTGTGTGAGTTGTTGAATGTTGAAGTGCTGTTGCGCAGCGAGCTGAGGATTGAGCATAGCTGCTGCTGCGTTTGCTGCCGCTCCTGGCATAGCTGCTGAGAGGCCTGCATTGCCTGCAGTCAGCGATCGGGATGTAGGCGGGAGGTTCGGCTGAGGCGGACCTGACGGTGGTTGAGCCATCTTCCTCACCTCAGCATCCCGTTTGAGAAGCTCCGGGTCTCTATAAGGGACCACAGGGGGATGTGATGCCTCTTTGTTAGTTTCTACAACCAATGGGCTGGACACGTGGGGAGTATGATTTTGCTCCTGTTGTATGTGGTGATTAGATTTTGGTTTGGCAGTGTGAGATGAAGGTATCGTCTGATTTTTCAATAAATGTGCTGCGGAGGGGTGAGCAGACAAAACTGGTGTGGTTGCAGCTGCTAGAGCTGATGTAGGTGAAGGATTTGATGTTGGTGGAGCAGCAATGAGACCAGGATGAGGCACTATTTTATGGCCATCCTTGTCTCTAGGTGATATGGTACTGTCATTCGTTGCTGCACTGTTGTATCCTGATGATGAGCCGTCCGTACTGCACTCCGATAGTTTGTCTATTCGATGAGATTGTGGGTTTGTTGGTGTGGTATTAGATTGTTGCAATGGTAAACTTGCTGGTGGAGGTAAAATGTTTGAACTACCAGCACTCACAATAACACTGTCAGCACTTGAGCGATCTACACTGAGTGTTCTCTCAACTGGTGGTGGTACTACTGTAGATTGAGCACTGCTGAGAAGATTAGTGTTTGGTAGCACACTGCTATTAGATTCTGATATCGCTCCTAATGCTCGTTGTTTCTTTATATGCATGTCAGATATGTTGTCTGGTTCAGAATTACTCTGTGACGAGACAGCGGGAGGAGACTGAGAGGTGATTACATTGTCACTCTTCAGTATCTCAGTATCAGTAGAGCTTGTATTCACAGGTTCACTAGCAGTTGACTTGCGTGAGGTTGATCTCTTCTTGTGAGCCGGCTGTCTCTCTTTTTTCTTGTCCTCCTCACCAGATTCACCAGTTGGTTTCCTCGTTCTCTTCTCAGCTTTGGGAGCTCTTTTAATCACCGAGGTATGTGCTCTAACTGCTTCAGCTACAACAATTGTTAGCCTATTCATCAAACATGAAATCATAACCCAGACAAAATCATCTCCATGGAAACCAGAACTTTACAGTCTAAATTTATTCCCAAGTTTAGTGTGAGGCTGCAGGAATGATTTAGCCTGATAAAATGTGGCTAGGGAATTAACCACAATGTAACTTTGCGAAACAGGGTCACACCACCAGCAACGCAACAAGAGTTGATAGATAAAATCCATAATTAATGGCTTTACTTAGCCAACCGTCACTGTTTCGGGATATCAAGCATTTGTAAGCCATTCCTGTTTCTTGTAGATTATTTTACATGTCAGTGTGTTATAAATCACTTGGCTTTTTTGCAACAATAACCACAAGATAATAAAGGTGATGGGTTAGGTGACCGCAGCCAAGTTTTATGAAAAATTAAGATATCAGAAATGACTTTTCCTCGTCCTCGAAAAAAACAAAACCGGCAATGAACCTTTTGACAATGACTAAATAGCAATAAAGTACAACTACTAGAGGAAACATGAGAGATAGGCAAGGCAGCCATTTTGTTTTTTTATCAATGTTTTCTGTCAATATATCCGGACAGGGCAGTGATTCAAAACGTTTCCCAATATTTCATCCACACACTTGTGATGCAATAGAAAAATGGCAACACTTTATTACCAGTCATTATGTACACATTCATGGAATCACTGGCCGTCGGGCTGTAATTATAGCTAAGCAGGCGAGGGAGTCTATAATTTTCTATTATTGCATATCACTAACGAAAGTATGTACTTGCAATTCATTCTAGACCTTTTCAACCCTAGTGCACACAAAGCAACCAGGGCTCATTTATCTCCTAATAGCTCAGATGAAAATGATAATAAGCTAACCGTGTGACAGAATCCAATAATCCGCTGACCTAACTAGCTTAAATTGTCATGAGTACGGGTTAAATACCTGACGAGCTTGATTGTGTGAGCTCTCTATCGACTGGCTGTGACACAGAGAGAGTCTCCTTGTTGAGAACGCTGGCTGTTTGTTTTGAACTCAAAGATGATACTGTTGACTTGCTATTATTTGCCTCTGTTACAGCAGCTGACTTTCTAGTTGCTGCCGCAGGTTTATTTCCTGTATTAGTATTCCCACTAGAGGATGAGTTCGATGAAGCTCGTAAAGACGCCCCGCTGCGTGGCTGGCCGTTGCCACTTGATGATTGTGACGAGGATTGGCTCACAGCTTGTTTAGAACGGCTGCTGTTTGCCTGATTACTCCCAGAATTCACTTGTGTACTCTGCTACAAAGAAATGGCATAAAATCAATAGTCTGAGAACAAAGTGCCATAGAATGTTGGTTTATCGTTAATAAAACTTATCGGTGATATTGTGGTCAAACTATTCAAGCTGCTTGAATGGAAGGAAATAAACAAAATACAATTAGCAAATAGGATATTGCATTTTAATGATTAACTGAACCAAAGCAGTAACTTCCATATGATGTTCACCAAGCTTTGTTGATAAAAACTAACACTACTCAAACCAAACGGAACCATAATGCCTGAACTCCCGACAATCAAGGCACAAAAGAAACAAACAATAGACTACATGCTATTGGATTTGAACCGACTCTCCACAATTGAACTGCTATACACTATTTCTGCTAGTAATTCCACATGGTTATATAATATCAGAAAGCTTTTGTGATTGATCCAGCCGATTAAATATTCTACAATAGCTTGATTCAGACAAATGAAGCTGAAAAACCTTGTTGACACAAAGATAAGAGGTTAATGCGATTGAACAGACTGAGCTCTGTAAACTGCAGAGGGCAACCCAAGTAAATCACAAGGGCTCAAAATTTAGCACCAGATTACGCAATTAAGTACTACGACTGAAAAACACCATATTTACCACAGCGCAAACCTGCCAACAAAACATACCGTGTAGAAATTCCAAAAGGGAAGTACGGAATCCCCGGTAGACTATGTGATCTTCCAGCTTGAACGATTGAATGACCGAGTTCACAAGCGCACTAAACAGTGAAGCTGTTATCAATTACTAAAATGCCTAGCACTGTAATCAAACACGCCTGCTTTTCAAGCGACTGACTGATCATTAAAACCACAACGATCATCGATTGAGACATTCATGACCTATATTTAATGCTCCAGCTGTGATTGGTCCATTGGTAACAGGGTTATCTTGAAACAGACTGCATATCAATCAAACGTTCCAAATATAAAAATGTTGTTCATAGTTCATCAAACAGGGAATAATGATAGTGTTTGGGCAGTATTAATCTGACTGTCGGGATTGAACGCAGGGCAGGACACGGTTATTCCTCTGTAATTACAATAACATCAGCTCAACCAATCAATACTTGACACTGTACGCTAGTTTTAATCTAGTCTCATCTGCTTCTACTATTCCCAAGCATAGCTCTACACACTAGATTTGCATACCAAAAAACTTTTTCGAGAATGTAACGAATGCATCAGAATTCTGAATATATGAATTAAATATGCAGCAAAGGAGGGCATACCTACCACAATGACTGTCTCAGCATCACGGCAGCTTCCTTCAATGATGCCCAATTTTTAGCCTGTGAATTTCTAAAGCAAATATTCTCCAAGGACCAGGCAATTCTTTACACATAAACCAACAAATTAGCATATGAATACGGTTAGTGAATGTTAG
Source organism: Membranipora membranacea (assembly GCA_914767715.1). Classification (NCBI taxonomy): domain Eukaryota; kingdom Metazoa; phylum Bryozoa; class Gymnolaemata; order Cheilostomatida; family Membraniporidae; genus Membranipora; species Membranipora membranacea. The sequence goes on along the minus strand of OU612065.1, from coordinate 12,123,180 downwards.
AACTAAAATAAAATATACTAAGTACTAAAGCAAATGTCTTTGTCTGCGTTGTTATTCCTATGTAGAATGAGGCAGAAATCTATAGAAATATTTAATTGCTTGTCACTAAATCCTTTAGTTCGGATGGGTGGTACTTGACAATACCCATATCCATGCATCTATTATTCATCTGCATATTCCCATACAATTATAGATTGTATGAAATCAACTGACAGAGAGCAATGTTGACTAATCTCAATGGCCACTCCTTAGAATCTGTTGCAAATTGTATAGGCAAGCCAAACAATGAAATCAGGTCACCTTGACCTAATTCAATTCAGGCAATAGAAGGAGAGCGATGCACCGCTAATGACATCCAACACCAGAATATTTATAATGACTCCTATCAGCAGTGGACAAGACAGCAGCAATTTAGACCATCGATCCTATCTCACAGTTGCGCCAACTCAAAGAGAATCGTAGTGAATACTTGCATACAAAGTGTTGATGGAAAAGTCGATATCAGGTTATAACATTATTAAAGAATGCTTATTATTGATTGTACAAGAGAAGAAACACTTGTGTATTTGCATAGTAATAATCATTATGTGCAAACTAAAATTAAATAGTACAATGCATCCTCTCTCCACTCAAGCCATAGCCTGTCACTGCATTGCATATGACTGCTAATAAGGATCAATGTCACTTGTAATAAGGGTACCAGCCAAAGAGTTGTTACATAGGAGTATATAATACCCCTATGTTACCAGCACTTGATCCCCAATCTAGACAAATGACTGTACTGTCATGAATTCTATGTGCAAACACACAGCAGTCCATGTTGCCTTTTGAATACAAATGAACTTCAGGCTTGGGTAACATCTTCCTGTGAAATGGCTGTGTTGCCAAGTCTCTGTGGGCTCAAACCAACCATACCATAGTACTTTATTGCTCAATAACCGACAACAACAGGTTTGAGAAAAAACTGATTTTTCAATTAGTAATTAGCGTTTTCAAACTGGTCTTCCTGACACAGTTCAGGCGACAAAGCAATACTCTTTTGGCATAGGCCTAAGTTCACACTGGCCTGAATGATTGACATCAACCAAATTTAATTTGAAGGCTCATAAGCAGCACAGACTAGCCAATAGCTGTTATTCGTAGACTAGTGCACTCTACACCGAATCTGAGCATCTGGTATTCTGTTATGTTCATGTTATCATATGTCTACAGTGTGAACTTTACTTACAGAAGAGGACTCTTTATCCTTGCCCTGGTCCTTGTCTTTTTCCTTTTCCTTACAAGCCCTTCTTCGATGAGTGATTCGAGCTTCTGTGCCTTTCAATATTTCTTCCACAACTGGTGAACAAAAATCATCACAACTATTGATTTCTGTATGAAATAGGTAAGTTTAAACCTCTCTCAACACCTTGACAAGTCAGCACCTTCGCTAGGTGTGAATTACTGCACGCTAGTAGTCCAAATGGTAGGCACGTAACTCTAGGATGAGATCAGATTTAAATCAGTAGCGCAGCAATTATTATATTACCTAGTCTTAAAAGGTGTCAGCCTAGATTGCAAGCGCGGCTGTCCGATATTGCCACAAGTACAACAATTTACGCATTCCTCAGAGAGTATGAATACAAGCTGAGTGTTGTATATATGTCGCAAAACTAATCAATGCTACTTAATCTCCCCATTCATACGATTTTAAACCTCAACAATCAATCATGAATAGAATTTGCTCAAAATCCCTTTGGCATCCCCTGAATAGAAATTATTATGAATTGGCTGGAGGTTATTATTCAGATAAAACCTGATGCTCAATACAACTGCTTTCACGAAGTCTTATGCGCTGAAGGTGGTTTAACATTTCACTTGCGTTCCATTGTATGACCAGACAAAAAGGCTTTGCAGTCAGGCTTATTGACAGAGTATTTTCATATCAAAGTGCTCCTTTTCATCAAATTCATACCATGCATCAAATTATAGAATGTCAAAACAACAGGCTTTCTTTCAATCTAAAAATGTACACGAAAACTTCTACTTTGCGCACCAGGGTCAGGGGTAATTGCTAACTTTTTTGAATGATCAGAGGACACAGTACCTATTCAAGTGAAATGTCGCGATGGCATGTGGCGGCCAACGTATCAAAATTCAAATAGCTGTGAGGTTACATTGCAGCAACAAATTAAATCTTACAACTGTTATTTCACGCCCTGAAGCAGCCATTATAGGAGGACAAAGAGTAGCAAGCCGATTAGTACATTTCAAAGCAATCAAAACCACAGTGAGCTAGCTTGCTGATAAAAAATAAAAGCTAGCCAAGTCATGAATGTGGTTGCCAGGTTATCATGAAGATAGCCCTTAGCCAAAGGACATTGTTTTGAGGTGTATGTCATAGTAATATTAGATGCAAAAATAGCTTTGTTGCTGATATCATTGCTCGAGGTGAAATATATGAACCAGTTGAGGTCATAGAAATCAGAGCAAAACTGATAAGTAATCACCGGAAAGCAAACACGCTTTCATAAAAGAATGTCATCCAATCGGTGGTTTATGGTCGTTTATTCTATTGCTACTCGTATGATGGGATCTAAATTTTGACTGGGGAGTCTATAGGTAGAATCGGGTAGGCCTAGGTGTACTGTGTTGATGGCAGCACAGAATCCCTTCAAACAATTGAAATAGGATACTTTGGCATATAATCTTCTGACTTGAGTAGCAGCAGTTACTGACCCAGGTGTCATAATGCTCCCGGCCTAATATCATTGATTAACAGTACAGTCTCAACCTTGTTGTTTAATGAAAGATAGCAAGTATCACTTACCACCATCTAGGGGAATGATTTGTGTCAGCTCAGCACTCTCATACCGCTCTTCTAGCACAGTGTCGTCAAGCAAGCTCAGCTCCTGTCAAATAAAAATCAAGAATATAAGCCTAAGCCCTGGTGCAGCAGTGCAATGGTAACCTGGTTGTCATGCCAAAATTGTTCACAAACCACAGGCTTGTGATCAATCATTACCACCACGCCTGTCAAGTAAAAACCAACTGTATCAATTTAGAATCAATCACAGAAATAGTGGCACCATAAAAGCCATTATTTTCTCACTTGAAAAAAAATTGGTAGGAGGTCTCCTCAGAGATCTAATGATAATCGAAATAGCCGATGGGTTACACGAATCAATGAGGGAGTTCATTGCATGAATGGATCTCAGTTAATGGTGCTTTTTCTATACCAGTACTGAAATGAGGCCAATGGTAAGGCGAGGTTAGATGGTAACTAGATCCTCACCGCTACAGCACTGGAGAGTGTACTTTAACAAAGATTACATTGCCTAAGTAAAGGACAATAGTCTGAGCACAACTATTGATCATAATTACCCGAATACCAGGTTCAATCAAACTCAAATTACCTACACACTATAAGAAGAGACTAAACCTGGATAGAATCTAATCCTAAAGTTTCAGTGACACAGATTTGATCAATTCTGTAAGGTCTTGCTCTAGCACAACGAAGACCATTACTCATTTCTGCATAAAAAAGCCAGTCACAGCACTGTGTAAAAGATAAGGTAGTCTACCTGAGTAAGATTGATTACCCTAAACACATGGCTGATAAGCAAGCAAAAAATGGAGCACCTGTCCGAGACTTCCATTTGACAGTTTCATTTGACACCTACCTCCTTCTGCAGGTAAAATAACTATTTGCACACCGATGTGAAGAAGAAATGGCTGACAGGCAGAGTAGAAAATATCAGAGTGATTTTAACTATGTCTGGGAACAAACTCATCACAAGTACAAAGAATGTTATCGCGCTGGTTAACCACAAGACCTGACCTTTGTTCTCATGATTTCATTGGCACGCCATATGATGCTCTGGATCAAACATCGGCTGGCTGCGTAGTGTAAACATTACAGCCTCGGATTCAACAAGTATTTTGAACTCGCTACTGACATTCCACAGCTTTATTCAATATCCAAACAAAACCGAAGTAATGAGAAACGAATTACACAACAGTCATCTGGTGCCAATCAAGAACACAACAAAAATGAGATACTAAACGTTGAAAAGGAAATCCCGAAGGCCGAAGTTAGAGCAGTTCTATCTGAAAATATAGTGTGAGGCTGCCTAGCCTAGCCTAGCCTAGCAGTAGTTGCAGCAATGATTTATCCTGCTCTGAATTACAGATATTACATCTATGTAATAATGCTGTTATAAAAATTATTTGCTTTTCTTGTTCTTTTTCAGCTACTCTTATTCACCTAAGGATCCATCCCCCTCTCCCGTACATGTTTATTACCCTCAGACAAAACAGAATGGACACAAGGCCAGCTGGTTAACAGTGTGAAATGACTCAGAAAACTTTTGACATGCTACAGGGTGCCATTGCATCTTGTTTGATCAAACAACTTTACATGCCTGTAACCGAATAGCCTATGGAATATCAAAAGGGCAGCTCCTGGGAATCACAATGTGGCAATGTTACTTATTAGGGAAGACTACCCTAATCAGAGGTAATCTATAGAAAGATAAGTCTCAGTGAGCCTTTGGCGAGAAGACAACCCCCTATTCTGCAGGCCATTGGGTTTTTAAATGAACTCAACTGAAATGTGTTGATATTTTTTTCCATATACATGCCACAAGAATATACAACATCTTGACCAATGACAGTGGGCAGTCCAAGCTTTCATCATGGCCGATTCCTGGATAATTAGGGCAGTCATAAGACTACGATTAGAGTGTAACTGTTTCTCTCATAAGTGATTTAATTGACTATAGACTATGAACAGCGCATTGAGTGGGAGGAGTTCAATGAACTGGGTATATGGATGGCTATTTCCCAGCTAAAACCAGCGAGCTGAAAGAAGCCTCTCAGAGCGAAATGTTTGGCTGAAACTCACAGTTATTGTTGCTATTCAAATGGGACAGTGATACCCATAAACGTAAAAATATGTTTGTGGTGTGACCAAAGTCTGCTTGATGTCAACATACTGTTAAAACCTAGCCACTCTTTGGTAGACAAGAAAGTAATTTGCTGGTACAATAGATGCATCCAATCAACTACTCATAACTTTTTTTACCACCAATCCATTGAATTGTAGCCTACTTTGGAAAATATGGTGTACAGATAGTCACTTCTATCGTAAAAACTGAGACAGTATACGTCCAGCCTAACCACATAGATGGAAAACTTGATCTCAAACATTGAGACCGAATAAACTCGACATATCAGAAACTGTTTCTTTAAACCAACGATAGGTTTTTCTACCAAGGTGAGCCAGGTAACATACATCTAACACAAGCTAAGCCACTGATGTTGCAATCAACTACAGAAACAAGAGTGACTTGCACTGAAAGGGTCAACAAGAACATGAATATTCGTTGTAGATCTGCCTGGCCAACAGAACAGAGGTGCTATAATCTGGGCAGTAAACATTCTAGCATTACTGTTAATGGATATAACACATGTTATTACGCTGTAGGTGATAAGTGGATAGAGACTAGTAGGTACCAAATAAATCACATACGATCATCTGCTCACTCAGCCTCATCAGAAAGGGAGTAAGCTCATGAGAGAGCCAACGCCAACCAGGCTATGCTAGGAAATCACGTAGATTCACAACAAGTCACAACAACCTAGTATGTTGTTCATTCTCTTTCCAAGTGGGATTACCAACCTTGTTGTTCTCGTTGTAGTGTTGAATAACAGCAGTGAACCACTGAGTTGTCCCCTCAGTCCTGTATACTTTGACACGGAAGCCTACCAGCACAGTGGGAGTGCTAACGAGTATGCGCTGACCGTCCTGGTAGACAGACCACTGCTTTGCTGCGGCTTTACACTCGTTATCAAGTCTTAGGCTACCCTCCTAAAACAGACACATCATGTGTGAGATTGTGTAGGCCTATACATTTGGTAAATATGTAACTTAATATACAATGCCAATATCAAACTTGCCATGTGTGAGCAACAATTCTTTATTAGATGCAGTTTTAGTGTTTGATTTAGTGCTTGAACTCGGTTGAGCGGTGGTGCTGGTGGTTTAAAAAAAAAAACCACCACTGACACAGTTTAAGCGCACAGAGAAAGATGTAGATAATTAGTGTATTTCCATGGCAATGAACTTCTACCATACCACTGTGATCACTCATATCCTTTTCTGAACCCAACAATGTAGGCATAGCTTAGGCCTTCTCAACATCACACACACTAGGCATAGTATCAACGCTTGATTTATTGTATGGAGCATTTAGTTAGGAATTGACTACAGCGGAAAAGATCTTTATCTTGGTTTGAACTAAAGTAAACAAAAGATCAGCAAGGGCAATGGATTCTTATCGCAAATCGAGCATCTCTCTCACGTTGAACACGGCATCCTATTAGGTCTGCATAGTAACAGACATACATGAATATTCAGGTGCTCAATTTATGTATATGTATAGGCGCTAGACTAATGAGTACCATGCCAAAAAATGAGCATGATGGATGACCTACAATCACTGCAATGGCAATCTGCAATTGATTTATGACCCTAGTTTTCTCCCTAAGGCATGTGATTATATTTTATGTAAGATTCAGGTGAATGAAGTCAGGATGAAATACAAAAATCATTATCAGACTGACCGCTTTTCAACTCTCTTCCTATTGTTAGGCCTACTGTTCTGATGTTGCTGGTGTTATCTACAGACACCTATTTCTAGAGCCAAGCATTTTGTTTTCAATGCAGTGGTTGGATTTTTTGGCCACAATAACAAGTGTGCCACCGCTGAGAGTGATTGTAATGACCTTACTAATAATGCTCAAGACTTGTCAATCAGTTTTTCAAGACACATTAGTTTTAGAATCATGATCAAAAACTTTCAGATGAAAAATAGGGCAAGTATACAATACAGTCCTATGTAGGACCTGATCATCTATCTACACCAATGTCCTTGACAGATGAGAAATATACACCTTAACTGGTATTACGAATCCTAAATGTAGGCGTTGGAGTTTTTTTTAGACAGGCCTATAGCCATTTCGATGTAAGAAATGGCTTGGCTTAGAACTGATTGATACTGGAATAAGCATGAGAAGTTTTCCAGCTGACAGCTATTAAAACGGTCAGCATTATCAGATGATTTATTCTCATACTTGTATGGCAAAAAAGGCCCATTGATATGATGACAGGTTTACGACCAATAGTTACTGGTACCGTGATTCTACTTAGCATAGCAGTTGAGCCTTTGCCAACAAAATCAAATGATGCATTAAAATGACATGAGGTGACAGATTGCTAGGTTGCCAAACACCCTTCAACTATATGTTATCCTGCTAACCTTGTATTCGAGCGTGTTATCTGCAGTCACAAAAGACAGGCACTGGTCAGTGAGGTACTCTATCGGTTGTCTTTCAATTCGCTTTATGCCAACTCCGTCGACAATGCTTTTGAATGTCTACAAAATAGGCCTAAGAGATATTATTTCGTGGTCAAGGTTACAGGCAAAATTGTGAATAATAAAAGTATGCAAATCAGAAACAAAATGTGGAATTGTTGGCGACAACACCCTTTCATAAGAGTTACCAATCTGGGACTGTGAAACAGCTGCAGTTGAGCACCCACTAAGTAGTAGGTCTAGGTAACAATATATCTGCCGTATCGGCAGAGACTATAGATAATATATCCATAGTCTCTGTATTGTTATGTTGTCAGCATGAGGATATCAACAGCAAAATGTGTTGAATAAACAAAAATAAACAAATGACTGTAGAGTAGACAACGGCTACTAGAATCACAGTCAAAACCTACGCCTCACGTCACAATGAGACACATTTGGACATTATTGATGAGACCATCATTCATCATTCCGCTGCAAAGCGCTGCCTGCAATGGCTTTTTTTACTAATCGGTCCTAAATTGATCCATTGGAACATGTAATCGGAAAAAGCCTTCATTCTTTGTATCTTGTCTGAAATAACCACAAATGTATTTTCATATGTTTATGTATAGAAAAGGAATGCTGAGATTACTGCTACTCTCTTCCTAGTAGCCAGGACCTGGCCTTAGGGCAGAGTGAGTAACTTCGAGCCTCTAAGTATCATTAAAGAGGCAGGGAGGGAACCATCAACAATCAATAAAGGAGATGAGTGAGGCATGAGACAATAATTTACCTACATGCTTGATTACTATTCACCAGTTTTACCATTTTATGTATCACTCATCTTAGTGAATGGTTTTCCTCATTATCTGGCCTCTTTCAGGGCTTAGTCAAATTTGACGGAGCTAGCCAAATGAATGAGTGGAGCTGTCTGGGAGCGGGCTCATCTAACTGGTAGTACAAGCGTTAATTATAACTAGTGATCTTAAGGCTGAGTACTAGTACTGGTCTCGACTCCCGATGCCTTCACTAATTGTGCATGTTCATAATGCCATGATGTTGTATGAATACGATGGCAATGTGTCTCCTTGCCATTAAATCGAGTCTCCCATGGGCCTTTCGCAGTTTGGTATCATGTATGTAGTTCAGTTTTTTCCAATACCCATAGGCCCATGAGCAGGAGGTCTCCACAGTTAAGTAAATGTAGAATGTGGTCAATTTGGTTGCGATGGAGGATGATTCATATTTGCAAAGTGGGTGACATGTATTCGCTACATCTTACAGTCATTTTACTCTAATAATTGTGATCTTGAGAGTTCCTTCGAACCGACGGCCAATCAATCAAATGAAATCTCATAACCATGCATCACCAGACTTCATGGAATGGTTTATCCGATATGATACACGAAAACATTCGCTAGACCATTACTATGACATGACCGTAATTGAGCCATGAAGAGTGCGTTTCGTCCAACTGTCTCTAACTCGATAGTGTCGCCAAGTTTGACTCGGCGCTGATTGAAAGTAAAAGTATAGGGTTGCAGCCAGCTGATGCTTCCACTTCATTTAGGCTGTTTATAAGCCTAGTATAGGCTAATCTCATTGTACACAGGGTGACACATGTCATCAAGACACAATCAAATCTGATGTGTGGATATAACATTTGTATGCTTGTGAGGCCTGCTAAGAATGAGCATGAAAACCAGTTACCACTGAAGAGCCAGTAAACTAGCCAATTACATAAAATAGTAAAATTCTGTTTGTACATTCATAGTTCAAGATGCTCTGTATGAACAAACAGTTATTGCTTGTGTTTCATTGCTCTATGTATGTATGTACATATGTGACTATGTCCAAGAGCAATTGATCAGAAGCAATTATCATATGGAAACGGACAGACCACAAAAGTGACTACTGTACAAAAAGATGACTCAGCTCATGTCCAGGGAGCTTTGTATATAACATATTTGAAGTGGCCTGGTTTTGTCCGTGACTATGGAATCTGACAGTCTGTCCTGATAGCCGTAAAAATGTCATAAACCATGTGTTCTCAGCCTAAACCAAAGTTGGCCACAGTGGCTTTCCATCTTTTACACCAGCATCAACTTAAAAGGCACTTATCACTCCAAAATAAATTCATAAAGGATGTGTAGAATTATCCAAATTAACCAATAAGTTTGTGACATATCATCATTCCAAGGAGGATCATTATTCAGATTCCGGCCTGGCTTAAAGCCTGGCTTTATCAAGAATCAAGAATCAAGCCTGGCATATCAAGAATGATAGCAACATCAAATCTAGCTATTGGCACCAGGACAACCTAGTCTTAGTCTCAAGCAAAACATATTAATAAACCATCAGAGAGTCTTATCAGGCTTCTCATCAGCTCGTTTCAGCTAAAACCCGAACCAACCATGTTGATTTATGTTAATATCTGGTCTTATTTCCATGAAAACCAACTCAAACCATGATATATTACTTTCAAGAGTTATGACAAGTTGATCAGCCCTCCTGTGTACATTTCTAAACCTGATTTAACCATGTGTGCTCATTTTGATGATGGTCTGATTCCAAGCATTATTGATGTATCTGGCAACATTTATGATGCTGGGACAATTTGTGTGTCATAATGACCAAAAAGATCGACCATAGACCTAGTATTAAATATATTGGTTCCACTGTAGTACAGACATAGTACAGACATCATTGGCACACACACAGCAGCAATTTTGGAAATGGCCCTCTCAGGTGATGAACGATTTCCCTACAGATTTTTCAGGTCAGTGCTCAATAGTGATTGGACATTCATACAGTACCTCGGCTTACACCCATGATAATTGGCAAGTTCATAGTCAAAGACGAGTCTGACGGAAACTGACACGTCCTCGTTACACCCAAACTCATCATAATATACATGGCTTTGGTAAACTATATCCCTTCATTCACTGTAAAGATATACCTCCAAATCATGATCAATCACCAAGCCCCTGCCATATGAGTATACTATTACGAAGCTTACCAGAGCGGGCCACCAGCACTTCTTTCCTGCTTTCTCAGGATGAGATCTCTGTGATAATATTAAAGTTTCCTCGACCAGGAATGCACTGAAGTCTTCGTGGATCTTCAGCCAATCTCTTCGGTTCCAGTCTAAACCATCAAACTCAACCAGAACCTGGAAACATTAATCGGTACAGTGAATCAAGGCAATAACACAAGAATTACCCTTACATTAAATGTTTCAGTTATCAGCTTAGTCTAGTACAGCAATGACAGTATTTATAATCTTTGAGTACAGTGAGCACCGACTATCCCTATTTACGTGTGAGTAGGCCTAGTTTGTAAACTGACAGCGTTTAACTTGGAGCCTAGTCATTGTATTGAACAGCTAGATCCTCAAAACTCGATGCTATTGATTATGGCCTGGCCAGTTGCCCAAGGCAATTACACGAGGATGAAAGCAGTTCAATTATTATCGAAGTATTGCAAGGCTGGCACCCTGTGTGGGTAACGAGAAGCTACTGCATACCTGGCAGGGTAAAGGTTAGCTTATGCATATGAAGTTTTATCTCTTGTATGTTTTATCAAACAGGTTACTAGCTTATAACAACTTTTATGATAAGAAGGGAGCCAAGAGCTAGAATAACATTCTTGGTTGATTAAGTGAGGGCCACAGCCTGACTATTCACATCAGCCGGCCATTACAATGTGACACACAATTGATATTTAGAGGGGAAAGGTGGCCCCCCACTCAACAGCTTGAAAATTTGATACTGCAACCAGTGAAATGAGATACAACACTGGTTAGAATTGAATTTAGTATGCAAAGCCAAAACCCAAGCCAAAAGCTATAATCAACAACTTCAGCCTAATGAATAACACTACACCTTCTATTGAAAGGTATTTGCCTACATTGATTCCCATGAAAGACCGTCCCATAACAAAAGCATAAAGGAAATCTACTGAATAGAAGTTCTTAGTAATCTTGCTAAGTTGACCAAGCAAACCAGCCCAGTGTCACTAAGCGTCAAGTGCAAAATGGCTGATAAAAGTAGACATACAAACCACTGAAGTTGAGCTGGGGCATGATTAGCCACAGAATCTCAACGGAGGATAAGCACAGCAATAAATCATATCTTGCAAGCCAAGTGCCATTGCTAAAGATATTACTCAGTTTACACCCATAGCGCAGTAATCGACCCATAACAAGTATCAAATGAACCAATTTTCTGACTTGCCTGTAGAGGGGAGACTTTATTAGGACAATCAATGGAATCTGCAGAACTAATTTGTTGGGATTGACTGCTTGTCAAATTGTGATTTGATATATGTTAGCTAGGCAGTATAAATTAGCACGTTGGCCCAAAACAGACATAACATTCTCAGCCCAACAAAGCTAGTATATCACATAAATTATGATTTTAAATTCCAGCTGAACTAAAATAAAATTCAAGAATTTTACCCATAGTGACTTGTAAATAATTAACGCCTGCATGTATAAGATAAAGCCACTCTAAATAACCATAATTTGTCTTTTGACAGGAAGCTTCTACTAAGGTTCTGTAACGGGACTTAGAGTTTTGTTACTGTTTGAGATTACAACGTATTACAATTTGAGATTAAACTTTCCAGAATGTACAATACACATATAATCTACACTGGTACAGAACTAACAAACTGATCCTTAGAACCTAGGTAATGTGAATCATCATTACTTTCACTTCAACTAGCAAATGTGTCCAAAATAGCTATTATAGGCTTTTTTGGGTCAGAGTACATCATGTGTCAGGGGAATAAGCCCGTCATACATCGCGGTCTCAAATCAACTCAATCACTAGGAAGCCTGGATAGACCAGACCTGACTTGTGACTCCTGCTGGTATCATAGTTTTCTTTAGGCTGACTCAGATCAATCAGATCGAATACTAGCTTAAATGATTTCAGCACAGCATAAGCTGCATTGTTAAACGACCAATTAGAAAAATAGTTCTTTTCAATCTAGACAGGCCAGCAATGAACATTAAGTGTCGCCATGGAGTGAGATAGATCAAGTAGCTAGATAGAAGTCCAAGTATAGATCTCACCAACTTCTTGGTGAAGCACGCTAAAGCTGGCTAGTAGTTTAGAGTCATAATGGTAATTAATTTGTAGCTGACTATGCAATCTAGGCCCCCATGTGATGTCAGTTACAGTGCCATACCTGCCTAGTTGGGAAGAGCTAATGTAACAAATGAGAACTTGAAAATATGCAATTTCATCTCCAATGTAGGTGTAAAAACAGAGAAATATCTGATGGAGGGGTGTCTTTGACTACTGTTTTGAAGAGCACTCCTAAACCTCCTGGAAGCAGTGATCAGTAACCAACTAAACTTTGACACTGTTGGAACAGCAGGCTGGCACTTTGAAATGAGAGCCACTCATTTACAAGCTGATGAATGATATTTGTGATGGTATATTTTTTGTATTATCTCAAATATGTAACCTTATATGTTGATTTCGATTGATATTCTAGTGATTTGACGACTCAGAGTTAAGATACAAAAGTCTTAGGCCTTGGACCACATGGCTTTTCATTTTAAATGCTATAATGTTACGATTGTTACGTATTCTTTTCACACTCAAATCAACACTAATAAAATTGTATTTATCACCTTTATCTCGCCTACCATACTACTATACCCCACCATACTACCAACCTCAAATTAGTGTAATGTATCATTATAGTGTAGGCATATTCATGAAAGTGATTGAAGCTCGATGTTACTATCTGGTATTAAATTAATATTGTAAGACAGAATCATGGGAATGGGGCCCAAAGTTTTAGAACTGAAGTATTGTCAGCAATCATCAATGGACTAATGAATTCACTTGATAAACATAGTTATGGTTACTAACCAGTAGGGTTGTATAATACTCTAAGGTCTATATAAAACAGAAAGTCTGTTAATGTAGTTGATACAAGGAGTTTTACTCCCTGATTCATATGTTATCTCATACATTACATTGACAAGTTTGTTCTATTTGTAAGTAAACTAAATAGATGACGAGATGATGACAATAAATTTGAAGGTGAAGAAAGAGCTATTTAAACGGTACCTGTGTCTCTTTAGCTGATGAATCTTTATCAGTTGATCCTCTGATAATGCCTCTGATCCAATTGCTCTCAGATGTAAGGAAGTCCTTTGAGTAATCACTGGAACAAAATCTACTTGATTGTGATGGTGTCCTCAGCGCAAGAAATCGTTTTCCTACAAGTTCTTCGCGATATTTCAGAGCCATAGGTTGATCATGTGTCCATTATGGACACAGATTGTTACTTGTCTTACTCTGACTCAATCTTGTATCTATCCTGCTGTAGTGGAAAAGTATTTTGATGAAGTATTTGTCATACAAATCTAAAGCTGAGCTGCAGTGTTGTGGTCCTCACACAAATTCCTGTATACATGAATGTGTGCATAGTAAAGGTTGTATGTGATTTGAAGAGTGTAGTGATATCTACTAAACATGAATGGAAGTTCTTATGTCAGAGTTATAAATGATATATAGGTTTGGAACATACCAATTAAAAGAATATAAAAATCAATTTCATTTCAATAATGTAGTGAATATGGTAATCTGGTACAAAGAAAAATAGATATTAATAAATTTTTTTAACGCGCAATGTTTTCTTTGAGACATATGTCTATGAAGGCTATCATGGTTAGTAATGAGGCCTAGTAACAACTGCAAGTCCAGAAAGCAGCAATGGCTATGAGTCACTCATCATGAATGGACTGGTCTGCTAACAAGAAGAAAGCTTTCTGTCGGAGCTTACTTTAACAGGCAAAGTAATCAAAGGTGAGGACCAGAAATTGCAGATTAGTAAGATTGAATTCATTTTGTAATTTTCGATGCTGTAGATAGGTAGTAGTATTGTTACATACTTACTAAAGATAGATAGAAAGATAGGGTAATAAATAAATTAAATAGTAATTGAGTCAATGGATTGGGATTGGGATTGGGTGGTGTTATTTTTTATTAGATTTTAAGTATTTTAGATCTTTACAATGTTAATAATGATTATTGAAGGCATACTACTTATATCACTGATATACATTCATATCATATGAATTCATATCAATGACTTATATCTAACACATCTAATCTAGATAGTAGGGTCAAAAGCAATTAGAATTCGAGCAAGTTCATTGATTAGAGTTTTGTGTATCATCATGCATGTGTTGCCCACATAATAAAATAATGATAATAGCCACAACAAGCAATGAAAAAATGGAAATTAAAAAGGTAAAATCATCTCTACATACATGCATAAATATATATATAAATAAATGTGTATCCTATGATATACTTTTGTACATTGTTTTAAACAGAAAGAATATGCTTACAACCACAAACACTGTAGACACATATTTGTGACTGACTTATTGCTGTAACTGTGTTTATAAGTGTATTACAAGTAGATGTATTGGTAGGTAACTCCTCTGGAGGTCTTTCAGCTAGAATGAGTGAGACTCTTTTAGATAAACCATTGCAATCACTTCCATCTTTTGGTCTCTTGATCAACATTCAACATATACATCTTTCCAACAAGCAGTGAGGGAATTGGGAGCGAGACTTCTTGCACGTCATGCTCACTCAGCACGAAATAATCAGATAATAATTTTGGCAGTTTCTACTTAGAGACCGCTTTGATGATTGGGGGTGCAACTCTGCAATGTATATTAGGCCTGCTTGTTATACCCTCACCGCGAGTAGGCCTATGATTTGCACCTTGCTCTAACACTAGTAGTCATAGGCATCTGTAGTTACGAGCATGTATACTTTGCAATGTCCATGATCAACCATCCGCCCATCTGCATCTGGAGTTACACGCATTTATACTTTGCCAATGTCAATCAACCACCCCACATTTGCAAAGTATACATTCTTGCAACTCCAGATGCCTATGCTTGTGTCTCCATAGCAATGGATGTTACAATTCCAAGAATTGAGAGTAGCTGACTCTATGACTAGCACTACATATATGTATATGCCCAAACTAAGATCTTCTCAAGAGAATTGCTAAATATTCAGGGTCAAAGAAAAAAAAGCAATGAGGAAATGAAACATCTTTGTGGAGATTATAAGATCCTTGTTGAGCCGCAGCTGTCCGATTACCTAATGACCTTAGGTAAAGCAAGAGTGATTGTAGATACTTCAGATTTTGTATCTCAGTAAGTCAGTGTTTTTTTAAAGAGAGTCAAAGGGTTGATTGGTTGATCCAAATGCCTACTACTGCTGATAAGAGATTGGAAACTATCAAATTACTTTAAGTGAAAGACCACCTCAAAACATGGTGCTGCTGGATCAACAGTTAAGAGTCATATTTTGTAGTGCTGCAGTAAATATGAGCTGATGAAATCTGGAGACCAAATAACTGGACAAGCATAGTGACATTTCTGGCGATATATCGACAATTTGTGTGAACCTCCCCTCCATTACCATTGTCAAAATGGTATCCGCTCTCATCTCAAGAGTGGTCATGTAAGTTTTTCTCCCTCGGTCATCAGAAATGCATACGTTGTAGGCACACAATGTGAATCTTATGTTCTGGTGACATACACATTGCGTTGGCAGCTTCAGTATTTCAGTTGTGTCGCTGAGTCTAATGGTTCTGGCATTATATTTTTGAATCATTACTGAACTGAAAGGTACTTGAGCCATATCACTTTTGTTGTTGCTAGGTGATTGATTCCATCCGTTTGGCATGTTTTGTATGATTTAAAAGGTAAATTGCTGTAGAGGACAAAACCATCATGTGTCATGAATATACATGACTGCGTATTCAAATCCGTTTAGTTGCAACTTCTGATATTACCCTTTTCAATTTTTAGTTTGGTGTTCGGAACATTATACCCTGCATACTCCTCCTATAAAGCTGTGAAAACGAAGAATGTAAATGAATATGTAAGTAAAGTTAAAGGCATTCCATCCCATGTTGATATTATAGTGACACCCGCATGTACATTGCTCACAGTCTTTGATACCAGCTTGTTATCAGTCAACTGCAAAGTTGAGCATTTATCATAACCATCATCTTGTGATACTCCTACATGTTATCCTGCAGTTCTTATCATACAAGTGTGACCATACTCAATTCATGAACTACCAGGAAAAATTGGGTCAACGGTCAAGATGGTATTTGTCACTTTATCCAACAGTATAACTCATTGTTCATGCTTTGCTATTGGTCAGTGTCTGAGCTGTTCACATTGTTTTTGCTCACACAGGTAAAATGGATGATGTACTGGATAGTTTTTGCTTTATTCACTACTGTTGAGACCTTTGCTGATGTTTTAGTGTCATGGTAAGTTAACTTGACATTAGGCCTATCTGGATGAGGGAGGAATCTAAAAACAAGTTGATTATTATTGTGTTGATTCTGAGATGAGACCATAATTACTGCTGTTGTTATTACATCTATGGATGAGATGGTCCGCCTAGGAGAATTCTAAACAAGCACCAACAAAATAGAGTCATGTCGTAGATGTCTTTTTTCGGTCCTCAGACCAGGTTAGCTTGGCTGATTTATTACAGCATACCATACAAGCCATAACTAATTACTAATCTTTCCGATGTCTGAAGTAGATCATAAAAATGTGGTATGTCGTGCTTGTGTGGCAAGCTCAAAGATTATGCGTAGCACTAGCCAGGAGTTGCTGCCAACTCTCCCTGTGATGAAATAACTTCATATCATTGATTCATGGCTTTGTGCTGTAAGATCTAACTCAACATGTCTGACAGTTTTGGCATAAGGCCATCGTTTTCTGACAACGCTTGTCAGAGTCAAGGAGACAGCTAATTTTTCTGGAGCATTAAAACTGAGCCCCAGTCTTTCTCATGTTGAGATGACTCTTGCTGCCAGCAGATTATAGCACAGTAGCATAGCAAACAAAGTGAGGCTGAGGATGTGTAATGTGTATGCCTACATGTAGGGCATTATTAGACAAGCTATAGCTAAATCCTTAGTAAATATTTAGATAGCAAAACTCTTGATTTTGAAACTGGGCCCTTAAAGTAAGGCAATGTCATAGAAAGATGATGGTATACGATTCATTTAGAATATACTATAATTATACTATATATATATTATGATCTTGATGAAGTGTATGAATGTCTTACTCATGTGTTCCTCGATGACTTGGCAGGGTTTGTTTGGTAATTATTAGCTGAAGCTAACCTGGCTAGGTCTGAATTAATTGGATATACATGCTATTCTCACTATTTAGTGGAACTCATTAATTACATACAATACCTGAACCCCAGATTGGTACAGCTGTGTAGTCTTCAGATAGTGCTATGTTATGAGTAAGTCTCTGTTGGGCGCAAACATGCAGAGTTGCAAAAGGGCTATTCTGTACCAGCTGAAAATCTACTGTATATCCAAGCTTTAATAGTTTCTGTTTCTTTCATTACAGGTTTCCATTTTATTATGAATTGAAAATAGTGTTTGTGATATGGCTTTTATCTCCTGCAACTAAAGGCTCAAGTGTGCTGTATAGAAAATTTGTTCACCCTGAGCTATTGAAACGTGAAGAGGTAAATAATTATTATCCCAGATACTAAAATGCAAGTGATTGTTATTCTACTCCTTGATTGACCTGGCTATTCAATAGTTTCGTGATCTTACCTCTTCCTTGCTTATGATAATGTTGATCTGCTTACAATAGCAAGCCAACTTGATAGCTTGCTACATGAAAATATTTCATGCCTGACATGCTCCTCATGAAATGATCCAAATCTATCGTGAGGAAGCCAAGTGCCATCCTTTGATGAATAGCTGCAACTCCTTCTCTGGTTTATTTGTTCCGCCAGATCAAAATCAGCCATGTCTGTAGAAATTTACAGATCTGTAGTTTGGTTAAAGTGCAACTCCATCTAAGATGTTCACTCCTAATTACTGAGAGCATTGTGAGGTATTTTATTACCATGTTTGTTATCTTATGTTTCAGGAGATAGATCTAACACTGGATAAAGTTAAAACTCAAGGATACTCTGCTCTAGTCAACGTAGGCCAACAAGGTCTCAATTTTGCCGTCCAAAGTGCACTAACGGTGAGTTCTGAGTCTTTAAGTAGATTTCATTCTTATTATGTCAACATGTTGAAGGGAAGGGTTAGATAACAGGTAGCAACTCTTCCAAACTCTTTGCTTTGTGCTGATTGTAGCTGGGCTATGGCATCGGGCAAAGTAGATATGTTAGAGAATTACTTTTAGTTCATCTCATCACTGATTCTGCCTCAGAAACCCCTGGTAAAAAATCAGGCAGGTACAACAATGTTGTGAGCTGATCACAGCGATACGGTTAGGTTTAGATTATTTTTTCCTCAGTGATTGTGTTGTAATGCTTGCCATTGCTAGACAGATGGCGACTGGATGGGAAAGAGGTTATTTACACCAGCTGGTTAACCTATGATTAAGTAGTACTGAGGTAACAGGTCATTTAAATTATCCCTGTAGAGTCTGTCATTTAACCATGACAACCAGAATAGTGGTGGAAATCTAACTTTGATCGTTAATTATGACATGTCTAACATGTGGTTTAAAGTATGAAGGTGATTTGAATTTTTTTATTATGAGTTGATGAGTTACTACCTTGCACCTCTTGACTCCGTAACTGTAACTTGAATTGCTTGCCAAGATGATTGCTGTGCTAATGACTCACGTTGCCTAGACCAAGTTTGGTCCATTTACCTGCAATAGTCCTGCGGCGTGACCAGTGGAATGGCAATGGAGTAACTGGCATGCAGGCAATAGGATTAAACTTGATCGACACGTTGCCCTACTCTTTTTAGGGCCAAAACAAAGTTATGGATCATCTGATGAAAAAGAGTCTAAGTATGGGAGATATATCACAACAGCAGCGCGGTTCTCAACAGGTTACATATCGTCCTGGCACTCAACAAATACCTGAGGAAATCGATGAAACTGGTAGGTGTTGTTGATCTATAGTCAAATAAGAACCTACCAGTATGGTAAAATACTTGGCGATCTAAAGATAATGTGGGAATTTAAGCTTGTAAACATACTGCAATCTCACTGCTCTACCATACAGTGATCTCACTGCACGCAATTAGGTTGTACACTCGTCAATACACAGGCCTAAGCTGTGCGATGACTTATTAATGCAGCTTATACAGCAGCTGCTGCCAACCCATATAACTGATTGTGTAAAAAGGTTTAACCTTTGAAGCAGTTTAGCCTGTTGCTAACGTTGAATATCATTAGGTAATACATCTCACTACCTGTATGTAATCTAACGCAGTCACTTACTATTGGGCTGGCCTAAGATTGGTCATCACTCACTATGCAGATGCATTATCGCCGCCAGTTATGAACAAATGAATAATACGTTGTATCACTCAAATCTCCATTGTGTTCTGTTAATTAGTGACAGGTAGGAAATATCTATGTGGCGCAGAGTTTTGCAAATCTAACATATGTCCTTACTCTGTGATACCACTAAGCAGCCTTCACACCAAGGGATGATCCTTCTGGATTTTGTGAAGCAAAAGTCTGGTTTCTATGTACACTTGATTGTAATGTATATTTTTAGATCTAGGCGCACACCGTGGTGCACCAGTATATGACCAGCTACAAGGCGGTGAGAAACACGATTCAGAGAAGGAGTTTATGGAGCCTCATCCTCCATCAGAGCCCCGTCAAAGAGGTAAGCAGAAAAAGCCTTGTGCATAATTGAAATGTGAATGAAAAATTAGTGTTCTGTCATTGCAGTCATACATTTGTGGAATGATAAGCCAATGAGCGTGGGTATAATGGTCTAGATTGGACAAATTTGGTTGCCATTTTTCTGCTCCTTCTTGAATTGCTTTATTATGAATCAATAATTGACGTAACATAAAGATAATCATAATATCTTCATATGGAGGCATTACATTTCAATCAAAGATATTGACTTTACCACATTATCTACAACTCAAGCTCCATTATATCTGTGATTTTATCTGTCACATACATGTAGTATAATAAGGTGCCTTATAGTGCAGTGCTAATGAAGTTTTCTTGGCATATCAGTCTGGAGAGCCCTCGAGATCTCACTCTGTCTTGTGACTGCAACTAAATATAGTACACTCTGTGATTGGCACTCTTGTTCCCAGTCTTATCTTAGGTGTACATTTATCATTACAGGGTATAACTTGAGATCGCATGAGTACCATGGCGGTGATACGGGGGAAGTTCCTCATCCTCAACATTATAACCACAAGGAGGTTTGTAGTACACATATATTACAGCAGGCTTATGGGTTTTTATTCCCGGAGTTGTTCACTTCGAGATTTAGTCTGTGACTATCTTATAGAGTGAGGAAGTAGATTGCCTGCAATTAAATTTGCCGAAACTGTGGATGGCGTAATGGTGGGCGATCTACCACAAAACAATCTACTTCTTTATTCTTCAATACAGAAACTAACTAAATCTTGGTGTGTACAGAGCTTTTGGTATAAAAACCCTGTTTAGATATTGAATGGTAGAAACTTTGGGGAAAACCTGAAACTTGATTTTTGGCCTCAAAATACTGGTAGTAGCTCACAACTTTCACAACTATCTGTCCTAAAGATGTGTCATAATAAGTCTAAAGCAGGAATCAGAATCAAAACATGATGCTAATACAATTTCTGGGGTTGTCTCATTATTCTTGCCAAGTATACACAACTCCAAATTCACTGTGGTCACATAATTACAGACTACCAATTTTGGCTACACAGATGAACTATGTTAGTGTGAGTAGTGTTTCATTTTTGTGAACTAAACAAAATTGAAGTGTTTTTCGATGTTTATGTTATCTAGGGCTACCACTATGGTACACTGCCAAGAAGAGCCGCTAGTATGCGCTCAAACGTAACCACAGACTTGCCTTCTCGCTGGCGGAAATCTCCCGCACAGTGATTACTAGCTTAGTGTAAAACCTCACACTCAAACAATGTAATTCTCCATTCCTTGGTTGCGCGTGTCAGGCACTGATCTAACACTGGCCTCTCTTATTTCTGACATAGAAAAGCTTCATTTCTCAAATTTCCATTCCCTGCATCAGAAGCATGGATGCTTGCTGATTAATATCTGATTTCTGTGCGAGTTAGTTGCACTTGCTTGCGCAAAAATAGAATCTCACAATATTGATGTAACCGATTGATGTTGTTGTATTGTTGTAGAATGTTGTATACTAATTATCACATGTAATATATTGGTGTGAGTTTGTTTACCTCAGTTCTCTTGCTTGATTCCCTAATTATTGTTTTAATCAGTGCTGTTTATACCCATGCTGATGATGGTAAATGTGGTTTGGTTATGGATAGAACCTTTGGTGTTAGTATAGGATTTAAGTTGCACCTTCAACAGCTTCTAAACTTACTGACTGCTGCATAGCTCTAACTAATGAGAAGATTTAATAACCATGTTGCATTTGAGTGAGAGGTCGCGGTGAGATGGTGATATTGAGTGCACTTGAGATAAAAAACATGCGTTGTGAAAATGTCGGCAAAACATAGCATCACTCATGATATCTACGTCTGAGTAAACTTTGAAGGTTTTTGCCAATGCTCTTATTAACTATTGTTTCATATCTGACATTGCAGGATGATATCCAGGAGCTTCCACCTGTCAATGCAGAGCCCTCCAGAAAATTTATAACCTCAGCAGGCGTTTCAGAATTATCTAATAGAATATCTAAACCTCCCAGTAAACCTCGCGCCAGATCCAAATCAGCTAGCCGCAAGAAAAAGCTTTCTGCAAAACCGTCAACAACTGTTTCAGCTACCAAGAACACAAAACCAAAAGAGATGACAAACCATAAACTGAAATCCCACTCTAATCCACACATCCAGATTACCAGCGCAACATAAAATATGTTAGAGCAGACAATGGGCTATGCATCTTCTGCTTTTTTGATTTTATTCAATGTCTCCATTATTATTTCATGAGTGTCTGATTACGCCGAGCGGATCAAATTTACATTGTACACTGCATCTTACCTTTTATGTGGAACTAAGTTCCATTTTATTTATTGCAAAATATTCTTATGCACAATGAATTGAGAGTTTTCTGCACATTGTAAGATGCATTCGCACCAATGCGATGGTAGCGAGTAATATGGGTTTTACTGATTTACAAGTTATGGCTATTATGTAAAATGATATTTTATTATAAAAATTTTATTCCTTTAAATGTTGTGGTAAGCTTACTGGTAAATCTTGCTCCCCAAAGGGTATCATGACAGAAATGCTCAAGTCACCTGTTTCATATACTAAAAGAATACTCCTTTTAACCAATGCAATAAAAATATGACAAGAGTAAGACTCTCTGCACAATATTACAAAAATTCAGATTAACACATAGCATGGTGACTCCTCAACATTTCAACCTGAGTTAATAGGCCTCCCAAACTATCGTGGCTAAGCTAAACCAAATGAAAGCAACCCTTATCAAGCTTCAACATAGACAAATTTTGATAAAACTGTATTTTATCAACTTCTGTCCTCTTTGTCAGGTTGGCCTATTATTTCTGTGCCTCATAGTATGTATGATGTGTAAGTGTTAGTATGAGGTACGTAAGCTTGTCAAGAGAGGCTAAGCATACCTATGCACAATGCATCGATAGTGTTGTCGTGATCACCTTTGAGCCATATACATGATCTTTGTGTTACACTACTATATATTACAATACCAGATATTGTGTTGGTTACATACTTGGATTAATACAAATGTTTTTTTTAAAATGTTGGTAAAATATATCTTAAAAGAGAAAGGTTGTGAATGCTGTTTTTGTTGTGTCCTCCTCAACTGACTCCCCTTTACTTTTCCAATCACTTGCACCCTCCACATGGTAACTGGATTATCCAACCATCCTATATAATTCCAATTATTATGTGAAAATTAATTTTTTTCATGAAAAATCATGACACACTACACGACTATCGCAGTGGTACGGGTAACACGTTGAGTAAAAGATATATTACAAATAAAAATGGCACAAAATCTGCAATTTAAAAAAATCAATCATGCGTTAATTCTGAGACTGCAGTCCTAATATATTTATAAACATTGAAATCTAACTTCTGCTCTGTTCCCTTGCACGCCTAAGTCCGATACAACACATTGGAAGAGTAAAAAAATTCAAAATAAAACGCACCATGATGAATGAAATGAAAAATTTAGTGAATAACTTTAGCTGACTTGAATAATGATACGAGCAGACACTATACTATAATACTTCTATCAATATCCTGTAATTTCTTTTTGTCAGGAAACTAAAATATGAATTATATTATAGTGTTACATCTTCATGCAGACTAGGCTAAAAATACCTTTTGGTTCACCATGATAACAATTAGAAAAAGAAACATTTTACAACTAGTACCTGATATAGAATTTGAATATCACTATGTTGAGCTGATAAAATATATTTTTTAGAGTCACTTTGATCAACATTGTGTGACTGACAAAAGTTTTAAGGCTGGATGACGTATGACACAGCACGACATGTTTGGAAGCTTGTACAACGCTGTTAGATGAAACTTTTGGCACAAGTTGTGGAAAATGAGTCACTAAAATGCTGGGATTTGGTCTCTGGGTACGTCTCGAATGTTATCGTCAATGAAGAAAACCATCTACAAAATACAAGTTATGTTTTCGGTTCTCTAGATTTGGTAAGCCTTGGTGAAGTATCAAACATTATGTGGTGGAATTCTCAATTACCAACACACTGGATTACCGGGGGGGGGGGGGGGTCTTTCAACTAAAAGCAGCCAAAACCACTATTTAAAACCTGTTAGGGTATCTTTCCCAGATCGCTCACTAAACGATGGAACTGTATACATTCTGAGTGATCGACTACGGAACGAATTTGTCTGAAAGACCAAGTGAGCGATAAACTTGTGCAATGCGATAGCAATAATTTATTATCAGAGGCATCGCTTGTTCAAATTGAAAGACCCCCTGAATAGACCCAAAAAATAGGAAAACCGCATTGCACTTACCATAAATGTAGTGAATAGAGCTCCGGCAGACAAGAAATGCCACACATCATGTCTATCAAAGAAGTTGAGTACTATACATTGATCATTCAGATTTCTGGACATCGCAGGTGTCACCTAAAATACAAATAACAAAATTGAAATATACAAAGTAACGCTGTTTCCATGCTGCCATTTACAAAACGCACTATACAAGTAAAACTCACGCAAAGAACTCATGGCAGTTGTATTACCTATTTATGTTTACCATAGGCTAAAGATACCTCTGTGAATATAAAAAGCCTACGCTCTTAACTAAATCAGCTGTGGAAGTTAAGTGAATAAAACCAACGATAATCTAACTGACCTGCCAGTTGGTGACAACATGAGTGAAGAACCAGAGAGCAAATCCCCAGAGTATAGCAGCCACCAGTCCTAATACTATACACTGTACAGGTACTCCTTCCTTATGTACAAACTGAAAATATATATTATATTCCGTGGTGAAGTTGCAAACATTGTGTTTTAAACAGTGTTATCCCCCTGAGGCATAATAAAAAATAAAATAATGCGATCCTTACATTGAGTCAAGGCAAAAGAGAGCCTAGCAGAGAGGGTGAACATCACATTTCTAGACAGACAAACTTCAGAATCTGGAGTTTACCCTTGCGTTCCAACTGACCTAAGTTTATAATATGCTTATCCTGTGACAACCAGGTTTAATTGTCATGCATAAAACAAGATGCTGCTCCCCACAGTGCTGACTGCTGACTACTCAATGTTATGTACATGGTCAAAAGAAAAATAGTGACTTGAACAACTAACTATACCTTCATACAGATGTAGAAGAGACAGTAACTCATCAGATTCATGATGATAATAGCTAGCATGTGTGTGGCGAAGTCTGCAGGGGTGGTAACAATACCATATACAGCCCTGCAAATAAAAAATAGGCTTAGAAGCATGGTTTAGGATTGAAATTCCGCAACTAGTCCAAGAAAAAAAAACTGCCAAATGCCATAACTAAATTGCAGCAATGAGTAAGCTTAAACTTCTGACAAGGTGCTTTCAAATAAGACAAGATCACTTAGTAAGGCTGCTAGCAACGATCTGAGGAAATCTCAGATCATACATAGGTTCATGTCACAATTTATTATGAGCTGTACAAGCTGATGCTAAGATTATACTCACAATCCAATATTAGCCATGTACATGAACACCAATAATCCTAGCCTTGCCTAAAATACAAGAATACATGTTTTTTGAAACAGTTGCCAGTTGCCTCTCTCGTGATATACTTTGTACCAATAAACCAACGGGCTCTAAGCATCATATTGTGTGCGCAAGCTGGCATGCCGATCATCACCAGGTCTGACAATGACTTGACCCATGGGGCATTAACGAATTGAGTTGTGACCAGCTGACAAAGTTAAACTTGAGGCAGCAAAATAAGAATAATCAGGCTAACTTTATGAAGCTGGACACTAACCGGGTACAGGGGTTTCACCCATCTACAGCAGTCACTTCTGACATAGAGAACCAAACTTTGATATAAACTGCGATCTGAAAAAATTCTCCAGAAAGTTATTACGGAATTTAACTAATCACAACCTATGGTTTTACTAAGCATGAAGTTGGATATAAGTGAAAATGAAGTAGAGCTATGGTCAGAATTGTTCATCCAATCAACTCATCTACAAAATTTACTAAGCTGATATAGTTTTCATACACACAGCATATCACAATACAAGAGTGGTGAACAACTAATTAGTGAACATAACATTTTTCTTTACTCACCAAATTTGAATCTTCCCACATAATAGATCTGCAGGCATAGGTAGGAAATAAGAAATACATGAATCACAGTAAACACTATCCAGAATACCTCCTTGTTGTACAGCTAAAATCAAAACAAAATCTGTTAAACATAATATCTCGATAGTCAGTTAACGGCAGTCACATCAAAATTGCAGCTAGAGACCCAGGCTGTCTTTGAAATTGAATTTGCATAAGCACAAAAATTAGAATATACATTGAGACTCTTTCAAAACAGCTCCAACTTACCACACCGAACACAGCCAAGATGATAATAACAGCAAACATGAGGAATGCTTTGTGAGCATGAGAGTTGATATCTGGATGTCTAGATTGAAATAGTCTTAAGATGAGCAGTGAACCCAGTATATACATGAATGCTGTATCTGTAAAAGAATAAAGGAAAAATTTAGACAGCAGGAACAATAAACTATTTTTCTTGATAGCGTGCTTGTGGATTAATAGAAGACAACTCTTCTTGCTAATTACATCTTTATTATAATTATGTCTTTTATTAATATTTCACAAGGGAGTCAAGGGTATCCCAAACTCTTTTATTTTATCTTCATCATATGTAAAAACGTTTCAGGATTTGTTATAAAAAAACAATTAAATTAACCAGTAATTAAAACATAAATCAGCTCAGCAATTCATACAAGTAATATTTACTCACCAAATTGAAAGTTGTTGTAGCTTGGGCAGACATGATAACAACCACTCATAAATCCTTCCACACACAAAGCCCAGCCCATAGCGTAGAACAGTCCGAAATGCTGAGGTATTCCATACTTTTCTCTGTATTCTTCTGTCAGAGCATTGTTCTGACGTTGCCTATTATAAAAAAAGTATGGAATGTCGTCATGATTAGGTGTAGAATACCTAAATGATGTATCAAGCCTAATTGTAGCTTCTCTCCCAATTTCAGTTCTGCTTGTACAGCTAACAACGCAACATAGTTCATAAATCTCGTCACTGCATGTTAGTTATGGCTGTGGGGATTTTACATTAAATTTTTGTTACATGCCATTCACTGAGAGACTTTTAAATCAGACACGAAATTGACAAGGAAATTTCCAGTAGTCTACAGATGGGCTCACTTACCTTATATAAGTGATGATAATGAAGAGAACTCCTAGCAAGATATATCCTATGTTACTGAAGACATTGTTAAAACTGTGCAGCACTCCCAGTTTTCTGGCACACAAGAAGTTATAGTAGCATGTATCCTGGTTTCCTGTCAGATTGAGAAGCTGAAATGACAAAGACAAGGTATAAGACTGATAGCAGTGCTCCAAAAATTGTCATATCTCATATAGTTTATACAAAGGTTTGAATTATAACACTACGTGTTTTGTCTCTGATGAATATAGAAACATGCAATCTTTTTATTTTCTGTATATGGCTCTCATTACATCTCATAAATAGATAAATGATAACATATGTGTACCAAAAGCTGTAGTGATTCCATACTTTCTGGTAACATATACTTACCCTTTGATATGTGAAGACTAGCTGAACAACGGGTAGACCATAGAAAATAGATACAATTATAACATTCCTGCAATAAAAAATTGTTCATACAATATAATGGTAATCTGATATGAAGGCAAAATATGCTTCCTTATAATATTTTTAAGATATGACAATGATACATTGTCATAATGTCCTTGTCCTGCATCAGGAGTTGCTACCCTTAGGACCATTGACCAGCGGGAGAACTCCAAATGCAGATAAATGGATCAAGCTCAATCTAGAAAAACTCATCATATTATTTTCTCTGGTACTCTCGGCTCAAGGAGCATGAAAATTGGGTATTTTTGAGATTTAGCTTTCACAAATGTCTTTGTGCCAAGATTTTAAAATGAAAATTTCTTTTTGCATAATGTTATATTTTTGATCTTGATATCACTATATCATATAGTATTATGTATTTCTACCAACATACCAGTTTTGATGCCACCGGAGCTACATTATGAGCAATATGAATGACAATCGAACTTAACATACCAGTTATACAGCATGTACTTCTTTCTAAGGTTGGACGGTTCTTTTCTAGCCATATCCGAGACTTTCAAATTAATCTACAATAACCAGCAGAAATGGATAATAAGTAAGGCTCAGCGATCTGGGGTTATCACATGTTGGACACATTGGGATATTAGGACTGATACTGACTTACTGGTAAGGTAGGTTATAGAAAAAGTTCATTAATTTACAGTAACTTATAAGGGTGAAATGATAACATGTAGCTAAAACTTTGGTAGTATGAAAATAAATTGCTTTATTACCCCGAATAAGAGTGTCATTATACTCTGAGTGCCCTGTATCAGCAAAGCATTATCAGTAAATAGTGATAAGGGACAATTCCCAATTGGATTAGGATATTCAGTCATTTAGGTTTTCTCAAATCTTATGTTTTATCCATGTTTTATCCTTTTTGAAGAGATTTTGAACAGATTATAGTTTTAAACTAGACAATAATGTTATTGTCAGCTTATTGTCGGTTATCATATAGGAAAATTGCCTGACCTTCATTCTGTATACATCTTTATCTTCCTCGATATCATCGAGATGATCAGCATCAGCTATGATACTGCTAGCTCTTGACGAGTTCTCTAATTCGTCCGGCTGTGGGTAGGCTCCGTTACCTGATACAGATCCATAATCTGGTACTCCTCCTGGGAGAGACGGTGACACTGTGTGAGAGATAGAGAAACATTCATGTAGCTACTCAATCCACAGGACAAATAAGCATATATCTCTATTGTATGTCAAGTTCGGTGTTGAAACTGAACCGAGAGCGAGATTTCAGTTTGAAACAATGCCTTTTCTGACAGAGGGGGATTTATTCTTCTACTTTAAAAAGAGGATAAATGGATCTAACAACCTCATTTCAGTGCATAAACACACTGCAATATGGCAGCATTATTGTTACTTTGTGCCTGTTACTTTTTCTTGGTGCTGATATGATCTCCAACTAGAGGCGCTGAAATTTCTTTTGGTTTTTTAAACAAATTATCACCAACCACTCAAATGCATCTATACAAAGAAGCTTATGTGACCCAATGGCGTGCTAGTACTTTCAACTACTCAAGCAGAGCTTTCATGCCCTAGTTTTCAAACACTGTTATATTAATTGGTTTTAGAATTCAATTTGCATGCTATGAATTTGCAAAAAGACTTGAAAAATAGTGGCATTATTACAATCAGTACGAAAAATTACTTACATTCATCTGCATTTTGTAACTCTCTGTGGCCATCATTAGTGGAGCTAGGACATCTTTTATTCCTGTAACAACATAAAGTGTCAAACAATCTTTTGATCCAAAGACTAAAGAGTAGATATACTGGTTTAATTTAAAAACATATTAGTGGTAAAAGAAAATTTCATCTTAGATAGGAAATTACTTCTTCAGGAATCAATATTATGCAAAATCTAGTTTACACCGAAGCTAAAAGCAGTTAGAATAATTCCCAAAGCTGCTCTGAAATTACGCAATGTCGCTGGTATATTCGATACTCTTTTAATGGGCGCGTCACAAGGCTAGCTATACTCGTATATTATATCATTATGATGCTAAAACAGCACCAGTCTGACACCATAGGAGCCACAGAGAGTATTTTAGCGTCATACGGTGGATTCTAACTGCTACCTGCCAGAATACCAAGCGATCAGATTAAGACTTACCAGCAATAAGTGGTAACCATTCCTGATAGGAAGCATACATAGAACAATGCACAGTACCCTAGAGAACCCAGAACAGCATTGATGTACACAGAATCTGTAAATAGAAACAAACCATGTTAGCTAGTCTTAACTCTGTCTACATTCCAATAGACTGACAGATAAATATGCGCCTGCAACTATATCAGAAGGGTCTAAGTTACCGGGCTGATCTACTGTTACTTCTACCAGTATATTTTTATTATGTGATGCAACTCGGAATGTCACGGCATGCCATAAATAAATAAATGAATGGAGGCAACATCTGAATTTGTTTCTATTCATTTTATGCATCACAGAGAAATCAAAATGTTGAAACCGTAATACACGTTGTATAGCAGAGTTTAACCAAGCACCAGCTCGTCAACATTCAGTCACAGGGTTTAATTGCGAATCAATAATTGCTGTTTGACATGCAGCAGCGCAAAATCTGACACCAGCTTATTACTTACCATCAGTGTGGCTCTCTATCCAAAACTCGATGTGTTTCATTTTAGAAGCTGAAAATATGCAATGATGATGTAATTAATGTAGTAAAATATTCCTAATTTGTGAAAAAGTCACCATATTTGAGCAACAGCAGCAACCCAACCCAACAATACAACGTAAGCAGTACAATTTGGTATGTGCGTAATTTACTGGGCAATATTTAATGAATTTCAATATAAGAAGAAAATAACCTCACCTCCAATCGGTAATATTCGGTCAGATTTGGCGCATGATTGATCAGATGGATCCACACTAAATACAATATACACCGAGTCAGAATCAGACTAAAAATACAAATTATATCTACAGGTTTTCAAGTTTTGCATATTTTATCATGAAGTCCAATATCAGGAAATACATTATCATCAAATAACATGGAATACAACTTGACCAAAACAGATTTTTCAGTGGCAGCGACTCAAGAACTTTCCAACAGCATAATGTGAATTTTTTTATATGCCATCTATCAAAAGCAGTGCAAAATTATTTGTATAATTTATGGGTGTTTGGTGAAGCGTTTATTATCTTACCTGTTTGTCGATTATGACTGCAGCACTTTTAAGGAATGATTGATAAATCACACCTAGGCCAGAAGAGACAAGCACTGTATCTTGAACAGGACACTAAAACAACAGAGCATACCAAATTCTCACCATAACTGATAACATTTTTTATAATCAATCCAGTCAATTGAGTAACCTTGATGTTTTAGTTAGTATCACATTAACGTGAAAGGAAAGAGAAAAGATTTAGGCACATGTTAAAATCACCTTTCTGTAAAGGTGACATTTGATCTTCCTACAAAAGTGTTTACTAACTTATCCAAAGCAAGGCTTGCATTGAAAACAGGCAATATACCCTAGTATACGTATGTTAACTTATTAGCTTAACTTCAACAAGCTCATATAGCATGATATGATATTCTCTAAACAACAATCTAACCTTCGCTTTCTGAATGATGACATTGGAGCAGTAATAGTCCTGTTCGGATTTTATGAATAGCGTTACTGATCTGAGATCATCTTGATTATCAAATGTGTATTGATAATACACAGGCGAGCTGGGTGTCACGTATATACTGTAGTGTGGTCCAATACTGATAATATAATGTGAAAAGTAATGTTATTAATCAGTTTGCACGAAAGTTTAGCGTTCTGGTAGTTATGGCTGTGGAAATCATGGCACCCCTCCAGCAATCACCCGCACCACCAGGAGCGGATTGATGTTGTGTGCCACAGGTACACAGTGCCTTGGTAAAGCTGATGGATCCTTGACATGATTATTATTACGAAAATCAAGATATTCACACACACACAGAAGGACAAAGAGGATTCCAAATTACAAGTGGGTTATCTTTCTTGGGTACGTATGAAAGTATAGTATAGAAAACAAACAACCAGCACACATGAATGTGAGTGATGAGAGAGATTTCTAGTTTTAATTTAGAAACATCTATAACAGTGCTGCAGATTTAAGATCCAATGCCTACAGTAGTGTTATTTTGATCAATCGATGAGTAAGCCTAACCTTTAGTCCATACCCGGTGCACATTACATGCTGTCATACACCCGCTGTGTAAATAACACATGACCTAACATGAACATAAAGGAGCAACAAGGATGTTTATAGTTTACTTCCTTTTACTCATTATTTACAGTCTGGTCATACACATGAAGAGATATGAGAGGAAAAGGACCAGTATAAGAAGTTAGATCTGTCATTGATAGCCATACAAAAAATTTTGTCTTACATTGTCTAATAATGATTTCAAGTACACTGTGTTATCAAATTCTTCTTGATAGCTTGATCGATCTAGATTTTTCACATTCAATATCAACTATCATATCTCATTCCCAGCATTTCGTAGTTTTACGCACGCAAGTTACAAGGATGCAAATCTTAATTATCTACATTTGATTTTTCAATATGAACAGGAAGTCACTGATTTTGAAGGATATTATAACTATTACTTGCCCAACTGTTAGGTTAGTGATAATTTCAGCTTTCAACTGAAAAGACACTGGTGTCTTAGAAAAAGATGTCGCCTCCACAGACATAGGTAAGGTCACATTGATCTCCTGACCGGACGAGCACACTGTTCTACGTACCGTGTCAAATGTAATCCTATACAAAATATAATAAATCATCGCAAATAAAAACAACACTGATTGGAGATGGTAGTTTCAATAAACATCTAGGTCAGGTCATAACTGTATCAACTATCATAGAGCAGATGTCACATTTCCTAATCACACTGAACTCAAGTTATTACAACAATCGATCATTATCACACTACCCAGCACAATGACCTGATAGCTGAGTTTAGGCAATAACAGTTTTTCACGATATACATCACATTCTGTGAATATATATATGAATGTACATCAGAATGTCATGCTGGTATGAACATTATGATCAACAGTGAAGGGATTGTTATGAAAATGCAGTAACATTACCCATTAGAAATTTCCAAAGGAAGTCTCCATGACCGAATGGCCAGTTGTTGGCGCACCACTATTTGCATTGGATAACTTGCACTTGATTTCTGTTTGTATGTAGTAGTTATTCTCACTGCAGCATTCTGTAAATAACACATTTAAAATTGCCACCTGAGATGTAATAGTCTCAATAATTGCAAGGGGAAAACAATCGAAAAAAGCTCTACTGAGGAATTAGGTACACTCTTGTATTTGTTTTTATCAGATATGTTAAGCTTATGAAGAACAATACAGAAGGTCTGTGTGAAGGAAAGGAGCAAAGTTAGAACAGTATGCTATACAGATTTGGTTTAGACTAGACTTACTTGGCTGTGGTTGAATTCATATTCATAAATGAAGCCTTTATTGATGGACACAGTGTCATTATACAGTTGGTTGAACTTAGCTGCCACAGTAGTAAAGCTCAAGTCCTCTGGCTGGTGAACACTCAACCTACTGCTGTTATCAACACTTTCCATGCAAGCTTGCCCCACAAAGAGGGCAAACAAGGAAATTTTGAGTGGCATCAACATCCTTCTACCTCATCTGACTTGAGCAGCAGACTAAAAAGAAAAGAGCAAATTTAGACACAAGCCAAGAGAGTATGTTTCTGACCACGAAGGGACCATCACTACTTGGATGTTTAGAATGATTTGCAGATCAATGAAGATTAATCTGTCACGGGAATTATAATCTGGGCAGTATAGTCATAGAGATAAATATTTAATTCATGAGTAATTCTGATTTGATACTGACGCTTTATAGACCATAGCCAGATCCTTGTGGAAAGTTACTTGAAAATCCAGTGGTCTGCTGTGTGTTTGCACCCCAAGGAAGTAAAAATTATGGTGCACAGTTCAAGTCTATTGCTACCAGTTTTCCAGACAAGGTAACTTTCTCTGCTCAGATGACTTGCATATGACCCGTTATTGACTCAAAAACGACCTGAGCCTAAACACAAATTACAAGAAAGCAGCCAGACAATGCATGCTTGAGAACTTGAAATTACTCTTGGTAGCTATTCTTAAAGCATGATGCAACTAATTTGACTTTTGATACGCTTGCAAATTGTAAAGTACATTGAACAGGTTATGGTGATACAGAGATTTTCTTTGAATAACTCCAGCAAATATATACATATATATATATGGGAATCGTCCATATGATAGTTACTAGGTAAGAACTTGAGTCATACCATTAGGACATGGGTACCTAAGGTTTTATAGGCCATATCATTGCTTCAGTCTGTATCAGCAACCCTCACATTAAACATTCTGATAAGGGGTTGCTGATACATACATCATCCGATCTAACACAGGATTTGATGTATTTGGCCTAAAAGCAGTGATGTATTGTATTGTACGCGGATATTCCAGCTAATTTTTATCGGGTATAAAAGATCCATCAGAGTAGAGTAACGACAGAGATTTGCAATCTTTGAATTCCAGGTTCATTTCTCGAGGTATCAACTGAGGAGGGAGTGGAATCAATCTTGAGTCAATCGCAAGACAAAGAAAAGAGAAACAACACAATCGTTCCAATGAGCTTCACCGTCCTGAGAGAATTGCTCTGCTTATTATACCGTCCCATGTAGATGTAGTATAATTTTAAAGGCCCCCCCCCCCCCGTTTTATTTCCAAAAAGGGTCTATGAGTTCAAGGCTAATATTGATCCACCCAACTGAAGACATCTACTTGAACAATCTCCACCTCATTCATTGAATTGATTTGAACAAGGAGCTAGTGCTTTTACTCCTTGATTTGAAGTTGTTTTACATCCAAACATAAAGCAATGCGAAATTTCATGCCAAGTTGTACATACATATAGTCTTGTCGGCTTGTAATCTATTAAGCACACTAGCTGCTGTCATTATTTTTAATTTTATTAAAAACAACAAACAAAGGCCAGGGTTTTTCTGACTCAATAATAACTTTTAATCACAGGCTGGTTTAATCAACTACAAACATTCCCTTTCAATAGAAAAAGACTTGATTCCACTCTGATCACTTGTTTTAAACTGCTTTAAGTTTTTTACCATCACCTAAATCTCACCACTTTTATTTGGTTGTGCTCTGATCTTCCCTGTAGACTGGGTTGGTAGTTTTTTTGTGGCTACCAACTTTCCCTGAACTGAAACTGAAACTAGCCCAAGTGTTGATTCAAAATAATGCTCTGGTTTTACCGAGCCCACCCCCAGAAATTCCAAAAATATATCTCAGCTATTTTAAGTCACATGGATATCACGTGATTTATCTTTCATTCAAATCATTATTTGACTCATTAAAAGCTAGGTGTCTGAAATCACAGGGAGCAGGCAGATGTATCAATTTGGACATGTTTATAACAAATTCATTCTGACTCTCATGATCTGACTGGGCATGTAGATCACTGATAAACTAGGCTATCATTACCACAAAGCAGGTGTCCTCGTCGTCGTCTGGTTCGCCTGTAGAACGTGCAGGTGCACATAGACGTTAGTTTCTGGTCACTCCCTTTTAACTACACTCCTCCTCCACTCAAACCGACTTTGGGCTATTTGGTATGCTCTATCTAGGTCTAGTTCTTTTTCTGTTAGGTTTTTGGAGATTGTGCTTAGCCAGGTTCAGGCTGTCCGCTGTCTATTTCTTGGTTTCTTGGAGGGCTGTTGGAATAGCTCTAGTGCTCTGCGGGCAGGTGTGGTTTCGTCCAGGCGGAGAAGGTGACCTAGCCAGCGTAGTCTTCGTTGTTTGATGGTTTGGCTCCAAGGCTCTTCCTTGGTTCGCTGGTAGACCCTTTCTGATGTTATTATGTCTGGGTATATTACATTCAGTACCTTGCGTAGTAGTCTTCTGTGGTAGCTGTCAATGGCTTCTGTTGTGGTGTCTGTCATCGACCATATCTCCGAGTTGTATATGAAGATAGGGGCTATCAGACTGTTGAAGATTTTCATCTTGGTGTTGTCATGCATTCTGCTATCTGTCCATATGTTGCTCAGCTTTGCAAGTTGGATGCTTGCATTCAGCTTCCGTCTTGCTATGCCTTTCTGAGTGTCCAGTAGTGACCCGAGATATTTGCACTTGGTCCACTCATCTGGACCTCCTCTGCTTACTGAGTATTCTTCTGTTTTCTGTTGGTTTATGATGAGGTTGCGGCTTTTCAGTAGATCTGGTATCGTCTCTTTAATTCGGTTGATTTGGTCCATGCTCGTTCCGACCCAGCAAATGTTGTCTGCATATTGGAGTTTATGATGTTTCCAAACTTTCCATCGTGAGCGTGATACATATGATCTTGAAGTTGAGGTGGTGGAATTGGTCTGTCTGGTCTGTCTGCTGCAGGTTTGCTGTATGCGTGGTCTGATGTATTCTCCTCTGACTGTGGTTGTAGTGCTTTAGCTAGGTATAGCGTAAAGAGGATCGGACTAAGGCAGTCGCCTTGTGGTGCTCCTATATTTGTGAGGAATGGAGTTCCGATTTTGTTATTTATTTTCACTGAGAGTTGAACGTCCATCAGTAGTGTTTTAGTGAGATGAATTTCATCTGCTGACAGTATTTTCTGTAGATCTTCTAGTAGAATGTCCCTACGCATTGTATCAAAAGCTTTCGACATGTCCATCATTAATATGTGGGTGTCGTATGCTACTGAGGTCACTGCCTTTTCTGCCATCATCTTCAGGGTAAAGACTTGCTCAGTTGTGTTTCTCCCGGGGCGATATGCTGCCTGGCTGAGTGGTGTATGGTGGTCTATCTTTGTCCCTATTCTTCGGATGAGGCATATTGATGTGATCTTGCGTAGTATTGAGAGAAGTATGATTGGTCGTAGGTTTTCAGGGGGTCCCTGCTTCTTTCCTGGCTTTTGGAGTGGGATCAACAGGCCATGTTTCAGTTCTCTCGGGTAGATGCCTGTGGCTGCAGTTTGGTTTATTATTTCTGCTATGATGTCGTATGTGAGCGTGGGACCACTCTTCAGCTGCTCCCCGGTTATCATGTCCAGTCCAGGGCTTTTACCGTTCTTTAGTGATCTGATGGCATTTTGGACTTCTTCAGATGATATAGGAAGAGTCATTGGTGCTTGGGGTATGTTGATGGGAGTCCCCGCATCTGAGGTGGTGAAAGCTTTCTGGAAGTGTTCGGCAACTTTTAGAATTTGAGTGGTGGTGTCTGCTGTTTGTCCTCCGTCATAGTCGATCAGTAATGACTTCTTTGGTGCTTGTCTTTGGTCACTGCTGCGAACATTCGGGTGGAGTCGTTTTTCTGTGCTTTTTCTATATTTGCTACCTGGTCCAGTACCTCTTGGTGTTTTTCCTTGGTCAGGATGGTGTGTATATCATTGATGATGTGGTTTCGGTTTTGTTTCATAAGGTTTCATAAATATGCATCATGCGTGACTTGAATTTGCGCATGTGCAAGAACAATGAGTTTAGTTTGGGCTCTGAGTGCAACTTTGGATAGGGGAAATGGGATATCCCCTGCATAAACTGTCAATCAAAATCAGCTAATAATGACAAGAGAGGATAACTATTAATAACAAATCCGCACGCTTTGGGGAGTATGTCACCAGAGCAGGTAGCCAATCAGATGGCTTCGGAATTCCGAGACTCAATTTTGCAGAGATCAGCTCATGCCCAGAGCTGAGCATGCGCAGAATGTAACAAATTATCAAATTAGAGGCAATTTTATTGCAATCAGCAAACTCACAATTTTTATTTCTTTATTTGTTTGTTGCCTTGTTGTTTTACCCCTTCTTCTCATTACCAGCTTTCTCAACGGTACTTCACTCTTATTTTGCACAGAAAATTTGTGATAAGCTATGATGAGTGCATTGTGGTGTGTGTACCAAAACAGTTAAAGCCAACCTAAAATGAAGTTATATAAAGCAATGAACTCCCTCAGTAATAAATATTTAATATTTAAAATTAATAGTATTTAAAATCTGAAGATTTCTGTAGTCTTTTTATACAATGAACTGACTCTGTTCATTGTATACAAAGACTACAGAAATCTTCAGATTTTAAATACTAGTACTTCTACTTTAATATTCTGAAATTGAATTAAAAATATGTTGAACACATGTTGATTCAAGCTTACTCTCACCTTCTTCTTATTTGAGCTTTTCATCTCAACATTGAACTCCCTTCAGTTCATTGATCCCAATATGCTAATGGAAACAGAACACTTTCTTTTCAGGCTGCTGTCATGACCAAAGAGGTTTTCAAGCAAGGGGCAGAAGCTAGACTTTACAAAACTGATTTCCTAGGAAAGAAATGTCTGATCAAGGAGAGATTTAAAAAACTCTATCGTCATCCTGAGCTGGAGCGTAGTTTGAGCAGTCAGAGGGTTAAGAATGAAGTGAGAGCAATCGTGAAGTGCAGACAATGTGGTGAGTTAGATATCTATTATTATGGATACACTTTGACCAGTAATCACATAGAACTTTAAGAGAAATTCGTTTATACTTAAATCATACTCTCTGTCATGGCAATATGGTTAGATTTGATACGCTGAACCTACAACCAAGACTGCTCCCTTATCTATCCTACAGGTATTCGTGCCCCGAACCTCTTCTATGTGGATCAAGAGAAAAACGCCATATATATGGAGTACCTAGATGACTGCATAACACTGAAGCAGTACATCGATGAGTTGCTAGAGATGGACGACCAACAAAAGCTCCAAGTAGTTGCAGAAGAGATAGGTAAAACGGTGGCCAAACTTCATGAGAACAGTATTATACATGGGGATCTAACAACATCTAACTTTCTCGTCAAAAAATCACAAGCTGGGGACTTATCGTATCTAATACTGATAGACTTCGGACTAACTACTGTGGAGAGTGCTCATAGCCCAGAGGATAAAGGTAACAAATAGTAACCAATATTTAAATACCACAAACAATAACTAATGTATATGTATATGTAGTCATGTCATATTGCAAGATGAGCTAACCAGTGAAATTCAAACTATATCAACACCAATATAGTGTTCAATTGAAACAACAAAAGTTGACTTGTCATTATGTGACACAAAGAGCATGTCGAGCATTTATGGTAGTTTGGGTCATGTTTTAACCAGTGTGCTTTACTGACAGATTTGTTTACTGTTGATAGGTGTCGATCTGTATGTCTTGGAACGAGCATTTCTGAGCACTCATCCCAATACAGAAGCAGTTTTTGAGACCATTCTCAAGAGTTACACGGACACATATAAAAGCAGTAAAGAAGTTATCAGCAAGCTAGATGAAGTGCGACTTCGTGGACGCAAACGAACAATGGTTGGGTGAACTGAGTCTTTTGAATACAATATAATGTTATGTTATTTCAATACAAGATATTTATTTCAGTAAAGTGCAGTAAATATGTATAAGCCAAGCACGTCTGCTTGCAACAAACACTGTAGAACAGAATTCTATCGCATAAACAAAATTGAAAATTCAATTTAAGCAATCATTTCTTCAATAACGACATGAGATGACCCTAGGTAGCTTGTGCTTAGGAGCCATAAAAACCTTTGATGTAAACAGTTCAATAATATGAAAATATAAATACTAATAACAGGAAGCGAGGGTAAAACATTGGCAGGAAAATAATCAAATAGGAAGGAATGATGACAGACTGAACAACATGTACTATTTATTTCCATTTATGTTGGCCCAAGGCATCCATTACATTAGGGCTTTGGTTATAATTTCAGGCATACTATGTTCTGCCAAAATCTCTGATTGGTATTGGATCAATGGGTACTTCAGCCATACTGATGCTAGTTATGAGAATAAACTATTTTTAGAAGCGATCGACTTCTACGTCAAAAATCTATGAGAGGCTACAATTTTATGGCGGACAGCAACTTTTCTGGTAATAAGCACAGCCACTGATGTGTAAAGATATTATTTCAGTGTGCACACCATAACTGGGTGTGTACCAGAGGTCAGGATCCTAGCACAATCGTATTTATGTGGGGTGAAGATTAAATGCTCACACTCACATCAGCTACTTATTTGGTTTATATACAAAATTAAAGGTTTGATGCTATATCAGCATAAGTGAATTGATAATCTCGTGTTAAAATCCAGGCTGATATATAGAAAACCGGGGAGAGAGTAACTCTCCCGATTACCTGCATGTCAGTAGGGAGTTTGGGGCAAACACCCTGCTGTCAGCGCACCACCCTCCCTGATCAATAATGTAATAGAGGGTTGGTACTGAATGTCTGGTGTTGTCTTTATAACCATAAATGTTTTAACTGTTCTTCATCAATCACTCTTTTTACGTTTTGGTGCATAGCCGCCATATTAGATCCTTGTACTTCGACTAACAAAAAGAAGAGAATGGGGTTCAATTGATGTTACATCAAATATTATAAGCAAAGTTGACTTCACAAAATATGAGGAAAATTTATATTCCTATCCTTATGATAATAGTAATAAGGCATAAGCCAACATCATTAAATCTGGGATTTCGGTAGCTTAATCATAATCCTTGACATGACACCATATACAGCATAGGTGGGCGACGCAGCAATGGTGTTACCATTGATGTTTTTTTATTCGAACAATTGGTTGAGGTAAAAGTTGATATCATATTGATCACAACAAGCTGCCAGAGTTATTGCTAATTTCAAACTCGAATTCTGATCGAAATTGATTGAGTTATAAAAAAACCTAGACTGTGGACTGCAAATCAACGATGACACCATTGTTTATACACTCTTCAATGTTGTTCCATGACCCACAATAAAGTTCCTAGATGCTTATGCTGCTTGGTGTTCATAGGTTTTCCCATTGTTATATTTACCTGTAAATATATTTTTGAAATCCATTTCAATCCTTGAGAAGTAGTCGTATAGTTCTTTGGCAACTTTTGAAGAAAGGTGCTCCGGCAAAAACCTCGGATCCTTTACCTCTCTGTAACAACAAAGGTATTAAATTGATTTAAAGTACAAGACATGGGTCGATAAAGTTATAAATTGAATAAAAAAGTATAATTAAGCACTCCTAGAAATAAAAGCGACACGATGGTGTAACATATCTTGTTTGATGAAGTAAGTGTAAAAAAACGAATTTAATATTATTAACTAATGTGAGAGAAATGTGACTGACCTGATTTGTTTGAGTGTTTTGTGTTTGATGAAGATGACTATTGGATAGAGCTTACAACGATGCATTCTTTCCACTGCAGATGGGTGCACCATCAATAAGCAATGGTGGTTCTAAAAATACATATTTATACATTATGATAGTGAATTAAATATGGAGTATAATATAAGTATGAAAATGAAGTTCCTTTCGCAGCTATGTCACAAGCATGAATATGACAGTAGCTAGACCGCATTCTATGGGTCCGTGCAATGAAAAGATGGCTATGACCAATGGATATAAAGAAATCAGTAATTTTCATCTCTTTGCCGTGGTTACGAAGCTCATCTTATCAGGCCTGAAACATCACCTTTGCATGTCAGTAGGTATATAAGAAAATTCAAGTTTATCTCAACATCCCTGATTTCAGATAAACAGTTCAGTGCCGAGCCAAAAGACAACGTGTGAAATCTCAGAAGACTTCTAGACAGCACATATGATTCATGTGCATGTTTGAACCAGCAGTTTTGTCAGCACATTATTCTGTGAGCAAGCTTCCACTATCATGAATTTCCTATTAAATCCATATCATCTTCATTGAGCTTAGTCATGGACTATCGGTACAAAGCAAAACAGTTCCCATCATGATTGCCCATAATATACTGAATCAAACATTATACTTACAGAATTGGCAATTTCGTGCAGTTTTTGAGTACGGGTCACTTCAAACAGATCATTGACTTTCTTGTAGTCTACAAACACCCCGTCTGCGATGCCCTGCTCGACAACAGTGTTCTCAGTGTTCAGTAATTCTCCTTCATTCGCCATATACTTATCGTGAGATTCGTGTACCAGCTTCTGAATAAGAGCCTGTGCAAAAGGGCCCAGTATGATGACTGGCCTTGGGGCAGTACCTGTGAAACAATCATAGCTTTTAACATATCAAACGCTTACTATTAGGGAGATCTGCAAATGTGTGCATTGTATGATCACTGATTCACCGCTTTTTAACATCGAAAGTAGAAGCATAATATGTTATCAATGATTATGCTTCCTTTATGGTTTTCCTTGTAAAACTTACAGTGAATTTTCTCTACACGTTGGTAGAGTAGAGGAGCTCCATCGTCAGCTATGGGTACATTGTCACTGTTCATACTGAGATCAGAGAAGGAAGTCAGCTCACGGCTATCCTTACTACCGGTCCTCTGGTGCTGATTTCGCTGACTGCGCCGTTTGAAGAAGCTGCGTCGACCGATAGAACCATTACGTGATTTACCAGACTTACTGTCCTCATCAGGCATCACATCAGAGTAACTGCGTCGCAGTGAATATTTCTCCTCCAATCTTAAATAGAATAATCGTTAGAGTTTAAGGACAAAAAGATATTATCCATATAAATAATTACATATTAAAATTATATATAAATATAGTACACACTGGTTACGTTCTCAAGTATTTAGTTAGGGTGATATTGGCTAGCATAATTGTCCACTCTGGAGTGTCAAATGTTTTGATGTCACTCATATTTTGCCAAACGATGCTTCTCCAGTTTATCAAAAGGATGGACATTCCATGCCAGGCCATGAGGAAATCAAAATTCAAAACAGGATGTCACCAATTTAGTGTGTATATGGTATATATAGACACAGGGAAACCACATCAAATCTTCCCATTTTTGAAAGTCCGGTTTAGTGAGCTTCTTACTTGATTCTGCTGGGAACAATTCCGCTGCTACCTTTGGTGCCTCTCTCATCGATTTTGCTGACATACCACCTGCCTATTTTACCATCTAGCAAGCTGTTTTCTACTAGAAGTAAGTCACCAGGTGTTATGGACAGCTCATATTGAGACTCAGCATCATATGAGAAATGTGCTCGAACATAGAAATGATCACCAGCGGTGTGTATCATCCTGTATTCTACAAAATGACCAACTCCATTAACATACATTAAGTTTGGATTTTGATTTGATTTCTTTATCAAAATGTATTATGCTCTGTATTGGTATAATATAAAATGCGAGATGTCTAAGCTCCATAACACATTTGTATATAGACCATGACAGGTCAACTTACTATTGATGTCGTATTGAGCAGTGATATGTAGTGATTCGGACGGTCTATTGAGCTCGGTTGCTACCTGTTCAGCAGTGGCATGTCGTAAGTCTTTACCATTGAGAACCAGTATCTGGTCGCCTATTTTGAGATCTGTGTTTGCAAATGGACCAGCGTCTGAGATGCTGGCCACAAAGACACCAGTGGCGTTACCACCTATCAGACGAATTCCCACATCTGGGGTAGTCCTCTGGGTGTATATGTGACGAGGTCTCTCGGCTGAACGCGACTCATCACTGCTACTTCTGAAATACAACATCACCCATTACCATACAGTTTGAGGGGAGAATAAGCTACAGGGGGGCTGAGAGAGTTTCTTACGTCACAATATAGATTTATATTTCCCTAAACAAATTATTTATTGTGGCCATGGAATATTCTTTATTGGAGTACCAGTTGTACAGTAATTTTGTCAGTTAGAAGTATGAAAGAGAAGTTGTCTCCTCTAAAATATTCGGTACACTTACTGTG
The DNA here is from genome assembly GCA_914767715.1 of Membranipora membranacea. NCBI lineage: Eukaryota > Metazoa > Bryozoa > Gymnolaemata > Cheilostomatida > Membraniporidae > Membranipora > Membranipora membranacea. The sequence continues at coordinate 12,079,704 of OU612065.1, read as the reverse complement.
CTCTTAGAGAAAGCAGAAAAAACTTTTTATAACAATTATTTTCTTACCCATTACTGTGGACGATGTTGAGAGGCCGTTTCTGAGTAGAGCCAGTGCTCTCCATGTTATAGGCATGGATAGCCTGTATGCTTCCAGTCACGGAATTCTTATCAACTTCTTTTGGCTGTTCTGGAAAATGCTTACACCCTGAAATAGTCAAATAAACACCATGTATCCACAGCAAATCATTATTTTCAAATTCATATTTCGTAAGATCCTAAAAACTCAAGGTGCCAATCACCTGTCTCACTTTCACATGCAGCTACCAGCATTTTTGTGTTTAGCCTCATGATCAGGATAACCTTGTGCCGATGACCTTGTGCCAAAGGAGAATATTGTTATGCTTTGTTGCAACCCCAGCAGAAATCCGCAACCTTATTAACACAAAAATAGTATTTTACAAAAAGTGATGACAAAATATTTCTCAGCATGAAAAACAGAATGATTGCACAAATATTGTTTTATTAAATTCTTCAAGAATCGATTGCGTAAAATTGCGTAAAATGGAGTTTGAATGCTCACTGTTAGGGTTATATTGCACAGTCATTTTGACTTTTCCATCGTCATCATATCTCCAGGACTTGAGGACTGAGCTTGCGTGTTCATAACTCGCTGTTCTCATGTTTATTCCGCAGAACTAGAACAAGATAACAATATTAGCACATCGCGATGTTGACAGTAATAATTACGCTAAAATGATTGGCTGATTGCTATGGTATCAGTCGTAACAATAACACACTGACACAAATATGGTATGTGTGAAAGTTTAATTTCCAAATGAGCGCTGCTACAAGTCACACAAGTCAATGAGAATTGAGAAGACATCCCACCTCAATTATCTGATCGTCAACTGCGATGCCGACCTCTGCTGCCAGGCTGTTGTGACTGACTGATGTTATAAATATACCAGTACCAGGCTGTTCCTGTATCTGTATACCCAGGTGGTCAAACGATGTGTCCAGTTCTACTTCTCTCAGTACACCTTCCTTCAGTCTGTTAATACATGACAAATATGATGGTCAGTATAAGAACATCTGATTTTGTAAGCTTCAATTTAGGACACTTCTGTCTTACACATATTCTAACGCCCATAGTAAGCTGCAAGTGGGGATCACAGAGAAAAAATTTTTGTCTATTGTCAAACAAAAAGGTAGCGCTGACTTACTTGGCACTTCTGCCACTGTTGGGACGAGATGAGGATCTACTGCTGATATCCTCATCTGATCTCCGATTATAAAAGTCAGGAGAGTACGGCGAGGTGAGGGGGCTGCTTCTTCCTGATGACACTACAAAATGTCCGACAAAAGAATCCAATATAACTTTTTGTGATGATGTAATCTTGTGAGTCTCTACATTGAATTGTTCCTCTGTTTGGATTTCATAATTTCACATATGTAGTTCATATTATTTTTGGCTTCACAGAAAGGTTAGAAGGTTATTGCATTAACTGTACTCACCAATCTCTAATGAGTTTGAGTTGAGGGATTTTCTGTTAGACGAAACACTGTGATTGGAAGGGAACTTGACCCTGACTTGGGAGTAGTCAGTACTGGAGGATGGCCTGGCTGGTACGGCTACTGCGTGGTGAATATGTGAGCTGCCAGGTGCAAACTTCCTGTCAAGAGTTTGACTCTGTAAGCAAAAAGTGTTATTATTGAGCGTCAAAATTATTTGTTGAATTATGTGACTATCCACCTGATCACTTAATATAGGATATTCTGCACTAGATTTAGTATAATTTTTCAAATCTACCAAGATCTCATTTAATTTGATGTTTGCTGAGTACAAATACCTGATATGCTGGGACAGGGGAGGCACGTTGACTACCTCTCTGATACAGATGGTCTTCAGTTATGGATGATGGTGAGCTGTGCATCATCCTATCGTTGGCAGAGTATGGGGGAGGAGGCGAGCATGACGGGTGAATTACTCTGTGAGGGTGGGACGAAGCTGGAAAAAACATCTGACCACTGCTGTGGCTGCGAGTGGCTGATGGCTGGCTACTTGCACTGCTAGGACGGCTCTCTGCAAATCTATTCCCACTACCATGCATTGGGCTAAAACAATCAGAAAAAAAAATAAAATAAAATTGCATAGAATATGGCATTAGACTTGATAATAATATACTTTTTATTATTGGTTTAATAAAGGTGATGATTGTCTCAAAACGACTTCATTCAAGATAAGCTACGAACTAGACAAAACTAGACAGAACTAGACAGAAAGAAGCTCATACAATCTCTAAAAAACTCACACAAAGAGCAAGATTTTAGAATCCTGTATTTCCTGTGTTCATACAATCATAGTTACCCAATATCATGAATGAACTTATGCAATAACTTACCTCTCAGGTGTGAAGGTTCTATTCAGCCTGCGAGGGGATGAAGGCATTTTTGTATCCAGATCATGATGTGGACTCATGGACTTGGACTGCAAACTCATGGGACGATTTTTCTTCTGAGGATTTGCTAAAAGTATAGTATTGGTAGTATTATGTTGTTTGGTTGTTTCTTAACAGGAAGATTGTAAGGTTTCATGAGCAATGAAACCTTAGTTATAAGAACGTGACTCAGTGCTTGTTTTCTGATATAAAGACTTTATCACAAAAATCATGATGAAACCAAAGTGGGATGATGAATCGTAACATGTTGTACATGTCGTAATGTTGTACATGTCCATAAAGCTATATGTATATATCGATTGCTCTTCAGTCTTAATTATTATGGTACCTTTGTGAAATAATCAACAGCAATAATCACAGTTCATCATCAACAAATAAACATTTTTTCTTCTAACCAAGAAGTCAACAGAATCTCTCAAAGATAATATAGTACATACACCCCCTCTTTCTCTACATATTTTTTAATATAAAATCTGTAATGTCAGCACGCTATGTTTTCTAAGACCATATCTTAGTGCTACCTGACTGAGAGCACCGCTAATTATGGGCAGCGTGTATCTATTGTGATGTTGAGCGTAGGTAGAATTGATAGCCTTGTTTACTATGCATGCAATATGTAGGTAGTTTATGACTGGTGTAAGTAGTAGATAATTATAACAGTATGTCCATCTCATTTACACTAATCAGCATGATGAAATACAAAGGCGTATGCCAGACAGCGTTTCCGATGAGCAAGTAAGTAATTACTTTGACCACCTGCTTCAATACAGACAACCTTTCTTGAGAGCACCCCCCCCCCCACACATCAAATAGATACTTACCATTATACACAGCTTTCAACTCCAGAACTTTGTTGTCGAGTGATTTAGCCAGAGGGTTTGTGTTATCTGGGTGGTAACTGTTAGATGGGTAGAATGGTCTGCTCCTGGCAGGCTGATGAGGACCACCCGGAAGGTGTTGTCCACCAGGCAGTGATCGTGACTTATTCGCTGTTTCTCTCGGAACAGGTCTACGATTCCTGCAATGTAAAACAAATGTGACAATGATATCCATGAACATGAGATGTAAAGTTCACTTTTCTAATAATCAGCTGATCGGAGTATTAGTTACACAAATGTACAGTATTGTATATGTACAGTATGGCTGTTCTTTGTTATAAACTTACCCGTTTCCATTAGGGAGAGTCTGAACTCTTGGCCCATACATATTGGGTGAAGCGACTCCCATTTTATCGATAGGTGATCTAGCTTGACTGATGCTGCTAGGTGGTATGTAACTATGCCGGTTGGGGTGCTGTGATGGTCTTTTCTCTGTGTCTCGCAGTTGATAATCTCCACTGTTGTGTCTTGGTCTGGAGTACACCTGCAAATGATTCCACACACAGCTGGTAAATTCACTTAACCACAGGTGAAGTTCTCCGTGGGGAGAGATCAGCACCAGTAGGTGTGATAGATTTGGGAGGCACCTGCATATCGCAAACCAAGATCAGGATGAGAAAGTAGATCTATGCAGGTCATACCCAACTCAGTACCAATCTACGTATACTGGTAGTGGTATAATTGTTATACAGCTGCTTTTATAATATTAGTATATTATAAACTGTCTACCTTAAACATAAATCACAAGTAAAAGGTGCTCAGCAAAAAAGTGAACCAAAAAGAACACAATCGCTAGAGGTCTTAACTTGTGATGAAGGTTGTGATCATCAAGTTCATGTCAATGTTCACAAGCCGATTTCAGTCCCTAACTCACCTGGTTATGTGCTACAAAGGTCTCAGGTATGACAGGTTTGTAAGCTGGACGGGGTTTTACAGTAACAGTGCCATTTGTGGACACCTCAACACCCTCAGTACCACGAGGCCATGTCCCGGTACCTTCTCCGTGTTGTCTGTTTATCTCGTCAAGAACTTTCATCACATTTTCTGTACGTAACTGTGCAAATAAATTATTGATAACAATGAGCAGGATACAAAAATGGTAAATGAGAAAAACATAAAACAAAGATTCTTCTTGGTCAGATACAGTTCTTGATCAGTGACAGTGATTCATTGGGCAGGGTTTGGGGGTAGAGGGGGCCTTGTCACTCTGCCAAATAACAGGTAATGACCCCTTCAACCGGGCTCTCAAAATCAAGTTTGAGCACAGTGATATTCAGTCATCAGAAAATGAAGAACAAGTGAGATTATCATACCTTGAGAGTGTCTGATTCATCATCATCTTCATCGTTCGTACTTGGTTTGAATGTTTTGATATAGTTTGGAATCAGTTTGTGCCTCTTTCCTGTAAATAGAGATGAACAACTTTTGAAAATGAGAGGTGATGATAGTCGGACAAGTAATCGTTAGCGATGTCCTTTATAGATGCAACCATAGTTTCAATACACAACATCAACAGCTCCTGGAGGTCAGCCATGTACATTAATCGTACAACCCTTCGCATATCTAGTAGGCTTTTCCAAAAATCACAAACTCTCACCATGTTTGATTATGCAAGGGTTCATGTTATGATTTTGCTGTGGCTATTTTCAGTGTTAGGACAGTATAAAATCAAGCCGGAAGTTATACTAAGAGTAGTGAATTTGTGTAGTAAGGGCAGCTTAATACAGAGAGGTCACTGACAGTAAATCTGTCCGAGAGCTACTTCTGTAGTAATTAGAATCAAACAAGCCCTATGGGGTAGTTGCCAACATGATGCTCATCATTTCAACACATAAGTAATTAATCTTTACTCAAATTTTCTCATCTACAATCATCATCAATTAAGGCTCTATCACACTTTGGGCGTTGCACTACACAAACAGGGAAGTAATATTCTACTTATATCCAGGCTGCAATCATCAAACTGACCAATCAGATCTATTGGTGCTGACAGACAGGTAGAAGCTAGCCTTGTTTATGGCGCTGCTCTATAATTTATACCCTTTATACCCGTTAGCCACTACAACAAGGTCGCTAACTTGTAACCATACACGACCAGTGCTGTCCATCTACTGTTTTTGCAAAGATTCCAAATGTAAAAATTACAGAGCCCACATCTACCTAGATGCAACTTTGGTGATGTTCCAGATATTACTAATAGACAGCAAAGTTTGATAGCATGAAAAGACATATCGGCAATGTTTGTTATTGTTTCAATAAATTCATCCTGCTCACCTGTTCCATTTTTCTCACTGCCTTTCAACTTGGATTTAAACCTTTCAAATAAACCCTGGTTAATGGTACCGCCATTGTTGGATGATGTGTTAGAAACGCTGTCCGTCGGCATTACGCCATATTTACCAACATTTAAAACAACTGATTCACCTGAGCTTTCAATCATCTTCATCACATCCTTGATAGGTAGAAAAAAAATTAATTTATCGTGAGCACCAAGTAGATCAATGGACATGGTTAATATAAATTATAAGTAATGTTGGTACAAGCATACGTGTATCTTATAAAGGTTATGTAGTGTCAGGTAGTTACAAAGTTTCACCTGCTTTCATCTTTATCAGTTTCATATTAGAAGCACTTGTATTCAAAAGAGTTTCGCTTGCTTACCCTACGGCATCTAGAGTAAAGACAAGCAAGATAGTCTAACATCTGGTTCAAATTTTTTAATTATGATATACCGCTAGTTAGACGATTGAAAAATAAAACATAAAAGCCAAGTTTAAAATGGAAAATGACAAACCTTAGCTGATTTATGTTCGACAGATTTATTGTTGACTGACAGTACACGATCACCAACAGCTATGTTTCCTTCTTTTGCGAGGGGCGAGCCAGGAGATATCTTGCTGATATATACTCCACTTTCTAGATGCAAACCTGGATCTGTAATTTTACAACTAATAATAAACGATCCGATCTGTATATCAGAGGTCTATTCTATATTTAGGCCACACAGTAAAATCATACTATTTGTGTATCTATAACATAACATATCAAGGGTTGTTTACTAATTCATCGATAAGCTGTTCAACTTAGTGAAACTAAGTAACGGAAGTTGGGGCAGAATGCGGCTCATAAACTAATCAAAAATGAACCAAAACTAATTTTCCTTTTCATCAAAATCTATCGTTCGGTCAACCACAGAACAGGTGGCCCATATTGTTGGCAATCCCAAGCAAGCTAAGCAAGGAATCAGGGAGATGCTTCCTGATGAAATCACTTTTCTCCCATTACATCTATGATATCGCTTTGGGATGATTCATCAACCACCAAATAGATAGTTGTCAGATGGATTCAATCGAAATAACAGTACAGACCTCTTTTGTTTAGTGTTAAATCTACTGAGATGTTGAATCTGCCGATGTGTTTCTTGCGCCTGATTCTGAGATTGACAATATTGGAGGCTGCTTTCATTGCTTCCATAACCGTCTCTTTTGAAGCGTTAGCTACATCTACGTTATTCACACGAAGAAGTACATCATTTAGTCTATAACGAAGAAAAGAAACAGATCACATGATCATATTGTGATCAACCACTCCGGTGGTTTGTTCGTTACCTGCCAACATGGAGGTGTATCCTTTCTTACAACTATAACCCTTTACCGAACTTAGGTCAAAACACGACTCATCAGTTAGATCAGAGTTCAAACTCATGGGGGTGGGGAGCACTGAAGTACAGCAGGAAGGAGATCAGAATTAGTTACATAACCAAAACAAACCCAGACCACCTATCATCACCCTCTTTAGGATGGGCCAGTATGACACATTGTAAGGCTAAACCCAGCTGCTTTCAACCACAGCTTCTAATCAATTGTTTGACAGGGGCAACCAAAACACCAGTCATAAATGTCAACGTCTCAGCTAAATATAGCACTATCTTATCAATACATGTCCAAATATATCTGAAACACCATATGATCAATGAGTATTTATAATCTTTGATATGATACTCAGTGCTTTGTCTGGCAGAACTATCATCTTAAATCAGCTGAACTATTCCTGGTACCGCTGTGTACAGCCTGGTACTGACTGAAGTGTGGAAAACCTATTATATAGTTGCCTGTTTAATCACAGACGGCCAGGATATGAGAGTGAGAGAGTCTGTTAATCTCATTGTTATGGAAATAAGGTAGTGTCAGGAGTACTGTCAATTCTGTCGGAAAATAGACTGGGCAAGCTTACAATAGGCAAGCCTTACAATAGGCAATCAAGCACTCTGTAATCGATCTGCTAGCTCATATAAATAAATCAGTCATCAAGGTCAACTTTGTTGACATTGGGTGTGGGAGAAAACCACCAAAGTCACACAAGATCGCTTTCTTTGAAAAGTATGTACTGAGCTAGGCTAGGCGTGTACTAAGCATCAGTGTATACTGGTGTTATACTGATGATTCAGATGAGAGGTATATTATGGTTACCTGAGTTTGCCTTCACATGGACTGCCTCTGATGATAGAGTTAACATAGAGACTGGCCTCAGAGGCGTCCCCGCCTCCGTATGATATGTCAATACCCAGGTCTGTGTGCTGCCCGCCGGATACATCCTATAAATTATATAGAAAACAAGATCATGATAAAATTAGCCTACAAAGTCTCATTTCAAGTTGGCAGCACGGATGACATCAGGTCAAAACAAGAATCAGGTACAACAAAGTGATCACAACCAGGCTCCTACTGTCAATATGCTTTTTTTACAAAAATAAGTTAATCAAGTTTGATGCTGTGATGGCTAGCAGCCAAAAAACTACAGCACTGCTACAGCTGTTTCATAACATAAAACGGGAAAAAGCAGCGATAACACCCACCCCAGCAGATCAAACACATGACCCTTACATGAAATGGAGGAAAGAAATACGATCCAGGTAATACAAGAGGGCCTTTATGGAAGATTAACAAAGCTAGTCGCTAACAACCCTGTCACAGTGAGCGAAATTAGAACATGAAAAGAAAGTTGTTTTGGCTGAAAGAGCAATGAATGAATGCACTAAGGTCAATAAGTACCACAAAACATTAGTTTTACAACAGGGGGGGGGGGGCCGATTAAGTCACAAAAACGTAAACTTTTGAGACCACGCTGCAGAGTACCACTTACAATCTCAAAGTCCATCGTTTCTGTATCCCAATCTTGGAAATCATTATCAATGGCAGAGTCGCGACTGTTATTCTGACAATCCAACTGGTTCTTACGTTCTTCTTTCTCCAGCTTCTCTCTACATAACATAAAGTAGATCAATATTATTGGTTTTGATCAGATTGAAAAGTGTAAGCAAAGGTTAGTGAGCCAGGTGCCTGGGTAAAAATGATTAATTGCTAGGTTTGCGACTCATGGCCCATGACACTGAAGTTAAAAACTAGATCATGATGTATAGAAATAGAGATCTGAAAAAAGTTGCCAAGCAACGGAGATCTTGTTGACTATTTTATATAGATGATCAGCGGAACGTGAATTATCAAAGGGTAATCAGCTGAGCTGAGCGCCTCATGAAAAATAACATGCTGTATTCAGAAGTACAGGAAAGTCCTACTAACAGGACATTATATTCTTTCTTATGAGCTGGAGCAGAATTGCTAAGTTGTGAAAAGTCTTTGTCTAAATAGGCAAAGACATGGGATGTTATGTTTTCCTAGCAAATAGAGAAAATAGTAAATGCTGAGGCAATCTCATTTCAATATGCAGCTGCAGTCCCATCCCCGCCCTCAACAAACCCAAACTATCCACATCAGCATACCAACCTCATATCTTGAAGCTCTTTGGAGGTGGCGATCTTGAATCTCTTGAGTTCGTCTAGAGTACGCAGCTCCTCAGCATGGTAGCTAACCGCTCGATCTCTCTCGCGTCTCAGCTCATCACACTGCTTACGTATACTCTCTCGCTCCTGTACTATCTTATCACGCTCAATGAATGCCCAGTCTCGTCTGTTTATACTCACACTGGCCTCGGTCTTCGCTTCTGTTTGGGTTAAATACAAGATAATTTGAGTTTCATTTTGTTCCTAGTTTCACAAATCCTTATAATGCCTTGATTGTTTCGCTAGGTTTTGACCAACTCTCTACTGAGGATAATGGGGTATGATGGGAAAACTGTTTTCTAAACCTCCTACCCACTAGTGTATGACCTTACACACACTACTAAACCCTGATTTGGATGGAAAACAGGGATCCAGGCTACGTGAATGGAATACTTCTCAGGCTGAGTTGCGAGGTTGGTGTCAAAAAATTGAACCATACAGTTTGTACTCTACTGATGACCAGCTGACAGTATTATGAGATACATTGTCAATTTAAAAGGACAGGATGTTACTTTAACTGAATGGTCCGGTGCAGCACACAGGCCTACTGCATTTGTACTTTGTGATACCCAAAACCCATTTTATTTGATCTGTGCCAACGTATGTCTATGGAGCAATAAAATTAACCTACAAAACCACTACTACTTTGACATAAAAAGCCCCAAGCAAAGAGTTGATTAGAATTCCAGCTGTGATCTTTAATTCTATTAGCCACTGCCTCAACACTCCAGTCAGTGTAAAATTCCCATGAAATTTCTGAATGGAATGAAAAACAGTGTCAGTCTCACTGGATAGTCTGCTAAAGTATCCATGTACTAAGATGCTGGCAAGAAAACTTCAATTATAGGAAGATGTTGAGGCAAAGTAGTTGTTGTTCTGTGAATCAAAGGATAATAAAGTTTGAAGATTTTCAATTACGTCCGGGTTAGGTTAGGATGCCAGCGGAGACTGGCAATCACAAATTTGAGTCGTGCCAACGGTAAACTTTAAACCACTGAGAAATGTGCGTTGTCCATGTTACACAAGTTTACCTGCGAGTTCTTTGCGGAGAGAACATATCTCCTTTTTAAGCATCTCTGTTTCTTTAGATGAGTGAGAATCATTAACAGCTTCCTTCATCTCGTAAGGCTGAGCCGGGTATCTCATCTGCTCTCCTTCACAAGTATCATTTCTGAAAAAATCCTCAATCTGCTTGATTTGCTGTAGCATGTTGATTGTTGAGCGTATATATATATATATAGATATATCTGTTTTGGGTAAAGATATTGACAGCGCAACTGGTTTAGTCCATTCTAGATCCGTCAGCTTTATATGGTGTATATTTGATTGACGAGTTGTTTTTCATCCTGCTGCAACTGGCTATCCTCGATCATATAGCTGTGAAATTTTCATCTCTAGACTACCAACATTACGCAGAAGAGTAGCTTTTATATGCTGACCCAACTTAAATCCACAGCAGACAGGCAGCAGTAAATGAGCACGTCTTATCACTCACAACGGGTGCTTCGCTCAACTGTCAGCTAGCGTATAATATAGCTAGAACAGGTTATATTATGGATATAAACAGAACAAGGCAACACTCATAACAAAAGGTCAAATCTTAACCTCCATCCAGGTAATTCGTTACTGATGGCTGACTTTATTACACTCGCCCGCGCGCACACACACACACATCCCGCTGCCTGCTGCATTATGAGACAAACATACGAACAGCGCTCAGTTTCATCTTTCATTTGATATTCCAGTGATGAACAAGTTTTTATAGCTCGTGATAAAACGATCAAAAACAACATGTTGTTGCTCTAGTGTATGCTCTGTTGACAGGCGCAGACTTATTATCGTGATATCGAGAGCTATCAAAATCAGTGTAGGGGATTTGAGGGGGCACCACAGAATTCATGTGTTGTAGTTAGTCAAAAAAAGAGCCAAAGTAAAGAGACTAAGCTTTAATTCATTATGAGATAAAGAGGACTAGAAACTTTTGACTTTGGGAAGATGGCCAAATTTAAAGTTGGTACCTATGGGCCACAATAAATTTAGAAAGGTATGATGTATTTGCTTTTTACTTTTCTGCTCTAAAACAACATGACTATGACAACGCTTTCAGTAAAATATTGAGTTTTAAATGGCCAATTTCAACCATTCCATTCTAAATTGATACGTGGAAGTCTTAATATAAGTTTTAATTTAAATTACCACAAGGTCTGGCCAGCCCAATATACTGAGACAACAGATAGCCGGTTTATGAGCCAAATATGACTATGTCAGAAACTTTCAAAGCATTCAACGACGTTTGCCAGAGCAAGCAACTCCCCATACCGCAATTCTACACTGACAATAATCCGGTGTTCAGATCGAAATCAACGACACGATATGATAAACAACTAAAAGAGAAATAAATAAGATTATAGGTACATACGGCCTCTGTTGGGAAACGTTGCTCAGGTAGAGACTCAGAGTAGAGTCCATTGTTTGGCCGTTGTCCGACTCTTTCAGCATCTCCTTAACACAATCAGACAGTTGTCTCATGTGCCTCTGAGCGGCGTCTCGTCCTTGTAGGGCTGATTGAATCTCATGTTGATATGTTGCTATCATGTCCAGGTTATGTCTTTTCTCCTGTTCAAGGTGGTCAACCTTGAAATGAGGAAATCAGGAAACATTTTACAGTAGTTTTAAAAATGTTAAACATGTATCTGAGATGAAATGTGGAATGAAGAGAGAAAGAAACAAGCTGATTTGCATTATTGTAGGCCCACAAAAGTACTGACTCATCAAAAAATCACAACAATAACAGACAAAGAATGCCTAGATTTAAATCTAGTTCTCATTTTTACGCTACAGACTACAAGTGCTTTTTTTTACAATTAATTAGACCACCTCCATCCCTCCCTTCCACATGCAAGTGTACTCAAGTATGGCATTGAACATTGAGAAATTATATACAATAAGAGATTAACTATATTTTTCCATGTTTATAGTGGCGCCGTCAAAGAAAATGGAAAACCATGTCTAGACACACCAAACAAACCACAATCTAGGCGTGAACTATGGGATTAACATAAAAACTGTTTCTTTCTACTCTCACTGCCCAGAGCACCTCGCAGAAAAGAATTATGAACATTTAATAGAATACTTTAATAGATTGAAATAACGTTCTAACCTTTCATGGATTGAAATAATGGTTTCCATATCATATATCCCTACATGAACATCGTAGACATATATTATGAAGATAAGACCATTCCTAAATACGTCACTTCTCAGATTGGACTGAAGAGAGAATGTTTGACACAGGAAGCATTTATTCCCGCAATCAATACATAATAAGTTCCAAGCTAATTTACAGGTACCTTGCTATTAGCTGAGGAGATGCGTTCAGTGAGCGATTCTAACTCTTTAAGTACATTATCACGCTCTGACATGACCATACTGTGGTTCTGATAGTGTTCCTCCTTCTCCCGACGTAGAACTGCTGCTTCATGGTCCTTTAATTTGCGCAGATTAGCCAGATCTTTTGCCAGCTGAAATATAAGTCGTTCCATGTAAGATGTTAGGTTTGATATGACAGGCAATGCTATCGGCTGTGGGAGGTGAATGAAAGTTTGTCATTGTGATGTTGATACCAGCACACAATAAGCGTTGTCTGAAGTCTGCCGTGTCTAACTTCCACACACACCTAATCACACTGGTACCCTTATTCTGTTCTAGCAGGAGGTGCAAGATGCTCTCAGTCTCAACTTTGATGGTGACCAAGCAGAGCTGACTTCAAATGCTCATTACCGCAATGTGAAATTAGTTTATCACAATGGTATTACTCCATATCGAGTTCATGGATTGTTATCTTCGCAGGAATAGAGCCTTAGCCAGGTAAAACATAGCCTATCACACTGTTTACGTGGCTATTTCCCAAACCAAAAAAATAGCCACGTGACAAGGCTAGGTAAAACCATGTTGAGTGGTAGAGCAGTATATCATCACAGTAAGAGTGAGGATATCCTTACTCTGTGATATCATCCTAACTGTATCCCTTATAACTATCACTCAACAGTGGTCTAGAACTCTATCCATTTTTAGATTGCTGTAGGCCTTCTGTCATTCTCATAAATGTTATAAGTTTATAGTGTATATAGGAATGAAGGAGGGCAGTATTTGGGTGGTACTAAGCTGTAGCAATGACATTGAGATTAAAAGTGCTAATAGGCTCTTTATTTCAAAACTAATGTCATGTTATGGGCAATCAATGAAGGCCATAAGGAAACGAAGCCACATACATGTCACAGTGTTAAATATTCATTTGACCGCACCAGTAGGGCAGGTTTGACCACAAAACTTGACAGGGGTCAAAATTTACAATTTAATAGTGCAAAGGGCCAAAATGGGCCTGATAAGCACAATCACTACATCTGATAGAAGATATTATTTGATCGCCGAAGGACGCCACCATACGGTACACCTCATGAGATGTACGATTCTCACCTCATCTTTGTCATGTCTAATAGAGCGATTGGAGTCTTCAAGTAGCATATTTTCTTTGACAACACTCTGCCACTTCTGAATAGCAGATGTGCATTGAGATCGAAATGATGCCTGCTTCTGATCAAACTCCTGTACCATCTACAGAGAAGAGTAAAGTGTCAGACACAGCATTGGTACAATGCTATCAGATTATTTATTGGCTGGTTATGGCATCAGCCGAAATTAGCATATTAGACATATCCACCATAATATAGAGTCAATGACTGATAAACTGTCATCATATGAATGAGCCCTGCAGAGTTTCTCACGCCACATGCACCCATCAAACCCATACTACGGAATAAGGTCTGGCTCTGTCATACAGTCTTGTCTATTGAGTTTCTGACTGACATGAAGTCAGTTCAATTTGAAACTCAATCTAAATTATTAAGTCTAAGCCTTATTTTGAAAATAATTCCAAGGCCATGTCACAGAGAGGAGTTGAGGTAAGGAGTCACAGCGTGGCGTGGGAACGCTTATCTGGTCAGGGAATAGTGACCAACACTGACCTTTGATAATTCGTCACACTTTGTCTCATACATCTTCCTATACTGTTCTAACTGGTTCTTCAATGTGTTGTTTCTGAAAGGCGACAACAGACTATGATAAGATCAAGGAAGATAAAGTAACAAACAATAATTTCACAAGAGAAATCACACAAATCATTATGTGGTCAAGTTTTGGAGTAAATAATAATTTGATACCCAAGCACCCAATCTGTGGGTTTGTCACTCCAAAGGTGGTTTTGCCAGGCCGAACTTTGAGGGTGAGATGTAAGGAAATGAACCGGACCACAATGCAAGATAGAAAGACTGATACAGATTCAAATACTATCATAAGTTACCCGTACACCACAAAGTCTGCCAGATTGGAGCTTTGTTGCCGCAGATTTTAACAGGCGGAATTAAAAACGATCATGATCTAACCAATCATATTTATAAATTAATTGTGGCACTTTTTGGGGCGACACAGAGACTGGCACATACAGACAGACTCTGCTTCGTCTGTAATCACTGACAGTTAGCCTTTATCTCAGACCTGACATCATAGAATGTGCACAAGCCGAGTGTCTGGGCATTTTCGTTTACAATCATCTGTCTCATGACAAACATTGAAGGTCCATATTTAGAACCATTATTTTTCAGATGTAAGTGAGACTAACTTTGGAAGAATTATGGAAACCTACATCTTTGATCAATTTGTCAAAGAAAGCCCCTGAAGAAGGCAGTAAAATTTGAACTCATAGCAGCAAGCTTATTGTGATAATTGGCAGGACTTGTTTGACTTTTTCCCATGGCTACCTATCACTACACCATACAGCTCACAGCTCGGTACTCAAGTATTAGCTCTATTGACTGCGGCCCTCTGACCAACACGCATATAACACTAGTAGTACCGGTGATATAGAGAAGGCACTGCTCGAGTTGTCTGAAATTCATACTCACAGATCCACCTGGTCGTCATACATTTTCTTGAGTAAGTCATTGCTCTCATACTGTTGTTGTTTGTATAGGTTATTCTCACTCTCCATTTTACTAGCATGTACCTGTAAGTAAAAAGGTCGCTGTAACGTACTGTCGCTGTAATGTACCATTAATGGCAAACATGAGAGAAAATCCCAACTACTAGCTACATACAGTATATGGTCTAATGGAATAAACGTGGTTGAATCGGGCTTATGTAAAAGTAAAATACAATGTAAGATTAAAATATACAAATAAAGGGAGGCTAGTAAGGGAAATTTCTCTTTTGGCAACGGCCACAAATTAAGCAGCACTATTATAATTTCTTGATTTAAAATAAGTTTATATAAAGACTTGTTTGCCTTATTTATCTAAATGTAATTGTCCAATGATCTGATTTTTAAAAAATGGCCTGAAAAAGACCCTGGATATTTTAAGTGAAATGATTAATCCAATTAAGTTTTTTTAGGATTGGCAGCCAAGTGAGCTTTTGACTGTGAGTTAATGAAGAGTTTTTACCAAACACTCCCAGCACGTCGGCAACACAGGCGGAATGATAGAGGGAGTGTAGTCTTTGTAACTCAATAACCAACGAGGTGAGCAAGACCCAAAACATTCTCTGTGAGGTCAACCCCCACCCCCCCCCCCCGCATGCCGTCTGAAGGAGTGGTACACCAAATTCTTTTATTCAGACAACATTGAATTTGTCCAATATTCAGCCACAGTTATAAATTCAATTCCTAGGTCTGACAGTGTCAATATAGAAGAAGTATTGCAATAAAACCTTGCCGCCGTTTTACCAGATCCCGTCAAAATCTGTCTGCCAAGTTTGATTTTGTATTTCTCAGACCTACCTTGAGACTATCCATCTCTGTTTTGACAATGTTCAGCTGACCTTGAGCGTGACTCCTGGCCTCACAGGCCAGTTTATAGTCTCGCAGAGACATGTCGTAGGCATTCTTCAACTCCTGATTTTGGCGTTTGATATTGTGGATCTCTCTGTTGTAGTGTTCACGCATACGTAGACTCCACTCAGAGTGACCAGCAGAGTCCTGCAGACTTACGTTGGCATCTGAATGAGAAAAATCATGATATAAAACTTGTCAACTTCTCGACACTTATAGGCAGATTCAGTGAAAACATAATGTGTATAGACAGTTTTCTGAGCTCTGATTTAGGCCTCAATTCGGAGTTGTCCTCTCTCCAGTTTGGTACTTTTAACCCACGCCGCATAGGAAAAACGTGCTGAAAAGAGGGTTATCTTGAAAACCGCTTATAATAGGATAAAAATTATTTTTGATTCAGAATCTGCAACATTGAAAATTCATATGAACATAATTTGGGAAATAATTTTAGTAATTGGATAGTCAATTATAGCATATTCTGCCTGTTTTGCGGACAATTTGGCAGAGATTTTCATGAGTTTTGTCACTAAAATTAAGATTTATCAACATTCAAGCCTCCAATGATTTGGAAACCCTGTCTCACAGGGTTTTCAATGGTGCAGACTCTGAATCAAAAATCATTTTTATCCTATCATAAGCGGTTCTCAAGATAACCCTCTTTCAGCGGGTCTTCTCTATGCGGTGTGGGTTAAAAGTACCAAACTGGAGAGAGGACAACTCCGAATTGAGACATAAATACGAGCTCAGAAAACTGTCTATCACAGGCCTGCCCACGGTAGCTAGAGCCTAACAACTCACAACTCAGACACAGTGTAGCATTAGTAATACAATATCTTGACATGGTCAGATCACTTTTGTTGTAGTGCAGACAAGAGATAAAGCAAGACAAATTTGAGCTTGCTCCAACACAAAGATTATTTAAGACCAGAAGAGCAGGAAATGATATTACTGACCATCAGAGCTCATAGACATGACTAGTGTAGCTGCTACGCATACAGCATACTACAAACTAGTGGGGTGATCTGTGTAGTACGCCCTCAACATGACATACTGGCTGCTTATTCTGTGTAGCCTACCTGTGACAAGAAAATCAAAATAACCAAGTTAAGCCATTATAAGGTTTTAGAGGATGAAAAGGATGCACAATTGAAAGTAAACAATTTGTATACACAGTATCATTAATATAAAACTTATGTGAAAAGGATAGATAATTGTAATAGAAAAGAGTAATAGCAAGTCATTTTATCAACTATTCATACTGCGGAATAACAGTCCCATGGGTAGTCATGCAAAAGCAGCAGCACGGAGGGGGTTGACACATAATCTAACCTAATCTAGTTAGCAGTGCCCATTGAATATCATAGGCTCACTTAATCCTATACCTGTTTACTTCTTGTTGAGACCTACTTATCAGACTGTTCTTGATACCAAACAACTATATCGTTGTGAACTTAGCACTGAGCAGACAAACATAGACAGGTTTATCCTTTTTCATTGTAGTATGAAATATTGACACAACGAAAAGTAAGAATCCAAAATCAGATATTTCGAACAAGAAAGGGTAAGATGAGATGGAGTTCAATGAGAGTAACAGTGATCAGGTTGATACAGTTTCTCAGTACATAATAAAACACTCAGTGGTATATCGTGGTACTAAACACTTCAGCAGTCATTACTATCATGATTAGTTGACAAGCCAATATCGGTCTGACAAGGGAACTATCAGAGAAAACAATGAAATCATACTTATATTTTTTATACCAACACCTTATTAGTAAAATACAAGGAAATGAAAAGAGTGTGGAGCTTGAAGAGTAATGGAGGAAATCTACAAGCAATTAACAACTGTCTTGAAAACAGCTGTGGCCAAGCTTATCATAGACTGAGACCCCTGCCATACATAAGCTAATTTTATCCTCATTATTATCATCCTCACTTCATATATCATGTCCAGATCAAACATAGGAGACAGATGTTTTCAGAGGAGTTACTGGCCGAACAGAATGGAGGGTGACTAACCATTAAAGAGGTGACAGTCACAAGAAACATTGGCAGCACTGAGGATGTTAATATCCTAGGCTCATCAGATATAACACAACAGCTCACAATATAGGTTGTCAATCAACTATATGTATATTTTATGAGATTTTAATATCCCAGTAGGTCCGGCCAGCAAGTACATGACAAGATACGGCAGCTTTCAACTTAAATAAGTTTTCACACAATTTATCAAGGGGGGACTAGATGAATATATAACTGAATGAAGCGTCTATTTCATATTGTAGATAAAAGTATATAGTATCTCAATCGCCTACTGAGTGAGAGACTAGACACTGCCCAGTATCTATGGTGACCAGTTTCCACAGATAATCGCCGACCTGATTCACAGTGGAAACCTAACACAGTTTGCAGATTGGAAACATAAGTACTTCATGTTTATGTCATTACACAACTCCGCAGGCCTATGACTGCCTATACAGTAACAATATCTGAGTTTTGATGGGATAAAATTTAGGTAAATCATGGCCAATATAGTAGCTACAGCTACCAATATAATTTTTTGACATATATAGTTTGCAGTTCCCTCTATATATATAGAGGGAACTATATATATAGAAATATATATGTCTATATATATAGACATATATAGCATTCTGTTCCCTCTACTTTAGTTCAAATGTGTAATCGAGATGTGGTTTCAATCAACAAGTGGTGTAAAAATAATCACATTACAATAAATTATAAAAAATCACACTTTCTAAGTTCTTTTGGGGAGGATTCATCATTAAATTTAAAAATTGACAATAACCAAATATTTCAAAGGCATGAAACTGAACTTCTTGGCTTTAAGATATCTGACTCATTTTCATTGAATGGTCATTGTGAGACTGTTTTGGATAAGGTGTCAAAAAATACAAACTTACTTAGGCTATGCAGACCCTACTTGACCACGCATTCTGCTAAACAATTTTATTTTCAATTTATTCACTGTTATCTCATTTATGGTATCCATATATATTACAACTTATGTGCATCAAATATCACAAACCCAATTTTCACTCAGCAAAAAATAGCCTTGAGAATTGTGGCCAATGTTCAACATATACCTTTTTATTTGTCACCTACTAATGACCTATGTACATCACTTAAAAATTTACCCCTGAGCAATTATTTTAGTTGCATTACGGGATTTAAGGCTCTGAATAATTTATCACCTCCATACATCTCTGATTTTTTTGTTACCGCACCACACTGATTTCCAAGAAGAGATACACACTTACTTAAACCTCCATTAGACAACTTAAACCACAAAATAGCAACAAACTTTAATATTTTACCTTCTACATTGAGAAGCACTCTTACTTTGAATATGTTTAAGAAAAGGCTAATGCAACATTTTTTCAGTTTATTGGCATAGTCTTAGTTTTTGTTGAATCTTTGTTTGTATCATTTTTCTTTTTATGCCATTTATGTCACATCATGAAAAACATTTGAAATAATGAATTGTTGCTGGCAATAAAAGTATATATATATATATATATATAGGTTATGTATATAGAATAATATAGATACCATTCTACAGCTGGTAATATCCATGATAAATTTTAGGTTAAGCCGAAACCATAGAGATAAAGGTTGTCAAAATAAACTAAGGCTCTGGTGACACCGAGTGAAGAAGTTCTAATGGAAAACTAACAGGGGAGATTCAGCCATCTCGTTTCTTTCAAAAATTAATGATAATAGAAGACATCACATGTACAATCATCAGACTAAACAAGTCTTATTGCATGGCGACTCATGATTGGAATCAAATAAATTGGGGAAATATGAGTGAATGCGACACAACGGACGCAAAATTATGATTGCTTACACAATCACAAATCTCGCTAGCCAGTGCCCACGAGTAGGCCTAAATCCAGCATTACATCAATAAAAAAAATGAATATTTGTTTCCTACCCACAAATACTGTTTGATAGTCAAGCTGTCTCCATCTATGGCATGTGGACAGAAACTTGTTCTAGCCTAGCCACATATCACATACAGTTCAAGCTATTACATAGGTGAAGGAAAACTAACACAAGTCTATCACCATCATATCCTCTTTCCAAATGTGGCCGTTAGCGATTTCAAGGAGTAGTTTTCTCTAGGCGACCAAGACTGATACCCACAATAGCGGTCAGTTCTATGGGTAGGCCAACTCTCTCGCTGGCCTGACCATAGAGGAGGCTGGAGGTCAGGTTATGAGTCAGGGGTACCAGAAATAGATACAAGCAGAGTAATCAATACCATCTCAAGTTAAAACACAAGAGAATTGGAGAGTCCAGGTGGGATGTAATCGACCCGAATAACCGACGATTTCATCTTATCTACATTATTTAATCTAGTCAACTCAGTGTGTGACTACTATACAAGACCCTCAACTTCTGTGAGTATACTAGTAAAACTAGCCAATGTACTGACCCTGATTGACTCATTTGTTCAGTGTTTACACAACAAGTTGAAGTAAATTTATGTTGTGCCACTAGCAGTGTAACAACACAACCCACAAGCATACACACTCAGTGTGACAGGGACTCACACTAAACTAACTCAACAACATAGCTCGATTGCTCTAGTTACTGTACATTACTATAAATAGGTAACCATGAGTTCCCCTACTACACTGATATAACCACAGCAATTTTATTAGCTACAACCCCTGCTAGTATCAGTCAAGTTGGAAGTAAAAGTAGATTGCAGCCAACAAACCAATGAACTAAAGGTTTAGTTCATTGAACAAACAACCACAACAACAAACAAGAAGATCCCAGGTAGATGATGATAATGAACTAGATTACAGTCATATTCTGTGCAAATTTACATACCTCTGAGATGACATGAAATGTTGCTTAGTTGCTATATTCTGAATTTGACCAGGCTGTAACAATGGCCCAAAATTATTAAATTAACACCTGAGGGCACTTGCCACTGATGTTCTCAGATTTCTTCAAAAAGGCAATGGCGTAATGTCCAAAACAACGGAAATGTTATGTACTGAAATCAAGATCAGAAGAAAATTAGAAGGGGGTAATTTTACATTTTCTTTTATGAAATAATTGAAAATACTCCTTTTTATTCCTCGTTACAGATAAATAATTTATTCTAATTAAGTTTTGTATTGTTGTTGTCAAGACTTTATATTGGAGGGACAACTCTTAAAAAATAGTTATGTTGCTGCTGGGAGTTTGGGTTCCTTGAACCAATGAACTTTAGGTTTAGTTCATTGCTTGAACTTGCTAAACTACAAGTTGGTTTTCATTTATCACGTAGTTGAATTGAACACAGCAGAGACATAGATAGTGTAAGCTAATGCAGCGCCGCTTCATCTATGAATAGATAGTTGTTGTAAATGAACAAGGATTGACATTACTCCAGTCATTGATATGAATAAAATGTTAATTACTCAATTTACCTCGATTAAAGGGCAACCAAGGTTTCAAACAACTTCTCGTTGATGGCCATTGATTAATAGCAGATTGCACCTTCTGCATGGGGAAAAAGACAAAATATAATTCGGATGATTATTCAGCCAAAATTTTTGTGAAACATTTCTTCCATCAGGCACTCAAACTCAGCTAAAAGAGATTACCACATAGCAGTTTCCTGTTATTATTTAGCCTGTGCTCTATAATTATTACAGCAAAGTCTTGGAACCTCCCCTAAACTGAAGTGTTACCCAGCTTAGAGTCAGCAACTACTTTGAGTTTTGCATCGCGTAATGTACAAAGCTGATGCTGCCCAGCACATTATTTCCTACCCATTAATGCATTGCTGCGAAACCTTGGTTGCCCTTTAACTACACATAAAAAGATGAAAAATACGCCAAGAAATGCAATGATTTGCTCCATTCTTAATATATTGGTTTGTCCTACATTGCCGTCCTACTGTTGACAGGACAAGCAACGACAATGTCTGATTAGAGAACAAAAGACCAAGCCATACCCTTGTCTCTGAAGATTATTGTAGACGGAGAGAGATCTTTTAAAGGGCAACCAAGGTTTCGCAGCAATGCATTAATGGGTAGCAAATAATGTGCTAGGCAGCATCAGCTTTGTACATTACGCGAAGCAAAACTCAAAATAGTTGCTGACTCTAAGCTGGGTAACACTTCAGTTTAGGGGAGGTTCCAAGACTCTGCTGTAATAATTATAGAGCACAGGCTAAATAATAACAGGAACAGGAAACTGCTATGTGGTATACTCTTTTAGCTGAGTTTGAGTACCTGATGGAAGAAATGTTTCACAAGAATTCTGGCTGAATAATCATCCGAATTATATTTTGTTTTTCCCCCATGCAGAAGGTGCGATCTGCTATTAATCAATGGCCATAAGTGAGAAGTTGTTTGAAACCTTGGTTGCCCTTTAATTGAATTGGAGGTCAGCAAAAAAAATGACCCTTGCATATTCAGCAGCATTTTCTCATGGACCTAGCAAGGATGAGTGGCTCATGGTTCCCAAATGAGGGATGGTTGCCGGAAATTAAACAATACTTAAAAGACCACAATTCCAGACTGCTAACCTTTATACAACTCATGACTCCAACCTGAATGGTAAATCACCAATAGCGTCAACAACACTGATGCTTTGATTGTGCTGACAACTTAATGCAAGCTATTTTATAACAGGGTCTTTGAATTACAACAGTTATAATAAACAAAATAATTTACAAAAAAAATTGAGATTGAATAAACTCTCCCATTAGCTGACAGACTGTGTTGGGAGATTTATGTTTGAAGATCACTGTTTGCCAATAATTGTGTTTTGTTGGTGGTGAACTCAAATAAATGATTTCTCCAAATTGTGTTTACTAAAGGTATACTCTGGACAGTCGCAAACAAAAAAGTGTAATTATTTCAGAGCCAGCAATCAGTAACTAAACGCAGGGCAATAAATGATAATAAAAATCCCCAATAAATTGATAAAAATATTTTGATGTCTTGAAAATTATCAGATTTCGTTTGCATTGAGCATCCTTGCTGCACCAGGGTCCCGCCCTTTTCGCTGGCTGCACTGATTTGATAATCATAATCTATTTTAAGAGTTGTCTTCCTTTAGAATAAGAAAAGACAATTCATTTTTTTTTCAAAACTGAATCAGGCATAATCGACATTATTATGATGCAGATAAAGCTGCATATCAAAATTGTACATGAAACAAGAAAGTCAATTGTTGAAAAAAAAATATATGAATTCAAAATAAATGGAAATTTGAATGTATCTAACAGATACAGACATACTGTAAAGAACTTAAACAGGTTATGCTAGTGTCAAATTCTTGGGAGCTATCAAACATTAAACTGTACTGTCAATGTCATTTTTTTACCGTGATGCCTGTGATCCAGAGGTAAAAAGAAATGGCTGATAGGCGATAAAGATTTGACTCTATTTAATAATATTTACCATAATCAGTGTGACAATATATAGGCCTACCCAAGTTGAAGAATTTAGACAAGGAGTAAAATGTATTTGTTTTTGACTTGATCCATGGTGTGCAGAGTAACATACCGTAAAAATTTATATAGAGCTGTGACAGTTTAAAATCTCACAATGTCTAACTGAAGTTGAAGATAATTAGAAAAGTAATCAAATAAATTCAAATAAACGCTAGGCCAAGTTAAGAAACAAAGCGTTTTTTATGAATCCTGTGCTCCACTGTATCGCTATATCACCATCTTTGAACATGATTTCCATTTTTGTGGAGGCTGAAACATTGTAAACATCGAATATTCATAGTATTGCACTCACTCTCTGTGCTAAGGACTTCCGCACTGGCTATATGCACATGTTGCCGAGTATGATGGCAGATAAATCACTGTTTCGACCAGTTGTAATTGTAAAATATGAAATTGTCCCCTCTTACGTTCTCCTTCAAGCTCCACCCCCATATGTGCCGCAGCATACCATAAATAAAGACTTGCTATATGAGACACGAAAATTTATACTGTGAAAATCTCATTACTATAGTGTTATAACAAAATAAGTGAATCAACAGCTAGGGCATACATTGTATTGTTTCTATAAAGAGTCGGTGCGGTGAAAGGGGCATATTGGGGCTTGTCACATTAAAGCACTACTGAACAAAGTAGCACAAAGCAAACACACCTTGGTTGAATATAAGGATTAGGGTATTAAAAAAACGTCTTACTTTCACTTGACAGCTGTGAACATAAAAACGTTGACGGTTGGAGTATTACTAAGCAAACAATAATACAGGCAGGTTTAGTGCCTAGGTATTGAAGGCTGATCAACACTTTTCAGAAGAGAGTTCCTCCACACGTCTACAATTGCACAAATAGCAGAGCACACACCATTCAAATGAAGTAAGTCAGATATCTCAACTTCGTACGATTGTACAAGATCAAGTATGATCCAATTTGCCTGCTTTTAGGGTTTGAGCCGCCGGGGGCTCACCAGTAGAATGGGAATGACCGGACTGCGGGCAGATTGGATCAACCTTGTTTTAGACTTGTACCTGCTCAAAAGAGCAAACCAAGAAAATATGCATATGCAATGTATATTATATATATTATATATATGGCTAAAGCGTACAGATGTCGTTATCTTACCTTGATGAAAAATAACTTTGCTTTTCTTGTGCAGGTGGATGGAGACTTTGGGTAGTATTGAGTCCCCGCATGACTTTAAACGACCAACAGACTTTCAGATTCCTGTTATTAGCTTGACAAATACAACACATTCAAACTGTAACACCACAGACGATAAAAAGCTACACAACATCAAACTAGAAACAAACAACAACAATATAGAAAAGATAACAGACATTGAGAAATATGATATAGAAGCAAGGACTGATTCCGGAGTAGATGAGAAGTCTGATCTATCGGACGCTGCGGTCGGTGATAACTGTAGTGATGTCGAGAAAGTGAAGAATCTCTGCTCTAAGAACACAACAACAGGTGCTAGTCTCTCTGAGCGGATACAAAACTTATCTTTCTGTATTAGCTGGATCAAATCCGAACTGGTAAGAGCTGAGGCTTATGTGTTTTGAGATCTGAAATTTTGAACTTTTTGTTGAGGAGTGAGGGAAAACTATTACTGTTTGATATATTTGGGGGTTAACCCCATTTAGGATTGCGCTTTGATCTCACAATAGCTGACCAAATATTTTGAAAAGAGTCACGGACATCAACTTGCTCATAAAAAAACCGACATCATAAGAAAATTTTAGTTTGCTAAACAGGTGTGCCTTTCCGGATATTTTTTAATAAGTGACTTCATGGGAAGGCAATTAATGTTGTTATGGTGCATTTCCGAACAATCACTATACCACAATCGAACAATCACTATACCACAACCGGTCTTGTGATAGTAAAAAAACACATTGCTTTTATTCTGATTAAATTTCAAAATTGGGCGAATTAGTTCTGGCAAGGTTCTGCATTGGTGGTAAGGAAAGATGAAAAACATGCAAGCAAGGAGTTGACTCTTTGCATGCACACCATACATACAACAGTATCTAATGATAATTAGTAACTTAGCATGTTTTATGTGGTTCGGAATTCCAATGTAGCATGATGACCATGAGCATTTATTATTTTCATGCAAACAAGATTATTATACGAGCCTGTCAAGCTAGGCAATAATACGCCTTGCGTTGCTGCTGAGCCATGGATGCCAGCGCTGCAAATTAGACTGACTACAAACATAACATCATTTATAAGTATCTTAAATTACCAGGTTAATTCTGATCAAGCAAATTTGAGTACCTACTTCATGCTAGTAAAACCAGGCAGAGAGGGTGAATGCTCCCTAAATATAATTAAATTGCCAAATAATATGTTGGAGAATTATCTAATCAGTGCTGATTTAGGTGATAGTTGCCACAACACACTATTCTATACATATCCAAGCCATATCTAAGTTGGACTCTGATACAATAATCCTAATTTCCGGCAGGCACTAGCTCAAGCATGCCAAATATAGATTCCTGTGAATGGAAGCCCACTAAAACAATAATAGAACAAAACATGTCAGTATTTTGTCAGGCTCCCCTCAACACATTTGCTGTTGCAGAATATGTGGTAGGAGAGTAGCAAAACGATGTGTTCACCATTTTTTCAAGAGGATTTTGAGAATAGTGTCAGTCTGTTCGATCGGATATATTGACAACATAGTTGCTAATTAAAATTTTGAAATATTGAATTGTGTCATTCAAAATGGGAGAGTGGAGGCTCGCCTGTGTAAATGGCTGGCTGACTATTCACAATAATCCCCTCAGTAGTGTCAAACAGGACGGAGTATATTGTAATGTTGCCTTGGCTTTGCTACTTGCAAATTTAAATGGAAACAATATACTTCTCATGATTTTTGTATGCCACAGAATATATAACCACTAATGTGCTGTCATATGGTTTGTGAGCACATCTAGAAATTCCAAGAAGCATACCGATAGCAATAGCTTTTGGTAAAAATTTACATATTGGGCTACATGATGTATATACCAATACTGATACATAGTTGAAAGTGATTGCGTGCAAAACCACTCAATAACCAATGATAGAAATTGTTAGTCAACACATTTTATGAAACAGAACAAAGTGAATTTGTCAAGGGATCAATGATCAAGTATTTTATTAACTATTTTTAGTTGTTCAATTGAATCAATTTGATGCAATGTGTGTGAAAAGGGAACTCCTTTCATTAAAAAGAGAAGTATTTTACTTAGGTGTAAAATGTCTTGTGTGAAGACAAGTATGGCACCCTGGCCACAAATTAGGGTCAGTTTGTATAAGCTTACATTGCCACAGGCTATGCAAACAATTCTAGAGTTCACATTTTGTCATCTTTACTGAGAAAATTGGTAAATGTTTCTCCATGGTCAAACAAAATCTACAGATGATCAAGAGTCTTTGTGCAGAAAATTCAACTTTACCTTCCACCCAGCCCTTCTACTCTCCCTCCCTCCCTCCCTACCACACCTGCAAGCACCTGTATCATTTGTATTTATGAAACAGGGCGAGTCTTCGGCTCAGTGAATCAGTGTCGGTGAAATTAGGCAATGACTTGTTAGGTACTTTTTTTATGAAAATGACGATATGTAATAAGTAATTGCAATTGAAAGTGGAGTTCTAATATGAAATATAATAACATACAATTTAGGGAGTGATGGCAAGTTGTTCGCATTGTACAGCCTGAAACCAATGAGATACTGCGACCTATCATCAGTTGCATGATGGAATGTGGCAGACAAAGGCACAGAGATCATTGTAATGGGTGATGGTATACGTCATAGTGTCCTCTCTGCATCAATGCGCCTCCCAAAGTGTCTCTTAAAATCTTAATTTGCTCGCTGTAAGGCAGGGACCTCTTTGGTGCATTCTAGCTGACATAGAAACAAAGTTCATTGCATTACTCCAGATGTGAGCAACCCATTGACCCTCTGATTTTATTTGTCCCTTGTAATCAGTCTCTTAGCTTTATAGGCTAATGTCCTTTCTTGTATTGCAGCAATCTCTAAAGGAGCAAGATCAAATCATAGCCAAACAGTTTCACGAGATTGAAGGAGATATCCATCAAGTTCAGAGTATGATGCCTTCTCCGTTCACTTCGTGTGGGAGTCTCGCATCACTGGATGAGCATGAATATGATGAGTTACATCTCGCAGACCAATGTGAATACGAGTTCAGACCCAGGACCTCAAGCCTGCTACTTCCATCTCGCAACAAGCTGCTCAGCCCTAATCTACACAGAAAAGCCACATCAAACAGAGCTGCTCACAATAACTTGATTAGACCGAAATCACTGACACATCTAAACACAACAGAAGTGTGACACTCCGATATGACAACAGTTAATTATTCTCAAGTCACAAAAAGACAGAATAGAAAGCCAGAAGCAATTAGAAAGAGACAAAAGATTCAATAATTTTTCTGGATTACCAATCATTAAAGAAAAACATGGAATAGGCTTTAAACTACCAAATGATAGTTTTATAGGTAAAAAGAGTCAACCGCTTCAGGCTATGGTAACAAATGATTCATTAGCATATCAACAATAGCTAACAATCAAATTCTAATTAAAAATGCCATCCACGGGTATGCTTCAAGGTGCAACAAATTTTGATACTTCTTTTTCTATGTTTTATAAGCTGTTGGTAGAGTTCAGTAGATGATGAATGACAATTTGGTTTACATCGAGATGATTTATGCCAATACCATTGTGTTACCTGGTATATATATTATGCAACTTAGCAAATTTTCAGAGTGCCGGTGTTACTATTGATATAAATGAAAAAATGTTCAATCATAATGGATGTTATGCTATGCACCATTTTCCTCAACTCAGTCAGGTCAGACAGATATAATATGAATACACACTGATCACGTGATATACTATTGCATGTATATCTCTGATCGATAGAGAGTGAATTAATTCACTTAGCTTGAGTGCAGCTGAATTTCAGTATTTAGGAGACGTGTGGATGATTACCCAAACTTTTGGATATACACTTATCATTTTCTCATTCTTTGTTAAAATATTCTAATTTATATTTAGAAAATCTGATATCACCTTTTAACAGTTTTAGAAGAGCATTTAGCACATGTTTTTGACAAGAAAAGTGACATCGAAACTGTGTATTGCTAGCCTAAGCTCAGAAGAGAGAACTAACAATGCAGAGCTAGGTAATTCTGTTTCGATCATGTCTGTTTGATAAAAATTAAAGTTGTCCTCTCTTTCAGCCAAATGTAGGTGCTCAATATTTGCGACAGAAGCTCTATCGATCAGAGATACACATACTAATAGTGTAATCTCGAAATCAGTGTGATATGAATATGATGAATAGCAAGTTACAGACAGGCTAAGTTGTAGGATGTGACCACTATGACTGGCGAATCGCTATTGAAAACTGGTATATAATTTCCCACAAATACAAAAATAACGTAAAATTTCTTAGGGAACCACTTGGTCCAGAGTTAGCAGAACCTTTTATATCAAAGTCAAATTTGAAGCCAGCTGCATGTGCTCAAAATTATCAATGCATGCATAATGTTGAGGCGAAGATGAGAACTACCTGTCAAAGCCTGTGGATATCCCAAACCCACAATTAATGATTGTCAGTACCAACAAAATGTACCTGTACTGGAAATATCCAGCTGTGAACATTGCATAACTGGCCCTCACTGAAAATGTGAAATCCATGATTTGGCCTTTGTTTGGGAATAATGAATACATTAAGCAAACCGATGAAATTCCTTGCTCCCGGAATTGTACCATTTGAGATGGCCTTGGGAAGTTTTGCCCAACGTTGACCAGAGATTGTTATGGTATGACATGTTAGCTTGCTGGCAAAAATGCTTATTGCTGGAATAGCGCCAACAGCATTCAATCATTAAATTCCATTTTTCCCTGGACACATTCAAAGTATTTTTTGATCAATATCATCTATTGTAATATGAAACCATCTCTATGGCCCTGGTTTGTGAACGAGATGAAATTTGAATGTCACTTTTATCCCCTGTGATAAAGGTTTTAGGCTTGAGAGAGCACGTTATTTTGTACTCGCTGGAGTCAATTCAGTTTTAACAGCTCCCAGATGAATGATAGCACAATACACAACATGCCTTTTACGGTCAGTTGGATAGGAAGCTATAGAAAACAACATTAAGTCAATAAAAATCGATAACCTCATAAACACTCAGCAAATTGATTACACAACAGTCTGTAAAAAAACTTCAGGAACCAGACCTGGCATGCTCTTGACACACTGAGCAATCATCTTGAAACAATTTAAAAAATAACCAGCCATCCCTGAAATCAGCTGTGAATGAGTTGTGACTAATAAGCAAGGTAGACACAAAACATCTACCACCTGATGAGCAGTATTTTTTATAAATCGGATAATATGGGTTAAGGGTTTCCTGGTTGAGTACATAGATGTGAATTCTACAGATAACAAGCATACTCTTACATTCCTCTTGATCAGTTTGCACACCCAAACAAGCAAATACAACACTCAATATCTGATAGAGGCGGTATCACACATTGCTGTCTCCCTATCAGATAAAAGAAAATTGATCTATTATGTCTCACTGATGAGGAATGTGATTGAACACTTGAGCAGGAGTGCATTAGTCTGACATGTTCGACTGATATTTGAGCGACGCCTTTCCAAATTGCCAATACCACACAACAGGTCTCAGACGTTAGCGTCAGCAAATGGAAAACCTACAATACTAATGACATGGTAGACTTAAGGGGCTGAGACAAATTGATTCAATGATTCAGGTTTCAATCTTGGCTAAACCTGTACTTGGTGCCTATCACAATCAGGTTTACACCTTGTTAAAACATATCTTAGCCGTTTATAGACATATAGGATGTCATCTAAACAAACAGTAGCTGAATTCCACAGAGTGAGTTCTGCTGATATTGGATGTGAGCCCAGTATAGGCATCAGTCCTCTCTCAATTTTCATCATTTTGACACATTAGAGGTAATAAATATATTTATTGTAAAATCAAGGTGTAACAGGGATTCCTTGGCTTCATGAATGTCTCACTATGAGGTAAACTACAAAAAGTGTCCAGGGGATTGTATAGAAAGGGATTTCTTCAACTTAAACAAACACATGAAATGTTTGGGTGCAAAACATGCACTAAAAAAGACAGCTATTAACAGAAAGCATGAACTCTATCTCAATAACGTTCCAATAATTCACAATTGCATTATATCACTTCATACTTAAATACCTGGTACCTAAGATAACACTTTCGTTTAAAGTGGCGTCTGGGATAATATGCACCTTCGAAGCAAAAATAGACTTACAGTCAATGTCTAGGAATAATGGAAGCAAACAGAAGTAAAAGCATAGAATACAGAATTTATACATGATATCTACTTGTAAACTAGGGCTATATACTGAATAATTGATAAACTGTCTCGCTTCTATTAAAACATAATATTTTACAGTTCAAATATACATTTGAAAATATACACAATGCGCTAACAATGTAGCAGATTGAGACTTACTAGGCCACATAAGGGAATTATTCTTGATAGGACGGCATCAGGTTGCATTCACTGTGTAGCACAGTTGTTAGGATCTTGATCTTTGGAAGAAACATTGATCACCTTTTTCTCGGCCTGCAATAAGAGAATGTCAAACAATTCATAAGAATGCGCTAGTCCATGGTAAAGCAACTCCTAAAGAGTAAAATGATATCTACGTAAATACTTTGCTCATGTTACGTTGCCTGCGTTCTGAGACGATCACGTTCCTGTACTAAGCTTAACAGTAGATGGGGACCTCCAGATCAAAGCCAATGTAATAATTATTCAATTACTCATATTCACAAATAGATTTGGTGTCAGATACGCAAATATATATAAATAAACTTCTTCTGGTCAAGGGCATGGATACAAGCCAGAGAGTAAAAAATGTGTTGGGCTAGCGGAACAAGTCTAGATAGAGTAATAATCGAGAGGATATTAAAATTCATTGAACTATATTTTGTTAGGGTGGTAGGGAGCATGCAAGCCAAGGGTAATAAAAATTCCAATCACTCCCTTATACTCCTATCACGGTGAGAATGTTTAATCTTCAGCTCATAACCTTTTCAAAATTAGATCTGCAATTAATAATTCATTATTTGATTACAATAAATAATTATAACTGACACTAAATACAGAGGGAATTGAAAGAGGAAGTGATCAAGTGAGCTAAAAATTAAAGTTTCCGATTAGACAATCAGACAGTAAAGAAAGTTGTTTGAAATCACATTCATCTGTTGGTCATCAACTGCTGACCAAATCTTGGGTATTAAGTGATACCGGCAGCAACGGAAAATTACAACTAGTTCAGGCCGCTACAGTTAGCACCATAGACATAAAAATATGTTTATGGTTAGCACAAATGAAAAGAAAATATCATTGTTAATGTTGAGACATCTTCCAGAATTTCAATTTTTTCATGTTTCTTTTGTTTCACAATACTTGAAGATAGAGCATGTGCGGCATTCACGAAGGACATTTTAGAAGAATGGAAAGCATAGCAGATGAAGCAGTGACCCCGGGCAAAGTTTATCCAGTGAGCAGCGGTGAAGTTAATAACAGAGAGAGAACAAAGACTTGTCAAATTAATAACATGGTGGAAGCGATGGTGCAAGTTGAACAGATTTGCTAGAGAAGCAGAAGACAGCTTAGCTTGCCTAAAAAATTAATTTTTGACATAAAAGCGGAAACGAAGCAATAGTGTCAGAATTTAAATGTTGGACTTTTAGCGTTATAACCAAACAGCGGTTTCATTCCACCAATTTAAGCGATATACTCACTTGTTGGCATGAATTGTCATAAGATTTGGCATTCACCTGAAAGAGGCAAGAAAGGCCAGGATTCTTAAACCAAGGCTGAAATTAAATACCTATTTTGATTGCATAGCATCTGTATTTTGCTGCAATTAGTGAGAGGCACTTCAAATTCCATGTTCATCGCTGCATACCTTACAAAATCGTTTCCGCAGGACTTACTGTACTTTATACTGCGTCTCGGCTGCAGTGTGATTTTGACATACATAGTTGGATTTCAAAGTAGTTTTGTTTTATTTCATAATAGTGCTAAGCTAATTTGTAAGGAATTTGAAACCCACTTGAGTACTGACTTATATCCACTTTCTATATTTAGAGGAAAGGCTGAGCTGGCATCAGTTTTATTTTGATTTTTGCATCGCATTTAATCTTAGAGGCATGTGCTGAGGGTGGTAATGGTAATAAGGCAAAAATAATTATCATGCAGATATCGTCCTTCGGAGATGATCTAACAACTTCACAAAATTACAAATTACACACGTAACAGGCAAGAGACCTGCGTCACATCATGTCAGCATTACCAAGTCAATACCACACCAGTAATCACAGAATAATCATGGAAATTATACATCAGAAAATGACTATTAGGCACATGGTTGAGTCAAACAATGACTGCAATTAGCCCTGACCGATGAGACAACTGTATGAGCCATGGGTCCAAATCTCAAGCTCTATACTATATAATTAGTGATCACGCAGTATCATCAGAGACTATAGATATAGTCTCTGGTATCATATCACAGAGTAAGGATATATCCTTACTCTGTGATCATATACTAACAAAATATGGGCCATAATTTTCCATAAGCTATTCTAGCCATATTAAATTGAAATCAGTGACTAATGAACTTGTTTTGTTGTCTTTCTAATCCAATTTTATTGAGAGTTGTCTCCTCAATTTTGTATCCCCCCCCCTTTACATCAATATGAAATACATCATTCATTTTCATGCTTGTTGCAATAATCATCTACTATGTGTTTTTTTTCTTTTACTGGGTACCAATATGGATAGCAAAACCAAAACCACTGCAAGCACAGTAACTGCAACAAATTTAAAAAATCCAAACGACAACATCAGCGGGAATCCACAGAGGAATTTGAGAAGGACAGAGTCTTGAATTTCAGCTCTTTGACGCGATAGAGGACAGTCAGGTATTATGGAAAGGGGAGAAGAAATTAGTGAATTTTGACAGTCACCTGTACAGTAGCATACCTGTCCTCCGTCCCAC
This sequence comes from Membranipora membranacea, assembly GCA_914767715.1. Classification (NCBI taxonomy): domain Eukaryota; kingdom Metazoa; phylum Bryozoa; class Gymnolaemata; order Cheilostomatida; family Membraniporidae; genus Membranipora; species Membranipora membranacea. The sequence continues at coordinate 12,046,072 of OU612065.1, read as the reverse complement.
AAACTATCAGTGCTAGACAGAGGTGAGCGGTTCTCACTGAAGTACCGGCCAGGTGTTGATCTCTTACTGGGTGACGAGGCATATTTGGTAGTAGGTGTTGTGGGTGTAGTGGGTCTTGCAGAGGTTGAGTTGCGCTGCCGCAACATTGGCTGCATTTCATGGTTCTGGATTTCTGATAGTGATTGGTTGTCAGCAAGTGTTTCCTGAAATCAAATAAGACTAGGCTATTTGGGATCAATTGTTGTGGATTCAAACATATAGATGATCATAGATGAAATAGTGCTGTCAAAGTATGTATAACAAAGATATCAGTGTTTTCTTTAACCTCACTTGAAAGTTGGTTTTGTGTTTTTACTGTAATGAGAGTTATGTTGATGTAATACTAGAGGAGCTGTATTAGTTTGGTATTTACAAAGGCACAAGACTTGTACAAATTCCTTAATTGATGAAAGTTTGCATTAGCAAGTACAAAAAAATTGTGGCATTTTTTCCTGTTTGACACAGCTGCCTCAAATTTTATTACTTTACAATGATCAGCTGACACAGACTGTTTGATGCCTAATTTCTTGCTCAATCAATGACTGATGTTTGCGGTGTACTGAGTCTGCTATTCCACCTGGGCTTGCTCGGTCATATCAAAAGTCTCCATTAAAATTTCTTAATTGAATGAATCTGTTGTATGTTGATAACATGATGTATGTAAATTATGGTTAGATTGGTTTGACTGATTCATCACATTTGTGATCATTGGTTAACTCTGAACTAGTAATGACCTCCACACTCTTATCACAATCCAGACATGGCCATAAATCAAAACAGGCTGAAAAGCTGAGATTTTTCGGCTGATTTTTACAGTAAATATTGATAAAATTCCTTTGGTGTTGCCAACCACGATAATATCGATCAGTCATAACCAGAATAGATAACATGATATCAAAAGTTTGACCAAACCTAAAGCTTAACGCAGGGTGATATCTAGATTGAAATTTGATGCTCTGCCAAGAATCTGACTGGAATTCTACCAGCACAGTGGAACAGACCTATGGTTTTCCTCAATAAATCCTAAACACTCGAGTGCGTGAGAGATTTGCTGCTGATAAGTCAAACTGTTGAAGTACTTGAAACCTTTCACTTAGCAACTCAATAATCAAACATTGGTGCACTTGACGACATTCCGCCATAGGACCACCCAGTAATTTGTTTGAGTGTCAGACACAGGTGGTGTAGGTAGGTAAAGTAATAGAGACATGGTGTACCTCGTGTATGCTGAGTCTATCCTCCACCGCGGCAGCGTTATCAGATCTAACAGAATCTGTAGACTTAGCCTCGCTTCCTAGCAAAGCTTGTGCTATTTCAGGATTATAATCAGGGATGTCCTCGACCCTTCCCCGCTCTAAGTGTGTTTCAGGGTTTGGTGATTCTACAAGTATAATCAGGAGGAGTTGTGTTATCACGCATACAATATCGGATAAATCCAAAAGTCACCAGGCACTTATAGTCTTAACTTATGCTCATCATGTCTTCTTAATGAGCCAAGTTTGAAGAACCGCATCTCAAAAATAATCTTAAAACACCAAAAATGCAATGATGATGTCAATATGATCTCACAAATTTGATCTAATAACAAGGCAGGGTAGCAACTGATCATTTGTAACAGCAATTAGTTTCGCAAGACAGATACTCAAGACCATGGAATAATACGTGAAGCTCATGTCTGAATATTGAGACATGACACGAAAGGATCAATATGCCAACTAACCAACTTACCTTCATATTTAGTTTTGAGTTCTTCCAGTTTGACTGATAACTGAATATTATGAGCGTGAAGCTGGTTGGCCTTTCCCTCCATTGTTCTAAGCTTGTGCTGTGTCTCATTAAGCTGCTGACCTCCGTATGTAACAGCTAATCTCTTCTCTTCCAGCTCCTTCTGCACTCGCCTCAGCTCCTCACTATAACACAGCAATGATAAGCTTAAAAGAGTGAACACGATACTCATGATGTTGGGAATCTAAGGTGTGGTAAACATCACTCAAACTCTCAACCATATATATGTTGCAAAATTGTTACGCTAGAAGTAGAGCTATAAGTACATAATGAAATTTCATGGCTTGATATGGATATGCCCCACACTCCCTGCCTGAAATATGGTATTCAATTCAACTTGGAGTTGTCACCACAAATTGTATATATTGTAGGGTGCAATAACTTCTGCTTGGTGTATGAGTACTCTCTGAAAGAGGGGAACTTTCTCAAATTAATTAAATCATGAGGGACAATTTGTAGGAGGATAAAATCTTAGATTTTGTTTCTTGTTCCCTTAAGAAACCAAAGAACTAAGTCCAAATCGCATAAAAAGCTCTACACAAGTAAAGCCAGGGGGTCTGCATCTACATAATATAAACCACCCACGCCTATCACAAATGTGTTATGAGCCTAAGCTTGTTTTGAAAAATTAGCATTCATGAATTTATATCAACAGCTTATGTAATATATTGGTGGTCTAAACCTCTTGGACTATCTATTCCGCAACATAAAGACACATTACATACTCTTTGGTTTTGAGAAGATTTTCAACGAACTGAACTGTCTTGTGATCTCCGCATCCTGTTGTGTCTCTGATTGCCTGCTGCACACATGGACCCTAAAACATTAAAAAGTAAAGACAATGACTGGCAAGGTGATATGATCTATGGTCCTAGCCTTGTCACACAGCTACTAAACATTAAAAGTAGCTTGTGACAAGGCTACTATGGTTCATTTACATAATTAGTGCACACTTTTTCGGGCCATCTTGATGGATCGAAGTAATTGTACACACTATTTCATTGATAGCGTTTCAGGGCCAACAATGTTGACACACATGCGTTTATGACACAACTTTGTAAATATTATAACCAAAATATTTACCCCATCAGCCGTCAGTTTGGCTACTTTAGTTGACAGAGATTGTATTTCATTTCGGGCTTCATTGAGCTGACTTTCTAATTCATCTACATGGTTATTGTCTACCTGTCCGCTGACTAATCGTAGTATATTAGACATCTGAAGCTACAAACCACAACAACAAAACATGAGCTCAATACAGTGGAGAATAATAGCAAAGATTATAAATACTACCTAGTCATTGATAATAGTAACAACACATATTTTGATCTGACCATTCAACTATCAGTGCTATTATCATATTTATATTTACAAGGCAGTGACTGTTTTTATAGCAGGTGTCCAAGACGTTACACACCAAAAAATGTCCATGGATATCGATTGCTATGTAGAGATTACAATCAGTTACCTTGAGTTTTGTCATTTGTTTCTTGCTGAGGTCGTATTGATTGACTAAACCTTCATGCTGCACATTCAGTAAAAGTAGTTTCTTTTCCGCCTCCTGTCGTTTATCATCAAGCTGAAAGTATAAATTTACATAATTCATCACAAGACATCAACTCAGGGAGGTTGGGGCTAACGGAGCCAAAATCAATTGAGGTCGAATTAAATACAGAATTATGAGCACCGTTATCGTATTCAGAGAGACTGCGCCAGTTGTTCACAATTAGCAGTGAGGCATATCCTATGAGCTCAGAGCTGACAATCTCAGAGTGTGCACAGGTAAATAGAGGAAAGTTGAGCTCAGCTAACAAGGAGAACTTTACCTCAGAGAACATAGAATTTCCTTTCTTTTTATGATCTCTATCACTCATTCTAAGCATGTCTATCTCACACCTTAACTCCTGGTTCTCTTGTGTGGCTGCCTGCGTACATTAAAAGAAAAGGGAATATACTTATGGTTGATCCGACCTCATCAAGGGTTCATTAAATTACCACAGGAAGCCCTTAACTTGTCATAGAGTTATTGATATTGAAAGGTAAAGTTTCAGTGAAGCTGTTGTCAAAATAAAATTTATCTACATATGATGGGCTGCAGCTAGTTAAAATAATAATTCACACAGAGGGTATTTGGGTCAGAGCATTGAATTGCACAAAAACGACCTTTGGGCTTGGCTTTACATCAAGAAAACAGATTTTTTGTGGGCTTTGTGATTCTTAATTTATGCTCACACTGCATACCAATTTTAAACTTTGAACTTTTGTAAAGTATTTCTATTAACCCACAGACACTGTTGTCAACTAGGTTCATTTTTATCAGTTGCATCTTAGAATATGCGTAGCATCGGTCTTAATAAAATGGTGATTTTATGCAATGCAGTATCATTCAAACAGAGACAGTCTGTTACATTTGCTCAGCTCATGTCTTCAATGTTGCAAAAAGAGAGTGTGTAATCCATAGACAAAACACACAACATGTTGTGTGTTTTGTCTATGGTGTAATCCATCTGGAATTCAGACACTGGCTTAATGTTTGCTATTTGTTGGTTTTTTTTTGGTTCCAGGTCTGTAACTTAATGTCCATGTGTACTACATGCTACAAACAGTTCATATTTATCTCCTACCCTTCAATTACTCAAATAAACATAATGTGTGGTGACTGACCAGTGGCGTTAAACTTTATTATGGACTATGGACATATTGTGGTGAAGGTAAATTGGATTACACTGTCATATCATATTAACAAGACAGTGAAGATATCAATCATTTATTTTCTTTCTTACCATAAACGAGTTAGATAGGCCGGACAGTTGAGAGTTTGCCTCGTTGAGCTCTTCATGCAGACTGTCTATCCTCTGGGTGTGAGATTCAACCTGCTGAGTGAGACTAAGTAGCTCCTGATCCTTCATTGAGCAATCTCTGCTCAACTCATTCTGAGAAACGGAAACAAAACATCAAAAGTCATACCAATAAAATCTTCAAAGCCTGATATTAGCTTAATCACGAATATCAGCTGTCATCTCAGTTTTAGTGGGCGCCGCACTGTGGAGACTTAAGACTTACGCCACACATGACCTCGGTTAAACCCGAGTAGTATGTTTGGAAAGCAATCAGGATATAGGTGTTTTTATTATGAGTAAAGTGAGTAGGGTTTAAGGATTTACAATTCAGAATGCCTGATTTATAGTAAATAATTACCACTAAGAGGATAAATCTGTTCCCACTACTATTTTAAACCACAATCCCTGAATTGCATGACCATTTCATGTTTCACAATTTATACAATCAAATATTACAGGCAAGTTGAGATGTTTTTCATGCAAATTCTGATTAAACTGGAAGGCAAAAACATAGGCCTAGACAGGGATCGATGGGAATGACGACATTTTGACACGCATATGACATAATTCATGTTTCAATGTCAACAACTTGTTGCAGTATATCAACCTCACCACACTGATGTTATTACATTTTGTGGTATGAAAACAACAGCCATTACCACGGCCTGTTATTCTAGATTATTTAACTATCCAAGTACTCATGTTTTATCAGATCTTTCATGTAAGTAATTCACTAAACTGACAATACCAGATTTGTGATCAAAAAGATAAATCGAATTTGGTCATAACATTTCCATTGATTGTAATGCTATGTAATTGGTAGCACCAGTATCTTTTGTGGGGTAAAAGACTGTGATTATTTCTCCAATGTTCTGAGATTCTTCATACATAATAATCCTCCAATTTTGTTACTCACTCGAAGTGAAGTAGCCTCGTTTAGCTCTCGAAGTAAAGCAGACATTTCGTCGGACGCTGTATCCTGGAAGCTATCCTGAAGCTGTTTGATTTTGATATTAGCCTCCTCAACCTGGTCTTTATAGGACATTGTGTGCGTCTTCAACTGTCGATTTTCCAACTCCAGTTTATCCACTGAGGCTTCAACATCTCGCAACTAAAACGATTGAAACAAGATCTCTAATGAGACACAGAACAGGTCAAGTTTGCAAATGCATTTTTTACTGGAAGGTTGAAATAGTATATACAACTCTCGGAAACCAGTGAGAACTTGGATGTAAGCAATTAGAAAAAGTATAACAACTGTCGTTACCACGATGTCCATAGACTGATGATAATGATGAGTGCATTCGGTAATAAAGATATCAAAAAAGGACTTGATAACTGGTTTAAATTATACTCATAAATCACAAAAGGTGACATATGGCCTCCAAATAATAGAATTCCTGGATTCGGTTGAATACCACCATTGGTTGGAAGTGAAGCTGGAGTGGCAAATAATTGATTAGGGCAGGCAGAGTTTGATTTTAAAACCTAGCATTTCTGGCCAGCCATACTGCAACTCTTATGAAACATAATTGATATATTGTCCACATGATTTATCGCCTTTCTGTTTAGCGTATCAATGAATCACCCAGCTGAAAGTTCACAAAGACAAAAATATGTCCACAGCAAAACAGGTTGCAGGTGTAGTAGAACACCTTCACATTGTAACTACAACAAAAAGCCAAAATACTCAAGCCAAACTCCAGCTCCCCAAAATAATCATGATAAAAACTTGTTATCAACGCTTGGATAGGGGTATAGTGAGCAAAGAGTAAACAGAGAGAGACTGATAACGCACACTTCAATTAATGACCATTATCTCAATATCTCGACTACCCATCACAAGCCAATAACTTCATAACCAATGACACCGTTTATAGTATCAAATACTGATCTAAATCCGTTATTAATCGAAACAATGGGAAATAATGGATATTTCCACACTGAGAGATTAGTTGTTGTTGAATGAAGCACATTACATTGGCTTCATCTCTAACGCACAAGACATGAGCCATTTTTTTGTATTCTACAGTTAAAGAGCGGGTACGGGTCAGATTCACTTTCTCCCTTCCCTATCCAGGTTGATAGATCACCCAATTCCGATTGTGTACATGTGCTCCGATTTGGCGCCAAATACATCATAACAATTTGTTTACATTTATAAGCAAGAATATGATGTCATATGTAGGACTCTCATAAACAATGCCCTATCAATCAATAATGACTGATTTACATTTAGCGATTTTTCTCAGTAAATGTTTAGTATTATTTTTGAAAATCATTATAGCTACACATTCCTCAACTATATTTGACTCTGCTGATGTAGATTTAAAACCTGATTTTCTTTTTTTAGAAGAAAATTAGATGTAGAAAAGTGTAGGGATACAATAATTTTCAGTTCAGTTTATAGTTAAATTACAGTGTCACAATGTGTGTCAAAGCAGGTGCACAGCATGATATTGATTTTCTAATGAATTATAAATCAATATATAATTAATCATCATGCTTTACGCTATTAAATATGGCTCAATGTAGCCTGACAAGACATGCTATGCTCCGTGTAATTACCGTGATCTCATAAGTTTTTAGGATTTAATTTTGAGCATAGCAAATTGGTAAAAGTAAGTCTCATAAAAAAAATTTTGGTCCATATTATTACTCCCCGCACAAGTAAATCCCTGTAGATAGACTACCAAGTGTCTACAATTAATGCTGGATCTGAATTACACTCCATCTTTAACCTGATGATCGAGTAGCTCTCCTATGTTTCCTGCCATTCACATTTAATTAGCAGTAGCAAAACCACAGAGCAGATCATGTGTGGCCACACACTATGATGTGAATGACAACCTGGAGTACTATTACAGACACACTCACTCTTTGTCTAAGATCAGAAATGAGTGATGATTGATCTGTTAGCTCTTGAAGTACTTTAAGCTCCTCTCGTTGACTGTTGAGGTGTTTTTTTAATGATTCGATCTCTTCTTGATATTCTTCTTCCATTCTTGATTTCTGTTCAAGTCGCTGTGTCAATGAGTAATTACTCTCTTTTAATACCTGCAAAAAATCACATCCTTAGGACATATGTCTCAAATTTGTGGTTAATGTGATTTTAGCACAGCTGCGACTAGAAAATTTGAGATAGTAGGTGGTCTTATAGATAAACCAGTTTACCAGCAAAATACTTTGGAGAGCTGCAATAATGGTGGCTGAGCAGAGAGAAGGACTGCAGAAGTATAATAGGTTACTGAGTGACGAGTGCAGCAAACAGAAGACGGACCTGTAGGGTGTCGTTCATATTCTCTTGATTTTGATCAGTGATGTCAGTTAATATTTTTACTTTGCTATTTTTACAATGAGATCTTGTTTTCATTGAACAAAGGATTGCTGTATTTAAACATCATTTTTTATCAGTTCTCTAAACGACCAAACTGCAGTAGGTAGGCTTAAAGTCGTTCATATACTGAAAGGCTCTGAGGTTTTATGACTCACTTCAATCTGTCGAGTATATTTCCTTGTAGTTTCATCCAGACTATTAGCGAGTTCTCTATTGTGGTCGAGTAAGTCTTTGCCATATTGTGCAGCTGTTTGTAGTAATGTGTCCTTCTCATCGAGCTTGGATCGCAGAGTGTCCACATCAGAGTAGAGGGAGGACGAGGAGGTATGACACGAGCTTACACTGTGACTGTCCATCATTAAGCCTGTTATGGAAACATAACAAACTAAGTTGTTTGTTCTAAATTTAAATATCACTACATTGGGCATAGCAGACGAGTATAATTGTGTACGATTAGGCACAAGGTAGGTTTTTTTCATAGATATTGAGTGTTTGTTTGAAACACGAGATTCTCTCTGGTATGGGGAAATCAAATCCACTCAAATCAATTAAATAAAACATAAGAAAACCAGTTAAACCAAGGAATTATGCATATTATTTCCTTTGTTTCTTTCTCAACTACAACTAGTAGGTACTAGCTAGAATACTTGAACCAACGCCTCCTTGTTTGAACAAAACACAAAATATATACCGTTAAAACAAGGAGTTGGCGACAAACTCCTCAGAGATTTACCGTATCTATGTATAGTTGGGAGCAATTAATTTTGTCCATCCTTATCAATCAAGGACTGGATGAAGTCAAATGTTTGTATAAGCAAGTGAGTCTGACTGTCAAGGAACTATACCTTGGAGCTTACACCCATGTCTATTGCCCACCCACTACCACCCATAATAATAATATGTCATATCAATGATGTTATTTTACATACACACAATAAAAGTTGAAGCGAGAAGACTGGAGTAACAGGTTGAAGTATCAAATCATTTACATACAAGCAGAGTGAATTCCCCTGATACAAACATGCCAATCAATGGATAGGAGGGATTTCATTGAACATGCTATGGTGGTGGCATGGGATTGATATCAGAAGAAATAAACTTCCTATGTGTGATAATATTAATATATGCGAGCATGACACCAACCTTATTCTTGGAGGTATGTATTTACAGTGGTTATCCCACTTGTGCAGGGGATTTACTAGGTATATTTCCTCTTCAGTCTATTTTTGTCCCTCTTCTTTCTCTACTACAATTCAAAATAATTTGTGTAGAGAGCACAAAGCCTAAGAACCACAATTTGAAGTTGCTCAACTGAAACGGCCACCCGTATTTATATACGATATTATAGTTGTACATAAGGTCACGGACAGTCGTACCAAGAGCAGAAAACTCCTATAATGTTACAAGTAAACCTTTTTTTTACAATCCATAATTACGTATCTGTACAGTTGATTGCCACTCAATATGAAATGGATAGCCGCATACCACCAAGGAGTTTGTTCTACAAAATTCTTGCCACCACTGATCAGAAGAGTGGTTCTTGTCACACATTGATCCTGATCTCAACACAAAATAAGAGGAATCGGGATTCGTTAACGGAATGCCGATGCAGTCAGTTTTGTTTGGGCACTCGACCTACTGCACATACTTAATATGACGTGAAAGAACAGCTTTCATTGTTTAAAAATGTTTAACAGTTTATCATCTGTAGTATATATGTAATCATCATATTTGTCTGCGAGGGTTATTCTTGCTGTTTGTCCGAGAGCGGTCTTGTGTTCAATTCTTGCTCATGCCTGATATACACACTGGCGGGTATTTCATTTAGAAAGAGCGGTGCTTTACTAGAGCAAGTGATCACTATCACATCGCTCAAAATTACCCTATAGTATAGGAGTTTAATTTAGCTAGAGTTTAATTTCTATCTGGACCTGGTACTAAATTTCACTAGTACTAAATTTCGCTAGTAGGCTTACTAGTGAAAATTTAAAAAAAATGTCCAAGCTGGGATTCAAACCCAGGGCATAAATCTCCATCTGTTTGCAAGGCAGACACTTATACCACTACACCAAATAGCTTGCATGCATAGGTAAGGTGTATTCCTGTATAATTGTACATTGTCTATGGAACTATGGTGAGTGAGTTTTATTTAAGATACACTAGCAACCTAGGCAACAATGCGAAAAGCGAATCCTAAATGCCGCGAAAACTAAACTCCTATAGGGTATCACTCATTTGGTCTTTCAATTAGACATATTCGTTTTTAAATTTCTCACTCAGAATGTTTATAGTTCCATCAATGATTGTGCATTTGGGAGCAAGATCCTAGCAGGTATCCCTGAGTTAGCGACCAGATTGCGATTTTGTGTTTCTTGTTGAAAGAGAGCAAAAAAAGTGCAAGTGATGCATGCTACAAGTGATCCTGGTACAATATTACATGCTACTGTATCCCAGGCCAGATCAGTAAACATTTAGAAACTACATCAGAGACTATAGATATATATCTATAGTCTCTGACTACATGCTATCTACTATACATCCTCCAACTCCCTTACAGGAAGCTCTCTATATTAAGACGTGTGCCAACATCTATATTATCTATATAGAAGATGGCTAATACAGCTCCCCTTCCCCGAGGAAAACAACAATATCTTCCCTCGCGGAGTTTTGGTTGACCCAAATTTCCCATAAAATGACATCACTAACAATTGAGAGGGAGTTGCGAATCCTTGAAAATTAGGAAGACAACTACTTCAATGCTACACATCTTCTCCTTTCAAATCGAATGACCTTACAATGGATCTCCATAAAACATTACCAATATGTAATAAATAATAAGGATGGATGGATAAAAATCAGACTGAACTTTGGTTGAGGTTATGTAACTATTGGCAATGATCCGGTGGATGGTGAACTTGGTATCAAGTGTTGGGATGGAATTGAGCTATTATTAGACTTCGGTTTTACCAAGATGCTGACTACCTTTTTGTGACACACAACAAGAAAATGCAGTTTCATATGTTATAATTTCATGCCGAGCAAGAGTCTGTGAGAATGAACAGTGTTTGTGGAAAATTTACCAGTACCAGAAAAGTTAATCCTTGACGTTTATGCATACTGTAATGACTTGTATGTATGTTTTAAGTATCCATGTTGTCTGATTTTGGCATACTCCGCAGTAAAGTACGTATTCTAGCAAGAATTATTTCATTCGAGCTGCAACAGTTTTCAGGAAGATACGGTGGTTCTATAGATAAGACACCATTAGCAACAGATAGAGACTTTGACACCTTTGATACTGGAATTCTGTTAACACCAAACCAGCGACAAACAGCATCTCTTCTTCTCACTAGAGCCACCTCATCCAGTTCAACCTAAAAGAAGATCAGAATACTAGTCTAATTGTCCTCCGTTATATAGTGGAAACAAGGATTAGTAATGACAATGCAGGTATACCATGTTAACCAATTTGTTCCGAGACATTTTAGTTTTGTAACACGAACAATAATCATGCATGATATATTATTATGTTTATGAGTAGGACTAGATTTCAATGTTCATTACCATTAAAACAAACCAAGGCATGATTTCATTGAGAAGACACATACTTTTTCAGCTTTTCCATAGCGGGACATCATGTGCAAGATATTTTCAGGACAAACTTCATTAACAATCTCTGCTGATATGACTGATGGATTCATGACAAGATGAATTCTAGGATCCATAAGGGCTTCATCACTAAATAAGACCCAGCTATGGGTGACTGGATCAATTGTGTATACCCATCCTTGGAATAATAGCCCCTCTTGTGATGTCAGATGAACCTACAATCCACAGAGCAAAAAAGTCAGAAACAATCTCATCTTTATTGGCATTTCGAGTTCTGAAAGTTTAAAGACAGGATACACCAATGAACTGAGGGAGTTTATTGGATAGACAGTCATCGCAATGAAATATTATCACAGTTGCATATTTTTGTTATTGGTAAAATTAAAATACCTTCTTGTTAACGTAATTCCACAGCAAAGTAGGGTTTGTTTTGAATATGGGATGAAGATCCTTTTCCTCTTGGTTGACGTTTATGCCGAACGATGAGGCCATAGTGTGTAAAGAGGTAAGTCTAGCGCTGGAACGCACAGAGTTGTTTGTATTTCTCTAGAAGGTCAGTTTTTAACACTATTTGTTTCTTAGTGTATTCTTCGAGTTTATGTTGTTCTTCAGGTGAAAGGTTGACACCAGGTAGACTGTTGATTTGTGATTTGGCTTGTTCTATCTGAAGCTTAAAGTCTTTGATCTTTTGAGTGATGTCCTGGCCTTCTTCAATACTGAAAATTTCAAGCAAAGATAATGGTCTATGGTAAATCACTTGCAGCTAAATTGAATGAGCTATGCTTTGCAAATAAATTGGTTTGACTTAGACACAACGCAGTCAACATTATGATGTTCCTAGCCAAATCAACAGCGCATTGAATCAAAAAGCTAGACCTCAATTTAGCCATGTTCCGACAAGCCTTGAGAATATGAAGAAAACTGCAAACTGCCAGACGTTGAATCGGTACAAGAGTACGCTTTAGCAGCATACATAAGTTTACAAGTGATAACCTGTCTAGTCAATGCAAAGATACAACAGGATAACTAAGCTCCGCTGGTCTACTTGTGCGCTCACAAATCAAACCTCATGTCACTACCACCATGACAGAACCAGATAAAGTAAATAAATGGCACTATAAGTAAGCCTATATCACTTCATTTTCAGTACTTTTGGCCATGAACCAAAATGAGATCACTGTGGCTGGTAACTCTTTATTCATTCAGTGGGTAGGCTATATGAATTTCTACACTGCGAGAACATGTAGTCCGCAGAGCCAAGGGTGGTGTATCTTAAGGCTATTTTCAACCAAACTGATTGATGGGAGGGGCTCTTACATTAGAATGTGCGAGCCTTTTTTATAAAAGTTATTGTAATCCCTTTGCTCAAAATCCTTGCCGTATTTATCCTTCAATTACGCAAATAAATACCCGTTTTGTAATATGACTTGTCTTGCTCATCTCAGCAAGGAACAATCAGGGAATGATTTTGGCGGCTTTTTAATTGAGGGATTATATTATTTGGGATAAATTATTTCGAACCATACACAATGCGTACAGGTACATATATGTGTTATGTTTATTTATGGCATTTACTTATTGCTATTAATTAAATGGCTTGCACCACAGGCCTTCTGTAGTTGGTGCATGATCAGTGATCGAGGCCTTTCCACTCCATGAAAAGGCCTCCACCACTGGACTTGCACCAACTACAGAAAGCCTGTGGCTTGCATTACCAGTCCAGTGTCTTGGCAGGCAAGTTCCCTATCATTATGGTGTACATGTATTATAAAAAATCTACAAACAAATACATTAAGACCACAAATCAATAACTCCCCTCGCTGCACACACAGGGTAAAGCTCAGGCAGAAGAAAGACCACAATGCCTGGTCTGTGTACATATATTATATATGTACACAGACCAGGCATTGTTTCATTATGTATGCAATGATGTATGTATACATACTATATATATATATATATATATGTTATATATTATATAACATATATAGTATATATACATACATACATCATTGCATACATACATACTGAAACATCATTTAACACATAGTCAAAGGCATCTGCAGTTACAAGCATGTATAATTTATACAAATTATAAATGCTTGTAACTCCGGATGCCTATGATTTAACCAATGAACTAAACCTTAACATGACCTATACATACGTTACACCAAGGACTAGGAGCTGTTACTCCTTGGTTATACACATAGTGTGAATTGTGACATACTCAACTGTCTCTTCTTTTCTTTCTTCTCATTGGGTAAATACAAAGTATGATATGTTGCTGTTGTTATGTAGGCAATATAGTACTTGTTTTAGCCCCTTTCTCAACACATTGACTTCAAGCAGTTAGAACACCTACCCTTTTAATATGTTGTAAATCTTGGGGAGAAACTGAAGGACTTCTCCATCTGCCATGCTCTCCCTTTTAATTTTGTTTTTTTTCTCTATTTTGTTCATATTAATAACACGTGACTTGCATCGAATTAATGGTAAGTATTTGTTTTTCCCTTTCAGCCAAGTTTTCGAGTACCAGCATACAAGAGCAAATAAATCTCAGTGTTTGTGCTAATACCTGCTTTCTCTCAGCAAGAAGAGTTTGTCTCTACCTACCTACTTGCTCTGCTCTCACCAAGGGAGCCCATAGTAGAGTGCTAATTTTATTATATAAAATCCTGCTCCCTCTTATTGACATGATGCACGTCGGATAGAATTACAAACAATACAGGGCCGTAGTTTAGGAAAAATGATAGGGGGGCACAAAAAACCTTGAGTGTGTGAAGTTAGCCCCTCCTGTGGAGTCTGGTGTAAATCCCTAGCTTCCAACGCGTTTAAATGATATAAATAGCAATTCAAAGTCCCAAATTAGCTGACCCTGACATGGAATATTCATTTATAGCATTTTTAGGCCACTCTATAGAGTATTCTTGGAGAGGCAGATTGTCCTTGCCTTCCCTAGAACTGCAGGCCTGCAGTGTATGAAAGCAACATGCCTCGTCGATGTCTAGACAATCCTTGCTCCAAAATAGACAGTTTTTATTAAATTTATGTTTAGAAAAATGTATAACATCACATAATTTTACAAGATATGTAATACATTTCTTTACAAATGAGACCCTTGATATCCGATCATCATCTTGTGGGAGTTTAAATAAAATGGAAATTGCGCATCAGCAGCTGTCTAACAGATTCTTCTACAAAAATTTAAAGGGTAACTTTGGTTTAATATCGGCCATCACAACGTGGCAAGTTATCTTCCGCCCTCGTAATTGAGCAGCCACATTAGAGTGTTCATTTACACGCTGTGTGGTTTTGACTTTCTTACTAACATAATTATGCTCGTAATCATCTTCACTTATATCCTGTTCATCGCTATCATGATCAGTATATATAGTCATAGCATCAGAGTCAGTGTCTGTATCGCTCTCCTCATGTGTCTCATCTGTAGTACGGCTGTCTTTATTCTTTTTCCTGGCCGACCTGCCCAGGTAAGGTCTATCTGATACAATAGCATAGTCTGATGCTGTGGTATATTCTAAATCTGGGTGTTTCTGTAAAATAATTCGATTTCATACGAGATCTAGCTGGGCACTAAGTCATGATGTAATTTATGCATGTAATAAAAATGCAAAAATCTTATAAAAAGGTTCATTGTTGTTTACTGATGTGATACTGGAAAGGCCCTATCAGATAGTAAGTTTTATAACTTAGTAATATATAATGTATATAGAGTTTGAAGGTGATAAACCAAGAAGCATAGAGCTAGGACGGACGGTGGTCACCAAGTATTGGTTCTACATGATTTAAGTATCTTGGTAGACAAACAAATAAACTAAAAAGATTTCCATTGTCGACAAACATAGCACTTCTAAAATACAAGAAGGAATTGTTTCTAGATTCTTCAAGTGTCAAAAGTAGGCCCATTCTTCTGTCCCATATATGGATTGTTTGTGCACTCGAAACGCTCTGGTGAAGATTCACTTATCACTTAAATATCAATTAACAACAAATAACAGCATTACACACCTGTTTCATGTGCATCTTGAGCCCATGCCCTTGGGTGGCCTCATGTTCACAGCTTGGACATTTATACGTCTTTCTCATGTGGACAAGTCTTACATGATGGTTTAGCTGCTTCTTGACTTTGAACTTCATATCACACAGTGAACAACTACAGAAAGCATAAGCAACTATAAGCATTTGTGTGAAAACAAACAACAAAATGCAAGGTGCCTCATGAATATATGGTCTCCGACTCTTCAAATACTCACTCACGATGAGTGCTCGACAAGTAATCCTTAAGCACATGTCAACTCAATTTCTCACTAGGCTGTTATAGTGGCAAATTTATTAATCCATTAGCATACTGGACATACCTGTGTGGGTTGCCTTGAGTGTGTTTCCAGTTCCCGTGATTGATGAGTTCACTCTGCTGATTGAACGAAGCATCACATTCCTTACATTTGAATTCACGAAGATTAGAGTGAATTGCGAGGTGAGCTTGCATTCCAAGTCTGGTCTGAAAACCAAAGAAGAATTCTTTTTTAGACATCACTTCTTGCTGAGTTTTTGTTTGTTTCTCTATAAGCATAGTCAAGTACTTAGCTAAAAAAGCTCAAAGGCGTCAATGGCAATTTCATATAATCAAACAAGCGTCTTAGTCAGGTCTTTCATCTGCAATATTAGAAAGTTAGAGGGTAACCAGGGTTTCAAACAACTTCCCATTTATTAATAGAAAATTGCACCTTCTGCATAGGGAAAAAGACAAAATCTAATTAGATGATTATTCAGCCAGAATTCTTGTTTCATCCTTCAGGTACTCAAACTCAGCTAAAATAGAATACCACGGAGCAGTTTCCTGTTCCTGTTACTATTTAGCCTATGCTCTATCATCATTACGGCAATGCCTTGGAACCTCCCCTAAACTGAAGTGTTACCCAGCTTAGATTCAGCAACTACTTTGAGTTTTGCATCGCGTAATGCACAAAGCTGATGCTGCCTAACACATTATTCACTACCCATGAATGCGTTGCTGCTAAACCTTGGTTGCCCTTTTATAATGCAATACAACAAATATGTTACCTGGAGCACTTTAGAGCAATGAGGACACTTGTACACCTTCTTTACTCCAGCGTCTGATTGGTTGAGACTCGCATCAGCATCACCTCCTTCCTGTACCTGGTCATGTGATACCTGGTCATGTGATGCCTTGCCTCCTTCCTCATCCCCAGAATGATTATATATGTATTTGTCCAACTCGTCTTCGGGTTTAGGAAGCCTATATGGTTTGTCAGATTTAGTCAGGTAGTCAGCGTGATTGGTGTAGACTAGGCCTGGATGCTGATACAATAATATCATATGACAATTATTCACAATAACCAGGAAATTGCTTTAACATTTGTTATGATGCCATAAGCCTTACCTGTTGAAAATCATAGAACAAGCATACTGATATTTTCCAAAATTCAAGCAATCTGTTGTCAAATCAAGGTCTAACTCCTTGGTCAAATGTATTCTAATATTCCAACTGGGCAAACTTTTATAAAATAATTATGAGTTGTTAGCACTTTGAAGAGAGGTAGGCAACTCTGTAGATTAGGGTACAATAAATTCATTCAATGTTTAGGAGAGTGTTAGGAATTGTCAAATTTTTTTCATGGAGCGTACCTTTTTCATGTGAACCTTGAGTCCGTAACTCTCAGTAGCCTGAAAATCACAGGATGGACATGCATACACTATCCGATCATGTATTACTCTTATATGTCTCTTCAGCTGCTTTTTATGGACAAATCTCTCATCACATTGGTCACAGCTGCAACACATCATCTTCACAGTAACAAAACAACACACCACCAAACAAATCAGAAAAATAGTCTATAACCTACAGGCAATGTGATGTGGACTGCAGCTGAGGCAATTGAGCAAGTCAATCCTTGCGACTTATTGTATATTCTCCATAACATTAACAGTTTATTATCTCCGAATATAATATTGATTTGATTTATACCTCTGAGGTCTTCCATCAGTGTGCACCCACTCCATATGGTTTTTGAGTTCTCCAATAGTGTAGAACGCATTTCCACACTGGCCACAT
This sequence comes from Membranipora membranacea, assembly GCA_914767715.1. NCBI lineage: Eukaryota > Metazoa > Bryozoa > Gymnolaemata > Cheilostomatida > Membraniporidae > Membranipora > Membranipora membranacea. The sequence goes on along the minus strand of OU612065.1, from coordinate 12,028,368 downwards.
ATATGATCTCGTTGGTTTCGATGCCTTTTCATATGAATCTCTTTACCAGACAGAGACTGTAAAAAAATGATATATACTATATTATCACAATACATATTATGCAGACACGGCACCTTTCCATTTCAAAAAAGTATATTTAATCGTAACGTATACTTCTCGATTACCAATTCATAGGCAATGGAGCGCACACATCCAAATTTTTGTGTTGGCAAAGAAAATGAAAACTCTTCCCAGACTGTGTAATTAGGATTAATTTGGACATTATTTGGTATGAATTTTTCTATATTTAGGGAAATCAAAAGCATCTACGTTTTGATTAGAACAGACTAGCCAAACTCAAACCAAGAGTTGGTAATGAAAGCAACAAACAATCATTCATGTGAGAGTACTTACTATAAACTCTGCGTCACAAATGTCACATCTGTATTTCATTCTTTTTGTATGACTATTTCCATAGTGACTCAACATTGTTTTCACACTGCAATCGAAGTAACCGCATTACCAAAATAATATCAGTAAGTGTGCAATTCAACTAGAATCATACAACAAGTTCAGACTAAGTTGGCTTGTCTGCACTGCGGATTGGCCTATGTATTGTGTATAACATGGTCTGCAATCATGATATAACAAGGGCTAGTCACAGGCCAGAACTCACGTTTAAAGAACTTTTTCCATACTTCATATCAGCTTTCAACAAAGTTTAACTTGTTCATTTATATGTACCAATTTTATCGCCTGTTGATATGGATGGAAATAATAAACCTAACTCTCCTACCACAACCAGATCTACATGACCCAGGTGACAGTTCATATATAATCTTCACATTCATTGCCCATGGTGTGAAGAGTGTGCAATTAATATATCATACCTTGGGAAGACTTTTTGACATGTCTCATCTTTGCAGGGAAATGAGGTTGCGTCTGCCCCATAACTTTCAGCGACTTTTAATAGATGGCCTGCACCGAGCATATGCTTTCTATAGGATCGGCGATTGTGGTAAACCTTATCATCACAGGTTTCGCATTTAAAATCTTTCTCCACTGAAAATAACAGCTTCCTTGTATGATTATCAAAAGAAAAGAACTTTCTCAGACTACATTTGTTTTGGCATAAAATTATGTTTGCCCTAAGACAGCCCGGCACAACGCCACATCAAGGACATACACCCAAACCTCCATAATTCCTTTGCATAATTTTCAGTTTGTTAAAGTTGATGAGCTCAATTTCTGGTTTAGGAGAAGCTGCCATGTGGACGAGGGCGTTCTAAAATTTTGACTACAGGGAGAAGATAGTCCTGCTATTATATGGAGCTGTTTGTTTTGGAAATGCTGACGGGCTTAGCATGAAGTAAATCAGTGTTTGCATCGTAGGACAGAATTATCTATTATCAAAGTCATATCCTCCGCAAGGGATGTAAGAGAAAATTAGTATTTACGACCCAATTATAATATTTGAACATCTCTTTTCTAATTAAGCTCAGTATTACCTTCAGAAGGATGCTTCCGCTTTGGCGGGGCTCGAGGTTTGTTGAAGTGGATGCCATCCTTGTAAATGTTAATATCGGGATTCGATCCATTGCTCTTTACTTCCCTACAAGATGAAAAACAAGGAGATAAATGAAATAGTGTTGGGACTGTGAATTGATGATGGCTTTGGTTTTTTCACATACCATATCAACATGCAACTAAATTAGAAAGACAATGTCCATCCTCTAATAAACATATGAGATAGCTCATTGACACACAAGAAAATCCAGCTCTCAATTAGTTTCATATTTAGTAAAACTGCAAGGTGACATAACATATATGATATATGACAATGTGAAATAATATTGTGATTTAATATCATACCGGACAACATCTGGCTCGTTGGTGCAGCTCTCACATAGTAGTCTTGTCACATCATCTAGTTTATATAAATGAGGGTCACAGTCACAAGAACACCAGTCGCAATACTGAAAAATACGTTAGATCTTCAGTACTGAAAACCCTTGTGGGTATGTAGAGTATACAATATCAATCAGTTGTAACACAGTTAGTAACTGCATCCTTTTAGATTGAAACTGTACCATACTTTTTTAAATTCTTAAGCCAGTAGCTGACAAACGTTTAATATAATGTTGCTGTACTGTTTGTTTCTACTACATTGTTGGGTGAGAGTGGAGTGAGTTTGTAAGTCTAAGAGAAAACCCCGAGTATAAAAAGCCACTGAATCTAAAACATTACTGGTAATTAAAACGCTGTACTTTTGAAATGAATAGTTCTAGTGGCCTGAACAATAAAACAGGTATTTGGTAGAAAAGAGAACCAATTTGTATCATTTTTCTTCATTAGTATGTACTCCAAAGAATACCATTTTTCTATTTTAATAAAAACAGAAATATAAAATTCAAATCCATGATCAAACGGTTCAAAACAGTCTGCACCAGGACTTTTTCTGGAGATACTGTTTTGACATACTGTGTGAATGCTGTCTTACAAAGCGTATTAGCTGCAGAGCTACGGTACTCACCACAATATTTTCGTGATCATCAAAGAGGTGTTGAGCACATTGAGCTACTGAGTCATAGAGTTTATCATCTTTACATATGTTACACTTTATTGTGATGATCGAGGTTTTGAGGTGAGTGTTCATATGCCGCTGTCAATACAAAATGTCATTGAATTCCATATCTGGAATAGCATCATTAGCTTTCTTTTGCCAAACAATGGGCTTGCAAAAATAGCCAGTCCCTAGTAACATTCTGGAAAAGCCCAAATCATCGACGTTGAAGGCATTTTAATACTGTCTGCAGTTTTGTAAAGAAGTTGATTTCCCAGGCTATATAATTCATGCTAGTAGGGACAGCCAATCAGATCAATTTCAGATGAGCCCCTGTGTTAAGTGTTCTAACTGCATGATGTTATGATACTATTTCCATTCTAAGAAAAGAATTTAATTCTGTGCAAAATGTGTAACTAAGAATGGAGCCACAACATGTAGCTGAAAAAGGACAATTTAGTGATGTGGTCAGTGCGAGACAACTCAAATATTATTTAATTACATGACAGATTAGTGATTTTTGCATGCTAAGTTATTGCAACCATTTAGAATTGAATCAAGATTATAAGAGAGTTTAGTTTGTGTTGCGGTTAAATGCCAACACCAATAATGAGCCAACAAAACTTACTCTTAAAACGTTTGGTCTCTTAAACCATTTGTTGCAGATATGACAAACATTCTTTTTAGAGCAGTGATGAAGGTTTGCTAGCTCAGCATTACCAAACTCTGCCTTACAGTACCTACAGCAACACTGGGATTCTAGGAATAGAAAGAAAAATCAGAGACAACTTGTAAATTGGTCACAAAGTCCTACTCTCACAAAATGCGGCTGATGATGTGGAAAGAAATATGATCAAAAAGCGGTAGAACTGCTGGGAGGTGTATATTTGACTAGCATTCCTTGTCACGGCTCAAACCTCATTTGATTTTCACACACTGCGGAAGCAAAACTAACCTTGTGGATGCTTGTGTCTAAGATGTACTTTATATCTATGTATATCATCTGATAACAGTCTGCAGTAAACACAGGCCCACACAGCATTCTCTGGCCATTTCTTTACACCAGAGTGGATACTACGAAAGCGAGGTGTTGGGTTACTATGAACTGCATCCGGTGCTAAATATCTCTCCAGCCTCAGAGAAGTGTCTTTGTGAGCTGCACTTTTTGGAGACTTGGCTGTTTTGTTGGGCTTTGACATTGATTTCTTTTTATTAATTGTAAATAATGAAGGTATATTGTTCTCAGATTTGTTGTCTTCGTTGACAATATCAGCCAGGGCCTTTTCCAGCATATCTATTGGCCGCCAAGATGGATCCTTTCAAAAGAAATCAATGACAGGTCAGCATCCGCCTAACAGCACCATACCTCCCATTACCCAGCCTGATATTTTGAATTATATGAATTGATGAAGAATGCAGCAATACGGAAGCAAGACACACAGGATCTGAGCTTTGAAGGGTACACATTTTAATTTGAAACTTAGTTTCACCTAAACCATCTGCCTCAGTACCTACCTCGACAACATGCTCTTCAGTATGCTCATAGTTTTGCATAGCCGAGTCTTCAGCATCACCGTATCCTGCATCATCATCCCCATCTTCAGAAGATAACTCCTCAACCTGCTGCTCAGGCTTTACAAGCTGTGGGGCTCTCTTCCCTCCTCTATTAAGAGGCCTAATTTCCATAGATTGTTTCTTGCCATGTTCCAGTTTTGGTATTCTACGATGGAAAAACTCATTTTAATCAGAAACAATCTTCAGAGGCAGTATAAAATCCTTCATATTTATATTGAATCGATATTGTATAGTGAAGCTATATCTTGAACAATAGATTGGTCACCAATCATAGTTTAAGGAGTAAGAAATTCAACTTCAACTTCAATTAGTGCTCATTTTCATTCAAAGATTGTCATTCATTGTATGGTGTAAAAGTTTGTTTGATATACTCTCAAACTGCACCTGATAACAGAAGATGTTGAGGTGTCAGCAGTCAAGGTGCCAGTCTTCTTCATCTCTTTAGCTTCCTTCTTTGTTACTGATATGACCTTGGATGAGTCTAGCTTGCCCAACGTTGACTCTTCTATTGTGACTATCAGATTGTTGATCACTTTGGTCGGCTCATCATACTGGACTGCCGATGTCATAGAGTCGGCTCTAGTTAGATAACTCTGTATAGCTTGCAGCATGGTAAGGATCTGCATTCTATCAGCTGCATTTAATTTACCAAGAGTAAGCCGTACAACACCAGCCTATGAAATGAAGAATTAAGTTTTTGAAGGATTAAGTTTTTGTATGAATTGTTAAATCAAGAAGTGTGTACAAGCAACAAGTCTCGAGTAGCCAAATACATATATTCCTAAATATATCATAGGCACATAGAGTATATTGTTGCCTATCACTTCACAAGCTTTATTAGAAACAATTTGAACAGGAGTGTGCTCAGAACCATGTAATTTCTCATAAACAAAAACATTTTACCGATTGTAACAATGACATAGCCTACTCTTTTAGGCCTAAGATTAGCCTTGATAACTTGATCTCCTCACATCAAAAATAAAAGAAGGAAATTACTCTGATATCGGATTATAGAAAGAATCATGATTGCAACCAGAATTTGACTCAAAATTGATGAAAGATAGGTGGAAGGATAGAGTGTGCCTGCCATGTGACTTACTTCATATTATATATATATAAACTGAACTTACCATGTCATGAAACGCCCGGAAGAAGAGCATGTTGATTTTACCTGTAGCACGTCGATTACTGCACTGTGATTATACCAGCTGTAAAAAGAAGTGGTTTGTTAGCCCATCCTGACAAGCATAGCCTATAGAGTAAATTCAACAGTTCACATTACCTAACAAGTTCATAATCAAAGCAGGCCCTTAAATTTTCCAGTCTGCAACAGGAGTCTAAAACAAGACTGACAGCTTGAGACTCGCATAGGTGGGGATTGAGCTAGACAAATGTCTGGCACTAATTGTGAGAGGACATGCATATTTGGGTATAGCTTGTCTGTGTCTGATGATCGTGGACTTAATTAATGACTGTGGCAAAATACAGTTTTTGCGCATTCAACAAAATCAGACATTGGTGTGCCAATCCAATAATAGGGGAGAACAATGGGTGTGCCCAGGACCAGTGGTGTTGGGGGAGCCCCAACGACGCTGGGGTAAGAGTTTTTGGTGTTGGAGTACGCTCAACGCTCCATCATCAGCGTTGGGATGTGCTAAACTGCACTGAATGTCCATTCTGATACATTTTTCATCTCTTTTATTTGGGAGTTGTCAAGGACTGTTACAAGGGACGTTTCATTCAAGTCTCCTTTTCCAAAGATTTTAGACCAAAAACCTTTTAGTCTGAACATACTTCCTGAAATTATTACTACCCACCCACAAGATTGATCTGTTGTGTGTTCATCTGGATTTCGGCCAGGTCTGTCAAAGGTCATAGCCTAAAATTCACATATGTACAGTTTTCTGATGGGGCGAGTGCACATAAGACTCTATTCTATGGAAATAATCCTATATTCTTGCTAAAGCAAAATCTCGGCTCAGTGGTTTTCCCATGAGTGTCCATGCTTTTCCTATTTGTTCACTGGAATAACATAAATCTATTCTGAATTTCAATTCTCTAAGACTAAGAGGTAAGTTAATTCTAATATATTCCACAGTGGATGTACTCCTGACCAATAGATTAAGCTTGTTTGGTGGTTGGATAGAGGAAACAGTTAGAGCTTCAGTCTCATTATTCTCTCTCTCTCACCATTCACCCACACTGTGACCTATTCAATTCAGGTTAATAGACTGGACCCACTCATTTTCCACCATCATCATCAAATTTGTGTTCTAACTGGTTGTCTCTGTGAATGATGTTATTGGAAATTTGCAGGCACACTATGCCTAGCAGGTGTTTGTAATGAACGAATAAAGAAGAGTTGGTTATTCAAAGGACATGTTCATTTTAAGTAGGTTATCCTAGTGGGAAGGGACTGGAAATTCCAGCAGGGCAAATTTTAACGACTTCAACCTACCATAGCAAAGCAGACAAAGCAAGATTGTAAGGGGATTTCCACATGAATAAATGATTACATTATCTCACTGTGAGATGGATAGATTTGCTCCATTTTGCTCCCTTATGTGAACAATTTTCCAGCGCTGAGCCGCCCCTCTCGCACCCACCCCGGCGTCTGGCCGTTGGCCTGACAGGGTTGGGGTAACAAATATATCCTCTCAACACCACTGCCCAGGACTCTTTGATTGGTGTGCCATAATAATTGTTGTCTTATAATAAAGGCAAGTTGTTATCCAGAGTGTTGGCTCTGATTGGCTGGGTGGAGCGATATCAGAGCCGACACATTGGCTACCAATCCAATGACTCTGAGTATTCATTGATTGATTGATATAAGGAATAACAGCTGTTACTCCTTGGATAAAGCAATGAACTCCCTGTTCATCTGATAAAGTAAGGTTGGGCATGTCCCAGTGGCCCACTATGACTGCAAGGAGATAGTGAGCCCAATTGTATGCCGTGTTGTTTCGTTCAGTATGCTATGAATAAACTGTTTCCTAATTAATACAGAAGAATGAGAAATAAATCAAAAGTCTCCATCCATAGTCCATACTCAAGCTGCAGTGCACAGGCTTTCTGTAATTGGTACAAGAACAGTTGTTGAGTGCCCAAGTGGGATTTGACTACTGGGGCACTCGACCACTGGACTTGTACCAACTACATAAGGCCTGTGCTGCAGTAATTAACCTTTTGTGCAGAGGAGAGTAGAAATTGAAATTTTGTCTGTTTTTTTCCAAGAAATGGTGCAATTGGGCTCGCTAAAACATGTTTTGAGAAGTAAAACCAATTTAGAGTTATCCCCAGCTGGAGCAATCCAGTTGAGAATTCAATGTGTTGAAGGGACAACTCCAAAATTTTAACTTGAGTTGAAGTTAGGTATTTCCTTAGTCTGAGCCCCCCAGAAACTTGCCCCCCCTCAGGTTTGCGTTTGAGCTGGGATAATTTTCTACTTGAGTTTTCTAAAACTGCCTGGTTCCACCAGCAAGTCTCATAAAGTCTGCTTCACCTTTCAAAAACAACTTGATCTCACAGTTACAGGCTGCGCAACAGCGACACACGACTAGTTGCATTGCATCAATGAACTAAACGTGAGGTTTAGTTCATTGGTTGCATCGTAATATGATTGTGAATTACGAGGCTAATAGGGAATACACACTGAAGGCTCAAAGGGCTAGGATGCCTCTTGTTGATTAACCAGAACTGAGATCTAGATTATTCAATATCAGGAGCGGCTCTATTTATTAAAGGCTCAGCATTTGAAAAAAATAAATTGACAGAAGCTAAGACACTTCTATGTCTCAAGACGGAGTGCTCTGCCGTTAAGAGTAAGGACTTGTGATCTTATGATTCTGTTTCAATTCAAGGCGTCAGGTGTCGTTTCTGATTTGGCACTGGCAAGCCATTCATCCTAGAAAGGGCTGTTCGGATCAGGACCATAAATACAGGATGTCTAGTGTGCTTGCACCAAGGAGTTAGCTCTAACTCCTTGCTTGCACGCAGTTTAAAAAAGGATATCCACCCCACACAATTAAAACCTAGTGTATAGAGAGAAAAAAGAAGTAATCCCTCCCTTGTCATATCTACAGCCTTGACTTGTCGGAAACTAGAGTCTTAGACTGATCAAAATAACTCAACCAACATCATCATAAGTTATCGAATATTCTTGTAAAGCATCTGTCGTTATAAACTGAATCATACAAACCTAGAGAATACCCACAGAACATGGTATTTTATATACCGACAGACTGTTTTAAGGCTTTTGCAATTGGTCCATTCGCACTAAATGTTGAAAATGTGTTTGAAATGATCCCCTCAAATTCAAGGCTTGATTCGTAGGAGAAGCCATCAAATACGTAATTGGGATGGTAATTCCCTCTTTTTTGCCCTTTACATATTCAGATTATTCTTCAGTTATTTAGTTGATATAGATATCCCTGAATTGAAGTGGTGTTGATCGCAAAAAATTTATTTATTTTAATGGCATTGAGTTTCCATCATGTGAGGATAAAATTCAATTATTTATTGCTCAAAAGTATATTTTATGAATGCTCAAAATAGATTGAGGCTAACTAGGTATACCATCACCTTCCTTATTGAAACATGCTTATCAAATGAGTTTTTGATCGATATATTCAAAATTATAGAAAGTTTTCTGAGCTCTTATTTATGCTTCAATTCGGAGTTCTCTTAAATCAGAGCTCAGAAAACTGTCTATTACAGGGGTGCCCAACCTATGGCTCATGAGCCACCTCGGCTCATTTTGGCTTTTTGGGTGGCTCATTTTGATATTTGCAATTTTCACGCGCTTTTTGGCGCGAATTTCATGCGTTCAATTCATGCATGTACAATGTACATTAAATGTATGTATAGTGTATACAAGTTCATTGTACTGGGTGCCAGCATTGTAATATGTGTGTAGAGTTGTCTTCTTGCAGACTTGCCAACCTAAATTTTGCAAAATGCTTACAAAAATTTGCAAAATGCTTAAAATGCTTACAAAACTCCAGGGCGCCTTATATGACCAGAAATTGCCTCAAAAATTTTTTCGCGCTACGCGCATAATCTCACACAATGACTTTGCTTTGGAATTTTTGCCAACACTTATACATGAGTGAGTGAATATGATACATATATATCACTGACTGTTTCCATGTTGTCTACACGCGACGTGGTCAGCTCATTTGGTTTAATTGATTTTTGAAATGGCTCATGTGAGAGAAAAGGTTGGGCACCCCTGGTCTATTATATTATGAAAAGATCACTTCCTGTATAATGTCTTCGTGAAGTTGTTATCATATCGCATATCCCAACACTGGGAGTAAATATAATTTTTACAATTTTTTATATTCGTTATTTTAGTACATTTCTGGCACTTTGATACATTGAGCTATGAACTAAACCTTTAGTCAATTGCTTCGAGGACTAGCCTGTCTTGACATGGTTTGTCAAGAATGTCAAGACAGTCAATGCCAGGGCATAGTTGAAATTTCACTTGTTGAGGTGACTGGCAGTTGATGAGTATTCCTGTTGCTCCTCCCAAAAACATTCTTCAAGTTTTGGTTTAGTTTGGCAAGTAGACTATAATATACATGTAGTTGATTTGATAATTATCATGGCTGATTGTATTTTCAATTTTGTATACAATCGTTGCCAGACAAAATTTTAAGGAAAGAAATGTGAAGAGAAAACCAAGTGTTATTAAGCTCTTTTGTCAGCAAAATTTCATTAAGTTTGAATTGAAAGCTGATTGAATATAATTATCATTATCAAGTCAACAGCGTCAGCACATGAGAAGAGATTTTAAAATTGCTGTTCTATGACCAATTGGCGTATATGATGCACGGTTTCGATGCTCTCAGGTGCCCTGGCAGTTGCTGTACTTAGGAGACTTTTGACTCCGTCGATTAATTGAACTCACAAGGTAATACCTACAGAATGTTTTAAAAATTTTAACTCATAAACCTGATTCGCCAAGTTGGTTCCAATACATATATATAAAGGATCATCAGTTCTAAGAAAATTGTGATAGAATATAAAGGTTCAATTACATCAGCCATTGGATTGAGGGTAGATGACCTAAGCATGTTTACTGCTTGTTCTTATTTATTCAAGTATTATTCCAAAGACACTAACAGCATCACAAAAGCATTCTTCTTCCGGTCTGGGAGATTTGGATACTTTAGTACACAATCACTGTACATACACCTGAAGCACTCTATCGATTACATAGTGAAATGTAACAAAGGAACTTCATTAAACAGGTAATACAAGCCATTAGTTACCACAGAGAAGTTTCCTGTATTGGTAAAATGTTGTATGTCATATTTCTGTCAGCCGTCATTAAGAAACCACAGGTGAAATTCGCTGATATGTGTGTGAAACCGACTGATAGTGCAGTTGTTGCACATGCACATTATTGGTCATCTGAGGAGAGAGATTAAGCTTTTGTAAAATACAGATTAAACATCATGAGATATCTCCAAATCGTATCGCCATAATAGCAGCATTAGTGTGCCGCCAAGAGGTATGTAAGGGACAATTCTTAATTTTTCTGATTCAGGCTTTGACTACCAAGATTTCTTTTCGAGTGCAGTTGGCTGTAAATCAAGAGAGACGATTCATAATAATGATAACTTTTCATATTTTGTAGAATTTGTAGTCATCAGGGAATGGAATCGCCGATGACATTTATCCCAGGAGGTGGTACTAAGTCACCAGAGTATAAAACCACATCAAAAGAAACAGTCAAGCTAAAATCTTTTCTCCCAAAAGTTCTCCTACATGATAATATTGGATTACAACTTGACCTACAGAAAAAATATCGCTACCTAAAAAAGGAAGAGAAGCGATCTGTTGGGTTCTGGAGCCACAGCCAAAAGATTTTCATAGCTCGACAATGCTTAAAAGAGACACAGCAGGGAATGACTTTATTTCCATTCCTCCGTAACCCTGAGATCTCGGACCAAATAAACATACTAGACAAGAAGCAGCCATATCCTATAAATCACTTTAACACTTTCGGAGCATCTCTACCAAAGATTACGCAGAAAGGATGTATGCATTCGAAGCATGCCTCAAAAGAATCACTGAATAGTAACTGCTCGCTCAAATTTCCACCACTAGAGGATCCGAGGTTTCTCAAGCTTCAGCAGACTTTGATAAATCCTGAACCGGAGAGAGTAGATCCCAGTAACACAGAACACTTGGGAGATAGTGAGCTAACAGAATGAAATACCAGCTTGTAACCAACAGCCAGCAAGATCGCCCATTGTATGTTACTAATCGCTGAACCTGTTACAATATTGAGTAGAAAACCTGTTGCCAGATGTACTGGTTGAGAGCTTTTCATTACTCATGACCCTAATTCCCGACTTCTTTGCATGAACACTCAACAACAAAAAAGGATATTTTGGCAACTATGACATATTCAGTAGTCCTGGGAGTTTTTCATCTGAATGCATGCTCTTGAATGGGGTTAAGGCTGGCCTGCATCCCACCATCCAATATCCACAATCACCATATTACACTTCCTGGCATAGCATTTTGATATTTAGATATCTATTAATGTATTTGCTATTTAAATATAGACTTTATTCAAGTCACTAATACCATTGTGGTAGTTCAGAACAAAGGTACAATGCACAATATGGTATCAGAATAATATAAAATAAAAGCAAATGCCGAAACTAGTCCTTTTCATGCAGAAATATCGACTTTCCTGTCTTTCCTGCTAGATGGATAATTTTTTTGATACAACAAAACTTGCTATTTCTCCAATTCATAGGTATCTGTGTGGGACATCAGCGCATCTCGAGAATCATTCAGTTCTGTGCTGGTTTGTTGTTCCAGACATTTTTTCACATTATTGTTCCAATCACCTTCCTCTAAAGCTCACATAAATGTTTCACACAATGCACAATTATAGATGCTGAAGCTCTTTCGTTATGTTATTAAAAAAATTTCATAATCTAAGCGGTCATTTTGGTTGCTGACTCGTCACTTGTGTTCGTATTATCAGTTGTTTGCTTTACTTCAGTAGTTACAGTAGAGCTAGGCTTAGCTTGTCTTGCTAGTGAACTGCTGGGCAGAGGATGGTTTTCCTTACCAACCTTACACAGGCCACAGTGCTGTACAATCCATGGATGGAATTTTATGGAAGAAACTTCAAATCTCCTGGTTGGATCTCTCTGTAGTAACTACAACAACATATGAGACATAAAGAGTCACATTTGATCGATAGGTGGTGTGAAATATCCTAATGGTGACCGTGCAAAGAATTAGTATGAAGTGGTAAAACCTAAGATTCAATGTTGGGTCAGAATATCTTATATGCATATATGAGTGATCAAGTATGTGATTGTTAGCTGTTTTTAGGTGTCGATTAAAGGATCAGCAATCACCGAGAGACACTCACCTTTTCCAGCAGGTCACGAGCACCTTCAGATAAATAATCTGGATACTCGGGTTTGGCTGTCACTATTTTCTTGTATGTTTCTTGTTGCGATTCTGTCCAGAACGGAGGTTTACCTAAACACACCATAATATCATCATAGCTGCACAGGAATCAAAAATACACAGCAAAGCCTTTCTTAGTTAAACTTACATGCAAAACTATAACAATAGCAAACTACAATAACATCATCCTCTGATATGGTATATATACCTCAGTGGTATCATTATAACATGACTACTTACCAGTCAAGAACTCATATAGAAGTATACCCAGGCACCAAACATCAACAGATGAGTCATGCATAGACCCTTTCACCATCTCAGGAGGTAGGTAATCTAGTGTACCACATAATGTCTCCCGCCTACAAACAAATTTCTTACTAGAGCATGTTTTTTAATCGCCTCGGGATAATATGAAAGTTCTCTTCTCCATAATATTGCTGGTATTCTTTAGAATGAAAATTGCGGTTTTTTTCTCTTTTGACAGGTCGTTACCCAAGTAAGATTGTTTCAAGGGATTGATAGCATATCACTACCAACAAGTCCAGCAATATTTTCTAACCAAATGCTGACAGGAATCGCAGGGAAAATAAGCAATTATTGATGAAAGCGTTAGTTGTTAAAATGATAACCCCTTACCTTGAAGATGGTGCATGTACACACCACCCGAAATCAGCCAACTTAAGATCACCATTAGTACCAATAACTATATTCTCAGGCTTCAGGTCTCGATGTATGACCTTCTTAGAGTGAAGATGCTCCAGGGCTGATGCTATCTGTTTCACATACTGTAGAAAATAGGATACATATTGGAATCATGGGTTGGCCTTATTGCAAAGATTTTCTTGTGGTTATATTCTAGCAGCTGTGAAAGAAATAAGATATCCTATCATCTTAGCATTGTCACTCTGATAACTAACCTTTTTCTATTTCAAAGTACATTAATGCACCAAATAAGATTTTCAGACACCGATGTGACAGGAAATATTACAGGATAACCATGCTGGACTTTATCAGTAAACTTATCACTTCGTCTATCAAGTACATGTCACTCACCTTGGCACATGTGGGCTCTTCAAATTTCTCTAATTTTTGTAGTTTCTTGTAAAGTTCACCACCACATGCATACTCTAATACCAGATACACTCTTTCATTGTCATAGAAGTATCCAAATAATCGCAGGATATTTGTATGTCTAGAAAATAAAATGGCAGTGAGGACAACATAAAATAAGTTTTATCTTATCCCTCACATAGACGATTGAAATAATTTTAATTGCAGTGGTTCTAAATCATGTGGCAATTCACTTGTGACACATACATACTATCAGCTGATTGTAACAAGTTGAGGCATCAATCCTGATCCTATTATGAATTTTTCTACTCTAGACTTAAATGAAATACTCACTTTAGATGAGACTGTATTTCAATTTCCCTCCTGAGCTGCGCAACACAACCGAGATCCTCTAATGTTTTCTTTCTCATTACCTAAAAACACAAGGCAATAATATTATGCGGTCATGCAGGAAAAAGACATACTAATTTGAGCTTGTTCAACAGGGCCCAACAACTTTTCCAACTTCTAAATCTGTTTGATCTTTACGAGACAATCCAAGTAGGCCTATGTACAAACCGACTAACTCCTTATATACACTAACAACACAAGGCAACAGCAGGTACTGAGTGTGTGATCATAGATATGGTTGCTCATAACCTCACCTTCAAGGCACAGACATAATGTGTTCTCTTTTCTCTAGCCAAGTAGACACTTCCAGTTCGGCCCTCTCCAAGCATCCGCCCAATCTCAAAATCATCAAGCTTCCATCGCTTTCTTGTGGATTTTTGTGGCTCTCTCTCAAACTCTTTTGCTTTGTTTTCATCATTTTCAGACTTGACTTTGAATGTGGTGGATGTATCTTTAGATGTAACTGGTGCTTTCTCCTGTCCTCCAGAAGCCATCTTGTTCAACGGCAACAGTTTATCTCTTTATTCTGTTGAATGTCTATGATATTTTTCTTTTCTTGTGCTACTTTCTAGGAATAAACAGATGGTTACCAAGTTGTATTTATCGTATTTTACACTTGAAATAAAATTGTCGGGAGGGGAGGCCTTGACTTGGACTAGTAACATCTTATGCAACAAAGGGGAACAACCTTGCAACAAAGAACACATTTCAAGCAAACATATGATCATATATGATACGCGGTACATAGCCCGTTGGTAGTACGTAGCTCGTAGCCAGAGATAATGCCCAATATATTGTTATGTTACACCGCCAAATCATTTCTAAAGACTTAAAGTGAGATAGGAGATTTAGGACTAGGCCTACCTTTATTTTTCATAAGCTGTTTGCAGGGTACATTAATAAGTAGTAAGTAGGTCCTTGGTATGCTGTAACCTGTGTCTGTAGGATCTCCGAGTCACAGGACAGGTACATAAACTTCTCCTCCAGTCCTTTCCTTGGCTGTTCTAGCACTACTAGTAAGAAACGGAGTGTGACCAGTCAGTGACTGAGACACTGTGAGTGAGTGTCAGTCAGTGTGAGTAATCAGTTCAATAACTCTTTCTAGCTTGGTGGTCAGTCAATCTCACTTTTGTTCTGATTAAAATAGGCTTACTGAATGTAGTATGGCAGTACCAGTGAGTGCGTTTGCTCAATATAAGGTGTGGCTATACAGGGCAATAGCGTCTGATGTTACACACATCAAGGCATTGAAACAAGAAATATTTTCTAGATTGGCAAGAAAAGTGAAAACAAGTTTCTAGATTCTGATTATAGTGTTTTGAATCTTGTCCACTACTAAAGTAAGAAGCGATCTGATTGGTCAATGTTCACACCAAACCCAATTTCAGTTGGATTTCTCAAGGTTTTCGGCTATAACTTTAACCCCTGAAAATCAATGGTTATTGTCCTCTCCTGTAAAAAGAGAATACAACTAATGTTTGACAATCACTAAAATACTGAGTAGTGTCCACATCAGCTGTGGCAACCTGCGGCCTTTTTGCCAGTGCGGCTTAATTGGTAATATGTTGCGGCCTAATTGTGGCCTTTTGCCTATAAAAGTTTTTACGCATTAATTTTATTTCCCATTTTGTTGTGTGGATACCAAGTTTACATAGCGCTCTGATAGCACAATATTCATTTCAATATGGTGGCCATTCTGTACTATGCATGTAGCTTCGCTTCCCAAGCTATTCTACTCAAAAATATCATGACTAGGCTGTTGCAAACTACTTTTCAAGTGCTTTATTTTCAAATTAAACCAGAACAGTGGCCTCTGGATGTTGAAATCACAAAGTTGTATAATACTATATTAATTATTATTTTGCAAAACTGTCGTTTTGAACAAGTAAGGCAAAATTGTATCAACATGTTACAAGAGTGTTGCTGCATTTTTGCTGAAATTTTCCTACCTCTTATTTCACAAAAATTTCTCCTTGCGGGGAGGGCGCTTCAGCACCCCTCCCGCACCCACCCTGCCCTATGCCATACACGTGATACACAGGGGAATAATCATGTATACACAACCAAATCAAATCATGAGAAATATGACACCACAATACATCAGAAGATTCGATAAACCAGTAATTTTGTTAAGATGATATTTCTACCAAAATAATATTATTACAGTTTATAGTTTATAATTTATACAAAAGAATTGCCAAAATTGTTACACCTGTTCCAAATTCAAGCTTGAAAGATATGTTGCGGCCTTTTGAGTTGAGACTTCGTAAAATGTGGCCTTTTTCATAGAAAGGTTGCCCACCCATGGTCTACATCATGCATGGCCAACCTTTTCTTGGATTTGGCCACTTTTTTTTGGCTTCATACCATTTGGCCGAACCAAGTTGACGAAGAAAATGAAGTCATAATCATGTTAAGTAAGCATGGCTGTAATCATGGATTTTGAACTGGTAGGACCAGGTGGGGAGGGTGCGGGAGGGGCGTTGCATGGGGGTATGGGGGCCGGGGGGCCTCCCACAAAATTTTTTCAAAACTCAAGGCAGTTTTAAGGCATTTTAGCCCTTGTTGAAACAAAAATTGACAAGAAATAGGCCCAAGGATTTTAGTGTAACAAAAAGGGACATATATACTTTTATTGTCATTCTACATCATCTTTAGGAATGTTTTTCATGCAGTGACAGAACAAAAAAGAAAAAACTTAAGCGGAGAGAAAAAGAAAAAAATACTCAAGTAATAAGAATTAATAGGATATAAAGTGCTTTGATAGTTGCTGTTTAAAATGAGTAAGTTTGGTTGCTGAGCGTATCTGAATTGGTAAAGAGTTAAAAGTTGTTGTTAAAAGACATTGAAAGAGTTAAAAGAGTGTTAAAAGAGTTAAAAGACATCATCCGTACTGTGATTGATACTCAGAAAAAATTGGTGAACATATTACTGAAAGAGGTTGAACAGTAAAATATGTCAAAGTTTAAAATGGTGGTTGCAAAGTATATAAGGGAGTCGTAGGAGGTAGGTACCAGCTCTTGAATTACCTGCTCAACAGTCAGTATAATATGTGATATTGTTATATTGTCCATGAATTGATCTAATAATCGTAATAATTGTTTTTGTATGAGCAGTTTTTCATCAAAATTCTGATACTATCGACCATCACAGAAAAGGCTTTTGGGATGAGATGCCACAAACTTGCCAACATTGAACTTTGACATGCTCTATCCTCTCTGCAACCAAATTAGAACATGCAATGTTCCAAGACTTTTTGTTCAAGTTTGGCCCACAGTTATGTTTTGAGGAGAGCCATGGCACAGAAGGATAGCGCACATTATCCAGTCTTAGATGTATTAATGAACTAAAACCCTCATGACAAGCAGAAACTTGCCATTATAAAACAACTACATCAGTGCTATTGCTTCGCAAATCCCTATGTATAACACAAGGAGCAACTGATATTGACAAACATAATTATAGTTGATGTGTATACATAACTCTTATGGCAATTTTATAGGGGTCATTTCAAAATTGACCTCCTGAATTAGTGGTAGGGCCATGGCCCCCTGGCCCTACCTATGAATACACCACTGTAAGTAAGATAAGGTAAGTAGGAATTCCCATCTAGTGCATGAGAGCATTAATTGGACAATTTTCAATGTGTGATAACTAGACTTTCAGATATGACAGAATACTGAAGACCATGTACACCTTGTGGCATTTCCTTCATACCTTTTTATTTTTGAACAAGATATGAAAATGTGTCTCAACTTTTTTCTGTGGTAAGGGTGCATTTGGCCGAACAAAATGACCAATTTGGCCGAGGTTGAGCATGGCTGGTCTACATGACATGCAATTTTACCATTATATATATTTTTATCCTGAGGTGGAGTGAAGGGTAGATATACTCCACGATACACTTGCATATTGATGGCCATTGAAAGCCTTCTGAGATGTTACGTCTGTGTTACAGTGAATTTCTCATGGAATTATGATGGACGGAGGTGATTTTTTAGGCAAAACCATGAGCAGTCGCTTTCTCCAGATTGTATTTTCAACCAAACATAATAAAAATGATATAAATACAGTGAGAAAAGGTATTGGTAACCCTGGCATTACGATACTGATTTCTCACTCTTGAGATATTCAACTACAATTCTACCAATAGCTTATGGGAAAAAGCACGTCTACTCGTAGTCAAGGGTATAAAAAGGACTGTGTCTGTCAACTAATAATATGAACTATCGTCAAAACCCATCAGACATTAGCTACATTGGTTAAAGTGGTAACAATCGATGGAAATAATTTATTCTTGTTTCTGTCAATGTCGAATGAATAGGAAAAAAGGAATGCTATAGACCATTGTAGATGATTGATGGCTTCAGAGGATTGTTATTTTCAGGTTATCTGTAATAATGGTTATTTTCAGGTCATGATTCACATACTCAATAGAGCAGAACCATTGCGCTCGACCATGAACTTAATCCACCTCAGATATTAATGATTGCTCATAGCATCACTCCAGTTTCAGTATCAGACAGATAAACAGCCTAAAAATTCAGCCATATTCCCTAAGGGCTAATAAAGAATTACGGCTTGCTGACAGGAGGGCGTCATAAAAGAACTTCAGTGAGAACAGAATAACCAAGGTAACAACATTTAATATATCCAGTGTTTATACTCAGAGTATCTTGATGACTTTATGATCATGAGGTCAATGAGATACTTATTTGACACTGATTAGTTCATTAAGGGGCAACCATTCTGGGTGACAGACTCAATTCTGACTTAGCATTTAAATTTTCACACATTTCCATTACTTGCTGCCCTAGGCTTGATGCGAGAATTGAACTTTACATGAGGAATTTAGCTTGACGGAGGGGGAACATTTGGAAAAAGATTACTTGGGTCGGAACTTGTTTCTAATGATAATTATCAGAGAGTGTGGAAAAAGTCAATTATAGACTGAGCCAGGGGGGTCTTTCAATTAGAAACAGCCAAAATCGCAATCTTATCGCTCACTCAGTGAGTAAGCGATACCTGCTAGGGTCTCGCTTTCAGATCGCTCAGTCACTTGATGAAACTATATACATTCTGAGTGAGCGATTTTCTCTAATTGAAACACCAAGTTAGTGATAATTTTGAGCGATGTGATAGTGATAACTTGCTTTAGTAAAGGATCACTCTTTCTGATTGAAAGACGCCCCTGGCTGAAAATAAATCAAGTCTAATCAGAGAATGCTATTGCTGAATAACAAAGCTGAGTACCTGTGATGGTCTGTGATCTGGTTACATAGATCTATTTTATTTTGTAGTGCGAGATGGCAAGGTGTCTACCACTAGTGAAGATTCTTCTTTTAATCTTTACAACGATATTCCTGGTGAGTTGAAGGCACAATAATTGTTGTTCTTTCTTCAGGCACCAGTTTTCCAGATTGTTGAAAATCACAATCAGAGATTTTTACGACTGTAAAGTGTTCTTGAATCTGTTGTGTAACTTTAATACTCGCTATCAAAATAACATTACTAGCACAGTTGATCAGAATTTAATTAAGATTTCTCTCTCAGGTATTTGGTATCGCAGTTCTAATTGTCGGAATCTGGATAAAGACCAACCCAGAGATATCTAACCTGGGACAGGCAGTGAAAGTCGGTGATGAAGAACCAGTCATAGAAATAATCACATGGCTGTTTATCGGCTCAGGGATATTTGTGTTTGCTGTTGGAGTGGTTGGCTTTATCGGTACAATCAGGGGATCTAAAATCATGCTGGGATTTGTAAGTTATACATAAATGCTTCTTCTATATAAGCCATTTTCAACTTCTCATGATATGAACACTGCTAACCATCCTAGTGTTTGAAGGCAAAAACCTGTCAAACACTGTATATTGCTAAGTCACTCATCATATTGAAAGAATGTATCCAACTTTCTCTTGGGAACGGTTTTATGTGGAACTACTTAACGACAAGAGGACCTACAAGTCTTAGAGGGATAGAAGACAATGTTCATATATTTAGCTGTTAACTATCTAAATCTTTGTTGCCATGACAATCATATTGAAAAGGAATGTTATCAAGATGTAAAACTTTCATGTCAGAGAGGAACCAGTTCCATTATCCTAACAGCTAGGAATACTGAATGTCAATTATCTGTTTGTAGTATATGGTATGCATATTTATCGTATTTGCTGCCGAGGCCAGTGCTGGCGTGTATTCAGGAATCAGAAAAGACTATGTAAGTATAGGGCCAGTATGTTACTAATATAGGATATCATAACACACGCATCAATAAGGGTACGCATTCCTCGTCAATTCCAAATAGAACTATCAAATCACCGCACAGACAGAGTCCTGATCTAGTCCTATCTCAAGTCACAGTTATGCATCGCTGTAAGAAACAGTGTACAACTCTATCTTGTCATAATCGGATGACCCTGAGAATCACTTTCCAGCCAACATTGAGACTAAAAGAACTATTCGTAGTGTTTTTTACATGTCACCTTATGGTTCAAAGTTAGATGTTGAATTCGTAGCGTTTAAATTGTTGACATTTCCAACCATCAAATCCTGTATTTTTATCCTTCAGGTTATCAAAATGGTAGAGGATGAAGGAGCAAAATACCTAAAAACAAACTACAGCAGGAAGTCGACAGCATTAATCTCGCAAGGATTAAACTATGTTCAAGTTGAGGTAAGCACACATAAATCCCACTCGTTGCTCTTTGTGATCAACCAATTGCCTCTTTGTCACCTCCGCCAACACGCAGATCGAATTGGATGTTTATGGTTTTTTTTACCAGTAAACCAGGGATAACTATAATTTAAGGATGAAACAGCCAAACGAATATGTAATTCATGACTCAAGTTTAATGGGCAGTGTTGGTGATAAGAAGTATTCAATTAATGTTTATCGTTGAAATTCAAGCTCGATAGAGGCTTTAATATTTCAATCAACATCCCAATATTTCTTGATTTGTAGCACAGATGTTGTGGAGTGAATAACTTCATGGACTATCAGGGCAGTAAATACTTAACCGATCTAGGGGACAAGATCAAACCAAATGCATCAATGTCCTATGCTTGCTGTGAAGTCGCAACCTCACTTAGTGAGGCCATTAAAGGAAATGGTCGGCTAACTGTTGACGCAATGTCACGAAATGAATGTATGAATGAGGCCGTTATAGCCACAAGCATCTACATTAATACTGCAGAGAGGGGTGAAGAAGCAAGGGATGAGGCATATAAAAAGGAGTGTGACGGATTCAAATACTTTCACTGTAGCAAGGTCAGTATGAAAAAAGATGTATCATATTTTCCCTTCTTCCAACTAAAGCATTGAAATTGCATTGGAAAATAGAAGGCTGGAATTTCATGGTTATTCAAAAATCCTTATTACCATCAGACAGTAAATCCTTATTACCATCAGACAGTAAATCCTTATTACCATCAGACAGTAATGTAAAGCAAAAGTTTAATGCCATAAACATAGACATAATTTACTCGAGTATATTTAGTCTAAGACTAATACTAAAGATTCTGCGTGTAGGTCGGATAAATTGATTAATATGGACTTGGAGTTTGTGACTGTAAGAAATATGAGCACGGTTAAAAAGGTTATGTTGGTTGACCGTGCACATTTATACATTTAATTCAATGAAAATCTGATAATCTATTCAATTATATCTGGTTATTTCATTTCAGGGTTGTTCAGAATCTCTTCAAGATTGGGTGGCGGATAATCTCATCATATTCGTGGGAGTAGGGGTCGGTGTTGGAGTGGCTCAGGTATGAGAGAGACCTGTATATAGTTCGGTGCATATCCAGACCGTTTTACCACTACTACATAACTTGGCACTAATGTATCAATCATTAGTAAAAATCTTACTGTGCGTCACCTTTAAGGTGATGGGTTGTCGTCACATCTGAGGTAAAGCGTTGTCACATTTGAGGCGAGGGGTCACTGATTGCTTAATTAACTCTTCACAGGACAGTGACGACCCAAAACCACCGAAGCATTTCATTTGTCAATGTACTGAATGATTCCTGCATGTATGTAATGCTTACAACGAAAGATGATAAATCGGGTCAATTGACTGGAACTCTCGGATATGCGTAGCGTCACGTTTCCTGAACTACTTGATCTGGTTGCAGTCAGGATAACACAACTGTTTACAAAAGAAGCTAGTTGACAAACAGATAAGTTCTATGAAAAAAAAGGCGATTCTCCCTGTAAACAAAATGTCCCTAATGATTCATCTCTTGTTTTGTTTTAGCTCATTCTACTTTTCCTGTCGTTGTGGTATTGTCAGTCTGTCAACAAAGAAAGAGATGAAAAGTGATGTGACAAAGAATTCCAGTAAAGAAACATCCAGAAAGTCAAAACACAGTCTTCATCATTTGATACATACATATAGACTACGAGACAGGAGATCAATATGTACCAAATGATATATATGCACATCTACCTAACTTGATTACTTTTGTCAAATAATACCATTTAACTGTTTGGAGTATCTTTGGAAAACAGAACCCAACTGCCAAAGAAATCATATTCACTGGAGTCTATAAAAAGCCAATTGGCTTGGTCGTCCATCACACACAGATTTTTCAATATCCTCTGCTTTTGCAGATATTTCTTCTTTCTAACTACTGTCAAGATTCATCATATGTCACTTATCTTATATTTATTCAGACACTATTTATCTACTGCTCCCTATTACAGATAGGATGTATTACGTTTAAATCTTTCTTACACAGGTGGTGCGAATATTGAGGTTGTGACAAAATTTGTGCTATTCTTTGACCTTACAAATGTATTGTTGGAGAAGCAGTTTTAGGAATATCTTTTATTGTCGAGGTCTTGAGATAAATAAAGAACTAAAATTCTTCTGCTCATAATACAATTCAGATTCAAACATATAAGATGTCATTGATATCATACCGTAAGTAATGTACTGTCATTAAAGGTATATTCATAAAAAGTATCACAGGCTTTCATGGAAGACACATACCTGAACGCAGGGTCACAAACACTTCAAACCCTGTTTGTCATTTCCATATTATGAATTCTCAGTTTCACATTCTTCAGTCCATCGTTAAGTTTAGCTGTGCGCTTTGAGGTAGCTTGTATATTCCTGAGAACAGCTAGATCAAGGTCGTCTGGTCTTGTATCGTCAAGAATAGAGTCAGCTCTACCCGATGTCACCTAAGAGAGAAACATATTGAGTAGGATAAATTGATTGCTAAATAAAATGAAGCGATTATTTATGATGCTCAGCGAGCTTTGTGTGGAGAATCAATGTTATTTATGATAATCTTGTCTACCTTAAATATTTGTTGCTGC
The DNA here is from genome assembly GCA_914767715.1 of Membranipora membranacea. Lineage (NCBI taxonomy): Eukaryota > Metazoa > Bryozoa > Gymnolaemata > Cheilostomatida > Membraniporidae > Membranipora > Membranipora membranacea. Next base: position 12,005,010 of record OU612065.1, on the reverse strand, counting down.
ATTTCCTTCAGTCTCCTTCGTAGAGCTTTAATATCATTTTTGTAACCCTCTACCTCCAAGTTTCGCCTCTTTTCTAAGTCCTCGAACCTCTCTTTCATTATATTGTGCCTCTGTCCCATCTTGTTGACCTTTCCCTGTACACAAATTCATTGTGAGGAATATTGCAAAGAGAAGCTAGCTACCCAAATTATCAAAGAAGTCATGCTGAAACTTGGCCCATTGGCTTTTGGCATTGAATTCCATATCTGGAATAGCTCCATGAGCTCTCTTTTGCCAAACAAAGGGATTGAAAAAATAGCCAGTCCCTAGTAGCATTCTAAAAAAGCCCAAATCATCAATGCTGAAGTCATACTGACTCTCGTGATCTGACTGGGCATGTAGATCACTGATAAACTAGACTATAGTTACCACAAAGTAGATGTCGTAAGGCTAAGTATAAATCATGCGTGACTTTAAATTGCGCATGTGCAAGAACAATGAGTTTAGTCTAGGTCCTGAGAGAAAATTTGGTCAGGGAGAATGGGATAGCCCCTGCATGAACTGCCAATCAAAATCAGCTAATAGTGACAAGAGAGAATAACTATCAATATCAATTCCGCACGCATTGAAGAGCATACCACCAGAACAGGTAGCCAATCAGATGGCTTCGGAATTCCGAGGCTCAATTTTGCAGAGATCAGCTCATGCCCAGAGCTGAGCATGCGCAGAATGTGCTGAAGTCAACTTATTACTGTTTGCAGTTTTGTAGACAAGACAATTTCTCAGGTTATATTATTCATGCTAGTAGGGACAGCCGATCAGATCTACATCAGATCAGTCCCTGAGTTGAGTGTTCTGACTATATGAGGCTATGTTAGTATTTCCGTTCCGCTCAAATAGGCTACTACACAATTAAAAGTGTCTCTTTGCAATTTTTTAGCAATACTTGCTACGATTCCGATGGTATCTTACATTGAAATCATCATTTTTGAGATCATCTTGCTCTCTAAGACGAGCCAAATCATCCTCAAGTGTCACAACTTGTTCTCTGTACATTTCCTGTAGGTGATGAGCATTAGCTACCTCTTCTCGCAGTTTCTTGCAACATAAGCATAAACATATTAAAATATTGGTTTAGTAGGGAACTCTTTTACAAAACCTCATTTCCACTCTCACTGGGGTTAAAGTTGAGGATTAAATCGAAACACAGCTGCTCTTAACAATAGAGCAGACAACCTCAATGTATAACTGAAATTGTTTTAAACATTCTAAATATCTGTATCATTGAATCTCATTCATTGACAGACATTCTATTAATACATCCATTCTGAAGCAATGAGCCAGGTGTTGTCATAATGAACCTAGTGGGTGTGTGTATCATATACAGTGCAGCCCACCTAATCCAAACCACTGGGGGCCACCAAATTATGTCCTACTTAAGTCTGATGAATCTAGTATCATTAGAACGCATCAAGATTTGGCTGTGTCTTTCTGAAGTAAGTGGAGTACACCATTTAATTTAATGGATGAATGGAGAACTAGCACAAGCAGCAAACAACATGAATGTGCTCAACAAGAAAAGCATTAAAAGAAAAATCTTACAGACTGATTTTTCTCCTAAATGTTGTAAAAAGACAAATAAACCATGCAATCAGTCTCAATGTGAGTTTATTTGAAAAAACTTAGCAATGATATGCGTCAAAAAAACGCAATAAAAAAGATCTTAAGCATAAAAACATTATGATGACTTTTACCTTCAGTTCCTGTTTGTGACGGCGTGTCGAGTCTCCAGCATTATTAGATACATTCAGGACCACCTTTTTCTTCTGGTCAGGCTGATCTATGTTGAGCTGCTCCTTCACAGAGTCTAACTCTCTGAGAAGTTGGTCCTTCTGAGACATCCACTGGCGTTCCTGCACCCGTGCCTCGCGGCGCAGTGATAACACATCTTCTGAACTGAGGTAGAGTAAGTCCTGAGTTTTATACAGCCTGACAAATAAAAACGTATTAAACTATCTATACAGCCAGTTATAAAAATTTCACTAGGTTTTGAGAGGTCCTATTCAACGATACAGATGAACCACTAGTTTAGAGTCGCTGGAAACAACGTTGAGTATACAAATCAACTGAGAAAGGAAGAAAAACGTTGATTTTCATACAAGGTCAACCTAACAAAGCTCAAATGACATCAAGGCCTGATGAGAGTTAAGCGGGATGCCCATGTTTGGCCAGTTATAAAGTTAATAACATGATGAGCTCATACTTTTCGGTAGAAGTTTTTACTTTATCCATATCCCTCTCCCTGATATAGTTATATTCCTCAGCAGTTCGCCGTCTCTCCTCTACTTTCTTTTCGATGGTCTCTTTGTATTCTCGCGTTTGAGACTCTAGTTTTTCCTGAAGTGATTCAATTTGCTTATGGAGTGCGTCCCTTGCTAGTCTATTATCCTCTCCTGGTGGCTGGGAATCTACTACTAGCTTGTAGCCGCTAGCTTTTGGGATCCTTGATATCTTTGCCCTTTGACCTACAAGCAATGCATGCACTGTAGAAATTGATTCTGGCATAATCATACATCATGGTTCACATCAAAATGTTAGACTCTCATTTTAATCGCCGGGCATTTATGCTCTATGCTTAAACATAACAAGGTAATCAATTGCTATCAAGACAAAAAAAGCCAGGAAATAGATGATGAATTTGTGAAGTGCTGTCCTACTCTTTGTGTTAGTTGATAGTACCAAGTCAGTTGGCTCAACATCAGGCATTCTATGTCCACTCTCTTCTAGCAGCTTCTTAATAGCCCTTCTACTTGCCAGGTCATGTATCTAAAAATATTGTCAAGGCTAGAATAATTGTTCCAAGAATCATCAATATATTGTCGTCACTTTTTCTCAATTATTCCTTTTGGCAAGTCACTAATGCTCTTTGAAGCCTTGAGTCTTAAGAAAATACAAAAATAAACACTTCTCAATACAGGTAAACACCAAGTAGCCAGTCTGATCAGTCATTATGAAATCAGAGGCTGGTCAGGGCAATATCTCCTACAGTGCAGTCACACAATTTTGGTGCTCCAATGCGCAATGTGCAGAGAGCACAAAAATATTGTATTTCACAATGTTATGATTGGGATCACCTTATATCTATCATTTTCTGCGTAAAGCCGGAGGATCTGTTCTCTCTCTTGAAAGAGTGACAGCTGCATATCACTTATGGCTTTCTGTAATTCAACCATCTCTTCTTCCCTCTGACGCATACCCCATTCCATCTCATGCTGTGGTATGAAAATGATCATATTATAAAAGTTCATCATTATTTTGTGTTTCCTGTACTATTTCCTGTGTATTCCTGAGTTACCTTCCTTTTGTCTCCAAGGGGGATAACTCTGAGAGTTAGCTATAGTTTGCACTGCGTATTAGCAAGAAGTAAGAGACTTCTTGGTATATGTAAATGACAATCGCATCATATGAAAGCACATTCCATTTCTAAAGGAAGAGAAATGAATCAGTTGATTTTTGCCCTTGTCACCACCCGCTCATATCAATAGATAAGGGTGTTGAGATGGGCCATGATATGGATGGTTATGTGCCTTCTTCACTGCACGATAACTCAACAAAGTAATAACGTTCTATACAAACTCGACAATATAGCATGTCAATAACTCATCTGCCGCTTGATCTAAACTTCCAAGTCAATAAATAATAACTAACCTGACTGTCATATATATTTTTGTATGAATGAAGTTGATCCACGAGTGACTCATGCTCACAGTCATGCTCAGCAAACTTTTTCCTATAAAACTCCAGTAGCTGTCTCGATGGCTTCAAGTATGCTACAAAACAAGAAAGGTTAGAATGATTTGTTGATTTTTCAAATATAAAATGCTTATGGATAAGATATTATCTCAGGTACATATGTAACTATGTAACATGTTTGCCGACACTGGATTTTCCCTTGTCAGGTTCAGAGTACAACTCAAAGAGAAATTGAAATAGTTGTGAGTTCGGATTACAATAAGAGTTTCCAATTTGATTCTATTGGTCTAGTGGTCTTGCGATCACAACGCTGAATTTAAATAAATCTACTTCACTCCAGTCAATCATTCTCCCTGCTCCAGCCAGTCTCTGCTAGCTAAGCTTAAGTAAGTAGTAGTTTTAAAAACGGCATGCAAAATGAACTGAAAAACACGTCAAATCTGAAGAACAATCAAAAAGTCAAACCAGTCCAAGGACTATATATATATATATATTTGCTGTCCGTCTAGGTAGACGATGACTGCACCAAGGTGCGGCATAGGAAGAGGTTTATAGTGACAATTAGGTTTCCGAGTCATTAGTGCCACTTTTTCAACCACTGACAGCTTTAACCAAGCGTGAAGCATAGCGCTACAAGGCCGGAGCTGCAGTGGTTGATGACAGCATCCTCCTGTATAGAGCTATACCATACAGGAGGGTTCTTTCATCTGCATGCACGATGGTGTTGTACATACAAGGACTACTCCTTGGTCAAACTGACAAAGATTTTTGTGTTAGTTGTGATAGGTGGCTCTTTATTGTAAATCCTATTTCATAAAAATGAGAGATAGGACTGTGTCGTGACTTCGAAGAGTATAGTTGTATGGATTGTCATACGTAAAGCATCCATACAATGCGTCATTTTGATATACAGTCCTAATATCCATGAATATAAATGTGAAACAAAAAAAATCATTCGTTCAGGTTCACATAAGTGGCATGCTTACGCAGAATGGAAGAGCTTACCCAGTCTCTCGTTAACATCCGGTATGTCAGGAGTATTCTCATGTTCTGTCTCGTTAAGCTCTGTCTGCTGTAGTTCAGATAGGTTTGCTGAACTGTCTATCAGGGTGTCCGCAAATCGCAATGACTTCACAAAGCTGGAAACTGCAGCTGACTTATTCATACCTCCTGAAATCAATGAAATATCCTGCCTATACAGATACTATAATATTGTGAATAATGTATCTAGGAATTACTGGTGATGAAGGTAGGTCAGGCACTGATAAAAGACTGCTCGGCTTTGACCTTCAAGTCCCAGAGTGACGTATTTCCCCGAGTCGCTGGTATTCCATTACCAACCATAATGGTTATTCATAACTAACTCAGCAATCTTCTAAGATTGATGTAAGTCCTGGTCTATTTTTCTCTTTGCACAAATGAAATATGGAATTTCTTCCCGACTCCAAGCCAGGAAAGTTTTTAGAGCTTCATCTATTTATTAGGATATGGATCACAGAGAGCAGACTATATACAATATCCACCCGTAGCAGTTGATCAGCAGGTTAATCCTTAATTTATTCCATCATTGTTGCAGTGTGAGGACCTTGAGTGTCTCTCTCCACTATGTGACACCTTCCCTGTCTATGATGTTGCATATCCTATTCCTATTCTATATCCTGATTCAGGAGTTTCAAACGTTCTAAGTCCAAATGTGGTAGAGGGGTGGACGAACTTGTGGGGGCCTAGGTAATTTAGCATTCTGGGGCCCAGTGAAGCGCTGTCCAGTGGTTTAAAGTATCTCTAAATTCCTGTCTTTGTCTACATGGCTGTCAACTCACAGACAGCAGGTCACTGACAGTTGATTTGATGAGTTGCAGCCTTGTGTGTGTCTGGTTTGTGTTTGTTGTGGTGAAGATGGGAAGCTTGCACGAACCAAGTTATCGCGGCTGTGGAGCTTCTGTAACCGCCAATTACGTTTTTTTTTTCTTCTATGCACTAGGTCTTATTTGACCGCCCTATTTAACGGGCCCCCTTAAGCTCGGGTGGCTTGTGTGGGGTAGTACCCTATACCCTTGCCCGCCGTTGCCGGCTACTCTTTTTTCGAAGAGGCAGAGGGGGATCTTTATACTGCATGCAAGCACACAGTAGACCTCCTGTATTTATGGTCCTGATCCGAACAGACCTGGCTAGGATGAATGGCTTGCCAGTGCCAAATCAGAAATGACAGCCGGCGCCGGGAATCGAACCTGGATCATAAGATCACAAGTCCATACCCTTAACCGTCAGACCACTCCACGTTGCTCAGATGAGTCACTTCTCTCTTATTTATTGGTCAGAATATTAACTTCGATCAGTGATTGGTATTAATATATACCGTACCCCTTTTTACCCCTACAAATACTAGTAGTTAGTACTAGTGATAATATTTTAATAATGCTCATTTTTCTGGACCATAATAACAGAGGTGACACGCACACAGAGACTTGATATATTTGACTTTATATATATATAAATAAGGTTCCTATATATCATCATATATGATCCACCAAACACAGGCCATCTACAGTATGCATAAGAGAAGTGGTTGAGTGCCCCAGTGGTCGAAGACTCAACCTCTTGGAAACTCAACCACTGAACTTGCACTTACTGCAGAATGTCCGGCCCCATGGTAACTACTAACTACCTCTCACAGTCTCACTAACTACCTAACACTCTCCCAAACTTTAAAATTCCCACTATGAAAGCGTTAGTCCAAGACCCAAGCATAGTTAATAGACATCATCATCCAATACTGATGTTGCGTCTATCTTCACACATTACCTATGTCACTTCACTAGTGCTGCTCTATTCTTGGACTATGTTATAAACGTTGACGTGACTACAAAAACCTATGACGTTTTCACCGGAAACACAATATACTAGATCAAAACAATAATTTGGAAAGCCACCACGTCAAGAACATTGCACCTTGCAACAAATTGCAATAGTACCCTACTTATTCGTAAGAATGGCAGATGCAGAGACCACAGAATTAAAGGGAGGACATGCACCTGCAGGTATATAAGTTTTTATGTCATGACATTGCTTGCAAAGGTAGATTGAAGAACTGAAAAATTAGTTTACTTTGTATAAACTGAAGTGAATGATGATGATATTTATTATTGCAAAAAAATTTGTCAATCAATTCATCTATTCATAATCATCAACACAGACTTACTCCTTGCTATCATGTTGTATTTGCTTTATTGTTAGTACTGGGGACTGTAAAAAATGCACTCTCAAACTCACTGTGCCACTGTAGTTTTGTTTCATGAGTTTTGCATGAACTGGCATTGACCCCCTTTGCAGTGCATATATATATATATATAAATATATACCTGTGATTCTATTACAATGTATAAATATCACATGACATGCTGTTATTGACTTGGGCCTTTTGCTGCTTACTGCATGCACTAGTAGTGAAAATAAAAGAAATAGTGAGAAATAAGGACTGCATGAGCTCTCTTAGCGCTCATCAGCTGTTGTGTGTGCTGACCCTATTCATGTGATCATTGACCTCAATCAATGAATCAACGTCAGTGAAGTTTTCCTGAAAGTGTAGTCACAAGAAGCATGCAGATAAAATGTAGATCTTGATAAGTTACACTTGCTTTATGACCCATCGTGTAACATTTCTACAGTTAAGGCAGGCGGTATGAGAGTCGCTCAGCACAAACCTTCAAAGCCTGAAGAGAAGGCAGCTCCTGCAGCTGAAAATGAGGGAGAAGATGAGACTGTGGCTGTCAAAGACAAACCCACAAATGTCGTGATTGCTGGCTTTGAGTCACAAGTAAGAAATATTACTGATCAATAGGCCTGGTTTGTTACAAACTTACATACCTAAGTTTGTTTTTTTAATGTGCTTTTATTTCCTCCATGTGTGGGCTGTATCCTGCTGCAGGAATCATTCCTGCTGTTATTGAAAGTTGTGTCTGTTTTTTAATTGTCACAGATGAAAGGACAACCGTATGGGAATATTCATTGATGGCTGTGATTTGTATTAGTACAGTTTAGCTGTGTGTCTTACTTTTAATGTTTTTTGTGTTTAGGGGGATAAGGATTTCCCTCCAGCCGCTGTGAAGAGTTTCCATGAGAAGCCGATGCCCACCCACGACAAGAGGTCCAATCACACTCCAGTCAAACAAATCCAACAGCCACGTAAGCAATAGATCTCAGGCATGACTCTTGGTATATAGTAGTTCATTACGCTTACTATGTCTTTCCGGTGAAGAAAACACATTCTCTCATCGTATTTGTAAGAAAGAAATAAAATAATCAAGAGTTCTATACTAATAGTCATATGATAATATAATTTTCCATCGGTATGGTCTGCTTATGTCATTATCTATCATGTATACTTTCTGTTAAACGTTAAATGTAGAATAGCTGACTAACATGCCTATTAATGTCCTGATTAGCTTTTGTACTTTTATTTTGTTACTTTGTACATTTTTTGTGATTTCATTTCAAAGGTGATAAGTAAAGTCTTATGTAACTCCCAATGTGATTTGCTAGCTTTGTCACTCCTTATATGGAGAAAAAATGTTTAGTTTGTCTTGCTCATTGAGAAACATGATGCTGATACTGACAGGGAATTTCATTCCCGTTTATTTCACTATGACCAGCTGAGATGCCTTGAAGTAAATAAAGTGGCTGTAGCTACAAAAATTGGATTGCATCTTTTTTTGGTAACCACATTACATTAAAAAGCTCTAATTTCTCTCAAACAAATGTACATTCTTCATCAAGCTTGTCACATGGTGCCTTTGCACTCTGTATATTGATGATTTAATACTGTGTGACTATATAGTTGTGATAAACACATATATTTAGGCTCTCTGCTCCCAACAAAACCATGTGGTACATCGAAGACATCTAGGAAGGAGGTGAAATCATCACAGAAAAAAAATGACAGAATACGTATTTAAGATCTATTTACAACTGTGGTATAATATATCACTGCTATATACACCATTCAATTTACATCGAGTAAACAAATGGTAAATTGTGGAGAAAAACTGTATCGGCACAAAGAATGAAAAACATGTTCATGATATAATGTATTGTGACAAAGAAAGCAATGTCAGAAAAAAGTAGCATTTGCATTCGACAAGTTGTTTTTTAATTAAGAAAAAAATTGCTATGTGACTAGCCAGCATTGCAGGATATTGCACAATCTAAAGTTACAGCAGATGCTCTAAATTGGTGGCCTGAAGGTTATATGTGATTTTTAATGGTTAACGGAGTTACCACGCTCAGCTGTTATGACGTTTTATGGCATACTTGCACTTTAGTAATCTGGTTATGCTGTGATCAGTAATTCTCATAGTGTCTCATATTGTGATGTGGTGACATGTGTGGTGACATATGCTGCCTGCTTCTCATGTCCCCTGAATCTGGAAAGGAGCGGCAAGTGATTGGTGAAATTTGGTTGTTTGGACATAATGGTCGAAGTTACCCAGGTAATCAGTAGGACAGTTCATCTAAGACAAGACACAAGACATTACTACATTCGATTGTAATGGCTGAGGGATCTTGTAACTGTTGACTGCCTAATTACATTCATGATGCAAATGCTACTATCTGTCTAGGGCATTCATGATAAAAGAGAGTGACCTTATTATTGTTAACTGAAGATTGATTATCAAGATTATCAAACGAAACATGGACAAAAAACTGGGAAATGATAGCAGGTTTGGTGTGGCATAACATGCAGACAACATTCAGCATCGAGAACCTGTACAATTCTATTTACAGTGGCTTATATAGTCATGAGCTATTTGCACTATTATAGTGTTTTGAGCATAGTCTGAAAACCAAAATTGAGATGAATGGTCATCACCTTGACCTCAAACACTACAACTATGACTTTGCTGCAGAATCACATAGCTGCAACAGCTCGCTGTTATAACACAAGGTGAATTTGTATTTCTCTCCCATGGTAAAAAACAAAATCATGAGTATATATGACCCCTAGGCCGGCTCTGGCGAATTCACCTTTAGTTATCATTGAAATGTAATAGCTTATGTTTATGTTTAGAGGAGGAATTTACCAAAGCCGTCAGTACATCAAATGATACATCAAGCCAATTGGGAGGGAGGAGAGCTGAAACCCTACCAGGACAGGCTTTAATTAATCTCAAGGCACAGAGACCATAAAGGCAGAAACATAATCCTCATCACTGCTTAGTGTAATCATAAACAAAAATGATGGTCATTAGTAAGCAAGAAACACAGCAAGCACGAAACCAGGGATACTACAACATCTGGGACAAAACATTATTTCTCGGCGTTTTGGATCTTCAGCTGATACAGATAAGATTTGCCTTCTTGGATATTTGTATCAAAGTAACCGGTCAATAAGAGGAGTGAAGTTGATAAATAGAGTGGTGATTATTGTACTGGTCACAGCAATTGAACACAAGAAAACATCTGTGATGTTACATTAACAATTTTACATCAATAAGACGACCAGTTATGTTACCTCTGTCACAGTTTTGTCAGGCTTGACACAACACATGAACAGTGGGCAGGTGGCGCTTTTAGATCTCGATGATTGGTCTAGGAAAGCAAAAACATGTCTTCAAATTTTGTTGAGCCTTCTATGTGATAAGTATGAATCCTTTTTAGAATATCACAAGGTCACGGCCAGATCCCTGTCCAAGAGTTTTGTAGCAGAATATTGAAAGATTGGTGCATCAAAGAGCAATTACTACATAACTGCGATATAGATCGTGCAAGAATAGAACAGTTAGCATGGATTATCCCTTATTAATCACATATTATAGAATTAGTGTGACTGAAGCTAGGTAGTTGCAATGAGGTTTTCTAGTTGGCTTTCTGTTTGGTTGTAAGCTGTTTTTGGGTCAATTTATCGAAACCATGCAATTATAACAGGTTCTAGCTATGACAGGATAATTTTAATGCTATTGCTTGGACATTGTGAGAGAGACCTTGACCAAACATACTAAATTACATTGTTTTGACTGGACAAAATGGACTTCTCAAACATAAAAGTTATAAACAAGCCAGAATGGAGCTATTATTTACTGAGTGAACGTAAATCATTACATTGACCGACACCTAACTACTAAACATCAAGAAATAATAATGAACTTTACACTATGCCACACCATCTTGAGGTCGTTCTTTTATTTAGATAGACTAAGGATATTAAAATGTAGATAAGGGTTTGACGTTTCAGTCACAAGACAGAAAGATGTTGGGAAGCAGCATGTGGTACATGTATATTACCTAATGTCTTCAAACTGCTATTGTTGTTCACCTCCACTTCTCTCCTGCCAACACCATTAGTATCACGGTGATCCACATGATTCGACTGTAGGACAAAAACATATAGAAAAATAAGATATAAGATAGAAGAATATTGACATTACACAAAGTGGCTGACCCTCACATAATTATGCACCATTATGAGGAAATTCTGAATGTTTGAGGGTATCCTATGCCCCTCCACGCCTTGCTTTGTTGTAGCTGGGGATCTGAATGTGAGGGCTAGTGAAATGTTATGGGGTGCATAATTGCGTTATACTTGAAGAGTTATCCTCTACTTTTGTCTGAGAAGAAAACTTCAACATTCTATGCGTTGGTAACGACAAAACTTGAATAACATAATTGACAGTATAGCTATTGGGGCAGATTGCGAGAGAGCATCATTTATCATACAGTGTTGTTGCTACATTCTATACAGTCTCTGTCTCCAACTATGTAACAGTTTGGAACACAGGATTGCCAGGTCAAAATTCTAGTGGCTTCGAAGCTGGTTCAAGGTTAAAATGTCAAAGTATCATTTACTGGAAACTACATATAATGTACAATAATTTAGGGTACTGACCTTTATACTATGCCTGGGTGACTGAAGTAACTGTTCTTGCTGACTGTAGTTGTCTTCCCCTGTATGGGTAAGGCTGCTGTGTCTGGATGAATGAGAACTATTACTATAATTAGGAGGTAACTCCCTGTATGGACTGTTGCTATGTTCTGACGATATGTCCCTATGACTGCTCATACTCCTCTGGGGTGAGCTGTGGTGTGAGCTGTTGTGAATGCTATGGTGAGGACTGGCATGGCGAGAGTTACTGCGTGGTATATGTTGCGGGCTCTGATGTTGGGATCTAGTAGAAGGAATGGCCCTCGAGTTGTGTGGAGATTCTGCTTGTGTTACACGGGGAGGAGACATCACCCTTCTCTCTCGATTGTGGATAGGATTTCTTGGAAGGAACGGAGTGCTGCCCTGCGCACTGTCACGTCTATCTCCTGGATCACTATCTAATTTATACATCCGCAAGTTTCCATCAACATGTTGTTGTCCTGAAATAGTATTAATATTTATTAAGAGTGAGCATGAAAGGATTTGAATGTAAGACATAGATTGCACAGCATCATAGACTTCCTTACAAGTTGAGCAGAGGCATTGATTGTCTTGAAAACTTGGCCTGACTTGAGAACAACCGATGCTTTTCACACCGGCAAAATTTGAAATGGCTGCAAAACGTTACCAAGACATAACAGTTTGACGCAACTTGTATTGCATCAATATCTGATGACTTGAATTAGGATCTGTCTGCTTATTTTATATGAAAATCTAGAGACTGGTTTTAACAACCATATCTATCATGAACTATCAACTTACTACATATTTACATGATTCCCAGGGGAAAAGTAATGAAATTTTGCTGAAAATATTTGAGGAAGATTGGATAAAATTTTAACTATTAAGTTTGATTATGGTCGCTAATATGTACAAACATCATGACCGAGAAAAGTTCATAAACAAGACCGAATTAGATCTGCTATTTATCGTTTAAGAAATTAACCACAAATTTGGGAAATCTCCCATCAGAAGGTCACCATTCACTATATGGGCTTGTCTAATGTCATGGTTTACAGCGACATTTATTTTTTATTTGTGTATCCCATCATGTTGATGTACGAACTTACTTGACAAGTCAATAGTTGCAGTGCCAATAAACATATTCTGCTTTGGCTGAAAGTAGTCCCAAGCTGCCATCTTAATTTTGTGAAAGTTGAGTTCATCCTCTTCTACACCGAATGTGAATGCCTGCTCCCACTTTGGATTTGGTGTGCCTTCTATATATCTAGTACACCGCTTCTCTATTATTCTGGAATGTACAGTGAAAACTTAGAAATAAGCAAACTATTAATTAACGACCAAGCTATCATCAGCCTCAGTGACCAGTCTATAATTTCAGTCAGATGTTAAAATTAACTTACTGATTGTGCTTGAGGAAATGAACTTTTATGAAAGGATTGAGGTTTTCCTTCCCAGGTAGTGCCAGTCCTACTGCTCTCTCAATCCTGACAACTAAGAGCCTCCTTCCATAATCATACATCAGCATTGCTTCCAACTCTCCGCAATCTCTCAATCTCTACAAAGGCTTACAGGATTAAAGAGAGGGCTTCCGATCACATAACGTTGTTAATTGAAAAGGTGATTAGAATGAAATGACAAGGCAAATGTTGTAATTGAAATGATGGGAGTTACTCTACCTCTTAAAGGGAAAAGATAACTGCTACTTAATTAAATGTGACAATTGTTTCAATATTAGAAGAAATAAGTTATGATAATAAAATCACACGTACAGGCATATTAGGATTTCTGCCAGTTCTGGGTGATAGGGGAGGTGGTTGTTTGAGTCTCTCTTGGTGACTCATTCTTCTGTTAGGTTGTAGTGGTTGATCTAGCATTTGTTGTCGATTACGATCCGATTGAATTGCCGCTGTTACATCACTAGTACTACGAGTCACAGAGCCGTTTCCATCTTCATAAGAAAAAATAATTCCAATACATGCTAATCTAAGATTGATCTTCAGTGGGTATTAATTAATTTCATTTGTTGTATTGCCTTATATAAAAAGGAGCACTATAAATGTATGCATATGCAAGCCAAAAATAGAGAGCCCAACAATGAAAGTGGAAACAGTGGTGCGCTATTGAACTTATCAATAATTTGATATATTTCAGTGTGCTGTCTGTAAGGGAATATCTGATAAGCTGATTACCACTCAGAATATTGTTGGTTGTGCTTAGTATCTGCACATAGATGCCTTGGATTGTTGACCTCACAACTTAATATGGAATATTATGATCGTGCTGCTGCTAAGCTGCATTTACGCTAAAGATTTTTCCGTAAAATTTTGTCTGTCAGAATGTTTGGTTAGATTTTCATTTTATATAAGCTTTTATTGGATCTGACAAAATATCTGCGCTTTGGGACATTGTCACAAAATTCAGATTTTTGGGTGCTCCCAATGATAGCCTGAATGAAAATCTAACGGAAAAATCAAAAGTGTAAATGCAGCTTTAGGCTTTTTTTAGCTCTATCCAACACTTCATTAGGTACAAGCAGCGACACGATTTATGTTCTATTCTACATATATCTTTATTCAGTCTAGACTCACTTGGTGTAAGACTAGTTTTGCTGTTTTGAGGACGTCCATTAGATTGATTACACATCTTCCTGAATGGAGAGCTATGGTCAGGCTGCTGGAAGTCTTGCTCGCTGGTGGAGGTAGATGATCCTGGGTGGGACAAAGTTCTCTGGTTTTGCATAAACTCATCCTAAAGTAACAAAATCAACTCATAAGATGGCTGTTATGGTACTTGGTCATCGCCAAATACTCTGTTTTTACTTAGATGGCTCCAAATTGGTAAGCTGGTCTTGTCATCACCAATCACCATCCCAATGTAAAACGAAAGCTAAAAAGGTATCACTAGAATTATACTGGTATGCCTAGCTCCTTATGTCCTTACCTGCGGTGACTGGGTTTGCCTATCCATGTTGTCTAGTCTTTCACTCATATCATGAAGACTCTTTTCAAGCTGTTCTGGTCTTAATTCTACAATATCAATGTGTAAGGTATCAGGAAAATATGTTTGGCTTGAAGATGAATCAGTAAGCTAATCTGCTACAAAGAATGAGAAACTGCATGGATTGCGATTGGTAGTGATCAAGCAGTTAGTGATAAATGTTGGTGTTGGCTGGTTATAACCAAGCTGTATACAATTGAAAATTCTAGGTAGAAAATCTCAGTGTTCTATCGAAGTTCATGTTGTTAGTAGAGAGTTAATGCAGTGTGAGCACAACATTTTTACAGAAGACATGAGTGACTTTCAAGGTAAACTGATACTCTAAACAGATGGCCAAAACTAAATCACTCAGATTTTACCCACATAAGCATGGTAATCTCCAGTGTTTTTCTGTACATACAAAACAAGTTGATATAATTGCAGTAACTGCTGTTTTGTTAGTGTATGGTAGTGCTCACTGTTGCAATTTTAAAAAGAAAGCGTCTGTATTGGATGATGATGCTTTCGATGAATACCGAACAAACCTGTTTGACTGCGGGTTGAACTGTCTCCTTTATTATTTAGTTGAGCATTTCTTGCAGCGAGCTCTTCGTTTATCTCGGCCTGATGTTGTTCTCTTATTGGTGATTTGAGGGAGTTGCCTCTCCGACTTTTCAATGTGGACTGACGGCTTTCATCAAACTCTTTAGACCAGCTCTTATCTGAGAGAGGTGATTCAAATCCTCCACTGACATTCTCAGTACTGTGATACTGAGCTTCATAATCAACTCTACTAAAATGGAATCAGTTCATGGTCATCATTATTTAAGTTGGGATACAAAACAATCCAAGGGAAAACAGCAGGTAAACATTCTGCCTCGATTTTATCAGCTGAACTGATGCTGGAAAAGATATATACGGTAAAATCCGTCATAATCAGCCTTTTGAGGAAATTCACCCATAATGCAATGCCACAATCTTACAGAATAAGACATGATTATTCAAATTAATTTATGAAGAAAGGAGGAGTGTGCATGCTAAGCTTGCTAAATTTTGTGTGCCAACAACCATCAATTTACAACACAGCTGCAGTACTCTGTTGAGATTTGACTGTCAATATTACAGGGTTGACTAGGGAGACTAAGCAGGGTGAAGGGTTGACTAGGGAGGCTAGGCAGGGTGAAGGGTTGACTAGGGAGGCTAGGCAGGGTGAAGGGTTGAAAATGTTAGATTGGATGTATTGATTTTTTTCAATGGTAACTCCTCTCCGTAAAAAGCAGCCAGCCGATCAGATGAAGCTTATAAAAGAAGGGTGGTATAGATGTTTTCAGACCTTGTTACCCGGGTAACAACGCATGCAGTGACAAACAATATTACCTCTCTTCTTTTTCTTCGTCGCTAACACAAAACAATATAAAGCAACATAAAAACAGGTGAATACTGACAACAATATCCGACTTCAGCGGTCGGTGTTTGCATGCCATTCTCTAATTATCAAAAACTAGCTGTCACACCAAAGTTTTGCTGTCAGCAGTCAAACATGTACATATTGATTGATAATATGTATAGCTGCTATCTATGCAAGCTGAAGTAGTTTTCACTGATCATCTCCTAGGTCGTCACCTTTTCTGATGCCGTGGTAGTTTATATGGTTGTTTGTCGAGCCGCACAGTGATTTCTATCTCGCCACCCCAGCGTGATATGATATCCTGTACCATCGCGTCAGTCTTATTCCTCAGACAAACTCCATTCCATTCAACAATCTCATCTCCTGTAAATGTAACATAAACATCTGAGCAGGAGGAGTCGATGTGTAGAGAAACTATAGGAGATACCAGCAGGCTGGTTGGTCCTGCATACATGACTACCAATTGTCATTTTACCAATGAAAAATTATTTTAGCACCTAGTCCTACCCCTTCATGAAATACCCCAATATTGCCTTGTCAAGTATCAGCAAGTGGGTGGCTTTTCAGGGCCTGACACAACTATGATATATCCCGTGATGTTTTATCAGCAGGCAAGCGATTGTTCTGGAAAAGGAGAATTCAGTGAATCTGTCATTCAAACTCGCTTAAAGAGTGTTAGAATAGATTTAATTATTGGCAATGCTCTTGACCTAAAAGCAGTGAGTGATGGTTAGAAAATACTGAGCTCTTTTGGACTGGGAGATGAACCAGTTTGTCATAATAAATCAATTTGCTCCTTTTTATCAATTCAAAGGTTATTGCTGGATGACTGTTTCAGGACTACGCTTTGGCAAAAAACATAATAATTTGAAAGGAAAACACAACAATTACTTACAATGCTATCCAAAGCACTTTAAGAGTTAAAGAATCTATTTGTACAGAGCAGTAATCCGTAGATAATCAGCATTTAACAAGAAATGCTCACCTGGTTTAAGTTCCCCTAATAGTTGAGCTGCAACACTACCCTGTCTTATTTCCTGTACAAAAGCTCCGATCACACCATTATGTGTTGGTACAGGCTGTCCTCCCTTAATGTGCAACCCCAAACCTGCAAAATCCAGCAAAGTTTCTCCATCATGTTGTTAGTCAAAGCTCAGACAAAACATCATGGTCACTGTGCCTGATCAAGATCAAGATAGTAAGGCTTCATTCAGCACAACTCAGACCCGGGATGGTGAGACACTCACAGGAGAACATCGGATTGATGGTAGTCTGAGCCCCCCCAGACTTCTTTGCCCCCCCCCCCAGCGACGGGAAATGTGATTGATGGATGTGTAAGTGAAACGATAAGACATGAGTATTGTCCATAGACCTAATAAGTCGAAGGTGTTATATGTAGTTATTGATTTGTTGTTCACTATTGCAGAAAAAGGGCAACAACGACTCAAAATAATTTGGTGATCTGAATATTTGCAAAATTTACCCTCAGTTGCCATCAATGAGCCAATTATTACACCGGCTGTCTTTTGAGGATATGGGTCAATAAATCAATAATTTGTGTCGGGCACATGTGCAATCATTCCACAAAAGAAGCTGGGGTCAGATATTTTTGATGACACTACTATTTAGCATGAAATATAGGTCTCCACTTTTAGTGAGAAGCTACATCCTCACAACATCTCATGTGAAATAAAGTGTATAAAATTTGTCACATATACCAGCTACCAATAGTTACGCTCATTTCATGACCAGTCAATGAAAAAAAGTTAATGGCAGAGAGCTAAGTTAGTAGTTGATAATTGAGGTTTGAGCCTTGAGCTAAATTAAAGCTGTTTGCTTAGTCTCTTCCCCATTTAATTTTTAAATCTAAGGAATTGAGTTGATTACTATTAGACGTACCTTTCTCTTTAGCACCACTATCCGGAGTTATGAGAACCTGTTTAGTTGGAAAGTCGAACCTGCTGGCTGGCATGCTCTCCACTACCGCAGACTGCTGTAAATAATCCAGTAAGATACTACGCTGCTTCAGAATATATTTATTGAGAGGATTTTTCTATGTTACCGCTGACCCTATACCAGGCCTGCGACAATCAGAATCAGAACACAAAGTTGTGAATGTAGATAGTCAAGAAAAGTTCTTGTTCGCTACCAAATGGATATGAGATAGACTGATTCTTTGCGTTATTGATGCCGCGTTTGATGAAATAATCCCAGCCAATGAATCTTCGTGGAGCAAGCAGCAATTGAATTAGCCTAATGTAACAGTGATATCACTTCAGTCAATAATAATGCAGCAAAATAAGAGCGCATTGATTTTGGTGTTGGCAGCTACCGTCGCCTAAAGCCAATTACATGTTAAGATGTTCACGGCCATGTAGTGACTTTGTCATCCATCGCCATTTGACTTATATTATATCACACAGTATAAGATATGTGTTAGACACAACTTTTGGGCAGGCCACATGTGGGACAAGTAGCGGTGTTTTGCATACAAAAGAGGAAACCATCTTGAAACTTTGCTTCAGGTAGGGAAAATACGGTACTGCCAGAAAAGCTTCTGAATCATGTTTGCATCATTACCCATTCACCATACCATAAGATGACTCCGATTACAACACCATTTAATAACAAGAATACACATCTTAACAAAAACCTGTCAATAGTAAGGCGATAAAATAGTAAACGTCAATAAAAGTCATCAGCCACAAGACAATGGACAGGTCCTGTGGGACTTATCAATAATGCAAAGCTCAATTCCGCTAATATCAACTTGAAAAGCATCTCCAGCTTGATTATCATGAGACATGGATCAGCTAGCTATAACGGGTGCAATGAGTGGGATTTTTATTGATGCGCCTATCTGTTTTGGAGATTCACGAATGAGAGTTGTCTCCTCTCATATTGCTATTTCTCGATCTTCATGCGCTATTTCAAAGTTGTGAAGATAAATCTGTCCAACAACACACAGATGAAGTTAAACATGACTTATAACTGTAACTCGATGAAGTATCAAAAAATATTTCAAACCATTTTGCGATATTCAAGAGTAAAGACGGGAATCAAATTAATAGTGCAGGCAAACAGCCAAGTTTTACAAAGCCCAAGGCTTTGTTTGCGAATCAGTCAATAAATATATACTGCCACTTATTCTTATGACTTCATGTCATTAACTGAAACTTATATTTAGCTTTTTAGGTCCCAAACCTAATGTTGAAAAGTGGTAAGTTGTAGCAAGTATTCATGGTGCAGGCTCCTCATCAATTTTGATGCTGGTTTTCATAAAAATTTATTAATAATTTTGATAATTTCAGGCCTTTCTATGGACCGTATGGTGAGTAAGTCCTAAAATGTTCACCCAATTACATGATGCTCAATATTTATTTTAGCCATGAATCGTAAACACACCTTCAATGCAGCTTCTTTTTCCTTTGACTTTACAATTGTTTTTCCACCTTCCAGTTTTGCATCGATAATCCTCTCTTCTGGATCTCCAAAGCTAGCATCACTTGCTGTCCTTGAGATGTCACCTTAAAAACCCAAACTCAAATTTAAATTTTGTTCACTTATGGAATAGAGCACAAAACCGTATGCAGCAAATGAGCAAGATGAAATGGTAAATTCGAGTCTACAACCTATTCAGTATTATAGCGAGTTCTTTGCTGTCCAGATAATGTGTCAATAAAGTTATTGCATTTTTTATGAGATAAACTAGCTTATATAGATACAGACCACTATATAATAAGTTTTATCCATCAATATTTGCTCACAGAAGCTGCCTAACACTTTCTATTCATGAGTACAAACAATTAAACCTAACAGCCACCCATGTGTGCTAGAATATATAATACCATATATTGCAAGAAAATACAATACAATACAATACTGTCACATTTTTTACATGGACTGTATCAAAAATAGGAAAAATCTGTTAATTGGTCAGGTTGAGAAGGATTGACTGTAAGGAAAACAACAGACAACTAAGATTTATCTGTCTTCACCAACTGTCTGAGTTCCTCAAATGTCGTACTGCTTTCTAGATCAGCTCAGAGAGATGAATATAAAGCACTAGCCTAGTCATCCGGCCACTTTTTTTTGTTTTTGAGGCCGCTTAACAAAGCCATATACATAATATAAATACTTATTTATATGCGTATGGACAAAGCTCATAAAACACACCTCCAGGATATGGTGCTGCAGCAGGGAGTTTGGCAGAATGTCCCTAACTCCCTGGATACAGCCTAAGGCAAATCACTGGTGTATCAGTTGCATCACAAGCTGTAAGCCTTACCTATCTTCATCAATTCACAGGTTGAGTTAGGTCTTGATCCTGATTTTGGTGCCCGTATGTCTAACAGAGGCATTGCAGTCATATTATCACCTTTCTTAGTTTTTGTACCTCCATTGGTGGGTTCCGAACATGGAGATGAGTGTCTTGCTTTCCCCTGACTTGTGTCAGTTGGCGTAGATGATTTGTAAACTAAAGACTGGGTGGAGGAAGCGCAGGAGTATGGGATTTTGGAAATCATGCTTTGCTTGTGTAGGTTGTCATTAGATTGCATAAACCGTTCTACTGTAGAGCTTTGGCTTATACTACCAGGTAACTGTTCGGTGGAGCTCATAATATCTGAATCGGTATTATATCCCCCCTCATAACCCCCAAATCGACTGCTCCTACTAGTAGCTATAGAGCTGAGACTGCTATTACTTAGCCCTAGATATTCCCTACTTCTGTTTATATGTTCTCTATACATGTCTCTGAGTTTGTCGTATTTGGCAGCTGGTATTGAGCCTGATTGAATGAGTCTTTGTAGTTCGGATCTCAACTGATTATTTTCATCAACTTGTTTCCGTCGTTTTTCAATCTCAAACTGAAGCAGGTGTCTTCTAGCTTCATCAGTATAGTTTTTTAATTCATCTCCCACTCTTCTGCGATCGGTTTCTCTATCAGAGAAATAACCAGAGTTCTTCTCACTCATATTGTCAGCACTTGCGGCGTTTGGAGGTAGTTCTTGATAGCTGGCTGATAACCTAAAATTTTGATCCGCACTGGCACCTCCCATGTAACCCAGAGTCATCATTTCATGATAGGCCTGCTGAGATTGGCGATCACTTCTGTTCGGCAAGGAGCGACTGCCAAAACCTCTCATTGCATCATAGTCAGGCTGTTTCTGTGGAAGTTTAGGTGAAGCCATGGATGAGAGAGTCCGGTGACTTGATGCTGGAGACATGGCAGCCAGCTCGGTGATGGAGTAGCCTCCGTTCTCATTTATAGTCTGCATATCCTGGCGTCTGCCCGCCGATAGTTTACGCGGTGACTGTGGTGAGTTTCTGTGAGTCATGACTGGTGATGCTACTGGTACTTTTCTGTTGAATGAAGGAGATAGAAGAGACGAATAATCAATCCTGCTGTCCATAGGGATCTCATCCTTACTGGTCTGTGATGCCGGTTGAACACCCTGATTCTCATTGACTGAATGAACGACTTGCCGCAGCGTGTTTTGTAAGATGTTGCGTTGCCTTTCTTCTAATCTCCTAATTTCGGCTAATTGTTTCTCGAGATCTTTAGTAATTTCATTTTCATCCTTCTCCCTCTTACGTAATTCGTCCATGCTGCGTTTTAGATTGGCAGTCCTGGTATCTGTGTCCACACTATTGCTACGCGTTGTTGTCAGCGGCCTAGTAGCACGCCTGCTTTTTCCTAATTCAGTACTGCTTGCTGATCCTGTTATACCGCTGCTGCCGCCGACTACGCTCTTATTATTGTTGATATGGTGTCGAGTGATCATTGGGGTACTTGAGTCGTCATCAAATCTAATTTCGACAATTTCATCATCGAACTCGAGATTGTTATTAGGCGCTGAGTTGGCTATAATAGAATTATCTTGCTTCCTTCGGGGAGCTGGTATTGGTTTTGAGGCAGCTGGCGACACGGCTGGAGCTGAGGACAACATGATTCTTGGTGGTGAAGACGCCTGTACTTCTCTGTGCTTCACTGTTACTCCAGTCTGTGAGCTTATATGTGTTGGGGTGCCTGACTGGTCACTCAATGGCTAAAATAGAAAAATAAGATATATGGCTCAGATGACCTCCATAAAATAAACCGACTTGTGACAAGAATAGCTCAATTTTATTTTCTCTATTTGACCAGCAAATTATTGACTTTTATGCATTAGTAAACTTGAGATAGGAGCTATCCCTAATTATATTGATTGGAAGATTGAGCAGCGTCAACAATTTCTGCTACATTTTAACACATTGGTGATTGGCATGTCCCAGCTAATTGCTGAAAAGACAGCCTGTGGCTGTGGTCTCTTTTCCAAAGGCACAAAGTTAATAACACCGATTATGTCCTCAACGGCCAGCAAAATGAGCTTGAAACATAAGCTGTTTATCGATAAGACTTTTTATCACTCCCACTCATTCCATTTATTAGATCAGACACTCACGTCTCACTGAAGATCCAATGATCACCTCATAAAATATCGTTCCCATAAAACTGCCAGCCTTACCGTACTTCCTAACAAGTTGCAGAGGCAAAACCAACTCTGATTGTCAAACAAACTCAATCGACCTCATTACAGTGAAGCTCATACACCTTTCACACCTCACACCCCCCCCCCCCCACACACATTCCACTATGAAATCTAGTAACCCTCTCCAGCAGGGGAATGATTTACCAGAAGTGTAACTTCCTGGAAGTCACACAAACCATGAGAGGAAACCTTTCGACTGAACCAGTTGTTTCAATATGTCCATGCCATAACATATGTTTATGGTATGGACATATTGAAAGAACTGGTTCAAGCTGATATATTATAATGTTTATTATGTTTATGGTCCATACAATATCAGGTCTATTACTGGAGACACAACCATCCTACCATCACGTAAACACACAGTTTCCTCTGAATAACAATTATGATAATAAATCATCGACAACCACCACAACACCAATTAATGTGCTGCCCATAGCAGATTACCCAACTCCCGCCTACTATATTGGATACCATGGCAAGCAAACCTGGCACACCGTGGCAAACGAATCAACATGCATACTGTCAAATCTGATTAATCAATCGAATAATGTAACTTTGGTAAAGTCTTCATCCACAAGCTCTCCAAATGTAAACTCACCTCACAAGCAGCACTCAACCACTTCTGTCAACCCATTCTTAAAATCAAACTAATCATAGTGACATATAGAACAAATATACGTGCACAATGATATCCCTTTGCAAAATCTCATGTTTGAATAATATCACAGCATCACAAATAGACATTGCCATCAAACGAAGCTAGTAGAAAATATTGAGTCGATACTATGACAATAATCAGAGTATTATTGGTAAGGTAATGACACAGGAAACCAGAGAGAAAACTAAGCAAAATCTATCACGAAGCACAAATAACCATCTTATGAAAACAAAAGGCTGGAGTTTTGTACTGAGCTATAAAATTACCCGAGATGTGACACGATAGAAAGGACTAGTCAGCTCCGTGTAATGAGTTCTTATGGCTGACTGACCATCCGTGCCGCTTTAAAGTCTATTGCTCTAAAACCCTTCAACACCTTACCTGCTGTGCTTTATGCAAAACTATCGAAATGAACTTCTATGTCCTCTCACCAACCTTGACTTTCACGGTGTTCTAGCATCAATGCCACAGCCGACAGATGTTAATTCTTTATGGCGTATAATTCTGTAAATTTTGTAACAGTTTAAAAATTAAACCAAGTATTCGAAAGATTAGAGTTAGTCATTAAAACCCATGATCCCATCAATGGGTTTCTGATTAGGAATTCGTTTGTAAGTCAAAAGTTAACCAACTTTATCATTAGCCACTATTGTTCTTTGGCTAAAGCATTATTATCACTTTTGCATATATTCATATTGTAATGCTGACCAGCAAATGGCTTGTATGATTCAAGCTTGATATTATATTGGTGCATCTATACATATAGGGCGCTGTACTGTGGTCGGGTGCACTTTCATATATCTCGTTCAGACACTCATCTTAAACTGCCCTCACTCAAACATCAGTGTTTGCAGAAAACAACACGATGGCACTAGTTCGCTCTCAAGTTCATTTATCATTCATTTGATATTGATCCAGAAATGTTGATTTCATAAAATTTTCTTCGCTCAGAAATGTGAAAGCCTGCTTTCTTGATGTGCAATCGTCTGATTCTCTGTGCTCTTAACTGAACAGGGCACACGTCATTTCTTGCTGAATAACTCATGCTTGGCACACAAACATATACTTCACAGCACCTTACCACATAAAAATCATCGAATTTTTTACCACCCATGACGCAAAAACGGAAAAATCCTCCTCTGCTGCATGTTACACCCCAAGCACAAAGCTGCACCTGTCATATTAATTTGGGCCTGTTTGTAAACAGACCGAAGCCAAATCTGAAGCAGTCCCCGAAGGCCACTCTTCTTAAAAGTCACTGGCCCCAGTTACGAGCTGACCACCTCTGGGTAAATCTGTCAGCCGATCCCAGTGGGGCCAATTCAATTAAGATATTTTGTGACACAGGAGACCCCTAATTTGACCTAGTAGCCCTGGGTGTATTTAGATAATAGTACATACAAAACAGCTGCTACAAGCAGGATTATGAATCAACAATCTCACCGGTGATCATGAAATAACTAATGCTCATCCAACATTCATTTTGGAATTTTTGCTTTCAACCACGAGTTCAAATTTGACTCGGTAGAATCAACTAACTGTCGCCAATTGTCAATGTTCAGCACAAACTTCTTATCAGATTGAGACACTGTTTTGAGTGTAAATGTTGAATAGATTCTGGTCTACAGAATGGTCCTAATTGAGATGAGAAATTTTCGAAACAGGTCTTTACCAAATGACAGCCTTACATCCCATGTACAACGCGTACGTATTCTATGATATCACAGGACTCTCCAATATACTCACACCATGCTGACTGTCAATCAATAGAAACATATGAGATCCAGCAATCATCAAATTACAAACATGATTGGCTTTCTAAAGCGGTCGTGACAGGCGTAAAAACTATGTATTTACGCTATAGTGAAGATATAAAAAACATACAAACGAGCCAACAGACATCTTACTGTACATTGCTACTTGGATGAATGAAACATATTTCCGTTCATGTAGATACAATACGCAGTGAATAAAATAACTCTCGTTTATGACAAGGTAACACCGACAACTGACAGGTAGTTTATGTCTATCTGGAAATCAAAATATTGAACACATCTGAGGACTAGTTGGTTAACCTAGAATCCTAGATGCACTATGGCAATTCTGTATATAGCCAATTAATATGTATGATCCCTGGAAAACATGTTTATATGTGTAGTGTATGTCAAGGTAAATATTGTAATGAAATTCTCATTATGCTGTAACACTTACCAATTGGTCAATGTATAGATGTAACGCAATGGTGATCGCTGTAAGTGTCTAAACCACTTTTGTTTCATGTCAAAGCAAGTTTCTTACCTTACAGGTATGACGAATAACTTCATATCCACAGAAACAGGAAGGTCAATATCAAACTTACATCCCTAAGCACCAAACCTAATCCAAGGATAGACTGTTCAAATATATGCCATTGTATAGCGACAGCTTATGAATAATGTAACACAGAAAGCTGAGCATGTAAAGGTTGATCGAAAACCCATCAGGCTAAAAATATTAGAACATAAAACGTCCCAAGAGACAGTCACTCCAATACTATGTAGCAATATTCAATTTTATCCACTTTCAAGTACAATGCTGCTAGATTATAAAATACATTATACATCCAATCTACATAACCCTAATGGAAAGTGTTTCAAGCATCATGCAAACTAGATAAAAAGTTATTAATTCACTCGCTGCATAGTAATTAGCTTTACTGATGGTGATCTCAGCTTATAATAGGAGTAATTGCTATCCCAGGATTACACAGGCGACCACAGTCCACAACGCTACCATGGCAAGAGGCACCCTGCTTCACTTATCACTACTAAAAATCAACTATACTATCAATTTTCAAATTGCTCGATTGATAAGAGAATGTATCAAAGACCCACTTGTCCCTTGAAGTGTTCCTTGAGAAGACTAGCAATCTAACTGCCATGCGATTCAGACTATCTATAATATTTATTTGGGTGACATACTGGTGTCACTGACAACCATAGAGCACAGGTAGTGGTTCTCATCATGTTTATCAAACTAATATTTTCATACAGCTGTTTGTTTTATGTGTCTCCCTCAGACAACAAACACATAATGACACCAAGTTCTCAATTTTTTTTAGTATAAGAGAGTAACATGAAGAAGGGGTGAGAAGTGATTGATACATTAGACTCAGATCCAAATACACAGATACTGTAGAACACAGACCATGCAGTCAGTACACACATACTCTGACATTCAGTGTCATACATTAGTAATGTGAATAACATTTATACTACCTTGAGTTTCTTCTTCAATATTGTAAGAGTGATGCGGTATTGATTAAACAAGCATGCATATTTTGCAACTGGGGTCAATGTTTTTGCTGGTTCAGGAAAAACATTAATTACATTGTTTTTCATATATTATGATTAGGCCTATAGGCTTGATGGGAAACTACAAATTGATAGGCGGATAACGTTTTTTGAAAGTACCACAGACCAAAAAAAAACTCAGCTTATCTCTCAAATTGTTTGAAAATATAACACTTTTGTGTCTCACCTGACCTGACACAATCATATTTTTCTGGGAAGAGAAATAATTATTTTAACGTATTGAGTTGTGCACCTTTTGGTCATGAGAAGACAAATCTCACAGTTCAAAACTTTCTTTCTAATTTATTTCATTCAGATTCTGAGATAATTAACTTCTTTTGCCTTTCCATGGTTGATCGTGCTGCATTAAGATAAGCCATGTATCCTCCCGCCGAATTATCCGGAAGTTGCGATGCAGTAGCTATTCATCAATCTTATTCTCGGGAAATTAAGTTTTACGTTTAGGCTTGTACGGCTCATATCGCATTAACCCAGCATCTTTACCCTCCTGATAACTGTCTTCACAATCAATAAACCAGTGCAACAGGGACATCATTAATCTGATAAGCCCCCTGTTTTGGTAGTTTTTATATGAAATTACATAAACATAAAGGCAATAGAAATAAAAAGAACTACAGTATAAGCACTATGGTACATAGGGGCAAAAAAAAAGTTATCCATCCTTACCTTTTCTAACTCGATTAGAGTTGGTCTCTGAGCTCTCCCATTATGTGACTTTGCGGGTGATTTTACATCAGTGGAAACTAAAGCTACAGGAGACTGCTGAACCTTCTCTTTGTTACCATCCGAATGAACCTCTCTGAAATAAAGGAAAAATATGCTTAGGGTAAATATTAGATGATATAGCAGTCATAAACCAAATGATTTGCCGGCCATAACTTACCTGGATTGATCCAGTGTTGGTTGACGTTGTAGACTCCTTGCTCTCATCTTTTCTACACTTGGTTTCTTTGCGATTGGTGGTTTGCCATGTTCCGATGTCTTAACGGGGCTCCGCTTCGCAAACATATCTCGCCCACCATGGATGTTGAATGTTGTCCCTTCTGCAACTACAGGTACTCCATCCTCAAAATCTGTACCATAATCCACTGATGGGTCGTCTAGAAAAATGGATGAGCAAAGTTTTGAGTGCCATTGAGTACTTAGCATATCAGTACCTTTGCTATAAACTAAGCAAAATTTAAAAGTGCCTGGCAATGACAGTGCGGGGGTGCTTGCTGCGTAGGAGGTTTTCTATCATCAATGCCACCTATCAACTGCTAGCAGCATTGTACAACTGGGTTTGTAACCAACTCAAGCATGGATTTACACCATATAAATAAAGTCCCATTCGCTGCATATGGAGGTTCATCCATCTTATGTCCAGAATTTATAGCCCAGTCACTTATATGCTTAGCTAATCCAATGGGTCAAACAATTTGATTTTGACAGTTATTCACACAATATATCATATAAAAAATCACATTAACCAACCTTGAAAGGAGAGTTGTCTGTCAAAATTTAGTCCTGTTTTCGAATTTAAGTGTTCAGTTTTATTCTGCAACAAAAGACACGAAGACTTGATGATTTGAGAAAAATGTTTCTATACTGTTGTTATACAAAGTTAAAACACCAATAGCCAATCAGAAAAGTGTGTGAGTAAGTAAAATCACCTTGAATGGTTGATTTATATGCAGCATTTGCACGTAATTGAAAAGTTTGTGAAAAATTTGTTAAGTGATTTCTCAGCTTGCCGCAGATGACTTGAGAGGGATGTGAAGAATAATAACTTCAAAGGATTTCACACCACAAAGTCGATGGTCCACTAAAATAATCAATATTCATAACTTCTGGCACTGAAAACCTGTCTCAAAGGATGACACATCCAAATAGATATTATTTACACTGTGAATTAGTAAAAATATGTGAGAAAATACCCAGAAACCGCTTGTTAATATTCAACTGACTAATTCTAGTCAACCTTGGTCGAATGTCAGCAACTATTCGATAATTTGGAAGAGCAACTCCAAATAGTATACATTTACAAGAATGTCTCATTTTTTTTCTGATCAATCAAGCAGCACATATAATTACCTCAGTGATGTCTGGTTCTAGCGTAGGATTCTCAAATGTACTGACTATAGATTTAACTCTGCCGATGGTTTCCTCTTTTTCTCTTCTTTGTGCAGGCCTTGGCAGTGGATTGGGAGGCGCTGCTCTAACAATATATGTTGATGTAGAACTTTGATCCCTAGACTGTGATTCATACCCTGATTCGACGGTCGAAGTCTGACTATCTTTGTCTCTTTCTTCGCTTACCTGGTCTGGCAATCCACCGACACCGGTAATAGGCATAGATGAGTTGCCCTCATTAGAATGTTCTTGAACAACATCTAAAAAATCAACTTAGGGTTTAGTGACAGCCAGTTTATGTTTACATTGAGTGACCCATTCAGTCTAATTTTACCGTACAATCCTAAATTTAGCAGCTATGCTTGGCTATTTTCAGATTCTTAAATAATATTATCATTGGAGGAGAAGTCAGCATGCACCCAACAGTTCTGGCGCATCTAATGCTCACTGTTTCGAATTCAGTTAGCAGCAACCAACTTCTGACTACGGTACCCATTTGATGGCACATTCAAAGGAAAGAGCATGTTATTGCTTTATTTGTGTTAATTCCATATAAACAAATATTGCCTCACACATGCACCCCAGTTTTTCATCTTTTTTGTAGGGAGCATTATGTAACCAAACAACACACTTATTATACAGAAAACAGTTGGCCTGAACTTACCAAGAGAGCTATGATGTACTAGATCTTCTATCTCAGCCGAGAGTGCCCTCACTCTGCTACCTTTCTCTCCTCTACTTCCTGGTCTCATACGTGGAATCAAACAATCTGCCTCAGAGTCCGTGCTGCCTGTATTATTTCGTTTCATTTTACCTACAACCAAGTTTGCGAACATTAAAAAAACCAATTCACAACATTATCATCATTGAATACAAATGGGAGGCGTTGTAACCTAAACTGTTTTATCGGGTGGCAAAATCAGTTGTGCTCCCTACTCTCACACGAAACGTCAGCCCTATTTCTAATACGCAATGTTCGATGAAACTCAATTGTACTAGATAGGGATGAACTAGCTTGAGCCTTCGAGTTGGGCAAGACAGCATTGCATAGTAGTTTAAAACAAAGAACTCCTAAATGACAAAGATTGCATTCGTACCCAATCCACATTATTGGATATACGCACAGGATGTCTGCATTTAACGCCAACCTGTGGCAAGTCCTAACTAGGTCTAGGTCTGGTTCCAGATACGAGGATGTGAAGTGTGAACATGCATGAATGAACAAAAATTTCAGCAATTACAAACCAATAACAGGAAACGAGGAAAACTGTACAGACTGAGCTGGGCCTGAGTAAAGCAAAGTAAAGCAAACTCCCACCTGACGATAATAATAAAAATCAATCTAACAGTCAGTGCTCTTATTCTTATTCACAGTTTGACCAAGTGTCAATAGGTCCAATGACAGCAGCCAGTACATTGTGACATACAGCAGCTGCTAATAAGTCACCTGACAACAATACAGATGTCAACACAACAACATCAACTGATTGTAACAGTTGGGGGTGGTTGGCGGTTCACTTTTTGAATAGCTCGACAGATCAATAGGAGAATGTCAATAGTGGTCATGACGTGAATTTTTTCCACTTGACAAAACAGGCTTATTGGTGGGCTTTGCAGCGATGAGGCAGGCCCTATGGCGCAGCCTAAAATAGCTATTCTACTTATCTTACAATTTGCGGCTAATAATTATCAATATTTGATATTGTAATGAAGACAGAACTTGAAAACAAGTTTTATAGGTAATCGATGAACTTCTGAAATAGCTATTAGCTAACTGATTGTGGCTGTAAAAGTTTAGTTGACAGTAAAAATAGTCTAGAGGCATCAAACCTTTTGTCTAGCACATGTGAACTGCCAGACTACATGAACACTGATTGAATTAAAAAATAAACACCAGTTAGCATGATGTTTTAAATGGTAATTTGGTTTAATTATAGCACATTGGCTCTAATTTATGGTAACCTATTAAAATTAAGGCAGCTTCTGTATTGCAAGCATTATTTATGACTTTCCGTAGTCTTGGCCCCCAGACTTTGCCCCGCCCGACGGCCCCCCGGCGACTATCCGTAGTGCCCGCTGCCCACAAAGTGTCAATTAGGTGCGCTGAAAAAGATGACCACCTCATTTAAGTCTTGAGGATTGATGTCATTTACATGACACAAACCTTTCATTACCACCCTCACCATTTCTTTGGTAGGCAAGCCACTCAGCTTCAGCCTCCAGTTCCATAGTTAGAGGAACATCCTCTATAGGGGACAGGTCAGCTACAGGGGGAGACCACTCATGTGTGGGATGATAACTTCTCGATCCTTGTATCATGTGATCCTCATACTCCTCATCTACCTCCTCCTCCTCCTCCTCCTCCAATGTGTGATAATCCCCTCTATCCTCGCTGCTGCTGCCTCGGTCATGTTCATTACTGAAATTCAAGATTCGACATCATAGGGGATCGTGTGAAATATTGCAATTCAGTCCCAAAATAAGTCACCTTATCATGAACCATAAAAGTTCACACACAAAAATTATACTGCATAGTGCACAGTTATTTATAACTTGATTCCAAAAGTCTGATCAAGGAGTAACAGCGGTCTGACGCTGACGCAGCTGGAAACATACCTAACAGACCCAAACATTGAGAAAATATTGGTGGCATGATGTGGTGAGAAAGTTACAACCACCATACCGTAAAAGATAACACCAAAGGACAGGTACATAATGAATTCATAGAAAGCTGAACTAACCATAACAAATGGTTTGTCTGAGCTAGTCACTAATAAATCGAATGCGCAAAGTCAGCAGTCACCATGGATTGAAGGAAGTTTCAACCAAAACTTACGCAAAAATGCTGTAATACTCTCGTAATAATTGCTTTCTGTAAAGTCGCCTCTCTTTGGAAAGATATTGATGTTCTGAATAAGTACAACCCATTTTGAATTTAGCCACCCCAGGCTATACTTCGTTCAAGGTTTGCCAACAAGCACAAAATGATGTTCGGCAAAACCCATTAGATGCCTGCATCACATGATGAGCAATATCAATGTATTTATAATCTTTGGCAATATTATCTTAGGAACTGGATGAGCGGCCAAGTAAAACAAAAAATGACAATATAGCAGACAACGTAATACTGAGTCCGATCTGCAAACACATACATAAGCTGTGAGAGGTACTCAAAACCATATAAAATCTGGGATAAGTGTGTGCAGATGATCAATCACAGTGATTGCCTTTCCTCCAGCAGCATGTAGGTAACCAATAGCCGAGGACCATAGATAGTCTATCTACTGTCTCTGCAGTATCCATACCAGCCAAACAAAACACTCCCAAAATACAGTACTGCACAACAAGAGCTGTATCTGACATTACTAGAAAATGTCAGCTGCTGGTTTTTTGAAAAAGAAATGGATTCTTAGGCATGGCACTGTAAAAAAGTTGTACACAGAAGGTCATTCTGTGTTCTTAGTCACAGTATCACAGTATCCAGGTCTACAGTGCCTTGGTGGGTTAAATACCTGAAATTAAGGTAGGGTGACGATTGTGAGATGGTAGTTTTCAGATCGTCAAAAAGTTTCTTGAACAGCGATTTGCTTGTCATCTTAGTAACCAAGGGTAAAAATAGAGATTGCCAGCTATGAGCTTAGTCTGGTCTGACGAAAAAGTAGAGCCTGACAAAAATAAAGAGCTGCTGCTTCTGCTGCTGTTGCTGCTCCTCATTGATTCGCTTACAAATAATCTGAGTTTTCTATACCGGTATCTAACTAAATAGCCTATTTTACTTGGCAGCAATGATTTAATGCCTAACTTCTCCTCACGACATCAATTTTCTGTCGGCGAATTAAAGGCAACATGAACAAGAAGAGCATGCAGGCCTTACACCAATGCTAATGGTTTTGATGGGTTGTAAATCTCCCCACTTATAACAACTATATTATGTACTATCTCCTTGATCACAATGCACCGATGGCCAGCAGCATATATATAGTGCCCCGTGCATTGATCTTGCTTCACCAGCGCAAGCTGCATAACCACCTGGCAATATGACCCTCTTAGAGGCTCCCCAGGTAATTGCGCAACCAGCAAGCAAATTCTCAATAATCTGGTACAAATATACCCGAGTAACAACTGAACTCCGGAGACTCTACATGAAGGTAATAGACATCGCTGAGAACTCAACTGCCTCGAACCTCAAACAAATAAAGATAAGAAGCAAAAGACCCAAAATTCATCTATTAAATCTTCGATATGCATGTTGTGACCAAAGAAACCTAACAACGCCAACCTGGTATATAAAAAAACATATGATGATTACTATCGAAGTATTTTAAAATTATGAAAAAATCTGTCTGCGATTCAGGTTGTAAGGAGGAATGATTTCGCAAATGTTCATTTTTTTACCTCTGATTATGATGGCTTGAGTGTCGAGATTGATGGGCTATCATAGCTAGCTCTTCCTCCTCTGACAGGTAATAGTCATTAGTTACATCATGTCTGTAGGAATCTCTATGTTTATGTGGTGGAGAGCGATCATGATGAGGTAATCCATCTATACTTCCATCGTGTGAGTCAAAGATTCCCGAGAGCTGCCTTCTTGTATTATCATGACCAGTGCTGTGGAGCCTGTGTAGTGGTTGATGGCGCTCCAGTTGGTTGTATTGTGAGTTGAATGGAGAACTCTGCTGACCTTCGATGTGCGGAACAAAGTCAGTAGATTGTCTGACATTGCTCTCATTGTATCCAGGCGGCTGGATTCTCTGTTGAGTTATGTCACCTGTGTGGCTGATATCATCGTCACCTTTGTGGCTGATATCATCGCCACAGTCATGAGTATCAACAGATGTGTCAGGATTACTCTCAAATTCAGTCATTTTTAAATTGTCATGTGTGTTGGGTTCTCGGTAATCGGATATGTATGCACCATCTCTAAGACGAGATATTACGTTGCTGACAATCCCTCGCGGCTTCTTACTGCCAGGAGAAGTTGAAGATGAAGTTGAGCTTTGTGAAAGTGGGGCTGCACCAAAGAAATCTGCGTCTGATATTTGTAGAAAGTTAGGTCTTTGAACACTTGCACTGGCATTAGCACTACTGAGCTGCTCTTCTTCATGAGGAGTGTGATGTGTCTCTGTAATCAGAGAGCTGTCTCTGTCTTCTGCCTAAGAAATCAGACAGAAAATCGTTATCTCCTCATGTATGTGACAATGTGAAGGCTCACTCTTACAGGACCCCTTCCACAGGTATTAGTAATCAGGCAAGGCAAAAACTGCTATATGTCGCTGCCACACAAAATATCCCTCAAGTTCTACAACCCAAATAGATAGGAAGACAAAGTGTGACTGAGCACATACAACATCCCTAAACTCAAATCATTGAATAAATAAATTCTACTGATGCATTCGTTGGCATTAGAGCAGTGGTGTTTTCTCAAATAATCTTGGGTAATATCTCAAAAGGGACACCCAGGATTGCAAAAAATGGTTGTGTTTAAAATTGACCAACATCAAGCATCATAATACTGTGCACGTATTTAAACCATCGGCTGATAGAATTTTGCGCTAGGATTGCCAGCAGTGCACTATCTGGTATTCGGCACAGCTGGATCATCTAGGGTACAGAAATGTGATAGCGTAAAATAAATCAAAGCCAGTCAGAGCTTTCCATATTGACTACTTGTATCATGCTTGTATTCCAAGAAAGCGTTGGCTGCTACCCCTCTAAAGTGCAGAAATAATAGGGTGCTATTAGCAATTACCATGCGGTATCGGTATTCATGGCTGTATTCATTAGGGGGGTTGAGCCATGTTAGAGAGGGGTGGTAGGAGTCGGCCTGCAGAATTATCAGAAATAAAATAAAATAACAACCATGAGAAGATAAAATCAAATGGGTTAAAAGCATTAATGTCTGAAGAAGAAACTGTGTTTTTGATAGACAATTGACAGAGACAATGTCCCTGATATACTGGATGGTGTAGAACTGAAAATACATTTTAAAAGAAAATGGTCTGACAATTCCAAAAAGGTTAACTGGGATTTGTATGAAAATGATCACCTGCAGAAGAGCTATTATTTCATGATGAGTCTATGAAAATATCAACAAATTGGTAATAATATAATATACCACAATATAGTTAAATCGATCAATCGACCAACGACTCACTGGAATTTACAATTTTGATTCAAATCAGTATTATACTTCTTAATAAATATTATTCAGATAAACTATTTTACAAAAAAGATCACTTAAAAGTGTCTATGGTAAAACATACATCATTTATTCTACGGTTCACTCACCCGACTCTGAGCCTGAATATTTTGGAATTGTGAATTTAGCATGACTTTCTTTCTTTTGTTACACACTGTGCAGATCCAGACCTGAAACTGTAAAAATACAATCACTCATTCATACCGGGTAGACTAGAGACAGCAGATCAGATGATATTATCAGTTTGACCAGCAGTACTGCATACACATGGTATTTTTCAGTTTGATATCAATGGCAAAACATCATTTTGAAGTTTTATAACCTCGCCAAGTTATTCCAGTCTTGAACAGCAATCTAGCCTCGTTTTGGGATTTAGGATGAAATATTTGGAACCGCCAAGTGAAATAAGCTCATTCTTATTAACAGTATAGTTAGTATACAAACTCAGTATGCGGCGATTTGCTTGTTTACAGAGAAATGGCAACATCTAAGCCCTGTGACACATTGGGCCATGTGACAAGGCTAGCAGCCTTTTCAAAAATAATTAAATTGATGGAGCTGCAAAAACAGTCATCAGGAATTGTGGCTAAAATCCTGAAAGCAGCCAGAATAAAATGATTGTAACATATACAATTTATGATACAAGTTTTTTGTTACAAGTCCCCACAACCATAAACTATACTATTTTGAATGTACCTCAATTTTTAGTATTTCATACCTTGGTCTTTGTGCTGAGCTCATAAGACCCACAGTCTTTACAGACGATTCTCTCACATTCTGAACAAGCCTGCTGCCTGATGGCACCTGAGGTCAGAGGACCAGAGGATGTCGGCAGGTCAGGTAAGATTTCCACGTCCACACATATTGGGCAAACAGGGTTAGCGTTTCTATCCAAAGATGACTGCCTGGAGAGGACACGATGGTGGCTGTCTGTGTAATCCTTTGTGAGCTGTCTATAAAATACAGAAGATACAGAATACAGTATTGAAATTACAAGACGGTGTGAATACTCCATATGTTTGAGAAATCAGAGAACGCAAGGGAATTACAACGTGTGTCACAGTATCAAAAGGTTTGTGTTGCATCGAAGATGAATTGAAAAAAGAGGGCCAAATACTACAGATTTTAATTTCACTAAGATCACTGTTGCAACACCATTTATGAAATTCTCTTCAACGTACGCTGTCAACAATATATTGATTTGTGATGCTCACATCACCTGTAAATAAGGTTGAAGAATAGCATGAATA
The DNA here is from genome assembly GCA_914767715.1 of Membranipora membranacea. Lineage (NCBI taxonomy): Eukaryota > Metazoa > Bryozoa > Gymnolaemata > Cheilostomatida > Membraniporidae > Membranipora > Membranipora membranacea. The sequence goes on along the minus strand of OU612065.1, from coordinate 11,968,907 downwards.
ACACCAGGTGCCTCAGGATCTTACTAGAAGGGGTTGTAACAAAAGTTCAAACTGAAAAGTGGTGAAAGGTATTTTAAATAATATTCTTTGATTATAACCTCAATAAGTTAACTGGGTTGAAAATTGCTCATAAGAATTTTATGTCAATTTTTAAAACCCTTCTCGAAATAGTGTAGCCTCTATTTGGCTTGCAAATAAACAGATAACAATTTGTTGCTGAAAACAGCTTACATAGACCACTGCCCTGAATACATTTTCCCCTATTTCTTCCGAGTTTCTGTCACATTACCACAAAACAAAATTGGAATATTGAAGTTGAGTTGTTGACTGCAGTCAGACTGAGTCCATTTTTGTAACAATCACAAAACATTAACATTTTCTCTCTTTTTTTCCCCCAAATTTTGCCTCAAATTCTTTGGCACGTTATCGAAAACATCCGTCCAAATGATATTGTCGGCCAAATAAAAAAGTTAAAAAAAACACCTCAGTCAGATGTTGACCATAAATCAACAAATAAATTGCTTTTAATATTTTTATGATGAAAACTATTTGACAATTGTTATTACATAATCTTGTTATATTATTTTCCAGGTTGACAGAGTTCATCTATTATTTGGTATCTAATCGGATCAAATAGACTTGTACTGGCTAACCATCTGTTTAAACTCACAACCAACAGCTGATGCAGACCAAACAGTATTTCATTTTGATTCATACAGGAAACACTCCTTTGGTATGCAGAGTCTGAAGCTTAATTTCATCATCAGAAAATTGAAAACGGAAACTGCAATCCACACATACCTTATGTAGGTTAGCTCTAGGGAGCACTTGAATATCTTATGGGCAATTTACACTAGGTCTTATAGGTATATTATTTTTTTAAATTTCATGAAGAATGTTGTTGGAATACATAGCTTCTTTTTTGATAATGTGGTCAGTGTGATCATCATTGTACTATGTGACCAATGACTATATGACAGCGATGGACCAAGTCACTTTGTGTCTTGGTGTGCCTTTCTGCAGGTCATAATTACAAAAGTGTGAAAGCCTTACATTATCAGATACTGGAAGTGGTACCATCTACAAACAGGTTGCGGTTGGTGGTACCATAACCGCCCCCAAATCAAAACAGCATTCACGCAAGCTATGAAATCATAGAACTTTTGTCGTTTCATGGTAAAGGCTAAGCTCTGAAGTACTGATTCAGACTATATTATGTTCTTGTCTGGAGACCATATTAATGATGTTGTTGTTGATGTTGTGTGAGCAAACAGATCCTAAAAAACTCAATATGTGAATGCGTATAAATCCGGACCGATTAATATTCATGTCTATAGCAGCACGGCTCAGTAGAGCCTCAAATCCATACCCAACACGGAAACGCTAATATTGACTGGACTCTCAAACACTGTATTAAATATGGCTGTATTTCAGTAGTTAGTTTCATGGTCCACTGTAAGCCTGGAGATGAATGTGTCGTTATGTTCTGGGATAGGCTCATCAGCATTATAAATGTGTATGAAGCCATGTTGCAGCCTTTCAGATATGGCTCTCTAGACAGCTCAGAAAAGAACTTAGTATTTTCTGAGGAGACTTGGTGTTCCTGAACCTATTTTGACCGATGCTCGTATGCCTGCGTACAGTCAACCAATCAATCTGACTTCTTCAGTCAACACATTTGAAAACGTATATAAAGTTTGGCAAAGACCTGCTTTTCTTCACCTCACGTCTAAACTCCTCTCTCATTCGTTTAGCACAATTCTCAATATCTAATCATTTATTATTTTTATATAATGAGAGCAGAAATTGGCAGGAAAAACTGTGTGGCATGAGCCATGGATTAAATATGCATTCTATTGTAAATGAAGACACTAATTTGGCACCAATGATTGGTATTTATGGGATCAATACTTGAATAATGAGTGATATCAAAACTGAAACAGCAGCAGCACAAAATATCAAGCTTGAACAAAATCACACATTGCCTATGACACTTTGTCCAATATTTCAGATTGATCTTCTGTCCACAATCTAAAACTAATAGTAAGCACCAGCACTCAACCAGATGAAAACTACACAAATTCTTTCCTTAGTTTACTAGCTATGTTTTACCAAGAGCTGTGATAGATAAAGCCTCAACATCATAATGTTATACAACTTTTTTCCATCCCTATAACCTATCAATGTATGAAAACTGTGAGCCTGACGTTGGGGGCATGGATTATCACATTGCGATAATGTTGGGGTAAGTGAACAGTGGTGAATTTTTTGTTGTAGATTCACTGGTCAATTAGCAAAAGAATTGTGTGAAGAAAACATCACGCTAATTGAAGTTAGCTGACCTGGTGACTTGGCTCTAAATACATATATATTGCTAATTCATGTATATACCCGGTCTCAGAGCTGCATACAAATAGAGGAAGTGCAGACATGTTTGCATGTCCCAAGGGAGACAAACTGTAAGAGAGCTATAAGATAATCATTATGATTAGTCGCCTAATTTGCCACACAATGTAACAGAAGAGGCTAATAATGGTATCATATAATCCCTGATTCTATACACATATTCACGGCTAATAGGGCTGTGACTGTCCCAGGCTACCTAGGGATGGTGGCAATAACAGGATTATAACTTGATGGACAATGTTAACCCTTTCGATTCCAACGCCACATGTGACAAACAGTTTGAGAGTGAAATTTTACTGAACATTTCCCTGCTACAATTGTTGGCGATCAGCATCCGGCGAAACACCTGCTTAGCAAGATTGCCTGCCAAGTCAAACTTCTCTTTCTCCCTGAAAGGCATAATATGTCAGACAGCGGAGATCGCTTGCTGTCATCACTTGAAGATGGGCGGCAGTACACCTAGCATCTCTGATGGTTTTAATTTTTAGAGATGGAATTCTGTTGAATTTTGACATCATGTGTCTATAGGTCATAACAATAGTGTTTTGCTAGCCTTGTAATTGGATCTATTAGAAAATAATTTATAGAGAAAACCCTTCACTCTGAATACACACTTAATAAGCACACTTGTCCAATGGGAGAATACAATTATTGACATTATGGCAGCAAATGGTTCACCAAAGCACCTGAGTAGCAGTGACAGTGGTGAATGTCTCACCTTGACCTAGCGCTTGCATCTTGCTCCAGTGTCTCAGCACGTTTCATAACATCCAATATGCGCTTCTTTTCTTCCTCAGTAAGATGGGACATAGCACCTAGAAGCTCCATTTCATCCATCGTTGCAACCGAGGCAAGTGCTGACATATTAGGTTTTAATTCATCTATCGTATCCACTTGCAAAATCGATATAATCGCATCTACAATATTCCATTGTTGACAGCTACTTAGCTTGGGAGTTTACCTCCATCATTATCAAGATAGAAGGCTTTATTGGATTACTCACAGTGTTGTCACATCGTTGACAATCAATGATGATCCCTTAGATTCAAGGCTATTTTTCTCAGCAATCACACATGTACTGGTAATAAGACATAAAACTGTAAATAATTATATTACTGATGCTCATATATTCATAAATAATTAATGGTAAATATGGGAATGAAAATGAACACTTCTCAGCGCAGTCACCAAACAAGCCGAAACCCCTCAAGCTTAATAAGCAATATGATTAGATAATAATATTCAGATTAATAATCATATAATTCACTGGCTTTGGAAATCAACAGTTTTGAAGTAGGATCCCAATGTTTTGGATTCAATGTTGTGGTAATTGTGTCAAGAGAAATAATTGAATGGGTGGTAGAACAGTTTATTAGCTGGCGGGGAAAGTGATGGTGAGCGTTTTGCGTTGCCAAGACAGGGCAATTGAGTAAATTCACCAAATAGTGAGACTGAGGCAATTAGCTGCGAAAATAAGGCAGAGCAACTACACTGCGAAAAGAAAGTAATAGTATGATAAATGACCTGTGCGCTTTCTCGATGTCATAATGATAGCTGTCACAGTGTGATCAAGAACCACTTGTACCAACCTTTAACTTTATCCTTGGCTTCGCCTGATATGAGAAGTTCGATGGCATAGTCGTAGTTGATCTCAATCTCCGGCACTTTAATGTCCATAGTATCTACATTACATTCCACGGTCTCAGTGAGAAATGAAAAGTACTTCCTCTCTGTTTACAACATACTAAAACAACACATCACCAAGAGCGTTGATATGGCATCTACCAACTCATACACAACCAATCGTAAAAGGCTCTTAAACCTAGAAGCAGCCTATAGTAGCATTGTTTTGTATTGATGGACACCTGAACATATTCGATTCTGTACGCATATACCGCTCTTGACACAAAATGCTCAATCAATACTATTATTACTGAATAAATTAATACATAAAAATATTAATGAAGAAAGTAAAAGCCTTATCTTTGTAAATAGTTTGACAATAGGTAAAATGATCAAGCTAAATTAAGTGTGGTCAATAGCTCCACCCAATACTTTCTTCAATTTTGTTCTTCAAATATTCGGGTGAATAGCTTCGGCTTTTGCAGGTTATTGCATGTCAATTGACCTGACATATTGATGGGTAGTTTACAAATATTGATGTGCTTAATTTGACTGAGCGCACTGACTTCGCTGTGTCTGGAAATATGCACTAACGTGACTTACAGTCTCAACTTCTTGTTTTTTGTTACACGCCCTCTTTTGGACCGAGCCAGGTGATCTGAAGAAATACACAGTACAGCTACAACAATATTTTAAATTCTGTTCCGGGGAAGATCTTTTTTTGTCGATTGGGGAGACAAAATTACTGGAAATAATCAGTAATAATTTCCCAGCCTTGTCATGCGGGTAAATTTTTTGTTTTGGGGGTACTCCATAACAAAAAAAGTAGCCACGTGAAAAGTTATTACCTGTTTCCCATCTCAAAATGGGTGCCACTAATAGACTCAAAAGTGTGGGTCTTAGTACTATTTTATTTTTTGTTCCTCGTATCGCACTGCGTCTGTCTGAGATCAACGGTGGAGTTGATCAGAATAGCCTTATCCCAGCTGCATGCTCCATTTATCAACTTTCGAAACAGAATTGGGGCCGTTGTATAAACCCTGAATAAGAATAAAGCAAAAATCAAAATTCTATACATCTATCAAAAATTGATATCAATCTGCTTTGAATGGGTACTGGCTCATTCATTCGGATAGCATTTAAGAAATGTCCGTTTTTGTTGAGTGGGTAGAAAACTTCAAAATGTAAACAAAAATGATCTTTAATAAAACATACTTAAAAAAGTTTTGGTATAAAGATCAGGTTTACATAATTAATGCATTCATACCAACAGCATTCCAAACAAAAACTTTTTGAAAGATATTGAAAGAATTAATCTATTATCAAAATATCTATATTCTTTAAGTAAATTGAAAAATAAATCCGTTGCCTGATGAAAATTAGCATGAAATGATGATTCCACTGCGGCTGGATGTCAAATTATACCATGTCACAAAGTTTAAAGGGTATCATCGAAAACTTAATAGAAATTAAGTTTCTACAAAATTTGCAATTTGCTGTTTAGAAACTCAATTTCTTGTGTTACATTCTAAATGACAGGTTTTTTTTTATGTATAACAACCTTTTAAAAGGAAAAATTTGTTCTTTTTTTAAATACCTGCAGTGTCATCTCTATTAATGTGCAGCATAAAAAAAACAACCTCATTATTATTTGTATAAACTTTTTATTTACCTTGTGTCCTAGTAACTTGATCGGCGAATAAAAATTATATACCTTGCCTGCTCAGTTGCCCATCAAAATAATGTATGAGTCAACTTTCCATCAAAGATATCAGCTGATAGAAGGCAACTCCGATGTGTGTACTTTTATGAAAGTGTCAAACATAGCCTTCATTCTGACAACGAGAATGAATCAAACGGAATGTTGCTCATACCACCCACACTAGTTACACACTAGTCCCATACTGGCTCGAGGCCACATTTGACTAATATTTGACTTCCAAGAATTTAAAAGAAGAGGCATAGCAAGGTGAAATGTTGAAATCAAAGATGTCAATTTAAGCTACCATATTGGGCAGCCGTGACTCTAACTTGAGCAGTGCTAGCGTAAGTGTATATATGAACATGAGCCTGGACAGGCGTTATCAGCTTTGCCTTTTTATGCTCTATATTTCATGCTCTTATTTTTCATGCCATTATTTTGCTGTCACATTTCGATGTCTTAGAAAATGGCATCATGTGTGATGGACAACGTATTTATATTGTGGTGCATAGAGTGTTGCACCCAGATAATAAGTTTTGTTTGTGGTTTCATACCATAAATATCTTTTATGAACGACAAACACATCGCCACAGAAAGATTCTACACCATAAGCATGGGCTTGTGTAAAAGTGTATAAGGCGTCATGTTTGGTTGGGGGAAAAAGCCAGAAATGGCAGCAGAATTTTCGGAGGATCATTTCGAGAGCGTCAAGCAAGCATTAGAGGGAAACTTTGACCTCGTGAAGCCCTTTTCCTGTCAGAGACCATGGTGCGGGCCTGATGAAACATACCCACTGCAGTACACTGAAAATCAGCAGAACACATCAATACTGAACACGGACACTGATGCTTACAACACAGCCAGCAGCACCGACCTGAGCTTAGAGGAAAATATTGACATGGCAGCTATTACAAAACAAAGTCAGTGTAAAGTGTTGGGTGATGTTCCAAATGTCATGGAATTAATACCTCTACCAGAAAAGACAAACAACATCCATTATCATCAAAACCAAGATGGAAAGTTTCGAAGGTTTAGGTCAGACGTAGCCTGGGAACATGCTGGCAACGATCAGCAAAAAAACAACGTCAACTGTTTTGACTGTGCAGCACAATTCAGTACATACGACATGCCAACAACTGAAGCTGGGAGCACAAGCATCCCTCAAACCTCTACCTGTGCACCGTATAGCCACACACCAACACAAACAAGCTGCCAAGAGGAAACAACCCTTAGCTTTGAGGCCGGTGATCTTAACATTCAATCTGGGAGTGAGGAAGTCACTCAAAGTGCTAGCACCATCAAAGACTTGCGTAAATCATCGCCTCACAATAATAACAGCCACTCGACCTGCGATAGTTCAAACAAGGTATGTAACAAGTGGTTGGTGCAGTTTGTAACGGCTTGTGTGGCACAATACCACGCAATAATAAAGTTTTCCTTAAAAGAAATAATTTTTACCAACCTTACACACTCAGCTCCGTATCATATTCATAATTTATTTGTAGGGGGATTCAACAACAATGGACACTGGAGCTGTGATTATTAAATCAGTAGATGACATTATCGAGCAGTTAGAAGTTCTTATGGTGCACAAAAAGAGTGACGATATAAAACACAAACCGGTGAAGGAAAAGAAGTCGGAATTAAATATACCAGTTTATCAGCTATCTCCTAATACAAAAATTGAAGTGCAAAACTTTCTCAAGCAGACCGCTGATGATTTTGATGTGTGTCACATCCCACTGGATGAAAAGCGTTCCTCCATCAACTTACTAAAGTCAATAATACAAGAAGCTGGACGCCGCTTTGGTTTTGAAGAAAAGAACTGGCCTGCCAAGGTTATGTCTGAGCATTTACCGAATGAGCGAATAGAAACCTTGCAGAGAATTCTCAAATCAGAATCTCAACTTCAACCAATCAACAATGAGGAAAGCGAGCCTTGTAAGTAAATTTCTACACACAGACACAAAATATTGATTGATGCTTGTTCACGGTTGCCTTTTCTCTCAACTTGTGAGGACAACTCAGATTATGCTCTAACTTGGGATGCGAGTTTTTAACCGGTGGAAGGCTAATATCTCACATGAAATAGTTAGTTTACCTTTGCTCAAAGTGCTAGAAACCATCTTGTAGTCAAGCTTTATAACTGTTAAAGTTCTAAGTTGCTCAACAGGGTGAATATTTGAAAAGGATTTTGAAATAAGCATGCAATGTAATATTTCAGTCAAACTGCGGAGCCCGAGAGCTGTTGCTAAACACACAGACCTCATCGACAACACAAGTGCTGACAACAGTATCAACTCTGAGGGAGGCAGTAAATGTGCTTCCGTACCTCTCTGCTCAAACAAAGGTAACACTATCATATATCATTTACACTAATAACATTCTTCTCATACAGGTGAGGTGTAAGGTAAGCCAACACCAAAATAATGTGATTAACCTGTTCGATCATATATTAAAATGAACCACAAAGCTTACTATTATATTCAGGTATCAATCATTTTCTGTGTTCCAGACAAAATAAGTGCAGCAGAGTCAAATAAAGCTTTTAGCGCAGGTAAAGCCAAGTCCACACCAGACGTGAAACAGAACAAGCCTAAGCCAAATAGTGGTAGAAAGAGGAGGAATCATGGTAGTTGTCACGACACGAGTGGTATTCACTTTAGCCATGTAGGACGGTATGAGCCTACGGTAGGAGATACAGGATTTAACAGAGAAACAGAGGCTAATGGTAATATAGTGAGCCGTATGAGCTGCCATGCTCCGTAAGTAACATGCAAAACAAAAGTCTATGTTACAGTGACAAGCAGTGTGATGAGCGACTAATGAGTTTGACCCTCATATGTGTGTTCTTATGGTGCTCCTTTTTAATTGCCCTTGAAATTAGTACCTCCCCTTCCCCAATAGATAAAATGTCTTTGGTAAATTGACACCATACTCGCTGAGCTCAAGTTCAATTCATCATTTTATCATTGCAGGAATCCAGATGATTTTGTGACCTGTCATCAAGTTTTTAAGGACGAAAAAGGTTGTAGAGTCAAGAGCAATAAAACTAAAAAAAGCAGAGTGTCTACTAAAAATGTCTCCAAAAATCCTCTAAAAAAGGTGAGTGTCATTGGTCTCTGCTCTATTTTCACATTGTGTGTAACAGGGCTTAGGGAAATTATATTCATGAGTGTTCTGCTACCTTCTTTTCCAGAATCTGCCATCAGTTGAACAGTTTAACATCAGCAGTAAAACTGGAGCACATAGCTTCTTTGAAATGCTGAATGCAAAGATTGCTATACCTCAGGTACCTTCAAAGATGAATATATGTGAAGCCACAGTACCTGTCAAGCTTAACTCTGAGGCTGTGTGGCTCAACGGCGAACTGCATGTTCTCATAAAGGATATAGGTGAGTCTGCAGTCTACGGATTTGATTACTCCTAGGGTTAATCTAGGAGTAGATCATTTCTACAGCAAGCCAGTCTATGGTAAATTTGTCAGCTTAGTTCCTTAAACCAAGATTAACTTGAAATTCATGTTGGAGCATCACCCATAGCTGTTACCATCACCAATGGAAAAGAATTTTCCTTTGTAAAACTCTGGCCATTGAGTTGCCGCAGTAAGAGCTTGTTATGAGGCAATTTGTGAGTTGAGAAACAAGGAGATTCAATATACATATATTTTTCTGAAATGTTTCTCACCCAAAGACAATGTCATACTGCAACGATTATATGATAAAAAACATAAATAAAGGGATCTTACTCTTAGCATCATGGGAGCTGCATTAGATAATTTTCAGGTCCTCTCGCAATAAAGGATTTTTTCTTGTGTTCAAGACAAAGATCTTGCGCATCTGCCTGCAGAAAAGAAGGAAAGGTTTACCAGGATGCCTAAAGCTATTGCCATAGATTTTGTTAGAGAGTTTAAGGAGGACAGGCTGGGCCAAAATTCACCATGCGTGGTGAAGAAAGTCAATGAGAAACCTACATCACCAACAAAAATTCCACACAAGCAGGAGCAGGAGTCGCCTCGCAGGTTTAACACAAAGGTAATAGAGAATTATCTCGCTAACATGAGAATGAGCTTGTAGGAAGGAGCAATGAAGATGAACAATGTGCTTATTCTTTGAGCCCTCTTTACAAAGTACAGGAGACCAAATGGCCCCATGTGCTTGTAGGTGGGACCTTGTGGCAACCATTTATTGAAATGTCAATAGTTATGATAACAGTAACACCCTGTTATAAGTATAAAGCATGTAAAAAGAATTGCTATAACTGTTTTCAGAAAATCACTGCTTTTTAGGATTTTCAATTGCTTCTCACTATTTTCTCTTTGCTGACCGAAATGCATAAGTTTATGACTATTTTACATTCCAGGTTGACACTATATTTAGGAAAGATCCATTGATACTTGGAACTCTAGATCGTAAAGATTTCTCAAACAGAAAAGGCATTCAGCAAAAGAGACTAAAGAAAACAGGGATACCTGCTTATTGTGTTGTTTGACATCAGTACTGTCAGCGTCCATCTCCGTCCGTCTATCTTAACTGTCAGCAGTGTCTGTTCTTTTCGTTTCATGTGCTCCGTGTTTGTATCAGTGAACATTTTCGAAAAATAAAGAAACAAAGAAAGGACAAAACAACTGTAATGAATTCTGAAATATAAAAAAATGGTTAACAGTATGTATGTATGTGTTTATTTCACAACCAAAGTATCATTTTCCAGTGAAAGAAATGATAAAACTAGGTTGGTTATAGAAAAAAAGTATTTCATGCATTATAATGCCACATGAAAAACTGAAAAAAACTCTTCTTGCGCTTCTCAGTTCGACACTTCTCAGGATGGTATTTTGATATTACAGGTTTACGAGAGGATGTTTTAAAATTATTGATCTTGATTCTATTAAAAAGAGGATGGCTGGGGTCATCAGAAACTTTACTAAAATAGTGAGCACAGACCTAAAATAAAAACTCGTCAGTCTTTGGAAGATTAAGCTGATCTAATCTAGAAAAATAATCATCAACCTCGGTTAAAACAATTTTACTACTAGTTTTCTGTAACTTCTCTAGTTTTGCCTTGTCATGCTCCGTTAAAAATGTGTACCAAACAGGAGCAGCATATGATAAAACAGGTTTGACATTCGTCTTATAAAAAGTTAAAAGGCCATCAGAATTCATGCCCATCTGTTAAAGTTGTTTCATAAGGAAAATTCTACTGTTACATCTACTAAAAATATCACTAATATGATTTGAAAAAGTTAATGTCCGGTCAATAGTAACGCCTAAAAACTGAATGCCATTAGCTACACTATGATTTGGGTGTTTAACTGGTGTATACATAGTAGTATATATATATACTTTTATTGGCAGCAACAATTCATTATTTCAAATGTTTTTCATGATGTGACATAAATGGCAAAAAAGAAAAATGATACAAACAAAGATTCAACAAAAAATAAGACTATACCAATAAACTGAAAAGCATCAGCATATGCATAAGAGTTCAAGGAGAGAGGTAGATTTAGTAGGTCATTTATATAAATCTGAAATAAATACTATCTCCAGCTGATATATCTCCAGCTGATGATACTATCTCCAACACAAATCTCCAGCTGAGTATAAGGATTATAGACCTATATCACTCCTGTTCCACCTTGGCAAGATAGCTGACCATATAAAGTCATCTACCATATAAATCTGAAATATCAGCTGGAGATAGTATCGTCAGCGTACTGAACTTTAGAAAAGCCATCAGCGTTTAAATCATTACAGTAAATTAGCCAAAGAATCGGTCCTAATTTAGTGCCTGGAGGGGTGCCAACAGCAACTGATTCATAGTTTGAAAAAACACCATTATGCTAACACATTGTACACGGTTTGCCAAAAAATCTTCTACTAACAAAATAATATTTCTATTGAAACCATGATTTTCCATTTTTTCTATCAGGATGGAATGCTGGAGCCTATCAAAGGCCTTTGAAAAATCTAAACAAGCATTTTGCACATATTTTACCGAAGTGGTCTTATCTAAGGTCTGGGTCCAGTCATCTACCATCTGGAGAAGAGCATCTGTGGTGCTAACAGCAGGCTGGTATGCATACTGGCTAGGGTTCACTAACTCGTCTACTTTAGTCTGCATCTTGTTGATGATCACCTGCTCAGCTATCTTGCCAAGGTGGAACAGGAGTGATATAGGTCTATAATCCTTATACTCAGCTGGAGATTTGTGTTTTTAGCACAGGTGTGACTTGTGCTCGTTTCCACTTGTCTGGGTAGGCACATGTGGAAAGCATACAATTTAGCACATCATGCAGTGGAATGCACATATCTTTATAGTTATAGTTAATGGCAGCAAATTTATCATTCTCACTTCGGTCACAACAGTTTGATACAAAAAACACTCAGTTACATATTACTCATTATTTGGAGTTGAGAAATCTTCCTATAAGGATTGGTTCTGTGTATCATTGAGAGTTTTGTATGTGACAGAAGATTATGATCCTGTATATATAGTATCAAAAATGTATTAAGAAAGTTTGTCAAATCACGCCAAACAATAGACCATGAACTTACACCTCACATACATAAAATGAGGAAAGCGTGGTCAGCGTTAAATAATCATCCTAAAAATAGTAAGAGCATAATATGGTGATAAAATTGGATTTACACTTATACTGAGAAACTGTATACGAATGCTGATATTGCTTAGTCATCAATAGCAGCAACGATGATTCAAATATTATAACTGCTGACTATTGGCTTGTTCTTACCTAAATATCCTTTATGTGTGCCAGGCAAAGTAACCGCCCTGCTCTGATCAGGGAGGGATGATCTACCCTCCCTCCTCTGGTGAACTATCAACTTGAAAGTTTGCAATTTAGGAGTTATCTTGTCTATCAGAATTAGGAGACAATTCCGCAAGCATTTTCATGATCCACTGATAACTGATCAATTGTTGAAGCCCACAAATAATTTTATGAATCATGCACAGGGGATGTTCCGAAAAAATCATGATAGAAAATATCAGAAAATAAACTTTGAACCAGCAATAGCAGTTTGATATAACAACTGGTATTGATTGAAATAAAACTGTTATGAAAAATTAGATTTGAATTAAAAGATTTCCCTTTCATACTGTGTCATTCTGAAGTGTTGAGCTATCATATTGTGTAAAACTGGCTCCAATAGGGAATAATTACCAGCGGCATGTCTTGTTTACATTATTTTTATAATCAGTGTATGAGAATAACTATCGATCTTCTATTGCCAGTAATTAGAAATCCACTTTTGACTTTTGAATTGCAAATTTCACCTCACAATGATTATATTGAGTGTGATTGCATAGTGTTAGATTTGTTGCCATTAGACAAAGTGAATATTTTGAGAGGAAATGAATTTGCAAAGCTGTTAGTTCTGCTTAATTCACAGGCTGGTTTACTTTCAATCTAAGCAAACTTGTCTAGGAGTACAGGCTATTATGGAAGCATTAAAAGACTGATATAAAACTGAAGACCTCTTGGGAGTTTATTATTGCTTAGTGAACGCCTATTAGACTAAGTTGAGTATTTGCTTTTCCATTTTTGCATTAGAGAATCTAAGTTAAAGCTCTCATCGTGGGGAATAGCTGTCGCATTCATTCAGCATTACAGGATAACCTCATACTTCTCTACCGCATCATCACCATCTCACTGAAGAGGATCCATTATAAAATGATAGTGACACAATGACCCTCAGGGTCATGTGATGTGATTATTTATGAAGATAGAGCTATTCTATTATTGTGCAGCAGGCTGTTCGCACAGGTAGATCAGCGTAGACTATCCACACTTCAGCTCACCTAAAACTGTGCAGCACAGCTCGGATCAACATAAGCAGCAAAAACTTGGAATAGATTTTGGGCTACTATGTAGCTTTATGCACCGACTTCAACATTTATCTTTATCAAAAGGGATAGAAACCTCTCAAGAACTTTGACTTGAAAGTTCAATAAGTTGCTCAAGAACTCCAGCAGCAGCCATCTAACATGGCTGAGAAAGAGCTTACGTGGAAAGCCACATTTCTAGGAGCTTTCATTTTGTTTCTTATAGGAGTTGTCTGTGCGACGAGTCTAAGTTATGCTTCAGCGTCAATGGCCAGCATAACAGCAGGCTTATCGGGACCATTTGACTGTCATTTCGATAGAGAGAGAGACAATTCTGTGATAACTCGGCAAATTATATGTAACGAGTCAACCTTTGTGCAGCTTCAGGATTGCGTCTATATTTTTGTAAGCTACACACCAGAAGGCAGCATGAATGCTACAGTAGGAATTAAGTTAGCTCCTTACTATAGATACAGTCATCCACCGGCTAGATCGACAATGAGAACATATAGGAATGAAAACGATGAGGATGAGGATCTAGGTCAGGTGAGTAAAAGCTAGATTGTGACCAGATGGTTCTACAAAATCCAACATCAACCTGTGAATCATTAGCATAGGGTAAGCTGATACAACATCAGGATTCAGGCAGGAGGACGTTTCTCTGCATTATGTATAGTTGAGGAAGCATGGCAGTGAACATTATCACCATTCCAATCCTATTAAAGTTTAAACTTATCCCTTCAATATGAAAAAGCCTAAGCAGTTTTTGTTATATTTGAAGTAGGGATTGGCTTTGACCATTTTTGACTGCATCAGGTCAAACCAGCACAGCTGGTATGCGCACACCTTGTACTATGATTCAAACTAAAATCTCTGTTGAATGAAGCATCAGATTAGCATATGACACATGATTTCAAACCTCTATGGAAAACCCTGACAAGACGTCCGAGGGCACAGTTATTACCATACCACGTTACACCTACAACGGTCGGTCGCTTTCTATATTTACGGAATGTTTTTTGTTTACTTTGAGCTCAACTTGATGTGTTGTTTGGCTGATAGATATAGCAGGAATCTGACCACGCTTTACAACCTCCTAGAACTGTGTTTCAACCAATTGACTTCTTTCGGTTTAACCTGATAAATTGCTAGTGATCAGGCGTTTGGTTATAATTCTGGCAGGATGGCATTCATGTAGCCATCTTGGATTAGGCTCTAATTGTGCAGCTTGCTAAAACCCATGATAGTGCAAATAATTACTTGTTGATCTCTTACACATAATTGTGAATTTACCAAATTTATACCACATGCACACCCCCCACTCCCATACCGACTTCATTGACACCGCGCAGATATTCAGACTGTTTTCCATGATAGCCATTTTCTTTACGTTTCAGATCACCTTTTTCCCAATAAAACTATATTTTTCAAGGCGTACCGCTAAAACATTGTTTCAAGGTTTTGGAAGGTACTGATACATACCTAACCACGTTACTCATGTTTATTGCAGTGCTCAGCAGAGTATTGCGGAGACTACAGGTTTAAATTTCCTAATGGGACCTACAGATACACCCCAGATGTCGTCGACAAAACAAATGAGGCTGAGCAGGATAATAATGGGACATTCAGCTGCTACTTGAACCCACGAGACCCTAAACAAGGTGCATTCCTCTACCTCAATGATCCTGCAGGATTAAAAAAACCAGATAAAAGAATATTTCGGTACTATGAAGGATGGGTCATGCTAGTTTCACCAGCTGTTGTTGGTGGTCTCATTTTCCTCTACGTCTGCATCATATTCATACAGATACAGTTCGGAAAGGAAGATATAAAAAAGCCTAAAAAATCATTCGGTAAGTGCAGAATGTCCACTATTAGTCATATCGCTGTCCAATATTTTATTCATGGGAATATCTCCCGACATTTTGCGGTGTTGCTTGATGCACTCATGAAGGCAAATTTGTGAGGAGTTATTTACGAGCTGCTGTTTGTGAGCATGCTACAGATAACTGTAGTTATTTAATCACACAACACATACATGCAATTAGGAGGGGAACCTAATGAGTATAATATATCCCTACATGTATGCTACCAGAAAATTGATTCTGAATGTTATAGCTCTATTTTGATCCATATTCGCTCATCTTTTGCTCCTGAGGATCTCTGAGAATCACTGCCATTAGGCAGCACCATATTCGAACTATAACTGTTTACAATGAGCGAGCGAGCGAATCTTTGCATAGATAAGTTCTGCATGCACAAACTTATTTGATGTTATGTAAATCATGTTCCTACATTGTACCATTTTTATCCTGAATAGTTGCACCTGGGCAAGCATCTGCTCACGAGAGTATTATTGACGGAGACTCAGAAAACGAAGACACGCCTCCTTTACCAGAAACCCAACTGGTGTGACAGACAGTAATCTGGAATTTCCAGAAAGAAAATGCCGGAGCCTCAATATACTTGCATTCCAAAGAACAGACCATGGCAGATTCGAGTTGCCAGCTGAGGATATTGAGACTGAGGAAGATGGGAACTAGGCCACTCCGATTTGATAGAGGACAATCTTTAAATCATCTCTGAAAAGGGAAGTGGTGGAAATCTAATAAGAGAAAGCAAGAGTGAATGGAATACAATGAGGTCAATGGCGATCCATTTTTGGACGGAGCAGAGATGAATATTATGAGCATCAATAAAACTGGTTTTATATCATCCAGTGATTAAGTCATGACAGACAATCGAAAAATATACCAGATTATAGACCAAAATTGACAATTTAATGCTCTATATGGGCACTGTTTAGTGTAAAAATAATTAACCGGTATGTGTTTGATGTATGAATGATGCCAGCTGTTGTTTTTTCAAGGACCAGCAACGTGATGCATGAATGCCATAGGCAGCAAACCACAGGTTGCCCACTCATCATACGGCTGTCAATTCGAGGACTGTTCTTTTTTCTTTTACAATTCATCATGTATCCCCTCTTGACCTCTCTGAATACGTACAGTTATGTATTATATTTTGGTTTGCCCTTTGTACATAAATGACCAGGTGTCTTACATGGATATATGGTTTTTTTAATAATTACAATATATAATCATTATTTGTGAACGTAGAGGGTAAGTGGTAAAACTCAATTTTTATATTTGTGTTTATATCCATATATACATGTAACACAGCATGTCTTAAAAATGATCCATGATAAAATAACAAATGCGATCCTCCAATTATTAACATTTGAGGATATAATCGAGAGCTTCATATCTGACTCTATAGTCAGGCTATTTATTTAACCGCATTCCAATGCTGCTCAGTAGATTCGCATCGGAAAAAATAGATAGGACAGCATTGGTTACTGATATTACGGCAGTATAATTGCGTCATAACTCACAAAGCAGACTACAGCGCTAAAAGGCTACAACCGCAACCTTTTCAGAATAGGACAACATTGACTTGAGTGAATGATAGCCTTCGCCGATCATCGATTATTTCTTTCTCCCTCCTCTCTCCTTTGTAGATAGCTGAACAACACTGTTTGGCATAAAGTTGTAGAAAGCCAAAGAGTTCGAATCTTTGATAAACAATCCCTGTAAAAGTAAAACCCATTATGGTATTATTAAATTATTCAACAATTTAGTCAAAAGATGTTGGAAGAAGCATTAGCGCTAAGACCTCTGGGAATCATAGAAATGCACCAAGAATAAAAGGCTCATTTCATGCCTTCATAAATGATTTAATGACATAGTTGAAAATCATCAATACCATACAATAATATTGCAAGTGTACAATATCAACACAGATGATTCTGACCATTCTAATACTGTTGATACCAAAATACATTCTTTGACAAAACTATTCAGTCATGTTCTAGTACTAAGCCAAAAAGCCACTGTCAGGTAGGCCTCCGTGTCATGATTGAGGGAGGCACTGTGTAATTATATAAATACCGAACAAGGGAAGAGGTACTATTTTTTACAACCATGTAGGCCGACAGGTGAATGATTTTGTTTCCTCAATGTTAAAGGAAATTTTGGCTGCGTTAATAATTTTGCACAGCCTAATCATGTGACCCATTTTTTCCCCCATAAAATTGTTTGTCTGCAGTCCTTGGCTTTGGGCAGAAAAATCTTTTGCAAACTGAATATTTAATAATTACTCTAAACAATGTCTGCTAACCCATTATTTTCGTGACCCTAGACCACTGCCCATTTAGTTTTTGGACCACCAAATTGACCAGAGATAGACAATGGATATGTACACCTAATATCCGTTAAACCACACCACAAGAGTGGAAAACTATTGTGTAAGATTTCATCAACACCTTTCCTCAACCATTCGGTTAGATTTGGCATGACCATCATGTTTATTTTGGGCAGTGATTATGATTGTTTTTGCAGCAAACATTTATGTATTGAGGGTGACAATTGCCTGTCAAACCTATCACAACATGTGCTGTGGTTTTTCTCCAGCTCAGCTCGTGTGAGGAGGACTCATTCTCTTACATTCCTCCCGGCCAGCCATTGTGCAACTGTGGGCATTATGTCATGGGAACAATTATTTTACGCTAGCCCTTCTGTACATGACATCACATGACATCATGAACATATTAAATTACGTAAATGGGACAGAGAAAAAAGGGTTATGGTTTGGGAAGTATTACAACAATAAGACTAAAATTTAGTAATCCCATGATAAGATATTATTTGGAAGAAATCTACACCATAGGATGCAGCCTGTCTAACCTTGAGAAAACTAACCCATGAAGCGCTAAGCCTTCTAATAAAAAACCGAAACTCACAAACACCTATAAGCATGCAATATTTATTTATGCTACTTTTTCCCCAATAAGGATCGCAAACCTATAATATGACAAGCAATGCATTGGTATGTAAAGACCTACCTCGTATTGCAGTTTTTGTTTTCCTGCTGGCATTCCCAATGATTCTGATATCTTGGCTTTGATTGCAGCACACTAAAAGCAAAACAATATAACTATTACAAAAAAGGAAATCAGGCTAATTGCATCTTTACATCTATTAGCAAAGTGATTTGGGATCATCTTTTATCTATTAACAGAAGAGCAACTAATAATTTGTAGGTTATTCACCCTCTGTACTGTTTTGCCATTCCGAAAAATGTTTATGTAGGATCATCTGCGCAACAACCACACTATCCCAAAGTATCAATGCATTAATGCTTAACCTGCGATAATACAAAATTTGAGGTGTGATATATCCGTACCCACTTACATGATCAAACTCTGTAAGGTGCTATGCAAGGTACCTCATTTACACACCCTACCTAGTAAACACCCTACCCAGTACCCACACTGAGAAGTGTAGTGACAGTAGTCAAGCTGCAATGTCTGTTTCATGTTTGAAAAATAACTGTGACCAGCAGAAGCAGGTAGTCGACAATTTGAGATTATAAACTATTGGTGAGCTCCTCATAATGAGTCATTCAATAAATGCTTCAATATGAGTGAATAACCACCGTTTATCAGCAGATATATGGCAGCTCACACTGCAGTCTCTACATAGTTATGCTCCATGATCACATGTACTAATCGGACATGTTAAATCATAATCGGGTTACCAATCATTTCAAAACATATGTCGTTTTTATGTCAAAAATGTGTCCCATTTAGCACTATCATCAGAATAAGAAAATGTAAGCAGTCAAAATACTTGTCTGGGGCAGCCAATTCATTATCAAGGAAAAATCGGAATAAATGTGAAATTTAGAGTGTGATGATTGCACTCTTTCTCATGATGATATAAATCTGACATGATACTGCTTGATATTCTCACTTAGTGATTCAATGTATCATAATATCACAGAGTAAGGATATTATCATTGATGTAGTATATATTATTATGAGTATATAATCTCCTCATTCTATCACAGAGTAAGGATATATATCCTTACTCTGTGATTCTATGCTATGACTTAATGTTTATAACCTTGTAATAATATTGAAGTAGCAAACTGTGTCTACATAACAATATTACAACACGCTGGCTTCACTCAGCGCCTATCAGTAAATAATCTGTGAGTTGTATCTTGCACTCAACATGAATATGCTCTTTAACTCTATCCCCCAAATGTAGTAACCGTAAACTCACGTTCTCTTGTGGAGAGAAAGTGAAGGCTATAGTCTGTCCGTTCAGATTCCATTCTGGTTTGTCTCCCATCAGAGGTACCTGTACTGTTACCATACAAGGGTTCTATAAAGAAGACAATAAAATACTTAGAAACAATTGCATATTGTATGTCTATCAATTTGTTTAGTTTGTAAGGAATATATGGTGACTTTATTATTCAAACCATTGATCGTGGGAGGTGGTAAAAATAACTATACTATGCTTTAGGAGTTGCCAGGGGCTCTCCCATGGTTCCCCTCAAACCGGTGATGGCATTATTATCTGGCATAAAACCTGCGCTAGCAAAACACCTATAAGGGTAATAGTGTATTAGGGCTATGTGCAGTAAGGTCATTTACTGTGTCGCTTTCGGCAAATACTAAACCAACCATATAGAGTTGTAACGGATGTATCAAACATAACTCCCTCTCAGCTGTGGCTCAAACCTTGCGGTTCCATGGTCATGTTAATTCTGAAAGCCTAGCAGCAGTAAGTTATTTGTTCAACCAAGAGACGTTTTGGTACTCGTGACATGGTGTATGGAACATGTAGATGTGCTGAATCAGGATACGTAAACAGTACGCACTACACTATGAGGCAATCATTCTGATGCTCTCTTGATGCACATGTTGTTGATATTGTGATAAAAAAGTAATCGCTCAGATTCGCGATAAATCTTTCAACCATTTGATGGACATGATTCTTGCTTGAAGAGTGAAAATTTGTAATTGCGCATGACCTTTCACAATCTGCATCATAAAGGAGGACAGATTTTTTGGAATTATTGGATTGGAAAATATATTTTGAATTGAGGTATTCTGTATTGGGTGCTTTCATAATTAAATTATAACAAGTATAGACTATCCTGTCTGCCGGGAGAGATGACACCTGATGAATAGGGTTGCGTGACATTGTCCTATTGAAATCTGCAGACAGCTGATGTAACACTAGTTTGCTCACAGTAACCAGCATTTCAACAGCAGTGTGAATAATTCAAAGAAGCAATAAATATTATCATTTTATGTGAATGGTCAATTGCAATTGCAAAATAATTAGGGTTCACTCACTGGGTGTGTCATTAACCACTGGACCTCGGGTATAAGATTATCCTCAGTCTTGGCTTTCTTACTGGGCGGCCCATCATCATCAGGTTGTGACTGTTGCATCTGAGGTACGACCACAGGCTGAGGAGGTAACACAGGATGTCTGAACTGTACACCAAGGGGAGGTCCTAACTGCATACCTATCAAATAACAGAACGTATTACGTACATGTAAAAATCATGCTGGAGTGCAGAACTTCTCCTCGCTCATCAAAAATTGAATGTCAGGATTAGGAGTGTCACCCCAAGAATTTGAATAGCATAGAATAGAATAGAATAGATTTGAATAGTTTCTCTGTTATTGTTTTCAAGTGCCTGGTTGTTTGAATAGAAATAGACAAGATGTGCCTAAGCAAGTAATCTCTCTGGGTGGGTAAAGAGCTCTCAGTCTAGCCTTGTCATGCGGCTACTTACAAGAAAAGTAGACCGTGACAAGGCTACTCTCAGTCAATATTTTAAAGTTTCTGAAATGTATGATGCAATGCTATCATCTCACAGATTGGACAGAATAACAGCCTAGAGGCAGTGTATGAAGCTGAATTGGGTCATTATCTTGTTTGAAGACGACAAGTGATAAGCATTTGCTTGTCATTTTTAATAACTGTCACCCTATCATTCATGAAGTAAATTAGTAACTATAATTAGGGTGCTTGTACACCACATCTAGGATATGAAAGGTCAACAATATCATCAAGTTCATCGGCATCATCGCATTTAATTAACTTGGACACTTACTGGACAAAAATTTGGAATGAAATTAAATACATATTTTGGCAGAACCACTGAGGTGGTTGACATTTAGGCAAGATTTTGATGTTATAGTTGTATCAACCTCAAAAGCTATACTTTGATGATAAAATCAAATAATCTGGTGTACATACCAAGCATAGGCTGAGGCATCGGCTGATGCATTGGAATAGGCTGAGGTGGTCTCTGAGGTACCATCATCATATTGGGTGGACGTGGCATCATGAGTTGTGGGGCTGGTACACCCTGTGGGGCGAGACGGAGCATAGGCTCGGGCTGTACGGGAGGAGGTACAGCCTTGGGGACAGGTGGGGCAGCCGAGGGGATATTTGGTGCGGGGATAGGGATAGGCATAGGTGGTGCCGATACCATTGAGGGTGGCATAGCCCGAGGTTGTGGTACAGATCGTGTTACAGTCGGCCCAATCCTATTTTTAGATTCATCTTCTCTGCAACAATAAAGTATGACGACATATTGTAATGTATGTCCTACTCAACAAATACATGAGAGCCCAGACAGTGTAGTTATCAGTAACTCGGTGAATGTTCCTGATAGTAGTGAAGCCAAGTTACTCGCCAATTAATTCTCAAGCTGAATGAGCCTTACTCAAGTTGTGATGACTTCTGACGTGAACCAAATCAATTAGGTCACAACTAAATATAGATATAATGCCACATACACACTCTCTACCATCCTGACATGATGTATAGCCAGAGACTATAGATATATTATCTATAGTCTCTGGTATAGCTTGATGTGGGAGGAGTCAACATGGCTATAAAATCTATTTTGAGCATAAATTCAAAGATTTCCTACTATAGTGAAAAGGACAGGCTGGTTTTGAGAATAAAGTAATTTGAGAGATCGGGTTATTGTTATATGGGAAAATCAAAATAAGTTGGACAGCATTCTGTGAGGTCAAGTTTCGCATTTCGCAATCTATCAAAGTTGAATTAACCATGTACTCCTAACAATGGTAAAAAAACAGTCTGATAATATCACAGTATGAGGTCAACAACCAAATGGGTAGCATAATCATAATTGTGCAATACTTCAGCGGAAAGAAGCAGTAGGCCTACAATACAAATCAACTAGGTATGTTCTTTAGACCTTTGTTTTTTTTAGCTTGTCAATATTACCATTTTGAGATTGAATAAAACTTTAGTAGAGCAAAAAAGAGACCATTTCTTAGCCAGCGAGCTAGTTCCACCTAGCAATACTTCTAAGGACTTACACAAGGCCCTTTGTTTGATGAATGCTATTGATCTGATCCTCAATGGAATATTTAGCTCTAGCTGCCTGAGATACTTTGTCCATGGATGCAGAGTGACCATCCCATACAACATGATCTGATCTCTGGTCCTCTTCTTCACCAATCTAAAATTAATACAAATCATGCCATTATACTAAACCTGAACACTGATTGAAGTTGGATTGAATTCGTTTGATTTAACTAGCGCATGTGGCCCTTACTGATATGAAGTTCTTATTAGCAAATTTATTGATTGAATTGACTGCAGTAACTTGTAGACTTTACTGGTGTTACTACAGCCTGGGCCATCAGAGCTTGTTTTACTTGGTGATGAATGTTATGCGAAAAAACAAAGAGCGTTGACGTAATGCTACCCACGCCTGCTCTGCGACGGTAGACAAGCCGTCCTTGAATCGTGACAAAAGCGTATTTTTGCACTGATCGGCAAGTATAATGACTTTGAACTTCACCTTTTTACCGATTTCTGCTTCTTCACCACCAACGCCGAAGATATCAGTACGACGTTCAGCTATGCCCTTCAAGTTAACCTCAATATTAACTCCTGTATCATAGACATTCTCTTGTTCCTTTTTCTCTCTAATCTGTCGCTCTTTCTGCTCTCTCCACTTAGGATCAAGAAGACCTAGAGGTAGGGGTGGTAATGGTTTACATATAAAACAGAACTACACAGTTAAGCTTTGTCATCACGAGATCTCAAAAACAATAAGAGATCAGGTTGTTAGCCAGTTACAGGATTTGCACTAGATGAGGCTCGCTGACTATTTGCAGTGAATTTAAACAACCCACAGTAACTTATGAAAATTAAAACCAGACAGCATCACATTATTTTCGTGGCGAAACAAAACAAGCTTCGGTAGTTTAAGGGAGTTGGCTCCTTGATAGCAATGGGATGATAACTTCTATTTTCATACAAGAAACCATTACAAAAATTACTACAAAACAAAACTGAGAGTTCTTACTGATCTTCATGTGCTCCTGAAGTTTATGAGCAGGTATCCTTTCCTGAGTGAGTGGAGAGATAAGCCACTGATCACCCTGAGGCGGTGGGGCCGGGCGAGCTTGCTTCGGGTCATAATTTCTCACCACCATATCATCTTTAGTCTTGGGTAGTGGAGGCTGTCCACTTGGCATTGGAGGCTGAGGAGGCATCTTAGGAGGTCCCATATCATTACCCTCCTCATCAGACGCTTCATCCATATCCTGTGACCACATAAACAATATAACTTAGCTAACAACAATCAATTTCTTTACCAAAAATGATATCGATGGATTTTCTCGTTAGTACTTCACGCGGTACATACTTGAAAATTATTTTGGTCAGGATTTTTAACTGGTAGCTCAGAATTGTAAATGTTTATTTCAACAAACCGTGGTAAAGGGTAATATCCATTCATTATCACATAAGCTTAGGCTTATAAAGCGATGGTTTGGATCTATGACATATGGCATACCTGAGCTCCATCATCTTCCTTATCTGAGAGTTCCATCTCTACATCACCATCGGCTGGTCGACTCTTCTCATCTTCGTCACCTTCAGATTTGTCATCAGCAGGTTCAGCGTCTGACAATATATAAACATGATGTCAGACTATGATAGGATATTTGATTATTATTTTGTAAGGGTGGTGATACCAATGTCAAGTCAATCATGTAGTTTTTTTATACCAGAGTTTCTCTAATTTAGGTAGGGTCCTTTTCACTTCCTAGGATGATTGAACATATGAAGGATATGATCTGTTTTACAATAGGAAGTGCAAACATCAGCTCATTTTAATCAGAACTAGAGTTCAGAATCATGACCATTCTAGTTCTTCAATCTATCTCATCACTGATGAAAGCAGAATAGGTTACATATATAACTTACCAACTCTCTCCTGCATTAGTATTCTAGCCCCAACCTCATCAGGTGTGGTTGGTGTAGGGAAATGCCCTGCTTCATTCTGCTGATAATCCACCGTCTCAACAACAACAAAATCATGCCAGTCAATTTGAGCGTAGGCAACTAGAAACAGAAATAAATATCGGTGAAACTTAATTATGAAACGCCACATGATGTTCGAGAATGATTATTAAGGAGTCGTCCATGTGAGTCTTTAGTGGCTGGTGGTATTAATAGGTAGAGAATATGATATGGATTTTGTTTTATACTAGCTACATATGTGAGGCAGGATATCTCCAATATTGTTTCTAGGTAGTCTATGCCACAGATGCGTGTTCTGGCACTATAGTGTTCAGTATTTGGTGAGATTATTCTCAAGCACAAGCTTTGTACCCTCTCCAGCTTGGAAATGTCTCCCCGAGATATATTAGGGAACCAAACCGGACATCCATACAGAAGCACAGATCTTATGATGGTGGTGTAAAACATCACAAGTCCTGCATCAATAACACCGTGGCGTTTGAGGGTCAATTGATACATATTAAAGTCTAGTGTATACGTACCTCTCTCTTTCTCTTTCTTTTCCTCCACTTTTCGCTTCTCTTGCTCCTGGTGCTTGGCCCACAGTACTCTGTGATTGACTTGTTTTAGAACTTCTTTCGGATCATCGGCAGCATTCTGTAACTGCTCTGACAAGTCCTTGGGAGGAATCAAAACCTTCAAATACAGAAATAAATTTTAGTATGGGCAGCACTTACAATTACATCCCATGCATACACACATTCATTGCTTGGTGTAGCAAGCCAAAATCAAAGAGGACGCAGTTTAGATATCAACAAAACAATTAAATACATAAATAGAAAATGGTTCATGATGATGCCAAAGACACAGCTATGGGTTTGAATTGAACACTCAGCATGCTGTGGATAATAAACCAGACATTTCAATACTCTATATGCCTAGTAGGTTTGATCTGTATGGTAATCTATGTAAAGTAAAGGTAATAGTAATGCAAAACATGGGTGAGATTACGAAATTGAACTAACCTTTGTATACTGTTCAACCAGCTTAGTGAAGTAATTGAACAGACTGTGTTGAGGTCGCAGGAAATCAAACTGATAGTTCCTCTGCTCCTTATTCATGAGAGTTGTAAGAAACTGACGTCCGTTGCGGGCAACAAACTGGGCAGTCAACTTAACAACATCACTGCAAAGATCAAACCAAATGTGTAAATTAATTGTCCTTATGATGGTTAATAAGGGACACGATACTCTTGAAACCAGAAAGACAAGCAATGATTCAGAATTAATAGTATATAATTATTATACATCGTACTGTGGGTATTTTGTACTCACAGGTCAAAGGCTGAGATAGAAGGTGGATCACATATGAACTCTGGCTCCGGTGGCGGTTCTTTAGGTACTGTAGGCTCCTGAATTATCCTTGCAGCTTCAGTTGGAGCAACTCTTGGTATAGTTGAAGACCTGAACTGAGGTGGTGCAGCTGCATCCTGACCTAAACCAGACAATGGATCAAAGCAAAATATTATTTTCTGCAACCTTGTGTGTGTATGATGATAGATTAATCTAAGAGAACTCAAGACAATAATCTAGATCTTTCGGTGACTTTTTCTTTTAATATCTTACACATGTTTACTCGAAGCAACACAAGGCCAGCCTATTTTCTTATGATTTATTTTCCCTCATTAATAGCCTACTTAGATATAATTTTACTTGTGAGGCTATCAACGGTGTTACTTACCTTTGCCTTCACCAAACTCCTTCACTTTGTGTTGATAGTATGCATGGTATGGATCAGTAGGAGTGAGGAAGTTGAATTTCGGATTATTGACCTCATTTCCTCTGATTCTCTCCTCAAAACTTGGACCATTTCTGGCTACAAAGCTTGCAGTTTTATCAACGATATCTTTATAAGTCGAGTTAAGGAAGAATAATATCACCACAATGATACAAATAGACACATAGGCCTATGATGGCCTAAGGAACTCTTAAGTAAATGTTGAGATCTGTTATCAAGCTCTTAACAGGCCAGCTCAATGAGTAGTCATAGGCAGAACAGGTGCTGAACCACTAACAAAAATGTAACCACAATTTAATTTTTCATACACTTACCAAAATTACTTACCAATCACTTAAGATGTCATCGGTCGAAGAATGGCAAATTGCTCACATGTTGTTGCTGCTCCAGTGGTAACCTACTGCTGTATCACTGTAGGCTATATCGCAAAATTTAACTCAACTGAAAAAAGAATATTAGTAGGCCTACACCTCTAAACCTCCTAGTCCTTGACTACAAGATATGCACTTGGCCTAGGCAATATATAGATTTATAAATTACAGTAGCATTGTTTACTATAAATAATAAACACTCACATAAAAGAAGGTGTTGAAGATTTGCTCTGCTCAGCCCCAGGCGTCCAGCGGAAAATTATTGTATGACATACAGGCCAACAGGGTTATCATTTTTATGCATACATATCATAAATATTAACATTTTATTCACTGTGGAGATACACCCAGGCCTAAACCATTGGCTAGGACTAATCCACATGACAATGACTAGGGCTGGGCTGAAATTAATAGTTATGGTAGCAAGGAGGAACAGCTGTTACTCCTTGATAGTAGTACTAGTAATAATAATATTATAATACAGTAGTGAGGTAGGTTGGTAAAAATAAAAGGATACTTCTAACCTCAGGTGGTGGATATATTATCCCTACCATAGGCTTTGAAATACTCTCAGACTCATTCTGAACCTCCTGTGATGGTTGTGGTGCCTCAACAGGTGGCATGACTGCTAAGTTTTGAAAAAGTATAGATGCTTTTCACTTTTCATCAATTTTAAAGAAAATGATGTTTTTTTAAGATAAATCTAAATTTTCACATTAAAGATGGCTACAGTAGTGTTTCCTGTGAAATTGACCAATTAACATTAATTTAACAAAATATCTGCGTCTAATCCAATCAGATTTCCAAAAATAGAAGAAAAATGTCAAGGATGAAAGATGATAGCAAAATCCTGAGATCCTTTAAAAGTGGGGAGGTGTTTCAAAAACGCCACAAGACAATCAAACAACATTCTGGCTAAGTTAAAGGAAGAAGTGATTACTCAACAAAATGGATTGTGAAGATGACACGTTGGTAAGAGATTAGCAGTGCCATTTGTTCTACTATGATGTTAGAAGTGAATTATTTTACTAACACCTGTATGATGTATCCAAGAATTCAGTAGTCTTTGATCTTATTTTGTTAGTAATAATTTAAAAAAAAAATCCATCATAGTCATGATGATGGGGCATTATTTATACTATATTATTAGTATGTTCAATAGATGATACTGGCTGTTAGTAATGTTCGTTAGAACTGCTTCCTTGTGCCCATGATAATAATGGTACCCATCAATTACTCAATGCATCACTTAAGATAGAACATTAGGCAAATTGATAGGATATTTTATCGCGTCAAGGTTACTCCATGCGGACAGTTGAACATCAATTCCTTGTTGAATGATAAGCGAGGAGATCCCTTTAAAATCACAAATTTGTTTTTAAATAAACTTGTGTCAATCCTCTTTAGGCTGTGAAGACACAGGAGTTTCCACCTATGAAGAATGACTTAATTCTGCGTGCTGCGAAAGGGGAGAAGGTTGAACGCGTTCCAGTATGGGCGATGCGACAAGCTGGACGATATCTTCCAGGTGTGTTTCAATCACAGCACGTAGGGTAAAAGCCAATGAGAGTAAATTTGCTTACCAAAAATAAAGGAGATTGCAAATTCAGTCTTACATCATTATTGTATGCTCATCAGCTACATCTAAAACTATAACGCTGTTTACAATTAATTCACAGAGTTTCGTGAAGTAAGAGCTGAAGCAGAATTTTTCAAAGTTTGCCGGACACCAGAGCTGGCTTGTGAAGTAACATTGCAGGTAAGTCTTTATTCTGTGTACCCGGTTATTATATTGTCAAAATTTAATTTAATGATTGATCGATGTGTTTGTAGTGTGCTGTCCCCATCTGGTTTATACTCAATTTGGATTAATGAAAATGTGTTCCTTTATTTTAGCCTCTGAGAAGGTTTGACTTTGATGCCTCAATCATCTTCTCAGATATCCTTGTGGTGCCCCAAGCGTTGGGTATGACTGTCGAAATGATCCCTGGCAAGGTAAGCAAACCACTCAGTAGCTGGCATTAATTATGGCTAGATAGTGACTATGTGATGTTTTAATAGTTACAAATTAACTCAATCAATGTTTAAAGGAACAAGGAAGTTTTTCTTTTTCCTTGATATATGAAACAGTCACTGGGCTTCATTTATCTGTGATAGACATTATCATGATATCATTCTACTGACCCCAACAATCGCATATTGAGTTGCACAACTAACATGACGAAATTTTTGCTGCACTAAAATAGGAACACCTAATTAAAAATAATGGGGTAACATGAGAAAAAAGAGCATAGGAAGATTTGATGGTTTATGTGTGATCTACCAGTAATTACAAGTTGGTAGAATATCCAGGAAAACTACTCTCGTCACAGACACAAGAATATATTATGCAGTTGTATGTGAACTATAGGTGTGGTATAAAAAAAAGTGGATTGGATATTTGGAACTATGGCAGTCATGATAGTACATTTTCAAAAAAAAGGTCCACTTAGTCAGTCCACCGAGCCCATTTTTTTTGTTGGATCTTCATATTCATATGTCATAGTGTCTCGTAATAAATGGGTTCTCGTCACGGTGAATATGATAGCTTATGCAGTGATGCATAAATTTGTGTTGTCTCTCTTCTTCATCTGCAACTTCATCAGGTTCTTTTATTCAGACATTTAGAGTTTTTCATGTTATGCAGCAATTCTCAATGTCATTCCTCATTAGTTATATAGTGATTGATGTATTGTTGATTAATGATTTTTTTCCTTAGGGTCCCTCATTCCCAGAGCCATTGATAACCCCAGAAGACATGGCGAAACTAGACTGGAAATGCAATGTGAAAAAAAGTCTGAAATATGTGTATGATGCCATAACCCTCACCAGAATGAAGATAGACGGACAATGTCCCCTGATTGGCTTTACTGGTGCTCCTGTAAGTCTCTGAATTTCACTAAGCCTCACTGGCTTCTAGTATCAACACCTTGATAAATTGTTATCAAACATGCCAGTATGAATATTGCTATTTGGTTACCAAAGTGTGAATTTATTTATCGCTCTGCAACAGAATTTAAGTCATCATTTTTCCGAAGCCATGCTCTCACTATAAAAGCTGTGTGCCTCATTAGCGTGTGCAATTTGATTCTGAGAAGAAAGCAGAAGGGTAGCTACACCGTGTTATTACAGCAGCTTACTCCATTCATTCAGGTCTAAATTCTAAGTTATCCTAACAATTAGATATTATATTCACTGTTTCCTAATTGCAGTGGACACTGATGGCTTATATGATAGAAGGTGGTGGTTCTAAGACATATTCTAAATCTAAGAAGTGGTTATATGTCTATCCTGAAGCTAGTCAAAAGTTACTGCAGCTGTTAGCTGATGTGTGTACAGACCACCTTGTCTCTCAAATATGTGCTGGTGCTCAGGTTAGTACAAACGTCAACTAAGATATCTGATAAAAAGGTCGGTTTTGAAATTAAACAAACATAAAACCTGTATTAATGTCACTGATGGGCTCAAAAGCTAGTTATTGCGAGAATAAATTTCTAGTAAATATGGATTCATTTTTCATTCACAATCCTTAACATCTTTATTCGTATGTATTATCAAAGGAAATCACATTATGAATAATTTTGGATCATCATAATTGTAGATGGTTCAGGTGTTTGATTCACATGCCGGCATGCTTGGGCCAGCTACCTTTGCAAAGTTTGCTCTTCCATATCTCAGATATATTTCTAAGAAAACTAAGGAAATGTTAAAAGAGAAAGGAGTGGAGCCGGTCCCCATGGTAAGTTGTCTTTCCTATGCTAGGTTTGACTAGTGTGATATATGGGAGCTTATTTGGTTGTTTGACACAAATTTTTAGATAATCATGGAGTAAAATGAGATAATAATGACGAGGCTACTATGTTTAGGACTACAGAAATTATGTGTAGAATATATTGTGTATCTATTCCCTTTCATATATTTCACCCTGCTGTATGATACTGATCTCGTTTGTTATGAAAATTTACTAGCCATTTAACTTGCAGGAAGGCACCATCTGGCTTTTATTACACTTGTTTTTACATTTTCATTCTCAGGTAGTATTTGCAAAGGATACACACTATGCCCTTGAAGAGCTTGCAGACAGTGGTTACGATGTGGTCAGTCTTGATTGGACAATAAAACCCAAACACGCCAGAAGTCAGTGCGGGGAGAAGGTCACATTACAAGGAAATCTCGATCCTTGTGCTTTGTATGCTAGTAAGGTAAGTCCGATGACGACTACTTTGGGCCTGCTGGTGCAATTTTTTGGAGCAACACAGTAAATGTATGATATAAAGAATTTCTCAAGGAAATTGAAACAAATACAGTGCTTGTACCAACCACGAGCTAGCTATATTCATTTTCAATGATTTATCTATCTTTCAGGAGGAGATTGCAGAGAATGCGAAGCAGTTGGTTAAGGAGTTTGGAACTCAACGCTGGATAGCTAATCTCGGGCACGGCATGTACCCAGATCATGACCCAGAACACCTCGGTGCTTACATTGATGCTGTACATAAATATTCAGAGAATCCCACTGATGACTTTTAATGCACTCCAGTCTTCGGATCTATTTTTATTATTATTATGATTATATAGTGCTAGATAAGATTTTTTTAGTCTCTTCCACATTGACACCTTTCCACTATTATCTACTTCCTTATGTACTTTGTGATACTGTTGGTTTGACCCATGGTAATGTTCTTAATATGTGAAAGAATAAAGGCTTGATATATGTGCATGGTAGCTTTTTATTTGAAATTATGAGTAACTTTTCGCACAGAAATAAGAGGTAATATAATTAATCTATGGGAGCCAAAAATGACTACTAGTTCCAGGGAGACCTTTTAATTTAATATTTACTCTTATATTATACAGGATTAACTTGGGCATACCTTATTTTTGGAAATAGATAAATATCATAAGTAAAGAATTACATGATTGTTCTGGCTGACCAGACAACACGCTCAGAGATAAAGAGATTTAAACCCATATGAAGGCAGACTATTTCTAATAGACAACATCTTACTCCTTGTGATACAGGGGGTATTAGGAATATTAGGGCAAAGCAACGATTGTAGGGAAAGGCCATATTGACCGCCCTAAAACAAAGTGCACATCAAGAAATATGTTGAAACACAAAGCGCAAACCAAAGTAAGGAACTCACATAATTCATTTCACATGACTAAATGTTCATGTCTCCTGGTTAAATTGGTATTATGCTCCAGAGTAACCTTTGAACAGCACTTGATTGTGAAAGAAGTCATTAGAGTGTTGAGCTAGCAGCATACCCCACATCAATACTACCATTCATACCGGTATGATGATATCACCATTAATCATAGTGTAAGTCAAACTTTGACGGAATAACTGTTTTGCATGGAATTCGATCCAATTTCCTATATGCTGACAATGGCGTTAGCACTAGTGGGCTGGGTCTAGTCTATTTTGATAGCTCCGTATATCTTTCGGATGAATATATATGCGGCATAGAACCCTATGGTGCCAGTAAGCATCCAGAAAGAAATAGACATGAGGAATGAGTACATGAAATACAGCAGAGTGGGTGTGAAACCCATGATATTGAGGCGGTTGAAGAAATAAAATATAGAATAGCCCATGAGATACAGCGCCGATCCACCACTCACTACGAATGACTTCCACCACCAATGGTAGTCCTACAATATAAAATGACATAACTGTACAACACTGTCAGTGTTAAGCAAGGTATGATAATCCTGGTCCATATGATTGAGAAGCACCAATACTATAAAAATATTCAAGAGAAGGCAACTGCAACACTTTTACAGTTCATTGGCATAGTCTGGTGTTTTTGCTGAATATTTCTTTTTTGCCTTTTTAGTTTTGGTCACACCATGAAAAAAATTAGAGATGATGAATTGTTGCTGACAATAAATGTATAACTATTATTATATTATTCGGATGAATTGCCGGGACCACACATTTGAAACACAGGAGCACAATCGTCTCATGTTAGAGCAAATAATAATGTTTACACCCATAAACAGCTAGCGGTAGGCCTTTGTATCCCACACTCTACTTACCTCAGCACAGAGTTGGAAGTAGACAAGAACAATTGAGATTTGTGAGCAGGCTACCACCAGTATAACATATACAAGGAATAGGAAGCCAAATAGATAATAGAACTGGTTCTGCCACAGCGCCTGAAATAGAGTAAATCAATTTTGTTATGCAGACTGACTCCTAAAACTAAGTAAACATGATTTTTGCAACTCCAAAAGTGATCTAGGATCGCATGGAAGAGAACCACATGATATTGTTTCAGAATCAGGTATAAGCTTACCGAGAAAATAAAGAACAGCTCTATGAACATGGCTCCAAATGGTAGAATTCCAGCGATCAGCGCACTATAAAGAAAAGAAAGCATACAATACATTACTGGTTTTCAACTGATCTAATGATTCTAAACAGAAAGCTTCGCAGCAAAAATATTGGTGACAACGAATCATGGAAAGCCAACATGACATAGCTGCCAATAAAGGTAATGTGCCCTCATTGATAATCGAGTGACGTTGGGTTACAACCGCTTTTTTCGTGTCTAACTACATCAATACGGTAAAGGAGATATGTACTCAGACTTACGCTGGGATAGGAGAGAGATACCAAGGTTGTTCAGGTACTTGTCGAGGTATCTGATTGGTCCTTACGGGATGATCATATGGATGTTTGCGATAGCCAAAGAAGAATCCGAGGAATACCAGCGGAACAGAAATACCAAACCATAGAGCGAGAATTGCCAGCATGGTCGTGAAAGGAATCTGTTAAAAAATATATATGATAACTGATATAGCTTTGTTAGGCTTTAGATGGCATTCATCCTACCAGAGTTCTCAGACAGCAAAACATTCTCTTGAATGTTTTGCGTGATGGGTAAATAACAGTCGTCTTCCATTGGAAATTAAAAAGACAATTCCAAACTTTTCACGTGCTATTAGTTATGCGAATACTTACAAAAGGGAGTCACTGTCACTATATTTCTTGATAGCTTGTCTTTATATATCTCAATTGATGGTTATGCAAGTGTTTAATTTCATTATGGCAACAAAACGTGAATAAATGCATAATTTTGTAAAAGAGTTTTAGAGCAGTTAAATCAGACATGTTAAGAGGAGGGATTTGGGCTCTCACATTGGCGGAGTGCATAAAAAAGTCCCCACATATATACATGAGCATACTTACAGCTCCAGAGGATTTCTTTCCCCATATGAAGAAGTTCATGAGGAAGCCTCCTCCACATATGATGGCTGGGTACAGACAACTTGTCTACAAATAACACACCAATATACATATTGAATCCTCAGATGGTACATATCATGTTATTGATTGGGAAGTTTCCCAAACTTAGTCAAGATCACATATAAAGTGCGGTTCCAGCAAAATTTGCACAACTGTGAGTAATACAGGCGTACCATTTTGTCGGAAAAATCAACTCAGAAAAAAACCCAATCACAAACTCTTAGAAAAAATACAAGAATTTTCAATGCACTAAACAAGTCGAATATGTATTTATGATCAAGTAAACAAATATTTTCATGGAAGATAATGAACCAAAAAATTTATTTACCATAAGCGCAGCTCTCTTCCACTTCAGTCCCTTCAGGGTCTTATACATCCGTCCGGCATGGAATCCAGCGATCACACTATAATACATGTACAGGTATTAATGAATGATGATATGATATCAGCAACATGGAGCAGAGCATGCTCAATCTGCTGAAACATATTTTGGTAACCTGGTGTTGAATAAACTATCATCTAACTACAGAATCTGCATTTGTGACTATTATTTATATAGTTCTAGTACGCAGTTATGTCAAAGTTTAATTAGTTGGAAATAAGCTTGTGATGATCTCCGCCTCAGATACATGAGGTGTGCACAAGACTGGCATGAGGCACTAGTCCCAAATTATCGAATGAAAGTGTGGAAGAACTAAAATCATTTGTTTCATATTGTAAAGCCTCAACCATCTGAAAAGGCAAATATCAGTAGGACAATTTCCAAGTATACCGAGAGATGGATAAATGAACAGATGTTTACCATGTAGGGATAAAGGTTTACTATGTACCATAAACTAAATTAACTTATTTCTACTTACCCCATAAAGACATAGACAAGTATACCAGATGTCATTAGAGTTCCTCTGCTTGCAGGAGAGAGCATACCCAACATAGCAATCACTGAAATATACACAACTGACTTATCATCTCCGTAAAATCAAACTGCAAACATTATCTCTAGCTCGACAATACAACTATTTATTGAGTATACAGATAAATCTGGTCAAGCAATATTATTTCCTTTTCGCAACTCCACAATATTGCCACGGGCACAACCCGATTATTTCAACACATAACCTACCAATGATGAGAGTTGTGAGACCGAATAGCTGCACACCAGTTCCAAGTAGAGCGCTGAGTAACATATGATATCTGGGAGGTCTGAATACATCACCATGTACCAACTTCCACCCCGACTCCTCTAGAGCCTCCTCCTAAACAAAAGAGGTATTTTGAAATTTAACTAAACAAGTCTACACAGTGAATATTTCATGTGCAGGCGTGAGGCACAGATGTGCCGAGATACGAAAAACTTCTTAAGATTACTGCATCAGAAGACGCTTCAATTTACTGCAATCAAACAATGCCTGGCAGTGCAGTCTAAATCAGCACGGCCAAATTACATAAATATAATCTAATTTCATTGTGGGATTGAATGATGGCAAAGTTGAAAGCAAAGTTTATAGGTTGAAAATGCTTCACTCATCCATCGATAATAAAGATTACCATTTCTTCGTCGAGTCTGTTATAGTTGGCAATATCTTTCTTTAGAGTTCTGATGATGATGGCGGCTAAGACTCCAGCCAGGAAGAACACAACAACCAATGAGTTGAGAATGGAGAACCAGTGGATCTGGGCGTTACTCATAGATAAATATGTATCCCATCGGGATGCCCACTGAACATTACTCCTCTCCCAGACCAATGAGTATGAGAAGTTCACAGTCATTTCAGCTACAAATAAAACAACTTCTACTACTTCAACAGAGCAAGAGAATTGGGTTATACAAATAGAAAGTTATAGGACAATGCTGTGTGTATGATGGGAGTTCTAACCGATCCCATTTAGTATATTGAGTTTCTTAATTGTTGGTAATTTGAAAAACCTTCGAGTATGATCATGTGCATCTGCAAATATTCGCTGTGTGGATTTTCATGGTTTCAGGATAAAAAAAGACTGTACACTTAAAATGAGCATATTCAGGTTCTTTCTGAACGGACAAAAAGATATATACTGACAGTACATGACCGTGACATGGTCCATCATTCAGGAGATGTGCTAGCATCATCCTTCCAACGTTTTGTCTACATAGAAGGTATATTGTATACAGAGTATGCAATGAAATATTTCCACGGCAATGCAAGTACTTTCTAAAGTAAGAAGCATTTCCTTCTTACTATAACTGACCTTTTGGTTCTTTAGGTATCTCAAAGAAATCGAACTCATTACTCTTCTTATTATCGGGTCTGCGACAGTTCTTCAGTGGGGTTGTGTCTTCCAAAGGTGTACACATATCATTTTCAGTTGGTTTATCTTCTACAAGTTCCCCATTTGCTAAGCTACAAAATTCAACAAAAAAAGGTCTAAATTTTGGGTGGTAGGAATTATTTTGAAGGATAACTCCTAGAAAGTTGACGAAAAGCAAGGGAGATTTAACAGCTTGTCAAGTTGACACATGCTTTTTATGTATTCAATTATACTGGCATTTTATCAGCCAAGAAACTTGCATAGAAAAGCTGTTCAGATGTCTCATTATGCTTGAATTCTATTATTAGTCAAGAGTCTGTACATCAACAGTTTGAGCAATAAGCGAGAATTAAAAAATTTACCTAATATATTGTATATAATATTATATATTACTGCGTATCTCACCTTTTGGGATGAACTTCAAAACCCACAATCCTGAAAACTTTCTCATAAGTGTGATATCTAACAGTGAACTCCAAGTGATTATGTAGGTAGATTTTGTTCTCATTCATCATTCCAAGCATGAATCCATTTTCGAACATTTGAGCCCCACCTCTGTTTGTGTATGGAGTGGCTATTGGCAAATTGTCTGTCAATCTAAATGAATGCAAAGAAGCCATCAGGTATTTGTGTGTGACATGAAGATGAGTTTTAAAATCAAACACATGGGCCTAATGTACAGAACATACTGCACATGCTGACGGAAAGACAAAATCTCACTCAAAGTTGTTGAGCCTGGAGAGGAGATTGAAGTATAATACTCAGTTTGAGCACTGAATGGTCCACAAAACTTCAGTTTTGTCTTTATGATAGACGCATTTGTATAAAAAACAAAAGAAACCCATATCCAGTGCCTCATGACACTTTTTTCAAAATGTTTTTTTTGTGGAAAATAGAAGAAATGGCTGAATCAAAGTCCTGTCTTCAACCACATATGTGTAGTAAAACCAGTCGCGCATGTCCATATAACATTTTTTTACACATTTTTGGCCATCTTTGCTTGAAAAAAAAGAAAAATTACACAAGATGACACAAAAGGTAACTTAACCCAATCATTTCTAGAATAAATCTCTATGCTTCAGTGGGCAGGTGTGGCTGAGTGGCTAATCTCGGTCTGTGACAAATTAATATTTTATTATTATTTTTATAAATTATAACACAATTATAACATGCTTGTTGCGCGAGAGGCCCGAGTTTAAATCCCGGTAAAGCCAGATATTATTGCATTATCATCTCTTTTACTACTTGGTGGTTTAACTGTTTTGTAACGGTACCTATTTAACGGGTTCTGGAAAACGCGGGAAATCAGTTTTCCGCAATGAAACTGATTTTCCGCCTTTCCGCGGTTTCCAGAACCCGATATGAGTGTTTTTGGTAAATATCAATTGAAAAAATTTTTTTTGTGAAAAATGCGGAAAATATTTTTTCCCTCAAAAATTGATCTCAAAGCATAGAAAATGAACTGTAACCCAGTAAGATATCATCCCCATCTTTTAAAGGCCTGAATTTCAGGTTTTTTCATTTTTGGAAAACGCGGAAAATCGTTTTTCACCTTGAATTTGATGATGATGCTAAAAAAAACTACTGGAAAGACATTGAGACATCACCACTGTATCATATGAGTGTTTTTTTGTAAAAATCAATTGAAAGAAATATCTTTTTTGGAAAATGCGGAAAATATTTTTATCCTCAAAAATTGATCTTAAAGCATAGAAAATGAACTGTAACCCATTAAGATATCATCCCCATCTTCTAAAGGCCTGAATTGACCCCTTATTTTTATATAATTTGTATATTACTATACCACAATTATAACATTTTTGTTGAGCTATATTCTATGGCTGTATTCACTGAGAATAATTGTGGGGGAGTTCTAACTCATAATAGGACAAAGATACTCAGGCTGTCTACCTCATAGGTGGTATGGAATGGACATTTTAATTTCCACTTATAATGACATCGCCAATTGGCCATGCATCATAAACTCAATCGACAACCTGAGTGTATGTCATCCACACCCCTGAAGTTTTGTGGCGTTTATGATCGCGGCATTTCTAGTTTAACTTACAGATGAACATGATAATCCTGTATGATTCTCTTGTAGATCAGTTTCTGGTCCTCAACTGACAACTTCTTAGACTGGCAGAGGATTTTACATGTATCATTTCTATTCACTCGGAACTGTAAACAAATAAATACAGGGGGCGATTGATTCCCTTACATAAGACGAAAACAGTGTGTGTTAGCGGTGTGTGTTAGCGGTGTGTGTGTTAGCCGGTAGGCCTCAAGCCTGCATTACAAGTAAGATGATACACTATCATGAAATTACTGGTTTTCTGTACTCTGATATAATTACATACAACAACTTTTGGTTAAAATACTACCAAGTAACCTTTATCAATAGACAAAATTATTTAAATGTTGACAAGCATTAATTGTTTGATGTATAATCAAACCTCATCAAAATGACTGCTAATGCTGGTATGAAGTGATGAAGTGTTGTACATCCTGTGATGGTTAGGTTACTATGAGAGTTCGACCAGTATCTTCAGAATCAGACTATAGTTACTCACCTGGTATGGAGTGTTCACTATTCTGTCTCCTCTGAGAACTTCACCGAGATTTTCTGTTTTATAATTTACTTTTTCTTTAGGTAAACTGCAGAAGGGTAGGGAGTAATACTCATATGGTAATTGTGTCCTTGTGCTAGTCAGTTTGACTGCCTGAAAAAATCAACATAAAATTCATATCAATCAATTTTGCTCCATTTACATTATTGAATTCCATTCTAGTAATGAACTCAAGTTCAAGGACAGAATTGAAGATAATGAAACATAAAGTGATAGTTTTTTCAAGAATAGACTACTTTACAACAATGTTAGATAACTGGATTAAATATAATAGGGACCAACTAAATATTGCAAACTAAAAACGATGATCTGGTCTTTTCCTATCTCCCTGAAAAGGAGACACACAACTTTTGTCAAAAATTCTGCTATTCGGACTAAAAACTGAGGACTCTGGTGGAATTTTAGTGTACACCTACGTACTCTCAAGAGGAATCAGGAGGCTTGTTGTTTGGTTATCAAAGGAAATTAGTTGAATCATCTGACTGTACTTACCAGCACTTTTGCCTGCTCACAATTCTCAAACTCAGCAGGGGCTACTCCTGGGGCTATGAATGTGTAA
Source organism: Membranipora membranacea (assembly GCA_914767715.1). Classification (NCBI taxonomy): domain Eukaryota; kingdom Metazoa; phylum Bryozoa; class Gymnolaemata; order Cheilostomatida; family Membraniporidae; genus Membranipora; species Membranipora membranacea. The sequence continues at coordinate 11,929,220 of OU612065.1, read as the reverse complement.
GCCCGAGGTATGACCATTAATAATATCAGTGACAAGATAGCCTGCAATATAAAGGCAACAGTGTGTAGAGCAGAGCAATATTTTATTGTAATAAAGTCACTGAGCAAGATGCACTCATCATCACTGCAGATTATAGTTATCAAAATCTATCAATACAGCCAATAGTGGACTATAACCGGAGTGAGTCCACAAGAAAGTTAGACACACCAGACTTTTCCTCCTCCCTCTAATTTTCCTGACACAACACTTGCAACAAGAATCATCCAATTTGAAGCGAAGATTTATAGGCCTGACTCAGCCCATGAGCTAGCTATGGAGTTGCCAGAATTGTTTCCAATGCAAGCGATATTTTTTTCATGATTTACCGAGGTAGGTTCAAGGTACTACAAGATCGTGACTGAAGGGCCATTGGACATAGAGTATTCAACTCTTGTCCAAGAAATAGCAGGGAATGGCAAGGTGCTTACTAAATATCAAAGATGGAGAGTAAAAAGTCCTTAAATGATCCCTACACCCAACCACAACATTCAGCCCTGTCACTCTGAGTGCTTTAAATTAGAATTTACCAATGATTTAATACAGAAAGCAGAATATTAATGTGGTATTCCAAGCGAACATCAAGTATCTTGAGTAGTCCTATAGCTGGGAGCAATAACATGGCACTCGCCAGATCTTCAGAATTACATAGGTATGGATATTTTGTACTCCTAATATGTAAATTTAATAGATCAAGTTTATGATAAGGCTCTGTCAGTTATTGAGCTGATGTCAGAAGACTACATCCATTTGCAAAGGCACAGCCTGTCTATGGCTACTACAACAGGTGTCCTAGTACTACACTATCATTTAAAAGATTATCAATAGTAGTATCAATGAGCTGAGGGAGTTCATTGGAAGTATAAGAAGTCCTGTGACTGATATTAGCACACAGTTAACCACACCCATCAAAATTGAAATGAAAAGTTGTGGAGTCAAATGATGGTCTTTTAAGTCAAATCATGATATTCAACTTATGCGTATATTTTTTCTCCAAATCTGGCAGGAGAGGCACAAAAATTTTGTTCACAAATATGCTATAGCCAGCACCAGGGAAGCAATCAGTTTACTTAGGTCAATTTGACATGGATTGGATGAATTGAAGAATGAGTACAAATAATTCTATAGTGAACTGTGTCTCAGATCATGGGCAAATTTCACATCTGTCACTTTCTATTCTAAAACATGCATCATCTCACAAACACATATATTGTGTGAAAACAGGATAAATTTGACATGCCAAGCTACTAGCTGTACTAACTAATATACTAACTTTACTACACTAAAAGTTGTCTTGATTTTTTTTAATTAAAAAAGTAAGTAAGAAAGAGTTCATCACTTAATAAATGCTGTAAAGGTATTGCCAACAAACACACTCACCATAATAGGATTAATCTATAATTTTTTGACTTCTTGATACACTGGTTTGGCTAATGATGACTTTTTTATCCTGATCTTTTGAATGAATTACTAACCTGGAAATGCAAACAAGTTGCCATCTTGACGTGTTGTCAGGTACCTTTTTGTGTTAAGCTTGATTATTTTACGACAGAGAGGCTAAAACAATTTAGTACGGGACTTCCCTATACAGCCTCGTTACATGCTTGAAGCCCTTTTGAGGAATTGGGGACCAATGTTATTATGTATAACCGCGCCCACAAAGGCACGTTCTTGTGTGGGAGTTGTGTTCACATTGTTCAAGAGAGCAAAACCTAGAAGTGATAGGCTGATAGCTGATAGAGTCCACACATGCCTGTAATGGGTGCTGGCTATGGTAAAATTGGTAAAAAGCCAACATGGCCCAATGGATTCCAAGCAAGTGCTAGATGGAGTCCCTTCCATTCTACGTACCTCGCCCAAATGGTCAACACTGGATCACCACAATATTGATAGGAAACTCCAAAAACTCACTATGCCTGTATGACAAGTGGAATAATTTTCCCAGTATCAAACACATAAGGAAGATTACGACCATGTATGTGAAATTGACCGGGATATATCTCGACCTAAAAATGGAAGAAGGAAACTCAAGACCATTGTACAACTATCTTAAAAGTAATCAGAGGTTTCGGAACACCTTTTCTCCTAACGAGCAAAAATGGGCGGCCATAGCATGAAAAACATATTTACCAATGATATCTTAAAAAATATAATCCACTGAATAAGTATCTGAGTTTCTTTGAATTTATGTCACAAAATACCAGAAAATATTTTAGTCAGAATAAAAGCAGTGGTATAAATAAGCAGTTTTGACGTTGTGCAAAACATAGAGTTTAGTCAGGGCGTGTAACCTTTTGTTATACATGATGATTGAATCTCACATCAAGACATAACCTAGATAACCTCTTACTTCCCTCCTGTTGTATAGCACATGCTCTACGGGTAAACTCAGGACTCTGAAAATATTCTGACTGAAATTGTGGCATTGTCCATCTTTTTCAAGCTGTATTTTTGTTTTGATACAGTACAAGGATTGGATTGAAAGTAGGTTTACATTAATGTTAAGGTATTAATTTATCACAATTAGGAGCTTTCAACAAGTTCGCATAATATAAAACCTCTGAAATGTGCTGCCAAAGAAGTGACTGTTCGCATTTGAAACCTCTGTTTCCCTTTAAGAAACATTACCGGTCGCTCTAACAATTATAATAATGCTTGCTTTAAAAAGACTTCTTTTTTTAACACTTTTATTGGCAGAATATAAGTTAAAATGGAAATAGAGTATTTGCATGACTACGAGAGATAGAATAGCTTTGAGAAGAAAAAATCCCAAGAAATATAATGATATTTATTATAGTGTTGTGCAGAGGCAAAACTTGTTGCAGAGATAGTAAGATAATGTTATAATAGAAACAAAAGATATTCGAATACTATGAGATTTAAAGGATGTAACTTTTCTCAGTGAGTCTATTGACAATGGAAGATTATTAAAAGATGAAGCAAAAACAAGGTAATGGGATTTTTCTACATTTATGGTCATCCGATTTCTATGGCACCATTCTTGGATCACACCCAAGTCTCTCCTACAAAGCTGCTACAGAAACAGTGAATCTTTATGATGGCATATAAATACAGTATCGTCTGCGTACGCATAAGCAGTTGAGGACAGGGGTAAATTTAACATATCATTTATGAAAACCAGAAATAAAGTTGGAGCTAAAATTGAACCCTGTGGGACACCAATGGTAATTGTTTTTTTTTTCAGAAGCAATCTGATTATAAAATACATATTGTTGGCGGTCATCAAAAAATGATTATATCAATATCAATGAGCGACCAATTATTTTATAGGAAGCGAGTTTATCAAACAAGATATCATGGTTTACACAGTCAAAAGCCTTACAGAAGTCCTAGAACATTCCTATAACACACCTATTTATTTTGCCTTTGGTGGAGCACATCTGACACCACTTTATGTACAGCATCGGAGCACGAGTAATTATTTCTGAATCCTGATTGAAGAGGGTGAATAGCTTTTATGTCAGTTAGTAAAGTCACTAAACATTTATTGATATGCTTTTCAAATATCTTTGATAATATAGGCAGAATTGATTGAATAAATTGTAATTCGACGGATCATTTGGATCACCACCCAGGGATAACAGGGGTAACTCTAGCAGTATTCCAACACATTGGGAAATCACCCTCAATAAGGATCTGACTGAAAATGTCCGTCAATATATTAACCACAAAAGGAAATGTCTTTTTAAGCATCTGAACTGAGATATCGTCAGGACCAGTTGATTTCTTATCAGAAAAAGATTTGAGATATAGGCAATTTGATGCAGGAGTAAATCTTTTGAAGTTAGACAACAATTTTTCTTGAGAATTTGTAGGTAGTATATTTTCTCTGATTTTAAAGGTATTTTTTATGGAGGATTTTCCTTTCTAAACCCATGACCTAGTATATCTGCGATCGTTGAGAAGTGATTCTTCAGGTCCTTGCTGGTAAGAGTTGAAGAAGACCTCTGATAAAATACTATATGCTATGGTCAAATAATCACCTTTGCTCAACCGGACGATGTCAACGTTATAGTCACTGTTGTTATACGCTTTGAGTCGATCCAAGTCATAATCTACTAAACATCTCTTATTATGCCATAAGGGTTTGTACAAGCTACCATAATACAACTTTGTCCAGTCTTGTGTTATATGGATTGAGAACTGCTCAAGGACAGAATGTCGCTGGTTTTTTTCCATCTATATACACTTTCGTTTGGCCAATCAAAGCCACACAGGAAATAATAGAACAAGAATTAAGAAAATCTTGCAATAAACTTTTAAAATGTATTCACTAGTGATTATTATGTTCCTCTTATTATTTACTAATTATTTAGTAAATAATTATTACTAATTGTATTCGGAGTTGTTTGCACTTTAATGACAAAGTTATCTCTCTTGTCACGTAGCTATTTTTCATGAATCACTTTGCTTTTGTGAACGAGAGTGGCAAGTCATACTATTATTCTTATTGTGAAGATGGAGAATTTATAATTATACTCCAATCTTTTACCATATCTACACTACACTAGTCTGGTCTGGTCTTCACACCTGATCTTTTCTGTAATAGCATCACACGACGTAAGTTATTTTAATAAGTAAAGTAATCTATCATGTTAATGTCGCATTGCTCGATCTGACCTCGCTACTTGTATAACTTGGCAATTTTATATTAATTGACAATAAGGCTACTGGCTAAATATTTTCTTTTCCTTTTTCCTTTTTTGGCACTTTGTTCACACGTATGCATTGTCAGTTTGGAATATCAGTTACTAGAGTAATACTTTTATAGGGATTCGTTATACCAGTCTATTCAGCTCGACTATATTCTAAAGTCCCGTCACCGAGACGTGTCATAGACACATTTAAGTTGTAAGTGCATTTCCATTTTTTCTTGTGAACAAAACCTTGATGTATTACAATGTATGGATGAGAAACTGTATTTGATGTAATTACTAATAAATTACGTTCCGTTTGATATAACTCTATTATAACGATAGTAATAGTTTCTGTCCAATATTATAGACGATGCCGGTATCAGACAAATTTAATACTTGTATACATTAATCTCGGTTCAAGTCGGATCGGAAAATTAATTGTAAGTTTAAATTGATGATCATTTTCGTCATGTAGCTGGCATGACAAATGCATTGTTTTGCTATTCACAGAGCACGATTTCAACAATAGGAATCTTAACAACAAAAGAAAAGCATTCTATTGTTCGGTTGCTGATAATCATTCCTGACCTGGTCCGAGTACACCAATTATTTACTAATCATTATATTTATTATTGTTTTTTTATTTTTAATACTTTATTAGTTACTAATGGACAGCTTCCCAGAGTGTTTGAAGTCTGTTCCGGTGTACCGCAAGGCTGACCCCATCTTTTGACTGCCTAGGTGTACATATCAATTCCAATCTTGAGTCGAACACACATATTATTTTGACCATCACAGAGAGATCGCTCAGAGGCACCTTATAAAACGAAACTCATAGCATAGCAAACAATTGTAGTTCCTATTTTGGAATATGCAACACCATTTCAGTCACCCCATAATCAAGGTTTGATGATAATGCTGTTGAAAGAGTGGATGCATCATACGAAAAACTAAACAGAGTGACTGATTGGTAAGATGTCTCGTAACAATAGCATTTTTCATCAAAACATGAGGGATGAAGTAGACATACTTTTCCTACATAAGATTGCCAAATTCCAATACCCATCAGAAATAACCTTTGAGATGCACAAGAACAGAAGGCAACTCCCATTTTGAAAATGGGGTAAGAGTAAGAAGGTATAAATAACATTACTCAGCCAGAATGCAGTCAGTGACATAAGGGCAACCAGATAGTGCAGACGACTATCACATTTTCAGAAGAGGAATAAGTTTACACCATTGTACCTATTACAATATTAAACTCATATGTAACTGACCGTATTATGGATTCCTAAACAAGATTAGAAAAAAATAGGTAAAACGCTACAACAAAAAAAGGGGAACAAAAACACACGAAGTAAGATTATCAAATGTTTTCTAATTAAGCTTTATACTATACAGCATGCATGCACCGGGATGCCTCAACTGAAGATTCGATGCGGGGGAAGCTGGACGCGCAAGGAGGGCCCCAGCCCTTCGCAGCGTGGCCCAGATTCGATGCGGGGGAAGCTGGACGCGCAAGGAGGGCCCCAGCCCTTCGCAGCGTGGCCCAGATTCGATGCGGGGGAAGCTGGACGCGCAAGGAGGGCCCCAGCCCTTCGCAGCGTGGCCCAGATTCGATGCGGGGGAAGCTGGACGCGCAAGGAGGGCCCCAGCCCTTCGCAGCGTGGCCCAGATTCGATGCGGGGGAAGCTGGACGCGCAAGGAGGGCCCCAGCCCTTCGCAGCGTGGCCCAGATTCGATGCGGGGGAAGCTGGACGCGCAAGGAGGGCCCCAGCCCTTCGCAGCGTGGCCCAGATTCGATGCGGGGGAAGCTGGACGCGCAAGGAGGGCCCCAGCCCTTCGCAGCGTGGCCCAGATTCGATGCGGGGGAAGCTGGACGCGCAAGGAGGGCCCCAGCCCTTCGCAGCGTGGCCCAGATTCGATGCGGGGGAAGCTGGACGCGCAAGGAGGGCCCAAGCCCTTCGCAGCGTGGCCCAGATTCGATGCGGGGGAAGCTGGACGCGCAAGGAGGGCCCCAGCCCTTCGCAGCGTGGCCCAGATTCGATGCGGGGGAAGCTGGACGCGCAAGGAGGGCCCCAGCCCTTCGCAGCGTGGCCCAGATTCGATGCGGGGGAAGCTGGACGCGCAAGGAGGGCCCCAGCCCTTCGCAGCGTGGCCCAGATTCGATGCGGGGGAAGCTGGACGCGCAAGGAGGGCCCCAGCCCTTCGCAGCGTGGCCCAGATTCGATGCGGGGGAAGCTGGACGCGCAAGGAGGGCCCCAGCCCTTCGCAGCGTGGCCCAGATTCGATGCGGGGGAAGCTGGACGCGCAAGGAGGGCCCCAGCCCTTCGCAGCGTGGCCCAGATTCGATGCGGGGGAAGCTGGACGCGCAAGGAGGGCCCCAGCCCTTCGCAGCGTGGCCCAGATTCGATGCGGGGGAAGCTGGACGAGCAAGGAGGGCCCCAGCCCTTCGCAGCGTGGCCCAGATTCGATGCGGGGGAAGCTGGACGCGCAAGGAGGGCCCCAGCCCTTCGCAGCGTGGCCCAGATTCGATGCGGGGAAGCTGGACGCGCAAGGAGGGCCCCAGCCCTTCGCAGCGTGGCCCAGATTCGATGCGGGGAAGCTGGACGCGCAAGGAGGGCCCCAGCCCTTCGCAGCGTGGCCCAGATTCGATGCGGGGAAGCTGGACGCGCAAGGAGGGCCCCAGCCCTTCGCAGCGTGGCCCAGATTCGATGCGGGGAAGCTGGACGCGCAAGGAGGGCCCCAGCCCTTCGCAGCGTGGCCCAGATTCGATGCGGGGAAGCTGGACGCGCAAGGAGGGCCCCAGCCCTTCGCAGCGTGGCCCAGATTCGATGCGGGGAAGCTGGACGCGCAAGGAGGGCCCCAGCCCTTCGCAGCGTGGCCCAGATTCGATGCGGGGAAGCTGGACGCGCAAGGAGGGCCCCAGCCCTTCGCAGCGTGGCCCAGATTCGATGCGGGGAAGCTGGACGCGCAAGGAGGGCCCCAGCCCTTCGCAGCGTGGCCCAGATTCGATGCGGGGAAGCTGGACGCGCAAGGAGGGCCCCAGCCCTTCGCAGCGTGGCCCAGATTCGATGCGGGGAAGCTGGACGCGCAAGGAGGGCCCCAGCCCTTCGCAGCGTGGCCCAGATTCGATGCGGGGAAGCTGGACGCGCAAGGAGGGCCCCAGCCCTTCGCAGCGTGGCCCAGATTCGATGCGGGGAAGCTGGACGCGCAAGGAGGGCCCCAGCCCTTCGCAGCGTGGCCCAGATTCGATGCGGGGAAGCTGGACGCGCAAGGAGGGCCCCAGCCCTTCGCAGCGTGGCCCAGATTCGATGCGGGGAAGCTGGACGCGCAAGGAGGGCCCCAGCCCTTCGCAGCGTGGCCCAGATTCGATGCGGGGAAGCTGGACGCGCAAGGAGGGCCCCAGCCCTTCGCAGCGTGGCCCAGATTCGATGCGGGGAAGCTGGACGCGCAAGGAGGGCCCCAGCCCTTCGCAGCGTGGCCCAGATTCGATGCGGGGAAGCTGGACGCGCAAGGAGGGCCCCAGCCCTTCGCAGCGTGGCCCAGATTCGATGCGGGGAAGCTGGACGCGCAAGGAGGGCCCCAGCCCTTCGCAGCGTGGCCCAGATTCGATGCGGGGAAGCTGGACGCGCAAGGAGGGCCCCAGCCCTTCGCAGCGTGGCCCAGATTCGATGCGGGGAAGCTGGACGCGCAAGGAGGGCCCCAGCCCTTCGCAGCGTGGCCCAGATTCGATGCGGGGAAGCTGGACGCGCAAGGAGGGCCCCAGCCCTTCGCAGCGTGGCCCAGATTCGATGCGGGGAAGCTGGACGCGCAAGGAGGGCCCCAGCCCTTCGCAGCGTGGCCCAGATTCGATGCGGGGAAGCTGGACGCGCAAGGAGGGCCCCAGCCCTTCGCAGCGTGGCCCAGATTCGATGCGGGGAAGCTGGACGCGCAAGGAGGGCCCCAGCCCTTCGCAGCGTGGCCCAGATTCGATGCGGGGAAGCTGGACGCGCAAGGAGGGCCCCAGCCCTTCGCAGCGTGGCCCAGATTCGATGCGGGGAAGCTGGACGCGCAAGGAGGGCCCCAGCCCTTCGCAGCGTGGCCCAGATTCGATGCGGGGAAGCTGGACGCGCAAGGAGGGCCCCAGCCCTTCGCAGCGTGGCCCAGATTCGATGCGGGGAAGCTGGACGCGCAAGGAGGGCCCCAGCCCTTCGCAGCGTGGCCCAGATTCGATGCGGGGAAGCTGGACGCGCAAGGAGGGCCCCAGCCCTTCGCAGCGTGGCCCAGATTCGATGCGGGGAAGCTGGACGCGCAAGGAGGGCCCCAGCCCTTCGCAGCGTGGCCCAGATTCGATGCGGGGAAGCTGGACGCGCAAGGAGGGCCCCAGCCCTTCGCAGCGTGGCCCAGATTCGATGCGGGGAAGCTGGACGCGCAAGGAGGGCCCCAGCCCTTCGCAGCGTGGCCCAGATTCGATGCGGGGAAGCTGGACGCGCAAGGAGGGCCCCAGCCCTTCGCAGCGTGGCCCAGATTCGATGCGGGGAAGCTGGACGCGCAAGGAGGGCCCCAGCCCTTCGCAGCGTGGCCCAGATTCGATGCGGGGAAGCTGGACGCGCAAGGAGGGCCCCAGCCCTTCGCAGCGTGGCCCAGATTCGATGCGGGGAAGCTGGACGCGCAAGGAGGGCCCCAGCCCTTCGCAGCGTGGCCCAGATTCGATGCGGGGAAGCTGGACGCGCAAGGAGGGCCCCAGCCCTTCGCAGCGTGGCCCAGATTCGATGCGGGGAAGCTGGACGCGCAAGGAGGGCCCCAGCCCTTCGCAGCGTGGCCCAGATTCGATGCGGGGAAGCTGGACGCGCAAGGAGGGCCCCAGCCCTTCGCAGCGTGGCCCAGATTCGATGCGGGGAAGCTGGACGCGCAAGGAGGGCCCCAGCCCTTCGCAGCGTGGCCCAGATTCGATGCGGGGAAGCTGGACGCGCAAGGAGGGCCCCAGCCCTTCGCAGCGTGGCCCAGATTCGATGCGGGGAAGCTGGACGCGCAAGGAGGGCCCCAGCCCTTCGCAGCGTGGCCCAGATTCGATGCGGGGAAGCTGGACGCGCAAGGAGGGCCCCAGCCCTTCGCAGCGTGGCCCAGATTCGATGCGGGGAAGCTGGACGCGCAAGGAGGGCCCCAGCCCTTCGCAGCGTGGCCCAGATTCGATGCGGGGAAGCTGGACGCGCAAGGAGGGCCCCAGCCCTTCGCAGCGTGGCCCAGATTCGATGCGGGGAAGCTGGACGCGCAAGGAGGGCCCCAGCCCTTCGCAGCGTGGCCCAGATTCGATGCGGGGAAGCTGGACGCGCAAGGAGGGCCCCAGCCCTTCGCAGCGTGGCCCAGATTCGATGCGGGGAAGCTGGACGCGCAAGGAGGGCCCCAGCCCTTCGCAGCGTGGCCCAGATTCGATGCGGGGAAGCTGGACGCGCAAGGAGGGCCCCAGCCCTTCGCAGCGTGGCCCAGATTCGATGCGGGGAAGCTGGACGCGCAAGGAGGGCCCCAGCCCTTCGCAGCGTGGCCCAGATTCGATGCGGGGAAGCTGGACGCGCAAGGAGGGCCCCAGCCCTTCGCAGCGTGGCCCAGATTCGATGCGGGGAAGCTGGACGCGCAAGGAGGGCCCCAGCCCTTCGCAGCGTGGCCCAGATTCGATGCGGGGAAGCTGGACGCGCAAGGAGGGCCCCAGCCCTTCGCAGCGTGGCCCAGATTCGATGCGGGGAAGCTGGACGCGCAAGGAGGGCCCCAGCCCTTCGCAGCGTGGCCCAGATTCGATGCGGGGAAGCTGGACGCGCAAGGAGGGCCCCAGCCCTTCGCAGCGTGGCCCAGATTCGATGCGGGGAAGCTGGACGCGCAAGGAGGGCCCCAGCCCTTCGCAGCGTGGCCCAGATTCGATGCGGGGAAGCTGGACGCGCAAGGAGGGCCCCAGCCCTTCGCAGCGTGGCCCAGATTCGATGCGGGGAAGCTGGACGCGCAAGGAGGGCCCCAGCCCTTCGCAGCGTGGCCCAGATTCGATGCGGGGAAGCTGGACGCGCAAGGAGGGCCCCAGCCCTTCGCAGCGTGGCCCAGATTCGATGCGGGGAAGCTGGACGCGCAAGGAGGGCCCCAGCCCTTCGCAGCGTGGCCCAGATTCGATGCGGGGAAGCTGGACGCGCAAGGAGGGCCCCAGCCCTTCGCAGCGTGGCCCAGATTCGATGCGGGGAAGCTGGACGCGCAAGGAGGGCCCCAGCCCTTCGCAGCGTGGCCCAGATTCGATGCGGGGAAGCTGGACGCGCAAGGAGGGCCCCAGCCCTTCGCAGCGTGGCCCAGATTCGATGCGGGGAAGAGCTTGCCCCAATACTTTTAAATGCCCAGATTCGATGCGGGGAAGAGCTTGCCCCAATACTTTTAAATGCCCAGATTCGATGCGGGGAAGAGCTTGCCCCAATACTTTTAAATGCCCAGATTCGATGCGGGGAAGAGCTTGCCCCAATACTTTTAAATGCCCAGATTCGATGCGGGGAAGAGCTTGCCCCAATACTTTTAAATGCCCAGATTCGATGCGGGGAAGAGCTTGCCCCAATACTTTTAAATGCCCAGATTCGATGCGGGGAAGAGCTTGCCCCAATACTTTTAAATGCCCAGATTCGATGCGGGGAAGAGCTTGCCCCAATACTTTTAAATGCCCAGATTCGATGCGGGGAAGAGCTTGCCCCAATACTTTTAAATGCCCAGATTCGATGCGGGGAAGAGCTTGCCCCAATACTTTTAAATGCCCAGATTCGATGCGGGGAAGAGCTTGCCCCAATACTTTTAAATGCCCAGATTCGATGCGGGGAAGAGCTTGCCCCAATACTTTTAAATGCCCAGATTCGATGCGGGGAAGAGCTTGCCCCAATACTTTTAAATGCCCAGATTCGATGCGGGGAAGAGCTTGCCCCAATACTTTTAAATGCCCAGATTCGATGCGGGGAAGAGCTTGCCCCAATACTTTTAAATGCCCAGATTCGATGCGGGGAAGAGCTTGCCCCAATACTTTTAAATGCCCAGATTCGATGCGGGGAAGAGCTTGCCCCAATACTTTTAAATGCCCAGATTCGATGCGGGGAAGAGCTTGCCCCAATACTTTTAAATGCCCAGATTCGATGCGGGGAAGAGCTTGCCCCAATACTTTTAAATGCCCAGATTCGATGCGGGGAAGAGCTTGCCCCAATACTTTTAAATGCCCAGATTCGATGCGGGGAAGAGCTTGCCCCAATACTTTTAAATGCCCAGATTCGATGCGGGGAAGAGCTTGCCCCAATACTTTTAAATGCCCAGATTCGATGCGGGGAAGAGCTTGCCCCAATACTTTTAAATGCCCAGATTCGATGCGGGGAAGAGCTTGCCCCAATACTTTTAAATGCCCAGATTCGATGCGGGGAAGAGCTTGCCCCAATACTTTTAAATGCCCAGATTCGATGCGGGGAAGAGCTTGCCCCAATACTTTTAAATGCCCAGATTCGATGCGGGGAAGAGCTTGCCCCAATACTTTTAAATGCCCAGATTCGATGCGGGGAAGAGCTTGCCCCAATACTTTTAAATGCCCAGATTCGATGCGGGGAAGAGCTTGCCCCAATACTTTTAAATGCCCAGATTCGATGCGGGGAAGAGCTTGCCCCAATACTTTTAAATGCCCAGATTCGATGCGGGGAAGAGCTTGCCCCAATACTTTTAAATGCCCAGATTCGATGCGGGGAAGAGCTTGCCCCAATACTTTTAAATGCCCAGATTCGATGCGGGGAAGAGCTTGCCCCAATACTTTTAAATGCCCAGATTCGATGCGGGGAAGAGCTTGCCCCACTTGCCCCACTTGCCCCACTTGCCCCACTTGCCCCACTTGCCCCACTTGCCCCACTTGCCCCACTTGCCCCACTTGCCCCACTTGCCCCACTTGCCCCACTTGCCCCACTTGCCCCACTTGCCCCACTTGCCCCACTTGCCCCACTTGCCCCACTTGCCCCACTTGCCCCACTTGCCCCACTTGCCCCACTTGCCCCACTTGCCCCACTTGCCCCACTTGCCCCACTTGCCCCACTTGCCCCACTTGCCCCACTTGCCCCACTTGCCCCACTTGCCCCACTTGCCCCACTTGCCCCACTTGCCCCACTTGCCCCACTTGCCCCACTTGCCCCACTTGCCCCACTTGCCCCACTTGCCCCACTTGCCCCACTTGCCCCACTTGCCCCACTTGCCCCACTTGCCCCACTTGCCCCACTTGCCCCACTTGCCCCACTTGCCCCACTTGCCCCACTTGCCCCACTTGCCCCACTTGCCCCACTTGCCCCACTTGCCCCACTTGCCCCACTTGCCCCACTTGCCCCACTTGCCCCACTTGCCCCACTTGCCCCACTTGCCCCACTTGCCCCACTTGCCCCACTTGCCCCACTTGCCCCACTTGCCCCACTTGCCCCACTTGCCCCACTTGCCCCACTTGCCCCACTTGCCCCACTTGCCCCACTTGCCCCAGCAAGCGAAGCAAGCGAAGCAAGCGAAGCAAGCGAAGCAAGCGAAGCAAGCGAAGCAAGCGAAGCAAGCGAAGCAAGCGAAGCAAGCGAAGCAAGCGAAGCAAGCGAAGCAAGCGAAGCAAGCGAAGCAAGCGAAGCAAGCGAAGCAAGCGAAGCAAGCGAAGCAAGCGAAGCAAGCGAAGCAAGCGAAGCAAGCGAAGCAAGCGAAGCAAGCGAAGCAAGCGAAGCAAGCGAAGCAAGCGAAGCAAGCGAAGCAAGCGAAGCAAGCGAAGCAAGCGAAGCAAGCGAAGCAAGCGAAGCAAGCGAAGCAAGCGAAGCAAGCGAAGCAAGCGAAGCAAGCGAAGCAAGCGAAGCAAGCGAAGCAAGCGAAGCAAGCGAAGCAAGCGAAGCAAGCGAAGCAAGCGAAGCAAGCGAGGCAAGTGTTGGCAAGTGAAGCAAGTGGAGGTATAGGCAAGTGAATGCAAGTGAATGCAAGTGAATGCAAGTGAATGCAAGTGAATGCAAGTGAATGCAAGTGAATGCAAGTGAATGCAAGCGAAGCAAGCGGAGGCAAGCGAAGCAAGCGGAGGCAAGTGGTGGCAAGTGGTGGCAAGCGAAGCAAGGGGAGGCAAGCGAAGCAAGGGGAGGCAAGCGAAGCAAGCGAAGGCAAGCGAAGGCAAGCGAAGGCAAGCGGAGGCAAGCGGAGGCAAGCGGAGGCAAGCGGAGGCAAGCGGAGGCAAGCGGAGGCAAGCGGAGGCAAGCGGAGGCAAGCGGAGGCAAGCGGAGGCAAGCGGAGGCAAGCGGAGGCAAGCGGAGGCAAGCGGAGGCAAGCGGAGGCAAGCGGAGGCAAGCGGAGGCAAGCGGAGGCAAGCGGAGGCAAGCGGAGGCAAGCGGAGGCAAGCGGAGGCAAGCGGAGGCAAGCGGAGGCAAGGGGAGGCAAGGGGAGGCAAGTGGAGGCAAGTGGAGGCAAGGGGAGGCAAGGGGAGGCAAGGGGAGGCAAGGGGAGGCAAGTGGTTGCAAGTGGTTGCAAGCGAAGGCAAGGGGAGGCAAGGGGAGGCAAGTGGTTGCAAGTGAAGGCAAGCGAAGGCAAGCGAAGGCACGCGAAGTCAAGCGAAGGCAAGCGAAGGCAAGCGAAGGCAAGCGAAGCAGGAGAAGCAGGCGAAGCAGGCGAAGGCAAGCGAAGGCAAGCGAAGGCAAGCGAAGGCAAGCGGAGGCAAGCGGAGGCAAGCGGAGGCAAGCGGAGGCAAGCGGAGGCAAGCGGAGGCAAGCGGAGGCAAGCGGAGGCAAGCGGAGGCAAGCGGAGGCAAGCGGAGGCAAGCGGAGGCAAGCGAAGGCAAGCGAAGGCAAGCGAAGGCAAGCGAAGGCAAGCGAAGGCAAGCGAAGCAGGTGAAGCAGGTGAAGCAAGTAAAGCAAGTAAATCAAGTAAAGCAAATGAAGCAAGTGAGGCAAGAAAAGCAAGTGAGGCAAGAAAAGCAAGTGAGGCAAGAAAAGCAAGTGAGGCAAGTAAAGCAAGTGAAGCAAGTGAAGCAAGCGAAGCAAGCGAAGCAAGCGAAGCAAGCGAGGCAGGCGAGGCAGGCGAAGCAGGCGAAGCAATTGAAGTAAGTAAATCAAGTAAAGCAGGTGAAGTAAGTGAGGCAAGTAAAGCAGGTGAGGCAAGTAAAGCAGGTGAGGCAAGTAAAGCAGGTGAGGCAAGTGAAGCAAGTGAGGCAAGTGAAGCAAGTGAAGCAAGTGAAGCAAGTGAAGCAAATACAGCAAATGAAGCAAGTCCGGCAAGTGAAGCAAGTCAGGCAAGTGAAGCAAGTGAGGCAAGTCAAGCAGGTGAAGGCAAGTGAGGCAAGTCTGAGTGAGGGGGAGTGTAAGGAAGTAAGTGAAGTGGAAGTAAGTGAAGGTAAGCGGAGGCAAGTGCGAGTAGGCAAAATAAAGTGTATGCAAGTGGATGCAGGCGAAGTTAAGTGGAAGTAAGTGAATACACGTAGAAGTGAGTGTAGTAAGTGAGTGCAAGTTGACTATGTGGTAATAACTATAGTGCAAGTAGACGAAAATTTAAATGGAGGTCAGCGTTGACAAGCAAAAGTATTTGAAGGTAAGCGTTGGCAAGCGGAAGTATGTGAGAGTAAGTGTAGATAAGTGGAAAGAAGCTGAAGTAAGCATAGGCAAGAGAAAAGACATAAAGGCAAGTGAAGGTGTCGTTGGGAAGTGCAATTTAGTTGAAGTTAGTGTGCGCAAGTGTAAAAAGCAGAAGACAAGCGCTGGCAAATTAAAGTCTTTGAAGGTATGTGAAACTAAGTTCAAGCTAGTGGAATTAAGTGAAGGCAAATGGAAGTAAGTAAGTGAAGTTGGGTGAAACTCAATGGAGGTCAGTGTAGGAAAGTCCAAGTTCCTGAAAATTGTGATAGAGCTTGGTTTGAGTGTTCCTTGCTATGATGTGTTGTTATTCGGATCGGTCTTTGGCATTACCTTAAATTGTACTTTCTTTGTTTTAAACCAAATTAGTGCACAATGACAACGCTTTATCAGTATGGATTCAATATTTAGTACTGCCAAGTAGTCCAGTATTGCACAAACATGTCTTAAACTGCACCAAACATACCCATATAAACTAAAAGGATTATTTTGCAAAATGAGAAGCAGCACTCTTCTCACACAAAGTATGCAAAACATAGTATGAGGTAAAGGTGCCACTTATGGCCTCGTTTATTTAACAACATATCAAAAATTTCTTTCCAGAATATTATTACAAGATGCATTTGTTCAGTAGGACTTTAACATCAAGGATTTTCATTTCATCACAATGAATCAGTGTAAAAACACAAGCCACATGGCGTTATTGTTAGGATTCAATAAGTATTTCATTATATACACTACATTGTCGAGGAAAGAATATATCTACCTGGAGAAGTTGCCAGTTGGGGTTTCCTCAGTTTCAATATTCGAAAGGTTGGTTTACAATTCATTCACTCACGCTTACTCCTGTACACTCTGATGCATTATTTTAGTTTGTAGGTCACATAATGACTATAAATGGAGGAAATATAAAAAATAATTGTAAGAATATCGTTACACAAACTGTTTCAGAAAAGTTTCAGAAAAGTTGGCATTCCTCTAAAGGTTTTCAGATTGAAAGGAAGGAGAGTAGAAACTCCCGGTTACACAGCCTTATGACCTTGAGGTAATTGACTTCTGATTGGTCAGAAGTAAGGAATCCCACTTTAATTCAATTTCATATTATTATTTGTACTTACATTATGGCAGTAACAGGGAGTGATGTATATATCTTATGACTGAATGTTTTATTGTTTACCGAATACAAGATACCTTCAGAATCTCCCCTACAGTAAAATAAGAATGTGGTGAGAACATGTACTCGGCATGAGACAACAGGCAGTTGGTCTCATTTCCCATATAACTTATTATTTTTTCTCTCAGAAGCATGTTGGTTAAAATCACAAGGTATAGTCACTCACTGCATCTCCACAAATGAGCGGTGAAAATAGGGTGCCTTAAGGGCAAGGCAACAGCTTCTGCGCCAAGTTGCTCTCAGTTTGTAGGCAGGTTGGAGCACACCTGGAGGTCCAACAAACCATAGTAGTCAGTGAACTGAAGTGGTTTTCCTACCCGCTTCCTTCCAACACTTCCATACTGAAGACTGGTACTCTTACCAACTAAGCCACGCCCTAGTACATCATCATGAGGGACCATAACGCATTAGCATATGTAAAGTTAGATTGCCACTCTCTCTATCAAGTTTTGCTTGCAGTTTTTTACACTTAGCAATGTGGTCATTAGATGACTGACAGCCATTCGTTAACCTGATAGGCAACACTCTGTTTACTTGGTCTGTGTGCAGCATAATACATAAGGGCATTAATCCCCAACAACACCATTAGCGCAAAGTCGACCGATATTTCCTCTTGATTGTCACTTTACTGAGCTATTGACTGAAGGCTTGACTACATAAACCTGTGGTCTCACTCTTGCGGCAAGAGTGTGTGTAACCTGAAGGCTAGGTAACAATATCGAGTTATCTTTTCCAGCTGGACTTAAATTAGGAGTTCAGACCTAACAGATTAAATGTAAAAGTGGTGTATTTAGTTAGGACAGTTTGTGTTTACCAGTTCAGGACGTTCAAGCAAGATGGTCCTTACCTTTATTTCTGGATGATTGTGAGGCCAGCAGTGCAAGTTCAGACTACATAAAATCACAAGAGATCTTGGTTTGTTATTGCTTCAGGTTCAACAGCCTCAATTAGAGCGAGTCTCGCTGGTGCGTTATGTCTCGGTATTATGGCAACACCAATCTCTTCTGTAACCCCTAGAAATTATTTAGTGGCATGATTACCAAGAAGTACACAACATTGGATAAATCATGCAGGTTGTTTCATTTCTACTTTAGTCTCCATTGGCGGAAAATGTTTTGTCTAATTTCAATTAATGTGTTATATATATTATTGTTTGCACTTACATTTTGGCGGTAATAGGGTGCGATGTTTATATCCTACACCTGAATATTTCATTGTTCACCAAGGACAAGTCACCTGCAGCGTCCAATCTACAATAAAATAAAGTCTGGTGAGACATGTACTCAGCCCACAACACCAGGTAGCCAGTTGTTCTCATTTCCAATATATCATCAAATATTATTTTGTCCTCTTAGAAGCATGAATCATAACGCAACCCATAAGAAAATCTCCGTCCTTGCCAATCATAAAAAATTGGGCTTATTAATCCGCAAAGAAAAACATAATTAATGCAATCTAGACATTAAAATAAATCTTTAATTGTTGGTCTGTGCAAAGTCGACTGGAATTTTATCCAGATTGTGACTTTACCAAATATGGACTGATGATTTGACCTTTGATATAATTTTTTATGCAAGACTACGTAGCCCGGTGTATCGGTAACAATATCAGCTAGAGTGAAAAAAAGGTGTTCAGAACAAGAACAGGACGAGAAAAGATGAAATATAAAAGTGGTGTACGTATTTAGTTTTATCCAGCATGCATAATATTCAGTTTGGGTTTACCAGATGAGGAAGTTAAAGCTGGAAGGCCCTTACCTCTGATCTTTGGCCTTTGTCTTTGTCTTTGCAAGAATAGCTTTGATCCATTATCTCCAAGATTGGTTGTAACATCACTAGAGGGATTGGATTGTTACCACTTCAGTGTCGACAGCTAATATCCGGCATTCATGAAAGGGGAGCCTCTGTATAATGTCATTTCTTCATCCCATGGCAATACAAATTTTTTCTGTAACACCTAGAAGTTATAAAGTGGCATGATTGCATAGAGTTACAAAACTGTGGTTACTTTGGATCGCTCATTCGGAATATTTTCCTGCTATTTTGGTATCCACTGGCAGAAATTTAGCAACTCTAGGAAAGTAACTTTTCCTTAAATTGACAATTGTAGATACCATTTGTGATTTTACGCTGATGTAAATGTTACTTTCAAGCTCCAAGTCATTGTGATACGAAAGCACAGCAGCTATAAATTTGTGTGTACTATTGTACTTCTGGTGGGTTGAATTGCTCTATTTTATGACATTACAAAAAGTGACAATAGATGAAAACTACTGTTTACTGAAAACAATATTCTCACCTGAAGCATTTCAGAAGCAGTATTTTGACTGTCAACCGGCTCTGATGCTGTGGTATTCACAACACAGAGCAGCAAGGCATTAATCAGGTTCGTGGCAACAGTAGAAGATACTGGATACAGTGGTAACCCTGGTGACTACCTGCCTTTGAGTTTGATGTCTACGATCACTGTGTTGTTTATGGTGACTCTTACCTCTGTAATGATATTATTTTAATTATCAAGGTTCTATCTCTTACAGTATTAGCAAGTTTGTTCCATAGATTTAATTCCAACGATTACAATTTAATTATGATATCAAAGTAGTAGGCATGGAAAAATTTAATCACAGATTTGATCCATTCAGTGTATATATTCCATGTTTATTCTGGAGAAGAATAAGTCCTTAGGACTTGTACCCAGAAAACAGGAAATAATAAAATATGGTGTAGAATTAAAAACACATTTAACTTAAAATCAAGAACAATGACAGGTAAAATTACAAACTACACACAGGCATTAATTAGGGGTAAAACGTTACACAAGTTAATACACAATAGCTAGGAAAATAAATTTAGAACAATGCAGCCGTAGGCTAAAACGAAATGATAACAACTGACTCGTTAATTGAGAAGTTTGAGGACGTGGCTCCGAGTGGCATTTTTTAATGAAGCAAGGGATTGACTCAGCTTAACATGATTGGGTAATTCGTTAAACTTCTGAGCACCGAAATTAGCTAAAGCAAATCTAAAATTTTCCTTGGATAGTCTAAATCCAGAACTTTTAGCAAGCCGAGTTTCACTAGTTAACTTTTCAGGTAGCAGATTGGTATCAATTATTGGGACTAAATTATTAACAATTTTATAAAACGTCAGCAGATACAAATATTCGAAACGCAAAGTTAAAACAGGGATGTTGAAGGTCTTTCGAGTATTATCTTTAGAACTGTCATAGTCTATAATTTTCAGACATCTATTCTCAATTTTTAAATATTCTTTTTTTTATAAGTATTCCTTGGCATCGATAATAATTATAGAGCTATGCTTGTACTGTCGATGTTTCGATTTACCTTAGCTAGAGCTCCTCTCCGAGATCTCCCAGAATTGCATGTAAATGCACATGATTCATAGGATGTCCCTGTACATTTGAGTTAGAAATTTGGCAATGACCGCAGACAACCAATTCGGCCTAAAATATATAAATTGAAATTATTTCAGGTTTACGCAAGCTAGTGCCACAAAAAAATTTTAGTAAACTAATATCTAAGGCTGATCACAATAATCTGCAAAAAACACTTACCGTTTAGAATCCTTAATCTCCAGCTTCCTCAACCTCTTCTGCAATCTTTTCCGCGATCCGTGATCTATGATTGGTGAGCTGATACCACTGCCAGTCATCCACCTGCTCTCTGCATGATGTTTATGTTTACGTTTATGTTTACGTTTACGTTTACCTGTAATTATGAATGGACAAAAGTAAAACAAATGGCTGGCACAGATACATCACTTACATCTACAATTAGAATTATAACAGGCAAGCACCATTGACCATCTTGTGTCCCCTTTCAATGTTACAGTCTTTTGGATTGTTTACAGTGCTCTGTATAAAGGAAGAATGAATGGGCTCGAGGATCAGCCGTAATTCATCGGCCAAATGTGCCAGTCTCTATTAACCCTTTAGCAGGTGATTTGTGATATTGCCAAACGACACTGAACGGTAATTAACTACAATAACAAATGCAGTAGTTGCAACCATTAGGACTATAAACTTTTAACTTGAAATTATCTCCCTAATGTCAAGGAGAAGATAACTTCGGTAAAATGATTGAATTGCATAAATCTTTGGCTCTCCACCCACTAGACAGTTGACACATAAGCAAAATAAAAGTCTCCCCAATGTTTTACCATAACAACAAAAGAATATAAGTGGTATGGTAAATTGGTGCAATAACATGGGTGATGTACCAACTGATGACTGTTTCCAGTGGCATCAGTCAATGATAGTTAAAGAGTTGGACCTAATCTCCGTTCAACTTCATTAAAGAAATCACATTACGACAATTATAAATATTGCTACAATGCAATGAGGTAATATACCATCTCCAGAATTAGGAGCTAGTGACTAGACCCCCCCCCCATGATTTAATGGAATTGCTAAAATACTGTTTTGAGGAGTCAAAAGTTACTTACATGTATGGGCCTTAATGTCTGTGAATGATGTGAAGTAAATTATTAAGTTGCTCCTCCGCAATGCCAATTTTTAGGCCAGAGTTTCTCTCTGCAGTCTTAATAACACTGTAAAATATCAGCCTTCTTCATTTTTCGACTACAAAATGTGTGGCATACAAAGTTGTTAGGTAGGTTAAAAAAAGTTTGATCCAGTTTGACTGCATTCAGAATTGCTTACCTCTGATAAGCAGCAGACATTTTTAATTTTCTGCATATAACAAGACAGGGAAGCAATTTGGAATGCAGGGAAACTGGATCAAATTCCTTTAGGTGCACATTGATGAAATTAATATGTAATTTTGTGATATGGATACCTGGTGAGGCTTTTACAAGGGCAACACAATAAAGCTTCGGACAAGTATGGCCTAAAAAGTAAATTGAGGGCCTGAATAGACTATTTGATATTGTCCAAGAACATATTGATATCCTACCTTCTTGACTCGTTCGTTTCATGCTTCTCTATATCATGATGAATTGGCGCCAGTAGGTTAGCACGAAGCCAGAGCCAGTTACCCATCCACTTTTAGCCTGATGTGTCTTAGTCTGATTATTATAATGCACTGAAAATAATTAAAACAATATGGTTAGCAACTGCAGACTGATGACATATTTTAACTTTAGAATCATCACGAGGAAAAACTAGACCAAAATTTGATCCAACTGCCAGCGTTTGAGTTGCCCCAACCCCTTCTGACTTATATTTTGTTTTCACCTGAAAGCTTATACAACATGATAGTTTAGGTCATGTAACGAGAAAAATCATGACTATATAAAAAATTCTCCATTCATGAACATCCCATGTAAATTGTTGGGGTTGTTTTTTAACATTGTATTATTGGATTAAATTTGGAACAGGTTTAAATTGAAGCTGTTAAGAGGTCCTACCCTAAGTTGATGATCGAACGATCGAAGAGTCTAGACAGCCAAAAAATCCATGCCAAGCGACACAAGTATGCGCTATTGGGGGGGGCGGCTATCGGTCCGGCGGCAGAGTTTTAGGGTGGGTCAAAATAGCCAGTAGGCTTTCAGCAGCTGTACAATGTATCTATAATCTACAAAGTGTGTTTATGGTTATTCAATAGCAGGAACACACAAAAACTACAAATACTGGTGATTATCTGTCAAAAAGTATTTTAACTAGCAGATTATTCTGAGGGCCTTGTTGATCAAGGTTTGATAAATTATTATGATTAATAACTCAATTTTTCTTTGGCTAAAGAAACTGGTAGACAAATTTAACTAGGCCACCTGGTCATATGCTGGCACTTATCCTATTTTTAGACTGATGAATGCCTTACCTGCACAGAACAGTTTAGTTTTAACATCGTGAATCTAGCGCCTTTTGTCACATCCACTGGGTTAGTTAGAACTGGGTAAATTACCCTATTTTTATGCCTGATGCTGTGTCAAAGAACTTGTTGGTACATAACTCAATCTTCATCGTTCTAAACTGGTCAACCTAAAATAATACCACAAGTAAAAATTACAATAATCATATACCAGGTAGATGAACCACCTTCGACTTCAGTGAGAGGATTGTACGCTTCCATGTATTTGCACATTCTAGTAACAAGGTTTTCATATTTTAAAGCAAACTGACCGAGAAAAAAATATTTCTTTAGAGAATCCTCATAGTCTTTGGAAGGTGTTGTGATTCAGCTCACTCAATTCGTGTCGCATCAGCAAAATATTAGTTGATAGCGTTTGATACTGAGACTGCCCACTCTCTTCTGCTGTGGTATGTCTTGGCTTGAGTTATCGCAGTCGTCTTCCCGCAGGAGTGCAGATGCTTTATGGTTTATTTCAAACAGAAATTTGAGGGTCATCTGAAAATATAACGGAGACATTGAGAATATCTTTTTGACAGTAATGAATGTGATTGGCACAAAGGATAATTTTAATGAATAAATCAAGAGCCACACATTTTGATCCAATTCTACCCAAATTTGAGTGTTTTTTTTATAAAAATAGACTTCAAAGTTTGGTGTTTAGGCAATTGAGTAAATAGCTTTTTATTTGCAACCTCTCACTGATAACACATGTTTGCAGTTGGCATTTTGTGCTGTAGTTAGAGAAACATGCAGTCAAAAATACTCCTTGGGTTCATTTCGCTCATATACAACTCACCCATACAGTAATAATAAGTAACAATTCAGTGTGTTCAGGTCAAAGTATATTTGTTATGGACTGGATCATCCTAAAACATAATCAGTCAATCAATCAACCAATGAACAAAATGACAATCATATATCAGATACCACGTCCCTGGGGGGAATGTGAATGTTTCCATGCATTCGCCAATTTCATCAACAAAGTTTTTCACGTTTTAAAGAAAACTGACCGCGAAAAATATTTCTATGTAGAAAATCATAATGGTACATGGAAGGAATTGTGATCAACTTACTCAATTTTTGTTGCCTCAGCAGTATAATAGATTAGTATAGCAGTATAGTATATGGCCTAAGCAGTGTATAGATATTTAGACAGCCCACTCTCTTCTTCTGTGTCCTGGGTCGAGATATCACAATGTTCTGTTTCAGTCCATCTTCGAACAGGAGTGCCGATGTACACTGGTTGGTTTGAAACTGCAATTTAAAGCTTACCTGAAAGTATAATAAAGGGGAAATTGAGAACGCAGTTTGTTAATGTGGGTGTCATCACGACAAACAATACTTCTTAAGGATAATTCGGGAGCTGCACATCTTGTTTACTCATTCCACACAAGTTTGAGTGTTCTCGAAGAGGTATACACCCAAGGGTGCTTGGGGCTGTAACAATCAACCTTGAAAGCTCCCTTAATAGGACTCAAACCCACAACTCATGCGGCACCAATCGCCTAGCATTGAGTAGCAAGCGCGCTAACCGATTGCGCCATCTCACCATCCCAAAAAAAAAGAATGGGTTGATGGCGCTAATTAGTGTACACGCTATTTAGAACTCAGAGTTGTGTTCTCTCGTCCCATATCACAGTCCGTATCACCATTGCCACCCTATGCAACACAGCGTACGTGTTAAGGTTGTTGGCCTTACATGGCCCATTGCTTGGACCTTATTTCACACAATTTTGAGTGTTTTTTTTATTACAAAAGACTTTTTTTGGGGGTTTAGCCTTAATCTGCAACCTCTCACTGACGAATATAACACATGCTAGCCGTTTGCATTTCGTCCGTAGTTGGAGAAAAATGCAGACAAAATACAATTCCCTTTCATACAACTCACCCCTTCAATAAGATTGAGTAGAAGTTCAGGGTGCTCAGGTCAAACTTCAAGTAAGCATGTCAAACTCTATGTCTCCAGTCCTCGATCTATCCCAACAGAGCAGTATCAGTCCATATTCTAAGCGAAGGTGAACATTTATCAAGGTGATTTTAGCCCATCGGCTACATTATGATAATATTGGTTCCCTCATTTCTTCTCTGGCTTCCGCAACCTTTCCGGTCTCATGGTGGATTGGGCAGGTGATCAGTGAGCTGTCACCAGTGCCAATCATCCACCTGCTGTCTGTGAGATGGGCCTACCTCGATCTGTAATTATGAATGAACAAAATTAAAACAAAAGGGCTGGCACTGATACATCATATATTCTAACGTCCATTGGAATTTGTAATTAATCACAATGTGCCCATGTGCCACATTGTGTCAACAAACAAATTCTACTCCATGACAGTATACAAGTATATGAGTGTTTACAAGTTTATGATTGAGAGATGTGATTGAGACAACTGAACCGGACAATAAGATAACATTCCATCTCAAGAATTTGGAGCAGTAGCTTCACTGACCACCATAGGCCACCCAATGCTGTGATGGAATTGCTAGAATACTGTTTGAAAGCAATGAGAGTTACTTACATGATGGTGTGTTGAATAGTGAAGTTAATTATTCTAATCCCACTGCAGTCATAATAACACTAAATTTCTACCATGTATACATAGCTTCTTCACAATGTTTCAGCTTTCTCTACAAAACAATTAATAAATTGTAAATTTGTGATAGGATACCTGGTAATGATATCTAGCTTCACTTAAACATTGCGTTGCTAAAACGATTGAAGCTTGGAAGAGATGATCCGATATTGTCCTCCTATTCACAAGAATCTTTAAAAAATCCTACCTTCTTGATTCTTCTTTATCATGCTTCCGTAATCCGACCCATCTCAAGATATGGATCAGAGCCAGTTATACATACATCTGCTTTCAGCATGACGGGTTTAGTAACCTGGCAGTTCAATGTATCTACAATCTAAAACCGGTTAAGTTAACTATTTAGCAGAAGAACTTTCGTTAGAAACTACAAACACCACCATAATGAGGTATGGTTTGTGAGCTCAAACGTCCGCTGGAAGAGGGTGCCCTCAAAACTAGTCAACTTCAATCAGTAAGGAGTCTAATAAAGAATTGAATTGAATGAATCTTACGATAATAATAGTTGTTTGTAATAGACAGTTTTCTGAGCTCTGATTTAGGCCTTAATTCGGAGTTGTCCTCTCTCCAGTTTGGTACTTTTAACCCACGCCGCATAGAAAAAACGTGCTGAAAAGAGGGTTATCTTGAAAACCGCTCATAATAGGATAAAAATTATTTTTGATTCAGAATCTGCCACATTGAAAACTCATATGGACATAGTTAGGGAAATAATTTTAGTAATTGGATAGTCAATTATAGCATTTTCTGCCTGTTTTGCGGACAATTTGGCAGAATTTTTCATGAGTTTCGTCACTAAAATTAAGATTTATCAACATTATCAAGCCTCCAATGATTTGGAATCTCTGTCTCACAGGATTTTCAATGGTGCAGACTCTGAATCAAAAATCATTTTTATCCCATCATAAGCGGTTTTCAAGATAACCCTCTTTCAGCAGGTTTTTCCTATGCGGTGTGGGTTAAAAGTACCAAACTGGAGAGAGGACAACTCCGACTTGAGGCATGAATAAGAGCTCAGAAAACTGTCTATCGTTTTTGAGCAGATCTACTCCAATATTATTGCATAGATATCGCACCTGCACCGGCCAGAAAGAGTGCTGTATAAGGTTGCAGAGAACAGAGTGAATTGTTAATATGATAGTAACTTCAACAAGATGTATCAGAGCAGTTTAGTAGAAACATGTATCTAGCATGTTCTGTCAATGCCTTTCAAGTTTACACAGACTTTAATATCCGGATATCACTATGTGGATGATGGCTATCTGTCATGATTAACCTAGAAAAGTGAATCGGAATGTGGATATGAGAAACTGCTAACAGCTTAACCTCGATCAGTGAAAAAATATATTTAATTTTGGAAGCAAAACCTAAGCAACGTCTAAATATTGAGTGAGCTGTTTGGTCGGACTGTCTTTTTTCCTTCCCAGAACTTGGGATTACCGCAACAAGCAGTTGTGAATTTGGAGTGGAAACCAGTTCATCTCAGTAGAATTATCCCAATACAATTTCATAATGCCCAGCCCAGCTGTAACAAACATTTTACAGAGCAGAACCTCAAAGGATCAGTCCTATTAGAAAAGTGGGTATATGGATATAGTAAATCAAATATTGCAAGTTCATACGGCAAATAAATTTTTTTTTAAATTAAAATTGCGGAGAGAACACAATTCTCACCATTGGTGGCTGTCTTTGTGTTGGCATTGAGGACTGAGAAGTATTTACTGAGGCCATTTACTTTTGTACTTATCGGTACAGAGTTTCTCAACCCATTCAATCTTCCATTTTTATGCACTGGATGTACCTAAAATGTAACCACGGACAAAAATGATAATAATCATTATATATCAGGTATTTCTTGACTGCTATTGGTCTTCTGTACCAAAAATAATTTAATATAAATCTGACAGTATAGATATATTTTTGACAATGAATTTATTATTTTAACTATCATGATGGTTTTTTTAAGGTAATGCGATCAACTCACTGAATTTATGTTGCTTGGCAACTTAGTATTTAATGTAGTGTTGGACATTCAATTTCCTGTTAATAAGGCTGCCTACTCCCATCCTATCTGGTCTGTCCTTGTCTGTTTAGTGTCACCATTGTCATGCTGTTCTGTTACAGTCATCGCCGGATAGGAGAGCAGATGTTCACTGGTCGATTTTGGACACCTTGTGTTATCTGGAAATAAAAGGGGTAAAATCAAGCTTCAATATTTCTTGTTGTACCAGGAATTCTAATAATGTCAGCTCTCATTACTTTTAATGAATAAAAGTTCATTCCAAGATTTTTGATACCACACGAGGCATTAAAGTCAGCCTGTTCAGTCAATCGAGTGAATAGCTGATATCTGCAGCATCTCACTGAAGCAAAGAAATATAATATACATTACGCTGATTACATTTTGTGCCGGAGAAATACAACATTACAGCTCGCTCCCACAAAAGAATGGGAAGCAGTGCAGTGAATTAAGATCCAACTTAAATTGAACAGGTCAAACTCGATGTCTCTGTATTTGATATTGTTTTCTCATATGGTAGAATCTGTTGGTATCCTACCTTATTGATTCATTCTTCTCATGCCTCTATTCTGTGATATTGTCTGTCTGGTGATGAACTAATACCATCAAAAAGGTTAGCAGGAAGCTGATACCAGTGCCAGTTGCAGTTGCATCCACGTTTAGTATCACACATCTACTGAAAAAGTAAAACAATATCGATGGCAAAACTGCAGCATTCGAATTATCACAGGGAGCAGCTGTATTCAGGTTTGATCCAATTTGCGTTGCAATTGCCCCACTCTACTTATTTTGTATTTACATGATATTTTATGTCATGTCATGAGCGGGAACCATGGCTATGTAAAATTCACCATTGAAAACTGACAGCGTAGGATAGTTTTGACCAGGATTTTTTATGTTGAATTGTTGTCTTTGGAAAGTGACGCAATCAACTTACTGAATTAGTGGTGGCTCGGCGAAAGAATAGTCGGTGTAGTTTGTTCGTATTAGGCTGCCCTCTCCATTCTTCTTTGAGTATCACTGACATCATGCTGTCACTTTCGCAGTAATTGTCACGCAGGATAACAGATGGCTTTAAATGGCAATTTTAAAGGTTATCTGAAAGTAAGAGGGGGGAAAATCAAGCTTGCTATCTATTGTTGAACAAATAATTATTATCTAAAGCATAAATTGTACTTATGATGAATGAAATAATAATAAATATATATAATATTGCCATGCAAGACCTTTTTAGGGGCAAATGAGAATACGCTTACAAGAATAAGATTCATCACATCTATTTAGCACACCCCTGTACAAATTAGGGTTAGGTAAGCTAGGGTTACATAAAATGAAGAGCTCAACTCCATTAACAGCGTGGGTAGTGCTTGGGATACGAACCTGCAACTCTCAGAATGAGAGGTTGGAATATTTTCAACTACACCACCCTGTAATTGAATAAATACTTATAGGTTTTAATGTGGAACAGGTACAAGGTAATGCCTTCTACAGTAATTGTACAGAAACTTGACACAAGCAGCGATTGTGCTAAAAGTTTGTTCAATGCTTTGAATAGACAACTGATATTGACGCTAAGAATTTGTAAGAAATCCTACCCTCTAGATTCTCTTGTTTTCATGCTTCACTAACCATGTCCGTCATGTAGTGGACCATGTCCGTCATGTAGTGGACCATGTCCGTCATGTAGTGGACCAGAGCCAGAAGGCAAGTTAGAAGACCAATTTGCCAGTGCCAACAACTGCCATTTTTTCAGCATGATGATGATGATACTCTAATCTAAAATAATAAAATTGAAACAATAATATTATGGTAAAACTGCAGATGCATGAAATATTTTAGCTTAAACTGAGATTAATCATAAAAA
The DNA here is from genome assembly GCA_914767715.1 of Membranipora membranacea. NCBI lineage: Eukaryota > Metazoa > Bryozoa > Gymnolaemata > Cheilostomatida > Membraniporidae > Membranipora > Membranipora membranacea. The sequence goes on along the minus strand of OU612065.1, from coordinate 11,900,455 downwards.
ACAGACATGTGTATATTTGTGTCATTTTATTTTCAGGTTTATAATGGGTCTGATCAGGATAATTCACAATTGTGAGAATGATGCCAAAATTCATGAAGTTATAACATGGCAAGATAAGATTTAATTATTGGCAATTAAGTTATTTGGTACCTGAATTTTGACAGTTTGGCTTTTAGATGGTGGCAGTTGGATACAAAATAATTATTCTGAATTCATACTACTGCTTATATGATGTGTCAGGCACTGGAATTATGGCTATTTAAAAAACACCTTAATGGGTTTTTTGCTTGATCGTACCTTAGAATACCCCAAGTTGACAGTCGAACCATCCAATAGTTCCTGGTTTGTTGAGCTCATGGTATCCATGATCTACAAACCAAGTTATGATTTTTAATAAGCAGAGTTAACAATTTCAACTATAACCACTGGTGAGCTCTAGTTTAAAGGTTCAAACAACCGGAGGCAAGGCCAAAAGTCATAAGACTATGTGAAGTTCAAATCGGTGGCAAAATAGTGGTAATAAGCTGCATATTACATATACGGTACATTTTTTACTTTTCAAATCACCCGCTCTTATAAGTCCTATTCTAGAGCACTGCAATCTTACCTGCGCAGATTGATAAGGGTGTCATCAAATAACTGCAGAGAACAGACAGAGAAGTCATCTGTTGACATGATGAAGTTTCATCTAGTTGTATCGGTTTAATTGTAACATCATGATTCTTGCGTGTTCTGTCAGGTCCTTTCAAGTTAACATAGTCTGTTGCATCCGAACATCCATATTTGTAGATTACATCCTCCTTTTGTGATTATCCTAGAACAGTAAATTGGAATGAGGTTATGAGAAATTGAAAACATCTGGCTGGAAATACCTATCTCATCTCAACTAACGAAAGCTAGACTTCTCTCAAGTTTGGGTTAACTGTTGGACTTCATTTTCTTTTCTTATAATTAGGAATTATCACAAGTATTAGTATATTTCAGCCACCCATAGAAACACACTAACAGAAATCTCCACCCACGATCACATGTCGATAATTCGATTTGAGGGCCAATTGATACATGGAAAGAGCATTTAGGTCAACTCCCGTTCGTATTGCTTCCCATCTATTCATTCAAATTGGGTAGTGGATGAATGGATAGAGCTTAGTGACAGTGTCTTAATTGTGGAGGCCCAGGTTCAAATCCCAGCCGCGGCAGTTCTCTTTTGATTTTTATCATCATGGAAATCGTAAGCATTCTTCAATCAATTTAGGCGTGGACCACTCATTCCAAGCATGGGACCATAGTGATTGGCAACATTATCATAATTATTATTTATTTCTGATATTATACCATACTATGAAGAATTGAATTGAGGGAATTGATTTTTTTTATTCATTCGTTCATAACGTGATGCCAGTTCATGAATTTATATGCCAATATGACTGGATTTTTTTTTAACAAAATTGCGATTCATTTGTTGGAGTAGAATTCCCCGATATCTCATAACATTTAATATGATAAACTGGCTCAACTGTAACAATTTTTACACGTCGGAGCCTGTCGTTGAGAGAAGAACGCAACTCTCACCTTGTCATAATGGCAGCTGTCTTTTTCTCATTGACATCCATATCAGGTCTTTAGGAAGTCTTTGTACACACCAGTACTCTTAGTTAGGGCCGCAAGGTGATTATTCAGGCCATATTTCCCTATGTTCTGCTTGATGGTTTGAAGGAACTTGTTAGTAGAGAACTTATCACAATATATCAGGGTACTTGAACCACCTTTGCCTTCCATCGGTCTTCTTTTCTGTCATAACGGAAAATCAATTGGATGATTTGCATGTTTCGTGCTTTCGCAAGTTTTCTTAGCGTAATAATACAAGTTAAAAAGGAAAACTGACAGCATTTGATAGCTTTGACCAGCATTTTATATGTCAAACAAAAAATTAGGTCTTTGGGCTGCGACGCAATCAACTCACTGAATTTGTGATCCCCTCAGCAAAATAGTTTTCAGTGTAGTGTTTGAAGCTCAAAATTCCTCCTAATGAGGCTGCCTACTCCCTTTTTCTTTGGTGTTTTCTTGTTTCTTGGAGTGTCACTGACATCATACTGTCACTGTCGCAGTCGTCACAAAGGATAATAGATGTTTGTTAGTTTTAAATGGCAATATTATATCTGTAAAGAAAAGGGGTGAAATAAAGCGTGGCTATTTATTGTTGAACCATCAATTATTATCATAAGCATAAAGTATATGAATTTTAAATGAAGTGATCCCAACTCATCCAGATCATTGAGAGAAAAACACAGCTCTCACATTGTCATATTGCCCGCTGTCTTTTTGTCATCGACATCCATATTAGGTTTTTGAGGAAGTCCTTGTACATACCAGTACTCTTAGTTGGGACTGCGAGGTGATTATATTATTGGGACTATATTGCCCGATTTTCTAATTGATGGTTTGGAGGTTCTTCTTAGTATAGAACATGCCACAACTCAATCCTTATTGTTGTGGATTGGATCAACCTAAATCAGAACATCGGATGAAAACAACAATCATTATGTATCAGGGTACATAACCACCCTCGCCTTCCATCGGCCTTCTGACAAAAATTAAGAGGAATATTTGTTTAGTTTCATGTTTTCGCAAATTTTCTTTATCGTTTAAAAATAAAATGGAAATTGACAGCGTATGCTATTTTTGACCAGCATTATTATGGTCTTTGGAAAGTGAGGCAATCGACTCACTGAATTTGTGTTGCTTCAGCAAAATAGTAGTCGGTGTATTGTTTTGAGACTTAATTTCCTAGTAATGAGGCTGCCTACTCCCTTTTTCTTTGGTGTGTCCTGCATCTTAGGGTGTCACTCCATTTATTGCTGTACTGTAAATTATCATAATAAGCATAAAGCATACTTTTGAAGAATGAACTCAGTCATCCTACTATTGAAACACTCCACAAAATTTATGTTGTTTCTATAGCAATTGACTTTAAATAAAGTCAGCCGGCTTTGTCAATCAAGTAAATACCATTTTATCTGCAACCTCTCACTGAAGCTTATAAAACATGTGCTATGCTGATGGATATTGTGCTTCGGTTACAGATATACGCAGATAAGAAATACAACTTAATCGACTCACCTCCAAAAATAGAATCGAAAGCAGTGTAGTATTTGAGGATCAAACTTCAATTGCACAGGTCAATCTCTATGTCCCCAGTCCTCGATAATCCCAGCAGAGTAGCATCAAATAATATGTCTTCGAAGTGAAGCTATACTTTAGAGAATGGCGATTTAACTGTCTGTCCGACGGCTACATTTTGAGAACTGGTTATCTCAACAATAGAAGCTACAGATAAGCACTGCTGGCTATTAGGAAAGCTAGCCGAGAGCTTTACAAAGAGAAATTTAGATTATCTTCTATCATCTTTCAGCTTGTTTTGAGCAAAGAATCATTGCCTCATTAGTCGACTTCATAAGCTAATCACATTTGTCATTTAATGAACTCTAATCGGAGGTACTCCCACTGAATGTCATGTAATCTTTTAGACACAATTTTCATCTTATCTATTGATATCAAGATACAAGGTTTTGTAAAGTGTATGCAGTTTTTTTGGTAGTCGGTTTTAAAACAGATAACAATAATATTTGATGGTAATATTAGGCACCCCTTTCTTAACCTGTCTGCTGGCCTCTAAATATGTAGTGTCTTTTCGGCTCCAGCTCAATAATAGTATTGGTAATAAATAATTAATCAGCTTTATTTATATCGGGCCACATTAAACAATGGTCCAGCTGCCTTGCAAATACACTATGTATTTATGGAGGCCTCTTTTTCTAGACGGTTTATGAAAGTCATAAATTTATGTTGTTTTTCTTTTTAATGGAAACTCATATACTGTATAAACTGCATCCCTGTAGATTTTGCTGAGGAACAGCCTTCACATTAAAATGTTGTTATCAGGGCATTGTCAATTGAATTTGGTTTATATCAAGTAGCAGATATGGAAGACAGAGTATTAGTGTTTGGTGACAATTGTGGAAAATGACAACAGTAGCAAGGCCAGCAAGCCAAGGAATTTTCCAATAGTATGGCGTAGCATACACAGCTCCTCATGTTGCAGATGATATTGAATGAATGCTGTAATACCTATAATATAATTGAAATGATAACAAAATATGACTAGCATCAATCACGAATGAAAAATAAAACTTTGCAAAATATGAGAATATTAAAAAAAGTCATAGTTGATATTTTGACAATAAAGGGTATACCTTTTGTACAGCCCCTCAGAATGCAGTAGAGGCGTTAATTTTGCTAGCTGAAATTCCCGAGGAGCTTGTTGAGACTTTTCTTGTGTTGATTGCTTCACTATATCTCCGATCAAACCCGTCATTCATATATCCAGCCTCATCAGACATCAGTTTTACATACGCATTCTCACAAACAAACTGCTTTGGTAACAACAGGTATTCTTCATTCAAGTAGTAAGTATATGGCAGTTCCTGAGTAACATTGCGGATATAGAGATTATCAGATGCTACTGATAATAGCTCACTGAGCTCATTTTTAAGTTCTGTAAATGTTGGTCTGTAATCTGTGTTGGCGAACCAGCAGCGCTGCATAATATCATATCTGAAAAGTGAATAAGATTACCTGCAGTGGTATTGTCAAATGCGATATGCTCCATTCCAGCATTACAAAAATTATGTTCACTCTCTCAATTTTTTACTTACTTCAAAAAAATCCCTAACCCAAAAAAATCTTAAAATTACCAGAATGGGTTCAATCAGCATGTGATTCGTAAAATTTAAGTTTAATGGGAATAGAACTTGAACTGCTTCTCCTTTGCTTATTGACCAACCCGTTTCACCATCAAACCATTCAGACAGAAAGGCTTGTTGCAAGTTGTTTTCTAATGCTCAAATAACTTGTACGAACCACCATAGGGCTTTTACAGGTTACATGGACCCCAGAAAGATATTAGCTGTATTTCCAGGTTCAAACTATGCAATGAATCAAATGTTTTCCATTAAGTCAGAAGACAATAAAGTTATATCATATCACACTCACATTGGATCAGGGCAGTAGTCTGGTTGGGACATTCTGGTGCCTCGTTTTAGATAATCCTTGACCTGATTGTTAGTTATATCAGGGTACGGATTCTGTCCTCGAGTCATAAACTCCCATAGTAATACTCCAAAGGACCACTGTATAGGAATATTAAAATCAATTTATAAGCATGGAAATTGATTGGGAACAGGATTAGGGTAAAACGCGAATTGATTCCTATATCCAAAGACAAGTCAACGAGGTGGCCAGGATCTTTCTAAACAATATAGGAATTCTCTTCGAAGAAAACAGGACAGCGCAACTTAAATTCACTCATAAAAAAATAAGGAACTCAAAGATAAAGTTGGATTTCACAACATGAGCATTGGGCAATCCCTATACTTTGTATAAATGTTTTAATGACAGCTGAGTCAGAGAAGATCGGTAGTGATTATAAGATTACAAGATTAAAAGAAACGGGAATTACATTGAAGATTTACAGCCGCTGATACTGACCACATCAGATTTAGATGAGAGTTTGCCTTGAGTTAGACACTCTAGTGCCAGCCATTTCACCGGTAATGGTTGTGAATTTTTATTTACTGTGTAGTAGTCCTCTGCATTAGACAAAATCTTCGAAAGCCCAAAATCTGCAACTTTCACTATGAAATTCTTGTCAATCCTGGAAAAGAAGATTAAATTTACACCTTATATGGATAGGGCTTTCGTACATGTTCAATTTACAATTTCTTCAGAGGTAAGAATAAGAAGGTCTCAGTCTAAAAAAGGTAAAAATCACAGAAAAATAATGATATTTGTATGCAATTAACAATACCATTTCACCCCAAGATTTCTCAAGCCCTCTTGTAAAACTGTATGGCTTCCATGATCAGCTGCCCCAACATCAATCCCTTTAGTTCAGTGGGTATTCCTTACTGTACTAACTATATAATACATGATAACACAATAAAGTTACTTACATGCAATTTCTTGCAGCTAGATCAGCATGAATCACTTTGTTCTGCTCAAGGAAAGCCATCCCTACGGAGACTTGGAAACCAAAGAAAACCAGATCGCCAACAGTAAGTTTCTTTGAGAAAAAAAACCAATTAAGACATATGAATTATTATACACAATCATATCTTGAAGTGTTCCTGGTTTCACATATAGCCGAATATACACTTTTTAAAGGTTAAATAATTTCACCTAGATGGCTCAGACAGAATAAAAATCAGTAAAATAGAGGAGAAATAAGTGAAAAGACATTAATGCCGCTTGGTCAACCGTACTTGCACTTGCATATTGTAGCCTGCTTTTGATGGAAAGGGAATGAGGAATACAACTATGTCAGCAGTATGACATCCTTACTTGTTCAGGCTGAGCGAGGAAGCTCTTCATATCTCCATGGTCCATGAGAGGCAGGACCATAAAGGGTCGGTTATTCTCTATCACAACTCCCAGCACTGTGAGCAGGTTAGCATGTTCCATTCCTTGTAGCTTAACAGCCTCGGATAGAAAACCTTCCACATCTCTCACTGTGTAGGTATTCGCTGTAGTCAGAGGGTATGTAAATCAGTATGAGGATAAAATGTGAGTTATAGGATTAGATGGAGAAATGACAATATATAGTCAGGCAGTATCTCATTCCGTGTACATCACTGAGCCTCTGAGACTTGGGGAACCATCAGAAGACTTGGAACCTCAGAGACCTGGAAACCCATCTCTGATCATACACGCAAGACTTTTGGATGTTTGGATAAAATATAAGTTGTCACATTGATGGCATTCAATGCACTAGAAAATATCTGGGGATAAACCCCACCAATTGTCATGAATTCATAGGAATAACATGGTAATCATAACACCAGAAAACCTGTAGTTTTGATTTTAAAATGAGATATATGTATGAATCCACAACAATGACCCAAAAACGAAAATCGAAACTTGAGCTATACAATCATCTGTTATTTATTTATGAAATGCATCAACCAACCTCCAAATCCCTTGATGGCCACAGAACTGTACGTATTTGTACGACTGTTGAAGAGCGTTCCTTTAAACACAACGCCAAAATGACCTTGGCCTATTTGACTTCCACGATCGAGAAGGTTAGTGGGAATAAGAAACGGCAGAACACGATTCCTGAGGTCAGGCCTTATCTTCCTCAGCATATCATTTGATTGTCTCGCCGCTACAGATATGAGCAGAATAACGGAGAAATTTGTAACATGATGATTATCTTTGTTTTTTATAAAATTGAAAACACAATTCATCGAATAATGCCCACTCGGGGCGTTGAAACCCTATATATGCCGCGATTCAAGAGGCATCATGATGATTAGTGTTATGAGGAAAACATAACCATTTTGCTCTAGTTCACTTCATAAGCCAGAGAATCTTTAACGTTTGGGTGTAGTCTTCTCATGTTGCTGATGTCAAGACCATGAGCCTGGAAAGTCTGAGCCATCCAACTTTAGACATATGCTCAAATGAAGAACCCCTCAGTATTATGTGTGAATCAGACAAGATCATAGATTATATGGAAGTCCTTACCTCTCGAGCCTTGGCGATACCTCAGAGTGGCCACTATTGCGATCACAATACACACAGACAGGAACGCCACTATGGCGATCACAGTAATCACCCAAACTTGTGTGGTCTCCTTTTCTGCAGCCCAAATCATATTCCCTAATCTAATATCACTTCTTAGGCCTATAGTCACCTGCAAGTTGAGATTCAGGGTGAATTATTTAACAGTACATATGAAAACGTAGTGGTTTATCAAATCACAATTTATTTAATGGAAAAAGGCAATAACTCAAAGACGCCTATTTATGACGTCTATGTTTTGCTTGCTCTGGCACATTCTGAAGAACATGATTTTAATGATGAAAACTGTTGTCAATAAATGTCCAAAAAACTCAATGACCAATGGCAATTAACTGCCTGGATGCTGCGATTTATTTTCAGTATGGCAAAACTTTAAATTAAAATAAGTTGAATTTTTTTGGCCTTTATATGAAAAACATACAGTAAATATATTTATGAAAATTAATTTAAAGAAATCACTTACATCCACGGGTACAGAATCGCTGCTAGGACTGATCTGATTGTCCGGTTGTTCAGCGGGTGGTTCACATATAAGATAATTATAACCCACATCAGTAACCATACACTCCATGTGACCAATGTGCACACTGTAATCTCTTATTGAAGCACCCGAGTTCAATCTTCTGCCCTGTAAATATTTCACAACATACCGACTACAAAATTTGATGTGCAGTTACACAGTGCCAACCATGCATGCTACAATTACAGAGCGCAACAAACTGGAATAGCAATAATACATATCAGCGCTGAGCAATGAATGAATCAGACGCTAATTCATGGAGTGGGCACAAGACAGCGTGTAATGATGTGGCGCAGTAACACCGAATAAGAGAAGTCACAATTTACCTTTATTTCCAAAGTAGATCTTTTTGTCACATCATAGACGAGAGGGTCGACTTCAAAAGGGTCTAGCATAGCATCTCTCGCAACATCCAGTTTGGCATCAGGACCAATCACATTCCTCAGGTCCTTATATGTGTCAAGGCCGTCCAGTAACAAGCCTAGATAATACTCGTGTGAGTCAGAGTTGAAGTAGTCACTTTCCACCCCAGTATCCACGGAGCGTTTCACCACTGAACTCACTGGTATTGGAGGAGTGTAACATCTAATTATCTCATCGTCCACCAACCTGCAAGGCTACCAATCAATAAAAAAATTAATCACCAACTCGATTGAAAGTGCAATAGAACGAGAAAGTCAAAAAAAGGTGATACAATTTTCAAATGTTTCAAGAAAAACAAAAAAACTTGTCAAGTGTGTTGATATCTGTAAACCGGCGCGGTGAAAGCATGTGATCAGATATCTTGCATACAACGTCATATTTTTTTTTATGCGACAAATATGTTATCTAAAGACATTTCTTTAAAAAAGGGTTTCGGTAAATGATGATAATTTATTTCAATTACTACCTTTGATCCACATTGTATTACATTCTTTCTACATGACAGACAATGACTGGTTGACATGGTATAACAATGATGTTATACACAATAATTGCCCCTTGTAAATTTTTCGCCTCCAGTAAATAGTCATTACACTGTTAGTGTGGGAACAATAAAAGTTGTTGAGACAATAACTTACATTGAACAGACAGAAAAATCCTGCCAACTTTAAAATTATCAGTTGGGCAAGAGAATGTATGAGATTGACAAGTTCAACTCATCCACTCAGAGTTTACTAACCCTTGATACATCTGTAAAGGCTGATGTTATATTGGTGGTTGCGTCGTACTCATTGACTATGAAGATGGGGTGCTTGACAGAATCCATATTCTTCCCTATGATATCCACCTGAATTCCACCCCTGTTAAGTCAAGACATCAAAATGGGTATGATAACATCTAATTAAAAGTCACCAGATGGCATTGCACTTAAAATTGAGGTGTCACTCAAAACTCGAACATTGTTAAAACATTTTAAACAAAACATTGGTATCGAATGGGAGGCGGAATAGCTGGTTACAATGCTTGAGAGTGTTGATATTTCCAGATTCGGGTACCTTTTATACCAAAATAACATGACTACCAGAAATGATTGCATGTTAAGAACATCTAATGTACCAATGTCAGCATCATAATGACGCAGTCAATCCAATGGACGGTTTTATTGTTTAAAAACCGTCCTCTGAACAAGTGGTTTTATTCATTTTGAAATGCTGTATTCATATCACTGTACTGTTATTAGACATATAGGACTTACTCTTTGATAGTTTTAGGCGGATTAGGCTCTAGCTTGAGAACTACAGGATCTTTTTTATATTCAAACCGCTCAGCAGTATGGTATACAAGTCTACACGTATAAGACTGATTCACTTCTGAGGTATACTGCTGCTCCAGTGAAAGGTTAAATGACCCAATGTGGTTTGAAGGTGATGTCAAACATGACAAGACAGTGTGATTGCTGGAAAGAAAAAATAACGTTCAAATAATCTATGTGAAAATTAGCAGCTGCAATCAGTCAGAGAAAATAATTTATTTGGCGATGGGTGTCCGATCACGGCAAACAAATCTCATCCTTACTTTTGTCTAGACTATATCGGTGAATCACATGATGATGTTGGTGGTGATGCCCGAGGCCGCCGCTAATCTAGATCTTGACACCTTCAAGGTGAGCGATTACAAACGAACAAGATAAAATGGATCAGACTAGCCACAGCCATGCTTAGACCATCCTGCAACCCATGCGCTAAAATAAGGTACAGCCTTCAATCCTTAACTTAGAATAGGAAGGTGCTCTTTCTTCTGTGATTTAGCCTTACCTCTTATCTCCCAATACCGGACAGTTCTGAGATTCGGTCCTGTTATCATCTGAGCTGGTCATGACCACGTTATTGATTCCCGCTAGGTGCCCACCGTGAAATGATATGTATGTTCCACCACTCTCAGGACCATACGCGATCGTGGGGTACATATAATCCATAGATGGTCTTATCTGTAATTTAACAAATACAAATTTCACTGCTAGCAGAGTTATGGAATTGAAATTAGTAAATTAGAAACAGTAACATTCATGAATTAGTATTAAAAAATTTACAATCTTACAAACTTGATGGTGTTTCACTCATTTACAAGGATCACATCGCATATTACAACGAATTTAGCACAACCTTGTTGTGCACCAAATTTTCATCTTACACCATACTAGGCGTGTGTGAGCCAGAAGCAGCTATGGCATAAGTTGTTATGGCACGGACAATATTTGATGGCAGGATACTGATCACGGTTTATACTTCATTGGTGTATGTTCTGTAAAATTCACCGGGTGTACCCAGTTGTAGTGGTCATATTTAGAGATTAAAAGGTGTTTTGTATTGGCATTATATGTGTGGGGAAATAACTCCTATTTTGTGTAATCGAACTAATCTAATCATCAGGGAATTCCAGGTTGAAATTGCATTGTGGGATTTTGTTGACATGGCAATTAATTCACGAAGTCAACTTCTAGAGAAGTATGCTCGTATCAGACCAGCACAAATTGAAAAATTTCAATTGAATTATGTCAAACTTCTTATGGGACTAGTATGATATTGTATGGTCTTAAGACCACTGTCTTGGGGCAATTGCAAACAACATTTATGATGTTTCAATTGCCTCTTATGTCATTTTTCGGCTGGATATCTTTTGCATAACACATGAGCAAAGAGTTCAATGAGTGCCTCACTTTTCAGAAAGAAACCCAACTGTCAGAGTCTGAAAAACTTAGATATGCCAGCTTCGCATACTTTCCTAACATGCTAATGACATGATATGGGGATATGCGGTAGCGCTGTCTCTCACCAACCACCTCATGCAATGATAAAACATATACAATGTAGAACCCAGGACTATAGTCTTGACTTGTGCCAACTGCATCAAACTCTTGACTTCCCACTAATCACATATCGATAGTGTGAATATTTGGGATATGCAGTAGTGCTGCGGCTGACCTCTTCAACTGGGTACACACTTTTTTCCTACATCAAATTTGTCTCACGCTATCATGTTTTGAGCAGTTTTACATCTAGGCTGCTTTTTGTCTTGTTCTCGTTGAGATGTAGTGCTGTCGCTGACCACCTTTTTAAATGATGTGATAGAATATATTTTAAAAATCATACATATAGTCGTGTTTCCTGCTGACCATACTAGTCACGTAACATTTCACTTACCTAACCGATTGTGAAGAAAATTGCAGGTATGCTGCCGCTGACATGATTGCTACAACCGGATACACTCTCAGTTTTGGATTCAGCACGTTGTTCTACCTTAGATATACCCTTGTTTTAAACTCGTAACATTTCACTTATTATTAGCGAATTTGAGAAAAATTGCGCTATGCTGCCGGGCTGCCGATCTTCCGCTGACATGATTGCTACGACTGGGTACATTTGCCTGCATTCCGAGTGGCTCCCGATCCACTAATCACGCCGCAGCGTGACCAGTGGATCGGGAGCAACAGGTATGCAGGCAATTGGATCAAGCTTGTTCTAGGTTACACCCTTAGTTCTTTATATATATATTTTGTATACGTTGCTATACCCTTGAAACACATTTTATTTAAACTCTTAATATTTCACTCATTGAAAGCAATTTTTAGAAGAAATGAGGATATGCTGCCGCGCTGCCGCTGACATGATCGCTACAACTGGGTACGCCCTTAATTTTGGATTCAGCACGTTGTTCCACCCTAGAAACACCCTTTATTGAATTCTTAACAGTTCACTTATTATATGCAATTTTGAGAAATATTGAGGATATGCTGCCGCAAGACAGTGTCATACTAACCTCATAAAGATCTGACATTAAACATATTGAAAATTTTAAATTTGTCCTGATCTAACACGAGCAGACTTCTGCAAGTATACTTGGTAAATAAATTGGCAAGTCAACAAAGTCCCCACAATGCAGTTTCAACCTGGAATTCCCTGAAGATTAGATTAGTAAGATTACACAGAATAGGAGTTATGTCCCCACACATGTAATGCAAAAACAAAACACCTTTTAATTTGTAAATATGACCACTACAATTGGGTACACCTGGTGAATTTTACAGAAGAAACATCAATGACGTATAATGTGCGATCAGTTTCCTGCCATCAAAAATTGTCGTGCCATTATTTTATAGAGCATTACAGCTAGGCTGCTTCTGGCCTACAAGTTATCATATGGTCATAATCCTGTAAAATTACCACTTAGTTACGAAGAATGGTGATATATTGAGTAAGAATCGGCCCATTCAAGATAAAATCCGCAAGCACTAATTTACACCATTCTCTAGTAATAATAATGGTTTTCTCAAGTTTGAGGCAAAATAACATTTAAAAGCTTTTTGCTTCAGGCTGGTTTTTTGCCATTTTCTGTTTTACCTTATTATAATTTATAGGGTTACACGGTGCATATGTAGATGCTGTGATTAGGCTGTGTGATAACAAAGAATACAAATCTCTAATCGTTCCGGTTCATTTATGGGATTATTCTGGCAATTTGAGAGTGGGGCGAGTCAAAAAAGTACAACATGCCATTGAAACTTGACTCTATGACTGATAACTTGATGAGCATGGAAAAAAATGATTTGCTGAGGTGATGGTTAATTATTGGATGTTAAAAAATATGTGTGACCAGGATACAGAGTGTGAGGTTATTTAACTAACTAGTTGAAGATCTGTCCTAGCATAGATTCCACCAGCATTAAATCCGTAACTCTCCCGATCTTCGTAGCCAAACAGTATGCACATAAAGGTTATGTTATCTTGCTGGCGAATGGTGAATTCGCCATGAGGTAGTACTATTACACCCCATACCTAAAATAAAGAAAAATACATGCAATTAAATTTGAAAGTAAGGTATATTCACTTATTAAACATGAGAGCAACATATAATTAAAGGGAGGGGGGATAATTATAATTCTGATATCAGTGTCCAGTGTTGAGTAACAGTTTGTATAGTGAGTTTCATAGCTTCTGCCGCTCATTTAGGCTACTATTGTAGCTATTCAACACCAGTCACAAGGCTGACCTAAAATCTGACATGCAAGGACACAAGTCTCAATAGCATACTAGATGTGAAACAGAGCTTGAATCTTGAGTATCCTCTCTTCTATCACTTTGTCGATCAGCAGGTCACCATGTATGAATAAGTTTGGGCGAGCAGCCGTGTAGGAATTATTGCAACACTCAAGTGCCTAATTGAAAGTCTCTCATCAGGCATTTGACTAAGTAGTTTCAAGATTTATGAACTTGAAGCAACTATGAACACAACTCGTTTCCAAAGACTCTCGACAGTGGGAACCAAAAAAGATACACCTTGATTAGAGTGTTTCTCTTACCATATCTTTGTGACCGGGGAGCTTAGTCCATATAACGTCAGATATGGATTGCTTGTTAAGAGTGAGTTCATACTCAGCACCCTCAGGTATAGATACATATACATGGTCGGTGAATTTCTCATCACCATCAGCCGATGGAGTAGCAATTCTATAAGCTGAGTCCCAGTTACTGACGGATGGTAGTATGATCATACTAGGGTCACTCTCATTTCCACGCTGATTGGCCACCGGACTGCTGGGAGTGTACTGAGCTAGCTGGATAGGATGGTTGGACATTAATTGTAGACTCTCGGAGAATGGACTGTGTATGGTTTCTCCTGAAAAACAGATCGAAACCCATATGCCTCAACACTTATTCACAAAAGCTGGTTTGTTCGGCATTCATTTTAAGCAGTTTGGATACATTGGAGATTATCAGTCGTATATCAATATAATATACAAACTCAGTAATTATGGTATCTCCTTCACAAAGCGCCTTTTAGTTGGAATTCCTGGACATAGCAGCAATGAAAAATGTGCAAACTCACCTCTATTATTAAACAGGACAAAATCAAAGGAGCATCAAGAATCAATGCCACCATCAATGATTACGATCTTGCACTACATAAAATTCCTGTCCCGAACTAACCTGCATTCAATGTAAGATTGGTACCGTTACTGAGCTGTATCAGTGAGTGGTGGTACAGTGCTGATATAGAAAAGTAGTTCTCCCACACCCTGCCTCTCTTATCGATCAGTAACAAAACATGGTGTAGACCCCAGGACGATGTCGGGACCAACTGTTCGACAATGTGATCTCGGCTAGCCTTATCACTGGGTATAGATGTGCGATAGTTGCCAGAGAACACAGCTATAGGCTTGTTACTTTTAATGTGGATACCTGAGAGGTCATATTTCACTGCATTCTCCCAATAACCAGTATTGGGATTTCCTGTCAATCAAAGTGTGTCAAGTTACTATGGAGTGGCACACATTGCATGTCTTCACTTATTACTCCAGTTTAAGTAAGAATGAGGGCTGGAATCACATGGTACCAATATCCGTTTGAAATAATTACTTCAAGAGTATTTGTTGCACATGAATAGAGTGTCTGTACAATGTTATAGCAGTTATATTATCTATGCCTTACCATTGTTGCCCTGTATCTGAGCTGTCTGATATGCTTTCATCTCTATCGTTATTGTATCCCCAAACAGGTGGGTATATCCCTTCCATTTGATGTTGCAGGGAATAGCAGGCATGCCCTCAGGACGTGGTATGGACACAGCTGCCACAGTATCATTATGTATAGAGACAATAGCAAACTGCTGCCAGTATTTTGGTTCATAAAAACTCACAACGTAATACTCTGTATCTGTAAAACAACGAAGTTTGTTACTTAAAATCCTATCACGGCAGAGCAGTTGCTCCTATGTCTCATTGAACTTTTTTGAGCCAACAGATTTAATTCAAAACAAATATCATTGGTATCGATTCCTAGTCATAATCATCATCTACACACGACAGCTACTGGTAGTAAAGACAGCAGTCCAGATTGTTCAATTCTGATTAACAACCATTCTTACCTAGTGCAAGCTCTGGCAGAACCAAGAATCCATCTGATGAGAAGCCTTTACGATTGAGGGCATACACAGTTACATAATGACTAGATGTAAGAAGAACAGCCTGTGATCTGATGTTACTACCAACATGCACCACATTGTAGGATATTGGTAACCGAGCCACCTAGATAGTGGAGAAAATAAATCTGGAGAAAATAATCAAATGACAGTTTATAACATGGGCAAATATATTGCAGGCGGCTTTAGTTGATGTGTGATTGCACACAGAGGACCATGCTCTCACATTTTCTGCTCCAACTAAACCAGTGTCAACTCTATGTTAATCACGGCAATGATGTAAAATAACCAAGCAGCTCTTGAGCAGAGCACTGCAATTTCCCCCAAGCCTGTACATCACGGATTAGATAGACTGAGATTACTTTATACATTTTTTATATTTATTTATATATTATTCCTGATACTCCTACTGAAATTATTCCATGAGAAATGTGATAGGTCAATCACATTGCATAAACCTTTATGTCTTCTTCAGCATCTTTCATGCTATTAGCATGAAAGATGCTGTAGAAGACATAAAGGCTTTGGGTCATTGATGCTTGATGAACATTGATTGATTGTTGCCCATGATGAGCATTTCTTACCTGTCCCGGCTGCAGAGTGTGTTGAGATGTGAATCCTGATGACCTTACAGGAGTGAAGAGGGTTAGTTCTGTAGTAAAGTCGCTGACTGATGACACCACAATCTCCAGGTTATATATATCTGGCGCTCCATTCTCCATAAACATGAATACGAATGATGTGCCTTTATTAGGTGTTGTAACTACAATGAAAATATATGTGCAGTTCAGTTACTAGAGAGAAAGGACATGGATAAGCATATCAGCTATATTATGTGCTTCCCGAAATTGACTGAAAAATTGCAACTTAATTCAACTCAAAACTACTTCAAGATCCGCTAGAAAGGTCATGATCTGATTACAAGAAAAAACATTATTAGTTACTGGGTCAATTTCTCACCTGACAGCTCGGATACACAAGAGCAGCTTGTACCGAGGCATGTGGCATCCGCACATGGGCATATATCCTGAGAAAATTCTGATTTGGTGAGATGTAGAAGGAAAGATACTGTCAGTATAGTTAACAGATAGCTCCTCTGATGACGGTGCATGACTTTCTGGGGTGGTTACAACAGTAAAATATTGTTTGATGTTTTACTAACTGCTGCTCTTGTTGACAGTTTTCTTTCCAGACATTACAAATCAGATGTGCTGTGTTGAAACCCGCTAAACATAGTGATTGAACTGGACACAAATAATTATAGACTGGGCTATGCAACTAGTGACGCCTGCGCATGATAATAATACAGTGGACCAGTCATTTAGTGAGAAATTTTTAGCCACACATAATAATGATGAATAATATTTACCAACACTGAGACGATAATGATTCTTGACTCACAAAACCATTTGGCTTTTGCAAGACAATTATTGGTGTCTGTGAGAATTTCTTTTTCTAGTTCACTCTTGTTATGGCCAAAACATTAATCTATCTATATATGTTTTTGTTTGATTATAGCACAGCGGACCATCGACTTCTAGGGTTTGGTTGCCCCCCCCAGGTGTGCTCCAATCCTGCCTGCAAACAGAGAGCAACCTAGCGGAGATATTGCGCCCTCGCCACAAAGGCAACTTGTCTTGCTGCCCACAGCAACGGATTTTCATCAACCTTGACACTATTCAATACACGGCAACCAAAATTCTACTCTAAATTTCAAGTACACAACACAAAACAGTTCTGTATTATAAATACTACCCTGCGAAACATGATTGACTTTGCAATGACAAGCCAGGTGCTAACCGTTGTTGTTTTTCTTGTTCAACTCGACAGGTTCTGCCCCTGTCTGACGTACCATTGCAATCAATCCAAAAGTACAATAAAAGACCTTTTGATGTGAAGTCATTAATAACTTTGGACTAGAATTGAATTCCCAAAGAACAAATCATGTCCTTATGGTGATACAAATGTACGGTTTGCGAAAAGCGAATGACAACTATCCTGTTCTATCAGAAAAATTTCCCTACTTGTCCTCACTGATGAGTGGTTTATTACATCGCAGGAGAAGAGAATCCATAAGGGAACAACTCCCATAATCCCTGCTATGACGCATATTTATGAGATTCGCATATTTGTTTAAGTGACCCGCATGGCCGTAAGAATAATTTGCCATTCCATGTAGATGATCCGAAGTAAATACTCTCCTCTAACTTGATATAGACTACAATCTAAGCTAGACCGAAGCAAGTCGCCTTCAAACCTATCCTAGTGTTTACTCCTCTAGAGTAACACACAGGAAGACAACTTCCAGTATCGATAAACTGCTGTTAGACTTTCAACAAAGCTTAAGGGTATAGGACAGGGGTGCTCAAACTATGGTCGGTGGGCCAAATTTGCTCATTTTATCTCAGCCCATGAGTCACACAGGGCGTGGGATCATAGCCCATGTCTTTGGGCACTTTAGGACAACTTTCCATTAAGACACAGCAACTTGCTTGCAATTGTAATCCAGTGCAGCCATTTTTGTTTACCATAAAAATAACAACTAGATGATATACCTTCATACAACCCAGGACAAAATTAGGGGATTAACACTTGGCCTCATTAGTTTAAGTGGATAATCATTGTCATTCACACTCCATCGGAATCGGCCATAGTAGATAGGCTGGTATAACATTTCATAGCTTGTTGAGGAATATGTTTCTGTTTACATTTTCATTACAGGATACAAATCTATACGGCAAGGGTGTAGGTAGCTTATAGAGTATATCATCGCGCCCGATTGTAAGGTAACAACTCTGGAATCATTTATCTATTGTGCAATGATCGACCCCTAGCAGTTACATATTGACTGACCTAGACAACTATGCAAGCATCAACTTAATAGTATCTCAACATCATGGAGACCTAACTTGAACATACTTTTGGAGATATCCACCACTAGCACTCCATTTGGGTACTGTCTAACACAAGTAGCATAGGAGAAAAGTGTCAAAATGGCTTCATATTGCAAACTGTCAACTAAATCCTTTTCCAGATTCAGCATCATGGGGTGGGGGCAAGGCCAATTGAGTAGTGACAAAACATCCCAAACCATGATAGTTTTTCAATTAAAGCATTACTTTGAGGCTGCTATTTTGTATCACATCTTATTCTCCATATTTTATTCTATCATGTGAGCGAATTCCAGCTTTAGAATCCAATTATTGAGGAGGTTATGGCCTCTCAAACTTCCAAGGTGACGGCAGTCTATTGGCGGGCAATCCCATGCAATACGTCACACCTATTATGAGTTATTGCACTAATGATCACACAGATATGCTGATGATCAAAATTCAGACCTGGGTCCTAATGGCCATGCAGGAAACGCCGCTAAGGCTTAGCTTTATATTGTCTACAGGCCCACTAAGCAGGGCCTAGTGGCGTGATGGCAGCGCCGTTGTCTGCAGGTATGTGGACCCAGGTTTGATTCCCGTCAAGGTCTGAATTTTGATCATCTTATCTGTGTGATTATCAGTGTGATAACTCATAATAAGTATGACGGGTTGTGACGGACTATAGGGGAAACATCCGGCTTATTCCCAATGCCGATTGAAGGCAATCACCCTGGAAGTTTGAGGCTGAAAGCTGGAATTCGCTCACATGATAAAATAAAATATGGCAATAGGATGTGATACAAAATGGCAGCCTCAAAGTTATGCTTTAAGACACAAAATAAATTTTACTGTGATGATTGGACTTCAAGAAAAGCCTATTTCAGCTACCATACCTTTTCCTATGCGCTAAAGAGTACCCTTGCGGAGACAGGGCTAGCAAGCTTAGCAAACCGCCTGTCCTAACAGACTGCATTGATTTCTGAATTGCCACTTAAATGGGAAGGCTGTATGAGCATAGCTCCAGCACCTCCACCATCAATAACCTGGTCTCATGCAAACTCTGAGCCTGTACATAAAGTACATAGTGACACAATGCGAGAAGCAATCATTGACACAGGAGTACTGATTGTTTGTATGTGGATGGGTGATCAAAGGGCTTCACTTCAGGTTGGTATTTCAATATTTTATTTGCAACTACCAGCTTGAATACAATGCTTAACACATCTTCCTGAGAAGGTTGTTAATCATCTCATCCCTGCATCCGAAGTCACCACCATCCACGAAGTGGTTGGCTTTCTTTCTGAATCCACCTTTTGGAGTGTTAAGCTTGAAGTGCCACAGGAACTTGTTGGCAACCTTGAAGTTGGGTCCAACTGTGAGGATCTCGTGGATAAGATCTTCCATACAGATAATGTTGTACTTGCCTAAAACAAAAATGGTGAATCTTGTTTTTAATCTAAATCTTTTTTCAGTCACAGCTGATAATTGAGATAGGAAATTTCACAAGTGAGAACTGGAAGCATTGGGTTTTTGGAGTATTTTTCATCCCAAGTTAATATAAAATTGATGCAGATACATAAATGTTGTTCAGCCATGGTTTTAGGTTTTCTACGCCATCCATCTTAACATACCAAGTCGAGCTTCGATGATGGAGTTGTCAGCCAGAGCGGTCCTCCTTCCATTGACACGTCCATGTCCTCTCTTGTACATCAGCTCTCTTACAGATTTGAGGTTGGGATATCCCCAAGTGATGTAAGGCTCTGCAAGTCTCAACATGTTGATGGTGGCTTTGTTGAGTTTCACAAATATTCCATTGTTGATCTGCCTAAGTCTGAAAAGCTGCATGACCTTCCTTGGCTTGGGTGGTATTCCGTTGACTCTGCAAAGATAAAGAAAAGCCATCACATGAGAGTGCTGTTACACAATTGCATATAGTGGCATTTCTACTTTTGGTGAGTTGGTGTAATGGCAATGACAACTAAATACATCCACTTACCCTCTAAGTCGAATAACAAATGCAAGCTTGGGTTGAGCATCAACAAAGAAGTTGCCAGCTTTGCGTGCATCTCTTTTGTTCTTGATTAGCTCCCTGTCAGCTCTGTTGTATTCCTTGGAGTAATTTTCTGCTCGCTTGAATATCTCCTGTCTCTTTACCTTCTTGGCCTAAAATGAAATAATCAAAATACTTAACTACTTCTGCACCGATGTTACAAAGCTGTATTAGCGATGGGGTGACCACTGCGAATGTGATTTTTTTTATACATTGCATATATGAATTGCTTCAATCAGTGCACACAAATCACAGATGATCCGTGTTCCGTCCTTATATCATAAAGCCATCCAGTCGGAATTCTTATAACTGTAGTGCTTGCAACACTACACCATTTGCCTCCACAGGCCCTTCAATTAAACTACTTAGCGCGAAACAACTTCATGACTTCACAATACACACATTTGACACAGGCAAGAATTTTACTCACCTTGTTTCTGAGCTCAGTGGCCTTAGCAAGCTTTGCCTTGTACTCAGCGTTCTGCTTCCTTCTCTTCAGCAGAGATTCTGGAACCTTTGGTGCTTTACTGAAAAATTGAGGGATTTCATATAACAGTGCATACATAGATAGATTAGAAATAGATTAGATGGTAGCCTAGCCTGTCCAGATCAGCCTGTCCAGATCAGCCTGTCCAGATCAGTACATACAATCAAGCAATGCAATACACCAGTATAAAACTTAAAGCAACTTTACAGTACACAACAGTTGAGTTAAAAATATATGCAAGCAAGAAAACAAAAAAAGATGTCAAAGTTCATTCAGCTGTTTAATTCAAGTTACAAATGACATTGGTATATTATTCAACTCCTTAGATGTCATACAAATAAGAATTTAAACTGTGCTTCCAATTTTCCAGATGTCACAGCATATACATTAAAATAATCGGATAATATTTTTTCATAGTAAAATACTCACGCAGGTGCCATCTTGATTTAGGTGGAAAAGGAAGCTGGTATGGTTTTGTGTGAGATCTATGGGTTTTCAAATACCAATTTTTTGGATCATTTCTTTATATATTCTTAGAAAAATAAAAAAATTATATCTCACTCTTCTCTATCTTTTCTTAGGTTGATGTGATATTAAAGTGGTGAATTTGTTTAGACATTTTTTCACTAATTGTAATGCACGTCAATTTCACTGTTTGAAATTCCTGTTTTCAACAGAGACATTCTGACTGTAGGTTCCAAGAGTTCTAATAATAATAGAAATAGTGGATAGTAGTTGAATAACAATTAATATCTATTCAGCCCAAGACTGTTTGCTGATTGACACTCAATCCCCTACTGAAAGGAACTAACTGAGACAAACAAGATTCTAGGCCAGCATGGCTCTGAGCAAGAAATCCAATAATGTAAGTTAGATAGTTGGTTGTATCAAGGAGCTGTAAGTAAGCAAGGAGTAATAGCCGTATAGCGAAGTTACTCCTCCTTGCTGTAAGCAAGGAGTAATATCACCAATGAACTCCCTCTTTCTCTGGAAGAGGGAGAGGAAGAGGGAGTTCATTGATATCACCACCATCATTGTTCTTATTTATTATCTATTCTAACCTATCTAATCTAATCTATCTATCTTAATTGATCTTTTCCAATTGAATGAATCTATTGTTACTCACTCTCACTGTTATTATTATTGTTGACTGACCAAGGACATGAGTACTTTACTCCCTTCTTGCCCTTGGTCTTACTTACTTACATCCCATTCACTCCTTGGTTTTTAACACTAGGAGTAGTAATATTGTCATTACTACTACTTCTTGGTCTGAAAAACCGATTCCAGCCTATGTATCATCTAGTCTCTAACTCCTTGGTCTGATCAGTATGTGCTACCAAGAAGTGACAGGTTGCTCCTTGGTGCCACTCATCATCAGACTGTTTACGCAACTGCTGATTTTAGAAAACTAATAATTTACTGTCATGGTTCATTAACACTGTAACATTACCTCCTTTTTTCAAGGCCTGATACTTATTCCAAGTGTTAATGGACAATTATGAGTATATAACAGTAAATCATTTACTTTTACATTCTATTCAGGTGAGATTACCTCCAGAAGTCAACAGGATACTTTATGTGAAAAACTTACCTTACAGAATAACAGCTGAGGAGATGTATGACATTTTTGGAAAATATGGAGCCATCAGGCAAATAAGGGTGTAAGTCTTACCAGATCAAATTATATCATATCAATATAATATTTTGGGATTGTGAGTTTTATACTCTAACACAAGCAAGAAGGTTTTCAAACAAAATGTCCTATTGATTCAACTGATATAACCTAGAAACCCATAATTGTTGTTCACAAGCAAGAGTCATATCCTAATAACAAAGAAAATACATCTAAGAGAAACACTACAGTAGACTGAAATAGGGTTCCATCAATCTAACTATGTATCTCCCATTCTCAAATTTCTTCAAGATCGATTTTTTTCATGTCACAGAGGAACAACACCTGAGACTAAAGGAACAGCTTATGTAGTGTATGAAGATATATTTGATGCAAAGAATGCCTGTGATCACTTATCTGGATTTAACGTGTGTAACAGATACCTGGTTGTGCTATACTACCAGCCAAACAAGGTAATGTACTAATGACCAGACGTTCAATATTAATGATTAATTACCAAGAAAAGCCAGTTACATAACACATATACCAAAAAAATGTGATAAATGTCATCGTATATGACAGTTGCCTATGCCACTTCTCAATGCACACTTAGCAAGCAGTCATCCTCAGCAATGACGGATAGCAAAATTTTCC
This sequence comes from Membranipora membranacea, assembly GCA_914767715.1. Taxonomy (NCBI): domain Eukaryota; kingdom Metazoa; phylum Bryozoa; class Gymnolaemata; order Cheilostomatida; family Membraniporidae; genus Membranipora; species Membranipora membranacea. The sequence continues at coordinate 11,877,217 of OU612065.1, read as the reverse complement.
TGTCCTTATTTTATTTTGATTGGTCATTGTATGTAGAGCAAGTGTATCTCACGACTAGGTATATTTGATGAAGTGAATTATGCACTAGGTTGCAGATTATGATTTAATAATATGATGTCATCTAGACATGAAAGGGTGTATTGTACAAAAATGACATAGTAGCTTCCCTCTTTGCAGCAATTCAAGAAGACAGATGTTGAAAAGAAGAGAGATGAGCTGAACGATGTAAAGCAGAAGTACGGTCTCAGCACTCCAGACCACTCCAAAAAGTGAAAAGCACTTGCCATTGACTCAATAATCTCACACTATATAGTCGTTCTTTCCAGCTACCCTGACAATGACGAGCTATCATTTTGGTCCCTTCAAGCACTGTGTTACCATGTGACATTAAGTAAAAAAAGCGGAATATTATTTGCATTACCTGTATTCACACTCAAGGCATCAGTCTGTCTGTTGCGAGAACCACAATTTGATTATGACTGAAATGTTATAGTTATAAACAAAATATGATCATAGTTTTGTTGATATCAATTTATTTTTCATCTTCAACAAACAGAAATTTCCTTATTAATCAACTAGGTAATGCCAATTATGTTGAAAAACCAAAGTTCATTGAAAAAAAATATTACAGTGATTTAACAGTATTTACTTTAAAATGATTTATTGGGTAGTCATGTAATTTTTTTTCACACTGGAACCAGTTAAGGCGAGCAGTGCATCTCTGTGTTTCAAATTTTTTTCTTCTTGTATAAATGATAACATTTTGTAACCTGAACTGGGTTCACTAGTTTGGGATGTTCTCAGAAAACCATTAAATTACTTCTAGTGTATCCTCACTTTCTCACATGTTTCCATATATCAGAACACAACAGTTGTCCAGTACAAACAGAAGCAATATTAATTGGCTTTATGATAATAAAGAGCTAAGTCTCTACAAAGTGAAGACATTTTGCCATGATGTCCCCACACCCTTGTACCCACCAATACTCTTATCTACCACATGCCATAATATTCAATTAGCCTGGTTTGGAAAGCTGGAGTATTCTTTTGATAAGGAAAAACCAAAGTGACAACTTCTTGTGATATTGTCAATCATCATCATCATCCATCCATGCTAAAAAATTGCCAGCTCATAAAACCTGAATAGTCAAGCAGAGAGGTTAACTCACAGCTGTACAGTTCCTACTTCATAAAATGATTTATCAAGTGAACCCAAGTCAGATCTAACACACCTCTATAAACTAAATCTTCTCCAAATTTATCAATCTTGCTCCGTTATAATAAATTTAAACTAAGTTGGAAGTGCCGTAAAGAAAAGTGTTTATCTTGTTGATTGGTAACGATCATGTTGATTTGCTTTCTCTCTAGCTGTATCAAGTTTCAGGCCTATCGGGAAGGCCGGCGTTCAACTTCAAATTCGATCCATAGCCTAACATACCAATAATTGACTGTTTGTTCATTCGTGTGTGACAGTCAGATGTTTTGTTACATTCACACACAAACCATGATTGCAGACAGCATTCTCGCTGAGCAGCGTGTGACAGGCGCACACTCTTCGCGCAATCAAAGATTCAAGTATTTCGTCGACTCAAGGATTTCTTCGTTCAAACCCATGATGTCCATCCTTCATACATCTGAGCCAAGTTCTTTATATCACAGGCCTCCGCTATTATGTAGCTTACCTAAACAGAGAAAATGTTATTTTTGTGAAGGATAGAGACTTTGTGAAGTTAAATCTCACACTAACTAGACTGTTTTTAATCGTAAATCAAGACATGTCTCGCATGCTGTGAGAGGTGTTACTAAATCAAACAAGAATTTGAATATCTTGTCGCATTTGATAATTATTATTAACAGGGTTCCTGCACGCGGAATCTCATGATAGTATCAACTCTGCTGTATATTCTCCACTAATCAAAGATATGATAGAATACTGTTTTGTCAATTAAAGATAACCATTCATACACATTCCCATTGTGGTGAAATAATTCTAATACCTAGCAATGAAGTCATTCATACATCATGATACACAATCATTTAAAGGGCATCTGACCGAATACACAACTGCCTTTGATGTGTTACCTGGTCTGAGACGGACATCTTTTTGTTGGGGTCGAGATCTCTCCCATCCAGTTTCATCTTGACTCTTCTCCATACGCTCACAGCATAGGAGTTCCTCTCCTGTACAGCTATAAATGAGTCAAAACATTACAGTGTTATGTTGACATATTAGAAGAAATACATCAAGTCACCGCAGTTTGTCCACATAGAACTATGCTATAATTTCATCATTAAAAATCTCATTCAATGGCAACATGCGTTGTTATGAATAGGCAATTTGCAGAGGAGTTTTCATACCTTTGCCAGTCTTTGGGTCTCTCATGACTCTATCTCCTGGCAGATCTGCACCTGTAAGATAACATCATGTTTGAAAACTGTCATGAGATGTCAGTGACCTATCTGATATAACATGTCATACCAGTGGAAAAGCTGTTAGCTGTTGAGTGAGATTATCTCAACTAAATTTTGATTTGAAGTTGTGTCATTTTATCTAAGATACGAGCTTGTGTTACTATATTATCATAAGTCCAAAATGGTTTGAGACTGTTGCTATTCTCTTAGTGCGATGGAACCAAAAGTGTTGCGTATTTTGCAAAAATGTTGGAGGATGATTGCTGGTTCATATTGTGATCATCAGCTCACCTTTACTAGCACCAGGGGCGGCAGAGCTGGTGACGGTCGATGAAACCACAGACGTCGTATTTGTCACAGTGTCACCTGTTGACTGCACTGTCAGCTGATTATCCGCAACTTGCTGACCAGTAGTCTCTGCTGTGGTGCCAGAGCTCTCAGGTGGTTTCTTACCCTCCAGTGATGAAGACATGGGCTTTGCAATATCAAAGAGCTTCATGAAAATTCTAAAAATTGAATAGAAGATTGTGGAGGAGTCTCAAAAAAATGGATCACAAGGTTATCTCTTACAGAAGGAATTAGGTATTTACCAGGTGAGAACGTAAAACTCATGGCTATTTCCTCTCTGTTGGCAAATGTGGTTGGCCGCTATGCATTTACGAAGCTCAATTGTTCCAGTTGTAATCAATTGCGGATACAGCATCATTATTTTTGTGTGAAAAAATAATATTCAATGGCTATCTTCAACTGAAATATGCTCTGTTTAGCTGTGAAAACAGAACGCATGTATAGTAGCAATTTATTATGCCTACCCATCGAGATCAAGTTCAACTTCATTGACTAAGGTTGTGACACTGTCTCTTAGTTGCTCAGTGATTTTATCCTGAGTGGCAGTTTTCAGTAAAGTAGTGAGTTTCTCAGAGAATAGTTTGTAATCTCTCAGATATTCCTGTATGGTAGAGCCTGCACCACAGTCAGAGTCCTCTGCTTCCTCCTATAAACAATGATGTCCATCAAAAATCTATCGCAAACCCATTTTCAATAGCACTTTTTCCTTGTTTTGTAACAGCTTTACAAAACCATTGTTATTGACGCTTGAACTGTGCGACAGATAAACATAGTAAGCATTATAATAAGAACATAGGTTCTAATCCAATATCTATTTTATGAAATATCTGCTGCGAATTGCAGATTACTGACCTTTGCAAGTGTTTTCAGCACTGCCCTAACTTCAGATATGAGTTTATGATGGGCGTTCACAGTGCCGTACTGTATGGAAGCCACATGAGCCTGGTATTTATCCTCTATCTGTAGAACTGATTTCCTCACACATTTGATCTTAGAGTTCATGTTAGAGAGATGAGATTGTGTAACATCATGAGCTCGACCGAGGAAAGCATTCCCTGTCTTCTGTATGTCAGCTTTTGTCTGTTAAAAATAGTTTAATTCAAAGTATTTATTGAGTAAATGCCTTAGAACTTTCTTCAAATGATCTCAAGCCATTAGCAGTTACAATAAAGTTATGCCGGATACCAAGAATAGAATGAGTAGATAAAATCCATACCATGAGCGAGATCATGAGCTTCTGTTGTTCTGTTAGCTGTTCATCCTCCTCCATTGACTTGCAAACCTCAAGACATCTACAACATAGAAAACAAAAACATTTTAGCATTTTGTAGAGTTGCCCACTCATTGAACATCATGTTCAGAGAGGGAATAACTCTGATTTAAACAACATTCGCCCATAAATATTTACATACATTAGTATTTATATGTTAACAGGTTAAACTGGTGCATCTTCTTTAGGCTTCTCCAGGCTTTATGTTCAATATTTTTAAATGTTTTCTTGCCATGATAATCAACATATAAATTGATCGCGGTGTTTTAATTTCTCCATGTCACACAATATTAACCTACTTGTTAACCAGTAGGCGACACTTGGATTCAAGGGTAGCCGACTCGCTCGATTTAGTTCTCATCGTCTCCAGGTGAAGTATAGAGTGGCAGTATGTATTAAGATCCTTTACTATGGATGCCTCAGTCTACAATATAAACAAATAGAAGTTCAGCAGGGTACGCACAGTTTCATATTCAATAAAAAAAATAACCACTCGCTATAAAAATGAGCAGCGGGTATAACATATGAGATCAGCCATCTTTATAATTATCATAAAAATAAAGTATTGATTTATATGAAATTTAAAATAACTTCCGCTTGAAGTCGGGTAGTAAAACTGTTATACTTACATTGAACACAGTGGCTCTGGTAGCCTGAGCACTATTGAACATGTTTAGAACAGTGTTGAGTTTGGGATTAGCACCAGCTGCCCACTTTAATCTCTGAGCTATGGTACTCTCTGATGAAGTCTGCTTCTCAACAAGATCTGTATAAGCTGCATTTGTTGCCATCAATGCTGACAGATTCTGTAAGACACAAGTTGATATTGGTATTTATCTAAAGGTCTATCATTCTAAGAATATTTAAGAGGCACAAGACTCAAAGGTTAAAAAGGGTTAAAAAGCGCAAGTCTGTCTCTGTCCGAAGACTGAGAAATAAGCGCTTTGAGGGCGCAGCCGCCGTTTCTGGCACCAAGTTGCTCTCGGTTTGCAGGCAGGTCGGACCACACATGGAGTGTCAATTGAGCCTATTAGTCAGTAGACCACAGCGGGATTCAAACCCAAGGCCTCCAATGCTTGCGCATTAGAGGGCAGGCGCTCTAACCAACTGAGTTACCTCCTACGCAGTGTCAAACAATCACATTTGAGTAAGTATGTATTCTAGCTTATTCGATTTGTTGATATGGCACCATTTCCAGCTCCATTTCACATACTAAAGCAAACAATCTTTCTCGTATGACCCGACTGAATAAGTAGTTCACCTTGTGAAGTTCAGTGAGTACTTCTTTCCTCGTAGTCTGACCATATGAACTTTGACCTGGTGATGTAAGCAGGTCTTCATGAAGCCACTGATAACATAATAAACATCTCTGCTGCTGTGTGACTAGAGACTGTAACTGAATTCTATTTCGCGTCAACCTCCTACAATGAAATCGCGACTTGAAATGAATAAGTATAACATAGACAAAACACAATAGGTAGTATAAGTCGAAAGATATAAGGGGGAAACAACTCATAATTTTTCAAATTGTAATAACATTAAATTGTATTAATGATTCTGGTTTCAACATGATGACGGGTACGCACTTGGCAGTCTCCTGTTTTTTCCATGTAGACTCAAAGTTAGATATGAGTGAGTTAACTTGGGATAGTTGAGTTCCAGTCTGGGTTCTCCTGTCCAGTCCCTTCTTACATAGATCGTCTATGGATACCTGTGAGAAAACCCAATTTACATGCAATAAATTCTGTAGACCATATCTGTTTTATGATTACACAAAACAGAATATATTAAAATGTAAAGGTTATGGCATAAAGTAAGGATTTTCTTTTGTCAAGACGCCTGTACAAGAGTCAACAGCTCACCTTAGAGGTTGCTCCAAAGTCTTTGAGTGCAATCTCCTTGTCAACATCCAAACCGATCTCAATCAGGCTTTCACATACAAGCAGGCCTGTAGCCTGGCTCGCCACTCCAAGTAACTGTTTCCTCACAAACTCAGATATGAATGATTTGACGGGTCGACTCAGCGAATCATAGGAGTCCATGCCGTTTTGTTCTGTCCCTAAAAATCGTATCTAGAGTTTAGTTATTTGATCAACTTTTCTGTGTACCCAAGAGTCATTATTCATTCAGTCATCTTTGTTTCCTATATACTATCCGACGGAGACATTAACATAAATGGCCCGCATTATTTATATCAATCTCCAAAACAAGGCACGTAGCAATGTGGGCTGGATTCACCATATTACATCAACTCTTCAAATCTTAAAAACAACATATAGTAGCTGATAAGGAAAGACTCATGACACTATTGAAACTATAGAATTGAAGATAAATGATATCCACGACCAAAGAAGCAAACGCCATAACAGATAAATAGCAGGAACTTCACATATACCGTAAAGTAATTACCAAAAATACCGCAGAATGAATGGTTGGAATTGTAACCCACTTGTGGCGGATGCTTACGGTGACGTGGTAGTAACTCTGTCACAAGAAATAATGAGCTATTAATGACGCAGAAATTCTTCACTGTTCAAATATATTAAAAATTTAAATATGTATACAACATCGAGTAGCAAAGCTTGGTTTCATTCAAATCATTTTAAAACTGATTTATAGGGATACGTTGAGTGGCTTGTAACTCCTAGAATATATACCTGTGAAGTTAGAAGCATAGCTCTCAGCTGCAGAGTAGAAATCCCTCATTGCAATAATTTGCTTTACAAAGAAAAGATCAGCCAAGATCTTCTCTGTCTTTTCATTGTATTGGGTGAGCTGAAAAAAGCCAGGGCAGATGTGAAGTGAAAGACATGATATGTTATGACATTGCCATGCTCATGTTTACTTAAAGTTATTTTAAAAAGTTGAAGCCCAACACAACAAGACCTTAGAATGATACTCATACAAAGAACTTTTATACTAGAAACATCTGAAAGGCATATTGCTCAGAAATCTGTAAGCAGACTTACTTGAAGAGCACCTGCCTCCCTTATTACATCGATTTTTCTCCAGCTCTTAGGTGTATCCACCTCACTGACACTTCTGACAGCTGAGCAGTACTCTCCATATACATGATCAAACAAGCCATTAAACGCCATACTGAGCATGTGGCCTTTACTCATATGTCCTGAGTTAGCCTCGGCAGATATCAAATGGGAGTAGGATGCCCTCAAATCATTTACTGAGTCCACCAAATCGCTATCTACTCCCTACAACATAGGACACAGGGTATGAGATGAGAAAACTAAAATCAATTCTATTGGTTGAATCTGTCAAATCATTAAATCGATTATCTGGAGAAATAGCATGTTAGACAGTCACATCAACAATATTTGGATATATGGAGATTCAAAGTCTGTTACCTTGGCACCAAATATTATATTTCGCAGCATCGTCTCCAGTTTGGCACACAGCCTGAATAGGTCATGTGATCTGATGACATCATCGGAGAAAGATCCAACAACATTTTGGACCGACGGTTCTCCTTTGATGAGACTCATCAGAATGTCTGGTAAGATGATCTGTTGGAAGTTTATCAGCATATCCTGAAACGAAGTACCGATGTAAACTTTACAACAAGCACTTTTGACAAACTGAAAATTAGCTTGACTACTCCAGTAGACCTTGTCCCTCATGGATTGTGGCCATGGAACACTACAGGTTAAAATAGGTACAGTTGAATTGAAGTTTTATAACTCAATCATTTAAAGATATAGGTACCTGAAGTGAGGCGTAGACTTTGTGAACACCGTTGATGACCTCCCTGAGAGCAGGTGCTAGTGTCACTTTATCACCTTCATCACCTCTATCAGTGACATCAGTAGTAAGGTGCTTTATGTGGTTCAGATTGACATACTCCAGCATGTTCTCTGTGACACTGCTTAGTTCATCCAGGAACCAATCGCCTTCTCTTGTGGTCAGTGAGTGCAACCTCTTCTCAGATTCTACATTAAACAATGGTGGTACACATTGACATAAACAAATGTAACAGAATTGTGTGAAACTTTCTGAAACTGAGCTACAGTTGAAGATTGGCTTACCTTATACTGAATACAATACATATTAGGTGGAGCTCTTGTAATTGACTCAAAATTCAATTCTTAATATTGTTGCATAACTCAATTCTGGGTATATTTCATCTTGTAAGGTAAAATAAATAACTTACTTGATGCTGTGTTCTCAAAAGCTAGATATCTCTTCATTGTCTCCACCAGCTTAGGTATGATAACAAATAGCACAGTCCTGTGTCCGTTCTCTCCGTGCACTACAATATTATAAACATGGGAAGCTCATCAGATTGTCATACTGACTCTCGTGATCTGACTGGGCATGTAGATCACTGATAAACTAGGCTATCATTACCACAAAGCAGGTGTCGTAAGGCTAAGTATGCACCATGCGTGACTTGAAATTGCGCATGTGCAAGAACAATGAGTTTAGTTTGGGTTCTGATTGCAACTTTGGAAAGGGGAAATGGGATATCCCCTGCATAAACTGTCAATCAAAATCAGCTAATAATGACAAGAGAGGATAACTATTAATAACAAATCCGCACTCTTTGGGGAGTATGTCACCAGAGCAGGTAGCCAATCAGATGGCTTCGGAATTCCGAGGCTCAATTTTGCAGAGATCAGCTCATGCCCAGAGCTGAGCATGCGCAGAATGTCAGATTGTTGCTCTATATAAATTTACACAGTGATATACTGTGTCTAGCTTGTCTCTTGACTGGCCCAAATTTGTAAAGCATCATTGATAGAAAAGCTTTAAGGTTATGACATCGGAAAACACCGATAGAAAGACCTAATGAATATGACTATGAATGTATTTCATATCCAATAATAGATACACAACTCACATTGCTGGTAGTTGGCGACATGTTTCTTCTTCATCTCATAGTTGCCGATCAGCACTGTGATATCCCCGGTTAGCTCAGCTGCCTCAGCTCTATCCTTATATCTGTCTAACTTTGCGCTGTCAGCAGCCAGCGACATCTGCAGTGATCTCTCCATCTCCACTGCTTTAGCTATGGTAGAATCTGATGGAGAGTTCCTTGTGTTTTGTTCTAGTTCTACTGATAGACTCTTGCATCTGTCGGAACATTATTAAAATAATATAATGTTAACAAATAGACCGCACTGATTATGTCCTAGGATCAGAATTGTCTATCAAACAAATTATTATCGCCGATTTTTCATTTTTTTGAGTGCCTCTTTTGATCAGTGGTGATGGGCAGAAGTGTATATCGCATATTGAATATATACCTTAATTCTTCCAAGAGCTGAATGGAGATATCATGACAGTGATCAACTTTTATCTGCACTCACCTGTCATATGTGAAGTCATTGTCAAGCTCTGTAGCCACATGCATGCAGTCACCCATAATATGATCGGTGGCATAGACATCAGTGGGTAATAGATTAGCTATGGATCCGTATTGTATCAGTGATTCCTTACACTGTAACATGAGAGATTGTCTCCTCTCTATCAGTAGTATCAACTGTTCATGCTGCTGCTCTAACTGAAATATTGAAGAATACAATTTTGTATACAGATAATCAATGATATTGAACTACCCTGACTAGACCATCGAACAAAGATCATGAAGTACAACGGTAGCAAGCGAGGTTGGAAAGATAGCCATTGACTTAATTTTTGAGCCGAGGTCAAAGTTGAACCTTACCTGTTCAAGTAAAGGTATCTGTCCAACAGACTGCATGAATGGTCTGGTGAAGGAACTCGGCGCTTTTCCTAACATTGGTAGAGACTGTATGTTTAACTCTAGACTATCCAGAGTTCCGTTAGTGACAGCATCAAGGGCAGCCTGAGGAGAAAGAAAGCATGTCAGATGCACTTCATACTATATTAGGTACTACAGATATGCAACACACAATTCAAATTGCATTATGAGGTCTCCAATATATGAATCAGAGGGGAAACAATTTCAACAAAAAAAAGATGGTCATTGTTGGAGCTCGCTGGTATGATAGCCAGGAAATAGGGAAGGTGAGACAGTAACATCTTTGCGCCCACGTAATACATGGTTTTTCACCTGAGTTTGACCTCACCTGATGGAGTATATGATATTTGACTAGTTCTTCACTTAGGGTCTTTACTTCAGCTTTACATTCATCTACAGCTGTAATCAGCTTCTGGTGTGATGAGTACCTAAATACATGACGACATAACTAAGAGTAAAGCTGACATACTAACATAAAATATTAAGTGAGTGCAGAGGCAACCACCACCATTGGTTGCAATATGTTATCAAAATTATTTTTTCTTGGTTGGTGATTCTTGCTGACAAATCAAAACGCTTGAACATGCTTTCCATATATATTGACAAAACAGGGAAAAAGTCATCCATATCATTGGCATAGTCTTACGTTCGGCTGTTCTTTTTATTGCCGTTTCTTTTTTTGCCATTTAAATTTGTATATATATACATCTTAAAAAAAGAAATCCTTTACTGCTAGGAGATATTCATGCGTGTTAGAATTGATACCTGTGAGTAAGCTGAGCGATGGAGTGTCCTCCCTCTTTCTTCAGCTCCTCTATATACTTGAGTATCTCCTTGGACTGGTTTATCTGCTCATTATATGAACTGATCCTATCCGTCTCCTCCACATAACTCATCAGTTTTCTCACCAGTTCAGCTAGAGAGTTACTCATCTCATCTCTAAACAACACAATGATCCCTAATGATTGCTTGATTACGATTTTTATGTAAGAATGCAACGAAGAAGCTCCAGAGCTTGCACAAAATTACATCATGCGGTTGCGGCAGTACGATACATAATCAACCTGTTGCGGCGGGAATTAGCTTTGAGAAAATCTCAAGGAAATAGTATAGATAGATAGTATTTAGAAACAGTATAAGTGTTTGTATTTGATTACATATGGTAATATTTGATTGAGGTATAGCGCTAGTCTTACTTGTTTTGTAACCAGGCAGCTTTCATCTCAGTGACTCTAATAGAGAACATACTCCTGGTGATATCTCTCTCCATCTGTCTCTTTCTTCTTCGATAATCCTTAGCTGCACTGCCAAAGGCATAGTTACCTAAAATAAGACATGATATGATTAATGTGAAGGCTGGTGTTATGAAAACTAGATCAAGCTTGATCCAATTTGCCCACATTTAGGGGCACTCCCATTCTACCGGTAAGCTTACAGTGGCTCAAGGGGAGCAACTCATCAACCAGGCATGTTGGATCACACTTGATCTAATAAAAAACCATGGTGCTACTATAACTACGACAAATGCCAAAGCTGGGAGAAAACATTGTTATTCATATTACTTGTCTGCAATATTAACATACCTCCATAAAATGCACCAGCGAGTCCAGTTTCACCTCCAACAGTCCAGTCAACAAGTGGATCATACACAAACGCCTCCAGCAGAGTGAGTAACGTCTCCTTGCCTAGTCTCATTGACTTAACGGTGTGTTCACATGCCGATCTGAATATTCCTTCAACACCTGTGGCTCCGAGGGCGGCCACCACATTATTAGTTAGACGGAATGGAACACGCTCAGGTACTCGCAGGGACTTCCCCTTATCAAAACACACATTGTAGTCTATGTGCACCATCTACAATACACACAATATCTATACAAGCAGTCAAATGTTAGCTCAGGAGGCTGGTCGTGCATGAAACCATCCTCCTTAGTATGCAGTTATTATGAATGAGAAACAAGTACTGGCTCTAGTAAAACGCTACATAAGGACGCTTTTGGAAAAGCAATGTCTGCTCCTCAGATCTTTAGTAGTAGTCTCCTACCTCTCCATTGTTGAGATCTAGTAGTAGATTATCCAGATGTCTATCACCAAGTCCTAGTATATAACCGATAGCTGACATGACAGCTACAGATCTACAGTATGTCTGTGTCATATTCCACCATTCATTAGCACTGGTGCTGTGGCACCATATCTCTTTAGCTACCAGATGTGATGGTGTATCTAAAATTTGAGGGAAATAGTTTTAAAACATTCCAACTTCATGTTTGTATATACATTTTTATTGCATCCACCATCATCCAAAGATGTTCTCCCTGATGTGCAAAAAAAGAAAAAAATGACCGAAATAAAATCAAAGGAATAAAACTCAATCCAATGAAAACAAATGGTTCGACAAAGGTGGTTGCTGATGAACGCAAATGTTTGATATTGATAAATTTGACCCAATATATGACTGTCAGAAGAATAACCTACCGGCAATCAGCTGCTTAGTAGCAGTAATGAGGTCAGCGAGGGGCCAGTCCTTTCTGAATCTGTCTATCTCCGATATCTTCACTTCCTTGGGGTTGAGTCCTTTGTCTTCCAAAAGTGGTCTCAGTAGTGGTAGAAGCCTGGAGTAGAATACCTGAAGGAAGAAGAGCGAGGCTTATTGTTGCTGTTATATAAAGCTAAATCCAACAAACTATGCTTATGTTATTTTACAAACAATATGATCAATGTAAGCACAGGATTTTCTCACCTCACTCGGCTTTTGTACAGAGAGATTCCCACCATTGGGTTTAGTCTGAGCTGCAGCCTCCCGAACCTGCCACCTCTTGTACAGAGCAAAGAGGGGCACACATCCATCCACCCACTGTATCAATCCTGATCTCAGTCCGAGGGGAGTCACTGAGTAGTTCCGGGCTCTGTACAGGGCACAGTCACTAAAATTCAATATAATAATTCATGATGATATTCACATAATCATTTGCAAATTATTTAATTAGATTAGGTCGAGAGGTCAGTAAAATATGGATAAGGGCATGTTTTTTATTATACACATTGCTTAGGATATCATAAGTTTTAAAGATAATATCTGCTTTGAATAACGGCACCTGATGATAGTAAATAATGTATATGAATATGTCCCGTACCTGTCAGCCATTCCTTTAGACATGAGCATGTCATTGACTATGTTGAGCAGCTGCATGATTCTCTCATCCAGATGAAGATCTTCCAGACCTTTGAACAGGTAAGTGTATTTCTGTCCATCAGATCCTAGGAATGCTAGCTTCTTAGGTTTAGTTTTCGTTGGCAGAATTTGCACTGTGGCATTAACAGACTGAAACATAACATAAAAACATACTGCAATCATGCAGATAATATGATAGCACAGAGAAATTACAGTAAAGACGCTTAGTCCAAATATAAATCACAGAGGTATGATGTATTTATCTAATTACCTGGAGTGTGATTGGTTGCTTGTCACTCTTAGCCAGAGCTCCTGGTAGTGGTATAACAGTATCAGATAGGGACGCTAACACACTACTCAAGTCCTTCATCTTCAGAATATTACTAGATCTCTTCTGACTTTTCTGGTATAGCTCCTGGTGTAACTATAACAGAAAGATACAATATTAATATCAACATCAATCCTACCCTGCAGCTAGAAAACTCATTGTCCAGTTATATCTTAAATCTTATTATATTTGTCTTCCATCAGATCAATATTTTCATGTTGCAAGCAATTCGGAATCACTGTGCGGTGACAAATTCTATAAAACATTCACCACTAAGGTTGATGAGAATCACTCACCCGTTTGAATGGCTGCCAGTCACTGAGCAGGTCCTCATCCTTACCAGGATTTCTCAGCTTATCCAGGCCTTTCTTGATGAGATGTGAGTAAGTCTCCTGGAACCATTGCTCATGTCTTGTCTCCGCCTTCTGACTGGTGATATCTGACAGTCTCTCTAGGGTGTGTATGAGGGGCTTTACTATAGTCTCTCTTTTCTCTCTGATCAGTGACCTACGCTCAGACACTGATAATGATGTATTATTCTTCACACGCTCAACCTGTCAAAGTATATAATGGTCTCTTAAGTGATGGTAACACAAAAGTTTCATTGCTTGAAGATTTTTTGACCTTTCAAGTTTTAATTTAGACTTTCTTCGCAAATTTACTCCAGGAGGTGATAACATATATAATACCAAAGATTATCCAGACATGCTAGGCCTTTCATAAGGATATCTTGTAAGTCACTTTGCGTATATATAAGTTGATTGCATAATAATAAATACCTCAGAGGACAGTGCCTTGGTTCTCTCGGATACTGTTGCATTAAGCTGTGCAAGACTGCCCAGCCAGAATTCATCCCACAGAACTGTGATTCTACACAACTCATTCACCAGAGTTCTGACCTGCAAAATTAATTTCAATCATCGATATAATATCCGCATGTACACAGCAAAACAAGAAGCGCACCATTGCATAACAGCTGAAATCCAGGCATACAAAAACTTTTCTCCATTTTTCTCCTTACTACCTATCATTCTCAAATAAATCTAATGAAGGTAGCTTCAACCAGAATAAATCTGCTGCATTCCAAACACAGTGTAAGAAAAACGACGGGAATTTAAGGAATGGGACATGAGATGGGTTTGTTCAAATACAACCTAGCAGGGTTCCATACAAGACAAATCAGCAACACCATGTCGTGCGCGAGAGTCTTTTACATACATGCTGAAATTTTTATTGCATTTGAACAAATATGGGCTCCTTGGCAGCTGCTCAAATACACCATTGTCTAGCTGCAGCCTCAAAAACATGCCTCAGTTGATGAAGGCTTTTGATGACCCGTGCTCTTTCCTCATGATAATATATACCCTTCATACTGAGTTCCTATTGGCTAATAACTAAGCATAAGTCATGTGACATTATGGCTTATCAACACATCTTAAAAACTGAATTTTTCACTTAACTATGGTATTTTTAATATATCAGTTGATTTAATCCTCAACATATATGTCTGTATTCTCATTTCAAACTCACCAACACATTCTTGATAATGAAATAATCAAATGACATCTAATTTAAACCAGCCATTATAACCCAAAGGTCACATGACTTATGCTTAGTTATTAGCTAATAGGAACTCAGTATGAATGGTAAATATAATCATGAGGAAAGAGCACGGGTCATCAAAAGCCTTCATCAACTGAGGCATGTTTTTGGGGCCGCAGCTAGACATTGTTGTATTTGAGCAGCTGCCAAGGGGTCCCTATTTGTTCAAATGAATTGCAATGAAAATTTCAACATGTATGCAAAAGACTCTCGCTCACAACAAGGTGTTGCTGATTTGTCTCGTATGGTGAACCCTGCTTGGGGACCTTTAAAAACTGCGAAATTACAGATCAAAAACACCATGATGATTTTTTATTTCTGTATCTTTTGAATAACTATCATATCAATAAGAAAGGTTGTGTACTATGTACCTGCTCTATGAGTTGAGGGTTGTTATTAGAGAGAGTGTTGACCAGTGATGAGAAGCAGTCAGTAAGCCTGGTACCGCTGTCACTAACACCTGTCACTGCTGATCCTCCATCAGTCTCTAGATCAGTCGCTGACTCTGCGTCTCCTGTCTGTTCACCTCCTTCTATATAAGGTAGTGCTTTACTAGCCTGCTGCTGTTGTGACTGGTTACACCCAACTAGAGCTGGAAACACTGTAACAAAAACAGGCGCATTTCAGTAAGTACGAAAAATAAGTGCATTTCATTTATTCAGAAATGCCAAATCATCAATAGTTGATAAACGTTCAAGGCTGAAAAGTCAGAAACCTTAAAACTGTATACACTTCACATGTAGAGTTTGAGACTGCTGCTCATAGCTTCTATATTTATAATATGCATACCTATAAGATGTGGATAGTCATCAGCTAGCCTAGCCAGTAGATCCGACACACTCTGCCTTACATAGTGCTCAGGGTGATTCAGCCTTGAGAATAGCTGAGGTATTATACTTCTCCATGGTGCGGTCGGGGTGTGAGCTAACCCTTCCTCAAGAACATCTCTCAGTTCCCAGGCATGCTTCACTAACAGCCTCAACAGTCTCAGTGTGACTGTTACATTGTGATGATCACTTCCCTGCAATAGAAATTGATATGATTAAAAATATCATCATGTATGGTGCATTTATTCCAGAACAATGATAGGGTGATGTGATAGGTAAAGACAATATATTGAGCAATTTTACTTTCCTTAGCACAGGGTGTCACTTGTTTTCTTACCTGATTGGTGGATGTGAGATTGAGATAAGAGAAGTAAGACTTAGCAGACTCCTCATAAAGAGTATAAACTCTCTTGGCTGTATCCCTCCAAAACTCTAATAGGTCTAAATAAGTAAAAAATCACACATGAATTTTTGTATGGTATAATGCCAACAGTTGAGCAGGAAAGAAAAATATTTGGGTATTGATTAATAAGCCATAATCAAAATCCCAAAGCTAGAAAGCCATAGTAATCTGATTTATTAGCAACAGACAATTTTTTAGACTCCACACTGTTGACATATCACTTACTGTCTAATGATTGGTCAGTGAGAGTAGGACAACAGGATATGAGCCTCTTTCTGATCTCCATCATGTCATCATCTCCGTAATCAGGTGAGTCATCAGCGAGGTCCTCATCGACAGGTATAATACTTCCCTGTACAAGTGACATCACACCAAGTATGTCTTCTCTCTCTTGTCTCGTCAGATCTATGATAAATAATACAGACAGCAAATAGAATAAGCAGATATAATTAAATCTTTTGGTGGAATAACTAAAATCAAGCAGTGATTATAGAGTTTTCCATTCTGTTGTCTTATAACACAGTATTTAAGTTTTATTCTTTTTGTAAATTGGTATGGTTTTTACCTGTAGGTAGATGACTGTTGACAGTTTCTATCTCCTCAGCACTCAGATTCTGCTCTGCATTATCCAGACACTTTCTCCCCCACTTGTACGCCCAGTTACCAAAATAATACCAGGTCTTCGCAAGACTTGGACACTGCTCAGTAGACTTTTGTAACATAGCACCTAGTATCTAGAAGCAGAAAAAAGGAATAGCATTCATCAATATCAGAATACCTGTTACAATACAAATCTCACGTTACAATAAGTATGAGGTAATGATATTAGGAACAAACGGCATATTACACATCTTAAAGTTAAGAATGCAACTGTCATACGCAGTTAACTGTGCCTGCACCTTCTATTAGACAACATGACATAGTAAGATATGTTTCGGTGTCCCGTAAAGAAGGTTTTCAAACCGGCAGACATACTTTATCAGACAATGGTACTGTGGTAGAGTCGCTCATATATGACTGACAGTCAGAGATAAGTCGACTCAGTGACGGGATGGAGGCTATATCATCCCCGTCTGTCATACTCTGCAGGTGCTGGCTCTCAGTCTGTAACCACTTCACAGCTGTCAGAGTCGACCTATCAACACATAACAACATGTAGTTGAGTCAAATTTGTACTACTGTCACAAATTAATTGAATATTGAATCAAAGTTATAACAACCATTCAGGCTATTAATGGCAAAGCTTCTAAATCGCATATGCAATATAACAACAAATGACTATTGGAGCTTCAAAAACGGTCTGAATGTATAGATGTGCACCTTGCTATAAGAGCTTTGGTCTCCTGTTCCTTCAGACACTCAGTGCTGTTGACTGACACGCGTATCATCTGCTCCAGAGCTGGGTCTGACTCTTTGGTACAGTAGATCTGTTTGGCAGATTCGCGAGTTATCTTGAGAGCTAGCGGTGAGGTACTTCCCTCCAGCTGAGTTTGTGAGAGCTGCTTCATTAGTTCTTGGGCCAAATTCAGGTTCTCAGTCTTTCTCGCTTCACGACAGCAGGATACCATCACACTCTGGTTGTATTCTGCAAATATAATCCTTTTATATATTGATTTGATATTATGAACTCGAAATGGGAAAATGTTCTGATAGCCGACCAAAATCAGCAAAACAACAACTGTCAACCATTCAACATGTTGACTTGATTGACCCAGTAATTGTTTTTTTAAGCATAGAAATAGAAACGCACCTCCTTTGTGTAGCCTGACAGACAGACATTACAAACTCGAAGGACCTAGATTGAGAATACATACTCAAATTCTTAAATCAATATTTGGGACTTACCTATGGATACTTGTTCCGACTGAGTGATTTGAGACAGTCTGAGTAGCCAGGGTAGACTATGGGTAGTGTTACTAGCGAGGTCTGCTATCCTCAGTGCAGACTCACACATATGCTGACTATGAAGGGTCAGTGAAGTATTGGGCTGTAGAGCAGCTGGCCAGTCACTGCTACTCTCTATCCTCAGCAGCTTCTCGAGTTGGTTAGAATTGGCTTCAGATCTTCAAACACATACATAAATATCCGCATATAAGCTAAAGCAATCCAAGATGCAAGTAAGCAATGTGTAGGAGATGGTAATGGTGATCCTTTACATGCACTACAGTGCATTAGAAAGCTGCATGTGCATTGCATTGTTTGACAGAGGACACTGATTATTGTTCAATTGTTGATAATACTGTTGACCAACTCCCTATCTGATCCCGTCTCACATTATGAGAAAGTATGGCGCTGAATTTTCTTTTGATCTTTTCTTCCCTTATCAACGACTCAGAGCAGTCATACTCACAGTAGAGACTGATCGGGAGAGTCGATGGCTTTTATCCAGATATCAGTGAGGTGCTGCTGTTTTGACCAGCTCATAAGCCCGTCTTTTACATCTCCTCTTGAATCACCCATCAAAACTCTAAAAAACAGTATATTTAAGTTTACCGCATAATTCACTGACAATACGAAGAGGAAGGACAATTATTTTAATCATGTATCTAAGACAAATGGTGAAGCAAAATTGTATGATTAGAGCAGCAGTCACTGTTGAGTTGGTACATATTAAATAGCCTTGGCACAATTCACAACGTACTTGTCAGAGTATTGTAGAGGATCGACACCAGTCAGTCCACTCTGTTTGGTTTTCTTGTGACTAAACTCTGTGAGCCATTCACGAGCCTCCTCCCACGACTGTAGAGATGTGTAACAGTTAGTTATCTGCTGAGCACACAACTCATTGACAGCAGCTACAGATGGGCTGGGACGAGTCTGAAGTTTGATGGAAGAATCAGTGCTGCCGACTGACTGAGGGGAGAGCATGTTGTCTAGAGTTGTTTTCAGCTCTTCCGCTGCTATCTCATACCTAAATGCATAGTAATGAATAAAGAAAAGGAGACTTTGTGAAAGTATGGGATAAGTGAAAGCAAAGGGGATTATGTGACATTTATATTTCCAATGTGTCCACTGCAATTATCATATAAGACGAAGGAGGGCTGCAAACAAGAGGCATGTATGCTTTACTGCGCTTTGTTGTGGATGGCTATATGGATGTCCACATCACAATGTAACTTAGACACTGTCACTGACGGTATATAACACACCTGCCCAAAGCTTTGAGGAAGAATGGTTTGATCCAGGTGAGTTTCTTGTTACATGTAGATTTACACCACTCATATAAGCCTTGTATAGCTTCTGTACAGTTCAGCTGACACCAAGCCTCAGTTAGGTATACCAATACTAGCTCAAACTCAGGAGTCTGCAGATAAGGGATAAGAAGGGATAGAACGTGTCTAAGTAAATACTGAATGAGTGCACTCGATTTGAATGCCTTGCATGAATGACTCTTAAATATATAAACCTAAAAACATTTTGTAATAAATTAATAGGACATATACATATACCCTTTCAGGGACATAGTGTTGCATATACGTAGAACAAAACAATCAAAAACATGTTACAATACCAAAATAAGACTCATTTTGTTGCCTTATAACAGCTAACATTAGTTTAAAATGAATACCTGTGTGCTCTGACTTTTAACCATATCAGTGATAAGCTCGTATCCATGTCTGATGACAGTAGCTGGGTGTCCATACGCTGAAGCTATGCTCAGTATATGCAGTCTGATTCTCGTAAGCCATTCTATACATGTGTTACGATTAGTTCGGAAGAATGACCTCACAATCTGAAATAATAACAAAAATGGTTATCTTGGTTTTATGGGTGGGGTGTGTTGGGGCTGTACCAGTTAGTTCAATTGAAACAGTAAAAAGTATGAAAGAAAATGAGCCGTCTAGTTTAAATTTGTCATCTCTCTGAACTATGTGTTCAATGAGAAGACAACTATTGATTAGATGCATTTTTTTTACCAGTCTATCCCATTATGACATAAAGATTATAGACATTTTGGAGGTCAAGTTTTACCTTTCCGTGATTGGTCATTTGGCTAGCTGTTCCTTCATAAGCGTTGTAGAGTACTTTTTCCAGATTCTCCATAAACTGAAGTAACAACCATACTTTCTTTGTGTCAGCTGAAAGTGTAAAATTTCAACTACATAAAACTTGTTTTCATCTCACATTGAAGCTGACTTGGTCTTCGGCAAATAATAAAGCAGTAGTTTATAGTAAAGGATATATCAGAGTAACAGTATTAAATAATAATATTACCTTGACATTTGGGTGAGACTTCGATACGCTTGTCAGCAGCTATTTGTTTGATGGCTGCCTCTATACACATGAACGTATCCAGTGGTTTGCCTATAGGCGTCCTTAATTTGTGTGCTACACAGAAGTCAGCCGCCTGCCATAGGAGCCAGTACTCCAGCAATCCTCTGTGATGGATTATCTTTAAGTGAAAACAGCTTGGCTATTAAGTGGCTTCATCCGATTTGATAAACAAGGCAAGGTCAAGCATACATAAAATAAGCAATATTTACTTGAAGAGCATAATATGTGATCAAAGTTTAGCAAGTTCTAAAGTTATGCTCAAACCTGATTTGTAGCTGGAGGATTTCTGTCAGCATCTAGAGAGTTACTTGGTCTTTCTGAGGCAGCAACCAACCTCTGTAACCACTCGAGGTCAATCTCCTCACTGTAACAAAATCCGATTCAATTCTACATCATATATAATTTATTATCAACTTTTGTCCCTGTTGATCAGAGGACTAGAGACAAGAGATAACATTCAAACATAAATAAGCACAATGCAATTCTATTTTCCTGGAAATATTGTGGTAGGACACAATTAGAGTTTCACTCAATTCAACTAGCAGTATGTAATCGGCTTTTTCATCATCACATACAACAGCAAGCATAGAATCCAATTAACTAAGGCAACCAAAATAGATCTTTATCTTTACTATACTTTTCATTGCACCATTGATTACAAGGAAACTGGTGCAGAAGTTACTCCTCATTGCTTCTACAGGGAATATACTGAATATACTGAATATACTGCAGTGCTTGTACAGAAAAAAATAACTTGTACCTGCTGGTGTACTGTTTGAAGAGAAGCGTGGCTACTGTTCTGAATTGTTCGACACCGAGAGCACCATACATTCCTGTCATGATAGCTCTTCTCTTAGACAAGACCTGAGTTTGTTTCTTCATCAGGTCCTGCGACCTTAGTCTGGAAAATTAATTGGCAAAGTTTTTGATGCGGTGATATATTAGGTTTTCCACTTAGGAAATGGAAAGGACTCTTCTATTTTACATATTAAATTTCACCGCAAGGCTGAACTTAGGTCCTTGATGTTAAGATATGACAACAACAGTAAAATACATTGATTTGGCTGCATAATGAACAGCAGGCTCTATGGTTATGGGTCATATAACATGTTGCTGTACATCAGACTAACTGCAGTAACTTTCCAGTGAAGTGGTCAAGGGTTCGGTTCATGTCATCTCACATATCACTGCTATTAAATGTCCATGTTATGTATGTGAATATCTAACCTATGGAAACTGTCCACAGGTAGCTGAGTGACGACAGTAAGGAAGCTTTGTCTCACTTCAGGCAGCTCATTGGACAACTGATGTAAGGTGTAATCTACAATAGAGCTGAGCAGCGCTGGGCTTAGAGACGAGTGAGTCACTAGGAGAGATATAGCTGTAGATATGTTCAGTAGCATTTGTCCAACCACTAGGTCATCATCTGAAAGACATAAAAGAACATGGTAGATAGTTTTGGTTTGCAGTCACTGAGAGAGAGAGGATAACGACAGACAGGTCCTCAGTACAGGTTTAGGGTTCTACTTAAATGAAATAACTGTATATAAGAGTGTGAAGCAGCAAGGAAACCAGTCCAAATTATTATCGTCAATAACTTATTTCAGTTTTTAAATTCAAATTATGTAAGACCTCGTAATGATGTGTCAAGATGAAAACTCACCAATATTCAACAGATTATTTATGACCAGAACCACAAGTCCATTGTTCAGCAGAGGTGGATTGACAATAGCTACTTGTTCTATGATTTCAGATATCCATTGAGTCAACAAGATTCTGTAATTAAAATAGGAAAATACCAGTTTCAAAAACCTCTGCCAGCATGGAGTATACTACTATACTAAGATCAAAATAACACATAGATTATTTGCTTTAATTCCTTTTTGGTCTCATGTAGAATCCGACTTTATATTATCTTTTGCAAAGTACAAAACACAATTGCAAATCTAAATATAAACGTATAAATGTATTATAAAACACACATTTAGATATGGGCTAATTTGGTATTTTAGGTCAGGAATCGTTAAGGGGGTACTTACAGGCCTCTTGTGTTGCTCTGTAGGAGAGAGAACATTTCACTCAAGGATTCCAGTATGAGTGAGAAGTTGTCTCCACTGCTCTTATTCACTGTGATGTTGTGTCTGTTACGTCTGAAGGTGTCAGCAGGACACAAGTTACTCTTAGCTATGAAATTCTTATTGCTGCGAAAAGATAAAACAAATATATTACACATATATATTGTTATTATTATGTATTATATATTATGCATAATTGAAGATCGATCTCAAATCACAAACTGTCAAACCTTTTTTTATGGCTGATTGCGATGATTTGGGGTATGAAGATGATAGCATTTAACTATATTGCTTGGACAAACCTGTTACAGTGAAGATGAAGTAGCCTGATGATGTTCAACAGAACTGACGGCCGTGTTCTCAGACTATCTCCACATGTAAGAATAATATCCTTCAGTAAGAAGTTAAATATACTCGGCTCGATAGAATACATCTACAACATAAATGATAAATGTGATCCAATCGATGAATGCTGCGTTACAAATTTGAATTAGTCTTCTACTTTTTCATAGAAGGACAACTCTTGTTTTTTTATGAAAGAAGTTTTACGGAAACTGAATCCAACTGATATTCCATGCAAGTAATGGAAAAACAGCCTCGGCCATCCATCCAGACTGTGCAGCTAGCTATCAGCAACACATTTTCGACAGGAAACTGAGAGTTAGCTTTTGCAGAGACAAATTAATGTAGCATTCATTGCCATGCACATTATTTATGTGTATACGCGAATGCTAAGCAGAACTTACGAGGATGAGGTTGTTGGTGTCAGTAGCCACCTGACTGAGACAGGCTAAGTGGAAGGTGAGCAGCTCCTCAGCTTTGTGTTTATTGTGACATAAATCAGCTCTAGTATCTGTCCAATCTAACTCTACTTCTCCACTCAGCACTGATAAACTGCTCTCAATACATTCCTTTGTCTTCCTAAAAAACAGAAAAAGTTCAAGTGATATTATTTGTAACAAGTAAAAGTTCTACTGCATTAGTATCAGAAAATTGATTGATGGTGTACAGAATTCCTATCGCTGGACTGGAGATCACAAAAAATTTGGGCTATCTGGAATAACCAGTTGAGAATTACAACCTTAGTTCAGTAGTGATATTGTTGTAGATCAGCAAGTATAGAAATAAAAGAAATAAAGCGATTTTGGTTCCTTACTCGCTATCTGTTGCACACAGGGTACGGGTGCGGCTTAGCCTGAATACTTACTTGAACACTGACTGTATAGTAGGCATATCTTTCACTGCAAACAAAGTGCGATAGAGTCCCATGACTCTGCACTGAACAGCCACATCACTACTGAGCTTCAGTTTGTCCAGGTCCATACTCAGTATATGCTGTGTTATCTTACTCAGTTTTGTGATGTCTGAATTCTGGATGAGCTGATAAAACAATTACCAGATTAGCACAAAAGGCACAAAATTTGATCAGTTAGACTATTAAGATTTCTCAGGTTATATCCAAGGCATAGTTACACAAAATAATCATCAGTAGAGCTATATGTCATTTCTCGTTCCCAAATTATATAACCACAGTAGATAAAGGAAAGCAGCTGTGCAGCCAAAAAGGCAGGCCAAAAGAGTGATGATTCCAATTGGTATCAGGAGTTATAATATTTATATATACTTTGTTGATAGCGAGGAGATAGGAAGCTTCTGCAGTGTTGGTAGAAGTCAGAGCTATGTCCAGTTGAGTTATCATAAAGTCAACTAATCCAGATACTGAGGATAGATCTTCTCCACACGAGCACAGGGCGGTAATACAATCACCAACTAAAAATACATATAGCAGTCAGAAAATGATGTCAAGCTAACTTTACAATCAAGAAAACTGACAGATCTCAGTTATTGTTCGCATGCTTGGATTTATAATCAGCAAAGACATAATCAAAACTCTGGTAGTATGGAGTCTTGTTCAGTGGCTATAAATGGCAAATATTGAACTTACCAACTAAGTTGATCTCTGATATATCTGCCTGACCATTCAACTGTTCAAGACAAGCTAGCATTCTCTTCAAACACTGTAACAATAACAAGAAGTTCTACACACCTCTTCACAACTGATCGGGACAGTGCAAGTCACAAACGGTAATGGTGTTAATAATTTAGTGTGTGGTTCTTACTCGCCACTAAATCATGTTTAGCTAATGAATAAAAATATACTGAGTTTTGAACAAACTCGGTTTAAGAAAAGTTATATTTCTAACTGAGCACCATCCACACTTGTGATCATGCCTAAGCGTTAAGAGATTGTAATAGCGGTACTTACTGTCGTCACATAGCCTTTCTCGATGCTCTCAGATTGTTTGTTGTTGAAATGGTCACCAGACGCTTTAACTAGCGTATGAAACACTCTAGAAATTTGGAAAAATTTAGGGATTACGTGTCTGTACCAGATACAGCATAAAAGCTAGCTAGGCTCCAGTGTAAACATTAAACATTTTGCTAGGCATTTATATACTTATATCACTTTTACATTATGTAGTCATGTGATGTTAGAGGTATACTCCAGCTTTACTGAGAATACAATACCTGAGAAGAAGTACAATTTTCTCCAGAATTCCAGCCAGTTTTCTATCTTCCTTTGGTGACAATGATTGTGTCTCTTCTGTGTATGTTTCCATATCTTCCAGAAACTGGCCTGTCAAAAACATCATACACAGTATGAAACACTGTGGTCAACAATCAGAGTTTGATGGAGCATGACAACATCACACCAACAACATAGTGAACTGACTGTCACATCCTCACATTTTATGATATTCACATAATTTATCAATTTGAGAAGAACAATATTATCTCACGATGAGCTGCCATATTTGATGTTGTATACGCTACAGCACAGTTACCTGTCAGGGTACGGCACAGGTGCATGTTGACGATCCAGTAATCGTGTAGTGATATTAGAGCTTCTGTTGTTTTATTTATAGTTTCAGTTGTCTGTCCTAGTTCAAGATACCATCCAACTAAGATATCCACCACATCCTACATTAAAAAAAATAGTATTATTCTATATCTTATACCTAGGGCTGCTGAAAGAAGTTTCTTGGAACCAGAAAAATTATGGAAAAGTCATAAAACAGTCTAATTGAAAGTTAATTTATGATGCCATATTTGGTGCTAAGTTTAGTTGCATCATGTCAAATTTTTTGTATGTATTTTTCAGGCTAGTTTGTAGCACATAAACTTTGCTGTGACAAGTATGCCACTCAATCTTGTTAACCAATATAGCTCAAAGACAATTTGCGTAATTTAGCTGAGTTCAATTAAATTATTGAGGCCTCCTTACCAGAAAAACAGGGGAGAATATTGGTGGATTATGTTCCGCAAAGTATAAGACATCTTTGAGAACTGCTATGAGCACTTTCCCAGTCTCAGCGTTCTCTAACAATGTTTGCAGTTCTGTCATCAAATACTACAACAATAAAATAAAGGTCATTTTTAAGGCAGATGATTTAACACATTCAGTACCATACCCTGACATCAAATGGTTTTTTATTGTTCATAGCCATTGGAAACAAATGTAATAATGATAGCCAGCATCATATCAGATTAGGAAAAACAAGTCATGACTGAGTCAAATAAGTTTCACTTAGTATAATTTATCAAATGAGACTGAACTTTCCTTGGGAATTCCATTATGAGTTGCAATATTGCGCCATAATCATGAGAATAAAGATTATACTTATGTATATGGAGACCAAAGTAATTTTTCTACTGACATTGCCAATAATATAACTTAAAGGTGAAGAATCCTAACCATTGTCCCAACAGCAATAGATCATGTTCAAAGCCTTTGTTTATTTCTTCAATAAACCTCCCACATACTTAGTGAATCACAGTGCTGAACAGGTCACAATATTCAAAAGCCTACCATTGTGACAGTTTCACATTAACACTTTGTTTTGTGTGAACAAGGAAGTGCAGGCAGTCTTATAGTCATTATCAATGATAGCGGTGGTGTTTGACATCAGCAATAGTGTCATCATTATTTACAAAAAAATTCCCAGAGCAGGGATTTCACCTGTCCCGAATAACTTACAAATTGCATCTGCATACACCTCCACATAAACATACAGATAAATTAGACTATTTGAGTGTTGAAACTACCAGTTTATGTGACGTTGCTTACCTGGGCTAAAGAGGACATGTGTACAGTACCACTTCGGAGGACTTCATAGAGCACTCCCATCAGCCATACTTTAGTTGTGTCCTTATTCTGCTCATACTTGTCTATGAGCCACTCAATGAAGCGCACATTGCTTGAAGAGTAGTGACTATAAAATGAGAGAAACCAGTGTTTACAACTTTGCAGTGAGTTGTCTAACCAAGGTTGGCTTCTACTTTAGTAAGCTATAGGTGAATGACTGTTACCATATACCCAGTCTCCGTCACAACAGAGATCAAGGGTCGTAGTGTGCCCAGAGTTATGGCAGTTTTTGAATGGCGGAGCAACTTGATTGTTATCCCAGGTCCTAGGCTTTCAGTTCGACTCCAAAGCAACAACACAACTGACAATGCACTTACCATCACCTAATTTTCTATTATTATCTTGTGACAAGTAAAACACAGTTTTCTTACCTCTGGGACTCTATCGAGCTGAGGCCAGCTTTAGAAAGGCACACACCGATAATTTGCTGTACAGAATTGACTTTCCTTCAAAAAAAAAAGATCAACATTCAAACTATGTTGTGAAGTACCGCACAAATCATGGTAGTGCAATGCTCCTGGCCTAAAACTATCTGGCTTTATTGAGGCAAATCCTCTTATCATATTCTAGGACCTAGGTGCTAGGTGCTTTCCCCATGACACTGAGGTGTTTTTTAATGGCACAGTATATTAGAGCTTTTAGTTGATTTGGTCATAACCTTATATGTAATTTTATACCAACAGTACTCAAGAAAGCATATGAATCGTCATACAAACTTACACATGTGATGTATGAATTTCAAGGAGAGCATCCCACAGACTGCTAGAAGATTTCTGCAAGGATCTGTAGTTCTTTGGGTCTGTAATGTAACTCTGCAGCTGTATGGCGTTAGTATGGTGACTCTGAGTGGGCTCTTCCCTTGTCACCATGCTCAGAAACTTACACAGCACACCATCAGCAATTGTCTGACGGAAATATTCTAATACAAGAAAGGACATATGAATATTAATAAATGTAATCTTGCGCAAACAACATACGTTTGCATAGGTTCAAGAAAATGATGCAGCTGCTGTACGTCTGTATAACTATAATAAACGCAATCGTGATTGATTAATTAGAGAGCAATGCAAAGCAAGAGTGGCACCAACCTGCCATATCATTCTCCATCACATGATGGTTGTTGCTGTTTCTAAATTTCTCCGATGTAAAGATCCGCCCAGAGCCTCGAGATGGAACCGAGTATGAATTTGGTGCACCATAGTGATTCCTGGATTCACCACGATAAGAACGACTTGGACCAGATGAGCTCTTTCCGCCTCTTGCATTATCTCGACTGCTGTGATTACTGCGTACTTCAATCTCTCTATCCTCAGATATTGAAGGTTTCCTGTCGGCAACTCTTATCGATGCAGGGGCACCAGACCGATCTGGATTACGCCCTTTGGTTGTGGAGTTTGCGAGACGAGGTGTTGTACTTGTCGTACTGTTTCCACTTACTGTTGACATGGATTTGTTGTTTGTTGAGTATGATTCACTGATTGCACTGCTACTACTGTTGGTGTTACTTGACTGAACTTTGGCCCTGGGAGCCAGAATTTTAGGTTTTGTGGGTATATCAGCTTCTCCATTCTTTGGACGGGTGAACAAATTATTGGGCTCCCTGACCAACTTGGCACCATTGTCTCTGTCTGTCACTTTCTCCTTGGTAAACAGCCGTTTGTTTTGATGATGTGATGAAGACGAAAGTGACTGTGAGTTGGGCAATGTTTTTACAGTTACAGAGCCTACAGATCTAGAACTGGATACATTCTGACGCCCATCACGGCCACCAACACTATGATGACTCATCTGTGTTACATTTTGAGATGAATTGCGCTAAATACAGTTGAAAATAGTTCTCAAGGCAAAGAATAATATTGTAGAGTAAATTCTCACTGTTGACAAATATCCGCCATAATGACGTAGCAGCCAGGGAAAACCACTGACATATTTACTGCATTGCTTTGAATGAACTATCCAATGAAATTACTTTGCGTCTATTCTACTATAATATAAGACACAATACACGCACACAAAGTATTCTGATTCAAACTAATGTAAGTTGATATGTTTGCATCAAATGATTTGAGCCAAAGTCAACCACATTTGCAGCAGAAGCAAAAATTCAGACTTTCTAGTTAGCTTTAGTATCAAGGAATAACACTGCTGTTACTCACTGATAGGCCTACTACTAACTCACAAAGTAACTCATTGATAGTATAAATGAACATAATCGAAGGACTCAAGTTTCTATCAGGTCTCCTGTACTGTATGAACAAATGAAAGTGTACACTTTAAAACTAATAATAAATAAATATATTATATAAATATATATATATATATATAATATATCATTATTATCATATATTAATTTATTCATTAATAACATTAACAGTTACAAGTTACAATGATGTCTTACACACATTACATACTACATTACATCATATTACATTACATATGTCCACAGAGTAAAGATATACAGAGAGGACACTTCAATGATCGTAATAGTCCCTGCGGTTTTTGATTAACTGGGGGAAAATTGTGCACAGCTGGATGTCGAAAACTCATAATCTCTATATGTTATAATGTCATTTTTCTTGCAGACATCTCTACCTTTGATGGGCCATAATTCATTCTGTATTTATCCTAAAGACTGAATTCCACCTTTGTTAGAATGTCCAACCTTCAAGCTATACACCATATAATTGTCATTTTTTGCTAGGATACATAGGCTATGAGCTATCTGTGTTTTTAAAATGAGTTATATCATACAGATTTACATGTGGCCTGGGTCAATACACGGACATTTCCTAATTTTTATCACCAGAAGTTTATCAATTGTCACACGTAAATCTATATAATAAAACTCATTTTACAAATGCAGATAGCTCATAGCCTATGTATCCTAGCAAAAAATGAAAATAATATGGTGTATAGCTTGAAGGTTGGAAATTCTAACAAAGTTGGAATTCAGTCTTTAGGATAAATACAGAATGAATCATGGTCCATCAAAGGTAGAGATGTCTGCAAGAAAAATGACATTATAACATATAGAGATAATGAGTTTTCGGCATCCAGCTGTGCACAATTTTCCCCCAGTTAATCAAAAACCGCAGGCACTATAACAATCATTGAAGTGTCCCCTCTGTTAATCCTTACTCTGTGATATGTCTAAGAGACAGCATTGATCTAGACCAAGCGGACCACATGTCTCTCATCTCTTACATTGAACAGAGTACCAAGCATACGGAGAGTCGCAGCTACTTTCGAAACCCTAAATGCAAATATTATCTTTTCAATTTTTTATTTTATCGTTAAACCAAAGCGTTTCATATTTTAACATCAACATGTTCAACTTGATATGCTTCCTACCAAACGTGATTCATTACAATCCATAAATATCAAATCGCCATTTGTTTTGTTTCCTTTTTGTACATATATATATAATTTTGTTTCCATCATATTTTTTTTCATTCCAGAGTAATAACTATAATATGTTTAGAAATTTTTTTGACATAATAGAATCTCCTTTGCACATAGTAGTAAAAATAATTTAAATTTTGAGTCATATCTTGCTCAACACTAATATATTCATATCCATATGTAGACCTGTTGCTTGTTTTTCTTTCCTTTTCAGTTCAGTTCAAAGTGCCACATCATAACCTGCCTTTCAATATGTTACCCATAGCATAAAATTCATAGACACATTTGATTTAATTTTTATTATCATATCAAACTTGGGATTTTTCATTTTTGTGTTTAGCCTCAAACCCAAGTTGTTTTATCAAGTTCGAATTAAAACAAAGTTTTCCACTTTCCCTATATATCCACAAAGTACCTAACTAACCTTCAGACTATATCATTTGAAACATAATTGTACATACATTTTGCCTACAAAAAGAGGCGTAGTTGTTTTTATTTTGTCTAAAGATAAAATAAAATAGATAACTAACTAACTAACTCATACACACATATACATATATGTATGTATGGGTGTATGTATTGTTACTTGTAACTCACTGTTGTAACCAACCAATGAATGACCAACAGATACAACAATGACAGCAGCATAACATATGGGATTCTTTCCCCATCTATAAAGTTTAATTTAGATTGGTTCATGTACCTGCAGAGCACAATTCTAGAGTCTAAAAAGGAAGGGCAATCCATAGACGGCTGGTCATGCATCAACAGAAGTACAAGAGCACGGACGGACAGATATAGATAAAAAAAAAAGCCCGATGTACTGTTTGAGCATAAATAAATATGATGTGTGTTTAATCAATAATTGGCCATTCCAACTTGACTCTCAGCCTTGATCTGGTTCATGACTTTGTCTTTTGGTGCGGTTGATGTAAGTTGTTGAGGTTATTTGTTAAAGTCCTGTATATTTTGACTGTTAATTTACTGTGATTGAAGACCCTGGCAGCTTCTAGTCTTGAGTTGGCCATACAGGCCCTCCTGTAGAAAGTTATCGACCCTAGCACTATATGGCAGCTGCTGGCTCGGCCTTTCGATGCTGTATAGTACATATATGTATGTCTGCAGAATAAAAATAATGCCAAAATGGAGAAAAAGTTTACATCACAAACGTTAACATACATAATTTATGGTAATTTTGGTATGGATTGATATGGCAGGTTGAATATTCAAAAACATCTCGATGAACTGGCACAAGAGGAACCGTTGAATATGAGCACCTGTTTTTTCCAGAGATGGGGCGAGCGAGTTGATCTATTAATCTTGAATATCCCTACATCTTGCTCTATGCCTTGTCCCAGTCTGACTCTGATGCGGATTAAAAGTAATCGGAATGTAACCATTTATGATGGAATTTTTTTATAATTGTAAGTTTGCCCTTTGAGCTTGTGCAAGCCCTCCACTTCCTTTTCCTGTACTCCTGTCGGTGTAAGATGTATGACACAGGATAAACCCTTCCGCAAATATGGCTGCTGACTATACTAAAATAAGTTACATTCATCATCGAAATAATATGTGATTTCTAACGCCATTCTAATTCTGAGATAATTAATATTTTCGCACTTTTTATGAGAAATGACATGATTTGTCTTTGGCATGACTGGTCCATTTCCATCTATGGATGTTATCTAATCAACATCAATTGCTACAACATAACAATCGTTTGGTTCTTTTCAGGGAGTACAAAAGTATGAAAAACTTGAAGCATCAGGAGTTTTGTAAGTTCTTTATCTAAATGACAGAAAAAGAGTTGTTGGTCTTTCCTTATTCATGGAGCTATATTTAATATCCCACAACTTTTGAGTAATCTACAGAATAAGGTTACATGGTTGCATAAACACCAGTAGCTAGATTGTTCAAGCAACCATTCTGGCATACTTTTAATAAGGTATGTTGGGGAAGAAAATGTCACAAAATCTCAAATGGACCTGACTGAGCACACCATTAATTATGCCATCAACAGATGTATGCTAGGAATTAGAACACAGCGTGCTTTGCAGTGACACCTGTATACGATGATGACCTTGTATCTTTACCTTTTTACTAGCGTTTGATGTGATAGCATATTTTCGCATTGCAAAATCAGTCTTCCTTCCTTTGGTTATTTACAGATAATATTTGGATTATTGTTTGTATCCTCTTGTTTGATTTTGGGAAAATATTGCAAAAAGCTGGGAATTTTTAAACAAGGTCTGTTGCTCTAACATGGCAGCAATGGCATTTCTGTCGTAATCTTTGACCTTAGCTGTGCGAAAGTTGTGATAGGAAACCAGTCCAAACTCCGTAATTCATTCATAAGAGTGTGTGGCACCATGGGAATAACAATAAATGGCTTTTATAATGGAGTTTGAAAATATTGGGCCTATTTTTGAATAATTCATAGTATTGGGTTATTACCATAATTACAAATCTTGATGTGCAGGTCACACCTTTTACTTCCGTGAACCTTGTACTTTCTTCACAAGCTGTAATTTTCTCAGAAGCACCATGGGGACAATCCTAAATATAAAGTTTTTGCTGCTATTCATTTGGATGCATCTGAAATGCTTACGGCTTGCGTTTATGTATATTGGCCTCGTGTTTGTTTCACTTGGGCCCATCCCTGGCATTGCTATCCCACTAGCTTATAAATATTACCTCATGACTGACTTATTATCTCTAGTATCCATTTAGAAGGTGAGGCTTGAATGTAAATTCATTTTTTGCTGAGAATCTATTTTATCTTTGGATGCGTAGGCCATCGATGAAAACAACAACTTGGCTCATCAGTATTCTATTCAACACAAACGCAGTTCACACAGGCCTCTCAGCAGTGTTTATCACTCATAACTCCAAAGCTACTTGATAGACCATCTTCATACATTTACATCACATGTATCAATGTCTCTTATGTCACAATTTTATGTTTCAAAGATGGATGTTTATAACTTCCTGAGATATAACCAGGTCAAAAATATTCCTTTGGTTCTGTTTATTTGTTTGTTTTGATGACTAACTGCATGGAACAACATGTCATGACATAACATTATTATGGTCTTATAGACAGTTTTCTGAGCTTTACTTGGAAACCGCTTATGATAGGATAACGATGATTTTTTATTCAGAATCTGCGCCATTGAAAACTCACAAGGACATACTTTGGGAAATAATTTTGGTATTTGAATAGTCATTCATATAAATTTCTGCCTGATTTGGTGACAAATTTCATGGAATTTTTCATGAATTTCATCTCTAAAATTGAGAGCCCCCAATAATTTGGAAACCCTGTCCCTCAGGGTTTTAAATGATGCCGATGCTGAGTCAAAATAAATTTTCATCCTATTATATGCAGTTTTTAAGATAAGCAAATTTCTGCTCCTTTTTCCTATTCTGGGTGGGTTAAAAAATACCAAACTGGAGAGAGGACGACTAGAGGCTCAAATTAGAGCTCAGAAAACTGTCCATTGGAGTGTCGCTGTTGTGATAATTTTTTTAATGGTACAGATAAAACATACCTAATGAAATGAGATTAATCTTGAGCCAGAGACTTAACAATAAAAGTTTTGGGTGCTCAACCTCAAACAGTCTAGCTGGCTATAGGTTGTTCAGTGTCATATAGCTTCTCTAGGACTTGGTTGTTATCCAACCTCAAGCAGTACCCACAGTCATGAAATAACTTGATCCATCACATTTGAAAATTTTAAACTTTTGTGCCGGATTCATGTCTCTGATTGACATTACCAACAAACTAAACCCTAGTTCATTGCCATCATACCCGCTCCCCTCCCAATATCCTCACCGGGTGACATAACAACACATTATTAGGGACTGTGATTGCTATTGATCCAGTTTGTTTCGTATGTCAGCAACGATCATGATTGGCTGCTCAAAGCTGACATGTGCACTTAGGAATGCTATAAAAAAGTTTAGGCATGCTTTGTGCTCCTAAACATGGTTAGATCATTGAGGGAGCATCATAGAAAATTTCGGGTGGTGACATTTATAAACAACAAGTTTATTACTGTAACTGTAAGCTTATAAACAGAGTTAGAATTAGTGAACTTCTTACAAAGAAACTACACAACAACCTCTCTCTGGAAGTTTGAAGCTGTGCAACAATATTTCCATCTTCCACAAAATGGCTCTACAAAATCATTCCAAGCTCAATCTATTATACTTATCACTGTACATCATCTCTTACTTACAGGGAAAAGTAAGTTTCACATACATGACGATAAATTGTGCAAAATTAAGGGCTTGTTGGTGTTGAAATGTAAGAAATGCGAGAAGGGCAATCTATGGAACATTAATCAAACGCGAATTTAACCACATAGATCATTCCTGTTATATCATCATTGATATTACAAAAAGATGGATGCCTAAATTTGGGCGATTCTCATTTCTCAAGATTGGCTCAGCTATAAGGTTAGAGATATTGAGGAGGCTACATATAACAAAACTTATTAATGTGATTGTGACTTATGTGACACCTCAAGCTCGTGTGCTCTGTGTATGAGTACACAACAAATTTCATCCTCCATTTTTTTTATTGCTTTTATAGGCAGTTGGAAGTTTGTTGCGCGAAATTCTGCCTCACTCAACATCAGAACAGGATTTTATAGGTTTGTAGCTAATTGCAATTTGAAAATAACTCATAAGGCTCTTGGGATGCTGCTGTTTCACGGGTGTATAATATGTTCATGTATCCCCCCTTTCTATCGATCCTGTAATGCAAGCCTGTCAGCCTTCTTTCATTGGCAGAAGTTAGACGATATCGAATTTTGGTATTGAATTGGGTTATGACAAAATTTCAACACATTATTCATTCTCAACATCTTAATCGATCCTGTTTTTTAGGAGATGTAGCTCCTTCTGTTTGCTGCAATTTATGTCCAAACTTTGATGGTCTGTGATTGATGCCCATATGAAATTATGCTGGCTGTAGATTCATCTAAGTGTAGATATTGTCGTATTTTTTAGGAGAGTGTATGCTCTTGAACACGGGTTTGTCAGGTACTGTTACGCTTGGATCTTGTATCTCCTACACTTACACTTATGATAGTCAAGGTATGTCTCAAGAAAATTGTCCAAATTATGAAATTTGATCACAATGATGTCAACTCAGTTGTGCCGATTTTTTTGAGAGGATTGCAGAAATAGTATTAGGATCATACAGCTGAATCAAAATTTAGAAAATATTTCAAACCGGATATTTTCTTCATTAGCCATTTGATCATGATGCAGTAAACATAAAATCTCATTATCCATTGTTGTAATCAGGATTGCCTTGGAGTTATAATGCACGCTGTCCATACAACGAGAGATTTAATCTGGAATTATGTGGCTGTGTGGATCGTGCCTATGTAGACAGTACGACTTGTCGTACTAACGCTGGTATGGATATTGCTGAGCTTCTGCAACATAGAGGGAAGAGAGAAAATGCATATGGAAGAGGACCAGGTACGATCTCAAAATGCTTATGTTAGAACTAAATTGTGCTGTTCCTACTGAAAGAGCCTCATTGGTGTAACTTGACTGTACCAAACTCCTAGACTGTTTGCACAGGATATTCCGCCCGACATTTTACTTGCCTATATTTTGGCAATGGATAAGATTATAGAACAGTTTGCTCCATATTGGCATACTATAATTATGGTGACAAAAAGGTCAACACATGTCATAGATACAAATAGATTTCTTTTAACAATAATTTTCAAGTAGAGATTGAATTTCATATTTTTAAATTGAAAGTTTTAAGTTTTACCTCGTTTTCTTGTTAAATAACATGCTGAGGCACGTGAAAGGGAAAATACGTTCCTGATTGTCTAAACAATTATAATGTAGGACATCCCATCAAACTGCGGTTCATTCTGTATTATCATGGAGGCGATTTCATGTTGTCTTTATTCGATAAGATCAGCCAAGGTGCTCGTGTTTCTTGACCTGGGTGAGACGCTCATGCTTCTTGACCTGGGTGCCGGAAATTTATTTGAAATTGACCAGAGTAAACTGGATTTTAGGTCAGATATATCAGAATTAGGTTTCGCCCATACAGCAGAATTGTCAGTCAATCGGATTATAAACAATGATCAGCTATAAGTTATTGAATTGTAGAAAAATGTACACAAAATGTCATCAGCTGATTTAAAATATACAAAGGAGACAGCTTGTTTTGATTATAAATAATAATATGATTGCATGGGTTCTGACCTCTGAGCAGCTGCAAGTGTACACTGTCCACTTTTTCAAGCTGAAAATTATATCTAAAACCACTCCTGTATAACCTTTGTACAAGCAAATTGGTAGAAGACAATGTCTTGTATATAACTTTTGAATGTTTATCACCTGCGTCTTGATTGTATCTTCTATTGTAGATGGGAGTTCTGACAGATAATTGCTTGGGAATTATGGCAGCTTGTATATGTGTCCCTCAATCTTGTAAATACCGCCACCATTATGGTTATTTATTGTTTCTATTTTGATTAACATACCAATGTGCTGTAGCTTCATAATGACATATGGCACAATTAAAAAAATTTGTGCAATTTTATTATCTGATGCTGATTTGTAAACGCCTCAATGCTGTGCTTCTTTTAGTTTGCAACAAGTTTCCTGAGATTTTAGATAAAATTACCTGTCTTTCTATTGTAAATATTTGAGACTATTTACTGCATAATCATTAAATCTGTTTGTTTGCCCATGGGTGGCAGGTCTTGAGTAAACTTGTATTGTTTATTACCTCATTTTTTGTAAGCATCCTGTGATAATTGCGACAGTGCATTTATTTATTTTTCTAAAATAAAGTGTTGCTATCTTTGCACCATTTTTGTTTCTGTGTACCTATTTTTAGTCATTTCTATCGATAGTCAACAGGATGTATCAATCCTACAGGAGCCATAGTACAGGAAATGCTTTGACAGTCTGGTATTGGTTTTGGATTGTGAAGAACCGGGTTGCAAGAATAAAAAACCTAGTCTCATAGTCTAACAAGAGCATGAGATATGAGAGGGTTTGGCAGGAATTTTGAACACCCTTCCAACCTTTTCAAAAGTTAATCATTCATCATTCAAAAATGTGTTTTAGAAATATAAGTTACAGTGACATTAATTCTTTTGAAAAAGGAGAAATGTTTCTTTTTTTGAGACAGGAGAAAATTTTTAGTTTTATCTAGCTAGTTTTAGGGTGACACTATGTTGGCTAACACCAAGTTTATATAACGTAATGAGCTGGGCCGTAGTTTAGTAAAAATTGTAGGGGAGGCAAAAGTCCGAGGCAAATCCGGAGCATCACGAGAAGGGGTACTGTAAGCTCATCCCCAATATAATTAGTAAATGGAAATCTCAGAGGAGTTGATTCTGACATGGAATTATAGTGATTTAAGGCGACTGTATTTAACATTTTAAGGGAGTCAGTGCCTCCCCTAGAGCTACGGGCTTTATGAGGTTGTGTAAATTTTAGCTAGCCATATTTTGCACTCATTTGAGGCCTCCTACAGCCACTTTACATTACTCTAGGGGTAGAGTTTTTTTCTACAATCAAAGGTTGCAATACAGAAAAAACAGTAAACTCAGGCCATAAATAGTCATGAATACCGTCCATGTAAGACAGCCTACCCAAACATTTTGACTTTTGATCTTCTGTCAGTCTCACCAGGCTATGTTTGGTATGGTTTTAAAGATATGTATCAGGCTGAGCAGTCTTTAGATTATATGGAATTTATCAGCCTGTGGACCCGACACAGATTTGACTTCTCACTAAATCTTTTCCGGCTATTATTCTGGAACAGTTATAGTTGCAACCGAATTACTCACCATACGCATAATTATGATAATACACCTGTTTTGAAATCAGGTCAACTTGTTGAACCACTTCTCTGATAAAAGTTAATATAACAAATCAGGCTCTTACCATTTTAATAGTACTAGAAAACCTTGAAAAATGGTTTAGCTCTCTTAGTGGAAGCACCGAGAAAGTTTTACAAGACGTTTCCATCAAATAGTGTCAAATATGGAAGACGAGAAGCAGACCTCAGTTACTGAAGCAGTCCTGTTAAGGTGAAAAGTCAATATAGTTTGCATGTAAAGCAATGGGGAAATAAATAGGTGTTGGACCTGTGGTTTCAATTCTTTTTGTTTTGACAATAAAAGCTGGGCACATGTAACATGTAATGCCTTTTATGAGTACTCAAGTCAAATCCATCCACATCTGTTTACAGAGGTCTATTCGCAGTTTTCTGATCTAGTTTCGATATCAAAATCTACCTGAGAATTTTTTCGGAGAGTTGAGTTGAGGTCATCTGAATGAGACGAATTCCTGTGGCAAATTTTTATTTTAATTCACAAAACTTTTCAGGATGAAATAACTCTCTTTTATATTTGCAAATACTACTGTTCATAATTTTTAGTTTTTTTTTTCTGTCTGATTAACTCACAATAACTGATCTACTAAGGTCATATAGCCACTTTTCTAACAGACCTGTAACAAATTAACAAAATATTACCTATTAGTTTCCAATTCAAGTCAGGAGTGTGGAGAAACATAAGCCCATCTCAAATTTGGTTTCAACTTTGAAATAGGTTTGATGATGGGAGTTACCCTCTCAACAAGCAGGGGACATAACTATATGATTCCTAATATCACACAGCATAGCCGTGGTAAAGCTGCAGAATATCATTGGCCATCATTAGAACTACAAGTTATGCCTATAAATCTTTCAAAGCAGATTTTAAGGTTTCTCCTACAGCCCATTTTGCGATGTAACTACTCGTTTAGGAACCGCATAGATTTCCGTTGTTAAGGCTTGGCAAGTAAATCTCAAAAATCATATCTGCTAGCTGATACATTCTGCTGTCAAGAGCTTTCTAAGTGTCTCATTTGTGTGAATATAGGCTGTAATGGCTGCAAGAAGGAACTAAATTGTTCAAGTTCACAGCTCCAGCCCACAGTATCAGGTCTGTGTCTGTAGTTTGTCTCTGATATTAAGTTGTGGCTCGTAGTGTTTGTGCCTTGGGTAGTTATTAGTATGTGTTAGTATGTATC
Source organism: Membranipora membranacea (assembly GCA_914767715.1). Classification (NCBI taxonomy): domain Eukaryota; kingdom Metazoa; phylum Bryozoa; class Gymnolaemata; order Cheilostomatida; family Membraniporidae; genus Membranipora; species Membranipora membranacea. Next base: position 11,838,084 of record OU612065.1, on the reverse strand, counting down.
CTGGAACATTATTGTTCAATTTTAAATTGTTTTAAAAATGTGTCAACTCTGCCGGTTTTGCGGCATATATGCTATATGTTCACTACATCACGCAGAGCTGTATCCAAAGTTTTTCAAGTGGTAGGGTCAGGCGGGGTGGGTTTAGGAAGGGCAGAGCCGGTTTTTAGGCGTCCCATCCCATTTTTTGGAGAAATTGACCAGTAACTGACCAGAAGGACCAATTGAATTCAAATCGTATCTGATCCCTACACTGGAATCAAGGAGTTGCTGGAATTGATACCCTTCTCCAATCAGAGAGGGTGGGATATACCCTCCCTGCTCCAATAAACATTCTAATTTTTTTTTAAATTAATGGTTGTCAGAACATGAACATGTTCTCTTGTTCTGCATTCATATTTTTAATTCGCACAGAGGGGTCTGGGGGGGGGGGGGGCCTTCCCCATAAAATGTTTGATTGCAGAGGTAATATTTTTGGAAGTTCCAGCTTTATTTGGGATGAAAAAAAACCAGAGGTTGGCCACATGGACCTTTGAGTAACTATAGAATTTGTGGGACATCGTATATTATCTATCTCATCCATACCTTAATTGATACTTAAAATTCATAATAAGATGGACATACTGTAGAGAGTGGCAAAAGAATACAACAAAAAAGTTGAATAATGTCAAATCTTAAGAATGGTTGTAAGGATCACAGGGGAGTTGTAGGACCATAAATACAGGATGTCTACAAACTGTGTGCTCGCATACCCCATACAGTATTAAAAAACCCTCTACCTCTTCGAAAAAATAATAGCTGATTTTGGCATGCAAGGGGATAGGCTATAGGGTAACTTCTCCACACAAACCTCGAGCTAAAGAGGCCCGCTATATAGTGCAGTCGACTAAGACCTTGTGAAAAAAAGACAAAAAGAATGAAATTCTGGTAGCGGCGTGTTTTGAGGTGAGCCATGAAGATGAAAGCTAGCTTACATATTTATTGATGAACTCTCAACCATATAATATGTAGAACTTATCCACACCTGGCACTCCTGTTGATGATAATATAAATGGAGTCTATGTGAATAATACTGATGGTGTTTCCAAAATCAAGCAGCTGACAAAGTGGTTGGGCCATGACCCCCTGGCCTATGAATACGCTACATTGTTTGGATGTCCACCATTTTGGCCAGTCTGTATATACTCGTAGGTAAGCCACATGAACATGAGTCCTTAATAAATGTATTGGAGTGAACATCAGTTCAAGATTAGAAAAAAAACGGCAGCCTTCAATATGTGTTTCTCAACCATTAGGCGCCAATCAGCAACTGACCCAGTTAGCATGGCAGTTATTGGCTGTCCATTGCTATTCATTATAAATTTGTTGCTGCCCAACTATGACACTGCAAAATCATTTGATAAAAAAGTTCAAATACAATGACTTTGAAAAAAAAATTTGACACTGATGGTTACGGAGGAGCAAAGACTCTTCACAACTGACAGCTGCTTTTTAAACCACTATGGTAAATATTTTATGAGAAAAAATGGCATTATAGTACATAGAATTGTCTTTGCCAGTAATGGTTATTTTGAGGAACTAAAATTCTCCTCAACTGATTGCTTAGTTTCACCATTTTCCCTGGTTTCACTAATATCATGTGCACAGTGCCCAGTTCTTGAGAAATATTCTTACTTTGGCGATGTCCTGTATTATCAAAATTCTCAGGGTTTCCCAATATATAGTGTCATTGTGAACAAGGAGTGAAGATTTGTGTTCAACAATTGTCATGTAACAATCCTTGAGTATACCTTCTTTCTAACACGTTCTAGATTGCCTCTTATTTGACTGTCATTTGCAATATTTTTCCCTTTGCAGCAGAGCGCAACAGTACCCCTGCCGCACCCACCCTGCCCTCAGCTCTACCTCTGTTAACCCATGGATTATACCTTGGGCGCATAAATTTGTTGTAATACTGAAAAAAATACACATTGCATAATTATACATTAGAAATTTTTGCCTTTTTCAAAACAAGGTTGCCCATTTATGGTCTACAGTATTGTAATGTGCACGCTGGTATGGTAAGGGACTTTGGTAGTACTGTTCAATCCTGTATTCGATCGGCCGTGGTTCTACTGCTTTATGATAGCTCAAATCTGCAAACCTAAAAATATTTCTTGCGCTGCGTAAAGAGCGAGGCAATTTAAAGAGTTATGGTTGGCGCATTAAAGTTGGTTTTTTTCAACATTTCTTGACAATAATCTTCCTCATTAAAATGATGTTCTTCCAAATGTGCCAGAGCAAGCGAAAATATTTCATCAAAAAAGGAAAAATGGAGCCATGGACCGTTTGGCTGAATACATAGGAAATAATTGTCTTAGACATGAAATAGATGAATCTGCAAAAATCTCGTGGGGTAATGTGATCGGATCCGCCCCATTTTCCCAATGTCATTTTCCAACCAAGCCATTTTCCCACCCCCGTTATCCCACTGTGCTGTTTTCCCACCTGGACATTTTCCCACCTGGTTCATTTCCCACTGTGCCATTTTTCCACCTGGATGTTTTCCCATCAATCTAGTTTCCCACCTGGATGTTTTTCCAACAGTCCATTTTTCCACCTAGTCATTTCTCAACAAGCCATTTTCCCACCAGACCATTTTCCCAACAAACAATTTTCCCAACAGGACAATTTCCCACCAAACAATTTTCCCAACAGGACAATTTACCACAGTGCTGTTTTCCCACCACAAAAATTTTCACCGCACAGTTTTCCCTTCATAGCCTTATTTTCAGGCTAAGCCATTCACATTGCACAAATACATTAAGAATGTTCACATCCAGCCAACACTGGAGGAAGTAGCTTTGGAAATTGAGATGTGACTTGATGTTAATAGTAGCGGGTTGATTTTGATTTGAGTTATTTAGTGCACAAGTTAGTCCGAGTGGTTGATCTCACCAAAATTGCCTCTTTGTTATTGACTACTTTTTCAACAAAACAAATTAATCGTGCCTCAAAAGTTTTGAGTCATTCAATCATTTGCCTGGGCTGAAGAGATTATCGTATTAACGGTTATTGGCCATATCACTCTACAAAATTAAGCTTACATCACGTCATATGTTTTCCGCCACGTGGCTTTCGGTAAAGATAGTTTTACTGGTCTACAAGTTTTTTTTATCAATCAACCACCAAACAATGTAAAGAAAATTCTCACTCTATGTATATTCACGCACACGATCCTTTCCAAGATGACAATGAATATTATTCAAGTTACAACAATTATTTGCTTTGATCAGGGACCCTTCTATATATATATAATCTTTATTACTGAACCAATGATCATCTTCTAAAAATTAGAGGCGACCTTTAGAGGTTTCATCACAATATAAGTAAGGAAGGCAACCTGGGCACGAAAATAAAAACAGAAAAAAATTAATTCTTAGACTTTATAATTTACACATCCGGCATTGCTGTAACACATGAGTAAAGTGTTGCCTCTCAATTCAGTTCGTGAGCTGGTGTTGAGGCGCGTTGTATGTCTACTAGGTCTGCGAGCACTCGGTTGAGGTAGTAAATGATGCAGGCAGTGCCCAGGTGTCTTGATCTTGTCGATGTGTTGATGGCACATAGAGTCAATATATTCGTCTAGTGGTATGATGTTTAGCAGGGCTTTCCTTTCACTATACTCGTCACAGCCTGGGGCTATAATTTTCAGTGAGAGTTTTTCCAGCTGGATTACTTGTTTCTTCTGTTGGTCGGTCATCATGCAGAACCAGGCTACGCTTCCATATGTCATACGAGGCCGTATACATGTAAGGTAGAACCTCGTGAGTAACCGCTGAGGTACGCCAGAGCGTTTGAGGTTAAGAAGTGTATAGGTTAGCGGTCTGACGTTCTTCAGGATCGAGTCGACATGGTCTTCGAAAGACAGATGCTGATCGATAGTGAATCCTAGAAATCTAGTCTTAGTTGTCGGTGGTATTTGTTCTCCATTCAGCTTCAGAGTTGGTGGTTGGAATTGGTATCGAGCGTGTATGTTAGTCAGATGCATAATAGATGACTTTCTTGCATTAGCCACCATATTATACTCATCGCACCATGTCGATACTGTGTCTAGAGAGGTTTGGAGGTCCAGTTGTTGGTTTAATGTTTTAGCGGGCAGGCCTGTTAATGTCAGGTCATCTGCGTATTTTATTATGTCACATTCAACTTCAAGGCTGTCCACATATAAAAGCCAGAAGACAGGACCTAGCAATGTTCCCTGGGGTGTTCCATTTATAACTGGTAATGTTCGGCTGGTATTGTTGCCGATGCGTACTGATTGGTAACGGTATGTGAGGAAGCTGTTGATGATTTGCACTAGATTATAGTTGATACCCTTCCTCGTTAGCATATCTATCAGTTTTCCTCTGTCCATCTTGTCAAAAGCCTTTGACATGTCAAGGAAAGCGACTGTCAAATATTTTGACTTTGGTTCATCTAATAATTGTGTCCAATTATCGATAGCAGAAGGAACAACTACCTGCAATACTAAATGCAATTCGTGATCACCAATGAGCGTAAACAATTGAACATATATGATTGCATTGAAGAATCTATGCTGATAAATGAGGGTTGCCATTTAAAGCAGACAAGGCATAGATGATACTTGGTTAATTATACTTGTAAACCAAAGACTGAGCTTTTGTAAGCATATCTATACACAATTTGGTTGTATGCTCTGTCTACATTATCTGATCAATTAAAGTATTATGGCATCACAACATGCTGTAACGCATACTATTTATTTGTTTCATGTTGAAGGTTTTTAATCAGTGATATTTCTATTGAAAACGGAAATATAATATAAAAATACGACTAAAAAAGTTATGGATTGAGTATAAGCGTAAAAATATATATAGTAGTCAACCTGTGCCCCTTCTTTGCAAGTTCAAAGGGATCTAAGGCAAAAATAATTACCAAAAATGTGATAATATTCAAAACATTTCCAAGACAATGTTTAGCCTTTCATGTAAACCCTCACTCCAGGCCTTGGAGGGGTTCTAGTATTGTATATCGAAACTGTCTGAAAACCAAAACCGTCACCCTGTGACAAGGCTAGTGTGGTGCCTGCTCTCCGCTCCTACTCACTACTTGTTGGTGACTTAATATAGATTAAATACAGAATAATATTTAGTCTTCTCTCCAGAAGACTAAAGCAATTTGATTGAAAACCAATAATTTTAACAATTTCATCCAATCCCCAACAAGAATTGGCAAAACAAAAATACATATTTGAGATCAAATTCTTGTTAAAAATACAAATCGGCATATCAGGCCATGCACCCTAGAATTTGATCACATCATATGCTGGTGCAGGGGATTGGAATGAACGTCCGCTTGAATGAACGCCGACGGGACTGAAATTAGCTTGAATGAACGTAGACTGGTATGAAAGTCGAAAATCCTGGAATGAATGTAGAATGTGCTGGATTGAACGTTGACTACATTAGTATATAGAATCAACGCAAGAGCAACTCCCCAAAATAATTGTGTAGATTAATGTTTATGATGATGGTGTCTAAATTTCTGATGGCTAGATGGAATCAAGCAGGAATTTAGTGCAAAAACTGAAATGGTAATTAAATACTGAAAGAGCAACAGTGACCCTTTGTATATTTCATCAGCATAACAATGGTCAAGCATTAAAGAAATCAGGTGCAACTAATGAATCGTAGTAGTTTACACCTTGGTTCACTGTTATCTGGGAACATTCCTTTTTTATAACTTGGTAATTGTGACAGTGCACATCGTTTTCCCTGCACGCTGTCCACCAGTCGTCATTTATCGAAATAGCTCGTATCACCAATGTGGTACAGTTATCACATCCATTTTGTCTGTGAAAAGAACATAAAGATGTGTCTTTATGGTATCCGGACATTTTCCCAATGTCATTTTCCCACCTCCCTTTATCCCACCAAGCCATTTTCCCACCAAGCCATATTCCCACCGAGCCATTTTCCCACCACGACATTTTCCCACATATCCGTTTTCCCACTAGGACGATTTCTCACTGATCCATTTTCTCAACGGGATGTTTTCCCACCAACCTGTTTTCCCACTATGATGTTTTCTCACCACGCTGTTTTCCAACCTGGAAGTTTTCTCACTAATCCATTTTTCCACCTGGACGTTTTCCCACCAATCCATTTTCCACCCGGATGTTTTCCCACTTGCCATTTTCCCACTATGGTTTTTTTTTCAAATGAACGCTGGTAGCTTATTTTTAATTTTTGGTTTCTTTTCCTTCTACTCTTTTTCAGGCATTAAAAATGTTAATTGAAAGTAGTTTTAGAGTCTCATTATGAAAGTTTTGTCGTTCCTTTTTTGTTCTAGAATCCTAAAGTCTATGGCCGCTGGTGTTAAAAATGCTGATCGAGGTTATGAAAATGACTTGAACAGTTTTCTAATGATTTTCACAATTTTGCTCTTGTACGATTCCTTGTAATAATGCATAGTTGTGTTCACCTAAGGAACTGTTGTGAGATTTATAGGGGCTTGTGTTTGTAAATAGAAGATGCACACAAAATCTTGGAATGAACATCGGCTGGAACAAACATCGACGGGATCAAACTAACTGGAATGAACGTAGTCTGGTTTGAAAATAAAAAATCCTGGTATGAATGTAGAAAGTGCTGGATTGAACGCCGACTACATTAGTTGGTATAAAGAGTCAACAGGAGAGCAACTCTCAAAAATAATTGTGTTATAAAAGACCAGCATCCATCTTATGAACAATAACTATAACAATGCTTGTCGCAATCAAGGGTTTGGTTTAAATTTATAATTTGTAATTAGGCTAAGGCAATTCAATATTGCCATGCCAAACCACATGCGCTGCACATTTGGTACTATTTATATTCATTTATTATGTTTGGTACCGGTAACGGTAGCCGGTCTTGACAAGGTAAGTTCGTTGGGGGAGGATGAGAGGTTTCCCTCCTCCCTGCTGTAGCTCTTTTCTACTTTCGTGGTAGCGTCTTAGAATGAGTAGGGGTGTAGACTCTGTTGTGTACATTTTAAGACAAAGGATTTTGTAACACCCGATTAGAAACCTTTGGCAGTCGGCTAAAAATTCTAGCAGTTGATATGACGTCATCGATTGAATTGCAACATGATGTTGGTATATGTTCATACATTGTACATAGGTGATGGATAAAAGCGCATCTTTATGTTTCACAGACATAAAAAATGTGATTACTGTACCACATTGGTGATACGAGTTAGCTATTTCGTTAAATGGCGACTGGTGGACAGCGTGCAGGGAAAACAATGTGCACTGTCACAATTACCATTACAAAAAATGAATGTTCACAGATAACAGTGAAGATGTAAGTGACTTCAATTTAATAGTTGCACCTGATTTTGTTAATGCTTGACCATTGTTTTGCTGATGAAATGTACAAAGGATCACTGTTTCTCTTTCAGTATCAGTATTTCATTACCATTTCAGTTTTTGCACTTAATTCCTGCTTGATTCCATCTAGCCATGAGACATTTAGTAACCATCATCATAAACAGATGTGAGTGCCTTTGCGAATGATCATCATTAATTTACACAATTATTTAGGGGAGTTGCTCTTGCGTTGATTCTATATACTAATGTAGTTGACGTTCAATCCAGCACTTTCTATGTTCATTCCAGGAATTTTTACTTTCATACCGGTCTAAGTTCATTCCAGCTAATCTCGATCACGTCGCCGTTCAATCCAGCTGACGTTCATTCCAATCTCCTGCACACACCAGCATATGATATGATCAAATTCTAGGGTGCATGACCTGATATGCTGATTTGTATTTTTAATAAGAATTTGATCTCAAATCAGTATTTTTGTTTCGATGATTCTTGTTGGGGATTGGATGAAATTGTCAAAATTATTGGTCTTCGTTTCGTTGGGTTTCGTTTTGTTATTTTTTAATAGCTGGAGGCAAAAATCAGTGCTATAATGAGAAGATTTTGCAAATGGAATTTTGTCAGTTACCTAATTTTTAAGCTTTGTATTTGTCAAGTTTGTCAACCTAAAAGAAATAAAACAGAAAATACCTCAAGTTGAGCAACACTAGCCTTGTCAAGCAGTGACAGGTTTCGGTTCTCAGACGGTTTTGATATACAACACTAGAATCCCTCCAAGGACTGGAGTGAGGGTTTACATGGAAGGCTAAACATTGAAATGTTTTGAATATTATTACGTTTTTGGTATTTATACTTGCCTTAGATCCCTTTGAACTTGGAAAGAAGGGACACATGTTGACTGTTTAATAAACATTTTTACGTTTTTACTCAATCCATAACTTTGTTAGTCGTATTTTTATATTATATCTCCGTTTTCAATAGAAATTTCACTGATTTAAAACCTTCAACATGGAACAAATAATTAATACGCGTTACAGCATGTTCTAATGCCATAATCTTAACAATATTTTAATTGATCAGATAATGAACACAAAGCATAAAACCAGATTGCACCACAACAAGCTGTGTATAGATTTTCTTACAAAGCTCAGTCTTTGGTTTTACAAATATAACTAACCATGCCAAGTATCATCTATGCCTTGTCTGCTTTTAATGGCTACCCTTATTTGACAGCACAGATTCTTCAATGCAATCATATATGTTCACGCTTATTGGTGATCACCAATCGCATTCAGAATTGCAGGTAGTTGTCCCTTCTTTTTACATGTGGAAACAATTCTAATGTTTCAAACTGTTAATATGGTAAAAGTAGGAAGGGTCCCTGGTCAAAACAAATAATTGTTTTAACTTGAATAAGATTCATTGTCATCTAGGAAGGATCGTGTGTATAAATTTACATAGAGTGAGAATTTTCTTTACATTGTTTGGTGGTTGATTGATATAAGCTTGAAAACTAGTAAAACAATCTTTACCGAAAGCCATGTGGATAACATATGATAAAAGCTTAATTTTGAAGAGTGATATGGTCAATAACCGTTGATATGATTCAGCCCGGTCGATGATTAAATGGCCTAAAACTTTTGAGAATTGGCAAAGGCACAATTAATTTGTTTTGTCGAAAAAGTAATTTATAACAAGGAGGCTATTTTGATCAAATCAACCACTCGGACTAACTTGTGCAATCAAAAACACAAATCAAAATTAACCCGCTACTAATAAAATCACATCTTCATTTTCAAAGCTACTTTCTCCAATGTTGGCTGGATGTGAACATTGTTCACTTATTTGTGAAATGTGAACGGCTTAGCCTGAAAAAAGGCTACAAAGGGAAAACTGTGCAGTGAAAAAATTTTGTGGTGGGAAAACAGCACTGTGGTAAATTGTCCTGTTGGGAAAATTGTTTGGTGGGAAATTGTCCTGTTGGGAAAATTGTTTGGTGGGAAAACGGCTTGGTGGGAAACTGGCTTGTTGGGAAAACGTCCAGGTGGGAAACTAGATTGTAGAAAACGTCCAGGTGGGAAAATGGCACTGTGGGAAATCAAACAGGTGGGATAATGGCTCGGTGGGAAAATGTCCAGGTGGGAAAACGGCAGAGTGGGATTACGGGAGGTGGGAAAATGGCTTGGTGGGAAAATGACATTGGGAAAATGGGGCGGATTCGTCAAGTCCCATCATGTCAGCGATATTTAATCGAGTTTTTAAAAACATTTGACTTAAAATGTACACAATGGACTCTACACCCTACTCACTTTAGGACGCCACCGCAAATGTAGAATAGAGCTACAGCGGATGAGGTGGGAAACTTCCCCCCTCACTTACCGAACTTAGCTTGTCAAGACCGGCTACCGTTACCAGTACCAAACATAATAAATAAATATAAATAGTACCTAATGCGCAGCACATGTGGTTTGGCATGGCAATATTGAATTACCTTAGCATAATCATAAATCATTAATTTAATCCAAAACTATGATTGTGACAGTCATTGTTATAGTCATTGTTCATATGATGTATGCTGGTTTTTTAACACAATTATTTTGGGGAGTTGCTCTCCTGTTGTCTCTTTATACCAACTAATGCAGTCGGCGTTCAATCCAGCACTTTCTCAGTTCATTCCGGGATTTTCGACTTTCATACCAGACTACGTTCATTCCAGTTAGTTCAATCCCTTCAACGTTTGTTCCAGCCGATGTTCATTCCAAGATTCTGTGTGTATCTTCTGTTTACAAACAAGCGCCCCCATGACAAATCATGAGAAAACTGTTCAAGTCATTTCATAACCTCTAACAGCATTTTTAACACCAAATGTCATCGACTTTGAAATTCTAGAGCAAAAAAGGAACAACAAAACTTTTATGACGAGACTTTAACACCACTTTCAATTAACATTTTCAATGCCTGAAAAAGAGCGGAAGGAAAAGAAACAAAAAATAGAAAGAAGCTACCAGCGCTCATTTGAAAAAAGCAATAGTGGGAAAATGGCAAGTGGAAAAACGTCCGAGTGGGAAAATGGATTGGTGAGAAAACATCTAAGTGGGAAAACATCTTGGTGAGAAAATATCATGGTGGGAAAACAGATTGGTGGGAAAACATCCCGGTTAGAAAATGGGTCAGTGAGAAATCGTCCTGGTGGGAACACGGATATGTGGGAAAATGTTCTGGTGGGAAAATGGCGCGGTGGGAAAATGGCGCGGTGAAATAAAGGGAGGTGGGAAAATGGCTTGGTGGGAAAATGTCCGGATACCAATGTGATCACCGGCGTAACAATTATTATAACCACATAGAGCCTATATGAACAAGCTTGATGGAGTAAACTAAGTTTGTATGAAGATATATTAGATGATTATATATAGATGATATATGTATTTATATATTCAGAGTATATGTTTGATATGCAGATTCCTGTAGGAAATCGCTATCTAAAGCACCGAGTTGGAGGTGCTTTTGATTGGTCTAAAATTATCAATTTTGATTGGTTGATCTATGGGATTTCCCACTGTACATCATTAGGGGAAATACTATACTCGCTGCTCACAGGTTGACTGATCCAGTGATGGCTAGTGATTGCAGATTTATTAGTATATACACACAAAATGTCCAACTTGCCAGAGCATGAAGATAAATGTGCATGGTGCATAGTGCATCAAGACTCAATTACCTCAAGCTTTTTATTTTAAACAATCCTACAGAGTTATGAGTTTTTTTTTCTATTTTTGATCATGATTACTTCTCAGTATTTATAATGAATTTCAGGACATGTTTTGTTGTCTGTGATATGTAATAATCAATCAAGCATCAAACAACTAGAATACTTACAATAATACAAAGCTATGATGAGCGAAGTGTAGGCAGCTACAGCATGGTGTTTGATGCAATGCAGTAGGTATTCTATGGTTATAGCTGTGATTGAGGGTGGTAGGTTTCCAAAGTCTCCATGAAGTATCAAAAAATCATTTGATAGCAACACATAGACTTAATAATAAACCTAGACAGGACACTGTATGGTGCATTAGCATTGAGGCACTTAATTATGGTGACGCGACGTCACTGGAGGGTGTAGAAACAGTGATTTTTACCCATAGCTATCATTGATTTACCTGTCCCAGCTCTGGTTAAATGTTGATAACCCAATTTGCTTCAATAGGAATTTAAGTTTGAAAATTGCAATAAATTCAGCAGCTTCTGCCGATCATTTTGATAGTCTATTTAGCTACGTAGCTTATATATTATCAATAAAGCAAGCTATTGAAAACGGTGTATAGACTTAAAGCTATAATTTTTTTGCAGTTTCAGTCCTGAATAAATGCTCATATCTCAAACAATTTTTATTGAATTTTGAGTTTGAAAATTGCAATAGACTCAACAGCTTCTGGTGAACATTTTGATAGTCTGTTTAGCTTTGTAGCGCAAGTATTGTCAAAAAAGCAAGCTATTGAAAACGGTGCATAGACTCAAAACTATAACTTTTTTTGCAGTTTCAACCTTGATTTGAAGTTTATTGCCTCATCAATTTTAATGGGATTTCAAGTTTGAAAATTGCAACTCAGCAGCTTATGGGGCTCATTTTGAAGGTCTGTTCAGCGTTGTAGCTCAGGTATAACCGGGGAGTTTAGGCCTTTCCTCCTTGTTATAACCGAACAAGCAAGGACAATACCTAGCAGGCAAAGGAAAGTATAGTCATTGTATCACAGTTACATACTGGTGGTTCAGAAAATCCGCTCTGGCCTGGCTTATCCATTGCATCCATATAGTGCTTAGCTTGATGAGTGTTACAACTGCTGTGTACTCAGAAATCTAGAAATCTGTTGCTATATTGCTGACTCCAGCAGACCCAATAAACATAATAGTATTTCAAAAGTTCATAAGTGTATTCGGAGTTGTTTGCACTTTAATGACAAGGTTATCTCTCTTGTCACGTAGCTATTTTTCATCAATCACTTTGCTTTTGTGAACGAGAGTGGCAAGTCATGCTATTATTCTTATTGTGAAGATGGAGATTTTATAATTATACTCCAATCTTTTACCAGATCTACATTACACTAGTCTGGTCTTCACGCCTGATAGTTTCTGTAATAGCATCACACGACGGATTCGTTATACCCGTCTGTCCAGCTCGACTATATTCTAAAGTCCCGGCACCGAGATGTGTAATAGACACATTTAAGTTACGATGCCGGTATCAGACAAATTTAATACTTGTGTACTTTAATCTCGGTTCAAGTCGGATCGGAAAATTAATTAGCACGATTTCAACAATAAGAATATTAACAACATAAGAAAAGCATTCTATTGTTCAGTTGCTGATAATTGTGAAAGAGAGTGGCAAGTCATGCTATTATTCTTATTGTGAAGATGGAGATTTTATAATTATACTCCAATCTTTTACCATATCCACACTACACTAGTCTGGTCTTCACACCTGATCGTTTCTGTAATAGCATCACACGACGGATTCGTTATACCCGTCTGCCCAGCTCGACTATATTCTAAAGTCCCGGCACCGAGATGTGTAATAGACACATTTAAGTTACGATGCTGGTATCAGACAAATTTAATACTTGTATACTTTAATCTCGGTTCAAGTCGGATCGGAAAATTAATTAGCACGATTTCAACAATAAGAATATTAACAACAAAAGAAAAGCATTCTATTGTTCGGTTGCTGATAATCATTCCTGACCTGGTCCGAGTACAATAAGATAGTGTTTCGTGGTCAAAATTGATGTATTGTGATTTCCTAAATTACCGGATTTAGCTGTTGCTTGTTTTATCAGGCTGCTAATATAAGGTAAGAACGAGGAGAATGCTGCCGGGCAGGAGGTCTCCCTTTACTTTTGATCCACCGAAGTGACCATTATATTAGTTACACAGAATATCGTCTACTATGAACTTCAATTTCATTTGAAGCTGTGAGGTCCGACCTTAACTTGTTTACTTCCAACTATCTCGTTTGGTCACATTTCAATAATGGTGGTGGATATTTTGTCTAAGGTCATTTCTTATTGTGTATGCCTGGCTCAAAATGCGCAAAAAAGCATTAAAAAAGCAAAGATGAAATTAGTCATTTCTTTGGTAATTGTGTATTCACCAAGTAAATTCAATTGCTTGCTTCCTCAGTTATTCCAAGGAAGAAAGTCCTGAACTTCATGGTTATACTTGAGCTACAAGGCAGAACAGACCATCAAAATGATCTCCACAAGCTACTGAATCTATTACAATTTTCAAACTCAAAATTCCAACAAAATTGTTAGAGAAATAAGCATTTAATCAGGACTGAAACTGCAAAAAAAATTATGGCTTTGAGTCTATGCACTGTTTTCAATAGCTTGGTTTTTTGATATTTGAGCTATGAAGCTAAACAGACTATCAAAATGGTCACCAGAAGCTGCTGAGTCTATTGCAATTTTCAAACTCAAAATTCAATCAAAATTGTTTGAGATATAAGCATTTATTAAGGACTGAAACTGCAAAAAAAATCATAGCTTTAAGTCTATGCACCGTTTTCAATAGCTTGCTTTATTGATAATATTTGAGCTATGAAGCTAAACAGACTATCAAAATGATCACCAGAAGCTGCTGAATCTATTGCAATCTTCAAACTTGAATTCCGATTGAAGCCAATTGAGTTATAAACATTTAACCAGAGCTGGGACAGGTAAATCAATGATAGCTATGGGTAAAAATCACTGTTTCTACACCCTCCAGTGACGTCGCGTCACCATAATTAAGTGCCTCCCTGAGTAAACTCAGCTGCCCAGGCAAAAACAACTTGCATTGTCATAATTTCAACATTCATGAAAGTTTCCAAGTACAAAAGTGAAACTGCAAGGTCAGGGTCACAGGAAGACCTTCAATGGGTTGCGCCCCCTCCAACTTGGTGATTTCCATTCCTGTAGGCAGTTTCAATAATGATGCGGCTAAATATCTGTAAAATTTTGTATATCTACTATAAGGGTGCCACTGCCATATAGCTAGAATTTAACAGGCCAACATCCATTTCTGAATAAGCTGTAGTATAGTCATCTTTTAGACTAAGTTTTGAGGAGCTGATGCTGAGAAAAGTTGGCGTAGTCACAGTAACCAATACCAGGTGAATATCAGATTCACAAACTCAAAGACACTGAAGCGGTTGGTCACAAGTTTCACTAGGCTGTAAGTTGTATTTGTTCACAATAATATGGAGAATAAAAAAGATTTGATGAAAAAAAAGAGTAGCTTGGCTGCGATTTAATTTGTGCATGCACTTTTTTCAATGTAACATACTAAAAAGATTTAGAAAAATATATGAAGGTGTTTACACTATGTTAATTTGTTTCGCATATAATATGGTAGAGAGTGTGACCAAAATCATTGCATAGCAGATACTAGCGTATCAGATTCTCACGCAATAGGCTCAAAGTATTTGGAAATAAAAAACGATTTGTTGCGTATTAAGTTTGTAGCAAAAAAACTCCCATATGCTCATTGTCGGATATTTCTTTCTGATATATCACAGACATATTTTGATTCTGTTGTAGATTTTCGCAATAAATTAAGATGTCTTGTTGTTCAATGGCAGTCACTGATGATGAAACTAAATGACCAGCCAGACAGTAGTGTGCGGGGTGTTAGAGTTGCGATACATTCATTACAATAATATAGGGAAGATCTTCATATTTGACAGCAACTTTGCTGTCTACTTGATGGAGTAAAAAACTCTCTGCCAGGTTTATTTATCATATAGTCCCACAGACCTCTGGGTTTAATCCTCCTGGTACAGTTAACAATCCTAAAAAACAATGAATAAATAACATATACAAATAATTCTGATGGAATTGTCCACCCCTTCTGATTGTAAGGATAACATTGATTATTAATATTTAAAATTAGTCTAGACTGAATGAATATTGGTTATGGTCTTACCAGCAATACATGCCGTCATGAAGCATGCAACATTTCCAGCAATCATGGCTCTCAGCACTGTTGAAGCGATATCCTTTTTCCTCTCTGGTGCCATGGCTCCAAGTCCGCCCAACATGATACCAATACTGCCGAGGTTTGCGAACCCACAGAGGGCGTATACAGAAATTGTCTCACCTCGTTCCTGCAGTCCAGATAATGTTTTTGAGTTATGAGTTACATGCATGCAAACGGATACATACACAGTAATATAAGAAATAAATGTGCTCAACGGGGAGTGAATTGTCATGATTTGATTGCTTTGCTTACGATTACAGAATTCTTCAAAGACTAACTATTTCTTTTCTCTGATAGGTATGTAGATTACATGGAGTACTTACAGATATTATCTGAAGACAGTTATCATCCCCAGTCCATGTAGAGTTAGACAGGGTATAACAATTGTTTATTGTGTTGTGAATAGCTGTTTGGTTAGCTCCGACTTCCCAAGCTTCTACCAGTTTCCTGTTGCTGATGAACTTTGCCAGCTCTTCATAAGCGATGAACTCGTTGGTGAAAGTTTTTATTCCGATTAGAGTTGCGACATTCTTGCAGTCAATGAATGGAGTTCCCATGACCCAGGCGAATGGGAATAACACATAGGAGCAGATAAACTGCAAGAGAAGCAATAGATATCAATGTACACAACGAGCAGCCTAAACGCAGTGTAATTCTGCTGCAATGACATGACATGATGCAATGTAACGCTGTGATCAGTATTTTGGGAAGACAAGTATTTGATAAACAAGACTGGAGAATTTAGAAGCCATACAAACTTTGAAACAATCTACATGCATCATACATGTACGCTGCAAAGTGCAAACATATGCTTACGATGATCAAGGAGTTCCTTATTATATATTTTTGAAGACATGTTATAGAGTGGTGTTAGGCTAACAGTATATGTTTATCGATAATATGTTCATATGTTTATATATCAGATATTTATGTGTTTGTTGTTGGCATGTAACTGAAATTTAGTTGAACCAAGGAGTTAGAGTCTCTTACTCCTTAGTTGAACTCACCTGAAATGTGAAGTCAGGGTAGAAAGGTGGCTTCAATCCCACCTGAGCTCCAAACCATTTCAGTGTTTGGTTCAGAAATTCAAGCAGAGCCAGAAAAGCGATCAGGTTTGCTGCGATGTTCGCGACAAGTTTTATAGATGTAGATGCTCCAGCTGACGCTGCCTCTATTAAATTCCTCTCTTTTGACGCTCCTTAAATATAAAAATTCAACAAATTTATTGCAATGTCTGCACAGAAGTTCTTTAAATGTTTTACGTGTTTTAAATCTCATTTATTCAGTCAAACGCTTGGGGAAGTTATAAGTTGCTTCCCATGGATCTGTTCAAACTTACCCATTGTGGCCACATCCTTGGCCGTAGTCCTTGACTTCTTGGTCTCTGGGTAAAAAAGTTTTGACATGGCGAGGGCAGCAGGTGCTGACATCACAGAGGCAGACAGCAGGTGATTGGCTGGTACCTGTAACCAACAAAATATTGACAGTTCATATAGAGATTAAGGTTTTACAATTCAGACCATCAATATTATTCAATTTATCTACCTAGCTAACTATTTCTATTCGCCAGTTGAAACAGGTAAGTGAGGAATCAAAAGTAATGTGACGATGATGACATGAAACTCATTACAACAAAAGATAGGCTACTGTGCTCTATGGAGGCTTCCCTTTTGATATCTGGAGTTCTGTCCCAAACTCCACTAATTCATTAGTGTAGTTATAATCCGGAGATGTTATGACTCCGCCAGAAGAGATCAAAAATATTTTTCCTCTCAATGGAAGTGGCCTTGTTTAGTACCTCTAGTATCAGTTAATTGACACAGTTGTGTGACTGTAACGGTTTTGACCACATCTAGGGCAAAGGCTCAGGCTGGAACATCTCCAAATATAGGCAAATTAAATGAGCTGTTTAATATTGCTGATACAGTTAACTACACCAAATGAGTACTTACACCAAATAATATATAAGTAGCCAGTACACTGCCAGCAATGGTGGCAAAACCTCCGGTCATGACGGCGTGGATCTCAGATTTTGTCATATCGTGCAGCAATGGTTTGATCATCAAAGGTGCTTCGGTCTGAAATGTAAACCTAAATATATATTGCTGCCCAATGTATTAGAAAACTTATTTAATAACATCCCCTACTGACCCTACGTTTTCAAGTGGTTTAATATTTCGCGGTTAGCGATGACAGAAACCGCGAATAATTAAAATTAGCTAAATACACAGCCTATATGTCAAGAGGCTGCTTTGTAATCACGTTGGTATGGGATGTTGCAGGTTCAAATCCAATGGAGCTCTGTTTTTTTAAAGTAGAATACTGCTACTACTATAGAGGAGTTATCCTCTCAATTTCGCGGGTCTGAGATCCGTGAATAATTAAGACTAGTGAAAAAGATTGGAGTTGTGCCCTCCGCGAATTATGAGCCCGCGAAATATTAAGGTCAGTAGGGTATAGTACTTTAAAGTGTCTAGGAAAGCAAAAAACAACCACTATTCATATCAAAGCTTTGCCTTGAAATGAACAAAAAAAGAAATTTTTTTCACACAAGGACATTATTGAATGATGTAACCAAATTTAAAATGCGGAAATCCAGGGTCTAGAAGGGTCTACAGTATGTTATCTCCCCTGTCACGGATTCACATTAAAATGATGATCCACTTACAGTATAACATTAGGCCTAGCCCGGGCTTGCCTAGGGCAGTTACAAGGCTGCTCTTCTTACACTACAAGCTATCAACAAACAGTATTGGACAATGGTAGCGTAGTCAAAGATATTTTAGTGATAACCCGTGACAGGGGAGATAACATACTGTAGACCCTTCTAAACCCTGGATTTTTGCACTTTAAATTTGGTAACATCATTCAATAATGTCCTTGTGCGAAAAAATTTTCTTTTTTTGTTCATTTCAAGGCAAAGCTTTGATATGAATAGTGGTTGTTTCTTGCTGAAAAAATGTATTGAAGTTACTCACCTGACCGACAAAGATGTTTCCAGCAGCATTTAATGATTCTCCGGCTGTTGTTCCCATGGAGACCTGCATCAACCATGCAACCTACAGGTAATGGTCAAAAAGTAAGATCAAGTGAACAACAAACATCTTACAACTATGTAACAACTGTCAACAAACTGGTGAATTTGATAGAAGCATATCAATACATCTGTTGCTATTACATAAAAAGTCTAGAGCTGATTCATTCACAAAGGACAACTCTTTATTATCTTGCACTGACCAAGGAGTTATGTCCCAAACTCCTTGCACTGACAGTATTTGAATTTCATATGTTAATAGAGAAGTGGCAGAAGTTGTCTCCTTTCTAAAACAGATGGGATAACTGCGGTTAGCAGTATTGTCATCAAACTCATTCAGTACTAAGAATAATTATTGTTCGATTTTATGACACATACCTTGTGGATGACAACCTGCATCACTCCCAGATAGTAGAGCATAGCAATGGCAGTACTGAAGAATATGACTACAGGTAACACCTAGAAAATGAAAGGCTTGTTTATCAACTATACCTAAGACTTGAAATGTTACTCACAAGAAAACAGAATGGCAAACAAATTTACATATCTTGCTTGTGAAAGAAGTGCTTAAACTATATGGGCAGTTCTATTGGAAACTAATAGAGAGATGATCTCTGCACAATGGTTAGGATCGCGTGTTAAACCAGTTATGGATAAGAGAATGTGATTTTCATCATTAGCAGTGATTTATTCTTTACCTTGAATGCAAAAAAGTGATCAGTGTATTTTGCACCGAACACAAACTCAGCTCCTGCATCAGTGTGAGATAGAAACTCCTGAATTCTGTCACCGAGCCATTTGAATGTGAGGTAACCAAAGCATGTTCTTAGAATGAGATACGCGAATACAAACTGCAACAATAGGCCAGCGATAACAGGTCTCCATGCCACCTGAAAAATAGACCCATATAATAGTCAATAGTCAGAAATGGCTACGAAATGATACAATAATGTCCATACATGGCAGACTGTAAACATCTGTTAAACATATCAGAAAACTTAACTTGGCAGCAACAGTATTATGCAATCGATAGCAAATTTTTTTGATCATGGGCCAAAAATTCAAAAAAAGTAGGACAAACTATGCAGATAACTTCCAAACAAAACAACAAAAACAGTTGTATTAAGGGGTTTGGTTTAGGTGCAAAAAATGATATCACACTCATAAAAAATGACTTCAACAGGCAGATCAGATTGCAATGTGATAATGAGGATTTTGTTTAGATCCAGTTTAGGTAAAACACCTTTTTAATTTGATACAACAATAATTGAGAGAAGACTAATATATCACAATAGCAATCCACAGCCAGCCCTTAAAAGCGTTTGGGATGGCGATCGCCATCCCAAACGCTTTTAAGGGCTGGCTGTGTAGCAATCAGGGTCTATATTGCATCCTCTTATTTGCTAAATGTGTGATGGGGAATACACTGCAAAATGATACTATTACTTTTTACTTTTTGACCATACACCTGTTTTTTTATGTACATCAAACTAACAAAATTATTTGCGGTCAATCAAGAGATTGTGAGTGAGCACAAGAAAAGGCTATTGATATCTTCATTTTTTTATCACAATAGTCTGAAGACATACAAAGTGTTAGATTAAGCTCACCTTTGATGGATGTTTTGAAAAGACATAGAATAATCCAATATAGACAGCCATGCCTATGAGTGATGTAAGATTTCCAGGCGCTTTCATGCCTACATCTAAAGCCAGCACGAGTACAAGCGCTACCAAAATAATACCAGCAAACACCCTGCAAAGAAAAAAAAATTATCAAGAAATATATAAAAAAATATCACAGAGTAAGTATATACATAGGGACAGTTCATTGGTAGTTATAGTGCTTGTGGGTTTTTGCTAGGAAGATCGTCAATCTGGCTACCAGCCAATTATATAAATGGCCATAAATTACAATGGCGATATATATCCCTCTTTTTTTTTTTCAGTAACAACTTGTCCAACATTCATAAGTTCTTTCAATGACTTGTCAGTGGTAGTCTGAATATATATCATATCGCCAATTTATTTACATTGGATGTTTCTTAATTGAATAAAAGTACATTGCAAACATATAGGCAGCAATGGTCAAAATGATGCAGTATTACGGAATGCAAAGGCGTGATGAAAATCTATCACCAAAAATTCTTCTTATGCATTCTCTTACATTTATCAAAAGGTCGGCAAGGTTAAGGTCAGTATCGTACCATACTGCCCTGGTATTGGCTCTCTCCCAAACCGATCAGAGCCAACACATTGGCTGATTAAAAGGTTGATTAAAGGGCAACCAAGGTTTCAAACAACTTCTCATTGATGGCCATTGATTAATAGCAGATTGCACCTTCTGCTTGGGGAAAAAGACAAAATATAATTCGGATGATTATTCAGCCAGAATTATTGTGAAACATTTCTTCCATCAGGCACTCAAACTCAGCTAAAAGAGAATACCACATAGCAGTTTCCTGTTCCTGTTATTATTTAGCCTGTGCTCTATAATTATTACAGCAAAGTCTTGGAACCTCCCCTAAACTGAAGTGTTACCCAGCTTAGAGTCAGCAACTACTTTGAGCTTTGCATCGTGTAATGCACAAAGCTGATGCTGCCCAGCACATTATTTCCTACCCATTAATGCATTGCTGCGAAACCTTGGTTGCCCTTTAAGGTTGATTAAAATCCGATGTCATATCACACACCACATCCCGAAGCATGGGCGGCGAATATTATTGCCTTATTGGCGAGGCCGCATATCTGCGCCAATTTGCTCTCTGTTTGCAGGCAGGTCGGAGCACACCTGGGGGACCAACCAATCCCCAGTAGAAGATGGGCTGCAGTGGGATTCAAACCCACGACCTTCAACACTTGCGTGTTGAAGTCCGGTGTTGAAGTCCGGTGTTGAAGTCCGGCGCTCTAACCAACTGAGCCACCTCCTACTCCCTGTGTTATTGTTTAGCATTGAGAAGGAAATGTTTATGCTCCGAACTTATCTTCTATTGAATTTATCACCAAACGCCACAAGCAATACCTCCTTGAATAGATCCAGACATAAACATAAGCTTGTGGAGACAGATCAAATATCTGTAAAACACCTGATAAACAGGACTGCATGGCCAAAAGTGATTGTATCATATCGCACTGGATTTTCCCACTTTTGAGCAAAAAAAAGTTAATTCACACGAGTGTATATCATACTTTTTTTCCTTTCCCCAATTTCTCGACACTATTCAGAAAAAAAAGACTGTCCTCAAAAATGTCTGAATTTATGCACGAAAATCTGTTTCAGTTCAGAGATCTCCGTTTTAGACATCATGCTTGTTTCTAGAGTCACTAGATTTTAGATCAATGACACTTTTTAGATGACCATACTGCCCTGGTATTGGCTCTCTCCCAAACCAATCAGAGCCAACACATTGGCTGTGTTATTGTTTAGGATTGAGAAGGAAATGTTTACGCTCCCAACTTATCTTCTATTGAATTTATCACCAAACGCCACAAGCAAAACCTCCTTGATTAGATCCAGACATAAACATAAGCTCGTGGAGACAGATCTAATATCTGTAAAACACCTGATAAACAGGACTGTATGGCCAAAAGTGATTGTATCATATCGCACTGGATTTTTCCACTTTGAGCAAAAAAAAGTTAATTCACACGAGTGTATATCATACTTTTTTTCTTTTCCCCAATTTCTCGACACTGTTCAGAAAAAAAAGACTGTCCTCAAAAATGTCTGAATTTATGCACGGAAATCTGTTTCAGTTCAAAGATCTCCGTTTTAGACATCATGCTTGTTTCTAGAGTAACTAGATTTTAGATCAATGACACTTTTTAGTTGACCATACAGGGGAGTGCTACCATTTTTTGTAAACTGAAGTTTATATCAGATTTTACTTAGACTGGTATGTACAGTGCTCGAGCTTACCATTGTAAAATGTGCCAGTACTTGTTCAGAAAATTACTGATGCCAGTCGTACAAGGTTTTAGGCAACTCTTCCATATTTTTCTGCCATGATATTTCTTTATAGCCCAATAAGTCACACAGAATACTGCTAGTGCATTGATAGCTATGAGACGTATGGCAGGCTCGTTGGTGGGATCCCATCCAAATTTGAAGTGGTAGTACATGGATCCGACAAAGTATGCCACCCATAGAGCAAGCAGGAACAGCCCAACGAATGTCCAGAAGGTGGTTGAGTTGTCCTTGTACCTGTAAACAAAGACGTAAACTGGATTACATCAATGCAGCGAGAATGCTCAATATGAACTTTGAATGAAACTTATCCTTCATTAAAACACTAGTCGTAAATTAAATTTAAAAGGAGGTTATTGGCAAAGATGCAAAATACTTGTTTTTTTGGATTCTGTTTCTGTATTGAAATTCAAGGTCGTGAGAAATAAAGACAGATATACATGATGAGGAGGGTGGACAGCTAAATGACTCGACAGCACTATTATTTGATATACTGTGACGCCATTACAATCTGTTTACTGCTGACAGCAATATTTATTGTGTTGCATGATAGTAAGTGATAATAAGTTCAAGTTCCTGATCAGCCTAATGAATATTGTTCCCCTTAGAAAGGAATCACGTGTATGATAGATCAAAATCGAGCTAGTTTGCCTGTATTCGAGTCTGCACCACTACCGCTGATAATTGGGGGGAAGTAAGCAAACCGGATCACACTTGGTCTACATTTCCATTTACACACTGATGAAACTCATGACGATGCAAAAAATAGCACTTTTTTATAGGTTCGTAGCTACGATAACCTCATCTTCGCCCTAACTGGAGGTAACTACTCTAAATCAAGATTGATCCAATTTGCATGTGATAACATCAAAGTATTTTAAGAGGGAGGCAATTTCAGTGGTTAGATAAATTTAGTGGTTATGTCAATATTTTGTCAGTATAATAGTACTGTATAGGCATGAAGGCACAGATTACACTGTAAAATATTGAATCAGACTAGTAAACAAACATTTAAAGCTGTTAGCTAAGATTGCAATACAGGACACCATAAACTGGTTTGCTCTCATCATAAAATATTACCTAAGACAAAAGTCGTGGATGGATATTTTCATGTTTATGTTTGTTTCTGTATACATATATATATATTTATATATATATATATATATATATCCGGTCATTTCCATTCTA
The DNA here is from genome assembly GCA_914767715.1 of Membranipora membranacea. Classification (NCBI taxonomy): domain Eukaryota; kingdom Metazoa; phylum Bryozoa; class Gymnolaemata; order Cheilostomatida; family Membraniporidae; genus Membranipora; species Membranipora membranacea. The sequence continues at coordinate 11,814,511 of OU612065.1, read as the reverse complement.
CTGAGCTGCCGGTAAACACCTATGTTCCAGCGGCTCGAATCCTAAATATAGTAAAATTGGATCATGCTTGATCTAATGGTCATATAAAAACGGTGTTCCTTTTTATCTGTTAGGTCAGCACGCTTTTTGATCATACCATCCAGATGCAGACGCAGTAGTTTTATTAACAGCAGCAGTGCAGCAGTTTTCTTCTTCATCGGAGAGATCCTCCTCCTCCTCATACTCCTTAACAGCTTTGTGGTGAGCCTCATCTCCATCTTCACCTACGGTTACTGGGAAATTCCTCTTTTCAGCAGACTAAAAATATAATATCATGTAATTGAGACTTACTCAATATCTCATGACTGGGCAATGGAAAAAACCATATTAAAAATGAAAATATGGGCTCTTTACATGCATTGTGCCATGTAGGTGCAGAATTAGTAACTGAATATTTAGTTGCCTTCTATTGATCTGCTCCAATTGGGAAATATAAAAATAATATAATATTTTGAGCGGGAGAGTGTACCGGAGATACCAAATAGAGTGAATTGATTGCAGATTTTTTGAGGGTGGCGGACAGGCCAGGAACATATTATGAGCGAGCTTATTTTCTTCATTTTATTTAGAAATTAATTCACCTTGATTTGGTGGCATGGGATCAAGGATTGTAGTGTTAGTGTGGCTGTAATGTGACAAAGTGACATTATTCCATAAAGAAAGGAGGAGGAAGCCCTCATACCAAAGATACTAAAATATGTCAAAAACTGCCCATACCCATCTTTACAAACACCTATATTACATTATGATGTCACCCTTAGTCCAGCCGTATATTCTTGAATATTGTCACAATGTAAGGATATATCTAGACCAAGTCTGGCCCACTGGTCAGCTGCAACGCGACCAATGGAAGGGAGCAAATGGAATACAGGCAATTGGATTAAACTTGATCTAGGATATATCTAGTCTAGCAAAGATTATAAATACTCATGGATATGAACAGTTCCGAAACGACAGAATACCCGAGACTTCTGGTAAATCTTGCGGCGGGGGTGTTTTAGTTTATATCGACAACAAATGGTCTACAAATAATAAAATTATCTTCAACCACGCCGATCCACACTGCGAAATCTTAACTATCAAGTCAAGACCGCATTGGCTACCGCGAGAGTTCTCCTCGATTATCTCTGTATCATGTTATGCTCCCGTCACTGGTGATTCCAGATTAAAACACAATGCTCAAACTACTGTTCAAACGATATCATCACATGTCAAAGATCTAGAGAAAAAACATCCAGATTCCTGCATCATCGTGATGGGTGATTTCAATCAGCTACCCTTCAAGCTTGCTGGATATAACCAATCAGTGAAAACGCCCACACGTAAAAACAGAACTCTAGATAAATGCTACATTAGGATTAAAGATGCGTTCGAACAATGTTGTCAACTAGCTAAGCTTGGTGAATCTGACCATTATATAACACATCTCATTCCTACCTACACTCCGTTATCCAAATGCAAACCCACTAGAATAACTCGTCGTACCTATTCTGAAGAAAACTGTGAAAATCTGCAAGCTGCTCTTGACATCACTATTTGGGACAATTTAATTTCTGACAATGATGACCTTGATAAACAAACGGATATTATCACTGACTATATTAACTTTTGTACCGATCTGTGTATACCGGAGAAGGGCGTCAGAGTTTGCACAAATCAAAAACCATAGATCAATAAACAAATATCGGAGATGATCGATGAGAAACAACAAGCCCACAAAACTGGTAACCGTAAACTCTACAACAAACTCAAACGCGACATCACTAAATCTATTAAACAAGCCAAACAAGAATACTCTCGGAAAATACAGCATAACCTAGCGAAAGAACCTGCTAAAGCCTGGACTGACATTAAAAAGATTAGTGGATTACCTACTAATAGCCCAAAACCAACTCAACAAAATCCATTCAACTCAGATGACCTAAACACCTTCTTCGCAAGATTTGAGAAGCCTCTCGCTGACCGTCCTGACATCAATAACAACGCCACCATAGCACCACCTTTAGAAATAGAAGAGGCCACTGTCTTAAAGCAGTTGAAATCGTTGAACTCGAGGAAAGGTCCAGGCCCTGATGGCCTCATCCCCAAAGTACTTAAGCTATGTGCCTATCAACTGGCGCCTGTCATAACGAAACTGTTCAATTTATCTATCACGTCTAAGTCAACCCCTACTTCCTGGAAATCGGCCATTATCAAACCCTTACCCAAAGTTAAGAATCCCAATCAACTTAAACAATACAGACCAATAGCACTCACCAGTTGCCTGTGCAAAATGATGGAGAGACTTGTTAAACGTTACATTATTACTCATACAGCTATGGACCACCTTCAGTTTGCTTATCGTGCAAACCGCTCAACTCAAGATGCTCTTTTATGCCTCACTACTACCATCACAGATTTCATTGACAAGAAAGCTTCAAATTATGCCAGGTGTCTGTTCCTTGACTTTTCTTCTGCATTCAACACAATACATGTTCCAGACTTAATCTTGCAACTATCACATCTCGACTCCAATGTCACTGAATGGATATACAGCTTCCTAACGAATCGCACCCAAAGAACAATAGTAGATGGCAATATCTCAAAACCCATCATAACCAACACTGGCACTCCCCAGGGTTGCTGTTTATCTCCACTTTTGTTTTCAATATATACCAATAGGATTACCTCAGACTTGAGCAATATAACTGTCATTAAATACTCAGACGACACCTGTATAATTGGATGCATATCAAATCAATCAGATCTTAGTGCCTATCTTGATGAGATTAGTAGAATTTCAAAGCAATGTTGTGATTTAAACCTATTGTTAAACGCCTCCAAGACTCAAGAAACGATGTTTTCTACTCAGCTTGTTAGGCCCATTACCCCTACACTTATCCTTAACGGCACGGAAGTTGATTTTTGTGACAAAGTAAAATACCTTGGTGTTACTGTTGACGATAAACTCCGCCATCATGATCATGTGCAATCCATAGTGACTACTGCATCTCAACGCATGTATATTGTGAAAAATTTTGTATACTATAGCTCAAAGCCCCTTTCTCATATGTTATTCAAGAGTTTTATTGTATCCCTCATCACTTACTGTCTCCCCAGACTTTTTACAAGCATCCATGCAAGCAACAAGAAGTCCTTACGCAAAATATTTAAAGATGCCGCCAAGTTAGGGATTGAGCACCCCGATATAGATGCTCTGGTGGCCAACCAGATCAAGACACTTGGACTACGGTACATACACGATGAAGAGCACTTTATCAATGACTTTCTAACTAAATGCCCCTCAGGTCGCTACCGCACCGTTAAATATCGGGGAACATGGGTAGAGACAGCTTTTTAAGACATCTCATACATACACTTAATAATATACTATTCTAAAAAACTTTTTATACAACAGAGATCTGATTTTTCCATGTTTTTCTTTCTTGTCAGTATTAACAACGTATTTCGTGACAAATTTTTGTCTATGATAGTAATAAATCCATCCATCCATCCATAGCAGTTCTATCAACAGTTAGATTGATAGATCCCATTTAATTTAGCAACATTCAATTTCTATGGGGCATGACAATGGTGATTGAATAACTTTGAACACTTCACAATGCCAGGCCAGTAAGCGCTCTACAACTGATCATGCTACCTCGCCCTGATTCCCCGTACATGATTTATGAGCACCAAAATAGATGAACTTTTTCGAATGCCCAGAGTGCCAAGAAGCCTTTTGCAATAAGGATGGGAGGAAAGGGATGTTATATCGCTACTGCTATGCCTACTCATGGAGGCTCATGATAATTATATCCCTCGGCCTAACATGTATGCATGGATAGTATCATCAGCCCAGATAAGGCAGGATGATCTTCAGTGATCTTGAGTTTTTCTTATCTGAAACTCCTGCAAATGTTATATGATAATAGTTTGTGTCCTCTTTTCGACACCAATAAAGCACTTGATGGTCTTGTCACTGATTCCAGCTAACTTACAGTGTCAGTACCCGATGAGAAGGCTGCATTTTCCAATCCGCTGTCAGGACTACCATCTCTATGATCTCGCTGTCTCACGCCATTCCCCTCCTCCACTTTACTCAACTCGTACCTCTCACTGGACATTTCCTCAAATTCAGATCAATGTGCGGCACTAGGCTGTCCAGGTAACGCCTGAACAAAGTGATATGGAAAAAGTTTTTATATAATAGAGGTGAGGTTATCGCCACAATTAGAACCAACATTAACAATGTACCAAGCTACATTATTCATTTTTGTTTATACATATATTTCATGAAAAAAAACTTTCTTGGAAGAAAAAAAGACATGAAATAACCTTTTTACAATCTACACCTACAGAGCCTTGAACCCCATTTGTATTGTTGTACAGACCAAGCAAATGCAAACTCGACGAGCTTAATTACCCTTCCACTCAAAGCAGTCATAAAAAGGTCCGAGCATGTGTTGTGTAAAGTAGTATCATATATGTAGAATAACTACAATTGGCAGGTGACTTGGTTGGTTCAATCAAGGAGTTAAAGACTCCCTCATTGGTTGGTTACACCCTTACCATTATTTCTTTTGCACATCACTAACCATGACCTATACTACATTTATAATAATAATACTAATATGCTATCACAGCTGAGCTATCACAGCTGAGCTATCACAGTTATGCTATCACAGTTAGGTGCAGGATTAATTGGGCGGATAAAACTGTAATTCAAATAAGGTCTGGATGTGAGAGAACGCCTCTTCATTGACACAATTTTCAGTGGCATGTTTGCCTTGTTTGAATAAGGAATGAACACTTTGTCATAGAGAGAGAGTAAAACTTATGTGACAGTAAATTGCTAGTCATTCATGACAATGACACTACAATAGACTTATTACAATACAAAAAACTAATCTCTCTGCTTAGATATGGATGACTAGCAGCAAGGAGTTACTCCTTGTGACGAGTAGAGTCTCCAATCTTACCAATGATGCATAACTAGAATCTGAAGCCAGTATAAGCTTGGTTAGGGGTTCGAATGATTTCACAATTTGACAATCATTAACTTCACTGTATCATGAAACCTATTAGCATCCTAACACGCGGGTGCATTCTTAGGTGTGAGCGAATACTGAACGAAGCATAACAGCATAATACAGCATGAAAACATTGTAGATTTACATGATGTAAAAATGAGTCTCTTCACACATGCAAACTAAGTCTACCTACTTGCCTAATCACCAAGTTGTCTCAATTATAGGAGGGCAGCGCTTGCTTGATGGGGAACTCGAATTTAAATTTGCTTGTTAGCATGGAACCATTCTCAAATTTACGGTCACCTTTTATATGTAAAACTTAGGTTTGACAATCTTTTATTCCTGGATAGTGATGTCGCTACTAAATAGATAACTATGCTGATTCCTGTTTCATATTTCGGTAGCAAGGTCTCACTGCTGTGAGATTTTCACACCAGTCGGAATAACTAATCTACTAGGTCATATTAACTACTTCCATAACACTATGGTGATGGGGATGATAGAGGAGTTTTGGAATCATCGGAAATCGTCATTCGGCATTGCAAAAATGTTTCTGTCTCCTCGATTAATAAAAGTAAAATTGCTGAGCGTTGTGTTAATGTGTTAAATAAAACAAAGGGCTCTCAAAGCATTAGCCAGTATTGACAAGCTTTGTTCGGGGGTGGGCGAACAAAGCTTGCCAAGACAGGCATGGGCCCCTGGGACTAACATGTCTTTACTTTGCCAATGTCCACTATCAACATTGGCAAAGTAAAGACATGTAAGTCCCAGGGGCCCATGAAGACAGGCTATCAAAGAATATTCCAAAACTAAAAACTACACCAGCAACAGAGCAGCAGTTGGACACCAATTTCATGCACATGAAAAATAAATTGTTTGCCCAAGATAGGAGTCAAATGGTGGAAGACAGGAAAGTTTACATTAAGCTGAAAAAAAAAACATTCATATATAAAACATAGACTAGGTAGTATTCTTTGCATAGACTGGTATGTCATTTAAAAGACCATGCATTTATATGACTGTAACTGAGAGATATACAGTACCTGAAGTAGCTCTTTATGTTTTGAGATATATCCTAACTTGGCGAATTACTGTGGCTTCTAGAAGCAGTGGTATACAGGGCAACAAGTGCTTGCAAGTGGTTTATAAAGTGCCAGCAGTCACTTCTGCTACAACATTGCCTGAGTTTCTATCCAAAGCCCATTTCAAGAATTTCTCATAACATATGGGACTAGGCATCTATCCCCACAACAAAGACAGTAGGCGTGATCATGCACATCAAGTCATTTTTGTATTGACTACTGAAAAATAATGAAGATATCAAATGACCTTGGCAGATATAGGTAGGTCAGTGTCAAATGTTGATAAAATATTTTTCAAAGAATGAAGGGTTCATTTTAAATTATCATAATACTGGTGTCCTATTTCCTGTATTTGAGTCAAACTTGAGAAATGATGTCATTGGAATAGAACAGAGTATGAGTGATTAATTACAAATGGTCCTAAGCTTCCCTAAGTTCAGTTGACTGGCCTTGAGGATATGGTATGAGTGACAGGGAGGTTCTGTTCAGTCACTCAACAACATCAATTAGTAATAAGCATAACCTGTCTTTGCAAGCTTTGTCCCCCCCCCCCCCATTTGCTAACAAAGCTAGGCAAGCCAGGCTAAGTCCCTCAATTCTGTTCTGTTAACCAACTCCTTTTTTTGTCTATTGTTGATTGAGAACACACAGGTGACAGTAGGTTACAGGCAACAGGTGGTATCAACCACCAAGTCCAGTGACCATAAATAAGATTAGAACTGGATCAAACATGGCTTGAGCCCAGTTTCCCTGTATGTTTATCTGTATTTATAACGGTTTTTACTTCGATAGGAATGCCAAATTAACTTACTTGGGAAGCAAAGTCCTAAGATAATTTGACAGTCCTCCTATCTGGACAATCTCACTCGTACTTAGGTAGCAGCTCCTCTATAGGGATGCAGTGCAGTACTGCTCTGCAATATCTATTCTCTATGGTTCATTACTTGTCATAGCCAGCAACGACAGGCATAATTTAAGACGTAGGGAGAAGAGAGACTCTACATGGTCAGAGCCATGCACTATGGGTAGGTCGCAGTAGATACCGATAGCCACCTTGACACCCACATAGCATATGTAGGAATGGTCAGGAAATACCAGATGCAGTACTTAATACCACACTGCAACACCAAACTACATCAAATGTCCCCTTCTTAATGGTCCCCCAGTGGCAAGCTAGGATTGAACAGGCATAAAACTGACCCTTTTGGTCTTCAATGAAATTAAGATCGTAGTTATCAAAGTTCTTTCTCCTGCTTTTCACCAGAAGCTGTGAAAGAAATGCTGAAGTTGACTTTTTTAGCATTTGCTTATGAGAATAGAGATCCCTAAAGTGAGGTCATATCAGGGTTTTCGACCAAGATTCGTCACGCTTCATATTGGATTTGTTAAAGAGAAATCAACTTTTTCCACTCACAAAGTTGATCATCTCTTTTAACTTTTTGCTATTGGATAATATCTTTGATGACACAAGCTATCATAAAACACAACCAGCTTCATCTAATTGAGATGGAATAACCGTACCAAATTTTGAATGGTTGTATTACACGTGCATTGTATTTATATGACATACAATTACACTATGCCAGTATTGCGTGCGCCAGTGAAGCGACTTAGACAAACCGTAACTTCATCCTTATTGTCCCGTTTTGCTGTTTTTGGGCTTATTTCAAATCATAGTTGCTTGAGAAACACCACATTACTTTAACCTTTATTTTGTGCACCCTATTCAGCATTTGCTTTAGATTTACTCACCCACGGATACTGTTGAGTGAAACCAACTTTGTTCCATATTTATATCTGGGCCAATCCTCCACAACCTCTTTTTTTGCGCGTCGGACAATCCACATGATTGCATCAATGAACTCCTGTGATATTGAATTACAGTGTGTGTCATGAAGTTATGGGTTTGAGTAGATAATCAAACAAATGCAAGATATGTTCAACATGATATGCATGAGTTCCGGAAAGATAGTACAACTGTAGACCATTTGGTCGACTGTTGTACTGTTTTACAAACTGCAACTACTCCAACTTCTCCAACACTGAGGCACTATGGTACCGTGTTACGGAAGCACATGACTTATAGATAAAAGCCACTCGTGTCATCTAAGACATTCCACTTTGATTGCTGCAGTGAATTGGGAGTATGAACATCAATAGAGTTAGTTTTAACTGTGTTTCATGTACCCTGGAGTAAGCATAATAAGAGGTTTTAGATTTGCTTTGTATTTCATTTAGGCTGACTGTAGGTGTTGGAGCCGAAATGTTGGTGACCAGAAGTTAATTCTATCAATAGTCAGCTGCAGCAACATTCAGCAGTATGGTTTGTCTTGATGATGGTGTGACCTGTGTGCCAAACCATTCTCGTACTGGAGAGGTGATATGTCTACCAGGATCAGCACGCTGTGACGGTACAGACGACTGTCTAGGAGGCAAAGACGAAGAGGATTGTCCGGCATGTATGTGTAGTGTAGGGAAAGTGAGAGTTAAAGGCCAGATTATACTATGAGTGCCAACAAAGTATTTGTGTCTTCTCATACATGATGTCGGCCAGTATTTAGTGGGATTAAACTAGATTTAAGGTCATATATCGCTTAATTCTGATTTTTGTATGTTTTGTTCACTGAATTAGATTCTTCTCTTAGAATGGAAATAGTATCATAGCGTTATACGGTTAGGACACTAAACACAGGGACCCATCTGACTGTTATCTGATTGGCTGTCCCTAGTAGCATGAATAATTAGCCTGAGAAATTGTCTTGTTCACAAAATTGCAAACAGTAATTATACCCCTACAGTGTCGATGATTAGGGCATTTCTAGATTGCTACTAGGGACTGGCTATTTTTGCAAGCCCTTTGTTTTGCAAAAGAAAGCTAATGATGCTATTCCAGATATGGAATTCAATGGTTTTGTTCATGTTATGTCTATGGTTTTAACCCTTGATGTAAAGTAGATATTTTAAGCTTGGAGTAATAAATGGTTGGCGTGTCCCTTTGCAATATCATGATTTCAAACCACATAAATGCAGGAGACTCTAAAATCATGGCCATTAACAATCTAAAATGATATTGGGAATGTCAATAAATCTGAGCTGTTTTAACATTTATTTGAGTATATAAATGATGAACTTTTAGCAATTCATCTTTAATCACCTGATGATGATTTTTGTGAGGAAATCAGTCTTATTTATATCACTTTAAAATTCTTCAAAATGCGATTAAAAGTGACATACATTATAATTCACTTCACTTCACAACCATAATCATTCATGTCTTCCATATTTATTACAGTTTTACCTGGAGGTATACAGGCGCTGATAGCCTTAGTTGTCATTGGTGTTATAATATTAATACCAGTAGTATATGTCATAGTCAGAAGGAAATTAGGCAAGCCAGTACTGCCTGCTGTACTACGACCTGTACTTGATCGAATAACTCCCTGCTGTCATAAGGAGAAAGGTCTGTTTCATTGAGCCGTTGTTGTCGTGTTTTGCTGTTAAAGGATTATTATAAATTTAGTCAATACATAATGGTATCTCTATTGCATGCCATTGCCAGTAATTTGATCATAATATATATTTATTTGATCATACTTACAATATACTATACTGCCCATTTGTAAAAAGTTATGTTACTCATATTTTTAGGTTAATACTCCATAAGTAAAATAATGATTAATGTATTTTCCCAGGAGAAGACAGAAGCTCCCATCAGCTAACTAACGTATCAAATCAATCAGATAGGGATGGTTTCACAAATGTCGTAAGTTATACAAAGAATGCAATGACTGCAAATTCTGTGACCTCTTTTGAAATTGCTCAATAATATATAAATACCATCCTCCGCAAATGCCTAAAAATGTGGTCAGGACAGATGTTTTGCAGAGTGCTTAACAGTAGCAATGCCGAAGTAGTAAAATTGCAGCTACTATTTATGGCTCATTTTAAGTTATGAATACATACCATTGTGAGAAGCATAGTAAACTGATAGTGTAATGCGGTTGAGGAAGACACCATCAAAACACACACAATGACAACTGGTAGGTAACTATTATGACAAGTGTAACAGGTGCTCCTTTCCATCTTGACTTTGATGCGCTTGTACTCAGCTTGTTTATTTTAAGATACCTGAGCCTTTAGCAGTAATTTCAGAGACAGTAGATATTCTATAGTGTCTAGTAATTGGATGAGTTGTGGTGGAAGTACTAAGATTTCAATTGATCATATTTCTGTTTGTTTACAATTATATTTCTGTGTTTGTGGTGAAGTGTGTCTACAACCTTCCAGTGAGAAAGTAGAGTAACCAGACTATAATCATATCACTCTAACTTTGTGCCTAGTGGAGTGACAGCTTGATGTGAATGTTATGACTTACTTCTTTCAGGCTTTTGACCCGTCCTCCAGTAGTCCTGGAACTTCAGCTGAAGCATACCAGCAGCAACATTCAGTGACAGGCAGACCTCTTAATAAATTCAAACAGGCTGTTAATGCTAATGACTTAGAGAGAGTGCCTTCAATTAGAGACTGGCAAGCAAATCGCCTGCAATCACCTGGCGGCAAACCCTCTCCCAAACTACCAAATGGTGCAACAAACCAGAATCAAGCAGACAGGAGCCGTGGTTATAGTCAGGATCGTATGCAAACACAGGCCGTCTTGCACAAAGGCCCCGCTACCTACGAACAACCATCAAATAGACCTGAAGCCTCTCAGGGCGCACGGCCCTATGCCATAGCTTCCCCTGATGGTAAGAGCAAGTATGAAGCTAAAACTCATCTCAGAGATTATGAGCCCTCAAGAAAAGCAGTTGGAGCACAACCGCCATGGCAGAGAATTGCTGAACCTGATCTCCCCCCAAATTATGACACTTACATGCACAATTCTAGTGCCGTGCCTCCTACACAATTACGAGAAGCCTTAGAGCGGGTAGCTTCTAGTTCTCCCCATGATACAGGATACTCCAGTCAGGCTGGCCAGGGAAGTCCCCGTTATGGTCAACAGTACAGCCCACAGACTGGAACTGATCAAATAAGCCCTAGGTATGGTGGAGGAGGCCAGTATGGAGGGAGGTACCAAAGAAGTCCTCATAATGTAGGGTATAGGGCTGCGGCGGCTTCAAACTATGATCCCTCTGATGACACTGTTGTGTAGACTCTTTTAACAGGGTAAATGTATCATGCATATGTGTAGAATGTCAGTTGTTATGTTGCTGGCTTTTGTCAAACTTAAATATTTGTGGAGGCATGGAACTTGCTTCAGCTTTCTATTGCTGTAACTGAAAATATTACTCTCTGGGTTCCATTATTTTTTACATTTTCAATGCTCCTGTCATAAGGAAACTTGTGTGAAACATTTTCAGCAGCAAGAACTTCAGTTTAGCTGAGTTGAATTTTCTGTGAATTGATCATTCCAATGCTGCTGCAGATCTACATTCCGCTTTGTTTCATCACAGCTCACATTTTTGACGCTTATATTTACTCACATTTTACACAATGTTTGCTTGCTACTGCACATTAACTAATCGCTAAACCTCTTCTCAGAGGTTCCTGATTGTGTTGTATAACTGCATAATTATGTGTTTTCTAGATGGTCAGGGTTTGCTTTCATTCTTTGAATTAAAAGTATAGTGCATGAAATTCAAAAATATTACAAAAATTGGCATTTTACAGAAGATCAAAATGAGAGATTTTCAATTTGCCGCCAATACTGGGTTATTGGGTCTAAAACTACAGAAAATATTTGGACCTGTAGCTAATGTAAAAGTCAATTGGAAAGTTTTTAAAGAAAACCTGCAGTAATCATGATATGCTTGAGTCAAACTGATATGTATTCTGATGTGCAGAAAATACCCATAAATACATTTATTATGGAAGGGGAAAAAGTTAAAATAACTTGGGAATGTAAGAAGTCAGTATCTAGGTATATAAGTATAAAAATCGATGGCGGAAGTATTCCTCTACCGCAAAATAAAAGGGATCAGCAAAATTTTAAAATATGTGAATACAGTATTCATTTGGTGCAGAATGAGAAGAAAATAGAGCGTTTTTGTATGAGTTCGGACACATTGGTGAGTGGTAGACACTTCAACATTTCTGGGCTGGAATACTTAGAGATCAGAAGGTAGGATTGACGTCATCCAGGTGGCAGCTGACCAGACAACCGTACAATATAGACAGCAACTACAAAAATGAAACAAACTATCAAATTATATCACATTCACCAACCACACAATGTATCTGTCTGTGCACACTGTGCCAAACACCACAGCAAAACTATGAGGTCCGGTGATTAAAAGGTACAAAGCAAATAGCCATAGACCTGTTGATGTCACAGTTATTATGATTAAAAAGTTAACAGGCAATTAATTTATGATTCCAGACCAAATTCAAAACTAATTCCAAGTATTCTGTAGGAAAACAGAAGAATGCAGATCGACAATGAAGTAGCACTTTTCTTCATGTTTTATAGCTTCTTTACAGTGAGAGCTGAAAACGGGCGTTTCATATCTCGTTTGGTATGCTCAAGGGAGGAATAGCGATGCAAGGTCACAAAATTTTACATTAGTATGCGTATCTTGCCAAAACAAGTTTTCTTCGCAGCACGACACAAAGAGGTTGCGTTTGAAGTGCCCCAAGGCAAGCCAAGCGCCGAGACCAAATCAACATTACACCCCTTAACTGTCTTATCTTGCCAGCAAAAACACAAATTTCATCTTCTAGAAAAGAATCTTTAGTGAAATACAGATCCTGATTACAGTCCATTACAAAAGCAGATAATATATTTCAAAACAGCATCATTTATCTTTGCAGTTCCTATTTTAGTACTAATTTTGGATGTGTGGATGTTTACCATCCGATTTCTCTGGAATCATCATTACAAGACACATTTCGAAGTTTGATTGATGAGGAAAAAGTATTTCCACCAGATAAGCGTATGAACGAAACTAGAGAAACACTTGTTCTGTAATATGGGAGTGTGGCGAAACACAATGTTCTATTTTTGAGGAGTGGCAGACCATTATTGAACACTGCTGCAGGTATCAAGGCAATCACGACATAGCTATAACATCTACAAAATTTCAAAGGCTGCAGCCGGGTTAGAACGGCAAAACCTTGTTGGTTCACAACAAAGTAGATGGATGATCACTGTCAAATAAACTAGGATGCACACACTGGTCATATATCACCATCAAGAATATGACCTCCTTTGATGATTTAATTGAAAACTGGAAGTGGTAGGCACAACGCTCACGAAAAAAAGGCTGAAGCCCAGTAGGTAGGGTGATGAATCTTCGACGATATTTACTGAAGTACCCGCTCACCCTAAATATATGCTTCTTCATCGCATTATCAATATTTATTGTTTGTGTGGGGCTTGCTGAATATTATATATATAAACGGGTTTTCCATGGATTGTATTCGACAATTTATTTAATGGACTTGACAGTAAAACTCAGCTTTAACGCTAACAATATCTGTACCTACCCGATATCCAAATTTAATTTGACAATTTATGTTACTTTTGGACACTGCAATAAATGCATAAAATATCTGAACTACTGGAACTGTGTGCCGTTGAGATTTTAGCTTAATATAATGCTATGATGTAAATTGTTGCAGAATTCTCAGGAAACCCAATGTTCAGTTTGCCAATATCACCATACATCTTTTAGAATAATATATACTTCAAAGATTGCAATGCTGCAATTTTGATCTATCCCATTTTGGCCAAATTTATTGCACCTTGTCACAAAGTACATCTGTCAGTTAGTTTTGCAATAAAAATCCTGGTCAGAGTTAATTGGCTACATAAAGTACACAGCTAGGTTCACTGAACTCTGGTACTGATATTCTGCCTGTTTATCTCTCGTTAGTCTGCTGATGAGATAACTATCTGGTTAGCACAGTGTGGTTTATTTATTACTACTAGTAAATATTGTTCATCTTGTCCCCGAAAAATCTTAGTGTAAATATAGAAAACTGCGGTATCATTGACGGTATCATTGACGACATTGCTTGCTTTGATTCAATTGAGAATAATCTGTAGATGTTTTTGTGTTATCAACAGCAAGAATTTTGAGCTTGCTCATCAACATGAACCATTCTTAGCTGGTATTTTCATTGCCATCGTATAATTTTAGTGTCCTGGTGTGAAATATTTCTTTTCAAGGTTTGCCGTTAGATCATAATATTATTTGTGCTACTTAACATGCCCGGATTTCCCTTTGTGCAAAAATACTTATCAAATTGCACATTTCATACAATTTCGATCACATTGTGTGTCTGGGTGACTGGATGAATGCATCATAATGACATGTTATTGTGAGTACATGTTTTTTCTAGAATATCTATGCCTATATATTGAAAGGAGCATCGATGGTTACAACAGGGAGTTAGTTTTCAACTCCCTGTTGTTATTACATGTTATTGACAATAAAAGTGTATATACTTTTCCTGTGGATTCAAACTCATATCTAAAACAATGGGCTGTATAAATTTGGAGTTATCTGCTCTCATTTTGCTAAAATAATCCATTTAACTTTTTACCTGCATGCTTTTTTTGGGACTATGATCCATACTGACTCTCGTGATCTGACTGGGCATGTAGATCACTGATAAACTAGGCTATCATTACCACAAAGAAGTTGTCGTAAGGCTAAGTATGCATCATGCGTGACTTTAATTTGCGCATGTGCGAGAACAATGAGTTTAGTCTGGGTTTGGATTGCAATTTTGGTCTGGGGAAATGGGATGTCCCCTGAATAAACTACTAATCAAATTTAGCTAATAGTGACAGTAGAAGATAACTCTGTCTAACAATTCCGCACGAATTTGGGAGTGTGCCACCAGAGCAGGTAGCCAATCAGATGGCTTCGGAATTCCGAGCCTCAATTTTGCAGAGATCAGCTCATGCCCAGAGCTGAGCATGCGCAGAATGACTATGATCAACAATGGAGAAATTCAGAAATGCAGAAATTCTCAACTACATAGGAAATAATTTTAATCTTGACATTGCTTAGTTAATTTTGACCATCAATCATTGTCATCACTCTTATTCAATGCCGAGATTATTCAAGATTGACAAGTAATAGATGTTACAAGGGTGAGTAGTAGATATCATGAATAAATTAGGAATTGCCTTCCCCTGGTTAACTCTTGATGGAGTATAGTGACAAAAGTCCGGGGAAAAAGTTTTCGACAATAAAATTTACATAATTGGGCTTTTGAGTACCTAAATAAATTGCCTTACTGGATCAGTTTTTGATCAAGTTTGCCTGCATTCCGGGTCGCTCCCATTCTACGGTTGAGCTGGCAGAGATGGGGAGGAACTCCAAAATACGGCAAATTAGATCATACTTAATCTAGATAACAGCTTAACGAATGGATGTGATGAGATTCGTGTCAGTTTGGCTTTGAGGAACTGATGTGTGTTTCACAATCAGTCACCGTAATAAAACTTTGTCGAAACACATGTTTTTTGTACCACTCATTCTATTCTTGCCAAACCTTTCCTTCTGATTGTAATATCAGTTTCTAGACGTTACGATACTATCAATTTTAGAACAGCATCACAGTCACTTAAATATGACGCCAAACCATGTGACAAATAGGAGATAGCACCAGAGCCTAGCTAAAGAGGGCACTGAAACTATTCACTGAGCTATTCAATATCTTGGCTTACCAGGCCAGGGATAATAAATTTCCGTGTCCATTTTAAATTTGTTGCTCGCAGCAATGACCTTAGTTCGCTGCTGACTGATCCTTTGCAAGTAAAACCCAGGGAAAACATACTAATGTTGAAGAAAGGAATAAAATACTCACACAGAAGATTCCGGCTCCAAATGTGACAGAGTAGAAAGCTGGGAACACAACAATACGGAAAAGACTTTCATATCGATCACCACAGTCCTACAATATAAATTGTCAACGTATCCAATTGTGATAAAATATGAAACGAACAACAGTAATATACTGGTTGTAAACCATAGATACTGAGAGGAAGTTACTATACTGAGATAATACCATGTATTATACACTATCTCCTGATATTTTTATAGCTTTTACTCCACCCTCAATCCATTTCTTACAAAGAATCTTGGTAAAATCTTCTATCGAACTATTTATTACACAGATAAACATTGTTTTGCTTACCTGCGCACAGATATACAGTGAGTTATCTGGACTACTTTCACTGCCCTGACAGCACAGGAAATTATTATTGTTACTCAATCTGGGCATATATTCCCTCAGATCTTTCAAGAAATTCTGTTCATCAATATCTCCAGCTCCAAGCCGCTCTAACCGATCAAATCGGATTGATATATCGCCCATTATCTACAAAAGCCATATCAAAGAACCACGATCATCATGTATCAATCAATCAATATTAAGGATGGTAAAAAGAATGTGAACTGAAAACGTATGGGCAATAAAAAAATACCTGGGAAGCTGTAAAACTTTGCGATTAATGATGAGATGGAGACAATTTCTCAAACCCCCTGGTGAGGAATAAATGAGAGCTGAGTTGCCTTTCAAAGCTTTCACACCCAAGGTATCACAACTTCTAATATGTCTTACACAATTGACAGTAGTTAGATTCCTGTTGTTATCAACACACTGAAATGTCATAGTGAAACTTTTGGATCCTCTTGCAGGAACATCATTGTTAATTTTGGGAATTAGCCCCAATCATATCCACCTACCAGTTTATGTAGAGACACTCCCCATGCTCCTATGCTCAACCACAGTAATCCTACCAGTGTGATCAGTGACATGAACTGTAATTATTATACATAAGTCAGAAAATGTTGACATAAACATATGTGAAAACTTGGAAGTCCATCATTGGATTGTCCATGGCTCACATTGCAGTTTGAAGCGAGTAAAAATTAACTGTTAGTTAACTGTTAGAGTCATATCTCTTCAACCAATCAGATCAGGACATACAATTTCTGGCATAAACACAATGACCCCTTTTAGTAAAATATTGGGCTTTTTTGTTAGCATGCACATAGTTGCGCTCCTCCACTGGCCACTCACAGGCGTGACCAGTGGAGGGGGAACAACTCCAAATTCAGACAAACGGACCAAACTCGGTTTACGTAAGCACGAACCTATAATCATCAGTCCACTCCCGGTGGTGGCAGTGGAGGGCAATGTCATTTAGCTTGTGACTTCTGCAATATTTGTGAGTTGAAAGCGCCTAATCTTATGTTTACAAACAGGAGGCAAAAATTTAATTACCACTTAATAAAAATAATCTAGGGAATAATCATCCTTACCACCATGATTGTGCGTTGATTGTTCCTCACAACACCAACAGTTCCAATTATTGGAGTAATGATCATGAGACATGCTGCTATAATGGCGACAATGGGTGGGAAATTTGGAAATGTGTTGTCAAACCACTCCCAAATTCTCAGCTTTATCACTGGTTCATTGACTAGAGCGAACGCTGATACGGCTAAACATCCAACGGCGATTATCTAGTGTGAGAAAGATTAAAGAAGGAACATGTAGTACAACTATCAGTCTAGTATAGTCTCCGTAAGGATAAGCAGTAACTCTACATTCAGAAGCAAGGGTGGAGATGTCCGTTACTATCTAAAATTATATTTATGATGTGGATATGTATTTTGTATATGTGATAGCAGAGGGAGGGAGTTCAGGTTATATTGAGGGTATTGAATACGTTGCAATTTGCTCATCAAATAACTTCAATAGTAATTTGGCCCTATCCATTTTCATCCTATTATACCAAACAAGTCAGGAGATGAAGCCCAAAAATGTTCTGAAATAAGTAATTTCATGGAAATTTTGTACTCTGTTGATTAGCATTTATACAAACAGGTCAGCAACTTAAGACGGTAAGTTATACCCGGAATGAATCAATCACTGACAATAGCAGGTCTTTAGGTGGCATTTCAATCAGGAAGCATTTGAATCTCAGCTATCAATATTATCTAACAAAGACCTGAAAACTGACATACCTCTAAAAGAATGAAGTAGAAAAAGAAACAAATTTTCCTCCCTGTCCCTCTTTTAGAGAAGTCTTTGCCATTGTTTGTCATGTTTAACTTCAGTCCTCAAGCTTTCCGGGTTTATGCAGTACTTTCTATCAGTTTACACTCCTGCTGCTAGTCCCTTCAGTGCATCATCATGAATTATAAACCCGCCTAAAACTACAAGAAGAATAGCAATGCAGTTTAGATACATAAGTCGGAACACTGATGAAACAAGAAAAGCTTTCGCAAATTCTAGGGAACCCAATTTGCGCAGTGTCCTCGTTTAACCATTTGATATATCTTGTGTATAACAGCTTTCCTCAACACTACCTTCCAGGCCCTTTGACATATAATTGAATAAAATAGCTGACTCTTGCAGTATCATATCTTTATGTTAGGAAAAAGAGTCAACCTCATTCATTAAGATTGACTGGGAACACTGATGTTGAGATGAGGATACTAGGGTCACAGTTAGATATTTATGCTAGTGTGATTTTATTCAACTGAAGAAGCATCGGAATTTATGAGCAACGCTACTGCATTGTCGTTTTGAAGTTGACCGGGTAGTTTGGCTTATGTTCATGGCGAATCGCAAGTGGGTTTTAATTATTGTAGCTACCTAACCATTTTCCATGGCTCACATTTGCGACAGTCTTCGCAGTTGTCATTGTAGTTCATCATCTTATTAACTGTCACCAAACTAAACTCTTCTCATGGAATGGAAACAGTGTCACAACATCATACAGTTAGAACAATCAAAATAGGGACTTATCTGACGTTGATTTGACTGGCTGTCCCTACTAGCATGAATAATAGAGCCTGGGAAATTGACTTGTTTACAAAACTGCAAACACAACAGTAATAAAACGTCTTCAATGTAATGTTGTTACCTTTACCTTTAAATACCTTTGACGACATCGAACACTCAGGAACTTTCATTGGGGTAACAGTGTGCTAAGGTTTTTTAGCCACAGGGGTTACAGCAATCTGCTGTTCTTTCTGAATCCGTGGGTGTTTGGCAGTTCTCCGTCACAGTGGGTTGAACTACCACTCTCTGTTCCCATCCAGTTGTGCACTGGGTTTTGTGCTTTGCATCTGGCTTCCTCTAGTATCCATTATGGTTCTTGGTAGGAAACTACCGTGAAAAGCTTGAGATGCTGCGTAGACAGAGGTCATTTCTTGTTGTCATGGTCATATTTACTCGGTCCACAGATATTTCATCATAGGCCTGAGCCAGGGTGTTATATTTCTCCTCATCCTGAAGTATCTTTGTCAGTAGAGCTAGTCTGTGGTTTTTTCTTCTCTGTTTTAGAGACTGGAGGTCAAGTTCAGAGCCAGTCTGAGTGACACTCTCTCTGCCTTTGAGGCAGCTTATAAATCTGATTGCTCGATGTTGTACCATCTCGAGGGGCTCAATGTCTTTGTTCAGTGTGGGGTCCTAGATTGTGTCAGCGTACTCCTGTATGGGATGACATAGACTTGTATAAGCCAGTAGGCGCCCTTCCCTATGATCATCACGTAGGATGTGTTTGATGGCTCCCAGTGTCATGGAAGGTTGTCCTAGAAACACTGCTTCTAGGGACTGGCTATTTTTTCTAACCCACAAAAGAAAGCTAATGATGTTATTCCAGATATGGAATTCAATGGTTGATAAGTAGTTTTTAGCTTACTTGACTGCCTCCAGTGAAGTTGTATACAAGTGATGCAGACCAATGATTGATGGGTGGCCTCAAAATATCGGCCAGCTGGTAGATATGAGCACAGGCATTCTGTAGTTAGTACAAGTCCAGTGGTCGAGGCCTTTTCTGTGGACTTGCACGACCACTGGCCTTGCACAAACTACAGAATGCCTGTGGACTATGATACCTGATGAGTGATGGAGACCCTTCCCAATCCTTGGACTAGCTAGTAGCAATGAGCATTTTACTACTTACTTGCTAGTAGTTAAAGCCATATAAGAACAGTTAATGTTTATTAAATAGTTTAACCACTCATTAGGATGAGAACCAAAAT
Organism: Membranipora membranacea; assembly: GCA_914767715.1. Lineage (NCBI taxonomy): Eukaryota > Metazoa > Bryozoa > Gymnolaemata > Cheilostomatida > Membraniporidae > Membranipora > Membranipora membranacea. Next base: position 11,794,363 of record OU612065.1, on the reverse strand, counting down.
TAACATTGAAATTACTAGAAATGTGCTAGAAATAACTTTCTCAACTGACCAAGACCAAAGCTCACTACTTGTAGTTCCACCGGTGGCAGGTTAAGGTTCCAACAGCGATGGTACAATGACAAATGGTTGATGACTCGGAAAGTTTACACGAGCCTGACACATCGCCGGAACCTTCACCAGAAGAAGCAATCAAGTAAGGAGACAATTGCTCAATTATTTTTAAAAAGGACAAAAATGTAGAACCGGAAGCTGGTGAAGTTATAAATGAGCAAACTGAGTTATTTCATTTGTATAGCAATTTGGGGTTGTCTTTACATGTTTAATGAAAGGACAACTCTGATTTCACTCTTCATGTGACCCTCATATGCTCATAATAACAATAATTTTCTATGACAGCGTAAAGCCGTAAATAGTCTCATTTTAACAGTGGATATGTTCGAGATGTTGTTTTCTTTGTTATCTGCATTGTTGGAATTTTGCTAATATTAACATAATGGGTATAGTATGTAAAATATGTACAACAAAATCCTGTTCAAACAAAAATTCATGTCGAAAAGTTAGAATCATAGACAGTAAATATGCTAAAATATATAATTTATGGTAGCATTTACAAATAAAAATCTGCAAGACTTCACCTATCAGTGTCAATGTGAATAGTGAAAGAAAGGTATATTCTTGACCATGATCTACAAATCAAATGAACTAAGCTGGCACACTAACAGTAACTTGTATGTGAGGTGTGTTCCCGCCATATGCACATAGCCCATAAATGACAACTGTTGTCAGTTAACGCAAAGTAAAACAGTAGAGTACATTCAGGAATCATCTTTGGAAGGCGCGGATGTTTGAGAATTGTTTTCATCATCTAGAAAAAATAAATCAAACTATTTATTATTTTCAGAGAAAATCCGATAGCATTATTGGGCCTGCATGGTTTTGGTGAAATGTTTAATCTCAATGAAGAATTACATAAGCTGGTCTACATATCTTTTGAGGCATAAATATTTTTTAACGTCTTCATTGATACCATTAACTTACGGAGAGCGTAGATGCTATTGTACAGTAACAAATCATTGTTTGGTTTTCAGTTTGCCAGGGTTTCACAACTGTTCAACACTGTTATGCAATGTTTAGCAGAGCTTGAGCCTACTGATTTCTACAGAGTATCTACATAGTAGAGACAGTTAAACGTGCGCTGTACTGTATTATTTACCTTGAGTGTAGGAATTAGAATTTGAGTTGCCATCCAATGATTCTTCATTTCTCATCATAGACATTGTGGGAGTTGCTGAGTTTGAATTTCCAAAATTAACTGCGCTCCTGGAACTGTCTGATACATAGTTAGGGGAGTCCCGGGATAACTCATCATTGTTGTCTGAAACAAGTTGTAGAATCTTAGGTGCTGTTTCATTAATTGTTGTATATATTCTATATCAGCAAGTATGATCATGTTAGTTATGTAGATACATATACAAGGAAAAGCAGCCATAGCCTAACGGACAGAACATACTACCATCAGTAGTTCCAGGGTGTCGGCCCCATTATGAAAATTTGAAGTGACAGGGAGGCTTTTCAACATGAAAACAATTTTTTACTACACCAGAAAAATAATTCATTTGAATACCAATGAGAAAAGAATCTTGCAATAATGTTCTATTGTTTACAAGTGTTCATCAAACAAGATCATAGACTATTGGTTGGGCTCCTTGTATCATCTTATTCTCGCAGTCTCCCCATCTTGGGACATTGAATTCGCCTTGATATGAGGATCTGGCTCGATAGTCTATGATCTTAGACCACTTGCATGCATTTGAGCTCATCGGTTTCCATCAAATTTACGAGAAATCATACTGTATGAAACATTCGGCACATCGCCTATCCTCCAAGTATAAAACAAGGCCACTAGGTCTTGATATAGCACATTAGTTGCCAAACTCCAAAAACCACCTTATCCTAGACTGTTTTCTAATGTTTATCCTACAAAAACCTCATCGAGGCAACCCAAACGTAGAATGAAAATTATGTCAATAAAGTGTTAAATAAAGAGCATCAGACTCACCTGATATGTTGCTGCTGGCGACACTGTCCATAGAATTCTCATCATTCATATATGACAGCATTCGCTTTGGGACGCTGCTTAGTTCCTGCATGGGCTGAGATTCATTTTCTACATAGCAAAAATGACTTTATCAGCTTTTCTACCATAACTCACCCTGTCTCTCAACGACATATCAAATTGTTATTTCCCACTTTTATCTTTCTTATTCAGAAATCTTACTTAACAAAATGAATCCATGGTTCATAAAGAGACAGGGGTATTAGATACAGATGATGGCACGTCTCCAAAGACGAAACTCAATTTCTGCATATATAATGTTTAGTAAGGGAGACAGAGTATGACACAGCAAAACCATCAAGTATGTCGCAGGGTAAAAGTGTTTCATACTTCAGCTCTTTAATCCCCGTCATACAATGTTTAACCTACCAGGGTTGTCTTTTTGACTTGTTGGGTCGGGAACATTACTAGTTGAAGGCTTTTTCTGTAAAAAAAAACAAATTAGCTGATAAGTAGATGACAGTAATCATGATGCGGCTGTACAAAGAACTCAGAACAAGATATATCAGAATGTTGAATAAATACAGACATCCAGTGCTGGTGAATGCAAAGCGATTCACAACTAGCCTCCAATACTTTGAGGAACAAAATTGAATAAGAATTTAATTAGAAGATACTGGCTCATACCTGTGTAGTTCGAGCAGCTTGATTGGATGCTACAAGTAGAAAGATATGGCAATGGTCAGACAGATTTGGTTTATAGACACAATTCTATATCTGTACATGTGTTCAGCTCAGATAGTTGGGGCCCTTGTGAAAGATGAGCGAGTCCAGGTGGAAGATCATCCAGATCAAAAATTTCAATGGTTTTGTAGTTAAGCATTTGATATAAAAATTGGTACTTCTCTTACCTGGAACCCACTTGTATATTTTCATAGTCGTATCTCCAACTGTCACCCACTTTTTCTCCCTGTGTAAATCAAAAGTAATCACATGATCAGATAGTATTCGAAACTAATACTCAGTTGAGAAGTGTGTGTGTGAAACTACAATACTATAGCCTACTCATCATCAAGACTTTGGTTGTACAATCTTGTAGAGGCCTAGGCTATTACCAAGAGTGATAGGGAAGAACATCCAACTGTAACTGCCTTGTTTCGGTTGTGAATCGCTGTAAAATCCAGCGCTTACTAACACACATAGCAGTTAGAGTTATACCAAGAGGCTGGATGTGGCAGCGAGAAGCATCCTTGACCAATCCTCTAGAAGCCACCAATTTAGATCATGTGACAATATCCGACATTAGTAAAAGACCCCCTTCCTTTTCCTTTCCATCTATGTGAAAACATGTAAACAATCACTGAGCTATCACATCATCAATAATGATAGGCCCATTCTTGAGTTGCGTTTAGTTACATACATAACAAATGATGGCCAATCAGTGATCTGTGTACACGATGACTATCAGACAGAGACTGGCTGAAATATTGAGCAATGAAAATTTAATTATAATTATATTGTTACTGCTGTAGTACTGTTCCCCAGTCTAACCTTGTTTCAACTCAATGAGTTCTTCATTCATTATTATTTTAGTAGGAGAGATAGCATAGATGATAGATAAAATAAATCAAAGAGAATGAGCCTTTCATTAATGGCTTCAAAAAAGAGGCCTAGAGATAAGGCTAGGGAGGTGGATTGATATATGATTATAATATGATCAACAATGAATGAATGAAGAAAAGAGAGTGCATCATCATCATTAAATGTTATATATTATATAATATTATATATATGATGTTGCTCATCACAAAATAGACTTGACTAATAAGGAGTGAAACTCACCATGTTCTCACTTTGTGGACAGCATTTGCAACTCTCTTGATGTCTTCCTTTGCTCTACTTCTAGTCTCAGCTCTGACTCCTCTTCCAAACAACATCCCAAAAGTTATAAAAGTTTGGAATGTTTCTACTCTCTTTCTGTGAACTGAAGTAAGAGTGCTCTATTTCTTTTTTTATTATTGGTTACTTTCATCAAATAGCAGCTTGATGTAGATTATCTATTTACAATGCTTGGCCAATCAAATGTTGTTTTTCACTCTAAATTGACCAATAACAGAGGTTTTGAGATAACTCATGATTTGTCTAAGTACAACCTGCAGTCAAAGTGGGTATCATAAATAAATCTCAAGATTGGGCAAAGGTTGATGACACAATCTGCAACTGCAACTGCCATAATTGTATCTTTTCTGCAGCCACATATGCGTTCACTTACATTGTGATTTATATTGGTCATTGTTGGGAAAAGACAGCAATAAATAGGCAGTACTTAGAATTGCTGCATTTTCTGAAATCAGTATAACTATAAGAAAGAATTATTTATATGTCAAGAGAGAAGGACTACTTTACTTGTAACTTACTACTACCTACTAACTAAATCACCACCCCAAGGCTTCCAAGGACAGGAGTGGGAGACATTAATTAGACCCCCAACTTGAGACTTTGCCAGGTAAGAATTTTAAGCTATTGCTGTTAAGACTCTGCTGTTGGGGTTTGTGCCAATGTTGTAATTTGTAATGGAAACATTGTTGGGCCCTTTTCTTTTAGTTTTAGGTTTACCCATTGAATTGTACTATTTGATGGGTTTACCCCTTCTTGAGTACTTCTTCTAGGCTGATCATGATATTGAACTTGCAAACAACACAATACTATGCTTTCAACATCCAGCTGCAGTGAACAGCAATTAAATGCCAGGCTTTTAAGAAAGTTATCAGGTTGTTATTGTCACCATTCTATGCATTTACAGGTCATATCATCTGTCGCTAGCAAAATAAGTGAGCAGCTGTTGTGAAATTATCTGAACCTAAAGTTGTGCGCTGCAAGTATTTAGAAGCACAGGTCCTTTTACTATAATATAGATTAGATCATTAATAGGCCTTTCATAAAAAAAGTTGCTCTGATAGAGAGTTCGCGAGATTCTCATCACAGCTCGTAATAAATCAAAGCTTGAAACACGTATTAGGACTATACATTGTTACTGTGCACATAATCTCAACTGAAGAAAATCCCATATAAATAAGGATGCCTAGGGCAAAATACTAGAATGACCTCACAGGGTGATCCTGAAATGATCTGTGATAAACTGAAACTAAAAGATTCCCGCTATTAGTACTACTAACACATTGGGTAACAACGTGTACAACCTGCTTTATGTGATTGTGAACCCTCAGTTTCTACTCTTTTGTGGAAATCAGGAGACAGGATGTCCATCTCATGGCCTCTCACAATATCTTTTCTCCTCTCCGAGCTGATCGTAGTGTTGAACAGACAACTGACTATTACCCTTACTTGGTCATGTTTCAGGCTTGTTATAAGTATAAGACCATGACGTTGCCCGTGCAGTCAGCTGAGGATACACAGCGATATGTGGGGATAGCAGTCATAACTGGAGTCATTGTTTTGGTGACTTTCAATTTGCTGGAAACTCTGCTAAGGCCGTCTTGGTTGAAAAAGGTTACAGATGCCAAGAGAACATACTTTTACACATGGTATGAGTTTTAAATATTGATAGCTTATTGGCACAGATATCTTTCATGCACTTGTTGTCCACATCAGTTAATTTGTTGATCCTGATGTTGATCAGATTTTATGCATTATGTTCCAATTTCAATCACAAAAGTTGAGGTTACTCTTTTGTTCTAATGGTTTGACGATCTTGTAATATACTATAGGCTTAGGGTGTTTACACTTCTATGGTTTATGTTGTATATTGTACATTTTGAATGCTGTTTGTAGTGTAATCTCTAACATACATGCAGTGATAGTTTCGGGATTGACGATATGGACATTACTCAACTGTCATGATATGTACAGAGATCGTATATGGTAGGTTTTCTCTGATTATTGCATGTGATCACTATACAATATGGCCATGGTATAATCTGTTTGATGAAAGATTTGTGTTGTAGGCCTAGTTGAGATGTGTGAGAATAACAAACACATAGGCCTACGGTTGGGAACTTAGGCCATCGTCTGGCATGGGCTTTATTCAAGCACGCGCATTTTTTGCTTTTCAGTTAAGGTTTGAGTTCTTCTTTGGACGGGTCCAATTATAAAGTTGACTAACAAGCAGTAAACTATAAAGCATGTCACAATCTTTTTTTTCTGGATTTGGTTGCTATCATACTACCCATGATTCCTGGTCAGCCTTATAACCCTATGTAGAATAGAACCAGTTCCTTACGGATGGTTTGTTTTGTTTTGCAGGGGTGAATGTGACCTAGCTTCAATTGCTTGTGCCATAACATCTGGATATATGTTTGGAGGTACGGCTCTTTCCTGCTTTTTGGCCTGATTATGAATATTTCACACATTCCCGTTATGAGTCTGATGAAGCAGTGGTAGTAAAGCATACTAATTTATTACCCTCATACAAGTCACATTAGATTCCATCTAGGAGAATGGAATTCTCCCTGATCCCATTGAAGTGCTTTTGCTCCATGGTTCTCAGCAACCTAAAATTGTGATTTATGATAATAGATTTACAGGGGTAAGCAATGAACTGCCTCTCCATTTGGGAAAGGGTAGCAACACTGTTATTCTCCTTGCACTCAGATAATATTAGAAAACATCATTTTCAACTTTGGTCTCATAGTTATTGTAATTTTTTTATAAAGATGCTTTAGCAATCAAGATTAGAGGTGGTTCAAATTTCAGTTTTACCCTTAATGGCTTAGCCTACTACAGTAAGTTTTTCACTGTGTTTGCATAGAAGCTCGACTCTATCTAACCTGTGTTTTCACTGGCTACTCTAATTCACCCTGTTTTACCGTTACAAATAACTTTGTTAATTCATAGAAAGCAAACATTTTACATTATTACTCTATCCAAACTTGCCATTCACACAGGCACAAATATACTTGATGAAAAGTGTTATCAACGCCAACGGTAAAGTTTTTCATGTTCTAGCTTTCCCACTGACTGTTTGGTTATTCAGACTGTCCATTGCAAATCTTAGAATACATAACAAAGTTGCCTGCATCGTCTGCGAAAGCTGCTGGTTGGTGATGAAGTTTGGGTGTCAGTGTGCAGTAATGTAATCATATTACACTAGATTGTATGGCGTGATGCACAAGTTATTGATTAGCTGTCTGACTTATCATATATTATCATCATTATCTGCTCCTCTTTTTACTGACAGTGCGTTAGATATTTGCACAAAGTCCAAATATCACAAAATTTTAGCTGCCACAATACTAACCTCCATAAATCTACTTTATGTATGCTTTACCTTCACATTTTTGTTACAGATATGCTTATAACGGTGATCAGGTGGAAACTTGTGGGTGATGTAGGTTTTCTAATACACCACATAACTTCAGCCGTTGCCTTCCTATATGTTATAGTAAGTAACTTCTACGGCACACTTGAAAACCTAGACCTATAGATGTTCTTCTAGACACCAAATTGACTAAGCAGAATGCAGTAATGACTTGATGTACACTATATATACATATATATATATATATAAAATTAAGTAGGTTTAGGGTGAATCGATTGATATATAAGCCTGGGTGCCATTGGAGACACTTTATCAGAATAGTGTGAATGATGGTCATGGGATATTTAGTCTGTGACAGTACACTTGCCTCAGAAATCTGGTTTTGTATGTGAAGATAATGTGAGATTGGGCATATGGAGAATGTCTGCTTAGTCTAGCGTGTCATGTCGTAGAATGGAGGCCACCCTAATATCCTTATCGCTATATGCTTCGGAAGCCTCTGTAATCCTGTCACCAACAGGAGATAAATGTTATGACATCAACAAATTGTCTTCTCTGTTGACTTGTCATCACAAATCCCATCTGAATCTTGACAGGAGTTTATTATGTAAGCTTTGGTTGGTGATCAAATTATTGCAGTGATAATAACGTCGGCATGTGATAAAAGAAAAGTTTTGATTGTACTCACCAGAACCAAGTAAGAAACTATTGATGGTGTCTGGCACAAAGACTAGAGCTCCGCTTGTTTACTAATTTGGCCTGACTATTCTGAGATATTATGCTGGACACTCATAGCTTTCAATGCAACTTGATGAATCCGGTTTCTTTTCACAGATGAATGGGAGTTACAGATTTTTTGCTATGATCAGGCTGCTGGCAGAGCTATCCACAATATTTGTGAATTTCAGGTCAGTCACACCAAAATACTATAAACAGAAAGTACATTTTTTGCTTGTGCAAATGTTTTGATCAGTACAGTCATATTTTGTTGCTGCTAGGTATTGTTCACCAAGTCAGCTCATATATAATATTTGTAAGACAGAGGGGTCATGAAGTTGTTTAGAATGAATTTGCAAAGATGAATTCAAGCATATTTTTGTAACTACAACAACAAAGATATGTCAGCTGCTATAAAATAGCTATACACTTTTGCCCACTTGTTGATATTCGACAAGAACCGATCACATGATAAACTTTTTATTTCACTGCTCAAAGTCCTCCTACACGCGATACCTCAAAGGTCAGATATTCCCCCTGAAATCAGCAGCCGAATATATAATCTGTGCATACCCAACTACTTGTTATCTTGTTTATCAAGACCAGTGAACAAGAATTAAATTGATAACTGACCCGATCCCTGGGGATTACAGCTTGGGGGTAAATAGCACTTCCATGATAAATATATAACTTTGGTATTCTTGTTATCTCAGATTTGGTTTATCTGTGTGTCCAGACTTCTCAGTAGGGAAACGGTATAGGGTCACCGGTACCATACTAAAATAAAGATTGCGTTGATTGTCGTCGATAGCCTATTTAGAGCTACTTGTTTTGGCAGTTTTGACTTCGAAAATATCATATAGATGACATAGTCTTGTTCATGATTTTAGATCGATGCTGTATGACTTAGAACTACAGAACAGTGCAGCATACTTCTATAATGGTCTCATAATGGTATTCAGTTTCACAATAGCTCGGATAGTTCCTTTCCCGTTCTACCTTTACCACCTGATCTCAGTGACGGGCACTGACGGCTACAATCAGTCAGGCTTAGGTCGATACATTGTGTGGGGTTCGTTATTCAGTCTAGATATCCTTAATATAATCTGGTATAGAAAAATGTTAAAAGGCGCAGTTAAAGTTTGGAAAAGCCACCACAGTAAAAATGATATCCAGACAACTGACAGTCGAGCAAAGAGCGGAAAACAGGGCTAATGTGAGGATTCACAGTCTAAGTCATGTATATTTCATTTCTGTATGATTCTTTTTATTTTTATGCAACCTAACCTCTTGCACATTGCTGTCGTTTTTGTTGCATACTGGTGCTTGATAGAATCTGGAAATAGTGCCCTCATTAATGTCTTTCGATTAAAATATTGCCAGTAAGATAACTGGCAAACAGAATCCATGATGCATCTTCCAGATTTACATTTGTGTAGGAAGTGTCCAGCTACAGTTATTAGGTTCTAGTCTTAACATAATTACTGATAATGGACCAACAGAAATCAGGGTAGGAAATGTAAAGACACTTTCCAAAAACCTTGGTCAGAAATTTGAACTGCTTTTGTCGCTCCACAATGTTGTCAAATTTGTGAACAGATTTATTCTACTTTTATGATCATGTGTGCATATACAATGTGCAAAATTAATATCACTACACTGGTTTAAATTTTGACAATTATCCGAATTATATTACTTGTAGCATCATTATATAAGAATGCCAGACATAAAGATTTGACATCTTTCCCAACTTTAGTGCACATGGCAGTTTTGTTATTGTTTATTGCTGGTTTCGATGAAGCGCAGCTCAATTTATATGATTTCGTCCATTTGGGAGCATAATCATTGTTTCCCTGTTATCGATGCAATTTCAAATCGCTATATTTTTGTAGTTCTTAATCAATGTTTTATGTCTGATCTAGTCTCTCTTTGGTTATGCTTTGACTTATGCAAAGGGATCCCAATTATTCTAGGTTAATAATTATCATAATTTAATAATAAATAAATAAATAAAGGTAAACACTCTCAAAGTTGATTGTTTTAATAACTAATAACCACTGCCAATCGTTGAGGCAATTGTTGAGATAGGTTGAACTTACCTGACATTCAGTCTGTTGTTGATTGAGTCAGCCTGAGATGTGGATGGTTGTATTTCATTCATTCATAGCAAGTCTGTCCCAACAGTACTTGGCTCTTCTGGTCTAGTTTGAGGAAGTTTAGGTACTGGTTTATGTCCTTGCTGGCATAAGGTAGAGCTTGGTTACAGACGGGGATGGGTTTCGGGTAAAAGTATCAAGGGTTTGCAGTAGGCTTCTTTTGTTGTCTCAATCCCATAGATCAAGTTGTTAACTGTAGGGGTTGCCTTCCCATACAGCTTGAAGGTTATGGGTGATGTTGCGAATTATACAAATGGGGGTTGTCTATCCTGATCTGCGCAATGCATATCACAGGTAGACAACTCCTTGAATGTTTGAAAAAAATGAATTGTATATAGTGAATTTTAAAATGAGTAAGTACAAACGTTACATTCTTTCTTCTTCATACCTACACAGTTTTGCAACACTGTTTGTAGTTACACTGCTGCATTAAACTAAAATCGGATTATGCAATAATATTGGTATTTGGTAATTACACCACCTCTCCCCACAGTCCCCAGGGTATTTCTCTTGCTTGTGCTACTGTATCGCTGAACAGTCCAAGATACTAAAATACATGCACAAATGAATTGATAGGTAAAAAGATTTCCATGATAGACATAATAACAAAAAAAACTTATTCCAATGGGACAAAGATATAAAGCCAGAGTTCCCCTTCTGTTCTTCTTGGTAATCTCAATTCCTAGAATTGATTAGAAACTCAAGAAAATCACAATCTGATCATTCTTTGCTGAGCGAGCGAGACCTGCTAGAGGTTTTGTACTCAAATCGCTCACAGCTAGATGGAATGTGTTCACAGGTAGCTTCCCTGTCATCTCAGTTGGTCACATATAAAATCAAATCTTCACACTTGAAATGTAAGTCTTCACCTTGTTTTAACATACTGTCTAAACAATGAATGTTGGTTCTCTTTCTTCTCTACTGAATGTTGATTATTTCAGTCTACTATTCGTCCTGAAAACCCGGTAAACTTCCCCCTCCCCGAACAACTCATTAAAATTATTACTATTGTCGATTTTCACATATCTAAACTCTGAGATGGTTTGTGCAATGATTAGGTACATTAGTTAACTGTGATCATGCCATAAACTGATATACAAATGGATGTACATCAGTGTTGCCCATTGAAAATTTGCAAGATTTTTAGACACTGATCTATAATTATGTTGGTTCCTTTCAGCGAGAGTAATGTAATATGTAATATGTATTGCATTGCATTGCATTGCCTTTTCATTCAGTACTTTCAGGTTGATTGAGCCCACGGTTATGGATTATCAACTTAACATTGCAGCTCATACTACTACATCAAATTATAGCCACCCACGATAAATTACTTAGCCCTATGTAGACCTCAAGCTAACCAAATAAACACATTTTCATAGGATGTGGAAGGCATGCATGAATTGATTGTTTTGTACGGTCATTGTAGTGGCTCTGCGTAAAAATCATTTCCTTACATACTACAGACGTAGTTAGTTCACTCAACTTTCACATTATTAGGTTGTAGTAAATCCATCTGACCACTGATATAAGCTGAACACACTGGATATAGTAGATACATTGAAACACACGGATTCAAACACACGGATTCAAACAGTGGACGGTAAACCGAAAGCTTTTGAATATTGCTTGGACACTGATGCTTGTAAGCTAGGAAACTTGTGCACAGTAGACAGACAGACAGACAGAAACCTCAAAAGGTCGGAGATCGTTCTTCTTAGTCAAACAAAGTAAGTAAGCGTGTGTACATTATCTAACGGGGATGAAAGCGTTGTCCAATGGCAATTTGGCAACTACTTTTCCATCAGTGTGCACTCCTCTCTATACTATTTTGCTGTTAGGTAGAAACAGGAGACTATAGACTTAGTATAATATAGTTAATATATTAAGTCTACGCAGGAAACACTGGAATGGCCTTGTCATGCAGTGTCGAAGCCCACTGCTCCTGTCAGTAGCGTAACTGATAAGCTCTATTATAACTATAGTAGGCTCAGTTATTAAATTACGTTATCTAGCGCTAGACTTCCTGTCTTCATATTAATTCGACAAATTTTCTGTTGCATATTCCAGTATGTAGCTTAGATGCTGCAGATGGATTCAGATCCACCGGGAGCCACACAACAAATAGAAGATGTAAATAACAATAGAGATGATTCGGTGCCAGTGTCTGAGTATGATAAGCAGGACCCAGTACCCTCTGTGCACCCTAGAGGCTCTGTACGACGGACATCATCATGTCAGGCCCTGCGTCACGCTCTGCTGACGCTGCACCGGATCGATGACTTCAACATGTGTAAAATTGGCAGCGGGTTCTTCTCTGAAGTGTTCAAGGTTGGTCTGGTGTGGTGTGACATTGCTGAAAGAAAATGATAATAAATTCATCTTCTACCATTGTGGAATTTCCAACAGCAGCAGCAGCGAGGGTTCGGTATGGTGCATTTGAATTGCAGCCAAACCTGTCAGTTTCTTTTCTAAAAGAATGAAGAATCCACAAGATGATTTGCAAGATTTAAAATGTCAATAACAAATATATAAATGTCAGCGATTTGACTGCATCAATGAAAATTCCATCAATCGCAGTTAAATATAATGTATTTAATTGTGTTTGTGAGTAAGCACATTTTTGTAAATCTTGACTGTCAAATCCTAAAATTCTGTTAACACCAGTGTTGACATACTACCACTTAAAAAGCAAACAAATTGCGCTCTCTCTCTAACAGCGATGTATATTTCAACCTGCCAGACACCTGCCCTGCTGGGTCTGGCTTTCCTCACAAATAAGTGGGGCTGTACCTGGTTGTTATCATAAACGTTGAAATCTAGACTCCTTTAACTGAATGGTTATTAGAGAGAATTGAAGTATTTCCAGTTATCTTTTATTTTTGAAGTAAACATGCCTTGAAGCAATGAGTTACTCCTTGTTTGTGGCGGCCTTGGTTCTCAGAGAAAATTATACCTTGTTGTTCTGCGTTGTGGGAAATGGAACCCTTCTACTCATGAGTGGAGTAGAATGGTGAAGTAACTTTTCAAGTGAGCACTCATTTTTCAGGTTACAGCTTGACTCAATGATTGGGTCAGATACTTCTCCCTAGTGCGGTAGCTGTCCAGTGAAAAATATGTTCATATCCCCAATTACTATAATTTATTTAGTGCATTTCACCATAGCCCTGCGAGTCTCATGTCACAAATTCTGACATCCACTGTTTAGTGCTTGTTTGGAATAACATGGTTGTGATAACATCCTGAATACCAAAATAATATCATACAATACTTTCCTACCAGTATACCATCAGTATTAAAGGTCGATCTTGTTATATAGTTCACTAAATCTTCGATCCACGGCCAATAAAGCCAATCCATAACTCAAACTGAGGACGTCACACATTGCTGTAGACACATTACTCCTCCACTACTCCTATCTGCCTTGTATACAAGCTGCAGACATATTCAGTTCATCTTTTTCTTGGAAAATTAAATGTAAAAAACCATTAGTTCTCACAGCTGGGAGGTTCGTACAGATTTTACTAACAACACATACACTTACATAACCTTCCAATACTGCTGAGTGCCATACTCATGGCTACCAATACTTTTGTCTATGTCATAAGCGCTTTGAGTAGCTCTCGGAAACATCTTTACACAAAGTTAATTTGCGGGTACTTATGGGTTTTGGATATCACTGTCTGTGATCAGTGATAATTGGAGATATCTGCCCATTGTTTTGAGTGTAGCTAGTTCACAAACCCTTCAGTATACATGCAACGAAATGAGGGGCTGGTGCCATGTTACTTGACATAATTATAAGCTATAGAAATGGATTTTCGTTTTTCATAGGTCTGAAGAGCCTACATTCATTGTGAAATAGATTTCAAAACTTTTGCTTCAAGTGCCAAGTGCTGGTTATCAAATCACTCTCATCTTCCATGTCACTCCTCACGCCTAACATTACTTGTATGATTTAGTGTAGACCAGTCTCGTTGCAGGAACAATCATCCACATTACTTATTTGAACCCCTGGAGCCTGTTAGGTAGGCATAAGCTGATAAATCAACAGCATCTACAATATACACCACTGATTGGAAAGGGATCAAAATTGCACTAATCTCAATCTATAATTATTCAATAAAACCGATGCCCTATCATGTTATCCACTCACAGATTTGATACTATTTACATATCGTCTAAGTTTTTCGGAATATTTATTTGATTTTACTCTAAATTAATATCAGTGTAAACAGTGTTGTATTGATACTGGGTTGATTTACACTTTGGTTTGCAGGTCACCCACAAGACCAGTGGAGATATAATGGTACTCAAGATGAATACAAGTGACGACAACAGGCCAAACATGCTCAGAGAGGTTCAACTAATGAACAGAATGTCTCACTCCAATATTCTCAAGTAGGTTGACGGTAAAGTCCAAGAGGGGGGTTCGATACAAATAACCTAGCATGCTACGCAAAGCTCTAGCTGTGGGTATTCTGCTCTTTAGAGGTAATGGCAAATTGCCCTTCCCTGTACTGACAAGATCAATAGTGATACGTTTTTTTGGTTTTTTCGTATGCAGGAAAGGATACTAAAGAACCATGGCAAAGGAATATTCCCGGGGAACTCCCCTTTTCCTATAGGAACTTTAAAATGTCCAATTTAACTGGCCCCTTTCTATTCTGACACTAAAGATGACAAGCAATAAAACAAATTTAATGTCAATACTGGTGAGTCGCTGCTGAGCCCCGGTCTATGGATAAAAAAATTGGATTTGTAATTTGTTACTAAGTTTTACATACTTGGGCTATCACTGCACCAACATCAAAATTATGGATGACAAATTGTATATTAGATTTGAATTGAACGTTATTCAGCGTGTCAAGTTTTCATCATCTCTGCCAGAAACGAGGTGACAGTAACGTAATTAAAAGCAACAAACTTAAAATTTCAAGAATAAACAAAATCTCAGCAAACTTTGCCAAAAACTTGGCAAAGAAACACTACAGGCCACTCGGTTTGAAGAGAAAAAAGCTAAACTGACGCCCACCACATACTTGTGTGCTTATGTCAACAATCTACGAAAATTCCACCTTTTGATTATTGGCGGCCAGTCGGTAAAAAACCTAATTTTCTCACACAGTCTCGGTGACACTTTTGGTTAAAAGAGTCAACGAATCATGAAATGAGCAAGAAAGGAAGGAGAAATAATTAGGCGCTACTGAGGTGATTATGGGCAAATATTTCAGATTCTTTGATTGGATAATTGATCCGACATCATGAGAGCATTGATTCATATTTCAAACACAATCTTAAACCAAGACCTTTAAGAGATGTTGAATCCATAGGATGTCAACCTTTGTCAAAAATGTCCACCTATAAGTATATGTACCAAATAATGTTATAGTGTGGTTTTTCAATAAAAATTGTCTGTGGTTTATTGGCATTTACTCAAAATACTAAAAGAAGCCTGATTATTGAGCTAGTAGCCTGCTTTATCAATGGTGAAAGAAACAGAACCGATCATTAACTGCCACAATAGACACGCGATTATGCATGTGGTATGTTCTTGATGCACCTCCTCAAACAATAAATTTTGCTCAATACTAGAAAGTGGATTCACTCGGGTTAATTTGCTCAATCGGAAAATTGTAGCTACATGAGTTATAGCTTCATTGTGTGCACTGATTTAGCCAGTGATTTTTCCAATAATGTTCATTATAATAATTTAGGTTCCGAGATTAGGAAACAAACATAAAGAAGCGAGGCGTTAGAATGTTCTATCTTTCACAACATGAAGATATATAATTATCGGAGATTTTTGAATCAGTTGGTTTGTTTATGTGCGATTAGCAAGCAGTGGGTAATCGGAGAGGATAAAAATAGCATATATAGCAATAGTCAGTTTTCTGTCTGTGAAATAATTCACTGTATCCTTGGCATAATATGCCAGAAACTTTGCAATATACACAAAATACACAGTTTTCAAACAATTTAGTAACTCACATACATTTACAGGTTAATATTTCCTGCCACTTGTGGGTGAATCACCTTGATACTAGCCCTGGCTTTATTGACAGAGTGCCAGAATAAATTGAGTTTGTGATCAGGCCAATATATCCATAAACTAAAGATAATCTCCTCTAGAATGTCAGAGGTGCGAATCATAAATATCTTATCATATAGTAATATACAACTTATATTGGGATCAATATAATAGAAGATGTGTGAGATGAAAAATTAATGCAATTATGTTGTTACTCTTACTATGGCCAATTTATCACCTAAGTAAATTCTATAACTCTTACTGTTATCAGTGTTAACATTTTAGTGACCAATCAAGTATAGATTATTATGATAAAAATAAATATAATTGCGTAGAGTAGATCTCACCTTGTACGATTCAAAATTATCAAAATATTACTTATTGTTGCCAAAAGAGAAATCTTGTCCCGTGTATCTAGGAATGAAACGATGCAAATTGTGTTAACTGTTGTATTTTCTTTATAACCTATAAATTATATTCATTATTACAGATTTATGGGTGTGTGTGTTCATGAAGGACAACTCCATGCACTGACAGAGGTAAACATAGACTAAATGACGGAGTGCAGTGCCGTTCTGGTTTCAATTAATTTAAAGTCCAAATTTATTTCATCAGCACATAATTTTTTTCTTTGACTGTATTGGCAACTGATGATACAAGTTCAAAGACAAGATGGTCTTTGGTCTGGTTGAATGATAAAACCTCGATGATATAAAAAGGAGAAAAAATGAAACAATCCTACATATGCACAGAGTAATAATATAATGACTGTTTTGCGTAATAATCCCATGGGCTCTCCTGGGGCAATATATGTCTTCGAATCTATTGGGACAGCAGCTGCGGTGTACCTTAGATTTGGTGCTGCGCTGCTGATTATAACTCTTATTTTGTTTTAGTACATTAATGGAGGCAGCCTACATGACATACTGTGTGCTGACCTATCAGAGAATATTCACTGGACTGACCGAGTTCAGATAGCACACGATGTTGCCTCAGGCATGAAATATCTACATTCCAAAGGCATATTCCACAGGGATCTCACATCAAGGGTATGAACAGAATAGATAGCAACTTAATATATTTTTCCTTTTCTCAAGGATAAAAGGTCTGACCTCGCATAGCAGACCTTTCGCAGTATAAGTTAAAATATCAAGGGCACTACTAGGAATGAGATTGCCATCAGTAGTTGTGGTAACTCCCGAAACTGAGTATCAGTGTTCTATTGAGAGAGACAGCGTGGGTGATTACTATTACATCACTTGGCTAGGATTCAAATTACAAACAAAACGGAAAAACTAACGATTAAGTATGTTTTTTCTGTTCAGGTCAATAGGGGTAATATGTTCCATATGGAATAAACATCTAGCTTTCGATTCTAAAACCATTATCAAAGACACTAAATTGCCATTATAATGAGAAAAGCCACCCTAATCCAGATACAACAGTGCTAGACCGAGTTTTTTATGATCTTCATAAGCGAATAACGTCAGCATGTCTCTGATTTTTATCTAGTGTAAGATAGCTGTAATTGATTTTCAATGTTTAATTGGGATACAGGGCTGCTGACACCCTATTCTCAAAGTGATAACAGGTTTTCTAGTTATAGATAACATCAGAACTCTTACTCTTACTAGATCTTAATTTAACATTCTAGCACCTCTTGATTCAAAAGTTTTTGTAGTTCTGTATTGAATATTCTTGATAATTGATTATTTGTTGCTTTAGCAGAGCTGACAGCTGAATACATTGGCGCATTGATTGACCGATGAACTGTCTCTCCGTCTTAGATAGTTCAATGAACATTCTCCTCTTTTATTTGAAACTATGCTTGTCTTGAACTTGGACTTGGACTTATGATGCACATGCAGCATTGAAATTAAAACATATTGTGTATTCTTGTTGTAGAATGTCTTGGTCGACAACTTGGCTGATGGGGCCATTCTTACCAAGCGAGGGGTGGTTGGCGATTTTGGATTGGCTACAAAAATTCCAGACCCTTCCCGAGAGATACAACTGTCCATTGTTGGCAGCCCTTATTGGATGGCACCTGAATGTATCAAAAGTCAACACTACAATGAAATAGTAAGTTTGGAACTTAAAGAACCTATCATCTCCACCAACTTTAACATCTTATCATGTGCAACATGGCAACAACCATGATTCAATGGAGGGTCAATGGTTATGAGAGGATAACTTTGTCTCTCTGACAGTAAGCTAAGCAAAACTAAATCATCTGATCAACTTTATTGAAACCCTCCCTCTGTCGAATTTTGAGAAAATTCTGATACATTCTTTGCTCCTACCTACCTATACAGTCACAAAATGCATATAAGCGCCAAACAGGTAATCGACCCTCATCCTGGATGATTATGCCTTAAAAAAATGAGTCAGCCTGACAATAAGAGGTAGCTGGGCAACTATATCCTACTGCACCAAAAAAGCGCTTTACTCAGAAAATATTTGTGCCGAAATTCCCCCTCCCTCATGGTGAAGATGAGTCGAAATGAAAATTGCTGATTACAAGAGGTCACTGCCTCGTCTGATATTTAAACCTAAAATAGTATGACAACCCTTATAACACCTGCATCAAGCAGCAACCAACAGTGAACTGTAAAATTTAGAACGAAATACCTCTTGTCTCATGGCAAATCGATGCTTCATCCGACATAGGTCTTATGTTTCAGTTTTGCTGGTCCACATGTGTAATTATCCCTTATCTCCCGCTATAGTTTGAATTAATATAATTATTGATATTGCTCGTATGCATCTGCCATTACGCTATCTATCGTAAAGAATTTGACTTGTATGACATCGAAGATTATACTAACATTATACACATCACTCACTTATTGGTTGGCAACATGATTAATAAGCCAAGCACACAATCACTAAAGTTATTTGGTATATTACCAGAAACTGCAAACATATTAAGCGTACCGCTCAACTGTCATATCAGAATATCTACAAGCCAAAGTCATCGGGAAGTATTGGTGATATTCAATGATTGTTTTCCTCATCACATCATATTGTGTGTCAAATGGAGTGTGAGGTAGATTTGTGTATGCTACTCCTCGATTATGGAGTATGATCAGTTTGCATAACCCCTGACAGTGTCAATGGCTGAACATCATGTATACCAGATGCATCAGTGTTATATGGCCCACTTCTGGGTTAACACCTTATAAACACCTGGATCTAGAGTTTAAGATTTGAACGATATAATTTTGAACTCATTGTAGGCTGATGTCTTCTCGTTTGGAATCATTCTCTGTGAGACAATAGGCAGGATCGATGCTGATCCTGATGTTCTTCCCAGAACTCAGGTAAGAAGACTATTGTCTAGTCATTGCTTGGTATGAAATGAAGTCACTCTGTAATCATCCTCATGAATATTCTACTGGTATGCTGTACGATTTTATCACGACATTGTTTGTCCAAGCTGTCACAAAACTACTCGAGGAGAGTAATGGAATCTCAAATTCCATCTCATTGTGTGTGGTAGTAACCTAATAGTTGGCTTTATAATTATTACTTTGAAATACTAATAGTTGGTGTCACACTTGTACCTTCGGTAAAATCAAACCTGCGTAAAGTATTACACAACAACTCCTGGTGTTTCCATTTGCGCTGTTTGCAGATTATTTATAAGACAAGCAATGGTACTCTGCAAGTAACCTAATTGATGATGAAACTCTGGAGGTTAATTGCTGTGTAGTAACTTCTATGTTTTCTTTTCTTTCAGACATTTGGCTTAGACTACATTGCTTTCAGTGAATTACTAGATGACTCTGATTGTCCACTACAGTTCCTATATCTCGCCTTTAGGTGTTGTCAGGTATGGTTTACCGATGTACCACATATATGTAACCACTCGAATGAGAAGCGCTTGGACGTGAGATAGTTTTTGTTGAAATATAAGACCCCAATCTAATTTTGTGGCAATGCTATGTGTCAATTCATTCATGCAACTTACTATGAGCTTTGTTCATGGTATTAAGAATGTGTTTTCCTAAAAAATGTATTGGTGTTTTGCATGTTGTTTTTTCCTTTTGTGTCAACGTCATCAAAATATATTTGATGAACTGTAGCCTAGAAATGGTGACTAAGTTAGGCTTAAATCAATACGATTGCTATGAGCTGTTGAAAGTTTCATAAAGGCAAAGAAACCTTTGATGTGTGATCACAGGCGATACATCATGAGTGCGATGTGAAATCCCTTGCCATATTGACACATTTGAGTTGTCTTCCCTTGTATATATGAAGTGAATGAAACTTTTCTTGGTCCAGTTCAACAAATGAGCTCATGTTATAACATTGTATTTCTTTTAAGATGGAACCTAAAAAGAGGCCACCCTTTATTGAACTATGTGACAGCTTGGTGGAAATCAAGAATAGTAAAGTAATGCAGCGGCTCTCTGCTCCAGTTAGTTCCTCCGTTGGCGGTGCTGGACCTCCTCTTCTCAACTTTTATCCCCAGAGGCTGTCGTGTGAGTGGGCCTCATTGGATATTGTTCTGCTACTGTTTCATGATTTGAGGAACATTTTCGAATGCTTGATAATATGCTTGATTAAAACCGTTCAAAAATTGGCAACGTTATCGCAAAAATGCAATTCTTATATCTCCCCCTCCCCCTCAAGTATGTATGTATGTATGTGTTAGAAAAAGTCCAACATTTGGCTCATTTTTGTCTGTTTGTCCTGTTATTGAGAGATAAATTGACACAGATCTACATTGCATCAAATTCATAAATGATTGCATTATCATTGAACAGAAAATTTTTCTCTACATCTGCTGTCTCTTTGGAATCACTTTTGTCAACTCATTCAAACGTGGTTATAACTGATAATTAATGATTCATTTTAGTCTTTAACCAGAGAAGTTGTTCAGAACAGACTCTAGATTTTCTAAAGACTGAGGAACCAGAAGAGTCATCCCCGACTGCTCAATTCATTGGCCATCACATGACTAAGGAAGACCCACTCTATGAACCTGCTCCTGCTCATACTAACCCGTTTGCCTCAAACGCTCAGCTATCGACTGGTAGAAAGATAGTGGCATCAGATTTAGAAAGGCAGAGGATGTTTGAGTTGTCGATGACGCTGCCTGTAAGAGAAGATTGCCTAACTCCTGTAGCTGCAAGAATAAGAAGACTATCTCGCCCTCACTCGTCATACAGTTTACCGGACAGCTCAGGATTAGTTCAGCGAGCAATTGCTCAGTTTAACTCTCAGATAGCAACAAGTCAGCAGCAGCGCCTCTCCTGCCTATCTCCTATGGAGAGACTTTTCAGTAGCGACTATGCCTCAGCTGACAGCTCGATGAATGGCAGCGTATCCAGTCATGACTACCTCAGGCAGAACAGTAAGCAGCGTAACCTGGAGTGTGCAATGTTATTTTGTGGTCTAGATCTGATACAGATGCAGAGAGCGAGCTCCTCTGAATGGAGTGATACACATCTCTCTACAGACCTGGAGTCTGAGTTTCAGGATGACCTCGAGGATGTCCTGAGACAGTCAAAGTGGGACTCCGAGGAAGCAAGTGTGACTCTCTCACCCACTCCAGCTGATTCAGCATTCAGTGATGCTGATACTGATTGCTGGTTTACTGCAGAACAGGCAGACCCTGTGACGAAACGTTATCTACATCCCACTCTCATTGAGAAACGCAAGCAGCTACGCAGAGTAGAATCTCGACAAAAGGAGAAACTCGAGCAGCTCCAGCAAAAACTGGAACAGCTGCGAATTACAGCCTCAGAGAGCGCATTGAGAGCTAAGAGGCAGAGCAGACAAAAACGATCCATGTCCACGATAACATAATGTTGAGTTATCTCCCTTGGACACTAAAGCAGACAACTCTCTCACCTACGTCAAAAATTAAATGTTTGGAGGATAATTCTGTAATCAATAGTATTATTTGATATCTCTTTCACAGCTCATGTTGTTATCAAAAATTACCCGCTTAGCATCATAATGTGTACATTTACATGTAGATAGTATGAAATTGTGTACCTCTTCTCATATTTTTTTAAAACTTCATGTCCCAACAGGTTCATTCATAACTCAATCTAGCTATGCACCGGTCCACTCTATTTTTGTACTTTTTTTATTCTGAATGAATTCAGGATCCACCTCATGTTTATACTCTAGAGCTACAGGTCTTCTCAAGTCTCAGCTTTTAACCTTGGTGCAATTTATCGACGTTAAGTGCTGCAATCATATTTTTCAAGAATTCATAAAATGATTTTATAATTTTTCTGCCAATTTTAGGTGCTTTCTTGCATGATCAGTAATTCTCATTAGAATTTTCAAATGTTTAGACTTGGGTAGTCCCACAGCAGGTCTTTTGTTGTCAGGCAAAATTGTGATAATGTTTGAAATACACTATAATGTTAAATCTGCAAAACAACTACTCTCGATGAACAAGTGTATAATATTTAAGTCATCTGTTAAAGGTAGTGAATGGGCAAAGCCATTTCACAAGTGGTTTTATTTTGCACTGCATTTAAATTTGTTGCGAGTGCTATAAATTTGATAAAAATATGAAGAGAATATGCAGCAGCACACAACATAGAACAGTTTGCAAAAATATACATGGTCAAAATATAACAAAATCCTGGATTATGTACAAATTCATACAGATTTACAATGATAAAACCTCAGTAGTTCCAAAAGTATGTTACTGTAGAAATAGCTGGAATACACAAAAAAAAAGATTAGCTGAATAAGAAGAATATCATGAACAGCCATAAATTGGATCAGGCTGGAAACAGCCAGCTGGAGAAAACTACAAAAATATGAAAGCACTGCAGTTAATAATGTACTGGATTGCGACTAGGATCACCATGCATACTAGTAGTAAATAAACAATAGTATATGCACACATTATTATGTACATGTAGCATTCAAGAAAGAGTTGCCTTGTCACATAAGCTTAGCGGCCATATTTCATTATAGGTTAGAGATAAAATTACTTCTATTTCAAAAATAGACTTTGAGTGCCCGAAAAGCTAAAATAATTCATGGTTAGCGGCTTGTATTACTTCCTGTCGCGCTACTTGAGCTGCCAGGAGCACCTGTTAGGTGACCGGGTAAGGGTAAACTCAGCTTGGCTTGAGAAGTCGGGATAAGAGGAGGAGGACCAGCACCTAGTGAGCTGATACTGGTCAGCGGATTCTGGTGATTAAAGCCGTTTAGATTAGCTAGAGTAGTGCTGTGCAGAGCACCAGCTGCCTGCTTAACTCGTTCTAATTCTAACATTTGAACGCTGAACTTGTGTTGCTGTTCAGCCATAGCTAGAGCTGCCAGAGGGTTCATCATTAACATTCTCTCCCTCTCATGCTGCTGATGCTGTGCTAAGTCAGCGGCATTAGGATGCATTGTGAATGGATTCCATGGAGCAGCTGCAGCTCCTGCACCGTAACCATTTGTTGCTGGTAGTGAAGATTTGTTGTCACCCATCATTTTATTTTGGCCGTACATGCTACCGAATAGCTGATGTAGGTCAGTGTTGGACGCGCTAGCTGAAGCAGCTAGGCTGTTAGCCTGTAACATGCGCATAGTATCCAGAGACTTGTTGTTGAATTTAGCAGCTGCATCCATGTTGTTGAGATGGACGTTGTTGGTTGGATGAGGTGATTTAGCAG
This sequence comes from Membranipora membranacea, assembly GCA_914767715.1. Taxonomy (NCBI): domain Eukaryota; kingdom Metazoa; phylum Bryozoa; class Gymnolaemata; order Cheilostomatida; family Membraniporidae; genus Membranipora; species Membranipora membranacea. The sequence continues at coordinate 11,770,482 of OU612065.1, read as the reverse complement.
TGGAGCTGTGATTAGGTGATCTTGACCGTGAACGCCTCTTCTTGTTAGGAATGTGGCTGGATGGAGACGGGCGACTTTGTTGAGAGTTTGGTGAGCTGTATGAGCCATTGGATCGCCTGTAAGACAAGTCAAAGTTGTCATATAAACAAGGTTGTAATGATTGTACCAGAGAGAAAGCATCTAGTCTTAGACCATGTTTCTCTCAATATCATTTATTATTCTCAGCCGGTTTAATCGATTCAGAGTTTGGTACTAGAAGACCACTCTTCAACTGTATACTTCATGTAATAGGAGAGCACTTCAACCTTGCGTTTGATGCACAAGTGTGGGGATAACATTCTTGATGCGAAGCAAAATTTTGTCAAAAGTATTGTACTTATCAGTTCATCAGTCTTTCAAACATCTTTATTTTGGCTAAGGAGAAACTTCCCCGGAGCCAAAACTACCAAAATTTCAAACACTGAGTCACGAATAACCTTACAAAAGTGCTAAACCCCACTAATCCATTTGTACTAAATTGTAACTGAGTTTAGCACGCAAATTAACAGCCACAAGTGCTCTTGAGTTTGAACATAAAAATTACCAGCCATGTTCAAGAACAGGATGACGCCTTGCATCTTGTGAAGTGATATTTAAGAATTTTAAAGCGAATAATCTATGTGATCGGTCGCCAATTCAATTTGTGGCTAAGCATGGCATGACTATTTGCAAATCAGGGAATGCAATACTTAGTAAATGATAAAAATAATCAAACTCAATAAATTTAATACAGTGGGTAAATGTATTTACCTGTCCCTTTCGTCCCTATCACGTTTTCTGTGCAGAGGAGAGCTTGGGTTGCTGTTGGTAGAGGATAATGAGGGATTGAGCTGTGACTTATTACAGCCTGCAGGCCACCTTGGGGTCGTTCCATCTTTAGGTGATTGACTAGGTAAATTTCCAGCTGGCCAACTACGGCTAAAGCTTGTTGATGTATCTAAAAAAGAGGCAAAAAATAATTAAAAAGGGGTAAACAAATTTCTGCATTTCATAACAGAGCAAAGCCAGGTGAGCGTATGACAAAACAACAACAAAGAGTTCCGTCCTTTTTTTGCCCACTTTTTTTCACCCACATAACATGACGGTAGTATTACAGGTTACCCAAAGAGGATAATTTAGGATGTAATGAAGTGTGCTTTGTAAGACAAGCACTTGAAAAAGAATGCCAATAAACGAAGTGGAGTAAAAAAAATCTTCTTCCGCTGAGCACAGAGTGGTATAAAAAGATTACATCTGTATCTATGTGGTCACAAAAAATTACCAAAATGTCAGTGTGCTACTTCTGATGTAACATGGCAAACAGCCAAATAGTTTCCAGGAACCGCAAATCGCTCAAAGCAATCCATAAAAGGCAAACATTACTCTAGGATTATCTGTGCCATAAGACGCATTCATCGAAGACCCACCCTTATTGCCTGAGGAGCTCTGCTGAGAATGATTGGAATGGAAGGAGGCGGGAGAGCCTGGATGACTTGTGGCTGACGAGGATCTCTGAAGCTGGTCCGGGTTCACAGAAGGACTCGACGAGGCAGATTTACGAGATTCTACTGATAGTCTACTCACTGTGCTAGGTGAAGGTGCTGCAAAAAGACATAATCTAGAATAGCTATGCAGTACCTCGTACCAAACCTAAACAAATGTTTCATGACGCATTGTCTCCATCAACTGACCGCAGATAGAGTTGGTCAATCATCAATCCAGCAAAATAAAACAAAAACTGGTAGAAATTATAACTGGCTTATGAAATAAAGCCAAGCAAAAAAATTGATCACAGTTCAATGAAGAGAATGCTGATTGATTAGGAATTGATGGACAGAGGACATTGCAGTATAGACATGTCATAACTGCAGATGCTATGATTATCTGAGGGAATTTTTCTCTAAAAAGTACATACACTGCTAGGTAAATCAATTTGCATGTAGGAATTTCCCTAAAAGGACTCCATTAAGTCCTGCAAAGTGTTTTATTAGCAGTTGAACAGTTGATGGACTATTTCTGGCTTACCATTTGGCTTTGGAGTTGGTCGAGGATGGGTGACAGTTGATGAGACTTCTTTTGGTTTATGTACGCTGGATGTGATTGCACTGATAGAATGACTCAAGGAAGTGGAGGGTTGACACGTGGTCAGGTTAGAACCAGATGGTTTCTTCTCCTTGCCACCATTAGAAGGTGATGCAGACTTATTTATCTCCTCGCTGCTGGATTTCTGTGCTTGCCGTGCATTGTAGATCTGCCAGGCTATTCTTACGTGAGCAGCGCACCATTTTCCAGATTTCTAAAACAGTGAATATTCACAACATGAGTAAATTATTGCAGGCGTCAGACTTTAGCGATGACTTAATAAGAGTCATTATAACAGCTCAGCTTTCCTTGTAATATCCAGACTGATTCTGTACTATTGTTAAAAACTCATTATTGTCTTTCATCACCTTTACACATACAAATTGAAGTTGGTCTAATCCCTGTAGCATTGCATAACATGTCACAGCATGAGTATGCTTGTAAACGATTTGCTTGTTTTGTTTCACCAATCTTAGGTGCACTTCACCGACTGACACCCCTTTCTCATTCAGAGCTCAATGAGCTCAGACTATTCCCACATGTACACGCTGACAGCTACTCCAATCATCATCTAACTCAATCACTCGTTTAACCATCCAGCCTCAGATCCTGGCGCCCTGCAGGAGGGCTGTATCCACAGAACCCTCCTGATGTGGGCTGGTAAGGCTAAAGGCTTAGTTATTGCTATTCATGAACTTGAACTGTAACTCAACTAGTTTGATAACCACTCAGCCCTAATGTCATTAAGCACTTGCAGTGATTGCCGATTGACTGCAGTCGGGATTGGCATCCATACCCACAATATGGGTAATTGATAATATTAATTAATTACTGGAAAGTAATGTTATTTCACAATAACATGATTAACTTTATTCCACTGAAGTTTATTAGATCTGTGGAATTTGTTAAATCAGTTTAAGAATTGACTGTGGGACCAATTCGTAGAATATTCACCTCTTCATTTATCAGAGGGGGCATTAATACTTGCCTCACTTGAGAAATGAGTTCAGGCTTCAGAGGCAGTGAATCAAGATAAAATTTTCTTTTACATACAACAAACACAAGGATGACTTTACACCTACCAACAAGATTTTAAATCGCTTCATAGGGTTAAGCATGATAAATTACTGCAAAAAATAGGAAACTTAGGAACCATGTACTTCACTTTTTACTTCATTTTTTTCTTCTAATTTCCTCCTCATTGTGTTATATAACAAGCCCAATTAAAATTTAAAGCTCATCTTTATTCTGCAATTGTGGTAAGTTTGGCGGTGAGCATATTTTCAAACTTGCAAAAAGTTCAAATATAGATCACAAAATACACCACATGACGTGACAATGGGGAGGCGCCTGCACTATTTGGGCAATTGATGTAAAAAAAAACATTTTTTTAAGCAAAAAATGGCGTCAACATCACCAACGCATCATTTTCAGCGGCAAAGTATTCTGGTACCTAACCTACCTTCTTATTGCCATCTGTTGAGTCGGAAGATGATTGGTTGCTTGGTATTGCTTGGAATGGAGACGCTCCTATTAGTGGGTTGGTCACACCTCCACTGGCTACAGATGTGACAGCTGCCGCTGCCGCCTACAAGTAATCACATAGCGCTTGTTTATATGACATATCCAGTAATGACCTTCCTCTGGAGGACTTACAAGGTCCCCTTGGGCTGGTGCGCAGAATGGAAAATATCAGATCTTATTGTGACTTTTCCTTATTCATAAATCAAATTCACCAGGTTAGCCTTTAATCTGTTATGTCTTAGTAGGCAAAAAATTGCGCCGTTCATGCTCCTTTACATTTTCTTTTGAAATGAGACACATCATGAGTTATAAAATTCACTCGACTTCGGAAAAGATCAAAGTAGGCATGCCAACAACCTTAGTCATGAAGACCTCATGTAATGTCGATATGTGCAGCAACCCAGACAGTATGGTGATTATGTGGTCCAACAAGACAATATACCAGGAACCCTTCTAATGTTGCTGTACCCTACTTCAACCTCAGTGAAAGAGTTTACAATGGTTTGGTGCAAGTCTATGGCTTACAGTATACCAAATAAATTTAAATCAAGTTGCTATTATTCACACAATTTATAAACCGATAGGGATGTCGGATACATACATTTCTTTGAGCAAGCATCATCTGAAGAGGGTCCATTTTTGGCATCTTCTCAAACTGTAAGCAAAGAAAGACCCTCGGTGCATTAAAACTGTTTGGGAGATAAAGTTACGGAATTTTTTATAATTGAAAACATCGTACAATGCATCACAATAAATAGACAATGTTCTGAATATCACAAACTCCACATAAGCAGGCAGGCCACACAGCCAAATCAACAAATACACCCAGTAACAAGCATGAGTTTTTGATCGAGGATCCCAAATTGAGAATCTGTCTGAGTGATATGGCCATATGGCTCATACTCAAACTAAAAAAAGGGTTAGAAAAGTAAGTGCATGTTCTAGTGTGAGAGAATGACTGTAAAACCATGTATGGTAGGGAGGTTCTAAGCACCCAACCTTAAAAATGTAAATAGCGGAGGCTGTGAAGAGTGTGAGACCAGGCACAAACAAATACATATTGAGCAGCAGCTGCAGCGGCACAGTGCTGCAGATACTACAGTTATAATGATATTTGAGGCTACTTTAAAATCACCTGCTTATGAGTTATATGGTCTCTACTTGACGGCGGAGGTTTGAACATCTCCGGTTTCTAAAAGAGCGATATTTATGACAAGCACTGAATAAGAGGAGGTACTTAGTTGACAAGTGGAAAGCGAAGTGCTCTGGCCTATATAACTTTAGCGAGTATGGAAATATTTCTTGAACGCACACCTAGGGCCTAAGTAATGTTTTGAATTGATTGGCGTTTGAGAAAAGCATATAATTTTGTGTAGAATTAAAGCAGCTCGATTCAATCTTGGAAGTGTAAATCGAGGAACTTTAACTTATATTACTCACCATTTGCTGTAAAAGCATGGCAGATCCAGGCATGTTTGGGTTGAGCGGATTGTTCCCAGCCATCGAGGCAGCAGCTGCAGCGGCAGGAGGGAACATCATCTCAGGGCGGAGGAAAGGCGGCATTGACCTCTCATTGGCCTCCATCAACATACGTCGTGACAACTCCGCCCTCATTGCTTCTTGGTCTGCAAACAATCGGATTATGAAGTAAAGCGAATTTTACTTTCACAGATGCAGGTTCAAGAGGTGGTCACAAGATCAACTACACCAGAGGTTCATGAAGATGGAATGCAGTCAGTATGAAGTTACAACTATCATGCTCATAACACAACAGACTTTCTGAACCGGGAGCGTTTGCTGCAACTATGCGAAACTATCAATTTTTCACCACAGCAAGTGGAGATGAAAATGCCATGTTGAGAACAACAATGCCATAGCTGCCGCGGTGGCGACAATAAGGACCAGCTAGATTATACTTCACGGAGGCTTAGGGCTTAGCCTACCATATGTAATATCCTAGGTATAGTAGAAAGAAAATAAGAGGGTAGGCAGCCATAACAAGGGTAAGCTAACGGTTCTTCCTTTCATAGCTTATAATTTTACAGCACTTGAATAATTTCAAGAGAAACACAATATTAAGATGGCTACACTGGAGTATTATAACAGTGCGCACAGTGATATAATTATATATCACAAGTGTATGGGCTAAAGAGCACTCTGCAATATTAGTCTACCTAACAAGAGAGGTGAGTTGGGACATACAGTGCAGTAGTGTATGCGCCAGCAGTCTCTTTGACAACGCAGTGCTAGTGGCACCTGGTGTAAGGGGCACTAGCAACAGCACTCAAACCCCTCTGAAACTCTCCAAGTGTAGGTCAACAGCGCACTGAGGGTTCCTAACAAACTGCTACAATCTACTTCAACCCACCCCAGCAATCTACCGTAAAAGTCCTCCCTGACAAACTTGAGGGGGATTTAGCAATAACTTAATTGGTGTCACTTTGCTCTAGAAAAGGAGCTCATAAGCGCTAATAAACTTGAGTAAAGAACAAAACATTCTCCATTTGACTGAAGTGCACTACCAATAAAGGCATCAGTTATTCACCAAGATTTTCTGCTGTTAATCTGGAGGAATCTTGTTATTACAACCTTTCTACCCTGCCATGACACTTCCTTTTGAATAATGTCAAACATACTAAAATCCGCTTGTTAGTGTTAAACCACAAGATTTGATTGCACACCTACCTAATAGCTAACATAACTTGGTACACTGACATGAACTCATTACTTATTGCCACATACAAGCTATGTTGGAAATTTCCTGGGCAAACATGCCACGATTGCAAATGAACTTACTTGCAGCGGCTAATGTGGCAGCATGACTAAAATGATCAGCTGACGCACCAAATGGAAATCCAGCAGCTGACTGTCCCATTCCAGATGGAGCTCCAGGAAAGTTGAATGGTGCTGTGAGCCCATTGGGCGCCCCGAAGCTCAGCATTGCGGGGTTCAGAGGGAACTGACCAGGACTGAAGGGGTTGAAGGCCTCCGTGGTGGAAGTGGCTGGCGGCTGTGAGCTTCTGCTTGCGTTTCTGTCACTGCTGTGAAAATGAATAACCGAGATTATAAGTCAACAAATAATTTGATCAGTAAATATATGTCAAAAAATCCACATTATCAGCTTCAAAGAGTAAATCCTTGTAAATTTGTTTCAACATTTCTCATTTGGTTTGTTGACCGCTCAATACATCTCTTTCCTGCTTCCTAAGCTAGATATTTTTGGTCTAGTTCACTGGTCAGTGTATATTCATTTGAAATATTAAGCCAGAAAATGACACGTTTTGCATAGTAACACGTATTCATTAGGTATATGAGACTGGAAATAAACTCAAATTGCATTTAAATTTTATGTTTGATTTATATTTTTATTGAGTTGTATTAATAATATAAATGAGTGTTGTGATAATCATACCTATTTCTGCTGGCCGTCCTGATACTGTTGTTGTCCCTACTGGACGGTGTGGTGTTAGTAGTACAGACTGGTGTAGGCTGTCGACTGTTAGAGCTAGATACACTCGGTACACTGTTACTCCTGCTAGTGGTCAGCAGTGATGTCACAGAGGTCGTGGTTAGGGTAGAGGTAGAGCAAAGATCGGCAGCAGTCACGGCAGCTGCTGCTACAGTAGTGATTGGTGGTGGTGTTGGCTGAACACAGGCTAAATCCTCACTACCTGTGCATGTTACTGCATCACGTCCTAATCAAGATGAAGAGTACTTGAGCTATGTGCGAGTAAATTATATTACTGGCCAGACAAGAGCTGCTCAAGTGGTGACAGCGATACCTAAACGGCTCTCAAGAATCACTCACAAAATACTTAGAAACATAAGTGTTTGTGTGCCTCGCAGTGGTGCAACCTCAGTGGTATAACCTCGTTTAGATTTTATAAAACAAGAATGACCAAATGAGACGTCCAGTACCAGTTTATTACTGCTTGAACAACGAAAAGCCTGCTTGAACAACGAAAAGCCTGCTTGTGGTGCGTTCTTAGTCCATACAGTAGAGAATGGGGAATGAAGTATTACTCGGTTATTGCTATTGTAGCATGACCAAGCCCAATGTAATTTATAGCTCTTAGATGGAGCAAAATTAGGTAAGATAAGATAAATGATGTGGTTAAGTGCAAACAACCACAGAAAATCCAGCGAGTTCCATGGTAAAAAAAGACAGGAAAAAATACCGCATGAGATTCTGATGCGTGAATGAATACAAAAATACGTACATAGGACTCAACTCCCCTATGTCAATTTGAGAGCGTTGAACAGCATTGCAATAAATGTTTAATAATTGGTGGTAATTCCATAACAAAAAAAATATTGTAGAACGCAAAGTCTCACCTGGTGGTGTAATAGGTTCTGTAAGCAGTGGTATGGGATCCTTGTATTTACGTGGTATAGATGGCACACTTGTGTCTGAGTTGATCTGAAATAAATAAAACCACTCCCGATAAGGTTGGATAACAGTATGGAAATGATTGCTAGGTGTTAGAATAAGGAGTCATTCACTGGCTGTGGTGATAAGCAGCGCACTGGCCTTTGAAATAAGTGATTACGTTATTGATTTGGCAATATCATTTCATTATGACACTATACTTGATGTAGATTGTTTGCTGCTCGAGTAAGAAGTCTCAACAAGAAAACTCTTTATTCTCGATGATTGGCACTCGGCCACCTTTTCCTAAACACTTGTAGACGTTGAAGTGCTTTCAAACTAATTGTTTAGCTCAATCTGCCATCAGAGAAGTGCAACCGGAAAATGGCAGGCAACAGAGAGGCTGATAAGAGAGAAACTCTTTTATTCACTCTCGGAGAAAATCAAAACCTGGCAAACTGACAGGCCATTACAATGGACTCAGTTCAAAAACAAGGAAATTGTGTTCCAAACATTTCAATTTCCATTCCTGGTGACACGACACAGGTCTCTAAGCTTCTAAACTCTGCTTACTTCTGGTTATTTGTCTGATAACGAATATATATACCCCACGCTCAGACAGGAGAGCTGGTGACATCTTTAATCTTCAGCTGAGAGCTGATGTGCACTGCCAGATGATTTATTATAGATCAAGATTGGTTAATAAGAATCCTGCCAGATGGAGACTGATAATGACTATGTCAAAGCAGTCAACTCCCTTTTTTGATATAAACAGTTTGAAGGAAGGTGCCGCACTTCAAAACCATTTGCTTGGCTAATCCAGGCCACAGAAATCTACTTGAAAACTTTTCAACAGTGCTGAAATTTTTTTGAAATGGATGAAACTCTAGTCTGAAATGAACTCCTCATTTTGATATAAGCACATACTTATTGTAAAATAATGAGATAACTGTTTGTTAGAAGATGTGTTAGATAAATGCAGTGATAAGGCATCTCACAGTCATATATTACAATACCCATTTCATTTTGACACAACCTCCCATTTGTGACCTTGACAAGAGCCGAAATAAAAATTTCTCATTTTCCTTGAGACACACAACTAAATCAAATCTTTGTAAATAGCATGGCAAAATGTTTGTGGAAGCCTTTCCCAACACTGTTGGTGAAACTCATGATCTGTCAATAAAACACCTCAAGGCTCAAACCCATGATCCATTCATTACATCACTGAAATGCAATACAAAAAAGAAAACCAGCATGGTTACTGAGTTTAATTTTCATTACCATGCCTGATTCTCGCAACACAATAGGACGCTATAGATTACAATTTCTGTTGAATACCAATTCGCAAAAAGCAGAAGTGTAAGAGAATGTTTTTCATTATAACGAAATCGATAAAAAAATAGCATTTCATTATTACCTGTTTACTAGCATTCATCCATCTAAGAACCTATTTGGAAGCATGCACAACAACATCTCATCGGAGACCAATAATGAGTATGCAAACTAGAGTTTTCGCAAGCTTTTAAATTAATGGTTCAAAGCCATAATCCAATTGCAGAACCTTCTATTGACCAATAACACATTGGTGTCTAATTAATGGATCCAGAGCACCAAACATGATAATTATGACTCTTCTCACTGCAGTTACAAGGTTTCCGCCAGCATGTGGTAATAAAGTCAGACTTATATTACTAATGGTAGCCTAGCAATACATCAAACCATTCATTTACAACGACTATCAACTAATTTACTGCTAACCCTGGCAGATCCACAAAACTTCCACTGAAGATGGGCCTCACAGGTTTCTGGTTGTTCCAAGCTTTATGTTTATAAGTGTAGCCATTTTTCAGTGAAACAATTGGGAATTAGAAACTAATCTTGGTGGACAATAAAAAGACAGTGATTACAGAAACTTGCAGGACATATGATGCTGCGCGAGCTGTCATGTTAGCGTTTTTACCTGTAGTTTTAGTGGTGCCAGTTTAGGTGATTCTTGAGGCTCTAGAGTTGAGCTTGTCGAGGATGGTTCGTCGGAAGTATATACACTACTTGAGATTGGTGACTGGTGATTTTTGATTTTCACTTCTTCCTTTAGTTCTGTCTTCAACTTTGCCTTCAACTTTGCTTTCGAATCAGGCTTTAATTCCGTCTCACTTTTGATAAGCTTCGATTCTGATTTTGATGTCTTTTTGCCCGCCTTGTCAGATACTGGTGATTTTTTAGACTCTCCCTTCTCACGCTACAACATCAGAGGAAAGTTGGCAATCATGTAAAAAAAAAAATGCAATGACAATGGTATTGGATTGGCTACAATAATAGTTTATGTGTCAGGCTGTTTGATAGTCTTGATGTGAGCTAAATCCAGCGATTGACAGACCAATCACAACTCATGATGCTTGCTAGCTTTAAACCTTCATCACTGTATTCAAATAAAGCCCTCGAGAGACACAGATTAATACCATGTAGTACTTGTGCCTTTATAACTGTAGCTTGTTTAATCACAGTCTGGAAGGGAGTCAATTGTGCGTGTATTGACAAACGGAATTCGGCTCTGTTATACTACAGGAAGTATATCTGATTAGTCTGATTCCCAAAAAACTAGATGTCACGAGCCAATTTCTGGTTAATTAAAGCTTCAATAGTATAGCCTTGTTATAAGCAGGAACAAATATTGCCTTTGACAGGCTGTGTCAACAACCGAATGAACTGCAAAGTACCTGACCAGAAATGATAAATATTTCAATCAACAGTTTGATATGGGCAGACATGATTTCGGTCGATGCAGCTGCCATTATATTATCCTACGACCTCGGCTGTAACATCACCATAACATTAACATAGCTGCACCATTAGCTATTTTAGAATCGTGTATATCCATTTTTTAATGAGGCTATCAATAACTAAATTTGTGGCCTGAAGTGAGTGCCACTTGAGAGCTCTGTAGAGTTGATAAATCCAAATACAACATATTGTCAAGCACCACCACTTGAGGCTAGAAGAGCCAGAAATTTCAGTCAGAGAGTTTTGTAAACAGAGTAAAGAGCTTTAGACAGGCAATGTCAAAACTGAAGTGGTGCCTCCATGTTATTTAACAGCCTCTCAGCGGCCTGCCTGTCCCACTTGGCTGCCTGAAGACGAAAAATTAATACCTTGCGCCTTAATCCGAAAAACATGGTTTATCTGCTTGAGCATCATTATAAACTCTTCTGAAATAAGTCATATGGGGAGCACCCAAATTTACACATCCTCGTTTCCAGCCTCGCTGTGTGATGTACCTACTTGAGTGATAACTCACACTGACCCTGTTGCCAAACAGACAATAATAAACTTGACGGTGTGAATGGCTCTTGGATAAGCAGATTAGGCAACAAGATGTGCCAGTCAAGAGAAGGACCCGCTCCCTACTGAGAACAACGTTTGATATATCTTCCATCGCTCAGTATTTGATGTAACAATTGTGTATTGTGTATACAATAATTGTTACCTGTACTGAGAATATCTGGTGGATGAGAAATTTTCAATTTTTTTTTAATAAGAGAGTAGACAACGAATAATTGCAGAAGCACTTCAAATTTTCCGACCCCTATGTCTGAAATTCAATATTATCCATTGGAGGGGGGGGGGGGGGGCGGTTCCCATAAAGGATCTTTCTCAGATTAATATGGCCATAGTACGATCCGCCCAGACATAGTTGTGCTGAATATTTTTACCAAATAAGGCAAGTTGTAAAAGCTCTGCTGTACAATCCATTAGGGTCTCCAAACCCGGCAGGGCACAACTCCTAACCCTCATTCTGCGCACTTACAGTCTACAGTGGGATGACTCCAAAATATGTGGCAAAACTAGTTCGTTTGCATCTTGATTTCTTTTCCTGATTATGGGCGATCAATGTGTGGGAAAGAAAGCAAAATTATATTTCAAATTGTTTCTTGCTACCAAATATGCCCCATATTGAAGAATCCGTCGCCATACTTTGATCTAGACGTGGCCTACCCATGTAAGGTCATGCATGGTTGTCATATCAATGGTCATATGACAAGTGAAATATCTTGAAATTGCTTTGGTTAAACTTCAACTTGTACTGTTGAATAACTAATTATAGATGATCATAAAAGTCCTGATTTCTAGCTGAAGTATGTCCCATAACAATTCGGTGGATAATCTTATGCAGGTTCATTTTAAAATTGCAATAAAAAAACTAAACACCTCTCTTAAGTTATTTGCAGCATGATGATACATTTTATATACAATTATGATGAATCAAAGATAGTACCAAAATAAAATCTACAAATTAGGAGTGCCCAGATATGCTTCCAACAATAAATGCCTTGGCCCTTGAGACGATTCTCCCATCGCATTTAAGAGAATCACTTTTAACCAACTGGTAAACCAATTGATGGAGTGATCAAAGACAACTCACCTTGGTATAGCTCTTTCTTGGCTTTTTCTTTGTCGGTACTGGAGGTGTTTGGTTTTCTGCTTTAGGATTGCTAATGACCAAATCTGATATTGTTTTCACGATCACTTCTTGCTTTGGTGCTATGGGAGTCAGTTTAATAGTGTTTTCCTAAAAAATATGAGTAGATGGAACTTAGTACAAGAACAATGCAAGTGCAGACAACTTCATAATTTGAATTTTTTTTCGCAAGTTACATACAATATTTGATGACATTATCATTACATTTTCGGTTTTTATGAAAGTTACTTTACCTTATCAAAATCAAAAATTTTAATAAAAATAAACCCACGGAGACAAAACAGATCACCGAGAGTTTGTTTACAAGCTTGTCTATATCCAAACTGTGGCTGACAGGCATGTATCTACACTAGGTAAATTGGTATTCAAGAACAGCATTGGGTTCCAATGAAGCCCATCATGTTAACCCCTACTTTGGTAGCGCAGCCATGGACTTTCCCAGCCAACCCCTCCCTCCCCTCTCCAATGACTAGACCTCATTGTGAATTATAGATTTTATGTTTGTGTTCCTATGAATTACTTTTTTAGTGATAGCGTTTGCAGTAATTATGGCACTGATTGTGCAGGGTTCACTTGTTGTAGAGTTTGTTGTAGTAGTGGTACAGGCTTGAGTAGTGCTAGGAGCTGAAGTCGTAGTTGTTGTGGTAGCAGTAGTGAATTCTTGTGCTGTAGATGGGATGTTTGTCACACTGGTGGCTGTAAGAGAGAGCTGCTGCTCCTGTGCAGGACTGTTCATAGATGATAGGTTTGGACATGACTGGTTCTGTCTGACAAGAGGTGACGACTCTAATGAACGTTTACTAGGTCGCCCAGGTCGTCCTCGTCCTCCACCCTGAAAGAAAATAACAAGACAGTTCAATAACTTCAGCTGATCACAAACGACAACATCGATGAGTCAATTGGTTTAAAGCAAAGTCGTAGATTCTTAAATTCTGTCAGTGTAAAAGGTTCTAGCAATCATGGGCTACGGATTCTCCTAAGCAATACCCTTTCTTCAGTAACATGCTATGACCAATGGGTGGTCCACAGATTCCCCTACCAATTTCCTGCCATTCATAACATTTCATAGAAATTTTGAGGAAGAAGACAATAATCCATTTTTAAATTGCTTACATGAGTCAGTTCTGGGTGGTTATGTTGGTTAGTGCAGGCGGGTGTAAAACCTTTTAGTGAATTAACCTAGCAGATATATGCAACTACATGTAATCAACCTACAGTTGGTGACAAAAAAAACTCAAAAGCCAAAATCACTTTGCGCATGTGCGAACGGTTGAGGCCCACATTCGTCTCTGCAGCATAGGGCCTGAACTAATTCACCTAAACTGAGTACCCAATTCGGGAAAATAGTGGTTACTCATAATTCAGAAATATTTCGGCCTAAATGGAACACTGGCTTTGATATCAGTCTCATAGGAGTTGCCTTTCTTGATGAAAGGTAGCGCCACCATCGCTGTGCTGCAGAGATAAACTATGTCACAAGGCTATCCTGCAGGCAGAATGGCCAAAAGGAGCTGTCAGCAGTGAAATAACACTTTTGTTTTTGGTGGTTTAAGGCAAGGTTGTTACGACTAACATAACAGACTTTGGAAACTTTGTATGCAGACAAGTACTATCAAGTCCCTACTCCAACAAGAGCCTGGTTGATAATATGTCAGAAAAGCCACAACAGCAACAAAATGTGAGTATTACTCTCAACTTAATCTCACTTATTAAAAAAGTGCTACTTTTGCATAGCATCAAACTGGTTGTCGTGTCGACCAGTTACAGGTCTTTCCTCGATAAAAATATCAAAACAGAATGTATGTGTACTATGAGAGGGAACACTTACCCGACCCCTGCCTCGCCCGGTCGGAGACCTGTTCTCTGTCCTGTCTCTGATTGGAATTCTTGGTGATTTGGTAGCTGCTATAGCGTGAGGGTCAATGTTTAGCCGCAAATTCTCATAGGCTCTACCCGTAGTTTTGAGGGCTTTCTGAAAGAGTAAAAAGAATTGGAATGATTTATATGAAATCAATCTCACATTTCATGACAATGCACTACTTGGATGGGCTTGCATTTTCAAAAAAGCCTACTCCTCAGCTGTGAAGTCGAGTGGCCTCTCTTAGGTAACAGCCAGCAAAACTAATCCTGATTGGTAAGAAGAGAATCTATAAAAGAAAACCCGCTGTAAGTGGTTAGAGTAAGCTGCGCTGAGGAACCACCACCGATCTGCTGAAGGTTTATTGCTCTATGGCTATTCTTGGTGCCGGTGAGCTTTTAGATGACTTATCTTCGATCTGTAACAGTGTGAAATGATAAAATTGTCAGAAGAAGTGATAGTTTAAATCGTATCAGGAAGTGATCACCATTACAGAATATGTTGCCACCTTGACTTAACACAGGACTATATATGACACTAAGGTATGGCTGCCAGCAGACAGTATTGTCACCTATATTTTATCTAGCATCCTTACACTAAGTACGAGTATCCAAAAGTAACAATGCAGGAGAAGTTTAGAGTAGGCAAACGAGATCTTAGTCTACATTACAAACAGGAAATACACACTCCCAAATCAGAAGGCGAGAGAATGAATAGTTAGTTTTCTATAGCGTCATAACCCAACCTTGACTACAATACCAATGATAGCCTAATGGGTTGAGACCACAAATATTATCCGTCTTTGTGGTAAATTGGTGGAACAAATTTATGCTACGAGTAAAATCATCATCATATCGACTTCGGTCACAATCGGAAGAACTGCTTTTATCAGCATGTGGCAAGTTGTCCTTACTGCATTGAATAGTACAGGTGATTACTCAAGACAAGTGTTACCTCCAACATATCAATGTTTGTTATTTCACTTATTGATCTATAGTAAAAAGTCATGAGTGCCTCAATACCATCGTAGACCATGTCTAATTAGATCCAGATGATCGTGTAGGGTCCATTAAGATCATGGTAACGATACTAGTTCCCTCAGCTCAATGTAACAGTGGGACTATGACACATGTACGCCAGTGTGGCTCAGGGTGATGCTAAACCTCGCCGAAATAATCCAAAGAAATAACTGGGTTAACTAAAGTGTACCGTGAAACTTACGACAAGAAGTTGCAAAAGTGTTTGGTCACCCAACTCATCCAGACTCTAATTGTGAAATTTGTAACACCTCTTTACAATGCCTTGTACAGACTGGATGACCTCATTAGTTGAAAACAAATACAGCTCCAGCCGGAAACACTCAAAATCATTGGCAGTCATGAAGATGACCTGGACTAGTATGAACAGCAGGTGTGCCATAAGCCAGTAGAAGTGGGCACTAACTGTGGCCTAACAAAATCTTGCAGGTTTGTACATTAGGGCTCTAGGGTACACTAGGGTTCACAAACCATAGTAGGCAGCCCAACATGATTACCCCACCGGATAGGCAGTATCATGTGGCCCTATTTGCTTCTCCTACCTAATACATGGCCAATGTGTCGCCTAAATTTTGGGACCCTCTAATCAATACCGTTGAATTTGTTATGTGTGACCCTTGTGCAATACCCTGGCTCCTTTTCATATTATGCTGTTTTTCAGTGGCCAAATACTGGTCACCGTATGCTGCTGAAGATGCGAATGCGATACTGCAATGAGCAACATACAAATTCAAACAAGTCTAGTCACAATCCACTACAAAAAGAATCATAATACGAGTGTAACTGGGAGAGAGCATTCTTGGGTTTTTATAGACAAGTGAAAACCTCAGAGCAGCGGCCCATATTCACACTATCTACAGATTGGTAAACAAAGATTGGTCTTATCTATTATAAATCAGCCGCACAAAACATACTTTACAATGTACAGCTATTCAGGATTATAAATCACTAAGCAAAGCATTGAAAACAAATTAATGTATCACTCCGCCACATTTCTGAGGGATTGCATTGTAACACGCTCCACTGGCAATCGTATGTCTTAAAATAAATCCTTTAGCCAAAGATACTGTGCTATTGCTAATGTGTGATCGAACAGCGCCAAAAACCTTCTCAGTGGTTCAGATACAATATCACAATACTTCATGTGCAGAGGCTGATGAGCCTAGGGCTGATGTCCATGAAGCTCAAGGAAGGAAAAGAAATCATGTCTTTGACCAGGTTGGGGGGAGTAGGAATGTAGAGAAGTGTTCCTACCATGAAACGAAAACTGCTATTAACCCAGCTAATATCTCTGTGGGGGACATACATTGTGGGTCACAATCATATAATTGGAAGGAAAGACTCCAATAAATCGAACACTCCAATTTGAATTTGAACAAGGGCGAGACTAACTGAGATTTGAACTTATACTTTTAAAACTTACCTTTTGAATAGGACAACCCTGTAGAAGCCAATTACAAATTATATGTCACTGTACTACCACCAGAGATTGAGACCAATACAAAACATACATACATACACCACCACATCAGTAGCGCATAACCTCAAATGAAAATCAAAGCCAAAAGAAAAGATTGCTAAAATCTTCATCAGAAGCACCTGGGCAAACGATCTATAGGTCAACAATGATATACAGGTAGCAGAGTGTGAGTATTGCGGTATGAGAAGTTTGAGTATTCCTAGACCAGGGATCCATGATAGAGTTAGTTGCTTTTATCCATGAGACCATCATATATCTAATTTGGACCCGTAAAACTACCTTTCTGCTTCACATTTGACATGGTTATAGCCGAGGAAAAGCTTTAAAAAAATCACAATCACACCTTGGGTATGACATCGTAAGAGTCTACTGAACACGAGTTTCAACTTGTATTTGTGTATAGATAACAGGGAGCCAGAAGCTACTTATTGACAAGCTATGAACATAGTTCTTTTGAAGTACAACAATGGACGTATTTATGGTGAGGGAATTTGGGGGTTATGAAGACATGAGTTAGGGCCTAGTGGAATTCAGCAGTTGGAAAACATTCCGAGAACATGGATGAATTGCGAGAACATGGATGGATTGTCGCTTTACATAAATAATCCATTAAATCTAGTTAGATTAGAACTCCATTAAACAGTTCGAACTCAGGACTCCCAATGAGTGAATGCCTTTCATTTACAACTATTAGCTATTTTGAAGGATACAAAGCAATGAATCACTTGCACGATAGCCTATCTGTATCAATGTCAATGGAATGTGTGGGACACAACTTCTTACAGTCAGTGCCTGAGATACTTTTTAGAGTCAGTCAATGATCAATGTATTCAGCACACCATAGACATATAAGATACTGACTACAGGTCATGTATATTGAGACACAGGGTTTGTGAATCTGCCTGAATATTATAATGAAATGTCAAATGGATATGAATGAGTAAATAAGCCTTGCAGTGACAGGTGGATGCAAACAGGAAATAAGCAAAAAAAATGATGCAAGGAAACAAGAATGTCATAAGATACTGGAAAATATGTGAAGGACCACCAAACAGCACAATCTTGGTCCTTTTACAAGCTTTACGAGATTTTGTGGTATGAGATTCAAATTCAATAAGCTCTACCTATTACTCACAGCCAGAGCACACAACAAACTCAAAGGTATAGAGAGAGAGAGAGGTAGGTAGCTTGGACAAATAAATGATGGATCGAAAGTATTCGACCCACATCCAACACAATACTAAGATCACAACAAACGTGTTTGTCATGAAACAGTTTTGCCTCTTTGAAACCTTGGGTGTCAAATAAATATTGAGCAACGCAACAAACCCAGTCAGCACAACCACAGCAGCATTCCACTATGTTACCTGTTGAATGACGTCATGGTTAATGTGAAAATTTTCTGAGCTTCTAGATTAGAAATAATGCCCATTACAAGCCTACACAACTCATGAGTTGCCCCAGTTTTGGTTATTCATAGACACAACACAGTGGTACATTCCCAGGCAATCAATGGGGTGTCCCTGTGGGTGACACAGAGGTTAATTTTTTGTCGTTTTCCTTTGCTACCACCGGCTTCAGTCCACTGTAATCAACCAAATGATCATGAAACTAAGAAAGCAAATGTTTCTCAATTATAATGTTCCCGCCATTAAGCCAATAATCTCAGACTAGAACTAAAACTTGTTGCACCAACTACCTTCTCGGTAACAATCAGACTGTAGAGACTCAACTCAATGTAATATCATTCATCTGTTGGGGCTGGCTCACCTGGTCAGATTAACCTGATCAGGTCACATAGCTGGGGCCGATTCGGCAGTCTTGGGATAAGTTGAAGGTGTATGCAGAAACAGGTAGGCCTACAAACAGTACACATACACCCCCCCCCCCCCCCGAGCAGGATTTATTGTACATGTCTTTGGCTTTCATCACAATGACCTCTGGAGAAAACTTCTTTTCGCACTTCAGACTTGTCTTATATTTACATGTTTTACTAAGGCTATTGGATTGGCCATTTCCTGATTATAGCAATGTGTTGATTAATCAGCCAATATCGAGAATGATAGCCGCAGACAAGAAATCACAGTTTAAAGGTCACCACGTAAATGATGAAGTTGGCTTTTTACAATGATAAATTGAGAGGAACATGCTATAAATCAGATTGACTGCATCAATCGTAACCAGCAGCCAGAAGTTTGACCCAGTCACTGACCATTTCAAAATTTCCAAGACATCTAACAATACAATCAGCTTCACAACACTGCTGTTTGATGTATTAATTCAACTTTGGATAAGGAAATCAAGCCCAACAATACACATCTACCGAAAGGTAAATAAAGCCCAACCATCAGAATAAAAATATTATAGTAACATAATTATACCTAATGATTAATAACCTAGTTGCCACTCAACATTATAATATGAAAATCAATGAACACCCTGCACTTTGATTCTATTCACATTAAATGCTTGAGCTACAACAAAATCGCTCTCTGAAGGAAAAAAGGATGTACATAATGCGATCCACACCAGCTGGTCTTTTATTTTGGCATTGCTAGCCACATGGGCCTTTCTGTGTGCCAGCCTCAATATGTCGAGTCTTAGATTTCATGACTTCCCGAAGATTGAGCAGTCAACAACAACATTTTTGAATGCAGTGCTTTTAACATTCCAATGAACTTTTTTTCAGCTCAGTTCAAACTCGGAAGGAAATTTGTT
Organism: Membranipora membranacea; assembly: GCA_914767715.1. NCBI lineage: Eukaryota > Metazoa > Bryozoa > Gymnolaemata > Cheilostomatida > Membraniporidae > Membranipora > Membranipora membranacea. The sequence continues at coordinate 11,750,916 of OU612065.1, read as the reverse complement.
GTTGTTTACCTCCAATCACATATCAGCACAAAATTAAACATTTGACAATTCAATATTTCCGAAATATGAACTGAGGCTACACAAGCCTGAAACCGTAATCATTGAGCTCTAGAAGTGTTTTACGTAATGATGGAATTAGGAATGAAGCACACCATTCTTTACACCATTACAGTGAATTCAGGAAATCATGACAGTACTTGATTACATAGAAGGGAAATTTGGCACTCAACCATAACCAAAACACAACATATAAAGCTGTACTGAATATGTGGTACTGTATTGCGTTAGAAAATTGCACTCTCACAGAGTCAGGCTTAATAACAAAGGAAGTTCTCCACACAACGATGCTGATCCTACAGTGAAAATACACCACAAGCGAGTAGGCACATAGATCAAGAGCGCTCTGAATCTGAGCACTCAGACTATCGAGCTTGTTATCCCACTGGATTTTCCTAATGGACATTCTCATTCATATTCACGTAGACGACACGTTATTGCTTTCTAATGATGGAAGCCAAAGATTAGATAAATTTGGCACAGAGGGCCGCATAACTTTATCACAATAAGGCAATACTATACGAGTGCCCTCGCCGTTAGCAATGATGCGATGGGACACACCACATGCTTTATGAACAATCAATAACAATCACTTAACATTTTAGTACCGAGAGCTCAAGCTACAACGGCAATGCTATGATTATACATTTAGGCCTAGAATGAATGAAGCTACCTCCCTCATAGCAGTATGCTTATACACAATATATATTCCAATATTTAACTTCATGCAGCTCATTATCAATCGTCAAATAAACGCAGCTCTATGTCTGCCGCAATGCATAAACAGAGAATTCAACTGCTAAGCGTCAAGTTTTTTTCCTCTGCAACTTGAAATGGATGGTAGCACTTCCATTGGCAGGTCGCCCTTTGATTAATGGTTTTTGTTCAAAGATGGATCAGGAGTAATACATCTCAATCTAACAATCATGACATGAAGGCTGGAATCAGACTTTTGAATCTTACATTGAACATCTCAGTAGGGCTAGAACCCTATTACGTAACAATCATCAGCTTACTTTCAGAATAACTTATGGAAATCTGAACAAAAACAGTTAGCAACTACTGTAACAGTTTGACTTACAATTTCAGTAAATTATGATGACGAAAATATCCATACTCATTTTAACAACTGCACCTAGTCATGAGAGAATTAACACCTCAGCCACAAACATTGCTTTACCAAAATATGGCTTGACCTTAGACAAACTTATCGGCTAGATGAAGCCTGAAGTTAAACAAGAACTAGACCTCATTACTGCATCACAGGTTACTAATATTTTTTCTCTTTAGGAAGATTTGTAACTATCATACAACAAAAGAGTCAAACTTCGATCTGGGGAAAGCTACACTTGATTAGCCAAATTATGAACTCTTCAATAGCTGCAAACTGTAACTGATTGCTATGACACTAGAAGTCACCTCTACATCTGATGGAGATGACATGAGGGTGCAACTCTAATTGGTAAATATCAAACCATCTAATAAACTGCCAAGTTTAGACAGTTAGCTGCATTGCAAGTTGCTGTGAATGTACACCCATCTCATACCGGATACAATGAGAAAAACTTGGATTTCACTCCCTGGTTTACTCTCCGTTATCTTAAACATGCTCTTATCTCGTTGTCAGATCTAACAATAGAGTCAGATGACTCCTGAAACAGAAGAGGAAATGTTAAACAACCAGGCAATATAGTAAGATTATCAAGCTCAGGCATCAACTACGAAGAATCAAAGATCTTCAACCATAGCAGCCTTTGCATTGTTCGTGTGTCCGAGTCGTATTTATTGCCTATCGGCTGTAAGCGTTCTGTGTGACTTGCATGGCTGGAAGCTTGTAGTCACACAAATTTATGACAGGAGGATAATGCGTTGACATTATCCTGGCCATTTAGATCACTGTATTAGCCAAGACGGTGAACAACAAACAAAAGGTTTTCACCAAGTCTATCTAATCGACATACCATCAGCGGGAATCAAAAGCATTATTTTCTTGGAGTTGCATTAAAACTGAGAGGCAAAAACAACCCAATCCAAATTCAATTCACCAACTTAATCGCCAGAAGTGAAATTGACATCTATATAGATAATTGGAATTAGCATAATAGTGACTGCTGAGCCTAGTCTATAACTCTGATCTGCTCATTTCCTTTCTAGATATTCGCAAAATAGATATTGACTATCCTGTGGAGCTGGTGAGGAAGCAATAAAACTTCTAGTTATCTCCCCATTGCATTAATCATGTTACACAAAGGAATGCCAAGATTTTGATGACAGACTATCCAGTCTCAAGCTACAATCTACACATGGCTAGCTTGTGAAGTGTGATAGTCGCACTGATATATAGAAGAAGTTAACCGCATAAAACTCTTATAATGTCATATTATCAATCACTGAAACTAATTTACTGTGGTAATCAATGGAAAGGCATACTAAGCTGTCATGTACCAAAATCCACTTCTTTCTACATAATGTATTTATTCAGGCGCTTTTCTTTCAGGCCTGGATTTGGCGAGCTAAACAAGACAGGTTCTGCCCGACAGTATGTGGGGGCAGTTAATGTGAGAGCTTTCCAAAGAAGTCAACTTCAAAAAGGACTATTTTTACTATGAGCTTTAGTCAAACACAAGTTTTCATCTACGCAACTGGACTAATGAGAAGAAGAAAGGAAGAATTAATGTCTAGTTTGGCCACTAATCCTGTATGATTTCATTAGAGAACTTCAGAGATAAAACCTTGCCATAAAATGGAGTATTCTTTCTCTGCAGCAAATTTTCTGAGAGCCTGTGTGATATCATTATCAAGTTAAATAAAATAAGTTTGGAACGAGATACCTAACCAGCAAAATTTGTGTGCTAAAAGCCCATCCTCAAGTAAAGCAGTTACAACTCTAGAATATTATGATGAAACTAGCCACATCCTATTCAAATATGAAGTTGCACACTCGTTGTAACCAAATTCCTCCTTAGGCCAAACTTTCACACTTTATCCACGCCACCGAATCCAGATGATTCCCTATCTTATCTCATCAGAACAGTCATCTTTGAAACAATACCCGTTTGCGACATCATTCGTAAGAAATAAGACTGAACTATGTGGAAGAAAACAAACTTTTTTTCAACTTCAGAACAAGGAAATCATCTTGTGGTACATCATGCAACAAATCATAGTAATTGCTGCAATCAATCGATGAGCTCTTTGTGGAGAGCAGGTAGAAGAGATCAGTGCCAATCTAGTTCCTAGCGTTCCAAGTAGAACTAAAACAGGGTGCTGCAACTCCTCTATGCAATCAGTCAGCCAGGAGGGCGGAGAATCAAACAAGTCTTCTGATTGGGTTGAATGACTCGCCTCTAAAATGGGAAGGTCAGAATGCTCTAATGTCACACAACCATATCAGCGAGCACTTCAGATAACTGACAGTCAGCCAGAACCAGAGCTAGACAAAAGAAGTGACGAATACTTAGGTAAGGGAAAAAAAATGGACATCGCTATTGATGCCTCTGTTTGACCCTTAGGTAAATAAGCGTAAGTGATGCGCGAAGAAACTGGACAGTGTTACAATCTAGTTGGAGTATTTTCAGGAGGGTTAGGCAGGTAAAACCCCCTGGTCCTTATTGGCTTCCTTCCAATAGAGTAGCAATTTGAAATCTCAGAATCTCCAACAAAACTTTTTACAGTACCAGATAGCAATTGATGAAATCATTGAGTGTAAAGCGAAGGCTGAGGTATCATTTATCAGCACCATGACCTAGCGCAGGCAAGTTATGCCTATCAAATCATTATCACACCAGTATAATGTAATAAGCAATGAAATCCCTAATCACGTGACTCCACACTTTATAAACAATGACGACCAATTTCCTCTCAACAACTTGCAACAAAAAATCAAGTACAGTCAACAAACTACCCTCTTTCAATGAATAGGAGCTACCAGTGGAAATATTATGACACAAAAATGAATGAAGGAATCAGCAGGTGTGAATGGTCTAAATTAGAGGTTCCTGAAGAAGAGACTGGACTGGTGTGAAGAATGTAATCAAAGTTTTTAGTGAAACAAATTCCAACAGGAAGCCAACAGAATCAATTTAGTCCTTGAGTCAAGAGTCTTAAAAATATGAGCCATGGATTACAAACTTTGGGAGGAGAAATGTCAGATTTCAGGCTTAACATATTCCAGTAACTATAAAATGCATCTATTTGTCTTCATGATGTGTACTTCACTGGCACTAACAGTTGTGATTGTTCCAGTTTGACACTTCAGCCCATCATTGTAAAGGACCAAAGAGAAAGACACCAAGATGGGCACTTCTGGTTTTCATCCGTCATATTATATTATAATATTTAACAATTTAGAAACAATTGCAATTAGTTGGATATCCATCAGCAATTGCAAAAGATGCAATCTCGGCCAATCTTTATATGGTGAGTTGCTATGCTCAGCTTCTAGGATTGACCTTGAAGCTCTAAAATCTGTGAATTGCTGTTGCTGCCAACTGGCCAAATTACCAATATATATATATCATTTTTCACACCTTCTGAGTGATACATCTTTAGATGGGACCAGACCAAGATAAATGATCTTGGTTTGACACCGAATCATTCATTTACAAACAGTGATAACAACCCGCCTATACTTTTCTGGTGATTGACAGGTCAATAATATTTCACATTTTGTCCAGTCACAGGTTTTTACAAGAAATCAGATTTATGCTGGTGCCGAAATTAAGCACTCTGGGCAGATGTGGTGACATCAGATGATTGTAGCTAATCAATAGCAAGAGGCAGAGGTGAGCCATAAAGAAAATTCAGGTTAGCTTTGACAGTAGTGTCGAAGGAACACCAACTTGAGAGAGAATTTTGAAAGCTGCTCTCTAATCAAATACACTAATCTAAGAATTGTGGATTAGTTGAGTGTAAAGCGAATAGATTCTCTTTATACAAGAAGCTATTGACTGCCCTAGCACTCCAGCATTCAAGTAATGATACACCTTGAGCAAGACAGCAAGACGTTATTAATCATTGTTCAGTTTGTTTGACTACTGCCTCAGTCAGTGAGTTTATCAACTGCATACTGTAAATCACCAAAGATTAGCCTCAAAGGGGAAAAATCAACTACACTTCATGACATGCCATGACAACACCAGAATGATAGGCCTATAAATTCCAATTATCGAGGATCCGACCAAAAGATGAAGTATAGACATGTCTGGAACAGCCTCATCTGGGTGTCAAAACCATCCTAAACCATTCAGTGACATGTTGATCCTGGTTGTTAATATACAGTAGATTTAGGACAAAGCTGTGCGGTACACACAGTATATATTTTAATGATCTGAACTCTTTGTCATTCATATATTATGGGGAAAACAATCTACATAACCCTCCCATCTCTATAGTGGACAAATCTGAGACACATAAACCAGTTATAACAAAAACCACAGTCCAAATGGAGTCTCCTGGTTTAGCATACTTCAATGCCTCAAAATGTGAAGGCAACCCTGATGTCAAAGCCAAATAACACTGACCAAACCAACCCTGTTGCTCACAAAAGTCACTCAATCACACCACCAAACATAATAAGTACATGTATATAGTCATTATAAAGAATAAGGAACAGGCCAATTCCAGTTGAATGGAAAGTAGGATTTCAATTCAACCAAAACATTTGAGATCAGTCGGCTTCAACAAAAGCGTGAACCAAGAATATACATAGGATGTATGTTTCCACTTGGGCCATGTAACACCATGAATGTTGTACCTACATCAACATGACCTTTCTCTGAACATGGAACCTAACATGATGATTATGATACATGGAATGGAGAGGACATAAATCAGTGTTACAAATACAACCACTAAAATTTTGGCAATATCATGTTTCTTAGTGGCTAGTAAATGCCATCATAAGTAAATACATCCTGGACCATTCAGATGACAGCACTCCATGAGAGATGCCATGTGTCTCCAGTATTTCCACCTTGTCCATCTAAAAAACTCCAATCTTGATTAATAATGGGTAAACAATAACATAAGTTTTATTAGTCACTGGCCCACACTGGGTCACCTGACAAACTAGCTGTGTAACTAGCATGGGTGGCATGGAATCGAAGAGAATTCTAAGGATGCAAAGTTGTAACGGTTTAAAAAGTAGGAAGGGGAATTGGACATGGTATCCAGTTGTGATATTTTGACTTACTAACACTCGAGATTAATTTTTTTCGGATCCGAAAACCTCTGGTATCCATGGTCAGCGTTACATAACTTCCTTGACTCTTTTCAATTTCCATGTGTGTGTGTATGGCGAAAACATACGATGGGAGTTCTGTCATAGGCCCATTACCACCCTCTGCAAATTCTCAAGTGCAATTTGGAAAATAAAACCCAGCGTAGCACCAACAGCCCCAACAGACCAAACACATTTGACAATGGTGACTAATAACTATGTATAACCCCACTGGTCATGTACACCAGGGAGAATTCTCCCTGTGTACACTCACCATAAAAAAACCTTGTTACCATTTTCGAAACCACTAAATACAACTGCAGGTATTCTATTTCACTGATAATGTAAAAAATGTGCTTACTATTGTTCAATAACAGATTAATCAATAAATTACAAATAATCACAATAGCACTAATGATACAAACAAAGGATTAAGTTTATCAATGTCAATTTTGAACTTTCTTATGCTGGGATTACTACAGCATGTACATACATACTGTGCAATTCCATGATGGGCAACAGCAAGCAAATGATATGGTTACATTGTTGTCACAAAACTGGCAATGATGCTACACAATCAGCTGACATGCATTGGCTAGTGCTTGCAGGTGCCCTTGTTATTAAGATAATAATAATTACTTACCTCAACAGTTTCTTCACAATCATAGAAGCAGATTGAGAACCCATCTATGATCAGCTCATTTTCCTTGGTAGCTTCTACTGACTGCTTGTCCTTCTCTATCTCCCCAGTTGATGTTAGTGCTGGTGGAGGAGGCATCAGCATAGTGTCACTGCTGCTATTTTTAGATATGTTGTTAGTGTCATGTTTATCACTGCATTCTTTAGAGTTTGATTCGAAATTTTGATGCCCTAACTCATCATCACCACCCTGAGGGTAGGTTGAGCTATTGGAAAGTGTCTGTGCCACAGACTGCTGTTGCTCACCTGGGCTTATAAGCTCAGTACTCTTCACTTTTGGTGGTCTGCCTTTCCTTCCCTTCTTCATCTTTACAGGACTTGGTGTACCACTTTCTCCATCCATTATCTCAGTCCAACTTGGCTTATTTTTTTAAAGAAACACTTAGATGTGTTAAGACAATTTTCCACTATATTACCATAGAGTTTCTGTTGATACAAGTTCCATAGAGATATGTAGGTATGAAAAATTGTAAAAATGATTCCAATTGCTTGAGCTTGTTCTAGGCAGTGTTGCTCAATGGCGGATTAAACATGCACCCTCAGTGATTAGGCCCTAGTAGTTTGTGTGGCTCCGCGACCAGCAAGTGCGACAAATAGTCCAAAACAGCAAGCATTGTTGGCTTGAAAATGTACACCATGCTAATTGGAGTGAGCATAGTGGTTCAAGGTCTACTCTGACACCATTTTAGTCCGTCCATGATGAGCATCTGTTGGACTGCCAATACTTGAGAGTTAAACGCCATTTGAATTAGTGACCCAACGTAATTTTTCTTCTCGGTTATGCCAGCGGCCAGTTGGTCTAGGGGCATGATTCTCGCTTAGGGTGCGAGAGGTCCCGGGTTCAATTCCCGGACTGGCCCACGCTCTTTTACATTTTTGGCCTCTTCATAATGGTTTTTATCAACAATTGCATCTACCTATATATTAATACCATTCCAATAACATTAACACAAACAAGTATTCATGTTTTTCACATAATTGGTAAAACATCTCAATATTTGAAAAGTACACCATGTATTAGAATATTGGAGATTAATCAATGAGTTCTCATTGCGTCTAGGTTTTCACTTTTCTAAAAATATTCAAAATTGAAAATCAAATTGTAAGCTATTTAGGGATTTATTTATCCATATTTGATAAATCAAGCAGTAGAAATACAACAAAAAATACAATATCACTCCTAAACTTTCCTTGTCAGATAAGCAACTGATGATTCTCTTCATTTTGTATATGTCCGAAAGTGGTCATACAGGGCCATGAGAAGGATATTCGTTAACACCTCATAACACACGCCTATATCCCCCTCTTAAATAAGTGGACAGAATTTCTTTCTCTTAGAGGCCTAAACTATTTTATAAGGTTGTATTGAGAGTGACAAAAAGCTATAATAATAATATAATGATAAGAAAAAAAAAATGTCTTCAGCATGAGTTTTGGCTTTGAGAGTATGTAGATTAAGATTTCACAACGATCATCGGTATGGCACCATCTGAGCACCCTATGGCTTACCTTACCTTACCTTGTACACAATGATGCCTACATTCTCTTTTTAATTTTTCCTTCCCAGGAGACTGACTTGTCATATTGGAGTTGTGCTCTCTCTGGTTTCCCTTCCTTCTAAAATTCCGACTGTGTTACCTATGGTCTACGTCTATGGTGTTAATTTGGGAAGTATTTATTTAATACGAACTTTAACCATACCCCTATTGTTGTTTTATAGTAATAGACGCCCTGATATCATTTTCTAAATATCATTGTGAAATAAAACGATTACGATAAAAAAACTAATTACATTGAATAACTTTTATTTGATATTAACAGTTGGCGATGTGATCCAGGCACTAACACAATCTCAATAAGGCCTGATGCATCATCTAAATGTAACAAGCAAATTTGGTTGAGACATTCACATGAAATCACTAATTACCGTAATGTGTGATCTTATCACCATAAGGAAAGCTAGATCAAGTTTGATCCAGATTTCCTGCATTCCCTGCACTTCTTTACTGACAATCCGCATATCCAATTGAGGTGGAGCATTTCCAAACGGAGACAAACTTGATCTGCATGGTAAAGTATACAAATGATTCAAGCAGTCTGCATGACGCACACACTGCACGCGTTCTCTGCATTATCAAAAACAGTGCTGGCTAAAAAAAGTGTAATGCATGAAAGTTATGAATGCTGGCAACCTGTGCCGCCTTTGGCAGCCTGTATAGAAAGTGTCAGGCTCTGGATCGAGGGTTGATGCAGGAGAAGCTTGCCTTGACAGTTTATGTCAAGACAGGCTAGTGCAGGCAGGGAGGTGCAGGGATAAAGTTTAAGTTTATTTGGAGTTGCTCTCCCACTGGAGACGGCATCTCACCAGTAGAATGGAAGCAACATTTGATTTGATTTCATATATTTGTCATGAGTATTAAAAAACACTATGATTTTTGTTCTGGGTGTGAACTGTCCATAAAGTAGTGTAAAAAGTGTAAAAATATATAGACTTGTTATAATAAAATACGTGAGATTGTGGAAGAGCAGAGGAGGGAAAAATAAAACAGCGACCAGAGAGTTAAAACAGGTTTGCATTTATGATGCGGACTAAAACACGATAAAACGATAAAATTTGAATACATGAAACATTTTGAATACATGAAAATTTGATTTAGTACAGGGGTTGGTGTTTTGGGTATTACGTAGATACAGCTATATACACTAAACTCTCCCTACTTGTATTTGAAAAGGGACACTGCTTGCATACAGCAATAGCCTTATATCAGTGGCCCCGTTTCTGTTTGTAACAACAATTATAGGGCTGCGTATATTCACGCCAACTTACCCTGATATTTTTTGCACATCGTGGTTAACTTCCAGAAAGATTGACATGGAGCACTTACTTGAGCAATATCTTTTTTGTCACAAATGTAAATTACTTAACAATGTATACAATGTTTGAAATAACAACGTGAACATTTGATACAATACAAAGCAATCACATTGTACTTGTTCAGTACTGGATGTCTTGACAACCTGACTTCTTATCATTGCAGAGGGTCTGTAAAAAATACTGATAATATATATTCTTCGGTTGAGTTGTTTGTTGCAAAGCAGCTTGTCTTCAATGAACCATATTAGGAACAGAATGAATCAAAGATATTTTGAAAGCTGATCCTTCTGACTGCTTACACATGGAACAGACTTTCACAATGACTAACTTTGGCGTACAGACACTCTCTGAGAAGTGATACGAAAGGCAACTAAAGAAGCAACACAAGTAGCATCAATTCGTTGAATAATCTGCAACCACACATCATATCATCATCATCACCATCACTAGAATACTAATGGTATACTTTAGCTAACAGACAATGCTGTTACAGGGTGTCTTTAACAAAAAAGAGATGGTTTAGCTGAAGCCAAATCATTGGCCAAATCATGGCATCTAGCAACCAAAACTCACCAAATGTGGTTTTGGGGTGTTGATACTGGACATGGGTAAAATACAAACTTGCAAGTCCCAGTGGCCCGAGAATATAGTTGATGTATATGGCAAAGGTCTACCCCAGAACCTGGGTCACTGGCATTCATCATATATCATCTATCATCCACTAAACATATGCACTTGGATGGACCTAACAGCAGACTACTTAGCTTAGGAAATTACAGTACTTACTTTTTACTGATACTTGGAGTGTAATCGCTTTTTATGGTGAAGGTTCCAGCGATGTTTCAGGCTCGTCCATTGGTAATCAGTCATTGTCGTAACTTGTGTCACAAGATTTAAACCATATGCTGGAACCTTTACCTGCCACAGGAGGATCTGCAAGTATCAACGAGTCATACTCATAACAAAGGTTATTCCACAATTTAGCAGTGGAAACATGTAGAGGTTTTTTTGTGGAGGTCCGTCCTGCAGTGAGGTATTAGGTACTGTTGAATTATTATAATGTTTTTATTGAGGTTTTCATATGCATAAGTATGTCATAAACAAAGGAAAATAACAACTTCTAGTACCAGAAGTATATTAAGTAGTAGCTTTCCTCATTTGTTCATATCAGGGAGAATGTTTATATATATGCAATATGATATTATAAGCATATATACACCAATAATAATATATTATTTTATTATTTGGATTCTCCAAACTCCATGTCACTATATTATTATTGATAATCAGTGATTGAAATCATTAGAGGCTGTCACTAAGCTTGTCTTGAAAAGCTTGTCAAGCCAGGCTTTCACCAAGAAGAAGGGGAGGTTTTACTTCCAGTTCCTCTCATTCTCATAGGTAGCCAACAGCAATGTGTTGGCAGTTGGCACTGTGACTGAGCCAACATATGTGACATTGGTTTGGCTATCTCATAAGTTGCCCATGTATTATTATACCTACAGCCTAAACAATGAGTTAGTTGCTAATAACACTACAAGCATTAAATTTTTAAATTACTTACCAGAGAAGAAAGTTGTTGTGGAGCAATTAACCAGTTCTTTGACTGGATGGGAGCTCTCTGCTGTTAAGTAAACTTTGCCTGTCTGCTGCTCTTGAAATAGTGATGCACACTGGGTAAAAACACATTTGTCCAATCATCATGAACATAACAAATAATGGATAATTGAGCTATGGTCTCTGGTCACAGTGCCTCCACTTGACTACATTCTAACAAAACTGAATCATTTTTATTTTTTCACAATCGCTTGTTGATGAGAAAAGTGAGGCTGAAGATTTCAAGACCTGTGCCACAGTTTCCTGAGACCCATCTTTAAGACCTTGTGAATTGGACAGACAGGAAATGAATGTGTGAGTAGACAACAGCGTTAGATTTTTAAAGACAGAATAGAATACCCATGTGCCAGGCCAGTAGACATACTTAGTTGGCATCTGGAGTTACAATAATCAATACAAGCATAGCAATAGCATGTATGTATACTTTGCCAGGCCCAATGTCCACGATCATGATCATGGACATAAGCAAAGTATACATGCTTGTAACTCCAGATGCCTATACCATTAGTTAGAGTAATACTAGTAGTAAGCAACTATGATGATGATTGGAGTGAGTTCAGTGTGGACCAGTCCAAGGACTTGAGTTAACTCTTCTTCTTATCTTAGTTACTGTTATTTAATATTATTTAATTCACCTCTTGGTCACACTCACAGACCATGACAAAAATTGCCAGGAGTTTGACCAATGAACTTCCTCTCATTGGTTTGACAGGGGAGCAGTTTGCGTAGTATTCCAATAATGTTCCAGATACTCATGCAGAAGACAAGACAAATCCAAGGTATTAACCCACATATAGTGAACTGGATACAGGACTTCCTCACAGATCGAAGACAGAGAGTTGTCGTCAAGAATTCTAGCTCATCCCAGCTGCCTGTTACGTCTGGTGTTCCCCAAGGCTCAGTCCTTGGACCAACACTCTTTCTCATCTACATAAATGACTTGCCTGACTCAGTGACATGCAATGTTAGTCTGTACGCAGATGACACTCTACTATACTCTGTTGTCCGGAATGACGACGATGAGAAGAAGTTCCAAGACGACATTGACTCCCTTCATGACTGGTCTGAAAGATGGAAGATGCCCCTCAATACAACCAAATGTGAAGTCATCATCTTTGGCAACAACAGTAGAGTGCCGCCCACCTATACACTGGGTGGTGTCCCACTTAAGTCTGTCCCAGAAACAACATACCTAGGTGTGACATTTCGGTCAGACCTGAAATTCAACAGACACATCACAGCCAAAGTGAATACTGCCAACAAAGTCCTAGGAAGTATAAAGTTTGCTCTCCACAATGCCCCAGAGAAATCCAAACTGCTGGCTTACACCAGTCTGTGCAGGCCTGTCTTAGAATATGCTGACACTCTCTGAGACCCAGCTGACAACTCTACAGCAGAAGAAATCGAGCTGACACAAAGCAAGGCTATACGCTTTGTCAAAGGCATAAAAAGGAAGGCGCGGCATAACGGACGCACGCTCCCAACTAGAACTCCAGCCCCTCAAAGACAGGAGAAAAAACCACAGACTCTCTTTGCTGATGAGAATCCTCTCTGATGAAGAAAAACATGAGGCCCTATCCTCAGCGTATCGAGGTCATCAACAACCGAGCCAACGCCACCATGGTGACAAGAGCTGCTACGCGGGGAGAACCAACAGCAATTTTTGCTTCTTCCAAACTGTACCACAAAAGTTTTTTGCCCAGGACTGTAAGAGACCTGAGGCTTGGGCCATCCAATACTCAACCCTAATGACGGCTATATGCTGTTCCCCCTGCCTAAACCACTGGTTTTTTGCTCACAAATGGTAAATATATGAGGCACTCCCCTTTATGCCCTAGGGCTTTATTAGAGTGTTCTACAATCATCGAGGTAAGATTCGAGGTAAGATATGTCAAGTCATTGTTCATTTAATTGGCCATTTAAAATACACTAGCTGGAACCAGATCTATTAACATGCCATTGCAAACTGCTCTCATCTAGTATTGCTATTTCACTTCAACAGAAAGTATTTGCCAGCAGAGGTAGGCGGCTGTTTATTTGAAATAATAATAACATAGGCTATGGGTAGTGTAGTATTCACTCCCGTTTAGATGGTTGAGTGGAGCATATCATCTCTGATTATTCAAACGATCATTTTCAACACAAAGACAACCATGGTGAATTATCAATAAGGCCTATAAGCTTGATACTAACTGCTCTCTTGCACTGGAATTGGCCAGGTTGAAACAGTGTTTATTAACTCACTCTATTTTACAACCTGTGGAAACATGTCCCCCTTTTTGATCAAATATGTGCAGGTTTTTAGTTCAACCTGATCGTATGCCTTCAGCCAAGCATCGCCATTGCTACTGTATGGCACACCAATTATGTTTAACGGTTTTTAATTTTTGGATGTTTGAGAATTAGAGCAGTTATGCTTTCTGTAAGCCATGTTTTCCCCACATGGGAAGTCACGTGCCCAGAATAACCCCACACAGACATATTCCAACGTTCACTCGATCACCCATCGCAAAATCATTCACGAAGACACATACAGTTATAATTTCCCCTATTCAGATCTTATAACCATCTTACACTCAATTTTGTAATCGATAGCTAGTAGAATAAGCGCACACTATCAAATCCCATACTCTTAACCTCCTAAGATATAAATAATGCCAAAGAGTAGAAAGAACCGACAGGAAAGACAGGAACACCTCTACAATTACAAAATGTCAAAAACATACTTCTTTTTCAATTTTGCTGCCGCCTGGAAACCTGGCTTCAAACCTTCGTATAGATCTGATTTTTTATATGGTGTCATTGTATTGATAGGAGGAGGCTGCCACCGTACTATATTGCGTAAGCCATACTAGAGCTTATAACTCTGTGATATTATTATATGAAAGGCCTACACTTGCCAGTTCGGTGTTGTAGAATGTATGATCCCTTTATTTGACTGTAAACATCCCTCACAGACTATGTATTTTTCGTGCAGCTTCCCATTGCACCTATCAAGGCCATCAACAAGTTTTCAAGTTAGCAGAAAATCCCTTACTATTTATGCTTTCAACAATGCCGGTCAATGTTACTCAGGCCCTACACAGTGGTTGCCATTATATTACTTCTCTGGTCATACAGCAGTCAACAGACTTTATATACACATAGTTCAAAATTACATCGAAATCGCAATTGCTACTTGGTAAAATCAACCTATGAAGCAGTTTAACCCCAAGTATAATTTTCTGTGCAACTGCTTGATTAGGTCCAGGCCAGGTGATTGATGGCAACTCTTTCCAGAAAATGTTTTCGATCAGGTTGAGTTGAAATTTGAATCTCATTAGATGGAACTTATGACTTGTAGTTACCTTAGTTACGCCATTACTCATGCCAAATGAATCATCTGGCTATGATTCAGATGGCGAAAGGTAGAGTGATCTTGAATTTTCATTGGCTGGCTGCTTATGTTTTGTTCCTTTCGTTTTTTTCACAGGTATTTGTTTGCCATTGGTATTATGATGTAAGTTCAGATGTGAAAATATGCATTTAGCTACTGAACAGGCAGCTCATTAAGACATCATATGGGTGAGCATGTTTTCTAAAAGTAAATATTGGATATTTGGGATATATACGTTGTGACTATTATAGTAATAGCCTTTTAAATTTGCAAAATTTTGAACCCCCACATAGGTGTGTATGATGGCTTCACATAAACTGCTTTTTTCTTATTAACAATCAATTACGGATGGATTGATTACAATGACAAATTATGTTCAACTGCCACTTAGTTTTATGGATATTTTATCACATAATGTTTGCTCCTTCATTACTACAGGTGGAAAGCATGCACTGAATGTATATTTTTAAATTGAGTCAAAATCATAAAATTCAGATTTCTTCTTTTCGAAAACCCAGTTGTTCTATAAATTACAAAGACCTATCAAGAAGCCGAATATAAATTTTTTGCCTCTAGTACATATATTGTGTAGTAAAGACTTAATAGAAATCACCTAACCTAGAGTGTAGTCCGCTTTTGTCAGGATCTATATGCGTGTTGTTTTTCTGCCACAAATTTCTCGTAAATAGACCTGCTGTTGTTTGCAGATATCCTTTATCCCATTAATTTTCCCATAACTGACATCCAGATGACTCCATGCCAGTTTTATCATCAGCATCTCTCAAGCTCGAGCATTTTGTCATACCTACCTCATAATCACTGGATCCGATGATCCACCAGATTATCTACACTGATTTATCACACCAGTTTTTATATGGGTATCCAACCCATTGATTAGTTCAACCCATTGATTACCAATATCTGATGCATAGAAGCCGGGCTACAAAGCAATCAAAAATACCAATTGTGTGAGCAAGCAGCTTTAAAATTTTTTTTTTTTCTGTTCATTACCCAAGATCATTAATCCTTTTCTTCTAGTTCTTGCAGAAAGACATTGCCATAAAGTTAAACCTGTGATTTATGCCTGGGCTTTACTTACATTTATTATTTCTTTCAGACAAACACTTTAGAACTGATCTGCATAAAATCACCAAGTGATACAGTACAAGAATAAGAGCAGACATGAGAATCTCTGATCGGCTGTGCTGCTGCCTCGATGTTGCTACAGGATCGCTGCTCTCCGGTATTTATACATGCTTCCTCTCACTGGCATTCATAGCTATCGGTATTGACAGTCTGGTAGAAGCTTACAAAGACAGTCATCGTAACTCGGACCTGGTAGCTCTATCTGTAGTATATGGTCTGCTAGTTGGTCTGAGCATCTTCTATGGCATAGCATCAGTCTCATTGGTCTTAGGGGCTTCTGGGAAGTACAAGACATACGTAATCTCCTGGGTGATCCTGACCCCGTTCTGGACTCTTGTAGCGATATGTGCGTTGGTAATCTTACCAGCTGAATTAAGCCATGCAATCACTCTCAGTAACCCCACCTCTAGGATCTGTGGCACTACTTTTGTCGTCCTCATGAATATTTTTTGTATGATATGTGTAAGTACTTTTCTTGCCACACTGATAAAGAAATCCCCTGAAGATATTTTTAAAACAATGGGTGTAGTGGAAGCATTGGAGACTGGGTTTTCAAATGGTTACAGTCGTCTTAGAGAAAGCATAAGGCCTAAAGCTAAAGGTACTGTCGCCCGGTATACAAAGAGATCTAATGCTAAGCCTCCTGAGGTCACACTACCTGAAGCTTCATCCTCACAAGGTGTTAGTACAGCTGTAGTGTTAGACCCAAAGACCTTACAAGCTCCCAGGTCTGATGTGAAGCGAGGTGACATCACGTACAGTCAGTTTGTAAATGAGGGAGGGGAGGACGATGATTACATATCCAGATCTGATGATGTAAAAGGGGTAGAAAATGGCGCCTTTCACGGAATTTAGTAATGAAATATATTTTAATATTTTTCTATATTTTTCCCTCTCAATTTTGTTCATTTACCAATGGGCTTCCTGGTAAAATCGCTTTTATACCTTTGCATCCAGGTGCCCCCATCCACTGCTGCATTTACAGGTCATCTGGCCTCATCTAGATATAGAGTTGGAAAAAAATCCATACTCATTTTTTGTCCCATTTATTCTATTTCTTAGCCCTCATGGCACACTGATTTGCTATCGGGTACGAAAGTTCACGAATGATGATCGTGATTAATCAAGATTATGAAAATCGGATGTGGTTACTTTTATTTTACTACTAATTTTTAGACTAGAATTTTAAAATGTTCTACATTCCAAAAAGCTTTTGCCATTCCATGTTTTTTGACATTTACATTTTATATATATATTCTGATCTGATATATAGCTCTATATAGGCATTACAGAATTCTCTAATTCATTCATACCTTCCAGAATTATGTAGCACCTTGTAAGTTGTAAGAAAATATGAAAGGTAATCACTGCTTTCACTGGAGAAAAGTCACTTATAGTGTAGTTTATGTGCCATGGCAGTATGCTACTGAATATATTTTGCCAAATTAATATCTCACAATTGATGTTAACTAACATTCGATACAGCCTTGAATTGAATTATTACGATTAACAGCTGAGCAGCTGACCTTGATATTATGATTCATTTTCCCATTAGTGTGAAATTCAATCATCATGCATAACATAAGGTTACCGCCCTATGTTATTGGCTGCTGACTACACAATATGATATCACAGAGTAAGGATATCCTTACTCTGTGATGATATGCACCATGTCAAAACTGCTGATTTCAAACACTTCTAATTTTGCCGATATGAGGAGAACCCACTACCTTTTATTTAAATAGCCCATATAATAATGATAGTGAATAGTGAATGTTTTCAAGAGGACTTTTTGTAAACCTCGCACCAACGCAATTTGTAGCAAATAGCAACACTAAATTATAGGAAGTCTCTGGCCTAAGCCTAAAATTTAGCCCTGCATTGTTTTTGACAAAAAATAACTGGGCAGAAAAAAACTTTTTCCTAGTCTGAAGTTTACCCAGTGAGGATGTGCAAACAGACCTAGATTTTTCCCTGTTAGTGTCCAATTCAGTCATATATAACACTAGATCAAGATTGGCCCAGCGTTTCAAGTCGCTCCCATTCGGCTGGTAGGATGTCAGCAGCGACCCAAGGGACGCAACTACAAATACATGCAGATCAAACTTGATCTAGTATAACTATAGAGATCAAATATGCTCCCCGTTTTTAGATCAGTGAAAACTAATTAATATTCATGTAGTAATATAATCTAATGAAAGAGTTTGATATACCATTGCTAGCCATTTTTGCTCAAAGCAAGAGGAAATGTCCCTAAACCTCTGATAAAGAAGCACCTGCACAATTTGTTACGCAGAGCAACACTAACACATCTCTGACCTAAGCCTACAATTTTCTTCTTATTCTTGTTTTGATATGGGACTGAGTAAAATGTGAATGCAATGATTCAATCATGGTTCTCTTGCATTACTACAATAATACCATCATTGGTTTTCACATGCGGAAATATTTGCCCACTTCACTCAACATAAGGAAGCTATTTATAAGTAGTTATTAGTAAATTATAAATTATAAGATTCCTGTTCTTACTTGCCTATGGCAAAACAAAATGTTGTTAAATATAGGAGAGTTTTTCAGATTGGTAATGTGGGAGTTGTTTATTAATTACCTAGTCATGATTGACCTCAACCCACAGTATGACCGTATTCAAGTTGTCAAGATAATGCGTAAAGACTGGTCTAAATCAACAATCTTTCCTCACAAGTATTATTGTCCAAATGCGCATACATCGGAAAGATATATACCAGCACCAATAACAAAGTTGGATCAAATTACTGCCATGGCAAGTCGTTGGTGTGATAGTCCTCCTAAAACCAAATACCAACCAAATGCTTCAAATGAATTTGATATTATGCGAGGAGGTTTGCCAGGTCCTACCTTACTTTCCTGCCAATGCTCACTGAACTGAAGCATCAAATTTTAAGGAGTATCATGGTAGTATAACTCCTATGTGGAATATTTGAGTTGAAAGTATTTTCTGCTCATAGTTATGATTCTTGGAATGTTTACTGATTATGTGAAGACAACCCTGTAGAAGTTTGACAGAACAAAAGATGATCGATTAGTGGTACAGGCCACAATGGAAAAAAAATCGGAGTATGCGTAATAATCATTCAACTGATTGTTAACCCATCAGTATATGCAGTATGAATAGTCGTAGCACTAAGCGCTGCACTGTTGCTGCCTAGCCAATTTACACATGTACGTAATCAATACATATCCAATAGCTGACAATAGTTATTACTTGCGTCCATAATGATTTCTGCATAATAAAGTACCATGTATATTCATAGACAGCCCGTGATATAACGATGAGCATAAAAATAACTACTGGTCACGACCTTGTCAACATTGGTTATTAATCACTATCACCATCAACATCATCACACATTACCAATGTCGCCGGCGATCGCTGCTGCTGATAAGAATTGTTGCAGACAGCAACAAACCTTGGGTACCGTTGCGACAAGACATTTAACACGATTAATATAGCTTTAGTAGATACTACCTGCCCATGGGAGCTAGACAATCTAAACATGGAGATAACAAGCAAGCTGAAAGTACAGCCCTGGCCGACAGGCAATCTGCTGAGGAAGATACCGCAGAAAAAAACAGCAATGTTGTGAGAAGTTTTCAAAAGTTAACTGCAGGTTTTGGCAGTCCTCGGCTCAGCACTAAACTACCTCTCAAGGACAAACGCATCACGATTGAAGGCTCTATAGGTTTACTCAGTCAAGCCTCTTCTAAAGCTCTGTCCGATCTACAACAGGATACAGGGACCACACTGCCCAGCCTGAAAGACTTAGCTGATTTCACATTCCCGTTTGAAAATGCTGTATTTGAGGGAGGTGGAGTTAAGGGAATAGCGTATGTCGGTGCTGTGAAGGTCAGTAATTGCAAACACTATCAGTGCATGCTATGCATTTCTCTCATCTTTGGAGATGGCAGCTGGATATGGATACTTCCTTCTATACTCCCATATAGCCTCATGTCTTTTGCCAAAACTTAGGTTGTTCGCTATCCCTCATACTTCTATCTCCCGAGTCAGGACATGTATGAATCATCTCAAATAGTTTGCTCTGCTAATGATCTGATAGACCTGAGCAGTTAGTAAGCTAAAGTGAGAATGTGTCTCAATCGTTGACTAAATGATATAGCCTAAGCAATAATATCCCTATTTGGTTACGCTTATGCAATATTGTCTGTAGTGTTTAGAAGATGCAGGTATAAAGTTGAAACGGTTTGCTGGTTCGAGCATTGGTTCTACTGTTGCTGGGCTTTTGTCGGTGGGTTACACATCAGACGAACTGATAGCTCTTTACATTCAAGATCTCAGCATTTTCATCAGAGGTAAGATTAGTTGTTTCCTTACACATTTATAAGAAAAGAATAGAATAAAAAAAAGAATGAAAGTTTGCTAAAAATCAAAAGACCTCAATATTTTACTAGAGGATTGAGGTTTTGACCTTCGATTTTTAAGAGGCACTCAAACTGTCAGAATTGCCTGTTCGCTACTCATTCTCCCCATATCTCATATCCCTAACGAACAACTCTCTGAAGAGACATTGTGTCATTTCAGTGTGAAACTAACCACATTGTCTGTTGGGGATGGTGGAACGTGGCTTGCACACTTGCTTTGTTGTGTATTTTTCCTGGCACCTTGCTGTGTGTATTCCTGTACAAACCCAAAAAAAGTCTCAAAGCCATTTTTTTAGTATTTTGCCAACATCCTGATTAATTTAATATCACTTGATTTTGTTTGCAGACAGTCACTGCGAGTTACTATGCTTTCTCCCGCGGCTCATCATGAATTTAGGGCTAAACCCTGGTAAAGCGTTCACAGATTGGTATGGGCGGTGTCTAGCTGTGAAAACTGGAGATCCAGATATAACATTCAGACAGGTTCGTATTGATTAAGGCATCAGTGATTTCACGCCTAATGAAGTTAATACGTCTCGTATGTTTGCCTGATATAAACCTAATCATCAAGTTGCAAATGGTTCATATAACCTGAACACTGTGATCTTCATGTAATAAACTTGTATTGGTAAAAGTTCTTCTCTTACTAAAACGTGGTGACATTCCTGTATGTATTTGATTCTAAATAAAGACCATAATGATTTGTTGGCTTAGCTAAAAAAAAGTGGGTATGATTACGTCTGATTGTTCCTACATTTTGCTCAGAATGCTGTTGTAGATATACGACCGATTTGGCACCGAGTTATGCGTGGTCGTGATGAACATGAATACTGGCAGAGAGGAGTATTTTCATCCGAAGACAACTCCTCATCTGAAAGTCAGAACCGCTATCAGAATGTCAATATCTGTACCAGGTAAATATATCTGTACCAGGTAAATATATCTGTACCAGGTAAAGGTCGGGTAAAGGTCGCTAATATATCTGCTTTTCGCTAGTCTAAGTGCTCAGACGACTGCCATTGCAAGTCTGTGGCATTACGTAATCAAACATGTAATGCAACAAACTTGTACATGCAGCCGTCTTTGCACTTACACAAGTCTTTTGCATGTATCATATCACTGGAATTTAAAACTCATGTCTGAGAACATACCGTAAATCTTACATAGATTTATTGAGGGTGACATGATGAATTTTTATATACTTTCGACTAGTTGGAAAATGCCCAAAATCCCCTCAAGTCAAACCAGTACAATAGTAAAGATCAATACTGATAATGTATTGTTTTTGTATGCAACTATCAACTTCAGATAAAGCTGTTAATTAAACACCTTAATTAGTTATGCACAATACACACAACATATAACATGACAGGGAGACTAAACTTGCCAGTTGATTTTGTTTAATCCCACATGAATATTGCTCAGTTGCACCTGCTGCCTGTAAGGTTTCTTGTGCATGTTGTACTTTTCTTCATTTAGTTGTTAGTTTTGCTGTATTACTCAAATCAATATTTATGTAAAAGCCCCAGAGGATTTATTTTTTACACAGCGCCTATGATGTTAGAATAAGTGACAGTCAGTTCAAAGTCATCATCTCCAACTTGACTATTCCGCTGTATGCATAATCCATGATAGTACCATAAAGTCTCATAAATTAGACCTGTTCAGTTCAATATAGGGAGTAGGGAGTAGGGACTGCGTATTTACTGCAGACAGCAGTTTAATAAGCAATATGCTGAGTAAGGTTAAATGGTAACCAACTGTAAACCTCTTTAATGCAATAACAACAGAGTTAGCACTAACTATTCAGGAATTTTGGAATTCAGGTGTACTCCAACCTATCAAAAAAACTAGCAAATATGCTGCAAATATAGCAACCTCACCCCTTCCCATCTTTAACCAGCAACTAACCAACCATACTTATTTAACACCTTATCCCATGAATACACACTTATTATTATAATATTTTTTAGGGTTTATTACTGCATGTTTTAGTTAAATTTATAAAGCTAGAGTTGTTTTTCAGTTTCACGGCACATATTTTACTTTTGACCGCGACCTGATTTGCCTTTCCATTCTGTTCGGCGCTAGATATAGAAACCTTTCTAGGGATAGAGCAACAAACTTTAGTACATCGTATAGAGTGCCTTTGGGTCAATTTCACACATATTTTAATCAATGTATATTGTATTGTGCCATATTTTCTCTAGGTGTGTTGGAGCCCATACAGCTGCAGCATCAAGATGGCAGGCAAGATTTGTATATAGATGGTGGTGTGATATGCAATTATCCAATATATGTCTTTGATGGTGAGTGGTCAACTTCACATCTTCGATCATTCCTTGCTATTCATAACTGGTATCCACAGCTGACTTGACTATATAGTGGCCACTGACCTCACTCTGCACTTTCCGTTTTGTTTACTGATGCAAAGTTTAGAACAATGCATTGTCAGAATGGTCTTTTTTCTGTGGAAAATCAAGCAAATAGATACATTTTCCAAAGCTTATTTGGCCCTAAAAACGGCAATGCATACACCGCAGGCAAAATCATAAGCAAGGTAATAATCCTCTAGTGTGGGAAGTTTTGAATATCATTCATGATAGCTCATACTGATCATATTGATCTAATAATACTTGTTATTTGTAATAAAATCACTATTACGTCTATATAATAGCTAATCTACAGATTACATGCTGCCAAATGTAATAATGTATAATATTTATATAATGTAAAATAATTTATAGGTTGGTGGTTATCGATGGAACCTAAGAACCATATTTACAGTAAGATCTCCAGTAATACCGATGAGCACTCTGATGCCAGACATCTGGTGGAGCTCTGTGATCCTCGACTTCGCTTCGCTGTGCGAAATAACAGAACTATAGGATTCAAACAGGTAGCTTATCCCCATCAGATGTTTCACTCCATAGTGATTGATTCTTAAATTCCCATCTCGTATCTTGCCTGAATAAATATATAAATAGATAAATATATATATTATTAATGCTGCAACGCTGATATATCATTGATTGAAACAAATGTGGAATATTATGATTATAAAGTATCAGCTGGCTTTGGTCACATTTTGACCTCAACAAGTTGCCCTCGCTGCCTTGTCCGCCGAATACGCTGTTTCTAAGCATACAGAGAATATGATAATATGATTCATTCTCCCTTCGGATCAGGACTTAAAATAATGGAGGTCTTCTTTATGCACAACAACATCGTGCATGTAGATAAAAGAACCCTCCTGTATGGTATAGCTCTATACAGGAGGACGCTGTCCTCAACCACAGCAGCTCCGGCCTTGTAGCTCTATGCTTCACGCTGGGTTAAAGCTGGCAGTGGTTGAAAAGTGGCACTAACGACTTGGAACCCTTGTTGTCACTATAAAAACCTCTTCCTAGCAGCACCTCGGTGCAGTCAGCGTCTACATAGACGGACAGCAACATTTAGTATTATTCTCTTGCAGACCACAAACAGCGACTTCTTCAATGATACCCTTATTGCACCAGTCAATGAGAACTATGCAGACTCCGATGACAATGCCAAGAGGTGTTCAAGCTCCCGTCCAAACACAAAACTTGCCAGGTAATTGCATCTGTGTTTTACTTTTAAACTCATAAAATGAAATATATTGTTGAACAGACGGTGATGTAAATGAAACAAGTGATACATATAGAAAAATAATGGGAAGTATAAATTTATTAACTGCAATGAACAAATTTGTTTTTAGAAAGAGAATGAAGTATTTAATTTGTCAGGAGAAAGATGCCCAGCTCAAGAGTCAGCAGCTTGATGCACTGAGCAGATTTTTTGAGGTATGTGATGAATCTTCTAATGTACCAATGATTGGTAAGGCTTCAAACTTTTGCATCGTGGTAGTCACTGCTTGTGTATGGCTTGCCCAAAATGATATTATTATAACGTTCTTCAACACTCTAATGCTAACACTCCACAACCAATCAATAAGCGAGATCAATCTAATATAGAACTCCGTTATCAAGTGAAAATTCTTGTTCCTTTTTGTTTTAGCTGTTACAGAAAAGTACCGACACTGATGGTTTCATATCGAAACAAATATTTTCGAGTTTGCTGCTGGAGTCTGAGGTTAGTCAATGCTTTCCCAAGCATGTTTGAATGTGATATTTGAGTATACTTTCTATCATCGGAGTTGCCTGTCTTGTCAGCAAAGCTTGTCAAGACAAGCTATTATCGGAGGTGATGTTGCATATCTTTTTTATGAAGACACTAGTCGTATCTATGTGTCTAAAATAGTACAATGTTAGAAATCTCCCTCTGTTAGTTGCAAGGTGAAAGCAAAGGAAAGTAAACACAAACGGCCATTCCAACACATAACAAATGGATACGTTATGTAGAGAAATTCATCCATTAACTTTCCATATATTTATTTGTACAGAGTACCATGACCGATGATCATATTCATGTACTCTATGGTGCTAATCTAACCAGAAGTGGGTTATTGAAGACTCTACCATCAGATGACTTGGTAAGAAAACATCATTGAACATTCCGTTGATCTGTGTAAAATTCTCCCCATACACTACGCTGTGATCTTTGTTAGCAAACTCACAAATATATGACTTGATTATGTTTGGTTTAACATCAGTTGCAGGGTTTTTCTTGCATCGAGAACATTTAAATGGATGCAGAGAGAACAATGCCAGGGTTGGAGGGTAGTATACTGTCTCCGCCAAACCCAGTAAATACATGCGATGTGAAAAGTACAGAGCTGTTTCCATGACAGTGATAGGCCCTTAGGATGAAGTCAACCTGAAGCATAGAAACAGAAATGCCAGGGGGGATTGTAACATGGAAACTTCTTGCTTTATTTGACAAATCGATACCTTTTACTCGATTGTCTTTCATTTACGCAATACAACAAACGATAAAAAATTTAGGAGTATTACAAATGCCAGTTGTTTGAGTCTCATCATTATGCTCTCTGTTTCAACCTATACATCATAGATAACTTAGGAAGCTATGGTATGACTGTCAGTGTTGAAAAGTTGGCAGCAAAAATTCAACTCTCTTCATCTCAGCTGATCTTTGTTTTCTAGGCCTGTTTGAATCTAGGCAAGTCTAGTCAAACTCTTTTATTATGTTTGATTCTTTCATGCAATGTATATTAGAAATCATATCTGGATTTATCGATTACATGTTTTTGAAGGAAAAAAATAATTGAGAAAAAATTTAGTTTGTAGCTCATCTTCAGCAAAATTGAGAAAATTCTCAATTATTCTCAATTTTGTGCATGTTGGAGTTGCTAGCTCCATTTAAACGAAATTGAGACACCACTCAATTATTCTCAATTTTGTAAATATTGGAGTTGCCCCCTTGATCGTTTTTCTCAATTTTTTACAAAAACTGCAACGTTTCTGCTAAGCCCCCGTCACTATGAATTCACTGCTGGTAATAACCAGCAGCATAGCTTTAATAATAAATTTATTATTATTTCTATGCTGCTGGTTAAGTACAGTTGACCTAATATTATTGGTATTGGCATTGGTTAAACACTTTCTGGTATTTTCTTGATTGCTCCAGATATCTCCAAATGACTTTGATTTACACATGAGGAGCCTTGGATTAGATATGAATAGAGTTCTGGAGTCGAGCGCAGTGTTACGTAATGGGAACATGACTGGAGCTAAGAATTACTGGTCCATGCTCCAAGAGAATGTCACAAATGCAGCACGGAGGAGCTTTGTAAAGGTAATATTATCAAGCTAATAGAAACATAAAATTCATGTCATATTAAAAAATAATACAAACCTTTTCCATCTAATTATTTTGATACTTCAATTGTTAAAAAGATCTGCAGGCTTTATTTCGCAGCTAATTCACCTATCAGTAAATAGCTAAAAGTGGCTTCATTTTCTTTTAAAACAAAAAACGCATGTATATCAGTGTGCGTGTACATGAATGCGATGGCTAGTATACCCATTCAGGCGTCACATAGTGTATAACAAGTATATATTATCTAAATGAGCAGCCAGAAGATGTAGACAGAACAGTGAACATTCACACAGATTATATCGAGTTTCTGGATTTTGATGTGTCTACCAAAGACAAAGAGTTCCTAGTCCAGGTAAAAGTGCATTTGTGAAATCCTATATAAAATTATGCCCGGCTAATTTATGCAGCACAGAAGTATGATCATGTGCTGAGTTATTCTGAACAGCCTCTCACTGTGTTAAAGTCAACTCCTAGGTTTGACATGCTGCCACTTTTTTGGTTTTGCCTGTGTGACAAGGCTAGACAACTCCTACAATACCACGCAACTTGATGATAAAGATAAAGTTTGAAGATATAAATCATCGATGGGAGGCTAATCTAGCAACTTCATGTACATGGGAATGTCATGGCCTGCCTGAATACTTTACAGCACTGCACCCATAGAAATAAATTAGGTATGACTGCACCTATGAGCATATACTAAAGAAATAAGACCAACCAAGCAAAATAATAATGATCAATTTCTTTATCTTTTACAGCAAGGATACAAGCACACATTGGTGTATCTGCAGAGATATGTCAGACAGCGTAATAAGAAAACGAGCCATTCTACACTCAAAGGCAAAGGTGGCAGCAGTGTGAGTAAGAGTGATGATGTTGATGTTTATGATGACAATGACAGCGGTAATGTTGATTCTCCCATGTTCTTTATTGATGATAATGAGGCCTATGACCAGTGGATCACTGGACTACAATGTGACAACATTAATACTTAGTAAAGGATTTCACAAAATTCTAACCTCAATAATCTACCAAATTGAGTGTGCAGGCATGATTTTCGCACCATTCATACCTCCTCGCATGTCAGTTTTTAGAATCTTAGCATGAAAGCTTCCAAACTCGTCTGGAACTTAGCCCTTTTATAACTGTATCTATGCATTTTACAAATATTCTATCAGCTGTGATGTTTTTTGTGCTCTTACAATATTCCATTAGAATTTGCTTTTTCCAAAGCTTCTACCCAAATTTTCCCTTAGGTCATAGTAGCCTTGTTATGCTGCCACTTTTTTTGTTGGCCGCATGGCAAAGCTAAGGTCATAGAGTAAGGTTTTCAAGGTTTTAATAAAGCAAGATAAAGAGACCAATAATATCGCTTTTCCTTATTTCAATAACGTGTTCTACCTTGATGTCAGCAGAGAGATATTCCATTTATATTTAGTGTACACAAAACAATTCAGGATTTTCTTGTGTGCACCATTTGCATGATAATTCTGTAATTAGCGTCTAGAGTTATAGCATTGCTAATCTGCATAGTGGTGAAAGCATTGGTGCTTCTTCTCACTCCTTCGTCTCTCAACTTCAAATATAAAACAAATATTTTTCTCACACTTTTTGAACATATATGCTCATCTGCAAATCACCAACCAACACTGGCGCTGAGTCTGATGATAAATATTTCTGTGTTTGTGTTCTGAGTATAGATGATTACAAATACGGCTTTCTGTGTTAGTACCAAGAAATGTTTCTGTATAATTTCATTGGTCCCTACACATTTCTTACCTGATATGGCAGTTTCTTTCAAATTACTTTTTTATTACGAAATATCTCAAGTTTTAAACATGGCATAAAATACCTACTTATTTGCTGAAGAACTAAATATTTCTAGTGTGATCAGCCATTCTCACCAACACAATCTTGCCAGAGCACAATCTTTTGGAAATTCCAGCTGCTGAGTTTTAGCAAAGCTTAACCCAATTTTGACCAGGGATGGTTTTCATCCGATGAAGTAACTTCATTTTACGGTGTATTGAAATCTTTTTGAACAACAAGGGAGTGAGGGACAATCTCCCAAACTCCCCGATTCAACATTTCTGAGCTCCATGAGGTTCGGGTCTTTTAGGAAGTTGTCTTCTCTTTAAGCATGGGAAGATAAAAAATCTTCCAACTTAATTAATTTTATTGTATTGTATTGTGGTTCTAATCTGATAACGGTCAGATACAATGAAGGAGACTGATATACATCCATCAAAGTTGTATGTAAAAGTCATATGACATATAAAGAAACTTGTTTGAAGCATACATAAATGTATCGTATGCAATAACTGAAGAAATTGATCAAAGTGTGTGAAGAACAGAACTCAAATATGAAGTAGGCAAAGTAAAGCAGACAGCGATAGCAGAGAAAGGGCTGCGCTAGTTTTCTCAGATCCGCTTGTTGGGGTCAAATTGATTCTCGGTTTCATCGTCTGTTGCTTTTGGCAGTTCTCGGTGACAACTAAAACAAAGTATAGTGGAGTTATTTGGGGATGTGCATATCAATGAGCCGACATTTAGGAACAAAACATTTACATATGACGAAGATAACGATTGAAACTTTGAAGAATAGAGTTAACAACCAGGAAGTAAGATTTGTAAAGGACAAGCGTGCATGGTTGAATAAATCACCCTTTCCCTGGCACATCTTACTTTTTGGAGGGCCATCTGCAACCAACTGCATTTGGCGTGCAGTATATAGATCTTCAATAATCGCATCCATTTTGTCTTTTCTTGGGGTAGAGATAACTGTAAGATTTTCACTATTCAGCTCCATAAACATGTTGTTGCTCTCGTCGAATTGCGGCCACACCAATCCAGATCCGATCGGGGTTGGCAGATTAGGATTGCTGAAATCAGTGTCAAGCATGATGTTTTAGTTTTATTACACATATTGGACCAGTCCATTCTAGTTTAACCAGTCTTGATAAGCTCTGATGTTTAATTGAAGAAACAAAAGCGCAAAGCTTGTCAAGAATGGCTACTTATATAACTCTAAGGCCATACAGTTGTTTTCTCACTAAGAGAACTGATGTCTATAACGCATATATTCGTGAAAAATAGTTATATATATATCATATATCATTGCCAAAAGAAAATATACAAAAATGAGATCTCTCTCTCTATATTACTTACCTACCCCTCAACCCAACATGTAATGTAAACTCACCCAGTTTTAGCAAAGTTCGACCACATAGTAATGATGGTATCAGTTAATGTTTTGTCACTATCAGTTGTCCCGTTGTACAACGCACTGAGCCATACAGTTAATGGATTCGATGAGTTACTGACAACGTCCTCCCCGTATAAATCTACAATAAAGATAAAACACAGCCTGATTCCTGACAGGAAAACAAAAAACATGATCACAAAAAACAGTAAGAAAACTAGCTTTTATAGGGGGCAAGCATAGATTTAAAATCTATGGGGGCAAGGCATTTCTCAACATTTCGTTTTGAAAAGCTTCACCACTCTTCCCTCCCCACAAACAAAACATACTTATAAAAGCATGGGCCATAACCAGGACTGTAACGATAACAGTAAGAACTAATAGTCAAATCGTTTTTACCAAAACAAATGCTTGCCAAGTGACACACCTCACCTTGGAAATGTTTCTTGAGGTAAACCCCACCAAATACAAACGGGAGATCATCTCCATGATCGGCTCTTCTTTTTGGAGCCCAGGCAGGCTGAGGACTATATTCTATTGGTGGAGTGAATTCTTCAGTTAAGTAGTAGGCGTAGGTTGATCTTTTCTTACTTTTACCATGCTCAATTAGCTGATTTACACCTCCTGCACCCAGGCTGATATCAGCTATTAATAAAATAAAAGTAACCAATCAGTGACACGTATCTACAATTGTCTCTTATCTTTTAATGGTAGCAGATTTATACTTTCAAGTTTTTATCTGATTTAACAAACCTTATGATAACATCTTACGTATCATTAAGTAGTTCAGTTACTCCTTGGTATCATATGAAGCAACGCAGACCTGGCAGTCAAGTTCTGTTTTTCTAGTTAACAAGGCTTTGTGTTTGGGTGGAGGAGACCCTAGCCTAGCCTAGCCTGTCTTGACAAGCTTGTCAAGATAGGCTAGGGAGAACCATCCCCTCCGTTCATGAGAACATACTGCGTAGTTGTGCATAAGCCAAAGCTCTTTCTTTGTCTGTCATCATCTCCAGCTTGTAGAGATTTATTATGTAATCTGAACAAAGCTCCACAGACAATGGTGTGATCATGGGACACAAAGTGTCTTCTAGTAACACCCTTGTGTGAGCTAAGCTGTAGCCGTCATCGACAGGCCCATCAGGGGGGAACAGCAAATTCATAGCAGGTATGAATATAAATCCTTCATCCTTATTATATCCAATCATTTCATCGAATCTGTAAGTCAAAACTAGATGTTGTTATGCTGTCCATATCTACTACATCAAACAACAACCCCACAATGTTATGTAATATGCAGATTCAAGCATATTGGAATAAACTTTCTAAGCGTCAGGTTTTATCTCCAGAGTAAATATTGGTAGCATACAAAGTTACCCCTCCCCCAAGTCTCTGATACTAAACGCGGAGAATAGTAATATGGGTAAGACTGACAGACACCATAATAATAACAACATTGTGATTTACTGGTTACCAAAAGCAATGAGCTCATAGTTTGAAGACTTTCAATAATAAGAACTGTGAATGGTAAGCTATGGATTGATGATGTTGAGTTTCAACTTTCAAAAGTCTGTCAAACCAGTCTGCAATTAAAATTAATATCAGCAATCAACATGGAAAATTGACCGGCATCATTCACATCCATTGTCAGTATCCCCATTACACCAATGAACTAAACCTCAGGTTTAGTTCATTGATTACACAATTCTCCGACAACAAAAATGTTCACTTTTCTCAAGTTCTTAGGCTCTTAGTATTGAGTTGAGGCCATTCCTACTAACCTCTGAGATAGCAGATAGCTCTGTTTTGTTATGTCATCAGGAAAGAAGTCAGCGTCAGCTGTGGGAATGCTACTAAATGCGATCTTATCGATAGAAGCCACTGCGTTGCATACATCTTCTCCAGACAATCCAGATGTGCATTGGTATACAGAGTCAGCCAGGGAGCAGTTCAAACTCTGCTTTAGTAACTCATTATTTTCTGCGATTATATTTTCGGACAGATGCCAGCCCCAGTCATCAAAGAGAGCTCCAGACTATTATAAAGACATTTGAGATGACTCAGTATTAGATAGCTACCAGAATCAACATTTCAATATGCCAAAACTTTATTGCTGCAACGTGTTTTACATTATTACAAGAATACTTTTCAAGTCGTTAAAAATCATTGATAATTATATCTGTCAATGATGAAAACTGTTGGGCCAGGTGGCCACAATGATGGCTGTTGGACCATGTGAGACCAGCTGAAACTCTTTGTCAACTTTCGTTTCAATATGTATGAGAGGACAAATTCGAGACAGGTACTTTTTTTGACCTGAATCATGTAGGGACAAGGACTAGAGAGTGTGTGACATACTCCCAACTAGGTGGCAAACTATCGTACCAGGAGTTTGAAGTCTCTGATGGTACAAGCCGAGGTTTTCTCTAGTTGTCAGCGTCATAATGGATTAGTGACGTCTTGGGTCACGAAACTTTAGACAGGCAAAACTGACGTCAATATTTCACCTGAGATTCATGTCTAATACTAATATGAATAATATATTTATAATTAATAATATATTTTACATAAAACGTGAACAAAACTCATCTTTCTATCGAAAAATAAGAAGCAATTATTTATAATAAAGCAAAATTCACCTTACCTGCTGAATTCCACGTTTGAAAAGCCCTTCACTGTATCGACCTAGAGTTTGAGCTGATACTGATCCAGCACCTGCAGACTCTCCAAATATAGTGACACTTTCCGGGTCACCTCCAAACACGGCAATATTTTCCTTTATCCATAACAAAGCCTGCCTCTGGTCCCATAATCCATAGTTACCAGTGCCTGCAGATCAAATAGGCACAGTAGAATAAACAAACAAAGAAAATCCAGTTTAGGTATCTAGACACCACACAATATATATTTTGAAGGATAGCAACTATATGATACAGACACAAGCACATGTTATGTCTTGAGTGGCACATTCAGGATTATTTTAGTTACAACAGCAATGTGAATCTGAAATATGTCCCCACCTTTGCCTTCGGACAAAAAGCCAAGAGCTCCGAGTCTGTAATTAATGCCTACAACAATAACATCTCCAAGAGCAGCTAAAGCTACTCCAGGGTATATGTCTTTATTGCCGGAGATGTATCCTCCACCATGGATCCACACCATCACAGACTTCTTATTGTTAGCACTTACACCTCCAGGCACAGATATATCCAGATACAGACAATCCTCAGAGCCAGTAACTTGACCTAGAATATAAAGGGCGGCCATGACATTTTGCATGAGAACAATAAAAGTTCTGTCAATTTCTGTAATTCAATGAAAATTAACGCCCACCATCATGGCGCGTCGTTTAAGTATTGCATGGAAATAGTCTGCATACCTGGCCCAACACCACCTGGTTGGGTGCATATTTTGAACAGAGGGAATCTGGCATCTCTCACTCCGCTCCAGGCATCTGCTGGCTCCGGTTTCTTAAATCTCAGAGGTCCAATTGGTGGCTTTGCATAGGGAATATCTACAATATAAAATGATTCCTGAGTAGACTATGTATTATCTTAGCATTACAGGGTTTGCAATCTAACATATAGCTATGAGCAAATAAAAGCCAAACTTTTATTAAATGCAAGGTGAAACACACAACACTGTTGTGTGTGTTTCTCTCTATGGTAGAAACATTCGGATTTTAACCGGTAGCTGGCATTGCTGCTTAAGCCGACCTCATCTTTAAATCGCAAATAATATAAATAGACGGTACCTACCATGAAACAAATCTACATCAATATTTTGGACCTTTAACCTCTTGCCCAAGATTTGTCCACCATCGCTCAAGCTTATTGTTGTGTTGATTATCTGTGATGAGGCAAAAGCTAGAGAAGTTAGGAGGAGAAACTGACGCACAACTGTCGAGCACGAACCCATGATGACAACTAGCACATTCAAAAGAGCTGCGGCTTTTAAGATAACAATTTATTATCACCTTGATCAGTAGGAGGCGTCTATCATATTTCATATTTACCCAAAATATTATGTATCCTAATTTATTTGGATTGAGCCGAGTATTTATCTAAAGTTAATATGAATGGTTTACATAACCCATATTTTGCACCATGGTCGCTGTAATGTTCATTCCTGTACCAATTATACACATGGGTGGTACGGAAGAGAGTATACAGTTTGTCACTATCATATATCATGCACAGTCCCCATTTGTGCTAACTTGATGTAATTGTTTATAGACTAGAGTTAGATTTCCTTTTAACGCAGTACAGAACAATGAAATGTGGAATGAAAGTGAGAGCGCCACACAGGCAAACGGCCGCTGAAATTCTAAATCCGATAATATCGTCAGCAACCAAGTATTGCCTCACCATATCTGTAAAGCATAAAAACTCTCATTTCAGACAAAGCTCAGATTGAAATATAATATACATGTAATTATTAGGCATTATTATTGTAATTATTACAAACATTTCATTTTTAAATTACAGTGTTTGATTATTGTTGCAATTGCTTATCTTATTCCGAGTAACCCACCAATGAATGGTGGTGACACCAGGGAGGCAATTCCCACACACATCATCTCCAGACCAAACACTAGCTCTATACGGTACATTCCATGCATCTCAAGGATAACCGGGTTAGCTAAACTAGCGATTATTCCGTGTCCGATGCCGAACATGGCAGATGATATGAAAAACCTGAGTTAAAATAAGAAAGATTCACTGGGTACATTTTAACATTACAATCTGACCTACACAACGCTGCTTACTGCCTACATCATATATCAGCAATATTCAGCAATTCAAATTTGTTGTTAATCACAAGTTATGCATTTCTTTTCAATAAGGTCACGATTTTACAAGTATCAATGAGGAAGGACCGAAACTTTTGATTATCTGCATAGATTGAAGAAAATTTACTCACATTTGCAAGTCAGAGTTTGACCTATCTTTTAAACCTCAACGCACGATAAGAATTTAAGTGATAACAACCTCAGACGACCGACACAACAATGGTACATCTGTCTGGATTCATCCGGTCGCCCTCAGCCCACATTGTAAATGTGAAAGTTTGCTAATCGAAGTCAATGATTCTTGATTTAATTAGGAGAATTCTAAAAAAGTTACTCATTTTTTAATAGAGAATCATCACTTACCCAGTTGAACTAGGATATCATCACTTACCCAGTTGAACAAGGATATACTGTGTAGCCAAACAACGAACTCGATATAGATATTAATCCAAAAAATGCTATCACAGATTTGTTGTAATCTTTAAACCTCCCTGCAAAAGATTTACTGAAATTATTAAATCAATTTCACTTGTGACCTACATTTAAAACCGGATTATCATCAACAAGCTTCTACAAGCTCCATCTTGTGCAGTAACTAACTTCAGGTAATGTCAAGGACCAATCAGATATCAACACTACAAAAAACCTGTAACAAATTTTTACAGTACAAGCGAATTGGTGAATGTAGATCAACTTACCTGCAATGATCAATAAGATGCGTATCCCGATATTGGTAACACCTCCAACCATATACAGATGTGTGACATCTGTAGCATTCAAACCGTACTGCTGAACAAAGTACGGTACTAAGACATAGTAGACTCCACTAGACCAACCTCTCATAAACGATTTGGAGAGTAACAGAATCATACGCCAGTGAATTAGTGGACGAAACCTCGCAGCAAACCCTGTATTTGGGTCTACTGGGTCATGATCAAGATCGAATTTCTCATCAACTTCTGAGTTGTAACTGCTCTCGGATTCCACACTCTGCTTCCCAAGTTTCGAGCCATTCCCATTAGATACGCAATTAAGAGATCTGGGTGGTCTCATCATTGCAGCCAAAATTGTAACCTGAGAAGTAACATTGCATATTAATCGATTGGTCAAAACATAATGATGATTTTTTCCAATTTCATCAAGTTTATTTTTAAATATTCTTAGTAATGTGGTTTCAAGTTCATCAACAAAAAATGAAAGGACTTGGTTGGTTTTCACAAACAACGTCACTACAAAGGAGAAATATTATGATTATCTTTCCATTGTCCTGATCTTTGCTATCTCAACTTTCAAGATCATCATTCTAAAACGTGTGTAACAATGTAAAGTTGTGTAATACCTGCATGCTCATGGCAGCTATGACAAGTGTTGCCTCTCTCCATCCAAACTTCTCCAGAAGCAGAGCGATCAGTGGAGGTATAGTAAGGAATGGTGAGGCTCCAGTAACAGTGGGGATAATCAGTGCCAAGTGTCGATATTTCTTAAAGTGATGAGCAGCAAATGTGCAAGATGGGATGTACATACAAGAACCAAAGGATGCTACAAAAAAAGACAAAGCTTCACTTTTCATTCGATATACCTCCTTTCAATGGTGATGTGCGCTAACAGCATAGCCAGAATCGGACAGCTACTGGATATATACAGCTACAGCATTTTTTCAATGAAGACCTTCCATCTACATGTCAAATGTACATAAAAAATAAGCTTGCTCACCTGCAAGTAAGCCATACATTGTGAAGAAGACAGGAAAGCTGGTTGTCAGACCTGCCACAGTCAGAGAAAGTCCCATACCAGCACAGCCAATGATAGCACATACTCTAGCGCTGCTCTTCTCCACAAGCACGGCAGCAACTGGGCCTAAAGTGACGTCATAATATGCAGTTAGAACAGAAAATTTAAAAGTAAAATTAGCTAAAGAAAACCATACAAATCATGATCAAAAAAACAAGTTCTGATTTTATTATCTTGTTTAAAAATCTCAAGCAAGACATCCAGAGATAACCACAAAATAATCACTCACCAATAAGATAAACCAGAGCAGCGTTGAGGCTACACGCCCAAAGTGTCAGATGAGCTTGCTCAGGGAAACTGGTGAGGAACTCCACATAAAACATACCAGATGTAGTCATAGGAATGACAGCAACAGGCATAATCAGGGAACAAGCTACCAAGATTATCCACGCATAACCTGTATCAGTTTCATATTCTTTCTCATTCCCGTCGATGCTGGAACAAAACCATGCAACATTCCATGGAGAGAATACAACTCCTATTCACACTATTATAACAAATTGTAATTGTTTGCATAGACATGATAGTAGATCATAGACTTAATAATGAATTTATTATTAAGTCTATGTAGTAGATAGACATTAACGGTAAATACCTGATTTTGGTCGGATCAATTTCATTGAGATTTAGTCTGGATGCCGATTGTGGAGAAAATGTTTCCAGATCAAGATGGATAATATCCAAAGCGGAACTGAAGGAGTGATGACTAATATTACCATGAGAGGCCCCGTGCCTGATTCTGTTGTGTTTATCATCGTGTTGACCAACAGCAAGAAACCTGGAAAAGAATCAAAAATTGATAGCTAATCGTTTAATTTAACTCAACCTCCCTGAACTCACATCGGCCAAAGTTTTGGCCAAAGATTCTGAAACCTTATTCACTATTGCAGCGAAAGCTCAAGGTCTTGCAACAGGGATGGTTAGATGGTGCAATACCAGGGAGGGTATATACTGCCAAGGGTTTGGCTGGCTAGAGTCGTCATTCTTTGCTATGCAGTTGCAACGGAATATCCTTAAAGAAATTATTGCAAACTGCGGTGCTAATTGCTAACGTGTAACGTGTTGGCTGTATACGCTATAATTGGTTTAAGATTCTTAATAATTAAATTTCAGACACCGGACTGCGATCAATTTTCTGCAAATCATCCCCAGCATTTTATCATAGCATATACAATGACACCAAGCATCGATTTAAATTTTGTGATTCTTGCCTGGCTTTGCACTGGTCATTATCACCTGGAACCAATAATTTCATCTACACATACTCTGTATTTAGTCATTCGCTTCTCTCAAAAATTTCAAACTCCCTGTTTTTAATTATATAATGTAAAATTTCTTCTATTTTATTTCTCTTTGAATGAGAAAAATTATAAGAGTATAAAAAAATGCCTAAATATCAGAGGTTGTAAGATTGATGATAAAGATAATGCAAACGTGAACCAAAATCAAGCAGCAGCGGTATTTGGACTCTTTGTGTCCTCTTCTGTAATTTGGAACATTGCAGAAAAGGATCACTACTGCTGCTAGAGGTCTCGGTCCAGAATGGAGGTGGCAAACTTGGAAAACTTTGATGCAATGAGAAACCCATACATATTACATACAGAGGATTTAGTTCAAACTGCCTCACTCATTCCAATTGAATGACCTCCGGTAGATAAAGGTTTACATTAGCACATCATTAATTAATACGTTGAGAAATAAAGACTAACCCAACAGCAAGCAATCTGAACTTTCATAGTGTTGGGAAGTACATTTCTCTCAACGAACCACCGAACAAGGAAAATATTTATTGCAAACGATTGGTACATAGTGTCTGAAAAATAACAAATGGAACAGATATGCCTGATATTAGAGACAAACCAGTGAAGATCTGGCCATAACAGCTCAAAGGTAATCATGTAGGTGAATGTGTACAGTACGGTGTATAAAGTGTATGCGTGGCGAGTCTTCTGGTACTTACCGATCGTCTGGCTGCATTGCGTCGGCGAGTTCAGCTCCGGCAGCAGTGTTGAGCATGATTAACTTACAGACCAGCTCAAAATAAAATAATTCGAAAAGGATTTCTATTGTTATTATACAATTTCTATGAGATAAATCCTATTTGACAAGCGCAAGCATTGAGTTGAAAGTTTATAATAGCACTTGTAATTGATTTTAACTATGAGTAGATAGTCTCATTATTTTTCATTACATAACCATTCGGAATGATGTATACAATAAAATTGAAGTCATAGAATATTCCCTAGCCCTTTATATTCCCTTACATTCGTACAATGATATCATTCAACACTTTTAAAAAATCCAGGGTTACAAAAATTAATGACACAGATGATGTTTAGAGCAAGTTTTATCCAAATTGCCAGTGGTCCGGTCATTCCCATTCTACTGGTGAACCGCCGGAGGGGGAGAGGGCTCAAACCCTAAATACAGGCAAATAGGGACATGCTTGATCTAGATGATGCTTTGGTTGCTTGGTATGGGATTATGAGATTATGATTGTCATACCTGGATATTGGTTTAAGCCTTTTAACCAATTAATTGACCATAATTAATCTTAATGTAAATTGAACAGTGTGATTAGGCATCACATTGAAATTGAGACAACTTCATCTCATGTGTTTTTAAAATTTTTGTAATGACCAACGTGTATTGATATCTTATGCAGAAGACCATCCACAGTGTACTTGATGACCAAACATTCAGCATATCATTACTGATCAAAAGTGAAAATTAATTATGAAGGTTAATTATAATATGCAATTAATCAATGTCTTATGCAGGGGTGAGAGGTCCCTGTTGTACACAGGTGTGAAACTGTACAACAGGTACCTTTTGGAAGGTTGGACAGGATCTGGTCTGGTCTGGCTGAGCGCCTTTGGGTCTATGCTCGACAGCGGGCGCTGTACTGACTCGTGCTCCGACTTACTGGCTTGTGTAGGTGTTCTTCATGGGTGACCATCGGATCAGCCGTCACTCTAGTCTTTGGACTATCTGGCTGAGCCCTTGCTTTTCTTTTATCTGCATTATATACTACTATGCCAAATTCTTTTATTTGATTAAACTAATTTTATAGCATAAACAATAAAAAAGACCAAAAAAAATGTTTATAATTTATTTTCTGTGACCGACATATAAAAAAAGCATCAGGTAAAGACAGAATTATCTCTAAAATAGGGAAAAACTATAATAAGAATTTCTATTATTTCAAATCTCAAATTTATCTCAGTAATCTCAGCAGGTGCTGATTGACAGCAATAGCAGGCTGAGGACAAGTAGGCTGAGCTGCACAGAGAGAGATCTTGGGCTACTGTTATCTGGGACAACTTTCACCTTTCCTTCAGAGTCACTCTCATCACACACTTCATAAACCACTGAAAACAAAGTTTGATAGTTTTTCAAATATTGTACACTTTTGTGAGCCACCAGAAACAAACATCAATTTTGAATCCCAATAGACTGAACTCATGCAGAATCTGAATCTTACAAAGTGAATTAAATTAATTTTTTTAAATTCATAGTCAGCTTTTCTAGCCAAAAAGTCACAGGAACTATTATCTCAGGTGTCTGAGAAAGCAGCCTTGCTAAAATCCTGAAATTATTATATTACATAAACCATTTACATTATGTAACGGAATAGGTGCATAGCAATAATACAGCTTTTGATGCTTGATTCCTTTGAGTTTGTTGACTTATTACGAAGGTTATCTCAGTAACAAGGATCAAGGAGTTAAATCCTTGCATGGATAAATGATATGAATGTTGATCAACATATGGGATGATTATGGTCGATTATGGTCGATTATGGTCGCAGGCTGACTCAGGGCTTTCATCTTTTGAATTGAGTTCAGTTTCACTTACCTAGTCCAGTATTTTGTGAAAGGGTGGGATTCACCTAGAGTCTTTTACCAAACATTTGAATATTCAGAACTTTCGAGTAATCACAATTTTTCGATTTCAGAAAATTATCCCCCCTTGCATTAAATATGCGTTCTTTTACAAGGGCTTATCTCAAGACAAGTCAACATGAGATGTTGGTTCTATTCACTATATTATCTTGAACAATCATTTTAGATACCTGTTGGAGCAGAATCGGCAGCAATTTGGTCTTTCCTGGCAGTAAAAAGATTCCTTATAATTCCCTCCAGTTGATCTTTGTTAGGAGTTGTGATCATCTGTACATTTTTGTTGAGCTCGATAAACTTGTTGTCTACTGTATCATACGGCTGCCACTCAGGTGTTCCCACAGGTAGAGCAACTGGCGTGTTGGGATTCCTTAAATGAAAGGAAACAAAAACACATCATAATTACACAATGACCATGTAGACATGTGACTTATGGTCACACTGCTATAAAATCAATTGTAATCAAATTTGACAGGCGCATATTCTTAGATTCTGAGTCTCACCCAGCCTTTGCAAAGTTGCTCCATGTGGTCATCATCACATCAGTAAGATGTTTATCAGACTCCTTTGTGGCATTATACAGGCCGAGAAAGTCGCTAACATCTACAGAGTAGCTGGGGCTTCCTAGAGGACCATAATAGTCTGCAACAAGACAAATACGAATACGAATACGAATACGAATACGAATACGAATACGAATACGAATACGAATACGAATACGAATACGAATACGAATACGAATACGAATACAAATACAAATACAAATATTTTTCAATGGACAAACATTACCATGCTGGATTTCAGCACTCCCGCGTATTTAAATTTTTTGCAATTGTTGCTTAAACCGAAAATGATAAGTTTGGGGTCAAATATTTGACAAGTATTTGATCACTCCAATCCGGGAGGAGGGATAGGATGCAGGTTGTTGTAAGGCAAAACCAGGTGTTTTGCTAGCAAATGAGTGGAGGCTGACCAACTTTCTTGATTCTTATGACCTGGTTTCAAAGGGTTGTTAAGATCACAGAGTATATCCTTACTCTGTGGCAAGATCAACACAAAAAGTTAAGTCATCACAGGGGAACGCATTACATAACGCATGAAGAAGCTAAAAGTTAGATAACATGAAATTGTGATTAGTTCTTTGAACATTAAACTCCTTTTAACTTCAGCTCATCTGTGTTATGTCAGCCCAACCAGGCTGAGAAATATTAAATACAATGTGATAGCCAGATGGCGACTAGATAACACTGCGGTACAGCTGGGGAAGCGAATACCCAAATCTTGATACTGAGGAGGGGGGGGGGGTTTCTTAATGAGCATGATGGAGGCTTGTACAGCCTCACACTTTGGTCTCTCAATAAGTCCAAAAACGTTCACAGAAATGACTTACATAGTTTCATCATACAGTAAACAACAGGGTGAGTTCACACAAGGATCAATAAAAGTTTGATTTTGGAAGGTTCACCAATTGAAAAATCTCGTTTAACCTTCATAAACGGAGCTTTCCATAATGTAATATCCTCCAAACACGAATGGGAGGTCATCAGCGTGTTCTGCTGAATTGTTTAGGATCCATGAGGGATATAGAAAGAATGCAGGGTCTGGCTTAAACTGCTCTGTAAAGTAATAGGCGTAGGTGGTCTTCTGAGTTGCTTCGCTGTGGACTTTCAACTGGTTGAGAGAGTCGGCATCAAAATTCAAGTGTCCTAAAAACAATTTAAATATCAATTTGTATAATGAACATGCAAATGTCATCAATTATAATGATAGGTCACAACAAGGTGACTGACCCAAGCAAAAAATCGTTTCCTCTTGATGACAGAAAGGATAACTTCAATTTAAATGTTGTGAAAGCTGAAATCGATTTTTATTAGGCGTAGGGTGTATGCATCAACATACATCAACATTAAGAGCATTGACAGCACTGAGGTACATATGACAGCCCTGCTTCGTGCTATCACAAACAGGTCCACCATTCTCATAGCTAACAGTGTAATCATAAAGAGGACAATCAGGCCAAATATGAATTTATTATTTTCCTGATAAGACCCAATTATGAAAGGCAAGAAGAAACCTTTCATGTATTGCACAATCACAGGTGATTGGTTAGTATTAATTTTTGATAGTCTAAATTGGTACAGAAACCTACCAGCAAACTGGGTGTACCTTCTCGCTCTTTCTTTGTCATCATCAGTTGAGTTGAGGCCATACAGATCCATCACATAGTCGAGACATAGACCAACAGAGAGAGGAGTTGTCTGGGTACATAGTCGGTCCCTAACCAACCGGCTTACATAGTCTAGACTTAGTCCCTCGTTTATATCCTGGTCTGTGGGCGGGTCTGACGACAGTCCAAACTCAATAACGATAATATTTCCTTCATCTGCATTGAACCCAATAATCTGGTCAAACCTACAAAAATCAGTAAGCAAATAGTTTTAAGGGAGTAGAACAGCACTTTTGGGTTACATATGCATAATCTTACATACATTGACATATACTACTGCTGCGTTGAGTATCTTTCGTTGTAAAAATTAGTAAGATAAGTAATCACAGAATAGACATCACTGTAATACCAGGCTGGCTACACAAATTACCTTTTTGATAGAATGTATGACTCCTTAGATATGTCTTCAGGGAAGAAATCATTATCAGGTGTGGGCATTATAGGCTTTGGAGTGGATGGGTTAAACATATCGAAGGTGTTGATGACCTCCAGGGGAGTTTTACTAGATAAGCAGTTGTATACCGACTTCTCCATATCACAGCCATGTGTCTGCTTTGCTCCTTGAGCTAGCGACTGAATATCATTGCCTGAGAGATGCCAGCCCCAACCACAATAGAGTGTACCAGACTGAAAGGATATAAGGAAATATGTGAATTAAACACCGCAAGTTTCTTCGTGACAGGAGTTATACTGTATGCTGTGATCTATAGTTATCTACATAGAGGGGAAAACAGCAAACAAGGCTGTCATTTTGCATTCTTAACAATCACATGTTAAGAAGTCAGACAGTCTATTGCCATAAACTGACCTTCTCAAAAAATGTAAATATTGACATAATATACAAACAAGATTTACCGATGTAACACCGACATGGTGTCGCCGGGTACAGACTTTTAAAGCTTGGACATATCATAACACACCAATCACGATAGATATAACTCTGTTTGCCTTATACCTGTTGGATAGCTCGTTGGAAGAGGCCTTCGCTGTATCTGCCTAAAGTTTGGGCTGCTACTGCGCCAGCCCCAGCCGACTCTCCAAATATAGTTATACTGTCTGGGTCACCTCCAAACAAGGCAATATTGTCCTTTACCCACATCAGAGCCATCCTCTGGTCCCACAAACCATAGTTACCAGTACCTACATGTTTTAAATATAAATCCATTTGTCAACGATAGGGGGATGGTTAATTTGACTTTATACAATACAAAAAATGTGATTTATAAATGTGTTTTTTTCGCTGTCAATTGCTATCAGCTGTAGTCTGTAATGACCACCAGTTTGGTTCAGGGATTCTCAATAGTACCATGTCCTGAGTTTATATACATTTGTCAAATCAAAACAATGCAATGCAGGTTTTTTAACAAAAATCTACACGTACTCACTATTCCTATTTACATCAATACATTGCTAGCCTACTAACCATTCACTATTTAGATATAAGGCCACGCCTCTATTATAATTAATCTGCCAAGCATCACAAGTCTAGTGGCATTCAACACGTCTGTCACTCACCTATCAATCCCATGCCTCTGGTCATACAAAAAGTCTTGTGCACATTCTTCTTAAATTCAATATTTTCTAATATTCCATGACGTCAGTTTGAGAAAGAGATCACCTCTCAATCTAGCCTTATCTCAAAGGCCTATTTTTATTGAAAGGAGCCTTTGAGTCAAGGCTATCTCAATCTTGATACATGAGGTCCTACCTTCACCCTCTGATAGAAAGCCGAGAGCACCAAGACGATAGTTTACTGTGACGACAATCACGTCTCCTCTAGCAGCCAGAACCGCACCCATATATCCGTTCTTTGACCCAGATAGGTAACCTCCTCCATGTATGAACACCATAACAGACTTACTACTCGCTGTCTCAACTCCTTCCGGAACAGCAATGTCTAGATATAGGCAATCTTCCGAGCCTTCAAATGTGATGGCACCTACAGGTATGAAAAAAGGTTAGGAGAGAGTAACTCCACTGTATGCAAACAAATTGCGTTTGATCATCGGTTTACCGTGCCAGACATCAGCGGGGAAAGAACAAAAAGATTGGTGGACCATTACGTGTTGACATACATATAAGCTTACCTGAAAAACTGTACAACATTTGGGGGCATAGCTTAGCATCTGATGAGTCAGCATTTCTCACTCCGGTCCATGCCTCTGCTGCCTGCGGTTTCTTGAATCGCAGGTCTCCCACAGGTGGCTTTGCAAAGGGTATCTCTGTGCGAGAAACAAACATAATATTATTAACCCATATTATAGAAGCTTGGCACAACTTTGGCAAAAACAAATATTGCATAGCCTCGATACCCTTCGAGGGCACTGTGGCTAATAACCTGGTTTCTACATAATACACATTTGTATTCATAGGCATCGATGTAGACTCTTGCCCACCGTCCGACGGCCCCTCGCATCGATGTTGAATGGAGCTGATGGAACAGCTTAGAGATCAAGTTCAGGATCAGAAACCAATCTAATGCCTCTACGTCAGCATAGCAGAAACACCGTAATATTGATGGGGTTTCCCATCGGGCATATTTCATAATTTTACTGAATATGTACATTACAAAACTTACCTAAAAACAAATCTACAGCAACACCGTTATGCTGCATTTGTTTCCCAAGCAGTTGACCACCATGGTCAAAGGTTACTTGTGTACTTAGTACCTGTGAGGCACCGATCGCCAACAGGAGAATGCAGAGGTGCTGCCAAACCATGATTCCCATTA
The DNA here is from genome assembly GCA_914767715.1 of Membranipora membranacea. Lineage (NCBI taxonomy): Eukaryota > Metazoa > Bryozoa > Gymnolaemata > Cheilostomatida > Membraniporidae > Membranipora > Membranipora membranacea. The sequence goes on along the minus strand of OU612065.1, from coordinate 11,706,105 downwards.
TTAGAAAGCAGCAATAAACTTTCTACTTCTACCTCCCAGCAATGAATAAATCCACTGATATATTATATGTCAGCAACTAAACCCATTCATTGTTTGCAGTCAGGCTTGCTAGGTCCAATATCAACAAAATCCAATTCTCAAATCTAATCTAAATGCCTGTGTTGACATAATAGAATATTGTTCACAAATTGTTTACACAGCATTGAGTAGCATGATAAAGCAAAATTATAGAGTAGACAGGTTTTAGAACCATTATTTACAAACAAGGGTAGATAACTCAACAAGCAATGCTGGACCACACTGTCTGATGCTTCTAAAAAGCAAACTATCGCTATCACTTCTCTCAACATTATCGCTCATTTGGTCTTTCAATAGGACAAAACTGTTTCCAAGTTATTCGCTTAGAATGTATATGCTCCATCAATAGGTGAGCGATTTGGGAACGAGACTCCTCCCACTGAGTGAGCAATCAGATAATGATTTTGGCCGTTTTTAATTGAAGGACCCCCATCTCCTCCCCCCCCAATCTAGATGGCCATAACAGTAAGACAGATATTATACACACCGCCCAGTTTCAACCTATACTCTGAAACATATTCATCACCACTATATGCACACAAGTTCAGACTACCCCACTTCAATATTCAAACTGCTCCTAAATCTAGGTCCTCATTCAACTTTATCTCATAACAAAAACCATTCAACAATGGTGATGAAAATACTTATCAGTAGAAAAGATTAAATTTGTCCATGCGTTTAACCAATGAACTCCCTCCTCATTGGTTTAACCAAGAAGTAACAGGGGCTGTTACTCCTTGGTTTAACCTACAATCAACAAATGTGAGAAAAGTCATCTTCACTCAAAACTCATCTGCAACCATAAACATAAAAATACGTATTTATATGTTTATGTCTGCAACACATTATTGATGACTCATTATCATCGATAAATTTAGACTTGCTCGGCTTACCATACTTTAGTGCACATCTGTACCTACTTGCAAAATCGGCATCAATATTTGCTTCACATGAAATAACAGCTATGATAACAACCTCTCCATTACAGTGGCAACATATTTATTCCCCTTAGATTGGATGGAAACAAAGATTGAAAGTTCCTCTTGTTTTCAACATTTCCCTTTATAAGAAAGAGATATCTACAGGAGTGACAAACATCATATCTTGTGTAAAAGTTGTGGTAAAATCAAGATGCACTTGTCAACATTTTTTGATGTCATCGCGCCATTCAGCGATAAAAAATTCGAATCGGGTATGAATGAATGCAAGGATGCGTCAATGCTGCCAAAGGAAGAGCAAATTGAATGCAACTAATTTCTACCATGAATGATGTTGAACAATCAGGTATCCCAAAATAGAATCTATGTGATGTAAGTGTAGGCGTAGCGGAAAATAAACAACTGATGAAATCACAGAGAAACATGATTTTAATTTTTTTTTGGCAAGCCGAGTGATGAAATTAAAAGCAGGTTACTCATAGTCATTTGTATGTGAGGCTATTCACAGCTATCAGTGGTTCCCTTATAAATAAAGGATCAAATCTGTTGAGAACATTTATTGTTGTTAACAAGTTAGATCAAATAGCGGTGAGAACCTTATTCAGCTGATAGTAGTAGCTAGATAAAATCTAAGCATCTAATAATGATGACCAGCATCATATCGGTGTTACTTCTTCTCACTGTATTAACGTGTAGTATGTTAGCCGCACCATTGCTTGAGCAAGTAAGTAGTTTTTTATAAAGATTTATACAACCTATTGCACAGTTTTTTACCAGGTTTGTGTCAGGTACTGATGGTTTGTGTTGTCAAGAGATCAGTATGGCACTGCTGGACATAGCGATCTAAACTACTTTGTCAAAAATCTTTTCTGTCAGCAACGTAAAAACAAAACCACCTTCACAAACATATTTTTCTAATCATATTATCACTTGCAGACTCATGATAATCCAACAAAAGAAAACACAAAAGAGTTTAAAGAATTCACTGAGTTGATGGGGCAGTCACCCCATTTGAGTGTGAATTTAGAAGGTGATCAACCTCATCACCAATCACATGATGAAAACACAGAATCTGACCGAGATGACAGTGATGCAGCGGAGGACTTGATATACTGTATCCATTGCTTTATAGATGGATATGTGAATATCATTGAAGATTGCACACGGCTAGCAGAGAGTGGAAATTCTCCAATTTGTGGCGGAGGATACTAAAGCTGATTCAGCACATTAACGTCAACCAAGTGTCGAAAAAGAAGTGAAAAATAGAAATCTCAACAACCTCATTAACTGCTGTATACCTCTACTGCTTCTATGTATTATCACAAATATTTACATGATTGTTATGTGGGCTCCCCTAATAATCACGATTTAAAATTAGTATTTGAACACTGACACTGATATGCAATTATAAACAAAGTCTTGTATTATTATTTGAGCTATTTGTGGCTGTGACCAGGGACTTTTGGAGAAACTCCATGCTGTAACGCCGCAGCATGTGACACTGGTATGTAATTATAGGTATATTGTCTACTCTTCATACAGGATAAGATAAATCTAAATCATTTTTTTTATTGTACACATATATATATACTTTATTATTGCCGATCAAAGTCAATGACAAATAAAGACCATGCATAAATAAATAAATAAAAACAAAGCAGTCAGGTGTATTTATGAAAAATATCATTGTCTATAAATGCTGTCCTATTTATAGAACGGTGAATTCGGGCTTCCAAAAAATATTTTACACGGATGATTCTCATATTCTTTAACCTTTGCAATATATCGAAAACAAAGAAGATCAAGATGTATTTTTAGCTCTTCGAGCTTTAGTAAAGAAAGTTTCTCTTTGAGTCTTCCTCATATGGAATCATAATTCTAGTGCAGAGCTTTTGAAATCTCTCCAGTTTTTCCTTATCATTTTGGGTGGTGTGTGGGAACCAGCACGGGGCTGCATATGATAAAACCGATAAAATTCTAGCTTTGTAAAACAATATCAGTGAATGAGATCTCACACCAGCTTTATAAGACCATGCAGAGAATGTTTTGTTTTGTCAATGATATGGTCTACATGGGAGTGAAACTTCAGGTGCTCATCAAATATCACACCAAGGGGCCTCACATTTGGGGTGTAGAGTATTTCAGAGTGATTGATGTTATAGGTGTCAATGGTGAGTGTTTTTCGCAAAGTGAAGTTTATGGAGAGAGTTTTGTTCACATTCATCAGCAGGTAGTTATCAGTGCAGTACTGAGAGGTGTAATCGAGTGCTCTTTGAAGGTGGTTTGCGCTGATGCTCACAGTTGCCCGATGAGCAGTAGAGTCAGTCATGAGACAGTTAGATTTTGATAGCAGATGGTATAAAGTTGTGTCATCGGCGTACTTAAGATGTGGTGTTGGTGGTGACAAGTCATCGATAAATGCATTCCAGAGTAGAGGACCTAGTACTGTCCTTGGGGGACACCTATATTAATTGGACTGAAGATGGGTTTTCCGTTGCGAAACCTCACACATTGTTCTCTATTAGAGAGAAAGTCCTGAACAATAGCTACAAGATATCCATCTATTTTCAGTTTTAAAAGTTTTTTGACAGCGAGATCTGGACGCATTTTGTCGAATGCTTTAGAAAAGTCTAGCATTATTGCCTGAACACCAAGATTGTCATTGCAATCAAAGCTAGCCACACTAGATGAAAAGTTCACCAAAGCATCTGTGGTACCAATATTCCTTGTGTAAGCATATTGGTTTTTGAGAGTGGGAAGTTTCTCTGTAATTTGCCAGGAGAGTATTCTCTCAGCAACCTTGCTCAAATGATGTAAAATACTTATTGGGCGGTAATCTTTATATGTAGATGGATCAGGTATTTTGTTGATAGGTACGACCTCTGCTCGCTTCCATCGCATTCCATACATAGTATTCCTGCAGGGAGGGTGATCCCCTGATTCCTGTAACTGTTGCCTAAATAATAAAATCTTTCACAGCCCAGGTCATTGCATGACATTCATTTAAGATCTGATTATTTTGAATTCAGCCTCGATCAAATATATTACATTACAGTCTGACTATAAGTATTTAAAAAATAAAAAGCATACCAATGTACAAAAACACGAGCGTGCATATTACATTGCTTCACTGAGTTCAATGTATGTTATAGTAAGTTCTTACTCTTCAACGTTTATGATTGAAGTATCCTTTTGGGTAATACTTACCTTCCTTACCAATGTGGCTTGTTCTAAGCTCTGTAACAGACTGTGTTAAAAATAAATCTACAAAAATACACGAGGACCGGCTATAATAATAATGTCACCCTTACAGAGGGTTAGCATCTTTTTATCTACTTTGACTCACATGCTTTCATCACTTTTACTGAGGCTTATGAAAAGAACATTGCACTACTCTGAACAAAGGTATAGAGTATGCGAATTATCTGGTAGCAGGAGTCAGATTTTGGCTACTATTCTATCTATAGGTAGAAAGTGAATCTATATTCGACTCTTTTTTAATTCATGGGCAGCTGACAAATTTGATTTCTGGTTAAAGGGACTTGCTGACAGTTCCATGTAGTCTATTTATTGCAACTCGAAATATTAGAGGAAAAGGATGCTAAAAATCAGAGTTCATGTTGACTATACCCAAGCTCGTTTGACAGTGTGTGGTAGTGACCCTACACGTTTGCCAGCTATTGCCACCTTTATTTTCAAGAAGCAGTTCTTTATATCTCATAATCTCACTGTTTGGCTCAGATCACTTTAGAACACCATCTGCATCTCAATAAATATAATAATAGATGTGAGCAAGGATAAGTTCAATTCTTGGCTATCTTTGGCCAAAATGTTTTGTTGTTGATAATGATTACTGGCACAATTCCAAAATTGAGCAAGTTCTGTGATTGGAGCATACTGGCTTTGCCACGCCTTAAAGGTTGAAAGCCTTTTCATTACAGTCGTCGAATGCTGTGGGGTGGTAGACAGCTCCCTTATTTATTCACATAGCCAGCGAGGCACATGTTATAAGCGCATGCGCACACAGTTCGCGCGCATTCAAATTCATGTTTGGAATTTTCAGACTTATCAAGTGCCGGTTCTCTAACAAGTGGAACCCCAAATTTAAATTATAACGTCTCAACTTGATTTGCTATTGAATGCTGCCTGTTCATGTGAAGTGAAAAGAAACTGCAATTGTCCGGACAACCATGATTAACAGACTCAATCCTGCAGAGATAGAGTTTCTTGCAGAGAAGCAGACTGTGAAGATCACTCCTAAATTTACACAAAACAATGTCATCTACCTCATCTCTGTAAGTTGAGTTAGTAAGCCATCTGAGCCCCTTGCTCATATGAGTTACATTTCTGCAATAAATTAACTTGAAAGATATATTTTATATATTAATTAATGACCATGAATGACTATTATTTTTATAATTACATGCCTGCCTACTCTAGTAGTACTAGTTCTAGTACTCACTTTCTTTCACTCACTGGACACTGCCTGACTCACAGTCACTCTCAGTCAATCATTTCAAGAGAAGAGAGTACTGCTGAATGAGCTGCTGATTGATAAAATGTAGTCTCAGCTTACTTACTGACTACCACTACTGTAGTATGTACTGTAGTAGGTAAACAAAGTGGTGAAAGTAATAAGAAAATGTGAATAGTGTATGCGAATCCTCCCACTCCTCTGTTTAACCACAAACTAACTAGTAGTTTATTGCTATTTGTCAATCAATGCGAATAACCTGATCATGGTGGTTTCGTTCATTACTATATTGCAGGGAAACATTGGGCCCTTCACCTCAGGCCTTCCTACAGAAGTACCACTGTGGTTAGCAATCAACTTGAGGCAGAGATTGAAGTGTGATGTTATTCTTCCACACTGGCTGTCAATCGGTAAGGGGCCACTGCATTTGCTCTGAAACCTATTCACTGCAGTTTGCCGTTTTGTCTTTCAAATATACATCAAGTATCGTGAGCAGTGCTAATATATTATTTCTAATTCAAGTGTGCTAAAGGAGAGAGAGAGAGAGAGCAATCACATTCAATGGCTAACAGGAATTTTCTCTCCCCTGATTTCTCATTGTGCCTTGCTGGTATGAATGTCAAGCACAAATAGATATCAGGCGATGGCAAATGTACCAAAATAGCTACAGAATGATGATGTGGTATTCGAAAGGAGCTTATGCCCCTAGTTACCTTGATTTATATGGAGCTCGCCTAGATGCTGTGCAAGCACCAGGTAAATCAAGGTATCTTCATAAGGTACAGTGATACGATGACTAATAAATAGCAATGAGACTATTACATTGGAGCGAACTTCCTGCAGCTGTTTTAAACCTGAGCTGGTTTCTTTCTGTGACTGGTAATCTGAAGTCTCATGCACAAATTGATACCATGCTCAAGTTGCCTCAAAAAAGCGCAAGTTCGCTGATAATCGTCAAGACGTGCAAAGAGTACACTCATGTAGACCAAACGGTTTTACTGAATTCTTGCATTGGTAAACTAGTGTAACGCTGTATTATGTGGGACTGTTCATGCTTTTGATCCAATGATTGCAGATGCTTTAGAAGAAAAGAAGACTGCGGAATCTGATTCAGAATTTTTCACCACACCTCCCCACTCACATTACATGGAGATGTCTAAACTTCTCCTTCAGTAGTAAGTAACCTTGAACAGTTATATCAACACTCAAACTCGTAAGATGCTGTGGCATCAAAAGATTTCATCAACTCCTCAATCGTCTGACTGCTTTTTTTCATACTCACTTTTATATTTTCAGTGCAGTAGATGATGTGCCTAAAGCAGATGAACTAAGGACCCTTGTGAAGGATATATGGGATTTGAGAATTGCAAAACTTCGCAAAAGTATAGACTCTTTCATGTCCAGTGACTCAATGGTTGCTAAAGTGAATAATCTTACACTGATGGAGATGAATAATGTCCGTGAGTTCCTAAGCGCTGCTTTGTCAGTACGGCAAAAGTTGAAAACAAACACTAATCTCAATTTTACACTAGGAGATTCTCAGCTTATAGACTCCGGACTAAACGATTCCAGATTTGGCTTCAATGGAAGCTCAAGCTTACATGATACTCTAACAGACACAATTTGAGCATGATATGCTCTTTCTGATGGTCATATTTTGTGCGATATAGTTGTATTTTTATATGATAATGTATGTTATTATGGTAGAACAGGATTTTTGATCATTGCATGTCAAAATGTATTGCGATTGTGTCACCAGGCATTTCTTCAATCTTGTTGATGTTTAACAGTTGACATCTTCTCCTTAGCATTTGTTTTACCAAGGAGTAACTCGTATTTCCTCTGTTTTAGTCTGCTCTAAAAAGAAATAAATTGTGATGGACAGTTAGTTCCTCATGAATCATGAATAGATAACTCCAAATTTATATATAATCAGCAAAACTTAAACCCTTCTCGAGTTGTTGGTAGATTATCATTCTCATCCTTTAATTGAATGCCACCACTAGCTACCCAGGCTGTGTTTGAGTACTCAAACAAGCTCATGTGGTTTTGTCACAGATAAGTGGTAAAATATACAGATGGCAAATGTGACTGTAACTGAATCTCACTCAAAATCTGGCAGTTTTGATTGTGTTTCCGATTGACAACCAGGTAACATCCCACTAAAGCTCTACATAATGGAGTTGAGATATTGTTCTCTCCAGCATAAAGGCTGGAGATGCTGCCCTTTATCAAGGCGATCAACGCCAGCACAAGTTTTTGATATACCATGCCAATTTTTATTGCCCTGGTGCTGAGTGGTTCGTCACATTGCATCACATCAAAATGCTTGTTTTTTTCTCAGTATTATCATGAACGCATGGTTGACATACCTTGTTCGGTGTCATAAACAGAGGGTCTGAAGGTTTCATTGAATACCAGATCATGGAAATCTCGGGCAAAATTAGCTGATAGTCTTTTTCCTGTGTTTGGAATCGGCATGTTTTTCGTTGAAGGCTTCTCAGAAACTAAGCTGGCTGTGTTTGTAGGGGCCATATGGTTCGCATGTTTACCTAAAATTGTGATACATACTAAAAGATGATGATGGATAGTGATAACTTCCATTGATTTACAGATTGGTAAATATTGTATTGCATTAGGGCTTAGTTATATTATTCAAGGATGAAAATGTGTCCAGAAATACATGATCAAGATGTGTGTGAGAAAATATTGCATAGACGCATACTGACCACAGTGCATGGATGGATAAATCACCCCTACATAGTTATCATATATATATTTACTATATTACTCCACACTAGATCCAGCTCCAGCAGGGAGTTTGGGACCCATAGCTCTCATTTGCATGCATTTGGAATTGCTCCCCCATTACTGATGAGCTGCATTACCAAATGCAGGCAAACTGGTGCAAACTTGATCTAGCTTGGGATTATATGCGCCACAGTTGATTAAGTGAAAATAATTATGGCTCCATGACAACATAAAATACTAACTCTGACTAGAACCAGAGGAGTTGGCTCTTGATGCAATTTTTGCTCTGAGGTTTCTTCTCAGTTTCAATCGCTTGAGGCGTTCCTGTCGGAGTTCCTTCTCAATCTCACAGTATGATGTGATTGTCCTCTTTGCTAGAAAAGATGATTAGTGGTCAATGCTGTGTGTGCAATGAGCTCAGTTTATATGTCGCAGACTTACTCCAACAAGAAGGCTGTTACCCATATACATTCTATTTTGTTTAGCCTACAAATTCTGGTTTGAAAGATTTCCTTACGATCCTATTTTGATTTTTATTCCCGGGAAAATGCCGATGTTTTTTATGCTTCATACTTTGCTTTTGCTGAACGTCTAGATTTTGCAGTCCAAGACTGTTGAGCAGGAGTTGTGCGTCTTTCATATTGACATATTGCTGTGTCTCACACGTTTCCATCTGTTGTTTAATTGTCGAGGTTGAGCACTCAGTATATTGGCTGACACTGCTGTCATCTGAGGGTGCAGCCTGCTGCAGACTTCTATGGTATTTTGCTGAGATAATATCTAGATTAAAACAAAGTACCATGTAAGATATCCTCAACCAAAGATTTTGGCACTTGGTGGTTATTTTTCCAAGGTAAGTGTTGGCCATTGTAACATAATTAAATGTAGAAAACGCACCTTGTTTGATTTCTTGAGTACAGAGGCCTAATGATTTCATGAACTCTCTCATGTTGCTGCCTGCCACCATGTCTTGACTAGTATTAGCGCTGGTAGGCTGCACTCGAAATTCACTGGTGTCTCTCCTTTTCAACCCTGAACAAGAAGAAAACGGTCAGCATTAGCATATGAGCTGTTTACTCATCACCTAGATGTGCTGTCTGTACAATACAAAACAAAGATATAATATAATGAGTGTGAATAATATCAAATATCTTGATATCTGACAGGTTGTCTGACAGGTTGTCTTAGAAGGGAAGGATGGATGGTGAATGAAACATGGTAGTGTGCCATTGACTGTATGTGCATGCAGCCAATGGCACACATCATTTGTTAGACCAGCAAGCTCTGTTTCTGGCGCTCTCCCAGTCTATGATTGCTTCCTGGTATGCGCTGGCAAAGATAATAGCTTTAGTACGATAGTAAGTGATTATTTTCATTAATGATAAAATGATTTTAGGCTGTTATATACTGAAAATATCAAAGTTTCAAAAAACATGATACAATTATTATTTTCCCATTGATCTCCGGCAATCCTCCATATTAATTTTGAGAGGATGAAAGCGCTGACACTTCAATAGATGGAATTGCTCCTCGCCGCCTCGATTGCCTTAATTTTTTTTCTTCAATGGATGGCTGGTGGTATTGCAGATACCAGTGTTTTTTGTTGATATTATTTTGTTTCAGCATACCTCTTGTCATTGTGGCCGAGACATCAACGTTGCTGTCAGATTTAAAGATACTGGCTTGTATCTGATTTGAAGGCTGGACGGAGTATTGACTTGTGCTGTCACCAGAGGTTGACTGTCTTGTATTATTTTCAACTGACACAGACGAATGTGCTAAAAATAGATCAATCAGGGATGTTGGGCCTGTCATGTTATACATGGATGAGATTCTATATTTCCTATAGAGAAACCTACAACGGCTGTTGAAACACATGTAAACCAAGTGAACATTAGTAAATCTAAATGTGTACCAGGAAAAACCTTGCTCAAGAACAGGAAATATCTAATGGATGAAACAGTAGTATCAGTGATAGTGGTTTGATGTGAAGTACAGTCATTATATCAACCACCTGGGTTCAGATGTCAATAGAATATTAATTTACAATCTGTTGTGCCTGATGCAAAATTAGAGGAAATAGACAAACGTGAATAATTCTGCTCCTGACTTGAACCAATCATACTAACCGGTAGATATGTTGATGGGTTTTGCTGGGGTCTTTCTAGCCTTGGGCCTATACTTTACTTTTAATTCAGGTTGAGGCACAACGAGACATGGCACGAGTTGGTTTGGAGATCTGAAAATAAAACTGATATCTCATAGCCAAATCTATTATGTTAAATCAATACTAAAGTCATTTGGTAGACAACAAAACAATTAGCACAATGTCACAATCATTATTTGAGTTTTTTTCACATCTTTGGATGGCAAAAAGATATCGAGAGCTAAGTAATTATGTCAAAGGTAAAACCTAGCAGGCATATGCACACTCATAGCGGAGATTCTAATACACTCACCTAGTATGAGGATCTGAGGCATTGTTGGTGTAGGAGGGGCTCTTGGCAGCGCCATTCAGGCGCAGAGAGTTCATCATTTGTTGCTGATGTGATGCTGCCTCAAGAGATCTCTTCATTACATCAGTCGATAACAAGGCTAGGGATGCAGATGCTCCCTGAGACTGTAGCCACATAGAGATCATTTGGTTATACCGTATTAGCGTCTGGTATTGCTCCATCATTTCACTGGGATTTATCCTGAGTAAAACATGTAAACATGTAAATATTTTGTTGCCTTGCATCACCGAGTCTCTACTGTGAGGAAGTTCCTCAATATATCGAGTCAATGTGTTGTGATAATTGCACACTTCAGCATGGAATAGGCTACGAAACAGATAAAATGCAAATAAGGACTGATGATGATGACCGCATGAAAGGAAACAGCAAGATACTGCCTCTCCATCCCATGTACCAAAGCTTGAAATACAACCAATCCCAGCCATATATCAATTTGGATGGTTAGCCCAATATACCTTATTGGCATCATCTTTGCATGCATAATTTTTGCCTGATACGCAAACGCCAAGATTTCCCCCAATATAATTCAAATTGGAATGGTAAGTGGTAATTAAATTGCTGATACACTGCCGCTGTCAGGGGGTCAAATGCTAATGTGGCATCTATTGCCTTGTTGCTAATTTCTTCACCATTTAGACCTAGGGTTTGTGTACATACTTGACCATCTCTGAGATAATCTTCATCTGTTCCATGCTGTTAAACTGTTCCGCCAGCGCTGAGATGGGGGTCTGGCGAGTCTGCAGGGCTTCCAACTGCCGTCTCATATCACCACTTAGCATGTGGCTGAAATCAGGGTTGGTAGTCATATCTCCTCCGGCTAAATTTAGAGAGGAACCTTGAAAACTCCTACTGTTTTCTGCCATACCAAGAGCCTATGGAATAAACAAAGAGCTTGAGTTGATAAAGGATTGTATATGGACTTCATTGACTTATGAAAACTTCTCCGTACGATGTCAGCATGAACCGTAATCGATCATGAACATACCTGGCTACTATGTTGTCGGATGTCGTCCTCTGCTCTGATGTAGTTATTCTCGAGAAGAACGACGGATCATGTAGGAAACAGCACGCTTTGTGCCCTGAAATAAAATGGAAATCTACAGCCAGGCTCAGATATTTTCTTGTTTAAAGTATGTAAAGTAAAGAGTTAAAACGTTCAGAAGTTATATAAATCCGAAGCTTGTGTAAAACTGATGGAGTCACACACCCTCACACTTCAGCGGTCGATGTTAAGTTATTCCTACTACAGCAAGGTTTATAACGATAATAAAGAGCAGCTGGGAATCGACCAATCATTATTTCCAACTTTTTTGCCATTACCATTTTAATGATTACCATTTTTATATCGTCATTGTTGGTTACTGTAGTCATAAAAATTCCCTGTTTTTTTGTGTTATTGAGTTCCTAGGGATTAATGATGCAATTGGAAGCAAGAACTACTCATTTCCAAACAAAGGAAACTGGGATTGTTTTTAATCCACCACCAGCTATTGTGTCGAATGATAAATCACAACCAATGGTTACTGGAAAAAACTCTTTACTGTTTTTATTTGAAGAATAGGGCAGCTTAGCGCACAGTGGCATTGGATGTTTACAGCTTGATAACGAATGAGAACAAAGTCTAAACATGTCACTGATTGCCAGTAAGATGCTCAAAAAGAAAATCCTCTCTAAGGCAAAAAGGTGAGATTAGGAAAGCCAAATTACCTTTCAACTTTTTCTAACTGTGGTACCAGTGTTTAGCAAACAAGCAGCTGTCCTTGTGTTTTTAATCCAAGTTATGCAAGACAAGGCGGGAGTGGTATGTAAAAAATGTGCTTTGCTATGTTGCAAATGGTGAGACATTGAAGGTGACATCCTTAGAATTCTTTGAATTTTACAATCAAAAGAATGAATTTGTTTCACTTGAAGCTGTTTCTTATAGTCAAGTGGTGGGCGAACCTACTAGTCTATTTTTATTATTGATGTCATGTTTATATCACTTCCCTGATTGTGATATTGGTCTCGATAGAAATAGAATGTAATTTGTAGATACATATATGAGATCTACATAATATCTATAAATAGTTTGAACATGTGTGAACTTTCAATGTCTGATTGACTTTATAGGTTGAATCTGGATAGTGGAATAGCATAGTGATTTAAAATTGAGGAATAACAATATAGATATCATTGTAAAACCAAAAACTATTTTTAGGTTGAAATGAGTCAGTGGATCTAGATAAGGCATAGAAAAATGACCACTGCCCTGAACAGATGGATATGGATATTATGGTCATGTGGACAACTATGTGCCATCTGTAATTGCCCCACGAAAGGTAGGCAACCACCCTGCAAAAAGTTTAGCAATTGCCCTTAAAAGATGAGTAATCTATGTAATTAAAGAGAGCGTCTGTGGCCCACCATGGACGGTGAGGGGCACCCTCTCTCGTACAACGGCTCATTATGCATCCTGGTGCCTTTAGGCACAAATGTTTAAACAGCTGTCACTCCAGTCACTCCACTCCCTGGGCTATCTAGATGTACCCTTAATTTTTATCCTAAATATTTTATTTCTTTTCATTACCAGCATTCCTTTATAGCCATCCTTTTAACAGAAAAAGAGAAAAGAAAAAAAGAGCATTGCCCTTTGAAAGGTAGGTGATGACCCTGAGAAAAGTGAGCAATGGCCCTGTGTAAGGTGAGCTATGTTGTCAGTTGGAATGAAGGTTTGCCTAATTAACAAGACACTATCTTCTCATTGATTATAAACAGACGCCTCAATTTTTAAAAATAGCTCACTCTAACAGTGAATGCTGCTTCATCATGACATCATTATCAAAGTAGTGTGGGGAATAATGTTATTCTTAGAAATTACTCGATAAGAGTTAGGAATAAAAAGATGGCTAAATATATATAGTATTCCTCTAGGAGTTTAGAGATAAATTAGTTCCGCATAGGAATGCTAGTCGCAACATAACTTGTTGAGTTGGATGAGTGCCTCATGTGTTGTCATATCATATCACCCAATCTTATGAGCACCTATGCTTGGGGTGATTAATATGATCACTGATAAAAATGTCCTTATCCACACATTATTGGTATTTCAATCAGTTTTGGTTGCAAAAATCATGCTATCGTAACAGCGATGAGTCAACTGTTACATAAAAGTATAAGTGCAATGATTGGAAAATGTTACACCATACTTTTCTACAACACAGCTACATCTCCCATACTATGTAACGGAGGGGGGGGGGGGGAGTGAGAGTGCATAATAATTTCTTCGTCAACAAACTGATTTAAAAAAAAGGATCACCAGTTATCAAGATTTTTCCCTCTCAATGCTCAACCTAGCCTACTCTTAGAAATATTCTGGATTTATCTAGAAATATTCTGGATTTAGTTTTCAATTTCCAAATGACTCTATTTCCGTTGCGAAGGATTATGGGAGAGACTACCAGTACTAAGTTCAATAAGTCTATGTCTACTCACAGATGCCTACTTATTTAAAATTTTAATATTCTAATCGTATCGATACTAAAACACTCAATATGCTTGTATTGATATGCCTTGTTATTGTGTCATATATGTAATGTAACCTCTTGTAACTACTACATACTGCCATCTACGATTTCATGTATCTTTAGAGGCGATCAATATATTGATCTGGTATTTTATCAAGACTAGATTATTCAAATGATGCAGGTATGGTGAAATGTACAGTAGGATACGTCTGATGAACGCACCATATGTGGAAATAGAACACTGGTTAAATCAATTATCAGATGCTAGGATGCGGCTGTATTTTTCTGAAGGCAGGTGAACGATAAAATGTACCATAGCCATAGAAGAGGTACATTTGCTAGAGTTTAGTAGTTTCAATAGTTTTGGGTAACAGTTAATGTTTGCTATCAATAATTTTGGCTCGCTGAGGTGGGAGACAATGTAAAGTTATGAGATTGAGTGTTATGTGTATATGTGAGCTAGTGATAAATTTTGCTATTTCATGGTTGCGCGAAATTGCAGACTTTTCCTCCTGCTAATTCTTGACTCCACTAGGGTTAGTGTAGCAGTTCACCATAAATACTTAACTAAATTGATGATAGATATAACCCACCGGAGATTACCCTTGGGCTAAGCTTACTCGTTATTAGTCAAACTCAGACAGGCCAAATGAGAAATTCTGCAACTATTTGTCTCATGATATGACCAAAAGATGCAAAAAATATAGAAGGGCTATTCGCGACAAGTTATTCCAATTCAAGTTGATTGACAAGGATAGAGTAAATCATTAATTAAATGGAACAGATAAAGAATTTTAAAAGAAACCTTGTTTCCATTAATTTCATGATTTTGCTTTAAATTTCTAGAGGAGCATTAATCCGCCACAGCTGTTCAATGCCCGGTTGTCCCAATGATACATTTACCTTACATTGAAAATTATAGATGGGAAGATACCAAATACCTGCGGAGTAAGGCACAAGATGGTCAATCCTGCAGCTACAGCTGTTTGCTAGGATAGTTTTCCAAGAGTTACACGAAAAATTGGCTAGAAAGGCGCACACACTCCACTCAGCATATATTTCTTCTCCTGACTGTCCTCTCATGTAATATTAGTCCTATCAATGTATTGACTTGCAGCTTCCCTCAGTCAGTGTTTTATGCTGCAGATTGACAGCTTGGCAGAAGAAATCAATATATTCTGTAATTCCTTGTTTATTGTATCAAGACAAAGAATGTATTATTGACCTTTTCACCTACCATGTGTGCATGTTTATAAAACAACTGTCCAATGATAATCATCAATGGTTTTGTATTGACCAATGACTTCCCGGAATGAGTCATAAACAGTGCGTCACACCGCGCTAAACAAAGACAATGCCACCATGATTATTTTTAGATGCAATCTTTCAAGATAATGTCACTGGATGGTTACCTCTGATCTGAGTAACAAGGTAAGAATTTTACTTTGTTGTGGTAAGGGTAATACACTTGAGGCTTCATTAGAGGCATTAGTTAAATATTGTACCATAATCACTGATGTAATTGACTGGTATGATTATGGTCCAACCAAGGTGCTTCCAAGACTTTAGTTTAGCTAGTATAGTGTATTATAGTATGTGTATCAAAATAATGATTATATTATTTATAATTGATATTATTTATATCACTAACAATCAGTATCAATGATGCATCCGAATCTATATCTGGTGGTGGTGCCACAAAAACAGTCTGCAACATTAATGCAGTGTGCTCCTAGCTGTAGAAGATGTAGCTCTTGTACTGTACTGCCCTGAATTTTCCTGCTGCCTGCACTCGTCAATATGATGTACATTATATCAGCTAATATAAATTTATAATAAGGGGATAGTGGTGAAGTCATCATTTTTTAGTGTCAAAATTAATATTGGATTTTATTTCATTGATGATATGAATAGATATGAGCGTAATACTGGCTGAGTAACCAGACTTATCCTTGGTATCGGCCAAACAGTGCCTGAAAACCAGTTGTTAATTTCTATATATTAGCAAAGTATTAACAATATTTGTCGCGTAATGGGTATATTTATTGATATAAACCAAATTTCTAGCTTTTTAATTTCACCTTGCTTTTAGACTTCTTTTCATTTACATAGTTGAACTCCTTGATCCGACTTAGCTGTGCACTGATATAATGAAATATACATGCTATATCTTTGATGGAATGCCCCTCTTCATCCCAAGCCAACCTTGCAGTGTTTATAAATGTGGATGAATGCTGATTTAGGACTGTAGACACAAAATCGTATAAATTCATACATGTTGTGACAATGATGAAAATCTTCTTACTGTAGGATGTCACTTCATAAGGGCCTCGCATGGTTGGCTGATGGGTTCGAGAAATATGATGCCGTAGCAAAGCACAAAAAGCCACATACGGGTGATGGTGGTTCTGGTGACTACATAGGTCAGTCTAATACAAAAACTGCACATAGGTTGTCACTTAATCCGCAGGGTGTACATCAGCCTCATGGCAAACCTAAAAAGGTTAAGAGTACAGCAACTGTGGGACATCAGTACGGAGCCCAACCTGCTAGGCATACTCACAGTAAAAGTATAAGTTATCAGGTTACAGACCACAGTGGATACCTGTATCCATCCTCATGTAAGCGGAGATCAATACCGCCCCGCCCTCCGGCGCTATCAGTCCCTAACGATAGAGCTCCTAGAACAGGCTCTAAACCAGGAAGGTCAAGAGCGGGCAGTCGTAGGACCTCACAGAGTATCTCTACATCTTACGACTATGGTACCAACTCCCAATATGTTAATATGCCTACACATCCAGATATGAGATTCTTTGACAGACACAGTCGCTGCTTCAATTATTCTCACTGTAACGCTGCTCTGGTGAGCTCACGTCCTCGAACTGCCTGCTCTGCCGGCAGGTCTTCTTTAGAACAGTGCCAGTGCTGTGGTGAAATAACCTCGAAAATCAGATACCAATACGCACCGACCGGCTCAGCTATGACTGGGATGGATTCGGGCAATAAAACATATCTGTACCCTGAGAAGATTCTTCCCAACAGTACATGTAAAATACGTCCATCCTCAGCCCCGAGTCGAACTGTAAGTATTATAGGGGCAGGGTCTTAGGCTAAAAGATGGCCTCGATGATCATACTGAGATTGACTGATAAATCTCAGTTTATATATTTGTGTAAAAGCACCGATATGAGGTTTAGTTTACATATCAGTATATAGAAAGGCTATGGCCTAATGGTAGACTTATCAGTATTTTAATATTTTTGCCGTGATTGTTGTTTCAGCCTATGCCCTGTCTGAGCACTTTACTTCACAGCCATTTATTGCGTCTGGAATAATGACCCTATTCAATCAGAAACTCAGTCTTTGCTTATTTGTAATTAAGTATCCAACCATCACCTTGTTTAGGTTAAAAGTTAATATTATATAATTGAGTTTAAATATTTAACATTGACATATAAGCTGTAATCAAAGGTTCTCTTGCCGTGACTCCCTCCTGATGTTTCGCCGAGTTCAATTTCAAATCCATTGTGTTGAGGATTAATCAGGTTGATACCAAACAATAAACAAATAAAAAATAAACCTATGGTTTATTAAACAGGAGCAATTCAATCGATGACTGACGGCTAACATTGATATAGGCTCGTTATATGGGGTTTTGTTTCAGCTAATAGGTTTATAGTAATATACTTGTCAAATACACCAAACATGTGTAGGACTTATGTTGACCACTAAGTGCACACGTGGGCAAACACTCTGTATAGCTCTCTGGTGTATTATGTTTCCGCATTTTGTTTTATTGTCACTCTCCATTCTCTATTTACGGTATTGTAGGACATGTTTTAACTTTTTCAAGCCCTCTTTGCTGACAATTCACTGTGTCATTCCTGTGTTTTTAAAATCGAAAAAATAAAATGATACCGCATTCATGATTATGTGTTTTCCTTTTTTAGTCATGCAGTCAGTTCAGACCAAGCTCACATTATGTAAGTACAGCTATAAGTATAAATGGTATAATGAGAGCTCACTTCTCATAGATTTAATCAACCATTTTGGCACTTAGGATATTCAATCTATCACGCAGAATACAAAACAGATAATTAACATCATTTCTTGCTCCCAAACCTTCATTTCATTAACAAATCAACTACCAATTGCATTGCAATAGGAAAAAAACCATATATTCCCGACTAGCATATTGATAACTACCTCAATGCCTCAATCTGGTACTATTGACTGTCTTATCAGTATCAGTGTCAGATGGAACGATTGTGTAACACCCTGCATAACACAGGCTTTTGGGTTATCATTGCGAAACAAATTTATTATAAAGCGTAACTCAATTTAATCTGTCTGATGTCCTGCTGTCCCTTAGATAGGTAGCCTGCTGATAAGAGTGCAGCGAGTTAGAATTTTCTATGACAAGTTACAATCTAGTTTGAACTATCATCAAATTAGTCATTTTCTTTGCTACACAGTGAATTGATTTCTAATAAATGTGTTGGTGGTTGATTTCATGTAGGGCTCAGCTAATCCATGTGCAAATTAACTAGCAAAGCGCCATTGTTTTCGTATTTTTTTAAAACAGCATACGTCAGAATAATCACAAATATTGTTGCTTTCAGTCTTCATGAATTATTATACTTTAAAATGTTGTTACTTGTATTTTTTCTGTCATAAGATGTACTCATCCGCTGTCATTTGATGGTTGCCCTGTGAATCACGGTAAACCCATCAGCAGGCCTCATTACGCATCATTTGTAATATCGATGTAACCTGAAAGTTATGTATCATTGTTCTAACAACTACCACAGTACTACAATATATGATGTTAGGAGATGAGAATAACCATACCGGTATTCTATTCTCCAAACTCTGCCATCTATGGCCCAATGTTATGAATACCATCACCATTCATAACCTACCATGTGTATGTATGCAGCAAGGGTGGGAGGGTAGAATTCTCAAGTTGCCTCCTCTCGTACAAAGAGAAGAAAACTTTTGTGGTGTCTACCAGGAGTGTTGGACAAATATCCTTGTTCCCTCTTGTCTCTCATTCTGGTTATTTATTGAAAAGATCAATTTTATTCTATCCATGTAATTCCTGTAGATGATAGATGTTAATTGTCTGCAGATAGCTATATTACACTTTATAATTTTAGGTTGTAAGAGGAGATGTTCCTCATTTCTGTAACTTTGTGCGTCCCTGCTCAGTCTATGACAAGCAAACTGGAGCAAAAATGTTTGACAACAGATCTTCTTGTGTCAATAGCTTTTTGGATGAATTTTCTTCCCTCTATGATCAGGTTGGTAAATTGATTTTCGCTTTCATAATAAATGATCTCTCGAAAAATTTGGTGAATAGTTGACTTGTTCTCTTTTTACTGTGTGCATAACTATTTGATATCAATTATTTCTTCTGTATTTATTTCACCATATTCCAGTAGCTTTTAGATTTTACTGCTCTTGCTTGCTCAAGCTATCTATTTAACATAATTGCAATCAAATATGCAGCCCTGTGACAAATTGGATAAGGGTCGCAGGATCAGAGAGCGCCTCCCTGATTCGTTAGAATCATGTATGCCTAACTCTAGTATGAGAAGTGGCCTAGACAGGTATAGTTCGTCAGGTGACCTCGGTAGGCACAGCGACCTTCTAGCTGCTGAGCCTGGTCAGGAAAGGGAGCGTTTCTCTGATCCCAGTGGTGTGAAGCTTTCGCACCAGGTCTGTATACCCGCTCCGCTAGCTCATATTTTGATTTGCATACTTTTTGATCATATCACACTACCTACCTATTCAATCTATCTATCAATTATTCTTTCCGTTTCTGACCATCTCACTTGTTTAATTTTAGACCAAGCTTTATTTTTTCCTAACCTTTCTTATTTACATTGAAAAGAAACCAAATATGTTTTTTAATGTGCGAATTGGATTATCAGTTAAGCTGGATTCGGGTGGGACACTCTACGGAAGATTAGGTACATCACTCTCTTTCATTTATCTCTCTCTCTCTCTCTCTCTCTCTCTCTCTCCTATCCTCACTTTCCACTATCTACCCTCTATTAGACACGTTACTCGGTTGATTCGAGGTCTCAGTTGGACTCGTTCTTGGCATTTGACAAAAAGGGTGTACGAGCGAGATATAAAGAGCTCACTGATCTCAGTAAAGCTCAAACTAAGGCTGCCAAGCAAAAGAAGGTGAGCAAAATGAACTTTTAGCTTACAGTTTAGTTTTTCTAGCCTGCAATCTGTATAGTAGTATGTATCAATTTTTTGATAAACTAACATGTGTACAAATGGATGGTAACTGTAACATACTTTCAAATATTCAGCACTTGGATTATACAAGCATGGAATTAGATAAGAGTAATTGGCGTCTTAAAGTCAGAGAGATTCCTGACAGGGACCAGGATATAATATATCCTTACCGTCCCAGGAGGCGTCTCTCTGACCACGGCCACTCAAACCAGGTCTGTACCATCTGCTCTGCTTCAATACTATATGTTTGGTTATTTTTTGTATAATTAATCCTATAAATATTGTCTCAGCTATATTGTTTTTCTTTTAACCTTGAAGGTTCATCATTTCATCATTTCCAAATAAAATATCTATGTTTCACTCTTGACTTTTGACTCGTCCCTAATGTCTTATATCTTATGTGCCTCACAGCGAGGGGTATATGGTGTACGCTCAACTGATCTCGATGAGTTACCTGCACAAAAAAGGTTCAACTACGGCAACAGGGCCGACACACGGGCTCACATGGAACAGCTGCGAAAGAAACAAGTATGTTGGCATGTTTTATTACATATCCGATCTATGATGAAATACCCAATGGTGCAAGTAAGGACTGTGATCTCACAGACAAAGACAGCTCCTTTACTTTTATTGAAGTTACAATTAATTAAAAAAACGATGAATAAAATGCATTGATACTACCCTAGAGGAGTAAATATTAGCTAGGGTTAAATTTTGGTTTAGGATCACTTATTCTTAGCTAGCACTGACTTCCGTCCCAAGGTCTGAGCTTAATAAGCAAAGATAAATGTAAGTTGGCCATAAATATCACTATCTCAAACCTATGTAAGATGGCAAACTTTTCCTGCGAATAATAATATTGTTCTATGCTTTATTGCATCTGATTAGCAACTTTGTTTAACACCCTAGATGATTTGAGGCTAACTTGATTTTAGCTAGTGCCAATTCTTTTTACTTGGGGTTGTGTAAATTTAAGCGATGCAGGAACCTTCATAAAACTCCTGCAAGTAATTTACTCCTCCTGATTAATATCAGTCTAGAAAAAGGCATACATGAAGAAAGTATGCCTTGTTGGTTTTTATTGGTGCTCTGATAAATGGGTATAATATTATTGTTTGTTGTATCCACAGAGGATCAATGTGGAAAAGACTCAACAAGATATTAAGAAATCATTCCAAAAACTAAAGAATGAAGTTATTGCCAGCCTTACAATGGATCTTGACGATGCCTTGGAAAAATACAAAAAGGAGATGGAGCCTCATGGTCGAATTCAGAAGCAGATAAGGTCAAGGCAGGACCTATTTGGGCAGGATTCAAGGTCAAACCAGGCCCTACCTGGATTGGAACATAGGTCAAGGCAGGCCCTATCTGGAGAGGAGTCAAGTTCAAGCCAGGCCACATCTGGAGAGATATTAAGTTCCAGCCAGGCCACATCTGGAGAGGAAAGTAGGTCAAGCCAGGCTTCATCTGAACAGGATTGGACAAAGCATACCTCACCTGATGAGGATCTAGTAAAACAGGACATTTCCTCTCTGCAAGGTTATCTAGCGGAGCAATATCGTTCTACTGATGGTCCCCGTCTATCCACTCAAAATATTGGAAAGCCAGGACCAGTGAAGGACCCTGGCTATAACTATAATCTATCAAAGCCTAAAGTTATAAACCAATACAAGTCTGTGGTACTCCCGCCTATAGATCGGAAGCAAAATATAGCTACGGTTGAGTCACCGAATGAATTGCCCGTTACACCTTATCCTGACAGCATTGTGACAAACAGACCAAAACAACAGGAGATCCGTCAGGAAGATATAGTGTATAACAACACTGAACGTGTAGACTCGCCATATCTGGCTTTGAATTCACTTGACAAGACTGAGTCCATGCCAGTGAGTGTTTACGAAGAAATAAGTGATAAGTCAGTCGAAAGTATGCAATATGTGTTGGAGGCAAGGGCTCCACAAGATAAGGTTACCTCTCTAAGACATGAACCTTATTCAGCAATGATCGATAACGCAGTTGGTACAGAGAAATCAAGGAATCTTTCACCTGGCAAAGACACTGTGTCATCACATCATGATAGCGGTGGCAGTGATAGTTTGGATAGCAATGTTGATGAGTTGGATACTAAACAAAACAGGAGGCATAGAAATACCATCCTTCAAACTAGAGATCCTCTGCAAAAAATGAGACCTATCGATCCTATACCAAGGCACCATCTTGGGTATGCTGAGGTCAACACTGGGTACGCTGATGTTCAAACCGGGTTCGTTGAGATCAAAACTGGGTTTGCCATGAACCCAAAACAAAATCATAAGGAGAGGGTGTCACCAAGATCTAGATTTAAAAAAGCAATTGTCACTGTTTTGCAAAATCGGCAGCTGAATAATGAGTATGCCTATTTTAAAGTGAAAAAACATTATCAACTAAAACCTCAATCCATGCTGCGCACTAACCCACAGGTATCGCAACAAAAAACAAAAAGCCTCAAACAGGATAAAGTGGAAAGGCCTGTTGCAATAGAAACACCTGTTTCTCAGTTCAAGCAAGCGGTGAAGACTATAATCAGGGGGGCTAAACTCGTCAGCCTTATACAACCCAAACTGTCTACACCTCAAGCTAACCGCCGCTACTCCCGTCCTGGAGAAAGTCATGGTCAGCCTGGATCACCAACCACAGCAAGAATTGATTCCTCAAAGAAGAAAGTCCCTGCTCTTACAGAAAATCTACTCAACAAAACTGGCATAACTAAGGAAGGAGATGCATCTCAGGAAATGCCGAATAGAAAGTTCACCAATGCTGTAGGTAAAGTTATTGGGCTTATAAAACCTCGAATCAATCCTCCTCGAATGTCTCCTCCTCCCCTCTTAGGGCATTTGCAGCATGCAGATAAACCATGGTCTATGGAACAGAAGATGGCTAGTCCTAAACAAACGCGTCTTCAACCGAAGAGGATGGAAATGAGTACTGCTCTGGTAGAATATGGCATGATGGTACAGAATACAGAGGCAGACGCTGAGAGCTTAATAAGACCGAAAAATAGGTCACCACCTCCACGATCACCACCAACACCACCGGTTTTAGAAATGGTAAAATAATGTCCATTTTTATGTTCTCAGAATACTCTATGCTGTGAGTGTACTAATAATAACCCATTAACTTTGCCATCAACTCAGCTTTATAATCTCATGTTTTACGCTAATCATGAATAAACTTATGATATAATTTGCTTACTGCTTACCAACCCTCTTTTTCCATCCTCGTTTTTTCAACCTTCATCTTCAACTTTCACCATATGATTTCTTCCTTTATTGTTTTAATTCAACTTTGATATTCAATTTACAGCGAGAGCGGGTAAACTTGCATGACATATTCTTTTTATCACGTTGATAACATTAATTCATATAAGCTGTTGCTGCCATAAGTGGATAACTTGTAATAATAATCTGTTATTGTCATGCCTGACTCATTGGCTCTGCTATGCAGACGTATGCTGTTAAACTCCCTCACAATTGTGTTACATGCTTCATTGTAAGCTATGAAACTATGCTCTAAGCTCGAGTCTTTTGAAATTATTTGGAAAATGTAACTGAATGATAATTTGATTTAAGGTTGAGGTTGAGGAATTGAGCGGACTTCAAGATGAATTCAAGAATGCAGGTTAGTAACTCAAGTTTGTCCAAATCTTTTTCGGTTTGGGACAAATTCCCTGTATGATACAATGAGGGAGGATGAAAATAACATTATATTCAGAGTTATCTGTGGTTGTAAAAGGAGGGAATAAATTCAGTGAAGTTCATACTCCCATGCGCAAGATGATTTATAATAATATAGGGAAAGTTGTGCGCACAATATTTGTGAAGGCTCCGTGTCTATTTTTGATGTGATATTATCTTGTCCTGACTGAATAGAAAATCTTTGAGTTAAAACGTTGGGAAGGTCATGTACAATTGGTGTTGTTTTCAAATAACTTGTTTCTTATGTGCATTGAGAAGATAATTTTTGCATGTCAAGCCTATTACGTGTATCCTGTTATGTTGGCAAACAAATGCCTCATATTTTTTTGCAAGACAAACTGTTCAAACTGGGAACAATACACTTCTGATTTCTGTTTGACAGCCAACGCAGCTCTGAAAAATGTATGCACGTACTAAAACTCTGGTATTATAGTGTAAAAACCCCTGTTCTGCTCAAATATGCATTCAAAATTGAAGTTGTGCATCCCCAACAAGAAATAAGACAACTAATAGAATCAAGTTTTTAGCTGAAATAGTCTGATTTTGTCAATAGGTTGTCTGCTCCTACCTGATGAAATAATACAGATGTATCATAATGCGCATGTGCATGATGTAATATTTTCTAGCCACCCAAACATTTTGCTTTTAAGCCACATCCGGGAGGTTTTTCAACAGAAATGACTTGCAGCAATCAGAGGATTTTCATAGTTTTATCAAACATTCACTGTTGAAACTAAAAGATGAGTTCAAAACCAACACCTTATGCTTTTGCTCCAACCAAGAATGGGCAGAAGCTTCCTTGGGAATTGGGGATACCTGAAGATGGGAGAGTTCTGCCTTTCAGCTAAAAACTTGATTCTAATAGTTGTCTTATTTCTTGTTGGGGATGCACAACTTCAATTTTGAATGCATATTTGAGCAGAACAGGGGTTTTTACACTATAATACCAGAGTTTTAGTACGTGCATACATTTTTCAGAGCTGCGTTGGCTGTCAAACAGAAATCAGAAGTGTATTGTTCCTTTAATAATCACTCAGTATCATATGTTTATCTTAGATGAGAGAAGTGACAGGCCAGGAGAGAGATATGGATATCAAAGTGAATCAGATAGATCACTGGTAAGCTGCGCCTTGTCCTATACTTTTTTGTTGTTTTCACATGGTCTTATTTGCTTCATGCATTGATCGGTGGTAGATAAAGTTCATAATAATACTACGTTAAAAATGAATACCTCACTTAATAACATGTATCGGATGTAAATAATATTGCTTGTAGAATTTCTACTGGCTTTTAACTAATAATACTATAATAACCAGAATACTGCCTTTTGCTAATGGCCTTAATATTAGAGTGCAAACCAATCTTTGGTCTGTGGCCTGAGCTGAAAAAGGAAGAGCTGCTGTATTTGTAATTTTTCCGACTGAGATTATAACAACCATTCGGAATGCCTCACATTCTGAAGGTGAATCAAGTTATTTATAACCTATGAGATCTAGCTGATATTTATTTGAATCATAGAATCGGAGGAATAATTTAAACCAAAACCTTGGTTCAAGCTCACATAGACATAGGTTAGAACCATAAGGGTTTCTCATTGTTTGATTGTCAAATGCATACTATTGTTGCTGCAAGATACTGCTACTCATTCATGTATCTGTACTTTCTTTTTGAGCAATCGACAGCACCTCAAACACACACTTGAGTCTGGACACACCCCTATCGATTTGCCAGTATCACCCCTGTACTCTTCCATCACCCCTGTACTCCACTATTACCCCTGTACTCCTCTATCATCTTGTACTCCATAATCAGTGGTTACGTTAGTCTTTACACATCTGCTGGAGCTCCTTGAATGTACACTACACCATCTATTAGAATATCTATCATATTATGTTTGCATCATTTCAGAGAGAAGATGGAAGATCTAAGAGTACATTGTTTGATTTTCCAAGTAGCAGTCTGTTACTAGAAACACTAAAAGTTTCAGCTTCCGCAGTATTGTACGTTAAGCTCTCATCATAAGTAACAAGTTATACATTCCATATGCTTTTATGTGGTCCTTCTCTCTTAGAATGACCATAATAATCTGGTGTGACCAGACATTAGTGGTGGAACTGTTGTTGTTGTTGTTGTTGACGAAAGCAGAAATTGTTCAGTTTTTACAGCAATGGTCTTATCAGCAGAAACGATAAATGTGATTCATGTTGATTACTTTAGAGCTGGTGATAGGAAAATCAAGGATGAAGAAGCCAAAGCAGTGGCTGAATCAACTTCTTTGATGGAATATTTATTTACCGATGTACGTAACCATCATTTTCATCAGATTTAGCCTCAGAGTTGATTTTCATGGTCCCTAGGCTGTCATCTCAATCATATTTATAGTTCCAACGTTAGATGGCCAATTCTTCATACACTCCTATTCATTTGAAACCTTCACATTCATTATTTGAGTTGATGTTTATTGCTTTCTCAACTTGTCTGGTACTTTGAACCATTATCATAGATACTGATAAAACCATTGTGGTAAATTCATGGATTCCTCTTCTTTATCATAAACAGCTTCTTCAAATGTCTCCCTCTTAATCCACAAATCTCACCAGCCATATTCTGATCTTGTTGATTTTTGTCAGCAGCAGAAAAAGCGAAAAGGTGATGTTGTTAGGTCACCATCACCATCACCATCACCATCACCATCACCATCACCTGTAGATTGGCCCAGTCATGATAAAGACGGCGTTGAAGGCTCAATCGAGGTCTCATATTGGGATAATCGAGGCAGTTATAGACGTAAAACAGAGGTAGGAAAAGTATAGAAACATTTATTCCTCCATCTTTTACTCACTCTGATTCTATGTACCCTCACTCTACCCATCCGACCACACTGACAACCATCCCTAGACCTCATACCCAGCATGAAGAAATTCTGTGTACTCATATAGGAGTTTTCCGGTCTTTCTTGACTACTATTTCATACACAAAGTATTTTTACAACGCCTTTAATATCTTTTCCCTTCTATATGTGCAGTGGAAGAATACAATGGCGGCAGCTTATAGAACGGTAATGCTCTTTGCTGACTTTGTTTATCGGATTTCAAATATCTACCATTGTTTTTTTCAATCACGAATTAATGAACTAGTAGTCAAGTTAATATGAACTAAAATAACATAATGCATCAATACTAATATGTATGGTTAAATTAATTACCATTATAAGACAATGGCCAAGGCTGTTGCTTTTCATATGATAGCTGCTTCGTTACTACTGTTCTTTGCTTATGCCATCATTCTATCCTATGTTTTTTATTCATTCTGAATGAGGTTATTCATTATCTCCTCTTGAGAGGGGTGAGAATGTTGATGATAAAGAAATTCACCACTATCAGAGACTGCCTTGTATCACTTGAGCTTTAATAAGTTTCTCATTTATTTAAAACCCTTTATCTCTTGAGAGGTTGTACAAATTCCCCAAAAATCATGATTGTTTTAATGTTTGGTCAAGTTGTCACTCATATCTCTTCCAAGCTAAAGCCAAGCCGAGAATTTTCATACTTTCCAAATCATAACTTATTGTCATATTTTTAGTGGGATAGTCCTTTAGAAGCAGAAGAGAGACCGCCACCGAGGATATCATTACCAGGTGATGTGAGCAGTCCATTTATTCCAACACCAGATGCTGTTACCAGTTCACCATCGGTCCCACCTCCATCACCGAGCACCATAGCAGCTGACGCTGTCGCTGCTGACCTCCGACACATGGAGGACCTTATCACTGATATTCAGTCTGAAACTATACCCAAGGTATGTTTGACATCACACAAAGTGTATTCGGACCACCAGATAACCTCTCTGAGGCACAACAATCATTATTGTTCATTAGTTGGTCAGCACCTGTCAATACAGTTAAATTGTTCTTTCCACTCTAACTGGGCTACTTCACGTGAATTTCAAATCTAGAACCCAATATCTATACATGCAGTATTTTGCAAAGAATAATTCCAATTTTCCTGAGCAA
The DNA here is from genome assembly GCA_914767715.1 of Membranipora membranacea. Classification (NCBI taxonomy): domain Eukaryota; kingdom Metazoa; phylum Bryozoa; class Gymnolaemata; order Cheilostomatida; family Membraniporidae; genus Membranipora; species Membranipora membranacea. Next base: position 11,677,844 of record OU612065.1, on the reverse strand, counting down.
ATAAAAATGGTGTTTTAGAGATATATCACCCATCATGCTTCACTATATCCGTGAAATCTATAACATATGAAAAACAATCGATTGCTCTGACGTCAAACAACAACTATATACAGCAAGTCATGGCCAGGTAGTGGTCCACTACCGACTATCAATCTGATTTGGTAACTTTCAGTAATATTGCTGTTTGCAGATCAACTTCGGTGATAGTGGGGTACGAGGATTTATGCACGATCATCCAGGTGTTCCAAAAGATAAGAGAAAAAGACCTCAACTTACCAAGAGTAATGTTTTGACTGAGGAGGGAAATGAACAGGCATGCAGACGGTGAGTGACAGATTTACTGCTCTCAGCGAGACGATTAAGATTTAGTATTGAGTCTTCCTGCAGTAAACTTACTATGATGTTAGTTTAAGCGCTTAAACGGTGTCGGGAAAGCTGGTAGTAGCATTTTATTATCAACCACTTTCCCAACCAGTGGTTGATAATTAAATGCTACTACCTGCTATCCCGACACCGTTTAATCCCTTCAACTACTATGATGTAGATACTCAAACCATTTATAGAAGAATATTCATCGGTCGGTCTGAACAGAAAAGTACTTTGTTGTCCTGAAGATGTTTTCATTACTAACATCATACTTGCATCAAACCACAACTAATCACGATGCTCTTAGCATATTTCTAGTAATCTACCCAGCAATTAAACTTGTCACAATATACACACCTGTTAGCCTGCACCTATGTAATATCTCCCAGTTTCTACTTACCTGATAAGAGATCGGTTTCAGTGACCAGTATTTCATATTTTTCAGTCACCGCGGTGGCGCATGGATTTATGGTGATTCTGATATGTCTGTGGATTCGAGAGAGTCGCAATCAGCCACCTATCAGGAGGACACAGCAGTGGACCCTACAGGTCTAAAATCTGATAGGGCTGAGGTTGAGCCCGGTACATACTCACTATCTGTATCAACTGAACCAGAGACAGATAAAAAACAAAAGAATCTTTTAACCAACCAGGCTGCCTACCCAAAGTATGCTACTAAAGTTGGAGCTGGAGGTACAGCCAAAGATCCCTTCGCTTATGACCCAACTGTAAGTAAAAATCAGGAAATAAATAGATCTGTTATATACCAGGTTACAACTGTTGAAGTCAGTGTTGAATTTAGCACGCAGGTCAGAACCATACAAATGAGTCGCTGTCAGGAGTTCCATGAAATAGAAACTTTGAACACGGTAGGTGTTAGTTACAAGGGGTTTCTGGACTTATCTCCACATTTATACTAAAAAGACAACTCACAGTTTTCAAGAAAAAAACCTACACAGTTTTTTAATAACCTCTCTGAACCATGGGACGGACTCCCGCGTTTCCCAATTTTGAACAAGAAGTTGCAACACCTAGATCCAAGGCTGACAAAGGTGAAGGTCCTCATGTTCTGTACACCTCTGTTTAAAATTTAAGGAATATCACCCAGCGACCCAGACTTCTATGGTACTATAATGTCTACAGAAGTTGAATTTGAAGTTGATGTTGATTTTTAGTTAACATGGCAATTTATGTTAGTGCCATTATGACATCCGTACACGTTATGTTGCTGTGAATACGTTATTACGCTATCTTGGTTTCCCCTGCACAGTTTTGAAAGTGAGAATATGCGTCCTTCAACTATCAATACGCAAATCAGGCCGCAAAGTTACAATTGAAAATCTATGAAAGTTTAGATTACTGCACTCTGCTTGATCTTCCAGTGGAATAAAGATCAAGAAATAGTTACATTTAGGGATTATCCTACATCTCATGCTGAGTAATGACGGTCTCTAAATTGGCCCAACGTTGCCCATGTCAACGTTCTTCATGTAATATTAGCTTGTCTAAATAATTGATTTTCTGCATGTGTCTGGATGATGCTGCACGCTTTGCTCACTAATTTGATACCTGAATCCTCTACTACCAGTTGCCACATATTTTGCTACTTTTGTGTTCTTCCATATTTGTTGTGGTGATATATTTTATCTTTTTTTTTGTGATCATGAGTTGCACGCAGACTATGGATTTATATATATTGAATATTCAGGCTCGACTGACTCAGGAACTGAAATTACGCCGTGATTATGAGGAGGCAGCACTGCAGCGACGTTCTGCTGATGGAAACAACATACAGGTGCATTAATAATTAAATATTATGTTGCTTTTACGCATTGCTTTGGAACAATCGAGCAACTATTGGACGTAAGAATTTATTTGGGTTACGATTGAATGCAAAATGTCTTATGCTCAAAACTCCTAATGTTGATGTTATTTCATGAACATGAACTCTAATAGGCTTGGAATTTGTTCAGGCATGACAACACTATTTAGAATATGGGAAAACTGTGTTGTCAAATATGTTGCTGGTGATTTCCTTGGCAAAAATACACATTCATCTTTTTCTCCCAAGCACCCTCCTCAAGCAAAACTAATAATATAGTAAAATAATAGTGATTCTGTTTAAACATAAGCATGTATGGTGGCGCTATTTTCATTCATTACTCAATGTTTATGCGCTGGTTAATAATGATTGCAATCGCTACAAGTTTGACCAAATTCGGGGCAGGGGCCAGGGAGGGTAGGGTAGTTAGGATTTGGGGATAGAGAGAGAGGTCTCCTCTCACAAGGTAGTGCATGTAGGGAAGGCAATTCCAAGTGTAGGCATAAGATCAATTACCTAGAGCCAGGGAGTTTACTTGCTGCTCAAATGCTTGTTGATATAAGTTAAAAGAAATGCTCGCCCATCAGCTCTGCTTAACGGATTACCAACAGAATAAAGATTCATATCCTATGCTATTGGCATAAAATCTATATTCAACAAAAACTCATATTGTTTATGTTCTTTTGCGTAGAATGTGCAACGAACTATGATGAGTGACTTTGTGTTCCGAAATTAAAGTCTTTAGACAAATACAACAGCTAGTACCTTCCTTTACACTAATACGCATCAGATTAAAAAAAACTTTGCTTTATGGTTATTTTTCTGGATCAAGGCCCTATTCTAGTCTGGGTTGAGAAAAATGTCAGTTAGGTAGATTAGTGAAGCCAGTATGAGTGTAAGGGACTGATTATTAGAAACTTTGTTCAGAATCTAGGAAACATGGATAACCAGTTGGTAGCTGCTCGTGTACTTGGTTCATGGGTATGTAAAACTAGTCAACTAAGAACCGTGTTTAGTTGTTCTACAGTAATGGTCTGAACCTGACATAAATATAATTTACATATATGTATCTATCGTTTGAGTATATGTTATCATATCACTAATAGGCCTCTTGCAATCAGCCTGGAATATCGGATAGTCACCAGTAACTATATTTCAAATTATTTTGTTGATGATGATGAAAATGAATCCTTAGCAATTGAGCTGAACTAACATGTGAAAATTTAAGTATTATGTAACAATATAATTCAAAGTTAAGAGGAAGTCTCTCAACAGTTGAACTGCTCGTAGTTCCAAATTGGGCATTTGAGATATGCTGCCAGAAATCAATGATTGATATAATAGGGATATGAAAGGTCTGACCATTTGTTTTTGGAAATGATAAATAATAGAGTGTTACTTTCACAATGGTTTATCAATAATCTTGTATAGCAACAATGTATCTCACAGGGCCAACTTCCAATATCCCAAAACAATTATTATCACAATGAGTTAACAACACAACAGTATTGTTCGCCACATCCCTGCTATATGCACAGTCTCATGAGGTGGAAATCATTACACTAAGTCTCAGTGATTAGGTGAGGTGGACAAATAGCTATTTCTCGACTGAGATGCGTGTAACAGCGCTCAAGGGAGCACTATTTTCTGAGCTTTCAATGGACTAAAATTAACTGTTTATTACAGGTAGTATTTGAATTTTATAGCAAGTTTCTTGAATTAGTTTCTCATTTCTTTTATTTGGTGTTTCCCTATGATCATTGGGGTTTGGATTGTGCTGCTCGGAGCTATAACTGCCATCCTTTCAAACAGGGCCCTGAATACGTACATGCAGTTGTTTACTTGGGTACTGTAGAGGTGTATAGTTTAGCAAGATGAAAATTTTCGACTATTTGCACTTGCATAAATAGCTAAATTTATTGCTAGTTAGCATTTACTCACCCTCCTTATATTATAAAAGCTTCCATAATAGGTAGCTAAAATTTGTGCTAGCTATTATCAAGTCATCTAGAACTAGCTAAATCAAACTCTAGCTAACATTTACTCCTCTATGGTATGTAGTAGAAGGTAGTAAGGAAGGGTTGGGTTATTGAATATCTGGGCTCATATTATATTGGTTAGCGCTGCCTGCCAATCAGTGTTCAAACACTTCAAGTTTAGAACAATATTGAAAGCAAATTCCAAGATACAATGGAATAATATTTACCCTTACCTGATCACAGGCTATGTTGTTGAGGAATCAAAGAATGCTGTCTCCTAGCCTCAGTAAACTATATAAGTGATAATAACACCATAAACAACAGTTCAAAAACATCAGAACATTCAATCAAAGACTTATAGTGTAACCAGGTAAATTGCTACATTATATTTGCCCAGTTTTCAAGTGCCATCAATTAGTACACTCTATTTGCCTGTGGTAAATAAGTCCCACTTCAATATGAAAATAAAAGCGTGAAGGTTTGATTTATTGTAGCGTTCGCCTCTGAAGATGCAGGCATGGATGAACGGCCGGTTAGCGCTGTCGAAACAAGCGAGCCGATTTGAGCTGCCGATGGATGTGAGACAGTTAGAGACTATGACGCCTCTACAATACCTGAGCAGATACTGCGTGGTCACATCCAGAAGACAGATGTTGTATGACAAAATCTACATGAAACACAAAGATGGCAGCACAGGAAAATTAGGATTTCAGGTGAGACAGTTTGCAACAGATCACCAGTTACATCCCATAGTCCTGGTATAGACTCTCTAGAGTATTCTATTGCTATTCTCACTACGATTACTCTGGTTGCCAGGTTCTTGGGTGTACCTGGTACTTGCCCAAAAAGACTGATTAACAAATGGTAAGCAAATCTTTGTGTGACTATCAGATTATAACTTTTTCTGTAAATAGGTACTTTGTATTAGCATCAAGTGGCTGCAGGTACACGTGTTTATCGGCTCAACTACTTTAGGGTATAGTTAGATGGCCATGATTGTATAAGATCCTAGATATCAGATATCAGTCAAGCTAGACCAACTAGGTTAGTCTGCAGCAAATGGTCACATGTAGAGCTGCCTATACCTATACCCAAAAACCGGGCAGATTGAGTAGTTGTGGTGAGAATGAGAGTATATAATTAGATTGTATATTCTGTTACTTGTTCCGACTTTAGAGAATCTATCTTATAACTAAGGGGTACAAGTGGTGATCTATGCCTATACTATACCATAGATGGGCAGTATGAATGTTGCAGATTTGCATTCCATGTTGTTGATATCAGGGACAGAAAACTAGCAAACCATCCATAGGCCTTAGAGTCAACACACATGATCTTTGGTAAAACCAGGTCGGTTCAGTTGAGGAGGATTTTTGTTATTTTAGATGATGATTTTAACCAGAATCTAGCTGATCTGACAAATAGGGAGGGGATAATCACTCATATTGCCACGAGACAGAATATGTTGGCAACTAGTTTAAGAGCTTAAACTTTGGACAATTACCACTCGACAGATTTTTATGCTTGCGAATGTCATTATCATCCATTACTGATGGTTGACCATGGAGTCACAATCTGCGATTTGCACTTTAGTAAAAAACATTTTAACCTGTTGAAAATTCACTGCGTTACTATGAGCCCGAACTTACCAGGCGCAGAGTTGTGTGTGCTTTTCTAGGGCATCCGAGGGGTGCCAATTCTGTTCAAACTTCCGTGACCACAGAATACCCATGGAAATGTAGCGCTGCTACATGTTCATCGGTCATATAAGGAGTCACCATCCCTTTTTCACAGGGTAACCAACTGAATCGTATTACACCCAAATTTACACATATACACACATACCTGATGTAATGCACCCTCTTATTACTTGACACAGGACCTGCAGAAAGCGTTGTCTGATGTCCTGATTCACTCAATAGATAATCAAAGAATGAAACTAGTCATTGATATGTTGCTCATATCTAACACAGATATATTTGACAAGAAGTTATTTTATGGTGTGGCAGCATTTGCAGAACGTTTTCTCTACCCGATATTTGCGTAAGTAATAAACAGGTTTTACATGAGCTCATGCTCAGCATTTGATACATATTTTGAATTCATAACCGGGAGACCAATTGGCACATCAAGCAGGGAATAAAGAGTTGTTTGGTTTTGTCAGAAATCAGTACCCCTGGTCGTATATTTCCTGGTATTGGAACTCATTAGGCTGGCTATAGTAAAGTATTTTTACATGACTTGCTCAACTGCTGATTATTTTTGACAGGAGAGGGGAACAGTTCACATCAGAAACTCAAAAGGAGAGGATAGAAAGTGCAGATTTCTATGCATTGAAATGGAAGCTACACGGTGTGAATGTAAACACTCCGATAAGGACCATATTAGAAGTTCTATGAATCAAAATATTTTTATATGGACGAGACGTCTTTTGTTGTATAAGATGATATGTGACAATTTGAGCAATACCCTCAGCCATATCTGTATGACCTATCACTTATTATTAAACAGTACGTTGTAATTGTACATATACCTACAATTAGTCACAGTCACACAAACTACTCATTTATTTTCAGCGCATCCAATCTGTTATTTATTTCATATCTCTCTGCTGGTATTTCATCTACACAATCTTTAATCTATGATACAGATTTGTTAATATCAGAGTGGATACTTTCCTGTATATTCAATATGCTCTGTTATCGTCCAGTTCTGGTTATTTCTCTGGCTTATTATTATCTTATATTTAGAGCTATGTTTGAGAGTACTTACAAGTTTTCTTGTAGTTTACAAGTTTTCTCGGAGTTACAGAATTTCGCAAAACAATCTATCTTTTGAACATGGGAATAAAAAATCTTCCAATTACTCTAGGTCAAAATTTGCAAGCAAAACATTTAAGCTCGACATTTCGTGAGGTCATATGGACCTGACTTCTGGTTCAGTAGCCTTGACCGCTTGACGGGAAGCATGTTCAGTTTTGGCTAAAGGACATTAAACTTACAGTCAGTCAGATGCAGTTATCTTACAATCACATTGCCTTGAATTGTATAAAATTGTCACCGATTAAATTAGAATGGGTCTGCTTAGTTAACCACTTTTCATCTCGTTATTAGTATGTACGCTGTGATAATTTTCATTACCTTTGTTGTGCAACCTGTCCTGATCTAATATGCTTTTATTTGAAGTTGTCCCCGGCAACTCATCAGAAAATAGACACCACCTGGAATTCTGGGAGGGGGGGGGGGGCTTCAAAGGGAAGAGCTAGGTTTTAAAAACAAAATATGAATATGATAATCGCCCATTCGGTCTTTCAATTAGACAAATTCGTTCCCAAACTGTTCGATCACATCTGTATAGTTCCTTCAGTGAGTGAGCGTGTTGGGAACAGTATTTTAATGCGTGAGCAATCACAAAGTGGTTTTGGTTGTATTTAATTGAGAGACCGAACCCCGGCCCCCTAGATCAAACATCATCGCTGGAGTTCACACCTGGAGTTGGATTGAAGTTGGGTGCTCTTTTGTAATGAGGGGACAACCTTCCGAATTTGTAAATGACCAATTAAATTAATTAACCAATTATATGGCAAGAAGACAGCCTTGACCTTCATAATATCAATGTGTGATATCAATGTAAGGTAGTGTGGTTATGAAAGTTTGTGGGTACAAAGTCTCATCTTGTCTACTATATAGCTTATGTATGGTAGTACTAGGTGTCACTCTCAGACAAGCCTTGAAAATGGTAAGTTCTTTGGTAGACTATATGTGTGCTTGATATGCTTGCGCATGACATCCAATATCTGTCCATTCATCATTATCATATGGGCAGATGTTGCAAACAAATGATGAGTCAATTTAAATTGAATGGGATTTCAAGTTTGAAAATTGCAATAGACTCAGCAGCTTATGGGGCTCATTTTGAAGGTCTGTTCAGCGTTGTAGCTCAGGTATAACCGGGGAGTTTAGGACTTTCCTCCTTGTTATAACCGAACAAGCAAGGAGTGGACAATACCTATGACGGCACTTAATCAGTGTGCCAATCACCAGTGGTGAAGATAACTTATAAGACAATATTCTTATGCGTATGTGTGCATAACTAAAATGTATTTTCTCTCTCAGTTAATACCAATTTAAACAAGTTAAAAACTATCTCCTTATATAGTAACCAAAAAGGATATGAGAATAGGATATCATGTGATATCATGTGATGTCCATTAATTAAAAAAGCAGGAAAGTATAGTCATTGTATCACAGTTACATACTGGTGGTTCAGAAGATCCGCTCTGGCCTGGCTTATCCATTGTGAACAAATAGTGCTTAGCTTGATGAGTGTTACAACTGCTGTGTACTCAGAACTCTAGAAATCTGTTGCTATATTGCTGACTGCAGCAGACCCAATAAACATAATAGTATTTCAAAAGTTCATAAGATAGTGTTTCGTGGTCAGAATTGATGTATTATGATTTCCTAAATTACCGGATTTAGCTGTTGCTTGTTTTGCTGCTAATATAAGGTAAAAACGAGGAGAATGCTGCCGGGCAGGAGGCCTCTTTTTACTTTTGACCCATCGAAGTGACCATTATATTAGCTACACAGAATATCGTCTACTATGAACTTCAATTTTATTTGAAGCTTTGTGAGGTCCGGCCTTGACTTGTTTACTTCCAACTATCTCGTTTGGTCACATTTCAATAATGGTGGTGGATATTTTGTCTAAGGTCATGACATTTCTTATGGCGTATGCCTGGCTCAAAATGAGCAAAAAAACATTAAAAAAAGCAAGGATGAAATTAGTCATTTCTTTGGTAATTGTGTATTCACCAAGTAAATTCAATTGCTTGCTTCCTCAGTTATTCCAAGGAATAAAGTCCTGAACTTCATGGTTATACTTGAGCTACAAGGCAGAACAGACCATCAAAATGATCTCCACAAGCTACTGAATCTATTGCAATTTTTAAACTCAAAATCCCATCGAAGTTGATATGGAAATAAACTTTAAAACAGGGCTGAAACTGCAAAAAAAAGTATAGCTTCGAGTCTAAGCACCGTTTTCAGTAGCTTGCTTTTTTGATAATATTTGAGCTACAAAGCTATAACAGACTATTAAAATGATCACCAGAAGCTGCTGAATTGATAGCAATTTTCAAACTCAAAATTCCAACAAAATTGTTTGAGAAATAAGCATTTAATCAGGACTGAAACTGCAAAAAAATTATAGCTTTATGTCTATGCACCGTTTTCAATAGCTTGCGTTTTTGATAATATTTGAGCTATGAAGCTAAACAGACTATCAAAATGATCACCAGAAGCTGCTGAATCTATTGCAATGTTCAAACTTAAATTCTGATCGAAGCCAATTGAGTTATCAACATTAAACCAGAGCTGGGACAGGTAAATCAATGATAGCCTATGAGTAAAAATCACTGTTTCTACACCCTCCAGTGACGTCGCGTCACCATAATTAAGTGCCTCACTTCAGCTATATACAGTTTCCTGTCTAGGTTTATTATTAAGCCTATGGTTATTTATGAAATAAAAAATGTATTGACGAAAAATAAGTTCGGATGGTAGTGTTGCAGTTAAGGAGCTGCAGAATAAACGTTGGGTAAAGATATAAATATTCAATCTATAAGTTTACTGTATCATGTTCCAGGTAAATCAAAAGTCAGGAGAGTTTTAGCTGATTTATGTTTCAGTTTAAAAGGGCTGATTTTCCAAAATTTGTTCTGAATGATGGTTTGATAATAGTACAGTTGCTTCTCAGACAACGTTTATGTTTTCGGGACTTTTGCACTAGATTAAGGATATGCTTAGAAGCTTTGTTTTTTGCAACTTTTTTATGTGTAAAATTATGAAATAAATATTGTCTTAGTAGTGTAGGTAAATTTAAAGGAGATCTACCAGTTGTGACTGAAAATTTCTTTGGAGCAGACACAATAATTCTGATTGCTCTATTTTGAACTTTCTCAATCGTTTCAGTGACCTTTTGAGTCGTATTTAGGTAAATTGCTGAGCAATATTCTAATATTGGTCGCACAACAATGCTTTTGTAAGTTTTAAGGGATTCTTCAACACTCATGTGTTTTAAGATTAGAAATAAGATAGACCTAGTTTGTTTGCTCTGGTTGCAACATCAGTAGCATGGGTATGAAATGTGAGGTCTGTGTCGAGAGCAACTCCCAAAACATTGATTGATAGCTGAGATACAATTTTTGTGTTTTGAAAATTTAAGTGGTAATAATCTTTTAGATTCCTGTTTGAGAAGATACAAAATTGTGTTTTCTGAATGTTGAGTTTTAGTAGATGTAATGTTTTAGTAGATGTTGAGTTTTAATATATTATAATAATTATAATTTATTTGTTTAAAGAGGTTTTCTAGAAAGTTTACAGATAACAGAGTAGTTAAAAAGTAATTTGTTGACCATGATAATAGCGGGCCATGACCTAGGACTAACAACAATTGAATACATACAATACATGACTCGTCCATTTTGCCAATTTCCATTATTTTGCCAATGGGTGGTTGCCACTGGACGCATTGGCAAAATAGTGGCATGTAAGTAGTCCGCCGAGGGGCCAGCCAAAAGCGAAAATTGGGGCGGCAACCACATTTCATTGGAACCAGATTATTTTGCATATCTTCATTTCTAGGTAACACTAATATCCGCACTCAGACCTATGACAAACTGAGCCTATTATAGTCGGTAAAGTGGTTGCCCCCAGGAGAGTTCTAATACTTTACTCCTCCATGAGCACAATCGGTTCACAAATAATGTTGAAGCTTAGTCAGATCTTAGTGTCTATATACAGCACATATATTGGCACTTAGCAGGTTTACTATAATTTTACCAGACTATGATACCTATTATACGACATAGGTCTTAGGTATCCCGGTAGTGTCTAATCGGGCCTAGTCATCCTAGTTATCATATCACCTAAAAGTATACGGTAAATGATGATGTGACTTCCAATACTTCCTGGATCATCAATTGGGTTAAACCGATAGACATCTAGTTCATCTTTCTTGTTCTGGTAGAGAAATATCAAGCCTTTTGCCTAAGTTATCAAGTCAGGTGTAGTTGCAAGGAAAGCCAGAACCGTGGTTGGTCCAGAACATAGGAACAACTCAGGCTTGCAAGCCCAAGTGTCCACTGAACTTCCTCCCGTGTCTCTATTGATATGGTTGAAGCATATGCATTTAATTTTTTTTATTTCTAGGGGTTCTCTAAGAGTTTACCCATCATGGGTAACTTGATGGTGGCATATATGTCTCTATCTTTAGTACTTGTAAGTAATGCAATAGTGATGTCCGATGTGATCTGATTTTTCGTAGGTTATGTAAATTATCCTGGTTGCTGGGTGCTTGATACATAACTTAGGCGAGTAGATGCTAGGACACTCTATATAGTCCATGTGACCACACCCAGAGTATGGGCAAATCAGCTGTGATTTGAGATTTGAATCATTTGACAAATATTTATTGATGCCGTGATTTGTTAGACGCAAGGCCGATTTGATTTGAATTATTTGCCCTGATTACAGATTTGATTTGCCAGGTGAGATTTTTGCAAATCTGTTTAAAATAGCCTGTTATTCAGGGGATTCAAGAAAACATTTGCCCTGCATTTGAACAAACTCGTGCCATCTGCTCATTTTGAAAATTTGCACAAACTCATGGATAATCTAGTCAAGAGTAGGCAGTAGGTTTGAACAGGACTGCTTTTTGAGACTCGAGATATGAATGAGATATGAATGAGTTGAAGTAAGGGTTGCTTCCTCATGACATCACAGATTGGCATGAACTTTCTTTTGTTTTGATATTTGACCGTAAAAACAAAAGTAAAGTAAATATTTCACCCCATCTCTCTGCCTTTCTTCAAGAACAATAACTCATTTAAAGTCCTCCAATTGGCCTTTTAAGAGGTTTTGTTTCAATGTATTAGCATAATGATATCGAGTTATTGATTTTTTTCAAGTTTGTTCAAGACTTTGACAATGCAGTATTCTTTACATGGGATTGATTACATGACTACCATTCTCATGGTCAATGGGTCACAGGGAGCTGTTCATTTCAATTAATAATTTCTGCCTTATAAGCTGTTGGATTATTCACCCTCTGCAGCACAGTCTGTGCTGACAGCGGTCAAGAATTAAGTGCTACAAGTAGGCGAGAAAAGTGCATAATTAAGACCATTTGGATTCTCACTGCTGTTGGTTTGACATCATTGTAAGAAGTATTGCTAGGGAATTGTAAGAAGGGATGAGTTGCTGTGGCGGATCAAACCGTGTTAGCAGCGCTAAGGTGAGGTCTGTGAAATCTGTTAGAGGTTAGCCATATGGTACATGTACCCAGCTTATAACTAAAGCATGTCATAGCACTTCAAACTCTAATGCTCTGTAAATATTAGTTCTCCTACATATTGGCTCCTTTGATAGGAGATAAAAATAAGTTATCAGGGCACCACCGCATCAATACAAAGATAAACGCTGGGGAGGTGTGTATGGGCTAATCAATATTCAGTTATGCAAGTAAATTTACCATAAGATGGTGGGTTATACAAGAGATACCAGGGATTCCGTTCTCCCTGGTGATACCCTGGTGAAGTATATAACCTACGAAGGAGACTGTCAAAATCATGCTTTGGTGGCATGTTGACTATTATTGGAAATTGTTGTTGAATCAATGAACTAAGAATCAATAAGAATACATGTTTATCCTGTGATGTATACCCTCATGCTGGGTCTTACCATTTACCAAATATTTGTTGAGATTCTGTGTATGTGGAAATGGCGGTTTCATGTCTCCATGTAGGCGATGGGATACTATGTCATGTTGGGTATAATTGGGATTGCAGGGTCTCAGTATCGCTCTGATGATACGTCACTACATTGTTACGAGTATCTTGGAAATGGGTGTCACACCTCGATCGATTAATCGTCTGTTCTTCTGGTTTGTATTTAGGGTTTTGTGTGTGTTTCAACCAAGAAGTTTGAGAGGTAAATAGACCACCTTGTTTAAACAATTACATTTCCCAACTCTAACTGTGCACAACCTACTTGCACACTGTATCAGTGTTCTTTATGTATAAAATGGAACAAACACTAGTTTTCTATTATAGGCTGGTGAAGCAAAGGACGCATGGAAGTCTGCCGCATCTATTTACGAATTCGCCGCTAAAGACATTGACGGCAACCAGGTCTCACTTGACAAATATAGGTGAGTGGCAGAGCATCTGCTTGGACTTTGTTATTTCATTGTCTCAATCAATATGATCTACTATATGGTTACTTGTACTTGTTGAGGTACTACAGAGCAGCTGTGGTATGGAGCGCTTACTGGGAAAAGTGCAGGAAAAAACTTATTCATCAATTGCATCACAGTTCGTCTTAAACAACACTTATTGCTTCATATCCCAAAATAACGCTAAAAATTCTGTTGTGGTAATGGTGCTCACATGAGTCATCCTCATGTGAACAGGGATGTTATGTGTGTACACATCGTACTTACATATTTGACTAATATATGACTTGATTTTTTATTTTTAGAGGCCATGTTGTTCTCATCGTCAATGTAGCCTCTCAATGAGGTTTCACTGACAAGAATTATAAGCAGCTGCAGGAACTCCATACTAAGTATGCCGAGTCCGCGGGGCTTAGAATTCTTGCCTTCCCAAGCAATCAGTTTGGCAACCAGGTAAGTAACTTCTGACCCAACAACTATATAATGTGCGTTGATAACAGAGATATTCAATAAAATTTTTGACAAGTTAGTTGATAACAGAGATATTCAATAAAATTATTGACAAGTTAGCCTGCAGGTAATCGTCAGCTTATGAGTAATATATCCATAGTAAGCTCAATATAATCACCTGGGTAAATTTTATCAAATTAAATATTAATTGATAAATTGTTCACTATGTACAGGAACTGACTACCACCTCAGCTGATTTACTGAAATTGTTCTCACTGCAATCAAACTTGTTGCCGCTCGAAGTTCCAGACCAACAGAAAGAAAAAAAGAAAGTTTAAAATCTAATTGCTAATAACTTGATAGATGGAAGGTTATTTCGGAGCAGTACTGATGCCTTGTGGCAGTTAATTCCTTGAGAAGGCGGTCTATTTGGCGAGTTCTGTGCATGTTTTACTGCTAATTCTGTCTTGTTGAATGCAGGAGCCAGGAACTGATGCAGAAATAAAAGAGTTTGCTACTGGTAAATATGGTGCACAGTTTGACCTCTTCAGCAAAATAAATGTCAATGGAAATGATGCGCATCCACTGTGGAAGTATTTAAAGAGTAAACAAGCTGGATTCCTTTTCGAGTGAGTACTAGCTTATTATCATGACGTATTAACAAGTGATGTCAAGTCGGCACGCTGCTTTGACAAGCTTAGCATTGACTTTTTATGAACGTATTATTGGTAGAGGGTTGCTATTGCGAAGAGCAGATAACTTTGAGGATCTTTTAACCAGCAAATTCTAACAAAACGCTATCAACTCCAAGTCATCATTTTAATTATAATTGTATCAACTGACAAAAAAGACCCCCTCTGTGTATTTAGTCAATGGCTCTGACTTATATTTTTAGCGCAATAAAATGGAATTTCACTAAGTTCTTGGTGAACAAACAGGGAATTCCCGTAGCAAGATACGCACCAAACCAAGAACCAATGGTAAGTTTGCTTATGATTAGATCAAAATGATATTTAAGTACTCCTGTTACCTATAATTACATTCAAGTAAGTTGTTTTGAAGGTAGCATCTCCATCATGAGTATACCCAGAAACATAAGCTGAAACTCTCACAGAAAATAAGATTGCATTAATGTTTTATATTTGTAGAGTTTTGAAAAAGACATCATTAGAGAATTGGGGTTGTAGGAACTATTAAAGTATCTGACTTACTGGAGACAAATCAAACCGGTGCTTTGAATAAAAATTTGTTATTTAATATTTATGCCACATTTTTGGTGGACCTTTTTTTTATCCTGGTTTTTTGAGTTAAACATCATCTAAGATGCATCATCTAAGATGTTATTGGTCACTTTGATGTTGATATTGTGACTATGTGTCAATTTTTTGGTGATTATGAAAGTTCACATGTAAAGCTAGCAATAGTAGATGTGAACCGGAGCCCCCAGCCACAGAATTCTCACATGGTCATACAATCTCATCATGTGATCTTCGCACATTCCTAGCATAGAAAATAATGTTTAGTGAATATACAAATAAAACTTCTACTGTACAAGTATCATCTATACAAATATAAACTGTCTCCTACATCATACATTTTTATATAGAAAACTGTTAGCCCAATCCAAATCAACAAAATAATAGCTTAATTAGCTAATTTCACACACGGACATAATGCGATAACCATATGAGATCATTACAAGGACATCTCCATAAGAGGCCTTGGATTGTTATTAGACGAGGATGAGGATTTCTGACTTGATTCACCGGGGAATCCCCACACCTTGACGATACCAGCCTCCTTGCTGCTATCATATCTGTCCTTCTCATCCCCCGCTATGGCTAACAGATACCGCTTAGGGTGCCAGGATATCTCAAAAGACTGTGCTTCACATTTAATAGTGGCCAACTGTTCACCTGGTGGTAAAAAAACATAAAAGTAACATAAGTTAGAGCAAGTAGTTGGAGCAAAGTCTGTATGCATTTGACTAGGATGGAATACATGGCAACATCATTTGTGGAAAAAGAAGTAAATTGCGTGGTTTCTTAGATTGGCCACCAAATCACTAGACCTCATGAAATGCAACTGATATAACTGCCAGTAAATTCATCAGCTTTTCTTGCCAAGTATGATGTTGGCTAGATTCTGTCCGCAGCACACAAGTCTCCACGTACTACAGACTAAGTGATATGATATTGATACTCTGCTACGCCACGCGGTGCTGATATTAGGTAAATTCGCGCCCTTGGTATCTATATTAAATAATCATTAATCATTAATCATAATCATTTTCATGGGGAAATCCAACTGAATCCAACTTGAATTCAAGTTGTCTCCCTATTACCAATGAGGAGATAATTCTAAGTTTCATGTCAATATCATTGAAAAACGTATACCTAATCATAAAATCTATTCAGTTGGATTTCCCCATGAAAATGATTATGATTAATGATTATTTAATATAGATACCAAGGGCGCGAATTTACCTATTGAAATTGTGTCTGTTTTTGCAGATTTAGATATTTATTACAATTCTCGCCTCTCCAGCACAGTACCAAAAACACATCTTAACATCACAGAGTAAGGATATATCCTTACTCTGTGTTTACATGATGAATACCAGCTTACAACTCTCCTAATTGAGCCAGCCCTGATGCTGAGATAATAATGTGCAATACAGGAAAATATAATATAACTGTCTGAACAATGAACTGATCTTCTGAACTCAGTTAGGGCCTTAGCCATACAATAAAATGGAATCAAGTCATAGCAACATAGAGATAAAATCATTAACAATGAATTAGATTAGACAAAGGGTGCCTCAAATGACAGCTTGACCACGCTATCATCTGGTCAAATCCACAACACTAAGTTTCTCAGATATTACAAAACTTATTTGACTTGACTCAAGATGCACATCACAGAGTAAGGATATATATATATGTATCCTTACTCTGTGATGCACATAGACTCACCGGTAAATGTTGATGCTATATCTATGAATGGATCCTCGGATGCAGACGCTATAACCTGAGAATCGTGACTAAAACTTATGGTTCTAACTGGCCAATCCAGTCTGAAAAACAAAGTGTCATATCGTCTAATATCTAGTTTAATGCTGGACCGGACATGTAGGAGACTCTGAAATTAGAGTACCAATTCTTGCACAGGAAGAACGTCTGGATTTATTTTGGTGTGCGGTGAGTTATCTTTTCTTGAATGATTTAAGAGAAGACAACTCATTATTATGATTTCAAATAAGTAAAAAAAGTTAACAATTAACCAAGTGTAGGGTGCACTAGATTTAATTACGCTACATCATTTGGTAATCAGATCATTAAGTAAGGCAACAAGGACGCAGATATCTCAGGTTTGAGTTCTGGTCATCTGCTTAACACAACTTTAGAGGCATAGGCTTGTTCTATGTTAATATTCTCTATCTATCTATCTATCTATGATTTAACATTGATTTCTTCCGAATTTTGTTTTGCTGCAGAATATCAACATTGATACCCCCTTGGGTGTCCTACCACCAGCGATCACTTTCCTAGTTTTATCAATTTTATGTGAATTAAATTTAGTGATACCAGGCTGATAATGATCGACCAACCTTGAAAAAGTACGCAGGCAGGTGAGATCGTCAATATCCCATAGTGACATCAGAGCGTCGGCACTTCCTGTGGCAAAGTACTGACCACTTGGATCAAACTTGATACATATACAGTTGGAGGAATGTGCTGGCTGTGTGTATATCAATTTCATATCAGGATAACTGAAAGTGTGAAGATAAAACAATCATTAAAACTCTGGACAAAATTGTATTATTTGAGGTGCCAAATTTGGTCTGCAATCACAAAGATCTCAATAGTCAAAGCACATAGAGTAGTCCTGCAAGACTGTTCTTGGGAGTTTGACAGACTTGTAGCAGAATCCGCGGAAAAAAATATTTTCTTTTTTATGTATGGAAGGCAAAGTATCACTGTGGTACAACTACAAGAGTGAAAAATTCAAAATTTGGAAACCAATATAATCAAGAGTAGCCAAAGTTTTGCTAGATTTGAGGTTGGTGACTTCGATGAATAAGCAGAGAGAGTACTGAGGTTGTTATGACTCTAAAACCCCTAACACAAACAAAAAATCATATATTCTTCCTGACTTTGAGTGACAGACTTGACATTCACTGATGAGTTTACAAAATACTTGATGGATGAACTTAGTAAAACTTCGTGCTGACATCAAGAGTGATAAAGTTCTGGTAAAACTAAGATACATTCTACCATGAAAAAACTGCAGCGCATACTCACCTGTGAATAATAATAGAGCCTTGTCCAGTCGTTAAGAAGAAAAGTGTACCATCTTTATTCCAAGCAAACTCATTGACTTCTAGTTTGAACTGTTCGGTAAACTTGATTTTGCCTGTTCTCACATCGATGAATGTTATCAGATCTTCCTTATTACCAACAGCTATCGTCTGACCGTCTGGTGACCAGCACAGGTTTATATTCTCACCTGCAAAACAAACAGCAAAAAGGGTATCATTTCCATAAGTTGTTCTGTGTACATGGATTTTACAGTTATGTTGAGCGTAGTGTGGTGTTTGATAAATTGGGGATGTATTAAAGTAAAGTACAGCTACATGCATAGCCCAATTCAATCGGAAACAGAAGAAATAAGCAGAATTAAGTTTTCAATGATGTGATTGTACAGCATCACTTATTACGCGTTTGATGCTCTTACATCATATTTGGCAGCAAAGATCATTGCTTCTGAAATGTTTTTCACAAACTGTAGGATATTGCTCATTTTCTTACCTTTAGTTTGAACAACTGAAGAGCATTTATTACTTCGGGCATCAAACAACCTCACAGTTTTATCGCTGCTGGCTGTAGCTAGTTTGTCTGGATTTTGTGGATGCCATGACAGCTGATCTACCGTATCAGCATGTACTTTGAAATGGCAGTCTCTGCTCTGAGGAAAGAGAATAAAAACTAGTTACTTTCCATACATACTATACAACAACACAACAGCTCAAAATGGTCGTTAACTAGCATAATTCACTGTTTTATCTATGTATGTCATAGAGTGCAATGGAAGATTCACAAGAGACATACACGAGAAAAATCACAATAAATCTATGGATCATCTGTGGAAAGTGTGATTCAGGTAGGTTCAACTAAATCAAGAGAGCACAACTGTTGATAGTGAGTGGGTAAATCATAACGGACAACTCTCCAGCTTCAAAAAAATGCACATACTGAAAATTGAATTGGCCCGCATTTTGTTTTGAAATGTGTATACTATCTGTGTCTACCCCCATATTTCACTGTGCAGAATAGGACAGCTTAAATTACAAAAAACCTTAAATACTAAGCTGTCTGCTGCATATTAAAACGGTAAATTTGTCAGAAAAATGAGGATCCATCCACAGTGGATAAGACCTTACATGCGTCTGCATATTCAAAACATTCTCACTGGCATCATTCCAAGTTCACTTGTGTCAACATTAAATGCGGAATCCAGGAGACTAGAGCACACTTGGGTGAGATATTACAAAAATAACCCAGAATCATAGAGGGAGAGTAAGGCTACGTTGCAACGTGAAGTCTGCAGCATTTTACATACAGAAAAGGATCATGACCAGGGCAGTAGGACCCGCAAGGTCAGCTAGTTATTCCTTGGTTAATGAATGTAATAAATTAAATATTGTTAGCACAAATGTACAGCCAGTCACTGACTGTCTTGATCAGCTTGTCAAGAAAGACAGGCTAGTCAGTGCTTTGTCGTCAAATGTCGATTGATGAATGATGTTTGTATGTATACTACAGTGAATTCATTTCGCTGTTCAATGAACTAGTAAATTGCACTGTTACAGCAGTATGCGTATTTTTAAAAAACTCGTTATAATACATACATCCATAAAAATATATAGCATTCAACTTTCAATCAAGTCCTAAATTTAATGTGAGATGTCACAATTGGCTTAGAAACAAAGTCAATACTAAGGAGTAATATGTATCAATCATAATAATGATCTTAAAAAAAGTAGTAATTGATTCAAGTTGACAGGCTTCTCTTTTATAAACAGAACTTCTAATCTAGTAAGTAAGTATAAAACTATAATGATAGTCTAGTTGTAGTTTGGTAGTATACTAGTAATAGTAGTTCAACTACTTAGTACTTCTTCTACCAAGGAGTAACAGCTGTTACTCCTTGCTTCTACAACAAGGGGGGAACAAGTAGAGTACATACCTGACCAGGGGGGTCTTTCAATTAGAAACAGCCAAAATCGCAATCTGATCGCTCACTCAGTGAGTGAGCGATACCTGCTAGGGGTCTCGCTTTCAGTCACTTGATGGAACTATATACATTCTGAGTGAGCGATTTGGGAACGATTTTGTCTAATTGAAAGACCATTGTGATTGATAATTTTGAGCGATGTGATAGTGATAACTTGCTTTAGTAAAGGATCACTCTTTCTAATTGAAAGACCCCCCTGTCTCCCTTTTTGGTAGGGAGCCTCCCAGTGTTTAGGCCTAGGGTCTCTTTCCACCCCCTCCCTTTTTTCAGCTTCTTATACCCAGAATCTTTTTAAGCATCTATTTGCAAGGGAAACTATGTTTTTTTACCCCAACAGTACACATACCTACGTAATTGCTTATTACCATTACTGCTTGTATGTAAAATCAGTTAAAATGACGCAACTAATAAATAATAATATGAAAGCTCAAGTTTTGGCTTAGAAATATGACAAACTTAACAAGAGCTGAATTGCACACACACTGCGGGTGTTCTGGGTTTGGAATTTGTCCACGGAGACCTCCTGGTTTCTGGGTCTACCAACTTGTCATGTATGGTAGAGAACAGTTTTATTATTATATATATATATATATATATATATATATATATATGATGATAAAAAAGTAAATCTATGATACTATGGTTGATTGAGTTAAATACCAGTCTATCTCTGTCTATGGTGTATGTGCAGACAGTCCTATCTGTAGATCCTGATGCTAACTTTCTCCCATCACAACTCCATCCCACTGAATGCACCTTAGCCTTGTGATATTGGGCTTCTTCTATTTTGGAATGTGCCTTGAAAAACTTGGGAAGTTCTTCTATGGAGGCTGCCATGTTTTTCTTTCAGTGTCAGAAAATCTGATTGGTCAGTCTGAAATGTGATATATGTTTTAGTTGGTTTATTTATTCCAATGTGTCACAAGGCGCCAAAAAGATCACATTACACATGTAAAATAGCAATGTTTCAATACTACTGAATCTGAGCGAGTCGGTTTCTCTATTGCGGATATATGTAGCATCAATGAACCTCATTGGTAGCATGTTCTGACGGTATTTATTGACACTGAGACAATAAACTCATACAACTGTGTTGCAGCATGATATATATGGAATAACTAAGCATGATTGGCATGGGACACAGGCACACACAGGGTCTGCAAGTACGGTTTCTTAATCTTAGACACGGACAGATCCACAGCAGTGACAGTACTGGGAATTGAAAACATCACATTTGCCAAGCAGGTTTGTTGCTTTTTTTGTTCAAATTGAATATGATTCCATCCACACGTCTTCTGCAGTTGATGCAATTTCGTTTCAAAGTGCTTGCGGAATCTGCTGAGACAAGGCCTGTTTTTCTCCAATCATTTTTCATATTTTTCGCCTTTAATTTATTGCCATTATGATTATGATTTTAAACTTTTATTTGGCAGTCAATTTATCCTGGTAGGATGATTTCCATGCCGTCTTGATTCAGTTCAGCAAATATTTGATACCTTTAAATGTTTGTATATAACGATGATACTCCTAATTCCTACATGTGATCCATTTTTACAACTTGTGTAGCCAAGTAGTAATTCCTTGGTGTAGCAGACATTTCGTTCTGGTGTGGCATTGTGAGATCACCTGTTAAATGGTTCAGCGCCTATTAGCTTAGTTGCATAAATAATGAGTATACCATGTGTCTTGGGTGTGTCTTATACCAATGAAAGTTCATTGCTTATACGCTCATCATGTTTAAGTACCTTTAATCTGACTGCTCACTGTGCTGTACCACATGATAAATTTATATTTTCAGTTTTCGGTTGCCATGAAAATGTTCCCATATATTGGTATAATTATTTTCAGGTATTAGCATCCAGAATATTCAGGGCTGTTAACTGATCTTCACAAAGAGATGCAGCCTGACCAGCTATGACTTATCATAGCGCTGTATTAGACAAGACATGGTCATGTGGATTAACCGCTGTGACTATCTAACTGTAGGAATTATTTGGATATGCCTTTTGAATAGCTGTTCTACACAGACAACATGTAAGTTGAGCCAGTAGTAACACATGTTATGGAAACACCTTACCAGGATATTATTGTCTGCCAAAATAAATATGTAGAATAATAGCTCTAGCTAGAAGGTCATAATTCGTGGGGTTTCCATGGGTCTGTCAATCACTCACATTTTCCGAATAATTCAGGATGTCAATAACTACAATGATTCTGTCCTTGCTTCTCACCTTTATGGAGGACATAAATCATTGTAGAATGATGTTAGATATTTGTAAACAATCCAAATAATATGATCAGTCTCGAGCAGGATGCTGTATAATTGTGCCTTCAAAGCTTAATTATGTCGTCATACATCTGAGGAGCAACATTCTGACACCACAGTAGCAGCCTATACCTTACAATTAAGGCACAAGCCACTCCTAAATGGGTAATAAAATGTGTTAATTGGTGTACATATGCCCAAAATTATGAAATGATGGGGTTTGTTGTCCAGCCTATCTAAATGTCATATTCTCACCCTAGTTAGCACACTTGAGAGTATAAAGTTGCGTCAAAGATAACCTGCAAGCATGTCGGAGAGATAATTACACATGTTAATCCCAGGATATAAGGTTTTGTGGTTTACCTGGAAACTAGTTCACCATCAAAGCGTGTAAAGTCCTTCATGATTAGGCGTTTCAAATTAGGATTTTCAGTGAATTTGATATGAACTTAAACCCATGTGCACATTCAACCTTTGTCACTGCAAGGTTATTTGAGTAGGGTGGCAATAATTATTTTTAAAACCAAGTTGTAACCAACGCATTAGGTGCCAAAAAGGAATGATTGTTTCAAATTTAATGCGATCCCTCAGAGGTAAACACGGCCACATGTGGTCTTTGAAGTCCTATTAGATTGATGATAAACAAATCTTAGGCTCATTTACAAGGAGAAAATATAGTCAATTACGCTGTAGATCAAGTCATAGATGGGCATACTTATGTTCATACTAGTTTACTACTTCTGCTTAGCTTGTGTATACAAACACTGAGGAACTGCTACAACTGTATATTCTTCGTGGTATCATTGAGCTTCTCAGAAAGCTTTGCATACCTACATTACTCCTATAAAAGTCAAATGTAAGCTCTGTGGCATTTTGCCATCCTGGTTATGAGTTTCCCTAAGACAGCCCCTTAACAAGAAGCACTGCTCCAGCTCCAGATCAAAGGCTCCAGATACAGCGGTAGAGACCTCAAAGTTGACTGCCAATTCTCTATACCCAGGACAGCCTCTATATTTGTTCACTCAGGGAGAATGGTTCACTGCAAATGGAACCTTCTGTTGTCTCAGTTTTCATCGTGTAACAACTGCTGCTCGAATTATTGTTTGGACCCATGATGTTGTAAGAAACAACAATAAAACCACAATTATGCAGCCGTAATCGAATCTGTGCCAGTGAAATTGATTTGATTATACAAGATGTGGCTTTTTATTCTAAGTGCAGATTATATCTATGAGCAGGGTTACCAGATAACAATCATCCCAGGTTTCTTCAACGTCTATTATCAGTAAGTCTGGCTCACCGAATGAAATTCCTTGCCTAACTGAGAAATCAGCCAGGGGTATGATATTTTAACAGGTGTGGCTCTCTACTGAGGAAGCTGTACCTAAATTTATCACCCACTATTTTGCTTTGAAAGTTGGCAGTTAACCCTGCCTATTACACGTTCGGTCGTGCGATCCATTCATGGGCTCTACCTAGCTTCTAGATGTATGAATTATCTCACCGTATGATGGTGTATTGCAGTGAGCAACCAATAAACCTGCCCTGATAGCTAAGATGAGCATAGCTGGTATACTAATCTTCTTCACAATTAGCAGCTATGGACAAACATTCTTTCTGAGAGTAGAGCATTTTTGGGCTCAGATTTACGTAATCATTAGAGAGCTAATTTTTGCTATTTTTATGTTGATTGTGATGATTGGCTTCATCTTGGCATCAAAACCCAAGCCATGAAGCACTTGTAAGTTGTTGTCACAAATAATTACAATCTACACAGCACTTCAAAGCCACATCTGTTCTGTTTGGGTAAAAGCAATCACAAAATGGTCAGTACTGATAATATGTGAGTAGTTGTGATTTAGTTATCAAAGGTAATCTATAAGATCACCATTTCCTCTTAAAATTCAAGATTATGGAAATAACACTCTCGCAACCATCGTAACTTCAAGTGCTCTCTGAAAATAGCTCTCCACTAACTTACTTAGACACTTGTTTGTTCCTCATAAGCACAAGCTTTGCGTCAATGACAAAAAAGTTCAGCGTATGTCTCGCCTGCTGACAAAACCTACTGACATTGCAGTCAGTGTTTAATGTATGTCCAAACTCATTCAAATTGAAAGTTCATAATTATAAAGTGACATCTTATACTGGTATGCTGTGCGCCAGCCTAAATTGTTGCTCATCACATTTAATGAAGCTGTTGCGTTGAAAGATTGATTGAGGAAATGACATGACCCTTCATATCAAGTGTTATATCATATAAAATTTGATGAATTAATGTCAATGTTTTCACTGCTGCACAGTTATAGTAGTAAATATATATCCATACTGTATAAGTATGCAGTTAGATGAGTGATAGTAGGCCCATAGAGAAAATAATTATTTTTGGCATGACAATGACATAAATTATATTTTTGCATTCGTTATCTGGTACAACTGTCAGCGTTGGTCAAAGGGGAAAATTAGATTGTGTGGGTAAGATGTACCTTTCAATACCGCTAGTTAATTTCCAATGTGTGGTTCATTTTTGTTATGCGATAGTGAGGCCCTATTTCAAAAACCATTTAAATGCTGTTTGTAAACTGTTCTACTTTGATTACAGCGTCACTGACAGAGATCGAGGTATCTCTGGGAGATCCTGTCACTCTGCAGTGTGATGCTAAGTTTTACCCTGGAGTACTTCATTTTATCGAGTGGTATAAAGGAAAAGTTACAGTTTACTCAAAGTTTAATGGACATGAACCTTTCATTCACCTAGCGTTTCAGGTTAGTATATTTCAGAGCATCGATTCACTCCACGTGATCAGAAAAATCGCCGTTTATTACCATAGTTCCATTGGTCAATAAGGTCTTTTACTCCTCACTCCCCCACCGCTATGTATGCTTCAGCCATAGCAAGGTCTAAGCCTTTTCGCAACCAACAACAACAACAAAAAGCGGACAAAAAATGCAGGCGAGGCCATTGCCAATGAACATGATAGCTCATTGGCAATGGATGAGGCAACCCTCTGTTTGATGGCTCTTTATTATTTACACATCTGATTAAAATGATGAAATCCCAATTCTATTTCACCAATATTTAGAAATCTCAATATGATTGATAGGGTCCTAACGACGAAAAATCTTACGCCACTGTCACAGCTCCTGTTTTTCCCCAAATCTACAGGTCTTCAAGTAATCGATCTATTATCATAAAACATGTGGCTATATTGCAATGACACTCACTCTGTTTGGAGAACCTTTGTGAATAGATTATGTGGCAGGGATGTTTTACCAAAGGTTTCTATTAAAATACCATAATACCAACAAATTTGACCATTATATCTCAGCTTATCAGAGATCTTTACACCAGATTAATGGACATTAGGCATAATCAAAGATACTATCACAGAGTAAGGATTATCCTTACTCTGTGATACTATATGAGCATTTAAAACTCATTAGCCTAATATCATAAAGTTAAAGATAAAGTTATAAGAATATGAATTCGGTGCCAGGTTACATGGGTGATTTTATGAACCAGGTTCTTTCCAGATAAAGGGGGGTAATGAGACATTTTCAGACAGCAATGATCATTGTGGACTGCGGTACCTTGCAAAGGCAGTGCAGGATATGGTTTATCATCGGCAAGTTGAGTAAATCTCACCGACTTTTGAATTTAAGTTTTAGTTTTTTGTATGCGCAAACTGAGAATTAGGTATATTTAGGCGGTCTGGTCTGTTAGGGTCTGCAGTGCCCAAATTATTTTAAGACTAATAATTCCTGGAGTCCACTCCGACCCACACTTAGCAAACTGCTGTCTAGAGGACATGAATTTCAGTCAATTCAATTAGTGAAGTTTATGGTAATGACATTACTACAACAACCCACCACAAGATAATGGTTTTAAACTGTTCTAGACTACACAGGAATGCAAGATTACTTTAAGAATACTATGCATTGTCCCAGGCCCACTCACTGGGTATTAGCGTTGAATGTGTTGTTTGTATATAAGATGAAGTATGCAGCAAGGATTTAAATCTAGGTGCTGAAATACAAGGGTCAGTGTCCCTACAAACAAAGCTGCACAGTATGAGCTTTAGTAATCAGTCATCAAAAGCAAATAAACACTTGTGACTCACAATCACCATGTTTCCATGTGAGTTTCGAGGTCGGCCTAGATCGAGCTGAGTTGTCACCTCTTGGGTCGATCTCGAAATGTGCAGTCATTCCCATGGTAGAGCTGAGGAAAAAAAACATCAAAAAATCTGCTGCCGCCGGGATTTGAACTCCCGCGTCAGAGTCTTTGATGCTAACCGCTCGGCATAGTGCGAGCCAAAATGTGCGAGCTGAACCTTGGAGCCCAGGGCGATCTCGGAGGCAGTTCCATAGCTCGAAGCTAAGGCTAATAAGCCTCAGGTCTACCTCAAAACTACCATGGAAATGCAGTGAATACTACATACTGGTGAAGTATTCACAATATGGGAGACAGTCATCAGTGTAAAGGTTTTATCCTACAGTAGGTGATGTGTGGATGGCAGGGGGTGGGCAAAGAACATGCAAGCCCCTGCCAGGTCATAGCTACAGTCACGCCGTAAATCTTATAGGATCTTGGAAATCCGTCGTCATTCTTCCAAATATCTTCTCTACCCTGACCCATACCATCACATGGTTTTGATTATTTCCTTTGCATCTTTTCTACCCATATATCAAGTCTATGTTACTACCTGACTGCCTCAATAATGTGATTAATGGAATGGTGACTCAACTGAACCTGACTCATGGCCAAACATAAAAATACTGTAGTATTGTAATTAGCCTCGCCCTTCCCTATGTACCATAGTCCCTAAGGTACCTGGTCTGCCGGTTCATACTGTCATCATACCTGTATGTATATTTAGGTTTGTATGGTGACAAACACTGAAATTAGGAACTTCTCTTTTGAGTAAAGCATGTTTGTCGGCCTAAAGAAAGGATCATATATAACAGTCCTTGTAATTTACTCAATGATAATCATTACAAAGCAAATAAATGACCCTTTAAATAATCAAATAGCTCAAGTTACCACTCTACCCTATTCCTTAAGTGTTCACAAGCTTGTTCCTTAAAAACAATGATAAAGTCAGGTTGGGCAGAGAAACACTAAGTAATGTGTGTACGTAAATACAGCTTGTATCGTCTGCTTACACAAGGCCCTTCAGGACTGACTGAAGGAGTAAAACATAATTGTCTATCGATCCTCCAAAATAATACCTGTAGTAGCATCACCATGATCAGTTGGCAAGAATCCTCCGTAACCAAGGCTAGACGGAAGATAATAAAAGCCTGGGGTTAGGCTACTATAGGATCTGATCATAAAGAAATGACAAAATTGGTTATAAGGAGTTTTAAAGGAGTCATCTACTCCTTGTTTGAGATAAATTCTCCCGATAACATTGTGCAACATATTAGGGATTTCATGTATAGCTCTCAAAGTTTATTTTGCATTATACATCACCAGTATACATCACCTTCATGTATATTGCTGGGATGTCTAACTGCATTTGTTTGTAGCTGTTCCTCTCACTGGATTTTTTTCTTGTTGCAGAACCGAATCCAGCTCCGGGATGAATCAGACCTATTTTTCAGATTTGTACAGACTGGAGATGGCGGTAACTATACCTGCCGAGTACATCTCATCGATGGTGATGCCTATGTGTACGAGCAGTCAGCCATGCTACTTGTTTTAGGTGAGCACGGCCATCAGTAGTATTTCTTCAGGGGCCCAAACTTCAGTCGGCATGGAAGTAGTATTGATTCAATATCAACCACCCCATAATGGGGTGATCGTTAGTGAAGCAGCACTGATGCCTAGAAACACCCAAGTTAGGACCCTTAGACTACATCAGTATGGAATAGGACACATGCTTTCCTGCGGTACCAAGTGCCATTCCTCCTATACACTGCAAGGTTGAGTGACCTCAAATCTCACGAACGCTGTTTAATTGCGTAACACATTGTCAACTTGGTAATTAATAGAATCTGAAATTCAGTCTGGACCCTAATCACTTCTAGTACTGGTACAACATGTTTATGAAAAGTTCCATCAGGCCTGAAATTTATCAAACTGTCTCCAAAAATCCCTTGGGGCTGTGTACACCCTCTCTCCCTCCAGGGATTTCTTATCTCACAGATTTGTCTTACCTATCATCAACAGGGGACAACTCCTCTACAAATTAAAAAAGTCAAAATCAAATATCAAGTTTGGGTCATTCTGTTGGTTTTGTTGGAATTACCCTCTTGCTGCTTTGTGTTTTGTGGAAAGCTGTGTATATACGGTTATAAACATCAGAGTACCAGTGCGAACAAACATGTTACTCAAATTAGCTGGGGTTACTATTCAGCTCACCATATAGGCCGATACCCCTACAAAGGTACACCTCTACATTTAAACTTATCTGTCATTCTTGAAGTAGTAGATTCTCTAAGAAAATTGGTGCTTTTTGTCTGGACTGATTGTTGATATGCGATTGCGAATAATATATAAGGTTGTGAGAGCGTATAAATTGGGGCAAAAAATTCAACGTTTGCAGCTATTTGGTCCAAAATGCTATGGATGTATCAGAATGCAAGTGAGAGAAATTTCCAAAAATCTGAGTTTGCACATTCTCTCATATCCATTTTGATACATCCACAGCATTTTGAACCAAATAGCTGCAATTTTAGAAACATTTAAATTTGAAATGACCCAACCAGGATTACTCATTCTGTTGCAACGAATAAACCCTCATTCATAGCTCTATTTGTTTTGAGTGTTTGTAAAATCCAGTACTTGAACACTAATCTAATACCTTTTTCTTGGCAACCACTAAATGATGGTATCAATAGGCCAGTAATTTTAATCACGTTTGTGGCAATTACACACCAACTGGAAACATTTTAATTTAAGTGTGCTCCTCGCAAATGTGTTTTCGATTATTTTGAAATTAAGAGTTTTTCTTACTCCACCCTGCTCGCCATCAACTTTGCCATCCTGGAATTTTCACCACACATATATCATGGCATCAAGACAGCCTAGCTATATTTGACAGTTACAGAACTATCTTTCCATCATTTCTGCAATCTCAGAAACCTGATGAAGCGTGAACCGAATCCATGCATGAGCGCTGATCTTAATACTAGTAACTGGTTGATTGAGGTGTTGACTGTACCTCATTATAGAGCCGAAGTTCAATCTGTGAAGTTTTATCAACTGTCAAAATAGGATAAGTGCAGTGAAAAAAGTGCCCTCAAGAGCCTGGTCATTGGCACTTCGTATAACCTGTCATTTAAGGGCAGTGGGGCTCCTTAGGACGTACTAATTCTTGGAGCATTTATTACGACTAATTACACTGACAGGAACATGAGCTAACGAGTTCATTCATAACTTCACTAAACTCATTCAGTAATCTGTGTCAATAGTCAGTCAGTTTACTCTGAGGATTTTAAGATTGTTTTAACATCAGATAAAAACGATTGTGATTAAACAGATTTGGAAGGAGGCCTATTCAAAGCCAGTTTACTCTCTTTGAAGGCGAAAGCTTCATAATCAATCTCGTTATTGGATGTCTACTTGGGAGCAGATCGTTTGCAGCGCATTAGTATTATTATAAAGACTGTCAGTGTCATTGGGCTGAGCTGCTTATCTGGGCGTTGGACTGTGGTGACAAACATATCGACAAATTCACTTCAATCTTCCCTCTTGCTCATCGATGACATACATCTGAGAGTAGCCGGACATAACAAGGAGATAACTCAGTACACTGACTCACCAACAGCAGCATCGTCAGCATGTCAAGACTCTTCTGATAAGCTCTGATTGTGGAATGAATCTAAACCACCCAGTATTAAAGTGTTCTTGTTGTTTATCAACATGTTGGTAGAGCTCAGCTTCTGGATATTAGTTCTTATTTTACCAGTACCCTCTTCCGCAGCTGGTGGTAAGTGTTATTACACTATATGTATGGGTTTAAACTGGGGGTCTTTGCGGCTCTGGTTGTATACATATACCCTTGAGTATGTGATAGCTAGAGTTTAGTTTAGCCAGTTTGAGGGTGACCTAATGTTAGCTAGCACTGACTATGGCCAGCGGAGGTGGTAGTCTATGTAAAGTAAGGAGGTTGAGTAAATCTTAGCTAGCCTTAAAGTTGGCTAGTTCAAGCATGTACGAAATTGCAAAAGTTTGCCTCTCAAATATCATTCTAGGGTAGTGTGTTATATTCAAGTTTAAACATGATATCTGTTCACCAAAAAATATTAAAAAAATAAGTGTTATTCGGTGCCGCAATGTTCATATCGGTACGCCCATCGTATTGAATTGATGGCTTTTGGTTTCCTAGTGAGATGATCTATCACGAAGCCCAAATATATTAAGGTCAGTTACTTCGAAAGCCACAAAAATGAGGATTAATGGTCGTCAACTATCAATTCGATTATATTGCTCCAAATGTTGCAATTGGATACAAGTGAAAAGGCTAAATTTCACATCTGTTTTGTGATGGAAGGGCTTTGTCTTGATGTAGAGTTCTCCAATACCAGCAGATTATTGACAAACTCAAGTATGTGGCTCTAGGCAACAAAAACAAAACCAAACACTACTAAAATCATCCATTACGCACATTTCTCTGATGTGATCTCAGCTTCAGTCAGTTCAACCTTATCGCAGAGTAATTTAATATTCTATGAAACGAAATTGCTTTTCTACTTGATTAGTTTTTGTGTCTAAACAAATCTGCGGATAACCCTGAAGGTAAAATTTTCTGCTAATGGCAATTTGACATGATTTCAATAAAACTGGTATGTGTACAGTTGAGTATATAGAGTAGGTTATGTTGTGGAATGTGAAACAGTTAGTTGATAAGGGACAGTAATTGCAGAACAGCTGCCAATAAATGAGGTGCCCATGCATTACTATTAGGGCTCCAGCCTCAAGACAACTACAAGTACAAGGGCCCCTTTTTCTGTGATTTTATGGATTGATGATGATTTTTGTTTAATTACAACCTTAGTAGATAAGAAAAAACTCTTGATTGAAAACAGCTTTGTAATTGTAAAGCATTGTCTTTTTTCGCAGTAAATTCATTTCGTTAAAATCAGATGTTCATATCACATACCATTTAAGTAATAAACTTGCTTGCTACTATTAATTATTCATGTGGTGATGACAAGCCATTTTGTAAAACAGATGCTAAATTGTCAATATCGTTCTTTTTTTTGTGGCAATCAATGTCTTATTTTGTCCGGCTTTCAGTTTCCAATGTAAAGGGTAAGGTGAGTTTTTGCACCACACAGCCCATATCGTGACTGTGGGTAAAAAATCAGGCTCAGGAAGCAACAAAATTTGTATCTGTGGAGAATTTAAAACTTGCTATTATAAATTCTGAGATGAGTTAAAATGTCACCAGGCATTGAGAAGTAGCTACTATACTCATACTATATATTCAAAATGCAGAGAGCAGGAAATTGTCAATTGCATAACAATTCAATTTTACCATGGAGAGAGCCCAGAATTACTCATAATTTGAGAGGCAGTGTTAGGTAACTGGGGAAACTTGCAGGGTTCCCAAAGTTTATTGGTGCATGCATCATAAAGTACCTATCAGGCCGAACCAAATGACATTCCAGATGGAGGATGACTGATTGATTGAAAAAATGTGAAATTTTGATTGAATAAATGTCATTATTTTGAGAGATCTTAGTTTGCGCAACTCATATTGCTGAACATACAAAATATAGAGTGTGAAATACTCTGTTTTGTGGGTTTGGATTGTGACAGCCGAGGCTTTTGTCTTGATATAAGTGTATGGATTACAAAAATAATTTCCTGTGATGATTGACACTAATGTGTACATAAGGACGTATCAAGAGCTGCCATTTGAGCTCAGTCCATTCTTAGCTTCACACTTAGTAAGGTATCTGTGCTTTTCTAACCTAAACCTGACTCCAGCGGCAAAGTATAAATCTCTATTCTCTCTTCACCTCAGCTCCATTAAGGCGGAAAAAAAGAGGCTGACTAAGCTAGCAGCCCTTGCTGTGTTGTCATCTGGTACCGAGGCTTCAGATACATTGCTATGATAGACAGTAGCGTCACCTCTTATGTTACAATATCACGCTTTATTAATTAGCCTGATGATATGACATATCATCCATCGGACTTATCACATCTTCTGACAAATATTGATACCACCTCATCTATCCATCGACATTACGCTCATTCACATTTCTGCTCTTGAAATTTTGAAGAGGCTTGTAGAGTTTGTATAGATTTGGTGTTTGCCTTTACTGCTGGGCCTAAATTGACATGCCTACTTTTCATGCCATCTCCTATATCACCATCACCCAGCTTCTATGGTAAATCAATGGGCCTCAGAAAGTACTACCCTAACTCCATCATGTTCTTTGATCCACAACGATTTTCCTAGATGAACATAGGTCTTTCTGGACCGCCCTAACAATACAGTTTTCCTGTGCATGATAAAAAAAGCTCTACACTGATAACATTATCCGTTTCCGTGAAACTTTTAACTTTGTCAGCCGAAGAAAGCCCTCAAGTCTGTTCCGATGAGACGGATAGTTAGGCCTACCACTACGCACATACCTTCCTATGAGATTACTGGAAAGTCAACGTCAAGTCCTAATTTGATAAGTTTCTTGCGGGCATTGATATATCAGCGGCTCATTACTTGGGTATCTTTTAGGAGGATTTGAGTTGTGAAGCCTTGGCGGTCCTTTTCATTCAGGGATGCTGATTAGCAGGTCATTATTAGGTATTTTACACCTTCAAAGTAACTAATCATTTAACCTTGATTAGACCTAACAGGATTATGTGGTTCTTCAAAGATAAGTGTAGTTTGACAAAAACTTCCGCTGATTCTTGCCTTGTTACAGCTGGTGACCAATTATTGGATTACACCAGTGGAGTGAGGATTATACCCTTATGCTGTAATTTTACTCAACTCACTACATAACGATTCTACACCGGAGCGTGAACTTACCCCGGCATAACTAATACTTTAATCAAATTATCACTCATCTGTAAATAAAAAATAAAGATAACATCATTAGAGCTGGTTTTTGCATTTCATGCCAAAATATTAGTTTCAAAATTGCATTTCAACTCTCGATCTTGTTTGTTTGTTTCTTTCTTTGGCTGCAACATAAACATATAAATAAATAAGTATTTATATGTTTATGGGCTGCATGAGGTGATGGAACGGGCAGGGTATGGAAGATATATATCTGACACCAGGTATAAATTGGATTTCAACATCCTCCTATACCTGTAAACCAGAATTTAGTATAACTTGGTGTGCCCTGAATAAGATGTGGCAATGCTGAATCTGAGTGTTAACTCACACTAATAAGAAGACATAATTTGTAGGGAAATGATTGATTGGAACCCGACCAAATTATATCGATAGTGACCGCAACTGCAACACCCTCCCCTCCCCTCCCCTCCCCTCCCCTCCCAGAAGTAATTAAATTGAAATTGAAGTCCCATAAATGCATTACATGCATTTATTCACCAGGTGTCTTAAAAAACTTACTCAGGAAATTGTAGTTGAAAGAATTATCAATAATGCTAGTTTTTACTTCCTATTTTGTACTTGGTCAATTGGAAAATAGTACTTGAAACCTTCACCTATGATGGAAGGATGTCTGCAGCTCTATAAGATTATAGACTTGCGGCAATCTTTGCATCTTTAAAATGAAGGTTTCTGTTATGCCTGTGTTTCACAGAGAACCTCAACATACCAGTTTATCTTGCCTTACTCATATTATATGAATGTGGTAACCTGAACCATCAAACTTATGGTTTGTCTTTTGTAGAAGCACCATCTCTGACTTACTCCTCGCCAAGTTTTATGACAGGTAAAAAGGGAGAACCAATCACGCTCCGGTGTCGGGCTTCAGGGACGCCCACCCCGGTTCTAACGTGGTCGAAAGACGACAGTCTGCTAAGTAATGGTAGAAGGATTCTTATCGCTGGCGACACAATAGAGGTAAACTGGAAGTATCAAGTTGTGTAAAGGACCTCCGAAAATCTAGTTACACTCTGCTGCTTCTCATCATGTGATGGATCTCAGAGACAATTATTTCCCCATACATTTACACTGTCCCGAGATCCTTTTATAAGACCTTCAAAGACCCTGTCATCGCTATTGTTGATTCCTTCACTACTCTGAATATTCATCAAACTATAAAAGTGTCAGTAATAAAAAATAATGTGGCTTCAGTCTTGTGACCAGTTCTTGGGATCAAATATTCTATCAATCAATTCTCTTTATTATTTGAATGTACATTCGAAGGGGACTATCCCACCGTTGATAAAGTTATTAATCAATCCGAGTGGTTGTCATCACTGACAGTGTTCTGCTGGTTTGTAAGCTTACCAAGTAATAAGAAATTCCAAGATTATGTCAGTTCTCTGCTGAACATGCTCCTCCCCCCCCCCCCCGATTCATTTAAAAAAGACTATTTGTGGTTAGTATAACTGGTATACCATTTCATACAGGCTTGTGAAGGTTGTTCCCTTTGAAGATCATAGCAATAAATTCTTATCACTTCCCTTCTTTGACCCAAAGATTTGATTCACTTGCCGAATCATCCACTCCACGTTTTAGTATCAACTTGTTACTTTAACATGCATATGAAATTCAATTCGCATTTATTCCATCAGGCTCAGCCAATTCCCAAGACTCAAAATATTTGGGAAATTTTGATTTGCATTTTGATTGAATTATGCCCCTTTTTACCACCGGCAGTATATTCAAATATTTTCTTAGCAGTGATCTAATTTGGAAACATGGGTTTGAGTTGTGGTGTACTGACATATTTCTGCATTACATCATATAATTCTGTAATACGAAATATGATTGGTCTAATCCTAACTTTCAATCTGGTTTTTAGATAAGTAATCTGGAAGATGGAGATGTTGGGAGGTACAGATGCAGGTTTACCAATGGTTATGGTTCTGTGTCTTTCACAACGACATTATTTTTAGAAGGTGGGTGACTGATAACCATTTCGTTTCCTCTTTTGGTTTTGAAGTTAGGAAACCAGAATATTAACATTCAGAACTTATCCTTCCTTGTAGTAAGTCATAAATCAAACTATGGTTCCTATTACCATGATGTGGCTGTGCTATTGGTTTAAAATTTCACTTTTCAACATAGATGTTTACCCAATAAGTAACCCATAACAATAAATATCTCACCATGAGGGCCCACATAGTTCACAAGCTCCGATGATTTAAGTGGTTTGGAGGTGGTGACAAAAAAGTCATAAGAATAAAGAGAAAATGATGGACCATATGTGGAGTCTCTATACTGTAATCTGCTCCATAGTTCCAAGCTAGCCTTGTCACCCGGCTACTTTTTTGTTTTGGATGCCCAAAACAAAAAAGTAGCCAAGTGATAATGCTAGTTTGGAGCAAGTGGCACCCCCACATCCCAATGACAAGTACATCAAGCAGATTTTGTTTGAATGCTTAGTCAACCTGATTGATGTTTCATTATATCGTTGTACCAGTTTGAGATGACTAACCTAATCTGTAAAACAGAAATCTAGTTTGTTTTTCAAAGTGCTAAATGAACAGATGTGCTTTTTAATCTGAGAACTAAAATTTGAACTCCGGTTTTTCATCTTCAAAGTCACTAAAGTGATTCCCTTTTCATACAATAACTGCTGATGTATTCTACATGTCTAACTTCATGTCATGACATTCCACAAATCCTCAGTGCCGGGGCCCCAAGCTGTACACGATGAGATAGACCATTATGTCTTTGGAAAGCTGTCATTAGGCCATTATATTAACCTAAATTTTGTCTGAAGGGATTTATCATGCAAGGTGGACAAAATCACCTGGGAGAAATAAGTAGTTACTGTCAGTTTTAATTACAGCCTACAAAGGGGTCCTGCTGGGTAATGAGCCTTGGATATGAATTATAGTTGGTCTTTTGTCAGGGAAAATTGGCTTTGTCCCATTCCATGCCAAGTGTTGGCTGATGGTAGAGTGTTGGCTGATGGTAGAGTGTTGGCTGATGGTAGCTGATGGTAGATAGTGACTTGATTTAATTGATCTGTGCCAGTCTATATTTACATGTTGTTTTTGTTGATATGACCAAAAACCGGAGTTCATTAGGGATAGGAGCTGGGAGAGGATCTCATTTTTGTCCATGTGACAAACACTGCCATTCAAAGGAATCCAATGGGTTTGATTTATAATTTCAGGTGGCGCATTCATACAAGACCCGCCAAGAAATCAAACAGTGAGCAAAGGACAATCGGTACATTTCAAATGTAAAGGTAGAGCGACTCCTAATAACATAACAACAACATGGTACAAAGACGGTATCGACATCAGTAACTTACGTACTCTCAGGTATGATCACATGAATGGAGTGAAGCTTTCATTGACTGTGACACCCAACGCAACATATTTTATTTAGGTCATTAGAAATTGACACTCATTTTTCTCTAAATACATTCTATAATTAGAACCACAAAGCTACACGATGTCAATGAAGTTGAGACCACGGATCCTGGTTTGGGGGCACAAATGACACAAAATGGCACCAGAGGGTTTATGTGGATAATGGGTTGAATGGAATGCCACACAAACCCATTTGGAGCAGTTCAAGCCCTCATACTGTGACCTCATACATATCTTCCTGTGTTGATCCTGTTGTAGCCGTTGTTTCCTCTCTTGCCTGATCATTGATCGTACTTTATGTTGAGTATTTGGTCAGTTAACCTACAGCTCCAGTAGCATTATCTTAAGATTATCTTTGACAGGCGTTAAAATTTAAAATATCATACTATATATGTAAAGTAATCGTCTTACTCTTGATATTTTCAAGCTTATAAATCATTCAGAGACCCATCAATTCTCACTAAACCTTTCTTATCTAAGATACATCGGCAGACTTAATTTGACTTTTTTAATTCTTCGCAAGCCACAAAGTTAATTTTCATATGTCTGGCTAAGCAGAGGCAGATGTTTTAAAAGGTGCACTATGGAGACACAGACATATTGATGTGCATATATGAAGCTTCCACCCTCCGCTATTGACATACAGTGCACTAAAGTTTGCAGTGCTTCAAAGTATTACACGATAGCATTATTGTATGATTTCTACAGGACAAAGTCTCGCGTAGATGAGGATGGAACCCTAGTTATATCTACAGTTACTGACACGGACGCAGGAGTATATCGATGTACTGTATCTAACGGTCTGGGTGCTCCTATGTCTGCTGAGGCACATCTCAGTGTCATCTGTAAGTGATAAGTTGTCCGCTCTATCGCTTGAGCGGTTCAATTTTGTTCTCAAAATCAAGGCTGTTTCCTTTACTTTTGACTAGGAAAGCCTACACTCAATTAAGAAATTTGATTTAATACCGTTTTATTGTGGGATAGTATTCCTGGAAAGATCCTGTTCTGTGTTCCTCCCCAACCCATCAGCTCTACCATGATGAACTTTTTTTGTTGGTTTTAAAATTCCATTATGAGAGGTCTGATCTGATTTTTGTTTTTGTTGCGAAATCGATCGAATCAAGGTAGGGCTAATCTTTCCGCTAAGACCTTGTTAAGTGCTAAATAAGTTTCCTATCAAATCTAATCCTTGAGGTTATCCAACAAGGAATTTAGATTCTTAGATAATGCTCAGCTGGGCTAGAAAAAAAACATGTAAAACTATCCAATGAATTAGTATAATATTTAATGACCCATGATACAGCTATTTCTTACTAGGAGATGGCAAGCCACCTGATCAGGCTTACCTGAACACTTCTCATCTTATAAGTCCATTAATGCAATCCGTACTTTTGTCTGGACCACTTTTGTTGCGGCCCTTATAATGCATTGTTAGGAGCTGATCATACATACCTGTGGTACATATCTTTGACATCTAAGTGATATTGATGTGAAGGATCTGCTTTGTTATATTTTGGAAGCAAACAAGCTGATAACTAGTTATGTTCCTTTTTTTGTCTTTCATAATTAATACTGAAAAGAGGTTTATCTCTTTGTGAAATCATTTTTTGTTTGAGTTTTGTTAAAAGTTCAGACAAAAAACGTGATACAGATTTCTTTGGTGAAAGAGAATTTGGTGATAACGAAGTCATTTTTTATCTTCTTGCATGCCTTGTTCAACTTTTTTGTTTTTTAGTCCCGCCAACTATTGATGACACCAAGTTCAAAAATAAAATAGCCTTAGCCATTGGCAGGAGCGGGACAATATATTGTCCGGTCAAAGGATTCCCTCCAGTAAGCAGGGTTGCCTGGTATAAGACTATGAACGAGCTTGAGCCAAGACCACCAAGGTAATCATTCCATACTGGTCACTTAAGTGGTGTTTGTTTCATCCAACTTTCCATCCATCCCTCAGATCCAATCAATATCAGCTCCGCAAAACATGATCAATTAGGATAACAATATCAGATTATCATCTTCATGTCAAACCTCCGGCTGGGAATCAAGAGAGGCATATTTGCAATCTAAAATTGCAAGTTACCTTCATCAGCAATAAACCAATGATACTAATGCTTGACTCAGCTGAAAGTCAAACACTGAGCCAAGGATAAATGTTGCGTTTTCCTTAATTTCATCACCATGTAGATCGTTCAACGCTCCTATCAGCTCAATCCCCAAAATCCTCAATTTCTTGCTTGTTATTACAGATATGGTATAAATAGTGAGTTTTCACTCATAATCAACAACGTCACAAAGGCTGATGGAGGATGGTACACATGTCGACCTTATAGCAATGATGTTTCTGGTACACAGTCAAACTTGATAACAGTGTCAGCCCTAGGTAAGCCTATCACAGCTTCCAGTTTTGCAAAAGGAACTACTTTTTAAATATACACAAAATAAATGATGATGATGAATTGTATTGAATTGTCAGCATACATCTTGAACTTTTGTAAGAGCTAAGATTGTGTCTGCTGAACAAGGGCAGTTCAGCGAGTGGACAACTCTAATTAATACCATAGACTCAATATTACACACTGTTTTGCTTGTGAATTATGTACCTATTAATACACCATGCCTTCAGCAGAGTAAAACATGTTGTACATTTCAGAACCTCCATATTTCATTGTGAGACCAAAATCTGCATACAATCTCAAAGTGGGAGATTCCATAACAATGTCTTGTTCTGCCGCATCTAACAGAATAGATCAGCCTCCAATCTCATGGCGGAAGGTGAGTAGGCGGGAACACTGCAACATGCTGATGACTGACTGGGGGATAAGAGACAAATTGTGTATTTTCTGTTTTGTGATTCATCTTTGGATACATGTGGTGATTGAGTATCAGTGACACTAATATTGCTTATGTTTTATTATTAGGTTCACGGACCGATGCCAGAAGCAGATAGGATAATGTTACACTCTCGAGGTAATCTGACAATATACGAGGTGACAAAGGAGGACGGAGGAGATTATGAGTGTGTGGCTGAAGATGGAGATATAAGTTCTGTGGCCAGCACGGAACTCATTATTGAAAGTGAGTACCCTTTTGGATTAAAGTCTTTGGTAGCTTGTAATTTCCCACCTAATTCCTCACAATACTGATTAACTTTTGATTGATAAACAACCAGTTAGCCCACTTGTGCACTTCCAAAATGGTCATTAAGTATTTTGAGTAGCAGGTTATCCCTGACTGAGACTCTCAGCACTGTCTTAATCTCATGCACATTTTGATTATTGTTTTTGCAGACACTACTCCACATGCACCATTTAATGTCACTGCACTGTTTGGACATTATCACATTCAGCTCTCCTGGAAGCCTGGGTTCGATGGTGGTCACAGGCAAACTTATGTAATTGCGTAAGTTAATAACTATAGCACTGGCAGCACTGTGTAACAAGCGGTCCAGGTTTCATCATAACCAGCACTGCACTATCATACATTTACCAAGATTACATGGGTATCCATATATCCTGTTTCATATATACATAGCCAAAATTCTCCATACCTGTTTTACCAGATGTACTCAAATATTTCATTGTATGCTCTGTGTTTATCCTTCACATGACCTACCATTGCGACCTTGATCAATAAAATGTTTTATTGCAGTTTCCGTGGCACTGGAAGATCTAATGGTCCATGGCAGAGCCTTCCTGGAGATGGTGATACCAGTTACACAATATACGGTTTGATACCTGAAACTGAGTATGAAGTGAGAATACTGTCCAGGAATAGTATGGGTGACGGCATGTATAGTGAGGCTGTCATAGGAAGTACTCTGGGTAAGTTTTATCTTGCAATGTGATATAATTGGAGTTGTCCTGTCTCTGACATTAAGTAGATAAATCCGAATTAATTTACAAAATATACATATTTATTTAATTTTAACTGATATTTACTAGATATTTAAAAATGAGAATTCAAAATTTTTTCTTCATTACTCAATCTTGTTTTGTCAATGTTGAAGTTACTGGCAATCATCTGAAAGGTGCTAAATATTTTGTCAGTCTCAAAAGTTGACAAATAAAAGCCATCCAAGTTGCCTCATGCTGTATCTGTCGTTTTATGTATCCCTTTTTTTACTATACCGAATGGCATCATAGTATAAACTGCATACAACTCATCGAGTGCTTTGGTTGGATTTATTTAGCTTTGCCACCTGGATATGCTGTACCCACATTACCGCAAATCATGAAATCTACCACAATGGTGATGGAAATCGTTACAACACAACCTAGGCCTACTACAATACAAAGGCGTTAGTCTCCTTATTGTGAATCATATCATAGGTTATAGAGTAGTTATCGCATGCTTATGATTCTAAATGTCAGTCCTCCTAAGACCTAGATAGATGGAAATAACATAACAATAACATAGATCTTGGTTCTGTTGTGTCCATCCATCATGTGTAGAATTTTCAGTCAACTTTAATAGTAGGCATTATTTGATTTCATATCTCAAGTTAGTCAACGATTTTTTTCTTGTAGGCTACACCCCAAGTGCAGTTGGAAAACTAGATCAGGATGCTAATGGCAACTACATATGTCCAGACATTGTGAAAGCCCTAGGTAAGTGGTAACATGAGCAACATGAGCGTTTTAAAATCGGAAACTAAATTACAATCAAGAGAACTAGCACTTTGTTCAATAGTTTCCCACCTATTTCTTATGGGCAGTATTTTTAAATAAAACCAGTTTTTGTAGCACACTGGTATGATGACCCTCTCGTGCCATTTTGACCCACACACTCTGCTTTGTTTTTTTATAACAACATGAAATTTGAAAAAAGGAATGGGACTGGTCATTGCGCTCTCAGTTTAGAAAATCAAGCGCTGTAAACCTAGTGCTGAACATCGCTACTATATTTACATCAGTTGTTGAAACCATTTGTGAAATGCCTCGGACATTGATGCAATATATATCTTACAGGCCCAGCACCAGGAATTCCCACAAATGTCTCAGTTAGACATGATATGTCAGGTGGTATAATAATTTCATGGAAAGCACCTGCTATATCTGCCGTACCAGTTCTCTGCTACAGAGTAGAATATACTACTGATAGGGCACAGTGGATCAGACACGACCCAGTATTATCTAATGAAACATCATCAAGATTCCAACCTCCTAAACCAGAGAGCTCAAACTTGAAGTATTACTTCAGAGTCAGGTCATATGGCAAACTCTCCTACAGTGATAACAGCGAAGCACCTTACATATATTATCCAGGTTTGTTTGGTAGCTGTGTTCATCACAGAATGATGCGTTCTACTGGTTTACCTTGTAAGTTCTGATTGGAAATTAGGATTTCCTCTTTGACCGGGAAATTTTGCTATCAATCTGTTTAAGACTTAATCATCATGCTAAAAACTTCAATAATTATACTGCGACACATTGCTATGGGTTTTAGGTGCTGCTGTCTTAGAAAGTGTCTAGGAAAGCAAAACACAACCACTGTTCATATCAAAGCTATGCCATCGAAATGAACAAAAAAAGTAGATTTTTTTGCAAAAGTACATTATTGAATGATGTAATCTAATTTAAAGTGCGATAATCCAGGGTCTAGAAGGGTCTACAGTATGTTATCTCCCCTGTCACAGGTTATCACTGAAACATCTTTGACTACCCTACCGTTGTCCAATACTGTTTGTTGATCATTTGTAGTGTAAGTAGAGCAGCCTT
Organism: Membranipora membranacea; assembly: GCA_914767715.1. Classification (NCBI taxonomy): domain Eukaryota; kingdom Metazoa; phylum Bryozoa; class Gymnolaemata; order Cheilostomatida; family Membraniporidae; genus Membranipora; species Membranipora membranacea. Next base: position 11,635,279 of record OU612065.1, on the reverse strand, counting down.
GTAACTGTCCTAGGCAAGCCCAGGCTAGGCTTAATGTTATACTGTAAGTGGATCATCATTTAAATGTGAATCCGTGACAGGGGAGATAACATACTGTAGACCCTTCTAGACCCTGGATTTTTGCGTTTTAAATTAGGTTGCATCATTCAATAATGTCCTTGTGCGTATAGTTTTACTTTTTTTGTTCATTGCAATGGCAAAGCTTTGATATAAACAGTGGTTGTTTTTTGCTTTCCTAGACACTTTAATCTGTAAACTGGTAGCAAGATTTCTCAACCGAGATGTGTATTTAACCTTGTTTCAGAAGCCGTAAAAGATGAACCACTGGGTCTGGCAGCCAAGATTGGAATAGGGATTGCATCTGTGTTCTTTGTTGGCCTAGTCATAGCGGTTCTAGTCATATTATGTGATCTCAAACCCAGGAAAAGAAAAGATGAGCTCACAAAAGATGATAAAAATGGTAGGATTATTATTATTTTCTCGCAAATTTTGGAGTTGCCTGATCTATTTTAATGAAAGCGCAACTACCTACCACTTGCGTACATAGACAAATATAATATTATAAATAAAGACATGGTTACATATCACAACTGATTTATAAAGGAACTTGGTCAGGGAGCTGATCGCAGCTTTGAATTTTTCCCTTTAAATGTCCATCATGTTAGTGACTTGATATTTTTCATTTTAATGTGTATAGTTCAGGCAACTCATACGAGGCATTCATATCACCTGTACTGTGTTAAATGACAGAAAGCAAACCTATGTGGATAAAAAATGATTGCTTTTAATATCCGAAGGACTACAATCATGTTGCATACATTATTTTGTCTTTTGATTGTTTTAGTTGCAAGGGGACATTATACCATCGCTTCACAGAATCTTAATGGTTCTAGGTAAGTGAGGCTAGGCCAATGCTGTTCAAGCGGATGCTGAGAATAGCTTGATATTTCCTGTTACATTTTATCCATTTCTCTCTGATTGCTTGATAAACTATGGTAATTGTATCACATGAACATGGTTGATTAACATGTATCTTGCACTCAAACAATATCACATTGCAGGCTCTATAGTGCATCGTCATCAACATATACGGGAACAATACCCAAGACTACAACAATGCGGTCTAATATACCGCAGAGAGGTGACTAACATATGAGTCATTATATACATTCATGTTGTACATCTGTAAATATCACTGGCATCAAATTACTCATAAACCTGGTGTTAGTTGATACCTTGAATTACAGCTGATAGGAGGGGGTATATAGAAATATGTGTACGTAACACCCTCCCACCTGCAAATGTTATGATTACTAGAAGAAAAGATATTGTAATAAACTGTTATGATCCACAAGCGGGCTAAAGTTTCTAAAAAATTGAGCCAGCATGTTTTTCACCTTATTATGTTGTTTTTGTAAGTTTGGCACCGGATATTGATTGTAGTTTAAATTATGCTTAAATTTTCAATTTAGATGTTGTAAATTTCAAACTGTTTCCACAACTAATGAGTAGAGTGTGCCTCTTATTATTGATTTTCTGATTGGGTTTCAGCCTTGGGGCCAAAGAAAGCTTTCGTTGTACTTTGGTCAACCACATATCACTATTGATGGTAATCTATGTTGTGTAGTAAACAGTATACCAATTACTGTGTCACCCTACAGCAATGAGTCTATAAGAGAGACTGGGATGGCATCCCAAGTTGGCATCTCTAAACAAGTGTGTGCAGATTTGAATAACTTGTGGAATGTGCGATAAATATCATTTTGAAGTCGCTTGGAGCTAGTCTATGTTGTAGGTCTCCCTATTTTTAGGTTTTTGTCTTGCATGCTTTTGTTTGCCATGGCACTAATTATTCCCTTATTGTAATTTTTAGTGAATGGCAATCATTCTATCCTTATCATGGAGGACGATTTGCTGTAAATGGTGAAGCTGATAATATCTATGTTATTGAGAATCAGAGACCACAGAATACCTTATCATCTGACAGCCAAGGCTACGCTGCTGAACAGGGCTGGTACTTCCCTCGAGATGGTCACCCTGTACAAGACCTGACTCACGCTTATGATTCTACCGGCTCCAGCGGTAGGCCCCGCCCCCATGTAGGCGGCTATACTGCTAACTACTCTAATGTAAATGGCCTTCTTCATGGCTATTATGATGCCAGGACGGGCACCCAACTCTCACCAAGCATAATAAACTACCCACACTCAGGGCTTGAAGCCAGTGACACCCCAGACGTGCTTTCTTCTGACAATGGCACATTTATTCGGCACCGAGATGTTTATAATAATAATGTCACTGTACATTCTCTCAAATCTAGGCAGAGTAGGCTTCCATCTCAGCAAAGACTGCCATCTAGACACGAATCTCATTCAATGCACTCAAAACACTCTAGCACTATCCCTACAGGCTCAGACCCGTACTGGTTCACACCACATACACCATATTATCAAAATACGTACCACAGTACCAACGAACCTATGTCAACTCTCTCGCCCCCAGTTAGTATATCTTATGATAGAGAACGAGAATTAGTACTCAAACCGTCACTACCACGGCACAGTTCTATGAGACCATCCATACAAGTACCAGCAGATGATGACGACCTGCCACCGTTTGACCCGAGCCTGAGTACAGTAAAGGAGGACAGTATCACCTCTCCGTTACCTCTATCACAGTCTCAGCAGCAGACGAACTATTACTATGTTAATGATTATCCATACACCAACGGCTGGGTGGAAAGTCAGTCACATACACAGCCATATAACTACAATAATAGTGTGTCGGGTCAGGGGTTCTATAATACATACCATCAAGATAATGCAGCCTTTGTCCCACCCAATAGAGGCTACCACACCATGACCCCTCATGTGATGGTCAGGCAGCCTCAGGGTATGCTGGTAAGGCAGGCGGCCCCGCAGACAGCCTCCAGTATCAGCTCCAGTATGGCTGAGATGAGAACTCATCAGTATAACAGAGACAGATTGCTGGGTACTGTAGAGAGAGTACGCAGCGGCTCATTACGATCTCGCAGGGCTGAGAGTCGAGCGAGTCTCAGCAGTGAGCAAAATAGTCCTCGGCCTAACAGATACATGCACTCACCTCTCCCACCAGCCTACCAACCCAAAGAGTACTACCCTGAGCTAGTGTCTCCGGTCTACTACAACAACAATAACAACCGCTCTCATGACAGACCAAATTCACCACCACCAGCTACAACATTAAATGAAGAAGAAGATTATATCGCACCTACAGATAACTACCAGTCTGGCAGTCATCCCTACCCATTCTACACAAACTCAGGTCTTTTAACCTCTACATCCTACAACCCTCCCTCTGTACCAACAAGGAGCAGTATAGATCCTAGCCAGCAGGCATCATCCAGTAATATAACAAGCGGTCTAGGCAGTAGTTGGTCACAGTCTAGGCAGGAAAGTAGGAGGTTACGACCTTCATGGTCTCATTCATCAGCTCCCACCCCATATGAATATGATATAAGTTGTGAGTGTTCCCCGGCTGTAGTATTACCTCGGTTTAGCACAGCCTCATACATAGGTTTGTACGGCAGGCCTAAGCAACACTCTGCCAACAATAAAAAAGCAAGCCCATCACAAACTTGGCGTCAAGATTGGAGTAAAGACAATCAGTCAAAAACGTCCTATGATCCTAGCTTTCTATTGAGTCGCTATAATCAACAGCAGTATAGACCTAGTCATCAGGCTGCATCCAAATTACCTCAGCCTGCACCGTCTGATTCAGTGGATGAGAATTATGAGTTCGATCCGATTCTCATTGACACGGAACCACAAGATTTCTTTCACATAGGTAGTTTAACTGACATGCCAGACGCATTGGAGAGTGAGACAACTTCTAGTCAAAGAGCATCTCTTTATGCCGAACAACAACAACCTACGCCTTATTCCCCTGGTGCTGACTCCCAAAGATTTGCTCGCCTCAGACACGAGTATTATGACTTTATAGGCAGGCAAAATACTGCATCCAATGGGCTGCCCACAAGTCGATTAGAAAGCGATATTTTATGATAAGTTTCTCATCACAATTGTCGTATACTTGGAATGTTGTACAACAAGAATTTTCAACATTTTCATCTTTTTTATATAATGCTGTTGTTTACAAAAAAATATAGCATTTTTAGTGTTCTCTATGTTTATAGGCAATTTTCTTTTTTTACTTGTCGTTTACCATTGCAATATTCGTCCAAAACACCATGAACAAAATCATCACTATTACCACAATTATTTATTCCATTCATGGCTTTGTAGAATAATCTGTTCTAAATTATTTCTTGTTTATTTATATCTCCTTGGCTCTTTTATTTTTTGATGTTCTATGATAAGACAGTCATAAGTAACACAAAATTCTCTGTCAGCCAATACAATTGTAATTATAACATTGTTTCTGTATTATAAAACTCGACTAATTTTGGATCTGTTGGTTTGATGATTTCCTTATCAGGCATATTGATTATCCAGCCTGGCTTCAGTCCATAGAATATCTGCTGCGATGATTTAGGTAATGTTGATAAATTCTTCACCCGATCACACACATCAGGAAGTTGGTAGCCATATTTCTGTGCCATTTCCATTCTATCTTGGTCTATTTCTTGTTCATCAGCCAAATATCCACGACTCTTAGCACTGGAGTAGTGTTCCAGTACATCACTGGTTGGGGTTTTACCTATAGGTATAGGGCGACCAGATCGGAAAAACCTAGAATACAGAAATAAGGGCAGGGATGCATTAAAAGGGTAAAGATGAAATTATTTCGCAACATTCAAAGAATTCATGTCAGTCAATAAATTACATGACGATTGGAATACCATAAATCTTTCGCCCCAAAATAATTCATAATATTTCATGAAGCTGGATATCCTGCCAATTAGGAGGAATTTTGACATAGAGCAAGCTTTGTTCTCATTATAACATATCAGTCAAATTTTGAAGATCATTAATATGATAGGACCACATCCCGTGGAGCAGCAAACTGCTGAACAGCATTGCATTGGGAGTTGCCTGCTCCATTAACTGATCTAGATGTATAATTAACACACTTTTGTGGGTTAGCGAGAATGTTGAGGGATCTTGGGTCATAATATCGACATCTCGCGACAGAGCCAGCTTTCTCTATGGCAGCTAGCGCCAGCTCATCTATCCACTGTACTTCAAGAAATATCTCCGCATCAAATATATCTGCTCCCTGAAATCATTGAATACAATTACAATTATCCCAAAATGCATTTTTAGTTTGATCAGGGAGAATGGTTTGATGTAAATAAAATGATGTAAAAAAATGTATTTCAAGATTATTATTAAAATTATTAACAGGCATGCTGCTGGCGAATTTCGATTTTTTCGCTTAAAATTTTATAACACTCATGTGATAAATATTGCACCGCCTGGAACTTTTCAGGGCGGAAGGCAGTTGATAAGGGCATATACTTAAGTTTCATTGATAAATGCTGTGGATTCATTAGGGAGCTACACCAAGGTTCATAATGATCAGCAAACGCATAATCAAAATGCCAAAATCATTTTAGTTCACCCTGCAGCTAATCTGTCAGCCTGCGAGGTCGTATTTCATTTTCATATATACTTTCTAATATCAACTTGTTTAACATTTCATATTAGACACTTTTTCCGTCAATCGCATTCAAATCAACGACTCTAAATATCAGATGAGCCCTCCAGCAAAGATAAGTCCAACAAAAATGTTTTCACAGCTCACAATTAATGAGTACACAGGCTTGTACTCATTGGCCAAAACAAATACTAAAGATTGTAACTTTTCTGGCAAGGAAGACTCTTGAAGGTACAAGTGGCTTTCAAACACGGCACTCACCCTAGAGGCTTCAAATAATTCCCATCACCAATGTATAAAATGGTCATATTTTTATCCCATTTCAACAACTTTGGAAATTTTGAGACGCCAATGTTAGCAGCTGCCTGCTGCCTTGAATATTTTTAGCGAATACAAACTAATCTTATCCTGGTGATTTAAAGTTTACAATGGGACAATGTGATATTCTATAAATAATATCAGGAATAATTAAAAAAGTCATTATTGTGGGGGGTAAATAAGCCGCAATCATAAACTCTGGACCAAATAGATTTTGTTTGGGAAGTGAAAAGTGAATATTTCAGCCTGCAAAAGTTGAGATGACACATATTTCGTATATACTTTTGCAAGTTGATTTCCTTTTATTAAAAAATTTATGCCGAAACATTTTTTCTTAGGAATGATACAGCTGCAGATAAAATATTAGTGATCTATTATACAAATGCATTTATATATGTAACATGATACTTTGAATCAGTTGTCATTAATAATGAAATATCTTACCTCATCAGTTATATGGATACCGTGAGGCCTGCGATTCACATTAAAAGGGAAAAGTTTAGCATTGCATATCGCTGACAGGTCTATCGGTTTGCTCACATCCACCCTGCCCAGGTCTATCATACGCTGTAACTGTAGTAATGATAATGGTACATACTCCTTCTTTAGGCTGTAAATAAAGAAATAATAAAATATTTATGGAAAGATATTATGTGCTCCAAATATTAAATTTATTAAATTGAATGACAGATATGATGCTGATTTGTCAAAAATGCAAAAATATCCATCACCATCTTATACCTAATAATATTAGGTCTAAGATGATGATGGATATTTTATTATAGCACCAAGAGCCAATGAATAAGCCTGAACAAAAATCACTTGTCGTATTCTGCTCCTGCTTATATTTTTCCCAGACAGGACCGATTATGTCAACCTCCAAGAAATCAAGCATACACAGCAGTAAAGTGATAACAAATAATTTCTCTAACATTGTTCACTTCGTTTTATACCAACAAATTTGGTTATAGGCAAGCCATTTATATTTTGCTGTCAATTAACAATGTCTTTGGAGGGCAGGTTAGAGGCTAGATGCACTGTTCACACTGCTATACACACAGTACTGATTCACAACAGCTTTCCTCAAGTAATCTCTGGTCTCCGGCACACTTAGATCATGTACCCTTAGGCACATTTACTCACAGCAAACATTAATATGGAAATGATAGTCAAATTGATATTATCTACTAAGTTTGTTGCATATATTTATTTACTGGTAAGCTTTGTAGTATGGCTCCTGTGGGATTCTGAGATAGAATGGCGTGTTTCCTCCTTCAAACCCGAGCCTGGGCAGAGTTCCATATTTCCCTTGTCCTCCATCTCCAAGACCTCTCTTCCTTTTCCTATGAGGTCTACATGGCTGTAACAAAATAACAACTTGTATATAACATAATATAAAATAACAAATGCATATGGACAGACAAAATCAAAATGGAATTGGCATCAGATCCCATGAGGAATTTCAATACGGTATATAAATTATTCAAAATATTGCATAACATCGAGAATTGTCTGCTTATATTTCTGGGTGTCAATCGCTGAATTTTAGTAGGTTTTTTCTGCACTCACACCCACCGCTATTTCCTCAACAGTAAAGGTAAAACTAAGCATACAACCAGTGTCATGTCGCCAACTGTTACACAATCTCACGATATCCAAGTACCTCAGCACCCCTTAGGGCTGAATATTTTTTTAAAAGCACTTAAACACGGCAAGCATTCAATGCTGTCACTTGTAGTATTTTCTACCCTGGAAATGTTTTCAATTGAAATTTTCTAAACTGACAGCATAGAATGACAGTTGAACAATGAAGTTTGAGATTGGCATCACTTTGTCCGTTTCAAAAAAGTGTAAGTGCAGTGTATGACCTGTCTATAATCAATGCACCCTACATGTGATGACTATGTTAATAAAACATCACACCAAGAACCTGACTCCGAAAGTGGGCATATACAAATAAACCATATATACTGCCTACGGCAAAAGGTACTCAAAGTACATGTAAAAGGACATAGAGAGCCCTTCAAAAAACAGCAAATAGCAGCCTCCATAGGAAAACAATGGGTACAAAGTATTACATCCAAGCAGCGTTTTAATATGTCAAATCAGACTTCCAATCGGGCCAATTAATACTTAGTATATTGTTCAAGAGTAGGAAAAAATGTCTGATGAAACTAAAAACTTAAATATCATTTATTTATATGCTTCAGAAATAAGCAATTGAATTTATGGTGTATAAATAAACCTAAGAAATAAAGTGGCAGCGAGGCCAACAAAACTAAGACAGTCGTTCTGTCTACACAAAAAAGTCATCAAGAAGGAATGCATTTTTTTTGTAACTTGTTGTAGGTAGTATTTTTATGTCCCATTTTTCATATTTTTTGTCCCAAAAAGGGGGTGTAATTTTTAGTCTTTAGAGATGACAAACCGTGTTCATAAGACTAGGACATGATTTCTCCACTGCAATACACTGAACTAAACCTTGTCCGTCAGAAAGGAAAGTTTTGAAAATTTCTTCTAATGCTACAAATGTTTTGAGCTTATATGTTATTTCTTTGGGATATAAAAATGGTCATTTTGGTAACATGGTACGGAAAATAATTACTTAAAATCAATCTAGTGTATGCATAGCTACTGCCAAGATTTAATAGATTTTGTTTGACATTCAGCATAATATAAAGATGGTCTTGCAAATACGCATGTGTTTGCAAAACTATCTTCTTGTGAAGGAAGAGGGAGATTTTGGCAAATAGTTACTCTTTGATTCTAGGGAAAGCAGGTAATTGTACGTTTCCAAAATACATAAAAGGTCCCAGATTACTAGCATATTACCCCAACTTTGGTGTACAGCTGTTTAAAATCATATTGGTTAGAACTGAGCATAGATAGGAGAATTGTGATTCCTAAGACCTGAGGCTACTACTACAGCAGCTTCCTCATCTGTATTTGTACAAAAAAGGTCGAATCTCAAAAATTACACAACAGCAGACAGCTTTTTTATACCACATTACCAATGATACAACCTTAGACTTGGCCTTATGCTGTGTGCTCAAAGAACAGACAAATCATGATGTGTGTTACTTCTAGCCCAAAGCTTTTGACATAGGCCCCTTGGTCATGGAATTGCAACCAAAACTGTAACCAAGGAGTTACTCCAATGAACTCCCTCATTGGTTACTCCATGCTGTACAGTTTGCGTAATAAAACTGAGTATTAACCACACGGAAAGTGCCCACTATTAGTATTTTCATCGGGACGACCAACATCATCATGTTGGGAGGGTAGCCTGATGCAGTCACAATCAGGTTAATCGCATTGTTCACAACTAGCACCTCGCAGCTGATAGAACAACTAGAACAGAGAAACCTGAGTACATGGAGAGTACGGTGTAACATTGGACTCCTCCGAGCCATTCACTTTGGTGAAGTAGACACTGATATGGCATATATACTGATTACATCAACATTCATCTGCATCCTGGCAGTACTAGGAGGCACAACCAACAGTACCTAATACCTCGCTGCAACACTGACCTCCACACAAAAACCTTTGCTTTGACTACTTTGTAGAATAACCTTTGTTGTGACTCTTTGATACCTGTAGATCCTCATGTGTCAGGTAAAGGTTCAAGCAAATGATGAAAATTTATTAAATATGATCTATGACACGGACTGATGACCGATAGACAACCCTGAAACATCGCTGTAAGTATCAAGTAAGTAAGTACTCTATTATGGACCTATATGATTTTTTCATATACAGTCACCATGGCTGCATAGATAGATCAAGGGGTTCAAGGTTTACTGCTAGTCCTCTTGCTTGGAATGGATAGATCAAGAAGTAGATAGATGGTAGATAGTGGATAGATAATAGAGAAGACAGCAGCAAGGACTGTCACCAGGAGTAATAGAGTAATTGCTCTGTTACTCCAGTCCTCGGCTTGTTTTTTGTTATTCATTGACTGGCTGGGCCGGGCATGATGATCATGATTTAAAACAGAAATACCTAGCCAGGTATCCATTGCACTGAGTAGGTTGGTAGGGTTGGTTCAAGTTATAGTTAAATGAAAGTACCTGCATTTCCTTTGCTATATGTATAGATGAATTTGCTTAATTGTGCAAAGAATAAGGTTTATACTCTAGGACTGCAATATTTACCTTTGGTTCTCGAGGTTTTATGTTGTTCAAGGACAATTTTGGAAAATGTCTCAGAGATTTCAATGTTTCTTTAACGGACGCCATCTTTTTCTTCACCCACAATGCATTTTTGCCAGGAAGTTATTTGGGTGAGCTGAAGACTGCTGGTATGAGAAGATAACTTTTATGGTTTGATTTTGATGACTGGCTTGTTTGTTTTTAGCAGGGAGTTCTTTGCAAAGAAGGCTTCGTTTTGAGGTAACCATTTCACATATAAATGCAGGTTCCAATAAACTCTCCTTCCCTACCCTAAACAGAAATTCAGAACCAGCACATCTGCTAACGTTAACTTTGTGCAATTGATTGACTTTTGATTCACCTTACAAAATCATGAAGGCTCTCAATTCCATTTCTCTCTATAGTATTTGGTTCATATAAAGAGATGGCCTTTCAATCTCCTCAATGCGGCCAATAAGTTAGCTACAGAAACCCTCGCGGCAGTTTCCTGAGATTTTTGTGCTCAACCCTTGAAGTGAACCAGGCAATCTTATATACTTTCTCCCACAAAAGCAAATCAGACTATGGAACAAATGAAATTGCAGGATAGACAGAATACAGTTAATTGCATTTTTCAAAGTATACGTCGTGTCATGTAGCTATCAGGACAGCCATTTTTATCTTAGCAATGCGGTGATACACAAATAATTTCCTCTATGGTCTTACGCATTCTTATTTCATAATGACCTAGTTTCTACATACCATCATTGATCTTCCATACACCCAATCCTAAACCGGTGAAATAATTCTATTGTTATTTACCCATAACATGCCATTTGATACCATAATTAACATACCAAAAACTGTCCCAGCTGACCTTGTTTTTTCTGATGTGGGTTAAAGATGTGGATTAAAATCGCAAGTTTTGTCACGGCAAGGCCACCGTATTCGGCGCCAAGTTGCTCTCAGTTTGCAGGCAGGTCGGAACACACCTGGGGCGTCATATGAGCCCAGTAGTCAGTAAACTGCAGCGGGATTCGAACCCAGGACCTCCAACGCTTGCGCGTTTAAGGGCCGGCGCTCTAACCAACTGAGCTGCCTCCTACTCCTTTGCTGAAATTTTTTCCATTCTTTCAAGATTTCTTTGATCTCATTGAATGCTTGGTGATGTCTAGGGCTCAACCTGAATGATGGACATAATATACCTGTATGTTTGCGATACAGTTTAAAAAATAGTGATTATTGTTTACATCAAAGTCTATTTTTGTACATGGTTGATCGAGAATCACAACCAACCTGATGCAGCATAGCATGAAATTGAAAAACATCAAACAATTTTTTTTTTCTTATATTGGGTTTACAGATAATTAATAAAGATTATTCACAAGCAGCCTTTTTAAATTTTTCTGTTGTAACTTCGAGAACTAGAAGATTAACATACACTTTTAGTCTTATTAATCCTCTAGGAATCATGTTATTGTTTCAAATTTGTAGCTGTCATATGTAGTAGGGCTATACTATTTACTCCATTGTATTATTTTCACTATTTGTTACACATTTTGGTTGCGTTCTGGTAAAAACTCAAAACTATTTCTTGAAAGTGGAGATTGTATTCTTGGTGTATTCAAATTAAAATTAAGCTATGTTCTGAGCATTGAATGAGACTAAAGTTTGATCTGACATCTTTAACACTTCTAATAGTGGCATATGTTGAAGAGCTTTTGAAACATTGTGCGAAGTATGTTTAATACAAGAAGCAAAAAGTGTGAAGTTATAAAATGAGAACAATAGACAAAAGATAATTTTTAACTTAGTTATCCATTATTGCTTGTTACATAATATCCATATTTTGGCATCTGTTAATGACGCTACAACACTGACGGCCAATTTCAATCAGCGGAATTAAAAGCTTGCCGGCGGGCATCATAATGTAATAATGGGGGTAGTTGTTTTGCGCTTTCAGTTTTTAGATGTTTATTTACAAATCTCTCTCAGATAAATATTGCGAACAATAACGGGAGTTCAGGTGTTGATTGAGAGCAGCCCGCTGGCGCTTGGTGCGAGGGTTGCCTTTGTGTTATCTCTGCACTGTCGCGACAGCTTTGTGTTAAGGTTGTCACTTTTTTCACTTTTTTGACGCTCCTGTTTTATTTTGCTCTGAGTTTGTGTGCATAAGAAATCAGAGCGATAATGATATTTCTTATTTTTAATTCCGTCGCACGTGTTATGACTCACATATGAACCTGATTTCTGAGCGCTGATTTAATTTTTTTTTGCCGTCGTGTGTGGCGCTTTACGGAAGAGATAATAATGTATTCATACACTTTCCCTGACATGTCCCAGTCTAAGCCCAGCAGCATCATTACTTGTCTCTCTATGTTTACCAATGATTAGAGGTAATTGTGCCTAAATGTCACCTGATTTGCCATTGTTTAGCAGTGGAGCTTGATCTGATCTGTGACAGGCTAGTTTTTTGTTTCGCGCCATTTGACGTACTTGCTCTGGAGCGCTTCTTGAGGATGGAGTGTGCATTTGTTAAACAATTAGCTAGGAGCTACAGACGTGAGTAGTCGTATATCCTGCAGGGGACTTCTTTCATTTCAACTCGAGCTAACAATTTATCTGCCTGGAGACGACGTAACCCAACAGCAACACTTCATGTACCATAAAGCCAATGAAAGCTTCACAAGGATAAGGTAAGAACAATCAGCGAAATAAAGCCTTTAGCAGTGTATATCAACATTAGCCCAGGGTGAATCACAAACTCTAATAGAGAAAAAAGCGCCTGTCATACATACCATTGCATAATGACACTCTCAAAAAAGAGAAAACAAACTCAATTTGCCACTTAATCAGTGACCACAAACACTTGACTTTATCAACAATTTCTTAAACCATTAGAGCCAGACTCACGGTCTGGGCTACATGAATTATTTCACAGTGTCTCATTAAAGTTTTAATGATGATAGCTAGCGTGCGTTCGGCCTTCTCAGCGGTCATCATTTTACATTCTAAAAATCGATATAAAACATATAGAGACGCCAATCTGATTCCCTAATGAAAAAGATTGACCGTAATAGTTGGGGTATAATTTAAATATGCTGAGAAGGGCTCCGTTTGGTTTGGCTTGTAGTCTGTAAGACTTCACCTCACACTGTGGATCATATTTAATTATTCCAGTGTCGGCAGTAATTAGAACTCAGTGCATTGTACGTTTTCTCCGCTCTGCCTAAATGGCTACATGAGTCCAACCAATTAAATGTAATTGTTAAGAAAACAGTTTTAGTATTTAGGTTCTATCACCAGGTATTATTTATAAGTTACTTTTTGGAACAGTATGACACTGTCATCGGTGACCATTTGTTGAATTTTTTTCGATTTTAGAAAATTATTCCTTACCATCCAGAGGCAGTTATTAACACAATTTTAACAGTATTGAAATCTATCAGAAAATTGTTGCTGTCAAAATGAGATTTTGTTCCACCAGGGAAAATGGCTCTACTTTCATATTTTATATACTGCCAGTGCCAGAGACAAGTTGTACATTTTTTATTTTGTTACAGCTTACTAATTGCAATCCAGATTTTGAGGTATATTTGTCTTAGAATAATCCAGTACGTTTATTCCACATATATAGTACTCATTAGGTTCGGATAAGCCCAAATATTTTGTGCTAATTGTGGTTTATCATTTTGTGCGCTTAACAAATGGCTCCGATATCTAACAAATCAATAAAATCAATTATCATTACAGTTTCACAATTCGAAATAGATTAATTTTTCACCATCCTCATAAGATTGTGATGTTCTCATTAAATGTGTAAAAATGCCTGCGTTTGTGGATAGGCAAATTGAGAATTAAAAAAAAGAATGTGAAAGTTCCCAATAATACCTAATTACTCAATTGTATTACTAGTTTGTTCCTAGTTAGGGAACTACACAGGTTAGAAACCAGTATCGGATTTATTTTATCCTGTATCATCTATTCAAGGTAACTCAGACTGTTTTTACCATTGGAAAAAACATAATAATCCATTGAATCTAATGTAATAAAACATTGTGATGTTTCACAATGCTATCAATGCGGCTATTGAAATTAATTGTAAGCGCGTTTGTGACACTCTACTCTACTCTCCATCAGGTATCAAAGAAAAAATAAATGTGCCAGCTAGTAGGTACGAACCATTAATAAACCATATTATTGTTATGAAATTCACAGATAGGAACAATAATCTAGGAGTGAAAATGTGTTAGATGGCTCTTGGCTATAAGTGATAATTTGTTGACAATATTCTGTAAAAGTCAGGATTGTATTATAATTTAGATGTATTGCCGTAGGCGAAAAATGTTTTCATTTCTGCCGCTCTGCGCCCAGTGTCAATCGATAACAACTCTGATTTTTTTCTTGATTTCTATTTCTTCTCAAATCACACAAAAAGTCAGACAATGACAAATATACTAAAATCCTTAGTAGTATTTTTAATTCCTGTAATTATGGTTTGCAAACACGATTTTAATTGCTTGTCGGGTAATTATGGCATTGTCTGCCTATCTGAACACGACCAAATTCTTTGTTGTCAATTGTCATTATTTTTTGTAGAGATTAAGGCCCGCCCAATTTACTGCCGCTTCGCGGTAGTGACGTAGTAAAATATGGTCATCATCATCTGTGTGCCCTTGAAATATCTCATACAATTCAAGGAGCACTAAATAGCCATTATATCAAAAAATTGTACAGCCTCGGGATAGGAAACTGTGTGTATTGCTTGTCTGCAAGTTTGTTTTGATATGGATAGTAATTTGGTCTAATGAGAGGTGAGTGGAGATCTAATTTGGCGTGTTGAACGTGAGACGATAGAGCTCAGAGCGATAGTCGGTTGTCGTCTCATAATGACCCCAGCCGCTTGTACAATATGGTGATGACCTGTACATAGCTGTCAGCCATTTTTATTTAATATTTCTTAAAAAACGTTACGCGTCTCGGTACCTTAGAAATTTTTATATGCTGATATGAAAAACATTTTACAGATACCTACGTCCTACACCTTTGGTTATAAGAAAATAGAATGACATTGGAAAGGTGGCTGGCCTAATACAATAATAATAAACAATCAAATATCTCTTGTTGAACTGGAGAGAGTAATTTTTAAGGTGTATACGTTTAATACTTTGATGTTTTAAATTTTTTTGAATTGCTTGTTTGAGTGTACACAGGGATTCTCATTCTTTGTTTATGACAAAACGGAGGGTGGGCTGCCCCTAAAGAGGGACGCAAGTTGCCCGGAGTCCTCCCACTGAGAGTGTGATACATCCTAGTAAACCAGAATGCATCCTAGAGGTGAGGCCATGGTGGACCTCCTAATCGTGAGTGTGCATCAAGCTGCCAGAAACTGAAACAGGCACTTATCAGCCATTGGCCATGACACTTTGATCTTAGCCAATAGGCCAAGAAGCGAGAAGGGATTCTCATTCTACCTCTACAATTACCTGGATATTTAAAAAAATCACATAGACCCATACACATTATATTATGCTCCGACCAGCATAGATGTACAATTGAGAATACAAGTCCGTGGAAGAAAATACCTTTTTGTCGGCATGACTCAGTACCCACGTGTGTGGAATTGTTGTTTGTATCATTCAGGTTTAATCAGCGAAGTAATTCATTGTTTTTGCTCATTAGTGATCTGCCAGCGAAGGAGCACAATTCCAAGATGTAATAATGTTTTCCATAGTTCCTGTTGTAACAGGAGAGTAGTTGTAGTGTAGGCTGTGTGTCTTTTGGTTGGGGCTTTAACAATGGACATTGGATAAAAAAACATAAAAGTGTAAAGTTCAAATAAAATGAATGATCCTTTTTCTGCAAAAAATATGCTAATTCTTTTGCTTGAGGCATTGTCTTTGAGAACATCAAAGTAATGACCTGTGTTCTACTCATGTAACTTAAATTAATTACGAAATCAAAGCAAACATAACTTAAAACTTTGCACTGGAGTAGCCGAGACGCGATGGAGGTGCATCGCCACTTGTATCTTTCAGATAATGGCGGCAATCCTCTAGCTTAGCGTCTTATATTTATTTTTACCAAGCTTTCGTAGTTAAACATTTATTGTGTTGATGTTTTGTATCGTTGTGTGTGGTTGAATGATCATTGGAAATTAATTCGGATGACAAGGAGAGCTTGATTACGCCACAGGGAACAAGCTTCTATAGAGAAATGGATACTTCAACCTCCTAGCAAGCCAGAACAAGTATTGAATTGAGCAATGGTATAAATACGATTGACACTTTACAATACAACTCAAGTGGTCTGAAGCTTATAATAGTGTTATCAGGTTGTATAACCAGTACTCAGCAAAGAACAGAGCCCCATCACCGCTCCTCTTACCAGATTTAGTTTCACTCTTTATTGCTAAAAGATCCTTGAAATCTAATAACGCAGTACACTTGATTGTGGTTACTGAAAACACGATTAACACCAACATTGTACAATGAGATACAAAAAACTCATCTACCAAAAATGTCCTCGGGCACTAATCATATATTAACCAATCACAATAGAGCTCAAACACAGGCAGTTTTAGAAAAGAGTAAACCAAACTATGGAATCTATGGGAGTTAGTTGATTTGTGATTGACGAGAGACCGTTACTGCTACATGTTAACGGTGTATATTGGGAAAACGTATTTCAGTTCTAGTCATGCCGCTTACCTAGTCTATTCATAATCTCTTCTCTCCATTTAGATACAATCTGTCTGCTGAGAACAGATAAACCAGAGATTTATCAACAGAAAGTCTTCGTTATACATCTAGTCACTCTTCATATAACTGAATATAACTTTTATCTGAGAGGTTTACTACTTCCATTACTCTGGAACTGTGGATTTAATCACACCGAAACTACAGAATGAATTTTCTCTTAGACCATACCAACTCTTGGCAGGTAAGAATATCTTATTTATTGTGTAATGTAATCTATTAATGTAAACTGCAGTCCTAGCTTTATTATCCATCCCACACTGGGTGACATAGAGAACTTCAGGAGTGATTCTGTCTTGTAAGCAAACTCATAGTATTAAGAAGCCTAGAAATTATGCAGGGGATGCCACAAATTATTGGTCAGCAGCCATCTAACCAAACTGAGTGTTTATGTGATACGACTTGAAGAGATTAAGCATTAAGAGTATGAGCATAAGTCCTGAGTAGTTAATTAGGTAAAAGATGAATACCCTCCAAGTAATCTCAAACAGTTGGATAAGGTTGCTGTTGAGCTTCAGCACAGCTTAGTGTGCAAAAAGACACCCTGTTATCTATATTGTTTCAAACAGACCTGGGACATGAAGATCTCCAGCGGACTATACCTTGTATAAATCTAAAATCAGTTACATTCCTGAAAGTTTGTGACTGTGGTTAGAAGTGAAGTGCTTGAAAACCTGTGAAACCTGTGCTTCGGCCAACCAAGGTTACCATCAAAAGCAAGATAGTGTGATGGTTCGTCCATGATGTAACACTAGCATAATTAAAAATATTAAAACTTATTCTACATTCATTTTCGTTACTGGAAAAGCCTAAAAAACAGATTTGTGTGAGTTAACCTTAAAAACCAGGCTAAACTCTCATATTAATTGGTTAAAACTTTTTTAATCCGAAAATGTCTCAGCCTCCTGAATGCTCACTACCAATTCACTGACATATGCATGATTTCGGGATATAAGTTTAATTTGTTGGTGAGAAAATCCGCGATTTCTTATTTCTTTACGTAAAAAAAAACTACTAGCGTATTGACTTTCACGCTGCCTACTACAATATCCACAAGGTATGCGTCAGGCGATCATTGTGATGATGTAAGGATTAGCATATGAATTAACAATGTTCAGAATCAGATGATTTTCATTCATCCAAGATTTCGCCTGGAGGGGAATTGCGATCCGCTGATTATTTGAACCATAAAAAGTTATTGTTAGTTGCAATTGTCTTATCACAAACCATCATTATTCAAATTTCTATCAGATAGTTTTTTTAGCGGAACTTGCCACGCTAGTTGGCTCATTTGATATTGCTCTACTTCGACTACTAGCAAGGGGAGTTGATTTTCCTGTACATATCATTAGGATGAATGACAAAATATAAGCTTAGCTGCTGGCTATTATTATTGCTGAAACCGGGCTCAGAATGACTTTTAGTATTACAGAATATTGTTACAAGATTGACTGCACATCTATAATCACCTAAATGGTGAAAGTGTGAAAATCCGCCTGCGTTATAAATAAGTATGAATAGAATAAACAGATTAGCAATGAGTAACTACTTAAAGCTCACAACTTGGTCAATAAACATATTAGTTTGCATCTCACCTTACACAAAAATGAATTTTGATGTTTTAATGGCCTTCAGGCGAATTCAGGTGCTGTCAAATAGAGGGTTTAATGTCGATGACACAATACTACCATTATAAAGATGTTACCTTCGCAAACAGCCAAATATAAGAACATCTTTCATTTGGTCTAATCCTTTCTATCATAACAGTGTTGGCTCAGATTTTTATTGACTTGGGCATTCTTTAGCTATGTGCATGTGTGTATGTATAGCTAAGCTACCTCTTACCTGGTCATCCTTAGTCGATCATATCAAACTGATATCGGCAAGCCACCAAGTTTTGGTGAAATTGTGCATGAGGCACATAACACCAAGTTTTTATAGAGGCAAAAGTTCTATGTATTATCTTAACTGTTATGACATATCATAGCCAAAAATCTTTGATCAGCTAAACATTTTTGTATGGTGCTTATCCGTAAATGAATAAATTAAATAGGATGGTGATAATTTTAGATTTCAATCCTCTGATGTTGGACAGGCGCAATGCTACTTAGGATCAAAACCGTTTGCACAGTTTGTATTTTTGACACTCCAAAAATCAGAAAACTAATATCTCCTCTTATCCGTATGGCTGGGCTGAGCTCATTATGTCTCTTGTGCCACTTGAATCATAATGCATGAAAGAAGCAACTTTGTGAGGACACAACAAAAATGCAGAAAAAATCCTCATTATTGACAATAGTAATAGAATGATTTGTTGAAGAAGAGGCCCTTGAACCCAAAATTACTGCCTGCCATTGTGTGAAATCTTAAAACATGAGAAAATACACAGCCTCAACGCCATAAAATACCACTGACTGAATATTAAGCCACAGACACCAGGCTACACTAGGATTCTTATTGTAATACGGATCAGTCTATGCCGTCAAGTGAAACCGATTATTTCTGTAACTCAAAACCATAATTGCTAGTCGAACTAAACATCTTATTGTTGTACCCAGCATGATAGGGAGCCAAGTGTCTTCTCCTCTGTGGTGGACAAAATTATTTTTCAACTGCGAAAGTGAGCAAAGCTGATTTATAAACGGCTTCTAATTCTAACCCTGCAGGGCGTATGTTTTTCAATAATTATTTTGGACAACTACAAGCAATTACCGAACTCATCTTTATAAAACAATGTAACGACAGATTTGTAAAATGTTCTGGCCAATCAGCGGGTTCTCCACATTTTAAACGGCAGACAAAAATGAGTACCCAGTATTTTTTGCGCGTCAGTGTGTTTTTAGTTTTAACAATTGTAAACCATTGCATCTTCACCGCTGTTTATATTATCACAATATGGCGCTCTTGTCCAGTGTACGGGATTTGAATTTTAAAAACAAGCCGCTCGTATTTGAAACCTGTGTGCCCTTATAAACATAAATCTGAATTATTACATCCTAGTCATCTTCTTGTCGCCCACTCCCCCTAGCTCATAAGCGTCAATCATAGTAAATTGGCCAGGACCTTTAGTTACTTTAACACTTTCAAACAAAGACCGGAGAAGTGTGATTACTTGTCGCTGAAAAGTGCTGCATAACGCCTCGGGCTGTTTTACCAGTAAATTATTAACCTTCTGAGATTGGGTTAGTATGACAAATCAATCAAATAGTGGCTATTAATTGAAAAAAATCTGGCTACTCTAATTAGTTATGAAAAGTTACGCAAAAAAACTTTGTGACGTTAACAGTCTCACTCGTATGCCCATCGCTTGGTATTGGCTCATAAAGCGTCCAATCATTTTCCCTTCCCCCATGTCACATTTTTTATGAGTAAAGTAGCAGATTTTTTGTAGTTTTATTTCATTATCTTGCGTCTCATGACATAAGGGATCTGACACAAATCTAATTACGCACTATTTAAACATCCTTTGCATTTATTATTATCACGTTCAAAGGACCTTGCGAGTGTATCAGGAACAAGTGAAAAATAAAGTGGCATCAGCAGACAACTCCATTATCTCAGATATACACAAGAATCTGTATCAAATCAAATCACCCTCCCCGATTGGTTTCTGAAATCTGACACCCAGCCATGAACATATGTGGTAGAATCTACATTGACCTTAGTCATCAATCCCAATACTTCATAAATAATTGGATTATTGCTAATAAAAAAATCCTCTACACCTGCGTAGAGTAATACAATAATATATAATGAAAAAGGTAATTGTCAGCTAACTTATTATCACGGGATTAGAAAACAATACAGAAAATTTAGAAGCTTACCTTCCAGCAAGATTTGTGAGTCACTGATTTATTAACCACACAATTCATTGTCGTCAAAAGCGCAAATTGAAAGAAAACCTTTGCTATTTCTAATGAAATATATTATAAATTCCTCTAATCAAAGACTCGATTTATAATCTCTAGTTTCGCTGTCTACATTTCTTCAATCCTCCCACACCTCAACTTCTGATGTACCCTAATGTTACTCTTTTACGAATTCCGTCGCTCAGATGTAAACTTGTTTATTTCACTGAGATTTCTTAGTTTTCTCTGTTATTTTTATCTTAAACCGGCTGAAAATTTCATTTTGGGTATCATGACGTAAGTCACCTATGTGCTGTTGTGTTGCCTTATTGTTTATTTTATTTTTTTAACGTTAGAATTAATTTTAATCCAGAAGGATACTATTATAATGATTAAAAACTTCACACACATCAAAATTGGAACATAATAGTGGGGATGGATCCCCCATAATATCAAGAAAAAACTTTAATTGTACATAATATCGTTACAGCAAGAAAGACAGCTCAGAGTTGTCCCCTCATTGATATGTTGAGGTTTATTTTGTACCACATGCACACATGAGGTGACCACTCACTTAGTGGTATACCGAACCCATCATTAGTAAAGTGTATCACTTTTCTATGCCTATATATGATTAATTAGGTGTTGTGGTACAAACATAATTTCATCTATAAAGGTAAAGATGTTAACAAGTTCAATTACACAGGAATTCAACTACTTAAAATAAAAAAAAACCATTCATGGATTGTGGCTTTAAGTAAGACAACTGTCTTTGCCACTTGAAGAAATCACAATGACGTTAACGCAAACCCTTCAATTTAAGAACCTAACTTCAAGTCAAAAATATTGAGGATGACATAGTTAAATTATTCCGGGGAAAAGTTATTGCAGCACCAATTGACCATCGAAAACTCACAATAATATTGCATAAAAACTTTAACACAAATAGTGCTGTAGAAAAGTTACAGAGCTAGTTTCAGATTCGAAACCACTTTTTGTCAGCATTATTATGCTGTTGTTATCTAATGTACACTACATTTGTTCGGCAGCAGCAATGTTGTGACTTCTAATCATATAAAGAGGTAACTGAAACTTGACATCAATTACAGAGAGTTGTAGGCTTTGGAAACAAAAGATCCACTTACAGAAACCTCAGGTTTTAACACCAAACCCTAACTCATTACTTTTTTTAATGTCAAGCTGGCAATTATCTTTTTCCTTTGACGGCATTTTAGGTGGGAACATATAAAAGTGCAGTATAGCTATTTATCTATTGGCTCCCGCCTGCTCAAGAGGCGGTGCTTAATGTAAAGGGCAGTGTTTTGATGAGGGGGTTTCATTCACAATGAAAAGATAAGATGTCTCTATTAAAATATACACCTTTTCTCAGCCAAATTACATTAGGTTTGTCGCTCAGTATTGAAGAAAGGATCAACTGTGCAAGAAAAATATTAGTTTCATCGAACATCTCAGGGCATATAGTACTTTCATCAAATCGGCAGGAACACAGAAGCATTTAAGTTATACCATAGCAGTATTAGCAGCAAGAAAGGACAGGGTTTAGGAGAACACTGATATCTAGAGGGAAGTTGAGAACCTGATGGCACTAATGAGTCCCATTGCTTCTAACGACGAAAATGATTTAAAGAGGAAGACTTCTTGCTTGGATGACGATGACTTTGTCAGCATGGCTGCCAAGTTTATGAGAACCTCGCATCATCACGAAATGAATAACAATAATCACATTAACGGTAGTATGAATGGACTAAACGGCAATATGGGAGGAGGAATGGCTGCCAATAACGGCAATATGTACAGCTGTAATAATAACAACATACTTTCAGCGCTGTCATCTATCGGAAGCCCGGACATGGTATGAAAACTTCTTATCATCTTTTAATATTCATTGGCTTATCTGCCGTTGCACTTCGATTCTAAAAACTTGGCGCGATATCAAAATATCACAGAACTTAATTGAGCAGACACATCAATGTCTGGCTACTGATCTTTCTTTCAAATTATAAGCCAAATTAATTTTTAAAACAACAATAATAATGTTTCAAAAGGAAAGATCATTATTTTAAAATGATAACAGATTGTTGTGTATACACTTTCAATTAGTGATGTTATAAACCCTACCATCTTATCACACATTTATTGTGAAAAATATTGCCCAAGGCGAGGCTTTCGAGCTAATTGTTTGTGTGCATTATTTGTTAAGTCACACTCAGCGTGAAAATTGCTCCAGGCATTTTTTGGTTTCGGATTAATGGTTAACCATTGCAGTAAGACATTCTATATACATAAATGGCAAGTGCAACTGTATGAAAGTGTCGATAAGTAACAAGGCTCTATCATTTTATGAGATCTGAGCTGGCAGTAAAGAACGACTTTTATTTTCATTTTGTTTGGCACCGCGGAATTCGCACTTTCAAAAATGCCTATTTTCACACCAAATCAGCACCATCACAGTTATTTTGTAAGTTATTAACATATTTCTTTTACTACAGCCAGTTTTTGTCACATTTTTGAGAAGCAAATTGGGGTATTTGGCAGTTAATTATAATCTGTTGTGAGTGTACTCTAGATTTGATTTCCATCCTGGGAAGAGCTAGGCAGGATATTTTTACCCACACTATAGAAAGTGATCTCAGTCTCAGCAGCCAGCCTTAGCTCCCATCACGCCCTGCAGCAGCTGCAGCGCCAATTACTCTTACCTGGTATAATATGAGATAACATCAAGTCACCATATGATGCATATGTAAGCCCTATAATTTTAAACAGTTAAAGCCCCCATTAAATATATGGTAGATGGTAAGGACTGCATATGAATATCACTTTATATAACATTATGATTATGTGATACATCAGATATAATCGTATCATGGCATTTCACCTCATCCATGTGACGATAAACTCACTGAATGAAATATGAGAGAGGGTAGCATGTCATAATTAGGATGGTAATTTGCCATCATGGGGTAGACATTCGTAACAAAAGAATGGTGTGAAAGGGATTTGTGTTGCTAACGTTCTCACACCAGGGCCCAACAAGCTTGTAAATTAATCCAGGGAATGTAACGATACCGTTTTATAATTAAAGAGAGCAGCATAATTGGCAGTTAAATGAACAAAAGGAAGGTATGACATCATATGGGCGCCAGGACTCTGTTACCAAAGATGTGATATTAGCCTGACAACCTCCCATTAATAAAACCCGGGACCATTGCCAAAAACACCTCACAGAGAGCAATAAAATAATAGCAAGTCAGCTAAGTATTACTTTCAAACTTTTAAATTTTAATCTTCTTTTTTTTTCAGGATAGAGGAAACTTCAATGCAGCAGCACTGGGTGCCCTGGGTAACACATCAACGGCGGCCTCACAGCTGATGCAGGTCGGAGCTCCCCGCCTCACACACACCCCTAGTGCAGGGGGAGGAGGAGGGGCGTCCGCAGAGTTTCAGCCTCCCTACTTTCCTCCACCTTATATGCCCGGACACAGTCAACAACCTGTCGATTTCTCACATGATCCCTACCATGCTGCCTTACACCACCATCAGCAACACACAGGCTACCCACAAAACATGCTTCGGCAGCGAGAGGAGCAGGTTAGATACATCTATAATATATTTTATATTTTATTATGGGAAAGATATTCAATTATAGTTGTGATTGAGCTATTACATTAGGCTTGTAATGTACAATGATGAATATGAGATAATTTTGCCTGGTGAAGAGTATTTCAATATGGAGGGAAGAAAAGATGAAGTAAGCGCAGTGAGATAACCGGCTGTTCCTCTCTCAGCCTATACAAAAGTCTGGATAGAATTATAAGCCGTCCAGAAACATGAGCCTTCACACTGGCCAGTGGTGTTTAACTACCGATATTGATACAATTCTGCAACCAGTTTATGTAGGAGCTGCCGATATTAAATTGTGTTTGACACCTAACCTCAAATAAATTGGCTAAATTTTCTCAGTGCACACAGTAGCACATGAAATCAAGTGCTAAGGGATTTGTTTTGGCACGGCCACAAACTCCATAATTAAATTAATTAGCGGATTGTTTTAGATGATGATTCCGGCAGTGTCTTAGTGACTCATATAAGGTAGCATCCTCTTTTTTTTTCATGGAATTGTCTTTAATACAGAATCTCTCAATGACAACCATGCAAGAAGTACTTACAAAGGCCCTAATTTTCTGCTGTAAGAGTTCTCCAAACCATAATCTTTACACGAGCTCGCCTTTGATTCCTCACGCGTGGAGGATAACCAAGGTGTTATTACTTCTATACAGATACAAAAAACAATAGTTATGTACCAACATTTTTTTGCACACTTGTACAGTGATTGATACCCTACTATGCTGGATTTTTACTAAACACCTAGTAGCCATCTCAGATTCCCGAAGGATAATTGTTTGTTTCCATTCCGTACCAATCCCAGGGTTGTGATACCAAACAAGTTAGATGTCACTACTTCAAACACTACAAACGCTTCAATAATGAAAACATAAGTTGTGAGAGATGGTGAATCTGAAAGGAAGTATGGAGGGATTTCATTCTCACACCTGCCGCTGGAATCTTCTCTCATTTGAGGTTTTCTGTCATAAAACACAGAATTGTAAACCTATCGTTCATTTCCTCTCAGGAACCAAACTCCAGATACTTTATCATAGTATTTTAAAAAATACCTGGGCTGTAAGATAATTGTTAACCCTGTGATGTTGTTTAGTTGCAGCAGATACAGCAGGCCTCGGCCCTACAATCAGCTTATGATGCGAGGAGAGCAGATTACATGAGGAGACCAGATACACTGCTATATGGAGCTCACGGCAGCGGGCAGCATGAGATGATGCAGCAGAGCTCCATGTCAGGAGAGGATGCTTCCCCACAGGTTAGTTGTCTTTGGTAAAAATTCTTAATTTGCTATTGACATGTTGCTTCTGTGTGTCATTGGTGGTAGTTGGTTGGTTTACGGATTCACGAGTTTGTTTACATAAAGAGAAGAAACGGTTTTCAGGTGTTTTCCCACTGCAAGTTTACCCTATCATCCTAAGACTCACACCATTATATGTCTTCTTGCAAATCCAAAAGCGGCCAATCGGTCGGGTCATACAATATACTGATTGTGAGGCGTGCAGGCGACAGGCGTCCATCCGGTAGTAGGTGTTTGTTTTTGTGATGCAACTAGTACAGATACAGAACCGTAATATGTCGGCTATTGCTCAATGACCTCCTCCCTAACCATTGACCGCAAACTTATAGATGAATCAACTGCCAAATGCACTCAGACCAAGTTGGCTTTTCACCTACCGTGTACCAGCTCAAATATCCAATCCAATATTTTTCGTATGATAATTGCAGGTTCCACACCCTGTTTAATTTCCTAGCTTATATTTAGCTCAGTTATTTTCATATGAGTATATCATTGTCCATCTCACTTTCAGTGTGTTACAATAATCAAATTTTTTTTCTTATATTTTGAACCGAGACAGAAATATTTAACAAAACTTATGTCACCGGAGATTTCCGCTCCTGGAAACCCTGAAACCTTGCTAATGATATAGGTGGCTCCTTGTCCCGACCGTGTCAAGTGTCAAGCAGAATTTAGACATAAATTTTTTCAACTTAATGTTCGGTTGTCTTAAAATGATAGGGTACCACTCAGTGACAAACAGGCCTAAGCTATAATCCGTAATTCAACAAAAAAGTGATCGACAAGACTGTAGATAAAAATTCTGGGAGCACTTTTTAACAAATCTGTGGTTTAAAAACCCTGAGTTGCTAATGTATGAGGTATTTTTATCGGGCTTCCAAAATCACACACACTAATAAAAACAACATGACATTGACACACACTCCAAACATGTAGGACACATTAGAGATGACACTGTAATTTCTCAACAAGCTGCTGATGAAGAGTATTAAGATAAAATTGCAGGATTAATATCTTTATTTTCTTAGACATTCCTTCAAAATCATCTACTCACGCAGAAATTATTAAAACAGAATAGGGCCCCAGTGACTCAGAGAGGATTTTGGAAGGGCGGATAAAAGCCTCTAAAGTGATCACAGACAATAAAATGGCTTTAGCCCCATCTTATACTGATGTCATTTTCAAATCATAATAGCTATAAGGTGTTGGCATTCTATAATTTCCTCATGAGCGCTATGGAAATTTAGGGCAAATCATGATGGGAACAAATCTAAAGTATTTACAATAATGTTTCGGTAATTAGTACTGCGTTTGACTCGTGGGTTGAACATGAATTTCATCACATGAAAAACTTCAAGAAAAACTTTGCATCTTATTTTTTTTTGTATTCATTATAATAATAAATAATGTCAGTCTTTTGTTTGTCCCAAATCACTTGCTAAGTATTTGTGGTATATTTGACATCATTAGGCACAACATGAGCAGACAATGCAGTGGTTAAAATACACTTACAATCCCAGACTGCAATTTGTAACCCTGGCCAATGTACCGCCACAACTTTGAAATGATTCTTGTTTTCAAGGCGGCAGAGAAAAAGTCTCAATCGCTCTAGATTTCTTTTCAATACACTTCCAGAGTTTCATAAGTGAATCATAAATTCTGAATATATAGATAAATTTGCCACCTTATTGAAATAAAAAAGATATTTGAGATATTTTACCTGTTTTGACCCTTGCAGTTGTCACATTTTTAACATCAGGTCAGGATATGGCTTTAGGATTGCATAAAATATACAAAAATGAATGATAGATCACTTTACTTGATGATAACTGATTGTGAAGGCCTTACTCTGACAATGGGATCATCTGTAATGATGATAATATAATCGCGAAATGATTGGACAGTGAGAATCCTTGCAGGTTCCATAGAAATCCCAGTAGATCTGCAAACTGCATAATCACATTTTACTTTAATATAAAAGTATTAGAAAAATAATTCTTGACAGGATTGCAGATCATGTCGTTAAAACCCTCTGCTTATATAATATTTGACTCCCAGCTTAACTTTTATACAAAGACAGTTTTAACAGCATCAACATACAAGCTATTGAAAATTGATAAAACATCGAACTGAGAGGATTAAAAAATTCAATCCGCTTTTGTTAGACCCAGTTGCATTGCACTTTCATCGGGATTATTATTTGCCCACCGAATTACGAATTGCAGAGAATTCCTAGCTGTCTCCTCCATGAAAATAATGTCTTGTGTACATAACTAATGGATTCTACCATCAATGGTAGGAAAAAGAAAATATATCACCAAGAATTTCTTAAATCCTCATCTACTTATTTATAAAGTCATTCAACCAGACAGTGCGAAAATCCTAAGTTCAACTTTCTTATCAGGCACGCAGTTAGAAACTTGTTACAGAATGCCGATTTTGCTAAGGTTTTTTTTTTCTCAAGGTATTATTTAAATTTTTTTCATAGTTTAGTAGTAAGCATTGTGATGTGACAGTTTTAATCTCAAACGTTACATCAAAGCGAGAGTAAAGTTTTCAATCAAACCTATTTATTTTGGTTGTTGAACACACTTTTCTTCCCTGAAGCATGATTTTTAGTGTTTGTATACTTGACATGGTTTATCATAGAAGGGCTTTAACTCAATTCAAAATGATTACTGGCCAAAGTTTAATCAGTTTTACCTGTCCTTGATTATACATATAACACAAGATAATTGACATTATAATTAATCTCCGAACACAATGTTACAAGGAAATTTGATCCCATTACAGAAAAAGGTGCCACACCAAAATATGTTTTAAACAGAAGTGCCAAAAGCTAGTCTGAGTAACTTTTTACTGACATGCCATATATAAAAGAGCAAAAAACAGCACTGAAATTATAAGCATATTTTTTTCACTGGAATTTCTGTCAAGACGTGTCAAGTTGGATAATAACATAACATGCCTTATAAAGTGGGCTCCACATCCGATGACAATAATGCATATGATGGACTTTTTTGACATCATCGTAAGGAAATAGCATGGTGGGTTTAGAGCCCCAGAGTTATAATTTGTCCACCACTCAAGGTCCATTATGTACAGTTATTTCTGTCCACCAATTGAAAGCAATATCATTATTATAATCTCATAATAATTTTTATGCAGATAGTAGAAAGCAAATTGCCTGGGAACTGGATGATTATAGTTTGCCATAAAACTGGACATGACTGTATCGTTTTTGTAATGATACAGTAGTATGCAGGCTGTGAATGTATGGGTTATTTCACACTATGCTCTCTCAAGTGAGATTACATAGTAACATCTGCATGAGGGTAACCTTTGCCAATCCTAATTTCACATCTAACAGTCAGTATTATTGCGCCATGGCACTCCCTACCTAATGACAACCCGATGATTAGGCTACCAATCGATTAGGCAACCTGCTCCAGTGGCACCTATTGAAAATTAAATGGCCAACTTTTTCACATATTTCCTAATTCATAGCCGTGCAGACCACACCAGGCATTTAATGTCGTTAGAAAATATTAACTGCGGTAATACCGGCACAAACTTCAAACAGTTTTTCTTTCTCTGGCTTCCTCATATAACACACGTTGTGTCTTTATTTTTCCAGGAGCCAGATGATTACATGTTGAGCGACAACTACAGAAAAGGTAAGGATCTACCATGTCTCCCCACATAATATATCCAGCACAAGATAATCCCCTTCAAAAACATTTAAAACTTCTACAATCATACACCCAATTTGACCCGGCACCGCCCAGACAACTGAGTTTACATTTTTGCTGTGGCGAAGGAACCATCATCAAAACAGCCACTTTAGTTGTAACAGACAAGGC
Source organism: Membranipora membranacea (assembly GCA_914767715.1). Classification (NCBI taxonomy): domain Eukaryota; kingdom Metazoa; phylum Bryozoa; class Gymnolaemata; order Cheilostomatida; family Membraniporidae; genus Membranipora; species Membranipora membranacea. The sequence continues at coordinate 11,605,822 of OU612065.1, read as the reverse complement.
CTGTCTTGCGCTGTCCATCAGAGACGCAGGTAATTCATCTATAATTTTTACTGACAGGTGGTAAGATCTCCTAACAAAATTACAACTACCTGGTAATAATGCGGACATTCACCGAGATAAAAATACAGTGGGTTATCACCGGAAAAGTTGATACTTGCAACAGAGCCAATATTTAAACATGTGTATATCATTTTGCAGGCATGAAGGGAGCCATGAAAGATGGTAAAGACATGTATATGGGAGATAATATGGTGGCACCTGGAGACATATTCTGTTCTGTACCGGGTCGTTTGTCCCTATTAAGTAGCACAAGTAAATATAAAGTCACTGTAGCTGAAGTACAAAGACGATTGAGTCCTCCAGAATGTCTCAACGCCTCCCTACTTGGGGGTGTACTACGCAGGTGAGCCTAGACAAAACAAACACATTATTTCAACCTACAAAAAAGAAAAAGCAATTGCAAAGGTGTCAATGTAATCTGCAACATCCTAGATTTCTACAAAAAAAGTATTGAATAATAAAGGGATGCCTATTAATGAAGGAAATCTCACCTAAACGCATTCAGAAATAAAAATGATTAATTATAAGTATGTAAAGTTTAAAATCATTTGGATGACTTCATGTGTTTCATTTCACCTGTGGGTCTTTAAGTATGATGGTTATCAAAATTTTAAACGCAAGATTTATCTCACAGCTTTGGCAAAGTTTGTAAGGAGAGTCTTGGTAAATAAGAATCATGTAACTGGACTTAGGGATTACAAGTGAAATAATTAGTGTAAATATGTGCAAATCAGAATGTTACAATGGTATAAATATGTTAATATTAAATTAAATACTATGACCAACTTAGCACACAAGTTCAAGTTGCTTGCTTTTACCCGCTGAATCAATAGTAAGTGAGAATTTGCACACCTATAGTCTAAATGAAGGCTGATCTTAATGATTTCGTTCAATGAAATGTCAATAGGATTAAATAAATATTACAATTTATATCAAATTCTTTGCTAACTAAGAGCTTGATGCAACTCAAACAACAAGGGAGTTGTAAAATAAACCTACCATCTTGTAATTTAACCTAAAATACGAAAATGAATTTCTCTAGTAGAAATTCATATCGCTGCACTGAGGACAATAAGCCTATACCCAGTATCAACTTTATATCAAAACAATTATTTTAATTATGAAATAATAGTTGAGTTCATATAAATAGCAGCTATATTTTGTTTTGATATACTTAGAACTGTAGATTGATGACCAAATTTTCAATGTTGGTCCGATCCAAAAAAAATCCCGACCATTGATTTGAGGAGTTGTCGTCACCATGGAATTTAGCCTGTGGCAGTAAAATAGAAATAGCAATTATCCTTTCATCGTGTAACCAAATCCGCTGTCTCAGAGTATCCTTTAGGTTATAACACCTTATTATGAACGATGAATCATTGATTTTTTGCAGGGCGAAGTCAAAGAACGGAGGGCGGTCATTGCGAGATAAACTGGAAAAAATAGGATTGAGCTTACCAGCAGGAAGACGAAAAGCCGCAAATGTTACACTGCTCACCTCATTAGTTGAAGGTAATGATTTGGAAAAGTTCTTATGCAATTTCACTAAGCAAAGCACTTAGAAAAACAGGCTTCACATACTACCAGGCTTGAAGTTTTTTGGTATCTTGAGGACGATGGTCTGGTCTTTAGGCGTGTCAAAACATAAATTTCTAATATTATGATGGTTGGTATAAAAGAAAAAAAAACTCAGTCAAAATCATGTGCTACAAAGAGATTGTCTGCCATAAGTTGTGCTGGTAGAAACTTACCGTTACACTTGTACTGATTTGCACTGCACCTCAATACAATAGGACTTATTACCTGTCGCTCAGAAAGAATCACCCACAACCCAGCACTGTCCGATGATAAATTTAATAGATGCCTTGTTGTGTCTGAGCTGTCATTTTCTAAATTGCAAGAGCCTCCGTCTTCACATCCCCTTGATTTATGGTCTGCAATTTTAGGAAGCGGTTGTTTGCTTTCACATATTGACTGGCGTAATTTGAGGGTTGGTATAAAAAATACATGCCAATTACCAGTGCTTGTTTATTTTAATGCGTTACCATGTGCTCAAATTTGTTAAGTTGCCGACACCGTCTTCTTTTAAACCTACTAGGAAGAAGAAATGAAAGACTTTTATAACTGCTAATATGATGTCCTTAAAGCCTACAGCAGTTTGTAATTTTATGTTTTTTTAGGAGAAGCAATACGCCTCGCAAGAGATTATGCATATATCTGTGAAACAGAATTTCCAGCCAAACAGTGTGCTGACTATAACAGTAGAAATATGGGAGACCCAGCTGAACTACATAATAGAAAAAATATGGTGCTTGCAGCAAAGTAAGTAAATTTCAATTTCCAATAGCACGATAGTTTCCATCAGGCTGTAATAGTGGATACATTGGAAAATTTATTGTCTAGTCTAAGCTGTTGAAACACTTTTACTGTTCACATTCTCATTGATTAGGCCACTTCCTGTCCAGCGAATAGTAGCAATTTGTTTGTATAAAGAAGGTAATTACGGCTTAAAAAATTGGGTTTGTTATCTGGTTTTGAGTAATCATAATCCTGATTGGCTTTTACAATAATCAGTTAAGTGTATTCTGCTTGCCAAACACTCGAGAGCCGAGAAGCCAAAATAATCTAAAACGGGTGCTAAATTGGAAAATTGAATGACTTGTTCTAATATTTTTGCGTAACAGCATTTTAGTTTTAAATTAGAGCCAGCCGCTTCACATGAAGTGGATATACTGTCAGATTTTGTACTTGACCTTCGCCTTAGTTTAACTGTACCTGTCAAATCGGTGGCATGCTGAGAAAACTAGCTACCTAATACTACAGCATCATATTTCTTTACTGCTGATCCGCACTTGTTACCATTATCAATGTTTTTTTAAACCTTTAATTGTATATATTATTATCTCCTTGTGTTCAACTACCGGTATGACTTCTTCCGCTGCCGCTTTGCTGTCTGGCCTCAGCCATAGCTCATGGTGTGCCCCTATTTAACCTGCTATCATATTTTCTTTTTTTTCTTCAGGCAACTAATCAAAGAATTGATAGACCTTCTGAACCAGGATCGATCACCTATAGGTAATGCCAGACCTCAGCCAATACTTGAGCCCAATATTCAGAGGCATTTGACAAACTTTGCTCTTCTCACACACGGCTTTGGTTCACCCTCAGTGGTGGCGGGCCTCACAGCAACTCAGAACTATTTAAATGAAATGCTCAAAATAGTTGATAAGAAATGTCAGAGCACAACCCAGATGCCAGGAGATGATAGTGCTAAAGATCATAGTGAGAGAGGTCAGCACCAATCATAAACGATAGGGACAAATATAAGATGATATTATAATACTGTCACCAAGCAGCGCCGAAAGAAAAGGGTTTAGTCATAATCTCATGCATGATGTGATCAGTTCCATACATTTGTTGAGACAGCTTTGGGTACGATAGAGAAGACTGCTTGTAGAAAGATGCAATGAACTCAAGTTAATATTTATCATCATGTTATTCGTGTTCATCTAGATCTCATCGATATTGTTGACAATGGGTGTATATTGCGGAGGTATAAAATTATATCATTCACAATTACACTATAATTATGTACTATGTACTTCATCTGTCTTGCAATTACTTGACTGTAGTGCGTATTACACTCATGATCGGCGATGGCTTTTATTTAAAAAACCGAGCTGACGTAATTTTTACCAAAGAATATTGGCATCAAATATCAAAATTTATTTTCAGCACAATTTTATCAAAAAGCAGTCGATTAATGATACAGATAGTATGAAAATATATTATACCTCTATAAATATCATTTCCAATATAATACTGAATACTATAATCCACAATTTTCTCCGCAACATTTTGTTCCTTTTTTTTATTTGGTTACCCAATGTTTATAAATATTGTACTGTGGTCTATTTTTGTGAATGGTGATTCAAGAAATCAATTTTGTTTTGTACATATTGCCTTTCAAAATTTTGAATATTTAACGCTGTTTTGCCATTAGGATGGCTCACACCTTGCCCGAAACACTGATATTAATGTAAGTTAATAGTGATGCATATTCTGATCAAAGTATTAGACATTGTTTTTATTGAATAAGCAAGTTGCAATTTACTGCAAGTACTTTGCAATCCTATTTTTAATACCTTCCTTTTCATTTGGGTTTTAGACAAGCGCCATTGATTGGTTTGCAAAAAAATTCACTGATATTAGGTCACACAGCTGCAGTGCTAGTATCGCAGCTTTCTCATAAAATCTAACGGAAGGTGCTGACTGGTAATAAAAGCATAATACTCCCCAATAATTTATACTTTGAAAAATTAAATAAAAATGTATAACAATAATTGATTATTATTGAGCTATTTTCTGCAGGAGAGGACTACTCCTAGGTGATAAAAAACCATGCATTAAAAGCACGGCCACTTTGTTAACCTCACATTTACTGCACACTTTGTAAAACACTTCTGATTATAACCAGACTAACAGCACTAGCAACAAAACTTTTGAGATTGGATGTTTCTGGGCTTTGTTTCCGATGGCGAATGTGCTTTATACCCGTAAATCTCATTTGTTCACATTGCTAAGGTATCATGCAATGATGTTGCACCACCATTGATTTATACTGCTACAGTTACTGGTCCATCTTGTGCCTTATTTTCAAAGTATGGCTGTACCGAACATACAGGCTTTAAGATTTCTTCATCTCGTATGTAGATTAAACCTTGGTATGACTCGATGTTTGGAATCACATCCCCGTTTACATCCAGATAATCCTTTGGTTGTACGTGTTCATCTGGTAGATCTATGTCAGACATTCTCCTCACAAGCCGCACTGGTTTCAGCACATCGTGGCTATCCTTGCTGTAAATGACCCCATTGTGAAAGCCAATGTTTGTGACCATCTGCCCATCAGCAGTAAAGTAGGCTTTCTCGAGTGCGTCTTGCTGTATATTAGGCAATTTTGTCAGTGCTTTTCTGCAGCACACATTATCTCTGCAGTTTAGAATCCTGATTAACGCCGGTAAGACTATGATGAGCGTATACACAGCTGAAAATTATAAAACAGAACTATTCATACCTCTAACAGTCTGTGTGATCAACTTGGGTGTTTGGATCAAAGAGCCATGATCAGTTTACAAGTACGAGATGCTTCGGCACAAATAGACTAAAGAAGCCTCAAGAAGAATATCCGCTCTCCCTAGCCCAAAATCAAAACTCCAGTTCCATGATCCCAATTTTGAGTTACTTGGTGTACTCACCAACCGCCACAAATGCAGTTAAAATCTCGATCCAGAAAGCCACCCAGTTGCCCTGATCTTGAGGAGTAGATGTTATTCGGTTTCCAGGACTAAAATAGAAGAAAATTAACAAGGTCCTCACTCTAGGATTTCGGTGTTTTACATAATTTGGATTTTTTAATTAACTCATCCAGAAGATCTAGGTAGTATACGCATTTATCACTGTGAGGGTCGAGTTTTAACAGAAATCAAATCTGATTACAAATAAGTCAAGTATGTACTCACTCAAACCAATTGGTGAATGTCATCATGATGAAGAATATGGAGCAGATAAATTGGAAGTGCATATATGAGTAATTATACAGAACGGATTTCTCTTCATTGTATGAAATAGATTGTCCTGCATCAGTATGTTCTACTTTACAGCGATAACAGCAACCAGTGCGGTGCTGCAAATACAATTTGTATTCAAATAGACCTAAAGAATGAAGTGATGTTTGACACACATCAATTTTATGGTATGGTAATCTCAAACAATGTATCTTAAAAGAAGGGAGTAGAATTCAAGATTATAAGAACTCACTTCTTGAACATGTTTGGGTTTAGCGGCTCCCAAGTATCTTTTCATTGTGACCGCATGTTTCCTAGTATGATCTATGCTGCAAGAAATAAATGATGACAACATTTATTACTTCGATGATTTTCAGGTCAACAACCTTGACAGATATTTACAGTTAAAGAAATATCACTACCAGCAATGAACATGTTGGGAGGCTTGATGGTTAATAATGTCTTTGATCGATCAACTTTGATTAAAATGTTGGATGAATAGTTCAGACAGAGTTATATTCACACAAAAAAAGTACAGACAACTACAATATCGATTATAACTATTTTCAAGATGTCATTCCTATCTTCAATTCAGGCTTTATCAAAGTTTAGATAACCAACAAAAAGGATGGTTAAATACCCATAATCGTTTAGTTGGAATCATCAAAACAAACCTTTTATACAATGCGATGAATATGTAATACGCTAAACCCACGTATCTAAGGAGTCCTGTGATGTTTTTTGTGGAAGAAGTGCCGAGACCAAAGCTTTTACGGCAAACAATAGCGTCTAACTCTGTTGTAGAGGCTAAAGTTGTACCAACTGAGGTTGCAGAAGTAGAGGTAGAGGATGTGGTTATTCGTAAGACATTCTCCAAAACCTCAGCTATATAAGATGTAACAATCATAATATACAATATAACAATATAATAAATTATGCTAGAATATAACCCCGAGATAAATCAATTTCCGCCAGTCTATTGAAAATTAAGGCAATGATACCGAAGTGAGAGGGACCGAATTTCACATGATGATAATGACGCAAGTTGCTTTTTATAGTTGTTATTAGTAATTTCTCACACCATAGACCAAATCCTCTTGGCAAACGCCCCTATGCAGGTGTCATCATGTTTATTGTGTATTGACCATAAAAATAAATGAGGAGCTTCATTTTATATCTCTGGTTTTTCTTACTATTTAAAGCACCGGTTGGTTTGCTGTGTAATGCCCTCCATGTTTGGTAAAGTATGTAAGATATAATAATACCACCCTGCAGCAAGTCTCCATTTTTGTGACCTTAAAATACAAGAAGGCAGACTTGAACAGCATCACATGATATCAAACCATTAAAAAATGGAAGCAAGCTACCAAAGTCATATAGTTTGCTGACAAACTAAATTTTGATAATATTATCAATTCCACTAGACAAAGTATTCCATGTAAAAACTGAATTACGGCTCTAGGGGCTCGACATCCAACATCCGTGTTCTTTAGCCGGATCAGTGAATGTAAGCAGGAAAACATATATTGAGCCATATTTAAGATAGATATGGTGTTCTCAAGTACCCTAACAATCATTGCTAGCTCAGTAGGAGCTTTGATGGGACGTAGTTAAATCTAAAATATAAAGACGCACAGGGCATCTATATGGACTCAACAAAGTAATATTTCCAGATAGTAGGTACTCACGCTTGATGACGCCTGATACTACAGTGATGATTAAAAGTGAACCACAAGCTGCCATGAAAGCAAACATCAGAATAAAGTTGTCCAAGCAGTAACTGTAGAACTCCAGAAGTAACCAGATAAAAGATCCCGCTATAGCTAGTATTGTAAGAGTGAGGGCCCAGATTAACAAATATACCCATTTATTCTTGGCTGCTCTATCCAGTCTAAAAAATACAATCACAGTATACCGTTTTGGTCTGCAGAGTTCATCACCTTGGCATTTCATGAATATACATATGACACGCAACGGTCATGATGTAACTAACGTAACTCAATGTTCAAAATTGTGCAAAGATCTCAGATTTGAAGTTAGGACCAGGCATGTCGGGTCGTGAGTGAACTATCAAAAGGTTACAGAGGTTACACTTTTGACACTGTATTCATTGCTCATAGTCATTCTAGACACACATACATACAAATGATAAAGGTTTACATAAAAAAAGTTTCGGTTAAATACTTTGCATGAGATCAATTAAACATGTATGTCGGTTAGATAAAAAACTCACAATGACTTGTTGAGCCCCAATGCCACATCACACATGAAGAATATGTTGACAACAATAAATAGACTGCCTCCAATAGTACCACATATTCGGAAAGCTGCACCAGCAATACAAAATAGTGATGTTATTAGTATTAGAATGAATTATGAATACAAGAAGCCACATCCACCAGCCCATGCATGGATGAGACACTAGCACATGGACTAGGACCAGCACCTCCTAAGTCAAGAGGCACACCAATTACGGCATTTTAATCTGGTGCGTAACTCAACGTTTTACAGATCATTGAATTGTTGAACAAGAGTAAGAGTGGTCAAACAACATACCATACCAAAATATGTGATGGTCATCTTCAAAGTATATAAAAAACACTACAATGATGGTCCATATCCAGGCCCATTTCCACAGCCAGAACCTGAAATGTAGAATTTAAAAACCCATTTTTTGACAAATCGAAGTTGCTTGTTTCATGAAGCTGTGAGATTAGGTGAAGATGAGACGAATGTGAGTTTCAAAATTTTGATGAGGTCAGTTGTCAAATAATTATACCTTGACATCGACGTTCATGCAGCCTTATAGAATTATGTAATCATCCATCTGGTTAATGCGTTAAGGAGGTTGAAGGGGCGAGTTTTGGTACCCCAATCTCAGCCAACTGGTCAAATAGGAATGGCTAAAAATAAGACCTTTCACATACCCATTGTGTAGAGTACCAGAGAAAATAGCGCTGTTCTTAGTTCCCAGAGTGACCAACATTAAAAATAAGTGCAGGGAAAGCTGACCGATGCAAATCTTATAAACAGAGAGGTAGTTCCCGAAGAAAGTTTGATAGGCTTTATCAGATTTGGTAAGATGAGATGTATTTGTAGACATATTCGCTGATAAACCCTACAAAATGAACAGTATCATAGGAACAAGCCATTACGAAATCGTCTGATACCGCCTTACATTCACAGAGCAGGCAACTTCAACATCATCAAAGGGTTCAAAATTAAAACTACACCAAAGGAATGTTCAGTGACAATGCAGTGACAAATAAGCTGCAACTGCAATATACTTACATCCATAGGAGTCCAGTCTATTTGACTGATGACCGAGAGAGAAATGGTCACAATCAACATCAGAATATACATGAACCGAGTAGATGTGGACTCCTTCGTTGTTGGGCACTTGGTGCAACAAAATGCACACGGAGATGTACCTATGGCACAGCAAACCTGAAAACACAGCAAACTCTTTCAAACTAATTATATTTGACACGCACATACCTTGATCCTGCGTGAAACGCTCAGTTGACTAGGAAATGTTTTGGTTCTACGCATTTCTGGTACCACAGTATTTCCTTAACAAAAATTTTGTAAACTCTAAAACATAACAACATTTTTTCTCAACATTTAATATTTTGTTCATACACATACACATTAGTACCTGGGAGAAGAGGACTTTCTTCTTCAGCCCTTTCTTTTTCTGCTCTGGTTCCTCATTAGGAGCCAACCCTTTCTTTTTCTGCTCTGGTTCCTCATTAGGAGCCAGCCATTTCTTTTTCTGCTCTGGTTCCTCATTAGGAGCAGTTTCTGTGTCTATTTTTGTCCTCTCTATGTTGGTATCCCCTCCCGACCTTCTGTCTCCTCTCGACCTTCTGCTGGTCTTCCTGAGCTGAGCTTCTGCTTGTTGTGTTGTGGTCTGTTCTACTAAAATCTTGTCTCCGGCAGCCTCTTTTCCAACTGAAGCCCGAGCTCCTGAAGCTTCATCTGAGGGTTGCTGGCCTGGGACACGTAGGATAAGCTTCTCATAGTATCTCTCATCTTCATCAGCTTGTTGGGGTACATGAAATTTAATTTGAATTTTACATCAAAGCCGGGTCAGGTTCAATTCGAACCCCATATTATATAAGGCTATGGGTCACACCATAAAACTGCTATAGTATCGAATTTGATGTGGCTGTAACTCCAGCTAGTTAGTATGAATGACATACGACCCGTTTTAGAACATCAATCCAGCCAAGCTATATTGTCTTGCAAAAATATGGAATTTCAAAACCTCCAGCATGGCATAAATTATGGTTTGTGAATAAAAATGATTAGAATCTTTATCCATCTGTAGAGCTATTAGTTCCAGCTGTGGACTATGAAGATGACGATGATAAAGCTGACCATACCTACTGCTCTCGCAAAGCTAGTTTGATCGGATGGGTCTAGCCTGATTTCTGGGTTTGGAATGGCATTAGTCGTTTTCGGAGATGAAGCATTAGCTTTTTTTACCACAGGCATTCTCCTTCATTCGTCATACAGACCTAAATAAGAAAATGTAGAACCTAGGGACAAGATATTATGCCATCTTCCAATATTAATATTCATGGCATGGCTCAATGCAATTTTGACTGGACTTCAATGGGAAGATATTTTTGCCCGCCCAAAGAATTGATAGGCATGCTTACAATATTTAGATAACTTCCTCATCAGTTATACATCGGAAAGTACTGACTAGTGACTCACACCACAAATTGGGTACCCACCCCCCTGACGCCAATTACTTGCATTGCAAAGCGCTTACACACTGATAAAACTATCCATAAAAACACTCACTGGTTGTATGTTGTTTGAGCCAGCCCATCCACACCAGGACCAGATACCTGTTCCTTTGATAGAACGCTGTAACCTACTTCAACTGGTGGAATTATCATTTATTTCTATTTCAGGTATAAGTGTTTACCATTATGCAAGCAGGTATGGGCAATAATCATTCCATTCTGTCATTCTTCATGAAAAACTGGAGAAGAGTTTCCGGGATTTCAAGTATACTCATTTTGTACCCATTATTTTTGCCACTGAATTTTTTAATTGCATCAATGATATCATCCAGTAAAGAATGTATTTTTTTTAAAGTTTGATGATTTTCTTACCACCACTACTCAGCCAGTCTGATTAATCAAATCAATTATAGAAAATAGTGGTTTAGAATGAAGATTGTTAGTCCTGCACAAGTATGTGATGAAGAGGTATCATGTATAATATATAGATATATTATATGTTATACATAATACCTATATATATATATATAATAACTCAATGGAAGAGCCTTATGGACATGTATATTGGTTGACAAAATTATATTGCGAGAGATCCGCCACTGAGATTACCTGATCCCTAAAAGGTACCTGTTGTACCTGGATGGGCCAGCTGCCAAAGAGGCATACAACATACCAACTATTGAGTGACAAGAATGTAATAATATATTTAACACATAGAAGAAAGTCTCAAAATCAATCAAGCACAGTAGAGCATTAACGGTTTTGGGTATTTTAGCGGGGTCTCACAAACCCTTTAGCACTTTGAGTGGCGTTTCTGAGGTTAAATTGTCTTGCCGTAGAAGGCAAAGATCGTGAATTATCAGAAGCATGATGATAATGCTGAAGGCTATTATTGTCGCCAAGTGAGTCTATCACCACAGGCGGTTGGGCTGTTATAGCGGAGTTAATGGATCTGGAGGCCATTGAATTATCTCTAAGAAAAAGAGGTTCTTTGTTATAACTTCTGCCGCTTGATGCTGAGGTGATGAATGAAGTTGAGGCCATGTTTGGAGCCAACGCAATGCCCGATTGTGGTTGTAAGGATCTGTAGCTTGGATCCATATACATGGCTGATGGTGGTTGTAAGGATCTTTTGCTTTGATCCAGAGAAATGGCTGATGGTGGTTGTACGCTTCTTTTGCTAGAGAATCCGTTTAAACGTTTAGAGCCAAAGTTCTTAGCATTTATGATTGATTCTCCATCGAATGCATCATGGGTCTCAGATTCATGCCTTGGTTTATAAGGACTTTGTGCAGAAGCAGAACTCATCCCAGGCAGGTGAGCGGGTGGTTTTGTAGTGTGACTATATGGATAGGCCACTTGTGATGAATCTGTTGCATGTGTCTGTGTGTCACTTGGCCCTTCCTCAGAGTGCGGAATACCTTCAGCTCCAAGTGCCTTGACAAAAGATATCGGTTTGAGATTATCTTGATTGTCATATGCGTAAAGAACTCCTTCAAAAGAACCCAGATTACTGATGGCATCTCCTTGTTCATCAAAGTAACGGCGTGGAGTTTTTGCCATCGCTGATGGTGGCCGAGACTGTGGTATGCGAAGGGATATCTTTTTATAGTATGGGTTATCTTGACAATGTAGTGGTAGAAGCAGAGTGCAAATGTAGACCACTGCAAAAGAATGAAGTGTGAGAGAAGGAGTAGAGGAAATGACCATCCATGTTTGACATGGTAGGCATATAATCTCAGCTGTTTTAGACATTACACTACAACTTAGACAAAACATCAAATCAGTAGTAGTAAAAACGGCCTTCACAAGTCAAAAGAGTATCGAAGTGTTTCATTTAGTTGATCAAGCATCTGTCATTCTTCTCAAATGGATAAGCAAATTGTTTGTCTTCAGCACCAAGGAGTACCCAACAAAAGCAGACTGTATTGAGTAAAACCTACTTACACATAGCTAACCATGATGTGACAATTTCCACCCAATATCCAGCCCAGCTCTGGTGCCAATTTGCTAGCTCTATATCAGCACCTGGACTGTAATTGGAAGTGAGAATGACAAGAATTTGATTAGAAAATGTGAAGACATCAAATATAATCTTGTCACATTTCTAGATCAGAGACTGAACATCAGCAGGATACAGGATTAAGAATTATTACTTACTCAAACCAGTTGGTGAGGGTCATCATGGCAAATAGTATGGAGCAAACAAACTGAAAGTGTAGATAGCAGTAGTTGTATATGGTTGATGTCTCCTCGTTATATATCACTTTCTGTCCTGTACCAGAGTGCTTCACTTTACATGAGTAGCAGCAACCATTTGGGATAATCTACAAATCAATGGTATAGTTACTTCATAAACGATGCACTTTCATAGTTCTTTATTCAAAGAAAATGAACATCAATGGAAAACACAAACGATGAGCTGACGATAGGGGGAGGGGCAGGGGAGGGGTGGAGGATGAGGGGGAGGGGAGGAGGAGGAGAGAGGTGGAGGTGTATCATCCATATTACAATATTCATTAGCTTTGAATTTGACTTACTTTATCTGAGATTTGTGACACTCGCAGGTTTTTGCCAAAAAGAGTTCTCGACATGACATATCGCTTGACTGTTTTAGCCTGTTTGCGTGTGTGGTCCACACTGTATCAAAAAAAAATTAAATCATCAAAGTGTATAAAAGTAAGATTTTGTATTTTCTCGATATCTTAGTTGCTGGTCATCATCCCTTTCCACATATTTTACTCTAGAGACTAAGCTTAGAGTTATCTGTCGTTTTATAAAGAGAAAATAACTATGTACATATTATCAGACAATTATGTTTTATATCACATCATGAAGTTTGGTAGCCTGTCTTGTCAAGCCTGTCTTGGGAAACCCCCATTCCCCCACTGAACAAAGCTTGTCAAGACAGGCTAGGAGCTTGGAGCATCTCTGATCACAGTTATCGTTACAGTCACATTAAACCACATAAATATGCAATATTTTGTGAGACTTAATATAAAATAGGCCAATAGTTATATCCTAGCAGTCAACCTTTTGTATAGAGCTGTGAATAAGTAGTAAGCCAATCCTCCATATTGGAGCTTGTTTGCCCAACTGCTGTTTCCCTGATTACCAAATCCAAAGTCAACCTTACACTCAGCCTCAGTATTATTACCAGAGGCGACTGTATCGATGGAACTCGAGTTTGGTTGCGGTTCTGTGAATAGAGTTGGCACTGTGCTGTATGGTTGATAGATGGCTTTACCGAGAACTGCAGCTGCAAAAACAGGCATATTTCATAGATAGAACAGACCCTCAGGTAAAATACCGCAATATCTTCGGCTTACATTACTGATAATTCGCCTGTTGTTGAACAACTCAGATAATTTGAGAAGTCAATAGCGAGTTTGCAGGTAATAATTACTTACTATTAAAAGATCCGCTGGGTCTGCTATGAATTGCGCTCCATGTCTGATACAAGACGAATGAAATAATCACACTGCCTTGTAGCAAGTCTGCGTTCTTACTGCCTAGAAAAAAATAAGGAACAATTCAATGTAAGCACAGAAATAGTACATGAGAAGTTTATTGGGACCACAAGGCAACTGAAAACAATTGGAACTATATCGTTGACAGGATTTAGGGAAGGAAAGCTGCCTAAAAACTTGCTGCAAATCATAGTAACAGTACTGTATCATTCGAGTTTTCCCAGTAAAATACAACCAAGGGACAGCATGCTTATTACCATTATAAGATTATAAGCACAAGTAGACTTCAGAGAAAGATTATCATTGATTAACCACCAACTTACCTTTCCCCACACCAGCTATAATGGTGAGAATCAGCAGCAGAGAACAGCCCACCATATTAGCCACTGCTATAACAAGGTTCTCAGGACAGACTGAGTAAAACTTCAACAGTGCGTAACATATACCAGACGCTACACCCAGCAGCAAGATAGTAAGTAACCATATCAGTACATACCAGCAACTGTTAACACTGGCCTTCTCCAGCCTAAAAATAGTACCTGGTTAGCCATCATGATGGTTTCAAAAGGCTATCTTGTTAATGATCCATAGGCTGATGTCAGAATGTGTAAAAAATGATGAGCATCAAACTGGTTATCCTCCCGACCAAAAATGGCTGAGGATTATCTGTAACTTACAACTTGATGTTGGAGCACATTGAGACCTCACACATGAAGAATAAGTTTACCATTATAAATAAGCTGCCTCCAATGTATCCAAATATCCTCATACCTAAAACATAAAGACGGGCATATAACATCTTTTTGCTACAGCACTGTTTATAGATTTCTCAATCGAAATGTCAAAAGGTGCCTGTGTTTTTTAAATCCAATTTCTATGGTAAATAATAATAATCAATGCAAAAATTTGTTACCGAAATTGTATTAAGAATTTACTGATACCTAGGCTGTGTAGGAGTTTTACATTAAAATTCAATCATATTATTTCTATTATATGGATTGAAGTTTTTGGTGATGATGAACATCTTACATCTAATATCCTACAGCTCTCTGGCCAATAATAAAAATCTGGAGGACGGTGTCAAATGCAACTTGAGCTGCATTTACCCTGCACACTTTCCCATAAGGAGAAAAGAGAAATCTTACGGGAAAACCTGCAGTGTAAATACAGCTTAATACTCACATGCCCATACTGGACTAGATCCACTGTGTACAAATAGAAATATCAATACCATTACTCCTATCATAAACGCCCACTTCCATAACCAAACTCTGTATAATAAATGTTCTGTTACACTTACAAAAATGGAGGATAGAATTTGTCAAGAGTGAGCTGAAATATCAAATGGATACTGACAAGCAGATAGCAGCAATTTGACCACTGCCTACACAGGTGACAGCAGTGAATGTGTGATGCTGCTGGTATCAGCCCTGAGAACTTACCCATTGTGTAGAGCTCCGGGGAACATTTTGCTGTCAGATGCGCATATGGTAATCACTATCAGTATTAAATGCATGGAAAGTTGGCCAGCGCACACTTTGTAAACAGCAACGTAATTCCCGAATAACCCCCTGCAGCCAGGTTCTGTACCAAGATATTCTACACATGTAGAGTTTATCTGTGGGCTCTACAAAGGATGAGACATACTAGAGGTTCCATGTTGGGTAAATATGTGCTTGACAATAACACAATCCAAAGAATGATGTTGATAATGACCCGTTTTACACGTAAATTGGAGTTGTCATATTTAAATTTATTTTAGAAATAATGTTGAGGACAAATATGGCATATTCTTAGCACATTGCTGGATATATCAGCCAAACCTAAAAATGGATAAGCCTAGCCATCATATTTATGCCTAACTGTCATTCAGATTATCACGAAACAGGTATAGAATGAATGCACTACAATATGTAGCAATTGCATCTGTTTTTTTCCTCAGATGGGATAAATTTATTACTTACCAGTGTTGTGAGCCATGTAGGGATGTCACCTACTAGACTCACCAGCATAAGGGCTATGGTGAACATGAACATGAGTAGGTACATGAGGCGTGTAGATGTCGACTCTTTGATGTCGGGACAACAGGTCACGCAGCAGAAAAAACAGGGTGATGTACCAATCATGCAACATAGCTACAGCAAATAGGTTCAGTGTGTATCTAGTATGTTTATTACGCCAGCTGCATTAGTTTGAGCTCTCAAACTGTGCCGGGATAGCTGGTAGTAGCTTTACGTCATCAACCGCTTTGGTGGGGGAAATGGTTGATAATGTTATGCTACTACCAGCTACCCGGGCACAGTTTGAGTGCTTAAACTAGCCTTGAACGTATTCAGGATACAAATCAGTATTGAGACATTTGAAATACTAATTTTGATATTATATGGAAATATTAGTTTTATAGCAGTAAACCAAGTATTTTGGCTCTGAATTTGACCGAGAATGAGTAAACAAAAACAAGTTTTAGGAAAATTAGGGAATCAAGTGTCAACTATTAATATTCACAAAGGCTATTCGTCTAAAAATGTCATGGATGATACCAATATATCATATTTAATTTTCAACATTGATGTTTGAAGTTTGTCAGGTTTTGTTGTAATACCACAATATTTCCTTACCTGAGCACAACAGAGATTTTTAACTACACACCCCCCTTGATCTTCAGATTCTGGTGCCTCTTCTACTTGGCTATCATCAGGAGGGGATACAGTAGAATCTACACAAAAAAATTGCGATTTGTATAATTTACCCATGATACTAGTCTGAGCCCCCAGACTTTGCCTCACGCCCGACGGCCCCCCGGCGACTATGATACTAGAACCTAGTCGGGCTTATTCCTATATCAAATTTGATCAACTTTGCCGGCGCTAGGTTGCCTTCAACATTCAACTCATGCGCTAGCAAATTGGATCAAACTTTTTGTACATTTCAAGGCTGTTAATTGATAGCCTTGTGCGATTTGTCACAAGGCACTCACATCATTAATTTACTGACGTAAGAGAAATCGAATCAATGGCAATGTTACCAATAAATATGATAAACTTACCGTTGGTTTTTGGAAAAGAAGTTGAATCTCCACTGTCACCCATGGTGTCAGTACCGATCGACATTCTACAAAAATATCATGTAATGAAAACAAAACTAAGTCCAGGCACAACCTTCTCAATTCCGCTCACAAGTAACAAACAGGTCATACTCATATAATTGTAATATCATTGGATTTTAATGATCTGGCAGTAGGTATTCTATGACAGACATCACTCACCTGGTAACGGATGATAAGTTGTGTACACTCAGTGAAAGTGAGCACTGACTGAAATCAAAACCAAC
This sequence comes from Membranipora membranacea, assembly GCA_914767715.1. Classification (NCBI taxonomy): domain Eukaryota; kingdom Metazoa; phylum Bryozoa; class Gymnolaemata; order Cheilostomatida; family Membraniporidae; genus Membranipora; species Membranipora membranacea. The sequence continues at coordinate 11,588,635 of OU612065.1, read as the reverse complement.
AATGTGATGAGCTGGATATTCGCAGTACGCTGTTGAGTCGTGATATGAGTACCGTCAGCGCTGACGCCACAACTCAGTACATAATTCTATCAAGTCCAAAAAAACTGAATAATAAGGGAAATGATAGTTTAGCCCCCCCCTCCCCGGTTATACCAACAACTTCAATTTTTTAGCAATAGCTATTTGAAATTGAAGAAGCTAGTCTGGCTCATTTCAAGGTTATTGAAAGGCTCAAGGTATCCAAACAGGCCTGACTACATGTAAAAAGTGTCAGGCAGCGAAACTTTGCCAACCATTCACATTGAACGAGGAAGATACCAATCAAAACCCTATACTTTTAGAGATCGCAGCCTCACTTATAACAGATTAGAGCAGCCACCAGGCGTCATTACTCATCTGGACCACAATTAAGAGTTGAGTATGAAATAAATGTCGTTCTCGAACTTCCAAGCTGACAAACTCACGAGGATATGACATATCACATGGTGAATTTCATTTAGCCCTGTTGTATCCACATAACTTTTCATATTTTGCTCTTTAGTTCAGTTTTTTCCTTTCTAGGTCTAATTTAACTAGCCTAACTGTGTTAGGTTTCATTTACATAGCAAAACAACTTGTCAGATGTCAGAACAGAAATAGGATAGTCAGGTAACTGAATAAATAACCAGTATATGAGATTTACAACTATGACAATATAGTCCGTTTTGTCAGTCAATGGAGGCATGCTGAAATAGAGTAATGGATACAGATTCTGAGCCAGATTGATGGGGCTTGGGCTTCATCAAATTGTTTTATGACTTATGTGAGAAAAGTTTATTATAACATTCAAACAAATCGAAAGACTTAAGATGCAGGGAAAAGATCAAACCCGGTTGAAATAAAAACGGATTGGTAACACAGGAAAACATGACCATTGCAAGATAATAACGAAACAAATTTGTCATAAATTTGATGATGTCACGATTGCCTACTGGCCCAGTACTGGGGCCTGGGGGTGGTAATACTGTTGAGGGATAGATTGTTAGTAGTCAGTATGTGAACGGTGGGGAGACAGGATATAAGGCTTACACTGGTGGTCATTGGTTAGCAGACATTAGAATGTGTGTGCCTTAGTAAAAATAGAAAGTACATAGGCAGTAAAAATAGACAGTTGAAGATAGAAGCTTAGTATAGATAGAAGCTTTATAGAATTTCCAGAAGAGCAGGACTTGGAATACTTATAAACTTGATAATAATAACATAACATTATAACAATCAGAGTTAGTAAATGTCACCAGCCCAGCTTATAACAGAAATGTGTTATGTGCCATGTAATCTAGTCTGTACTAATCTTTTCTTGGTCTGACTCGTCCAAACACAGTCTGCTCTGTATCCAGGAATCCCTTCACAGCAGAGCCGACACCATTCAGGTCAAGAAGAAAGGTGTCATGACCATAGATAGAGTCGAGCTCATAAAAGGTGACTCTACTATTACCGGCATCCCTGCAGGCTGCTGCCAGCTCTCTCTGCTGCCAAATAGGGAAGAGGATATCAGTGGAGACACCGATCACCATCACCGGGCATTGAACTCTGGAGAGAGCCTCCTGCATCGAGGAGTAATCCTCCGCTACGTCGAACAGATCCATAGCTTTGGAGATGTAGAGCAGTGAGTTAGGGTCGTACATGGTACAAAACATCTCACCTGTCAACAATAATAATGTTATTAGCATTATCAAGGACAAGAATGGGAAGAGCTCTAATAAATTAGAGGGCAACTTTCAAAATAAGTTCCACACATCTAAATCTACTACAGATAGCGGGAAGGTCCGATCAGGTTTTGATTCTAGCAGAGCAAATCAAAACTACATATCAGCCACGAGTACTTTTGGTAGCAGTAGTACTTTATATCAGCTTTATTTTTAGAACAGAGAGACACAATAATAAAGGCTGTAAGCTTGCTATCTAGAATGACAAATCCGTTTTCAAAAGAGTTGGTCAATGAACATTCAATTGCATTCCAGCTTGCACTTAACCAGACGATAACCCCTTCTGAACAAATCAATTGTTGTTACTATTACAGGAAGTTCTTGGGTATGTTTACTGTGGTATGAAGGTGGAAATAAATCACCCTCTCTGCTGTTTTAAAAACTCTTCCGTTATAGAGTTGTCTAACTAAACTAGCAACATCAACACAGGTAGCAATGGGAAAATAGAGGTGTACAATCTATAGTTCTACCATAAAAACACTTCAAAAATGAAATCAAACAAATTGACTTGTTCATCTCTGAATCAGATCAAAATTTTGCATCAGGCACTCATACCACTGTTGAAAGACTTTTCATTGAGTAACCAAAAATTCCCTCCAAAAATACCTATGCTTGGATGGATCCTTATTTTTTGCAAATTTTGTTAAAACTTAATATTTTTCAATATCGAGAGGGAACATCAAGCCACCTGAGATAAAGTTAAATTTATTACAAACCTTGGTAGTCGAGGTAGCTTTCTATGAGGAATGTAGGACATAGAGCAGGGTCTTCTTTGGGTTCAATCCTTTTACGGGAGAAGCGCTCGTCCCACTCTGGGCCTGATCTATAGGTCATAGTACCCAGCTCTCGAGCTAACTTCATACCATTTCGAGGATATCTCTTTCCATAATAATGTCCTGGTATAAACAAAATATATTTTCAAAGAATAGTCCATAGTTGGGTTGTAAGAGACAGGTAGACAGTAGACTGCTATCAAAATTGTCATGTGACACCACAGGCTTAATATATTAAGTCTATGTGTGATTCTTGAGGTGGAAGTTATTAGACCGGCTGCTTGCACATAAGATAACATACATTTATGTCTATACTGTTGTTATGTAACATTATAGTAAGGAGGAATGTTATGCCATGTAGTTGGGTATTTTCCATCATTTAGGGAAGTCACAATGAGACGTGACTTTTAATTCAACAGATGGTTTGAGATAAACTGGGCTTACGTACACATCAGACAGGTTTATGACCATTGTTTCTTTGCATGCGAAACCTGCTCAATGACACTTACTCCAGGGATATGATGCGGGACAAGATTCCTATCAAACTATTATATAACATGTTATATAATCAGCCTTGGCCTAATATGGGGATAGTAAATTTGTGAACAAGTGTGCAAATCATATCATTAAATGGGACACTACCTGGTACATTAGTAATAGGGAGCCGGCTACTGAGCAACATTACAAGACTCAATCGTGGTACACGGCATGATTTTATGGGCCAAATTAGACAAGAGGGTTGAGCGAGTAAACGCTTTACAATAAATGATCTAGGTTTTCATCAAATTGAAAAAAGGTCGTGGTGAGATAAGAACCAGATAAAAACCAGAAAATTTACCCATAGATTAACTCGAGACCAACATATTATCGTAGGTACACAAGAAGCATGTTCATAGGACATAGAGTATTCTAGACTAGATACTTTTATCAGAATGTAAAGAAGCATAACGGCAAGAGTACAACCTGTTCTATATTTTGACTTTAAAACAACAGCTTTTTTAAGAAAAATGCCGAGTCACTCACTCAATGACGCAATATTGTAAGATAGCAGATTTGCCTAGTCATATCAACGAAGTAGTCCTACATGATACTGCAAACAACAACCTGTTGTATCGTGGCAAATGCTTTGATATATGGACAGACAGGTGGATATCAGTGACCCAAGATAAGCGTTCATTGTGGTCACCTGAGAGTGTCATACATACGTCATCGAACTATATGGGTCAAACAAAAGTGAATATTAAGCGGCATGAATGGAAAACTTTGTGCATGCACTTACCATTATTCCAGTTGGGGTCAGTCATGATGCACTTCCTTTGTAAATATCGCACAGCGATTGAGGTAGGATGGGATTCAGCACAGGACGATATAGATATCATACGCCCCACTCTGTCAGGGAACTGTACGCTAGCACTCAAGCTACACATACCACCTTAAAACAAAAATACAAGAGAGGGCCTATATATTTTTTCCAACAATTGCAGATGGCTTTGTATACCGCATTATAAATGAAATCAACCAGAACCAAATTACCCCCAGGTAACATTCTGTTTCATCGAAAAAAAATTTTTCTGTACTGCCTTTTCCTCAACCAGCATGACTTCTGATTTCCTCCATACATTTCATCAGTTACTATACAGTAATAGATCAACCATATATGATATAGGCATTGCAAATATATATATATATATACAGAGCGTAAGGATATCCTTGTTCTGTGTTATATAGTAAATTTAACCACAGTAATGGAGGCTTGGCTTACTAACCCCATTTAAATAGCTATAAACCTACTTTTGTACTAAGTTGCATGCAGTGATAGCAGTCATCGACCCTGTTGCCCAGAGCATGTGGTCTTGTCAAGGAAACTAAGTACTTGTTTTGCTTCCATTAATGATTACTAAATGCCTTGAAATATTCAAACCACACAAAACCAATGAACTAAACCTTAGTTCATTGACATCATAGTAATTTTCAAATGTACTTAAGCACTAAAATATTTCCATATGGGACAGGGTTACATTCAGCAAGCACATATTTTTATTGTCCAACCTTATGATGGAGTGGAAAACTTCCAAATTATTACTTCATTTATCACCGAAGAGTAAATGGTTTGTGAATATGGTAAGTGGTGTACACCCATAGTATGTTTGATATCCATTTAGATAAATGAAAGTTACTCACCTAAAGAGGAACCGACAGTAGCATAAAGCTTGTCAACACCGAGATGATCCAGAAGTAGAAATTGAGCGTTAACCATGTCAACCACGGAAAGTACAGGGAAGGTGGTACCATAAGGCTCACCAGTCTCGGGATTAATAGATGATGGTCCAGAGCTACCTGAAACACAAAGGATACAAAAATGTCATGAAATCATGTTGAAAAAGGAATAGGAGCTGATTAAAACTGATCAAATTTTATCCAACTGGATAAATAACCAGGCCAGATATAGTACAAATAAACATTTCATGTAGATAGACGGTACACTGAGTTAGATAGCGAGAAGTTTAGCACTTTGCACATTGAATGGAAATTCCAAAGAAGCATGAGTTTGGATATGCTTGCATAGAGCATGGCGGTGATAACAGCTCATCCGGTAAACCAACAAACTTGATAAAACACTTTAAGAATCAAATACATTGTGGTGTGATTATTCATTTTTAAAACCACAACCCAAATAGCGAAGCTATCACACCAATTATTTTATTTGTAATTTGACAAACTTGTCTATGACAGAACACAAACTTGGGTGCTATCCTTGAATCCGGTTGGCACAGTATTACTTACCATAACACCCTCCTATAGTGTTGGTGCAGATGACAAAGTACTTGTTGGTGTCAACAGCACATCCTACAAGAGAACATCCATAATTATCAATAATTCAACTGTTAGGCGATTTTCCTAAAATGGTTGACAATAAATGATAAATTAATTATTCTGTTTCAAGTTGGTACATCGCTGGTTGTGTTGTCTTCTTTCCAAACATAAATAACAAAATTTTTCATTGTGTAGGTATCCTGTTTTACCAAGTAGATAATAAAAATTGACCGCTGGTATTTATCATCTGAGCTTACCTGGTCCAATAAACTTCTCCCACCATCCAGGTTTCTCATTATCAGCGTGACTTTTAGCATGAGAACTCGCTGACAGACCTGCTGCCAACAAGATAGCGTTGGATTTATCCTCATTCAGCTCTCCCCATGTTTCGTAAGCCATCGTGAAGCCAGGCAGCACACCTTGATTGTACTTGCAGTAAAATGGTGAATCAAACTGGAAAGTCTTGTACCCAGACACTATTTTGTGGTACTCTGGTTCTGGTCCTCGAGATGGGTTTTTCAGCAGACAGGGGAAATCCGTTTGCAGGCCAACAAACATATTTCCATTTCTTTGCTTTGGCGAAAATGTTGTAGGGTCCGGCACATCCATCTCTTTTTTCTTTGGTACCGCTTGACCCGTGGCAGAAGAGGTGATCTTCTCATACAATGCATCATTACTCTGCATCGGATTTTGTTGCTTTATAGAAGAAGAGGAAAATTGGAGCGAGTCCTGCTTCTTTTGACCACGCGTGTCAGGTTTCCTTCCATACCTCCCTGGAGTGGTTGATGATGTAAAACTCCTGGCAGCCTTAGCAAATACATCTCTGTTATTAAACTTGACTAAGCTGTCCCAGAAATGGTTAAAATGTTCATTCAGAGTTCTTTGGCATGCAGCTTCACTAAACAGGTTGGGACCATACCCAGAACCGAGAGTGGGTGATATTCTAAGAAACCTCGGCCTCATGACTCCAAGAGCAGAATATATTAATGAAATAACTCCAGTTTCCCTTACTTACACTCTTATCAATGTTAAGGGTATGTTGATAAACAGACACTACCTCATTTCCTTTCTTCTGAGCTGTTTCTAGTTCCAACAGACTGTGATGGATTGCTTATAATTTTGCATTACTGTCTGTCACAACAGCTCTGACTCCCTGGTGCTGAATGGCAAGCATGTGTTTTGGGCTTGGCTTATGTACTGCACCAATTATTGTGCTAAGTCATAGCTAGCTGTGTGAGGATTTTCATGCATGTTATTGATGCATGATTGTAACATTGACTCAGTGCCTAAAAGCATGATTAATGAGATGGGGGGTACCTCAAAGCTTTTTGTTATTCAACGTTAGGTTTCTAAGCTGTTTAGTTTGAGAAGAACTACTAGATGTGATATTTGTTCCAGACATTAACTGACATGGATACTTAATATTATTGATATAGAAAAAGCTTTTTTTTATGTCTATTTCCAAATATTGAAAACCGGAAATGGGATATTTATTACTTCTCAGACTAATAAACAATAGGAATTCTGAAATAAAATTAGGTTTTGATATGGAAGACAGAAGGAGTTTTGAACTAAAGTCCCTTGGCTTTTGATGAGCGTTTGACCATTGTTGCACAGATTTTGTAGTATGATAATCAGTCACCAATCAACTCACTACAAATAAATGGCATCAGCAAGTCACAAGCATGGGGACAATACAGTTGAGGTAAGTGGATTTGAATCTCAAGATTCAACAACAATCAGTGAATGAATACAAATGACTATATCTATAACTACTAAACTGACTAACAAGGTACCATTATCGAAACAATTTAAAACACTGTCAAATGTTGACTGTTCTGCCAAGAGTAACCTGTTTTTTTGTTGTTGTTAAGATCTTATAAATCAAGATTTAGGGAAATAATGGTATATCTAACCAAAATGACAGGTATTGTATAAAATATGGATGATATGGAGGAGGAGTGATTGGGCCTCATCTCTAGTCCTACCCAACTAATCAGTTTGGCCAAGGAGTAACAGTTTACTCATTGTGTGGCCTGTTAGCTCACATCCCAACCATGAAAACTATGCAGATAGCTTACATGTGGCTGCTCATAGAGCTCCTAATAAGCCCAATTAAATAGCTCTGGAGGTTTTCTCTTCTCTATGCCCATAATTATTTCCACCAATCTGGTCTGGATTTAGAAAAAAGGGATTTTTTTCACTGTTTGGTGCTTTTTCCAGAAGGTGCCAGTGAGAAAAGAAGGTGAACCAAGGACAACACATCTCATACACCTGCCTCCAACCACCAAGCTGCCAAGCTCTTATCAAGGAGTTAGAGACTCCTTGCCCTCATGTGTATCCCGCTTAAAATATTCTGTGATTGCCAAAGCGGTTCTTGTGCTAATCCATATAATATACATTTGCCCAGCCACTGAATTATTTGCCAAATTCACCTTCACTTTTAGAGTTTGGCTGAAGTCTTCCGTTGTTTCATTTGTATGGAAAGGCTCAGAGATGCCAGGCTATGTCCACACTGCAGCAAACTTTGTTGTTTTCCTTGCATACGGGTAAGCAATACAGATAATAATACTTTATCATTTCTTTACCATATAGAATGATAGTAACTTCTTGTTTGATGTTGGATTTTGACTTTCCCACTCCCATCAGAAAAGTGGATATATATTACCCCAGTAAATCAAATATTGTGAGTTCATAGGTCAAATAAAAATATAAAAATTGAGGAAAATAGCATTTTTCAAAGCATAGTGGCAAGGATCATAGTGGTCAGGTGGAGGCAATAAATCACTACGATCCACTACGATCCCAATTTTCAGACTTCGTAGCAGTTTTACTACAATTGGGTTCACAGGCTGTTTTATTTCATATGCCCTAATGACTTTTCAGCTTGAGATCTTCCAAACCATACCAATCATGTCCCAGTAGGGCTGACACTTAAAACGTGTGATTTATCTTGCTGAATGTCTTTGTCCCAGTTTACTCATTGTATGAGATATCTTTTTTTGTAGAGGTGGCTGACAGAACAGAGATCACAATGTCCACACTGTCGGTAAATAGATATTATTATAAACTGAGCTTGTACTTCTGCTCTCAATAAATCGGATTTATGCACTTCAATAGTCATTGAAAATAGATTTTCAAAAAAATGTCTTTTGGTTGATCTCTCAACTGAATAGCCTGTTGATCCATTGGTCTTAGTTGTGCTGGCATCTAAACATATTATGCTGCAGCCATTCAAACTATTACTGTGCTTTAGTGCTCATTTTCTACTTCGATATTTTCAGCGCATCCTTACACCTGCATGAGCTTGTCAACTGTCGGTGGGCGGAGGAGGTTATCTGTCAGTTGGATACTCTGCAAGTGTCGGGACCATCTCCAGTGAAGGGAAAAAGTACTCAGCAAGATATGTGGGTAGTAATTTATATTACGAATATAAGAGAACTTTGAATATTTGGCCTATCCTAGGTATCCGGAAACATATTTCTGTCTGATTCTTGGACTATTGGGTAACGTGAGGATGATTTTGTTGAATGCATGGACAATTTTGAATGGCTTAAACAGGAACATATGATTTACCGATTGAAAATATAAATTGGGCATTGGGTGATTTTTAAACTGTTGGTCATTGAAGCCAATATTTTCAGTTTTCACCCAAATGTCAGCAAGTTGATTTTGTTAAAGTTAAAGTGCTGCAAAAGACTTTTCTCTCACCAGGTGCCCGACACATGATGACAAGCTTACCGTATACTGTAACTCCTGCTCAAAGGCCATCTGTCATCAATGTGCTCTGTGGGAAGGAAAGGTATGGAAGGCTTTGATGTGGATGATATGTTCTCTGTGTTTCGTTATACTGTTTAACCTTGTCTAATTTGCTTGTTGCTCAACCTTATTCCGTCTGTTAGTTTTATCTTACTTATCTATAAATAGCTTGAGTGGATACCAGCATTTCTTCATACACACAACTAATAGTTAGACTAAATATAAATACAAAGCTAATATTTTTTATTTTGTGGTATTACAGCATGATGGACATTCATTCAAACCCCTTGAAGATATCTTCTTAGAAAAATGTGGTCAGATTAAGGAAGAGACTATGAGGGTTAAGAGGCGTCATGTAGAACTGATAAGCTTTATGCAGGAAGTGGTGAGTACTTAGCTCAGTAGTTCTTTTGTGTGCCCCATACACTACCAGGATGATTATGTGTGCACCTGATTGGTATCACAGTAAGAGACCTACAACAGCTAGCAAATCTTCTAACAGGTTCTACTTTATGGTATACAATATATTATTATATAATATGTTTTCGGTGTAGATGAGGATAGTCTCTATACCTCCCCTTACCTTGTATAGGGTTCAATGTATCCCTGTGCCCGATCAGTTGTTTGTCATGTGTTGTGCTTTTATTATTCGTGCTTGATATATCATCAAAGTATTTTTTGGCAGAAGATGTGATTTAATATATAATACAATATGACCCACATATAATATTTGCGTGTTCAGATTTTTTAATCCAGTGCTGATCAAAATTTTTCATTTCTAGGAAAAGAATGTGGAGAATGTCAAAGTGGCCAAGGATGAGAAGGTGAGGGAGATTAGGAACGCTGTGGAGCAGATGATACATAGACTAGAGATACAACTTAAAGCTAAACTTGACACCCTCACCAGTAAGTATATTATATATATGAGACCATTTCAACCTGATATAATAAACTAATATGTAATATATATATATATATATATACATATATGTATATCTGATCCTAGTCTAGTTTACATTATATATGCGGTCAATTAACAATGTGTTCGCTCTGTTTGGCTGAGTGCATCAATCAGAGCGAACACATTGGCTAGCGGTCAATATGTGTGTTTTTTAATTACGCACTGATCACATGTGCAACACACGAAGTTTCCTGATGAGAAAATTGAAAAGAATTGGACTCAATGCCGATGGGTTGAAGATGTCCCACATCTCCAACATACGATCTGTTATCAGCTATGCTGTCCCAGCCTGGTACAAACCCTTATCTAACAAGCAAAGGCTCAAATCAATCCAGAACCACTCTCTTGGTACTATTCTCGCAGAGTTCAGCTACAAAGAATCATTAATTGCTCTCATGCCGTGACATTTAGCACCATTTTAACCCAGAGGCCTATTTTTTTATCACATGGTAATATCGGATCTGATATAATAAACTAAACTTACTATGTACCTATGATTTGGGTTGCTCTGAGGATCAGAGATATGATAAAAGTGAAATCTTTACGCCAGTTATATACATTTCGAACAGCCTTGTGGCACAGAAAACTTAACTGAAGCCATATAATCCAGGTCATCTATCCCAAACAAGTCAAAGATACATAGTTTAGTTTATTATATCAGGTTAAAATGGTACTAACTGGTATCAAGTGGAGCAATGTAGAGTTGTGATTGTCTGAACCAAGGATTGGCTTTTCATTTCTGTAACCATTGTTATACAGTGATCACAGTTGGTCTAATAAAATTTCTAGGGCAAAAGAATCAGTTGGCAGAGGAGACCGAGAACCTAGATAATGTTATAAGCGGTGTTGAGGGGGAGGTGAGGAGAAGCTCCAAATCTAAGCTGATAGATCAGGCTGGAAACTTAGTTAAGATTGTGCAGCAAGTCTGCAGGCAGCCGATGCCTTCTCTTGTCACTGGTGCTGTTCCTGCTGACTTTCTCAGGTGATCAAATCATCTGGCAGAAGTTGTGTAGTTTTGCTGTCGAACTGTTGAAATGGCTTTATATGGTGAACAAGATATCATAGTCTTTAATGTTCAGAATCTGCACCATTTGAAACTCATGGGGACATGGTTTGGAAATCAATTTTGGTATTTGGAAGCTTATTTTTATCAAAGTCTTCCTGTTTTTTTGGACAGGATTATCATGAGCTTTATTGGCTTTCAAACCCCTACCAATTTGAAAAACCATGTCCCTCTTAGTTTTCAATGGCCCAGATGCAGAACTTAAAAGAAGTTTCGACATACAATAGATGGGTTCTCCTGATAAACCCATTACATAATCATTTTCCTATTCTCTCTGTGTTACACAGTACCACAATGAAGGGAGGAGAATTGAGGTTTTTGATATTGCATTCATAGCTTTTTTGTTTAAAACATCTGATGTCTGTGTTGGAAGATAACCATGGAACAAACTTCACATTAGCAAACACTTACGTGAATGTTTGACAGTGTCCCATGTTGAAACTAACTAATGTAGGAGTGTATGGTTTATTTCACAGTGAGATAGTGCCGTCGTATGACTCGAGTATGTTTGTGATGCGTAAGTTTAGTCAGCTTCAGCAGAGAGCAGATCCTGTATACAGCGGGCCGATGGATGTGGGATGTGTCAGCTGGAGGCTTAAAGTTTATCCAGTAAGTAACCTCGGAACATTACGATACATATTTTATTCTATACAAATAAAATAACTTGATCGGCCAGTTTTCATGTGGTCCAGACTGTAAATAAAATGCAGCCACCCTTTAGCTGGGATTTTACTGAGAACATTGAAACAATATAGATATCTTCTTTTAGTCTATTATAAGATAAAATGTCATACCGCCTCCTATGAATTTGGGTTTAAATGTTGCCACCTCCGTGATTTGGAGATGACACTACAAAAAACTGAAAACCCTCTGGGTGCATTGCGATACTTAATCATTGATAAAGTCTTTTTCCAAAATATCTCACTACCATTTATGGTATGATTTTATTTATATTCTAGTTTTGATGATATCTTTGTCACTGCCAATATTGCCAATCCCTTGTTCTTCCTTGTATTAGCAATGAAAATGTTGACGATAACGTGTCACATGCTTGATGCTGATAGAATGACGTAACAATTTTCACTCATCTTACATCTTCTGCAGTGAAAAAAAAACATTTTACAGGATCTGCCTCAGAACTGTGACAAAGCAAAATATCTATAAAGAACTGAGACATCATGGAAATAAATACTGACCTTTCTGCTGACCTCTTTGTGTTTGATTCTATTATCACAGTTCTGTGTTATTATTACCCAAGGTGATGACATAACATTAGCTATAACATAAGACTTTGAACTGGTGTCTAAAAATCATTGACCTCCCAATTGTGATGCTATCCAAGCGTTTGAATGTACGACCCAGTATTTGACTCTATGATCAAGCAATATTTGTTTTGCAGGATGGAAATGGTGTGGTACGTGGGAATTACCTATCAGTGTTCATAGAGCTGGGCAGCGGTTATTGTGAGACATCTAAGTATGTTATCTTATCTCTACCTATGAGCCTATGAGTTGTTTATTGGTTATGCGTCTGCATATACGTCTCATTACTATTAAACAAACAACCTTATCTGTACACAAAGAGCAGATAATCCTAATATGGGGTTTCCTAATATGGCGCACAGTTTTCCTTGCATTCGTAAGGCACATGTTCACATCAGAGTTCAATCCCTGTGGTTAGCACGCTGTTGATGGTTACTATGTTCATGCACAGGGCATGCTTCGGCTGTCACTGGCAGAGCTTACTATATTTAAAACCTAGAATAGACAGGCCGTAATTTTGGCACCTTTTATCGGGGATAGGTGACAACTGACGAGTTAGTGATATATCCATATGGGTGAGGAAATTTAGCTTTGTCTTGCCCAGGTATCTGTAAATGAGCTAAAAGTACATCTGACAAAACAGGTGATTATGAGCCCTTCCCTAGGACTCAAACCCAAATACCAAATACTCATAGCATGTTCATGTCATATGTACTTTCAAGTGTACTGAAATGATAGACATCCTTTTGTCTGGTTAGAATACTGGATTGATAGAGCGACATATTTTGACTTGAAAACTGAAAAAAAAACAATTTCAAGCTTGAGTAGCCACAACTGCTCACAACATTTTGTAAATCTTGCTCCCGTTAGTTGGATGTTATCTGATGTTACTTCTGTTTGTTCCTCCAGGTATGAATACAGAGTTGAGATGATGCACCACAGCTGTAAAGATAACTCTAAGAATATAGTCCGAGAATTTGCCTCTGATTTTGAGGTTGGAGAGTGCTGGGGATATAACAGATTCTTTAGGCTGGACTTACTGGCCAGTGAAGGTTATCTCAATACTGAGACCGATACACTAATACTCAGGTAAGATACATTGTTCGAACCGTCTTGTTATGTCATACAGTTGATCCTTATCATTAATTTCTACTACGGCTATATACTGGCAAGGAGTACTCCTTGATACTGGCATACTACTTGGTCAGTTGTGCCTTGTATTTTGGAGTTATCCACTAATTGAACTTCAAGGTCAATAAGTAGATAACTCTAAATTGTATATTCAATTTAAATTATTGATTCACACATTTACTAGGTTGCACTATGAGGTTTTTGTTTGATATGTTATAGGTTCCATGTGAGAGCCCCAACATTTTACCAGAAATGTAGAGATCAGCAACTTTATATAACACAACTCACTGGTGAGCTTGAGGATTACTCTAATAAGATGAGGTCACTACATGGTATGAGCCGAGGGGGTGTCAAACCTAAACATGATAAGAAAACATCAACAGGTGCTACAGGTAGGTAGAGCCTGGAGAGCTTCATGGCAGCAACCCACAAACTCTGTTATAGTTCAACTAGTGCATAGTTATCTAATAACTGAGAGCCTTAGTTCCGAACTAAATATCGCATTATTAATGACAGCAACCCACAAACTCTGTTATAGTTCAACTAGTGCATAGTTATCTAATAACTGAGAGCCTTAGTTCCGAACTAAATATCGCATTATTAATGACAGATATGTCAGTTTGCAACCACGAAACAATCATGATGGTCTGTGCTCCACCTATAGTATATGGTGTTGAGCATTACACTACTTTAGTCCTTAAAGGTGATGCTACTGATTGCCCTGGGCAAGATGGGAGCTCAGTGAGCTGTGAGAGGCTTTGTATACATCCACATCCTCCAAAGATACCTAAACCTGGAGCTTCATCTACCAGTTTAAGTTTGAGGACGCGCGCGGACTCTGGCCAGCCTCAACGACAGGGTAATGAGGAAACTGGGCTACAGAATGAGGTGCCACCATCTCATGGTGATAATACTAATGCTAACCAAGAGCAAGTAAGTATTTTCTATATTGATACTGCAAAATTAATCGGGATCAAAGCAAATTTATCTTTGCAAGGAATGGCTGTAGGGAGTAAGACTAAAATTAATGAAACCACTCAACTACTAGATTAATTTGACATCAATATTCTCATTAGTCAATGAGTTCCAATGATGGGAGCAATACATTACTAGAGTTGTTCAGTGAGCTGTAATGTTTATTTACATTGTTTGATGAAATGACTCATGAAACATCTGAATTTATTCTAATTACCATGTAATACTGCACTGTAGTTGCCGTTCCGTCATTGCCATTATTGTCTTTCATTGTTTGCTTTAGTGTCCATTAATGAATCTCGGCGAGATAGCTATAGATGATGATGTCATCAGTCAAGAGCCAATCACAGATGAGGAATTTGAGAGCAATGAGAGGCTGTCTATCAGCAGCAATGAATACGATACCATGCTTAATGATCGAGATAGCCTCGCCTCACTGGTACGTAAAGTCTTACAGCGTCCCTTTTTATAATGTAACACAAATACAAAAAAAGCTGAACAACTATCCATCCACCTTTTTTACAAATTATGTTACACTCTTGGTCAGATGTTGATATGTTACAGGGAGTCTGATTCAAATGTCAAGTTATCCAATCTTTGTGTTTAGCAGATAAGCACAGATTCTAACTCTGATGGAGAGCATGAGGAGGGAGGTAACTCCTTACATATGGAGGAGAACGATGTTGATACTGAGACTATGGCCGGAGATAATGATGTCGGAGATGTCGACTCTGAATACTACCTCTATCCTGATATAGACTACACCATTGACTTAGCCCAGTACCCAGTAGACAATGCAGGCAATGCAGGAGACAGTGATGATAATAGTCTCAGCAATGTGACATCCATGAGTGACTCTCTGAGCTCACATTCCCCTATCAGGTCACATATATCTGATGTTTCACATGTGTCTGATTCCTTATCTAGTCTCAATGTAAACTCTCCACTCAGACAATTTATTAGCCACGCATTCAATGGAGCAGGTAGGTTGATTTCTAACATAATATGCATATGAACTTGTGCACCAGGCTTTAAAAGATTTTTTTCAATCAATCTGCTGTTCCCAGCTTCAGACTTTACTTTACTCAGATTTTTAAATATCTATTGTTTTCCCCGCTCATGCAACAGTATAAGAACCCCAATCTTGCAGCATACTTAATGTTTGTGACAATATAAGCCAACCAACCGGTATCTACCAATACTACTACTACTACTACTTCTAGAGACAAGTAACAGCTCAAAAAGTCATTGATCATTGCTTGAGTCTCTCTGTGGTATTTGATGAGATTTCTCGTTTTGATTTAGAATCGTCTCTGGGTGCGGCTTTAATAAGCTCTCCACCTGACTATCTGGCAGAGTCACCATCCCCACGTGCTGAAGGGGAAGGTGCTGCTGGTGCTTCTAGAGGTGCTGGGTTACTGGACTTCTCTCAGTCCCCTGAAAGAAGTAGTCGAGCTCGAAGTGATGAGCGTGATAAGAGAGTCTTACTTCAACTGCTAGACTCTCACTCAGGTTCTGAGGAAAGAGAGTGGGCTATTAAAGTATCTAGTAAGTTAATACTGCATCATTACCCTTATAATCTGTCAAAATAAGTCTGGTAATTTACAACATATTGATATTTACGTTGCATTAAAACTTGCTTAGTTATAAACTTTGGAGCATTGAGTGGTTTGTTGGTATTGTCTATATGCGTGATTCTACAGTTCTAAGATGCTAACCAACAAAATACTTTCATTTCTCGTTTTAGAAAAGAAGAAGAGAAGTCGATATCAGCATAATATAAGAGTACACCGCCACACAGCCCCGTCCTCTCGCCGCTCCAAGCATATTACTACTGCTCCAGCAGCGATCAATTACTCCACATCAGTCAGCCCTACAGCAATCAGTCCACCAGCTGTTCTAGAATCTATGTCTACAGCTTCCGCAGGATCAACATCCCCCTCAATGGCCTCCTTAAGAACAAACTCACAAAGCTCACACGACGCATTCCAAACCATCCAGGCTCACGTCAGCAGTATGGCTGCTGCTGTAGCTGCTGCCAATACTGTTTTACTTCAGCCATGGTTTGAGCGTGATACAAAATCAGAATCAGCTCTGCAAAGTCTGCAAAGGTCATCGAATGCTGCTCCTAATGGTAAGCGGATTATGACTGGGCTTGAGGGAAATAATTTGCCGTAATTTCTTTGGCACGTTATGGAAAACATCTGCCTAGGATGATATTGTCTACCAAGTAGAATAGTGTATAATATCTAGGCTGTAAGCTGCTTCTGTTATGAAATGAGCTATACTAACATTCTGTGGCCAAGGAGTACGTTTCAGTATTGAAAATAAAAGTCTTGTATTTTAATTTTTTGAAGCCTCTTCTTCAATCACAATCCCAACAATTCGAGCATCTATTGGCAATGAGGTTCAGATAGATGTTCAGATTCGTCCACCACTATCACAGTCTGTAGAAAGAGATCATGAGCAGACAACACACACTGTAAATCTGCAGGCTACAGGAGACGAGCCCGATACACAGGCAACTGAAATTAATCATACAAGTGAAAATAATCTTGAGGGCGAAACTGAAGTCATGGTGTGGCCTATCCGTCTTCCTAATCAACCAAGCAGGTAAACTGGCTATAACCCAATTTGGAAACAACATCCGATCAAACATTGTTACCGTGAGCACTTTTTCAGCAGTCAAATCTATTAAATATTGAGGTTGACAATAGCAGGTTGTTTCATTGGAGTCAGAACAGCAACGTGTTTTCTACACCTTACTGTTTATTTGTAATCACTGTCATTGGTAAAACCGTATCAATTTTACTGTGGGTAAATTTTTGGAAAACAAACATTAAACTTGTATTAGTGACATCATCCGTTCTCCTTTGTGTCAAAGAAGATTAAGTATATTTGTACAAGTAAACTTATAACTATGAACAGTTATTTGACATGGACTAAAGTAATGTGTATATTATTATTTTTAATGCAGGGAGGGGATAACTCACTCAAGATCTGATGAGCATCTGAGACCATCGTACAGCTCCGGATGCCTAGATGATCAACCACCAGTTTCTGAGTAATCTCCTAAAACTGATCTCCACTTGAACAGCTTTATAGTCTATCAATGATTGAATACAAAACAGCCATTGGACACATCACTGTTAACTTTGATTTTGAGTACATTGCAGTAATAGGTGACTGATGTATAATAGCTTCAAAAGCTTATTGCTTATATAGCCATCGGCCTCGCTATGGAAAGTCGGTGGCTTGAAGGAAATTGACTCTGACTGTGACTGACAATGTCTTCTAAAATCAATCGGCTTGTAAGAAATCTCACTTGCCTCCATGTTTTAGCCATAGAGTTATCCCTATATGGTTTTAGCGGCACACGAGAATTTTATTGTTTTTTGTTTGCTTATTCAATGATCACAAATCATGTCCATGTAACCAACATACATCTCTTAACTCTAAAACTCTCCCAACTATTTATTATATAACAAATGTTCTTCGCTCACGCATAAAAAAATCAGCTTAACTTCATTGCATGAATCATTTTATGACACCATTTTATTTTTGTTTGTTTTATCCGCTCGTTGTCAAATAAATATTCAGTATCTTACTTATTGAGGTGAACAATGACTGTGGTTTTTTTCTAAAATTCTGACACTTTACAGCTTTTTAAACACTGCAAATAATTGGATTGGCATAACCAAACCATTCCATTGACACATCCACCCTCCCTGACACCAGTAATACATTATTCAGTAGTGTGATTAAACGGTAGTTGTTTACCCATGTCATCAGAGGAAACAACTCTTTAGTATAGTGGAAAGGGGTGGAGTTTTGATCACATAGCCAATCACTGCGTTATTAAAAGGTCAGGGTTGTATAGATAAGAGGGACTTTCCCTTGTAGTTGTTATAATTGAGCCATCTAAATTTGCCTTCAAACTACTGAAGATAAATCCATTAAGTTATGGCCACTCATTTGCGTGCAAGGAAGTCTATAGACATGACAGAGTACAGCTCATACCAGAATGGCATTGTGCAGCCTCTTTTGACAGGTAAGCTTTTACCAGACTTGCAATGACAATTGATTACCCTTCTCTCTCTCTGTACCCACAACCATCATACTATTAAGTTAACCTTAGCCAGGCCTATGCTTGGGCTACTGCTCGGAGTCTACTCTCTTTTCAGGGCTAAGGTAGGCACAATACCAGGCAAAGTTTCCAAAAATCTTACTTGTAGTGATATAACTTGTACTAAACTTGTCCATCACAAAATCAGACTGTGAGTGAGATAAGTACTACACTACAGTAATGACAAGGTTGACAATTTATATGCATTGCATGTATGATTACTTCATCATGAATAATTCAATCCTCCTTTTTTCCAAACTAGCTCATCAACAGGAAGTAGTGTAGTAGGCCTAAGTAATGACACTGTAATTGCCATTCATTGAAAGTTGTAGTCACCTCGGTGACTACAACTTTCAATGAATGGCAATTACAGTGTCATTACTTAAAGAGGCTCTTTCTACCACATACTGACCGCTAGTCAAACTGCGCTCTTCGCCATTATCAATCAGCTTGAGTCATATTAATCAAATAATAGTGCATACACTAAAGGGGTTTAATGAAATTAGCGCCGCTGGTTTTTCCAGAAGCTAGAGATCTGTCTCGACAGTCACCAGGGTAAGTTGTGTGTGAAAGGCGAACCAAGATCCATAGCCAGTAAGACCACAACAACAATGCTGTTCTTGCCAGCGAGATAGCATATCATCAAGCCAAAGACACCCAGCTCAATACTTCATACCTCAGCTCAACACACTTTATCATCAGCGATCATTCTTCTCATACTCGGGGAAGCAAGGTTAAGACTCGCCTGAGCATCAGCATTCTTCTATATACCCCTATGTTACAGCTGTTCAGTTACCAAATTTTATTACTGATACTCATACCAACTTATAAGAAGATACTTTTCAAGTACCAGCTGTGGATTTTGGAGCCGGATACAATGCAATCTGAGATTAACGATGAAGCAGTTCTCATGAAATATATATGTAGGCTTACTAACCAAAACTCCGAATGTCTGTAAGGACACAGATATCGACTCGGATGTGAAATCTAGTTGTGTGTGCCCATTTATTTTCTGATGACTTGCATTGTCAATCATGGGCTAGATCTGTTTGTTGAAGAGTTAACACATATGCATATTTTGGCTAAGTAGTAGATTTAGTTTGTCTGTTGATAACTGTGGAGCTTAATCAATCATGATCGCTTATCTTATCTTAATTATCAGAAGTTATTACATCATGATCTGTTACCTGTTTTGACAAACTCGTCGAAAATAAGACTCTCATTCTAGCTTACTCACTTGGTAGCCATTATTATGTTTACTTCATGTAATATTGTGTTAGCCTGCAAATGTGATATGGTATGTGGTAAAGAACAGTTTTATGACACTCTCAAGATTCAAACCAAGGAGTAAAAGTACTCCTTGTTCAAACTACATCTTGACTTTTTGTTGCTTTAGTTGCCACAATATTGATAGCCGGAGCAATGAATAAAATTGTGTATGCGTATATATGTATACCCTCTGTGATATGTACTACCCATAAACATATAAATACTTCATTTATATGTTAACGGTTCCACCAGTCATAAACAAAATCTTTCAGGCCTCATGAGCCATAGGTGCCAGAGACTCTATATCTGTTGCCTAGAAAATAGGGAGTCATACCATCACCCTCCTCATACCTTTTATACCTTTCATACATTTTAAACGTGAATTTTGTAAAGCCATGTGCCTTCTGTGCAGATAGATAATATTTGAAAGTAAGGCCTCCCTAGTAATTGGCCAACTATGGTAGTATTGCACCAAATACCACCTTTACATGGATTATGGGAATGATCATTATCTGATAAACTTTTCGCAAGTCATGCTTTGATAAACTGTCACTAAATTATCAGCGTCAATTTAATCCATTGATTTTTGGAACAACCATTTATGACATCATCGAAACTGGTAAATTGGTGGCAAAAAAGTTTTAGGTATTCCCCAAGTCTCTCTTTTCACAGTACACTGACCATGTATTACGTTCATCAATCACTCTAAAGACTATCTAATTATGGGTATGCAAAATTTGGCTGCTTAAAAAATTCCACTTTGCATCTGCTAGGTTTACCCAGCCTCAGGACTCTACTGCCTGTATACCATTACTTTATTAGAATTGATTCAGCTCTGCTGCAAGGCTACAGATAGTTGCGGCAGTTTCTAAATCAATGCCTTGGGTGGCCGGATGGCCATTATGGGCTAAACTGTCTCCCAATGCCCAGGCTACCCGTCATGATATAAATGAGAAAATCTTTAGAAAAATTAGCGTTGCCTTATACTTTCGAAACTTCACAGACTTGTTTTAGGGGCTTTGCACTCTGCTTCTTTTATTCTCTATCCTCTAACTGATAATAGCAGACTCCTGCAAAGAAAGCCCTGTTTCAAGTTCAATTGCTGGTGCTTGAAAATATCGGAAAAGTTATTAGTTTTCATTTTAATGGCTAACCATAAAATTTTATATAAATAATTGCTTCAAATTATAATTGTCAGATCAATAATTGTTATGCATGAATTGGTTAGAATATTTTCTAAATTGGTTCCAGGGCTCTTTAATCTACAGTTTGAAATCTTCTCTGGCTCATTTTTTGTATCACTAAAGCTTTTAAATGACGGAAAATGCAAAAGTTGATTCCTTGAAAGCTTAGCTAGATGTGAATAACCTGTTAAATTTCTTTTTCATGCATTATTTTGTTTCTTTTAATATAGATTTATATCAGATTACTATGGCCTATGGTTACTGGAAAAACAACAAGAAGGATGATATAGCTGTTTTTGACCTGTTCTTTAGAAAGAATCCGTTTCATGGAGAGTTTACTATATTCGCCGGTGTGGAGGAATGTATCAAATTCCTGGACAACTTTAAATTTTCCGAAGAAGGTAGACTTCCCTTGTCATGCCAAATATTAACAAGAGTAAAGAATAGCCAATATTGAAGACTCCTCTCGTTTGCTATGATTTAAATTCAATACATGTAACGACACAGTGAAGGTTTTTGTCTACATTGGCCGCTTGGATCTAAGCTATGGCTTATACTGTCTCATCTAGGGTTATAAGCAATTTGTCTGAAGCTCTGTTCACATAGTATTGGTCAGCAGCACGTAATCAAAATTAATTATTTTTTCTGTGATCAAAGCGAGGGTCCCGAGACACCGCGTTTGAATTAGAAAATCTTTAGACCCTAATTGTGACGCACAATTTCCTAGAAAGGAATATCAGGATGATTGTGAAATCCATGATTGAACTTTTCATCGTCTATCAACTTTCTATATTTATATGTCAGCTGTCTATGATTCCATTGAACTTTCATTCATCGCATATATTGGTTGCCATTGAGCGGTTAGCAATAATCATTTCTGAAAGTGATATAGGATAAATTCAAACTGTTAAAAATGAATTCTTACAGCATTGTATGATACGATGACATAAGAAATTTTATTCTCTGTATTTGTAGATTTGAACTACCTTCGCACAGTGCTTCCATCAGTCGATGAAGGGTTTTTTGACTATCTAGCCGACATCTCCGCTAAAGATTTGAAAGTTTACTCCGTGGACGAGGGCTTGGTGGTGTTCCCTAAAGTCCCCCTTATCACTGTTGAAGGACCATTACCAATTGCGCAACTACTTGAAACTACTATGTTGAATTTGGTCAACTACGCAAGGTACATACAGGGCCTTCACATTTAATTATGCAATGTAACTACTGATTAGAAATGAAGAGCAGTGTCTGTGAGACCAAGGCTAGGTATCATCAATGAATGATAAGTTCATTGGTAGCATCTCCTTAAAATAGTAAATGTTGGTCACACAGTAGGCCTAAGATGTCACATAATGTCACACATGTTGAGCGTTTTATAGCTGGATAAGAACTTCAACAATTGCTTCAGCGTTTGGCTATCCCGTATTACGAGTACCACTAATCAGCACTACTTACTACTCTGTATTATTTTATTGTAGTCTTGTAGCTACCAATGCCGCCCGGTTTCGGTTAGCTGCTGGACCAGATAAAGCTCTGTTAGAGTTTGGACTGAGACGAGCACAAGGACCTGATGGTGGTCTGTCAGCCTCTAGATATTGCTTCATGGGAGGTAACTGATTGACAAATACAGAACCAGGTGGTATATCACACCATTTGATTGCATCTTCAGTTTCTCTATAATATTGTGTTAGCAGCAGCAGCAGCAGCAGGATATACCTAAAAGCATTAGATCAGTAATATTGTTTATCTAAATTATTCTTGCAAGAGCTGGGATGAAGCCATGACATGTCTTTAGAGTCAAGTCACAAGTCGTAACATGACAAATGACTGACTTAATAATATATGTGACTTGGTGCAGCGTGTGACTTGGTCCAGCGTGTGACTTGGTTAATAATGGAATTCTACTACCAGCAACCTGGGCAGAGTTTGAGAGCTTAAACTAGCTGTAACCATCCTTTAGATGGGCCAACATGTCACAATTTTGATTGTAAAATTGTGATAGCTTTGTGAAAATATACTTTCTAGTTGAAGTTCTACCAATTTTGTACTCTTGGCATGTCATTGCTCTAATTTCCGAATTCCAAACAAGATCACAGTGCGATATTTGAAGTTGTCATATACCATCAAATTGAAGCCTTTGCAAGGACAACTCCTATAAGATGGCAAAATCTTACAACGCCACTGTGGAACTACGTGTGCTTATATCTAATTTTTCGTTTCAGGATTCGATGGCACGAGTAATGTTCTAGCGGGTAAACTGTTCGGTATTCCAGTGAAAGGCACGCATGCTCACGCGTTTGTCACTTCATTCGGTGATATATCGGAGATGAATGGAAAGGTAAGAACAAGTCAATCAATGAAACATTTCCAATCACACAATACAGAACAAAACCTGCGTCCAAGTTGCAATGAAGTGCATGATGTGTCGTACATTCCCTCCGCCACCATAATTAGGTGCTTGGCCTATTTCTGATATGATTTTTTGTTTTATGTAGACGCTGGAGCATGCAGATGGCAGCGGGAAACAAGCTGATCTCTTATCTTTATCTCTGGACTGGCTCACAAAGATCTCCTCTTTTCTTGGTACGGGGCATTTTTATCGGTATAAATATTGTTTGAGATTCCTAACATTATTACAGCAAAAAATATATACTGAAATATTGTGTCCGTCATTGCTGATGATGACTGTACATGCATAGAGGTATAGATGTCCATGAAAATTTTTTCAGACGATCCAAAACCTGCACCAGTATGTTGTCTAATTGCTATCTGATTAAAGTACTTACACTATGTGTAGCCAGTGAGCCGTGGCACTACATATGTGTTTATCCATAAACGCACACATGTCAAACGATATGCCTAAGAAAAAAATTTGTTTTGTAGATTTCTTAGTGGATGAGGCAAATAAAGGAGAGTTGGCTGCGTTTGTAGCCTATGCTATAGCATTCCCTAAAGGATTCTTGGCGTTAGTCGACACTTATGATGTGCTCAGGTAAGAGACAATTCCAAACCTCTACAATCTTACTGAACATCTACAAACAAGCCACCAAGTTATTATTTTCAAATCTTTTACGGTCACTGGCTGATAAAGTTGAGTTAGAAAGTAAATGAGAATCAATTGAGTCAGCTTATAGTCGAATAAACAGTCTTCACCAAGAAATCATAAGAATTAGGAGCTGGCCACAAACACATCTCTGAATGCCGATCGAGTAATGGGAAGATGGCAGTTTTAGATGACATGTTAAGGGAAGCCAACTGGATTTAAGCACTCATTTAGTTAGCTTGAAATTTTAAGTTTATTACTCATTGTTCCTATACAATTCAGAGCTGATTTGTCAACGAAACGCCATGTTTTGTATTTTTAGGAGTGGCATACCAAATTTCTGTGCTGTTGCTCTAGCACTCAATCAGATTGGATACCAGGCAGTGGGAATAAGACTGGACAGTGGTGATCTCGCTTATCTATCAAACAAAGTTAGAGGGATGCTCGAGTCTGTCGCAGAACGGTAAGCTGCCCATATCGAATTGTATCACTCAAACATAATAGGTTATTTCAACTTATAATAGATGATAAATGAGTTTTGTATCCCAGGATTTATTCTCAAGTCAGGATACGGGATGAAAAGGAAATTAAAATGTAAACTTGGTAAAAACAGTTGTATTTTTTTTGTGTACATGGGAATATACTTGAATGAAGTGTCATGAATACTTGAATACTGTGGTTTCGCCTCTGGGTACTAAGTTGAAATGGAGACACCTATAAACTAATGGATAATTTTCCTTTAAGGTACAATTTATCCTGGTTTTCAAAGCTGCAGATAGTGGCCAGTAATGATATCAATGAGGAGACAATCACATCACTCAATCAGCAGGGACATTCCATAGACAGCTACGGTATAGGAACTCATCTAGTCACCTGTCAGAAGCAGCCAGCCCTGGGCTGTGTCTACAAGGTAACTTAAACCTGCTCAGTCTCGAAAAATTTTCACTCTTGCTCTGGCAACCTCTTGTCATGTCTTTAAAAAGGGGCTGGCTGAGGTAACTCGAATCAACCTGGGTTCAGGTCACAGGGACCCATAGAACTCAAGCCTTCCATAAAGCAAAGTTTAATCTAACATCCAGCATCCTCATGTGACCCAATGGCAAGTATGTGTTATATTTTTTTATAGTTAGTAGCTATCAATGAAGAGCCACGTATAAAACTAAGCGAAGATGTGAGCAAAGTGACAATTCCTGGTAAGAAGGAAAGCTACAGACTCTATGGAGTTGATGGTACAGGGCTTGTGGATGTCTTATTGGCTCCCAAGGAAGCAGAACCTAAGGCTAGGCAACGACTACTCATAAGAAACCCTTTTGTTGTGAGTTTTTCTGGAAGGTCCTTTTATTTACAAAATTTAGAAAATCATGTCGTCATCTTCTTTGGCTTGTTGATTTTGATTGCTGACTATAACATGATTTAAATTGATATAACAACATGAAGGAGGGGTTCATCCTATAATCATGTGTATATGGTATAACTGCTCGGACACAAATTATTTATGACAAATTGAAATACGTTTACAGTGTCTTGTGATATTGAGAAGGGGTAGACAACACCTCATGTTTCTTTTGATTAGCTAGTGGACTGAGCGGCTGTGTTGGGTCTGGCTGACCTGTTGGTGAGGAACACAGGGAAAAACATCTTTCGGAATCCATTTGTGCTATGAAACTGTGCCTTGAGATGTCTTGATTTGTGTCATCATTGCAAGATAGCATTGGAGTTTTCTGCCCAATTTCAAAATTGGGACAACCAAAAATCTTTTTTTTTATTGTAATTTCAGAAAACGCATAAGTATGTTTCCTTGATGATGGGGTGTCATATCCTTTATTTAGAATTTTATTTTCAATGAGCAAGATTTTTCAGTTCCAATCTCGTTAACAATTTTGCTGTTATATGAAGACACCTGGTTTTGCTTTCCTATGACTGATATGTAGTTTAAGCCAAGCTGAAATATAACTTTCCATGTCGATCAACGGGTTGAAATGGTGCACTGTGCAAAAATGAAAAGTAAGAAATGATCTGAAAATAGAATACAAAAGAACTAACAACTGTTCAAGCCATTTCTTTTTATGCAAGGGCCTTGTCATATTTATGAACCTTTACGAGTCAACTTTTTGATTAGCCTGATTTCTTTTTCAGGAGTCTAAGAGAGCTTATGTCTCTCCAACTAAAGTTGAGAAGCTGATGAAGCTATACTGGGATCAGGGTAAAGTATGTTATCCTCTCCCACCACTGAGTGAACTAAAGAAGAGAACTGCTGACTCCATAGCATGTCTGAGACAGGACCATAAACGTCAACTCAACCCTACTCCTTATAAGGTAAACTAGCTATGTCATGCAGTATGTGGCATCAATCTTGAATCTCCAACAACTGCTTTTATTCAGTGTTCATTATGGGATCAATACATGCATCAAGCTTGAACATTTACTGGATTCACTATCTCGGTCTGATCAATGATATACTGCTTCTCATGGTCACACTTACATTGAGACTACACTATTAGGGTATGTATACTTGATCGTTAGCTTCAATTTAGAATGAGTTCCCAACATGTACCTACCCCTAAATAATGAACGTGCCCTCGGGATGTCACATCAAATTTCCTCGTGTGGTACTCAAGCTAAGTGAATTAATCTACTCTCTTTCGATCAAAGATATACATGCAATAGTATATCGGTGTACATTTTAGGGTGTGGTTGGCCTTGACATCATTACAAATTAAAATTATGAAAATTTCATCTGTTAATATTTCTATTTTAAGGTATCAGTCAGCGATCAGCTCTACAATTTTATGCATGACATCTGGCTGAGTAATCAACCGATTGGAGAATTATCCTAAACGTCTACCATTACCTGTATCAAAAATGTGTGAAAAAGAATATGATCGTTTTCATGCGCCTATTAGCTGGGTGTCCAAAATTTTTCACTCACTTATTGACCTCGAAGAAGGGTTTGAGTTATTCATAATATGTATCAACATCTACACCAAATAATGTAGGGAATCCAGTTATTTACTTTTATAATATCCCTGAATTAAACCAAAGAATTTTCATTCATTCCAGTCGATAGAGATTATTAGGTCTCGTCTATATTAGAAGTGAGGAGGCATGTTGTTTATGTGTTTGTAATTAAGAGATGATTGTTTACGGTTTTATAGTAATTTATTGATGTTGTGCAAAATTGTGTGCTTGAACATGAATCTTGATTATTGTTGACATAGATTTTAGAACTGTCTGTAGTAAATAAACTTTAAAAAATCACCAAACACTGGTAAGATGTCACACATCAGCTGATGAAGGATAAAGAGAACCAGGGTCAGGAAACTCTGTGCAAGTGAATGTGACCACTAAATTCTTCCATGACCTAAGTTGCGCACCAAGCCATCGCTGAGCTACCACCAAACACTTGGTGTGGTAGTATTGGGAAACCAGATGAGATAATTCATTTCATACACCAATGACAAATCATATCCCATGCTCAGGTCCCTGTAGCGCTCTTCAGAAGTGTGGTCCTCGCGGCAACCAGGATTTTAAAAGCTTCCTCTGTGCCCGGAGCCACACTCTTATCGGGATGTAATAAAACTGCTAATTTCCTGTAAGCCTTGTTTATCTCTTCTCTACAATAGACAGAGAAGCTTGAACACACCAGTTATGAGGTTTTCAACTCCTAACTACAATGGAAGGTTATCTCAATATAGAGAAAAATCTTGGCCAAATTATCAAAAGTGGAAGTAATATGTTGCCCCAAAATATAATCTGGAATAGGCACCCAAAAGTTGACACAATGGTGAATTACACAATTTGTGATTTTCTTTTGCAAGTATTTTAGTCAAATATCAGAATAAATCTTCAGGTTGTGTACTGTAGGATGTTTCATCTGTGAATACAAGCACTAACTGTTAAGATAATTTACACAACTGAAATAATATAGCAAGCTATCAACTGCACATCTATTTGTTGTATGTAAGGCTTGCTCTGACAACTCTCCAGTTTAGAACAGGTTAAGTATTGGATAATTTCTAGGCTAATTATGGGCTTGTGTGCCCAAGGACGTACTTGTTAGCACCGTGATAGAGTCCCATTTTTTCGTAGTCTGTCTTGCCGTTCTTTAGTCGTTGTATTGTATCCACTTGCTCTTTTGTATATCCTAGCTGTGTCGCAATCGGAACCCTACGTCCTCCATTCTTACATGCTGTTACCACAGATTCGAATAAGCTCTATAATGAAACAGGAATGTATATGGTATGGACCTCTAGTCAAAGCATCACATTATGTAATCTGAACCCCTCTGCCTCCATTCTGAGTGGAATCAAATTATGTATTTGATAAACACTGCCCTGTTAACTTGGGACTAATTACAAAATATATTGCTAAGCTAGATCAGCACCAGACTTGGAAACTTAAATTCTCCAAGAAGCATAAGGTAATAACATGGATTCGAAGGGTAAAATCAATTACGAAATTCACCAAATTACCCTTATGGTATCGGGATAGTTGAAATAGAACTTTCACTCAGGCAGACCATAAAATAAGATACTGGCTGGACAGAAAAATCTACCATCTTCAAGGGCAAATTATGATGCAAAACAGTCAGGATCTGCAGTTTGAAAAGCTGCATCTGCATCAGCAATAGTGAACCAGCAGGATCTTTTTTTATTTGGGAACCAAATAGAAATTTAGTTTTAATCTCTATGCTTGCTGTTATTTGTGTTGCGAGGCTTTGTTCTGCACAATGTCTTTATCCAAAAGCTGCAATAATTTTATAAATTAACTATAATAGAGATTACAAGTCTGGTTAGCACCCTTGATATAGCTTTACTGTACACACATAATCATTTTTAATGTATGTTTGCACAACATTTTGAGATATGTTGATCCTTTCTCCTGTTGATATTGTACTCACATCCCCAGTACTAACCTGAAACATATCCTGTATTCCGTCTCCGTTTAGAGCTGAGGTCTCATAGAATAAAAAGCCTTTACTGTCAGCCCATAATCGAGCATCTGCAGCATCAACAACTTTACGCCTGTCACTCTACAAAACACAGGGACAAATCAGAGTGAAATATGGTGGGAATACTTCCTCAGTACTTCACATTAGCATGTTATTTGAATGTAACTACTGCAATCATTAAATCTCATGAGTTTAAGAGGGATGGGGGCAATACAACATCAGCTAAGTTCAATTCTGACTAAACAGGGACCAATGATTGACTGACTTTCACTGAAAAGCCTATACTGCAAAACCACATTAAACGAAATTTCCAAAAGTTACAACTTACCTTATTTGCACAAACACAAAATACTACATTGTCCATATCTCTTGCATGACTCAGCTCGTTTTTCATTTCATCTAACCATTTCTCCAAATTCTCAAAAGACTTCTTGTTCCCAGAGTCATACACAAGGATTACGCCTTGCGTGTCTTTGTAAAACTCATTTCTCACCTGCAGAAATATGGAAAACAAGGCGCCATATACATTTGCATTTTCATGCAAAAGTTTGTTTTAATCAAAATACAACAACTTGCTGACCTTACAAAGAACAAAAGTATATAAGGCTGTTCATTTAGACATGCCTCACTTTGCGCGTGTGCAACCAATCAGTTTAGTTGGTTATCTTTGTACCGTAGCGTTTGGATTAATCCAAATGCGCTTGTGTTCTCAAACTGAAAAGTCACCTCACCCGCACTGGGATAAAATCAACCTCTATAGGCAAAATGGAATTTGGTCACTTGGGGTTCATTTTTGGCACTTTCGCTACAGTGCGTGGAGTCTCATATCACAGAGTCAATCTGCAAGCAGTGTGGACATCCCTGCACACAATCAAATTTTAGAAAAAAAAGTATGCACTATCCCCCATACTTTTAAAGTGTTTCTGGGTACATGATGATTGAAATTGGATCTTGGAATATCCTGGACACTAAAATATCTAATCAACAATTAGTTATAGTTTTATGCAGCATCATCTGATCTAGACACAGGAAAGAACCACATACCTCATAAAATATTGGATGACCTGCCATATCAAATATGTTAACTTTGAGTTCTGTAGATTTCTGATTGACCCTGTAAATTTCAGAATGAACTAAATTTATTATCAGTATGCAGACACTATTATCAGCTCAACGAGAGGGATTTTTTCAGCCAAGATTTCTCCCTGACTCCATGGTGAATGTAGGTATAACATTGTAATGATTTTATGTTTGATAGTTTACATATAGTTACGTATTTGTTCACAAAAATAATACAATTTAAAAATACCTCTCAGGTCGTATAATGGTTACAAGGGTCTTTTTTGTCTTGCTAAATGTTGAGTAAGGAATAGTCCATCTGCTATTGAGATTGAATCGTCTGCGCTTTTTTCATATAAATGAATATCATTTTGACAACATATGGTAAGGGAATAAACTTTACCTGGTAACACCATAGTCAATCCCAATAGTTGCAAGATACTTCGATACAAAACGCTTCTCACAATATCTCTTTATTATACAGCTCTGCAACAAATTTCACAAAAAATTCATGAATGGATGGAAATGTACTTCTACTAGAGTGAGGATTTGCTTTGTATATTTGATGTAACTGACTGGAAAAGATCTCTTTTGTTTGATGGTATAGTTACATCTTTGTGTCTGATAATGTCCTGTATTTATGCTGCGTGTAATGATTTAGTGTTGTGTCTTGATGGTGAGTTATATTGGAAGAATTCTTATGAGTTGGATAGTATGAGATGTTAATAAGGAAAGAGTGAGCTGATAGAATTGCTACTTTTATTCTCGATCCCAATATCACAACTGACATAGTCAGGTGTACATTACAATATATAGGTTGCTCATTAGTGATGCACAGCATTAAAATGAAACATTATTAACATACCAGGGAAATTCATTGATCATTATTTTTATTAACACAATCTACTAATAAATCAATCATAGGGTCCGGACATTCCTCTGGTGATGAAATTCTAATTAAAATGTCAATTTCTGGATAAAACATAATGTTTGATTTGTCACAGTCCAACATCAGGATGAATTGTTCATTTTGTGTTATCAATAGCTTTATATACATTCAGTTGTCACTTGCCAGGGTTCCACCTGATCTCAGGTTCAATACCATCGGGCTTGCTGTAGTGGAACAGCAGTGACGAACAGTTGTAGTCACTTACTAACTAATAGTACTACTTACCTTGCCTACTTCAGCATCTCCCATGCTGATAATCTTGAGTCTTATGGGTTTGTTTGGATCCATATTGCTGGATGGTAATTGTATAAGAGTCTTTATAGATGAATAACCAAAAGAGAAAACTGCCTGCTGTGCAATAAAACCCAGAAATTAAAAGCTGATGTTAAGAGGGAGGATATTTTTTTCTCCTTTTGGTTTCCATGAGACAAGTAAACTATGTTGAGAAAGAAAAATACTTGAGTAGATGTAATAAGCTGATCAATAGAAATGATGCATGACAAGAAAACTCCCAACACCTACAATCAACTATAATCAACCCTGAATCAGGGAGGGTGGGATCTCTCCCGCCCTCCCTGCCTGAATCAACTATAATCAATAAACAAGAAAGATAAATAACTACTTTTTAATAGATATTATCTTGTTATGAAATCTGTAATTATGCTTACTTTCAAGGAATGGAATTTAATTGATTGTTTTCTTTTTAATAATTATACATCTGATCTGATCTCCCTGACTTGATCAATCAACAAAAAGTATTAAGCTGATCGTCTTTAGATCCTCTTCGAATCAATTTTGAGGTCAATCAAAATCTTTGTTTGGGAAACTGCTAAATATGTAATAAGCTGAGCAACCAATGGTTAGAGATATATGGTACAGCTGTAGAATGATCATGGGTTAACTACTCTCACTGCCAGAGTTTTGCAGAATATGCTGCAAACATTTTTTGTAATCTATCAGCAAAGTTTTCCTTTGCTAGTGATCTTAATATTTACTTTAAGGGCGAATGAAAATTGATTAATTTCCGGTCAGGATTTTATGCTCAACAGTTTTACACTGCCATGAAATCTTTGCGTGCATAACTAAATTGATATTTTTCTGTGCAACTCTTTAAAATGCAAGGTCCGTCAATATATTGCTGTTGTTTGAATGTGAAAGTAATCAGGGACTCGGCTATATTCTTGACAATAGTGCATGATTATTTGAACATGAAACAGTCAGACTCACCACTCTAAAATTGTACAACCCAATGGCGCGGCATCATAAAATTTTCCATTTCTTTCAGTACGCAGCCTCTTTTGACCTTTTTACAAATTCCGTTTCATTGATCTATTTTCCACTGCACTACCATGTTTAATTATTTCTGTCAATATTATAATCTACTATTAGGAAATGGATAGTCATATATCTATGACTGTTGGCCATAGATATATGACTAGGAAATTGATGACAAAATACTATATTGACCGCCACATGAGATGGAAGAGCTCAGGTCAAATAAATCCTAATTACCTGCACAGTACAAAGTTATTGACTTCCGACATAAGTTCCTTTTGGATGAAAATTCCTAAAATGTCACTGGAATACAAATCATAATAAAATAAAGACTTCACCAGCATAGGCTTAATAATTATAAAGTCCATGAACTTCACCCGATCTTACAGGTTGTTTTCTCACAATAGAAGACAACTCCCTGCTATCACATATTTCTGATATTGCAGATAGAGGGGTGTCAGGTGTAGTTCATGGCTTGGGTTTGAAGCTCAAATCTGGGTTCCATCACAATAAGTTGCTTGATCTGAATTTTATTTGGAAGTATCATTACACAAATAGAAAAATCAGCATCAAGTACCGGCAATTATTCACAGGATAAAAGTTAATGAACATATGCACCTTCAGCCCTAAAAAAATATCAAATATGTTGTATTGTGAATTTTTGTGTAGATTTACAGCTATCCTCTCTGCAATCACCACTATCACATTCATATATGTTAAACTTTTCGGTATTACTGTCTCTAAGCTGCCCATAGGGTTTTAACAGACTAGGCCTGATTATCGCTGGAAGTAAGAGCAAAAAAGCTCCCAGAATAGAAAGTCCACTGAGATAATAAAGACCAGCGGCGTAGCTGATATAGCTCTGAATATATCCTGCTGTGAGAGGAATAATAAATGAGGCAAGACCACTCACACCCTCAGCTTTCCCAAAAGAATACTCGACCTCATATGATGGGTACAGATGTGTGCTGAGACTTCCTTTGATGGCAATGGTGACTCCATGGCATACCCCAAATAGTCCTGAGCCGATGTAGAACACTAGCTTTCTGTTGAAATATCCCATTGTGAAACAGGCAAGGCTTATGGTTATATTACAGATAATCTGTAACACAAGCTGATTTACTTTGAATTTCAAGAGAAATATCGTCAATGAAAATGCTCCTCCAAGAAACGCCAATCCCAGTACGGTAGCAGAAATATTGGCAGTGGATAAGTCCAAAGATTGCGATATGGTGCTATATAACAAGACCATCATTGCGACCTGGCTGCCTCGACAGAAGAACGCATTTAGCAAATAAAATGGTGTCACAAAACGTCTCAAACATTTTATATATGACAACGCAAGATCCACTGCTGAGTCAGGCTTCTTTTGTTCCAGCTGTGGTATGAAGACCAGAGGCGCTAAGATGCTCAGCACAGTGATTGGAGTCATGTAAAACATTGTCTCTTTGTAAGTTAGTACTGTTTGCATCTTAGATAGTACTGTTGGATATATTAGTGTAGCTATTCCACTTCCCAGCCCTGTACAAGCGTAGGCTGCCTCTTTCTTTTCTTCAAAGTAATGGGGCACAATTCCAATAGTTGATACCATATTCATACACATCCCAATGCCTGAAACAGAACAAGTTTTGTCAAATATTATGAACTTCATGGTTTTCCCACAGCTTTACCTATGGTCAATGCTCTCAGCCTACCATACCATTATGACTTATGACCTAGAAAGGCTTGGAAATGAGTTTGTCAGAAATTATCTTTCTCATTGTGCAATCAAGGACAATAATATACAATACTACGATAATCATTATAAAATAATTTATTTTCCTATTCAAAACTGATTTTTCAAAGCAAGTCAAGCTAAAAAACTCACATGTGAGAACGCTGTATGTTAAGATTAGCTGCCAGATTTGTGTGGCATATGCAGATAGAATCATCCCAACTATCACAAGAAGAGATCCAAGAGCTGCCATCACTCGTACTCCTACCACTCTCATTATAATTGTATTGATGGGAACTGTTGAAAGTACAATAAAATATTCATCATCAGGAAAAGTACATTTATTTTGCTTGCTGATCATCATTTCAGTTTAATATGCCCCCCTGCTGAAGGTCGGTGGATTCAAAATTAAATTCAAAAGTATATATAAGCTATCAGCAAGCAATATTTAATTTTGAACTTAATTAGAAAGATTCCTTATAATGTACAATATTTACCTGATAGAAAATAAACACCAACTAGTGTTGACCCGATGACATTTGTTTTCGCTTGCTCTGCATTGAATATCTTAGGATACGCCTCAGCAAAAACTCCTGCGCTACCAAACGCGAAACCTGTACATGAAAAATGACTTAGCACTATTGTCACAAGAACTATATATGAGTATGGTCCGTCCTTCCTCATAAATTTTGATGCAGCCATTTAGCAAAAGGATGTCTAACCCAGATGGCTCAACAGTCCATTATGACAACTTTTAGACTTTCATTCCCACTTATATCAATTTTTTCAGAGAATCTGGCACTGTTCAGTGATATACAGTAATCATCGTCTGCGTGCTGAACACGGAATCAAAAACGACGACTTACATAAAATCCTTATGCAAACAGCAATTTGCATTCCAGCTGATAAAAGGTATGACAGGACAATTCTGAGACCACCTGCTCCCTACCTCTATACTGAGGAAAGTTCTAGTTAATGACTTCATGGCGAGTTTCTGCTCCATTCGCACAATTTTAGGGCTCGTTATGATGCTTCCTTACACAATTTAATGATACCAAGATATGGCATACTGTTATGGCTGCAATGTAAGGGGGGGGATACGCCAACATATTGGACTGTAATTTCTTTGCACAATTCAGACAGCTTATTGCAGTCGAACTATCAAACAAAATGAATAGAGCAAAGAGTGTTAGGCACGGAACCTCAACCTATGATTCTGTTGCAATCTAGGAACAGATGACCTATACTTTTGTCAGCGCTTACACACTGTAACATGACACCATTGCACGTGCTCCTAAGTTGAGCATTGATTAAATAACGATATCTTGAACTATATGGTCAAAGATTTTCGGTTTATAAAATGCACGAGAGAACTTTTTATAATGATTATTTGAGTATGTAACTGGTTATTACAGAATTTAGACAAACTCATCATTATTTTGCAGGCTGCAACTGACATATTATTTGATCGAAGTCGCAGACTTCTTGTAATAGACTCAGTTTGTGACTCTTCATAACCCTCGATATCATTGCACAAGAATGTTTTTACAGGTTCTCTTTATTACCAGCAGACAGCAAATTATATACAATACATGTGTCCCTAGGTGTTATTTGGTAGAATTTGTTGACCAATTTAACATAACCTAATATTTTGGTCAAACTCTACTGTCGTCATAATTGTCTGCCTTTTGGCTTCATTGATATGCATCTTCTCAACCAAGACCAAGCCATTTATCTTTCTTGTATTTTACCTAGCGCCCTCATTAATTGAGCAGAACAAGTAGGCCCTATGGAAGTTGAAATGGAGTTGTCCCACATCGTAGCACTTCTGGTCATAGCAACTATCACGGGACTTTTATAAACCTAAATCAATGGCCGCAATCCCTCTGATGTAACATTCAAGGCTAGCTTCTCTCAGAGTTTGCTTCATTGCTCAAATTTGTGTAATGAAAACCAGCAGTTGGTGGTGTGGAGGTTTTTATTGGGTCTTACACAAAAAAAGAAGGCAATATCTATAATGTATTCAGAAGTCACCCTGTTGCAGGTCAAAATTCCATCTTTGTGGATATTGTCACAGAGTAAGGATATACAGAGAGGACACTTCAATGATCGTTATAGTGCCTGCGGTTTTTGATTAACTGGGGGGAAAATTGTGCACAGCTGGATGCCGAAAACTCATTATCTCTATATGTTATAATGTCATTTTTCTTGCAGACATCTATACCTTTGATGGGTACGGAAGACGAACGATGACATAAAGAATTTTTTTATTTTCTATACAGGAAAAAAAAATTCTGTGTCATCCCTCGGCTTCGATATTTGCCCGGACTATGACATATAAAATTTAGTATCATACTGACTCTCGTGATCTGACTGGGCATGTAGATCACTGATAAACTAGGCTATCATTACCACAAAGCAGGTGTCGTAAGGCTAAGTATGCATCATGCGTGACTTGAATTTGCGCATGTGCAAGAACAATGAGTTTAGTTTGGGTTCTGATTGCAACTTTGGAAAGGGGAAATGGGATATCTCCTGCATAAACTGTCAATCAAAATCAGCTAATAATGACAAGAGAGGATAACTATTATTAACAAATCCGCACGCTTTGGGGAGTATGTCACCAGAGCAGGTAGCCAATCAGATGGCTTCGGAATTCCGAGACTCAATTTTGCAGAGATCAGCTCATGCCCAGAGCTGAGCATGCGCAGCATGATTTAGTATACCTGCAGGTAAAATAATTCACATGTCTCACCTCGTCTACCATACTGACTCTCGTGATCTGACTGGGCATGTAGATCACTGATAAACTAGGCTATCATTACCACAAAGCAAGTGTCGTAAGGCTAAGTATGCATCATGCGTGATTTGAATTTGCGCATGTGCAAGAACAATGAGTTTAGTTTGGGTTCTGATTGCAACTTTGGAAAGGGGAAATGGGATATCCCCTGCATAAACTGTCAATCAAAATCAGCTAATAATGACAAGAGAGGATAACTATTAATAACAAATCCGCATGCTTTGGGGAGTATGTCACCAGAGCAGGTAGCCAATCAGATGGCTTCGGAATTCCGAGACTCAATTTTGGAGAGATCAGCTCATGCCCAGAGCTGAGCATGCGCAGAATGTATCAAAATTTTCCCTGTCATAGCCCGGGCAAATAGCGAAGCCGAGGGATGACACACAATTTTTTTCTTGGGAAAAATAAAAATGATTGTTTGCCATTGCTCGTCTTCCGTAGATGGGCCATAATTCATTCTGTATTTATCCTAAAAAGACTGATTTCCAACTTTGTTGGAATTTCCAACCTTCAAGCTATACACCATATTATTTTCATTTTTTGCTAGGATACATAGGCTATGAGCTATCTGCATTTGTAAAATGAGTTTTATTATATAGATTTACATGTGACAATTGATAAACTTC
The DNA here is from genome assembly GCA_914767715.1 of Membranipora membranacea. Taxonomy (NCBI): domain Eukaryota; kingdom Metazoa; phylum Bryozoa; class Gymnolaemata; order Cheilostomatida; family Membraniporidae; genus Membranipora; species Membranipora membranacea. The sequence continues at coordinate 11,551,156 of OU612065.1, read as the reverse complement.
TGGTCATAAAAATTAGGAAATGGCCATGTATTGACCCAGGCCACATGTAAATCTATATGTATCCTAGCAAAAAATGACAATGACATGGTGTATAGCTTGAAGGTTGGAAATTCTAACAAAGTTGGAATTCAGTCTTTAGGATAAATACAGAATGAATTATGGCCCATCAAAGGTAGAGATGTCTGCAAGAAAAATGACATTATAACATAATTTTATAGAGATAATGAGTTTTCGGCATCCAGCTGTGCACAATTTTCCCCCAGTTAATCAAAAACCGCAGGCACTATAACGATCATTGAAGTGTCCTCTCTGTATATCCTTACTCTGTGATATTGTAAAACAAAATCCATAATGAAATAATTAACATATTGAAGTTAGTGTATGAGTTGTTGGCTACAAAAATGTTGTCATTTAGAAAATGGCATTCATTATCAGTTAACACCAGTGCACAAATAGTCACAAATTATTCATACAGCAAAATCTCACAGATATGCCCACGTCAATTAATTGAGAGAAAGGTCACAAAATGCTCAAGAGATTCCTTGCATACTTATCCAGAGTGCTCATGAATGATGCAGAAGTTTGGCTCTGAAAAAGATTTGAGCCTATCTTTGTCGAAGTCATTGAACAGTGTGCTATGGGTGTCCCCATGGCTTGAAAATTTCCATGCCCTATTGAGTTTCGATGAAAAATCCTGTAATGAGAGGCTACAAAGCCCTTAGCCGGGGCAGCAATCTTTGGCCTGGGTGTGCTAGCTTTTCACACTGAGCTTAGTGCATGGAGCTTGGAATGCTGATAATCCGGCCGATTATTATTTTGTTATGTGTTTCTTTCCAAGGACACAGGACAGTTCGTTTTCTGTTCTACCGCAACATAAGCACTTTCCATAAAACCGAAACACAAAAGATGAATAGGCTGTAAAAGAATTATAAAAAACTTGAAAGTCAGCGATTTCCCGACAACACAGTCACTGCCGTTGAATACTTACCAAGGTGTAGACAAAAGAATAATAAAATTGAGCTATTATGTTACAAAAAACCTTTGGTTAATTATTGTGTTAATTAGGTAACTAGCATTGTACCACAAAAGTTATTGGACATCTTCAATACCTTCCGTGATCCAATCTGAAGTAAAAATAGTTGAAGTGAAAACATAATATTTGGGGGACAATTTCTTTCATGTAAGTTCATAGCTGTTAATTTGGACTTCATGTTCGATTAGCTACTTTGCGCATTGGCCAGGACTCCCAGCTAGCTGAATTACTGGCACACTTAATCAAATTGGAATAAAAAACTTGCAGTCTAAATTATTCTACTATGTACTGGTCAACTGCTACTTGCTAATGCTCTCATCAATTCTTGATAAGTATTCAAATTTTATAAGCTTATAGCTCATAGGTACTCTATAAAGTTTTGAATATATATTAAGCAGCTCTCTAAGCTCTGGCTGGGATTAAGTTTTTTCTATTGGCAACAAGCAATGAATGCGCTTTCATGTGAGCAGAGATGGAAATCGCCAGACTTAGCACAAACATTTAGACAGCGGGAGCATTTACAGGCGATTGCTGGCTCAAGTGATTTAATTAACAAGTCTTAGTTAGAAGGACTCTCTCTGAGGACCATCCACACTCAGACACCATGGCAACCGCTGTTATTTACACTCAGCGAAAGAAGCAGCGAAGAGCACAAACTACTACTGGTGTTAGCAGGACAAGAATAGCATTCAGCGCACCGACATCACGTCACTGTAACCATCAAATAGAAACATGCTATAAATGTCAGGTAAACATCATTATAACATTTTATAATATTTAGTATTGTATGGCTGTGTCGATCGAAGATTTCCAAGGATTAGTTTAGTAAATGAAAGTAATATGTATGCTTGCTCGTATTGTATTCTTTATCAATCTAGTTTTACTGATTAATTCCAAACAAATTACACGCAGAGTAAACTCCCCCTAGGTGTATTCTAGCTTTGTATCACACCTGGTCATTTGAGAATACAGAAGCTAGTCAGCACATGTGTTCATCAAATATACACAAAACTCTGTATAAAGAGAAAACCATTAGTAGAATCAGTTTTGAAATTTATGAACAACAAGAGTACAAAATGGTCGAGGCAAGGCGCTTCAAGCTACCGGTAAGTGAAGCTGATCTCTTTTTTTTTCATTCTATGTGAGCAGAGGTAATAACAACAATAGAAATTGGCAATTAGGGAAATTAATTAGCTATGACTGGAGTAAGCGAATGGGAATTCTGTATTGGCTGACGCTGCTGGCTTAAATTTGCTTTTACTTTTGTTTTTATGCTCTCAGAGCTCGCTTTGCCATGCCATATTTTAAAAATGACCGCTTAGATGGAGATTATGTCTCTAGCTCATGCTTTCGTGAAATTTGAATCGCCTGCTACATTAGATCGGCTGATGTTAGGAAGCTCTACATCAAGTGTTCTACCTTGCTAAAAAATGTTGAATGTGATGTGGATTGAGAGTTAGGACATTTAATTTTATGAAATGATTGATAGAAAATCCCCACCCGACAAGCTGCTTGCTTCATACGGCTCGCTGTTTTCACCCTCAAGCCCAAGCGGTTGCCTCGAAAACTCTGCAAACAGCGACCAAGATGGCTTTCACTGCCTCTCATAGATGAAGTCGGGTCATTTTAAATACCAAACCTATACCTCCCCCCTACTAACAAACACAGCAATGATTTGGGGGGGGGGGAAGGGGAAGAGGAGATATGTCTTAAAATGATGGGGCTTCATGAGTTGATTCACACTCTATCGGAGAGACACATACGTCTTAGTGTATCATGTGATCAATGCGGATGATTGTTACAGCATGATGATCACATCTTACATTTACAGGATATTGTCAGCCATTTCTATTCCCTTGTGATTCAACTTGCCGCTGCCATACCACACTTGAGCTGCCAACAACTGAACGACAACAAGTCAAGCTGGGCCATACATATTTTTAAACTCTCATTAGGAAATTGATGAAACATTGATAAAGCTTTCATAAAATTTAATAACCTCTGCTTTTTTCTTCTTCATATGAATACAGGCAATCAGTTTGATGATGAGCTCATGTATTGAGGCTCCAGCAAACCGATCACCTCCATCTTCAGCTATCAGACCTCCCACTATAGCTAATGTGACGAGAAAGGCTGCTACTTCTGATGGGTGCCGTAACAGGGAGGATGAGGAGGGTTTGTCTTACAAGCTCAAGGACTATGCTCAAAGTGCCACAAATATACGGTGAGTTATCTCATCTGGTCATGGTAGTAAGTAAGTAACTTATTTCATGTCATAAATTTGTACGAGAGAATAATACGGTACTTATTGTTTAAATTAAAATCAGGAAACAATATTTAGAGCATTTGCATCAGTGTCTCATGACAGCGTTGTAATTGAAAGTAGTAACCATCACAGTGAATATATAATGTCATGCACCCATAAGAGATAAGTTTAAAGTCAATGAATTTGCAATGTGAATAATTATGTATTATTTCAATTACAATTCAGCTCTTCATGTAATGAGATTAAAGTTCGACCGATCACAAGTTTGACGTTGGCTACCTTACCCTGTGACTTTATGTGTATGTGCTGGCTCTTTTTCAATACAATTACTCCGCTCTCGTAACATAATTTTGATGTTTGCGAAAGTAATAACATCACTCAATCAACACAATAGCTAAATGCATTCCAGGGAGTAGTATTCTCATGACTAAAGAGGGAATAACTCCTATATTAGTTCAAATTTGTACACTACCCTGTTGACAGCAGGGAGGGTATATCCCACCCTCCCTGTTGACAGACTTCAGCAAGTACAAATTGATTGTATTAAAAGTTAGGATAGCAGTTTAAGACAGCAGTTTATTGGTAAATCCGTCAAAGATAGTTAACAATTGTTCAAAAAGGTCTTGTGTTTATAATGGCACAGCATTTAAAACTTTGATACAGGTAGGTATAAATCTATGTAAAAAGTTTTGTCTTCATCTTTGACCTCCTATATGAGTTTCTGATAAAAAGTAGCACTTGTTCAGAATGTGATTATCTAAATAGATCAAATTGGTAGCAGCCTTTACAATCCCATTACACATTAAAGATTCGACATCAAAAAAGCTTAGAAAATGGACGGAGCAGTGTGTCTCTATTGCTCTATTGTCAGGTCATGAGCGAATAAATTCTGTGTATATGGAAAAAAACACTGGGGATATAACGCGCCATTTAAATTTGTATTATAGCCTTGTTAAACCACAACAAATTTATTGTTGCCGCCATAAACAATATCGAAAAAAATTGAACATGTTGTTTAATTTTGAGTAAATTTGATTTAAAAAAGATGAGCGTTAAGCAAATAAATGATCCAGAATAGCCCTAATGTTGCTACCAGTCATCAATTTGTAACTGTCCTCAGGCTATTGATGTAAACAAGCTGAGTGTGTATCATAAGACAAATATATAAATACATTACAAATTCCGGTGAGAAGTCTGCTTTTGTCGGAAGCATGTTAGAGGTTCACAGTAAATTGTCTAGGCTACTTTGAATACCAGGTATTGCACTCTTAAACCAGCCTGATAAAAATTAAAATAATAGTTTGATAGTTGAGCACCTAATGGTAGACTTGACAACCTAACAATGTCAGCAGTTAAATAACATTATTATTTGAACTACTTTATTTAACAAACCAATACCAATAGGTATGTTTAATAAAGGAAATTAATTCCATCAGATTAAATTCATTGAATGGGAATTTTAGCAGAGCCGAATGACCACGGTCAAATAAAAGAATGTCGCAAAAAGCTTTGAACATTTAGGATTTAGATGTTGTAAAGCTCATACATATATATGACATCGTGAATGCACTGTTTGTGATTGTATTGGTAATAATTACTGGCATCAGCAATTGGCATTGCTTTTATTTGTCACACGTAATACAGATTAACATTTGTAATTGCGTGTGCTTTGACCAACTTCGGAGATAGATCAACAAGTGACTTCAGGTGAAATAAACACACCAAATATATCGCTGCAATACGATCGGCTTACATACTGACAATAACAGCAGGAAGTTAAAGATTTTTGTAGCTGATCCACTATATTCAAACGTCATATGTCAGCTCAGCTGAAACGATAAGATGCTGCATCCACCGGTCAGGCAAATGAATCCAGTGCATCATAAACTAGTTGGGATTAAGCTAGCTCCGATTCATGGCAGACCTACATTCAACTTTACTGCATATGAGAGTAACTTTATAAATCCAGCGCTGAAAACTCCGCCGAAGCAAGGGCGGCTCAAAAGGATCAATCCACAAGTTGGTGTTCAAAAGCTCAGGTAAAAACATATGGTTGCTTAACATGACAACTTAACATCCAGGGTTCCAGTCAAGATATTAGATGTCGATTTTATTGTCTCGTAAGAAGATATCCATCCAATTTCCATGCTTTTTTTGAGGAATTTGCTAGGTATGATATAAATTTAAACATAAATTTAAGTTCTTTACTGGTCTATATGGCAGTATGTGTGACTGCATGGTCTTGGCCTTTTTTTGGATGAAATGTTATGACATAGGTTTGTACTATCTAGGACGGGTAGTGATTAGTGATCAAGGCTCAGGGGCACCAAACATTTCCAAGACAAAAAAGGTTTGAAGGGTGTTGTGAAAGCTGTGCTGACAGCAATAAATTCCGGGTAGTGTATTGACAACCAAAAAAACCTGGATTTGTAGGGTAAGAATGGAATACTCTAGCTGTTGTACACTGAATAGAGTTGATGGTAAATCTCAGCTGACAATTAATATAAGCATTCGGGCATCATGCGTTTTCTAATGCTGACTGCTTTTGTATGTGAGATCATTACACTAGATTCCAGTGACAGATCTGGGTTCAGGCTTTACAAGGGGAGTGCCAAACTTCACCTAAGGCAATACAAGCTCATCTTCCCAGTAAACCTGGCTTTAATCATTAGAGGGTTACCATGGCAGTCATCTATAACTGATGGCTGGTTCTAGATCTACAATTTCAGCTAGCTTTGAGCACTTGTGTTTAAATCAGTAGTTGAATGGCAGACTATCCTACACTAGGGTCGTAAATAACTAAGTTGGTCAGTTTGCAAACACATATTATGTATTAAAATACTATCGCAAAATTATGAAAGCCTGCCATAGTAACGTCAGCTGTATACAATTGGTACGTCAAAATTCAATTTGGATTTATGAGTCTTTCAACTTTCAACAGCACAATGCCCAAATTGTACAACTTTGTGAAAGGAGTTCAGTGAATTATATTTGCTAATAGATGATAAATTTATCCTTTTTTCAGTTACATACAGTTACATAAAACTTTGACGTAATATGTAACCTAATTTCCAAATAACACCAAATAACAGCTGATATTTATTAATGAAAAAAAATCTGCCTTTGAAAAATGGTTTGATTACTAACTAAAACGCAAAGTAGGAGGGTGTTTATTTCATAGTTTGTTTTTTTAGCCTCTGAATTAAACACTTTATTTGAGCTCAATGTTTTTAGCAACCAGGCAGTACTTGATAATCCCAGGCTGACAGCCTGACACAAGGACTTCTCCAGTTTCTTTGTACAATCATTGGTGGCTTTAAAAGATTGTTTGGAAGACTGATTGACAACATAGTAACCAGGATTGGCATAAAAATCCCAGCTAATGCAGCTAAATTTAGTTGTTATAGCCAAAAATACTTTAGGTCAATATTTGCATAATTATTATGAAAGCCCTCTAGAGTGATCCTTTAACATTCTTGACAAAAAGGGTTTACTTTGTGCAGTGAACTGAATTTTTTAATTTGGCTAATATATTGACTTGTTATATGATTTCAACGTCCTTGAAAAAATCTCAGGAGCAGGAAATGCCTTGATGTTTAAGATAATTGCTTTTGAAGCCCTGGGTGTTAATCTGCTCGAAAATATCACACAACTTTTGCACCCGACAACAAATTGAAGATATGTACTCCGATTTCTGTTTTCTTAGCAGTTATTGACAATTCACTAATGTATAAAGATAGACGCTTCAATTATTTATATTTATGTCTCAGTACCTGTCGATGTCACATAGTCAAACAAACACTGAGATGAAAATATTTCTTACCACATACACAAATGTCCACATGCTCATAAGCCCCAGATTTCATTCTTTGTGCCGCCAAAGGTAGCTATTTCTAGGACACGGAAAAGAAAAAGTTTTATATATTTCATACATATTATAATACGAAAAAAAAAATATTGGAATGTACTATCTGCTAGCTAGATTTGTGTAGGGAACAGATAAATAAGCTTCAATGAATTCACAAGGCATGTAGGCAGATAGGCTGATAGGTACTCATTGAAAGAGGCTGTGGCTTTTTCACAAGCGTTGGTTAACAGAGAGGGCATGGGAGTTTTGTTTTTTAATTACTACCTCATAAGTAATTCCAGTAATTAAAGCATATATGATATAGAGATAAGGAGAAGGGAAACATTATCGATATCTTGGTTTTATCGACGAATCCTGAGTAAACCCTTCAACAAACAATTATTTTTACAGAATTGCTCAGGCAAATGTGGAGGTTATGAACCAACTATAAAAATACAAGAATAATTATGGCGGGTGTAAGTTGAAGACTGACGTGGCGGCTGCTCATAAAGTTCAATGAATTAATTTAGAATGGCGTCAAAAGCCAAGATCCATGTCACATTCTCTTTTGAAATTATAAATTATCTGAGCACTTTCACCATTTATTGGTAAGGTAAAGGTATTTACACACAGTCAGCTTGACGACGCACTTTATCAAAGACCAATAGCATTTTTTCGCTGATGTGTGAATACACATTATTTGCCCTATAATGCAAAACAATTTTCACAAACCTCCAGGCAGCATTATTGTGAGAATGACACAATGTAACCAGTAGCACCTATAAAACTACAACAAAAGAATTCAAGCTTGCCAAGGTTATTGCTGTTCACAAACCTGAACATATTCAGTGAAGTAGCATAACATAAACATTTATGGGTAAGGACAGCATTCAGACTTTGTTTTCTGAAATTTCTCTTAGCGAGTGCACATTTGTCAACATCCCAACCAATAGGACATTATTATTCCATATGAATGACACTTTAGAGCATTCAATGGCTCATATAACTCAGTGAATGCTGTCAGTGAATTTGTATTGTATCTGCTGTCTCACAGATAAATATTTGTGGTAGCCATCTGCATTCAAACATCTAACCAGATTTCCATAAGACAACATCGGTACAACAAATTCTAACAGCAGATTAGGTTTGACTCCACTTGTTGTAGGAAGGAATTATTTTAGTACATTAATAAGTTTGATTACAGTTTTAAACTGACAGTTGGATTAGGTTTATATGGAAAAATAAAGTTAACAAGTTGAAATGGCAGTTATATGGAAGCAAGGCATGGTAACATCATTTATACCACAAGTAGGCAGATACAGCTATTATAGTAATGATGGCAATCTGGAGTCTTCATCCACAGCTCAAGCTAATCACATCAGCTCATTATTCAACAGGTAATCACATCAGATAAACTCTTAATTAATATTTCAATAAAACAAAATGCTACAGAACAAACTTTTAGCTTCAGCTTTTAGCACAATTGAAATTGAGCTGAAAAAATTGGATGTCTGTAAGAAAAGCACCGCAACTGAGACGTACACTTTCCTCAGCAGACAAATGACAAACATCACGTTAGACATAATGTGTCACCAACACAACCATGCAGCCTGTGTACCTTACAACATTTTTTCGCCTAGTTGGGGATTATAAGTAAATTGTCAATTATAATATTCATGTTTGTAGGTGACTTTAGAGGGTCAAAGCCCACCAAAGTATACATGTATTTAATATGTAATAGTATATATATAGCATATAATTGTAATCTTCAAGCTAGCACTGCTGTTGTTACACCAGATTTTTACTGTGAAACAATTCAAAGCTTTACAAGACCACGCAGCTTTGTCATACTGGAACATGGAGCTAGGAGCAATTCCTGATGTAATCTGTAACTTTACCCAGATGTTTCTATTTTTTCCAGCATATTTATATCTTAGCTTAGGGCTTAAAATGAATTATTACATGGTTTTGAACTAAAATATCTACATAGAATAGCGGTTGTCTACTCCTGTTTCATTGCATGTAAGGATAACTCTAGAGGTACATCTCCCTTAAAATTATGCATTTAGTGCACACCTGCGGTTTTTTATCAATACAACAAGATAACACAAATCAGGTAAGTTTCATAGGCATCTATGCATGTATTCAAAACTTCTTGGTCAATTTTCTCTCCCTTGAATCATATTGAGTAGCCAGAGAAGAAGTATCGTATTATATAGTGACATCAGCTGAGATTAGTTTTTACTTGATTTTTTACAACCATTAACCTCTCCCAATGCTCTAAAACTCCAACCAAATTATATATATGGTATGTATACAATCAATAACACCACAAAACTCTGATCTGACGCGGATAGACTGTTATGACTCAAAACAGCAGCGTCGTTCATGGTGACCATGAATAAAATCGGAAATAAATCAGACAAGCAGAAGTAAAAAAGAGAGCACTTAGTTTTTAATCACAATTAATTATATGGAGCACCGATTTCCTTTCCACAATAAAAACAAAACAAAATGTACTAACGTCAATGGTGCTACAAGGTTTCTTATCGCAACTAATTTTTAATTGACAGTTATGACGATGGTAAATTTAACATCAAAATGCAAATCTCAATTGTAATTGTTAAATTTTGCTACAATACAAGCATTTGTAAGCAGATTACTGCTTCACAAAATACAGTTGTAACTCTTATCAGACTTTGCAATCTTACAATCCTCTGATAGGTTGATTTAACAGCAGTAATTTGGAGAAATAACAATGAAAACAATAATGTGAATGATTTTACCAGTTTTCAATTCCGTCAAGGCCTCAATGCAAACACGAAATATTGTCAGAATTTAATTAGCGAGAAACATGCAGCGTGCTGGCAGCGGCGGCTATGACGAGCTCTTACTCTGATTTTACGACACATACTTCTAAAATATTCTATGGCTACCATAGATTACCAGAGTTTACACCTTCTCATCGATTTTACAGCTCGATCCAGTCTCACAGATCTAGAGTTTTTGCCCGAAGAGAAGAAAAGTTTCCAGCCTTGGAAAATGGCAATAGAACTACACGAGGGAATAAGCAAATACCCAACCAGAACGGTCGTTTCTCGGAGCCTCTTAAACAAAGTATGTTTTACCATTGAGTGAGATATGAAATAAATTCTCGCTTTTGCATCTTTGTAATTGCACTATCATTCATCGATTCTACTAATTTTTGACAACAGCACCTGGCTTCCATTGATAACTACATCAGATAAATGCGTTGTGATGTGAGAATTTAAATGTTTTTTCAGTTCAAAATGTTAGTCATAAAGTTGCACGAGCGACAAACATATCTGCACCACATCCAGCAGGCAAAACAACTAGTCAGCTACCATTCCTTAGTCAAGCCACGCAGGAACACAAGCCACCCACAACACAAAGGAGTTCCAGACTCCCGTACAGAAACAAAGAGTATAGTTCCTCCTCACCACAGGTGCAACACAAGGTAACGAAGCAAATACATTAATTTAAAAATCCACCAAGTGACATACAAATTTTGTTGTGATCAGAGGCTGAAAATTGTTTTTAGTATGAATAATGAACTGACTTCCTTTTAAAAATCACTTTCGGTTGGTGTTTCAGGCTGAGGTTAGTCCATCTAGAATCTCTGGCACTCATATTGCTGGGATTTCATCGAAAGAACAGGGAACACATGCCCTTAGGTCGGATAAAATGGCAACAGGGTGGGCTGAAGTTAGAGCAGGACAAACTATACCTAAACTCAGGTAAGAAATCTAAATATCACTCAATATTGACATATCAGGATCATGGGCAATTTGATCAATGGATGGATATATAGAAATGGAAACACCGTAGTAATCTCAAGAGACAACTGCCAACTCGAACTATATCAACCAGTGAGCATTTCACATGAAAAGACAATCCTTTCCTTGGTGATAATTTGACATCTTTGGACGCATTCTCCCGCTAACCAATTTTGCTCAATCTCTTATTACTACAGTAATAATATGAAATGTTCTGCAACCACCTGTGTAAATATTTGCTATGTCTGTGTAGCTGACCTTGAGCTGAAACATGAAAGTAGGTTAAATCAACTTTGCTATTTTATAGCTTTGTTGACTTGTTGATTATTATGAGTGGGATCAACATTGGTTTCAACAAACAGAGGCTACAAAAACAGACAATTTTTATATTTGTATCATTTTAATGTACTGGTGCTACATGGGAGCTCTGAGATGTTTCAGTTTTTGGTTCCACAGTCTTTCCGTTACATGACATTGTTCAAGTGCAGGTTGCATACTTGCCGAACTTGTTGGGGTTCCTCAATAATCACGACATGTATTCAAACATTTGTATTGGCACAAATTAAGCTCATTTAAACAACATCATAAAGTTACCAACTACATTTTCTTCAATTTCAAAGCAGCATTTAAAATAGAAATGAATAGTCTAGAATGAGTAACCCATAGTAACAACTAGGAAGGTTTGTATCAAAACACAACTAAACAAACAACAACAGCCAATCCCCCACCCATGAATGCAGCATAATAATTTACTTCAATGAATCGAGAACAAACATATTGATGTAAAAATATCTCTGAAGGATAATTTATTTTGATTGGAGTACTAAAATGTACCAATAAAAATTCAAGCTATGTTGTAACAGTATTAATTTAAAGTCATTGGTCAACATTAAATATTTTCCCATAAAGAATGAAAAGCTTAGCGTAAATATATGAATGAATGCCAGATTTGACTGATGTTGCCGACAAATGTGTTTTTTTCAGTATTTTCTCAATGGGTCATGTTTCCTCATTTTGGAGCACTAATTGTCTCGAGTTAGCCATTCAGTTTAATATCCAAGTCTGTACTTTGCAGGGACTCTCAGGATGATGAAAAATCGCCACGAGACAGATCGAATCACAGCCCTGGAAGAGCATCAAAAGATACAGACATTAAATCAGAGGCCAGTAACCACCGAGCCTCAAAAGAAACATTGTCGAAAAAACCTTCATCAGACTTGGAAAGTACCAATAGCACAAATCACAATAGATCACCTTACAAGAAGACTTCCTCTGTTTCACGAAAACAAGTGACTTACAAATCTAAATTATCCTCAGGCTACAATTCAATGAGTTCCGGTTCACAACAAGGTGACCCTGTCGTTAATAAACAATCAGTTTTTAAGAACGGCACCGAGCCAGCACCTGCTCAAGAGGAGAGAGTGAAAGAATTAGCGAATGTTTACTCAAGCAAAGTGCCAGTTGAGGAGGCAAAACCTAGCGTCGTTGGAGTACTCACCGCGCCCGAGGAACACATACTCACAGAAAAGGAAACTGAGATGTACAATCACCTAAAACACACTTATAACAAATCCGCAAAACAGGACAGACAAGTACGCAAAGAGAAGTTTTTCAGAAAATTACAAGATGTGCAGCTAGATACTGCTCTGGAACACAATCGGCAGGTGGCTGTGAGGTTGGCGAGGAAAGAGCAAGCTAAGAGAAGACAGCTGGAACAATTAAACCACATCAGACAGAAGTTTGAAGATGAGAGAACAAAGCGTTTCAAATCACAATACATAAGCAAGAACTTCCAAACATATGACCGACAAGATCGAACTGAATATGGGTTGCCAGAGCATTTCATGACACAAACTCAATACCAAGAAAAACTTAAGGGGAAAGGAGGAGGGGTAAAAGTCACCGCTCTGGCTTTCATCCGCAGAGAAGTCAAGTTAAAAAAGAACTATTCAAAGATGTTTGTGGAACCAGTTCCGGGACAGGATTTGAAGGAGCCAATGAGGGAAGGCAGAGACCGAATCACTTTGGATACTTTTGATGAATCTGGTGAGTGATCAGCTCTCCATATGTGCAAGACTCAACAATTATGTGTAAAGCAATAGACCCCGCCGTAAATGAGCTAATACCTGGTTCCACTTTTCATTGCACTATGCAGAACCAGTGTTAAAAAGATAGACACCTGAAAATACAACTGAAATTCCTAAGTTAGTAAGGTGGTTAAAAATCAAAGCGATATCAATTTTATGGTTGACTTTCCCCTCAAGATCTTGTTTTATCTGTGTAAGTTACTACATGTGTTGTTATTAATATTATAAAACAAAGTTAATTTTGTCATGATCATGACAGTATTTAGCGCCTACTTCTAGCTTTAGGTTGGATGGGTAGGAGGGTGGGGGTCAGACAAGGTGTTGGAGTTCGGTGGGTTCAAGCAAGGTTACTTTCTTGAGTAGGATGAGCATTGATGTTGTGTTATTGATACACGATGAAAGTTACAGCTATAATGACCTGATCCAGAGTTGTTGAATTTGTTATATTAATATTAATGTACCCCTGCAGAAAAAGATTCTAAATTTGATTTTAAATCTCACTTTTTAATCGTATATCCTTCCTCTATGATTATTTTGTTTAATTTAATATTAAGGTAGCATGACTAGTTCATCTCAGAGTAATTATTTTAATTATTATTGATAATTTCGATTATTATCATTATTTATTCACAATGTTATTTCGAGGTCAAAGCCGATACTCTCTTATAACACGATTGACAATCACATACCCTATTTTGAGGGTCATATCATACATAATTCATATTTTAATTTATATTATGGTATTATATTATGGTATCAAATGGCAGCATGATATATTTATATTAGACTTGTAGGTCACTTTAGGGGTAGAAGCCTACTTCAATTTTTCATGTCAAGTGTGCTCAAATAAATTCAATTGAGAACGCGACACTAAGGTCTCAAAGAAAGGTTTAATGACTTCACAGACGGGAAGTAGCCCAGTTCGAACAGCCATGTAATATCAGCTGTTTGTTAATGAGTTCCCAGAGACCCATTGACAGATCTTAAAACCTCTTGAACGATTTGTTATTTATTGAATGCTGAATTTTCTTATTTCAGGCAATCCCAAGAAAGGAAAGAAAGTGAATGTCAAATCGGAGCTTAAGGAGGCAGAGAAAATGTTGAAAGACTTGAATAATACGGAGAATGGTGATATACAGCTTGAAAGTCCCCGGAATGAACCTCCAAGCAAATATACAAGAAGCGTGATTAGACCAGTACTAGCAACTAAACCCACAAAAGGGCAAACGGCTCAACAACAAAAATCCAACAAGCCGGGAAATAACACAGAGGTGAAAGCACAGCCAAATAAAGCAGCAGTACCGGGGAGTTCACCTGTGGATGAAAGAGCTGTCAAAGATCAGAGATACGCTGATGCGCTGTCAAAACGGAATAAACCTGAGATTAAAATTTATGAGTCCAATAATGTGGTTGAACAGAAGACAATTCCAGCTGCTCAGAATCAGAAAAAAGATCAAGCCGCACCGACTCCAGCACAATCAGCAATTAGCAGATCTACTACTGCTAATAAACACAGTGCCAAGACTCAGTCATCAGCTAAATCACAGGAGTCGCGGACAAAACCTTCCACTAACTCTCAACCCGGGAATACCAAGTCACCGGTATTGGCGAGCTCCAAATCATCGGATAGAAATTCTGCAGCTGCAAGCAAGCTCTCTGCCACAAGCCGAGGCACAGGCAAGTCTTCAACTAAACACACAATTCAACCTACTACCAAAGAGTCAGCAGCTAAGGCTGCCTCAAAAATTCCCAGTAATCCGGCTCCAAAGGCTTCCCTAAATTCGCCATCGGTGTTTAACCAGCCGAGTTCCACAGGTGCTACTCTAAATAAACCCGCTGATACAGTATCCATGCATAGTAGAATCAGTGTGATCACAGAAGAATCAGAAACAGAGGTCGACTTTTATGAGAAGCTCATGGCTAAATATGGCATAGAGTTGAGCGATGATGAAGATGACTGATCTTTCATTGTAATCTAATGTTTTACTTACTCACTATGTTTTAAGGCTCACAAATAAGATACCTGATTCAGGAATCTCACTTGCCATATTTTCTATCTTCATCGCCATAATCAACTTTTATTTTCCAAGGGTGCCAAAAACCAATATAGCTTTTGGTGATTGATAAACAATTATGTCCACATTTTCACTCAGCACGCCACAACTCACTTAAGTATAAGAATATTCAATATTTTCCTGAGACTTTCATAGTTGCACTGGTAGTGGTTTTTGTGTATTGCATAACAGTTATAAAATCATAACAGGTGTAAATTTAAGATAGATTACTCTGTAAATATAAATTTAAATATAATAACTGAATTCGTCTTTCTAGGATACAGGGTAAGTTCCGTTGCCATGCATAGTTTAAAACAAAACTCATCGCTATCTAAAGCACCAGAATTGATAACACGGAATAAACATAATCGTTGACAATAAATTCGCAAGAAAGCCTTCGAGCAAATCTCAGGAATAACTCAAATGTGAAATCAGAAATACATTGCTAGGTAATCGTAAATAAAATCTTGTTCGCTGCACTGATGGCTTGAATATGAAAATCTCTCAACACATTGGTTGTTATTAAGTATACATTAACCTGACAGAAAAATAACTAAACATGGAAAGTGTCAACTCATGTTTCACCTTAATTTGTTGGTTTGTGCAGCTTGCTGACCACATGAAGACAAGTTTACAAGGAGGCTAGGGTCTGCTGACATCACACGAGCCAATAGACTATCAATGTACTGCTCCAGATCCTTTGTATGCTCTTCCTTCTTCCTTATTTGCTGCCTCAGCTTCTGTACCATCTCAACCAGATCCTAAATAAGAAGAACACAGATTGCTTACCAAACCTTTTCAAACTACTGTCTCATCTGCCATATTTCAATGCGATACCCAAAGTATTATGCTCCTACAACTACAGTGTATGTCCAAACATAATCTGAAATTCCCAACAGCACCATAGCCAAACTAGAGGACATGATAAACAACTAAAAATGGTTGCCATTAGTGACAATAGGCAGTGGATTTTGAGGGCAAGATCATCTAATTGCACCCACCAGACTTCACGATCAGAGTCTTAGCTTCCACCTTGGAACCTAAGCGGTCAATGAAAGGCTGATCAGTGTGTCTTATGACTTGAAATAAATTTTATAAAACACAGGCTGCTTTCAGCGAACAATTTAGAAATGTTTATAATGAAAATCCACTGATTGGATTTGGATTAAATGCTATTAAAAGTAGGAGAACAGGTTTATCTGGGGTTGGTAAACTGATAAAGCGTGACCTCCCCAATGCTATTAAGGTATATCAACGTCATTAATTGAGCTTATACTTTCTGTCTGTCTGTGGTTACTAGTATGATGCTTATGGGAGCTCTGAAAAAGTGAGATAGCTTCTCTGAAACAGCATAGGGCCTACTTACGCTTTTGCTATGGTGTCTGAATTCAGATGGTACATGCTCCTGAGTATTTGGCAGACTGACTTGCACTTGAGCATCAACTGTAGCTCTGGGTTCAGATGGGACATCAGGAGCCTCAGCACCTACAGCAGGCTGCCTCTCTTGTCGAGATGGGGAGAGTGAGGCACTTGTCTGTAAAACAACAAAGATGAATCAGGTCTATGTGTGGTTAGTCTCTGATTATATCTCCATGTTGATCAGAAAGATAAAAAATAAGAATAATGAGATATATATCCACCCCAGAAAAAATCATAGCAGAAAATGACAAGATATTACATAAGCAAAACCTGAAAGTGGCAGCCTGTTGAAAATTGGAATATAACTTGGAATAGAAAACTAAATGCCCAGTGAAATCCAGGGAGAACAACTCACATTAATGATTGATTCCATTCGACTTGGGTCAGTATCCCTACGCTTTGTCTCTCCTGGAGTATCAGTGACTGGATTGTGGGAGAAGCTGCGAGCTTTAGGAGGTGTGTTCTCTATGAGTTTACTGATTGCTGGGCTACCTGGTGCTGGTGGAGCCTTCTTACCCTTCTTATATTTTTGCCGAGGGGACTCATCAGAGGCAACTTGTGGTGATTCTGAATTTCTTGGTGAATCCTGACTGAAGTAATTGGATTTGATTGATAGCCTATCCTCGGGATTCATTTCAGTGACAATTGTTTTTTCTGATGCTGTATCCTCAATTGTAGCCTCAACTCCAGGTTTCAGTCTCTCAGGCTTAGGAGGTGCAGGAGCAGCTGTTTTCTTCTTTTCTTTGCGCTTTTTGTTTCTGCCACTACCGGCAAATCTTGACGAACCGTGTCGAGCAAAGGAGCCTGTTCTATTGAATGATCCGGACTCTTCATCCTCATTGTCCTCGAAGGGATTAGAAGTGTTGCTCTTCGTGTCATCCTGGAATGGATTAGTGACTGCAGACTGACTGATGACAGTTTTCTTCTGCTCAGAGAATGGATTCTTCTCCTCATCTCCAAACGGATTGGTGGAGTTTTCCTCGGTTTGTTCATCGAACGGGTTCTCAGATTTATTTATTTTCTCAGGAATTGACGGTTCCCCGAAAGGATTTAGATCTTCGTCAGCTTTTTTGGTTGGACCAAAAGGATTAGTGTCATCAACAGGAGTTTCTGGTGCACCGAATGGATTGGAGTCTGCTGTTGCTGCTTCAGCAAATGGGTTGTTGACTTTTGCAGGTTGTATCTCTACTTTTGGTTCATCGAATGGATTTGTATCAGCTGGGGTGTCCTCAATAAGCTTTGACTGGTTTGCAATAGAAACAAACTGATTATCTGATTGAACTACTGGCTCACCAAATGGATTACTGTCTTCTTCCTTTTCATCACCAAAAGGATTTTGTTCCGATGATCCCGCAAGGCGATCCTTTGATCTTCTACCATCTGGCAGAGTATCATCCACATTAAACTCAGGCTCATCGCTGGCCATCAATAAATCAAACACATTGACAGCAGGTGTAACGGCCACTTTCTTCTTTTTCTTGTCCTTGGACTTCTTCTCTTTGACAGCACCGCCAGCAATGGGAGGCTTACTTTTTATCACAGGTTCACTAGTTTCAAGGCTAGCAGTGGGCCTATCTTCTACTGTAATAGGAGTAGAGTGTGCAGCTGCAGACGGCTCTGGTTGTAGTTTACCGATAGGGGTGAACACCTGTTCTCCAGGCATCACCTCGTGTTTTACAAGATTAAACTCATCCTCTTTCTCCAGTTCCTGTTGAGCTGCCATTCTGAGAATGAAAGAAAACACATAATCAGTGCTGACAAAAATCTTCATGTTAATTTGATGCAGAGCAGAAATGGTAAGACGTAGTAGCATATCTAAATTGGTTTTAAGTTCGGCATTCTCTCCTCTCCTAATATATTCCCCATATGCATTTCAGAAATCCAAAGGCTGGTGTTTCAAGTAGCCAAAAAAGGCTTAATTTGTGGCAATAAAAATGAGGCCTCAGATGATTTAGACATACTGGAAACAATCACAAACCTGGTGAAGATATCATCAGGCTCAGCATTCTTGACTAGAGGTATAATAGGAGAAGGTGTATAACCCTCCATAGAGTCATCACTGTCATCATCTATCAATACAGGCTGTTCAGCTAATGCCTTGGATGAGGCGACTGTAACACAATGCAAAAGTTATGAAGTTATTATAAAAGAGGGCACAACTTCAAATAAACTGTCATTTTGTTATTTGCTTGTTTTCGCTTTAAGATTATCCAATTGACTTACACTTCAAAGAATAACTCAAATTGGGGGAAATCAAAATTAAAACTCATCAAGGGTTTAACAAATTAAAGACCAGGTCTGAAGATTAAACTGCATTAACTCCTGTGAGGTGGGCGCTGATCATTAAGTACCATTAAAGTGATGTAAAGAATTCAGCTTACCACTAGAGTTACGTTTATGTGATATATTTATCGTAGCAGTACTTTCCTCCGGGAGTACTTCATTACTGATCTGACTAGAACTAGTAGCTGACCTCATCCTGTTAACAATAAACAATTAATATTATGTTTGAATGTTGAAGATCATGCATTGATCCGTCCCTTATATCACCATGAATACTAAAGAGCTCTATACAGATGTCAAACGTTGTATACGTTTGACATCTGTATATGTTATACAAAGTATTTATGAAGGAATGAAGAAATCTTGCTAGCAGAGTTAAAAAACGTGGCCATTCAACACAACATAATATACTTCTTGTTCCTATCTTCCTTGATCATGTACCTTGTTCTCTGTAAGCTACTGGTGTTCTCCTCTATAATACCAGAGTTTCTATCACCTACAGATCCTTCATCACCTGCTGCTGTAATGCTGACATCGGCAGCGCTTGTTGATATCGGGCGAGCTGTCAGTAATCTTCTGTTAGCTGTAATCATGGATACAACATCAACAACAGTTTACAGTAGTATGACATATTCATAAACAATAAGTTGAGCTATTCCACCCATACTTTGAGAATAACATCACCAAGTAAGGATTTATCCGTACTCAGTGATAAGATCACTGAGTTAGGAATATGTTCTTACTCTGTGATATATTCATGTGCAAATTATAGACCATCCTGGTGTAACTATGTACTAGAATAGTATTGTATAACATGCAATTAACATACACATGTCGGCTGTTGTAGGACAATGACATCAACTGCTGTAAAACAGATTATCAGACAGCGACAAGGTTCATTCAGTTGTCGAAATTACACATGTCTGGTTGAGAAAGGCAAAATTCAGGAGGTTACGAATTCAGTATATAACCCTTTTCACAATAATATTCTAGTGATTTTATCAGAATACGATATACCAATTATGAGAAAATGTCACGTAATTATGTTGTTATTAACGCGGGAATGACACCTCAGCGTATCCTTCTAATAGGGGACGAAAAATTGATGACTACGAGAGTTTCATATGTCTATAATACTTACGTTTTTGAGCTCTTAGTACAGCATCAGACCCACTACCACCTCTTCTGTGAGTTCGCACAAACGACTAAATAACAAAATTTATATTTGTTAATTGAGCCACCGAGACGTGATGTATTTGTTTGGTATCTCATCACCTATTTCAGGGAACTACAGCTGATACTCATCTTTATTTTAGTTTTCAAAGGTAATAGGAGAAAGAAGAATTGAAAACTAGATATGCAACAAGAATGCTTATAAGTAAAAATTAAAAACTTCACTCACCCCATCATAACTATCAGCATCATCAGTTTTCTGTTTGATGTCTTCTACAGAGGCGTTACTAGATGTAGGTGTCTCAGGATCTGCCCTAGATTTACGTTTAGAGAATGGTGAATAACCTTTACTGCTCCTTGGAGAACTGCGTACAAATGCTGGACTCGAGGGTGTGTTCGATAAACTTGCTTTTGGTAAAGGCTGTAAATTCAGTAGATGAAGCGGTATTGAAGAAACGCATGAATAATTTAGCTCTGATCAGGAAGTAATTCTTGGCACTATTGCCATGCAAAATTATTTATACTTCAGAGCATTCTGGTAATGGTGCCAGATCGTTCTACATACTAATTAAAATTCAAAGTACTTACTGATAAAAAAATTAAAATCAATACCCAACAAATAACAGTCCAAGACAATACAAGATCAGAAATTGGGGTGGACTGAGGCACTAACAGTCAGGTAAATCCTCAGCTCTACTCTAATATAATGTGGAATGATAAAGGAGACACAAATTGAACGTATTGCCTATCTAATCGAAGTACTAACTATCTCAATTCAATGGCCACTAGTAAAACAGGAGTGTGGATATCCATACACTTACAGCACTATAATTCTCGGCGATGTCGTCTAGACTAAGAGCACCAGTGGGTAATTCATTCAGATCGGGTATGTAGTCTTTGGTCTTCTCATTTTTAGGTCCCTTTACTTTCCTTCCTATTACAAATATAGGAGATGTACTTAGGCAGAGTCAAGGCACAATCGGGACCCCCATCTTATCTGTGAGTTTTAAGTGGTTATCAAAGTTCAACAACATCACTCGCCAAAAATATATCACAGCAAGAATGCACTTTATGATAGGGACAGGCAAATTATTTAAAAAAATGGTATCATGGGGGTATCATGGCCGGCCGGGGGGGGGGGGGGGCGTCGGGCAAGGGTCTGGGGGGCTCAGACTAGGGGGTATCATGCTTATAACTTTTTTAATAAATAGAGTGTGTTTTGAGGTTCTTTCACAAAATGATATATCTACGGTGAACAAAGTATCTTTCCATGCAGCGCAATTAAACTTTTCATCTATTATTGCTAATTAAGAGTCAACCTGTTGATAATATAAACAAGGAAGACAGAGCAAATAAACTGACATAACAGCGGCACAGCTAGGAACGGTTACCTTTCTTACGGGTGTGAAACATTTTAAGCTGGTTAGAACCTGAAGTCAAAACAATGATACTAGATATGAGGGTGGAGAGCTTATCACTAAATGAAATGACAGAGCATTGAAACACACTTTTGTCAGAGGGATGTCTTCCACCTTGCACCAACAAACCCAAACAGAGACACATAAATCATCACCGAGATAAAAAACCGGTGATACAGTGATATTAACAAACTAGGAAGTGAGAGGGTGGGAATTAAAAGCGATGAGCTGAAAATACTGAAATATTAGTCATTAAAACAGTGGAGACAGACATGACGGATTCTTACCCTATTAGAATTGTTTGAGATAAAATGGTCCATGCAGCTCTCCCTTCATTCTCTCACTTATTCCCAAAATTAATGCTGATTTGGTTATAAAGGCTTCGCAATCATCAATATGAATATTTCCATGGCAAACAGAACGATTTAGCAAGCAAGGAGACTTAGTGAGAGCTGTATGGAAGCTGTATGTTAGTAAGCACCACCCACCTAGAGCAGACGCAGCATGTTTTATAGATTTCTTACTCATTTTAAACCGTTTACTAGCTGATGATGTCACAGATAGCGAATCCATATCTTTTATTTTCTTTACTTCGAACGAGATGCGAATCTCTAGTTCTCCTCTGGGATTTGACTTATCTTGGCCTGGTTTGCAGACTAATGGGTACCATCTAAATATAGAATTGATATATTGTAACAATAGTTTATAGGGATGGCAAATTAATTACCAATTGATCTAACTGCCAAAATATATATGCTGGAATGGCATCAACTGATACAGCTTGTTATTCTTTTGAATTTGAAGAAATAAAGCTAGATGTTTCTCTAAACGATCTAATTGTTATGACCAACAATCTATGCAACCGCCCAGTTTCAAGAAGCAGGGCCTACTTAATCTTCAAGAGGCAATGACTAATTGTGGTTGGCTAAGCAACAAAGAGCAAATTCATCTCTGAATCACAACTCAACATCATCATAGCCCGGAGTTAGGTATGATTGATGGTATGAGACAGCAAGCCTCATCAACACTGATGAGCTAAATTAATGTTTCCAGCTTATCTAGTAATCACCAATGTCCATCATATCAGTAAAATTACAGGATGAACGTGCCCTTGGGAAATGAAACTGTTGATGAGTACTACTTTGATCGGTGTACTGGCATTGAGATGAGGCTAACTCCAGATCAGTAAAGGGTCGATTTTGTCCGAGAGACTCGGATGATGTTTGTGCAGTCAGCTAGTTTGAGCACCGGTGGCAACTGAAAAAATGTACTACACTACATTGATCTCTGGCAACTTACATAGATTTAGGTGGGTCGTAGACATCAAAGTTTTGTAGAGCCAAATCAAGATGACCAAGGAACTGATCGATTCCGAGGTTGTTTCTATGAAATATCTGCAGAGTTAGCTTTTGTTGATTGTAATTATCCGGCAGAGGTCTGATAATAGAAAGACACAAAACAATAAGTGGGTTGATGCTGGGCTGACATGAGGTCTACAATTATATCACATTTGAATAGATGCCAACAGGGAGTATATATTTCATTCACAGATAGAGATAGAAGCATGTCAATTTACTTACAATCGCCATCATCGTATGATACAACTGAGTTGATAGCAATCAAAGATAGAGTTTGCTCAGCTTGGATTACACAGGGATGGCGTTCATATCATTGTCATGTTTCAGAACATGGAATATTCATCAGCATATTATTACAATAATATACAAGTATCTTGATGAGCTTATCATATGATATGATATAATAGGCGAGTAGACAAGAATGTAAAAAACGTGAATAGTTTTTGTGAACGTCCCATTATTGAGTAACCATGATACATTGGAACATGAGCACTTACACATCACATTCCTCATACCACTCTGGATCGATGGTCTTGTCTTTGATTGTTGTTTGGAATTTATTCTCTGCCAGTGCAATGGTGACGAATGCGTCATTAGTTCCTACAAAACAAGATAGTTGTGATATATCATGTTTGTAACAAATAATTATCAGAGCCAAAATGTTGGCTACCATGCAGGACAAGTTTTTGTTTAGTTTAGTACTTGTATGCTGTATATCAAATAAAGCAGTCAAACAAAATCATGTTCGTACTGAACCTGTCTATTATTTGACTCTTGTTACATTTTACAATACTTGCGTAGATAACTTACCATTCTTCCCCTTTGATATGAGATCCTTGGCTCTTTGAACTACAATAAAGCGAGAATGAGATGCTGAGAAAGTGCAAACGCGTGGTGTTTGTGGACTACAGAAGAGGAACTTGTTTTCTTGCACACTTTAACCACGACTGAATTTAACTGTCGTTCTTGTGTTAGGAAGCTATTTGGCAGAGATCAAACGACTAATCAAAGAACTTGTAACATCACCAATCGGCCACTGTGTTGAAAAGTGCAAAGCAGTTATGATATAAAGACACGATAACTCAAGGTCAGCCACGATATGAAATATGAAACAAATCCATGTAAGTACTTTGGTCAAGTATCCCGACTACTAGCCGGTCTTGACAAGCTTGTCAAGACAGGCTACCCGACCACAGGCTGGGCTTGTGTAGAAATTGCAGTGTGTACGTGTGTCTGAAGCCAAGTTATAGACAGTTATACTCATAGGCATCTGGATAGCCCAAGAAAGTAGCCTTCTAGATAAGGCTTCATCAGAGCAATCTCAAAATCATAGGTATTTGGAGGTATATTTGGTCCAGACCAAGTCCATGATCATTGACTTTAGTTTTGGAAAAATTACTACTACATTCTACTCTACTACTGATTGGAACTCCAGGTCTGTGCCTGATGATGCCTTTGGAGACGGAATATGAGCCCCATGGTGAGAGTATCCAATCCTTTTTTTCTAGTAGGTTTGTTGATTAAAATCATTAATGAATAATGAAGAATAGATAGAGACAAAAAATAGGTAAAATCATGATATCATTCCAATAGCAGAAAGTTCACCACCTACCAGCAACAACGACATGTGTCGGGTCATATGACATTTTGTTGATCTTTCTTTTCTTCTTTCTGTTATTCTTATCTCAGACAGCACAGTGGACTCCTTGTATCAATTATTGAGCATAGTAAGTAAGTGAGTGGGAAGATACACTGAGCTAGTACTGTTACAGTTGATGATGTTTAGTATGGGAAAACTAGGGAATACCTAAATAAGGAAGTGACGTAAAAATAGAAACACCTACCTCGTCTGAATACACAATAGGCAATTCTAACAGTAAATACATATTTTCGATGACTTCTCATTTTCGAACAATATAAATTTTAATTCTTTAGTTGAAAGAATATAGCCAGAGCTGCCTCATGCATCATTAGGGTGAAAATAAGGAAGAAATTTCAAATAGGTCTTTCTTCAAGCGCAAACATAATATAAGGTGAAAGGGCATCACAGGAAGTGGCCTCAAAACCGGTGGTTGTTTGATATTTCTGAACATTTTTGTGACCTTGTAACTCAGCCATAATCAAGATTTTGATGATGCTCAGTGTGAAATAGGTAAAACGGTGCTCAGAGAATTCTGTGGGATATATGACCTGATACTTATTGGTGAGGAATTCAACTCTTAACAATAATTGTGTCAATTTTTATTCAAGTTTTTTAGTTGTTTAAAAAAAAATGCATTTCTAATCTAAAAATCTACCTATCATCTAATCTAAGCCAAAATTGGTGTGAGTCTTGTTTATTTCAGTATGCAAAACAAACCTATCGTTAGAAATATGTCTCTGCCACTCCTTCATTGCATATGAGTGTTCAATAGATGGAGTCTTTCACAGATTGTAGTAAGGAGTACTCCTTGATTGTAGCTTCCTTTAGCTACAAGTACAAGCTGTGAAAGACTCCAACTATTGAACACTCATATGCGATGAAGGAGTGGCAGAGACATATTTCTAATGATAGGTTTGTTTATATTCACTTGAGCTGAGGCAAGTAATGAGTAACATCAAAAAGTATCATTCATAATTTGTTACTCAGAGTTTAAGTTACTCCTTGCTGAAATAATCAAAACAGTTGTCGTTGAGTCAATTACTGAACTTTTCTAATGGCTACTTTACTGTACTCATAGTGTAGTCAAAAATAAGTATAGGTCTACGTTGTGTTACTGTACTGTGATACACTATCTACTTCAATGTGGTTGATTGTGTTATAGTTTGGTATGCTAGGTCTACACTTTAGTTGGGTAGGTAGAATAATAATACAAGTAAGTAGTATAGAGCCAGTTGATACGTATGTAATTCTACAAGTTATAAAGTTATATTTATTGTGAGTCAATCATAGATTGCGATCTTATACTACCATAGGCCTTTGAATAGGGCAAAATACATGCATGCATACATGTTAATGACACCAGGGATCTTTGGTAGTTGCACCGTGATATTGCTCAAGGGCTAAGTGCACCGTTGTCAATTTAAAGATACTGATATAAAGAGGGTCCCGGGAACTGGATTTTGCAAATGGCCTTTACTACCTTAGAGATTCACATACTCGATTGTAGACGTTTCATTGGCCTAGGAAGAACGTTCTACGTTGTGTGGAGTTTGAGATGTATTAATATTAATATTTCAAGCCAATATTATGTCAACCTCAATTAATGCCTTCTGGTACAGTTGCTTTTGGTGTGTTTATCAACAATATGGGATGTGGTAATTATGAAGGCTTTTGTATTCAACCCAAGCGATAACATATTACACTATAGGTAGGCATAGGCTACCAGTGCTTAATGCCGTCTTGCTAATGGCAAAGTACGGTGCATATATGTTTTGTGTCTTGTCACACAGATTAACCACAAAACTTAGAATAACTGCTTCATGACAGAGGTGTAGTCCCAGTAGGACTAATCCTATCAAGAACAAGCTCAGTTAGAATAAGGTTTATAGCAGGTATGCATGTATAGCTTGTCTAGGCTTGGTGTTCAAGGTCTCACTGGAGACTAAAGATCCTTAGTCTCCGGTCTCACCTCATTCTGCTTTTTGTTTCTAGCTATAGTTTTTAAATTTTGGTAACATGTCCCCCAAAATAGACTTAAAAACTGTCAGGTATTGTATATAGGCATAATATGACTTTCTTATATGATTGAGACAGCGAGTTCAATGTTGGGTTTTCATATCATTAGTCATAACCAGAAGTTGATGAAAAACAAGATTAGACTGTGACACACAGTCATACCAGTTGCCTACCCTACCCAATTTTTCTTAGATTTTACTTTTGCAGGTTGTGATTATCAAGCTTCACACATCAAGATGGGGAAGATAATATCCAAGATATTTGGAAATAAAGAGATGAGAATACTCATGCTTGGTTTGGATGCAGCTGGAAAAACAAGTATCCCTTTTATACACAATTTTTACCACAACCTGATTCATGTCTAAGTAATCGCCATCTCCGACATGGATCAAGTAAAACCATACATGTCCTCATTCTGCCGCATAAACCTGCCAACTAAATCTATGTGTGATGATTCTGATTCATCCAAACTTGCTGTGGGTTAATGATCCCCTTTTATAAACAGTTTACAAGTGACCGATCCTCATTCTTGTATTGCCAGGATAGGATACCTGCCTGCTAAGCTTTATTACTCATCCAAGGCTGACATGGTTACCTATTGTGTAGGAGGGCAGTGTAGTAATCACCACAGCTCAATAGGTCCATTCATGATGAAATTCTATTACATCACTTGAAGCTGTGGCACTATCTCATTATCTTCTTGGCTACATTGAGGCAAAACTGTTGGTCTTTGATTAAATTCCACTAGTCCTTTACAATAGACAAAGTAACAATTGCAGGGCATCTCAAATCCTCAACCTCCTAACAAGTAAATTGATTCCTTATCTTTCATCTCTGATAACCACCTGAAACTGTGTAAACTATGGAATCCCACTAATTTACATAACTGAGCTGACAGTTGGTGTATCCTTGTTGATGTGATGATAGTCCACGGAATAATGACCTGTTTCCATCAAGTTCCAATAGAGCTGCCTCGAGAATGTTTGCATTATCGTGGAAAGATTGAGTGTGTGTTTAGATATGTCATGGGGTAGGGTGTGTCAGTTAGCTTGTTGTGATTTAGTAACATTGATACAATAAACATTCCTTGACTGTTACATTCAGCTGTACTGTACAAACTCAAACTAGGCCAATCTGTAACTACCATACCTACAGTCGGATTCAACGTAGAGACTGTTACTTATAAGAATGTCAAATTTAATGTTTGGGTAAGTATATTATGCTAATTATTCATAAATCGGTTGGTAAAGAGTGCTAATGGGTCAATTACCGCTTAGCTGGATTTACCTTCAATTCAAGAGCCAGGAGTTTCACAAGTTTTTTTATAATGACAGTCTCAGACGTAACAGGTATTATACAGGAAGTATGTGTGAAATGCTTCCACAGAAATTTACACCTCTGTTACCTCTGTTACCTGCATCAGCACTCCTCAAATAATTGCACTTGAATCATTATTGATGTTGTGTGTCAAAAGTTGTAATGTCATACAGCCAATTTGCACCGGTTATGTTTGGGAAATACTCAACAATAGCTTCATTGTTAGTTACTATTAATGGATTGAGATATCTGGAAAGAAAACTGGGACTAGTGTGTTGGTCTTACAGGGTGAACCTAGACGCTCAACTAGCCTTGTTTTCGTCCCCAGTGAATACTGAGTGAATTTCTAGTAGCCTATATGCCCTTGGATTAACTTGACTACTTTCTCAAGAAATATCTTATCTTCCTAATCTTCTCCGTCTCCCAGTTATGTAATAGTTTGTGCTGAGACCACGAGAAGTTTATAGGTGCCAGAAAGTGAAACAATTTGGTCCATTCTAATATAGATACTCATGAAGTATGATATGAAATAAGTGATGTACAAGAGAAAATTATGCTGATGGACTATTTATACAAGGGTTTTTGGCTTAGGTCAAAGTTTTTTTCTGCAATTGCAATGCTGTATACTCTAACTCTTTGCTGTATCGATGAGATTTGAGATTTGATGAAACAACGGCAAAGCTCATAGTTCAGTCTAGCAGTGTTGTACTCAATGTTTATTTATGGGTAGTACTGTGAGATACTCTCTTCCTTTATATAAGGGTAGGATGTGTGTCTATGAATGGATATGTAACCTTATTGTATTGTGAAAGATAATAATTATGATGGTATTATTACTATTGACAGGATGTAGGAGGTCAGGATAAAATAAGGCCCTTATGGAGGCATTATTACACCGGTACACAGGGCCTGATATTCGTAGTAGACTGCGCTGATAGGGACAGAATAGATGAAGCCAGACAGGAATTACATAGGATAATAAACGATAGAGAAATGAGGGATTCAGTTATACTAGTGTTTGCCAACAAACAAGACCTTCCGCAGGGTATGATATTATATTGTGATAAATGCCAACATTATTGACAACTCTGTTATATGGGAGGTCAGACAGTAAATCCTCTCTGTTCTGATTTATCTATTTTAAACCTCCAGATTAAAATGAACGTATTCAATGATATATTAATATGGTAATGGAAGCCCATAGAGATGCATCTACTAAAGGCCAACATGTCAGTATCTATGACACCAGTTCCTTATAACTCCCTGATGGCTAGTATTGAAAAAAACCAACGTGTCATGGAATCTGATCGATGACGTTCGCAGAATCCATTATTTGTTTCAGCTCTGACATGCCTATGTGATAATGGATTATTTTATGTTTTATTTCAGCAATGAAACCTCATGAAATACAAGAAAAATTAGGATTAACAAGGTTACGAGACAAGAATTGGTACGTACAGCCATCATGCGCTGTATCAGGGGATGGACTATATGAAGGCCTCACATGGCTATCTTCTAACTGTAAATCATGAGCCACCATATAAAGCTACTATAGTTTAGAATCAACACTGAGACTGTAGTTCAGGGAGACAACTCCTACAAGACATTGGATATACTGCCCACTGGATAACAGCTTATATTGGGATCAGGTTTCTGTGTCTTGAACATACACTGAGGTTGTATGTGACTCACTTCCAAGCCGCAAAGTTACAATGATAGAAACAGATTTTCATTATCTATTGAGTAGGCATATATATTATTTTTTCATCATTTAACCAGTATGATTACCCACTTATATCAATGTCAATATGATATGCCCTTTTTACTTGACACCTCAAGTCATCAATTGCACACAAGGGATTTGTTGCTGCTTCCTTGTCACTTTGGTAGCATCTGATGATGCTCTTTTTATGATTCATAGTGGCCAGGGAGGATAATGAACATCTACATCCAGATTGTGTAAGAATCGAATTTTTTGTCGGCCCAAAATGGATTAAAACAGAGTGAGAATCATAACTGATAAATTTGCTATCTCCCTCTCTTTCAACAACCATTCAGCAGCGTGTTAAACTGCGCTTCTTAATGTCAGCGACGATTAGCTTGCTGCATTCTCCTTGTTAGACACTGACAGTACTCATGTTCGGCCTTTGACTGAACACAGACAATACTGAACTAGGTTTTCTTTTTTCGCTGGCCATTTTGTTCTTCTACATAGCAATTTTTCATGAAGCAGTGTTATTTTATTTTGATCAGGCTAAATGCAGTATATTATGATTAAACTAAGTAAAATCTAGAATCCTACCTCTCTTAAATGTGAACATTTCATTCGGTATACATAAAAATGGCCGTGCAGCCTGTCTTGGCACTTCTCCATAAAATGATGATATGATATGATAAAGTTTTCCGTCTTATTAGTTTTTTTCTTCAGGACTATGTCCTTTCATGTAAAAACAGACAGATTAGTTACCAAACTGCATGAAGTCTCTAGACCAATATTTGTATTGGCAGTACGTTGCATATGTCCCACTAAAATTTGGACAGACAGAGCTGCAATATTCTAAATCTATGTGGCAAGCATGTGAATGAGGTGTTGCAGTGAGCTGTGTAAGCCGTGTATATTACGATAATTAGAAAGGTCATCGGAAAGGTCACGGGGAAATCTGATTCTAAATTGTTTTTGAAACAGAATGCGGAAAGAGAAGACCCATTTCTTTGCGCTTATTATTTCGAGCATGAATGTTGTTTGAAGTCCTGGAACATTTCATGGTTATCTACCAACGACTACTTATGGATTATTTAAATTCATCTGTTCATTGTGTGATGCCAGATTTTCTACCAACCAACTGCCAGCATGAAAACAAAGATGACCGATAAATGGGACAAGGAGTGCGAGGGAAACCAGTCACCTGCTTGGTAGTGACTAATGGTAAGCATGCTGTTTGTTCACACTCCCTTTCTGAAACATGTCTATATTGATCCACAAATTCGATGCAGGTTACTTTAATTCAGCCATACATTGCGCTGCCTTGCTTGATGTTACTTTACTCTGATTCTCAGTTACAAACATTCAAACAATTCTAAATCATTGCAACAGACAAAAGGGGGCGTAGTGGACTGAGATACAGCGACAACCTAATTGTCCAAGTTCTGAATAAATAAGTTATTAATTGCTATAATTATTACCTTGTGAGTTGCTCCCACCTGTGGACATAATATTGCCTCTGTTCCAACCTAATTATAACCCTTGCTTTGGGGGATTAATACTGCGCGTGCGTTGGTCAGTGCTAACAACAACTTCCTTTTACACATACACAAACTTTTTCATTGCCTGTACAGAGTAGTTGGCAATTCATTCAGTGTTGTTCCTGTCCTCAGAAGAAGTTACTTTTAACTGTCTGCAAAAATGGTTGTCAAAGGAAAGAAAAGCAAGAACCCACCTATTATGAGCCATGAGTTTGTCATACAAAATCATGCTGACATAGTAGCTGTTATTGCCATGATATTCATGCTGGGGCTCATGGTTGAGGTGAGTTGAGTACCTAAGTTAAATCCCAATCACATCCTAAGTAAGTTCTAGTTAAGTCTTAACTAGAACTTACTTAGGATGTGATTGTTAGGGGTGGTTCCAATGAAACAATCCCTAAACTATGCTAATAATGAGTAGGCTAATTTATTCTAATCTCTCTCTTTTGACCACCAATTGCTGATGATTAGATTATTTTATTTTGTGGTCACTGCACACTCTCAGACTCTCATCTGGTTGATAAGTGGCAGTCTCTATGAGGAGACTGTGCTAAGCGATCGGTTGAAGGTACCATCCTCTATAACCCAGGAGACTGGAAATAAAAAAATGTTATTTTTTTGCTGATAATTCAATGCAGGCTGTGCCAGTGAAATGGCTTCCATTAAAAGCTAGGGTTATAAAAAACAACCAGCTATGAATTTGAAATTTTGCTACTCATTGTGTCTTGCTACATTATTTACTCATGGTGGCTGTGCCAATGAGCCCTATTCTCCTTGCAGATATAGATATATTTAGGGCAAACAATGGTGCCTCTCATTTGGAGTTTACTCTCATTTGGAGCTGACCTGTCTTGCATCAAATGATTATTATGACCAAAAAATTTTCAGTTTGAAAAAGCGTGTAGAAGCCTGTTAGTTTGGTAAACAGGGAGTTGTAGTTTTTCAGTTCCATGTAAACAATTTAATATATCAATTTTTCTGTTATACAGAGTCTTCACCCACTTGCATCGAGCTTCATTGCCATGTCTCACAATATGACGTATCCCGGTAAGTACGCTTGCCATTTACATACTAGGCAGCTCATGCAGTACAATGAAATCTTTTTTTATTTTTTTTATTTTGAAGCACTCTGCACAACAAAAGTTACTGTCTTGTCATCCAGTTCTTATCAGTTGTATTACCAAATTATTTTGGAAAACTATGCAAATCCACCATCTTAATGTTTTGCGGTAATTCCTGTGCAAGGACTCCACCTTTGCTATGACGAAGCCTTGAAACTTTAATAACCTATGCACTTATCTGCGTTGATTAAAACAAGTTTGAAACAATGTTTTACTTGAAATGTATGATATGTAAAATATAGCCAGCTTACTTTCTTAATGCACTGTCATTATTGATTTCTGAATACTACTCGTTATTTTGCAGATCTGGGACTAAATGGAAATGATCTAGTACTTTTCCGACCTGGCCCTAAGGATATGCTCGCTGTTTTCTTCTACTCATTGATAATGGTTCTTGCTCACGCAGTCATTCAGGAATTTTTACTTGACGTAAGTTAATAAGACAATAATAAAGTTGTCTGATTATTATTTGTTATTCCTTCCATATTAAATATATTCACTGACTCAGGAAATCTGACCATGCTAGCATATCCTATGTTATGCTACCCCCTCTCCTTAGTGTAAACCTATAAGCATACTAAATTAACAGTTGTCAATGATGTATTACCCATGTCTCCTGTTAAAATGTAAATACCAGGAAATATAAAGTATGATATGACAACTGGTATCATAATTTTTGATTGTAGAAGGTGAACAAGAAACTACATTTGTCAAAAGTGAAGTTTGCCAAGTTCAACGAATCCGGTCAGCTTCTATCATTCTATGTCTTCTCTGTCACCTACGCCGCTAATCTCTTATGGGAGGTAAGCAACCAGCTGTAATGAGTTTTAGATAGGAATCATTTACACATTGCTAATATGATAACAGTTCATTGTGTGTAACAACTTACCGATATGAATTAAGCTACTATGTGCAATGTTTTTGCACCAAAGTTGGATAACAGATTGCATTGCCAGCTATACAATATACATTTAAGCTTTGTTGAAAAATGCTCCATACTAGCTTGTACGAGCAATGACACCGTTTCTTGCGGTATGCATTACAGTACCATTCATATCCCATTCAAGGTACCACAACTCCATGTTCATCTTTGGCAGCTGAAAAAATACAGGAGGAATACCCATACTTGATTTTGATTTCAAATTTGGTTCGGTTTCAAATTGATAGTTAATTAAACATTTCTTTTAACCACAGTCCTTTAACATGGAGGGAGGATATCTTAAATTCTTGGCCGCCCTCTGGACTGGATACCCAGAGCAGCACAGCATTATGCCATGGGGTCTGAAACTATTCTACATTCTACAAATTGCTTACTGGGTTCATGTATTTCCTGAGCTTTACTTCACTAAAGTTAAAAAGGTAAGCACTGATGTTATACATATGATTCAGGTATCCTGTCAACTCAATTTGCATTTAACGATAAGAATTTGACAATTTTTTCACGATTTAAATTATGCTGGCAATCAATTTAATGTATCACAAATATGTCGTGATAACTGTGCATTTAAATAGGCGTTCATAAAAAAAGGCAAGATATTTGATAAATAAATAATTTTGTATTATCAATTTTCAGGAGGATATGAGTGCCAAGATCCAGCCAGCTGTGATGTATTTAGTGTGTATTGTTGCTGGATATGTCATGCAGTAAGTGCTTCTCAGTATTTTCTTTGCTTACCACTTATTATGTAGAATCCACATAGCTTTCACCAAACTCATATTTGATAGTTTGACGACTTTTTTTGAGAATGAAGAATATGGATGAAAAAATGCTTCTTGTATTTTTTGCAGTAATCTTTATATTGCTCCCTTTCACTTGTCCTATCCTAGCTTTGTTTGTTTGAAATGAAAGAGATTTATGGGCACCAATGTCAAACCAATAAGAATTTTTTTGTTTTGATTGCAGTTACCAAAGAATTATGCTGATATTGCTTTCCCTGCACTACCTGGTAGAGGCAGTATTTCATCTTGCTAGAATTATGTATTTCTTAGAGAAAAACCAGATTGCACAAGGAGGGTAAGTGTGCTATAATTGAAACAATGATAACTGTAACCGGTTATTAATATGGGTGCTTGTTATAGAAATTTTTGCCTTGCCAATATTGATCCTCAATGCAATATCATTGAGTTAACTTTCCCCCTCCCTCCTCACTGCACCTTGATAGCATGCTTATTACATCAAATCATCAGCTAAGATTGTTGTGCACAGGAGTTGTGCTAGTTCCTAATACCAAATAAACTCAATGTCATCTTACAGATTTAAACTATGGAATATCCTATTCATGCTAGCAAGAATAGTATCTGTTGTATTATCTGTCCTGACCTTCTGGTTTGGAATGGGTAGAGTCGAGGCTGAGAATCCAGATGGTGGCAGCAGTGTCGTTACCAGGTATGACAAGCCTTACCGATATTTATTAGTACACTAATAGGTTGATCCAAGAGTTGTCCACTCTCTGAGGTTATTATCAGAGAGAGGACAAGTCTTCAGTTTGACCAGATTTTTTGGTAGTTCATGCAGGGAAGATTAATGGCAAGGCTGTGCTTACAGAAATAGATCTGAGATGAGATTATAATTTAATCTCAGTAATTTAAGACATGTAGATTATGACAATAGGGTTTATTTCAGTTTGCACTGCAAATTTATTCTGCAATATCATATTCAATATGTTACAGGGCTGGAGCACTCTCCGCAGTGTGTCTACTTCAGGCGTGGATGTCATGGAATTTCATGACATTCCATATGAGACGCAGCAAGGATGCCGCACCAGAGGTCAAAGAACAGAAGAAGTCCACCAAAGGTAATTAATCTGTTCTTGAGCTTAAATCTGTTCATTATTCATTCTTTGTTATCGAAAGCTAGCGATAATATAGTTGCCATATTTCATATTGTCACTTAGATGTCAACATTATTCCAGGAAAATGACCACTGAATTCTCTATTACAGCTACCAATGGTACAAGCAAGAAGAAGCAATAAGATCTGCTACCCGATACGAAGACACGAGATATGTTGGCTTATCAAATGTTGGCTTCGATTGTTATTATTGCCTGAAATTTTGTTTTTACTTATGGTTATTGGTATCATGATAATATATTCTCTACATTTTGTTCGTTTTGGCAATAAAATAATATTATTCATTCTTTTAAGTGGCAATAAACTTCTCTTAGGAATACATTAGGCTAGCTGTTTTGTTTTGTCTTTTTCTACCCGTGAATGATACTTCTCTCATATTTATCTCGCCACTGACTATGATTTAATAACTGTATGAGGTTATTGGATATGAGTTTTTATTTTGGAATGAAATGAGAATCGTTGCACCAATTATATATGTTTTCACTATTCGCATCTAATGGTCTTCCTTCTACCTTCTGCAACAAGAAATAACGAGCTCGTCAGTCATCAAACTGGTAACAATGTAAATGAACTAAATTCATTCATTCTTTGCGTCTTCCGTAACAGACTGTTAAACATCTTGGGAAGCATTCAGTTCTTCATTGTCGATTGGAGCAGATTCCATGTTGGAGATAGGTGTATCTGTGGTGTTCATATTATCATCCACAACATCCACCTCATTTAGAGTTTCCTGATAACAAATCATGATAAGAATGAGACAGTTTTACATATGACGCTTCATCAAGCAAATACTAAATGAAAGATGTAACACATTGGGAGTTAATTTTCCTAAAATGCAATCATCATAAAAATCGCTATTATGAAGGTTATACAGGGGCCTTCTCCAGCTCAAATCGGAAAACATCCGTGTAAATTAAGTACTGGAGGATTACCATGAAAGTTACCCACCTCAACATTATTTTGCGTAGTTGTGCATATTGCCTGTAGGTCTGATATATTGGTATGATAGTCACAGCGGTTCTTCTCATTGATATTATTCACTATTCTCTCACACTGTAGACCACCAGCTACAGCCTGGTACCCACAGTGCCGATAGAGAACCTGATGGGTGTCAAACTCTATATCTGTGTATGATGAAGGTGAAGGAAAAACTTGTGTTCGCTTTCTACTGTGATTCAATAACCAAACAATTACTTTTGATCCAAATGACTGATTGTTACTGATTTTGTTCAACATTGGAATGCAGATCAATACCGATTTAAATTTTTTCTGCTTGGACCATCTCTATGATTTTTGCTGGATCAAACCTAAATTCATCTATAGTTGATGAAAATACAAGACTTTTTTTCAGTTTCCAATGGTAGCCTAGCCCTACACATAAAATATATGTGACCTGTGAAGGTTGACTTTGACCATAACTTCACATCTAATTTTGAAGCTTTACTGGCCATGGGATTAGGTTGGGTGCTACCACAATCAAAACTAATGTGCTAAAGGATACGATGAAGACAGAATCTGGCAAATGGAAGAGATCTTTCATGACACTGGACTGATTTTAGTGAGCAGTATTTAGTACCATGTCGAGAAGCGTGCCTATATCTGTTGTGTACATAACTGGAATCAGACGGTGCCGCATCACAAACTGTCCTGCGCCGCTCCTGTGATCTAATATACATGAGGGCCTCCTTTAATAAATAGAGATAGAGGAGTCAAAATATGTCAACCACACATAGTAGAAGAATCAAAATGAGGAAAGTGAAAGCCTGCGATTGGTTTGGTCTTGGGTTGTACAATGAGAGCCCACTACTTTTGTAAGCATTGTAGATGGGTTTAAGTAGCAGTTTTTTCTGCAACGACAAGTACCAGTAGGCTGAGTGGCAAGGCTAGGGTCCAAACACTCTAGAAATCGTGGGAGTGGTTAAATTTGATCTTTTACCAATTTAATATAATCATAATCAATTGTTATACCTAAACATTGTTATAATATTATACATATTATATACCTGACCATGGCGCTTATGGTACCTACGTGAAGCTATATATTCATTGACACTGCGCTGTCTGTGTCAATCTGAGGCAGCGGACAGATGTCAGAAGTGGCTTCTGTGTCGGTACCTGTATTGGGATGTTTTCTTGAACTGCAAAATTAATTAGCCTATTCATGAATTATCGAATTATTATTATCTCCTGTGTGGTTATGCAGCAACCTGCTGGTGTGAATTGTCAAGTGTCTTGTCAGTATTAATTAAAAATTTGACAAATTGTTTAAATTTGTGGCATCAGGTCAGGTCATGTCGCCAGCAAAACCATGAGGCCAAATTTGTTGTGACCTCATTCAGATAACTGCAGAATTCATTTATTATCATTGCCTTAGTCATGTTGTCATTACCTTAGAAAAGCAAGTAGAAGCAGGACGCATTTTCTCTCTGCACATTTAATCAGAAAAATGTAGCCAGAGTTTTATTTACAAAGTTATCGGCTATCAATTCATCTTCACTACAACACTGACTTTTCAAGACGACATGTAAGTTTAATGTTTTATTATACTTGTTTTACTATTATTACCTATGTATTATTGTAATCATTTTTGTAAGAAAAGGCAACTGAAATTAATTGTGACAATTTTCTTTACTTCTTTTACGTTACTTTTCACTGTAGAAACCTGATGGATCAACTAGTATTAGATCGATACACACCTATTAGATCGAGAAGTGACCTAACCAGTCACCATTTGTAAGTTGAATAAAGTATTAAGAATTAATTAAGTAACATTTGTAACAGTAACAGTAACAGTGTAATTATCACCCCTTCTATCATAGGTTAATTAATGCTGCTAAAGGATGCAATGTTTGTGAAGTATTTTTTGCCTGATTGGTTGGTTAAGTTGTTATTCAATTCTGAGAATTTTCTTCATGGCATTTTTGTGGCTTTTATTTTGTCAATTTTTATGTACTTTCTTTGATTGCTGTATTTACCTATGTTTCAGGGTACAATAAATAAACTGATTCGTTGCCAAACTTCTCGATCCGATACAGTACCAAATGGCGGACGAAGAAGCGATAATACAGACGCTAAAGGATAAGCGACGGACCCAGAAGACAAAAGTATCATCACTATCTCGTCAGCTGAGTACCATCAATTCTTCTGACAAAATATTGATTTCTGACACATATTCAAAGTTGCAAATTGCGTTTTCTAACTTCAATGATGTACATTTTGAATATGCAGAGCTTGTCCTAAGTGATGATAAATATGAGGTTTTTAGGACAGTTAATGGCCTAACACTAGACGAGTATTTAACCACAGTAGATAAAACATACCATGAGGCATGTTTAATATACAACCAGAAGGCTGTAAGATTTTTGGAAAATGATATACAGCTGGCAAAGAAAACTGCTGCAAGTTTAGAGCATGCTAGTCAGGGTGTTATTGATGATCACATTACTGTATGTAAGGAGTTATCTGATAATTTTTTTGCTATGACCAATTCTTGTAATGAAGATATTCAAGGGGTGATTATTGCCTTGAAGTCCTTATCAGCCAAGATTCCCGTGGTCCCAGGGGATAATCCAATCAAACAGGGCACTGGTACTGTGACCAGTGCTGGTGGCGCTCCGAGCGCAGAGGTTGGGTCAGTGGGCAGGGAAAGTGCTAATGGGGGAGGCATGTTGGCCTCATCTTCCGCTGTGCAAATTGGGGAAAATCAATCAGAACACAACTCAGTACAGGTTGAGGACTCTGTGTCCAATGTAGATGTTGTAAGAGGTGGTAGTTTGGTAAGGCAGAACGTTCCGACTTCAGCACAGCTACCCTCTAACCAAGTTAACACGTCTCCTGATAAGCTTTCTATGGCGGCAACTGTTGCATCTATAAACAGTGCTTCGCCACTTCTGTCAGTTCATAAGTCAAACAGTGTAGATCAGAACTCGATAGTAGCTGCTTATGCTTATCGTCAGTCTAATGGCTCTGCACAGTCACATGTCAGCCCTCAGCAAGGATCTAATGTTTCAATGCATTGTCTTAAGTACAAAAAGCGAGATCCACCCTCATTTGATGGCACACCCAGAGATTGGCCAGAGTTTAGATCAGTGTGGCGTCGCTATGCGGTATCAGAGTTTGTGGATGACGAGCAGCGCGCTAGTGCTTTGCGACAGAGTTGTTCTGGTTTAGCCTTAGAGTGTATTCGCTCAATCTATTCCCATCAGCCCAACGCTTATCAGAGGCAGTGGGAGAAGTTAGAACAGAGGTTTAGTGATGTGAGTTTGTGTGTCCAGAATGCACTTGACGAGCTACAGTCTTTGACAGAGGTGAAGAATAACAACCACAGATCGTTAGTGAGCTTTGTTGATCAGCTGGAGGTTATTTACAGTCAATTAGCTGAAGTAGGTCAAACCAGTGCGATTGCGGTAAATCATA
Source organism: Membranipora membranacea (assembly GCA_914767715.1). NCBI lineage: Eukaryota > Metazoa > Bryozoa > Gymnolaemata > Cheilostomatida > Membraniporidae > Membranipora > Membranipora membranacea. The sequence continues at coordinate 11,511,816 of OU612065.1, read as the reverse complement.
TCGATGATCTTGCTGAACAGCTTCCCTTTTCAACAAGAGAGCTGTGGAATATAGTTTATGAGGGTCTTTCTGTAGAGGAGAAGTTGCATCCCTTATCTAGTTTCATGCAGTTTATGGAAAGCAAAAGGAGGTCAGTCGCTAGATTGGCGGAACGACAAAATTATAAGGATCGTGCAAATAGTAACAATGGCACACAGGTCAAGTCATATCAAAGTCTAAACAAAGTCAAGTGTTTCCTTGCAGAGGTTGAAGCTGAAAAGGATATTAGTGAGAATAGGAGGAATAGTAGGCGGTGCTTGATACATGATAATACAAACCACACAACAGAGAAATGTAATGCGTTTGTTCAGATGGCTGTAGATGAGAGATTTAACAAGGTGAAGGCAAGTAGGGCTTGTTTCAGGTGCTTTGGAGATCACATGTTGAGGAGTTGTCCCAGCTCTCAGCCTTGTTCTTCCTGTAATAGCAGTTTTCACAATCTGTTGTTATGTAGACGGCAGCAGGGGGAAGCAAAGGTTCGATCAGGGGCAAAACCAAACTTGGTAAGCACCAATACTGTATGTAGTGACATAAAGACGGCTGAGAAGAGAACAAGTTCAGACTCGATGGTACAGGGTGATGTTGTTGCTGTTGATGCCGATGTAAATCATGTTAGTCGTTTCCGATCCGCTGATGTTGTTTTTCCTGTGCAAGAGGTTGCCGTATACAGGTCAAAAGTTAGGACCTTGTTGCTACATGATAGTGGCTCAAACTGTACTTTCATCACTAATGATGCTGTTGGTAGATTGCATGCTAAGTGCATAGAGAGGGATGTCAGCCTTGGTCTTACCACGATGGGGGGTCAGGAAAGTGAGTCTGTGACCTGTTTGTATGAGGTGGAACTGGTCACCGCTGCAGGTCATGTTCAGTTGATTCGAGCTTATGGTATTGATCACATTACTGATCCGGTTGGTATCCCTGACATGCTTCGAGTGGCAGAGTTGTTCCCTGGTATTGATATTCAGCGCTTGCATCGAGTAATGACATCAGTAGATATTCTTGTGGGCAATGACAACCCTGATGCATTGTATGATGGTACAATAGCTAAATCTGTGACAGGATGTAGAATCCGTGAGTCAGTTTTCGGTTGGATGTTACATGGTCCTTTGGTTCCAGGATATGATGGTAGTCTCCAATCAGATGTGATAGGCTGTCATGCTGTCGTCCATGCCACTCGTGTTGATTTCAACAAGTTGGACTCGTTCATCCAAGGGGAAGAGTTAGCGACTAGTATCTCACCACAGTGCGGCTCATGTAAATGTACAAAGTGTCCAATCAAAGGTCACACCTACTCTTTTAAGGAGGAGCAAGAGTTGGCCATGATACGGTCAAATCTTCGGTATGATGCAGCAGGGAAGCATTGGGTTACCAGTTATCCATGGATCATTGATCCTATGTCTTTGCCAAACAACTATTCATGTGCTCTGGCAACTTTGAGAAACACTGAGAGAAAGCTTAGCAATGATAAGGAATGGGCACAAGTTTATCATGGTCAGATTTTAGATATGCTGGAAAGGAATGTTGCCAGGAAGCTGACTAAAGAGGAGTTGCGAGCCTGGCAGGGTCCGGTATTCTATCTATCACATCTTGCAGTTGCAAATCCTAGGTCAACATCAACGCCTGTGAGGATTGTGTTCAATAGTAGCCAGGTATATAGAGGACACTCCTTGAACAAGTCCCTGGCCAAGGGTCCCGACAACTACCTCAACAGCTTGATAGGTGTGTTGCTGAGGTGGAGGGAGGAACCAGTGGCCATGGTAGCAGATATACGTAAAATGTATAATTCTATTCACATCGATTCAGTAGAGCAGCATTGCCATAGGTTTCTGTGGAGAGACCTGGATAGCACTCGTGAGCCAGGGGTCTATGTGATAACAAGAGTCAATATGGGTGACAAGCCTGCTGGGGCAATCAGCACTGAGGCTATCTACAAGACTGCTGATATGTTTAGTGAGGCATATCCAGAAGTTGCATCACTGCTGAAATCGTCCACTTATGTAGATGACATCGTTACATCGGTTGGTTCTGATGTCCAGGCTCAGCTTTTAGCTGATAATACGGATGTTGTTCTGGATTTGACAGGATTCAAAGTAAAGTCATGGCTGATTGGTGGAAGCTCCAGAAATCGAGTAGGGGTAGAAAATGTCAAGGTTCTTGGAGTTGGTTGGTTGCCTGCTAATGACGTAGTAAGTTTCACACCTAGTATCAATTTCTCAGAGAAGAAGAGAGGGGCTCATCAGTTTCCAGATTTGAGGATTGATCAGATACCCAGAGAGCTTCCCCTCAAGATGACTCGTAGAATGGTACTAGAGCAGACCATGCGGATTTATGATCCTTTTGGCATTTTGTCCCCATTCACACTCCGTGCTAAGGAACTTTTGAGGGAAACATGGACATTAAAACTGCAATGGGACCAAGAACTTCCATTAGAGCTTAGGGCTGAGTGGGTGAGATTCTTTACGAATATGTTCCAGCTTACTGAAATCAGGTTTGATCGAAGCTTAACACCCCCAGATGCTGTTGGTGAGCCGTCCTTGGTAATACTGTCAGATGGTAGTGATTTGGCTTATGGATTTGCTGCTTATATTAGGTGGCAGCTATCTAATGGTTCGTTCTGGAGTCGTCTTATCATGGCTAAGTCAAGGATAGCACCTATTCACAAGCTGTCAACACCTCAGATGGAGCTCAATGGCGCAGTCCTATCCAAGAGGGCTAGGGTCATGTTGGAAAAGGAGCTGAGAGTGTCGTTTGAGCGTGTTTATCACCTTGTAGATAGTGAGACAGTTCTCAATATGATCAATAAGATATCCACTCGTTTCAAACTGTATGAGGGCGTCAGGATAGGTGAAATTCAAAGTGCTAGTGACGGCAATATGCAGGAGTGGAAATGGATTTCTGGTGCAACGAACACATCAGACTGGGTGACTCGGACTAAAGAACCGCATCAGATAGACTCCCTCTCAGAATGGTGGTTGGGTCCAGCTTTTCTAGCAAGACCAGTAGATGGGTGGGGTATGAAGTCGTATGTGGGATGTGGCGATCCGTTACCAGGGGAGAAATCCATTAAAGTAACGTCTGCTCATGTGAGCGCGGCTCCAACTCACTCTCCGGTGGACCTTTCCCGATTTAGCTCTGGTAGGAAGTTGGTCAGGGTAGTTGCTAGGGTTCTACAGTGGTGCAGCTGGGTAAAGAGGAGGAAACTTGACTCATCAGCGAAGATGGGTCCCCTCACACCAGGGTTATTGCAGGCTGCGCTAGAGTGTTTGGTCAAAATGGCCCAGTCAACAATGGAACAGGAGTTAGTGAAATGTAAAGGAAGATATCATCAGCTGTTTCCAGTCAAGAATGAGAAGGGTATCTGGGTTGTTGGCAGTAGAATGATGAGGTGTAATCCTTTCACTAACATACTTAATAGCACAGCACAGGTGCTATTGCCAGGTGATCATCAACTCACATTATTATTAATGATTGACGCACATAGGGCATGTGTTCACAGGGGGAGAGACGGAACTTTGAGTAGGTTCAGATACCAATTCTGGACTACTAGAGGAACCGCTTTGGCAAATAGAGTTAGGAATGAGTGTCAGTTGTGTAAGCTCAGAGGACCAAAGTTGATGAGGCAAGTGATGGGTCAAATTCCACTGGAAAGGCTTCAACCAGCACCGCCGTTCACTCATGTTATGGTTGATCTCTTTGGGCCATACAATATCAAGGGGGAGGTACAAAAGCGGGTTAGTGGGAAAGGTTTTGGTGTCATGTTCACTGATCTGTTCAGTAGAGCTGTGCATATAGAAGGTGTGTTTGGATATGACACACCATCCTTCCTGAGTGCGCTCTATCGGTTTTCAAGTGTACGAGGTTGGCCAAAGAAAATATTTTCTGATCCTGGGTCACAGCTGGTGGGAGCGAGTCACGAGTTGAACACGATTTGGTCAAATATTGATAAGGATGCTTTATGTAATGTAGGGACTGAGTACGGGTCTGAGTGGTACTTTGGTCCAGCTGACTCCCCTTGGCAGCAAGGGGCAGTTGAATCTATGGTAAAGAATGCAAAGCGATGTATCCACTATGCCATCGCAGACACTAGGCTTTCAGCTTCGGAGTTTTCGACAGTGTGTGCTCAAGTGTCAAACATACTGAATGAGCGTCCACTATCGACTAGTGCTAGCAAGGATTCTGAGATAAATGTGCTCACACCGAATTGCTTGTTGCTTGGAAGGCCAGTGGCGGCAGCACCACCGGGGAAGTTCGGGAGTCCGAGTCTTAGGAAAAGATGTGCGGATATTGATGGGATCCTTGATGATTTCTGGAAGCGCTGGGTGGAGTTTTATGCACCAACAATGGTGAAGCAGAACAAATGGAACAAAGAGGCTCAGAGGGATTTGAAGGTCGGAGATGTTGTTTCTGTCGCTGATAGCAATATGTTGAGAGGTCGCTATTTTGTTGCTCGAGTAGTCGAGGTCGAACCTGGTTTGGATGGCCGGGTGAGACGTGTTGGACTGGAGTATAAGAAGTTTAGAGTTGGATCTGCCCTGAGGGACTGTTCTGGTTGTAGGCCGGTAAAAATCTATAGAGCAGTTCAGAGATTAGCACTCTTGCTGCCCGTTGAGGAACAGGGTGGGGGAGACAAGGGGGACTAATTGTAATGATGGAGGGTCCACGGGGCGGCTGATAAGGTCTTTAAGTTAGAAGATCTGAACATTCTAGTTATAGTAGTAGTAGGTTATATTATTATTATTATTATTCCCTTATTACATTTATTTAGTTATCGAAATAATATGAAACATCTATTTTTTCGATCCTGTCCCCTCCGATGTATTGGGATGTTTTCTTGAACTGCAAAATTAATTAGCCTATTCATGAATTATCGAATTATTATTATCTCCTGTGTGGTTATGCAGCAACCTGCTGGTGTGAATTGTCAAGTGTCTTGTCAGTATTAATTAAAAATTTGACAAATTGTTTAAATTTGTGGCATCAGGTCAGGTCATGTCGCCAGCAAAACCATGAGGCCAAATTTGTTGTGACCTCATTCAGATAACTGCAGAATTCATTTATTATCATTGCCTTAGTCATGTTGTCATTACCTTAGAAAAGCAAGTAGAAGCAGGACGCATTTTCTCTCTGCACATTTAATCAGAAAAATGTAGCCAGAGTTTTATTTACAAAGTTATCGGCTATCAATTCATCTTCACTACAACACTGACTTTTCAAGACGACATGTAAGTTTAATGTTTTATTATACTTGTTTTACTATTATTACCTATGTATTATTGTAATCATTTTTGTAAGAAAAGGCAACTGAAATTAATTGTGACAATTTTCTTTAATTCTTTTACGTTACTTTTCACTGTAGAAACCTGATGGATCAACTAGTATTAGATCGATACACACCTATTAGATCGAGAAGTGACCTAACCAGTCACCATTTGTAAGTTGAATAAAGTATTAAGAATTAATTAAGTAACATTTGTAACAGTAACAGTAACAGTGTAATTATCACCCCTTCTATCATAGGTTAATTAATGCTGCTAAAGGATGCAATGTTTGTGAAGTATTTTTTGCCTGATTGGTTGGTTAAGTTGTTATTCAATTCTGAGAATTTTCTTCATGGCATTTTTGTGGCTTTTATTTTGTCAATTTTTATGTACTTTCTTTGATTGCTGTATTTACCTATGTTTCAGGGTACAATAAATAAACTGATTCGTTGCCAAACTTCTCGATCCGATACAGTACCTTCAACTTCAGATCCATGTTCTGAAACATCATAATTATGTAATGTATTGTCAGTGTACAACAGTGCGAAAATGCCAGTGTGCTATCTATCCATACAAATAAAATTCACGTCTATTTTTTTTTGGAGGTGAGTTTTATTTGTATGGATAGATAGCACGTTTGCAAGAATCTTGTATCATGCAACCTTAATAAGATCATTCTGCGCATGCTCAGCTCTGGGCATGAGCTGATCTCTGCAAAATTGAGCCTCGGAATTCCGAAGCCATCTGATTGGCTACCTGCTCTGGTGACATACTTCCCAAAGCGTGCAGATTTGTTATCAATAGTTATCCTCTCTTGTCATTATTAGCTGATTTTGATTGACAGTTTATGCAGGGGATATCCCATTTCCCCTTTCCAAAGTTGCAATCAGAACCAAAACTAAACTCATTGTTCTTGCACATGCGCAAATTCAAGTCACGCATGATACATACTTAGCCTTACGACACCTGCTTTGTGGTAATGATAGCCTAGTTTATCAGTGATCTACATGCCCAGTCAGATCACGAGAGTCAGTATGTAATAAGATAGCACATATATCGAAATATTATGAAATATTTTAATGTCCAGCGGTTACCAACTATGTTTTTATTAATTACCTGTTGCGTCTCCATCATTCGTAGTTCTCCCAGCTTTCTCTTCTGCTTTCCGCTTTAGATATTTTCTTCTTCCCTCCTTGAGCACATGCTGAAGCCACTTGAACTGCTCTATGTAGAGAGATTGTAACCTTATCAGCTTATCCCTGGTGATTCGAGTAGTCTCCTCAGCTGTTAGTACCATACCTGAATGTCATTTAAACTATATATAATCATGTATGCAAACAATCTAATCATCAATGTGCACTGGATGAACATAATTTGATTGTGAATTAAAAGAAGACTATTTGAGGCGACCTACCTACTGAAGTATATTGAAGACAACCAACAAAACAGTTTAAACATTTAGCTATATTTGATTTGATTAAAACAGCATAACAGTTACCAAGCATGATGTCATACAAGCATTGAGTTATTTTATAATATTATATAGTATAGAATAACTCTATGATTCTAAGACATGAAGCCTAGAAGTCTTTCAAATACTACAGTACTTTCAAATTAACGTTGGAGGTTGTCTGCACACCGTCATTGATATGATAACTCCCTATGGCAAGTGACCGCATCCAAGCTAGGATTTCTTACCAGGGAGGGTAATAATAGAAGGAGAATATAAATATTTGTAGCTGTATATATGTTGTACAATGGGCCATTCCATGGGGACTGATCAAATGTGTGTGCTGACATATTTTTTGATTTCAATTTTAGTAGTCTAGTTGGAACAAGCATGTTCAAATTAGCACAAATCCAGATTCCTAGGGTTCTGAGTCAAACGGTAGCTGTTTTAACATGCATGTAGTGATCATAAATCAATTATAATAATTATAATTTTATCATTTGGACCAATTGGGGAGCTGTGGCAGCAAAAATTCAAGATGGAAATGGATTTTTCAGGTGTTAATTGTATTTAATTCATGTATTTTCGTCACATTTTTCACGCTAACTTTGACCAATCATACCCCGGATTGGGCGCTGCCGGTGCATTTCGGAAGGCGGCCATCTTGAATTTTTGCTGCCACCGCTCCCCAGTTGGTCCGAATGACAAAATGATAACTGATTTATGATCAGTATATGCATGATAAAGCTTATAGTAACTTACTTTGTTATTAACTCTGCACATTTTTCAGATTCAGCGCATTACAAACTGATGAAATCGAGCAATTTTCGTCATTATCAGCACCGGTAGCCAACTTTGGTGACCCCTGACCTCTCGGGTATTGTCAGTGCAGCACTGAAAATAGTCTTAAAATAACATTGAGATGTGGTTCTATTGATATCCGAATTCTCAAGTCTCAAAAACACTTAGATTTCAAGTTATTTAAGTTTGAAATATGAAGAATCTCAGAAAATGGCTTTGGAGTTGTGCCCACAACATTTCGGCGGCTAACGTTTGACTCAGAACCCTAGGAATCTGGATTTGTGCTAATTTGAACATGCTTGTTTCAACTAGACTACTAAAATCGAAATAAAAAATATGTCACCACACACATTTGATCAGTCCCCATGGAATGGCCCCAATACGGTTTTTCCGCACTCTAAATTTCTCACACTGACTTCGTAATAAAGCTTTAAGGGTTTGTATCACTGGTCGTTAGGTTAGAGACAATCCCCCCCACGTTGATGTACTGATTGCTGACTCTTTCTTTTATCTCGGATGGTCATATCAAAAAAGATTCTTAGGCTGCGTGCAAGCAATGAGAGGGAGTTCATAGCTGCATGAATCGATTCATGATCTTGACCAGAGTAGTAATAATGTATTACATGATCAGTGTGTAATAATCTTCAAAATTCCCAGTATGATTCATTCATCCTAGCCTGTCTTGACAAGCCACCGAACAAAGCTGGTCAAGACAGGCTATAAATTTATCACTGCATTCAACACATTGTTACGAGTTGTCTTCTCATTTTCAATTTGTGACAAATGTCATGACATCCAAGCCAATCAATCTTGCATTTGCAGCATGTAGCGACACCTAGATTTAAAAGCAGTAAAGCCTATAGTAAATATCCCTTTGCATTAGTTACATACCAAGTGAGCACTCACCAATAGATTGAATTTCAAAATGATGATGAAATTTTGATTAGATATGAGGTTCTTACATCAAGTTCTCTAGCACCAGCTCCAAATTCAACATTTCAATTGCATTGTCAGCATTCAGTTGCTATTTTTGTAGAAGAGCAGTAAATAGGTCAAAAGTTAAAGACAGACCACAACGATGTATTGTCATTATTCATGAAAGACCATATTTTATGGAAATCTATGATAGGTTTCTAGATTAACTACCAAGCATAATTTGCTTGTTGTATTCATGCACATTTATAAGACAATGGAACTGCCATTTACATTGAATAGATAATATTATCTAATCACCTACAAACTCATTGTTTGGTGTTTAACAAAGAAAGCTCTGTCTGTGTGTCTTACCTTACCTTACCTTCAACTTAATCCAAACCGTCCACATCACGATTCACGGGCACATTTGGATAAATATACCTTCAGTGTGTTCGGAGGGGTATTGCGTACTGGTATTGCAGGTGATTAATTTACAGAAAAAATGTTTAAAATACACCAATAATTGAACATCAATAAATTGCCTGCCCAGTTATGAAGAGATAGGATTTATAGTAAACAAGTTGACCATAGTTAATCGATGTGTACCGGCATGTACTTGAATGTTTGATATGTACATGTAATGCTAAGATGTTAGTTAATTGTTAGAAGGTTGTCAGGTTAATTTGGACTCTTTTGGAGGAAAATATACCTTTACCTCTGGCCTCATTCTATTATAGTAGCTATGTGACCATGCATCACAACTATGCTGCCAACTAATTGTTTTACCTCTGGTGTCGTGGGTAGATGAAACAAAGCGTATATAGGTATTCAATTTTATGTCGAACAGTCCTCCTTCCACTTTTCTAAGACATGTAATATCTATTGCTTCTCTCCTGTCAGACAAAAGGGGAATAGCATGGCTAGTCATACATTCAGTTACGCTGTCAGTTTTATTTAAATGATAGATCCATTTTACTGCATTTCTCTGAACTTTTTCCAAGCTATTATTCAGACCAATGTTATGTGGCGACCACACCTGACATGTATATTCTAAGATGGGTTTAACCATGGTTTTGTAAGCTAGAAGTTTGGTTTTAACCGGGGCCTCTTTGAGTCCTCGTTTTATGAGACCGAGTGAACGATTCGCCTTCTTTACTACAATTGATATATGTGCATTCCATTTCAGGTTGGAATGGATGGTCACACCAAGGTACTTGACAGAGTCTGAGTGCGGTATGACATTGTCACCAAGCTTCAGACTTACTAGTAAATGGCGGGGCGATGGCTATTCACCAAAGAGCAGTTGTCTAAAACCCCAAGTATCAAGCATGGCTATTCCGAAGAGATGGAAGCAGCCTACAGGACAAATTGTGCTAACCTCATACAGAGTATAGGCCAGCGCCTGCAATTGTATCCTTTTCTAATGATGTGTTTGAGCCATTTTGAAAAAGCTGAGTCAGTCAAATTAGCTAAGTTTTTTGAATGAAAAAGATTATTTAATGAAAAAAAGCATTTTCTTAGGATATCCTCATGATGTAATACCCTCTAAGTGTCTATAACAAGTGTGTGTCAGGTCCAGATCGATTGTTTTCAGAAGAAAAAGTAAGTTTCTGTCCAGCTCAGTTACGAGTTACAGCTAGGTCAACATCTAACATTCCTAATGTGAGTACACAGATAATGAAATGGATTCATGATTTCCTTATGGACTGCAAACAAAAAGTAAGGATTAAAGGGAAACTTTCATAGGAACTGCCTGTAACTTCTGGGGTTCCTCAGGGGTCGGTGCTAGGCCCCACCCTCTTCCTAGCCTACATTAATGATCTGCCGGACCACGTTGATTGTGACATTAGATGATTAGTCTGTTTGCCGATGACACCCTCATCTACCAGGTGGTCAACAATGCTCAAGACAAATTGAGATTTCAAAGCAATGTGTATGCACTTCAGCAATGGGCAAATGTGTGGTGCATGTCCTTCAACGTTGACAAATGTTCAGTTCTTCCCTTCAATCAGTCTCCGACTTCCCCTGACACCAATTATGTGCTAGACGGGACAACCCTAGAGACTGTGCGGGAGACTCGCTACCTAGGCGTCATTCTTCAGTCAGATTTGAAATTTAACAATCACATTCATATTCAGATTGGAAAAGCTAAAAAACAATTGGGCATGATTAAACGCGCACTACGTGATGCCCCTGCATCCGCTCGTCTCCTTGCCTACACCAGCCTATGTAGACCTCATGTTGAGTATGCAGCTTCTGTCTGGGATACGACACTAGGTTATCTAATAAATGACATTGAGATGGTGCAACACAAAGCCATAAGATTCATATCCACCCTCAAAGGGAGGGATAGTGTGACAGAAGCTCGTGAAAAACTAGAATTAGAAACCCTAGCTGATAGGCGAACAAAAATAAGACATGCTCTGTTACTTCGCCTGCTGTTCCATGAGGAAAACAACGAATCGCTCACATCTGCTTACGATGAACTTATAAACGATAGACCTGCTAATGTTGTAGTTACCAGGGCAGTGACTCAGGGAGATCCCCCCACGATATATGCTAGCAAATCAGTGTATTATAACAGCTTCTTACCAAAAACAGTTCGTGAAACCAAAGCAAAGCTGGGGTCACGGTGATGACACTTATATTAATGCTATGCAAAATAGTCGCAAGGCGACAGATTTGAATCACATGCTTGCTAAGGATTAAAATTAACGAGGCGTACTGCTTACGCATTCGCATTACGCTTAAGTATTCTGCTCTTCTTCTGTTGTTTTCTTATCAGTAGAGTGGGCCTATATAATGTAAATCTTAGTATGCTTTTAAGTTTAAACAAGGAGTTTGAAAAAGGAGTTTGAAAAAGGAGTGGAAACGGCCTCTCCTTTCAAATCGTTGTTTGTCTCCACTGGTAATTGTCCTCTCTTTATCAGCAAAGGTTTTTCATGACCACAGCCAATCAGAGCAGAGACTGCAGAAAGTGACTTCCTGCCAAAAATAAGTACAACTTGAGTTGCTGTAATAATTTTGATGAACTGTCCAATCAGCAAGAGCATAGTTGTGAAATCCCATTTATCAAGATGGGTTCTACTGCAAATTTCCTAAAGTGTTTGAACCTCTTGAAAAGAAACTAAACTAAGTAGCAGAGAGATATAGATAGCACTCAGGTATAGTCCATGTTTCAAACTATAGTCTAGTTTTACCTGGGACTCCAAAGCCCTCTGCTGCTCATATGAGAAGGGGAAGTTTCCCTGCAGACATGGCCATAAATTTGCCTCATAATTTGGTAATCAATGGCTGTTTTCATCAGTCAAACGTGGTATGTTATGCCTCCCATTGTCACTTAGGTGTTAGAAAGGGCTTATTTAAGTACTTTCACTACTTTTATCTGGTCTAAGTTCCTCACATGGTTTTTAAATGGTGAATGAATGATTTATTTTCAGTCTCTCTATCCCCCATCAAACATTTGCATTGGAATTATAATTCAATACCCTGCAAAAGTGGTTACTATATTACTAGCTATGTCTCATCTACACTTGTGGTGATTTACATCATGATATATTGTCTCTGGGTGTCTGAATATACCATTGAGTAAACATGTCAAATATTTTAATAATTTTCAACTGGAGACAGACATATAAAAAGACTGAGGACTTAAATGAATTTTAATGGAGGGACCATATTAGTACAACCCTTGGAAACAGCCTTGTTAAGTCACAGGCTACATTTCGTTTCCACTCCCTCTCTGTAACTTCCTGGTTTAACCTGTCCTCTGTGTCAACCAGAACAGTATCTTGGGAGGCCTCATTAGGATCTAAGATAGCTGCATAAACATTGGTATTAAATCATTGGCTAAGGTACACTACCTTAGAGAGAGTTAAAAAAGATCTCTTCCAAAATTATTAAATTGTGACTATACTGCTCCATTGTCAATTGTCACTCAATTGTATGCACCTGACCCTTGTACATCCACTATAAGTGTGCTTTAGCCTGGGGAAAATCTAAATTGTATGAATAAGCTGTATACTGCATAGGCCTACAGCTATATGATAGGTAATTTTAAAATGTAGCCGAGACGAGATTTCATTCTTATACTATATAGCATCGATTACCCGATTTGGGCTCATGATGATAATTTTGCTAACTTATCCAAGCTTAGGGCAGCTTGTTCAAAGATGTTCGAATACCAGTAAACCACGACACGACTAATCTAGTGGCTCTTCTTATTAGTATATAGTTTTGTGTTCAAAATAAATGCCTTGAATTCCTTAACGTCATCATTCAGAAGACAACTATGTATGAACACAGCAATTGTATATATGCATAGATTTTATATGTTTCATCCACTACAGAAATTTAATTGGCGGGTAAGTACTGAGACACAATAATTCTATAATATCAAAGTTACGATAATGTAGACCCTTGTGTACATTGCTATATGCGGTGTTACCAACAGATAAATTATTAATTGTTAGGAGCCTGAAGTAATTTTCATTTATATTCAATCCCAAAGGCTACAGTTGAAAATTTTGTTTTATGTATTCATACTGCCCTCAACTATTATCTGGATACAATTGTTGCAAGGTTTTGATCCATTATCAAGACTTGTGATGGACTAACTGTACCCATGCAGTTTTATGTGATGATGGGAGATAACCTTGTACCTGATAGTCCAGTCCAGCCTTTGGGTTGTCGCATTCTATTTCAGAGCTGCTCCTCACTAAATGAGATTGAATCACAAGAGAGTTGTTTGAACTTTTTTTAATATTTTTACGAGTCTTTGTGAGTTATTTTTTCTTTTTCACACACCAACACTCTATACGAGAATCTTTTCCTCCAAAAGACATTATTCATGAACGTTGAGTTACTTTATGTACATGTTACAGCAACCTTTGCTAACCTTATGCACTCTTATTCTCAGAGTATGGCAGCAGCATGTTTGTTTCTCTCAGCAAAAGTTGAAGAGCAACCGAAGAAAATAGAACACATAATTAAAGCAGGTCATTTTTACATTCAAGATAAAGACAAAGATGCCCCAACAGTCTTAGATGTAAATAGTTCAGTGAGTATTACAAATCTTAGTACGAAAACTTGATAGTTTTTGTTATATCATGTTCCAAATAAGCGTTAGCTTCAACTGTTTGATTGAGCTTTACAATCCTGATAGATCAACAAAGAATAAAAGATACTTGTTGATGTCCTGTGTTTAATGATTGACCATTGGGAACCAGACAACTCCTGTATATGAGTGTTGACAACTTTAATCAAACATAACAGTCCAATCTGCTGATTTTCAATCGTACGGCCAGGGCCGGTAAAGTCATTTCCTTATTTATCTTTATGCTAAAATGCACTTTTTTTCCTATTTTCAGGAATATCTAAATAAAGCTCAGGACTTGATCATCCATGAGAAAATATTACTACAAACACTAGGTGTGTGTGGTGCATGGGTAGTTGGTCTATTTCCATGAGATTGGCCGTCTGAAGCTTCTCCCGAAGCCCCTTATTGGCTTGGTCAGCTAATGCGGCAAAATTGCAATATAACCATACAACAATATGCAATGTGGAAGTGCTGTAGACTTGTAGCTACGTTGTTTAATTTGAACCTTGGTTTAAGGTTCTCTTGGTTTTCAATGCAAGCCTAAAAATCTCGCAATCGAGATCAAAGGCTGCTTGGTACCAAGGGGACATCGCGCTACTGACAGTCTAAATGCATCCATAGCGATTGTTGTAGGTTTCAATGTGACCATAGATCACTCCAACACACATATTATCAAACTCTGCATACTCGTTAAAGGTAAGGTGTTTATCCTAAGTCATGGTATTGAAAGCACCCATCTTCATCCTTACCTTTCCTCTTCACTTACTAAAACATTGGTGTTTTCATAAATGTCACACACGGCCAGCACTTTTATCTATGGCAATGCTTCGATTTGCAAAATAAAACTGGTATAGGTCAACGTTAAAGGATTCCGGAAACCTTGGAGGTTCAGGACTTGTAGGGGTAAAAAAATATGAAAAAATACAGCACATTTTAAAATTAAATTGGAAGTTGCCCTCTCAGTCAAGAGCCAGCTCAGTCACGATTTAAGTCTGAGGGCCAACTTGATAACCATGAATGAGTATGCCTGCTATTATGATGTTCTCCGTAATAAATATCAATGTTTTCAAAACAAACATTAGGTTGCGGCTAGATAACTAATTCAATTTATCCTACATCAAAGACCCTATTCACTAGCACGGATCATCATCCCCCACGCAATCAATACGTAAGTATTGATGGAGGTGGTACAGGGTAACACGTAAATGCCTCTCAAAGGGGGGTTTTGACAACATATGTGGCACCTGAGTCCCATTTTGTCACACAATAAACACTTACAGTTTTGCCCATCCATATTCAATAGACAGTTTTCTGGGCTCTTATTTATGCCTCAATTCAGAGTTGTCCTCTCTCCAGTTTGGTAATTTTGACCCACACCGCATAGGAAAAACCTGCTGAAAGAGGGTTATATTGAAAACCGCTTATGTTAAGATAAAAATGATTTTTGATTCAGAGTCAGCACCATTGAAAACCCAAATCATTGGAGGCTTAAATCTTGATAAATCTTAATTTTGGTCACGAAACTCTTGATGAAAGATTCTGCCAAATTGTCCGCAAAACAGGCAGAAAATGCTATAATTGACTATCCAAATACTAAAATTATTTTCCACATTTTCCTCTTTTCAGCACGTTTTTCCTATGCGGCGTGGGTTAAAAGTACCAAACTGGAGAGGGGACAACTCCAAATTAAGGCCTAAATCGGAGCTCAGAAAACTGTCTATTACTGCAAAACATAATAGATTTATACCTGATGTGCTCTTTGGGAGTAGTATGAATGCAAGCAGTGAATACAATCACATAAAAAATATTTCCAAGTCCAGCACAACCAAATACCCAACTAAATTGTGATTTTCTAGCCATTTGTTATGACATCATCAACATTTCTTTGAGGGCTGGAGGAAGAAAGATTCAATCTTTCAGCCTTCAATGAAAAGTAGCCTGAGTGCCTGGACAAGATCTTCTATAAAGGGAATTTCTTTGGATTAAGGGCTAATCCCTAAAAATGCAGTCAACCTTATCTTCTGTTGAACTCTCACACCCAATATGAATGTACAACAGCCAATGGGCTGATTGCAAAGCATATTAGGTTGAACTTTCACCTATAGGAGCCTAAACTTTAAATTTTGAAATTCTTATGTAACTTTAGTGTCAACAAGCCAGGCAGAAAAAATTAGAAAGCTCTCTACCAGCAAGTATTATTTTTCTTTATTTAACTCATCACTACTTGATTCTTTTATCACTCTTATCATACTTATGCATCATTATCTTAGATTAGATTATTCAGCCGTCTCAGCTTCCTAGGTGTGTGTGCAGTTATCATTATCATCGATACAGTGACTCAATTTGTCTTTCCCTTTTTGTCATAAGATTTTGCGATTTTAATAATCGTAAACGCATCATTGTATCTAATCTTAGATTATTTTCGATATCTGTATTCATAAATTCCTAGTTCTGTGTGTCATTATTTACTATGACTTGGGTTAGGAAAACTGCAATTACGAAACATTCATTTGTCTTTCCCTTTCTTTGATAAGATGGTGTGATTTTAATAATCTAGATTTATCCCCAACATCACTTCTAACTAGGGCTGCAAAATGATTTTATTTTATTTTTTTAATTCTAGCCCAGGCTGACCAAAATCTTTATCTCTATTGCTTTGGGGCTCATTGTTCTTGCACATGCGCAAATTAAAGTCACGCATGATGCATATTAAGCCTCACGACAACTTCTTTGTGGTAATGATAGCCTAGTTTATCAGTGATCTACATGCTCAGTCAGATCACGAGAGTCAGTATGGCAACTTCTTACCTGCATAGCATATGGACACAGCCTAACAATTTTAGAGGCCACACATTGTCTATTTGTTTTTCAATATGATAGCCCAAGTCATAATATTAGCACACAATTAATTATTAAAGGACTCCTGACACCTTGGAGGTTTTGGTATCATTTTTAAGCTCTTAGTCTAACTAAGAGAACACTGGCAAGGTCTAAATTAGACTGTGGCCTCATTTCAAGGAATGAGCCATTGAGGGAGCAAAATTCTTCTCATATACTCTCATATACTCATATTGTCTCCCCTCACAGATCTTAGAGAAGACAACTCATCTAGTAAATCCCTTATGAGCAGTAGCCTCATTTCCTAAATTCTCAAATACACACCCCTATCTAAATGTTTATAATTCAAATTGATGACTATGACTATTTAAACAAAGGCACACTTAACCGTAGCTGATGTATTTTACTGTCACAGTTGTTATTATGGGCATACCATCACAAGTGTGATTCATTAAATGGGCATACAGACAAAATAGATAATCATTCTAAAGTCAATGATAGCAAAGAATATAACTTGATGATAGTATAACCAGAGACTATAGATATCTATAGTCTCTGGTATAACATCATTCATTGGTACAACATAACTGTAGCAATGACATGTATTTATAATATTTGACTGTAGGTAGCAAATAGCAACTGTAAAGGGTGATTGTTCAAAGGTACACCTTTTAAGCCTGGGCCTTTGATCACTGCTTTCCCAGTGACCAAACTGAGGGCAGGTTTCCTAAACATGACAAAATAAACAGCGGACCTGGACTGATGGCAATTCATTTCCATTTCAAAATTTAGTGCGCTAACCAAAATTTCACCAAAACGCACACATAACTTCTTGCACTAGAACTCTCAACTAATGTCTGCTAACTATATCATGCCATCAGACAGTGAAGAGGATTATTTGTCAGCAGAGGAGAGTTTTGAAACGAGCCTTTGGAAAAATAATGTTGATGACACAAATATGTATATATATATATTCCTGTATTGTCTTAGTCGGAAAATTTGTGTAAACAAATGCAGTCCATTTCTGATGTTATTCTGGAACTTGTGGCCGAGGATATGCCGGGAATCCTCGACAGAGCATGCAAATTCTAGATGGTCCCATTACTAATTTTATGTGTGTTCAGTCCAAAATTTACAAGGCAAATGAGAATATAAAGCGATGGTCGTTAGATCATTCTGCAGTGCTCATGATAGTGGCCGATACCATGGCTCATTGTAAAGATACTCATCAGCTTGACAAAACACAATAAAATTCGTTACATAACAAACCCGTGTATTACGTATCAAATTAAAACTTCTTTGTTGTACCAGCCTAAGCTGGAGACTCGTTTCAACTCCAAACAAGTTGTCACTGCTCTCATCTGCAGGATTAGGTTCAGTCCTATTTCAGGGGACGATAGAGTAATTTACTCTTCAAACAGGGGATCCAGGGTGCAGTATTGTGTGGAGGAGTGTATTTGTTGCAGCTTCTGGCCACCTCCCAACATCTTTATGGGGCGTTGGCTGTCCGTGATTGGTCTGGGGGGATTTGGGCCCGCCCTGGTCTTTGTGTTGGTGTGTTCCCTGTAAATCTGGCAGAACTTATCCTGGTTCAGTGTAATTTTACATGTGAAAGAAGGAAGTTCACTTTATTATGAACTCAGATCAGTTAGATCAAGATATTATATACAAAAGCAGTTTAGAGGAAAAAGGCAAAAGGTGTGAATATTAACCTGATCATTTTATTACAACATGCTTTCCTCATTCAAGGATTAATTATATTATATATACCTTGGATTGTGTAAAGGGTTAATTTGACACCTTATTATTGTAAATTTTGGAAATAACACTTTATTTCAAAAGCTGTAAAGTAACACCATAAAGGAAACATTTTGAGAACCTGTGTAATGATTTTATATATAGTCATTGTTTGTGTTAATCTTTTTAGATTTCACGGTGTGAATCTCGGTAAAACTCGACAATAAATGGTATAAATTGTACGATAAAAGTCCAAGTTCCATCAGTAAAAATCCAAAGTCACATAATCCCCTAAATCTGAAAGCCTAACGATTGGTATCGTTAAACTCATGATATGTAAACATCAAAACTTTTGGATCATCCCACTATTGTTTCCTTCAGCTCAGTTATTCAGCGAGTTATTCATCGAGTTATTCAGCGGGCATGTTCATTCTAGCTAACCAACAATAACACCAGTTTGCAACTACAGTCTATACCGTAATCCCTCACCTATAGATCGCGCGATTTATGAGTGAAGGCGGCTATAAGAGAGTAGCATATAGACATGACTATCATTTGAAGCATTTTTATATTTAGGTTGGACTAAAACCTCTTACAATCACCGAAGCTGAATAGCTCAGTGGTTAAAGGGCAACCAAGGTTTCGCAGCAATGCATTAATGGGTAACAAATAATATGCTGGGCAGCATCAGCTTTGTGCACTACGCGATGCAAAACTCAAAGTAGTTGCTGACTCAAAGCTGGGTAACACTTCAGTTTAGGGGAGGTTCCAAGACTTTGCTGTAATAATTATAGAGCACAGGCTAAATAATAACAGGAACAGGAAGCTGTTATGTGGTATTCTCTTTTAGCTGAGTTTGAGTACCTGATGGAAGAAATGTTTCACAAGAATTCTGGCTGAATAATCATCCGAATTATATTTTGTCTTTTTCCCTATGCAGAAGGTGCAATCTGCTATTAATCAATGGCCATCAAAGAGAAGTTGTTTGAAACCTTGGTTGCCCTTTAAGTGTGCGGCTTGTAAGCATGAAGTTGCGAGTTCGAAACCTACTAAGGGCAGTTTTTTTCCCAAAACTACTTAGTTCATTTGTAGTGAGTGAATGTGTGCCACAAATTTTTCAACAATCAGCATATCATATCTCTCTCACAGTCTATCAAAATAAATAAAACATGCCAAGAACCTCATACACCATTCAGCAGAAACTGGAAGTATTGAGATTAGTTGAAAAGAATAACAACCTTGACAAGACTGTAAGGGAATTGAACATTAATAGACGCTTGATTCAAAGATAGAGAGCTTCCAAACATCAACTACTGATATGATTCACTTATAAGACACGGTGTCTTATAGCTGTGGGGTGTCTTATAGCTGTGGGGTGACTTATAACTGGAGCATTTAAATTTTTTCTGAGGGGGGTGATTCACTTATAAGTCCGGTGACTTATAGGTGAGGTATTACGGTACAATGATGATCATGCTATTGAATAGGGTCCTTTGATGTAGGATTAATTGGAATAGTTACCTAACCACAAACTAATGTTTGTTATACAAACATTGATATTTATTAGCGAGAGCATCATATTAGCTGGCAAACTCATTCATGGTTATCAAGTTGGCCCTCAGACTTGAATCATGACTGAGCTGGCTCTTGACTGATAGGGCAACTTCCAATTTAATTTTAAAATGTGCTGTATTCAGCAGGTTTTCAGTTTATGGCCAACTCAGAAACTGGTGGTACATCCAAAAAAATGCTATTTTTTTCATATTTTTTTACCCCTGCAAAGTCCTGAACCTCCAAGGTGTCAGGAATCCTTTAACAATTTTATCACTTGTTACAAGTTGGCATGCTGATATCTAACATAGACAGAGTGCAAAAAGTAAACAAACAACAAACTTTTTTTCAATTATGAGCAAAAACCGAGTAAAATGAGCATTTCTAGGTAGGAAACTCTCCTGGCACTAAAAGTAGGGGTCAAAATCCGAGCATACTTGAGAACCCTGATCCTGCGATTCATCATGCTTAGTTTTATGTCTTCAAATATGGCTTGTGAATGATGATGATGATATATGCTATCTGTTGCAAAGTTAATAATTCAGTAATTATTGTTGAAGAGCAAACCTCTAGTACCTCAATGTGCATTCATTGTTTTAGGTTTATGTGCCTGATTTAACTTTGTTTTGCTTTTACAGTCCCGAAAGATTTGTCTCAATTATCATACTTCTTATCTACAAACAGGTAATAATAATTGACCTTGGCATTTTATCGAAAACAGGGACATATTTCCAAACTCCCTGTCTGAACCAAACCATACACTGCCAATTTAGTTTTAGCTGGAGTTATGATCACAATTTAACTGAAATCTCCAGGGAAACCTACTCTAACATATAGATAGAGACTGATTGCAGGAAATGCAGACCTCAGCTGCTGCCGATGCACTTAGATAACTAGAATTTTTCTATATAAGGAAATTTTTATTGCATCTCAATGATGCAAGCTTCCACAATGTAATCTGTTACCCATAAGTATAGCAAGAATCCATAATGGAACTATAGGAATTGGAGCCGCTTTTTGTCTCTTGTATTGTTGGTGCTATAAGAAAGTAATGGCTGCAACTCCTAACATGCAATGCTTCACTGGATAGTTCTTTAGGACGAAACGGAACTTCCTCCCTTCTTGCCTTATGGCCGTTGTAGTATAACAATTATTAATGCTGTTCTAGCTAACTCTCTTATTTTTATTTTTAGTTTGTTATTAACCAATATGTGTGTTCAACACAGTCCAGAAGTGATCGCAGCAGTTGCCATACACTTAGCCTGCAAATGGAAAGATTGGGAGGTAAGTAATCGAATATTACACTTGTTCTGTGTCCTTATTTTACACTGTACACACTAACACTGGTACCCACCAATGTCAGCCAGATACTGTAAGAATATTTTTAACGAAATAGTCATCCTACGATTCTGGGTGTTGGACGTTGAGTACCCTACATATTGAACAACTTCTCTCTATATTTGGACAACTGGCATGCTTGAGTACGAAATTAACTTCAGAATGGCCATATATATGTTTCAGCTTATAATTTTGGCTCTCTATCTCAGTTCCAATCTAGAGAAGGCGAACTGTGGTGGCAATATGTTGCTCAAAACCTCTCACATGAAAAATTGGAAGGTATATAATTGTAAATGAATACACTTATCTCATTGATGAGTTTATTATGTTGTACTCTCTGATTCATACTTGCCAAGTAATCTAAATACAAAATAGGGAGATTCCATTTTACGGCGATACTGCACCACAACGTGGTGCTTCGAGGGTGCAAAGCACCCGAGTCACCCACCTGGGGGTTTGGGGGGCGGTGTGAGCCCCCCAACGGGGTACGGGGCGGCGCCCCGTCTGCAGAAGCTCTGAGAGCGTTTCCAGCCACTAGGATGGGCTAAAATGGTATATTTGACCCCAAATAATTTCATGTTTGTACTAGTACTAAAATATCAAACTGAGGTGACATACACTTTAAACAATTACAATCAATCCATGGGCCCCTGGGACTCTTACATACATGCCTTTACATTGTCAATTTCCAGTATCAAACACCCCATTGGCAAAGTAGAGGCATGTAAGACCCAGGGGCCCTAGCCTGTCACGACAGGCTACAAGTTCCCATGCATCATCAAGATCTGAAAATGTGCTCAGTCACAGGTCACACCATTCTCCCTGGTCACAGGCAGTGAGAATCCAGATAAGGTACTATATTCCTGTTTGACTAACATTAAATATGTTTCAAAGTCTTTGGTCCGAGCTTTGTTAAATTGTAGTGGACCTACCTTTGGAATTGTTAGGTTTCTATTTTCCTTCACTTAAATTTAACTAGAGTAGTAGACAGTACAAAATAATACTAAAAAATGTGTGATCTGAAAGGAAATGAAAATTAAATGTATGCACTTGACTAGCTACTTTATATTGTGACCAATGACAGTCAGTGTTGTGAGTTATGAGAGGATGCTATTGGTCATTTACAATAATAGACTGAATCTTAACAAAACAGGTAAATTTGTTAGGATTGTTTAATCTAATAATTTCTTTCAACTTTGTGTGCAAAGGCCTTAACAGTAACTAGTCAACAACAACATGTGCTTGGATAACTACCAAAAATTGCGATTGGACTGCTTTCTCTAAAATCTGGAGGAAATAGTGAGATTTACAAAAACTGGGAGGTGGGTGTAAAAATCTGGAGAGTCACGCCTAAATCGGGAGACTTGGCAAGAATGCTCTGATTCAATCATGAGACTGACCTTATGTATTTGTTATATGAAATGTAATCAGAGGTCCAGGGCAGCCCTTTGTCATTTGATTGGGTAAAAATGGCAAATGACCAGATACCTCTTACTCTCAAGAATTCTGTATTTATATTAGTATGCAAAGGAATAACATATTTCATGCTTAGTTTGTCATAGTTTTGGTAAATTGGATGCTAAAACAACCAGACCGAGCATAATAATAACACTTGACATTATGTGAGTATTGTCCTAACTTTGATTGTGATATTCAGTGATTACTAAACATGATCTCCCTACGAAAGTTTGATTATTGAAATGAATTATCTTTTAACATTTTCACATTTATTGCAGAAATATCCAAGAAATACTTGACCATTATGGAAAAGGCAAATCCAGAACTTAAAAGGCAATTGCTCTCTAATTTGCAGGTAAAGTTTGATGAAACAAAGAATGACTATTTTTCATTTCATTGATCAGGGGAGGAGATAAGGTAGTTTCAAAAATGGCATTAAACTGTAGCATTTTTGAGATGTATCCTACTGATCTTTAGTAGATAATTTCAAGATACCAAACAGACACTCCAGTCACTCAAAATTAACTGTTCGGCTTCTGAAAATCAATCCAGATAAACTAAACATTTTCTTCAAAAATCTGATCGCCTGTCCAAAGTTTCGTTCTCAAGTTGCGTTTTGCTCATACTGATTGAAAGTCCCATCCCCTCCTCCTGGGTAAAAGCACATTCTGACTCATTTACAAGAGTGATGCTCCAAACTGATGAACCCACATAGTACACTAATAGGTTGATCCGAGAGTTGTCCACTCTCTGAGGTTATTATCAGAGAGAGGACAAGTCTTCAGTTTGACCAGATTTTTTGGTAGTTCATGCAGGGATGATTAATGGCAAGGCTGGGCTTACAGAAATAGATCTGAGATGAGATTATAATTTAATCTCAGTAATTTAAGACATCTAGATTATGACAATAGGGTTTATTTCAGTTTGCACTGCAAGGTTATTCTGCAATATCATATTCAATATGTTACAGGGCTCGAGCAGTCTCCGCAGTGTGTCTACTTCAGGCGTGGATGTCATGGAATTTCATGACATTCCATATGAGACGCAGCAAGGATGCCTCACCAGAGGTCAAAGAACAGAAGAAGTCCACCAAAAGTAATTACTCTGTTCTTGAGCTTAAATCTGTTCGTTATTCATTATTTGTTATCTAAAGCTAGCGATGATATAGTTGCCATATTTCATATTGTCACTTAGATGTCAACATTATTCCAGGAGAATGACCACTGAATTCTCTATTACAGCTACCAATGGTACAAGCAAGAAGAAGCAATAAGATCTGCCACCCGATACGAAGACACGAGATATGTTGGCTTATCAAATGTTGGCTTCGATTGTTATTATTGCCTGAAATTTTTGTTTTTACTTATGGTTATTGGTATCATGATAATATATTCTCTAGATTTTGTTCGTTATTCCATGGCAGTAAAATAATATTATTCATTCTTTTAAGTGGCAATAGACTTCTCTTAAGAATACATTAGGCTAGCTGTTTTGTTTTGTCCTTTTCTATCCGTGAATGATACTTCTCTCATATATTATCTCGCCACTGACTATGTTTTAATAACTGGATGAAGTTATCGGATATGAGTTTTTGGAATGAAATGAGAATCGTTGCACCAATTATAATATATATGCTTTCACTATTCGCATCTAATGGTCGTCCTCCATTATAATCTCCATCTCATCTGCAAGAAGAAATAACAAGCTCGTCAGTCATCAAACTGGTAACAATGTAAATGAACTAAATTCATGAAGACCAATGAGAGATGTTGCTCCAATTATACATTGGTCAATAACTGGCTCAAAAGAGTCTTGCCTGCTGAACAAGTACAATTATTAAATAATGGTTTATCTCACCATGAGTTTCACCGTCTCCACCATTGACTGACTCAGACTTCATTGGCTGCTCATCTACTGCAAAATCTGTCTTTGTGTCTTCCGTAACAGACTGTTTAACATCTTGGGAAGCATTCAGTTCTTCATTGTCGATTGGAGCAGATTCCATGTTGGAGATAGGTGTATCTGCAGTGTTCATATTATCATCCACAACATCCACCTCATTTAGAGCTTCCTGATAACAAATCATGATAAGAATAGGACAGTTTTATATATGACGCTTCATCAAGCAAATACTAAATGAAAGATGTAACACATTGGGAGTTAATTTTCCTAAAATGCAAGGCCATTCAGATCACATAAAAATCTCTATTATGAAGGTTATACAGGGGCCTTCTCCAGCTCAAATCAGAAAACATCCGTGTAAATTAAGTACTGGAGGATTACCATTAAAGTTACCCACCTCAACATTATTTTGCGTAGTTGTGCACATTGCCTGTAGGTCTGATATATTGGTATGATAGTCACAGCGGTTCTTCTCATTGATATTATTCACTATTCTCTCACACTGTAGACCACCAGCTACAGCCTGGTACCCACAGCGCCGATAGAGAACCTGATGGGTGTCAAACTCTATATCTGTGTATGATGAAGGTGAAGGAAAAACTTGTGTTCGCTTTCTACTGTGATTCAATAACCAAACAATTACTTTTGATCCAAATGACTGATTGTTACTGATTTTGTTCAACATTGGAATTCAGATCAATTCCGATTTATTTTTTTCTGCATGGACCATCTCTATGATTTTTGCTGGATCAATCCTAAATTCATCTATATTTGATGAAAATACAAGACTTTTTTTCAGTTTCTAATGGTAGCCTATCCATACACATAAAATATATGTGACCTGTGAAGGTTGACTTTGACCATAACTTCACATCTAATTTTGAAGCTTTACTGGCCATGGGATTAATTTGGGTGCTACCACAATCAAAACTAATGTGCTAAAGGATACGATGAAGACAGAATCTGGCAAATGGAAGAGATCTTTCATGACACTTGACTGATTTCAGTGAGCAGTATTTAGTACCATGTCGAGAAGCGTGCCTATATCTGTTGTGTACATAACTGGAATCAGACGGTGCCGCATCACAAACTGTCCTGCGCCGCTCCTGTGATCTAATATACATGAGAGCCTCCTTTAATAAATAGAGATAGAGGAGTCAAAATATGTCAACCACACATAGTAGAAGAATCATAATGAGGAAAGTGAAAGCCTGCGATTGGTTTGGTCTTGGGTTGTACAATGAGAGCCCACTACTTTTGTAAGCATTGTAGATGGGTTTAAGTAGCAGTTTTTCTGCAACGACAAGTACCAGTAGGCTGAGTGGCAAGGCTAGGGTCCAAACACTCTAGAAATCGTGGGAGTGGTTAAATTTTATCTTTTACCAATTTAATATAATCATAATCAATTTTTATACCTAATCGATTGTTATAATATTATATATATTATATACCTGACCATGGCGCTTATGGTATCTACGTGAAGCTATATATTCATTGTACACTGCGCTGTCTGTGTCAATCTGAGGCAGCGGACAGATGTCAGAAGTGGCTTCTGTGTCGGTACCTTCAACTTCAGATCCATGTTCTGAAACATCATAATTATATAATGTATTGTCAGTGTACAACAGTGAGAAAATGCCAGTGTGCTATCAATCCATACAAATAAAACTCACGTCCATTTTTTTTGGACGTGAGTTTTATTTGTATGGATAGATAGCACGTTTGCAAGAATCTTGTATCATGCAACCTTAATAAGATAGCACATATATCGAAATATTATGAAATATTTTAATGTCCAGCGGTTACCAACTATGTTTTTATTAATTACCTGTTGCGTCTCCATCATTCGTAGTTCTCCCAGCTTTCTCTTCTGCTTTCCGCTTTAGATATTTTCTTCTTCCCTCCTTGAGCACATGCTGAAGCCACTTGAACTGCTCTATGTAGAGAGATTGTAACCTTATCAGCTTATCCCTGGTGATTCGAGTAGTCTCCTCAGCTGTTAGTACCTCGGCATACCTGAATGTCATTTATACTATATATAATTATGTATGCAAAAAATCTAATCATCAATGTGCACGGGATGAACATAATTTGATTGTGAATTAAAAGAAGACTATTTGAGGCGACCTACCTACTGGAGTATATTGAAGACAACCAACAAAACAGTTTAAACATTTAGCTATATTTTATTTGATTAAAACAGCATAACAGTTACCAAGCTTGATGTCATACAAGCATTGAGTTATTTTATAATATGATACAGTATAGAATAACTCTATGATTCTAAGACATGAAGCCTAGAAGTCTTTCAAATACTACAGTTATTTCAAATGACCTTTGGAGGTTGTCTGCACACCGTCATTGATATGATAACTCCCTCAGGCAAGTGACAGCATCCAAGCTAGGATTTCTTACAAAGATGCGATGTGCAGGGCCAGCAACATACTGCCAACAAATCAAGTGCAACATTTGATCAAGCGACTCACTTGAATAAATCCTCATTCTCGCTATCAACGCTTTCTGAGTCCGAGTCTGGAGTCCACAGTGATGAGGAGTTATTGGCTCTGTCTTCAATATCAGAATCACTGCTGCTGGCCAACTCTGTGAAAACATAGATGATTGTATAACAAAAAAACATTCAGTCCAGTGCACCAATCGTCGGTTATCTCATCCTTGGATTATCAATACGCCAGTATGATCAATATCAGGTTAGAGATATACACTTGTGCTTTAAATGTGATGAAACATTCAGTTGACTCTGGATTTTAATAATCGAAAACTTACCGGCAAGATAAGAGGTGGCAGCCTCTTGATGTTGTGCTTTGATATCAGTCCTGCTGTTGTTATAGAGAGTGCTACTGTAATGAGCTAAAGTGCCGAGAAGACATTCAGAGGAGTCAGATTTGGCAGCTAACTGTTTCTTTGCCACAGCGCAACGAGTCCGGTTAACTTTGGCACTATGCTGAGGGCAGAGACTGCAACAAAATCAATTTTCTGAGTGGGCGATACTGAGCACAATATGATAACGCATACACTTTTTAGCAAAAGAGTAACTTCGAATTGACAGCAGGAATGTATGCTGTTATTCATAATCAAGCACAAATTTTTTTTTAACCGAGCCAATAGTTGGCAGTCATAGGAAACACCAACCCTTCTTTCCTCTGAGGTTTAAACGCTGCCTGGACACATCTCCTGCCTGTTTTAGTAGATATATAACTGCATTGCTGGAAGGGGCTGTTTGTATCTTCTAATATATGAGTATTACAGTATTGATATCCGTCTATGGCCACCTTGTGACATTGCCTTAGTGAATAGCGACATTCCCGCTTACTTGCTAACTCTGTCTGCATCTCTGGAATAGAGTAATAATCACAATTGGCATGGCAAGCCAAACTAAATACTGCATAGCAAGATCAACAAAATAAGCATCTACAAGTGGATGAAAATTCACAGGCAATGCAGGGCTCTCCCCAGGAATAATATCTGATGCGTGGGATAGATGGTCAAAGTTGGTGAGTGCAAGTTGCAGGGCATTTCGAACAATTTTTGAACAATTTAGTGCACCATATTTAACAATCATTTCAATTTAAATTATTAATTTACTTTTATGCAGGATCATTCTTTTAGGATAAACATTCAATAAAAAGTACGAATGAGTATGGGCATGACAACAATTGAGAAAGTTGGTTGCCAAAAAAACCAAAAAAATGACAGGTATGAAAGTTTCTTCACAATCAGTGTTCATTGGTAGTGTTGCACATGATAGAGCTAGGTATATACATTTCAATCGCATGTTACAACTTTCCACAGGGACGTCACATACATAGCTTGGGCACCCAGGCTAGTGGTCACAGATACTTGAGAGACGCAAATTACATTTAAGGGTAAGTATAGAAGGAGAATTTAAATATTTGTATTTGTATATATATATATGTTGTACAATACAGTTTCCGCACTCTAAATTTCTCACACTGACTTCGTAATAAAGCTTTAAGGGTTTGTATCACTGGTCATTAGGTTAGAGACAATCCCCCCCCATGTTGATGTATTGATTGCTGACTCTTTTTTTTATCTCGCATGGTCATATCAAAAAAAGACTCTTAGGCTTGCTGCGTGCAATGTGAGGGAGTTCATAGCTGCATGAATCGATTCATGATCTTGACCAGAGTAGTAATAATGTTTTACATGATCAGTGTGTAATCATCTTCAAAATTCCCAGTATGATTCATTCATCCTAGCCTGTCTTGACAAGCCGCCGAACAAAGCTGGTCAAGACAGGCTATAAATTTATCACTGCATTCAACACATTTTTATAAGTTGTCTTCTCATTTTCAATTTGTGACAAATGTCATGACATCCATCTTGCATTTGCAGCGTGTAGCGACACCTAGATTTAAAAGCAGTAAAGCCTATAGTAAATATCCCTTTGCATTAGTTACATACCAAGTGAGCACTCACCAATAGATCAAATTTCAAAATGATGATGAAATTTTGTAAATTTGATGAGATATGAGGTTCTTAAGTATCAAGTTCTCTAGCACCAGTTCCAAATTCAACATTTCAATTGCATTGTCAGCATTCAGTTGCTATTTTTGTAGAAGAGCAGTAAATAGGTCAAAAGTTAAAGACAGGCCAAAACGATGTATTGTCATTATTCATGAAAGACCATATTTTATGGAAATCTATGATAGGTTTCTAGATTGACTACCAAGCATAATTTGCTTGTTGTATTCATGCACATTTATAAGACAATGGAACTGCCATTTACATTGAATAGATAATATTATCTAATCACCTACAAACTCATTGTTTGGTGTTTAACAAAGAAAGCTCTGTCTGTGTGTCTTACTAGTAAATGGCGGGGCGATGGCTATTCACCAAAGAGCAGTTGTCCAAAACCCCAAGTATCAAGCATGGCTATTCCGAAGAGATGGAAGCAGCATACAGGACAAATTGTGCTAACCTCATACAGAGTATAGGCCAGCGCCTGCAATTGTATCCTTTTCCAATGATGAGTTTGAGCCATTTTGAAAAAGCTGAGTCAGTCAGATTAGCAAAGTTTTTTGAATGAAAAAGATTATTTAATGAAAAAAGGCTTTATCTTAGGACTTCCTCATGATGTAATACCCTCTAAATGTCTATAACAAGTGTGTGTCAGGTCCAGATTGATTGTTTTCAGAAGGAAAAGTAAGTTTCTGTCCAGCTCAATTACAGCACCGAGTTACAGCTAGGTCAACATGACATAAATAAGTATTCTGCTCTGCTTTGTGTTGTTTTCTTATCAGTAGAGTAGGCCTATATAATGTAAATCTTATTATGCTTTTAAGTTTAACCTGTCCTCTGTGTCAACCAGAACAGTATCTTGGGAGGCCTCATTAGGATCTAAGATAGCTGCATAAACAGTGGTATTAATTCATTGGCTAAGGTACACTAACTTGGAGAGAGTTAAAAAAATCTCTTCCAAATTATTAATTTGTGACTATACTTACTGCTCAATTGTCACTCAATTGTACGCACCTGACCCTTGTACATCCACTATAAGTGTGCTTTGGGAAAAATCTAAATTGTATGAATAAGCTGTATACTGCATACAGCTATAGATAGGTTAGGTAATTTTAAAATGTAGCCGAGACGAGATTTCATTCTTATACTATATTATATAGCATCGATTACCCAATTTGGGCTCATGATGATAATTTTGCTAACATATCCAAGCTTAGGGCAGCTTGTTCAAAGATGTTTGAATACCAGTAAACCACGACACGACTAATCTAGTGGCTCTTCTTATTAGTATATAGTTTTGTGTTCAAAATAAATGCCTTGTATTCCTTAACGTCATCATTCAGAACACAACTATGTATGAACACAGCAATTGTATATATGCATAGATTTTATATGTTTCATCCACTACAGAAATTTAATTGGCGGGTAAGTACTGAGACACAATAATTCTATAATATCAAAGTTACGATAATGTAGACCCTTGTGTACATTGCTATATGCGGTGTTACCAACAGGAAATTATTAATTGTTAGGAGCCTGAAGTAATTCTCATTTATATTCAATCCCAAAGGCTACAGTTGAAAATTTGGTTTAATGTATTCATACTGCCCTTACCTAATATCTGGATACAAATGTTGCAAGGTTTTGATCCAATATCAAGCTTTGGGACAGACTAACTGTACCCATGCAGTTTTATGTGATGATGGGAGATAACCTTGTACCTGCTAGTCTAGTCTAGCCTTTGGATTGTCGCATTTAATGTCAGAGTTGTTTCTCACTAAATGAGATTGAATCACAAGAGAGTTGTTTGAACTTTTTTAAATAGTTTTATATAGTCTTATTGAGTTATTTTTTTCTTTTTCACACACCAACACTCTATACAAGAATCTTTTCATCCAAAAGACATTATTCATGAAAGTTGAGTTGATTTATATACATGTTACAGCAACCTTTGCTAACCTTATGCACTCTTATTCTCAGAGTATGGCAGCAGCATGTTTGTTTCTCTCAGCAAAAGTTGAAGAGCAACCGAAGAAAATAGAACACATAATTAAAGCAGGTCATTTTTACATTCGAGAAAAAGACAAAGATGCCCCAACCGTCTTAGATGTAAATAGTTCAGTGAGTATTAAAAATCTTAGTTGGAAAATTTGATTGTTGTTTTTAATATCATGTGCAAAATATGCGTTAGCTTCAGCTGTTTGATGGAGCTTTACAGTCCAGATAAAAAAGAATAAAAAATATTTGTTCAGACAACTCCAGTATATGAATGTTGACAACTTTAATTAAGCATAACAGTCCATTCTGCTGATTTGCAATTGTACGACTAGAGCCGGTAAAAGTCTGTCATTTCCTTATTTATCTTTATGCTAAAATGCACTTTTTTTCTATTTTCAGGAATATCTAAATAAAGCTCAGGACTTGGTTATCCATGAGAATATATTACTACAAACACTAGGTGTGTGTGGTGCATGGGTAGTTGGTCTATTTCCATGAGATTGGCGGTCTGAAGCAAAACGCTAGCCAGCTGTACCATGGTGGCTTCTCCCAAAGCCCCTTATTGGCTTGGTCAGCTAATGCGGCAAAATTGCAATATAACCATACAACAATATGCAATGTTGAAGTGCTGTAGACTTGTAGCTGCGTTGTTTAATTTGAACCTTGGTTTAAGGTTCTCTTGGTTTTCAATGCAAGCCTAAAAATCTCGCAATCGAGATCAAAGGCTGCTTGGCACCAAGGGGACATCGCGCTACTGACAGTCTAAATGCATCCATAGCGATTGTTGTAGGTTTCAATGTGACCATAGATCACTCCAACACGCATATTATCAAACTCTGCAAACTCGTTAAAGGTAAGGTGTTTATCCTAAGTCAAGGTGTTGAAAGCACCCATCTTCATCCTTACCTTTCCTCTTCACTTACTAAAACAATGGTGTTTTCATAAATGTCACGCACGGCTAGCACTGTTATCTATGGCAATGCTTCTAATTGCAAGATAAAACTGGTATAGGTCAAAGTTAAAAGTGATAGCAAATTACCCTCCATAGTGAAGATTTTGCACTTTCAATATTGACACCAAGGACGGAAAGTCGCTAATATGTTTGGAGTGGACATTTAATATATGAGTGAGTGATTACTCCGTGACCGTGACAGACCCATCTATTTGCTGCTCTCTTAAGCCCTGCTGCTTTGGCACTGTGTCTTTGGTTGTTGTGAAGGTTTTTCTTGAGTTATTTTTGGGTTGGATGCAACAAACTGGGGTGCTAAAGATTGTCACTAACATTTCTAATAACACTCCCATCTTTCATTTATAAGCAATATGAAGTTGGCTCAGTCCGCAAAATATATTCCCAAAAATACCTATGTGAAGTGCTTGGATAAAATTTACAGTCGCAATTCAATTTCCTGCTTTGAATGTTGTTCTGTGAATTCTCACTAGATAGTAAGCCCAACTATTGCTTGCTTTGCACCCTGTGCTAGCTAGATCATAACCCATAATCATGCAACACTAACTCTGGCGCTGCTCGCTCATAGATTCAAACCTTTACGCATGACTATCGTCTGGTAAGAGAATGCGACTTCTAATATCCTGTGATTCATCATGGTTAGTTTTATGTCTTAAAATATGGCTTGTGAACGATGATGATGATTTACGCCATCTCTTGCAAAGTTAATGATTCAGTAATTTGTTGAACAGCAAACCTCTGGTACCTCACTGTGCGTTCATTGTTTTAGGTTTATGTGCCTTATTTAACTTTGTTTTGATTTTACAGTTCCGAAAGATTTGTCTCAATTATCATACTTCTTATCTACAAACAGGTAATAATATTTGACTATTTGGTATGTTTTGGAGAGTTTACAGTGTAAACTAAACCATAAACTCTCTATTTAGCTTGAGTCATTGCTTGGAGTTGTGACCACTATATAACTGAAATATACGGGGAGTACAATTCTAACAAAGTGTAATCTTATACCCATCAAATGTAGCCAGACCCAGTATGAGAATTGAGAACTATAGGAATTAAAACCTCCTTTGTCTTTTGTATTGCTGGGGTTTTAAGAAAGTTGCAATGCAATGCTTCACTGGATAATCCAGAGGATAATTCTTTAGGAGAAAGATGAACCTCCTCCTCCCTTCCTGCCTGTTATGGCCGTTGT
The DNA here is from genome assembly GCA_914767715.1 of Membranipora membranacea. NCBI lineage: Eukaryota > Metazoa > Bryozoa > Gymnolaemata > Cheilostomatida > Membraniporidae > Membranipora > Membranipora membranacea. The sequence goes on along the minus strand of OU612065.1, from coordinate 11,478,771 downwards.
AGTATGACATATATGATTGCGTTCAAGCTAACGCTCTTATTTTTATTTCTAGCTTGTTATTAACCAATATGTGTGTTCAACACAGTCCAGAAGTGATTGCAGCAGTAGCCATACACTTAGCTTGCAAATGGAAAGATTGGGAGGTAAGTAATCGTGTATTACAATCGTTTGGCGTCCTTATTTTAGACTGTACACACTAATCATGGTACCCACCAATGTCAGCCAGATACTGTAAGAATATTTTTAACGAAATAGACATCCTATGTTTCTGGGTGTTGGACATTGAGTACCCTAAATATTGAACGACTTCTCTCTATAATTGGACAACTGGCATGCTTGATTACAAAATTAACTTCAGAATGGCTGTATATATGTTTCAGTTCACAATTTTTGCTCCACCGGGTCAATGAATTGTAACTACTCCTCTCTATTTCAGTTCCAATCTAGAGAAGGCAAGCTGTGGTGGCAATATGTTGCTCAAAACCTCTCACATGAAAAATTAGAAGGTATATAATTGTAAATGAATACACTTATCTCATTGATGAGTTTATTATGTTGTACTCTCTGATTTAATCATGAGAGTAACATAATGTATCTGTTATGTGAAATCTAATCAGGGGTCCAGGGCAGCCCTTTGTCCTGTGATTGGTTTAAAATGGCGAACGCCCAGATACCTTTTACTATCTTCTTCTCAAGAATTCTATATTTATGTTATTATACACAAAAAAAACATATTTCATGCCTAGTTTCTCAAAGCGTTGGTAAATTGGACGCTAAAACATTCAGACCGAACATAATAATTAAACTTGACATTATGTGAGTATTGTCCAATCTTTGATTGTGATATTCAGTGATTACTAAACATGATCTCACTATGAACATTTGATTATTGAAATGAATTATCTTTTAACAATTTTCACATTTATTGCAGAAATATCCAAGAAATACTTGACCATTATGGAAAAGGCAAATCCAGAACTTAAAAGACAATTGCTCTCTAAATTGCAGGTAAGTTTGATGAAAATGAAAAATGACTAATATTTTCATTCCATGGCTAAGGGGATATACGGTGGTTAAAAAAATGTCATTCAACTGTAGCATTGTTGAGATGTATCCTACTAATCTTTGGTAGATAATTTCATGATACCATCCAGTCAATCTAAATTAACCGTTCGACTTCTGAATATCAATCCAGATAAACTGTCAACCCATCCCCTCTTCTAAAGCCAACTAAGAAAGGGCTGCATTTCTCATTTTCTCAAAGACATGATCTGACCGCATGTCTGAAGTTTCGTTCTCAAATTGCGTTTTGCTCTTACTTATTGAAAGTCCTGGTCTCAATGGCAGGCTCCTTCATTTACAAGAGTGGTGCTCCAAACTGATGAAGCCACATAGCTCACTCAGTTTGGTCTTTATATTGGTGCTGCTAAATCTATTCAACAAAACATGTAAGCATCATTCTCCAGTGACACTCCATATTGGCTCAATGTTAACGTGTAAGCAGCAGAGCCTCAGTATGACAAGCCGATTTGAAGGGGTTTCCAGACCTGGTGAGAGTCACTTCACCAATTTGCTCCAGGGAAGAGGCTACCATTTTTTTGCAGGCGTCATGTACACGTGACCTGTAATTTAATGTTTTACTTGATTGACATTTACAGATGGCAGATGCCAGTCCGAACTCTAGAGGTAGTTCGCCTGCTCCACACAGGCCGAGTCCAGCCCCACATCGACCATCTCCTCATCACTCTGCTCACCGACCACACCCCTCACAGCATCACACATCTCATCATCCTCCACCTGAGAAGGGTCACTCCTCTTCCTCCTCCTCGGGTAAACCTGATGGCTCATCAGCAAATCCAGCAAAGACATACGCTGAGCATCGAGAGAGAAGTCGAACATCTACACCGACTTCAGATCCTAACAGCAGGTGACTAACGAGCAAATTGAGTTTATTATTTAGTGAAAATACCTATGTATATTGTATACTCATGTTATTCGTTGTTTATAAGTTGTATATATGAATATTATAAGTTGTCATCCCTTGTATTTTTATTGTGTTATGCATTGTAACAGTGCAAGAAAAGAACAGGCCTGAAAATCGACTGGGAATGCATGATGTGCAATTGTACACATAAGTATTTTACGTTTGATTTGTGTTTTATTTGTAGTAAGTCACGACCATTGCATGGAGAGAGCCCTCTGGTAAAGGGTGACCTGAAAAGATCGTACCCTAAAGATCCTCATTCATCAAGCCATAGTAACTCATCTAGTAAATCAAATAGTATATCACCTCACCCCGGGGGTCAACAGCATGCACATAATCCTTATAGTCAACCTAGGTCTGTATATAAATGACATACTTCCTACCTACTATACCAATATATTGCTCAACATTATTTTTACTCAAGTTAACTGAGGATCAAAAGACATAATAATTTGTGATTGGTTGGGTGAGTTGTTTCTCGATCCAAGGTCATTGTGTAGCGACAATAATTTATCTATGGCAGGAATCATGAAAAGTCTAGGCATCACCATCGGCACCATTCAAGTTCATCAACGTTAGATGGCTCACCGATGAAGAAGGCCAGAGTATCTGGTTCTGAGAACGGGAATGGAGCAGAGAAGAGGCCGCCTCTTCCACCACAGCCGCCATTACCTAGACCTCCACCCCCACCTTGACTAGACGGGAGAGGAGAGCTGTCTCAAGCCTTCATAATGGTCAGTAATCTCTGAGGGGGATTAGATCTGATGAGTGGATATCAATTGTGTAAATAGTAAATCTAGATTTACAGGCAGTGATTTTCACAGGTCACTAGGGTGTTCTTTGTCATTATGGTTGGTTCAAAGCAACAAGATGATGTGCACTTAAATAGTCTGTCTTGTGTGTTCAACCTTCAACCAGGACAGTGATAAAAAAATGAAGGTTGACACACTAATACAAGTTTGGGATCATAACAATTTCTAAATTTCTTCTCTATCCAAGACTTGTAGACAGTCCACATGATCATGACAAAGAGACCTTGGTAGGTTCACCACCTTCCTATACATACATGGTTGTCATAAAGTTTTTTTGCATTTCAGATCGTAGGATAATTGAGTATATATAGAGCAGCGCTGTGAATCTGATAATGATGGTATATATATAGCACTCATATATACAGGTACAACATATAAACAGCAACCACAGACCATAATATGGACTACACAAACAATACCACATCAGTGTCGTTGCTGTGATGCACTTGCACCGCTCACTGAACAGGGACGCTTTTCTATTGGGCATTTATACCTGATCAGCCCGGTAAATAGGTGAAAAAAAATTCCACATGAAATGCAATGGAATCATGCATTTTGCTTATCTGGGGAGGCATATACTGAATTCAGCTATTTAATCATGTTTTGTTGCGATTTATTTTATTTTAATGCAATAAACCTGCATGATAGACTGACTATTTGTTCATCATAAATCTGAGCATTTGAAAAAACAGCAAAGGTCTACTAGGTCGTTCAATATCCCATGTGAGAGATAGGTTCAACTGATCAAAAAAGGCCATGGCACAAAGATATATACTAAAAGATGAAAATATATAAATTTTCCAGAAAGGATCATCAATTACTGTAAACGTGCTCAACCAACAACTTGCAAAAAACATGTTCTTTCCAAATTGTTATAGTAATAATGTTAAATATTTGAAAGGAAAAACCTTATTTAAAATTTGGTCGATGTTCTAATGTTTTACCTAAACCCTGTAGGTAGGTTCAATCTCATCCACAATCATAATGTTAAAAGAAAAACAAATAATTTGAAAAGTTCATGCGCAAGAACGGCCTAAATCTTGATTAACCACCAATACTGATATTTGTAGGGGGCTAAGATAGTATGACCCCTGTAAGAGCTTCTTGTTTTGATCAACCAAACCAGCACTAACTACTACAGCTACTGTTGAAACCCAGTTCACTTTACATGGCGGCACTGGTTTTACATTGATAACGATAAAGTCTTATCAACAATGCGTTAATGTCAACAGTGATTGATAAGTCGGACCAATTGTGATGGAAGTTTTGTGAGATAACCACATGACCACAAAATGCTGCGATGATTTTGTATTGATGTAGCCATCATTACATAGGACGCTGCAGAAGAAGGATAATACTGCAAAAGTCAACATGGCCGCTCCATTGTCTGAAGAGTCGCAGATGTTTATGAACATATTTAATGCAGTTGGTCCTATGGACCTAACTCTTCCGATAGAGCAGCTTCGTACAATGTATGAAGCTGGAACCCCATCACTGTTGGGTGACTACAAATACGGTGGTGTATTAAAGGAGCAAACTGTACCAGCTGTAGAGGATGGTGTACCGTATGATATCCCGATCACTATTCTGCAACCCCAATCTGCATCTGGTGTATGGAATAACATAATGATCTTCTTCCATGGAGGTGGCTGGGTCATGGGAAGTAGGCAATCACATATGAGAATCTGCGAAATGATTTCACAGTAAGTCACCATTAACAATGAGAAGTTTTGTGTAGTCAAAGAAACGAGTGAAATGTTGCATAAATTAGCAAACTACCATGGATTGCGGTAGTCTCAACAAAGCTTGTCAGACAGGCTAGGATTGCGGTTACCTGCAATATTTTTATGCTTTTCTCAAAGGGAATGCAACAGTGTAGTAGTTAATGTGGAGTACCGAATGGGTCCAGAGAAAAAGTTCCCAGCTTGCTATACTGATGCAGAAGCTGTGGTGAGATGGGCACTGGCAAACAGACAGGAACTAGCTAATAACAGCTCTGCTATAGTCGGTGTTGCTGGAGATTCCGCTGGAGCTAATATGTCTGCCTCTGTTTGCCATCTTGTGCAGGGACTAGCGTATCAAGTGAGAAATATTTGCTTACGCGGTATCTTATCTTATGCAGCATATGGCTATCTGAGTTTCAAGTTGTTCGTGAATATACTATACAAACAGTAAAAATATGCTCGAATCATTTTCCAAGGTGCAATATTGCCTATTATTTTATTAAACATTCCCAACCCTTAGTAACCTATAATGATTTTACAAACCACTACCTAACATTCCCAGAAACCTGATGTTCACCAAAACTAAAGTTATATACAAAGCACTGGACCGGCAATATTTGACGATTTATCTTTTCTTTAGATACTTATCTACCCTTCCTTAACGTTGCTTGCTAGGACTATGTATCAATCCTATGAGAAATATGGGGAAGGATATGTTCTCTCAGCTCAGCTTATGGCATGGTAAGGTAATGCTTATCTCAACACATGTATCCTATATTCAAAGATTCAAGCCAACCTAATGGGTTGAAGTTGCAGAATCCAGTAGTGTTTGATAATAGCAAGGATTAGAAAAGGATAGATTTGGGGCACTGAGAAGCCTGCTTACAGAAAACCCATTAGATAATCAAGGAGAACAATAAATGTAACTTCTGCCTTCCTGTTTAGATTACTACGCAGTTATCAAGGAAATAGTTTAGAATTTTCAGCGATCTTTCACAACAGTAGTTCTTTTGCTATATAGCATACTTATGGCTGTTTCAAAACCACTGTCTGTTTATATGATACAGGTTCATGCAGAATTTTCTGAATACGAAAGAAGATGCTGAGAGCGTGCTGTGTTCACCCATGGAGAGAAAATCATTCAAAGGGTTGCCACCAGCTCTGTTTATTGTCTCTGAATGTGATCCGCTGGCTGATCAAGCACCTGGTATGCTGGTTGATATTGGTTTGGTTTATCAACCATAGGTGTTCCCTGATGAGTGTGCCTCCAGAAAGTTCCATCATATCCATGACATTAGAAGCTCACTACCGCAAAGGGCATCCAATATTTTATTATTACCCGGTTTTAGGTCATCCTCCTCTCTTCATCGGTAGTTCCCATATGAATGATTTCTCTTCAAGACTTACTTTGGCTAAGACTCAATTGCTTTTCTTGATTGGCTCATTAATTTGCAGATAAGTATTCTGGCTTCACTCCAAGTTAACCTGTCATCCTGCTCACATGCAATGTAATATAATATTCGAAGGCTCTGACCTCTTATTGTTTTTAAATGAATTGAAATGTATCGTAAGAGTTGCTTTGGTATCCTTTTTAAGAGTACAGAAAGAAACTTGAGACCGACGGAGTTCGTACTGAATATGTTCTTCTTAAGGGTGCTCTTCATGGATTCGTCACTCGGCCAGGTATAATCTTGAGATGGATATATGAATGTTATATGCAGCATACATGATGATGTAATTGTTAAGTCGCTACGTGTGAAGGCTGTTGGTTCAACACTAATTCTGTTACCATTACGCAATAAATCCATCCATTTATACTGATATATTTATCTTGTTTTTCAGGTATTTTCAAAAAGACTAATGAAGATATGATAACAGCTATTGGGAACTTCTTCTCTAAACTTTGATTTATGAATTTTGTATTGTGTTTAAATAATGCAAAGTGTGATATTACCTATGAGATGTTTGAGTGACCGAGTTCTCTTGACATTGATATTTTTTTCATTGTCAGAAATATGAATAAAATTGTTTTCAGGATTAATCTCCTCATGTCAATGAAGAGGACAACCCCTCAGTGCACTGCAACACTTGGAACAAAAATTTTCATAATTAATGGAAGTTCGAAAATACATGTATAATATATATATATATAATATAATATCTACTTTATGTGTATATAACTAGAAGCTGATACGCTCAGGGAACCCACCAAACAAGCATGCAAGCAAGGTATCAAGTGGAGTCATATAGGAAGTTGGTAATGGGAAAAATGAAAAATTCAGGGTCGTTAGGTGTCACTTTCTGTGTATGACCGTGCTTGCTTATGTATTTAGACAAACATAAAAGCTTATATTGTTTGCGTGCAATATCTTTGTTAGTTTGAAGGGCATATAAAAGTTGTTCTTTCAAGCTGTCATCCAGTAATTAGTTGGATGGGGTTTCCCTATTCCCGCTTATGTGTATATAATTACTTACACCAGTCTCAAATATGGACTCTGCACACATCACCACACTTACCATAAACCTTATATAAAACGGAGTTTATATTCCATTACCAGGTATAAAGATGTGTTGATTTACATTAAGAGCTACGTAGGTCATGTGAGTTTTCCATTTGAACCATATACAGTTGATATGTCTATGAACAAGGCATTCTCAACTACATCTGTCAAATGTAGTTGTTGTGTTATTGTAAAGGAATGAAGCCTTTTCTTGGATAATTTTTCATAAATATACTCTATTAACACCATGAGACCATTATGGGTCATTCACTATCCTGCAGCTCAATCATAATCATTGCAGCCATATTCTTTCAGGGCGTTGTGTTTGATGATAGATAGACCGTCTTCAGTTTTTATCTTCTTTATGGTGTATAACAAGTTAGAGTCAGGGATACATCAATACCTTGTTAATTTAAAGAATTGATATCTGATAGAAACTGGCTTTAACTCTTATACGTCAATTTGAACACTGCTCTTGGGTAGGTGTGCATGGCTGTTTCAAAGGGCTTGGATATAAAACTAGAAGCTTCAGCGGCTGTATCAACCGACAGACAAAGTAGGGAACTAAACTCGTGTTTTTGACCAAAAATATGCCAAGGCTACCATATTTGCCAATGGTTGGAAAAACCAAGGCAGGTTTAACACTATTTGCAGAACATGCGAACTCAGTAGGTTTTGCTTGATTGACCTGATTTCTACTCAAGATGCTACACGAAAAATGTTAATTACAGTCCAATTTCATCATGTGGGTGAAGAATACTCAGGAGATAATCTACCAACTCTTCTTATGACATAATATATATTTATTCTTTGGTCAATATGCACCACTCGACTGTTCAAGTTGCTGTCTACTTTTCTGGCGTGGGAATAAATAACATGACAACGATGATTATGTCTTGCAAGATCATGATTACATCTGTTATAATTTAGATCCACAATGCATTCTCGTTCAGCAAATGAGAAGAATCCATGTGCTTCATAGTATCGGTTGCGGTGATAATTATATTGATCTAACAATAAAAACAGACAGAGATCAGCTCTTTTCCTGGCATGTGGAGTTGCCTTCCTATCAAAGTAATAATTATAAGGCGGACAACCCCACATGCCACGTAAGAAACCGGGCATTATAATAAAACAACATAGCTGACTTTCCCAGACAGACAAAACAAATGATTTTAAGACAGACAACACCATAAAATATGCTAAATAACTATAATCTATAGATAAAATACAATGTCTGATGAGTCTGCAGTAAACACACAGCAATTATGACAAATCTCAATAATTTATGAATGATGTTACAACTTCAGTAGGTAAAGTGGCTTGTTGCGAATCGAGATTATTCTCACAGATCTACTCGTTCTTCTTGTCTTCTTTAGAATCTCCAGAGGCGGCATCTGTCTGGGCTGGTTCTGGGTTATCCTCATAACTAAAATAACAATTTGTATATAGTGATATAACAAATAAGTATGGAAAAGCCATGCATACAGAGTACAACACAGCTGAACAACATAAAATGATTGAACCACATAGACTTATGAACTGTAAATCCCAATAAGAACCCACAGCATACTATGATAAATCAATCACTTAGCACCTCAATTTGGTTCAGCTTAGCTGTGTCCATAGACATTTATACAATGTATTTATATGTTCATGGCTTTGTCACACAGCACTCGCATGTCATAAAACGAAGGATTCATATCCCATACCCATAGCAATATATTATAATTAAGACTTCGTAAAACTTACGCAAACATTGATGTCATATCTCCCTTGACTAGGGCTAATCCAACAGGTATGATAGTGCAACATGGTACCAGGTATAACAAAGCGGGCTACAAGAGAGAAGACACAATGTGTTGAACGCATAATTTAACATCACAGAATATTTCCAATCTGTCATAACTTGCACACCACATAACACCACGCTGTGCCATTGGTCCAGCTGATGAATTATTATAACATTCTTCTGCTGGCTCAACACAGTCCATAAGGATAGACTTTAGAGTCATGATAAAACAATTGATAAACACAGTCATGGTTCTGGTTTGCCTAATGGGGTCGACCATAATTTTATTCAATCCACGCAGGTCAGTACTCCCAAAATAATAAATAAGTTACCAGCAGTCCTGTAGAACCATGAATGCCAACCACCTGCTCCCCTAGGAGTAGTCTTGTTCATATAATATACTGCATTTAACAAAATAATTGAATTACGGCAGCATGACAAGTTTGAAAAAGTAATCACATCTCATACAGTGATGCGACTGGTAGTCAAGAGTTTTGTGCTTATTTGCTATTTACCTGGGCATGCTTGAAATAGTGCATGACAAATATGGTCAGTCCAAGTCCGAGAATGTAAGCAAAGTAACAGGCACAGAAATATACCTTACTGGATGAGCCACGGCTGAAAAATAAATTTATATAATATGAGATTCTCTTATAAAATATTGCAACAAGTGTAACTTCAAGGTTGTTAACATAAGATTTGTTGGATAAGGAATTTTATTCCATTGATAAATTTCCTTGCATTTCCGTTAATTGACTCTCATCACTTACCTATAATCATATCTTAGAAGAATAGCAATGAATATTCCAGGGATAACAATATCGCCCAATCCTAACATGGCAAAGTTCTTAGCATGAAGTCCGTTCTCCAAAATGTCCTGAGGGAATATCACTACAATAACAATATTATAGTTACGAACTAGCCTTCACCCACAGATGTATAAGGTAAAATAACGCATAATAATAATAACGAGAGTGGCACTTTGGGGAATGTGTTCATATCACATAATTACTGAGGTCTTCATTTGTTGCAAAGATGGCAGATAATCACTTACACTTGATTGGTGCATCGAATGATTTTGCAACAGTGACCATCACATCTGTACCGAATACCTACAAAAGTTAAAACAAAATTTACAATCACTCTGGAAGAATATTGTGGATACTGGTATTTGTTCTATTCACTTTTCTACAATATGAAAAATGTGATAGACAATGAATGTAAGGTGGGAAACACAGGCAGACATACATCTTAGCTAGTCATTATGTCTAGGTGATACATGTTGCCTTCACCAGAATGAACAGCCAAACACAAATGTCCGGGACACCTGAAATAGTTCAGTTGGTTTTGGCATTTTTTGGTTTGTTATAGTTTACAATTGCCCTTACTAAGGATGATTAATATGGTCTTATCAATGAGTCTGTCAAATGCAGACAGAAATAATCTCATTTAACATGTAAAAGATCCGACATTAGCGAGAAAGGTATTTGGGAATTTCTCATACATTAAATTAACCCTAGTGGTAAAATGAAATATTGCTTACCCAGAATATATCATAAAAGAAAAGTCCACCCAACAGAATACATCCTATTGCCACTGTGTTAAGCTGAAGGATCTCTATTCCATTTACAGCAAAAGCCAGGCCAAGAATATTATTAGCTATCCAATGCTAAAAACAAAATATAGTAGCATATTAATAAAGGATTTTGTACAATTCAGGACACGATACGGCGCGGCGGATAGCAATTATTGGTATGCCTTATTATACAAATGACCTGGTACCAGCGTCATTACAATTGACAACCAATTATTAGCCAGCTATTAATATTGTCTCTATTACCCAATACAATCATGATGAAATAAAGTGTCATAAGCAAACGAACCTTCTGGTACACATACCAGCCACCGAATACTGAACATATTGCTAATACGACGAGATCCTTTCTGTCAAATCGGACATCTAAATGATCTGCAAACCACAAATAGAACTATTAATATAATCTGGAAGGTTCCTGTCAATAGGAACCAAAATATAAACAGGGCAATCATTTCCTGATGTGATATATCCTTCTTCCCTATATTGTCCCGGTTGGAAACATGCCAAGTCATAATGTGATATACCCACGTGTAACTAAAACCAATCTGCTTGCCTGCGGTAGGATATAGTAGTTATACCATCTAATCTGGACTACCAAATGAAGCAAACAATAAGCGCTAGTAGAGGGAATAATCTTACCTTCTATGGTCTCCCCCTCTCCTTCTGTGAACTTCAGATGGTATTTACTGTTAGGGAATGCATCTGGAATCAGCATTTTGAACCAAGATCTAAAAATGAACAAAACCACACCAGATTATGGTTGACTCCAGAAGGTTCGAAAGGCTTGAATGATGCATTTTCAAAGATTATTCTCTTAACATTTTATGCCCTGATCTTTGTTCCAACTATAGACTTCATGTACTTAATAGACTAATATACTTAGTCTACTTTTACAGCTTACTGTAAGCTAGGTTCAAATGTACAACTAGATAATAATGGAGCTTACCCACTGATATGAGCCAGGGCTAGGATTCCTAGCACCAAGAAATAACTAGAGAGAAGCATGTTCACATATTCTTTAGAGAACATCTACAGAAGAAAAGGGTAAAATAAGATCGCTTGTATTGGTAATCTTAGTCATGGACAAGTCACAACGGTATCTCCATGATAGCAAATAAATAATTAATTTACCTTGCAATCGCTCATAACTGAATGGTATCATATTTTCATATTCATCATTTTGAATCTCTCTTCGCTACTTGCTTGCATTGGTAAATGCATGTTGGAACCTTTTTTTTACCTCCTTGTGTGACCCTTATAGGGTGACTTTTGCCTCATGCATTACTGTTATATTCGATGTAACAATTGAGCCTTCAACAAGTCAGCAACTCGATAAAGTCACCATTAGGGCTTATATTTCTTACCTTGAAAACAATATAGATTCCTAATAGAAAAGCACTGGCAATAATAGGGAACATGGCAGCGTCTTTTCCGGTCATTCTCTCCACAGGTTCTCCATTATCCTAAAATAATCAGTACAGGTTTCAAAATTTCATTAAGAATTTAATTGCCAACATGCTGATCGTTAGACACCCTCACTTCAGGAATTCTTCCGCGCTTTGGTAACAGCTGGACCTTATCATAACTACTGTAAGAGACAGTGTGCATGAGTCCCTATAGAAAGAATTGTGGACAGTTTTTATCTGGGTGCGGTTGGAAGTTGGGATATGCATCAGCAACAGAGTCAGCATGTTTACTTGGGGATTATTTTGATTTACTTATCAAAAACATTTGGAAACCGTAGCTGGGACCTATTTAATCTCACTTTTCTCTTATCACTGCTTGCATCAACTACCTACAGCCTGCTAATATTTGAGTTTGTAAAGCACACTGACATGCAATGAAAATATTTGGTTCTTAGAATTTCCATAATCAACAATCATGGAGCACACATATAATAGGGACAATAGATAGTGTTCACAATGACAATTTGTTAGCATACCTTTTGATCCTTGTGGAACTTAACAGACTTCATTGAACCAATGTAGATTGATCCAACAGCCATAGTGAATAAGGCTCCATATGCAATGAGCATGCCCTCTGTGGAAGCAGGAGGCTTGGTTGATGTAGCATTTTGAGCTGCCTCGGTGATATTCTCCACAACTTCTTTCACAACGTCTGCCATTCTTAGTTCAGTGTGCGTGTTCAAATGCTAACTTGAACTTGACAACTTTTGGAAATACAGTAAAAAGACTGTCCACGATTACTTAGTGGGGTTCCAATGTGCTTATTATTTTCTCCGGGATGATTTGAGAATCCCAATGCATTTTACAATTATTCAGGAACAGAGTCTATATTTCCGGTTTATAACAACACAAAAACTGCTTTAAACAGTCGGATTTGTCTCTCTACACGTATTGGTCTTAGTCTATCATGGGAATTCCAATATTTTGGGATAACCCACAACTTCCTACAATTATTTATAAACTTATTGACCATGATGTCATTTACATGACGTAAAAGGATATTGCAAGAGAAGACAACAAATTAAATTAAGGACTATAAATTGCATTGCAAGGGATTCAATCACCTCCCCTGGTCCAAGTGCTCTGACATGCACAGACCGCTTCTCGATCAAAGTGCAAATGCCAATTGGCAATTAGTGCCTGTTATCAGTTTTGGTCTGAGAGTTAACTCTATGGTTTTGGCAGCTTGCTGCACAAATAAGTTCAGGAGGTCCTCTATGGAATAACCTCTGGATGCATTCTAGTTTTGCAACTTGCATCCCTCTTTGTGGGCAGCCCAACCTCATAAAAAGGGCTCAGACATGCACATGAGAATCATGCAAGACCATAAAAACAAGGTAACTCAATGACAAAAAACAACACAGAAAATAGCTTGGATTTACTTTTCATGTTCACATAAGCCACACATTGCCCGGTAATCACTGGAACCAAGTCAAGTCTGACCCGGCCTGCCCTGAAACTTGATTCCGAATTTGGTGCATTTCCCATATGCTAACAGGTTTTTCAGGTTACACTTTGGCTCTGCGTCATCATGCAAATCATATCACGCAATTAAAGATCTAAAATGATCTACCTTGATGACAGAACTGTATCTCAAAAGCCAAATAAGGATTATGTCAGAATTACCCTTTTCATCAAATGGATATGGTTTATCCTGTCAGACAGTGAATCAGGGTACAATGTGTAACAGAAAAAAATTATAACAAGTGATGTCATATGACTTCTGGGATTGGCTGTCCAAAAACATATTTCTTTATGAGTACACAATACACAAAGAATGGGCAAGCAGAAAAATTGTACATATTAGCATTACCAGCTCAATTAGCTATTCATAATAGGTTTTCTCGAGATTATAGCCCATAGTATGAAGACTGAATGATTTTCCTACTTTGTTGTTGTGTTGAAATTATAGCTACCTAAGGTGGCGATAATAGTAAAAAAGTAATTATGACGAGTCATTTCAATTTGAAGGGTAAATTTATCAACTGAGAGGACTGAAGTTAAAACCATAATTGTAAATGTGTAAAAGAAAATGAGTAAACATTATCAAAAATAGATTTTTGGAGTTCAGTTACAGCATCAAACACCTGTTCGCTGAAATGCATGTAGGGAGTCATCTCACACTTTTTATATGACTTTACATGCTGAAACAAGATAAACATCAGTGTCCAAGCCGTTGTGCTAAATATCCTATTGCAGCTGCTTTCATCACATACCTACCATCAGGCAACCGCTCAGCTTGATATTCTTCCGGTAAAAGACGAACAACAATATTACCTAAGTGCTCATAGTTCATAACCATACTGTCCTGAGTGCTATTTGAGTTCGATGGTTGAGAATGACATCCTGTGTTGTTAAATGCCTGAGCGTTGCAATGAGGGCCGGTCAGTTGAGGTTGTAAGGCAGGTTGATGCAGTGCAGTCGGCGTTGAGACTTTATTCTTTTTCTTTGTCAGATTAGTTAAGGCTGGTGATGGAACCTCTTTACGTTCCTTGGTGTCACTGTTTCTAGACTGAGAGACAAACAGATATGACTATTAAGCCGTTGAGATAAGGCTAAGCTGGGGTGATTTATAGGGAATCAGAGGTTTCGGCACACTTTTTCTTCTACTGAGCAAAATAAAATGGGCAGTGAAATACACATTTACTCATGATATCCATAAAATACATACTCCATTTAGTGGTATCTAAGTATCTTTTATACCCCAAGATGCCAAGAAAATGTTTAGGTCAGAATAAGAATAGTGTTATAAATAAGCAGTTTTGACATTGTGCATAACATATAGTTTAGTCAGCAGCCACCGCTGCGGGGTGTGTAACCGTATGTTATACATGATGATTGAATCTCACACTGAAATACGACCTAGATAGCCTCTTAATATCTTTTCCTGTTCATGCTCATGCTCAAAGGGTATACTCAGGAAAATATTCTGACTGAAATTGTGGCTTTTTCCAGGTATTTCTAGCTATTTTTTTTTTTTGTTACAATATAAGGATGGACGTGAAAGTAGGTTTACATTAATTTTGAGGCATTAATTTATCACAATCAGGAACTCTTTCACACGTTTGCATAATATACAACCTCTGCAATGTTCTGCCAAAGAAGTGGCTTTTCGCATTTGAAACCTCTAAAATTCTAAAAAGTGGCATCTTTAACCGAAGTCGTCTTCTGAATTTGAAGGGGAGCATAACTCATTCTCCCTCTTTAACTACAGAGCACATGCATAACGAATGCCATCAAGATAAAAACAATTGGGAAGTGGTTTTAAGTGACAAAATCTTTACCTGGATTCCTCCTCCAGCGGCTGCATTATCTTCTTCAGAATCAGATCCTCTCAGATCTACCCTGACGAGAGACCCAGATTTACCCATATGCTTCTCGTCATCGGATTCAAAACCTTCTTCCTGCAACATTGTCAGAGGGTTCTTCAAAATGATTACAATTATATTCAGTATTTCATAGTGAAGATTTGCTCTCCCTAGAGACCATGTTTGAACCTATCTGCTAGAATTTAGTATTTTATCATTCAAAGCCTAGTGACATGTACTAGTGGCCACATCCTATAACAGCTCTTTATGCAAAAAGTGGTTTCGAAATTAAAATTGACAGCTACACATTTTTAGTCATCAGCTACTGTGAAGATAGGACTGTATCTCATGATCATTTTACAGATACAATCACACACCTGAACAACATTCCTCTTGCTCATCTCATCCTTTTGGGACATTTTTGGCGACTGTGATGTTTGCTTTGATCCTTTATTCTTCTTGCCTGAAAATAAAACAGAACATTGGAGGAATCAAGCTTCTCGACCTACATTCTTTAGCACATGTGACACAGCATCATGGTCTGTAAATCATAGTAGGGTGGTTTATTTCTAAACAAACAAAGCAAAAAAGTATACCTTTATGTATGAAATATTATTAATATAGGTGCCAAAGACAGAAAGGATCATTTCAAACAGTTTCTCATTGAAAGCTGGAGTATCGACCATAAACATTGAATGTAGATTGGGAATATATCGTATCGGTGAAATTCACAACTGTGTTTTGTTCCATCCAGCCTTACCGATGAAGATAAATCATCATTAATATCCTTCATTACTGGTTATGTCTAGCTGGGAGGAAGGCTCTTTTAGCAAATGATTTTTTCTCATTCCTTGCTGATATATTACGTGAGCTGCAAATGCTCTTTTTCCCTCTGAACTTACAAGCATGGCATTATAAATTGAGAGGGCATTTGTATCATAGGCATCTGGAGTTACAAACTCCAGATGACTATAATCTGTATCCCATTATCATGCTTTGTAACGACGGTGTTAACATGGTTCCGGCTATGAGTTTTCTCCCTCCGACTTGTTTTGAATTATGGAATGGTGGTTACTGCCACAGGAATTGTAGGTTCAAGTCATATCTGCGAACATTGATCAACTGTTCCATGCCCAAAGCGCACCCTATTTACCTTGGTATTAACCTTCGAAGGCGCACCCTTTGGTGGATCAAGTTTACCGGTCTTATTCCCCCATTATTTATTATTAGGTAGGTAGGAATGTTGTCAACAGTTTGATGATGATGACACACAATATACCAGTATATAATACACTATGATGAATCATGGGAAACTGGGGCAAGCAAGTCCTTAATTTGTCTATATAATATACTATATATATATATATATGATTGTTCAGGATCAACCACTACTAGAGGTTTTTGGGTTGTCAGTTGATTCTGAACATGGGCAAATTACGAGACTTGCAAACTAAACTGTAGGCATTTGGAGTTAAATACATGGCTAATGTGAAAATGATCAACTGCCCCCCCCCCCCCCCAATATCTTTTGGGAGGAGGATTGAGCATGGAGTGGACATTGTTGGTTTGGTATTTATTAATATATATTCTAATCTATTGAATTAATTATGACTAACTTACCTTTTCCCATAGCTTCTCTTGATATCTGACACGGTGAATCAATCATTTCAAATTGACAATAAGCACTGAGGCAAATTCATGATGAGCTGTGTGGTGTTATATGGCCATTGAAACAGTGAGTGCGTATCTCCCTATGGCAGGTTTGTACTTGATGGATTTTTGAGACTGTTCAGGCAATGAACTCCCTCTTCATTGGTTTAGGACAGGACCAAAATTTTGAAGCTCAGGTCACGTGACGAAATTGAGAAGTGATGTTAGTGGAAACATTGATTGAAAACGATAATCATTTTGAAGACAACTCTGGTACGCAGTGAGGAGTCTAAGAGGCTAAAATAGTTAGACCAGGGAGTTTGGGACAGAACTCCAAACCAAACTCGCTGGTTCGACACTACCCAAAATAGGTTAGTTAGACTGATACCAACCGTCGCTATTCTCATCAGACTGTTTTTGAAAATGATGTGTTGCAGATGCATACAACTCAAAGCTGGCAAAAGACCGCTGATGAAGTGCGAGGAATTTGAGGAAAACCAAGGTTTGCTATTCTATTTAATTAAATCATTGATATATAAAGCTTTTATTGAGTGATCGGACAGGTACGACATATCTGAGTTGACTACTATACTATAGTAAATGCATTGTAATAAGCATGAAGTATAAAAATATGGTAAAAATCTGTCGTATCTTGTGATATTTTTCTACAAGACATACACAATTAATAAAAAGCAGTTTTTGGCACAAAGAAAAGAGAAACGAATGACAAGATTATAATTAACGGTATATCATAGTAAAAGGAGCGAACAAATCACTGAGTAAAATGTGCTGCCCAAGTCAATCTACTGTAAAGGCATGTTAACTCTCTGTGGCTGTGGAGGTCTCGGGGTATGGTGTAAACCATAGCCGCTGGGACTAAACATCTGAGAGGTTGGATACATTAGCCTGTGTTCTGTGGAGTGGTAGTGTGGGGGTGAGGGAAGGCCTCCATGTTGATACATGTGGTGGTCAGAGTGTGTGTGGTACCCATTTTGATAAAGAGTAGGAGTTTCAGAGCTGTGCCAGTCAGGCTGCATTGTTATGGTAGATACAGGAGGTAATGGTCCCATCCTGCCGTTCACCAGATGCGCCGAGTTATTTAGGAGAGTTGAGGAAGGAGGAAGTGTCATCGGATAACTAGATTGCCTGAGAAGATGAAGCTGCGACTGTGAGCCACTACGTGGTGATGACGGTATCTTAGGGTGTATTTGATGATGCTGGAATCTGCTGTTAGTCTGTTGTTCATGGAGATAATTGCTCATATTATTTGACTGCTGATTAACATTTGTATGTGACATCTGTTGACTGTTCGTAGGTAAATGTTTGGTAGCACCAGGATACTCAGGTGGTGGACCTTGATGGCTGTCAAAAGATTGGGAGAGCTGATGAAAATCACCATCATTGAAACCATCCAGTGTTTCATTGATATCAAATCCACCCGGTGGCGGGGACAGTATATGTTGCTGTGTCATGCTGTGTTGATGCTGCAGTGCTTGCTGTTTGTTTTGTTGTTCCTGTTTTTCTTGCTGCTCGAGATACTCGACATGAAGTATAGCATCAGTAATATCTTCAGGTAACTCATCCTTTCCAAGGTTGTCTAACACATCATGACCATTAAATATGAGGTCTGCGTCAGCATCAGTGAGCTCCAGGTCAGCTGCTCCGGCAGCATGCTTGTCATCTGATACTGCGAAACATCAATACAAGGGTTAGAACACTCACAAAACCATGTAATCAGAGAATTTCTACGGAACTAACACTGGGTTATAAAAAAGAAAAACTGGAGTTGTCTTTTCAATGTGCTAGAAAATAGGACAGTTGTTAACCCTACATTTGATCCTTGTCTTCTGCTAAATCGCTAAAAATATTCATTGTACATATGCTCAGTTTGTGAAAAAAGTCGTCAGATAATCACAAACTTTTTGTATACCCTTTGTCAAAACTATATACTACTACAAAGCACACCCGACCACGTCAAATTTCACTAAGTTTTTTGCCCTACCTGTGATATAACACATTTGAATAAACCAATGCCAATACAAAGGTTACATTTCCATTTTAAAGATGCAAAGTGATAATTACACTTGATTGTTACATCGAACGGATTTTTTTGTAAATCACAAAACCAACTTTTGTCATGTATGCTTGTCATGTATGTTTTGTTCTACCTGTAGAGAAAATGTTGAAGTTTTCCTCATTCAGAACTTCATCGATCTCGTTATCATCCAGAATCTTACTGTCATCACGTAACAAAGAGTCAGCGAGTGGAGATAACATATTCTCGGTCTCACTATCCAGACCCTCCTCCTCATCCTCCGCTCTGCCTAACGATGAACTTCTAACCGGTGATGAACTACCTATAGGTTTGTTATCACCGACTGACTGACGACCGCTAGTGAGGGCCAGACTAGAATCAGAACTTGAGGAGGCTATCGTTGAGTTACCTGCAAAGTATAGAGTTGAACAAAAAATTACTCCTTCTATTATTGCAAAAGAAACATTATGTTTCATTCTGAGACACTTGAGCACAACATCACAGATTTATTAAAAGTCTTACAAAAGCTAGCGGCCTGGTTTATACGATTGATAATAAAGGATCTTTCCTAGATGGGCCTGTCTAAGTGACGGTATTTAAATGACTGGAGGTGAGTAGAGGCAACGAATCCGGTACATCAGAAATTATGCATAGGTGATCGGTGAATATAAAGTCAGTTCATTTTAACCAGCATATAAGTAGATAACATCAATATCAGTAAGATTAACAATTGTGGTCAGAGCTGATAAATTTAGCTTACTGGTTCCAGGCGGGACGGGTTTCTGTATTCGTGTATGTTTCCTTCTCTTCTTAGAGCGGCGGCAAGCAAAGGGCTTTGACTTTTTCTTTTTCTTCCTGAGATTCATATCAAGCTCCAGATCATACGGATCCGTCTGAATTGACAAAGCACACCATATATGAAGTACTATACATACCATATAATGATTATTTGTAACATGAATACATGCATATACAGTTTAGCGATGAGTTTGAAACATTAGCAATAGTCATAACAACATATAATATTTTGACTTCCTGTATAATAGGATAAGTACCATGAGAAACATAACCAACAACATACTAAAAAATGATCGTAGACCATAGACTTAATAATAATTATTAAGTTGCTAGACTGACTTTTTAGTCATTAGGCTACATGAATAGCATTAAACTGATTTTTTTTCAAGGTTCAAATTCAACTGCAATGCCAAGGATGATTTGATGATCGAGGACACTACCATAAAGGCACTTGGACTTACAGCACGAGGTGTATGTTGAAGGCAGAGCGATATACCCTGACCCAGATCGATGGCTGGTAGGCGACAGATCTCTGCTTCCCTCGCCCCATCTATTTCTACATTGTGACTACAAACTCCAAACAGTTTCTGTTGAGTGTTATGTGAGATATCTGTGTAAGTTCACCAGTCAAGGAGTCAAACTTTCACTTGTGTCAATATCATGACTTCATTGAATGTAGTGGTGATGAAACATCTTCAAGTAGCATCATTTTCAGTAACTTCTCATCATTATATATGCATATCTCAAAATATGGAGAGTGATGTATTAGGGGATGGGAGAGTACATTAAATGAAAGCGGATTACGAACTAGGGCCAATCATATCACTAATATACACAACATGAGATTAACAGTGTATAAATATAACTGTGAACAATAGTAACACCATCGGTTATTATCAGGGCAGTGCTAACATAGAAGCCTCAGTGAATTGTGTAAAAAGTGAACAAGGATACGATTTAGACAGTGTGTGGAGAAGGGTAGAGTTGAAGCACCACAAGTCTTCCCATCTACATCCTGATATGTACATTGCTTACGAGACTCTATCACGCTATTGCCAGGCTGCTGCGGTAAGGCTGGGCAACTGCAAAATAACGAGAATTCATTACTATTCATTCACACTAAAAGCAACGTGGGTGTAATTTTCAAAAATAGAATCCGCCATCTAAAAATGCACTGCCAGGAGATTCTAACCTTACGTTTAGTCATGAGTGAAAATAACTGGAAGGCAATGCTGTACAACAAAATCTGACAGCATGGTTTCAGCCATTAGATTCTTCAAACGTGCAGCCAAATTACACTATGGTCCATGGTTTGCAATAACCAACATGATGATCATATTAATGTTGCAAATAACCGGCCAAAAATATAACTGCAGGACACACAGCGAAGTAACATCTTTGCTGGATATGGTACAGACACCCCATGTCACGTCATACCTGTCATGTGAGTCTTGAGATTTCTTTTTAACCTTGCGGATTTTTCTCACTAATAACACAGCACTGCTGAGATTGTCTTTGACAGTTTCTATGAGACTCTTGGTGAACTCTCGCTGGTACTTGATTATATCGCGATTGATCTGACCAGAAGTACTCAACTGATGGCAAGATTTCTTAACATTGAGATATTCATTTGTATAACTACA
Organism: Membranipora membranacea; assembly: GCA_914767715.1. NCBI lineage: Eukaryota > Metazoa > Bryozoa > Gymnolaemata > Cheilostomatida > Membraniporidae > Membranipora > Membranipora membranacea. The sequence continues at coordinate 11,457,461 of OU612065.1, read as the reverse complement.
TTGTTCATCGGGTTCAGATCTAAATCATACAAAATGTTTTTACATGAATATTGAGTAGGTATACCTTGAATATAATTAGAATATTATTACTATTTATATTTATAATTTATAAGGAATTACCAACATAAAGGCAGCATTGCGACAATGCAGCTTTTACCAGTTATCAAGCAATCAACTATATGGCGCCTATAATAAATTCATTTCCAATTTAGCCAAATAAGGCATGTTTGCTGAAAAACAACTTCGCATGTCTCCATCAAGTCAACCAGTCTAAACAGTTTTCGTGATGATCTTTATGACACACGGCATTTATCATCCTGATGGTAAACTCAGCCACACATTCTAACTCAGGAAATAAACCGTAGTCTCATTCCTAGCCTAAGATATTCACTTACATGGATAAGGATTCTGTAGACGTATTGAGATCAGAGTAATAGGAGGAGTTAAGGCCAGAAGGAGATGCTAGCGGAGTATCCCTGAGATATTGTTTATGTGTAATGAGCAGTTTCTGTAGTTCACATTCAGATTCATCGTCACTGCTCTCAATAAGCGGAGTGAGTAGCTCAGAGTTATCAGTTCTCATGTTAACATAGTGATTATATGTTTTACAGCCATTGGCAGACAGTAACGCTTTAGCTTCATCATCAGTTAGAAGTCCAAGCTGCTTCTTTCTTTGTATCGATAAGGCTTTCCGAGTTGACCTGCGAGCCCTCCGAGAAGGCACTGGACCAGATCCATTCATAGATCTGGGAGATGACTTAGTAAAGGACTTGTTCAAAGTGTCACTTTTGCTATTTGTGGAATCTGAGGGTTTTTGACTCTCAGATGAAGACAACTTTCCAGCCAATTCTGGAAACATTTTGGAGGCACTGAAGTTGGGCTGGTTATGTTTGTTTTCATCACCGATTACACCGTTTGGTAATTTAATACTATCCAGACTGTTTATAGCATGTCCTTCCGGGAGATACAACGGCTCCGTTTTCTTCTTCCTTTCCTTTTTTGGGATAATTCCCATAACTTGCATGTGTGCATTGCAGTATCTAAAATCAAAGATAATATGCGTCATAGCTAATAGCAGTGTAAGCATAAGAAATTTATTGTTGTTTGGAAGCAAAATGAATATCAACACCCAAAAGCATTACCGCATATGCTCACATAGGACATCAATAATAGAGGAAAGATTGCATATGAATAATCTATTTCCACAATCTCCCGAAGAGAGTCTTGACCAAAGATCAACAATCAACACCAGTGACACTTACTGCCTTTCCTCAGCACCTCTTATTGCACTTGTACATCTTAGACCACTTGTCTTTACAACATAGGCACATTGTTTGAATGGAGCGGATGGATCTTCTAATATATGTCGAACACAGAAAGCATATCCATTCAGTCTCCTTAGGTTACAGAGCTTTGCGCTGAATGAGCAAAGCGGTTTATTATTGCTCGTGTAATGTACATTACGTCCTTCGAACATTGTAACTAAGAAGCAATCTCACCACTAAAAATAGAAAGAGACAAGTCAACTCTCAATGGTGATTTAAGTCAGAGCATGACATTGACAAAAATAAGTGACAGTATGTATTTTACTGAAGCTTATCAGATTGTAGGTAGTTCCTGTGTTGCCTATTCTCTCATGATAACATGACAAGAAGTTATCTAGCAGTTTAACCATCACCATTGCAAGGTTAAGGTTACAGTTGATGACACTCACAATATTCACTATAAATTTATGACTACCCATTCTAGAACACAGTGCAGTATGGTCCATTTGTTCTCTTTAGAAATCTCTGTTCTCAGTCCAACCAATTGGGATACCTATATATGATCAAATACCACATAGTCATTGACTGTCAAAGCAACTTGGCAAGTGGTGTACTGTCTGTATCATCATCATACACTGTTTTTACTTAGGCATGGGGTTTCAGTTATTAACTCCTATTTACTCGAGAGCTATTTATATAGATATTTGGATTTAATTTGAACACCTCATATGTTTGTGTTGAACAGTTTAAGTACTCAAATGAGTTCTACTAATATGCAATATGTCCAGTTGGGATTCAGGAAATACCTCCAAAATTTGGAAATTCCCAAAAAATCATTTTACCAACAAGGAAAATTAATAAATTCATTATTTCATTTACTTCCTTACTCATCAGAGGACCCTTGTTAAACCACAGAACTTGATTCTGTTATACAAAACAACCGTGGCTATTTGACTGTATAGGTACCTTTGTTTGTGTTTTAGGATACTGCACATTGTTGTACTGTAAAGTTGCTATCTGATTGAAGAATTTTTTTGAAATTTCTGTAAGAATCAAGATGGCGCAGATGTAAATAAAAGGATATCCGGTGTGCGCATATACCGAAAGAAGAAACATAGATGAAGGTTCGGGGCGTGGGGATAACCCTCAATCCTCAATCCTATTTCTGCACTATTCCGGGCTATGCTCTTGCCACTGTGAGGAAATATTAGACATATTTACTGCAGAACTATCACACTTTTTTCTAGAATTTTTTTTTATTTAATATAAAAAGGTTAGTTTTTCATTTCCAGGTTTATGTAGCTTGATCTTCTTCCACAGATCTGTCTTGTTCAGTATTATGACCCCTCCCCAACACATATGTGTGTGTATGATTCAATTGGGTATATAAGCTAGGCCCATGTAGGCACATCATTTGACTAACAAACAAATCATTGAATATTAATTTGTATGAATGAATGAATTGAATATGATTGAATGGGATAGCTAAATTATGTTCATTTTACATAAAACAACAAACATATAAATGATTTTGTCACAGCATCCTATTTCAAAATCTTTGTGTTTGACAAAGCTAGTGAATTACCAGGGGCCAACAACCCTTCCATTCTCCCTGGGCCATAGTCAGGGACTCTGATCAGCCTCACACCCAGGTTCTGGAGTAGAATTGTGAAGCCAAGTTGAGTGTCCACTGTCTATATCATGGTTTGACAGTATTCATGCTTGCAAACACTCCTCACCAACCCATGAGCACAACCGATTGTTCAATATATGAGTAAACACATATTCTTGTCATTTTCTTGAATATGGAATGAGCATTGAGTCTCAGAGGGTCCTGTTTTGTCTTACCAAACACTGTTTGAGGACTCTTTATAACACTCAAATGGATAACTGCTTGGCAGAACTTAGCCTATTTATCACTCAAAAGAGCAAGGGAATTGGCTGCGTAATTTTTGCTCCAAAACACTTGCTCATTCTAATGAAAGTATCCGCCCTGTCTTAATATGCATTGATTAATTGAACTCTTGGCATGATTCATCAATGAGCAACACATTATGAAAATCCGAAAAAGTATCATGAAGTCATCCTTACCATGAAACAAAATATAAATATATCACTTCATTACAATGTCGAATTTCTCTTGTGAAGTGTGTGCATAAAACTTCTAGATAATCTGGACTCGTGTATCTGGTGTGTCTGGTTTGCCTAGATAGACTATCTCAAAATTCTCTTTTCTTTGCAGCAGAAGGTGTTACATACCAAATATGGCTGCTGCAGTAGCTCAATCATCCGCAACTGTTGTAAGTTAATTGAAGCACCATAGATCAATGAAAGTACCTTCATTTACTCATCGATCAAATTTAAGGAAACTAGACTTTGGTGACCTATATAGGTGTCACATCATGTTATGTAACATTTCAAGTATACAGTGTGTTCTATGAAAGTTTTGAACCCATCTCACATGAAAATTTGTTACCCTGTCTATCCCTGACTATCAGGTTTCCTGTCCGATAGAAACTATCAGTATTTCGGTTTTTAAACCTGATCTTATGGGTATGTATTATTCTGTTCATATTTTGTAGATATCATTGATATTGTCTATACACTCAATATGAATTTACACTTATTTTTGTACTTTTTAGGATAGTGAAGTTCAGTGCACATTTGACGACCAGCAGCAGATTAACTGCTTCGCTCGAAACAACGCCAAACTTCAGGACATTAAAGATGAAATAGAACTAAAGAAGGTCAGTTTTCCATTTAAGCCTACACAAAAAGTGACATTCTCGGCCTACTGGTCAAATGTACAAGTTGTCCTTTACATTTGTGTAGATGACGCTCAAACATTCAAGAATTTATCAAGGCATTTCAAGAAATGAAAGTCTGTGTAATGTCATTCAGATTCTATTTTATCTTGATAAGAAGACCAACAAATAGGAATCAATAATGGCAGGTCTTTCAAATTGTTCAATTAATGGATTTTTTCTCACCACAGCCAAGATTGCAAGGTATTAGATGTATCTGGCTTTAATTGGTGGTTTATGATAATCCAATGAAACATGGTTCGCACATAATATTTGTATCTCTTTATACACACATTGCGCAGAAAGAACAGGAGAATTACAGAGATGCTGTAGATGAAATTATGATGTTAGAAGGTGATGATGAAGAGGTTCCATATCAGGTAGCTAGATTTATATATAAATGCTCGGCTGTTAATTTAGTTGTGTGGCTGGTTCCTCTTTAAATTTTTTGTACGGATGCAACAATAAAAACTGTGCACACATAGCCAGAAGTGCAAATTCAGTCTGGTATGTGGACTGGTTTTGATAATCAATGGTTATTGAACTGCAATAAATGAACTTTTCATTCAAAAACACTGCAATGTTTGAGTGAACCTTCCGTGTATATGACTACAATGAAAACTTACTTGATCTCAACTTTTTTCATTTGCCTATTTTTGTAGATTGGTGAGGCGTTCTTTTCTCAGACAGCTGAAGCAGCCACAGAACATTTAGAAAAACGACAAACCGAGATAGATTCAGAGATAGAAGCTCTCAATATCAAAGCTGAGGACATTAAAAGTATTTTGTCGGACTTAAAAGTTAAGTTATATGCCAAATTTGGCACAAATATTAACTTAGAAAATGATGATGAGTGATCTCAGTTTGTTCTCTTAACATTGGAATTAAATTTGCTATTAAAACTAGATATTGAACAATCAATTGTGTTTATTATTATTATAAGACTAGTGTCTAAATGACTTTCTCGTAATAAAATTCTGTCAGGCCGAAATTATATTAAAAATATGTAATCTTTAGCAGAAACATAATACACAAAATATCCTTTGTACATCCTTGTGTGTAAACCTCATTAAACGATAGAACCTCCCCGAATGCTGAATGCCTTACAACCTCAACATCTCTATATGCATAGGCTTATTGAACTGACGTTGATATTGTCCTTTTTGTCGTTGCACTCGAGAGCATACAAGTTCAGTATATACTGTAAGGTAAGCCCTCGTTTTTTGCCAGTTCTGCCATCTGACGGGCTAGACACGGCCCGTAGTGAGGCTGTAGTGACCTCTCGTCTCTTTGGCATCCTGTGACTACTCTTACCATACTGGCCACTTCTGAACTCAATGAGACGATCCCGAGCTGCATCATAGTCCTGTTCCGCTTTAGTAATTTCCTTGAGAAGCTCTCCAAAGACATGATCTTTATCTTCTGAAGGCATATTAAAAAATCATCAAAATTGATTCGCCAAAATTAGTAGACATTGATTTGATTGCATTAATATCTCTCAATACTATAATTTATTCGAACATCCCATAGCTTTGGCCGCTGACTAAGTATACCATGGCATCAAATGTTCCTTGCATGTGATGCTGATATACTTTAGAAGCAAGCCAGGTTTAACAATTTACATATCACAGCTTTGCGGCTTGTCACTACAGGTTATAACAGGTACAAACCTTGTTCCCACTGCGGTATGTTTTCTGGTTGATTCTCCTGTTGACAACTGAGGTGTATGTTAGGAGTTGATCTCTGCAGTGTCAGCTGCCCATTATTCAGCTGTGAAGAGATGTAAGTTTTAGATAGTATAAAGTCAATGTTTCTCTGGGCAGGGAGTGGAGCAGCAGAGAGCTGTCTACATGTTGCCAAGTGTGGGAATCGTCCTCTCTCTGCTATTACTTGTGTCTGCTGTCTTCTAAACCTATTATAATAGATCATCAATCAGTTGTTAGGCTTTGCTCTGAGGGATATGTCATTTCCCATACCACGGGTGAATCTGAATAATTATAATATTAAATTTAATGCCTAGTCTGGGTCCCCCATCCCCAGACTCTTGTCCTTTGCTCGAGAAGATTTGATACCCTTTGATTTTATGTCAGGCGATCAAAAATTCCAAACTTGTTAACATACATTTTAAAGTATATTCTCATTTTTCTTGCACAATGATTGACCAGAAAAGAGAAATCAGGAAATAGAAATTTAAAAATAAGTCAATTTGGTCTTTGCTCAGCTTAAATTTTTTGTTTCTAATTGCTTTTAATAAAACATGCAGTTACAGTGGTTATTATATCACCTCAAGAGCCAATCTTTTGCGCAGTATTTGAACTCTGAATCCCGTAGATAGGGACAGGCATTGCCCATTCTAACCAGTGATAATCCACTGTGGTAGTTTCCTTGTTTACAAGCCAAGAGCAATGCTGTATACCCCATGTAGTTTCTGGCATCAACATCTAGTCTAAATAGCATCATCTTCATCAATATCAGGTTTAAAGCTGCAGGGTCTGTCTCTATAAATTGTCCAAATAAAATAGTTTGCTGAAACTTTATTATCGCAGCAATTTTGTTGTGGAATTTAACCACCCAAAGTCAACAAAAGTCACAATCTGTCACACCATAAATTAAACGACAAATTAAGCAATCATAAAGGCCTAACAACGTATGTCAAAATTGGAAAAAAAACTATTACATATTCGCTACATTAGAAAGGAGTGTTTCTCACTGTTCTGATCAAAGTTTCCTACATTTCGCCACATGTGTTCGAATATTTTTTTCTTTGCTGAAAATAATTCTCTATAATGAAGCTGCCAGGCAAACAAGATAGCCTATAACTTTGTTTTTATCACTTAGCAATGAAAGATAACCAGGGCTCAAAATCAATACTGAAAAATGGATTGATCATACTCAATATTTCAGATGCAATAAAAAGTAAGGTTTGCCTGTATTTCGATATTAAATCTTAAAATTATAGAATAGAATATATAATGATATACTAGATATTTGAATTCATAATTCATAATTTATTTGAGCGCAATAGCCTATTACTTCTTTTGTTCAATTACCATGCACATGAAAAGATTTCTTTAAAAAATATTATTGTGGGTGATAAAACTGCAATAGAATTGTGACTAGCAAATTGAGGTGGTAAGAGGCTTATATTATGGATTTTAAGTGTGTATAAAAAATAAAATATGGATTATATGATCCACACTATCTATTTGATCATAATCCGTTCTGAAAAAATATAGATTGTAATATGGAATACAATTGCATGGTTGCTATTCACTAGCGCTGAAGAGCACGTGTAATAATTGACATAAAACTTACAACTCATCTGAAAAACACTCACTATTACCAGAGACCATTATGGAAAAGATACATTTGAGCAGTCATACCAGAGAGCATAGATACATCTATGCTCTCTGGTATGACTGCTCAAATGTATCTTTTCTTTCATAATGTACATGATATAGAATCAAATTAATCAATCAATCAATCAAAGCCCATAAGGGACCTAGTGCCTTGTCACATGACCCAAAGCAAATAGTAAGTATACACATTAGTTCTTCTGCGCTGAAAGCTGTCCATCAATATAGAACACTACAGCTTTGCTGACACTGTATATGTGATTGCTGTTTGTGAACTTCGCGAAAAAAAAACAAGGTACCACATAGATTTTTCATTGGTGACCGCACAATACAGCTACAACACGGCATCTATACTCACTCATTGCAGCATGCATAAGTGCTGTGCTTCCATCATTGTCCTGAATGGTTAGTTCTAGGCCATCCTCAGCAAGAAGTCGTTTTATTATTGCGGTCTGATCCATTAGGCAGGCAATCATCAAGGGTGTACGCCCCATTTTATCTCGAAAATTTATTGATGCCCCTAAAAGACATCACAACAGATTATGACGACATGGTTATTAAAGTTACCTCCAGAAGGCTATTTCTGGAATTTCAATCAAACAACAATCAAAATTATTTTTTGGTAAGGGATGCTTGTGATTTTGTAGTATGCCAAGTCGCCAGTTGCCAGCTTTTTATATCTCAATCACCCCCCTGAGATAACAAAAGTACATACACATACACCCCTCATCACATGCTCTGCTGAGTTGCTCTGCTCTTTTGTCTTGCAATTTTTTATAACTTAGCTATGTAAGTCCACCTCAAAGATGGTCGTTGGTTAGGCTCTGATTTCTGTCTTAAACCTGTCAACTTATCGGCTTTGTCACACTCGATACCCTGGCACACTCACCCCGCTTGAGAAACATTCTTATTAGTTTCATACTGGCTCTCTCTTTGTTCAGCGCACAAGTTAACATCAGTGGGGTCCATCCATTCACATCCTGGTATAAATTATGAATGAATGTATTTGAATCCAACATTGAACACCAGAGGGTGACTGTTAAATACAACTCACGATATACATATATTACATGATTAAAGTGTATGGAATCTCTTAAAGATGTGTTGTGGAGAGAGTTTGTGACTCAACAAAAATTTCCCCTGCACCATGTCTGTGAGATCATATCAACCAAAAGTTCCACGATAAGCCGATACTATCTGCAGAAAAGGTAACACATTTTTATGCAAAACCACCAGCGTGGTCAGATGTTAAACTCCTGATCTGAGTACGATTGTGCCTATTGGTACCAGCGATAAGATTTCACTAACATGGAATTATATTATTTCATTACCCAGTACCCTAGAGGAGTAAAGCTTTTGTTTTGGATCTCAAATTCCAAAACCTATTAAACCACAAAACTACTTCTGGAAAGATGGGCTACCAACAGTTGAGGGAATTTCTCCACAATCCCAGGGCAAAATCTTGTGTATGGTTACTGTTAATTTCCACAAAACCACACAAAACTCTCTGGAAAGATGGGTTATCATCGACATGCACAGGAATTTCTCCACAATCCTGGGACAGAAGTGCCCATCTCTCAAGAAAAAGTATTGTGGATCTGTAAACATTGCTGAAAACTATTGTAAAAATATACAACATTATACTTCAGGATTGTGGTGAAATTCCTTTCCCGTTCATTGAGATTTCCTGAAAAACCTTCAGCAAATTCCACAAAACCTATGCTAGAGAGATGGGCTATACTATTTCGAAGGAATCACTTGCCGAACCCGGAGCAAAATCCATGAAACCACAAATGTTGAAAATTGCATGATGCCGTGGTAGGTTTTACAGCAAACTCCAAAAAGATGTAGACTAAGCCGCCATTTTAAAAACTCGCGATGGATATTTACTGAAGTGGGTTCTCTACATAACCATTACAGCAACCGCCTCTAGTTGTGGCTAGCTAACATTCTCTCAGCATCATTGCTTTACATTACCTCCAACCTTCCTGAATGAAAACTGGTGCTAGCTTACATCAAGTCACCTCCAAATAAACTAAACTGCTGACTTTATTATAATGATTATCATTCACAATTTATGTAATTAGAATTCTGCTTTTGAGAGTTTTCCCCAAATCTGCAACACTAAGGTGGGTATTGATACTGCTTACATACCTGTATATCTATGTTGGGCATGCTCGCCAATAGTAGTCTAGCCTGGTGGATTCGCCCGTCTCGTACAGCCTGATGCAGAGCAGTCTTGACAGGCTTACCTGCAACAACATCTCTGGGTGATGGCACACAGATCTCACGCTTCACAGTTGGGGAAGGACTTGAAGGTTCGGTTAGAGCGAATGCTGTTGTTGGTTTTGAGACTGTTTCCATTTTGCTGCTGGGAGAGAAATGTCTACAGACAGGAAAACCGGAACAAATAAAGGGATTTGTGGCAGAAAGGCTGAATAGGATAAGAACCTTATACTCTTAGTTGCTATGTGGTTATTGTGTATGACTAGATTTATGGCAGCATGATAATGGATTCAATTCCTAAGACTTCTAAGTGCTGTTTTCATGTTAATGATACCTATTGAAAGATTTAATAAATTATTATTGATTTTAATCTAACAAAGATAATTGTTTAAAATCCCTGTGTAAACCAACAACCTTAGATGTGCATTGCAGGTTTATCAATTCGATGGGCTTTAATCGACTTTGTTTTGATCAGGTTAGCCCTGTGTAGATGTTGAACAGTCATGACCCCATAGCTTAGACAAACCTTAGTTATTATTTCTCAGTAGGAGTCAACATGCCTTATATACCTTGTTTGTTATTGGTTTGAAACTTTATTTTGCGTCTGATCTTTGTTTCTCTCCGGCGTTCTATTCCCCAATTGATACATGATGCCGTGCTGGGAAGGCTAGTGAAATTCATGAAATTTGTTGACTATTCGGCGGGCCTACGCAGGGATCTAGTAACATGCAGAAGTTGCACATCCCGAAACAAAGGGTACACAACTACCCACAAAGCAGCCCAAACTTTATTTACTCCAAAGATAATGTTGCTCAACTCTAAGTCCAGAGGATCTGTGTAATGATCCTCTTTGCATATTAAAAATTAAAAGATTTAAAAATATTATTTCTCCGCATTCCCGCAAGTTCCTGTTCTGTTCCAAGTTCTGTTCCTGAGTTTGTGAGTAATTTGTTCATAAGTGTTAATAGCAGATATCCACGGAGAGATATTTTTAAACTTAATCTATGTAATGACATCAAGATTAATACGTCCATCGCGAAATCGTACAATGATTTACCAGTTTCTTTTCGTTCAATGACAAGACTATCCTGTTTTAAACGCAGTCTATTTAAATATCTCACCTCACTTATATAGTTTTCTTCTTTTTTTTTTCTCTCTTTTCTGTTTTGCCACTAAATGTAAAACATTTTACCCAAAATGATTTAGACTGCCAAATCAAGTATTAAAAAATAAAAATCCTAACCTAAATCTTCATTCCTGAATGCTGTATTGTTTATTCTGCTGGCTTATTCAAAATATTTCACCCAAAATATTTCCTTCTGCAGGAAAAAGTCATTGGGAATGGTGGAACTGATGCTGTACAAAGAATTCACAATTTCAAAAGCCACTACCTATTTCTTACAGCCTTATGTGCAAAACCAAGCTGACAGGATGTCAATGCTAAATTTCAGATGAATGTCGGTTAGTGGAAAAAAACATGACACATGCATCTTGCTTTTGATCTGCAAAACCAATGGGAATTTTAATTATCTAGACTTGATGTTAGTAAACACTCTGGACTTTGGTGTGTTTATCAGAAAAATGTGTGTCATACTTTAGCACATTGGTTCAAATATATACTGCTATTTTGAATTGTCATGAGGAGGAAAAAATACCACATTCAATATACTATTAAGTCATAATACTCTTACACTTACTAAGGTGAAAAGCTGATGATATAGTAAGAACTGTGTTTGTCATATTCTGTGCAAGTTGATAATTATGATTTCTAGAGCATAGGTAAACATCCCTTCAAGAGGTCATTGGATGGGATCTAAATTTCCGTTAATCCTGATGATGGTAGAACCTTACTAGAGTTACTAGAGTCTTGTTTCTGAGGAGAAACCTCAACATAATTCCCTTGGGGTATCTCACAGTCCTCTCTGGGCAGATTTCAGGAACTGGAGTGAGTATTTACCTTACACTCATTTACTTCTATTAGATATATTCCCAAAACTGTACTGTACCTGGAGTTGGCTTGGCCGGTTTTGTCAAGACAGGCTAGAGTATGAGTTGAGTTCCCCTCACACTTTATCCGTGCCAATAATTTCAAAGTAATTTGTTCTACTTATGAAAGTACATACCACTTCGTAGTTGTTTGCTTAGGCGGAGAGGGAAGATAACTCAACGTCATATTATGTCTGTTGTCATTTTAAGAGTGTTTGAGTCTCAGAAGCTAGAAACAGCAGAGAGATGGTGTTAGATGACAATAGAGTCAGCCCCTGGGCCTTATCTGGCCATCAAGCTCGACTTATGAGCTCACTGTCACATTCTAAGCTGTTTTAATATCTCTTGTTGTGGCTTCATTATGACTTGAGCAGTTGTTTCTTACGCATTGGAAGACCTTCAATGGCCTCTCTCATCTGTAAATGTTGTTAACTTTGAAGTTCCTGTATGGCATGAATGATACTATGAAAGTTTTTTACACTTTTGCTGTTACCGAATAGATAACTCGTTCAGTGGACTAGTGTGTCATGTTTATTGCACCAACATTGAAGCAAGACTAGGAATTCGCAAAAGGGTACCAAAGTTTGCTTCCATAGGAAAAAAGATTGTTCACAGTCATCACAGTCATCATATTTTAGACCGGTGAAAAGATTTAAATATTTTTACTTGACACATAACATGCTTCATGTAGTACACAAATTCAAAACTTGTATATAAACACATTAAACATTTTGGGTGATAAGCTTTACAGCAATTTTACTACACTTAGACAAGCACTACCTGTCAATAGCATATTGATCTGCAGTGGTAAAAAATAATGTGTTACAAGTAGACACTTGTCACCATTGTATATAGCCTTTATGTTTTCAAATTTACTCAAGAGGTTGTCAACAGAGTCATCCAAATGATACATTTATCCTTTTTTTGTTTGTTTGGCGTTATTGGAAAATTTACATTTTGTTAAATGCATGCTAGCATTGGGCCTCGAAGTTGGATCACTTGTAGCAGTAGAGTTGAATGTGACAACCTGATAACTGACTTGCAATAAAGTCCATAGCTGACAGTTCCAAGGCTATAAAATTTGTTTATATACCATATCGAAATATTATGATATGAAGTGAATTTATTTGAACTCTTCTTCAAGTTGATAAAATGTAATTATTGCTGATAGGTGAAATTTGTCTCCATTTCATATTCCTTGGTTCAAGATACGATATTTGAGTACTAAAAACTGATAAAACAATCACACTTGTCAAGCTCTAAAAGGGTTATATTGTTCAAACTAAACACACCTAAGTAAAACATTGGTGTGGAGGAGTAGATAGCTATTTATCTGACATTTATATCCTCTTTCACCACAATCAGTTTATCATAGTGCTTATTAAAACTTATTTCTATTTCTCAATGAAGTGAATATTAATACACCATCATGCATCTTGCAGTGTATCAATGCAGAATCAGTGCCGGAAATTCAGATGACGATAACCAAGGTGATCAAGTTTGGATAGGATTCTTGGTGATCTGGAAAACCTCCCATCAAAAGAACGTGAAAGATAGTTTACCTTTGCATTACAATTGTTTGCACAAGTAAAAGAGGAGGCAACTCTTCTGTTCAACATTTGATTTTAGGTTTACATAATGGTCAGGGCAGGGAGGGTGGTAGATCCTCCCTGTTCAGGGCAGGGCAGAGTAATGGATCGTTCAACCATTAACACCAAAATTATAATCACACCAAATTTCTATTTTGCTGATAAAAATTACTGCTTGCGATGGCAAATTCAATACAGATAAGCTCAGCCTCAGCTACCAGTCAATTTGGCCTACAGCAACGGTCTTTGGGTTTCTTATGCTTATGCAAAGAAAGTAATAGGCGGCGGTCATCCCGTGGCAGACCATACAACGAGAATCATCCTTTTCAGAACAAAATTTGTTACACAAAATAAGTTGCACTGATATGTATATATGTCTATTTGTTTTTTTGAAACCATCTATCATTGTCGTAAGGATAAAATTAGGCTTAGCACAGAATGTGTGATACCATATAAATAGGTTGTTTAGATAGAGGATATCTTTATAACACTCTCGACATCCGAGGCATTCATGACGGCAATTATCACTTTGCCTCAAATTGACTTACTGTGTGACAAATCATGTCATCTGTAGAGCAGCAGGTCATAGCCGTTCAATTCATTTCTTGAGTAACACAAATATTCCACAAGATCTAATACAGAAAATGGGCGTCATACTATCATTGTGTACTATGCCTTGTTTCAAATGCGTTACATCACTTATTCGCCAGGATATTTATAACTCATCCTCTCCCAAATGGAAACATTCTGGTTTACAAATAGTAGAGTCACAACTCATAAGTACGACATAACTACAGTCAACTGGAAATATACAGTTACCATAATCTCAAAGACTTATTACCAAGTCAGCTCATTGAGCGGTGACCGGTTCACATTTTACTCCAGTACCAGTACCTGAGCCGGTTGCCCGGTCGGCCAAAATCCAGCCACAATTTCCAGAAAGATGATTTCCATCGCTATGATTCTTGCAAGAATGTCTTCATAGACGTTGAAATTTATGAGTAAGGCTGGTATCAACTCATTTTCTACAGTAATATCATCAGTTTCTGACAAAAACAAAAGAATGAGTAGCATACAAACAATGCCCTTTGCGTTTACTTGGTACCGTACTGGGTTCGCTACAGGTACAGTCTTTAGGAGGAAGGCAATCAATAGTCAGAGAGTAGTTTGTTCTAAATTACCCAGTCATCTGGAATTACTCGTTATGCGCCATCATCCAATTTACATTTTTGTCCAGGGCTCCTTAGTTCAAGAATAATAATATTAATTGAAATGTATAAACTGTAATTACATTAAAAGGATTATATAAGAAATATGTAATGGACCAGCATGGAACACTATCATAGACTAATCAATGTTGTTTGGTAAACATGTACTTCGATCTATCTTAAACCTGGTCTCCTGAGGGATGCCTGTTTCACTTGATGAAATTCTAATCTTTGTACACATTAAAATCAAAATAATTTTGTTAGAGACGCAAACTGTTTAACTTTATTTAATTGATGGTGATTACAAGGCTGCATTAAATTATTACAATAAGAATTAAATGTTGTCGCAACAATTCTATAACTTGAATATAAATGGTAGACATATGGACATAAGAAGATTATCTCCATGAAGAGTTCATTTACTTGCATTCATTTCAGCGAGAACCAAACCCAACAAAGTTTTGTTATAAAAAGAAAATTATTCTACTCCTAAGGCCAATTATAGTGATTCATAAAAAGCAATAATCAAATCAAAAAAGCACCACGCGTATTTATTCTTATGAATACATGATTAGCTGCAAATCAAAATTTTCAGGTTTTGTTAGAAATGCACAAAATTGTTACGATGACCGCAATCACACAACAATACTGCCGCACGGTTTGAAATTTCACTGAGAGTTGGCCCAAATGAGATCACTCTCTTCATAAGTTTACAAATTAATGATGCTAGAAGAGTATTACTCAAAACGACAAGCACCCTCACAGAAGCTGATTAAAGTTTTGATAAGTTTGAAGAGATGAGATAATCTAGCATACTATCATCACATTTTATTGTATTTCCTACATTCCTGTGTGAACTGATTCAAAGATTAGCGCTATGAAGATCTATCGAAAGCATCTCTAAATACAAGGTTCCCCAAACTATGATATAACAAGATAACAAAATGATATTAAATTATTATTTCTTTTTGTGAAAACTACAATAGAATACATACTTTAAAATTATTTAGCATTTAAAGCAAAGCATAAATCCCTAAAATCTTCAGCATCAAGTTTGTGGTCTGTTTATAAATATAACAGATGTCAATCCATCGGATCCCTACTTCTATTCAATTGTGTATCTCTCTACAATAAACCATGAACTAAATTACTCTCAGATTTCTTTATAAATTAGAGATTTATTAGTGATTGTAATTACGGCCTATTGAGTGATAACTTTTCATGTTCATTGACTAACAACACTGAGCAATACTCACCGTTGGGTGGGTAGGTGCACTATTTGAACAGAATTATAGTTGAAAATTTTCAAAACCCTGTTTGGTAGGGCAACATAAACACAGCATTTAGATTCGAGTGGACGGAGTGGAAATTTTGCAAATGGTTGATGGTTACTTTCCCCATTTAGCCAAGTTTTACTCGACTACCAAATTGTTTTCTGGACGGATCGAATAATAAATGTATGAGATGGTGGAATGATGAGTTTGCTTCCAATCTGATGACTAATTACTTAATCAGTAAATATGTCCATATCAGCTGCTGTCATCAACCATTTCATAATGCTTCAACACATCGATTTTATTTTCCATGTCAAACCATATCTCACATCCAGATACGTTTTCCGCAGGCGGAAGATAAGAAACCAGACTGGTGATTTCAAGGGAAATTTCTTCAGATTTCAACCGATCTTATGCCAGTCCAGATATTGAGCGGCGATATATGTGCTCATCAGAATGATGGTACATGACTGCACCCGTGAATAGAAAACCAGCTGGACAGACTGGTTCAACTGGTCAATGTACGTCTTTGTCACACCCCGTATAGTAATTAGTTTTCTTCTTATCACAAACTTACATCCAGTTTTGTTTTTACGGTAAACAGGAAACTAAAACCTAAAACTAATATTCACCCTCAACAAGGAAACTGTCAGCCTCTGCACAAAATACACAATTCTGATACCGCAGTAGATGTAACATATGCGTTAGTGTCCAAAAAAGTAAAATTTTGAAGCGCGCCACAATAATCACTTAAAAAGCCTAAAATATATAGAAGACAAAGATAAATAGTAAATAGTAAATAGTAAACTTCCTGTCGAACGACACAGTGTATGTTTGTATGCGAAGCTTGCCGACTGCAAGCATCTCAGTTTTTTCTGCTCGTTTGGTCGCCATTAGTCTTCCGATTCCTCTGCTAAGACTAACTGATTGCATTACTATATTTTAAATCTCAATATGACTCTCCATTCTGAATTGTATTTGTACTTATTTGCAAAAAACTTGTACAACAAAAGTACCTTCAGCCATGTGCCATTGTCAAAAGATAATTGCAATACTAAATACTCATATTATTACTCATAAAGAGAGCATTCGATGCACCCAAGATATCCAAATTTAGATCTGGAGAACTGACAAATTTGTATGACGAAGGAGTAACAGGTCCTTGGTATAACCCAGTTTAAATCAGTGACATTTTTAACTAATTATAACTAGGCTAGGCTATGTTACAAAAGTGTTAGTGAAATGCAAATGGAGTTTCACCACTGGAAATTGTGGAAGTTAATAATTGAATACTAAATTCCATTCACACGTTATTTTAAATGTGTGCATGATGAGAATCATCCGTTGCAGCTACATTTTCCTGGTGACAATGGAAGTAAACTTTGTGTCATCTCCTCCAGTCCTGTAAACTACAGAACAGGAGGACAGGAGGACAGGAGGACAGGAGGACAGGAGGACAGGAGGACAGGAGGACAGGAGGACAGGAGGACAGGAGGACAGGAGGACAGGAGGACAGGAGGACAGGAGGACAGGAGGACAGGTTCCAAAGCATCCGTTGACGAAACCTCTCAACATATGTCATGACATCTACGGACAGGGTGTGAAAGTGTTAAGTGGATGAACCAAACTGCTGCAAAGAGCCACAAATGAAACACTGTGCGATGAAATCATGACGATGTACTACGTCAACCCAACCCAACTACACTGCGCAATTTTTACACGCATTCATTCTACCTTTTTACTTTATAAGTAGGCCTATTTTTACAACGCAGTGTTGATTTGGCTCACCAACAGGAACTGCATTATCAAAGATACTCAACCACTGTCATGGCCGCTGTGATCATAACAAATTTGACTCACTTGAACTCGCATCATTGAAACAGAGCATTATGCACCGGCTCACCACTGATGTCAGCAAGAAGGCAAGAGCAAGTAAAACAAATCCCCTATCATAAGATAATATTTGGGTTGTTATATACTAACAACTGTGACTTCAAATTCTGTTACATAAATAATGCAATAGAGTTTATCTGAAGTATGTCATAAAAATGTCTAGGCAATAAGTGCATGGTCAAGATGCTTGATAAAGTTTTGGCATTTTCCACTTGTAATTTTCAGGTAGGGAATGTTGGTTTATATCTTGACAAAGCACAGTAATGATCTGATGATATTGTTGACTATTTATTGGTAGATGTTAGTGAGGGTTGGCATCTGGCAGTTTTGCCAAAACAGTAAAACTTTCTAAATCAGATGGTCATTTACAGACCTAGCATGCATCCAAACACGCGCTTTAGGAGTAAGAGATCTGACAACTCCGAACAACTTGCACACGTATTTCTCATAAGTAAAGTGGTTTTTTTCCAGACAAGATAAATATTAATCTGTTTATTTATGTGCGTGTCATCTTCGATAAAGATAAATGTTCGCAGATTTGCAGACCATATTTTAGTGCATTATTGTACTGCTTGCAAGTAATGATAATGATGATGCTTTTAGTGTGAAGATTAACAAGACATTAATTAATAAAATCTTTACAGAAATGCTGTGTTTGTGAATCCATGCTCTGTTTCGCATTCACTTCAATTTATTGTTATCGGTCTATGTGTGATGAGCTGGTAAATTGTTATTAAAAGTCAGCATTTACTTAAACAAACGTATAATAAATGCAAATGGACACCAGGTCAATTAGCACTCTGTGAATAAACTGTATATAAGCTGAAGTGAAATTAATACTGGGTCTGCTTCTAACACCAATGTAAATGTACATCTGTGTACACAAATATTACATTAGCTATATTGCACAACAAAATATACAACAAAAATATAAATATAAACTGAAAACTTAATAATAAATAACAGAGTAAGATTTTTCTGTAATCTTTGGTTATTTGGCATGAGAGCTTACGTAAAATTGAAATGCAGAAAATGGAGGGGAATAGATAGCTGTGTGTTTTTACTCGTTTCAGAATCCAGCTGAAACTTCAGAAATTATTAATTCTATGAAAAAGTTACAATCAGAAAGAAGTTTTGATCAGCCAAAGAGCAAAGTTTCCTTACTGAGACATAGATACAGAAGGCCATGACTGAGGCACTCCGTAAGGTGCCACGGGAAATCTGAGCTGCTGTCGAAGTCTCTCAAAAGCTGCCCACTGCATGGCTGCAGGGAGCATGGGTATCGCCCCATGAGTAGGTGCGCCAATTAACGAGGTATCTACATGGCTCATCGGAGATATTACCGGCATATCTGTTGATTGGGAGCTCTCAGTACTGGCTGACGCTGTCCCGATTATACTATCTATACTGAACTTATGTGGCTCAGGAACTTTGCCTTCTTGCAGCAGAGACCTCATTGCCCCGTTTTTCGAATGGTCCACAGGCGATGTGGGAGAGATTTGAGGTATGTTTAAAAATGGGTTACTCTGAACTCCTGGTAATAGGAAAGGGTTTACAGGAAAGCCCGGTAGCTTGAACTGTCCATTTGGAGGCATAAGTAGCGGTGGCAGGTTAGGTGGGAATCCCATACTATGTATGAAGTCTAAACTGTTGGTCTGTTCGTGATGTCTGTGCTGATTGGTCGGGTATGGTGACATCATACCTTTCAGGTTTCTCTTGTAACGCTTTCTACGACGTAAGAACGACCCATTGTCAAACATATCTTCAGAAGCTGGATCCAAAGTCCAGTAATTTCCTTTGCCTGAAATAAAAAATACGAAATTGAAGGTTTGTGTAAGCCTATTCATAGCAGGTATAAAACTGAAATGCTACCATCTGAATGCGCTCAGTTACAGAGGGCTTTGTGCCTGATATTTACAATGAATGTCAAATATAATCCCAAATGATTCCAGTGAAGAGGTAGATGTTCTTAGAAATAAAAACAGATAATAAATCCTGTGAAGTCAACCACAACTCAGTTGATAAACCTAATGAATTCAGTTTACGTAAATAAAGGTCAGCTTTCTTAAAGAATTATAATTATTATCATAATGATATCACTGTTTTTGATACATTTATAAAATGGAAAGCCTGTTAACATTTCAATACCTCTCATCAAAAGGTAAATGTTTTATCTAAATTTGCAGTCCTCAGTTAACATCGAACTTGCTGCAGACCCTCTGTAAAATTAGAGATTTTAACGACTACTTTCTTGTCAAGACTTACGTATGCAGTCATTTGGACCAACATAACGTAGACCTGATCATTCAGTTAGTATATTTAAAAAAACAGATATCCGAAATATTTATTATTAACAAACCAAGCATAGCAGAACAAAAAAAAAACCTAGGAGATCTTACACAACCCCGTACTCTGAGGTACCGATACTGGAATGTTATTTATAACAGTTATATGTCTATGCTGTTATGTGACCATTTTTATTATGAAAGACAACTGACCTGGATTTCCGGGTTCTCGTGGAATTTTCACAAAACAGTCGTTCAGACTTAGATTGTGACGAATAGAATTCTGCCAAGCTGGAAATTTCTCTCTGTAATACGGGAAGCGCTTCATTATGAACTCACATATACCACTGAGAGTGAGCTTCTTATCTTTAGACTAAAAATAGAAAGTCAGATTGGAAATAAAGAGAATACAGAAATTTTCCAACACATTCTCAGCTTTTCGGTAAGCCAATTTTGTACACCGCAGCATATATATAGATATTTTACAACACAATAATATAATCGGTTTAAATAAATGGGGACAAGACACAACATGGAATTGAATTTTTTTGAATGCTTGATGTCAATTGTTTCAACTCGATTCATGATGTCCAACTCAAACCACAAGAAAATTTATTTAAAACAAGACAAATACTATGCTGTGTGGAACTTTCAATTATTCTTCAGATTAACGCTATAAGAAGGAAAAGAATTTGCAGAAAAATACTATCCATCATTTTTCATGCTTCGGAAATAGCATATCATAGCAAATCAGAAGATTGAAAACCATGTTAATACTGGTATAGAATTGTTTTTAATAATGTTGAACATACCTGCAACACAGCCATGGTGATAAGCGCAATGTAAGAGTAAGGTGGTTTGACATGTTTGTTAGTTTTACATTCCTCTTTCACCTTCTCCAGCTCTTGCGACGTCATGTTGTTGTACTGATCTGCCAATTCTGTCTCCATCTCAATATCACCAATGCTACTGGCGTCAGGGCTAACACAAAGCTCATCTCTCTTCCCCGTTACCGTTTCACGGATGTGCTGCTTTCCGGGAAGAGCACCGATCGCTTCTTCCGCGTTAGACTGGGCAGATATCATAGTCAAGTTACAGTGAGCAATTTCTCTAACCAAAATGTTCGGTTGTTATTGAATGAGTTTGATATGTGATATGAACAAGACACTGAAATAGCAACCCTTTTATTGGCAACATTTGACCATAATAGAGGTGTGTTTATAGCGATGCAATGATTGCACCTTGAGCTGTGAAGTTATTCACTTTAATAGCTCAACGTATTAAACTACAGAAGCAGCCGCTGTGATTGGCTCCCTTCAATTCCATCGCCCAATGACATCATTAGCTCACTTGCACAATTTTGATCGCATTATTGAAGTCAGCTAACCTAACCTCTGAAAGCAACCACCACTAAAGATACTAAATAGTCATTGCCACCACTGCAGCCATATTATTATAGCCTTCACTGCAATGACTATTTTTAACAAACAAAGTACCTAAAACAGACATATATAATAACACCATAGGGCTCTGCAAATACTATGCTAGCATCGTCAGATCGCTTCTGACCTATGCATATCCGGCTTGGTTCCCGTCAGCCACCCAGTATGACATAGACAGTCTAGAACATATTCAGAAACGATGTCTAAAAACCATCTATCCTAATCTAGAACACTACACAGACAGACTAGCAGCAAGTGGTCTACCGACACTAGAACAGTACATGAGTGATCTGAGTAGCGCATATAGCAGCAAGGTGAAAGCTGATCCCAACCACCGGTTAGCTGACCTGATTCCACTGAGGCAATCCACTGTACGCAGACACTCAAGCAGACTACCAGATGTAATGATAAAACGATTCAAAACAGAATCCCTCTATAACACTGTGTTTTATAAATATGGAGTGTAAATTGAAATGACTGGAACCACTGGAATCATCACACTAATGTAAAACATGTTCTGATACAAATGTTTTTTCAAACAAAAATTTTTGAACGGTTTAATAAAGTTAATATCAATCAAAATCAAAAATCTGTCTCCTGCATACACCACACCATTTTTATAACATGCTGTTTCTGGGCAAAATTGATTTTATTCCCAGTTAGCAATATGATAGGGTGTTCAGACTGTCGCTGTCGGCTCGAGAATTTGTGGTCAGCCGTTCACAGCACACCTAGCACCTTGGATAAATTACATGGACAAACCTTAATTAAATTTCATTGTTACGTATTGTTAACATATTCCATCCTTCTACCTATGCAAACATTTTTTACAAGGCACAGTAGACAGTTGAAGAGGGCGATATGGGTTGGATTCCAAATTTTCCTGAGTTGGTTAGAACCTCGTCCTGATTATCAAAAGATTAAGATCAAAGAGGTGTCATAGATCATGTATTTTAGTCAATGATTTGGTGTTCCTGAAATATGGACATACTTTAACCTGGTATGACAGATTGTGTCAGGTCTTTCTGCACATGCAGAATGTTGCGTGATGGAGGAGTTTATTCTTACCATGAGCTAACGCAGCAGATTTATATCGCAAAGGTTAAACCTATATTCATTTCAAACTTCATGAATCATCATAAGAGCAGATGAACTTAAATTGTTGTTTTTTTTTCAACACATCAACAGCTTTGATGGCCAATACATGAAGAATCAGACTATCACCACAATAATAAAATTCTCACGAGGTTGCTGGGGTGCAACGTAGCCTACTAGTGTATCCCCTACACAGCTTACTCACAGCTAATCAATCAAGAAAGCACTGAAATTTCGACGGTTACAGTTGTGGTGATCTGATGACACTAAGTGGTTATTTGTTGTCATGAAGAAGTGAAGGTTGGTGAAAGACATGAGTACAACCAGTCCAGTTCCGACCATAAACTAGATATGTGCAGAGTATCATATAAGTTACAGTATCATATATTCATGACCTTCTCCCAAAATAAACAAGGCCTGTTGGATACATTAAAATTTTTATGTGTGTACATGTGCTATTGTGGATGGTTCATTGGCTTTGGGAGAATGCTAACAATGGTTAACTAGTCGATAAACATATCTGTCATTAGCTGCTGATGACATAACCGGATAAAATGGGATGCCTATTTTTTTGTCCCTGTAATTTATTTGGCAGTAATTCCTGGTTGAAAAACAAACAGAGACTAGATATTCTGTTAGCACTCTCTCACGCCTAGCCCTTTATCGATAATGCACGCATAGCTGGCAGGTTTATCAGTTATCACCGAAAAAATGTGTGTAACATTTCTTTGATATCTCTGTTTGGCTGCTTTTGTGTAAACAATTATCACAAGTGACAAAACACACTTGTAATAACATAACATTTCACATCAATAAAATCTCAAAATAATCAGGACAAGTTATAAACAGCTGCAGGTCCCTAATAAAACAAACCATTATGATCTGTTGTTTTAATGGTAATCATTGCCAGCGAAATAACTGATACACACTCAGGATGTCGAAACAGAGAAAAGTTCAGCCAAACTATTCCTGTCATCCCAACATCTATAACATTGTACTGTAATATCGCAGGTAATATCGCAGGTAATATCGCAGAGTAAGCATATATTATCCTTACTGTGTGGTCATATTGTCTCGCTCTAGCAAAGGGTGCTGAAGAATAACCAGTGATAAGACAATAACAAGCTTTCTCTCGGTTAAATCTAATAAGAAATAATGTTCTTTTCTTTCATAGTGAGCAAGTTTTAGATTCAAGCTCAATATTGTACGACAAGGAATCCTCCTACAGCTACTCCATTATGAGAAATAGCTTCTATTATTTCTGTAGGTATTTTTACCTACTGGTGAGGTTGAATTTTTGACTAGCATGTCAAATATGTTCCTACAAGTCCACTGTCACTTTAAAATAGATCTCCATAGATGAAACATCAATTTGCAGAGCAAAACATGGAAGTGTCAGTTAGCAGTCTGACCTAAGAATCATCGGTTTTCTGCCTATAACGGAAGCATTTTACGGCTGATAGTTCGGTGTAAAAAAGCGGTGGAAACACTCTCTGTCTGCTATCCCCCAGCTAGGCAGTCTATAACATGTGTCATCAGTACTTCTTTATTTAAATTACGACCTGTGCAAAAAGTAGATACAACATTACTATATTACATTGTGGATACAGTATCAGAAGCTAACAGAGTGAAGGAGAACTCAAGTAATTAAAGTGTTAACGAATAATACTGCTTATACTGAAGCGTATCTTCTTACAATAATCATAATGCAACAGTAGTTGTATTTTCTAATAAAACGGCATATTGCATTTTTGGATATTGAGTGCTTAGCTTTGAGTGGGCATAGTGTTTTATGGAAGAGGACAAAGAGACAATGACAGTGTGCAGTCACATCCATATGGTGATATGATGAGTGAATTATAGCCTCAAGTCTTGGTAAACAAACAAAAATAACTTGGCATCTGGTTAAAAAAATTATACATCGATCCAATTACGACAAACCATAATCCGCGCACGGAAAAACATCTTTAGGCATCAAAACGCCTGTGAAGTAGGCACTTGAATTTGAAATAACATTATGAACTGAAAATCATTTTTTCTGAACTGGCAACTAGAAAGCTAGATTAGGTCAGGGCAAAGTCAGGCGTAAGAAGCAAGCAAACAGGCAGATTTGTGCTTGGATCGGAGAATTTAAGATTTTTAGAAAACCATAAAAAATATCGATACTTATGTTGGTTCTAGCAATAGAAGCCGCAACAAATATCTAGCCCTACAATGTCTAAGCTCAAAAATACTTTTGGAGACTAAGATACAAATCATTGGTGTCATAGTGAAAGGTATAATCCTAATATTTTGGAAATTTTCTCTCCTATTGATATAATATTTTACAGTCCTGGAGCCAACAGCTATAATGTCAAAATCTGTAAACAAACTTTACACTTAAGCCCATTTTCAATCCTCAAATAGTGTTGACAAACAATTAAATTATTAATAAAACACTACAGCACTGCTGACTTAAACATCATTGCCTGCCAGCAGCCAGCAATCAGGTACAGCACTCAGTGACAAAACATTTTCACAATTTCAAAGCACAAAAAGCATCATTAGGCGGGTGTAATAATTCTATATCTAAACACTGGGTACAATGTTTAACAAAGATAGTTAATATAACAGATTTAGATTTTCACCTATTAACAACTAATCTGAATATAAATCACATGCTTGAAAGCCCATCAAAGACTTTATATTAAACACTGGCCACTGTGTTACAAAGCGCCCAGTATCAAAATATTTTCTACTTTTCATATCTCCTATCAAAATTTAAATTCAAAACCAAACATATTTCCCACCATCATCCTAGTGAGTTGACTTATTTCACATTTTGGCCACAATAGTAAGACAGTAAATCCCAGTGCAGTATGCGTATTTGTTTTTGTTAGTAATACCAAAGCCCATGGCTATTGGACGGATCCTCTCATTTACTTTTGATCAAACTTATGAAAGGCTAAAAACGATGAGAAAATTGAAGTGATCAAAAATTGCTCCGTGTTATGTTAAATGCATGATTTAAATCTCCACAGGTTTCCGTTGGAGTTAATACCTGTGAAGATTAAAACCGTCAAAGGCATGAAAGTGAATTATCTTACCTATGAACACTATGCATGAGCTACGCTCATCGGGCACGGTTTTAGTCGGCCTTTTTTCGTAAGTCTCATATACACCCTGCAATGTGGATGAGGTCTCACAGCCCACCTCACATATCAATCCCTATGATATTAAAAATGTACCATGTAAATAAGGATAATTAACATCATAAATAGGAGTACAAGGGAGTTGTTCTACTGGGATCATAATCATGAAATGACAAAATCACACAACGTAACAACGTAAATAAACCTTGACAAACCCCTTACTAAGAGCAATTAGCTTGAATTAATGAAGTTATGTTTCCCGTTTTGTGTGTTTTCCTCGCCAAATTGCAACCTTGTGTTTTAATCAAAACAAAATATGTTTGCCCTTGATCATTTAAGCCACATGCTGTGGTTACTAATTAATAGACATATGACCCAGAGAAAATATGCTGCGTAAAAAAATATCCAAGTCAGAAAGGAAAAGGAATGAGTTTGACTACAATTTTTCTGACATTGTTTACCTTCATACGAAGCACCTCCATACTAGTCCGTAATTCATTCTCCCATAACAGGTTTTGTAAGAAGAGATCAAACTTTACTGAATCTAGATCCCCATCTAGTTCGATTCTCACTGTACCTACAGTCTGAAATGCAGAGAAAGAGAGAGGATTATATCATAGCCATGGTTTATGAGTATCAGCATGTAGTGTCTTGTATGGCTGAAAACCATCTAAATGCAAATATTGAAAAATCGAAGTCATCAATTGCATGACACTGTTTTATGTTGAATTGAACCTTCCAAATCAGGATTTTATTCTATTTCAGGGCCCTACAATGAATAGATAGATGTTTGGATTTTCTTAGCGTAAGGTCTGCAGATTTGAAGGCTTGAATGCATTCATGTAGAAAGTCACCAGTTTAATTTGAAAAAATTTAATCAATTTCGTTTTACCTCTTATAATAGATTCGGAAAACGGTATAATTGAAAATATAAGTTGGTGGACGACAAGTGAATTTAAACTGATCAAAAGGAATGCACATATGCCATAGCTTTTCTTGGTAGAAATGGCTTGTCTTTGGCTTGGACGGCAATACACAGGTTTATGTATATTTGTGATATTATTTATATAATACATAATATACATATATGCCTCCTCATTTAATTTCCACAGCTTAGAGAATGTTTTGTCTATGAAGAGATCAATTAGTTAATAGTCATCAGAGAGTGTAATTCTACTAGAACCTCTTGTCAAAATATTTACCAAGCAGTGCAACATCAGACCAGACGCATAACTGTAATTTTTCTAAACTTTTATCAAAGGAGAGCAGATGAAACATCTTTATAATTATCAAGTCTAAAAGTATTTACGATGATTTCTCTTCGCCAAATAAGATAGTGGCTCAATCGGAACTTCTTGAGGAGATATTAAAATGGGTAATATGGAAAGTTGATGTTGCAGCATGAAATCAGGGGTGAGATCAAACATTTGTATAAGCATACAGAGTGCAATATACACCAGTCAGGGCTTCATCTAGAGACCCTGGTATTACCAAGCCGTTGGAAAATTTCAGTTATAGCGTGACTATCATATCCTGAAATTGTTATTTTCTTATTTATATCTCCTATCTATCTACTACTATATCGTAGCAATACGCTCGCCACTCATGGTTCATTGTCTGGTGGGGATTTTCCAAACAAAATGTTCCTCAATCTAACAGTTTTGCAGCGCACTTATCCACACCTAGATTATGAAGCAATCTAGAAGTTAAATAGTACCCTTTTGCAATGCTTAGATCACCGTTCCAGAGCCTCACTTATTTTATGCACTCACCGGATGTCCGTATGATGATATATTTCTCACACAAGTTTGATGTCAAGCTAGCTAGCTCCGATTTTCGCTAGCTAGCTCCGATTTTTGCTAGCTAGCTCCGATTTTTGCTAGCTAGCTCCGATTTTTGCTAGCTAGCTCCGATTTTTGCTAGCTAGCTCCGATTTTTGCTAGTTAGCTCCGATTTTAGCTAGCTAGCTCCGATTTTTGCTAGCTAGCTCTGATTTTTGCTAGCTAGCTCCGACTTTTGCTAGCTAGCTCCGATTTTTGCTAATGCTAAATGTAAAGTTATAGGATTGAGTAAATGGTTGCAAGCCATAGACTTCGCTATTTTTAGCCTGCGCGCAATGACCAAGCTTTGTTCCTGTGTTCCTATTAAAGGAGTTCAAACTTAGTAGATGATCAGGGTCCAACAAAATGACTACACTCCGCTGTCCTTCTCAACATTTTGTTTTATGTAAACATCTCTGGAGAGAGGGTTTTAAAATTAAACAGACAAACAAACACCCTACTGTTAAAATTGGCCTCCAATAGTGAGGGTAGAAGAGCCCTGATGGAGAGGTGGAGAGAGGGACGAAAAGATTGAGAGAGGGATGAATAAAGAAATAGAAGGAAGAAAGGAAGGAAGGATTGGTAGAATCTAAAAGGAATATGTATTTCAGAACTTACGCTATCACGGTGATCACCAGCATTGAGCACTCTCTCACTTTGCTGCTTGATCGAGAGGTTTTCCTGAAGGCGAGTATGTTTGGAGTCACAGCCGTAGGCATTGAGATTCAGTATAACATCCAAATTGATTCTGTAACACAACGCAAAGAAAGAATATGATCATACATGTATGGCTGATATATGTGATGTTATGTGATGATATGTGATGGTATTTGGTTATCAGTAAGTCAAAGCAAATCAATGTGTCGATGGAAAAATTCTATTTAGCTGATGTTTACGGACCCTTGAGCAAAACTAACAATATCATGTTATGCCAATACAAGTTGATAAAAATCATTTGAAATTGAGAAATTCCCGAGAAGAAAATTTACAAAATACAGGTACCTGGAGTTTAATGTTGGTAACACTCTTGCCCCGGCATTAATCTTGCTGCAATAAACAATGTGCAACTTTAATTTTCCTGTCATGGTAGGAAAACAGATAACAACATTTGAAATTTACAAAATAATGGTGCCTGGAGTTTGATGTTGGTAACACTCCTGCCCCCCCCCCCCCCACAATAGTCTTATCTTGCTGCAATAAACAATGCGCAACGTTGATTTTCCTGTCTTAGTAGGAAAAAGATAGAAACATTTGAAACAATATGAAAAAAATAGACACTGAATGAAACCAGCTTGAAAATGACAGCATAAAGTAAGTATAGTACAGTGATATCCGTATTATTATTCATTATGGTAACGTCAATAGACAACCCTTATATCAACATATCATATATGCCGGTTGAAAGCTGCCAAGCTACTGAACGTGAAAAGCTGAACAAAAACTCGTTTTGATGATGCTGCGTCATGGTAGTGAAGAAATGAGGGATAAAGTGCTGTTTTTGTCATTGCAGATGGCAGAGTCACAATGATTGCAAGAAATATATTCTTATTATATTATATTATATGGTTTATGATAATATATGACCAGTGTAACATGACTGCAGGTCATAAAAAAATGTTTGTGAATGGGTGGAAATATGCAAGATTTCAATTGATGATTTTGAAGAGATCGTGGCCTTTGAGCAAAATCACAATTACATGTACTCTTTTAGAATAATTCCAGCAATAAAGCTTGTATATCACTGTCACCAAGGAGAAACAGCGATCACCATTGAACATCGAAGCCAGATACATAGTAGTGACATTTTTGCATAACATCAATCATGCTATAGAAAAGACAATAATTGCGGCCATGCAAACTATTTTGGAGGTTCCTACAAATGAAGTTAATTGTATCAATTCTGTTGCTTCTGTTGTGTAATATTCAGGCAATCTGGATGTGCAGTGCAGAATTCCATTGGAATTTACTTTGGGCATCAGGGTTAATTTCAACAAAGTGTTGTGTGGCCACAATAATGACCTTACGGACAGCATTCATGACATTATGTGGGAGTCACAGAGGGTGGTCTATGGCCATTGTCATAAACAAGAATAGTCTAAAGGTAACTCCTAAAATGCCTATGTTCTTTACCAAATAGTTGATTAAAATTTCACACATTTTCACCAATTCACAGAAATCATACATTACATGACCTCTTGTAGAAAGTCACGTGAGACTTGTCTTAGATTATTCTAAACCAAACCGTATGCTGATCTCAAACTTTAGGAATATATTGCAACTGTTTTGAAATTTCTCACTATAAATGTGGGTTTGTCAATGTCAAACACATCGTTTTCTGCCTCATTTCTTCATTTAAATGACGCATTAAAATTCAGTTGCAGTTTTCCAACGGAATATGATATGCTGCTATTCGGATCGGTCATTGACATTACCTCAATTCTAAGGTGAGATTACATCCGTAATTAAATTTCTCAGTTTCTGCAGAATAGAGAAATGAAGCAGAAGATGTGTCGAGTCATTGTGGGTCATCTGGTCGTCGCCCTTCATAAAATAGCATCAGAAAATTCACACCAGAACACATTATTAATATATTACAAACTTATTAGTATATAAGAAAAGTATAAGAATCTCTAGAAAAGAAGTGAAATGATGCTGCAGAACTGACCTGATGGAAGATTGAATTAGATTTAACTCATCGCCTTTAAAGAGGTCCATCTTGTTGAGAAGAATAACGTCAGCCAGAGCCACTTGCCTGGAAAGTAGAGTTTAATAATAGCAAGATATTAGATAAAATGCAAGCAGCAAAACCTGAACTGACTTATATTATATTATTTATATTTTAAGGTTCATTTTGTTGATGTACCAGATAAGCTACAGTGGCTAATGTGATAGTAAAGGAAGAAATTCAACAAATTTTTTTTACCTTGTACAAAACATTCACGCTTATTTATTGAGCCAAATTTAAATTACAACCAAAATATCAAATCAAAACCAAAATGAAATCCATTGAGATTCGGGCAACTATAAAAACCAATGAAATTTTGTTTTTGTTTTCGCATGGTCTCATTTGCTTCATGCATTGATCGGTGGCTAATAAAGTTCATAATATAAAACAGAACGATTAAAAGAATTGACTTAAATGAATAGGACGTCTATGATAGACACACAGGTTTACACCACTGGAAGTGATATGATAAAATTACGCTTGAATTTCTTGCATAGAGAAACTACTGACACCATAAATGTTTCCGTTTTACTGGCTCCCTGACGTCAACTGATAAACCAGTATGTCCGTTCGCCTACGCTTAAACTGTTCTCTGGTTGAACCAGCTTGCAAAACTGTAAATTTTATTGCAGTTAACTGCTTGTATTTCCGAGGTTAACTTGAATTTCTAGCGTCATTAAAACATTTTTTACCCACACTCATGTTATTTCCGGGATTCAATGTCATCCGTAGACAAACCAGTCTGTCGGTTCTCTGGTTGAACCAGCTTGCAAAACTGTAAATTTTTTTGCAGTTAACTGCTTGTATTTCCGAGGTAAACTTGAATTTCTAGAATCATTCAAATGCCTTTTGCCCACGCTCGTGTTATTCCAGCGATTCAATGTCATCCGTATATAAGCGGTCTGTCACATTGCCTATGGTTTCAATGCACTCTGATTGAACCAGTATGCGCAACACTGTCAGAAGTGTGAATTCCGTTGCTGAAATCATGCTTGTATTTCCAAGGTAATACTTGAATTTCTAGCATAATTCAAACGCCTTTCTCCCACACTTAAGTTAATTCAGCGATTCAATGTCATCCGCATAACATGCTCAAACAAGTGATAACCTGAACTACAATATTGACCACCGGTTTCGAAAAAATGGTATTTTTAGACTAGATTTACAAACAAATATTTTTGCAAATATGATTGTGGCGTCAAACCTAATACAATTACAAGTAAAAGAGAATAATGCAACTAGAGCGACAGTGAGGTGTAATTCTGCAATACTTTTACCAAAACCTTTATACTTATTTTGACTCATACATAATAAATGATACATTTATTCTTGCGAACAAACCATTGCAACGTATTTATATGTAGAAATCAATGATGAAATAAAAATCAGATAATATCAAAACTAAAAATGGAATGTAAGAAAGTTGTTACTTGTTGACATATTTATTGCGAGGCAATGGAAAGGTTTTATAGTCTTCTTGTTGAATCCTGTTATCATTTAGGTGAATGCCACATCTGGAGTTCTAAATATTAAAAGTGGTGTTCCTCAAGGTTCAATTTTGGGGCCATTGCTTTTCAATATTGCCATAAATGATCTATTAGGTAAATTTTCAAATTCATTTGCCTTTGCTGATGTTTGCTGATGATACTTTGATTTTTCAGATATCCAATTCTCTAAATGAAGCAATATCAAAATCAGAATCTCTTGTTACAATGGTAACAAATTGGTATTCTGTCAATGGTTTTAATCTAAATTTAGACAAAACCCAGTTTTGTGTATTTTCGAACAGAAAGGTTGAAACAACACCTAATCTTCTTTCAAATAATGTACAAATCAAATCAGCAACTTCAATTAAACTCTTAGGCGTGATCTTGGACCAGCATCTGTCATTGAAAACCTATGTTGAGTCCCTGGTATTAAAATCTAACAGAGTTTTATTCTGTCTCTCTAAAATTCGAAAATTTGTCAATCCTTCACATCTGCTTCAAGCTTATAAATCGTATGTTCGTCCCATCTTGGAGTATTGTTCTTCTCTGTTATTAAATACTTCTGATTACAACTCTAACTTGTTAGAACTTTGTCAAAACAGAGCCATCAGGATAATTCTTGGTACCAACTCATTTTTTTCTATCTCAACTGGTCGTGCGATTTTGAATCTTTCCACTCTGGGTGACAGGAGGAGGGCAACTTTTGATAGGTTTGTCAAAAATGCCACTCTAGGCAAGAACACCTCATTTTTCATCCTTAAACTAATCAATTCCTGCAAAATGCACAATAGAGTTTTGCGGTCAGGACGTAGAATAATTAAACCAAAATATAGGACCAAATATGGTAAAACAAGATTTTTAAACCAATTCATTTCATTTAGTAAAGCGTAATAATACATATCGATCAATCACAAGCATACTGTAAAAATTTTTCTCCCAACTGATTATCATTTCTGTCCATATCTATAAATATTTTTCTTTCTTTTTTTGTTTTGTTTATGAGGTCAAAAAGTTGTTATTTTCCTTTGTTTATGACATACTTATGCATATGAAAACCTCAATAAAAACATTATAATAATAATAATAATAATTTATGTGTAATATTAGTAGCCGAATTGAATACTGAGTGTTGACTGACTGCAATGTTTGGCTTGGAAGATCATCTATTGACACTTTTTGAAACATTGCTGAATTGGACTGTTTAATCTTATAACTTGATAATTATATTTCTAATGTTTATTTGTTATATGTAAAAGTATCATCATAATTTTAATATTATGTTGATAATTGCGACCTTTTGATTTTTTGATTATTCAAAATTGGATCAATCAAGCCACTACAGCATTCTACCATCTCTCGAAAATCTGGAGGTCAAAGTCCATGTAGAGACATCTCAAGTCACGACTTTTCTCTTCCAATGTCATGTATGTATTATTGTACGGATGTGAAACTTGAAAGATGACAAAGGATGACCTACGCAAACTCGAAGTCTTCCACCTAGACTGCTGTCGTCGGATACTAAAGCTGTACTGGTGGACAAAGACATCCAATGTGGAAGTATACAGAATGAGTGGACAGCACCCAGTGTCTCAGATGATTGAAGTTAGAAGATGGCATTACCTGGGGCACAAACTGAGAAGGCAGGGCTCAATCCCACACACTAGTTTGGGTTGGGCACCTGAAGGGAAAAGGAGACGTGGTAGACCAAAGAAATCCTGGAGGATGACAGCTCTTGAACAGTTGCAGACATCTGGCATCAAGGTCTGGAGTGAAGCTGCAAAGATGGCTAAAGATCGGTCTAGATGGAGGGAGCAGGAGACGAATATACTGGAGCAATATTCCAGAAGGAATCCTGCATCCTAAGTAAAGTTAATGAAGTGAATCGCGACTTTAGGTATTAAAACCTGATGAATAATGGGCTATAAGAATGATATCTGGATGCTTAATGTCACATGTTACCCTGAGCCCTGCTAGATTTTTGATAAACATATCTCATTTATCCTGTGCTACCAGGTTGCATCTCCATAAATCAATCTGGTCTGGGTAAAACCACTATCAACAGCAAAAACTATGTTATGCACCTTGAGAACAAGATTTTTAATTAGTGCCCGAAGTTATGACACAGATTGAGAAAATTTTCTTCCGATGTGCAACAAAAAGGATTGATGTCATATTAATTTCAGGAGTTTGACTAGACATAGGACACAACTCCAAAACCTGTAAACATTGCAACAGGGAGTCCCAAACTCCCTGATTGCAACAGGGTGGGTTGCAAGTTGTGAACACCACTGGAGTTGTGCATTTATAGTGAAGAAGAAGACAACTTGTAAATGGCATGATCAGACTTGCTGTTTTAGGAGGTGAATCTTTCAGTTATAAATTCATGTCCCTGAGATAAAGCCGGAAAACAAATGCTCCTCCAAATTTGTTTATCTGTTTGTTTTGATGGCTCCCTGCAGGTCACTCGAAAAAGAATCATTTTTCATGCATCTGTTATTTTTTTTCAACTCAGTATCTCCTATTTTCTCACATTTCTGTAGACCGTTTTGTCCTGCTGGAAATGAGTGAATACAACAGAATTAAGGGGATATTGTTCTCGTGTATATGAATGAAAATTGTAGCACTGTTGACCAACCTTACAGCCTCATTTAATTCATCATTATCTCTTTTCTCACCAAGCTGATCCATTATCCTCAAACCATCCACTACAGTCACTATCCCTACAAATAAGTAAGAAGTATAATAATTAACATTTTGCAAAATGGATTTTTTAGATTTAAATTGTTGTATATTTTGGAGTTGGCCCTCCTTGATTCACAGGCCCCTCCTGATATGCATGTCTGTAATGGAGCACAGTCCATGTAGACTAATGTCTAAAAACTTACTTTGAAGTCTGGTATGTGGTCCTGATTGGCTAACCAACTGCATACATATTGAGGTGCAAAGGTCATTACCTTCCTTTCATTGCTTGCCTCTGACCAAGTGACAGTGGAGCTTAGAATATGGATGCTTTTCATCACATGTACTGCAAAAATCTTAATTTTTACCTGTCAAGTCTTTGAATTGTACCCCATATGTTAGTATATTGTTTTAGACTTTGACAGCCGGTGATTTGAATAAATTTTTTTTTGGATCAGTACAGATTCCAGGTAAAGTGCCTATGAGCATAAAATATCGGGTCCTTTCCTGGTAACGTGATTTTAATCAAGCATGTACTAAAGAAGAAGAAAAAAAAAGCCTATACAAATGGTGTTAAAAGTTGAATTATTGGGTAATGCACACCAACAGGGGACTGATATGAGGAGAAAGGTGAAAGGCCAGAATCGCTGGCATCTTTATACAGACAGAGGAGTGAACTCGTGATGTTCTCACTGCAAAACCGACATAGCAATGTGGATAGTAATTCGATAAGATAATTTTGCAAATTGTTCTTAAGTGTGTGTACGCTTTGGAAATCTGATTTCCTTTCACTATATGCGATTGAAAAGCTGGGCATAGGATTTCATGCACAGACTTGGTTTTTTCAATTTTCCCAGTTACAATGGAGCACAACTACAGATTTGAACTCATTATTTAAATTTTGTCCGGGAAAACAACGGTATTGTACACATTTTACTGCCTTTCCTGTTTATTTGACAGAAGCACAGAGATATCTTTGCAATAAGATGGACTATAGCTATTTGTTATTTCATTCCACTGATTGACCAGGACAGAAAGCATCGGATATTCTTCCTGGAACTGCACATGACAATCAGCACTCACAATTAAAGCTAAGTACTGTTCAACTGCTCCCATCATTAACATACTGGATGGTACAATTGAAATATAAAGTTACATGAACCTCTAGTCATATGCTTTGAAATGATTCCCGTAGAATACACGCAGTGATTTAAAGGTATATGGGAAATACCCTGCTCAGTTTTGCAATTGGGAGCTTATCATGCGGAACATGTTCGTCATGACTCTTGATCATAAATCCTGATTGCTTAATGTCATAGTTGACTCAAAATTTGCGGCTCAGCTCCTTGTGAGATCAAAAGTTTCGATATTAAGTACATGATCATGTTATTTGGCAAAGAAGTTTCCCACAATGCCTGTTTCACAGTGATGAAATTATAAAGTTAAACACACGCACACAGGCCTTGTCTCAATTTGAGGGGATACGAGGGGTCAATTGTGCCATTGAATAAGAAGACAAAAAAATTATTTCTACTCTTCACCCAACAAAGCCACTTGGGACGTGTTTTGTACACCATGATACTGAGCCATGTTCCTCTCGCTAGATGGGGCAATTGCCACGTATTGGTACGGCACTACAAACCAGAGTGCCTGTATTTTGATATCAAATTTGACAATTTATAAAAATCGACTATTGTGTCTAAGTCGATATTTACATGAAAGATCAAGACATTTCATCGAAACAGCATGCACTTTAGCTTTCAAACAGAAGTGGCTGACTATGGCATCATGTCTATGGTGCCTATCGATGATTCAACAGACAAGGTTGTTCATCTAACAGAATATCTGTTCGAAAATTTTGAAACTTTCACCACCTCAAACTGGCTGGTCCGGTTGTCTTACTCAGTAAACTTTGGCCCAAAAGACCATTTAAGCCAAAGGATTTCCACTCCAGGAAGCTGGTTACTTTCCAGTACGACATTGGTTTTGACTGGCACAATTTGTTGGCGACAAAAGATGATAACGGAAACTTATCAAGGCCACTGTGACATAGTGCAAAGTTATTGGGGAAAATCGAAGGAAATTTCTTCGTTACCACTGAAAATTGCCTGAGATTTTATGGCCGGATTTTCCCCTAGTAAAGTCTCTTTTGACACCATTTGGGAGTCAGATTCATTTAATGATTTAGAGACTACTACTTATCCTGTTTGTAGCCTGATCATCCCCATGATCTAGAGGCCAATCTTGAAGCCAGTGACTAACAATCACTAAGATTTAATTTGTCACAGCTGGGGTGAATCGGTATTCACAAAAATGTCGGCGTCCTATTCTTCGCCAAAATACCTTACTCAGAATTATTTTTATTCAAAAATGATGACCTTTTACTGGAATGTTTTTGATGTGTTGTACAAAATAATACCGGAATCAAATGATGAAGTTGCAGCCCGTTGATTGATTATGCAGCAATAATTGACATGAGAAAAAATTAACATTTTGCAAAATGGATTTTTTAGATTTAAATTGTTGTATATTTTGGAGTTGGCCCTCCTTGATTCACAAGCCCCTCCTGATATGCGTGTCTGTAATGGAGCACAGTCCATGTAGACTAATGTCTAAAAACTTACTTTGAAGTCTGGTATGTGGTCCTGATTGGCTAACCAACTACATACATATTGAGGTGCAAAGGTCATTACCTTCCTTTCATTGCTTTACCTCTGACCAAGTGACAGTGGAGCTTAGAATATGGAAAAACCCTCCAGCCTCCCCGCTTACCACCCTACATGTCTGTACTCACATTTTGTTTTGTATAGTTGGAGATAGAGTGGAAGGAGTGTCATTGGGACACCATTTGGAGTGGAAGACCCTTATTGAACGATTTGGAGACCAACGCTTATCCTGTTTGAAGGGTGATCATCCCCACGATCTAGAGATCAACAGTTGCGTTTGGAGGCCAATCTTGAAGCCAGTGACTAACAATCACTAAAATTTAATTTGTCACAGCTGGGATGAATCGGTATTCACCAAAATGTCGGCGTCCTATTCTTCGCCAAAATGCCTTACTCAGAATTATTTTTATTCAAAAATAATGACCTTTTACTGGAATGTTCTTGATGTGTTGTACAAAAAAATACCGGAATCAAATGATGAAGTTGCAGCCCGTTGATTGATTATGCAGCAATAATTGACATGAGAAAAAATATATTTACCATGGCAAGCCAAAGGGTTCGAATTTACTGGTTCTAGAAATGTGACCTGAGGGGGGGGGGGGAGGGCGTAAGAATTCCCTCGTCTTAAAGCTTACAAACCAAGTTCTCTGATCAGTTAATTTTGTTCTGATTAGTTTCAAAATGATGGGTATTTAATAATATTGGGCCAAGTTTGATAGGCCTGTCGTTAGGGATATGTATTGATTTTGAAGAGTTTCACTCCGTATAGACCATTTTACCATTAAACAGATCGAAATTATTTGAGCAAGAACAATCAATTAATCGCTGTGTCTGGTTTTGGACCCATTCAAGGAGATGAACTGAAATGTAACACCTCCAATTTCATTGACGTGTCTCTATGATATAATACATAAAATATGTACTCATAAAATATTCATATGTATATGGTTCAAACCTACCAAAATAACCGAAAATGATACTGATTTAATAATGATTTGTTCACTCACCATCTAAAAACAAATCACTAGCAAGTTGATCGTCCATCCAGAATAGATTAGCAATGGGGCCTACAAAAGAGACATGAATATAAGATAGCAAAGTAACCAAAATAATGGAAACATTGACAAGTGATAATATGATTGCAATGATAGTTGTGTCAGATTAACGAACCTAATGTATGGTTATCGATTATAAGCATAATTTCTGAAATGTAGTAGAACTGCTTGAGGAAGGCAAATATTGTATAAAGGAACCATATTGCATCGTTAATGTCAAACTTTACCTGGATCTGCCAAACCGGTAGTCTCAAGTAGGATGTAGTCAAACTTTCCTTGTTTCTCCATCAACAGCTCTATAGCTCGTACTCCATTGTTCCTGTAAACATTTAAGGCGTGTGCTATTATACAAGGCTAGTTAAACACCTGCATGTTACAGGGAAAACATTCCCTCACATTACGTAGTACAGTTACCACTGGTACTATTTGTGCTGTCACCCAAATAAGTAACACACATATTTAGGAACTTGGCCAATATTATCATGGTTGAGATTATGTAAAAGCATGATGACTTGTTTCACTCACTTGATTGAGCAGCAGAGGCAGCCATTACGCAATTCTAACCATTCTTCAAACAATGGCGCATCATCTTGACCGGTTGATACAGTCATGGACTTCTCCATCGAGCTCTCCCCTAAAACACATTAAATCACACAACGGAATTGATAAATCGGTCATAACTCTTGTTTGTGAAGAGCTGTCGTTTAATTTATATACTACATACATATTTTACTCAACTGATGCTGACAATGTAAATATATAAAAATGTGTTTCATCACAAACCTTCTCCAAACTCATTCATGATGACGGCAATTCGCTTGCCGTGGTTTTCTGTCAGAATGTAGTTGAGTAAAGTAGTTTTACCAGCACCTGTAAAATAACCTGTGACATTGGCAGGGAAATTCAGATTTTATGGTGTGGAATATTGCAGTTGTATAATTGCTTGAGCTGTCATGCCTGCAATGTAACTTCTGTCATCAACAGAGAATGACAAGTCCATAATTGTTAAGTTCATACCAATTGAAGAAAGAAAACATTTGATCTGTCAAATTTATCATGCGCATAGGCCTATAGTATGCATGATAATACGGGCAAAAACCAAGAGGGAGGGTAGAACATGTGTCATACATGACAAGTTGGTAGATCAAGAAATCAGGAGGTCTCCGCGGACGAACTCCCGACCCGGAGTACCACTCTGCGCGTCCCGCAGTGAAGGTGTAATTTGGCCGTTGTTGTCATTTGTTTTAAGCCAAAACTAGAGCGTTCATATTATGAAATGCATAATTTTACCTGATTTTACAAATTATATTGTTGCACTTTATCCGAACGAGGAGAGATGGTATGTTAATAGGCAATTATATCTAGGTATTTGTACTGTGGGGGTAGGAAAACATAGTTTTTCTTGCAACAAGAAGCTTGAAAAGTCTTCTGGGTGAAGGAAGCTGAAAAAGGGAGGAAAAAGGGAGATAGGGAGGAGGTGGGAAATACCCCTAAAAATTGGGAGGCTCCCTACCAAAAAGGGAGACTTGTCAGGTATGACATGTGTTTTCCGTTTGTGGGTGCGAAGGGATATGTAAAAAGCTGTGATTCAATGCGCCGTGTCAGATGTACATCTGAAGCGGCACTTCGTTACCTGACTTTTGTAATAGATACCATTCCGCCGCCACAGAGGGAAAAAACAGTGTTCTGCAGAGCAGGGAGAATTCTTCCTGTACGCAGAGAGAGAGAGAGTCGGGGGGGGGGGGGGGTTACAGAAATATTCTCAGATTTCTCACATAAAAGTTACCCCTCCTGAGTGGGCAGCATACAATTTGGTATGTCAGCTGGATGGGGTTGCGGCAAAACAAGATAAAAGGGAAGCTCAGGGTCCAAACTCAGGTACTACTAATCTGTTTCCAAGTTTTAGTTAGGTATGTAAATTCTCCTACTTCTCACCTAAATATCCAGTGATGATTGTAACTGGGACAGGTTGGATGTTTGCAGATACCAAGTCAGGGATCTCATCCTCATCATCACTTGAGTTCATAATGTAGTTTGACTACGGTCTGGTGACTTTCTCGTCGCAAGTCTAATGCAATATCTAAACACCCAGACAGTAAGTGAAGTTTTGGTTCAATTAAAATTGTAGACTAAGATTTTTAAAGTTCTATTGGGGATTTCCCATACCTCCACAAAGATTTATGTTTCTTTTACTATGGTCAAGGCCGAAAATATAATTTATACAGTGTGGATGCAGGTAAAATTCTTGAATCATTGTGATATCTATATACACCATTCTGCGCATGCTCAGCATGCCTAGTCAGATTACGAGAGTCAGTATGCTATATACATTCTGCGCATGCTTAGCTCTGGGAATGCCCAGTCAGATCACGAGAGTCAGTATGATCTATATATTTGATAAATGAATAAGTATTTGAGCTACAATTGTTTCAACTCATGGCTGGCCATGGAATGTGTAGTTCCCATGTCCATAAAATGTTGTTCTCAGGACCACAGAGTACAGCTAGAGTTATGTGATGATTCCATGCCATGGATCATGTCTGTTTGTTGTTGCAAGCGACATAACAACATAAACTTAAGGGGCAGTCATACATTGTCAGAGACATGGATGGTTTGGAGTAGACCTGTCTGTATTTTCCCATTATTATTATTATATAATTAATTGTATTGTATATATATATAAGTTCAGCTGTATCCGGTCCATTGATTGGACTAGTGGGTCTTTATTGTTGACTTGCTGGTTTTGTAATAGTAGTACATGAGACGAGTAGGTTGAGGTATTCAGATCAAAGGTCAGGAGAAGGAGATCTCCTTGATCACATCTTACCTTGCTTGGTCATATATATGTATAAATAATATATTATAAACAAAAATATGATTAATGATATATATGTATATATACCCTCAGGACATGTCATTTGCTCAACCCCCTTTTATCTCCTTGGTCAATGACATCCATTCCAGGGGCCCAGGGAGTAACACAGCGAACTCCATATTACACCTTGACTGCAAACATCTGAAATTCCTATACTATGACCATGGGCCCCCTGGGACTCACATGCCTTTACTTTGCCAATTTCCAGTATCAACCACCTCCTGGACATTGGCAAAGAAAAGGCATGTAAGTCCCAGGGGCCTATGACTATGACCTAACTATAACGAAGTCTGTTGGACAAAGGTGTATGACTGTTATGTAATTCCTGAGAGAACTCCAGTTCTTTCCATGTCTATTTGTATATACGTAATCATCGAACAGTTCTGTTTGTGTAAACTTCCGCGTCTTTCGGTCAGGATCTTTGGTTCTTATTAGTGATCTCCACTGTCCTCTCTTCTGTGTAATAGTTTTAGCTGTTATGGAATCTATGCCCAGTTTTGTTACGTAAGGGGTAGTATTATTCCATGGACAAAGTTTAGCATGGGTGGTATATGGAAAGAATAAAGGCATACCACCGAAGAAAAACGACACCTCCTGATTCTGTTATGCAAATCCCTTATTTTAGATAGCAGAAGTATACATAATGATAGAAGAAGGACAATTTAACGATGCAGAGGAGATCACTTCGCCATCAGTACTACGTGGGCCAGAAGTAACATCACCAAAGCCTGGTGACCGCCCTGATATGAAAATAGAGGACGTCTCGAAGCTGCAGAATGACTCAGATTTCATGGTAGATGCCTTTTGGAATGGGTAGCTTATGCTTAGATCAATCATAACTTGTGGTGCATAACAAAATTTTGACCGGTATTTGCCTGCTCCCTAGGTACTCACGTTATTTCTCCAGAGTGATTATCACCATCAACTAGATTATTTTTGATATTTCGTGATAATGCTCATACATGCGGATTGTATATCATCTCATTTTGCACTTATTAATTGCATTGCTTGGTAAATGGTCTTATGGGTTTCAAAGCTGTACCATTGCAAAAATTTAAACTGTTAACTACTTCATGGAGTTATGATTTGTGACGCTATGAAGCTGCGACTCAAAAGGAAACATAGAGTAATTTATATATTTCTAATCTATATTTAGAACCAACTTAGTGTTTCTTAGAACACTTACTTGAATATTATTTTAGAGTGATGAAGAAGGTCCAGATTGGTCTGGAGAAGATGACAACTATGCTTTTGGTGAAGATTGGAGTGGTATGAAAGGAAATTTCACCAAACAATTTCAGACGGCTAGCAGTCAGCGGCCACAGCCAAACTCACAGCAAGCAAGGCAGAATAGTGTCCCACACAAACGGATCACTGTCAACGACAAAACTCTCAGCAACCAGTTTAGCGCCAAGATATCCCTGAGTGAATATGTGAAACCAGCCTTGAGTGGTAGTAATGTTGGTAAGAAAGCTGACAGTGAGCGAGCTAGGCAGAAGGACAAAGCTGACCGGGCAACTGTTGAACAAGTACTGGATCCTAGGACGAGGATGATCATATTCAAACTACTCAGTCAAGGAGTGATTTCAGAGATAAATGGTTGCATCAGCACAGGCAAAGAAGCCAATGTGTATCACGCCACAAAGCCTGACGGTACACACCTAGCCATCAAAGTCTATAAAACGTCAATATTGGTGTTCAAAGATCGAGATAAATATGTTAGTGGAGAGTATAGATTTAGAAATGGTTACTGCAAGTCGAACCCTCGAAAGATGGTCAGGACCTGGGCAGAAAAAGAATTCAGAAATTTGAATAGAATCTACCAAGCAGGCATTCCCTGCCCTGAGCCACTCATACTGAAGGGTCATGTCCTGGTGATGACATTTCTTGGTGAGGATGGATGGCCGGCTCCGAGACTAAAGGATGCAGAGTTCAGTTCTAACAAAGCATGTGAGATGTACCTGGGAATGGTCAGACGACTCCATACCTTATACAATACATGCAAGCTTGTACACGGAGACTTGTCTGAATACAATCTGCTGTACCATGGAAGTGATTCTTACTGGATAGACGTGAGCCAGTCAGTGGAGCATGATC
This sequence comes from Membranipora membranacea, assembly GCA_914767715.1. NCBI lineage: Eukaryota > Metazoa > Bryozoa > Gymnolaemata > Cheilostomatida > Membraniporidae > Membranipora > Membranipora membranacea. Next base: position 11,414,503 of record OU612065.1, on the reverse strand, counting down.
ACCCTCATGCCTTAGAATTTCTGAGAAAAGACTGTATGAATGTAAATCTGTTTTTCATGAAACACAACGTCTCTGTTCTCACAACCAAAGAATTGTTTGACTTTGTCACTGACCCTAGCATCACTGATAAGAATGTTGAGGATTGTATACTGAGTTTGATGGAGAAAGCCAGCCAGCGGTCACCTGATGACCTCACGGCAGAAGAGAAGATTTCGGAGGAAGTCTTCATGAAGTCATTTATTCCAAAATCATTGGATGAAATCCGCAATCCCGAAAAAGATTTCAGAACTGCTTTAAGTGGAGATGGATTGGCTTATACCACAGTTATCGGTCTTAAACCGGATCTGTCTTCAGTGGAACAAAATCCTACCATGCTGATGGAGGGAGACGAGTGCTCATCAGATGATGAGAGTCAGGGGAGCGATGAGGAGAAGGGAGATAAGACTCAAGCAGGGAGAAGTAAGAATGAGACTGTTGAGGAGAAGCGAGAGAGAAAAAACGCAGTCAAGGAGGCTAAAGCTGAACGGAGGAAAGAAAAAATGCCTAAACATGTAAAAAAACGCAAAGTAAAAACTGGTAAAGCTCATCTGAAATAAGTTGAGGTCTCAGTGTATGACTTTTATGTGAGATCTTTTTACATGGGCCCCACATTGAGTGATGACCATCGATATCGGCTTACAAAATAGCCTTATTATATTTACAGCTCATTTATGTAATGATTAAATTAACCTGAAAACTTCTTTTTATATTTATCAACATATGTTACATTGATTACAGAGCAGGTATGCATTCATTCAAATTTTGTATCTTAATTGCAAGGGATTATGTTCCCGAACAAAATATATTCCCATCATACACATTCAAAAGGATAACATGTGTATAGGTAGATATGATGTATAAATGATGAACTTCTGATAAAAATAAGTATAATAGAAATGCTGGTTAGACTACAAAGTAAATAACACACAATGAAACAATAAAACATTTCATGCAAATGCATCACAGCAACATTATTTGTCATGAAACTTTTATAGATGGTATAGAAACTGCACTGAGGAATATTTTGTATGTAAAAACTAAAATTATTTTGTTAATCAGGACCTGTTACACAATGTCGCTGCCATGTTGAGAATTGGTGCAGAGACTATACTGAGCAAGAATGATTGTAATCGATGATATGGTAGAGTGGCCAGTGAGGTAGTGTTAAGTAACAATGACGAAGGCGGATTATGGTTGGTGATAAAAAACTACCATATGAAAGTGGGAATAAGTAATAAATGATAAAAATCTACTATGTTAGTACCTAACACTATTGATATTATTACTCTGATGGGCCGTACTGTGACTGATACAGGGCTAACTGATTGCTTAGTTCCACAACCTTTGCAACAGCGTGATCCCTTGATTCTCGTTCTTGATAAATTTTTTGAGCCAATGCTGCAGTCTGCTGCTGATGCTTGACAGTTTGAGAAGTCACTTGATGTTCTAAATTCGAGATAGTTTTATCCTTTCCCTTCAATTGAAGTTTTAGTGAGAGGACAAGAGCTTGCAAATCGTCTACATTTGAAGGTAGATCTCCGATATTGAGCGACACTCTTTCATCCATAGGACTGTCAATAAAGCTAGTAAAATTACTTGCGGCTCTAGGAAGTTTTCTGATCGGTAAAGTATTCGCTTTGTCTTGGTTTGGAGGGGATGGAGAACGCTCCGACACAACAGCACAAGGACGCCCTCGAGACCGCAAACTACCTCCTATGTGTCTCCTTATATTAGCCTTTTGCTGCTGTTCCCCAGCTTGGGTATCATCAAGAGTTATACTGATTCTTGGTGCTGGAGTAGGCGCATCAGGAGATGGGGCATTTGGCGTGTCTGGAGCAGAATAAAACTTTTCAGACTCTGGTGAAGCTGTACCTCCGTTTTGAACTCCAAGTCCCTTTAAATGGCTGGGCCTGTTATTAGCTCTAGCTGGTATTGGTGGTGGTATTTTGGCAGTTGCAGCATCTCCTGTGTTGAAAGAATGCTCCTCATTTCCTGTATTGAGATGGTGAAAATCAATACCTAAAAGGTCACCAACAGAGTTAGATTCATTTGTTGACGTATTGAGACTGTCGGTATCTGAAATTGAAGAAAGCTCAGCATTGTCCGATATGTTGACCAGCTGTTCCATCTCTTTCTCATCAACAGTAATTTCTAGTTCAGCTTCCTCGTTGAAGACCTTCCCATGCCAGGTCACAAAAGCAAGAACAACTTGAGTCGTGAGGTTTTGGGTGGCCATCTGAAACTCGGGTGTGTCGTCTTCACTGCGCAAGATATTGGTGCCAAATATTGTGGCTATATTCTTTTCTGTCATTTTGTTCACATGTTGTTTCTCGGATATCTCATTGAGGAAACCTGTTATGTACTTGAGCAGTGTGTAGTTTTCTTGGGGTATTGATCTGACCAAAGTTTTCAGGCTTTTAAATGTGCTGTCGTGATTACTGTTATATCTGAAACTGGTGGCTAGATTTAGGAATGATTCAAAGTGTTCAAACGGAATGATCGGTTCTGGAAGTTCTCTGAAGTACAGTTTGAGTAGTGAAGCCGCTGTGTGCACGTCTATACACTCCTCGATAAAATTTGGTCGCTCCCCTTCGTCATAACGCTTCCTCATCTCTTTCACTTGTGCCACCCTTCCACTCAATCTGACATGGAAAATGAATAGCTATATTAATATTACACAATATGAATAATTACCAACAGACATTCATATGAGGGAAGAAGGCAGAGTAGTCAAACATGCAATAAAAAGGATTTTTCAAACTGACTAACATTCACTCTTTGATAAAATACCTGAAAATTCCTTCCACCTCAATGCCATCACTCCGTATCCTCTCAACACACTGCTTGATAACATGTGGAACATCTATCCGGTTAAATCTTTTATCATATCTTACTATGTCTATTAGTGGACCACCGAACACACCTGCAATGAGAGATATCCAGAATTTTCACTTAACAATATTTAAATTTCAGAAACAAAACCTTGCCTCTCCTGGCTTGTTTGCATCATAATAATTGTCTCTTGATGTAACAATAGACTTAAAAAGTACACACAGTCCATAGCGTTTTGCAGCCAGGCAGCCAGTTCTGTTGCTGTGATGTAATATCTTATCAGTGAAAAAGTTCAAAGCTATTTTGAGAGAAATTATGTACAACATTAGAACTTGTCTCCTCCTGCTCAAGCGCAGTGAAGATGAGAGGTATGGAGTCCACTGTACCATCCCAATTAACTGTCACTTCTATATAATCCATACCCCTGTAAAGGCTAAAGTTGTCCACAAACTGTTATGAATAAAGTTATCTGATATTGCACACTTACATCCTGACAATACAAATATATTTCATAGCCATTAATGTTGACGATTTCAGCTTAGGAGTATATCAGGTAAAAGCTTTGGGCTATGTATATTCTTTAAAATTAATAAGTTCATTATTATCTGTAGCTAAAACTAAGCTAATAATGCAACAGGGTAATACATTTGTACCACCGCAATCAGATTGAAATAGTGTATTTGGATTTGTATAGCGGACAAATAACTATGATGTTGTAGTGACAACAGTCATGGAAGAGAGAACTCACCACCACCTATCTCACAATATATAGCACGTCTTATGGAGCTGATCCAGTCTGTTCTCAGCTGCTCTGTAGATGCCCATAATGTATAATGCTCACCACTCTTACCGCCCCTGCATGCTGCAAAAACGGCCCAAACATGAAAACATGATCCATAGTACAATCCACACAAATTCCCTACTCATTTAAAAAACAGAACAGGTTATGATATTGTTTTTCATAATGAGGATTAGGTTTATATGATGAACCAAGGAGGTTCTAGCCCCACCACTGTTTCATGAGCTCAATTTTTAGAATCCTGAAAAAAAAACGCCAATATTTGTTGCATTGTATATGTTAAAGCAGAAAAGCGATAGATTTCTTTGGGAGGTTGGAGTGACAACGTCCTGAGAATTACAATCGTCTTTTCTTTCCACGCCACAGTAAGCCCATATGATTAGACATAAGCCCTTTTACTGCTGACCTCCTTGAACAATCTCAAACATCCATCTATCAGGTTCATCCCTGTTGTAAGGTAATTCACATACAGTCCATCCAAGCAGGCTGAGGTGTCCTTGTTGTCTACTCTCGTCATCTTTAGTGTAGTATAGCAGTGATGTGCCTGTAACATTAGAAGTTAAAGTATGTGATCATCATGTGATCATTTTCCTCTAAGCAAAAAATAGCCAGCATATTATTTTAAATATACGGTGTCAGCTAATCTGAATTCAACACAACAAAAGATGAACATGGGGAATAATTTGTGAGCAGTTGTTTTCATAGGCGCTGAGGTTAGGTATGTTTTATAATAGATACTTCATGAAACAGTTACTAGTTATGAAGTCGATAAGGTGAGACATTCCAACAACAGCATATCTTGCCGGTACAAGATCTCTAGTCATATAAAAACAGTTTGTTAACCGGTTCACCATCTCACCTTGGAGGACAAACCATCGATCTTGCCAGTTTCGTACTATACCACCTTGTTTCTTCAGCCATCCTCTTTTTAAAACCTTTCCATGATTCATATCAACACCACAGCACACTGCTAAAACAAATGCATCTTCTAGGTAAAAATTAAAGCTTATGTTAAAATAACCACCTCCAGTACAAAGATGATGTCGAATAAGTTATTGAGTAAACTAACTTTACTGCATAAGCCCAATGAACTGTCAATTGTCCTTTATTTAAATCGCCGAAAATGCCAAATTTCCCGTATAAAATGCAATAAATATTATTTGCATTGTCAGGAAAATTGAGTCCAAAATCAGAGGTGGCCAAAATCATTAGCCTTAGTCATTGAAAAAGTATAGCAGTGCCATTTCATATGGCTTCAATGGTACAGTGAACTCCATACTCCGTACATAAGCAGTGAAGTGTTGCTCCAGAGGTCTCTTTGCCAGGAACTATTTTCTTGTAATTAGATTGAGTGTTTAGGCCTTTAAGGCATACTTTACCCAGAAGGACTACGATCCGCAGGTTTTCTTAATTGATATGCACTGTATATGACTGGGAGATGAGCTGAGGGTAGGAGAAGCAACTCCATTCCAGTTTTGGGTGACAGCTGGGGGAGCTTTGGCCAAGTCTATCGAGAGAACTTATAAGACTGAAATTGGAAGCAGGCTCCAATATAGAATTTTTCACAACGAAGAAGCCAACACGAGAAATTCCAGTCAAGAAAGGGCAAGCCAGCTATACAGTCAATCACACTACATGGTGCAGTAATACCTAGAGCAACCAAAGTCAAATATCAGGAAGTTACTCTTGACCCAAAATGTTGACATTAGCTTGCATATATACGTGAAACTGCCAACTCAACTTTGTGGTTCAAAAAAGGGATATGCTGAAGACTTTGCAATCAAGCAGAGGGAGCCTACAGTCGGTCAGGGCGTAGTTGAAAAATGCATCAATGGCCACCCGAGATGCCAACACTTACAAATTAGCTCAGAATGTTATGGCGACTGCAAGAGCATATAAGGCTACTATAACCTGATTATCGTTGTCGATCTGGGACAGAAATTGCTAGTAGCAAAAGGTTTTTATTGGTCACAGCTAAAAACACTGGTTCTGGAGACCTGGATGAATTATCTGGTGAAGACATGCTGAGTCGTGGAGAAAATAAGTCGCATTTATTGCCACCAATGCCAGTACTCCATATGCATCTGGAGTAACAAGCATGTATACATTGCCAATGTCCATGATTAACATTGGCAGGGGTATCAATGCTTGTACCTTCAAATACTTATCTGGCATATGCATGAAACCAGCTACTTTTTTCCTAGGCCCATGATCAAAGAAGGCCCACAAATATGTCGTTATTGTCACTGTATGAACTCGCTCATTTGAATTTGACTGATCATGAGGCTAGGCTACATGTCTTAAGCATGAGTGGCTTGACTGGACCAAGGGAGTAGCAGGTGAGTATTTGTTTGACCTTGACTTGACACACAAAGTCAAGAGACGTTGTCAGACAGTCTTGAGACGTTACAAGACAGTCAAGAGATGTTGGGTTGTCAGACAGTCATGAGACCGTCTCTTGACTGTCTGACAACGTCTCTTGACTGTCTTTGGTCTACAAATAAGGACCTAAGACTGCATAAAACGGTTGTATGCAGTCTTAGGTCCTTATCTGAAGACCCAGCAAGTTCTTTACACACAACAAAACAAAATACTTGGATGGATATCAATACACCCTTAACCTTTGATTTGATTTCATGGAACTTATATTATGGGTAGTACCTTTCAGAACTTGTTAAATTCATTTTAGTAATGCAGTGGTTGGAAGTGCCTCAGTGGTTGAGGCTGCAAATCAACCAACCACAAAAGGGGGGGGGGGGGGGGTAGTTTAGCAATCACGGAGAAGTTGAAGTTGACAGATAAGTACAGTAGTCTGTAGAGTAGAGTAGTACTTCAATTCAATTGTTATCTTTCTTACTCTTGACTGATGTTTTATTGCTAAACCTCTCCCATCATAGCCCCTGCTGTGATGGGTGAAGTTGTTTAGCTATTCGGGATGTTTCTGGCTGGAAAGGGAATATCCACATGCAGCGTAGGGCAAGAGGTCAACTCCTCTCAAGACTGCAGTAACCCAATGCTTTAGCCCAAAGACAATGTCTTCCTCTTATGGGTTGGAGAGGAAATAAAGAAAACTTGAAGTTTTTCTAGTGAGATTTCACATCTAATTGAAAGGACAACTCCCATGAACTAGCCGATGAGCTCATCCATCCCAATCACAGTCTGTTTTTTGTCATGGGAATACAACTCTTTGCAATAAGTTTTTCCTTATTGAGTTTATTTAGCTTTATTGCCTTTGAGATAAGGCTAAGTTTACTACATAGACTATAAATAGTCTAATAATTGTAAGTATTGTTTACTGTAGCCTGTCTTGACACCGAACAAAACTTGTCAAGACAGGCTAGGCTTACTACTACTCCTCACCAAGCCGTGCCAGTGATAGCCATATTCATATGCACACTAATATGTATATTTGGTATCAGTGAATTCAAACCAAAAATACATCGCTACTTGATCATTTATAGCAATTGACAATGACATTGGCATTGACAATGATTTACCATATTAAGTTTGAAATCGGTAAACATCATAGCTGTTTCTTGTATTGGTCCAGGCTAGTTAAAATTTGTCAAAAAACAATTGCTTGAGTCTCTGATAACGATAGCGCTTCTTGCATCAATGAACTGAGAAGTGTCCAACTGAGAAGCGCAAGAAGAGTTTTTTTCAGTTTTTCATGTGGCATTATAATGCATAAAATACTTTTTTTCTATATTTTGGTTGTGAAATAAACACATACATTACATACATTACATTACAACTAGTTCATTGCTTGCATCATGTTATTGAAGGGATGTCTAGATTTAGGATTTTAACAAAAATTAAAACTTAAAAAGATGAATGGATTTCATCCCAGATATATTTCACTAACATCTGATATCTCAAATTCCAGTACTGTTTATTTTTTTAAATACTTTTATTAAAAGCATATCAGAAAGTTTAGAGCTTATCAGAAAGTGAATATATCATCGTGATGGTTTCTGAGCATAGTACTTAATTTACCGTTATGAAGTCTATTGGTTGAGTTAGCCTTGTTGATCTTGACAAGCTTTGTTCAAGCTTGTCAAGGCAGGCAAGGGTTGGTATGGCAATTCTTTTGTCTAAGCTAGATAACACATGTGTCTGTATTCTCACAATGTTGTTAGGTGGTTAGTCTCCCCATACAAACATCACAAAATAATATTTGAGCCGGCACAGTAAGTCTGTTTGATCAATTTTCTCAGATTCTTGTCGACATGTTTTTTTACCGCTCTCAGCGCGCACTCCTCTCTCGATAAGTGGCAATATCTAATATCTCGTGGAAGAAGCTAACCAGGGGAGATAATAATTCAACTAAGTAAACTGAAATAACTTGTCTTCAGGCACTATTTGCCAAATCTTTCTGAGCTTGTTGCTATTCAATCTGTGTTTTTAAAAAAAATATAGATTAAATCCTGTTGTTTTCACTTGCTCAACAATAAGCATCAGGGTACTCGGTCACTGAGTGGAGGCATCAGGGAAATTGGAGAAAGGTTCCTTGTGTCCGGCAGTTATTGTACCCTTCTCTGCAGTGTTGATCGTATTATTTAGAACTAATTTATTATAAGATGTTGTTAGGCATTGTTCAAGTCACTGTCAATACCACATAAATTTCGAAATTTTGGCAAACCACACCATATTAATAAAATGCTTATGTTCAAAGTTGTCGTTGTTTATTTATTTATTTAGTTATTCATCATAAAGGTAGACAATCCTACTTGCACATTTTTTTCAAACTGCATGAATGTAAATAGATAGTGTTCTTCGGCATGCGAAGAATTCACGGTCCCAGAAGCAAACCCTTGAAGGTCGCTACATAAATACACCCTTTCATCTCTAAACTAACACCAGCAAAAATCTTCTTTGCACATATTATTTGTGATTAGAGCAAATCGAGTTCACTCTTGGTAGTTTTATGTAAAAGAATTCTTGCCTGAGAGGAGGAATATTTTGCAAAAATACTTTCTATATAAATCTCTCCCCATATTGTGTTTGGTATATGATTATAATAATATATACAGTATTTCCATCTGTCCTCATATCTATATAAGATGGGGAATTCCTCTCTGCGTGGTCAAGTTGCATGAATATAAAGAAATATATTGATGTTGTAATATATATATATATATATATATATAACGCACTATCCAGGATGCAGTTGCAGACTATATAAATATAAGTGTACTGCACTGCTACTTTCTCATTGATCTATTTAGAAATCTTCGACCAATCACATTGGGAGGGTACAGGGAAAATTTGTTACTATCTCCTCTTGAACGAAGAAAATCTGCATTGGGACAATTCAATTGGTTCAAATTTCAAAGCCAGTACAATTTGACGCTTTATCCAAAATATTTCTTGTTGCAAACAAACGGAAGAATTTGTCAGGCACCGAGCAGGGTGGCTTTTTAGAGTATGAAAGTAAAGACAACTCCCTATTTTATAAACATTGACACAACTTAATGTCCACTGTGGATGTGTCCCACCCTGCCTATTAGAATATAGAGATTTTGGCCATTTTTTGACAGAAGTTCTGATGTTCTTTCATCACAGATTTTATGGTTTCTTTGTAGGTATTAATGCAAAGCTTAGAATAACTGACAAAACCTCTTAGAAACCTCAATCGAAGCGCAGTCGGTGTTTGCTAAAGTCACAAGGCTCTAAAATAGACCAACATAAATATATATAGCCAAATGTGGTAAATGCGAAGTCTTAGTTGAATATATCTTCAGCTATAAAATGTTCTCATCATTGAAACAACAGCGGTTTCTCCTTGATAACCTCAATCTTTGCAACAGCACCATCAAGCGTTGTGATATATTATTAAATGCAAGTAAGGTAGCACTTGCCGCTGCTTGAATAATTCAAATCGAGGCTACAAATTGCAAAGAACATTCGGCATTCTCTAATACCATGTTTGAGCTGTTTTGAATGAGGCTACTAGGATGAATAATAAGGTACCAACCAAAGTTCAGCTCACAAAGTGGTGTTTTCAGTTGGTTCGTCGAGTGGTTGTTAGTGAAATAAAGTCTAGCTCTAGATGGAACGTTGGAAATATTTAAGCTTGTTTATACAGGAAGCTAGTTTTCCCAGAGTGACTGGAAAACTCTTATACCTGGAGCAATATAGTGGGTGGCATGAAAATAAATCAATAGATATTGCAGTTTTAGTGCTCCCCTTTATAACTTATAATATCTAAGAGCAGACAATTCAATCAAGATGCTGCATTGTTCTCAGACTTTCCTCCGCCGGGGGGTCGTCGGGCGAGGTGCAAAAGTCTGGGGGGCTCAGACTACTACTGCGGTTATGTTCTCTGTCCTAAAGGGGGGGGGGACAACTAAAGGATGTTTTGAGCCCTGGGTAGCTGGGTGCGCCAGAAGGGCCCAGCCCTTCGGGGCGTGCCCTGGTTTCGAGCCCTGGGAAGCTGGGTGCGCCAGAAGGGCCCAGCCCTTCGGGGCGTGCCCTGGTTTCGAGGCAAAGACACTACCCCTGCCCATCTTTAGTCCCTGGTTTCGAGGCGAAGACACTTCCCCTGCCCATTCTAGTCCCTGGTTTCGAGGCGAAGACACTTCCCCTGCCCATTTTTAGTCACTGGTTTTGAGGCGAAGACACTTCCCCCCACTTCCCCCCCCACTTCTATATGTATACTGCAAGAGTTATTGGTCAGATCAAAAGTTGTGGAGATAAAACATAACTCTCACCTTGTCATAATATTGGCAGCTGTCTTTGTGTTATTGGTATCAATATCAGGTTCTTAAGGTGGTCTTTGTACCTGCGCATGACATAATGGTACTGTTAGTTTAGACTGGGAGGTGTTTATCCAGGCTCTATTGGCCTATTTTCTGCTTGATGGTAAAGAGCTTATCCTCATTTTGATTGGCTGGATCAACCTGAAAAATAACGCTGGATAAAAATTACTATAACACCTTCATATCAGCGTATTTGAACCACCCTTTACTTGAGCTATTGGGCTTTTGTCACAACAGAAAGTCAAGTGGAGGATTTACACGCTTCATTTGTTGCACATTTTCTAATAATTAACATTAACATTTCATATACCAAAAAAAACTGATAGTTTCGACAAGGAGATTTTATTGTCTTTGGAAGGTTACGCAAACAACTCACTGAATTTGTCTTGTCACGGCAAACTAGCAGGCTGTGATGTGTTTGATACTCAATCTTTCTCATAATGAGACTGCCTGCTTCCTTCTTCTATGGGGTCCAGTGTCACTGATACCATGCTGATTCTATCGCAGTGGCCTCGCAGTGAGTAGATGTTTATTAGTTTTAATTTGGAATTTGTTAGATTATCTGAAAATAAAATGGTAAAATCAAGCTCGCTATTTATCATTTAACGAGAATTATCAATAATGCATAAACTATACTTTTAATGAATAAATCAAAGTCATTCCAAAGGAAACTTTTTGTTACGTTTGCCACACAAATATGTTCTTTATGACACTAGATTGCGTAAATATCTGCAACCTCTCCCAGAAGCTAACGAATACCATAGACGCTACGTCATGGGCATTTTGTGCTGCAATTGGAGAAAAATGCGTTTGAGAAATACATTTTCAACTCATCACAAAACGCCTTGACAGCTGTGTGTTGCATTAAGATCAATCTTCAATTAATCGGGTCAAGCTCTTTGTTGCCAGTCATTGATAATCCCAACAGAGTAGCGTAAAATCCATCTTCTCAGGGAAGGTTAACTTTTTGAAATGGCGATACAGCACTCCGCCCAGTGGCTACGTTATGAGAACTGGTTATCTTAACAATAGAAGCTACAGCTGTGCACTGTTGGCTATTAAGAAAGCTAAATGCTATGAATCAAGCAAGTATGTTCCCTCTGTGGTGGCGGAGGGATATTGCAAATGTTTGGTATTGATACCAAACATTTTTAATATCCCTCCGCCACCACAGAGGGAACATACTTGTCCTATAAACAGCCCCAGTTGCCGTTTTGTACTCTGGTTCGCCAAATGTCATCAGCCATGTAAAATTCTGCTGCCTTAGATCCAATGCTCTAATCTAAGACAGATAGTTTGGTTCTAGTTGCAGCAGGGAGGGTAGGGTATACCCGGCTTTCCACCCTCCCTGGTTGGAGCTCACTGCTCATATGCTAATGTCATTTTTGTCATTCAACTTCAGAGTTGTTTCCCATTGTACTAATCTAAGGACAACTCCTAACTCAAATCTGCCAAAAATGTTAAGCAACTCAGGCATGAACAAAGATAGTAATGAGCAACCAATGAGATAAGGTGAGCAGCATTATTGACCAATCACCGACATTCGTAAGATCTCTAGCTACCCAACTTTATACCATTCTCAAAAATTAGGAAATCAAACAAACCTGCAGGTGTGTATAAACCACAGGTCTACTCCAAAACCTGGTATTTTGGATATGTTTGACTGCCCCCCTTGAGTTTTTGTTGTTTGAAGGTAATTCATGGTTTAGAAGACACATCCAACTTTCATGGTCTCTGGAGTCAAAAGATATTCGGACAGCACTGCACTTCCCTGAGTATTATGTTTGAAAGACTTACACCTCCTAAGCTGCTCATACATACCTCATTTGATGGATTTAGTCATCTGTAGCTCTTTCAGCAAACAATTTCAGTTCAAAAATCCTTTGGAATCATGCGCAGACGCGGATAAATTCAGAGAGAGCCAATGTTTATAAACTGATTCAGGGTAGAATTTTTACAAATGAACAAGTTCTGAGGCTTTGTGCTTTAATTATTGTCAGGATTTCTGATTGGTTGCAATTGAAGTACAAGACATTTTATTGGTTTATACATTAGTTGTATTTCCTTAATTTTTATAGTACGGACACATCCAGATAATCAAGTCTCACTCTGTTGTTACTACACAGCATATCGCCTATGAAAGGAGACAACTACTCCGACGGCGACTGCTGTACTTGATTTTTCTAAAGCTTTTGATGTTGTCTCGCACAGGAAGCTAGCTTTAAAGCTTAAGGCGATAGGTATACATCCTATAACATGTGACTGGATATCAGGCTGCTTGTCCAAACGTACACTCTCTGTGACTGTGAATGGTGCAAAATCCTCACATCACATTGTAACATCTGGAGTGCCCCAGGGTAGTGTACTTGGACCTCTTCTTTTCCTCATTTTTATCAATGATATGCCGTCCTGCATTAATAACTCCACATAAAGACTTTTTGCTGATGACTCTCTAGTACATCATCGAATCAAATCACAAGCGGATGAAATCGACTTACAGTCTGATCTAGATAACCTTGCAGAATGGGCCGACACCTGGCAGATGTGCTTTAATGTCTCAAAGTGTGAATTTATGAGAGTCGAGAGGCAGACACAGGCCAGCATCAACAATCCTTCCCAAACCTACAACTTAAATGCTACACAATTATCACACGTCTCTTCTGTAATATACCTAGGTGTGCACATAGATGCACACCTCTCTTTTGACAAGCACATCAGAGAGATTTGCAAGAAAGCCACAAGAACGCTTCATATGCTTATGCGTAACTTAAAAAAGCTAAAACTAAGACTAAAACAGTATCATTTAAAACTATTTGCAGACCAATCTTAGAGTATGCCTCTCATGGTTGGTCTCCTCATTTGGGCAAGCATATAGATGTCATGGAGGCCATAAACAGAAAAGCCTTTAGATGGGCATATCAAAAAAGACGCAGTGACCATATCAGTGCCCATATGGCTGAAGTCGGATGGCAAACATTGTTTGAAAGAAGAAAGGGTGCTGACTTAAAGTTATATTTTAAAATCATTACCGGTACAGCTGCAGTTAATGAGGAAATGGTCACTGTGTCACATTCCCATCATCACACAAGGGTAGGCGCCATCAAAGGCACTATCACACTGATGTCAAACGCTATTCTTTCAAACAGCGTGTTTATAAGTATATGAATCCAACTTTAAATAGGCTGAATAGTACATAGCAAAATGGCAATAAAATGCGACCAATGACAGTGTAATTTCTTTCTCTTTTCTTTTTTTTTCCTGCTTGGTCGGACCGGTCTGGAGGTGAAATGAAACCTACAAATATATCTTGCCCCGAATTAACATCTAGGAATCACTGAATCTACTTTGACAGACAGACCTCTCTTTTACACTTGGTTTATACAAGTGTGACTCCTTTACTCAGTCTATGTACCCACTCCACGGTGATGCTCAGTAGTAACATAAACAGCCCCCCCTTTTCTTTTCTTTTATTTTTTCTTTTTTACTCATTATAACAATTCAATGCTGTTAAAACATGAAACCCCCATTAATAATGGTAACAACTAAATAATGGACTTTCTGATCATTACTGACATATTTCCAATTAACTGTGCTACAGTCAATCAAGTAAACACTAAATATCGCCAATTAACGGAGCCCAAGCTCAGACGGCGATCAAACCATCGGATGAAAAAACAAAAATCTATTGGAAGAATCGTGAAAAAACCTGAAAGTGTTTGTAAACATTGGCTCTCTCTGAATTTATCCGCGTCTGCGCATGATTTCAAAAGATTTTTGAACTGAAATTGTTTGCTGAAAGAGCTACAGGTGACTAATCCATCAAATGAGGTATGTATGAGCAGCTTAGGAGATAGTCGTTCAAACAGAATACTCTTGACTTTCTTTTGACTCCAGAGACCATGAAAGTTGGATGTGTCTTCTAAACCATGCATTACCTTCAAACAACAAAACAACAAAAACTCAAGGGGGCCAGTCAAACATTGCCAAAATCCCAGGTTTTGGAGTAGACCTGTGGTCTAAACATCCACCCTCCCTTGTCTAAAGGGGTTGTATTTCAACCTGAGAGGCTTTCTGCAGTGGTTAAGGCCTCGATTACTGGACATGCACAAACTAAAGAAGGCCTGTGACAAAAAGGGTGATTCACACCAACTAGTAGTGGGCTTTCTGGGGTGGGATAGGATGGCCTAGTGCTTGCAAGCCATGAACTTAACTGAATTCATTGTGCATTGTTGCAAGTTAGTCAATGCATTTATCAATTTTGTATATAGTATCACATGTCCTTCAAAACCTGTATCTGCCAATTTTTGTCTGACTCAAGGGGGGGGGGCAGTCAAACACCCAGAGACCCAGGTTTTGGAGAAGACCTGTCTCATGTTGTATGTTATGTCTATTATTTATGTAATAAATTATCATAATCATATATATATATATATTAGCCATATATTCGGTTATGACTTGTTTATCACATATCAAGGAGTTAGAAATAAGTTCTTGCACATATCTTCTCCTACATACCAGGGCTCTGCCAAACAGTTTTTTGTGGGTAACAAAAAATAAGGGGCCATTCAAACAATTACTCACGTACATTGTGAACAATTACTCACATACATTTTGACTGTCAGAGACCTTGCAGGATTAGATTAGACCAACAGTACTAAATTACTGAGCTAACATACATATCCTTGGCTTATAACACATAACAAAACTGGTAGAAATTTTGGTGATTTTTGGTTTCCAGTCTGTAGTCTGTGGATACATCATGGGCACCTAGGGACTGCCCTCCAAGTCATTTGCTCCCATGGTACCAAGATTTTCAGTGCCTGATTATCTTTGCTCGAGTCTTTTATATGCTCTAGCATGACCCTGTACTCAATCAGGAACCCATATGTTGTATGTAAAAAAATAGTTTAATAATCTGCATCTGCACCACCTCTATTCTTGTGACAAAATTCCAGGAAATTCGACAACAAAGCTGGCATAAATTGAGATAATAAGCTTTCTGTTATCAAAACCGTTGTGCAGACCATTTCCTCATGTGCTTTTAGTGGTGCAGATGATGCCATATCACAACACTTATTTCCATTCGCTGCGTGTGTACAAAAACTGATAGAGCAGTTTAGGGTAGGGCCGTCCAAGTCCATAGTTAATATCAACTGTGAAGGGGATAAGGATATTTACCATTTCCATTATTTACCATTTTGCCATTTGACGTGTGCAATCTTTTGTTGACAGGTACACCCGACACTGACGAGACAATCATCCTACAGATATAGTTAAGTGACTACAGCCGTCAACTTAATAATCGCAACGAAAATCCTATGAGACATGTAACTCCACTATCAACTGCCAGCATCCCTTATATTATCTAGGTACAGTAAAGTCAGTTGTTACAGTGACACAGACCAGTCACCAGTGATGAAGAAAATTGTCGCTTGTGAGGGTTCTGTTGCAGCCTGTATGCAACAACTATCCATAAAACCTGGGGACAGTCAAGACGCACAATCAAAATCTAAAATACCTGAATAAATCAGGTGTAAATAAAATCCTTATCGCAACCAACTGCTTGCATTTCTCCCATGAGTCCATGGATGCTGAATAACAGTGCTGCTTTTTTATCAGATTTCCATTCCGTGATTTCAGGTTGGCAACATGAACCCAGTTGCATCCAATACAAGTCGACCAGAATGTGAGATATGTACAGAAATACACCAACAAGGGCTTGAAGCGAAGGGCCCTCAGCTCACTAAAGTGGGCAAAACAGTGATGGCTGTTGGTGCTGGGATCATCACTGTTATTTATGGTATTGCTCTACCATTTGTGACTCCAGGATTTAGAAAAATCTGTCTTCCATTTGTCCCTGCAACTGACTCTCAAATATCTAATATCTTAACTTCATTACGTGGAAGAGGTGGATCTCTAATTGATCTGGGCAGTGGTGATGGCCGCATAGTCTTATCTACTATGAAAGCAACATTGCAGAAGGAGCATGACATACATTTGGAGCATGCTGATGGCGTGGAACTCAATAGGTGGTTGGTTTGGTATTCAAGGGTCCAAGTTTGGCGCAACAGACAGCTACTGGATAGGAAGATGCTCTCATTTTTTAAAGGCGACATATTCAAAACAGACTTGTATAAATATGATAACATCGTTGTTTTTGGAGTTGACAGTCTCATGGAGGCATTAGAAAAGAAACTGTTAGATGAATTGAATCCTAATGCTATAGTTGTTGCGTGTAGATTTCCTATGCCTAATTGGGAGCCTGTCGTAGTAGTTGGAGAGGGTATAGATAAAGTGTGGGTCTACAACTCGCAAAGTTTGCAAGAGACATTTTCATCTGAGCTAGGCAGCAGTGTTTGATGCTGATAAGACCCTTCATACCATAATACAGCTAGTGCTGCTAGAAAGATTTTTTATCGCCGCAGTAACTAATATTATAATCTGTATTATAGAATATTTAAAAAAGAATAAAAAAATATGAAATAGGGAAACAAAAATCACAAGCATTACAGTTCATTAAACACTGTGTCATCCTTATGTATCACCTACTCAAAATAAGCTTCAAGACCAAAGAAATGTATATTATTGTTGCAGCTAGTTCTGCAGTATAAATGCATTATTTTTACGACAGAAAAATTGCATAGCGCTTTGGGTCAAAATTATGTAGCGTTAGAAATTGTGCCAGCCCAATCAGCTGCCACTTCTGTCTACTTTAGAGAAATTTAAAGGTTAATGAATGAAGTTATCTACTTTATCTCTAACAACATCAGTGGTTAAATGTATGGGTGGGAAATTTCTAACATGATACATAATTTTTACCCAGAAGTGCTTTATTCGGTGCAAAAATATTGCATAATTCTACAGAACTAGCTGCCAGCCTCTATATTGCTTCAGTCTTTCCAAAATTACAGTTATGCATGCAGGTTTCCTCAGTCAAGTTAATACGGAATGTCACACATGGTCAAGCATAGCTGGGTACATTATATATCACCGCAAAGAAGATATACTAACACAAATCACAAAACATATATAGCACTCAACTAAGTTTCGAATTTTTACAGAAAAAATGGAAACGTGGCTTATCATGTCTGAAGAATAGTGTTGGAAAGATGACCTGATAGTCATCTTAATGTTTTATTTAATGGAAAAACAAACCAGATATCTGTGAAAAGTGGCCAAAATAACATAGCCATACTAAGCCATCCCTCCCTCCCCTCCCAATATACTATCTGTAGAAAATATAGAATCTGGTTTTCAATCAAGAAGAATGAGATTATTGCTTTTGTGGACTGTTCAAATTGTTTTAATCAGTTTGGAAATGAAATGGTTCTGGCCCATGACCAATTTCAGTGCAGGCAGAATAAATCATCTCGCATATACTTTTTGAACTTATTTCTATTCTATGAAATTCAGAATATTATAAATGAACATGATGGTTTTTGTATCACCTACTCATAGATGTTGAGATGCCAATTTATCCCAATATAAACTTGAAACTGGTTCAGGTCTAAATTCTGAGTCTTCCATATGGAATATACTCATCACATCTTGCGGCCTGGGTGTGAGGATCGGGTCAGATGTGCTGGCATCACATTCCCGTAGATTGTTAAAATGCGGCTGTTGAATATTTGGTGTTGGGTCCGAGTCTAATTGCATAACATCCGACAACCAATCTAAGCTACCACTCTCGTCATTGAAGACAAAGTTGTCGTGGTTATCCAGAGGTGGCTGCGGGTCTTCATCTAGCCCTTCTAAATCCAGGCTGTCAGAGGGGTCTGTATCCATCCAATCCATATTTGGGAGTGGTGATAGTGGAGCCTCAAGTTCAGTTTGGTTATTAGTTCCCAGCCTATGTTCTCTAGGGCTACTGAAGACTATCTGATCATCGTAACCTTGTGGTTCGACAGTTGCTTTGGCATCGTATAGTGAATTTGGAGTCTGACCATTTATCATAGCCGGATCCATTTCTGTAACAGTAAAAAGGGCACACATTATCTTGCATAGTATAAATATAGTTGTGTAAAAGTTAAAACCATGCAGAAACTCAAACCCTAGATTATCATAATAAACCCACAAAGTATTATAGATATCATAAATGTTAATGCTCATCATATCCTGGAATGTTCATAATAACTGTATACTGTATAATCATGCAATACTTGTGCAGGTTTGTTTTATACTTATTATATGTTCGGTCAAGAATTGAATATGTATTTTTGTCTATGATACTCAAAATAATATTGGAGACCACTAAAAATAGACTGCTAATATCTCATCTTGGATCAACGATCAGACTGCAAACACTGTGTGCCAGGATCAGCCCATAGTTGCCAGAGTTGGACACCTACATGTAAAACTAGATGAAAGACCAATTCCCAATGTATTTTACAACAGAAAATAATGGTGCTAGAATTATACCAATAAGTGGGCTTTAAAATATTCTAAATACAATCTATCAACTGAACGTTTTTATAATAATTGGTGTTATGTATTTGGATATTAATTCATGTCCAATTCCCAAGTCTAGTACAAACCCCGAATACCACATCACATGACAGTAGTTTGACCATAGACAGTAAAACTTACCTCCAGTTCTGATAAGAACCTCCAGCACATCATCCACATTAATACCCTGGCTCTGTCTATTAGTCGTCCCCTCTGCTGAGGTCATAACAGTTGTCGGGAGCTGTAAATAAAAAAACCAACCTAGTGGTAACTGATGGGGCAAAGTAGTATAAAATTTCGCTCTTTCTGCCATGTAAATATGGTTTCTCAGGTAGGATTAAAATCAAAGACACTATATATTATAATAGTTGTAATATAATAAATACACAATATAATAGTTGTGATGGTAACTCTTGAGCAGAAAAAATGGACCAGGTCGCAAAATTAAATCTCACCTGTATTTTGTTCTGTGCAATGTTGACACCACTGCTGGTTCCTGGAATCCTTATCATAGTTTGAAGATCTTGTTGAGATGACAATGGTTGGGGAGAGATATCACCAGCAGATATACTCATTCTCGGCCTGAAGAAACAAGTACAAAAAAGCATAAATTTTCTCTTCCTTTAAATATCAGGTTAATCTAATCATGCTGGAATCAAATAGTGAACTTAATAAATTCGAATTCATTTATCAGCAGTCATACTTTTCAAACATTCATTTCAACAAATTCATTGACGAAATGGTTACAAGGCTATGATATTGTAGATCTTTACTCACTGAGTTATCTTAGAAGGAATTTCGGCTTTGCTCATAGGTTGGTGTTGAACAACTCCACTACCAGTATGCAGTATGACTTTATAGGCTGTCATTTTACCATCAGGTGTGGCCAGGTACACCTGCTTATCTGTGATATCTACAGGTGTTTGTGGTGACTGGGTCTGAAGCTGGAGCTGTAACTGTTGTTGAATGTGTTGCGGCAGTTTTTGATGGACTTGTTGTGTTGGCTTGTTAAGAGTATGCTGAATTTGCTGCTGGGTAAGCTGAATGTGTCTTGGAGATGTGGGCTGAGAGACACTTTCTGTTTTTATGGCCCCGTTGGGCGCTGCTGACATGCTGATAGGACTTGGTGTGGGGAACTGTTGCTGCAGCTGGTTTAACTTCCTCTGAAATGGTGAGGAAAGGAAATGATGATGATCTGATGAAACAATAATCAGATTTGTTGAGAACCCATAAATTATTATACTGATGCTTCTTTGATGTCAATAACAAAAATGGTGCTTCATGAGGCTGCATAAATGTATTTTATAACAGAAACATTCATAATTCAGCTATCAGAGTGTTTCAGAGCTAGATGGTTAGTCTCCAACAACAATAACTCATTATTTTTTGTAGCCTCGTGTGATGGATGTTATCTGGCCATGATTATCACATGCGGTGATAACTCAGAAAACTCATGCCATATCAAGACCAATATTCTATAAATTTCAGGCACATACACTGCCTAATAATATCCGGGCATTCAAAACCTTATTTGACATGAGATTGACATAGTCATTACTATGTAGGGCGCATCTTGGTTTTTACACAGCGTTGTTCGGTATGTGTAACATACATACCTGTAGGTCTTCAATCTGTTTGGCTTGTTCTCTAACAATATCAGCAGTACTTTTAACACTTTGGGTGAAAAGAAAAACAAGATAGAGTTAATAATGTTATCATTTCAGTCTAATAGCAGCATAGCCTTCATCTTCATTAGTGAATGAAAATTGCAGACAGGTAAATCTCAAGCATATGTTATCAATTGTATAATAATCAACCTAAGCAGCTAATAACCTAGATTACGTCAGTTATTTCCTCTTTTTGCCAGGTTTTTTTTGTTTTCTTGAAGCCCCATCCTGTAAATTGTGGCCTGCATGCATCACAACAATAATGCGCCACTGATAGCCAATTTGAGCAGCAATTTTATGACTCGTTCTTTATGATAGATATTAGATTTCAGTAGGTATGGTCGAATAATGCGAACAACCTACTAAATTGTTAATTGATGGATTGATAGCTCGCTGCCTCATTTACACATTGTCGGCTGTGTAGGAAGTTACCACAGAGCATTGAACTTTTGCCTCATCAAGAGCCGGCCGGCATTAAAACTTGAGCATTTCTTCGCTTTGTAAAGTTGTATGAACGTCAGTGAGACATTTGGCAGTAACAATAATGATCATATACAATTTCCCCTCAAACTCAAATGAAACCGAAATCTATAAATAATATTGCTGCTCACCTTGGATCATCAGTTTCCATTGCACCAGTCATTGATATCTGACTGAAGACAGGAGGGGGAGATCTCATAATATCATCTTTGGGAGAGCAGGGTGGAGGGGAGTGAACACGGTTAGACATTACGCTAGCAACACTAGGTGGAGCCATCATAGTGTCTTCTGTGAAGCTCTGTACACTTGGTATACCTGTAGAGTAATTGTACTCTGATCCACTACCACTGCTCACAGAGGGGATGTTAACTATAAGTAAACCAAAGCATGTGTGTTAGGATATTTTGATAGAACATGTTAGTGACGACTTACCACGATCCGAATTGGTCCTCTTTCAGAGAGGATCGTTACTATAATTATCTAATAGAACCTGCATTTTACAAAAATTAAACTGCCATAGCAAATTTTAATATTATCAGTAAAATCACAGCGATAGACTTAACAATGATCTTTTTCTTACCAGACATTTCCTGCTGAAACTGATGATGATGGTTACGTAGCCTCTCAATCAGCTGTGACTTAGTTCCGGATACTAGAAGACTTCTCTGTTTCAGTTCCTGTCTTAAATCAGCAACCTTTAAATCTTCTAGCTGAGACAGAGATCGAGTTAGCTGTACAGTCTTATGTTGTGTGTTGATAATTGGCATAGAGGGAGATTTCATAGATAACCCAGGAGTGGCAGGGCGACTACTGTGAGCACTGTCCGGCTGACGGGGAGGTGAGATCTCCTGCCTCTCAGACATTATAGAGGGGCTAGGAGAAGGTATAGGAATCATTGGAGTAGGTGGTGCTTGTATAGGTACCAGGACAGCTGCCGAAGGGCCACTGCCTGTAGAGTCATTGCTCTGAATCTCAAGTTGACACTGTAGATATAGCTGCTGTTGCTGAACTCTGACTTGGTAGGGAGTCAGCCCCTCAAGGCGCTGGATAGGACCAGTTGTGGTCACAAACTGTCCACCAGCACTGGTGTTATTTGACTTGGTAGTTGGTGGTCCCTTATACTCATGAAACTTTATAACTTTGGGTTTGAATTGAGCTTTACTAGGTCTATTACTTTTGGCAGCTCTACGGTGATTTCTACTAGCTCCAAACGAGCTCGGTTGTCTTTGTATAGAAGTGGTAAATGCCTGGGGTGCCACAGTAAACGTGGTTATCTGCTGTGGAGCAAATGACTGCGTTGATAAAGGAATTTTGAGAGTTTTACCTCCTATGGTAACACTAGTGTGAGTCTGTGTAGCTGTTATGAGTGGAGCAATGTCAGGTGGACTGGGTACTTGTACTTGAGCGGTGGGTTGGAAGCCAGTAGACAAGGTACTACTGGCGTTAGAGTCATTATCACAGTCTGTGGGCTCAGGTGATGAGTGCCCAGATTTAGGGCTATCTATCACATAAGGTAGTTTCTCTATTGTATTGGGGTCTGTGCCTTGTTCTGTCTTGTGGAATTCAAGTGTGCCATCTGTAAAAAAGATAGAAATTAGAATTATTGCCGGATGGCAACATGGAAATTACTGCTCCTGCTCCTTGTCTTTCTTATGCTAATTAGTTCCTCAAACATTGTGCATTCGATCAGTGAGTAAGCAAATCTGCACAGCATGATGAACAGGATAGTCATTAACAATCCAGGATGGCCAGTACATCTCACCCTCATAAAGCAGCTTCCATGTAGGATACATAGGTCATCATGCGATATTACATGGTATACTCAAATAGAATATGTACATTTTATTACATGTCTGAAAGGCCCAAATCATAAATGTCAACAAAATTAAGCTCAGCTGACTTCAGAACACAAACATCAGATAACTCATGAAGTCAAATGGCAAGTGCGCTATAAAACCTAATGGACAATCCGATCGACAAACAACCTGCAATATGCAAAAAAAAGGTATACTGGTAATTAATTATCTGAATGAAATAGAGGCGGCAGCGGCAGCCTCGGGACTCGCAATGCATTCAGGGTATATGTATATAATAAAATAGCACCTTTCTGTAGACTGAGCCCTTAGGTATTTATTATGAGTTTGAAAGGTGTACAAAGACCTGTAATAATCCGAGCTCATGTCTGGACCATGAAGGGAACAGACATGACTTCAAACAAAACATGCTTACCTTTGAGGGCAGTTTTGAGAGGGTCATCTGCCTCAAGAATACTCTGTTCTACAAGTTCCAGCGGCCCAGGCCTATTTGCAATTTTCTCATTTAATTCGTCTGTAAGCTTTGCCTTCTTCAGCCTTTGCTGCATGATGGCAAGCGATGGATCGACATTGGAATCTGTAGAATAGAGAAAGAACATACATCAAAATAGTTTCCCAATGAATGAGAAACTAGAATGAGTAAAGCATGTTAGTAGCAGATCTAAAGAATAGCTCTTGGTGAACATTGAAAAATCACTGAAATGATTATGAAGCGAGAAGAAGCTGCTCATTTTATTTATAATAATTTTATTAACATCATACCCTGTAAGATGTGATGCTGGACAAGGAATTGTCTGCCTGGTCTCTGTTCTATCTTGTGTTTCAGAATGTCACCAGTCTAAAAGAAAGTATAGGTATGGTAATATCATTATGTACTGCGGCAGCAAGTGTTTGTATCATCGGGGAGAAACTTGAGTGAA
Source organism: Membranipora membranacea (assembly GCA_914767715.1). NCBI lineage: Eukaryota > Metazoa > Bryozoa > Gymnolaemata > Cheilostomatida > Membraniporidae > Membranipora > Membranipora membranacea. Next base: position 11,390,746 of record OU612065.1, on the reverse strand, counting down.
ACAGCACAGAACATTGTAAACAATGCGAGAAGCAAATTCAGCTGAATTACGGCTATGAAATTATTCAAAGGTATGAAAACTCCTTGTATCCGCAAAGTGACACCCTCCCTGGTGACACTTGTCATGTTGATGTGTGGTGTGTATTATGTTGACAAATGATGCAACCCAAGCCTCTGAGAAACACGCTCTTGCTATCAAATTTTTTAAAAACCTTTTAATTATCACAAATGATCGCTTTGTTCAATATTTTTGTATGAGTTAGAAGCATAATCCTAGTTCAATGATTGAAGATTATTATTTCTATATTCTATCTCTTTTGCAAACTTTAAATGTGTGTTTAAAAATGTCCTACAGTATTAGTTTTTCCCACACCTGTAAACTAGTAACCATCTTACACAAAACTAAAAAACATTGCAGATTTTCTCAGCTTAGCATTTATTTCAACTGGAAGCCAGAAATAGGATTGTGGCTTGTGCAGTTCAGAATGCGTTGAGACTACAAGTGGATCAAATGCTAGACCTCTGGCAATATTTGCAAAAGTATCAATCCCATCTTTATACACTAATAATATTACTGCTGAGTATATGATCCCATCACATGTACATTTAAGATTTAAGTCTTAGTGGGTAATATCAGATCTATCCAGTCAAGTTGGCAGCAATGATGTATATTACAGGTGAATGCCTGTGCCTCTTCATAATCGTAACATTCTACAGTCGGCACTTAGAAATGCCGGTTAGTGTTGCAACCGCCTCATACTAAATAAATAACTATGATATATCAGCCGCATACCCTGGTCAACATTTTCATTTTTGCGATAAAGGAAGAACCTGCATTGGGTTCGAGAGGCGCTAAGCATTCCATTGATAAAACATAAAACCCAATGCAAAATAATGAAAATGCTACTTCCAGCTATCCTGACACAGTTTAAGCGCTTGAGCTCATGCTTCTGACCTTGAGACATTTCCAATCAAGTTTTGGGCTTGGCCTGGTCTGTGTATAATAAATTTCAAATTTTATGGGTAGAGATATTTTTGTTCCGTTATGATCATACGTACCTTTGCTCTCTCCAGTTGAATTCTCTGTTCAGCAAATGCAGTTGGAGCTTTTAGAGCTATAGAAAAAAATGATTCAACATTAGAAGCTGTCTCATTAGCTATTAATTTTTTTTCATTTCTTTTTATTAACAGTTATGGGGCAATATGAATTTTTTACTGTAATCATCATGTTTGCACAACAATTAATTGTCGTCTCTAATCATCAAAGGAGGACAACCAGGTGACATTTTGAATTGAGAGACAGTGCTGCACTAAACAGGAAGTGGTGGTTGTAACTCACAAGGGTAGATTCCGGCATCCACCAACTCATTCACTGATCGTCTCAACATCAGTCTCCTTGTTAAAGCTAAAAATAGATACATTTTATTTGTTATCTATGTATAGATGGCTGGCCCAGAAATGAGAGCGCTTTCTTAGTACTGTGTACTATTTGGAATGATGAGTGAGATTAGAGCCAGAGACATCAATTATGAAACTGTGTCATAAAAGTGACATTTATAATGCTAAGCCAGCTATCCCAGTGCAAACAAAGCTTTATCAGGCAGTCAATGTGGGAGGATTTAGATCGGAATGATAGTAAAACTTGATAACAGTGGAATGGATGCAGCACTTCTAGGCCAAAACAAGAAGGGATACGCCAGCCATAAGGCCATCACTAAATATGCGATGCCCTTACTACATGGTGTGTTGTATTGCCAACACACACCATTGATGAGCAAGCACCAATAATTATCATATATGGGGCGACATCATAATATATCATTATATTGTTGTATCCGAGGTATGAGACTAGCCAAAGGAGCCCAAAGGAGGTCATTATCAGAAGATACTCTGATATTATTGACAACAGGTTGTGCAGAGAGAGGGGTAATTATTATATCCTCACTCTGTCATGATGACAATAATACCAGAATTATCATAAACAACTGGCTAATTAAAAAATTGGCAAGGACATTTTTAGATGACTGACATAAATTTAGAAAATCGGCCTTTGAAAATGTATCTAACAAAACTTGATGATAATATAACTATGTATACTGTGTAATAGTGTAATAGACCTAACACATGTCTATGAATAGTATGCAGAAATGACTCACCCTCTTTGTTAGCGTCCATGGCTGTAGCTAGAGACATTTGGTCCATTTGATATTGCGGAGGACTGTTTGGCTGAGATCCAGAACTGGAGCTGGCGGCCTGCTGGTTAGCAGCAGCCATGGCCTCTTGTTCACGACACTCCCTACAGTAGATCCTGTGTATATATTGACCAAGGAATGCGTCTTTATTCAGATCAGTAGATGGCTGGTTGCCATAGAATGAGGGCCAGGTAAGATCCACCCCCAGAGGGGAGAGGCCAGGTGACGCGCTCCCCGGTGATGGCACTCGACTGGAATTCTGTCTCTCTATAAGAAAATCAGCAAAAGTAGGAATATGAGCCGCCGCAGAGACGGCAGCCGTTAGTATCTTGGTCTCCATTTTTCGGAATTCTAAATAGAATGTAGAGAGTTCAAGCTAATTTGGTGCCTGGTGAGTCTAGCTATGTAACATTGTCTGCCCCAAACAATGAACATGAACACAACTTCCCTCCTAAAAAGCTAGACTCAGAGTGAAGTTCATCTCACCCGCTCATCTATCATAATTCTAGCATGTTGCTTAATTATTCACATGAAACTATTAGAGGTCTCACTAATTAATGAATTGAGTCTGGTTAGTAGCCACAATTCTACCTCGTTAGAACTATGCAGTCAGTATCAAGAGTGCATCCTGCCACTGCTACTAAAATCACCATTACCCTTCAACTTAAATGCCAATGAGAAGGTATGGATCAAGTAAAAGATAGGGTTAACTGTCACTAAACAACTTGTAAACACCCATGTCCCTTCTATAAAAGTGAACACAGAATTCAGCCTGATATGTCTTATTACAAATCAGATTAGAAGAACTTGTTAGATAATGAACAGTAAGCTAATTACAAACAATGTCAATAGAAGAATAGACATAATAAAGCTTATGATGATAGAAGGGAAATACAAAGTCCTGCATTAATCCAAACAAACACATTGCTGCAAATAAAATGAAAAAATAGCAGTAATATAACAGAGTATAAGCGACAATGATAGAAATAACCACAATGATACTAAGATTAAGATGTATCAAGTACCTGCAAAGAAGTTGTTGGGCCAAGATGGAGGCGCAATCATCATGTTATCCGAGTATTCAAGCATGGCAAAATCAAAAAATTCTCCAAGAAGATTTGGTCCGCAAGATATTGGGCATTTAATGCTACACGCAAGATCTAGCTCATGATGACTGGAGGCAGCCGGCACTGACAGTTAAGTGAGATCAGGTCATGTCGCGATCCTACTTGCGACTGGTAATGCTGAGAGTTTGCAAACAAGATTACTTCCTCTCTGCATAATAATTGTAGGTTAAGTAATCAGCAAGCTTACTACTGTTCACATGCTATTCACGGCCCTTGTATGTTTAGTGTGATGTGAGACCCCAACAGCAAACATATGCAGAGTAGAAAGCCTCGGATCGAGTGGTGAACAGGTCATCGCTCTAGAGTTACAATAACATTGGTGAAACCTTGGCTTCAACGTGTCACTTGAGGTAATTGCCGAAGTCACCATACCTGATTTGTGCACAAGTTAAGCTCCTTTCAAGTAGACACATATCTATTTCTGTCACTGGGGAGTCGGACTAAAGAATCTAATTATGCACTGCCGATGGGCAACCAACATTGCACAAACACAGAATGCATTGGAAAAAGATGGGTTTTTTAGAGTAGCTTGCCGCAAGAAAAACAATTTAAAAAATACTTAGAGTATGGTAGATGGTATAAAGATGTCCTGTTTATGACTTACTCCCCATCCTAAAGCGAAAGAACGACTGCTTCACCAAAGGCTCAGAAATGAAGTCTAAGAATGTGTTACGGTGAGCCCCACTAGACCAAAAGTTAGGTTATAGTAGAAGATCAAATATCAAGACTGATAAGCTGATTCTGTTCAGACAATACTGACTGTATACCCTAGACATGAAAGATTAGTCAAGTCATTCTAACCCCAATTGTCCAAGATCAAGATGATGTGACTGATAAACCTACTATACAAATTCTTGGAGATAAAATTATGATTGTTTATTACCTAATATCAAGCATTGTCAGGCAGCGCTGCATCAGCTCTCACAAGCTGACATAATATAGCGATATTAATATGAGCCCTATCTGAGAAAGAAGACACCCCCTATCATACCATACTAACACCAAACCATCTGATACTACCATTCATGTCAAATGTACTTTTCTACAAAACCACTCAGAGCTGATCTGTCATACAGGGCAAACTCTTTGTTTGCTCTCTGGCCTCATTACACAACTGGTGTTTATTTTCACACAAAGATCCTTTTCAGAACCATCCTCATCGTGATGAAAACAATAATTTTTAAAGCTGGGCAAGACTTCTTGTGCAATCTATGTGCATGACAAAATGCCTCAATCCGAGAGCCCAACCTCAGACTTCCTGAATTCAGTCAGACATTCCACTGCAGGCAGGTAAAGAGGAGAAATCATCGGACATGATTCATGTTGTCGCAAACAGGCCATCATACGAACTCAGGGAGACCACACAGAAGAGTCAATCAAATCTCACCCTGTCAGTCAAGTTATTCATTACATAATCTACAATCTTTTTATGATAATATTCAGGGAGACCTGGCAGAACAACTGAGCTGTGATGTCATATATACATGAATGCGTTGAGAAGAAGTTAATTGTATACATAGTGCAACCAGGAAGTGTACAACACATAGACCATCATTAAAATGTAGTCAACGAGACCCCAAGTTACTTCTGCCTTGCTACTTCTGCATTGCTAATCCTGCCAGCTATTATTCAAAGGAGGTTCACTGGTCGGGAATATTGAGCCAAGTAGTCTATATAAACTCACCAATATTATTACCAAGAATCCAGGTTGATCACCTACAATTATGTGCAAAGACCCATGACATCAGATTAAGACCTACTCTCCGGTGGTGAGAGATCGGTGGTGAGAGATCGCTGCGCTGTGACAGCTTATTGGACAACTCACAAAGTCTGTCATCGGTGAAGGCATATAATAAAAGTTTATGGTCATATGTGAGCTATCTATCACTTGATGTTGTCAACTGTGACATGTTATACATCGTTCTATTTGTTTTTGTTACATCATCATTAGTGTAGCAACTTGAATGCATCCTGTCGCAACGGTTTCTAATGAGTAACACTGAGGAAAAGAAGGAGGGACATCAATAGGCTTCATTTGAGTACAAACACAACACTAAATGCATGATCGCATGCAAGGACCTCTGATGGATGGGTCGCTCATCTCATCCACCAACCTGATAGAATTCCACTCCTCAGATATAATTGCATAATCAGGATCCCCGCATAGACAAGCCTGGATGTACAGTGTTGCCTTAATTCACTGTCATCAAGCAGCTAATATCACATACCATACAAATACAATGAATCAAAATTCAACAATACGAATATTCTTATGAAACTAATAAATTTTGGAGTGACATCAGGGAGAATTATCCCTGTTCCCATGATTTATATATATATAAACACAGAGTAAGTATCCTTACTCTGTGATATAAAAATATATGGCATGGAATCTAAGATGATAAAAAAATCATTGAGCAACACGTCTAGTCTAAAAGTCAACTTACCAAAACTATCCTGGCAAGATGAGTTTCAAGTAATGCTGCTGAGACTACCAGGAGTCTGCTTTGGTGCCGGCCCAAATTTCTATAAATCAGAAAGTGTCATTATAAATGGTCAGCTGGCTTAGCGCAGTAAGTAACCCATCAGGAAGCAGTAGGGTATCAAGTTGAGGACCATCAGTTTTGACAGTTCAAGTCCGATGCTTTGACAATGTATGTTGTCAATTGGAATACAAAAAGACAGAGAGGATGCAAAGCTTCCAAATATTCACATGTTGGATAGGCAGTACCTCAACTGATATAGGTATAACTGCGTACCTGTGTGCAACAGAGGAAGGGTAGATCAATGTATCGCTCGGAAAGTATCACAGCCTTCAACAAAAAAGTTATATACAAAGTCGATGTGCAACAACAATGACCATGTAGCATTACCAAAAACTGATAAACATTTTATTTCCGCAGATACTGTCACTGGGTCGACTTTATTAGAAAGTTGGCTGCCTTCGAAATAATAAAGGCTTACACAATTGCACTAGTAGATACAGCAAAGTTTACTAGTCAAAAGCTTAATTCTTTCATGGATTTCCAAAACTGTGTCCAGTCATGACTGCAAGTAATACCCTTTGAAACCTAGCAAACCTATTCAGACAGTGACATTCCATAGGGCTGTTTTGGGGCGGGATTGAACAGCATGACACAATAAAGGACTATCCTAACAAGGCGGACTGCGCAACTTGTAGTGTATATATGGCACCTTGACATGTACACAAACTAACTAAATGATCATAAATTCCGACACGAATTGATCAAATGGGAGCAGAGTCAACTTTGCAACTGAAACATGGGGTCCTGTGCTGAATAAAGTTTTGAAAGGGTTTCCAACTAAGCAGAATGTTGTGCAATCATAAACATTCAATTATCAGCAAGAACCACACTTGCAGAAAGGGCACTCTTCACCAGTATGATTCTGACCTCAGGTAAACTCGCGGCCAATACACACTCTTTCTCAGCTTATCAACCATGAAAAACTACAGTATCAGGGGTTGGATCATCCATTTCATTTAATTTAGTTAAAAGTAGGCCTATCTATCAACCATACTACTCATAGAATCATTGTTTATAAACTCCACGCTATCGACCGACTTAACGTTGGAGGAAATACTGACCTCAGATTTAAGCAGCTATAACTATATGCAAAGAACCTGGAACTGGGACTGCACCCATTAGATAGAGAGAACTCACTGACTGCACTAAAAATTTCTGACAGTCCCCAGTTTATAGTTAATAACAAATAACTGAAATGATTTTGCTTGGAAATAAATAAATAAATGGTAAGAACAAATCTGTTGCTGAGGCTCCTTTACAAGAAGATGTAACAAGCTATTTCCTAACTCAACTGTCCCACTTACTAACATGCTTTGTGTGCACTGTTATGTACTGTATTGTATGTATCATATAAACATATATTAAAGAGTGACAGGATCCCCTGTTACTCCTTGTTTATATATGATATTCATATGTACATATACATAACATATATATGAATGAGAAGTAATAAATACATATGATATCATATGTCATTATAGGTAAAACATAGGCATAAGGAATTTGCCAGCCTGTGAACTGCCTCCTATGAACTGCTATGGAGAGGTGGGCAGTTCATAGGGGGGAAGTTCACAGGCTGGCAAACTCTCTATGCCTATCTATAGCCCTGGCCTATCTATGATTGATGTAATACTAAAACTAAAGATAATAACGTGCAACTTCAAATCACAATTGACAGCTAGAGCCAATGGGTTGCATGGAAATTTAAATGTGTATGAGTAATAGCAAGATGCTATCTTACAGTAATGTTATTCATATAAGCTGTTACCTTGTTTTGCTCCTACCCTTCCCTTCTCTTGTTTAGAGCTATGTTTCTTCCTGAGAGCATTTCAGAATTCATCCAATTTCCGCAAACTCCTCCTGCAGGTAAGCTTTGGCTGTGTCTACATTCACAACCAGTATTATTTAGTTTGTTTATTAAAAACTGTGTACAGACTCGGACTTCACAACCCGGATGCTGTCTCGTTTCAAAGTGAGTGAGAGTTGCTGATAGTTGACTGAGACTATTATTGTGTTAATTAGAAGTGCTTGCTCACAACTCTGTGTTACACACCTATGAACCCTTCAATGTCAATGGCTTTGATATGATTGGCAAGGTAAACTAGAGGTTTGTTTAAGTAAAATAGAGTTATTGTTCATTGTGTGACCACTCCAATCTTCTCCCTGGTGAAACTGCTAAGCCTAAGGCTAGTCAGGCAAAGGGCATGCTAAATTAATTACAATCATCATCATTGAATAAACATTGTTATTAGGCCCTAAGTTAGGAAGAGAATAATAATGATTACTAGCATATTATTGCTACTTATTTTTTTAGCCATATATATCATTACAAAAGCCTATTATCTATTCACCTACTACTCACTCACCTACTACTCACTTCAGTGACTTACATCAACTTACATCAAAGACGACATCACGCTAGATCTCCTAGGGGGGCGTAAGGGGCGTGCCTCAGTTCTTGGACATAACTACATAAGGTTTGGACATTGTTCCAGAATACTATCCCATAGGTAGGGCATTTGGGTTAAGAGCGGGTACAAGTACCCATCCAGTAGGGCATCAGTAGTATTGTCCTCTGATTGTCCTTAGATTTTCATATCCCGTATTGTCCGGGGCAGTTCCCTGTGGCAGCGATAGAGCGTGGCTCGTTCCGTGTTTGTGATCTTGTCGAGACTGTAGTATGGGGCTGGTTTATTATTTCATCGTAGGATGAGCAGAGTCAGAGTGCAGGGTGGGCCTCTTCTCTTGACAGTACGTTATTTAGGAGCTTTACCCTGGAGTTCTTCCGCCGAATAACTAGCTGTTCCAGCTGCAATTTCACCTTTGCTTCCGTAACACCCCTCCTCCCCTTCAATCCACAGATCATTCTCACACCTTGGTTTTGCACAATCCCGAGTGCCTCGATCTCCCTCTTTGTGGAAGGATCCCAGGCACAGGAAGCATATTCCAGATGAGGAAGGCAGAGAGACTTGTATGCAATCAGTCTGGCTATCTCCGGTGCCCAGTAGAGAGCTCGTCTGATCATCCCAATCTGCTTTCTGGCGCTGCAGATTTTGTCGGCTATGTGGTCAGTGAATGGTGACTGCAGCAGTGAACTGAATGAATGTAGTAAAGTTTAATCAAGGAGTAACTTCTATTCCTCCTTGGTTTAATGTATGGAGTTTTTACTACATAGTGAGGACTTCAACCGCATGAGGCACATGAAGTACATAGATTCCTTCCCATGGCACCCAAATATATAATTATATATATATATATGGGCTCCTGGGGCTTTAAACCTTGCAAGCCTGCATTCTGCCAATCTATATATGATCAGAATCAACTTTCATTCTTCTGAATATAGGCAAAATACTGGCTTGCAAGTATCAGAAGCCTATGGTATACAAGCTTATAATTTCAAAAAATCAAGTACATAAATGAACAGTCGTGTTGGGTGGATTATACCTAGGAAACCACTTAACTAATAGCTTTTCAATATTACTACATTCAGCCAATTTAAACGCCAAATCTTGTCTACTCCCTTGTAGGGCCATATTTAAACAGCTGCCTCGGCCCACAGTACACCCACAGTACAACCCGGCTGTGCCTCGGCCCACAGTACACCCACAGTACAACCCGGCTGTGCCTCGGCCCACAGTACACCCACAGTACAACCCGGCTGTGCCTCGGCCCACAGTACACCCACAGTACAACCCGGCTGTGCCTCGGCCCACAGTACACCCACAGTACAACCCGGCTGTGCCTCGGCCCACAGTACAACCCGGCTGTGCCTCGGCCCACAGTACAACCCGGCTGTGCCTCGGCCCACAGTACAACCTTGTAGTTTACATGTACACCTTAATAATTAGAAGTGAGCATTGTCTCAGCTCAGTCTGTATACTTTCATATAGACTTCTGCACTATTGTTATTCACCAAAACAATAGTTTGTCACATTCCACAACTCAAAAAAAAGATCAGTGATTTGATTTTGAACTTCTGAGCTGGAAGGTAAAATAATTTATACTTGCCATATCCCAGTGTTTACCGTGTAAAGACAAAGTAAACATTGCTAAGATGGTGCTCTTGAGCACCCAAACTTACTGTTATAAAAGTGGCCACTAACGATCATTTCTTGCAGTTAAATGAATACTTGTTATCACCAACCTAAGTTAACCCAGATTAGCCTGAATATTAGTAAAGTAAGTAGCTCAAGAAGTACAGTTCACCTGTGTCTGATACGTTGTCCAGTTGGTAATATCTAAAAAGCTCTAAATATTTATATAATGTTGAGTTATATGAACCTTTACATGATATTACCAATAGACTTATTTCTATGTCTAAACTTTCAGTAATATTGTATACAATTTTGTAAAAGTACCGCCGATCTAATGTGACAAACATTGTTGGTGAATGTGTGATTGAAGCCCCCCTGTCCGGCCAGCATTCACAAGCTGACTATATCTTTTGCAGATTAAATAATGCAAATCAGAAGGAACAGAATACAACCGCAAACATTCTATGACATGGAGTGATGTGAAGTATTAACTTGCAGTCTAACGAGCCTTGGGCGTAAGATGACATCACCAAACACCAGACCTATGTCTGCAACAGAAAGTACCAGCACATCCAGCTCCAATCAGTCAATAGGGAGACCAAAAAAAGCCACTCAAGATGACTTTATTTTTGGAAAAATCATCGGAGAAGGCTCATTTTCTACAGTAAGCTTCGCATCTGAAGAAAACCAACATGTTTTCCCATGTATTGTGACACAGTACCAAATCAGTTTTAAAAATACGATCGTAGATCAAATCATATTTTATGACAAGGATCAGTTTTTTCTCAATACATAGTCTGTGGTGAATGACTCTGGTTTGGCTCTTAGATAAGGCAGTGAAAAGCTCGAACTGAATCATTCATTGTTTCAACTTTCTCTGTGAAGAGTCTTTGATTTTTTCTGTTCCTTTACCCAGGTCTATCTAGCCAAAGAGATCCAGTCTGAAAAAGAATATGCAGGTTAGTATACTATCTTGTGGCATCAGTATCACTATAATCCGATATATTCGTGTCAAGCATTTGTTCTTAATTACTTCAATGTCTCCATTGCAGACACGTTAACTGGTACTTTTTCTGTTTGATTAAAATACCTTTAGGTGATCAACCTAAGGATAAATGCCATCCATCTCATTCTCATGATAACCATTCTGTACAATATCAGATGACAACTTATTTCTAATTGCAGTAAAAGTTCTGCAAAAGCAGCACATTGTAAAAGAAAGAAAACAAGAATATGTTGGCAGAGAGAAAGCAGTGCTTTTGAAGCTTGGCCAGGAGGATCATCCCTTTTTTGTCAGACTCTACGCCACATTTCAAGATCCGACTAGACTATGTATCCTTTTAGCAGCAGAAACTATGGTTTCTTCACATTTCTGTCTAACAAAGTCATATGTCACCTATCCAATTTTAATCAATGAGCAAAAAAGTAAAAAAAGCGCCAGCTGAATACAAGTTTGATGTTCCGCCTATGACTGTGTAGTTGCTTAACCATGCACTTTCAAGTAAAGTAATGAATATAGGTTGAATTGCACCACATATATGAGACCATCCTACTACAGTGTGATGGTGTAAGGTCTCACATATCTTGTTTAGCTGTAATAAATATTTTGTTTAATTTATTTTTCCTTAACGTCTAGTTTACAGTTTTTGTATTGAGCTATGAACCTAACGGAGAGCTGTGTGATTACATTCGGCGTCTGAGTGCTTTTGATATGAAAGCCACCAAGTTTTATACCAGCGAGATAGTTTTAGCACTGGAACATCTTCATGGGCTTAACATTGTTCACAGGTACACTAAAGTATTTATCTGCATGCTGGTAAATCTTTTTCATACACTACATCGTATCAGTCATTTGGTTCAGTCTTGCGATTCACTCTGCATTTAGATGAAAGCTTCTGCTACCATCATGTGACTGTCCTACTTTACCTGTGACAGCTATACTGTGTTATTGTTTGCAGGGATCTGAAACCAGAGAATATTCTTCTCAGCAAAGATATGCACATAAGAGTGACTGACTTTGGATCTGCACGGATATTAGAAGACAGAAGTTCACGTCCTAAGTCTGCCAATCTAGGTTTGTCTCTATGATTAATTCCGTCAATGTTGTCCAGCCCCTGGTCTTGCCTGTAAAACCACTAGCCCAACCCATCTAAAGTTCGGCGTCATTTTCAACAGATGCCATTGATCGTCAGTGTTGACTGCGATCTACTAGACTTCGGAGTTAGATCAATATCAAGTTTTATTGTATTTGGAGTTGATCCACTCCAGTAGAGGGTGAGCAACTCCGGATTCCAACAAACTTGATTCAGGGAGTTTGGGATACTCTCTGCTTGATCTACTATTGAGCATGCCAGTTAATACACTCGTCCAGCAATCTGTTGCAAATCAAGTAATTTCATAGTTGATCTGTGCCCTTGAGTATGTTCTGCAACATTTTATGTTCCGGCATGGAGAAAATTTATCATGGTTTGGTCGCTCAATCACACTGTTGTGCATGTGCAGTTCCATGATTTGGTTTTATTTGCAAAGTTACATTAAAAAGTTGGTTAAGAAGTTTTCACTTTTTCATAATTTTTCTGTAAATCTCAGATCAACAGAGAAAGGCTTGTAAGTATGATGTCCTATTGAAAATTTATAACAGGATGTGTTTTGATGCTTGTTGTTGATGTTGTGACTCATTGGGTTGATTTTAGTTTGTGGCTGCAATTGAAAAAGCAATTGGATTTAGTTTCCTATGCTTGCTTATATTAGTTCTATAATCTGAGAGCCTTGGCAAAAAATTGAGATTGCTCAACCACATTAATGGACCATTTCAACACCATCAACTGCACAGTATAAGTGTGCATCTGCATGTGAACAAAAGCAATGAAAATCTATGTTTGATAGCAGGGTGACCTAATCTATTTCAACAAGATGTGCTATGAGAATGTGTTTATTTTCATTTCTCTCCCACTCTCCTACCCAAGAATAACCCAATTTCTATTTCGGAGTTGTAAGCCCCAGCATATGTTGCTTCAATCTTATCAGTATTTTGCTTTCATGACTTATATACTGACAGTGCTCAAAACTCCCTGTCAGTTTTGCGAACTTTCTTCTGTACCAGAGTTCTACACAAGCCTAACTTATCAATCACATTTAATCAGTTTTATCCATAGACTTATAGTCTATGGTTTTATCTAACTCACACGCTGGATGCTCACACTATTATTTATTTCGCCAGGCATATCAATATACTTTCTGCAGCTGCTCAGCTCAAACGTCGCACTGTTATCCATAGGTTTACCCCATAAACAGGAGCTAAGATGTTCTAAAATTGCAAAAAATAAAAATAAATTACCAGCAGATCAGATCCATAAACCCGTCCTCAAAATTTAATAAATTTATCACTCTTGTAGCTCCAGAAGATGAAACAGATTCGCGGCAGAAGCGGCGTGGGTCATTTGTTGGAACTGCGCAATTTGTATCACCTGAAGTATTACAAAATAAACCAGTCACTAAAAGGTAAGTCAGTGCTAAGTGTTAGCAAACTGCTTCATCTATCTCAAGGTCAAATATTTGTATATATCCATATGTGTGAGAGTGTTAATAAAATCTTATATTATCTTATCTTATTATCATCATGCCATGTTAACAACCACTTTCGCTTTTTCATAGCATCGCATAAAATTAAAACATTAAATTTTTCTTTGTTTTAGTTGTGATTTATGGGCGCTTGGTTGTATACTCTATCAGCTCATATCTGGAGAGCACCCATTCAGAGGAGTGTAAGTATCAATTCGTAACCTCTTACCTGGAATGAATTGTACATGTTTAAAAACTTTTCTGTTTCATCTGTAGTTATGTACATGTGTTGGCTGTTTTACTTCATTTCTTCTACATAGATATTGATCACGCAAATATTGTATTTTGTTGCTTGAATATTATCATAAATTGTCCTCAATTTTTATTTCATCATTTTACCAGGAGTGACTATCAGATATTCAAGAAAATAGTAGAATTAGACTATGAATACCCTGATAATGGGTTCGATGTTCACGGGAGAGATCTGGTTGAAAAACTTTTGGTATGTATATTAAGTTTGCAACTTGCACCCCACTCATTCATCTCCATCAACATAGTCTTTATCTAGCCGGAATGTAATTTCAATCTAAGGACTTAAGGTTATGATACCAGCGTTGACCGATTTGGACATTTTATATACCATTGGAAAGCTGCTGAGCTACTGATCGCTAATTGCTCATCAAAAACGTGATTGGATTACGTTGTGTCATTTTATCGGAGAAATGAGGCCGAAAAGGCTGTTTTTAGCAAAGTGGATGGCTGCGCTACATTGATTACTAGAAAGTTCCAAACAGGTTACATTCATTCTTAGAGACATAGTTCATCCTAATTTTAGGTTGAAAATAATATTTGATGAGCCCAAAGTGGCTTTTTACGTCACGTCATAATGCGTTATGGTTGTTTAACTTTGATGATATAATGCGAAATTTTAAGCAACGATTAGAGACAGTTCGAATAAAAAAGGCCCAAATTTTTCGCTTTTTTCCACTGTATTGCTGTTAAAATGACACACACCACAAATTTCAGCAGTATATCAAATGTATCAATATCAGCATAGATCATCAAAGGTAGATACATTTTGCGCCATTTATCAATAACGTCAAACATGCTGTCAAAAGGTCCAGCACTAAGGCCAAACAAATTTATTTTGAAAATTCTCACATACGAAGCCGCTTTGATTAAGCATAGTACAAACAGGAAATGCCAGCAGAATATGGCACTATGTATTAGTTTTCCTCGAATTATACCACACAGAATGCCCAAAACAGCCAATTTAAGGGGCTTTTTAAGTTGTTTTTCTGCATTTTGTGTGGTTTAATTTGAGGAAGAATAATACATAGTGCCATGTTCTGTTGGCATTTCCTGTTTGTACTATGCGTAATCAAAGCGGCTTCGTATGTGAGAATTTTCAAAATAAATTTGTCTGGCCTTAGTACTGGGCCTTTTGACATCATGTTTGACGTTATTGATAAATAGCGCAAAATGTATCTACCTTTGATGGTCTATGCTGATATTGATACACTTGATATACTGCTGAAATTTGTGGTGTGTGTCATTTAAACAGCAATATAGTGGTCCTTTTTTATTCGAACTGACTCAAATCGTTGCTTAAAATTTCGCATTATATCATCAAAGTTAAAAAACCACACACATTATGACGTGATGTAAAAAGCCATTTTGGGCTCATCAAATATTATTTTCAACCTAAAATTAGGATGAACTATGTCTCTAAGAATGAATGTAACCTGTTTAGAACTTTCTAGCAATCAATGTAGCGCAGCCATCCACTTTGGTAAAAACAGCCTTTTCGGCCTCATTTCTCCGATAAAATGACGCAACGTCATCCAATCACGTTTTTGATGAGCTATTAGCGATCAGTAGCTCAGCAGCTTTCCAACGGTATATTAAATGTCCAAATCGGTCAACGCTGGTATCATAACCTTAACATTTCCTGCCATTCCAAACCAAGCTATTTTCATTTTGTTTTGATGTATAATCAAAATGTCACCTCAAGCAATATATAGATTTGATAATTCATTGCAGGTCCTAGAATCAGAAGGCCGTATCGGATCAGATAATATGGGCAGTTATAAGGTACTGAAATCTCATCCATTCTTCCAAGATATGGACTGGGAGGGATTACCGACCAGTCAGGCCCCTAAACTAGTCCCATATCTTCCTGCTCTGGATGATCACAACACAGAAGATCTGTGGTCCGACCTCGATCAGGTACTTATAACTGAGAGTGATGTTAGTGCGTGTGAGCTTACTGGCTTGACAAGGGTAGTTCTGATATTGAGTTTTAATTACAGAACCAAAGAAGCGAATCACATGTATATGAACAAGAGCTGCCCCTGTTAATGGTCTTATTGTACCCAGTAAATCCTATGGAGTGTGTCACCAAGGAGTTAAAGACTCCTTGGTGTCACTGAATATACTGATTAGCTTCTTTACTTGTTATTGTGTTCAGTGACAACTGCAGTGTTCAAACAAGAAAAACTTACAAAGATGAATTGATCTTTTTCCCTGAAACCTGCCACTAAGTGGCCCATAAATAAACCTCGTTCATTGTGGGGATTGATATTCATGCCAAAATAACTTTTGGAAGCATTTCACTGCAATGTTTCAGTTCTCAAACAGTACCTCTGTATAAAGTTGATTGTATATTTACTTAAGACTGGTTTAGACAATATACAGATGGTACGATTAGAGGGACTAGATCTAGGAATCGATGATAAATCCGACAAAGACGTCAGCACTGATGAGTAAGTTTTATTATTAATAGCTACAGTTCTATTTTGGGACTACACTGACTGCATTTTTGTTTGCTGACCCTATCAATATCGGTCAAACAGATGTGGAATATACTATTTTTTCTAGTTAGAGAAGGTGGACAATAGTGTCCAATCCAGTAGTCATTATCCAAACAGAAAAAATCCTTTTTTGCTTGGTCGGCAATAGTGTATTGTAAACACCCAGGTACTTTTAAGCTGGGTTGCTTTCCTATAAATTGGGGTTTTTTCGTAAACACACTTTTATGTGTGGTGCCTAATTTGGCCTGAATTTGTCATACATTTTTATCGCATTTTATAACCCAATAATAATGTTCAATCTGCTGCCATCCGACTGCTCCTCAGGTGCAAACGATGGTATCCAAACAATACTTGTGAGTATAAAATTTCACGTTTTATTACTGCCACTGTTCCAGCATGAAATCAAAAAAATTGGTTTTATTGTTCTTCTTCGCAGTGTATTTTCTCATCTGATAATTGCAGTATATTGCAATGTGATCTTCAATTGTTCAATCAAAATCATGGAAAGGCATAAATCACTATATAATAATGATCAGAGCTCTCAGTCTGGCCACATACAAATATCATACCTACACTGCTCATGACTTTATAAATTGCTGTAGAATTCAACAAAATTTTTATTCTTTTAGAATATCCACAGAGTATCCTGAAATGCTCCTCAGTCAAGAAGAGAAACTGAAGTTGATCAATAAACAAGCTCTAGAGAACATCTATCATAAGTTTGTAGAGAATAATCTGATTCTTCATCAAGGATTGCTTGACAAAAGAAAGGTAAGAAAAGGGAAGATGAGAGAAAGCTATCTCCACTTATGCCTGCTGAAACCTAGTCTTGTTTTGCAAGGCTGTACTATGTTGTATCCTATGTTATAATTGGTAATATATACCCGCATGACTCAATCCCATTAGCAACTCTGCATATACACCTGCAGAGAAAGTGAGTACATCCATACTAGCTCTTTTTTTCAGGAAAATGAAAATGAGGCAAGTTGCATTGTATTACATCAAATTGATGGTAGTTAGGATTTATTTCAAGAAAAAATATGAGCTACAAGCTATCCCCTCCAAAAAAAAAGATTCCATCACAGTCTTATCAAAGAAGAGAATATAACTGTCTTAGCTCAATATTATTGGTATTGTGATGTGAAGACTCTGTTTTTGTACACAGCCCTATCACGGTGTCCCTGTGACGGATATATTGCTTTTAGTCGGTTTCGCTACGAAAATAATAACACTGATTGTAGCTCAAAGTTAACCCCTAATTGCAGACGCTTATAAAGCTGGGCAATGATAATGATATGTCTGGCTCTTTACTAAAATTTTTATTAGGCAAATATGTCCAAAATTTGGTCAGACAACGAGCCGCCAAGTGATCTACCACATGTTCTTAATGATCAAAACTTAAAACTTGCCCCGTCATGAGAAAGCTACATTCAGATTTTTGCCACTTTTTCCTCCTACTATTGGTTCTTAGCTTAAATTATAAATTGGACATTAAAACAATAACCTGTAGTAAAAGCCAGTTTTGTCGACACGTGTGTGTTTCCTTTGCTCTAATCGTGATTTGAAATGCTCTAGCTCAGCAATGTATGTTGGCCCTTGATCGGTGGGATGAGTGGAATGTGACAAGTTTTAGGACTTCAAGCTGTTTCCATGTTCTCCAAAATGATGACAATTATAATTTATTTACTCAACTCTGAAGAAAGCTAGCAAGTTAAAACTCTATTTTATTTATCTTTGTGAAATTATACAATTTTGTAGGGGTTATTTGCCAGGAGGAGGATGTTTCTCATGACAGAAGGACCTCATCTTTACTACGTGGACCCAGTCAATATGGTACTAAAAGGCGAAGTACCATGGTCCAGATCAGTAAGACCCGAATCCAAAAACTTCAAAGTATTCTTCATGCATACTGTGAGTGTTAGCGGCATTTTAAATGGCTGTTGTTTTGACTGTCTTAGGAGCTGCATGCTTTTTTAAGTTCAGAGGGAAGACAACTTTGAAATGGATTGATGGCTCCAGTGTTTTTTAATATTATTTCTAAGCCAAGTCTCTGATGCGTCGCGAAGGAGGAGGGCAATTTTTTTAGATGGTACATTTGTTGTATAGTACCATGGATTTAAAACATCGTAAAGACAAGGTATTGTTTCCAGTACTGGAGTACCCGAGACTCTGGTTCCAGTACTACATAAAATCAGATGTCACAGCTCTAGTTTTAAGCATATTTTGGCCCTCTTTCAGTTGGTTATGCTACATCACTTTACACAAGATTTGAGCTCAGTTCATACCACAATGTATTTATCAGTTCTAGAAATAAGTTGTTGTGTATTCAGGCTGTGGAGCCTAACATCCTTTTGTGGCTCTGTAACCATGCGATATACTATGGTAATTGCAAAACTGCACTGCCACTACTAGTGTGTTTAACATTTGCTTATATGGGACTGCTCTGGCAGATGGTCTTTGGTAGACAAAATGATCGATTTTCTTTCATTTCCACTTTTCAGCCCAAGAGAACCTACTACTTGGAAGATCCTGCTGGGTACGGACAAGTTTGGTGTCATAAAATTCAGGAACTGTGGAAGTACTACTATGGTCCCAGAAATCCAAAGTTTAGAAAATGAGAGCTGTTTCACGCTGCTTTGTAGTCAATCTCATTCTTATTGTGCCAACCTCAAAGTTTGTTACTACAGAAATGACGTTTATTATTGTAGAAATCCATGGTAGAAATTTAGGTAGATGGATTGATACAATTTTCATCTCAGTATAGATGATTCATCTAGGCCTCAACGTGAATGATCACACACTTGACATGAAGTACTAAATTATTGCTTCACTTACCCATAAGACTCTGCGATGTTTGATAATTCTATGTGGATCTTTTTATTCAGTTGTGAAGAGCAAAATTCTTTAGTTCAGAATGGTACTTACAATACAATACATTATGAATGTTGGACTAGTCACATCTTGGAAATTAATGGAATTCAGTTTTCTTCCAAGATGTAATTTAGGTTATTTTAATTCAATTTTGTGCTTTTATTAATGAGTAACCTTTTGATTTGAATTACTTGCCAGTCAAAATTTGTCACTGCGTCATTTTCTATGTGAGCAAAGAAATAAATAATAAAAACAACTTTTATTCATAAGTAAAAATCAAGATTTGTCACTGAAAAAAACGAAGATAGCTATGTATCACATGACAACAATAAAAAATTCAGTAACATAACAGAGTTAGCTACCATCCCAACAACATCGTACTGTGGTATGCAAAAACCAAAATGGAGAAAAAAAACACCTACTACTAAAAGGTTGCGATCAGCCATATTCCTTACAAGAATGATGCAATCATTAATTTGATTTGGCCATGTTCTGAGAACGATGAAAATATGTTTTAGTATTGATAGAATTATGATGAGTAGATGGATGTTATAATTCTTATGAGCAGTAAATTACCATCTGTCAACTTTTTTCTATATAGAAAATGGTGTTAGGTAAAAATAAATAATGACAAAATTGCTCTGAATATGTCAGGATTACAAAAGACTCATATCAGCACAGGAACATGTGAAGTAAGCAGGTATGAGGTTATCACAATGTGGATAGACTAACAGGAATCCACAAATTTCATATACAAGAACCCAGCGTATCAATATCTGTATCAAATGTGACATTCGAGCTTCAAATTAGCACGATTTTGAGACTCGTTAAAATACAGTAATGCATACAAGTTGACCAAAGATTAGTAGAGATGTTACACATTGGATCAACTCTTCCTTCATAGGAGCGCTATCAAAGGTCAAGGCTAGGTCATAGCTCATCATTGTTCTAGCCTGTTATCAACTCTTGCCATAATTTGTAATTGATTTATTGCGTAAGTGTGCATACGTGTTGGATCCATAATGTGGAACAACCAACCGATAACATGAGTAGATAAGAAAGTCTTGGTGTGGTGTTTCAGCAAGCTATAGGCTAAGTCATCCTCATTGCTTTCTGTAAAACCTGTAAGAATTTACCGTACATTAACAACTAATATGGACTCATTTCCATTCGCTCTAATTGAAAGATCACTTATGACTAGTAATGCACTTGATCTTAGGCATGTGCTGCTGTTAGCAACGATTTCGCTATCAGTCACATGCTATGTTGATAACTGAATGTATCTAACATTGACTGGTCCAGTTTTTAAGCATTCCTATTTAATAGCAATTTACCCTCTGTATTGGCCTTCCTACTCTCTACACCCAGTCCTGGGTAAAAGAAGACATTCGGAAGACAAATGTTACATTCAGGGTTTGTCTCCTCATTATCCAATAGAGGGCAACTCCCTATCTGTTCTGAGTGTCAACAGGGAGGGTGGTATATCCCACCCTCCCTGGTGTCAACTAGTGCAAAATTTATCGTATCCCAAAATGCAGTTTACTGAATTGGGTCAATATCTAGAGATTGATCTAATCTTCTGGGCGAATCGAGATCAATGTTTGCTCGGGGAATTGTACATGGGCAATTGTGATAAAACCCTCACGGTGTGTTACTCATGTAGGGTAAAACAACAATCATCCTTATCCTAATCATGCTAATTGTTAAGAGAAAGCATGTGACATTATTACCTTGGACCGGTCTGTGTTGTGATCAGCTGTAGTCCTGTTTGGGTATCCTTTTGAGACCACACATAAATATTCAGCATGATCCTGACCGCCATAAGAGTATGAGGACCCGATATTTATAAGCTGCAAAAATATAACTAGATAGATTGACAGAAAATTATATCCATAACATTAAACACAAAAAACAGTAAGGTATAGGTTACGCAGTATAAGCAAACTGAATGATATATGTGTGGTTAAGTTCATATTCAAGTCGAATAAATTTTCCAGACCATCTTTCTGACATTTAAATAAATAAAGCATAAACATGCAAATATAACTGCAGCCCTCTCACCTGCTCAAACTTCCAGCCATCTGATAGAGATGATACAACCTGCGTAAGCTCCTCCTCAGAACACTGTAATACTCTGTACACATTTTTTATATTTGACTATAAATAAAAAATAAAATAAACACAAATGAAGCGATTGATGTGAGGTTGAGAGGTCACATTGATAACTACCATGGTATTTTACGCTAATCGAGATTTCTCAACGTAGATAAGGCACAATTTAATTTCACACTGAACAAGTACAGTCTCTATATTAGATATGCTAGACAACCTCAAGCCAAAGTAAAGGATAGCAATATGACTCTCAGGTGTGAGTCTGACAATGCTCTTTTGATGATTTCCATACAGACAGAAGGGCATCAGATAGCAAGGTGATTAATATCAAACACATCGGTATCTAATTTACCTGATTGTTGCTATCATCTCTACATTTAATTCTCTCTTTACAAATCTGAATGGCCTCTGTAACATTGTAAAATTCTGCTTCCTCCAGTACTCCTGTGACAATACATGTGACATGATTATGAAGGATGAACACTCAAACAGCCATATTCAATCTTGGATTTTAACAGCCAACCTTTATTTATGCAATAGTTACTTTTATTTCCTTGCCTCTTTCAACCCTGATATAAATTTTATCACCGTAATCATGTGCTTGTTACAACATGGATGACATCCTTAAACGGCAGCAGCCTGAAAAGGTCAACATTAATCACACTATTCTTCAGCGCAGAATCATCCTTGTCAGGTCACAGATTGTTGGTTCCCATACAAATAATCCGCTAATGGATTTCAATGGGCCAATCGAATACTGTTCAAATATTGTCAAGTATTTACAGTTCATCAATTGAATAATAAAAATGTGAAATGATGTATAAATACCTTCAATTTCCTGATTTTTATCTATTACAAGCTTGCCATGACGCAAGTAGTTAAGTATAGGTCTAAAAAACTCTGGGTCTCTGTCTATTAGGTATGCACCGTATTCATCCTGCATAGGAAACAAAAATATCAATGACAGCAACAACAATGCAATACTGTGTCACATTAAACCACAAGCTTACCTAGTGTTATAAGATGAACACATCACCCTTATACATTTAAAATAGAGACTGTGCCTGAAAGAATACCAAAGGAAAACGACAATCTATATTTAACGCCATGCATACAAACGAGTTAAAATGTAACAAGGTGTGGATGGGAAGGAAGTCGGATGAGAGTGAGAACTTTATTGTTTTGACTTGCAATTTTTTTAAGTGTGATAAAGACTGCATACTATATACCATTATATTCTATGGCAAGGCATGATGGCAGCACTGCTATAGGACACATTTACTTGTCAAGGCACTGAGATCTTTCAATTTAAGCATGTTAAACATTTTTTCAAAGCAGTTCAACCGTTGAAATGCCAACGCAGCGAACTGGACACCAAAAATTCTACAAGTCTACAGTCAATGTATTCACAGGCCTGGAATGCTTGGTATTGACAGGTACCAAATTTTATGCATTACAGTACTCGCTCAGCTCAACACATACATGCATATAAGCTATTGTTCAAAACATTAATCCTATTCAAATCTTGACGATGCTCATTTTAGCATATACCATCGAATGATGGCAGGCTGTGAGATCGAGTTCTAGTCATATCTCAATATTTTCCATTTCAATATAACTCCGACGTAGGCCTATTTGTAAATCAGAAGTGGAGCAGTGAAGAATATGTTAAGAAAACAGTAGTTGAAGGGCTGCTCAGATCTCTTAAATTAGGAGTGAGTGATGGAGGGGTTGTCGTAGGTGTTGGAAGTGTTATCATCGTAATATACCAGAGAGTGCTGTCGGTATCATTTCCTCATTTCCATATCTAGGGTTTTAAACTGTTTATTGTTTGTTCAAAGTTTTTTATCGTTAGAATTTGTCACACCGACACGTTTTCTGCTCTCAATCGCCATATAACAATTATTACTACTCAAACCCTGCCTTACAACTCGACTTACCTCGTGTTTGTAATTTGGTTGATTTGGGTCAGTGAGCCACTTAACACATCTACTAAATGAGATACTGTGTTTTTCTAAACGTTTTCTGATCCAATTCTTAGATGTTAGCCTCGGCTATGAATTTGTTGCCTTGGTTTGGACAGAGTTGGGCTATAAATGAAAAATCTGTTACCTTTCTGCCATGCTTGTTCTTTAGAGGAAAACCCTCCGTATTGCATAGAACCCTCAATCTTTTGTTTTTCTATCAGGCCCATAATGACCCACTGAGCAGAAGCAAAGGCTCCCTTATTTTTTTTTTTCCAATTAATTTCTTTGACTTGAATTGAAGAATATTGATTTGCGGACGACCACCAGGGTGGAATTTCGAAATACCCAAAATTATCAGCAATTACAGAGAGCAAGATGGTCTGGGGCTGGTTTCAATTAGAGATTTAGCCGTGCTTTCACGGCTAAAGGCCAGCTAAAGCTCAGCCACTCACCAAATCGGGTTTCAATTAGGATAAATTTAACACACTCATAGCTGATCCTGAGCCGAATCTTGGCTGTTCTGTTTCAGACGGCTATCACTCAGCCACCATGCAATTTTATATGTAAGAATAAGATATGCTAATTTATTGAATAGTTTCATACTATCGTAATTTATGATAAATTACGATTCATCAAAGTGTAATTAATCTGCAATGACAATAGACATAAAACCACTGACTCATAATTTCTGTCGTAATTAGTGATAATGTGAAATCTCTCCAAAATGAATATCAATCTACTAACCTGAGTGACAACTGAGTGGTAGCAGGGCCTAATTGAAACATGATTAAAGTGGCTGCTAAGATCTGGCTACAGCTCAGGTTTACGTGTGCTAAATACAATTTAGCCGGATCCTAATTGAAACCAGCCCCTGGTATCTAGTTTGAGACTATGTGCACTAAACAGAAACCTCTCAGCTCTGGGTTGTTATTTTCATTTTGAAATGTAGATTTATTAGTTTAGTTCAGCAGAGAACTTGAATATAAACTGCATGTATTTGCAGTCTTAGAAGTTGAATATCAATCTACTAACCAGGGGGGTCTTTCAATTAGAAGGAGTGATCCTTTACTAAAGCAAGTTATCACTATCACATCGCTCAAAATTATCACTCACTTAGTGTTTCAATTAGAGAAAATCGCTCACAAATCGCTAACTCAGAATGTATATAGTCCCATCAAGTGACTGAGCGATCTGAAAGCGAGACCCCTAGCAGGTATCGCTCACTCACTGAGTGAGCGATAAGATTGCGATTTTGGCTGTTTCTAATTGAAAGACCCCCCTGAGTGACAACTGAGTGGTAGCAGGGCCTAATTGAAACATGATTAACTTGGCTGCTAAGATCTGGCTACAGCTCAGGTTTACGTGTGCTAAATACAATTTAGCCGGATCCAAATTGAAACCAGCCCCTGGTGTCTAGTTTGAGACTATGTGCACTAAACAGAAACCTCTCAGCTCTGGGTTGTTATTTTCATTTTGAAGAAATGTAGATTTATTAGTTTAGTTCAGCAGAGAACTTGAATATAAACTGCATGTATTTGCAGTCTTAGAAGTATGCACTATAACCAACAAAGAACCACTCTATACTACTCCCCTTCTACTCCTTGCTTGCACTGACCTAATGCGGTCTTCCTTGACAATGGGAAACAATACGTCTTAACTCTGTGGTGTAGTGTAAGAAGGTAGTACCAACCTTGTGAGATTTTAAATCATCCTCCTCTTGGCAGAGCCTGTAGAGGAAAGACTGTGGATCCCTACAGAGTGTCGTTTTGGTGGTCAGAAACTGTGTACCTCCAACATTTAGTTTGACCCAAGATTGATTTAAAGGGGCATCCTCACCCATACATTTGCTGCATGAACTCATACCGTTAGCCACAGGTTGAGTTTCCCCATTTACTGCCATTCTGCTTGGCGTATACATAGACCTTCAACATTAATATTTCTTTCAGGAATATTGACATGTATACAATTGTAATTTTCCGAATAACGCAAAAGAACAGATAGAGCATATATATAATCTATATGAATATAACCAAAATATTGAAAAGTCTGAAGATTTATCTTTCCAGAAGTTTCCTCAGTCTTTATTATTTTCATTCATTCGAAGACAGTTAATAAGAATAAATAATTAAAAATCTCATTTCTCCGACACCAACAAATAAAAGGAAAAATACATCAGGCGTGATTATTTAAGATTAAAACCTTGACCTTCATGACATGTCAACATAGCGGTTTCACTTTAGTAAATGGAAATTTTAAAGGGGATTTTGTATTTCCAAAAACAAGTGGCCACAAGTCTATATCAACGTCGTTGCCAACACAGCATTTATTTCAACATTTCTGTGAGAGTAAACCTTTAAGCACCACTCAATTAATCATAAGCTTAATAATATCCCACTGTGTATGTGATTAAACAGGACGTGATGAGGAGAACTGTCACAGGTGAGAGGAATGCTTCTTCCAGGTCCAACAACAAGGACTAGGATTCTTTATAACTATCTATGTGTTTCCATCAAGTATGATGCTGGCAATAAGATATGATGTTTGCCTGATGGGCAATTGATCATTATGGATGTGCCTACTTGCTCACTCTGTCAGCATGTGAGACAAATTCTACAAAATTTTGGACATTGTTGCCTTTATTTTAGATCTTTATTTATCATTTTATCAATGTTAAAACAGATTACATGAACAGTCCAAGAATGTGTAAACCTTGCTTTAAGGCCTCTTCCACCTGACTTGCATCATTTCCACAATCAGGTGATCAGGTCAGGCCTTAAAGCTCTCAGCTCTCCCGTTGTTTATGAGTTTTATGAGTTGAGCTACTTTCATCAAAAGTTTAGTGGAGCATCTGGTGTCGAGACTATGTAGCTTTCGATTAAATTGAAAGAAAGGGTCCAAGCCAATCCATGTCAAGTGTTTCAACAACCATTCCTAACTATTTCACATATTTTACTGCAAAACACTTCTCGTGTTGTAGATAGCGGGCCTCAAGGTGGAGGTTATCAGCACAATCATGTGGAGGATGAGAATAATAGATCGGAGAGTGAATTAGCTAACAAAGTGAAAGCACTCAAATCTGTGAGCCTATCTTTACGGATTCTAGGAATCTTTCTGATTGATTGTTTCAGATTTAGAGTCTGCTACCAATTGATTCATTTATTTTACGATCATATGCACCAAATACTTTCCATATAGCTCATTTATATGTGTTTTTCTATTCTTGTGTTGCTCCTCTTTATGAATACCATCTATAATAAACAACTGAGATGCTCAATAACACCTAGCAATATATTGTCACTTTTTTCCAGCTCACAATTGATATTGGAGATGAAGTCCGTTACCAAAACAATATGCTGAAAGGAATGGTGAGTAAAAGTAAGACAAACTCTTTGAATCATATGAGTTTTTTTTTGGCTGGTAAATCAGGAAATAATCAGAATCAAAGTAGGGTCATTATTTCATTTGCCAAGAAGAATATTAATTTATATGTTTTTGGATGGCCCTATGTCAGATTGAAGGCGCTCAGAATCATTTCTTTTCACCTTTGTTCTGATCTGTTTCTTTCCTCTCATGGCTTTTGTTGTCTGTTTCTCTAGGATGATGACTTTGACAAGGGAACCGGGTTTTTATCATCGACAATGAACAGACTTACTGCCATTGCTAGATCTGGGAGTAATTGGCACCTCTGTTATCTTCTTATGTTTTGTATGTTTGTGATATTTATGCTCTGGCTTATATTGAAATTCCGATGAGACAGACTCACACTAGAACATAACTCCCGTGAGGTGAGCCTGATTAGATATTATTTTTTATAAGAATTGATTACCATTTACCCAGTTAATGCGAAAAATAACAAGGAAATAAGTGTATGATGATGATGTGCATTTATAGATGCTTGAAATCACTTTTTCATTAACAGATATGATAAGCTGGCCAAGTATAGTCAACTATGTGCGGTGCTGAATTCATATGAAATTACACTCAAATGAGCCAGGATTAATTAACATTGGTCATCAGCTGTATTTTTATTGATTTCAATTTCCTCATTATTTGAGTTTTTATTTTAAGATTTAATATTTTAACCGGAATTTAACTCTATTTTCTCAATATCTGGAGACTATTCGTTAATTAGGCTGCCATAATCTTATCTGTAGGTAATTCTGTGGTGCTCGTTCATTCCAAAGAATTCATGATGTATTTTTTAGGTCTTTATGTAATTACGTCAAACCCAAAGTCAACTAATAAACATATCATGAACACATATTATGGTATTTAGTACACATGAAAACATATTATGTTGTGAACTCTGGTTTTGTCTTGAGCTAACAGCATCACTGTCCTATACCATCCAATTGATCCTTTTAGTGGTATGTTAGTTCGAGGACTCAAATGACTGCTTTTTTATGCAATTAAATTTAAAGCTCACTCAATTTAATCAACAGGTAGTTCAGCATTTGGATTATGAATGACTAGACTATTTTATGGTTATCAGTGGAGTTAGCTCTATGTTAGGCATAGGAGGTCACTGTCCATAATGATGTTGACATCGGATGAATGGCTAACATTTGAAAAAAATGTTGCTCTAGATCATGTTTGGAGATGTGAAATAATTTATTTACCCTGAAAATCACTACAAAGAAAACATATGTTTCATGGTGATATAATGGCTAAAATATAACATATTTTTCTATGTAGGCAAGCAGGCATTACAGTGACTATAATATTCTGGAGTTAACTGCTCTTATATCAGATAGCAGATTATACTCTAAAATAAATAACTTTTGTTTAATATATATAGAGGTCTGCCTGAATTCAAGCATTACATAAAGATAACTGCCTTGTATTTTTTTCACCATCTATAGGAATTTCAAATTTAAACCTGACCATGTTAGCCATATAAGTCAGTCTGAGCTAAAGTTAATTTTTAATATCTACTCAGCCCATAATATTATACTAACGAGGCAATGAAGCGTATCATATTTGAAGATTGTCAAAAGCACCGAAAGTAGGTATATGAATTCACAACTGTCTGAGTATTATGTTTAAAGCAGAATTATGGGGAAAAGACAATGATCGTGGATTCCAGTACCTGATCAGTCTAACATAGGTCAATGATTTAATAATATGAAATTCTACATAATATGCATATTAGGAGTAAGATCTAGCACTAATTTTGAAAGAGTTTCATTAGTTTGTGGCATTATTGTAGTAGCCATTTGTTGGAGATTCACTTTTCCTGATTGGGGGAGGAGACTTTGAACTTGATGGACTTTTAGAACTAGGTAATGAGCCAGGTGACACGGGCATCGGCTCCTGCTGTCCGGTTCTGAGAAACAGCTCAAGTTTGTCCACACACGCATCCTGATAATCGTGTATCCATCTAAACACAAAGAACATAGACATTACATTGTATTCTTCAGAACACATTTCTATTACTGAAAAACTATCATTCACATGTTAATAGTTGTCTTCTCTATTGAACTGTGTGGACAACTCCTCGATCTGAAGCTTCAAGTAACAGGGAATTCTATTCCTCCCTGATTTAACCAGGGAGACAATATTTTTCAAGTATACAATTTATCTTAGTTACCTGATTCCGTTGAATCTGGTGATACTTTTCATATCTTCTGGTTGAGCATCCGGTGCAGGCCATTTAAATTCATCCATCACTGGCACGATATTACACTCACTATTCAAGGCAGCCACAATTTCCTGTAAAAGTGTTTTCACTTTGTAAACTCCAATAACACTAAAAATGGCTTTCAAGTGAACATCGACTCATTAATTGTATAATTTTGCATACGCAGCACCACCGTCCACCTGCTACATTTATAGTAGAAAAATTCTACAGCAATGAACTAAAGCCGACGAACTACATTGATGAATTTCGAAAAAAATATTGGATGTCATATTTCGCAAATTGATTGGTTTGATTTATCCCTTCGTGTCATATCTAGACAACGTGAGGAAGGATGGTTGTGATCCCGAGGTGAGTTAGTGGGATAGGGGACTTTTCAGTGATGAAAAGTTATCAATAATCAAATAATGACACAACTAAATCTTTTGTTTGGTAGTTAAATGACATGCTTATACAAATAATCAATGGTTGAGGTGAAGCTGTATTACACATGCATTGTTAGTCTTTAAAACATTCACTATTACTATGAAATGACAGAGTAAGCAGGTTAACAGGGTAACATAACAGCATTGCTACCTTGTGTAAGAGAATATCCTCCTAGGGGAGAGAAAACCATGCACAATGCACACAGAAAACAGAATCTCACAGAACACTCACAAGCACGTTCTACACAAAATAAATAGTTTGCCTAAGTAATATGACAAAAAGAATTATCGCAAATACACCAGCGCTGTTCATGATTTGGCAATATAACAAACGATAACAGAATGATGCATTGTGCTTGCCTGTCTCCATTTGATATTATCGGGCAAGGTGGCTCTACTTTAACCATGTAACACTCACCCTGTGTACCCAGTCTTTATTGAGATCGTCATGTATACAGCGCTCTAAAGCTCCGGGTGTCAGAACCAGAATGAAATTCCTAGCTTGTTTTACACTGTTTAGTAACCTGTCATCAAATCTGCCAGCTGCCAATTTCTCAATATCCAGAAATACTGTAAATCCACGCAACTGGAGGTGAACTTTCAGTAGGCTAAAAAAGTTCCCATAAAAATGCAATGAGTTATTCGGGGGAATATTAAAAAGTTTTTTTTTTTGTGAAGTTAATTCTTTTACATATATGAAAAAAGGACGGGAATATCATTTGTAACACATGTATGACACATGATTGATTAAGGATGCGAGCTTCCCTTTGCTGAGTCAATTTAATGTCATATATTGAAGGAAGTTTGGCAAGATCAGGAACTGATGAAATTCAGAACAATAATGACGTCATGATACAAACCTTGCCAGCTGAGAACCTGTAGATCTACGGTAGCTGATGAAAACATCTAGTTTCTGATTAGCTGGTCGACTATCTGTGTCTAAAACATCCAAACTCCTTGCAAATGAGTGCTGCAAGTCAATTCGACCTGGAATTGGAAACAGCATATGGCATGAAAAACCTTTCATGATGAGATCTAAAAATAGACTGAAGGCTCAATGTCACAAGTATCACTTCTGGCCAGTTTACTTATCATCTTTTTGTAAAACCTCTGGACTTTATTGGATTAACTCATGTTTCATTATAGTGGTCTAGCTTCACTTCACCTCCAGATTCAGGTATCACAATCGCTGACCTATATCCTAATCATCAGCAGTTGAAAGGCAAGTAGCAGGAGACCAGTCAAACTTAAATATTACATCAAAATGACAGGCTCTATTCTCCATTTTGAACCTTCTATATTATACCTTCTGCAGCTTGGAGTATTCTAAGTCTGTGAATGCCGTTAGTGATGTCACAATCAGATCTGAGGTGATCGTCGGTGAGGTGAGGTAGGGTATCAACAGTAACACCTGCTGAGAGCATGTTATATGCATACTGAAGTAGCTGAGGGTCCACTTTACTCAGCCAGGAGCAGAGCTTACTTGTGTCACATGATGTATAGTCAGCATGTACTTTTAGTTCTGTCAGACGTCTCCACAATCTAAAAACCATGGAGTTTGTGATAAAATATGTTCCCAATAAAAACTTGCAAATTCTTTTCTTTCTTTTTTTGAAACTTTTATTTGGGAGTCTATTTCATTTTGATAGTGGAATGTTTTCCAAATGGTGCCAAAAAAAAAAGGGGAAAAGAGATAGAAAGCTTCGCAATGAAGATAAGTTAAATTTACATAACATAACATAACATTTACATAACTATGAGAGATCAAATATCATTGAGAAAAAATATTGTATTGCATTGCAACTATTATGATTAACAAGTACCTTTGTCTATCTATGCCGTTATGGAGACACAGATCATCCTTGAGTCTTTGTGGGGTAAGTGATAGAAGTATATCTCCATCAACATTCAGCTTGAAAAACTTATCTGCGAACTCATCAAAACCAATCTGAAACAGACGATCAGGTCTTGAAGAATAATTTGTTGCGAGCAATAACCATGAGGACATGTGTCCGCTAGAGTGGAATGACCATTTCCCGGGCAACTTATTTAAGATACACAATTGAAGTATTCTCTAGGTAGCAAGTAACAGCACGGATACAAGTATGAAATTTATCATAAATAATGTTATAAATAAAAACTCTGGAGGCAAGTATCATACACAATGCAGTTTTGTGTGGCTTTCAGTAACAGCCATTATAACACACCTGCTTCAACCAGTTTTGTACATCAGTTTTACTCCATAGAGGTGGTGAGTGAGAGCTTAGTGTATACGGTATTTGTTCACCGAGTATTTTCAGGGTTTCACAAGCAAACTGAGATGCCAGTTTGTTTGGGCTTGATGCAACTTCTTTCAATGGTTGAACAGCACCGACGTCATAAAGAATCTAAAAAGTGACAAAATCATGGTACGCTTCCGTAGTTATAAGATACACGTATATCTTGTTTAAAGGTAGCAG
Organism: Membranipora membranacea; assembly: GCA_914767715.1. Taxonomy (NCBI): domain Eukaryota; kingdom Metazoa; phylum Bryozoa; class Gymnolaemata; order Cheilostomatida; family Membraniporidae; genus Membranipora; species Membranipora membranacea. The sequence continues at coordinate 11,359,002 of OU612065.1, read as the reverse complement.
TTTTTCATGATTTGGCACGGTTGCCAAATTAGCTAACAGCATCCAAAAAACCAACTTTCATCCTATAAATTGTTTCTGCAGTATAATTTTGCCTCTGAAATCAGGGTCACACGAAGTTCAACCCTCGTTAATATGTACATAATGTACAGATGGGCATATAGTCAATACCTTGAGATTTTTCTGTTCGTTTTTCACAGCTGCCTCCATGGCAAAATGGAAGGCAGCCAGAGATTGGGATTGTCTGATCTCACTTCTCAACATTGGTACAAGTCGTTTCAGCCAGTCATCAGCTTTACCCTGGAAGTGCACTGCTGTGCTGTGTGCAAAGGCAGCTGGAGAGTGACTCAGGATGAATGGTTCAACCTAGGCAGAGTAAAGAAATTCAATAAAAAAAATACGGTAAGAGAATGCAATTTTAACATCTTTAACAACCACATCACATTTATTAAGAGTCAATATATATGGAGAACGGCTTGTTGAAATGTGAGAGAGGAGCATCACTTTTGCATGGATGGGTAATTTGTTGATATATTGTTATGCCTGCAATCAAGCATTAGATTTAGTTCACTTACATAGCCATGTGTTAATCCTACTTGGATCTGTCACAAGTTAGGTGAGAAACATTAGACTCATGTATCACCAAACTTCGTACAGGGCGCTCAATACAAGTTGGAAAATCATTAAGGGGGTACTACTCTTACCAGAGCCATAGTGCCGGACTTCTCGATGAGAGGAGCGAATTCTCTACTGACTGTTAGTGCGCAGATAGCCATTGATGAGTAATATCTGACGACATCATCACCTGAGAAAGCCATCGGGAAGAGCCACACAGGTATCCTAGCTCTCATCATTGCGGCATGCATCTCTTTACTTCCATACAGTGCTAGGTTTGCTAGTCCCATTGCACAGTTTCGCAGAGTGCACTGATCAAAGCTTCGGCAAGAAAATGACATCAGGTCTAGGCTGCCGAGTTCAACCAATCGCCGACAAGTGTTTTCTGAATGTTTGAATAATCCCTCTAAGATACCAGTAGAGGCTGCAAGCATAGCAGCATCAGTCTTGTGAACATTGGACATCCGGACGACAATGTTTAAACCTTTATCAGTAGTAACGAGGTATTCTCGGTTTGGACTTGTGAGACACTGTGATAGCACCCTGGCTGAGCCGAGAAGTATCTCATACACTTCTGAATCACAGTTGTTGATGATCGTGCATAGGCCACCTTCTGTTCTGAGTGCATCACACAGAGTATATGCCAAATTTCTGCCATATTGAGGAGTTGTCCATGCCGATTTTATAGAGTGTAGGATATCATCAAGAGCAGCTGTTTGCTCCATCATCGACTCGCTGGATAGCTTCGATATACAAGACTTTAACTTCATTACCTCCACTTCGAACATCTGTAATGGACAATACAGTTCATGACATAAGCTTTACAGAACAGTAAAAAGATGTGTTCAAAACCTCAAACGGAGACATATAGAAAAGAATCCAATAGAGAAATCCTGACAGTACTGAATCCTTATCAGTCTATCCCAAAATGTTTCCATTCACTAGCCGGAAATTTACAAACAAATCCTACCTGTGCAAAGACTGATTCCCAGCGGAACGTTATTAATCTCCGCTTCGAATAAGTTTTTTCTACCGCAAAATTTTCAGAGACTACCATGTTTGAAATGTGATGTGTACAAGCAGTTTTTGGCGGATGGGCAAGCTCCTAACTTGTGTTGCTTTTATACACATTTGGCTGGAAATTCCGAAAACCAACTGATGTGGCTTGGTATCATGATGATATGAGCACAACGAACATATCATGGATGACAACTTGTATTATTTCCTCCAAGGCCAAAATTATCTGAAGATTGCTCATGTTTGCCATAACATTATTTTTAAGTTTTTACGCTGGTTACACCCACCGTAAACCCACCGTAAACAGGTAAACACAAACAAATAATAAATGAAGTGCATAATTTGAGTCATAAATGAGTATTGATGAACCCCTTTTCATCTCACTTATTTCAGCACAATAAAAGGAAATGTTAGGCCAATAGATCGATTGCAATCTATAAGGAAGGACACCATGAACAAAAACAGTACCTGTGCCACCCTCAACTTGTACTCAATTTGACATTTCATTATTGTCTTATCAAAATCATCCGATCAGGTGACAGTATGATGTGACAGTCTTGCCAGATTCACGGGCATCTCAGATCTTAGTGGGTTAGACGATTTTCGGCTGCTCAAATAATAGATATACCAAAACACTAAGTTGAGTGATCACAGCTCCATGATCATTGTGATTAAATTAACCTTCATAATCAAGCAAATGGTTAAATAAACGTAGTTGACAAAATATTTGTATTTGGAGGTTCTTTCGTTTGGATTATACCATACATTCCATCACCAATGGCAATAGCATAAATACTCATTGCTGGATCCCTCTGCGCTCAAGGCTACACCTAGTCTGAGCCCCCCAGACTTTTGCCCCTCGTCCGATGGCCCACCGATGGCTACACCTTGCAATAGAGAGGTTTTTTTTCGAAGTTGAAGCCCAACCCTAAAATCAAGGGCAATGAGAGCCTGGCACTAAGGAGTACTAATGGCTGTCAATTAAAGAAATTTTCTATGCATATTTCCTATTTTGGGATGAAATAAGATCTACTCTGTATGACAGTCTGTTATCAGAGTAATGGTCAGCACATGGATCAAAGATTCGCACATTCCTGAGCGATGACTCATCAGGAAATCAGGAAGAAAGTTTAACAAAATTTAGGTATGCAAAAGAGAGGCGACCATATAAATGTTTGCCTTATCCCAAATGTTTACTGAACCTATCACTATCAGCTTTTAGGACATGTTAGGGAGAAAAATGTGACCACAGACGCAGGAAATCCGGCAAAAACATATGAATCGTGTACTACCTAACAGTACTGTGACGCATGTCCCTTTCAAAGAAAATTTCCTCATTTTTCCATCCAGGAACTCATTATCATAATTCAAAAAAATTTATAGCAACTGCTATCTGAAACTCAGTTCAGAAACAACACAACAATGTTCTAATATTATACACTTGAGTACAGTGTCTTATGATAGGAGTTATGGGAGGTAGAATGGAAAAGTTTTGGGGGCAGGAAACGACCAGCTGTGAAGTGTCTTATCAGTGACTCAGTGTTTTATATAGAGATCTACCAATCACATGCAAGCTTATGAATGCATCGCGACTTCCTTCATTGCTCCTAGCCAAAAGGTCAATATGTCTCACCTGATTGCTCTTGCCAGGAGGCATGGTGATCTGAGGCGGGATATCCAGTTCAGGAGGGTAGTTTGTCTCATACGAGCTCTGCCTCTTAGTAATTCGAATAGTACCCGGTCCACTCTGCTGTTCATATACTGAATATATTGTATTACCAGCTGTTTAAAATATACCAACAAAATCAATACTATAAGTCTGTCAATAGTAAGGACCTATCCATTGTAATACATAATGACACTGTGGCGATGTGACTAAAATAATTATTCATTAGGGTATAAGATAAACGCTTGATACAAGACTCACTTGGATCTACTACAGTTCCTGAACCAAAAAAACATTCAAGCAAATACTCATACAGCTGCTGGTTATCCTGTGATTATCAAAAAAGTTATGATTTGTTTAAGACTGTTCAGGATGGCCAGAAGAATGACTCGGGTAGAGCCCAGAAGTACTTTTCAAAAGATGTAGGCAGGGTTTACTGGGTGTCTCGTGATTGGAACTCAAATCAACGTCAGCATCGATTCATTTTTTGTCTCAGACAGATTTCTTCAAAATACCCGTGCCCATACATTTCTTGTGAGTGGACGGACGCTATGTTGGGAATATTTGGTGGACACAACACTTTCTCTTTCTGAACACAGGTTTTAACTGGATGTTCGCAGAAATGTTTTTATTCTGAGGTGCCATGGATATGACAAATTTTAATAATTGTCTCATGGAGCGGACTGCATAGTATTCATTACTCATACTGTATCTTATTTGGCATTTTGTAGTATGGACAGAATGTAATTGCTCTTATAATTTTTTGGTGCTGTATACAAAAGAAACCCAATCGCTTATGAATATGTTTTTGCTATTTTTTGCTAGTAATTACGTTTACCGTGTGCAGGTCCATAGCCTCCTGCAGAAGAAGATTCATAACTGCTACTGGTACTGCTGCTATTCTTTGATGTTGCTGTCGGAGCTTTGACTTGTCTGTATTGACCGAATCCTACTGATGGGAACGGATCATTGGTCAATTCCTCCTGAGATTCAAAGTAAAGCTTGGTAATATATTTCGACGCAAAATGCCTCTTCATATAAGTTTTGTCTTGTTTGGAACATCAATAAGTTATTCTAAATCCATCCTTGTGGTGAATGATTGCAGCTCAATGTAAGTACTATGACAGTATTTAATATCTTTGGTATACATGGCACGAGATGATCTGTTTGACCATGGAACCAGCTTCGAAACTGAATAAATGATCAAAGATAAACAGTCAGGGATGCACTTGATTGTATAGCTGATATAAGCAGGAGGTACATGTAAGCAGGGTCAGCGCTGCTGCCGTACAAGATAAAATACAAGTGATTATAAGCCCTTAATTAGCAATTTGCATAGCACACATCGGTATTAGTTATGTTAGTGGGAGTGAAACGTCTATAGTATAGTTCAATCATGTTTTGATCAGCAGCTCCAGTATCTGAGCAGGTCGATTTGAACTATTTTTGACCATCAGCTAAGGTGGCAGCTGCAAGAAAAACTCTCATTTTGACAACTATATTGTGAGATGCCTGTATATTAGCCCCAACATTTAAAGCAGTGGTCAAGCATCACAGTGATAGCATAAGCAGCGAGCTTTCACAGAACAAGACTCCACTTCTATTGGCCTGTTTGAATATGTCGCTCCTTACTAATATCTGATGGTCGGTGAAAGGTACCTTCTGGTGTATTGTTTGCAGAGTGAACTTCATATTTCCTCCCCCTGGACGCCCAGGACCAGGTCTGGCAGCCATTCCTCCACCTGGACCTGCTGTCTCCTCTACTGCACCTGGTAAATCCCAGTATACCTGTAACAACATGTCAAGGAAGTTTTCATTCCGGAACAATACAACAAAGGAATTCAAAAGTTTGCTAGTCTCTCAATTTGTTCTGCATCAATTTCATTTTGTCGAATCTGTTGGCATGAAAATGAATTATTATTATTTATTATAGTTTGTACAAAACAAGTACATCTTTTTTTCACAAAATCTCAGTCTGTTTTTTTATTTAAGCTATTGACAACGCTAAGAAAAGAATTAACCTGGACCATACACATGTTATACCAGTCAGTATATCTAAAGCTTCAGACATTAATCTGCATTATACCAACTAAAGATGTGCAGAGTGCTACATTTTGCTAAATAAACAAGCTGGATAGGCTAACCACAGACATCTTTGTACAAAGAAGAAAACTATGACAAACAAAACAAAGATGAATGAAACCAAATTATTGTCGATGGTCAAAACATACAGCAGTTGGTGTCCCATCTCCAGAAGTGGTGGCGGTGACTCTGTGAAGACGTGAACGGATAGTAGATAGATCAGGGGTATCGCCTGACATTATGGTATCGAAGCAGAACCAAAAACAATTCCTCAGGTGAAACAGCTAGCAACAGCATCAGTAGCAGAACTAGCAGGAGCTCAAACCAATTTATGAACAAATCTCTGCAAGCGAAACCTGAAGCTCGAATGCTTACATCCGGATCGACGAAGATATACTAACAAGCTCTCAATTGAGACAAACATATAAACCATGCATGCAAGTCATAAAACAATTATGATCTGGAACATAAAAATTATTGATACAATGGCAGCATGTTTTCGTTCATACTTTTGCTCGACTTTACTACCGGAATCTACCTGACGCATAAATACTGAAAGTTCAGTAATAATGAGTAGCTTTTAATCTGCTACTTACTCACTTTGTAGTCTCTAGCTGTCTCCGTAGGAAGACTGGCAAATCCTTTCGAATATCAATTGTTATCTAGTAGGGTACATGCAATACTTTGCAAAATTGTTGCTATAGACATGTGCTGTGATGTTTCTGGACTGTGATTGATCTCCATTATTGTGAGGAGCAGCATTTAGGTTCACTCCAAAGTTTCCATGGCAAGGTGTACTGAATTCATCTATACCATGACAATAAAGCTGGCAACTCAGCACATTTTTAATACAGGCAGGTACGAATCAAGTAGATAAACCTAATCTATGTTGAATCTGAAGAAATAGAGGCCATAGACACGAACGTGACAGAAATGCTAGATTCTTCCCTAATCACAAACACACAAGTTTGCTCAATCAAAAATTGCTCAGAAAACTAGGTTACCTGGGGATGTGGAGCGTGCATTATGAGATATTCTGCAGATTTGAAGTTGATTAGGTCTATTAAAGCAGTCAGAATAAAAGTGATACGAGATTCTAATTCTACTACCTATCCTCTAGCTCTTATGTGTATGTTTTGTAGATTGATGAGAATTGGAAGTTGTGTAAGGTATACATTTTTCTAATTAGATACTGTAAGACATCTCAATCTAGATCAATCTATTGTAATGTTGAAACAACTGCCTAGCTAGATGCTTCATACTTTAGATCAACATTAAGCTAATAGCTGCCCATAAATCATCAAAAAACTCGAACAAATATGCTCTTGCCTTTTCTGACATTTACAACATTAACCAGTGTAATAAGGCCTTCCTTTCATTACTGCTGGCATCACCTGCTACGCTTCATGATATAAGAGAAAGACATCCAATGATTGAAATGAGATGTTAGACACATATCCATGATGATCAAACCTTGAAACATTTCCCTGTTGCGACTGCTTGAGGTTTTGGTGGAGGTTTAGCGTTATCTCCCATGTCAGCAACTCGCCTGATCCTTGATATTACACCTCACATGAGTATGATGGGGAAGAGCCGTTGTGAAAACTAGCTTGTGTGAATAATTTCAGCAACATGAGACGATGTAGAGCATTACAACCAATAGCTTCCTGGCCCAATAGCAAGTTTTAGTTTAACTGCCTCAAACACTCATGCAGTATTAGATAATTACCCCGAATATTTACTTCATTATGAACTGAACATACTGTACTTAAATATAGGGCTAAGGTTAGGCTAGGGAGCTGAATACAATGCGCTTAATGTTATTAATATAATGTACATACAACAAAATCATAAAAATTATCATTGCAAGTTTCCTCATGATTCAACATATAAGATGAAGCAAAAAATGGGAAGTGGAAGTTGTACAGGGCGTGGGAGCTGACTATGAGCTCATTGACATACTAATCACTGTTACATTGTGTGTAACATACCGCAAGCATATTACAACTTTCGCAACCTATCTCCACGCTGATGAAATTTTTCTGGAATCATCTACGTTTTTATTGTGCAGATGAATCATCATTGCAATGTGATTAATGAGGTAATATGCGTTTAAAATTGAACAACACAGTTGATCTTACTAATTACTATCTAAATATATTTTCAATAATATTCAATAATACAAGAGCAATCTGCAGAGGAAGGACTGACACTATCACTATATCTATATTCGTGCGTATTGATTGTTGTTTTCCAATTTCTTTTTTCTATACATAAAGAGTTATCCTTTCTATCAGTAGGAGGGGATAATTCTATCACAAGCAAACAACTAAATCAATCGACAATAAATATAATACGTATATGCTTATGCCTATTGAATTCCCGAAGCTTATCGTGGATGTTTCATTGAAACCACTATCTTGACTAAAAATCTCTTACGTAGTCTCTTTGTAATGATATTCGTTACACTAAATATAAACCATCAAGCCCAAATCCCTTATTCATTACCCTTGCATTTTATGCTGTGTAGAATTAAGTCTACAAGGTATGGATGGTATGGTGCCGTTAGACAAGGAAACAAAGAGTATTCTGTTACACATCATGACTTTGAACTATCTTCATGGCAGGTTGGACGCACATCTAAAAATCTCGTTTTGATGCTTACAAAAGCCAACTCAACTGCTTCTTTCAGACTCCCACGCTAAAAGTGTTCATTAACCGCGAGTTTAGCATTAGTTGCAAGCTTGTATCTTACCTTGGTGTGTTCAGAGACTTTGTTATCACTGAGTGAATCATCAGAATCAGATGACATGTGATCGTTGAACAGCATCGTTGAGTCGACGATGTTGACAGCAGGTGCTCTACCCTTAAGATAGACCTCAGACTGAGTCCTCTCCCAGCGCTTCGGTGTCGTCTCTAAAATCAACAGATGTTTTACAGACTGCTAAAGCATTCAAACTGCATTTAAAAGCATCAGAACAGTTTTCAAATCGCAATTCATATCATATTCATTAGTCACATAAGCAGGAGAATGTGATCAAGTAGTGCATCAAAGTAGTCGTAAAATCTTAAAAACCTCTAAATACCACCGCAGTCATTATACTGATAATACTTGCACCGTACCCAAAGAGTCATCATCTATATCAGAGCTTACCTTATATCAGAGCTTACCTTATATCAGACTGTATGCGATAACGTCTCCTCAAGTTTGCGATAACTTGAATTTTCTGCTATAATATTCATAGCCCCAATGTACAAGTGTAGAAAGAACAGCTACTAGAATTGCTGTCCAGATTGGCCGATAGATTAGAGAAGACTAGACATCACAGTAATACTTAATTAGCAAAGATTAATGTTCAGTAGGACTTACATTGCCATTTCCGAGATGACTGAACAGAGTATTACACATTAGTGAGTAACCTATTACTCTTTGTAGTAATCTAGGACTTTCTCTATGCGCTTACCAATAAACTGTTGTAATGATTGCCAGCTTTTAATAGATATGATGAACACCTTACCGCTCTTGATGCTGACAGTGAGGTCATCCTGGCCGATATGCTGATGATTAGTGCTGTCTGAGTTAGTTCTTGACGCAGCCATCTTAGTGTACCCTGATGTGGTGAGCTGTGAGCTCATACTGAAAACTGAACATGAGATCAAAATCAATCAAATAAGCTCAAACACAGCCGGATATAATGTTTTCTTACATAACATACATTGGTTTCAATATCTTTGTATTATTGCCAAAACGTATTATTTTTCCTATGGTTGCCTAAACACAATAGTCAATAAAAATGGTTAACACACCAAATAAAACTTTAGAACCTAAGAGATGTGACAGCAACACTGACCTGTCAGTGAATCACACCACCATAAAACCTACAACACCCTTAGGGAGGTCAGTACATACAACATATCACCAACTTGCCCTTTCGCTATTCCACAGGGAGATGATACGAAACATAAGACTATATTGCGAATTGCTGACAGCAAACTCACCATCATTACTAAGTACCCTCAATGCAAGAAGTGGCAGCTATATATAAGCAATTTACAACCGATTCTTAGGTAATTATTTCTAATAAGAATTGACTTTAAGAACATTGATTGAGTCAATAACAAGCTAAGTCATGCTGAGAGCAAATGTAAGTTGAGTTCAAGTGATCATCCTGTAGATAGTCACATACAAGAAAAAAGTGTGATTTTCAACAGTGGCAGGAAAAGAATATAAAATGGTGCTATCTCATGAGTTGAAGACTTCATTTAACATCTTTGAAAGGTATATGGAACTCAGATGACCAAGAAATTCTAAAATAATTTCACTTTAGGGAAAAACATCAGCAATGAAGATCAATTTGCCACTCGATTTCAATGACATCACCTGTGGGTATCTAGCGCAGTTCTGATGTCCCTGATGGACATTTCCCCTTACTGCCTTACAGAAATTAATTGTGACAAATTAAAACAATGCACTGGTTTACATAATAACATAATTTTTGCCATGGAGTAGAATAGGTAGCCGAATCTCGCGGTCAGGGTTGGAGGAACAGAAATTTACTTACTTGGATCAGCAGTTTGGCAGCATAAATCCTACAACTACTAGACTAATGGCAAGTTAAGCTAATGTGTCCCTGCTGCTCTTCAGTTATTGATTCTGCAAAAGAGAGTTGAAAACACACACTCTTAACATTAACATGTCGAGTAGCAATTAATAAAGCTGAATTCCTGTACACAGTCTCTACAGCTGAGGCTTAGCCAGGCATAACATTACATTTGGAAGATGGTTTTTTGTTATCATGTTAGGGGTAAGTGATTATTGTTGGTATTATATAACCCATGAAAAAAAAAACTTTAAGAACTCATTTACATAAATAAATGCTGAAGGTTATTCTATGTTTATACAAGGAAAATGCTAGATTGCGCAATATTGAGACGAATGTTTTATGCAGTGGCAGGATGGATATAAATGCTTGAGAGGCTGAGAATACAAACATGGTTTAGGTCAGGATGATGATGATGATCCAATTATTATGAGACAGACCATAAGTAAATATTAGCAAATCATTGCAGATAAACCCCAAATTATTTTTACAGTATTTCCTCAAGGTTACATAAGATAATTAATAATAATTCTGTTGCCACATTCCTGTGTTGAAATAACAGCATCACAAAAAAACAGTAACATCACTGAAAGCAACACTTTTCAAAATAGCAGTGACTTGGTCAAGGTTTGTCTCTATTTGCATGGCGGAACCACCATTGAAGCGAGATTGATCAGCTCATTTGCTGAAATGATCATTGTATTGCATACAAGCACATCCGGCACATCTGCATTACTTTATTTATGTGAATGTATTCAGGTAGGCTAAACATTATTGCATAGAAATTGTATGACATGATAATAAATCCTAAAACTCCAAAAGAACTGATGAGGAATAAGCTAGCGACTCTTCAGTAATTGAATAGAATAAGGTCTTAGCAGAAAATCGATAAAAAAATAGTCTCTAACTCCTTGAGTAGACTAATAGAAACAATTAGTTGCAGAAAAAATAGTTGGCCTGGGGGTAAGGGGACGAGATTTAAACGTTTGGGAGCTAAAACTCATAGTAGTGGTACTGTTTTTACTTGGGTTAATACACCACCTAAAGACCTTTCCTAAGTGACACAAGACGCATTAAATAAGGATGTCTTTTTCGAATTTAATTTTGTACATGTAAGGACGCTTATGCTTAATTTCACTGTGATGAATTTCTCAAATTTTGTACAGTACAACAGGACAAAACAATCATGAATCGATTCATCATGAAATCTGAGTTGATATCTTTTGATTTGTCAATAGATAACTGCCTGTCCTAAGAAGACAATCATGTAGGGCCAATTGCCTTCTTTTTGTACAAGAGCAGACAACCTCATAACATACAGTATTGACACAAGCCTTTCAAAACTCAGTCACAGATATTGAGGAAAAAATAGAACGCATCCAAACGGCCAGAATGCTATTGTATTAAATTTGAGCTATAATTTGTAGACGAGTAGTCATGATATAGAGTAGCAGCATGGAAAGATAGCCCAAATTTAAGTCTATGAACATAAATGGTACCATTAAGTACATGACCTTCACAGAAGTTTGAAGGGATGTACCGGTTTGTGCCTTGCTGTAATTCTAAGAGTTTAAAAACCTTGGCCAGAGCAGAACCCCCAACCAATGAATCGCAATTTTCTATGAGGTTGTAACATTTGTTGCAGTGCATTCATACACCTGTGCATTGCTTGAACTAATCAACATTGACAAGGCCATTTGAATTGAAATTGTCAGCGCAAACATCAGGATCTTAATCATCTTTGTGACTCAAAGCCATTGCCATCCTTTTTTAAAGGCTTTTGTGGCCATTGTGCTTATGAAATCTAAGGGTGTGAATTATTTAAACCCGATGTTCTATGGTGTTATATACCTCAGAAAGGCAGCCATGAAAAAATCTGTTGAAATAATACAGCGAACTATTAGTGCTAAGCTTGTAGTCACGCATCATTCTTGTCCAGCGACCAGCGTATTTGACAAGGTCACCGGGGCCCTTACATTGACAACTTTAAGCAGCTATATTAATTCTTTATAGTAATCTGTAAAGGCATCAGACAATTGAATAAATTTTATTTGAGCAAAACAAACAACTACAATTTGTCTTTGCTTATATTATCCCTTATTAATTCTGAACAAAAGATAGTCTGCTTACTCTTTTGTGTTTTTTATGTTGATTCTAATCAATTTAAATGTTAAATTCATCATAAATGATTTTCTCCGATGGCATTGTAACTGGATCTTATAGCACGCTACCTTGGCAGCATTGAGGCAGCAGTGAGGCAGCAGTGTGTAAGGGTAAGCATGCCTTCTGCTGCCGAATGGTTTGTAAACAAGTTGCTATCACAACCTTGGTAATCTATCTTGTGTTACGGCTCGATGATAAAGTATTCTAAAGCACTCATGACCTATTCAATCATTTATTATATGCTCAGCTATTGTTTGCTTTAGATTTTATTTATGAGCCATTTTGCAATGCAACTCTGATGTTTTGATCAGAGCGTTGGTTTTTTTCTCGTAGCCAGGCATGTTCCCATGACCATTGTGTATTGTGCTTGTATTAGAGTAAATTAATACAATAACGATATTTAGGCAGGAGGTTGACAAAATTTCAAGTATACGCATAGTCAGCAGAGATTAGAGGGACTTTGGCACCGAAGCCTTTTCATACATCAAGAGGTAATAAATTAGTGTTATTCTAGTATATAGTGGGTTAATCTTGTTGAGCATCAGTTATATGGCTTTTCAACTGCCACACTATTATATTTGTTGCTTTTCAAATTGAACTGCTGCCTTATTACTGCAGCACGGCATCAAGGCTGACATCTCCGAGTGTGCGTAAGTACCCTCCATAGTTTATTTCAATTTTTCTCCATGTTGTGACATTTATCGTTTCAGTATACTAGTGGTTGCGTGTATTTCATTTATTGGAAGGTATAATTTCTAATCAAGAACCATTTGAAGTTTTAATATTGTATTTCACTTTTGCAGGGTCTTGAAGTGGAGAAATTATTGATTGGTGTAACCGCGTGCTTCAAATATGGATAGGGATTCCTCACCGAAGGATTCCCTGGATACGGGAGTTATGGAGCTAGATGACAGCCTGATGGGTACCGAAAATGGGGACGATGATGTCGAAACAGCCATCGACTCCACATGCACTATGGACGAGCTCATGTCTGCCCTCGATGTGTTGGAAGGTCACGCCGACGATAACATAATGGCCTCAAGAAACACAGAGATCTACTGGATACAAACATTAAACCAGCGAGATCAACTCATCTTAGCAAACACTAGATCCATAGAAGATTTAACGAGGCTCAATGACAAACTGAAAGAAGAGAACTCACTACTGAAGGAGCAGATGGAGAATATAGAGGCATTGGATTCTGGATCAACCATCCAAGACGAGTCGGAACACAGCAGACAATTATCGCTTAAGGTAAGTGAGGTTACACTATGTTAGCTGTCAGGTATACACACAATATATTGATAAAAGAAACAAAGTAGAAATCACTACCTTTCACACTGACACCAAATGCTAGGTTAGTCTGAACCGCATTTACGAATAATCTGGCAGCACTCGAAAACATATGCTGCAAATTTCAATCAAACACTTTAAGCTAGGAAATATCATGATTTTATTCTTTGCAGTTAAAATCTGAGCTTGATGAGCTGCAAAGTGATGTTGTGACAAAACTGAAAGAGCAGAAAGAACAACTTCAGCAGCGGCTCGACAGGTCTAGCGAAAGTTATGGCGAGATCTTTTCTCGTCTGAGGCAGGAGAGGCTGCAACAAAACCTAAGCATCGCAAACCTCTGTGATGACTTACAAAGTGAGGGGAGACGATCTCGTAGTGATGAGGAACAAAGAAGACTGAAGGCTCAGCTAGAAGAACTTTGTCAGATCTACGACAATATCATCAGCAGCGCATGTGACGAGTGTCAAGAGTTTTTGCACACGATCGATGTTATGGATAATCAAACAACAAGAGACAGCTCTGTGTCACCACGTAAAATCCGTCCTAGCAGTGGGATAGACACAGATAAATACTACACAGAGCTTCTACACGCCTCTGAGAAATCGAATCAAGAACTAAGAGGGAAGATAGAAAACCTGAACCTCCAACTTAATGAGAAGGAACAGCAGATGTTTGGTGCAACAATGACAAGGATGGACAACACAAATCGAGACCAGATTGAAAAGCTGAAAGCACAGATTGCTGAGCTATCTCAGGAGTTGTCTCTTCAGAATGTTGACAACCGCGCTCTCAGAGAAAGGCTCCTCAAGACAGAGAATGAGAATGAATCTCTTACCAAGCAGATGAATGAGACCACCAATGTGAGCGACGAACTAAGGTCCCTCCAGTCAAACCTCAACAGCCAACTAGCAATCAACAACAACTCTGAGTCAAGAATCAAGGAGCTGGAGCTGATACGCATGGAACACTCAACACTTTGCGAGAGAGCCAAGGCTGATCTTTTTGAAGCCTCAGAGAAAGTCGTAGAGTATGAGGCAGAAATCAAAGACCTGCGAGATAAGGTGAGGGAGGCGAAGAGTCTGCAGCAGAAGTTTGACCACATGAACTTCCACCTCAACAACAAGATGGAGTGGCTACAGAATGAGAACACAGTCCTGATGGATGAGGTCTCAAAAGTGCAGCGCGAGGTGGGGTCAGCTCAACAAATAACCACTGAGGATAATCAGAAGCAGGCACAGCTGCTCGAGACCATCAAGCAACAGGAGGATGCAAAAACTAAGCACAACCAGGAGATGAAGGAACTGCAGGGCAAGCTTGACGCTACAGAAAAGCAGAAAACCAACGCCAATTTGAAGGTCAAGGCTCTGAGAGATCGACTGAAAAGCATGCAGGACTCCTGGCAAAAAATATCAGCAGACACGGAATCATCATTCACAGCTTTACGAGAGCAGTATCAGCAGCAGATCAAAGAGTACAAATCAATCATCGACTCGCTCAAGTCACAGAACACATCCCTCAACGCTAGAATAGAGTCGATGAAGAAGGTAGCCTCCCAAACAAACACCAGTAACAACGGAAACATGAACAACCTAGAACAGCAGGTACTTATCACTCACTATATTCAACATAATGAAGAAATTAAATTAGTGTGTTTGCAGTGTTTCGCAGTGCATTGAGATAATAGTATCTACAGCAAACATGTCCAATACAATTTGTTGTTCGGAAGCGACCATGGCCATTCTGAATAATATATTATTTGAACACTCATGACATTGGATTTTAGGATACGATAATCTTGATAGATTTAATAGGCCCTAAAAGTTGTCATATCGCTAGGTCTATATGTTTTTAGATGGTCCAATAGTTTCGTACGAAGATCCTTGTCTTGCAACAATCCATATTGGATTTTGGTGCCATTGCTTTCCAATATGAAGCCATACATTGTACATTTTATAAAAAAAGACTCTCTGTATGAGATCCATATCACAATATTGAATGTTGTACACTGTGATGTGATGTAAACCACTTTTTTTCCTTTGGCAGATTTCAGAATATCAACAGATTACCGATGGCTACAGGCAGGAAAACATTTTACTGCGCAAAGAACTACGTGGAATAGTCACAGGGTTGCAGGTACGGTCAAAATTTAAAAGTCCTCATGTAACAATATTTTGCGAGTGGCAGCAGTTTGATGCCAGCAGTTTGATGCCGGTTTAGAGCCTAGCGACATTGTTGTGAAACAATACAAGACCTGATTGAATAGTAAATTGTAATGTTTTCAAGCGTTTTGAATAGCATAATAAGATTGACTAAAGCAGTCTGATTGCAGTTTTCACTAAAGGCAATTCAAGTGGCAGCAGCCTGAAATGCTTGGCAAAACAGAAGGCTTCAATTTAAATCAAAATGTCACTAAGATAAAGCAAAAGCAGCTTGCTCAAATATAGTATTCACTTGGTTGTGTATTTCAAAGGAAGAAGAAAAAGAGAAAGGATTCAAGAGTCGGTTCACTCAGCGTGATGAATTTGCACGGTTACGAGATATTTTGACAACTGCCAAGACAGAATGTGAAAGCCTAACACTTCATAAGACACCTCGAAGCCGTACGAACACTGCCGAAAAAGAATACAGTATCGCTGATTCTAGTAAAAGTTTAAATAGCACCAGGCAAAGTTTAGTTAATGTCCGCGACCTCAAAGATCAATATGAGAGACTATCGCCTGATTATACAGCACCAAAGCCCTCTGCTGTCACAGCAAAGCCACCTAGAACGCCGGAAAAACCAAATTATGAACGACCATGGAATCGCTACCGAGTCCTGAATGATGTGGGAAAATCAACAGAGCCGCTGGCTAATAGTACACCAAGAGCCAGTATGTCAGCAGATACCCTGCACTATCAGCCCAGGCACGAGTCGACCAGGCTGTCAACTTCCGCAGACAGCAGGATAAGTGGTTTTAAAACCAGCAGCCATATGCCTTCAATGTTATCTTCCACAATCCTCAACGAGAAGGCAAAACTGCTACCGTTACCACGAACAAAGTATGACAGTCCAGGAAATACTAAATCACATGAGAATGAGCCTAGTGAAAAACATTCCAGTAACAATACGAGGCCAGTGACAGTGATCACACCTCCGCAGTCAAAAACCAAAGAAGTGATAGAGTTAAAACACAGGAATTCTACTGAGCTGGATCCCAGCAAGTCATTCAAACCGATTAATCCAGATAATGGCGTCGAGAGTAAAACTAGTAAGACATCATCATTGTCAACTAGTACGGCACCTTACCAGCCAATCTCATCGTACAAACCATCATTCCTGTCCCCCGATTATCGGTCGTCTTACTCTAGCAGTGCGTATAAATCTTCTTATCAGCCCTCATCGTACCAACCCAATTACCAGCCTCGTGGTAAAACAAGCTATGACTCAACTAAACCAACCAGCCATGAGCGACCATATCACTCCAAGTATGAACCAAGCTATCGAAGCAAATATGACTCTTACAAATCTAGCTACGACTATAAAGATACTTCCGTGGACAGTGCTTATGGATCTCCATCCAGATCTTATACTTCAAAGCAGCCATCACTATCCAGCTATTCAACTTCATACAGAAGAGATCCACTCATGAGCTTGTCAACTCTACACAATAAATATTCAGGCAGCAGCATGAGCAACGTTGGCAGTAGAGCCAATGATTCATTAAACAAGGTACCGCCTCTTTTCACAGCTCAAACTGCTCATTTGATAACCGCTTGAATGTGGCTTGTGTAGGCTGTAGAACTTTTGACTAGAAAGGTTTCCTAATGCAGCTACTGCATGAACATGTATGTGTTGTGCTGCTGTGGTAAATTTCTTTTCAACCTGTTAGACATTTTTGGAGTTGTCTAACCAAAGTGTGCGGTGATGCTGTTGGGAGTTATCTACACTGGACTGACAGGTATGTTACTTTGTGATTTTAGCAACTGGATTACGAAATCTCACAAACTGCACAGATTCATCGCACACTGGATGAACTTGAGCATTCCATTACCAGTGCCTCATCCATAGCTAATGCCGACAGACATGAGAAAGGCTTTCAAAACCGTGACACAAACAAATATGGCAATTCAATAGATAGCTCCAGATACACACTGCCATATTCAAGAGTTGAGATTGTTGCCAATGACAACTCATCCAAAAATAGACACACCAACCACAAGCCTGCTACTGTCAACTTTAGTGGAACAGCTATTTTATACGATTCAATTTACTAGTGAAGAGAATTACACAGTCATCATATGCGGGTGCAAATGTTGATTCTTATTTTCGTAATGGAAGTTTTAATGGTTTGTGTGATCAGTGAGTGCCAGATTCCCATGACTATTTTTGACAGATTATATTGTTTGCTTAGAGCAAGGAGTTAAAGACTTAACTCCTTGCTTAACTGTCTCTAACTCTTTGCTTAGAGGAAGTGAAATTCCAAATGATGTTTTTTGATTGCCGACATAGTGAATATGATTTGGTCTATAGCTTGATTGAATGTTATTTTCAGATACATGTAGTACAAACTAGATTGATAAAATTTAACCTATCATGTTTGAAATAAATATCTGAATGCTCCTCTCAGTGTTAAAAAGATGAATGTTAAATACATTGTCTGCATGCAAGACATACGGAATAGATATAAACAAATATCAGGGTGTTCGTATCTGAACAAATCAGTCATGTGACATAATATATAGGTCCCAAAAATCTTGCACATGTTACCACGTTATTGTAAATAAGTTTTAAAATTTGGAAAAAAATTATAGAGATTAATTATGCATAAAATAGAACAACTACCTGTCTAACAATGATGCTCACAGAATGAAAGCATTGCGGTGCTGGCGTAGAATGTTGGTTTGCAAGTAAATTTGACCAACCAAATTAGATTATACCGACACGACATACAACATTGTACAACAGCCACAGCTGACTATATAAGTTATGACGGGTCATACATAGACACAGTTATACAATTATACGATACTGAATTCAAGATATCACTCCGCTTGCAAAGAAACTAACAGAGTGAAGTGACTAGATTGTTCAAAACGCAGCACAGCAATCAACATGCAGAATATCAGGCAAAGCACACAGACCCAGTACATTCATACATTCAGAAGACACATTCGTAGTTACTCATTCTCACACAAGAATTTGGTTAATCGTTCTCTGCAATAAGTCAGACTCAGACAGACAAACACAGAAGTACTTTGAGTACTTAATAATGCCAATAAATAAGACAACAGGAAGTTTATACAAAGATTGGCTTCATAATCATCAAGTTAGCACATACACGTTTTGGTTGATTTTGGTCACAACATCAACTGAACACGCAAACCAAATAGCAAACCCCCTATAACTAATCAACATAGATAAGACAGCACAACATGTACATGACAATGACACAAACAGACCTATGAAACCCTTCTGCATTGGACACTCACCCATATGACATGAGATACGAATTAAAGCCAGATACCGCTAGGCCCCGCAGAAGGGGTAAAATCACATTGCGCTACATACTGAGGAGAAGACAACTTTTCAGCAATAAAGATAGAAATAAAACTTATTGCACCAGCTTATAACATTAGTTGTTATTAGGAGAGTTTGGCTTAAGTGTTACACTCCAATCCAAGTAGATATCTGCTGTTGTTTGATATCAGTCCACTCACAGACGATTAAATGAAATTGCTTGTTGACAATAAACATTGCACCCTGGGAAGGTAGGAGCAGGTGATCTCCAAACTCTCCACTAGTTGATATCACTAAGTCAGGGTTGTGTGTTGGCACAAAGCTGGTCCTACCTGACAGTAAACCTGAGAAAATACAGCAGAAAACTACTAGATTGGTGCCTCTTCACATTACTACTTCTCGCTTTGTTGATATCATAGTGGAACATTTTTAGGTAATGGCTGATGAAAATCAATGAGAAGTTCTTTATGCAGGATATTTGACAGGCTATCAATTATCATACCTTGAAGAAGCTCAGTTTGTTTGGTTTTCAGATCCATAAATATAACACTATTCTCATCAGGAGAGGTAATAGCGAGGTCATATCCAGCACTGTGCTTCGACTGCATAAATCTAACTTGGCCGATTGGTGTCTGTGTAGTGTGATTGTACAACTCTCTCAAAGTACCTGTGTATATTAGACAAGAATATAATTCTATTTGTAAAAGTTTACCAACTGGCTCATAAACAGTTAATATAAGAGAATCTGTACAATGCAAAACTTTTGTTCTCTGAAAAAGTACATACAGTGTATTTGGAGTTATCTTTTTAAGTTCAATGAGGGGATTACTCCTGATAGCGCGCAGGAGAGATGCATAGAAGCATCAAGCAATTCTCATACCTTTTTATTTGCTATATCAATAAAGTGAACAATGATTGTTCCAGTACGCTTGATTTTGTCATTAGATGGGGTCACAGCCATGAACCCACTATTTATAAAGTCAATTGCGCTTTACTTCCTGCGCTGCTTTCTAGGACTCAGGCTATCCTAGCAGGGTTGGGTTTATATAACCTCATGTTGTAAGACTATTTCAGTTACTAAGTTGTATAACTTACTGTTATCGTGTAGATAGTAAACAGTAAGTAGTTTAGGCTTAGAGACAGCAATGATATAACGTGAGTTAGGGGAGACATACAAACGACCCCTCTCCATCTCACCAATCACCTTATTTGTAACCACATCAACTAATAGATTTGTAACGCTCCTTGTGTCAGCTTTGCACTCAACCAAAGCTAAGCCACCTGAATCACATAAATAAAGCAGATGGTTATCGTGTTACTAATGAATAATTTATACAACATTAATACCAAATCAACAATAGTAACATATGTTATCATATTTAACAACTTTGCTGGAATAATTCAAGAAGGGCGGCTGGTTGCATGTTAAAATATAAATATATTGAGAATAAAGATTCTCACCAATCGCGAGATGATGCAGTTCGGTATCCTGACATTGCCACTTGGACAAATCGAGAGAGCCATCGAAGTTGAGAGTGACAGTATCCAATCTACTCAGACCATGCTGATTATAGTGTGATGTGTAAGCATATCGGGACGAGGTGTTCAGAGACGTAACAGAAGGCAAATATAAACTCTCCACCTGAACAAAGACATTAAAATTTTCTTAAGTTTGTGCTGATCAACTGTATTATGACTATATAGTGGTTATGCACTCAGTTTGAGCACAAGAGGATTCCACGAACAGATATGGAATAGTTGGAGTATGAAGTAGGAGGGGTCTGCGCCTCAGGTGTGCTCCGCGCTGCCTGCAAACTGAGAGCATTCTAGCGCTGAATGAGGCGGCCGCACACCCTTATTTCTCAGTCTTCAGACTGAGACAGAACCAGATTTTGACCAAAATAGTGGTAAAGAAATTATTAGCCAACCCATCTCCCGCAACATAGGAAACTCAATGGCAACACTACAGTTCTAAACAAATCCTACATATGTCAGGTCAGGTCAGTGACTAGGACATATTTCAGGCGGGCATTGTACTTACTGCATCAAATACACTATGTTCGGGTAGAAGAGGTTCTAGTACAGCTGCTCCTATCTGACTAGCCTCGTTAAGTATCATCACAGTCTGAAACTGTGCTTGATTACCATCAAGTATCCATAACTGATCCGTACTCTCCAGATAATATAGTGTAAGTACATTGTGGCTCAGAAGAATTACCTGTGGGAACAGAGATGATTCAGGTAGCCAATCAGTAAAACCTCTAAGTTTTTGCATAACCCAAAATGATTGTGTATCACTTTACATTCTATAGACAAAGTCAAAACAGGAGTTATTTTCTCCTTTATATCCAGTGACAAAATGAGGCATGATTATCTCCGAATTCTTTGACTAATAAACAACATCAGCTTACATGTTTAGGCCTGAAGTTGTCATGGATATCGATCACAACTATCCTGTTCAGGGAAGGCTGTGACACATAGACCAGCTTATTTCTGACATTGGCTACTGTTCCCCACTCACAGGGCTCAGTGTATGGGCATAATCTGTCCAGGGTGTCTGTGGCATCTGAAACACAACAGTCGCTTCATATGTCATATAATGGCAGTAAAAGAAGTTGTGTTGCATCAGAAAATTTTTAATGAAGCAAAAGACTAGAGTGCGGACCAAACAACAACCAATATTATCTTCAGTGAAAGCAAGGAGTCAGAGAAAATCTTGGAGAATGTGCCAGACAGTTGAACATTTCTAAACCTGAAAAAGGTCATTACCTTTCATGTTCATGACAAAGTCAGAGGCATGTTTGTTGATGGAATGAGTAGTATAACAATGATCTGGTGCATAAGAGGTGTAACCATCAGCATGGAAAACCAGGTAAACCCCACTCTTAGATTTCTCGGCATCTGTATGGAGAGAAGATAAATGGATTTTTATATATTTTTTATTATAATCACCGACCAATGTATCTTGAATAATGAGGCTGTGTGAAAAAGAAGGAATGAAATTAAATGAATTTTTTAAACAGCAGTTTATCATAAAATTGGAGCATTCATTATTGAAGGAAAACTTATGCTATGCTTGTGCATACTCATCAGAACTCAAGTAGAAGGAATCCTAATTTCACTACGAATCAATTATTTCTATGATATGGAAAACTACTGAATACCTTAAAATGGCTTCTTTTATTATAATATAAGAAAAACTGGAACACCTATGACGATGCCAATAATCACCAGCTTACACAACGTCTGAAGCATTTACTCCCATGGGCTTTTAATTAGCTATGGCATCAGCAAATGACATTATATCCAATTGATAAGGGTAGGGAATTAGCATTTACCTAATTAATGTTATGAGAAATTAGCGTCTCCCATGATTCAATTTCTACTGAACTTGAAGCCAATAATACCATTCGATTGGAACATCCATATGGCAGCTGGACTAAGCATGTATGACAAGCAGCTTAATATAGTTTTAGTGGATATTTATTGCAGGTGCCCAGCAGTAGGAGTGTACTAAATGTATTGGCAAAAATTTGTGTTGTAGTTGTAGTTATACATTTGAATGCCAACATGTTCATTTTTGCATGAAAAACAATGTTCCTTATGTAACAAATCAAGCGTAAATATTTGTGTTGTATGTTCTCTATGATAAATATTTCAGACTTGGATATTTGTATCACAGTATATACACACGAAAATGTTGAATCTTCTCAGAAGGACAGATATTATGTATGTGACCTTTACCATCACTATTGCACCTAACTACCGCATCATTTTACGGCAGCAGGAAGCCTGCTGAGATCTCACCTTTAGCATAGTTTGTTTCAGTTTGGACCAAGACATCAGTCTGACTGACGGACCAGCCTACTTCAGACTTAGCCACACACTGATAGCTTGCCGAGTCAAGCTTCGCTGACGGGCTCAGTATGCTAACAGTACTGTTCTCATCTGAAATTGAAAGTGTCACTCATCAGAACAGAACTCAGTTCTAACAAGATAAGAGTATATCAATAGCAAAGCAATTAAATTGTTGGGTGAGTCATAGAGGTATTGATATTATAATGGACATATGGTACTGGGAATTACCATTGAACCTGACGTGTGCTCTAATCTAGTCTAATAATATCATATTGTTCATCTGTATTGATTGCATACATAGCTATCATCTATATTCCGGACGGACGCTGACCAATGTGTCACAAGCCAGACAAATAACTTGACAGGCTGATTATATATTAACATGTCAGATATGCAGAGTGGAGTAGATGTCAAACAATTCTTATCTGGTAGACTCACTGATCGGCAAAAGGTTATTATTTAGCTACTAATGCTTGCTATGGAGTCGCTGACTGCCAATCAATGTTTTATTGTTGGCAATTTCTGGCGCAATGAGACTATGATACCAATACCATATAGAGTTTGCTTAGTATAATTGTCACCTAAAAATACTTACTGTCGCTTGTATATCTATGCTTGTCACCAGTTGGTATTTCATAGCTTGCAACCTGCCAGCGAATGTCAGGCTGCGGAATGCCATCTACATGACACCTGAGCTCAGTTGTCACTCCTTCTAACACATTACCGACTTTCTTAGTTTGCACCAGTGGTTTTACTTTAAAATAAAGCAAAGTATGATTATTAAACAGATCTGCGTTCAGGAATCAAAACTCAAGATAACAAATATAGCACGATCCCTAGATACAGTCACAGATTTGACATGTGTTTCATACTGGCACTATCCAAAATAACAAATAAATACCAGGGAGACAAAATAAACTGAAGTCATACAATGACCAACATTCAGATCAATAATATTATTGTCCCCAGATAATAACCAGCATAAAGAAGTGCGTAGGAACCTTCCGCTGCTGCGTAAGAGTCGACTGACTCGCCTAGAATAAAACAACATCAGGATATGCACCATGAGCATTCTGTGTAATACATTAAAGTGGGCTGACCTTGTACAATAAGCAGCTGAGTCTCGTTATCCTGAGGGCTGTTAGAATCGTAACATGTATAGTTGGCTGTGTGATCCAAGTTCACTACGCTGATATACATCTTTGTGTTTGTTATCAGCTGCAATGAGATTTATGAAAAATTGCAAACCACATGGGCACTGGCAAAAGCAAATTATGGATTTAAAAAATGAAGATAAAGATTAACGACTTTGAGATTGTCCCAAAGCTTTTCTCTTCAGGCCAGAAATAATAAAAGAATGGTCTAACCAAGGAGTACTCCTTGGTTTAACTTAGGACTACAATAATGACATGGTTTTTTGGCACATAATGATTGGTCATGATTGGACTCTCATTTCTAACGTTACTCCTAATTAACTCCTTATAGAGGTCACTTGTCTTAAGCTGCAACATATGTAACGCATAAAAAACACTTACACTCATGCCATTAGTGTTAGCGAAGTCAATATCCTGACCGTTGCGCTTCCACAGAATCCAGGGGTTGGACTGTAAACCGCAGGTCAGTTCGACTCCTTGATATCCATTGGCCGTTACATATGTCACCTTGACCTTACCATCAAACTGCACCATCTCCTCAAGCTTTTTAGTTATCTCTACATCTGTAATTAACGAGTATCACATTAAAATACATTGATAATAATATCTCTCACATTGGTAACAACTGGCTGAGAGACAGTGACATTTGGTGTCAGGTCATATTAATTGTTGAGGGCATCAATGTGACATTTAATGCCGCATACAATACACAGCTGACCAATGAGTATGACAATAAAGATATGTTTTTACTAAAACATTGCTAACATCAGAATTGGTACCAAATGGAGAAAAAAACAGAATAATTATCATATGCTAAAGGATATCATTTTTAAATATGCATCTCAAAGGATGCTAGGATTGTTATTGGATAAATATAACATCATTCTCTCCCTGACAAGAGTTATAACCAGCCGACCCTTACCAAACTCATCATAAAATGTGATCAGATCGATATATTCTGTTCCTTCGTTGATGGAGCTATGAGCTAAGAAATCCGGCAGCTGACAGATGTGCGCCATAGTCTCGATATGGTCAGCCGTCTGAGAGAAAGATAACTCCTTCAGAGAGATCAATCCATCATTGTTTCGATCATAATAATCAAACATGTCTGACACCAATGCCTTCTTGGACTGCAGGTCTGTAATTATATTAAGTTGCAAGCTGTGCAAAGGGCAAGAAGCGAGAACATTCGTACTTTATTAATGAAGTAAATCCCATAAGATCATAGCGTATCATACAGATATTACAATATGTTCATGAAATGGTGTCTTTAGACGCAAGTGTATTCACCCTAAATCGTGGTGAGCAACAAGGTGCTATCATAAGGGTAAATATCATCAGTGCTTAGAAGATTATTTCCGCTGCAGAATTTTTAGAGCTGCCTAGATTGTTCCGATTCATGCTTCTGATTTTCAATTACTATTTAGACAGAATCTTGATAATTACATATATAAATATATGCACTCGGCTAATCAATGAAGGATATTGGTAACCACAAGCTGTTCAATTACAAATGTAGCGGAAGTTTAATATAAGATTCCCAGTGATTGACACGTCGCAAAAAATACAAGTTATCATTGAAGAAGGCTATCACTGACTGTCTACTTACCCTGTGAATCACATTTTGAGATGCCTAGTCTGTTACAGTGGTATACCCGGAGTAAATGCTTGAATTCTTCAAACTGTTCGGCAGCACAATTTGGGCTTTGTTTTTTGGGCTCTGTCTTCTCCACAGATTTGTCAGGTTTGGTTTGACCTTCAATGTAAGAATATGATGGACATAGTTGAGAAATGCCAACACAAGGACCAGTAAATATTCTAAACCATAACCTTCGATAAAAAAAAATCTTCCGTTGAATATTTCAAAATTACAAGTTAATAATAAAGGTAAGATTTCTTCATGACCTCACATCAGTTAGAACTGGAAAGTCTGGAAACAAAGCGTATTGAATTTAGGGAATACCCAACAAATGTTCATGTTTTACCCAAAGACAAAGCTTCACCGACCTTTGTTGGGTTTCTGACTCAAGGTCTGAGAGAGGTCCTTCTTCTTAGACATGACATGAGGCGGCTCCTTGGTGGTGAATGAGTTACTGTAATCAGCTTCCTTTTGTAGCATGGCTTCAAGGAGAAATAACACAGACCATTAAATGGTTAATCAAATTAACAGAGAAAGCATGGAGTCAATATATGGACTATCAAGTGAGTTAAAAGCCTTCTGTCCGCGGCAACTAAAGGCTCCAATTCTCTACATAAGGCAATATGTATATTATACACAGATGTGAAAAGGGAGAAGTATAATCTAGTCTCAGGAATACAGTGAGGATCATGTGAAAAGTGCACAAACATAAACCACTTGTCATGAATAGAAGTGTTACCTTTCTGATAGCAAGCTTCGCCTTTATGGTCCACATATATCTTCTTACTAGAGACACAGGCTGACCTGTGTAGATCACAGTGACTCTCATACATATTACCATCAGAACCGCACACCATTCTGTGCCCCGCAGTACAGCTGCCCTTCTCTGCACATAAACATTTCTCTAACCCGGACTCTGACCTCACACATTGTCTCCCGAGTCCACACTCCAACCAGATACATCTCCTCATCACTGCAGACGACAGAGCCAACATAAACAACAACTTCATCTTAATTTTGGGTAAAATGAAATGGCTTGACTCGAATAAATAAGTGACCGCAGGGGAAAATGTTATTCAAAATGATTATTGCAGTTCCTTTCATTATCAATTGCCACTTTACACGCAAAGAGAGAGTAGTTGGATTTTGAATGAATTTAGCTTTTAAACAGTGAATACCCACTATTTCAGGGCAAATTAGACTTGATAATAGAATTTTCACTGTTACTTTCAAGAGGATATTGATTTTTGAATGGATGTGTTTGTGAGTTTATACAGGGTAATGCTGACAGACGGAAGAAACATTAGCAAATAAAACATATTGAATCTGATTTTCTGATGAGAAGCTTCTCATGTTCCAGCCATTTTCTAAAACAAGTCACAACATCTCTCAAAACACAACTAATACACAACGATCAATTACAATACTACTGAGCCAGATCATGACTAGGAAAAAACAACTGAGACAAGATTTTAATAAAGCTCGATAATTTGATTTATTATTTTACCTTTGAGTTCATCGTAATCCTCATGTTGTATAATCTTATACTGAACTTGACCCTGTTTCTCCTCTGGTATCAGGCGCCTCAGTGATTCTGGATACACAAGCTTACTTAGGACAGCTGACTTCTTCTCCACCTTTTGACCTTCTGGGCTCACATTTGAAGAATATTTTGCACTGGTTTTTGATACGGAGCCAGAGAATAGATGTCTTGAAGGTACAGTCGGAGGTATAGGTTCCGTGTATTTTTGCGTATCCACTGTGTACAGCTCATATTGCTCTCTGGCGAATAGCTGAGGCGGTTTTGAAGGCTCTACTTTCACTGTATTTGATACTGTTGGCAGTGTCTTACTCCAAACATTGTCCCAGCTCTACAAGAAAAGTTGTTTGAAAGTAAAACTGATATTCTTGAGGAATCCTAGGAAGACAAAAGGCATAAAAAACAAAGCCAATCTGTATTGATAACTATAAAATTTGCAGAGCAGCAAAACTAAACATTCTAAAATGTACAGATTCCATTGAATAACTGCTGACAAACCTTCAAATCATTTCCAGAAGTGTGTCTTCTCTTGTGACCAGCAGATGCGGCAGCTATGAAAATACAAAATAAAGTCACGGGTGACTTCATGCTGTTAGACTAACAACACTAGAGATAGAGACTAAAGTGATAACAGCAAACAAACACCCTTTCTACTCCTCATAGCCTAGCACATTGACTAGAATTGATTCAGAGTCCAAAATCAATACTCCAAGAATAATATACAACACTTCATTTACAGTATACCAAGAGCTCTTCTCCACAGGGACACAATTTCATTATCTCTAAGCTAATTAACAGTCTCTAATAATATTCAATTCTATTTGCATAAAAAACCGAAATGTTCGGAAATAACAACTGTCCTAAGGGGCGCAAGATCAGTTGTTTCATATCAGGGCTGTATTCCCCAAACATGGCAATGATGACAAATATTTATTTCTGATACAGTGTTTGTTGGCAACCTATGTCATTTGCAGATCCCTGTTTTATATGTGGCAAAATCATCATTGTAACAAAATTAACTGGTCATAGCTAGCCAGGAGGACATATATATATATATATAGATATGAAATTTTGATTTTATGGTTGTTCTCTAAAAAGTAAACTAATAACAACCCTAATCTCATGAAATATTCTTCATTCTGACAACCAACATTTTAGAAGGTTATCAAAATATTGTTCTGATAACCCACTGGGAACTGGTACCGGTATAGGTAAAGAGAGTGATTAATTTCAAAATATGGTTGACTAAGCTGTAGGGCCTACTGAGCTATTTCTATGCCTATGAACTTTGATATCTTTGTTATCAAACAGCTGATAATTAATCCTCCCACTCAGTGCTCATGAGCAAATGAGCTCATGAGGCAAACTGTAAAATTGTAGGTGAGGTGAGTATTTATGAATCCTTGTTGTAGCTGATAGCTGAACAATGTGAGGACAAAGATAACTAAATTGTAATGGTAAACCTGAATCAACATATCAGCTGCCAGATAATATATAGAGTGATTATTCAGTTAGCATTACTTTGCCCTGTGGCTGACATTACACCAGCGTTTCTATCTAGAGACCATTATTATCGCCAACATATAAAATTATGACTATGATATTGGCAAATAAAGTGTAGTGAAAAATACAAATTGTTTCTACCGATGGCATTCATTTTTCCAAAAATATGTTCAATAAACAATAGCATAATCTAGTTTGACTTTCAGCAAATCTTCAGATGAGATAAGAAATATAATTCAATACAATTTTTTATCATATCCAATAGCCTGTTTCACAGTTTGATGTGTTCCTTATGAATCTGTTTGCTGGCATTGATATATGCTTGTAGCCTGAACTAAATTCAACAGATCTAAAGAGTAGATGAGGATTTGTGTAGGAGTTATCGGAGTTATCTTCTACCTTAACAAGACCTGAGAACTTCTAACATTTAATCCTTAGTTCACATCGCATGTATTTCCAATCAGGGTTTTCACTATAGATTCGGTTCAACACATAATTTTTAAAACTGTCATTTCACTGCTGATGGATCCAGAATTAGTTGCTGCCTATCAAACAATGAATGTGTGCGTAATAAGATAACATTAATCTATGATAGTATGCAAAATGATGTATAACCTCGTATCAAACGTAATCTGGGTAGAATTATTGCTACCACATTGTGTGAATTATCTGTTATCAAATCTAGTTGTGGAGGGTATTTATAATCATATGTAAGCTCTGAAATCATCAATCCATAAACAGCATCCCCAGAAATCAGTGCTGAAGCAGGCGTGGAGTTATATAACAGAGCAAACACGGAGGATCTTGTAAAGTGTGAAACTGAACTTTGCCATCGAATGATGGGAAGAGTTATTCTTGTTGCGATTTTAATTATCCAAAGCTGCAGTTCTTCCATCAGCCAAACAGCTTCTTCATCGGAGACCCCTCATGTAGCTCCTGGTATAACCTTGGTAGATAATGGATACTCTGGCATTCTGATCGCTTTAGCAGACAGTGTTAAGCAGGATTCCATGCTCATAGAAAGGCTTCAGGTAAAACATTATTAATTATTTTAAAAGGATGCATTATTCTAATAATTCCCTTGTTCTTTGTTTGTGATCAGGTTTTGTGGAGCAGCCTTCGTAGAATCAACAATATGTCACGATATTCTACTGTTGTGATTACAAAAAAAAACAATCTCTGTCTTTCTTGCAGGAGCTGGTGAATGAGGCTTCAGCAGCCTTATTTGAAGCAACTGATAACAGAGTATATTTTAAGAATGTCACAATTCT
The DNA here is from genome assembly GCA_914767715.1 of Membranipora membranacea. Lineage (NCBI taxonomy): Eukaryota > Metazoa > Bryozoa > Gymnolaemata > Cheilostomatida > Membraniporidae > Membranipora > Membranipora membranacea. Next base: position 11,329,106 of record OU612065.1, on the reverse strand, counting down.
TGTTCCTCATAACTGGAAATTCCCGAAATCAAAAGCATCAACAACCGAATCACTGTACAAGGTATTATTTTTACATACAACCATCAAATTCTTATGGTGATATTTGTCACGAAAAGCAATGAGTCAACATTTTTACAATTATTTTTCTTACATTGCTCATCAGAATGAATGGAGAAGTGATGTTACATTTATTGCATTGTTCCACATCAGCCTCATATGCTGCTTGTTTTATAGGCGAATATTCGTGTGGAGAATCCGACATCAGCGTATGGTAACAACCCGTGGACAAGACAGTTGGGGGCTTGTGGGGAACCTGGAGAATATATGATGCTGACTCCAGAATATATCACCTCATATCGTAACAAAATGATTGGATCGGCGGGTGAGTAAAAATACCCAGTCATGAAAATAAAGTTTCTACTCGAAGCTCAAGCTAAAGGGTAGCACCTAATGGCTGAATTAGATGACCCTACAGTGGAGTTGTGCCAAGAATATGAGGTATTCTTGTAACAATGAGTCAGGTTTTCACATCGCTGATGTCAACATAATATAAGGTGGAAGGATGTTACACTCACAGACATGATTCCTATTTTTCAGCAAAGACGTTGGTGCATGAGTGGGGACATCTGCGCTGGGGGTTATTCGATGAGTATCCTATAGGCGATGACATCAAAGATCATTTTTATCGATCAATGACAAACGGTGAGATTGAGCCGACAAGATGTAGTAGAGATGTAAGGGGACACACAAAGAACAGAGTAACTGGAGAGCAGTGTAAGATTGACCCGGTGAGGCAGGTGCCAGAAGCTGACTGTAGATTCTATGAGAACGACGATCAGACAACTGCTCAAGCGTCGCTCATGTTCAGCACCTCATTATCCAGCGTATGTCAATATATATGACTCATCAAAGTGCAAGAGTTGTGGTTTGATACCAATCTCTCCTGAGAGTAGATGTTTTGCGCCAAAGCCTCAAGTCCTAACCAGAATTTAACCAAATTTAAGGGGGTGCAAGCTAGCATGCAATCAGAGCTTCTATATATTTGTCAGCACACAAAACATCTGGATGTGTGGCTGATACTTAGTTATTTAGTACGGGAGAAAAACATGCTCAAATCTCAGATCTTAAAGAAAATTTGGAAATCTGTATTCCCAGCCAGGGGGAGGGGGCGTTGACAGGGAGGCAAGAGCCTGGGGGGGGGGCAGACTAGTACTAGTACTAGACTCAAGGGTTTTTTAAACAACTTGAAAATTCTGATTGCAAAGTTAGAAAACATGTATACTGGACAGTAATATTCTTATCTTTCATAGATTGGGAATTATGCCAGATTTCTGAATTAGCTAGTGGTATTATAAATGATATGTGGTAAATTTTCAGATAATGTATGGGTTTTTTCAAGTTTTACTGAGTGGTGTATTTTGGGTGGAAATAAACCAGGGTAAACCTCTTGCCGCAACATTGTGGCTTATGTCACAATCAAGGCTGTTGAGTGAAGACAATTATCGATCGAGGCTATTTTTTCATATTCTGAGGAAGCAGCGGTTCAAACCTTTAGTTCCATAACTGATGATTGTCATGCTAGAATGAATTCCTTTGTTTATAGACTGTTCCCTCGTTAATATTTTAGGTAACCAAGTTCTGTGGGGACGAGGAGACTGGGGGTGGTACGCTTCACAATTATCAGGCACCTACAGCCCAGAACCTCAAGTGTTTAGGCCGATCATCGTGGAGTATTATGAAAGAACACAGTGACTTTAATAATAGTAAGTAACAACTCTTCACAGGTAAAAACTTATTGAGACTGAATTATTTCTAGTCATGGGAGTTTCCATCCTTAACTATACATTCAACTCCTATATGCTAAGAAGGATTCACTGCGAATAATCACCAGAGTGAGATGTGAATTCATGTCTATGTTTTACACTTTGCAGATAGTCAACCAATAAACAGCGGCACTGTGAATACCGATGTGACATTTAAGTTCGTTCAGAAGAAGAAGAGCAGAATTGTGATTGGCATGGATACCTCTGGGAGCATGGTGAGTGTTGATGTTATCTAATGCCTGACGTTCAACATCACAGCAATCTTTGCCTTAGATAAATGTTCAAGCTTAGTAAACTTAAACATAGCGTTCAATATTAGTTTTGATGTATGTCATAGGCGTGAAGCATTCAAGACGGCGTGACCAATAGAGGGGAGCAACTCCTAATGCAGGTAGTCTGACTTGGACTCCATATTAAACAGTTTATTATTGTTGATTGAACATCCAGCAATGAGCTACATGCCAAACCAAGGAATTATGCTTTATATTTCAGAATAAAAATAGGACCTTTGTGAAACTTCACGCAGCTGTGACTATGTATTTGAACTTCACCGTAGCCAAAGGCGCACAAATCGGGCTTGTGAAGTATAACAATACTGGTTACAATGTCACAGACGGACTGATCACTATCGACGGTCAGGATGACAGAAAACGGCTGATGGACAGGATACCAATGGAGAGAAGAGGAGGCTCAGCTATCGGCAAGGGACTAAAGTGTGCTATAGATGTGAGATTCAGTAGGCATAGATTATAACAATCATAACAACATAGTTTATTACAATTCTGATGTACAGTATACTTTTATCAAGTGTTTAACTGCATTGTTTTTTCTGATAGATCTTGTCACAACTAAAAGACTAGTTAAAGAGACACACACTATGTACATAAGGGAAAATCGGGAAGTGTAATGCTGTATCAAACTAGAACAAGTTTGTTTCCTCTGTGGCGGTGGAGTGATAGTGCAAAGGTCGGGGATCAAGGCGCAGACACAGATTTTTAAAATGTTTCCGAAACCTCAGAAGGAATAAATGTGTTCTGGTAGCAACCACATGTATGAGTCTAAGCGCTCAGACAGTTGCAGCTGTGAAATTTGTGGCATTTTATTATCAAATATTCCTTCCTGAATGATGTTTGATAATTAAAGAGGAACTTAACTTGAAATCCATATTTGCCCAAATTTGCCCAAATGTTCACAGTCATATAGAGTGTCATGTTCCAACTTTGGTCATGTGTGAAATTTCCCGCCTAGTGACATCACTCACCTCATACCTAGCAATTCATCAGAGCTGTGACATCACTCACCTGATCCTCATAGTATTGATTGTATCATGTGAATGATTCATAGATATTCATATAATATTTTCTCAGTAAATATAGTATTTTTTATTTTGATTTAAAAACTCTGCCATAATAGTGAGTATTCTAAATATAATTAAACTAATAATTACTGAAATATCTCAATAATAATACTATTTTGAATTTTGGTGGGCGGAGCTTGGAGTATGAATACTAAGCAGATTTAGTATGTGAAATGTTTAGATGAGCAATAGAATGCATACTGACTCATGCTGGGGATATAATGCCCATTAAATTAGTGTGTGCGGTGAGCCATAAATAAATTGCCATACTGCTGCGAAATTATACTGCCTGCTTTGAATGAGACAGTACATATGCACCAGCAATATTTACTATCTTTGAACTGGAGTTGTCTGCTTTTTCCAATGATGTCACTAATTATTGCTAATTTTAATTCTCCCAAAAAGAAGCTTTACATTGCACGGATTGAATTTTAATTTTCATAACATTCCTCCCCCATGTCCTAAGTATAGCGTGCAGTAAAATGAAGGTCCAAGGTTGATGCGTTCAATCTATGTTAAGTTCCTCTTTAATGTAATGGCAATAAACTTGAACTTGCAGAACTGTCTGAGCACTTAGACTCACTCTCACTCACACGTAGCTCATTCTGTTTTGTAGATGCTAGCGGCAGATGGAGCCGACACTCGCGGCAGTAGAGTAATTCTGTACACAGATGGGGAAGAAAATGGCAGTCCGACTGTACAGGATGTTATGCCAGAGGCGATTGCCAAGGGCATCACAGTGGATACCATCCTCATCACACAAAATGCATCTAACTCTCTGAAGAATCTGGCGATGCAAACAGGTTAAACTTTATACAATTTCATGATTGCATTCCCAGTTATAGATAGTGCTTTAGTTGCATGAAAAGTACATTAAATACTTTTTAATTTTGTACAGCCCAAAGTTTTGTTCTGCATCCCATAACATTTTTTTTTATTATGCAGGAGGAGTGTCTTTTTATGTCTCCGGAAACAGATATTCAACAAGTTTGTTAGACGCTTTTACAGCTATTGAGAGATCTAGAACTGATGACCCAAAGACCGTTCCAGTCACAGTAAGTTTACTTCATACGTGAATATTACATCCGTTTGCTAGCAGGAGCAAGCTTAGTAGTATGTCTTGACAGCCCTCCACCAACAAACCTTGTCAAGACAGGCTACAAACATAGTTACTCTACCGGTTTTCAGTATTGAATTGGAGACATTCGCATATTCTCATGTTGCAAAGATTCAGTGAATGTAGCCTACCCCACAACTAACAACCAAAGACAGGCTGTAGCCAGGGCTCCCAAGTGGACCCGGAAATCTCTTCTTCCAAGTATCTGGAGTTACCTTCCATTGGCTACGATTCCATACCTACACCTAGAAAATCAAAATAACTTTTAGACTGACAAGAAATGTTCATGGTTTTCACAGATACATAGTGACGTGTACTCAGTCGATGATAATAACGAACTGTGTAGGGAGGTATTAGTCGACAATAATCTGGGACGAGATACACTCTTTCTGTTCAGCTGGTCTCATTATCACAACAACCTATCCATCTCCATCAGCAACAGCACAGGAAGTAGATTTGCGCATATTACAGACTACGATATAACTTCCGCTGCACTAAAGTGTGCAGGATTGTGTGATGTGAGTAACAACCCTCTATTCAATAACTGATAATTTTCTCGTGTGAGCATAAGATGGCATTGTAGCGAGGCTGTAAGAGGATCAATCAGTTTCTGCTGACATTGGCTGCCTGGCTTTTTGTATATGGAAGGATTATATTTTGTAGACTGGTATATGGGAAGTGTGTATACTCAACAACAGAAATCATACTGAAGATGTTGAGGTACAGGTGGAGTCAAGACCAAGATACAAAAATGCATCGAACAAAACTCAGTATCCAATAGCACTATCAACAAGAATAGTCAATAGTGAGCCCGACTTTGCCAATAGTGAGTATAGATCTGAAATTGCGTTGGTTACATCTTGGCCCAGTCTTGTTTTTTTGGGGAAGGGATGGGGTCATAGTTGCAGAGTCTACAGTCACTTTAATGTAGAAATGGTTTGTTCAATCCATATGCATGATGTTGACTCTGCACACCGTATAATTATGACTGCCATAGTAGGCATAATACATGCATACACATTAGCTTCACTCTATCAGTTTTCTTACAGATTATAATGATCCGGTGTGGTTGTTCGCAACTGTGACCAGAGGTAATAATGCAGTTGTCGGAGCGAAGGTGGTCGCCCATTTAGAATATCCAGATGTAGAAGCATACACTAATATCACACTGGAAATGAGAGACGATGGTTTCGGAGCAGATATCACCGAAGAGGATGGCACATATTCAGCCTATATAATAAACGCGGAGACCATTGGAAAACATTCCATCTTTGTGGAGGTAGAAGGTGTGACAGATACAAAAGTAAAGACTGTGACAAGTTATAGCAGATCACCTGAATCGAAAGGTATTACACAAAAATCTTGAAGCAATTTTTTCATAGTATTTTTCGGCTAAATATTGGAGTTTAAATGTAAATTCCTACAACAACAACTGCATAGTGGGCGGGAGATCAGGAGTGGTTAGAGTTTGCACATCATCTGAGTTGCGTGAGTGTGATTTTAGGTTTTGAACTTGAGGCTGCCCGAAGGGTGTTGAGCGGGCGATGGTGTGTTCTTAGCTATAGATAGATTTTAAGTAATAGAGTGATTTAGAAGCTGACTACAGAGTGAAAAACGGCAAAAATTGTACTTAACATAGAGCTACATACTATGATCTAGTGACGAGGACGCCAAGAGCATTATGCTGCAAAATTCCTGAAGAATATTAAATTTTCCTCTAACCAGGATTGAGTACGGTGGCGACAAAGGGGTTAAAAGAATCTAAGCATGACCTGCAATCTATCAACAAAGGCTTGTCTGCACATGAAACTAATACATAGTCTATTGTATTCCATAAAAATACAGGTGTGTCTAGTGAGCAAAAGATGGAGATGGAAGCAACAGATAAGTTTCAGAGATATTCGCTAGTTGGTTACATTGATGTGAAATCCGTGATACCAGAACATAAAGATATGTACCCACCCGAACGTATCATAGACCTTGAAATTACATCAACTTCATTCACCAATCGCTCAGTAACATTAGAATGGACTTCAGTTGGAGATGACCTGGATGTCGGGAAAGGTGAGTAACATCAAAATCTTTGATTTTTGATCCCTACAGGACGAAAAAAGTAATAAAACTAAATTTGCATATTTGTCATATTAAAGACATTTAGCGAAGAATTGATAAGAAAATTCAAATTGAATTAACCATTTTAGGTACAGCAAAACTTCAACTGTTTATATATCTAACAAGCAGTGCAAATCATTTCAGCTACTAAAGACGATAGTTTTAACTCGCTTGTTTTTTACAGCAAAAAGTTATGTTGTATGGCGAGCTAATAATCACAGAGGAATGTATCTGGAAAGGAAAACTGAGGGCACAAGGGTCGAGACATCTGAAATAAAGAGAGGAAGTCTTGTGTCACCAAAAGAGGCTTACAATAGGGAGAAGATAGTGGTTACTGTACCAGACCCTGACACGCCCCAGCTGTTTGCCATTGTCGTGTTCGACCATGACAACAACCCAAGCAGGCTTTCAAACATAGTAACAGCAAGATTGAAGCCTAGCAAAGCAAATGATGATGGACAGAAAGATGTCAAAATGATAATAGGATTTACCATTGGGTTTGGAGTTCCACTTCTCATTTTAATTGTGTTAGTTATTCTCTTTGCAACAGGCCTGATTCGAGGTCAAAAGAAATTAGAAGTCAGCGGAAAATATCTCGACCACAGAAACACAGCATACAGCGATTGTTCCTAAAACATGTTAAAATATTTTTATGTCAAATTTAAAACCTGGCATACCTAGCATGGACTTACTCACAGAGTAATATTCAAGCGAAGTTGGATTTCAAAACCAAATATATATATAGATAGAACTCAATATAATAAATTGTGGCCATAGTTAATGTTTATAACGTAACATAAATATACATATCAATACTTTATTAATAAAGCTGCTTGTTCCAGGACGAAAAAATGATTTTATTTATCCGGTGATTGCGACGTGTAAGGATATTCAGTATTGCTCAGCTTTGGTTGTTCATAAACATCAAGAAACCTGAAGTCAAGAATATTGTGTGCTAAGCAATAGAATGTCCTTTTGGCATTGAGAAGTTTGGCCATAGAATATTCAGGTGTTGTTGCATCCCTATCACGAGGACCAGTATTATCCATCCCATATATGACATAGGTAAAATGATTAGCAATTACATACTTCACTAGTCATATGGATCTGTTCAACTCATAGCATATGTACTGGTGCAAGTTGGTAAGATCACAAAGGAACTTACAGCCTCGCATGTCAACGACGGGATGGTGGCATGAAAAATCCACATATAACCATCATAAAACATGAAAGTATGTATGGCTCGCTGCTGGCTGTCCCCAAACATCAAAGCCATTCAGCGCCTGCACATTGGCTAACATAATCAGCTATCCACCGATTCGCTAACCACCATGCTTGCAAACCCCATTAGGTATAAAGCTAACTGTATCCTTAAGTTTTAACATTCAATGTTAAATGTATATTATGAACAGCAGTTATGATACTTATTTACTTGGCACTTGCCGATGTGATCACTGTTTCATAGGGTTGAAGACTTTGTAAGACGTTGTAAGACCGCCATGGGAGACAGTCTTAAGGCCTATTTCAAAGACTCATATCCCTCCACACAACAGAACCAATGACTTTGATGGATACAGATACACCTTAAACATTAATTTTCATTGAAATAATGTTATGTACTGTCCAGAACGGGTTAATTTTGTAATGTGTCAAGACAGGCTAGCGAGGCTGCTAAACTCATGCTCCCTGGGCTAAACAGGATAGTACTACATGGGCCCTGGTACTTACATGCATTTACTTTGCCAATGGCCAGTAACGACCACTCAAAAACATATACTACTATGTACTGGACATTGGCAAAGTGAAGGCATGCAAGTCCCAGCAGGGAGATTGGTCCCAGGGACCCATGAGTACATATACATTGATTGTACTTGCCCTTGGTCTCCTACTACTTTTGCTATTTGTTGTGAAGTGAAACTACTTACTTTCAGGTAATGAAACATCAAGCTAGTAATAGCTCATGTGTCAGCTCATTACTCACTAATCAAAGTAATTTCACTAATCATGTAGGATAAGCTCCATGCAATAACTCCATCATTGCTGCATGCATTCTCCCTGCTGCATGCCATGCTAAATATTTTTGGAATTTCCAGTAAATTCAAGGCTGAAGGTCAGCCAAAGTTCAGATAGTTGACCAATCAGTTCCAAGCTTACAAAGACTTGCCCAATGACATTCCATTTCCTGTGGCAGATTTAAAAATAAATTTTCAAGGTATATTTGAAAACTGTAAAGGAGACTATTTTCTAATAGTCATCTTTCAGATATATTTTTGTCAGTTGAAAGATGGGAGATATTGATCTTCATCAAGCAAAATGCAATAGCCATGGTAAGTTCTTGATCATGTTCTTTTGTGTATATATTTCCATCTTCTGAAAGCAAATGTAGACCAAGTTAAGTAATAGATAGATAGATATTATTACCAAGGATTAACAGCTGTAGTGTAACCACTGTAACTGTTACTCCTTTGGAATACAAGAAAGAAACAGTATCTTTAACTAAAGAGACTAGACACTCACACACTGGGTCACTAGATGTGGGTGCAGTTCATTTCCCTGGTAGAAGTGAGTCTATCACTTTACCACAAGTAGGCCTAGTCCTGTTCACACCACATGTTCTGCAGCGAAGAATGAAAGAGAGAATGAAAAGAGTGAAAGAAGGTCCACATATTAAAAATTCATGGTTGTATTTTAATTCTCTGTGTATACAATAAAACAGCAGTTATTGAAATATTCTACACAAAATATGTGAGAACCATACTAACTTACTAGTTTGGCCAAGATGAAAAAGTATTCAAGTCAGCACAGAGTCAGCACAGCCTCTTCATCGGTAAAGTCAGCTTTTTCCCATTCACGAGCGTCACTGGTGTACCAATAATTTATTCATAATTCAAAAATTTCATTTACGACTTTATCACCAAATGATGCATAATAAAAGCCACACCTACATTTTCCCTGAGCCAATCATTCAGATCAATTTTGTAAACAAAGTTTTGTTGAAGAGCCAATGAAAATGTCCCATTTTGTAAACACACAAGCATGACAGGAAATGATAAAAATGAGGGGGATTGTTGTAAATGAAAATTTTTAATTATTCGTACACCAGTGACGCTCGTGAATGGGAAAAAGCTGACTTTACCGATGAAGAGACTGTGCAGACTCTGTGACATCCTTATGACCTAGCAAAATTGGTCATTGTATCAAGTATCAGTGGTTTTCACACATTTTCAATGGTAAAGACCTCAGATGACTGTTTATAAGAAGATACATATAGGTAAAGTGCAGGTATGCTATTTTCATGTCTGCCTTCCATTCTCTCATTCTTTCCCTCATTCTTTTACTGCAGGGGGCCTTTGGTTCACACGGCCACGGGTTTTGGTTTTTTGGGTGGCCATGTATTTCTCGGTATAGTATCAGTAGTTGTCTTCTGCTGTTTTAGCACTAATCTTCACCACTTTGAGCTTTGACTTTTTCTCTGTTCCATAGGCAAATAAATTAACTTTGTCATTTATCATATTCAAAATAAATACAAATAAGTTGATTTTACTAAATATTGCAGTAATAATGTGAAAACATGGCTAAGTTAAAAAAAATTTAAAACACCAATGACTATGACCATGTCAAGGTCATGGTCCTATTCATGGGTGTTTTAAATTTTTTTTAACTTAGCCATGTTTTCACATTATTACTGCAATATTTAGTGGAATCAACTCATTTATATTTATTTTGAATATGATAAATGACAAAGTTAATTTATTTGCCTATGGAACAGAGAAAAAGTCAAAGCTCAAAGTGGTGAAGAATCGAGCTAAAACAGCAGAAGACAACTATACTGATACTATACCGAGAAAAACATGGCCACCAAAAAAACCAAAACCGTGGCCGTGTGAACAGGGCTAAAGTAGGCCTATATAAAAAAGTCCTTCTTTTAGAATGATACTGAAAGGGTTGAACTATTTGACTACCGCATTGCCTTACTTTGGTCAATGTGGGGGTGGGAAGGTTGGAAGCTCACTCGGATCTCAATTGTCAGAGGTCACCCAAATCAAGGAGTGCCCAAATTGTTCAGAAAATATTGTACCTGCTCAAATTTATTGCAATTCTCTTGCTGAAAACTCTTACTGATTGGCTGGAACTTAGAAATATATTTTTGATAACGCTCGAAGTCTGGCCAGCACCTGCCACATATCCATCATCATGAAACTATTCATCTGTTGGTATTGAGCCATCCAATCATAGGAAGTTGTTGTAGGATTAGCTTGAGAGTTGTAAATGATTGCAGATTGTGATTTTTAAGGCCTATATCTTATCAGGTTTTGTAACTGCTCATATGGTTTTGCCTAAGAGCTATCAATAAAACTCAATGCTTGCTGATTTTTACTCAAGGAAAACCATGCATGCTCAAAACTGGAACTAAAGAAGGACCAAACAAAGGAAAATGTTATCTAATATGCTCAAATACTGCTGCACCCTGTGACTACCGGATGTATATCCAGTAAGTACACCTTTAAAGTATCTACAAAAATGAAACAGTATTGTGATACTATCAAGTATGGACACAGACCCTCTGTACTTATACTGTATATCATCATCAGTCCATCCTTTTATCCACAGAGAAGAGCCGAAGACCTGCACAAAGCATCAGAATATTGTTGAGCTTGTATGTCCATCTGTCAAGGACGGAGAAAAAAGGTAACAACTCTCTTATAAGTGATTCCGAAGCTATGGTTGTCTGGCTAAATGATGCAGGAAACGACTATGGCATTTACTGGCATTGTTTCCCGGCTAGGTAGATTGATCAAGTCTCACATTTGTCAGGAATTTTTTCACAAATTGATCTCATTTCTACAAATATTGTTATTATGGTGTTGGAGCACTTCAGTTGGTAACTGAAAACTATGATTTTGATAGGATATATCTGCGATGTGCAGAAGGTAAGAAGACAGGTAAATGGTGCTCCTATTCAGTGTGTAAACAGAAGAGTCCCTCTGATTCAGAAGTGCCATCACTGGTCGAGAAACCTCAGAAGACATATTCTACTGTAAGTAAACACATTATATGACTCACCAGGAAATTTAATGACATGCTTCCTATCATTAAAGAATTAACTTGGTTGGGTGTATTAACTAGCAGTATGATTATTCTTGAGAATTTTATCTGCCAGAATTAAGTCTCATATTTCTCAGTAGATTTTTTCATTTATCTAACACATTGGTCCAATTACACAGTCCAGTTCAATTTCTAACCCCTTCGTCTAATAAAACTGACCCTATGCTGATTTCTCTTTCTCTAAATTACTTATAGGAGCGTACACTAAAGGCTGTGAAAGACTTGAATGCGTTACCAAAGAAAACGGACACCAGTCAGCTGGATGTGAAAGCTAAATCACAGCCTGTCAAAGTACTCACTCTGGCAGAGTACAAGTCATCAAAGAAAACACATGTGGATGGAGAGTTAAAGACACAACCTGTCCAATGTAAGCCCTAATGGGACACACGCCATTCAAGTATTGTCTGAGACTGGAAATAAATTTATCGTTGATGGTAAATTGATCTTGACATAAAATTGCTAAAATAGTTTCGATGTAACTTTCAGTAGTCAATCATAGAAATGTACCTGTTTATATGAAAAAATTTTAAAAAAAACAGCTTCATACATGTAGGCATTGGTGGTGTAAATTGTGACACCAACAATTAACAAACATGCCCATGAAATAATACTGACCTGATTGAATGGATTTTTTTTAGCTGAGGTCAGGCCAAAAACAAGTTCTCCTTCAGATCGACATCATCAAGAACCTCTTATAGCACCTAGGCCTGATGTCTCTCACCAATCAGCTACTCAGAGATCTATAGCACCTAGGCCTGAAGCGTCTATCATACAGTCTGCTAGTCAACCTGATGCTGCCAAGGCGTACATCGTCAGTGAGATAGAAAAGAAAAAGGTATGTTAGCAGTATAATTATTTGAATAATGGTACAAGATAATTAAGAAATCGGGAATTATTAAGATTGGAATGTGAAAACAGTTTGTAACTCAGTGCATAAATACAACAACGTATTTATGAGCCCTTATTATGAAAGCAAATTTGAGGTTATGCCTTCCCTTGGAAACTTTTTCTTTCAATGGTAGGAGTTTCAGCACTGTAATCTCTGGTTTTGTAATTGCTGGTGATTGCGTTGACAATATAAATAACTAATTCACCTTTTGCCAACTCACTTTCACACATATTTTTGACTTCTGCTTTTTGTCAAATAATTACCAAAGTAGATGTCAATGGTAGTTCATTTACATATTATTATCCTATTACGCATACAGAGGTTGCTGAAAATGGCTGGTGCACTACCTGACAAAGGGGCTAAAATACAAGCACAGCTGCAAGCTTTGGAGCAAGCTTTACAGAATACACATATATCTGACCCCGTAAAACAAACATCTACTGAGCACAGGCCTATAGCTGCTTCATCACAGGCTCAGCCTATGCGTACAATTACTATACAAGTAAGATTTGAATTGAAGTGCAAACTGAATGGCATCAATTTGCTATGTTGGCTTGTTTGATATTTCTAGGCAATCCAGGGAAGTTGGATGTTTTTACAATGCTGATTTGAATTTTCAAACATTCCACTCAATGGCTACGTAGTACCTACATCATCAGAAATCCTGAAACAATCAGTCGATGGTGATGTATTAATGACAAGCTGATGTATATTTTGTTATTTTGTCTGTTGTAGTCAGATGGTAGAATGGTGATGAACACAGATGCTCAGAGGTTACCGCCGCATGTACTCAGAGAGATGTATACACAGAGTGGCCGTCATGACCAGCTGTACGGGGGAAGGATGACTGATAAACGGTTACAAGTTGTCACATCAGTGACCACTGAGGCCATAGAGACGCTACATAAGTATGTCTTGTCTTTAGTCTTGCTTAAAATTCCAAAGCTGTTTTTGCTCAACTTGGCTGAACACAAAAATGTGTAATAATAATTTATGATGTATCAAATCTTGTGTTTATAGACAGTTGGAGAGTTGTCCACTACCTGAAGAGGAATCCTCAGACCCTAAAGATCTGAATGTTACATTGATGACTCACCAGAGACAAGCATTAAAGTGGCTGAAGTGGCGAGAGCAACAAAATCCAGCTGGAGGCATCCTAGGTAAGTGGACTCAATTGTTGATTTCCATGGAGTTGTCTAAAACAGCTGTTACATTAAATTGCCCTCATACTTACGTATCACAATGACACATAATTATTTTTTACAACCTCTTTTCAGCTGATGATATGGGCTTGGGTAAAACTCTGACAATGATTTCACTGGTTATGAAAGACAAACAATCCAGGAAAAGCAATGATGACTCTGTCAAACAACCGCAATGGCTCAACAAAGGTAAGAAAATATAATTTCATGTAGTTTTGTTACTGATATGAATGATATATTTATATATCTCATTAATCCATTATTATATAATTGTTACGTGGTGCCTACCCTCATTTATAACTAGTTATAATTTTTATCATTGCATTACGCTTTTAACTTTCATTTTGTTCTGTTTTTGAAGATGGAAGTATAATATTATCCCAGGGAACACTGATAGTTTGTCCTGCTAGTTTAGTACATCAGTGGGCTAAAGAGGTTGAGGCCAGATGTAAAAGAAGCAGTCTATCAGTTATAGTTTATCATGGCACCAATAGAGAGAAAAGCATAACAAGGTACTAACCACACCAAACTGCTTGTCCTGTGCCCATATACTGGCCATTGCCATAAACGCACATACACGTGAAGTCATCTCAAAACCACGATAGAGCATAACTATTCCTGTGACTTTTAATCTCAGTCCAGCTAAGTCCATATTATCAATGGACAATAAATACTCATCCAATGAACTATGGAATATGTTATTTCATCGTTTCATTACGCGAAAAATGCTACGATATTTATTGAAATTAGACTGAAAATCTTATGAACAAGATAATACAGTATGAAGTGTAAACCTCTTACATCGCTTTGCAGGTTATCATGTGCTGATATAGTACTCACTACCTATAATCTGGTTCAGAGGGAGGTTCAGCTACCTGAGAGTCTGAAGAAAGATAAACATGAGCAGGAGAAGGCGGCTTGTGAGGATCAGGTAACGTCTGCATTGTAAAGGCTGTCTTTGTCCTGATACAGTTTTTAAAACTCAATAAAAAATGTATTGGTGTAATATATCTAACTGCAGTCAGTTTGTGTACAGCGTTCCTGCAATTGAATTATATGATTATACTCGCTGTTTACATAATATGATGAATGCAAGCAAGCAAGCTGTTGATATTGGTTAACAGCTCACCATTGTCAAATAAGTGATATGTAGGGCAAGGACAGGCAAGTTCAATTAATTTTGCCTTGATCTTCTACGTATCATTATACTTTTCCCTCTGATGCAGAGCAACCACACAGGTCCAAGATGAGAAGATTTCTCTAAAACACCTGTTGAGCCAAAAAGTGTGCTGCCCACTGTGCAATGTTACACGTTTTGGACTCTAACCTGTCAAAAACTTGACAAATATTGTGATATATTATTTGAAAATATTTTGATGCTATAGATGGTTGAGGGAGATGGTTTACTGGCTCGAATAGTCTGGAAAAGGATTGTACTTGATGAGGCTCATAACATCAAGAACGCTAGAAGCACCACCGCACTGAGTGTTTGCAGGCTGCGTGCTCAACACAGGTTAGTTATGGAACATGTGACCTTTTCCATCTAGCTGTTCTCAAACCTCAGTCTGAGTTAGAGCGGTCGATAACATAAGATTGGAGGTCAGATTTGACTCTAGGAAATCCATCAATACCCCATTGTAGATGCTCTTGAATCATAAACATGATGTTAGAACTATCTATTTGTTTGTAGATGGGCTCTGACTGGCACACCCATTCAGAACGATGTGTTAGACTTTTACTCACTTCTCAGGTTTCTTCGCTGCTCTCCTTTTGATGAGCTCAAAGTTTGGAAGAGATGGGTTGACAACAAGCAATGTATGTAAAATATCGTACTACTTTTAGAATTTTGGATCCAAAGATCAAATCTGCTTACAATACAAACTTGCTTTATTTTGCTTCTGCTTCATTCACTCAACTCTATTTTGGCATATTTCAAATCAAGTTTTATGAAACCCATAGTATTCATATTCTTCAGTGTAGATCATGATATTCACCCACATTCAGTTTCTGCTATGGTGATTTGTTTGTAACATCTTGTAGTGAGTGGAGACAAGCGACTGAAAGTTCTCATCAAGAGTTTACTTCTGAGGAGGACAAAAGATCAGAAGACTGCTAGCGGCAAGGCTTTGGTATGGTATCCTTGTTCCCTTATCTGTTGCACTCTGTCATGGTAGCAAACTACTCTTTTACTATGTTACATCTGACCATCATGGTTGTATAAACTTGCTTTATGAGCATGCTGCAGCATTCAATATGTGCATTAATTTTGATTGTATTGAGATACTTTTGTGATTTAGAATCCTCATGTGTTGCTTTTTCATCTTCAAATAAAGGTTCCTCTTCCTGAGAAGAACTTTGTCACTCATCAGCTGGATCTGGGATCTTATGAGAGGAAGCTGTATGATCAGTTGTTTGCTAAATGCAAGTAAGTCTCCTCTCAACTGCACCAACAAGTCTATTCAATAAATGAATGTGTTGTTGGTAATGTTCTGTACAGTTACGTAATATTTGCCGAATTTTTGTTGATTTCAATTTTCCTTGCACACATTGAATGCAAGTTGACACCGTCCTGATCTAATCTTACTCCATCTTTAGAACTGTACTGGTGAAATATCTCTCAAGTAAGGCAGATGACAGTGTGTCAGCCAGCGCTAGACCAACAGCTGGTGGTAGTGAAAAGGTCAAAGGTGACACCATACTTCTCATGTTACTCAGACTACGACAATGCTGCAGTCATCCTACCCTCACCAAGACTGTGAGTGAGGAATAGACTGATGATTGTGTGCATAATGTATAAGGTGGTGGTTTTCATTGAATTTCAAAATCAATCAAGATGGAGAAATAAA
This sequence comes from Membranipora membranacea, assembly GCA_914767715.1. Taxonomy (NCBI): domain Eukaryota; kingdom Metazoa; phylum Bryozoa; class Gymnolaemata; order Cheilostomatida; family Membraniporidae; genus Membranipora; species Membranipora membranacea. The sequence continues at coordinate 11,312,654 of OU612065.1, read as the reverse complement.
AGTTATTTCCACTGACACAATCGAGAAACTCCTGAAACAAAACAAAAACGGCACACCCTATATATATAGTTATATCCCCTCTGCCGTATAGGCAGTAGCATTGACATGGAAAAGATTTAACAACACCAGTAATGATAATAAGAATAATAAGAAAGCTTATTCATATAAAGCTTAATAAAATGGTTCAAAACAATGATTTCTAAGCGTTGTACATGGGATAAAATATTAAAATCAAAAATAAGATTATGAAAATAAGACTGAAGCTGATGAGAAAAATAAAATAAATTAAAAGTTTATCATAAAATAATTGATGCCATGAGAAAATATGCTGATAAGATAAATAAAACCTATTCTAAACTTATTCAGGAGCTGGTAGAGGAGGAGTTGAATGGAGAAGGCGTTGAGCTGGATCTGGTATCGGCGATGAAAGAGCTGGATATACAGGAAAATAAAAGTTCTTCAGGTGATACTACAGATTCAAGTGTAACTCAAGCCTCCACAACATCATCGGAGGAGAGCTGTAAGGTACAAGACCAATTACATAAATTTTCTACATATTATGGAGTCCCCAAAGAACCACCCGTCTCAGTATTTGTTGAATGAAGTTGTGCAGTGCATGGACTCAATTTTTGAATTTTGACATGATCTGATGATCTTCCGTTTCTCATACAGATAATCGCACTGGTGGACAAGGTTAAAGAGGTAAAAGCAGCTTCACCAGATCGAAAAGTAAAATTGTAAGTAGCGTTTCCACTTTTAATTTTAGGGTGTGTTATGAAAGTTTGAAATTTCTCATTACTACCATTACAATGTGACAAAAGCCAGAATATTCATATCAACAACAATACCTCAGTCCATTCCTAACTGAATCAGACCCAGTTCTGCATAATCGAGGTGCTGTTCACACGGCTTCTAAACAATTGTTCCCATTCATATGTATGTTCAATTACAGTCTTTGATCAATTTCAACCAAGTTCTTGCTTATACATTACAGTGTGGTTGTGTCCCAGTGGACCTCAATGCTGGAACTGGTGGCTAAAGCTCTCAAAGCTGAAGGTCTATCTCAGTATACAATCCGGGGTGACGTATCTCCGAAGAAGCGATCTGAAATGGTACATGATTTCAATACTAACCCCTCCAGTCCCCCTGTGATGCTTGTGTCATTAAGGGCCGGTGGAGTTGGACTGAATCTCATAGGGGCTAGCAATCTCTTCATTATGGACTTACATTGGTGAGATATGATTAACATCTTCATTTGCAAGAACAAAATATTCTGAAGTTGGTTTGGTTCTAAGATTTCCACCTTATTGAGCATAGCCACATGTGCTCATGCTGGTGGAAAAGTGAAGAGTTAAATCAACGCACTTGTAGATGAAACAAGGAGCTCTTGTATCCTGCTTCCTCAAACTAGTGATGTAAGGCCCTCTTAGTTTCCCCAGATCTTGCCATGATACATGACGTGATGTGTTCTTAGTTTTGACAATTTCACTGATTATACAGGAATCCAGCCCTTGAGCAGCAGGCTTGTGATAGAATATATCGTGTTGGACAAAAAAGTGATGTAGTCATACATAAGTTTGTCTGCAAGGACACCATAGAACAGCAGATATTATTGCTTCAGCAGAAGAAACTAGATTTAGCGACTAACGCACTTACCGGGTGAGATTGAAATGTAGATAAGTAGATCAGTGTTTAGTTGTCAAATTGACTATGACCGGGCCTCACTATCATACGATGACACTTCTTTGACATGAAAATTATAGGATTTGATTATTTCCATAAAAGAATTTGCCATAAAACCTAACTTTGATAGATTAAAGATTAAAGCAGAACATATGGAGAAGAGAACAATTGATACCTGAAGACTGACTGATACATGTATGATCTTTTGAAGGCTGCCTTTGTGTAATATTAGGATTGATGACAGCACTCATTTGTTTCAACATTGGCCTGATTCCTCAAACCGACTGCAGATAGGACAGCTTGGTCCTTATGTCTCTCCTGGTCTGCTTAACTGTTATGATCATTTATTCAATTCGATTTATTCCAGGGCAAAGACAGCAGACAGCAAGCTCACACTGAATGACCTCAAGATGCTGTTTGGCCTCGATACTAATCAAGCCAAGTTTGGCGGATTCTAAACCAGTATATTTTGTATGCTCTGAGCAACCTTTATCTGCACAAAGTGAACATTACTGCCAGCCAAGAGTTGTCGCTCTTTGAACGACACACTGTCAGTGCTGTTTTATTACATGAATACTAAATAACAGAAAACTGGGAATCATTTTTATATTGAATTTCTTTATCATTTTATAAAGAATTTAGGTGAGCATTATTGTTGAAGACTCTTGAGAGGTCCAGATACACTAGCTTTGGGATTATCCTTCCTATTTTATTTTTTGTATAGGCTTAACATTTTATACCAGACTTAACTCAGGCATGATTCCAAACTACTCATTGTTTCATAGTTGATCACAATTTTAATGTAATAACATGTATATCAAAAACATTGCTGTGGTGCATTATAAGTCCATGCTCGCTAATAATGATCTAACAATTTATAATTGTGAGAGTGGCCCCCATCAATAACAAGTTGCCCCAGCGTACCAGTAGAGTGGGCAACTCAAACGATTTAAGTGGATCAATCTCGATCTAGGGGAATCATTCTCCCTGGGTGAATGTAAGGGATCTTTGTAATTAAATGATCCAGATGGAGTATACAATATATGATGAGGCAACAATATTATCACAGTATGATGCTGCTGAAAGTTTGTCTTGAAGGCACAACTGTTACACCTGGTGTTTTATTTTTGAGGTCAGATTTACATTATGATAATGCCCTGGCTGTAAAAATGTTATCACATGGTAAATCTAGGTCCCCAATTTTAGATGCTATCTACAAATATTGTGGTTGCTGCAGAATCTTTAATGCTAGCATTTTTATCTTACCATTTTTGCTCAAGATCACTTGTTTTTGGGGCTGGAATCTCTTTTGATTTAAATAATGCGAAAGACAGGGAGAATGTGATTCTCTCATGCCGTATGGATTCACCGAGCGACCTCCAAAAGTAAGTGTTATGTTATCATCTCCCTAATTGATCATTTGCAGGAGAAGCACTATTGTGCAGTGATGCTAGGATCACTGGCCATCAGATTTACCACCACGATAAGACTATGACTCGTGTCATTTGACCCCTGATTGATTTCAATTATTCTTTAGGCTTGGATTGATATTTTAGGTTGCCAAATGAAAATGTTTTCATTTGCTTTTTACTACGCTGGGTATTTGGCCTGAATCAGTTACATGAGTTTTCATACAAAGAAAACCACTCTTTGTTGGTATGGCTTATTATATTAAATCAAATTTCAAAGTTACTCACTGTTATGTGTGTTAATGTAGTGGTTGGATAACTTTTGACAAGACTTGACTGCTAGACCAATGAACTACCTCTTCAGAAGAGGGAGTTCATTGGCTAGACTAAGTTAAGCGCGTTTTAAAAGTAAAATCATTATATTGATTTCAAGTTGTCCCCTCGACAAGTGGTGGAGACAACTACTGTTTTTTACTACCTGTTTTTATGATAGCCATATCACCAGGGAGAGTGTCATGCTCCCAGATATCATTAAGCAGGGATCAGTGGTCTTGTCTATACTAACATATTTAGATGAAGTTTGATCAAATATAACTGAATTTGGAGTTACTCCCCGTAATCTTATTACTAAGCCAGCATCTTTTTAACATGTATTGTAGTGAATAAGTACTTCCTATATTTGATCTGATGTTATTTCGATTTAATTATTTATCTTTTTGGCAAAATATTGAGAAAAACGGTGACCGTTTTCCGGTTAAATTGAAGCCACTGAAATGCGGGGAAGTTGGATCTAACTATATTTACATGCATACAACCTTAATTGTCTGAATTGTATCACAGAACTCAGTATTGTGCAGTATGGACTGTGAAAAGGCAGCAGTCGACTGGTAAACAGTATATTAGAATAAGGAGTGATGGCGGCATTGACTACGCCGAGTTAGATGATGATTACAGCTGTAGAGTACGTAGACCGAATAACCTGGTAAGCAGATTCTGTTTAATTACTATCAACTGTTATTTGCATTTTACTTCCATGGCATTCAAAATGTTTTACATAGTATTTATATTCATCGTCATGCTTGTGAGGAATATTCATGATTAAATGAAGCTGAAAACTTTTGGGAAGACTAACATTGATAAAAGCTAAAGAATTGGTATTTTTTGTTCTTAGAGATTCGCTTCCCAGCCAGTACCACAGCACCTGAAATCTCACAAGAGACCAAAGGCTTGTACTATGGACACTCAACTGAAGACTGAAAAATTCAAAAATCTTCATTTGTCACTGCAGTGTTTGCTATGTGCATAATTTCTTTTAAGGACACTCCTTCTGGAAAACTAGTCTTTGACCTACAGCTAACAGCATGGGAGCAGGATTGGGATTTATTCTTTGACAACAGCTCTAAATTCAAATGTTACTTTTGTAATCATTGCACATATGAAGGTCACGATGGCTACTGGGTGGACAGAGTAATTAATGATTACAATGGCAGGGAATTCACATCTCAGAAACATGTTACGGCTCTGTGTGGAGGAGATTACTTGGGAAAACTTGATGACATAGACAAACCGTCAACGCTAGGTTCTAATCATTTAACATATAAATGAGTATCTATATATTTATGGTTATAATCTATCAAGGATAATCAAATCACGAGTGGCATGAAAGTGAAAATATCCTGTGGGAACCCAAGCATGATCAAGGGCAGCCAAAAAGTTCTCGATATATGACTTAGCACTCAAAATATGGTACTGTCGGTTATGATTACAAGTAATTATGAGGTCTAGGTTTTCTCTCTCCTGCAAACTTATTTATTTATTAGTGCGGGAGTATGATGTTTCTATAGTGAGTGAAGACAAAACTCGTGAAATCAAATATGCTGATTGCCAGAAGGTTCAGCCTAACAACCCAGAGAGCTGTGCTTTCGTACAGATCGGAGAACGGAATTGCACTGGTCTAACATTTTGTAGGCAGTATCCAAAAGGGAAAAAGGTAAGTCCTTTCTCAGCAAGTTTTTATTTTCTCGAATATAACAGTCTAATTTGTAAGTTACCATTGTTATGTTGGAAGCCCTTCTGTGCAAAAATCTGCAGAAGTTGATTACAGCACATGTAAATCCAACTAACACGCGCCGCGTCAGACAAATACCAGCCTCAATTGTCTGCATCGTGCTCATACAGGACCATGTATGAGTAATAAACGCAATATATCATCTTGTGCAAATGAGTTGAATACCAGCACCTGTCTTGTTAATTTAATGAATTTTAGTAAAAGTTAGAAGCGGATTGTTTTTATATCAATAAGGTGAAATCAAGGATTGCTCCCTCTCATATATAAGAAATTGTGCCAAAGTTTCCTATTCTCAACGCAACACAAACTTACTCGCTTACAGTACAGCTTATCAAAGAATGCCCCGGAACTGGAAAATCCCTGAGAACTTGGCTTCAAAGATTTAAATTCCATTCCAGTCCTTCTGTTGTAGATGAAAAAGTGCCTCGGTTGTGGTACGCGGATAACTGGTGTCTGGAGTGACTGGTCACCATATTACCCCTCAAAGTGTCCGGGTAGTGCTGCAACTTGCTTCCCATCAAAAAGTATGCGAGCAGAGTAATTTGTTGATAAGAATTGTTATGGTCTTATGCGCTAGCGTGTGTAGTGTCTGCGTCAGTTTAACCTTTTTTTTCCTAGAAGCAGGTGCGCTCTTCATGCTTGTCCGCTGAAGATTTTGAACTCTTGAGAGAAAGTATCATAGACCTAAAATATTGTAGTTTGCCACTAAGGTATAGGCGGTTGTGAAAAATAATGACAGTATCAATAAATTGAAATATTATAGTGTGATTGTTGCAGAGTTTATAATGCATAACAGGGATGTAAAACAAGAGCTAATTACATTAGATAGTTTACCAACAACTCTTGCATTATACAAAGCAGGAAAGGTATTAGAATTTAATAGAAGCTAATATGTTGGATTATCCTACATAAAACAGTTGATTATATCTTTTGTAGAGTGTAGATACAGACAATGCAGCAATCCACCCTCTTTTCCTAATCTCGATTCATGTGAGGGTGAAGATGTAGAAAGCAGTTATTGTACGGTTAACTGTGGCATACTCAACTTGATCACTCCTTACTTGTTATATGGTAAGATTTAGTTAGCTGTAAAGCTGATCAATTCTTTGGACTATTCTATCTTATCACTGTACAAGTTCTAGAATTTGAAACCTCTACCTTTGCTACATATAGCGTGAGTGTATATGCTTATCAGGTGGTGGCGGTCTTGCGGGATTGATATTTGCGATAGCTATAGGCATCATAGTGTTTGGCAAGGATGACGACTCTCGCAGAGTTGTACCTTCTGCAACAGCAACAGCTGCCAAGTAAGTTAGCAATATTAATACTCTACATTCTCCTGTCTCATCATCATCATCTTCCATGAATATAATGAGCTAGAACAGATCATACTCTTAGCTCATTGTGGGAGAAAATCACATTTCAGTTCAATATGTTGTTCTGACCAGTGGGGCCCATGCGCAAATGTGTTGGCTCAAATGATTGGCTGCATTTTCAGGACCACCATATAAGCTAGGATTGACTCTTCTAATATGGCGTCTTAAAATTTCAGTCAACAGTATTGGAGATGATTCCCGGCCAACAAAGTAATAACACCTAACAATGAGATAATTTTTGTAGATACTAGGCTTATGTATTGAATTTCTAAGCAATTGACACCACTTTCTTATAGAACCGTTCAAAGGGTCTTTACATTTTGCAGCCTTAACAATTGTAAACCTGATAGGTCGAAGATTCATATTTTTTCTCACATTGTATACAGAAAACAGTTGGAGATACAGGCAGAAGAAGGTCAAGCAACTGGGAGGAGAGGCAGCTACGCAAAGTCCTTTAAATCTGGAGGATCTAATAGACCAGAGGGCAAGAAGTCTAAGAAAAACAAGAAGGGGAAAAGAAAGCAAGGCAGGAATAAACCAACGAAAAAGCCAAAAAGCCAGTAGGCAGGATATCAGTAGATAATAAACAGCAAAGCTGGTCTTGGTAGCAAAGATAAGAAGGCTTTGTAAACTTTATTCAGTAATCAACACTTTTTTCACACTACTTGTCGGTATTGATAGCTTTTTTGTGATAAATAATGGCAGCAATAAAATGCCAGAGCATTCATTTATATAGTGTACATGTATATACAATAATATTCCTATATACAAATCAGAGATATTATCAACTAGACAGAGCTACAGAAGTGCAAGTAAAAGAGCATTACTAAGGATTGAGAACAATGCTTTAGATATAGACTATAAATAAGGTCTGCTGATGAGATGAACTGGTGCAGATCAAGCAGCATGATGACTGTGTGTATTAAGGAGACAATGGTGCAGTCTATAATGTGTTTAACAGTATTGAATATCCGTACGAGCTGAGTATGGTGCGCTGCTGATCAAATTATGGATGCATTACAACAGATTGTTTCCTCACCAAACCTACAAAAATTAAAAAAACATCATCATCACCATCATCAACATCAAAAACAATCACGTTTTCATAGTCCACTCCTTCCGTGATAATTCTTGCCTCTCTTTTACAATACAAAACTCCTGGCACCATGTCATGACCTAAAATTCTCCCATAAATTCTTTTTTTTCTTTCTTCCTATCTAGGCATGACAATTTATCATCATAGTTATAGTATTACAGACACAGTAGTTCTTAGATTGCATACAAATTAATGCAATAGGCCATTGTACGAAATGTTTCAATTAACAATGACTATCAATGTCTACACAAAGCTCAAATCTGGAAGCGCTTTGCTATCCAAATTATTATCTCAGATATTTGGGAGAAAATCTCATAATTACCTCTGTGAAGCGTTCATAATCCTAAAACTGTTGGATGCAATTAACGCAATTAACATCATGTCAATGCAGCCATTCACAGTTTCATTATTGACATTGCCTGTTGGGTTTCTATATAGCCAAAAACCAACCAACCTCAGACTCTGCAGGTCCTTTTCACTCAACTTAGGTTCATAATTTTCCCATGACTTGTAAATTTGTTGGTATAGCAATCATTTGAGATGGTTGACGGTCGCGTTGTGTGATTTTTAAGTTTGATTGAGAGAAAGGAATATCGATGAAATGTATTAAGATTTCCAGTAAATGATATCATAACTAACCAGGTCTGATATTTTCTCTGACTTTCTGCAGCTCTTTATGTGCACTGTCTTCAACTAGTCTGTTTAGTTCACCAGCCGAGTATCCAAGTAACGCTTTCAGGTCACACACAAATTTATATACAAATCTTTTGCCATGTACCTGTCAGAAATAAAACATCAACAAATAAAACATCAACAAATAATGTTCTGCCATTAAATTAAATAAATTTACAGGGCAGTTGTTGGATATTAATTTCTTCTTTCTCAAGAGACACAAAACATCAACATGACGTATCTTAATGAGACAATCTCAAATTGCGTACAATAAATAAGAGCATTATAGACACAATCTTAGCATCCGCTTCTAGCAATATAAAAAAATATAACTTTACACTTATGCTCCCCAAATGACGAGCATTTTAAATACATTCCTTCAATCAGTGGTGAACCATATCACATATGACTTAAAAAGCTTTATTATCAAATAAAAGCATTATATTTGTCAGATTTAGCAAATGAGTAATCAGTTATGGTCAGACTATAACACAACTCTCTTGCGGTTGCGACCCAGATGTGCCTTGATACAATCCACCAGTTAATATTCATGCATATTTGCCTCATTTTCAAAAAAAATGATGAAATGTGATGTGCATGTGAGTGCACTGCTACTTACCTTAGAAATCATATCTCCATCATAATAATATCTCAGTGCTCTGCTAAGTTTTTCATAGTTCATTGTAGGCTTGTGCTTACGTTCTCCCCAAAGCTGTGCAACAGCCTCAGGGTTGATCAGTTTGAACTCTCCCTCATCACCGAGCCACTGTATGACCTCTCGGGCTGAGCGGTCTGTTAATAACTCGAGTAAGAACTGCCACAGCTGTATCTGTCCGTTATTTCCTACACAAAAATAATTGAAACAAAGTATTAATAAAATGAGCCCATGCAATTGGACCATGAACACTGCTATTTTGGTGGTTATAAGAGTTTTCAATGTCATAACTATTGTAGTTACTCAGCCATGTTCAATCATTCTAAAACGAATAATGTTACTATTCCAGTACACAGTGACACGTCTTTCTGATGAATTAAGATTCTACTAATGGAAATTTCAATTCATAGAAATGACATTATTTCATCAGTTTGCTGCTAGGTTAGTTAGTGATAAATAGTCATTCACATATTTATCATCAGCAGTCCAATACTCTGTGAACACATCCGATCATATTACCTGTTCTGACTTGACCAGTGGCTATTCCGTCTCCGATGATACGGGATGATCTTATTTTACCAATCTTAGCCTGTGCTCTGCCGAACTCACCAGTTGATACTGTGACAGTGTGTACGGCCATGGGGGTAGGCTGCTGTACAACAGCTACAACAGAATAAAAATGGTCGTCTCATATCACGCATTCAGTTATCACAGGTCAATGCTTGCAACTTTAAGGGCAAGAGATATGAGTCCTTGTCTATGGCAGTATTTCTATTTGGGAATGCACTGTAATAGGGTTAAGTACTAAATGGTTATCAACTCACCAACAAATTTACATTTCCTCAACAGCTCTAAATGAGTCCAGAAAACATCTCCTTTGTCATGAGGTACTTTTTGTACAAAGTCCGAGTGTTGCATTTCACACAGCTCTTTGCCTGTTATGCCAAATCCAGCTTGGATTACACCAACCAGATTGAATTCCTTAATGGCCCAACTTATCCAGTGTTGAACATGTGCCTCATTCCATTCCATAGGATCTAAGAAAAGAAAAGAAATTGTTATTACACCATCAACCAATATCAACAAACACCACTGACCCATACTTGAATGTTTGTTGCGCATTGAGAGAGACCTGCTAGCCTTCGCATCCTACCAAATAAAGCTCAACTACGCCAGCGTACTTGGTCAACTTTATAAAGGAAACTGATACTAATGCAAACGCTGAACTATTATGTCACATGATATACTTATTAATACTAATATAGCACCAGAATACTACAAATAATGAAGCAAGACACAGGAAATGCAACACAGCTTTGGCTATAGTCAGTTCATTGCAGATATTGATCCTGTACCTTACAATGCGATAACACATGTTATTCAGTAATATCACTAACCATAAGGTATTTTTAATCTGTCTTGTTCTCGTCTATAGTTTTGATCAACAATCCACCTGGTCACATGATCTTGTGCTGAAATAGATTTGTATGTATACGAAGGTTTTTTCATTGTTACAAATCTATTTTAAATATCAAGCAGCAATTGAAATGGTTTTCCAACTGTCCTTTAGTTTGATGAAAGTCATCCATTCTGCAGTGATACACCTAAAACATCTCATCAAATACTGTATTATGGATCCCTCTGCACACCATATGATATCACGACAACAGCAAGGCACACGACAATTGCTTTGCCGACTATAATACTGATATAATAATGACTAACTTACTGGCAGGCTGTGGAGCTGGCTGTGGTACTGGCTGAGGTTCATTCTCTACTTCATCACATGGCTTCAGTATGTCTACTATATTTATCTTTGGATGTTGTCCTTCAAAGAAAAATCATTAAAACTATCAAAATATGATTTTTAACGTTCGAGACATTAATTGCATCCTGTATCTTACTATCATGACTAAGTAAGACTAACGTTGATAAAGGAAGCAGTTTGTATTATGGGTAAAATGTTATAGGGAACACATATCCGTTACCATACACATAATATTAGAGTAGGGTATTGGCTACGGGAGGAAGTATACCTACACTGTTGTCAGATCAAAATGATGAGACAAAGACTAAGATAGTTATGTGATGCAACACTGAATAACTGGTAGGTAAGAAACTTCAACAAAGCTGAGTTAAACATGAAGGTGTAACCATAGATAGTGCAGCATGTTTTATACCTGGTTGAGATTTGACCTCCACATTGATTTGTACCATGCCTTCTCCCTGGACACATTGTTCTACCAGGTTTTTACTTGGGTCTAATAATAAACTATCCTGAAGATAGAATTCATGTTCTGAGAGGTTACAGCTAAGACGAGCTTCTAATAGTTCTCGTAGTGTTGTGAGGGGTTCGGTTATTTCCATGTGCTGTACAACTATATTCTGGAACACTGGGGGCTCATGTAGGGGCTCCTCTGTTGACTGTTCATTACTCCTATTAATGAGGTAAAAGAAACATGGTTTGATCATATTGCGTTTCAGAATGTTTGTTCAGTTCATAATGAATTCCTAGATTTAAACTAGGCTATGTTGCAAAAACTATTTACCGTTGTTAGCAGAGCAGTTATACTCACACAACTTGAGAGGTGATCAGTTGATCATCGGTGAGCTCTACTTGATCTGTATTTCCTTCAGCCACTTGGCCTTCTTCAGCTGCGACCTGCTGAGCATTCTCCTCGGCCTGCTGCTGAAGTTGCTGAAGCTGTTCGGCGCTAACTATCTCCTGTGTAATCTCTCCTGTGTTAGGATCCTCGCTCAGTATCACAACGTTAGCTGTCGAGTCACTACATATAAATTAAATATGAAATGATGAGGGCTGTCAATTTTTGAGTAAAAGGGATTTAGAGTAATTCATAACAAGCTTAACTTCTATTGGCCTTAGTTGTATAACCACTCTTTATCTGAAGGTACTGAGCGATGACCAGTGCCAAAAGGCATAACATAACTATACCATACATACTTGCAGAGATTACTAAACAAAACAAAGTTGGCACTGCCCTGCTCTGTCAGGTGTTGGAAAATATAGTGACAGTTCGACGCCACAGAGGGCCAAACATAACTGACTTCACTGTTCATCCTTACATAGATTGCTGCTCATCATTTTCCTCCTCTGTCACAGCTTCCTCCAACCGAACATTTTTGATGTTTGGCTTAGACACAGACCCTTCATCTGTAGAAGATTCGCTACCTCTTCGTTTGGAACGCCGAATCATATCTAAATGTAACAACAAAAGAGACAAGCTAAATTATCACAGCCAACGTTATAAAGAGAAGATATATTGCAATATATTCTTCACAGGGTAAATCAGCAATATCTGTGCTAATTTATGAATAAATTAGAAAAGATAAACTCTTTCCAGACAAAGGCCAAAACACACCACCACCACAATGGTATTTCATCCCAAGAATTTGGAGGGGTTATTTAAATAAATAGGCTCAGGCCTATCCTTGGCCTATCTATCTAACTTGAGCTTTTTTGCACTGCCAAGTCTAAGAGTAAAAATTTCTACAGTTCACCAGAAGTTAAACAACAATGTCAATGATAATAATACATAGTATACCAATGTGGTAATATTCAATTGAACCCTTTGACTCATTGGACTTGGTTGAACATGAAATAATTAACCAGCAACTCTTGGAATAATCAATGAACTAAACCTCATTCGTCATTGGAATAATAAGCCATCCATTTCTCAAAAAACATTTCACAAATCTTTCAAAGAAAGCAACATTTAGATTCAAATTCATATCAAATTCTACCTACATGGTTGGAAACTCTAAGTGTCTTTGTTGTTTTGAAAATTAGAGGCTTTGGAGTGGATATTTCCAGCCATCTGTCCTTCTCCCTCTCCCACAAACGGAACTGGAAGAGGTTCACAAATGCATCTGCGCTCGATACTTCCGGAACCGCATCCGGTTGAATGAGAAAAATAGGAATTACAGCTGTTTTTCAGGGTTTTTCACCATACCTGTATGTGATAACTATGTTTATTCAGCTGGGTATTCTATCTCCTCTACCAATGGTCCTCTGAGGGTGGTATATTCTTTGTATTTTGCTCGCAAACAAGTAAAAAAGAGATATTCCAAAAATTTGGCTGGGGTCACGTGACACGAAGGTATCTCGCAATTTCACAGAAAAAGCGAGGTTGCTAGTAGCCGGTGTGTTAGAACTAGTGCAAGTGAGTGTGACTTTCTGTCTCCTATATGTTGGTGTTTAGAGCTGCTATCATTGTATCACTCATGAACAAAAACGTGACAGGTTTCATTCCCCTTCATGCAATTTAAGGCACCGTCAGTATTTTGCTGACAGTAATGGTGATGCTGTTCATTCATGGTGATGGGCTTGCAGGCATGATGATGAATGATGTGCTCAAACTCAGCCTAGAGAGTAGTAGACCTATCTTTCTATCATCTTACTTACTACTACCTACTAGCAAGCTGGGGCTAGCCAGCACAACACAAATAAATATAAGCATGTTCATGTTTTATAATTGCATGCATGATTCATTGCATAAATTTGGTGTTGACCAGCTTTAGATGTTCTGAACAAACAGTTGATATAACAATTCAAGGAGTAAAAAACTCCTTGGATAGATATAAAATAATCATACTGAACTAAGACCAGTCCAAGAACATGTTCAATGTTGTCATGGTTATAATCCACAGATAAGGGCTGGTACCTTCCATTTATGCAGGGGGGTCTTTCAATTAGAATGAGCGACGCCTTACTAAAGCAAATTATCACTATCACATCGCTCAGATTATTGCTCACATGGTGTTTCAATTAGACCCACTCATTCCCAGATCGCTCAGTCAGAATGTATATATTTCCATCAATGAGTGAGCGATCTAAGAGCGAGACCCGTAGTAGGTCTCACTCAGTAAGTGAGCGATCAGATTACGATATTGGCTGTTTCTAATTGAAAGACCCCCCTGGCTAGCAGCACTGCCTTGATAGATGGCTGGAATGCTGGGTATTGTGATTGATGATAATGTATTATTTTCAATCAATACAAGTTCATTGTAGAAAATACTGCATTATACTCGTCAAAATTTCACTGCAATGTACAAACAAATTTATTCTTTACAAGACACAGGTGTTGCTATAACTGTCTTCCTCTTGGTGATGACGATTAGACAGTATTGAAATGATGCAATGTGCTCTATTATGAGTGAAAGGGAGTTGCTCTGTAGTGGTGTCCGTTCAAATCCAGTTGCCACTTTTCACTTTCCCGACATCAGGGGTGCCCAACCTTTTCTCTCACATGAGCCATTTAAAAACTCAATCACACCAAATGAGCTGACCACGTCGCATCACGTGTAGACAACATGGAAACAGTCAGTGATATATATATGTATAATATTCATTCATGTATAAGTGCTGGCAAAATTACCAAAGCAAAGTCACTGTGTGAGATTATGCGCGTTTTTTGAGCCAATTTCTGGTCATATGAGGCGCCCTGGAGTTTTGTAAGCATTTTAAGCATTTTGCAAATTTTTATAAGCATTTTGGAAAATTTAGGTTGGCAAGTCTGCAAGAAGACAACTCTACACACATATGTACAATGCAGGCACCCAGTACAATGAACTTGTATACACTATACATACATTTAATGTACATTGTACATGCATGAATTGAATGCATGAAATTCGCGCCAAAAAGCGCGTGAAATTTGCAAATATTAAAATGAGCCACCCAAAATGAGCCGAGGTGGCTCATGAGCCATAGGTTGGGCATTCCTGCCCTACATCAATGTTGAAACAATTATGGGGTGCAGCAATATGCTGAAATAAAAGAAAAGTAAGGAGCATTAAACTCTTTCCCTCAATGCTTAATAATTGCCAAAAAATAACGATCCATGTACGCAACGGAATAAGCATCGCTCAAGACAGCATGTTTATTGCTGCATCAGTTTGTCTCTTGTTGCCCAGATAATAGCTATGTAATTACTGATACCAAAGTCAGTCAATATGGCCCAAGGGTTAGTCAGCTTGCCTCATGGTCAGGCAGCCCTAATTAATCCCCACAGTTTTGAGGCTTTACAGGGTTTGATTGGCCACTCAGTCCTCACTGATCAAATGAAGGTCCTCTGTGTTTGTACCATCTTCATGTTGGTTAAAAGAGCCATCCCTACACTTTAAAAAAAAGAGTGGCCATATAACCGTGTGGGCCATGTGAAAATTGCAGCTTACGCACTGTTAGTTCTAGCCTTGTAGCATCGCTCCATGTTGGGTTTGTGGTTGGCAGTTGTGAGTCTTGTCAGCTCGTGCGCCTCAATGATTAAAATGAGGATCAGATATATAACATAGACGGTTTCCACATCTAAGTACAAATCGCTGCAAACTTACCAATCGTGAGCAAGAGGGCATATCCGTTAAATGGACAAATAGAACAGTTTTGATGTCCTTTAATTATAATAATAATGCAAATTGATTTGAGCCTTTTTGTCAGCTGCTTTTGGGGGACAGGTCATAGTTCACTGCTTAAGAAAATCTAAAGCATTATACTGGGTGTCTCTGTTTATGGATATTTCATCTGCCATGTTATCATACAGTTTCATGTTTGTCTATATTTTGTAGGATGAATAAGACTGGAACACTAATCAAGGTATGCCGTATGGCACTCAATACCAACCGACAGCTCTCTATGACACCTGTCACCTTCAAAGCTGCAACTGCCTCTGACCCAATCCAAGCTTTATTTGTAGACAAAGTCCGCAGCTATGCCCAAAAGAGCAAGTGAGTAATCTACAGATCAATATGGATAATTTTAATTCTCACCCTGGTAAAATGAAGGGTTCAAATGTTACCAATAAAAGTTCCGAGTTGAATAATGGTGGCATATGCTTGTGACCATCATATGTAGATGTACACCTTTTATATACATATCTGATTATATACGTACAATAGTGGTAGCCCTCACATTCTCTTTATCTGTTATTCGATTTGTCTTTTTCAGAGCTGCTGGTGGAGGGCTTGTTGATGCCACCCCTCAAGTACAAGCTAAATTTCAGGGTGAATTAGACAGAGTGCAGAAATCATTTGGGGCAGTTGCTGGTGAAGATTTCACTAAATTTCCCACATTTAACTTCCAAGGTGAGCGGGCGGCTAGTAGCATTCCATGCAATAATTTCAGACCATTATTTAGATTGCCATCATCTTATATGGTGTTCAATGGCCAAACAAGATAATGTCATACGAATAATATATTGTTACAGTGATGATCACATAGTAATACTGATTTCAGACACAGAATTAGAGCCTGTAGGAGTTACTGTTGAAATGAAAGCTGATGACTTGGTGGCTGCAGAGGCTGCTGCTGGCCAGGAGGAAGATGACTCTCCCTGGTTTGAGGTGTAAAACTTTCTCATCATTAATAATTATTCGTGTTAAGATTAGGAAACTGTCACAGTTGACAAATGATAGTTATTTTCAGATTATATTTGCCAAATTGTGAGTAGTACTTTTGTATTTTTTTTCCCATGATATGCCATGGTCAGCATAAGATGATGATGGTTTATTGGTAATATTGATCGATTTTTATTTCATTATCTCTGAAATAAAAGACGAATTGTGCAAAAGGATCATTTTTATGTTAGTCAGTCAATAATGAGAAAAAACAGGCTCTTTTATAAAGTACAGCCATTTATTGCATTTTGTGTAAACCTGATGCTCGTAAAAAAAGAAGTCTTGGTTGTTAGTCTGAAATTAATCAACACTCTATTAAGTACTGTAGGTATAGTATTGGGAAATTGAAAACGATAGGGGTTCACAAAAATGTTTTGTGGAATAAGCATTGGTGAATGAATTATAACCAAGGTTATGTATAGACCACACTCAATCGTTTGTATTGCATCATTTCTTTGCCAGTGAAGCTAGGAAGTTTGTGACATCATATTCATTGTCATATTCAGACTCCTCCCAAACCTCAGTCATATTTTGCAACATAGCCTTGACTCCTTTAGATGGAGAGCTACCAGCTGAGGCATCCTTCTCAACTTGGTGTTCAAGTGTAAATAAATCCAGCAGCTGATCTGTTCCCATTGTAGTTAGACTAGCATTTTCATTGTTAACTATAGTGTTAGCTATGTTCAGTTTGAACTTCTGAAGGCTAGAAAAAGAATTATAATTGCATATGACATTGCAAACACAATCCATCATAGGAAATAATAACCAGTGTACAGGGAGGGTGGTACAGGTAGGGAGAATTGTGCAATGGGTACATTGAAGTTATTTCCCCCTGTACAAAGAAGAGATAACTCATTGCTAGGATCAATTATAAAAAGTAAGTCAAACAAGAATGAGCAAGGCTTGTGATAAGTCCTGGCCATCGATTTGCTGAAAACCACTTTCAATTACAAAGTTCTATCAAGAAACAACAGAACTGAGAATGAGTACACTGGCAGGTCTCCCTGTCTTAGTATGGAACAAGCAGAGAGTGATTTTGGCACAATTAAAGTAAAGGAAGTCAATAATCTTACCCCATGATCTTCTCTTCAAGCGTGTTTCTTGTGATCAGTCTGTAAACATTCACAACCTTTGTCTGTCCAATTCTATGTGCTCTGTCCATAGCCTAAATACAAAAGTTTGACAAGTCATCTGTTTATGATGTAATGCATTATGTCATTATATTGTTCTGCTCTTCCACAAGCCCAGTCACCTACTGAGCAGTTTCACACCAATACCAATTTATCATCATGTGGCATTCTAGCCGCTTGTTGTATATTATGAAGCGCACAAGCAGAAAATGCCTTACCTGCAGATCTTTCATAGGATTCCAGTCGTGCTCCACAAATATGACAGTGTCGGCTCCAGTGAGATTGAGGCCAAGCCCGCCGACTGTGGTGGTCAGTAACAGAAGGTCTATAGAGGGATCATCATTGAATTTATTCACTACATGATGTCTGCTGTTAGCGGGTGTGGAGCCGTCAAGTCTCATAAAGGTTACAGAGGGTAGGCACTTTCTGTAAGGCAAAATAATCAAAAACATAAGAAATAAATGTGTCGGATAAATAGTTTACCAGCCAAGCCCTATATCCTCAATAAATCTGATGTCTTACATCTAGGTCCCAGCCTCAAAATTAGATTTGAATTTGGTCAATGTAAACGAATGATATGTAATAAGAGTGTACTGGTGATTAATATCCCCATACTTTATAATGTTTGCATGCTTACATCAGTAGTTCAGATTCAATAATATCAATCATCATCTTTAGCTGACAGAATATAAGCGCTCGATGTTGATTGACTACACCAGTGACTGCGTCTGATGTTTGTGAATGTGTTACTCCTATACCGCAGTCCAACAACAGTTGTCTACAAAGAAAGCCAAATCAACCTATCAACAGTAAGGTATGCATGCAATTGACAAGACGAAACGTTGCTGAAATCTCATGGCACACTACTACATTGAGATGATATTCCGCTACTATAAATGATCACTTACTTGAGTGAAGATAACTTAGACGAGTACTCGAGATCCATAATAGATTTTCCTTTCGCTTTACAGTCCAGCATCATCTGTTCGTGGTGCGGATGTTTACTGTTTGTTATGACCAGTGCTGGATGATTGCATACTTTTTTGAGGTATTGAAGTGCCTGTTGTAATTGAACAAATCACAGTATTAAAAACTTGGACAACATCAATTTCCGGTAAGAAAATTCTGACTAGTGGCGTAAAAAACTGAAGTTTTCTGTTGAATTGCAGTCAACATTCTTCATTCTGCTGAGCATAACCATGCAACTTCAAACTGTCTTTCTTCCACTTGATGCTAGAAGAAGATAATCATTACCTGAAATATATGGCCTCTGACACCAACTTGCTCCTGTGTGTCCTCTTTCATTGTACTAAGTGATTTCTCTACAACGTGGCCTGCTGACGACTGGCTGAACTCTCTGTAGAGTTGTGCCTATATGGTAGAGGAAAAATATGTGAGATTATGCTGCGGTCTCAAATAGCTGCTTATATCAGCTATATCTAGATCAGCTGTATATATCTCTCTATAAATGATCTATGACGATATAGAATCAGTAGAGCTGCTTCCTGTGTTTACGTGGACATGGTTTTATTGAATCTGAAAAAGGGTTATAAAATTCAATTCCAGATGAGGGCTCAATGATAATGATGAGTTTTTGTGTCTGCTGGCTTATTATATATCATTCAAACTATGGTTGACATGTTACTAACCTGCAAAGGGCTGAGTTCACAGTAATAGTCCTGTATTATTTTTGGAGGCAGGTCTTGGAGTACGTCAGATTTTAGTCTTCTCAGTAAGAATGGTAACACCTGTTTGTGAAGAGATTCTACTGCAAGTGCCCCTGAAAATGCGAGAGTGCCATGAGTAAAGGTCTAACACAACATTGAAGGTTAGTGCTCTTCTAAGCACTTTATAAATATTAGATAATAGACCATCAGCACCCAGTTTCACTACCAGGAGTCAGAGCTCAGAGTAGGATGAATTGAACCGATGACGCTCAACTTCTTTGTATGAAATTTAGAGTCCAATTAGAGCCGCCTTCTATCCATTGTCTTTGTAAGGCAGTCATGGCCCTGAAATAAAAAATCCGGTACTGTAAGGAACGCATACCTGCTTCCTGTTCTTTAGATGAGCTGCGTGCGTCTCGACTCTGTAATATTGGTCTACTGTATCTGGCTGAGAACTGCCTCTCTGTGCCTAGATATCCTGGCATAAGGAAGTCGAATAAAGACCACAACTCCAATACATTGTTTTGGACAGGTGTTCCAGTTAATATCAATCGATGATTGCAGTTTAGCTTCTTCACAGCTTGGGTTGTCTGCAAATATTCAAAGCAATGAGAATATTAGGAGAGCCTTCACTATACTTGTTTTAAGGTTTTTGTATGGCTCAAAAGTACCAAATAAATTGTGATGTTTTGAATTCACTTGGATTATCAAAGTAGGTGAGTAGCTTGAAATTATGAGAAAGAAAATATCACATCAGTCCCATGTATCTGATATATATAATTTGTAATTCTTTGGGAGCATATAAGCTCACTTTTGATTTGGCGTTTTTGATGATATGCCCTTCATCTAGTACACAGTAGTTCCAGTGTAGTGTCTTGAGGTATTCTATGTCATTTCTAACTATCTCATACGACGCCACAACTAAACTGTACTTTTCAATCTGCTCTCTCAACCTAAGTGGAGAGAAAGAAGCCTATATTTTTTAAGTCAACCTGTCGAGTGTCTTGTTTCATCTCATTGCATAGTTTTGAGAAATGTTCTTCCGTTCTATGTCAACTACTGTGAGAGTGAAATGAATTCAAGACTCATTACCTGTGACCTTTAGCAATTAGAAAGAAGAATTTACTCAGTAAAAAATAAATACATCTCAATACCAGGCATTTTCTAAATATCAGTACAATTCGTTTTTTGTGGAATTGGTGTAGCTCCTTTCAAATTATAAATATGATGCTTACAAGTTACCCAGTTTACCTGATTCTCTCATTTGGTAGTACTGAGTAGTTAAGAGCATGGAGATGCTCCTTCGCTACAAACTTCTCGACTTCATATACCCAGTGACCACAGAGTGTAGAGGGACAGACAACTAGAGACGGTAACGGAACACTCTCAACATCATCCGTCTCCTACAAATGTGATGAGATACATTATTATTCCTATCAAATTATTACTATTATTATAACTATATATCAAATATCTCATCAAAGTCTCAACTCCTTAATTCACCGGAAACTTTTAATGCATACTTGAATGAGTTTGTATAGCTCAACTCCTCAAAAGACTGTGATGATGTATTATAAATGATACTAAAACGCAAGTACACATGTTGGTGAAGTTTCAGGAAGATTTACCAACAGCTTCATGCAGATTACAAAAGCACGAAACCACACTCATTACTCATCACTTGAACTTGTCCAAATTACATTATCACAAGATGAGGCAGCTTCAAAAGTTTGAACCGGAAACCTTGCTGGGTCTTCAGCAGGCAGTTGGCGGCTCATTTGTGGGAGCTGGATGGAAGTAGATTGGTTGCGATTTGTTCCCTTTGCAGGGTAGCTCTGTTGTCGGGAGTCCTGGGGGCTGAATTGGGTCGACATAACTCTAGTTCCCTACTATCTGATTAGACTCTTTGTAACATCTCATCAACTTTATTTACTTGAAATTAAATGATAATAAACGCTTAATGAAAAAGAACTTACCTGATACTTCTGTTGTCTGGTATGATGGTCACCAGCCATTATACATATGGACTGTAGAGTTTTACCTAGACCCATATCATCAGACAACACTCCATGTAGCTTATACTTGTTTAGGAAAGCCAGCCAGTTAACACCATCCTACAACCCAAACCAATCATTGACAATATGGCATCATGAGTAGTGATCATGTCAATGGGGGAGATTTGTTGCTAATCTACTGGAATCAGTTGAAAAGTTTATCAGTTGGAACAATAACTCATCAATGTAATTCATACCAAATACAAAGCATCTCAGATATTGACCTATGAGCATAAAAGTAGTGTTGTGCAATGGAAAATGAAATAAAGTCTGGGAATACTACCTGTTGATATTTACGTAGATCAGCTTTTATTGGGATTGGTATGCCATAGTTGTGAAGGATTGTCCCATTCAATAACTGATCTAAAAATTCTCGCTCTTGTAATTTCTTCTCTAGCAGGTGTTTCTTCATCTCTGGAGGATCTGGTACACCGCCCTGAAATTTCAGAATATCGCTTTTTAGAATGTGCAATTGCAATAGCAGTGTGTTGTTTTGATACGCAAAATTATTGTGTTGACATGGTGTGTCTTCTTTAGTAGAACTTGTGGGGGTTTCATCCCAATAAATTTGTTTTATCAGATCAGAAACTGTAGAGAAAATAAGAAATCAGTTCACACCTCGAGAGGCATGAGTTTGATGAGTGAGGCAAAGCAGCGACTGGCCATCATCTGTACAGAGAGATCCTGGTCAGTCATTCTACCAAGTACTGGTACGACCATCAGCACCAGATATGGTATACACTGTACTGAAAGGGTATCTACTATGTCTGAGGGTAAAGTGGTTAAGGAGATTTCACTACAACTATAGGTGTTAGTACCAGTAATACTAATATAACATAATACAACATCAAACTGAATCATTTAAAGACTTCCCAAAGACCAATGCAGTTACGATAAAGTTTTGTCAGATTTGCATGGTAAAAAAATTCAATGCTCTACGTAATGCCTTCCCTTATGAATTTATTTACCTATCTGACAAAACTTCATCATAAGTAACTGCCTGACCATAAAATTCATCGGTCTTTGGGTAGTATTTAATAACCTTGATAATTATAAACAGTGATCGATCGCAAACATGATTTTGATGTTTTGTACTATGTATGTGATGGCTTGCTTCCCAGCACAGTTCTCAATCTGCTCAGTTCAATCACACACAATAACAATATAAAGCTAATACAAAGGATACGATAGATGCTCTCAATGGCTCCTTGGCGCCAGTTAGTTTGATGTGAAGCACCCAACAATGGAAGAACTTCTTCAAGAATGTGATTCATAAACTCTCCAGTCATAGCAAGGGTACAGGCTGATACAGCCTTACCAGCCATGTGCCTCACAGCTGAGAACTCAGACTTTATACACATAAGGAGGCAGTCAAAGTTGTTGAGAACATCTTCTCTAAGGGATGAGGGTAAGACATCAAAGACCACTTGTAGCACCTGAAGAATAAATTCCTTTGTAAGATTTATGAGCTGATTTCAGTACCGTACAGTAATTTGTGACCAAACTGAATTATTGTGACACACGCTTTTGTAACGAGGGGGTCTTTCAATGAAATACAGCCAAAATTCCAATCTGATCGCTCACCCAATGAGTGAGTGATACCTGTTAGGATCCTGCTCGGAAATCGCTCACTCATCGATGGAACAGTATACATTCTGAGTGTGTGATTTAGGAGCAATTTTGCCTAAATGAAAGACCAAGTGTGTGATCATTTTGAGCGATGTGATAGTGATAATTTGCTTAAGTAAAGCACTGCTCATTCTAATTGAAATACCCCCAGATAAATTTTGAGCCAGTCAATCTACTAACCTGTAGGACATTGACTAAAGTTTGAGGAGTGACATCGTCATCTTTGGCCTGGAGTAATGGTTTTAAGAAATGTTCTGTACATGTAGGTATTGTAGTAAGTAGGTTTTCACTAAGTATAGAAACGATAGTGTAGATAGCATTCTTCGCTCCTTCGTACTGGATATCCTCCAATGATGAATTCCGGGCCTAGTAAAGAGATGAAAATCTGGTCAAGACTAAAGCAGGAATGTAGATAGTGTTTTGCCATATACAATTTTCTACACAGATGCGCATTTAAAAAAATGCTGATAAATATAAATTTGATTTTGTTTCTGTGTGACTGCATCACAACCCCAGAGTTAGATTATGAAGAAATGATTTTTCATCTTTCTGCATTATTTCTTAATACTTTTGTGTTTCCAAAATTATAATGGACTGGTAACACCAATGGATGGTGAGGCAAGCATGAAATGTTGACTTGGTCTTTAAATCCCTATATTTGATGATATGGTGTTGCTCATATTCACATAATATTTCGTCAACCAACTGGCAGTTCTCATAGGTTACACAATGTAACAACGGCCTCCTTTATGAGCCGGATGCAACATGATTGGTTCTTAATACTCCAGTGTCCGAGAAGTCACCATGAAGTGTCTAATCATCCTAGCTGCCACTCTGGCTTGTGCCTATGCGTTTATGGGACAAGGTGAAAGTGTGAGTTATTTAGTATATCAAGTCCATAAATTACCAATAGGTTTATTCAATGTCTCACTATATTTTGCTTTCAAATACAGTGCTTGCTTGTATGAGCACCCTGTACAATATGTTATAGAATTTTGTTTTAAATTTGCAGTGTAAGGTGAATACAGACTGTTCTAAATCACAGTGCTGCGTACCAAACCACAGATGGATGATTGCCAGCAAGAGACGTGTCATGGGTTAGTAAAACTTGCAAAGGAACTGTGCCCAGATCAGCCATCTCATGATGGAGACTGCCTAGCTTTGCAACTAACATGTTCAGCATGGTGTCCAATAAAAACAGACGACAGCAAAATCTTGAGTTCTCTAGAGTAAAGAAGGACTATCTACATAGGAGGCCCATTAATTGAAACTTTGTTTATTGCATGAACTTTGTTGTAAGTTGCTATTTCTGTCACAGAGAGTTTTGATATGGAAGGAGGTACTTGTGTAGAGTATATTGCCGAGGATGGAAACTGTCACATGCCGGGATTCACCAGCTGTGGCTGTATCCCAGGTTAGTATTATGATTCAATCTAGTAGAGATACTCCAATCAGGATATGTATATAATTTCTAAGTATCTCAGACGAAATTAACAAACTTTAATTTTATACTACCTAATGAAGTAACATGTGGAACAACTTTCACGCAGTACTTCATGACCACACAAAGACACCTCATGATAACAAACTATCAAATCCCGATCTCTTTTCTAGGTACTAAATGCAAGTATTACCCAGACCCAAACTTCAATATGGACAAATTTGGACAAATTGGAGTCGGCAAACGAGGAATGATCTTCAAACCTGGTACATCTAAGTGTGAGACACCTGAAACTGAGTAGGCTGAGCTGGGGGAAATGGAAAAGAAAGCTTGAACATAGCAATGATGAATATTTTCTAAAATTTTTCTGTTTTTTAATAAATAGTTTGAAATCACAGAATTCCAACTCTATTATACTAAATACACGGAATTGAGAATGCTGTTGCTAATAAGTTTCACATCTTGAATATAGTTTACAAAGAGACATGTAAGGAACTGGAAGTTGCGAAGATTGTGGTATCAGATTTAGCACTTAGAAGAGGACTGCAAAATTACCAAGTAACTAGGGGTTGATGCAAGTAAACCACGAAAACAGCCATACACTATGTTTCCATGCTCCCTGTGATTTTAGCCTATTTTTTGTAAAACCTAAAACAAACAGTTCCTATACTCACTGTGGGACAGGATGAAGCGTAAATAAGTTAAACGTTCCGCCCTATTCATTCACCTCACACATCAGAAATTACTCTAGCCTAATCTACACATCTGCTCACTCTCATCATGTATTATACATATCATGTTATCAAGATTACTCTGATGACTACCAATAGTGTCTCGTCTCACACATCACACAGACTTCACACCACATACATACAAGATGAGGTGCCTCATAGTTCTAGCTGTTGTTGTTTGTTGTACACTTGCGTTGGACATAGTCCAAACTGGAAGACTCAGCCCAATCAAACCAGTCGTCAAACTAGCTGTGAGTAAGACTGAGTATTAAAATTAGAAGTAAAATTTCAGTTATCACACTTTCAACAATCGAGATTGACTTTTATATGACTTTTTATATATATTATTGTGAACTAAACTATTGCCTCTTCTGATTTAACAGCGTCTTATTATCTTGAAATCCCAAAACAGCACAGTGAGAGCTATTGGTAGGCCCTGCCTGTAACAAGCTTGCTCAGTAATAATTATCTCCACGACATTGACAGGTCAAGGGAGCATGTAAGACTAATGATGACTGCACTGCGACACAGTGCTGTGTAGACAACTCCAGATGGATGATTGCCAGCAAGAGGGATGTTATCTCAGGAGGTCCATCCTTGAGTATGTACAAAACATTCAAACTCCCATATATATAATAGTCTGTCATTTGCGTTGTCAAATTATAGAAACAAAAACTTTCTGTTGCCGGCAACAAGCCGATAGCTGTATAGCAAACAATACTTCCATATACATGACGCAAAGAGGCCGCTGTAAGAATAGCAAAGATTTTGAGAGGATGTAAATATTTATTGATATTATGGTTTAGATAGATGGAGTATGCCTACAGGAGGTACCTGCGTAGACTACATTGTTGAGGGAGGTAACTGTCATTACCCGGGGTTCACTAGCTGTGGATGTGCTCCAGGTATGTAAAATTACTAAACATTGGACTGTCATACGTTTTGTGTATAAGCGAAGCCATGTCTTATGAGGGTTATTTGAGTAATACTTCTGCACCTTACCTAATTTTTATTATTATTATTATTATTATTATTATTATGTGTTTTTATTGAGGTTTTCATATATATAAGTGTGTTATATATATATATATATATCACATTCGAGTTGGTTGCATTTATGTATGTTGTTGACGGCATTAAAGTCTACCCAAAGACCAATGCATGTTACAGTCAGGCAGTTACTTATGATAAAGTTTTGACAGATTGGTATGGTAAAAAAATTCAATGCTCTACTTGGCATGAATTACTGATGGTGGAAAAAGTGCTTCCCATTCCCTGCATTATGATCTCAATGTCTCCCGGAAGTGCAATACAAATGACAAACACTCCTGGGAGACTCTGACATCATAATGCAAAGAATGGGAGTTACCTTCCCTTATGGGAGGCACTTTTTCCACAATCAATAATTCATGCAAAGAAGATCACTGAATTTGTTTACCATTCAAAACTGACAAAACTTTATCATAAGTAACTGCCTGACTATAACATGCATTGGTCTTTGGGTACATTCCAATTCCAAACTTCTGTTGTTACCTTACATCCCTGTGTTTTTTTTCCATTTAGGAACCAAGTGCATATACTACCCAGCAGAGCTGCCCAAGAAGATCTCCATTGCTGGTAAAAGATCTATGTTGTTCAGGCCAGGAACTTCCACTTGTGACAAGCAAGAGGAGTAAACTTTGTACATCATTTACAGACACACCCAACAAACCGTACTGTTATGTTAATGATGGCATTATTTAATAATACACACATCACTGTGTAACAAAGGAAATCATGAGGACATAATCTTTACTCTTATTTTTAGAAAGACCTGCCCAGCCACACTTTATCTGATTGTTAACAAATGTGTCTCATGAGGAGACAATGTGGTTTTACTTACAGAGTTCTCAGTGCTTTGCTCCGGCTCCCTGGTAGAGTTAGCTGAGTTCCCTTTCTTTGGTTTAGGACCACGTTTTGATTGAGTATTAGTTTCTGTCATCTACATAAAAATAAAAAGTAAGAAGTGGTTAGTAGGATAGATTCACAGAGTAAGGATATCGCTATGCAATGTAGAAGAATGTGTATCAATCCAAGGAAATTCCAGATTGGTTTTGTCTTTTGATAAGCCGTAGGCAAAAAAATTAATCGAAAGGATCAAGTTGAGAGTAGATCTATTGACAATAAGCAGCCATCTGTTCTCAGACCTGATACTGATAATAAAATGTCTAGTGTCATGCCAAAAATTTGTACACAGAAGTTGATCAAATTTAGAATTTTCTGATAGAAGAATCGGCCACAGCGTTGCTCCTTCTATTCCGTGAGGGATGTATTTGTGTAACATGACCTGAATGTACAGCTTTATTGACTGATACATCTACCTTTTCAGTACTGATAACATTGAGATGTTCATGTATTCAAGATGGAAGCAAATTGAAGACTGGCAATAATTATAAACCTTTACCAACTACTAAAGAAACTTTGCTTATTATGAACCACAGGTCAACTTTACCTTTGCTTCTGTGAACAGAGATATAACCCCGCTCTCCACAGAACAACATAACCTGGTGTTGTCCTCAGCTAGAACAGATAAAGTAGATATTATGAATATTTGACTAAGTTGTAAAGCCACTAGGAACAGGAGAATAATAATAAACACAAACAAATGTAAGAACTGAATTTTAAGAATACAGTTCATTGATGTTTTGATGAAATTTACTTACATTCAAAGCAAACTTGATCTGCTATTGGTGTGTGTGATTTGATTGCGCATAAAGCAGTGCAGAGATTCTTGAAGACTTTGCCGTTTGGACATGGTTGTCGATCAATACACAAAGTCAGTACAGTGCACAGTTTTGTGCTTGCCATGCTCTACAAAACAAAACATCGCACATTGTCTTAAGCCCATACAACACAATCTGATCACCCATCCACGTCTACCGGTTGAGTTATCTTCATAGTAGATCAAAGGTACGGTGGTATGACAGACTATATTCACATACTTTATAATATATGGATCCAAGGCCAAATATGATTGTGAAGTAGAATACACAGGTAATCATCATACACTACTTTCAACCATATTGTAAGACTAATAATTCTGTTAAGCCCCAATATTCTATTTACCTGGAAAAAATAGTAGTTTTCCTTTTTGATAGTCTCCATAAGTGGACGGATAACAGGGTTAAGTTTGGGTGGCAGAACCTTCAGTGAGACAAGAGCTGCAGCTATGCTCATCTGTACTCTAATAAAGTGACAAAGAGTTGTCGAGGCCTCATCAGGATATTGCTGGGTATCGGCTTTATATTCAATCATAACACAGCACCGCAAAATTATTTACCATAAGCTCATACCTATCAATCCATCCAACTGTAGTTTGAGGACTTGAACAGCTTATTATTAGGCCAAACTACTTTTTAGACATTTGATTACCAAGCATCCAGAAAATTGTTTGATAAGGAGTGCCGCTTGGAGTCATTTAAATCCAAAAAAAAATTCAATTTAACTTTGACATATCATGACATTTGAAAAGTGCTTCAAGTAATCAACGTGAGTAACTCTGCAGTAATATTCAGTATCCAATATCATACCTCATATTGAGAGCACCATGCTCAATTTGGAGTTGCTCCACTGTAAGCATCAGACTTGCCGCGTGGCTAGTAAACTTCTCCTGGACCTGTTTTCTTAGAGAAGGCTTCACTTCAGAGAAATGCACAGTCGTCAACTCACAAGCCCTCTCAATCGTAAACAATGTGCTGAAAATCATTACGCGTTAAAGTTGCATTTATAATATACATGAACAGAAGTGTGATATAAAATTACAACAAACACATGGGAATTATCTTATTATTATTATACTAAATTCCATCAGCTTTGACACGAGCATGCCTTGTTCCTATTCCATAAAGCTATAGGGAATGTGCATTTGCCTTAACATAACATAATAATTCATTATCTGCAGATTGTCACTCACCCTGGTGGGTAATGATTTTCTAGTGGTGCTTTCTGTTGTTTTAGACAAGCTAAGAAATCTTTACACTCAGTTTGTAGCCTGGTGAACAGCATGGCCACCTCGTCATAATATAAACTTTCCTCTGCACATTGTAACAATATTGATGTGAGGTATTCTGAAGACGGCCAGCTATTCTTTTCCTGCAGAAAAACAGCATATGTGGGATATGTGCGGCACAGTGTAGAATAAGCAGAGGTTTCAGATGTTGCTCATAAGCTAACTTTGACTCATGCTAGGTTTGACTTTATCTGTCAGTTGAGATTTCAACTGCAGTCTTTTGGGGTTTAAGTTAATATCAAAGACCGATCCGAATATCAACATATCATATACTGTTGGAAAGCTGTCGAGCTACTGAAAACGAACATCTGAACAAAAACTTGATTCGATGACGTTGTGTCATTTTAGGGAGGAAATGAGGCAGAAAACGCTGTATTTGTCAATGCAGATGGAGGAGTGAAAATTGATTTCAAGAACTTTCAAAACAGCTGGAATGTATACATAGAGATTGTGTTCATCGTAAAATTTGATTTTCTTTGATATATGACTAGTCTAAATTGACTTTTTACGTCACGCCATACAATGCATTTTTTTGTGAAGCTGTGAAAATATGTGAAATTTCAATCATTAATTCAGAACAGATCATGACTGGAAATAAAAATTAATTATGATTTTCGCTTAGAGTACACTTTAAATGTCATACACATTAACTTTCAACAAATAAACTTGCATATTGCGATGACAGTGGACTCTCGAATACAGCTAATATTTTCACCACTTTTACATAACGTCAAACATACTGTCCTAATGACCATTATTGTGGCCAAACAAAGTTTTTTTGAAAGTTCTCACATATGAAGCCGCTTTCATTAACCATGGTGCACACAGGAAATGCAAACAGAATTTTTCTCTGCACCTTCATTTTCCTTGAATTAAACGCAAAAGAATGCCCAAAAACACCTCATAAGTCCCAAAAAATAACTGTTTTTTGGCATTATTTTTGCGTTAAATTCAAGAAAAATTCTGATGCAGTGAAAAATTCTGATGGCATTTCCTGTGTGCACCATGGTTAATGAAAACGGCTTCGTATGTGAGAACTTTCAAAAAAACTTTGTTTGGCCATAATAATTTTCATTTGGAGAGCATATTTGACAATATGCAAAATTGGCGAAAATATTAGCTGTATTTGAGAGTCCACTGTCATCGCAATATACAAGTTAATTTGTTGAAAGTTAATGTGTATGACATTTGAAGTGTACTCTAAGAGAAAATCATAATTAATTTTTGTTTCGAGCCTATGATCTGTTCTGAATTAATTATTGAAATTTCACATATCTTCTCGGCTTCACAAAAAAGATTCATTGGATGGCGTGACGTAAAAAGTCAATTTGACTAGTCATATATTCAAGAAAATCAAATTTTGCGATGAATGCAATCTCTAAGTATACATTCCGACTGTTTTGAAATTTCTTGCAATCAATCTGACTTCCCCATCTGCATTGACAAAAACAGCGTTTTCTGCCCCATTCCTCCCTAAAATGACACAACGTCATCAAATCAAGTTTTTGTTCAGATACTCATTTTCAGTAGCTCGGCAGCTTTCCAACAGTATATAATATGTTGATATTTGGATCGATCTTTGACATTACCTTAAAGAATGTCCTCATGTCTTCTTACATCTATAGGTCCAAGTTCCTAATCTCTTTGACCATCATGTGAGGAATAATGACCTGAAGTAGAAGTGCTGACTTTATTTGTTAGAAGACCTTTGTTTTGGGAATCCCTAATTCAGGATGACGTAGGGGCGGAGCTCACATCATCGCAATCACTAATAATATGAGTGATTTCTGTTGTTGTTTTCTGCTCATGAAATACCTTTACAGTGTCTAGTACCCATCTCCTTACTAAACTTGAGGACATTTCAACTCTACTAGAAAATGATAATGGAGTGTTACAAGACACTAAAAGTATTTCATGGGAAGAAAACACCAACAGAAAACAACCAGTTTTCAGCTTGTAACATAGCAACAGTGGTAATGTTCCTTCCGCCAATACATAATTCTGAAGGAGGGATTCCCAAATAAAAGGTTTTCTAACAGATAAAGTCAGCACTTCTACTTCAGGTCATTATTCCTCACATGATGGTCACAGAGATTAGGAACTTGGACCTATAGATGCAAAAAGACATGAGGAATCCATATATTAGATTAGATTACCTCTCACAACCCTCCCAAGGTTCACATTCTTTAAGCTCGTTAGATAATTTCCGTACTGAAATGGTGTTAGTATGCAACTTGACGATACTGAGTTGCTTATTACACACCTGTGCACACCGTACCCAGTGTGATATGATTAGTGATGCACACATTCTTTGGGTGCCGATGTGAGATCTGAGGTAAAACTCTAGGAGTCTATTGATGTCCATGAATATGTTACTGTTGTGAGGTAGATGTACAGGTATACAGGCAAGAAACTGTCCAATGCACCTGTAAAAGGATATCAGATGTATTTATTTATTCAAATACCGTGTGAGTGAAAAATAATTGTGTAACTATCAACTTTGAACAGCAGCTAGAAATGCAATAAGTTTGAAATAAAGTTTATTTATTTACTTAAAAACAACAGATTGGATAAGGGTCAATCATACTTCTGCATAACACATGAATGTAGCGTTTATGTCAAGGAATTTACCTCTATTTGGTGAACTACTGTGGGTACACTGACACGGATTGTAATTCTTAGATATGGAACAGGGTCTTCTTGGTCACTTTACAAACAATTACTCAGTACAGAAAGGTAGTTACGACTAACCGTGAGCAGACTAGTCGAGTGAACATAACCTTCTCAGTTCTCACTTCTGGTTTATCCTGTATAGGACCTGATAAGTGGTATTGTTGTATACTAGCAGTCTCTGGTGCTGCTACCTCAACTTTCCTCTCAGTCTACAAAAAACCTAAACAGTTTCATATCAACTATATTGTGTGTGCTTACAATTCAATTAGTCTAAGCTATTCATACAATCTGAGTGTATTGAAATGCTCATTATTGAAATGAACACAGGTCGTAAAAGATACCGGCTTGGATATGATAAAATGTCAAGAGAAAATGAGAGAAATCCTCTGTTTGATCAGGGAGTTAAAGACTCCTTGGTTTGATATATTCAGAGTTAGGACAGTTCAATGGATGATTGTGAGGTACATATAATATATTATATCATATCATATGACATTGACAGGAATGTTAGATTTACCTGAGCCTTCCTATGGGCAGCAGTAATAATAAGATTGTGATCTATAGGTAGTTGAGCCGGTACAACGAGCAGACAAATCCAAGTACTGAGCCATGTGAGGGCATACTGCTGAAGTAACTCCGGAGCTACCCGAGTGACTAGGCTACCCCAAACCTAAAACGTACACATCTAGAAATTAACGGTATAACTTGCTATCATGCAGAACTTCATTTCATATACATTGAATCTTTGCAATGACAATATTGTTTTTGCGGCTATTAGAGCAAAAGCCAATCATTCTATTTCTGATTATTATGTATAAGTGAGCTCATAATCGAGCAGCATATTGAAGCAGCATCACAACAATCATACATATACCTTTTCTGCTAGCTCAGCGATGACACCCACTGGTTCTATAAGGCACCTCTGGTATAAATGTCTAAGCATCTCTAATAATATAGGCGTAAGCCAAGAGAGATCACCGCACTGCAAAACAAATGTCAAAAATAGCATCATGAAAATAGCATGCATTCAGACTTGACAAACTAGCTTCCACCTTTTGACCAAAACAAGTTTTTGTAAGCATAACACTAGCAGCCAACTCGTGAATACTCCTAATCACTAATTGATAAAATAATTCGGAAAGAGCAGAACCTATTTTTATGGTGGATCAATGGTCTGTGAATAATACTTGAACGTGATATGGCAGTAATTACATATGCTAAGGGAAAAAAGCATGCAGAAATAATTTCAAGAGACAGTTTTTACAACTCAATTTCGATAGTTATTTAAACGAAAGCTTCTGTTATAAATTCTAATATTGATACAACATAGTTTACCTCCGTGAAAACTGTATTGAGCATATTAAGAGAAGACTTTCTGACACTGCTAATATTGTGGGATAGGAATGGCCAGACCCTAGGCACTAAATCGACCAGCACTGAGCCTCTAAAATAAATGTAGAAAATGAGGCACATACAAACATACCTTATTTGTACATAGAAGACTTGTATCAGTGATGACAATACCCAACTTCATACAAAGCCGAGAGCTAATGCATCATACGTCAGCATTGTTGCAAGATATAAGATATATGAGTTTGGTTATTAGTGAGCACTTTACCAGTGTTTCTATGGTTTCCTAGTCAACAACAAACAACAACAAACAAAGGTAATCATTGGTACAAACTTGAATTGTTGAAGTCTGTCCACAGTTAGCAGCGCTGACAGTAAAGTCATCATACTGTGTGTAGAGGATGTGAGGTCATCAAGATCAAGCATTGCATCCCACAAATATTTCACCAGCGAGTCGACCTGGAAAACAGAAGTTCCATAACACATTTTGGTCCCTAACGAGCAGAGAAGAAATGACTAATATAACCTTGAAGACATATCCAAAGATATCTCAGGAGTAGGCATACCTGATAAGGCATAATTATAGGTAGTTTATCTACGACAGGAAGCAGACAGGTGGCAGTCACAGCTCTCACGTCATCTACTGTGTCATTTATAGAGGTAAGTATTAACGGCCATACTGACCCCATATCGTTCACTAAATCCTAAAAATAAATTATTGCATGAATCAGAAAGCATAATTTTTCTTCTATATTTGTGTGATATACAAAATTAATCATGGAGTCAATATGTGTCTTTTTCTGAGGGGAACAGAAAAAATTGAGGTGGTCATAATTTTCTTTGATGGTTTATATTTGTGATTTCTATTGTCAAAATCACAGTAAAATATTTATCTCAATTATCTCATGCACTTACCCAGTCTTCTGAATTTGAACCATAGCATACTTTAATTATTTATTCATTTAGCATTTTAAAACTAATCCCTTATTAAAGCTAATCCCTATTAAATCTTCACATTGCTTCAGTTCCTTTGACCATTACCACCAGAATAAATATGCAATAACTATCATTTTTGGACAGGTGGGAAGCCGATAGACTTACCTGTCTTACAGCGATAATATATTTCAATCCCAACACAGAGCCATAGCGGACCTCCCACACCTGATGATTAATTATCTCACATAACTTATGTACAATACTCTGTACACAGGTAGGGGTAAGATACCGACACACTGTACCCAGTGCTTGTGCACATGTCTCTCTTACAGGGGCCACAACCTACAATTATAACATAATGTCTATTATTATTAAGTTATTATTAAATTGATAACAAGGGGCGAAGTCAAATCTGACAGACGGTAGTTAACAGTCTAGAAGTCAGTGCGCAGATCTTTACAGGTTTATATACTCGGTTTGTCATCAATCTGGACATATCCAAAAGGTATATTGCGCAATAGAGCATACCCATCCTGATTTACGCTAAATATTCAATATAAGAGATTTGCATAGGTCATGGAGAGTTACAAATAGTTTGCAGATAATTGGGACATCAGCGCTGTAATCTAGAGATTATTACAGGTAGGATAACATCTTACTTCATCAGATATGTAGTCTGCGAATCGATCCAATGCCAGAATGCAGATAAGTCTTACTGATAGTTGCTCTAACCACAGTTGATTCTCCTCAGCTGCCTGGAAAAAAGTTTCAGGTAAATCAAAGGAAAATCATCTTAGTACCTGCAAAAACAATCTTTGTGACCATGATAGAATATGAGAATAACTTCAATAGTTCTCTGGTTACATGCGGTGGTTTCATTTTATACTCACAGAATCTGGATTAACTACTCCGGCAGAATATCCGCACTGCTTGACAATCTGTCTCAGTAATGTGGCAGCACCATGTCTGATTTCCCATACCTTACTAAACAACTCATTACATAAAACTTCACAGATATCTAGAAATGGCCAACCATCATCATCTTCTTCCTGTAACAGGAACAGGTTAACACCTGGTAGGAAAAACAACAGAGAAGTCGGATGAAAATTTACAATTCCCACATATGAATTTTAGCTCCTTCAACAGTGGCTTTAAACCTTGCATAATCCAGGTCAATGAATTACATAGAATACATACATATATACAACTATCTTTCAAGTCGAGAGCAGGCCATGAAAGTTAATGGTTGTGTATCTGAATGCAGTCGAGTTATAACTGGTGTGCCGTAGGGGTCTGTACTTGGACCCCTCCTGTTTATCATGTTTATTAACAATCTGATGGAGCTCAAAAATTGTTATCTATATGCTGATGACTGCCTACTAGTCACCAATGGGGAAAACCCAGACATTTCCACAAAACTTATGGAAAAAACCATTCATCAAGCATCCAGTTGGTACAGTGAAAATTGCCTTGTTCTAAACAGCGGTAAAACGAATGTCATGACCATTTCTATTAAACGTTCAACGTAATACGAAATTCCTGACACCTAAATTAGCTAAGCTTTGGTAAATTGGACTTATACGTTCTAATCTGGAATACAGCTCTCCTGTTTTATTTACCACAAATGACTATGTCAAAAAATTTTTTTTTAAATTGAGAATAGATTATTGAAAATTATAGACTATAACAGTTCTAAAGATAATACTCGAAAGACCTACAACATCCCTGTTTTAACTTGGCGTTTCGAATATTTGTATCTGCTGACGTTTTATAAAATTGTTAATAGTTTAGTCCCAATAATTGATACCAATCTGCTCCCCGAGAAATTAACTAGTGAAACTCGGCTTGCAAAAAGTTCTGGTTTTAGACTATCCAAGGAAAATTATAGATTTGCTTTAGCTAATTTAGGAGCTCAGAAGTTTAACGAATTACCCAATCATGTTAAGCTGAGTCAATCCCTTGCTACATTCAAAAATGCCACTCGGAGCCACGTCCTCAAACTTCTCAATTAATGAGTCAGTTCTTATCATTTCTTTTTAGCCTACTGCTACATTATTCGAACTTTTCTTTTCCTAGCTATCGTGTATTAACTTGTGTAATGTTTTACTGCTCATTAATGCCTGCGTGTACTTTGTAATTTTACCTGTCATTGTTCTTGATTTTTAGTTACATGTCTTTTTAATTCTACACCATATTTTTATCAATTTTTCTGTTTTCTGGGTACAAGTCCTAAGGACATATTCTTCTCCAGAATAAACATGGAATATATATATATATAATTGAT
Source organism: Membranipora membranacea (assembly GCA_914767715.1). Classification (NCBI taxonomy): domain Eukaryota; kingdom Metazoa; phylum Bryozoa; class Gymnolaemata; order Cheilostomatida; family Membraniporidae; genus Membranipora; species Membranipora membranacea. Next base: position 11,276,342 of record OU612065.1, on the reverse strand, counting down.
ACACACCTCATAACCCTCAGCTACTGTATCTAGTAGTATCTTATCTGGTTGCCCAGGCTGGTCTACGGCGACATTTGCTGTCTTGACTTTCTTATCTGCTGGGGCACTCACATTGGTTCTATAAATAATAACAATGGTACATAGAACTCGAAAAGTTTGCACTGTTATAGGCAGAACATGGCATGTTGTATGTAGTTGTCCACTCTCTGAACATTTAGTTCAGAGAGTGGACAATTCTTCAGACTGTCAATCATTCACAGTGATAATGGTAGACCAGGTATTTATTGTCTAGGGTTCATAGTTTTATGTAATGTTATGTTTGAAGATATAGTACACATCTCACCCATTAGAAGACTGACGCTTAAGTTCCATTCTTGCTTTTCTCTTAGCAACACTGATCTCTCTCACACTCATACCTTCTGTATTCAACTGCTTTTCTATGATCTCTTTGGCTAATTTGCTCTACAGTATGGTTTAATAACCAAATACATTTATTATTGGCATGTAGTTGGTGCAAGGAGTTAAAGACTCCTTGGTTGGTGGCACTGGCATTATTTAAGAAATGCATTTGGACGATATCGGAGTAAAGAATTCAAATTAGCTTAATCAGAAAGTCGATTATGACTTTATTTTATTTCTAAAAAGTATATAAGACCAACATGTATGTCCAGTTTGGTTCGAAAATACTTTAGAATTAGCATAGGTAAATATGGTAATCAAATCAACTAAGATGTGACGAAACTCACTGTTGCCTTAGACTCCTTTTCAGGCTGTTGTGGCATTCTCAAGTCCTCTTCATTGAAGAGTTCTATATCTTCACCCGCAGGACCCTCCAGTCCCAGCTTCTTATTCAATAAAAACTTCTGTCTTGCTATCAACTCTCTATCGTCGAGACCTGAGTTGAAAAATTACACCATATATTCGAGGTTATCTTACTGCTTCTTGTGCCACCCACATATGTTCCCACACATAATCTTACACAGTTTGTTGTGGTAAAATCCTTTCAAATTAATAATAACAAAAAACTTGTTTTAAGTGAACAGCTTTGCACTTTCTCACATGCAATTTCACAGAGTATATTAGGCCTGATTTGATGTTTTTGGGTCATATTACGCAGTATGAGATATGATATATAGAGCTTTTAACTCACCTACAGGAGTGGCCAGTTCAAACTGCTCCTCATCTGCACTAAACAGAGAGGTGCTATCATTTATAACAGCACTAATCACAAATCTCTCCAGGGGGCTCTCAGGTGAGCGACTCGTATCCATTGGCTCAGCTGGAATATCAACATGAAAGTAAGTACAAAAATGGAACAGCAAATACATTCTGGTATTGCATTGAGAGCAATGTAAGTTATAAAGTTATACAAACATTGTATGTTCCCAGATCATATTCCCACTCAGGTATAACAATAAATCTATTTGTTAAGTGGTGTGTCTGAAATCGTTACAGATTTTAAGGTTTTTTTCAAATGAATATGTCCAGTTTTCTCTGCACCTTTGATTCCTGTCTCATCCTTAACCTTTTTGGCGATGTTTGCCGGCACGTTCTTGGCTATAGCATCGATAGCATCTCCAGCAGCTACTCTGGTGTCCCAGTTCTTACTTCTCATTAAATTCAATATCTGAAACATGTAATGAATGAAATGAGGACGTTTTTCCAGGTGATGCATGTTGGTTGGGAAAAAAACCTCGCCAACACGATGCATACATTTATTATCGATAATAAATAGTATCAAGAACGTGTGACCAAAATTCAATACCTGAAGGAGAATAGGGTCTATTTATGGTGGTAAAGTGGTCACACAGTCCGCTAAAGGTTTCAAGCCGAATTTAGCATCGTCAAACCTAAAGGGATCTTGCAGTATTTACAGATAGTGACTAACCAAAACATATAAATTATGTACATTTTGAATTTTTTTTTTTTCAATAGTTCTCAGAGTGGGCACCTACTTTTAAAATCATTTTTCCTGTTCAAAATATCCATTTTGTTGTGGTCAGAGCTGTTTAGGGCTGATATTGACATAAAAAATAAAATTGCGGCTACTATACATAAAGTTATGATCTAGAACCTGTGTCAAGGTGCACTGCAGATTTTTCTTTTATATAAACTATCATTTTGAGCAACAAAAAATCTGCGTTTTGTGGCAAAGTCCAACCCACAGACTTTTTGTTGCTCCCAAGTCCCAATGTTAGCAAAATCTGCAGTGTTTGTGCACCTTTAGGGCATACCTTGTTGAGAAGGTATCTGAGCTTATGGGGATGTAGTTTCTGTATTTCTCCTAGTTGAGCAGCCGCAGACTTTCTAATTATGGGTGTGGAGCCTGTATCCAATAGTGTGAACAGCCTGTCTAACCTAACCAATAGTAAAAATGATGAAACATATCAAATAAACACGTAATCGTTTTTTCTGTGACAATACAGTTTGAATGTTAAATGTGCTTGCATAGCCCCTCTCAAGCATGAGATTGGTGTACTCTCAACTCAACTCAAGTCGCAATATTAGCTTGCTGAGTTTAATATATTGCATTCCCAATTAAAATTCTCTGGCAAATGATTGCGCCCTTACCTTGTCTCCATTCTGCCTTATGACTTCTATCTAGCGCTCATGAACCTGAAGTATATGGTGAAATCACATAAGAAACATGCTGCTACATAACTAGAGATTGTGCGGAATTTGTACTTTGGGGTAATATTCTCACATTTTATCTCATTACCCATTCTTTGCAAGGCAACATAGATTAAATTATGATAGCTTAACAACAAGTTAAAAGTCAAGAAAAACATGTGTGACACAAATCATTGTGTTGATCTTCGCTTGCGTGTATTGTGTATGAATAACTCAGCGAGTACTCCTCAGACACTATCAGGTATAACTCATCATGACATGATACTGCAAGGGTGCTGTATAAAGTGTCAGCGTCAAAGGAAGAGTTAGAGTAGACTCGCAAAGTACTACTGGTTGTTGTGGATTTCCCTGCTCAATAATTTCTTAGCTTGTCAAAACAGGCATCACTATAGTTAATTAGCCTATTGTACCAACCTTGCCACGGCAGGTTACTAGTTATTGTGAGCAATGAGTGAGTTCATTGCTACGGTTGGTTTGTATTCAGTTCATGCATTCTTTAATATTAATTGTCTTCAAGGATGACAATTTACGGGCAATACATGAATGAATTTTTCTGCCTTATATTTATAGACCAATGGTCTACCTACCAATGAGTGATACAACTCTTGCCACCACCAACTCCACTACTACTAATTACTTGTCATGTCTTGACAACTGCTTTGTTCGGAGCTTGTCAAGAGAGGCTAAAGCTAGCACAGGTATACTCATGACCTGGACATCGGCAAAGTGAATACATGTAAGTCCCAGGGGCACATGGCTAGTCCACCAGGCAAACGATGTTGCAGACATATACTTAGGAGGATTAGCAGTAGAGTAGAGCCTCCCTGTGCTAGATAGATAATAATCTTCAAAACAAGACTCCGTCATACATAACCAAGTTACAACTAGTAGTGCTCGACTACTCTTCTACTCTACCAAGGAGTAACTCTATTCGCTCTAGCCTACTCTACTGTTACCTGTGACTAAGTTATTCAGGTGCAGTGAGTATGTATTCATGGTATCTGGAGTTACAAGGATGATGATTGATTGTAACTTTGCCAATGTCGATGAGCATGGTCAACCACACATGGACATTGGCAAAGTATATATGCATACTATGCTTAGATGCTTATAACTCCTGATGCCTATTATGATGTACTATGTAGTATGTATGTATTGCTACTTATTATATTTATTGTATGTATTGTACGTACTAACTAACAGTAACTACTACTATGTATCCCTTCCTTCATATATTATTATATAAATATTTGTTTAGGTCTTGCCTGAAACATACATTGGCATGACAGGGTGATTGTTAATTTATAAAATGGTGGCTAATGCTGGTATTGCACCTTACTCACTCAACAACTTCAGCTTGGTATCAGCCACTTGTGCAAAACCTTGTGCTTTGCCACACCATCGACCATTTTACATTGAATATTCCTCAGCAGCAGCACTGTTGACACTTCGGGCCACATTTTTATACTACGAGCCAATTTCCTTTGTAGGGCAACAAAATATGAGATGAAGGCAATGATTGGATGAATGATAAGTTCACCGAGAGGTCATGAAAATTGACCAATTGGATTAAAATTTGACAACCTAGACATAGTGGGGAGCTTTGTAAGAACCACACTTAGAGAGTATATCGATACCAGACTTATTGGACAATATGCTAAGTTAGGAAGTGGGTCTAGGGTCAGCTACAAATGCTTCCGTACAAGTGGCAAATTGCAGCTCCAATTCAGATTTCTTCCCCAATTACCAGCTAGGAGGAAGAAGCTGCTGCTGTCATCCACATTACTTTCGTTATTGAGCTAATGCTCATAAACTTTCGGTCTAGATAGTAAGTAAATACTGCTGAAATGACTTATTTGTCTGGTTTGAAAGTATAGACTCACTGAGTGTGAATTTTATTAAATTAATTTATTTATTGAATCACAATCAGGGGGATATCCAAGGATCATGAGAATTCATGTCACAAATTTCATGGTGGACATGTCCTCATGGGTTTATAGTATAGCTTGTGTATTATGATTAATCTTTTTGTTAGTGGGGTGCCACCCAAAACAGACCTTTAATTAATTAATGATGTCTGCTATCATCCCCCACAAGCCTGACATGATAGTCAATAATTCAAAAATTCTGACACTTTGGAATCAAAATTGCACTGAGTTGTAAGATTGCTGTTTACAAGGGTCACAGAGCCTCTTTTTATTATAATGTCCAGAAAGCTGGAGACAATTTATACCGCTCCTAATCTGCCCGGTGTGTTAACCAGTACCAATGCAGAGTGATTGGGTTACAGTACCATGTGTGCTCAAGCGTACAGCTATCTATATACTATGATACAGATTGATTTAATATCATATAATGCTGTATTAGGAAGATAATTAAATAGTAAACAATGCTCGATGTTGAAAAACAGCCGCAAGATGTCCATCTTGTAGCGATAATTCTGTTCTGTACCATTAAAATTAGTGAGGAAATTGCATCGCTGTCAACTCGTTATCATTTTGATCATAGGTCATTTTTTAGTTTACTCGATAGATGGCTCCCTATTTTCAAAAGTCGATAATCTATAGTTAGAAAGGACATGATTTTGCAAGTTTCTTTCTCAAGTGCTTGGGTTGAGAGATGCTCCACTATTGTGCTTTCCTGAAGTGAGACACTTACGGGTGCAATATTTGAAAATGAAAGTGTCCCACTAGCTTTTTCCAGTTTGAATTTATTTCTTCTCAAAGATGTATTTCCGGTAAGCACCAGTTATCCATAGTTGAAAGTCAGTACTTCAAAATATGTAACTGGGAGTGTTATAAATATTACCTGATTTTACCATTGTTCATGAGAAGTCTGCGGTGAATCATCTAATGAGCAGTCCTCTACTGCCATTATGATGTGGCATGATGTGGCGTTAGAGTTTAGAGTTGAACAGCTGGGGATGTTCGCAAAACAGATTAATTGCTGTTCAGTGCACTATTTTTGAATGCCTTACCACACAGCTAGTTGTATTACACTATAGCTTGTCTAGACAGATTAAAGTAAGAGGTTTTGGCCCATTCTTTGAAGCTGTTCTCTCTGAATGATGGAGCAAATGTAACACTAATGTGTTGATATGCTATCTAATACTGTTATGTAACTAGTTATTGTGAAAAATATTTACTCCAAGGATGCCTCTTGGAAAGTTTGATCTGAAAATGAACATCCTAGCGATACTCATTTCAAATAGTCTTGCCATATTCAATGGCCTCAATAATCAATGTTCAATCAGAGGGTAACAATTATAGCGTTCAACAGAATGTTTGTTTTTATACCCACCAAAAGAATGTTAGGTATCACAATCTAATGATAGCAATATCCTGATAGTTTGGTGTCATTGTTTAGATATTGAAGAGTACTTGACAGAGTTAGTCTCTTTGGATTTGTTGTAATTGGGATCAACTATTGCTATCGTTTGACTTACCTTCTGATGGTCATGTAGTATACACCGTCTCTCCAAAAATATATAGTTAATTTTGTACGACGAACTATATACTACATGTATATACTTTATGGCCCATAGTGCAAACTGTGAATCAATCAACTCTATATTCCACTTTGGCCTGTGGTAAAGATTTTGGCTGTATGAAAATCATGCTTTATACTTTCATTGGTAACAGAGCTGTTCGGTTTCTTGATAAATGAGATTTGCTAGCCTGTGAGAGCCAGTGATAATTACACCCATTTGATGAGTTGTATTTGAAAGATAACAATTAATGCATTAACTTACTCATAAACAATATCATTTCTGACAGCTCTTAAATATCAGCTGCTTCTGCTACACCTATCATACCTCAGTACATAAAGCAGTTGTTAGCTACACATTATTGGGTAGCAGGGCTTTGCTCTTAGCCTAGGCCCTAGTGTAAAATAATTGTAAATCTTATTACCACATCATATACACATCATGTGAATGGTGATAAACTTTCTCATGCACATGCTCACTTAGCTGATTTTATTTTGACAATTTTTAGGTCAATAGTCGCTGCATGTACTTAATATGGTGTTACATTTAACAATGGGTAGGCTACGCAATACGTTTGACTCGACTGACTGTTTATTGCCCATTTCTTTTCGATTTCGCACATTTCCCAGCGGGATCACAATTTTCTTAAGGATTTTTTGTACGGTAAGGAGAGAAATTTATGTTTTGTATGAATTCCTGGCGTAATTGTTAATGAGTTAGGGTGAGTAATGTCATTCTGTTTGTGTCAGAGATGAATCATTGTCTTCGGTACAGTTAATGCTGAGAATAGAGATGTTTCATTAACAGTGTGTCAATCAATGATGATGGCCATCTACATTACTTTTTTATTGTTTATTTTGTAGAAAGTTGGTGATCATTTTTTTGTGATGAGCGAGAAGCAATAAAGCCATTGCAAATAAATACCATCTACTAACTAGCTAGAACAGTTTGACTCTACACAAAACCACTGCAAGTCAACCATGGCAGACGAGGCCGGGCAGAAAGCTATGCTCTACTTCATTGAAGTTTTAATGAACAGTAACACACCGCTGTCAATCTCTCAGGTGGCTGGTAGATTCGGCAGCAAAAGCTTCACTCCAGAGATGAGAGCAGCAGCAGGAGGGAATGAAGAAGGACTCAAAGCTTTTCTGGCCAAGTATCCTTCACTGTTTCATATAGATGGTTTGTACTTAAGATCACCAACATTCCTAGTGTAATGATGTTGTTGAAGACGATGATTTCGTGAAGACATTCGGGGTTGTAAAATCGATCTACTCGTGTTTCACTAGCCTGTTATGCAATAAGAAATCAAGATCCTGTGATAATGCACTCTATTTAGAGAATTTCAGCCCTAGTGTTAGTGACTTTCTTGCTTATACTGATACTAAGGCATGTATAGTCTATCGTCTTAGTAAAGCTTGGAATTATTAATCATCTGCTGATATTAATTAGGCAATTACTGTAGTATTGTATGATCAGCATGCTAATAATGTACTGCTTTGTACTATATAGGTAATATGGTGTCAGTAAACACACATGGTGCTCCTCTACATGAAACCTCTGAAGAGACTGAAGCCAATGAACCTCCAAAGCCAACTATTTCGCCTGTTGAGATTGAACTCAACGCTGTCAAATATTTCCAAGATAAACTACTGAAGAAAGGCGGCACACTGCCTGTCAAAAGCCTTGCTGGGCACCTGTCACAAGCTCCTTCTGATATGAGAGATATTGTTGGCCCTCAGGCTGATTTCCAGCATTTCCTCGTAAAACACAAAGACATTTTTGTGATAACAGTTGATGAGATGGTCACCCTTACTGAAGACATTCTAAACAAACCTAGAAACCAGGCTATGATGAGTAAAAGTGAAAGTGACAGTAGCCTTGATTCGACAGCGGCTTCCAAATCAATCAGCAAGGATAGTAAAAGCAAACCTTCTCCCATCACAATGACTGCCAGCGAGTACAAAACTATGAATTTCCTCAAAGAAGTTGTTCAAACCAATGACGGAAAAGTATCCCTCACTGACGTTCTCAGCAAAGTACCGGCTGCTGCTGACCCCATTAAAAACATTCTTGATAACAGTCCAGCTAAGCTGGTGGACTTTGTTGCCAAATTTCCCAACATCTTTGTTTTGGTTGATAACCTGGTTACCCTGAAAAAGACCAGACTGAATGTTATAATGGCTGGGAGTAGACCAAGCTCAAGCACTAGCACCACAGATTGCTCACTATCTCCTCCCTCCAGACATGAGCCAGACAGCATGAACAGCTCTACATCGTCAAAAATGACCGACTCGGTGGAGGGAAGGCCATCTACTCTCTCATCCACTACAGCCAGTCATACATCAGGACCACCACACAATTATCGTACACTTAACAATCACAAAGGTCCAGTGTACCATTTGGCTAAATTGTGGGGTATCATCGATCTTGGCCGACATGAGCACGTCTTCTTTGATCGGTCAATCCTACCCGATGGATATGACGACCTGGCTAAGCACTTCAAGATCAGTCAGATTTTGAGGTTCAATGCTGTGAGAGCAGCTCGTGGTAGTCGTGCCCGGTGGAGGGCTACTCATATCTGGAGAGATGGGGAGGACATACGTAGTATGTATGGTACTGACTCTACCTTCACACTCAGCGGTGGCTTCAATGCATCTGGAGTCGATGAGGAAATTAAAAAATTGTTACCAACAGCCGACGCCAACAGCAATCTACCCAATGATAGCTATGCTTATGTTGATGCTAGTCAGAGTAACACTGGCTGCATTCCAGTGTGGACTATCAATACTCATATGGAAGGAGGAGATGCAGATCAGAAACCAATCCCTTCTTTATCGATGGTACCAGAGTCAAAATACATGCAGAAGTCTGTTAACAAGGATAACAAGCAGCTAATCCCCGGCTATATGCTTGTGCCAACAGGTGATACAAGACCCGCTAAACCACTTAGTAATGGTGTGAGCCAAGTAACCAGAGAGGTTGCCTGTCAAACCATATCCACAGGTGATATCATGGCTACACAGCTCTACCAAGAAGATGATTAGGTCAGGCTTAGCCTCATTGCGGGCTAACATGCCACTCTGATGTAGAAATGGTGACATAAAAATTGTAGCTCTAGATTGATTCCACTTAACATTTTAGCAAGCAATGCAGCCACACAGTGTTATTGTTGAACTGGTGTTCCAGTTACTGTACAACCATGATGTCCCAACAACACTTCCATTAATATCGGTAATTTTCTATTACCCACTTACAGTGTAGATTTAAAGATCTGATATGAATGCAATTATTTGAGTTTTTCGCCAGTACTGTTCAACAGTCTGATCAAACATGTGATCACATTGGTGCTTAATGAATCTTGGTTTACCGTCTTATGTAAAATATCACAGTTTATTGCTTGCAGGCTTATGCACTTACTGTAAAGCGATTATTTAGGAGACAGCCAGGAGAAAATGTTATAATAGTCAAGTATTGGATCACCCACAAAAAAAATTAATTTCATTTTCATCTTTATATTTGTGCTTTATTTTCAATTTATTTATCATTTCATTGCAAAGCAGTTTTATTTTTATCCAATTTATTTATTACTATTATTGTTCATGGGTTGTTAAACTGCCATATCGAACACCACCAATTGTTGCTCCTTGAAGAAGACCACTTCTCACGCCCCATTATTTCTCACTTCTACCTACTCACTACTGCATATCCTATTTATTTTTCGCACATATTATGTTTAAAACTCTTTTCACTGTACCATAGGCAAGTTATGTTAGTTATTTCTTTGAAAATAATAAATGTTTCGTGAGGAAAAATCGTGTGTCATATTTCTGTCTGCAAGTACAGTGGTGTTACAGTTTTGTTAATTAGTCAGTACATGACTACTCAGGCTGGAAAGGAAGCCTGAAGAAGTACCAAATTAAGAGAGACCATGGTAACTGTGCACTTATAATTTGCATGGAGGACAAACAAACAATACCTAGAGTTGAACTGCGAAATAAGTTATTTTATGTTGCGATACTTTCAATTTTATGTTGCCTATGTAATGAACATCAGGGCTATATTAGTTGAGTCTACGAGAATAATCACTTCAAGACGAGTGTTATTTATCTATATGAGGATGTTATTATTATACATTTTTTCTTGTCTGTACACAGGAGTTGTTCCTCCAACTACTTGGTTCTACCACTGTTGCTCCTTGGTTCTACCTACCCTTTGCCTAGAAAAAGTTTGTTCCCTCTGTGGTGGCGCGCCACGATACCAAAAATTAGCAACTTTTACAGCTAGTGAGAGTAATAAAATCAATCAATCCCTCCGCCACCACAGAGATAAAACATGTTTCACCCTTTGCCTGCATATCTTATCTTTGCAAAAATTAATATCCATGGATGAAACTCTTGTTCATTAATTGACTAATCAGAGCGTGAGGTTGTAATAGATTAACCGAACAATCTGGCTTCAATCATCAAGCATCAAATATAAGCCTAGCCTACCTAGTATTAGGAGGGAAAGCTGTGAAATTTCTACTGATTGCTATATAATCCAAAGTTGTCCTCTCATAACTAGATACATGATTGTACAAATAATTCAAGAGTTGTCCTCCCTTAGTATAATCATTAAGGGGAAAACTACTGGATTATGGGAAGGAATCATTTCCGGTGAAACAAAAATGGCTGCTCCAAGAACTGAGCAAGGTTAGTAATTCCAGTGGAGATATACACTTCAAATACCCACAATTCAATGTGTCACTCAACTTTAACAAACCATTGTTTATCTATGAATGCCACTAGAATAGGTTAAGTGCTGTTTATATTTCAATGCTCCTTGTACAATCAATTTATTTTGTTCCCACCACCAATATATATTAATTAATTAATAATAATTTTTATCATACAGTGCAAAGGCACTGCAAAGGCTCCCAATTTCATTGATGATTGATTTGATAACTTACATAATGATAATAATGATATTGATAATGCATAGGCCTATCTATATAATAATGGTGAGTGATGATGAAGCCTGGGTAATGACAGCAAGTTGTTGGTTTGTCACATCCACCAGTCCAGTGAATGTCTGTGGTCGTGGATGTCGTCCTATGCTCAGTTTAGTTGACAATGTGGTTTATTAAGTTTCCAACTTGACCACTCTCACTCATCAAACTTCAACTTCATTCAGAAGTTTTCTTAGATAAAACTTCTTCTACTCTTATCTTAGCCAATCATTCTCCCTGGCCAAATTGATCATTCAAGAAATTTAAGTTAATATTAATTAATTGTGAGGAGCCACCAATTCACTGACAGATTGGAATGGCATGAATTCCATGATATTCATTTGAGGAGTGTCTGTTTATTCTTAGTGTAGTTGTGCATATGCTACTCATCATCAATCCAATAGCTGTATCATATCTGTGGAACCTCAGGTGATATGCTGGCATAGAAACGAGACGGAGTTTGTCTTGAACCGGAAAACTATAGGCTTAAGTTAAATTTTAGTTGTATATCCCTCTGATTTATCGATCAGCTTTGTAAGGAATCTCCCAGCTATAAGCTTCTACTATGTTATTGCGACCATTACAACTATAGCTCAGCTAACGGCCAACAGCAGCTCGATTATTTCGTTTGGATTACAAATCTGAGCTACATGAATAAGTTACACTGCAGGGGTGGATTTTTATCGCTTGCAATACCTGGATCCTGAATGGCGATGACTAGGACTGACCCAATGAGAGATTGTAATTGTCAGTAGAGGCCTAGAAAAGGCTTCAAACTTATACACTTGGTTGATGGTTTCCGATTTCACATTTGTCTCATCACCTTGGAAAATTCAGCAGGTTTTCTTCATGAAATTACCTTTCAACTTGACGGATTAAAAGATAAAACGGTAGACTTAAAACACTGCTGCCACACAGCCAAATGTGTGCTTATAGCATTCTATATAGCTCCAAACTAATAAAATGAGGCTGCAATCTCAGCATTGTCACCTAATGAGCAAATAATTTGCACAAACTGATCGTCAAAATTAGGGTATGGAATTAATTATCTACCGGTGCCGTAGTTACCGTCTTACTAGTGCATACTGTACACGTCATTAGCTGTGCGTAGATTTCATGCCCTGATTTTGAAGATCAGTTTGTGCAAATTATTTGCCCATTAGGTGACAATTATGAGATTTAAGTCTCAATTAATTATCTTGGAGCTATGCAGAATTCAATGAGTACAAATTTGCATGAGTGGCAGCAGTAGTTTAATATACTGATATTTAAACTCTTTGGATGAAACCAATGAACGATGTGCTCGAATCAGTTCCATTAAATTTTGTAAAATGACTGTTCCTAGATGGAAAACATACCACAAGGGACTTCAAATAAGATGTGAGAAATTACATCAAATCTAATGTAATGTTAACATTCATACAGCTTGCTATTTTAAAATCACAATTATGACTAACATATTTTGAGGTGTAAAAGTTTTCTGTTTCAATTTCAGATATTCAGGCAGCTATAAAGGAACTACAGTCTGGTCGTAAAGATCATGCTAATGGGGACAATGATGAAAATAAGGCAGAGAGGATTGGCCTCGGTGCTGCTGGGCACTTTGACCAAGATATCTATACATCATCTAAGATCAACGCACTAAGCGGACAATATGTAGACTCCATCGCTCCAAATGATGAGCAAGATGTAAGTTTTAATCAACTGAGTGTTTACTAACTGACAGATAATGATGTTGCTCTATATTCTTGGGTGACTTAAAGTTACTTTATTGCTTGGCAGACACAGACAAATATAGCTTGAGATTTACAATTATACTAGCCTTCATTCACCCATAAATGTATTTATATTTGATAAATGCTTTGTATGTGACGATGTCTGTTTTGATATTTGTAGGATGATGATGACATGGGTTCAACATTGCTTGGCAAGAAAACAAACTATACAGCACCGCTCAATGTGTTGAACGATCTAGCACAAGACAAGGTAATAATGTTGCCACATGCTAAGAAATTAATTGCTACAAAGACTTGTTGGTGCGAAGTAATATTGAAACATTTCTCAGTTTTACGTTCTTGTCTTGTGTCGACAAACCTTCAACAATTACCCTGCAGGCTGTGACTTTGTTTGCATGATGAATATCTGTTGAATTGAGATCTTTCTTTTTAGGATTATGATCCTTTTGCTGAACACAAGCCAAAGACAATAAGGGATAAGGACAATGAATACAAGAAGCAGCAGAGACCTGTAATGATGATGTCGCCAAATCGAATCGATCCTTTTGCCGATGGTATGTCTTATTTCAATCCTTCCCCATAGGTGCCAGGGACATTAGGCCATCCAGTAATTTTACTTGTTATACTCAAAGAATGTTTAATGTGCTCTAGAAATTGATTACGGTTAAATGTATTTTTTATTCACTGTGTAGTTTGCTCTTACATGAACATTCTGTTAGGATAAATAATCCTCAAATACATCTGGTATGATTGGCTTACTCAATGAGGGCCTGAGCAGATGTGAATGTAAGAGCAAACGCTGGTCATTAAGTAATTGAAGGTTGAATCTTAACGAAACTGGATGCTCCCTGGCACATGCTATCATATCAGTCATTATTATTCCGAGTCATACTAATTCGATATTTGTTTGATACCTCCTCTAGGTTATGGCGAGTGTGACCACACACAATGGGTCACACACATTGTGCTGCATAGATACTTCTGAGTTAAACACCGGACCGGCTGGAAAGTAATCCCACCATAGAGTTGACATCACTGAGCATTTGCTTTTGAAATGTTTAAATCAGCACTTGGTGATCTGAAATGCCCCATTTCACTGCTGTTTGACTATCCTAGACTTAGAAGTTTCCAAAGCGTTTTGTAAATCCACTGCTTGTTGATGAGATGGAAACATTGTGATTTGTCCCTCACACAAAGTTCGAAGCTTGAAGTGTGGTCTGAAATTTACTGCTGAAAGCTGACTTGAGATAACCTATGCGTTGCTGTAAGCGGATGAGCGACATTGGCCTGATGATCTGATAAATGTGCAGTTAGGGCGGTGGGGGTTCCAGAGTATCTAAATATCTATCTTAAGTATATTTGCAGATATTCTAAGATGAGCGATCTCACAAGTCACTTCCGTATTGAAGCTGCGGGTGACTTAGTCGGAGCTGTATGGTTAGTATAGATGCACAGTACAAGCAGTCAGCTTTGATGCTGATTTTTTCTGATTGCTTGTCTGTGCTCCCTCAATGAAAAACCTGCAGCATGCTTTTTCTAAATCTTTGTCCTACCATCACTTTGGCACATACGGTCCGTAAGTTATATCCTTAAACAGATAAGGTGTGAGGAGTTAGAACTGAATGTGGCATGGTGATGGTGGCAAAACATGCTGTGTTTTTCCTAGCCAGGACTTGAGTTGAGCTGAGCCTAAGACGAGTTGTTACTTATTATAGAACGGTTCATATCTGGCATGGCTCCTCAGGTTACACTGGCTTCGTGGTATTATTTCCCAACCTGTGAACGATAATAATCTGTGGGGTGTTATTTCTGTTTTCAGGTGGTAAAACTCCAGATGTCTCGCAGAATGCCAGGAGTTACACAGCTATCATGCAGGAGCAAGTACTCCGCAAAGATCAGGTATGAGAGTAAACCTATCATTCCCAATCATAACCAAGTGCACAAACACAATTCAATTGCCTTGTTCCTGATTATATCAATTGATAACATAAATTTGAAAATAATGTTGTTGATATAACTAAAATAGCAGATATGAGCACACCTAGTTAGTATGATGATTCAATTAAGATATTGCTCTCAATTATTTGAACTTTTTGTAGCGAGCAATTGAGAGACAAATGCAAGACAAAGCAAAGTCTGGTGATTTGCACGTTGTATCTGGGTCTGATAGTCACGTTAAGAAGAAGCGACGCTGGGACCAAGCATCTGAAGGGGATGCTGGCAATGCCCCTACACCTAAAAGAAGGATTGACGCTCCGGCTACTCCATCACAGGCCTCCTGGGCTGATACACCCGGCCGTGTATCAGGAGACGCTACACCAGGCTCCGCTCAGACACCGGGTACTGTTAGACACTGGGCAGAGACACCCGTACATATATCAGCTGGTAGTATGACACCTGGTAGAGAACCCACTACACCTGGACACGGAGCCACTCCCAGCGGACGACGTAACAGATGGGATGAGACTCCGCGAGGCACTGGAGGTGTGTAGAACTTCGATTTTTTTCCTCATATATTTTTGACTATAATATACTAGATAATTCAATCAATTTGAGTTTTAGGCTTGAATGAATGAATGAATGAATTGAACTTTACTTCCTGTCAATACTCGTAAAAATAAACAAGACAGTGATTACAATATAAAGTAGAGGGAAAAAAGACTAAGAGCAACATCATAAAAATCACTCCACTAGTTCTCTGTCCCTCTCATATATTTTGTGCTATGCTGTCAAACAGCCAACTGTAATATTGTGATATTTATTGTATAGAAACTCCAGCACACTCAGGCTGGGCTGAGACACCTAAGGCTAACAGAGGAGGTGAAGATAAGATAGAGGATACACCAGGAGCCTCAGTCTCTAAACGACGATCTCGATGGGATGAGACACCTATGACTGCTGGAGCTATGACACCATCTATGACCCCCGGTGCTATGACTCCAGGTGGTGGCACACCTGGTAACTTCACTCCAGGTGGAGCCACACCTAGTGGATTCACTCCAGGAGGTCTCACTCCTAGCGGTGTCACTCCTATAGGCAACAAAGCCATGCAGATGGCAACTCCAACACCAGGTATGCATTTTCAAAAAAATTTGTTGAAAATTTTTTAAAAGTCATTTATTATTATTATAATATAGTTTTCGAGATAAATGATAATGAAGACCTGTAGTTATGAACTTTTCAGGGTATTTGGTTTTGTGGCATATATTCATATCATGACATAACAATTTTTAACTGATGTAGGGCATTTGATGGCTATGACACCTGAACAGATGCAGGCATATAACTGGCAGAAGGAGATTGACAATAGAAATCGTCCTCTCACTGATGATGACCTAGACTCGATGTTCCCTGAGGGATACAAAGTTCTACAGCCTCCTGCAGGTTATGTCCCTATTAGAACACCAGCTCGCAAACTCATAGCCACACCCACCCCAATGATGGGCGGTACACCAGGCTTCAAGATGCAAGGCACACCAGATCACCAGGCTAATAAGGAGATGATTGTAGACATGCAGCCCAAAGGCAATCTACCTACACTCAAACCTGACGACATGCAGTACTTTGATAAGCTGCTGGTGAGTGTCTATGTTTTCTCCTGATAGTGTAAACACAATCATTGCAACTCTGCTATGTAAAACAATCAAGAAGCCTGTATTGACAAGCCCCCACCAACAGAGCTTGTGAAGAAAGGCTATATTTTAAGTTGTAACGGCAATCTCAACATATAAAGTTTTATAAATTGCCATTATTGCTGATTCAATAGGTCGATGTGGATGAGGAATCCCTTTCTCCTGAGGAACAGAAAGACAGACGTATCATGAAGTTACTGCTGAAAATTAAGAATGGCACCCCACCTATGAGAAAGGCCGCTCTCAGACAGATCACAGACAAGGCCAGGGAGATGGGCGCCGGCCCTCTGTTCAACCAGATTCTACCACTTCTTATGTCTCCAACATTGGAAGATCAAGAGAGACATCTCCTGGTCAAGGTAGGCAACTTTAACTATTGGTTAACCCAGTTTCTATTACAGATGAAAATCAATATCAAACAGTAGGTGTAGATATAGGTTGTTTGCTTAGGAAGTTATTAACGATTTCTTAGTTTTGTAGGCGTCATTAGAACTTATCTGGAAATCTGCTTGTTTTGCATCCATTTGTTAGTAATTGACAGAGATGCTTCTGTTTATGTTTGCAGGTTATTGACAGAATCTTATATAAACTTGATGACTTGGTCAGACCTTATGTACACAAGATTCTTGTGGTGATTGAGCCTCTACTTATTGATGAAGACTACTATGCCAGAGTTGAGGGAAGAGAAATCATCTCAAATCTCGCAAAGGTAAATATTATGCACATTCTAATACTGAAAATCCTCCTAGTTGCCAGTTAAGGCATTGTATTTTGCAATTGATGATGTTTTTCATGCAAAAGATGAAAACCTAATAGTTTGCATTTGTGAATATTACACGAAAACCAATGTAGTTCCTTGGTGTCGCGCTTTACCTTTGTAAGACTAAATAGTTTGCGGCTAAGCGCAGTTAGATTACTTTGTTTACCTAAAAAATTAAATTTACTTTGTGCCATTTTAATATTGATTGCTTGGTTTACTTGACAGGCTGCTGGATTAGCTACTATGATCTCCACAATGAGACCTGATATCGATAACATGGATGAATACGTACGTAACACTACAGCTCGAGCCTTCGCTGTCGTAGCCTCAGCTCTCGGTATTCCCTCCTTGTTGCCCTTCCTCAAAGCTGTGTGTAGAAGTAAGAAATCCTGGCAGGCTAGGCACACAGGCATCAAGATTGTCCAACAGATCAGTATCCTCATGGGGTGCGCTGTACTTCCTCATCTCAAGAGTTTGGTTGAGATTATCAGAAATGGTAAGTTTATCCTAGTTTTTGACTCATCAAGTGTTTCTAATAAGTTCCGCATGGTCTATGATGAAATGATCCAGATTTAATTTCGGCCATCAAGCTTTCAGTGGTTGCCTTTGATTAATTCAGGAGTTGTGTTCCTATAACATCTCTCAAATTAATGCCTTTCTATAATCAGGATTACAAGATGAACAGCAGAAGGTTCGTACAATCACAGCCTTGTCTCTTGCTGCCCTTGCCGAAGCAGCCACACCCTATGGTATCGAGTCCTTTGATACTGTCCTCAAACCGCTGTGGAAGGGTATCAGACAATTCAGAGGTAAAGGACTCGCCGCCTTCCTCAAGGCCATCGGTTATCTCATCCCACTTATGGACGCTGAGTATGCCAACTATTATACCAGAGAAGTGATGTTGATTCTGATTCGAGAGTTCCAGTCCCCTGATGAGGAAATGAAGAAGATTGTACTGAAGGTGGTGAAGCAGTGCTGTGCCACAGATGGTGTGGAACCTCAGTATATCAAAGATGAGATTCTTCCTCCATTCTTCAAACACTTCTGGAATCAGAGAATGGCTCTTGATAGAAGAAACTATAGGCAGGTTCGTGATGTTATGGAATAAGTTAATTTAATATATTAAAAATGCAATGGGCTTGTATTTGATACTATACCAATTTATAAATCTTGCCGCTTCCATGAGATCTAGCATGTATGGCCCATTCATTGTGATTAGTTATGCTGTAGCCACCATTGCAAAATGATGCTGATAACTTTTGTTATTCTGTGTTTTAATTCCTTGTTTTTTAAGCGCTGTCCTCAGTTGTGATCTCATAACATCAGTTGTCTGTATTTTCTAACTTAATATACTGTAGTTGGTGGATACGACAGTGGAGATAGCTAACAAGGTCGGAGCAGCGGAGATTATTAACAGGGTAGTTGATGATCTAAAGGATGAAAGTGAACAATATCGTAAGATGGTCATGGAGACTATTGAGAAAGTGATGGCCAACCTTGGAGCTGCTGACATAGACTCCAGGCTTGAGGAGCAGCTTATCGACGGTATTCTCTATGCTTTCCAGGAACAGACTACAGAGGTAAGTGTCTGGTAGTCTGAATTACTGTTACAAAGTTTGAGCTAGGAAATGTTCTGCCATTTTGGAGTATATGCCGATTTTTTGGCCCTCCTTTCATTCTCACTTTGTTTAGAACCAGGCATTTTAAAGTATAGACTGGATAGATCTGTGTGTCACGATGTCTTCAATTATAGTATATATTTTGTATTGTAGGATGTGGTTATGTTGAATGGGTTCGGAGTAGTCGTCAACTCACTGGCTAAAAGATGTAAGCCCTACCTGCCTCAGATTTGTGGTACTATTCTGTGGCGTCTAAACAACAAGTCTGCTAAAGTGCGACAGCAGGCTGCCGATTTGATATCTCGTATCGCTGTCGTCATGAAAACTTGTCAAGAGGTTAGTGAGCAATCATCGAACAGCATCCAATGCTTACACAGATGTTTTTTTATCAAGATATTTACTAAAATTTATTGATTTGCTAACACTTTTTCAAAACATTACCCCTGCCCTGAATGTGGTTTACTCAACTTCAGTGTAAGTTTATCCCTATATTCTTGTGAGGGTTCATCCATCTTCTAACACTGTCCTATGCCGCTTCTTGCTTGCTGCTGTCATTTATTTCTCACAAATGTCTGTTTTGCCTTTCACAGGAGAAACTTATGGGACATTTAGGAGTTGTTCTATATGAGTACCTCGGTGAGGAATACCCAGAGGTATTAGGTAGCATTCTCGGGGCTCTGAAGAGTATAGTCAATGTCATCGGTATGACTAAGATGACTCCTCCAATCAAAGATTTACTACCCAGGCTCACCCCCATTCTCAAAAACAGGTCAGTGTCCTACTTTTTGCTCTCTCGTGTGTCAAAAAGTTATCATTATGGACTGAAGTGTCAGGACTGTGAAGCCGCGGTACAGGAATTGTTCAAAAACTAAATTAACAATAAATAATGTTCTGATACATCACTTTTATCACATGGTTGTTTATTTCATAGACACGAGAAGGTACAGGAGAACTGTATAGACTTAGTTGGACGTATAGCCGACAGAGGGTCAGAGTTTGTGCCTGCTCGTGAATGGATGAGAATTTGCTTTGAGTTACTTGAGTTACTCAAGGCTCACAAGAAGGCAATCAGGAGAGCAGCAGTCAACACATTTGGTTACATTGCCAAAGCTATTGGGTAAGTTGTAGCCAATGTTTGATTCTTCTGTGCATACACCTTATCATTCTATGTTGTCACAAATTGCCAATTTTCTACTTGACCATAAAATTTGCATGTGCAGTCAGTTTATGACAGTTTTCTTACAGCTAAAATAAAGAATCAAACCCCTTCACGCAGGTTACAAAATTTAATTAAGATTTTCCTTGTCAATTTTTATGACATGCCACACTGTTGGTATATAATTAAAGGGCAACCAAGGTTTCAAACAACTTCTCATTGATTGCCATTGATCAATAGCAGATTGCACCTTCTGCATGGGGAAAAAGACAAAATATAATTCGTATGATTATTCAGCCAGAATTCTTGTGAAACATTTCTTCCATCAGGTACTCAAACTCAGCTAAAAGAGAATACCACATAGCAGTTTCCTGTTCCTGTTATTATTTAGCCTGTGCTCTATAATTATTACAGCAAAGTCTTGGAACCTCCCCTAAACTGAAGTGTTACCCAGCTTAGAGTCAGCAACTTCTTTGAGCTTTGCATCGCGTAATGCACAAAGCTGATGCTGCCCAGCACATTATTTGCTACCCATTAATGCATTGCTGCAAAACCTTGGTTGCCCTTTAAAGTCAACACCTGTTCTGTTTTCAGTCCTCATGATGTACTTGCAACTTTGTTGAACAATCTGAAAGTACAAGAGAGACAGAATCGAGTGTGTACTACAGTTGCCATAGCTATAGTAGCTGAGACATGTTCTCCATTTACTGTACTACCCGGTCTGATGAACGAGTACAGAGTTCCTGAACTCAATGTACAGAACGGTGTGCTCAAATCCCTCAGCTTCATGTTTGAGTACATTGGCGAGATGGGCAAAGACTACATATACGCAGTCACTGGACTTCTGGAAGATGCGCTCATGGACAGGTAAAATTATTTGCGTTAAAACATGGAGGGCGCCCATATGGTGTCACCCCTCTGCATAGCATAGCTTTTTGCTGTTTTCCAAACCATCATACACAAATATTTGTCTTCAGGATGAGTATAATTATATGCATCTCATTTGCGTTAAGACTTTTACTTCTAAGAATCCTATATGTGCCTTCTTTACTTCTTTTAGAGATTTGGTTCACAGACAGACAGCAATGTACACGATCCATCATATGACTCTCGGAGTTTATGGATTTGGCTGTGAAGATGCTCTTAATCATTTACTGAACTATGTATGGCCAAATGTGTTTGAGACCTCACCTCATGTTGTACAAGCATTCATGGGATCCATCGAGGGTATGAGATTAGGACTCGGACCCACCAGAGTTATGCAATATGCATTGCAGGTTAGTATTTATGTTGAGTCCTTGTCTCACTTCATTCAATCCACCTTGCAACATACTGCTTATTTGTTCCTAATTGCTTTAATACAAATACTCTGTAGCACATGACTGATTTACTGTTTTTCATGCTGTCAGTAAAGTTTACTGTCACCTCTATACATGTCGTTCACTGTCAGTGTCTGTTTTCACAGGGTTTGTTCCATCCTGCTCGGAAAGTTCGAGATGTGTACTGGAAGGTTTATAACACTATCTACATAGGAGCTGAGCATGGAATGGTCCCTGGCTACCCGAGAATGGACAATGATGATCGAAATACATATATGAGATACGAGCTTGATTATGTGTTATAAATCGGATGATGGAATTGCAGTGTGTCATTCAATGACAACATTGTCCGCAAGCTGATGATAGGTCAACATAGTTAGGAAAAAGCATAAAGATATATTGATAAGTATATCAATAATGTCTATGACTAAAATATGTGGGGCTGGTCATCCAACATTATCATTATATTATACACTGACCAAGTTGAGAAACTCCTATCTGACAGGGTAGGTGTTGGTGGCGCCTGGCCAATGGCGGGCCCCACTTGCACCAACTCTGTTAGCTGAGAGTGTCTCAACTATTATAACCAGTCTCGTACGTGCATTGTCATCATAAGCATTTTACAGTCACAAAGGAAGCTGCTGGGTCAGCTAAAGAAGTTTGAAGTCTTCGATTAGCTCTTTTATATTTTGACATCTCACGAGTCACAAAAACATCTCACAAATGAAAAGATTATTTGTGCTGCAGTCTGTACAGTTATTATTGTTTTTAATATGGAAAAAATTAATAAAAATCTATTGTAAATAAAATCCTCTGCATGTACTAAGGCATCCTTAGTTACTTGTCTGTAATTGTCCAAATTGGTTTCATTTTTGCTGATAAATTTACATGAATTTGGCTAGGAGGTCAACCCACCAATCATCTTAATATCCATCTAATATTTTCAAGGGATAATTGTCTAATCTTTGTACTGCACCCATAGTTATAAAAGCTCCTTTGTTATATCTGACTGCACCCGTTGAAATAGTGTAATTCAATACTATTATATCATGAGCTGGCATGTATGGAGTTCTGTATTTAGAGCCTAAGCTGTGATGGGATGACTATGTTGATCGCCTGAAAAGAGTCACAGTGGAAAGGTTATTCCTCGGTTTGACAATCACCGACACTCCTCCCTATCTTACCTGGTATAACATATTATGTGATTTGTCCACTTTTCGGTCACGAGAGCACAACTCGAAATTCTATCAAAAAGTTTAGGGCAGGCAAACCAGGGAGTTTAGGACACACATGGACACCTCCCTGTTGACACAACTTAATGTCCACTGTGGATGTGTCCCACCCTGCCTGTTATAATATAGAGATTTTGGCCATTTTTTGACAGAAGTTGTGATCTTCTTTCATCACAGATTTGATGGTTTCTTTGTAGGTATTGTTGTAAAGCTTAGAATAACTGACAATACCTCTTAGAAACCTCAATCAAAGCGTAGTCTGTGTTTGCTAAAGTCACAAGGATCTAAAATAGACCCACATATACATATTTTCAAATATGGTAAATGCAAACTCTTAGTTGAATATATCTTCAGCTATTCGTTCCTATCATTCAAAAGCAGTGGTTTCTCCTTGATAACCTCAATCTATGTGACAGCACCATCAAGCGTTGTGATTTATTATTAAATGCAAGTAAGGTAGCACTTGCCGCTGCTTGAATAAAAACAAATGGAGGCTACAAATTGCAAAGAATATTCAGCATCCTCTAACACCATGTTTGTGCTGTTTTGAATGAGGCTACTAGGATGAATAATAAGGTACCAACCAAAGTTCAGCTCACAAAGTGGTATTTTCAGTTGGTTCGTCGAGTGGTTGTTAGTGAAATAAAGTCTAACGCTAGGTGGAATGTAATAGGTTGAGAGCATAGAACGTACAGCACATAAATAAAACAAAATATAAGGGTCTGAGCTGCATTAGTTAAAAAAACGTATATAGAATTCAAAAAAGGTGTTTTGTCTCATGGTGGTTCTACACTTGGACACTCGCCCTATCTTACCCGGTATAACATCAAATCATATTATGTAATTTGTCCACTTTTCGGACACGAGAGCACAACTCAAAGTTCTATCAAAAAGTTTTGGGCACGTAAAAATGTGTTTTGTCTATGACAGGCATTCATATTATACTGCCAAGTGATCCTTCATGAGCCATTTTTATTTAGATTCTATCGCTATTATGAATTTTCATCAAGTTTGCTTATTTGGCCAGCTCACTAGAAGTGGGACAACAAACCCTGCAAGACATTCATGATGCAACCATTTAGCCTGGAGTTGATCTTCTGCTGCCAATTCAACATCATCAAAGTGAAATTATGTATTGCAAATAGGCAAGTAGGGGAACCATCTAACATTTTATCAATAGTGAGCACACTTAACTGTGTGCCCGATACAGTTACATCTCAATTCTGTTCGAGTGTCAGTTTAAAAAATATTCCGACCTCTTATCATATAAATGCTGTGCACTTTTTCTGATCTATCCATAATTAAATGTTTTTTTCTTTATCTCTCATTGGTCAGATGTTCCAATGTGGAGCCACAGCCAGTAGGCGCCACCCAGATTGCCGAGTTTCATCAAGCCATTGGATACCTTGGTGAATTCAATCCTGGCTGTTGCAAGAGGTGATATACATTAGAAACCATTGGCTGGTTGAAATCATGTTATTGGTATATGAACATTATTACTCCTCCTCCTGAAAAAAATTTTCTCCACACAATGACAATCACCCACAACTAAACATTATGCTTACATTGTGTGAGGCCTTCCATTTTTTATTGCAACACACTAATCATTGACAATACATAACTTTCGCAACAAGGGCTGTTCATATGATGGAATGATCATAATTCTTTGCACATTTGGACAAGAACATTTTGTGAGTTAACAAGTATACCATACCCAACAAACTCATTTAATCAAAAAAAAAAAAAAAATTTTAACTTTACAACAGTTAATAGAAAAAAGAAAGCACTGATAACCATAATATTAAAACATGAAAATTACAAATGCTTCCATCTGTTTCTATAAAACAGTATTTCAATATCTCAATATAATATTTCAATACTTCAGTGTTTCAATATACTACTCATCACATATTTGCTACCCATTCTTTTGCCAATCATTGACCAGTCATGATATTATATTATTGGGTGTATGAGCTGGCCCTGTGTTTTGGTATAAAGAAAAACCCATCTGGAACAGGCCCCAACAGCATCTCACTACAAATAAAAGCAGTTTAACACTTGATACAGGCAGTATGCTATCAACCATACTTTCAAGTGTCAAGGGATAGATCACTTATGGCATTGAATGCTCAGTGATATGGGACATGATGAATTCCAGGTCAGGAATGGGGGTGACTGCCAATATTGCACATTTATACATGGTTTGTCGTAATGAATCTCTGCACTCACCTGATCTTTACCCAGTCTGCAGACATGGGACTGGCCATAAGAGTCTCTAGATCGTCACGCCCGTAGTATGGTGAAGGTCGCTCATTGATTCGCTGGGGTAGCCTCTCCAATAACCCCACAGGGATGTATCTGCATGAATTCAATTGGTAAATCGTATTCTATAAATGTTCAGACCTGAAGCAAAATTTTCTTACATTGCCAAAATTGTGGTCTCTGAATAACCAGCTTGATGCTGGAGGAGTGCTATGCCAGAACATCCCAAATGACAGCTTTTCCCTTTAATTACAAATAACCACTTTATCATGTTATATCTGATGACTAATAGTTGCCACACAACTTGAAATATTTCTCGAGACTTTTTTAGTATGGGACACTTAGCACTTCAAATCTCCTCGATGTACAGGAATAGAGGAAAAGCGTTGATTTCTGGTGCAAACTCAGAACTTGTAGTCTTACCGATGGAGGAAGGACAGCCACTCAAGCATAAATCTTCTAGTTGTCTCCACTCCCTGTACATCAGATCCCCAGTGTTCCAGTCCATAGTTAGCGTAATCTCTGAGGATATCGAGCCTCTCTGAAGATGATATATCCCAGTGTCGCTGCTCTTTGATCTCAGTAAACACCCATGGTTTGATCAGAGCACCTCTGAAAGTGACATAATAACGTGAGCTTAGCACTTCGGACCCCCCTGTGTACGACTTTTAATACTATATGAGGCATCCAGAAGAATATGGTATGATCATGATTCATTTCTATATAATTCTTAGCAAAGTGCCATGTGCACTTATGTATGAGCTTCACCACACCAATCTCATATTTTTACCTCGCTATCATCACACCAGATACATTAGTCTTCATAGCAGCATTATAATCCTCATAAGACAGAATATCTCCTCCACCAAAGAATGGCATGGGATCAGCGATCTTTGCACATTCGTCTATATAAGCCCAGTCTGCTTTCTTTGTGTATCTCTGCTCTGTAGATCGACCATGTAACTAAGGCAAAAAATAGACTTATACTTATGGGTTCTGAAATGCACAAAGTGACTTAAATATTAAGTGTTCTGATCCGCAGTGAGTAGTGAGCTGCAACTGATTGTAGCTATTTATATTTATCTAATTGTCGCTTGATACTCACAAGGCTGATTAACCAATAAAGGCCTATAGTTAGTGATGTTTTCATTCCTTTATTAACAAATAATATTATATTGGCAGTTCTGTATATAACAAACCGTGCAGAGTCCAACATCCCACATCTTGATCTTAGGTATCAGAGTATGTGCAGTGCTCTTGGATTCAGAGACACCTTTCCTGATTTTGATTGTAATAGGAACAGTGGACACTGTGAACATCGAGCGTACAATCTCATGAAGTCTATTTACTCTCCGCATCAATGCAGATCCTGCTCCCTGACAAATAAAGTGAAAGAAGGTTAATTTAGACACAGAAATTAGAATTTAACACAACACAATTTTTGCTAGAATTCTCTTGAGCATGATTATTATCCTATCACTTTAAATTTTTGAAACATTTAATCTGGTTTTCTCTTACTCACCATATCAAATATAAGGTCAATCGGACATCCGACATTGATGTCTATGAAGTCAATATCACAGGTTTCACTAAGCAGCTGTGCACACTTAGCCATTGTATCCGGAAAAGCTCCGGCTACCTGAACGCCAAAGAGATCTTCACTGGAGTGTCGCTTCATGAGTGCCCACTCCGAATTGACACCTTGTAAGAGTTTAGTTGCTAGAGCCATCTCCCCACAGGTGATATCAACACCATATGACTTACACACCCTTCTGAATGGAAGATTTCCTACCTAGTAGATAAGAGAGTGAAACAATGATTAATGACAGTGAAAGACTGGCCAATAGTTGGTTTTGCTTTTTTTGATTGAAACTCATTGCATGTCAGTCCATTTTATAACAGAAACAAGCTCTGATCCGTAACTCATGTAATCATGCATCATAAATTCTGTACAAGCAGCGAACAGTCAAGTTCTGTGTAATCATTAAATTTTCTGTATTTGGTCAAATTGTATCTTACAAATACTGAATACTTAAAGTAGAAGACAACACTGGCACCACTTAATACGTATCAAGACGCAATCAACCTTCACCAGTAGGCAACATACTCAATAATAGAAATCCTAGGTATAACTTTTGATCTGCACCACAGAGCAGTCAGTAGCCCCTCCACCCCATGGCTGCAATAACCTGAATTAAGTTGAGAAGCTATTATAATCTCAAAGAAAATTCTTAATTTTTGTTATTGAAAGTAATAATATTGTTTTTTGTAGATTATTTTGTTACTGAGATGACTGTTTATATATTTAGATTGACACAACAAAAGATAACTGCTTCGATTCTAGAATAAACTTGTTTTATGCGTCACTTTTTTCCAATAATATATATTTCGAGAGTACGGGTATTTGCAATACTGAAACAAAATGGTGGAAGAGAGTTTGTAATTGAAATAACTAAAATTCTCAAATTTAACATTTATTTATAACATCTAAATTTGGGAGGATTACATCATTACGCATCAAATATCAAAATATAACTTTTGTGGTTGTCTTCCACTTTAATGCGCAAAACCTGACTGTTCGAGGCTTTAAGAGAATATATAGCAAATTGTTTATTGTCATAATTAGGGAAATATACACTATAAGGTACTCACTGTAGTTAGAGGAGCGAGATATAGCTTGTTTCTAAAGTCTACAGTTTTCTTCTCTGCTGGCTTGATGGTAAACTGGTCCTCATTAGTGACGGGACCAATAGGCTTGTTCAGACTCACATCCTCAGATTTAGCAGTGATCTCACCTGGGTTAAGTTGCTCAGTATCGATTTCTTTTTGTTTTCCATCTTCAGGTACTGCTTTCTCGGTTAGATCAGTCGTACCTGTGCCATTGTTCACATTTTCATCAGTCTTGTTAACAACACCGTTACTGTTAGTGGTTCCAAATAAGTGAGATACATCTGCATCAGCTTGGTCATTTGCAGCAGTAAGAGTCTCGACAGGCTTTTTTCTTGTACAGTTCAACTCGACATTTTGTTTCACAATCTTTGACACAAACTTTTGTGCCTCTTTAAATGATTTGTCAGCTCTGCAGAAATTGTACTTTCGCCTTGTCAGTTTCATTTTTACATCCATGTCCATACCGTTCACAGTTTTAGAGCTTGAAACTTTTTTCTCGTCAATAACACTTTTGTACCCACCATCAACTTGAATGATGTGAGATTGGCCATATCTACAGGTTATCCCATAAGGGCAGCGTCCATGCTCCTGGAAAATATAACATACTTCTCCAATATCAGCAGGTTTCTTAGCCATGTAATCATTTACATTGTGGGAGAATTTACATTTGTCCCCGTAACTACAAGCTATAGTACCACATATCATTGATTTGCACAGGCGATCCCCAGGCGCAGCACGTTTGTTACTAAATTTCTCCCGCTGCTTATTCTGCCCTTTTCGTCTCTTGTTTTGCTTCGGATGTGCAGGTTTTTCACTTTCATCGAGCTTTCGTTTTTCGCCAGCCGGTTCAGACGGCTTCGTATCATTTGGGACCGTATCAGCGGATCCATTCTCAGACGGCGTTATATCATTTGAGACTGTTTCAGCGGATTGACTCTCAGACTGTTTGGATTCAGATTGAGATACTTTATTTACTTCTTCTGCTCCTTTGATAGCTCCTTCCGCTTCATTGATACCTTTACCAGTATCAGGGGCAGGCACAGCAGCCTCTTTCTCCTTTTTCTTGATTTTGATGAGGTACCTGTAACAAGGATTGTGTAGTGTGACAGGGCTATCAATATGATCCTGAAATACCTGAGCAGTTAACGTTTGATTATACATATTGCCTTAATCTTCAATATCTGGTATTATTACCTAAATAACCTCACATTACATGGATATAGTGTATCTTGCCATGAGAGTACTTACTCAGCTTTTATTGGTGCAATTCCTTTACTCATGTTTGCTTTTAATGAGGCCTAACACCTCAGAGATAGACTTTACCTATAATAGAAGAGATTAGAGTCAGCTGGATAATGTCGAGCATTTTAGATGAGTTACTATCAGTAACATTATGGCTAGAAAATAAACAACGGGTTCAATTTCTGGACACAAATAGAATGATCTATCTTTCTAATCTTGTCCTCCTTGCCATTTCCCTAAATACTTACAATATAAAGCATTTGGTATTATGGAAGATGGTTCTAGCCACTTTTTTAATAACTTATATTTCAAAATGGTTTGCATTCAAATGTTATGTATGGTAATCACTATGGGCCATTAGCAAGTAAGCAGGTCCCTGTTAGCATATGAAACAAAGATACAAATAAGATGCAAGGCAATGTCATTTATTTGCATCCGTAGTAAATGGAATTCTCAACATCGCAATTCTCACACAAATACTTATTTCATGATCGTGACAGAAGAAGAGGGTCTGGTCAGCCCAGTCATTCTCAGTTTGAATGGAAACCTCACTATATCCGTTCAAGCTGAGTGTTTCACAAGTCCGAGTAGTTACTTTACTTATCTTACCCTGGTTAGTTGGTGGCTATTTGTTATAGCAGATTGATATGATGATCAAGGGGAGGGGGTTCCAAATAGAGTGAACATTTTGAGCCAAATCATCACTATTACTTTGTAACGCTGCACATTTGGTTCCAAAATCGTTCACTCATACTGGTCGTATATATTGTTCCTCATGAAGTGATATATATATACAGTAGAGTAGAGTAACAGTAATCATTACAAAAAAAAGTTACAGTAACAATACATTGCAATTGTAATCCTCAGCGTCAAGAACCCATGAAGTACAGCAATAATCAATCAATCATCATTGATTGATACATACATTACAATTAACAACACATACAATTAATACATACATATTTATTATTATAGTTATACACTACATAGATAAGATACTGATAGTACAGTAACACAGTATCATGTATGTATCACACACAAACCACAGACAGCAGGTCACTGACAGTTGATTTGATGAGTTGCAGCCTTGTGTGTGTGTGGTTTGTGTTTGACACACACACACAAGGCTGCAACGCATCAAATCAACTGTCAGTGACCTGCTGTCTGTGCACAAACACCACAAAAAATGAATGGTTCTCTTCTTATTTCTCTCCAATTACCCACAATCGACATTGTGAGGAGTCAAGCATTAACTACACTGGATTCAGAGAAACATAAATAAGGCCTAAATTACCTTGGACCTAGTGTAAGTAAGAGTAGTAAGTAAGTAAGTAGTGTAAGAAAGTATGTGAAAGTAGAGTAGTTGTATCTTCACTTCTTCTTTCTCATGCTTTAAGTAATGTGGAAGAGCAATACCATGACTATCAATCATTAGAATCTTCAAAAGTCGTAGAAATATTGTTATGAGTGCACAAACAAACCGGAAGTTTACTTTTTAGTGGGTCACGCCCACTTGGAATTGATAATAGGGATACAACTTCAATCATTGTATTTGTGTGCTTGTATAAGCAGGTCTCCTACTAGTGTATTGTGCAACCACTGATAAATCATTGATGCTATATACTAGTTTCATAGGTCAAATTGGGGATGGAGCAAACTCCACAGTGTCCTCATGCCTTGGGATATCTCTTTATGGCCCTTTATACACATGCCATCAAGGAGAAGGCATGGTGGTGGGCATAGGGCATAGGCCTCTTGGACTTGCAAGCCTGTTTTTGCCAATGTTCAGGATCAACCACTGATACTGAACTTTGGCAAAATACAGGCTTGCAAGTCCCAGTGACTCATTACCATGTGCTGCCCTCTGCTAGGACTTAACAGAAAAAACTGCCTAGAGTTTAAGGTGTTGCATCCCAATGATACTATGTACAGCCATACTGTTTCTTACCTCAGTTTCTTACCTCAGATGAGGTAGCACATCCTATTGATTTGTCGAAGAAATCGGTTTAGGGATGCCCCTAATTGTTAGGACCAGGGTTCAGACCAGGGAATGTGGTTTTAACAGCATGGCGCTGTTTAGGGTTGGGCGGTTTACTGCCCTCTCATCTCACGGATTGTCCGAGGCAGGAAACTGGCGTGGTAAATACTTTTGTTTGTGGCCACAGAGTTAGGTTCACCCCTGGCGGCTGCTCTTGTGGTCATTGTAGCGTTTTCCCTGTCTTCGGGGATTTCATCGTATGCTTTAGAGAGAGCATGGTGTTGGTTCTCGTTCTGAAGAACTCTGGTGAGCAGACACAGCCGATGATTTTTCCGCCTTTCTTCCAGCGACCCAATTTCTAGCTGATTCCTGGCTTCGGTCACACTCGCACCACGGCCCCTCAGGTTACCTATGAATCTGATGGCGTCATTTTGCACCAATTCTATCTTCTGTGCTGTTGTTTTGGTGGATGGGTCCCATACTGTGTCTGCGAATTCGAGGATTGGCCTACATAGGCTTGTGTATGCCAGTAGCTTGGCTTCCTTTGGTGCGCTATACATCAGATGTTTGATGCCTCCTAGGATTTTCCTAGATTTTCCACATTTTTTTTTGGATGTGTTGATCAAATTTTAGGTCTGACTGAATGGTCACACCCAGGTATTTAGTGCTGGCTGTCCAGGCAAGAGGCGAGTCACCAAGCATATATGTAAGCTTGGGGTTCACATTGCCAAAGTTGATCGCGTGGCATTTCTTGTCGTTGAATGGCATTCTCCACTTCTCTGACCAGTGATATACTGCCTCAATGTTTTTTTGGAACCTCGCGGCATCCTCGGGATCGTCCACAGTTTGGTACAGCAGGGTGTCGTCGGCATAGAGACTGACTTTGCAGGTCAGGCTAGTTGGCAGATCGCTTATGTAGCACAGGAACAGGGTTGGGCCCAGTACTGATCCTTGCGGAACCCCTGATGTTACCGTGCACATTTGGGAACTCTTCCCTTTGAGTACTACAGATTGTGTCCTGTCAGATAGAAAATCACGAATCCAGTTTATGAGATGGGCGTTTATTCCTGGTATTTGTTTTAGTTTCTGAAGGAGTAAATCTTGTGAATGACATTAGTGATTAGTGGCTACATTAGTAGAAAAGTCCAGCTCTGTGAGGACAGGTACTTTTTTGTATTGAATCTAAGGAAAATTAATGCGTCGGGGGTGGGTGGGTGAGGAGGGTACCCCTCCCCACCCATCCCCGACACGACAGCCTGCCTGCCTGCCTACCTGCCTATGAGTATGAATAGAGCCCTGGTTTGTTTACCATATACCCAACACTAAGCAAGGTAACTGACATTGTCTGTCTTGACAAGCTTTGTCATCCGTATTGACAAGCTTTCAATAAACTTGTGAAGATAGGCTGGGTGAGACACAGTGGCCTTGTTTGACTCTGGTGCAACAGGCTGATGTGGTTGCACTGAATTTGTGAATCTTCTACGCGAGAAGGCTCCTACTCCTTGGGAGGAAGTGTACTCTCTCATTATGCTAGGAGTTTTTTAAATCCCTTGACTGCCACAATGTGTGTGACTGCCACTAGACTATCATATGGCCAGGAGCTTGGGGAACAGTCTATAGCTATCATGTGAGAAGTCATAGATCCAAATCCTGCTATTTTTGTGCGAAATTTACTCTTACTACTCCCTACCTACATACTACAAGACTCAAAATCATCACCTACCAAAAATCACAAATTTATAAACATTAAACTCAGGCCACGCTCTCATCACCACTATACTTGGTATTCCCATCCTAATGACACCAAAGATGTTTCCTAACAGTAAATATCAAAGTTGGGCGGTTTTATTTACAAACGTCAATCACCTACGGTCTCATACCAATACCCTCCCTAACAAATCATCATAGAAGAAGAGGCAAATTCTCCAATAGTCTGTAACTATTGCTACCTAAATTTGGGATCATAAGCTGTTAGAGATAACTGGTATTACATCATCAACCCACTATCTAAATTTCTTGCTGCTTCTGATGTTGGTCATCATAGATATTCTGCTACGGCCACATAATTTAAATACATTTGTGCATCAGAGGAGCTAAGTTGTTTTGCACATACTTCATATAGAACTGATTTTGTAGATTCAACACATATAGTTAATATATACTCTAAGATTCAACATGAGAGAGCCGGATTTGACCTTACCCCTACATGTAAGGGTGCAACGCCTCTTCTACATCATCTCCCCTAATGAATCAAGCTTCAAGACAATTGAGGATGTGCCTGACTATGTTGCTGAGGTGAGTTTTTATAAACGCATAAACCTGACACTCGATAATCTTATTTTTTCATTTACCGAAATGCTTAGTTGATACGTTTTATCATATTTCATCTGACCTTAAATTTGTTATCTTGAATTTTTAGTCTTTGTCAGCATTTCAAGTATTGGTACTCATCGAGATTATCATATTGTGGCTGCAGAGTAAACCACTGCCCAGAGTGAGTGATGTTATTAGCTCTGTAGGCGGAGGGCTTTTTTCCGTGTTACCTCGGTAAGTTCTGTGATTTGGTGATTTACATGACAATGTTTAATTTTGTGCAGCAAATTTTGATAGGTTTCAGGTTACAGACACAGTAACAAGATGTCTTGGGACTTGGATACTGTGGGACTTTAAGTGGGTGTTTTACCGGGGGCAAAATCTCTACATTTCTAAGCAGCAGTTTAATTTAACTTCGATCCCACTTCTATCTCTCAGTTTGTGATGAGCCTTGATCAACACTCGCTGATTTCAGTACTTTACTTATTATGATTGCTGCATTCTCCACGGCGACAACCTCTTCTTTTCGCCTAAACAACCCTATTATCAGCGGGATACACTTGTTTTCCTCGTAAGATTTTCATTATTACTCCGATACTTAGTACTTAGTCTTAGTATGTGATAGATTATGTTTCCAAAATATTGCAGCCTGGTGCTGAAAAGGGCTATTGAGATGATCGGATATTGCTATGTTTGGGATAACTGGCGATTGTATGAATTGCCCTGGGACTCTGTATGGACTTGGATATTTGCTATGTTCGCAGTAGATCTGGGATACTACTGGGTTCATCGATGTGCTCATGGTAAGTACAGGTCTCAAGATTTCCCATTTGATGCATGTATTTAATATTATACTCCGATTTTGTGTGATATGAGGTACCATCAGCTTTAATAGACAGTTTTCCGAGCTCTGATTTAGGCCTCAATTCGGAGTTGTACTTTTAACCAACGCCGCATAGGAAAAACGTGCTGAAAAGAGGGTTATCTTGAAAACCGCTTATAATAGGATAAAAATTATTTTTGATTCAGAATCTGCGACATTGAAAACTCATATGGACATAGTTTGGGAAATAATTTTAGTATTTGGATAGTCAATTATAGCATTTTCTGCCTGTTTTGAGGACAATTTGGCAGAATTTTTCACGAGTTTCGTCACTAAAATTAAGATTTATCAACATTCAAGCCTCCAATAATTTGGAAACCCTGGCTCACAGGGTTTTCAATGGTGTAGACTCTGAATCAAAAATCATTTTTATCCTAACTTAAGCGGTTTTCAAGATAACCCTCTTTCAGCAGGTTTTTCCTATGCGGCGTGGGTAAAAAGTACCAAACTGGATAGAGGACAACTCCAAATTGAGGCATAAATAAGAGCTCAGAAAACTGTCTATTCAGGCAGTTTGCAGATCAATATTTCAACATTTACATTGTACTATCTACTAAAAGATTTGTGCTCCAAACTTTTTGTAGAGGTAAACTTCATGTGGGCAGCCCATCAGATGCATCACAGCTCTGAGGATTATAACTTGACCACTGCTTTGAGACAGTCAGTTCTGCAGTCTTACAGCTCTTGGGTATGGGTGAAAAATGCTAATCTGTTTTGCGCACCATGACTAACCATTCTGTTCCATCAAACATAAGTATTGTTTGAGATGTTAGACTCTGCCAATGATGTAACCTGTTGAGAGCAATTTGGTGTCACTCTTACTAGTCTGATACTAGGCATTTTGAGACCATGAAAACTGGATCATCAGATTTGTGTCTGAGCATGTGGTGGAACAATTTACTTTTTTATTCTCAGATTTAATGCAAATAATGATCGGATCATTTTTCATGATGCTTAATGAAGATCGCAGCTTTGTATCCAACCTCAAACACCGGCACATCACTCACACATAACAGGAGCCATCACTGTGCCCACTGCCCTTCATTCTAGTCCGAGTAAAGAATATTGAGTAAATTGTTTTCCTTATTTGTTTTCATTGTAGATATTTTACCTCCCACTAGCATTAGTTATGCCACCCCAGGTCTTCCTGGTTCATACCCAGTTTAATCTCCTCTATCAGTTCTGGATCCACACCGAGGTATTTATATGAACAGACCGTTGCAGTATCATTGTGTATCAAAATTCGCCCATAGTATGTTTAACCCAAAAATGAGAGCTTTGAATGTTTAATTTTTAAGACATTCATGATAGTCCTTTTATCTGATTAAAATGTCGTCAATGTCAACTTTGCAGTGGACACTGAATTCAGTGCTGTCCCCAGGATTTTCAGTGGAAAGGTGGGAATGGACAAAAGCACCAACAAACAATTTGAGGGTTGGGCTATATGTGTACAAGTAATACCCGGAACGTGTAACAAATGGCTTAAGTGCATTTATTTGGCAAGATAGCACCAAATCTCCCCCGAAAAAGAATAGTGAATTTTTATCATGTCTTTCACACTGGCATGCAATACAAAATCAGCTCAGGATTAAACTCAATCTGATTCATTGAGGATGACAGGAAATATCTAAGCATCTAAGATTAAAAGCCTGAGTTTCTTGTTCTTTGGGTGAGGAGGATAAAAATACTTGATGTCATAGCAACACATGTATAGCATGTTATCTCCTAATGAGAATATTGATTATTACTGATGAAAATGATTATTGACGATAGAATATTGGAAAGGCTCCTTGTATTAGTGGAAAGGCGGTTTGCCTAACCTGCCTTGCTGGGGACAGCACTGCTTAATTGATTATGTCATCTCTGCAAATGCAATGTGAGCACAGATGCCGATGATTGAAAGTGATTGCTTCATTTAGAATGTGTGACTCACACGTAAACTAGACTTCAGTGATTATATGGTATATGTGTTAAGTACAGGCGGTGCCTTCAGCCTACTTCGAGTTCCACTTTAATCGATTATCAATAGTACAAAGTCTGTCCTATCTTTTATTTGTGAGAAGTATCATTGTTATCAACAATCTCAAGGTTATAAAACTAATTCTCTACATATCAACCTGTTGTTTCTGTTGATTTTTTAAAGCTCATTGGTTGGCTAGGACCCCTCGAGTACATTATCAACACGCCGAGTGCACATCGAGTACATCATGGCAGAAACAGATACTGTATAGATAAAAACTATGCTGGCACTTTCATCTTCTTCGACATTATATTTGGTGAGATTGTTATAAGTCTATTTTTAACTTGAATCAAATAATTATGGTGATTTTGGTATGATGAGATGGACTTTGCACCCTGGTGTTTAATGCAAGCTATTTAGGACTTGACAATTACATTGTATGTCTTTCAACAAAGTTGGCTATGGGCCAAATATAAAGTTGTGAATGCCAATGTGGTTAACTGACAGAAAACAAGTATTTATAATTTTACACGGTTTGCAATTATGAATTGTCCAGTAAAACAACATTTTCACCATCCATGCTTTTTAGGAACATATGTGCCTGAAAAGAGAGAAAAGTTAGAAGACAAAGTAGTATATGGATTAGTCCATCCTCTTGAATCTAATAATCCATTTTATGCCCAGGTAAGCGAAAATCAAATTGTTTCACATCAGGCGACTTGATGACCAAGTAATTTTGTGCAGGCCACTGATCAATACAGTGATATTGCTGTAACACCGTACTGAAAGAAATTGAATGTTATGGAAAGCATCCGTCCAGGGTGATATTGTCTGCCAATTAAAATAGTGCACAATATATAAACTGTGATATCCCTGTGGAGATATACTTGTTTATAACACATTATAGTAGGTGCAAGGTTTTTGGTCTTGTTTTTGCCAGCACACTCGTACCAGAAGTTGTCAAGTTTGTTGATTAGTGTGGACGACTCTGAATTGATGTTTCTTGTGAATGTTTTACTCTAGCTATGTCACTGGCAGTATATTTTACAAACAGCTTGGAACAGGAAAGGTGTTGTCAACAAAGTGAAAACATTTATTTACGGACCTGGCTGGAAACCTGGAAAACCAAGAATGGGAATTATCACGGACATACCGGATGTGAGTTCATTTAAAGAGTTGGAAGTCACTTCAAATTCCTGGCTTAATCCATCAGATAATAATTGTGAATGTGGAATGACACTATCAACACATGACAAAGTTTCTCACTTTAACCATTATTAAGCAGGTTGACTCCAGATTCTTTTGTATGGTGAGACTATATTTCTTCCTCCCACCGTGGATATGGCGTGACTAGTATATGCTGAAGAAAAGTTGTTAATCGAATCTCAATTCTTCAAATTTTACTGTCTATATCAAAACTCCAAACCCCAAAGCACTTTCGTACTACTTGGCCACTAGAACAATGACATTTCAAAACTGTGGGCTGTTCTTACATCCACACCTGCTTAGCAACATGGGATAATTACACATACCACTTTTCTTTTTCAGATCAAATATCCTCAACCAAAGTATGAAGTCGATGTGCCTACATGGTACACTGTTTATGCTCTGGTACATTTTGTGCCTGTTATGGGGATACACAAACTAGTGACTGAACATTTAACGGTAAGAATTAGCTCAGTGTTCACATATTATATTGAATATATTATACTTTTGTTGAAAGAGCTTTTGTGTGTCAATGGGCAAACAACTCCACAGTAAAGGAGTGAAATGACTATAAGTCCATGAGAGAGTGATCATAAGGATGATGTTGAGCGCATTTTGTTACTGAGTATGCTTTTGTGTAATCTCGAATAGTGTCAACATGACCCTGTCAGTACTATCTCTTCATCACCAATAGAAATTTCTCCCTTTGTTTTATTAGTCGTTCAGCCAGTTACACGTTTCACTCTCTATCGGCTTCATACTGTTGTCCTTGACATGTATTGGCTCTTTATTTGACCGCAGGTAAGTTATGTGTTATCTTAAAAAATCTCTGTTTTAGTTAAGAGAAAACTTGTATGTATATTATGTCTTTAAATAATCCGAGTATCATTGAATAATGTCCCTGTGGTCATATATAATCAGGATAAGATAGCATTTAACAATTGTTTAAAAAGGCTCTGTGATTGTAATGGCATATCATTTAGAACTTTGATACTGGTAGGTATAAAACTACATAAAGATCTTTAGGTTTACTTGGCACTGAACCACTGGGTTTACACAAACCACTGGTGTGGAATCACATTTCTTCTCCTATTATTTATTTGCCTCATATTTCTGTTTAGGTGGTATGCTCCTCTGATAGAGTTCTCAAGATGTGTAGCTGTGACAGGATACCTTCTTAGTCGAGCGGAGTTGTTTGAGAAGTTTGCATTTCCACTGCTAGTGTTATTCGCCTCCTCTGCAGTAATTCAAGCGCTTTTGATCTTCAGACAAGCATCAGGTAGTGTCGCTGATGAGCGGAAACCCTACATAAATGGTCGTTCAAAAGTGGCAAATGGGAAGTCTAATTAGGTTGATGATAGTTTTATCTGGCCTTTTACAACAGTAACTGTTGTATTGTACAACATTCAATGTTGTTATCGACCTCACCAGCAGCACTAACAAAGAAATGAACTCGTTTTCTCACTCATGTCGGGGTCACATCGTGAACTTTTGAAAACCATGATCCTGATGTCATTAAAACTGCTACACAAGGGAAATTTCAATAATGTTTTGTTATTTCAATTATTGGTGTTGAAAATTTGTGCACCTTTCAAGCATTCTATTTTTTGAACATAATTCAGACAATTGCAATCAGCTTATCACTGTCCATGATTTCAATGCAACTTTGACACTTGGTGTTTTTATCTCGTCAATGTGGATTTAATATATGATTGATATATAATATATATATTTTTATAGCAAAATATAAATTCAATACTTCTATGTAAATACTGAAAATTGGTATAATATTTCTCAATTCTTATAACACATAATGGAATGAAAAGTTTTATCATGATCAATGAGTAAATGTGAAAGATTGTCCTATGAGTCGACGCATGGTTACTTTTCAATACTATGATCCTATCATGGGACGAACCTTTCCTGAGGCAGACCCTTTGTCTCATGCTAAGGTTTACATGCACATTTACTTATTGAGACTTAGTGAAAGAGAAGGTAAGAAAAGAGTAGCTGAAAAATAATTATATTGTATAATACTGGACAATGATGTCATTTCGGAAATAAAAATCTCTAATGAACTGTATAAAAGTATGAGTTGTTTAACTTGATATATCACACTCCATGAAAAATAATCGTTCGAATAATTTCAAACGGATTTCCTCAACTGGAAATTTTGCTGTGTAGATGTAGGGCAGTGTAGAAGTATACTTACACTGATGACATTACCCGTTACAATGTTACATCATGAACCAGGCTTGGCTACGCTTAATAGCCAGTCCATTGGATCGACAATGTCTCTGTAAACCATCTGAGCAGAGCACTCTGAAACCTAGATGTAAAAATGAGTAGCTTAATAACATTCTATATTGGAGTGAACCCTTTCACTGATCACATTCCCAATAATTGCCATCATAATGTTTTTTTTTCCATTATTGCTGATTTTTGAGCTAGATTTAGTTGGCGATTGTTATAATACACATGCATGTATTCGTATACGGCAGAATGAAGTTACATATCCTTTGAGGTCTACATATAGTATGATGCATTATGTGAAGAGAGGAGTCTTGCTGTTATATATAAACTCACCATCCATGGTCGATTGAGTGATTTGAGATGAAGAGATTCACTGACTTGATAGGTCGATATGAACGGATCAGATTCTACTTTTCTCATCGACAGTATAAGTACAGGTACGCCAGGTTTCAGATGTTTGTCCAGCAATTGCATCTCTTTAGACTGAACGTTTAGACTATTTAAGGTGTCTCCCTCTGAAAACGAAAAAAAACTTTTGGTAAGAGGATCAGGAAATTACTATTACACCTTTTTTTTGACGAAGTAGAGTGGATAAAAACAACCAATCTTAGAAAGATAAACAATCAAAAACAAACTGCCTTGGCCACAACTTTGGCCTTGTCATGCGGCCATTAAACATGCTGCTGTGTGACTACACTACCATAACTTAGATAAAAAATTATGATGGACTATACCATTTGAATTTTCCTTGATTCTGGCATCTATCGTGTGGACATATCCATCTAGTGAGTGTAACAGTTGTAGATATCCTTCATCATTCATCTTTTCTTCTAGCTGTGCGATCTTCTGTTCTTCAGACATGACTTCTCTAAGCTTTCTAGCAGCCACATACATGAGGCACAACTCCAGCATATGATGTTTATATTTGAATTGAAAACCTCCTCCATGCCCTAAAAACATACGATCGCCAATCATCACCAGTTTATGGATAAAAGCTCGGTTATTTTTTGTATTGAAAGAGTTGAGCCATACTCGAATAAAATATTTCTACTAATCTTATGATCGATGATTAATACAAGTGGTTATGACCATGAATGTAGCTAATTAAGTACCTCTAAATCTTCCAGGAAACTCGCCACAGTGTTGGAATACATTTGCCGCATCAAAAGAGAGCAGTTTACTGAAGAATGACTGTCCCTTTCCCATTGAGTCCATAGCTGAGGCTCCTACTCCAAATGTAAACTTTTTGGTTGGCATGAAACTGCGCAAGAAATTTGTTAGTTGATGTAGCGTAGTTCTCTCATAGAAATTCCTTTTCCATTTCTGTATGTCAGGGCAACTTTTGATGTAACTATAAACAAAAACAAGTGAAAATTAATAACATCAGAGATCATTTACAGTGTACAAGGAGTAGGTGTAAGTGTGCATAGTCAATATGATTATCTATGTTATTTTGGCAGTGATATCAATTACCATTGATCTGGTCAGGTAAATATATGGTGTAACCGGACGCAGGGAGATTTTCTGAGCATTACTTACGCATCTTGCGGATGTATGTCACTTTCCTGTTCTAAATATGTTTCAGGAATGCTAGTGCTAGATATTTGCTTCCAAGTTTTGATGTCTGACATGAGCTTATGCTTCCATAGTATCTCATCTGACGAGAGGTATTTCCAGGACTTGCACACTCTTCTCACCTTACACAAACTTATTGCATCCAGAAATGAGAAGACATGCAACATTAGGTCATCCTATCAAATAAAGAAGACCAAATGTCATTGCATCTTGCAATTCTTGCTGGCAACATTTTAATCACAGTCACTCACAATCTGTCATAGCGGCAACTCAGCTACAGGGGGGCCTAAGTCAAACAGAAATAGTCATTCAGTGGACAAGGTTCTAACTTTAATTTTACCCCAAAAAGCCTGATTCAGGTATTTGTGTAAGTATTCATGTGACTTACCGGAAGCGTCTCGACACAGGATGAGGAGCCTACTCCATAATCTTCCATCCTGATTACTGCGAAAGTTTTATCTTAAAAAGAAGCAAAACATTAGCGACTGGCTTCGTCAGATCAGAGTCTTTGGGATGAAATGTTTAGGACAGATATTACAGTGAGGTATGATATGTAGATATACCAGGTATACCAGCCAGGTATACTATATTTTACTTGACCAAGGACAGGAATACATCAATTTAGACAATAAGCAATAGCAATAGCAATAAGACTCAAAGTAGTTAATCAATAACTACAATCTTTATTTTATTGCTGGATGTAGTTTTTGATAGTGCATTAAACTAAAGACAGATAAAAACATACCCTTTCACCAGAAATGTAATCGACAACTAACCGAAGAGGGTGTATAGTAAATACATGCAGTGCGCTGATTGGCCAAATAGAATGGGGAACGTGTTCAAAGAAGTTTACTCGATGGAACCATACAGCCTGAAGGTGTAGAACCAAGGAATACTTTACCTTATAAGTCTTCAAAGCCCTTGCTCAATGATAGCTTGAACAATGATATTTTGATTCTTTACTCCATGTTGTACACTCCACAAATATAAATGAGCTTCAATTTGCGTTGGAACAGTTGGTTTGATCAAGGTGCAACCCTGTTACTTCTTGGTTCAAGCTAAGGGAAGGAGTAGTAAAAGGAAATCCTTGGTATAAACAACAACAAGGCAATGAACTCCCTCTTTCATTGAACAAGGTATGAATACTAATAAAATAAGTAAGTGTGACTCCATTGGTGGTTGTACTTACCAGATTCAAAAGACGCGGGCAGTTCAAAGCCAGGTGTGAGTGTAGATCAGTCAGAGGACTCCTTAATCAGACCTTGCATTGAAAACACGACTAAGATAATAGTGTTTAGTTAGGTATGTATCCTTGAACAGCCCAAAACACCAACGTGTATATGGTTGTGTCACTATTTTACTCTAAAATCACCTAGGGATTTCCTTG
The DNA here is from genome assembly GCA_914767715.1 of Membranipora membranacea. Classification (NCBI taxonomy): domain Eukaryota; kingdom Metazoa; phylum Bryozoa; class Gymnolaemata; order Cheilostomatida; family Membraniporidae; genus Membranipora; species Membranipora membranacea. The sequence continues at coordinate 11,234,051 of OU612065.1, read as the reverse complement.
TTTATTTGCCCACAAACCTCAACAAAACTTTTATTGTGTATGAGGGAAGAGCAATAATTCCCTTGTTCACGCGTGGTCCTCATACTAAAAAGATTTTTTGTCAAGGCCAAGTCTTGTTTCCGGTGATACAGCCTCTTTTTGATTATCTTTGGACTCAATATGGTAGGTGAAATTTTCTTCTGATTTTATCCAACATAATCAAGTGTCATCAGGAGTTTTTGAACACCCAATGTGTTCTAAAAGTTGGCAGAACTATGTATCAAATGAGATCCAGGAAGAATTGAAGTGAATTGTGATAGGGAAGGCGTAAATATTAAACTTATGACTTGGGTCTCATCGAGGAGTTGGATGTGATCACATTCAACATATTAGTCTAATGTGAGAGTGAAAATTGCCACCTGAGATGATTCCATTATGAGTATGTTTTAAATCTGCCTTAATGTGTCATTACTGGTCCAGGGAGGTGTTGTTGATTGATGCCAACAAACAGTAGTACTTCAGTTCAGGACAGCTACCTGGCACCCATCTTAGACAGAGGAGAGGATGTGTCTCCCATATATATGACAGAAATTATGATCATTATGAGTGTGTATGAATATAGTTAGGTTTGGGAATACGTTTGTGTCCATTATTTTAATCCAACTGATATAATCCTACTAATGCAGGAGTATGCGGTGTTTATACTTCCTTTCCAAGCAAATCAAATGTGACTTTTCTTTATTGACATCATTATTTCTTTATTTCAGACCAAAGGTACAACCAGCTTTGGAAAGCGGAAGAATAAGACCCACACCTTGTGCAGAAGGTGTGGGCGAAGCTCTTTCCACATACAGAAGAGCCTTTGTGCTCAATGTGGATATCCATTCGCCCGAACAAGATCATGTGAGTACCATTTGGTTCAGTAACTAGGCATATTTAGGGTGACGTTGTTGAGTGTTGTGAATTCATGATGCATTGGATCAAATTTAATCCAGTTTTGCTGCACTTCAACCGGCTGTTCAGTGGGAGGCAAGCAATTCCAAATACGGGCCAACTGGATTAAACTTGGTCTAATGAAACATGGACATAATACATGATCCAGGGGTGGATTTAATTAGAGACCTATCCACTGATTGTCCTGCCTTATGCAGGTAAAACTTGGTGGATGAGTGCCTCATAGACTCGAGTTCCTATTTGAAGATACTTCGGTAAAATATAAGAATGCAGTCAATAAATTTTGAATCCCTGAGTACTGTTCAACCTTGTGTCCTGGGTCAAGTTGGGGGGTGTAATGCACCTGTGCACTTTTATTCTGAAGTAAATTTAGCTTATTATTTACACAAATCTACAAATGCTCTCAGTCTATTCTGTGACTAAATGCCGTCGAATTAAAATGAAATGACCACCCAAAGTAGTAAAACGATCTCACTAACCCTCCCCCCCCCCCCCAAAGACACTGGTGAATGCATCCTAAATGCATGCTGGGCAAGCGAATAGCATTACCTGGGAAGTAAGAAATAGACCAAATACCTTGTTCCAAAACTTCTTGAAACATGAATAAGATCTAAATATATAGTTCAATTTCAGAGACATACCCACATTCTAATTTCAAACACCCCCAGGGTTCTCCCTTGGATTCACTGGCCCGTGGACTTTCTATCTTTGCCTAAAATCCACTGGGAGAACAACGGCAAAACGGGCATATTGTGGACAACAATATATCAGACAACAAAATATCAGAAATCTGCATCGTTTAACCGTCGTCTACTGATAATATCTGTTTGAAATTCAAAATCAGCAAAAGCAATCCCTTCTCCTGACCAAGCATCAGACTGCTCAGGGGATCCTAAATCTTTATCTGGGAAATGTGTATGTTGTTAATATGGATTCTCAATTGTATGCCTGTTATTGCAGACAACTGGTCTGAGAAAGGCAGAAGGAGGAAAGCCACTGGAACTGGAAGAATGAGGCATCTTAAAGTTGTACAAAGAAAGTTCAAGTAAGTGAAATAAAAGCAAATATCAGATCAACTAGCATAATAAATACCACTCATCAAAAATCCCCTTTTCAGTTGGAAACAATCATGGATTTTTCATTGCACTAGGGCAGGGGTGCCCAACCTTTTCTCTCACATGAGCCATTTAAAAAATCAATCACACCAAATGAGCTGACCACGCCGCGTCACGTGTAGACAACATGGAAACAGTCAGTGATATATATGTATCATATTCATTCATGTATAAGTGCTGGCAAAATTACCAAAGCAAAGTCATTGCGTGAGATAATGCGCGTAGCGGGAAAATTTTTTGTGGCAATTTCTTGTCATATGAGGCGCCCTGGAGTTTTGTAAGCATTTTAAGCATTTTGCAAATTTTTATAAGCATTTTGGAAAATTTAGGTTGGCAAGTCTGCAAGAAGACAACTCTACACACATATTATATACACCCAGTACAATGAACTTGTATACACTATACATACATTTAATGTACATTGTACATGCATGAATTGAATGCATGAAATTCGCGCCAAAAAGCGCGTGAAATTTGCAAATATTAAAATGAGCCGAGGTGGCTCATGAGCCATAGGTTGGGCACCCATGCACTAGGGCATATCCAGACACGTTTGTAGATCAAGTTATTAGTTGTAACATGCATCAACTGATAATATCTCTCTGGCACAGTGATAGAATTCATCCTTTTTTGTATTTGCAGGAATGGATTCCGTGAAGGCACTGCACCAAAGCCAAGGAAAGCAAAGGCCGATTCTAAGTAAAGCTGATGTTTGACTGTTATCACTGGTTTTTTCCTTGTATTATACCATCAATACAAGATATAAAAAAATAGAAACCTGACACATTCCATCTTGTTGTTAAGGATCGAGACTAAAAGTGAAAAACAATCATGACACTGCTGGTATCGCATGCAATCATGCAGAAATTGACTTCTATGCCTAGATATTAGTGCTAAAAAGTGTACCTGATGTATTTATTATTGCTACATAGATTCTCAATTGATGAACTGATGTAATCACATGTCGATGGACTTATCTCTAATTATCAAAAGCTGAAAGTTTTGAATATCAGTGCCAGTGATCCCAGTGTCTACTTGGAATTTGCCATTTTCTAGCCCAGCATAAAATGCATATGAGTCGTTGTTGGCCAAATAGTACTCGGCATCATGACCATTGACCAGTTGGTCGGCTTGATCACAGTTTGCTATGGCTCCAGCAACATCAGTACTACCATCCCGTCCATCACTGTCGATACTGAACAACTGTACATCACATGCCTAAACAAATAAAGTCCTATTAAGAAATTGCCTCATTACAACAAGTTTGTGCAATACTTTTGAATGCCATAATAAGCTAACATTCAAACAAATCGTTGCAGTCTTGGTAATGCAGATGGATGTTGGAGAATATTTTATTCATTCAAAGAAGCAAACACAAACCTGATTATTTCACCGCATTCAGAGTCGAGCATGAAGTGTGCTTAGTACAGCATAGGTTTGTTGTCGTGTAAGAAAGCTAGGTGACATCATTATTGTCAGCGCCCTCAGGCCAAAATAAGCTGATCTATCAAAGTGCTGGACTTCGACAGAAATGCAATTTCAAATGTTTGAAATTCATGGTATTGTGGTGTTTCGGCTTTTATGATCAATGCCATGGAGCACTTGGCCACTCGCACAAACTGCAGAGGCACGGTCTTCTATTTGAAGGGAAAATCAGGTTTTAAAAAATCAAGCCCATCTGGGGTCTAGTCTCGATGGCGCCTGGATAACATACTCAAATATATTTGCGGAGACAAGTTTACATTGACCTTGGAATGTAATTTGTGAATTATTTCTTGCGTTGCCTACCCTGAATGTCTCGGACTCTTTGTGTCTCTTCCTCAATGCTATGGCAGTAGCCAGCGCAACCTCCTGGCAAGGCCCGCCCATTCCTCCTCTACCTCGGAGTTCTACTGTAATCTCGGAAGTAAATATCAAGCACACGGGTCTTCTCATATTCTTACCATCCTCAGCAGCTCTTGCAATATCATTCAGCTCCGACTTTGTCACGCCCACTGTTGGAGTGGAAAGGGGTGAAAATGTTTTATTAAATTCGATTTTCTTTTCTTTTATATTGGGTAGTAGCAGGAGCACTCAAATTATAAAACAAACCCATAAGTGTTGTGAAGAGTGCACAACCTAGTACTACAATATTTGTTTTGAATCGTACCAAAAAGTTTACAATTAAATATAGGGTGGTGTAGTGGTTAGGGCAGGGTGGCGTAGTGGTTAGGATTCGAGCATCTCAATCTGAGAGTTGCAGGTTCGAATCCCAGCCACTACCCATGCTGCTGCTGCAGGAGGTGAGCTCTCTGGACAATAGTCTAGCTTGCCCACTCCTACCTTGTACAGGAGTGCGCTAAATTGAATATGTATATGTATCCATCTTATATTCATGTAAAGATTGCTGGAGAGCAGCTAAATAAAAAGTGAATTACATTTACAAATTCTATTTCCCTATGCCAATCAGATTCATCAAACCTGATTTAATCATGTTTTAGCAGTTGGTACAACAACAGTGACAAATAACACATCCCTTAGTTGCCACAGAAAAAACCATGTGTAGTGTTTGCACTTACTGCGTATGCATTCTAGTTCAGTTCTAACCAGATTGTTGTCAGACTTCGTATTGCTCAATCTTTTTAGTATGTATGCCACATACTGCGCTATGTAAGAGAAAAGGCGTCCTGTCTCTTTAGTACCTGGGTCTTTTGCAGAGTGTGTTACTGCACAAGCTGGTATCTCTTAAAACAAAATGATGCATCTCCCTTATAAAACAATTGACACAGCCATGCAACGAGATATCGCACCAATGTTTTTCTTTGTATAAGCAACAAAATATGGAGGAGGCTGGCTTTCCAGCAAACCTTCTGATTTGAAACCTGCAATGACTTTCTGCGCACATTAAAATCCATAAGACTAAATCTTGTCTAGTGTTTACAATTCTCACCAAATTTTGCACATTGGCTCAGAATTGCTCCGACAGCAATTTCATCAGAGCCAGTCATGATGTTTATTGTGTTGGAGGTGTCATGTCTGGGTTTGGGCCCACTATCGAATGAGTTTGGTATCCCCATCTCTCGATATAACTTTGCATCAGCTGATTCTTTGATGTCATTTTGAAGTGATTTCATCACCGAGGGCGGAATCTAAAATATATAAATTCAAACCATGCTTTCCTTTGTGGTCGGTCATCAATAGTAGAAGTCCTAACCATTGATATGAATATATATCAATAGTCTTAACTCTCCTGTGAAACAAAATGATTGTGATACGCTGAGGACGATAATCATATGGTTATGTATTGAAAGTGATATCTTACCTTATCATCTATTTCATACTTCCTCAGTATCTCCAGTGCCTGCTGCGGTGTAGAACTATCAGGAGTTGTCAGCCCACTGGCTACTTCCGCTGATTGGTTGTGAGGCAGATTGCTTAGTACCAGCGAGATGATCTACATAGCAGAAAATGACTTGCATTTCATGCTAAATCAGTGGATTAGTTGTTTTATGTTTCGATGCTAAAAAGTCTCTCCTGTTGCAGACAGTTTGAACAAACATGATCTCAGGTCTAAGCGTTAGCATTTTGGATTACCTGTGCGGGAGCAGCTGTACTTGACAGTCCTCCTCCCTTGATTAAGCTGAGATTCTTTCGCACAGTGTTCTGTTCAAGAGTGGTAACTCCATGGTATTTCATGAGCTTTGTGACAAGTATCTTGTCGTCCAATGTAAGTGGTGGCTTTGGATAAGTAGTTAGAGCAGAACCTCCTCCTAAATGCAAGAATCGACAATAGGAGGATGATCAGGTAAATGTGATAAAAACCAATCTATAAGTGTTTTGCATAGCAATTAAGCCATGCACTTGTATGTAAGAAATCTATCTTCTGTTCTTCCTGTTGCTATCAATGCATTTGTATATTTAAATTTAATATTGGTAGCTTAGATAGAGGTCCAAACAAAGAAATCATGTTCACTCTTAGACTTAATAATAATTTAATCCTAGACAGAATACCATACACAGCTGAAGAAAGACAGGGTGTTGTAGCATTGGTGTTATCGTTGATTAGCAGTCCATACTCAAGATTTTTCCATGGTAGCTCGATCAAAACCGCTGAAGATATTACAAATTAAAAATCTTAAAATCCAGCGGAAATTGATTGATTACCCACCCAAAAACCTGGGCCGTGGACTGCATATAAGTGATAGCACCAATGCTCCTACACACTGCCTCACATTTTCTGTATATGGTGTCCTGTCTATGTTTTATATTACATTAAATTTGATCCAATTTGCCAGCGTCAGAGTTGCCCCCATTACTGACATATGTAGAGGGGGCAACTCCAACACAAGCAAATTGGATCAAGTTTGATCTAGTAACTAGTTCATTATCAAATCTATGTGTTCACTTAACATAAGGACAATAATATCAACACATTTTAGGTACATGAAAAAAGATACAAACCAGATATAAGAGTGATAAGCAGGTCTTCTTTGGTTAGTGTTGAGAGTAGTTCAGTCACTGTTTTCGCCGCCTCAAGCGAGGAGTGATCCGGCAAGCTACCATCCCCAGCAGATATTATTTCAAACTTCGAGCTGGGTATTAGATGACTGTGAGGAAAGCACAAAAGGATTTGGTACATATGGGTGTTTGTGTTTGAGAATCGATGAGAATTTGAAAACTTGCTTGAAACTGAAATAATGTCCATCAAAATCTTTGATCCTTTTTGTTCACTTGATGATGCACCTAACCAGACAGGTTACACAAAAAACCAATAATTGATGATGAATGCACTCGATTTTAATCCTATCTGACATGGGGTTAAGAGACTTCATAAATACAATAGTGAAGTATATATCTGCATTTCTGAACACAATAAGTGATTGAATTCTTACTATTTTTCTCTTTCTTGCAGTAGCCGGATTGTTCCTGCGGGCACCACTGCCAGAGCTCTGACTATGTCATCACCGAGAAGTTCCTCCACAGAGCGGCACATACCTGTCACTGCCTTCCCTATCCCAACGACATAGACATTCCTGTCTATGTGAAAACTCTGCTTTACCACCTAAACACAAATTAGTGATAGAACTTGTAAAATAAATGGAATGGAATGGAATCCTACAAAGTCAGCTTGTATTATTTTCCTCTTACATTTGAATTGTCTCATCAAAAATATGTTTATCATATGTACGAGGTAGCATATCATCAAAACCTCCAGATGTTAGAGAGGCTCACATGGCACATCTTGTATCACATTCAGAATTGTTTCCGATTACATGTAGGAAAGTGGTGTAAGCCACCCTGAACACCAGACAAATACAAATAAAGAAGAAATAGAATCTGACCACCCTGCTAAATGTGAACCACTTTCCTGATTACTAAAGGACATGTTTGTGGAGGTATGGTAAAAGAAGCAAATTCAATTTAATCCGAGCCCTTTTCACAACATGCCACACAGATCACACATTGAAAACGCAAGCTACATGCATGGGTACATGGAATACGAGCAAAATCTAGAATTTAGTACTGAACTAAGTTGTCTTCATGAGATAGTTGTATCCCTTCACTTGTTTTACTGGGTAAGGAACACAGGGATATTGCAATTGTCAAGTATGGAGATATTAAAGCCATGTTTCCTTGATGCCCAACTTATGGTTCATCTGTCCGCCTTCAAACCAGAGGTAAAAACTTTGTTATAGCCAATCTCTCACACATATTCAAGTGATAGATCGAAAAACTACCAATTACAAAGCAGTGTTACAAGCTGTAAATAGGGGAGGGGGCAGCAGCTAACGGATCAAGTATTCTGTAACAGTAGTCAGAATGGAGTCGCAGAGGGTTTGGTTTGAAACGCAAAATTGAAGCATCTGACTTATTCCTGTGACAAAATTAGCAGTTGAAAATTGATGATGATAATTAAAGAGTAATCAATATACCAAAATTTACATATTATTATTATGAACATATAATTGAATGAAGGCTATACTGCTAGTAATAAATAGAGAGTATAGAAAAGAGATACTATATCTATCAAATGTACCATCGATGATGAATGATGACTTGACAGTTTTGCTCAGTGTAAAGCTAACAATTTGGTCACTTCATGGGCAAAGTTGGTGATAGAATGAAAATCTGTCACCAGCCACCAAATTTCCTATTGCTCAATTTCCTTCTTTTCGATTGTAGCTTGGATAAAATGGCCTCATCATTTCTTTCAAATCCAGTAAAATTGAATAATGAGAAAAGTCACTCCTAATACCAGTTTTTTAAAGATTTTTATACAGACCAGGGATTAAACAGGTACATGCTTAGCCAAAAACACCAGAGTCAATAAGGTGAAGAAGTAGAGGCATAGAAGCAGGTGTATAAAATGTGTATATGTAATATGTAGTGTGGCGAATCTTGAATGTTTTGTAGTATATTAAGCAGAAGCATTAAGTTTGATCTCCAAGATATGTCTACACTAGCCCAAGATCAATTTCAAAACCATATGGTACAGCACCATAAGTGATTTTTGGAAATTGCGTTTGAGCTGAGGAAAATTTACTGTCTGGTTCATGAAGGGCCGAGGTGCAAAAATCTTGCTATTATAAAAGCATGAATGGAAAAGCCCGACACCAGTAGAATTTGACGAGAGAGAAAGTCATTTACCTTACTGCTCTCAAAATTATAAGGCTGATGCTACAGAAATAAAATGAAGAGAATGAAGGTCAAAGGCTATCGACACGGCTCAGTCATTGCAGACAAACAACATGACTGTATTTAGTATATAGTAGTGTCCATTATTATGAAAAATTATATTGCAAGATGCCTCCCTGTATTCTGGAAACAAATCTAAATCTTTATGTTTGTAATATATTAAAGTAAGCAGGCATAAGTGCACTAAATCTAACTCTAAGTTATATAACTACTTACCTGCTTGAGAATGAAATCATTACAGTAGATCTGTAACAAAAATCACAACACTCATGGTGGACCACGATTTTCACAACACAATGGAAACAAAATTCAAATCTGAAGCCACAAAACATATTTACTTCGCCTGGGTTGTTGCGATCGTTTTTGTTGAGAGCCTGAAAAACAGACAGTGTAAGAAAGATACATCAACAACAAGATACACCTTTATCTATCGCATGGCACAGCTGGGCACTACTACCCAAAGGATATGGTCATTATGTAAAGACCCAATGCCACTTAACAGAACCAGGTGTTGTGGGAGCGGATTTCATATAATGCAGATAAAGAGTTGTTTATTCATTTCGCAACACTTGCATTTCTGACTCTGTCTCAGTTGGTGAAGGTAACATTCATATTCAACGTTCAATGCTTTACTAGCCTCACAATGCAATGTTTGAGTAAGAGATATGCAGTTGAGAAACTTACCTCCAGAGTCTTCTCACTCTTGTTGAATTTTAATGTGTTCTTTAGCATCTCAGTGGAACTAACCTCTTCTATGCCCGTCTGGTAGAGCTTCAGAGCTATGGCCGGTAAGTCACTATAATCAACTTCAAACAGATCCCATCAATATGTATCATTGAAAATCATATTGCAGAATAGGTACGAATGTAACGGTAGAAAACATGGCTAAACATTGACTAAATTGCGCATGATGAGTAGGACCTGTTATTGAAACCATTGCCATTCCATAGGTCCTTATCACAGTGGACCAAGGCACAGAACAAAAATTCTACCGCTGTGATCTGGCCATAAAATACTGTTGATACCTCCGCAGCTATAAAACCATCACAGAGTGTCTACCTTCAGTTTTTTGACAACCATAACAAAAATTACATGTCAATTGTCATATCATGTCATACCTTTTCGCATGTACCGAACTGTGTGAACAATACCTGTACGCATGGATGGTACACCCACTAAACTAATGACTATGACTTACTTTTAGCTCTTGGGGATGGGTTGACTAGCTCAACTGCAGGTACAGAGCTGAAACATCTGAGAGATGAGTTCAGAAATCTCAGTTGCAGTGCTGAAAGTAATCTCCCTCTGAAGAAAACTCTGAGAGGCATGGTAGCCAAATGACATTCACAAGAAAAGCAGAAATGATCAGCAATGTCACATGCTATTTGTGATATTCAAGGAACACTGCAGTACCTCATCTCTACAGCTAAAGAAACAAACTTTAGGAAAATGAAAAGCAGTATCATGTATTGTTTACAAGCTCAGGTTCCATAACCATAACAAGGTGGTCATGTTGGACCTTCAACAATGTGAGAGATACTTCTGATATTATGGGTGTGGCTTCTGAGTTTTCCCCATCAAAAGTATTCTATTAAGTTTTCTATTAAGTTTTCTATGTTTCAAATACTCAGAAGTAGCAAAATTGTTGTTCAAGACACATATAGATTGAACTGACACAGTCTATAGATGAGGCTCCAGGCTGATCAACATAAAAACCGTTGTATCTTGTTGGCTTTCATTGCACACAGGCAATCACACGCAGACTATCAAACGCAGGCTCTAACTCCTTGATCAAGCGCAGGCATCACAAGCGGGCAATCACAGGGAGGCAATCACAGGCAGGCAATCACAGGCAGGCAATCAGACACATGCCGTTATATTAGATACACATGCATAGATTATAATGACAGAATAGAAGGAATGTGATGAGAAGGGAAAAGCATGAAGAAGACTGACCCAGTACTCTGGATGGATCACCATAATTGGGATTTACTTCGACTTATTAATAACAATCCAGTGTATCCTGTATTCACATACCCATCTACCTTTTTAATTAATTTAAATGGTTATGTGAATTGGCTCACCGGATTAACAAAACAGATATGGAAAGAATTTTACCTTCCAGTTGTTCTCACATAAAATTGCAGCGGGTAACTTGAACAAGTCCAATCAGATTTAAAGTCAATGATATATCTTGGGCATTGATACTATTGCAACCAGCAATAGTTCGCTCACTCACCAAGACAAGGAATGTAGTCATAGTCAATGTCTTTGTTGCCAGGACAGGATGCACCACCGAGGCTTGGGGCTGGGTTTGTACATGTACGCTGTCTTTGGGCTGTTCTAGTGTGGACGATTGAGCAGTAATTATCCCAGGGCTCCCAATCAGACCAGTCTCCATTGGCTAGAATAATGGCAAAATGTAGATGAGGAGTGTCTGATACTTATACAATATTGCAGTAAAAGATAGAGATGTTTTACCTAAATACATTATACATATTACACACCCTTAGATCTTTTGGTTCACACATAACTTTGGGTTTTGGTGTAATAAGCCTTCGCCTTCTGTACCACTTGATCTCATATTTTTAAGGGAGATGGAAAATCTGAAAAAAAAACATAGACACTCACCTCCGCATACAAGTGCCTCACCAATCCAGGTACCATTTGGCAAACAATCCATCACCATATCACCATAAACATGGAAATACTTGTCCAGACATTGAAATTCCAGTCTTTTCCGATTCATGGTCCAAAGATGAGTGGCGCTACTGTTAAAGTCTGGTAATGGACATGGTATTACTGAGGGAGAAAGAGAAAGATAGATAAGGTATATTTTTAAGATTTATCTTTCATTATACTGCCTCAAACCATGATGTTCAGATGGTAGAATGCATCACGCTGATGCCCAACAAAAATTTCATAGATGCGTAGGTCAGGATAAATCGCAGCACCAATCAGAACTTTTTACTTTCACATCACTATTACTACCTTTCCATTATAACTTTTCCCTATCCTGATCTTGCAGTGAGCACAGTTACAATTATTGTGTCTGAGATTTGCTTTTTACAAGGTTAACTTTAATCTCCAAGAGGCTAGACAGTTGTTGTACAATGTAGCGATTTATTATCAGTTATCATGTGGTTTGGTCCAAGAGTAACTCACATTCTGCATAACATCTGAGAGGTTCACCAGTTAGCTCGCCATTTTGTTGACAGCGTCGCTCCCTGTCTCCATTAAATCTGTACAATGCATGACTACATACAGTAATTAAAGTGTCATTGAAGTCAACGTCTTGTTCTTTATGGTCTGACACTATCATCGCTCCATCTCCGATTATTGGGGGACACTTTACTCCTGTATTATAAATGAACGGTGTTACCACAATGGTCTAGTTTTTTCATACTAAGGATGACCGCAAGTAGAGAAAATAATAGACAAAATCTCAGCTGAATGTTAAACTAGCCTGGTCAGGCTGCTGGGGGTGGATTGGGGGGGGGGAGTCACCCACACCACCCACCCATAATGTTCAACCTAATCATGAAGAAACAAAACAAAAGGGATTAAACCTATCAAACATTATTGTTCACAAGATTTATATTAGCACTCTTTATTTGGTGGCTTATATTCCTATTTATTATTTGTGGAGGTGACTGACATGAACTTTCGTAAAAATTATCCAGATCTAGTCAATGTACCACCATGAACACCTTGAAATAGCAATCTTTCAATTTCATCAGTAATTCCAACATGGAGGACCATACTTCAACTATAAGCTAATAACGCTGGCAACTGTGAAACTATATTGATATACTCACTTGGACAGAGTGGAAAACCACCCATCCAATAAGCATGCTCCGTCTCCGTCCCTCCACAGGTCAAGGTCTCAGATCCATTATTTACGAAATACCCATCATAACATGTGTAGTTAAGAGTAGAAGCCATCATAGCTAGACTGTTATTAGGCTCAGAATATGTGACAGTGAACTCGCTCTGTGCCACGTAATCTTTTGCTGGTATGTAGCAAAATCTCCCTACACAATGTAGCAGGCAGAGACAAGTAAAGAACTGAGATAATTAGTATGAGCCTTAGCCATAGATGCGATACCAGAATTTGTTTTCCATTATACAATCTGGACCCTTCACGTGCTTAGAAATCCGCATCAACTTCAACAGTTGACTCAGCAGTTGACTCATCGCGACTAAGTACCGATAACATTCAAACAATGTGGGGTCCCCTAAGACTGACATGTGTTGGAGGAATTATGCTTTTCTTGAACCTCCTATAATAATATTTTGACTGAATTAGGATTTTTGAACACCCAAAATGGTATCGCAAAATTTCCATCACATACAAATTTTCTTTTTTGCTGTATACCTGTTCGACAAGCTTGTCATTGGTCCAAATTCAGGTATCAAATAGACACAACCAACAGTGAGTGTCTATTTCCTACACCCGATAAGGTAAAAAAAAGTTCAATCATACTTCTCTTTTCATGCTAGAAGTACACTGCCTTCTGTGAGAGAATCTCACATTCAATACGGCTGAGTTAAAAAAACATTTGTTTGACAATGAACACTATCAGCAAAGGAAATAATTGTCAACAGCAATAACTCACTGTAACAGCCATACATAGATGTATTGGACCAGAAGGAGTTGCCGGTTGATTGGTCCCATATACACTGTGAGTAAAACTCTTCCGAACCAATGTGAGCAGGATCACAAATCAGTGAAAACCGGGTGTAAGGAAGAAAGTTTAATCCTGTAAAATAAAATCAATAGCAAATAGTGACATGCAAAGTGTTATTTAGGACTGAAAGTTTGAGCTTACTTTTGGTAATTTAGCAGTGGCAATTACTGCACTTGAAAACAGTCGAAGCTGAACTATAAAAGACTATGAGAATGTGAGACTATGTGACTATGATACTGATAAAATGGGCAGTCGATAGGTCGGATTCACAATCTAATACTACTAACCCGTGTAGTCTGAAGCTTCAGTGATCACTTCTAAGCCAGTGAAGTTGTCATTCCACAACAATCTCTCGCCAAAATCTGTTTCTGGGGGTGGTGTGTAGCAATATGAAGCTGTTTACAAAAGATAGTAACAATGATTAAAACATTAGTTTTCTATCCAATATTCTCTTGCATTGCGCTGCACATTTTTACTTGTTTCACTAAATTATATGTGTGATAGAACTGATAGGAGCACACAGACGCTGAATTAAAACAAATCTTCTGTAACCAGTAAATATGTCATCTCATCAATATAATTACTCACGCCTACAGTAAGGAAGAGTTGTGTTCCATTCCACCTCTGTTGTACTGCCGACACATTCTATAGTAGAGTATTCTATGTTATGTGTGTAGTTATGACAGGTGACCGTCAGTAGAGTACCAACAGGTACCCAGTCTACAGGGTCAGCCAGGTAAAGGTAAGTATCAGAGGGTAGTATCATAGTAATCGTCCCATTTCCGGCAGCAGAGGCGTTAGGCCTCAGGCAAGCTTTTTCTACGTACATAATGAAATGTTGGATTGAAGTATGTATGGCATATGTATAAATTATACACTTTTTTTTATCATGGAAGACGGACATAAATGTAACATTATCAACAAGAAGAGTATATGATTGAAGATTATTAGACAAAACCTCATAATTATGTACAGAAAATAACATCTATCGGTCAAGACAGATGTTAGAAACAACCGTCCCTTTTGTCAACAAGAAATAACCACAACTATATTGTCTGCGGAAATAACATATTATCAGCACTAAAGGAAAGAGGAACTATTTATCAACGGTGATGACACTACATACAGTTTCATCAATGCAGAATTTTTTTATAAAAGTATTCACAAAAACTTTTCACTGGTACTTACCTAGTCTGAGCCCCCAGACTTTGGCCCCCGGCCGACATACTTACCACATGTAGTGATGTTTTCCGCCCACTGAGGATCATCCATTAGGTCAGGTCTGGTCTGACAGGATATATTCTTCTCATCAGGGTACAGATAACCTTCATCACATTCTACCCAATACGTTGTGTCGATATGCGTAAAGTTCAGATACTCCGGGTCAAAGGTGTCTGAGTATTCTATATGTCCAAAGTCTATGATGTCATTCTCTGCAGGCAGCTCGCAATACATCTCTACAAGACATTTTCAGATTTACATAGTTTTTTTTATAAAATATCATGAAACAATGTTTTAATTAAATTCTAATGAAGTGATGTGATACATATATAGAAAGATTTAGGTTAAGTCAACCTCATCAGTGATACGTTTAAAGGCATCTAACAATAAGATTTCAGTGTGAAAATAAACCATTCTCAATTTAATATCTGACGATCAGCTCAATTCTTCTGACACCTACTTCGACAGGTAGCAAGATGACCAGACCAGGAGCCATTGTCACCACACACAGCAGCTGATGCGTTCCCCATATACTCATATCCAGGTACACATGAGAAGTTAGCCATACTACCACTAAGCAACAGGAAAATGAGTCCAGATGGGAGAGTTATGTACTCATACTCTGTGATAACATTGTCGTCATTGTGAGTTATCTGCTCACAGAAAGTTAGAGCTGTAACAGAGAGATTGTAATAGACTATATCACCAACAGCCACAACAAGCTACTGCTCGCTGTCACAAAACATTTATATCACGCAGAGATTATTGTCAACAACCAAATCAATGAAAAGCAAAACTGAAGTGAACTAAGGCATGAAAAATTAATAAACAATGATGGTCCATGTACTCGACTTGACCTACGTAGACAAGAAGGTGCTGAATCACCAAAACACCATTCATTTTCATCAGTGCAGTTGGCTTTGGCAGATCCATTGTAGTGAATGTAGCCATCACTACATTCATACAAAACATAAGTGTCATTAGCATAGAGCTTCTCTGTGCTGACATGCATTATCTCTTCTCCACTAGAATATTTGTGGTAAGATTTCTCTGCAATGTTTTCAAAGACTGGAGCCTCATCACAGAACAAATCTAAAACAGAATTTTATTAGGTTTGCTCGGATAAGGTGTGCAAGTGATTACGATGTGTAATTTGTCAATGAGGAATCATCGCTATATTTCCATGTATGGTCCTGGCTCATGTTACTCATTTTTAAAAGAGTGCAGGAATAAGAAAACTTCAAAGTTAATAATGAAGGACAAAAACCATTAGGCAAGAGGATTAGATTGTGTGAGATCGAGAAGACAGGTAAACAGATGAATCATACCTTTGTCGCAAAATCGGCCAGCGTAGTTAGAGTCGCAGTTACAAACATCAGGTGCCATGCATGTTCCTACATCATTACAATCATTCTGACACACGGCTAAAAAGTAATGTATGATACTGACTTGAGATATCTTCCATGAGCGACATTAAGTATATCAAAACCAGCCTCATAACTTATTCCCCTCCGGGCTTTGCTAAAGATGAGGCAATAAAATGCCAAGGACATTTTTTGTACAAAAAATTAGTATTTGTTGTAACAGTGATAATAATTTTATAAGTCTTTGATCAGTAATAAATAATTCGTTGCCAAAATTGAGATTTGTTTTATATTTACAGAACAATTACAAATTATGTCAATCATTCAATTAGACTTGCTGAAAGTTATTCGGAGTCCAATATGGAGCAAAGTACAAGTCATTTAGATTCATACAGATTTGATCATTTTGACTCACGAGTTTGACAGCGGTCACCAGTCCATGAACTAGTGCATGAACACACATTAGTCGAGGTACAATTACCGCCATTTATACAGCCACCATTGTCACACTGAGCATACGAGCAATTTGAGGGCAGTTCGTGATTCCACCTGATAATTTGAGAAATAATAAGATAACAATTGTACGGCTTTGGACAACCAAGATATTCGAATAATACTTACTGCCAATTATCAGCTACACAGACGCAACCTGTTACCAACAAGAAAAGCTGTTTACGGCACCTTGTTTTCTGTTTGCAAAATGTACAACTTTAGTAGTTGATTTGTTAGTGATCACAGTGATCATGCGACGCTTCTGAAAAAGAGAATGCTACTTTTTCTAACGAAGGGATGATAATCTACAATATCAGGGTTGATATATTGGCTTTTTTTTAATACCAAACTAAAATTAATGGTTTCTATCACTACCAGTGGTACTTACTCGTTGTTGCTCTCACAAGAGATAGTAAGTTCATTCACCTCTCCAAGATATAAAGTCCCACAATTAATATTAATCATCTCTCCAACTATGAGAATATCATCTGGGGATAGATCACCTCCAGAAGACATGTGCACGACACGTGCATTCGTCACATTCGGGTGGTCACAAAATTTACCTACAACAACCATAGAGCGCAATATAGAATGTTGTGTACATTTTATTTAATAAACAATATCAATCTACTTTCATATGGCCTCATCTCAAAGGGTCTTGTCTCGTCTTGTCATGAGGAGGACTGAGATAGATGATGGAATGAATCAGTCAGAATACAGGCGATATTTGGCACCACTCATATTTAGAGGCCCCCAAAACAATTTTATTTAGCATTTATAGGTATTAAATATGCCAGACAATTTCATTAAGACAGCCAGAACCATCCAAGATATTTCAAGGTTTTGATGGGTTTCTATCGCGAGTGTGTTCTTTCTGATTTTTGAGTAATTAAGACATTCAAAAACAAAAAGGAATATTTGAATCTGACATTGCACCGCATTTAGGACGGGTTGACTCGTCAGCGATGTTCCTTCGGTTAAAGTGTTCTCTGAACAGAAAACGACCTGTGATGGTATTACAACTTATGACAGAGGTGGCCTTTTGAGTTGCAACAGGGTTTTGATATTTGACCCTTGATATGTTTAGTTATGGTTTTGGTTTTTGTGCATTGTTTGAGTTGAACCACTTATTTTCAAAAGGATACTTTCTATGAGAAAAATGTAAAATTTCGTCATTGGTCAAGTGGTCTCTTTATTGTTTTTGGGCCATAGTGATGACGCTAGAAGATTTGCAAATAAGGCCCTTGAGTGGAAAAACAGTTTTAATATTCGCAACGAATATATTAACTAATTTTAATAGTTACATTGAAGCACGACTGATACAGCCGTCTGACTGTTTATAGAATCACTCACGTTTACAGTAGGCGTGTGTAGAGCTCCAGTCCAATCTTTCTACATAACTATGGTGGTGCACATGGTGCATTTGTTCCTGACATTGTATTACCACCTCGCTCAGCACATCGTTCCCATTGGTAGTCATGACATAGCCTTCATCACAGACATAAGTGACATTTGTGCCTTGGTACATGTAGTCTGTGTTGTTGTATATGTCAATGGGGACCGAAGCATTGAAGGAAGAGTGTGCCATCATAGTTGGGAGTAGAGTCTCATTACAATACGACACTAGAAATCAAAATAAATTCAGTAAACAATTTAAGTGCTGTGGGTCACAGACATAATTAGTTTCATCAAAATTTAAACTGTGTCTATTGGTAGACAGCTTGAAGAACACTGTTTACTGCCAAAACTGCAACATGATTTCTTGCATACCTATACATTTTTCGTGAGCAGGTTCGGTAGATACCCACTGCTGTGTGTGCTCTATACAGGTATAGTTGATACTATTCACCACATAGTAAGGGAATCCTTGTGCACAGCCTCCTGCCTCAGCTAGTGTACCAGCTATCCATACATTGCTCTCAGTGATTTTATCAGCAAGTGGCCATTGTATGTGATACTTCACAATGAGATCAGAATCAGAAAAAGACATGTTCTCACAGTAAGAATCTATAAAACAAGAAGTAGATTTCTATAATCACATCACATGGTATTTACTTCACAGTGCACACTGTATTGCAAGTTTTTTCAAGGATATTTCTAGATTAGTTGTTACAGCCCCCAGCACTCTCAGGTGGATGTACTCTCGGTTTAAAATCTGTGTCAATGACAGGACAGTCTCACTAATAGAATTGTGGAATAAACAATCGATTCAGATGGCACTCATATTTTTCTCAGGCGTCCAAACAATCAACGTTGAATTGCTTTTATTTTGTGACTATACCAGTTGTATCGTTGAAATAACTTTCTCATTTTCAGGCAGCAACTGAATCTCTTAGTATTTATTCATAAAACTGACAAAATTAGAGAAAACTGTTTAAGTGGGTTTAACTCACAGTTACACCATGTCATGTCAGCATTCGGGGGATTCCACACTGTTCCTTCTTCATCATATTTGCAGCCTGTTACATAAAGAATAGCTTTTATTTCTCATGTATGTATGTATAGTGGTGATGCTTAATTAATATGACAATTTAGAGCATTCTCAGGCGCAATCAAGTGGCTGGGTCTTTTTAATTTTAAAAGTATTTTGCCAATCATAGCTATGGGTCTTGGTCTTTTTTGAGTTGGGAAAGAAAAAAATAAACTTGATATACAATGAGTAAAGAACTTTCATGAGAGGATAAACTGGTTTATGCAGCCCTTGCCAATCGTAATAATTCAGTCTGATCAATATTCTGTTTGGGCATGTTTCGTAGTGGGTCACATAGGTAGTGATTATTTTTATGGGCAAATTATTTTATACAAAACCAGAGAAATAGCTTTTTTCTACTCACCTATAGCATACACTGAATTTTTCGAATGCCCTCCACAAAACTCATGGGTATTATTCCGACATGGAATGTTACAATCGGCATCATCAAGAAGGCCGTATTTGTCATATCCTGGTCCGCAATAGCATAGATGGCTCTGAACTCCAAAGTAAACTTCATCTTCCTCTATGGACCAATCCAACAAAACAACACTCAAGAAACTTGCACATATTTAGGTGTATTCAATACATTTTGGCCAAGGTCTCAAGTGGGTCAAGATCTCATCGCTATACTCAGTCACTGAAAATAAATGAGTGACAAAGACTCAGATAATCAAAATATATAATCTAAATGTCCCAAAGCTTCTCCTGTGCTGCGTTTGGGTGTGGGAGAACAGAGGGATTCCTCTAGTCTTTTTCCTTTAGTTATCAAAAAAATTAGATAGTCGAATATGTCATTGCAGCTGACCTTCAATACATCTAGTTTTACAAGTGAAATGTTGGATATTATTAGCCATGCCGCTTTGATGCTCCATGGCACGGCTGCTGCCATCATCTCTGTAACACCCCATATAGATGCTTTGGTGCTCATCTACAATTTATAGGAAAACAAGCATGAAAACAATGTTTTTTTCCAGCTGGCTATTCAGCTTGCAGGGCAGGATTTGAGCAAACACACCATTTGCTATTGATCATTGTCATACAGTGAAAGTTTTTAAAACAGCAAATTGTTTAAAACAGGTTCCATAAATTACATTAATACATAAATACATTAAATAGAAAGCAAAAATTACAAAAAGTTAAATAAAACCCCTTTATTTATTGGATGAACTAAAAGTATACACATAGTCAATGGGTAAAACGATTGCTACTGTAAAGTCTTGCCTATTAGAAAAACATTGCCGTTGATCCTAAAATGAGGCATCTGACTCATGTAATCTTGACCGAGGTGCATTATAAGTGCATTTTTATTTTTTAATTGTTATGTTTTGTCCTGACCTACTTCTAAGTATACGGCAGTTGCAAAAAACATTGTCTTTATGTACGACCTAGAGATTCAGATTCCTATAATTCTTTGAGCTAAAAACCTTCCACTCTCTTGGCTATTAAGAAATGTAGTTGCAATGCACAAGCTCATGAGCTGAACTGTAAATCCCCAATCCATAAGCATGGATGTACTATAGGCACATGAGCTTATGGGCAGACTCAGCATAGGATGATATATTTAGCAATGGTAATAGCGAGTGATTTAAGGTAACATATAAACAGGTTTTTCTGTGATTTTGGCCAATGAACCTTTGTTTTGTATTGCATCCTGAGTCAGCGCTGTGCGCTTCGCGTAGTAAATTAATTAATATTGTGTCACTTTTAAAAACTTACAACGAAGGTGATGTGTGTCATGGCAGTTATCTACAGTGCATGACGCTATGGTACCATCTTGTATTGGGCACACAGTATTCTCTGCTCGCTCAGAAAATCGACAAACAGCTCCTGGGAAAAGAAAGAAGTTAAAAGGATGTATTAGTATTTTGGATGACGAATAATGTGCAACAACAAGGATGATATCATGCTGTCTTTGTTAATTTTGATCTCAGTAGTATTGTGGATTCAATTCTCATAAAAGACTGAACTGTAAGATGATTTTATCAGTTGTATCACAGCTCATCTTTATAAGTTGTCCCTACCGTTTGGTGCCGTCGAATTCAGACTTCTTATGCGACTACAAATAGGAACATCGCAGCATTCCCGTCTCAGATAACTTTCAGAGCCTGAGGATTCCAAAACAAAACACCATGGCATGCCTATCTCTGATCCATCAAAGTTACGGCAATAGTTGTGATCTTCACCATAATAATCAACACTGTAAGAGAAAAAAACAAACACACAAATTGTCATATCTATTAGATTCATTCAGAACACTAGGCGTTACAAATAGATAGTTTTGTTGCACCTTTTTTTGTCAGTTAATTTTATTTTTTTTTTTTTGGCACATTATGGTAAGCAGTTTTGTTGGAATGATAAGGATGCAAGTAAGATACAGGAAGTAACTCAGAGAGTTAATTACAAAGATGGAATCAAAGAATCTTATTAGAATTGCAAAATACAACTCTTTTCCATTGACCCTGGTGGTTTATGGGCAGCAATGATATCAAAATACTTTGAAAATTTTGGGTCTTATTTAAAAGTCTGTTTGAACTGAAACACAAAATTTTTACTGTATTTCATAAAGAGTGTTGGTTCTACTACTTCCCTATCTTGTCAAACTGTACTGCATGGATGTGTTCAGACTAACCTGTTTCTCAGTGCAAGCTTAGCATCAATATGTGACCATTTTACACACTCAATACCATCCGCTGTGACGGCTATATCTCCTATGTAACTTGCACCTCTGTCTTCGGTCATATAACACATAGCCAGAGGTAAACTTTCATCTGGAAAAGAGTTGTGACGCTCTCAATTCTTGTATCTTTTTTACCTACCAAACTGCTCTCAAACCTCTAGAGATTGCCAAATTTTGTCCTATTTGTTCCGGATTAGATGACATTGAAATACATTGTGATTTGGCTAACCAACATTCTGTGTCTGAATAAACAGGTATTTTGAATTATAAAGTGTTAACTAAGTGGTGCGCTCTACAGATTTGAAACCTTAACATCATATAGTCATTAGCGCCGTCCGTTTACCTTCATAGTGAAAATGCATGGTTACATTTGTGCCATTGTACAGCTGGATGATGTTTTGTTCTTGTTCGGATGCTGGCCATTCCACACAGGGGGAACCATCTGTTGTTGTATTCTGTTCTCCCAAATATGGGAATTTTTCACCGAACTCACAATTTGATGTATCTGAAGAATAAATAATAAACCCGATAACCTTGTATATATAAGCATTCCATATCCCATATATAAATGCTCACTGGTACTGAATTTCATGAGAGGGCAGGATTTAGATAGCAAACACAAAATATACAATTTAACAATGCTCCCCCATGCCCACCTTCTTGATGCAGATTTTTAGTTACATGACCGATTGCTTATGTTTATGTTATGTAGAACCGGACACCCAGATCAATAGTTTGGGGCATTGAACACAAAACTATCTATAATATCTCTAAGTTAAGTAAACCAAAACTTGACTTTGTCATAAAAGCAATCACGGGACATAGCCACAGATGAATCGATGTGTTCACCATGTCAGTCAATCTCAAGTTCAAAAATACATTTCATTTTTGAGTGCCCACCTTACTTAAAATAGAAACTCAAAATAGACCTTAATCCATCGGAAATCAAAATCCCACTTACATTAAGTGTCCTGCCTGGCTGGCCACATTAAACTGTCTGACAGGTTTAATTCAAACAGGCGTTAGATCAAAATTGTCCGGGGACTTAGAATACTGTGTGTGTGCACCATAAACATAGAAATACTTTATATTTATAGGGTGACTGCGCTATATTTTGCCTGTGTATTTTCAAAGCTCCCTCTTAGACAAGACTTGCTATTAGTATTAGGAGGTACTCTAACGCGCAGGCGTTGGAGGTCTCGTGTTCGAATCCCACTGCGTTCTACTGACTACTGGGCTCAATTGGCGCCCCAGGTGTGCTCCGACCTGCCTACAAACTGAGAGCAACTTGGCCGAATATGGCGGCTGCGCCCTTAAGGCACCTGTATTTCCCAGTCTTCAGACAGAGACAGATATTTTTTTTAACCCCAATACAGGAAGGGGAGGCACATTTGAGCTTGGCACTTGAGGATTGGCACTTTTGTGTGTTATTGTGTTAGGAGGATAGGATAATACATAACATGTATTCCCTTACCCACAGGTAGACATACAGGTGCTTTGCCAGTCCAGCTGGCATTACCAAACTCAGTGATCAAGCAGGTTCTGGTTGGAGTGCCAGCAAACATGTGGAAGCCCTCTGGACAAGAGTAGCTGATCTCATCTCCATGAATGTAAGTGCCTGCTGAATAATCGGCTATGGCTTCTATTGATACGGGTTCTTCACATTCTGGTTCTACGAGAGAATAATGAAATCATTGAAACCTATGATACAATACAAGATCTGATCTGATGACTGATTATAAACTCGGCACCACTGTCACACCCAACCTCCACTTTTTATTTCACTCAAATAACCGCTTGCTCTTTGAATTTCGATGTTTACCTTCAAAACAGATACTTTGGAAAGTGGGAGGGGGGGGGGGGTACTGGTCTTATGGGAGACTGAGTAATTAGAGATATAAAGTGTCAAAAAACGAAGCAACGTAAATCTAAAGAAAACAATATAATTGAATATTCATAAATAGATGTAAAAACATCTCTTTGAGGATGGATCCCAACAAAATCACGTTTGGAGCAATACCATCCCTCCCATTAGGTATTCAGGTAGTTATTTAAGACTTCATCACGTGGCATTTACTTTTTTACTAAAAAAAAGCTTACGTACTCAAATAGAAGAACAACTTACGTGGACATTCTACAAGTTGGCCACACCAGCTTATGTTACCATCACATTCCAACTCAAAGGTTGTATGCGAGTTGTCACATGTGTATCTCACAATGGTGCTAATGTTGTAGACACCATCTTCAACTGTATCATTGATGGTAGCAAACGGTATGTCAGGGGGCGAAGTGCAACGAAAAGGAGATTCTAAATATAAATTAACATAATTATATATAATAAAGCATCTTAGGTATAAACAGGCAAAGTAGTGCTGCGAGTGGACAAACGGAAAACTGCTCTTATCTGTGGGAAGAGAAATATTACATAGGTTTTTAGACTCTTAGCATAGAGAGTCCGCATTTACATTAAAATTTGTTTAGCCTTTTTGAGTGAATTTGGCTTCAATCTATGTTTGCTCCATGGTTACTTATCACTGAAAATCCAACTGGTCAATAATATGGTCCCTAGACCTTGAGCTACGAGGAAATTCACTGATTTCTATTTGCCAACTTCTTTGGTTTCTATTCAAAAAACATTTTAGGTAGAATGACTCGCCGTCAATAATCTTTTAAAAAATAACAGAAATTGTATGAGAGTGATGTGGTTGTTCAACTTCTTGGTGACCAATTCTTTCCTGCCCTGAAACCTTTGAGTCTACCCACCATAGCATGTAAGGCAGTCATCACAGGAGCATGTCCATGAGCCATCATCACGACATACTATACTAGCATCGCCACAGATAAATTCTTTTGATGTTTTACACTCCAGTGGTAAACTAGTTCCAACAGAGTACCACTTCTCATTCAGTTCCAGCTCTAATCGGGAATAATGGGCTGGTAAGACATTATAATAGTCCTCTAGAGCAGTTAGCAAGGAACACACACCTGCAACATGCAAAAACTGTATATCAATATGTGTGGAAAGAATATTTGTAATAAAACAATTTTAATGTGATATTGACAACGTGCTACTGCATTTGAAAATGATAAGCAACTATGGCGCAGCTATTGCAGCCTCTGCTCATACTTCTGCTCATAGTCACCCTTATATTACATCCAAGAGGAGTGAGGAGCCTTGAGTATGCGAACTATGCTACTATTATGGACATTAAAAATTCCCTGCAACGAGATCAAATAAAAGAAATTTGGAACACTGACTATAAAAAACTTGTAAAACAAACTGATCCTGGATTATTAAAAACTAAGAAACGAGGAAGGCGATCAGGTGTACGAGTCAACATAAGCAGGAACCAAGGCAGAGTCCCTCTACCAGCAATTGTACTTACAAATGCTAACTCTGTATGTAATAAACTTGATGAATTATATGGACTGCTAAACACCAAACGACTTAAAAATCTTTCTCATGTTATATGTATCACCGAATCCTGGCTTACCCCTGACATCTCAAAATCACGGACAGAACTAGATGGATATGAACAGTTTAGAAATGATAGGCTGCCGGAGGACAGCGGTAAAACAATAGGAGGAGGCATTTTGATGTACATCGATAAATGCTGGTCAACAAATAATCAGACTATCTACAATCACACGGACAATCACTGCGAGATCATGACAATTAAATCTAGACCACACTGGCTACCCAGAGAATTCTCTTCAATCATCTCTATCTCATGCTATACCCCTTTCACTGGAAAATCAAGACTTAAAGATTCAACCGCCTCGACTATAAACACCATAACCTCACATCTAAAAGAAATTGAAACTAAATACCCTAATGCCTGCATACTACTAATGGGAGACTTTAATCAACTTCCAATCAAACTCAACAACTACTACCAAATAATCAAGAAACCTACTCGGAACAATAAAATACTGGATAAATGCTTCACTAGAATCAAGAACGGCTACAGTCACTGCCACCAACTTGCTTAACTGGGCCATTCTGATCACCATGTCATGCATTTAATACCTAGCTACAAGCCTCTGTCTAAAACTAAACCTTCATATATCACATGCCGTCAATATACAGACGAGAACTGTAAAGCTCTACAGGCTAGTTTGGATATCACCCTGTGGGATGATCTTCTGGATGAACCCTGCATTGATAAACAGACAGATGTGATCTCCGATTACATAAACTTCTGTACGGACCTGTGTATACCGACGAAAACATTTAAAAAGCATGCAAATCAGAAACCATGGATTACCAAGCACATAGATGGTTTGATTGTTCAGAAACAAAAGGCTCACCAAAGTGGAAATAGAAAACTGTATCATAAACTTAAAAAATCAGTCACCAAAGAAATCACCAAATCCAAAGTGGAATACTCTAAAAGAATTCAACAACATCTAATCAATGAGCCGGCCAGAGCTTGGAAAGATATAAAAAAATTAAATGGACTTCCTACATCAACCTCTACAACTGAACATGAGATAAAATACAAACCAGACGACCTGAACACATTCTTTGCACGCTATGAGAAACCTAAAGTAAATAACCCAGATATCGATGAAACTAAAATGACTGCTCCTCCATTTGAAGTGAATGAAGAAAATGTACTGAAACAACTCAAAACAATCAACACTAGGAAATGAGCTGGACCCGACGGACTAATCCCTAAGGTCCTCAGGATATGTGCCTACCAACTAGCCCCTATTATTATTAAACTCTTCAATAACTCTATAGAGCAACATACAACACCTAAGCTATGGAAATCTGCTGTAATAAAACCACTACCAAAAGTCACCACACCAACACAACTCAAAGACTACCGCCCGATAGCCATAACCAGCTGCCTATGTAAAATGTTAGAGAGACAACTTAAAATATACATAACTAAACACACAGCCATGGACAGCCATCAGTTTGCCTACCGCCAGAAAAGATCAACACAGGATGCTGTCTTATGCCTTACAACAACTATCACACACTTTATTGACAAAGCAGCCTCTAACTATGCAATATGTTTATTTTTGGACTTTTCTTCTGCTTTCAACACCATCAGAGTAGAGTATCTAATCCCCCTGCTGCAACATCTCGACACCAGAGTTATAGGATGGGTAACTAGCTTCTTGAGTAACTGTGTCCAGCAAACAATGGTCAACAATCAACTGTCTGCACCAATATTGACTCACACAGGAACTCCCCAGGGCAGTGTACTCTCGCCACTATTATTCTCCATCTATACAAACAGGAATACATCTAAACTGTCGAATATCACAGTACTCAAATACGCTGATGACACTTGTGTAATTGGATTAGTTGGTAATGATTTAGACTTATGTAATTATTTTTCTGAAATTAATAGAATCTCCAAACAATGCACTGATTTAGATTTACTACTTAATGCTTCTAAGACAAAGGAAATGCTTTTCTCTACTCAACGTCTCAAACCTAACACTCCTAAACTGAACCTAGATGGCACCAATATATCATTTTGTGAAAAGGTAAAATACCTTGGTGTAGACGTTGATAACAAACTAAGATTCGAAGATTATGTGCATAAAATAACTGGCAAAGCAAGTCAAAGGATGTATGTTGTTAAAAATTGTATGTATCTGAGTTCGAAGCCATTAGCCTCCATGCTGTTCAAGAGTTTTGTAGTTTCACTCTTAATGTATTGTCTACCTGTTTTGCACACTAGCATATATGCTAAGGACAAGAAATTACTAAGAAAAGTTTTCAACGATGCCAAGAATTTAGGGCTTGACGTAGGCGATCTCGATACCATTGTTAAACAGAGAACTAAATCCATTATCATGTGCTGTTTTTCTGATGAAGACCACTTTATACACGATTTTCTCGAGAAATGCCCTTCTGGTCGTCTTAGACATATTAAATATCGCAGCTCATGGGGCAAAGACTGTTTTCTGAGGCAAATGTGCATCACACTTAATGAGATTCTTTTTTAAAAAAATGTCCATAGTTCCATACACCGGTAGCAAGCTCTTATTATGACAAAGTATATGCATCCATTTTTCGCAACATTTAATGTTTGTGTTAGCTAATAAATCAATCAATCAATCAATCAAGCAATAAATACCAGAGAGAGGGCTTTCATAAAAATTCAAGTCAAGCCAGATCAGAAAGACGATTACAAGGCAGGAAGGCTATCCAGGGATCAGTAGGTTTTTAAAAAACTGATGCACTTGATTTTGATTAACTGCATAACAGATGCACAAAAGGATTTATATGGTTTATTACCTGGAGCGCGTCCGTACACGACTACCTCGTACATGTTTAGGTACGTATCATCTTCTTCAATAGTTACTGTCACTTCATCACCCAAAACAGGCTGTACGCAGTCAAGCCTTACAATATTGCGCTTTACGTATTTTGGAGAGGGTTCATTAACACAGTTACTTGTTGCTCCACCATTCGCTGTTACGTCAATCCGGAAACTTTGCGGTTTTTCACCTGAAAATTTAAAATATAAATATATAAATATAAGGACGTCAGCCACTGAATGTTTAACTTTGTAGAGCTGGCTTGTCAGGATGGGAGCGATACTTTACTGTAGTGAGAAGTGTCATTACACCGAGAAAACAGATTGGTCACATAATCTACCCGTCACCCGAGCGACCTTATGTTTTATAAATAACACATCAAGCATTGTAAGGTACACGTATATATATATCTAAACACATATCTATATCTCCATATATACATATATATATATATATATGTATATATATATATATATATTATTGTATTCCATATCTGGAATAGCGTCATTAGCTTACTTTTGCCAAAAGGAGGGCTTATAAAAATAGGCAGTCCCTAGTAGCATTCTAGATATTTCCAAATCATTGACACTGAAGGCATCATACTACTGTAACCTGTTAGCAACTATGTCATTCATGCCAGTAAAGACTGCCGATCTGATTAATGTCAGATGAGTCCCTGTGTAGAGTGTTCTAACTGTATAATGTTATGATACTATTTCCGTTCCAAGAGAAGAATTAAATCCAGTGATATATATATATATATATATATATATATATTGATATATATATATATATATGATATTGATAGCTTACCAGGGGAAAGTTCATACACATTATATGCGTTGGCTCCGCCACACATAGATTGTGTATCATTTAAGCACGCTACATTGCACTCGCCATCAGCTTGCAGCTGTCTACCCATGCCATCAAAGCAGTAACATTCATTTCCATTATACATTGCAGCAAAGTGCTTCAAATCTGTAAAAATTTAGGTATGTTATCGAGTTAATGCCAATCCATAGAATGATCAATTAATTGCACTTAATATTATTATTTTTTTAAATATTCATTATGTTTTATGTTATGTTATCATTTTGCGTCGATCACATAAATGGCTGCTATATATAGACTGTGCTCCTGGAATCAGCACAGGATGTAGTGGGTCTGTAGCTGTATCGACATGTTTTGCTGTTAATATTGGGCTGGAAGCAAAGCTTGTCAGACTTGTGGTGTCTTCATGTCTGGATTAAATTTTAAAACTGGACTCAAAAAACACTAATTTACGGATAAATTTCTAATTCCTTCAATTTTTTGACAATCCCAATAAATGTTATCGGATATAGAAATTACCAAAAATTTACATTGACAAGACATAGACCAGGGAGAACTCCATTTTCTGCATAGATTGAGCTATTTTCTCATTAGCAATTTAATTCCCATGACAGAATCCTGGCATGAAGGGGATGATAACTTACCACCATGACATTTGCTGCTGCAAGTGTTCCCTGTCATGTTGTCATAAGGCAAGCCAGTGAAACTATAAGCTGTCGGAGGAAGAAAATTGCCCATGGCTGCCTGACTAAAACATCCCATGGAAATCACATGGTCATAATCTGAAAACAAAATATAAAATAAAATTTTATGCTGTTTTTTTATTTGTAACCGATAGCAAAACATAAAATGACTCTATGCATGGTCTGCCGCGAACATAAACTAAGATCTATAACTAACAGCACAATATTTCCTATCATAAATATGAAATATCCGTACCTGCAGGCAATGAACTCCTGAGTTCATTGTCGCAGATCTCAGGCTCAAGAGAGGTCGCATGCAAAATCATAATTATTCTATGATTTTAGTGGAAAGCAAAGTGGTTTAGTCATCTCCTTCAAGGAGTTAGTTGCTTTTTATAATTCCTTGGTCCCATGAATTGTTTGATACAATCACTGAAAATATCAGACTGTTGTCTGAATTGTGAATTGCAACTCAGTAGAATTTCAAATAATTGAAATCAATAGAATACATCGGCCATCATATCTTGTCGCATTTAGTACGCTGATATATTCTTACTAATTTCAGACACGTTTAGAATAAGCTCAATTGTACATTCTGTTACGGCAACTACTACCATTATTACACTGCCAGAAATATAAATTTTTATAAAGACTTTTCTGTTATATGTCCCACTCCTAACAAAAACCATAGTTCTTTTGTACCCTCCAAAAACATTCTCACTCATTTTGAACCCACTTCATGCATTTTGCTTGTCCAAAATCTTATTCCCGACATCAGAGACCAATGCCGGTTTGTGAGAGAGCCAATAGGTCTACTGCCGGCTTTTCACAACATGCCTACAATATCTCTTAATTTTTTGATAATACTTTTTGCCCGGCTGAAATCAAATCAGGGACATTGGCCAGTTTTCCTCGACTAATGTTGCCCATGGTGTTTTTGAATTTGATGTCACTAGGGCACTTGATTTCATCTATGGGTTTCTATGCCCACATTGGGTTGCACAGAATTAAGTAAATGTATTTGGTCGTAATATTATCCTCAAAGCCAAATGCTGAAACCTAGGTTGAAAGGCTGGTACTGTTAATGACTATATAGGTGTTCCATTTTCTTTAAAAAATAACTTTATTTTCAAAAACTCAATGACTTAAGTTTGCTGCTGGATCTTACATATAGATATTCATCATCGTTCAATTGTCTTTGTCATACACCTTTTTCTGAAACACGATCAATCTTTATATTGTTTGGTTTGTCAGCTGTTTTACAATATTGGACCAGGAATGTTTTTCAATGTCATTATATGGTGTAGCTGATAGCTTAATGCGCAGAACAAAACAAAGCAAAGAGTAGCATCCTCTTTAGCCTTCATTTGTGTGGTAGTCTGTTAGCTTGTCCTGATCTATGTTCTGTTTAGTTCAGCTGTTAGTGGTTTGTTAAAGGCACATTGGGACCTTCCTCTATAAATAACGTGTTCGAAAACCGCTGTGTGCTTGCGCAGGAAAGCTTGATACAGCTTCATTTTGCCATAAAAAATGCAAACTTTTGGCTGTGAATTGAACAAGGGTAAATTAGGATTTTATCAATCTATGTTTGAGAATAATTACCATAAACTGATGTGTAGAGCGTCACAGAAGAGATGAGATATTCTTTACTGAGATACAACTTAAGCCATGGGAGATCATCTAAACCAGAACGCCCCAGCGTGGAAGTAACGTCACCGTCTATAGTTTTACTGCCATTATAGTTGTTGTTAAACTGAGAGGATAATTCCACACTTGCATCTGCAAAGTGATAGTTACAGAATCCAAGAATTAACCAGCAACTCATACAACTACTTAGTCATCATATCTACATAAAATATAATAATTAACAAGCTATACCATCTATAGGTTGAAGCCTCAAATAAATTACTGTGAAGCACGATCTTATACTACCCAAGTAAA
Organism: Membranipora membranacea; assembly: GCA_914767715.1. NCBI lineage: Eukaryota > Metazoa > Bryozoa > Gymnolaemata > Cheilostomatida > Membraniporidae > Membranipora > Membranipora membranacea. The sequence continues at coordinate 11,202,667 of OU612065.1, read as the reverse complement.
CAGAAATGTATAGTTCTGTTGAGAAGGTTTTTTTTAACTGCCTAATAAGGAGAGATCACTTCTAGTAATATATTATGCACTCCCTACTTACCACTCAAGTCCAATGGCAGGCAGTATGATGAAGCACTAGCCAGCATTTGATACATAGAGAGAGAACCATCAAACAGTTGAAGACAGTGAACATGCCATATTTGGGTTGTATTCTCATCATCAATCCCAAACTCTATCTTCTCCTTGCTTCCTAAGTTAGCTATTAAACTTGTATCCATTGCAAACCTGAAAATAAAATAAATGACTCATAAAGCACAAAACAATACTACAGTCATAAAAATCAATGTAAGTATTCAAGCAGTAAAATTAGGGAAGGGCTAAAAATAAAAAGTGTTATTTGCATACCGGGATTTCAGGAGGGTGGATCTTACTATTCATTATGAAGAGTTGTCTTTTTAACATGGAAGATAACATAGCTCCAACCACACAACTCAAGTGTAGCTGGTCCAGCCCATGATTTGCAGTAAGTTGCATAATGACTACATTGATAATCTAAAATATTTTCATTCATGCGGGCGGCATTGACCTTTATCCTAAATACAAGCAATATAGACTTTGTGGATTGAACGATCTGGAATTTTGCAATCTCACATATTTAGAAACTTAGGAAATTTGCCCAAATTCACCCCAATCTGTAATAGGTTGATGACTTCACTCACAGTTCAGAATAAAAGTTCCGATTTTGCTGTCGACTTATCATCATCTCATTATGGCCGACTGAGATACCGAGAGCGTAATACTCATCTAAACTGATGAACGAACTGGATGTCGATGCTACTAAATCATCACCTATTATCACATGCAGAGATAAAGCGCTCACGGAATCGCTGATGAGCTGAACTCTCATGGTGATGGATCTACAATAACACATGAAGGTTATGTATGCATTCAATGGCCATTTTATAATAGATAGTGAGCAATGATGAAACAAGTAAATCAATATCCCTGTCCAAATGCTGACCTGGTTATTAATAATCAGACTCACTGTGTAGTTTGCTTGGGAATACTGGATTTTTAATCCACAGGCTAACGCAGGCACAGAATTACTAGATTGCAAGCTTTATTGAGTCACAAACTGAAGCCTATTTTTAGTGTAGCAATTGGATTGAATCATTGAATTCGCATTGGTGATTTTCTGTCGCACCATGCAAGAAATGAACTAATTATTGTCGTATATTGTTTTACGTGATAAAGTAATTCTCATAAAAAATTACCCGTCAGAATCTCTCCAAGTAAGCAGCGGAAAGGTCTCCTCATCGCCAAACTCATCTATCATGATGTGCATAAACAGCGAGAAGCTTTCTTCATGAACTGACCAATAACCTCTTGGCCAGTACCAGGTAGCTGATCCATCTATAATATCATAAGAGATCACTGTCCCGGGTCTCAACGACATAGGCTGATTGTAGCTTCCGGTCACACCATAAAGTGAGGAAAGTTCGAGTCCAGTGGCGTGTCTGACCTTTGGATACGGAACTGTGGTATCTGTGCATGTCATATAGTAATTTCCACTACCACAAGTGTATTCCTGCAGAGGAATGGAAATATCACTTGGGGCTTTGTTGTCATCACATACAATAGTAAATGTCTCTCCCCAGTAGACCATGCTATCTCTTATCCATTCATAACGATAGCTGTCACCAGCCTCTAACTTTCTGTATACCCGACCAGGAGCCTCACCACAACTTTCAGCAGAGCCTACAATAAATATAAACATGGACAAAGCCATAAAATCCAGAGCCATACTATCAGTCAGTCTGCTACAAAATGCAAAAATTTGCATAACGATTGCTGTTTAAAATCAGCAATAACAAATGAGTGACTATGCTGCAGGCAAGCAGCGTGTTTGCTGAAGGTAAGCAGGTATAACTCTTACTTCTGTGACATCTCTGTTTTGCGTCTGCGTAGAAATCATTAAAATCGTCCCCTTCATAGTAGAGCACACACTTGTATTCTAACATTCCTGACAGGGTATGAAAGCTTGGATCAGACCCACCTTCTTGTATTTGGAAAGTGTCGGAAGAAGGTAGAACCTGGAAATATTAGTTTAAATTAAGTGACAGAAAGGATTCTCAAAATAATTCTGTTGTTTGAGTTCAAGCTGCTGCCACAGGATTATATTGAAGGTCGACCTCATCTTTAGAAATTGTCTTTGGAGATTACACCTCACCCCTTTAACTGGAGGTAGGGTTATTAGGCCAGAAGCAGCTATAGCATAAGTTGTTACGGCACGGACAATATTTGATGGCAGGATAAAGATTGCGTTTTATACTTCATTGGTGTATGTTCTGTAAAATTCACCGGGTGTACCCAGTTGTATTGGTCATATTTAGAAATTAAAAGGGGTTTCATTTTTACATTATATGTACGGGGACATAACTCCTATTCTGACAGTATGATAATGAAATAACTCATGCAAAACATTCTGATTTTCAGGGATTTCCGGGTTAAAGTTGCATTGTGGGTATTTTGTTGACATACCAATTTATTTACCAAGCAAACTTGCAGAAGTCTGCTCGTGTTAGATCAGCACAAGTTGTAACATTTCAATGGAATAATGTCAAACTTCTTTGAGGCTAGTATAATATTGTATGATCTAAGACCACTGTTTTGGCTCTTGGGGCAATTACAAACAACATTGTTGATGTTTCAACAGCTTTGCATCTTTTCCTAACAGGCTAATGACATGATATGGTGAATGCAGTAGCGGCAACGCTGTCACTGACCTTCCACCTCATGCAATGATATAATACATTATGTTAAACACAGTACTATAGTCTTGACTTCTGCCAACTGCATCAAAATGACTAATTACAATTGATAGTGTGATTATTTGGGATATGCAGTAGTGATGCCGCTGACCGTTTCAACTGGGTACACCCTCATATTTGGACTCCGCAATTTTATTCACTCTGGAGAGACCTGTTTTTCTCCACATCAACTTTGTCTCACACTATCACTTTTTAGCAGTCTCATGATTAGGCTGCTTCTTGTCTTGTTCTCGTGGGGATGTAGCGCTGTCGCTGACCACCTCTTGAAATATCGTGTTAAAGCGCAGATATAGTCGTGTTCTCTGCTGATCATATTGAACTCACAACATTTCATCTATCAAACCGATTATGAGAAAAGTTCCAGATATGCTGCCGCGCTGCCGCTGACATGATCGTTACCACTGGGTACACTCTCAGTTTTTTTCGATCGTTAAAAGCAATTTTGAGAAAAATTGCGGATATGCTGTTGCGCTGTCGCTTATATGAATGGCCTTATCGCTTCAACCGGGTACACCCTTGGTTTTGTATTCAGCATGTTGTTTTTCCCTAGTAAGACCTTTTTTGAGATTCTTAGATTTCACTTGCTAAATGCGATTTTGAGAAAAATTGCAGATATGCTGCCGCAAGACAGTAGTCATAGACCACACAATATCATATTAGCTTCATAAAAGTTTGACATAATTCAATTCAAGCTTGTGCTGATCTAACATAAGCAGACTTCTGCAAGTTTACTTGGTAAATAATGTGGCATGTCAACAAAATCCCCACAATGCAATTTCAACCCGGAATTCCCTATAAAATCAGAACATTTTGCATGAGTTATATTTTCATTATCATACTGTTAGAATAGGAGTTATGTCCCTATACATATAATGTAAAAATAAAACACTTTTTAATTTCTAAATAAATGACCATTACAACTGGGTACACCCGGTGAATTTTACTTAACAAACACCAATGAAGTATAAAACGCGATCAGTTTCCTGCCATCAAAAATATTCCGTGCCATTATTTTATAGAGCAGTTACAGCTAGGCTGCTTCTGGCCTATATAACATGTTAATGTTTATAATATGATATACCAACTTAACCTGTTGCTTCTTGGCGATAACAGCTTTTCACCCCGGTTTTTGAGAGCTTTTAAACTTTGGATTAGAGGCTTTTGATATTTTCTGAATTTGGAGGTTTTTCAATTTAGATACTTCAATCATGCTTGGAAGTAGTGCTGTCACGATACGATTCATATCGGGAATACCTAATCGATAACACCTCATAATCGGATTTAATAAGGTGACAGCTGAAGTCGATTGCACAGCATCAATTTATATGTCACGGTTGACCGGATACTATGGTCTATATATGGTTATTACGATTCTTCTTCTCATTCACGCAATACCTTATCACACATCAATTCACTGCTAACTAATCTCAAAGATTATAAATACTCATAGTCATTGCTAATCTTGCTAAAACCACAGCCAGCCCTTAAAAGCGTTCGGGATGGCGACTTTTTTGAAATCCTGGTAACATACCTGATTGTCATCTTTATAGACTCTGAAGGTGAGGTCTTGGAATGCGACAGCTAGATAAAACCACTCTGAATAAGTATCAATACCAAAATTTGGTGGCAAAGTGCCAGCAGTCTCCCAGGTGCCTGTTGAGCTTATATGCTGAATAAAGAACTCATTTCCCTGGTAAAATTAATGGTACAGAGGGATATTTCATAAGTTTGATAATGAGATTTGTGCTGGCCATAGTCATAAGATGTGTCAAGAGAAACTACAGCAATAAATAACTCCTTAGTAGATATAACTTGCCCAAATCATTAGGTTCTAATTCTACATTTGACCAAACAAAAATTTGTTATACTGAGATGCGTTAAAATCATTTTACTGCCAATGCTAGGAACAAATCAGTGTATCAGATGAGCAGACATTTGTTGCCCCAGTAGATGCCAAGATGAAGGAGGCGTAAAGTTAATATATAAGCTGTACCTTCTTCACTAGGTAAAGTTCATTGTTGACTGCCAGCAGCGTATGATCGCCACGCTCATCAAAATCTGAGTTTAGATACCGTGCCAAAACAACCAGCATCCCATCAACATGTCCAGGATTGTGGTCCTCATCTAGCATTGAAAACATTGAAAATGTATTAGCTTTTTTATCTATAGTCGAGGAATGAAGCAATTGCTAGAAATTCAGCACATTTAATATTATGCTCAGTCTAGGCGCTGGATTATTGTAGTGGTGTAATGTGTGGTTCTTTATTACCGTTGCCGTGGCAGCATTGTGATATCATGGCAGAGAAAACTTGATCACATCAGTCAGATAAACCCATAAACATATAAATATTTATAATGTTAATGGATAAACCAAGGATTTCAAGAAATCCTTGGATAAACCATAGACTATGTTTGATCCAGTTTGCCTGCATTTGGAATTGCCTCCCTCACTGATCGGCCGCAGCAGCAAACCAGAAAGCAGGCAAACTGGATCGAACTTGATCCAGATAAACTACTGTTTCTAAGTTATGTAACGACTAACCTATAAAAACTGATCATTCTGAGCGAGCTGAATTGACATGACAACTTTGCTTAAAAATTCAATTTGTTAGTATGTTTTCTCTACTCACTGTAAATTAGAATGTCGCACTGTTCACTTGAGGTTTTCATAGCAGCTTTGAAGGGATCGTGTATGATTTCACATATGTGTTGTGTGACAAGATCTAGATACAATCCAGTGGTAGTTGAACCATTGTAAAACATCTCTGGACTTTCTCCCCCATCAGCTTCTATTGTTATCGCAAAAAAATGTGTTTATGGCATTAAAAATGACAACATGAAATGATTTTATCTGTCCAGTTTACATACAGGAGTATCATATAATTCACTAACTTATCATCTCCAAAGCGGGAAGTCTTTGTAGCATAGCCAAAATCGTAACACGACCTGTTTATCTTAACTAGCAACATAACCGCAGGAAACATTGTGCAACATACGTCAGCCAAAAAGACAGATAAACAAACTATGATAATGTCTTGGTAACAAAAATAATGATGTGTTTGCAAGTTCTTGTTGAAGGCTCGGTCCAATAATCTCTAGTAACATGACTTGACCTGCCGAGGGCTCATACAAGATACTATAAAAAGTATTAAAATTAGAATATATGAAATAGGTACTTACCAGTAAATGGAACGTGGTGTAAAATCGCAACAAATACTACGATATTCTGAAACATTGTATTATGATGTATTTTGGATGAAATCTACAGTACAGCAGAATTCAAGCCGACATTATACTCTGTTGAAATAACCTGACCTCATCAGGCAGTAAAATAAGAATACAGATCAAATCAAGTACCACAGGGTAACTGCTCACCACCCAATCCATCAATAATTGAATAGATTAACTGCACGGATCAATATCAACTTACAAAAATATTTTGAAGAAACAATGAAATGAACCCCCACGAGGGGATCAACCCAGTGTATGGAACTTGGTAACCATGTTCAACGGCCTACACTTCACAATACAAGCCTCAAAATATATGCCATGCTGAAGATTTGTAGTATTGTTTTTATGTATCTACGGGCAGACTGACTGACGTGAAAATGATCGAAAACTAAATAGAATTCCACAGAGAATTCAGCTCAACCATTCAAAACTTATAAACCTACATACAAAAATAATAAGAAGCTATTCTCTGAATTCTGCTGAAGTTACTTTGGTGGAAAAATATCAGTGTGATATAATAGAATAATATATGCATCAACAACAAAAACGATAGCATCTTAGTTTTCAATACTGAGTGCGAAACATTTCTAATGAGATGAATTTTGTTGTCAATAAAAGTATATATTGTTATGACCAATCTCTACTCCAGTTACCTCCAGATTTGTTATTGCATTGGTAGTCAACCTTACAGGCTGGTTAATTTAACCATTATACCATCTGATGGTTGGAGCACAAGCCCAGGATTTGGACGTAAATCTTTAGTTTCCTGTGTTGACTCTATATTGAAATTTCGCAGGAGAGTAGCAAGTATGATCTTCAGCTCCATCATGGCAAACTTCTGTCCTGTTAAGAAAATGAGAGACATGCAATTAAAATCAGTCATGAGGCTGCTACGTCTGGTAACAGTAGATTTTATTAGTTTTACTAGGACACCAGGACAATCGACAATATTTTCGAATGTTACAGCGTTTATGTTTCACTCCTAACTATAGGGCTTTTTGGCCCATCACCTTCTTACTGTTGCTTTACATCCATCAGTGTCTGACTTGTGAAATTTCAAGGATGGTTAGCAGGATAAAGAATGCTTTTCCAGATTTGGGTTCTTTGCATGTATTGCTGGCTTCATGTAGGTCACCTTTATATATATACATATATACTTTTTTATAATCACTGACCAATGTACCATGACAAATGAGGCCATGTGATAAAGAAGGAAACAGATTAAATGATTTTTTTAAAAAGCATAACATGACTTGTTATGACACCTGGTATTAGGGCCATACAAAAGTGTGGCTGCTGTTTTTATCATGGTACACATAAAAAATGGTCGTTGAGAAGAATGTTGAGCCTATCTTTGATGTGTAACACTCATCTGTGGATCTATACAATGATCAGCATGTTACAGTCATATACTAAGTAAGGTCAGAAAGGCTATATTCACCTATGCAGTTCCTGGATCCGGCACTGAATGGGATAAAAGCATATGGAGACCTTTTGGCCGACTCGTCTGGTGAGAATCTATTTGGGTCATATTTGTCTGGGTCAGGAAAAGCTGCAGGATCTCTATGTAGAACAGAAACTAAAACAGTCACCGAGCCTGCATCCTTAGGAATGGTATACCCTGCACCTGGAATATAACATTACTGTGTGACAAGGGAGAATGGTGTGACTGCTTGATAAATTTGACAAAATGTTTTACTCTCTTCATGCAGACTAGAAGTACATTTTTGCAAACAACACCAGGAGAGGAGACTAGATGGCAATTCTAGCTATGGTTTGTATTGGTCATAACCATTGGCATGAATATATATCAATGGTCATAACGGCTACCCTTTATGAGCTGTTACGTTGTTCAGATTTGGGGAAAAAAACTTTAGAAATTATGTTAATAAGAGACGATTTGAAAGAATGCATAAACAACTATGTAGGTAAATATACTCCTTTACCATGCTTAAACCCTAACACCTAGCTTATTGCATTATCACAGAGTAAGGTTATACCATAATTGTATTATCACAGAGTAAGGTTATACCATAAACATAAAATTACTCTAGACTGGAAAGCGTCCTTCCTAATTCAGTGGAGAGGTATTCACCCGAGGGTGCTGGGGGGCTGGAACAATCAGCTATAAAATGTTGATTATTCCAGCCCCCAGCACCCTTTGGTGTTTACCTCTGCACTGTGATATCCACTTTAATGTAGCCATAAACATATAAATATTTTATAAGTTTATGGGTTATACAGAGGGGACACTTCAAGGATATTTATATATCTGTTTTATCTGGGTTTTTAAAATGAGTTACATCATATAATTTTATGTGACAATTGACACATAAATATATATATATATGATATAACTCATTTTGAAAACCCATGTAATTCATAGCCTACGCTTCATAGCACAAAATAACATCAATACAATATGGTGCATAACTTGAAAGTTAGACATTTGAATACAGGTTATATACATTATGTTTGGTAGGTGTGTCTGCCTGATAAATTGCCATTGTAACTTACATAAGATATAAGATTGACCATTTTCCCAGTGAATAAAAAAACCGCAGGCGCTATAAGAATCATTAAAGTGTCCCCTCTGTGAAATTATATTTTATACGATTCCTACAATATTCTGTCCAAAGGTATGAAACTGTGTTGCAATTTCAAGTCTTGGCTCGTAAAACACTATACTGGAATGGCCCTGGACACTTACCAAAATCAACATCATGCTCATCAATACGACGAGCAAAAAATGGAACAGAAGGGAAAAGTCTCATAGCTTCTTTGGCGCAGTATTCCAGATATACCAACTTTGAAAGATGGTCCATCTGAATGGTCTGAGACGAGCCTAATAAAAACAAAAACTATTATCATGAGATAAGAGCAGGATCAATGTCAATCACAAAGCAGGTTCTACAACATATACTGTATTCAACACTCTCTCTGATGATAACGTAAGGCAACATTTACATTGATAGTTGATACACATAGCGCTGGCTATGAGGATTGGGCTTGTGTTTTCTATTCTGTTCTCATATCTTGACTAGCTGCAACAGCGCTATTTAATCTTTTTTCGATACTGGGTACTTATATAGTGGTGATTCATCCATATAGTAGCCTGGTGGGCCAGAAAGTGTGATTGGGGGAAATTTTGATCATTCTTTTTAATAAACTTACCCAATACATCCTGTAATTCTTGTCTACACTTGGCTTGAATCTCAGGATGCCTTCCAAGCAAATGAACAGAAAATCCCAAAGCTGATGAAACTGTATCATGGCCCTAAAAGATTGTGTTATACATTTAGCTGAAAGATAATGTTAGTTCAATTCTATCAACAGCTGGTGTCACAGCTGATAGAAAGGATACCAGAAACTCAAAAAACACTTTATGGTCTTGAACCAGTTGTGATAGAGACCAAGTTTTATAACACATACTACATGTGGGATGATCTCAACAATCTACATTCTACAACATACATGTAATCATGACGTTAACGCAGCAAGTTAAAGCTTCTACAATGGTAGTAGTATACCTCGAACATAAATGTATCTACTTCTTCTCTGATCTCCTCATCAGTTAGGGGCTGTCCATTCTCATACCGACAATCCAGTAAGGTGTCTAGAAATACTTTGTGTTTACTCTCAGATGATAACCCTTCTCTCATTTCCCTTCTATCATTAATCACCTGTAAAAGAATTAATGAAATACTGTTGCTGATAAATAGTAGAAATACTGTTGCTGACAACTGGATACCAACACACTTGAATCAGTGCTAAATACAGTACTCCATGGTTTAACGCACCAAAATCATCAAAACGGGGTAATCTGGAGAAACATTTGATGTTATGTTAAAAACTATGTCTGATTCATCATCTTAGCATTGAAAACTCATCAAGGGGAGATGAGACTCTTGTTTATGTGAAAAAATTCCTATCCTAAAAGCTGTTTTATGAAGATTTTGGTTGAGCAAAGGCTCTGAACTTCTTTACCCACACCTTGCGCACTCATCTCACAGCCTGATGCAAAAAGATTTTTTAAGCATTAGCAAGGATTTTTATATTTAAAATCTGTACTTTGTTTGTGAGTTGTTTGCCCACTACACGAGGATAGATGGCAATGTTCAATACTGGTAGAAATTAGAAATATGACAACATGCTAGGAAATGTATAATGAGTGGTGGAATGCATATTTGTATTTGGTATCTCATGTTGCAAGCATTGTTAAGCTTTGCCCAGTTTTTTTTGCCTGGATAATAGCCAATCCGGACACCAGCGAGTCTTACTAATATATATATACTTAATTATTTGGCAGACAATATCATTCTGGACGGATGTTTTTCATAATATTATATATACTTTTATATCACTATTACACTATTAGAGGTTTCCACAGGGTAGGGAAAATTTATGAAAGACTCACTTCAGTGATAGTTATAGTGCCTACAGTTTATGATCCCCTGGGAGAAAGTTGTGACCAGCTGAATACTAAATAAAGGCAAATTATCAGCCAGACATACCTACCTATGATGGTCCATAATTCATTTCGGTTTTACTTGAAGACAGATTTCCAACATCTTTCAAATGTCCATAACTCAAGCTATACAACATCACTATCAAAGCACTTTAAATCCTATTAATTTTTATTACTTGTGAATTTTTCATTTTTCTCCGCTTAAGTTTTTTTGTTTTTTTTGTTCTGTCACTGCATGAAAATAAAAGTTTAAAAAAAACCAAAAAAAAACATATTATTGTCATTTTGTGCTTGAGCGCATAGGCTATGAGTTATCTGGGTTTTCAAAAGGAGTTATATCATAGTCCTATGGATTCGTGTGTGATAATCGATAGGCAGGTTAGTACTCTGACACATCCTAGTTTTTTATCCCAAAATCTACTCATTACCACATGAAATCAATATGATATAAGTCATTTTAAAACTCAGATAACTCATCACCTATATATCCTAGCAGAAAATGACAATTATATCAGAGTATTCTGTGATTATATGGTGTATAGCTTGAATGTTGGAGATTTGAAAACGATGAAAACAAGTATTTAGGTCAAAAAAGTTATGGACCATCATAGGTAGTTATATCTGCAAGAGAAATGAAGTTGGAACATAAATGGCAATTATGAATTTTCCGTATCCAGTTGTGCAAGATTTCCCCCAGTGAATGAAAAATTGCAGGCACTATAACTATCATTGAAGTGTCAAATTTATATTTATATATTGTATATCCTTACTCCGTATCTAAGCAAGGAGTTGTCTCTAACTCCTTGGTCTAAGTGTCATGACCTCAGTTACTTGTCATATTATGATGAAAACCATTAAATGTATAATAATGATATCAATGTAAAAAGTAGGCTTGACTTTCATTCCCATATCATGAAACACTCTGCCTGCAGGATAGCCTTGCGACATAGTCTATCAATGCAGCACAGCGATGGTGGCGCTTCCATCAAGAAAGGTAACTCTCAGGGTTTTAAGGTTATGAGATATCAAAACCAGTGTTCCATTTAGGCCCAAATATTTCTAAATTATGGGTTTCCATTGTTTCCCAATTTTGGTACTCAGACTAGGTGAATTAGTTCAAGCCCTATACTGCAGAGACGAACGTATGCCTCAACAGTTCGCACAGGCGCAGAGTGATCATGAAATGGCAAAACCAGTTTAAAGTCAGTGTTCTAACAGCCGGCTACCTCAGCCCTCCTAAGAACATAGTCAATCAATATTATAATTACCTTGTAAGCAAATTTGTGCATCACTTTAATGGCATTATTGATGGATCGTCCAAATGATGAGTTGTTGAATATAATATCAGGCCAGTACCATGGGCTCCTTACTCTGTGGTAAATACCATCCTTAGCCAGATAGACAGCTTTCACATAGTCAGAATCTTCATTGTGTAAAGCATCCATCTTCACACCCATAGAAGTATCTAGGCACAATGAACAAAATCGTAGTGTGCATGATTCGCATCCCCCAGCCAGGGGGCCTTTGGTCAGGGGGGCAAGATTCTGGACTAGACTTGCAGCGTTGTTCTCACCCTGGCTGTTTCATATCGAATATCATTGATGCAGTACTCTGCTCAACAAGAAATTTAATGGTTGACAAGCAATTTTTTTCAAACGTTCATTTGGGTAACGCTATACTATACCATATCATTAGAGCAGTGTATACAATTGCTTTATTTGGGACTTTGGGGGCAGATTATTATTGTTTCGAGTGAGGCACACTCAGCTTAACTTTGGCTTAGCCTGTCTTAACAAGACAGGCTAGCTAAAGCTATAGATGCAATTTCATTGCAAAAAAAATAAATATTTAGAGAAATGAATTGAATGTTCAAATGTTCGGAAATATTACAGCAAAGCTGGAGACTGGTTACGCTTACCACAGATAATATCGAGAGAGCTGAGCGTGAGATATTTGAATATGTCCACAGGCTGATCTGTATCACAGTGATCAGACATTAGTTTGTCTCGTAGGCTCCCAGCGTGCTCATTCATCATAGTCAGAGCCTCTTTGAGGATGTTAAAATGAAAGCTTGGTGTGAGCATTCGTCTCTTTCTTTTCCATCGTTCACCGGTACTAACAAAATATGAATCACATTTACTCCACAGATGAACAAAAAGGTCAGGTGTAGGGTCTTGCATTTAATTTCAAATCAAATAGTCAAATTGCCCAATTGCTATTAATAGATATTAATTTGAACTGATTTAATTAGACCAGTATTACATATAATGAGGTGTATTTATCGGTACCAGTACGGTGGTTAATTCCTGAGGTGCATCCATAGGCGTGACTATGTAAAGCCTGAGAATTTTTAGTTGGGTATAGACAGTTTTCTGAGCTGTGATTTAAGCCTCAATTTGGAGTTGTCCTCTCTCCAGTTTGGTACTTTTAAAGGGCAACCAAGGTTTCAAACATGTTCTCATTGATTGATAGCAGATTGCACCTTCTGCATATAGGGAAATAGGGAAAAAGACCAAATCTAATTTGGATGATTATTCAGCCAGAGTTATCGGGAAACATTTCATCCATCAGGTACTCAAACTCAGCTAAAATAGAATACCACAGAGCAGTTTCCTGTTCCTGTTATTATTTAGCCTGTACTCTATCATCATAACAGCAATGTCTTGGAACCTCCCCTAAATTGAAGTGTTACCCAGCTTAGAGTCAGCAACTACTTTGAGTTTTGCGTCGCGTAATGCACAACGCTGATGCTGCCTAGCACATAATTTACTACCCATTAATGCATCGCTGCGAAACCTTGGTTGCCCTTTAACCAACGCCGCATAGGTAAAACGTGCTGAAAAGAGGGTTATCTTGAAAACCGCTAATGTTAGGATAAAAATGATTTTTGATTCAGAGTCTGCACCATTGAAAACTCATATGGACATAGTTTGGGAAATAATTTTAGTATTTGGATAGTCAATTATAGCATATTCCGCATGTTCTGCGGACAATTTGGCACAATCTTTCATGAGTTTTGTCACTAAAATTAAGATTTATCAACATTCAAGTCTCCAATGATTTGGAAACCCTGTCTCACAGAGTTTTCAATGGTGCAGACTCTGAATCAAAATCATTTTTTTATCCTAACATTAGCGGTTTTCAATATAACCCTCTTTCAGCAGGTTTTTTCCTATGCGGCATGGGTTAAAAGCACAGCCAGCCTTTAAAAGCGCTCGGGATGGCAATCGCGGCCGTAGGCGGGGGTTAAGGGGGTGGGTGGGAAGCTAGGAAACTCCGTTTTTTGCAATTTATCACTTTTTTAACTTGAGCACCTGTTTACAGCACTTTTGCCTCATCTCACAGAGTTCTAACCCTGTTTTTCAGATTCCTCATACCTTAAAACATACATCTATATGGTCACATCAATAAAATAACATAAATTTACAGACTTATTAATGGTTGACTTCTCCTATGTCTGGACATTCTCAGACACGGCACTTTTCGGAGACTGCTCGCTTGTTTAAAATGAATAAGACTCGTTATATTTTATTAGGAGTTATCGTTTCGGTAAGATATTATTGTCATGGGAAGACAACTATTTAATTAGCATGGGAAAATATAGGGAAAAAAAGAAGACAATCTCATATCACAACATATAACATAGCCTAAGGACCATTTCTAGCAAGCCTTAATTTACATAAATCATTTTCGAGTCTCCGAAAAGTGCTGTGTCTGAGAATGTCCAGACATAGGAGAAGACAACCATTAATAAGTCTGCACATTTATGTCATTTTATTGATGTGACAACTTAGATGTATGTTTTAAGGTATGAGGAATCTGAAAAAACAGGATTAGAACTCTGTGAGATGAGGCAAAAGTGCTGTAAACCGGTACTAAAGTTAAAAAAGTGATAAATTGCAAAAAACGGAGTTTCCTAGCTTCCCACCCACCCCCTTAACGACCGCTTACGGCCGCGATCGCCATCCCGAACGCTTTTAAGGGCTGGCTGTGGTTAAAAGTACCAAACTGGAGAGAGGACAACTCCAAATTGAGGCATAAATATGAGCTCAGAAAACTGTCTATTAGCAAGTAAATTTAAGGTTGCTCCGTTGAAGCATAAAACCTGTCAGATTCCCCCCCCCCCCCCCCCCCGATAAATAGGTCTATCATTAACGATACAATCTATTCATTTGAGGATCACGGCGGTACCGGTTTGTCAAATATACATTTTTTTATACAGGGGAGACAATTTTTTTAAATTGCTGATTTACCACCGTGCATCGTCAGTAGTCTTCATAAATGCCTGGAATTATATCGAAGGAGTATATCACACTGGTAGCTAGAGCTTAAGCTTGAAGATTGAAGCTGAATGGCCTACTATTGCAGTGTCTTGGATGCTATGCGAGATGAGCCTTGACACGCCGCAGCCGTTTTTGGTTGATTTATTTACAAATATACGCAATAAGAAATCAAAACAAAGTGATGAGCCTAGATATATAATTCTAATCAAATATCAACGCCTAGAGCTATGAAATGTGCTACTGTTTTACTGTTCACCGCAAAAAGAACACCAGAAACATATGCTGCATGACAAGGCTCCGTCTTTAATCTATTTGGACCAAACAACCTTCTGTTTACGGCTGACTCCACTCAAATAATTCATATTTCCGAGGCATACTCATGCATACACTCGTACATGTTACAATATGCTGCCAATCGCCAAGGTGTACTGTACATATAATTTATATATATGAATTTTTTGAGATTTCAAGATTTGTTGGTGAGTGAAGTGAACATTCGGAAAAGTGTCCCCTTCCTACTCAAAAGCAGATTCTTCACAAATTAACAGCTTTTTAAAAACAAAACTTTTTGGGAATCTAAACTGACTTAAGATTTGGTACTGGGATACGTGACTACATAGTAAATTCTTAGATCCTGCTTCTGCTACATCGATTTACACCGACTAGGAAGGGCCGGATAGGCTTGTATGTTAATATTTACACGAAGATAAGGTGATGATTAAACAGTCACCTAATGACAAGACAAAACTTTCTCAACCTTTAAACTTCTTCAGAAATAAACACACAGAAAAAACAGTACCCATTCTCACCTGGTGAGCAGGCCAAGTCCCAGCCACGGCTGAACGTAGTCATAGTCTAATGACTTGGTAATGTGATCTTGATTTCTCAACAACTTCTCAACTTCTTTAGAGGTGAACACACAGAATACAGTAAGTGTCAGAAAGCGCAGCCTAAATATACCATATTCCCTGAATCTATCAGCAAAGTCAAACAGCTGATCATAGAAATCTAAAACAAAGAAGTAGACTGTGAGGTTCCCTACATGACCAAATTGTATCTTACATATACACAAAGTTTATATTGGCACCATGTATAAAAATGCCCAGGACCTTTAATACATATATGCTATCATTGAGGAACTTTGCTACCATGGCCCATTTCTGCCACGTCATGTTTTGAAAGATTAGGAAGCAGGTGCCTAGAAATAAAATGTGTTTCCTAAATAAATGAGCAGCTCCTCAGAAACAAAATAGACTTTGTAAAATTACCATGTGGCTGCCTAAAATATGATGTGTTTCTTAAAAAACCGAGCAGCTGCCCAAAAACAACAGATGCCTTGAAAACTTTCAAAGCAGCTTCCTACAAATAAATGATGATTCTTAGAATTATCCACCAACTACCTAATAAATCACAGAGGCTTGCCTAGCAGAAAACCATGGTCTTATTAATTCCCACATCCATGTCTACCTACAATTATTATGCTCCCTACAAAAGTTGCACGTTTGCCTAGAAATATACAGGCCTTATTAATGATACACGCTTGATTGAGTTTTTAGGTAGAACAGACCTGCCATGAATAATTACTGTAAAGCAAAGGTACAATATGAACTACACTTCCACCACAAGTAGATGGCAAATGGCTTGTGAATATTATGACAACTAATTTCCCATTTTCCTCAATTAGGAGAAGCTCCAAACTGAAACACTTTTATAGCCCAGGAACTTACATTTAAAACACAGTAAGTTGGAACATAATTTGCTTTACAGTGTTTATTCATGGCAGGTCTGTTCTATCTATAAACTCAATCATGCTTGTATTTTTAATAAGGCAAAGTTTTGTTTCTAGGGAGCTGCTCATATATTTGGTAAACACAAAATATTTTGGGCAGCCAGTGTTAACTTTATCAAGCCTCCTAAGTTTTTAGGTAGCTGCTCAATTATTTAAGAAACACATTTTATTTCTAGGCACCTGCTTCCTAACCTTTCAAAACATGACATGACAGAAATGGGCCACGGTACTTTGCACATAATATAATAATTTGAACTTTATTTGACACCGATCAATGCAAGAAGCAAATAAGACCATGAGAACAACAATAAAGCGATTGTTTAATAAATCAGCTTATCTGGCGACATTTGAGGGATGTATGTATGTAGGGAGTGAATATTTTAAATGTCCCATGTATAGTCTATTAGAGTGATACCCTTTACTAACCTCGGGGATCTCTCTCGCAGACATACAGAGTGCCGATAACTGGAAGTTCATCAGGTGCAGGAATTTTAATCAGAGTGCGCCAATCTCGCCCACTTGTTTTCCACAAGTATGCTAGTGAAAATGTGGCTATAGGAACTGTCAGCCAGAACTTCACGTTACAAACAATGGGTGTGAGTGTACTAAGGACCGTCTCAGCAACATCCCATGACATGTGCATAGAAGTTGACAGTGACATTATGTAGTTGTACACCTCCTTGGATTCTATTGCAGCTCAGCTATCGAGTGTTCTTCCTAGGTAGTTATTAGGTTCATCTGTCAAGAAGTATAGCTAGACAACTGTTCCTTTTGGATTTATGAGCCCCAATAATTTCTAGTAATTTTCAAGCCTCCCTGTGAACATCAACAGCTGATTAGCCGAGTACTCATTCAGAATATACTCAGGATAAGGGACATGCGATACGAGTTATAATGAATAAATAGCACAGGGATTTATTTCACTCAGCAACAGATTACAGAGTAATCTTATCTGGTGTCAGTCCCTAATTATTGTGATGGTGAACTATCTCATTAGCGAGAAACAATCGCTCACATGAAAGGAAGGGCCGGAGGTGCTTACACTGTTGCACTAACCTTATCACAACGGCTCCAAAAATATTGCACGTTTGGAAAAAAAATGCACTGCCAGACAGCTCACCAGCACAATACCGGAGACAAGCAGTAAGCCGATGAAGTGTGTGAATGCAAATAGTAAAACTTCTGTTAGGCTTACTTACCCTAGACGAATGAAGTGTCAATTGTGACAGTGCAACAAAAGCTGGGAAACTTGTCAAACGCCACAACTACTAGTACTAACTAACCAATGAACTTGAGTTCATTGAACTTAGTCATGCGAGATGCTAATTAAAATACACCATAATATGTAAACAGTTTCACAATATAGCCTGTGAATCTTAAAACATGTGTGTTATATGGGAGGGAACGGGTGGTGAATAGCTCAAAATAAATCAGATCATTCAGTCATAATTGCCAGTCTGGATTCTAACAATAGACAGTACTATCACAGAGATATATCCTTACTCTGTGGTACTATTATAGTATATAGTCCTGGCATTGCCAAAGATAATAATTGCTAGCCATATTTCGCAATCAGGTATACTTTAGCTGTAATTCGCCTGCATACTTCATAACGTGCATCATTGGTAACCCAGTCGATCTTAGATGGTTTCCAGAAGCCTTTTTGCCATGATATAAGGCTAGGTTTTCAGGCTGTTTACTAACACATTGCCACTGTGTGCGACGTGCGTTGCTTACATGGAAATGGCATCGATTGGCTGTTTTGTTTTAGAGATTATGTATTAATATAATCTCTAAATTGCCATTATCCACAGTGGCTTTGAATAGCCGTTGGGTCAATCATAGCCAACAAATCAGCAAACATATACGTCAATGATATGTTTACTCATAGTTTTCATACCAGTGCCGACACCACTAGATGCAACCATCAAAGAAACACTTTGATTAAATTTCAATCTTATTTACTTGTGGAAAATTCAATACCTTTTTATGCTATATCTCAATTTATTTAAAGCTGCTAACAGCAGAGAATTGGACACGATTTTATAATACTAAAAATATACATGAATTTCACTGTTGTTTTTGGAGTCACCTCATGTTGGATACCATGTTGTCTAATTCTGATGCAAGCCACCAACCAATGGTAACAAGAAACAAGTAAGATGGAAAAATATGTAATCAAATTAAGCAAAATACAGCCACGCATAACAATCATTAGCGTCAGCAAAGCTACCTTGGATCTGCAGACTGTTATCAAGGAGTCACAGTGCCTGTACCCATGAAAAGTAACGCAGGAATATTGTGACCTCCATAAATATTGATACTTAAATGTTTATGGATCAGTCTATGAGAGATATCTTTGTGAACAACTATACTGATATTGCTATAGAAACGATATGATACATTTACTATGAAGATCAAGAAACTGTCACTGCGTGAAACTGTGAGTCGACAGTTTGCTGTGATCAGATATTCGCCATACTAGGTTAAGCGCAGCACTTACTCCATATTCTAACCAGAGCTAACATTGAACAACTCCCTGTAAGTACAAGTTCACAAATTGGTAATTTCAATATTTAGATGTGGGAACACTGGAAACACAGTACCATGTACGTGTGCCATGTGAGGGTCCTGAGTGAATACAGGGACGATCTCTTGGTGAGAAATTACAACAATAATTAACTCAAGGTAAAAGGTTTCTTCCAGAGGTAGGTGATGGATAAGTGTGATGATCTATGTTCATAAGGCTAGATTAAATTTGATCCATTTGCTTGCATTTGGAGTTGCTCCTCCTCAACTGCGGCATAACCAGTGGAGGGGGAGAACTCTGAATGCAGGCAAATGGATTGATCTATGATGAGCCAAAAAACTAACATAGAAGTATTTACAATCATAATACCTGAGTACAATCATCTTATCATCATCAACCGGTACTTTATTTACTGCATCTGTAACAGCTTTGATTCCTAAGCTTGCATCCAGTTCCTCAAATAAAAAAGATAATTTACAGGTAGTGCGCAATAAGAAAACACATGATTGAGATATTATATAGAGATAGTAATACAACTTTAAAACATAATCATACCTACCTACACGGAACATGTTGCTGTACTGTGGCACATGTCACATCCAAATAGTCTAGCCTCTATCTCGTCTAAGAATTCAGATGCCTACAATTTGAGTCAGTGGCATCACCTTATCAACAACTCAAAGTGGTTGATAATGTAATGCTACTAACTCACATTGCAGACATCTGAGCACTTAGACTAGCCTCTATCTTGTTCAGAAGTTGGAGCAAGACCAATTGTTTTCTGTTAAGTTTTTCCCACTAATTATGCAAGTTTTAAACTGTTCATATGACAGAGCCTTTGTAGTCACAATCAGTATAATTCATGTCAGTTGCATAATTATTAAAATAAACCTTCAAGTTAATGCTGAATCCTTATCCAGGATGAGGCTGAGTAAATAATGGGCCTATCATTACTTACTTGGACTATTTCTATAACTTGTTGAGCTGTTAGAGATTTTTTGGACTTCCATCTGCGCTTTGCCATACAATCTGTAAACTTTGAGGAGTTGTTGATATGAAGTTTTCCTTTCAATATCATAATCGGTTTCTGACTCATCCTGACAATGTCTATAGAAGGTTTGCCGATATCCTGAGTAGTGTTGCCAGCTCGTAATATTGGACCGTGGTAGACTTGGAAATTAGGCTTCTTCACTCGGATTTCATCACACGACCTCAGAAACTCATACTCCACTGGAATCTCCTAAAAACGAGAAATGTCTCAAACGAATTAATTTTCCTGTCAGAAACAGGAAAATATTCAAAATGTGTGATGCAATTACGCCTTACACATCTTTAAGTTCTATTTAATATTTTCAAATAAAGCCCGTCAGCACAGCTAACAGACTAATTTAAGCGCTCAAACTGTGCCGGCATAGCTGATAATAGTATTCCATTATAGACCACTTTCTCCACCTCAGTGGTTGATATTTGAAAGCTACTACCAGCTATCCCGACACAGTTTGAGCGCTTAAGACTACTAAGGCCAAATATTATTTATCCCACTTCAATCTTATCCTTTCACATCTATTGCTATGATATCACTTACAGACATATCGAGATACCTAAGGATACTTGTACCACTCTTGAGGACAGATTCAGCAATGATGACGCAGCCGCTGGTGCTTATTGGATTATTAGCCATCTGTAAAAAAACATCAAGAAAGATTAACTCCACAAAGAGGTTTGTAACATTTTGAATGTATTATTGTTTACAAGGAGCTTCCCTTTAGTACATGAGCGTAATCTCACAGGGAAACAATTTCACAATGTTATTGATCGATTCAGAAAGCATATTGGAGCTCACTAACCTTCAAAACTTCCAGCACTTCATTTGTAGAGAGGGCTTTGGCGAGACGAGTAGCGACTGTCAAATTAAGCCTGTTTGATGAGATGTCAAGCTCTTTTAGATTTGTGTTGAAGACTAAAGCATCAGCTAAGGCAAGTCCGCCATCCTCACAGAAACCATTCCATGACAGATCAAGGGAAGACAACCTTACATTTTCCTGAAGGAATAAATCATCATGGGGAAAACTTTTGTTGCTGATCACATATCACGGTTCTAATTATAGGAGTATGGTGACTGGAAGATCTAAGTCAGACCAGTCAAGAATTTTGTCAAGAATTTCCGATCACAGGTGAACTCATAGACAGTTTTGTCTACTGGAGGACTATTCGATTTAATCCCTGGATAAGTGTGATAAACTTATATCTCAACATCCATGCTTCTGTCGAATAGAAATGTTATGCTTTTTCCTTCCATTTCTACCCAAAATTAGAGAGGAAGTCTTGAAATCTCTGGTACCATTCAATCAAACTAGGCTGTCATGTAGCGGACATTCGATTTTGAGCTTAAATTAAAAATGTAGGAAATATAATCACACACATACCTTGATTCCTCTGGCAATAGCGATAGCACCATTTCTCCTTATTTGATTCCATGACAAGTTAAGAGTATCCAGATACACATTTGTACCAACAGCTGGACCCAGGATTTGTCCTCCTTTATCACTGAACTGATTCCTGCTCAAGTCCAAGCTTATCAGCTTACAATCCTGCCAGTCAAAGAAAAACTTTATGCAAGCTTCAAACTATCAGATAGCAGGTAATAATTTAAGGCTACACACTTTGGAAACCTATCATGAACATTTAAACAAGGCCCAATTTGCAGTAGATATACAACATACAAATACAAAATGTAAATATCAAACATACAAGCATAACCCAAGGAGGTATTTTATGATTGCTCAAACCCCTCAATTACTTACTTTCTACCCCTTTTGGTCGATAAATTGTCAAAGTTAGCCCAAATTGTTCATCCAATTACATACAGTTCCACTAGGCAGTGATTTTTTAGGCACCAAAATCTCAGCAAAGAACAACCAGAGAACAATTTTTGTACTATTTAATTGAGACAACCTTGGAGTTGTGAGTTCAGATCAAATGAGCAGATAACTTCAAGTCTTTGAATGCAGCCTATAATTTATGCCTATGATAGACTATCCTCTATCTACCATGTCGTAAACAGCATGCAACACCTGGCAATTGTCTTAGTGACTCTGATTGATGGCATATCGTACACCACGTGGCACATTGATTGATTGATGTGATTTCTTTATAGTTGTTAAAACCTATAACTCAATGTTTACCTCCATACTCTCAGCTAGGAGAGGTGCACTTCTGTCTGTAAATGAGTTATTTGCTAGTGACAGGTTTTTAAGTGTTCCATTGTGCGCCAGCATAGCAGTAAGGTATGGTACTGATGAATTTCCAAGCATGTTCTCAGCCAGGCTCTGAAAATAGAAATTATACTACACCTACTCGGAATCACCATTCAAATATCACTAGCCAGGAATTGTGATAGTTGTTTATAATTACAATCAATTATTAATCAAAATCTCAACCCAAACTTGGTCAGCTCATCCTCACATATGTTCCTAGTAAACTGTTGGAATAGTTTTGCATGTGTACACCACGTGTTATGCAATTTTGATTAATTACCAATTCTTTGATGGTGTGGTTGTCTTCTAAAACCTGACACAGGTACTTGCAGCCTTTTGTCGACATATAATTGCCCTCCAAGTCAAGCTTCTCAATTCGCAGTATTTTCTGAATGACAGATATGCATGAAGACATCATAAAATGATAGAAAATAAGGAAACGGATAACAAAAACTGAGAAGTTCATTGGTCGTCGCACTCGAGACACAAAATTGATTAAAGAGAGTAATTATTTTAACTCAATACTAAGGAAGTGCGCAATACATGTTAAAAGCAATATGCCTTCCCCAGAGGGAAATATGCAGCATCCAGGCCTGATTCTATTATTTGGGGTTCATACGTAAACAAGCCATAAGAGAAGTATGATGTATATTACATGATTACCGTGAAAGCGAAAACACAGGCATTTAACTAAAATAGAAATCAACTACACTGGTGAAAATAAAAGTAATGAGTAGCGAATAGTCTCATTAAAAATGTATATATCATCAGCTTGTACTACATTTTGTGGATTAGGAGTTGCTCCACCTACAGTGTGACCAGTTCATCAGTGTAACTGCAAAGAACAGGATCATCCTGCAGTTGTTTTTTGTTGTTCTTTTTACAATAGTTAATTTCATAAATGTAACTGGCTATGTAGCATATCAGCTTCGGTCTATGAAAACGTCACACGCTCAGTGAAGTTTTGCCTTGCTTCATTTTAAATAATTAGGATTTTGTTCTTTCTACATAGCCAGAAAAAACACACATACCTTTAGAGCTTGAGCTATAGCAGTTGTTTCAGGAGGGCTAAGACCGTGATGTTTAAGACTCACAGCGTCATCTTCCATATGAGTTAAAAAGTAAGATACAGGGATAACACCTAATCTCTGACAAATCTGTAGGTAGAGTTGTCTAAATGTGGGGTCTTCATCCTCATCAGAGTCTTCTGGATAATAGAATAGGGTAATATATAGTGAGACACAATAACCAAGATTGAGATTTGCAATAACGCATGTCCTGCATAAGCATTACAATTCATCAATTGACAATTAGAATAGTTATATCAGAACATACCATCATCATCAAGATCTGTATCCCATTGGTCAGGAGAAAATATATCGGGAGTTATACTTCCCTCAACATATCCAGTCTGTCTGTATGCAGGATACAAAGGTGGCTGAAACGATGTGATTAATACTATAGGATAACTATCTCAGGAGTAGGGGTGTGTTATATACAGCCTCTGTACCCTCTCTATGCCACAAAATCATTTATCTTTTACTGCAAGTTAATAAATCTATAGAGTTTTTGTATGCTACATCTACAAAGAATCTGACTGGAGTCTTTGTCACTATATTAGTCACAGTGACACCACTCACAGAGTCTGCCAACGCTTCTCTTAGTTGCGTGATTAGAACTTCATCTATAGAGATGTCATCATCTTCAGTTATATCCTCTGCATTCTCCTCAATTACCGCAGCTGTGACAGGGCGAGAAAATGCAGCCTTCAATCCGTGCTACAAAATATGCATTCAATCATGTAGGAAGACGAAGAGTAAATAATGACAAAATACAGATACAACGGATGGCAACATGATGAAATCATCTATTGCGCAAATATACAAGGCCAGGCGCAAGTGTCATATGTAGTATGGCAAAGTCAATGTAAAGATGAAACTATACAAAAATTTAAATCCATTTATGTGAATGACAGAACAGCAAAACAAACCTGGGACGGTATCCTGGTAGAGGACGGACGCGATGGCTCCTCTGCTTCTGATGTCGAAGACATGATGTTCTCTATTGAAGCAATGCCCTGGATTACAATATCACATGTATTGACTGGCGTGGCAACGTTGTAATTCAGCCTATCTCAATTATAGTGTGGATGTATGAATTAATATCCTGAAATTAGCGGATAAAACATGTTTTGTATTGATTCTAAACGAAGCTCAGCTTATATTATGCTGTTATGAAAAAGGTATCAGTAAATCAAAAAGCTAACAATCATCAGCAGTTGTCATATCTGGTAAAACAAACACAAGGTTAATAACCACTGTCCAAGAAGATAACACCACCATCTGCAATACATCACATGATTGTCAACTAGGGAACCCGCTACCGCTAAATTTATCATTCATGTCATGCCACAGAGTTTAAAGCCACTCACCTGGATTATGTTGAAATACTATTGGAACTATCGGTGCTCGGCTTAACCAACATCTCACAGCTTTTAATATGATCAGGTTATCACATCAGGAGCATTTAGTCAGGTGATTACATTCAAAACAAAGCCTTTATGGTCAAGGATAATATATCGAAACTGTAATGACTTTAATTTTGCTATTATCCAATTCTTTGCAAACACAAACTTTTGTGAAATAACCTTTCCTTTATGAAATAATTAGCGTGCTTCTATTATTGTAACACCACCAAATAACTTAGAAGAATAAACTAATAACCTTTTAATTCTGAGCCGACATATTTACTTAAAAATAAGGGAGTAAAAAGTTCAAATATTTAATAATCACAAATATAGTGAGTGCATTATTATTGATGTAGATATGTAGAGTTTTATTTCATTTCATCTGTATACAGTAAAGAACAACTATTTTATCATTTTCATATCAGTTCATTGGAGACAGTCGTAAATAAGCGCATGCAATAACTCAACATCAACGAGAACAAAACAAAATAATAAGGGAATTTTAGAACCAAAACAACATTATGAGCAACCAATTAAGTTTTTGTAAGCAAATAAGCGTCCTGTTGGTCAAGCTCTTTGTTAAGTTATTTACCACATTGGTTGTTTCAACACCTGTTGTAATTGAATGACACAGGCATAAGAGTATGGCTGTTGTTGATGACCATATTTTTGAACCATTAAAGCTGTTATAGCTTTCTAAACTTTCTAAACTCTGTGTTGCAGGAATGCAAATTTGGGTTTGAAATATTCTACCTTTCTGGTCTTCTTATTACTTAGAGTATAATACGGAAATAAAAAATTAAATCGTCAGCCAAGGCCGAAAAAATCGCAACAACTTCAACTAACATTCTTTAAAATGTCTTGTCGGTCTCAAGTGGAAATTTTTAGATGAGGAATGTCATAGATCACAGTTATGATGGATATCATTGATCATGCGTAGTTTGGTCTTTAGTTTAGTGTGCAAGCTGCATTGATTGGGGCAGTATTGCAGATGATCAAAACAGAGTCCAGAAACAACAGAGCTGGTGCACGCAATCTTGCAATTTTCGGTCAGAGTAGTCCCCTCTTTTAAAATGGACAGACAATTCCAGATATATAACTATATTTTGTGCAGGACACTTGGTCTTGGATACATTGTTTGGTCATGTGTTACAATTGACAATTTGTGGAGTAAAAAGAAAAAAACTCACTTTGTAGAATCATTCCTTCTCGAGAACTGCGGAATGATCATGATGTAGAGTAGCTGGTAGCTCGAGGTATTCAGTGCCTTCACTAGCTCTAGACTGGGACGACTCAACACCTACGCCCTCGGTTACTAGTACACCCATAATTGGTATCTCAGGCTTGATCAATCCAGTGATACTTTCTACTTCCTCATCTAGAGGATCATTCTCTGTTCGAAAATAGAACTCATGCATTGTCATAAATTGACTTCATGAATTATTTGACAAAAATATTATCATGTACACCAAGTGATTTGTCACAGTCACAGAATTAGGCTTTAGTAATGGTCAAACAAACAGATTCAGGTTTACCTGTATTCATTCTCTCCTCAGCCTCATCTTCAATGTACATATTATTCTCCACGTTAGCATCTGATAATATCTCTCTGCGCATGCCTTTAGTCTGCCCTTGGTCATCTGCTATGTCAATTTCCTCATCACTGCCACCAAAGAAGGTTGGGCAGCCTTCCTTTCCATTCGAGTCAAAAGGCCTATCAGGAATTTTATTTCCAGGGTACGATAACTCTTCAGTCACATCCTCCATCTTATCATCGTTACTTTCACCATCAGTAACATGACTTGGACTGGATAGTAGTTCCTTGTGTACCCCAACAGCTTCTTCTGTCTGACAAGGTTCCTGAGTGGTTTTCCCTTGACCAGCAATAGCCTCATGACAGATAACATCATGATTATCTTGATGAACATCTGAGGGAACAGACTGTTTTTCGTCACCTGTTTGAGAAAACTGAGTTTCCTCGAAGGGGCATCCATCCATGTCTGAATTGTCTGTTAAAAGTAACCCTGAAGGTGTTTCATGCTGGTCCATATCTTGCTGCACGTCTGCTGTTGGTATTTTATTTGGTGAGCTGCGACATTCGGCATCATAAAGATCTAAAACTGCTAACTCATCCTTGGAAGTACAATGCGCGGTGCTGGCCTCATGTTGGACAGTGGTAATGTTGTCTTGGTCAGTGCTAAAGCTTTCCCTCATTTGAGGGTCTGCCACCTCCTCAAGACAATCGTCTTGATGTAGCTCCACAACACCTTCACAGCCTTCTAATGCTCTGGCTAGCTCATTTACCACAGGTGAGAGAGGAGACGGCGGTGGTACAGGGAGTGCATCCTCCGAGTCCAACAGGTTACAGGTAGACAGAGTGGGATGGGATGATTCACTGCTTAGAGTTGTACATGATGGGATATCAGACGGTGGAAGATCATCGGATGATTGTTCTAAAATGAAAATTTGCATGGTGTGTTAAAAATTGGACATCGTCAACATTTTGTACTATGGACGGTGCAATTCAGCTAAAAGACAGATAGCCAGCAAGATAAGCTATTGATAACCTAAGATATTGCTATGTTGCCATGCAACACAGCAATAAGTAGGTTTGGATATAAATTCAGTGGTATTGAGACTGACCTGGTGACACCTTGCTCTGTTCTATTTCAAAAAATATTCTATGCTTCGATAGCGTTTTATCCTCACTGCAATATAAAAACATGTATGTTCATTTTTTTTAAACTGCACGTGGATTTTAATATAAGAATGTCATGCAAGACCTAACCGATTTCACGTTGTATTCAGGTTGCAGCTCTGGGTCTTTATCATAGATAAAAAAAGGGAGTTTTTTATATCCATGTTCTTTATACAATAGTGTGGTGCAGGGGTTTGTATC
Organism: Membranipora membranacea; assembly: GCA_914767715.1. Taxonomy (NCBI): domain Eukaryota; kingdom Metazoa; phylum Bryozoa; class Gymnolaemata; order Cheilostomatida; family Membraniporidae; genus Membranipora; species Membranipora membranacea. Next base: position 11,174,921 of record OU612065.1, on the reverse strand, counting down.
AAAAAAATATTACTAAAATCTGGCTTAGCTCTAATTGTCTGTAACATAATTAGCTGATGATCGTTTGTTGACTGTCAGTGAAATAAATGTGGTGTATGTAGGCTCATGATAGCACATGGTAATGGAGTCACTTGTCTCTGTCTAGCAGAGGACTCTATATGTGAAATAATCCTTACCTGTCAAAGTAGGCACCTGCGACTTTCACACTGGTCCCTTTGCCAACAAAGTTAGCCTCACCGATGTCTGTTACCTCCTGTAAGAACATTTATTTGTGATTACGGGTATATGTGTCCCTCACAATAATCACAACAAAAGATATATCAGCAGAGATTTTATTATGTATTATTTAAAATTTTGAAAATAAGGTTTCTTGAGCCAAGTACCTGGACAGCAGAGATAGAACCAGATATGGCTTTGGCTGTAGTTCTTGGCGTGGTGTTGTTAGCCCCGTCTCTCTCAAAAATCACTTCCATGCTGCAATGAAAAGCATATAACATAACAGCATACAATTGTGTATAATAGCTGAATATTCTCACTGGTGGATTTATCTTACAATATTCATATTTGTGCGTTGGAGTGAATGTTTAAATTTTCTACGTTTGTATGTGCGTGTGTTCGACAGTCTTAGTCTAGTATTTTCATCTTGCCATTTTGCATAATGCTTAAATTTATTATCAATGTATATCCACTTCAGGCAAACATACACATACCTTTGTTTAAGAGCATCAGTTTTCTTGTCGTGCAGGGACAAAGCAAGTTTACATCTGGTATTGATGTGCCTCTCATCTAAAGCATGGCTGGGCTTATTCAGACCAGATATACCTAAATCTGAGAGTTCTGGGCTCTGCTCGGTTACAGGTAGGCAGGTTAAATCTAACGGAGGCACAATGCTAGCTGCTATAAAAAAATCAAGTAAAGAGTGGCGGTTTTTATTACTAAATGCATGTACTCCTAGAGAAATAATTATCAATAACTTGTGAATTGTCATGAGAAGGATAGGAATCATCTACACATGAGCTTAAATATGTGTGCGAGTGTGTCCTAGATGAATTAAAGGTGCTTTTCCTTTGCCCACGGCACCATGGCAAGGCTGACTATAAAACACAACCAAAATTTAAATCTCAGAGTCAGCTTATCTCACCTGCACCATGTAGGAATTCCTCAGATGTCACTACTGGGTGGTAGGTTTTGGTGAGCTCCTCTGGTTCTATAGGGTTGTTATTCTCATCAACTAAAGGTGAAGGTTCACCAACAAGCACTATAAAAATGGCATTTATAATTAACATTGTAAGATCAGCTTGGCTGTCTGGTGCTCAGTCTTTGAAGCATGATCATCGGACATATTGTCACATTGCTCTAAATTAGACTGAATTGTGTCCTTTAGGGTTATGAAATGATCTTTTGGTGGCTCATGATTCTATCTATCATCTTTCTGGCCGAAGAAGACTGATCAGATTACCTGTGGTATCAGCATCCTGGTTGATTGATGAAGTAGGTGTCTTTTCTACAGACCGAAGTCGGTACGCTGCAGTTGGTGAACTCTCAGGGGTTCTGAAAAAGCTACTCATACTCTCACTGCCTCGAGGAGACTCCATCGGGGTCATATATCTACATAACAGAACAACAACTGTACAGGCAACTGTGCCTACAACAAAATTCATATTTGATTGCATCAACTTTAATATATTTACAAGCTGAGTTTAAAAACTGAAGCGTGAAATTTGAGACATACCTGGCAGAAAGCAAATTCTCCGGCGATAGCTGAGTAGCCCTGTCTCCCTCCTCACCAATATAACTTCCAGGGATTATATAAGGTCTCTCTATCATGTCAAATCTCTCATCTCTCCCTGCTGAAGATGAGTGCTCTGTCACATCCTCAGACTGTGCCTCTAACTCCAGAGAGACGCTCTCCAAATCATCCTCGTCTTCCTCCTCATCCTCTACGTCTTCTTCTCCTACATCTTCCTCTTCGATGTCATCTTCCTCTTCGATGCCATCCTTCTCCCAATCATCATCCTCTTCCTCCTTGATGTCTTTGTCTTCTTCTATATAAGGCTCTTCAGATTCAGTAAATATCCTACATTCAGGTGATTTATCAGACGGAGGTTTTTGCACTCCTGGTGAAGCTACAGCCCCATCCTGCGTGTTAGAGGCTTCTTGTCCCTCAGAAACAATCTGTTCAATCAAAGCGTCTATTACTGATCCAACTAGGAAATCAGGTGATTCTTCCTCGTCCGCAGACTCTTCCAGATCCTCCTCCTCATCAGAGTAAATTTCCCATATTCCATATCTATCATCATCGCATGCTTCGTTACTGTAGGATTCAGTGCTGTCCCACCTTCTGGGGCTTGTCTGATCTTCAAATGATGGCTGACTGCTCCATCGTTTCATACCTGTGAGTTTCCCATCTAATTCATTATCATCACTCTTCTCTTGTTCACTACCACTGTTTGACTGAGCCATTGAATTTGGCGTTGGAAGCGTAGGCAGATTTTTATTTAGCTTTTCCTCACTACTTTCTGTATCAGAAAGTTGAAGCTGTCTAGCCAGTTTCTCTGTGGTGGTATCCTACAAATAACACAATGTTCGGACAAATGTTATATTATAGATGTCATTTTTGACCATTCATTTATTACCGGTACCTTTTCATTCGCATAAAAAAATTGTAGTATAAAAACTTGCAATGGAAATATTAATTATGTAACTGCACTCACATTTGTAAGTAGGTATTCACATTCTGAGATTCTCCTGTCCAATGATTCCACATCGACATCACTACTGCAAGTATTTCCCACTTCAATATGACAGTCATCATCAGCAGGTGCCCGTTCCTGCTCAGCCGGCAAGTCAGAGCCAGGTGCTTGTTTATCACCCTGATGTTTGATGTCAGGTGTCACACCATGCATAAGGGCATCATGTTGAAATGCATCGTTTTCTTTAGTAGAGCTCATTGGTGACGACGTCTCGTGTCTAGTACTTCGTGAGCTTTCTGCTGGATTACTTGGTGTATTTCCTGGGTCCGTTGACACGCCATCTACATATAAAAATAAATTTGAAAATTTCTATTCAAAGTCATTGGAAAGCATAATCATACACTATTTTGTAATTGTTTCTGTTATTGTTATTTCCATCAAACAACTTTGGCCCGCATCAGCGACCTGAGCACAGGAAAAGCCTTATATAGGCAAAGATAGCTAGGCTCGAGTAAAATACCTTCAGGAGAAGAGAGGCCGACAGCTGTTCCATTGATGGCTTTTATAATATGTGAGGCTGTTAGCGAGATCTCAGGTGGAGATTTGTGTTCATGAGCAGATACATCACGCCCATATTCTATAACATCTCCTGATGAGCAAGGAGAGAGATCAGGGGACAGCCGAGGCTGCAATGTAAGTGAACAATATTTAGCATGTTGAGAAAACTACTGTACATCTTTAAAACTGGAAGTGTGCAGAATCAACCTGACCATGCCAATAGCAACAGTACATGGGTATAAATGATCGATGATTATATTCATTATTATTATAAGAATAATATTATATTATCAGCATTAAAATCATTTTCATTTACTTACACCTATCTGGGTTGACCTTGGAGTGCTATGTACCTCCTGACGGTCTGGTATTTCAGTCTCCCTGCTGGAGTGTTCGGCACTCACAGGCTTTGTGCTGGCAACATTAGGTCCTTGGGGCGGATGACAAACTGGTTTGGCAGCAAGGTTTGATGACGTGGATGAAGACGATATCAGTTCACGTTTCGGAGATGAATGTTTCATAGAGTGTTTCTGTGGGGAATATTTCTTCCACTCTGACTGCTGTTTTTCATGCTGAGAATAAATAAATATATATTATGTTATAAAATATCAATAAAGGCAACTATCAGTATACCTATATATAGTCAAGAGAGGGATTCTACTACAAAGCATGGAAACCTTATCCTACCACTGTGCCACTTGTAGGTCATATCATCAATATCCACCAAAACTCAAGCAGAAAAAATCAACAATTATGTGTTGCTATAAGCTAATATGAATGTGTGTATCTATCAAAATTTCACTTACATTGTCTGCCAGCAGCTGAAAGGATGAGATCATCCTGTTCAGACTTAGTGTGCTCACTTCTGTAGTTTCATGCTTTGCATCCTCAGAAGCTGTAGTCGTTGTTACTTCTGATGGTTGTTCTACGGTAGGGAAGTCGGTTGTCTGGCATTCATTTTGCTTGCTCTGACTGGAACATCTAGCTGCACCAGGTGATCTATACCCACTTGTCTTTTCTAGATTCTCCACAAAACTCCTAACGTTCTTAGGTAACGCCTGTATTACACCACACATGAAACTGACATAATGACAGATCTTCACTTTGTAATCAGGGGTCAAAAAAGCACAGATAATGTTGACCAGTTGTATATGTTATTCTTGAGAAGAGCGAAAACAATAGTAAAAGTGATAGCAAAGCTAAAATTTATTGCTCAATACAGCCATTGGGTGTACCTACCTTATCCGGTTGATCTTGAGCAGGCGAGGAGTGATTGCTGGATGTACGAGGCCTGCACTCTCTACCTAGAATTGGTCTAGCACTAGCCGCTGACATAAGCTCATTTGTACCTGACGAGGAAGGCTCGGCTTTAACACAAGAAGGTATGTTTCTTAGTGCTGAGCTGCCTGGGGAATAAGTATGGTCTCGGGGTGTGGTAGGTGTATCTCCTCTGCGTGGTCTGCTAGATTTAAGCCTGATGCTGCCGTTACCGTGGCTGAGTGAAGGGGCACTTCTGCTATCATCGTTACTCTCAAACAATCTCTTTCTATCCGATACCTTGGCACCATATGTTGAAGTTGAATCTGATAAGTTGCATGAGACTGCTCTTGCTGTGGGGGTTTGTACAACATCTCCATCCTTATGAAGAGATAGTGGTTTAGGAACAGTGGTTAAACTGGTAGGCTTGGATGTATTCTGGTTAGGGATAGATGTATCCATTCTTAGTGCCAACTTTCCAGCAGGTGGCTTGCTACTTTGGACAGCTTCTTCTCTGCGTTGATGGGCCTCACGCCAAGCCCGGACCCTATCACTATTCTGGCATTTACCAAATGGCTTATCTAACTTCTTGATTATCTCAACTACAGGTTTTTGTTGAGTAATCGCGCCTCTCTCCCTGCCAAGGTAGCGCAGAGCGCCATTGTTACCCTCAGAGTGAGCAACTTCCTACAAAATTCAACAGAAATTTTCAATGTGTATGGGGTAACATCAATCTGGCTGAGTGGGACTTTGCTCAAAAAACCTCGCTTCATTGGTCTTTTGACTAAGCAAATTTGTTCCAAAATTGCTCACTCAAAATAAGTTCCATCATGCAAGGAACATTCAGTAACGAGACCATAGACAGTTGTTGTTTTGTCTATTAACAAGACCTCGAATTGGCCTGGCTCACTCAACAAAGAGCAATCAGATAGTGAATTTTCTTTCTGATTATTCATAATGGAATGGTGATGATGGACGTAGTATCATATTATATTTATAAACCATTCAACATATTACTGTTGTGGACAATTGGTCAATAATCATCACACACTGAAACCTACCTGCTGTCCTGTAGGTCTGTTCCAGTCCATTTGTAACCATCCAGGCTTGTATCGTTGATACCCCTCGCTTCGGGTCGTTTCCACCAATGGTTGCCGTTCAAAAATCCTTCCGATCCCTCTGAAAACAAAACCCAAATACTAATTGACTACCAATATAAAATGTGTTTAACAGTTGTGCTAATTCACAGCAAAAGAATTCCATTGAGAAAGAGCTTTTCATCACTCGACATCAACACTCAGATGATTGCCCTGCTGACAGAGCTTTGTTAGCGCAATGTAACACCTATATAGCATAAGGTTACAGCATAACCACATGACGTTGCTAATTACCCATTTTTTTATCAGGCATAGCACACAATATACTAGAGTTATCTTCACTTACACAAAGTTAAGATAACTCCCGCCTCTCTTTATTTAGTAGTCAATCCATGCAACAAGATAGTCTGAGCCCCTTAACCCTTGCCCCCCCCCCGTCCGACAAAGACAAATTTGAGTTTTGTGGTCTTTAACTATGCTTACCTGTAGGACTTAGGCCTGACATCATCACATGGAAGTTCACAGGATATGCTGGAAGAATTCTGGCTATTAGTTGGGGGAATTTGATGCTGTATTCTGTGATATGGTGCAGGGATTTTGCTGGGAAAAAAAGAGAATTATATAATTGGTCGGCACTAACTAAAATTTTTATTCAGTTAGTTGTATATTATTATGGTGTCAGAGGCATAGACAAGACTCAATAAGCTTTCATCAGAGCACCAAGCCTTTTTAGTTCAAACTTATGTCAGCATTCAAATATTATCTTTGTTACCACAAATGATACAACAATGGAGAAATAAATAAAACATTACACTATGACCTCAAAAACAAGCTCTCACCACCATATCATGAACATTATGAATCATGTTCATCAGTATTTACGATAGTTTGCACACCTGCTGTGATTACTTGTCTGACTTCCATTTCTGGATAGCTGAGCTGGTTGATTTCTATCAATACTAGGTAGAGAGGATCCTGACATGAGGTGCTGTAGTGATCCCTCGCCACTACTCCTCACACTGGCAGGCCGCGCTATTATACAGTGTCCTGCTGGTTTGATAGCTGCCATGTTGTACATATATCTCTGTCTAGTCTCCAAAGACGAGCTGAAGTTAAAACATTTCAATAACTTGAATATTCACACTAAAGATCAATTTGAAATAGCAATCAATCAGACAATTATCCACAGTGGTATATGGGTGATCATATCTATAACTAAGAAGGGCAATCTTCATGCTACGTTTTTCTGACATACCTGCTAATAGAAGATTTAGGAGGTCGACTGGTTGGCTGATCATCTTGTGTGCCTTGTCTGGCATTTCCTGAACTTGTCCTGGCAGATGAAGATTGAGATCTAGTACGAGGTGGAGATCTAGCTGAGGGTCCTCTCTTTGATGACTGGTATAGAGCTGTTCCATAATGAGGCGCTTCTCTGAAAAATATTAAGATCAGATTAGGATTCATTGCAGCAAAGATCAAGTTCCCTTTGCATGTGGTACTTCCAATCTTAGTCCTAGACGTATCATATTTGTAATTTCACACAACCTGAAAGCAGTCCCAATAATCAACAACAACCTTCTGATTATCAAATGTTGCAAACCTGGAGTAAACAGTGAAGAGGGATTTGTCTCCATACTCATGGCTAGGTGACACATTGTCTTCTACAGCATTTAGCGGGAAGACTGGAGGCTCTTCAACTTCTCCCAGATATCTTCCTATCAACAATAAAATTATAAAAAATTATCAAACATGATGAAAACATATTTCATAAAATCTGAAGGAAAATGATAGATCAAAATTGATCCGATTTGTCTACATTCAGAGTTTCTCTAGTTCTACAAGGACGTCGTCAGCCCAAGGAATAGCAACTCCAAATGCAGGGAGCTTTGATCACACTTAATATTGGAGAATAGGATGCGGCTACACAAATTGGGTAAGAATGTGAAGACTATAACCATCCCACACAGGATAGGACATGACAAAGTCAATGAGACAAAGTCAATGATGTCATTTTAGTTGAAAATTGCTAAGCATTTGATTGCTCCCAGCCCCACTACCTGGTTTATTTCTTTGGAGTACTGTTTCTATATCATCACTCAATTCATCCAGATTGAGACTAGCAAAGTTGTCATTCTCTTCTCCTTCATCATTATGAGCAAAGAGCAGAGATTCAGAGAAGACACTATGTAATTCCTTATTCAACTCCCTCTGTAGACTGGAAGATAATAAATACACATACATGTACAGTCACGCACATAGGTAATACATCAACATCTACCTGGTGTTTCCAGTCGTAAACACCCAGTTATCAGTGACATGGTTTATTTGAATTGGGGAAAATACGTCACGGGCTGCCAGTTGAGTTGTCAGAGGGGGAGATTTCCCGTGTAGCTTTCTTGGGAGGTTTCACAAGGGGAGGGGGTCTATTTCTTCAGTAAAACATACGTCAGCTGGTGATCATCTAGGATTTGTTGAGGTCTTGTCTCTGAGCCATCGCCTTGACTTTTCATTTCCACATCAGCCATCTCCTGCTTCACCTGATTACAGTACATTTTGAGTTCCTGGTGAAGAGGGGCCTTCAGGGCTATACACAGCTGAATCTATGAGAATAAAACATCAAGGTCTTGTCAATCATTCAACATCTCAAACCGTAACTGATGTTCGTAACTCATACCAGCTCAACAAACCTAATGGATGCAGAAATAGATTTTCAATTCTGACGAGATTGTTAACTGCTAGCTATCTTTTAGACCATCAAACTGAACTGAATAAGCTTCAAACGCTTATCAAATATGATTAATTATCATACTAATGTACCATGTAATGTGTAACATAGAAAATCCAAATCAGAAACACCACGACCATGAAATTACAGACCAGTCGGTAAGAAAAACAGTGAGTGTGAAAAAATAAGTGTTAACCTACCCGCTCCTGAGCTTTCTTGTTACGTTTAGCTTGCTTGAGGTGATACCTCTCTAGACTAGACTGGCTTCCTGTATCCATATATGTGACACTTGTCAGGCTGCTGGCAGGCTGAGATCCCTCATCATGCTTCAGTTTTGGGACAGACAAGTTCTTCCTTCTAAGTGGAGCCAGAGGAGGAGGTCCTTGTAATGGTCTATATGTGGAGAATAATATGTGTTACTTTTGAATTAGATCCTGTATGATATACAATCCAATAGAGACCACAGTCTAACTGCTAACCCTCCTTGGTGGTAAGAGTTAATATACATTACAGATTTTAAGGCAGCAGCTTTACTAAAATCTGTTGAACGGGACATATAATAATAACTATCTGATGGAGCTGTTAATGAATTACCGAATAGTGCCATTCGTTGAGTCCATGACAAAGCAGTTACTTGGTGAGATAGTCTGGGGTTCAATCTCCCGGTTGCGAGTTTGAGTCTGATGATTACACTTGAGATCCTGGTCTGTGGGATGATTTATTCCATCACGCAGAGTATGTCGTCTCCTAGTCTGAGTTCTACGTGATCTGCTTCTTCTGCTTGACACGGGGCTGTCCAAGGTCGACCCGATAGTCTCATATAAATCAGCCGAGCAGTTATTGTTCGGCTGTTGTGCTGGAGATGATGTCTTTTCTGATTTGGGTCTGCCCTGAAACAAGAGAAAGCAGTATTTGTGCAAATTCAAGGTTTGCTTGCTCCTGAACAGATACAAGATAACTCTAAACCAAAATTATGAGGATCACAGTATCAAAGTCATAGTAATGAATAGCCTTTATGTACATACACGAGGCATAAGTGAGAGGATATCTCTGATCTGCTCCAGATTCATCTTCCTGTTATTGGTATTAGGCTGCAGACCGTAATGTAAGACGTCCACAAGCTTGCTGGGCACATGTGGGTCATTAACCTTGAGCATCTTCTGGTTACAGACTTGCTTCTCTATTTGTTCGGCGTCATGTCCAGCCCATGGAATAAATCCTGAAATCATACAGACTGATGATATATAAATTTTAGAGAGGAGTTTTGATTGCGCCATACAGCTGATCAAGTTCCATTAGATATCAGGTAAGAATAGAAACGATGATGTTGTGACCCACTTCATATGCAAAGCAAGAATATCAGTGGTTAATTCAATCAATACATGTGAATATTTAAACTACAGCTTGGTGTCTCAGCAAGTAAATAGGTAAATCAATCTGAATTATCGTAGTATTCTTCTCATGAACCGCAAATCTGATGTAACTCCAAGCTTGTGTTGATTGTAATGGTAGTATAGCTACTTCTAGCTGCGCTTACCTGTAAACATCTCCCACAGGACAGCACAGAATCCGTATATATCTGATTTTTCTGTGGACAGATCTCCCTTTATCAGCTCTGGTGAGAGCCAGTTATACGCAGCATTTAGGTATCGATTATTACTGACTCCTGGAAAACGGGCAGCTTTACCTCCTATAGTCCTATAGTAATAAAGCAGCAGCTTCGATAGCGGTACATATAAAAAGTGCATAAACAGATCACGGTGAGACCCACAGATAGGGTGTTACACCTAGGAATAGATGAAGTTTGTAGGTAGGCTCAAAATCTTTTTCACAAAAATTAATACCATGAAAATTGTAACCACATCAGCTATAATTTCAATAAAGGAACCATTAAGAAATTCTGAAAAGTTTACTCACATTGGCACCAAGTACTCAAAGTTTCCAATCTTAAGGGTATTGGTGTTAGTCAGAAACACAGAGTGAGATGAGATGTAATTGTGTATGAAGTTATTCTGGTGAATGTAGATAAGCCCTTCACACAGTTGCAAGCCTGCTTCTATTATAGCATGAGAGGCAGGCTGCTGGTTCTGAAAAATAAACAATTAACTCAAAGGAAAGTTTTGAGCCGTAAAATAAGTGGCCGAATCTACCCCTTGACTAGGGGAGGGAATTTTCGTGTGATATGCCAAAAAATTGCGTTAGGTGAAACACACACAGATTCAACATGAGCAGTAAATGCATGTTTATACAATATATGGGAATTTCAGAGGGAAGGGTGAACTACAGGACGAGTCCCATAATTTAGACACCGGATAGCATATTTCAGACAAGCAAAATAAAATTTTGATGATAAATATTTTGGGCAACCTGAATTTCAAATTCAATGTTTCCAACTGAATTCACCTTTTCATGCAGATAGTTGTAGAGCGAACCAAAGTAAACCCGCTCAAAGATGAGTACCATGCCTTCCATATTGTCTGTAGCACAGGTTGCCATCAATAGCAACACATTTGGATGTCTCAGATGTCTACAATTATTTCAGGAAATTAAATCATACAAACTCAAAATTACAGCACAATCAACGACATGAACCACAGTAATAACTCTACACAGCACTATGGTTGATACTCGAGTCTTATTACCGCCATATTACGTTTACTTGAGCAGCCTGTGCTCATAGTAAACTTTTTAACAGACTAGTTACGGCGCTTGTCCTGCCCTTAGATCAACAACAAATGGTTTGGAAGTAATAACGATTTTATTGTAAAAGAATAAAAACTGCTAAATCCAGTCTTTGGATCATCATTACTAAACAAATTACAAAACACATTGCAGTAAATACATGAAGGGTAAACTAAAAGGTCCTAAAAGTATGCCGATTGAGTCAAAGATACTCAAACATTGTCCGTTGCCTTTGTCATGGCTGCATTGATATCCTTGACCACATTTTTCATATCAAGAGATGGTGGGACATTGTTAGGGTTCTCTTGCAGTCTATCAAGCTGAAACAGTTTCAATCCTTTAGAATCTCTAGCTCTTCTTGAAAGAGTTATCTCACTGGACAGAGTTGCTCTGATTGCAGTTCTATCGTAACACCTCTTTGCTCTACTACCAACAAAACCTATAATATGAATATATATTGGGAGTTAAGAGAATACGCATTAAATGTATTCTGACAATGAGCCTAACCTAGTTGTACATACAGAAATTCATACATTCAACTAAAAGCATATAACTCTTAACTCACATTCAATAGCTGTCAGAATGGTATAGAGTATTCCAGGAGCGCCAACTCTTCCCAGCAGATTACCCGCATACGCCAGATCATATTCAGTATAGAACGCGTGAAGCATCTTTTTGGCCATTAGAGTACCTCTGTCACTGTGATTTACCTCCAGGTCATATTTGAAGGAGTTTGATAAAAAAATTCCGCTATGAAGCTCACCAAGCACTTGGACTTCATACATCTACATGTAAAATAGGCATTCATCTTTCATTGATTTTTTGACTGAGCAGACGATAAAACGTTTGTGTAACTCAATATATCATGTTTATGTCCCCTTGCATAAAAAAGATCTTCAGCAGACATTTTCCATGTATCCATACTCGCCTTCCTGATCGTAAAATTAAGAGAGAAAGTACCAAATTACTTGCATTTATTTAGATAATATATTATCAGCAGAGAGAAAATGGCTAGAACAAAAGTTATTGAACATATTTCAGTGCTAAAACAGTTTTGTCGGCTATTTCCATGTATGGAGAGCGTAGGAGACTCAATTGAGATATTGACAGCTATATCACCTGATGTTTTTCAGCCAACAATCTAGGGACTCTTCCTTGTCGAACAGAGAGTCTCATATAATTCAAGTCAAAAGCTTGCTGTAAAGGCAGTGCTGTCCTTGATACTGCAAAGGAAAAATAAGACAGGATCTGGAAGGTTATTGCAGTAGACAGTTAATAAACAGTTTGATCTCCTCTCACCATCTTAATGCCTTCTCTGTATTAATGCAATTTTCCAGAACTTGTTCATTCAGCCATTACTGATTATTATTAAAAAAAACCTGCTGCAATGTGCTGTAGGTGGAGAATCAAGTTCTGCTGAATGTCAAGCAATTCATCTTTGCCTATACACTTCTTACACACAGCTCCACTTGCCGAGTAGGGCTCATCACGCTGACTTGATCCAATTGTAGCTTGCTGTATATCCAATACCTCCAAAGCCTCGCGGTGAGTATCTAAATAATTTTAGACAGAACTATCGTTGTCTTCCAACCGAGCTGATAGAAAATAGTCGGCACATTGATAACAACATCAATATGCATACATGAGAATTATTGATGCAGAATTAATGCAATATAAACATAGAGATTTAATAGAGACAAGGATATCTCCGAGTACCTGATTGAGCTGAAGTGAGTACAGCCGTGAGCTTTGGGTATGTGTGCACATTACTAGTGCTTTCAGCGATCTGCAGTTTAGGACTTTCAGATTCTGAACTAGTTTCCGAATGTCTGATTGGTGAGATAGGATTTTGACTAGATGATACAGGGTTCCATGTCGCTGGTAAAATCTTGTTCTCTAATTGACTGGGTGCGGTTGAACTCGTTGTGTAATTACTAGCAGTGGTTCCACAAGATGAGCCTTGAACGGTGACTGGAAAACCTTGGTTTTGAAACGGAGGCCATGAATATGGAGTATACACATAGCTGTTCTCCGCAGGGTGGCTAAAGTGGCTCACTGGTGGAAGGAAACTGTACGGGTTGGGATACGACATCTCTGAATAATGGGTTTGGTATGGGACAAAGAAATTGGAGCTGCGATCAATATATGAACTAGTGGTGCTGGCAACGCCCATCGTGGTTATTGCAGTGAAAGTGCTGGATGCTTTTGATACAGTAACGTCTGCTGTATCATAAGTACTATCTGATGTTAACTTGGTTGTTACAGTCTCAACGTGAGCCGGTGTGACAAGTTTGTATCCATGATCTTGTGAAATTGCTGAGGGTATGTTTGGTCTCTTACTACAGGAACCCTGGGAATCTAAAACAAATCATCTTACAGTAATCTTATCATTATAATTATAGCATAACTTACAAAAACTGATTTACCACAAAGTTTTTCGCAATATGACAACTAGAAATTGGCATCTAAATTTATTAGCAGCGACCTGTAATTTGGCAGTGTTACTGTAAGTCAATGACGCTATAACGTTCGACAATTTTGGTTTCTTGTTGCTCACCAATAGCAGATTTTGTTCACTCACCTTCATCTTGAGCCAGAAATATGTCTAGTTTCCGCTTAAGACTGTTGGTAGATGGTGTTGGATAATCACTTCTATACTGAGGCGGTATCTTAGTGATCATCTTTTGAGCCATTATGGCCAAAAAACTAGTTAAAGGTTTGGTTATACTTTTGAGAATAAAATGACCACAGCCAGATATAAAATTGAAAGATTACAACAAGGCTAACGTTGGTCAAGCAACCGAAGTGTTCAATCAGGAATGCACTGTGGTGTAAGAAAGCTCTCATCACAATTTTGCCCAATAGTTTGTATAAGCCTTCAGCTTGTAATCAACAACTCTTAATGACAACGCTTTCTTTTTAACTGTTTGCATGCAGTGAGACATACCACGGCAAACAGCTTACTGACTGGAGCTTTTTGCAAATAATTAAAAGTGCTATGTCTATAACACCAAAAAATTTGTAATCGAGTAAATATGGCAAATTTTTAGGAATGTTGGTAGAGGTCCACATTACAGAGATAAGAGACAATGACAATGACCCCATTTTCTTAAAGCCTAGAAAGTGATGGTACAAAATCTTCAGTTTAGCAAGTTCTAGAAACATAGTATAAAAATGAATGTTAGGATCACATTATTGTCCCCACTGTACTAGCTGTGGGATAACACAATACATGAGATGAAGTCTAACAACTATTTTTGAAATATTATTTTTTCTGCTTGCAAAAATTATAATGGTCCGAAAAATGTAAGTATATAACTGCATCCTCGAAAAAGGAAGGACCATTGGGGCTTATTTACAAGCCCGCTATCGACTACTCGGAGTTGTAAACTCGCTTTTGGCAAAACTCACACCATTCAACCGCTCTCGTCCTTTATACATGGTAAGCTCTATAACTGACAAATGTATGTTGACAAATAAATGATATACAGACATCAGTTATAATAGACAGCTTGTTAAATTTTTTTTTTAAGTCTAAATAATTAACTCATACTCACGCGATATTTTCACATTCTCTGATCAGGTGATCAACGACTCCTCCTTTAGGAGGGTCATGGTGTAGTCTCTTCACAGTCACTTTCGTAGGTCCAAGCATCATTCTAAAAAAGAGATGTTTTATTGAGCGCTCTGATATATCATCTGCATTGCTTGCTCGATATGATAAAATTGGATCCTTGATTAAAATAAATATCACTAATGAGTTTGCAAAAATTTTTCATTTATTACGGATGAATCCAATGGCAATGCTCATTAGATGTAGAATGCTATGAAAGAGTAAGCAAAAATGCGGGTGAGACTTTTTCAATCTAGGTTTGTTCAAATTGCCGCAGACTTACCCTTCCATAACAAAATAAGCACTGTTCATGAAGGTGGTACCATAATCATCATGTTTGAGGATCGACTCGGCTATCATGGGTATTGTGCTTATAGTGCCACCTTTCTCACCTCCATAGACCTAACAATGTAATACAAAGAGCAGGTACATTACATTACTTAATGTACTGAAGCATGGGTTTGGTATATCCGTTATGGGATATAGACTATGAAATTTATAATGTTTTCCTGCGGATTATTTCCTACAAAAGCCATTTACTGGTTGGATAGCAGCAGCATTGTAACCTGATCTTCCGATTGTGACACCCATTCCAATTTGAATAACAGTCAGGGTGCAATAGTTTTTTTTTGTTTTTTTTTGGGAGATGTCTTTTTACCACGATACCAATAGGCCTAATGATTGAAATCAATATGTGGTCGTCATATTGAATCCTTCTTTCAGATCATCAGGCAATATGAACAAATCCATGCTCCATCTATGAGAATTACAAAGTTGCTAATATTGTATCATAAGACCAGTATGTATTTTTCTGTGATTTACTGACGATCTGATTGTATATATATATATATATATATATATATATGAAGGGACAGGTTGTACTTAGGGTGACTAGTTCAACCGTCTTTTAAATGTTCAACGAAATTAAAAAACAAACCTCTATTTTTATATGCTAGTTTGGTAATATTTTCTTCTATGCTTCAATATACAGAAGCTAGTTTTGAAAAGCCTGTTGACATGGATTTTTTTATGTGTTTCATTACTTTGCATAATGGATAATGTACTTATTTTGTTCCGTACCTTTCCGTAGCCCAGACTCATTAGGCTGGCACTTATTTTCAGATGTTCACCTTTCCCATGTTTACTTCCAATCCGTTTGAAAAGTTGGGCCATTGATCCAGCATTTGCTGAAGGTCTGGAAGTTAAATTAAACAGTCGTTAATCGTTTTATAACATCCATGCATAATAATCAAAATTATTTGTATTATATGCTACATATATATGGCTATGTATTATCCGTAAAAATGAGATGTCACCATCAAATTTTAAAGTTCTAATCTGTAAAACTTAAGTCTTGACAGTCATGCTTTCTTGTAAGGTACTCATAAGGTTTCCCTTCAAACCTGTATGTGTATAGTAAAATAATCCACTGGATGCTTTTGTTAATGGATAATAAATGGTGAGTACAAATCTTACTTTCTCATGTAAGCTGAGGACTGGCGCTCCAGCAAAACGTCTCTGCCAGAATGAGTCATCGCAAACATTCTGGTCTTCACAATATACTCAGTCATCACCTGTCTCTTCTTAGAGTTGGGGTTTAGCATCGCCCAGTCTTTACCTGTTCTCTGCTCCTTATCGTGAAGTCTAAAATCTCCTCCTCTTTCAACCAACGCACTCACTGATTTCACACAACCTTGATAACAGGCGGCATGTAAGGGTGTCTGTCCGTGCTCTGTAGGCCTAATAATATTGAATGGAGATGTTACATTGCGTTGCAAGCTCAATTCAGATCATACTTCATTTGTCACTTGTTCCAAAGAGAAAATTAAACTATTTAACACGATAAAGCACAGAAGCTCAATTAGCAAGCTATAAACTCCTTTATAAAGTGTTACAGTTCACTTACTCATTCGGATTGGCCCCCTTTTCCAGTAAGTATCTAACTGATTCATCTTCTCCCTCAAAGCAGGCGTAAAATAGAGGGGTTTGACCTTCCTCATTCTTCAGATCGACATCATGTATCTTTCCAGTGTCCAATAGCTTCTTGAGAATTTTTTTGTTCCCCGAGCTTGCTGCATTGTAAAAGTCCCTTTGATCAACATCTAACCCTGCGAGGGAACGTAATATCATTGGCTCTGCCATAGCCACAGGCCTCTCTTGGTAGTGTTGAATTTATTCTGCTCTCCTGTAAATATATGTGTAGCAGATTCACCACACAGCACCTTGAGAGCCCAAATACTCACTCATGTATGAGGATTTGATTCAGGCTCATAAACGTTATGAATTGACGGTTTAAAAGCCCATCATTAGTTGCTTTAACATTGGACTTGGTATGATGCACTCACTGTACATGGAATAGGCAAGTGTTAGTTTCACATTGGACTCATATGCCTCTATACCAATGGTACTGGTTATTGGCAAAATACATGAAATATGTAAAATACTTGTAGGACCAAAGGGCCACGGCTAGTTTACTCTGCATTACTGATGATGGCCCCTCTCTGATTTTGACTACCCCACTGGCACCAGTTTGACCAAGTACAAGGTGGGATACGCAGATAGATAGGATATAGTAGGTAGGTAGTAGGAAGTACCAATTATAGTATTATATTGATATAGTATTAGCTAAACTGGGATTTAATTAATTGAGTTTTATGATTCCATTCGATTGAATGACTGCTACTACTACTTGACTTTTTTTCATTACTGTCTGTCTGCAATGGAAGGAATGACAACACCACTCTGTGTGTATACCTGTACTGTTCAAGTACAGGTTAACATTTCCATGTAAGTAACAATATAGCAGATAGTCAACCAGTAGTGGCTTAACTTACTTAGTTATACATTAGTAATAGTTCAGTCAATCAATCAATCAATTCAATGAATGGTTTAGTTAACAGTTCAGTTGAGTTACAGATGAGATTGAGATAGGAGAGAGTTCAGCAAGAAGTGTCTCTTACCAAGGTCTGGAGAAAAGGACTCCTCCAGGCTTCTCCTGATCTCGCTTTTACTCCTTCCTTTTTGGAGTTTAGTTACTAGTAGTAGTTAGGCATGCAAAATTAAGACAGACAACAAGACAGAAGTGTGAGCAAGGACAGGGAGTAACAGTACCTGTTACTCCTTGTCCTTGTTGAGAGTGACAGCAAAGCTCAACTAACCTGTAATGCTGTCTGGATGTGGTCCTTGTTGTTACATGACAGTTAAAGCTCGTATAACAGCAATAAAATGATTAAAGATATAGTTGAGTTTACTCTACATTACACTTAATGTTCAACAAATCACCTAACTTAGCACACCCTGCACAATGGGGTTTTGACATTGCGTCTGCTATTGCCATAAACCTTGATAATTTAGCCTAAGTTTATTTGGCCCATAGATGGAGTTATTACAATCCTCCCAATCTTTTCTTAGCAAGTAGGCACATATGTCGTAAATTATGCCACAAATAGATTCCACCTGTGGCAGACGAGCTGCGCCAGGGGAGAAAATTAATTGGGATGGCGCAGCTGGGATACAGGCAACTTTTAGATGGCGCAACTCGGTTGGTTCCTAATATAGTAGCCAAGAGCACACAACTCATAAGTTAGATAGTCAATCACTACTTAGTGTGAATGAAGGATAGAGTCAATTTGGGGTTTGGAGGGAATGATTGTTAACAACTCAGTCTGCACCATCTTCTTAATTCTAACTGTGTCTTATCATTGGGTCCTAGACCTGACTAAGAGGTTAGAGCCTGGCCTGATCACTGAAAGGAGACTTTTTTTGATGTAATCAGACATTCTCAACATAAAGCCACCTTGACACCTAGCCTGTCTTGACAAGCTTTGTTCGGTGGGGGCTAGGCGCTAATATACTTTTAGCAGTTAGTACTTTTTTTTTGTAACACTCAGCTAGATAGCAAATCTACCATATCTAGTAAATGACTGAATGTGAATTAAAGGTGGATGCAAGGTGTAGACGATCATCCCGAGATTTGCGCACATATGATCAATTCGCTAGGGGGGAACGTACAGAAAGATCCATACAATCATAAGGACTGTGTTTTGATGGTCGGCAAAATGTCCATCAAACAAGCTGTGAACTGGATACTCCCCGAACAGAAACATGATGTGTATGTGGACTTAGGCGGTGTACTAGACCAAGATCAGACGAAAATAGCCATTAACGCCCTGGTTGTGATGGCTGTTGGCCTAAGAAAAAAGTGGAAAGCTCCTGTGGCTTTTTACCTCACAACAGGCGTAACAGGTAGGAATGCAAGTTCAACAATAAGCATAAGATTGATAAGTCGGCTATAGATACTTGGTATCCGATTTTGCAGTTATAACCAGGGATCTAGAAATTTCAAATTAAAATGACAGTGAGCTTCTATTTAGTAATGTTGCCCTATCCCTTTTTGTATTTTAAAGGAGAAACACAAGGGACGCTCATAATGCATTCAATAGAGAGCCTGTCAGTAGAGGCAATCGGAGTCGGCGTGCTGGTGCTGGTGGCCGATAGACACAGGACCAATGTTGCTACACTGAAGCAGCTTGGCTTTTGAGAAATGACAGTACTCGTTTATTCATAAAACAATCCTATCCACTGCATGCTAGACATCGTCCAATTGGTGAAAGTTCTAAGAAATCTATTAGGAGAGTGGGAAGAGGTGACAGGGCCACATGGCATAGCCAGATGGTCTGATGTGATAAACCTAGCCAAACTACAGGTAAAGACTACAAAAAAATTGGTGATCACTGGTTTTCAATAATCTAGTCTGCTATCACGGCTGTGATCTTCAAATTTAGTATAGACCCAGATCACTCCACATAACTAGGCCTTAGTCACACTGGATCGAAAGAAGAACATACTTTTGAATGATGCTTTTAAAATTTCTTGACTCACGCCATGCTAATTTTTTATTTACAAATAGGAGAAAGGTCAATTACATCACGGAAATAAGCTTACTGACCAACATATCAGCTTCATTGGTAACGCTATGAAGGTCAGACTGGCTGTCCAGGTGTTCAGCCAAAGTACAGCAGATGCCCTGTCAACATTGAAAGCGATGTCAGACGCATACCCCGAATTTAAAGATGTATCTGGTACAGTCAAATTTCTGAAGGTGTGTGTTCTCTCAGTTTTTTAGACGCGATTCACTCTATTTAACCATAGCCTATGGAAATTTGCTTAGCAAAATCCTTTTTATATAGGCAGATAGAAATGTCTGCCATAAAGATCAGTTCCTGATAAATTAAAAAATACATCCCAAATATTTTCTATTACTACATGCAGAATCTACTTGTAGTACATCCACAGGTCTACTCCAAAACCCTGCAGGTATATTCAAGGAGTATATTATTTTCTGCTGAATAGGAAGCACATATTGCAAGCATAGTGACAGCTTTAGAGCTCATCAAGTTAGGTACTTTGTTAAGAGTTTTACTTCGATAACTGATGTGTCAGTAGCCTGGGATTCAGGCCAACATTAGGGCCTTGTCTGAATTATGGGTTGTGCATGTTTACTTGTTATATTTTACAGCCTGTATGAAGGAACATTTCAGAGATTCTAGCACGATTGATGATATTCAATAATCATCACACTGACTCAATCTTTGATGATGTATAAACCTCAACATGTATCACGATTGCATTGGTATGACGTGGCTGGTTCACTTAGCCGAATTTAGGATGCTGAGACTTAGCCTGAGCATTTCCATGCTGCGACTAAGATGCTGAACATTTTCCGATGAACAGCTAGAGATCCAGGATATTTTATATACAATAAAAATGCAGCACATCTCCTAGTTCTGCAACAACTCACTGTAAGTCTTTTAGACCCACCCACCCCTGACAGCCTGCCGGGCTAGGGGTTGGATATCAGTGAGACAGATGATATGAAAGCCGAAATTGATGTATATATAGTAAAAGCTTGGACGTTTCGACTCGGGCCTCAAAATTTTTTTGTTTTTTAACATGCTACATTTGTAAATGTCATCCTTCTAGTTAAAAAGTGAAGTTAAACCTTACCGCTCATACCAAGTTTCAATTAAATCAGTTCTGGAATATCTCAGCTTGTAAATCAGACAACCAATAATTTTCCCATGTCTATATTTTCAATATTTAGTAAATGATGTAGCAGCCAAGGTTGAAGGTATACAAATTTCTCTGCTAAAGCTAGGAGGATTCTGTAAGGACACCAAGGAAAGATACTGTGGACTGGTTCTCTTATAAACGTCATCTATTCAGCTCATCTCAGGTTGGGTTTCCAACCAAGGTATAGTCTGTAAGTCTGATTTAAGGCTTGATCTAGAGAGAAGTTAGCGTGTGCCAATATATTGCTGCTTACATTGATCTGTGTGACCTATCTTTGCTCTACAGTTTCACATTTTAGGCTAAATTTTTGCACCACCAGGTTTCCTTATTAAATTGTTTGCTGAAGGTTCAGATACCTGTTTGTGACTGCCATGCAGGAAATTTCAAACTATCATAAAGCATATTTTGCAAAACTTATCACGAACATATTGATACTAATGGGATATTATTGCAATAGCCAGCTAGTGAAGGGCCTGGCTGTAGGCTTCTATACAAAAATCTCACAGTATCCACAAGAGCAGAGGGAACTAACTTGTTCCAACACCATACCTATTGCATTCTAATTTTCAGAAAAAAAATCATGATTTGTATGGTTGCTCACAGTTCCACATTTATTTGCTCAACCCAGACAAAAAATAAAGGTGGTCATAAATATTACGGACGTGACGTGCAAGGTAGTAAGTAGTCATCTTCACACATTATTCCATACAACTTGTGAAAAAGAATCGCCATTGTAAGAAGAAAAAAAAGACATCATTTGCATCAAATACTCTCTCTCTCTCTCTCTCTGTGCCTCAGACTTTTACGTTGATTCTCTGAGCATTTTAAAAAGCAGATATAGTTATTTGAGACCTCTGACTAAATGACTAGGATGCACAAACAGCTTACATAAGATATATAGACACATGATTACCTGCCTGACATTAACTTGTCATCACCTGAAAACTCATTTCACCATCAAGACAAGACTTGATACTTACCTGATGTTGGCCATGGTATCACATAATAATATTTACAATAAACAGTAAAAAACTTGGTCGTGGTCATCGATTGTTCTTAAGTGAATTTTGAGCGGAGACTCATGGAGGATAAATTCAGGGTAGCAACTTAAGTTCAAATGATTCGAAAAGAAAACAATTTGGATAGTCAGTCCAAGGAGGTTGGGATATAGTCTCGGTCAACGCAGTCAGTTCTGTCATAAAGAGTTGTCTACTAAATTTATCAGGGCACACAACTTTGAACCTACTTATTTTAGATTTGCTCTGTTAGCAGCATCAGTCATCATATAAATTGGGCACTTTTATCCCTTTGCGCGCTCTATTTGTAATATTTTTTATGATCAACCTAGCGGATGATAGGTAAGACCGTGCCATGAATATGGTATAACTGTTATAAATTTTTAGTTTGTTAAAATAACATCACCGAACATAAACTGCACCACAATCTCATGCCGATAACACTACAATGTAAATTAAAATGTTTGCTTATTATATATTTATTTATCTATTATGTATTTGTTAGGTGATGGCTGTTGTTACTGTTACCATAATACCAAAAACAACTACTCACAAGATTCATGCTAAAAAAATAATCTAGAATTGAACTCTTCACTAGAATCCCTCTAACAAATCTCAATGACATCAAAAATGATTGGCAGGCACATAATTGAATAATCTGAAGGCTAAGGAAATATAACCTTCATTCTCACCTTTCTCTCCTTTCACCGCCTTTGTCCTGTATGGGTGGCGGGTTTTTGCTTGATACCAAGCTCAACCAGACTTCTCCATCTGCTCCGGTCTTCCACATCGCTGCTATCAAGATCCAGCCATCTGAGGTCCGCAACAATTGTATCACTCCATCTCTGCTTAGGGCGGCCTCTAGGTCTATTGCCATCTATCTCCATCTCACATACTTTTCTGATGTCTTCCTGTCTTTGAACATGTCCAAACCACTGCATTCTCTTTCTTCTCATCAGGTCTTTAATTGGCACCACTTTTGCTTCTTGTGAAATATCTTCGTTCCTCCTATGTTCCTCCAGGCTGATCCCAAGACAGTACCGGACCATGCGCATTTCGCATGAGGCCATCTTATCTGACAGATGTCCCGTTATTGGCCATGTTTCGTTGCCATAGAGAAGGGTTGGTCGTATTGATG
Organism: Membranipora membranacea; assembly: GCA_914767715.1. Lineage (NCBI taxonomy): Eukaryota > Metazoa > Bryozoa > Gymnolaemata > Cheilostomatida > Membraniporidae > Membranipora > Membranipora membranacea. The sequence continues at coordinate 11,152,070 of OU612065.1, read as the reverse complement.
TTTTGTAGATTAGAACTTTCAGTTTGCATGGCATCTTTTTGTCACATAATACCCCTGTGAGCTCTCTCCATTTGTTCCATGCCTTCGATATCCTCAGCTCCACTTCCTTGCGGCATCCTCCCTCTTGATGAATAGTGGTCCCCAAGTATTTGGCAATGGAACCCTCTCCTCACTGTCATACTTCTTCAAATAGATGTCTCCTTGGTTTCCTTCAGGTTGTAGGTACTCTGTCTTCTTTCTGCTTAGCTTGAGTCCGACACTCTCCATTTTCTCTCTCCAGATCTCTAACCTCCTCTCTAAGCTCCCTCTATCTTCATCGCATAGAACCAGATCGTCGGCAAATAGCATTGCCCACGGTGGGTCCTCGTCAATGTCCTCCGTTATCACGTCCATGATTATTATGAAGAGCAACGGGCTCAGCGCAGATCCTTGGTGTAGTCCGACTTCTATGTGGATTCTTTCTGTATTGCCAGAGTTAGTTTTTACTTCAGTCGTACAGTTTTCATACATGTCCATTATGATTTTTACATAGGACTCTGGAACTTGTCGCTTTCTCAAGCAGAACCAAATCAGCTTCCTCGGGATAGTGTCGTATGCTTTTTCAAGATCTACGAACACCATGTGCAGGTATCTGTTTCGTTCTCTGAATTTTTCTTGGAGAATTCTGAGGCAGAACATTGGCTCTGTTGTAGACTTGCCTTTCTGAAAACCATACTGATTTTCCTTGTTTTTACCAGTCCTCTTATTCTTTGCTCTATAGTCCTCTCAAGAAGCTTCAAACAGTGGCTCAGAAGCTTTATACCGCGATAGTTTCCGCATTCCAAGGGGTCTCCTTTTTCTTTGTATATAGGTGTTATCACACTTTCTCTCCATTCTTGTGGTATCCTGTCTGAAATGATGTTATTCAAACATGCTGTCATCCATGATATCCCTCTCTCTTTGAGCAGTTTCACAACCTCTATTGGTAGTTGGTCGGGTCCTGTGGCTTTGTGTGCTTTCATCTTCTCTAGCTGGATCTTGACTTCTGTTTCACTGATTTCATTTACGGGACCTTCTACTGGCAGCATTACTGGTAACTCCTTTTTCTTGTTTTCGTTGTTCAGCAAGCAGTCGAAATAATCTTTCCATCTCTTCTTGATGTCATCATCTTCATTCAGGATCTTCCCATTGTTATCTTTTACGAATGGTGTTCTGTCAATGTCCTTAGATCTTCTGTGCCTAGTTTTGGCCAAGCGATGAATAATCTTTGGACCACTGTGCTCTAGTTCTTGGTATAAGTTTTCTGCCGCTGCTGCTTTGGTGATTGCCACCTTCTCCTTGCTTATCTTATTGAGTTCCATGTATCGCTGTCTTGCCTCATTCCCTTCCTCTTCTCTTCTTGCTGTCTTCCATTCTTTTCAAGCCTCCTTTTTCTCTTTAACTGCTACCTGTACTTCCTCGTTCCACCACCAAGATTCTTTCTCCAGGTATTTTCCAACTGTTGATTCTCCAAGTATCTCCATCACCATCGGATAAGTCTCTGACCACTGTAGCCCCTCATCATTGTAGATCTCATCTAACCTCTCAGATATTCTATCTATCAACTCGTCTCCTTCCGCATTCTTGACCTTCCACCAGCTGATCTTTTTCTCCCTCTTTCTTCTTCTCCTCTTCTTCCTCTCAACTGTTATATCTACCAAAAGTAGCCGATGTTGTGCCGCTACAGACTCTCCCTTGATCACCTTACAGTCCTTCACCTTGCTCATGCTCTCTCTTCTTATCCCGATGTAGTCAATTACTGTTTGGTTTGGTCCACTCTTAAAAGTGACAGTTTGAGCTTCGCTCTTTGTGAAGAATGTGTTGACTAAAGCAATATCACTCTCTCTAGCGTAGTCTAAAATCCTCTCTCCTTCCTCATTGATCGTCCCCAGCGTTTTTCCACCATGCCATCTATCATAGCCTCCTCTGTTGGCTCCAACATGTCCATTTAGGTCTCCCGCAACAATGATCTCCTCTGAAGTTGGCATGCCGTCAGTCACTGCCTTGAGCTGAGCCCACAAATATAACCTTCATTGATAATTATTTAAGGAGAACAACTACCCTCTCTTCATTGAACTCCTTGTGGGATTTCATTGCTCTCTGTATAATCAGAGGAAATTTATCCGTACATGAATCTCTGCACTCTTCAAGTTACATTGTTGTGCCACATTGTCACGACTAAGATTAAGATTATGTTAAGATTCTCAAGCTGTGGATGAGACCCGACCACTAAGTAAAATATTTGTACCTTCCTTGTGCCTTCTGCAACCAACCACACAACTAACTTGTCTCAGAAACACTCTTATTAATTCCGGAAGAGGTAGAGATTAGCATGATAAGACCACCGCCACCTAGTACAAGGATGCGCACTGAGCAGCGAATTCCACCCATTTATGATAAATTATATGCTGTCAATACACAGCAACCTGCGGCAACCTATCAATAAACAAAAATATCTGCATGCCCTGGTGAGATGTCAGTACTCCCCTTTCATTTTGACCTGCCATCGCACTGAATTTTCCAAATCTTTCCGTGCAGCTCAACAAGGGTGAAATTTGTTTTGATTTTTCCTTTATCTTTTCGATACTCATGAGAGGTGTGTATGAGGCATTCCCGCACTCTTCTAGCAATTGACTTCCAGGATTAGACCTAAACTTAGCCCACCTGGTAGCCAAGCCATCGACCACACTACGATGGAGTTAGAGGCAAGTCGACTTGGCATTCCACACAAAATATAGTGCAATGCCCTGTGTTAGAGACCCCGTGGTCTTTGAAGTAAATGAAAGCAATATTGTCGCATTCGCCAAAAGGTGAAATTTGAAGGTAGGCCTACCTCTCCAGTTTTATAAAGTGGCTAAGATTGTTAAGTTCAGAGTTGAGCTAAATTGACCTGCCAGTGCCATGCATCAAAAATCATTGAGATAGGGTTATTTAACCACATAAAAGCTTATTTAACATGAAACAAATCCACAAGTGTTTAAGATGGGACATTTTACCATGAGTTAGGTTGTTTTGGCTTGCTGTTGCATGCATCTCCTCATAATCTTTCAACGCCGCTCAGCATGGATGAAATATTTGTATTTTTACAGATTTTATTTGACTTTTTATAAAAGGCTTGTGTGATGAGATCCCGCACTCTATTAGCAATTGGCTACCAGCATAGGACTCAAACTTAATCCATATGGTAGCCAAGCCATCGACCACACTACGATGAAGTTAGAGGTAAGTCGACTTGGCACACCACACAAAATACAGTGCAATGGGCTGTGTCAGAGACACCGTGGTCTTTGTAATAAATGAAAGCAATATTGTCGCATTAGCCAAAAGGTGAAATTTGTATTTAGCAGATTTTTTAACTGAGCTGAGCTATGTCTCAATTAGCCCCTGCTATAACTCAGCCAAGTAGATTGAGATACATTGTGGAGAGATCTCACTTCATCACTGAGTTTATGTGTCTGCGATTTTTTATGTTTATTGGCCTGAAACAGAACAGCCAATATATGGCTAAACATCAGCTAAGTGTATGCTAAATTTATGCTAATTGAAACCCCAATTAGTGAGTGGCTTAACATTAGCTGACTTTTACCCGCGCAAGCAAGGCTGAAAGTCAGCTTAATCTGTATTTGAAGCCACCCTTTGGTGTCCTGCGTGCCTGGGTTCTCTGAGCAGCATGTGTGCTACACGCCTGTGTTCTCAGTAGTGCCTTGGCTACGGTATATTCCTTTCCTGCATGCTCCTACTCCGCCTTGCGTTCCTCAAATACCAGAGCCCCCACCTTCCTGGCAGCCTGCCCAACAGGCAAGGGCAGGTTATCTGTAGCGGTGACTTGTAACTTCCCGCCCTTTCCTAAAAACTATGACGCCACAGGTTGAAGCATCGAGGTTCGCAATCAGCCAAAGAGCAGCAATTGAGGTCGTAGTAACTGGGTCGTAATAACTAGGTAGTAGTAACTGAGTTGTAGTAAATAGGTCGTAGTAACCTGGTCCCTGGTCTGGAAAATAAATCAGCACCCATGCTACATTGTTGTGAAAAACTTGCGTGGGGTGAGAAAACAGCGCTGTCTGCTTAAGCCCATCTAAGGGAATTGGTTCTCTTTGAGCAGCCCGTGTCATGCATACCCGGGCTCTCTCTGAGCAGCTGGGGCAGGTTTCAATTATGATTTAGCAGACATTTAGCTGAGTTTTAGCCAGATTAAGCAGCCACTTATCAATGTCCAATCAGCCCCAGCGGTAATTCAGCCAAGTGAATCGATATTCATTGTGGAGAAATCTCACACTATCACTGAACACTAAGGAGATTATGTGTCTGTGACTTTTTATGTCAATTGGTCACTGCAGTTTGATTTCACTTTGATGGGTGGTTATTTATAATATCAATCAATCAGCATATATATCATATGAGTGAGTGATAGCCGCTTGATACGGAACAGCCAAGAAATGGCTAAACATAAGCTAAGTCTATGCCAAATTTATGCTAATTGAAACCCGAAATAGTGAGTGGCTGTGCTTTTAGCTGACTTCCAGCAGCGTATGCACAGCTAAAAGCCAGCTAAATCTGTAACTGAACCACCCCCCCCCCCCCCCCCATCTGGTGTCATGCAAAGGTACTCCGAACAGGCACGGACAGATCATTCTACTGCAGCGGTGACTTGTAACTTTTTTCCCTTTCCTAGAAATTATGACACCACAGGTTGAAGCGTCGTGGTTCATAATCAGCCAAGGAGCAGCAATTGAGGTCGTATCAACTTGGTTGTAGTAACTGGGTTCCTGGTCTCCTGCTACTGGCTTTTAAGAACTAAATTAGGTGAATTAAATAAATCAGCACCAATGCTGCATTGTTGTGACGCCACCTTCATGCGATGAGCAAACAACGCTGTGTTGTGAGATATTTTCCACCCTTGCTTTCTGCTTTAGCCAATCTACGGGCATGGCAGGCAAAGTATATACGTGCATCCTTTCAAAACCGCGCAATGTTCACATCACATCAAATTTGTTGTAAACCTTGGTTTTCTGCGGCTAAGCTTGGCACTGCGAGATAGGTAATTTTGTAGCGTTGAGAGGTCATTTTTACATAACATAAAAACCGCCTCAATCACTTTTTTCCTTTGCAGTTGCAACGAAGTCTAGCTTAACACCAGGAATAGCTAAATTGACAAAAGTGACCGGTGAGTTGGGCGTTCAGCTGCCTGCTAAGCAGTTGCCGATTGTTTGATGAAGAGTCATGACACTAAGGGGCTGACCATTCTTGGCACCTTAGAAAAGTATTGCTTTAAATCTCGTAAATCATGTATTTAAGTTCAAAGTTCAAAATGAACTGACTGCTGCAGTCAATTAAGGGGTAATAGGGCAATAGACAGTTTCCTGAGCTCAAATTTTAACCTATCTTCGGAGATGTTCTCTCTCTATTTGGATACTGTTTAACACGCAGCTTCTGAAAAAAATCTTGAAATGGCTTTATCCAGAGACCAGCCTACTTTATATTAAAACTCTTTCAGATTCAGCATATGCATCATTGCACCAGTTTATAACCAACACAACATGCTGAAATTGAAATTAGGGTTTGAACAACAAGTCATCATCTACAATGATGGACAACCAGCAAATCCAAACCATGGGTTTAATGTGAAATTAAGGTCTGCAGTAAAGATTCTACACATTATGGTAGACTAGAGATTGAGACTAGATAAGCTCTCTAAGGTACTTCTCACCAACAATAATTTGCGAGACAATTTAGAACCTACACAAGTTGTGTCATTTGAAATCTGAGGTAGACTTACATATAAACATTATATCAGGCTTTAGCAAGATTATCTGTGTTCCCAGAAAGGCACAGTCAACATGAGCTGTCAAAGAGGATCTCAAGCTCACAACCAAGATGATTTATTTTATTGGAATAATGGCTTTTGTTTCTTGGGCAAACCGTTTAGAATACCTATATGAATATTTTACTGTGATAAAAGATAATACCACAAACAATAATTAGCACGCACAACTGCAACATTATGTCTATGCTATGAAAGCAAGGAGAACAAACTATTAACAAATAAAAATAGCAATATTGGAAACTTCACTTGCAGCTGACTACTAGGACATTCCATTGGCATCAACACGGATGACCTCTTCAACCCCTAGAACAGACTGGCTAATCTGTGGAACTATATTTGAAGTAAGCCTTTCTTATTTCATTTATTTAATTATCAAGCACACCTCCATCAATAAAGAAAAATTAAGAGGGATATAATTACTAGTATTTCAGGAATAACTTACCATTGGATACTTCTAGCAAGGAGTACTCCTTACTTCTAGTAAGCTAAAAAGATTTATCATGGTTACCAAAATTAATACACTAACTACATGTACTCTTTTTTCTGTTCAGTACATATAAGAGATATGTGTAGCAACTTAATGGAAGACTATAGGAATCTCAATAGGAATATCAACAGACTAAACCACTGCTTGTGTAAAGGCGTGTACAAAAAGACTGCTAAGCCCTAATACTTACCGGTCAATCGCAATCCTTTCAAGATTATCTTAAATTACTATTACAATGTTAACAACACTCCACATAACAAAATATATAATCTGAAAACTCAAGGAGGTTCTGCTCATTAACTTAATTGCTTTAAACCCACAAGTGTCTAGGCGAGGGAGTTATGTCCTTTATTTGTAATGAGACACAACTACTGTCATTACTAAATAATTCTGCAAAAACTGAAAATTGCAATGAAATCGATAGGCGGAGGGTAGGATGAAGTATATGTTTCTTCTATCATTGATTATGATGGTATTGTAGTTTGGACTTATGTGATCCTATATTGTCAGTTCTTTATCAGTCTGTTGTTACATATTGTCTCTAGTATACCTAGGACAAATTCAGTCAGGATTGTCACAATTTATGATCGCTTGTATCTGCTCATTCGGTACAAGACATAAACATTCTTTAAGGTCTATGAATGTACACTGCTCCATAATCCCTGTCTCAAAAGTCACTCTCAATTCGCCCGACGACCGTAGTCAATAGTCATGGGACCGATGATGGTTAATATGATAGTTGGTTTTGTGGTCAACAATTAATTACCACTATCTTGTTGATGGCAAAATCAGTTTTCAAGTGAAACTTGATTCTGGCAGGGAAACTAATTTTCTTGCAGAGAGGCAGTATGTTTATGTTACCTCCCTTTCACTAAGTCAGAGGTCTCAACAACAGAAAAAGTAAAAAAACTTATGAAATCTGTCAGGCTTGCTTGACTCATGATACTCTCACCCAACAGTGTAATTATCAGATGGTGACAGCTGTTGGCCTCTCCAGAAACTTGGCGCATTTGAGTTGCAGAGCTGAATTTTTTTTAGGTGTCCAACAATTGTACACAGCATCTAAGATCTATGATGATTCACCTGAAACAGAAAACAAAAGCTAACTTTATAGAGATTTGCATCAGTCAAGTATAAGCATTCTGTATCCCCTCAGGGTTAGACCAAGTATGGTCCATTTGCCTGCATTTGGAGTAGCTCCCGCTCTACTTGTCATGCGGCATGCCCAGTGGAAGGGTAGCAACTGGAATGCAGGCAATCGGATTAAACTTGATCTAGCTCAGAGTGGGTGAATGTGGATACGTTAAAACTTTCGCATATAAGAAAAAGTGTAGCTGAAGATCTGTAACATTAAAACAATAATCAAAAACACAAATTCAAACGGACAAGTTGTCTAAAAAGCCATTTCTCTGTGCAACAGAGAGGCTGTGTTACACAAATCATTGCGATGCGAAGTATTGTCTTACATCAGGTTTCAGTATTGATACATGAATATCTTTCCCTCCACCTTGTAAGTTTAGTACGATGAGGTTGCAAGTCGCTTTTATCCCCACATTAGACTAAGAATAAAAAATTGACTAATGCAAGGTATATCACAGACCACAGAGGAAAATATCGCAAATTCATAAAGATTTCTTGCTCCAACCTCAAATTTAATTACTCCTAACCGCCTGCACAACTTTCTTCATAATGATAATCAGCAAAAACCTGGGAACAATTTTAGTGCTCCAACTCTATGCTGTGGACGGTTATGGAATTATACTACCATCAGGGCAGGCAGGGTTTTTGCACCTAAAACTAGTTAAAACTGCATTCCAACATGCTGTCATCAAGGAAACAAGTTTCTTACCTGAGGATGTTAGTTTTTCAACAGCTGACTTGGATAATCCATCATAATACAGTCAAGGATGATTATTGAAAACCATCACCATCTACTTTCATCTTCTTCTGTTTGACTCCCTGGTATTCTTTGATTCCTCCTCGAATCCTAAAACAATAGACCTTATTTTTTAACATTACAATGTTGGGACTCCCAGCGCAAGGGCCATCTGAATGATTACATATTCTCATCATTGAGTTGGCCCTCGTGCTGGTAGTATTATTTCTACCTTACTTTAGTGTTCTTTCATATAACAACTAGCCTCATCATTCATCATGAAGAGTAAACAAATTTAACAAAACAAGGAAAAAATGCTTGGTGCATGTTCAATTGTCTTGACCTTGGATTGAAGTCAAGAAACTCAAATTTGACGTGAAGATGATTGGGAGAACAAGGGCAACATGATAACATTCGTTCATCATTCACTGTAACAATATTAATTGTAAAATATAAAAGGTGAAGCAGATGGAACAACAGGTGCCATTACCAATTGATCAGTGGGTGTCTTGGGTGTCATTTTTTCTAGCTTGTTTCGGTGATGATCAGTGACTGCTTTGTGCTGAGATTTTTTTGAATCTATCGCAACTGATCTATCTCTCACACTGTAGGTTATTCAGTATTCACTGATTTCTTCATGCTACAAGAAAAATGATTGACAATGTGGTCAAAGGTCAGAAAGTAATACCAGATTGTTGTACTGACCGCTGTTTAACAATACAACTGTTATATTGAATATTAGCCAAATTCTAAAAGTCATTATATATTACTTTTGAGTTGCCCCACTATACATAAAGGAAAGGCAACTCCCATATTTACATGTGGTTTAAGTACAAAGGTATAAATAACATGACTCAGCCAAAAACCGGTCAGTCACATATCGGCATTACAAATAGTGCAGACTACTATCATGTTTCGTACTGAGGAATCATATCATACCTTTGTACCAACTACAATATGTATTTAACCTATCATATTATGGATCCAAACGAAAAAGTAGGAAGCTACAATAAAAAGGAAGAAAACCGAAAAAGCATAAAGAAAAAGAAGAACACGAGATTGGGAAAGGGACTCTACTTATGACTGTTTACTGTACAACACGTATACTCATGAAAACAGCTAGATTACTCATATGAGGATTATATTACTTGTAGAGTCACCCCAAAGCCTGGCGGCTGGTAGAGAGGACACTTCACAGACAGCTTTGTACTGAGAGGATCTTGCTTGAGCAAAATCAGATATTATTGATTTGAGGTGAGCCTGTTCTATTGATTGTATCGATGTTAGCTGTATTGGGTATCCTAAAACCCCAAGTGGTGCACTAGTTACAACTGCATTCTAGCATGTTCTTATCAAGGACACTAGTTTCTCACCTAACGATGTTAGTTTTTCAACTGCTGACCAGGATAGTTCATCATAATACAGTCACAGGTAATTATTGAGCTCATCCAAATCAACTCATATCTTCTTCTGATTGACTCCCTGGTTTCTTTGATTTCTCCTCAGATCCTAAAACAGTATTAGAACATGTTCAATAACTTTAAAATGTAGGGACTCCCACAGACCAAGTTTGCATGCATTCAAAATTGATTCCCCCTAATGCTAATCAGCGGAAGGGGAGCAACATGAATGCATGCAAACTTGACCGAACTGGATCTAGAACTCCCAGCACAAGGGCCATCGCAATGATTTTATTTCAACTATGCTTTAGCCTTCTCTCATAAATAACAGCACAATTAGACTAATTCATCAGGACTAGCAAACCAGTTCAACAAAGCAAAGGAAAAATGCTTGATGCATGTTCAACTGCCAGGACCATGGATTGCAGTCAAGAAACTCAAATTCAATTTGAAGATGATAGGAAATAAATGGACAACATGATAACATATTCATCATTCATTGTAACAAGATTAATTGTTAAAGGTGAAGTAGACGAAGCAAAAGGCGACATATCACACCGAACAGTTGGTGTCTAAGGTTTTTTCCTGCTTGTTTCTGTGATGATTGGTGGATTATCCGTGTTGAGATTTTGTGAATCTGTCACAACTGTTCTATCCCTCAACATCTGGATTATTTGGTTTCCCTCCGACTTTCTCACGCTAAAACAAAAATAATTGGCGCCTGGTCAATATTTGCTCCATCTTATTGTTGTGTGCTTATTTCTGCTTACTTGTGAATTCTTGAAAGTGACAAGAAATATCTTTTATTTCCAAAAATATAAATATTTTGAAGATAAACATGTAAAATTGCTCTTTGAGATGCTCGTCCTTGTCAATATGCATACAGGGTATAATAACTTGGGTGAGGGCCATAGTTCCATACAGTTGAAGGCGATCTTTTGCCGAGATGGATTGTCTCTCTTGCATTTGGAATAAGTATAGCTTATAAGTAGTGACATCGACAGCATTTGTCATGCAGGCCAAGGCTGACAATATACCCAACGCTATGACTATTCTAACGTGCAACTAAGGAAACATGTCATCCTTACCTAAGGATATTGGTCTTGTTAATAATGAGATGGATAGTCTATCATGAAACATTCGTGGGTGATTATTGAGCCCATCATCATCAACTCACATCTCCTCCTGATTGACTCCTTTGGTATTATTTGCTTTCGTTTCGCCTCAAATCCTGACTCTTAGCTTTCTCCTACCTAACAGCACAATTTCGGTAAAACTTCATGATTGGCAATATAGGAAAACACAAGTTGAAATACTTGATGAATGATTACAGTCAACTCACCAACATTCGAGGATATTTAGAATTAATGTGTTATTATTTTTGTCATTCGCTGTAATAAGACTTATTGTAAAATATATATGGGGAGGCAGTCAAAACTACAGGAGTGTGTACCTACCCGTCAATGGGAAGAGGTGTATGACTGCTTTTTCCTACTGGTGTTGGTGTTGATTGGATAAGGAATCGTCATTATGCACTGGGATTCTGCAGATCTATCGCTACTAATCATGTAGATTATGATACATCTACCATTTTTCTCATGCTACCAAAAAGATAATTGAAAGCGTTGGTTTGGAAATATAACACCAATTTTGTTTTCTAAGAAAGAGATCAAGTGTAGACAGATATTTTCTGCATCCTATTAGTTCAATATAAATTTCCTTCTGCTGAACTAAATTGACAAAAATGTCACATAAGACTATCGTTAACAAAAAAATAAGAACTATCAATGTCCATATAAACATACATACATGCATACAGTCATCAAAACCTCACTGACACTAAGCTCAGGGCAATAATTCCATACTTACTTTTTCCTAAGATGAAGTGGGTCTCATAAGTATAACTTATAGGTACTGACAGTGACAACATTGATCATACTGTAGACATAAAGTTATTTATAACATCCCATATCTGTCTCTCCTTGTCTGACAATAAGAGACGGTATGACATGCTGATTGTTATACATTGCATCCAATCTGTATCAAAAAATAAATAAATAAATAAAAAAACTGCAAAAGATCATTATCGCTTTTGTTACTCAATGAGCCCTTTCAGATAGTCTTTCTCTAATTTCAGTGAATTTTTTCTTCTAAGTGAGAAAATATGGGAGTTAGTTGGCCTCATTGAAAGATTGAAGGAGCAAGGGAGAGTCTGGCTTCAAAACCCCCACTCAATCTAATACAAAGAAAGCTCAGGTTTTTTTTTATCTCCTTGCGCATGTATAATAAAACCAAACTAAAGCCTTGCAATGATATCTCTGGTAACATAGGAGTTATAGTCTCACATTGATTGGAGAGATAACATTGCTTTATGTTAAAAAAGTACTTCAATGTTCCCATGTCTGATTGAATACATACTATGATAGCCAGGAGAAATCTCACCATAGTCTTGATCAAGCGACACGGTGGAGTGGCTCCAAAATGCTGGTATAGCTTGGGAAGCGACTCCAGAGTACACCCATATCCATATCATTGGTCCGCTGCAATAATCAACATTGTTACTCTCACCAACCTATTAGCCATTCATAGATCTCTTTATCTATCTATATATATATATATCTATATAAATTAGCATGCCCAAATACGACAACATACTGTTGGTTTGATACTCAATCAAAACCAATGATAACTATGCTACTCAAAAATTGGATTAATAAATCGATAGAAAGTCAAGTCAGAGAGGATAAAAAAGATAGCTGATACTCAGTGCTGCCACTTCAGATTTGTGAGTACGCTTACTGTCCAGTAAGATATCAAAAGAATAAACAGCCATTGAACAGAACAGTATGGACTCCCCTTTTATTGGGCGCATCTCGCTCGATCATAAAAATTGAAATACTGCTCATGCACTAAAGAGGGCGATTTCATGCAAAGTTTCTTCTCTTCTCAGCAATTGCCGGTTGAAGTAGTTAGGTGATGCTCATTGTGACAACTTTTACTACTTGTATTGTTGGGATTGTGTCCACATGCTGAAATGATAGAGGGAAACTATGAACAAAAATAGCACCATGGAATTGTATCATTATTAAAGTCAGCAAGCCATACAAGTTTCTGGGGGATCTTCTCATGAAATACAGACAAAACTACTATCTGATCGCTCCTAGTTGTGACAGCAAGACTTGCAAGGGTCTCATTCCCAAATTGATGGAACCACAACAAAATACATTCTGTGTGAACAATTTGGGAAGGAATAAATATCTGATAAAAGACCAAATGAGCGAGGATTTTGAGCAAAGTGGTAGCGATAACGGTTGAAGGGTGCCAATGAAATGGCTGAAATGATGTCAGTATTTTATAACTCTTATGATGCATGACGCCAGGAAAGCGCTTCATTGACCTATGTACAACCGAGCAATATCACAGATAAGATATGGAAGAGCATGGAAACACACCCATTGCAGGTTGCTTTGAAGAGGCTCTTCGTTTTTCAGCTTCTGACTGATGAAATTTCCGCGGCCAATTTGAGGTTTTTATGTAGAGTACATCGTCAACATGGAACTTGCAAATTTGGCTGGGATTATGCTGCCACACAGGAAATGAAATAACAAATACTATGAGAATATGGGTCACTAGCAACAAGAAAAATTGAGGACAATTGTAGCCAGTGGAGATCCATTACCATTAGCATTAGCTTAGTGGTTGATATTGTAATGCCAATAACTTGCTTTAGAGCTGTCTGAGCACTTAGACTAACTGTGAGATATCCTATGGGGCAGACAACATATTAAACCCTCAAACTCGCCCTTTAAAAGTAGTGTGGCAATTTAACCGGTAACTAGCAAACTTGTGTTAGTTATGGTGCTAAAAACAGAATGATATCATTTTCAAGTAAATTGGCAAACGCTGGTATCATAACCTTAATTGTAATGTTCTTACCAAGCACCAGTTAGCGGCTGAATAGTCTGGCCTGTTTTGTCTCTTCAGGAAAAAGAAAATACGCTGTTTTCGGTTCAAAGTACTTCCGCTGATTGCAGTTTTAGCAAGTGATAAGGGTTGTGTGTTTTGTCTATGGACAAACCTCCAAATTGTATATTTTTGTTGTTGAGAGCAGAACTCCGTATAATTGATTCAATTTTGATCAAGGCCAAACATTGTCTTCTCTTTGTACATGAGTAGGCAACTGAAACCTAAAAATTTTAAATCTTATCCTTCAACCAACATTCACAAGCATTCACGATATGAGCAACCACTTTCATCCGTGATCACCTACAACAAAACTATTTGACTTCCAAAAGGGCTGAATAGCTGCCAGGTCCAGACACCTGTTGGGTTGGGTTGGGTTGGGTCCCCCTAACCCAACCCAGACGGCTTACATAGGCTAACATTTACGTCAATTCTAAAAGACACCATAAAAATATGTGAATATTTTGTTTACTTTATTTAAAAAGGTTTCATTGGTTATCTAACATTAATTTAACTACAATCAGGTGAGTAAATTCATTTATGATAAACACAACTGTAAAATACTCCAGCGACATTATATTGAACTGTCAGCACAGCAGTATCCAGATTAATAACAGCATTTCAACATTGAGCGGGTCGGAAATCAATAATACTAATCATAAAAACAATAGAAGAATCTGCGTTCCATAGCTTTGTGTATTGGTAACCGCAGTGGTTGAGAAGGCATTTTGAAGGCCAGATCAATATTATCAGTCAATGCAGTTTTGATATGACTGTACTTTGGGTCGGTGACCAACTGTTATCACACAGGTATCTTGCTTAGGTGAATTTTTACGCAAGTTTTTCAGCTCATTCTTATCAAAAGAGCTCTCCAGGTGAAACAGCAGCGAGGGATGGGAGCTCAGGTTTCCAGAGGTGCTGGTACAGCAGCAAAGCGGAAGAAATATAAAGGACATCTGGTTCAAACTCTTGATGACCATGAGGGAGGAGTCAATTGTATGGCTCTTAGTGAGGACAGCTCTGTACTCGCCACAGGTAAGCAGTGGGTCAAATGGCAATATTCTTTATCTGTTGGCTTGGTGAGAGGCTCAATCGAACAAAGATTTCTGTCTTCTTACCTATTCTTTAAAAAGTGTAGGGCTAAAAATGTTGTATTTTATCTGTATGACAATTCATCAAATAATGTTTGTCAAAATGTTTTTTTGCAGGGAGTGAAGATAAGATGGCTCGTCTATGGAGTACAAAAACAGAGGAGTGTGAGTGCATCGGGGTACTGCAGGGACATGAAGAGTACATCACCTGTATCCTCATGTCTGAGAATTTTGTTGTTACTGGGTCAGCTGATAAAACAATCAGAAAATGGGACATCTGCACCTGTGACTGCGTCCTGATCTTCAGTGGTCACAGCTCACCTGTTAACAGGATTATCTGTACCGGAGATTTCATCTTCAGCTCATCTTATGACCGAACAGCTCGCTGCTGGGATTTCGATTCAGCTGAGTGCGTAAGAATATTCAGCGGACACAAGCGAGGAGTGTACCCCATGGTTTTCATCCCAGCTGATGAGGAAGATGTCAATGTAGACACTTTTGACTGGGAAGGGAACAAAGACATTTTAATAACAGGGTCAGCAGATTTCACAGCAAGATCCTGGTCTTTTGAAACGGGAAAGACACTGAAGATATTCAAGGGACACATGGGCACTATCACATGTATGGGCACAGACCCTGCCGGTCATATCCTCTACACAGGTAGTACGGATTCCACTGTGAAGTCGTGGAATATTGTCAAAGGAGAAAACCTCAAGACATTTGAGGGACATAATGCTTCCGTTCTTTGTATGTCGGTAGGTATTTGCAGGAGACAGCTTTAAATATTTTGATTTGTCTTGTATTATTTTAATTAAGATGTTTAGCTTCTCGGTAGGGCACACATCATTTCTGCGTTCTCACCAAATGATTATTCATTTCGCAAAGTGCCCAGAATCTCATGAATGCTCAGGCTAATCTTGAATATTTTTTTATTTTAAATCCCGTTTGTCTGATGAGCAAAATCTACCTTCATTATTGGCCTTCATCCAGTTGATACAAAAATCAATTTTTCATCAAATAGAACATTGTTTGTTCTAGCAACAATGAAAGCAATGTATTTATGTATATTACATATTAAAGTATTGATTGGTGAAAGTTCCATCAAAATTAGCAGCTGGGTATAATACAAGTCATTTATTCTTCATTTGTTGTCGTTACGTGTTTTGTCATATGTCATACCATTTTTTTACTTTTAAATTCAGGTTCAAAACAAGATTCTATACACAGGAAGCTCTGACTGGAGCGGGAAATCGTGGGTGGTAGAGTTTGGGGACTGTACTAGGACTTATAAAGGACACAAACACTCTGTATCTTGTATAAAGTTCATCGATGGATTGTGTGAGTCATTATACCCTAGGTTGATAATAAGGAGGGAAAAATTTAGACAAAGAATTGAACGAAACAGTATTCAGCATTGTAGCCATACCCAAATATTTAAAGACTGCAAAAATCAAGGGCCACAAAGCTCCTTCACGATATCTACCTTATTCCTACCAAGCAACAGCGTTGAAAATGTAAATAAATTCATCAACACCGACGTTCATTATAAATTCAACAGGAAACAGTTCAAATTCTCTGACGTTCAAGGGGCTATTTATAACATTAAAATCATTATACTCAATACTGTTGTCACCTGAATTTCAGTTATCACAGGATCTGGAGATGGAGTGGCGAGAGTGTTTGACTCTAAGTCAGGCTCTCAACAGCGGATCATGAAGGGTCATAGTACTGCCATCAATTGCCTACAGGTGCATCATCAGTTTGTTGCTGTATAAGATATTATGTACAAACTGTAGTGCACTGCTTACTTCATATATTTACTCCCTTCTTCCTTATCATCTAGTGGCTAATATTGATTATTTTCTGGTCAAAAAAAGAGATTTCTCCATCAACAAAAACAATGTCTGTCTGTCAGGTCAAAAATATAAATTCAAGTTAAAATCGAGTTTGTATCTAGGAGTTACAGACAGCGGTAACTCTGGGCTACACAATAGCTGTACGTTCATTCAAAGTTTCTCTAATTCAAGTAACAGCCCATCGGACAGTTGACCATTATTCTCAGATTTAAAATGGCCGATGATTGATGGGAAATCTCTTTGTGTTTTGTGTCCTCATAATTTACTGACACTGGTGCTTCTGTTCTGGAGTCACTACAGATTCATGAATATTGAAGAATAGTGACGCCATCAACATCATAAATATTAAATTCTTTAGCTTGTGCTTGGTGCGTTAGTTCTATTAGGCATGCTTTCATATAATTTCTGAGCAGATGTGTCTGGATGCGGAGACGGCAATGCCCGCATTTATGAAGCCAAGAGTGGAATGCTAAAATTCACTGGCAAAGGCCATCAAGGCGTTGTCAATGCATTACAGGTTAGAACAATAGGCATAAATATGACACCGGTAAAGCATGTTGGCGGCAATTTAGATACTTGATGTAACATTTTGTCTGGTGGGGGAAACACAAAATCTACACCCACTCGCAAGAATAGAAGCCTCCCACCTAAAATATCTTTATCCATACTGCATGTTGCTCTGCCACTAAACACCCACCAACTGAATAGATTGCCTGATAAATAATATAGGAGTTGCACCCTCTGGTCACAGAAGAGCACAAATCTTGCCGAATAAAGCACCCTCATTACTAACTATAAGATAATAGTGCCTATATTTTCTGTACATAAATTTATCTATCCACTTGTGTCGTTTAGTGTTGTTTGTGATATTAATTTAATGACCTTTCATATATCTGATGAGCATGTTTATGATAAATAATGAAGCCGTTTCCAGTGTACATTGCTAAACATGCATATTTAAACAAACCCCTGTGGAAGAATACCTAATATTCATATAAAAAATTAACAGGTTTATTGCTACGTGCAAACAGATTTGTTACATGGACCTTCATTTTCTTATGGCAGAGTTTATAATGTATTAAAATTTTTCAGGTGGTGGATGCTAGACTATTCACCGGGTCACACGATGGTACTATCAAAGTATGGGACATAGCCGGTATAAAGGAGGATATCGGGTTCACTAAGGCAGAAGGCGAAGAAGAAATCGAGGAAGAAACTCAGATTATCATTGACGACACATATCCATACGGCGATGAATACGGAGAGACAGGAAGTATGTTCTTAGCTAGCAACCCTGACCTCAGGGCCGGAAACAACAACAATACCAAAAACAGAGATGAAATATTGGACATGGTGTGATGTTGGCAGGCGACAAATAAACAAACATAACTGAAAATAAATCAGATCAGATGCACATTCATACAATACGTTAAGATACCTTCTATTTCAAGGTTTCATAAATTGGATTCATGATATCACTAATGTATTCCTTAATCACAAACGGATCAGGAAAGCCGGACATATGCATATAACCCTTCCATGTCAGGAGCTCATGGGTCCAGATATCACCTATTTTTATACAAATAGAAGGATCTGTGGATGCAAAGCAGAACCTCCCTTCAAACTATTGCTCACAACATATCATATTTTCTACACAATCGTTTAAATTATTAAAAGTATGACAACCATCCATTGTGTGTGAGAGTTTGTGGTGTGCTGTACCCTCTCGAACACTACCGGATGATCATGCACTTAACCTAGACGACTATCATGAATAATTGATTCGGCTGCTCTTTATCTGTTGATGTGCAAGAATATTCTGTGATAGACTTGTGCTTTTTATCCTAATATTTTTCTAGAGCTCATGTACCAGTGTATATGTACTGATGTATGATATTGAAATATTCAAGCCAGTCCATGCTCAAATGATAGATTGTGATTTTATTGTGGGAAAACCCCATTTTTGATCTCTGGTTGGCCTTTTGTTTTGGAATATCGGAAAATATCGGAAAATCGGAATATCTTATCTTGTTGATGTGTTGTTGTGCAATAAATAATTATTACTGTGAACCATTCCAGAGGATCAGTTTGCCATTTCATGATGTTAAATATGTGGAAGCAAAGAGATAAAAGTCATGACTCTCACACCTCGCTGGTGTTGAGATGCACAATGAATGAAGCAGCATTGGGTGTAGCAGGTGCATACAGAATTCAATGTAATGAAAGCTGTGTTATCTCAGTCATAAGTCTTCACCTAGTACTTCATCAAGAAACACACTCTGGCAGTGGTCCCACCACCACCACCCTCCCTGGTCCCAGATAATCCTTAGCAAAGGAATCAGGAGGCTATTTGAAGTTGTGTCCAACTGCTTATCAGAGAGGATAACTCCGAACAATGTTGCAAGTGACTGTGTGGCGTGTTCGATTTCTTATAATATAAATTTTTTCATCACGTTGATTCTTGAACTTTACCACTGATAAAATTCCAGTAGCATTGAACAAAACTGACCTTACAAAATCTCTTCCCTCACAGCAGACCTTTTTTTCTGACAATTCACTTGCTTGCAGAATCATTCTTCAGGATAAAATGATTGATCGGTTGTATTTTAAAATTTGTCATACCAAAAAATATGTGATACATCAAATATCCAGCAATGTCAGGAGATTCCAGCCTCCAGCTTATTATTGTTGGGGGTAAATGAAAAGAAGAAAATATCATGAGGTAGGGTATCAAAAACACGAGGTTTGGTGTTCTAATAAAATCTTAAGGAAGAGACGTCTAAAGGAGTTGTGATGGAAGGATTTAGATTTTATGTACAATGATTCAAGAAAATATGTGAGATATCATGATACTGTTGCCATTATCATCCAGTGTTCAGAGTTGTCAACAAACGTAGGCCGTGTGCTATGTAGCATAAAAAAATATTCAAGATCAGGTCATCAACTGGCTACATCAAAAACCTTCAAACCTATAAATGTCAATATATCTGGTGGATTTTTGTTGATTCAACAGTCAAGAATCAACACACTAATTTAGTGAATATGTTAATTGTACAATTAATGAGCTTCCTAACACACATTCCTTAATTGCTCATCTGGAATCCACAGTTGTATCAATACATGTTTGTTTGATGTTTAAGCTTCTCAGAAAGTGTGCAGCGCAGATTGGAGGTTTCTGGCACCTTTTGATTGCAGTATAATGTAAATGCCAAAGTCTTTGTTGCTGAAAGTTATGTTGCATCTTTTTGGTATGACAATGTGGGTCTTTGGATATTTTGCTGTCGGCCTGGCTGACGTTGTGTGACTGTTGAGAAGTTACTCGTTGTCTCCCCATGACACTAAGCAGAGTATATAGTTTTGAGTTTCTTGTCTTCCTGTACTTCATATCCACAGTAGCATATAAAAGATATTGTGCAGAAGATAAAGTATATCGCCAGAAGTATAACTCCAATCACTGTCGACACTATTGCGCATATTTTAAACGCTCTGTAACAGAGTAACCAAAATATTAACGGTCGCCTGGGTAAGATCAGGTGACACACGATATACATATATATACGTATATCAAAATTTCCAGGTAAAAATCAGTAACAATATAGGTAGTTATTTCCATCATATTACTTATGTCAAATAATTTTATTGCATATTACAAAAGCGGTCACAGCTGTTCAATATTGAAGTTGATGTCACATTTCTATGTATCAATATCAAATTTGAACATTATACTGATGTTGAAATAAAAAGAGCTGTACACTACAGATATGACCAGATACCAAGATAAGCTGTAATCATTACTCATCGTCAGTGTGATTCCTTGGCATCTATTTCTAATTTTGATTGATCTACATGAATACTGTCGGCAGCACTCAAGCTGTGCTGAGTGGTCAGCGCTAACAATATAATATGATTAAGTTTGACTTCTAATAAAATTGTCTACAGCAAATAATGCAAAGAGTATAATCCTATAATTCAAGTAATCCAGTTACGAACCTAAACACCAAAAATACAACTCGAGGACTTGTACCAATCCAGATTCTCAATACTACACCAGGGTAAATTTTGTATTGTAAAGTGAACGAATCTAACAAGTGTAGGGTGGAATTTTGGAACCAACTGGATTAAATACTGGTTAAAAGTATTTCCCCATCGAATGGCAAACTCCGAAAGTTCGATTGATGTAACAGTAATTAACTCTAACATGCCTCAATGAGCTGATTTAAACTCTTATATCCTTTCCTCATACATAAGTTCAATTTTGACACATGCCAGTAAAATTTTTGGCACTGTTATTATGCAGAATGTAGAGTCATGCGGCAGAGGAAATATTATCCCCCCCAGGCCAATCTTTCCCAATACAAATTTGCAGGCAGTTCCAGGCATTTGTTGAGATGAATCTTGAACAATGTATTTTTAGGAAAAGACTGTGTGTGCGATTCAAAAGAGACTGTTGATAATTTTTCATCCTCAAAGGTAAAGCCCCTGGAGAGGTCAACAAATTTCTGTTACATCAATGAATATACTTTTCAGATCTCTATAATCTGTCTCAAACTTACTGCTCTGTTGCACCCTTCTCATGTTCTTCTCGGATAAAAAGTATAGCACCAGTAGAGACAAGGACAGTCCCAGCCCAGAAGAATATACACATGAGCCACGTGGGAGGCATCCATAGTCTCGATTCAGCCATTATAAGAAATCAGCGGATACACCTTTGTACTCCTGATAATGTCAATGAGAGGTCGAGTCTGTTCCGTATAATAAGTAGCAGCAGCAGCAGCAGCAGCAGCAGCAGCAGCAGCAGCAGCAGCAGCAGCGATGATTCACTTCTCGGTCCTGATAAATAGTTTTAGCTAGAGTCAGAGAGTTCAAACAGCTGCACAATATAAGAAACATTTATATCAACATGATCACATGCAACCTAAAAATCATCCCACAAACGAGTGACACCGCCTCGATTCATTCTGCAATTATCGTACCTTAGTTTATGCCTATCCTTTCAATGCTATTGTCTCAGGCCGTCAGGCTTTCATCGGTTTTTTAGTCCTTAATTACTCATTCAGTTTTAAATCCAATATCACCAATAATTTAATTGCTTGGTCACAAACATAATCCTAACTGCATTAAATTATTGCTACATTAACCTGAACTTAATTAAGCACCTCAAATGTATAATCCAGTGAGATTTTTATGCTGGGAATTCTCATTAGGTCTGCAGATATAATTATCTCTATCAATATGTGATACCTACTGTTATACTGTTACAACATAGCAGCTCTCAACTACATTATAATAAATAATGCTACCTGCTTTGAAAACAGTTTGCGTGGGAAAAGAGTTTTGAGGTATTTTTAATCAAGTTGGTAAATTTCATTTACACTCAATATTTTTGCAACAAATTACAAAAGAACCTTCATTGTACCCTAAGCCATTTTCATTGCTTTGCATGACATTAACATCGTTGGGTTAATCGCAGTAAATGTATTGTATGGAATGTGAAATATAGGAACTTATCTGTGAGAAAAATTAGTTTGGGTTTTATAAATAAATATCATGTTGCTTCACATGAGAGAGAGAAAAGTACAAGCACCCTCAAGCATCTCAAAAAATTTGTAAAGCCATTTTTCGTTATTATTGTTGTACAGTTGTTAGGGCTCAACAAGATGTTACACAAAATGTTGTCAATATGACTCACCTTAACCAAATTCTGCTACAAATAAATCTTCCATGAGCTGCAGAACCTTCTGAGGCAGCAGGTTATGTTAGAAAGTTCTAATAATGCTGTGAAAATATCTATTAATAAAATAATAGTACACCGAATATCTCATAGAAGCGCAATGAGGTTATGACTGTTACTGCCCAGCTCTCAAAATATACAGCCGCTCACTGCCTTAGTCTATCACACACTGTCAGCATACAATACTTAGTCAGCGTGATCTGCCTGTATAACACATGTATGCATTGTAATTGGCTTGTGTAAATTGAGTACAATCATTTTAAAGCTATGCTAAATGATGTCATTACTATTTCTTACTGTATGGATGAAAAAGAAATAATCACAACGGAAAACAAAATACTGTATGTTTTCCATTATAGAAAACGCCAACAATGATATTTATCTTGTGTGAGGAATTCGAGTAACAATGAATTAAACATCTCAAGATGATGTCATCTAGCATTTATGAATTTTATTTTTAATCGAACTGCACAGCGTGTGATTTTATGGAAGAAAGATTGATTGATGTTGAAAGACAACCTCATGTGTATTTCGGATTGTATATATATTTTTCCATCTTACACCATGGTAAAGGGAAGTAATGCGGAATTAAATTTACAGTTCACAGGGCTGATAACCAATTGGATGAGGCTCTCCGTAGCAAAAGCTATAAGACAATTTGCAAACTAACTAATGATATGGTAGGAAAGTTTATAGAAATCTCCAAACAAGAAAAAGCTGGATTGGTTTATTGAATATCAACGGTTATTTAATCGCTGCCGGTTGATAATCAAAAGCCGTTCACAGTTGAATTTTAATCAAGACTTTTAGCAGCTTCCCACTCCAGACAGTTGCCATTTGCCAAGGGTATGTACAAGAAAATAATATCAATTTTTTCTAATGAAACACAAATCCATGTATAACCAGTTAGAAAAATTGATTCATTGTCTCCCTTTTTGGGGTTTGCATTTTCTAATTCCTCATGTCGATTACAATGATTACAAGTACTGTATATCTTATTTTTGGCACTTTTATTGACATCAATTCGCTTCGCAACGATAGCATATGATGGCAGAGTTGGTTACTACTGGAAAAAGGACCATCTGTCTTCTAGCCCTTGCTGATATCGATATCATTCCTAGATATTACAGGCTGTATCCGTTCAACACGTATAACCAATGAGCTAGAGGCTGAAGGAGTTGAGAGGTTACACAAAGGATAGCTGACGCCTATTGTGATCAAGTTTCCAATGGTCTTTTGTCTTAAGATGTGACATAATAGAAACAAAAAAAGTTTAGGCGAATAGTACAGTTGAGGCAGGTTATTACGTTTCTGATTTTTATTTATTTGGTGTAATGTTTCCATGCAATAACGCAGTGATGATGAAGTATAATCATGACATCACATCTGTACAAAAAATAAACAGCATCTTTATGGGAAGAGGCCGATTCAGCAAAAAAAAGAAATAGAGTAATTCATTTATCAACATAATATATGAGCGTTAATCATTACATTGTTAATCATTACAATAAAGCATATAAAAAGAGTATTTAATTCACACAAATATAGATTAGCCAAGCCAAAACAATGACTGGAAAATAGCTTTGTGATGATAAATAATACTTTCAACGAAGAGTAGGTGGTCAGTGATAAAAGATTTGATATTTTGGCATAATATGTGATGTGTGTTCTCAATATAGCACAAATTTAATACATGTATGACTATGCGTGTTAAAGTGAGGAGTTTAGAATCCTAAATACATTACCTAGTTGCGGGGATGAGCCCCCTGCATCAATACTGCCTAGATATAAGAAACAAAGACTCGGTTATAGAATTTAAAGCAGCAAATGTGCCAACATTCTCACATTCCAAAGTAAATAAAACACGAACATTATTTTGGTGCGCATCACATTGATTATGTACTATTATTTAATTAACCCCGGATTGTATCCTTGATTAGAACTGCTGAATATAGCACAGCACTGCCCCTGACCTTCTCACGCACACACAGTATTTGTAATGCACCAGACATTATTACTTCAGTGATTCTTCGGTAGGTCTGTCAGTATTGATCTTATATCAGAGTCATTAGTGATCAGAGGCAATATAAAAAGATAGTACCCCCAAATCAGGAAATGATACCATAGCATTAGAATTGTTGAAATCTGACACCATGGATCGACTGATGGCTAGCTGCCAGGTATATCACAATCTTCCATCACAACCCAACAACAGGTAAAAAAGCGCTTCTGTTGTGCTCTGTAGGTGAAGTTATGAGGCTAGAAGCCTCAGCTGTAGCCGGAATACCTATTATGTAACCTTAACCTGAGGTAGCCAGGAATAATAATCTCCCAAAGATAGTTTCTCGCTAGGAGCTGATATCCAAAAAACGTTGCGGTGTATGGGATAGACGCTAGAGTTGTGTGTTGAATGAAGCCGAACTGTTACTGACGCTCATTCCAGAAACACTACGATTCTCACCATCGTCAAGAATTTTCTTGAAATCATCGTCAGCTGTATAAATCTCTACAGGGTCAATACCTAGACCTCGAGTCTCCTCATCAAAATGTTCTATCTCTTTAGCCTGTGATTCATGTAGCTTTCTCTGTGAGTTGGCTCGCTCTGAGGCAAACTTATGTAACTCCTCCTCCATCTGATAAAAAAACAAAACACAGTGATAAAAATAAGTAATGAAGCAAAAAATTGACCAGTTTTCTCCCATCACAAGGGTGTGTCTAAAATATGTTTTACGCTGATGTTCAAATTGCTTTAGGAAATAGTGTTCCTAAGAGGTCAGAGCAGCTCCCAGACCAGTATTATATAATCACAGAGTTACAACATGATAACTCCATTGATATAATAGACTCATACTTTGTGCTCAAGTTGAGCTTTACGTAGTGATACTCGATCTTGAAGCTCTTTTTTCTCTCTACTATGTAAGCCATCAGTCTGCATTCTGATTTTTGACTGGTAAGCCATCAACAACTCTGTCTCCTGCTGTAGTTTCTTTTTCATCTCTTCGGTTTCTGCTATTTGAGACTCATCTAGCGTTACCTAAAGTGAGAGTAAAACACATTAGAACAGGAGAACACGCTAACCTCCATTATATAAAGGAGGATTCTTATCAATTTTGCAATGATCTTTCAAAGAGGCTGATATTACATTGTAAGTGAATTTAAATACAAATAGTGTTTCAAATTTGCTTTTATCCATGTACTAGATCAGCAGATTTCATGTTTCTATCTATTGATAAGATGTGACATTTTTCGGTAACAGTAGGCTTTTTGCAGACTTGAATTTCCATAACCACACAGAGAGACAGCAATTTAATATTACATAGCAAACAGTCAACAATTACCGTTGTGCAAAGAGCGTAAACACTTAACAGATTGAACCGTTAATCAGGTAGCAAACAACATGGTCTGTAGTTGTCTAGCTTATATTTGCACTTTCTATTACTTTCCCATGTGTGTCACGGCATTTAGATCTTATGCAATGTAATAGAACAATGACATGTCACGATTCTGGCTTCTGATTGTTAACTTCCAATGTAAAAAGATCTGGCAAGCTTTCATAGTTACACTTAGCAGGTAAATGTTTGGCGGCCCTGTTTAAGGGCACTTTTAACATGTGAAATTGATCTCAGTGCTGTAATTTGTTATAATCCTACGATGGACACTCGATGTAAAGTGTTCAGCACTTCATGGCTTAGTTAGGTGAGATGTCAAGCACTCTGTCAGCTGTAAATCACCATAGCTGCTGGGGTACATGATATGCCTGAAAGCTCTACACAACATTAGATCAAACAGAGGCCATGACACGCCTTGTTTGTTTAGCCCGTCCTTCACAGATGGAGACATGAGACTGAACAGTGATTAATCAATAGTGACTATGTACGCTACAGCAGGATGCTACAGCAGCTTCTTATAGCACCCTATCATTTTTCCAGGGTATCATGATGTACAAGAAGTGAGTGCTAAAGATGAACCGGTAGTCGAGTCGACGCATGCTGTTCATCTCTTATTATATACTCTATAATCCTATCAACTAATGTTAGAAAACAAAAGCCAGGATGCTATCTTGTTACTTGACCAGTTAAACTGGACTGACATGGCAGCAGATGTTTCAAGTCTTGTAAATTCACAGGAAAAACATAAAGGAATGAACTTTAGTAGTGTGATTAACAGCGGCAGAGCATCCACGGCACAGCTATATATCGATTAACAGATTCCTATTATTACTACACTCATTACCTCATTACCGACACAGACTTAACTGTGATGATAGATGATGAGGGTTTGTACCAATACAGCATGATTCTATGCTGACATTTTAATGGTTAAGCTCGATAAGCAAGCTTGTATCTTTGTACACCTTGAGAGTGGGAAAGAGTGACCGGAAATGAGAAACTATGGCGTCATTATCCATATATTATATTGATTTAAAAACCGTCATACATGGGTTACAGATAATATTCAGGGGGGGGGGGGGGGAGACACTTACATTTTGCTGGGTGACCAGGTCATCCATGATCTGTTTATAGCTCTCGTATAACTGACCACACTTGTATTCTCGCTCATCTCGTAATCTGTTCTTTATGTTTTGATGTTCACCTCTAGGGGCTTTAGACACCTCTACATCTTGCTGTGCTTTGTATTGTCTTTTCTGAGTTTCTATTGCCTCCCGCAACTGCTTCTTTACTTTTGCTCGATTCTCCTGAAAAAAATATGAGATATGTTGCTTGGAATGATAAACATTGAGATGAGATTTCCAGACGACATAATGTATTACTTATTCTCACAGTCTGATCCTGGGAAAGGCAGACTTGCTAATTGGAACTCTTGGTTTGTCCAAATAATAAATTTTAGATATTTTTATGCACTAGAGGCTTAGTAAAGATGCAGTGAACGGCTATACATTAGCACTGATGGGTTAATGGGTGTAAAATCCAGTGCCTGCAAATAATTGTTGAGGATAGATTGTTGCTAGTTCAAAAACTTCTCCCATTTTTCTCATTAGCAGTACCAGCCATCTTTCACAAAAAGCAATATTATGACAAAGTGTTTAGTTGGTATTCTTACGTTAATACTTCGCGGTAATAGTTTGGTTTGTGATATGTGGCGTTTTCTCAGCTCTTTTTGCTGCCGATCTGTGTATTCTTGTTGATTTTGTAGCTCAGTGCTGTGCTGTTTCCTCAGCTGTTCATCCCGTAGTTTGTGGATAGCTGCCAGATTCTTATATTCTATATCTTGAATCTCATCATGGTGCCTGTTCAGCATACTGTGCTGACCAGCTAACTGCGCTTCTTTACGATTCAAATCCTATGAGAAAGGAGAGGTCAGTATGTATTGATTTCCCAAAACATATACCCCTGGCCTATAATGACTCAATAATTGACGGAAGCTTAACACAAAATAAGATTTTTATGGACAATTAAAGTTAATTTTAATTATCACATGCTAATGAAATTACCTCTTTGAGAAGCTTTTGTTCTAGCTGGTGAAGACCAATCAGTTTTTGTCTCTTGAATTTCCTAATTTGCACCCTTGCTTGATATTCATGACTATTGACTTTGTCCAACAGAGCTTGTTCTTGTTCTTGATCTAGGTTCTTCTTGAAGTTCTTCATTGGCTCATCTTTGTCTTTCTTTGGTGTTGAACTAAGAGACTGTAAAATAAACGTGATAATAAAGGTGATTTGGAAAATATAAATCATCATAAACATGCTGTTTTGTCTATGGATACATTTTATATTAATAGATTGTCAGGTTGAGCTACAACATTAGAGAGTTGTCCCCTTTTTATAAAATTTGTTGGATGAGTGGACAACCCCCTAATTTATAAACAGTCATTCTTGAAGCAGCCTTAGTGATATATTGACTTTCAAAGTGCCTGCAGAGATGGTCGGGTAGGACTGCAGTGCCTGCTGAGATGGTCGGGTAGGACTACAGTGCCTGCTGAGATGGTCGGGTAGGACTACAGTGCCTGCAGAGATGGTCGGGTAGGACTACAGTGCCTGCTGAGATGGTCGGGTAGGACTACAGTGCCTGCTGAGATGGTCGGGTAGGACTACAGTGCCTGCTGAGATGGTCGGGTAGGACTACAGTGCCTGCTGAGATGGTCGGGTAGGACTACAGTGCCTGCAGAGATGGTCGGGTAGGACTACAGTGCCTGCTGAGATGGTCGGGTAGGACTACAGTGCCTGCTGAGATGGTCGGGTAGGACTACAG
Organism: Membranipora membranacea; assembly: GCA_914767715.1. Lineage (NCBI taxonomy): Eukaryota > Metazoa > Bryozoa > Gymnolaemata > Cheilostomatida > Membraniporidae > Membranipora > Membranipora membranacea. The sequence continues at coordinate 11,123,615 of OU612065.1, read as the reverse complement.
TGCCTGCTGAGATGGTCGGGTAGGACTACAGTGCCTGCTGAGATGGTCGGGTAGGACTACAGTGCCTGCAGAGATGGTCGGGTAGGACTACAGTGCCTGCTGAGATGGTCGGGTAGGACTACAGTGCCTGCTGAGATGGTCGGGTAGGACTACAGTGCCTGCTGAGATGGTCGGGTAGGACTACAGTGCCTGCTGAGATGGTCGGGTAGGACTACAGTGCCTGCTGAAGATTATTACAAGTGATACAGAAAGGTCGACCAACAACTTACAGTTAATTACCTCTAATTTTGGTCTCGTTTTATTGCACCAACCTTTTTCATATCATCACTGCGCTGCTTTTTTTCTTTTGTCAGGTCTTTCTTGAACTTTTCCATTTCAGCCTTTTGCAGCTTAGCAGTGTGCTTATGTAAATGGTCTTCATCTGCCTGGGCGTGTTGTAACTAAAGCCACATAATGAAAACAATATAAAAGCCGCTACAATATCCCAGTGGTGATATTGTGATTGCTTTTTGTAAGACAGTGGAGTTTATTATTATATCCAAACTCATTGTATTTACTGTTACTTCTTCCACATGTCTGCAATTGGTTATAAATCAGATGGCCAAGAAAGCGAATTTTTAATAATCTCCTTTCTATAAATCATTATATCTCAGAGGAAAATGAGTATGCAAATCATGGACTTACTGATCTTTCCCTGTTTTGCTGCTGCGTTCTTTTTAATTTTTCCAATTCTCTGTAAAAGTTGCTCATCAAATTCTCATAATCCCTGGACAGCTTAGCTTCATTTGATTGTAGTGTTGTCTGGAGCCGTTCTTCTAACTGAGTAATGATAAAGATTGACAATGCTGTTTAAACAGTCAAGCTGCCCAGCAAAACACTAAATAAAAAATTAATATTATTGACTGCAATCCATATTTTATTTGTTTCATTTATTTCTAGGGGAGCCTAAAGAGACCCAAACGAGGGAGGTCAATTTATAGATCTAAAGTGAGGTGGCACTATTGGAGTACTGACCGTCATTGAGACATAGGTCATAGACACAGCCGTTCATTGTCAATCGGGTTTGTCATCTTTTTTTGAAGATGTTCAAACTCACTTGGTGCAACTCTCGTTGGTGCTGTTTTCGCATCTTCTTGTAACCGCTCATCTGTTCTTTGAATAAGTCATCTTGAGAGCGTTCTACTTTCTGTTTCTTCACGATCGATGGCGTTCTGATGGTGGCAAAATTATTGGCACCAAATTGAGTATTTTCTTGACCACTTACATTATTCTACAAACGGAATACCAAAAGCTACATTACAGTAAAACGAAAAGTTACACGATATTCAGTTTGGATTCTCCAACTGAATAAAGCACACAAAAAAGCACAAGAACGAAGTTGAATTCTCACTACACATGCAATATTGTAATTGTGAAATGGGCGGGTCTTAATAAGGTGGTCATCTTCACCACAAGTTAGAAACCGAATTGTTTTAATTGTTTGGATCCGTAAAGTAAAGCTTCTTGTCACAGGTAAACTCTTGGTATGACTAAGAACCAATGGCCTGGCTTAGAAATTATTCAATGATTGTATTTCAAGTAGTGGTATCAAAATTAAACACTCGGGAGTAAATGATCTGTAATGTATGTGTAATGTGCATGTATGGAAAAGTTTGTGTTTCACCAACACGAGTCTATTGGCTACTCTAAAATAACAAGAAATAAAGGCAAAGTAGGATAGCTAGCGTACATACACCAAAGCAAACCAAAACTGAAGAACCCCATCAACATCTAAGAGGACAGCTAAGACAAGAGGGAATATGATGGTCATCATAACAAGCAGATATGAGATCGATTAACCAGTCACTTCCCTCTATTAATGCCACTCTTATTAGTGAAAGAAAAGCAACAACAGCTAAAGTAGGACAGGACAAACTGGGACTTACAAATCTACGGGACCTCGCTGTCGTAGAGCTGACAGCATGACGACTGCGATGCCGATTAGGCGACACAGACTCACGCGGCACGGCTTGGTGACCATTTGATATATGAACATCACCGTTACCATAAAGTGGTGGCTAAAATATCCACATTCAAGAAAATGGTTAATCAAAGCATTGGTTTAGCAAATATCACACAAAATCTACAAATGTTTTTTAAGAAAAGACCAAGAAAAAGGTCCCTAGCACTGTAATATAGAGAAATGGAGCTTTTGATCACCAAGCAAAGCAAGGGCCAGCAAAGAAATGGCAGTTCAAAATAAGTGAACTCTTCACCAGGTTAATTTTGACCCTCAATTTCTGTTTTCCCACATGTGACATTTAGTCTGTTCCTTTACCCACATTGACTAGCCTTGGCTCTCTCAGCATGCAGTGTGAGCGCCCAGCGGTACGTGGGGAGAGCGCCCGCCGCCCAGCAGTATGTGGTGATTAGATTCTTACCCTGTGATGATGAGGCTGCTGTACTGATAATCTGTGTACTTGATTAGTTGACTGGTTATTAATATGACTACTTGTGGAGGATGAGTTACTTAGCGATGAGGTGTTGGGAGGCAGCGACTCCTCATTGGCAGTTTGCTGAGCATATGAGACTAGATTACTGTCCGGTGTTGTGGCCACACTAGATGTGGTCGTATCCGTGTTCATGTCAGCACTACATACGGAGTTAGTGGTGCTGCCGCCACCCACACTGCTGTATTCATCCTGTCAGCGTTAAGAGTACAGGGCACACAATCAACTCATCATCACACGCTTCACAGATTTAATCATGTAAGGAAAAGGCAATTAGCTACTACTGCTTAGCTCCGCAAAAAAACAAGGCAATTAGAAATTTATCCATTCATACCTAAATTCTCTGTTCTAGTGGGTTATTAATATATAAATGAAGATTTGACCTTGTGGAAACAGTTTTATCTGGATTGATATAAGTCTGGATATATCTGCATACGTTGTGGACACTTGGGCAAATCGCAACCTATCCAGTCATTGCTAACACACATTGCATAAAGCTTCTACTTTAGCATAAATGTAGCACTAAGAAAAAGAAATTGTCATGTTAGCCTAAGGTGGGTCTAGAGAATTTTTGTTGTTATGTCATGTCATGGTGAAACACAGTAGGGCTTGTAATCAATCCATGAGCATATGAGAACATCTGGAGCACATGTCGTCATAAGGTGTTTCATTACACCATGGCAGGACAAGAGGATGAAAATAATCAGGTCATGACATGACAGTTGATGAGAAGATATTACGGATTATAGAGGGACAATCAGAAAAAAAGTGTGTTTCGCCAGATATTTGATGATGTGAGAATTTACCTGAGAGGATTCATCAGGAAGTGAGACATCATCATTCTGTAGGCTACCGTTAGACTCTGTCAGACTTGTGCTATCGTCCATATACTCCTCCATCAAAAACTTCTTTATTTTTCTAGCATTCTGTTTGTCCATTTCTCTGACTGTAGCTTTGGTTCTTGCAACCAAATCGCAGATTATGGTGTGGGATTGTGAGGCGTATGTCTCAATAAATACATGCTACAGTGAAAAAGAAGGCAGAATGGCCGAATTCATACATGGGAAGGCTTACAAATCCAGGAATTCTGAACACATGGACTGTTGGAGCCATGCGTAAAATCATTGGCAATAAATAATGTCTCATACACTGGTGATTTATAATAGTATAATTAGGGGATTAAGTTCACAATGCCATGAGATAATAATACACATTAAATATATTGGAAAGCGTTTTATCCTCCTACCACTGGTTGGTGTGTATCTCTTCCATCATATGACAGAAGGAGGTCATAACATGTTGGGTCAGGAATGTAGCCATCAACACAAGACCAATATGGTGAGATTCAGAGCAAGCATTTATTATTGTCAGGCCAATGGGTAAACAGGCCAAACGATAAACATACAAATACTTTAGTTTATGAGTTTATGGTCAAGACATAGTCACTGATTCAAAACAACCCATTGCCACTACCCCTACTGTACATAACAAAACATACCGTCATGGCTTGGGTGGCGTTCGGTCGATGGTCTGGGTCTTTGATAAGACAAGTCTCCACAAAGCTTCTGAAGTCGTTCGACCAATGAGCATCAGCTAATGTAGGTGCATCATTCTGAGGTATATGATACAACGCTGCCATAGCATTCATGTTGAACAATGGTGGCTTCCCTTCAGCTGTTAATCAAAAATATTCTATGTTAACGCTTCTGTATATGTGATAAGCTTGACAGTGCATGCAAAATCAGTCCCTAACCATTGAACCATCTTGATACCCCATCAATCACACTATGATGGTAGCAGAAAAAAGTAATCAAACCTGATAAAAATGAACTTCAGCATGAAAATGAAGTCTAATCATCTGATTACATGAGACATGAATCAAGTGAATTGATGTTTGAAATGACTGATGAAGTAGAAGTACAAAGCCATTGGTTTTTCAGCAAATGTTCTTTATATCCACTTGTTTTCTACTTGATTCCCACTCGGAGCAGGTCTCTTTACTTCTTTACAAATAAATTGACTCCAGACTTCAGGCCCAATGATCTTTTCTGACAGAGTTGGTTAATAATGGGCCCTTGAACTACACTACACTGGTCTTCTAGGAAAACTTCAAACAAACCACAAAATATTGGCTACAAAAGCCAAAACATGGTCATCGGCTCAATGACAGTGAGTCATACCGTTATTCACGGACCTTCAAACAAAGGTTGAGGATAGATACAATAGTTTCAAAAGCCACGATAGGAATAATGATAAAACAGCTAAAAATCATTAATGTAGACAAAAACTTACCCATCTCTACACATGTGATGCCTAGAGACCAGATATCAGAGTTGCCTGTGTATTCTCCATCATCCATAGCTAGGATTACTTCTGGTGCCATCCAGTAAGGAGTACCAACAAACGAGTTAGCTGGGGAGGACATAGACGCTGAGCCAAAATCAGCTGCAATAAATTCAATAACAAACTTATCAGAAATCGAAGGGATACATATAGACTGATTCGGCTAAAGTAAAGTTTACATCCTGCCTGTATAAACTTAGCTCTCTTGCTATGAATATCAGTTCTCTGAACTTTTCGATTCAATTTGGCAGCTTTAGGTACAACATGGGCAGTATTGATTTGGCAAGGAATGCCACAATGAGATATTATCAAACAGTTTTTTTTTAGTTTCCATATCGTTTTATACTAAGAGGAACTGATAATCTGAGTTAGGACTGTAAAGAATCATAACAATCATAATAGATACTTTGCTAACTTGCAGATTTGTGAATGTGTTCTACATGTAGATATACAGCTGATTTCTGAGCTAATCCCAGCTTAGTCATTTGTGGCTCACTAATCTCTTAAATACAGTCTGGAGTGAAATCTTGACTGAGAAATGTATGTCAAAAGTGTGCTCAGTTATTCAATACATGAAGCAGCACACCAGCAACACAGAGGAGCAATACTTCTATGGTATAGGTTAATATTGTACAAGAGATGGTTCATTTGACAGAGGCAGCAAAGAAAAAGATACCATCCGAACATGAAACCTAGATTATTGCACATTGCCTAGAGGTATATGTTACTGGACGCACCATGGTTTTGGACATTGCTTATTTCATCTTTAAATAACATATAACGAGGAGAGAAAGTTACTTACCCAGTTTTACAATACCAGAATCTGTAAGAAGAATATTGCCAGCTTTGACATCCCTGTGTATATAGTCCATATTGTGTAGATATTCTAACGCTAGTAAAGAGTCACGACATATAGCTGATATTTCCTCTTCCTTCAATGCCTGTTTTTTATGAACCTGAATAAGAACAGAAATCCTTTAACCAGACCAATCCTTCTCTACACTTTCTTCAAATGATGGTCAAAATAAAATGCTCATTGTAAAGTACTTGCTGTGGGAAAGCTGAACAAGAACAGGATAGGTGTCCTATTGGCAACAGAGCCAGCATGGGAATTCTAGAGGAGATAAATGATAACCTAATGCTCAATGCTCGCCAACCTTGGTTTAAGCCTAGAGAATGCCAGGCCAATTAATGACTTTGACAGAGGCTGTAATAAGTCTGTATACTATACTGCCAGGTCAGACCAAGAGTATGAGGTGTGTGTAAGCACATACCATGAACTTGTATGATCAAGGGTAATACTGAAGCAGGGCCTACTTTTAAGAGTGGATCAATTTGGAGCTGCTTATGTTAATTGATACCAACCAAACAGGTGACATCACATATTTACAGTAGTAGACGAGTACCCCTGTAGTGGCAGTGGTATTTTATTTGTTTGGCAGCAATCCTTTACAAAAAAGTGAGGCAGCGGAATCATGGTATGTATCATATACATTACCTCAACAACATCAGAAGCAGAACCGAGACAGTATTCCATCACCAGCCAGGCAGTGTGGTCTGTCAAATAGCACCCTTTGTAATATATAGTGTTTCTGTGTTTTAACCCACATAATATCTTTACTTCTCTCACAATATCCTGCCATTTCTGAAAGAAGAGATAGAAAAGAATGATAGTTGATTGACATATTAGTCTTCAAACGCCAACCTTGCTTGTGGTTTGAGCTAAGCATACCAGCATTTCATACACATGGCAACATTGAGGTAAGTATGTTGAACCAATCCCCATGTAGGCAGAATGTCTGCAAATAACTCTTTAAATCTCACATCTCAGTCAGATTTGATAAATGAGTCATCTGGATTGAGAAATAAGTGATGTGCCATATTGCGGCAAAAACAAAATTGCAGTGCTGATAGATAGTATCAGTATTTAACAATGCTCCCCATAGATGGGGATAATGTGATACATGTATGTATATGAAAAGCATAGTCTGATTTTATAATTAATACAACAACCAGTATCAGTATCTCAGATTTTGCATGAATAGAACATATTGAGAGAGTTCTGAGAGGGATGGTCGACTATATGTGATATTTTTAATATCGCAACAGACCTCTAGAGATTTACGGCCTCCGTAGCTCATCTGTTTGATGGCAACGATTTCTTTGGTAGCGACCTCTTTTGCCTGAAAGTACACATGAACAATGTTATCATCTTAGAACTACTGAGACTAATGGATGGATAAGGTATTTACTATTCATAAAGGTAAATGACCAACATAGCTAGCCAAAAATATGCATAGGATGAAAGGATAGTTACTATTGATGCAGGATTGAGACTTTGCTAGGTGGTAGTGAGATGGCTGGATTGCATACCAAAGTGATGATCTAATTTTGTCACCAGTTTCACGGTTCACCCATATATCAAGTAGAATGTACTGGTTTTACCATTAAGTCTGCTGGGCAGTAAATTATATAGTTATTATGTAAACTCATCAGATCTCCTGCCAAAACAAACCCTATACAGGTAAGGGAACAGATCTTAGGCTATTAGCAGTGGGACCACAGAAAATGTGATTGCTATTTACCAGCCAACTTTGGAGCAGTTTATTATTGCTTGTACAGGTATAACAAAACTAGACTACTATCATCGCGATGAGCACCAAATGAGTCAAAACATGATAAGCGCATCCATTCCTGTGTTATCAGTGTATGGTCAATTGTGAGTATGTACCTGTGTGTGTCCTAACCTAACCCTACAATGAATCCTTATCTCGCTCATGTACAATATTGTAGTCAAGATGAGGGAGATAAGCAAAGAATAGTGAAAACATTCTTTGACTCCACCTTGATAAGATTTCAATGTTTGTTTCACTGACCCCATATAAACTTGCACTTATCCAGTTAAAGAATTTCTCATTGCCCCACTGCCAACGAGTTACTATCCCTGGGGCATCTAAAGCAGTATATGAAAGCTAACACTGTGTAAGGTTTGATCATCAAATGTTGGGCAGAGAGAAAATTGTTTGTTCGAGTTATTCATGCTTCTAGTCAGTTGGTTGTATAGGCTGTCTATTGCATCTAAAATTCTCATTTGGACAAGTAATTATCAGATTTGATTTCCCATCCCATATGTTGAGCTGTTGCCTGGGTCACAATATGTTCAATTAAACATTTTTCTCTCGCTTGATTGTGTGAGCAACTTTAGAGGTGAGACCAAACAATAAAAAATGTGATAACATGAGTCATGACAGAATTTGATGATGTTCCCTTTGGCTTAACTTGACAGTAACACAACAGCTCCTGTAACTGGGGCTGTTATCAATAAATTGATCACACAGACATGGCCATACTTCATTGTGGATGAAGTGTGTTAGCAGCAAAATGTTAGACTTGTGACGCTGAGGCAGAATGCCATTCCATTCTAAGTCCATCACAGCACATTGTCGACTGCCTTCAATTCACAACATAGGGTGACAGAATGCAGGTAGCATGAATGTCACAACAAAATATTAGTGATGCCTGTAATTCCTGAGCATGAATTGTACGAAAGTCTGTGAGGAAAATAAGTTACACTCACATAGTATACAGCACCGAAGCTGCCATGTCCGATCTCTCTCAGCTCTTCAAACAGCTGCTCGGGATCATCAGTGGTAAAGTACTTAGCTGCCTCCGGGTCCTTCATACCGATAGCCTGTACTGGAGGCATCGTGCTCTAACGTGTGTGCAGCTGAATTTCCTTGTCGATATCAAAGCAATAAAACACTCCTGATAATCAAATGTTCACTGGCAGTACAATGCTATAAATAAACAAAACATCTTGAGCTATATTGACAGCGGTAGATTAAACTCTGACTTCAGTTGATTGCTTACTAATGCAATGAGTGCATTTAGCGATAGGTCTGAGGCATCATTCCGACCAGTGACCTCATTGCTCCAGTTCCTAATTCTACACACCAGTTTAATATCATTACTCGAGATAACCGACTGTGCACTCAGATCATGGTCAATAACAACGGACAAGGCCATCTCAAAATGACACAAACTAACCTTAAATTCTTTGTTGAATCAATACATGATGCCACCATAAGAAACCTCATGCTGAGAGAGGAATGTATAGTGTAGTGTAGAATACACAGCTATGTTAAATGATGCCGATAGGGTTAACTAAGACAGACCATAAATACTAGTTTGTGTCTAGAGCTTGATATCCTGATAACAATCATAGGATGGCCAGTTATGCATTATACATCCCAGCCTACTAATTTATTAAGTGATACTGACTTTTCACACATACTCTCAGCTGCTAATGATGATACTTAACAACGCCCACCCGCACCAACAAACCCGACACACAAGGCGTAACTTCTGACGCCACAGTTAAAGCAACATCACCCCATAGTGGTTACATGGTTACATGTAAAGGATAGCCATGGTGAACAGCTACAGTTTACTAACATTTTGGGACACTCGACCATTGCCATGCTTTTACATACTATGAATTCTAAAAGTTAATTATCTGATGGTAAATTGAGATTGGATAGTGACGATACCGCATGAGTTCTCATGTGAGCTGCACTGCTTGTTCTCAACCAACTTTGATAATATATATATATATATATATGCTCATCAAGGAATAGAATATAACGCCTTCATTCAATTTAGAGATGTAGTTTCTCTTAATTTTAAAAGTCGATTGGCCTAGAATTCTGGTACGTATCCAACCAGCATATCAATGGGCCTGTGTGACAAGCCTCATAGAATAAGAGGGTTCGTCGTTGTCGGCGCAATCACTGCTTCTTGTGACAATCGCAAACATGCATTCTCTCGCAAGGCGAAAGACAATCATCAACTCATCGATGGAAATTTGCGAGTTCCAGACATCTACTAAATCAACAATGATCACTTCGATAGAACAAAAACCAGTTAGAGTTAACCTACTGTTGCAACCAATAGAAAATGTACTATGGGTAGGGTCATTTAGCGCTAGCGATTAAAATTTTAATCACATATTTAGGGTTTTTGATGCAAGAGAACAAACAATGTGACAGACGGTAAAACTTGGAATAGTTTAAGATACATGCAAATGAATTTTGTCAGATGTACACACTAATTGCACTACATCTATAAATGTTGTAGTCTTGAAAATCTACAAACATTTACGGGCCCAAATTATCAGATCTTGACAACGCTACACCTTTTGATGTTCCGAGGAAGGTCAAAATAAGTTAACTTTATTTTAATAGCATAGGGACTGACAATTTAGTCTGGCTCTAAATCATAGGAAATAGTTATCACTGTTCAACTCTGACTAAACTCCATTACTATAGAAGAACCGTCATGTCATGACAACTTGCAAGCACTGAAACTACCGCAAACTACTTTGAGTCTAATATCTAATAGCCTTGGACAATACAAACTTTTGTCTCAGTCGACTTAGTGCAATACTTTCTATCTTCGATCCTCAAAAAACAGTCATACCTCAAGGCCCATTTCTGGCAGCAATCAAAGTAACGTGTATAGGCCTAAGACCGTCTAAGGTGAGATCGCCAGGGTAGAATGAGTGGGACTACACTCCCACTAGATACAGTGGGGATGAAAACCATTGACAGCTAGATATATATATATATACCATTTATGTATGAAAGCGATATTACACCAACCAAAGAACAGGGCTAGATAAGTATATTATATCAAAAATGAGAATCTTGGAGGCTCCAGAGACTTAACTATACCAATGTCCAGTATTATCGGTGGTTGATACTGGACATTGGCAATGTAAAGGCATGCAATTCCCATGATCTTATTCTCAATGAATAATACCAATAGTCCTAGGTCAAGCGAGTAGGTCTAGTGCCTTATCATGGAACAAAGGTGTTGTTCATATAAACTAGTCTAATGATAAAACAATAATTATTATATAAGCTATGCTCTGAACAGAAGCCCCGTGTGTGTCATACAAACACGCTGACTACTCGATCCCATTCTAAAAGCCTAGTTTAGTGATGTATAGCCTGTTTTGAAAGGCTCTCTGGGTTTCCGAGTGTGATTCCCCCGCTCAACTTCAAGCCAACATAAACAGGCTTATACAGTTAATCTGAGTTAGTAGCAGTCTGGGTCTAGTAGAGAGATATATTAAATTTATCAGAAAGATAGAGAAGAGACATTCAGACTCAGTAAAGTTAGTAGCTAGGTAGTTTTCTGTAGTAGAGTTAAACTACTATGATAGGCCTTACTTATTTAACTTACATTGTTTAATGTATTGTGTATGATTAGAATGGGTTGTTCTCCTGATATGAGTTCGTTCAAGTAGGGCTGAAGGCACTCATTGGACTTGGTTAGAAGTTGTTTGTTGCGGCCTGTGTGACACTGACAGCACTGACCTGACCTGAGCAGTGGAGAGTGACACTACTGTACTCTGGTCAGGTTACTGATGGAACTTACTAGACAGCGTAGACTAGAGGTATGTGTTGAGAGTTAATCAAGAACTGCTGTTGTCTCTCACATGCTTAATTGGTGACTGTGACACAGGGATATCCTACAGTCTAGGCAGTGAGTAGAGTAGTGAAAATTGGTGTTACTTTCACTTGCTTTTTCTCTCAACACTCCGGATCACCAGTGAGTTTGCGCAGTGACCTATTTGATTTCCGGTTCTGGCTGTTACTATAAAACAGTATTCCTACAATTAAGAAATAACATTTCAAAAAAATCAAATTTTCCTTTAAATACAGAGTTGTTATGATGAATCAGCTGAGGTGCCATGCAGAGTAAACAAGTCAACACTATTTTTTTTAATATGATTTAAGGATAGCTTAAATTGTGGCAGACACAATATTAGCAGGTTACAGTGAAATTTTCCTGTTCCTCTTGTAGCGTTTTCAGTCACTCTGGAAAGATTTTTTGTTTTCCACAGCAGTCACCACACTTCATAGACATTTATTGTCTATTTACTTCGACTCAGTTAATGCTGTGATCTTACCAAGCCTATAAAGAAGGGGAGTAGACTTTGATGTTAGGAATGTTTTGTTTTTGAACAAAATCCAAATTGACTTTGACCAGGGACTTGGGAGAATGTAACTCACATTCACTGGCCTCTGATAAGTCTGAATGGCCTACTGCTTACAAACACATACGTCTCGAAATGAAATAACGGTATATTACATGTCCTAGTAGTACTGTTTTTTAGTGGTACTTAGTTGTTTCTGAGGCAAAAGTTGTTTTTTTAGCCAGCCACCCAACCAATCCAATGTCATCACTGTTGTTCATAATCATATGTATACAACTTTACCGAGGAAAGCTCAGCCCGCCGAGTGCAATTGCGGATAGTAACCCACTCGCTTCCCAATCATAGGAGGAGCGTTCCCCTCCTGATGGTCACCTTACTTACTTACTTATTTACTTCCCAATTAATCCTAACCGCCTAGCCTAATAGGGTGGGCATGCAGGATATATTGACCAGCTGTGGGTCGATGTTCATCGTGGTGTGCTGTTGCGGTGTACGGATGATGTTTTTACGTTTGATGAAAACTTCGAAAATAATAATCCAGAAAAAAACACACTAATGTGAAAAACTTACAAAAAGAAAACATAACGTAAAAACTGCTTGCCGAACACTGCTAGTTGATCGCCACTGGTCAATGGTGTTTCATTTATGGGCTACAGAACATATCAACAATACTAGTATATAATATAAAGGTATTAGAGACAAGAATGTTAGTTAGTTAAGCGTAGGATTTTCAAAGTATACTTTAATCTCACCTCTGACCCGATTGAAATAACTGTGTCGCCACTGATTTATGTTTTGTGTCCAACTGATAACTTTACCTCTGGTATTGTGGTGTGCAGTAAACCGAACGTATGTATTTAATTTCATGTCATACAGTCCTGCCTCAATCTTGCGTAGGAAAAGTTTGTCTAGCTCATCCCTCCTGTTTTGAAGAGAAATGATATCATTACGAGACATGCAATCAGTCACACTGTCAAGTTTTTTCATATGGTATGTCCACCTTACAGCCCGTCTTTGCACCTTTTCAATAGCGTTAATCAAACCAACATTATGGGGTGACCATACTGGTCTAGCATATTCTAAAATTAGGCGTACAATAGTTTTAAATGCAATAAGCTTGGTCTTACAAGGGGCCTCGGCTAAGTTGCGTCGGGTTAAACCAAGAGATCTATTTGCCTTTGCTGTAATGGTTGAAATGTGGGTGTTCCACTTTAGATCGGACTGGATATGCACACCTAGGTATTTGGAACAGTCAGAGGAAGGGATGGGTTTATTTCCCAGAGTTATGGGACAGGTTTTCCTACTTATACATCTACACACTTTTTAGGATTAAAGGACATTCCCCAATTACAAGCCCATCTATAAAGAACATCGACATCTTTATGAAGCAGAGATTGATCATTAGTAACATCGCATTGCAAGAGGGTATCATCTGCGTAAAGCCGACAATCTGAATAAGAAACACCAGACTGGATATCATTTATATACAGGAGAAAGAGCAAAGGCCCAAGCACAGAGCCCTGCGGTACACCGGAACAGACCTCAAACTCTTTGGAAAGATGTCCGTTCGCAGATACTAGCGAGACTCTGTCCTTCAGCCAGTTCTCAATCCACATGACACACGATTGGTCGAAGTTGTATTTTCATAGTTTATATACAAGCAGGTCATAAGGAACACGGTCGAACGCTTTTGTGAAGTCGAAGCTGACTACCCTATAGGAGTTTAGTTTTCGCAGCATTTAGGATTCGCTTTTCGCGTTGTTGCCTAGGTTGCGAAATTTAGTGTATCTTAAATTAAACTCACTCACCATAGTTTCATAAACAATGTACAATTATTCAGGAATACACCTCACTTGAGCATGCAAGCTAGCGTGGTGTAGTGGTCTAAGTGTCTGCCTTGCAATCAGATGGAGATTTTATGCCCTGGGTTCGAATCCCAGCTTGGACATTTCAAAAAAATTTTCACTAGTAAGCCTACTGGCGAAATTTAGTACTAGTGAAATTTAGTACCAGGTCCAGATAGCGAAATTAAACTCTAGCTAATTTAATCTCCTATAGGGTATGTGGTAGTCACGTTTTCGATCGAGAGCTTCGGCAGCTTGGTGAGTCACATGTACAAGCTGTGTTGTAGTGTTTAAATTCTTTCGAAATCCATGTTGATTTTCTTTTTCTATACCATAGTCATTAATATGAGTTCACATCCTAGAGCATATTACATGTTCCAAAATTTTACATAAAACACATGTTAGACTGATTGGTCGATAATTGTTAACATCTGACCTGTCACCTCCTTTAAAAATCGGACTGTCAAGTTTGTTTATCAAACTCTCGATACCTGCTTTAGTCAGTTTAAGCGGTTCCATAGTGGGGTATGATGAATGATCCAAAGTAGGTACTGGCAAGTCTCTGCGTTCGTAGACTTTGGCAAAGTGGTCCGCTAAGGCATTAGGGATATTGTGAGAGACAGTGTTTTTCAGTCCGGCAATACTATTAGAACGCCCGGTATGTTTTTTAAGATAGTTATATAGTGGCTTTGAGTTACCTTCTTCCATTGTCTTGGTAAGGTGGTTCTTCATATAGTCTGCTTTGGCTCTTGATATATCACGATGGATTTCTCGTTCAAAGTTGTCGTCTTCATTTTGGTGTTTGATGAAACCTATTTAATTTATCGTAAAGACGTTTCAGTCGTCATAGTTTCCTAACGACATTTCGAGTAATCCATGGTTAGCCAATTGGACGGGGAGAATGGAAGGGATTCTATCTAACACCTGCTTTGTAGTCTGGTCCAAGTCTGTCCATATTTGTGAAACGTTGTCGTAGTGGCCTATTCTTTCTTTCAAATCCTTGTAGTCATTTTCTATTTCCGTAAAATTAGCTTTTCTAAAGTTGTATTTCTTCTTAACGGTTGCTTGTGCGGGTGCTATGTGTGAACTGAAAACTTGAACATATACATCAACCAAAATCATATTGTGACCGGGTATACGACTTAGTATGTTACAAAGTACATTTAAATCATCAAGGAGTGATCTATTTATCAAAACTAGATCCAGTGTATTTCCTAACCTGTGTGTTGGCCCACTAAAAAGTTGAGCAAGATCAGCTTCCATAATTATATCAAGAGCCCGCTGGTGTAATGAATTTCTGGGATGTCCAAGGCCCACTCAATGTCTGGCAAATTGAAATCTCCTAACAGAATAGAACTGTTGGCCACACTATACAAATGTCTTTCAGATTATCAAGCTCATATTCACAGGGGGGTCTATAGAAGGTTACAACATTAAAACAATTTTATCATGGATTTGTAGTTTGATGGTAACAGACTCCCCAGGTCCAGAGTAGCTCTCTATTACTTTTGCGCTGATGTTGTTCCTCATTGCAATTAGGACTCCTCCAGCACCTTGAGCCCGATCATTTCTCCAGAGAGTAAACTCATTACCAAATAGCTCATTGTCATCAAAATTTCCGCTAATCTTTGTCTCACAAATACACACTAAGTCAGGTCTGTACGTTTCGACGTAGCATTTAATAAGGTTCAATTTACCAGTTACTGAGTTAGCATTCATCGACAAAATTTTCAAATTAGGCGCCGCCATTTCCTATTATGGGTGTACTATCGGAAGTATCTGTTGCTGCTTCCCGGTCAGGGATATCTGTTTCACTGTTGTCATCATTCTGGTTTTCCATCGGTTCTACGTATTTATCAAAGCTGTCCTCTGTCTTTTCATATATATCTCCCTTGTAGATTTTGAAGATCCGACCGCGATGTAGCTGCCTGATGTCAACTAACTTCCGGTACAGATTTCGATCAGCTCTCAAATCATCGCCACTGAGATATGGGCGTGCATACATTCCTTCATAACCAGGGTATTTATCTCGTAGCTTGTTGATGTCACGGATAAAATTCCACTTTGTGCGGGGTTGGTCACATATGACGAATATAGGTTTTGATGGTCGGTTGTCAGTTGAGGACTTCGATAGAACATTTGCATGGTTAACTTCGTACTTGTATATTTTGCATTGAATCATCAAATCTTCTACAGTTTTGCGTATATTCAGATGATCGGCATTGTAAACAACGAGGGTTGTATCAGGATCAGGTGTCTGGGATGGTGGTGTTTGTCTATTATGCATGGGAGGGCCCCTAAACACATCTTGTCTGAAATTAGCATGGTACCCAAAATTTGGGGGTGGCTGAAAAGCAGCTGCCTGGGCAAACGGCACAGGAGTACTCAATGGTGGAGCATTTTGTTGGCCGGATTTGGTGTGAGGGCTGGTTTGGGGGTACCTGGGGGTTTGGTGGTTTTGATTTGATAATATCAGAGATTTGGGTAGATATTTCACCTAGAGCGGCTTTAGCTTTGACTAGTGCAGCACTACTGTTCATCAGAGAGTCGGAAAGACGGTGAACAGCAGTATCAAGAGCATTCCTAGTATCACACATGGTATTACGATGGTTTTGAAGCAGTTCTTCCAAATCTTCTTTTACCTTATCTGTTGATGCACGGTGTTCCCTAAGCATATCATCTAAATGCTCTATTTTGAGAGACATTCTAACAATGATTTTGTGGGCTAAGGGTTCATCTCCCTTTTTTCCTTCGACGGCTTTACCCACTCTATCCAGGAACCCAGCCCATAGGTTCTTTGCCTGTTTTGGTTCCAACGTTGCTTTATAGCCTATACAAAAGTATAGCAGTGGATTCGGTTGATATTAATTTAGTGCACTTTACAGATCAGTATGCATGGCTTTGTCACATGACAGATGCGTATACCTACCGCAAAAGTCACACGGAAGACTATCTTCATCGCCCACATGTATTGAACATGTGGCACACAGTAGTCCTACTTGGACAGGATTCTTTCGAAAATCATTCTTACCTTGTTTTTTTGAGACATCATCAGCTTGTGAAACAGATTTACTTCTCATAGTTTGTACAGTAGATTTGTCTACAGAGCTCGTTGCCATCATACAAAGCAGTGCAGTGGGTTTTGTACAAAGTGCACGACACAACACTGTTTGACAGACAGGTGTTTGAAGGTTGTAAATGTAGGAAAAACAAACAAATATGTATTTACACAATCAAGGAATCAAGCAATTAGCCTGATTGAGTTATCTATGTATCAATTTAGTTTTAGTAGCCTCAAGATATGGGGGCCACTGACCAGAGACCTTCAACCTTGATGTCTCAGTTCAAAAAATGTCAAGCTGAAAAAAATGGGATTCCCTGAGCTGACAGTGCACAAAAAATCAAATCTATCTATTATGTTATGTATGGAGGCGGTGTACGGCTAGCAGAGAGATTGAACTCATAGTCACTGACTGAGGATTTACTCACAGTGACTATCTAAAAATTTTACCCTAGGAAAAGAAAATGCAATATATTAATAACACAAAAATACTACTCAATTTAGCACAATTATTGATCGATTAGAGCAGAGATGGCACACCTTGGGAATCTCTGATGTGTTTCACTCCTTTCTACATGATGACGTTGCTGAGCTGTCTGGCCACCCAGAGGGGCAGCACCAACAGACTGGTTTTTTCACCTTTATAACCCACTTACTACTAGGTTTCGGACGGCTAGAGATACAGGGAAGGATGATGAGTGTTCTATCTGTGTATGGAGGTTGTGCTTAGTGTTATATCAGTATAATAGGATGAATTTGTACAGATTTTTGAGAGCTTAGAAAATTTTCCCGCCATGAACCGGAACCAGAAACCACATTGATTGGACTAGTCTTTCACCGCCTTCGTTCTGCGCGGGTGGCGGGTTTCTGCTTGATCCCAAGTTCTTCAGCATCTGAACCATCTAGATCAAGCCATCTAAGGTCTGAGTTTACTGTATCGCACCATCTTTGTTTTGGTCTACCACTAGGTCACGCTCCTTCGACCTCGATTTCACTCAGTCTAACATGCCAATACCACTGCGTTTCCCTCCTAATGGTCTATTATAAAAACTTTGAGCCTTGGTTTAGCATCTTGAATTCTCAAAGCTCAAAATATAGAAGATAAACTCCAAATGCTTGTGTTGTTCAATTGTGATTTTAAGTTAAAGAAAAACAGGTAAGTCAGTCATTGCCAGTTCGACCCATGGTTTTCAGAAGGACTCTCTGCTACATGAACGAAACATACACATGGCCAGGGGAGGCTCACCATTAACATACCACTTATTATAACCATCCAGTTACCACTACTATAGCAGTGGTACGGTAATGGTATCAAACTGACCTTTGATTTATCTGCGCCGATACTTGTAGTAAAAAAAACGCCCAATTAGACTTAGAAAAAATAGCTATGTGATTATGGTGAATGCTACTACCCATACTCTCCTCCATGAGCAATGATGTATACAACAGTGTGGGCGTCAATCTGTCAATAGTGTGCTGCCGATCCTGGGTCCCCATGTCTTCACCCGGCTGCCTTTTCTTTATGATTTCAGGTGCACTGATCTCCTGTCACAATGACTCTCGTCGAGTTATTGGGCTGTGTACTGGTAACATTTGGACCTCCAGCTGCCATGTTTGTTGTTACTGTTGCAAAGAAACCGATACACGTCATACTTCTCATGGCAAGGTAAAACGACACCAAGTATACATCTATTTATCTCACTGCTAACCCTCCCTGTTGCTAATTACAAACTAACTACATATATTCCATTCTCTTTTTACCATTATCAATATTTATTTTTTAGCGCGTTTTTCTGGCAGGTGGCGTTAATGTTCAGCTCATTGCTGTGGTTTATACCTGGTCCTAAGAAGACAATGCTCCTCGTTGGTCTCATATTCTCTGTAGCCTTCCAGGAGTTATTCAGATATCTGTTTTACTTTGTGCTCAGGTGAGAAAATTATCATTTGACTCTATGCTTCTAAATGCAAATAAGACAGTTATCATGAATAGTTCTATGTCAACCTGTCATAACTTTTCAGAGGCGGTTCAGATTGAAGGCACATCTTTGCAGCCACAATCGTCAGTTAAATTGGTCTAAATGTTGAAGGTCTTGAAAATTTTTACACTACAAACATTCTTTCCATCATCTGCTATGCCATTCCAGCATTTTATACTTTTTTGTCTGACCACAACAAATCCAGGCTTGAAAGTGTACAAAAAACAGCATTGAGAGTTATCCTACCAGAATTCAATTATGAGGAACGCTGTTTAGCTTCGCAACTTACCAACCTCAAGGAATTTATGTTTACAATCTGTGCTAATCATTTTAGTAGTATTTTAAGAAATGAGTCCCATCTTCTGTACAATTGTATCATTTTTAACACCAATCCAAGAGTATCCTCACGTAATGCCTATAAATTCAGGCCCAGACGCAGTCGTACCACTAACAAATTTTTACAACAACAATTATATGTACAACTGACTTACACCAAGAGCTGTCATATACATACATTTCTCTACCATCCTCGCCATGATATCGTTTGTAAAAATACAAATCAATCAATCAATTTGTAATATAAAGATACTTGGTGATGTCTTCATATAGCATGGATTTGCTTGATGAAATTATGGATAATTACTGGCAAATTGACATAACTAGACGATTCGCATTGATCTACTCCTGATGATTTCCAACGTTCTAAATCGGTAAAGAATATATTTCAATTGCAGCAAAGCCAGAGCAGGCTTAGAGTTGGTCCATAATCAGGGAAAACCTCAAAGGAAACCTTTGAACATGTTGGCAGTGTATTATTGTAAGTCTTTGATTATCAACTAAGATGTGTAACCTATGGTACTTACATGGCTTATACGTTTAAGCCTTGACCGGCACAGGGCTTGCAATCATTGTTAGGATTGGCAGCATAAGTTTGTGATGTATCTGCTAGATGCACTTCATGTAGAACTTTTTGTGTTGTAAAACCATAACTTTTAGACCAATCGAAGCCAATACTTATAAATGAGCCAAATCAATTTTTACACTTTTTAGTAATGAAGCTGCGTTTACATGTGCGACAGATCGGCTAATAATAACAACTCCGACACAGGTCATCGATTTGACTGACCGTGTAAACAGCTAATCTGTGTTTAAATCGGTGTTTAAATCTGTATTGTTCAAAATCGTTCACTTGTGACAATGTCACAAGTGAACGACAGATCTTAACGATTATGAATGGTTCAGCCAATAAATGAGTATAAGTAATGATGATTGATCATTATATTTCTCTCACCCTTTCCTTGTCCTTAGCAGCAACGTACAGCAATATAGTTATAACAGTTATTGCTGCTGCTGCTATTATAACATCTTCATCAGATGATGAATCATTACTAAACATGACTCTCTGTCAGTCTCAGTCCCACCCTCCCTGGTCAGTGGTCTGCAGGGGCACAACAGTAGCCTTTCAACTAGGGAGACTAGTGAAGGAGACTCCACTCTCCAGCTATGAATTACTAACTAGTTACTACTAGTTACTAGCTAATACTACTACTGAATAAACCCACTAGTTGTCTCACTAGCCAATCAGAGACAAGTTGAGTTGGAAGTTTGTGTTGAAATCGGTTAGGCATGAACAGTGTGTAAATAGCGTATCGTTGACATGTTGACAGACAACGATTATAGAGCAGATTCATAATCTCTGTCGGAGTTGTTATTATTAGCCGATTTGTCTCACATGTAAACGCAGCTTGAGTTGTCTGCATTCCGTAATATCATCTATTCATATTCAAATCATCATGTGTGTATGTATATGCTTGGTACAAAACTTAGCGCTTACCTTGTTGTTCTTGAACCTTGAACCTGCTATGTCTAGTTTTAATTTTTAGCGGCTGGACTTGGATATGGCTTGGTGAGTGGTGCATTTGCCACCGTCAATATATTCAGGGATTTGAGTGGCCCTGGGACAGTAGGGATATCTGGAGACTCACAATACTACTTCCTAATATCATGTAAGAGAACTTGATACTTCACTTTTTATTGTCAAGGTTAACAAGTTGAGAATACAAATATAGGTCTGTGCGGATCAGGACCATAAATACAGGAGGTCTACTGTTTGTTTGCAAGCAGTATAAAGATCCCCCTCTGCCTCTTAGAAAAAGAGTAGCCAGCAATGGCGGGTATAAGGCCGCTACCCCACACAAGCCACCTGTGCTTTAGGGGGCCTGTTAAATAGGGTGGTCCTTTAAGACTTAGTGTAAAGAAAAAAACAACTTGTAATTAAATGCCTAACAGTTACTGTATCTGACTTCCATTTTACAGCATTCACAGCTCTAGCATTTGTGTTACTCCATGTTGCGTGGGGCGTGGTTTATATGGGCTCACTCGATTCTGATGTACCTTGGAGAAAAGCATCTGGAGTAATAGGAGTATTCATGTCTCATATGCTGGTATCAGGTTTGGTAAGTCATTGCTTAATCTTCCCATTCTAAGCTCTAATTGATAGATTTGTTGACTTTATAACACTGGCCAATGCTGTTGACAGCAAATGAGAGACTATCTGATCAAAATGAATTCGAATCTACAGTATAAGAAAAAGGAAGTTTTCTGAGATAAGCTGTTCCGGTCCCTGAGGTGTGTTAATACTAAGGCAAGCATATCTTAAACATCGGATTTGTGTCAGCTCCCTAAACCGATTTGTTTTACCAATACATGGAATCCCTCCTGCCTCTTTGATTTGTTGCATAAGGAATGTTTATATGTTATTTCTACCTTCCCCCTCAGTAAACAGCTGGAGTTTGTTGATAATTAAAGTTTACCCCTCCCTTATGAATTATAACAGGTCCCTGTCCCATCTGCAATGTTATTTATAAAAGTATGGAAACTGTATAAAAAAACTGCCTCATCATCAAGCTGTTGAACAATTATGAGTTGTAAAATTTAAACTAAATCCCTTCCCTTATGGCCAATCGAAGCTTCTCCTGACACAGATTAATGTTTAACTTTTGCTTTCCTAAATAAGGCAACCATTTATTAGACCGCTTGCTTCGGTCTAGCTCTTTTGCAACTGTAAAAAATCCAGAACATGAGGCAACAAAGCTCTGCTGTCCAGGTGCTGATTAGCCTGGGATTCAGGCAAACATAGAGGCCTTGTCTGTATTATTGGTGATGATGGACATTGCTTCTGTGGTGTTATCTACTCATGTATCACTATTATTGTACTTTTATAAATGGACCCATGTGCTTGTGTTTTGGTTTGGCTTTGTTTTGCTGATGGGTTTTTGTTTGTTATTGTGTTGAGTTATCTGCTCATGTTGGGTTTGACGACACACCCAATCTGAGTAGATAACTCCAAGTTGTTGGACAGAATCCCAGTTCAGGTGTTCATACCTTCATGTTGGTCCTGAAATGTCCCCATGATTCAGTATTCACTGTAACCAGAATTGATGTTGATTCATCTTTATTTTAGACAATGCTGAACTATAGAGATGCAGGAGATTCCCCTGTATATGGAGCTACAATCACTGTAGCATATATTCAGCTGATACTGATGTCATTATGGGCATACAACATTGCGGGTGGATCAGGACGATCCATCAAACACTTTGTACATCCACCTGCGCTTACTGCTCAAGGCTAATAAGCTACCCAAACAAAGTTCTTTAATTTGTTTATCAAATCTATGGTTTCTGGTCTCTATCGTTTACCACTGTGATCTTGACATTTCAATGTATTTGCTGATCGAATATCTCCTCTTACAGTGCTATTTATCTCGTCCAATACACAATGGAATCATCTTATTTAAACGTATGTTTTACTTTTTGTTTTATCCTAACCGTATGGCGTATATGTTGCCTGGCTCAAGCCAATTTTCTCGATTGGCAGACATTCATTGCAAATTATATCTTCATTTATTTCATTGTCATAAATTACAAAAAAGTTTAGAAAATCACAAAATTTGAGCAGGACTTTCTCATGGAAAACTTTGAAACTAGCACAAATAATAGTATAGCATGTAGCCTCAGGGTAACAGCCTGTTCAATAAACTAACCCAGCGGGGTCATACAGACATAATGGATTGACCAGAATGGTAACATATTCTTTGGTTTGGAATAGTAATTGCACTAGTGCTGGCAAAATAAGTATGATAATAAATTATTGAATGTTATACCCACTGATATATAATGTATTATATATCAGTGGTTATACCTATGTAGTGTAATATATGATGGTGTGGGCTTCACGAAGGGTATGGAGTTGTCCATTCATGTTTAAAAATCGATAAATTCTCTGAGGATGGTTATGTACCTGCAAGCTTAGAGTGTGTGGCAGGAGAGAATTTCCTCTGCAGAAATTTAATGACATAGAGAGGAATACAGCTGATGCTAGTGATTATCACAGTCTTCCATATAAAATTCCATGTTTTCAGAAATGCTGGGTCTGTAAATGGAAATGCATTTCAATTCACAACAGTATATAGTGTGTTCAAGCTTACTACAATGCTGTTGAGATTGGATACAGTGTATTCTTGAATTTATAAACAATGACATTTGACTGTGGCATTTCACATCATTATAAATCTGAGACCAAATTACTTACCAAAAAAGTTTTTGAGCACCACTAGAGTGGCAATATATGCTGCTAAAGAGATTAGTTCACCAACAACCATCATCCAGTGCCAGGTGCGGATAGTCAACGCCACCATCAGTAACTCGGTCAGTATCAGAGACGTGAATGTGATCGACATTACATGAACAAAGTCCTGATCAAAGAGCAGGAAAGCTCCGTACATTATAACAGCACCTGAGTGAAAGAATAAGTCAATAAGAATATGTTGTTGCATAGTCCATCATAATAATGAAAACTCCATGAGCTAATCAAGCAGATCATTCATAATCCACTGTATCAACTTTCTTTGAGGTAGGTCTGATGAATCGTTTACAAGGTTTAGTCTAACAAACTTTGTGGTATGATACAGAATTTCTAAACATTAGGTGGAAAAGGATGTTTTATGCAACAAAATAAAATAGTTGTCCAGACAAATAGGATGTATCTCTGCTTACCTTGATATATAGAAATCAGAACCCATATAAAGAAGGACTTCAGACTTAGAGACCTTCCCTAAAAGAAAAAATAAGCATACAAATAAACAATGATAATGGTTTAAAAAAGACAACCACACTATTGAATGGTGCAACTTGAATTAAATTAGTTCATCGCACAGATAGCTAGGTATGACCGGCTACCCTTGGGAGTCAGTATTTCTCACCTTGGTAAGCTCTTTGTACAGCTCAGGGTAGGTAAGAGCCACCTGACTGGTGACATCTTTGTCCAACACCAAGGAGAATACTGGAAACATGGTGTATATAGTAGCATATCTAAAATAATATGAGATCACTATTATGTTTAGAAGTTGTCCCCTTATTAGTCAAGGGCACATGACTACTTATGTTTTACGCTTAAATTGACAAGCATTGTTGTGCCGCACAAAGCAATGAACAATGAACCAAATTCACAAATTTTATAAAGGACACAGCATACGATAGGAAGAAAGCACATACATTCAAAGGTCAATGGTGGTCTTGATTGAAAAAGTTTACAACTATTTTTTACACAGCAAGGAACCATATTATATGTAGAACAATGTATATAATGACCTACCCAATCATAAGAAATCCAGGGAAGAGTTCCACAGATGCCAGATAGAACACAGAAGAGAATACAGCTTGCATAGTGGTGATAATCAGACCTCTGTGCATTACAAACTGGCTGAGTGCAGCTGACCTCTTATAACTAAAACACGAATAGACACCATAGAAATATAAAAAAAATACACAATTTCAGTGTACAGCGTAGCCCATGTAGGTCACTGAGACTATCATTTTCATCATTGATAAAAGAGTGGTCCAGTTATTGTAATGCAATGTTATGGTCGTCAATATATACCAAGACCATATAATTTGTTTTATAGATTTATGTATGGTACATATATAATAATTGGTATACACATGTATGTTCATAAGCATATGCCCATGAATTACTAACCTGTTTCTGCCGTGTACAATAAGGAGTTTACCAATGTGACTGAACTGATTCACAGAGAAGTCAGCAGCTAATGAAGCTTGTTTTCCTTCTTTACCCACAATGCCTACTCCGGTATCGGCTGCCTGGATCATCGATACATCATTACCTCCGTCTCCTGTCATTATGTTAAAATTTAATTTTAGCAACAACACTATGGTCTACCACTCCATGTTAAAATACATGTAATGGTATATGTGACGGTGTTAAAGAGAGTGTTTCTCTAAGGTTTTCGTTCACTATTGAGAAGATAAATCCAATTATTTCAACAGGCAAGTGACGTCTTGTATCTGATATGTCTAAAGTGAAAGCAGATCCATGGCGGTTGCCATCTTGTAATAATAGGCTGTACCCTCACTCTCGGGTCTATCATTTTTATTAAAGTTCATAAAAAGACAAACTCGGAGGACGACCAACACATCCTTGGTTATGGAGAATGCTGAAACTACCTAGCACTAAAGTGATGTTTTTTCTATGCTATTCCATCACTTGTTTAATGCTTTTGCTATGGCTCCTTTTTTACCTATAGTACATATTCTTCGCTTTGTATGCCTTTTGATGAGATTAACAATGTCAGCTTTTTGAGTAGGAGAACATCTACAAACTATCACGGTTGGACTGTTACATGCTAGCTCTACAAACTCATGCTCGTAATATTGAAGACACACCTGAAATTAAAATTAAATATAATATTTTCATATATAAATGGAAAGCTGCTCTCTCAATGATACCTGAGCATAAACATGATAAAATGTTGCACTACTTGGCTCATAGATAAGCTCTGACGGTAACAGAGGACACTGTGCTAACATATCAGTAGTATAGTGTGTAACTGTTTAGGTAATGAATGATAGTACTCATGCTTTTGATTCTGAGTATATATTGTTTTGTCATTAGTGAAAAGAAACACTTTGGAAGAAAACGGTTTTGCCCTCTCCAAGGGAACAAGCTGGGATTGCTGCTCCTTGTTATAGGGGAGATAACTTCAATCATGTGCGTTCAGTTCCTTGACCTTGTTTGATTACTCAGTATAAGCAGATTTGCATAAAGCCTCGAAAGCTTGATAGTAATACCTCTAGACTGTCCCCTCTGATTACAAGTGCTGAGTCATTCCGCTTCCTGTACGCGTTGAGCTCAGCGTGGACTTCAGTCCGAGAGTAGACTTGTTTGAACACAAAGATATGCTGCGTCTTTGACACCAATTTAGAACTCTTTCCTATACAGATGGCTGTCTCAAGCTTGTCTCCAGTCAGCATCCAGATCTGAAATTTTACATGAGCAAATTCATAATCTATAAGTTTAGAATGATAAATTTGAATAAAAAAAGGAAATTCCTTTCAAATCACAGAAGTTCTCCAAATACACCATCATGTTTCACCAATGATTTAGTCCTTGGTTCCACATACAAGCACACATTTTCTCCAAAACAAGTGACGTTATCTTGTGATATGTTACCTTTATGCCAGCGTTTCTGAGAAGCTCCAATGTGGGTCTGACATTCTCTTGTAGTTTGTCTTCTACTCCAGTAAGACAGAGAAGCTCTAAATCTCTCTCTAAACTCTCTATAACAGCACTGACCTTCTGTGCCCTGTCATCCATACTCAGCTTAGCAAGCTTATATCTAGCCTAAGTAAAACATAAGACAAAGCAATAACGTTGATGTAAAATCTCATAGCATTGCCATTTGCAGTGTCCAAAGCTGTTTACACGCCATAGCAAGTTATATTGTATGTGATTGACAAGAAGATCCACATCATTAAGAATGGAATCATTGCACAAGTGAGAGAAGATACAAACCTCAAAATCCTTATATTGATCTTCTGTAAGCTGTTTTTTTGCCACCACAAGAGTTCTCAATCCCTCTCTGGCCATGTTATCTGTCTGCAGTGATAATAAAAACACAATGATTAGGGCAAAATTTTGACATTTTAGAATGGATTTAGTTTTTACAAGATGTTTGACATATTGCTTGGATTTACAGAGAACAACTGGTAATAAAATGAATACATAATACATATATATATATATATACATATCTATATAGTATATTAATGTTATATACCTCTTCTTCCAGCCAGTCATTGTACTGAACTATTGCTCCCATAACCACATCAGCTCCTTTCATGTAAAAAGTGATAACTCCACTACTATCCTAGAAAATCAAAGAAAGGGACGTCCATAAAAACATTTATATATATATATATACATTTGTGCAATAAAGTGTCATATATTATATATCCCACTATTGTACCCATAAAAACCCTGGACAATAAGTCATTCATATATATATATAGAGATTCAAATCTGTGCTTTTAAGTGTCATCTGTGTGTATTTGGCCCCAACTAAGTGTCACTCAAAAATAAGGAGTCATTTTATATGACCCACAAAAAAATCATGTCTTAAATCCTCTTAAATAATCATGTTGGGCATCCTTAACCCAATAGTAATTAATGGTAGATAAAATAGCCTGACATGGGCAGACAACTCCAATGCAAAGATATGCCCTACACACTGATAGCCACTATATATATATATATATATATATATACATATATGAATCACTCATGGTCCAGGGTTTTTATGGGTACAATAGTGGGATATATAATATATGACACTTTATTGCACAAATGTGTGTATATATATATATATATAGTGGCTATCAGTGTGTAGGGCAAATCTTTGCATTGGAGTGGTCCAACCATGTCAGGCTATTTTATCTACCATTAATTACTATTGGGTTAAGGATGCCCAACATGATTATTTAAGAGGATTTAAGACATGATTTTTTTGTGGGTCATATAAAATGACTCCTTATTTTTGAGTGAAACTTAGTTGGGGCCAAATACACACAGATGACACTTAAAAGCACAGATTTGAATCTATATATATACGTATATACAATTTCATATGTTTATGTAGAGAACTGTTGGTATTCAACTACACAAGGAGTACAGATTACTTTTTATTCATCATGCAGGGTCTACATTGGCACTGTTTGCAGTATGCCAACAGGATACTAATGTGTGTCCAAAGTTTGGGTGAATATATTATATCTTACTAATTCTACGGCTAGAGTGATGAGTCATATGATTGCGCTTTGGTATACCTTGTGCGTAGCTACCTCATTCAAGGATTTTGTAACCAAACACACAAAAAGGAGTGTTTGAAAACAGAATGCAGAAAAATCTAGCTTGCTCGTTTGAGCAATCATGTATCCCATATATATTTACCTACCCTAACGATAATACCCATTCTCTTAGTCTCCGATGTGAAAGGAAACGTTTGAAGTATTTCATATTTCACTGTAGCTCCAGTGACTGGTGTTTTTACAGTCATACTTGTTAGATCTCTGTGAGCCAATGTAAGGCCAATGCTCTCTGTCCATTTCACAAGAGCCACCTAAAAAGCCATTTATATATAAACTTCATTTTAAATGTGTGTGTGTGCATGCTCAGATCAAAGTATTCAAACACATGGATACTGAATAATTCCAAAATAAGTCATTTATGTGACAAATGATTTCTTTGGCAATGATGAGGATACAAATAACACAAAAGTACAATAACCAGGGACCAGGGAACATTTATTGCGATTATTGCAGTGGCATGTCAAGACCATTGCATAACCCATCCCATCAGTATGTCTGAGTCTGAGTCATTAGCACTTTGCATTGGAACTCTAACCTCGTCTGGACTTGACGCCTGATAAGTCATACTATCAGGATCCATATTATCCTCGTATACAGGTGTGACATTGTGACATAACGCGACAGCTTTTACAGCCTCATGTACCCTGGTAACCACAGTCCTACGAATACGCTGATGGGACATACTTTGTGGTATGGTGTCAGATGAGTATGAAGTCTTCAAATGTGTAGAAACCTTCAAGATTAATAAATTCCATTATCAATACACGTATAACCTTTATAAAAATAGAATGGGATCAGATATCCCAACGAAGTACTTGAACTGTCCAAGTAAAATTTTAATAAAGTCCCATTAGGAAATCCACCTATCTCATACATCTAATATTTTGACCACTGCAATGCAATAAAATTAAGCGCATGTACGTTCTAGATGAACTCATCCGAAGGGATATTTTCTCACAGTGAACTTTTAGATTATCATTACTTTACTGCCATTACACTGGAGCAATTCAGAGATAGACAGACAGAATATTATGTGAGATTGTGACATATTGCCAACAAAAAGCTACCTCATCCATCGTTTCAGCTGTGAAGGACACAGTGCCGAGATGTAGTTTCTTGAATATCATCTCATTTTGAGTTAGCGTACCTGTCTTATCTGAAAGCAAGTATTCTATTCGACCTGTGAGGACAAAAACCAGATTTGTTATTAAATTCTTACAAAATCAATACTAGAACATAGTAGGGAAACATCGACAAAAGCTTATAAAAATGGGAGAGTGTGTTGACTGACTGCTGGGAGAAGCTTACCCAGGTCTTCAGGGATAGTAGTACTCCTGACTACAGTGCCCTCGATATCTTTATCATGTTGTATCATATAGCTGTAAGCTGCTTTACCCATATCTAGGTTAACTCTTAAACTGATGGGTATTATATATGAGAATAAGAGGATGAATCTCATCAAATATCGGTACCATGGTCCGTCAAATCCCTGAAAGCAAAAAAGATGTAGAAGTTGGCCTGTTGAATAGGTGATAAATATCAAATAACAAGTCTGTAACACACTAGAAACAAAACACAAATAGATTAGGTCATGGTTTAAATAGAATATTGTGATTATTCAGTGATGAGCTGTGTCAATGGTAGTTCCCTCGCCAAAACCATTATTTCATAGTTTTAACGTTGTAAGTCGAGCACAAATTAATTTACCTTTATAATCATCATTACAAGAGCTAAGAATATCACCGCTGTGAAGAGAATTTTTGTGAGAAAGTTTATTTCTAGATCCACAAGTCCAACCTAAAAATAAGAACAAGGAGGGATAATTACAGAAAAAACATGAAAGTTATGTGTACAAGATTAAAATTGTGATGTCATTGGATTTCTGCAGCAGGAATATAGTGCGTTTCAATATGCAAATTAGACCCCATATTATATTGTTGCTTGGATAGAAGGAAGTTACAAACAATCCTATTTATCATTAATAATTATATCACCATACTGACCTTACTAGCAGGCTGAGATGTGTTCATGACGCTCCTTGTTTCGTATCCTGTATAAATAACGACACCCAGTGCCGTGCCTGAGGCTATGATGCTGTTAGCCCACACAACATTATCAAGATTGAGCGAAAGTTTGATATCAGAATCATCAGTCTAAAATGAATAACAATCAAAGCACTGAAGACAGGGTCTTAATTTTTTTTAAATATAATGAGCATTGAATACACATATTTCCCATCATGTTTTGGAGTTGATTTGTGGGACTTCCTTGTGAATGACAACAAACATATTTTATCTCAGAAAAGTTGTCAAAATCGTGGTCAAAATCATTGAGAAAAACAACCCCATTGTAACATCTTTATTAGGAAATCTGATCAAATTAAATTTATATATTAATAGATGAGCTTTTGTAGTGCAGTGGGCTCATAAACTAAAAATAAGATGAAAACTTACACGAGAAAATGTACCGATAAAGTTATGGATGTCCATTTGAGGCTTTTCTGCATACACTTGAGCTGATATATTGTAGATATCCTGCAACAAGAGAGTATAAAATTACCCATCATATTATAAACTTACTAAATAACTGGGGAATGTAAAATTGATACAGCCGGTGTAAAACAGGTAAATTCCTACAGTACTCAGTATAAGACTAAGCAATTGTGGCTAGGTTTTATTACCTCATCAGATTCTAGACCTTGAGTGGACTCAACTGCCAGTTTAAGTTTCCAGTCCGTCTCTCCATCCAACTGATCGGTCCGAATGAAACAGGCGCCAGATTTCTCGGATGTTCTCAGAAAAACAATATCTGCTGGCACTCTTTGGTTCTAAATAGGTGAACAAACATATAATGGGATAGTTTACATCAACATATCCGAGACCATTCAAATACTGATAACGCTTGTTGAGCTTATCGAGCAATGTTGTAAGATTTTATCAAGCAAGTACGATTTGTTGATGTTCTCACCAACTCAATTTGTCATTAAATATTATGTAAAAAAACAGAGAGTGAATTCATAGTTACCTTTTCCACAATAATAAGGTCTCCAACCTTAATGGTACTGCTAGCTACAAAGGTTTCTCCTCTCGGAGTTAGTTTTTTATATGATTGTGAGTTGACTTCCTTATCTCTTTTAAATCTTCTGATGTCATCCAACATCTCTCTCAGCATTGTAACAGACAGTACGAACCCCTAAAATCAGAAGAAAACATCCAAGGATAAATAACTGACATGATAAGCAAGGAGGATACGGGTAATACAGGAATTAAAACAACACAGCAACTTTTTCTATCGTTGATCCTCATCAACCTGGATGCAACATGATCCTGGTCAAGGAAAAAATAGTCTGCTTTACATAACAACTGCACAGAACTATTAACCATATCCCAAGAAGATTGCAGTTCTTCTCTTATAGATTTACATGGTTCATGAACCCTAATCGACACGTAACAAGATCGGGGATGATGGCGAGCATCATAAACAAGTCGTGCAGCTAAATGGGTAGATATGAACTCTTACCAAAGGTCCCCAGTAGGTGTACAGGTAACCAATTCTGATTTCAGGCACAAATTGTGAGCACGCCATGATTAGGAAGTAGAGATTGAGAAAGAACTTGAACTGCTCAAACAGCACCTGTATAAAATAAAAGCAGTTTGTATTTTCATTTAGATGCAGTAAAATAAAACTCAAAGCTCAGTCATTACGTTAACGCCCTCACTTGTTATTTACACTGAAGCAAATATCATTTATCATGTCCCTTTTATAATCAAGGAGTAACAGCAGTATTTACTTGGTTAAATTGCCATTGTATCCTACAGTTAAAGTTGCAAGTCAGCGATAAATCTTATCCAGAACATACATACATACAGACATAGAAACGTTGCTCACTTTGAGAAGCAGAAATGTTGAATAAAACCTGTGGACCTGAAACAAACAAATTAGAGCTGAACTCCTCGATGAAACCTAAATGAACAATCACAATCCTTACCTTTGGAATAAATGAGATGACACTGTATTTCTGATTGCGGATGGCATTGGCTGGATAATCTAGTGAAGTCTGGTGATGGTTTAATGGTAACTTCCCAATGTTGACTGTTCTTGTGTGAAACTCTCTCTGCTTTCGACATTTCCTCCACATTGTATCACAGCAGCTAAAATTAAGTTCAGCAATTCATGAGAAAAAATGAACATATATAATGGAACCGTTTTTTAGATGACTTTAGACAGGGAGTTACTTTCAAACTCCTTGCTTTAGACCTACCAATTATCTATCATTTCTTACCACTGGGGAGTCATAATTTATACCAAGCTGTTGCTCCTTGTTTATACACACACCATTAAATACACATATCACAGCACTGGCCCTGGAAATCAAGACGGCAATAGATGCCAATTAAAACACAATTTAGATATACTTCCTTTATGCTGTCATCTCAGTGCGTCAGATATTATACTGAGTGTAGTAAGTATTAGCACTCCAAATCCAACTGAACAAAGTTTCATAGTAAGCAAAGGCTATCAAACTCACTTTGATAAAGACTTCTTCCAGTCACAGCAGATACATCCCACAAACGACTGCCATCTAGTTTTAGTTTTGTGCATCAAGTAGCTGGATTCAAGATCAAATTCTACGGTTTCGCCGACACTAGATGAGTCATCCGTTTCTATGCTATGAGTCCGACTAGCCCCATATCTAAACAAAATCAAGGTTTCTGTTAACCATTGTTAACTATTTAAAACTCATCCTTGTACCAACTTTTGGGTTTCTTCACAACTTGTGAAGAAACCCAAAAGTTGGTTTTTGTTACCAACCGGTCTACAGACTTTGTACTGATGTGGCACAGGAGCAATTATGGGCAGATACCCCCAGATACCCTTCTTGACACCACCATATCAGGGAGTTGCATACAAGACCTCTTGAAGGAAAATCTATCTCATTACCCATTGGGCTATGGCCACTGATAGCCACCTAGCTGACGGATAATTAACGCACGGGAAAAAGCCATGATAAGACATGATTGTATGATACCATACAAATAGTCCCTTCGCATTTCAGTTTGTTAAATGTTCATGCAGAGAGAGTGAATACAGGGTAAGGAGTACACATCATCATGATAACAAAAAGCAACAAATGAATATTACAGCAATGAGTCCGATGATGACTCATACTGGTCTGATAAATAAGTTGATACTCATCTGTCTCTATCAAAACAATGGATTGAAAATTATGAAAGAATCTTTTTGAGACTGCACATTGCCAATGCAATAGTTAGAGTACTGGATTCAAGTTACACTGTACAACTGTAGCAATAAACAATAGGGGAAGAAAAAACATAAGGACATAGTGATAGTCATTCATTATTCAGCACTTTACTCTACTGCAGCTTTATGATTATTCTAACAGTAGCAGTAGAGTAGGCTAGTTGTTAGCCTTCCAAGCATGATTTTACCTGACAGAATTCATCTGGGAGCCTATGTTCTGCCTTTCTGTATTACGGAATACTGCCATCTTCTTATTGCTGTTCTTATCTTCTCATTTCATAAAAATGAGTCATGCCCAGATAGTAATTGTTGCTTGTGATAGGTTTTATTTTGGTTTGTGTCTCAGTTCCCAGTTACACCAAAGCTTACGCAGTCCTAAGCTTCTACTGTCCCTTTATCTATATATCAGCAGGCAGAATATGGGCCAGCTCAGAATTGACCAATCAGGTGTCACCTGAAAAAAATAGCACTGTACAGCCATTGTAGTAATAATAAGAATAGCTGTGACTGGAGTTTAATGAACCAATCACACAAAAGCAAGTATTTTCTGCTGCCCTGCACTCAAACTAGAAGAAAGAAAATAGCAGACGGGTGTTTTGGAGATGGTTTGATGGTTTGTAGTACCTAGAAAAGATAGAGTCAGGTAAATCACATTGCATCTACCTAGATAGGATTAGCACTTGCTCTCCAAGATATCAAAATTTCATCATTGCTTTAGTATCCTTTGTTTTAGGTTATTGAAGACATATGACCCATGCTTTCTTTCTCTTAGCCTGTCTCAACCAGAGGGGTAACTGTCTACAGACAGTGCCCTGCCCCTTGTCTATGTATTTCAATAAGAATGGGTTTGATAGGTACAGATAGGAATGAATGATATTTGGCCATGTATTTCAGGTTACTACAGCAATGCACTGACCCTACTAGTTATACAATAATAATAAACCAACTAGAGAGGATTCTGATAAACTTACAGAAGGTTATAGGTTGTAGTGAGCAAATGCTACAAATTTACAATCCATCAAGTCAGCCTGTGTAATCATTGCTCAACGTTAATATGTACAATGGCCCTGATTATTCACACCTATTTTTGGAATGTTATAGGGGATTGAATTGGTTAAAAGCTGTCGTGAGGCAAGACCTAGTCAACACATACGTGAATGGAATGCTCAGTAGAAGGCATATTGCGCTCAACATTTTGAGGCTGGAGACTATACCCGCTGCAAGCCGTAAGTTTTTCACATCAACAACCCAAAACGATCTTAGGAATATCAACCCATTACTTTTGAACGGCTAATTTATGAATTGAAGCACAGAGGTCGGCTATGCAACATTTAACTTTACTTAACTTATTTTAAGTTAAAATTTAGTTTGTCTCCATAACCACAAGTTCTTATTGTGATAAAACCAATTTGTGTTTTAATGGCTTTAATCTTACTCAAACCAATATATGATGTCTCTTTTGCAGGCTGCACAACAGATTTATCCTGAGCAAGCAAGCAGTACCTCAACTCAACCTCAGGGGGAACTCTCTCGCTAGTCTAATAGGGGGAAATTCTTTGCCTCTAGATCGTGGTGCACTTACATATGTATCAGCCAGCTTTCTACATTTCTCATTGTGCTTGATTCTCTTTCATCTGCCACTCTTTCCAATGTGAGCAGTAATTGCAACGTAAGAGATAGTGTCATGGACTCTATACTGCACGCTGACAAGGCTCACAACCAGTGGCTCACAGTAGATTGTAACATACCAAGTTCTGAAGCCTTTGATTTATTTCATAAGGTAGTGTAAAAGTTTTACAGAGTGAGGTGTGTGGCATTTATAAATAGATGTAAACAATAAATAGACAACAATAAGAAAAAAAATCCTTCTGCCAGTTTTTAGACAGAGTTTACAATAAAAGAATCAAACTGATCTTGTGGTTTCAGGAAAATCTGTATCTAATTTTTTCTAAGTCTCTTTTATGTAATTTTACTTCTGCAATTTTATTCAAATACTATTGCTATGTAATACTTTACTTTCTCAGCCCAACAATGGTTAACAAAAACTCATGACTCATTTCTTTTGTCAACTTCCTTTCTCCATTGGCTCCTCAGAGATCACCATAGTGTCTTTTTAAAGTTTAGTGTAGTTCCCTTTGGATATAGTACATTCAGCCTCTTGTGTCACTGTCAGTATCCTGGCTGTATTTAGAAACTCGCTCACAGTTGGAGCATTGTTACTGCCAGTTTTGGCTCTTTGGTGACCAAAGTACTGCTCCAAGCTATCTTGACAAAGCGTTTTCTCAGTCAAAAACTCCTTAGTGAGCGCTAAGAAGGAGTGACCTGTAGGAATATTATAATGGCGTAATGATAGCTCACACTTAATCTTGGTTATTTGAGGTGGGAGTCTATAATAAAGTAAAGATGTTGAGCTAGACTTGAATTTAGCCTAATATAGTATGTGCTAAGGATACAGCCGGCTAGGTGAGAAGAAGTATGTGCGAAATGGCATTCTATGTAGATCTTGATTTCCACAATCTTGATCAATATCACAGATTTTGCATCACATTGTAAAGTGTACTTACAAGTGATTCTCCAGCTGATTCTTGTCTGAATGCAAAGCGGACATTTTGGCCTATCTGCATCCGTGATGTCGACGCCATATACTTTGTCCTCCAATTGAGTTAGCCAGTCAAGAAAGTCTTCGATGAACTGTAACATCAGAGAAATACTGTGATATAAGTATTAAAGCTATGATTTAGATTTCTAATCAGGGGGGTCTTTCAATTAGAGAGAGCGATCCTTTACTAAAGCAAGTTATCACTATCACATCGCTCCAAAATTATCACTCACTTGGTCTTTCAATTAGACAAAATCGCTCTCAGATCGTTCCCTCTGAATGTATACAGTTCCATCAAGTGAGCGAGCGATCTGAAA
Source organism: Membranipora membranacea (assembly GCA_914767715.1). Classification (NCBI taxonomy): domain Eukaryota; kingdom Metazoa; phylum Bryozoa; class Gymnolaemata; order Cheilostomatida; family Membraniporidae; genus Membranipora; species Membranipora membranacea. The sequence continues at coordinate 11,087,497 of OU612065.1, read as the reverse complement.
GTGAGAGCCTAGCAGGTATCACTCACTCAGGGAGTGAGCGATCAAGTTGTGATTTTGGCTGTTTCTAATTGAAAGACCCCCTGTATAACTTTAAAGCGCTTGTTGTATTTCCATGCCTAAGAAAAACCTGGCGTGTCGATAAAAACATTGAAATATTTGACTAGTCTGTCATATTTGTAAGAAATAATTCCTACCTTGAATCGCTAATCTGTAGGAGATTCTATGCGGCATCTTGTACTTGTTTCTTGAGTTCCATCCCTCAGACCTGTATCGGATGTTCAGTACATCGAAATCATCATTGGAAATCTGTATTAATTCTATGGTAGCCGAATATCTCACCGCATTCTCGAGTTCATTTGCAACAGATCCAGAGTGCCTAGAGAGAAATAAGGAATAAAATTTAAAGTCTTCTTTTCTGGTCATGTGCAGCTCTAGACTATCTTCCAACCACAGGCCATCTGTATTTGGTGCAAGTCCAGTGGTTGAATGCCCGAGTGGTCAAGGCCTAAACAACTGGAGTTGATTCAACTGTACTACAGAAAGTTGTGCTTCCAACCTCCCTGTTCCAGCAGACTGGTTGTGACGGAATTACACCGTGAGAGTCCCTCTTAATAAATCAAAAATAACTCCTCACTTTTCATCTTTCTTACTACTATGGTATTAGCATGTACTTCTTGCCTAAATAACTTTGTCATCTGAAACAAACACCATTGCACTCACATCGACTAATCCAACTCCTTGCTCACATTGTTGTAGTTAGAATCAGATTGTCTCTACCCTTGTCTCTATAGATAACATACACCAGATTTGCTAAGCGAGTCATATTTTGCCATTAGTTAGTGTACAGTGCTATTTTTTCAGGTCATAATATAGTACACGCCCAGACCACGCCCCAGTTTCGAAGCTCTATTGATATATTAGCTCTGGTTACACAGTGTTTCCTTTCTAGTCGTAGGATGATATAGACTAAGTACCTAAAATTATAATTTAGACGGGTCTGAATAAGCCCCGCAAAATATAGTGTACCACGATGTGAGTCTTACATTAATCCAATCATAAATCGGTTAGCAAATCAAAAAGTGTTTAGCTTGACTCACTGCTACCAAAGTGAGACTTGGTAGCAAGGATTTCAAGAGAAATCCTTGTTGGCAGTGAGAATTTAGAAAATATCAGACTTTTAGACAGACCCCCTGATGATGATCCTACTGTTCAACCTCTGACAACAAAAATATGAGTTAGACTTTGAAATTAAAACCCCCATTCTTCTCTAGAAGGTTTTACGGATCTTGGGAATCAGTCACAGGAGGCATGGCATCACTAATTAAAAATCAGATTGTTAAACATCTGAGCAAGTGAGTACACCTTTAATAGATAACTTATCTAAAACATCATTGTGATTGTCATATGTAACATATTCATGTGACTTGCCGTTGGATGATAGAATATTATTGATATTTTAACAAGATCAAACACAGAGGAGGAGAGCTGACTCTGGCTACCTTATCAATGAATATCATGGAAAGCAATAAACAAAATATTTTAGCTGAACTGCTAACCATGACCATGTCCATTACTCTATTTTAACTACATACACTCTATCCAATGGTAGCATTCTTTCTGAGCATCAATGACCAATACTATTGAGAATCATGGGCACAGGCCTTCTGATGTTGGTACAAGTCCTGTGTCCTGGAGAGAGAAAAGGCCTAGACCACTGGACTTGCACCAACTACAGAAGGCCTTTTCGGCTAAGTGTACTAGTACCATTCATTGTGGCTTACCTATAAATAATGAGTTGCTGATCCACTAGTAGTGATTGGCCTACTGAGACTAATGTGCTTTCCTGTGGTGACATTTGACTGCAATAGGGCCTATGATTACTCTGCATATTGTTCCTTCAGTGTTGTAGCTTATAAAACTTGTGTTTAATTCTGCGTTACATTAAACATGAATATGATGGAGGAATCAAGGCCACACAATTCCTGACTATCATAAATCTGATAACACCAATCAAGGTGGGCAATATTTTTGTAGGCCTATAGACTTTTGATGAGCTGTGAACAGCTGACCTCAAACGTTTAAGCAAGGTTGTGCTGTGGAATTCAGCTTCTGCAAAATGAAAGTTTGACACTTCGCATAGGCCTGAAAAAGCTATCTAACATTCACTCACCCTCTTTATTTTATACAGACTTTGTCCTCAACTATCTAACATCAAGTCACTCTAAACAAAGCTGACCTTATCTCTAGCTAAGACTTGTCCCCTTGGGAAGTTATTTTACCCATAACACAGCCATACGCTTACATGATCACAGGTTAAGGGAAACGTGTTTCAAGTTTACAGACATTAATATTTTTCTCTCCGCCCGTTACAAGCTATTTACAATGACAAGATCAAGTGTACTTAACTGTATTCTTGTCATTGTGCTCAGTGTACCACCAGATAGGATAGGCAATTAATTGCATAAGACGAGTCCTAGCCACAATCCAAATAGGCCTGACCTTCAGCATGAACAACGCAACAACATAAGTAAATCATTAAACTGTATCATTCCGTTTACTGGATATCCATTTGCAGACTCTCAATAATAATGTATTCAACTATAGTTCTCTTTGGCCTTTACCTGAATTTGGCAATGGGATGACATAGAAGGCAATGTCAAAATCATAAAGTTATAAACATGAGCTGCAAAAATTATCGTGTATATATATATATATATATATATATATATATATAATACATCTATCTATTTGTTACAAGGTTCACTAAGAATTTATCACCAGATAAAATTCAACTGAGCACACTAAAAGGTGAGGGAGAACTCACAAATTTGGAATTAAATGAAGAGGTTTTAATGGAGCTTATGGATTTGCCAACATGGTTACGGCTGAATAAGGCTGTATGCAATAAAGTCAATGTAAAGGTGAGTGCGTCAGCTGGTGATAGTCATTATGCTTTATTACTGTCAGTAAACCTACCAGAGGCATTGTTTGGTTTATTGTGCTTGCAATAAGTGAATCACCTCCATAGACTAACCAGTCTGCATGTCGTTTATACGGTAATCATATTAAAATATCTCAGCTCATCGTAATTCTGGTGTGGCTGCTCCGCCAAACCATATATAACTACAATTAATAGTGCCTGTTGACAAACCGAATGGAGATTTTACGTGCCACTAGCTCAATACACTGTCCCAGATGTGAGGTCATACTACTTCTTTGGTCTTAGATAATGAGGCAAATCACTAGAGGTGTCATGAGAAAACCTTATACCAATGGTAGAGAGTCCAATCATTCTATTATGAAGTACTAGGTAAATGATAAAAGACTCATTTTGGCTAGGAGCATAGGCCTTGTTTTTGAGGAATAGTAAGGATTTGGTTCATACTTCATAGCTCGACTGCACTTTCAAGAGGAAACCCATTGCAACATGAACATAGACTTCAAATGATGGCATGATGAATGTTTGTTGTTGTCTGGATTTTGAATGTTGTATGATGAGGAAATGAAGTTTGAAAAGTAATCAGTACCAGCTAAATCATGTTTCAAAGATCATTTTTATTGAGACAACTTGGTATTCAGTTTTGTTGGTTGTTTTTAGATTAACCAAATCGCTAGATGCCTAGTCACTTACAATTAACGCCTAGTAATCCAAATTTATTACTACAACTACATTTTTATTGTTTGCACAAATTACAGATCCCCTGGAGTAAGTTAAAGTCACAGCCGCTACAGCTGGTGAGTAATGATAAAATCTTACCCTCATTTCCACCAATAACACTAATACAATGACAGAGTTATTACATTATAAGCTCCGGTCAATTAACTTACCATTATGTAGATGATTTGATATTGTTCAATAAACTTATTACGGCCTTATGTGTTACCAAACCAGGCATTTCGATTAAACTGCTGCTGTGGAAGCTAAACATTAAATAGCTACTTAACCTTACAAGCCCTCACTAAAATGTCGTTGTTCCTTCTTGGCTCTCGATTAATGTTGATAATGTCGGAATGGACACCAAAACATGATTTGGTAAATTTAAGGTGAAATGCAATACCTACTACTTTCCATGTGTCTATTAGATCATGTTCTAACTATGATTCGAGAGAGTATTACCCTCACACTATTGAGTATTTGTTGACTATTTATTTAATTGCGAAAGTATAGTATATCTCACATAGACTGTGATTTTACAACTGATCCCCTCACGATGTTGTTTAACGGCAATAAGTGATATAAGCCGATTTCAGCTTAATCCCCATCTTTCCTGAAAAATCCCTGCTCATTGACAGATTATATAAACATATGTGCCACTTTGTCAGACAATAAGTAGAATGTTAGAAGAGGCTAAACTACTGGTACTTAGCAATCATTGTGATAGTACCATTAGCTTGTCACTCCATTAAAATGATACCATGGTATGACTTAAACAGTAATATCTCAACACCCACTGGCACCTTCTTGTAGTTCTTAGATGAAGTGAAAATATCTATGGAAATGTGTGATGAGCTTCGACAACCCCCTAACAGCTCAGGTCTACCCAGCTACAGGTATGCCGCTTATTTAGCACTCAATAGGGGCATATTGTAATGGAAATACCACATATAACTTTATTCCAAAGACCTAGTAGTCTACTAGTACTAGGTATTAATGTAAGTGATCAGTCTACTAGTAGACACTTTAGCCCTTGTTTGATCCATGGCGTCTGTGTTTCATGATCAGTTTTCACTATTGATATTGACCGGCCTTCCAGCTCATGATTCATCTTTGAAATCAGCAACCATGAAATTTTATAATTAACTCTTATTTACAATCAAAGTCATTCAATCAATATGATACCTCTCCATGTTCTGTATGTGTCATGGCTGAGATACTGTTATCAGCTGTTGAACATAATCAATAATATTTACCATTTGAGGAGTGATAATTTTATCACCTTCAGAAGCTAGACATGTTATCTACAATACCCAAGTATCCATATAAGATTATCTTACTCAACAACAACTATCTACATCTTTCTCAAGTATTGCCACACAATTGCATTTGGACGTTAAAATATAACATTTTCCTTGCATTTAGCTACACATACTATGCAACATGGTCCAGAGCCTTATGCCTGATGCTATGAATTTCTTGGTTTTCTAAGAATTTATTACTCTCACTTTGATGATATGCCAGCAATCTACCAGACAGATTTACCAGTAAAAATGAATGCCATGTTTTCGTATATTACAGTTCGGGTGGCCGCTATGGGTTTGGAGACAGAGTTGTTGACGGAATGTACCTACAAATCAACGTTGTAGTGATTGACTTCAAGTCCAATGCATTCAAAGCCAGTCTAAATGTAATTTGCTCCTCTTTGCTGCATTCCCAATGACCAGTTCAAACATTGACTTGAATGTAATTTTTATATTATAGTTACCACATTAGATTTCAGCTTGCTGATTTATTGATATTTCTCGTAGCAATTAGCTCGAAACTTCAGTATTATTTTGCTGTGAGGATGCTATGCGAGTATTAAAAGTCAATGTCAATATCCATGAAAAGCTGCAACAAATTAACTGTTCCATCCATTGAATTCCATATCTGGAATAGCATCATTAGCTTTCTTTTGCAAAACAAAGGGCTTGCAAAAATAGCCAGTCCCTAGTAGCGATCTAGAAATGCCCAAACTCATCGACACTGTAGGGGTATAATTACTGTTTGCAATTTTGTAAACAAGACAATTTCTCAGACTAATTATTCATGCTACTAGGGACAGCCAATCAGATAACAGTCAGATGGGTCTCTGTGTTTAGTGTCCTAACTGTATAACGCTATGATACTATTTCCATTCTATGAGAAGAATTTAATTCAGTGGTTCCATCTAATACCTTCTGGAGACCATTTTTGCAGTTTACTGATATTTTTTCAGCTCTCTCGTATCATAATCCAATCAAAGACTCCTACATGGCGTACGGCCTCAGATCTCGCACAGACTCGTATCAGTGAGAAACACCGTGACCTGCTGTTGACCTTCAAAGAAGTAAGCTGGCAGACTCTGAAAGTTGAGGCGGACTGTATGGTAGATGATGCAGTAAAACAGACCACACCCCTCAGACTGATAACCAATCAGAGTAAAATAAGGATACAAGTCAAGAAAAGATATTCAGGTATGTAAAGAAGTGATCGATTGGTGGTTTTACATAATGAGATGGCCTGGCCAGTCTCATGACATTCCCTATCTGCCCCCTTAAAGAGAAAGAAAACCCCAGGCGACTGTCATTTTGGACTAAAGTTTCACTCTAGCACTGTTATAATGCTAGAAACTATGTGCACATATTCGAAACTCTCTTATGAAAGGAGTCTTAGTTGCTGAAAGTGTTGCCGCCCCCTACTTGCATCAGTTAAAGGCTGGATTTCAATCTCCTTGTCTAAAAAAACTCTATGACCTTGTGTTGTCCAATTGTTGGGAACGATAAGCTCAACCAGATTTTATAATACAAAACTGTATTCTCATGTGCTGCTCTTTGTTCTTTAGATTGCTCTATAGTAGGCACAAAGCTGCAGTTTATCATGGATGATTTGCTGTGGATTATCACTGATTCTCAGATGAAAGCTGCAGTTTTATTCGCTCGCCATCTCAAGGATAACATAGACAAAGCCAGCGAACAGAGCAAAGCCCAGGCAGCAGCTACACTGAGGGTATGTGATCAACATATTGTTAGCTTCATGTAGCATGTATATTTATATCACACAGCATATGAAAACCTTATGTTTCATTCCCCATGCAAGCCATAAACAAAACTCAAAAGCATTGAGCTACGAAACCATATAAAATCTTGCTCTAAGGAGATGATCAGAAAATGGAAAAGTGTTGATGGAAGTGCTATTTGTGACCAAATACATTCATTGATACAATCGTCATGATATAACATACCCCATATTGTGAACCCGATTATAAAACAACGATATCGTTTGGATTACAGAAGCAGCGCCAGGCGCAACGAGCTGCCGCTGCGGCAGCACATACTCAGCAGCACAAGTCAGCATCAGTGAGCCAGTCTCCCGCTTCAGCTCTATTTAATAAGTTTGATATACACGAGACGTCGTATCACGTCCTCACAGGCAGAATAGACCTGCATATCTGTGATGATGTAAATGGTGAGTAACCTGAGATAACAAAAACAAAACAACTTATCTGTATTGTTGATGCCTGGTGAGAGAATTATTTCAATATTTTGTTGGCCGTGTGACCTTGAAGACAGAAAATGTTGTAGTGCAATCCAATTTTTTGTGCCAGTTGTTTTGGGGAGGTTTTACTCTAACACAAGGTTCAGACTGTCTGCCGCCTTTATTTTCTCAACAGCTTGTTTGCTATTTTCTAATACATGTTTGTAGTAGAGAACAGGAACAGACTTGTTGATGGTGGCGCTGTTGGTATAGCTATTATGAAAGTTAATGTCAGTCATTACCCCACCAGGACAGTTGGTATGTGAACCATCTGACCACCATGTGATCACATATTGTGTTATCATTTATCACTTCTATGCTATGGCTATTGCATTTTTTCTTGCACTTCTTTTTCGGTAATTTTCATGCTCTTTTGTTTTCATGAACTGAATTCGTTTCTGACAAGTTAAAATTTGTTATATATGAGGGTATGTTGTAAACCTACTGGTTATATTATGTTATATAGGTGAGAGTAGGAGGAACTGGCCTAAGTATGATGATAGTATGGCTGGTAGAGACATGTGGACATCTGATCTCATAAATAGCTACATACAACAGCTCAAACTAGACATGAAGAATGGAAGACTTAACTTGAAACATAACATTACACCAGAAGTGATTGCTGGCAGTCTGATCGAAAGGTAAGTCTATGAACCATGACCTTTTGTTCCTCTGTGCTGGGACAGTGGTCAGACCCACCAGTTTTTTGTGATCCTTTTTTATCTGATAAGATATAGAGATGTATCAGCAATCATATAATGTAACCATTATGGTAATGTGGGCCTACAACCCAGAGTATTTATTATATTTGTTTGTTTAAGTTTAAAACCTGTCTCCGAAGATGGTTTCATGTAATACAATTTTTTTTTACTGGTTGCATAATATTGCTAAACAGCAAAAAGAAAATAAATATATAAAAAATCAATTAATAATGTTAACTTGACTGACTATATGTTACTTGGGTTACACAGTATTGCTTGGCCTTGCTTTATTGTTCTCGTTTTTTGTATATAAAAAATCTTTTGTTTCAGACTGACAATGCTGACCGTGGAGGATTTCTTTATAACCTCTGTATCCAGTGATAAGGATATGGGTAAAAGACCAGCCAAGATTCTCATGTCAGATAAGAAAGCTCTATTTCTGCCTACAGAAATGTCTGCTATCCATCTGGAACACACAGAATATTTCTTTGATCACAAAACCTCCATAGCGAGTATGTTTGATTGGGTGTTGTCTTCACTTTTTCAAACTTCATCTATATTTTGTGCACATTGTATAACATCTTTTTTGACTTATAACACAGATACAGTGGTTCAGAATTATTTTATTGGAGAGATTGATCAAAGGATTTGCAGAAGCTGCAATTCATCCTATAATTAGTCTTACCATTTTTAAACCCTCATTCCAGAGTAGGCCTACATAACTTCACTTAAATCTTTCTCATGTTACTGATAGAAGCCAGTGCCAGACTTTACTTGGCGGAGATACGACACTGGCTAGTAGGCCTATGTTATGGAAAAGGATCATAATAAAACTGATCATTCTTGGTAACAACACCTTTTCATCATTATGATTTTAGCACCATGTCCAAATGCGTACATAAAGATAAATCCGATCAAAGTTACACTGGACACCTACACCATGACTTGGTGCAATTCTTTCGCTCTCAGCCTCGCAAAAGATGTAGTAAGTACTCAGGATCCATAGTCAATGTACCCATGAAGCTTTTCTTGTTTATCAGCACTCTTCCATTCCTCAGTTTTAATTGTAGTGATTTCTTTTCACGCATATGACAGCTATTTACCGTAATCCCTCACCTATAAGTCACCGGACTTATAAGTGAATCACCCCCCTCAGAAAAAATAAAAATGCTCCAGCTATAAGACACCCCACAGCTATAAGACACCCCACCGCTCTAAGACACTCACTACAATACACTCACTACAAATGAACTAAGTAGTTTTGGGAAAAAAACTGCCCTCAGGTTTCGAACTCACAACTCCATGTTTACAAGTCGAACGCTCTACCACTGAGCTATTCATCTTCTATATACTACTCTCTTATAGCCGCCTTCACTTATACGTCGCGCGATCTATAGGTGAGGGATTACGGTATTATGATTTTGTGCATCTCGTAGAGAACCAAATAAGAAATTATTTCTTCACATTAAACAACAGCGCCATTCCTTACTGCATGAACATATCAGCAGAAACATGGCGACAAAATTTTGTTATATGATAGGTTGACATCATAAATGAATGGATACGGGTAACTATGATTTTGGATACTGACTCGTTTTTTTATTGTATGTTGGTCTATAGATCATTATATCGATGTTTGTGATCCAGCAATCCACAATATTAGATTGAGAAATATGGAAGTAACCTTGGTGTTGTCAGTAAAATCACAAACTTCCCCCCACCTAGAGTTTAGAGGACCCCAGACCTGGATGTATTCATTCTTGTATCACATATATTTATCTATTAGGAATAGGAGGTGGCTCAGTTAGTTAGAGCGCTGTTCCTTTAGCATGAAAATGCTGAAGGTTGTGGGTTCGAATCCCACTGCAGTCCATCGACTACTGGGGTTTTGTTGGCCCCCAGGTGTGCTCCGTCCTGCCTGCAAACAGAGAGCAATCTGGCGCAGATATTGCGGCCTAGCCCTAAGGCACTATATTTTGCCCCCATGCTTCGGGGTGGGCGAGTGATAAGACACCCATCTCTATAAGCCACTTATTTTGGCTAATTTTTCCAGGGTTCTGGTTACATTATTAAACCCTAGCAACACATAGGCAGCATGTTTATCAATTTGTGGATGCTATGGTGCTTCAAAATGTCACTTTTATCCATCCACTAATCGTCTGGACGTTATTGAGAACTGTATCTTCATTCTAAGTGCAATTGAATAATTAAAATAGGCTCGCTAGGACTTTTTCATCTGCAGCGTAAGGGTTGTTCACCTTTGTCTCTTCCTAGGTTGGCAGGTGTTCAAAATGGCTTTGGGATTCTGCTAGGATGTCCATGTTTGGGTCGCCGTACGTTCCTCTATGCCACCCTACATGGTAGTAATGATTTGATGCTTATATTTTCTAGGAAGATCTGCTCTCGGCATTACCGATAGACACAAACAAGAAAAAAGAGCGAATGGAGCTTAGACTGGAAGCTCTCATGCCCAAGGTATCCTAGTCTGTTCTGATTATATTGTTCCACATATAAATATACATTTATTCTAGGCTATATGTTTATAAACCATTTTGTGTATGCAGATTTTTTTAATTATTTTTGATTCTCTCGCCTATCAAGCTGTTAAATTGAACATTGATTGATTCATTTTCAAGGTGGTACTTCCGCTGCCTGTACAAGTGCCTTATTACCAGCCCGATAGACCAGACTCTTTACAGATTCTCATATCTAAAGCTGTCATCACCAACAATCACACTGCTCAGTGCAGCAAGAATGTATCAAAAACAAGTCACCAGACTCTTATCTCCAAGTATCAGAAACTCAGACTAAATAGTGCAGAGTTTCCCAATGAAGACAGTCATCTATCTCTCATATCACCTAGTCACATACAGTACGCCAACAGTGAGAGAGTCTGTCACATGCCTGATGATGAATCTCATGACAATGATTTCGAGGTCATGTCCATTGAGTTAGAGCAGTTCTGGATGGAATTCACCGGAGTAAGAAGTGCTGGGAATAGGCCAGTCTCGTTTCTCGAGTCGTTCCCGATTACAATATGGCTGACATTGCCTTCTGACAATACAGCTTCCACAAATATCATAACTAGTCAATCAGATAGTCAAACAACAGAGAAAATGGATCAGTCCGAGACCGTGTCGCAAAGTGTGGCTAATATGAACATGAGTGTAGTCATCGATATTGGTGCTAAGATTTGTGCTCAACTAAACCACTACCAGTTCTGCTTTCTAATGAGACTCGCTGACTCATTTACGGATATGGGACAGCTGATGGCTGACGAGGTCAAAATGCATGCTGACCTATTCAAGAGACATGGTGATAAGAAGGCGGTTCTCAACACAGTGGACAGCAGCTCCGGTATGTCTATTATCCAGGTCTCTCCATGTAGACTTTGTGCCCTGTCAACAAATGTTTTTATTTATGCCAGTTGCCAGTTTTAGTTCTATAGTGTGGACAGGGTATCCAGATACCTGGTTATGTAGCCTGGGAGGAAGTGAACTACCTGTAGTGACTATCTTATCAACTTGTATCCTCTCGCTTTATCAATTGCTAAATGTTTGTCTTGACAAGCTGTGTTGTTGGGGGGGGGGGGGGAGCCTCCTCAAAAAGGCTTGTCAAGACAGGCTATGAATGACCATGTATGCTCATTGTATGAAACCTTCAACCATTCCTATGTTTGTTTGTATTGCATGAATCATTTGTGTTGTCAAAATTTTCAGATGAGAGTTCTTCGCCTATGACTGGTAATAATGATACAGTGCAGTGTGATCATGTGCTCTTCCATTTTCACACCCCATTTCCCTGTCTCTTAGAGGCAAATTCTTTATTCAATAAATTACAGATACCTGTTGTAATTTTTTGGATTTCTAGACACAATGTGGGATTGGGAATTGTCAATCCTCACATTATGTATGATTATATATGGCACTGTCGGTTGATCTGTAAAACAAATTATGTCGACTTTAACTCATTCTCAGACCCTACTGATATTGCTCTCATGATTCTGCATGATGCTCACTCGATTTCCATTCTATCTCAATCAATCAACTCAGTTGCCCACCTAGAGTAGACTCAGCATCGTATCTGAAAGCTATATCTTATACATGAGTTTACCTTTGAAATTATTGTGGATCTGAGATAACTCAAAAATGAAGTTTCCATGTTACAGCATTTTCTATGGGCTTTTTTGATATTTATGACTGCAGTTGATTTTGCTATGAACCTCCTTTTTCATTGAACATACAGTGATACTCAACATAAAGGAGTTACAGTTTGCCATGGTAGCCATTCCCGATGTCGTATTACATCACAGCCATACACTAAACAGTATAGATCAAGCCCTCAACCGCGGGGAGGAGGTCGGTGTAGGACTCGATCTCGAGAGCGCCTCCCCTGTCTCTGTAGAACTTGGTAAGGGTATCAGTATGGTACTTATTGAAAATACAAATAGCCCACTCAGTAGAATAGGTAGCTTACAGTCGGATCAGATTTGACATATCTTACAGAAAGATCCTAAATTATATCCCTTTCAACAACAAACGCACAGTATCTTGATGCTCAATATCACTTGTCACCAGGTCATATGTCATATACATATTTTTGTGTATTGATCTCTATTTCTGACAGCGGCAGACTTGGCACCTGATATAACATACAGTGAGGCCATGGAGCAAGACAGACCAGATATGGCAACTGAGCTGGAGCATCAAATCAACGGTAACTACTGATTTTATCTACAGCACATAGATAGTGACAGATTGTTTAGTTGATCAGTTCTGTACTGGAGGGACCAAAAAGACTGTTAATGGATACATGTGGCTACCACACTGGGTAGAGAATCTAGTTATTGTTTTTCCTTTTTACAAACCATCAATTTACTATAACACAGGTATCAGTATGGATGATAGGAGCCCAGCAGAGTGTGACTCCGGTGTAGCTAGTACCACAGCAGGATCATCATTCACAAGTTCATCAGATGTACACCTGGAGAAGTCATCTTTTTATCACAATCCTAACAGTACAGATGGTGCTCCTCGTAAGAAGGCTCGGTCATCATTCTACGGAGGTGAAACTTTACTACCTCCCACATCAGAGAATAGAGGCAGCACTAGCAACAAATTTGCATCGGCATTCAATAAGGTTAGTTATCCTTTCATTTTCGAATTAAATAAAGAAAATTGGGGATTTAAATCACATTTATATCAACTCAGTCTTGACAAACTTCATTGATGATTTGGGACAACCTAACCCGACACCTAACAAAGCTTGTCAAGGCAGATTTTATTCAATGTGCTTTTTCTAATCATTATCAGTACACATTGAAAGCGCATGAACACATTTGGGCAATATGATGACAATTGAAGCATATATTTCTTTTACTAATAGATGACTTCCAAAATGAAAAACACGATAGCTAAAATAGATGATCAGGACAACTGGGACTCTCTCTCCATCACATCTGGATTATCTGATGACTATGACCTGCTGTCAGAACTAGCCAATCAGGATGAAGAAGCAGCATTTATATCCAATCATACAGGAGGATTGAATGATGATGAGCAGGAGAGTGTTCTCAGTGGTAGCACCATAGACAGGCAAAAGCAAATGGTATGTATTAAGGTTTTTTGCTCTTGAGTTATGTTCTCTTTTTGGTTGTGTAGACAATTCCTAGGAGTTCTTACTAAGTTTTGTGGTAGTTCTAAACATGGATGGGTAACAAGCAGATTACTGCCTACTAGGCTCTTGAGACAATCATACCCTCATTACACTGTCAATGTATTGAGCCAAGTAATGTATGACCATATGGGTCACAAAATATTTCACCTGATGGTTCTGCTGTATCAACTACAGTCCTTTTCACTACGCAGATGAGAAATCTGAGTTACTCAATGATTGAATGGCATAAAGTATATCTTGTCTTGATGTTTAAGGTCTCTGTGGTGGTGTTCAAAATCTGTGATATAGAAGTTGGGCTGCAGACTGTAGATAAGGATATGGTGGCCAAAGTGATGGTGGAGTCCCTCAAGTCTGAGGATAGAGGCAATATGAATTATGATGAGTTCCAAGCTCAACAACTGACTGGTAGGTTTTACTCAATTGTACTATATTCCTTATTAAAGTCGAGGCATATTCAATCTTGTTACCTCGCCTTCTTGCCTATCTTCATCTGATCCCTGAGATGGGCACCCTGAGGTCTCTCTTTACTGTTTTGGACTATTAATTACTAAAATTCCACGGGAAAGGCTCTAACTTTGGTATGTTCTTGATATCCTCATACCGATATCTTATGCTCATGATATTTTAGACATGAGCACATACGAGAAAGTATCGACCAGTAAGAAGCCAATACGTGTGCGGTTCAGCAAAGGACCTGCTGCTGCTAAACTAGCCTATATGGCAGATGAAAAGGGATTCGCTCACATTCAAGTCAGCGACTATGAGTTGTCATTCCTGAGCTCAACATTAGACAAACTAGCACCTCTATTCGCTGATGAGAAACCTGGCGAGCCTCTGCCAATGCTCATAGAAGTCTCCAACTTCAATTTCACATTGAAGGTATATATGTTATTTTTATGTTTTAATCAGAACCAACTATGTTGTTTGTAGTTTTACCTTCCCTTGTTGTTACCTATCCTCTGAATGAAATATAATTTTGAAAGTTGGATCGTTGCATGTGCTTTCGAATTACTGCATGGAGGGATGATCGTAGTATATCTTTTAATGTGCCTGACAAACCCATAATGCTTATTTCCTTATCCATAATGAATCCTTTCAGTATGAAGACGAGATAGAAAGTGTTGTGGTAAGGCGCTCTTTGTATAAAATGTATGTTTTTAATCACGGGCCAATGTGGAGTCACTTAAATATTCATAGTTAATAATCTTGATTAAGATCACCCTCAAATGAAAAAGTGTGAGTAATGACACCCTTACTGATTTTGCCCATTATGATTTACCCTCAATCGCAGCTGCTTTGTTCAATTTCTCTCACCAGAATCCCTATGATTACTATCTCTAGGTCTTTCACCACTTTGAATCTCAAATCTCAAAAATTTTCATGAGTCAAGTCTTTTTCCATGCACCGAATTGAGGGATGTTGTAGTTTTAAACTTGTACAGCATATATGGTTATCATGTGTTTCTAAAAGGTGTTCATAACAGTTGTTCATAACTTTGAGCCTGCTGAGAATATTTATCTGATTAAAAGTAGCTCATCCTCCAAGCTTGCTCATCCCGCTGTAAAGAAGTAATATCCAACCATTGAACTTAATTTCATGTATGCTGGCGCTTGACGCTTGGATATCAATTTGACCCTAGTGTATATGTGACTGTTATAACAGCACCTTAATCGGATGTGATGATACTGGTTATGGTTACAGGTTAAACTACACCATGTTTGTAAGCAAGGAGTAAAGGTCCCTTTCAATCCTTGGTGTAAGTCGTTTTGGTTGCTTTTAAAGCTTGTCGCTATGACTTGATGAATTTTTTACAGGATAACAAGCCGAGTCCATATGCCACAGAGAAAGCTAGTGAACCTGTTGACCTACATATCAACAAGATATCTGTAGCCAGAACAGTCGATGGCAAATTCACCATTCAGGGTAAGTTAAGTTGTGGAAATGACCAAATTCATGATCTCATCTCAACTGATAACAGACAAAGAGACCTAAATTTTAGACATTATCAATGGATAAACAAGACAAAAATAGTCATTTGAATACAAAATACGTTGATAGAATGATAAAACATTGATTGCCTTGAAATTCTCGAGGCCGCCTGTTGTAGTATTATGGAATCCGTAGTTGTGTTAAGGATATTTAAATTTAGGGAGGTTTTTTAGGAAAAAGCCTGTGGTCTTTATTCTGATGATAATATGAAAGTAATGAAAATATGAAAATAATGGCTTTCACCGCGACTGTCACATCCAAACCTCCTATTATAGCTATTATCATCATTTTAATATTAGATTTAATGCATTGTTGTCACTTCTAGTGTCCTAGTTAAAGATACTTGATAATATGAAAATAATGTGATGTGATCTATATGAAAATAATGTTATGTTATATTTATAGTATTGAGCTTGTGGAAGTCAGAGCCTTCATTATAAATTTTACATTATCAATATTTTCAATGGTTTCCATGATTATCATGCAGTAAATAGGCCTACACATAAGGTTATGATACCAGCGTTTTTTTAACTTTGATGATATAATGCTAAATTTTAAGCAACGATTTGAGACAGTTCGAATAAAAAAGGGCCAAATTTTTTGCTTTTTTCCACTATATTGCTGATTAAATGACACACACCACAAATTTCAGCAGTATATCAAATGTATCAATATCAGCATAGACCATCAAAGGTAGATACGTTTTGCGCCATTTATCAATAACGTCAAAAGGTCCAGCACTAAGGACAGACAAATTTATTTTGAAAATTCTCACATACGAAACCGCTTTGATTAAGCATGGTACAAACAGGAAATGCCAACAGAATATGGCACTATGTATTTGTCTTCCTCGAATTATACCACACAGAATGCCCAAAACAGCCAATTTAAAGGGCTTTTCAAGGTGTTTTCGGCGTTTTGTGTGGTATAATTCGAGGAAGACTAAAACATAGTGCCATATTCTGATAAATGGCGCAAAACATATCTACCTTTGATGGTCTATGCTGATATTGATACATTTGATATACTGCTGAAATTTGTGGTGTGTGTCATTTAAACAGCAATATAGTGGAAAAATGCAAAAAATTTGGCCCTTTTTTATTCGAACTGTCTCAAATCGTTGCTTAAAATTTTGCATTATATCATCAAAGTAAAAAAACCACACGCATTATGACGTGACGTAAAAAGCCACTTTGGGCTCATCAAATATTATTTTCAACCAAAAATTAGGATGAACTATGTCTCTAAGAATGAATGTAACCTGTTTTGAACTTTCTAGTAATCAATGTAGCGCAGCTATCCACTTTGCTAAAAACACCCTTTTCGGCCTCATTTCTCCGATAAAATGACGCAATGTAATCCAATCACGTTTTTGATGAGCAATTAGCGATCAGTAGCTCAGCAGCTTTCCAACGGTATATGAAATGTCTAAATCGGTCAACGCTGGTATCATAACCTTAATTGACCACAGGTTTTCTTTTCAAGATCCTTCTCCCTAAATTTCCAAATCGCAACTCCTATTTTCATGATATTACAACAGGCACATCAATGAGGCAATCAATGTTTTCTTATGTCTATTGACGTATGTTTTATTCATATTCATATCATTGTAATAGCTCATTGCTGGTTCATTATAAGCCTAGCAAAATTGGTGCTCTATCTAATACTATACAAATCTAGGCAACGATAATCTTAGTTATCTTAGAAGGTTTATTTTCTTGTCCTACAGACATTTGGCCTACCCTGTGAGGACATTCTTTTGGATTTTCACATTGAGTTTGATATGACCATTCAAAAATTTAAAACCTTGAATTCGGGGTGGGCACACAGTAGGTACTTCAGCTAAATCGACACTGGCGATCAGAGCTGTGTAATCTCATTCGATATCCAAATGGTTTAGAATATTGGGTCAATTATTATCAAATGCTGGTTTACAATCGTTTTGTAAATTTGACACATATTTCACAAAGTGTTCTTTCATATGATTGTAGGTGAGACACTGCTCTCAGATACAACATCAGTGCTGAAGCAGCATGTTGTGCACCATAGTGACAAGTGTATCGAGACAGACCCAATCTCAGACGAGGACAAGCAAGCTCAAACAGGGGATCACAAAGTAGAACGTAAAGCAAGCAGCAGCAGTGCACAACTCCTCGAAGAGATGAAGTATCTACAAGAGGAAAACAAAGCCCTCAAAGAGCAAGTCAGTTCTGTGTTTCATCGTACAATAAATTTCTAAATCACCCTGACAGAAAAATGGCAGCAACTGGTCTTTTCTGTTGATGTTTGGCCAGCAATATTGGACCAACAGTAGCTGGTGCTAAATACTCACCAAACAAAATGCCCAATGATATTTATGGCTTTTTGATGGAACAGAACACATACGGTCCAAGCTAGTTTGGCCTTGTCTAGCAAATGCAAATTGCAAACCATAATGATAATTAAAACGACTCTGATATATAGGATCATATAAGCATTCCCTACAAAACATGCTTAAAAATATTTGTATTTGAATATAATAACCAGTTCAAATAGTCATTTTTCAGTCAGACCATGGTTTTTAGAGTGATATGAAATGAGTGACCCATTGTTATTGGAGTAGCCTGCATGTGGCCCTACATCAACACAGATGGCAGGCCCGGCCCACCAACTTCAGTTGAACGACCTGTATTTTGACCGCTCACTTACTAATATTGGCTGTCGTAATATCACCTGTGATTAATAGCCGCTTGCAAACAAGTGAGAATAACAGCCATTGGAGCAGTCATTACTTTGTCTAATTTCATATATTTCATTCCGTTTCTGTTTTCTGTCGGTAATCCTTTCTGATATCACCCATAACCCCAACACTTCTCTCAATAACTTTGTTCCAGGTGAAATCATCTGTACGTCAGGTCTGATTATGTTTGATTGTTTCAGTCGTTTTTATTTCCATTGTCTCATACTTTTTTTCTCATTTGTTTACAAGGACACAGTGCCTTAATGTTATATATCATGGTATATTTTGGTTCTGTTACTTCTTGATAAGCAACCAAGTGAGAGGAACCAGCCAAATTCCCTAAGTGTGCACAGCTCCGAATGCAAAGCGTCAACCGTAAAGGGCATGTCAGGCAAAATAGTGGAAGGGCTAGCATCCCTTTGGGTGTGAATTGCTGCATGTGGTGATAGATTGCAAATACTATGTGAAATCATTTTTGCTCTATGGGTAACCCACCCAGACTGTCGCTGGTAGTTTAATGGCCTGATTAGTACATTGAGTTCTCTCTCCTGTGGGAAGGAGAGTTCATCGAGCATAGGGAGGTTATTTTTCTAGGCTCACACACACACATCAGTTGTGGGCACAGCTCCAAAACAAACTTGTCTGCAGAAGATCTCTAATGGACTATCGCCAAATCTGCTTATTGCCTTGGTTAGCAACACCCATACACATATAACTGCTATTTATATATTTATGGCAACATCATATTAGGGTAATGACCATAAAAAGAGCATTATAATACCGGATGTTTTTCATAGAAGGATCTATTATTGGACGTACAATGAAATGATGCTGTAGTTATTACTATTGCCAGTATTTTATTGCTTACATTTTTTTGTCACAGATCATGAGATTGAATGAAAAGCTCATTGAGAAAGATCACGAGGAGTTTGAGAGGGTTGAATCTAGAGATACCCCACATGGCAGTCACCAGACAATGGCCATGGACTTGGAGTACTTTAAAAAAGAAACCAAGTTGTTACGAGAGCAGGTAATCTTCTTTCTGAAGCTGCACAAAATGAATATCTGTTTCAGCTATGTCGTGGTTACAAGAGATACCCTCCTCTCAACTTCCAGAGTATGTTCCTTAAAAATGAGCTGAAATTTTCTGACAAAAATACCAACCGCTTAGTGAAATGAAGTTTTGTCCTGCCCCCCTTAGTTGCTCGTTGTCATGTGTACAAGAGATTACTGTGTTACAATTTAATTTCATCTTTCTAATCAGGATGCTTTTTTATCAGGTAATAAACAGTTATCCACCCATTCAATCCAGTAGTTGCTCTGATCAACAAACGCAACAGTTGCTTGATCTTCTTCTGCTCAGATTTTATCATTTGACACAAAATTGTAAATATTCATACCACAGCCAAACTAAACAGGAAGTCATTCAGGAAATACTTAGATAATTTCTGATGATTCCATTCAGATTACTTAATTCTCTGGTGATTCTACCTCGCTCTGTTATGAAAATAACTTTGTGTGTCTTCTATGGTAAGGATGGTAATAATTGTAAGGATTGTGAGAATGATGTCTTATTACTTGCAGGTTCTGGGTAAATGTGAGGAGATAGATTCACTTCAGTCAACTAAAGAGTGCATGTCAGAGACAATCAAGATTCTCAAACTGGAGTTAGTTAAGAATCATAACAAGTCAGAAAATGCATCTCGTGTCACATGAGAAAAATTCAGTATTCTCTGGGAAGAAGTGCAATGTAGGGAACCAGCACTCAAGTTATAAATTGCTCAAGGAATAACGAGGGTGAGATAACAGTATCCCCAAAGATTGCATGCCTCTTGTGGTAGTAGTGACTAAAATACCTTCATTTTTCCTGTTGCATCATTTCCCAGATTTTCCAAATTACGTAAATGTTGTCACTTCAAGACATACGATAAACTAGAAGTATTATATTTGGGGACTAAATTGTCTCCTCAAATTTCCTAGAGAGGCTCAATGCCTGTAATTAAAGGCTACCAATCATAAATAGATCACTGTCAGTGAATTTCAGTGTTGTCTATTAATCACTGCCGTTTACCTGGTGGCCATTTGTCAAACTTTTATTGTACAACGCAAGATTGTTATCAGCCAATCATTCTTCTTCTATATATATATATATATAAATATCTTTCTTTATTGTACGAACTTGGTGCTCAGTAGGTGATGAAATATTTTTGTTAATTTAGTAGTTCAGCGTAATTTATTTTAAGGTATTAATCTTTTTTGCAATCTGTTCACTCTTATCTTATCATTCGAAAATAAATTGTTGATCAGAGATGGATCAAGCAATCTTCTGCACAATCTTAGCAAAGTGGATCGCACGTCAACTGGAAGGAAAACATAATAAATACAACCGATGATACCCTTTTTGTGATTATTTTCGATATAAACTTAGAATTGCTGGCGCATTTAACCAACCATGAAAGCTTTTAGGGGGAAAGTATGTGTGAAGTATATGTTGACCCCATTGCATTTTTTGGGTTGGTCCGTCATCTTCTATCTTTCACAAGTTATCAATGAATGTCTCAAATTTTGAACTGAAAAGTGTCCAAAATGTCTCGTATGATTTATTTGGATAAAACAAGTGAGACACGACTTGAAATATGTACAATTTGAGATTAGATACATATAGGGAATTATCTCTACGCGCCTCTGATAAGCAAGATGTAAGCGGTAGCGTACATCCTATAATAAAATATCTAATAGGATATTATTATCCATACTCAGCTGTTGGTTGCCACTGTCAGGTTTTAATAATATCTTTAATGCTCGTGAATATTCATCTTAAATTGAGAAACCATGAAAACTACATAATTCCAGTCCACTGACCAATATGGAATCACTTACACATCATTAGCTCTTCTCAATCCTTTTCATGATGGTATACTGCAGTTTATAATATTCATAATAATATGGCTTTTTTAACCTTGCCGGCATAGAGCACCCTCCAGTTTTTTTCAATCGTGTGACCAAAAAAAGAAAAAAACAAAAACAGCCACCCAAAACAACATGCTAGTTAAATTGTGCTGCGTATATTCAAATATAATTTCGCTTTGAAATCATTCTTAGCACTGTATCTTAGTGACAAAGATAATTGGTTGAGATAGAATGATGAGAATGGTTGGTAGTAAAAATTAGTCTTGAATGTAGGATCAAATTTTATAAAGGAAAAAAAAAAGACAGGGTGAAGTAGTGTTATTGGGTTTGGTAAATATCGCAGTGTATGCTGCACACCTGTTACTGTTAGCTCTTTTTGGCATTAAAATACTAACTGAGGGCGTGTAAACAATGAGACCTAACATGCATCGATTCTGGAGACTTACTGGCTTAATACAGGTGCTGCAAAGTAATTGCCTTTGATATGCTATGCCACCCCTACCTGGATCTTTTTGATGTTAAATAATGATGGTGAGAATTTAAAAGCTATGCCCCAGTGTTATATTGCCTGACTGTGACAACGTCAATGAATGCATCTTGTCGCCCAGCTTCAAGAACTACTCGCGGACTGACATGAAATATTCTGTGACAAAAGAGACCATCCATCAAAACAATACATACCATCTTCAATACAACATCCAAAAGAAACCCCTCAGTGTCTTGCCTCAAGTGTAGAACCTACCTCTCCTTCTGCTGAAAAAGTGTTTTCTTTGAATATTTACGCATTGTCTTATTTTCTCTTACCGTAGAATTTTTAATTTATAGATTAGTTCCTCAGGTCTAGAGGTTTTGTCTTTTGTTGCTGATAAAGATAAAAAAAGCTCTCTAGTATTGTTACTCCTGTTTGTGTTAATTTAATCTATAAGTGTTAGAGCATTTCCGATATACTGGCCTGATAACTGACAATCTGTGACACACCGAAATGAATAAAAATGAGAATTGACGAAGATTGCGTGTGATGATGAAGACAGATTGTTAGATTAAAATTTGACACTGTCAAAAGAATATAGTCATATCCGGCAGTGTGGAAAACAAGGGTTGTAAGATTTAGCTCTTTCTCATTTTTGACATCAATTAAAACGATTCTACTGCCAAACATATAAGGGGGTAAAGAATCTATATGTTTGGCAGTAGAATCGTTTTAATTGATGTCAAAAATGAGAAAGAGCTAAATCTTGCAACCCTTGTTTTCCACACTGCAGGATATGACTATATTCTTTTGACAGTGTCAAATTTTAATCTAACAATCTGTCTTCATCATCACACGCATTCTACGTCAATACTCATTTTTATTGCAATTAAACATAAAAAAACAAACAATACATAACCATTATTTTTACAATCCTTGCTCCTCATCATCAACACTGACCGCGATTTGAACTAGATTCAAATTCACATAAATTATTAAAAAAATGCAACTGGCTAATCATATAGTTCCTGTTTGTATTCAGCCCTACAACTGAAGAGACTCAAATAAATTGTTGGGACTTTACCGGGCCCTATAATTTGAACAGCTGTGAAGGTGTCTCTGATACCTGAATGGTATTTCTGATACCCGACTCAACTACCACATATCTTACTTGTGAACAATATCCACCAGTTTCCAATGAATTTGAAAAATCCAGGCATCCCATAACTGCCATTTCAAACGTTGTCATGTTTGGGTTAACAGATTGCAAAAGTACATCATAACTTGCCTATGTTTTCTGTTTTTAAACCTCTCTTTTTTACATAGCTGTGTTGTACCACACACTATACTTGCCTAATGTATTTTCCATTGGGGTGAAGTTTGGCAAATACACCCATACTTCAACTGCCACTTCAAATATTATTGTCATTTTGGTGGTAACAGCTGGCAACAGTACAATGAAAATTGCCACGTCTTCGAATCAGGGTGTTACAATGTTATTCACAAAAACCTCAATTGTCAACTTTGGTTGACGGGAACGAACATACACTGGTACATCTAAAGGCCATTTATATTACTGTGCTGTCATATGTCAACTGATTTGTGTTCAGGTCTTACAGCTTTGGTTGGTTTAATTCTTCAGGAACATAGTTATGTTTACGCTGCCCAAAAATTTCTGATATTTCTTAGGCTGCCTTGCCTGCCGTTTCGTATACAAGTTTGTTACCTCTCTGGCGCCTTGATACCAAACATTTGAAACATCCTATGCTACCACAGAGGGAACACACTTGTTCTGAGTCATTTGCTATCTTTGTGTATATTAACTATCTCATGAGCTGAACTTTTACGCTGTTTACTTGGATGCCACAAATGTTGTCAGATTGCACAGGAATATAGCAAACAGTGTTTTTTATTGTGCACTAACAAAAATTTTGAGTTCCTTCTATTCACTGCAATTTTGAGTCATTTTTCCCTGGTTAAAACTCGAAGCGTGTTTGTGTAATAATTTACGTATGTTCATTCACGTATCTACGTTAGTGCGTATGTGCGTATTAACGTATGTATGCCTGTATGTTTTTACGTATGTATGTTCGTGGATTTGTAGGTATGTGCGCTTGTGTGGGTTTGTACGTGTGTATGTACATATTCATTTGTACCTCAAATAGTATTTATGTGTTTATGGTTTGTACTTATGTATGTAAGTGTACATATCGACATGTACAGATGTCACTAAGCGAGCATAAGCATATGTGCAATTGTATGTACTCATATGTGAACAAAGACAAGGCGACTTCTCTAAATGACCTCAAAGGTATGCAGAGTTACTAATGGACAATGAGCAATAGCCTCAGCTACTAAGCATTGAATTTGAGTTTGGATAGTTTTCAAGATTACAGTTCTGATTTGCAATTTGTTGAACAGTAGCTATAAAAGCTTAGTAGAAAAATAACACATATCAGTAAACAGGAGCAAACAATTTTGATAAATTGGCATCCGATTATTTTCATATACGTCTTACCCTTTGCCTGGTTCTTTTCCCATTACTTATAAAGCTCCCGTTGTCATGTTTACAAATTACAATTACATCTGAATCGCTCTTACACCCACACTGTCTGTTGCATCATTGTTACATCTAATTGCTGTCTAAATTACTATATATCTC
Source organism: Membranipora membranacea (assembly GCA_914767715.1). Classification (NCBI taxonomy): domain Eukaryota; kingdom Metazoa; phylum Bryozoa; class Gymnolaemata; order Cheilostomatida; family Membraniporidae; genus Membranipora; species Membranipora membranacea. The sequence continues at coordinate 11,063,158 of OU612065.1, read as the reverse complement.
GATAGTGGAGCCTAACGCTCTGAGTGAGATTACTTGGATCAGATCAGATCAGAATCAAATATACTAAATAGTCATTGGTTGAATGGTGGCATTGGATTGAATCTGTCATACTGCATACTGGTGATGTTTTCATAGTGCACCTGTGCCTAGGTTGTTTTTTGGGATGTATTGCTGTGTTTCGTCAGATGTGTTGAAGTGTGAGTCAAATAACATCTATGATATCTAGTCTATGTCTCTGAATATTAATCTCCTCGGATTGATTCTGCTTCCCCGACCTTGACCACACCCCTTGACCACGCCCCTTGACCACGCCCCTTGACCACGCCCTTGTTTTGTATTGACATCGTCTGAGTTGTGGATTTCAACAGTACAACAAGCACCTAATGGCAGCGGAGGTAGGGATTTGTTCTGCCTGACAGTCTGCAGGCCAACTCCCAAGCCATGACTCTTCAATATGGTCTGGTGCCTGTAAGCACGAAAATTGGGGCGGCCATCTAGCTGCTCCTATGTTTTTTACCTCATATGTTTTCCTTATTTTACCATAAGCTTTCAATATCAATCATTTTAGCAGAAAGATAAAAAGAATATAGGCCCTATGACTAGACCGCATGATATACTATTATGCATAACTATAAAGAATTGTTTTTTTTGGAATGCAAGAGCCCTCGGGCATTGGTTTTAATTCTTGACTTCGGAATGAAGTTTATCTGCCAAGGTCAAAACTTTTCTGAAATAGAATATTCAATTAAATGTCATTGCCTTGCTCATGTTTAATTGTTTAAATATTAGATGGCAAAAAGTTGATGCAGATAATTTTACAATATTGAACAATTTGATAGAGAAGATACATAGGCACAGGCCTCCCTTGTCTTCAGAAACAAGTCACCATATCCAGCCATGTTTTGACGCTGTAATAATAATCAAACCTAGCCTTACGACAGATATGATGGTCTGCAGATTTTGAGTGAGGAGTTATTAATTAAATAACGGTCAAGCCAAGCAACAGGGTATGTATTAGGGTAGAATTGGTACTATGGTAGCCTTAGTGTAGCTATACGAAAAGCCTTAGAAAATATTTTCGAACCCACACAACTAAAATACTAATCACAAATTGACACCTGGAATTGTAAAATGCGGAATTTCTTACCCGTTCCCCTTCTACTAACCTATTTTTGAGGAGAACTATCATGAGATGAGGAAGTAGGTAGGATTTAATGAGCCATATCGTATCCTGCGGGTATAAAAACCAGTTGTATTACCATCTGTCTCCATTCTCTCATTTATCCTACAAAAACAATATGAAGTATTGTCTGATTCTTCTAAACATAGTTGCTGTTTTGGGTAAGTAGGGATAAAGGTATTTGCAGTATGTATTATGTAATAACTTACAATATAATATGGATTTTTTCTGGTTCTTTTTTTGAACCATTAAATTGACCTTAGAATATTATTTTTGAGTTAATATAAGTAATCTTGTTAAGTTTTCTTCAGAAAAATCTGTTCTTCCATCTAGCTTGAAAATTTTTTCCCTATCAATTTGTAAACTTGGTATACAAATTAAATTCAAAATCACTCTTTTTGTTTATATGTTTGCACTAAATGTTTGTTTTTAGGAAGCAACTACTATGGAGGGCAGCCCAAGAATCTTGGACAGTTTTCGTCCTTCAATCATGGAGTCTCTTCTGGCGATGTGTGGGTACTAAATGAGAGGCAGATACTGGTTAAATCCTTCAACTATGATGGCCTGGCACCTGGTGTGTTCAAATTACAGACAATTTAATTAAATTTAGTAAATGCCTCAAATTTGAGGGGTAGAGTTGAATGGGCAAACATAGTTTCAGCCATCAGCTGTACTGAGCTGACCGATCTGTAAATAATCCCATCAAAAATAATGCAGCTTAACAATTAAATATTGTTTATCATATAATCTGTAGCGGATGAAAAATTGGTGCTTATAGCAGGCAAAAGAAAGAAATTTGCACAGATCTCAGCACAATGTTTGTTCTACTCATATGCTTAGCAGCCTGAATTAAGAAACTAAAGGTGTCTACTTTCTCAGTCTAAACAGCATGGCCAAAACTGATTATACATCTGTCGTACTTTCTTATGTTCACAGATGCATTCTGGTATGTCGGAACGACTGACAAAGTTAAAATACAAAGTCCTCCATATGGTAAAATCCCTGATGAAAATGGGTCAAGGTAATACTAAGTTGGAGCATCTCTTTTTCAATCATGACTAAACTACCATCAAAATCAATGTGTTTGGTTAAATTAATGCCGTCGCTGTTTACAAATAAGACATGATCATTTGGTCCAAACCATTTAGTATTAAGCTGTGGCAACTTTCTTCTTAGCAAATTGAAGCGCTACTTTACCTACTTTAGCGTTGATTTTCAGGTATCCACTTTACTATTCTCAATCTCTTCTGCTTGAGAAGGTTTTTTTCATCGGTCAAAATCTTAATTTCAGCGCCCAACCAGGAGCATATGTGAACAAGAATCTCGTACTGACTCTGCCTTCTGGTATCTCCATACATAACCTGAAATGGTTAAGCTATTACTGTATCGATGAAACGGAAAACTTTGGTGAAGTTTTCTTTCCCAAAACCTTGAATGTCCCAAAGTACAGTTCTCGAGGAAGTCAGGTGCGAGCATGTAAGTACAGTAGATCTTGGATAGCTTAAACCCTGATAACTCAACATACATACTGGATAACTCGAACAAACCCTACTGGTTCTTTTCTCTGCTGATCCAGACCTGCTCAACATTTAACTCAAACAACTCAAAACATGATTTGAAGTGCAATGTTATTATCAAAACCTGCTATAAACGTGCTTCAATATGACAATAATAAGTATTTCTTCTGAATCAAAATATTATTATGTTTACCGCAACCTTACAAATCTACATTTCAGTATATATAAATTGTTATTAATGCTTATCATTCTATTAAGTTTTAGCAAAATTGCGAAAGCAGTCATCATGGTAATTGCCGGAAAAGAGTGACTAACCAGCCATCATAAAGAAGTATTATCAGAATGATGCAGTAAAATGCAGATCCATTTAGCAGAAGTATTCACGCGAACTGTCATTGAATATACTATAACTAACTAGTTTAATCGAGAAATAAACTTTCTTACATTGTGATTTTTTTCTTTTTATTTGGAAGAAAAATCTAAGAAGATTCTTGTTTTGCTGAAAGTAAATATTGCTAAACATTTTAACACTCTTCTCATCAAAAACACAAGCTAAAGAAACATAATTTAACTTGTTGTGTCATGATAATATATGTATCACAGTTAGAATCATAAAAATAGAAATTGAATTTTGCCTTACAGTTATGATTACAAAAAAAGCATTGGTGATGTTTACTGTTACAGCCCCAAGCATGCCAATGAGTACAAATGTGTGAACATTGGCTCTGTAATCTAAAGTTTTATTATTTGCAATTGAAGCAACGTTGTGGAGAATTTTAGGTTTTCACGGGTGATATGAGAGGCAATGTGTTCGAGTGCCAGCCCATTTAAACCCTAGAAAGTTGAACGTAGGCATGTTATTTGATCACCTGCCCCTACAAGGCACTGAGATGTAGTATGACCCCAAAATTTTTAAAATTTTGCAAATTACTATAATGTCCAAAAAGTTTTGACAAAGAAAAGGCCACACATACGCTCCAACCACATGTAAAATAGGTGTGTCAAAGGAGGACGAATCTCAAATAACAATTGCTCCTACCGTGGAGGATTACTGCACATTCCTGAAGGAATAAAAGTCCTGAATGTATTTCGGCCAATTTTTATTCCGATTAATGGAGTATCAATTTTGTTACATTTATGGCCCACCCTAATAGATTAGTTTTTTTTGTGTGATTACAGCTGGCTGCTTCTGGCTGGAGCTGGTAGTACACCCTATCCTCTATCCTACCTGACTTGAAGGGCTTTTAATCATTGATGTATCATCTGGGACTGTTGTCTAGGCTCTGCCTAATAATATCTTTATAGCTTTCAATTTGATTTGAACTTATGAGAAGTTGACTTGCGACTATAACTCTAACTGCGGTCCTGAGGTTCATTCTTTCAGCCTGTAGTTTGACCAGGGAGTTTGGGACTCCCTGGTTTGAGTTTCACAAAAGTAATTTTGTCAGAGTTACCTGCCCTTACTCAACTAACTCACAGGGACCAGAACCTGTATTAGAAAGGCTGTAAAAGTGCTATGCTTAATGATAATACGCTGAATGTTTAGCATTCTTTATCAAACACTGAACTACTTCAATTCATTGAAAAATGAGTGTCGATCACTTTGTCTCAATGGGCATTCTGGGTTGGAGCTAGATCGAACTGAGCGGTCACCTCTCAGTTTGCCAAAGAAATTTGCATCTGTTTTCATGATCAGAGATCGCTGGCTGAAACTTGAACACAATCTGCTGTGGACTGGACTAATCTGAGATAAGACATGGCTAAGCTCGTACTCTCGTAGACCAAGGGAACAAAGCAAATAATAATGCCTATTTATTATTTATTTGCTCATATCAACAATTTTAAAGCCTGCTGAACTTATGTACATCACAATTAGTGTTCGCATATTGTTTTCAGATTGCTCCATAGTATCACATTCACATCAAAAAGTTGTTTTCCATTTAGACATTGGGTCAGTGATGGCAGGCTCACAACCATCTGTTGAACTGCGACGATAACAGTCAAACAACCTGAATGGTGTTAAAAGGACATAATAATATATCTTCCACAGATGGTGTCAATTACGGATATGATTTACTCATATTTCTTTAATTCTATCTTCATCATAACAAACAAACAAACTAAGTAACATGGCCTTTGCGAAATATTGTAAACAACTTTAAGGGCTGCCAAGTCCCTAACAAAGCAAAGCACAAGCCATGAAAACGAAACTTTCATGAGATGAGGAAGTTGGATTCAATGAGTCGTGTCACTTGGGTATATAAAGCTATGTGTTGTTATTTGTTACCATTCTCTCACTTTATCTCATTACAACAACATGAAGTATTATGTTATTCTGCTGAACATAGTTGCTGTTTTGGGTGCGTATCGATAATAGTATAATATGTATACATGTATTTCATTATATAATCTTTAACTATTTTCATTCTGATTTCTCATATATATTCTTTAACTATTTTCATTCTGATTTTTAAGAAAAAGTATTTTCCGAAGGGATTTTGGTCTGTTTAGCTGAAGATGGCGTCAGTTATTGTTCGACTGATATGGCTGATTGTTCTTCTTATGTATACAGTGTTATTGGAAGGAGTGTCCGGGCAATACTATGGAAAGATAATATCATCAGACTGGGGTGAAAACTCCACCATATCCGGAGATGTCTATGCCATAAATAACAACACAATCCAGATAATAAATTTCACCTATGTAACCGTTGGAAACTGTAAGTGTTTATCCCGTGCAATGATCATTTGTATATAACGATCAAGGTATTTTCTTAAGATTTAATTATTTTTGGTTCCTTTTTGTTGATTCCCAATGACTGCATATCATTAGCAACCTGTGCACAATTATAGTTTTGGTGCTATCAGTTGTAATGTATTTCCCAGGTTCCACTATTAAGCTAGTACGAAGCTCATTATCAGGTACTAATGTAACTCGAGACCCTCTCACCAATCTGTACAACACAAGGTCAGTATGATGGTTTCTTTTCTTGCTGCTAAAATTTGTAACATGATTAAAGAAACTAATAAAGTAGTGTGCTACACAATAAAAATCCAGAGAGGTGTTGAAACAAAGCAAATTTTTAATGACAAAAAACTTGTAATGTAATGTAATGTACCCACCTCTTCGTAAAGTAGTACAAGTGCAGATAAAGGTACAACTCAACATAACTTTTCAGTGGTTTCAGTCTCGGTGAGGAAGGGGATTGTTTGACAATCTCATGTTATTATCTGAGTAGCTTTTTAGAACTATGTAGAGAATGATGCTCGATATGTGATGTGATCCTTATATATTCATCGTTTTTTTTTTACAGAATGCTGTCAAAGAGTTATTCAGGCGAAGATATAACAGTACAGATACCTTCAGATGCTGTTATAAGCGACTATACCAGGCTTGTAATCTCATGCCCAATGTCTGATGTGAGTTGCCATAAAACTGTTGAAAAAGTAACAGGTATTGATAATTGTCTCTTCTAGGTTCCTGAAATCTCTAAACTACCATTGAACTTAGCGTGTCATGACAAGCTTTATCCCCATCAAACAATGCTTGTCAAGACAGGCCACATCAAACTTTTACTTATTTTTGCTTCATATTCTAAGAGTTCTGTCATGACTATTGAAGACAAATGTTCAGGTGTTGATGTGTGTTTCACAGTCGAGTGAAGAGGGAGGTGTAGATATTCCACTTGGGTTTGTGTCCCCTGCACCACATGCGGTTGGGCAATTTAGGAGCAGGGCTCATAGAGTATCCTCGGAGGCTGTTACAGTTCTCAACGATAGACAGATAATGATTAAATCATTCTACTATGATGGCCAGGGTCCAGGTAAGAGATCATATATCTTGAGCTATGGCACATTGGTGCTTGCCAAAACCTTTCGAAAATAAACCCTGTAAAATTCTTTTGAAATAACAGCTTGCTCCCAATTTTCCTATCTGTCAAATCAAGGATTAAGAGAGTTTACAGCAAGTTCCAATAAATAAAGGATGGGGGCCGTCGGGCGAGGGGCAAAAGTCTGGGGGGCTCAGACTAGGATTGATGAGTGATTTAAAATAGTTTCCAGTTTTCTAAAATTCAAACACGTTCAGACATCTCCGTTTTTATAGATGCCTTTTTTTACGTTGGAATCACGGACAGAGTACAGCTCCAGAACTCACCTTATGGCAAAATCCCAGATGAAAATGGAGACAGGTGAGAGTCCGACGACACACAGTCATAATAGCGGCACTCTAATCATCGGCTTCTCTAACTCCTTTTTGTAATGCTTCTTTGCTTCAAGACAAAATTTAAATAACACTGTTAAGTCGATAATACCCATAATAGATTCTAGACCTTGGCCACTACCTGACTTTTCTGTGTTAGGCAAGTATGGGGCAAGCAAGATATCCCCATCCCTGTACATCCTTGAAGAGTTTTATATAACTTCTTGCATGGTGCCACAAGTACTGTTATCTCAAGCATTTTGATGTCAACCAGACCGTGGCTACTTGACTAAGTTGTCTAATTAATGTACAATTGCTTTTCTTTCTATGCAAGTAATGAAGCGTTACTTGTATTCATTTTACAAAATTGCATTTTTTAATTTGCCAATGATTCCTTCGTGATTAGGTGATTTTGAAATCGATGACATTTCAGCTGGCGCCATTTAATTCTAGATTGACATAATCTGATCATCAATGTCCATGTGAGTTTCCTTTTATTTTATAGATGCCTTCTTTTATGTTGGGATAACAGACAGTGTTGGGAGACAGCTCATACCGTATGGAAAAATACCTGATGAAAATGGAATCAGGTAATAAAAGCAGCACAAAAGCTCTGCATTGTATTTTAATAGAGCAGTGCCTAATGATGCTCGTAAAATTGTGCGGAATCCTATTCTAACAAAAAAATACACTCCCATAGCGCCAAGCATGATTTTATAATTCACCTCGCATAACGATGCTTTAGATCTCTTTCATTGACCCACAAAGTATAAAAAGAAGGAAATGTCACCTGAGCAGATTTCTTTAATGTTTCTTCCTGTTTCAGTGACAGAAAAGCTGGAGCATACTCAAACAAGGATATCATACTGACTCTGCCATCTGATATCTCCATACATGACTTAAAATGGCTGAGCATGTACTGTATCACCTATGATCATAACTTTGGTGAAGTTTTCTTTCCCGAGAGTTTAAATGTACCTGTATATGAAGGTTGGTCAAAATTATCTCTACTATTCAAAATCTGTTTATATTCTTCTCCTTAGATTATCAGGATCATTAGCTTAGATTTATTAGCTCAGCAATCTAATAAATTTCTTTAATTTTTAGACACTGTTGTCCCTGAACCACAGATAATAGGACAGTTTTCCACTCATGCACATCGGGTGTCTTCTGGCAATGTCACAGTACTAAATGATAGACAGATTGAAATTAAATCTTTCAATTATGATGGCCATGGACCAGGTATGTGATTTTTGTCTTTCTCAAACATTTGTCAGATGGTTGCAATAATTGATAAGAAGGATTATAAATCTGTAAAGGTTTTATCATATGTGTTTCAGCCTGTACAACATGTATAGATAACCCTAAGTGCTCTGTACACAGACTACATATAGAAACCTTTATTCACCTGGAACGCAAAGCAACGTGCATAAACTGGCACCTTTCCATTTTTCAGTCTGATGATGTCTGTCATAAGATTGACATGACTTGATCATCAAAGTACATGTGAGTTTTCCCTTTATTTTACAGACGCATTCTTCTATGTCGGGACAACAGGCAATGTTGGGAGACAGCTCATACCGTATGGCAAAATACCAGATGAAAATGGAATCAGGTATAAAAGACGCCACCAAAGTTCTGCTGTATTTTTCTTTGTAGCGCAATGTTTAATGATGCTTGTAAAATTATGCAGAATCCTGTTCCAACAAGTACACTTTCATAGCGCCAAGCATGATTTTAAAGTTCTTCTATCATTCAGAACGACCCTTTAGATCGCTTTGATTGACACACAAAGTGTAAAGAGAGGGAAATGTCACCCGAGCACATTTCTTTCATGTCTATTTCTCTTTCAGTGACAGCAAAGCTGGAGCATACTCAGACAAGGATATCATACTGACTCTGCCATCTGATATCTCCATACATGACTTAAAATGGCTGAGCATGTACTGTATCACCTATGATCATAACTTTGGTGAAGTTTTCTTTCCTGAGAGTTTAAATGTACCTGTATATGAAGGTTGGTCAAAATTATCTCTACTATTCAAAATCTGTTTATCTACTTCTCCTTAGATTATCAAAATTATTTTTTTATAGCCAGACCACATAGAGATATAGCTCAGCAATCTAATAAATATCTTTAATTTTTAGACACTGTTGTCCCTGAACCACAGATAATCGGACAGTTTTCCACTCATGCACATCGGGTGTCTTCTGGCAATGTCACAGTACTAAATGATAGACAGATTGAAATCAAATCTTTCAATTATGATGGCCAGGGACCAGGTATGTGATTCTCGTCTCTCTCAAACATTTGTAAGATGTTTGCATTAATTGATAAGGTGAAATTAAATCTATGCATGTTTTATCATTGGTGTTTCAGTCTGTACAACATGTATAGATATCTCTAAGTTTTCTGTAAGCAGACTTTATATATTCTAAATACATCATGCATAATCCTGTATCGTGGTTAATGGAACCTTTTTCCACCTTGAAGGCAATATGCACAAACTGCACTTTGCCATTTTTTAGTCTGATGGTGTTTAGGATCGGATTGACATGACTTGATCATAAAAGTACATATGAGTTTCCCTTTATTTTTCAGATGCCTTCTTTTATGTTGGGGTAACAGGCAGTGTTGGGAGACAGCTCATACCGTATGGCAAAATACCCGATGAAAATGGAATCAGGTAAAAAGCCGTCCCAATATTACACTGTCATAGAGCCAAGGGTTCTCCTTAAAAAACCTCATGTCTAACCTTCAGTTAGATCTTCTTCATTGACACAAGAATTATAAAGAGAAGGAAATGTTACCCGAGCAGATTTCTTTCATGTTTCTTCCTGTTTCAGTGACAGAAAAGCTGAAGCATACTCAAACAAGGATATCATACTGACTCTGCCATCTGCTATTTCCATGCATGACTTAAAATGGCTGAGCATGTACTGTATCACCTATGATCATAACTTTGGTGAAGTTTTCTTTCCCGAGAGTTTAAATGTACCAGTGTATGAAGGTTGGTTAAAATCATATCCGCTATTGAATATCCTTTGATCCATCCCCACTTTTGTCACGGCTAGACCACTTTAGGAAGCCACTCAGCTATACAGTAGATTGCCTTAATTCAAAATTTTTCTCTGCTTCCACTTGTCACAATTCAATAATAAAATCCATGGCTTTTTTTATTTATTTAGACATTGTCATCCCTGAACCAAAAACAATTGGACAGTTTGCATCTTATTTTCATGGAGTGTCCTCTGGTAATGTCACAGTACTAAATGATAGACAGATTGAAATTAAATCTTTCAATTATGACGGCCTGGCACCTGGTAAGTTCAGGTTACAGGTATATTAAATATAATTCAATTTGTCTTTTACATTAGGCTGGTTTGCTTGAGTACGACAAAAGCTACTAGGAAGCTTGATAGGGTTGCATCCACTCTCAAATCTGGCAATTTAAACGAGCCCTATTTCACTTGTTTGGTATTTGTCCCAATTTTTACTTTGTGAATAACCTTTTGGACCTGTGATGCCAGTTTACATTACACACAGTATTATATTTGGTATAAGTAATTTATAGTTCAAGTGATATACTGATATTGTGGGCCAATCAAGAACCTAGAACTTCCTCACTCTGGCCAACTGTCTAGAAAACGATATTTGATCTGTTATCTACTATCTTTTGTTCACAGATGCATTCTTCTATGTTGGAACTACTGACAGCATTCAATCACAAACTCTTCCATACGGGAAAATACCTGATGAAAATGGAATAAGGTAATAAATGATCTGAGCATTCAGGTTTTATTTCAATCCATCCAAGATTAGAATCGATGCGCTTTTTTAACCCTGTGCGTGCACACATCAACTAAAATAAAAGTAAATAATGTTTGGTTTCATTACTTCATAGACTCCTCTGCAGACTGGATCTGAGTTATAGAGCAGTAACTCAAATCATATCACATAATTGAGGCCTCAGTTGATTTTCTCTGCTTATCACTTTGGAATCCATTCTACTTATACCAAATGTGGTTTTCCACCTTGAGCAAGCATGTGCCTTAAAACTTCGACTCCTATGAATATTTGCTTTTTCTGATAGATTAGAAATTTTATTTTAGTGCCCAGCCTGGAGTATATGTTAACAAAGACATCATACTGACTCTTCCGTATGATATATCCATACATGACTTGAAATGGTTGAGCATGTATGATCTTCTGTTTGACTTGAACTTGGGAGAGGTTCACTTTCCAGACACATTGAATGTACCAGAGTATGAAGAACCTGGTGAGTTAGATGAGATGTGGTGCTATCTATCTATTTATGTGATCTAGAGCATGTAGCGAGTTTACACTCATCTTGTCTGTTCTCATTAAGAAAAGGACGCCTGAACTGTTTCTTTAGATATAATTTTGATTTTTTGTAGGTATTGAAGAAATGAACTGTGAACCTCTGAGTAATGAACTACAAATTTCATGGAAAGTTACTGGAGATGAGATTGCGTTCGAATTAGCTGGAATGATTGGTATGTGATAAATAATTCAGGTAGCATAACCCTATTTGTGATATTTGAAGCATATGCCCTTCATAGCAAAACCCAAAGTCTATGTTTAGCCAACCATGGTGTGTTAAGGGCCCCAGTAGTAGCAGGGTGAGAGGGGTGGTAGTCACACAAAACCAAACACTACTGGGAGTTATCCTCATTTTTTGTAAGGGTAGAAAACGCATAGACTTTTCATTTGGTATCACAGAACCTCCAACAGAGAAGTGTCAGCATTTAAAGCAAGATTTTCTGAGCATGTGAAACGCATACAATATCTATGTATCACTGGCCTTTCGCTATAGATCGCAACACAGATTACATGGCATTCGGTTTCAGTGGAAGTTTGACTACCTACAGAATGATGGGAGCGGATATCGTGGTCTGCGACTTTAAAGAGAATCATAGAGCTCGAGCTATAGACTATTACATCAATGGCTATAGTCAGGTATTGATATGTATATATATATATATATATAGCCATATATAGTACAAGCAGTCCTGGTAGGAGCAATAATTTTGCAAATTACCAAATCTTTGAACAGCAGAAACTCTACCACAATTTCCTCATGAATAATTTGATAATTTCTTTTGACAGTGCAATGGTAGAGGACGTGGAGTCTGCCCTGATGCCACCAACAATGTGAAACTGCTGTCAGCCAAGGTCACTGATGGTATCGTCTATGTGAGATACAGCAGAACACTCATTTCCAGAGGTTTGGTTCAGTTACAATAAATTACTATTATGTTGATGTCTTTTTGGATATGATACAGCTTAATGGACACTAGCTGTCGTTGTCTCTTCACTTAATAATGATTGCGGATGTATTTGACTTCCAAAAACTATGATAAGTATTACACTCTCCTCCATTTTAGATCACATGGCTGATAAGGACTATCTGGTCAATGGTACAGCACAACAAATCGTTTGGGCAATCGGACCACTAAATTCTAACAAGGAAGCGGCCAAGCATTACCCAAACAAACGCATCGCAGGTATGTCCTCTGTTTCTGTGTTATAATCATTGTAATATGCACCAAAATTGATTTACTGATCCGCATAAGTATGCAATGCACGGTGCAGATCACAGAATTACATGTTCGGCTTACAATAACTGATGAAATTTAAATCTGACCTCTCATTATAGAGAAAAAAGCTATAGATTTTGGCAGGACACGAGCGAATAATTGTCCAAGTCTGAGCGGTTCTGCTACAACAGCACCTCCTAAACCGGACTTTAAGCCACATCACATATACGGTCGACCTGGTAACAAGACTACATTCACAGCTGAGATAGGCCAGTCTGCTCAAGATCAGGGCTACACAGCTCTCACAGGTTCGTCAGGGATATAGTATCTTCAATACATGAGAGTTATCCCTACTTAAGTACAGGTGCTCGAAATAATAATGTTTTAGATATTATGTATGTCAAAGTCCCATTGAGCTACAATAGCCAACTGATGGAAATGAATTCCCTTTAAATGCTCATGTGCACAATTTTATCACACACAAAAATGCATTTTGATTTTAAGGGCTGCCATCATGGGGAATAGCGTGGTACATTGATGGTATTATGATACCCGAGCTTCACCTGCAGCGAGGCGTTTCATATACATTCAATGTATCAGGGGGATATACTACTACTACTTCAGGACGGTATCATCCATTCTACTTTACCAACAGCAGCTTGGGAGGCTACTTTCAGGTTTGATTTGAATATTTATGCTGTCTTCTAAAAGAGAATGTTTGAAAAGTATTAGAATGTGGCTTAGTCTCATGGCAGGCAATCTGAGTAGGATGCACAGCTCAGATACACGACCAATCTCGGCCAAACTGAGCCTCACCATTTTATTCAACCAATCATTCCATTTTAAATGTTTTAATTCAAATTATTTGATTTGTTTCAGTCTAGTGGCGGAACCGTTTACCCTGGAAGAAATCAAACATATTTTGCAGGTAAGAAGTTAATAGGAAAATATAGAGCTTGCAGCATAGTTAAACCACTGCTGCCACAGCTGGGCTTTGCCCAGCATAGCCACCAGTCAAAATTTTTTTCACAATAGTTGTTGCATCAAAACATCTAGCCAATAGCTTTTTATGGAGTTATATGAGCTCTCAGAATGTAGGGAGTATCTTCTTCCCCAGCCATCCACCATTAGTGATGACAAAAGTTGACCCTGACCAATCAGGTGCCTTTAAAAGCTTTTAAAGGCACCTGATTGCTCCATAAAAAGCTACTGGCTAGATGTTTTGATGCCACAACTCTCCATTTAAATATTTGACTGGTGGCTCTTCTGGGCAAAGCCCAGCTGTGTCAGAAGTGGTTTAAGCCTCTCTAGAAGAAATGAAACAGTCTCAAATATGATTGACAATTTGTATGTGTAAATTAGTAGCTTAAGTGTCCCAAATTGCTTGATTTTGGACGCCTTAACTTTGAGCTTACTAACTTTTTAGTTGGATCATACTGTGAGTGGAAGTTCACATCAGATGCAGTCAGACGTATTGCAGATGGACATGTTTATCAGTGTTTCGAAGAAATGAAGAGAGATTTGTACAGAGACTGTGAATCCTACAACCCAAGATATGGCCAGTTTATGTGGACACCAGATGCCAACACACCTGATCTAGTTTACTATCAGGTATCTCTGACTATATGACAAGAAATCCAAACACAATAATGTCAATTCTGAAATTTCCAATTTGTGTTAGTCGACTAAAACTGTGTAAATAGGAGGGATATTGTTGTATACTGTATACTATTATTATTGGTTGGCAATCCCAATATAACCGTATCATGCACTGCACATAGGTCAGCTGAAGGTTACCTGATTTAATTTCATTTTCCTTGGTCAAACTAAGAATTGAAAAAATAACCAGAGTTATGTCCTTCTTTCCAGGGAGCACATAATTCAAAGTAAGACCACTATCACCTCATTGTTTCCTAACTGGTATCTGAGGTATTTTGTGGCAATAGGTTGGGTGGGCTTGTACCCCTGTCTCTAGACACATGAGAAATGCCAAAAACTCCCATATTTGGAACGTTAATATATTGTATTTACTGTATGAAAAGATCATCCCAAGATTAAGGGAAAGGCTAGGGTATACTGTCCATATTTGTAATACTGTGAGGTCATGTTGATTAATGCAATTAAAAAGCTGATGATAGTCTGTTTCCATCAGAACACATCACAGATTTTAAAATATAATATAATAATAATAATAATATAATAATATAATTTCAACACTCCTCTTACGCTGTTTATCACTGTACTAAATATTTATTCTTATAGTGTGCGACTCATAAAAATCTTGGATGGAAAGTTCACATATATGACCAGCTACCTGCTACGGAGATACAAAACGAAGGCTGTTAGGGACGCTCTCGTGGTATACATTAGACGACAAAAAACTCATTACGGATCTACTAGCCCTAGCAGTATCCTTCAATCATCCACGCATTTCTCATCTCTCACTAGGACTCACAATCATCAATCCAACAGCTAGAAATGATCAGCAATTTATATTTATAACAATAGCTATGCCACTGGAAAAGAACAATCAAAAGTATAGTCTAACATCAGAAATAAGCATATATAACAAAACAATATTTAATCTCAGCAAAACAAAAGCCTTTTTCAATTTTCTTGCAAGTTAAGTGAAAAAATCAAAATGAAAGAAAGTTAATTTCTAAGTTAAACCATGCAGTTAGGTAGTGTTCAAATCAGTTCTCATGAATGGCTCTGCTGAATGCATAAGGCCACGTGATCTAGTCATAGTTTCCAGGGAACTTGGGCTAGATCACGTGGCCTTATGGATGAATGGATCTGTATTTTACAGCATAATTCTTTTTTTCCAGTACATGTTATTTAGTCATTCTGTTCTTTTCCAGCAGTTATCCTGCTGATTATTGCAAATGCAATTTTGCTAAAAGTAAATAGTATAATTAACATTAATGAAATAAATATACTGTAATTTGTAAGGTGCAGCAGTAAGCAAAATAATATTCCATCTATAATGAATAATTCTCTTTGACTTGACTCTTACATAGTACAGTGGTGCTCGTTTAACTCAAAAGCTAGGGAACCAATAGATTATATCTGACTGTCTGAGCTGTAGCCTGTTTTAGTTATGAGTGCATTAGGCTGGGCTCAATAGCGCATACTTGCTCAATGAGTCAAACAGATGTGTATGGCCATAATTTTGAGGTAGTTCAGGTAGCTGGAGGATTCAAATACAATAAATTCACTAGAAATACATATTAGTCATAATTATCATATATTGAAGGAAGTTTAAGATCTTGATAGTACCATTGTAATACAAATCATGTTTGAGTTATATGTTGAGCAGGCTTGTATCAGCAAGGCAGAGACCAGTAGGGTTTGTTTGAGTAATCCAGTATGTTGAGTTATCAGGGTTTAAGCTATCCAAGTTCTACTGTACTTACATGCCTACTGTCTTCTTCTAGAACTTTGGTACACTTAAGGTTTTGGGAAAGAAAACTTCACCAAAGTTATCATCATTGACGATGCAGTACATGCTCAGCCATTTCAAGTCATGGATGGAGATATCAGATGGCAGAGTCAGTATGATATCCCTATTTGAGTATGCTCCAGCACTGATGAACCTGTATGAGGAAATAAGAAACATCAAAGAAATCTTCTCGGGTAACATTTCCTCACCTTATGATTTTAGTGTAAATGAAGAGGTATGAAGGGTAGTCATAAGCGAGGTGAACTCGTAAATTATGCTTGGCGCTATGACAGTGTACTTTTCTTGTTAGAACTGTGTTCCGCACAATTTACCAAGCAACATAAAGCATCACTATAAAGTATGCATATCCAGCACCATTATGGTGCTTTTTTACCTTCCATTTGCATCGTCTATTCCGCCATATGGTAAGTCATGTCTCCCAACACTGCCTGTTATCCCAACATAAAACCAAGCATCTGTAAAATTAAAGTAAACTCACATGTAATTTGAAGATCAAGTCATGTCAATCCGAAATTAAAAAACTGCTGAATTAAAAAGAAGGTTCGGTGCCAGTTTTTACAAACAGTGTTCCAGGTGTAAGCAAGTTCCAGCAGGGAGAATGAAATGGAATGGAATTCCATTCTCCCTGGTTCCAGTGAACAGTATATCTGATAATGTATGATGTACACAGGACACATAAATCACAGC
Organism: Membranipora membranacea; assembly: GCA_914767715.1. Lineage (NCBI taxonomy): Eukaryota > Metazoa > Bryozoa > Gymnolaemata > Cheilostomatida > Membraniporidae > Membranipora > Membranipora membranacea. The sequence continues at coordinate 11,046,549 of OU612065.1, read as the reverse complement.
AGTCGTATAGTCTCAAGACGTATACAGATTGTGTGCTGCCTTCTATACAGACTTGATGTGCTTGTGATTTGTGATACAGTAATGGTTAGAAAAACAAGCATAAATCACCGATGTCCATTCTTCAAATATTTAGTTGAGAAAGTTCAAATCACATACCTATTGAACGGCCGTCATATTTGAAAGATTCAATTTGAATCTGTTATTCATTTAGTATTGTGACATCACCAGAGGACACTCCATGATCCTGTCCACAAAACTGTCCAATTATTGTAGGGCGTTTACGGGCTATCACTCCTGAAAACAAACAGAGAAAAACAAGCTTATTAGACGCTTCTTCTCAAAATACTGCATGCATATGGAATCGTCTTCAGCTTAACAGACCGGTACAAACCAGCAGGGAAAAGATATTTAAAAAAAAAATTGGAACGAATATAATCCAAGATCATATCATTTAGTACTTAAATAACAGATTTTTTAATATTATGGATACGCACCCAAAACAGCAACTAAACTCAGTAGAATCACACAATACTTCATATTGTTGTTGTAAGATGAAATAAGAGAATGAAAACAAATAAGAACACATAGCTTTATATACCCGAGTGACATGACACGACATGACACAACACGTCACAACACAACACGACACGACGAATCTCAAATCACTTCCACATCTCATCACAGAGTGAGGACATGTTATGACATGACATAAAAGTATCGTTTTTTGCTTTATTTCGTTAGACACTTGGCAGAATTTACAGAGTTTCGGAAAGGCCATGTTATTTTAGTCTATATTTTGTGTTATTTTTCGCTAGTGTTACTGTGATAGAAATAGTCATAATGATTAAAGGCACATCAAGCAACTCTCAAGACGGATGGCAGAATGCTGTATCATCATCGGAAAGGTTAATAAGTTTTTGCTTATGGTGTATGGTATAAGTCAAATAAGTTTTTAAACCAACAGTGTAAGTGAAAAAAAATGGTGATCAACACAAAAAAATCACTCTATCTTCTTTGAAATGCATCACCCAAGACAAACTTTTCATTATCAATTTCTGGTTCTGAACTCGAGAGACAAGCCAAAACTAAACTCCTTGGCTATATGATACATGACAAACTTTCATGGTCTGATCATGTTGATTATATTTCAAAAAAGCTTAAGGCTAATCTTGCACTTTTTCAGCAATGCAGATTTTGCATTGTAGGGAAAGCGGCGATGACCTTTTGCCACCATTTCATTTTCTGTTACGTAATCTATGGTATTCATATTTACTATAAGATAGCCCCTGCTCACATAACAAATCCATCATTTTTAATACAGAAGCGGGCTTTTGGGCTCAACGCCTTTGTTCATTTCATTCCAAAACATCGGATATCAACACAGGATCTTTCAAGATCCTTAAATCTTCTCCCCTTACTACTCCTTACCATTTATTTCTCTGCCATTAATGGATATAAAAAACATAATAATGTTGGCTCCAGGTTATATATGTGAGCAGTTTTCAATTAATATACATCGCTTTCAGATGAGAGTCACGCATTATCTGAAACCTCCATCAAAAAATTTTCTTTGCAATCTTTCTGTAATTTTCAATAGCCGCAACAGATCAGGTCTGCAAACAATTTAACGTCATTATTCCGGCAATAAGCATTTATGTATTTCATGTCTAAGACATAATCATTTTCATTATTAGTCTTTATCTTCCATATTTCTTCTTTACTTATTTATTCAATATTTATTTATTTTTGTTTTATCTTGGCACACTCGGAAGAAGGTAATTTCAATGATGAAAATTGCTTGTCAATAAACCTTTAAAAAAACAAACAAATAGTCTGTGGAACCAGTCTGATGTAGAGGAGAGGAACAATCAGAGCTGACAGCAAATTTCTCAAACTTTAGTCTATGAATACTAAGAAAGGGAAAGGAGGATCTATCAGCTCCAGCCAGCGGTTATAATTATGGCTTGGTAATCACAAAAGCTAGTATATTAGGGTGTGGGTCATAAATGTTGTGGCGAAGTTGGGTTTTTATCAGGATGTCAAGATATAAAGCAGTCCACTCACCATGAAAGTCAGTAGACAAGTGCCCATGTGTAGTCTCTTCAAGGTCACGGTCAAGTCAGTCTCTGTCATATATAGGTCAGGGTAGGGTAGTAACTCCTTAGTAGTATGAACAGAGAAGACAACTCCAAGATGCATGTACAGAGTACATGTACAACAACATGACAACAAACCTTATGATAGGAATACTCCACAAATGTCATAAATTCTTTATCTATTTGCAGTTGCAATATCACCCAAAAATACATTTCCCATCAAAATTAACTCATTAGAATAACACTGCAGACAAATTATTAATAATAATTCAAAGCAATTAATACAAACAATGAAATTGCACTAAATATTACCTATTGTCACTTACAGCATTGCTTACAGTGCCATCTAGTCTAATTTTTCAGCACAATATCATCCATTCTACTTCACCAACAGCAGCCTGAGAAGCCACTTCCAGGTCTGTCATACATGATCAATCTGGGTAAAACAGAGCTTCACCATTTTATTCATCCAATCAGTCCGTTTTAGACCGACAAGCAGCTTGCTGTTCCTATTGTAATAATTGTTCTGATCATGTATGTAGATTGATCTGTAGGCAGTGATATTATTTTGGTAATCTGATTTTTTTTAACTACATATAACCGGTGCTGTATATATCTTTGATAAAAACATTATTTAAAATTTGGATTTAAGTTCAAATTATTTGATTTATTGCAGTCTAGTGACACAACAGTTTACCCCGGGGGAAATTAAACATTTGCAGGTAAGAAGTTAAAAGAAAAATACAGAGCTGAAAGCATAGTTGAGCCTCTCTAGAAGCAATGAAACATTCCCAAATATGATTGACAATTTGTCAGTGTAACATTAGTAGCTTGGGTGTCCTAAATTTGTTCAGCTAAACAGTGCTTGATTTTGCAACTTACTAACTTCGGATCATACTGTGAGTAGAAGTTCACAAATGATGCAGTCAGACGTGTAACAGATGGACACGTTTATCAGTGTTTCAAAGAAACAAAGAGAAATCTGTACAGAGACTGCGAATCCTATAACCCAAGCTATGGCCAGTTTGTGTGGACACCAGATGCAACCACACCAGATGAAGTTTGCTTTGAGGTATATCTGACTATATGCAGAGAGACTCGTATCACAGAGTCGATCTACAAGCAGTGTGGACTGTGACCATGACTTGACCTTGAAATTATCATGGTCATAGTCATGGGTGTGTTAAATCTTTTTCAACTGAGCCATGTTTTAACTGTTACTGCAATATTTAGTGCAATCAACTTATTTATATTTATTTTCAATATGATAAATGACAAAGTTAATTCATATGCCTATGGAACAGAGAAAAAGTCAAAGCTCAAAGCGGTGTAGTAGATTAGAGCTAAAAAGGCAGAAGGCAACTACTCATACTATACCGAGGAATACAAGGCCACAAAAATAAACCAAAACCAGTGGCAGCGTGACAAGGCTAACTCATCAATCAAGCTTTATTTTCAAATCATATCCGGTGCAGCTGCAGTTAACGAGGAAATAGTCAGTGTGTCACATTCCAACCATCACACCAATTAGGAGGGTTACCGTTGGATATTGATCACTTTTGGTTAGCCTCCCCTTTGTACAGGATGAGAAGAGGCAATCCCAACATAGCCTGTGCCAAGAACTGCACCAAGGTCAGCTGCAGGTTGTCTGATATCACTTATCCCCCCTGTCAATCAAGCTATATTTTGAAATCATCTCCGGTGGAGCTGCAGTTAAAGAGGTAATTGTCAGTGTGTCACTTTCCAACCATCACACCAGGAAAGGCGCTATCCTGGTTACCAAATTCCAATCAATATTATCAATATTGCCAAATTCTGAATGAGAAAGTAACAGGCAACAGGCTATTTTTGAAATCAGTGACACCAATTTAGCTTTGAAACTTTTAGAGATGAATATTTTCGAATCTCCTCCAAATTGCAAGTGAGCCTGTCAAACCTAAAAAAGCAGAACAATGATTATGCTTCCACTAAACCTTGGATGACATATATATATATATATATATGATATATAAAAATTCCTTCGGATTCAGTTTATCTGACAAGCCCATAGATAATTGTAAAAAATCTTTGAAGATGACAAACACAAGAAATTAATGTAATGTCAAGACGTTGCGCTGTTAGCAGCACATCAACAATCTGGGCAAGTGATGTTTAATATCTGTGAAAAGCTTATGGAATTAGGAAACTCCATCCAGAGTATTAGCTCCTAAATATTGAGAACTTTGATCACAAGTTAAAGATATGTTCTGAAGGGTTGATTATGGAAAAAAGATGTCCCCCTGATCAACATGAGTAGAATTCCATGAAACCCCCCTTGTGATTCCTGTTCTGAGGGTGGAATATAAAAATATGACCCTTTTACTCAACAATGTATGAAACTCAGCTTTTACACTTTTAACATGGATTTTGACCCCGGGATCCCCGACTACAGTAAGGCTATTCAAATTAAGTAAATTGCAAAGTAAGCTTCACATCAAAGCCAAAAAGGAACCTTTCAGCTTGAAGCTGGAGAAAAAATATAGTAGTTTTAGAAATCATGTGACCACACAAATTAATAATGCCAAAACAGAGTTTTACAAAAAAAGAATATTTAAAATGTTCTTCTAATCAAAACGAAAAATGGCGGTTTTTAATCAGTGTTTCAAACAGGAAATCAAGATCCTGTATGGAAAGCAATATCAACCTCAAAGATCAATCAGGACTGATTTGTGAACAGAGAGATGTTGCAAACAGACTTCATGAGTTTTTCACAAATTTTGGAAATGACATTTCTGAAGGCCTTCCTGAATCAAGCATCAGCTATGAATCTTTATTTAGCGAAATTGACCCAGTACATTCAAGGTTTGGGTTTTCAGAGGTTGACTCCTGCGATATTTTAAAGATTTGAGATAGCTTCTCCAGCAACAAAGCCACTGGACCCGACAAAATTCCAATGAGAGCTCTAAAAGAAAAAAAAAAAAATTATATATATATATATATATATATATATATATATATATATATATATATATATATATAAAGCCTCTTTTCAAAAAGGGGGACAAACTGCAGAGCACAAATTATCGCCCAATTTCTGTTTTTAGTGCTCCATCAAAGACGGTAGAGAAAGTTTTATCAGCTCAAATTTGTGATCACTTATACCCCTTACACACAATACCACAAGGTATCTTTAGCGCCTCAATATTCGTGAACTGGGAAATTTCATGTAAAATCAAATTGTAATACCTTTGCATCAATGCTGTTCCATATATATGGGTGATTATTGTAATGTTATTCAGGTTATTTGGTGTGATAATCATCCTGTCATTCATAATATACTCAATTATGGATGTAATTATTGAGGATAGGCAAGGGGGGGGGGTTGTTGGCTCGGTGAGTGTATCCTACCTAATATTATCTTAATATTGTCTTTTTACACATTATAGATCCAAATTACAAATCTCTGTGACCTTCCTGTGAGGAAAAATACCAGAAACAGAAGTGATGAATTTACTAGTTAGAAAAAACCATTTTGGAATCCCTCCTCCAGGATGACGTAATGGCTGAGCTAACAATATCGTAAATACTATACTAATAAGCTGGAAATTGAGTGTTTTTTGCTGTTACTGTTTTCTCCATGTGTAATACTTATATAGTGTCGTGCTATTTGGATGACATTTACTAGTAAATTATAACGTAGTGTTACAAGACACATAAAGAATTTCATAAGGAGAACTCAATAACAGAATACAGCTTGTAACATAGTAATTACAATAACTTAATTTCCACCATAACCGAGATTTGAAAATTGGACCTTGAGATGTAAAAATACATGGATACACACCCACATCCTTTAACTCCTGAATTTCAAGACAAATCACAAAACGGCCGGAAGGAAAAATATGATCCAAAACTATGAAACCTGGCTGATCAATGCATTTACATAAATTTGGGATCGGTTTAATGGGGCTACGCCTGTAATTCAATTGTCTCACAGGGGTTAGTTTTACCTTCGGATTTTTCCCTCCAGCTGTTGTATGATTTCTCATCAAATTAAGGAGTCAATTAAGTATATGAACGACATGATTATATCACACTAAAGAACCTGAATAACATTACTATGTACAACATACACCGATCTACATGGCACAGCATCAATAGGAAACTATTACAATTTCATTTTACATGAAGTTTCCCAATTCTTGACTATTGAGGCGCTAAAGATACATTGTGGTATTGTGTGTAAGGGGTATAATTGTACACAAGCAGCTGTTATCAATGAGAGAGTCCGTTGTCAGCAGTTGGAAGTGCTATCTTATTGTTGTTACAGCCCTTTAGATCCTACCCGGAATGGAATGAATTCCGGTAGAATTTGCGAAGAAAACTCTCACATTTGATACTTGTTTGTCATGGGCAAAACATGTAGTGAGAATTCTGAGGGAAATTGGTTCTGGTATATGGCAAATGTTTACAAGCTGGAGTAGAAGAGTCAAGTATCTTTTTGTTAATGATAGGCCAGCAAAACTTTGTAGTCTAGTGCAGTCTTGATAACTTTTTCCATTTTATACTGCCCTCGCCGTTGTGCACTTGATAAGTGTGTAGATATATCAGATTGAAAACTGGTTTGTTTTTTGTAATTTCTTTTACTGAAAAACTGATCTTGAGACACAGAATAATCTGAACTTAAGTACACCCCTCCTACTCTTTACCACTTGCTCACTACATTTTTGTTTTTACCACTTGTCAAAATTATCACTGTCAATAATTTGTCAGAGGATCTGTTACTTGTTCAAGGTGTTAATATCACATGAGAAGTGATCACTCCTGTGTCGATAAAAGGGATATTACTTTTTAGTTTAGTATTAAACTAATCAAATAATATGGTTAATATTTTATTGACTTCTTTTATTAATAAACTTTGTGAAACATGTGTAGAACAGTTAGTTCCATGGTATAAAATGATGCTAATGACATTAGGCTGTCGGAAGCAAATGACAGCGGGCGTACGTATAATAAAAGAAATGTATTATGACTATAAAGTTAAATATTTATGAACAGTTAGTTTCATAGTGGAATTGATGCCGATGACATCATACTAGTAAAGCTGCTGTCGGAAACAAATGACAGTGGGCGTAAGTATAAGAAAACGAACGTTTTTATGACAACAAAGTGAATAAAAAGTGAAATATGGATGTACAGTTAGTTCCATGGTGGAATTGATGCCGATGACATCAGACTAGTAAAACTGCGGTCGGAAGCAAATGACAGCGGGCGTAAGTATAATAAAAGAAATGTATTATGACTATTAAGTTACATATTTATGAACAGTTAGTACCATGGTGGAATTGATGCGGATGACATCAGAGAAGTAAAAGTGCTGTCGGTAGCAAATGACAGCTGGTTGTTGGCCGAGTGTGGTTGGGATGATACAGGTGGTCCTGAAAATTCCATCTCAAAAAGAATATTATTAATTTTATTTTTAGCTACGGCAAGATTATAGTCAGTCATTGGATCTAGGGCTGGAACAATATATTCGGCATATAACTGCCTATCATTCTTTACTTGGAGCTGTGAAAGCTGACGAATACTGACATTGACAAGCTCCAGCTCCTTGCCAATTGATTCAGTGTCCACAGCTGGTGATAGCTTTCTCTTCCTCTTCCTCTGTTTTGGAGCGGACTTAGGGTTTCTTGGAGTGGCTGAACTGACTGAACTAGCTTCTGGAATAGCTGCCTGAGGTGTCAGTGGCTGAGCATAGGCAAAGGAGGTACTTTGCTGAGCTGGGGCACTGGTAGAAGGAGTTAAGGGGCATGGTGGCTGAGCTGCGGAGGCTGGAGATGTGAAGATGCTAGTACTAGCTGGAGGCGACAAGGCACTGGCACGAGCAGCAGGGGTACTGGCTGGAGCTTAGGTACTAGCTGGTGTTGCTACTGCTGGTATGTTCGTAGCAGAGGTAGCTCTACAAAATAAACGGCAGCAAATATTATATTACATTATTATTGTATTAGTTAGATCGTGAGATTTCATTTCAAATGTTGAGACATATTGAAAAGTGAATAAAACCACTGGACAACACATTGTAATTTTAATTATAAAGTGAACAATCAGTTGGCTGAAGGAAATAAAAAGAATACTCTGTTTAATGTATCGTAGCTAGGGCTGGGAAATATGAGAGGATATTAAGAGGATTAACGCGATTAATCCATATTAAGATTAATGTGATTAACTCAAAGATTAATTTTAATCGATAAAAAAAAAATTAATTTTTTTCTTACCTCAATGATTAACAAGATAGCTGGGGGATCCCCTATAGGAAGGGGCGACTAATACGCCATTTCCTGGTTAACCCCCAATAAGTTAGAAATAAACATTTAAGTAAGTACAGTAAGTTGCTGGAGAACAGCATGGGCAGTGCAAGAACTTTATAGCAGGAAATTCGGCCTCAATACTTTAGAAAAGGCGGAAAATTTAGCACCAAAGGAGAGGAGTTTGTAACGGAACTCCCTTTCGCCAAATACACAGCCCAATAAAGTATCAGTTATGTTTAATATAACTTAAGTAGGCATCTGATTTCCACCTGCCGTGAACCTGTATCTGAGCTGCGGTCCATCCTCTCTTTCTAGCCCTTTTTTTTATTTTTTTTTTATTTTATTGGCTGTTCAGACCAATGAGGACATGCAATATCGAGATGAAAAGTATAGGACTATGTTGATTGTAAGAAAAAGGCTCAAAAGTCTGGTCAAGTTTTCCAAAAACAAAACTAAAGGTGATTACATTTACATGTAGCTATAAAATAATGACTCAATCACCCAACAAAAGTTTCATATTTGAGAGGAAAGCTCATCATAAGTCCATATCGATAAAAAAGATATTGTTAATGCTTGATTTCTTCTTCGGTGAGTGGTCCTGTAATCATCCAGATGGGAAGATTAAAAGTAAGAGTAATCGCAGATCAATTTTCTTTAATCTTGCACAGCCCTAATCGTAGCATAGAAATATGAAAGGGGCACAAACTTTGCCATGTTACGCCTCTTTGCCACAACTATCCAACTGTGATTTTGATCTATTAATCATCATGAAATCAAATGTGTAGATTTAAATACCAAGGATGGCCTACAACAATAATACCAACAACAAATGTTAACGTACCTTTTCTCTCTATGTGCGGTCAAGAGCCACTTGAAATAGGGCAACCACTTCCACGTTGGCTCACTCACTGTTCCTGCCCCACTGGCACATGCTCCTTCATACTGTCTTCTATGGTTATTGGTATCCTTCAGATTGACCCACTTCTTTGTCAGCATATCAACTTCAAAATATTAATTCAAATTTATTAGCCAGTTTCATGATATTACAGTGATACATAATTATGTTTCTTATAGACATACTGCAGCTACTGGTACTGGCAAGGGGTCATGGGCCTCTTGGACTTGCGTGCCTCAATTTGGCAATGTCAAGTATCTGGACATTGGCAAAATGAGGCATGCAAGTCCCAGGGGCCCATGCATTTATTTGACAGTTGTTTGATTCTTATGGATTGTAGATTATGATAAGCTATGTCAAAATAATATCACCATCATCGATGACATCTCACAGTCCGTATTTTACATATTAACAGGAATTACAGCCTTATCTAATAATCTAAACCATAATAAGTGAAACGAAATCAAAATTGAGTACAATTGAATTGTATTTTTAAACCAACCAGTGAAAGGTGGTTCAGCATCTGGATATGCTTCTGCCAGCTTCTGTACCATATCTTTATAGTTATTGAGTTTCACTCCTCTTAAATCCTTGTATCCTTTCTCCCTCTTACTCCATATCACTTGTCTCTCTCTAATTAAATCAATGAACAACTCAATATACTTGTCCTCCATGTTAAACAGCTTGAGAAAGTGTGTGCTATATGTCCTTGACATTTGGTTATATGGCCTTGGCAATTGGATATATAGCCTTGACATTCTGCTTTATGGCCTTGACATTGCAATCTGACAGCCAATGAGATAGGAATTCGTGATGATTTAAACGATTCGGATTCGTGTATCGTTAGCAGACAAGGTCTAACGAAATCGTGGAAATCTCATTTCGTACGAAATGTTTCGTGAGAATTTTCTCCGAATGGTGAGAAAGCAGCCTCATGTGGCCTCACCTTTATTCTGGAGGACTTATGGTGTCACTTTTTTAACTTCAGATTTTCGACCAAAGAGAAGCCAGGATGGCAGGTGTCACTTGTCTTCAAATTTTCGACCAATGACAAGCCAGGATGGCAGATGTTCCTTTTTCGACTTCAGATTTTGGACCAATGAAAAGCAAGGATGGCAGGTGTCAGTTTTTCGCCTTGAGATTTTTGACCAATGAGAAGCCAGGATGGCAGGTGTCACTTTTGCGTCCTCAGATTTTGGTCAAATGAGGAGTTAGGGCGGCAGGTGTCACTTTTTTTACTTCAGATTTTCGACCAATTTTCACAGTTGAAACCTCCCAAATATTTGACGTCATAGACTTAATAATAAACCTAAACAGCACACTTTATGGAGCATTAGCATTGAGGCACTGATGTATTTAATTGTGGGCCACGTAACAACATTTGAAGGTGTAGTCGCAATGATGCTATCTTTGATTAACAGTCCTAAATCCAGGTTTTTTGTCGATAACTCGATCAATTTTGATCGGATCTTGATTTAGAAAATTACATTAGATTTAGCAGCTTGTCCTGAACAGTTTGATACTGATTTTAGGCTACAATAAATTTTTGAAGAAGAAATAGCATCAAGTTGATAACAAGATGACTTGAAATTGCAATAGTAATAGTAATAGAGCAATTTCTGACCCTTCATTAAATGTCTAAAATAATGCAGAAAAAAAAATTCCAATTTATTATACCATTTGGTTTTGTACTGTCACTTCCATCAATAATCTTACCAGCTTACAGATCCTGGTCGTCACCGCTGTAACAGATAATAACTCAAATGTTAACTAATTAACTGTGCATGCCATTATTCGGCTCAGGAAAGTTGGGGTCTCCACGTCTAGTCTGGTCACATTTTATAGATCCATAGTTCTGTCAGTGATCTCGTACGCAGCACTAAGTTGGTTCCCATACTTATCGATAGGGGACAAGGAGATTCTTGAAAGACTACAGAAGTTATGTCTCAGGGTTATTTTGCCATGGTTAGAACATTATGATGAGCGTCTTGCAGCATTAAATTTAACAGAACTAAGTGTTTATCTGGACATATGCTGCCTAAAGTATGTCAATAATGTGAGAAAGAACACCAGCCATCCACATCACCATCATCTACATCACCTAGCAACAAATGACAGGCACCATCATAAAACCATGACCCTCCCTAAATCCAATACTGCTCTTTGCAGAAAAAGCCTTTTTTATAAATACTCATAAATACGTCAATGCCTTCTTATTGCTTCTTTTGTTTTTTGTTTTCACATGGTCTTATTTGCTTCATGCATTGATCGGTGGTTCATAAAAGTTCATAATAATATAATTTAGGTAAAAATTGTTCAGCCAAAATTCAGAAATTCAGAAAGATGTCAGTAAAATTTGTTGTCTGCACGGTGAACAGCAAGAGATTGTCTAGGTTTTGATCGAAGCAATTGTTGATTATGGCTTCACGTCTTGAGATATTTGGATTTTTGTGACTGAACCGGCTTCATTGTGTCCAAAACATGGACTCTTCTCCAGCCAAAAATTTGAAAGTAGGTTGAACAAAATGTTATACATACTAGCTTCGATTAAACTAGAGAGTATTTCCGAGGTTTTGATCGGGGCGTTTGATGATAAATTCATAAGTAGAGAAGTCATGATCATAAACATTTCTCTTTCGATGCTTACCAACCGCCCACTCATGTTTTTTTTTTTAACATTTTTATTGGCAGTCTATTTCATTCCAGTAGTGGAATGTTTTCCGAATAGTGCCGAAAAAAAAGGAAAAGAGGAAAAAAAAGGAAATAGATTTTCATCACGCTTTTGCATAACGTAATTTACTGCATCATTTTGCCCATTGCTGCCTATATGTTTTCAATGTATTTTAGTTAATGTACAATTAAACAAGTTAGAAATGTGGGGTGTAACAAAATTTGCGATATTAAACATAAGTCTGAGTACTGGCAACGTGTCAGCGAAGGATTTTTTAAGATGGGAAACTGAAAAGGCGATAAAGAGAAATTTTCAGTTAATGATAGAATACTTGTAAGAAAAATTAGCCCATTTGACCATCTCTGATACTGATAGTGATGTTACTCTAATAGCGCTCTACGCTCATTTTTCAAGTTGAGATTGATGTCTAGTGAAATGTAACATTTATTGATGGGACAGGGTTATTGAATACAATTTCAATTGAAGATTTTAGGATATTCAGATTTCTTTGTTTTAGCCACTCTTTATCTTCGAGATTAATTCTGACACTTCTCGCTTGTGGGTGTGCACAACTCCCAAAATATGAAAATCAAAACTACATACACGCGATGAAGTTTTTGATGTGACAGGCGAATCAATTTCAGAATGTTTTGATATAACAGAAATAAGATAGCGTACTTTTGATTGTAGCTTTGCTTCGGATGGTCAAATATTTCACTGAGACCCGGCTCCACAAACCCAAACCTACATACCAAATTCATAGTCTTACTTGACAATTACGGTTTAACACAGTCTATCTTTCAGCCCCCCTCCCTTCCAACAGAATTTAAAATGAACTTTTTTATTTTCCTATTCAATGCCCCTTTCGGGGCCAATGAGAATATGGTTACATTAGATATGATACATGATACATCTCATCTGATTAGCGCACCCTTGTACTATGTAAGGGTGGGCAAGCTAGGCCATTGATCGGAGAGCTCTCCTCCTTTGGCAGAATGGGTAGCGACCGGGATTCGAACCTGCAACTCTCAGATTGAGCCACTACGCCACCCTGCCTGCCTGCCAGAAAAACATTGTTGTTGTCAAGAGTCTCAAGGCATCGACATCTATGCGCCCCAGAAGCAGTTACAAAGTAGAGACTCGCGTCCATAAATACAGTTGTGATGTTTTGCTACAATTCTCTAACCACAAATGTGTTGACACTGTGAAAAGCATAACAAAGGACAACGAGTCAAATAAGGAGGTAAAAATAGAAAAGCTAGGGTTTAGAAAAAGCTCTGTCTACCAGCTCTAATGCTTGCGTAAGCAAGATCAATAAACAATAAAGGTGAGGAACTTGCGGCTCTAATCAAATACCATTGGTTATATAAGAATGCCAGTGCAATCGCTATAACACAGACCGTGCTTCATCAACATATTGAGGATAACCATGTGGCGATTGATGGGTTCGATGTAGTCCGAGCAGATCGTTACTTCGCTGCCTGTAAATGTTATCCACCTCTTTGCAGAATATATCCAACCTGACGCTGAAAAGAAAGCTGCCGCTGATAAAAAAGATGATTTTGTCGAAACTTGTGTAATCAACCACCAAAATTCGGCGATAATATTTGTTTGCGATTTTAATAAGGCAAAACGTAAGTCCTGACTGGGGCAACATCTCACAATCAACACCAGAGAGGATCGTCAATTGGACTTGTGCTACTCAAATGTAAAACATGAACAAGTCTTACAAACTCCCACCACTTGGCTCATCAGACCCTAATGCTCTGCATTTGGTCCTGCTATATGTACCAAAATACTGTAAGTAAAATAAACAGAAGGACACCAAGCACATGATGGACAATGAAACAATCAATAAATACAAAGCCTCGTTTGATACAACTGACTGTTCACTGTTCATAACAGCAGGACAAATGAATCGAATAGTGAAAGCGGTCACCGATTACATCAACTTTGTTGTAAGCTCAAACTGTACCACCAAGCAGTTTTATATGAACACTAATCAAATGCCATGGATCACAGGAAGAATTAAAAGCTTTTAAATGCCAAACATACCGCCATGAAGACCAATGATGAAATAAGAACGAAACAGCTTCAATCAGAAATAACAAAACTAATGCAAAAAGAGAAACTGAAATACAAAAACACTGGATAAAATGTCAACAGATATCAAGCTGGCATTGAAAGGCATCAAATCCACGTCAAACCTATCCAGAAAAACCACCAGTAACTTTGATCTGATGCAACCAACCGAGCAGACAGAATTGGCAGATGACCTTAACCATGTCTACACGAGATTCAACAATCCTGATCTAAATAAAGCAGCAGCTGAGCCTCCTTATCTACCTGATCCCGAATAACCTGATCCTGATCCTGACCCACCACCTGCTATCAGCATAGAGGATGTACAAGAGCAGTTCAGATGGTGCAACCCATCCAAGGCAGCTGGTCTAGACAACATCACAACCATAGTGTTAAAGGAATGTTACTTTGAACTTGCTCCTGTTTTTATGAAATTTTTAATTTATGTTTAATGTCTGGAACTCTTCCAAATTTATGGAAATTATCAGCAATCAAACCACTTCTTAGGGAGCAAATCAATCTTGCAATAATGAATGCAGACCAATTGCGCTATCATCTGTAGTTGAAGTGTTTTGAACAAATTTTGAAATCAAGACTTTTGAGTATTATCGTCCTAGATGACTGTCAATTTGCGTAAACATTATATGATTGTATTAGTATTGACTATTTTTTTCTCATGTTGAATAACAATCAAGTTTTGCTTAGATTTTTTTTTTATTGATTTTACATCTGCTTTCAACACTATTGTACCTAAGATTTTAATTAAAGAGCTGAAAGCCATGGGTGTTCCTAACTATTTACTGTCAATAATTGAATCTTTTCTCATTGACAGCCAGTAGTTTGTGAATGTAGGAGAAAGTGTCCAATCTAAAAGGCTGAGCTATAATATTGACTGCCCACAAAGACGTGTTTTAACGCCTATTTTGTTTTCTGTGTATACTGATTTTATATCCCAAAACTGTTTTGATGCCATACAACATTTTACTGACTTATATTCCTCTTTGAACCTTCTTCTAACACAGTGAAAACCAAAGAGCGAATTTTAGCAAATCTTGTGCCTTATACGACTATATTTTTATATATGGTTACCCAGTAGAGAAGGTAGACAGTTTTAAGTATCTGGGTTCTTTTTTCGACTTTGATCTTAAATGGTGCTCAATCACTGATCATGTTTATAGGAAATTAAAGAAGCAATTTTAAGCTTTTTCTAGATTCAATTATTTCAAACCTAACAAGTATCAACAAAATAATTTTATCCAATCTCTGATTGAACTTTTTTTTACCTACAACATTGAACTCTGATACACTGGTGCTACAGAAAGACAAAGGAATATGCTTTTAAATCCTATATATATATACATTATATCGCTGATAATGGTCATATTTTACACAGTTGTTATAAAACCAATCATAGATATTTTATCATGCCAAAATCTAGAACATCAACAATTTTTTCCATTATTTTTTGCCTTTTAGTAATCGCCTTCTTAACAACTGAGAGACAATGTTTACACCTAAATTGCAATGTGTTTTAACACAATTACCAAAAATAAACTCAATTCATCGCTTCTACACCTTCCAATGTCAGTACATCGCCCATGATTAGGTGCCTCACTTCAGCTGTACATGGTGTCCTGTCTAGGTTTATGATTGAGTCAATGTTGAAATCATATTTTTTATAGCATTATCTGTGTGCTCATTGTTGATTACTTTGAATGTCTTATTTTATTGGCGGTGGACAAAGTCTCACCTATGTGGCAACAATATTTTGGTGATGTTGGTCTGTGTATCCATGGAGTAAGAGTCTCTAGATTCCTGGTGTAACATGATGATTATCGGTCCGTCGGTTCCGACGATGACTGGATCCTGCATGTCACTTTTCTCCAGCTGTCTCTCTACTTGCTGTGCATCTGCCAACTGCCAATTGAGATCTTCGTTACCTTGAGGGTTTGTTTTACAGTGTCTTTAAATGAGCTTTGGTCAGCCAATTCAACATGAGACTAGAAAATAGGATTTAATTAGGTAGTCTTTCATTTCCCATTCTGTGGACTTGTCCTGACCATCTGAGGTTCCTCTGTATTAAGATGTCATAGAAAATCAACATGTTGGTTTTTTCCAGCACTGCAGCAATTGTAACAACGTTCCACCATATATATTCAGGACCTGTCGGAGTTGTTGCATCATATACGCATTTAGTTTGTGCGCAGAAACTCTGTACACAGTCCAAACTCTAGTTCCATAGATAAGGGTTGACAGAATCATCGCTTTTTAGACGGCACATTTTGTACTAATGGTGAGATCCTTGTTATTCCACACCCTGACTTTAAGTCGGCCAAAGACTTTTGAGGCTTTGGCAGTTATGGTTTTGAGCTCGTCATCAAGTTTTTGGGCGTTGCTGTTGGTCGAGCCGAGGAAACTTAGAAACCTGTGCGAAATTTTGGTCTTCTAGTATGATGAGATCTCCTTCATCATGAAAGCCTGGTACAGGTTGATATGCCGCATCTGTTTTTTTATGTTAATTTTCAGTCCAAAAGCTTTGGAAACCTAGGCAAACAGGGTGATAATCTACTGTGCGTCTTGTGTCGTTGTGTCATCAGCAAACACGAGTTCACGCACTAGTACTTTCTGAGGTCTTCTTGTAGACTTGTACTGATTGACATTAACAAGATCGATACTTTGTCGGCTTTGTATCCATACTCTCCTGTTATGATCAGTGGAAGCATGGTGAAGTACTAGAGATAGAAATTTATCGAGAAGAACGTAGGGGCCAAAACACAGCCCTGTTTGACACCATTGCTGATTTCAATTAATGTATCCCATAGATCACTTTTGAAACAAACCTGTGTTTTCATGTTGGTGTGAAGAGAAGCCACAAGGTTCAAAAACCTCTCTGGACAGCCAATTTTTGTGTCGAAGGCTTTAGGGAAGTCAAACACCATAAAAAATGGCATATTTTGCTCGATGCATTTCTCCTGTATTTGTTTGAGAGAGAAGATCATGTCTGTAGTTCCCTTTCCTGCTCCAAAGCCACACTGAGCCTCAGGTAGAAGGTTCTCTGCAAACACCTTTTCTGGAATGGACAGTAGGGATATGCCGTGGCAGTTGCCACATACCTTCCTATCGCCTTTCTTGAAAATAGTGATCAGCTGCGCGTCTTTCTAGTCCTGTGGAACCTATGCTTATGAATTTACAGGATTTTGCTGGCAATAATTTGGCAGGCAACACTTTGTTTTGCCAGTTGATAGTGGAGCCCTCTCCACTGATACACACTGATCAATTGCAGTGACTGGTCATGATGTTATGTGTTCATCATGCCCTCACAGATTGTCAGATGTCTGGGTTCTAGTAAGGATATCCATCCCTTAGCTCTTCATACTTGGCCTCATAGCCTGGTATAGGTCCAGTTACCAGGGTAGGTAAGTACAAAGTCTTGACTAGTCAGTGAGTCCCTTCTTCAAAGTTGTCACCGCGCAGCCCTTGGTGTTTGGATCCAGGTAAATCGATAAGTGTCTCAATAATCCATTCACCACCACAAAACATAAGGTATTAAAAAACAAAAATAAATTTTCAATTTCATTTGATTGGCATTGAAGCAATAATTTCTTTTTATTCGTGATTTCAACTACTTACACTGTTGAGAAGATCAGAGTTTCACGTGAATTACTGAAAGACACAATACATGCAAGGTCAAAGATGGGTATTTATAGAGTTATGTGACCTTTGTTATTAATTCACCCAAGGAGAGGATAACTCTGATCGGATAAAAATACGTATTGTAGACAACATGCCAAAAAATCGCAGTGATAAATGGGTTAAGACCTCCACTCCAGGCTGCATTAGTATCATCTTATC
This sequence comes from Membranipora membranacea, assembly GCA_914767715.1. NCBI lineage: Eukaryota > Metazoa > Bryozoa > Gymnolaemata > Cheilostomatida > Membraniporidae > Membranipora > Membranipora membranacea. Next base: position 11,028,666 of record OU612065.1, on the reverse strand, counting down.
AGGTTTATCTAGGAAGGTGGGAAACATTTCATGATCCTAGTTATTAAGGAGTCGTGTAAATTACCAAATTGAATCAGGCACAGCTGCAAATTTGAGAAATGACATCGCATGATAACTTTTATATCCGCATCACATCAAATTAATTTTTATCTCTAAGGAAACTTGAACACAGAAACAAGCAGTTTGCTGCATCATTGACAGATATTCAATACTTACAAACAGAGTCGGAAGGTGTGAAATTGTTAAATCATGTACACCTATGGTGCAATAATTGTCTGCCTCTGACACTGTAATTTATATGATTTTTTCTTTTGTTCGATTCATAAGACAGCATAGGGTTTCAGAGTATTCGAACTATGGTCGTATCTCTGCATGATAATTGTTTGGAACCAAATCCACATTGTGCAATCATTTCAATAGGTACACTCTGATCAAGTTCTCCTTATAAAATATTAGATATGCGTTGATTAAATTTAATTTGTGATGATTTTTAATCACAGTTGAGTCAGGTGAGAAAGGTGAGGTAGACGAGAATATGGATGTCATTGATGCCTGCTGTTTTTTATTTTAGCTGATGCTGTATATACTGATACCACTGCTGACCTGAACCACAATACCAAACATTTTTTTAATCTCAGCAGTCTCAAGCCCAAAATAAAAACTCCCAACTATCGTAAACCACTCCTTTTTACATTGACTTTCGGTGGTCAATTGAAAAGTTGACTTAGTTCATTTTCTTTCACGTATAACAAAACCTTTTTTCAACAAAATATATTATATCCCACTCTCACTGTGTCAGATATTACTGAAAATAAACAGCTCTGGTAGCATTTGAAATTAGCATATCATCTTAATATTATCTGCTAGATGTGTTTGTATGCAATTAATCTCATGTCAGATTCAACCACTTACCGTAATCCCTCACCTATAGATCTGCGATTTATAAGTGAAGGCGGCTGTAAGAGAGTAGCAGCATATAGACGCGACTATCATTTGAAGCATTTTTTATATTTAAGTTGGACTAAAACCTCTCACAACCACCGAAGCTGAATAGCTCAGTGGTAGGGTGTGTGACTTGTATGCATGAAGTTGCAAGTTCGAAACCCACTGAGGGTAGTTTTTTTCCCAAAACTACTCATTTGTAGTGAGTGAATGTGTGCCTCAAAATTCAAATTTTTCAACAATCAGCATATCAATAAATAAAACATGCCAAGAACCTCATACACCATTCAGCAGAAACTGGAAGTATTGAGAACAGTTGAAAAGAATAACAACCTTGACAAGACTGCAAGGGAATTGAACATTAATAGACGCTTGATTCAAAGATGGAGAGCTTCCAAACATCAACTACTGATATGATTCACTTATAAGACACGGTGTCTTATAGCTGTGGGGTGTCTTATAGCTGTGGGGTGTCTTATAACTGGAGCATTTTTTTTTCTGAGGGGGGTAATTCACTTTTAGCCTAATTCTGGTGACTTATAGGTGAGGTATTACGGTATGTTCCAAGCACTCTTTTCTAAGCCATGTAAGTAATGCATCAATCCAAAGTCTAAGCCTACTATGTAATTTAATCTAAATCAAATGTGACGAATTTTAAACATAATTGTCTCTTGTCCATCGTAAAATGTATGGTTAGGTTCAGGTAACTAGATGGAAATTTTATGACTCTCACTCCTCCATGACGACATTGATAAATAAACCCAACAGTCAAAACCACGATGAACTGTTTATCAGGTTTCTGAGCTCAGACACTATAACGGTAAAGAGAGAGGCCCAAATGTATACAATTTGGATCGAGTTTTTTTTTATGTTCTACGATAAATTTGTATGGTTAAATGTGTATTTGATACTCTGACACAACTAATACTGGCGACAAAAATGGATCATGTTCAATGATTATGGAGAACTTGATACTTTGAGAACAAGGGCTAACTAATATTCCACATATGGATTTCAAAATAGCTTTTGTCAATGTGGTGATGTCATCCACCTTGCTCCCATAGGTTTGTTATCATTAAATGTTACCAGGGCCTCTGCTTTATTTAATATTGTCATACATTGTATTAATCTGTTCAGAGAAACAAGGTTGAAAACTGTGTGTGATCGAGAAGTTTGAACATCCTGTATGAGCAGTGAGTAGCTTTCGTCTCTTGTAGACGCTAACCTTTAACAGAAATGCATCATATATTAGGTGTTGTGACTTGTGTCAGTTCTGCGATTTGTTATGATCGTCTTGTGCATGTCACAAGTCAATGGGTACCATTCAGGAAACTGTCTTAACAATTTGACACATTCATTTCGCCTGGCAGCACTAATCACATCATATTCTCTTTGACTTAGAATGTCAAAACGCAAAATTATCTGCTTATGTTTTGTAATTTATTTGTTAAAGGTTGGTTGTAACATTATTTGGGTGAATTGTAGAGCAGATCATACTTATTCTGGATGTACATTATTTTAGTTTTTACTTCAACCGAAGAGTAGAGTCATGATTGAGTTGACAGCTACTTGGCGAAATGATTCACTGTTGGTAAGGACTTGTTCATATTATGCTTTTCCATTGATTATTAGTTTAGTGTCTAACTCCCTGTTTGTGACATATCAGCTTATTTCAAAAGTTGAGCAAATCATCAATAGATATGGTTAAACAGTGGACTTCTTACGCAGCTTAGTAACATCATATTTAATATATAGTACTGCATGCAAAACTTGCGTGTTTATACAAAATTAATTTCGATTGAAAAGTAATCATGGGTTATTGTAGTGTTATGTCGATAAGACATAATTTGTTGCTTTCAGACACATCATTTGTCAGACAAAAGCAGACAATTATCTGACATATATTCATAATGTTAAAATCGTATGGTGCAGCAATACCTCTGCCCCAAGCATTCTGTACTTATGTACCAGTCCTTAACACTGATGGTATCATGTGAGCGAATAAAGCCTAGTTGATTATGCATATCAAAGAAGGGGCAAAAAGTTGAACTGACGCATGCTGATCTGTTTTAGATGGTATGTCTTGTCGGCATGATATCCACCCAGGAGTACTTTCAGTGTAATGACCCGAACACTCCACGACTACCACCACATGGTGTTGTATCTCAGGCTGGATATGGAGCACCCTGCAGCAGAACTCCCTGTCAGCTCGGCATGTCATGCTGTTACAATGCTAAAAAGAAACTTGTATGTGAAGGTATGTATGACCAGATTGTGAGGTAGAAAAGCTTTGTACGTGAGGTACCTTTAAAACTAAACTTTATTTTCATCAAAAAATGTTCAAGCCTCTGTTTTTGAGCCAGCTAAAAATTGGTTGATGTAAAGGAAGACCATAAATTAGATGAATTTTAATATATCGAAAATTAAGCTTGCACCCTGATAATCTGACTTTGGATAAATGTTATTACAGGTAAATATGCGCTCACCGTTATAATGCCTTCTTTGTTTTCAATTCATGTGAGTGTGAAAAAGAAACTGTTTTGTCCAGCACTTGGTGTACCTGAGAATGAGAATAATTTTGCAACCATTTTTTGGCGTGAGAAGTTTCTTTCTTTAAACTGGATTTAGCGTGGCACGCTTCACCTTCACAAGTCATCAACAATCTTATGAAAACCTAACCAAATTTTGCTTCCTATTAACAATTACAGATGTGAATGAGTGTAGCAGTGAGCAGGGGAATGATTGTACACAGAGGTGTATCAATCTCTATGGTAACTACACCTGTGCTTGTGACCAGCAGGGCTTCCGCCTACATAGCGATGGTCTGACTTGTCAACGTGAGTTTTCACAGTGTGTGATTTTGATATCAATTCTGAATTGGTGTGGGTTGTTTATTGCCAGAAATTGACATTAAAATGTTAGCGATACTATAGTTATAGATACGCATAAGGGGTATAAAGTGCCACGTAGCTTCATAATGAAGACACCTAACCATAGAAGATTCAAATATACCTTTTAATTATTTCCTGCATTTTCCCAGGAACTGGTGAACACCAAAAAAATATTTTAAAAATCATCAAGGGATAGTGCAGAAACAAATTACTAATCATTTTTTTTTTGCAAACAAAATGTGTTGGAAAGCAATTTTCTTTGACTCAAAATTGCCCTGCCACTATCTGTACATAATGAGAGTGCTTATTGTTTAATAATGGTTTATCCTAGCTGTGTTGTAAGAACATTCGTCTGCTATGCGTCAAATCACTGCAAGTTGTAAAGCTCAGGCTACAGAGTTTAGACTAGAGCAACTCAACTTTAGGATATTACTAACTAAACTGTTTTCATGGAACTTGCCTTCATATAACTTACATACATATGTGCATAAATATATACACATATTCAAATATATATATATATGTATACCATATTATCTTGCCTGGTGAGTTATGATGCTCAGCAGCAGCAGCAGCAGCAGCAGCAGCAGCAGCAGCAGCAGCAGCAGCAGCAGCAGCAGCAGCAGCGGCAGCCGCAGCGGCCACAGCAGCACTGATTATGAATTGGCATTGCCCAAATTGTAACCACTTCATTATAACATTTTGATTTTTTATTTGCATCACTATCCTTAGTCATAATTTTCTGCTCCCATGTAGACTTTCTTGTTTGAAGTTTTGCCTATCATCATTTGTTATTGAAGTTTAAGGACTGATTTTTATAAGTAATAGTCTCCAAGTCACAATCTCCGAATTGCCTAAGGTCTTGCAGAGGGATATTTTACTTTCTATTTCTGACTCATACAAAGTTTTGTTAATTGTGCTAGCATGATTGCCACATTATTCTTACATTGGATAGGTTGTTATTTGTCTTAACTGCTTTCTCCTGATACATGAAAACGCTATCAGTCAAATAGATGTTTTAAACTGCTGGTTTGTTCTGACATAAATGTGTTTTGGATATGCCCTCGTGACAATAGCAATCATTTATAATCAATTATAATGTATGTACCGGGACACAATGAAACTGTACCATATTGAAAGTGATGTTTCCATTGACTGATAAGTGGTTTAGTCGCGTAACATTTCACTTTGCTGAATATGTTTAGCATTCTTTCCATTATTATTTTTCCACAGAAGTTGAACCAATAGCGATCGCTTGTGATGATGGATCATGTAGCGATCAAGGATCATGTATAAGAGAAGTGAATGGAGATGTAATCTGTGTATGTGATGACGGTTGGGCAGGTAGCGACTGTAGTGAAAATATAGATGATTGTGCTGATAACTTATGTGCTAATGAAGGGACTTGTGAGGATCAGGTTAATGGATTCACCTGCTCATGTACTCCTGCTTGGAGAGGAGTGACTTGTGGGGAAGGTAAGGATTTTCCATCATCTATGGTTATAAAATCCTGCACTATACTTACAATTGATACACCCTTAATGGTGCACTTTGGGGTGTACACTCACCACTGCTTAGATGAAAATGCTCAATTCATATAAATATACAACTCACCGAATTACACTATTCTACCTCTGAATCGACAACCATCAAAGTAATTTAATCCTGATTGACCTGTCCTGTTACGCTGATGTCGAACCTAGAGATAGACAAAAACACTGATGAGAGAAATCGACATGATAGAGAAGCATATACAAATATAAACACAACAAGATTTAATCTCGCAACCACCACATCGAAAACTACATCACATGTATGTAGTTTTGATCTTCATAATTTGGTAGTTGTGCTCACCAACAAGTGAGAAGCGTCAGAATTAATCTCAAAGATAAACAATGTCTAAAACAAAGGGATCTGGATACCCTCAAATTTTCAATTGAAATTGTCTTTCATAACCCTGTCCCATCAATCAATATTACATTTCACTAGATATCAGTCTAAACTTAGAAAATCAGCGTAGAGTGATATGAGAGTAACATCACTAGAGATGGTCAAATGGGCTTATTTTTTACTAGTTTTCTATCATCAACTTATTTCCATAAATGCAGTGAAAATGTATCTTTATCGCACCAAAGTTTTTAGATTAATATAATATAAAATATACAAATAAAATACAAAATATTCAATATATATAAAGAAGACCAAATAGTGGAGTTGATATGCCAGGTATCAGACTGTTTATTACTATAAACAATGGAGTTCCACAAGGAAAGGTCTTGGGTCCACTGTTATGGGACATATTCATTGACAATTTGAGGCCTGCAGTAAATTGCATTAATTATGCCGATGATACAACATTATACAACATTGTTCACAAAAGAGATGTGTCAATATTTAACTCTACAGCGCATAAGGCATCCCTTTTTTTCCTTCACCCGGGAAACCCCATCCAGGAGGCTGCAGACTATGCCATGAAATGGTGTCAACATAACTCTATGCTTCTGAATGCCGCTAAGTCGCAGTCGATCACATTCACCTTGCAGAAATCAATAGGCAGCGTTCCTATTGAAGTAAATGATGTTGTAATAGAAGATAATAAATCTGTGAGACTTCTTGGTGTGTACATCGACAGTCATACGAGGTTCTCTGCCGACGTTGACTCAATTAGGTTAGTGTATCTAGCCTAGCTGTTTTTTATAAAGGCAGAATCTTATCATTGCTTAGCTATGCAGCCCCGCTGGTTCCCCTTTCATTCACAATGTGATAAAATGAGGCTGGAGAGATTACAGAAACTTTGTGTTCGAGTAATTTTACCGAGCTACAACGATTATGAACAGAGACTGTTTTTCCTTACTTTAGAAAAACTCTCTGTTTATCTTGACTTGACTTGCTTAGAATATGCATCTAAGATATCTCAAACAGGAAATCATCCATTGAAGAATTGTATTCTAACCGATCGAAGATCAAGCAACTCTAGACATGGCACTACATTAGCACCAAAATGTAGAACAACCCTGTATGAGAAAAGTTTTTTTTTAAATTACTTTTGATATCTTTTTTTTTGCACGGTCTCATTTGCCCTCTATAATAAAATAATTCCCTCCCGGAATAGGACAGCTGCAACACATTTGTGAAAAATCATAACTGGTTGGCAGTAAGGCCTGCTGGCTATAAATCAAATGAAAGATTCCTCTGCAAAGAAACTATGCATTGTCAGGCAAAATTAGATTGCAACGCCACCAGAAACTTTTTAAAATCCTCAGGAAATCTCGCCCATGCAATACTAACACATGCTGTCTTATAGCAGAAATCGCAAATCAAGGATTTGAAAGCCTTTATGATTTTATCCTCAGCCTTGGTTGCCTGTTGACAGAGGGCTTATTGCTTTCAAGGATTGACAAGTAGTGTGTAGTTGTAGGATTATCACCTCTTCAGCAATTAGTGGAGTTATTTTCCTCTAAAAAATCTGAACATCATGGGTGGTGTTTAAATGAATGCTTATATATATACTTTTATTGGCAACCAAAGTCATGTCATTCGAAATGTTTTGCACTCAGTGCCAGAAAAAAAAAATTTAAAACAAAAAAAGGGAAACAGAAAGGAAATAATATCATCAATGATGTTGGTCAAGTCGATAATATATGGTTGAATAGTAAAATTTTGAATGAACTGAACTTCTCTTTAGATCTCAAATGTAACGGTAAAGAATTGTATGTAACAGAAACTTTGTATCTTAGATTGTCTGTATGATATAAAAGTAAATGTTTATCACGAAAATTTAACTTGGTAGTGTTTTTAAATCCTCTTTATATAAATGGAGGTGTCAAAAAATTGTTTATCTTATGCGCAAAAAGTGAAGTGAAATAACAAACAAGCTTAGGAAGAGGTAGGAGTTGAAATGATTGTATAATGGATTCCGTTGGAATGAGATAATATGGGATGTAATGCACATTTGCGATAATGCGTAAAGCCCGTTTTTTTCAGCAAAAATAATCTATTGAGGGCATTATTGCAGGACAAGTTGCCAATGATATGGATCCCATTTATAAGGTGACAATAGATAAACTGAAAGTAAAATGTGCGGGCACTTGCTATGTCCAAGAAGTATCTCAAATTTTGAAGTAGGTAAACATTCCGTTGTACCTTTTTTTATACATACTCTAGATGATCCTGCCATGAAAGCGAGTCATTCAACACAAAACCCAGAAGCCTTGTAGTTATCTGTCTGTTTAGTTTTTTATGCCCTATGTACAGTTCCAGGTCATAAAGGGGATCTGAGATATTAAGTAGCATGTAATGAGATTTCTGAACATTTATTACCATCCGGTTACGATTGCACCAATCCAAAATGTCATTTAAATCTTCAGATGCCTTTGCCTTTAGTCGTTGAAGGTTTTTATTAGATGACAGGAACACTGTATCATCAGCATATGCATATGATGATGAGTCTGATTTTGATGAAGTTAATAAATCATTCATGAAGATGAAAAACAAAGTTGGTGCTAGGTTTGAACCTTGAGGGACCCCTATCGAGATAGGCAATCTACTAGATTTAATATTATTGATTTTAAAAAACTGCCTTCTGTCTGTCAGAAAGGTGTCAAGAAGTTTTAACATAATATGTCCTCCGATGCCACAAGCCTTCAACTTATTGTGTAGTAAAACATGGGATACACAGTCAAATGCCTTTTTTAAAATCCAGAAAAAGTAATGTCATAATATTTCCATTAATTTTCTCCACCAAAGAGTCTGAAATAATTTTAAATAAACTGCCTGAACAAGAATGGCCATTCCAAAATCCACATTGAAGCTCATGGATGATTTTGTTCTTAGTGAGATATTCTTGCAGATGGTGATTTATGTGTTTCTCAAATATTTTTGAAAGAACAGGCAAGACTGAAATTGGCCTATAGTTTGATGGGTTATTTATATCCCAAGATTTATGTATTGGTGAAACTCGAGCTAGTTTCCATATTGAAGCTGGGAACTGTCCTTCACTTAAAACCCTGCTAAACATATCGGTGACAATATCCACAATATAAGGCCAAACAAGCTTCGACATCTTCACTGTAATTCTGTCAGGTCCTGTACTTTTACTAACAGGAATGTGGAACAATATACTTGTACATGTGAAAGGGGTGAATTGTGATATGTCTGTCAAATTATGTTCTGATACGGGAAATGTCATCTCATCTGTTAAAACAAGGTTCTTTGTGATTGATTTTGCAATGGATGTGAAATGGCTGTTAAATTGATCTGCACTCAAATATGTCACAGGGAAAGTCTCCTTTTTATTCTTCAAAACATCCCAAACAGGTTTTGTATTACCTTGAGACTCTTTAATAATATTAGAAATAGCTCTTTTCTTTTTATGTCTGATCATATTAGTGACATAATTTCACTGTTTTTTATATCCTCCCCAATCACCGTTTTGTTTGAGTTGGTCTCTGATTTTGATGTTCATTTTTACCTCATCATCCAACCATTTTGGAAGATTATGCGTTCTAGCAAAACGAGTCTTCTCAAACACGAATTTTGATATAAGATGATTCAAATGGCTATAGAACTTCTCAAACATTGAGTCAATTGATCTTTCATACAACATATAACCAAAATTTTCCCTGGAGAATGTGTTAAAAATGTTTTCAGGTGTTGCAAATGAATAATCCAAAAATGTTACCTTGCCAATCTCTCTTGAAGCAATATTGTCCCATTTACTTGAATAGATGTGGTCAATAAGTGTCTTTGATGAATTAGTTATGCGAGTGGGTTCAGATATAAGTTGATTCATTATCTAACCACCTGTTTTTCGAAGCTGGATTCAGCAAATAAATATCGAAATCACCAAATATTATAATATCATCGTTGAAACCATAACAACGCTCGACAAACTCTGAAAAGTCTGTGTTCCATGATGCTTTTGATTTGGGAGGTCTATATAAATATGTGACCAAAAAACTCTTTTGGCATATGGGTCTGACCTTGACTGTTATACTCTCATCCATGTAAAGATCTAAGTTTTCCAGATGTTCAATGACCAGTGAATCATGGACATAGGTGTCATCATTTTCATTCAAAAATGTTTCAGCCAAACACAGTATTCTAAATTTGTGATCACTAACACTGTGCAAAATCGGTTCCTATTCAGAGCTTATTCCAAGTGGGATAATGACTGTAGAAATAGGTTAAGTTATACCTACATTGTATAATTACAATTGAATTGAATAAGTTTCTACTTATACCATACATATATAGTTGCATAATTTTGCCAGGAATGTGGTATAATCATTGTATAAAGTGGAATAATGAAGGTATAAACATGATTATTCAGACTTATGCCCAGTGTATAATCATTGAATAGGAACTGATTTTGCACAGTGTAAGAATTAAACGAACCTCTTCCAGTTTGCTTGCCAATCCACGGATATTTAGATATGCGCTATGAAAATTCATTGCTATTATAGAAGTTTTTCAAAATGGCATTTAAGTTTAAGTGAGTCTAAAATTATACCTTGACTGAGGACCTTGTTGTATTGGTCCTGAGTCTCAAACTTTACTTTGAAGATGCGTATTTTCTTTTCCCCTTTGTAAATCCGTATAGCTGATGAGTTGGGGAAATTCTGTGATATCTCTTTTATTACAAGTTCATCATCAGCATCGATAGGAATGCCTCTCAGCATACCAGTGTTGATTGTTTTTCTTACTTTCGAATTTTTAAATAGTAAGTAGAGTTCACGGTTAATCTCACGTCTGATGTTGTCTTGATTATAGTTTTGGTAGGTTTTTGATGATTTGTTGATACTTATTACGATGCAGTGCTTGGGGTTGAAGTTGTTCGGGCGAGCTGTTGTACGGTATTTTTGGAATATGATGGACATTCCTTTGTACTAGGGCTCTCAGAAAATGCACTGGTAAGTTTATCCAATTTAACCTGCATGCTGTCCATCTTCTCCTGAATGCTGTCCATCTTCTCTATCATAACAGAAAGCACGCCATGTAAATGACTGTGAGCCAACCAACAGGGAATCCTCACAGGTCCTGTGAGAATTCCCCGTTGGTTGGCTCAGACGTTCCAGCCATGCAGGTCAGTCGCTGGTCAATGCGGGCCAACTGAGGTGAAGGGTTAATTGAACATGGGCCAATGTCTACATTCAACTAGTTTATTGTTTTAGTTTGATTTGCTCGAATATTTTTTGTTTGGCAGGCGATTGTTTTGTAGCACTTGAATTGATTGGGCAGCGGACGCTCTTCTTAGTCTGCTGTTGGAAGTCAGAGTCAGGTGATGTGGTGGTGTGTCTGGCCAATGCACCCAAGGGTAGCCAAGCTGTCGGCGCAGTTGAGGCACAGTTGGCCATCAACAGTTTTCAGGGTTGTGATATATGAGTTTTTGTCATCGTTGTCATGTCGATAGAGCTGGAAGTGCTGGTTGCACCAATAGACATCCATATTTAAGATGTTATGTCTGTTTGCTACGACAGTGTCTCGTTGTCTGAATGTTATTATTTATATATATTATATTTATTATTACATGTAGTCGTATAGACTATAGGAAATCTATGGACCATGATAGTATCTGAGTCTCATCAATCTTGTATTCAGTATATCACACATGTGCTTCACCATACCACCTTCCTTTTTACACTATTGTTCATAATTTGCTCAATTATCTTTAGCTATCCATTTTAGTCATGAGCATATTCCATATTCCTATCACACATTACCTGTACATACACATAATTGACAATGGTTTGTTGACTTTGCAGGTCCTTGCAATTATATTCCCATCTTTGACACTTGCATAATAGAGCTGTGGATGCATAACTCCAAGTTAGACCCATGTTTCAAAACTACATACATGCGATGTAGTTTTTGATGGGCACAATCAAACACATATATATATATTATATACTCTCGCGCCACCAGGTTTTAGAGGAAACAGCTTGGTTTAGTTTGTCCGCACTGCAAAGCAGCGTTTGTTCTTGCGGAGTACGTTTTTCACCAATTTACTCAGGAATTTCCAACTTTTACTCTTTTGTCTAGCAGACCAATCCCTAGCCTTCATTAGCTTCTTGATCAGAGGTGTCATGAATACGGGATAATTCAACTTTACTTTGACACATTTCAGTAGGCAATGAGTGTCTATTATACTGCTCAGTGTTGTTTGGTAGTGGTTTACCATATCAACAAGAACTTTCAGTTGATATATGTTCCCAGTCTAATTCAGCAATAGCTGTGAGCATGTTGTGTTTGGATTGTACAGAGTATTGCCTGCGAAGGGTTTTTCTATATTGGTGTTTAGAAAAGTTTTTTTGCAGGTACTTGTATACAGCAATGATCATAATTTTCATTACCAATGGGGGTTTGTAGTTTAATTGCTGTTTTATATGCAGTTACATCTGTCATAATCTAATCTTGGATAGTGTCTCCTCTAGTTGGAAAGTCTACCTTATTTGAGACTGTCCAATGGCATACGATCGAAGTCGCCCGAGACTAGATTATTTGTATCAGGATGTTCAGTCATCTACTGGCTGTGAATATTTTTCTATGTACTTAAGGTTTTGTGTATCATTATCAGATGGAGAATGATATACACATCTGATAATCATGGTGTATATCTGAGTGTGCTTGACAAGCAAACATATTGCCGAGTACGTCTTGGTGCTTCTACTTTCGAGAGTAGTGACATGCAGGTCAGAGTTAACGAGAATAGCAGCTCCGCCTCTTATGCGCTTGGCATAGTACAATTTAAAGCCTGGAAATTTAGTTTTTCTTTCTGTGATGGAGAGGTATTGTTGTTTGAGTTAAAATGTTCTGGTCAATGAGAATCTAAGGACAAAAACTTATTAACTTGAACAGATCTAGAGAGCATTGTATGAGACAATTTCAAATATACTGGGCAAGTACCGTAATTCCTCACTATCATATTCTTTTGTGGTTTGAATGTTATGGTACGCTTATGTCTCTCATGCCTTATCATTGGTTTTTCAGAGTTTTGGTTTTTCATTGCCTGTGCTAACTGAGCAAGTGTCACCTTGTTAGCAGTTACTGATTCAGAAGTTATTGGAATATTAGATTGGTGTATTTTAATTTGATCTACCTCTTTCAAGCCTCTTTTGTCAAGCTGGAGTTTTTGTTTGTAATATCCTGAAATTTTTGTTCCAAGTTATTAATTATTTCAAGTGCAGACAACAGTTGTCATTGAATGGCTTAATTTGTGATCATTTGTGTCGGTGAGTGCTGGTTAGTTGTACTATAATTTAGTAGTAAACTACTGGCCTAGTGATGAGTGGTTGAATGTGGCATACTATCATTATCCGTTGGCCAATATGAACAACCTGGCATATTATGACAATATTTCATAGCCTACATCTCTTCCACACAAACATCATTTTCGGTACAATGACCTTTTATTACGCTTCAAGGAAGAGTATCAATTTCCATAATTGTGTCTTTGCAGACAGCTTTCACCATATTTTCGATGTCTTGAGGTGGTCTCTGCTCTCACAGTGATCAACATAACCATTTTGCGTATGCCGCGGGGAAGTATGGCTATAGGTGATGGCATCCTGATGAATTGCAGATGTGCGCTGTGAACTATTAGATGACAGATTCAGGGAAGACAAGATGGAAGAGCAATCGGAACTGCAGTGAGCTGCCTTCACAGATCCTCCTCTTAGTTCTTGAATGGCATCTTGGCAGGCTGACTTTATTTGTAGTCATTTAACTCATTCGACTTCTGCATGAGGATCTCCCACATGATATTTTGATAGGCATGCATGATCAAATCAATGTTCATAGTAATGTTATCAAATCACACTAATTAACAAATCACAAATCACAAATGTCAACAAATCACACTAGTAATGTTATGTTTTAACACACTAGTGTGATAAAACATATGATTTAAGGCACTCATGTGATTAACTAAAATGGTATTGGTAGTGTGATAGAAGTTAATTGTGAAGTGAACTTCTTCACTGTTTTTCTCAATGTACATTGTTATTTTGGTATGTACCACTAGACCAGATTTATCTTTTTTGTCGCAAATATCAGCCCCATATCCACAATGTTGTATATATGACGGAAAGATGACCACAGAGACTCGTAGCTTAGAGAGCTGTAGTGACTACTTTTTTCAGGATCACAGGCATTCCCTTTGATGGTTGGTTATTAGCCTTCTTAATCTTTTGGTTGAGTGCCTTAGCTCTATCCAGAGCATACAGTAATGTGATATCTGACATTTCTACATTCTGAGATCCCGATTCTCGCCCTGTTGTAAAGGGCGAGAATTGGTTTTGCAGTGCTATCTTGATTATTTCCTTCATATATTGTTCTATTGCTTGTATTTGATGGTTTTTTTTAGATAATTCAAGATTTTTTCCACGAGAAGCTCGAATTCCAGCTTGTCGCCACACAACGTTCATCCTGTTGACAATAAGCTTGTAATCCATTGAGAAGATCATAGGGCTTTGGAATACTGATCAAATGATATTCACACTAACTTGGAGGGTGATAAGGGCCCTACCCCCAATCTTTCGATGTTCTAGTTCGACCTAAATTGTGAACAGCCGAATCAGGCGCCAAAGCAAGAGAAAGCAAAAGAAACTTGAATGATTTACAATCAGTGTTTCTGAGAAATGCTTGCCATAGCATAATATCCTTTCTAATGTCCCTGCTCACTCTACTTCAATGCCAACCCTAGTCTAATAGAACAGCCCTAAACCGCTCATGTAGGCTTGCCAAAAGCATCTACCTGCCAGTCACACATAAAAAAGTCAAGGATCAAAGGAATTCTTAAATCTCAGCTGAATATTTAATCCATTTTTCACTAGTAACTTTGAAAGACAAGTTGGCAGCATTGATGTTGATGCCCAAGACATTCAATAGAGTGCTAGGTTGCACCGTCTTCTCGTGGCTGAGCCTAATGACTGAAGAGTATATATAAAATCTTTGAGGGAAATTCTCAGCATCAGGTGATTGAATCAAGAAATTATATAATATCCTAGAACCACTGTGGTGCTGACTATAGATCAAGCATAGACATCCAGCTGCTTGGGATGAAAGTCGATTATCTGTAGCACATTGGCATGGTGGTATCAACTGAATACTGAATTTTGTAACGCAACGCCATTCCTCTCTGCGTACTTTTACACTGGTAGGCGTCCTTCAGATTGACTTCGGCGATATGCCATGTTGCACCCAAGTTTGTTCTTAGTAAAGGTCCATGCCTAGGGACTACTGAGATTACGCATCAAAATACACTTACTACACAACTACATCTGACAGAAGAGTATTGAAGAGGCCTGAAATTATTTTGAAACTATGTTCAATGTTAAGGCGTTATGCATGGCAGGGACAGTCGCTATGGATTTGTATGGCGAGAAATAGGGCGCTGACTTTTTGAATACCAAAAGTCTCTCATTGCCAAGTGAAAAACTATACTTGAACCCTTCAGTTAAGTATGATAAATCAGGGTGTCAATATATACAATATACATAATTGAAAAACTATCTACAAAATAGCCTGTGAATGCTACTGTGCTACTAATAAGGTCAAGTCATACCAACAAATTGTTGAAATACATGACTAAATATAGCTGACCTGAATTTAAAATAACTCGGACTTCTAGGCGGCCTGTTGCCAGCCTTTTATATCTTATGTCACAACAAACAATTACTGTTATCATACACCGGTGGAGGGATATGTCAATACTTTTGTCAATCATATGATTCCTTTTTTATACATGTGCCTAATACCAATTGGTATCTTAGCTAATATCTTCAGTCGTGATTATCTAGCTCCAATATACACACGTAAAACCAATTCAATCTAACAGGGTTATTGGCCCAGTCAGCTTTTGATACTTCGCAAATAACATTCTCAACGAAAGTAACTGAATCCAGTTATGGCTAGTGGTGAGGATAAGGTATCTGTGGTGAGGATAAGGTATCTGTGGTCAAGCTTAGCAGCAAGAACTACAGCACCTGGAAGTTTAAGCTCAAACATTGGTTTATCGCGAAGGAGCTAACGGGAATAGTGGATGGCTCAGAACAAGCACCTGAAAGTTCTGCAGAGCCCCCTGTTAAGGCTCAGTATGGAAAGAAGCTAAATCGGCTATGTCATATATAGTCTTAGCTGTCAGTGACAATCTGACGTATCAGCAACACGCAACACGCCAAAGGAGGCATGGGATACCCCGTAGGGTCATTTTGAGAGAAATACTCTGGTGAATAAACTTTTCCTGGAGAAGCAGTATTTCAGAGCAGTTATGGCTGAGGGTTCCTCCGTAGAAGAGCATATTCGTTTCAGGAAAGAGCATGCTGACAAGCTAGCAGCTCTAGATGCTGTGATCTCTGAGGAAGATCAAATCGTAACATTGCTTGGTAGTTTACCTGATGGTTATGCAACAATGGGTACTGCTATGGAAGCACATATGGGCACACTAACACACACACTCTCCACCAGGCTGTCATGAGTGAGGAGCAGCGGAGAGGTGTCGGGGGTAGGCGCAAATCGGATACAGCTTACCAAGCTGGGCATAAAAATTTCACCCAGAACAAGTCCCGCAACTGCTACGAATGCAACAGTCCTCATCACATGAGAAGAGACTGTCCCAAGCTCAAGTCCCAGCACTCTGGCCAGAGGCTGTCGCTAAAAATGCTGCAGAAGATTCTGGCATCAACAATTACGGGTTTGTCACGTCTACCGCTAATGACAACACCAAGGAGAAAAAGTGGCTGATTGACTCCGGGGCCACCAGTCATATGACTCACAATTGTGACATATTTACGGAATATACAAAGTTCGAGAAACCGCAGAATGTCTGCCTAGGTGATGGACATATAGAGGAAGCTGTTGGTATTGGTAATGTTGGTGTCGTCATAGCGGTGAGTCGTAACAAATCCAATAGAACCACCCTGCATGGGGTACTGCACGTACTGGCCATGATGGTAAATCTATTCTCATTCGGATCAGCAGCGTCAAGAGGTATTATTGTTCAGTTCGGACATTCACGTTGTTGGCTCAAAAGCAAGCAAGGCCAACTAAGGGCAACAGGAACTCTGACTGATAAACTGTATATTATCCTTGATACATGTGATGATCATGACCACAAGGTTTCGGTTGCATGCGACTTGTGGCATAAATGATTAGGGCATGCTAGTGTGCAAGTGATCGAAGCTGCACAAAACTTAGTTGAGGGTGCAGATTTTTCTAAAGTTTCTCTCGATAGTGTGTGTGAGCCCTGTGTCATTGGCAAAATGGCTATACAACCTTTTTCTACTGAATCAAAGAGTTGTAGTCAAACGACGAGGCCACTAGAGTTGATCCATAGTGATGTTTGTGGTCCGATGCAAAATAAGTCTGTAGGCGGCAGTTTTTATTTTGTGACATTTATTGATGACTATTCTAGATTTGCTCATGTGAATTTTATCTGCGAATAGTCTGAGGTATTCACTAAATTCAGGGAGTTTGAGGCTCTGGTCTGTAATCAGACAGGGCTCAATATTGGTAAACTATGTAGTGATAATGGTGGGGAGTATGTAGGGACAGATTTTGAACGGTATCTTTTTGATCGGGGCATACATCACCAGCTTACTGTGCGATACACACCTGAACAAAATGGTGTTGCAGCGCTTTTGGACTGAAGCTGTAGCAACAGCTGCTCATGTTAGGAATAGACTGCCAACCTAAAGTGGGGACAACTCCATATGAGTTATATCACAAGCGCAAGCCTAATGTGAGTCATATTAGAGTATTTGGCGCTGCTGCATATAGTCATGTGCCGTCTCAGCTGTGTTGAAAGCTTGATGATAAAGCTGAGCGGATGGTTTTTGTAGGATGTAGTGGGAGGTGTAAGGGTTACAGGCTGTACGATCCATACTCAGACTCAATAGTTATACGGCGAGATGTCATCTTTGATGAATCTGTGTTGGGCTTACCATGTGTATCAACTAAAGATAGTGCTGAGTCATGTGACAATAAGGTGACCATTCCTGCCCCTGATAAAGAACCTGATGTTATAGATGACAGTGGGAGTCGCAACGGCCCACCAGTTAGTGAACGAACAGGGTGGCTCTCATGTGCGCCAACCTCCAGACAGGTTTGGCATTGATGAATATACCAATGTAGGAGTAGAGCATATGGCCTAGCTTGCTGGTAGTTTAGTAGAGCCTTAAAGTTATTCACAAGCCATGAAATGTTCCGATGCTAAGCAATGGGAGGATGCTACAAAGGTGGAATATGATTCATTGATCGAAAATGAAACATGGAGACTAGTAGAATTACCACCTGATAGGCAAGCCATCACCTGTAAATGGGTGTTCAAAGCTAAGTATGGCAGTCAAGGGAATATTGGGCGATACAAGGCTAGAGTTGTGGCAAGAGGATTTCAACAAAAACAGGGTATTGATTATGATGAGACATATGCGCCTGTAGTGAAACATCCTGCATTACGTGCTTTACTATCATACGCTGTGTCAGAAAACATGCTGATCCATCAGATGGACGTAGTGACAGCATTTCTGAATGGTAAATTAGATGAAGGGATATACATGGTGCAGCCTGAGGGATTTATCAAACCGGGGTCGGAAAATTTAGTGTGTAAGCTGAATAAAAGTCTATACGGCTTGAAACAGGCACCTAGTAGATTATGGAATGCCTTATTGAATGAATTTCTGAAGCAGAATGACTTCTGTCAATTGCATGCTGACCAGTGTATATATGTACAGGGTAAATCTGATGATCAAACTATCATTGCTGTTTATGTAGATGATATGGTTATTGCCAGTAAAACAGAATCGCAAATAATTGCAAAAGCAGTAAGAATGTGAAACATATGGAAATAAAGTTTCATTATGTGCGTGATGCGATAAGTGCAAAAGCTGTGGCTACAAAATACTGTCCCACAGAAGTGATGTTGGCAGACATCCTGACAAACCCCCTGGCGCGTGCAGGGTTTGAGACTCTGCGCACTATGCTGGTGTGTGATTTTACGGAAAGATATAGTTTTGAGGTCTGTGTTTATATATAAGTTTTTTAAATACACGTAGCTAAGTGGGAGTGTTGAAATACATGGCTAAATATAGCTGACCTGAATTTAAAATAACTCGGACTTCTAGGCGGCCTGTCGCCAGCCTTTTATATCTTTTGTCACAACAAACAAATTACTGTTATCATACACTGGTGAAGGGATAAGTCAATACTTTTTGTCAATCATATAATTCCTTTTTATACATGTGCCAATCGGTATCTTAGCTAATATCTTCAGTTGTGATTATCTAGCTCCAATATACACACATAAAACCAATTCAATCTAACACAAATGTCTGTATGAAATTGGCCAAGCAATATTCAAATTGAGTTACGTTCTCACATCTACTGATCAGACAACTCGATATTATTAAATCTTGGAAAGAACAGAGAATGTCCCTGGCTGGAGCAAGATGTATCCTGATATCCTCCTCTTCCCCGGTTAGAGAGGGTTTAGTATTTGTATTATTATTTGCTCATGGAAAACTTCCTGCCTCCTCATCCTGACAGTGGGATGGAGTCTAAGAAATTAAGAAGGTTCACCTGATTGGGGTCTTGCTGGCTGCTGTCTGAGGCAATATAATCACTGGTCTACAACAGAGAATTCGTGTTATAAGCTTGACAACAAGGTTATCAATAAATAGAAAACCATTATATTGTTATCATTATTTACAAGATGCTCCCAATGAAAATATGATTACTGGTCTACAACAAAGAATTTGTGTTATAAGCTTGACAAGGTTATCAATAAAAAGAAAACCATTGTTTACCAGATGCTCCCAATGAAAAGGTAAAGAATAATACTTCGACAGGCACTTATTATAATTTATTACAGGAAATATATAAGGACATATAATTATGAGGAGCTCATATACTTGAACACCAGGCTGTAGGATTTATTTGTAAGAAGGGTGGTGAAAGGTGAAAGCACCCGATTGTTCTTGACATGGTCAAACAATAAAAGGAGAGTCACAATGCATAAGATTTGAGTTAGAATACATTTTTAGGTCCCATTTGGATATTGCTAATAGTATTTGATAGACATGTGCAGTTTAAAATTGCCCTTAGTATGTCAGTCCACTCCCTAATTTAAAGATTTTTCTGTTGCCCGTTTTCTCTAATAATCTCATGAGTGTCTCTTCATCTGACAATCCCAGAATGAAGAACGGGTTTATGCCGGTAATTAGCAATCCCGCTATTCCTCTATGTTGTTTGTAACACATCAGAATGTTCTAGTCAGTTTAGATCAGGGCATAGCATCATGTTGTACAATTGAATGATGTTAAGTCAAAAGTTCTATTTCATAAGATGTCATTAGTGAGTGGACACTATTACATTTCCAATGCAATTGCCAATTCTCAACTGCGTTGACAGCAGAAAAATTGCTCGCTGCCAAATATTCTGATGTAGTGCATAATCGGCCATGGCAAACCGTCTGAAATCGATATAGGAAGTAATTTTTGTCTTGATCAAGGCCAGTAGCACTGTTACTGATATACAATAAAGAGACATCCCTAATATTTTGCTTTACTAGGTCCTTTTGCCACTTCTGATAATTTACCGCTTTTTGAACAGATATTGTAGAGTGCAATGCCACAACCTGTAGTGATAATGGAGAGTGTGGAGAGCTGCTTGGAGGTGGAGTTCAGTGTAATTGCCAAACCGGATGGGGAGGAGATACTTGTCAGGAAGATGTAAATGATTGCCTGTCTAATCCATGCAGCAATGAAGGATCCTGCACTGATAGTCTAAACAACTACACATGCACATGCACTCCACCTTGGACCGGAGATTCTTGTGAATCTAGTAAGTCAGTTTTGAATATATTATATCATGACAAATATACTTGCTGTAATGCTGTAATATATCTCAACTTCATGTACAAGGCCTTCCGAACTGTAATACTGTATTAATATCTCAGCAGTCAGAACCTTATTTTTCGAGTCCCAAGGTAAAGAGTTACTGGTCTAATCATCATCAATGGATGAGAATTGACATTTTCCGTACAAATAACAGAGATAATCTGCACCTGGCTAAAAGTGAAAGTATTGGAGGTTGAAAAGCATTGGCCAATCATAGGCTTTATGCCATTTCAGAACCAATAAAACTGACCCAGGAGACACTCATCAGGTTTTTTCTCAATTGAAATACGAATGATTGTAACAAAGTGGATCTGATGGGGTGCTCAGGGGCTCTCCCAAAAAGGCTGGCAGCGCTAGTTTTTGTTGAAAATGCCTTGACAGATAGCAGATGGCTCCTCAAACTTGAAATCAGTAGTTGAACCTCTAGAACTAGATCGTTGGCACTTATACTCGTAATGGTCAGGTGGGATGCACCACCAGTCCAAGTTCAAACAAAATATCAGGATTCAAGAGACAAAACCCTTGATAGTAATACGAACCTGTATTGGTAAGTTTGAAGCCATTCTTCTCTAACATCACTGTTATATTGATATACTATTGCTCAATTTTTCAACTAGTACTAGTGTTGTAATGAGCCAGCAAAAATGAAAATGAGCTGAGCCACTGAAATTTTCCTAAATTCGGGTACGAGTCAGGTCGAGTCGAAAAGAGCGTGTGAAATGGATTTACATTACGACTTCATAAGTCGATGTCCTACTCCTACACTGTCTTCAGATATCACAATTTATAAGAATGATGGATATTCATCCACTAATCACTAGTACAATTAGCTAATAGTACATGTTAAGTTTGATTCAGTTTGTAATATATCATCTAGACATAATGAACTATGTTGAGACCAAGTTTCATCAAATTCTGTCAAGTATTTATCGAATTATAGATGTCTGAAGAAAGCTTTATGTAGTGTTGTAAGCCGTTCATAATAATCACAGCAAAAGCATGACTAATAGCTATATGTTTTATGTTTGTATAGTCTCTATTTGCAATATCATCACCTAAAATCCATAGCATAGTGGTTAAGATTGTGGACTGTAGTGCACATAACGTCATACTGAATCTCATGATCGGACTGGGCATGTAGATCACTGATAATCTAGGCTATCATTACCACAAAGCAGGTGTCGTAAGGCTAAGTATGCATCATGGGTGACTTGAATTTGCGCATGTGCAAGAACAATGAGTTTAGTTTGGGTTCTGATTGTAACTTTGGAAAGGGTAAATGGAACATCCCCTGCATAAACTGTCAATCAAAATCAGCTAATAATGACAAGAGAGGATAACTATTATTAACAAATCCGCACGCTTTGGGGAGTATGTCACCAGAGCAGGTAGCCAATCAGATGGCTTCGGAATTCCGAGACTCAATTTTGCAGAGATCAGCTCATGCCCAGAGCTGAGCATGCGCAGAATGTATAAACATATAAATACTCTAGACTGAAAACTACTGGCTTAGAGCGTCACTGCGCTATTCACTTTTTCTCTGTAGTGAATAGGAGTTATCTCCACATAAATATAATGTGTGAATATAAGACCTTCTTATTTCTAAATATGACCACTACAACTGGGTATAACCGGCGAATATTATAGAACATAAAGTAATTAAGTATAAAATGTGATCAGTATATTGTGTAATGAAATATTGTCCGTGCAATAACAACTTACATTATAGCGGTTTCTGGCCTGAAGAATTTGTATGAAAAATGGTGGATCGACTATTGTAAATTTAAGGTTTTGCTCAGCATTTTCACTGAGTTAACTGCATCCGATATTTTCAACTGTCAGTCATGTAACCGTAAGACGGATAATACTGATGGTCCTTGAGTATGGTTTAATTTCAAATGTATTTTGTCAACTAAAGGCTTAAAATCTGAGCTCAGAACACTGAGTCTTTGCTCTTCATATCGATTCAGTGATTTTGCATGATAATATTGTTGAAGATTAGCTACTTCTGGATCAATCTACTGAGACTTTAAACTAGCATAAGCTAGAAATTTTGGTCTTAGATTGACATGGTATTCCTACACATCCCTCCCTGATACACATGTATCAATCTGTGTAAAAATCAACAAATTATAAGCAGTGAAATCTTTCAATAACGTTGAGGGTTTTTAATCTCACATATGACCTGGATGTCTAGTGTTTCCCCAACATTTGGTGGGTATTGAGACTTTATTTTTTAAGAAAATTAACTGGCAGAACAACAGGTCTCTTCATCGCAGAGGAAATAAGATTTGATAAAATACCACAATTTAACTCACCTTGTGGGAATAATCCGCTGGCTTGTGACAGGACATGAATAAAATATTTGATAGGGATAAGAAATTGAACTATTATCAGGGATGATTTAAATGCAGCCCAGACTGGCCCAATCAATCCGAAGAAAAACTTTTGTTAAGTTAAAGACCTTCAAAAATTAAGCAAGATTCTTGTCGATTCAAAAAATGGCCCAGACTGGCCCAATCAATCACATAAATATTGAGTTATCTGTGCATGCTGTAGAGAAAATAAAAGTGGCTCAGACTGGCCACATCAATTGATGATTTAGTGGCTGTATATTTACCGAGACTTATCTTATCAGACATGGCTGAATATAGGGAGGCGGGTCATTTTGGACCGAATAAGAGTGTTTGCATCCGTTTTCAAAACCGCCTCATGTTGAGCGCGGATCTTTACATAACAATTGATTATTTCCCTCACAACACTGCTTGCATGCTCAGCACAACTGAATAATGAGAGATGGCCTGACTCTATAATCTTTGAGAGACTGTGCAGCCGGGCAAGTTCTGGGAATTTAAGACCCAAACCTGTTTTAAGCAATGATCTGATTACTCTCTCTGACAAAGGACACACTCTAAAAGCTGCTTCGGAAGGGGTTTTGAGTCCACCACGATTCTTAAGTTTGATTAGTGTCGGCATGTCAACTTCCCTCGCTTTGGCCACATCCTCGACACAGAGGCTACAGCTTAGTTGCATCGTTCTGGTTATGAAACCTCCTATCAGAGAAAGATGTACTCATTGAGTAATTAATAGTATATTTAATCTATTTGAATATGTATTTATGAGTACAACTGGCTAATTGATATGTTACTTTATAATGTTTTCATTATATCATGCCTTTGTTTTCCAATCCAAAAAACAAACATTTAGAAACTGGGACAATTTTCATTCTAGATCATCAAGACTGAGCATTTTTGTAGATAAGTTGAAAAGCTAAGATCTTCAAGGGTACTAAGATGGTGTAACATTGCAGCATTTGCACTGTTTTTTCAAGAGTTATGCTCACTTACCAATATACTCAACAATATCTGTGACAGGTTTCGATAGCTCAAGCTTGATCTTTAGGTCATTTGAATGGAGTTTTGAAAAGCGCAGTGACGTCGGTCATGAGGAATGCACTAAATTAGGGAGGACCCTGTTCATGCTTCAATTAACCAGTAGTTTCAAGTCGAAAGTATTAATATGTTTATGAGATTACCCCACAGCATGAAAACTTTTATTAAAATATAAATTTCGCATATTAAGTATTCACAAAATATCCAAAATATTACATCCCTAATCAAATTATAAGGTGTTTGCAAAGTTACCAATGATCTTATACATTGTGGATTTACAAAATCGATATACATTAATGATTCACTAGTAAGTTTTCCTATTCTTGGCCAGGTCGCTAAATTTAAATCAGTGAATATTTATATCCTATAGGGTATTATAGATATTGGTATAGGGTGCGAATTGCAAATTCTGAGTACCAGCAGCTGGACTCTAATGGGTTCTGTTTAATACATTAGGAAGTTGCAGACAGAAGAAAAATCTTCTGCCTTTCCTACCTTAGAAAATTTGAATCAGACGAAGCCGCACTCATGTTGTAGACTTAGTTTCCTGGACAACTTTGTAGAACTTGGCTCAGTACAGACTATACATACAGGACGTACA
Organism: Membranipora membranacea; assembly: GCA_914767715.1. Lineage (NCBI taxonomy): Eukaryota > Metazoa > Bryozoa > Gymnolaemata > Cheilostomatida > Membraniporidae > Membranipora > Membranipora membranacea. The sequence continues at coordinate 11,003,948 of OU612065.1, read as the reverse complement.
AACTGATTTGATACACAGCTTTTTAAATATCCCTCCACAACCACCGTCCTCCGAGCGAACAAACTAGTGTTATTGACGCACCATTTTTTAACTAATGTTAAGACCAGAAACATGCTATAGGGCACACACAGTATTTGATGGCACGATATACTGATCACATTTTATACTTTATTACTATATGTTCTATAAAATTCGCCGGTTACACCCAGTTGTAGTGGTCATATTCACATATTACATTTATGTGGAGATAACTCCTATTCAGACCTATGCACAACAGAGAAAAAGTGAATAGCGCAGTAACGTCGCGTCACTGAATCAGAGAAGACACTGAGCCTGTATCAAATAGCCAATAGTTTCCAGTCTAGAGTATTTATATGTTTATGGTAGTGCACTAGGTCTCAGGTTCGAGTCCAGGTCCACGCAGCATTTCGACCATCACTCTAGTAGTTGAGACCCGTAAGGATGTAGACCTCTGACCCGACTTGACCCTAACATGACCCGACCACAGAAACCCGAAACCCGACCCGTTGACTGGACCCTGAATACAACACTAACTAGTACTAGTATAAGTTAGCGGTGAAGGACTAATAAGGCCACTCCAAATAATCCTTCGATCTAGATATCAGTATGAAGATTTGTAGGTGGAGGAAGGTATTTTTTTTATTTTATATTTTAGCCCCATAAAACAGCTGGAGTTAAAATATTTATTTATTTGATCTGTACTGCGAACTCGAGTGGCTGAAAATTCTTATTCTATTTAATCTCCCTCTCTCCAACACACATGCACAAATGTTAAATGGTTGAACTTGCCACCTCATGAAGTGCCAATGCCATTAACTCACATTGCAAGCCATCTGTGCACTAAGTCTAGTATAAGGCATATATTATGATCTTATACTGATACAACCATGTGCTTTCACAATGTTTGTATACAAATAAGTAGCCAATGACACAAGAGTAACAAGCCACACCTCCTACCCTAGCTGCAACAATTTATATCATTTGTAAAAGATAATTGGTTGCCTCACATTGGTCAAGCACACTATTAATTGGCCAATCAGAAATACTGAACTAAACTGAAACTGAGATTGAAACTACTATTGTAAAATCTACGATGGACAATGAAGGAGGAGAAATTGTAGATGTTCATGTTTTATTTTTTGCTCTCTTCATCCATATTGAGTGACCACTCACCATAGGTAATAAAATATATATCATGCATACCATGTGCATACATATAGGGAATTGACAAGCGTTGAGGGGTATATGTTTTATATTTCACTTGGTCAATTGACCAGGAGGTAAAATATTTTGTTGTTTAATGACTATTTCCAACTGGCGTCTGGCGGTATTTAGATCAAGGTATTAATTTAGAGTGGCCTTAAGTGCTACCAGCTGACCAGCAATATATTTGCCTGCAGATTTGGTGTGTTGCTGGTTGTACAAAATGTATTTACACCTGAACCAAGGAAGTTTACAGCCTCTCAGTGACTTATATGGTTTAAGTTCAATAGCCGCCGAAAGTATCATCACCATTATTTGTATTTAAACCAGAGTTTTAATATTAGGCAGCAGCTCCCTCCTATCTTGTCACTTCCATTTACGATTTTGAATAGAGAGTTAGTTTTTTGTGCTGATCGCAATGGTTATATTGTACCTTACAATAAGTTGCATGTTAGGAGTTCAAAAATTCTGCCGGCAAAAGTAATGATGATATAGTTGCAAAACATCTAAACCTGAAAGAGATTGTCTTAATTGTAGCACTTGTATTATGAGCAGCATTTAAGCGCGAGCACTTTTTCAATTTTGCTGCCGCCTCAAAAACTTGCTTCAGACGTCCTTACCCAGTGGGCAAAATCAAGTGGTAGCAAGGTTGCTACAAAATATCATGACACGTGATATCACATGGTGTGCTGGTAGAAAAACAGTCTCTTTTATCACGGGGTTGTGCAACCAATTGGACACATAGCTACGACGTGTTAACCCTGATGTAGCAACAATGTAGCAATGTGTTTACCATGTAGTAGTCTCAAGATAACCCCTCGATTTCTATGTTATGAAAATGGGATTTTAAAAAAGAAATTTTCTTTATTAGGAGTAATGCTGGAGCTTTTTTTATATGCTAGAAGCTCATGTTGTTGTTAGTCTTCCACTCAACAACAAAATTCTGTAGTACCACCAGTAATGCGCCGTACATAGTCTTGGAAATACAAGAAGTATGGTCGCTGTGATCACCGCCCCATGAGGCTGAGACTGTTTCACTAGTGTGAAGTCAGGAGAGCATCCTGTTTAAGGCACGCCAGAACATCGACAAATTACTGGTCTATAAAGCCTCTTTGTTATCAAAACTTTGATAGTCAGGACGGCGTTTCAACCAGAAACTCGGAAAAAAATAGGGATTGAACCCATATTGCCCTCTTCAACTGTCAACTGATATTTGATTAAGGTTTGTGTATGGTATTAGGTTTTGCTAGGTCTGCTGTGACCGACTCACCACAAATTCTCATGCAGACAGCGATCGCCTGAACACAAAGAGTTGGCAACAAAAACGAATTTCGGATCAGTCCTTGAGAGTGTCTGCTGGAAAAAAAAACCATGAGAGAAGAAAAAAAAACGAATCTCTATTGATGCACGATAACCATCAATCATAAAAAATTACTCATTCTCTCCGATGATATTGCTGAAAAAGGGTTTAACAGCAGACAAAAATCTCGATCTTAGAACATTGAAGATAAAAAACCTCACTGTCAAAAATTATATGGCACCTCATGACCCATATAAACTTGTTGAGTGCCACAACAAGATGCCGAAGTCGGCGGTCTCCTGCATTATGCCCAACTCGATCGGAAAATACTCCATTCAACATAGCAAACTCCCTTGCTGTATCTATCTCCATATCCAAAAACCATTGTGAATACCAGGCCAGGAGGTCGCAGGCTGGCTGCAGTTTTTTACAAGTTACAAAAAGGCCTTAAAAACCTAGCAAACAATGCGAAAAATATGGTCCACCTCAGAAGCATGACAAGCTACCAAGAGATCATCCGCATAGGCTAAACACTTCCAACTGTCAAGGCCAGGCACAGGGCAGCCTGACAGAAGCCTGCACTTTGTGATAGCTCTCACCATCGCCTCAATGTAAATACACCTAAATGTTTGAGGTGCAATTTTACACAAATGTGTGCTGCTGAGTTGATCTTCTATGGTATTTAATCATCCAGATATTTTGATAGTGAGAAAACTGATGTAATTATGCTTGATGGGTATAGGATTATTATATCCGTGTGTCTGGAGGGCTCACCACTAATAACAGACATAATATTCTTTGTGAAATATTCTGCTGCATAGTCAGTGAGCTAGTATCTGTATGGTTGACCTTGGTATATTAATCGCCATTTAGGAATTAAATTCCTGTTATAACCAAAAAAAGGACAGAGCCAGTGACAGAGCTCATGCTACTGTTGAATTTGTGCATTTTTTTCAAAATGTCACCCTTGGTCTGCATCTATACTACAGGAAGTTATAACGTTTTTACTTTTGAGGATTCAGTTAGCCGAACTGGTGGGCTGCCTTCATAAGGAAAAAATCTGAGCTGGCCTTAAAACAAAATTGAAAGCATTCCTTCATGCAGTGCATTGAAAAAATCCAAGTACCTAAGACCTAAACCAAAGATTATAAATAACATGTGTCATCAAGCTGGATGAAGATATCGGTGTATTGTGGTTGGAGCAATTACAGCCATTGTTTTCTCAGAGTGAATTTTCTAATCCCTTAAAGTGACAGACTTACTAGGTCATGTTTGGTATGGTTTTAAAGATCTCAGGCTGAAAAGTCATTGGGGCATATGAAATAAAGCAGCCTGTAAACCTAATTGCAGTAAAACTGCTGCAAATTCTTGAAATTGGGATCATAGTGGATCATAGGGATTTATTGCCTCCCCCTGACCACTATGATCCTTGTTCAAATAATTGAAAAAAAAACTAATTGCTCTTTTCCACAATTTTCATTGTTTTATTAATTTTATTTGCCCTATGAACTCACAATAATTTGATTTACTAGGGTAATATATCCACTTTTCTAATAGGACTGACCCTTGAATAAAATCTTATTTGTAAACAACAAGTTGTATTACAGTCTCTGTCTTTCATTAAGCGGTCAACTACGGAAGACGAACGATGACATAAAGAATTTTTTATTTTCTACACAGGAAAAAAATTCTGTGACATCCCTCGGCTTCGGTATTTGCCCGGACTATGACATATAAAATTGTGTTTCCCTGCAGGTAAAATAATTCACATGTCTCACCTCGCCTACACACAAAGAGGGGAAAACTCTAATTAATAGACTGTCATATAAGTATCACTCAATCGGAATATTGTAATAGCTGTGGGTGCGGCCTAAATGTGAAGTGTAATATGTGGCGTATCCTTTTGTTGTTCTCAGATTACATCTTGCTTTTGTCAAGTAGACATTTAAATCAACCGCATAACATCATTCAAGATTTTAAACTGGGCACTGACAGGTGCAATTCAATGACTTTCGATGAGTAGTACACAGTCCTTGGACTTGGTCACAGATATAGCAACCCTTGTCTAGACCAATGGAATGCTGTATCATACCCTTTTTTTCTGATCTGATCACTCACTGTTTGATGCCATCATTACATACCTCCCCTTTTTTGGAAAATCCAAGTACAGCAGTTCAACAAGAGTGTGTTCTTCTGCAATCTGTTACCAAACTGAATAGGGTGCTTGAATCAATGATAGCAGGACACTATTTACAATTTACAGGAATGGAGATCTCCAACTGCCAATGGAAGCAAAAACATGCACAGATCAAGGAGTTAGAGACCTTTTGCGAAATATGATTCATAATACTCAGTCTTCAAAATAGCAAAAACATGGGAGATCCAAAGCCAAAACAAGAGTTTTCTTCAAGGTTCATAGTCATGCAACTATTAGCAGAGACACGGGATATACCGCTACATCCCCATTTTAATCGAAAGAGATTAAGTTAAGTTAAAGCGCCATTTGAATGAGTAGTCAATGATATAGCAACTTACATAAACAGGTAGGCCTACATATGTTGTGAAAACCTGACAAAAACAATTGATCCATATACGTCATTGTAGTCAGATTGTACGCCTTATACTGAAAGCCTTGTAAAATTACTACCCACAAACATTGCCATTAATAGTAGACAAGGAACCAATATTGATGAGCTTCTGTATATAAATTTTATTGCAGTACCATCTAATAATTGTTTTTTAAAACTTATTTTATCCAAAACATACATTGGCCGAGTGTGACATACACTCAGAAAATAGATGCACCCTTCATGGACAAGGCCTGTTAGTGAAAATGCAAAGGTGCAGGTAACATTCTTTTAGGACAGCAATCACCAGCAATCACATTCCAATGTCTTTTTCCGTGCTGCCTGAAACAATAAATACATGCATCGTGATAAAACTCATGAAATCATGAAATTTCCTGGATTATATGATGTTTCTTTTTGGGTATAAATCACACTTCACATGGTTAATTTTGGCTGAACAATGGCAAATTTCAGACACAGAAACTCCAAGCTTGACGGTGCTTTAGATAAGTACAGTACAGTATTGAGTTCTTGCTGTGTTTTCTAACTGTAACAAATTTAGGTTTCATAAATCTGGTTGTTGATTTGTGAACTTTTTGAAATGGAGGTTCATACAAACATTGTTACAGTACAGGAAAATAGAAGTCTATTTACACGCTATTGATGAATTATCCTCAGTTCACCATAAGTGTTCAACATCAGGTTAACTTCCACACAGTGGTCATTTTTCAAAATAAAATGTGGAAAAAAGAATCCCAATACATTACTCTTCTCACAAAAAAAAAACCCAAGTCTGTCCCCATTTCATGGCACTCTCACAGAATGACAATCTTTGGACCATATGCAAGATTAGGCATAGCAATACAGGGTGCGAGGGCTGCCTTACGCAATGAACCTTATACTCAGTTCTCTGGGGCCTGCACCCAGTGACCAAGCACCCTGATTGAGTTTGCTAATATAATTAATTAATATCGCAAACAAACATAAGTATCTCTATGATAAGCTCTGTGTTTAGATATTACCTGAAGGCCCCAGTCCCCAAGATTTAATCTGTAAATGATAAAGGGGTAGTACTAGTACTAAAGACAAATTCCCAAGTTTTAATTTTTGGCCAAGTCCTTATGAATTGACTTAATAGTGTTAAAACAGGAGTTGTATGGTTATAGCAAGGACAGGGCTAAGAATTGTTTTTATTTTAAAAAAATGCTTCAATACACAATCATTGCATACCCATCATACTATTACTAACCCGCTTTGTCTTGCTCAAACCTTTTGATAAGCTTGTTCTCCAGCTGTTTTTGTGGGCCTGTTTGCTCCAGGTTCAAAGAACAGTATAATAATATGCTTCAAATAAGTGTATATCATACTTCTTGAAACCTTGAATAAACACTGTTGAACTAATTCACCACTACACACCACATTGTGCCCTGATAATAAAACATCGCAAAGTAAGAATTATGATAAGGCTTCAGAGAGTATACAGTACACACTAGTTTGAGTGCTCAACGCATAGTTTGCTTTGGTTGCTGGAAATGTCATTCCAACATTGAAACCCTGACCTAAACCAACACTGGTTCAGTTAGGGTAATGAAAATTGAATTTCAATTCCAGTGACCCAAGAGAAGCTTGAGCCCACAAATTAGTCTCCCATATAATATTAACAGCTCAGTATCCTTACCCTATGCAAACATTGATTGCTGCTGTGGAAATTGTTAGGAGTTCTCTTTCTTCAGCTGATTAAGTCTCCGGTTGCTTTCTGTTCATGTTTGGTGTTTCCTGGTGCTGCTGGACAAGAGGCAGCAGGGTAAGAGCTTGCATGGATGGAAGGGTTTCTCCTTGCTGTAGTTTCAGCTAATTTACCAGGCTTCTGTTGAAAGAAAACAAATTGATATTGGATTATACACAGCTAAATGAGCGTAGGGAGGTATTCAAGAAATACGATGATAAAAAAACAGGAAAAGGGAATGTTGATTGATAAGACTGTTGCAGAAGGATTTTTTCAAAGAAAGATAATTGAGATAAGAACAAAGAACTAAACAATGAACTAAGCAGGGAGATTCAGACACCATGTGCCTCTTATTGGGGCCTTGACAATGTGTGTTGGACTGTGCATAGTCTGATTCTGGTGGGTGAGATGTTCTTAAATGTCTCATACAGAGTATAAGCAGACTAAAGCTCTTATCAAGATTGTCATGTTGGGGGAGTGGGGTGTCGCTGTTCATGTAATAAATCTGCATCATATTCAGCCTCTTCAACGGTTGTCAAGTTTTGATAATCATTTCTCTTGTTATAAATAAAATCTAATCTTCAGCTGTTAGACACATGTGTGTGAAAATCAGAGCTGTCAGATTTATAACATTCACTTTATTTGCAATTCATTGCCCCTTTGGGGGAGGGGGCAATGAGAATATGCTTACATAAGATCAATGATACAACTTATTTAACCAGCACACACTTGTACAAAGTTAGGGTGGGCAAGCTAGGCTATTGTCCGGAGAGCTCACCTCCTTTAGCAGCATGAGTAGTGACTGGGATTCGAACCTGCAACTCTCAAATTCTAACCACAACACCACCCTGTCGAGAATATGGATTTGACAGCTATGCCTATATACAAATAATCAAGTTAACCAATGCGACAGCGGGGATGAGAGTGTGTGAGAGTTTGAACTGATCAAGTTCATGTTGGTCAGCCAGCCAGAGTAGCTAATGGTTGGGGTGCATGCTGATGGCTTCAGAGCACTCTAACTAACTTTAGGATACTCTGACGTGCCTTTCGGGGAATGCATGAGGCAGATGATAAGCAGATTAGAGTGATGATGTCTGGCGATGTAGGTTGTCAATATCTCAACGTTGGTAGATTTGAAGGTTAGATGAGAAAAAGGTGCCGTTTGGTTATAAAGAAAGAAATCAGACATAGAAGCTGCAGTGACACATCACCACCAAAATAAGAATACATATAGCTATGCTCCAAAGGAGGTGACCCTCTGCAAGATTCCGATGGATAAATATCATTGTCAATCACAATATTGAATATTATAATCGCTCCAGTGACTCACTTCGATCATCATCATCATGTAATCTATGTGTGTAGTCACATACAAATGACTAATGAGTAACAGGTTGCTTCTTGATATGACCAATATAAAACACCAAGGTTGGTCACATGTATGTGACTAAGTCCTGTGCATTTACTATAGTTACAATTATTACTGACTACTCACATCACATAATGGATTTTTCCATGTCCACATGAGGATTGGTGATTTGCACCTCCCATGTACTTACATTAATGAACAATGAAAGAGGGAGTTCATTGCAATCACCAGATCAGATCATTACTTTCAAGCACATATAGATAGCCATATAGTATCATACTCATATTTGGTTTGCATATTCCATAGAACTCCCAGCTCCTCATCTTCTTGGCCTATCCTCTGCTCAGGCTTAATAAATAAATATTGACAGTATATGAGCTCCCTTCATTGTTGACAGCTTATGTTGGTTTTGATCTCACTGAGCGAACTATAACCATGGGCCCCTGGGATTTATATGTCTTTAATTTGCCAATGTCCAGTGGTTGATACTGGACATTGGCAAAGTAAAGACATGTAAGTGCCAGGGGCCCATGACTATATCTACTACCTACATTGAGATGCTTTGCTCAATGGGGGAGTTCATTGCTTTGCTATTGTCAACTTTCAGAGAACTGAGTGACTTTGTTATTGCTGCAAAGAAAAGACACACCCACTAAACCTCTTACCGATTGCATAAGAGCTCTTATTCAGGCTAGGATAGCTCATTCTTACTGGGGGTTACCCTCTCTCTTTGTGTAGCCGAGTACTGACAAACTTTTCTTTTACCTGCTTATTATCAAAATTTTCCCTGTCATAGCCCGGGCAAATAGCGAAGCCGAGGGATGACACACAATTTTTTTCTTGGGAAAAATAAAGTTAATTGTTTGTCATTGCTCGTCTTCCGTAGTCAACAGACCAGCTAGAAAACCTGAGCTAGTAAAAATAAAATAGAGCTTGAAATTCTAGCGTTGCTTATTATCTCCTCATTTGTCACTGCAGACACAAAGCTTGTTACAAGCAGCAAGATAATCATTGTTTTCTCAGAGTGAATTTTTTAATCCCTTAATACTATGACCGGAATCATTAAAAGGCTTTGTTTATGGAATATCCTTGGCTGATAGCTAACCTTAATTTAAGGTTAGCTATCAGCCAATGATAGTATGGCTAGAATCATAAAAGAAAGGGATCTTGGGTTTTGGTTTGGTACTCACTCCGACTATTGAGCTGTCCCTGCTTCGCATATCATGTTAACCTTCAATCTTTAAAGCCTCCAGCTTCATATCTAAGCTGCCGCTCCATCTGGTCCTTCTTAGCTTGTATCTCCACTTCACGCTGCTTTTGTTTTCTTTCATCTGCTTCTTTATCTGCTTTGTACTGAAGCTCCTGAGAAGCCAGTTCTTCTCTCTCCATATCTGCTGCATACTTCGGCTCCATCTTTTCAACAAATTCTGCTTACTTTTCACCTGTCAAGCTAAGTTCTTTGCCCATTGCAAGAGCTTTATCCATACTACTAGCCATTGTTTCTCTTGCCCAATGATCTTATCTCTCCAGTCCTCACTGAAAGTCCTCTCCAGGTAACTTGTCTTGTCTTTCTGTCCTCACTGGAACTTGATTCTCCCTGCTGGATGGTTGATCAGTGTCCTCTGAGATGTTCCAGGGTTCCCCGAGCAGCCCCCAATTGTCACAAATGTGTGTTTATATTGTGGGCTTCCTGTTACGCCCTGTATGACTCAATCAATACTTTCATGGAGTTCATAAAATTTTGTACATCTAGTAATCAGGCTAAGAATCATATATCAAGCTATCTAACAACGCACAATACACAAAAATCATCCAACCAAAACCAGTTAGATTAAATTAGAACAGGTTGTGTTGGGACAACCCATACTTTCCAAGTCTCCCGATTTAGGCGTGACCCTCCAGATTTTTACACCCACCTCCCACTTTTTGTAAATCTCACTATTTCCTCCAGATTTTAGAGAAAACAGTCCAATCGCAATTTTTTGATAGTCATCCAAGCACATGTTGTTGTTGACTAGTTACTGTTAGGGTCTTTGCACACAAAATTGAAAGGAATTATCAAATCGAACAATCATAACAAATTTACCTGTTTTGTTAAGATTCAGCCTATTATTGTAAATGACCAATAGCATCCTCTCATAACTCACAACACTGCCTGACATTAGTCACAATAAAGTAGCTAGTCAAGTGCATACATTTAGTTTTCATTTCCTTTCAGATCACACATTTTTTAGTATTAATTTTGTACTGTCTACTCTAGTTAAATTTAAGTGAAGGAAAATAGAAACCTAACAATTCCAAAGGTAGGTCCACTACAATTTAACAAAGCTCGGACCAAAGACTTTGAAACATATTTAATGTTAGTCAAACAGGAAAATAGTACCTTATCTGGATTCTCACTGTCTGTGACTGAGCACATTATTTTCAGATCTTGATGATGCAAAGGCACTTGTAGCCTGTCTTGACAGGCAAGGGCCCCTGGGACTTACATGCCTCTACTTTACCAATGGGGTGTTTGATACTGGACATTGACAATGTAAAGGCATGTATGTAAGAGTCCCAGGGGCCATGGATTGATTGTAATTGTTTAAAGTGTATTTCACCTCAGTTTGATATTTTAGTACTAGTACAAACATGAAATTATTTGGGGTCAAATATACTCAGAGCTTCTGCAGAAGGGGCTCCGCCCCATACCCCGTTGGGGGGCTCACACCGCCCCCCGAACCCCCAGGTGGGTGACTCGGGTGCTTCGCACCCTCAAAGCACCACGTTGTGGTGCAGTATCGCCGTAAAATGGAATCTCCCTATTTCGTGTTTAGATTACTTGGCAAGTATGGGACAACCAACCGTAAAACATAGAAACATTTATAACAGATAGGTCACAAAGATCACAAAACAAAATATAGCATAAAGCCCACAGTATGTACAAAGGCGTCAGCACAAACTCATAAAAGATCTGATTGTATGAATTTGTGACAACCTCTTTTTGAGGAGGAACTCATCAGATTTCGGAGTCCATTTTACTTATCAAATTCAGAGTATAGCCTGCTCATGTAATCAGCGCCGCCTTCACACTATCCAATCTAATTCAGTAGTTCTGATTAAGCAACGCCCATCTCATGACTCGACTGTTCTCATACTTTGCTGAGTTGATATACACCAAGGGTTGATGGTCAGCCTGAATCAACATTATGCACATTTTGTTTGGTGTTATTTTGTATGAGACAGATAGAAACAGCTGCAGGTTTTGTCATTAATTGTTCGGTTGTCAACTCTGAGCTGCGCTTTTGTGAGACGTCTTTCAGGTAAAGGGATACCACCTGGACCAAACAGTTGCTTATCTGATGGTTGTAGCTTGCTCTGGCCACGTTTGAATACCACACACTATAGTGCTAAGTCAGTGCCAAGTTTAAAAATAGCTGTGAATTCTGGCTTACCACAAGACTTGACTTTTGCTTTGCTCATGCCATGGTAAAAAAATCACAGTTTGCACATATTATTGAATAAAACGTTGATATCAACAGCAAAATAATGAGTTCTGGCTAGACATCTATATCCTTGACTGCTTTTTAGAAAGAGAGGGACAGCATGGGGTGCATTTTTTGTGCAGAGAACTTTTCTCAAGGTAAAACTTGTTCACAAAATTACTTGACATCAAGTTCTTATTAAAAGAATTTCAGTTTTAGACTGTGAATATGTGGGAGAGCTGTGCGCCTGTGGTGATAAAGGAGGAAACTCAGTTTGCTTAGAAACATTGTCAAACACAGTTTGCAGTGATGAAGGAGCTTGTGTATGTGAAAGTGCTTCTAAGCTAAACAACATCACTGGTGAATGTGCGAAAGGTAAGTCTTACCAGATCAGGAGGTGACCCTCAATCACAAAATATATTAGTCATTTCGTGCAAGATTGAGGTTTCTATATACTTTTTCTTTTGTCGGTCACAATGTCTTGGAATGTCATTATAGGTTGCGATAACACCAATTAAGTAACCACTTGTTTTGATAACTGTTACAAGTATCACTCTAAACTAGTTTCACAGGAGCTGTTTCAAAATTGTACTAATTTTAATCGTACAGATTGAGGGGTACCTAGTCCCAAACTGAGAAAGCTCGCTCAAAAGCTGCCAATGCTGATAATCGCTATTCTCAAAGTTCATTATGCACCTCGGAAGGAATGGAGGTGTCATCTTGCAAAGCCATGTAAAAGTCACAATAAGATTAATGCCATATGAGTAGGGGTGTCTAAGGCCCCAAAGGAAAACTTTGTTTTGAAAACAGTTGCTTAACAAAAATACTTAAGCATTCACAGACCACCAAGATAATTCAAACTTGCCTCAAGAGTTCCTGTATGACAAAAATGACTAAATCTGACTCCAATGACAAACTAGTAGGGATGTAATTTAGTGTTCTTTCCCTGCTTGAAAACTTGAATATTGTAAACTACTCAAGAGAAACTTTTAACTGTCCCCTCTATTGTCACTGCGTTTCATACCCAAGAATTGTCTGACAATTCTGTACAATTCTAGAATTGTCAGAAACTGACCTATATATCATTACCCAACCAGCAACCATTATTGTGTAATTAACCGAGGAGTTTGAAATAGGAGTGGAAACGGCCTCTCATTTCAAATTGTTGTTTGTCTCCACTGGTAATTGTCCTCTCTTTATCAACAAAGGAGTTTCATGACCACAGCCAATCAGAGCAGAGAGTGACTTCCTGCCAAAAAGAAGTACAACTTGAGTTGCTGTAATAATTTTGATGAACTGTCCAATCAGCAAGAGCATAGTTGTGAAATCCCATTTATCAAGATGGGTTATACCACAGATTTCCTAAAGTGTTTGAACCTCTTGAAAAGAAACTAAACTAAGTAGCAGAGAGATATAGATAGCACTCAGGTATAGTCCATGTTTCAAACTATAGTCTAGTTTTACCTGGGACTCCAAAGCCCTCTGCTACTCATATGAGAAGGGAAAGCTTCACTGCAGACATGGCCATAAATTTGCCTCATAATTTGGGAATCAATGGCGGTTTTCATCAGTCAAACGTGGTATGTTATGCCTCCCATTGTCACTTAGGTGTTAGAAAGGGCTTATTTAAGTACTTTCACTACTTTTATCTGGTCTAAGTTCCTCACATGGTTTTTAAATGGTGAATGAATGATTTATTTTCAGTCTCTCTATCCCCCATCAAACATTTGCATTGGAATTATAATTCAATACCCTGCAAATGTGGTTACTATATTACTAGCTATGTCTCATCTGCACTTGTGGTGATTTACATCATGATATATTGTCTCTGGGTGTCTGAATATACCATTGAGTAAACATGTCAAATATTTTAATAATTTTCATCTGGAGACAGACATATTAAAAGACTGAGGACTTACATGAACTTTAATGGAGGGACCATATTAGTACAACCCTTGGAAACAGCCTTGTTAAGTCACAGGCTACATTTCGTTTCCACTCCCTCTCTGTAACTCCCTGAATTAACCCTGCCTGCTAAATAAATTACTTTCATTATTGCTATTGTATAGTCATAGTATAAGCTACGGCAGACGAGCTGCGCCATGTGGTAAAAATAATTCGGAATGGCGCAGCTCGGCTACATGTAATTTACATGTGGTGCAGCTAGGCTAGAGGCAATTTATGTGTGGCGCAGCTCGGCTAGTTTCAAATTTTGAAGCCATGAGAACACAACTCATGAATTTGATAGTCTGTCATTACTCAGTCGGAAAAAGTTAGAGTCAACTTGGGTTTTGGAGGTATGATTGTTAACAACTAAGTCTGCACCATCTTGATAGCTGAGTCTGATAATTGGGTCCTAGGCCTGACTTTGACGTTAGAGCATCACTCACTGGCCTGAGCACTGAAAGATGACCTTTTTAATGTTATCACTATCAGAAATTCTCAACATAGAGCCACCTTAGAAAAGATATATGCAGAGGAGAGGAGTCTGTCAGGTGAACTGTTCTGATTGTCACCAACCAATCTATCTTACCAAGACCAAGTCCAAGGACCAGCAGGGACTAGCTAAGAGCACTCCTTGATCTTTCACTACAGACAGTTCCTGGACCAATCTGTAGAATCTATGTATGTATGTATTTAATTTTTGTCATTGAATCACTCATAGCCATTGTTACAATGAATGGGAGTCAAAGAATTGGTGGAATGTTGATGATGATGCAGCACCCTCACTGGTAGCCTGTCTTGACAAGCTTTGTGACTGTCCGGGGGTGGGCCCACCCCCGAACAAAGCTTGTCAAGACAGGCTACCTCACTGGCAGACTACTACCTTATCTATCTATGACCCAATGGTCCTACTCCAAAACCTGTCTGGGTATGTAGCAATGTTTGACTTTCATATTACATTCAATTCTTTCATTCAATGACCTCTTAGTTCTATCTCTAACTAACCCAGGAATATGAACTTTTTTTCACGGTTGAGCATCTCATTTGGTTTCTGCATTAATTGATCCTATTATAATTTTCCCTTTCAGAACGGTTGAAGACAAGGTGATGACAACAAAATTAAAACTAGCCTATGGCCCAGTGGTCTATCATAATATTGTTGGAAATAAAGTCATCTGGATGATCAATATGCCGACACGCAACTTGCCGATCAACTATGAGATACGAATCTGCAACGTAGTGCCACAAAGAAGCCCAGATGACCTCTTTACAGAAGTCTAACTCCTCGGTGTTAATATCTTTTGATTTTTTTGATTGCTTGTGGGTCAGGTTTTCAGTTTAGGAACTCAAGCAGTCAAGCACATTTGAATTGTAAATGCCCAAAGTGCCACTGATAAGCTGATTCTAATCAATCGTGAGTTCTAATAGACAACAAATACATCGGTGAACTGACTTGACAACTGTAATCTGAAAGTGGGGACCAAATTATTATCAAAGTTTTCTCTCTGGTCGGATTTTTATCTTTTCTTCTTACATACCATGTTTGTTGTTGAGGAGCTGACCTAACTGGTCCCTTTATTTCTTTTTTCGTTATTTGTTTTGTGTAACGTAATTTAAGCACAATAATAATTATACTATGCCTAAGAAAGTTCACTTGACGCATTTTTGTGACAGCTGTATTACCATCTATATTCATGCAGGGACGATATGACTTGGCTGTTTAGTCTACAGAATAACGCATAGATAGATGAGAATTTTGTCAACAGTGACTGAAAGTTCTTTGAATAAAAAACAGCTTAGGTGCCCTACTTAGGTCTCGTTCCCAAATCACTCTCTCATAGATAGAACTATACCTATGCATTCTGAGTAAACGATTTGTGCACGAATTGTCTAATTGAGCTAAATGACCAGACTACCTTGGGAGGAGGATTGATTTTAGTTGAGAGGACAACTCATATGTCTGATACAAACATACCAGGGAGTTAGGGACAAATGTTATATTTTGTCCCCAACTCCTTGATCATACATACTCCCTGATATCTTTTGTTCACCCAAGGACTTACTATCACTCTCCAAAGTTGGAGTAAGGATATGCGTTTGGTTTGACCCAAAAAAGTTGGAACAATGTGACAACGAGCCAGAATACCTGTGGCCGTTATATATATTATATTCAACGTACCTGAAAATAAAAATGATCAGCACAAAACACTGTGAATCATTTGATCTGGTTATTATTGATAGATTTAAGCAGAGTATAGCAGGGTGCGAGGACTGCCTTACGCAATGAACCTTCTTCTCAGTTCTCTGGGGCCTGCACCCAGTGACCAAGCACCCTGATGAAGTTTGTTCATCTAATTGATACCGCACAAACTCCCTTGGTATCACTATCAACAGCATTGGATACTAACTGAAGTTGCATGCTTGACATTGATTTATCATCTACAAATTTCTGTTAGATGTTGAAAGACTAGGAGATGAGCTGTGCTACGGCATTATTATTGTGTATAAAATCTCATGGATCTCTAGTTGTTCATTGGCGAAGTCTCAGCATCTTAAATACGGCTAAGTGAACCAGCCACTGTCTTACCAAGGAGTTCCCTCTAACTCCTTGGTCTTACCAATGCAATCCTGATATATGTTGAGGTTTATACGGGATCAAAATTTAAGTCAGTCTAGTGATGATTGCATATGATTCCTATGGCTTATCTCTGGTTAATCTCTAAAATGCTCCTTCATAATCATACAGGCTGTAAAATAAAACATGTAAACATACAAAAATGTTATTTGGACAGATTACTGACACATCAATCACAGTCAAACTTTAAACAAAGTAACTTGATGAGCTCCCTGATGATACCTCTCTACGCTTGCAGTATATGCCCTACATCTAGCAGACATGACCATACACCTTGCATTGTATACACTGTAGACACAAGTTACACCAAAGCCTGGGTTGGTCTCTGGCAATGTTTGACTGCCCCCCCCCCCCCCTTGGTTGGGTTTCAAACAACAAAAAACCCAAAAGAGTAGTCAAATACTCACTGCCATTGACCCAGATGTTGGAGTAGGCCTGTGACCAATCCTCACTCAGTAGCAGCCTTTAGTACTAGTACTAGGTAGCCTGTGAGTGTGAGTAGTCACTCTCGATTGATACATATTTCATCAACATCATTACCAACTATCAAAACATATGGCAGCTCATTGCTTTGTTTGAGCACCCGCACAATAAAGCCCAAACCAACCAAAATAAGAAAATGCAATGATGTGAGTGGTAGAAGCAAGGAGCAACCAGGGAAGCTGATACTCCTTGCTAGAAGAGAGAAGTAGGTTATAGGTAGTACAAGTAGTAAACTAAGTAGCCCTATTACTATTTAAATGATCAACACATCCAATCATTCCTTCACATGATGATAATGATACTTAATCATTACCTTAATAATATAACTTTCATACCTTATTGTGGAGAATACTATACTATACTTACAGCCATATCATAGGTAGGGAAAGTCAAGCAACTTCTCAAACACTGACTGTGACTCCCTGCTGTGAATTGCTGTGACTGCCACTCCTAGTTCAACTTATGTAAAATAGTCCTCTTGCTTTTTCAGCTAGATCTTGAACAATAGAGCTGTGATAAATTCCAGCTCATTATCATTATCCGACAGATGAGCAAATTTTTACAAGTCTATCAATATTGGGAATCATGTGCTCTTGGTAACAAATTTTGAAACTAGCCGAGCTGCGCCACACATAAATCGCCTCTAGCCGAGCTGCGCCACATGTAAAGTGCCTCTAGCCGAGCTGCGCCATCTGAAATTATTTTCTCCCCTGGCGCAGTTCGTCTGCCGTAGTATAAGCCTTTACAGTTCTAGTCAATATCATACAATTTGATTGACATTGTATTCAATGAGTTTGTATTTAGATGACCAGGCAAGATATGCTGTAATGAATAGATATTGCTGTGCAAGGTACCATCAAAATCTATATTGCGGGAGGCCCAGGTTCAAATCCCCGCCGGGGCAAATCTTTTCCTTTCGTTTCATCATGATTGAAAATGAAAGCGTTCCATTCGAATTGTTGACTCACAATTTTTGTAAGCACAGAAAACTCTTAGTAATGAGTATGATGACCCGACAAAATACTTATGTTCAACTCTTCTGTGTTGTACCATACCCTATGTTATATCTTGTGCAATCTGTTAATATTGGCAGCAACTGCATAAATAGAATACATCAGCTAAACTATGCTAGCAGAATTATCAGTAAACTTTGCTACTAATATAAATGTACAACATTGCTCCCAAGATGAGCGAGGAATTACCTTGTATCAACTGTCCTACATGCCTAAGTGGAGAGAAGTGATATGTGAATGAGGCCATATTATCCACAGAACCATTGACTACTGAAAACATGCTGACTGATGCTAAAAAAACTCAAACTTGGTGTCACAGCAAGTAGTATGAGTACTGATTATTGGCATAGTCTAAACTACGCTCCTTGTGATTATTGAGAGTGAATGGCTTTCAGCTATTTCTATTTGTTGGCCAAAGTTGCTCTGGCCATGGAGTTAGCTCTGAATGTTATGGTATGTGGGCTGAGGGAGGCAAAGGTAAATCAACTATCGTAAGCCTGGTATATATTCATTACCTGTCTACAAAGGAGCTCTTGATGTTATACTATATCATTCCCAGGCATCTCAGTTATATGGTGTACAGGAAGCAATTTTGGCATATTATTTCTTTCTCACTCTTGGATGGTAGTTCCCTAGTAGGTGTTGGCACTAGAACAGATAGTATTAAAATGTTAGACTAGTGGCAACACCGTTTAAAGTAATAAATTTTAATCTGTCAGCTTGAGTGCCACAAGCAGGGAGGTTGGCCAATAACAGGCATAATTACATAACTACCTTGATATCCTTGTTGTCAAAATTTTTAATTGTCCAATTAAGTATAATTAACACTGTTTGTTAATCCTTCACACACATTCCATTGCACTTTAGCAAGTCATCATGACACACTTGTGGAATCAGAGAGACAGGAGTCATTGTAAGCTGACCTAACTTCCTGTCTTTTGCTGCTGATAATGAATGCCGTGAGTTTTTAATTTCCCGAATATTCATTTTTATAATGATGGTTGTTTTGGTGTATGTGCAATCATGATCATTCTTTGAGGGAAGAGTGAGGGGCGGGAAGTTGTAACATTTTATGCAAAGAGCTAGATAATTGTCCAAATTACATTTGTATATTTTTATCGAATTATTTCACCAAACTCTGCTTCAAAGCTCATCATTGTACAGAGTTATTATGTCAAGAATGAGATTGCCTCGCAAAAAAAACCTTAAATTCTCTGGCGCCCTTATTCTCCAGTATTTGCAAAAAGGTTTCATTGATTTTCCGCTCCTCTTGGTCAACTTCAAGAGTTGAGCCAGCATTACATGATAATCTGTGTCTTTACCCACAGGGTTGTCCATTTTTAAATCTACTGGTACCTCATAAGTTCTGTGAAGGTTGCCTATGAATGCCAATGTAAACAAAATGAACATTCTGACTGGCTTATCTTGATTATGACTTCATGGGTAAATAACTTGGATACCAACAATACATCCAATTATGCTTGGCTAAGATGTTGATGTCAATTGAAAGGTAAACAAGTGGCAAATGACACTGTGAGAATCTTGTTCAAATTCAATAAGCTAATCTCATTGAAAATGATCAGGCAGATTAAACTGTACATAGTAGCCATTAATTTAATTTTATGGTATATGAGTAGAGAGAAGCATGAGTAAATCACACAGGCCTATCATTCAATGACACAATAGAACTCGTTTGTACAGAATGTCTGGTGGTCACTGTAAATTCTAAATTTATCAATGCAGCCGATAATAATAATCTGAGAGCTTTGAAAGATTATCTGCCAAGAGGCTGTCCAGGCAATAACTTATCGCTTTAAAATTTAACAGCTGTATAATGGCCCTGCAAACTCCTAATCTGAATTTGTTGAAATGATTGGTATTTCAGGTTGATAGAACCTTTAACATACCAAACTCTTTGATGCATGCAATTAATGGCTACAGTGTACAGTTTGATCTGTCTATCTGATCATTTTCAATGAGATTAGCTTATTATTGAATTTGAACAAGATTCTCACAGTGTCTATTTGCCAATTGTTTACCTTTCACTTGACATCAACATCTTAGCCAAACATAATTGGATGTATTGTTGGTTATAAGTTGTTTACCCATGAAGTCATAATCAAGTTAAGCCAGTAAGAATGTTAATTTTGTTTACACTGGCATTCATAGGCGACCTTCAAGGAACTTATAAGGTACCAGTAGATTTAAAAATGGACAACCCTGTGGATAAACACACGGATTATCATATAATGCTGGCTCAACTCTTGAAGTTGACCAAGAAGCGAGGAAAATCAATGAAACTTTTTGTAAATACTGGAGAATAAGGGCGCCAGAGAATTTAAGGTTTTTTTGCGAGGCAATCTCATTCTTGGCATAATAACTCTGTACAATGATGAGCTTTGAAGCAGAGTTTGGTGAAATAATTTGATAAAAATATACAAATGGAATTTGGACAATTATCTAGTATTTTGCATAAAATGTTACAACTTCCCGCCCCCCTCACTCTTCCCTCAAAGAATGATCATGATTGCACTTACACCAAAACAACCATCATTATAAAAATGAATATTCGCGAAATTAAAAACTCACGGCATTCATTATCAGCCGCAAAAGACAGGAAGTTAGGTCAGCTTACAATGACTCCTGTCTCTCTGATTCCACAAGTGTGTCATGATGACTTGCTACAAGTGCAATGGAATGTGTGTGAAGTATTAACAAACAGTGTTAATCATACTTAATTGGACAATTAAAAATTTTGACAACAAGGATATCAAGGTATTTATGTAATTATGCCTGTTATTGGCCAACCTCCCTGCTTGTGGCACTCAAGCTGACAGATTAAAATTTATTACATTAAACGCTGTTGCCACTAGTCTATCATTTTAATAATATCTGTACTAGTGCCAACACCTAATAGGGGACTACCATCCAAGAGTGAGAGAACTATGCCAAAATTGTTTCCTGTACACCATATAACTGAGATGGCTGAGAATGATATAGTATAACATCAAGAGCTCCTTTGTAGACAGGTAATGAATATATACCAGGCTTACGATAGTTGATTTACCTTTGCTTCCCTCAGCCCACATACCATAACATTCAGAGATAACTCCATGCTCAGAGCATCTTTGGCTAACAAATAGAAATAGCTGAAAGTCATTCAATCTCAATAATCACAATGAGCGTAGTTTAGACTATGCCAATACTTGCTGTGACACCAAGTTTGAGTTTTTTTTAGCATCAGTCAGCATATTTTCAGTGGTCAGTGGTTCTGTGGAAAATATGGCCTCATTCACATATCACTTCTCTCCACTTAGGCATGTAGGACAGTTGATACAAAGTATTTCCTTGCTCATCTGGTGAGTGATTATGTACATTTTTATTAATAGCAAAGTTTTCTGATAATTCTGCTAGCATAGTTTAGCTGATGTATTCTATTTATGCAGTTGCTGCCAATATTAACAGATTGCACAAAATATAACGTAGGGTATGGTACAACATAGAAGAGTTGAACATAAGTATTTTGTCGGGTCATCATACTCATAACTAAGAGTTTTCTGTGCTTACAAATATTGTGAGCCAACATTTCGAATGGAATGCTTTCAATTTTTATCATAATGAAATGAAAAAAAAGGTTTTCCCCGGCGGGGATTTGAACCTGGGCCTCCCGCAATATAGATTTTGATGCTACCTTGCACAGCAATAGCTATTCATTACAGCATATCTTGCCTGGTCATCTAAATACAAACTCATTGAATACAATGTCAATCCAATTGTATGATATTGACTAGAACTGTAAAAGCTTATACTATGACTATACAATAGCAGTAATGAAAGTAATGTATTTAGCAGGCAGGGCTAATTACACAATAATGGTTGCTGGTTGGGTAATGATATATAGGTCAGTTTCTGACAATTCTAGAATTGTACAGAATTGTCAGACAATTCTTGGGTATGAAACCCAGTGTGTACACTGTTCTCTAATTTAAAATGTCCGAACCATCTGATCTGCCTCTGCACGATATGAGAGGGACCTTGTGCGCACCAAAACTGCAGGAACTAAAGATATGTTCATGTTATAGAATGTTGTGGGGTGACCACGTGGTAAATCCAGGGTTTATCTCCTCTGCAGAAAGCGGAAGCAGAAGAGCAGAGGAGGTATGGGTGAGAGGCATGCGCAACAAATAAAGAGAACTATCATCCGAAAATGCGCTATAACTTTAGGTCACTTGAAGCTGTTTGATATGATTTCTAAGCTTGAGGAGCAACTTTGTAATCAAAAATCAATTTTTCATAGAATTCTGAAAATTACAGAGAATTTGTCAGCATCTGGAGACACTATGAGGTTATGATACTTTGTGTGCTCTTTGTAGTGATATTCATGATATTTATAATCCTCCACTTTATAAATAGGATTTTTGTCAGCGTTAATAAAGAATACTAAAGCACTGTGGATGCTGCTCCTTGGAGAGGCACACCAACCTTTGAAGGTAAACATGCAGTTCAGAGTAAGCGAGAGTAGCAAACACTTGGATGTGTTTGAAGAATCGAATCATTCAATGTCAACAAGTTTAAATCAACATGCAATTCAGAGAATTAATGTTGCTCACTGCATTGAGGACACCCATGAAATCGTCACAAGGTTTTCAAATGCAGCAAAAGCATTTAACCTAAAGATCAAAATCAAAAATCAAAATCAAAACACTGAGAGCCAGATCAGTAACCGAATGTCAAAATGGCTTTTCTGTGTTTGTGAAATTGGCAAAGTTCACACGCACTTGAAAATTTTACTAAGTTGGTTAGGGCGTTTTGACTTGCCATCATCAATCAATATGGTATCACGAATGCAATGCTTTTGAAGCCATTCTTAAGCTCATGAGTTATGGTGTCTTGACTTGCAGTTTTCAATTTGCAACTGCAACAAGCCATGGTTGCACCCTGCCGGCTCCCCAAGCCCCCTCGTCCGACGCGCGCGTGACAGGGCACGCACGCCCGCACGGGACGCCTCGGAAATCTTTCTCGTAGTACTATCAAACCCCCCATGACGTTTGGCGCGCGCGGCGGGTCCTCGCGGGCCCTCAGCCACTCGCCGGTGGCCTCCGCGCGCAGCGCCCCGAGCGGAGCGAGCAAAACGGTCAGTGTGGGTGCGCCTGAACGGACCCCGTTCTACTATAGGGTTGGCCTCCGACAGGCCGTCACCGTAGGTGCCGCGGAGCAAGAGTAGGTGCGCCCGAACAGACCCCGTTCTACTATAGGGTTGGCCTCCGCCAGGCCGTCACCATAGGTGCCGCGGAGCAAGAGTAGGTGCGCCCGAACGGACGCTATTCTACCTTGTCCCGTGGGGCCTTCAAAGCTCGCGAGCTGACACCACCACTATCTACTCATAACGCAGCAGGCCCAGGAACTACGGTGCTGCTGCGTTGAGAGTGACGGCGTCGTTGGTGGCAGAGCACGAGCCCCAGAGGCCCTGCGTGACACTGTCATTATTATTATAGTTACTTGGCAGTATAATTATTGTGAGAATGACTGAGGTGTGTGATGATGGTCGATGGTGTGAAAAACGTTGACAGAAATAGTTAGAATTATTATTGATCAAACTCTTTACTATCTCAGTTCATCTCTTCATTCTTTCTACTCTAACACTACTTTTGTTACTATGATTCTTATTTTCTTTGTCTTAAACCAACATTAATTCCATCAGAGAGTGTGCGGTTGCTTTACGCGTCTGTCAGTGTATCTCCTGGCCTGTTGAACTTATGCGTTCATCTGTAAGAGCGATGGGCACTGTCAGATCTTAAGTGATTGTCCTGTAGGCCGACTCGGTGCGCGGCTTTGCACGACTTGTGGGGTAGCGCATATGCATAGACGGTATGCCCTCCATACGCTTACTTTCTAATGATGGCTGCTCATAGACTGACAAGCCAGTCTTTTTTTGTAATTTACATCGTCCCTTGAGTTGATCCTTGTATTAGTTTAGAAATAACATCTTGGTTGGGTTTTAATGTTATTCTAAGGCCTATTCTCATTTAATACTGGGACAAACCAAATCACAATTATTACCATTGTTGGGTTGACACTGAGGGTCAGGCTGAGACGGTCGTAATGGTACAGAGTCTGGTTTAGTTTGTGCCACCGTTCTGAGCAGAGAATATATTAGAGTTTGTTTGGAATAGCAGGTCAAAACGCACTAAGTATGGGGAATTTAAACCAAAGAACCCATACTTAGTGCATTTTGACATGCCATTCACAAACAAAGTGTGATCTCAACGCTCAAAACAATATAGCACAATCAAAACCAGGGTACAAAAAATGATCATCTCAGCCTTCCTTCCTTCCATACCGACAAAATTCAACATGAATCAAGTTTGGCGTGTGTTGTCTCACATTAAAATTATTTAGTTTCATAGTTTATCACTTTTTGCATAATGTTATAATATTATGACTGTCAAAGTCTTCTACAATTAACTCATTGGCAATACCAATTAATTAAAACTCCATTTATTTTGATTGTTTTTGTTTGATTATGATTTTATTTATACCGTCCACTGATCAGCAAAAATACATGAGCAATATAATAAAATTGGTAACCATTGATTGTATAATATGATAGAAAAAGGAAAACATTGAAGCATTCTTGTATACGAGACGTCAGAGTCACTGGAGGGCTTTCTTCACTTTGCATTGTTTCAACGGATGGTCTGCTTCCTGTACAGGGCGATCATTCTTATGAGCATATACGATCAGACATGATAAATAGAGGATGGTGATGACCACGTCGTTCGCTGCAAAAGAAAAGTTTAAAGCGAAGGAAACCGGTAGGGGTAGCTTAGCAAGGCAAGAATGGAATAATTTCTGGTGTTCATTAGTTTCCTCAGTGAGCATTGGTTTCAAACTCAAGCAAGAATGACGTTTAAGGCAGTAAAAGCCATCCTAAGCATCAATAATCCAAACTGAGTACTTACAGGAGGCGGCACTTGAAGCCTAACACCTGGGGCCCCCCTTCCGGCGAACCGCGCCGGCATGCTAGACACTCTCAGGGCAGCGGAGGAGTTGAACCACTATCGTCACCTGTCGCCGCCCTTCCGAGCCGCAACT
Organism: Membranipora membranacea; assembly: GCA_914767715.1. Lineage (NCBI taxonomy): Eukaryota > Metazoa > Bryozoa > Gymnolaemata > Cheilostomatida > Membraniporidae > Membranipora > Membranipora membranacea. The sequence continues at coordinate 10,979,125 of OU612065.1, read as the reverse complement.
TTGGAGAAGGAAACTGAGGCGCATGTGAGCATGCTGACAAAGGGCAGCGGAGGAATTTCACCACTATCTAACCTGTCGCCACCACTTTACATACTCACATGGTTGGGAATCACAGGAGAGGTCTGCGAGACGCGGAGGAACAGTTTCGTTCGTGGTAGTTGTCAATCTCAGGATTCACCAGCCTCCCTGGACGATAGCAAGTCCGGTGAAGAATCGTTTTCGGGTAACGATCTCCAGAAGGCGGTGCGTTGAGGCATACCTTCAACCAAAACAGGAAATAAATATCATGTGAAACACAATAATAATTCAATGTCTTGAACAAGTTAGTATTAATTGACGACAAGAGAATATTTTACATACAACAATTTCAACACTCATGGCGTTGTCAATCATCATGGCTGTCAGGACTGAAGGTTCGAAATTCAAGCATTGATAATAACAATCATCAGACTTACTTAATCCACCCGTAATGTACGGAACGAGCTTTTCAAGTATGAGTCTCTTCTTCGCTGGATTGACTCCACGAGGTTGAGCGGATTGAGGCGGAGGTAGTGACCTGGTGTCAGTGAAGCTCTCTTTCAAGAAGTCAAACTTCTTGAGAACGAGGTCAGGAGCATGCCTCTCTGACACTGCCATGGATCGGTGGCCACGAATGAACTTAGCTACCGAGATCTTGTCCAATAGCATAGGTCGATGACTCTGCAATAAATCAGAGTATGATAAATTGTACTAAGGTTGTCGTTTTGTTGGAGTCTTAGAACATTTCAAGTCAGCCACACAGTGTAAGGTTGGCGGTTCAGCATAACGAATTAATGGACTCAATAATATCACTCTCAATGGAGGACGTTGCGTTATTATTTTTATTAAGTCACATAAGGTCGGGAAAATAATCAGTGATAATTATTCCAGCTCATGCTCACACAAAATTAACTCACCGCTATATTAGACTTGGTGGAACCTTGGATGTCCAAGAAGTCTTCCGGCCTCATGTCGATGACGACTGGTGGGTGTCTAGGATTTGAAAGACATGTGCTGACACAAGTCTTTAAATCCTTCCAGTCGAGAACATGTAAGTTCCGTTTCATCTTCCGCTCAATCGCTGCGTGGAAGGTGTCGGCTGACATACTGGTGTGACCTGAAACAGAGTAACAATAATTAAAGATAATAATAATAGTAAAATCATTGTGGTGAACAATCGAGGTTAACAAATACATTTTTAAAGTTGATGATCAGACTTGGTTACCCGTCGCACCGCATAGAGTGTTTATCAAGACGTATGGCATGGCAATGACGATGTCAATTCATTAATCTCTCACCTGGCTCAAAATATTTGAGTGTTATCTCCTGGAAGGCGACCTCATCACTGTTGACAAGCTGCACTAGGGACTTGAACAAGAAGTAATTCTTGTTCTGCCCTATGCAGTTATCACTCCAGATAGTGATGCGTGGCTGGTCGCGGTACTCCAGGAGTATTTTAAGCCAGGCTGACGTCATATCCGGTCCCTTTCTACCACGAACGGACTCATTCCACATGGCACAGGTCACGTTGAGGTGGCGTTCCAACGCTCCCACGGGACAGGCAGTGAGATTGAAACAGACGAGCCTAGAGATGAACTGGGCCTCCTTGTACCCTGAAACAAAAGGTTATGCTGGCTAATTTGATAAAATCATGATCATTAATTCTCATTGCGCCAAAAAATACGAATTTCCTGCTCAATGCAACAAAATGCTAATTGCAACCAGCTTTCATGCTGCCAAAGAATGGGTTTGATGATAATTAGAGTAACAGGTCGTAGAGTCAGAGTGTCATTAACATTAACTATTAAATTAATTGCTGACCAAACAAAGTCATGAATAATTATTCTAGGAGTGGACTATCTTATAATGCTTATACTCACTAGGCATGTAAGGTAATAGTAGTATTTTTTGGAGGTCCAGACTCAAAATAGGCTCCTCTGTCATCTGTCCGAGAGACATAATCTTTGCCTTCCCGTATTCAGTGCATGCGGAACGATAGCGTCGCTTATGTTCAGCGAGCCGCTCATCCGTGGCTGTGGCGCAGGTGTTACAGTCCATCGAGCCTGCAAAAACAATAATGATTATTTCCAATGAACGAAGACATAATAATTTCAAACCAAATATTTTAAAGTGCAGATTGTCTTTACAGCCTTACAGTACAACTTAGAGTAAATTGACCTGCCAAGTGGTGGTGAACCGCATCTCGTCCGGAAACTCAATTTCATAATAAATGTCAATATTGTCACGTTTCATAATAAAATAATATTTATCAATAATCAATTCTTCTCATGCACAGCCCGTGTCACAAATAACCCTTTTATATCGTATTATTTTAATTACTCACCGGTGTCTTTGAAGGAAATATTCATCTCCTGCAGAACATACTGGTATGTCCGAAGGCAGCAAAGCTGCTCCCCATCTGAGTGTAAGGCGGCAAACTCCTTGTACATCTCAGTGGACCGAAGTGTTGGGTCCAGGTAGACACGGTTGGGGGCATTCGCCCGGTTGTAGTGTCCTACTGCGGGATGGTAAGATCGGATGTGAGATCTAATGACCTGAAACAAAAGTTAAAGACGATTAGTGGACCAATGTTATAACATTGTATTCACTGATGGTGAATCATGGTTCACTCAGCACTGCAGCAATAAACTAAAGACATCATAATAGTAATTTGTGACAAGGGTCTTTAATGGTAACACTGATATTTTGAAGGTTATATCTCAGGCTCAGGCTAAATGCTTACCTCACGATCAAACGATCGGCGATCACCACCCGCAGCATACCGTGTCACCGTAGGGGCATCATCAGGTGTAGCGACCATCATGTTCTTGGCAAAGGATGAATCCTTGCTGAAACCAAGTGTTCCTAGGAACATGACTTTGCACACCCTTAGATCTTCGGCACCAGTTAGAGGCAAGTAATAGTGGAAAGTGTTTGAACGATCTCTCCACCGATCTTCTGGGGCGACAGTCCTGATCCTGCACTCACGCCGTTTGATATGACTGTAAATTCAAAAAAATGTAAACAATTACTACAAATGATAGTGTGAGCAATGATTTTTTGCAAGATTGATCACTCAGTCAAACAAAGACTGCAGTCAAAATTATGATTGTGCCTAAGCGCTCAAAGGATACTATTATTATCACAATACAGCCAACGGTCGGGGATATTATTTTACCAAAAACAGTATGAAAAAGAATACACTTTGCGGTCAAAGAGTATGACAATAATTATAGGTTACTACTTACTCAAAGGCCCAGGATCTTTGAGCATCTGGACTAGTCAGCTCCCAGAAGGCATCGTATATCACTTGCCTCCTGTTCTGCAAGAGTTTTCCCGAACACATCAGAGTCTTGCAATTGCATGCAGGTCTCATAGGATGCTTACTCTGCTTCTTGTGCATCCTGGCCGGCAGAGTCCTGGCACTAGCTGGCCGTGGAGTCTTTGGCCGAGGAGCAAAGATAGAGACAGACGGCTCATCCTCTGATGAAGAGCTGCTGCTGAGCTTCCTCACCCTCTTCCGAGAACATCTCACTGGGCTGATGGATTGGCTCCTGGGAGACGTTGCAGCAGATGGTGGTTGAGGGTGAACAGCAGTGGCTTGCAGGAACTGCTCCATCATCTCAGCAGCATCATCACCATCTGAATCCAAGATCTGCTCCATTGCCTCTAGATCTTGGAGGCCGGAGGATCCAGGCTGCTCAGTCGCTACTGGAAGGAGACTGTGGAGACTCGGACGGCGTTGGCAACGGGCTCTGTCCTCCTCTCTGGCTCTCTGTGCCAGCATCGACAGTTCACCAGACTCCGTCTGGTGTCTCAGTCGTCCTATGGAGGCAGTTGCTGGTGTTGATGCAGCGGCTGCAGCTCCATAGAATGATGATGCTGGTGGTGGGCTGGCTTGATGTCCTAGCTCCTTCTGCTGGCTGTCTGTCTGGCTGGCTGGTGAGGTAGGACGAGCTTTTGCTCCAGCCTTTCCTTTCCTTCCTCTCTTTCCTCTCCTCTTCCTGGTGGTGGTGGTGGTGGTGGTGGAGGAGGAGGAGGAGGAGATAACGCTTCTAGCAGCTGCTGCTGACGATGATGATAGGGCTGTCGTCTTGGCTTTGGCTGCCTTCGACTGAGCCACTTTGGCTGCTAGCTGGTGCGACCTGCTTATCACCTGCGTTACAGCCGACGGGCCCTGTGCTGTTTTCTCGTTCTCCGCCATAGAACTGATGTATGCGGCGGTGATGGCCGCTTCTGCCACCTCAGCCGCCTGAGCCCCTGCAATGGCATCAAGTGGGTGATCCTCAGTGGTTGGTAGCTGGTTGGTAGCCGCTGGAGGTGTCACTTTAGCAGGACGCTTCTTGGCCTGGCCCTTCTTATTTCCCTTCTTTGCTGAAATAACAATAATACATTGAATAAATAACTGATTTAATTACACAATATTATGCAAACCTATAGAGCCAGGGTGCCATCCGCATTCCGATTCTCAACCAAGTTGTATTGAAGAATTTAGTTTGCAAGATTAATATGGAATATAATACACACCTCCTTTAGGCATCGCCCGACAATAACTAGTTGTTGTTGATGGTACTGGTACGTCATCCGCACCAGGTCCTTGCTCCTGCTTGATGTTCCTCACGATGGCCGTAACCATACCCCCCTGAGGGATGGCCTTTCTCTTAGGAGTCTTAGGTGGAGGTGGTGACTTAACAACCGAAGCATAGGATGGAGTTGGAGTTGGAGCAGCTGGAGCTGCTGCTGCTTCCGCAGCTTGCACCGATTCGGCTGTAAATAGAAAAAATAAACTGTTATATATCTCACATCAAAACTTTTACTTCGGCGGCTAATTTTCGTTAGCACTCTAAGCGGATCACTCACCCCTCAATCCAAACATCAGTCTGCAGAAACTGCACACTCTTATACTCTCAGGACGGTCTTTGGTGTAATTCCTGTTGCATTTTTTGCAAATTGCCATCTTAATTATTTTTACTATTTTTACCAAACTTTATCACTGGTGAATAAATTTACTGTGGTAAAGCACTCTGAGTGATGACTCTGAGTGAGTCAGAGTGCGACTGATTGTAAAAAATAGTTTTTCAACATTCCAGAATTTATGAGACATTGATGTGACGTATAAAGTGTAATAAATAGTACTTACCGAGTACTTTCTCAAGGTCCGAGTTGTACTTTCTTGTTGGATACGCCATTGTTGAATAAGTTGAATAATGAGTATAGATGAATTTGAATAATAATGTTAATAATGGTTGATGCAGCAGCTAGAGTGTAGTAATAGAGTATAGTAAGTAAAAGTTGTATAGAGTAAGTAGAGTAAGTGTATCCAGTGTATCCAGTTGATATCCGTGTAATCCGAGAGTGAGGTTGTATGTGGTTGTGTGGAACGAACATACTATCGCTGTCAGTTTATATACCTTGTGAGGGCTATCTACTGTATTCAAATGCAAATAACCCGACAGCCTGCTTGACCCGTTTATCCAAAGTTCCACAGAATCATGTCGGGACGGCCTTTCAGATCTGAGCGTCGAGCACAGTGTATGAAAAATAACTGTATGGTTCATAATAACTGACCGGTTATAGTAGGTGGTTCATATATTTTTATGGGGCGGGACCAGTCGTCTAGAAAATCCTCGCGTATATAAGTAATTGAGCTAAATTCATAACTGTACGGCTCCAGTCACCCTGCCAGTACCGGCCAAATCTGGACAATGACCATGCAGACGCCGAGAAAAAATATGTAAACAAACAATCATGGTTTGCCCTTTTGCGACATGGTACATATTTTATTGATATTATGTCGTCTGCTCGACAACCACACCTATTCCTGTCATGACTTATGGGTGCCATCCCCAGCTGATTTGGCAGATGGAATGTCTAATTGAAGTCAGTAAAATAGGATGGAGTGATGCATTTTACTCTACCATGACAACGTCGTCTGCTTTCATTTCACAATTTTGCTTCCTATTTATCAATAAACTGACAGGAAAACCTTTATACTGTATTCCTTATCACCTGGTAAAGCAGACGGCAATATACAATAATTTTTCATTCAATCAAGTCATTCAGTGGTCTCTTCTGAACTTTAAATTAATAGTTCAGACTTAGGGCATTTTGACCTGCCAACAATCGATTAGGGTATCATGACAGAAAAAACGCTTACATAGGGCGTTTTGACTTGCACCAAAATTAAAGTTGCCTAGGACTCGGCCCCTAATGGTGACTCAGCCTCAAGGTTTTTAAGGTAAGCGGAGGGAGTAGTAACATGCATGAAAACCAAACAAGATTAAATATAAAAAGTACTGTCTTCTCTATAAGTTGAATTTATTACATTTGACCTATACTTTTTATGGTGTTTTGACCTGCCAACAATCAAATAGGGTATCATGACAGAAAATGCAAACATAGGGTGTTTTGACTTGCACAAAAGATAAAATACGAGGCCATCGACTTTAACCTTAAATAAGCCATTTTGACATGCGGATACTGAGATTATCAGAATTGACGTTCAACCTATAGAATAATTCAGGTCAAGAATAACTAAAACAAATGGTGTTTTTAGGATGTTTCGGGAACATTAAAAATGTCACCGTCAAGCCCTAAGCTGCAGGCTACCGCATTACTGCTATTCAACCTATCGTAAAATGCCCAAGGGACAGTTTACAATATTGTGAAGTATCCTGGTGTTGTTTACAGGGAGACAGTTTTCAATATTACATCAGGGCAATATATATCAAAATGTCCTTCCAAATTTATTTTCAGCATCTGTTTGTGTGTGTGAGACAAATGCTCTCAGTCTCTTGTGTTTGCCCTGTCAATAACTTAGCACTGCGTCAAGTCCCGCAGGACAAAATTTCACCGCTAGATGAATCTCCTCTTTTGAGTCAATATGAGCCGGCACTGGGTCTTCCAAAAGAACTGGTAGAACCTTTGTGAACAACAAACGGCAGTAGGCTAGATCTTATAGGAAATTTGCACAATTAATTGAAAATTTATATATTGCCATAGAGATAATTAATATATTGCAATAGTGATAATATATAGGTGTCATAGTTGCAAAAATGTATATTTGATATTATCTTATATAGACCACAATTCAATTCGGAGCAATGTGACAAGCAATCAGAAGTGTACAATAATATTTGATATAGCTTTTCTCATCAAACTTGTCAAAATGTACAGAAATTCACTCAATGAAATTGTTTTAATGATTTGCATAACCTGTAACAACGGCAAAGTGAATAACAATAGATTTGTGTCAATTGAACAGTGCAAACCTCTCGTCATGAACAATGTGAAACAGTATTGAAAGTTTGTACACAGGTGAATCAGTAACATTATTGCAATACTGCTGTCTACATAATGAACTGCATTATTTGGATACAAATCATCAGCGCAATACTCACTTACCAGTGTCAAGCCTTAGGTAAGAGGGTGTCAAAGCTCATTTATGATTGATCTCAGATTTCCTGAGGCCTACTGATACAAAGGGGGTAACCTAAAGTTTCAGACTTTTAGTTTTACTTCAGTGAAACCAATACAACTTGGTTAATATCTGTTCTAGTTGATAAGAATTAGTCCTATTAGATATATACACTGCGTTTCATACCCAAGAATTCTCTGACAATTCTGTACAATTCTAGAATTGTCAGAAACTGACCTATATATCATTACCCAACCAGCAACCATTATTGTGTAATTAACCCTGCCTGCTAAATAAATTACTTTCATTATTGATATTGTATAGCCATAGTAAAAAGCCTTTACAGTTCTAGTCAATATCATACAATTGGATATGCTGTAATGAATAGATATTGCTGTGCAAGGTAGCATCAAAATCTATATTGCGGGAGGCCCAGATTCAAATCCCCGCCGGGGCAAATCTTTTCTTTTCGTTTCATCATGATGGAAAATGAAAGCATTGCATTCGAATTGTTGGCTCACAATTTTTGTAAGCACAGAAAACTCTTAGTAATGAGTATGATGACCCGACAAAATACTTATGTTCAACTCTTCTGTGTTGTACCATACCCTACGTTATATTTTGTGCAATCTGTTAATATTGGGAGCAACTGCATAAATAGAATACATCAGCTAAACTATGCTAGCAGAATTATCAGAAAACTTTGCTACTAATAAAAATGTACAACATCGCTCCCCAGATGAGCGAGGAATTACTTTGTATCAACTGTCCTACATGCCTAAGTGAAGAATGTTAACCAGGCAGAGATTGTATTGTTATTAAAAGGATAGGCCTAGATATGAACAGGCCTGTGTAGCACCTTGAAAATTCTGTAGCCTATCCAAAAGTACTTCAATAATATGGAAATTATGGTGCGTGTAGCCAGACCATAATATTGTCGAATCAGGTTGTGTCAATTCGTGAAGTCGGCCTTACATGACTGATTCTAGACCCTAACCAATATTCCTTGTTCTATCAGCATAAGCTATGGAAGTATTTTAGAACAACTTCCTTACGGCCGGCTTCAGTGGCATGAAGCTACCCCTGTGTGTTGATAAGCATCTCATCACTTCACTTCAAGGCCTGATTGCATTCTGTATTTTTTAAGCATTGTGACATTATGCGAAGTAGCAATCGTAGAGACCCATCACAATATTTGTCTAATGCATTGAGCATGATATAACTCATTCACAAGTCGGAGAGCCAATATTGTGCCTGCTATTATTATGTGAAGGCGAAGCTTTTAGGCCTATGTCTCCAATTCAAAAGATCTTATTATGATATTGCCATCCATTCCTATTGGGGATATTCATATATGGAGATAAAATCGTGAAACATCTGCATACTAAAAAGACACCTGCGCATAGAGAGAGCCATACTAAATTTAGGCTTACATACTCAGCAACTTCAAGTAGCGAGATATATTGTAGCATTACAAGAAATTTAAAAAAACTGGGTCAGATTAATGACATCATGGATGTAGTGAGATGTATCATAGTTGGAGTGAGATTGATATGAGGAAAGGGATTCAGAGTTTTTAGAGTGTTAGTTTACTACACTAAAGTCAGCAGTCCCGGTGGATTTGAAAAACCCTGCTTTGAGATCTGAGGGATTTGGAAGAAGTGACAGGGATAGGGATTGATGCAGAATATTGCTTTGAGTTTAGTTTACTGCATATTGTTTAGCAGGCCGCGCCAATGCATTGGCAGACTCAGTGGATTTGAACCACCCTGCTTTGTGATATTTGTGATTATTGGTCAGTCAAATAGTACAGTTGTGAGTGCAGCACATCAGAGCTACATGAAAAGATATATATGCCAGCTACTGCAAAGAGACTCACCCATACTGCAGTTCTTGGTTTCATCATCATTCGGTTCTGTATCGCATTCCAACATAGCTGTACACACTTGACCTACATGATGAGGGTGTGGCCACCAGCTGCTCATGATCTTCACTAACAACTGCTGTTGATTCCGCAGTTGTCGGCGTATTTTCATTGATCTAAAATGACACATCCAAGTATTATGATAATGGTTATGATATCTGGTGGACATACTTATGGCCTAAGCTACCAATGTTATCAACACAGTTACAATAGAGTTTGAATGCAATTTCATGCAATGAATACGATTGCGCCAAGCAGTACACTGTAACTCCTTGGTTTGTATAATACTAATGAGGCTCAATAATTTGAGTTCGACTTGACTTGCTTGAAAGATAATTAGCTGTAGGCCTATAGCAAGTGTAGAACAACGGTATATATATTGCCAATGAAAGTTTAATCTAAGAAGTTACTAGAGTCCCTATCAATTCCTTCATAGGCCTTTCAGTTACTTACTACCATGGCCTGAGTGAGTGAGAAGAAGTTTATTGCATGAATAATAGTACCTGTGAGGCTAATCACACATAACTAGCAACTCCTTGGTCATAGTCTAGACAATTTTCAGAAACTTACCAACAACAGTGAAAGCTTCTTTTTATTCTACTTAGGATTGATTCTCTTCTTTGTCAGGCTTCCTCTGGACATATTATTAAGATTTCTGTCATTTTTAGTATTACCCATGTTTAGAAAGTTAGGTGAAACAAGCAGAGAACGAGCAGATTTCAGCTGAAAGACTACAGGTGAATTTTATTGTAAATTTGCTTAGTCAGGGACCAAAGAGCACATGCCCGGCGTAGGAATATGAAAACAATTCCATGGCAACTTGTAAACAAAAAACAAGATCAAATCTGATGAGCTGACAATAAAATTGCAAATGGACATAATAGTTTTATGTTTATATCTCAGGTCTGACACAGAAAAAAACCTAAATACTCACGTCCACTCCTAATTGAGTACGTGGTCTAAATATTCAAATGAGTTTAAACGCCCAAATGAGTACATGTTACTTGCAATATTAACACAATAATAGTCTAGTTAAACCAGTGTTTGAAGTAAGTGTAAGGTATTATCACCGTTTATTTCCACACCTGACTAAATATTGCAATATCTCACGTCCACCCGTGTATTACATCATAGTACAGACTCATCAATCATTTAAAATACCCAATGTGTTTTCTGCTTGTTGTTATTATACCACAAAGATTCCCCTACACTAACACTAGAAAAGTCCGTGTTTGTCAATGACGTCACATGATCGGTTGCTTAGATACATCATGAATAGCAAACACAAGTTGATTCCTCATGGGTATACAACTCATAAATACAAATCAGTAACGGTATGATAACTTCTTGTATCATTTATGCTGTATTCGAATAAAACATGTTTTTTGAAAATTATCAATACTTTCAGCAAACATTTACGGATAAGTGTATTGCTGGGATGCCAACCATGATTGAGCAGAAATTAAAGCCCCAACCAAATTGCTTCCCCCACACTGTTTTTTAAATAACTCTATAAAGGACAATGTTGAACTTTGTCGCAACATCACGACGTTATGTTCACACACTGGGGGTGCGAAAAATTGTTGAAAATGTGTCTAGGGTTGGTTGGTACAACATATACAAATTTCATACAAACTGATAAATCACCTTAACCCATTACAGGGTTACAAAGTTTAAATTTGAGTATTTAATGCATAATTCCTACTAATTCCTAAGTCGCTTGTTACCTTAATTGTTACTCAATTATCTCAGTTTTATCAGTATAAGGAATTGTTAGTTATTGCGTTAGACCCAAGCTTTATAGCTATTGAATTACTTCATGCTTGAGTTATCTGCCTGACTTCCACTGCAAATGTTTCACAATGCCATCCTTTGTCATAACATCGTATCACCAGATTGTCATATCTGGTCAGTTTCTCTCATGCGCATATGAGAGATTTTCTTTCAAGGTCACCATCAATCATATAATCAACATTATTAGTGCTTTTTCTATGCCCGGCCAGAATACAAGGTCAAATGTAAAATATTTACCTTTAAGAGCCAACAACTGCAGATGGGATTGGTCCATGTAGCCGTGTTCAACAGGTACCCTCTGGTGAGTGAGGGGTGCAGCCTCCCGGTCCTGGGGGAATGGTTGGCTTACGCTCTGTGGCGTGGGGATGATGGGTTTGGGGTAGGAGGGGGCTGTGCAGGGCTTTGGTGCGTTGGCAGGGTAGCTAGGGCGGGCGGTCACCTCTCTGGTATGTGGCTGCTTGGTCGAAGACTACCTGACTGCACCGATGCATGTTCTATACATTACGGAAATATTTTATTATTTACAAAATAAAGCAGAAACCAAAATAATATATACTGAAATGTGGAAAATGCAACAAGGCTCCCAAAAATGATGACTGGTGACTTGGTGTCAACCAAGAAGAAAAAACAATACAGATGAATTGAACATTATCCATCACTTCCCGTTTGGTCGCCGCAATTACAATAATTTTCCAATTCCAATCAGCAATTAACTTACTACACAACAGGTCTACATGCTATTATAAGAATAGCAGTATCAATTTAATGTCGTAGAGCAGCACCATGTTTTCCCGATCCTTGGTGTAATGTAGTTATATACCCACTTTCCTCTGTGAATTACTGAATAACTAACATAAACAATATCATCTACCTTAGTTATTCTTTTGTAGCTCCATCATGTCAAGAAGGAGCGAAACCTGTTGGCAACCACTGCATTATTATGTACAAAGGGCCAGTCAGTGCAAGCAAAGCAGCTTGGTGTGCCTCTTACGGAGAAGTTTTCGTTCCCACAAGTGACCTTTTGAATGATCCGTTAACGGAGTTCATAGAGGAGAATGGTAAGAATAAAAAAAATAAAAACCACAATGGAATTTTTTTCAAAACTTATCCACAGGACTTCAGTTTTGTGTTATGTCTTATGTACCCCTACCCTGAATATTTTTCTTGACATTAATTTATTCCCAATGATTTCCAGAATTGAGCACACAGCATGAGATGATTATGCTTTTACTGTAAACATGACAACGTTCAAGCCAAGGTATGAAAACAAACATTTCTGTAAGAATGACTAGAATAAGACAGGGTACCATCACCTAATTTCCAACTAACTGACTGAGTTTCGTCGTCCTGATAACAAAGCCAACTTGTTTACTATGATAGTATAGATAGTCTTCTAACATGTATACATATCAAAACTAAAATTGCTACAGTAACAAATCAGTGTACTAGTGGTTATGGCTATACACTGGTATCAAAAAGGTTCCATATATCGGGTCTAACATGTTCCAAATGGAGAGTCAGATAATATGGTCGTGGGGATAAGGTTGAGCGTGACGCCGAGCAGCTGAACCGCTCAACAAAAGTTCTCTCTGAAACTTTGCCTAGATTGCTGAAAATATGTCTAAACGAAAGAGCAAGAATTCCATGCAGAACTCTAACGATAGCAGTGTGTCATCCTGCAGCTTGCAAGAAATAAAAGAGTGCTCTGAAACTCTGCCATATGTGCTTAAAAGGATGAAAGCAACTCAGAATAAACTTGACAGTTCGTACCGAAAGGAGTCATTGATTGAAATAAAAGGCTCGGTAAAGAACCCACAAGTTGTCATCAGTCTGGATACTGCCAGATATGAAATTTCGAAGAATGTTCTGCCAAAACAACTTGCAGCGGCAAATCTTAAACTCCGTGTGAAAATTAATACCGAACAAACTGGTGCTCGTATCAGCTCTGTTCTAGCAGTTGATGATCAAGACAACAACGAATCATTTACTGTCAATTTCTGCAATACAACATCACGTGTTCTTGTCAATAGAATTAAACATGTAAAGTCATTTGTGCAATATTACTCGCTAGTCATCGACAATATCCCAACCACTCTAACCAGCACAATGAATAGCGCAATCCAGGAGCAGTGCGAAGCTGCTCTCAATATGAAGAATTTTTCAACGAGTTCTATCCCCAATACCTCACTACTATTAAGCGATCCCTCACCAGCCGAAAATCGCTCAACAACCAGCAACCAATGAACTCCCTCTTCATTGCAGCAACACAGCACTTCTAATTAAGCGATCCCTCACCAGCCGAAAATCGCTCAACAGCAGGCAACACATCACTAACAGGCAATCACATAGACTCCAACACCTGCCGCAGAGATTGTAATAACTGTCACCTTCTTTCTAACACCATCAATAATCTACTATATAAGATTGGCGAAATTGTGAAGAGTCAATCCGATTTACTCAATCGACTGACTAAAACTGAAAATACCATTCATGACCATGTACGAGGTGAATTCACTGCTCTGACTAAATGTATTGAGTCTACTGTGGATAGTAGATTGGCGTTTCAATTAGAACGCATCATCACGTCGTTTAACAATCAACCTTAACTCACTACAAACAAAGACACTCTGCCAAACGCAAATATTATCAATCATGATGATGCTGGGCAATCCTCAGCTATGGAAGTTACACCAGGGCATGATCAAGAATTAAATAGGGTTAAAGAAACTCCATCTGATCGCCAACATCATGATATATCCAGGAACAAGTCAACAGATAAAAAAGTTAAACAAGATAAAAAAGAAAAGCGTGACCCCAACTTCAACCCTGAAAAATACATAGTTGTAAATATCACCACAACCTCTGCTGTCTTTAAAGACTTCAACATAGACTTGAATAAAATGCATGGTCCAACCATCATCAAAAAATTGAACAAATACAATTTCAGATCTGACTCTCCTAAATTAATGATCGAACTGGATAGTGAGGTGTCAACTACAAAGCTTCTTTCTGATTGGAAGAAAGACACCTTTGGAGGGTCATCTGCTAGGGAGACCATTGACCCTCGTTCGCTTAAGATGAATACTGCAATGTTAAAGGGTGTACCCCTTGACACAGAGGAAGAGGCTCTACAGCTGTATATCAATCTTCATTATCCAGGCGCAGTATGCACAAGGCTTATAAAACGGGGAAAAAAGCTCAGAATGTTTAGGGTTAAATTTGTTAGCGAAGAACAGTACCAATCAGCGCTCAATTCAAATGGTCTACGTATTTGCTCTGACCACATAGTATCATATTTTGAAAAGATCAATGATGGGCAAGATTAATTTATTTTCAATTTCTCACTTAAATATTCGAGGTCTGACAAGTAAGTATGATCAAGTTAAAACTATTTGGTTGGAAAATCAATATTCCGTTTTTTTTTATCTGAGACATTTTTGAATGAATTTGACGGAGAAAGTTTTTCTGAGGTACCAGGTTATGTGATGGTTAAAAGAAACAGAACAGGTAGTTCAGGGGAGGGCTTCTCTGTTATGTACAGAATTGAGTTTCTTATGATCACCTAACCATTCTGGATCCCGCGCTTCCAGAGAGATTCACGCCTCTAATCAAACCTAATTTCCGTAAACCCTGTTAAGTTTCTCTGATATACAGACCACCCAACAAGACAGTTTCCTGGAATGACTTATTCTGTGATTACATTGAACGGTGTTTGGGTCACACAAATGATATCACAATATCTATACTAATTTACTTGATATGAAAACCAAAAGTAGGCGGAGTAGTAACATTTTATCACAATTTTCTTTACACCAATTGATTGATGCCCCTACCCAGGTCACCGAAAACACAGGTACATTAAAAGATCATATATATGTCACAAAACCTGAATTTTGTTCTTCAAGTGGTGTTATGGAGTACTCATTGAGTGACCATTTTTTGATCTTTGCTAATAGAAATTACAAAATTCGAAAACATACTGAGCGAATCAAAATGGCATATTATAATGATTTTTCAAAATTGAGGCCTTTAAACATAAAAAAACTGTTTTCTAATGTCTCCTGGGATCACATTCTTTGGGAAGACAACGTAGACTCCATGGTGGATAAGTTCAGTGATTTATATCAATCTCTTGTGTCACAAGTCATAAAACAAAAAACCAAATCTGTAAAATCTCAAACTTTGCCTGTGTGGATTGACAACGAGGTACAACGAGCCATGAAAGGAAGAGACACTCTTAAGTCACAGAAAATATGGGATCTGTACAGAGTGAAAAGAAATCATGTCACAAACAAACAATTGTACATTGGGCATTTGATAGATATATCTAAAGGTGGCAACACTAAGCCAATATGGGATGCTCTTAATGTAAAGAAATCTGTCCAAAAAACTCAGTACATAGTCATCCCTTCACATTCATTCAACACCTATTTTGCAATGGCGGCTGGAAAATTGGACGAGGCCATTCTGCAGTCTCAGTTTTCAATACCTGATCAAACATCAAAACGCCTAAGTTCAATACCCAATATCACTCCAATAGATCACCTCAAATACTTAAATAGTATTTCTTACAATAAGGCCACAGGATCTGATGGAATTTCTGTAAGGATAATGAAAAACTCTTTTCCAGACATTAAAAGTATACTCGCTGACATGCTCAACAGGATTTTAATTGAGGGTAAATTCCCATGCAAATGGAAACTAGCATGTGTGACACCCATTTTTAAGGGGGGTGATACCAAGGACATTTCCAATTACAGACCAATTTCTGTAGTTCCGATTTTATCAAAATGATCAGAAAAGCATATAAATTCACACATATACTGCAACCTTGATAAAAAACAATTTACTTCACCTTCTGCAATCCGGATTTAGGCCTGGATTTTCATATTGATATGCAATTCACAAAATAATTTCAGAATGTATGAACTCCAAAGCACAAGGCTACTTCATATCACTTATCTTTTTGGATTTTAAAAAGGCATTTGACTGTGTCAATCATCAGATACTGTTGAACAAAATCCGCAGTTTCGGCATAAGAGGCTCAGCTTATAATATCATTATGTCTTTCCTGTCACAGCGCGAGCAATTTGTGAAGGTCCGTGAAAGTTTCTCTGAAACTTCACCAATCAATGTTGGAGTTCCCCAAGGATCCATTTTAGCCCCTAGACTGTTTTTAGATATTCATAAATGATCTCCCAACATTATCATTAAATTCAACCTCATTTTCCTATGCAGATGACACAACATTTCTTGCTAAATACCTGAACATCTATTCTTTAGAATGACAATGCAATAACGATTTGGCTTGCGTCAAATCTTGGTGCCTTTTAAAAAGAATCACCATCAATATGAAAAAATCACATTTCCTGCTATACAATTCTTCAAACACGGAATCTTTAAATCTTTTCAATCAAAGACTAAACTTTTAGGATTTCATTTATGTGATACTCTTGGGTGGACTGACCATATTCAGCACATTTGCAGAACTATGAGGTCCAGTCTGACATTGCTCCAAAAATGTCGATTCTGTATTAACCGAGGTGCCGCATTGAAGTTTTATCACCATTTTATTTTTTGCCATCTCAATATGGTATACATCTCTATTACAATATCTCTCCATCTTATCTAACAAATCCTATTTTCATCCTCCAGAAAAGAGCCTTCAGGCTTATAGCAAATACAAATGTTCCAATATACCTGAATCCAACTCGGCATTTATGTATAGAATTGAATCTTTTAACATTGTCAGATCTCGCCTTTTTTTTTTTCCTCTGTTTTTTGCTATAAAATACTTCATGGTCTAAGCCCAAGCTATATAATCAATGATTTTTCATGCACTGGACATTGCTTTCGTTTTCATGATACCAACATCTTACATTCACCCAAAAACTTCATTTTGATTCATATGACTACATTTTTTTAACAACCTTCATCAACATCTGATATGATATGATACGGATAGCAAATAGTTAGCTTTAATAGATATGAAAACAAGTCATCCTGTGTTCATGCTGTGGTCATACTGTGGTTTCTTGCCCAGTTGAGATTGTAATATGTAACCCAGTTTATATTCAACAGCTGTGAAATGTAGATGTTAAATTTATAATAAAACTAACTAACTCTAAAAGCATAGTTGTTAATATACAAAAGTCAACGCGTATATACCAGAGATACAACAGACTTTTATGGCGACGAGGATGGGATTATTATATATCTGCATGTAGTCTACTACTTCACCAAACAGCATGGGTGATGAGAAAACGGATCAGTTGATTGAGCTGCTAACGCGGCAACAGCAAACGCAGGCTGAACAACTTGAGGAATTCCGTAAACAGCAGGCAGAGACGAACAGTAAGATTGTTGAGCTACTACACGCCGGTAAGACCCAACCAATTACTAGTTCAGCATTGCCTACCTTCCCAGGCTTTGATCCTAACACTGAGTTGTTGAGTGATTACATGAGTAGATTCAAGACTTATGCTGATGGACACTCTCTTCATGAATCAAAACAAGCCGGGATATTTCTCACCAATCATTCCCAATCGCTGTATAAACAACGGAGCAACCTAGCTGCACAGTTATCCACTCTTAAGGAAATAAATGAACTAACATTAGCTGACATTGAGAAATTCATAAGAGAACAATATGATCAAGCCCAGTTCATAGTGCAAGAAAGGCATAAATTTTGGAGTGATATGAATCGTAAGCCAGGCGAGACTATTAATGAATTAGCTGCTCGTATAAGGCAAGATGCTTCAACTTGCAACTTCACTGAGATTACTGATCCGTTAGATGAGGCTATGAGAACTAGGTTCATGTGTTCAGTAAACAATGAGGCAGTATTGAAGGCCCTCTTCAAAGTCAAACCCACTGAGCTAAAATTTGCTAAAGCAGTGGAGACAGCCTTAGAAACAGAAGAAGCATCCAAAGTGGCTAAAGAAACCGTACACGGTGCCACACCCAAAATCCACCAAGTCCAAGCCAACCAACCCTCACCATTCCCTACAAACAAACCCAATCATGGTAATAAAGGCTATGGCAACAAAGGCTATGGCAGCAAACAAGGCTACAAAGACCAGGGTAAACAGGGAACACAATGTTTTTTCTCAAGTCAATTATTGCTGCCAATCAATCAATGGGCTGCAACTTCATCATTTGATTCAGGTATTTATTTGTACAACACATCAAAACATTCCAGTAAAAAGTCATCATTTTTGAATAAAAATAATTCTGAGGAAAGTATTTTGGCGAAGAATAGGACGCGGACATTTTGGTGAATACCGATTCACCCCAGCTGTGACAATTTAAATCTTAGTGATTGTTAGTCACTGGCTTCAAGATTGGTCTCCAAACGCAACTGTTGATCTCTAGATTGTGGGGATGATCAGCCTTCAAACAGGATAAGCGTTGGTCTCCAAATCGTTCAATAAGGGTCTTTCACTCCACATGGTGTCCCAATGACACTCTTTCCACTCTATCTACAACTATACAAAACAAAATGTGACTACAGACATGTAGGGAGGTAAACGGGGAGGCTGGAGGGTTTTTCAATATTCTGAGCTCCACTGTCACTTGGTCAGAGGTAAAGCAATGAAAGGAAGGTAATGACCTTCCCACCTCAATATGTATGTAGTCGGTTAGCCAATAGTCAGTTTTCTGAGCTCTAATTTGTGCCTCAATTCGGAGTTGTCTTCTCGCCAGTTTGGTACTTTTAACCCACGCCGCATAGGAAAAACCTGCTGAAAAAGGGTTATCTTGAAAACCGGTTATATAAGGATAAAAATGATTTTTCATTCAGAGTCTGCACCATTGAAAACTCTGTGAGACTTGGTTTCCAAATCATTGGAGGCTTTGAATGTTGATAAAGCTTAAATTTTAGTGACGAAAATCATGAAAAATTCTGCCAAATTGTCCGCAAAACAGGCAGAAAATGCTATAAGTGACTATCCAAACCCCAAAATTATATCCCAAACTATGTCCATATGAGTTTTCAATGTTGCAGATTCTGAATCAAAAATCATTTTTATCCTATCATAAGCGGTGGTCAAGATAACCCTCTTTTCAGCACGTTTTTCTTATGCGGTGTGGGTTAAAAGTACCAAACTGGAGAGAGGACAACTCCAACTTGAGACCTAAATCAGAGCTCAGAAAACCGTCTATCAGGAGCACATACCAGACTTCAAAGTAGGTCTTTAGACATTAGTCTACATGGACTGTGCTCCATAACAGACACGCATATCAGGAGGGGGGGCTTGTGAATCAAGGAAGGCCAACTCCAAAATATACAAAAATTTAAATCTAAAAATTCCATTTTGCAAAATATTAATTTTTTCTCATGTCAATTATTGCTGCCTAATCAATCAATGCGCTGCAACTTCATCATTTGATTCAGGTATTTATATGTACAACACATCAAAACATTCCAGTAAAAAGCCATCATTTTTGAATAAAAATAATTCTGAGTAAGGTATTTTGGCGAAGAATAGGACGCCGACATTTTGGTGAATACCGATTCACCCCAGCTGTGACAATTTAAATCTTAGTGATTGTTAGTCACTGGCTTCAAGATTGGTCTCCAAACGCAACTGTTGATCTCTAGATCGTGGGGATGATCAGCCTTCAAGCAGGATAAGTAGTAGTCTCTAAATCATTTAAATGAATCAGACTCCCAAATGGTGTCACAAGAGACTTTACTAGGGGAATCTCCGGCCTTAAAACTCAGGCAATTTTTAGTGTTAACGAAGAATTTTCCCCCATAACTTTGCACTATGTCACAGTGGTCTTGATAAGTTTACGTTAGTTTTCAACGTTATGCCATCTTTTGTCACCAACAAATTGTGCCAGTCAAAACCAATGTCGTACTGGAAAGTAACCAGCTTCCTAGAGTGGAAATCCTTTGGCTTAAATGGTCTTTTGGGGCCAAAGTTTACTGACTAAGAAAACCGGACCAGCCAATTTGAGGTTGTGAAAGTTTCAAAATTTTCGAACAGATATTCTGTTAGATGAACAACCTTGTCTGTTGAATCATCGCTAGGCACCATAGACATGATGTCATAGTCAGCCACTTCTGTTTGAAAGCTCAAGTGCATGCTGTTTCGATGAAATGTCTTGATATTTCATGTAAATGTCAACTTAGACACAATAGTCGATTTTTATAAATTGTCAAATTTGTCATCGAAATACAAAATACAGGCACTCTGGTTTGTAGTGCAGTACCAATAGGTCGCAATTGCCCAATCTAGCGAGAGGAACATGGTTCAGTATCATGGTCTACAAAACACATCCCAAGTGGGTTTGTTGGGTGAAGAGTAGAAATAAATTTTTTGTCTTCTTATTCAATGGCACAATTGACTCCTCGTATCCCCTCAAATCGAGACAAGGACTGTGTGCATTTCATTCATTCATTCATCGTTTATTACAGTCTCATGTTTGAGAAATATTTTGTTTTCGCTGAGCAATAAAAGTTATGGTGTAAACATTAAAAAGTTTTGGTCTGGTTGGTTTTAATAATTGAAAAAAAAAAATAAACAGTAAGAATTATCACTAGTTGGCTGAAAAAGTATACTATTTAACTTCCGCATACAGAGGGATCGGAAACAGTCAGTTCGTATGTTTACCCTCGCTTTGATTGCTCTGTATCGACCAGACGGAAGTTTATCAAATGTAAATACTGGGTCAGCGTGGTCAGTAGCTACGAGTCTGAGGCATCTTGTTCTCATCACTCTTTCGTATATTGCCTCGATGCTGTCAAGCTTGCAGCTACCTAGATAGCCTGCGAGGCTTATAACTTTATTGAGCGATTTCCTAGATGACGAGGATAAGTGGCCATATAGAGTGCTAAGGTGGTAAAAAAATATACATTCAATAAAAGTAGTATAGCATTGATTTCTAAGAGGCACAGCTATATGCATTGAATACAGCTTCTTCATGATGTAAAGTCTCTTGCGGGCTTTCTTGATGACTTCGATGGAATGTTCTTGGAACTTAAGCTTTTTGTCAATAATAGTGCCTCAGTATTTAAAACTGTCAACCTGCTCTACATTATTAACATTGATAACTAAGCTATCATGTACAGGATTGTCTCTAAGATTGCACAATACAAGCTCCTTTGTCTTTGCCACATCCAAAAATAGATCATTATCATGACACCAACCAGCCAAATCTTGGGCAGCTTTACCCGTTCACGAAACATCACTTCTCGACAAAAGCTCAATCAATACTGTGTCGTCAGCATATTTAATCAGATGAAAGTTACCAGAGCTAGGCTCAGGCATATGCTGTACATATATTGAAAAAAGAAGGGGACTGATAACACAACCTTGTGGAGTTCCGACAGAGGTAGTTAGTGCAGATGAGAGGCCCTGTTCAGTGAGAACCTTCTGAGAGCGGTTTGTCATAAAGTCATATACAAGGTTGAGTATTGCGGGATTCAGACTGGTTTCTTGCAGCTGGTTGCAGAGTGTGGTAGGGCTGATAGTATTGAATGCACTTGAGTAGACATGGTTTGAGATACTGTAGCAGAAGCTTTTCAAATACCTTAGATATGTGTTTAACTTTATAATTTCATCACTGTGAAAACGGCATTGTGGGAGACTTGTTTGTCAAATAACATGATCATGTACGTAATCTCAAAACTTTTGATCTCACAAGGAGATCAAAATCATTTCAAAGCATATGACTAGAGGTTGATGTAACTTTATATTTCAATTGTACCATCCAGTATGTTAATGATGGAAGCCGTTGAGCAGTACTTAGCTTTATTTGTTGAGTGCTGATTGTCATGTGCAGTTCCAGGAAGAATATCCGATGCTTTCTGTCCTGGTCAATCAGTGGAATGAAATTACAAATCAGCTATAGTCCATCTTATTGCAAAGATATCTCTGCGCTTCTGTCAAATAAACAAAAAAGGCAGTAAAATGTGTACAATACAGTTGTTTTCCAGGACAAAATTTAAACAAGGAGTCCAAGTCTGTAGTTGTGCTCCCTGGTAACTGGGAAAATTGAAAAGCCGTAGTTTGTGCATGAAATCCTATGCCCAGCTTTTCAATCGCATATAATGAAAGGAAATCAGATTTCCAAAGCGTATGCACACTTAAGAACAATTTGCAAAATTATCCTATCGCATTACTATCCACATTGCTATGTTGGCTTTGCAGTGAGAACATCACGAGCTCACTCCTCTGTCTGTATAAAGATGCCAGCGATTCTGGCCTTTCACCTTTCTCCTCAATCAGTTCCCTGTTGGTGTGCATTACGCAATAAAAATTTTAACATCATTTGTAAAGGCTTTTTTTTGCTTCTTCTTTAGTACATCCTTGATTAAAATCAGGTTACCAGGAAAGGACCCGATATTTTATGCTCATAGGCACTTTACCTGGAATCTGTACTGATCCAAAAAAAGAAATTATTCAAATCACCCGCTGTCAAAGTCTAAAACAATATACTAAAATGTGGAGTACAATTCATAGACTTGACAGGTAAAAATTTAGATTTTCGCAGTACATGTGATAAAAAGCATCCTGCAATTGGGTCTTTCATTATATTTCGACACTTAATGCAGTCATCTGGATCTGGATCTGGATCTGGATTTGGGGTCCAATGCTATCAGCAAGCAACCTGACTCAAAACATTTATCTGGTTTTTCAGCCTTTGGACTGGTTTTGTGATGATGACCCATCTTGGCAAAGCAAATATATACTTCCGCTTGAAAAACTTAGGCTAAACGCCACAGTTTGCATCAACGGCGAAAATTGTTCACTATCACTGCCATTTGTGCCCAGAATTAGTTTCGCAGACGCCATTCAATGCAAAAATTTATTTCATGTACCATTGTTAATGACCACCTTAATGTTAATTATTAATGTACCATCTTAACTGATGTACTTCTGCAAGGAATCCAAACATCACGCAATAAGCCTTAAATCCCATAAACATTGGAAAATGTTGCCATAAAAAGAAGTCAAAGTCAGCCACCTATGAGAGCTGGCCAATAACGATAAAAAATTGCTGCAAAGTCCCTTTATACGTACATGGTTAGTGGCAATTGCATGGTACATATTCATTTGTGTAGGATATGGCAAACTTTCCCACCAACTTTGCACGGGAAGGCTATCGTACTTGGCAAGCTATTCCCAGGGGGGGTTTCACCAGAAAAAACCCCACCATGCTAGGCCCACCCACAAAGCCTCTACCCCCTAACACCGCTTTGCTTGATTTGACTACATTACCCTTTCCACTGGGTCCGTTGGACTCATATTCACCCCTATTTTTGCTTATCCAGGCCCCTTACTCCAGCACCCCTTAACACCACCACATGCTGGACGTTTCATTTCTTCAGACCTAAAGAGCATGCCTGTGAAGATATGGATCACCAGTATAAAACCATGCATATATTTTTGAGATTTTTATCCTCAAGTTATGGCTATATGTACAAGTACCATTTACATATACTGAAAGAGAAAGTTAGAAAACCTAGCTAAAACAGAGTAACGTAATCTAATCAATCATATACAATAGCTCGTCTCCTCCTCTGAGACAGAGCACCTGGCTGTGGTTCAATGTCCACTACTGCCCTGCCATCGGCATCCTCCTGCATCCTCCTCCTATCACATCTTCATCACTTTTCTGAGCAGGTGGCTGATAAGCAGCTGAGACAATGGCAACGTCTGTGGCTACAGTAGTCTCCTGAAAGTAAAAATGTCAAGTTTCAGTTTGAGATTACAGTCAGTAGTGTTACTTAAAATATCACATTTGAGACAATATAATATTAGCTTTCCCACCACCGAAGGGGAAACAGGTTTTAAGACTTGGTAAAGACTGAACTGTAAGCACAGAGTGGTATGTAACCGACCGTAACTAGACCAGATGCAACATGCATAAAAATGGTAGAAAATTAGACAGAGCATGCTAACCGCCTCCCCACTGACATCCTATACTCCGCATGCTCTCACAGAACATTCCTTAAAGTGATGATCAATTTCCTTGTGATATATGTCCAATCAAGAGCAATACAGAACACAGGAATACAGAACACAGACACAACTGTGTGCTTGAATCATATTTCAGTGAGCGCACATGGTTTGAACATCTACCTTTACTTCAGCCCGCAGATCTTTGAGTTTGGTTCTCACTAGAGCTCTAGCTCCTCTGACTCTTATCATGGCCAGTACCTCCTCAACCTCCATATCCGTCATCATTTTCAACGACTGTGCTGTTATCATTTCATCTACAACATAAGTTATTGATACATAGGCCTATAGAGTGAACAGAAATGCTACTGCCAGACTGACCGGTTGACTAAACTTACAACAGAAGGTTTCGATACTACTTTAAACTTTACCACAGGGCACCACATGCACAGTGACAGCAGTATAAATCAAAAAAAGGAAATAAATGTGGTAGAAAACTACCCCTAGTAGCAAACTTGACTGCAAGGTTAAAGTAATAAAATTCCTCCTGTGGCTGAAAAGGGACTGATATATAGGCTAGTATAGGCAAAGAAAAAATTTAAAGATGGTGTGACTTTTTGATTGTTGTGTGTAGCTGTGAGTGACTGGGTGATGGAGGAGTTACTAAAACTTTTAGCTTCTACCAAATAAATATCATTCATTTCTAAATCTTGTTGATATTTCTGTGACCTCTTTAACCACTTTTCACACTTTCACTTACCTTTGAACAGAGTTACAGCTTCTTCTGCAAATGTAGAATCACCTAAAATTGATCTCAAAATAACCTCCATTTCTTCCAATTTCCAACACGCCAATTGCACATGACAATTTGAAGGAAGGTTGTATGAAGGTCATAGTCATAGTCAGAAATCATACTGCAAGCGGTATGATAATGTTAATACTTTTTTAGTTATATTTACCTGTAGATGATTATGGTCCTATATCCGGTTTCTGAGGTCAAGGGGAAGAAAAGATTGTTCCCTGGTTTTGTGTAAACATCTTCAGCTCAAAAACTTCAAAAAATCAATCAGATTGGTTAGGTTCCCATCCAGCAACTTGACATGAGAGGGGGCCTTATCACTCTGAATAGCACAGGATCTGACCCCTTTTCACTAGCACTAGAAGCATACATTGATCCTAGCCCTTTGCACTTGGTGTGTTGTGCACAACTACCCCTTATTTATAGATTTCACTGTGCAGCTCCAACTCTCTTAAACACCCCCTTAAATGTTCTTTCAGGCCGAGCATGGTGGGTAAACTTTGGTGAGTCCCCCCCCCCCCCCTGGGAAGCCATTGTACCTAGCAAGCTTTCGAACCTGACATACATTTTTTCCAACTCAGCAAACTTATCAGCTTTGATCAAAACTCCAACGGGTTGCTGATGCTAAAATTTGTAAATGACACCTGCTCCACAGAATCTCCTCTATTATACATCCAATTGTTTGCAATGGTGGTGACTTAACTTCAAATTGGCCAGTCTTTTTCACATCCTATCAAATTTTTTTTTTTTTTAAGTATGGCTCTTTGCGCCAGCTTCATAGCTTTCATGAGCTGTTTTGTTAGGCTTAGGTAATTCTATACCTTTAAACCAAAAGCCTTCCAACTCAATTTATTTTAGGGTTAAGCAAGCTACGCAGGTCTCGTTTAACAGCTTAGCAACCAAAATCCAAATTAAAGGCGGGCCAATGAATGCAACAATTGGACAAATGATCTAAACTTTGTTGGGAGGATCACTTAAACATGGCTGTAAAAAGTAGCAATACATGATATTTAACTTAGCTTTGTGGTGTTCCTTTGTAAATGTTCATATCTTGCCTCAATCGTCTGTTTGCGGCCTTGTTTGAAGCCCCAATTGCCTATAGCATTACGTCCTGTCATACAATTATCATAGCCTCTATCACCATATACCAGTGCTGTCAAACTCTTGCATTGTCCTGGTTGACTGACACCAAGTCAACGGGCAGTCAATGGAGCTGAAATAAAAACAGGAAAGCAGCAGCAAAGCATCCACCTTTGGTGGTGACAATAATTTTGAAGCTTGAGAAAATGATGAATATAAGCCTGTTGTGTTCATGTATTATCAGCCACCGGGTAAGGCAGACAAATTAGTCAATTGTGGTTGTAATGAAGAATCCTCAAGATGTCCCGGATCTTGCCAAACTATGGTTTTATCCTGAAAAAAATCCTAGCCGCACTTCAATGAAAGCTACTCCGGGTGGTAAATTAAATGTTACTTATTTATCAACAGAGATAACGACCATACTATCATTATTCCCAAAAGATAAAAAAGAAACACCAACACACCTTTAAAAAGAAATTTATCCAAAAAACCGAATGTTAATGTAATGAAACTTAACACAGATATTCATAATAGAGACCGCAGGGGTATTTTTTTTGCCCAGGCATACCACATACCATTTTTGCTTTGAGACTAGCATCCAGACAACATGTAGATCCCAAATCACTAACAAGCAGCATTCTAACAGCTTTGTCTGTGCATCATTTTTTCCCCACCCACAGACCCTGTAGATCCTACACTTGTGTCCATGATTTGCCTTCATGCACTATAAATCTGGTCTCTAAGCCTCTCATCTTAAAATGCATCAATGCCCGGCCGCCAATTTATCAACATTTTCATGCTGGCCCTTTTCGTTGCTGGTACATGGGACTTAATCCCTGGCTTTCAAACCGACTTCCGTCAAATCAGTTAGCTGGTACCCAGGAATTCTTAGCAATTGTGATAATAAAGGTCTGTTCATTATGACATCACCACTCATTTTGGTCAACAGCTGGAGGAGGAGGAGGGAGTAGCATCAGATATGGGTATATATTGCGTTTGCAGGTCCTATTATGATGTTCCAGAAGAGAAGTGATATAATTTAGATTTGACAGATGATGTTCGACAATCAGTCAAATTCCAATGTTCAATGATTTTAAAATGAACCCAGTCAGTGTGTCAGTCTTCTGTCCTCTCAGCGCCTTTATTAAGGCCACTACTATAGCCATTGCTCAGCTCAACGTAGTAAAACTCTCAATAAACTATCAAGTCAAATCAAGTCATGGTTTAGCCAAGAGTTATGTTATACTTACATTTTTCAATATTCTGAGCTCCACTGTCACTTGGTCAGAGGTAAAGCAATGAAAGGAAGGTAATGACCTTTGCACCTCAATATGTATGTAGTCGGTTAGCCAATCAGGACCACATACCAGACTTCAAAGTAGGTTTTTAGACATTAGTCTACATGGACTGTGTACCATTACAGACACACATATCAGGAGGGGGGCCTGTGAATCAAGGAGGGCCAACTCCTAAATATACAACAATTTAAATCTAAAAGATCCATTTTGCAAAATGTTAATTTTCGGTGTGATTATACAAACCATTCCCCAAATGATTGTAAATACAAAGATGTCGACTGCAACTATTGCAACATCAAAGGACATATAGAAAGGGCATGTAAGAAGAAAAAGAGGGAACAACCTGCATGCAAAATAATCACATCGAAGGTGAGGAGAGTTGATTCCATGAATCAGCTTAAACAGGCGATTATCATAAATGGGCAATCAATACCTCTCGAGCTGGATACTGGCGCATGTGATAACTTTATCACAGAGAAAGGCAGAAGTTAGGAAGACCAGATATTCAACCTTCACACACCAGGTACGAATCAGCAACACAGGACGAGATAACAGTACTTGGCTGCTGCCAGATAAGATCCAAGCTACCTAACGAGAGAGGCAAAGGTACTACAATCAACTACGTGGTAAGCACGGTCCCAGATCTAAACCTACTTGGAAGGACGGCGATATTTGCACTAGGAATATCCATAGATGACGCGCTACGCAACACTGCTGGGACACCACGTGTACTTACAGTTGGTATGGATGTGCCTGACACAAAACTGCAAGTCGACTGCAAAAAATTGTGTCAAGAGTTTTCAGATGTCTTCGAAGAGGATCTAGGGTGTCTAAAGGGGTACGAATTAGAGATAAATTTTAAACCCGACACCAAACCTATATTCAGTCGAGCGCGGCCAGTGCCACTCGCACTGAATGAGAACCTCAATGTGGGCAAGATCCGAGTGTGTGGAGACTACTCCAAAACAGTCAACACGCTGCTTGAGACACATCGGCAACCGATACCCCTACCAGAAGACTTATTCAGGAAACTCGCAGGCGGTCATGGCTATACAAAGATAGACCTAGCTGACGCCTACAATCAAATCCCGCTGGTGCCTGAGAGCCAGAGAAAACTAGCTTTGTCTACACAAAGAGGAGTCCTTCTCCAAATGCGGCTTCCTTTCGGAATAACTTCCGCACCAGGTTATTTTCAGGGGATTATGAATCAGCTTACCAGCGACCTACCAGGGATAGCTGTGTACCTTAAAACTTGAGAAACCTACTGAAACGGTTGGATGAACACAACCTACGATGCAGACTGGACAAATGTCAATTTGCTCAACCCTCTGTTGAGTATCTTGGACATAAACTGACAGCACATGGTCTTGAAAAGGGAATGAAGGCAGACGCAGTGGCGCAAATGCCTGCTCCAAGCCATGAATCACAACTCAAATCATTTCTCGGGTCTGTGCAATTCTACCACAAGTTCTTACCCAATCTTTCTGACACTACAGAACCACTAAACAAGCTGCTTAGAACGGGAGAAAAGTGGAATTGGGAAGAAAATCAGCAAGCAAACTTTGAACAGCTTAAGAAACATCTGACGGAAGATACGGTACTGGCACACTTTAACCCAGACCTACCTGTAGGTATTGCCTGTGACGCATATAACACCGGCATTGGTGTAGTAATTTTCCACAGATATCCAGATGGCAGCGAGAGGCCAATTGAGAACGTTTCTAAAACTCTTAGTGAAACACAAAGAAACTATGGTCAGATTCAGAAGGAGGCCTTGTCCATAGTTTATGGTCTAAAGAAGTTTTACCAGTACCTGTACGGACGGAGATTTATACTGGTAATTGACCATAAGCCTCTCCTAGCAATGTTCGGACCTATGAAGGGAGTTCCAACATTGGCTGCCAACAGACTCTCAAGGTGGGCACTATTGCTCAGCCAATATGAATACACGGTGGAGTACAGATCCACCAACAAACGTGGTAATGCTGACGCACTCAGCAGACTACCCCTTGGCCAAGATGATGCATTCGACAACAGTGAAGATGGTGAAGACGCTGACACAGTCCACGCAATCAGGTCTATCGGAGAGCAGATGGCGAAAAGTCCATCAGCACTTGCCAAGGAAACCTCTAAAGATCCTATTCTCTCACAAGTCATGAGATACACAGTCGAATGCTGGCCTGTGAAAGATTTGAGGAATGAGGGAAATGGAGAGTCGCTGGAATGTTTCAGACAGATAGCTGATTCTCTGTTTGTAGTAAACAACTGTCTGCTAAATGGCATCAGGGTGGTGATCCCTCAATTTGTGCAGCGGGATGTCCTGCAGCTGCAGCACATGGGCCATTTTGAGATGCAAAGGATGAAACAGCTAGCTCGAACAGCTGTTTACTGGCATAGAATTGACAAAGACATTGAGGAGACATGCCGTCAGTGCACAGACTGTGCTGAAAACAAGAGAAACCCACCTAAATATCCAGTTCATCCCTGGATGATGCCAGAAAAGCCGTGGAGTCGACTACACATCGATCACGCAATAAACTTCAAAGGAAGCAGCTACCTGGTCATTGTGGATGCCTACAGTAATTACCCATGTGTTAAACGTACTCACTCAACATCCACAAAGTCAACCACTGACATCCTGGAGGAAACCTTTGCTCATTTTGGTTATCCCCATGGCAGTGACAATGCCACTACTTTCACCTCAGGAGAATTTAAGGAATGGTGTAAGCAATGAGGCATTGTGCACCTTACAGGAGCACCATACCACCCTGCAACTAATGGAGCAGCGGAGAGATTGGTGCAAAGTTTCAAGAACTCTCTCAACAAATCTCGAGATCCACCCAGGCAAGCCCTGCAAGCATTCCTTATGCAGTACAGGCGCACACCACTATCAACTGGATTCTCACCCAGCCAACTGCTGAATGGCAGACAATTAAGGTGCAAGATTGACACACTGCTTCCCTCGCCTGCCGCCCTGGCACAAAAGGCTCAAATGGACACAGTAAAGTCCAAACCTTCTACACAACCCATATCAAAAGTGGTAGCCTATGAAGTGGGAATGCCAGTCTGGGCGCTCTACTTCGGCTCTAGAAGAAATGAAATGCCATGATGGGTAGCAGCAATAGTAACAAAGATGTATGGACCTAGAAACCTATCTGTGCAAGTAGTACCTAGAGGACCAGTATGGAGACATCACATGGAGCAGCTACGACCACGCCATGTATCACCGGAAGATGATGAACTAGCTGATGTAAACATAGATAATGGCGATGAACCTGGGACAGTAGCTCCACAACCGGCTACGCCTCCAGCTATACCACCAAAACGTAACCCAAGATGGCCAACTGGTGGTGTCGACCGTAACAATCTGCGGAGATCAGAGAGGCTGAAGGCCAAATGACTCTAATGACTATTTGTGTTGTAAAAAATAGGTTAGGGGCCTTCAGCCTGGCGGGGAGGTGTGATATGATATGATATGGATAGCAAATAGTTAGCTGTAATAGATATGAAAACAAGTCATACTGTGGTCATGCTGTGGTCATACTGTGGTTTCTTGCCCAGTTGAGATTGTAATATGTAACCCAGTTTATATTCAACAGCTGAGAAACGTAGATGTTAAATTTATAATAAAAAGACTAACTCTAAAAGCATAGTTGTTAATATACAAAAGTCAACGCGTATATACCCAGAGATACAACAACATCTTCGTTCATCAACAACTCTACGTACATATAAAATTTGCATTGTCAAAACATCTGTTTTCATTGAATTGAGTTTTATTCCCTTGATTTTATTTCTATTGTTTTTGGATTTGGTTCCTTTGGACATCAAGGAGAACATCTTCGGATGATGGTTGTTGCAATAAAAGTGTATGTATATATGGGACCCTTTTTCTTCATGTAGAACATTATTTTAATCAGATTTTCTTTTGTACTGTTGTATTGGACAGTTTTGTTATGAATAGGCTTATGCAATCAGAATGCCCAATTATATAGCTGTCAATGTAACACCTAGGTGATTCCTTGTTTATGAAAAAGTGAACATTGGAGGGGAGAGCTTTACAAACTTGAAAGAACACAGGCTATAATTGGCAGCAATTTTACTGATTGTAAACCCTTAAATTGAATAGACAAGGTTGTAGCAAAGAAACAATTGTTCTTGAAGTGCTATCGACATAGCAGAATAACTTACTCAAATTTATTTTGCCGGACCACATATTTTTTCTGATACAAATCATGATAATAATGTCAAAAAAATGTATTGATGATTTGCTGTTTTGGTACATCTAAACGTTGACCTTTGAGTGAAATAATCTGCAAAATCTTACTGGTAAAGTAAAAAATGATGAAAGTAACAATATTATTATAACAAAATATTTTTTTCTATCACAATACTAATATGTCATTGGGCGAATATAATTAGGTTGGCAGTGGCAGTTGGCAGTTTTCATGGGGATGACAAACTTTCATATTTCCTTTCTATAAAAAAAACTGCAATGCGTAATATGTTGCAATATGTATACTAACTATTCAATCCATCGAGATGTGATTTCAAACATTTACAGTGTTAAAAGAATAATTAAAATACATCAAAATTAGCAACAAGGTACAGTTTTGTACAGTAAAACATCAGAAAACAAAGTGGTATTGGAATTGGCAGTGAGGTATGCACAAAGAAATTAACCTGAAGGGATTAAATTATAATAATATGGTGTTTAGGTAAGGTTGAGTCTTCACCTTTTGAGTGAAATAATTTGCAAAAGCAAAAGCCATAGACTTAATAATAAACCTAGACAGGACACTACATGAAGCATTAGAGCATTGAGGCATTTAAATGTTGGGCACCGTAGCGACATTGGAAGGTGTAGGACCAATGATTTTATCATTGATTTGCAGCTCATATACCACGATTTAGAAATTTTTTGCAGAAGAAATAAACCCCAAGTTGATAACAATATGCTGCTGATTGTAAAACAATTTTACAATTCAAAATCTGATCAAAGTTGATCGAGTTATGAACAAAAAACCTGGATTGTAGACAGTGAATCAGTGATAGCGTCATTGCTTCTACATCGTCCGTTGTCGTTAGCCGCCCACGATTAAGTGCCTCACTTCAGCTGTATATGGTGTCTTGTCTAGGTTTATTATTGATCTATGGCAAAAGGCTACTTGGCAAGGTCACAATGATAAGAGTAACAATACAAAACTACTATTTTCTCCTGTCTATTTAAAAATCTGTGTGAGGTAATTAGTTGTAGTAAGCATACCAATGAATCTATCTAGACAAGATCTCATAAATTTACAGTGATTAAATTCAAAATTATCATCCAAATTTGCAGCTAGAGTCATGAAGGGGTTAAAATTTTCGAAAACAAAATGGTATTGCAATTGTATGAAGAAATTAACATGCTCAGATTAAATTTCTCTGAGAAAATATCATACACGCTCAGAAAAGCCAACAGAATTTTTAAGATTATCATTCTGTCATTGACTGCATTTGGCTCCCGTATCAGTCTAGACATGACTTATGATAGTGGCAAGTGCACACAAGACTCACTACCATTGTTAGCTACCCAGCCGCTTCTGTGATCGATAATGTATCTTGGTACAATTCTATGGTATGCATTTCAGAGAATACAGAGTTACTCAATACACTACTTATATTAATAATATGTCTATCATATCCATTTGTCAGGTCTTCCTTGTTCTGCCGGTTTTAGATAGCTCTGATATTCCATGAAATGGGTTTCAGTTTGATTTCATTTAAGGCCTAAATATCCGTGGGCACATCATGCAAACATGAGGTTCTTTTCATTTTTTTTGACTGCACTGTTGATTCCGATTTAAAGACCAGAGTGTTTACCAAAGTTTACCTCTGAAAACAAGATCACCTCAATAGTTCTTTAGTCATGGTGATAGCATTTGAAAGAAATTATAACCTTACACTGGTATTCGGCGTTATATTTGTGCAGTCTTAAGGCTCAATCATGATATTATAACATCCAATGTCAATTCAGCATCTATTACGTGAGGCTTCAGAGGATTTTGTCATATAATACATGTTAAGACAAAGCTAGAGTTCTGTCAACAGTAACTCTTTAAATAGTTGGCCCTTTTTGATGGTAAATTATTCTCATTATTGGTTTGCATCGATTGATAAATTCCGTCTTTCTCAGAAAAAGCTGCGGTTAAAATCACAGTTTTGGCATTACTTAACAGCGTGTTGTTTGCTTCAGACCATTCCACTGCTTGATGTATATCGTTAGAAACAGAGTCTTTAAATGTTTGCACAGCTTTATAAATAGTTTGTCATCTGAATATTGTACTCTGTTGAAATTCAGAGTAAATTGATTGAATTCATTAAAGTAATGAGCCATAAAATTGGGCCTAAATTAATGCATGGGGGTTCCCACTAAAGGCGAACTACAATTAGGAAAAGAGCCATTATATTTAACACACCACATCCTTAGGGATAAAAAGCTTTTCACTTGAAGGATGACATTTATTGTTAAGTGCTACGACCTGTTGAAAGCTGTGAAAAAATCTAAACATGCCTTCTGTATACATTTCACTGATTTATCCTGATCTAATATCTCATAGGTTAGCTGGAGACTGGCATATGTGGTGCTGACAGTTGACTGAAAGGCATACTGCTGCTGGTTCACTATCTCTTCATCTCTGCTCTGCATCTTGTTAGTAATCACCCACTCAGCGAGGTCTCAAAGATGAAATAGGAGGGTAAACCGTCTAAATTCCTTGATAGATGATGGTGAAGGTGTTTTGGGTAATGGTGTGAGTTGGGCCTGTTTCCGTTTGTTTGGGTACTTTCAAGATGAAAGCATACAATTGAGAAGTTGGAACACTCTCTCTTTTTTTGTTGCTTTTGTTTTGTTAGGCTCAGTAAGTTTCTCCAATGCTCAGGGGCTGCAGCTTCTGTTTTAGATCATTTCTTACATTAACAGTGATGGTAGTGCAGTCCCACCAATTTTAATATAAAATAATAAATCTTTGGACTGAAATCGAGAAGACCTGGTTTCTGTCTCTTTATTCAGTGATTCATCAAGAAATTGGCGTTTGCTTGCTCTTATTCTGGATTGAACAATCATGTGACACTTTTTACGATTTGCAGCCTTCATTTGATCTTTTACCTGGAGTTTGATCAGTTGTCTGAATATGGTATCTGTCATCTGCCCATGCTTTCACTATATCGAAAGGAGGCTTTGCTTTTCGACTTCAACTTAAGCTTCGGCATTCTCAGCTTGTAACACTAATTTCCTGTTTATGTTGCAATGTCTGCCAAAATAAGAGGAAATAATTTAAGCCTTATTACCTTGGTGTACTTTGCTGATTTAACAGGTTGGCCATCAAAGAGAATGCAACAGTGGCCGTTATTAAGTTGCACATAATTTGTGGATCTACATACCCCTGAACATCAGTTAGCATGACATCGAAGAGAGTGCTAAGCTAAGAGTTTATTAAGACAAAACTGCTGCACAATTGTTGTTACATTGAGTCATTCGAAATCCCCTGTAGTGAGAAATTTGTTATTTGTGTGAGATTTAGAGAGCTTGCGGAGAGTGATTGTAATGTATTTCTTAGTATTTACCTCGGTCGATATAGCTTCCAGCACCAGGAACCTTTTTCTAATTAGTCGCTCAACAGTTGTTCAATTTGTTAACTAAATTTTGTCAATTGGACAGCTTTATTATGTGGAATGGGGATGTAGAGACTTCCTATTGAAGGGCAGGTCATTCCATCGCTTTGCAGCTCGTATGAAGAAAGACCGTTTGTGATTAAGCTTGTTTGACTGAGGGATGAAATACTGTGCTGATGTGAAACTCGCAGGTTTAATGTAGTTTTTGAGGATAGTACTGTTTGCGTGATGGTATTGGCTGAAAATGCCCAGTCGCTTTTCACAACGATGACAACAAAGGAAGATCAAGCTTCTTTGGAAGGCCAGTTGTGCTTGTATCTCTATCTGACCTTCTTATGCCACATATGAATCTGGCAGCTCTACGCTGAAGAGCTTCGAGGTGACTTTTAGCAGAGTCAGACGCAGAATTCCATACAACAGAAGCGTATTCAGGCACAGGAAGGTTAAGCTGTTTGTAGGAAGTGGATTTGACCTGCTCTGATGTAGTTGGAATGTTGCGTCTGTTAAAACCAAAAGTGGTGTTTCTTTTAGCTGCTGTGTTATCCACATGCATGTTCCACTGATCTTAGTATTAAGAGTGGCTCCCAGATATCTAATCTGCTCTGCTGTAAGGATCTCTGTACTGTGTAGATGAAGCTTTTGTGTTGAAGGTTCTCGTTGCCAGGGAATGTTATCTGCTGGCATTTGGGTGAATGGAATTTCTCTAGTGTATTTTGGTCTCTTTGAAGTTATTGACGTTTTACATAAACCAATACAACCACACTATTGCTGTAGCACGTCGGTTTAGCCAAATCCGAATCTCCCGCACAAAAATCAGCAAGGATTAGAGAAAACATTCAGGATTAGATGTTTGCGCATGACATGCTGTAGGCTAGACTCTGTGATAGACTTTGATAAACTGCCATCTGGCAGATATTGTGTGCCAAAGTAAAGAGTAAATGCAAGAAAATTCTGTTTTATATCGAACTGTGCAATGCTGCTAAACTATAATATGTTTTCATAACTCATTTTAAACATACTCTTAATAATTTTTATTGAGAATTTTTATATCTTTATTTTATGACGGAGCACTCGGAAATATGATATGATATATAGTCATGTGACATTGATAACAGCGATGAGTCAGATGAGTTTTTATGATGTACAGGATAAAATGACCTGACAACTCTTGCGCTTAAAAACAGGTGCAACCTACTACCGAGCTACCTTATGATCATTTAAAAATTTGCAGAGGTGTTATGCCTTGATACATGTATACTCAGTGACTTATATGGTTTCCTCGTTATCTCCCCCTGCATTTCTAAATTTTGATGCTGAAACCATCAAAAATTAACTGAAAGTTATTTGCCAGGCTTGGTGGATGAATTACCATTTCATTCACAAAATGAATGCGAAAAATCATGAATTTCATAAAAAATGATGAAATCATGGCAAAAAGTTCTCTTTGAGCCAGATGAATCAATTAAAACGCACTTCTACAAATGCTAGAAGCGTCAAATTTTCTGTGTGACCTCGTTGTGAGGATGCCAATTGATGTATTTATTAGGGTCACTCTATCACATTTTCCCTTCATTAAATGCAGCATTATTTTAAATTTATACTCAGTTTTCTCATATAAACTTTAGATGCAAGCTGACATGCTACATTTATCCTCTATTGAATATAATAAGGCACAGTATATGAAGGATTCTTTTGTTTACCGAAAGTTGATACAATGTAAAGCATTGAATCGTATAGAGGCCTCTCACTAAGCACAATACAATGTCACAAAATTAATATCACAATGAAGATTTGATGTGAACCTGTAGTCTTGTCTTCTAACATGACATCATTTAAAATGATAACAGATTATGAGCATTGAATGCTGACTTAGATTATTGTTCCTAAAATGAAGACGGAGCCCTTATTTAATTGTGAAAGCAGAATATAAAAAGTACTTAGGTATGTTAGAAAAACCAGTAATTTTAGAAACCTCCACATGACTGAGAATATTAGGTTTCTAAAACAGGGACCGGCAGATTCATTCAATATTTTACCTTAGTCATTTCAGTACACATGAATGGGGGTTAATGTGATCACAGTACACTCTTCATTTTTAAATATCTATAAGATTATTTGTCAAGTCTTATGAGCTTGCCTCTTCCAACTTCATGCACCCAAGTTTCAGTATCTTGCCCAGATCATAACCTTACAACAAATTTTCACATCAAGCAACACTATTAGCAATGACAATAGTAACAAGATCTAGCAAATCCCTATCACAGAGTAGCAAATCCAAGCAGCATCCAAGCATTGTATCTCATGCCATTTTACATTGTACAGGGGCACACACAGCAATTCCACTGCGTTATGTTGCAATATTTCAAATCTTCTAGACTCTAGTGTTTTGTCAGATCAGGGAAATTCATTTCTTCTCAGCTGTTAACACCTGATTACGTATTTTTCACATGTTTTGAGTACTGTGTATTGCCAGCGTTTCAAATAGGCCCAATGTGATAGATAAACCATAACCATCCATAAACCCTGCTTGGCGATTTCACCTGGGTTTGTCCACAAAACTTCAGTTTTGTGTTTATGATAAACGCATGTGTATACAAAACCCAGTCCAGTGCCTCATATCACTTTATCAAAAAGTGTTTTTGAAAAAAATAGAAAAAACGGCTGAATCACAGTCCTGTGTTCTATCACGTATGTGTAGTAAAACCAGATGAGGGTGTGCTATTTATATTTTTTTGTCTGATTTATGCCATGAAAGCTTGAAATTAATTGAAAATTAAAAAAACAGCCTACTTTAGCGTATATCTCCAACATCCATCAATCATAATCAGTAAGCTTCAGTGGCTTCTCAGTTATTTAAAGTCAAAAATGCTCAGTTGTAGTATCTCCTCCTTACTTTTCCAAAAGCTATCTCCTTCCTACAGTTTTTAATTCAGAATAACCACATTTGGTCACCTGGATCGTTAGTCAATCAGCTAACTATTCATTTATCTTTTTCTGCAAAAAACTCCAAATCTGACAAAAAATCTCCAAGTTCGTGTTTTTCTGTTTGGGCAGAACAACATTTCGACATGGTAACTCACAGAGATCTGGTTTTTTTTGGAGCATCAGTTCATCACATTATCTAAATGAGCTTTTGAGGGCATGTTTGAAATATTTTTTTAACATATTTAAAATTGCGATTTACTTTTTCATTACGGTGTTTATTTCATCCATCAGTGCAGTGGCAATGTTGCGCAAGGCAGTGCAAAGAGCCTATATATTTGTAGTTTCTATGCCATTGTGTACAGTTTCAAACAAATTCTAATTGCCTTTTATCAAAGGAGTGGAGCAATTTACAAATGACAATGGAGATGCTATACTGAACTTAATCAAAAGAATTTTTCTGTTGGTTGATATAAGTTTTCAGTATAGATCGTGGTGACCCATCAGTCACCCATCAAATTCTATCAGAATGACTATAGACCTCAAAACAATTAATATTATTAATAATTTTATTCCGAAACGTGGTTTGGATTTGGCTTTTTCAGTGGATACTGTTCAATGATAGCATTTTCAAACTACACCCAACAAATGTTTGAGCTTAAATTTTACTCGAATGTCATCCCAATATTTTTATTATTGAAAAACACTAATGTAACTATGCTGGATGCGTATAGGATTATGATAACTGTGTGTATGGAGGGCTCACCCTTAATAACACACATGATATTCTATGTGAAATATTCTGCTGCATTTTCAGTGAGCTGGTTTCTGTATGCTCGACCTTGGTGTATTTATCACCATTAAGGAATTGCAGTCCTGAAATAACCATTGACAGCATTCATGTTACCGTTGAATTTGTACATTTTTTTAAAAATCGTGCCCTGGGTCTGCATCTATACTGCAGCAAGTTATAATGTTGTTACTTTAGAGGATTCGGTTAGCCAAACAGGTTGGCTGCCTCAAAAAACAACAAATCTGAGATGGCCTCCATACAAAATTGGAAGCAATTCTTCAGGCAGTGCATTGAAACGATCCAAGTACAATTGAGACCTCTGCTGGATGAAGATATCAGTTAGAGCAATTACAGACATTTTTTTCTCAGAGTAAATTTTCTAATCCCTCAAGAAAATCTTATTTGTAAACAACCAGTTGTTTTGCAGTCTCTGTGTTTCATTACAGGGAAAGAATTTGTTACGGTTGTGCCTTGTTTATCTTTTCCAAATGATTTAAAGGCAATGTAATATTAGAATATCAAAACCTGAGGATAACCTTTGTGTCTCAAGACTGATTAAAATTGAAGGTTGATTTAAATCAGATGTCTTGTCACAAGCCACATCCCGGAGCATAGGCGGCGAAATTCGTTGCCTTAGTGGCCAGGCCACAATATCTGCGCCAGGTTGCTCTCTGTTTGCAGGCAGGTCGGAGCACACCTGGGTGCCAACCAAAGCCCAGTAGACGATGGACCGCAGATACACTTGATATGAGGCCCTTTCGATAAATTTAAGGTTCAATGATTGCACAGACCAAGGGTACATGGTGGCAGCATCATTCAAGGATTGTAATAGTTAATCCTATTGTAAAAACTGCCACAATACTGCCTTCCTACCCACCGTACCATATCAATTTAGCTTGGATAGTTAGGTGTAATTTAAGCATAGAACTTCATGTCTAATTGTAGAGTAAGGCTGTACAAAGAGAAATTTTTACGGGAGAGCCTGCATATTCTATTTTTTACTGTAATCAAAAACTTTGAATTCAGTTCATTCTCCAGAACCCTATAATTGTGACAAATAGATGAAAGGAGTTTTTGGCATCAAGCTTCCCATAACTTTCCCCTTGACGCAAAGCTTGCAGGTACCTTGACCAAGGAGTAAAAAACTCTTTCCTTGACTATTGTTAAAAAATTTACTCTGAATCCCTTTACTCTGTGAAGCAGTCTATCCACATGCTTGAAACTAAATTTTTTTACACAGATAGATAGATGGGGTGATAACTCTATACTGCAAATGAGCCACCAAATTTCAACAATAAGAGAAGACAACTTCTTAGCCTAAGGTTTGCCCAAATTGACTTTAATGAACTGAGTTGGGTGGCCAAGTGGGTAGTGTGCTCGGTCACAGCACAGGTGGCCAAATATTTGATATTTTCATATATACCACAATTATAACATGCTTGTTGCGCGAGAGGCCCGAGTTCGAATCCCGGTTAAAACAGATTTTTTATTTTACATCTATAATATCTTTTACTAATTGGTGGTTAACACCGCAATTATAACATGTTTATTGTGCGATAGGCCCGAGTTCAAATCCCGGTGAAGACAGATTTCGTTTTTTACATATCATCTCTTTCACTACTTGGTGGTTTATACCACAATTATAACATGTTTGTTGCGCGGGAGGCCCGAGTTCAAGTCCCAGTGAAAGATAGATTTTTTTCTACATAATCATCTCTTTCACTACTTAGTGGTTTATACCACAATTATAACATGTGTGTTGCGCGAGAGGCCCAAGTTCAAGTCCCGGTGAAGACAGATTTATTTTTACATTATCATCTCTTTCACTACTTGGTGGTTTATACCACATATATAACATGCTTGTAGAAGGCAATATCAAATGTTTGCAATTATGGATTTGCTCAGGCTGTAGGGAAAAACATATGAAAGACATCTATTCGGTATCACAGGAATTTCATGATGCAAGCCTGTTTTAAGGGCAGTCCAAGGGAAAAATCATGGTAATTGGCTATTGCACTGCTCTGCCTATTCTACCCAGGGCTGTATCCATGGATTTTGTATAGACAAACCAGGCTGGATACAGGAAATGCGTTGGAACGTATTCCCGCAGGGAAGGATATTGAGGAACTATCTCAGGAATAGAGGTAGTTTTAATGTGTTCCAGCCCATTTTGGAAGGAAAATTAACGATCGGCTTGCTGCAGAAGCCGTCCTTTGAAAATTTATCGAATTAGGGAGCTTATTCACGAGCTGCATGATGATTTGACTTTGCTGCAACGAACATTTTGCATGGGTGTTATTTCGTTAGATGGGCATCTTAAATTGAGACTTGCTTGAAAATGATTCAGACAGCGGCAATATCACATTTCTGGCCATACCTTATGTCAAAAATATCAGTTTAAAACTTATTGATGACATCTTAACCTCAAGACATGTAAGAATTGGCAAATCACAACATATCAACCAGCCTAATCCATTCATAATCCCAATCAATCTCACAATGGCCCCTCTGGGCGCCTGGTAATTAAAGGTGTAAGAGGTTTCAAGAGGTTTTTCAAGATTGACACGCTGAAAATTGGAGGGTCAAGCCCCCTAGCCCTTCCAACAAATACACTACTGACTCTACCCCACATAACAGTAATACCAACTTGTTGCAAGAAATTTAAAAGTATCATAGAGAAAAAAGAGTAGAGGAACCTATTTTATACTAAGTTGTTGCAGCTCTAATGCTGCCATCCTGAGTGAAATGCTGCCGCTCTAGATCATCATCAATTTGACAAGTTTGGTTATGGAAACTTTATACCTCCTAGTCCTCAGTCCTCTGTCGATAAATTTCCAACTCAGTGAGCATGGTATACGATAGGCTAATTTAAAAATACCATACAAGGCTTAGACCAAAGCTATCAAAACCTTGCAGAATCAAATTCAAATTTAATTGACCAGTAATTGTGTGTACTGATATTATCACTTGTTAATTTTCAGATCTATTTAAAGTTAGAATTGACAAAAATTCACTGCTGCTGCATGAATTTTCCTCCATTACTTTTGCTTAGTAATAGTTCAGTAAAGCAAAATTTTTTGTGCATTGAAATTCCATTTCAAAATCACTATGTTTACATACGTTGGTGTGGCATCATTTGAGGGTTAAATTGGATACATGGAATTAGCATCGATACTTAATTTTAGTATAGTGTGTCGAATTCAAAACTGATGGGCTTTCAATCAACAAACAAATCAATTGATACAAAGAAGAATATCCACTGTCTTTTGTTTCTATTCTTCTAAGTTTCTTGTGGATTTTAATTAGCAGAACAAAAGACTTTCCATATGTATATAAAATTTGTGGGGTAATAACTCTGATTTAAATATTTATACAAACAAGGAGATGATAATTCCTGCAGCTATTGAACTGCAAAATCCATATAAGTCACTGAGTAAAAACCATGTTTTTTTATCATACATAGGAATCGGAACTTGTATTGTTTGTTTCAAATATCGATTCTGCCAACTGGCATGCTGTAAATCTAAACATTTAGAAAAAATATTTTTTCTCAGATTGATTGATTGATTGATTGATTGGTCAATCGATTGATTGATTTATTGATTGATCGATTGATCTATTGATCTATTGATTGATTGATTGATTGATTGATTGATTGATCAATTGATCGGTTGATTGATTGATTGATTGATTGATCTATTGATTGATTGATTGATCGATCGATTGATTGATCGATCGAACGATCGATCGATTGATTGATTGATTGATTGATTGATTGATTGATTGATTGACTGATTTTGATGTTCATCATCATGTTTGTAATTAACTATCAGGTATTTAGTTTATTCATCTATAATACTCACTTGTGATTTAAATATTAAGATGGTTTGCATCTTTTCAAAACATCCTCAATCGTTTCTTATCTTTAGCATAAGTATAAAAAATAGGCAGGCAGTATGTGAGAATAGAAATATAAAACTTTCTAGTTTCTAGCTGAAGACATGTGTGTTGTGCAGTGGTATGCGCACCTCTGTATGTTGTATCTCATGATAGTGACGCTCTGTTAATCTCTTTGAAATAAGCCTGCAGATCAATTTCGTCTGATGATATACATCCTATTATGCAGGTTTCGTCTGCTTATTTGAGTATGGTGATGTTACTATACAATATGGAAAACAATAGAGAACTGAGTACTGAACTAAGTTTGTGATAGAATTTCTTTATTCCGTCCTCATTGGCTTGCTGCTTTGCGTCAATTATATCTAAGAGCTCTTTGGTAATCCATTATTTATGGTTGGCATACTTTATCTTTCCAAAAATTATTTATATCAAAGATTGCTTGTATGAGTAATATTTGTCATTGGCAAGTCACACCAGTGTAGTGGGAGCTCTGTTAACATTCACAGTATCTTCCCTTGAAATCTGAATAGTAGTAGGAAAAACAGTTTCAAGGATCTCTCTGTCCTGGTCTTAGGCCTCGATAAACTGCCCTGATTGTTTGATGGCAGCTGATGAAAAAAGAAATGCCACATTTCAAAAAAGTGAGAGCAGTCTTCTGGATCCTAAAATCAACCTCATCCAAAATAGTCGAAGACACTTGTTTCCATTCAAAGGTTTGCATAGCTACTTGCCTTTCTACCTTTGTACAGGAAGGTTGCGAATTTTGAACTGCAGATAAACAAACCAAACCCCTTGTTCAACTCAATTTTGTTAAGTTCTATCTCGA
Organism: Membranipora membranacea; assembly: GCA_914767715.1. Classification (NCBI taxonomy): domain Eukaryota; kingdom Metazoa; phylum Bryozoa; class Gymnolaemata; order Cheilostomatida; family Membraniporidae; genus Membranipora; species Membranipora membranacea. Next base: position 10,935,790 of record OU612065.1, on the reverse strand, counting down.
TTTATGATATGGCAATTCGAAATGTTGTAGTTAAGGATAATATAATGGATTTAACAAGTGAGCCGCTGTAGCAAATGTGTTGTGCATAATATAAAACAGTGTGTTGAGCTCTATCAAATCGTTATAAAAAATATATATAAAAACTAAATCTGTTTATCCACAAAAAAAACCCCTCAGCATAAAAACTTGCTATGCCATGTGGTGGTTTTGGCACATACAGAAAAACTGTCATGAAGTCTGGCTACACGACTATCTTTCAGGTATAAAATTGTGGAGCTGATGATGGTCTTCATACATTATTTAAAAAAATATGAAGAGGGCTGACTCAAGATTTGTAGATAAACGTCAGCAAAACACTGAATAAATTTAATCTTTACTAGCCTGTACATAATACAATCCCATTTAGAAGAAGTGAGGGCATACCCTCCTCTAAATAAATCATTTTGTCAAAATTTCCTGTTCATCGTTGTACTGATTGTTGCATCTCATTTCTTAAGATCAGCCAACATGTATTCTGCCCATGGTCAGTATCAAACATGTTTGTTTGAACTGGGCATGAACAAAATGCATGCTTGAAAGTCCAAGTTACCATGTTTGCACCCTGAGGCTAATTTGCTCTTAGGAAAGAATTTCAACAGACTTTCTTAAAAAAGATTAATTTATCGCTGTTGACTCTCCGGTAGGGAAGAGGTAGTTTAAAGGTCTTTATTGATTCTTTTTCATTTTTGTTTGTTTTGTGATTGCACATGGTAACCTAGGATGTTTTATGTTCAGCCTCACCTGTCAGTGAAACCCCAAAGATTAGTGCAAGAATTGATTGGAGAGGTCAATTGGTTAGGTTTGTGGACATTTTTCCGGTGGCGATTCCCATGAAATGAGTAGTTAGTAGTAGAACTATGAGTAAGTAGTAGTGCAGCAATAACAATCACACTGCCACTGAATTACCATCTGCCCTGGCCAATAAAATTTTTGACCATTTTGCAGTTCGAGCTTTAATCTTACTCCCTAATTAATGGGTGTCACAATTGCCTTCTGTCAAGTCTGAATGAAAAGACAGATGAACAGCAAAATTAAAGGATCATTAGACAATGCTGCAGCACTCAGTTGTTTTTCGTTTTCCTCGCTTGCAGCTACAGTCCTGGTAGTTTAAAGTTTGCATGTTTTAAATTTATCCACAAACTTCAGTGTTGTGTTTACGATAGATGCATGTATATGCAATCCTGTGTCTCACAACACATTTACAAAAAGATTTTCTTTAATAGAATACATAGCTGAACCCCAGTCCTCTCCCCAGCCACATATGTATTGTAAAACCAATTGATGGAGTGCTTATTTTTACACTTCATTAGCCTGATATATATTAAAGCTTCCAATCAATTGAGGGTCAAATAAATAAAACTGAGAAAATAAAGTATATACAAAAAAAAACTTTCTTCACCCATTAATCTCTAATTTATTTGTGATTCAGGGACTTCTAAATAACCTCATGGTCATAAGAGTTGTCTACACTACTCACATAAAAACTGAAGATTGAGTACGCTGTTATCAGGTAGAACAACAGAGGCTAAGTCCATGAGATGCAGTAGTGCTATGGCTGAGTCTGTGTTAAAGAAATTAACTCTGTCTCAATGCAAAATTGTCACCTATTTTAAAGTGCAACCAAGGTTTCAAACAACTTCTCATTGATGGCCATTGATTAATAGCAGATTGCACCTTCTGCATGGGTAAAAAAGACAAAATATAATTCGGATGATTATTCAGTCAGAATTCTTGTGAAACATTTCTTCCATCAGGCACTCAAACTCAGCTAAAAGAGAATACCACATAGCAGTTTCCTGTTCCTGTTATTATTTAGCCTGTGCTCTATAATTATTACAGCAAAGTCTTGGAACCTCCCCTAAACTGAACTGTTACCCAGCTTAGAGTCAGCAACTACTTTGAGTTTTGCATCGCGTAATGCACGAAGCTGATGCTGCCCAGCACATTCTTTGCTACCCATTAATGCATTGCTGCGAAACCTTGGCTGCATTAACGGGTAGCAAATAACGTGCTGAGCAGCATCAGCTTTGTGCATTACGCGATGCAAAACTTAAAGTAGTTGCTGACTCTAAGCTGGGTAACACTTCAGTTTAGGGGAGGTTCCAAGACTTTGCTGTAATAATTATTGAGCACAGGCTAAATAATAACAGGAACAGGAAACTGCTATGTGGTATTCTCTTTTAGCTGAGTTTGAGTACCTGATGGAAGAAATGTTTCACAAGAATTCTGGCTGAATTATCATCCAAATTATATTTTGTCTTTTTCCCCATGCAGAAGGTGCAATCTGCTATTAATCAATGGCCATTAATGAGAAGTTGTTTGAAACCTTGGTTGCCCTTTAATGGTGTAATCCCCCCTTGGAGCGTCTTCAGCCAGCTATAAAAGCCTCTATTTCCAAAATTTACAAAAAATAACTCACATACTGATCGTGACACATCATCATTGAACTCTTTCGACATTATCAAATTTTCGGATTTTTCTCCACCTTACTCAAAGGCTTTTCAAACACACTATTTGCAATAACTTCTAGATTCTAGAATATGATACCTAAACCCCTTCGAATGGTTGGAAGTTCTGGACCATGGAAATTCCAAATCGGGCATCCATTAGTCTCTCAAAAAATATAACATAATCACATGATCCATGTACATTACGGCTGTGAATTATTCGCGTTATCTAGAATATTAACGCGATTATGGCAATATTAATAAGATTAATCTTTGGTATCTTACTTTGATCTTACACTGGCCTTATTATAGTTAAAAGTAAACAATCAGTTGACTGAATGAAAGAAGTGCTCTATTCATTAATATTTCATAACAAAGAAGCATGAAAGGGACCAACATAAGTCAAACCATTCTGAATTACCATCAGTCATCCAACTAATGAAGAAAAAGTAATGGTATTTTGGCTGGGCTTGTCCTGCAAACCACTCATCAAAGTTTTTTGGTTCCTTTGCCAAATTTTGTTTACTATTGGAGTTTCATTGTAATGAACTAGTTTCTTTCAAGCTTATTTCCTGCTTTGCTCTTGGCTGAGAAAACAAAAAGAGTGATATGTCCAAGATATGGGGAGGTTATTTTGTCAAATGTAATAAAAATGCTAAAGAAATAAATGCCACACAGCTTCAGGGGAATGGATAACATACTCTTATTTTGTATAAGGTAAATTTAGTGATTGAGTTGTGTGTGATGTATGGTTGAATGGATTCTGCGGTATAGGTTTTTGGTGGTTGACTTGATAATGGACATGAAGCTGAGCAAAATCACTAGGCCTATCATTTTTTAACTCTTCCTTTGTCTAACACCAATCAAGGAGTGGTTACTTTGTGGTTAGACAAGACTGCATATATAAAATAACTAGATGGTAGATGGGAAGATTAAAAGTAAGTGTAATCACAGATTAAAGCTGCAGCTACATGAAGCGATTTGGGGTCACGAGTGGTTAATCGGCGGACCTACACGACTGATTAGTCGAGTAGAGTGGACAACAAGTTGGTTGGTGTTTGCCGAGTGAACTGGACAATCCTCTATGCTGATTAGTTTTTGATTTATTGCTGCAATAATTACGCGGTTAAATACGTCATCTATCATCACGTGAGAGGCTATCAAAAATGGAGGAGTTGATAATATCTGTAGTGAAATCACATCCTCCTATTTATGATAAAAAAGACCAGACATACAAGGATAGGAGTGGTGCTGTAGTGAACATATGGAAGGTAATAGCTGTATCTATTGGAAATGGAAGGTGTCCTGACATGACATCCATACTATAGCATAGGAAAATCAATTTTACAGAAGACTGAAATTTTATTTGGTGAAGATCCAATGTGACAAAGGCCCGGATAATAATGAGACATCAATATCTGGTTATTTTGTTAGCCCGCCCATTAAATATCATTGGTCAATCTAGCCACCTGACCTATGACCCATCTTAATCACCAGACCATTGTGTACTAACTTATAGGCCTGTGTAGCAGTCCGAGATTGCCCAATCCAGTCTATAGATTCCATCTACCTGTGATTTAATAGCTGTGTATACCCACAGCTTAACTGGTCATGAAAAGATTAATATTAAGATCAATTTTCTTTAATCTTGCACAGCCCTAATATACATGTATAAATGTTTATACTTAGTCACTAAACTGGTAATAGTTCCTCACTGCCATCATTCAAGGAGTTAACTCCTTGCATCATTGAATAGCAACTAGTGAAGTGGTAACATTGTAGTAGGTTGATAGGTTTTGCAGTCATTCCTGGTCTTTTCATACAAAGTAGGGCTGTGCATGACTAAAGAATATTGATCTTTATCTTAAAGGGCAACCAAGGTTTCGCAGCAATGCATTAATGGGTAGCAAATAATGTGCTGGGCAGCATCAGCTTTGTGCATTACGCGATGCAAAACTCAAAGTAGTTGCTGACTCTAAGCTGGGTAACACTTCAGTTTAGGGGAGGTTCCAAGACTTTGCTGTAATAATTATAGAGCACAGGCTAAATAATAACAGGAACAGGAAACTGCTATGTGGTATTCTCTTTTAGCTGAGTTTGAGTACCTGATGGAAGAAATGTTTCACAAGAATTCTGGCTGAATAATCATCCGAATTATATTTTGTCTTTTTCCCCATGCAGAAGGTGCAATCTGCTATTAATCAATGGCCATCAATGAGAAGTTGTTTGAAACCTTGGTTGCCCTTTAATCTTGACATGTTCAGTTAATCTGCAATTACTCTTACTTTTAATCTTCCCATCTGGTTGATTACAGGACCACTCACCGAAGAAGAAATCAAGCAATAACAATATCTTTTTATAAGATAAAGACTTATGATAGGCTTTCCTCTCAAATATGAAACCTTTGTTGAGTGATTGAGTCATTTTTTATAGCTACATATAAATGTGATTTTTAAACCTTTTTCTTACACTCAGCATAGTCCTATACTTTTAATCTCGCATTGCATGTTCTCATTGGCCTAAACAGCCAATAAAATGAAAAAAAATGCAAAAAACAAAAATTAAAAAAAGAATTTTTTAAGATTAAAATAATAATCTTTGAGTTAATCAGATTAATCTTATTATGCATTAATCGCACAAATCTTCTAAATAGCGCGATTTTTTCCCAGCCCTAATAAAAAGCATCACTTTTTTGTCACAGTTTACTTATAATTTTATTTCAAATTTTTTAAGACCAATTAGAGTGGTTGTTAATACAATCTTATTTGTGACTGAATTGTGATTTTTCCTGTGCATTCGCTCTTTGCTGATTGAAGTTGATTAGAAATTTGGGAATTTTCAAATTGTGTTGTCCATTGTATATTTGTTGATCTGCATGCCGCAATGATATCTTGCATTGTTGATTGGAATTACAGAGGAATCAGGTGCATATATTGGTTTGGAATACACATCTAACAACTTACTGATGAATATAAACACTGGAAATGAAATGGATGGTTACACAAAGTGGATTGAACAACCAACTGACTCAGGATGCGTATATTATGATGCTTTTGACGAAGGCTGGCTCATAGATAATAATTGTGGGCTACATGAAGCAATCATCTGTGCAACCATTCAACAGACTGGTGAGTTGTGATTTTTTCTTTAGGAGAAAGCACCGGTGTGAGCAAAAAATAACAGTCATTCTACTCGAAAGACTTTCATCACTAGTAACTCTAAATCCGAATCAATATTCAAGTATATGTTTTGATTAGATAGCTGTTTTCCCGTGATTTCCTTTGAAGAAAATAACTTAATCAAGTTACCTTTCATTTGTTTTTTAAATGTAACTCAGTAGAACAAAAACTATTTGTTGCATCTTATTTGGAGTTTGCCACTTTTTACAACTAAACCCATGTATATTTAAAGTATTTTGAAGTTTTGTTAAGTTTCTGCTACTAAATTATGTAGATTTTTACGCACTTGATGATTCTTTAAATTTTGGGAACCTAACACCACTGGAAGGTACATCTCATCTCCGTGATTGAGTATTGGTGAGCAGAAAAAAATGATTGTTAGCATCCCAAGATTATATCAGACTTTCAATAAGTGTAACAAATGTGACGACACTGAATCTGTATGCCGAACACTGAGCGGCTACTAGGGCAAATTGACGAGACAATTAATTGCGCATGCACATCACTCTTTATTACTCCCTTAAATAACACTCACTAAACTAAATACAAACTATCTCTTTATATAGTATTACAAAAATTATGTGAAAATAGAATATCATAATTATGATATCAAACCGCAAAGCGTTAAAAATAATAAGTTCACACTCAACAAGACGCAAAGCTCAACCACACGCTTACAATTATAGTAGATAACTTCATTTATGAATTTATACAGTTCTCTCTCAAGTCGATAGAAGTGATGGTTTATTGGGCTGGTACAGCGCTATGTCCAATCAATACCTAATATATGAGAAGAGACTGAAGAACGATACCCAGTCAAAGATGAAGCTTACATATAGTTGGGCGGGTAGAATAACCACACATATTATAACTGAATAACCACATTATAATATAATAATATGATATGTTACCAGGGCTTATGGGGAGCAGTGTCATGCATTGTTATGTGCAACAGTATGCAATTCGTAGCAATATCCATTTAGTAGAACAATCATTAACCCATTCAGGACTGATCCCGGTATATCCGGGAAGGAGTTGTGCTCCCACCAGCCTGATCCCATTATAACCGGGATAGCATATTATCACCATAACAACAGTTTTCTGAGCAACCCAACAGGTTTTTATTGGTTTATTATGATAGTCTAAAGGGTTGACTTGAAGTATAGACTGCCATTGGTCAATAATTGTTTCATTTATTCAATCACTGAGAGTTTTTCCATTGCAGTGCCACACTGAGTAGTTTCATTTTTTGAAAAATAAAAAGTTGAAATTTTTAAACTGGCAAGTCGTTGTCTATGTAACATTTCTGGCATAGTGCTCAGTTATGGTGAGGAAAACAGCAATGGTAGTGATAGTGAGCATGATGCTAATGATTTTCTTAGAGACCAAGGTGAGTAAAACATGCTGAAAATGTTGTTTTACAGTAAAATACACAGTTTAGGTCCAAAATGTTCACAATTTTTTGGCCAAAAATCATGATTATTATTTGATTACATGCCTAACTGAGTGTGTCAGAGGTTGTTAGTTGTTTCTCTGACTAGCAATCATCATTGTTATGCTTTCTGAAATATTAGTATGGAATTTTTACCATAATATTGGCCATGTTTGAAGGCTCTAATGCTCTTAGTCTTAGATTAGTATTGTCAATCACATTTTTCTGTTTTATAAACATTTTGGCTGTGTACAGTTTTTCATTTACACAGCTCACATGAGTTTCACTAGTACATTTTACTGTGCAGGAGAGAGTGATGGTGGCTCTGATGGGGTTCCAGGGGCATCTACACCGCGATCAGACCATGCAGATCTAGATGACAGCGATGCTGATCCCATATTTGATCCGGTAGCTAATGCGAACGATTCTAGCTCGTCTAGCTCAGAGTCTGATGGTGGTAAGCTGCCTACATATTGTGTCTTACTTTTTACTCACTCCTAACCTTTCACAGACTGTACTCAACATCTTGTAGCTGCTACAGGAGTCAGTAGGCATAGACTCACTAACTGTTGTGTTTATTTGCCAATTCATGTTTGTATCTATGGTTACCATGGTTACATAGCTAATCAGCATGAATTTGTTTGTTTATAGGTGCAGGTGTGCGTGGCGGTAGAGCTGGTCGTCCGAGAGGAAGAGCTAGGCCTGCAAGGGGCGTTGGTAGTGCCCCAGGCAGAGGTCGTGCACATAGAGGTCGAGGTGGAGGGAATGGAGCTAGTGCCGGAGGAAACCAAGCACAAGGAGGTAAATGCTGTGTAGGCCTCGGCGCCGGAACTTTGACGACCTGCAGACTGCCGACAGGCCTGTTCTCAAATATTTCAGTCTTAGCCATAGACCTACTAATAATAAACCTAGACAGGTGACAGATATAGAGCTTATACAGTGAGCAGTGAGGCCCATAATAACTGGAATTCCCCAATGACACAACGATACTGTGTTGTGCACAGTGCATACTGCAATGAATGGTTTTACTATATGAGCGTGACTGATTATTAGCTATAATGGCATTTTTCTCATAGAGATATCGTAGACCAATGCCTACAAGTTAATTTTATCTGAAAGGTGATGTACCAAGCAACGCCATAGTCTTTGAATATTTTCTCTAGCTTAAATATTGAATGAGATACAACCATTAGAAGTCGGCAATATCTGTAAACGTTATAGCAAGGAGCAACAGTGAAGATAAATAATGTGTCTTGTATTGGTTGTAATAATAAATGAGAAGTCTTATTCTTATTATGCAACTGAACATCCAGAAGTACCACTAGAAGTACAAGTTGCGTACTTTATATCATGATATGCATAGATAGACCAGTTACTGATGCTGAAATATTACCAATCTATTGAGTTTAGATCGGATATTTTCATTTTTCTCTGATGTAATCTTCTGGGTTTCGTAATGAACTCGTATCATTATGTTTTGGTGGATAAGGGATCTGATTGTTGAAGTGGAATGCACAGCACATTTCATAAATCCATGAAAATTTCTTAAAATAATATGGTTGAGGACTCTGTTTCGGGTTTTGATAAGTATGTTTGTGTCAACACCATTGCGTGTTATATAATTGCGGAGCAGTTGCTCGCTCACTACGAAGAGCTTCTTTGTGTTGGGAGAAAGTACAACAAGCCCGCCCCTATTCTTGACGGACACCAGTGTAATATCATCATTCGGGTCGTTAGTGTCCGTATCTATAAGTGAATCTCTACAGTCTGAGCAATTCAGTTTTGTCGAGCGGATGACATACCCTCCTATAAAGTAATCGAATAAGCCCATTCAATCAATGTTGGTCCCTATAGAAGGTGAGGTTTATGCGTGTGGTAATTTTGTAAATCTAGAAGGGTGGTTAGTACTAGTTGCAGGTCTTTTATGAGTTAAAAAAAGGTAAACTAAACTTAGAATCATACCAGAACATGATGTTTGGGGTTTTTGTTACACCCCCGTCACAAGAAACGTCACGTCCAAGCCTCATAAATTTTTAGCAACACTATCTTGCTTTTATTAGTTTTTTCAATATATAGCTTGTTGTGTGATGTGAAAATTTAAAAGGAGTATATATTTCAAATGAAAGTTTGCTGTTATAAAACTAAGCAACTGAAATGTTAATTATGCTAATTGGAGCCATTACTTACCGATGTAGTCTGCTATGTCGATGATGGGTTTTGTTATGGTGAGATCCGACCGTCCTCCTTCATCCTCAAAGGATTCCTCTTCGAGTTCTTCGTCATCTGATTTCTTTTTCTTCTTCTTTGCGCTGAAGAGAAGTGACCCGAGAGTGCCTTGCTGCTGACTTGGATCTAGTTCTATACAGTTAGCCGAGGAGCTTGGCGTTATATCGCTCTTGACTAGCAGAAACTTCAACGACGACTTGAATGATAGAATATCAGGGTTGTTGTTAAATCCTCCCCTGGATCTTATTTTAGAAAACAATGTTGCTATATGATCTTGTCCCGTCTGGTATCCGCGTACATACTTAGCTCCGGGGTAAGTGTCAAAGGTCGTTTTTGAAACTGCTATGAATGAATGAGGTAGATGCTGTTTCAAAGCCCATCACAAATGTTTTGCGACCACTCTGAGATATCGGTTTCCCAGTGAGAAGTGTGAGAGTTTTGAGGTATCGGACTATTTCCTGTAGATCCTTTTCTTTGAATCCTATGTTCTCACGGCTTTTGAAACCTCTGCCGAATGGGCTACTACTGTTGAGAATGTCAAAGAGCCTGTCCATCTGAAATTGTAAAAATTTGTTGTGAAGAAGAAGTGATAAAACAAAACTGAATTAGATGTCAAATCGTTTTTTAAGATTGGTGGCTTGATTTCTTGTTTCTATATCGCAGCCTTAAAATCTTGTTAGCAAGGGCACTTAACTCCAAGACAAAAATAATTCGTAGAATGTTATTGAAATCAAGATTCTTCAACGCTATTATTACAAATAGTAGTGTTAGCAAACATCCCAGAATACATGTTATTGGTAATTCAGTCAACTCACTTTGCGTATGAATTCTATCGTAGGCTCTGAATCTTTGAACTTTGGATTTGTCTGTTTTAGGTATTCCAGGGCATCGGCTACTGATGACGATAACATTTGTGCTGCTAGACGCACTTTCATTTTCATGTTTTGCCACTTCATATGGCGCTTTGATAGCTTGTTCGCTAGCCTCACGCCCATCTCTTCCTGTAGTTTATGAAGCATCTCAATATAGCCATAGTCAATCACCCCATTCTCAGAGTTAAATGTCTCAGAGAGCCAAATGCATTCCGTGCCAATTTTAACATGTGAACGGCATCAAGACTAGTATAAATGTTATGTTCCATTGATGGGTGCTTGAAATATGGCTTTGCTGGTATCTTGGCACCAAGTTTCTCTAGAGTTAGAACGTTTGAGCGAGCTCCATCACATGTTATATTAACAATGCTGATACCTTTCTCTGCTGTTAGTTTCAGGCAGTCGACTATAAGCTGCTGCTGGACATCACTGTCGATCTTATCAACAAGGAAGTACCCTATAGGATGTCTGGGTCCACCCAATATAGGAACTAACAGAAACACGAGAGCTTCAGTTGCAAGCTTCTCCATATCAGCTTCAACAGTAACTCTACCGTCAATTTTATGAGTGTGTTTGTTCACAACCAAGCGCTTCCGTATGGCCATACTATCGATAACCAAGCTATATTATGGTTTCGAGTGCTTTTATCACATCAACAAGAAAGCCTGCTTCACAATTCACTGTTTCAAACCAACATCTGATGGTCCTTGTTGAAGGGAGACTGAAGTTGTTTCGCAAATATCTATAGGCTTTCGGCGAATAATAATGTATAGTGATAGCAAAACTTTTTATGTCATCACTATACGATCTAGATTGTTTTTTTCCTTTATCTACAGCTTCATTATTCACCAGTTCCTTCATAACATCATCGATTGTGCCCAGCTGAGCAGCCTGCTGCTTATTTTCCTTTTATAAGATACCTATCAAGTTACGTTGTACTTTCTCCTTCTTCTCAAATCCGCGTATGCGTTGCTGCAATGTCTTTATTCGCCTCCTTAGTTTCTGAACTTTGGCTTCAGGAGTTGTCTTCTTACGCCCACGCCCCTCCTGCGGCGCATCGCTACTCAGTATAAGGGTATATCTGGAACTACAGGTTCTGCTGCTTCAGCAGGAACTGTATCTGTTTGCACAGTATGTAAATCCTCAGTAGTTTCTGCGCTGGAACTCGGGGTGTTTGCAGCGTCTGTGCTTAACACTCTACGTTTTTTGGGTTGTGGGGGTCGTAGATACGCAGGATACTCCGGAAATATAGTAGGCACTGCATTCGGGTAGAGCATAGACCGTCTCCCTGGAAGGTTAGGAGGCACTCTGTATGCACCCTTTCCAAAATGCTTGCTGCATAGAACAGAGTTTGTGTTCGGTTTCCAATCTTTACGGGACACTGCTTCGATCCATTTGTCACGGCGTTCCTGCTGAGGCGGAAAATGGTGGAAGGTGAGGCTTGCATCCTTAGTTGGTGTGTTGCTACAGCCAAAAGCACAGCAGCAGTGTCCACTACTTTTACTGGCCTGTAAAATTGAGAAACTCATAAACATCACATCAATCTTTCTCCTACTTTGAGAAAGTGAAAAGAGAGCATAATGTCGCGCCTGTCATTGCCACCTTTACCTGACAGTATTGAAAAGTAGAGCATACCATACCATGGAACTGAAACAAATTAAAACACAAGTATAGTTATGAATCTTATCTTATGAAGAGTATGTAAAAATTAAGCTGACCCAAAATCCTACAGCGATAATTTTCAAGATCAGGCTACTTATGGGGACGTGTCACAAACCCCTTGAGCTACAATACAGATGGACACAGCATGTGCAAGGTTGACCAAGGTTATAGCTATTTTTAGCTAGCCATACTTTGAGTCATCAACTGATTGCAGCACACCCACATGGTAACATAAACAAATATTTTCATGCAACAGTCAGTCATTGAGCCATGATATTTCCGACTTCTAATGGACGTAACTCACTCAATATTTGAGTCAGATACAAAATTCAAAGACTAACAGCTGGCTTGGTCCATCACATTTCACATAAAATTAACTTGCTTGCATAATTTCTCGATCTATCTGTGAGAATGCCATTTTCTTGCTGCAATGCTTAAATAATGTATCACCGTTTACAGATATTGCTGGCTTCTAATGGTCGTATCTCATTCAATATTTGAGCTAGAGAAAAAATTCAGAGACTATGACGTTGCTTGTTACATCACCCTCCAGATAAAATTAACTTGTAGGCATCAGTCTTCGATATCTCTATGAGAAAAATGACATTATAGCTAATAATCAGTCGTGCTCATATAGTAAAACCATTCATTGCAGCGCTCACTGTGCACAACACAGTAACGTTATGTCATTGGGGAATTCCGGTTATTATAGGCCTCACTCATAGAGTGATAACTCTATGGCCTCACTTCAGCTGCGCAGGTCACCTGTCTAGGTTTATTATTAGTAGGTCTATGGTCTTAGCATTTGATTTCAAACCTAAATGCAAGTGCATATGCTAACAGTATGCAAGTGCATATACTAACGGTACCCCCAGCACATGTTGGTAACCCATTTAGGGCAGTGAACTGACTGAACTTACCATGTTTCCTTGCTTCTTCCCCCCCCCCCTTCTTCCTCTCCCTTGTAAAAAATTTTCTTTTTGCATGGGGGCCGCCATCTTTCTTTGAAATGTTTTGGGAATTGCGCTCTCATTCTCATTTTGAAAAGACAACCCTCATGCTTTTTGAAAGAAACATTGCCTTTTTATTGTTATTCAATAAAAAACAAATGTTGGAATTTTTATCCAGTGCATTTCTCTTATTCCTTTTATGCTGCCTGGGATTTAAAAGTGTTTTGAGTTTAGTTCAAGCATGAATGAAGCTCTCTGGATTCAGAGATTTAATAAATTGTTGGTATATTTTTGAAATGTATCATAATAGTTTATCGTAGCCAGTTAAGACAGGTTCACTATCATTTAGCAGTGTAGAGCCTCTGCTGGATTGATTATCAATACCCAACTCTACATACCACTGTGTCAGCAAATTTGGCACATTGCATGAAGATATGAGTTAGGCACTTCTGACAAGTTATAAAAACTTAAAAAAAGGTCTAGTCTACTCAGCTACAACTGTGACAATATTGTTGTTGAATCTTTTGTCAAATGTCTATCACTCATTTCGATTTCGTTTAGATCAAGCCATGGTAAGCGGTTCTGTTTCATGCTGTTATCAGTTTTACTGGGTTCCATCGCCTTATATTACTCGCTGCTGAAGAAAGGCTCATTGACATGAAAAAATTGTTTGCCAATTTTATTAACCTTTGGCACCTTTGGAAAGATTTATTGGTCCTAATCAACTATATATATATATATATATATAGCCATGGGGTGCGACCCCTGCAAGTACTAGGGAGGAAAGAGGTCTAAACATAGACCTAAAAATAGTAAACCTATTTTTAGGTCTATGGGTCTAAACTGTTTGCATAGTATTGCTTGGCAGTGGCGTATATTAGCACTCACGGCCCACGGATTTCCGTGAGTGACTGAATAGCTCAGTGTGTAGAGCGTCTGCTTTATAATCACTGTATATTAGATTGTTGTGGGTTCGATTCCCATTTAGGTCAGTTTTTTTTCAAAATTTTTCCCGTAATCTTCTACTAGTTAATTTCGCGACCTTGGTATCTATATTAAATAATCATTAATTATAATCATTTTCATGGGGAAATCCAACTGAATAGATTTTATGATTAGGTATACGGTTTTTCAATGATATTGACATGAAACTTAGAATTATCTCCTCATTGGTAATAGGGAGACAACTTGAATTCAAGTTGGATTCAGTTGGATTTCCCCATGAAAATGATTATAATTAATGATTATTTAATATAGATACCAAGGGCGCGAAGTTACCTACTGCTATTGAGTTGTTTTCTGAAAGTACCCAACAGCTCAGTGAGCTATTGAAATACCTCAGTGAGCTATTGAAATACCTCTCTGCTTGCACTATTTTGCTACCGATATGCAAAAATTTCCATGGTGGGAGGGCGCTTAAGCGCCCCTCCCACACCCTCCCCGCCACGCCTACGGCGTGTGGATCGGGCTGCGCCCGATCATTATGCTCATCTCTAAAAAGTCAGTGAGTGAAATTTTTTAGAATATACGCCCCTGTTGCTTGGAATCCTTAGTAGGCACTGATGTGTACTTAGTGATAAGTATCAGTACACAGTTCTCAGTGAGATAAAAATCGGCAATTATCTGCTCTTGCTTGCAACTAAAATCAGGATGTCTAATAAAACTGTGGACCCTGGAGTCAAAATAATGATAGGGGACTTATTTTTTTTGTGGGATTTTAGAAAAATAGGGTCCGTGTCGATACTGAAAAAATCCAGGAGTATAAAGATGGGTAATTCTATAATTATCAACACTCTGCGCTTTCGGGGACAAATTTAAAAAGTTCTATGTGAGGTACAAGCACCATTCTTTTTTCTGGTTATAGCTAGTGCTTAAATGAATCCCAGTTATTAGCGGTTAAGAAATAAGTTAGTATCGAACTGAGGAAACAAATAAAACATGATTAAAAATCAGTCATCGACGCTCCGCTGTTTTTATTTGGCTGAACCTTATTATCTAAAGGGGTGGATTATCAACCTGTGCCCCTACTATAAAATAACTCTGAGTATGTATTTATAAATAACTTTTTTATGTTGCAAAAAACATTATTGTATTGATATTTCAGTGCTGTTTTTTATAATCAGTAATCACCAGCTATAATTGTGCTGTACATGTAAGGCATACAATCAGGGGGCTTGGTTCTCTTATCCGCCCCTGCCTATGTGATTTAGAAATGATCGCACCCATCCACATAACTGGTATTACTAACCACACGCATATAATGAGCTTATCTATGAAAGGAAGTTTAATAGCACCTTGCTGCCAAAAATAACTAATAAACTGCCGCTGAAGCATCTAACGAAAACAAATTGTTGCAGATGTGTTGTTCTGCTCTTCTCGCCGGCGCATAATCTATCAAATAACTTAACCGCATTTACAAACAAAAATTTGTTGTCACAAATTCTCCGTATTAAAAGCCAAAACTTTGGTGTTTGATAGGCCGAGAGAGCAGCATGAGCACTAATAAAATTAGCAGAAAAAGAGTGGGAAAACTGAGCTGATTTCCCTCCAAAATGAACAGTAGCTAGTAAAATTGTAAAAGTCTGAGAAAATACTGTTCTGTAATTTTCACTGAATAATGGGATTTTACAAACTGAAACATAATTGGCGCCATCCAACCCCCCTGTGTGGATTTGGGCAGACCGTTTTGTATCACAATTTCTCAGAATACATTGATTATGTTGTGACAATGCGGGCATTTCCAGATATGCTGAAAGATTTAACTGAGAGTAACTACACTTGAAGCAAAAAGGACAACCGTGGATGTCTTCATAACAGGTGAGCACATCGTTTTAGCTGCCATCTATGTTAATTCAACTTGTTCAGATTAATGATACCAAAAAATCAATAATTATTGCAACACCAAAAACCTTTCACTAGATTAGATGGGCAGCTCAAAATCAACACTGTAAGCGAACTTAATTTTTTATAGGTCGTCCTACACCAATAGAGATAGAGACGGATTTCTCAATCATTTTGACTTACTTGCATGGGATCGGCTTTCTAATGATGGGAAACACAAACATCAATACAAAAACTGCTCGGAATGTATGACTGAGACTCATAAATATGTCTATGGAAAGTTAAGAAGAAATGCTATTGCATTTGGCTGCCAAGTTCCAGATTGACCAGCCCTAGCTCCACAAATAGAAAACACAGAGAGAGAGGAGATAATTAGGGGAGCTTTAGCTGTGGTCGGTCAAATCGCAGTTGAAAGCGCACATACCGCTGTCATGGCACGTAACGTTTCCATGAGAACAATGCAAAATCTTAGGAGAGAAGTTGCACTCATAAGGAGAGCTAGAAAAACACAGTATCACAACTGAAAGGCGAGCATACAGTATGCAGAAAATTCTTGATAAGCTTCTTCACCAGCATCTAAGCCTAGGGCTGCACCGCAATCATTTTAACGCAGCTGATGCCATGATAGATGAAGTTATAAAACAGTTACGTATAAAGGGTAGGTTAGATCAGTCAATAAACATTTAACTGTATTTTTACCAGCTACATAAATTTACACACAATTCAACATCAGAGGTAATGAAAATATCAGCAAAGCATGTCTTGTATCAAAATAAATGTTCTGCATAATCTGATAAGATGTAGATGCTGTAAGTATTTACCATTTGTCTGGTAATCAAAATGACTGGTGATCACAGTGAAACTTGATCACTTGCTTATTGTCTTAACCTTGGTGTTATTATTTTCAAGGTATCCATTGAAATGCACGGAGTATAGAAGAGCTGAATGAAATGATTTCCTCCTGTATGTTTGTTGTCTGGCACGATCATTCTACCGTCGCCTCACATAGTCATTTCCTTGTTCTTCTCTCACTTATCTATGATCCTCTAGTATACCTCACACCTGCGGAATATAAAGAAGGTGGAAAAAAGTAAGTGTCTTGCAGAGGCTATTCATTCATGATAACATCGCAGAGTAAGCATATTGTACCTCTATGAAGACTTTTTGTCAAAGATTTAAAACTAGGTGACATATCAGTGGCTGTGTAGCCCAACGGCTACAAGTTATCGAAAACTTTCAGGGGAGTTTCGGAGATAACAGTCAATTATTATTTGGTGTATAGTGTGATAGAAATGTCTGGTTTCACACTACAGAGGCTCAGCCTAGTAGCCTGTTCTGCAGACAAGCTTACTTAGAACTTCGTACCACAGAGTAAGGATATATCATCATAGTACATATTGCATTATAACGCTATAAAGCAGTTGTGGTTTTCGGATTGGCTGGCAGATCAAAGCGAGAGTAACACAATATTTGAACATGTACTGCTCATTGTATGATCATTGATCGACACCTTTCAAACATCATACTAAACGGACTGCTCATGTTTTAGGTCTCTTGATTCTACAATCAGCCTGATAGAACGACCAGAGATATATATTTTCGCTAGATCAAACAGCTCAACAAAGGATCAGATGCTCTATACACCCTACCGAATTGAAGATCTAAAATCTCTGCTGCCATCAGTGTCCCATTCAGGGATTGTCTACCACTCAAAAATGAGAGTTGGCATAGGTACATTTCAGTTACATGCAATTGAACTCATACCTTGTTCTCGAGAAGAAATTGAAGCCGTAGAGGTTTATATATCTATCAATATCATGATAGTAGGGTCTAATAATAATTGTGTAACCAGTCATCATCGAATGCTAGCTTTAGCTTTCCAAAATATCATCGTTGCAAACATCCTAAAGTGAAAGAAAATAAAGATAGGCTACTGATTCTATCGTAATTCATGTTCTCAAGGTGATTCTCCAGCAAGTGCATTTGAGTCAGGCAATCAGGTGAATGGCCACCTTCCCTGCCACTGCGGCATTGACATCCGTCTTGTCCTGACCTACCAGAATCTAACAAAGCCTAAGTATCTATCTATGTGTGCTAGAATGGAGGTAATCCAGGAAACAAGTCGATGGAATGATAGGCCGGTTGTACAGATATCAGCCTATGATAATCTCAATGTGAGTGATTTTTTCTTCTTTGGAGATCATCCCATATAATGTGATAACTCTATAGGTCGCAAGATTACTTATACACAAAACAAGGCAAGATTAGAGTACCAGTGAACCCTTGCTTTGAAACTATTTAATTTCAACTCAAAGACAGCCACGAGCTCTACTTCAGTAAGGAAGGCTGGTCACTCTTAACATCATTTTAAGTTAGATCATCTTTTTTTTTTAATCTAAGATAATAATGGAGGGTTTGTCAATTGGCTTGATTTTTCAGTAATATAACTGATGTACCAACATCTTACCTATAGGTTCATGCTCTACGCACAGAGCTTGATGATCGTGATGTAGAGACAGAAGGCCTGGATAAGTCTAGTCGGCAGGCTCAGCTCAGTAAGGAGCTAGCCGGAGTCAAGCGACCGCTAGCCCTTCTCTGTTCGGAGGAGTTCATGTGGGAGATTACATGGTAGCGCAGCTGGTGATTCTTCACGACCTAAAATCAATGATAGGTTGGTAGAACAATATAGGAAATTTGAAGTATTAGGCCATTTATATTATGTTGCAATTAAAACCATTGTTCATAGATTTTTTTTGGGATATATTTTAGTTAACATTGTCATAGAGATTATGTTTGTGGTTCCACCAGCTCTCAGGACAATGCTTGAATAGGCACTGCCAAAAATTCGCAGTAAGCTCAATTTAATTATAAAAAAAAACTCAAAATCTAGTCAGAGCTATCAAAAGCGGTATCTGACTGGATTAACAAAATAGTGCTGGTTATTGCAAAACATCATATACTGGGGTTGTAAACCTCTATGTATGTTAACCTTTTTATCTAGATAACAAGCATGAAATATCCGGGAGCAATGCCAGACTGTCCCTTTTGAGACTGCGCTCGTTTATTGACAAGCAGCGGCTAAATCATCCAGCTTTGGACACAATTGATGTGAGGACATTACGAAGCCTCCTTGTTAATCTCAGTCACATTCAACAGCTGGCATCCTCAACTGGGATGTCAAGGAATACTCTAACTATTCTGGCTATGCATAACTCGTCTTTGTCTTCAAACTGGATTATATCAAGGTAATGAATGATGAATATGACAATGAGGGTGAACCCAGTCTAATTAAATGCCCGGCAGTGAGTGTACATACAAGATAATACTTAAAATACAAGTGCTACATCTTACGAATTTTACAAATGCTAGTAAACAGTTTTCCCTCTACGATCACATCAAACAAATTCTATGAGCTGATCTGAGGTTACAAGACCACATGATTTGTTGACCTCAATATGCTGATACTTGGAATTTTGCTTTCAACGCACAAGCTAACTCATACATAATTTGATTCATTCTAACAATAAACCACATACTAATCTCAAAACTGCTATTGTCATTATGAAGGGATGTGTTGACCTTTGCCTAAGCAAATAATATGCTAAGTAAATAACCAGCTAAAACTTTTGCATCAGCTTGTTGTTGAAATCATGCAGCGCTAACCTTCAGCTGTTTCAATATGCAAGTGACAACCACTAGCAATGAAGAAACTAACAGCATATAATTAAACCCATATGTCATATTCAGACAGCTATTACTTTTCATTCCAATTTCAGACACATCTTCATTGGTGATAGCTACACCTAAAACACGAAGCAAGGCCATACCGCAACCAGACCTTTTAGATCAGACTGAAGCTACATTTAAACCTAGTGAAACTGTCATGCCAGACACGAGCAGGTGCCCCGACCTTGCAAATAAAAATGATCCGCCTAGCACCTCAAATTCCGAGTTAGACACAGCAGCGAACAGAGGTAATCCAGAGATGCAAAAGAGAGATATCAGCCTAATTACACCTAACATATTATATATTAAATAAGTGCAATTTTTGCAGGGATCTGGATTAATTGGTTTGAAATCACATGTTATGCAAATGGTTAACTTGTAAGCCATGACACACATAATGGCTTCACCCTTTCTCATTACTACATATAATTACAGCTTGCTCAAAGTCTTCAGGTATGGCAGGGTTTCGGACACCAATGTCTAACATGTCAGAAGCTATCGGGACTGAAAATCAGATGGATGTGCTTAGTACCCCAGCTTGTACCAGTACCCCAGCAGCTGTGCATAAAAAAAAATTCTAGAGAGAGACCATCGCAAGAAGGTAGGGCAAATCAAATTTTGATAAATATCCTACGCGGATATTAAAGCCAAGCATTATCTTCCTCATCCTCCCAGTAAACAATTCATATCAGCAAACGAACTTTAAAGCTAAATAATATTGATCGAAACTGTGATACTCGCATGCAGTGGAAGAAATTGATTGTCTAATGATAGTTACTTCTGGTTTAGATGTATCATTCTCCAATTTTAGAGCTCATCCTGAGGAAGTATGTTGGCAAAGAGAAGGCTCTCCGGTTTTTTCAATTGAGGAAGCAGTTGAAACTTTCTCAAACCTCCAGGCCTCTCAAATCAAATCCTATCAAAATCAAAGGACAAAAGAAGCACCAGCATTAAAAGAGGCAAAGCCGAGGGCGCTGCAGGCTATCTCTGTTGAGGAAAAAAGCAACACCATGAAGCATGACATTAGCCAAGTGACAAACTCAACAGACGAAAGCCTGCGAATGCAGGAACTAAAATCAGAGGTCAAAGCTCTGGAGCTTTTTCTAAAATTTTGATTCTTGTTTTACTGTTTTAAAATGTGTCAACGTGTGAAATGAATATTTACTGTCTTTGTGTGTTCTTCATGACATCGATTATTTTTTATGGATGCACTCACCTCAATAAAGCGTCTTCTAGCCTTCGTTTCTCAGTTTCCCCGCAGTGCCAAATATTATTGTTTTTCTCTCAGTATTGCCCGGAGTAGATATTCATGTTGTAAATAGGTGTGCAGAATGTCATCACAAAAATATGCTGTATCTTACTGCAGCCACAGCCAATTATTACTAGCTAATACTTTTGTTCCTCTCACACTAAACTTCTTGCAGCGTGAGTTTAAATGACTATCCTGCTATGAAAGGAAGCCCGCTGTGTTTACATTGAGTTTCATTAGATTAGTAATATCCGGGTTATTGAACTAGTGCTTGCTACATGATTCAAGGGATGTGTGTTTTATACCTAGTGTTATTAATAGGTTAAACAAAATGCCAGGTTTATTTGTCAGAGTCAGCCAATCAGAGTGAATGAGCTGAATTGTTGTGAAATGACAACTCCTCACTTGATAATACAATGTTGAGCAATGGAATGTTTTTATCTCACTGAGTTGTTACCATTGTCATTGTAATTATACCCTCATTTAGATCAAACCTAGGCAAATCAGCCTTTTAAGTATGTTTCATACATTTGTAACTAAATCAACCAAGCCTCATGAATCATTATCAATTGATCCTACCTAATGTTATTAACTTGTATTTTTGTTTGCCGGTAAAAACCTCCAATAGCGAAAAGCGATATATGTTAAATCTTAAAGTCATAATGTAAAATAATATTTATAACCAGATCATTGTAAAGACAATCATGGATTGCAATCCATACACTCTATAATACTCATTTTTGTTGTGTGCCTTCCAAAACCTCATTAAATTATTTTTAGAAGCTCCGTTTAGGAATGTGTGTGGTAGCGCGGCTGGACGTTCTGAAGTATAAATATCCCTTGTGTTTTTTCCATGTGAACCAAAATGTTCTAAGCTCAACAGCATGCCTGCAAATATAGGCACTTTATTTTTCCTTCTTTTCTGCGTTCTTTAAGCAATAAAGATTTAACTAACTAACTTGCCACTCTCTGTTTCTTCTTTTCTTTTCTCATCTTATTCATGCAATTTATGATACCATGCTTTCATTATCCTACTCACTATATAGTATGTAACACCATACCACTTATATCTTTTTATTCAAGTCATTTTTTTGTATCAATGTTAATGTGTATGAGGTCAACAAGTTATTTTTAATTTGCTTTAATTATAAACTTTTAGAAAACCTCAATAAATAAATAAATAAATGAAATTCATGTTTGCATGAGGCTTAGTTTAATGCAGCAGTTGTCCTCTTTTTGTCAGTGAGTCTGCAACTCCAAAATATTATACATAAATTATAATTCAAAATGGCGGCCCCCATGCAAAAAGAAAAGTTTTCACAAGGGAGAGGAAAAAGCAAGGAAACATGGTAAGTTCAGTCAGTTCACTGACCTAAATGGGTTACCAACATGTGCTGGGGGTACTGTTAGTATATGCACTTGCATACTGTTAGTAGTAGCAGCAGCAGCAGCAGCAGCAGCAGCAGCAGCAGCAGCAGTAGTTAGTTTGTGTCAGTTTGTAATAGTCAGTTTGTAATAGTCAGTTTGTAATAGTCAGTTTGTAATAGTCAGTTTGTAATAGTCAGTTTGTAATAGCTAGTGTGTACTATATACTTTTCAGATGACTGGCAGTGGTGTAAGAATACGCCGCAGCACAATGCTAATATACCTTTCATAGGAGCACCCGGACTCAAAGTTCGTATGCCGCCAGATACTACAATTACTAACTACTATCACTTACTGCTGTTGTGAACGAGTTAAGATGAATGTGGTTACGCGTAATGTGAATCCTAGTAGAGATTGTGAGTAAGAGGAATTTTATGTATTACATTTGCTAGTTGCCTTCTCGTGTACAAGAGAAGACAACTACAAAATATGTTAAACAGTATGAATGAGAAGCCCTAGTTCATCCATGAATGAACATGGATGATTAGGGAGAGTGAGTGAGGTATTAAAAGCAAGTAAAGAGCTTAGCTCAGGGCCTCTTGATCCACCGAGAGAACTGAGCACAACAGAAACATAAATTGGAGCCGAAATATGTGGCAGCAGGACCCAGATATCTAGCCACATATTCAATATTAGATAGTATTATAAAACACCAGAAAACCACCAGAAAATAACAACAAAAACAGCAACAAACAACAACAAACAACAACAAACAACAAGAACATGATTACGTGATTGTGCTTGCAAGTTAATATCTTGTTCTGTTTATATTTGTATAATATGTTTTCTATCATGACGTTGTCTCTCACCCATGTTTTTGTCTATCTCTAGGTTCGACATCACCGAAACAGGACAGGTCGATCAGGATTAAATTACTTTGATGGTTGTCGATTCAGAAGTAGAATAATAAGTAGTATAATTCGGTGAGTTGTATATTTATATAAATTGAGCATTCGCCACTAACCATTTGTTAGTGTACACCCCAAAGTGCACCATTTCAAGTTGATCACTGCTACAACAGGACATCATGGACCTAATATTGATAGAGACTAACAGGTTTGGTGCTTGGAAACATGCCAACTGGACCGCCATAACTCAAGGTGACCTTGAAAGATTATTTGCCCTCGTAATGCTGACCGGCATTGTACGTAAGCCAACACTGAAGTCCTACTGGCCAACTGACCCTAAGGTATCGACTCCATTTTTTAACATTATAATGTCTCGCGATAAGCATCATCTAGTACTTTTATTGAACTACATTGTACACTAAATCGTAAATAATAATCTATGGTGGTCGTATGTAATGTTGTCAATTGTATAATATTGTATGTACTATAATTTCGTATTTCCGTATGGAGTATAAAATAAATCAAAAATTGTACTAATATGTACTTTATTGGAGCAATATTGTAGCACATAGTTTCCTCTATAATCTGCAAAAAAACAGAATTCAATTATCACCGTTACAATATACACAGCACAATCAATAATGGAGGTTGGACTCTTGGTAACAGTACATTCAGTGGTAAGGACCGTCGCTAGTCAATGACATGATAACACATATACATTTGTAACTTCTTTTCTAATGCTTCGATATGCATAACATGTTCTGTAGGACTTCATGATACTAATGTAGTTTCAAAAATAACATGCGTATTGAAGGGCTTGTTTGTGGGACCCGATTTCGAAGAATCTGCTATATGGCGAAACGCTATAAAGAGATTTGTGGTTTTATGATATCCTATATAACTCTTAACCTTTTCTTATTATATATCAAATTGTAGCTGAGTATGTTTCATATTAGCTACAAAAACAGAATTGGAATAACTTGATTAGAAAAAGATATATTTGGATTTTCGTATCAATCACTCGACATATCACATACACCCAAAAATTAATTAGGCTGGTGGGGGCCGTTTCGAAAAAATTAATTAGGGGCGAAAGGGTTAAGACAGTTTGTTTGGGTATATATATGTGCATAATCATGCGAGTGTCAATCACTATGCTCCCATTTGTCGAAGTGACATCGATGTGAGGGCCAATTGATACATGGGAATAGCAATTTAGCCAATTTCAGTTCACATAGGTTCTGGTTTATTCATTTAATTTGGGGAAACGATCTCACTCAAGGATTCAGGCAGTTCTTGTTTGATGTACTTTATCATGGAATTATAAGCATTCTTTATCATTTCTATCCAAGAAAGAGAGAGCATGAGTAAAAGCTATAGTATCCAAAGAATAGTCTTGGTGCTAACAACATAATTATTATAGTGTTTCATGATGTGAGAAAATTTGAAAATATTGAATATGTAGAGTCTTTCATCTGCACCCAAACTTTTCTGCAAGGTACTGAATGCGTTTTCAACATTACCGAGAATCTGATTCAAGTTCAAGGAAATCTATGGTTGACTTGTCTATCATTGTCAACAGCATGTCTGGCCTCAAAGGAAAAGGATCTACAGAATGTCTCAAAAGGTGTGGATGACATTTATTTTGATCAGAACTCTTATCCAAGACTGTAACTCTGACTCCAATGCCAATTTAGTCTTCACATAACGCCTCATTATTTGGCTTGCTGTAGGGATATTGAAGTCGCACCGATAGCAATAAATTGATCCATCATCTACTACGTAGCTTTCTAAATTACATTCCAGGTTCTGATAAAGCTGGTATCTCGATCTAATAAAAGTTTCTGTCCTCATCCTTTTATAGCAGTGAATCAGCAATAACAGTTAATGAAAATGTCCTTTGACATATCATTTGTATCAGTTGTAAGTGCACTGCCAAACATCTGTCCGATAATAGGTGAATGGTTGTGCTGGTTCCATCTGATCAGCAGGAAGGATCAGCGTCATGTACACACCAAAATGTCACCTGATTGACTATTTCCCCACTTGATGAAAATCACAACCATTGCTGGCTGTTCTTAATCGGGCTGAAGAAGCATCTCCCTGAATTTTGGATCAATTTTCCCAACCTATAAATGCGTGACATGGGTTGAGGTTGGAGTCGCATTGAAATATTCGGTTAGACATCTGAAGGCTTGATCATAATCATCTCTAGAGTTTCAAATAAATATCTTGAGCCATTGGACCTATACAGTAGAATTGTAATAAAAAGCCAAACAGATTGAGAAGGTGCTAGACTGTCCTGAGATTGATGATGATGATTTTACAGATTTGAATGACACCATTATGGCTTGTGTGAAAATTGTAACAGATAAGTTTTGTAGAGGAGGAGATCACAGAGATAGGCCAGAGGTGACCTAACATGGAAGGTAAGGCTTCAGCATATGTTGGAGGGTATCAGATAAGATTTGAGTAAAGAAGTGGAATAAAGAAGTGGAATGTAAAAGAAGAGATTATGATGACCTTATGAGACTGAGGCTAGAACAGAAATTAAGATTCAGTAATTAAGTGTATGATGTGGTTATTGGGGATCTGAAACAAGACCTGAGTGCAGTAATTCAGAAGATAAATAGATATACAGGAAGGGTAGAGCAGCTATTAGAAAGCAACTTTTGTCAACAAACAGATACAATTCTATCAGGAGCTACAAGGGAATGGAACCAACATCTGAAACTAGGCCCTGGCTCAAGAGGAATCTAGAAAGTTCTAGCATAGAAAATGAAGTGAACTATCCGAGCATAACACAAATGCAGAACTTGGTGAAGAGCGTTACTGATAGACTGAAGTATGTGAGCTAGGCAAGAAGATCAGAGCATTACCGTTGATGATGAAAAGAAGATAGGCAGAGTGCCTAACCTGAAACGCCTGGAACATATGGAGTTAGGGATTTTGGGTGTCATCGAGAAGAACATCTTTGATCATGAAATACAAAGCCAAAGGGATACAACCTTGAAACTACCTTGAACACTAGGCCAGAAGCAGCCTAGCTGTAACTGCTCTATAAAATAATGGCACGGACAATTTTTGATGGCAGGAAACTGATCGCATATTATACTTCATTGATATTTCTTCTGTAAAATTCACCGGGTGTTCCCAGTTGTAGTGGTCATTTATTTAGAAATTAAAAGGTGTTTTGTTTTTGCATTATATGTGTGGGGACATAACTCCTATTCTGTGTAATCTTACTAATCTAATCTTCAGGGAATTCCAGGTTGAAACTGCATTGTGGGGATTTTGTTGACTTGCCAATTTATTTACCAAGTAAACTTGCAGAAGTCTGCTCGTGTTAGATCAGGACAAATTTAAAATTTTCAATAAGTATAATGTCAGATCTTTATGAGGTTAGTATGATACTGTCTTGCGGCAGCATATCCGCAATATTTCTCAAAATTGCATATAATAAGTGAAAGGTTATGAATTCAATGAGAGGTGTTTCTAGGGTGGAACAACGTGGTGAATCCAAAACTAAGGTTGTACGCAGTTGTAGCGATCATGTCATCGGCAGCACGGCAGCATATCCTCATTTCTTCTAAAAATTGCTTTTAATGAGTGAAATATTAAGAGTTAAATAAAAGGTGTTTCAAGGGTATAACAACGTGCTGAATATAAAGAAATAGGGTTAACCTAGAACAAGTTTTATCCAATTGCCTGCATGCCTATTGCTCCCAATCCACTGGTCACGCCGCGGATTTGGTCGATCGCTTTCTGGAGTCGTGTTCTGTCGGTTTTGGATATAGTCCGATCCATGGGAATGAGTAGAGTACACATATCGATGGACTCTCTTATGATAGGAGGTAGAATTGAACATCGTAGGAGGGAACTTGTGAAAAAATTCAGAAATCTAGAAGACATATTTTGTGAACTCTTCAGAAACTTTATCTTATACACAGTTAGTCATGCCAGGTGCTGTATTCAGTGACCAGGAAATCATTACTTTTCTCCATTTTGTGAGAGAGACAGGAATCTTTAAAGCAATAGATGGCAGGGTTCAGAGGAACATTGAGGTGTTTGATAGGCTTGCTGCCCTAACTAATGAAAGACTTGGTGATAAGGAAAACAAAGAGGGCAACCAATGGAGCAGTAAATGGAAAGTCCTCAAGAAGAAGTATCTCACTGAAAAGCTTGAGACAAGTAAATCAGGTATGTACTTTTCTAGAAGTAAGAATCGAGGAGTAACTCCTTGGAAGAGTAGATCATGAAGATTATTGATACTCCCCACCTATTTTATGTCATGCCAAGAAGTAGCCTGTCTTGACAAGCTTTGAACAAAGCTTGTCAAGACAGGCTAACTAAGAAGATGATGATGGAGAAATTTTTGTTTTGAAATGAAAAACAAATTTTGATGTTTTATGGACTGGCTTAGTTATTCAACCAAGAGGTAACTCCTTGATTCAAGCACAATCAAAGACAAGTACATGAACATGAGCAATTTTATTATTAGATGTTCTCCTTATTTGATTTTGTTCACACTCACAGCACCAATGATGAGTTATATGTAATATATATACATATATATATATGAATATATGAATGGTTCAGTAGCAGGTTACCTACCACCACATGTTAATGATCACTGATAGTAATACTCAAAACGATCTTGAATGTTTAAACCTAGCCCCATGCTAATTTGTTGTTGCTCATGAGATGAAAACAACAGATGTTTAACCTGTATTAAAAGTAACAGAGAGCCAGTAATAACAAATAAATGACCCAACCCTCTTCTACCCGATAGGAATAAATAATTGCTAGTTGCCTATCTATAACTAACCAATGTTCTTTCTTATGCAGGGAGCGCAAAATCAGACTGGTTATTTTATGACGAGATGGAACAGACCATGGGACATCGGCCCTGTGCCAACAGTGTTGACGAAGATTTGGCTGTGGAAGAGAACGATGGTAAGTTATTCTGTGATATGTAGGCCTACAACTTGGATTCTAGATCTAATGTTCTGATGTAGTCCTACAAACACGATCACTTTATCTCTATGCATCAGAACTGGCGGTATCATTCCATTGTTTGTCAATCTCAACATAGGCTAATCTTATATCGCTCAGATTGATTAATGAAACACAGGTCTTCTAGAGCCATGAAGATCTTTGATTTTAAATTTTGTCATTGTTATACAAAGGTGCAGTGCCATGCTAAAGCTAGAAAAAACATTACATACACAAGAGCATGTACTGACTATTAGACATGCATACAGTCCCTCGCACTCAGCTTAATACTGAGAGCGATGGACTTTGTATGTTTTCCTATGTATCATTGTAGTTCATCAATTGTTTTGTATAAATTAAAATTAAGTTATTTCTTGTTTTTTAGCTCTTGCTAGTACTTCTGCTGACGGAGGATCAACAAGCCAGTGTGTGGCTACGGCTAGACCAGATAGTAGAATGTCCGAGACAGAGCCAAGCTCACGACCCAGCAGCAGTGCCTCAGGGTCGTCAAATGGCCCAGCTAGAAAGCGGCAGAGATCAGCTGAAGAAGAAGAACCATCACTCAGCGAGATATTGAAGGTTCTTGAACAACAAAGAACCTCGCACATCAACACTCTCCAGGAGCAGATGCTGGAGCAACAACGTCAGATGTTCCAGCATATTACAACAATGTTGACAAGGCTTGTAAGACAAATTAACCAGCCTACTCAGCAGACACCAAGTCAAACACCAACCATGCCACCACCTCACACCCCGAGACAACAGCAACCAAACAGAGGCCTCGCTCCGCAACAGCTGGCATTTGGGAATTCGACTATGCATGAAATGCAAACCGAAGGTGATTATTTTTTTAACTCTTTCAACCCTGTACCTCAATCCCCAGCTCCGCCCCCGTCTCAGCTTCAGCCTCCACCCCCGTCTAGATCTAGATTGGAGGGTATAAGTAATCCTTTTGTTGTCTCTGAGATTGATTAACTTTATATCAATTGTTAGCTTTCAACATCCATGTGCATACTATTTAACCATCTAACTCAAACTTTTACCTCAACAATACAGACTGTGATCTCACATAATTTGCTATACTTTTTCTTACACACTTAATCTCAACATTATTAAACACATTTAACTTCACCAAGAAATTATAATACGGCTGACTTTTATCTTACCATTTTTGTACCGTCAATAGAGTCGTCTACCATCATGATTACAATCATGATGGTAGACGACTCTATTATAATCAAACCACTTTTGTTCATCACCGCATCATTTTGTTGCAATTAACAAGTATTATAAATATATCATGTTTTGTCTTATTACTTTTTTGTGCAATCATAACAATCGTCTACTACCATTTTTATGACTCAACTTGATCTCCCCCTGTTTATGGCAAAACAGAGGGTGGGCTGCCCCTAAAGAGGGACGCAAGTTGCCCAGAGTCCTCATACTGAGAGTGTGATACATTCTAGCAAGCTAGAATGCATCCTAGAGGTGAGGCCATGGTGGGCCTCCTAATCATGAGTGTGCAGCAAGCTGCCAGAAACTAAAACAGGCACTAATCAGCCATTAGCCATGACACTTTGATCTTAGCCATTAGGCCGAGAAGCGATTAAATTGATCTCACTCCATCATTTTGTTCCAGTTATCAATAATTATATATACATATATATATATATATATATCACATTTTTGTCTGACCATTTTTTGTCTAATCAACAGAGTAGAATAATAATATAAAAATACTGTCTTTGATAAAATGTGTATTGATATAACGGACTTGGAATAATTCAATTAAATGTAAGTAAGGATAGAGATGCTCATCTACTCAAGTCTATGTATCTGATGATTGAAAGAAAAGTTTGCCGCAAGTGTTTTTTTTCTTAAATTGAATTGATAATGAAAATAAGGATTGAGCTGTAAATATGATAAGTTGACAGCATCTGGAATGTATCACATAAAATGTCTATATCTGAAGTCAGTGTAACGTACAAAATATTGAATTAAATTATCCATAAAACTATGCTGAAGCTATCTATGAGAAGACTTTCTTAACAGCTGAGTATCCTTAAGGAAATCACGAATGGCAATACGAGTAACTGAAGCATTCCGCTCATCCACCCTATCATAATGTTCTTGTCGGGGCTGGGGGTATAACATTTCGTTACACTGATCATACATGTGGGGGTTAGGGGGAGGTACCTTCAAGTCCTCGCACATATTGTGTAAGATACAACATGCCGTAACGACGCGTGGAGAAATCTTCGTCTCAACATCCATCCTCTTCTGGAGCATTCTCCATCTAGATTTCAGTCGACCAAAAGCAATCTCCACACACATTCGGGCACTTGATAGGTACACATTAGAGCTTTCATCCTCGGGTTGAAGGCTTCTTCATACAAAACCCTTCATCACGTGATCTGAGAGCGGGTATGCAGGATCACCCAGGATGTGTAAAGGTATGATTGTATCATTTATAAGCCGGTCATGTTTGGGAAAATCTGTGTGTATTAATGTCGATAGCGGTGACCGGTAAAACACTGTCGCATCGTGTGCAGAACCTGCAGTGTTGGCATAAATTTTCCTGAATTTGATTTTACAGTCAACAACGGCTTGTAAAATTATTGACGGATACCCTTTCCTGCATAAAAAGTCGGCTTTACCACCGAGTGGGGGGTTGATAGGTATATGAGTACCGTCGATGGCCCCTATTGATTGCGGATACTTGTACTTCCTCTCCGAGAGTTCAGCCAAATTCTTAGCATCTTCATTTGTATACCAAATGATGTGGTCCTTCTTTCTCTTGCATAGAGGTTTAACAAACATGTAGACGTAACGGTGGACTGTTGTTTTCCCCACACCAAACAACGATGCAACTGTGCGGTACTCACAGCAGCTGGCTGACTTATATAGAGCTATACATATTCTACAAAGGGAAAAATAAAATTGTTGATTAAGATAGAGGGTAATGGTGACTAACCGAATAGTCAGATGGCTCACATTATTGCTACAGCATATTTTCAGTTAGAAGGTGCATATTTACTGCAGATTTAAGCATCAATCCGAATCGAGTTGGAAGTGTCGAAACAAAGTTACACAACTCTTGCTGCGATGTGGTTGTAAATAATGACTAGGGAATACCTCTTTATATAAAACTATATACGTAGCTTGTCTACATTTCATGAATGGTAAGAATTATCACCATTTTAGAAATGTATGTTTGTGTATGTTTAAATTAGTACCATGTTCTCATGATGTATGATATCCTACAAAAGCTAGATATTTCTGTACACAAGTCTACCTTTTCTTGAGAGGTATCAGGTCACGAACAGTAATATCGGATGGAGACATATCATCGCGTAGGAGATCACACAGGTTATTTACCGCAGCTTCTGGAATTCGAAAGTGCTCTATCCAGACAGAGGATCCTGATTGAAGCAACACAGTATCATACCAAGCTGGTACAATCTGAAAATAAATAAATTATTTCACATATACTAGTACACATCCACGTCTAAGACATAATTATTGGTCAGTCTTGCTCTTGGTGACCCTCACCTATGTGTTAATTTAGTTCTGAAAAGTATTGACAAGAAATCTGGTGTACCAGTAGATGATAGTAGTATAGAAAGACAGTCTTAACAATTAACATCTAAGTAGGCATTGATATGAACAGTAACACTAACAGTGATGATGATTGTCGTTGATCGGCAGGTAATTTGATAGCAGAGTATTACCAGGTGACCAGTGCCTTTGAAGACGTCTTAGTTGCTAAGAGGTCATCACAATTATAACTACAAGTACAATCAATCTGTCAATCTGTCAGTTACTAACCGATTGCAATGACATCCAAAATCTTGGTCTTTTCCTTGTTGACCTATCCTTATTTTCACCTCGTTGTCTCTTCCTTGTGCTTAGAAGCACCACAGTGTCAATTGTATCTTGATACCATGTGTCAACAGCTGTGATAAATGCTAGTTGGTTTGAAACAAGTGATTGATATAGATAGAAAAGTGTCAAAGTGCATATTATAATAATCTTTATTAGTTCTTCATCCGCCATGATTGATTTGTATATAATGGCATTTACTCTACTCGCTAAAAGTGAGTTCATGACCTCTTTAGATCATACGCCTCATAGGAACAGTACAGATTCCAATCAAATCGGGAGCGGACAACTCATTCGGTGCCCGAAATCGAAACATGGAAACATAGTGATTGTTATGGTTAATCTATCACATTGGGCCTATTTGAAACGCTGGCAATACACAGTACACAATACATTTAAAAAATTTGTATTCAAGTGTTAACAGCTGAGAAGAAATGTGTTTCCCTGATCTGACAAAACACTAGAGTCTAGAAGTTTGAAATCCTTATAATATTATCAGTGCTAATAGTGTTGCTTGATGTGTAAATTTGCTGTAAGGTTATGATCTGGGCAAGATAATGAAACATGGTGGCCTGAAGTTGGAACAGGCAAGCTCATAAGACTTGACCAATTATTTTATAGGTATTAAAAAAATTAAGAGTGTACTGTGATCACATTAACCTCCTTCATGTGTACTGAAATGACTCAGGTAAAATACTGAATACATCTGCCGGTCCCTGTTTTAGAATCCTAATAATTATTCTCTGTCATGTGGAGGTTTCTAAAATTACTGGATTTTCTATCATACCTAAGTACTTTTTATATTCTGCTTTCACAATTAAATATGGGTGCCATCTTCATATAAGAACAATAATGTAAGTCAGCATTCAATGCTCATAATCTGATATTATTTTAAGTGATGTCATGTTAGAAGACAAGACTACAGGTTCACATCAAATCTTCATTGTAATATTAATATTGTATCATTGTATTGTGCTGAGTGTGAGGCATCTATACAATTCAATGCTTTTTCATTGATTCAACTTTTGTTAAACAAAAGAATCATTTATATGCTGTGCCTGATTCTATTCAATAGAGAATAAATGTAGCATGTCAGCTTGCATCAACAGTTTAAATGAGAAAACTGAGAATAAATTTTAAGAAATGCTGCATTAAATGAAGGGAAATAGCGATAGAGTGACCCAAAATGATTCTTATATTGATATCGTCATAATGTGGTTAGCAAAAAAATTTGACGCTTATAGCATTTGTAGAAGTGCATTTTCATTGAGTCATCTGGTTAAAAGATAATTTTTTGCCAACATTTCATCATTTTTTATGAAATTCATGATTTTTTTCATTCATTTCGTGGATTAAATAGTAATTCAACCACCAAGCCTGGACAATGACTTTCAATCAATCAATTCAATAAGTCACTGAGTACATCACAGTCAGATAGGCATTTATCTTCTATGACTGTTGTTGAATTGGTTGAATGGCTGTTTTGGTTGTTGGTTGTGAGTTTTTTTACAGTTGCCCAACACTTTTTAGCATATTTGTTGTCATTCAGCTGTTTGCTTACAAACTTCCTCTTGCTAGTTCTAATCATTTGCTGAACCGTCGACTTGAGCTGCTTGTAACCAGAACTGCCTTTGTTGTATGCTTTGTCCCTGGCTGCGATGGTTTTCTCAATGTCTGCAGTTATCCAGGGCGGCTTGTCCTGTCGCTGTTTTTTAATCTGGTACGGACAATTTTATTAAGGAGCTGATCAATAGATTTGTGCAGATTCACAGCCTGTTTGTGAACATTTTGCTCGTTGAGAACATTACTCCAATCATGTTGTGCTAATGATACCAGAAACTGATTCTTGCGACCTGGAGTGATGAGGTGGTTTTTTACTGGGCTGTAACATTTGCATTTTGCTGGCTGACATTTCACGAGTACACAGCAGTGATCATTGTCGCCGAGTGGAGATTATTTTTCAGCTGCATTGTATTCCTCTACATCGGTTAACACAAGGTCTAGTTTGTTGTTTTCTCGGGTAGGGAAATTAACCAGGTCATGAAGGTTGAACTGTTCCAATAGATCTTCTACAGGTAATTTATTAAAATCACCAGTTATGAGGAATTTTGACGCTGGGTACTTCTTATGCCATTTCAGTAGTGTAGTCAACAGGAAGTGTTGTGTTTTTGACTGCTCAGCATTAGGTGGATGGTACAAACAGCCAACTATAATAGGAGAGTAGGATTTGATGTTTATTTTTGCCTAGAGTGCAGAGAAAGTGCTGGATGTTTCTAAGGATTTAGTTGTTTTTGATTGATTGATTGATTTGTATTTTTACATACGGTATCATGGCGAGGATGATGAAGAAATGTATGTATATGACAGCTCTTGGTGTAACTCAGTGGTACATAAAATTGTTGTTGTAAAAATTCATGAAGTAATTAAATAAACTGCACTGGCGTTTAGTGGTACGGCTGCGTCTGGGCCTGAATTTATAGGCATTAAGTGATGATACTCTTTGATTGGTATTAAAAAATGATACGATTGTACAAAGCATGAGACTCGTTTCTTAAAATACTACTGAAATGATTAGCACAGATTGAGAACATATTAAAATCATTGAGGTTGTTAAGTTGCAAAGCTAAGCAGCGTTCCTCATAATTAAATTCTGGGAGGAGAACTCTCAATGTAGCCTTTTGTACCCTTTCAAGCCTTAATTTGTCGTGCTCAGACAAAAAAGTATAGAGTGCTGGAGTGACATAGCACATGATGGAACGAATGTTTGTAGTGTAACAAAAATTTCAGACCTTCAACATTTAGACCAATTAATTTCAGTTTACGCATTAAAAACAGGCGAGTTTTACATTTAGATATCAGGCAATCAATGTGCTTGTTAAAATTTAGTTTTTTGTCAACAAAAACTCTTAAAATTTAACTGATGACTGTGGCTGCAAAGATGTGCATTCAATCTGAACCGCCTCTAATAAGTTATGACGGGTTGGCAAAGAAATATTCATAATAACTGTCTTGTTTGCATTTAGAAGCATAGGGTTTTCCTCAGCCCATCTTTGAGTAGCGTCTAATGCAGGCAATATTGCGCTTGAGTCATTGGGGTTTGATACAGCAGTGTAAAAAGAAATGTCATCGGCATACTTGACATGAGAAAAATTTGGAATACATAAATCATTACTATAAATAAGCCATAGTATCAGCCCTAATTTCGTACCCTGTGGTGTACCAACATTTGATTGGATGAATGAAGATGAGTGGTTGGAGCTGAATCTAACAGACTGGAAGCGATCAGATAGGAAGTCAGCAACTAGTGTCGTTATATTCTCATTGAAGCAATGTCCCCTCATTTTGTTGACTAGTAGGTTTGGTTGTAGCCTTGCGAAGGCTTTAGAGAAGTCAGCACCTGCCAGCTGGATGAACTTAGTGCTAGCTATATCTAGGTCCTTGCTGAAGTCGTCCGATAGTTGTATCAGAGCGTCAACAGTGCCGATGTTTGGTTGGTAGGCGTATTGATTTGTTTCAACTATCTCTGTCAGCTTACTCTTCATTTTATTTATAATAACTTCTTCTGACAGTTTGCCAAGGTGAAACAGCAGTGAGATGGGCGGTAATCTTTCATTTGAGTTGGTGCAGAGATTTTAGGGATAGGCTTGATCTGCGCCCGTTTCCACTTACGTGGGAACTCCATGTTGATGTCATCATTGTGTTTATTATATTTTGTAGTGGCACGCATATATCCTCAGAGCCATCAGCTGACACCCATGTTGGAAAATCCTCTGTAGGTGTGGTTTTACTGCTGTTTAGTCTATTTAACAATAATTTGATCTCACCAAGGCTCAGAGGGTCAAGTGCAGTAGCATTTGCTGGTAGATTTGGATTCTCAGGGCTGTCAATGTAATCACCTCCAACACTAGCATAATACGCATTTAATCGATCACAGAAGACCTGGGGAAACATAGGCAGACCATCTATGATGGGGGCGCAGTTTGTTTCTGGCTTTTGAGGTTTAGTGATGGAGTTGAGCGTGTTCCACCACTGCTTGGTAGTTTGCTGGCTGTTAAGAGGTTCTTGGACATAGTCTTGTTTGGCTGCTCTTACCGCCCTTTGCAATTTGGATCTAAGGCTACGCCACAGAGTTTTCTTTTTCTTTCTGAAGGCTCTATCTCTGCTTTCTATTAGGTCGCGGAGATGGTTAGTCATCCATCCTGGTTGATCTGCTCTCAGTTTAACTGTTTTAAACGGGCAATGCCGATCTAAGATTTGGTTTATTATATGATGGAGAGCTTCCACTTCAGAGTGGACTGTTGTAGCTGATAGTACGGCATTCCAATCTTGTTTTGCTAGGTCTAAGAGCACTACTCTTTTGGTTGCGCGAATATACTTAGCTGGCTTTTTGGCTCGACTGCTATTGATAAGAACACAGCAGTGGTCATTATTACTGATTGGTGACAGTTCTATTGCAGGTCCATATTCTGTTATATTTGTAAGAGATGGTCATGCAAGAAAATCCCTACACCTCCTCCTATTCTATTTGTCCTGTGGCAAAAGTGGGTTTTATATCCATCGATATTAACAGTTTGCTGTTTGTCATCGTTAAGCCATGTCTCTGTTAGACAAATGATGGTTGGTTTGTGTATTTGAGCATAAGCCTCCAATTCTGCAAGTTTCCAAGTGTTTCACGACCTGCAATTAGTATAGAGCAGGCTGGGTGTGTGGGTGACATTACTTTTCTTTATTAGCGGTACTGGAATGTTGTTGTTGTTATTATGTGACCTACAGTTTATGTATTGAACGGCAGGATGGCTCTGTGAAGTTTTCTTAGCACTCGGTGCAGGTATTGGATCTGGTGTTGATTGTTGAGTGATTTGTCTAGTTTTATGTTTGCCAGCTCTGCAACCTCGCTTAGTTTTCTTTGAGTGTAATCCATTCTTAGTTGTTGTGTATTGTCTGCTGTTAGTTGCTAATCCTTTAATTGCACAAGTTTGAGATATAATGTCTAAGATCTGTTTGTTGATAATTTGAAATACATTGCTGTTGCAGTTTTTTAAGTTGAGTATATCTACTCTGCTATAGCTAGTATGTTTATCCAACATATATGAGTGGATGTTTTCACAGTTATAGTCCAAGATTTTAGTAGCGTAATCAACTAAATGCACAGAGCACCAGTTAGGTGCAGCCTACCCTGGCGCAAACTAACTCGAGGAGAACAGGACTACAAGTACTTGGGGGTGCTGGAAGCTGACGACATCAGAATGAAAGAGATAAAGGAGAAAGTAAGGAAAGAGTATTACAGAAGATTAAGTCTACTATTGGAATCAAAGCTTAATGGAGGAAACGTCATCAAAGCAGTAAACACAAGGGCGGTTGCTTTCCTCAGATACTCTGGAGGAATACTTGACTGGACAAAAGAAGAGCTTGAGATTATGGACAGAAAAACCAGAGAACTGATGATTATAAACAGAGCGCTACACCGGAGGGCTTATGTGGCAAGGCTTTATTTGGCAAGAAAGGAAGGAGGAAGAGGATTGAGAGCAGTGGAAGAAACCATCAGGACAGTGAGCTGTACATGGATTGGACATCTATTAGGTTGTGCTAGCTTTAAAACCCTAAGCTAACAAGTTTATTTATTCTTAATTTATTAAACAAAGCATCTTCTTTGTTTAACATCTAATATACAACTAACAAAAAGGAAGCAGACGAATGATTAAAATAGGCCAATAAAAAGAGCCTTTACAATAATGAAATACCAATCAAGTTGAAGTGTATTCAACTGACATGAGATATACTGAGGTGTCCAGTATTGGTACAACTTCTTTGTCTTCCCTTATTCTCTTCCCCTCTCTAAGCCAGCGTGATTATTAATGCCTCTTTCCTGCGCATTCCCGGATGTAGCCCGAGTTCTTATGCAGCACTCTTATCTGTCTTTCCCTATTTGTCTAGTTTTATAATTGCCAGCTCTGCAACCTCGCTTAGTTTTCTTTGAGTGTAATCCATTCTCTATTTACAACTTGCAGTCTATAATGCCTTGCACTACATCCTCTTCTCTTTCTATATTGTTATTGATAGTCCTTGTTGTGGGTAATATAACTGATACCGAAGTCCTGGTAGTAGGAATCTATATAGTGTATAAGTGTTCCTGTCTAATATCCCTTAAACCTTGTTACTAGTATTCTTCTTACTCGTATATCCTTCCTGGCTAATACTACGCACTCTTTTATCCTTCCTTGCTAATACTACGCACTCTTCTATCCTTCCTGGCTAATACTACGCACTCTCTCTCAGGTCCCTAACTGACCTGTTCCCTTCCTATCTATTCCATTCCTATCTAATACTCCTTCTGCTATTACTCCCTCTCAACGCAAATGATTCTAGTACCACACATAATCAGGGTTTTTGACCTTCTTAGCGTTTCTTGTTCTTGGTGGCCTAGGGGCACTTGGCTGGATTTTTCGTTCTATCTCTATTCTCCCTTGATCTCGGTTGTCGTCCTCATCTGCTGGACTCTCCTCACCACCTTCTATGTCATCCTTCGGCAATATTCGTAAATGTTTCCTAGTCCTTCTCACAAGTCTTTTGTCTGTCTCAATCCAATAGCTATTGGGCTCTTCGGCCTTGTATTTCAGAATGCCTCTCTTGCCCTTGTCTGCGTGACTAATTTTAACCCATACTGTCTGACCCTCTTGTAAATCTGCGGAATCTGAAGCTCTCCTCGATTTGTCAAAGTTCTTCTTCTGTCTCTCCTTTAAAGTAGTGTCTCGTTTTCTAAAGCCCTCAGTATCACATGCCTTCTGATGCTGGATAGGTAATTTGTTCCGCATTCTCCTGCCTAATAGAAGCTCGTCTGTTCTGCAGCTGCTCTCTAGTGGGGTGGTACGATATGCCATCAGGGCCTTATTCTTATCTTCTTCCTTATTCCAAAGTCCTTTAATAGTCTCCACACTCCTCTCTGTCAGACCGTTAGCCTCATGATGGTGTGGGCTACTAGTAACATGGATAACGCTGTATTCTTCGATCAAATCTCTCCACTCTTTAGAAACATAACAAGGGCCATTGTCCGTCCTTATCCTATCTGGGGCTCCATACCTCCCAATAACTCGCCTGAACTTCTTGGCCAATTCCGCCCCTGTTTGTCCACTCATCTCTACAACTTCAATCCACCGGGAGCTCCGTTTGGTGTAATGGAAGATCCCTCATTCATCTAAATTTTTACTACATTTCGGGCATTCTTCTACCATCTCAATAATCTCCTTTCTTATAGACGGCCACCATACCGAGTCTTGACTCCTGCGGTACGCTTTGACCATACCCTGGTGACCGGAATGTAAGCGCAGCAGCATGTTCTCGCGCATTGCTGTAGGAATGTACAGTCTGGAGTTCATCACAATTAGGCCGTCTTTCTCACTCAGAAAATCCATGTTGCCCTTCACCTTCTTCAGCTCTCCCTTTACTGTTCTTGGCCACCCCTCTTTCATAGCCTTCAAAATCACCTGATAATCTTCATCTACTTTGGCATGTCTCTTTATCTCTTCCACCAACGCATCTCCTTCTGCAGATATCAAAGTCCTAATGTGCATTTCCGCCCTTGCTATCCTAGCTACTTCTTGTTCGGTTGGTGGCCTTGAGAGTAAATCAGCAATAAACATTTAACTCCCAGCCGTATGGAAAATTTTATAGCCATATCTCATAAGTCTCATCTTAAATCGTTGAATCCTCAGCGGCAGTTCTGACAAATCCTTAGACCCAAGCAGAGGAATCAATGGCTTGTGGTCTGTCTCTACTTCAAATTGTCTTCCAACTCGATAAAAGTTGAATTTTTCACATACCCATGTGATCACCAGGGCTTCCTTCTCAATTTGACCATATCTCTTTTCAGCATCTGTGAGCTTCCTAGAGGCGTAAGCCACTGGTTTCCACTCTCCATCTCCCTGATCCTGTAACAGCGCTGCCCCCAGAGAATGACAACTGGCATCAGCTGTTACCCTGTGACTTTTATTGTAGTCAAACAAAGCCAACAACGAAGAAGATGTAATCAGCTCCTTAACCTTATCAAAACTGCTCTGATGTATCTCTAGCCATATCCAATCATTCTTTTTCCTGTCTAATTCTCTCAGAGGCACCTCTACTTGTAATATGAGAGGGCTGAATCCACCCAAGTAGTTCACCATAGCTAAAAATGTCTGCAACCCCTTCCTATCAGTCGGTGCCGGCATCTCGCGGATGGCCCTCTCCTTCTCCGGGTCCACTCCTATACCTTTCTTAGTCAGTATGTGCCCCAGAAATTTTACTTCCTGAACTCCGAATACACACTTCTCTTTGTTTAATGTCATCCCCGCTTCTTTGACTTTCTTCAGAACTTCCACTAATCTTGCATCATGCTCCTCCTTGCTCTTTCCAACAACCAAAATATCGTCCATCCTACACATCACTCCTGTTAGTCCCTCAAATATTTTGTTCATTTGCCTTTGGAAAAATTCCGGTGCAGCCGAAATTCCAAACGGCATTTTCAGGTATTGATAACGACCAAAAGGTGTTTTAAAAGTGGTATACTTTCGTGACTCCTCCGCCAAATCAATCTGCCAGAATCCTGAGTTTGCATCCATCTTGATAAAGTATCGACTGCCTTCTAACGATGCAAGGGTGTCTTCCAGATGGGGTAATGGATATGTCTCCCTCATCACACTCTTATTCAGTTGGGTCAGATCAACGCATATTCTGACCTTTCCATTAGATTTAGGGGCTACCACCATGCCAGAACACCAAGAAGTTGGCTTCTCTACCTTCTCTATAACACCCAACTCCTCCATCCTTTCTAACTCATCCTTTCTGGCCTTTCTCAATCCTATAGGTAACCTTTGTGGGACGTTCAAGCACAACGGATCTGCGCCCTCCTTGATTTTTATCTTGAACACATCAG
The DNA here is from genome assembly GCA_914767715.1 of Membranipora membranacea. Taxonomy (NCBI): domain Eukaryota; kingdom Metazoa; phylum Bryozoa; class Gymnolaemata; order Cheilostomatida; family Membraniporidae; genus Membranipora; species Membranipora membranacea. The sequence continues at coordinate 10,895,109 of OU612065.1, read as the reverse complement.
GTAATACTCCCAATTTACCGAATAACTTAGGATGTTTCAACTCTACCTCCTCGCTAATGCTCCTTATTGTCTTCACCAATTTGAACTTCCGAATCTCTGGCTCTCCTAGTAAATTGTAACGTGCCTCTTCTAGGATGTACGCTTTACCTCTTACTTCTTGACCTCATACAGAGATAAGGTGAAGGTAAGCCTTGAAGTGAATCTTTAATTTACTCCCATCTGCTCCTCTAAAATCACGTCGAGTCGGGCGCATATCTAATCCTAGCCTCTGCGCCGTCTCCCTGTTGACAACTGTCACATCCACTCCAGTATCCACAATGAATTTAACCATCTTCTTAGAAGATCTCAGCTTGATTTCAAATTCATTGTCTTTCTTCCTCCCTAGTCAAAACAATTCATCGCTGGAGTATCCTGCTACAGCATTTATCACCCCTTTTCCTGTTTCTCTGCCTGCAAACTTGTTCGGACAGAATTTAGCTATGTGCGAAGGCTCTCAACACACGTAACATTTTGGGGCCTCTCTTTGACCACTCTTTTCTCCTTTCTCATTCCTCACCTTCTCCGCACACGATCTGTAATCATGACTCCCGTAGCGTCCACATGTCCAACAACCCCGGCCTCTGCCCCGGCCTCTGCTACCTCCACAATCTCTGAATCCTGAACTAAAATTACTTGCTCCAACCCTGTCTATATCTGCTTGCTCTTTATCAACTGTTGAGTTCTCCTGACTTCAACTAGGTCAACTTCTGAAACAGGCTTAGATTCTCCTGACTTGATAATTTTGGCTGCAGCCTGGGCTGATTCATATCTACTGCACACGTTTTTCATCTTGTCTAAAGTTAACTCCTTTTTCAACAGCAGCTCACCTCTTATCTTATCTACATGCATTCCTTTGATAACAATAAGGGTGTTCATCTCTTCTTCCAATCCGCCCCAACTGCATGTACTGCCACTCCTTTCTACCTTTTCTATATACTTGTCTAATCTCTCATCTCTCCTCTGCTCCATACACAAGAACCTGTGTCTGGTCGCGACTATGTTTTCTCTGCTTGCAAAATGGTTGTCAAACGCCACTTTCAGTTGCTCATATTGCATGGCATCCATATCACCATCCCATGTCTCAAAGATGTTCATACCATACTCCCCCATGCTCTCTAGCCGTAATGCCGCTTTTCTCTGCTCTATTTCAAACTTCTCTATTTGACTATCTTCTGCCTTTCTCCTGGACCTAGTTCCATCACTGTCCTTGTATCTCAACCCTGCACCAATCACAGCTATTTCAAAACGTCTGATAGACTTCCTCCAACATTCCAACTCAGCACCATTCTCCATGCTAAACACTGGAGTCTTAACGCTCCTTCCAAATTTATTGTCCATGTTTGTAGCGTGATCAATGTCGGTTATTGATTCAAAGACCTCACTATTCCTCTCTCTCAAATAATGGCCTCCTCTGCCACTTACTAGATCAAAACCTTCACTAATACTCTCTTGTTTACTCCTGACACCATGTAGTGTATTCAACTTACATGAGATATGCTGAGGTGTCCAGTATTGGTAGAACTTCTTTGTCTTCCCTTATTCTCTTCCCCTCTCTAAGCCAGCGTGATTATTAATGCCTCTTTCCTGCGCATTCCCGGATGTAGCCCGAGTTCTTATGCAGCACTCTTATCTGTCTTTCCCTATTTACAACTTGCAGTCTATAATGCCTTGCACTACACATGTAATAGATAACATAATATACTTTCACTTTACAAAGTGAGACTACTAAAGAATAATAACAAAACTGTAATACATAACAGACAGAGGAACACGGACTATCGGACTATGTAAAACATGAAAACAAAGGACTCAACAGGTACCTCAAGAGTTTTGAGAAGAAAGAAACCAAACGAGAGTATAAAGACTGCAAGATTGAGGAGAAACAACAGGAATGGAAGAACAAAGCATAACATGGACAGTACACAAAAATAGCAGATCAAAAAGACACCAAGAAAAAAGTGGATAAAGAATGGCTACATGAAGAAAGAAACAGAAGAACTACTCATGGCTGCACAGGATCAGATGGAAGAAAGTACATAAAAATAGAGAAACAAGGAGGTACAGCACTGTGTAGAATGTGTAATGAGCGAGAAGAGACCGTGTTTCATAAACTCAGTGAGTGTTCAAAAATAGCACAGACAGAGTTTAGGAAACGTCATGACAAGGTGGCACAACTGATTCATTTGAATTTGTGCAAGAAATACCAACTAGAACACAGGAGAAACTGGTACGAACATCAGGCAGAGAGCTAGCAGAAAATGAGAAAGCAAAGATCCTGTGTGACTGTACAATTCAAGCAGACCAGATCATACAAGCCTGCAGGCCAGACATCGTTGTGCAAGACAAAGAAATCAACCACGCTTGGATCATTGATATAGCCGTCCCAGGAGATGCAAGAGTCACAGAAAAGGAGAGGGAGAAGGTGGAAAAATATCAGGATCTTGCGAGAGAAAAAAAAAAATATGGAATACATCAGTGACAGTTATACCAATCATTGTGGGAGCACTAGGTGCTGTGGCTAACCTACATGAACAAATGGAGATGCTGGAGATAGAGAAGAAGGAAGTAGACAGAGTGCAGTTCGGCAAGAATACTGGTGTTGGATATCCCAGGTTAGATATCGTAACCCGATACCAACATATCACCGGCTGAAGAGCTGAGGAAGTCAACAAGGATAACAAACGCCTCAGTAGTTATGTCACCCTCAGAGGGACATACTAATGTTGGTGCACAGGTTAAGTTCTTGTCAGAACCCTCAGCTAAGATAGACCCTCCTGACAGAAAATCCACTCTCATATTCCCATGATAAATACAAATAATACAATGTCAAGCAATAACGTCGTGAATAGGAGAGAGAGTTTTTCTTAATCTATTTCGCCCAGCAGACTTTCTGTGGTGAACCAGGCAGAAGTCGGTCTTCACCAAACTACTGGCAGAGGAAGACAAGCAAATCAATGAATGAGTTTCACAACAAGAATAACATCAAAATAATAGAGCGTTACTACCGCAGTGAACCTATAAGGAGAGAGAATATCGCAAGGATGACAGCAATATGGCAAGACCAAGGTTGATTTGAAATGACAAAGAAAAGATTAGCTATGCAAGCAACAACTATCATCAGGAAAGAGTGGTATACAGCAGAAGAGCTTGATGAGATCAGGATGAAGGAAAAAGGACTACTAGAGGCAATGAAGAGAGAAAACAAACCACAAGAGGAGTCATTGTTGAATTGATACCACCTGCTGATCTGGACAGGATCTACCCTGGAAGAAGAGAGCGCAAATATTAGACAGACATGTCTTAATACATCAGGAACACTAGTGAATTACCGCCAGAGTAACATAGTCTCATCATTGAGATAATATCTCAGAAAACTATAGCTGAGGTGAAAAAGATGAACAATGATATGGCATATGTTCCTATAAACAACATCACAGAACTGAATAACACTTTCTTTTTGTGGGCTGCAATGGTCACAACAAAGTTGGTAAAGAATCGGACAGAAAGAGAAGAACCTTCATGGAGAAGGAGGTTAAAAAGGAAGGTACATGATATTCAGCAAGATCTAAGTAAAGTGAGAGAAGCCATGAATAGGAGATAAAATGATAATATGAGAAGAAAGATGGAAAAGGGGTTTGATATTGAATGGAAGGGATACCAACAAGTCTTCCAGAAGTTAAAACAGACACAGAATTGCCTAAGCAGCTAAAATAAAGAGATTTGATTTGAGAACCACCAGAAGAGATTTTATGAGGAAATACAGAGCAAGCAAACAGGAGAGTATGAAATACCTGATGATGGAGAATCCAAGAGTTTCTGGATGGTAATTTCTTTGACAAGAGACGTTGATAGGAAGTGTTCAGCAGAAGTTACAAAGAAGAGCACAAGAGGAGATAGAGATTGCAGAGGAACGGTGAAGAGAACACTGAAGAATCTTCCAAACACGAAAGATCCAGCCCAGGTACAGTACATAGCTTCTGGATAAAAAAGACAAAGACAGGCAAGGCATGGTCTGAAAGTTATTGACTGCAATGATTGCTCGAGAGATCAGTGGTGGAAATGGGCCTATACGGGCCTATACGGTGTGTTGGAAGTTCACATCAATGCCTCTCCACCTTCAATAAGTGTATAGGCACTTATAACCTATCACTGCTGTGCACTTTGTATGCTTGGATAAGTTTGTTTATGTTGTATTGTAGGGTACGTTTACTTTTACTTTACTGTTTGCTTCAGTCAAATCATGCTCTTAGATTTAGGCTCAAAAAGTCAAAAAGATGCACCAGAAACACTGTAATTAAGGCACAAATATCAAACAAGTTCACGGGGAGAACCCCCATACCCCCCCCCCCCCCCATCACCGGGAGGGCGCTGCGATCCTCCCGAACCCATCTCGCAGCGGCCGGCAAACGCTACGCATTGGATTGATCTCAATGTTTGGTGTATAGGCACTTATTTATTTCCATTTCCACCACTGCGAGAGATATAAAGGCACTTGGAAGAAAAAGAGATAATAGGAGGCCTAACTCATCACAATGGCCACAAAACAGCTTACTGGAACCCTTAGATCTTTGAGCTGCTCCAAAGCTGCACAGTCACAGATGAGTAGTGGCAGTGTCAGTAAGTATCTGTTCAGTCCGGTCAACACAACACTGATTAAGTTAGTACTGTATCATAGAACACTGCCAGAAAAAAGTGCTTGCTCAGTAACAGTCACTCTATTTATTGCCCCCCCCCCCCGTACCTTGTGATGACAAATATTTGTATGTAGGTTTGAAAACAATCAATTTCTTTTCATAACAGAGACACTTTGTCACAAACAAGACATAACAACTGAGCAAAATCAATAATCAAAACAAACTAAACAAACAAACTTTCCCACTGAGTTTAAGGATGAAAATTGCAACAATGCTGAAGGGGGGGGATCTTGAGTATCGCTGGCAACCAGGTTTGCTGCACGATCAGCCTGGAGCAATTGCCAATAAAATAGAGCGCCCCGGGCATGACAGCCATTATCTACCTGGAAGATAATGACACAAGTTTGTTTTATTTCAGCAGCAAGTAGGACATTTCAAATTCCTCATCAAATCCCCTTTTCACTCAGGCACCTTTTGAGTTTGCCCAGAACTGTATCACCCATAAATCCCTATGAAGAGGCCTAGACTTTCTGCCAAATTTCTTTGGGTGGTAGGGTAGTACCTCCTGGAGGAGCTAAGCTATGATGGAAAGTTGACTCATACAAAACACAAATTGCTTGCGCTGAGGGAGGCTGAGACGAGGGAAGATGAGCACATGAATTATTATGAACGTAAACGTTGTCAGCATACAACAAACTAATTAATTACTAACTTAATTATTAGCAATCTCAAATTCAAATTCATGACCGAATGCATCAATTAAAACTAATCTGTAGCCTCTTCCACTCTTCCCTGTCAAGCTCCCTTGGGTTGTCCAGAGCATACACAGCTGAGCCCTATGGTGGCTTTGTTTTTGTGACTTGCCTTCTGCTTCAGATCTGTTCAACAAAGGCAGGATTCACACTCCTTGATTCCTTGGTGTCTGCACCGTAAATGGTAGGTTTTGTGAGTGCAGGATTGTAACTTATAGCTGTCACTTCTTCGGTAATTGCAGTACATGTCCAAAAACTTCATATCTGGTGGGAGATGTAGTGGGTAGGCACCCTTAATGATGGTGGGACCGTTCCACCTTTAATCAAGTAGCATGGCCGGCGCAGGGCGCACCAAGTATTGAGTGATGGTGATTTCTTACATGTTTCTCATTATTGATACTCCTAACTAAATTAAATACTCAAGTTGAATTGCAGTGATGATTCCAGTTTAATTATTTGTATAATAAGAGACAGAGTCCTAACACATAAAAATGTACCCAATAAAAAGTATTTAATCTAGAAATAAAAACGGTCTATTTACTCAATTTAAAATGGTTAATAATAACCAGCGCACTCCGGAATCTCTCAAACAGTACGTGCATCGGTTTATATACGGCATGATTAACATATAAGAAGTATAATATATATATTCTAACTAAGGCCGAGGGCGGTACATCAGTCAGACCGGGCATATAATACGGGGACAGGGCAACAGAACAATTCATTTTCATAAATGGCAAATGAGGCAAACATACATTAGAGTGAAATTGTTTATGCACGGTCTGGCATGCATTTGCAATCCGTTGCAGAGTAGATTGCATGTTTTCCAGCACCGTTGGTAACCGGCGAAAATTATATTATAATAATATTTTACTCGGTATTTTCTCTGAGTCTGAAAATAGATTTAATCGGTTAAGTTCTCCAGAAATTACATAATTCGTCTGGCGGAATTGTGAATAACAAGGAGTTGTGCTACCTCTTGTCTAGTATCATGACATCCCATTCCTTCTTAGGATTGTTTTGAGTCTCTCGCCACACAATGTGAGTTTATAAGGTAAGGTAGTACAACATAATTCGAAGTTCAGTTACAGTAATCAAATGTTCAGCAGGATCGTAGCAGCAGATGTAGTTGTGGGGGTTGGGGAGGGGCTGTCGTTGTAGAAGAGTCGAAGTTTTCCTGGGGGAGGGGGGGGCGTAGTTGCCGACTGCTGATGGGTTGATAGAGTTTCTTCTTTAGGTTTTAAGTTGTAGACGTTTCAGAATCGATAAGAGATTGAGTTCAGACGTTGTATGTTGTGAGTAGTATAGTTGTTTACTGTTCGGTGTTTATGGTAGTTCACCTGTTTGCCATTACTAGTTGAATGTTTGCGCCCAGAAGCCGTAGAAAAGCCCCGACATGGTGATGCCTCGCCGATGGGTACTTAGTCAGGATGTTCATAAGTCGTAATTATGTCTGAAATAATAGTGAAAACAAATGTTTAGTCTCGAGTGTGAAAGTTCATCAATTACAATACAGGATACGTGATTCATAGTTAACAAATTTAAGAAATATAAATGACTCAGGTTAACACTTTGGAGTTGTCCACTCATGTGACACAATTTGTTAATGCGGACAAAAGGTTACACATTGTTTTGACTAATTAATAAAACACTCAAGATAAATGAAATGTTTGGCTTTTTTGGTAATAATCGCTGCGTTATGGTTCACAATATAATATAGTAATAAATTTGTAATTAATATAATTACCTTCCCTGTATACTATGTGCGAATAATTATAATATCATCTCAAAAACACAGAAAGTAAATACAAAACATCAAGCATTTGTAGTGATAGGTGTTTGCAGGAGGCATCTCTTTTTATCTAATAATTACTGTCTCTGGCTTTGTCGATGATGACTTTTATCCAACAGGTAATGTGGGTATATTATGTAATAATGTCACAGGAAACTTATCTTGTTTGTTATATCCAGATGTATCTGTTATTTCCAGTGATTGATGTGGTAGTGTTACTGATATGTGTTTCAGTCATCAGACAGTTTTGCCAGTCTCGTTGTAGCAGCCATAAATGTATGCAATATGTGCTATATGCATTTGTATCAGCACATCGATTATATGTAATAATGTGATACTAAAAAACATTGTACTGAACAATACAGAAGTCCAGTATCATTTAAGGAGTACCAGTCTAGTTAACGTCTGCAGACAACAAGGCATCATAATCCTAACGGAACAGGTTATTCCAGGTGAGTTACTTCATTACATTTATCACGACCAAAAACTTAGCGGCATTATCTCCATTGCCTAAACATAGGGGCATTCTCTCCATTGCCAAAAACATCGGGGCATTCTCTCCATTGCCAAAAACATCGGGGCATTCTCTCCATTGCCAAAAACATCGGGGGCATTCTCTCCATTGCCCAAAAACATCGCAGCATTATCTCCATTGCTTGCGGCTCACAGTTACCAAAACATAAACATATACAAATATCAGAATAAAACTCGTAAAATAGCAGCCCACTGGAATTACCTGTTCCGTGTTTTCCTTCAAAACCTTCAAACCTCTTCCCTTCCGACCAATAAGAAAATGTTACAGTTAATCATAAATAATCATGCGTTAATACATTGTAGAATGTGCAGAAGAAGTTGGGGTGACTGTCACTAACACTACAGATGCACAAAGATTAGTCACTACACCGATGTCTACCACAATCATTCCAACAATTCATGCAGAGATACAAGATAAATTGGAACAACCCTCACATAAAGACAAAATCATTTTAATAATATGTTCTATGATATTGTTAGCAGTCTTTTCAACTGCGGGACTCATGAAGCTAGTTATGGGTTTTCTAAAGAGACGACAAGCTCGACGACAGGATGAGCATTCTGTATCTGGATCAGAGACAGGTTATTAACCAATATGCCAGTAATAGTTAACATATTATATAGAAGTTTGTAGCACACATGAGGAAGAAATCTTGTTATATCGTCTAATTCAATATTATCTATTCACATGCAAAGTTTAGTAACAATAAAGTTTATAAATACATCCAAGACACACAGGTGGAGTTGTCTGTTCTAAAACGTATGTAGACAACTTCCGTACTCAAATACGGATGCACCATTATTTTGGTAAAAGTGCAGATATAGCAGGGAGTTTTGGATGAACGTCCAGGTACAGAGTATGGGGCATAAGTATAATGTGGTGAACATGTGTAAAGATGTTATCGGCTTAGATAATTTACAATGCACACTTAGGTATTAGTGATTTTATAATAGGTAAATGTATAGGGAGATGTAAAATGAGGATGATTACTATATGTCTGAGGCATCAGTGTCCAGGTTCAGTTCCTGGGCCTCAGGTTATATCTATGAGCCCTTGGTGCAGCCACTGGCCTACGTGGGGCTGGGCGAGGTTGATGGTTATACTGTTTAGCAGCACTGAGATCATCAGGCATCAGTGATTTCTTTAGTCGCCTAACATTGACGATAAATGGGACTCCTATTGGTGTGCAGGCCTCGCTCAGCTTTTTGTATGTTACAACAGGCCCTTGAACCTTGATCACAATGTAGGGACCCGTGAATCTTGTGCGGAATTTATTTGGTAGGGCAGCATCATGTACAGGCGTTTTGACATATACAACATCATTTTCCTCAAATGATGGTGCGAGTTTCTTTGCATCATGCATTTGCTTGTATGAGACTTGTGCCTGTTCGATGTTGTCCTTTGCTAGCCACCAAGCCTGGTGTAGACGCGCTGTGATACTGTCAACAGTATCAGGATTATCGATGTAGGATACTTTGCTACGTCTGGGCCACAGCATGTCATATGGTAGTTCAGAATCAGAGCCATGCAAAAGGAATTTGGGTGAAAATCCGGTTGATGTGTGCTCAGTATTGTTGTACGCATGCGCAACATACTTAGTCATAATGTCCCATTCATCTGGGTACATTTGCAGTAGCGCAGATATCATCGCGGAGCATGTAGAGAAAAACCTCTCAGACATGCCGTTAGTCTGGGGGTTGTAGGAAGTGGTAAGGCGCTGGGCTATGTTCAACTTCTCTAGCAGCTTGCCAAAGAGTTGTGAGGTGAATTCAGCGCCACGATCTGACAGTATGTATCTTGGACAGGTAAAATTCAAAATCACATGATCCATGAAAGCCTCAGCTACTGTGTCCGCGTCATGGTGAGGGATAGGTAGTAATATAACCCACTTTGTAAAGGCATCAGTGAATGCGAGGATGTAGGTGTTTCCCCTTTGAGTTGTCCTCATTGGACCCGCAACATCAACGCTGACTCTTTCAAATGGTGCGATGCATGGGATTGGTGTTAGCGTATGGTCAGACGTGTCACCCTTACGCAGGTTGCAGGGTACACACTTTTTGCATCGTTCTTTTATGTCAGTGTCGATGTTCGGCCAGAAATATTTTTGTTTGATTCTGGATGTGGTGCGCTTAATACCCTGGTGTCCCCCAAACAAGCTAGTATGATACAGGTGAAAAATATCACTTCTCAATGCAGTCGGTACCACTAGTAAAGGTCGCTTAGTCTGGTTGTCAAGCTTATGTAACACCCCATTATTGACATAGTACTCAGCAGTGTGTTGTTTGATGTAAGCTAAATCTCTCCCATGGAGCTGGGCTTTTGTGTTGGCACTAATTACAGCCTTATCTGAATATTCCATTATACCCACTAATAAAGCATCCTGTGCCTGCAGAGACTTATAATCAGTATTATTGTTAGCCTCATAATAGATAGCTGTGCTTGCTATTACCTCATTGTTAACTACGTCCCTACTGAGGAGATCAGCTAGGTGATTATCTTCACCTCTGATGTAGTTCAGTTCTATTTGAAACTCTTGCAGGCGCAGTGCATATTTTGCTAGCCTGTTGTTTTTGTGTACCGAGGAGAAAATATATTCCAGTGGTTGGTGATCAGTGAACACGTGTGGATGGGATAGCCATATAAAAATGGTCGCAAATGTTCGCACGCATCTACTATCGCTAAAGCTTCGCGTTCAATCACTCCATATCTAGTCTCAGGAGAAGTAGTGGCCCTACTGTAATAAGCTATTGGATGTAGTTGGTGATCTGGTGGAGGTTTTTGGCATAGCTGCGCACCTAAAGCATGGATACTAGCGTCGGCATAGAGGTAAAATGGCTCACCCCATACTGGATGGATGAGACATGGAGCTTGGGTTAGTTTTTGTCTGAGGTAAATGAATGCTGTTTGTTAGGCATCCCCCCACACCCAATCACCCTCGATTGATTCTTTCTGTAGCAGTTTATACGGTGGTTTAGCATGGTGCGCATACTTCTCTATATACATGGAGTAGAAATTGAATGCACCTAGTACTCTACGCAGGCTTTTCAGGTCTTTCGGTCTTTCTAGACTGAGAAATTTTGATACATTTGACTGGGATGGTTTGACCCCATCCTTAGAATATTCATGACCCAGATATGTGACCTTTGACTGGAGCCAGTTGCTCTTTTCTCCGTTTATTTTGATACCTACGGCCATCAGTCTATCTAATACTGCTCCCACCCGCTGCATATGTTTTTGTACATTGGTTTCAGATGCTATTAGAATGTCAACCAGAAAACAGAAAATCTCAGGGTATTCCAGGTTTTGTAGAATACAGTTCATAGCCCGTTGAAAGACACTGGGGCTATTTTTCCACCCAAACATGAGTACCTTAGGCCTAAAGACACCAGAACTTGTTATGAAAGCACCCTTGTCCATATCGGACTCGCAGTCTAAAGCTAACTGATAGTAGGCTTGTGTTATATCTAATGTGGTGAATAGTGACGTGCCTTCTAGGACATCACGCACAGTTTCTTGAATGGGTAGTGGATAGGCTAACGCCTTGGTTTTGGCATTGAGTGCTCTATAGTCTTGGCATATCCTAAATCCTCCAGTTTTCTTTTTAACAACCACAACTGGGGCACACCAAACAGCATTACTCGCTTTTTCAACAATGCCATGATTGATAAGCTGTCGTATATGCTCATCCACATCCTGTTTTTGTGAATGAGGTACTCTGTATGGTTGTTTGTGGATTGGTATATCATCAGTAGTCGGGCATACTTCCCCAGTTAATCCATGCACCCTCCCAAGATCCATGGGATGTTTTGAAAATACGTTTTCCCTAGTACGGAAGAAGTCTAAAAATGATTCCTTGTCTTCTGTTGATACATCTGATTTTGAGAGGTCTGTTTTTGAGATCGGGTCATTCAAAATCTGGGGTTCTCCAGTTTTCACTTATGTTTAGTGCATTTATTTCTACACTTGTAGGTAGGCTAGAAATAACTCCTAATGGGGTCTGGGCCTCTACCACAAGATCGTCGTTGCCAGTATTTATAAATTGAAGTCATATGTAACCAGGCCTGTTCAGTGCCGCAGCAGTAACAATATCACTATGAATCATAACAGGCTCGAATAAGAAATCATCTGTTCGTGCATGGGGCCTTTCAACAAATAAGCGATGCTTGGCAGGTAGAAACAGCTGCTCTTCTGTATAATACCATGTGTAGCTCTGCTCTTCCTCTTGTTTCTCATGTGGGTTCGAGTTAGCTGCACAAGGTAAAACTACAATAAACCCTGCCCCATTCTTGCCGTATTGGAAAACCAACCCTGGAAGCTCCTCAAATAAATCAACGCCTAACACATATGGATAGTGTAATTCTTCAAGAACCAAGAAATTGACCTTATCTACCCGTGGACTATTCTCAAGTTGGACAATGGCATCAACTTCTCTTGTGGCAGGGACTCCTACACCACTGAAAGGTAACAATGTTTGATTCTTTGATACAGGCTTCGTTTCCAGACGGAGGGCTCTAACTGTTGAACTTGATAATACAGATTTCATTGCACCAGTGTCAAATAAAGCACGCACTGGTTTACCATTGAGAGAAATATTCACTAGTGATTTGTGTCTAGCGCATGCTTCTTCTACATGTACAGGAGATAAGGGTATAATTTCAGGTTCATGTCTTGTTTCAGGGTAAATTGTCAAACTATTCAGCCGCCTCTGAAAATTATCTAGGTCAGGATAGATTCTTGAAAGCGGTGGCGGTTGTTGTGTCTGTACACGTTCATTTTGAATTTCACTTTGCACTGGTGGATTCAAGAGTGGTCTTTGTTCATTTGAGGTTGATATCGTAATATTTGCATTTGTTTGTACATTAGGGGAACATGATTCTTTGTCCTTAGCATAAGCACTGCTTCTAACACGTTTAGCTTTTACTAGCCTCACGATGAGTCTGATCCCTAATATCAAAAGAACAAGCGCAAGAATTCCTACAGCTAAATTTGTTAGCCATTGCCATATTGAACCTGCACTCGGTTTTGGTCCAAATAGTCCGGGAAAACGTACTTTAGTCTCAATATTTTTCACGATTGAGTTGGCTGATAATACAGGGTCAGAGGAAATTTCTCCTAAAACATCATTTAATGAGTATTTAGATTTAAACTCCTCAAAATCATGTATTATTAGCTCATGTATGACTGGAGTGGTTGGAACAAGCGGCGATATATGTGAGAAGTTCAAGTTTAGAATGTGAAATTGCGGGAGTTTTGAGCCAAGTTTCTCAATGATTCCAGTAATGGGTTGATAAAGAAGGTGTTCACCATAGATTTTTACTGGAATCTCGGCTAAACAGGTCTCAGGTCCTGGGTGGGTATGCACGATGTTATCACTGGGGTCAAAGTATAATGTATGATTTTCGTTGGCAATCGTAGTATTTATCGCAATCCTTTCGGAACAGCTAGGCGCTTTAACTATGGTATACGATTTTAGTGGTACACATGGGTATACTGACAAAACATCCCCAGAAGCCCTCGCAGTGATGAATTCATTCCCTAGTATGTGTCAAGTTGTTAGTGTAGGATGGACTCTGAAAGCATTGGTTAGTGAGACAGCTGCCTCTCTCATTGACATACAAATGGCCTTAGCAGTGATCTGGAAATTGTCTTGTGACAATTGCAGCATGCGCGCTTCAATAGCCTGAAGTCTTGCATTTAACTCGCTACCCAACACATAACCAGGGGTTTGTTCACCGCTGCGTTTACCCCTATTTTCCCCGGTTTTTACGGACACAGCCATACCCTGGTCGCTATGCATGAGAATGGCGTGATTTCCACACACCTTAGATTGTGTCAACTTACTGCGTTCTTTGTTGAAGCTGAAAGCTAGTTCTTTATCATCTGTGACAATGACATCACCCATCTGTGAGGCATTGAATGTTTTCCACTCAATAAACTGGCACTTCTCTGTTTGATTTGGTAGCCATATTAAAGTACTCAGATTTGGAAAGGCACAGTACCCACTAGTGTAAGTACAATGCCTCACCACACCATCAGGGGACTCCATTTCCAGGTCATCGTGTCTTTTATAAACTTTGGCCGGTACTAGGTATGCATTTGTAGCGGTGAATGTTTGGGGTTGACAGCATTGAAAACCAGACTTATAGCTAAAATCCACCTGGTTATTGGTACCCCAAATTTCCCCTTGTTGCGTGAGGCTTCCATGTTTGCTTGATCGAAAATGAATCATACGCCTGCACTCCTCAAATGTGGTTAAAACATGTTGATACTTAGATGATTTCCGGAAAAATCCAGCCATTGTTGTAATCGTTGTTTCGATGGTTTTGCACAGATGGGCCTCAGACTCGTATTGGATCAGATTTCTCTTAAAGACAGTGATATCTACCTGTCTGGGCTCAGACACGGGGGCTGGTATGGAACACGTGACATCATTGGAAATGAAGAATCGTCCCATCGGGTGGGTGGTCCTACATACCATCGGACTTCCATTAACCCCTGCAAATAGAAACATAGCAGCCAGAAACACAGTAATAATGTTAAACAATCCTGTTGTGTGTCTAGTCATAGAGCATCGCTTTCCACTGCATGGCAGTTTGTTACATTTAACATATTCATGTTCTGTTCCTTGTTGTGGTTCGTATTGAGTTATATGTTCAGTATCACTTTCGGTTATATGTTTGGTCTCAGGTTTCGCCTCATAATAAGGTTCAGGTTTAGATACAGGCTTACTTACGGTATCTTCTGTATCGTCAATTGAGAGGTTTCCACTCTCAAGTACTGAAAACATGGAGAATGGTAATATGACAGGGTTGTTAGATGCTGTAGGCACCACACCCTGTCCAGACTGATTATAATTGGTGACCTGACCTTGATGTCCGCTTGGTCGTTCAGGACAATCCCGTATTAGGTGTCCAGCCTGATTACAACCCCAACAAACAGAATTACTGAATCTAGGTTGTCTAGGTCTATAGTTTCCACCATAACTATTATTATTTGATCTACTGTAACCATTACTGCCATAGTTTGGATTGCCATAGTTTTGGTTGCCATAGTTTTGGTTGCCATAGTTGGGGGTTCCATAGCTAGGGTTTCCATAGTTAGGGTTTCTACTATTTGTATTACGTCTAGAATTGTTCCTAGGAGGTCCCAAATGTACAGGCTGAGGTTGTGACCTCATATTTTGCATCTCTAATTGGGTTTGAGCTAGCTGCTGCACAGTGTTATTCATGAGCGCAGTCAAACTAGCAATAGCTGAGGTATCTACACTGTGAGATTTTCTTTTAGATTTCTTTCTTTTCTTTTTTTCGTCATCATCACTATATGTGTCATCTGATGACGATCCACTTACATCACTCAGGTTTGCCTCTACATTCTCGGCCGCCTTCCTGAGGTCACTAAGTGACTTGTCATGTAGCATTGCTAAAGCACGCCGCAGACAAGCTTTTGGCTCATCTAGTAAATATAAAGCAAGCACAGGCACTTTATTTTCGTCAGGCACATCTAAAAAGTCCATCTGTTGTGTTATGGATCTTATAAAAGACTCGAGGGATCCGCTGCCGTCAAACTTTTTGACATTTAATTTTGTAAATTCATATAGCGGCATAACTCTTCCCCTGTGGATACCCTCCCTTAACTCCCCAATACCACCCTGTTGGACGGCGAGCTGATCCCTCTGATCGTTTAATCTCTCATTTATTTCAGCATGCAAACGTTCAATGGTCCGTTGCTGAGCCCTTACCTGTTCCATGGCCTCGTCAGCTCTCTGCTGCGCTGCTTCTGCCGCCATGTTCTCCTCAGGTCTCTCAGCCAACAGTTGATCCTGCCTCCGTCTTGTGAGTCGCGGTATCTGAGAGCCTAAGACGTACTCACCTGGTGGGTACCTGGTGCTAGGTCTACTCTGTCTTTTTGAAATTTTGACAAAATTTGTGCCACTAATACATTAAAACTTTTGCTTTGAGAGATTTGGCATGAAACATGCAATCAATTTACCTTCACAACAACGCATGTTTACTCTCAGTTGACAATCCATTTAACAAAAATTAAAATTAAAATTAACGCAGTCCACCATCCCCTCAAAATTAGTGCTGCCACCAATTGTAGTGGGTAGGCACCCTTAATGATGGTGGGACCGTTCCACCTTTAATCAAGTAGCACGGCCGGCACAGGGCGCACCAAGTATTGAGTGATGGTGATTTCTTACATGTTTCTCATTATTGATACTCCTGACTAATTTAAATACTCAAGTTGAATTGCAGCGATGATTCCAGTTTAATTATTTGTATAATAAGAGACAGAGTCCTAACACATAAAAATGTACCCAATAAAAAGTATTTAATCTAGAAATAAAAAAACGGTCTATTTACTCAATTTAAAATGGTTAATAATAACCAGCGCACTCCGGAATCTCTCAAACAGTACGTGCATCGGATTATATACGGCATGATTAACATATAAGAAGTATAATATATATATTCTAACTAAGGCCGAGGGCGGTACATCAGTCAGACCGGGCATATAATACGGGGACAGGGCAACAGAACAATTCATATTCATAAATGGCAAATGAGGCAAACATACATTAGAGTGAAATTGTTTATGGACGGTCTGGCATGCACTTGCAATCCGTTGCAGAGTAGATTGCATGTTTTCCAGCACCGTTGGTAACCGGTGAAAATTATATAATAATAATATTTTACTCGGTATTTTCTCTGAGTCTGAAAATAGATTTAATCGGTTAAGTTCTCCAGAAATTACATAATTCGTCTGGCGGAATTGTGAATAACAAGGAGTTGTGCTACCTCTTGTCTAGTATCATTACAGGAGATAGCACACTCTAGGACTGTGCTCCTCTAAAACACCAGAATATTAGCAGGTGTGGATTTCATGAGGTGGTACAAACGGTTAATCAAAGTTTCTTACTTAGGTCATAGATGTTTGTTTTATCTACTTGACCTGTAGGCCGTCAATCATGCAGTACACAAAGTGCACAATGTGCACAATGTACACTGTTATCACAAAACCCTGATATCAAACTCTGAAATGCCATATTAACCCGGATATCCACTTTTGGTAAGTGTATCAGGTTCCTGGATTATCCCTCCAGGTGTATTGCAAATGTTTTTAGGGTCTGCATGTCGTCCAACTCTGAAAATACTCTCTTCATTCACCCTGAAATGCCACTTCAACCCTCTTAACACTATGATTACAATATTTATCTCCCAGTGGGTAAAATCTAGTAGTAGCTAGGTTGCTACATATCCTGACATGTGTTACCACGTGGTGTGGTGGTAGGAAAACAGTCCCTTTATCACAAGTTGTGCGACCGGCTAAAGACAAAGCTGCGACGTGTTAACCTCAATGTAGCAACGTGTTATCTACATAGTTGTCTCAGGATAATAATAAAGGTATTTTAAGTATGCCAGAGCACTTTTATACGCTGCAAGCTAATGCTAGTCTATAATTCTACAACAAATTTCTGTTATACCACCAGAATTGCGTTGTGCATAGTCTTCAAAACATAAGTATCAATATCACTATGATGAACACAGTTCACTAATGTGAAATCAAGAGAGCATAACATCTTTTGAAGTGTGATTCTCTCTTAATATCTGAAATGTAAATCTTCAGACCATAAAGAACAGCCATCCAAACATAAAAGGTGATGGTTCATGAAAATATATACAGCAAACATATCATATCAATGTGCAGTTTAATTTCAACCCTGTAAAATAAGAAACAATCAAATAACAGTTGTATGGTCACCACCACCCTAAAAAAATTTCTTGTTAACTCGATTGAAATTTCAGATTCCTGAATAATAACAGTACTTTGAAATATACAACTAAATAAAACATCAAAAAATTATGGTAATCTACCAGAAATACATCTTTGGTTTTTATTATAGACAAGTCATCTTACTATGTGTTATAGTGGCCACTCTTGACAATGAGCCCACTGGGCTATCACAACATGAAATCTTTACACTTCCAATTTGTGAATTTGTGTAATCAATATCTGAAACTCTGATATGGGTGAATAATGTGTTATCTCTTATGTCAAAGGGTATTGCTCATAAAAAAAATTATTGATCAAACCAATTATCAAACCATTGATCAAACTATGGAAGCAGAAGGACTTTAACTCCTGGTTTTTATCTCTGTTTACTATGGAATGTTTGCTTAAGTGAGATAATGTGTTTAAGTTCAATTAATTCAATTTGTGAGAAAAAACATCTGCCTGTGCTAGCAGACTGCCTGAAAGGCTTCAATTTGCTAAGTGAAGCTGATTTGAGAGGGCCTTCATCCAAAGATCATTACTGCACAGCCTTGATATTTTGGCAAACTATTGATTGAAGTTGTGAGTATAAGCACTTCTCTAGTTTTTTTATCATTTGATATATCCATTATTTGTAATTTCACTTTGAAGACAGTATACATAGTCTGCAATCAGCCTTCATTTAGGACCTTTATCATGTTGCAATGTTGATTGCTATGTAATTCAAGTAGGCTGGAATACCTGTAGTACAGCTCGTCTTTGAAACCCTAACAGGTACACAGTCAAGTTTACATGTATATCTCTGCACATACTGCAAGTTTTATGCGATGGTAACCGGTTACAGAGGTTAAAGGTTTTACTCATTCGTTGTAGAGAAGAAATGTATCTAGAATGTGTAATACAATCAAAATATAAACTGGCATGGAAACGTCACTAACTAGGTTAAGTTTATTTGAAAGGAAATTTGTTGTGTCAGAATATTTAAACGTGAAAGTCCTGGAAAAGAGACACACATTCCATCTTATTTTGCTACCCCTGCACCACCTACATGAATGGCAGGCAGATAGCCTCGTTGAGAAGGATAAAAAACTTTTGAACTCATGATCAATGATTTTCTTAGTAGAAGCCATAAACCATCAACGTTGCAGCAACTTGCAAGATATTTTTATAGGCTGTATAATTTGTATACGCAAAACATAGAGCAGTACCGTGAATTCTATACTTATACTGGTAATAATGAAGTATTGGTTTAATGCAAAGAAGGGCTTAAGATTGTACAAGCTTCCATTCAGATGTGTAGTAGAGGCAGTTCAGGTATTGTAACAATATCTATTGAATGCACCATTCAAACATATACTATTGGTATGACAGATTTCAACATTTAGATAAAGCAGTTCAGTCTTCCTAACAAGGTTTAGATAGAGTTGTGCCGGCTGTGACTGTATCTCGGGGATTGTCCACATTGTCTATGGTTAAACTTATATAAATGAGCTATATTGTTGATACATAGCTCTGTTTATAATTTAAAAGGAGCTCTATAGAAAACTATCTAATTATTCTACTCAAACACCAAAGATATGTTCTGAATAATGCTTTAATTTTCACATTGTATCGTCAAATTACAAAAAATTGTCCATGTTGTGACATTAGGCCACTCCAAATTAATACATTGATCTAGATGACAGTATGAAGATTTGTGGGTGGAGGGAGATGTTTTTTTATTTTATATTTTAGCCCTACAAAACAGCTGGAGGTAAAATAGTTTTTTATTTTATCTATCTACCCTGAACTCAAGTGGCTGAAAATTATATTTTATTTTCTCTCTCGCATGCACAAATCTTAAATGGTTGGGTTTGCCACATCATGAGTGTTTGATATTGCAGTGCCACTCCTTGATGCCACAAACTCCCACTGCAAGCCATCTGATTCTGAGCACTAAAAGTCTAGTATAAGGCATCGTTGATTTTACAAATAATAAAAACTGACTCACTCAGGGTAGGAGGCCTGGCTTGCTACTCTTGTGTCATTGGTTACTTATTTGTATGAAAAACATAGTCAAAGCGCATGGTTATATTAGACAGCCTAAAGAACTGTTTATATCATGAAATAAACAGTTCTTTAGGCTGCCTTATATAACCATGTGCTTTCACAATGTTTTTTATACAAATAAGTAACCAATGACACAAGAGTAGCAAGCCACGCCTCCTTCACTGAGTGAGTCAGTTTTTATTATTTGTAAAATCCACGATTGGCAATGGAGAGAAAAAATTGTAGAGAAAGTTTTCATATTATATTTCTTGTTCTCTTCATCCATATTGAGTCACCACTCACCATAGGTAATAAAATTATATATCATGCATACCAAGTGCATACATATAGAGAATTTACAGGTGTTTAGGGGTATATGTTTTATATTTTACTTGGTCAATTGACCAGGAGGTAAAATATTTTATTTTATTAAGACTATTTCCAACTGGCGTCTGGCGGTATTTTGATTTTATCAGGGCTCTGACAAGGTGGCGGGCGTTTATCTAGATCAAGGAATTTAATTGGAGTGGCTTTAAGTAAAAAATCACTTGACAATATGGTGATGAACGCAAACTATTCGAGGTATATTCAGAACATTCTTCTACAAATACAATTTATTAAAGACTAACAAAAGACCGATGCATGTTATAGTCAGGCTCTCATTCCCTGTGTTTAGATGCAACTATGAACAAGAAGTGCTTGTCTCTTGGTCATCCTATGTAGCCTATAAGGACAATTCAGCCAACACTGCATCAAATATAGGATGAAACTATTGAATAGAACAGGGCTAAAAGCTAAGAAAGGTTTCATTTGAAAAAATATTAGGACAGCACTGCCCCAACACAGATAAATTTTAAAAATAAATTTAAATCATATAAAAACAAATCATTTAAAATACACTTTGCCAAGCAGCATGAATATGATATAATTAACTCTTATTGGCCAGTATTTGGGAGTTGTGGCGGTCATAAGTTATCAACTTTGTTGTTAAAAATTACACAAAAAGCAACTTAATCTCAAGCAGAAGTGGCTTGAGAGTGACTAAGTATCTTTGTCTGAGAAATTTTCTGTCGATGCTTTGTAAGGTTTCTAAAGGCATTCGATATTTTTCACAATCGGATCGAAATTAACTTTTATTTTAAGTTTTGATCTTATCAAACAAATTTGATAACTTATTAACATTATCCCTAATTTATTGTTTGATGCTAAGGAATAACTGGTTTTAGACAATGTCAAAAGAATGATAGGTGTGTGGTATTCAATTCCATAGACAAATACAGTAAGTTCATTGATTGTTGATAAGATCCAGTTTCACATATACCAGTTTCACTGTTGAAGTTCACCGAATAGCAGTTGCTGTCTGGTATGCATAAGCTTATGCATGACAATTCTGTCATATGAGTATGACACCTTGCTGCTAGATTCGACATTTTTGAATGACGGTAGATGTTGAGTACTCCAAGTCTTTTTGCCTTGACTACAATTAGAACCACAGTAAAGATGCAAAAATCTCCACAAAAACTACAATGGAAATATCAAAATGAACAAGCAGAAAGAAGAAATAAAGACTCACTAGTTGCAAATATGAATGCAATATAGCTGTCTATGAGTGAAATTTCATCATAATACTTTATTGTCAACTGTACTAGATAGGTAGATAGGTAGGTAGAATGTGCAAATCATCATTTTTCTCTGGACTCAGAGTAGGGGTGATTCAAAGTTTCGAATATATGTGATGCAACACATCAAAACCCGGCATTTGCAATCATGACATGTTGTTCACAATAAGCCTAATAGTAAAAATAATTTTAAACTGCAACATGTGGTCAATTTTTTATTTTGAGTGGAGTTGGGCCAATCAGAGTCTGCTGAATCCAACTGTCATACTTTTCAGCCAATCAGAAGTTTTGTTATTGGGCTCTGAAGTTGATGTCATGGGGAAAATTATCCACTTCCAGTTGAAATTTTTTCTGAAAAGATTTCTGTTACTAAAAGCAAAATGCTGTCTGTGTGTGATTCTGAGGCAAATTTTTATTAGTATCTGAATAAATATAATGACAACAACAGTAAACATTTCTGCTCTGCCACTGAATGGGTTTATCCTGAGCAATTTATTGTAACAAGATGACCAGACAATGGCTCTAAGTTGGTGGCTAGTACCAACATTTTGTAACACCACTAACAGGGGCAGACTGAGATTCCTGGGAACCAAGCTGCTGCAACAGTTATGAAATTAGTAAGTGTACTTCCCTAACACTAACATATTGACTGAGCCTAAGATGATTAGGGTATGAGATGGGCTTTGCTTGTTGTAGAATTGGGACAGACAGACAGTCAAGACTAGTGGTCATAGATTGACAGGCTCCTTTTTTAACATTCAGAAAGTGGAGCATAGTAGCTAAATCACAAAGTAAATACTGATGTGATGTGAAGAACAGGACAAGCTGGTCTGGTAGGGCCATAGCCTGTAAGGACCAGCTTTGCTGGTGGTTTGGTAAAACAACTAAACATGTCAAGACAGGCTAGATGGCGTCAAAGGTTTCTTGAGCCCGAAATTAGAATCCTATACTTTTATTTCTTAGGTCGGGTTCAAACTGCGGTATCTTGAATTACATAATTCATAGTTTGATGAACTATCTAATATGATGCTGCAAAACGGTCAGGGTTATAACAAACTTGAGCTCATCTCAGAGGACTTTTCTCGGGAATAATTTGGAGTAACATGATTGGTGATTCATATTTAATATAATATATAATATGAAAATAAAATATTACTAAGATTATCTTTGTGATGCTTAATGAATTTGTTGCTTTGGGTTATGAATTTTTTCTCTAGGCACAGCTATTTCTGCTGAAGGGAAATGGGAAATCCAAAGCCACATCCGAAAATACGTATTATATATAATATATCATACAAATAAATATATAAAACACAATACAATGATATATTGTATGTTACTGTATTTGGTTTGAAGTTCATTGTATCATAGGTGAGTTTTGTGAAAGTGTCTCCGATCAGCATAACCTGAAATGAGTTTTGTCGTTTTCTTTTTAGACTTTTAGTGGTTCAACAATACCTAAATTAAAAACATTATATAATGTAATTTAATTGATGATTTGAATTTTTTGACCCATATGATCCTTTTCAGCATAATCTTAGGTTGAATTTGATGCCAAAATTTACCGCCTCGTATTCTGATCTAACCACGTTGCTATGGTTTGAGTGAGCGTACGCAATAAAACCTCTCAGATTTTTATAAAGCTCAACTTCATCCTTGAATTCACAATGGCCGTTTCTAGAAATCATGAGACACCAGCCACAAAAATTGCTGTAGATATGGTTTTAAGTAAGCTAGAAGCAAAATGATGGTACCAATTTAAAGCTGAGGACCTTAGCTATAACATGCAATAGATAACTCAAACTCCATTTCCCATTGCAAATGCCTGGTTTTGATGTGCTGCATCACATATTTCTTCTTATCTTCAATGTTTACAAATTTTAATAATGTCCCATTATTCTTACAGATTTAGCCTGTAAATATGAAATTCATGCATTACAGGCTCAGCTCATTTTAAGCTTTTTGCTGTAATAATAGGAATAGTAATGTCCTTTTATTATGTGCTGATGCAGAATTGCGTTATACACATCTCCTATTCTAACTTCAAACTAACTTAAATTGCTATGTTTCATTGATATACAAGCTTTGATTGGATTTTTTTGTCATAAATGTTAATGGATTCAGTAATTGCCTTGATCTCATTGTCAATATTGATATGGACTGTTGCAATGAAATACTGTTCTGAAGTGTGATAAGCCAACACAACAATGAAGTTTATCAAATGTCATAGAATAACAACAAATTTATCATACACTGCTTTAATCATTATTCATTGTTAATGAGTCTTCATCACACTAGATAAAATGGGTATCCAATTAGAAATAATCAGGGAGACCTTCATGCCATTGGAAACTCTCCACTGCAGCCACACTCACTGATATCAATATCCATATCTGGATGAATGAGGTATTCATTGAAAGATCCTGTACTCTTGATTGTTTGTTGCATGCTGTAGATGTCACCTTTGGTATTGCAGAATGCAGACTCAAACATTTTTTGCACACCTAGGTTCCCATTCCATATATTCAGACAGCCAATAGTCCCTGCTCCATAGAAATTATAATGGAAATTACCTGCAAAATGATGACAAGTCAGAGTGGTGTTAACATATTCAAATTGCTCTAGATCTGAGATACGGAAAATCACTTTTCACTTTTTCTATTTTACCAACTGTCGTTTCTTCACCCACCATTTGTGCCATCAGCACTACGACCCCCTATTTACTGCCTAAAAGCCTCTTGTGTGTAGGTTTAGGCCACTGAATGTGTGTAAAGACGCTAGTTTGTTATCTTTGCAACATCTAGGCACAACATAGCATTTTCCCTTTTCTCATTGTACAATACCAAATTTGTATGATTAACTGAGAATAAGAGAACAACGATTGACAATCCATGTCATCCTGAACTGCAATTTCATCCGGAAATCATTGAAACATCAAGTGGTAGTAGCAGGAAAGGCCAGTGCAGTCAATATAGTCAACTTTTTTTCCATTCCAGCTTGGTTATAATGGCAGATGTAAGTATAGCTTTAGATAACCAAATCCAACTATGTAATATAGCAGATATCTGTTACAGTAGAAGTTTTCAACCAATGTTATGCTAACAGAATTATATTCCCCCGTAGGTAGAAGTCAGATCTCCCTCTTTCTCAGACAAATTTTATCAGAATATGCCGATTCAATGCGCTGTCATGTACTCAATTAATTTTCAATAGCAAGGCTGCATACACAGGTTTTGGAGTGGTAGGGCTGGGAGAGGTAGGTGCGGGAGGGGCGCTGTAGCAATTTCCAGTTGGGAGGTAGGGAGCCTCTCCAAGAAAATAATACAGGCACTGTTAAAAAAATAGTTTGAAATCATTTTAGTTTTAATTTCAACCAGTTTCCGCAAGAAAATTGTCAAGCAGCTGGCTGCAGGAACCGCCCTAAAGCAATAACAATAGATTGTTAGAGATGATTAATTAATCACTATAGATTTGTCGCTTTTCTGCAATATACATTCTCTTGACCTTAGGATAGACAGAATGTATATTCTTGTTTTGCATTGGCATGAAATTTATTTGCAGTCATGTTTATTGAACATTTGCTGAAAATATTAGCAAAAGCAACAAGAGGACACTTCGCTGCCACTGAGCATATCGTATTGGTGACTTCGGAACATAATAACAACTATGTAGAAGTTGACCAACCAACCACAGAACCAGTGTAGGGGCTCCCTGCACACAAAGCTGTCTTCAATTTCTTCAGAGAAAATAGAGCAATCTTCAATTTTAAAACTCTCATCTTCAGACTTAATTCTTCAAAACAACTGGACCATGGTGTTATCTACTCATTTCTGCTTAGAATGACCCATGTGCTTGAGTTTTGGTTTTGTTTTGATAGGCTGATGAGCTTAAATTTGCTATCGTTTGGAGTTGGTTGTCCAAAACACGTAATCTGAGCAACTAACTCCAAATTGTTGGACTGAATTCAAGTCTAAAATCTTTTATTGATTTTTCATTTGAACTGACTAAATCTTTTCTTCAACATTAAAACACTCAATCTTCAATCTTCAGTAAAATACGTGGGGAGCCCCAGTGTAATCCTTCCATAATTCATTGCATTTATAGGCGTCACAAGTTTTTTTTCCTACATACTTGACCAATTGAGAAAATTTTCAAGTACTTTTCATGCAAAATCCATTACCAGCATGGTCTAGGCCGTAGGAGGCTGAGAATAGGAGAGGCATTACACTCATCAGCCAATGGTCTTGGTTGTCACAGATAATCTCTAATCATAATTTATCATCTGAGCAAAACTTTAAAGGCAAGCATACAAGCAATGACCTGACAGCCTATGGGTGTTTTATTTTTTTAATTTCCATGCTTCATTATATGTACCCATTGACAAAACAGTCAATGTAAATTTTATGGTGGTGAGGATGGTATAATATTATGACACAGTGATATAAATGGGGAGGGGGCGGGGTTGGTAAATGAGGTTGTTGGGAAACAGTCGTAAATCAGTGCGAAAATGGCTTCAAAGTGACCAATGAAAAACCAACTGGTGATAAATTGCCAGTATTAGATATAGGAATTTGGTGTAAAAAACAAAGAATTCTCGATAAAAATCCAATCTCTTGTGTTGGTTAAAACATTTTGGTTAAAATTGCAAGGTATGGTCACTCACCACATTCCAAAGAATGGCCGGTAAAATAGTAAGCGCATTAGGGGCTAGTCTGAAATATCTGTGCCCTTTTTCTCTCAGTTTCTAGGCAGGACGGAAGACACTTGGGAGTCCAACAACTTCCAGTAGTCAGTGGACTGCAGTGAGATTCGAACCCAGGACCTTCGACACTTGTTTGCTGAAGGAACGGCGCTCTAACCATTCATATTCAGGTAGCTGTTGAATACGTTGCCAATGTATCAATTTAAGATTGATATGATCTGATACTCATATTGGAAACAAATTCTCAGCTGGACCAACTAAACTTGAGCCGCTCTCTAGGTCTTATCTGTAGGACTACTTTGAGGCTCCAGGATATTATTGATTTCAAGCTTTGAGGGATGTTTATGGGTTGAAGAACCTTGCAGTCGTTGATGTGGCACCGCTGCATATGATACAGTTATAGTGCTCTTCCCTTGGGATCACCATGTTTCAATGCATAAAATTTTGAACTTGTGACAGGAGTCAGTTAAAAATAGTGTGGTTGATTCTATCTCCTTACCTTCAAATGCCGTCTGATATTGAAAAAGCGTAATGCTGGCTGAGCAGGATTGGTTTGCTACTACAGGAGTAGTTCTCGTTGTGTCATAAGTCATGTTCCATGCCCAATATGTCTGTCCAACTGTTCGTGCAAAGACCTTAAGCAAAACAGATAAAGGAATATTTTTTATCTATGAGTGTCCACATCGAAAACTACATCGCATGTATGTAGTTTTTAATCTCATATTTTGGGAGTTGTGCTCACCCACAACATGAAGTGTCGGAATTAATCTCAAAGATAAACAGTGGCTGAAACAAATGGATCTGAATACCCTAAAATCTTCCATTGAAATTGTCTTCAATAAGCCTGTCCCATCGATCAATGTTACATTTCACTAGATATCAAACTCAAGTTGGAAAATCAGCGTAGGGTGCTATGAGAGTAACATCACTATCAGAGATGGTCAAATGGGTTAATTTTCCTTACTGGTAATCTATCATTTGCTTATTTCCATAAATACAGCGAACGTTTTTAGATTAATCTCAAAAGCAAAAATTGCCCTTGCCAAAAATTCAATACATATAAAGAAGACCAAATAGTGGAGTTGATATACCAGGTATAAGGGCATTTATTACTTTAATTAAAGTTATCCTCTACCAAATAGGACAGCTGCCATACATTTGTGAGACATCATAACCGATTGGCGATAAGGACTGCTGGCAAGAAATCAAATAAAAAATCCCTCTGCAAAGAAGCTATGCATTGTCTGGCAAAATTAGATTGTAACGCCATCAGAAACTTTCTTAAATTGTCAGGAAATCTTGCCCGTACAATACTAACACATGTTGTCTTAGCAGTATACGCAAATCAAGAATTTGAAAGCCTTAAGGATTTTATCCTCAGGCTTGCTTGCCTGTTGACATCAGGCTTAGTATTACCAAGGTCTGATAAGTGTGTAGTTGTAGGATTATCACATGTTCAGCAATCAGTGGAGTTATTTTACTCTAAAAATCTGAACATCATGGGTGGCGCTTGAATGAATGCTGCAGGTCACCTGCTCTTAACTTCTTTTTAGAGTAGCCGCAGTAAGCTCAAGATATTGTTTTGCTATTTGCTCTCTTACCAGGGACAAGAAATGATCACCATTGACCTGTAAGTCATGGACAGGTACCTTAAAAAACTGTGTGGGTAATTGTCAACACCAAGTAAGTCTAAGTTGTGGTTGTGGACAACGTTACTCCTCTAGAGTACAGGTAAAGGTACCCATAGTACTCAAACCGCACCCTATACCCTTGCCCGTCGGAATTCCGGCTACTCTTTTTATCGGAGAGGCAGAGGGGGATCTTTTAACTGCATGTGGGGTGTGCAAACACATAGTGGACCTACAATATTTTTAGTCCCCTTTTGCAAGGACCTGGCTAGGATAAATGGCGTGCCAGTACCAAATCAGAAATGACTGCCGGCGCTGTCAACACCAATCAAGCTAGGCATACTGAATCATTGTTGGTACAAGGCAAACCACAAACAATGTCGGACAGTTTGTACAATGTAACACTGGCATAATTCAATATGGATTGAGGCAATTTCCACTAGGTATGGAGTAAATTTATGTACCAATGTAAGTCGGGTTTATTAATGTTCGCTGAGTGAGAAGATGGAAACTTATTGTGGGAGAAGAAAACATGATGATTAAGAGAAGCACCAAATCTGCTACTGGAATGGCAATATGTAGGTATTATCAAACATAATCCCTGCTCCAATCGTGTATTAAATTAAGGCTTATTTCTTGCGAGAATTCATGAAATTCACAAGGTGAAATCTGATTGCATTATGTTTAGCTCAGTCATGTTTATCATTCAGATTTATTTTGATTAGCACAAATGGAACAATGAAACTAAATTTTAGCTGTCTTGCACATCATTGATTCTTGCTGATTCTTAATTGTTTGATTCTGTAATTAAGGGATTAATTGTCTACAGTAAATTCGAACAAGCTAATTCAAATGTAAATTACTGCATCTAAATTGTAAATAAACACGGATTAGGCACCACTGCAAATTAATAGGGATAATTAACTGTAGTGCCATATGTTAGTTATCACCATTAAAAAATATCAACATCACTTAATTGTGAATGTACATGAATATTGGCATTACAACTTTTTAGGCTTTTAGGAAAATAAAATAAGTAATGGAATATTTCTCATTGTGTGGGCGTAGGAGTGATTTTTTCAAGCTGCCAAAGGATAGTCCTTGAACAGGTGGAAATTTAGATTACTTGTCCTGGGTGTAATGCTTAGAAATGAGTACTGGGGCAAGTGGAAAGGTGAGGCAAACACCTGTGAGGATTCCGTGTTGGTTGGGCCAGATGTTCCAGCCATGCAAGTCAGTCCCTGGTCAATGCGGGCCGGCTGAGGTGAAGGGTTAATTGGACATAGGCCGATGTCTACATTTAGCTGGTTTTTTGTTTGAATTTGATTTGCTCGAAGATTTTTTGTTTGGCAGTCGATTGTTTTGCAGTGCTTGAATTGGTTTGGCAGAAAAGATAAGAAAGCATAACTCCAAGTTAGACCCATGTTTCAAAACTACATACATGCGATGTAGTTTTTGATGTGGTCTTCATAGTTCCAATAAATAAAAGTCCAGAAGCATGTGTGATCTTAAAGGAAATCAAGACTAATTGTATGTACTTGACTATAGCTACTTTATATTGCGACCAATGACAGTCAGTGTTGTGTGTTGTGAGAGGATGCTATTGGCCATTGACAATAATAGTCTGAATCTTAACAGGTGAAATTGTTAGCATTGTTAAATTGTACAATCGCTTTCAATTTCCAAGACCTTACAAGTAACATTTCCACATCAAGTGCTTGGATGGTTACCAAAAAGTTGCCATTGGGCTGTCTTCTCTAAAATCTGGAGGAAATAGTGAGATTAACAAAAAGTGGGAGGTAAATGTAAGAATCTGGAGGGTCACGCTCAAATCAGGAGACTTGGCATGTATGTGGATGAATGTTCTGTAAAAGTCACCGAATGTATTTAGAAATTAAAAGGTGTATTATTTTAATATATATTCACACTAACGATTGTTATTAGGTAGAAGTCAAGAGTTTGATGCGGGTGGCAGAAGTCAAGACTATAGGCCTGGGCTTAAAGTGACAGTCCTACTAGGCCATGTTTGGTATGGTTTAAAAGATCTCAGGCTGAAAGTTCATTAGGGCATATGAAATGAAACAGCCTGTGAACCTAGTTGCAGTAAAACAGCTGCAAAGTCTGAAAATCGGGATCATAGTGGATCATAGTGATTTATTGCCTCCCCCTGACCTCTATGATCCACTACGATCCTTGCTAAAATATTTTTAAAAAACTAAAATGGTATTTTCCACAATATTTTCATTTTTTTATAATTTTTATTTGCCCTATGAACTCACAATATTCGAGTTACTGGGGTAATATATCCACTTTTCTTATATTAAGTTGAAAAAAATGTGCTTTAATCAATCAGTTAGCATTGCAAAGCCACATTCAAATCTATTGATTAGAAACAGAACTTGTTTTATGTTCCCGCAAACAAATGACACTGGAATTCTCAGTTAGTCAGTATTTGTGAACCATCTTAAAAAGTAATTAATTTCAGATTCTGACAGTTGAGATTCTTGCTGAACTGTTAGGCAGTCATTTAAATCTTCACACATGTATAATGCAAATGCTGGCCAGTTACAAAATGGGAATTAAAACATCACAAATGAAGTTCTTAATTGCCTTAAGTCAGTGCCATAACAACTTATGATATAGCTGCTTCTGGCCTAAAAGTTATTTAAAGGCAGTTTTGTTATTTTAAGTTCAATAATTGCGCAGACACCAAGCCTTATGCAAAAATGTAAACTGTTATTATTCAACCAGGACATAGATCACAATGATTCCAGGTTTCTACATTGTGCTACATTCAGCCGCAAAATCAACCCTGTTGTCAGGAGCATTTAACTTACTTCTAGTAACTTCCATATTTATTACAATTATGCTAGTATCTAGTAGTACATGCAAAGTGTCATGTGAGCATTATAATCCCATAATTGATTAAGTTATGGGCTCTCATATCGTTAAGGTAATGGCAGTCAATTGATGTTGACAACCGGCGGTGACGTGGAACTTCACACCATGAATTTATTGTTCTCATATTATAACACTTATAAAAAATAGGGTTTCAGTAGGGTCTTTGTTGTTGGTCGTTGAGTTGAAATGTCAGAGATTCTACCACTGCACTACAAGGCCAGACTGTAGCCTTAATGATTACAATAACTTCAACAGTTTAAAAGGCCATAACTTACCCAATATTAGGATTGTTATTCTGAAACTTGCCACATGATAGCCATACTTGCCAAGTCTCCCGATTTAGGCGTGACCCTCCAGATTTTTACACCCACCTCCCACTTTTTGTAAATCTCACTATTTCCTCCAGATTTTAAAGAATACAGTCCAATCGCAATTTTTTGATAGTTATCCAAGCACATGTTGTTGTTGACTAGTTACAACTGTACAACTGTATAACTGTATAACCGTTTCCTTCTTGAGGATAAGTAAGGTCATCATCTATTGAGGTCATAAGATTAGGTAACTAGGCAGATGTTCAAAGGCAAGAGCTTTTTCTGTATGAAAATAAGAATGGGCTGATGAAGAGTTAAGTTATAGAACACCCCCCCCCCTCCCAATGGATCTTTATTCCAAGATCTTCCTCAGGAAGTGGTAAAAAAAGACACTCAGAGTTGCCCAGCAGCAAGGTTTTCTAATATTCTGCTTCAAATTATATAGTAAT
Source organism: Membranipora membranacea (assembly GCA_914767715.1). Lineage (NCBI taxonomy): Eukaryota > Metazoa > Bryozoa > Gymnolaemata > Cheilostomatida > Membraniporidae > Membranipora > Membranipora membranacea. Next base: position 10,863,945 of record OU612065.1, on the reverse strand, counting down.
TCTTTTTCAAGCTAGACCATTGAAATGAAATCCTATATAATCTCAAAGTATCTAGGAAAGCAAAAATACAACAACTGTTCATATCAAAGCTTTGCCATAGCAAAGAACAAAAAAAGTAATTTTCTCGCAGAAGTACATTCTTGAATGATGTACCCTCATTTAAAGTCTGAAAATACAGGGTCTAGAAGGGTCTACAGTATGTCATATAACATCATAAAAAATATCAAACTCTATTATTCATTGTGTACGCAATGCACAATTTGTGCAGGGCAATTATTATTGACGTTAGTAACCCCTTCTGCGTTGGTGTCTCTTTAGATGATTGTCCAATTAACGGGTGGCATTTATTTTCTGTAATTTTATTGGACGTCACCTAACTAAAACTCACTGCAGCCCTGGAAAGATTTCTTAGATGAATACATCATACCATAATCAAATTCGTATTAATGCATGGTGTTATTGTGGATTTGATCAACAGAAACTTACAAGAACTGCTGATGTTGAGTATATTTACCTCTGCTCTTAACTTTGAGTTGATTTCTTTCAGCTGGACACAGTAGTAAATCCAAATATTATCTTCAATCAGTTCCGCAGTTTTGAAGTTCAGGTTTATACCTCTCCAATGAAAGTACAGCTTACCTGGTTTAGTGTAAGTCAAGAAATGTCTGGATGTCTCTACAATTTTAGACATTCAGTGAGTTTATAATGGACGAAGTTTATTTTATTGGAAAATCACCGGAGACAGTGAATGCAGGTGAGATTGTGGTCTTTCATTTTATCTGTCATAAAAGATTACTTTTTAGATGTGATGACTGAATTTAGACATCGCAACTGTGCGAATTACTGCAGATTGCCATGAAAAACTTAACAATATAAAATGAAATCTTGAGCAACTATGTGTAAATAAAATCAGCTTCAAAAAAATGATTTGAAAGATTATTTTGAGGGTGGTTTTGATGTCATCAAGTTCTTTTTTGTTGTAAAAGAAAGGGGTTTGTATACAGGTGAAGATTTTTTTTTCTTTCTTTATAATGTAACATATTGTAGGGGATAAAAATATGGGGTGCTTTACGCATTTGTAACCGAAAGTGACGATCAACGCCACTGTATGTGTTGTTTGGCAGACAGGGTACTTGCCATAGTATTAGATGTTGTTAATCTGGTGCAGAATTGACGAACAAATGAGCACCATCACCAGGAAATTGTTAGAATCTCAACAAAGTACAACATAGGTTAGTGAAAGGGAGGTGGGAGGGGAATTTGAGCAGACTTTTTTCTTTCAATACTGTCATGCTGACAGGATATCAGGAACGGTGTGAATAACATAAAAGCCTATCATTGGCTTTGAACAGTAGTTCTAAGTTTTCCTTACCAATAAGTTTTGCTTAGCTGGTTGAGGGAGGGCAACTTCTTATTCAGTTGACCTTTATTTGTCATGTCTTGGGACTGATTGCCAAGACAAGGAGAGTGTTATAAGAGCAGAAAAAAATCTTTTTTGTACCAAAAACTTTCTTTTAACTAAAGACTTCTCCTGTAGCATAGTCTCCTTGATGTTAAAACAAATTTTGTTTGAATGATGGATAATGGAAGATTTAAATATTCTCCATTACTATTTTATTTGAATCTTGCTCTTGACGATGTTCACACATGAAACATCACATGAAAATATAATTTCCCATACCTCTTGTTGCAATGCTGAACATAGTATTGTAGGGGTTTGAAACAGCAGTTGATTTGTACCACCAACATAGAGTCATGTTTGACTCGACATTAGTATCAAATTCTTCCTGAGCAAACTTGTCCAGAGATGATTCATTCACGGAGACAGTGAATATATCTTCAAGCCCACATGCTGATGTTATTAGAGTCACAGCTGCAAACATTCAAACAGTTGGGAAGAATAAGGAAGTCTTTACTACAGCAAAAATACATTTTACTGAAGTTCTTTTGCCGCTGTGAACAATCCATTAATTTAACTTCCATCGATGTTGACAGGAAACATAGTAATATATGAATGGAAAGAAAGTCTTCTACCAGTTAGTCAGAGTGACACAACAATAAGGTGCGCAAGAGAGCATAATTCTCAACAAGGCAATTATCTGAATTTCCAAGTGAGATCAGCGCTTGGCATCAACGATTATAGGTGATAGTTAGAGTCATGGTAGTTATTAGTTGTGATATTCATAGTACAATTATATTCAATTATTCATGGTAATGATATTAATAATAATAATTATGAGGGTTGCAGTTAAAGGATACGAGACAAGTAAGACAGAGTGAAAGCCATGCCATTTCTAGGTCTGTACATATATTTATGAGGTAACTGTCCAACTAAGTTTAGCGGCTCTTAGCAGCTTTTGGATTCTTGATACCACCTTAAACCACTGCTGCCATACCAAACTAATAATACTAATAATATGAGACTGCAAAATCAGTATTGTGGCTCAATGTGCGAATAATTTTCATAAACTTATCGTCAAAATCAGTGTATGAAATTAATCATCCAGCGTACATAGTGAGGTCGTTACGGTCTTACCGTCTTACCGTCTGATGCCAGCAGCTAAATCAAAATATCAGTTGTACAAATTATTTGCCTATTAGGTGGGAAATCTGAGATTAAAGCCTCAAATAGTAACTTTGGAGCTTCAAAAAAATTAAATGAGCACAAATTTTACCTGAGTGGAAACAGTAGTTTGAATTGAATAATAATGATAGAGTTCATTTTTGAGCGCTTAGTAAATTTTTTTGAAAAAACAGTAATTCCTAATAAGCGTTGAAAAATAGATTAAGTTGAATGTGATGATTGAAAATTCTAAAAAGATCAACTTGAGGCTAGATAGAACGAAATCAATAATACATGAAATATGAATAAAACTAGAAATGCCGCGATCAAAAATGCCACAAAACTTCAGTTGTGTGGATGATATACACTCAGGTTGTCGATTGAGTTTATGATGGATGGCCAATTGGCGATGTCAATATAATTGCAAATTAAAATGACCCTCGCCAGAATTTGAACTTGGGCTGAGATCAAACACTCCCACCGCTGGGCTGCTAAAGCTTGCAAAGCTCAGTGCGAAATAATCCAGGTGGTTTAATTTAATGATGTAGTGGGTGTAAGTAGCAATAAATAGGTACTAAAACAAAACAAGTTAAAACACCAAGTAGTAAAAGAGATGATTGGAAATAAAATCTGTCTTCACCGGGATTTGAACTCGGTCGGGCCTCTCGCCCAACAAGCATGTTATCATTGTGGTATATTTATATATAATTGTATATTGTATATAATATATTATATAATTGCATATACTATATTATTGCATATAACATATTATATAATTGTACATAATATATTATATACCTGTATATACTATTGAATTGTATATTATATATTATATAATGATATATAATTTTATATATTATTTTATAATTGTATACATTATATGATTGTATATAATATGATAATAATAACATATAAATAGCACACCCTCAACTGGTTATACTAAACATATGTGGTAGAACACAAGACTGTGATTCAGCCGTTTCCTCTCTTTTTTTCAAAAACATTTTTTGAAAAAGTGATATGAGGCACTGGTTATGGATTTTTCTATACACATGCGTTTATCATAAACACAAAACTGAAGCTTTGTGGATTAAAAGTAACTAATACTTGGATAAAATGGAGTAAACTTGTTGATGTATATTTGAGGAAGATTCAAATATAAAATGCATGTCTACTCTACTAAAACACAAACAACCAAAGTATAGAGCTAATGATCAGGATCAGTGCTGTCCCCAGCAAGGCAGCTTAGGTGCAACGCCTTCCCACAAATACAAGGAGCCTTTCGAATTTTCTATTTTCTGTAATCATTTTCATCAGCAAAAACTCAATATTCACATCAAGAAATCGCATTTCAGGATTTGTCTTCATCTGCTATACCTGTGTTGCTATGACATAGAGTATTTTTATCCTCATCAACCAAAGAAAAGGAAACTCAAACGTTTGATCTTAGTTGCTTTAAGGGGTATTCCCTGTCATCCCAAATAACTCAGATTTAGTATGATCCAGATCTAGGGCTAGAAAGACCCTGAGCGTGTTGTTAATAGTGAGATACAAATTTTAGGCAAAAAAAATGTTTTGGACAAGAAATAACATAACAGTTGTTAACAAGATGCTGCTGATTGTATAGCAATTTTCAAAATCTAAATCCAATCGCAATTGATCGAGTTATGAACAAAAAAAATCTGAATTTTGGACAGATAATCTATGATAACACCAATGCTACGACACCTTAAAATGTCATATCTCACCCACAATTGAGTGTGTCACTTCTGCTGTATATATGGTCCTGTCTAGGTGTATTATTAAGTCTTCTCTTACACGTTAAATGATTCTCAAAGTATGCTTCTAATGCATTGAAAACTTGCCGAATAATGAATGTTGCAATTCCATACATACAATTTCAAACATTGTCATCGTCATATTTGGAGTTGGCTGGTCAAAGTTAATATTGAGTTCACAGCCTGCATCTGCAAGAGTGTGGGAAAGGCTGATTATAATCCTCATCAAGAAAACAAATTGTAATTGAACTTCAATCATTGTCATGAATGAGGCCTTGGGGGTCGCTCCAAGAGACGGTTTAGACAAAATTATTTCCATCGATAGTTTTGGTCAAAGATTTGAATAAATCATGATAATTCAAATAATTTAATACTGTTAGTTAACACATCACTTATTTTCATTGTTTCTCATCAGCTTTGAGCTAGTGAGGGCATTTGTCTCCTTGGCCAAAAAAAAACACAGCTCACTTTCTTTTCACAATCAACAAGAATACGAGGATTAAAACAGATCATTATTAGGTAATATCTTAAGATCTTTCTACATTTTAGATATTGATAATTTTCCATTGATGTCTCAGAATCTTTTGGAAATGACCCTGGAATTCTAAAGTCTTCTGGGATCTGCGCCTGAACAAGATCAAATTACTTGTAAATTGAATCACAAATCAAATGCTTGCACACCGAATGACGGTTCAAATTTTTGCAAATCAAATCACAAATTGAATGTTTACAAATCATATCACAAAACATAGATCTGTTAATCAAAGTATATGACCTAAGTTATTGGATATAGTCACCAACATTGGGTGTTACACAAAGTTGATAATTTGTCTCAAGGTAACTTTCAGACAAAATGTTATATAAACCATGGAAATTATTAACACAACAGAGAGTTTTCTTTCCAATTATATTATCACACTTAGCTATTCAGCATCACAGGCTTAGTTGTGAGACATTTATGATTAAAGTGTTTGTAAAGGAACAGGTTTCTTGGTATCATTTTTGAGCTTGAAATCAGATTAAGACAGCTATCACACATGCATTTGCATATAAAATTAGTCATCAGGGTTATTTGGTCTGGTAGGTTTAGGGGTTATAAGTTAACAACATTGAGTTGCCTACTCATGCACCGCCCAACTAGTCCAGGCGATTTGTGATGAGCCTGTTATTGGGGAAATGCTGTAATATTAGTGACTATTGTGGTCAGAAAACAACTTCACAAAGTCACTCACAAGTCTGTCTGATGACATAAAAGTTCAAAAGATAGTTCTATAATTTGTATAAACACTATTTGATGAGTTGAGACCGCTAATCAAAACAACCTTTATATCTGTTATGAGCCCATGTCTAAGAAAAGATTAGAAGAACCACTGCACATTACAATCAATGACTATGACTTTGACGCATTCCCTGTCAGCTGTTTTTCAAGCATGAAAATGAGTGATTTTCATTTCAGACCGTTTGCTCTGTTAAAATAAGATTATAATGGAGCAATTGATTCTTCCTGCGGACAAAGCCTTGCTTATTTCAGATTGACCAAAAAATGGTCAATGCAATGCTTTATAGTTTGTACCAAATCTTGCAATTTACCCAACACTAGCCTCCCAAATCAGATCCATACTGACGAAATAACTCAAAAACTTGACAAATTAATTTCCTAAGTGACTGTTGTGTGCAGTGACATGTGCTCTCATAAGACCTGCTGCACTCAGTCAGTAATATTGATAGTCTATGTTAAGATGTGCTGAGTATCTGTGATGCACACAGATGAACAAGATCTAATGAAAAAATAGAGGGTTTCTCCAGGTATCCCACTGCTAACACGATTATCAATACTCCTCTTCAGGAGGCAGTCAAATTCATTTACATTTTACATCACCCTGAAGTCCGAAACAACTAGATGACAAATTTATTGAGTTGAATTCACTTTGTGACTTGTAATTTCTAGTTTTTAAACAATGTAAACAACACAGTTTATCAAAAAAAACCTTGAGTGTTTAAACATCAGAATATTTGCAAAAAATTGTTGAAAAGATTGTCAAAACCTCAAATTACCCAGTATTAATCATGGCATGCTTTGGATTTCAACATCATCCTAATGCCTAAAATGTCGAGATTTACAAAGAATTTATTTTAGATTTCTGTGCGATTTGGGAATACATATTTTCAAGAAAAACACACAATCTACCTGTGTAAATTTTGTACCTTCTATTGAAATTCTATTGAAAGCCGCTATTCATGAAGCTAATAAGTGAAGCATATCACTGGTTTTCATGGGGGCTGAAGACTGAGTTTGATTGGAATGTCATAGCCACAATCTCATTTATTCATCATATTAATGTAAACAAAACCTTGAAATACTTAGCGATGTATTGATTTGCCTTTATATTGCCAATTTCTATCTCGAGCAGTAACCATGGTTAACAGAAAATGTTGTATCTGCCAAAGCACTGTGGGTTATTTCCAGTGGCCGAAATCATACAGATTTAAACTTGAGTCATAGAGATTTAAACTTGGAGATATTTTCCCTCTGATAATCACATGGACTCGACGTCGATTCGCTACAAATACCTCCTAAATGATATTCAATCTCGCTCTCACTAGAGCTGTTAATCTCCCTGTAATTTTCATTCTCACTGTCGGATGAGCTAGAGCTGTAATCTTTTGCCATGTTCGATTTAGATCATTAGCTTTGTCATTGAATTATAAAATGTCATACACTATCCCATTTTACCAGCTTAACCACATGGGACAGATACATAATGCCTTGTATTCACTCATTCATTCAATAGATGAATTCTGTGTGTTTTGATATCACATGCAGAATATCAAAACCACTGTGTCATAACAATACGCCTTAGTTACAAAGTACTGTATATTCCCATTATAATCTGAGGTACTAAAAAGGTACTATTTTCAACAAGTGATCACAACTCCAAAGGAAAAAAATAGTACCTTTTTAGTACCTTCTCATCCCAACTTCCAGGGCAAATAAGTCTTAACTGATCCTTTACAAACACTCTAACATGAAACGTTGTCTGTGATGAACCAGTTGCTGCGATATAAGTATGCACCAACATGTGAAGATATGAAATAGGTAAAAAAGTTAATCAACAATTTCAATTTAACTTAATAATAGTATAGTATGATTTGGTTTATAGTTACTTATACTCACCAAGTAGCAGATGACGTGTCATGCTTGATTATAGTGCGATTATAAAAAAAGCACAGCTGGGCAGGCTGAGAGGCTACCTGATACTGACTTGTTTTCAGTGACTTATAATTCGATGAAATAATGTGGTGTTATGTGATGATTATTGATTATTAGATCATCATATATAATTATATACACTTGTCAGATGCAACCAAAATTGGGTTAACACCAAGAAATTCAACTTAGTCAACAAGTTAATAGGTTTTTACATGAATCAAAAATAAATAAAAGTCTTCAAAAGCGAATGAAAGTGAAGTATAATTGATTGCACTTGAGCCGGACAAGTTGTTATTGATTGATGTTAAATAATAAAATGGTCTCATTTCGCCTATAAGGGTAAAAACTAGATTCTTAAGCCATGAATGGACCTCAAAATGATTAGAAGCATATATATAAGGCTGATATATCAAAACACATAATAACTGAAGTAACCACAAGTATGATTTGAAAAACATTGCTTTCTAGAACATAATGTATTTTGTAAATCGATAATAAGGGCAAATACTAATTGCGGTTTATTGATCCGGAAATATTTTTGAAATAGGATATTAGATTTTGAAAATGTTTTTTGTATTGATATCACATTTAGGCATCTAGCGGATATCACTAGTTTTTGAACTTGTATTAGTATCTTCTCTTTTGTGTCAAATACTAGTATGATCTCAGTTTTTAGTCAGAAAAAACCACGACCAGCAAAACAAACCACTGTAAATTGCAAATGGCCTCAAACTGGATGCTTAATACAACAGACATGGATTTCACAGGCCGTAATAATAATAACAACAGAAAAACGGAGATGACCAAACAGCCATTTGGTAATTTGTGTTTTTAATACTGCCTGTGACTGGCTGCTGTACAATGAAAAAATACAATAAATTTTCGAATATTCTTTATGAGCCATCATAATCACAATTCTCCAACACATTATCGGTGAATGTATTGCAAAGCAGCTAACACGGCTACTGGGAGTCCATCGGTTCCGATGATGACTTCTGCTTCCAAAATATTTGTGCCAACTCCCTCTGTTTTTGTCAGCGTCTGCCAACCATTTGTTGGTATGTCAAGATTCTTAAGACTCCACTTCACTGTACCCTTTTATCACAGCTTTGGTTTTTTAGAGTATTTTCTTGTTGCTTATGCGGTGCCACCATTTGATCTTAAGAATATACCTCAGGTGCCTCATCATATGTGCGCTAAGCCTGTGGGATGTAATGCGATACACAGTCTGTGATTTCACACCATACAGTAGCATGGATAGCACGGTTGACTGCAGCTTTGGTCTTGATGGTGAGGTGCTTATTATCCCATACTCGTTCTCGCAGCCTTCAAAAGGCTATCGACTTCCTGGATTTCAGTTCTTCGTCTAGCTTGTTCGTGTCTGACACGGTTGACCCTAGATATTTGAAGTGGCTAACTCTGTTTAGATCTTGATCATCAATTTTGATATTCAGGCACTTGGTGTTAGATCCTGGGACTTGTTGGTACATCATCTCTGTCTTTTTGATGTTGATCTTTAGTCCAAATGCCTTTGCTGCATTTAAAAACCATCATCAAAGCTGTGAGCAATGAAGGCTGTGTTGTCCGCAAACATCAATTCTCTCACTAATATATCTTTGGTTTTGCATGTTGATTTAAACTGGTTTACGTTGAAGAGAACTGCATTTGTGCGGCTTTGGATAAGGACTCCACTGTTACAGTTATTGAATGCATGTGTTAGAGTTGCAGTGAGGAATGAGGAAAAGAGCTTTGGTGCGACAACGCATCCTTGTTTGACCCCATTTGATACCGTAAACGGATCTGAGAGTTTGCTTATCACGCTTACTCTGGCTTTCATGTTTTCGTGCAAGGCTTTGATGCGATTGGTGAACTTCTTCAGGCAACCATATCTATTTGGCAACCTCCATAGGTTGGTTCTATTCACAGTGTTGAATGTTTAGAAAAGCCCACGAATACCATGTATACACTACGATTTTACGATGCGTTGTCTACACTAGATTATTATGAATTGAATTTGGAGTTGTCCACTCGTGAATTAATAAAAAATAGAGGCTAATCAAGCTGATAAGGAATCACAAAACCAAGCAAGTCCAGCCGCAAACCAAACCCTCAAACAACACTTCAATTCGGAAAAGTTAATGGATAACACTGTATATTTGAAAGACATGTGGTTTCCCCGACCAATCTCAATCATCTTGCTGCCCTTAACCTTTACTGGCAAAACTGCTAACGTTAATTTATGCAGACTTGTTACTTCATGTCACAGAAGCTTGATTTAAACAACGATTGCATATAATATTGAACTATGCAACACCCAGGGCCGTAGAAAAAGTTTATGCAAAAACAAAATCTTAGAGGGTAGTAAGCAAAACCAGGTGGGGCGCTGTAATTTAGTCAAACCAGGTGTCATTGATCAGACCTGCCAAGTCTCACAACTTTGACGTGAGTCTCACGATTTTCCCCCTTTTCTCACGATCCTCACGCTCATCTCAAGACTTTCCCCCTCTCACCTGCTTCAAAAGCTTCTCTGCTGCTTATAAAAGTCGTTTTGCCAATCTGACATTAATTCCTTGCATCTCTCCAGTTTGTTTTTGTTTTAGTTGACTTCTGTCTAACTCTTTTAGTGAGCCAAGCTCAACCTTTTGTTCAAGTGATAAATTTGTCTCTAAGACTATAATTGGCTAGCGCTATGTTCAGGGGCCAATAAACTATCAGCTAACTTTGGTGATATATAACATGCTCAGCTCTCTCTGCTCCAAGATTGATTTCAGAATTCTGAATTTGTTTTAAGTTGAATAATTTACACAGTATTTGCACTGTTGTATTATTATTATTATTGTTTACATCACATGTCATGTGATCGCACTCTTATGTGGAGGACACAAATGGCTTGCTGCTTTTTGGTTTTGGAGTTAGTGAATCACCACGAGGATCCTGAAGCTGACAAATAACTAAGAAACTTATACATAGATAGCTAAATGAGTACTCATTAGGTTAGTTAGGCCGGCTAGCTACCGTAAGGTCGCGTATTGTAACCACGTGGAAGCAAAACACAGATTTTAGCCATATCACACCAGCAAGCCCACTGTCATTTAACCACAATATCTAGCCGCCCAGGCAATATAATGATCAAGAAATGTGCACACTATGTGTTACATGCTAATGCCCTCCCACCACACTGCACTGACTTCACCACAGCCCACGGCTGTCCTACTTACTTCTTCAAAACAAAACATTATGATACATTTCTGTCTGCCATAATAATAAGCATTGCATCGACTGGTTGGAGAAGAAGAATGCTGATTGGTTAACTTTTGGTCAGATCGTTTCTAATTGGATGATAATCTTATGTAGTTGTAACGAGGCAAACAACTGCTTGAGGTCAAGGTCACTACATTGAGCTCAACAATTTTATATGTCTCTTCTGAGGTCGGATATTGTTAATAAAAATAAGAGATATATAGTCGCTGCTAACTTGTTACAACTGAGTTAGTATGTAATGTTCACTCCTTAGCCACCTGCCTATAGAATTTGGAAACAATGCCCTTATTAAAACCGCGGTATGCTTGACTAAGTTATAACCACTCATGGATATCAACCATGTGGCTACAATACGCTACCTTACGGTATAAAGAACCACAAGACATACACTCACCAGGTAACTATACTTTACAACATGGTGGCAGCTTACATGTTGTGAACCCTGGTTGGAGCTGACAGTGACTGGATTGTTTGCTGTTTTGGATTTGTGCTGCCTACTTGTTGCTGTGTAGGTGGCTCGATTTGCTGTTTGCTGTGATCTGTGGTCCAGATCTGGTGATTGCCCTGCCTTGCTTGCTGCTGCTGCTGGTCTGTGGTGTTGTGTCATCATGGATGCCCTTGGTCTTGCCCCTCCCTCCCAGTTGAGTTTTGATGGTAACCAGGCTGAAAACTGGAGGAAATGGAAGAGAAACTTTGAGAATTACCTGTTAGCTATTAACTCTGTAGTCCAACCTTATGCTAATGATGCTCGGCCTGCAGGCAATGGTCCTATTTGGATAAGGCAGATTGCCATACTACGTCATTGTATTGGTGAAGATGCTGTGGAGATTCTGGATCAGTTTGAGTTTGATGATGATGCAGGTGAGGATGCTAACAGATTACCAGATGTCTTGGCCAAGTTTGATGAATATTTCAACCCAAGGAAAAATGCCCTTTTTGAGTGGTATGTATTCTGGTCGCTAACCCAAGCGGAAAGTGAGTCTATTGACATGTTTGTTAAGAGGTTAAAGACCCAGGCAGCTATGTGTGATTTTGGTGAATTAAGAGATATGATGATTCTCTGCAGATGCGTATTTGGCATAGGAAACCTCAACTAAAAGAGAAGCTTCTACAGAACCCAGACATTGCTCTCCCGGGTGCAATTGAGATGATTAGAGCATCAGAGGTCACCAAAAGTCAACTAGAAAGTTTAGGAGCTAGTAAGACTGTCGCTGCTGTTGACAAGGAGATGCCCCTTTTGCCTGCCTCCGGAAGCTCAGCTGTAAATACTGCGGTTATGAACACGTCAAAGGAAAGTGTCCTGCCTACAGCAAAACCTGCCGCAAATGTAATGGCAAGAACCACTTTGCCTCAGTCTGTAACAGCACTCGTAAGGAGATCAACACCATTGCGGATAGAACTAAGGAGATGAGCATGAGTGACCTATTTGTAGGTATGGTCACTGGGCAAGCTAAAGATTCCTGGTTCAAAACATTCAGCCTTTGCTATGGAGATTCCCAGCAGGATGTCAAGTTTAAACTTGACACCGGTGCCCAGGCCAACATTCTGCCAATAAAGATAGCAAAAGCACTGGGTGCAGACATCAAGCCGAGCAGTGCTAGGCTAATAGATTATAATGGCGATGTTATCATGAATCATGGTACTACTGAGTTATCAAGTAAAAGTGCAATTTGAGCTGGCAGACAATGAAAGATGTCCACTTTTGGGCCTGTCATCATGTGTAGACCTGAAGCTAGTTCGGCGGGTTGACAGCGTCAAAACCGCTGACATAATTGCAGAATTCGATCAATGCTTCAAAGGCATCGGGTGTTTGGAAAGGGAGCACGAGATCAAGATAGACCCCTCCATCAAGCCTGTTGTCAACAGGGCTCGGAGAATTCCCCTCTCGATGATAGATAAAGTTAAGACCGAGCTTCAGAAGATGGAATAGTCGGGGATTATTGCTAGAGTTGATGAACCTACGGAGTGGGCCAGTAGTATGGTAGTAGTTGAGAAGAAAGATGGTGGTGTTCGGATTTGCCTCGACCCAAGAGAGCTAAACAAAGCCATCCAGCGTGAACATCATCACATACCTACTTTAGATGACATAGCTCACAAATTCTCTGGAATGACACTGTTCACGATTCTAGACATGAAACATGCATATTGGCACATACCCCTGGACCGAAGGAGCCAACTACTCACCACATTTAACACACCCTTTGGTAGATGTTGCTTCCTGCGGCTGCCATTCGGGATCAACTCTGCTGCTGAGGTGTTCGAGAAAAGGGTAGAAGAGATGTTTGGAGACCTTCAAGTAGCTATATACTTTGATGACCCGATAGTCTATGGCAAGGACCAGGAAGACCATGACCACAACTTGAGAAGCTGCTTTTGGAAAGGGCAAACAAGTGTAATGTCAAGTTTAACAAGGATAAAATGCAGCTCAACAAGAAAGAGGTCAAATATCTAGGCCATGTAGTATCGGCCGATGGTCTCAGACCTGACCCAGAAAAGGCCCAGGCTATAAATGAGATGCCAAACCCTACTGATAGTAAAGGTATACAACGACTGATGGGATCGCTGAACTTGCAAGACTTCATATCAAACATCACAGAAATAACAGCTCCTTTGCGGTCACTGCTGAATGTAGATGAGGCTAGCTGGAAGTGGGGTCCTGGACAAAACAAAGCCATGGATTAAATCAAACTGGCACTAACCAGTGAACCACTGCTGCAATATTTTGATGTTGTCAAAGAAACTACACTGCAAGTCGACTCGTCCAAATCTGGTCTTGGAGCAGTATCGATGCAATGTAAACTACGGCAGACGAGCTGCGCCATGTGGTAAAAATAATTCGGAATGGCGCAGCTCGGCTACATGCAATTTACATGTGGCGCAGCTCGGCTAGAGGCAATTTATGTGTGGCGCAGCTCGGCTAGTTTCAAATTTTGAAGCCATGAGAACACAACTCATGAATTTGATAGTCTGTCACTACTCAGTCGGAAAAAGTTAGAGTCAACTTGGGTTTTGGAGGTATGATTGTTAACAACTAAGTCTGCACCATCTTGATAGCTGAGTCTGATAATTGGGTCCTAGGCCTGACTTTGAGGTTAGAGCATCACTCACTGGCCTGATCACTGAAAGGTGACCTTTTTAATGTTATCACTATCAGATATTCTCAACATAGAGCCACCTTAGAAAAGATATATGCAGAGGAGAGGAGTCTGTCAGGTGAACTGTTCTGATTGTCACCAACCAATCTATCTTACCAAGACCAAGTCCAAGGACCAGCAGGGACTAGCTAAGAGCACTCCTTGATCTTTCACTACAGACAGTTCCTGGACCAATCTGTAGAATCTATGTATGTATGTATTTAATTTTTGTCATTGAATCACTCATTGTTACAGTGAATGGGAGTCAAAGAATTGGTGGAATGTTGATGATGATGCAGCAGCACCCTCACTGGCAGACTACTATCTTATCTATCTATGACCCCATGGTCCTACTCCAAAACCTGTCTGGGTATGTAGCAATGTTTGACTTTCATATTACATTCAATTCTTTCATTCAATGACCTCTTAGTTCTATCTCTAACCCAGGAATATGAACTTTTTTTCACAGTTGAGCATCTCATTTGGTTTCTGCATTAATTGATCCTATTATAATTTTCCCTTTCAGAACGGTTGAAGACAAGGTGATGACCACAAAATTAAAACCAGCCTATGGCCCAGTGGTCTAACATAATATTGTTGGAAATAAATTCATCTGGATGATCAGTATGCCGACACGCAACCTGCCGATCAACTATGAGATACGAGTCCGCAACGTAGTGCCACAAAGAACCCCAGATGACCTCTTTACAGAAGTCTAACTCCTCGGTCTTAATATCTATTGATTTTTTTGATTGCTTGTGGGTTAGGTTTTCAGTTTAGGACCTCAAGCAGTCAAGCACATTTGAATTGTAAATGCCCAAAGTGGCACTGATAAGCTGATTCAAATCAATCGTGAGTTCTAATAGACAACAAATACATCGGTGAACTGACTTGACAACTGTAATCTGTAAGTGGGTACCAAATTATTATCAAAGTTTTCTCTCTGGTCGGATTTTTATTTTTTCTTCTTACATACCATGTTTGTTTGTTGTTGAGCTGACATAACTGGCTCCTTTATTTCTTTTTTCGTTATTTGTTTTGTTTAACGTAATTTAAGCACAATAATAATTATACTATGCCTAAGAAAGCTCACTTGACTCATTTTTGTGACAGCTGTATTACCATCTATATTCATGCAGGGATGATATGACTTGGCTGTTTAGTCTACATAATAATGCATAGATAGATGAGAATTTTGTCAAGAGTGACTGAAAGTTCTTTGAATAAAAAACAGCTTAGGTGCCCTACTTAGGTCTCGTTCCCAAATCACTCTCTCATAGATAAAACTATACCTATGCATTCTGAGTAAACGATTTGTGCACGAATTGTCTAATTGAGCTAAATGACCAGACTACCTTGGGAGAAGAATTGATTTTAGTTGAGAGGACAACTCATATGTCTGATACAATCATACCAGGGAGTTAGGGACAAATGTTATATTTTGTCCCCAACTCCTAGATCATACATACTCCCTGATATCTTTTGTTCACCCAAGGACTTACTATCACTCTCCAAAGTTGGAGTAAGGATATGCGTTTGGTTTGACCCAAAAAAGTTGGATCAATGTGACTACGAGCCAGAATACCTGTGGCCGTTATACATATTATATTCAATGTACCTAAAAATAAAAATGATCAGCACAAAACACTGTGAATCATTTGATCTGGTTAATATTGATAGATTTATGCAGAGTATAGCAGGGTGCGAGGACTGCCTTACGCAATGAACCTTCATCTCAGTTCTCTGGGGCCTGCACCCAGTGACCAAGCACCCTGATGAAGTTTGTTCATCTAATTGATACCGCAAAAACTCCCTAGGTATCACTATCAACAGCATTGGATACTAACTGAAGTTGCATGCTTGACATCAATTTATCATCTACAACTTACAGTTAGTGTTGCAAGACTAGGAGATGAGCTGTGCTACGGCATTATTATTGTGTATAAATTCTCATGGATCTCTAGTTGTTCATTGGAAAATACTTTTACTTGGCGAAGTCTCAGCATCTTAAATCCGGCTAAGTGAACCAGCCACTGTCTTACCAAGGAGTTCCCTCTAACTCCTTTGTCTTACCAATGCAATTCTGATACATGTAGAGGTTTATATGGGATCAAAGATTAAGTCGGTCTAGTGATGATTGCATATGATTCCTATGGCTTATCTCTGGTTAATCTCTAAAATGCTCCTTCATAATCATACAGGCTGTAAAATAAAACATGTGAACATACAAAAATGTTATTTGGACAGATTACTGACACATCAATCACAGTCAAACTTTAAACAAAGTAACTTGGTGAGCTCTAAAGCCCTCTCTACGCTTGCAGTATATGCCCTACATCTAGCAGACATGATTATACACCTTACCCTGTATACACGAGTTACTCCAAAGCCTGGGTTGGTCTCTGGCAACGTCTGCCCCCCTCCCCCCCTGGTTGGGTTTCAAACAACAAAAAACCCAAAAGGGCAGTCAAATACTCACTGCCATTGACCCAGATGTTGGAGTAGGCCGGTGACCATTACTCACTCAGTAGCAGCCTGTAGTACTAGTACTAGGTAGCCTGTGAGTGTGAGTAGTCACTCTTGATTGATACATATTTCATCAACATCATTACCAACTATCAATACATTGCTTTGTTTGTGCACCCACACAATAGAGCCCAAACTGACAAAAATAATAAAATGCAATGATGTGAGTGGAAGAAGCAAGGAGCAACCAGGGAAGCTGATACTCCTTGGACTTGGCAGAAGAGAGAAGTAGGTAGTACAAGTAGTAAGTAGCCCTATTTAAATGATCAACACATCCAATCCAATCATTCCTTCACATGATGATAATGATATAACTTTCATACCTTATTGTGGAGAATACTATACTATACTTACAGCCATATCATCGCTAGGGAAAGTCAAGCAACTTCTCAAATACTGACTGTGACTCCCTGCTGTGACTGCCACTCCTAGTTCAACTTATGTAAAATAGTCCTCTTGCTTTTTCAGCTAGATGTTGAACAATAGAGCTGTGATAAATTCCCGCTCCTTTATCAGTTCCGACAGATGAGCAAGTTTTTACAAGTCTATCAATATTGGGAATCATGTGCTCTTGGTAATAATTTTTGAAACTAGCCGAGCTGCGCCACATGTAAATTGCCTCTCGCCGAGCTGCGCCATCTGAAATTATTTTCTCCCCTGGCGCAGCTCGTCTGCCGTAGTAAACATCCCATAGCCTATGCCTCCCGTGCCCTGACAGATTCGGAGCAAAATTGGCCTCAAATAGACAAGGAACTGCTCGCAATAGTCTATGGTTTTGAGAAATTTCACAGCTATGTTTATGGAAGACCAGTTGACCATAACCCCCTGGTGAGCATAGTCAAGAAGGAGCTCCATAAAGCCTCCCCCCCCCCCCCGTTTACAAAAAATGCTCCTCCGGCTTATGAAATATCATGTCAACCGGATATCATATGTACCAGGCAAATATTTATACCTGGCTGACACATTGTCTCGGGCCTACATTGGTGATGCAGATGGAGAGATAGAGGAGGAGATCGTCATGGTACACACAGTGCAGGTCTGTGAGGAGAAAGAAGAAGCCCTACATGATGCCTATCTAGCAGACAAAATTATGCAGCTGCTGCAGACTACCATACTAGAAGGATGGAACTGGCAGACCAAAGCTCGAACACCTTTTGAACTTCATCCATACTGGAATGTCCGAGATGAGCTATACCTACAAGATGGCTTCATTTATAGAGGAGAGCAGCTCCTCATACCTAAGGCCTTATAAAATTTGAGCCTTGGGAGGGTTATGTGAGGTAACCTGATCCAATATATGGATTCCTCATGTCTTTTTACATCTATAGGTCCAAGTTCCTAATCTCTGTGACCATCATGTGAGGAATAATGACCTGAAATAGAAGTGCTCACTTTATTTGTTAGAAAACTTTTTATTTGGAAATCCCTCCTTCAGAATTAGGTATTGGCGGAAGTAACATTGACACTTTTGCTATGTTAAAAGCTGAAAACTGGTCGTTTTCTGTTGGTGTTTTCTTCCCATGAAATACTTTTAGTGTCTTGGAACAGTCCATTATCATGTTCTAGTAGAGTTGAAATATTCTCAAGTTTAGTAAGGAGATTGGTACTGGACACTATAAAGGTATTTCATGAGCAGAAAACAACAACTAATATTATAAGTAATTGCGATGATGTGAGCTCCGCCCCTACGTCATCCTGAATTAGGGATTCCCAAAATAAAGGTTTTCTAACCAATAAAGTGAGCACTTCTATTTCAGGTCATTATTCCTCACATGATGGTCACAGAGATTAAGAACTTGGACCTACAAATGTAAAAAGACATGAGGAATCCATATATTGGATCAGATTACCTCACATAACCCTCCCAAGGCTCAAATTCCTTAAGACCTGAATACCTATGTGTTGTCCACAGGGGTCAACTCGGTGTCAGTAAATGCACAGATAGAGCTCGCCAGTATTTTGTTCTGGCCGGGCATGACTGCAGACATTAGAGAGATTGTGTCCAACTGCAACACATGCCAAAAGTATGCCAACCAACAACAGAAGGAACCTTTGATGCCTCATGAGATACCTGACCTTCCCTGGTGCAAAGTCGGCATAATAGATTTTCAGGAGAAGCCCTATCTAGTGGTTGTTGACTTCTACTCTCACTACTCAGAAATAAGAATAATGAGGCAGAAGAGAGGAGAAGACGTGATAATGGCACTAAAGTCAATCTTTGCTGGAGTGCCTCAGGAGATTGTAGCAAACAACATGCCCTTCAACAGCTATGTGATGAATCAGTTTGCCTAACACTGGGGTTTCAAGATCACTACCTCTAGCCCTAACTACCCAAAGTCAAATGGCCTAGCGGAGAGATATGTACAGACTATCAAACAGTTCCTGAGAAAAACAGCTGACTCTGGTGAGGATTTGTATGAATCTCTACCGGCATACAGAGGAACCCCAGTGACTGGCCTCCCTTTCAGCCCGGCTGAAATGCTGTTTGGCAGTAACATACGGGGACCGCTGCCCTGTACTCTATCTCATCTACAGCCAGCTGCTGTAAAAGCTCATGAGAAACTGTCCAACAGACAAGACGGCTATAAATCTGGCTATGACAAATCAGCCAAATCTCTGGAGCCACTAGCGGAGGGAGACAACGTGATGGTGAGGACAAGAAAAGCTGAGCGCTGGCGACCAGCCCACGTTGTAGATGTACATCCAACACCCAGATCTTATATTGTTGACAACGGCCGCAACCTAGTGAGGAGGAGCCGGGTTCATCTCAAACACGCCCCTGTCACACCTGTAGCCAATCCCATGGAACCCCCACCCAGTGATCCCCTGACCACAGTGACGACTGCTGCTGAGGATAACACGGCACCCTCTACCACTGTCCCTACCACCCCCAAGCCTATACCTAGACGCAGTGCTTGCCAAACTCGTGGTACCCTGCCCATCAGATATGACGGCTTCCAGATGGACGAATTAGCCAAAAGTTCATCCCTGTACATAGCTTATATGTTACCCAGTTATTTAGGTTACCACGCCGAGTTGGCGATCCAAATTTAAGTTACTCTTGTGATGGTTTCACAACCCCAAGAGAAAGGGGGATGTTGTATTATTATTATTGTTTACATAAAGTGTTGGTCATGTGATCGCACTCTTATGTGGAGGACACAAATGGCTTGCTGCTTTTTGGTTTTGGAGTTAGTGAATCACCACGAGGATCCTGAAGCTGACAAATAACTAAAAAACTTGTACATAGATAGCTAAATGAGTACTCATTAGGTTAGTTAGGCTGGCCAGCTATAAAGAACCACAAGACATACACTCACCAGGTAACTATACTTTACAACATGCACTGTATGTGAGACACAGTGTGTACAGTACAATAGAATACAATATTACTGGCATTTTTTTCTGAGATATCAGGCGATATCAGTCGTTCTAAACATTTAGCTAACACAGATGTGAGGGCTATGGGCCGGAAGTCTTTTGGTTCATTTGCTCCTGATACTTCTGGGATCGGAACTACAGATGAAGTTTTCCCAATCTTATGCACTGTGGCAGTTCTTAGAGACAGATTAAATAGGTCGCAGATCGTTGGGCAAGAGTATCTGCTAGAGTCTTGAGAAGTTTACCGCTTAACCTATCAGGCCCTGTGCATTTACTACTGTCTATGTTTCTCAAGGTGTGATACACAACATCAAAGGAAAAAGGAGCATAGTTATCATCAATAACAGGTAAAACAGGAGTATCAATATCTCGTTCAAATCTACAGAAAAACTCGTTCAGTTCACAAACATCAACAGAGCGCTCTTTCTTATCAGATTTGGTTTTCAAAAGCTTGTGTAACTCAGACCAGGCAGATTTACCATCAGATTGAAACTTACAATCAGTAACAGCTGCTTGCTGTTTTTTAGCAGCTCTGATCCCGCGTTGTAGCTCAGTGTGTATATGTGTGAGCTCTAGATGGTTGTGGTTGGGTAGAGCGTTACACCTAAGTGAAAGCAGCTTCCAGAACTTATCATTACGCAATGGCTTGTTGAGGTTTTCTCTCATGCGGACTGTGGGTATGCATTCGTCTATGCAGTAGTTGAGATAGCTATTAAATGATGTTACGACTGTATCTATATCTGCTTTTAATGGTTCTATTATTACTGACCAGTCTGTGGTGTCAAGACAGTTCTGGAGCTTCATGATGTTTTCACTACTCCATATTCTCTTTTTGACATGCTTAGGCTGGCTGGATTGTCGAGGTCTATGATCCATAGGAAGGAGACAGAGCTATGATTACTAGCTCCAACTGCAGGTAACTTAGAGTCATTGTAGTGGAAGTTTTGTTGAGTGTAGCACTTGTCAAGGATCTTGCTATTTCGAGTGGGTGATTTCACATGCTGTCTATATCCATATATAAATAGCCAACAAAGCAATCATAATCAACGTAATAATGACAGCAGATTTATTATTATTGGATTGGTTGTAATGTCTGTATTCTCTGACTGTCGAAGAAGGTATCTGGACTCCAATGAATTGGTCAGAACTTTATACCAATAGTAGAACCGTAAGTTATCGGTAGGTACGAAAAACCGAACCACGAACTCACGAACTACGAACCCTCAAAAAACCAAACTCAGAATTATCCTCTCCTGCTTAAATCAATTTGCTCAAAGTTTAAATTGTCAGTGGCCAATGAAATGTCAGGTTTTTGATAAGTGACCAATAATATAACAGATATCAAACTTTGACTTTTAATAGAGTTCATTGCATCCTAACTAGGTGCACAAGCTCAAGGCCACTTGATGAAAAAATTATGGAGAGCAAGATAGCACAGTTTGGTACACACCAAGTAGATGTCAAATTAGTCATGATGAATCCAAATGAACTTTTGCATTGGAGAGAGGAATGGTTTGACTATATATTCTTTCAAGTTTGAAAATGATGGAAGTATGTGGAGCTACTACAGAAGGTTGTAACCCAGCCGGCAAGGCTTAGCCAGCAACCTTTTGAAGAGGTTGCCAATGGGCAGATTTTTTGTTGGCCCATATCCTCTGCTATCACCTATCTTTGATAGGTATGCCAGAGGGAGCCACATATCCCCATTTCCCAGCAACAGATAAAAGTGGTTTTAGATGCTTCTACTTTTATACTTTATTTTCTTGCCGTTGGCGGTTGCAGAAATAAGTTTCTGGACTGACAAAGCTTAGCTAACACTTAAATTATAATGTATATACCATCTATTAGTATGGCTCTAGCATGAGAACAGTTTATTCATCACTGTTTTCAATGGTACACAGAAGTCTAGGCTGAGTGTAAAAATGGTTGTCAATGAGAGGTCGATGTAATTTGCAGACCAAAGTAGCATTTATCCCCCCTAGCTGATTGATCATATTCGAGAATTCTCTACACCCAGACACCAAACAACCAAATGAGAAATCAGCATCCCTATTTTATTCCTGTGAACCAGTATCAAATCCAAGAAATTTGTAATAGGCAAATATGTGGCCATTGATTGAATCAACTGCTTCTGGCACCACTTGCGGTACGATTATCGCCTAGTGTAAAAGCAGCTTAAGACATACTATTAATTCATTTTACCTTTGCACATGTTTACCAATTAAATCAGTAATATAAAACACTGCGTCATCCACACGGAACAAAAAATATGTATGCCAATACAGTGGGTAATTGCGATATGTTGGGTTGTGATTAACTACGCCTGGGTGGGAGGGAATAAACAATGCTATAATCTGTTGGGATCTAAAAGAAAAATAATTCACATGGTTTTTCCAAATGCCAAACAGTAGTTGCAATATTATGCATCATACGTGGGTAGCCAATATTGTCTATAATATAAATCTTTCAGTGGCACTGGGTAAGCCAGCACCCTGAGCATTGTGCAGCTCAACTCGATAAAGTGTTAAAGTCATATTTTCAAGAATTCATTATTAATGTCATACCATTTTCTATTGGGAGTGTGAATAAAATGTATTTGAATTTGAAAATTTCACATCACTGGGTATTTAGGGATGGGGCTATTGATTATTTTGAGGATTAAAAAGAAAGAAATGTTGTCACCAACCAACCTATTTGACAGACCCTGTTAAGCGCAGGTGGGTTGTGTGGGATAGTACCCTATACCATTGCCCGCCGTTGCCGGTTACCTTTTTTTTGGACGAGACAGAGGATCCTGGATCCTGATCCTGGTCCTGATCCGAACAAACCTGGCCAGGATGAATGGGTTGCCAGCGCCGGTGCCGGGAACCGAGCCTGCTGGATCATAAAATTTCACAAGTCCTTACCCTTATCCTCCAGACGACTCCTGAATACTTGCACCAGCATCTTTTTGACGATGCTTACCGCTGATTTTTGAATGAATGCTTTAATCTTCAGTGCCTCTATAAAAGCTTGAAAAACAACAAATTATAGCCAATTGCCAATTGTGCAATTTGGTACTTTACATCATAAATTGATGGTGAAGCAATATCCGGCCTCACAAGTCCAGAGTCAGCGGCCTGGCAGCTCCAGCATATATGATATTGTTTTGTTTGTTGTCTATGTTGATTGATGGCTGATGCAGTGTGAGATTATATCAGAATCATTTTGAATGAGGATGTAGCTTATAGTCAGAGGTTGAATTAAATGTGTTGTCTTGGTTATGGTTCAAGACTAACTGGTTTATGTTCTATTGAATATTATATAGCATGCATATATAGATGTAAAATGATTGTGGGGTCAGAGGTTACTCAGTTATTTAAAGTCAAAAATGCTCAGTTGTAGTTATCTCCTCCTTACTTTTCCAAAAGCTATCTCCTTCCTACAGTTTTTAATTCAGAATAACCACATTTGGTCACCTGGATCGTTAGTCAATCAGCTAACTATTCATTTATCTCTTTCTTCAAAAAACTCCAAATCTGACAAAAAATCTCCAAGTTCGTGTTTTTCTGTTTGGGCAGAACTACACTTCGACATGGTAACTCACAGAGATCTGGTTTTTTTTGGAGCATCAGTTCATCACATTATCTAAATGAGCTTTTGAGGGCATGTTTGAAATATTTTTTTGACATATTTAAAATTGCGATTTACTTTTTCATTACGGTGTTTATTTCATCCATCAGTGCAGTGGCAATGTTGCGCAAGGCAGTGCAAAGAGCCTATATATTTGTAGTTTCTATGCCATTGTGTACAGTTTCAAACAAATTCTAATTGCCTTTTATCAAAGGAGTGGAGCAATTTACAAATGACAATGGAGATGCTATACTGAACTTAAACAAAAGAATATTTCTGTTGGTTGATATAAGTTTTCAGTATAGATCGTGGTGACCCATCAGTCACCCATCAAATTCTATCAGAATGACTATAGACCTCAAAATAATTAATATTATTAATATTTCGAAACATGGTTTGGATTTGGCTTTTTCAGTGGATACTGCTCAATGATAGCATTTTCGAATACACCCAAATGTTTGATATTAAATTTTACTCGAATGTCATCCCAATATTTTTATTATTGAAAAACGCTAATGTAACTATGCTGGATGCGTATAGGATTATGATAACTGTGTGTCTGGAGGGCTCACCCTTAATAACACACATGATATTCTATGTGAAATATTCTGCTGCATTTTCAGTGAGCTGGTTTCTGTATGTTCGACCTTGGTGTATCTATCACCATTAAGGAATTGCAGTCCTGAAATAACCATTGACAGCATTCATGTTATGGTTGAATTTGTACATTTGTTTAAAAATCGTGCCCTGGGACTGCATCTATAATGCAACAAGTTATAATGTTGTTACTTTTGAGGATTCGGTTAGCCAAACAGGTGGGCTGCCTCAATAAACAACAAATCTGAGATGGCCTCCAAACAAAATTGGAAGCAATTCTTCACGCAGTGCATTGAAACGATCCAAGTACAATTGAGACCTCTGCTGGATGAAGATATCAGTTAGAGCAATTACAGACATTGTTTTCTCACAGTAAATTTTCTAATCCCTCAAGAAAATCTTATTTGTAAACAACCAGTGTATTGCAGTCTCTGTGTTTCATTACAGGGAAAGAATTTGTTACTGTTGTGCCTTGTTTATCTTTTCCAAAGGATTTAAAGGCAATGTAATTTTAGAATATCAAAACCTGAGGATTACCTTTGTGTCTCAAGACTTGTTGCTTCTTATGATATTTATGTATTATAGCATTATTACATCAGATTAAAATTGAATGTTGAATTAAATCAGATGTCTTGTCGTAAGCAACATCCTGGAGCATAGGCGGCAAAATTTGTTGCCTTAGTGGCCAGCAGTGGCGTATATTACCACTCACGGCCCACGAATTTCCGTGAATGGCTGAATAGCTTGGTGTGTAGAGCGTCTGCCTGATAATCCCTGTTAATCAGATTGTTGTGGGTTCGAATCCCATCAAGGTCAGTTTTTTTTCAAATGGGTGCTTTATAACTGGAGCATTTTTACCGTAATCTTCTACTGCTATTGAGTTGTTTTCTGAAAGTACCCAACAGCTCAGTGAGCTATTGGAATACCTCTCTGCTTGCACTATTTTGCTACCGATATGCAAAAATTTCCGTGGTGGGAGGGCGCTTAAGCGCCCCTCCCACACCCTCCCCGCCACGCCTACGGCGTGTGGATCGGGCTGCGCCTGATCATTATGCTCATCTCAAGTCAGTGAGTGAAATTTTTTAGAATATACGCCCCTGGTGGCCAGGCCGCAATATCTGCGCCAGGTTGCTCTCTGTTTGCAGGCAGGTCGGAGCACACCTGGGTTCCAACCATAGCCCAGTGCTGACAATTTGTAATCCTGCTCAGTCCAAATATATTTTCCAACCAGCATTCCAAGCCCGAAACCCCAGTTCTGATACAAAAAATTTAGCCCATATTGGGTGCCCCGTTTTTTTATAACAATTTTATTGCATCTAAAATATCATATCATATTATGTTGAATCAATAGGCTTTAGTGGCTGGCTACTCATATATTTCCATTTTTGCAATCGACCATGACACCTTGTCGACATTCAATTATCCACACTCTCTTTACTCAACAAAAACATGGTCCATGCTTCTAAAAAGTTATACAATGTTGCAATCACTTCACTCTTGGTTAGCCGGGTGAACCTTCTTCCAGGAGTTATTGCACAATCAAGTAGAGGGTGCCCTGGGACTGCATCTATACTGCAACAAGTTATAATGTCGTTACTTTTGAGGATTCGGTTAGCCAAACAGGTGGGCTGCCTCAATAAACAACAAATCTGAGATGGCCTCCAAACAAAATCTGAAGCAATTCTCCATGCGGTGCATTGAAACGATCCAAGTACAATTGAGACCTAAGCTGGATGAAGATATCAGTTAGAGCAATTACAGACATTGTTTTCTCACAGTAAATTTTCTAATCCCTCAAGAAAATCTTATTTGTAAACAACCAGTTGTATTGCAGTCTCTGTGTTTCATTACAGGGAAAGAATTTGTTACTGTTGTGCCTTGTTTATCTTTTCCAAATTAAAGGCAATGTAATATTAGAATATCAAAACCTGAGGATAAACTTTGTGTCTCAAGACTGATTAAAATTGAAGGTTGATTTAAATCAGATGTCTTGTCACAAGCCAAATCCCGGAGCATAGGCGGCGAAATTCGTTGCCTTAGTGGCCAGGCCACAATATCTGCGCCAGGTTGCTCTCTGTTTGCAGGCAGGTCGGCGCACACCTGGGTGCCAACCAAACCCCAGTAGACGATGGACCGCAGACACATTTGATATGAGGCCCTTTGGATAAATTTAAGGTTCAATGATTGCACAGACCAAGGGTACATTGTGGCAGCATCATTCAACGATTGTAATAGTTAATCCTATTGTAAAAACTGCCACAATACTGCCTTCCTAGCTATACCCACCGTATCGATTTAGCTAGGATAGTTAGGTGTAATTTAAGCATAAAACTTCATGTCTAATTGTGGAGTAAGGCTGTACAAAGAGAAGTTTTTTACGGGAGAGCCTGCATATTCTATATTTTACTGTAATCAAGAACTTTGAATTCAGTTCATTCTCCAGAACCCTATAATTCTGACAAATAGATGAAAGGAGTTTTTGGCATCAAGCTTCCCATAACTTTCCCCTTGATGCAAAGCTCGCAGGTACCTTGACCAAGGAGTAAAAAACTCTTTCCTTGACTATTGTTAAAAAATTTTCTCTGAATCCCTTTACTCTGTGAAGCAGTCTATCCACATGCTTGAAACTAAAATGTTTTACACAGATAGATAGATGGGGTGATAACTCTATACTGCAAATGAGCCACCAAATTTCAACAATAAGAGAAGACAACTTCTTAGCCCAAGATTTGCCCAAATTGACTTTAATGAACTGAGTAATAATTGTAAAATATATTCATGCGATAATAGCAAAATACGAATGAATCAATTTAAATTTACTCAGATACAAAATCACAGCCTTTCACAAACTAACATTGCGTACAGGAGGGATCTCAAGTAGCAGAGAATTGTTTCTTATTGCACCATCAGTTAAGTCAATACATATATTGGTTAAAAGGAATTTTACTGCCAGGGATTCCAGCTTCATTCTGGCTACCTTAAACAATACTCTTGGCTGTCACATTAGTCATAGCTATTGAAATTACATAATAGCTGATGAAAGCACAATGTGTTTAGTTTATTGAAAAGACTTCTGTCTAATATTTACAAGGTTGGTTATATCCTCCTTGGTTATTTATTATTGTATACCCTGTCAAATAAAACCAGTGTTAATTTACCAAATTGAATAGCCCGTCAAACTTATCGCATAACAAAATACAAAAAATTTAATGCACATACAAAAACACTGCTGTGGCTGACAACTTATCAAATGATATGGCAAAATATTGTGTGTTAAGCTAGAATATAGTTTAGATGTCCACTGTCTGACTCGTAACTGTTCACTCAAAATGATATTCCTGTGATTGTTTTGGGATATGCCTCAGTTATGGATTTAGCATATTTGCTACCCAAAGTAACATCTATTTTTTTCCTGCCATCAAATTTTGTCCATCTCATCATTTTAAGAGCACATTTTACTAGGCTGCACTGAAGCTGATATTGATAATGAAGAGTATACCACTTTGCTAATGTATTTTAATCAATTAATCAGTCAACTGTAATACACTTAATCTTAGCATAATATCCAAGGTCCAGAAGAAGGATAATATAAAACACCAACATGAAAGACATACAATATGTAGTACATGTTGATGCAGTTGTTAATAAACTTCTATGAAAGACACAAAGCAGAAGAGTCAATAGTGTTAGATGTTAGGAAACAAGAACAAATTTGAGTTTGATGTTTTATGATAAACCAGGGGCAACAATTACATCATTGCCAACTTATTTCATCATTTTTGTTCCAAAAGATGATGGCAGCAAACAGTGCTGACACTCCTGCTGAAAATCCTGAAACCACAACAGAAACTGGCACTACAACAATGATCTCGCCAAAAGCAACTTCATTAACAACCAAATTGAGTACAATAAAAATGACCAGATGGCTATATGAAAGAACATCTATGACAATCTCAACTGAATATTCCACAGCAACTTCAACTGAATCACCTTCAACAGCAAAACCATTTGATTCATCTGTGACAATGATAAACACATCAGCTTCCACTTTAGCAGCAACACCTTCTGCCATTATAACAAACACAGTGTCTGCTGACATGGATACAGCTGTCACAGCCCCAGGAAGACCAACCGAAGGTGGGTATCAAATTGCTGAATGTTCAATTATAGTAAAAACAACATTGTTGGCCTTATGATCAAACAAAGATATCTCTTTCGAACATGAAATCGTCATTCTATAATTATCATGATTTTTCTCAAGAAAGAATCATTGTTTCTAAATTCCCCTCACCACCATTGAGCAAACTGATTCACACAGGAGACCATAGTAAAAAGACCTTTCACTTGCCCATAAAATTTGAATAGTCAATCAACTTCAGTTAACAGTTACTACACTTTTAGTTTCTATGTAAGGGTCTGTTGACTTAGCCAGCATACCTGAAGTCAGCAAAACGTTAAAAGTTTATTGAGACAACGACGGCTTTCTCAACAAAATTTCTTGTCTTTTTTATTGAGTTATCTATGTCAAATAACAACAAATTCAATCACAAGGACCAGATCATACTTTCGAATTTTGAAGTGTGTGTATTGCCTATTTTCTAATATCAATCCTGTAATAGGTTGATAGCATCGGAAGAATGGCAATTAAATAAAACAAAAATGAATAAAGCATGTTGGTACTGCATTCTCAACAGGAGAAAAAACTTCAATATTTCTGTCAGCAAATGAGAGGAGTTTCTGAAATCATAGTTAGGTGAGATGTTGCAATGAGCTAATTGGATAACATTTAGCCTATGAAATGCCAAAGATTAGGAGATTCCCTGTTATACTACCCACCATCTGTATTAATATGGATTTTCAAATTTGAGTTTTGTTAGATAAAAATCTGATATTTTAAGGTAAGATAACATTATATTGATCAAAACCAGTACCTGTTGTTACCCCAAGTCAGACCAGAGCTGAGAAGAAAGTTGATTAAGATCATGCCTCACATGGGATACCAACTTGCGAACTAATCTTTCAATTTTCCTGATTTTTCATTCAAATTCAAATCTTTTCTTGTTTTGTGATCATCAAATCTCTTTCATATACAGTCTCATGATTGCAAATACAATGACACGCCAAATTGTTTGAAACTACCAATATAGCATAAAATTATTTCTTCATCATGAATACATTTCGGCATTGGTAATGGAATTTGTCTTCCTTTGCCAACACAGCTCACATTTTTTTATAGCATGGTTATTTTTTATCACGCCATCCATACGCATACATAAACCTATTTTGTTGAACTGGTGAAATTAATGAAGCGTCGTCCTGATGAAATCTTGATCAAATTTATTTATCCAAAAAATACAATCTATTTTTATTATGGTGTGTCTTAGCTTGCTGATGAAATTAAATGCTGCACCATGGTGTAATGTCATGGTCGAAGTTGCATAATTTGTTGTGTAAATCGATCAGGAAGAATAACTATCCCCAGAAAATCCTGTTATGTAGGCATAACCTTAAATATATTGCTGTTCTATCCCACCTACCCTTATTTCTGAACAAATTCTTCAATGAGATTTCCTAGTTTTGTTAAGGTCGAACCTGACCATCTTATCTTCTGCTCACTATGAAAATTTCATTGATACTAACATATACAGAACTTTTTGTTAAAACAATTATTTCCATTTGTTCCAAATTTTCATTTTATTGAAAATTTCCATCCTGTTATTTAAATTTAATAAATACCAGAGATGCCAACTGTTTTTTGTGGAAAAAGGAGTAGATTCTGTTGGGTATATAGGTGGATTGGAGGGAAATAAGGGCAGAAGACCAGTAGCATGCGAGTTGGGTGCGGGAGGGACACCAGAGCAAAATATTCCTGCTAAATTGGTTGGAGAAGGGGCTTCTAGCTGAATTTATACACCGATGAAAAAATTAACATTACAATTATAAAACAGATGTGTAAAAAGTAAAGATTGAGCTGATCAACTCTTAAAAGTGGAGAAGAATCGGCAGCCCTGAAAACTACCAACAGCCAAAATATGCTTTCTCCCCCATGTAGATTCTGTCTGGCGCTGGAAATTCATTCAATCACAAATTGCTTAGAAATAATACTTTTGAGGGAGCTTGTGTACAAATCATTTCCTGGAACTATTATTACTTGAGACACTTCTAGCGTGCTGTGTGATATTGCTAGCAATGAAGCCAACAGATTGGCTTCAATTTATAACGAAATTGATCAGTATCAAAATTGGGAGGTAAAAGATCTCTATACCATATAGACAGACAGGATGATGTGTGGGAGACATTGCAATAATTGCATATTTATCTGGTATGTGCCCCTTCTCTAAGGAGAAACAGCATCATATAGAATGGTGTGATCCTTTAAAAGGAACCACCCCCCATACATATCGACCCATAAAACATCAACCACATTAAAGGAGCGATTACCAAATATCAGACATATTCAGTGCCAATATAGAAATGGACTAAGAATTAAACAGTTGGTTTGATAAAGAAGCCACCAAGTTCTGCCTTTCATCATAATTAACATAATTTTATGTTGTTATCCGCCTAGTCACAAAGAAATCTGCCCAGATCTATGAAACATCTGTATAAGTGAAGAAAATATAAAAGCGGGTTAAAGGTGAAACAATACTTTCTCGATTAATTTGAAAATGTTTTGTGCTGATCTACCCTACATAACAATTATATGAAGGAGCGCTGGGTAGATTTCTGCTAGTTATCTCAAAGCTGAGGGTATACTTTCCTCAATTCAATTACCACAAAAGGGGTCTGTGCTTAGTTTTGAATCTGTTGCATTGGTTACACACATTATCTAGGCAAGTGAAAGGGTTTTCTATCTATGGTCTAGCTGAAACCACTACATTGCTCATTATAACTGCCAAAATATTGGCAGATATATGTATCATATTGTAAAAAAATATTATGCACTTCTTGCGATCTGTCTGAGATAAATCTTATGAGGCAAGAAAAAAATGCTTCAAGTTTCACATTGACAATATTTACCGGATTACACAAATGAAAAAGTACATAATATGACCACTAAGTTCTCTCATCAATATTTTAATAAGGTGGTCTGACAACAACCAAAATTGACATCACTACCGATATATCAGGAAAATCAACAGAATTTGACAATACAACAGCAAGCTCAGCAGCTTCATTTACAACTCTATCGAACACCTCAACAATGACCAGATTACAATCTACAACAACACCTACAGCTAATTCAAGTGGCTCAAAAGCATCAATAACAGCAGGATCACCTATAATTACTACAAATATATCACCTTCAACATCACTAACAGTTCATTCCTCTACCACTATGGAGGTAATACTACCGGCCCACTCTTCAGCAACAACTACAGTTACATCATCCAGATCATCATCCAGGATAGACACACCAGTCAAAACCTCCGAAATATCAATGGCAGGTAAGTATCAAAAACCATAGGGCCAATCTAGGAAATAAATCTCATAGACAGAATGATTAAATTCAGACATCCGTTTCAAAGAGAAAACCATAATCCTATATGAAAAAATGTTCTGCCCAGGGGTAAGGATCGTTGCTGTAAACTTGTCTAGTACCATGATTCGAAAACTGATAAACATGATACCATACTGCTATACATTATGATTGTTAGATAATTATACATAATTTCATGAATTGTGGTCAGTCTGAGCCAGGCTTGAGCCTAGCTTGCTTCTTTTACACACATACATCCATTGAATTTTACCATCAATTTCTTTGAAAGATGATCCAACAGCAACTAGAATTTACACGACTGCCAAAAAATCTGAAATCACTTCAAAAATAGACACAACAACAATAAGCTCATCAACAGCAGAATCACGGACAGCTAAATCAAGCATCACAACAATAACAAGATTACCACCTGCAATAACACCTACTCCGAACTCTACTGGCTCAACATATTCAAAGTCAACGGAATCACCTTCTATAACTGAATCTGGGATTACCTCACCCAATTATTTTGTTGTTAATGATACAGAAGTCACTACCCCAGGGATATCAACTGTAGGTGAGTATCAAAACAATGAGCTCTTGGTTTAATTATTTCATGAACATGTTTACCATAACGGATAGTCTTCTGATCTTGAATTCAAGCCTTTGTTCAAAGGCAATATTCTCACCATGTCCATATGGGTACTCTTAAACCCATGCAGAATAGGAAAAAATGGATGAAATGAGCTTATCATGAAAGCCACGTATAATGGGTTAAAAAAAATGTTGAGTCAGTATCATTGCAAATCTCGAGGAACAGGGTTCACAAATCAGTGAGGGCTTGAAAGCTGACAAATCTCTATTTTAGGGACAAAATTCACCAAAACGGCAGAAATTGATTTAATTTACTATTAAAATACCTAAGATATCTCCCAAATCAATCCCTTTCTCAATGGTGCATAATCTGAGTCGTAAAGAATTGTTATCCAATTATAATTGGTTTTCATGAGAAGCCTATTTCAGCTTCTTTGTCCTAAAAATCTGTCTAAATCGTCGGCTTACTCTTCAAATCATCATCCTATGCAAAACATGTGCTGTCATGATGATTGTTGTCAATTCTTTATTTTCCGAGATATTAAGTGATCTATATATATAATACTTGATAAGATTTCAGAAGGATGTCTATCTAAAGGGATAATACACTTCTGATATCTGTTTGGCAGCCAATGGAGCACAGAAAAATGTATGTACATACAAAAACTCCTTATTTGTAATTCAAAACCCCTTGTTCTGCTCAAATGTGCATTCTAAATTGTAGTTGTGCATCTCCAACAAGAAATAAGACAACTAACAGAATTGCTTGTGATCTGAAAAAAGCTGATTTTGTGAGCAGTTGTGTGCTCCTACCTCTTGGTTAGTGTTTCAATTGTCCAGATACTCAAAGTGTGTATGTGCAATAAGGATGACCTTTTGACTTTAGCTTGTTATTTTCTAACAGCCCAGCTTAACACTTTTATTACCATATCCGGTTATGGTAATAAAACTCAAGCACGTGGGTCGTTCTAAGCAGAAATGAGTAGATAACACCACGGTCCAGTTGTTTTGAAGAATTAAGTCTGAAGATGAGAGTTTTAAAATTGAAGATTGCTCTATTTTCTCTGAAGAAATTGAAGACAGCTTTGTGTGCGGGGAGCCCCAATAGTATAAAAGCCTATCATTGGCTGTTAACAATAGTTTAAATTTAGTCCATATTTACCAATAAGTTTTCATTAGTTGGTTAAGGGAGGGGCAACTTCTCATTCTGGTTGACCTGGTTAAATGTCATGCCTTGAGCCTGATAACCAACACAAGGAGAGTGTTATAAGGCAACATGTGTTGTAAGTTTTATGGTCCACTCAACTATAAATTACTAGGTCTTTGGCAAGATCCTGGCAGGTACTAAGAGCAAAATTACCTACTGCTGGCTCATTCATATCAATATTTTTATGTTAAACAAGAGATCAGCAATATTATTCCACTCCAATAAAAATCTAGACTTCTTGGTTTTAGTGTCAGTAACAACATTTAAAAGTGGTTTTGTAGGGAGTTTCTGACAAAATTCTAGCAAGACCTCCGCCAACTACATGAAATTGTGTCAATTTACACAAAATCAATTTCATTCTCCCTGAATGAGGACCTGGCTGTTCAACCTTGTATGGATCAGTTGGTATGAAAGTACAAGGCTCTCACTTTTTTTTGTTGTTGTTTATTTTCATCTCAAAAAGTTGATGATCAGCCCATATTTAACCTTGTTTCAATAGAACAGTTTGAAATAATAGATAAGCTGTAGGCAGGCATTTTCATCCACATGCAGTATAAGGCCACTCCAAATTAATACCTTGATCTAGATGAACGCCCGCCACCTTGTCAGAGCCCGATAAAATCAAAATACCACCAGACGCCAGTTGAAAATAGTCATAAAATAATAAAATATTTTACCTCCTGGTCATTTGACAAAGTAAAATATAAAACATATACCCGTAAATGCCTGTCAATTCCCTATATGTATGCACATAGTATACATGATATATAATTTTATTACCTATGAGTGAGTGGTGACTTAATATGGATGAAGAGAACAAAAAATATAATATGAAAACTTTCTCTACAATTTTCACGACATAGGACACCAAAGCCTACCAAGCGGCCCCACTTTTTCTGTATGATCTCATATTTAGTTCAGAAAAGAGAAAAAACAACCTTTTCAAACATGTGTTGCAATTGGATGAGGCCTGCTGTTGGACATTTTTTACTGCACAATAACACATTAAGCGAGACAATAGTTATTTCCATCAAATGTGCTATTGTTAGTATTTGTCCCATGCGTCACATTTAAACACTCACATTCACAATCAATTGTCATTAAATCAGTCATACATGTTTCAATCAAATAATGAGAGGAAAAGATTTCACCGCAACATATGGTTATAAGCACCAGATGTGTTTTTGGTTTCTACAAATCATATTTAACTATTGGTGAGAGACCTTGAGTATTTTTTCCCGTGCGTCATGAGATTCACTGCTCAATTTTGACAATTCCATATGCAGGAATATATAATCTTGATGCTATTTGTTAACTATATTGTGTGTAGTTGTTGAGAAGGAAAATATTTTTTGTGAATCATCTGTTTTTGGGTTAATCGAAAATGGCTGCACTGAATACATGTAGGTGTAAAGTGACTCTGTTTGCCATTAGAACAATGCATATCATCTGTGCAGATTCATGTCTAGTCATAATTATAATTAACCCAGAAGCTAGGAGTTCGAGGTCCGGGCGTGTCTACTCAGTTTTGTTTGTCTAACAAAATATGTAGGCTGCAATATAAAAGATATAATTGAGCAGTGTTTCATTTCTTACCAAAGAAACAGATAAAGAGAGTATACAAACCAGTGAGTACCCTACTGATGGTGATGGCATACGAAAAACACCAATATTACCAAAAAAGAATGGTATGTACAGTACAGGCTTCGATTACTACCTAGTTTAAGTGCTTAAACAGTGTTGGGATAGCTGGTAGTAGCATTTCATTATTGACCACTTTCCCAACCATTTTGTCTAACAAAATGTGTAGGCTGCAATAAAAGATATAATTGAGCAGTTTTTCATTTCTTACCACAGAAACAGATAAAGAGAGTATACAGACCAGTGAATACTCTACTGATGGTGATGGCATACGAAACACACCAAGATTACCAGAAGATATAAGTATGTACAGTACAGGCTTAGATTACTACCTAGTTTAAGCGCTTAAACAGTAAACAGTGTTGGGATAGCTAAGAGTAGCATTCCCAACCAAGTTAGCAGTTAGCAGTCAGTGGGGTAAGACGTGCTTTTCAACATTTTGATTCTGGTGTGGATCAAGTTTTGACTGGAGAAATTTAGGATGTAGCACCATTACCAAAACAATTAAACTTGGGTTTCTTCACAAACAAATGTTCCACATTATTACACTGTAACATAGCAGTTTTCAATGCTAAAGCACTATACAATAATGATTCATTGTAGATGGGAAACAGAGTGATGGAAATGTGATTCATATAAATATTTATTGCATATGCATAAGTCTCTTAGCGATTGTGAATAATCATTACTAGGTATGTATTGAGACACATTATTGTCGACAAGATACTCCCTGATTATTAGAGGTGTTGCAAAATCTTGTAATTGTCATCTCCTGATAACTGAAGTTGGGAGGGTGTATATGTTTTACATAGCTGGTCAGTTTTGACAATGACATGATTCAAATTTTCACCATTATAACAACCACCTTTTATATTTACATAGACATGTATAAGTTGTTCTACCATATATATTGAACAAGAAAATTGATGGTTTCCAAGGTCCGCAAAGATGTCATATCTCATGGTTATCCCTTACTCGATAGATTATGCTACCTTTCTATTCAGAGATAAAAATTGGATCTCCGAAATGTCTAAGAGCAACCTTATAGCATTATCTGATTGCAAAGACATCATGATCATAATAGCCTTGCCTTCCTGACAGCTTGTCATAGAGATCATTGCAGTCATTTATTAAATAAATGTTGTTACAACATAGTTGTTCCTTTCGTATAGCAGGTGTAACCATGTTTGTGCTATGCTTGATCCACCTGAACTCGTAAAATTCATCAAATACTAAACTACTTCTGCAGTATAATTTTCTCACATATATATAAATGTACTTGTTATTATCATTAAACAATTTTCTTTTTAATGTTTTGCATGCAGTGACAGAAGAAATAACTTTAAAAAAAAGGGAAAAGCGGAAAGTTTATAGGTGGGCTTATGATGCTGCCTAAAGGTAGTCTCAATAACCAGGGCATCACCAACAGAACAAGAACAGTGACAACCTACACTTGGGAAAGATCACAACATCAACTCATTAGAGTGGGAAAATTTAGTATATTCTATCTATTCTCATCACATTTCTGTTTCATGTTCATTGTTTGTTAAACGGTTGAACTGGTTTTTTTCAAGTAATTTTGGTAAATGAATAATAAGTAAGTACAACAAAAGAAAACCATAACAAATATATAGCACTGAGAATTTCCCTAGCAAAATAATCCTGAAAATTACCAATAATGGTGATTAATTCTCTTCTTTGTATGCTTTGCTGCTGTACTTTTACAATTTAAGCTCATCAAATCAACAGCTCCACAACAATGTACCCCATCGCTGTGAGTTAAATTATCTCATCTCGCAATCTAGCCTAGTAGCAGCGCAATCATAATTATGAAAGATATCATGCAGTCATATTCCTGGTCGTTGTAGCATACATTTTAAAAAGTGCCCAGGTCACGCTACTGTAATAGCATGTTAATGGCTCAAGGTAGTATTTACAACCCGGCACATTTCTCACAAAAGACTTTGCCAGTAGCTATAGACCTCAAACTGATTTTCATGGTCTGCACGCAGTTTAGAGATTATTGGCAGCTCATTTAGACTGATAAAAAAAAAGACTGTCACAGGGAAATGCCAACATCGCTAGCAAACAAGTTTCACAATGGGATAAAATGATCAGCAAATAAATACGTCATACAGATATTGTAGTCTTCAAAACTTTAACCTTTAGATGCTTCAACTCTGCCACAGAGTGTGTTGTTATCTATATATGCTTCTATCTATATCTGTGTTTGATACAATAATATTACGTTGTTCGTTCACCTTTGTTCACCTTTCACGGATGCATCGTGATCGAGTGGCAGACTTTTTGCCTGCCTCCCTCCATCCTCATCTCCTACAATTTCCTGATATCTTCATCTCTCTCACATTAACAAACATGACCATACCATTCTAGCCCCTTTTTCCTCATGACATCCCTGTTTGGCATTATATTGGCTTCGGCTGTTATTTATTCATCCCCTCAATGTTCCTCTAAGCTTATCCCCATGCAGTACCTTAGCATTTGCATCTCACAAGAGCTAACCCTATCTATAAGGGTTCCTTTTGCGGGCCAGGACTCATTCCAATATGTCAGGGCTGGTAGTAGAGCAGTCTTGTTGATGATGACTTTCATATAAGCCAGCTTCTTCCTGTCGCAGAGTACTCCACTCAGCTCCCGCCATTTGTTTCATGCCTTCGAAATACACAGCTCATTCCCCTAATGGCACCCTCCTTC
The DNA here is from genome assembly GCA_914767715.1 of Membranipora membranacea. Classification (NCBI taxonomy): domain Eukaryota; kingdom Metazoa; phylum Bryozoa; class Gymnolaemata; order Cheilostomatida; family Membraniporidae; genus Membranipora; species Membranipora membranacea. The sequence continues at coordinate 10,826,245 of OU612065.1, read as the reverse complement.
CTGGTGGATGGTGGTGCCCAGATATTTAAACCGGGTGCGTCTAGGTAGAATTTCCTTCTCCTCTGAGTTATACTTCCTCATCAAGGTATTGTCATCCTCACCTACTGGTGGCAATTAATGTCTTTGACCTGCTTAGCTTTAGTCCCACACTTTCCATTCTCTCCCTCCATTCTTCCAATCATTTTTCCAGATGTTCATGGCTGCTATCACATAGTACCAAGTTGTCGGCAACTAAAATTGACACCGGTGTATCTTCACCAATGCTGTCAGTAATCACATCCATAATGATGATAAACCGCAATAATATTACCTCGAGCATGAAGTTAAATTGCTTTCGGTTGCAACACAAAATAAGACCAAACATTACTGTGTCACACAAAATGAAAATTCATAATCACAAAAAGACCGAAAATGCTCATCCTTGAATAAGGAAAATTAAAATTCTCATGAGTTCAGACTTTATCAAAATGGATCTGGATGACATGACCACTTTGACCGTATGTCTTTTTTATTCCGGTGTATCTATATGTAATTGAGTATGTATGTCTTGTGATACAAAACTTATTGTCACTATAAGCGTAGTTGCCTGTCGGAACTTGTATTCCAGGTACAATTGCAGTGATGAATTAGGTACCTGCTTCAAGTCTTCCCTTAGTTTAGAGGTATGAAACCGGTGCATGTATTGTTCAACGGTGTTATAAATCCAAGCGAAAATTAGTACATGGATATTGAGAACACACAACTTGATAACCGAAATTGTGATTATAATATTTAGATCCATATCAAAATGCAAATTCATTTAATACAATAGTTCATGTTTATGTGCAAAAATACAGGTGTATTTCATGTATTTATTAATAATCTGCTGACTCACAGCTATTACGATAATCCATAATATAATTTATTGCACAAAAAATATAGGGTACAAATAATAATCTTATAATATACAGGGATCAGCGAAGCATTTTTGTGTGGTTTTCTCACATGTATTACGTGCATTATTGCGTGATTGATTGATCGGTGCAGATTATTTATAACAATGATACCTTTTGCATTTTTGTATTTCTTCGAGATTTGCCATTGCTGTAGTCAATATATTCAAGACGGCACATATTTACACAACATATTGCGCTGAATGCAATGATGATAAATTGAATTGAATATCTCACTAGAATCCCATTATAAGAATAAAAGCGCTTTGACTGTTTATTTAATCAAATTTACTAACTAAGTCCAATGTTGTGAATGGTCAGTGTGCAGCATTGTATAACGATAGAGAAGGTAAAATTTATTATTCATTTATAGAGGTTGGGTTGAAAGTATACAAATAACAAATAGTTAAAGGCAACTTGTTGACCTCTAAGGTGAGAAGTAACACCAGTTGGGATGATGAAAGCTTTTCTTGTGTAGTCTAGGGCAAAGCCCCCAGCCTAGAAAGCAACTGGAAGTCGTAAATGAGACAATTCTGACATAGATTGTTGAATTATAGTGCCTATATTAACTCTTAGGTGGGCTAGGTTTTATTATCTCAATTGAGAATAAAAAGTTCAAAACGATCTATTTTCATAATAGATGCGGTTGCAAAATCTAAATGCACTAATGTTAATTACATTTATTGGCAAAGTTCAGCATTACTGACCGCCTGACTCTGACTCTTTGGTCACTAGGTCATGTTTTGTATGGTTTTTGAGATCATATTCTGAGAAGGTAGCAGAAATCATTGATCATTTGGTGAATGCTTGTCTCCGAGAGGAGGTATGGCTTAAAGACTACCCAAATACTGATGCATGGTATATTCAGACAATTACTTATGATGTCACAGTGAACAGGATGTGCACTGCAAGAACTGCAAGCACTTCCTGATCACCGTGGCATCATAATGCAGAGAATGAGAGTTACCTTCAATTATTGAAGGCACTCTTTACACCATCAATAATTAATACTAAGAAGAGCATTGAATTTTTTACCATGCAAATTGGTCATAACTTGCATAATGCAGAGAATGAGAGTTACCTTTCCTTATGGGAGGCACTCTTTCAACCATCAATAATTCATGCAAAGCAGAGCATTGAATTTTTGTACCATGAAAATATGGCACTTTTTACTCAACCTCAGCAATTATATGATCATTTAATCTGACAACATTTTACATATTGCAGCAGACACAACCACATCGACCACTACTACTACAACTCCAACAGCTGCAACAACTACTACACCAAAATCAACTACAACTACTACAACTCCAACAGCTACAACAACTACTACACCAACATCAACTACAACTACTACAACTACAACAACTACTACACCAACATCAACTACAACTCCAACAGCTACAACAACTACTACACCAACATCAACTACAACTACTACAACTACAACAACTACTACACCAACATCAACTACAACTCCAACACCTACAACGACTACTACACCAACATCAACTACAACTACTACAACTACAACAACTACACCAACATCAACTACAACTCCAACAGCTACAACAACTACTACACCAACATCAACTACAACTCCAACAGCTACAATGACTACTACACCAACAGCTACAACAACTACTACACCAACATCAACTACAACTCCAACAGCTACAACGACTACTACACCAACATCAACTACAACTACTACAACTACAACAACTACTACACCAACATCAACTACAACTCCAACAGCTACAACAACTACTACACCAACATCAACTACAACTCCAACAGCTACAATAACTACTACACCAACAGCTACAACAACTACTCCACCAACATCAACTACAACTCCAACAGCTACAACAACTACTACACCAACTACAACTACTACAACTACAACAACTACTACACCAACATCAACTACAACTCCAACAGCTACAACAACTACTACACCAACATCATCTACAACTACTACAACTACAACAACAACTACAACAACTAGCACAGCACCGACCACTACAGTGAACGTACCTACTACAACAACTTCGCCAACCATAGCTACAACTTCTACAACTTCTACAACCACTACAGCTGCAACATCTACAGCAACAACTACACCTACTTCAACGTCTGATGATTGTAGGTATATATGGCCTCGAGCATTTACAATTGATTCTGGTATGAATTCCATCAAGTTTTGACAGAAGGAATTTGGGCTGTAGTAACTTTGTCATGAGACCAAAAAAAGATTAACTTGGGTTTTTTCACAAATGAATGTTTCGCAATATCACACTGTAACATTGTAGCTTCCACTGCTAATACACTGTACACAAATTCATTGTAGATGGGAAACAAAGTGATGGAAATGTGATTCATATGAATATTTATTGCATATGCATTACTGTCTTAGCGATCTTGTAGCATCACTACTAGGTATGTATTGAAACACATTATTGTCGACAAGATACTCCTGATATTGAAGAGGTTGCAACATCTTGTAATTGTCTTCTCCAGATAGGTGAAGTTGGCGGGGTGTGTAAGTTTAACATCGCTGGTCAGTTTTTATATTGACATGATTCAATGTTTCACCCTCACAACAACACACCTCTCACATATACGTAGACATGTGGAAGTTGTTCTACCATACTGAATATGAAATGTGTAGGTTTCCGATGACCGCAAAATTGTTGTATCTCATGTGTTAACCCTTCCTGGACAGATTTTGGTTCCTTTCTATTATATTATATCTTGTGTTAAGAGATCAAAAATTAATCTCAGAATTGTCTAAAAGCAGCCTTGTAGCATTGCCTTCCTGACAGCTTGTCATAGAGATCATTGCAGTCATTTTTGAATTAACTATTGTTACAACATAGTTGTTCCTTTCGTATAACAGGTGTTTGTGCTATGCTTGATCCACCTTAACTCGTAAAATTCATCAAACACTGAAATACTTCTGCTGTATAATTTTCTCACATATAAATGAACTTATTATCATCATAATACAATCATTTTTCGAATGTTTTTCATGCAGTGACAGAAGAAATGACTAAGAAAGTAAGGAAAAGCGTAAATTTGATGGGTGGTCTTACGATGCTGCCTAAAGGTGGTCTCAATAACCAGGGCATCACCAACAGATCAAGAACAATGACAACATACACTTGAAAAAGATCACAACAGCGACTCATTAGAGTGGGAAAATTTAGTATATTATATCTATTCTCATCACATTTCTGTTTCATGGTTATTGTTTGTTGAATAGTTGAACTGGTGTTTTTCAAGTAATTTTGGTAAATGAATAATAAGTAAGTACAACACAAAGAAAACCATAACAAATATATAGCACTGAGAATTTCCCTAGCAAAATAATTCTGAAAATTACCAATAATGGTGATTAATTCTCTTCTTTGTATGCCTTGCGGCTGTATTTTTACAATTTAAGCTTATCAAATCAACAGCTCCACAATTTACTATACACACAACAATCAATCCCATCGCTGGGACGTAAATTATCTCATCTGCAATCTAGCCTAGTAGCTCAATCATAATTATGAAAGATCTCCTGCAGTCATATTCCTGGTCGTTGAAGCATACATTTTAAAAAGTGCCCTGGTCATGTTACTGTTACAGCATGGTAATGGTTCAAGGTAGTATTTACAAGCCGGCACATTTCTCACAAAAGACTTTGCCAGTAGCTAAAGACTTCAAACTGGTTTTCATGGTCTGCATGCAGTTTAGAGATTATTGGCAGCTCATTTAGACTGTCACAGGGAAATGCCTACATCGCTAGCAAATAAGTTTCACAACAGGATGAAATGATCAGCAAACAATACTTCATACAGATATTGAAGTGTTCAAAACTTTAACCTTTAGATGCTTCAACTCTGCCACAGAAGGTGTTGTAATCTATATATTATGCTTCTATATATACCTGTGTTTGATTAATTTGTTTAATAATATTACTTTGTTTGCTCACCTTTGTTCACCTTAAACCGCCATGTCCTGATCGGGTGGCAGGCTTTTTGCCTGCTTCCCTCAACCTTCATCTCATACAATTTCCTGATATCTTCATCTCTCTCTCACATTGACAAACATGACCATACCATTCTAGCCCCTTTTTCCTCATGACATTCCTGATTGGCATTATATTTGCTTCAGCTGTTATTTACTCATTCCCTAAATGTTCCTCTAAGCTTATCCCCATGCAGTACCTTAGCATTTGCATCTCACAAGAGCTAACCCTATCTATAAGGGTTCCTTTTGCGGGCCAGGTCACATTCCCATATGTCAGGGCTGGTAGTAGAGCAGTCTTGTAGATGAGGACTTTCAGATGAGCTGGCTTCTTCCTGTCGCAGAGTACTCCACCCAGCTCCCGCCATTTGTTCCATGCCTTTCAAATACACATCTCAGTCTCCTTATGGCACCCTCCTTCTTGGGGGATGGTGGTGCCCAGGTATTTAAACTGTGTGCGTATAGGTCGGATTTCCTTCTCTTCTGAGTCATACGTCCTCATCAAGATATTGCCATCCTCACCTACTGGTGGTAAATAATGTCTTTGACCGGCTTAGTTTTAGTCCAACACTCTTCATTTTCTCCCTCCATTCTTCCAATCTTTTTTCAGATGTTCATGGCTGCTATCACATAGTACCAAGGTGTCGGCAACTAAAATTGACACCGGTGTATCTTCACCAATGCTGTCAGTAATCACATCCATAATGATGATAAACCGCAATAATATTACTTGTGCATGCAGTTAAATAGCTTTTCGGTCGCAACACAAAATAAGACCAAGCATTACTGTGTCACACAAAATGAAAATTCATAATCACAATGAGACAGAAAATACTCATGCTTGAATAAGGAAAATTAAAATTCTCATGAGTTCGAACTTTATCAAAATGGATCTGGATGACAAGACCACCATATGACTGTTTTATTCATGTGTATCTATAAGTAATTGAGGATGTGTGTTTTGTGATACAAAACTTACTGTCACCTATAAGGGTAGTTGCCTGTCGGAACTTGTATTCCAGGTACAATTGCAGTAATGACACTGCGTTTCATACCCAAGAATTGTCTGACAATTCTGTACAATTCTAGAATTGTCATAAACTGACCTATATATCATTACCCAACCAGCAACCATTATTGTGTAATTATCCCTGCCTGCTAAATAAATTACTTTCATTATTGATATTGTATAGCCATAGTATAAGCATTTACAGTTCTAGTCAATATCATACAACTGGATATGCTGTAATGAATAGATATTGCTGTGCAAGGTAGCATCAAAATCTATATTGCGGGAGGCCCAGGTTCAAATCCCCGCCGGGGCAAATCTTTTCTTTTCGTATCGTCATGATGGAAAATGAAAGCATTCCATTCGAATTATTGGCTCACAATTTTTGTAAGCACGAAAACTCTTAGTAATGAGTATGATGACGCGACAAAATACTTATGTTCAACTCTTCTGTGTTGTACCATACCCTACGTTATATTTTGTGCAATCTGTTAATATTGGGAGCAACTGCATAAATAGAATACATCAGCTAAACTATGCTAGCAGAATCATCAGAAAACTTTGCTACTAATAAAAATGTACAACATCGCTCCCCAGATGAGCGAGGAATTACTTTGTATCAACTGTCCTACATGCCTAAGTGGAGAGAAGTGATATGTGAATGAGGCCATATTATCCACAGAACCACTGACTACTGAAAATATGCTGACTGATGCTAAAAAAACTCAAACTTGGTGTCACAGCAAGTAGTATGAGTGCTGATTATTGGCATAGTCTAAACTACGCCCCTTGTGATTATTGAGAGTGAATGGCTTTCTGCTATTTCTATTTGTTGGCCAAAGATGCTCTGAGCATGGAGTTAGCTCTGAATGTTATGGTATGTGGGCTGAGGGAGGCAAAGGTAAATCAACTATCGTAAGCCTGGTAAATATTCATTATCTGTCTACAAAGGAGCTCTTGATGTTATACTATATCATTCTCTGCCATCTCAGTTATATGGTGTACAGGAAGCAATTCTGGCATAGTTCTCTCTCACTCTTGGATGGTAGTCCCCTAGTAGGTGTTGGCACTAGTACAGATAGTATTAGAATGTTAGACTAGTGGCAACACCGTTTAATGAAATAAATTTTAATCTGTCAGTTTGAGTGCCACAAGCAGGGAGATTGGCCAATAACAGGCATAACTACATTGATATCCTTGTTGTCAAAATTTTTAATTGTGCAATTAAGTATAATTAATACTGTTTGTTAATCCTTCACACCCATTCCATTGCACTTGTGACAAGTCATCATGACACACTTGTGGAATCAGAGAGACAGGAGTCATTGTATGCTGACCTAACTTCCTGTCTTTTGCCGCTGATAATGAATGCCGTGAATTTTTAATTTCGCGAATATTCATTTTTATAATGATGGTTGTTTGGGTGTAAGTTCAACCATGATCATTCTTTGACGGAAGAGTGAGGGGGCGGGAAGTTATAACATTTTATGCAAAATACTAGATAATTGTCCAAATTCCATTTGTATATTTTTATGAAATTATTTCACCAAACTCTGCTTCAAAGCTCATCATTGTACAGAGTTATTATGCCAAGAATGAGATTGCCTCGCAAAAAACCTTAAATTCTCTGGCGCCCTTATTCTCCAGTATTTGCAAAAAAGTTTCATTGATATTCCACGCTTCTTGGTCACCTTCAAGAGTTGAGCCAGCATTATATGATAATCTGTGTGTTTATCCACAGGGTTGTCCATTTTTAAATCTACTGGTACCTCATAAGTTCTGTGAAGGTCGCCTATGAATGCCAGTGTAAACAAAATGAACATTCTTACTGGCTTATCTTGATTATGACTTCATGGGTAAATAACTTGGATACCAATAATACATCCAATTATGCTTAGCTAAGATGTTGATGTTAATTGAAAGGTAAACAATTGGCAGATGACACTGTGAGAATGTTGTTCAAATTCAATAATAAGCTAATCTCATTGAAAATGATCAGACAGATCAAACTGTACACTGTAGCCATTAATTGCATGCATCAAAGAGTTTGCTATGTTAAAGGTTCTATCAACCTGAAATTCCAATCATTTCAACAAATTCAGAATAGGGGCTTGCAGGGCCATTACAGCTGTTAAATTTTAAAGGGATAAATTATTGCCTGGACAGCCTTTTGGCAGATAATCTTTCAAAGCTCTCAGATTATTATTATCGGCTGCATTGATAAATTTGGAATTTACAGTGACCACCAGACATTCTGTACAAATGAGTTCTATTGTGTCATTGAATGATAGGCCTGTTAGATTTACTCTTGCTTCTCTCTACCCATATACCATAAAATTCAATTAATGGCTACAATGCACTGTTTAATCTGCCTGATCATTTTCAATGAGATTAGCTTATTGAATTTGAACAAGATTCTCACAGTGTCATTTGCCAGTTGTTGGACGCGATTGAAAAATGTGGTCTGTCTGGCAAATACAAAGCCTGGATTCTCAACTTTGCACTCATGCCTCGAATTCTGTGGCCTCTGACAGTTTATGATATTCCGCTAACACCAGTTGAGAGAATGGAGCAAATGATTAACAAGCACATGCGTAAGTGGCTTGGAGTTCCAAGGAGCTTCAACACTAATGCACTGTATGCCAGTTCGTTTACTCTTTCACTACCTATGAAATCGCTTGTGGAAGAGTACAAAACATCAAAGGCGAGACTGGATATGATGTTGAACGAGTCACCAGACCAGGTGATAAGGGAATGTGCTCCAACACTTGACACTGGTAAAAAATGGTCTGTCACAGAGACTGTCAGAGATGCCAAATCTCGACTGGAGATAAGTGAGATTGTGGGTGCTGTGACAACTGCACGTCATGGCATCGGCTGGGAAGCAAACCGGTGGTTCTCAAAGGAAAGCCCAAAGGTTAGACGGGAGATGGTAGTTGATGAGGTGCGCAAGATGGAAGAGGAGCGCCGCCAGACACAAGCTGTAGGCCAAGCCCAACAAGGCAGGTGGACTTGTTGGGAGTCTGTTGAGCAGCGTCAGCTCAAATGGACAGAATTGTGGTCGATGGAGCCACAAAGGATCAGCTTTCTGGTTGGTGCAGCTTATGATCAACTACCGACCCCGGCAAACCTGGAACGCTGGAATTTGACCGAGAACTCGAAATGCGCCGATTGCTCGGCTAAGGGCACACTTCGACATATACTGTCGAATTGCCAACAGAGCCTGGGAAGATACACGTATAGGCATAATCAAGTCCTGAAAGTGTTGTGTAAATATGTCACGGAGAAGTGTGAATATGCTAATGCTGGTGGTGAAGCGCGTGAAAAGATTTTGCGCAAAAAGGGATTGATGAACAGCGAAGAATGGCAGGTGAGATGCGACCTCACAGAGCAGCTCAGCATGCCACAGCATATTGTGATCACGAACCAAAGACCAGACTTAATTGTTTGGTCTGACAAAGAAAAAGCACTAATACTGATGGAATTGACGGTGCCTTGGGAAGAAAATCTCTCATATGCGCATGAGAGAAAACTGACAAGATACGAAGATCTGGTCACACAATGCCAAGACAAAGGTTGGAATTGCGAATTATTCGCAGTGGAAGTTGGCTGCCGTGGATTCATGGCTAGATCAGCTACCAAATTTCTGACCAGAGTTGGGCTTTCAGGAAGAGCACTCAAACAAGCCACAAAAAGCATAGTACATGAGGCAGAAAGCGCATCTGCATGGATATGGCAACAGCACTGTGTGAAGACAAAAGCTAAGTAATCCTATTACTTGTAAGCTGGGGTTTAACACACTCACTTTGTTTTGTGGAGTTGGCCAGCATTTAATTCCTTTTGTTATAATCCTTGTAAGGATTAGAATGAGGGGATTAAGTGATGATAAGCAAATTGCTTGGGGTAGAAGGCTAAGCAAGATTATGCCTTTAATACTCAAATTAAAGTAGTCTAATCTCTGCAGAGTGAAAATCAAAGTGAGTCTGAGTTAGATCTAAGGTTTTACAAACATAGGATTAAAAGCTTGGCCCTCGCATAAAAGGCAGGCAGAGCGAGACAGGAAATCACAGTCAGCCCACTGGCTGTAGCGCAAACAAGTCATCTCTCTGACTTGTGTATGAGTTGTACTATGCTCAATGTGGTGAATTTGAGTAGTGAACGAGGGGCGGGTGCCTTGACGATAGCGACTTTGCGCCGATGAGTTGATGGAAAGCAAACCTCCCTGCACTGGTTTGGCTTAGAGTATAAGCATGAGAGTGATGGGGCGAACATTGTTGCACTGAAACAATGAAGAGTTGGCAGCCTCCCTGGTTGCGCAACAGCGTAAACACACCAATTATGTCAAACCACCGAAACTGACAAAATGCACTGAGGGATCGATGAGATTGATTGAGATGCTCAGCAACACACAGGGGTGGCTTCATGCTGCTGGGGCCGGCCATGAGGAGGTTGTACTAGAGAAGGCCTCGAAACAGCGTTTGACTCATGGTTTCTAGCTGAAGACCTGTGTGTTGTGCAGTGGTACGCGCACCACTGTATGTTGTATCTACCATTCAATTGACATCAACATCTTAGCCAAGCATAATTGGATGTATTGTTGGTATCCAAGTTATTTACCCATGAAGTCATAATCAAGATAAGCCAGTCAGAATGTTCATTTTGTTTACACTGGCATTCATAGGCAGCCTTCACAGAACTTATAAGGTACCAGTAGATTTAAAAATTGACAACCCTGTGGGTAAAGACGCAGATTATCATATAATGCTGGTTCAACTCTTGAAGTTGACCAAGAAGCGCGGAAAATCAATGAAACCTTTTTGCAAATACTAGAGATTAAGGACGCCTGAGAATTTAAGGTTATTTTGCGAGGCAATCTCATTCCTGACATAATAACTCTGTACAATGATGAGCTTTGAAGCAGAGTTTGGTGAAATAATTTCATAAAAATATACAAATGGAATTTGGACAATTATCTAGTATTTTGCATAAAATGTTACAACTTCCCGCCCCTCACTCTTCCGACAAAGAATGATCATGATTGCAATTACACCCAAACAACCATCATTATAAAAATGAATATTCGCAAAATTTAAAACTCACCGCATTCATTATCAGCAGCAAAAGACAGGAAGTTAGGTCAGCTTACAATGACTCCTGTCTCTCTGATTCCACAAGTGTGTCATGATGACTTGTTACAAGCGCAATGGAATGTGTATGAAGGATTAACAAACAGTGTTAATCATACTTAATTGTCCAATTAAAAATTTTGAAAACAAGGATATCAGGGTAATTATTATGCCTGTTATTGGCTATCCTCCCTGCTTGTGGAGACAGATTAAAATTTAATACTTTAAACAATGTTGCCACTAGTCTAACATTTTAATACTATCTGTACTAGTGCCAACACCTACTAGGGAACTACCATCCAAGAGTGAGAGAGAAATATGCCAAAATTGCTTCCTGTACACCGTATAACTGAGATGGCTGAGAATTATATAGTATAACATCAAGAGCTCCTTTGTAGACAGGTAATGAATATATACCAGGCTTACAATAGTTGATTTACCTTTGCCTCCCTCAGTCCACATACCATAACATTCAGAGCTAACTCCATGCTCAGAGCATCTTTGGCCAACAAATAGAAATAGCTGAAAGCCATTCACTCTCAGTAATCACAAGGAGCGTAGTTTAGACTATGCCAATAATCAGTACTCATACTACTTGCTGTGACACCAAGTTTGAGTTTTTTTAACATCAGTCAGCATATTTTCAATAGTCAGTGGTTCTGTGGATAATATGGCCTCATTCACATATCACTTCTCTCCACTTAGGCATATAGGACAGTTGATACAAAGTAATTCCTCGCTCATCTGGGGAGCGATCTTGTACATTTTTATTAGTAGCAAAGTTCTGATCTGAACCTGGGCCTCCCGCAATATAGATTTTTATGCTACCTTGCACAGCAATATCTATTCATTACAGCCTATCCAATTGTATGATATTGACTAGAACTGTAAAGGCTTATACTATGGCTACACAATATCAATGATGAAAGTAATTTATTTAGCAGGCAGGGTTAATTACACAATAATGGTTGCTGGTTGGGTAATGATATATAGGTCAGTTTCTGACAATTCTAGAATTGTACAGAATTGTCAGACAATTCTTGGGTATGAAACGCAGTGTGAATTAGGTACCTGCTTCAGGGCGTTGTACTGTTTCTTTTTGAGATTTGCGATTGCTGTAGGCAATATATTCAAGACAGCACGTATTTACACAACATATTGCGCTGAATGCAATGATGATAAATTGAATTGAGAAAATCTCACTAGAATCCCATTATAAGAATAAAAGCGCTTTATTTAATCGGATTTACTAACTAAGTCCAATGTTGTGAATGGTCAGTGTGCAGCATTGTATAACAATAGAGGAGGTAAAATTTATTATTCATTTATAGAGGTTGGGTTGAAAGTATACAAATAACAAATAGTCAAAGGCAACTTGTTGACCTCTAAGGTGAGAAGCAACACCAGTTGGGATGATGAAAACTTCTCTTGTGTAGTCTAGGGCAAAGCCCCCAGCCTAGAAAGCAACTGGAAGTCGTAAATGAGACAATTCTGACATAGATTGTTGAATTATAGTGCCTATATTAACTCTTAGGTGGGCTAGGTTTTATTATCTCAATTGAGAATAAAAAGTTCAAAACGATCTATTTTCATAATAGATGCGGTTGCAAAATCTAAATGCACTAATGTTAATTACATTTATTGGCAAAGTTCAGCATTACTGACCGCCTGACTCTGACTCTTTAGTCACTAGGTCATGTTTTGTATGGTTTTTGAGATCATATTCTGAGAAGGTAGCAGAAATCATTGATCATTTGGTGAATGCTTGTCTCCGAGAGGAGGTATGGCTTAAAGACTACCCAAATACTGATGCATGGTATATTCAGACAATTACTTATGATGTCACAGTGAACAGGATGTGCACTGCAAGAAACAAGCACTTCCTGATCACCGTGGCATCATAATGCAGAGAATGAGAGTTACCTTCAATTATTGAAGGCACTCTTTACACCATCAATAATTAATACTAAGAAGAGCATTGAATTTTTTACCATGCAAATTGGTCATAACTTGCATAATGCAGAGAATGAGAGTAACCTTTCCTTATGGGAGGCACTCTTTCAACCATCAAAAATTCATGCAAAGCAGAGCATTAAATTTTTGTACCATGAAAATATGACACTTTTTTCTTTCTTATAATGTAACATATTATAGGGGAAAAAAATATGGTGCGCTTCACGCATTTGTAACCGAAAGTGACGATCAACGCCACTGTAAATGTTGTTTGGCAGACAGGGTACTTGCCATAGTATTAGTTGTTAAATCTGGTGCAGAATTGACGAACAAATGAACACCATCACCAGGAAATTGTTAGCATTTCCACAATGGACGACATAAGTTAGTGATAGGGAGGTGGGAGGGAAATTGACAGAGTTGTTTTCTTTCAAGACCGGCGTGGTGACCGGATGTAGATTGAAAGAAAGAATATGTGAGTAGCTGTGAACAGCAGTTCTAAGAAAGCCTATCATTGGCTGAGAACAATAGTTCTAAGAAAGCCTCTCATTGGCTGAGAACAGTAGTTCTAAGTTTTCCTTACCAATAAGTTGTCCTTAGTTGGTTGAGGGAGGGCAACTTTTTATTCAGTTGACCTAGGATTATTTGTCTTGTCTTGGGACTGATTGCCAAGACAAGGGAGGTGTTATCAGGGCAGAAAAAAATCTTTTTTGTACCAAAAACTTTATTTTTTCTTTCTTATAATGTAACATATTATAGGGGAAAAAAATATGGTGCGCTTCACGCATTTGTAACCGAAAGTGACGATCAACGCCACTGTAAATGTTGTTTGGCAGACAGGGTACTTGCCATAGTATTAGTTGTTAAATCTGGTGCAGAATTGACGAACAAATGAACACCAAACCAATTGTATTGAGCGAGGCATACCTAGCAAGCTCAGAACAATTGTTTCGCCAAAACTGCACCTTAGTTTATCAAGATATATTTCTTGAAGGCATCGGATGACCACCTGCCAAAAGATCTTATTCTTGAGTCAGACCAGCCCTGAATGCTAGCCCAGGTAGCGCCACCTCGTCTCAGTGAGTGAGGAGTGACCCAGCCCTCTATTTTTGAATCCTTTAGGACTTCACTGAACTCTTTTCTGAACTCTGCTGTTGTGACTTCAAACAAAGTGCTGCTGCTGGAGGGTTTCAAGTGTTTTAAATACCTCTTAACGAGGCGAACTGGGCATGTCTTTCCCCCTACTGCTTTAATCATAATGCTTGCAGACTCTGCAGAATTCTTGAAAGAATTAATGTGCACTTCCATGGCACCCTTGCTAAAACACACATCACCAACAGACATATGATGCCCTGCTGAAGATATACAATACTCGCTAGGGCGTAAGAATCCATAAAAAGCACAAGATACCATGGCAGAAAAGCGCCTCCCATCTATACTTCCCAAGACCTGCTCTGCCTTAGTGATCAGAGTGTGTAGTTGGTCAAGAGATATTGCCTGTGTTTTCTTTTGGGTTCTACCCTGTGAGTTTTTGATACCCCTCAATATTAACTTTAGTTTATGAGTAGCAAAGGTAACCTCACTGTTCTTTTTTACGCAAAAGAATTTTACTGCTGACACATGTGACAGGATTGCACTGTGTTTCTTTCCTTCTTGTGCCAGGTTTGTGATCCACAACTCCATTGACGAAGTAGAGAATTTTTTGAGCTTGTGCTCAGAGCAGAACATTTTGTATTGGTTGTAAAATCGATCGTAAGACTTCTTGGAGCCCTCGGACAAAGACTTGTCTAAGAAGCCCCTCGCCTTAGCTCTCAGACCTGAAATAAATAGTGCAGGGAATCTTTTATGTATGAGTACGTACTTATATTTCTAAAATAAACATTGCACAATAATAATTAATGTCATGTGTTTGCTTTGACCTTCTCACCCCCGCGCTTCACGTCCTGAGGCTCAAAGGTCACTTTTGTACTTATGATTAGAAAAGAAAAATAGATATTATTATTTGTCACCTTACGACCAGTATTTATCTTTTACCCTACTCGGACACAATTGTACCGGTAAGCTAGTTGGACAGGCAGCCATGGTGGGGAAACGGAGTTTAAATTCTCTGATTTTATTTCTGGACAACAAATCTGCAGCAATGTTCTCTAATCCTGGGATATGTCTGGGCACTAGGAGAATATTTTGTTGCATGCATAGGAGCGCCAAGGGGCGTAGTAGCTTTCTCACAACAGCATCTTTACAATACAGATGTTCTAGAATTGAGACTAGGGCCCCATTATCTGTCCTGACCTCAACCACTGAATTTGCAAATTTTTTCTGCCACATGTGCACTGCTACGAATATGGGGAACAGCTCTAGAACTGTGATGTTTAAGTTTGTCCAAAGTTCATCTGGCCACATCCCATGGAACCAGGTGTTTCCCCAAAAACCTCCATATCCTATTGATCCTGAAGCATCAGTGACCAGAGTGAAGTCTACAGCCCCTGCCACAAGATATTGGAACTGTTTACCGGGTGCTAAATAAGACAGAAAATCTCTCCATACAACCAAATCAGATCTGGTCTCACAAGATATATGCCGCATGTGATTTTGATCAGATGACATGATACCCTTTAGACTGCCATACACACTACTGAGGTATGCACGGCCTGCTACTACAATCTGGGAAAGATGGCAAAGTTTACCTAGTAGTCTTTGCCAATATTTTACTCGCTGGCATTGTTTAGATAGAAATGCATTGATGTGATTTAGGGCATCTGCTACCTTGGCTTGAGGAATAAATAGACTCCCCTGTGCAGAATCTATCCCTATCCCTAGAAAGACAATTGTTCTTGTAGCTTCTTCTGTTTTGTGAGCAGAAACAGGTACCTCTACATCCCTGCACACCCCTAAGATCCTATGGAGCACATCATTACAAGCATCCGCCCCAGAGGCAACAATGAGAAAATCATCTAGATAGTTAAAAATGCGACATTCGTGATTTTGTATAGTGATGAAGAGCCATCGGAGCATATCACTTATCCTTTGGAAAATCTTGCAGCTGCTCCCTGCCCCCATAGGTAATCTAGTATCAATGTAGTATTGGCCATCTACCTTAATACCTAAGAACTGCCATTCTGATTTTGTGATGGGAACCATTCGATATATCAAGTTTGGCAAAATAGGCCTGGTCTGGTTCGTTGAGTGATAAAACATGTGTTACTACATCTCTTATGTTACAATATTTTACCTCACGGTTATGCGTGGGAATATTATCATTTACTGATGTTCCGTGTGGAGCTGATAGATCAAATATCATGCGCCATTTTTCAGAGTTAGCTTTTGGAATGACATAGATTGGGGAAATCATCATGTCCTGGATGGGAGGTTTTTCAAAAGGCCCAATGATGCGGCCAAAGTCTACTTCGGCGTGAAGTTTTTTCATGAGATGTACTTGGTTCCTGCTTTTTCCTTTAACTGATGCCACTACTTGAGGACTGTGGCAAAGGCCAAGTTTGAACCCATTTCTGAAACCATTGGCGATGTACTCCAAGTCTGGAAAGGCCTCGATCATCCCCAGTAATTTTTTTACATTGACAGGAGTTGAGACATCATAGTCTTTTATTTCTGGAAGGGAAAACACAAGAAAAGAAATTCTTCAACATTTCGTTAATCAGCATGGTAACAACATTTCATCTATTTGTGTGATTTACAATCTTTTACAGAATGACTACCCCTACACTGTCTACACTCGTGCTTATAACGACAATTTGTTCTGTTACACCCAAATGTGTTATACTGGTTACAAACAGCATTCCATTTACCATTAAATGAAGATGATGATTGCGAGTGTGGTGTTTTCGGTTTGGCTTTAACCTTGCTTTTAAGCTCTGGTAGGCAGTCTACCAATTCTGGGAGGTACTCTCCCCACTGAATAGTGTCATGCTGGTGCTTTGCCGTGCGGAATTGCACGTCATATTCAATGGCATCCCGACCCGTTCTATTCAGCATTTGTACATTTTGCATATGTCTGATCAGGCCCTGTATCTCTGCAGGGAAGTACTCCGCTCTAATGGACATATATATTAAGAAACATTCAATCCATGAGTAAAAAGAAAGATCTGCCGATTCTTCTTCCTCCTCGAAGCCACCTGACTCCGGGTTGAACTTGAATTTTTTTGATTGTTTATCTTTTAATGCCTTTGGCTTTAACAAGGCCAGGTTTACGACCTCGCCTCTCCGGATGGCCTTTTTTGTTTTATCTGTTACATGACCTGTTTTTGGAACAGGAGGGATGCAGCCGAATCCTCTAACGCCTTTTACTGCGGCTAGAGGTACATCCGAGTCTGAGCTAGATTCAGAGGATACTTCTACAGGAGTCGTAGATTTCCTTTTCCTCTACAATATGAATTATTGGTTGATGATTATCCTATTGCCTTTATTTATTCATTTCACGTTTAACAAAAAGAATTGCTGAAGCCAGGTAGTTGGCTGATCTCCTGTAACCAACAGGATACATGTGGGTACCATCGCACAATGCCTTAGGTATGCGACGGTCCCAAAACCAAAAAAGAATTCCAGATTCCTTGAATCGTGAGTCAGGGAAATTATTAAATAACAACTCGTTTAAAGATTTTGCTTTCAGGTTATAATCTTGCAAGGCACGTGGTTGGAAGCTCATGATTAATACTGCTTTTACTCCTACATTACGAAGCATAATTGAAAGTTCTCTGATGCTTTCCGCAACCGACTCGGGTGACCTCTCTACTAAATCATTTCCCCCAGTCATGATAACGCAATGTCAAAATGAGAGGCAAGCTGTGCTCTCTGTTTGTGATACATAACATGAGCACCCCCTTTAACCACCCATCTTAAAGATATATTGCTGATTTTTTTGTTGATAACTTCTTGGTACGCAGATAGCCTTACTCCATGGGAATCTCCTAGAACACATACCTTCACAGAAGATGATGATGCCTACAATAGAAATGTTACCTATGACATACGGATATGTAATCCTTCTAATGATAGCCCTATGTTCTTGTAATTAAGTTGATTAGTGGGATCATACAGGTAGGAGATGGCAAGTACCCTTTTTCAGCAGATACGTGCTTCCTATCAGTTTTTTAAAAAAATTTTTATGTGCTTTCTTAGTCCAGAGTCGACGGTGACCAGGCACCAACTTGCACTAGCTGGAAGGAGCCTCGGTGAAGGCCCCTGAACAGGTGGTAGGGGGGGTTAATTGAGGTTAATAGAACTGCAAGTGAGAATTTTGAGCCGATCTTCTACCAACTAATGGTGAATACATAAATTTCCGTCTGTTCCAATAATTCACGCCTGGTAGGACCATTTGGCAAAAGGTACTCTCTTGAGACCAACGTGCACACACCCACCAATGGGGCCAGTGGCATCACCATGGTCAGCCTGGCACTGACTCTCCCGAACAAGTTCCAACCAGCGTCAAAACGCACAAACGACAGCAGGTAGCACTAGGTTCTTATATATCGGTCGATTCGGGTATCAAATGATAATGCATGATAATTATGATCAATTTTAATTTCATGATAGGTTCACTTATCTGCTGAATAAGACAGTTGTTAAAAGACGCCAGGTCAGTTACAACAGCGCAGGATAGTTGTAAAACATACCCATGACAGGTAATATATACTAGCCACCGATATTATAGTCGCATAACAATCAATTGTCGCATGACAAACGGCAAGGCAGTACGATCAACTTACTAGTTGACAAGGTGTCTCACCATACTACCATCTCTTGATGGTAGACTCACTTGCAATAGGACAGATTGTTGACTACTTTGTCTACATAATCTGGAGGCATGTATTCACTTGTACTATGTACAAAGCGGAGCCCAATTTGTTAGTATGAAAGTATAATGGGAACAAGGAAAACAGTAATAGCAAGCAATAGCGAGCCCCAGCAAGCAAACAATAGCAAGCCAGCAACAGCAAGCCAGCAACAGCAAGCCAGCAACAGCAAGCCAGCAACAGCATTACTCCCTGGTAGAACTTACCAATTTTTTCTTTAACTGTAATAGTTTGGCTGCTCCCAGCGTATGTTGTGCAAGGAGTCTTTTATTTATCTTATTTAAGTCATTTTTCTATTCTCCATTTTTTTTCGAATTTATTTAAATTTTTTTTTTGAAAAGGTGTCTTAGAAATACATTAGTAACATTTTTAGAGACAGGCATAAGGGTGGACTTTTCGTGTGAATTCAATATGAATTTGACTACAAGGGGAATAACCACCAATATGTAGTAACTACGTTACCTGGGAGGTGACTCCACTCTCCATCAATTGGTAACATAACTCTGACCAGTCAAGTCATCTCAGGACCAAAAATCTTATAATGGAATCCCTTGGATATAATGGTGTTGCATCAAAGAGTAACAGGGTACTCCTTGGTTGAATCACTCTTGGTTGAGTGATCATCAATGAGCTAGTTCACTGCCTACATTATTATCATAATGATGAATAGATTCAATCTGAGTTGAATTTGAAAGTTTTTCTAGTCAGTCTTCACTATCAAATCAATGAGAATACTTTCTTCCAGTTCCAGTATATGTTCTCAATATGCATTAAATACCTGGTTAGTAGCTGCGGCTAGTTTTGAGTGTGTAGCTGGCATGGTGAGTTGACAGAGTTGACTCTAGATTAAATAAATTGACAGAGTTGTTTTCTTTCAAGACCGGCGTGGTGACCGGATGTAGATTGAAAGAAAGAATATGTGAGTAGCTGTGAACAGCAGTTCTAAGAAAGCCTATCATTGGCTGAGAACAATAGTTCTAAGAAAGCCTCTCATTGGCTGAGAACAGTAGTTCTAAGTTTTCCTTACCAATAAGTTGTCCTTAGTTGGTTGAGGGAGGGCAACTTTTTATTCAGTTGACCTAGGATTATTTGTCTTGTCTTGGGACTGATTGCCAAGACAAGGGAGGTGTTATCAGGGCAGAAAAAAATCTTTTTTTGTACCAAAAACTTTATTTTTACTCAACCTCAGCAATTATATGATAATTTAATCTGACAACATTTTACATATTGCAGCAGACACAACCACAACGACCACTACTACTACAACTCCAACAGCTACAACAACTACTACACCAACATCAACTACAACTGCTACAACTACAACAACTACTACACCAACATCAACTACAACTCCAACAGCTACAACAACTACTACACCAACATCAACTACAACTACAGCAACTACTACACCAACATCAACTACAACTCCAACAGCTACAACAACTACTACACCAACATCAACTACAACTGCTACAACTACAACAACTACTACACCAACATCAACTACAACTCCAACAGCTACAACAACTACTACACCAACATCAACTACAACTACAACAACAACTACACCAACATCAACTACAACT
Organism: Membranipora membranacea; assembly: GCA_914767715.1. Classification (NCBI taxonomy): domain Eukaryota; kingdom Metazoa; phylum Bryozoa; class Gymnolaemata; order Cheilostomatida; family Membraniporidae; genus Membranipora; species Membranipora membranacea. The sequence continues at coordinate 10,805,809 of OU612065.1, read as the reverse complement.
CCAACAACTACTACACCAACATCAACTACAACTACAACAACAACTACACCAACATCAACTACAACTCCAACAGCTACAACAACTACTACACCAACATCAACTACAACTGCTACAACTACTACACCAACATCAACTACAACTCCAACAGCTACAACAGCTACTACACCAACATCAACTACAACTACTACAACTACAACAACAACTACACCAACATCAACTACAACTCCAACAGCTACAACAACTACTACACCAACATCAACTACAACTACTACAACTACTACACCAACATCAACTACAACTCCAACAGCTACAACAACTACTACACCAACATCAACTACAACTCCAACAGCTACAACAACTACTACACCAACATCAACTACAACTACTTCAACTACAACAACTACTACACCAACATCAACTACAACTCCAACAGCTACAACAACTACTACACCAACATCAACTACAACTACTTCAACTACAACAACTACTACACCAACATCAACTACAACTCCAACAGCTACAACAACTACTACACCAACATCAACTACAACTACTACGACTACAACAACTACTACAACAACTAGCACAGCACCGACCACTACAGTGAAAGTACCTACTACAGGTACAGGTAAATTTTATTATAATATTAAATCCTCCATTGATAGTATCTTGTCCATAGTGTTAAAATGACTTTTAAAAATGACTATGCATCCATGGGCCTATTGAGCTTGATCAAGGCTGAGCTAGGACAATGATCGGTCTATGGATTTGTGGAATTGAGCTCAGGGCTAACCCAGAAGGCTGGGCTCGCAGTCATCATTGCACATTTGTGGAAGCTAAACAATCAGTCTGGACGGCAGAGCCGTTAGCACTCACAATGGGTAGACCTAAATACGATTGTTGTCTGCAACACTTTTGAAGCTCGATCTTAGACTATTGAAACAGTTTTATAGGAGAAATTAAGAGGTGAAAACTTAGTGAGATCTAGCTCGAACTCCAAATGCACTGGAATTGTAGTGAATGTGATTCAGGAGTGTAAGATATTATAAGTTCCCAAATTCGAATGAACAAATGCGAACCAATGCGTACTGATGTCTCAATTGGCCCTCAAATTGATGCCACATTTGACATTTGGAAACATAGTGAATGTCATTTTTATACAAACAGAAAGTAGAACTGTATGTGCTGAAATGAATGAATGATTCTTAGTAGTCCAAGCAGAACAACACAACCGGCCACAGGCAGTTCCTAGTGTTCCATTTTCATCACACTATCCTTTATAAGGTTGGTTGGTCTGACCTAGTATGCTAATACAGGCTGCTATGTCTGGCAATGGTCCTATTCAGTCACACCAAAAAGTATGTTTTTCCATCTTGACAAATCTCCAAAAAGACTGATTGCTGCAACTGAAGTAGTCTTCCATTAGTAATTGAGTAAATGTTACTCCTTGGTTGCTAATGACCTGTGTGAGGAACGGAAATAGAATTTAAGATAAGGAAGGGTTAGGGGTGTTCCCGCATATACTTATAAAGTATATGCTGTGAGGAACGGAAATAGAAAGTAGGGGGTGAGGAAGTTACTCTGAATAACTCCAAGTTCCAACACGTAATTTAATGAATTTAGTTATCTTTGTGTATTCAATTTGGAGTTGTTTGCTCCTTCTATAAAATCTATGAATGAATAATATATCGATGACGTAATTCAGGTTCTATGTGTGTGTGTGTGTGTGTAAATTTGATAGCACTCAATTAACCGCATGTGTCAATTAACCTTGGCAAAATTTCAAAAGACGAACAGCTGGCTTCCCCTTCCAGGTTTAGAGAAACCCTTAGAATTGTTTATAAGTCTGACCACTCTTGAACTAAGGAGAAGTTGGCTCCTTAGTCATTCAAAGGGCAGCTCCTGCCAATAAACCGCAGGTATCCCTAAATTGGGCTAGCAGAAAGCTTGTTATAAGCTTGAGACAATACTCATGCACCACAAAGCGATTGATAACTGTATGTGGTTTATGAACTCGTGGCTATAATAAATATTAGCCTGTGGTTCGTAGTTTGATATATATATTGCGTAGTTATCTATAAATAATCTCACTTGTTTGTGGAGATTTAAATTCCAACAAGGTTGTTGGACTTTGTTTAGTGCCTGGAAGTCCAATTAGGTGACACCGGCAGTTGTATTAGAATCACAGGCCTTGTAACCAATTGATAGGTTACAGACTTCAATTCACTTCTCTGTCTGGAATGAGAATAGCTCTAGGTCGCTTCAAATTTGGCTTTAATTTTAGCTCGATACTTTAATTGAACTTTCACAATTCTAATTCAAAGTATCTTTGACTACTCAAAGATAATAAAATTCTTGATGCTTATAGAGTGATAATTTTACAAGGTCAAAGGCTGCGCTAAAGACTCTTGATGATATATTCGACTTTTCACAATTCTAGTTCAAAGTATCTTTGACTACTCAAAGATAATAAAATTCTTGATGCTTTATTAGAATGATAATTTTGCAAGGTCAAAGACTGTGTTAATGACTCTTGAATCCTGATACTCGGTGGTTGTTTACAACTCAATAATTTAATCAAGCGGATGCTTAGTTGAGGTCAATACAACTATTTATTTTGTTCTAAATTTAGAAGTGAATACAAATGTCAATTTAAAAATGTAGAAGTATGAAATTATTAATAAAAAAAAATGATAATAATCCTTTTCAAAATAAAATATAATTACCAATGTATCCTGTCGTCCTCTTGCTTATAATATATCCAGTCTCCAAAGTATGAATAATCCAGAGTAAAAATAATTCATGGTAAAATTAATTCTCAAAATATTTATCTGAATTAAAATCAGATTTATATAAAAAATATGAAATGCTCTTCTACATGTTTTCTACTGCTATAATATGGTTTTGTATCCGGTGAGCACTTGTCTTTTTTTCATTGAATTTTCCTCCTTTTATACCCTCCGGTGGTGCTCGCTGAAATCTTGCATCATTCCCAAGACTGTTGTTTTTCATCTCTGTGCTGTTTCATCGCGGGTGCGGTGCTGTTTTCCCTGTAAAAAGATGTTTTGCTCTCAGTCTTTCTTACATAATTGATTGCATGATTGCACCTTATGTGGAAATTGTACATAAGATAATCTCATTGGCTTAAGCCCTATGACATATAGTCTATTTTAAGCCAAAGCATCATTTGCTTAAAATAATTATGATACGCAGTCTATTTTAAGCCAAACATTCTCATTGGCTGTCTTCACTTTGAGACAGTGGAATTTCCAGTGTCCTATAATAATACGTGATCCAGTAAAGTCAGGAGTTATCCTGCATTATAAAAGGGGAAGACAACTTGAGAAACAGCAGTTAATGGAACTGATATCTAGCTTGTACTGCTGCTGTCATAATAGCTAATAGTGAATGAATATGTGATGCAACATTCAGGGTCAATTATAAAGAGCAATTATTTGCCATTAACCATGGATGTCATTTGTAAAGGCTGTTCTATATTCTAGCTGAGCTAATGGCATCTGCGGTAACCAAGTGTGGCTGTCATTGGTTATCATGATTATATAGTTTGATGTCAAAACAAAAGAAAAAAGGAAGGGTGTGAGGTTAACGTTTATTAATGTGATAATGATATATATATGTAGAGAAAATCAAAGAAAGCGTAATGTTTATAATAATTAAAGGTGGGCTAAGCTTGGAGCTGTTTTACTTTTTTCTGTGCTGACACCTGCCTGGAAATCCTACTTTTTTGATCATACAAAAACTTCTTTACCTTTCGGGAAGAGATTTTTACTTGAGGTAAATTCAGGCGGACACAGGATGTTCTCTATCCTCTCAATTTTACTGAAAAAATTCCATCTCATCAAGAGTATCACACAAGACTTCAACTCTAATAGATTAAAACAAATTCCCCTTATAAACTATTATTCTAGTCAACTAAAGTTAAAACAGGTCAATACTGGCTCAGTAAATTTGCAAAATTTAAAACTCACATCACGTTACATTAACTAAACTTACAACATGGAACTTGAGTTGTTATTGCCGGTGTTTCCCAACCATCCCAAAAATGGCCTTGCCCTTCTTTGAATCAATTACAGAAACATATGGCAAGGGGATGGGGAGGCAAGCAATAATAAGGAGGCTCAGAGAGTAGGCATGAGATTTAGAGGGCCGCTATTTCTGCTATAAACAATGAAAAGTTAGCAGTCTCCCAAGCTAGCCGGGTCAAGCTGTCGGGGGTTGGTGGGTGGCAGGGGACAGCCTGAGTATATCAGTCCACACACACCTGTCTATCATTGTCATGAACTCGAATTTACAATAAATGAGCTAACTAACACAAATAGTGTTATATCTGGATATTGAAATTTTAATTAAGGTTTCATTACCAGAGGAATGTCAGGACCCTCATGATTGATTTATAAGTAGATTGTGTCAATTAAAAAATAATGAGCAATTAATTTCCCTGATATGTTAATAATGTTTCCTTTTAATGCTGTGCATCACTAATTAGTATCATATATAATGTAATGTTCCCCTAACTAGCGTCAGTTGTGATATTGGGATCGAGAATAAAAGTAGCAATTCTATCAGCTCAGCTCTATCAGCTCACTCTTTCCTTATTAACATCTCACACTATCCAACTCATAAGAATTCTCCCAATATAACTCACCATCGAGACACAACACTGAAACATTACACACAGCATAAATACAGGACATTATCAGAGACAAAGATGTACCTATAACACCAAACAAAAGACATCTTTTCAGTTACATCATATGGTGGAGGACTGCGACGATCTCTGCTACTCCACAGCCAAGCGGATAATCGAGGACGATCATCTCTAGTTCCGGGTGAAGATGACCGAGTAGACGATGGATCGACCTATCTAAATCGTAATAAATGACAATAAAACACCCTAATCGACATGGAAATACATCATGTATGTAAGTAAATAAAAGACTCAAATATCTGTCATCAAACACTATTCACATGCTATATTCAAGCTCTGCAGAATGCTAAAACCGCTAGATTTTCCTAAGTGACTTTTATCCTGAGTTTCCAGAATCCTCAATTCGAGAGCAACCGCTCACTGCTCAAAATCCGGAGGGATGGTATATGGACTGGGCCATCTTAAAGAAACCAGTCACGTCATGACTATCGCAGGATTGCTAGGAAAGCACCCGATATGTCCATTCACAAAGCCTGTCCGTATACAGTGTCTTTTGTTGAACTTCCCAAGCACCAGGGCAAGAATATGGTAGCCATCCACATAGTCTGTTTGCCCAAAGCACCAGGGTGTTTAATATGGTAGCATTCCCAGTGAGGATAAAGAAACAGAATCCGGTACGGAACTCAGTGGATTACAATTACAGATAAACAAAGCTCCGAGCGACTACAGAATTCGACGGACAGAACAAACTTCATTGTTTAAAATTGCATGAAATGTTTGTTTGATGAATGATTTTATTTGATTTAATTTTATTTGATTTATATGATTCATAATTGTGTAAGTTGAAAGTAAGATGAGCGAGGACGCTCATGTTTTCAAGTCCGGTTGGATGTTATATCTGGATATTGACATTTTAATTAAGGTTTCATTACCAGAGGAATGTCAGGACCCTCATGATTGATTTATAAGTAGATTGTGTCAATTAAAAATAATGAGCAATTAATTTCCCTGGTATGTTAATAATGTTTCCTTTTAATGCTGTGCATCCCTAATTAGTATCATATATAATGTAATGTTCCCCTAACTATCGTCAGTTGTGATATTGGGATCGAGAATAAAAGTAGCAATCTATCAGCTCACTCTTTCCTTATTAACATCTCACACTATCCAACTCATAAGAATTCTCCCAATATAACTCACCATCGAGACACAGCACTAAATCATTACACACAGCATAAATACAGGACATTATCAGACACAAAGATGTAACTATACCACCAAACAGAAGAGATCTTTTCAGTTACATCAACTAACACAAATAGCATTGTTAGTTTGAGCAAGAGGGAGTCCTTGGCTGGACTATCTGATTCTTCATCTCATTCCATGTGATTCCCTGTTCGTTTGGCATGCCATACTGATTGTAAAACTTCTACTTACTTAGCTTAGCTTGTAAAGATTGACTGGAGTGAAGTAGATTTAGTTAAATTCAGTATTGTGCTCACATGACCAATAGGCCAATGAATCAAATCGGTTTTTATCCCAACTCACAAAGTTTGCAATTTATTTTGGAGCTGTCCGCACTTGTCAAATGGATTTACCAAGGCTGTCCACCCCAACCTGCCTATCCTAACAGCGTGCCCAGTCTACTACCAGGCTGTGCAACAGTAAAATACCATCACGATAGTGTTACAATAATGATTATGTGAAGATGCACTGATGTGAAGAAGGTAATGGCTCAACATTCTGTCTGCTGCTGGGGATGTCATGAGGGGTGACTAGAAAAACCTAGAAAGAGTGATTCACTCACTCAATAGTCTGACCAGAGGGAATACTGATATGGTGGGAGTTGGATAAAAAAATAAAAACTAAAAATCAGTTTTAGATTACCTGATGTTTCTTATGGGTGGTTGCAAATAAGATGATAAAGTAATTTCACTTACTGTATTGCGAAGGCTATTTTGAATTCCGTGTGTATGACGCAGTGTATTGTTTTACTGATTTACTGTTAAACCTGTGGAAAGGTAAAATGAATTAATAATATGTGTAAGAGAGAAAAACGAATGAGAGAATGAGTATGCTACGAGAAATAGCTGGTGTGATGCTGACAAACATCAAACAATGAAAAACTCTCTTGTTATAATTAATTTCTCAATTGAATGAACGGTTACGTCATTAACCAAAGGAAAAATGTACATGATTCTAAATAGTACACGAAGAAAAACTCACACATTATGATTGGATATAATAGCGATCCAATATAATAATTATGAGCATAGGTGACTAGTCCTGTGTACATCAACTGTAAATAATAATTGATTATGAGGACATGTTTATACATTGACAAGTTGCACACTACACACGAAGGAATGAATTTAAGGGATAACAATTCAACAACATAAGAAATATGAGATTTGTGTTGTGTGTATGCACTGTAAAAAGATTTGTAGAAAAATACACTTACAGGTAACTGAGTGCTCTTAGCTGTGATGTAAACAGTATGCAAACTCGGTGACTAGTGAATATTATGATTTCTGTCACAGATAGGTTTGGTCTGCATGACAAGATAAGAGGACTGCATTCTATTGTTAGAAATGTCAGATCAAGGGCTTATAGTCCATTTATAGAGTATTTAAATTGTATTATCTGCTAAAAATAGCAACAGAAATGTCCCTTGCACAAACTACAACACCGTTTACCGACCCCTAACGCCAGCGCTATCTAACATCGTTACACTTACTGTTACTGTTACTAAGTTTCTGAGCTGACATTCTACAACTGCACACTGCGTACCCAATTTTTGATTTAAGTTGAACAATATAAGTTTGGTTTCTTGGATTAAAACTCACTATTATGGGAAAGATGGATGGAAGGTGTTCTGCGATTCTTACCAGTCTTTCCAGATGGTGAAACTGTGTGTTTTGAAACACTTACTCAAGGTCTGTTAGAACTCAACAGCCCAGCTTGAGATAGGGTCGTGCAGGGGCGTATATTCTAAAAAATTTCACTCACTGACTTTTTAGAGATGAGCATAATGATCGGGCGCAGCTCGATCCACACGCCATAGGCGTGGCGGCAGGGTGTGGGAGGGGCGCCTAAGCACCCTCCCACCACGGAAATTTTTGCATATCGGTTGCAAAATAGTGCAAGCAGAGAGGTATTTCAATAGCTCACTGAGCTGTTGGGTACTTTCAGAAAACAACTCAATAGCAGTAGAAGATTACGGTAAAAATTCTCCAATTATAAAGCACCCATTTGAAAAAATATGGCCTATTTGAGAATCGAACCCACAACATTCTTAATAAACAGTGATTACCCGGCACATGCTCTACACACTGAGCTATTCAGCCTGGTTTTAAAAGTTTTGCTTTGATACGCGTCTTGTAGGCGAGGAATTACGGTAGTAAGCTACACCCAGTCCCCATGACTTGCACACAGTAATCACGGATTTTCACTCACTGATATCGTGATTGCTAATATACGCCACTGGGGTAGTGCTTCCTATACAAAGGAAATATAAAATAGAAATACAAAACTACTGTTAATCCCAGAAAAGGTGTCAGCGAAAGTAAATGAGGGCTACAATGTAAAAACATATGAATATCCCTTTGTTTTCTGTGCCTTTAACATTTCGGGACATGCCATCTTTCCTTACAATGAATAGTTCTCTCTAAATGAGAACAACCATAAGAATTCTTAATCCAGCCCAGTTGTATGAAACTTCGGCAATAATTTGTTCTAAATTGACTGTTCAATAGCCATGTTTTCAAAGGCTGCAAGGCGTCCCAATTATTACGAGATGGCACAGACTATGAGAGTGAATTAATATACATAAACCTTTCCTAGTGATTAGTCAATTCTTGCCAGGCAAATAAAACATGTTTATAGAATTAAAAGCGGTTGATTTAATTACACCAGGTTTCTTACCGGTCACTGTAGACTGTGCTGTTCGGCACTGTCACTCTAGGTTTGCTAGTAACAAGGGGCTTGGATTGGTTTTTCACATTATACCATGTTGGTGCTTGCTATAAGTGTGAGCTATAAGTTGTATGCCTCATAAAGTATGTTATGACTCACCTCTTTGGTCTGTATGGCCAGAGAAGGCACAGCATGAGCAAGCAGAGCATACATGCTCCTACTCCCACACCTCACTCTTACAACACACTCTCTCTCAAAATGTCTGCTGCATATGAGTGGTTTTAGGTTGGCACTCTGGGCAAGGGTGGGCAGTTTACTACACCATAGAACAAAATCATCACCTGAAGTAGGGCAGAGAAATACAGGGTCTCTATAGGTCTTTGCCTGCCCACAAACAAAACATTTAGGTGCCATTGTAATTCAAAGATTACTTCTTTATTTGCTCAACAGTTAAAACCGAGGAAATTTGAATACCCACCAAACACTGTTTTGTGATTGGTTTGTGAATTTCAATTAAGCCAAACATCTTAGGTTTTTCTACTACGGAAACAAAATGGCGGATGAGAGTGTGCAACTGTAATATTTAAATATTTTTAATTTAATATTTATTTATTACATATCAATTTAGAAAAAGGAAGTCATCATGCATCAAATATTAAAATATAACTTTTGTGGTTGTAATCTGCTTTAAGATACGATGTAAGGCTCGAAACAATTCTGTATTATCAGTATAGTAATACTCTCACTTATGAACAGGATCTCAATATCTATTAAATTTCCTTAATCTTGAGAACTTTCTATAAAACAAAGCAATCAACAACCATTCTTTTTAGGTCTATCCATCCTTACAGTCTCATAGCCACTTAAATAAAACTGATAACATAGTTATGTTCACTTTAACGTGATATATCGCTTTTTAAAACTTTTTAGGTTCTGCAATATTATATTTCATATCAAGTAATAAATTATCACAATTAATTTTTTTGTATTATATTTAAAGTAAATGAAGAATAGTTTTTTTGACATTTGGTAATTCTTGTTTCGGCAATTATTGTATAGAGCATAAGGGCATGGACACTTGACGTAGTCCTAATATTATTATATATCAGTTAGAGAGGTTCTTATTTAATGTTAAAAACATGGGCAGTGTGTTTCAGCATGGGTTTCTTTTTTAATTGTACTTTCAGACAATTTTGATTTACAATTCATTTCAACAGCTGTTTAACACAAGTTAACTTTTTAAATAAATTGAATTATAACACAATGTGTAATTTGCAGGAACAACCATAGCTGTGGTTACCACAATGACTTTGTTGTGTGTCATTGGGACAACTGCTTATGTAGTCAAAACTTGCAAAGGATCCAAAAATAAAGCAAAGCACTCAGCTGCTGTTCTACCACTGAACCCGGTGAATGATGTGTAATGTTGGTGTCAGGTGAGTTCACAGGACACTATGTGTAGCTTCACTGATAAATCATATATAATTCTAACGGCATTGAATTGAGCAGTAGTGTTCATACAGATTGTTATCATTGATTTGCTGTCTACAGTTCAGGGTTGATGCAGATAACACAATCAATTTAAATCGGATTTGAGTTCATACATCGCAATTTAGGTTTAGTTTTAATTTACTGAATCTGTTATCTGTCAATAACACAATCATATCTTCCAAAATGATTGACATAAAACTTGGACTGCAAATCAATGAATAAAATTAAGTAAACACAACTGCTACTGAAGAATTTAATGACCTAACCACAAATACAACTCTATGTAATGATACTCATATTGCACTGCCTAGGTTTATCATTAAGTATAATTAGGCATATGGGTTGGATCTTCATATTGTGCTGTCCAGGTTCATCATTAAGTAGTTGGGTCAGCTTAACAGGAAAAAGACAAAACCACAATTAAACAGTATCTTTGCTCAAATTGTCACCAGTGCAACTAATCCACCACATTGCTGATAATGTCTCCACGAATCTTTTCCAAAATATGTCACGTAATTTTCGAGACGCAAATCTTAATACCCATCTCGTAAGTGTCTTCAGAAGGTGTAGTCAGGTCTAAGATTTATTCATAATTTTTTATCTCTATATTGCAGGTTGACCTGTGATGTGCCCCAAAACCAGAAAAATACACCAGACAAAAACACCTGCGGCACAATAATTAACAGCAAAACAAAATGTAACTGCCTCAATAATCCAAAAAATCATATTTTCTAGATGATGTACATTCAATGTGTACAGTTTCTTCTGCGATCCTTTAAACACCATTTTTGCGTAATTTATTTCAATATATTATGCTCATCATTATTATTATGTTATTCATAAGTCATACAATATAGCAACTGCCTACCTCTAACCATTCTCCCTGCTCTAACCCTAAAATATCATCCTCTTTCAAGATTATGTACATTCTTCATGTACTGGTTCTGTATTGTCCCAATCTAACAGACAAAATATAATTACACAGAGCAGATAGCCAATGGAACGCCCAATGCGCTAGTTATAAACAATATATCATGGAACCCTAGACCACAATGCATCAGTCATCTATCAATTTATTTTTCATAATATAGCAGTATATATGCTATGCTCATCATCATAATATCAGTTTTTCATTTTCGTTTTCATGGTTTGTAATTATGTTGAAATATAGTGTTTCATCAATAAACTCATATCTAAAGTAATATATAGCAACTGCATGCCTTAAAACCTGAAAATATCATTTTTCTAGATAATGTACATGCTATGTGTACAGTTTCTTCTGCAACCCTGTCAACACCATTTTTTGCATAATATATCAGTATATATTATGCTCATCATAATATCAGTTTTTCATTTTTGTTTAGTTGTTCATAATTATGTTAAATATATAGAGTTCCATCAATAAACTTATATATACTATATAAAGCGACTGCCGACCTCTAACCTTATAATATCTTCCTCTTTCAAGAGTATGTACTGTCTCTATATTTTCTCAATCTTAGCAGACAAAATATAAATACACAGAGCAGATAACCAATGGAGCATCCCGTGCTAGGTGTTAACAATATATCATGGAACCCTAAACCACCGAATAACACACAAATTGTGCATGCCAGCCAGACGATCAAATGAGGCTGAACATTGATAGATTCTTATTATGACATCACCTGTTTCAAAAACTTCCGCTCATCATCCAATGCGAGTAGTTAATCCACTAACCAGATTATTTCCAGGTTACCATTATTTCATATTATGCAATGATTTTTTACTTATTGACCAAAGCCACCAATTATGCAATCACAATCAAGTACATTTATAATGTAAGTGAAACTGGAAGTCCCTTGAACTAGGGGATGTTACACCTATCATTATTTCACCCTTGATCATTTTGGTTGCTTCCGGAAAAAAGGGGATGATCACTTTCTCCCCTTTCATACATATGAGAACCAATAAAATGTACTACTGTGTCTGAAAAATGACACCCGCATTTATTTTTTTTCTGTGTTTAATAATTGATAAATATTAAGACTGACAAGTTGTTAAAAAAATTCAAAATATAATATCAACCATCGAAAAATTCAAACACAAACATAAGCCTAAAAGTCCTCTGATAGTTATACTCCAGGGATTACCCCCAAACCAGACCTCAGAACCAACCCAATGGATCTCCACCAAAGTGTTTCGAAAAAGCGTAACGCGATATTAATTCTCTATGTCAGCAGGTCACTCTCCAAGGTGGTAATTACACAAAACAAAACTGCCTTCAAAATGGCTACAATAAGGGGTGTTTATGATGCATGTAGATGGCACATCTGTGGACTGGGTTGGAAGTTTCAGGTATTTGGGAAGGCTCTACATAAATTAATAAATTATGGATGATTATCGAGTATTTGTTATGTTTGGAGTTATCTTCGAGCTGTCCACACACAAATCATGGGGACTGTACACCGAAAACTAATAACTTGGCATGCCCTTTTGAAATCTGACTAGCAAATTGACATGGAGTACAAAGTAATCCCTATGCTAATGGTATGAAATTTTTTGGGTTGTCTCAATAATCAATAATGTAGTTTACTTCATGTTGTTCTTTTTTCTTGATGGCTGATGTTGAAAAACATTCATTACAAAATAAAGTACAGTTATGCTGTAGTATATTGGATAGGCCCTTGGGGACGATGTCTGGAAACCTGTCTTCAGGCATGTCATAAAACACCGATGAGACTTGTACAACAATAGGCCTTTTGTTTGGTGAACAAAGTACAAGAGTACAATTGCAGGCAAAGCTTGCTTGTCTGAACATGTGTTGTATGTTTGTGATCGATGGTTGGGGGAACTGTTTGATGGCTGTCCTGTAGCCACAATTCTCCACTTTTGCTACACTAATTCGTGATAATACACAATCCACCAACTGCTTCAATATGTAGGAACCAGTGGTTAAGGGTATTTTACAACTGTACTTTATTTTGTAATGTTCTCACCGAATGAAAATTACGCAAATAAAGTTTAAAAAAAAACATGTTTCATTTGCTAGTTTAACAGTTCAAGGTTGGCCACCGGGAGTGTTTAGAAAGAGTTTAAGAATAAACTAACACAAGATATTTATAGCCATATGGAAAGGTTTATGTATACCAATTTACTCTCAAAGTCTGTGCCACACATAGTATTTAAGACGCCTTGCAGCCTTTGAATACATGCAGTGTCAGAAGCGGGATTTCAGTTGATATACAAATTCGTTTAACTGTTTTATGAAATGTTTATGGATCACTCATTATATCGCTTTGCCGGTTGCTTAGATTAATCAATTTACAACCAAGCCAGACCTTACTGAGTGTTCCTGATTCAACTTGATAGTAGCGCTGTAAGATAGGACTTTTTATTTCATGAGATGTTTCTGTTCCGTTGAACTGGTCCATTTTCTTGTGCAGAGATCTTTGACAATTTCTTCATCCCAGAGCTCTCTCATCTTCTGGGCGAGAGGTCTGTGATGAGGTCTAATGTGATCCCACGAAATGCGTGGGATCACTTTAGATTACTACCTTATGCCTAGCACTGATTACTAATTATTGCAATTACAATTTCTGTGTTATCTGAGCGCTCTTTGGTCTTGTTCATTAATCAGTTAAATTACTAAAATCTTCTTTTTAGCTACAACAGTGACTGAGAATAAGTATACTCCTTCTGCAAATCCTGTTGTGGGAAACTCGACAAACGCTGTTAAACGTTCTGGAATATCAGGCAAGACCTTATATTTCATATCAAGTAATAAATTATCACAATTAATTTTTTTGTATTATATTTAAAGTAAATGAAGAATAATTTTTTTGACATTTGGTAATTCTTGTTTCGGCAATCATTGTATAGAGCATAAGGGCATGGACACTTGACGTAGTCCTAATATTATTATATATCAGTTAGAGAGCTGCTTATTTATTGTTAAAAACATGGGCAGTGTGTTTCAGCATGTGTTTCTTTTTTAATTGTACTTTCAGACAATTTTGATTTACAATTCATTTCAACAGCTGTTTAACACAAGTTAACTTTTTAAATAAGTTGAATTACAACACAATGCGTAATTTGCAGGAACAACCATAGCTGTGGTTACCATGATGACTTTGTTGTGTGTCGTTGGGACAACTGCTTATGTAGTCAAAACTTGCAAAGGATCCAAAAATAAAGCAAAGCACTCTGCTGCTGTTCTACCACTGAACCCAGCGAATGATGTGTAATGTTGGTGTCAGGTGAGTTCAAAGGACACTATGTGCAGCTTCATTGATGAATCATATATAATTCTAACGGCATTGAATTGAGCAGTTCATACAGATTGTTATCATTGATTTGCTGTCTACAGTTCAGGGTTGATGCAGATAACACAATCAATTTAAATCGGATTTGAGTTCATACATTGCAATTTAGGTTTAGTTTTAATTTACTGAATCTGTTATCTGTCATTAACACAATCATATCTTCCAAAATGATTGACATAAAAATTGGACTGCAAATCAATGAATAAAATTAAGTATACACAACTGCTACTGAAGAATTTAATGACCTAACCACAAATTTATACTTAATATCACAGAGTAAGGATAAACAGAGGTGACACTTCAATGATCGTTATAGTGCCTGCGGTTTTTGAGCTACTGGGGGAAAATCATCATCTGGCCACCTGCCAATTTTCAATAAATATATAAGCTAATAAGGGAATTTCTCATACATACATGCCTACCTTTGTTGGGCCATCAGTCTTTCTGTATTCATCCCAAAGACTGATTTCCAACTTTTTTTAAATGTCCAACCTTCAAGCTATACACCATATTATTGTCATTCTTTGCTAGGATACATAATAGGCTATGATTTATATGGGTTTTTAAAATGAGTTATATCATATAGATTAACAAGCGGCTTGGGTCAGTACACGGACATTTCCTAATTTTGATGACCAGCCATCCATCAATTGTCACATGTAAATCTATATGGAAAAACTCATTTTAAAAACCCATATAACTCATAGCCTATGTATCCTAGCAAAAAATGACAACAATATGGTGTATAGCTTGAAGGTTGGACATTTCAAAAAAGTTAGAAGTCAGTCTTTGGGATAAATACAGAATGAATTATGACCTATCAAAGGTAGGTATGTCTGCCTAAAACCTCACATTGTAACTTAAATAATTATTCAAATTTGCAGGTGGCCAGATTGATGATTTTCCCCCAGTGGATCAAAACCGCAGGCACTATAACGATCATTGAAGTGTCCCCTCTGCTTATCCTTACTCTGTGTTAATATACAACTCTATGTAATGATACTCATATTGCACTGCCTAGGTTTATCATTAAGTAATTATGTATATGGGTTGGATCTTCATATTGTGCTGTCCAGGTTCATCATTAAGTAGTTGTGTCAGCTTAACAGGAAAAAAAAACCACAATTAAACAGTGTCTCTGCTCAAATTGTCACCAGTGCAACTAATCCACCACATTGCTGATAATGTCTCGCCGAATCTTTTCCATAATATGTCACGTAATTTTCGAGACGCAAATCTTAATACCCATCTCGTAAGTGTCTTCAGAAGGTGTAGTCAGGTCTAAGATTTATTCATAATTTTTTATCTCTATATTGCAGGTTGACCTATGCTGTACCCCAAAACCAGAAAAATACACCAGACAAAAACACCTGCGGCACAATAATTAACAGCAAAACCAATTGTAACTGCCTCAATAATCCAAAAAATCATATTTTCTAGATGATGTACATTCAATGTGTACAGTTTCTTCTGCGATCCTGTCATCACCATTTTTGCGTAATTTATTTCAATATATTATGCTCATCATTATTATTATGTTATTCATAAGTCATGCAATATAGCAACTGCCTACCTCTAACCATTCTCCCTGCTCTAACCCTAAAATATCATCCTCTTTCAAGATTATGTACATTCTTCATGTACTGGTTCTGTATTGTCCTAATCTAACAGACAAAATGTAATTACACAGAGCAGATAACCAGGGAGTTCTCAAACTCCTTAGGATAACCAATGGCCCCATGCGCTAGTCATAAACAATATATCATGGAACCCACAATGCATCAGTCATCCATCAAATTTTTTTGCATAATATAGCAGTATGTATACTATGCTCATCATCATAATATCAGTTTTTTATTTTCGTTTTCATTGTTTGTAATTATGCTGAAATATAGTGTTTCATCGATAAACTCATATTTATAGTAATATACAGCAACTTCATGCCTTAAAACCTGAGTATATCATTTTTTCTAGATAATGTACATGCTATGTGTACAGTTTCTTCTGCAACCCTGTCAACACAATTTTTTGCATAATATATCTGTATATATTATGCTCATCATCATAATATCGGTTTTTAATTTTTGTTTAATTGCTCATAACTATGTTAAATATATTGTGTTCCATCAATAAACTTATATATACAATAGATAGCAACTGCCCACCACTAACCATATAATATATTCCTCTTTCAAGATTATGTACTGTCTCTATATTTTTCCCAATTTTAGCAGACAGAATATAAATACACAGAGCAGATAACCCATGCTAGTCCTTAACAATATATCATAGAACCCTAACTAAACCACCGAATAACACACAAATTGTGCACGCCAGCCAGACGATCAAATGAGGCTGAACATTGATAGATTCTTTTTGTGACATCACCTGCTTCAAAAAACTTCCGCTCATCATCCAATGCGAGTAGTTAATCCACTAACCAGATTATTTCCAGGTTACCATCATTTCATATTATGCAATGATTGTTGACTTATTAACCGAAGCCACTAATTATGCAATCACAATCAAGTACATTTATAATGTAAGTGATACTGGAAGTCCCTTGAACTAGGGGATGTTACACCTATCATCATTTCACCCTTGATAATTCTGGTAGCTTCTGGAAAAAAAGGGGGATGATCCCTTTCTCTCCTTTCATACATATGAGAACCAATAAAATGTACCACTGTGTCTGAAAAATCACACCCGCATTTATTTGTTTTCTGTGTTTAATAATTGATAAATATCAAGACTGACAAGTTGTTAAAAAAATTCAAAATATAATATCAACCATCGAAAAATTCAAACACAAACATAAGCCTAAAAGTCCTCTGATAGTTATACTCCAGGGATTACCCCCAAACCAGACCTCAGAACCAACCCAATGGATCACCACCAAAGTGTTTTGAAAAAGTGTAACGCGATATTAATTTTCTATGTCAGCAGGTCACTCTCCAAGGTCACAAGGTGGTAATTACACAAAACAAAACTGCCTTCAAAATGGCTACAATAAGGGGTGTTTATGGTGCATGTAGATGGCACATCTGTGGACTGGGTTGGAAGTTTCAGGTATTTGGGAAGGCTCTACATAAATTTAAAAAATTATGGACGATTATCGAGTATTTGTTATGGTTGGAGTTATCTTCGAGCTGTCCACACACAAATCATGGGGACTGTACACCGAAAACTAATAACTTGGCATGCCCTTTTGAAATCTGACTAGAAAATTGACATGAAGTACAAAGTAATCCCTATGCTAATGGTATGAAATTTTTTGGGTTGTCTCAATAATCAATAATGTAGTTTACTTCATGTTGTTCTTTTTTCTTGATGGCTGATGTTGAAAAACATTCATTACAAAATAAAGTACAGTTATGCTGTAGTATATTGGATAGGCCCTTGGGGACGATGTCTGGAAACCTGTCTTCAGGCATGTCATAAAACACCGATGAGACTTGTACAACGATAGGCCTTTTGTTTGATGAACAAAGTACAAGAGTACAATGGCAGGCAAAGCTTGCTTGTCTGAACATGTGTTGGATGTTTGTGATCGATGGTTGGGGGAACTGTCTGATGGCTGTCCTGTAGCCACAATTCTCCACTTTTGCTACACTAATTTGTGATAATACACAATCCACCAACTGCTACAATATGTAGGAACCAGTGGTTAATGGTATTTTTACAACTGTACTTTATGTATTTACGAATGAAAGTTACGCAAATAAAGTTTTAAAAAAAAAACACTTTTGCACCAACTAATTATAGCAAAATGGTGTGATAGTTAGGGTTCAGTGGTTGCATCAAGATAGTTGACGGCTCAAGACAGGACCACGCTACCCGAGTTGCCTCCATTATTTGATAATAAAATTTACCAAGCTCATCCCACCTATTTGGAACAGGGATGTGCCAGTTTGAAATTATCCGAATAATCAGATACATTGATTAATTTCCCCTGAAGACAGCTCAGCTGCTAATTGAAATGTTTTTTTATCTCAGACATATTGTTGTGCACCTTTTTGTGAGTTTGTCACAGTTATGACACGTCACTTTTGTAATCATTCTACCAGACCTAACAAAATATGGCTGGCATTGAAATGCCAATTCCAGCACCCCCGGAAAAGTTTAAGAATCTTAGATTGAATTGGTCCACTATTTTTTTTATTATAAAATTTATTTTACACCCATACACCTCTATGAATCATACTGTCTTACTAGCTCCGAAAGCCTGCTTCAAAACATGATACTCACCATGAATAATCACTCGAAATGTAGCTCAAAACCTGTTTCTTGATATAATATATTTATATTATAAAGATAGCACTTGTCAAACGCTAGGCAGTGAAAACTTTTTCACAGGCCTGGGATTGAGCACCAATCTAATTTTCCCTTTCCTCACCGCACATTTCCACTGCCAACATGAAAACCATCAAAGGCTATAATGCAATATGCTAAGGATTTTAGATAACTTTAAGTTTCGATTCCATAGTATTTTACAACTCACCAATGCAATAGTTCAGCTTTTCCTGCTAATTTTTGATCAGAATTTGTAATTTACATATCTTTGAGCAGTATTTCAACAGGCCGGTCATTGGTCAAATAGGGGTGTTGTACCTTGATACCAACTTGCAATATCACTCCGCCACCACAGAGAGAACAGACTTGTTCTATCTAGGCTTAAACTAGTTGAATAAGTGAATCTATAAATAGCTAAGTGTATTTATGAATTGTTATTTCAGACAATAATAGATCTCTACATATCTCACATCAAAAATAATAATAAATAGTATCATGGATTGCAGATTACCCAAAGAAAATGAAAAATGTTACATTCCATAGCACATCAATAAAATAACAGTGGCCTGCAAAATAAATGTAAAAAATGTTGACACGAAATAACAGGCAGATGACACCATAATTTCTATCAATCAGCCAAATCAAATATTCCTTATGGACGCTTCAAATGTTCAGTAATTGTAATTTTTTGTGATTAGTTACTCAACAAGGCTATCATAGCACAAGTTTGGCACTGAGAATAGGAATTAAGCACAGTTAGATTACCTAGCAACTAATCAAATGACAGAAGTGCTAACCTGTCATATTGCGCCTTGAGAGTAGTAACTAATACAAACTCATTGTGATATCCACTTCATGTGAAATGTTAGTTAATGGAAATAATGTATAAATTGATTATTGGTGTGCAAAGCTGTATCCATCTGTCCATCCATCATTAAGATAAGGAAAAAGTGACATTCCTATTGGTGTTAGTGAAGTCTTGGTATGATTGCACAGGGGACAGTGTGTGGTGTTCATCAGACACAAGTCGAACCTTCATCGTACCATCCGCTCCCGCTGAATATAACTGACCTAAAGAGCAATAAAATCAAATTTGTCAGCATCGGTGGTTTGAACTAATTATTTTAAACAAAGTGTGGGAAAATAATGATTTTACTCCCGCCAGCCAGCCAGCCAGCCAGCCAGCCAGCCAAGGTAAAATTTGCATGCTTGAATCACAACGCTCTAAATTTTAATTACTCAGCAATGTTGATCGCTTACCTCCATTAGTGACATGAAGCTGCAGAACACCGGCATTGGGATTCCTACCGAACATAGAATTCTTACTGTGCTCTCCGGGGAAGGTCTTAATTAGCTGATGCTGAGACAATCCCCAAACCTGTACAAGGAACACAATGTTATACAATATTTTACAACATTTCAATTCCTCAGATTAATCTTTGTATACTTAGTGCGTAAACGAGAAAATGTCACTTAAGGCTGGTCTAGAATTGCAGAGTTGGTGGTAAGACGGTTGCAGTGAGTTGCAGTGTTGTTGCAGTGTTGTTGCAGGGTTTTAAAAATCAATGGTTCACAATTGCAGACCGCTGCAATATTGTAGAGTTGCAGCAGGTTGCAGCAGCCATTGCAGCAGGTTGCAGCCGTCATTCACAATTGCACAACAAGTTGTAAGATATTGTCAAAACATTGGCCAAAATTTCTTAGCTGGCCACTCAAAGTCTCATTCTCATTCTCACTCACTCACTCTTGTCATATAAGATTCTGTATAGACAATTTTTTCTGAGCTCTTATTTATGCCTCAATTTAGAGTTGTCCTCTCTCCAGTTTGGTACTTTTAACCCACGCCGCATAGGAAAAACCTGCTGAAAGAGGGTTATCTTGATAACCGATTATGTTAGGATAAAAATGAGGTTTGATTCAGAATCTGCACCATTGAAAACCCTGGGAGACAGGGTTTCCAAATCATTGGAGGCTTGGAATGTTGATAAATTTTAATTTTAGTGACGAAACTCACGAAAAATTCTGCCAAATTGTCCGCAAAACAGGCAGAAAATGCCATAATTGACTATCCAAATGCTAAAATTATTTCCCAAACTATGTCCATATGAGTTTTCAATGCTGCAGATTCTGAATCAAAAATAATTTTTATCCTGTCATAAGCGGTCATCAAGATAACCCTCTTTTCAGCACGTTTTTCCTATGCAGCGAGGGTTAAAAGTACCAAACTGGAGAGAGGACAACTCCGAATTGAGGCCTAAATCAGAGCTCAGAAAACTGTCTATTCTTTTATTATATCCATCAAATCACAATGAACTATGCATGAAGACATGCTGCTATCTTGCTCCTAGAGAAGGCTGGAGTGAGTGGGGAATGTGAGGAACTTTGGTGTTCACACTACTAACTACTTCATTACTGATAAATGGCTCGCTCCTGTCAAGGAGTGAAAGACTTTAACTCCTTGCTCCTATATTGGCATATTTACAAGAGACAATGCATTGTGGGCTGGAAAGTATAAAGGTCAAGCTGTTGCAGAGCCAATGAAATCGCACAACCATGGTCCACAATAAAATCTCAGGCTACCATCGCAGTCGGGGTGTCGCAGAATTCTGACACTGCTGAACTTCTGCGACAGGAATCGCGGCCACACGCAGAGGTGGCACGACTCCTGCGATACTGCAATTTTGTGGTCTACAATTGCGGTGGACGCACAACTCCCAAAATCGTGCGATTTTGCTGCAATTCTGGACCAGCCTTTAGTTTCTGTTATTTTAATGGCAGGCTTCTACATCGATGTTAGAAGATGCTTAAAACTTGTTGCTGTTTTTAGGACTAGGTCAAAAGACTAACTAATCAGTACCAGACATGAATTTGTCGAGCTAAATTATGTACCTTGATATCACCCTCGGCAGATCCAGTAACAAAGAACTCTTCACACGGATCGAGAGCCATGCACCTAACACTGGAGTCATGTACTATGAAGGTGTGGAGCTGTTTCCTCTGTCTCACATCAAATATACACACATCTCCTTTTTTACCTCCTGCCACCAAGAGCTGATGTTGAGGAGCATAGAGTAGAGATGTGCTTCCATACTCATGACAATGGAAAGCTGTAAAATAGAGAATTCTAGCCAGTTCAGCACATCAACTATGATTAGTTCATGACAGCCTTCAGTTTGATCAAATACCACACTTGTCCGATTGTTAATAGACCATCATTCTCCAATCATTCAATGTGAAAGAATAATATTTCATGACATAGTGAAGGATAAGCGAGCAGTACCTCTGACTGGCTACTTGCCTCTTGGAGAAACAATCAGTTAAGAATTTGGACAGTGAAGAGAACCTCCCAAGGTAGTTAAAGTAGTACCCAGCTTATAAATCCTATTCTGTTTAATCTATATATGTGAAGAATATTTATGGGCGCCAGTGATTTTCACTCAATATTTAGTATTGTTTTAATAACTTGTGGTATTCTTAAATCGATGGACTCAGTTCACTTTGATGATGCCCCCCCCCACCCCAAAAAGTTCCACAAATAATTCCCTAGATAAAATCACAAATCAGGCATATAAATCCATTGGCAAGTTGAGTCAGTTGCGCAGATGGCATGAGTAAAATGCCTCATTGTGTAATCATAATTTCTGAGCTACCGAATAGTTTCAAGTTTCACAATACATATCTATACTCACACTGGATAAGAGCGCTGCGAGGTGGGAGCAATGTATCCCACAATCCCACATTCATACCATCTGACGAGTGACCCGCTGACGCGAGGAAACTACTGGAGCTGATAAACACGAAATCATTGGCTGACTTGTTGTGACACATCATATTCTACAAGAGAAGCAACCATTACACATCAAGGAGGACTAGTAGCCTAAAGTATGATCAGACTCGCTGTAGTGTTGTATTGAGCCAGCAAAAATGAAAATGAGCCAAGCCACTGAAATTTCCCTTAATTCGGGTACGAGTCGGGTCGGGTCGAGTCGAAAAGAGCGCCGTTAAATGGATTTACATTACGACTTCATAAGTCGATGTCCTACTCCTACACTGTCTTCAGATATCACAATTTTAAAGAATGATGGATATTCATCCACTAATCACTAGTGCAATTAGCTAATAGTACATGTTCAGTTTGTAATATATCATCTAGACATAATGAACTATGTTGAGACCAAGTTTCATCAAATTCTGTCAAGTATTTATGGAATTATAGATGTCTGAAGAAAGCTTTATGTCATGTTGTAAGCCGTTCATAATAATCACAGCAAAAGCATAACTAATAGCTATATGTTTTATCATAGTATAGTCTCTATATATCACCTAAAATCCATAGCGTAGTGGTTAAGATCATGGACTGTAGTGCACTAGGTCTCAGGTCCAGGTGCATGCAGTATTTTGACCATCACTCTAGTAGTTGAGACCTGTAAGGGTAGAACTCTGACTCGACTTGACCCTAACATGACCCGACCTCAGAAACGCGACCCGTTGACTCGACCCTGAATACAACACTAACTCGCTGTCCTATAAATTTTAACTTGTGAGTATTTTTATAGTTTGATGTCTTTCTTGACTACCATGTTTTCCATAAAACAGACCTACTTGTCCAAGTTTTGTAATTATTAATAGACTTGCATATATTGTATTTTGCTATATCATTGAAGCTCAGGGAAACGATTCTCATTTGAAAAAATGGGGTGGGTTTGATAAATCTAACTATGACAGCCCAAATGGTTATGTCACCAATACATCACTCACCAAATACGGTTTTGTGGCGTTTGTACCGAACCCAACCTGGAACAGTGTAAGATTGCCTTCTATGTCTGTCACTCCGAACTGAAAAATAGTTATCAAGTGTAAGTTAGTTGAAGGCTTAAAGACTTTGTTTGAGGCTGCTCTTTTGTATCACATCTTATTCTCCATATTTTATTCTATCATGTGAGCGATTTTCAGCTTTAGAATCCAAATATTGAGGAAGTTATGGCCTCTCAAACTTCCAAGGTGACGGCAATTTATCGGCAGTAAGAATCAGCCGGCAATCCCTAGGGTACGTCACAGCCAGCTAACCTAGTTGGTCCAAGTGGCGAGGCTGGTTATGGTAGCCTCGTTGCCTACAGATATGGGGACCCGGGTTCGATTCCCACACAGGTCTGAATTTTGATCATCATCTTATCTGTGTGATTATTAGTGTAATAACTAATAACTAATAACTCATAATGTCTATGTCAGATGTCTATGGTTGTGACATACCCCAGGGGAAACATCCGCTTATTCCCAATGCCGATTGAAGGCATCACCCTGGAAGTTTGAGAGGCCATAACTTCCTCAATATTTGGATTCTAAAGCTGAAAATTGCTCACATGATAGAATAAAATATGGAGAATAAGATGTGATACAAAAGAGCAGCCTCACACAAAGTCTTTAACATATCAACACATTCAGCATTCACCAACAATCTCACAAGCTAAAGGTCAATTCGTTTTCATTAACATAAATCCATCTTAAATTAGCCTGTGTTTGTGGTTATCCATATATTGAGAAGTTGTCATTATAATATTACATGCTGTATTAAGCAAATGTACACATATCAAGTTACATACCTTATTGCCTTGTGAGTTGAACTGAAGTCTAGTAGGTCTGGGAGCCATACCAGATGATCTCGGTTCCTGTAGAGGCTGACTATGTCCATACTCATATATTCTAATAGCACCGTCATTATTGCCAGCCAGATCTATGGTAACGAAAAATAACATATTCAGACAAAGACCACAGAGCATACTTGATTGAACATGAAGAAAAATTAAACAAATAAAATGTCGAGCTCACAAAAGTAGCCATGGACTATGCAAGGAGTTGGAGCCTCCAACCCCTCGGACTATGTCCATATGTCTAAAATAACCAATATACAATAATACCACTCAGTCAGGCCTCCTGATTAGACAGATGTAGCTGTAAACATCGAGTAAAACTGCGGGAATTCTTGCTTGACTCTTCTAGTCACTGATACCCTCGGGTGTATCTACTCTCTAATAGTTGTAAGCATGCCTATTGACGTCAAAATAATCTGTGACTGCATGAATGATCAAAACAAGATCATGCATCAGTAATACTACAAGAGGGATAACTTACAATGAGGAAATATAGGATGTGCTCCCATCTTCTTAACATCAGGAAACGATTGCCTCATTGTCTGCATAAAAGAAGAAATATATAAAACGTCAGTCCAAAACAACAACTTCATATATATGTTATAGCTATCCAGGAGTAGAATCCTGTATATACGACTAGAAAACTTTAACAGTAGATGAAAAGAAATGATTAGAAGAAGCTAATACTGGCAGCTTATACAGGGTGCGTGCTACTTGTAATATATCATTACTATAATGATGAGAGGTTTACACAACACCACATACCAAATATCTAGTGTATCTGCGACTGCGTCTCTATAAAGCATCATTCAGAAATAAGTAGACAGTGAATAATATCTAATATCTAACTGTGAAGACAGACAATCCAAATGAGCAACAAATCGTATGTGAGTGTAGAAATGGAAACGTTGCTGAACTATCTAACCTGAATAGTACATAAATGCATCAGGACAGTGCAAGAGAGAAGAAACAACTGAGTAGAAGGAAGACATGATTGTGATAAAAAAAATGCTCTAAGTAAGTTAGCTAACATACCACTGAAGTACCACGCCCTGTCTGAGCTGCACCAGCTAAGCCTGCTGTAGATGAGGCACCCCATGACATAGACTCTGTCTTTTTATGATCTGGTATATACACAAAATCTCCAGAATTCCTGCAAGCAAACAAGAGGATCAGTCTTTTAAAAGGCTATCCAAATTTATTGAATATTGCTTGAAATCGCTTATTATCTAAAAAAACACGCCTTAATCAGCACCTAACAACAATAAAACAACATTACTGATAAACGTGATTACCGGAACTAAAATACTTAAATATCTGAACTGAACTGCTTAATGTCCAGTGTCAACATTAAGTGAAAAAAAGCCAGGAAAACTATTATTATTAAAACTATATAGTGTTATATAGGATATAAAATGGTTCTATTGCTGCTCACCTGCCATTACTCTCATCGTCTGAGTCATCATCGAGCCACACAGGAGGGTTTAGTAGAGTAGATATATCCATCTCAAGTAGCTCTTTGTGAGTAGCCACCGATACCTGAGTCTCTGTGGAGGAGTTCAGACAGAACGCTGTGATGACCTCCTGGTCTTTGTGTATCAGCTTCACATCATACCTCTGGGCCTCATACTGTGATCATAAAAAATTACAATCAGCGGAATATTTTATAATAGATCACTGTTAGCACAGCCACCTGCCAAATAGGAGGATGGTATCCACAACACAGTATATACAACTACCTGAATAACCTGAAGATTGGGACTATCAAAAGTCAACAATCGTGATTCGACTAATCTTGATATCCAGGCACCAATGAACTCCCTCATTGCAGGCACATTATTTCATTTGACATTAACCAGTATCTATACTGATATTTATCTGTAATGTTGTATTATTGTATCTAGTGCTGATTTAGGCATGGTTAATGTGTATATACTTAGCATTGTATATTATATTATATTATATCATATTATATTATATTATATTATATACTATATTATACTTAGCATTGAACATACCATATCACTACCCACAGGATGAGTTTTCCTTTTCTTCCCGAACAGATATTTGATAAAGAGAGGCTGTAAAGGTTCCTGATGTACAAGATAGAACCATAGTCTTCTACAAGGCAGGGCTGAATGCTGGCTAGACCTGGTAAATAGAAAAACAGAAATATGGAATATGGAATATAACTCACAACGCACTACCACTGAACAGTGAAGCCTCAGTGCTGTTTGACGAGATTCAAATTTATTCCGTTCCTCGTTGCTAAAAAGGAACTTAACAATTAATCCAGAAAGTAGTAATGACCATAGCCTCTCCAAACCCCGTTCATTCACCGTTTATTCAAGTTCTCTTTTTTTGTTTTCACAAATTGTCAGTTTCTGTGGGCTGTGGAGAAAAGACTCAGAGGAACCCAAACCTACCACATTAGTTCAATGCAACATTGAGAATTACCTGAATGGTGTATTATCAGGGTTGAGCATAGACTTGTATTTATTGATGTGAGGTCCACTGGCTGTGTTATCTTTATGTAGACCAGGCATGTAGTCCTCCGGTGGATGTTCGAATCTGTCCATGTCAGCTGTGAGCTGACTCTCCCAACATTCAAGATTCCTCAGTAAGGAGTGAAGTAAGGGTGAGCAGCTTGGCAAATCTGTGAAAATAAAACATTACAAAGACAAGTTCTTTATCATAATACTATCAAAGCAGAAATATATGAAACACTAACAATGCAATAGTAACCTCTCACAGCTCAAGAGGAAGTTTCACAAGCTGTTTCATATTGAATGAATGGATATCTTTTTTATTCTTGACTTCTCTCAAAAGGTTGTGCGGTAAGTGGGTTTTCGGGAAATAAGTTTCTATCATATGATAATATTATCATCACTGTAAAGTTTGGAGACTCACCAGCTGGTTCAGAGCCAATCAGAGAGAGGAATGAGTTCATAGACTGGAGCACATGTTTAACCATAGCTAACCTCATCATACACCACGAGTAGGAATGTGGGTCTATATGCTCCTCGTTATCTCTACATACATACATACATTTATACATATACATACATATATATAAAAATAGTACAGTTTGGAAACAATTTGGTAATGTAGAACCACAACAGAGAAGACTATGACTGCTTTATAACTAAACAAAACAGTGCAGTTTTCTTGCTACTGCTGTCCCTTTGACTCCTGAAATTAAGATCAACAACCTTGCATGGTACAATTTATTATTTGCCGGTTCATCAGGGAGAAGACCAGTAAAAATAGAAGACAAAACTGCATAGCTTAAATGTGAAATTGCCTTGATACTAACAGTCTGTCTTTGCTTGCAAACTAAGTTCTATCCAAATGAGGTTCCCTAACATTACATGCACTAATGATTTAAATCCATATTATTACAGGGTAATAAAATGAATGTTAGGCCAGCAAACCAACAACACAACGAATAATTAAATAACTCACTCATCCATAAGAGGATCAGCTCCATCTTCCTCATACTCATCCTCGGGATCATCAGAGTCATAGTTTACACCATAAGGTACAGAGGACATGTGAGGCTTACTGAACAGGAAATTCAGCTACAAAACACAGTACTCAGTACTTATATGATAAGGTGGGGTAAGTGATCACACACATTATTAGTTTAGGGATACTTGTCCCACTGATTAGACATTTTAGATTCTCCTAAGCCCATCTCTGTAGGTAAGTTATATACTTTGCCACAAGATTACTGATAATCAGTTCTTACAATTGCATCTCATACATTATATCATATATTTCATAACAAAACTGGTTACATAAGTCTTCATCTATAACATACTTACCATACTCATTTTAGGGGGCACAAACTTTTCTTTATATGACGGTTTGTGAGCAGGCCTGGCAGGTGTGGGACTAGACTGGTTAGCACCTTGTACTACTTTCCTGACTAGATTGGCTCTCATTTTATCCATTTGTGAGGCTTCTGGACCTGAAGCTTGACCTTGAAGAAAATACAACAGGTTGTTTCCGAAAAAAAAATTGAAGATTAGTCTTAGATGAAAAAGAGCCTTGCAAGCATCACCCGTCCCTAAAAGCGTTGAAACTTGTTGAGCTTGTTAAAACAAAAACCATGCCCTGCAAGGTGTATGAAAGGAACACGTACATGCCATGTCAGGTAGCACTACAGTGTATAAGGCACATTTATAACGGTGTACAATGATACAATGTCTGTCGGTGTGACACACCATGACATACTACTTACCACCTGCATGGTGATACTGATCATCTACGATAACACAAAAATTTGTATATGCAAAGTTCACAAAGCCATTATGCAACTTTTCATAATGTTTGGTTGGAAAATTGGGGGGGGGGGAGGGGCTTGAAGGTTGAAAGGGATAAAAGAACTTTGGCCAAGTCATATAACCATCTCTAGCGTTAACAAGCAAGCAAGCAAACAAGCAAAAGAAATCAACGCAATTCATAGCAACAAACTTGTGTTATACATCATAGAGTACAAAGCTAATAACTAACTTACTTTCACATTGTGATATGGTTCTGGGTTTGATTACAGTTTTCACACCTCCTCCAAACAATGTAGACCACATCTTTTCACTGAATGTGTGTACAGCTAGTCTATAGAGTACGTTTGTCTCATAGAATGTCAGAGCGTGTATCAGTATAGACAGATATACAGCAAACAGAGACTCGCATAGCAGTAATGATAGCTTGGGCGCGTCGCTGTCTCGATCTCGTAATAACATAGCTATCAGCTGGATCGTACCTGGAAAAAAAGTACATCACATAATATGAGCATCAATAACTCGCTCCTATGTAGAAGTCTTTTTCATAAATATTTTTAACTTCATTTTTTTACACTCATAAATCCTTACTAACTGACATAACTTTTTCATTTTGGTGTATAGGCGTGAAGCATCCGTTTTCATCCTTTCTTAGTTGTTCGCCACCTTGTCTCTTGGTCATAGTTTTTACCCATTGTAAAACTTGAGCTTATTTGCTTCTCTGCACTGATCAGTTCAATAAAGTTAATATTATTTATTGATTATCATTGTTATTATTGCGTATCTGGCTAGCTAGGTTTGAATAGTGTCACATAAATAAACATAGCAGCGACCAGACCATAAAAAAAAGACGGTGCGCCTCCCAAGCATCACTTACCTGGCCATTTAGAAGGATGAGAAGTTGGTAGCTCTTCGCTGACATTTGCAGCATGGTGCTTCTTCCTGGCTCCTGCCATCAGACAGCTGTCTTTGTATACCACAGATGTGCTTATACTAAAACAACCAAAATGAAATCAAGAAATATAGGTATAAATTTTGGAAATGAACTCTCATTCAATCACCCTGGACAGCATAGAAATAAACTTCATCTGCAATATGTGAGAATGATCCTTCATTTATTTCCTAAATACTTTACTTCCACTGTCAATTCAAAGAGTTAGGGAACTTCGAGGTTCACTCATAGTTAGTGCGGTCACTCTTTTTTTACGACCTGTAGATAGTACTTACTTAGTGAACCCTTCAAGACCGACATCATCGTCTTCCTTACCCACCACTATGCTGTCGCTGTCACACAAACATTCATATATACATGAGGATAGAGCTGTGCTCAAGTTCCTGTCAACAAAAAAGTGAACTTTAAAACTTGTACCTATATCTCGGCTAACCTTTCATATCCTTTTTATTATTAAAGGAGTGAGATCGTTGTTAACAAGCATTATAAATTGTAAGCTAATTATTAGATAGAATAAGAAGGATGAGCAGTAAATAAGCTGGCTGTAACACAGATCAAGTGTAAAGATATGCGGAGTTTAATGTACCATTGGATAAACAACATTAGTGAAAGTATTGACAGTCTAACATACCTGAGAGTGACCACAGTATGCAGGTTCCCCGTGTAATCGGGTGCTTTCTGTATGGTAAGTATAGTACTGAGCATTTCATGGATAAAGCTTTGCAGATATGATATCGGATCCACTATTACAGTTTTACTGGAAGCTACACTCGCTGACAACAGTGGTAGTGTAGTGGGGAATGGAAGGGGTGATAACAGCTGCTTCTGTGTACGCTCCTGCTGAAGCTCCTAAATATTCAAAGTGACATTAAGGGCATTCCTCGTTGGTAACAAAGAACAGATAAGACGTCAAGACGAGCAAGTCCTGAAAAGTTAATACAGATGTATGTATATACTTGTGAGGTAACATGGCGCTTATTTTCACATATTTTATGAGATGTGTGTCATACCTGCAACAATAGAATAAGTTCCATTTTGATACAGGCGAGACCTCCCCCACTCGCCCCGTACATACTACAATATGTCAGCAGGGTTCTCAGTAGCTGCTGATTTTTCTTCAGCCATAGTTTCCGCCTTGCCATCCTCTGCTGTTTAGCCTCAAAATCTAAACGATCCGCAGCTAATACTTCATGTAGATTAGCTCTCTGATTTTGCTGTCATAAAATAGACATGAGAGTAAAACACAGATACATGTATAAGACCCATAAAATCATCATATAATACTTTAAAAAAAACTTAGCAACACAGTCATTGATGTCATGCATGAGTTTAAATACACAGTCAACGAAAAACAGCTGATACGATGACACAAACACTCCAAACATAGCTTCTCAGGCACGTGTAAGCAGTTTTTGGTGCTTACCAGTAATGGTGTAGTGTTGTCAGCTCCATATAGTTTGTCTGTTGAGCGATCATCAGCTAATGAGGGGTGTTTAGATACTGACCCCCGATGTAATAATGCATCTGTATCCACTTCTTCTATCTCACCACAGTAATTACACAGCAGCTGTATCAAAATCATAGCAATATGTTGAGCATGATGTTGAGTTGACAAGCAGCAATAAGAGTGACTTACAGAAATACACAAGGAAGGTAGCATATTAAAATTGAAATTGACATAGTAGAGTTGAATGTCTCAGTAATGAAGCTTGTCAACAAGGTTGTGAACAATTATATCGCCTATGTAGGTCTATGTAGGTTTATGTAGGTCTATGTAGATCTATGTCAGAGAAAATTCTGGACGGTGATTACCTCGAGAACTTCAGTCTGTTTCTCCAGCCAGATATAGAGCTGATATCTGAGTTGTCCTCCCTCCACCTCAAACCCCGTAGCCAAGGTGGCCAGCTCCTCCATCGCTACTTTGAGACAGGCGATAAATTTGAGCTGCTGGGCCATAATATCAAACATAGCACCAGGCTGCTCAAGTTCAGCAGAAATCTGTAAAAGCATGGTTGTCTAAATTATCTAATAACATGCAGTTATGTTTTGAGGAACATATATTAACATATAACATATAACAATATATTAATAGTGATGATCACCTATTCCAGAGACTGACACCCCTGACCTAAAGAGAAATGTATTCCAATGATATGTTTGTATGATTCATGAATTCATCTTCCATTAACTCATTCTCATACTACGACTCACAGCACTAGAAGCCTGGGAGGATGGCCTGCCGTTTGTAGTAGGCGGAGCTAAGAGATCAGTGGGTCTAACTGCTGCTTTAGTCGCCTCTACAGCTTTAACTTCATCATCTGAGTCACTGTCCTTAATCTTAAATAAATGATACAAAAAATTTTAAATAGTATATGTTTTCTATTAAAAAGATTGTATTGCCAAAGTAAAATTCGCCTGTCTTGACATGAGTGGACAAGCTTTACTCCCCCCCCCCCCCAACAAATAAAGTTTGCCAAGACAGGCCAAGTGAAATATGCACTGGAACACAAAAAAAACAATTCCCATGAGATAATTTCCCCTTGACACCTTTAACATAGAATCAAGCAAACAATTGACGCACCATACCTTTTTCATGATGAGCCCTCCCTCATCACTGCTATCATCAGAGTCTGAATCTGAGGAGAGGGCAAAGGATGGAGGCTCTTCTTCTTTCATTCTGGATAATGGGTTACCTAGCGTCGATCTCCAGTCAAAATCTACAAATTCAAATCAAATTTCTGACAGAGTCGAGCATGCCAATAGTTTCTTTTGAATTCATTAAATGAAGCTTCCACGCAATCACAGGACCCCTATATCAATAACCGGATTGCTGACTTGCAGCTGCAGCTGTCAACTATTCTACTCACTCATTTAATGTTCATGAGAAATTTTATCAAACTCGCTTACTGTTAGACGTAACAGGTGCTCCCCAATCCATACTGTCAGCTGTTTGTGGTTTGGAGACAGGTGCTCCCCAGTCAAAGCTGTCAGCAGTTTGAGGCTTGGTAACAGGTGCTCCCCAGTCCATAGAGCTGGCAGTGTCATTATGATTAGTGGTACCGTTAATAAGCTTCACATCAGAGTCAGTAGATGTAGGATCTGCAGGTGATTGCTCCTCCTCCTCCTCCTCTTCCTCCTCAAGTCCAGACATATCAGCAACCTACATAAATAAGAAGAGGAGAAGAATGAGAAGAAGAATGAGAAGAAGAATGAGAAGAAGAATGAGAAGAAGAATGAGAAGAAGAATGAGAAGAAGAATGAGAAGAAGAATGAGAAGAAAAGTGAGCGACAGTTATTTTAGGATCTTCCTGTGTGGTTGGAATTAGATACTACATTAGCCCCTTAAGCCTATGATAAACCCACAGACTTAATAATAATATTTATTATTAAGTCTAAGATTAAACCGTATGGTACAGCTAGACTTCTGAACCCCTTACATCTCTGCATTCCTATATGATAAGATACCTTGACTTTGGGCACATACCTGAGGTAACTTGGAGAGAACTTCCAGAGCTAAGGCCGGACATCCAGCCTTAAAGTGATTGTGTGCTGTATGGAAATAGAGGCTCCTTTCAGCTGGAGTTATTTTTTCATTCACTGATATTACCTGATAAATAAAATATTGATTAGGAATAGGTTAATTGCATACTGTATATCTATGCTGACTTTGTGAGGTTTTAAAAAAAGCTTCGATCATCCTTCAAAGCCATCATAGCAAAGTTACACAAATGTACAAAAAAAAGGAGACAGCAGTTATTTCAGCAATAAAAAGTATATTCCATAAGCAGACGACTGTGCCCTTATTAGTTATACCTTATCGGACTCATTAGCTGCATGGCTGAATCCAGAGAGCATGGCAGCAGCCTTTTTGCCTGCTTTGTCTGCCTGGGAGGCGAGTTTCTGTCTCAGCAATAGAGGGTGTGTCCTCAAATAGTTATAGAAGTTAAACACCGACACATTCGTAAGCTCTACAAGTAAATTGAATAGTAAATTAAATTCAAAAAGACAACAGCTCAAATATTATTTCAAAAGATGCAACCATCAAACTGTGCTACCATTTAACATTGTCATTAAATATCCACCTGAGTATTTTTCGTAGGCGACATGATCCATTCCTATATCCCTCTTGAGTAGAGTTGACAGACTTCTCTTATAATCCTTACACAGCCAGTAAGCCATACTTCTGAGGAAGGGATCAGGGTGACATAAGTCATCCTGATTCTCGTCTCCACCAAGTACCTGAAACATAGAACCTAATATAACACTCTGAAATCAATATCTTTTGTCTCAGAATCTTGTCTTTTTCAAAACTAAATCATGAGATTTTATGCGACTAGATATTACCTGAGTTTGGAGTAATTCCCTAACTGGGTCAGGTAAGCTAGACTCCATCAGATCACTTGAGTACAGCTTTGCTACCACAATGGCTAGCTGTATATCTTCTAGTTTTGTGAGGCAGATCTGTAACAGAATAGCATGTACAGTAAACAGTAAGAGTGGCAGAGGACTCAGCTTATAGTATCTTAGAATTGTTTAGCTTTAGTTAGCCTGACTCAGACATTACCTTGTACAAGAGACAATGGAATCATAGGCTGAATATGGACATTCTAAGCAAGTTACATCAAAGTTATCTGGCATGTCAAGTGGCAGTTTGATAATGCTTCATTTCTAGCATCACAACCGTATAACGTTTAAAAATTAACTCATGGTCCTACAAAGCCGGTCCTGACAAGCTTTGCTGGGAAGGAGAGAAGTCAAAGCTTGTCAAGTTTTTTGCTATCAAAATGTCTAGAAGGGAATCGTTCCCTCACAAAAATAAGAAGAAAACTCTCCTCAATCGTGGGATAACAACAGGATGGATAGCAGTGGGTAGTTTGGTAGTCTGACCCAAACTACCTGAAAACAGATGAACCATGATTTGAGAGTTTCCTCCCCATTTTTGTCTTCTCCCCTAAAATAGGTCCTTCAGTAATTTGTGAGTTGATTGGATTATGACTAAGATCGGGTTTTGTTTCGGTGATGAAAAATACGGATTTGCATGAGTAAACTTACATTTATTGCATCTTTGATTGAGCCTGCCAGCAAGAAGAAAGCAGCAGCATGAAGGAACCTCTGCAGACCAAGCAGGGCGTATGCGTTCTTCAGTGCTGCCTTTCTCCATCTCTCCTGCTTGAAATCGTTCTTAAAGAAAACCTGCATCCTCTCATCACTTATGGACCTGGTAGAGATCAAAACAGCACTGTGTACAAATATTATATTATATTATATTATATATTAAATACATACTATATCTATATATAATGATGTTTCACAATAAACCTACATCGAATGAATTTTGAGTAAATCCTAATCCATGACACCTAGAATACTGACAGTGCATTTAACAGATCCAAAAGCTAGTTTGTCACCCAAGATCACCTGAACAAGCCCCAGAGAACCATTTTCTTCTTCATCGCTAGGTAGAATATAGCGGAATCTAATGGGTCTTTAGTTTTCTGGAATGAGGCCTTAGCTATTTTTTCCACAGTCCTCTTGAGTACGTTGATATTAGTGACCAGCCATCCAACGCCAAACATCTTAGCTTCTTCCCATGAGGGAGCTCCTTTACTAAAACTCGGTAATGTGTTGACTAGCTCCTGAAAATAGTAATAGACTGTATGTTATTTACTGTGAAATGTAGCAGGGCGGTGGAAATATGACGGAAACTCATCCTTACATTATAGTCTGTCAACAAGATAAAATAATACTGACACATCGACTCACCTCTTCAGACTCAGAGTGAAATCCCCAGATGATGTTAGCGAAGGAGAATCCTCCATTCTGGAAGTGACGCCTCTGTCCCGGAGACAGAGTCTTCATCAGATATGTGTCATGTCCGACAGCCAGAACGTATCTCAAACCGCAATCATCTATATCTGTGCAATATAATAACAATGAACAACTAGAAACGGTAATAATATTTGCGAGCAAATATGAAGTCATACAACCGACCATATTGATTTTCAAGGTCATGTGACATCAAGTTCGATGTCATCAAATTCGGCACATGTCATGACCCCCGAATCCCAAGTTTCAACTCAATCGCATGATAAGAACTGTTAATCGGCACCCACTTCCTGTTTACGGCAGCCATTTTGTAAATCGGGTCATGTGACATGAAAATTGATGATGTCATAAGATTCGGTATAAGTCAAAACCTACAAATCCGAAGTTTTAACTCAATCGCATGATAAGAACTGTTAATCGGCAGCAACTTCCTGTTTATGGAGGCCATTTTGGATATCGGGTCATGTAACATTGAAATTGATGATGTCATAAGATTCGGTATAGGTCAAAACCCCCAAATCCCAAGTTTTAACTCAATCGCATGTTAAGAACTGTTAATCGGCAGACACTTCCTGTTTATGGCGGCTATTTTGTATATCAGGTCATGTGACATAAAAATTGATGATGTCATAAGATTCGGTATATGTCATAACCCCCATATCCAAAGTTTTAACTCAATCGCATGATTCGTTCTCAAGATATGATCAATATAAAGGTCAAAACGTCCTCCACTAATTACTGTAATTAGCAAATATTACATAACATTTCAAAAATTCAAATTGAAATTTTTCATCTAGACACATGAAGGTATGTTGTAAACAAGTTTCATCAAATTGTGTCTGGTAGTTCTTGACTTATAAAAGGCTAAAAATGGCTGTAAAAGTGTTGCAAGAAAAATAATAATAAACTCAACTAAAACAAAAGTCATACAACTTAAAGTTGTATGACTAATTATAACCTTAAAGTGTTAAATAGCTTTTTTGAACATTGAAAGGTTAATGCTGCAATATCGTGTTCTGTTTTTGAAAAAAAAAAGATAACCATTGTGAGGCCCACTACATACAGTAGATGTTACGTTCATCATGCTTTACCCATTTTAGTGACTGATCTACAGCCTTGAGAGCAAAACAAAACAAATTCCCTTATTTTACCGGCCAAAATTAGTTATTCCACAGATATGCACATTTATGATAACGAGGCAAGCGAGTGTTAATGAATGGTAAATCTCTGAAGCCTCATTTCACTTATAATGCCCGCCATCCGATAAAGAAATTAAAAAGATTACCTGCTGTCTGTTGTTCTAAAGGAAATTAGTAACTAGAAACGGTAAACATATTTGCAAGCAAATATAAAGGAATACAACCAATAGATTTGAATATCGAGGTCATGTGACATCATAATTGATGATGTGATAAGACTCGGAATATGCCAAAACCCCCTTATCCCAAGTCTCAACTCAATCGCATGATGAGAACTGCTAATCGGCAGCAATTAACCCTCTATGGAAGCCATATTGGATTTCGGGTCATGTGACATTAAAATTGATGATGTCATAAGATTCGTTATATGTCGTAACCCCCATATCCCAAGTTTTAACTCAATCGCATGATAAAAACTGTTAATCGGCAGCAACTTCCTGTTCATGGTGGCCATATTGGATTTCGGGTCATGTGACATCAAAATCGATGATGTCATAAGATTCGGTATATGTCATAACCCCCAACTCCCAAGCTTTAACTCAATCGCATGATAAGAACTGTTAATCGGCAGCCACTTCCTGTTTATGGCGGCCATTTTGTATATCGGGTCATGTGACATCGAAATTGATGACGTCATAAGATTCGGTACAGGTCAAAACCCCCAAATCCCAGGTTTTAACTCAATCGCATGATGAGAACTGTTAATCGGCAGCAGTTTACTGTCGATGGCGGCCATTTTGGATTTCGGGTCATGTGACCTTAAAATTGATGATATCATAAGATTCGATATATGTCATAACCCCATATCCCAAGTTTTAACTCAATTGCATGATAAGAACTGTCAAATGGCAGCAGTTTACTGTTTATGGCGGCCATTTTGTATATCGGGTCATGTGACATTAAAATTGATGATGTCATAAGATTCGTTATATGTCGTAACCCCCATATCCCAAGTTTTAACTCAATCGCATGATAAAAACTGTTAATCGGCAGCAACTTCCTGTTCATGGTGGCCATATTGGATTTCGGGTCATGTGACATCAAAATCGATGATGTCATAAGATTCGGTATATGTCATAACCCCCAACTCCCAAGCTTTAACTCAATCGCATGATAAGAACTGTTAATCGGCAGCCACTTCCTGTTTATGGCGGCCATTTTGTATATCGGGTCATGTGACATCGAAATTGATGACGTCATAAGATTCGGTACAGGTCAAAACCCCCAAATCCCAGGTTTTAACTCAATCGCATGATGAGAACTGTTAATCGGCAGCAGTTTACTGTCGATGGCGGCCATTTTGGATTTCGGGTCATGTGACCTTAAAATTGATGATATCATAAGATTCGATATATGTCATAACCCCATATCCCAAGTTTTAACTCAATTGCATGATAAGAACTGTCAAATGGCAGCAGTTTACTGTTTATGGCGGCCATTTTGTATATCGGGTCATGTGACATTAAAATTGACAATGTCATAGATTTGGTATATGCCATTACCTCTGTATCCTAAGTTTCAATTCAATCGCATGATTTGTTCTCAAGATATCACCAAAAGAAAATCGAAAAAACATCCTCCACTAATTAGTGTAATTAGCAAATATTACATA
This sequence comes from Membranipora membranacea, assembly GCA_914767715.1. NCBI lineage: Eukaryota > Metazoa > Bryozoa > Gymnolaemata > Cheilostomatida > Membraniporidae > Membranipora > Membranipora membranacea. The sequence continues at coordinate 10,767,614 of OU612065.1, read as the reverse complement.
ACATTTCAAAATTTCGTTTTGCAATTTCTCATCTTGACATATGGGACTATGTTGTGACCATATATCATCGAATTCTGCCAAGTAGTTCTTGACATATAACAGAATGAAATTGGGTAAAAACGTTAAAAAACGCAAAACCTCCTTCACTAATTAGTGTAATTAGCAAGTATTACATAACATTTTAAAATTTCATTTCGCAATTTCTCATATGGACATATGGAACTATCTTATGACAAAGTTCCATCCAATTCTGCCTGGTAGTTCTTGACTTATAAAAGGCTAAAAAGTGTTGCAATAATAATAATAATAAAAATAATAATAATAATAAACCCTACTAAAACAAAAGAAATACAACTTTGTTGTATTCCTAATAACTATTTACACACTTTAGCGTTATGTGTAGTAACAAAACCCTGTTCTACCCTCCCCTGTTAGCTCAATGTTATATTCTCAAACACCTTATCAATGTGAGAAAAACTCATCTATGAGGAATTACATCAATCAAAATAGCAACAATAGCATCATCTGTGGGCTGGTTTTCTTTTGACGCAGGACACCAAACAAAATCTTCAATTTACAACCAATTGAGCAAATATTGGATTCTCGGCTATTTTTGCTTTATCGATTCAGAGAGAGACTGTAATCTTGTACACCAATATATTAAATTTAATCAAACATACATCACAAAGATCCACATTAAGCTTTATAGAAAGAGTCATCACAACGGCAACAATCATATCAGTTAAATCAATACTGATTGGTCAGGCAAAAACACGATGAGCTCCGAAGATAAGACATCTACTGCAGAGATAAGCAGCGATCATATTAAGTAGCATATTAAGTACCCAGACAATATCTCATAACATTGGTCTTTGGAGCGGTCAGCAAACAACACTCTCAAGATCCCGGGAATGCCAGTTTTTGAGGAAGAATGCAAAACTATAAACTGACAACAAATACAAAACAAAACGAATGGTCCGAGACGGTTACCGTGTTCATCTGATGGTTTCTTGCTTTCTCTATTTGGCAAAACTATTCGAAACATACTCTAGGTTAGACACTAGGGAAGTGAATCATGGACAATAATTGTAGGAATTATTTCGTGGTGAATACGTTTCAAGATTTCAAGACTTCTATTTCAAATAATATTGCCTCATTTTTAACGAAATCTCCCAAGATAGTGTGAGTTGAACACTTTCAAATTTACCCACTGCGCCTTTTCTCGCACACGTCATACCTGAGGTAGTTTGCTTGACATCAGTAAACTTATCCGAGAAGTCCGTCTGGGTATTAGCTACGGTATTAGCCAGGGCCATCAAATACATCTGATCTAAGTTATTGAGTCCAGGCAGGCGAACATGTGTCAGGGCGTCGGAGAATGTCTCAGACTCCTTGTGACCGAATCCAAATCTGCAGAAAAGAATTAAAATATGAAAAACACAACGTATATTTGTGATAAATTGGTTCAAACAATTCTTCCAGGTAGCGCAAGTATGAGTGGATACTCGGCCGCGCCAAGTAGCTTTTAGACTAATTACTTATCTAGTTTTATCTGAGTGCTGATGATGGGACTGCGGACAAATTGACAAAGATGTTCAACTTACTTAGATCTAGCAGCTGTATTAGTTGAATCTTTACGCTTATTTTTTTTCCTGCTTCTCATCTCACCATCTAATTCATCATCATCGTCGTCATCATCAGAGAGGTGGAGCTCAAGGTCAAGGTCGTCGTGATTAGGATTATAGCCGTCTGAGAAGAGCTCATTGTATCCTGCCTTCTTATCTATACATGAGTAAAATACAGTCATTGCACAGACAGGTAAATCCTAGCCATGTCACATAGCAGCATGACAAGGATAAGTACATCCTAATACAATGTGACAACGGTTGGCTTAGGTTTAGCTTGTGAGGAGAAGAATGACTAAATAAGGTGTAACAATTTAATTGTTATCAAGTTTATAGTAAAACCCCTCGCTGACACCAATTCCCGCAATGCTACATGAACTATGGTAATTCTATTCTTGTAACCGATAGAGTTATCTCACCGGCGGATACTGCTGGCTCTGCAGTCATGCTTATTGGCTGATCATTATCTGCTGCCAGTAAGCAGTAAAGAGGCAGCGGAGGTATGGAGCTTATGTCTATAAAGCTTGATGTCTACAATCAAACAACAAACTGTCAGTACGGCAGTCAAAGCAGTCACATGATTTGTGAGGGACGACTTGTAGTGTCTGCTCTGTAGGAATGATAAGGTGAATTAATGAGTCATCCTTCTGTTCTACAAGGGTGTTACAATGGCATGTATTACTTCGGTAAAAGAGTTTTTTGGCAAGCCCAAGAACTGATATATACAAATATACCCGGGAGGATTTAGAACCATAGTATGATAATGTTGATGCAAAGTTAGCAGCCCAAATGGCTATTGTTGACGTACCTCTTCGGAGACTTGGACCTTTCCTCTGTTTTGAGCGACTTGGTGTACTGACATGGCTCGAGGTCTGAAGTGAGGTGTCTCATCATCTCCTCCAGTGTGCATATCCTCTGTTATACAGTGTAGAAGATGAGCTAAAATGGCCTTTACTCTCTTCACCTAAACAAATGCGAGCACTGATGATATTGTGACGTATAAACAACCAGTAAAGTCAATGCGTGGATTATTTACACTGTCCTAGAATACAAAAGTACATAAATTAATCTGAGCTAATCACCTGAATACAGAAAACCAGTTAATTACCTGATTTAAACAAACATAGAGTTTACCTTGCCAAAGTTGAGGAGCTCTAGAAGTTGCTTAGGGTGATACTGTGGTAGTACAGGGTTTGTTATTTGCACAGCTTCAAACAGTCCGCAATCCTTAAAATAAAAAAACCATCACATATATAATAAAATTACAATGTTTAAAAACTTGGACGAAGGAAGGCTTCCGTATGAAGCAATCAGCTTAACCCCATCACTCAGGTTTGATTCGGCATCATAGACATTTATATTAGCTCCATCTCTTGAGAAAGATGGACCCACAATCAGCTGAACATGGGATCAAGGGTTATTATAACTTATCCCATTCACCTGGTTAGTATAGGAATAGTTAGAGCTTATTATATATAGTTCATAATTCAAATCTTATTGTCCTATACAAGAAAGAGATGTATGAGGTATGAGCTGTTGGTATGGCAGGTACATTTTACAACAGTAGCACTGATAATATTACTGTCCATATATCCATGGCTGGCCATTAACATCAAATCCAAAAAACGATCTGTACAAATTATCTAGCGTCTATGATGGGTGTGAAATGATTAAGCGGGTTGATTAGAAACCAATGTTACAGAACTTTCTTTTGTAGCCTGCAGGCGATCATTTTCTAAATCATGTAGGAAACCATGGCGTTCAGAGTGGCTATGGTAAAGTTCATTGGAAATAATTTGGCAAACAGTCAACCTATACAGTTACTAACATACCATTCCAGCAGCTTGCTGTAAATACAAATTCATCAAACGATGATCCATCTTTCTCATATATGTCTCAATATATCACAAACAGCTGAGGGTAACCGGAAAGACGAGATCTCGTGAGATCATAGTGTGAATCTTACATCAAAATATCTAACCGTTGCCATACAACGGTCTGCCATATGTAGCGCACATGAGATTGATATGAGGCACATCACAGAAAAGCTCTTTTCATCGTAATGGCATCATAGAGCATTGATTAGGAACTGGGCTTGATAATAGTGTACATTAGGCCCAAACACAGACCATAATATGAATAATGTGCATGATGTCCCTCAGCCTCAACACTTAGTGGAATGTCAATGTTTAAAATTATCAAGTCCACGGTTTAGTCCCATGTTTCATACCTCTAACATGGATGTGAGAGGAGGAACCTGATCCAGTTTAGCCATTGTAGAGTTTCTCTTTAGCTGATCTTTCCTGTCTCTCTTATCGATCAGCTTAGATGACATCATACGGTGTAGATGTGGTACCTAATAATGTCGTAAAGTGTTGTAGTGATTGGTTATAAGATTCCACTCCAGCACATACGTATCTCAATAAACTATCACTTATTGCTATCATCATCTTAGGTTACAAAAAATACCTTCCCTCAGTCAAGGCAGCTCAATTTCACCCGTAGAACAATTCATGAATGATCCGAGCACAGAGCAGCCAGCCAGGACAGTCAGACACTGGCTACACTGATACTTGACTGAACTAATATATTCATGATAATGAGTATGGTGAGTAACAATTAAGATAAGTCCATCATCCACAGTCCAAAAAATGAGCTTTAGTATGTTGAGGAAATACTTTTGGAATATAAGATAGGCTGTTTTATATCGAGTGTAATAGTAAGTTCACTTACTGATTGACTGATACGTAGAGTGCTCATTTTGCCACCAGCAGGAGTGGACAGCTCAGCACCGACAGTACCCACTGTCCTAAGGTTATGAGAGCTAGGCGAGCTGTAAGCCTGACACACACCTGATACATCGTTATATGAGGAGGGACCGTGCCATTGTGAGTATACATGCATCTCATTATCCATACCTAAAATATACAGCCTCATAATTAATCTCAATACGTCAATGGGTGATCTCTCTGAGAGAAATGATATCTCTAGTCAGATGGAGTGTGGGAGGCCCTAAAGATTGTGCTGGGTAGTTTATTCCAATTACAAGTGGATTAGAACAATGGTAATATTTATAAGAATGAAAGGCTTCCATTCTCCCTGGTTACAACTGGTGTCTAGAAATTATAACATATTGATTGGAGTGAGTGGAACAGCTTACCCACAATGAGTACACCATCTTTAGCCCAGGATACATGCATAGGTAGGGGTGGTAAGCCATCAGCTGTAGAGAGTTCCAGGCTACGAAGTCGTAACCACTTTAGTGAGAGAGCTTTAGATCCAGTGTTAGATAATGACAGTGACTTCTGTAGTACAGGCCGGGCTGGATGTCCGCTACTGGGAGCATCTGCTAACATAATGTATATATTACATATTTATTCTGGTAGTATTAGTAAGTCCAGGGAATTTTGTACAGAAATAAAAGATAAAAAGAATTTCTTTTAAAATAAAAATGGTAATTGAGTAATGCATGTTATATCTAACATAAGATATTAACAATGACTACTAAGGACAATTACTACATTTTGTTTGCGGAAGGTTGCTTGCACAGCCTGTCCCATTATACTATTTAATCCAATATGAGAGCAGACTCATTCAAATTTCAGTCATTCCAGCATTAAGTGAGTCAGAAGCAAACCAGACCTGCAGTGCCAAGCAGCTCAGCATTATCAGCTATCTCGTTGCTGACAGGCGAGTAGAAGAGGATCTTAGAGCCGACAGCGACAGTCATGACATGTCCCCCATCTTCTGTAGGAGCCCAGTCTAACTGCACCAGATGTTTCTGCTGTAATACTCCGGTCTTATTACCGGTCTGAGCTATACACTTTTTCACGCTACAAAATTCACACAAAACTACGGATCTGGGGAAAAAGATGTGAAAAACAAGTGTTGATAATCTTTAACCACCTTACTGCTATAATTGTAATGCCGTGAAATTCTAGCGAATAAAGCAAATCGTCTCAGCTGTCCTGACTGTGAGGTTGTAGTATTGTGAGTAGTTTATAGTAGGGGGCGATGTGACTGGTGTTAATCTCACATTCCATGCTGCCTTGATCGCTGTCAGTAGTTTGTACCACTTTCCATGCAACACAAAACTATATACCACCAAAAACACCTGCGAGGACAGACCTATATCAGTGTGTTTCGTTAGAAGCATAACACATTGTTTGGCTGAGAGGTATTATTGCAATGGTGCTGTCTCTTGTTCCGATCAACTGTGGCTTCATTTGGCAATCAAGATATCAACACAAAACTTGAAGCAAATGAAAATCAAGATAAGTTTTGTAGATCAAGTCATCAAAAACATGGAACGAGAAAGTTATATCAAATGTAGCCAGCTACCACCGCATTATATTATGCACAAACCGTTGAAGCACTGCATTGTTCTTAATAGCACTGCAAAGAAACCATTGGTTATTAGCTCTCATAGCAAGCGGATAACTAATTTGTGACCATAAACCTGTTTGTTGCGCTTCTTTTCTGCCTTGAGCCTTGAGATCAGGAGTGCAACCAGTAATTGGTCAAAAACTAGCGGATAACATGGCATTATAAGGATCTTAACAAAAGCTTGAAAAGTTTCACCACCAAGGATTGGATTGTCCAGGGTATTTGGAGAAAAAGCTCATGCTGTAGCAATATCTACCTCATTACACAAAAAAAGGAAGCCATTTGCTCCATATTGTATTCACTCAAGTTTGACAGCTTATAATAGTTCACACATACCAGGAGCCAAGACACATCACCACCTACTTACCTCTGTATGGTACTCAGGCTAGGAATGCTGGGCACATGTGGCAGCTTAGCAAAGCTGGAGCTTGGGCTAATAGAAGATGACAAGGGAGAGGGGACATGTGGAGAATGCCCATAACCTTGAGGATGATGGGATCCCAGCTGCATCTAAATAACAAAACCCAAAAGTTATATAGTCATAGATATACACTCACCTACCAGCTGGCTAAACAATAAACTCTCATTTTATCATCATAATAATAAAGTCATAGTTTCCATGAAATGTTTTACCGCGACTAACAGATTTTTAGGATACAAGTATTCCAATAATATATGTGTGCTGGAAACACCACCCCACACACAACTTTCGAAGGCCTACTTTTCTGAAGGAAGAAAATATAAGTTAGAAAATAATTTTTGTAATTTCGGTAATTGGAATATTTGCTAAGAAAGCATCCTTTTTTATTCAACTTTCTGTATTTTGTCGATGATCAACCATAATAATGATTTCCAAGAAGCCAAAATTCCAAATTATTATATTGAGTGAATACGCGAATCAGTCAAAATTTAATTCTGTAGAAAAGACTGATAATTGTACTGACTGTAACATCATGTACTCATTGATGCTGGTGACAGAAACTATGCTAGTCACAATATCTTTGAAAGGATAGAAAACATTCATCAAGTGGACAACAGCTCTCAAATCTAATGGATGCAGGAAAAAAACATTTACTTGGCTGAATTTAAAACGATCGAGTGAATATTTCTACCCTGAAAACCTGACCGATGTGATAACAAGCAAACAGACATCCTTCAATCAGCTTATATTGTGGATAATTAAGAATTGGATAGGAAGAGGCAGTCAGAGGAAGGGTTAGGGAGGAGGATGATACTTTCACATCAAGGAACCAGCCTTCTGTCGACCTTCATCGTATCATCAAGAAGCAAATCATAGATTGTAATGAGATAGCCAGAGGAATCAGTATAGGTCAGCAGCCTTGCAATGTGTCAGACAAGACTTCAGTTCAGAAAGTTATGCAAGTCACCAGATTTGGCATAGACCAAGTGTTGTACATATCATAGTCGAACAAGAATAGGACTAACACAGTAGTGTGGCAATATACATGTATGAACTATGAACATGGAAATGAAAGCCAGTGAGTTAATGTTGAGTTACCTGCTGTTGCTGTCCGTGCTTTAGGGAATCACAAACACATAATATGAAAAATATATGTAAAAATATCTCTACAGAAGAAGTCATCCTTGTGTTTTTTTATAAATTGAGTGCATTTACATCTACCTCAAAAAATCACCACACTCTTGGGATAGGGTATAAATGTACCAATTTGATGGAGTGTGTAAAAAGGTCTGAGCAAAGTCTGTCTAGAGAGAGTTTTGAATGTTAAACTTACAACACGGGATGAAGATAAGAAAAGAAAAACTCACACAAGATGACAACAAGCAATGATAGTATACCTTAAAGAAGTTCTCTGATGAGATAACATGGCTGATCTTCCTCTCATTACCGAGTATACATGACATGTCTATCTCTGCTTTAGGATCAGGTATGAATATATTCTTCAGTTCGATGACATCTTCCTGCACCCAACCGCAACCTCCTACAAGTGAACACAGTCATTGATACAGTTAGAGTCTCAGTCACAGTCATTCTCTCATCTCTCATCTAATTAATCTCACTCGGGCGCTTTGGCTCCTTTATCGAGATGCAGTCGTGTATGAACAATTGTTTAAATTATCAGTAGCAAGGAAGAAAACCAGTTTGTCTACGAGATAAGAACATAGTTAATTATGCTTTGATTCAAAGCTCAATAGCTAGCTACTGCCAAGAGAAAAAAAAATAAATAAATAAATATACACAGCACAGCTTCAGATGCTATGAAGCAGAGTCAGTGATAAGTGCTTATAATCAGTTAGGCAAAGCAGCTAGAATCATTAGAGAAGTTTATGGATTCGATGTTTATATGAATGTTTGGCAGTTTTGGTGTTGATATTGCCCTTAATAGCACCGTGTCTGGTATTGTGAGACTCGGCAAAATAAAGGGAGAACCGATCTTGGTCTATAGCGGCACTACCAGAAAGCATACAAAAGTACATTTTTTGGTCTGCATTAACACGTCTTTGTGCAAGGGTGTCCCAATTAAATTGTGTCATGAGCTCAGTAATTTGGTCTCGTTTTCTCTTACAGTGTGTCCACCTGAAGGCCTTTCTATTTATACCTTCTATGATATTGATGTTTTTCAATTTAAATGGAGACCAGGTGTGGGTCGCAAATTCTAGTATAGGGTGACAGACTGTTTTATAAGCTTTGGCTCTGGTTTTACTGTTAGCCTTTTAGGTTTATAGACAGCGCATCAGCATGTGTAATGATTTATTAGCTTTTGAGCAAATGTTTATTATATGTTGATCGAATGACAGTTTATTGTCAATCGTGACACCAAGGTATAGTACTTTGTCAACACATTGTAAGGGGTCATTAGTCATGCTGTATTGTGACACTAGAGGATTTACAGTGGAGCGTTGAATTGTCATATGCTCACATTTTTTTATATTGAACTTCATCTGAGAACTGTCTGCCCAAGTTATAAGATGGTCTAGGTCATTCTGAAATAAACTAGAATCAGCAGGTGTTGTGATTGGTTTTGTACAACAAGGAATCATCTGCATATAGTTTGAGCATGCTGTTGGCTACCGCAGAGTGCATGTCATTTATGTACACATTAAATAACAATGGTCCTAATACACTGCCTTGGGGCACTCCTGAGGTCACATGTCTGGTGGCCGATTTGACATTATTGACACAAACTGAGAGAAGGCGGCTCTGGAGCCATGAAAAAATCCATTTGACAGTTTTATCAGCTATTCCGATATTCAGCAGTTTAACCAGTAGCAGACAGCGAGATCAACCGTTATCATTTCGTCAAAAAAATCTATATATTCACTCCCGGTCATTGATACAGTTAGAGTCTCAGTCACAGTCATTGATACAATTAGAGTCTCAGTCACAGTCACAGTACAGTTAGAGTCTCAGTCACAGTCATAGTACAGTTAGAGTCTCAGTCACAGTCACAGTCATATTTACAGTTAGAGTCTCAGTCACAGTCATAGAACAAAGTCATAAGCAAGTTACAAAATTTAGGAGTATACCTCTGTAATATATATGCACTTCTGTTAGGTGATTATTCCATATTGATAATTCCTTACTTGGGTAGCAATCGCACTAACCGATTGCCCCATCGGATAGAGAGTTAACACTTAGTGCGCTTGCCATTCACTGCCAGACGACGAGTGCTGCAGGAGTCATGATTGATTGATCCAGCACACAGAACCTCTGGGTGTATATTGTCCCATTCCTAACTTACACAGCGTTCCATATCAGGCACACAGCGGATGAGGCACATACGGTTATAAGGGAAGGTTTCAGGATTATAAAGCATATAATACAGCCTTACCTGTTGATTCACATTCATATATGCTGACATACAGGTTGACATATTTATTACTAGGATTGTCTTTAGCAGCCATCACTGCTCCCAGCCTATAAGCTATAGCTATCCTCCCAGTGTATGCACAGCTCACTGTGATTGGTCGACCTAGAAACCAATATCAAAAGGTTTTATTGAGTTTGTTCGTAACCATTGAGATCAACATGGATCCCACCTCAAACCAGGGCTAACCAGGTGTATAGGGCATGAGCATGTTATTTCTAAATTTAAAAACTTCTTACTTTTTGAGAGTTTTTCTCACTTCAGTTATGTTGGACTCAGCAATCAGTCCTTTCAACATCTGGACAGTATATCATACATGAATTATTGCTAATCCAGCCATCGACCAAATAACAGATTAACAATATTTACAAGTCAATGATGATTATTTAGTATCCTTGCCTAAGTTTTAGAATGGTGCTGTAATAGCCCTGAGAATCATACTAATATACCACCTACCTGGAACGGATAGCGAGCTGCTGTCCTCCCCCGCCATCTTCCACTCTGACCAGCTAAACGTGGTGCCATTAGGCTTACACTGCCAGAATCTGGTAAATCCATCACTACAAGCTGTAGCAAAGAGATAAGGTGCCAAACAAGCGGGATATATAGTCGAGCTGCTGAGGTGACCGGCTGCTGCAGTAGCATGAAGTACCTGTACACCTTCTGGTAGGCTCAGCTTATGGCCATAAACCTGAAATACAACAATAAACAAAAGTCAGCAATACAATATTCTGTGTGCTTATATTTACATAGGCCTATTGTGGGATAAGCCCTTAATTTCCGCAAAGCGTTATCATCTACTAGGGAACACATATGCTATCTGTTTGCCGAAATATCAGGTTATACAGCTATGGCCGCACTGAGTGAATTTGGATGAGATTCAGAAATGTCTTATTTAGCCGCTATTATTCAAGTTACCTGCTCTCAACTTATGTAACAACAGATAACTGACAGCAGGGAGAATCTCCCTGCTGACTAATATGGACAATGAAGGACTGTTATTCCTATGTCTAATATGGACAATGAAGGACTATTATTCCTAGGTCTAATATTGACAATGAAGGACTGTTATTTCCGGTTGTTTTGAAGAATTTATTCTGACGATTAGAGTTTTAAAATTGAAGATTGCTCTATTCTCTCAGAAGACAGCATCGTGTGCAGGGAGCCCCTACCTTGCTAGAGTGAACTTTGAACTGTGGACCTGCAGCCTTGTGATCAAATACAGGTTCAGATGAGGTATCGCTGTCCTCGTCAGCATCTGTCACTTCAACCTTCACATTACCATCCAGAGTGGTGGCTGAAGCAGACATCTCTGTAAATAGAACAGATTGTGTATTACAAGGCAGCTAAAGGCGGCATAAAAAATTCTAGGTTATGCGGTAAATAAAAGAGTTTATTTTACAACAAGTTGTAAGATATAAGCCTCTATGGATGGTCTTGGTAGAGCTTTTTTTAAAACTTAGATAGGTTTGATCCAGTTAGCCTGCATTAGAGTTTGCTCCCCTTCCACTCTCAGGGGGAACCGATTCTAAATGCAGGCAAACTGGACCAATTTTGGTATAATTAAGTCATTGCACATGATACAAATACGGATGGTGAGATGGCGCAATCGGTTAGGTTGCTTGCTATTCACTGCCAGGCGACTGATGCCGCAGGAGTTGTGTGTTCGAATCCCATTGCGGGAGTTTTCAAGGTTGATTGTTCCATCCCCCAGCACCCTCGGGTGTATACCTCTTCAATACTAATTATCATGAGTATTCACATACCTTCATCATGTAGGGATGAGACGATGATCTCCCACATGTGTAGATAGGAGTGCTGGTCTGCTGACTTTTCTAATACTACAAGATAAAACGTCTCAGCGAAGGATTCCTGATTCCTGAGGTCAATAAACGCTGCGTCTCTGGCAGCATCTACGTCTGTACCTGTGACTAGCTGACCCTGATATACATGTAATAACTGTGTACTCGTCCAGTCCTGTCAAATATAAACATCCTGTTTTAATACAAATTATGGAGTAGATTTAGGTCAGAGTATATAAAGTAGTTGTGCATAACCAGAGATCAGACGGGAAAACCTATTAAAATGTGAAAAGTGAGATATTGAACAGTTATGAATATCATATTTTACAGTGGGTTAGGCTAAGGAGTGATATAACGCTAACGCAAAACTCCTTCATCAGTGTGTGTGTGTGTTCATTAGGAAATATATTGAGAATTAACTATACAGACATATGTACTGTTGGTCGTTGCTGCCAGGGGCCGAAAGTGTAGCAGTCGAATATCAAGTACTATGACTGTTGTTGAACAAGACTTGTCCTAACAGCAAAAGACAACAGTGTGGAGTTGGTAATGAGGAAAAAATTATGGATCGCAGAATGTCTTTCAAAGAACTAAAACAGAGCAAACAGCGCATATATTACATGGCCCAAGACACCTAAAGCTCATTCTTCCCGTCCGACAGCGCAGGGATGTAGTTTATTAGTTCATCTAATTAGTTACCTGAATCTGTCGGTTCTTCCTCATCTTATTCTGGATAAAGTGAAAACTTATAAAACGCAAGAAAAACAAACCGCGGGGAAGCAAAAAAATTCAGTGAGTTCTGCTAGCTAAAAAATCGCACAGTATACAAGGTTATAAGCTATCCTACATACTAATTTTTACAATTATTCAATGCATGCCTTCAGTAATCCTGTAAGTTACCGCAATGGACAACCATTATCAAGTCAATATTCTAGGCTGGAAATATTGAAGGTAAAACCAACTTACATGAGTGGCTGCCTTGAGAGCATCCAGCTCAATAATACATCCAGGTCTGGATGTAGACTGCTCACTCACTATATTATAACCTGCTGTCTGCTGATTGGAGCCGAGCATGTTAAATGAGCTGTTACTGCTGACTGGACTCATCATACCCTGTTATATATGAGGAAGTAAATATCACCAGAGTAACCATCCAGCATGTCAACACGCTATGATCAATTATAACTTACTATCATCAAGTCACAGTGTACACGTTCGCTGCTTTATTGCATAATACAATTCTTTTTTCTTTTCTTTTAACACATTTTATTGACTGTCGTAATCATTTAACGACTGAATTGGATCACTGTGATGAGACAAACCTTGTGGTGACTTCTGTGAGCTCCGTCTGTAGAGAGCAGTCCCCTGGCGTCTATAACAGCCTGATATAATCTCATGTTTACTCCGTCTGAAGCCACAAACAGTGAGCTAGAGGAGTTACAGGTCGAGCCCAGCGCTGAACTATATAAACAAGAAAAAGTAATGTGTTATGTAAGGAAGTCAAACTGATAATCCTCAACTTATCGCCATCTAATAACTATTATGAAGAAGAAAATATCCAGATGTTATAATTTGCTATAACTTGTTGCATATTGTTGGTGTGTTTAAAAAGCTGGCTTAGTGATATGACACATCATCCTCTGTAAGAGACATATATGGCCTGTATATCGTTCAGAAAGGTCCAAACCGGCTTCATATAAAGTCACAAGGCTGACAGTACCTAGGAAGTAATGTGGGTAGCCAGGCAACATTATCAAATGCTGCGATGTTTGGAGAGTTTATCTTTGCCAGTTCTGTGACTCCACCAGCTAAAGACAGCGGGCCTATAGAGTCTACTCTCCATAGGATGAGCTCACTAGATAGTCCGACAGCAGGGTCAAATTCTCTAGGCTTTGTCTCTTCCTCATCCTATGAAAGATATGAGCGAAGTGTTGTCAAAATTATATCTCACGCCAACAAACCAAGAAAGATACTCCTTAAAAACACTGAAAGCAAACTAATTTAGGACATGCGCCAGAAATTTGTGTAACTTGTGTGAGTCCAGTTGTAAAAGTGGTAAGTGGATGGCCTTGTAACAGGTTTGAAGATTAAGTGAGTGGCTTTCCAATACCAACTGAATCTAGACAAACTGTGTGAGCACATGCATTTGATCTACACTCTAAGTTTTTTAATGTTTTCTCTATGTGGCCTATCGAAAAACAAGTTGGTGTACTAATAGATCTATGTTTGTGTCAGCGGTGAAAATAGTGAACTCATCCATAACTGAGCAGTATTTAATCACCTCTTCAAGTATGTCATACTCATTATACTACAAACAAAATCGACAAAACGGTAAGTAAAATCAGCATGCTTCATTCAGATACGAGCAGAAATAATAAGGATGCTACTAGGCTGAAAACATTGTTTTGAATGCACTCGTGATATTCAAAGTTTCAAAATGACAGCTTACCATCTTTGGTGACTTGGTAGGCAGATTGTGATGAGATGTAGTGATAAGTAGAGGTAATACTGGGTGGGAGGCTGCTGAGTTAGTTCTGAATCTGTGTCCACAAGCTCTGGATGTATGGGTGACACTCACACAAGTCCGGAAACTTGTCGATTCACCAAAATTTGCCTGACAATAAAAATGTAACATGTATGGAACTATATATATACCGGTTGGTTTGTTGCACTAGATTCTATATATGAGTTTGGTTAGCAGACAAACGAGAATGTGTTTCTATCAGCCTGCTGTGTATATACAGAAAAAAGAATATACTACCTTACAGCCTACTAATATTATTTCAATTTATTGATACTATATAAGCTACCAAATTTGTAGCTGGATTTGAATACTGATACAAATTTACATTTTGCGCATGCTCAGCTCTGGGCATGAGCTGATCTCTGCAAAATTGAGTCTCGGAATTCCGAAGCCATCAGATTGGATACCTGCTCTGGTGACATACTCCCCAAAGCATGCGGATTTGTTATTAATAGTTATCCTCTCTTGTCATTATTAGCTGATTTTGATTGACAGTTTATGCAGGGGATATCCCATTTCCCCTTTCCAAAGTTGCAATCAGAACCCAAACTAAACTCATTGTTCTTGCACATGCGCAAATTCAAGTCACGCATGATGCATACTTAGCCTTACGACACCTGCTTTGTGGTGATGATAGCCTAGTTTTTCAGTGATCTACATGCCCAGTCAGATCACGAGAGTCAGTCTGACAAATTTATACACCAGTTGAATTACTCTATGAATAGCCATGCTGTGTGTCCCACCACTTATATATGTATGATTCATACCTGCACATAAAAGTCTAACTCAATGTGCAGTGCATTAAATCATGGAGAATGCATTAAATGAATACAGAGAGCATGGCTTCACAAACCTTCCAAAGGTTGAGACTACCATTGAGATGTTTCGTTAGCAGATAGACATATGGCAGCATATTGAATTGCCCTCCTGTATTTTGCTGTTTTGTGTTGAGAGTCGCCTGACTTTGTGAGGAGAGAGCTGAAGCAGATTGGCTATTCTCCATTCCTCCACTGCCACCGTCTATATAATAATAAGTCAGTGTACATCAGTATATGATATCTTGGGTCTACCAGGTATACTTGAATTTTAGTTTAGGTTAGTTACAAGTCATCATGAACTTAAATGTGATACAATATTCCAGACGACCTACTTTGTTGCAGTATATCCAGAGGACTATTAGCGCTGTATGTTATCACATTAGGTGACATACTCATAGCATCACCCACAGGTATAACATGAGGTAGACGAGAGCTGAAAGTAACCTGAGCTTGTCTGAAGCAGCCTGGCTCTATCTCATCCAGATAATCTACAGACCTGAATGCAAGATTATCAATCACATATCACCTTAAAGGGAGAGAGATGTGCAATAACCCATAATCATCATAGTGGTAATGGTAACTACACAACAAAGAGGGGATAACTCCAGTGTTGTTGCAATACACAATGTGAAGACTCTATATGTCACATAAAAAAACGGAAGGAAGGAAGAGCAGCCCGATAAAATGGTTATGGGGACTGAGCCCAAATGCATGATCACCCATAAGTTCAGTACATTACCTGTGTTATTATGAGTAAACTGTTGCATACTTTTCAACACGAAATCACATATTGATAATATATGTAGTCTTACCAGACGAGAAGGCTGCCATCAGCTGGGTGAATACTGAACAGAACATCAGGAGAGTTGTGCCAATCCTTAAGCATTCTCTCAATACTTCTGTCAAATGTATCATCTAGGCTAGCTGACATCTACAGCAAAACCAATAACTATAAAGTGACACTGCACTGCACTATGTGGGGAACGGAAATCCCTAGACATTAGTATGGTGGTGGCAAATTTATGCACAATTTGGTTTTTGAGAGGTCACATCTCAATTATCAAGATCGGGATGTTAATGAAACCGTGTAGGGCGATTCTCTAAAAAAATTAATGAGACAAAGCCAGCAATAGCTTTTTTAGGAATTTGTGTGAAATTTAAAACAAGTCACCCTGGGGCGAAACAAAGGGAATTTTGTGCAGATTTGGGCACTCTCTAAACCAACAGAGCTACAAAATGACACAAACCGACATGAAAGATAGCTAGACCGGGTGCTGAAAGGCTCACATCTCATGCAGAACATGCAAATTTGCGAAGAAAAAGAACTGGGGAGTGAAACAATTCAATCGAGAAATCAAAGTCAAATATTGCTAGACAATTTATGTGTGAAAAACCCTTGGACCACTTTGGTGACCTTAGTTTGATGGCCTAAGTGAATGAATGATACAAAGTAAGGTAATTACTAAGGAGTATAATGATTCCACCCGCATACCCAGAGCATAATCCTAGCTGTCACCATTAGAGAAAAGTCTATTGTGCTTTAGATCAAAATTTTGACCTCCAATACGAGAATAAATAGATATAACAAAGTGACAATAACTTGCTGAATACCCTTCACGGTTTTTAGGTTACCTTGCTGTCTATTATACTTGGATTGTCGTCAAATCTAACGTGATGAGTCTAAAATTGATCAACTGGTTTGAAGAAAACGGAATACACCAACAAATGTTCAAAAACACTAACAATACATATAAATACAATCACTGTGGGTGAGAGGCAAAAGGATATCCTACGAAAACATGTAAAACACAGGGGAGTCAAAAACAAAGAATACTGAACAAGGAAGGTTAATAGTGTAGGCCTATATTTTACTAGTTATCTTACTTTAGTAAAGGAGTTGGTGGATGCACTCTCCTCGAGATGTACACCGGTGCCCATACTAGACTGAGTTCTTTGTGACCATTGATCTAGTGATATGGCGCTCTGACTGTGGTGACCCATAATTGTACTAGCTACATCACTATCACTGTCTATAGATGGTAATTTTGCGTGAGAGGATATCCTGTTCCAAAAATGCTTCTTTTCCTTCTTCTTTTCTCCTGAAAAAATAACAATATAATTATCTTTGACTTCTGATTTTATAAAAATCTAAATTTTCCAACACAATTATCCGAGAAGTACAAATTATTCAAGGTTGCTTTTGCATTAACATTGGGAATTGAGCTATCCAGTAGTGTTCAATTTTGGAGTTGTTGTTCTTGTAAATTCTCAAGGGCAAACAAGTCTTATAATCTATATAAGATTATGGAAGCGACGTTTCAACAATCTACTATTTGTGAGGTGGCCGTTGAGTAGCAGAGTAGCAGATACCACATGCCTCTGGTCACAAGGCTTGTGTGAGGCTCACCTGGTTGTGAATCATCACATGGTGTATCGGCTCCATCATGATAAGCTTCGTCTGGACAGGCACTTTTACGATTAATATCGTTCATAAGTCTCTCGGATTCAACCGTAAACTGTAACTCTTTATTATTAAGCCAGTGCACCATAAATCCATTGTCAAATGATGACTTAGACGAAGGGTTTAGAGGTATATCTGCAAAAACCAACACAGTTTTAATCAGTGATGAGAGGCTGGAACACGGGAATCCTGGGGTTACGCTATTCAATTCTAGATTCTGGCCTTTTAACAGACTTGTAATGGCAATAAAAACATATAGTGATATTTTTAGGATGCATGTTTTGTACACATGACAGCTGGATATGTTTTGATCTTTTTGTACTGGGCGACCAGGCTTGTCATGAAAGGAGGAATAAGTTCATTACCACTTGATCAATTTAGAAAACTGCTCTCAACAAAATGACATCCACAGAACCCACGTAATACACTGCTTTTAACATCAACAAAAACATGACATGCTCTGCGAAAACATGTTTTATTGGCTGAATATTTATCATTGAAAATCTAAGCCCTATTTTGGTCACTTGGGTCTTAGCTTAGTGCATATTATTATACTGCAACCAAAATAAACCAATGACACCTACAAAGCTAGATATAACAGACAATATTATGTGTCTCAGTAGGTAAACTTCGGATTATTAATGGTACCAGCAGCTCTATCTAAGATTTCTCATTGAGAATTATCCGAGCTCAAGGGGTTTATGTAACTACCTCATATCCTCGATACAAAGGCACAAAGATTTATACCCGTATGTATGTATGTATGTATGTATATATGCATGTAGAGCACTACGACTTCACATTAGGAGTTAATTCTTAAACAAAACTCCTAACAATTATAGTAAAATGGCTGGATACGGGCTGTTAGCAGCAATAACAACTGGATGCTCCATCTGCAACAGCATAAACTACTGGTACACATCTATCACCTACCCAAACACTACTGACTGTGTCTGGCCAATAAACTATGCTATCCCCTCAGAGTCAACTAGTCTGGTTATATATAATAATATATACACAGTCTCTGGTTTTACTCTATATTGTATCATCAGGCTTATATCTAATAAGGAACATGTTCAAAACTATTGTTTACATTGACATGCATAACTATGTTGACCTTACTGGGGTGCTACAAAACTTTCATAATGCTACACAACATGATCATTCACAAAATATGAACACAAGGGATCAACATCGGAGTGTGACAAAAAAGCTACTAATAAACACAAACAAATATTATCAGCTAACAGTAACTAGGGGATTCCATATCTACTCATAGCACACCATATTTCTACCTGTGGAGTGATGTCCCTCTCCTAAAACAACCTCTCCATTTTAGTTGGGCCTGGTGTGAAGTCACGCAGTGAAATTTTAAGTGAATGACTGCTGCTCCTAGGCTCGCAAAAGGTCCACACTAATTCAAATTTTAGCACAGGTTTACAGAAATCGAAATCATGTAGCCAGAGCGGTACATCAAGGTACTCAGTCTTTTAATTGTACCTGATTACAGAATGTTACGACAGGGTCAATCAGAGTCAATTTGGTTAGATAAAAACTGGTCCATTGTAAGCAGCCTATCACTGATGGTCTCACCTGTGTCCGGGTTGATTGAGGCAGCAAGATGGAAGTGCAGTACAGGAGTAAGGCCATTCTGCTGCATCCAGTACTTATGGAAATCATGGGTGCTCTCCGTCGATGATAAGGCAGTGATCCGTAAACCCTGAGATCTCCCCTCCTTCTTATGTTTCCGCCTCTTGTGCATAGCATGTCTAATAAACAAAATAGACCAGTACAGTAGCGCTACGGGGAAGAGCTGAGGAGGGCTGCAGTATGGGCCTACATGATACACGCAGGTACTAATCGTAAGCAGTCATATACCAGATGAGGATGGTTGTCACCTCAATCGGTAGATTAGGGACATTTTCTTTTCAACTATTGGGTTTAATTGGAGCCGAAAATGCAGATAACAATATCTGACCAGAAAGGACAGGTAACTATCAGATATTCATATGACCGGATGGGAATAATAAGGACCTCTTACCTGATATGACTAAGTTTGTGGACAAATTTATTTTTGTGGCGGGTTGCATTCAGTTTTGGATCCTGTAGTGCCTTCAGATCGAACTGCTGTACATCAACAAGACCATCATCAGGGAGAACAGTCTCACTCCACAGCCGACATATGTTATCGTTTGACCATGTCATCAATACATTCGTAACTGTTCCCCTGCAACGATTCAAATGATGGCATACCATAATATGACAAGCATATATATAAAGCCATATTTTACTACCATCACAATGTCATCATGGAGCAAATAATTGTAGACTATTTAATATCTCATCATCATTGACAGCTCTTCCTGTCCAAAACCTGTGATTATGTCACAGAGTAAGGATAAATCCTTACTCTGTGATTATGTCAACCAGTCAAAGGAGGTACTCAAGTCTGGCTTTTCATCACGACAAGTGTTAAAATCCAGTGCAATTAGTTACATTTTGTGCCAACTCACTCCCTTTCAATACAGAGTTATCGTTCAGGCACTACATCCTGTAGATATAACATACCTTGGCATATATTTACTGATGCGTCTCCATGAGAAGTCTATAACAGGAGCAGGATGTGCGATGTAACAGAAGCTGTAATCGAGCTGCTCCTCCACCTCATCCTCGTACCCACTTCCTCTTAGCAGCTGACTCTTCTTATTCTCATACCAAACCTTTACAAGCCTGTCACACTGTAATGTATCATATTATTCAGGATTGTGTTGAATGTTGAATTGGGATGTGTTGAAAAAGCATTTTAAAAGCTGTCAGTGGTTTATTACCTAGATAATAAGCACAGTGTTCTGGATCAAACAGCATAAATTTTAGTTTATGTATATCACTCTAACTGCAAATTCTTAGAGCTGACTGGCAGAAGATATATAGATTGGAATATGCCATATAGATTGGAATATGTCATCACATATTGATATTGGGGTATTCACAGGTGTTCTTAACGTAGCCACCGATTGGAGAGAAAAATACATCTCATTTATGTCTACTCAGGACAACATTATATCATAAAAAATCATTTTGAAAAATGTAAAAAGTAGTTCGATGGGTTGAAACCTCGCAGCTTGCATAGACATATCTTCACAACAAAGAGTATCTGACCTTTGCGAGCACCAAACTTGTAAATATTAAGAAGAATTTCAACTTTAGACTGAATGTATACCGAAAATCAGATTGGTACCAATTGTTGAACCTTTGGCTTTGATGGCAAAAATTCACAATAGACAGTCATAACAATACAGAATAATTATATTATGATGGAAAGTCATTATTATCATGACACAATGTTATTTAGGTGTCCATGGAAGTAAGTCATAACTTAAAGAAGATCGTTTTTCTACACAATGTCACAAGCAAGGTGCTCCGACACAAACCAAGGGGCTGCGATAACAATCAAATGCTTATATCAGTAGATTGCAAAAGTAAATTTACTCCACAAAAATTGTACCAGCTACCAGGATCGGTGTGCTTGCCGAAACCCGGGATCGAACCAGGGACCTTTAGATCTTCAGTCTAACGCTCTCCCAACTGAGCTATTTCGGCTGGTGATTGCCTATGACAATTGAACACTAGGATTCCATTATCAGATATATGTATGTCTGGCTCCGCCCAATTTTATTCACATGGGGAGACAACTCTATGATCATTACATAAACCAGGGAGCCAACACAAAATTACTCTAAGATACCAAAACTTGACTGATAACAGTATGGGAATAATATTGATAAACAAGCCAACACACAAATTAATTTCAAATCCACTAGCCTCAATCCTGCTGTACATCACCAATTGAAACCCAAACAAGTCATTTTTTAAATTAACTGATATATAAACTTTTAGAAAACCCAAATGAAAATAAATTCACATGCGGATCAATGGTCTTCCGCTAGCGGAAAAGAACAAACAAAATTACACTTTTGAGCCCACAGGTCTTAACGCAGAGTCATATTCCTGTCTTCCACTATTGCTGAGCCAAATCATGATTGTCTCAGAGAGAACTACTCAATGAGTCAATGAGTTCTTAATATCCACCTGGAATTTTCTATCAATAGAGCGAAACAATTCGACAAAATCTTCCGAACAAGACATGTGAATATC
This sequence comes from Membranipora membranacea, assembly GCA_914767715.1. Taxonomy (NCBI): domain Eukaryota; kingdom Metazoa; phylum Bryozoa; class Gymnolaemata; order Cheilostomatida; family Membraniporidae; genus Membranipora; species Membranipora membranacea. The sequence goes on along the minus strand of OU612065.1, from coordinate 10,745,995 downwards.
AGTGAGGATATGCTTAGGTAATTGTTAATTGGTTACCTTGCTGGCAGATGCGAAAAGAAGTCCGTCAGGAGAAAACCTGAGATGATAGACAGGAGTGGCAGATCCACTTCGCCATATACAGGCCCATTCAGGGTCAGTCTGGTCGACAGCACCTAACGTGAATCCTACATCAGATCTTTGATGATCGGCTATATCACCTTCCTCAGGTGATTGCCATAACTGTATACTCTCTCCTCCAACTAACAGCCTGGTCCCCTCAAGGTTCCATGACAGGGTATTAACATGTCCGTCACAATCTAATGATGCTGTCTGGTACCATTGATAGTCTAGCTTCTACATAAAAAAAATAACAAAATGTTGGGTTTCAAGTTTCAACTACTCTTTGTAACAAGTTGAGCACCACAGTAGGCTTTTGAATACCATAGAATATTTATAAAAACTATTCAGGTTCTGAAAATCTTGCAATTATATCCATACACATGATATATGTTCTCACAGGAAGACATCACAGTGGATTCCAGAGAGAGAGAGAGAGAGAGAGAGAGAGAAGAGAGAGAGAGAGATCAGAACTTACATGTGTGCTTGTGTGATGAAGTAATGGAGTTGGCTCAAATATCAGAACCTGCTGATCGTAGCTCGCTGCAATCTGAAATCATAACCACAACACACAATAAATACACCGCTTATCAGATCATCAATCACAATATTTGCTATGTAGAGGTTTTGATGACATCAGTCATGAAAGTCAACAATGATGTGAGGTTTGACAAAAAATTAATTAATTGGTAGTTGGATAGTTACAGACTCCCCCTCCTATATAGTCTTAGCTTAATTCCTCCATCATATCACAGGAATAAATGTGACTGTCACCTCCATGACAAGTTAAAGGTACAGGTAGCATTGGAAACTGGAAAATCATTTTTCTGTTATGGAAAATTAGCACAATTACTGTAAATATAAAGGTCACTGACCTTGCCAGTGTCTGAGCTGCAATCCACACATTTTATCTGGATGTTCCCGTGAGTAGCGCCAGGTATTATCTGAACTCTTTGGAAATCACTGGCTAGAATGACTATATCACAACCTGCAGCGTATGCCTGAAAAGAAAAACAGAGCAACTATTGAAAATCAACTTGAATGGTCATTTATTCACAAAACAATACGAGAAAACTTGTGCAGTAGTTTATTTCAAATCTTGCATAACAATCTCATTCCCCCATCTGCATTACAGACAGATGCGGTATATCTTATATACTTTACATACACTGCTCCTTTACAGCATGATGATCATGTACCTACCAAAAAGACCTTTTGAACACAGATGAGGTCAAACTAGGTATATACTCTTGCTTCATCGTCATTGATCACATTAAATGAATTTTTGCCAAGACTATAGACTTTCAAATAGTTTCCTAGTCTTAATACATTAGTATGAGCCAATACTTTTATATGGTGTCCTGATAACTTCGGAAAATGACACAAAGTCTGTTTGACGCAAGCCAGAAATTGCAGTTGACAGTGAAACTACTAAACCTTGGGGGTTTATTTCGGTTTGAAATGTGGAACCCTATGACTGTAAGTCTCCTAAATTCCATGTGTTAGACTGAGGGCATGCTAAAAATGTGGACATGTGCATTCATGGCACACTCGCCAACAAACGTTCTGCTATTATTGTGTTTTATAATCTCATCACAACTAGTATAGTAGTTGGGATATCTTTGTGACCATAGGCCTATGTTGTGAGACACAATCAGACAAAGCATTCTAAATGATTGAACTTTCAACTCAATCTGTTTCAAACTTGGCCTGTTAATTTCCATGAATGCAAGTAGTGCAATAATTAGGTATGCTATCACTATAATAGTCACTTTCCATGTTGGTGTGAGCAAAAGGTAGTCTTCAATAAACAATATTTTGCTTAAGTACCAACTGCCAAAAAGAGAAACTTACAGTGGGTGCTTCATGACTTAGCCTACCTGACAATGTAGATAGCTATAGTATGACCAAGGTATTAGATTAGTTCTTTGAATTGCTGTGAATATGATAGTATCATCATGGGTCCCTTGGACTTATGTGCCTTTAATTTGTCAATGAATGATACTGTTCATTGGCAAAGTAAAGGCATGTAAGTCCCAGCGGATCATGGATAGATAGTATGTACATCATGTCATCATTTGTTGTCACCATCATACAAATCTTCAGACACAACATAATGATAACTGCATGCCATGATTGGTTGATCATCAGGACAAGGAGGAGTATCAGTGTATCACTCCTAAGTCACTAACTTGACTAGGCTAAGTAAAAGTCATGGGCCCCTGGAACCTACATGTCTTTACTTTGCCAATGTCCACTATCAACCACCCGTTGGACATTGGCAAAGTAAAGACATGTAAGTCCAAGGGGCCCATGACTTTTATTTAGCCTAGTCAAGTTATTGACTTAGGAGTGATACTGGACTCCTTGTTCTGATGGTCCACATGCTAGCCAGCCACAACCAATCATGGCATGCAGTTATCATTATGTTGTGTCTGAAGATTTGTATGATGGTGACAACAAATGATGACATGATGTACATACTATCTATCCATGATCCCCTGGGGCCCATGGTAAAAGTCTACCTACTCACTGGCCTTCTCTTCCTTGGTAGGTCACCAAGGTATTACCAAGGAAGGAGTCTTTTACTCCTAGTCCTTGGTATTACCCTCTTCTACAACTTTACTAAACTCAACTTACAGTGAAATGGACTCCTTCTACACTTCCAACACTGTAGCCAGAGTCTCCAGAGTTGACAGCACCAGTGAGTATTTGATGTCTGTTCATTTCCCAGTCTTTTATGTCATTTTGAGGAATTATTTTGTGGGGAAACCTGGATAGATCTTCTACAAGTTGCAAAATCTATATAAGTGATCATACAATGTCAAGGTTAATATGAGATGATTTCTAAGAAGTTTTCGACATTGGTTTGCTATCATCTCTGAGGAACTGGAACATGATTGGCTCTAGTCCAAGTGTTGCCCTGTCCCATTGGACAAAACTCAGACTCGATATGCAAAATCATTCTGTAGGCGGAGCTCAATGTTGAGTAGGCGGGACTTCATTTAGTTTTAGAACCAGAATATCACACAGGTGGGGGCCTGTTAACAGGTGAGGCAATTTGTTGGTAACATACTAGTGATAACTGTGGCTAAGCTTATTGCATACAACTTTTTCCAATCAGAAACCAATTTGACCCAAACAATATCCACAGTGATGAACCAGAGAGGACATAATACTATGTAGGTTAGAGGGCTCTCACATATAATTCATAGGACTCCTCTTGATCTACACTCTCAGACAAGGGAGGCTCAAACTCAGCGCTACTTCTCATCATCTTCACCAACCAGGCCCCCAGTCTCTGGAGGTGAATGTGTCTCAGTGTGCACTACTACTAGGGTATGTGTACTGCCTGCCTATCATCATCAGTGTGTCTAAGCAGGTCTAATAAGTCTATCTCCTTCCTTGGACAGTCCAAGGGGCACATCAACCAAGTTAGTTTGCTAATCAACAATTCATCAGTCAGCCAATATAATGCACTCATCATGCTGCTGCTTTGAACACCATACTCAACTGATTGACAACAATAACACCAGCATGAACTCTCTGTACACATTATCACTTGTTGAAAGGACTCCCAGTATGTTTTTCATTGGGTTCTTGGGTACGGATGATCTCTGTTATAGATAGGTAGATGTCATGCCATAGATAACAATTCACGCCTTGTGTATTGGTTGGCAGGAGGCATCGCAGGGGACAGCCAGCAATGAACTTCCGTCTTCCAGGGAGTTCATTGCAGCCAGCTTGGAATAAACTGTCGGTGTCTGTTAGCGGTTTCCCTCCAACGATATAAAATATTGTCAACAAAATTCTCTCATATGATTTTCTTTTGTTACTGACAGGGTGCTATGAGGATTTTCTGTTAACTAGATGGGAACGAAAATGTTGCTTAAAAGTGTTGGCAGATTTCTGTCAGGTCATAATACAATGAACATTGTCAGACGAGATGGGCCACAAAGGAAGTTACGACACATTCAATGTTTGGCACGCCATTTCCAGAATGGTAACGAGTCTCTGCCTTCTGGCATCCCAGCTATTGAAGGATCATTAAGGGACTCTGAAGCGTATGAAAGGTTTGTTTGTTTCTTTTTACTTTTGCACTATGAACTTTATCCTGCCTTCTGATTCTGCAAATATCATACCTGGTGAAGAAAATTTGGTGACATTAAAAAACTTGCAGATTTCTCTATCGAAATAATGGTCTGGAAATCAAGTTAAACGCTAGGCTGAATTCACGCTTATTATTAAAACCGCATCATGCATTTGATTTCGGTCCACACAATCAACATTTCAGTCAGCGCATTTTGCCCAGTAAAATAATAACAATTGGGTCAATCCATAAACCTTGACAGGACACTATATTGAGCATAAGCATTGAATCACTGAGGCAGTTAATTGCCAGTCTCCGCATGTGCGAACTGTTGAGGCATACGTTCGTCTCTGCAGCATAGGGTTTGAACTAATTCACCTAGTCTGAGTACCAAACTTGGGAAAACAATGGAAACCCATAATTTAGAAATATTTGGGCTCAAGCGGAACACTGGTTTTGATAACTCATAACCTTGAACCCTGGGAGTTGCATTTCTTGATGGAAGGCAGCGCCACCACTGCTGTGCTGCAGAGATAGACTATGTCACAAGGCTATCCTGCAGGCAGAGTGGTTAATTGTGGGCAACATAACGTCATTGGAAGGTGTAGAAGAATGATGCTATCATTGATTTACTGTCCAAAATCCAGGTTTTTTGTCAATAACTCGATCAATTTTGATTGTTTTTTGTGTTTGAAAATTACGATAGAGTTGGCAGCTAGTCCTGAAGAGTTTGATACTAATTTTAGGCTAAAATAAATTTTTTTGAAGAAGAAACAGCAGCAGGCTGGTAACAAGATGCTGCTGGTTGTAAAGCAATTTTCAAATTCAAAATTGATCGAGTCATGAACAAAAAGCCTTGATTATGGACAGTAAATCAATGATAGCATCATTGCTTCTACACCCTCCAATGACGTTACATTGTCCCACAATTAAGTGTCTCACTTCAGCTGTATATAGTGTCCTGTCTAGGTTTATTATTAAGTCCATGGGTCAATCTAATAATGCTGAGACTTTTTCATCCAACAACACTATTTTACATTAGGCTCAACTCATCAATGATTAGTAAAGCATATTAGCCTTACAACTGCTATTTGGTTCATTTCTTAATCTGTAGGTTTCCTTTACCCTGTTACTTTTCCTTTCTAGATTGTCTGAGGTATTCAGTCAGTTCTCAGATCTAGAAGACAATATGAGTATCAGTGAGTTCTGCAATGTGAGTGATTAATATGTCAAAACATTTTATAACTATCTTAGCTTAAAGGGATAATACACTTCTGATCTCTGTTTTGCAGCCAATGGAGCACAGAAAAATGTATGTACATACATAAACTCCTTATTTGTAATTCAAAACCCCTTGTTCTGCTCAAATGTGCATTCTAAATTGTAGTTGTGCATCTCCAACAAGAAATAAGACAACTAACAGAATTGCTTGTGATCTGAAAAAAGCTGATTTTGTGAGCAGTTGTGTGCTCCTACCTCTTGGTTAGTGTTTCAATTGTCCAGATACTCAAAGTGCGCATGTGCAATAAGGATGACCTTTGCACTTTAGCTTGTTATTTTCTAACAGCCCAGCTTAACACTTTTACTACCATAACCGGATATGGTAATAAAAGTGTTAAGCTGGGCTGTTAGAAAATAACAAGCTAAAGTCAAAGGTCATCCTTATTGCACATGCGCACTTTGAGTATCTGGACAATTGAAACACTAACCAAGAGGTAGGAGCACACAACTGCTCACAAAATCAGCTTTTTTCAGATCACAAGCAATTCTGTTAGTTGTCTTATTTCTTGTTGGAGATGCACAACTACAATTTAGAATGCACATTTGAGCAGAACAAGGGGTTTTGAATTACAAATAAGGAGTTTTTGTATGTAAATACATTTTTCTGTGCTCCATTGGCTGCCAAACAGTGATCAGAAGTGTATTATCCCTTTAATAGTAATACATACGGGTATGGGTACATTTTTTTCAAGTATGCCTCACATTTAGAACATGCCATGTCAAAACTGAATTAGCCTCATATTTTGTCAACATTGGGGACGAAAACTATCAGTTCCAAATCACGTCCTCTTTGAAGTTGTTGAATTCAGTTCTATTGGATCCGGGATTCAACAAATATATTATAATCCAGGTTCATTATAAGTCACTATGATTCCATGTTGCGATTTCGTAAGGATTCTGGGAGTAATCGCCCCATGGAAATGACATTAAAGTCACTTTCAGATTGTGACAAATGACTTTTTGGACGCGAATACCCATACCGTGTTAATTCGCCCTATTTCCTATTTGGTGGCGTTGCTGAATGGTTAGCGCGCTTACACACATAACCTTCAAAGGGAATAGATGCGGGAGTCCGGGGTTCAAGTCTCAGATGTTTTTCATGTTATTCTAACCATTCGAAATTGGAGTGAACCACAAATTCGAAGCATGGAACCATAGTGATGTTCTGTTATTTACCTACCAGTCATCATATACATAGGCTAAACAATTAGTCAAAAAGGGAAAATGTCCATTAAAATCTACTTTAAACCAGATCTCCCTAGAATTTATTTAACCTTGATTTCACTTCATAAATCAGTTTTGAGGCAAAAAAATAACTCTTTAATTGGCCTGTGGTCCCATCTGTTAATTTAACTGGCACCATATAATAGACGTTATTCATGTCAATATATCTTTGATGAAAATTAATTTTGTCACATCGGTAGCAATTAAAATTGACATAGGTTGGTAAAGAATGCATTCTTCGCACTGCTGTTGGATCACTGCAGCTTAATCTGGCATGCTTATCCTCTGCCTTATTTTCTGCCTTTCAAGATTTCTCGGCTCGAGATCTTAAACATTTGAGCAGCAAAAACTTACTCGTATGTTTGTTTGTATGGCTTGATTTCACATACGCTTGAGTTTTCAAAGTTCACTATTTTAGGCTTTGAAAGAAAATGGTTTATCAGAAGATGATTCACGTTTGAGGTTAACTTTCCAAAGATTGAACTCACTCAGAGACAAGGGCGAGAACAAGATATCCAAAGAAAAGTTTATTGAGTGAGTATTTGAAATTCAAGCTGCAAACAGCAGCCTGGAGTTAAGATCAAGGTTTCAAAATGGTACTTTAATTTATCAATATCATCTCTACGTTTTGCGTAATGTTACTGGAGAGAAGATCCATGGACTGGATGCATTCTTAGTTCTCCTGAGATGAATCATTAAATCTTTGAAATCCTGTATGGAAATATTCTTAACACCTATGGCCTATGCACATAGACAGCCTTTTTTGTTGACACCTGCGGGGGCCCATTGACAAATACATTGAGACTAAATGTGTACATTTATTTGACTCAAATTTTTTTCATTTTCCTCAGCTTGCAACATTGTTAGATATTCTATTGCAGTTGTGCCACTGAAGAATTTGTATTGGTGAAAAAGGCACTACAAAACGAGTTCATTATTCCTGAGTTTGGTAAATTCACATCAATAATTGATGAAATGTACTGGGAATGCAAGAGTATTCATTCAGGACGGGTATGTACTTCATAGTAAGCTTCCATCTTACATTTGTATTTATATCAAGAAATTTTCATTTCCTTCTCATGTTTAGTGAAAACTGCACATCAACAGTAAACCATTCAGCATCGGAGCTTTTTTTATATATTTTCACACTTCTCTTATCCAATTTCACCTGAAATCATCTGCTTATTGGACTCTCAAAGGCGTCCATTTTTATGGTTTGAGTTTTATTGTAGGTCGCCACATACATACCACAACTAGCAAGATTTAGTCCTGATTATTGGGCAGTTTCCCTCTGCACTATTGACGGTCAGATGTAAGTTTACCTTCATGCATCCATTACCACTGAACTTTGCGCAAACTAACTTTGATAAGGGAGTTGTCAACCTTTCCAGATGCTCACATAATCATGTAATGGTGTCTGAAATCCTCCGAAATCAATAAGGTTAAACAGTATTGGCCTCATTTGACAAACCACTAACTGACAAAGGCTCAGTTGTTCCATCTGTCACCCCTGGACTAGAAGACCACCTAGGCACATATACACATCTAAGATGATTGCCAATATGATTTTTCCTTTTGGTAAAAAACAAGTTGTTCTGAATAATCTTCCTTGTAGGATGTAGTAATTCCTTATAAAATTTCCTCGAATGATGTGATTCAGGGAACATGTAATAGCTCAACTCCTAATAGTAACCTCTATGTTGCAAGTAATGCAAGGAAGTCTCGCTGTTAAAAGGAATTGATTTGTTGCAAAACATGCAAATATGGCATAGAATATGAAAAAGTAACAGTTACAATATCAAGGTCATGTTTTTGCCGAGGGTATGGGATAATAAAATTCAATCAAGATTCATTAAAATCATCAAGATAATTTTGTTGTTGGCCTTTTTAAAACTTCAGGATTTTTTCCCAAGGCTTAGATGGAGTGTTTGTGATCTGCTTTTACATATCTAGGTTAAGTGGTCAGTCAATATGTATGACAGCTTCTTTTCTCACTCTTGCCATCAATATGTTTTGTAGGCACTCGATTGGGGATTATAAGGTACCATTCTGTCTACAAAGCTGTTCTAAACCTATGGGATACGCTATGGCTGTCAATGACCTCGGATCTGAGCTGGTTCATCAATATGTTGGACAGGAGCCCAGTGGTCAAGCTTTCAATTCGCTGGCATTAGACTCTACAAACAAACCTCACAATCCGATGATAAACGCTGGAGCCCTCATCACAGCTTCTCTGCTCCGTAGTCACTTAGCCCTTCCTGACAAATTTGATTATGTAAGTCACCTTAATTGACTTCATTGCCTCTGACCTTTAGCTAAGTTAGCATTAATTCACCACTGCTACAGGCAATCAACCAAGAAGATTGCCTCAGCAATGGAGATGTCCATGACGCTTTATAATATATTGTTTATTGTCTTCTCATACAAATTGAAGAGACAACTTCATGTCCAAAATTGCTGGTGCAGTTAATTGTGCCCCAAAACCAATGCCTACCCTATCAATAAGCCCCCCCCCCCTCACCCAAGATTATATCAGGATTGATTCATGTACTTTTAGTTTAATATGCAGTCGAGGAGATTAGCAGGGCACGGTTATGTAGGATTTCACAATCCTACTTTTCTGTCAGAGCGAGCCACAGCTGATAGAAACAGAGCTATAGGCTGGTTTATGAGGGAGAACAAGGTGATTGATCGACACTGTGACATGTCTATGGGTCTGTGCATTAATTATATCTATGGGTCTGTGTATTACCCATGTCTATGGGTCTGTATAGCCTGTCTTGACAAGCTTGTCAAGACAGGCTAGGGTCTAGGGTCTTCACCCATATACATATTTAAATTATTTTCCATAGCACTGTGGTGTGTTAGGCTGTAACCTTGTAGTGGAAATTTCTAGGTTGTAATCAAGCTGATGATAACATATTATATGATTTTGCCCTGGTATCCCTGAGAGTTATAAAATGAAGTATTGTTGTGAATTTCTCTTTAAATTTATGTTTGATGTTGCAGTGCTTCCCCGAAGGCTGTAATCTTGAGGAGACTCTAGACTTTTACTTCCAGGTAAGAAATATACACACTGTTTCTATATAAGATCTTAATGTGCAGAATATGCGCGCTTCATCACCATTCACAACCAGAAGAGCTAATATATATTGACAGGTATTTTCTTCTTTATTAGTGCTGCTCTGTGGAGGTGACATCACAGTCGGCAGCAGTTATAGCTGCCACAATGGCTAATGGTGGAATATGTCCGACTACCAGGGAGAAGGTCTTATCTTCTGAGTCAGTCCGAAATACACTGTCACTCATGTACTCATGTGGCATGTATGACTACTCAGGACAGTTTGCCTTTAAGGTAACGTTATGGAAAAATGTTACACATGTTTTATCCATCAGCTGCATCTTCTATTTTCAGCTATTCTTAAAACCTTCACCAATCAGATAAACATTTCAGACAACAATGCACTTTTCTTGCCATATTTTTCACGGCTGGTCACGCATTTAATAAACCCATTAATTTCTTGTCTTTGTTTGAATCCCCTTGATAGGAATTATCATGTTTGCAGGTGGGGTTACCTGCTAAGTCTGGTGTTTCTGGCTGCGTTCTGCTGGTCATCCCTAATGTGATGGGTATATGTCTCTGGTCACCACCTTTAGACCAGCTAGGTATGTATACAGAATGGTCACCTGAGTGCATGACTTCATATGCTGTAAAAATCTATCGAGCATTACAATAAGCCCAAGCGTACATTTCAATTCAGCAAAACATTTTCCTAATCATTCTCCCAAATACAATTTTGCAATCGAAATCGTACTACTGGATTAAAAAGACGCGAAAATTTACGCAAGTATAACCACTTTTCAGACAAAAAACGCAAGCAGAAAACTACCAATCCTTAGACTAGCATTACACTGTGTTTCATCGTTAGAACTAAATGTCAACATTATAATGTTCATAATACTGTACCCACCTTGAATTTCTTTTTTAACACACAACCCAATTTCCGAAATATACTTTAATGAACACGATTTAATGATTCCTCGGACAGTATTTGCCCTAGCTACTGGGTTCCTTACAGATATTACGACCCTTATAGCCTGCTGATTCTCTTCCTTAATGGTGTACTAATTTGCGTAATAGAAGGCCAAATGCTGCTGGATAATCTGGACAAGCAAAAACTGGAACAGTCTTGTTTTTACTCTTTGCTCAAATTCCAAGAAACGCACCTCTAATGAATGTAGATTATCAAAGCTTAACTACCTCACCTGAGGCAGATTGAGAACTGGAGAATTAACTCTGTGTGTATTTAAGGCTAACTGTGCCCATAGTCCTCCTCAAGTCTGTCTATCCCTGGCTACTTACAACTTTGAGTTCAAAATACTGCTGGTGATAATTCGAATATTTTGCACTTTGTAAACCTCATACAGGATAAACAGATAGTTGATATTGAACATCAGCACCACATTTTGTCCTGACAACTTTCAAACAGAAGTTAACTTTTAGGCAGGAGAAGGGAATAGTGTTTTTACACATTATCTTTATTCTTTCAATTTTGTGAATGTTTATTTTAGGAAATAGTGTTAGATCTGTGAACTTTAGTGAAAAGCTGATATCCAACTTCAACTTCCACAATTATGACAGCCTGCGGCACACACAGACCAAACTAGACCCTCGTAAACAGGTGCTCGAAACAAACATCAACCAGATATCAAGTATCCTCTATGCCTGCTATAACAATGACATCAACCACCTCATGAGGTAAGTTCGCTTTCATTACATTTTTTTCCCATTGGAGTGCATTGGAAACACTGTGTGTCCAACTATGTTATCACGTTTTCTCTATTCTGTACCCAAAAGAATTGTTGTGCTGATGGTACACTCAAAAAATAACCTCCAGCATACCATCAATAACAACACAAAATAGATCAAACTCATGACCTGATTTGCATTCTGGTCGGCACAGTCCAAATTTTGATGGTCAGTTGTCATAACATGGTTGGGTTGTCAATTGAGGCCAGCAAATTTTGTCAGTGCCTGCGCCCTCATCTATTTTGAGATGTTGTACTGACACTGATTTATAAATTCTTGTATTATTTTAAGTATGCTGGAGGAGTCAAGTATTGGAAGAGAAGTTCGCCTATGCGCATACTTTGAAATAGTGAAAGTTCTTGATAAAGCTAACATTTACACAGCTGTGAGCTTCCATCTAAGCAAGCTGCAATCAAGTTGCCTCCAAACTAGCTGAACTAATCTCTTAGTAAAATTTACTCCACTAGGGTATGTGGCTTTTGTATAAACTTCATTCCTTCATTCATCTGGTGCTTTTAGGCAGAACCTGTCGGGGGTTGATATGAATATGCCAGATTATGATAACAGGACTGGATTACACCTAGCAGCTAGTGAAGGTCACTTAGAAACTATCAAGTTTCTTATTGAGAAGTGCCATGTGACCCCCAGTGTGCAGGACAGGTAAGCATTCTGTGGCCTTGAGAGCCTGTCAATATAACGCCCGGTTATTGATTTATAAGTTGATTGTAGATATGTTTACATGTTTTATTGAAGAGGTTTTCAGACTGGCATGCTCTACCACCTTTATATTTATTAACCCAGGATTCACATCGCCCAGTGACAGAAACAACAATCCATATTACTGTGTTTGGTACTATGGTTTTCTTGTTACTAGCATGAACCTGTTGAGACATCAAGACATGTTAATATGTTGTACCCATCATTGAGTTATACATTGCAGATGGGGCAGGACACCACTGGATGATGCTGTTATGTTTGGACATGAGGAGGTTGCGGATTTCTTACGCCGACATATATCTGAAAATGAGGCTTTGGTTATATGAATAATCTCGATGTCTGGTCACCGACTCGAAAAATATTGTCAAAGATTCTGCCTTGCGTTGGTTTGAAGTACACTTTCATACCTCTTCAAACAAAAAGCTAACAAACTCTGTTCTCATACGCATGTCATTGTAGTTTAGAGTCTCTTTCTTGGCCCTCAAGAAGTACATACTTTTTTGGGGACAGTCACCAGGTGGAGTGGAATCTGGTAATAGACTCAGTAACACGCCGAGCAGCCCCCCCCCCCCTCCCTTTCTTGCCAAATTTTGACTGTGCCAAAGCATGCTTTGTTTCTTTTTTGACATGCGATACACGAGCAAGTATGAAGTTATTCGTTTGTGATAAAACATTACTGGTCATAATTTCCTTTGTTATTTAGCCAGTTATATTGCTTTTTGAGCTTGGGCAAATGGTTTTCTTGCTCTTGTCTAATTTTGCACCCTTCCCTATATAGAATGGCAACTTGGTGTTTGACACATAACATTCAAATCTTAACAGCTTATATAAGAATCTCTATTGTTTTTCCCTCATATTATTATATTTTGCCTCAAAGCTTTTTAGACAACCCTGTCGACCTTCGGAGTCAAGTTTTGCATCAGGACTATAGATGATAAGATTGTGTGCCGGTATATAAAGATTCCTCTTTATTATTCCTGTGTTATATTTTTTTTAATAAATAAAACATATCATTCATGTAGCTATTTATTTTGGTTGATAATCCAAAATATGGATGCCTATAATTTTTTCGCAAAACGTAATCAGTACTGTGTTTGCAAAATACAATTTCCTCAGTTTTCACGAAACAAACAACCAAGCTTTGTTTTGCCTCTCAACAAATATGTTATATTTTTGTGAAATAAAGTTATTGTAAACAGCTCAATAATGTTTCTAGTGAACAGACGAAACCCAATGAAATGAAATTCAATGTCCATATTCTTTTTCTGCAGCACTTCTAGATGTCTTCAAAATTATCTAGCTCATTTACATTACAAAGCATTTTGAGTGTAATAGTCCAGTTAAAAACGCCAAATTTAAATATTTCCTGAGGTGAATAAAGCTCTGCTGGCCCTTGTACAAGGCATATGGGTAATTAACTGTACCAAATGTCTAAACGAGTATTAAATCTTTAAAATGCTCCAGCTACTGCCGGAGTAATTTCTATCAATCGCTTACACCCTCGATATGCGGGTCACTGACTGCATTGTTAGCTGTGTTTCAGGAACCTACTACTTGACGCGGAAACTGTCATATTACAGCTCCTCACTTTTCAGCATGCAGGACTAATTATCCATCATCTCTGCCAGTATTTAATATCGATACTAGAGGGAGGTTTTTATACAAATGAAAATTCATCTCTGGCTGGCAGCATATGTTACCTGGGCTGTCATTTTCAATGGTGAAGACACTTCCGTAAAATTTAAGTAAGAATTAGAATATTTAAAGATGCGTCCATTTTTGTATAGGGACAGAGAATGTGATTCTGATTTGGGGCACATTATGAACAGATTTACTGACTCACCGCTTAGATCATGCTGTCTTCTGGTTTCTCATTAGCCTAGGTGATAAAAGAATGGTAGAAAAGTATATTGAAATATGTGTCAGTGCCATTGGTCCTGCTTGAGATTGTACTAGATTTTCGACAATTTTGTAATTTTGAAATATATAATAAAAGTGGCATCAATAAAATGTTGGCATATTCCATTGAACCTTTGCATCCGTTAACACGTAACCACAACTGATCAATAAAATCTCAGTTTTATGAGCAGGAGCACTCACAGCATACACACGTTTGATTATATCTTGGATTTCTGACTACGCATTAAATATTATACCACCAGGTTTTAGATTGTCCCACAGTCAGGAATACCAGAGGGGGCACACATTCTTAGGGTAAGGCTTGCTTACGTCAACAAATCTCCAATCTATGTGCTTGGATGTCTATTTTGCAACCAGCGATTGTCAAGCGGACATCCCATGGCTACCAAAAATACACCCAGTTGGCACTTTGACAACCACTGAATGCCAATTAGGCATGTGGTTGAAAATGGAGTGCTACGCCTTCACAGTTTTAATCAAATAAAAAATTTCATGGGGCAAATGGGTTTTTACCAGAAACGTATGGGTATTAGACATCTGTCATTGGGATGATGACCCGTCCCGATGACTATCAAGCAATCGGCAGTGGCAAAATTGCCATCAAAGCCTTCCAGATGGGTTCACAACAGGCATTTAGCTATGAGAATCCCAAGCGGACACAGGATGCAATTCAAATGATAACTGTCACAAAGCCATCCTGCTACAACGTAGACAACCAGATGGGTCTTGACAATCACATTTTGAAAATAATACAAGGTGACATGCACGTCCAGGTAGCGGTATCGGATGGGATTTTTCAGAATCAGCATTTATAGACAATGATATTTTCCATAAATACACCTGACTGCTTTGTTTTTAATTATTTTTTATGCATGGTCTTTATTTGTCATTGACTTTGATCGGCAATAATAAAGTATGTATATATATATAGAATCGGATGGCCCTTTATCATATAGATACGGTGGCTGGCCATTTACCGAACACATTTAAAGCATAACGTGATGCTCATCAGCATAGATTGTTGTTACATTCCATTTTCACTAGCTCACTCAATTTAGAGCTCAAACTTCTGAAAGCGGGTAATATTTTCTAGCAGTGAGGATGCTTTGCAGTAACATAATCCCTCCATTTTATTTGTACACTTCAAGATTGATCAACTATGAATAATATCAACACAAAGAATGCATACACTTCGCCTTCAAAATAACATTTCACTACAATATGAAGTAGAACTTATAAATTTAGATTTCATGTCAGGACCACACAATCTCATTGTCAAGCAGTGGCAGGGACATTGCAAGACAATGTTTCACGCTGCTTCCGCCCGCCCATCAAACTAAAATTTTAGATATTCCACAGCTCCAGCTATCAGTATGCAAGTGATTACTCATACAGGTAACAACATCTCATTCAACAATAATACATTCATATAATTTATTCTTTTTGTACATAGATTGTGGAGAGTGGAAATTTGTGTTTGGTTTTCTAATACTTCGAGAAATGCAAACCGAGCAGGCTATCAGCTACAAAAACTTGGCTCTTTTTTCTGAGTGATCTTTGTAGATGAAGATGATCATCATCATCATTATTATTAAATGGATGGGAGAGAGTATATTCTTTCGGCCAGGATACTCCAACCATGCAGTAACTCCCTTCTTACACAAAAAATTGTCAATTATTATAATGTCACAGTTATAATAATAGCTGTCTACGCGAAGAGCTGACAAATTGACTGTCAATATTAATATGACAAGTAAAACACATCATTCATAAATTAAATTAATCGTTGATCAATAACTAATAATAATTTCTGCATAAAAAAGCCGAAACACTGTAACACAGTAGGTGACATCTTTCACAGAAATTTTTAAAGTCTATGGAAGAGTGTTTTAATTTGGCCAGTGTATTTTCCAAACAACATGTCGGTATAAAGATATCATAGTTATAATAATAATCCCCACATAAACAGCCGACAATTTGACATGAGATGATGAAAAATATAATATATGTACATGGTTAATTTTTTTGATAAGAAATAAATTATGACAGCCATTTTCATGATTATTTGATAAGCAATCATCATGACAGCTGAAAATACTGAAATGCAGCGATACAGTCGGTGACATCCTTCATTCAGCTGGTTATCTAAGCTATGATATAACACAAGACTCTGACTGATGCATATCTGATGAGTCAGCAGTCTTGTCTATAGCCGGTGATGACGCTACAGGGCCCTCGTCTTGTTCACTGTTAGATTCACTAGATATACTACTAAGCCTGCTACTGTGTCGGCTGCGTGAATCAGGTACAAGTCTCTTACATAGACTGTTTAAGTCTTCAATTTCCTGACCCATCTTACCGAGGAATGGTTTATATCCCAGACAATCTTCAGCAACCCAATGCTTCAACTGTAATCATAAAAATTCAATGTTGAACCGATAAGGGACAAAGGGTTCAATTAGTCATCAACTTCGCGCAAATGTGTTACGATTTGGGGAAGTGCCACCAAGACTTGGTTTCACTCTGTCCATGATAATTTATTATGATCTCATCAGTGAAAGTAGTGAGGCTAAATATTAGCGAAAGCTCAGACACTCACCAATCACTAATAAGCATGAATTTAGCCAGATCTTGGCTGTTCTGTTTCAGATGGCTATCACGAAACCAGCATGTTATTGTTCTAAGCTTCTTCATTAGATAAGTAAATTAAAGCTCTTTATGCCTCATAAAAGTGCGTCAAAATACAAAATCACACATAAACATTTAATTGTTGTGTTCTCTTATATTGTCAGATTTCCCCACAATGAATAGTGAACTTCCTTTGCTGAGTTATAACAAGGGCTTATTGAAACTTATCGAAACCACCCCCTGTTGGAGAAGAATGCGTATACCCACCATGATGAGATCGGAGGATAGTTTACATATATGTGCAGCATCTTTCTCAGCGAGGCTTGCAGCTAGAGATATAGTCCTCACAAATAATGGAGAGTCACGTAAGACCAGTGAAAACAGTAAACACCAATCAAAGCATTCCGCCTCAACCATAACTTGGAACAAATATCTGAAACAATCAATATTTATGAAGTAAGTTTGATGCGCAAGCATATATCATATTAAGTTATTAGGGACACTTCGGCAAACATAATCAGTTTGCCGGTGACCTCTTCATGCATTTCAAATACTGGCAAGTCTTGTTAAGTATTGTTGATACTGGCTATGGTCTATGCATTCATGGTGATGATATTGAGCACGTTGGGCACTTAGGTAGACATTATATACCTCAGCTCAGATTCTGACTGCGTTGGTCCTCTATTGGCCAGCTCCATCGATATATCATGTAACTGTGACTCGCTGTTACTACGTGATAGATCTCCCGCTGTAGCGAAGTTAAGTTGTTGACTGTATACTGAGTCGTTATTAATACTGGCTACATCAGAGACATCTGTCTCTTCAGAGGGTTCTGGAGTGCTAGTCTCCCCACCTGTCATAAACATATATACATACTCAAACAAAATGAAAAAATATAAGGTCACAGTTCGGCAACATCAACCACAAAGTCACCACTTATCATATCATAAGAATTTACTGTAACAAACAGCAGACTGTGATTTGAGATCAAGGATTTCAAATTTATACTTCAATTTATCAATCTCAAGGGTACATTTGCTTAAGAAATGTTAAAAAAGCATTTTATATTGCCTAATAGAAAGAGACTCACCTAGGTTGAATGCAATGGGAGATAAGACAATATCTTTAGTGGATTGAGAACCTCCCAAATCTCCGTCATTAATATCTTCTCTTCTGGTGGAAGATTTGGGCAGTTTTGATGGCAGTGCGCTGTATGCTATAATCAGGGGATATGTTGTAAGATCAAAAACAGTAAATTAATAAAGCTGATGGTCAATCAAAATTATTAATTTTCTTGGAAAACGCACAACATCAAGTCACTTTGGTTCTATGATTGTTATTCAGACAACAATTTGACCAACAGGAAAGTGTGCTTTTTACCTTACATGGAGTACCACGTGTATAATAAAGGTATGACTTTGAGATCGTACAATAATAAAGCTGTTGTTAAATCCTCCCTTCTGCGCATAATACTAAGTGACAAAGATTGCGCTAATCCAGCTCGATAATACTACTAATTCTGAATCTTTTTCATATGAGAGCATAAAAAACCTACTTCTGAGGGATTTATAAAAAGCTGAGTGAGTGAGAATTGGTAATGGCCATGAGAAGTCTGTATGTAGCTGTTTGATCGCTTGTACGGCATCCTCAACTCTAGCACCACGAGTTCTACAATAAACACCATTGTACCGATCAATCTCAGATCGCAAATCATTGATCTCATGCATAAAACAAGAAATAAATAGGACCTTACAGCAGTATGCTCACAATTATTTTAGGCAGATATAGATAAAAGCTAAAAAATCTCAATTATCAGTTAATCGGAGAAATTTGGAACAGAATTCACTACACTTCAACAATTATTGTGATCACCTCTCTTTGCGTAAAAATCCTACTAGTTCATACTCCTCCAAATTAGCTGCAAATAAGCCTAAGTCACGTATCCTGTATGTAGCTAATAATTTGCGAGCGTGACGATATAATAACACTTCTACATCGTGCTTCTCCGGCTCCTCTGACTTTTGTGAGGGAACGCTGTGCCTGTAACAAAATAAACAATAAATGACCATTTAGGATCGGTAAGAGCAAACTAAATACCCATAGCCTGATTCACACCTTGTGGTTATCGCTCAGTAGCAGCAATGGCTTCTTAGGCTTCAAATATGTTGATTTTCTTTTAACTTTTTTGTTGGCAGTCTACTTCATTCCAGTAGGGAAATGATTTCCGAATGAGTAACGGATTTTCATATCAGGTTTAAAACCCTCGCCGGGTTTTATATCTTAATCTGGGTTATTTTTACTCAGTCTATATAAGTCCCCTGGATAATGAATTTGAATGGAATACATTGATTGAAGGTCTCATTGATTTTTCCGACATCTCAAAAAGAGGTCCTCAGATTTCGATCCCTGTTAGGGAAGAATTTTTTATGTACAAAATTTAGGTTAATATGTGTCATGGCCATGTGTGCCAGCGCCCATCGTATGACAGGTGATCACTGACTATCATATGTATACATACTTGCGAGATAAGGGCTGTCCACCGCCTTCAGCTTTAGATGATTTCTCCATCATTCGATTGTCAGCCTCATAAAATGATAGACTAGGGTTCCTGACTAGAGGTGGTTTGTCAAGTTCATCCTCTAGATCTAGAGCAGGGGCCGTGAACCGCTGTCCATAGCGAGAGGGTAATGGACGAATTACTGGCTCTATCTCTGCTTCATGAGGATCTACAATGATCAAATATTAAACTATGCTCCTCTCTCGATAACGCCACATCACGATCCGACAGTGGATAGCAGATATTAGTATTAAGTTCGGCGTAAGACAACTTGTGCATTATGCAGTTCATGCAGAATCTAACTCTCCCATAATGGTTTCTACTTCAATGAAGGTATGATTGGACTGTATATGTGGCACTATCTCATGCACAAAGCGGACAGTACAAGCTGGCACAATGAGAATTACACTAATCAGGCATGGATGGACAGAACGATAACAAATACAACCACAAGAAGGGCCAGCAACAAATACTTCTATGGTTTTCATCATAGTAACCCTTCCAGAATCACACAAATACTGACATGAAACATAACTTCACATGTGCACTGAGCACTGAATTTAACCATTATTTACAAACACTGGATTCCTCCTTCCATAAATTAAATACAAGTTCTCTGTGTTTAAGCGAGGTTTAAGTGATAAAAGCATGATTAATTTTCAATACAACTTTACAGGGTTTGGGACCTAAGGTACTGGATCTCTTTGATATAATGTATTTACTATTACAAGGAATAAAGGACACAAATACACATAGACAGATAGTTATACACCATGTCTTGTAGATATGATGCATATTAACAATAATCTTAGGCCTTATGATAACTAACATACAAAAATATACTGAGCTCCGTAAACCTTTAACCACAACCTGAAAAACTTTCTTCAAATATGATAATGCAAATCCCAAACCATGGAACTGGGAAGCAGTTGGGGAGTCAAGTCTTATTGGAATCTAGTCAGACAACCACATGGTGGATGCGAGTTTTTAGTATGCACACATTAAACCAGGATCCATAGTTCAGGAGCAGAAGCATATTTGACAGGCAATCTAGGGCTTTGTTAAAGACAAGAGGTTTAAGGAGCTCATAGGGGTCAAAGCGATTAACAGAGGCTGTAATGGCGGGTAGCATTTTGTAAACATTCCCAGTCAATACTTGAAGGACATGCAAATTACCCTTACTGGTTGATATGATGGCAGATGTAGGATTGTCAATATCTGGGCACAGAATCAAAGTACTGAGGTGACATGCTTGGAAGCTAATGAAATCATGAATGAGGGCCAGGAAAACTGATCACGTATCGGAAAAAATATAGAAGTTATTTTGAATTGTTCTGACAAAACAAGGGTGTAGTCAAGTTGACAAACATATGGACAAGGTGAAACCAAGGGCATGGTACGCCTGAGTAGACAGTCTACTAAACTTCTCATGTTCAAACTTGCCACAGTACACATATGGGATCATAGACTTAATAATAATAATAATTATTAAATCTATGTATAGGATAGAAGGTTTTCCGAAATAAGAAAGTATTGAAAATGGGACTGAAACAGCCAGTTATGTAGTTACTGAAGGAATAGACCAACGCATTCTTACCTATTCTCTTGAGAAATCTAACTACATCTCTTGCCAGAGGCCAGGATCTGGTCTCCAGTGCTGACTCCAGTAACAATGTAGCGTGCTGAAACATTTCCAAGCAAAAAACTTGGCACCATTTCATTCTAGACAGTGTTAATAGGTTAATACACAGACACAAACCTGGTCACATGCATAGCAGGGTCAATTGAAATGCTGAGGGACTTTTCATTTACTTTTTCAGCTAAGATACGTTCAGGGCATAAACTAATCTCTATTCTTTGGGGATAATTCATTATCTGATAATCTCTGAGGAGCAGCACAAAAGATCTCTAGCAATACTGTAGAAGAATAAAAATACATAATTTATACAAAAATATGGCTTCATAGATGAAAATTAAGTACCAACCTGGCGGCTCACATAGAATTTCTCTAGATTTTGCAGAATGATAAGATAAGAGGAAGCGGTATCGAGATCACCATGTACTAGACATTCCTGTTAATATTATAACACATTGTCACAGTACTTTTTGTGAAAGACAGACTTTTAACATGACAAATAGGAGTCGTGTGCCTAAATTCAGAGAGGGGACAACTGTGAGTTTACAAGTTATTGCTTTACATAAAACTGCCATATTTGACTATAAACCAACTATTGAAATGTCTTCCAATGAAGAAGTTGACCAGGAACATATTAAGAAGGTGATTCAATCAGAAAGTATAAAGCAAGGAACAAAAAAAAGTTAGCTATAGAAAGGTTTCCTAAACTCAGAATGCAACTTCTTGGATATGAAAATGTCATATTTATTGTATACTTTCGGGGATATGCTATTTTATTCTGTCAACAGCTTACAACCGACATACCTCAAAGAGTGCCTTCGGACTGCCAACAGTAGAAAACAAATGTTCCCACAGAGCTATTTCTGTTTTTCTAGCACAATGTGCCACCGTCTTACGATACTGTGGGAACTCTTTGGAGAACATCACTACTCTTGGAAGCAGAGGATCTGAAATCGTAAGTAGGAAATATATTCACACACAACCCGCCGACTAATTCTCAGTCAGTTAAAGTAGTGGACAAAAAGGGTGATCATTTACATGGTCTGGGGATTCCATCCAACTGCATCTATCATAATTCGATTTGAACTACAAAGTGATATACTCAATTGATAATTGTGACGTAAGACAGCAGAAGCAAAATGTATGATGCAAATTTCGGGATCTTATTTCTCATATTTTACCTGGTATGGGTTCTTTGGAAGTTGCCTCCTCCTCTAGAACCTCATGTAGTAAGAGTTCCAGAATATGTGAAAAGTAGGGCAGTGTTGTGAAGCACCTGGCCAGTTGTAAGGCATGGAAGCCCAAACTAAAGGAAACGGGAGAAATAAAATTGAATTTCAACTGGATTGCAACCAATTAAATTGAAATTACAGTAAACTGCACCTCAACCATCTGACGTGATGAATTCAATCCCTTCCAGCAGGGAGAATGGAAGTGAATCCATTTCATTCTTCCTGCTTCTAGTTGGCAATATCATATATTTGGACAGTCGTTTTGGCTAATGCTAAAATCTTTTACATGAATGAGGGAACTCACTTTCTTCTTAGAAGTTGTCTTAACACCTGATGCAGATAGATTTCACTCTGAAAAACAGAAAAACAAACATTAAATGATCGATTCCTGTGTCTTGCTTGTGTAAAATACAAGAGATGAAGCAAACTATGAATACTTAGACAAGAAAAAGCTGCACTGCCAACTTACCGTCCTCTCCAGAGTAGAGAAATCTAACCCCTGTGTGACCACCGATGTGCCTGGAGTAATGCTGACGACCTCATTAGTAGAATGATCGCTGGCAGCACCCAGTATGACGGCATCTTCAGCAAACACAGCTAGTGGATAGATGTCAACAGCGAACGGTAGCATTATTCTCTTAGACATGAAGCTCTGTGTTTGTACTGAAGACTGTAAAATCACAAACAGGAAATGAATTACGTATTGGTTTATACGAAGAGAGAGATTCTTTGCTCCGACATTTTGAAAGCAAGGAGTTGATGAAAGTATACAGTAACACACTTATTTCTTTACAATTCAAAGGTAGATATCGCTTTTGAATCCAATAAATGACAGTAATCGGAAACTATTGTGTATAAACCATTTCCCATTGACCAGTCTTATTTTTTTCACCTGTGTTGAGAGTGTTAGCCAGACTTTCATGCCTGAGGCACCAGAACTTAACCAGAGTGATTCTACAAGCTCTTTTCTCTCCTGACTATCTACCTCAGGTACCCAGATATTCTCTACTGATGAGGCAACCTTCATAGGGTTACAAAACGGCACCTGTATATCAGTGGAATAATAATTGTGTTATGTGATGCATGCAGAAGCTGAAAGCACTGTAAATTCGCACATATAATATTCAGTTTCAAAGCTCACAGCACTGCATTGACAGTATTAACGCTTTCAGATATTATAGATAGCATGATAGATTTAGTAAATATTGCTGACAGTATATAAGCTGGAATAAAATCAGCTAATACAGTGATATCATGTCTCACTTACAGGCCTGTATCTGTTAGTGGATTGTTTAGGCTGAGGTCCACTCCAGTCCCTCTGAAACATGAGTAAATGTCCCGCAACATTCATCAGTATAGATTCAGGAATATCGTACTTATTAACACCGGAATCCTTATTACTTTGACCTGAAATTGAGTTAATATAATATGAAGTTTCTAACTGCATCATAGCCATCAAGATAACCAAAAAGTTAAATGCGGAAACAATGTTGTTGACAGCCAATGTCATCGGTTGATACTATGGGCATTGATTGAACAAGTAAATAAAGTTAGAAACATTTTACAGCTGAAGTAGTATTACTGACTTGTCTCGGCGTTGAGTGTAGAGAGAGTTATAAATGTGACACACATAGGATGAGGTATAAATCCGTTCACACTAACATCCTGTATTCTCCTCAGATCCAGCTGAGGCACTGAAATATCAAATAAAACATCTTTAAAATATCACTCAAATCATCCATAGAAATAATAATTTTGTATTGAACGATGAAGTCAACAATTAAAGCTTAACTGGTGGAACGAGAACAGGACAGAATCTGCCATAACTACTACCCAGAGAGCAGATCAGAAGATTGATAATAAGCCCTATCTAGCAGTGACCGCACACTGACCGCTCACCCTTTGACATGAGATTTAAACGAGATCAGACAGGCTTGAAGCGAGAAAACAGCCATTATAAATCAGAATAAGCCCTGACTACAACATCTACATAAAGCTTACAATCAATCTTCTCTCATTATCACGAGGAGCGCATACCAAATTTGAGCATTTGATTATTGTAATGTGGCAGCTTTCTTTTGAAGCAGGAGGTGTCTAAAATCAGCAACAATTTCGTGAAGAAGATCATTAATAAATGATATAAAAATCATACATTAATGGTATGGTGGTCGTTCCCAAGTCCTGCTTGGCAAGGTATGTCATATACCCCTATTTGACGCCTTAGAGCAGAAGTGAGCAAAGAGAGGACAATCCTTGCTTACGAAGCGAAATTATCTTTCTCCTATCCTCCCTGTGGGACTGTCCCAAGCTCCCTGCATATACTAAGGTAACGATCATGAGACAGCATCCAATCACAGAGCTAGTGTTTTGACAATATGAATCGAAATATGTTCAGCTGATCCGCAGATGGGGCAGGCCATCGGGTTCCTAAACGGGTCGTGACTTGTGTCTCATGACACACCTGGGCACGCTGACCACGAGAACAACCACAATACCACAATATTCCAAAGCCCTACCCAGATCCTTCCAATGATTAGAATTTAAGTTTTTTAAACAAGACCCAGTCTAAATCAAAGGAGGTTAGCAGGCAATCTGCTATTGGCTAGGAGAACAGGTATTAACATGATCAATCAATCGGGAGGTTTTATGAATAAGAGTCAAGCTGTTGGCTAGCTTCATGCTATGGGGGTAGTTGTTGTCCGCTAGTAACAATCCGTTATCTTGCGTAAGAGTATTTACCATTCACAATAGTCCACGCATTGCTAGCTACCAATGCAAATCATGACTTAATAACTGCCAACAAATCATGTAGTATCTATGGCCTACGGAAATCTAACAGTAAAACACATGCAAAGTGCAAACCTTCTATGATGAGAAGCTCGTAATTATAATGACTAAATGCATTTCTTTTGAGACAAGAAGATTGACTGTGATGTTATGTGTGCTAAGTGTTATCAAAATTGTAAAGATGAAGGCTCAATTAAAGTCATTCCAAGATATATTAAGGCCACAGAACAGGTTGGAAAATATATCGACCAAGGATTCAGTTACATCATCTAAACAAGTCGCAATGGGTAAAAATACCCTAATTACAGCACGAATTGAGACACTCACTTGCTTGTATGTCTCTGACTTGAATAGCGAATATCATGATATGCCTGTCAGCACACAGACATATGAGGTAGTCTTGAAAAGTGTTGATAAGTAGAATAGAAGATGGTACAATGGTGGTTGTGCTGAAGCCATTATCCAGTTTCTGTGTACTCGGGTAAAACCGTATCTAAAAGAAAAATATGATGTAAAAATCATCCAACCAGTTACCAAAACACTTGCTTCAAATCCACCAGATATTACACAATACTGTATTCTTTTCAATCATTTTGAAGAACTGAACGCTGAACGGGTTTCTTTCCAATTCACCATACATGAAAAATAAATTATTGTGAGTTTTTCTACTTGCTATGCACATTTATTTGAGCATATGGTAAATCATACCTGATCCTTGCCAGTTATCATATCAAAACATCCGACACATATGAAGTCTCTCCACCAGATCAGACCTCCACACACAACCATATTCTTCTCCTGGGCCTCGTTACCAAATAATATCCACCGTCGCCTCAGCAGTGAGTAGTGTGCTAGACCTGTACGCCCGGCGATAGCTATCGATAAACCTGAGTCGTCCATCGCGGAATACTGTCAAATTTAGAGTAGTAAGACACAATGAACACCAACTAAATGACGTTTATTTGTATTTGGTTTCAAACATTTTATATTGTATTGTTATTGGATTAAGGAAGCGAAGGATGTAGTCTTTTTGTAGCCGTTTCGTCATATTTTCTGCGAGCAGAAATGTTGCTATTTTGTTGTTTTTCAAGCTAGGATTCTATTTCATACACCCAAACTATTCTGTGTTTGGCAAAATGGTTTATTTTGATTATTGAAATCTTAATCGATTATCAGTGTCCCATGTAGTAAAATTACACATCAAATTTTTTATGTATACACTACATCCTTAGATAAATTTGTGACTAAAGGCCGAGGATATCCAGCTGCGAGACCAGAAATCGAATAAAGCTAATGTTTCTTATTGGGGGTCACCATATTATCTTGAGGACTCACTCTTATTGGCCAGTTGCTGCCAAGATAAGCGTATCTTATAGGGATAACTCTCCACTGTTTGTTAGCTATGAGTATATTACTAGCTTCATCCTCCTGATTTTTATCACTGCCCAGATTAACATACAGCTTATCTTCTGATTGTAGAAATAAGTGTTTGTGGTTACTCTGTAATATACAATGGCAGAACATATATGTGTGAGAATCGTTGGAATACGTGTCACATTAAACATGACAATCTCGGTATCAGATCAGTGCTGAGTTCAACTCAATCACATAATACACTTAATACTGTAACAGCAGCACATTAGCCGCATGCAATAACATATAAGTGTATAATAATATGAAGTGTATAAAGTATAAAAAATTAGTATGAAGTGTACCAAGTTTATAAAATAATTAAATGCTTATAACCACATGTCATCCAAGACACAATGCATACCACTCACCAGACACGGGTTCACTGCCAGCGGTGACTTGACAAAGTAGATCTGTAAGAAGTCATATTTTCCCCTGATTCTGAATTGTTGTCGCTGAAGCTGCTGATTGAGGGCCCGAGTTATTGATTCAGGTTCAGGAGAAGAGGACGGACTACGCGGAGAGCTTTCTCCATTCTGTGTAGGGGTCTGTAGGTGCTCATCTAAGGTGAGTGTGGTCAGGTCTGAAGGAGAAGACTGCTCGCCATTCTCAGCTGATAACCACAGCTGGTACCCTTCAGCTCCCCATTCCTGTGTGATGTTAATACACTGTTAGTAAACGCCCAGTTATGTCTCAGACAATTCTATAGTCTATGGATAATTCACATGAATAGCTCAATATTAATAGATGATATGACTGAGCCTCTCCTAGCTATAATCGGCGCACTGCCAGTCTTATGATGTTATACTGAAATCACTCTACACTACAGACAGTAATTTGAACCTAGTGTGAGAATCCTGACTCATCTCTTGAGAGTCCCTTCAACTTGACGTCATCAAGGGTGGTCGTTAAATATAAAGGAGTGTAATAAATGAAACATCAAACTATTGCACACCTAGAAGAGGGTTAGGAAACTCTTTCAAACCATATATTATTAATATTATTATCATTCAGAGCCTTGATGATATCAAAGAGAAAATCCCAAGACAGTGAATATCATTCTCATGATAGGATAGATAGTGATGTATATAAAACTCATTACATTTCAATGAACCTAATTATCAGTTGGTAGTAACGCGTTCTCCCCAATCGGTCCGAATAAGGAGAAAACTTACCATTGCCTTTACGATGAATGAGTTCTGTGAGGGGCTCGGCAAGCTGAATAAATACAAAATAAATATGATAGATAATGTGATGGCACCACAATGTGGCATCAATGTCTGCCTTACACTCTGATAACCGCTGTAACGTCAGGCTGCTGACATCGCTGATATGGTCCTCAGGGTAAACCAATGTTCTCAAAGAGGAGGATGGAGGATATTTTTTAACAATGTAATATACGACTACAAAGATTGACGAATAAATACGGCAATGACTCCATACTTGGGGCAAAGTTGCTCTCAGTTTGCAGGAAGCCCCAACAGATCACAGTAGTCAGAAGACTCCAGTAGAATTTTAACCCAGAAACTCCAACATGTCCAACAAACTAAGCTATGGTACGTAATTCTAGTGTTCATAACAAGTGAATACGCAAGAAGCACCGTAACAACTTAATCCACTTCATCACTTGATAGGCCAGAAGCAGCCTAGCTGTAACTGCTCTATAAAATAATGGCACGGACAATTTTTGATGGCTTGAAACTGATCGCATATTATACTTCATTGATGTTTCTTCTGTAAAATTCACCGGGTGAACCCAGTTGTAGTGGTCATATTTAAAAATTAAAAGGTATTTTGTTTTTGCATTATATGTGTGGGGACATAACTCCTATTCTGTGAAATCTTACTAATCTAATCTTCAGGGAATTCCAGGTTGAAACTGCATTGTGGGGATTTTGTTGACTTGCCAATTTATTTACCAAGTAAACTTGCAAAAGTCTGCTCGTCTTAGATCAGGACAAATTTAAAATTTTCAATAAGTATAATGTCAGATCTTTATGAGGTTAGTATGATACTGTCTTGCGGCAGCGTATCCGCAATATTTCCCAAAATTGCATATAATAAGTGAAATGTTAA
The DNA here is from genome assembly GCA_914767715.1 of Membranipora membranacea. NCBI lineage: Eukaryota > Metazoa > Bryozoa > Gymnolaemata > Cheilostomatida > Membraniporidae > Membranipora > Membranipora membranacea. The sequence goes on along the minus strand of OU612065.1, from coordinate 10,717,531 downwards.
GAATTCAATAAAAGGTGTTTCTAGAGTGAAACAACGTGGTGAATCCAAAATTAAGGTGTACGCAGTTGTAGCGATCATGTCAGCGGCAGCGCGGCAGCATATCCTCATTTCTTCTAAAAATTCCTTTTAATGAGTGAAATATTAAGAGTTTAAAAAAAAGGTGTTTCAAGGGTATAACAACGCGCGGAATATAAAGAAATAGGGTGTAACCTAGAACAAGTTTTATCCAATTGCCTGCATGCCTATTGCTCCCAATCCACTGGTCACGCCGCGGCGTGACCAGTGGATCGGGAGCCGCAGCTCGGAATGCAGGCAAATGGACCAAACTTGGTCTAGTGTACCCAGTCGTAGCAATCATGTCAGCAGAAGATCGGCAGCGCGGCAGCATATCGCCAATTTTCTCAAAATCGTTAATAATAAGTGAAATGTTACGAGTTTAAAACAAGGGTATATCTAGGGTAGAACAACGCGCTGAATCCAAAACTGAGAGTGTACCCGGTTGTAGCAATCATGTCAGCGGCAGCACGGCAGCATACCTGCAATTTTCTTCACAATCGGTTAGGTAAGTGAAGTGTTAAGTGATTAATATGGTCAGCAGGAAACACGACTATATGTATGATTTTAACAAGATATTATATCACATCATTTTAAAAGGTGGTCAGCGACAGCACTACATCTCAACGAGAACAAGACAAAAAGCAGCCTAGACATAAGACTGCTCAAAACATGATAGCGTGAGACAAATTTGATGTAGGAAAAAAGTGTGTACCCAGTTGAAGAGGTCAGCCGCAGCACTACTGCATATCCCAAATATTCACACTATCGATATGTGATTAGTGGGAAGTCAAGAGTTTGATGCAGTTGGCACAAGTCAAGACTATAGTACTGGGTTCTACATTGTATATGTTTTATCATTGCATGAGATGGTTGATGAGAGACAGCGCTACCGCATATCCCCATATCATGTCATTAGCATGTTAGGAAAGTATGCGAAGCTGGTATATCTAAGTTTTTCAGACTCTGACAGTTTGGTTGCTTTCTGAAAAGTGAGGCACTCATTGAACTCTTTGCTCATGTGTTATGCAAAAGATATCCAGCCCAAAAATGACATAAGAGGCAATTGAAACGTCAAAAATGTTGTTTGTAATTGCCCCAAGACAGTGGTCTTAAGACCATACAATATCATACTAGCATCAAGTATCCTGCCATCAAAGTATTTATAATCTTTGATACTAGTCCCATAAGAAGTTTGACATAATTCAATTGAAATTTTTCAATTTGTGCTGGTCTGATACGAGCAGCCTTCTCTCCAAGTTTACTTGGTGAATCAATTGCCATGTCAACAAAATCCCACAATGCAATATCAACCTGGAATTCCCTGATGATTAGATTACTTAGATTACACAGAATAGGAGTTATTTCCCCACACATATAATGCCAAAACAAAACACATTTTAATTTCTAAATATGACCACTACAACTGGGTAAACCCGGTGAATTTTACAGAACATACACCAATGAAGTATAAAATGTGATCAGTATCCTGCCATCAAATATTGTCCGTGCCATAACAACTTATGCTAAAGCTGCTTCTGGCCTATACTATATATACTATATATATAGTATATATATAGTATACTATATATATATAATATACTATATATATATATAGTATATATATAGTATACTACATATATATAGTATACTATATATATATAGTATATATATAGTATACTATATATATACTATGAATGATTGCATTTTGTTAATCTAATGATACTTCAGATGACAAAAATGCCTCGACTCACCCATAAGTAGCTTTGAGAGAACAGAACAACAAAGCACCAAAAACACTCCACACTGCTATACCTCCCTTTCTCCACGCTGCTATAATAGCGCATTCATCAGGTGTCCAGGCTAGTCGACTGATCGCACCACCCACTATCCCTGCATCTGTATACACAAAGTTTTAAACAAAATTTGAAACCAGTAGGCCTACATATTTAACCATAACCAAGAGTTTTAGGGCTATAATTGTTCTTCCCACGGTAAGGAAATAAGGACAGATTTTTACTAAATGAATCAGTCTTAATTGAGATATCTAGAGTGGATTAAGAATTAGTTTGAGGAGTAGACATGACCTACCTGGATATTGTTTAGTTGACACAGTGAGTTCATGTGATAACTGTAGAGCACCAGTGGCTGGGTCTATGTGATAGGCTATCCCCTTTCCACTAAGGAATGAACAAAGAAACCAGCTATAATGACATGACATAAATACTTGAGAAATCTAGCCCAGAAAACCTCTGGACATTTAGCCCCAAATATCTAAATACAAACTGAAGAAAAAAGCTTACCTTTGGCATCCGAACACAATAAGTCTGTATTTATGGTTAGCGTGAACACATGTGGCATCCCTCAGCTCTGGTGCCCATACACCATGTAGATTCTGTAAATATGTAAGGGTATGACTTAGAGCATGCGTGTATCAACAGAAGGTTATTGGAGAACATTATAGAAAAGTTGCTATCTTAAAAATAAAAGAGCGTCCAACCAATGTGTTTATGAACAGCATCAAGAGCTTTAGGACCTACGTCTTACACTCAGGGGATTACACCTATATCACGTACCTGAAGGTCAAATCTGGCATGAGGAGCAGATAAAAAGAAACCTCTGCCCCCTGAGAGTACCGCTACAAAACCACCCAGTAAAGGACTGTACTCAACATCGACAACATGCTCGTTCGTGTTTTTCAGGTGACGCCCTACAGAATAATAAAACATTCTAAGAATGCGATTTCTGTCAATGTGTAATGTTAGAAAAACATCAATCTAATACGAGCTCAATATTTGAGATAAAAACTGTGGAACATACATCTGCCAATGTTATACTGGGTCTCACCAACCTACACACACCCGGGTCGTCAGCCATGGTGGACATGACTATTGCCATCAATCAAACAAGTTATATTCAATTTTGAGCACAGACATCAAATCTTCTGCTCCAGACAACAGATACACATCAGTATATGCTTCATGTTAAAGTTACTTAGTTAATTAGGTTTGTGATTTAATTCTAACTTTAAGTGCTAAATGATAACAAACGATCTTCCTAAGCATGGTGGCATTGGATTATCAGGTAGCAAGTCAGAGCAATAGGATATAAAAACTGAGTGTACTGAGATCTTCTCACCCCTGGATTGTTGAAGATCATAACTGAACTGTATATCAGTGAGACATGTGCTGTTAGCTGCGTTTAGGGTACAGTCCCATTTAATTCTCTTGAGGCTGCCTTCTCTTGTTGTCACAAGTAGCTCATCACGCAGAGCAGATACACTGAAAATATTTGATATTCCAAACATTGGAGATTTTATTCATTTTATGGGTTGTTCTGGTCAGTCTTAGAATAAAAGAATGAATTATATCTGATATCATATCTGATTCTCAAGGTTATTTTGACATTTTAAGTAGTATTAAATAAAGCATCAAACGGAAGAAAATCCTTGCAGTGCTGGAATCACACATATTATCCAATAACTGACTAGTTTGCATCATTCACCTTGTAATATTCTCGTTTAGATTGAACGAATGAAGTTCCCTGAGAGTGAGAGCTGGAATACCTTCACCTAAGAAGACTGCGTCATAAGACTTGTGCTGCTTCCTACAAAACAAGTGAGAATCAGTGAGGTGAGCGATCCAATGTCAACACTCATTTACATATATTCCTCTTATGACGTATGTATGTGCAGTACTGTCCCCAGCAAGGCGGAGTAGGCGTACCGCAAATCCAAGGAGCCTTTCCAATTTCCTATTGTCAATAATCGGTTTCACAGTAAAAATCAATATTCTCATTAGGAAAATAACAATTCAGGATTTGTCTTTATCTGCTATACATGTGTTGCTATGCCATCAAGTATTTTTATCCTCCTCACCCAAAGAACAAGAAACTCAAGCTTTTAATCTGTTATCCTCAATTAATCGGACTGAGTTTAATCCAGATCTTGGGCAAGAAAGTTCCTGAGCTGATTTTGTATTGCATGCCAGTGTGAAAGACATGATAAAAATTCACTATTCTTTTTCGGGGGAGATTTGGTGCTATCTTGCCCAATAAATGCACTTAGGCCATTTGTTACACGTTCCGGGTATTACTTGTACACAGATAGCCAAACCATAAAGTTGTTTGTTGGTGCTTTTGTCCATTCCCACCTTTCCACTGAAAATCCTGGGGACAGCACTGTATGTGTACTTTTTAAACCATCTGTCATTGCAATAATGATATCATAAGGCTTATTACAGTAAAAACTGAGAAAATCGTATCTTTCTCCTCTCAATCCAACACTTTTCAGTTCTTTAAATCACATGTCTGCGAGAGTATGACCAAAAGTATTAGATTTTTTTACGACTGAAAAGTGGATGGCACAGATTGATGCTAATCTTACTCAAATAAATTTGTGAGTTGAAAATAGAAAAAAAGAAATTCATATGCAGTAGACATATTAAAATGAGATAAACCCTCTTTCAAGAAATGATTATAGTGGCTGTCTAATGGCATTTTCCAAGCTCCATTTTCTCTTTGTCCGCTAAAAAAGTGGACAGGATTAGTTTGATGATCAGTTCATACCATCTGTCCGAGTTGTTTTATATCAAAAATCTAGCCCTGCATTTCCTTATGTTTTGACTTCAGCAATGTCTAAAAGTTTGGCAGGTTTGGTTAGATGGTATATTCTCAGCATTAATTATTATCAGTAACTTATATTATGTTCTACGAGAATAAACTTTTACTCCTTGATATGTCCATTCTGTCAAGCAGCTCTATTTTATAGTTGATCTGGGTGTTTCTTTCCATTACTACTTTGATGAATAATGAATTTTAGCACAGCAATATCTAGCTACAATATTTTTTTCTTGTAAACCATTTTCAATAAAACTCTGCTTGAGTTTGGTTTCTATCGCAGTTAGGATAAATATTGGCTGCCTACTCAGATCCTAATATAGTCTTATAATACCTCCCAATGGCAATCACGAGTGAAATTTAAATGATCATACTAGGCCAATCTAAGACAGTGGTCCAGCCTCGACCTTTGGGGTACTACGATTCTATGTATTTATGTCACAGAGTTCATACAAACCTGGAATATCCTTTTTTTAGATACAAAGATTGGTTGTCAGCGCCATCTACCTCCAGTTTATAAAACAGCAGTCTGCCCTTGTCAGTCTAAAATAATGATAACAAATAGTCTCACACACAAATTATAAGCGGGTACATAAATATATATGTTTATATAAATTATATGGTACAAAACATCACATGAGCTTTGATCACCCGATGAAGTGATTTACATTCCTTAGCACACATAACTGAATTGAAAAACGGGCATGTATTTCATATTGGATGGCCCAGCCAAATTAAATTTGAAAATTATCTGAGTAAAAATTTCTGCAGGACTGTAGAACTGAAAATCTCAGTGACTCCAGCCAGGGTTCATTATTGCATCTGAGTACAGCTAAATTTTATTGCTGAGATATCAACTAGGCTAAAGATTGCAACATGCATTTCAATCAATTAATTATATATTTAATTTGCGTGATAAAATAAGGTGCTCAGCAATTTTTCATCATGCAGGTGGGTTAAATTCATTAAAGTACATTCATATACTCATCATAGCCTGGTATATTCTGGCCTCTTTAAGGCCGGCACACAGGGGCATGGGCAAAAAATCACATCAGATCATTGGTTACTGGATTTTATTGCCAACAAACATGCCTGAAAAGTCTAGGCCCACAGGAAGGAAACTGAGTTATGATATTAACTGTTCTGCAGAGTGAATATGTTAATTTTTAGCTTAATCACAAGTTTACTACCGCTTTGGCAGGCAGATTTTAATGTATATAACCCAAAAAATTGCAGATGTTGAAATTGCTCTCTTTCTGTGGACAATTGAGAAAGGGGTAACAGCTTGGATAAACTCACTGTAACAAGGATAGTAGTAGCGTCTGACTTCCACACCGCTTGCACATTTCTGCCTCTTTCTTCAATAGAGTGGGCTGATCGCTGTAGAGCTGTGATCTGCACACATGGCTACAACAAAAATTTAGCAATCGCTTCAAAGTCAGTGGCAATAGCTTTTGCACATAAGACAGAGTGAGTTATTTTGCACCTATTCATTGCCATGGCTTTGGGCCTAAGGTACCTCATTGCCATACCTAAATCCAATGTGTAACCCTCAATTAGAGACTAGTCCTAAAACCTGCTACCAATAACCATACTGAGGTGGCCATGGGCACAAGATCAGCCTAGGGGTGTAAATAGCCAAATGACTGACCTAACCAACCCTATCCTGAAGCCATTGGACTGCTGCTGGAAAGTTGGATATATATCATTCATAAAAACACCACCGCAACACATTGCTATTGTGAATTTCACAACGCCCATAAATGCAGCAAGCAACGCTGCATGGTATGTGCCTATCAAACTGAGGCCAGGATTATAATCATCAATACATTATACGTTAATGCCACACCAATACTTAGTTAGTACTATCAGCATTATCCTTCAAAAATAGTTTCACTTTCAGATTATGGAAAATGACTTACATTACATTATTATTAGCCCAACAATAATCATCTTAGTTTTTAATTGGTCTATCACGGATCAGTCCAGAAACTATTGGGCTCAGACCCCATCACTATCAGTCCTTATCCTTCATTTGATTCATCATTACAACCTGGTACCAGTTCCAGATAGTTGTAGAGGTAAAGGTTGTTCATTAGACTGGTACCTACCTTGCAAAACCAGATGTGGAGTGTATCTGTTGTAAGGAGTAGTATCAATGATCTGTCACGATTACTACATATTCCGATTGGTTCTTCAGGGAGGGAGGAAGACTTTGGAAATCTATACTCCTGTGGGAGCCCAATAGGGAAGTACATATCTACATAACATGTGTTAAACAGAACCTAATCAACATCTTGCTCCCCTAAAGTAAAAGTTATTTTCTCTCTCAGCCACATCAGTTTGTAGGTCAAAGTTGAAGGCCATAAATATTGTTGATGCAGATTACAGTTTATTGATGCAGTTTACAGTTTACACCAGTGTAACCTTCAACTGTTGTATAGTCTTGGTCGGCAATCTAAGCATTATGTTATGGGCGTATATTATGGATCCCGCAGTATCAGACATAACATAGCATAGCCTAAGTTGTAAAACAAACTGATTGGAGAAGAGAGAAATATATCAGACACCTACGGCAGACACCACTCCCGTCTGTGTACCTCCTAGTCCTACTGCTGATTATAGTTTGATAATATGAATCAATTGATGATAATCATTATGAAATCTGTATGATTGTATGGGCCATATAAATAATTAAATTAATACTGGGAGTTGAATACTTCCCTTTCCTGGCCTACCTACTACAGTAGAGTAGGAGTTACAGCAGTAGGCTCACTGACTGCAGTATGATGTATGTGCAAATCCGCTGAAAGTTTTCTGTCTCTCCACTGGACTTGCACAAAATATTATTACTACTAGGCCTATATCAAGAGCAAGAGGATCATTTAGTTACTAGTAGTGCAGACTGTGATCATGCTACTACCTATCCAAAATAAGAGCTAGTGGGCATTGATGATAACTGCAGTCAATTATCTCATAATATATAAGTTGTTACAGTCAAGACAGACTTTGGCCATCACTTTTTCACAACAGTGACAAATGCATTACCGAATTATGAAGCAATCATTTGTTGTGTGCTCGTATAATCTTTGTTGCTGAGTTTTAAAATATATCTGATTGCCCACGTGAAAGAGAGACACTGTCAATGCTTCTTTTTCTAGAATGAGTTCTCCCGACGAAGAGTGTGAGCAATGTTCTAAAGTCACTCTAGAAGATGACCGAAATGTTTATTTTTCAATCAAAAAAATTGAATCAGACGATGACGGGTTTATCTGGAAAATTATCTTGACTGATGGAAATGGGGTTTGGGAGGCTGAAGGTGAGCTATCTTATTAGCTGATATTTTATGTATCTGGGAATCATCAGTGAGTTATTATGCCGATAGATATTCATGGCTAACCTTGTTATTATGTTGAGTACGATAATATAATACATTTGAACCCATAGTAAGCAAATCTATTGGCCTTCTCAAGAAGTTCATTATGTTCTGTTTGTTCTGTTCAAAGGCAGTCCTAGCTAGAAGCTACAGGGTTCTAGAATTGATATAAGTACTGGTCAGGTATTGACATACCGTAGTACTTACTGATGTACTCTATTGAAAATTGTGTGTTGCCTTTCTTTCTTTATTTTCCAACTCGTGGGCATGGCATCATGTACTTACTTATTACATTTGAAAACCTGACAGTATCTTCCATGTTGGTATTCCTAACAGCTTCAGAGGCTCTGCTCAGTGATATGGCTGTGGGATCTTCTTACACCACTGCAGAGTTTATTGCACTCTTCAAGATGGCCTTCAACTTAACAAAACAATCCGATGGTACAATTCTTCGATACAAGCTCGCAAAGATGAAAGTTGGGATGGACAGATTTTTCTGGAGTATATATCTGCCAAAAGATGATAAAACTGTGAGTGTTGCATTCAGTTTTCTTGCTGACTTGTTTCACAATCTTTTAAGTCTGCCATTTATCGGTGGTGGTGGATGAATATTAGTGATATTCAAGTTTAGCCATCAATTTGAGCTTTTAAAAGGATGCTAACTTTGCCTCTGGCAAAAACTTCATTCACCTTGAGTTCATGATCCCTCAGTTGATCAGAGAGAGGATATTTTGAACCCTACCAGGGCCATTTATAGCTTTCATCTCGAAATCATTTTTGATAATGCCTAAGCGAAGTCCAGAATTGGCATTGTATCTACATAACATCATATCATATTATTATAAGCGCAATCTGCTCAAGCTCAGAAAGCTTCTTCTGTCAATTTATAATCCAAATTTGTTTTCACTTCATCCAAACATGATTCAAACTCTGCTGGAACATTATTATGAATTGATCGATTATGGAGTTGCTGTCCATATAATATTGAGAGGACAACTCTGTGTACTGTATTTTTGCCTTATCAAACATATCTGTTTCAGTTTAAGCTTGGTAGCTTAGATGTGACACCACTGCCTGAGTCAGAGAGAGCACCTGTCTACTGTAGGATGTTTGATTCCCTATTGTCTGTAAGTGACAGCTGTAGAGAACAGTCTGATGTCAGTAACCAGCGCAGTGAGGATGAACGTAGGATATCTAAAGCCGCAATACAGGTACAGATACAATTACTTTTATTCTCATAGGGCTAGTAGTGAATTAATTTTATTTCTGATGTGTCAATTATTACATAATTGAAATCATTGATATGAGTCATTGATCATTTAATTGTATATATCAGTGATTGAAGTGGTCCTACAAACCCATAAACTTTGTAGACCGATCCAAATGTTGCATCACCAGTTTTTCGAATTTCAAAATCCTACCCATTTAAAAATGAGCGATATATGCTGATTAAACATGAAGTGCTGTTGTAATATGGTCAACGTGAGAAGATTCACAAGAGTTGTATTATCTGATGAATGTATGTTTTTGTTATATTTTAGAGGCTCGACAAGTTCGTATCACTTCAGCAGCAGTCGGAGAAGGTCCTCTACACCAATGTAAGTTTAGGTGGAACATTTTCCATGTCTTGTAAATGGAATGCACTACCAAACATCATATCATAAAAACCCCTGAAGTAATAACATGACAGCTCTGAACGGTTTTGAGATACAAGCAATAACAGAAGATCATAATATCAATTATTACCAAGTATTGGACATATTATAACCATTTCGAGCTTTTCACTCCAACTCGACTTGATTGCGCTATTTTTACTTCGCCTATCCTCACCATTATTCATAGCTCTCACCTTTAGTTTGTAGCTGTGCTGAATGAGAAGAAGAGAAAGATCAGGGAACTCCAGGATCAATGTAAGCTCAACTCTGAACTCTTAGCTCAAACTAAAATAAATAATCCGAAAACCAATATGAGATAATGTTATATAATATCTTTCCCTGACCCTGTAGGAGAATGTCAGTGTTTTCAGCTTCAAATTCACACTTGTTCCATTCAAGTCAGTCTAATCGTAGAAATAACATCAGGCCAATTTGAGATGCAAATTAATCATATTGTTGCTAAACAGTTATAATACCATTGAGAGAATCAGAGAAACAAAATATGGATTTTGTGTCATTGCATTAGACAGAATCCCAGTTGTTTGAACCCTGAACTAAAATACATAAGGAAGCTTCCTTAATGTGGTGTTTATGATTCACTGTCAACCTTCATGTATCAGTTGACCCAGCTATCACTATCTAATCAATTCATCTCCAGGTGACACTCTGCGTCAGTCCATGGGTGAGACTGTGTCTAACACTGTAGCTGATGATATTCCAACTAAACCTGTCAAGAAATCCAAATCACCCACTAAAGCACCTGCTAGAAGAAAGACTGCCACAGTGTCAGCTTGTACAGCTCCTGCTAAGAAGAAAGTCAACAAAAAATCTGCAGGAGTGAAGTATGACTCAGATCAGACTGAGAGTGACCAGACAGACATAGACCAGGAGAGTCAGCCAATTCAACCATCGACATCAAAACGCACGAGGAAAATAAGGTAGGAATCTTACCTCACAACTATCGTCAGACTTGCAGCAAAATTTTCTGCCTTTTTTCCTGTGCAGAGCATAAGGCTTTGCTGTCAAAACACTGTGATTCGGCACGAAAAGTATTAAGTATTTCTTAAAAACAAAGCTTGCGGCAGATGTTAAATCCATCAGTGATCATCCCAACCAAAATTTGCCTTCGAATGATGATTAGTTTTTTTGCATCAGTAATAAATGTGCAACAACTCACATACTTCTTGGCCTGATATCAACCATAATTCAACCGACAAGCTTTTGTGAGAATCACCTTCATTTCCAACAGTTTCTACTATATTTTGCAGCTCTGATGATGATGTAACAGATATTGATGAGTTGGAGTTAAAACCATCTGTCAGTCAACAAAAGGTATAGTATCCTAACAATATTGTATTAGATCACAAACTCGTGCTCTATTCTTGTCCAAAATGCTTTTTTCCCCCAAAATAGGCATTTTATGTTAATAATATCAGGGAGTTTGGTCCCAAACTCCCTGATAATATGTCCACATTTAGTTTTAATATCAAAAACTAGAGTTGTCATCTCTTTCCATAGAGGAAGACGACTTCCTGACATATGGTACGTTATCACAGTTAAACAGGGAGTTTGTGACAAACTCCCGGATGTCAGACCCTGCATTATTGATACTTGTCCAGTGCACATATCCAATGGTTTGAAGAAATAACTTTGGTTACAAATGATCATAATAATGATCATAACAATGATCATAACAAATGATCAAATCAATAATAATCTTGATCCAAAGACAGCTAAAGGACATAATTCAGGGAGCAATCAATAACATCTTTACACTCAAAGATTTTGTTATGTAGGAAATTAAATAATCAAAGTATCATCTGCTCACAAATGTCGGCTCGGTATAATGCGTCGTACATGACACAATTGATACTCTTCTATCTTTAACTTTCTTCAGATCGAAATTCTCGGAGTTCAATCTTTTGAAACAAAGACCCGTTTTTAAATCAATTCCACTTATCTCACACTTAATTACGCATAAGAATTCTGCTAATGTCAATTGCCTTGGGTGATATTCTCTCTGACTGATAGATGTAATTCAATGTGTTCAGGTAGCTGAAGATAATGACGTCATGTCATCGTCAGCAGACACTCTACCGATGGATCAGGTAAATCTCGACGATGAGAGACTGCGACCTCCTCTCTCAACTCATGACCTCACTAGATGTGATGTTATGGAGACAGATAGTGATATTTTATCTCCAAATAGACAAGCAATCAAACGGGCGGCTGCCACTGCAGCGTCATCAAAGAAGAAATCAGTGAGGGATGAGCTAGATGATTTATTAGGTGATTCAGACCCACCAAGCTCATCCAAACAGAAATCTCCTGTAAAGAGGTAGGGACTGATCATTCTCCCTATACTTAGGTTCTCTTTTAATTTTTTATTAGCAATGGCGATTGAAATAATTGCAGGTATGAGGAGTTGTGTTCTCTCACAGTGCAGGTAAGCTACAGCACACGGCGTAGAAAAAGGGGCATCAACATAGATCTGCCAATTGCAGAATCCAATTACATTCCGCTTCAGCATCTTTGTGTACATCCAGAGCATTAGTCAGCCCATTTTGATTTGTACACATGGCAAGTCTGTTTTAAGCCACTAATGTCAACTTATGCCCGCTGCAGTATATTATCGTATATACATTTATATGGTCCTGAGTGACACTAATGTGTCATAGTATTTGGATTTTAATGGACATATCAAAGTTTCTGTCATGACTGTAAAGCATCAATTTACTTTTAAACAATATGTTTAACAGGCATCCTCAAAATTATGGGAGGATCCTGATGTTCTGGGTCCATCCAACTATTGGAACTGATTGCTAGTAGCTATGAGTATATGTTATTATAATTGGCTTTCATAAACTCCTTCGTAATTGTAGAAGAAACGTAACTAGGGCAGCCAGAGCAGTGCCCAAAGCAAGTCAATCAAAACCGCCAGCTAAGAAGTCACAGACCCAAGATAATGACCTCATAGATGACCTTTTAGATGGCATGTGACAGTCAGGGGAATATAACAGTGCCATACATATATCTAAGCAGTTTCCTGGTAATGAATGCTATGAAAGGCTGGGTTATGAATGTCATGCCAGTATTATACGTACATTAACAGTACGAAGTACAGTGCATGACGATCAGGACAGACTGAAAGGAAGCAAACCGCCACAAAAAGCAAATTCACATTCCGCCAATTTTCAAATTTTAATTGGTATCACTGATATGTATAAACTCTTGGATTATCTCACACAATCATATGACTGTTGCTCTGATATGTATTAAAATTTATGCACAGATCAATACTATATTTATTTAACCACTGATTGAATTCATATCTGCGCTGATTATAATTTGAGAAAGCTTGACTTGAAACTCTCCAAGAGTCCATTGGCCACAAGAAATCATTGAATATAGACTATCATGTGTACGAAATAGTTTATTGTGACTTTCATTTTTTTATGCTCTACCCTTTAGCCTCACATTACAATCAATTCATTAGCTGAATTTTAATAAATCTCTTTATTGTGATTTATTGTGTCTGTAGTTTGAAGTAGCACCAAACATGATTAATTAAAATCACAAAATTAAAAAAAATTATTTTTATGACATCTGCTCAGGCTGGTTGTCTTCTATTGTACTTTGAATTCAATGCCAGGTAGTCCATCAATACCTGCAGTGATGACATCGCCTGGCCTGACAGGCCCTACTCCGGAGGGTGTTCCTGTTAATACTAAGTCACCTGGCTCTAATGTGAAAATATCACTGATGTAACTAATTAAATCAACTACAGAAAACAACATATCCTTGGTGTTACCATCCTGCTTAATCTCGCCGTTGACCTTCAACCAAATTCCTAAAGATTGAATATCTTTGCCAACATCTGACTTCTCAACAAAATCGCCGACCGGACAGGATGTGTCGAAGCCCTTTGCTACGGACCATGGTAAGCCTTTATTCTTGAGTTCAGTCTGTTTGGCACGGTCTGTCATATCGAGAGCCAAAGTGAACCCAGCCACTCTGTCCATCACGTCTGACGGGGAGACACTCTTACAGACCTTACTTATGACGACACCAAGCTCCACCTCATGATGCAGCTCGACAGCATTCTTTGGTAGCTGAAACATTAACGAGAAACTAAAGCACAAATTTTGGCACAATTATTGACACGGTATATCAGTTATATTGTTCAGCTTTTTAAGTTGCTGATCAATCGGGAGCATATATAATTCTATTTACAGAACACTTTTCTATTTTTAGGGCTCTGGTGCTCACAATGCAGAGATGCTGTCTGCAAATATCTTGTGCACGCTTTGATCTAATATCATTTTTACAGCAAAGTGATAGTAAAGTCAAGAATGACTATTTCAGTTATAACAATAATATCCTGAGCTTGACACTGACAACAGAATTTCTGAAATGTCTATTCTTATCAAGAAAGCAAACCAAGATAATACAAACTCGATTAAGTCTGACAACTGATTCCTGTCAAAATCATCATATCATAATAGGCACATTTTACATTGTCACAATCAACACTTGGACTTGACTGACTAGTAGCATATAGCCTCATAGTGGCTGATCAAACTATAAATTACTGACTAGCATGAAACAAAGTTAACCCATCCTTTGTATGATTTAGACAAGATAAAGTAGGTCAACCTCCAAAAACTTAAATATTTTGAGGTGTTTAACAAAATTCAAGAATCGCTTCCAGTCAGATCTAGATCCTGCGTCAGAATTTTTGGTGACCGGAGAGGATTTTTGTTTGAGATTTGTGAAATTTTCGACATCCAGGAACCAGGATTTCAAAACTGTCCAAACAAGATGGAAGCAATAAACTAAATAAATGTAATACAGCTGTATACCTTGTAAACTAATGTCCATCAAATCTCCCACTAACAACCTTCAAAAACTCAAACAAACGGCTTGACCTAAGTTGGAAGAGGTCGGCTGTATCATTACCAACCAAAGTTGAGAATTGCCCTCTAGGTACCAGGTGTGATTTGCCACATGCTTGTTCAGGGTCTGATATGTTCCCTCAATTTATTAATATAAATCAGTGGTGAAAGCAGAACATTTCTCCTACTTCGGTAGCTTTCTGCTGCTGATCATTCTGTAAATGGCTGCGGTAAACTAGATATCTGTACAACTAATTTGGCTCCGGCCGTTAAACCATGTCAAAATACACCAAACTGTAGATATATACTCACAACGATACTCTGTCCCTTAGTAATGTATGATGTGGTTGGTTTCAAGAAGAGGATAGGCTCTGTAGGAATAGCATTACCTAGCTCCTTGGCATGCTCACTGCAACAAAACATGACACACTCATTGTCAAATCAAGAGGCGCTATCGGAAAATGATTTAGGCAGTTTTGATTATAAGACCTGTCTCTTTTAGCCGGCTCCTCTTGGACTTGGACTTCTTAGTGCCACAGAACTGATGAATGAATACAGTAGAGGTCTGACCCCAATGATATACTGTATTCATAAGGAGCTGGATGCTTATTTATCGGTGTAATGTAACTCGTACATTGGGTGCAGCATGGCATTATTATTATTGATAGAAACCAAATTGATATTGGGTTTGCACAGAATAGCAGATACTAAAAGAATTTCAATTGAATGTGTATGAGTCACAATTACAGAACTAGTTATTCAGTCACACCAAATATGTCTCATCAAGTTATAATCTAACATACTCTGATGATGATTTGGTTGGTGTTGGGGGTGACATTATCAAGGAGTACTTGGTGACATTAAGGACTGGAGTACATGTACCTAATATCAAGGAGTTACAGAGGGGGACCCTGTACATGTAACCCTTAAAATCCTTCCTTGCTATAGTTATATCAATATGATATATCTAAGTCTTATAATATATATATAATAAATCCATTACTATATTACACATATGTGCATATCATATATATACTAATATATCATCACTGATTGCTGACTTGTTGCAAGAATGCACTCACCTGTAATTTCTACCAACAGCCACAATCTTTTTGCCAAACTCCACAAATCTGGCTGCACTGGTAGCCATGTTGTCAGTCAATGATAAGGACAAAATTGCAAATATTGAAGTTTGACCTTGTGACCAGAAATACTGGGGTTTAATTTTTCCCACCAATGATCTCACATATGTACAAGGGAGACAACTTTGAATGTTTTAGTTCATCTTATAATAAAAAATGACTATCTTTGTTTACCCATCAGTTTCATATTGTGAGGCGTGAGCTAAATTAATCAATGTCCAGTATCATTAGGGAAAATTTAAGGTGGTGATACTGGACATTACAACCTTAATAGCCAATGTGTACGAACCATAGATATAAAACCAGTTTTTATATCTATGGTACAAACGCGGCACTCATTTACGTTATGTTAGCGGGAATTGCATACTTGGTTGAACTAGGTATCACTGGTTCTCATGGTATCACCGATTTCCTTGGTATCACTAACTTCTCAAAAACTTTTGAAGAAATGGTCGCATTTGTCCAATAAAAACATTTATCAGTCGAAATAAAGTTCAATTCAGAGAAAATGTCTTGAAAGACTTGTATTTTGGTGCATGCAAATGTTACCTGGATTTATTTTAGGTATAGATTAATGGTGGTGTGCCTTCTCTGGGAAGCGGACCTGATGAGTATATATTCATGTATGCAATGACCAAAATACCTTGTAGGTGAGATTGAAATGATGCTACTTCACAATTATGAAATATATAACTATTAACTCACCCTAATATTAGTAAACTAGACAGTAGACTAGTAAAGTAGACATTTACTTGCATTGTATTAAAACTTCAATTTGCAAATAAATTTGTTTCATACGATGTTGAGCCACTAATTATAGCGCTAATTATCATGTCGGGTAACCCTAACCTTAGCTCAGAGACCCCATTTCTGATCTTGAGGTGTGTACAGAAAGAGAAAGTGCAAGCGAAAATCGTTTATTGGTATCCCAATCTAATCAATATAGCCATACGCTGCCAGGATAATAATTTGTGGTACCTAATACTATTTGCCATTCCAAAATTAATATTATGGTCTCATCAGCTCTCATGTAAGAAATATATGTATACAGATGGTATTTGTGCTTCCTTCATGTGAGGTAGAACAACTCCATAATAAATTACTGCCTAGGTTAATATATAAAATAATTAAAAATGCAAACGTGCAATTTCCTCATGAAATCGTTTCACTGCAGGGTTTGTGGAAGTGAGGAATAAAGACAATTCACAAAACCAATCGAGATGCCATCCAAGTATAATGGTTCACTGTATCATTACATGTTGTGGATCTTGTCGGCCATGTAAATAGCGACTGCAAATAGAAGTGTTTGAATCAGAATGGACATGTGATAGTTGCAAGGTTGCGAATCAATTACTCTGCATATTTCAGATATGTCTACCATAATGTCATTTTATATCCGTGATTGCATTGCATGTTCACGCAGCCTAGACATCCGAGCTCAATATTTTATTACCAACATTCATTTGTTCAATACTAAGGAAAGTACTGTAATGAACGCTGCTCTTTATCTCATGGGAGTCTGGTATGTATCGGATATTTCTGATTATTCTAACAGCCTTTATTCTTACTTCCTTTCTATTACATATATTTCATCCACAAAACTTAAATATTTATACCCTTGAACTTTGCAGGTACCAAGTAAATGTATTAATACAAGATGTAAGAGGCACAAAAATAAATATAATATTTGGCACTAATGTAGCTATAGTATTGTCATAGGTATGAAGGCTAAGCCCTTGATTTCAGCATCATAAAATTTACCTCCCTATAAAGTTAGATCAAGAATTCTCTCTTGGTTCAACAAGGAGTTGCTTCTTCCACTGCACATCCGAAACAGTCTTTGAAAAAATCTGAAACTATACCTCACCCACAGAGTATTTCATACTGTGATGAGTGAGGTTTGATTGCCAGAGGTAGACATGGAAGTAATGTGAGATGGGTTTTTTCAAGACCCTAATTTCCCAAGACACTAATTACTAAATACCTAAGTAGATTTAGATCCAATATCACTCAGTTCTTTCTGGTGACTAGTCTTTGTCGTGTGCTGGAATATTTTGTAACAGACCACAGAGACCATGCTTCCCATGGCAAACACTTGTGCTGCGACTCTGGTATGGATGAGATATAGTCCTAGTGGAGTCTTTCTATTCCTGACATTATACAGAGCATACCCAACAATACCAGTCCATCCTGTCATTCCTATAATAGATTAACATAATTCATAATTGAGACTCTGGTTATTCACAATTATGAATATACAATTTATTGTACAAATCTTTACGCAATTCCCCCCCCCCCCCCCCCCAGGACATCAGTCACGATGGCCCAACAGCCACAAATATTTCATGTTGCTTGCTTTCATCATACAAGCCATCTTTAAATCGCTGTCCAATAGCGTTTCAACGGTTTGAGATTCCCTCCCTTCATGGTGAAGGTGCTTTGGGGAGGTCTATCATGTAGCTGTAATGAACCTCCTTAGGGATAAAGAATTTCAACACTTATCTGATAACTAGGCTCATATGGGATGATAAGCGATAGTCATGGGGCTAGCATGTCTAACATGTGCTTGCTGCAAGTCATTTTGAACTTGAACTATGGTTATACTGGGAGTTATACTAAACCTACATATACTTTAGTGTAAGAATCAAAGCTTGTATGAAATTGAGGAGTGGAAAAGTTGCGAAAATAGTGACGAAATCAGGATTCAAAATGTGTCAGAATCGTAACAGCAATGTCAGGATAAGAAATGCTGGGATGTTGAGACAGGGATAAACTCAGAATTTCTACAGTGCCCTCTATACAAGTGAAAATTTTAAAATGCACACTGGACTACTAACCAGCTGAAAATAATATATATATACATATGTGTAAGTGGATGACACACAGTTTGGACAAGGGGAATTAAAGAAACCTAGGGGAAACCCAAAAGTGTATCCGGAAAAAGCCATGTAGTCAGAAAACTGATAACGCAAACAATAAGTTTTGCAATCCCTGTATATACATTCACCAGGAACTAGCCACATGTTTGTTTACGTCAGCCATAAAAATAAGCCAAGTCATAGATACTCATAATCACTCAATCGTTGGGATAGTGCATTTCCTTGACCTCAAGATATTAGTTTTGACAATAATGAATATCGGCACTAATCATTTACATGTTATCTTATTGTGTACAGCTTGACAGTGATGTAGCATTTCTTGATCAGACCAAGTTCTTTTGCTCCCAAATGCTAAATTGATAATAAAAATAAAACGACAAAATCATATCCTTATATTATAATAAACCATCAGCTTTATTTCTAAGTTCAAGACAATCAGATTATGTTATTGGATTATAATGCTATAACTATAACGCTATAATGCTTTGAGGTATGTGACAGTTGTTTCACTCACAATAAGAAGCTATGACTTCATCCCATTATCCACACATACAGAAATAAGTCTACTTACCTAGGACTACTGCGGGATCTTTCTTAACCTTTGCCTTCAGCCTTGCCAGCATTCCTTCATTTGGGTCCTCTTCCAATCTCATACGTGGTATTATTCTTTTCTCTGAGTCAGTCATATTTTCTTCTATATTTTTATGATTTGAGTGGAGATATTAAAAGTCACGAAATGCTTACTAAAAATAGAATGTCGATACATGTAACATATAAAATATCTTAGCCCATAGCAAACACACAGGCAGGTGACACTTTCACAGCCCAGCTAATACAGAGAGGATGGTCTGTTGGTTACGAGCAAAGGTTATATAATAATAGTGTGCAACTGGTATTTTCTCTGGTTCAAATAATATTTTTTATCGTACTGTAAAAGACTAAGTTCTCTAGAAATCGCATAACACGTCAGTCTGGTAGATTGAGAATAACAAAGCGTTGTGCTACATTACAGTTACACATTGAAGAATCAACCTGACATAATTAGCGAAGAGGATGAGTACAGGGCCAGGGTAAAATTTGTGACCTCACCGGACCCGGTGTCTGATAATGAGCTGTTTGTTTTGTTTTGAAGAGTAATCGACAACTTCATATTTTCAAAGTTACTAGGCAAATACATTATCCATTGATCAAGCCACGTGGCCAAGTGCGAATAGCTCACGACATATAGGTCAGGTAGTACTAGACAAACAGCGCACCTGGTGGGGCCCAACCACACCAACGATTTTATGATCCTAAATAAGCCGCCTCCAACAGACTGCTCTATCCTTGTTCCCCTGATGAGCTCTAGCTGCTCAAATATAGAATATACCTCTTTCACTCGGTTCCAAACAATGGTTTACTAACTGGTAAAAGTGATTGGCAGCCAACTCGCTCTTGCCCAACGGACTCAAACAAAAGTAGCGTAGCGAGACATGTGTCGTTTGTATGTGTAAGTAAACTCGGGTGCCCATATTATTCATTATCCATCAACAAACAGAAAGTCATAAGTGATTGGGAGCCAACTCGCTCTCGCCCAACGGACTCAAACAAAAGTAGGGTAGCGAGACATGTGTCGCTTGTATGTGTAAGTATACTTGGGTGCCCATATTATTCATTATCCATCAACAAACGGAAAGTCAAAGATCACTCTCAGTCCCTTGCGCCTGTAGTCAACATGTATATACATACATTACAAAGACATAGAAGCATCTAGTCCCATGCAAAGCTGCAAGATGAGACAGACACAGCAGCACAAGCGACATTTATCTTGCTCATGGATTATGGAACAACTATTATGTATGAGGCAGGTGAGCAGGTAATCACATCATGTCGACAAATGACCAAAACCAATCTCACTCCAATGAAGAGATATTTCATCGATTGCTCACAGACAACCAAATCAATTTTCCAAGACCAGTCCAACCCAGGCAATGGACGGACTGGTCGTCATCATGAAGAAGTCAATGAGTCTGACTCAGTCACTCACCTCCTCCTGTCGTGTCTATATGCAGTCTCAGGATTAAAGCTGTTGTGGTCTGGTCAATTCACAATGTGCTATGAAATTCAAATGGGCTTAGCTTGTCTTTATATAGATTATTTACTCAGCATGTATCATCTGATAGCAGCTTACGCAATTTTTCCAAATGATAACCTTTTTTTCAGTCACGTACAACAGAAAATGACAACATGTCTATTGTATGTTCACATATTTCTGATCCTCAATTTATCTACATCAAGTGTCTGATTTGAACATGCTGTCATTAAGTTTCAGACTAATCAATGCAAACCAAGACTAAATACTTTACCTTGACATTGAGAGACAGCGCGAGATTTGTCGCGAACTGCAACTAACCAAGCTTTCATTCCATTTCTCTGTAATGAAACATAAAGGAATTCTAGTTAGTTGGTTGTAAAACCTAGGAATTTTCCTTGATAATTACCATATAAAACTAAACTGTCCATATTTTGTTGAGTGTAAAATGTATTCTAAACAGAAATCAATCAGTCTCAAAGCAAGTGCTTCCATGGTCCTGAACAACCTTGCTGTAAAACTCAATGCAGACACTGGAGGAGCAGACATGCTGTTTTTGCATAAATCTGTGGTACACTTGTTGCTCTCCTCTGGACCAGATTCATCACCAGACGCATACACTCAAAGACATGTTGTTTGCCAGATCCCCACAGCCAATCAACAAATGTCATTTGTGCTGATCTTGCAGGTGAGTCACCAAAACTGCACCTAGTTTGATCTTCAGTAAGTTAGAGCAAGGAAGGAGGTAGAGGTTTGGAATAGCAATATTGCTGGTCTTGTTATATAGTATTTCTCTTAGTGTTTGTATTATTATTTATGAATTAGTGAAATGATCATCCTCCCATTTGGTTCAGTGTACAAGACACTGAACTGAAGGCTAATCATTGTGTGGATACATATGGGTTAGGCTACTGTGTTATGATGTTTCTAGTGCCATTGGTTGGGTATTAGGCAGAGGAAACCCACATGCCATGGTAATGGCAGTTATCTATTATCGGGAGGGTATGCTTCCTCTCAACATGTATGTTTCCTTAAGGCTTAGTACGCTTTTCAATTCAGCTGAGAATGGCTATCAGAGAATATAATGCGACCAATGAAATCACAATAGAGTGATGCATTGTGAAGGTTTCTCTTTCTTGATATGAAATCGTGTACACAATGTAGGTCTGTTGTACACATACATGTAGGTCCAGGTGACTTCAGCTTCAAATATTTACTGGCTAAGCAAAACAAGCGAGGTCAGCACAGAGAAGCTGGCTGCTACAACCTAAAATTCTATTGCATCTTGAAATCCATTATTGTTATTCAAAATTTCCTTGAGAGCATGTGTAGCTAGGCTCAGAATCATGCTCGTCTCACATTATTCTGCGATTCAGTTTTATTCTCTAGTTAAGTGAACAATAATGTGTGATTAAAGCGCTAGGCCTGAGTATAACAGTCAACTGGATTATAACAACCATCGATCATCAATGATGTTTGTGCTGCATTGTCAGAATATCTTACATGACACCGAATTCATCATGTGATATTAGATTATGAGTGTTACTCTATTTTGGCTGTCTAATAATACATTAGATATATCCACATGCACTTTAAACATTCTTCTCTCTACCCAGGATATCTACCATGTTTTTCCTGTATCTGCATCGATATTCCCGCTTTCATTTGTAGGCCGATTGGGTGGAGGTTGCCGGGAGAAAAATATTAGTTCTTGCTACACAGAAGGGAATTAAGGTAGGCCTACAGGTTGTATAAATTTATAATTTTCTCATCAAATGGAAAGCTTAGAGAAGGTGCCTCGTTCTGTATTTCCTGTATGCGACTGTCTGCAGGCATACATCCGGAGAAGCACGGTTTGATTCCGAAGTGATTAGCATTGGGCTTGTTATAAACTGTCTGTAGAGTTGTCATATATGATATGATGAGTGTATGATAACTCTATGATACTGAGAAGCTACAAGCAACCTTGTCAGATATTATTCTAGAGGTGAATGTTTCAAAGAGTCACTTCATGGCTACCAGATAGGAGAAATCAATACTTTCCATTACTGATCAAGTGTGTCATGAATTCTTAATTTTTACCATTATCTAGATGTATGAATGGGATGGTTCTACACTGATATACTGGCATGGATTCGGTGCTAGTGGTGAATCAGTGCTCTTTACAAGGGGCATAACAAGCATCGGGAGTAACACTATATGCGTGGGTAAGTTGTACCACACACTTCATGCGTGGGACGGAAAATAAGAAATCCTTGCTGATTTGGATATATACATGATTGCGTTACCATTACATGGAATGAGACATGGCTTTAGTGTAAATTCATTATGACTCAACTCATCACCTCTCTGCAGGTACTAGCTCTGGTCAGCTTCTGGTCTTCTCTGTACCGGCAAAGGGTGGAAATATCACATTTGAAGAATATCTGTCTGGTATGTTTTTGCTCCTTCTATCTTTACTTGTGCTCAAAATAGCAAGTGCGGATAATTGAGGCACAGAAATTTGCTATGATTACATTAACTTCTACTATGCTCTCGCACCATTACATTAATATTTCTCACTATCAAATTGATTGGCCGACACAGACTTCGTTTGGTTGGCCTTGTTGTAGACCAGTCTGTCTGTACCCTGCTGTATATTACTGCAAAAGTGAGCGAGTGCAGTCAGAGTAAATAATCATACTGATATTGTACTAAATGCTTTGTCTGTGAGAATTTGTCTCTGAAAATCAATATCTATCAGTGATATATGAATGTTGCGACTAATAGAGTAAGATCTGCCGGTATCTTACTGTCATCTGTGCATATAATGTACATTGATTTTTTCCACAATGCGCAAGAGAGAAGATAGATATCGATCATTATTCCAAGCACTTAATTTCCGGTGATGCATCTTTATAAACTTTCTTTCATCAATAGGAGTTTTTCAACGCATTTGCTCAGTGATTTGCTTTTTATTCTGCTAGCTGGTGGTCTTGTTTTGCCATTTTCCATAAACCGAAAATTAACCTTATATGGTAACAACAGTTTTGACACATCATCATAAAATGTGCGAATCATTTGAATAGAGTTAATAATAATAACGATAGGTGAGGCTTCCCCACAGATACTGACTGTGTAAAATATCATGAAGGCTGGAAAATCATGTAATTCTATGATTTCTTTGACAGGACACAGTAATTCGATAACTTGCGTAGTGGCACGTGGTGATGTGCTAGTCAGTGCAGATGATAATGGCGATATAGCAATCCGTAAGCATATGGATGGAGCATCATTCAAACTTTCACACCAGATTTCCGGTGAAGGCTCATCATGCAATTGTCTAGATATATGGAAGAACCTTATTGTTGCTGGGTGAGTAAATTGTTTGGCGAGCCCATTTATGTTGAATCATTTGTATCAAGAACCCAGAAACATTATCTACCATCTAAAGGTAACCATCTATATGACCAGACAGCTTTTTTTATCCATGGCATCTATGATCTTGCGTACTAACCCTACTTGGTCATTTCTTTGTACTTACTTATCTTGCAGCTATGGGGATGGACAAATAAAAATATTTAGTGTCAGTAACGGAGCACTGCTAGGAGATATAGGTGCACACTCACGCTCAATCAATGCTCTGCATATCGCTCAAGCCACCGGAATGGTAGGTGGTATACCTGTGTCAGGCTGCTGTATATTTGAGTGATATAAATATACTGCAGTACCAAGCTACTGTTTGCTGCTGTGTACTCACTGGACACAAGCCTAAACTAATCAAGCCCACAGAACAAATATATATGTAGCGTCAATATCAAATAATGCTTTTTTGCACACAATGGATTAAGAAAATTCAGTGATGGTGTTGAACAAGATGTTTTGTATCTTTTTCAGTGTATAACAGCCAGCGAGGACAGTTTTGTGAGGGTGTGGGAACTCCATGCTGGTCCAACCTTGGAGGTAAGTGATGATGCAGATAATCAATGAGCTGTTTTATATGAAAATGTAAATATATGGTTGACAAATTTGGAAGCGCTGGCTGTCCTTCAAGGTTGTGATGGATTCTTTGAGCCACTTTTTTTCTGAGGAGACAGAATGAGAATGCTCCAGGATAATGCTGTCTAATTGGCAGTTTGGTCATGGCCTTGGGTTAGTGGATGAATCTGATGTTCTTGACTGCACATGCCCTCGACCTGCACCTAGCATCCATCATTCAATCAGGGAATAATCAATAATTATCTAGACTCTAGAAGCTCGTGTTTACTTACTGATTAATGGGATTACAAGTACAATGGTACTATGTATGCTCTTCTATACTGTGTTTACAAATGTCAAAATCCGAGCAATGGTTGTAAGGTTAACACCACCACCTGCCCAGCTGTCTGTATGATGTTATATATGATCTAACATATTCCCTTACAGGTGAGCCATCTTTTCTCTGATAGTATAACTAATCACCAGCTGGTGGGCGCTCAGTTCACTGATAATGATGGCAGGTCGTTTGCAGTGTCCGCCTATGACACATCAGAAGTATACAGATACAATCAATCATGAGCAACTGATACCCTAACAAGTGACTCAAAGAGAACTCCGTCCATGTCCAAATCCCTCCTTCCACAATCGGTTTGGTGTTTTCACCCTAAGCATGTGAATGGCTATGATTTTTCTGCAATTTCTTTGAAACTCGATACGTCTCAAGTAATCAATATTTTCACATGTTTTTATTTCTCTTAAGAAGCTGGTAGTGTGACTAGAGCTTATATTTGTTTCCTCCTAACCATAGGCCTTGTGGTTACTCCTTTATTTTGCTCAGGCAGTATATCGGTATGGTGTCCCTTTACTCTTTCTTTGTCGCAATTCAAGTCGTCAACAATTGTGAACATTTTATGTATTATTATTACTCTAATTTATCATTGTTAATACAATTTGTTGTAGAAATAAGAGAACAAAAACTGAAAATTGAAAGAAGTTAAATCTATAAAACTAGTCTCTGGTCATTATTTACAGTTACAAATATACATGATTACAGGTTTTCCTAAAACTGTTACTGCTAGGCTATTTACAAAATCTACAGGGGTGGCTTGTGTTGTTGATATCCTCAAAGATGAGAGTCACTGATTTTACACTAAAAGACAGCCACTCTATAACATCCTTCATGTGAGGTTATCAGTCACTACGGAGGAGGTGGTGGGGGCGGCGGAAGAAAGTGTCGAGGGCGAGGTCTCTTGTGCATCGGTCCATCTTAAAAAAATACGATACACAACACACTTTATTCACTTCAGCCACAGAATAAATATTAGAACATACACATGGATTACGTAATATACCAGAACTGGAACCAAAATCAATTTTTTTCATAAATGACAGCATTTAAGTAGACATTCACTCTGTGATCGAAACTTCAAACATTGTTTTCGAAGAGAAGTATGTTACTATTAAGACAAAACTTACCACGTTGATGGAATGATGAGGGAGGGGGCGGGGTGACTGCTAGATATGGCCGTCCAGATCCAATATATGGTGGTCTGTGTTCACAACCCATATCGATAAAACTTCTCTTATTCAAATATCCATCTCCTGCAGCCAAGTGAGGAGGAGGCTATGAGTAAACAGAAAGCAGATTAGCAAAAAAAGCCAAAATTATCTAAAGACAGACTTTTGATTGGTCAGGCTAGGACAACCCAAAGTAAACATGAGAGGGGAATTGTTGCAGTTTGTGTTACGCACTTAGCAATCAGTGCCAGTATTCTTTGTTATTTAATCAATTTGTACAAAAGCTCATTCTAGCTAAAAAAAACAACGGTATTGATACTACATCTGTGTCAGCCCTATAAAGATGTCAAGTGAAGCAACATTCTCACCTCTATAGGAGGTAGCGTCTCCATGTGTCTCCTATCTGACAGGTGAGCTGGAGGGTTGTGTATCTCTACGTCCATCAGATTCGGTATCATGACTGCATTTGAGGTGGATGGGACAACTACAGTGGGGTATCTTGATACCCCATGAGGTACCGGTCCAACTTCAGAGATATGGTGCGGAGAGGGATGTACCCCGGGCTGACTGTGTGCTTCTATATGTACAGTGTGAGGTGGGTGACTAGGCATCATCTCAGAAGGTTGTACATGGACGACCTCCAGTGGAGGACCTACAGGCTGACCAAACTCATTGTAAGGCACAGGTTGTATAACAGTCTGATGAGGTGGTTGCTGATTGGCTGGCTCTGTTACTACAGCAGTCATGTGACCTGCTGCTTGTGGCGGAGGTACGGATACATCAGGCGCCTCTAGATGAACAATCTGAGCATCCACCGGCTGCTGTACTATGTACGTCACTGTGTCCGGTGGCTTGACCTAAGATAAAACCCGCAGGATAATAATGACTAAACAATAAAATAGCTTTTCCCAATAAAAGGGATTTCAAGTGACATAAGATATGACACAGTGTTTTTCCCTGATCATCTCCGTTGGAATTATGAGTATAAAATGATTAATTATTGTATGTTGACACCATAAACACATAAAGTATTTATATGTTTATGGTCTACATTATGACTTTAAGCCTCTCCTAGATCATCCAAGTATGAAACATAAATATGGTTGTAGAGTTTTTTGTTACGTTCAGAGCAGAGTTCTTTGTGATATTACATTACCTCACCTGTTTACATTTATGTGATAAATGGTATCTTACCTGTAACGATGGAGGAGCAGAACCTGGTGCTGGCAGTGTTTGATGGATAGTAGCCTGTGGTGGGGGTACATTCACCATAGGCATAGTCTCCCCTGGTGATGTGACCGAAGACTGACTCATGATAATAACTCGAGATTCTGGTCCAGCCATACTTGTCATCACAGTGGGGGGTCTGGGGGCAGATATAACAGCTGGGGGAGCCATACTGACATGATACGCAGGTGCTCCAGCTATACTGCTATGTACAGGAGGCGGAGGTCCGCTGAATGTGACAGGTGCCACATGAATGCTGACAGGTACGCCCATTGTCATGTGATTAGGAGGTGGCTGACTGAGATCAACAGGTGGCAGCTGACTATTGATATGAGAGGGTGGAGCAGAGTAAGAGTTAGATGGTGGTGGTCCAGGTGCCTGCACAGGTTCAGAGATTAAAATTGTCCCTGGAGGAGGCCCATCAACTCCAACAGGGTGCACCGTCATTATAGGCTGATTATGGCGTTGAGGTTCTGTGGCAAGAGGCTGTATAGAAGTTAGAGGTCGGGTCACTGGGATTGCCTGATGTACGATTTCTACTCCTTGTGAAGTGAGGCTATTGTAGCCAACAGGTTTATGAGCCACTAGACCGCTGGTGATCAGGTGATTGGCTGGAGCAGCCTGGACATAGGTAGGAGGCCTTGACAGACTGTAATGTAGCTGAGTAGTTGGGTGCTGAGGTGGAGCTTGCACCATTACTGATATAGGAGTTCCTAGACTCATAGTTGGAGCAGAACTGATCACAACTGTCAAAAAAGAGCCAGCACTGTGTCAAGGTGAAAGGCAAATGTCAAGTATGAGAGGTTAACTCTTAATGAAAAATCATCAAAGTTTTCCCTTTTCTATTGAAAGGATAAATCTAGCATGCTGAGCGGGCTAACTGAACTGATAAAAAAGTGATCATAAGCTGCAAATCTATAACTAAATTGTAACATATTGTTGAGAACATAATTTGTACTGGTTTTTAACCAGAATATATTTTGCTCCAGTAATTTTATCCATCAGATTACATGACTGATATTACCGGTTAAAAGTATTGAGCAAGTGGCTACTGCAGTGAAAAACCATAAGGTGGAAACACACTGAGCAGAGAAGCCGGTTGTGGTGTAAATGAGCAAACAAACCTTGTCTTTCCTGTTGCTGAGTATATCCCATGATAGCAGGAGGCCCATCTACAACACATAAGATTATGATGAGGGATATGGCTATCTATATTTGTGTCAATCATCCTGGTATCTCAGCGGCATCAGCATATCGGAGGACCAGTCTACAAACCCTATACACCCAAACTATCAGCCTTCTTACTCTCATAGCTTCGATCAACAACATAACAAAAGGGTGCCTGTTCTGTTTGTCTACAGTCCAGCCATCCGATTGTAATTAAAATTAAAATCATAAAAGAGAGTAATCTAAGATTTACAGCTCTGTCATCAGATATCCAGGCCGTGGCCAGATACTCATGGTAACATAGACAGTAAATCTGAGATTCTATCTTCTCATGACCTTAAAACCTTCGTTGTTTGGAATACTTGTCTTAGTAACCTTAGCAACACATCCTGTGTTATATTACTTGTGTATCTTCAAGACAACAAACACAAGATTAGTATCTAAGGCTATAGAAGGGTAGGCTTGAGTACTCAATCAATCAAAATGTAAATTGTTGAAGTTAGATTTCGCAATCTAACCAAACAAACTCACATTGCAACAGGGTGATGACCCATGCATGGGCGGCAGTTGACAATCACCACAACAGATAGCACCTTTCAGCTGTTGAGGTGATTGTGGAAAATTCCAAACTAACACCTATAGTAATTACAGCTCAGCGCCAGCCTAGACAGTAAGTCTGATACTAGCTAGTCTGGAGATGATGCTTACATAAGAGTAAAAAAAATACTGATCTTAGCACAAAAAGTTAGGGTTTTGAGAAGGTCTGTTTGAGATTCGACTTAGTTCTTGGGCATTATGACACCATCAGATTCAACAGGCTCCCTCAGATCTTATTCAATTATTCACTTCCAGCGAATAGGCAATCAGTAATGTGTGCTAAGTTATTTGGTGAGTTTTGAGTAGAGAGGCCGCGGAATTGTTGATATTGATTACCGGTCATTTCCAACATCAAACATTTTTATGTTGGCCATAGGTTTTACCGATTACAAACAGGAACAAGTTCATGCCTGGTAATGTGTAGTGAGTGTCAGTATAAATTAAAAATTTGTAGGGAGTGACTGGCCTGAATCGGGATTGTGGAGAACAAATCAAGGAGGGAAAGGGAGGGAATACCATGTCGAATCTGAGATGAAATAATCTTAGATAAGAAGCCAATTATCAAACTTGACCGTTACAATCGATCAAACTTTTTGAAGGCTGAGACTGATACAAATTTTGAATAATATAAAGATGAAATTAGAAATCGATTTTTTCACATTAGTTTTGGGCGACACCAGGATTGAATGACTAATTGGATCATCAACTTATCTTCTGTAAAATATGAAACACCATGATTAGTCAAAAGCAAAGCATAGCCTTCTGCGGTAGATCTTCAGAATCTTAGAATTCCCATCACACCGACCATCAACCTACAAAATACAGCCCTAAACTAGCCCTAGTATTAGTGGCATGATGAGGCCTCGGGGGTACTATATACACTTACTCTGACTGGTTACCAGGCTGCCGCTGACGCCACAAGAGACAGACGACTGGGAGTGAACAACAGATGGAGGCGGCACCATGGCTGCCTGAGCTGGCTGCAGCACAGGGGCAGCAGCTACTACAGCAGCGGACGGGGCCTGAGCCGTACCCAACCCTAATGATGGGTTGGGCACCATGGCTACAGGCTGTAATGCAAGCTGACGTTGAAATTGTGAATAATCATTCTGTACCTGTAGAGATTAAAGTAAGCATAATAATACACAAGCCCACCCATCAATGAGAAGCGGGGTACACAAGTCCACCCATCACTGAGAAGGGGGGCTAATATCACAAGCTATCAGGGCAACTGAGAGTAGCCTGAATCAGCCAATCTTTTATCAGGGCCTCACAATAGGTCAATTTCATCACATTTTATCCCAGAGTAAAGATTCCATAAATTATTATTGTGAAGCCACAGTAGATGGGAAAACCCAGAATGAAATTTGTTAATTGGAACCATTACAGGTCATGAGTGGAGTAAACATTAAGTGACAGCAGAAGGTATGATACTGAGACCAATTAGTAATGAGTAAGGACCAAGTGATTAGCTATGTTGGGCAATAATATCAACAATTAGGGAAATATACAAATATTCCTGTCATATAGCATGTTTGATCAGATTGTGAAAGCATAACTTGGTGACGGTATGGATATATTTAGGTGAACAGAAGAAATGATGCCCTTACCGTTTTGATTAAGTCATTAGCAAGTTGCTTAGCATGCTCCAAGCCATCCTGAGAC
This sequence comes from Membranipora membranacea, assembly GCA_914767715.1. Taxonomy (NCBI): domain Eukaryota; kingdom Metazoa; phylum Bryozoa; class Gymnolaemata; order Cheilostomatida; family Membraniporidae; genus Membranipora; species Membranipora membranacea. The sequence goes on along the minus strand of OU612065.1, from coordinate 10,686,711 downwards.
ATATGCCTACAAAAATAATTTTATTCATCATTTTGTCATCTTGTCATCTAAGCAATATAATAATATATGACGAAGGCACACCACCGAGTCACATACACAAGTCTTCTCGGTAACAGATGTAAGCTTATATGACACATCGGCGTAGGAGGGGTGGTTATTACGTTCACACACGGAGTTCATAGTCCTACTTACTTGAGGTGTATGTGCATTGGTTCAGTAGATTCTTGTGCAGTCTTTGGGTCAAGGTAACCAGAGTTACGCCCTCGAAGGGTGACCACAGCCCCTGATGTACTGTGTATATGCTGCAAGAAACTACCCTGTAAACAAAAATTGTTTTGTAACGTACTTCTACAGTCATGAAAATGTGTAGGCCATCATTTGTATGACGGTGACTATCAGGGAATGTCTCAGTATCAGCAGATCTTTAGATTGAATCTCACAACAGCCACAAATCCAAACATGTTATGCACCAGGCTTTGGTGGACCCCAGTACACATTCGAATAAAAGGAAAGAGTTTTCAGGGTAATGTTGGACATAGCCAAAAGAGACTGTTATACATCTAAGTCCAATTAAATGAGACTGTACATCACTGATCAAAAGAGTAATATTCATTAGATACAATTAGACCCAGCCTCTTGAACTAACCTCAGCTCCTAGAATCTTATAGCGCACATCAAATGTTGGTGGTGCGTGCTCCAGTCCTATATACATTTTCTCCGCAATAAACTGCATCTAAAAGGAGCATTCAACAGTTAGAACTTATCAACTCAGTACTCAACAATCGGAGACACAACATGGAAATACTGCTTCTTCTGATTTATCTTTTAACAGTTTTCATAATCAAATATAAAGATACATATAACTTCATTGAAATATGCATTAGTGTTAGTAAGTTTTTTTCAATGAAGTGTTCCGCATGCTCTCATTCTTGTTCATATTCTCAAGATTTAACACAAACTTCCATAGTCAGGTTTGACAGCACTTCTATATCTATAGTAGAACTAGATTACCTGTACAGGGAGGCTGACGTTAGATGATTGTATATTAGCGGCTTGTTGAGAGTAGCACTGTGGGGGAGGTAGACTCATGTTAGGCTGGGTCGAGTAAACTGTACCAACAGCATTAAGCATGCTCTGATGCGTGTCAGATACGACAGGCATATCCTGTGGCTGATGTGGGACCTGTGCGTACTCCAGTGGGGCTTCTATAGAGATAGTACTACCCCTTGTCTGATTAATCATACCGCCATGTTTGAGTATGATTTCATTTATCTCACTAACTGCTCCTGCAACAAGTTGAGTGAGTAGTTTGTACATTTATTTAATATTATCTTCTGCTCTTTTTAATCAACAACAATTAACGATAGAGCAAAAAAATGGTTAAAGCAAGATAAGTGCAAAAACATACATGAAATTTCATATATGTCCCCGTCTTTGGTTAAAACAGGTAATGAGTATATCAACTTTCCCTTTATGATACAGAATTTTAAACCTGAACACATGAAAAGCTCCATCCTACATAAATGATTTCTCAGTGGCCTGTTGTGGTAATTCGGTCTAAATCTCATACTCGTATCATATCGGTATATCACAAAATAAATTTTCATTTGAATACATATTTCCTTGGTTACAGTGAAGTCTCACTGGTAATCAATGGCCCATACCCTCATTAATCATCTGCCTAACATCATATATCATATACTCATATGAATTCCTATACTATACTGAATTATGATCCATAAAAAGAAGCTTCATGTACTCACTTTGGACATTGGCCTCAGTTTCAGCTTGTATGTATAGAAACAGAGGTTTATCTATTGTTGTATCAACTGTGAGACGCTGTTCACCTGTCATATATCTACCTTTGGTCAATATATAAGCTCCAGCCTTCTTCGAAATCTAAAAACCATCATTCACAGAGGCTCAGGCCAGGCATGATTTATCAGGGAGGTCATAAAAAGGTCATTGTGATCCAGTTGATGTCAGATCTGAGTAACTCACCTAATATGTTTTAAGATGCAGTTGCGTTATATCCCAAAAAACTATTATGGACTTAATGCATAGTTAGTGGATATAAACAAAAACATGAGACTTGCGCTTTGAGCTACACATGTAATAATCAATTGAGCTTCAATTCACAGCCAAGTAAATTTAGATAATTCACAGCCAAGTAAATTTAGATAAACTGTAATAAGATCATACCGCCTCTTGAGTGTTTTTACGAGTGAGAATATCCCGACATATGATTGGAGCATCATTAATCTCAACTTCTGCGTCAAATTTCTTTATTACCATGTTATTGGGCTTCAATAAAACAAAACAGCAAACAAATGAAATGAAACAGTTAATGAATAGGTAGTCATGAATCAACAATCATTACAGAATGTCTTCAGAATTTAGTAACCAGTCGTGATGGCGAATCTTCATAATGACTTTTTCAAACCATATACAACTAGGATTTTGCTCACATCCAAGATTGTAAACTTACAGTTTCTATCCCCCGATATCATAACTTATGGGGGTAAATGATACAAATTCAGTGAGCTTTTTAGTAACAGTTACCTTATTAGAGAGCGATTCAGATGTTACAACTCTTTGCGTGTTCTCACTTGCAGCATGCGCAGGCTTAAGCTTCCCTGAAGCAATCAATATTGCGTTAACTTTGGAGGCAGCTTCGATGGCCTTAGATAAACTATCCTGCGGAAGACCATTAGTCATAGGCTCTTGCACATGCATCGCCCTTCTGAAAGAGAAGAAAACTAACAATATAACACACTCTCTGTATGCAACATTACAATGCAATGAGGTCAATATTTCATTGACAAGGCAGGCATAGATTGACTTTGTAGACACACAGAGTACCTATCCAAACGTCCTAGTTGATTGCTGGCAATGTAGGACCATGAGTGTATTCACTACTCTACTGACCACTATTACTGAGTTACTGTACAGTAACAACAGTTACTTACTTACTACTAATTAATTACCATCTTCAGTTTGGTTGAAAATGAAAGGAAGTTAGTAAATACAACACCACAACAGCAGTACTGTGTACTACATATACATACCATACATGATCATTGTATTAATATTCAAAGGAGAATTTGAAAGTCCAAGGCCCTATGATACTATGCATTTATATCAAATATAGATAGTTTAGAAGATGATTAAAATAACAGAACTACTAACTAATACTGGCTAGAGCTCTACTCTCAGTCTCTCTCTGATTCTGAACTGAAGAATGAAGCAAGTGAGTGCACTGATTCTATTGAATGGATTGATGAGTATTATCCAAAACTCAAGGTTAAAATATCAGTATATTAGTAAAACCATATCTTACATGGGTCAGCTTTGCAAATCTACAAGGCAGTAGAGTAGAGTAGATAAAAATCATTCACAAAAAGAAAAAAACTCACTCTGAGGTGGCCATTCCTTAACAAGGTCATACATATAGGTCATGCACAGGCGCTCTGTGTACTACAGGTATGTTGTGATCACGTGATAGGTGTGACCTCATCATTGTGTGGATAACCCCTATATTTTATCTTAACATTCAGGAAGTGACAAAACAGAACTAAACTCCCTTTATTTGCAACAAGCTGTGAAGTGAAACAAATGTTATATGCTATTGCAATGGCAATGCCCAATGACTGGCTTTGGGTTTCTTAGCAGCACAGATCTTGACCATTGGTACCATTAATAAAATTTGTTTCGCGAGTGAAAGCATAGAAAACTGTCAGGTGAAGACTTTCCAATCCAAATATAAAATCATATACTTTATTTATTATTAAATATATGTATAAAACCCTTCAAGGGGTCCCAGCAATGGGCCATGTAAGGCCAATAATAACCCTCACATGATCGAAGTTTTGCATAGAGTGGCAATGGTGGAATGGACTTTCCTGTGGGATGTGAGCGTGCAAACACCGAGAGGGCCGTTCCAACCCCAAGCACCCTTGGGTATATAAATCACTATTATTAGCCGAGCATGGTCCGAGTGATGGTTATGACCAAATGACGTTTGATAGTGACAATGCTGACAAAATTATTTTTATAGAACAAGTTTGTTCCTGTGCTCCGGCAGCAGAGGGACATATTTAAAAATATCTGCTACCTTGATACTCATCTGATATATCACATTGCCACTAGGTGGAGCAAACATGATCTTACTTTTGTGTGTGCTGGATGCTCGGCTTTTGACAAGCCGAACATTTGCAGGTGCAGCTAAATGCTTAGTAAAGATAACGTGTCAGTTTTTAACCAAATGAGTGTTCAAACAAATAAAACATAAATATAAATATGCATTTCTTTTATTATTTACAAGTCAACATTGCATTAATTGATCTACTCAAACACTAGAATATGTCGAGGTGATGGTTGGAGAAGATTTGAGTGTTCGCTTATTGCTACTGACGGTTACCCATGCAGTCCCTCATTCCTTCCTGATCTCAATTCAGATCAGGACAAAGTAACTCAGCTGGATCAACACATTTAACTCAAGTATTTAGACAGGTTTCCTCAAGAATGAGTCTGATGAAATTTCTCTAAATATACGTGTATTGATCATGTGTCTATTCAAAAGCGATTGCACACTGCCATGATTTAGGTATTTGTGACGGCTCTACATCGATGTCATAAATATAGATTTAATTCTCTGTTATTATAAATAATGACTAGTCTTGTGATATAAACACCTTAGATTTTTAACGTGTACCTAAGTCATTGGGGCAACAGGACAAAGCTGTATATCTTATGATCAATAATTGTTATTTTCATGGAATAAGATTTACGGTTCAATTCAGATAATAAATTCACTTCTTATTTCGTCGTGTCAATGTTGGGGAAATCCACAAATATGTCACATGATGCTTAGTGAGTTTTTATTAATGAAAACATTACATCAGCATAACTAATATACTGCACCTTATAAATAGCTGGGTCAGTGTTCTTCACATGCATTATACTGGTAAATACTCTTACCTAAGTTACTCTAACCAAGGAGTTAACTTTAACTCCTTGCTCTAACACAGTTACTTTGTATTCTTCAGAGAGTGGGTAAGAATTACTTATATTTCTCAATTTCTTAACTTCTTTATGAGCTCAACCGGTGTGAGTGCAAGTGATTTTTATTTGTACACATTATATTACTTTGAAGCATATATTTATATATACATGTGTTTATTTATATAGTTTGATATCAAAGCACTATGATAAATATTTGACAGATTTTAAATTCAAGCAGTTATTTTAATCTTATCTCAAAGGCCTCTTCTTTGGGGCCTTCGAGATAAGTTTAGCTTATTGGACATCAACTTCAAATTTTTCAGCTCAATTTCTTTCTATTTTTCAGCATTTAATAACTTGCAATATGGAAACTCAAATGGAACAAACATTTGTAAACTCAAGGGGTCAGGTCTTGCACCGATGGAGCGTATCCGATCAAAAACTGCCAAAGTAAGTGAGATTAAGACGTATAACCATATATGTGTATCGAGACTCTGTACTGATTGATAGTTGGATTGAAATAAAAATCATGCCAAATTTTTTTTCAAACGTATTTATTTTTAACGATGTATTTGTTGTATTTGTAGAGCAGTGTGTATCGTTGTACATGGACTTCATGATCATATAAATGCTTACAAGGACATGGCAGCACAGATGCTGAAAAACCATGACATCATATTACAAGGCTACGACCAAGGTATTATACGCCTCTATAGGGATGTAATCAATCAATAATCACATCCATACATACAGATTGAAACTTTGAGTAAAAAAATTCGGAAGATCTGAATTGGATGCTTGATGCCTCCTGCATATCATATACAAATCCCATCCCATCCCATCCCATCCATACAATCCAAATCCCATCCCATTTTTTATCATATTATATTGGGCATTGTGTTCTCATGATCAAAGCATGATAACCAATATCCAAAATTAGCCTCAATCAGTTGGTAGTCACAGCTATGGCTACATGGTCTAAATGTGGTCAGCTAGTGTGGTTGAGTGATAGAGTATGAATTTGGATCAGCTCGCCTTGTGTACCATTCTTGTCCAGTTACTCACATTCAGAATCGGTCAAAGTGTTGAGATAACAGCTACGGTTTTACTCCCTGGGTCTTTTGACCAAAATTTTCAATATTTAACTCCACCATGCAATAATGACCTCAGGGATGCGCCCATATTTGCATTTTGATATTATCCGTCTACTCATACATGGTGAATCCTAAATCCATTAACCATTTTACAGTTGGTCATGGGTTGAGTGAGGGGAGGAGAGCCGATATTGATCAATTCTCTCACTATGTTGAAGATCTGATTCAGTTTGTGAACCTCATTAAATCGGAGCACAAATCTACACCTATATACATCATGGGCCACAATATGGTATGTCCAGTTCTGTCTTCTATGCAATATTCATGAAAAATTCCTCTTTCAAATGTTCAACCTTGATTTTTGACCGTGAAATACTCTCAAACAATATAATGATATATGAAATATATATACAGATATTGATCTTGTTTTTAGGGAGGATTGGTATTAGGATATGCACTGTTTAAGGATCAAAACTTATGTGACGGAGCTATAATGTACTCTCCTTTTATTGATGCACATCCTAACTTTGTCTTCTCTCTCTGGGTATGACATCACATGTAGCTTCGGTAAATTTAAAATATGCTTTGCAGAGTTTTGCCCTCGGCATTTCATCAGTTGAATGAAACAATACGAAATTCCAAATGTGAGCTGTGTTTTATTTTCTTCTATACACTGTGACTGTTAGATGATGACATTTAAAGCCCAATGTGTGCAGTCTACAGTGGCTCAATACTAGCCTTGTTCGCGCGGCCACTGGTTTTGGTTTTTTCGGATAGCCTCGTATTTCTCGGTATAGAATCAGTAGTTGTCTTCTTCTGTTTTAGCTCTAATCTTCACTTCGAGCTTTGAATTTTAATCTGTTCCATAGGCATATAAATTAACTTTGTCATTTATCATATTCAAAACAAATATCAATATAATTATCTCAATACACTGACGCTTGGCAGAAATTGAAAACTACGCTAGTAATATTAAAAATATCCGTTAACGAACTGCTGACTCCTAGGCTCATACAATAAATCTTTGACAAAGACCAAATTCATGTCATCGCAAAAATTCATATACTGAGTTATCACCAAGGTGTAAAAACTGCTTTTAATATCTTTATACAGGCTACCCGATTTCTGAGTTACTATTTGCCCAGTTTTCCTGTTGGATGTTTTCAAGCGAAGAATCTGTGTAGAGATGAGGTTGAGGTAAGTCAATGACTATGGAAATACCTTGTATTACATTGCTGATAAACTCTAGCTGACATGCTACATGCTACATGGTGTCGTAGTTATTGTATATTTTCTTGTTTCATACAATCAAGGTTGGATGAGTCAAATTTATCCATAACATGGGATTGTATGTGACCTAAACAAATCTTGTGGTATTTTGTATTGATGCAACTGGTGTATTTATAGGTCAACAGAATGACCGCTGATTCGCTAAGATATCAGGGAGGAATCAAAGCAAGGTCAATATGATAAGTCTCTATTCTTTATTTGAATTTCTTAAACTAAGTTATGTCGAGTACCACAGTAACCTTGATTCAAAACTCGTTTTCCCCGTTGAGGGGTGATAAACCTGTCTTAACGATAAAATAGATGAAGATGACAACGCAAAGAGTTTCAACCACTCATTTTTTTTCTAGAATGGCTCAAATTCTGTTCGCCGCTGCCGACGAGTTCACACAGACAATGTCTCAGATCGTAACACCAACGCTGATCTTACATGGTTCAAATGATAGTGCCTGCCTACTCAGTGGTTCTAAAAGACTTCATGACTCAATCTCTTCTCCTGAGAAAACTCTGAAGGTATTTTTCGTGCTTTTACCCTCTCTTACGGGCAATATACTGTAGACATCAATAGTTGATTATAGTATTGGAACTTACTTTGTTTATATCTGATTTGATCCTTGGGGAAATATAGGTAGGCCTACACTGTTGACAAGAAGACAACTTCTCTATCTAGGCTCTCCCTATTGAGGCTAACATTGACTAGTAATGGTTATAAAAATAATAAGTCTGAATCTTTGAACAGGTCTATCCAGACTGTTACCACAGACTTCACGCTGAGCCTAAAGGATCATCAGAGGATTTTGTCGGCGATTTGTGTGAGTGGATCAAGAGACAAGTTAAGCTGAATCAAAGTTAATACTGTTGTCCAAAGGTCCAAAGGGAAAGCGAGGTAACCGTTCAATGGTAACTGAATATTATCTGTTTTATTTGAATCAAACAAGAGCCACACAGTTTGAACTCTCTAAAATTTATTATTGTATTTACACGATTTATCATCTACTTACAGTTTGTATGAATTTGAATTTTTTATACATGACGCTACTAATCTTTTCATTATAGAGCCTTATTTTTCAATTAATAAAGTTATTATATTACTCTCTGGTTGTTGTTTCTTCACTTTCTGAGTGTGTACTGCCTTCGTATTCTGATGTAGTGTCATCATACCCGGCAGGAACTTTGGAAGCCACCCGTCTTGAATTTTCCCTCCTGACTGGTTCACCTATATCCATATTGTCCAGTTCTTGTGACATCTCTGTCTCGCCTGCGTTGTTAAAGCTGTTACGGTCTCCCCTGGCCATGCTCATCATGTAACGAGCTCGCTCCTGCTGCTCACCTTGACTTTTCTTCCACATGAAATAATTCTCATAATCTCGTTGGCATTGTGCGACTGAAGAAAAGAGTTAGCTGTTCTGAATTTAACTACAGGGACAAGCTGACATTTTTTGGGGTTAGAGATCTCCTTTGCATATATATATATAAGTATATAAAAGTATTCACATGGGATGAGAAAGGCAAATTATTGACTTCACTTGTATTTTCAAAATAGAATACTCTGTATTCACGTACCCACATGTGGTGGAAGAAGAGCTGCAAATTCTTCACCTGTCGAAGTATCCTAAAATAAATATAACAAATCAATCAGCATTTTATCCCGTAGTCCTTATGTGACATCTTTGATCCGTAGAAAAAAAAACGCTTTTAGGACTATAACAAAATACAGGAGATCTTGTCGATCTACCATGATAGGGGAAATAACAGGTTCGCAATACCTGAATATTATGTCGCTTGAGAATTCCAGGCGCAGTAAACCTCCGTAACCTCATCCACTGAATGGCTAAAATACAAATTTCAGAAACCAATTGATTGGCTCGTAGACATCTCATATGGATAAATGCATCATTTTGGACAAATGACATGGAAGAAATGAAATCCTATAACCAAACAGAAATTATCATGTGCTGGTGGAGGGTCAGATATGTTTCAGTATCCATGTACATATACCGATGATTGGAATAGTTGTACCTGGAATATCTACAGTGGGTGCCTCCCCAGCGTAGTATGGTACTAGGTCTCCTGCAGCTGCTCTCATTCTCCCTTGTGAATCGTAATACTTTTTGGAACCTATAATCACAAAATTAGACAGAGGGGTCGTTCAATAAAAAAAGAGAGGAAAAATCACTATCTGATTGCTCACAATCAGGTCTCGTTCCCAAATCGCTCTCTCATTGATGGAACTATGTACATTTATGTTTATAGATATAGCAACAATAACTGATTTGAAAAAAATCATAATGCATGTTTTACAATATACTTAAAAAAAAACCCAGAAAATAGGGTGTATCTTGAATTAAGCACGAAGAGAAGAGATGAAATATGATACCTTAGAAATAGACTTCGTCATCATTAGAAGATTGTATGGCCATCGACAAATGTATTACAATACGTGGGTGCTAATAATGATCTCAAGAAAATTCAATATGAAGGGGTTGACGCCACTACAGGTATGAACATAGCCAAACTAGGGAGATAACTTATTATATCCTGATCCTAGCAGGCAATAAACACGGTTTCTGGTCTTATTGTAATTTGTATTATCACTGAGACATACCCCTGCGGAGCATTGTGTGCCTTGCTCTGGCATTCTCGTCTGATAAGTCTGGTTGGTGCATCTCTCCGGCCATCTGACAAGTCTCCTTTTCTTTGCTTGGACCGGTTCGCAGTTTGAGCATGTTTGAGTTAATGATGTATGGAATCATATTTAATTGGGAGATGAGCGAGACGCAATGAAATACAACAAATCTTTTGTTGAAAATGCAAACAATGTGTTATACATTGCTTCCGATAATATCTAACTTAGGTTATGCTGCCATAGGCAATGACAGATAAACCAAGGCTCATTTCACTCCACATCCTCCCCGCCATCTAGACATGGCTCCTCCCTTTCATATCACAATAACCATATCATGTATTACAATTAGGGCTGCGCACATCTTAACTTTTTGTTATTGATTAGTCTTTTTGTCGTCTAGTGTATCTATTTAATTTCAATGTTTTATTCAATTGAGTGAGGGATTTTTTAAACACTTTTATTGGCAGTCATTTTCATTCCAGCATTCATTTCTTGTCAAGACAGGCTAGGCTATGGACTACCCATATTCTATGCGCTCGACCAATCAGATAGTTTGTGAATTTGGTCTCCAAATCCTTGATTGAATTAATTTTTTTTTACAACTTTACTGGCATCTATATCATTTTTCAAAAAAATGTTTTTCAAAAGTGAAATCAGAAACAAAAGAGGGTGAGAAAAAATATGAATGGTAATATATATATTATTATTGTAGCATGTAATATTGAGATATGGCTTTCTTGAGTAGAATGTGTTGAGAGATGCTGCATCTCTAAATGCTTCTGAAAAATGCCTTGATCTAGGCAATCTCAGTAGCTCTAATTTCAACACCATGATTGATGTTTTTCCCGAATTCTTCTTCTGAATTTGGAGTTACTTTGATTTAGTACTGACTAAATCATAAACTCAACAATTCAAAACAAATGTGTGATAAGGCCTATGGTACGTATCTGTATGAAACCATAGTCTGTAGACGCAAAGGGAGGATAGCCTTTACCCATCGATATTGTTATCAAGTTTTTGAAATAAAGGTTTTATCTCTTTTTATGGTCACTTGATCTGTTGAAACATGCTTGAGAACTCTATAGATAGATATTGTTTTGTAAGCCAGTAGTGTAAGAGCAATAGTGTAGACTTAGAGGAAGCGTTTTCAGCTGTCCGTCTGTTAAAATTCACAGTGGAAACGGACGGGGCAGAAATACTAAGAACAAATCAGCTGAGCTGAACAGAGATAGCTGAGAAGTACGAGAATGACTGGAGAGAATACTTTACTACTTCTGCTGCTATGTGTGTCCTTTCTGTGTCTCGTATTAGGAGAAAGTGACTCCTCCTCAAGTGAAGAAGGTGGTGAGATGAAAACTGAGTAGGGCAATGATGTATGATCCATTTTTATATCAAGATACATTTCAACTTAATCACCTTAATACAGCTCTTTGGATTAAGCTAAAAAATGTTATGCCTAATGTAAATTTGTAAATTGCAGTTCCACCCGAATACAACGGAACAACAGATGATGATGGTGACTTTAACTCTCAATCAGATGACGATCATCAACTTTCAGAGACAGCTAGAATCAGAAGGTGATCTTATAATTAGCTGATCTGAGACAGTGTTATAGTCAAACATTATTTACCATTTACCTAGCCTGTCTTGACAAGCGTCGTTCGGTGGGGGGGGGACCAACAACCCCACCGAACAAAGCTTGTCAAGACAGGCTACCATTTACCATGATAAAAAGTTATCAAGTTTATTTCATGTTGAAAAAGGTCATCCTGCCAATACATGTAATTCTTGATGTATGTGTTCCTGTCATTTGTCTGCCAATTGTTTGCTCTCTAGTTTAAAATTCGTCAATTTTATTGGGTATATGTCAGAACCAAGGAGTAACCTCTTGTCAGAACCTATCATTGCTCAAGTATGGGATATATATCAGGCATATTGTTATTTCAGCAGATCAAACTTCAACCCACTCTATGCGATCCCGATAGTCGTAGTAGCTGCAATCGCAGGGGCTGCCTTCATTATTATACAGTGGGCGACAAAGACAAAAGCCAAGCAGAGATTGAATAGTTCCCTTCAAGTACAGAGCTCCAATGTCAGCGTTGTCGATAACACGCCAGCTACAGAAGCAGAAACTTGCATTTCCCCCGCCATATCCACAATCACTGATCCAGTCTCAAGTGAGTACAGAGTAGACATTATACTGTGAACATAAGACATGAAATGAAATTTACAGTAAACCACCGCAAACAGGACCAAAATCTGTTCTAATGTTGCCTGTAAGGTGCCGAGGCTATAACACATCTTCCAATTCTTTCACAGGTGAAGGCACACTTCCTACATATGAAGACATTGTAGCAGCTCCTCCACCATCTTATCAGGAGGTAAGCACTTGTTCATGGCTGTCAAATAAGCACAATACTTGTGGGATTCCGGGTTAGGGAGTCACCACATTAACTCTCCGCTACTGATATCTGTGCTCACGAGCTCGGTGTGATGATTCTCACTATGTGACACTGACTTATTTATATGCGATCATCATTTGATTCGATTAAACACTTGACTCAAGCGCATGCCTTTTAATTCTTATCAAGTTTAACATCAAACGCAATTCAACTTAAACAATGCATGTCTTATTTCAACAAGTTATACTTTCTAGTTAATGATGCCATGCCATGCTCAATTTAATTCATTTAAATAAATTAGTTGATGATATAGATAATCCAACCAAATGTTATACTGTGCCATTATCAAACAATAAGGCAAGTTCTATTTCCCTATAAATATCACTAACATACAATAAATGAAAATATTATGATAACAACTTGTAAAACTTTCATGTTTAAAAAAACTGACCTGTCTCCAAATGAAGTTGCAAACAAAAAGAGGAGCTGCATGTCGACCAGATGGTCGCCAAACAGATCAATTCCTGCTTTTCCATTGGTGAACCATGCTCTTATATAGCATGGTTCCAAACACATTAAAAAACTGCTGACGCTCATCAGTAAACAAACACAAGAAAAACAACAAAACACATCTGCCCCAAGAGTGGGTTGATCGGTCCCAAGAGTGGGTACAGATATTAAAATTAGCACTTTGATTTAACTCAGCTGCCTTTGATCGATGTTCCTTTGATTCAGTTCACTTTGATCGAGGTTAAATGTCCTGTCTGTTACTAGCGTGTCCTCAAGTTGAGTTGAGTGTACTGATGATGATATAGAAAATTCTCCTGTTTGCTCTGCAGATGTGACATCTGCACTCCCTTGGTTGCAATCGTCCTCGATTATGACATGTCACATGATCTGGCATCTAGATGCAACATCTGCACTCCCTTGGTTGCAATCGTCCCCGATTGCTATATGTTTTCCGCGCTTTGCTATTGATGCGACATCTGCATTCCCTGGTTGCGATCGTCCCCGATTATGACATGTCACATGATCTGGCATCTAGATGCAACATACTCACTAATCCCACCAACAAGTCTAAGCGGAATAGGCTATTGGTATGAGTATAGCTACAAAGCCTGCTCCTGTTCAGCAATGCAACTTTTCTTTTCTTTCGAGATGTAATTCACTTTAAAGTAAAACATCAAGATGAATGGAAACTTTTTATTTTTAATCTACGAAATAAATCACAAATAACTTTGTATTCTGATGTATTGCATACATTTATATATATATATATAGTCACTGAATTAGACAGGGTAAATATATGTAGTCTTGAAGTGTTCCAACAGCTGTGATTCCATGCAACTTGACCAGATAGGGATGGCATTGGAACAAAACAAACCCCAGAATAGCTGCTGATTATTAGACATTTTGCAAATTTGCTGGCTTTCCCTATATTTTTATAATTTCAAGCTGTTAATTCTTAAATCATATTCATCTTTTTAGGTAATCACTGGGAGAAGTACCACCACACTGTGAGGAGTGCAATAGTATCGTTTGTTTATAAAGAAGTTTTCTGAAGAAAAGCACATGCATAACAAGTAGTGTTGCTATAAGTAACTGCGGCCTCCTGCAAGTTTACTGACAATGCCCACTAGCCCATTATTTCACTCTATAATCTACTTGTAAGAACCACTAATATTTACTCGAAATCGCAGGCTTGGGTACCAAACTAATCGGCCCAAGAAATGTACAGGAGCTACTAACATGACCAATACTAATCTCCTCAATTGTGCCAAGTCTTACACAGACAAAATTTTTTTTCTCCCTGTTGTTTTGCTGACATAACATTTATTGTCATATTTTCAGTAGAGAGTATCATTTTCCTTTCTACTTTTGGCGATCGAAGTATCAAACTGCCACCTATTTCTTCGCTTGTCAAAATATTTACTGTTGGCGTTCTGATCTTTGTTTCAGGCTTTAGGTCTTAGATATATAGATTTATACAGATTGAAACATATCATCCGTTGTTAGGTGAATAGGGATCTCCTCATCGTACATCTTCTTGGGAAGAGCTTGAGTTCCTCTCATGCAGAATCCAAGCCACTAGTTTTAGGGGCAACAGGGAGGCACTGTCTCCCCTAGAGAGCCAAATAAAGAGGCGTAAAAACAATATAGTTGCAAATACCAATGCAGTGAATAATTCAGCTTAAGACCACAGAGACTGTTTGCATTTCCATTCACATTTATATATTTTGTATTTCTTTTGGCGGTTGGGGCTTTGACCCAGACCACATTAAGGAATCTTTCAGTATCTATCCATCCCCCAGCTGATGTGATCAAATTTCTACACACCCTCTCTCCAGCGCCATCGAAGAGCAAGAGTAGTACCCCTAAAAATTATTTTAATTTACGATTTGATCATTTTTATAAAGATTTCATCTTTCATCTTCTTACACAATTGGGACAATAGTCTGAAGTAAGCGAGAAGAGCTACACATGTCAGATAAATTTTAATACAACCCTGATCTACAGAGTAACGGTTGGGGTTTAGACCCACAAGGTGTTCATCTATGGAGTAGGTAATACACCTGTAATTAGGTTAAGGTCAACTTGTTGCACCCATCCTCCAAAATAAAATGACTAGTATGCTGAAGACAAATCAGGACCCAGGCAAGTTGATAGTACTGCAGTCAGTAATACTGAGGCATGAAAATGTTGCCTGTTGTATTTGCAATTGAAATTTTGGTGATTTGAGGTTTTAAATAATTTTAGCAAAATCAATTTGGGGCGCTTTATGCAGACAAGTCAGTTGAGGCAAAATTGGCTGGAAAACCTGTAAAAATGCACTTGCTCCGTTTGATTGAGCGCCAAAAAAATTTGACAACCGTTTTTCTTTCAATACTCTCAAGTATGTCAGAGCAGAAGCAGACCATCGTTTTGAGTGGTCTGGTTAAAGAATTGAAAGAAGCTGAAGCAGGCTTTTGGAGGTGAGAAGTCAACATAATTTGCATGTAAAGCAATGGGGAAATAAATAGAGGTGTTGGACCTAATAGTGGCATTAGCAGACAATCAGCTGATACAAATGAATGATAAACAAAACAAACAAAACAAACAAATGTCTTCTTGGCCACCTTATACTTTGTGGCACAGCAAGTTGATGGCACGAGTGCAGGCTTCTGCCTCTGGGGGTTGTTTGGTGTGGACTGGTGGCACATCATCCAGGGGTTATGGTATGATGAGGGTTGAATGGAGTGATGGGGAGAGTAGGGTGCTGGGTGTGCATAGGGTAAGGATGATGTGTTCCCTCCGCACCACACAGCTTCCAGTTGGCTACGAGGCCTCGCACTTGTGTCACAACAAGCTGTGCCTTTCGGTCCACCACCTGAGCCTAGAGCCAAACTGGGTAAATATGCAGCGCAGGAGGTGCTCTCATGACAGCAAGTGCAGTGGCCATGCTGCTGGCTACCCGAACTGCTTGATTTAATAATTATCACTACTATCAGGTACTGTACTGTATTCACTCATCTGCTGCCCCCCCCCCCCCCCATCTGATTTGGTGTTTGCTTTCTCATATAATAAATTATCTGGCTATAATCCCTCATTGCACACACACTCTCACATATGGGTTTTGTAATGAAGACCCCGCTTGCATGTATTATCATTACTCATTCCTGCCCAGACATGTCCAGACATGTTTACTGCTTATTTCATATATTCATATGTTACTGTGTGACGTTGTGTAGCATTGTATTGTATGATAGAACATTGTGTGTATGTAAAGAAAAAAACAAGATGTTCACTGAGGCTGAAAAGGGTCGTTTTGGCCCTTGCAATAATCATGCTCAACTGAGCGCGAAAGGCGAGCGGCGACTCTGCTTGTCGTTTTGCTGCAGATATAGTCATGGTCACGACTTTCAACGGCTATCTTTCTTTTGATCCAATCTTGGGCCGCTCTCATGCGGCTCATTGCCCTCATCTTCTTATACTGTCCGCTTATTTGTAGTGCTCTTGCACGTTTGATATTTTTTTGCTGCGACTGAAGCCGCTTGATGGCATTTCGGCTTAACGGGCAGCCGACATCGGCAAGCTTCTTTGCCACAGAGCTATGTCCATTGTTGTGGCGGTAAACTGCACTGCTGGCTCTGCCGCGGTAGTTTTTACTGAATAGGACATTCTTTGGCATATTTTTACTCAATGCCCTGTTAAATGCCTCGTTGCGCTGTGTACTAAAGCCAAGCTTTGTCGCTTGAAGGGCGTTGGCATGAAGGCGAATATTGAAAACATCTAACAGTTTTTTTTTCTCTTCTTCGTTGCAGTTTATATGCCCCAGACCGGCAGCACGGAACAGTGAGCTACTGAGCATCCAGTTGTCCTCTTCTGTCCCGCAGCAGCTGCTGCCAACCAGTCTAGAACACATCTGATGATTGCCGCCGAAGCACTCCACGGCCGTACTGACCAGATGATTTACTTGGATTATCGATAAACCCAGCTTGGACGACTGCTGCGCAATGATACTCGAACGGTACTTGACGTCTTTTGCCAGCAACTTCTTAAGTGAGTCAATTGTCTTTACCCTGGCGCAACTGAATGTCTCTTTCCTGAAGTTCACCTTCTCTACAGCTCTAACCTGTGAGTTGCCCAGGTGAGATGGGTCGGACTGGGCCGTAACAGTCCACTTTTCTGGCCTCGCACTCAACAAAGCCTGATAGGGCTTTGCACCCTGCCCATCGTTGTCCGATGTCACCGTCACCGGGATGAGCCCACGTGACAGCAAGCTCACGCCCAATTTGGTATTCATCGGTCCCTCCAGAATGTTCTCCTCTTTGGGCAGGGTGGCACTGCAGTCATGCTGCGTGCGTTCATGGGCACAGGCTGCTGCATTGTTGTGCTGGCGCAGCCTGCACCCCTTAGAGCAGACCTTATTCTCGATGACGTAGTCTAATACGCTCCCCGTACAGCTGTCGATGGCAGTCGTGATGGCTTGTGTGGCACAGAGGCCCATCTTCTTCCTATTGCCAAACCTTGACGAATTGTAGCGGCTGTCCACTGATATGGCAATCTCCCCCTCCCTCCCCCCGCTCAGGCCACATAGTTTGTTATCATTTAATTTTTCCCCTGCCAGTCTGCTCAGATCTCTGTTATTTATGTCTGTCATCTCATTGTCCACAAGCTTGGCCAGCTTCTGGCAGTTGGATTGAGCCAGCGGGGACATGTCAAGTGATGCAAACAGCTGACATGCCCCGTGCATGCCAAGGCAGCTATCCTGCACGGCATGCCCGAATTGTTTGTTGATAGCTGCCCTCTTCGGCCCCCTCCTGCTCTCCTGCGCTGCTTTGTAGAGCGGATAAACTTTAGTGAAGCTGCACCCTTTTGACTCGCATGTTAATGATATGCTGCATGTTAGGCCTTTCTTTCTTGTGACGCCCATACCGATGACCCACTCCTGGCAAGTTTCCAATGTCTTGTGGCCATTCTGGAAGTCCTGCAGCGCATGCAGCATCATGTCCATGTTCACAACAAAGTTTCCCACACCCTTAGCCTCATTGCCGTTATCTGACTGCTCTAATTTTTTGTCTTTGCAGGTTGAGCGAGGCCGAAGAACTCTCATACCAGCATTCTCTCCTCGAGCTGTTCTCGCCACCAGACGTCTGCAAACAGAAAACCAGCAGATGTCAGTCTACACTCACATATATTTGTATATATATATATATATAATTTATTACCTCGTGTATGTGACTACACCCGTTAAGAATGAATAAAATCTGGTCAAAGCCAATAAAACATCAGTTTCATGCGTCAAGTCAAGCTCACCCATTTTTCTCCTCAATGATACGCCTATATTGGCTGCTCTCGAGTCTCACCGTCCTGCGGCTGCATTGTGGGCTAAACATTCGTGTCGCTATTCTATCATCCCCTGGCCGAAATCCCTTAAGTTTATTTGCGATTTGATTTTTATTTAAACGTGGCATGATTATAGGCAAGATACCTTGCAGTCGAAACGCATTCTTACATATTTTGCGGTATTCTTGGTATTCTAATGGCTCATGCAACCCACGGTTACCCGCAAATGGGAGTTGCTTGCTCGGGTATTAAGAGCAGGCAACTCCTCATGTGGTAAAGGCAAAATATATATTGAAACATACATGGTAGAGTCTGCTGTTGACCTCAGTATTACTTTTTTCCAAATAGGTTTCCGAATGAAGGCACGTTGTTACCGAGAGAGCAATTATCAGATGGTCATATTTCCGAAACTACTGAAAATAGATGGCTGAAAAAGTAAGCAAATACTCATGGAGTGCCTGTGTCTAAAACATGTCTGGACATGTCTGTAATGCCCTGATCGTCATAAAATCCCGGTTTCTTGTAGGACACATGCTCTAGCTCACTAGGACAGCATATTTATGTCATTGGCAATCGCCATGCTCACTATTAGGTAATACACCTGTAATTAGGTTAAGGTCAACTTGTTGCACCCATCCTCCAAAATAAAATGACTAGTATGCTGAAGACAAATCAGGACCCAGGCAAGTTGATAGTACTGCAGTCAGTAATACTGAGGCATGAAAATGTTGCCTGTTGTATTTGCAATTGAAATTTTGGTGATTTGAGGTTTTAAATAATTTTAGCAAAATCAATTTGGGGCGCTTTATGCAGACAAGTCAGTTGAGGCAAAATTGGCTGGAAAACCTGTAAAAATGCACTTGCTCCGTTTGATTGAGCGCCAAAAAAATTTGACAACCGTTTTTCTTTCAATACTCTCAAGTATGTCAGAGCAGAAGCAGACCATCGTTTTGAGTGGTCTGGTTAAAGAATTGAAAGAAGCTGAAGCAGGCTTTTGGAGGTGAGAAGTCAACATAATTTGCATGTAAAGCAATGGGGAAATAAATAGAGGTGTTGGACCGTAGTGTCCTCATTTCTGAGTAGAAGATAACTCTTCACTGTGACGTCATATCCATCAAATCCATGTGAATTTCTCACAGAATTAAATTCTTTTCTTAGAATGGAAATAGTATCATAACATCATGCAGTTAGAACACCTAACACAGGGGCTCATCTGAAATTGATCTGATTGGCTGTCCCTACTAGCATGAATTATATAGCCTGGAAAATCAACTTCTTTACAAAACTGCAGACAGTAATAAAATGCCTTCAACGTCGATGATTTGGGCTTTTCCAGAATTCTACTAGGGACTGGCTATTTTTGCAAGCCCATTGTTTGGCAAAAGAAAGCTAATGATGCTATTCCAGATATGGAATTCAATGGAATTTCTGTAGAACAGTTGTATGAAACAACAACAAACTGCTATAGTTAAAAAAATATTATTTGAGACTGCTCATTTCTATCATTTCTACAGGCATATGACTCCTTATGCCCATGCCTATCACTTCTACAGGCCTTCCTTGGCTTTGGTGCAAGTCCAGGCAGTGGTTGGGCACAGTGTGAGTGTCCTCACAACAGTGACGGTAGTGACTAGCTTTTCAAGACAGTTCCATCATAGCAATGCGTTCAATCAATGATCATAGCATAGGTAGGACTTCTGCATTCCAGGCTAGTTACTGAGAGTGTTAGAACTCTAGTGAGCTGTGAAGATGCAGTAGCCCCAGGTGTACTCCAAAACCTGGTACTTTGGTAATGTTTGACTGCCCCAAAATACTCAATGGGGGGGGGGGGGGGGGGGTCAACACACATTGTCAAAGTCCCAGGTTTTGGAGTAGACCTGTGGGCTGAAACTAAGAGTTGGAGACATGGACATCATATGGGCCTGGCTACCTTGAACTTACTAATGAAGTTCATTGCTAGAACCATAAATAAGAGTTACTGACTATGCTGAGACCAATAAATCCTACTGGGACTTTGCTTCCCCCATCCCCATTACAATTTGTCAATCAGTTCTGAATTGGACTCTTTGATTGACATGTGAGACTGTCTTGAGATCTCTTTGGATGGACACTCGACTGAGAGAAGAAGCATGAACTCCAAAATTGAATTGGTGAGACCTTGTGAGCGTGGGCCCCGGGGACTTGAATGTCTTTACTTTGCCCATGTCCAGTATCAACCACCCATACTGGACACTGGCAAAGCAAAGACATGAAGTCCCAGGGGAAAATGCTTGTGAGGCAGTCTTGCGGTGTTTTAAGACTGTCTTAAGATGTTGATGGGTAGGTTTGAGACATGTGAGGTAATTCTAGAGGCATAGGTTGCCACAGATCACCTTACACAAATGATACGACACGCGGATGGATATCTTCATGCCATCAATGAACTGACTGACTGACTGAGGGTGAGGAAGCTCATTGATTAGTGATAGTTTTTGAAATGCCTGGCAATGCCAGGGGCCGGGGCAGTTAAACATAGCCAGATACTCTGTAGTTTTGCAGTAGATCTGCGCTATGAACGAGCAATATTTGACTGCCCCCCCCGTGGGTTTTTGTTGTTTTGTTAATTCATGGTAATTCATGATGAGAAGATATATCCAAATCTCATGGTCTCTGTAGTCAGAGAAAATTTGGATTTGTATGATGGATTTTGTCAACTGCAGCTCTTTCAGCAACAATCTCAAATCCAAAATTTTCTTCCTGCTTTCCACTCTTGGCAAAATGTAGTTCCATCCCCCAAGAAATCCTCACTCTCAACTGCAGGCAGGATTCAATTTATTCCGTATAGACTGTGCGCCAAACCCATGGAAGAACGACATACTACTGTCATTGAACTTCCGAAAGATAATTATTTGATTATTCCCTAGGTGGCTTTGATGATCTTGAAACCCTAGCAGGCCTAGTAGCAACGTACCAGCATATATCCAGCATTTGAACGACTGGCCATATCTTTAATTTTTCCTATTATACACTAGATCTTATTTGACCGCCCTATTTCACGGGCCCCTTGAGCGCAGATGGCTTGTGTCGGGTGGTACCCTATACCCTTGCCCGCTGTTGCTGGCTTCTCTTTGTTCGAAGAGGCAGAGGGGGTCTTTATACCCGTATTAATGGTCCTGATCCGAACAGACCTGGCCAGGATGAATGGTTTGCCAGTGCCAAATCAGAAATGACACCCGGCGCCAGGAATTGAACCTGGATTATAAGATCACAAGTCCTTACCCTTACCCGTCAGAACACTCCTGATGCATGTTTGCTAATAATATATATAGGCCTCTGGTCAGTAACATGCGTGAATCTTGTTTACACTTTCAGATCCTGTAGTCGGGGTTATGTTGCACCCTGTGATTTCTAGAGTATGTCGATTAGTTAGAAGGAGACCTATCTTAGCTCTTTTGAGTATTCCTTTGGCTGTATGTACCTACCTCACAAGCTCATATATATACTGGGAACATGACAGTAAGTCGCATTCATACGTCCAATGCATTGAATTAGAACTAGGAATTATGTTCAGTAGCTGTAGCTATGATCCAATAAATGTCCCCTCCGATTCCCATCAATGTATAATTATAGAATCAGAATCTATTACCATAAAGATGTACCCATAGGCTCATACTGATAAGGAATTGAACGCCAGTATAGAAGGAAAAAGGGTCAAGTTCATTTCAATTCTTGTTGAGCTACAAATCAAAACAAAAGATTAATGACTGGTAAAATTTTTAATCAAATAGTCCTTCTCAAAAGCACTTGTGTACTACTACTAATGATATATAATTGAAAATGAGTGCATTATGGTGTTGCTGCTTTTAAGCAAACATATTTATGTTTATTCTCCTAAAGCTTGTTTTTTTTGTGGACTGAGAACATTAGGACCACATAACTGAAAACTTATGGTCCTACCTATAAACGCAAGCGTCTGTGGCCACAACTTTACGGTATAGGTGATGCATCATAAATTATCCTAGGATGATATGTGTGCTGTAGCATTGACAGACGTGACCATAAATTTCTATCAACCATGAATAATACTCGTTGTTGAAATTTTAGTTCGGAATGTGCAAGGTTTGTATTCTCAAGTTGGCAAGCATAACAACCACTGTTAATCTGAAAGTAGTGAAAAAATGTATAATGCTTTTCTCGGTGTACAGTCGTAGGAGGTGGCTCAGTGGGTTGGATTGCCAAGTCCTAGGTTTGAATCCCACTGCAGTCCATTGAATACTGGGGTTCGTTGTGGTCCCAGGTGTTCTCCTGCCTGCCTGCCTGCCTGCCTGCAAATTAAGCGAAAATGGGTGTATATCATGAATCGCTCTCAAAATACTGCTTCAAGAATGCAAATCTGTGTTCATTGAATTCTTTATAGATTATAGATAACTATGAGTTAACTAGCTTTCATCTCAGAACTTCCATCCGATGGGCAATCGTCAAAGTAAGGGAGTGAAATTTATGTTCTAACTAAATGATGCTGTGATTGTGACACCATTTCACCTAGTTCTTTGATTGCATTCCCTGATTATGATCAATAATTTTTTAACCCATCAGGTCAAAATTTAGTTAGTTACCTTTGGGCTATACTGAATTCAATGAGCCCGAATTTCCTCGCAGCAGTATTTTAAAGACTACAGAAGGACCAAAAAATATCTTGTCTGTCAGCTAGTTCTGCAGTAGTTATGCATCAATTTGACACGGAAAAAATTCTAAAAATTACATGTATGGTTAGAAGTTGCCCCCCTTCTTCATCTATGAGGTTTTTTGTTTTGTTTTTTTTACACTTTTATTGGCAGTCTATTTCATTCCAGTAGCGGAATGTTTACCGAATAGTGCCGAAAAAAAGGAAAAGAGAAAAAAAGGAAAGCTTGAGACTGAAGATGAGTTAAAATGTTTCAGCAGTGAGGTGGAAATATATAGGATGTCTTTGAGAAAAGGAAAGCTTGAGACTGAAGATGAGTTAAAATGTTTCAGCAGTGAGGTGGAAATAGATAGGATGTCTTTGAGAAGAGAGAAAATAAAAATTTTATGATATTTTCATTATAGTATTGTGCAGAGGCAAAACTTGTTGCAGAGATAAAAAGATAATGTTATAATTGAAACAAAAGATATTTGAATACGCCAGATTTAAATGATGTTACTTTGCTCAGTAAGCGTATTGACAAAGGAAGATTATTAAAAGATGAAGCAATTGCAATGTTTAGTTTATCATTAGGAGGTAAAATAAGAAAATTATCGCGCTTGGGGTATGTTCGATTTCTAGAAAGAAAAAGATCATTAATATAGCTAGGTGTGATGTTATACATTATTCTGTAGGCATAGAGAGAACTAAAATATATAAGAAGACTAGGAAGTGGCAATATTTTAATATAATATATAAGTACGACATAAGAAAAACGTATTTGATAATTGAACTGGATTGTAATGAACACTTGCAATAATTCTTAGCGCAGCTTTCTGATAAACATAAAGTGAGTCTAGCTGATATTTTGGACTGATATTCAAGAAAAATTATTCCATTTATGATGTGGCAATGTATGAATTGAAAGTAAAACTGTCTGGCTGATTGTGTGGTCAAAAATGTTCTGCATAATTGTAACAAATTGGTATTTTTTTGTATTTTAGTTTTTATATATTCAATATGATTATCAAATGACAGCGAATCACTAATTGTAAATCCGAGTAGTTTAGTGGTAGATGATCGTAACAGGGTGGTATTGGAGAATTTTAAATCAAATTTATGTTTTGCATTGCCAAAAACAAGGTAATGGGATTTTTTTATATTTATGGTCATCCGATTATTATAGCACCATTCTTGGATGACACCCAAGTCACCCCTACAATGTTGCTCCAGAGACTGTGGATCTTTCTGGTGGCATATAAATACAGTATCGTCTGCGTACGCATAAGCAGTTGAGGACAGGGGTAAATTTAACATATCATTTATGAACACAAGAAATAAAGTTGGAGCTAAAATTGAACCATGTGGGACACCTATGTTGATTGGTTTTTTTTCTGAAGCAATTTGATTATAAAATACATATTGTTGCGGGTCATCAAGAAATGATTTTATCAATTTCAATGAGGGACCAATTATTTTATAGGAAGCGAGTTTATTAAACAAGATATCATGGTTTACACAGTCGAAAGCCTTACAGAAGTCCAAGAACATTCCTATAACACACCTATTTTTTTGCTTTTGGTGGAGCACATCTGACACCACTTTATGTACAGCATCAGAGCAAGAGTTATTACTTCTGAATCCTGATTGAAGAGGGTGAATAGCTTTTATGTCAGTAAGGAAAGTCATTAAACATTTATTTATATGTTTTTCAAAAATCTTTGACAATATAGGCAGAATCGATATAGGTCTGTAATTCGATGGATCATTCGGATCTCCACCCTTAAAAACAGGGGTTACTTTAGCTGTCTTCCAACATTTGGGGAAATCACCCTCAATAAGAATCTGATTGAAGATGTCGGTCAATATATTAACGACAAAAGGGAGCGTCTTTTTAAGCATCATAACTGAGATACCATCAGGACCAGTCGATTTCTTATCAGAAAAAGATTTGAGATATAGGCAAATTGATGCAGGAGTAAATCTTTTAAAGTTAGACAAGAATTTTTCCTGAGAGTTTGTAGGTAGTATATTATCTCTGATTTCAGGGGTATTTTTTGAATGATTTTCCTTTCTAAACCCATGACCTAGTATATCAGCGATTGTTGAGAAATGATTGTTCAGGTCTTTGCTGGTAAGAGTTGAAGAAGAACTAGAAGACTTTTTCTTTGTCTTTCCGATGTTGAGGGCGTCCCAAATTGGTTTTGTATTATTATTTGCTGAGTTTTTAACCAAACCAGAAAAATACGTCTTCTTTTTTTTGTTTATAAGATTTGTAACTAAATTTCTCTGCTTTTTGTAATCATCCCAGTTTTGAGAGTGTTTTAGTGAATCCCTTATTTTCATTTGTCTAGAGACTTCAATATCAAGCCATGGTGGTAAAACTTCTGTCTCTACAAAACGAACTTTCCTCCTAACATTTAGACTAATTTTCTCCAAAAACAACTGATTGAAACTTTCTATCATCTCACTAGATGACCTGAGATATCGAATGATATCCCAATTAACATCTGAAAAAGATCTGCGTAGATTTTCTGGGGTCATTCTAGAAAAGTCATTGAAGCTTATTTTGAATTTTTTTACACTTGGGACAACACCTATTTTTCTTATGCTATATGTGAGATAGTGATCACTTACAGCTGTTTTTAATACTGAGGTATGTCGTAAGTTACAATCCTTATTTGTGTAAATATGATCAAGCAGGCTAGATAAATTTTCGCTGACACGTGTTGGCTCATTCACCATTTGTTTGAAAGAGAATCTGGAGAAAATTGGTAGCCATTTTTTCTTTCTGCTATTTTCCAAGAGAATTACATTAAAGTCACCAAGAATGATGACTTCTTCTGTGTGCTTGGTGCAACAATCTAGGTAGAGTCTCAAAGAGTCATTCCAAGAAATTAACGAGTTCGGAGGACGATAAATGAAGGAAATTAAGAAAGCATGAGATGCTTTATGGCGAATTTTGATGGTAATAGATTCATCAATTATGTGATTGAAATC
Source organism: Membranipora membranacea (assembly GCA_914767715.1). Lineage (NCBI taxonomy): Eukaryota > Metazoa > Bryozoa > Gymnolaemata > Cheilostomatida > Membraniporidae > Membranipora > Membranipora membranacea. The sequence goes on along the minus strand of OU612065.1, from coordinate 10,660,830 downwards.
ATTGATTAATTCATATTGAATACCCTGCTTTATATAACATATTATACCTCCTCCAGGTCGAGGTTTCCTATCTCTTCTTAACATATCATATGATGGAATTTAATAAAAAGAATCTGGTTTGTTTCCATCCAGAAAAGTCTCGCTTAAACCGAAGATTGAAAAATTGTAAGTTGACAATATGTGTCTCACTTCATCAATTTTTGAAGTGATTCCACGAATATTCAAATGGGCAAAAGAAAAATGATTTTTGATCACTTTTAAAGTGTCAAAATTAGGTTGAGAAAAATTTGTATTGAAAGGTTGGCCTGTTGTTTGGAGCTTACTCATCTATATGTCTTGTTGTGTTCCTTTTGTCTCCTGGTGTTTTCAATGATAGTATATTATTGTACATTGAAGGGAATTTGATTTTCCCTATCTCCATAGCTTTCTTCGTCTCATTCTCTGACTGGAACTGGATACTGATGGCACGTAGTGGTCTGTCATCTCTATCCCTCAGTCTCTTGACGCAAAGTGCTCTAAATTCATGGTTGACCTTCCAGTTGAAGATAGATGTTGTTTTATTTTGGTTATTATATTTCGTTTGTTCTCTCCGCCATTGCATTGGCTCATCTTTTTTTCGGTGTTGCTCCTGGTGTTCTGGTGCATACGATATTACGTTTGAGCACGTCAGACTGTTGTTCCAGCGCAACGAGTTACCACCTCTTTTTACATTAGAGAACTGTAAAGGTTAATGAATTAAGTTATCCGATCCACTACTTTACCATGTCCCTTATGTGGAAAATCAGAAAGCCAAAATATTTGGAAGTGGTAGCTTATTGGGCTGGTACAGCACTAGGTTTTGAAACCTCATAGATGAAAAAGGGGGGGGGGGGGCAATTTTACCCAGAAGTGCTATGAATATTTTTCAGTGTCAAAATATTGCATAACTACTGCAGAATCCTCTGCCAGACTATTATATTGCTATGGTCTTTCTGTGGTCTTTGAGGTGAAAAGTTAGCCCTGTTCACACGGCCACGAGTGAACAGGGCTAGTGAAAAGTATTCTTTGGGACTGGTGAGTGAAAGAACCTTTAACAAACCTAAATTAATATTCAACCAACATACATACGTAACATGCATGCAATATGATTGTGACTTGAATATAAAAATTTAAAAGACAACTTGTTTTAGCTAATTTTATCAGGTGAAGTCTTTTAATATATAACTGTGGCAAAGGCATGTACAGGCCTGAAGTTCTCTTGAAGCACACTCAGATTGGGTACCAGCTCTTGAAGCAAGATTTCATCAGTAGGTAGGGGGATCCATTGTGTTGGTTCTGAATCAGAGCCAATACTTTGGCTAGTCAGGGACCAATCAGGTGTTTTTTGTTTGTTCTGGGTATTAAAGTGTTTGTAGAGTTGTAACCTTGAATCTGGTCCAGTTATCAGAGCCTGCTTGTAGTCATGTCAATAAGCATCATATCGGTCAGTCCACATCATGTCTCAGTCACCCTCGGTGTAAAGTAGCCTTTAAACATAGCATGGACTCATTGAACAGAAACTGGTATTTGTACAGAACTATACCATATAACTCAACTAAACAGGAAAGTGAAACATCAACCAATCCATCGTGGATGATGGTAGACAAAAAGTTGACACCAAGTAATTATTGTACTAGCGCTCTGAGAGATTCCGTTAATATGATAAAAAACACTAGAGAAGAAACCTGGGAGAAAGGCCTGTCAGCTGACCCTGACTGATGAAAGTATTTTTAATAAGACCATGGCTGAAAGGCAAAATATTTTTGTTATATGAATAGCTCTAGCCAATTAAGAATTTGTTTTTGTCGTGTCATGAGGCCTCAAATTTGTGTTTTCAGCCAACTGTTTCAATTGATCCTAAATAGCATGGGGCTATGAGCAGAATGAAAAGTGCATCAGTAAGTACTGGAAAAGATCTATTATTGCTATGATAAGACGGTGGAATGACCTGTGCTGTTGGACGAGCGAACAAAACACTAAGTAGTGAAAAGCCGGCATGCTAATTAGCGCCATCAACCCATTCTTTTTTGGGGATAGTGGTATGGCGTAATCGGTTAGTGCGCTTGCTATTCACTGCCAGGTGATTGGTGTGAGTTGTGGGTTCGGGTCCCACTGGGGGAGTTTTCAAGGTTGATTGTTCAAGCTCCTAGGACCCTCGAGTGTGTAACTCTCCATAACCAACCTAATTAGTAGGTTGGCTGTGGTTGATAATGAAATGCCACTTCCAGCAATTGGGGCAGTATGAGCAATGAACTCCCTCTCCAGGAGTTCATTGGTTTGAGCACTTAAACTTAATCAATGAACAGAGTGTTATTACTTCGATGGCACACAGTAAAAGGTAAAAGTAGTCTGTGAAAAGAGCCTGTTAGCTAATCTAGACTTCATGGGTTCACGTGCGTAACACTCATCTGTGGATTAGTAGGGCTAAATGTACATGGGAAAAGCTTTGTTTGTTGTAACAACATTCTCACCTGATGATAGATTTCTGTTGCAAGTTTTGCAAGTATCATCCACTGATAGAATGAATACAAACAATACACTAATGATACCTCTCATCAATCTCATAATTTTTTTTGGTGCAAGACACACAAGTTTGCATATTTTGTAATAATTATTACCATTTTGCTTTTCGATGTTTTAATTTTTTCTCGTTTGTTTTGTGTTTTAGATTTGTATTACGACTTACTGGGTACCTCGTACGCCAAATACACATGGCCTCTGAACATAGACACTGAGCAGGTATTAAAGGACTACAGAAGTAATCAACTAAAAATCAAACCAATCACTGTAATAAACCACACATATTACAAAGTACCCGCCTCACGTTACTGTGATATGACTAAACCTGGTAAGACTGTACATACCCTTGTATCAGTGTTCCATAAACATATTAATACTCTAGTATGTCTATGGGCGTTCCATTTTATATAAGATCTCTAAGTTATTTAATTTACACGCACTCCCGAATTGTTGCTGTTATGGATTTGTAAGGGGTGAGCAACTCCCGATTCATGCAAACTGGATCAAATTTGACATTTTTGTTGTCTTTCCGTTACAGATAAAGTTCTGGTGACAGTTCTGATAAAGACGAGAGTGACAGACAGGTATAATCGAGATATGCTTCGGCGCACCTGGATAGAAGATCTTATAAAGAACGACCTACAGTACAGCTTCCTCGTGGGTAGGTTTGTCCAAACTCCACGGCTCCAAGCCTGATTTTGGTGGCTCATCTAGACACTGATTGCATGAATTGTTTTTCTTGTTATTTTCCTTGCTACACCTTTAAGTTATCTATGACCACAACGAAGCCTGTTTGCTCAACTAATTTCTCATCACCCGACAGTTGCAAAATAGGATTGAGAGAGATTGTATACCTGTCGATGTTAGCAGGTGATATGGACCACAATGAGCTCACCTGCAATCATGTCTAGCATGACGTCTTGGCATCCACTTGGGTCTACGGGAACATTCGTGAACAAAACTTGCTATGACAGTCTCTCTAACTCCTTGGTCTATGTCAGGCCCATATACAGCCGGTCCGAAACATAGAAAAGCAGGGTTATATAATTTCCATTATCACAATAAATATGATACCTATGATCATTATAATTATCACATAATTATGTCTGGCAAACTGAAACTACCCCAATGTCCACCCTAAACCTGCTAAATATTTTCATAACAGATTTAGTCTACTCTGGAGTGAGTTGGTGGTATTGGTACATGCTTTTGTGTACGGTTTCCTATCTCGGTGCCCCGCTCGGAAAGCATATCAAAACTTGTGACCTGGGTAGACTTGCCATACCTGGTGCTGGGCTTTTCGATCATTGCCTTACCCCTGTCTGGTGTACTGGCTATTTCCTCTATTAAAATCATTATGAATCTGCGTACCAACTCCCTTACTCTCATACACAACCAAACTATACACATCCACTCAGGCTTATGATACCTTCATACAAGGAGTTTGAAAAAGGAGTGGAAACGGCCTCTCATTTCAAATTGTTATTTGTCTCTACTGGTAATTGTCCTCTCTTTATCAGCAAATGTTTTTCATGACCACAGCCAATCAGAGCAGAGACTGCAGAGAGTGACTTCCTGCCAAAAAGAAGTACAACTTGAGTTGCTGTAATAATTTTGATGAACTGTCCAATCAGCAAGAGCATAGTAGTGAAATCCCATTTATCAAGATGGGTTCTACCACAAATTTCCTAAAGTGTTTGAACCTCTTGAAAAGAAACTAAACTAAGTAGCAGAGAGATATAGATAGCACTCAGGTATAGTCCATGTTTCCAACTATAGTCTAGTTTTACCTGGGACTCCAAAGCCCTCTGCTACTCATATGAGAAGGGAAAGTTTCACTGCAGACATGGCCATAAATTTGCCTCATAATTTGGTAATCAATGGCGGTTTTCGTCAGTCAAACGTGGTATGTTATGCCTCCCATTGTCACTTAGGTGTTAGAAAGGGCTTATTTAAGTACTTTCACTACTTTTATCTGGTCTAAGTTCCTCACATGGTTTTTAAATGGTGAATGAATGATTTATTTTCAGTCTCTCTATCCCCCATCAAACATTTGCATTGGAATTATAATTCAATACCCTGCAAAAGTGGTAAATATATTACTAGCTATGTCTCATCTACACTTGTGGTGATTTACATCATGATATATTGTCTCTGGGTGTCTGAATATACCATTGAGTAAACATGTCAAATATTTTAATAATTTTCAACTGGAGACAGACATATAAAAAGACTGAGGACTTGAATGAATTTTAATGGAGGGACCATATTAGTACAACCCTTGGAAACAGCCTTGTTAAGTCACAGGCTGCATTTCGTTTCCACTCCCTCTCTGTAACTCCCTGCTTCATATACCAGCAGAGTATGAGCTGACCTGCATAACTGGACTGTTAACTTATAATCTCTTGTTTATTGATATTAACTAGAATTGAAATAAAGTGTGAAAATATACAATGTATATTTATGAACCTGGTTGATTGCATGATTGTGATTACTTTTTGCAGGGCAATGCAGCAGTGCTCGATGTGAGGATAATTTGAAGTCTGAGCTAGTTGACCATGATGATATGGTTCATGGAGACTTCATAGACCATTATTACAACAACACACTAAAATTCAGTATGGCCCTCAAGTATATATCTGACTTCTGTACGAATACGAGATATGTCCTCATCATTGATGGAGACTACTCTCTCAATGTTAAAAGGTAATAATACAAAAAGAGTTGATATTAATCAGCTCATGGATTGCTCAATACAATGAACTCCCCATCTGACAATCGTTTCTCAAAGCAGATGATGTCCTTATCTGAATATTCCGGCATTACAGTGATCAGAATATCGCAATGATTGTCTGGTAAAGATACCATATAAATGATGTCAACGGAGGTTAATCAATAAAAATGAATCATTTCCTCATATTTCATATTACTGCAAGTCCCAACACATTCGATAATTTGGGGTCGCAGCGCTATAGATTCTGATTATGTGAGTTCTCTGATGTCTCATCCAATCCTTATATCTCATCACTAAGTCTCATACATACTCATATAATCAGCTCCTATTTTCAGCTTGTTGAAATATGTGGAGGATCTGAAATACCCTACAGACCTGTATGCTGGCCGATTGTGGGAAAGTTCTAGACCTGGGAGAGAGACAGACCACGCTCAGTACATGAGCTATAAATTATATCCTTATAGACGTCTCCCTCCTTTTATTGCTGCTGGAGCTAGCTTAATATCTACTGAAATGATACAAAAGCTAGAGATTATCGCAAAATTCACCAAATATCTACCATTTGACGATGTATTTTATGGTAAGTACTAACTACATGTCGGATAAGATAGTGATACAGAGACAAGCAAAAGAAATCAACAAATGTTTGCTCACTATGTTTTCATGTTCCCGCATGATATTACGCTGATCATGTGATATACCATTATATTTGAATTCCCTGTCAACATATTCCCATTTATAATATATGTATATATATATAATATATATATATTTCACATTTAGGTATGGTGGCTAAGAAGTTGAACATCGCTCTAACAGACGCTACTGAACTTCTTCCATCATGGTTCATTCCTAAGGTAGAAGATATAGAAGCCCATCGTAGAATAATTGGGTCACATCGCTTTGGTAACCTCACGGAGGTGGAGATGATTCATGACGCTCTTCATAGCTAATTCAGACATGAGTCATAACAAATCTCAGATCTCAAACACTGGAATTAATTTGTCAACACTTCATTCCCATGCTTCATAAAAGCTTTTTCTCTAAATTCATTCTGTAGTCCATATTTTATTGTGGACGACCACACTGCTCTATTTGTATTTACATGCACATTCGTTCTACACTTTTGTTTTCTAAATTATTCACTATTATACTGACTATTTACAACTTTTGAGTGTGATCGATTTGCTTGAGGTGACGTGTGCTTGACATGTACTTTGGTAACTACAATCAGAAGAAATGATTCTTGTTTGTACAATTTAGTTTCTTATCTTTTTTTAGGCATGTGAAAAAAAATTATGTTATTGTTGATGATCAAAACCACAATATTACATATATCTAATATAATTAGATATTCAGTGTCACATGGTGATTATATATTCAAAGTTCACGTATATATATCATGACTTGTTATATTTTGGCCTGGATATGGAGTTGTGCAAGGAGACATTATTGATAAGCTGTATATATATAATAACAAAATATATGATAACAAAATGTATAATACTGCACCTGCTAACTTAATTTTGGGTCAGGTGTTGGGTGGCAGATTGGAGTCTGTGCGCGACTTAAAATGCACACAAGTCAGGATAAAACTGATGATTGAACATTGCCTATGCCTAGATATATTCTAGGGACACGCCTACGTAAAACATTTTCCTAGTTGCATTTTGAGTAAACCAATTGAGTATTATAGAATAACCACTGCTGAACTAAATTCTACTCATATGGGATTCAATGAGACTCTATGAGCACACACCACTCCTTAATTTATTTAGAGGATCTGCGCAAAGCTGAGCAACGTTCTTACATAGTGTGATCTGGGTTTTTTTTTATTTTAATAGAATAGTACAGTAAACTCGTAGAGGTAGTTCTATTTTGCTTTATTTCTATGATACATAATATATACATCTTATTAAAAAATTGTTTTATTAATCCATATCTTGCCTATAGCATAGGCATGTGCCATGGATAGCTTGGTATTCAATCACATTACCAGTCAAGGTGAGCAAGGTTTTCGAGCTATATCCTCGAGTTTTATGTAACAAGAGTCTAGACACCAGTCAAACCCATTCTTGCGCTGGGCATGAGCAGTTGGGCGGCTTTAGCTGCATCAGGGAAGAGTTGATGATAATTAGGAAGAGGTACATAGGCAGCAGTTATCATCTTTCCTACAAACAACAAATACAGATATGTCTTATGTTGTTATGCCAGCACAAAAAAATAAGAACCATGCCAGGTTTTAACAAACCATCACAGTTTTCTGCGAAATAATTTGAAAATATTAGCTCTTGTTACCATTAACATCCCCTCTCAAGACACAGTCATCATTTCTCGGTTTTTTAAGTTAATCATGAGAGGTCAAAGCTCTGATTAGAGGTCTATATTGAGAGGAACAAGGCCCACAAAGGTAACAGTGGGCTGGGTGACAAGGCTAGATGGTACCACATAGGTTCAGCCGATTGATGACGTGTGAAGATAAAATGGCACTGTTAAAAAGTATCATATTGTTTAGATTCATATCAATGTATAGGCAATGTACACTTGAAAACCTACCAGCAAACCATCGTCCATGGAGAGCGTTCACAGAGTTTACAGCGCTGGCTATGCTGGGACATTTGACGTACACATTTCCCTGAGGTGAAGCTTTATCGACGAATATATGCAGTACACCACCGTGCTTATTACACTCCTCTATCACGTCATCCCTTATCTCTACATCAAAGTTCGCATTTGCCTCCCTGTGTAAAATCAGAAAAAAATTCAAATTATTTTCCTCCAAAGCATCTGTCATATTATATATTATTATATAGTATATTATATGAGCATTGAAATCACAAGGTTAACACACTCAAAGTGATACCCTCAGAACCACGGATGCACCACCATGTAAGAGGTAAGTCATACTCACGAGTTCGGGTCAAACATATTGCTGAGCATGAAGCACTGAGTAGCTATGGGTGGGGCTGTTTGAGACAGAGCAGCTGGAGCCTGAGTTGTAGCCTGCATATCCAGAGCATTCTGTGCCGCTGTGGGAATGTTAAACCCTGTACCTTCTGCAAGCTTTGCCATAAGAGCCAGTCTACCCGTCGCACCAAGATCATAACCTGCAGGGCATGACAAATACTGAATAGACATAACCAGAAAATTACTTTACAAACATATCAGGAAAGAGCTATACAATTCATATAATTCAAGCACAAACACGATGAGTATCGAATCGATTAACTCAAGTTCCGCTGGAATATTTTTTAATTTGGTTAGCCAATAAACATTTCAAAGCCTTTGACAATTAAATCAAGGATCAACTGTCCTACTCACCATGTCTCTCCAGTTCTTCATTGTCGAGTCGATCAGTGTTATTCAGCCCATCCTGTCTCTCTGTGACATGTCCTACCTTCATCGGCCTACCAGCCAGCTCAAATCCATTCAACTGATTCATAGCTTTTACAGCATCATCGGCACCTTTAAACTGTGAAAAATAATCCAGCTTGATATTGGTGTCTAGTGATACAGCTTCCATGACAGTGATCATGTGTGGTAAATATCTATGATTACTGTGTTATTTACTGCTCTACTCGGTGATTCATTCTCTCATGCGTGCAAGGTAAATAAGGTAACTTACTGTCACAAAACCAAAGCCTTTAGATCTTTGGGTTTCCTGATCCATCACAAGGTTAATGTGCTCAATCTGTAACACAAAAGCAATGGGTAAAACAAATTCTCTTACATTTAGCCACAAGGCACAATCACAGTGTAAATACAATGCAGCATTACTCTTTTGCCAAGTAAAAAATAATTTATTGGAATTTAAATCATCAGCAAACATAAAGAATATCAATACGAAATTTAGAATAGGTGGATAAATTTAATTCCATTTGTTTGTTCCATTGTATGTGACATACCCTTCCAAATGGCTCAAATATCCCTTTGAGCATCTCCTCGGTGATATTGAAGTGAAGTGAGCCTACATATAGCCTCATAGGTCCTGTGTTCGGTGTTTTGAGCATGCCCATACCGGTCTGTCCTGCAAGCCTATTTTTCTCTGCCTGTGACTGCTGTACCATAATAGGAACACCTAACAGTTTTTGTCCATTTAAACCCATAGCAAGTGAAACTGATGCCACCTCTTGAAACTCCACATAGGCAATGCCTTTGGATCTCCTTGTTTTATTGTCTGTAATAAGCTTCACATCTTTGACCTGCAATTAACAGGAATACATATACATATATGCTACAAACAATCTCCAGCAGGTGGTTAGACAGTACTGATTGCACAGATATGAAGCTATTATATTGTCTAATGGGTGTATCAGCATTTCTGCCAATTCTTATATTCACCTACAGCAGATAAATAATTTCTCACCGTTCAAATAAATTGTTTACTTATATGGACCACTGTCTTGGAGAATTATTTCTTATTGAACAGTGCCAGTTACCCTATACCACATCATTATGGCAATAACAAACAATTGGTGAAGGCAAAATCACCTTTCTTTAGATGAAAGGGCTTCAGTTTAATAATATGCTTAGAATGATACACCATTAGCTATGTGAAAAAAAAAGACCAATGACAAGCAATGTCATCTCAAACATACCTTGCCAACGGAGGAGAAGAACTCCTCTATATCTCTGGTACGGATTCGAGCTGCCAACTGCATACACACTACAGTCCTGGCATCTCTCTCCTCAGGAGTCAACACAGGTGATCTATCTTTCTTTCGTGACGGTGATTGTCCGCGCCTAAGAGGGGACTTTCTTCGTCCACTTCTGTCCTTACTTCTGCTTCTTTTGTCACGTGATCTGCTTCGTCGTCGCTCCTTTCTTTCCTTGCTTCGTGATCTTCGTCTATTTCTATCACGTCTATCATCTCTACAATGAGAGGTGATAATTGCTGATTTCATAATACCGGGTATTACCTTTTAGCTCTAACCAACAAGACTCAGCAACACATTGAAGGAGCTGAAACATTCAAAACACCATGTAACTCTCTTCAAAATCAACTTGATCAAGGAATTTCTCTTGGTGTGTGCTAAAAAAGTGGCTAGAAAATATGTAGGTCAATGTGTTAATTTTTGGTTTGCTGGTAAATTTGGGAGCCAAAAAGGTTACCAAAACTGTATTATTGTTATTCAAAGGGCAATATGAAATTTCTTACTTTTTACGGTCTCTACTGCGACTTCTGCGATCTCGACTACGACTTCTTCTGTTTCTACTACGACTTCTTTTTCTTCTATCACTACGAGAACTCTCCTTGTTCTCCTAAAAACATAAAAAGGCAACAAGTTTGTCAGACAGGATGACAAGTAAAGTGCTCATTGATACTGGTCACAGCAATACCAAAAGTATAACCTACAACCTAGTTATACCAGAGATCATGATGCTACTTACTGCAGATATGAAGGCACTGAGAACTAATCGACCTACAACAGAGCATCAACCAACAGAAAAAGCATTACATCCCTTCTCAGCAATTAAAACCAGGTCTCTCAACCTAATTAGTAATTAATGAATTTTCAGTAAACAAGTAGGCAGATCCGAAAGATGCAGATTTTTGCAGGCAAAAATTTCTTAATCAGTGACCAGTATCAATAGCAAAACTTGATGTTAAGCGTTTCACTAAACAATTGGTAATGGAGCTCCATTGAGACGATGTATCACCTCATTTCAACCATGACAGACTGATGTATGTGTCGCTACTTCCAGTGTCCATTCCTAGCAAACAAACAGCCAAAAGTCAGTCCTAGTCAACGACTTACACCAAAAAATAAGGATGATATTATATTCGGTTACCAATCAGACATAGCAAATTTACATATTAACTTGTCAAAAAGGTATCATGAGTGCCGAGGCATATATTGTTCATAGTTTGATGGTTACCCTATCCAACAACTGTGGTAAGAGATCAGGAATATGAATTGGCCACTCTTGTGGACAAGAGATTACAGAATCTAAGGCAATGCTCAGTTTGTGTGTTATGTGCTCACTAGATATTGCCTGCTATTGCACATTTATTTTGTACAGGAACAAACCCTGACTACCTTTCATTAGTTCATTCTCTGACAGAATCAAGGCGGTATTGATTCAGTTGTTCTGGTGATTAGCTGAAAAGCCTGGGAGTGGCAACAGATCTAGAGATAGAAAAAGGTGAAGATCTGTTAAGAAGGAACATGAGGACATATTGATGCTGAAACGACACCCCTAGTTTTATATCCAGAACTTAGTAAATCTTGCTTATATCGCTTTTGTTTAGTCATTAATGAAGTTCATCAACAAACAAGCAGCAGTCATAGACATAGTATAACAATAATTGAGGGTTGATTAATCCCAACTTATGATTTTACCTTCTCTTTATATGGCGCTTCCAGCATAGCCTCAACATCTAATTCATCTGCCATCATATATTTTGTTCAGGTTATTATTGCTCCGGCTGCAGTTCTACAACATAGGCCTAGAAATAATACTGTGAATTCATTGGACGCAGTCGTATAGCTTAGTGCTGATGAGGAATTTTGATATTTATACATACATACATTAACAGCAACACAGTTTTACTCCAGCCTAACCTGACTAAATATTACTACTCTACTGACTGCAACCTTTCCACTGCTATCACTGACTGACTGTGTTGCTATTTCCAATCAATTTATCAGCATTCGTACTTTATGTTAGTACTACTAATTTTCATTTCTATATGTACTTACTATCTCAGTTTGTTTTCTCTGGTCTACATACTACTAGCTTAATAGCTAGTCAAGTCTAACTCAACTGCTTTTACTTTTAGTTTTAGCTTTTAAACACTACCAGAGTCAGATGAGATCTCATGTCATAATAATATATCCATACATATAGTTAACAGTGAAAGGTGTAGGGTAGGCAAGTCAAATTTTGAGATTAACTTCACATACTTACTGGATTCAGTGAGTGACTGATTGTTACTGTACTGTGAGTACAGTCAGTGAGAGCAGGTGTGAGTGTGTGAGTCAGTAAATTAATTAATAAGAAGGCGAAGGTGCCTTCTTCTTCTACTACTAACAACTAGCTAATTAGAATGTAAGCAAGTTCTGGTTAGGCAGTCAGTAGTACCTCTCCCTGTTATTTTGGTTGCAGAGTAGAGACTGAATTTACTAAGATAAGTTCTTGAAAGCAGTTGAGGTACAGTACTTCTTGGACAAGTATGATAGGTGTAAATGTCAGCTTGATCACAATAAAAATGGCTACCAATCAACACTGACGTCAGACCACGTGACAATATTGTGGTCATATTGATTATAGCAGAGTTGTCCTCCCTGGCTCAGAGGCAGACAAGCCTCAGCAAGTTGCCTGTCTTAAAGTTAAAATAGATAGGACAGGCCTCCCCGGATAGAGTTAGACCTGGGGTTGACTTGACACTCCAAAGTCTAGTATCTATGATCAAACTGAAGAGCTAATACCTCAATCTGGGGTTACATATATACTCCATTACCATAGACCACTCTCCCTTCTACATTAACACAAACGAGAGTTTGTCCCGCTATTTTCAAGGTCGATGAACTAAACAAGATCCAGAGAACCATTGTTTATTTGACTAGATGGATAATTAATGTATTCAAAGAACTTCACTTTATCAATTGTGAGATATTGGTAGGTGTAATCTATGAGTAAATATGTAACTGTTGATATTCGACATCATACTATGCACTTTTCCATATCATTTACATTGTACAGGTCACTGCTGAGCTTGCAAACAAAACACACAGTAAAACGATCTGCTCCGGGGTTGAGACAGTGCTTGACAGTTTTGAGCAGCCAACAGATGGTAGTAGTAGTGTTTTTGGACAGAGCACTATCAGTATCATATATACTTATACTGGATGTCAACCAGTTAGGCTCTGATGGTTTGTTACATCATTACATCTAATGATGAAAGCCAAACAGGAGAGACAAGTGTCCAAAGGCTGCGATATGAACAAGGATCTTTACATGTCTTGTTTCTGTCAGTTGAGACTGACATTCAGTTAGCACTAGCATATCTAATGCCCAAAGTTTAAATGGTCAGCAGAGCTTTGATTAATAGATTTTATTGCATAGGTACAGTCAGTAAAAAAATTAGAATGGTAAACATAAAGTGTAGTGTATAAACATAAACATTTCAACTCTAAACCTAAGGGGTTAGATATTTCCAAAAAGAGAAATACCTGGCCATAATCATAAGTACAAGATGATGTAAAGATCTATAAAATTAGCTCAACAAGTAGATGATATGACCACATCATTTATGACAAAGATGATATTGTGGAAAATGATACGTTTCATTTGGTGGAAATAACAATAGATATATAATAGAGAAAAATTGTATAAATAGCGCTCGTAGCATGTTTGGGTATTTGCTTCCATCTATATAAATTAGTTTTATACCACCTAGCAAGCTGAGGTAAATGAATATACATGAAAGTTTCCAAATTTTCTGAAAGATAAGACATCTTTGTCACCTCAGGTTACAACGACGGAAATTTAATTTAACATGTCTCTATATTCAAAACAAACAGGGCTGTGATGCTTCCACTTCCAAGTCACTAAAACACTGATGGAGTTCAGGCATTACACAACAGTAGTTACAATGATGCAGCACCAAAATAATTTTGTTTCAAAATAACATGTAAACCTGAATTTAGATCTTCATATCATACTAACTTCTGGACAACATAGCAAAACAAACAGCATCATTAGTTAAGTAAACAAAAAAAAGCAAAAACTTGAGGTCAATCCCCTGTCATAAACATGTGCGTAATATAATGTCTATTTATGGCTGCAGAGTTAAAATCTCATAATATATCACATAACAAGCACTTTGCCACTTAGATATGCAGATGAAGGTGTTAAGTAGGAGCAGGTATAACTTTCAGTACTATAGTACCTTTAGAGTTTTTGAGTACGGAGACGGCTTGCTCGTGTGTAGCGCCCTCTAGCGAGTTATCATTTACAGATACAATTCTATCTCCTCTCTTCAGCCGACCATCAGCGGCTGCCGCTCCCCTCTCAAATACTGTTTTAATGTAGATTGGCAGATTGCCATGAGGGCTGCCAAATCCTCCGACTATTGAGAAGCCAAGACCCTCGGATCCCTTGAGAAGAACAACCTCTCTCAACTCAGTTTGTCTGTAAAAAACCATGTACATTTATAACAATATAAGGTCATGTCCTAATAACGCTGAGTTATCTCTCTCTGCTGACTGAACAGACAACTTCAGAATGTTGACAAGGTATGATGTTGCCATTTTAAAATAATTCATTGGTCTGTAGCGATGATTTAACAAAAACTGGTGTGATTAGTGAGGTTTTTGATCTGTTTACTTTAACGGATTTTGACTTTATGTCGGAGCATGATAAGTAGGCTATGTAATATTCTACTGGCGTAAACAGGATTGGCTTATATTGTCATTGTGTCAACTAAGATGAGGAGTGGTGAGACATACATCTAGAGAACATGGATAGTATATTAATGAGAGACACATACCCAGGCAGAGACTCCTCATCACTGCCGTCGTTATCCTCAGCTGCAGAGCTACTGTCATCAGTAGCAGGTGCTACCTCCATATCTACACAGCCCTCAGCCTGCTTAAGTAATGTCACAGCGTCCTTATGTGTCATATTCTCAGTGCTCTCTCCATTTATTGTCAAAATCTGTTCTCCGACCTGCAAAAATAATAATAGAATAATATATGACCTCAAAGAGTGTAAGTGGGGACAAAAATGCACCAGCAAAATAGTTGTTTGTTTCCTTTTGATCATTTTACCAAACAACCTCAATATAATTTATGGAAAGTACAAGTTCTGAATTGAGAGTCAGAACCTCTGGTATGTAAATGTCTTATAGAATTACTTACAGCTACTTTAGAAGCAGCCTGCCCTTGAGCATAAGCTATGATGACTGGTCTGTCACCAATTGGGGATCCTAGTCCACCAGCTATACTGATACCGAGAGCTCCGTTCTTATCTTTGTCCAAGGTCACACGTCGTCGCAGACCTGTGATATAAAAATAGAGGTATGATGTATAAATGTTTATAGAAATATAACTGTACATCACCGATTTAAGGAAAGACAAGTCTCATAGAGATTTCATACCCTCACAAATAGATTCAGCTTATATACCAACATCACGTGAATGTCTTTACATAACGAAGTATTGAATGGATAACACCATCATACCTTTAGGTTTGCCCTCCTCATCACTCTGACTTCCACGCCTGGAGCCTTCTCTAGAGCCGAGCTTTAATCTACCAATAGTCATCTCTACTTTACCGCTCACACTCTGTGGAAAACAAAATAAAAAACGTGTTTATCCTAATAGTTGGTAGATGGTCCAGTGGTCTTTATAACGCTATTAAAGGATTACAATGAAGTTGATAGGTCATTGCATTTAAAAAGAATATTTCTATTGTAAAAGCTGCCCACTTAAGGGAAGACTTCATACCTTGAGAACATTGACAGCTTCCTCCTGGCTAGTTTGTCTCATATCGATATCATTAACAGATAGAATCTGATCTCCCTGACATAGTCGGCCGTCTTGTGCTGCTACACCACCAGCCACCTGTCACAACATAAAATAACACAAACAATAAATAAAAGGGTGGTTGTTAAGCTATAAAAAATGGAAAACAATGACCAATGTCAATTGTAAAAGTGTCCATTGTATAACTTTTTTTGTGTGAAAGACTACACACACATAAACAGGACAGCTCTAACAAACTCCTGATCCTTGTATTTTTTAAAAATTAAACTGTCTCTTTGTATACAAAGAGGAAGTAGGTCAAACTTACCACGTCAGATATGAAGACTCCCACATCGTTTCTTTTACCGACGATACTTAGCCCGAGTCCCTTATTACTTGGTTTGTGGAGGGAGACAGTGAACGTATCGTACAAATCTTCTTCCTTATACTGGTCCTCATCTCTAAATATCAACATCTGCACTTCTATAGGAGTCTGTCTCAAATACTGTATGCGAGATAAAACGATATTAATCTTTGCTATAATACAGAATAATGACAAGACATTACAACCATAGACTTTATTATAAACAGAATATTATGAAGTCTATGCTTGCAACATAGTGACTTGATGTCCCTTAGGAGTATGTGCTGTGAGTTACTGTAACTTATAGTATTGGTCGTAGATTAGTCAGTCATTCTTAACTGGTAAGCAGATATCTTACCTGAATGGCCTCATCATGAGTGGCATTTCTCAGATCATTACTGCTGACTTCTAGGATCTGATCACCAGCCTGTAATCTGGCGTCTCTGGCTGCTGCTCCCTCAGCGTACACCTCATGTATAATAATGGCACCCTGTAATATACATGTCATCTCGTTATATGAGGCGGAAATATAAGGAGGCTAATGTGACTGGTTACACTGCTAGATAACTTGAGCTTGAGTATATATTGACTGCTAGAATTCAATCGTCCAGGAGGAGGGTTGTCGTCGGGTTTGCAGTTGGCTCATAACCACGAGGTCTCGCCAAACGCCCCAAAAGACAGCGCATGAAAAAAAATTCAAGCATTGCGCTCATACTTAAACTTGTCAATTCAGCATTTCTTGGCTAGTTTGCTAATTTAAATCTGTGAGTATTTTTATCCTGTATGGTTTGGAATCATTAATGATATATACCCTACAAGATGAAAAGTTTCATGAGAATAAATGATTCGCGATTTCGCAAAGTTGTCTTATCGCGATATGTTTGTCCAATGACTTTTTTCCTTCCATTCTGAAAGTTGTCCCCCATAAGTTCGCGAGGGGACAGCTCCGCAAAACTTTTATGACTTGAAACCTTGGTCGAGAGAAAACAATCGCGAATTTTTGATCCATGAAATTTTTCATCCTGTAGGGTATGTATATATACATACCAGTAAGGTATCAGAACCTCCGACTATACTCAGTCCCAGACCAGTCTGACCCTTATCTATAACTATCTCTGTCTCCTCACCAGCTATGATTGGTCGAGTTAACGCTGCCTCATCCTCCACTTCGCTGCCGCTCTCCTCGTTGCTGAGCGCTGCTGATAACCTCACTCCAGCATTACCTGGTAACAAGGATGAATATGATCACTTAATACAACATGGAAACCACTAACGATAAGCTGAAAGAAAAATTGGAGGCTGTGTTGTTTGTTTAGGGCAATATGATTAATCAGTGATTGTAGCTGGACTTTCAATTTTACTTCTGATATGAGCACCGTACATGAGGCATGACCTTGTTCTAGAAGGCATTAAAAGTATTATATTTATACATACATATTTATGTCAAAATCCTCCCACACAAGGCTGAAGCAGACCATATGATGAGTATCTGATGTCTTCACCTATCTAACATTTAAGGTCATGCCTCGCCCAGGACACTAACTTGAGAACTACTGGTCCGATTTCCTTGATTTTTCATTCTAGTTGTAGCTATTCCTTGCTTAGCAACATCCAAACCCTCAAATATCTTTAATACAATTTCTCACGATTGTGATTGCAATTTATTAAATTTAAGCCACCATTGCCCATGCAAAAGAATAGGGGCTGTCAATAACTGGGACCATCTGGCTCAGACGCTTCACAACCGTTTATTCGTATCAAGCCAGGATTGGCAGCGCAAAATAGTCCCAATAAATTTAACTTGTGATAATTAATCGTAGTAACAAGCCTTGACATGAATTTCAAATCCTAAAGAAGGAGAGCTCCATAAGAACAGACAGTGATTTACAAGCCAGCTTGTGAACTATTGTAAAATACACTAAAATGGATTTTAGAGACTTGTATTACTACGCCAAATCTGGTGCAGAAATATAGCAGGCAAAAAACCATGAATTGTTGGATTTTCCTTTGTATTTCATGAGGCATTTTTATTTCAATTTGAGTAGATATGTTGATTCAAAACATGGGAATAAACAAAAAGGATATGTTTTGTAGGTAATTCCCATGCAATTGATCACTCAACATATATTTCATTTTAAGTTAGCTGGGCAAAATTAATATTGAGTTTACGGCCTGCCTCTGGAAGACTGCATGATAGGCATTCTTATCATACTCCTTCTCCAACACAAAAGTGATATTTGGCTTAAAATAAATGGCTTTGAAGGATGCCCCTATCGGAAAAAATAGTTCAGTCTCATTATGGTTTTCACATAATTTTACGTCTCGTTTCGTCAGGTCAAAGTGCATTTTTGTCAAAATTTTGACTAGTTTAGACGTAAGATAATTCAAAATCGCCAACTGGCACATCAATTTTTTTTAACAATACTGGACAGCAATGGGCTGGTGAGGGCACTAGGGTAATCACATTTGTCCACTTTTGACAAAAATTGACACAGCTCACTTTCTTTATAGCATTGTCAACACCGATGGTTTAGCTATCAGCATGTGAATTTGAATGCCTTTTTTTTCAAGTCAAATCAAACATTGAAAATTATTGTTGTTATGGCTGTATGATATAAGGGTAGTCTTTATGTACTGACTGCATTTTTGCTCCAAGAGCTTGCAATGTCTTTGTATATGGACAATAGTGACAATAGGTTTTGACATGTTGCTGAAATTCAGTGTTGCGTTATGACGTGGCCATGGCGTCACGTCGTCAAATTTTGGGTTTCGACTTCTTTGATCATGTGAAACCCCAAAAAAGATTTTGGCGAGGCATGACCTTGATCATCATACTATAATGAGGATTAACTTACCGGCATCAGGATCAGGGTGGATTTCAGCTGTTGTGTCAGGTGACCCGGGATGTCGAGATACAATAAGATTTACGGTCCCAGATAATCCCCGTAACAACTCAATGGTCTAAAATAACACGATGTCATATCAATGACTAATCTTGGAGATTATCTCAAACATGCAATTATGTACAGAAATAAATTAAATATAAACCAATTCATATTTTATTTGTACAGATAGGAAGCACATTTTTTACCTTGTCATAGGAGGTGTCCACAACAGAGACATTATTCACTGCTAGCAGTTGATCACCTACTGAAAGGTTGCTCTAAAAAAAGATAAACCAACAAAATATTTGTTAGGAATAGAACAATATCAGTTGCAAGTTGGGTGAGCGCGAGGAAGCAAAGTCATAAACCGTTTTCACAGCATCCATACTGATGAATCACTGGGGAGTTATCTCTAGTCACATGTAAGAAAGTCACCCGCCATTCTTTTTATATGGGCAAAAAAACTTTTTGTCGAATCAGAGAAGATAAGATTTGATATGTGAATCAATTTAAATTGAGAAATACAGATTACTTACATTAGCTGCTGGGCCGCCAGGAATGAGAGTTTTAATGAATATTCCCTTATCTCCTGAGGGACTTCCATACATGATGGCAAAGCCTAATCCTTTAGGTCCCTTCTCAAGTCTTATCTGATCTAAGTTATCAAATCCACTAAAGTCTAAGTCACTCTTGTCACTGGCTTGACTATTTCCATGTGAATGATTTGCATTTATTGAGCGATTCATTGCAGCTTTCAATTCTCTGTACTTTGGTGAGTGTCCTAACCTGTCGTCTAAATCACTGTGCCTGTGAAAAACAAAACATCAAACAAAACTATAATACAACAATAGTTACTGAGGATTGGTTCCCTCTAGGTTGGGTTATGGTCAATATAGAAGTCTAGTAATCAGCGCTGGGGATAAAACTCTGAACATGTATTGGCAAAATAATTCTACTGATGTTAGTTCCATCCCTCAGATGCGCTGATGCCTTTGCTCCCCTGTGTTGCTTTTATCAAGTAAAGGATACAATAATGGTTCACTCACCTCACAATAACAATTTTGATAGTATTAGTGTTGATTGAGGCTAGGATATTACTGGCGTTTGGTACAGGCTGATTATGTAAGACTTCTGCATTCACTTCCAATATCTGGTCACCGATTTTAATTCTGCCGTCCTGCGCTACTACGCCCTCATTGTTTATATTTGATACATATAAGTTGGAGTTATCTCCAATTAAGTCCATGCCAAGTTTTTCACCACGAGTGGTTCTTTTTAATTCTATTATGTGTAATTCTCCTTTCAGTGCTCTATACTTCCTCCTCAGCTTTTCTGCAATGACAACAAGACATCAAAAACATGATTTTCTATCAAATAAACAACATTTAAAAATTATTATTTACTGAACAAAGAGTTGCATTTAGTGTTGTATAGACAGGTTATGTGGCATTTTTGTCTTTGACATGACCTCGACGAAGAGGCTCTATTATAGGACTTCCATACAGACACCACACAATAATTGAACGCATACAATAAGCATTCAACAACAATCCCATTGATTTACTTTCATGAAAACCAGCGTGACTTTGACATGTGATGATACTTACTCCATGTGTATCCGTATTCATCTTCAGACTCGCTATCACTTGATAGACTGGCCGCTGTGGTAGAAGTGTTCTGACTGGTTGTTGTAGTTCTGCTCAGTTCTGATGTCTGTCTGGGATGTGGTGATTTATTATTACTCATCTTAGGGCTACTCACTGGACTCACTGAAAACAAAGCGTAGATTAATATCTCTATAGGGTAATCAGCAATGCACTAAGTTGGTGTGGATTGTGTCCCCAATATAAGAAATAAATATTAAAATTAAAGACCATAAGCAGCCAATACCATTCCTATGTTTACCAGTACAGCATATGATTTATTGCTATCACCAAATTACCAAACTTTGTTTTAATTATACCTGTGTCCGAATTGTCGAGGGAATCTTCTACCAAACTCTGTACAACGAATTCTACAGGGTTAGAGGCGGTCTTGATAATCTCTACTGCGTAGTCATGTGATGCTCTCTCTAACACGGTACCATTCACCTATAAATATAGAGAAGGTTATACTCAGCATTACCCAAAAAAAAGTATGTAACCAATCATACCAATATAAAGGGATTCATCTCCTCTTGCAGGAAATTAAAGAATGGGCAAAACAGCAGATGAGCTTAGCACATACCAGCTAAAGCTTAATCTAAATCGTCCGCATTTCAATTTGCTCCTATTACGTTACTGGCAGGTGGCCATTGGCCAAAGGGGACCAAATCCAAATACAGGCGAACTGGCTAAAACTTGACCTAAGCACAGCCAGAGGTATGCACCGCAGACTGTTACACCTACTTGTAGAATCCTGTCTCCAGTTTTGAGTTGTCCACTTCTACCAGCAGGACTCTCTTCCAGCACATTTTTTATAAAGATACCAGCGATGGCTTTCTCTGGGGACAGCTGGAACATGTCCATACGTCCACCTATAAATATCCGATACATTGAATCTCATCACAAACCCACAACAACACGGGTCTAATACAATTAAACTTTTTACAAGTTTAAGTATTTGACATCACTAAAAGTTGACCCTGACACAATATCAGAAAACAACACAGCAAACACAGGCCACAACACATAATATAACCAATAGATATATATAGACTATGCTGTGTTCTATTTAAAGTCACCCTGATCACTCATTCAAATATTCAGCTTGAGAAGGCTCTGGGTAATTCTAGTGAAATTATTGATTGAAAAGTCGACAGCTTGAGAGATGAGTCTGAAGCTAGTTCAAAACAGGATTTTCCAAATTAATGGCTACAACTACAAATTATTGATAAAGCAAAAGCGTAATGATGGTTGTGCAAAGCAGCATTAAAAGCATAGAATCGATCACCACTTCAAGAGGTCAAGATTCGCAACAAAACTTTTTACCAGTAATATCTTGATTGACACAAACCTCCTAAAAGATTTAATCATATTGTCCATCAATATTACACAGAACTAATAATATGCAAATCTACTGCCTGCACAAATCCCAGTCTTAATTGCTGTGAACACAATTTTTATCGCATCGTAAGGTTTTTTAGAACACGCTAGGAAACCTTGATAAGACTTACCAACAATACTGATACCGAGGCTCTGTCCAGGGATTCTCTCCAGTCTCACACTTCTGGGGGTTCCCCACGTACCGGGTAAATGTGCAGATACATTCTTATCTATCTCCACGGCCATAGATGTACTGTAATCAAACAACGCAGTGTATCACTCTCAACAGAAATGTGAATATTTCGATTCTGCGCTTACAACAAATTGTGGTACATGCGAATTGTTGTATATCTATAATAGCTTGTGCTAACATCGCTATGAACCATGCAGGCTAAAATGAATGACCTCAAAGTAACCCTATTTAAAAAGGACATTCAAGTTAATAACATCTCTTATAACTATCAAAAAATCATACCACCTGTAAAGTAATCTCGGGAAAGGTTTTCAATCTCAAATCATGAATGATATAGTTCAGAGAGATACAGGTCTAGGGCGAATAACCGTAAAGAATAATAACATGTAAATCATAAAATTAGATATAAGAAATAGAGGAGTGAGTAAACTGTCTCATATGTAAATAATTGACACATATTATGTTCTCTGCTCTGCCAGAGAATCTATTCGTGTTCTGTAGCACAACTTTTCAGCTAAGACTGACGTTATTTACAATATCGATTATAACAAAATATGATTAACCAGTTTTACATGTTATTCCTTACCGATAGAACTTAGGAAAAATCCTGTTAACACGATTAGGCAGTTATAATAAGTTATGCTAGCCAGAAAATAAAATATCTCAGCTTCTGCTGCTGTATAGATAGGACAGTATTTCAGGCTACATTTCTTCAATGTTCAGTTTTGCACATTGGCAAGATTAGTCAGAGTATGACTCTCTGCGCGTAATTCCAATACCAACATGAATTTGGACACTACAGCTGCCAAATGTACAATGCATTCCACATGTGTTGGCTATGCATTTCACAATTGAGTACCCAAAAGCCAAGACAGGACAAGTCTAACATATCTACTTAAAACTATTGAGTAGGCTTCCTTTTTGAGTGAGGCACAGTCAGAAGTAAACAGTTAGATAAAATATGATATCTTTCCTATTAGGGACTTATCTTACCTCGGTGATAGCATAGTTGAGTTGTGAGATGGTGTGTTGCTTGAATCATTAATATCGCTGTCCGCTTGCTGCACTAGTTTTGCTGTCTCCTTGTGTATAATTGCATCAGAGCCAGGTATGTATTGAATGCTGAAAATAATCATATTATACAAAGTTGAAATGTATGTTAGGCAATAGGCAAATTTTTGTTGCCCAAGTCTAGTCTTGATTGTATTGGAGATGACCATAGGCTACACATATTGTGTTGTCCAATAATAGCCAGTCAGTCAGTCAGTCATTCAGCTTGGCTATCTGAACGCTTAGAGGTAATCAGAGGTTTCAAATGCCAAAAGCCACTTCTTTGGCAGGAAATAATCAGGAACTTTGCATTATATATTATATAATGCAAACTTGTTAAAAGTTACTGATGGTGATAATTTAAACCTACTTTTCATCCAATCCTTGTATTGTATCTAGACAAAAAAACCAGCTTGAAGTAGACGGAAAATGCCACAATTTCAGTCAGAATCCAAATTATTTCCGCGTCAAAGAGCGGTAACATATCTGTTGGGTCTAATCATATGTCATAGTAATATGCTGTTATTAACATCTATTATGAAATATCGAGATAATCGGACACCCAAGGACAGAACATTCTACCCAACTTCTTTTGAGAATTTGACACAAATATTGATTACAAACCTGAGATCAGTTTGAAGTGCAGCTCTTCTTAGTATAGCCCGAGTCTGGGCACTAGATACATGACGCAGGCTCTCATTATTCATAGCCACTATGTGGTCCCCAACCTGCAGTGTACCATTCTTACCAATAGCGCCTGTAGAAGTAATGGTTTTAACCACACAGCCATTTACTCCTTGGTCTTCAGATTCTATGGTAATCCCTGTAACATTTGGACAAAAATATTACAAGATCAGGAACCTCACTAACTCTACCGCTCACACTTTCTGAGCTATCCCTGTTGCCATTAAGAAGATTAATATTTTGCTAATGAGCAAACTTGACTAACTAGATTTTAGAGGAGCCCACTTCATTTCCTCTCATCATGGCACACATATACAATTATCACTATAGTCATGGGATTGCCCAACACCAACATACACACCAGAAAGTTGGTCAGCTAAGTATTACGCCAGGGAATCATCACACACACCATATAGATGAAAGTGACATTGGTAATTTTGGTAGCATTGGTCTCAAACCCTTTTTTTGTGTGTCAATCAATGTCCCAATAAATGTAAATAATGATACTCCAAGATTTGTGATGGACAAACAGTCAACAAAAGTTTAATTAGCCAGCACTGTTGAACTTTAATAGCCCGACACCATGAAACAACACACTGTGTTTGTTGAGCTAGTATACCATATGTGTGCGAGCCTATACCCAGAAGAGTGAATGGTGAACAAATTCTGATTGATGTCACTGTATTTCATGACACCGACAGGTGATATGCTGTACATGACAATGGTGACAGGTGAGTGTCAGTGTATCTGACATCAGACGGCATGTACTGGTCAGAAACAATCCAGCGAGTCGGTCGAAGGAGAGAAATGAGTGAAACACCAGATAGAGAGTGAAGGGATAGCAAGGAGACACAAGCCCAATCAATGACCCAATCCACCATTCAATTAAATAATCATGTGTAGCTCAACCTACCCAGTGGCTCGTAATGCTCGCTGTCAGAATCAGATTCGGAATCTGATATCATAAACAATAAGTATCAGCCAACAGCAGCAATGATATAGGACATAATATGACATCAAGAGAAATACGAAAAGAACTACAATCTCAATGATTTGCACAGCCACCATTGGATGCTCTAGAGGAGCAAGTCCAGGTCATGAAGTTGCGAAAGGATTTACAAATGAGTCTAAACTTGAGCACTTACCTAGTGGTGTAGCACCTTTTTTGAGCCTGAGTGTTCTCTCTAGAGCAGTCGGTAATGAGGGGATGTCGACACCCGCCCGTCTAAACCTGGGTGATTTAGACGGGGACATCTCCGGTGAGCTAAGCACCTGGTCACTGACTTGTGACAGCTAAAAACAGAAGTCATATTTTTCTATAAAGACTCAACATATCTGAGGCTGTTACGATATGTATTAGTGGATATACTCTACATTAGATAGACTACTATTCATTTCTACTCCAATATTTTACATACCCTTAAATCCTGAAATAGTATTACATTAGAGTAATGAATTTTTAACATAGCTTGAAAAACAACCTACTACAATCAGTTATTATATTATATATATTATATTAACCCTATGACTACAATATACAAATTGGGTATTTCTGCTTTTCTAGATGGCGACCTATGGTTATCAGTTATGGCAATGAACAGCAGCTATTTAATTTATGAATAATTTATTATTAACACTCCATCTAATCCCACAGATAGCTGTCACAACCTAACCAGAACTTGAATGAAAAACACAGCAAAGTAAACTTACTCGTCTCAGTGTGCCAAACGCATACATGTCGTACTGTTGGTTAAGTTACTGAAAGTGATATACTACGCTTTCTATGCAGCCTAAGGCACACCGAGATCAATGTTTTAAATTAGTGACATTCAACAGTGAATTAGCCGTTTATATACACAGTAAGTACATGGTAGCAGCGATTGCTTAGCCCACAGAAACCAACATCTTACAGATTATATACTGTAGAATAATTGATTTCATATACTTCTAAACGAAATTGAGAAAACTATCATATTTGAGTTAATAATAAAAGTCTATCTATATCTGGTATCCTGTAGTTTTATCTGCTGACGCTTGGATATTGAGAAACAAGCCAAGCTACAGACTCTATGATTTACTAGCTTATATTAGAAGACTATAAGGCCACACCAAATTAATGTCTTGATCTAGATGACGAGCAAGAAGGAATTTTGGAGGAGGGAGGAGGTATATTATTTTTCATTTTATGCCGAAATACTAGAGGAGGCTGGAGGGAATTCCATTTTATTGTTTTATTTTTGGCAATTATGGAGAGGACGCTGGAGGGAAATTCATTTTATCACGCATTTTGTGTTATTTTTACAATAATTTAGAGAATTATCAGCTGGAGGCTGGAGGTAATTTTAGTTTATTTCTATGATCCAGATAATATTTTAGAGGAGGGAGGTACATCTAGATCAAGACATCAATTTGGTGTGGCCTAATTAATGCAGGCGATGTTCTAATCAACCAGCTACACTGTGTCACATATAATAAAAATACACAAATATAGCCAGAAGATTGTGTTTATAAAAGTAGAAAGCACATTGCTTTTGGCCTTCGGGGATTGTGTAATTGCTTAATGTTGGCCGAAAATACTGAGATCAATTAACCACATCTTTGGTAAGTCAGCCAAGGGATGCAGTTGTGTCCCGGCAAACCAAATAATACCCCTCCTTTGGGAGTGGAGCAAAGAGTTGTTATTCAACCCGGATGTTGTTACAGAGTTTTTTGGCCGCATATATCTGTTACATAAAATTCTAATACATTGAATTGTGACTGACCAGCCTCCCACCCAAATATAGCCAAGACAGCTTGGTTCATGAGTAGCAGTTTGCCTCTATCTCTATCTTACTTAGGACTTAAATTATCTTATTGTGTACATTTAATTGTAATCTTAAGACTATAAATGAATTCACCAGGCAATCCTGCCAGCCAGCAGTGAAAGAAAATATAAAAACTCTTTAGAAGTAAATCTTCATTATGTGAGCATTGTTTGAATACTAAATTTTGATAAACAATCTTCTTTTTTTTTATATATATATATACCTGCAGGTCGGGATTATTTTTACTAATTAAAGAATTTCTTCTCATAACCATGTCTATTACGGTATTTAATATGGATGCCTCACCTGTTTATTGTGTCGAGGTGCAGCTACTGGTGCATTCTGAAACACAACACAAGAACAATCATGTAACACCAAACACATGAGATCGGCCATCACTGGCTCTGTGTGATGTGGAATCAGAGATGAGAAAAAAGCAATAGAGGCCGTAAGCAGCAGTAAAGTATCAATAGATTCTTTCTAACATTCACCAATAGATAGCTGGTTGTGGTGGATACACTTGTAAGCAGATTCAAAAACTAACGTTCGGCGGCAGAGATTTATTACCAAATAGTATACATAAGTATATCTCACCTGTGGTGTAAGATCAGTTGGAGTCAAGTCGTCCTGTAAAATACAACAAATAACCTGATGTGATCATCCTCACCAACCTGTCCTGGTGATTATTACTAGTGTAGAGCAATCAACATCCCTAATAACTAACAAATCTCTCACCTACTCCAATCATTGATAAACGCTTGTGATCAGAATATAAGTTACAGAATAAACACGCACAGATTGTTAAAAGTTGTTAAAAAGCAAGCATGAGTTAGGTTTCAAGTGTGGCTCAATGAATGTGAAGACCAATCTATGCAGCTTTCATGTTGATGTAATTCAATAATAAGCAACATTGTCTCCACCAATCGATTCTATGCCTCACTACTCTACAGTCTACACACACTCATTAGCAATCATTACAAGCTTAGGACGTGCCAATACAGACATGCCAGAAATAATGTTGGAAATCTTATTCAGTCTAGGTATAGCTTCCCCAGATATATGTCAGTCTGGCACCTCAGCCGTGATTCACACCGTACTCAGTTTGTAGACACATGTGTAGTGATATCGATTAGTGAAAAGTTATTTTGGGTCTGAGGTAGACATAAAGAAGAGAGGATAAATCAGTAAACATGTATATTCCGCTGATAGAAGCAGCCACAGGTATGGGGTATTTCATGGTAGTTGAAAAGAGCACCATCTTGTCAGGACACTGAAATACCGTAGAGGTACCAAGCTGAAGGAGCGGAGGAGTAGTAGAAACTAACATGTAAGAGAAACAGAGGTATGACAAATCTCAAACTGAACTAAAACAATAAAACAGAGAAAGCAAACTAGCAACAGACAGGGAAATATCTGATCAGTGTTATGAGGATGCACAGGGTTATACCTAGCCTAGGTCAAGGAATGACACAAGCACTGTTCTGTCCATCACACGCAGGGATTTAGCATAAGTTGTAGTTGTGATTGGGAACTCAGTCTAAAACAGATAAGGTTTGGGGACGCTTCTAACCTCACCTTAACCTCAAAGCTGTGGTTAGATATGTTATCTTGAGCAGCAGAAATGTGATCGCCATTGTTAGCATCAGTGTGGTGGGCAGAATCCAGCCAGCAATGGTCACTCTCATTAGAGACCAACAGCTCATCTAGACTGTCTAGGATTAGACTGACATCTGACAAAGAATCAGTGCTTCGAGATGGGGTGGGTGAAGGGGGTGAGACAGACGGCCCATTATCCACATTTAGGTGTTTGTTAAGGTTTAAGTTATGAGGTGTCCCATCTTTATTGACTTCACTGAGCATGTTTCCTACGACATCCATGTCCCCAATACTAGAATCAATACTGTTTTCACGATGCTGTTCAGCAGAGAAAGCATGCTCATGCATTGATGAAACACTAGAGTCGCTGATGTCACTTCTACACAAGCTTGCGTCATGCTCTATAAAAGTTGAGGGTGGAGACAGAACCAATGGGGAAGGTGGTGAGTTATCAAAAGCAGGCGGCGGGTCGAGCCTACCCTCCAGCCCCCCAACCGTGGTGTAGAAATCATGCACATTATCAGTCAGTAAGGCAGCGTCAGCAGCGCCTTCAGAGGATGACCTAGAACTGACCTCGGTGGGTTTAGAGTTTGTGCTGCTAGTGTTGTTGCGGTGACCTGGTGCGGTAGTTTTGAAGTCTTGTCTGCTGTATATTTTAGCGATCATCTCTGGTTCATCGACAAGCTCATCCTATTGAGAGTGAGAGTGATGAGAGAGTTTGTGAGTGAAGCATTGTTAGCCAGTGATTAGTAGCTATACACAATTCATCAAACAAACCAACTCCTCAACTCATCATATACACCAGCAACACAAGGTTCAACATGTGGCCATAATTACCAAATGATTATCATTAATACATGGCAAGCATACACCGCTAAACCATGAAAGAGTCATGATAATAATACCACATATAAACGTAAAACAGGTACTAAAAAATTATCACAAAGGTTGACCCCAACCAAATGTCCCAGAAAGTTTCTCATCTATGGAGTATGAGCAAGGCACTATCAATACAGAGTTGTGAAGCATAGTAGGCATGACTGTGAATAAGGCGGAAGAAAAGGGATTGAATAAAATCATGAACAAAGATGGTTGATAAAAATAAACAAATAATTTTGAGTTTTAAATGTCTGCCTTCGAGAAAAACTAGCCTGTTTCAGGGAAACATTATGGCTTTGCAATGTAACAAACTTATAAGCAATATCGCAACTTCAGTCATACTCCAACAACGTGGGATACTACTATCCCCCTATATAAATATGCGTTAATTCTCACCCTAGGTAATAGTATTTAACTTTGAATATTCTATTAGTTCAATTTCGGAGTAAACCTGGATTATTACCACAGCATGATTGTCGTTACATACCGGATTATCGGTGATTGGGAGAGGTTTTGTCACTCCGATTCTAACTGTGCCCATCCCAGCACCTTTAAGAGCCTGTACTGCTTGGTCCAGAGAGGCGTTCTCAAGCGAGATTTCGTTTACGAAAAGGAGTCTATCACCTGGTACAAGTCTGCCATCTCGTGCTGCCACCCCATTGTTAACAAGGCTCCGGATAACTATAATAGACTCTGTCGGGTTCAATGGATCCTAAAATATAAACACTTTGTAGTGCAAAGATTCGTTATAAAGATATTCACTTGTGTAATAATTATGTTGATACTCTATGTACATTGGGTCAGGCTGATTTAATAATTCTGATTTCGCATATTAAAGTCACCCCATATCACATCGCTGTTTTCATGTTTATTTTGGTGAAAGATAAATCCAACCATACTCATCATCAAAACCAATATGCTAAGCACAGCCTTGTGATAAATACCTGATAGTCCAGTATACTGAAGCCAAGTCCGGCGGCACCTTTCTCTAACTCAATAATAACTGTCTCGTCGCTCCATACAGCTAATCCAGTCAGCGGCTCAAGCGACCTGCACAATAGAAACATAATTATCTCATATATCTCTTTGTTTTATTAATCTTCTAAGAGTGTATAAAAATTTTGATATATCACATATAAGTCACAGTCGTCAATTAGCTAGATATGTATATCAATCTCACTCACAGTGATTTGTGAGCGGTCGGCACTGGCTCGCTGTTATTCAGCACTTCCTCAGATTTTGATTTGATGAGTCTGTCTAGGTTTGCATCTTGGTCTTTTAGTGTATACGCTGGAGGAGCAAAAAAGTTCTCTCTAGCCTGAGCGAATGGAAGCTGTGCTTGAGAATGGGCACGAGCTCTGGCACATACCAGCCGAACTCCATCTGTGAGCTCCTTCAGTGTACCTACCACCTCCTTGTGATTCATACCTGAAAATTATAATGTATGGTTAAATAATTAGAATTATTACTATGAAAGCTTGTCAACAGTGAGGAAATATGTCATGTCACCAAGTTGTGTCCTCCTTGAACAGAAACTAATTAGGAGGGCAACTCCAAATTTGAGGAGATGAGTATATAGTACCCTTACTCTGTGATCACATTTTACTTATTAGGAGTATATGATTCATGTTTAGCTACTACAATCCTGGGACTTCTAGTTAAAGCACAGCACACACACATACCTAAAAGTACTGTATTGTTCACTTCGAGTAGCTCATCACCACTACGAAGTTTACCAGTGGCTCCTATCAAACCCTCTGGGAGAATACTTCTAATATAGTGATGAGTCTTAGTCTCTACTCCATCCTCAACATCAACTGTCCCTTCTAGGGAGATACCTAACTCTCCTCCTACCATCTTCATAAACTGTGCGATCTGTGGGAAAATTTAACATCATTGCAACAACAAGCCCATGTAAGAAAATAATGCCAGGTTAATGTTGATCTCAAAATATATATCATTGCGCAAAGGTTGAATTATGAATGTCACAGTCAATTAACTATTATTTGTGGTTTTGGTGAAATAGTCATGTAGGGAATGGGAATGAGGCAAGCATGGAGCAGTGAATTTTCAGGTGTGGTTATTATGCAAACAATTAGGCCAGGGACACCATCATGGTGGCACATGCTGGAAGCCATTGACATGGCAAGTTTGGACACACCGTCATTGTCGACTTGGCTATCTGCAAATATTACAAGTAAAAGGTAATGATCTGAAATTCTCATATCAATTGACTTTGTGTTGAGCCATTTATGTTCACACTTCATAATTTCTCCATCACAGACTGTTCAGTAGCAAAATTGACAGCAAATTGAGCATACCACAATCTCGTAGTCGTCCCCCATGACTGGCTGCCACTGTTGTTTTATACTCTCCTCTTCTTCCTTCGAAATTGGACCAGCTGTAATAAAACATGAATCGCTGATAATACAGTGCTAAACGCTCCAGGGCATATACACATGCATAATTATCTACTTACAAGTCAGACCTTAAGTTACAAAACGCGATTCACTTATTTACAAAGTGTCAACTCCCTTAGGGAATACATTTCCTAGCTTTATTACAGGTCGATCTCTATCTTGTTAGGTAAACAATTAGTAGTACAACTTTTTTCAAGGTTGTAACCGATATAATTCAGTTTTATCTAGGTAGTAGAAATGTTAATACACATTCTCTAATAGTTTAGTTGTAAGTCCGAGTAGAGGAAGTAGTTGTAGACTTTTTATATTATATTGTAGTACACCATTGAAATTAGAACTTACTATATTTAGAGTGGACATTATTAGTTTTACTGGCACTATCCCCAGAGTCTGGCGCCTGTTCAGCTTCTGCTGCTTGAGCTAAGATTAAAATTGAAAACCACATATACTAACGAAATGTAACGACAATAACATCCCCGCCCCATCCAGCATGCGGATTACACAGTAGTACGGATTACACAGTAGTAGGTATAGATTGGATTATGTTATACATGTGAGTCAGACTAATTTTAGTATTGGATGTCAATGATTAGTATATGAAACATTATATAGTTTGAGTCTTCAGTCTGGCAGGGAGTAATTAACTTTATGACTCTACACTACCCAAAACCTGCATACATATGAAGTTGTAGATACAAGACATGATCTGAGGTTTAATTTCTACACAACTAGCTATGAGCCCTAACAATGAATGTTTACAGATAAATAGGCTCACCAGCATACAGCTGAAGTTGTCTGTATTTTGGCCCATGATTATATCTAGCGAGCTGTAACCACACAGTGGACCCTGTATTACGTAATACGCTGACTGCTTGGTGATTATTGAACCCTCTTAGGCTTTCTCCATCAACCTGAATAATCAGATAAAACAATCCTTCTCAGAGACAGCAGCAATGCAGATATAAAACTCGTTAGAACATTGGATGACAGGCCGCTGTTTAGCAAAAAATATTTTAGATCCCAGGCTGCATATTATTAGCTTGATATGCTTCTAGTAGCAACTCAGAAAAGTCTAGTAACATATCACAAGCAATACCCAAGTTTTGTAGCAGCATGACCATGGTTCATGCATGAGATCATTCCATATCATATGCTATCTAACAAATATGGTCAGTAGCCAGGCAATGCCCTTAGGATGATGCTAATCAAACCAGATTGGCAATCTTTATCATTAATTGGGTCTAATTAACGCAGCGCTACTAGGATTGATATTGAAAACTGTTCTATTTCTCGATATCCCTTTTGATACACACGGCACTGACAGCGCACAGTTTGCTGACCACTGTACTATTAACTGACTGGGACACAAGGGTGTTGACTGATTGAGGTTTATCATAATCTAGCCATGAAACACAAGTAATTGGGTATAATGCTGCAATACATCTTTTGCTGAATCCTCGTCTATTCCGTAAGCAAAAACATCAATGTTACCCCAGGTATACACGGCTAAATATAGGCTGGCATGAATCACTGATTTCCTTCATATACAGGCCATACCCGTGGTATAATACGGATCTTAACAAACCTATTTTTATATACCTCTGAACAAAGAATGCTGACATGCATTCTGTCAAGACTCATTAGCTCACCTCGATAATTTGGTCGTTGATGCGTATTTTACCGTCTCTCTCGGCAGCGCTGTTTGGTGTGACACTTTTTACGAATATACCAGAAAGCTCATCCTGTGGAGATTCCCCCACATAGCCAGCTATGGTTATACCCAGACCTTGTGAGTCCTTTATTAGCTCTGTGGTAAAATACTCCACCTCAGGTAGGTCTGGGTTCTCTCCATTCTGAAAAAAAACAACAAAAAAACAATATATACACTGCAGAGGTTAATCTTTATCTAAGGAAGTATCCGAAGAGAACAACATTTAGTGAATAAAACCATCATGTCTGAATCTGATCCTCAGGCATTTATACTGTAAATGACTGGATATTAGATATCTATAAATGAGGCCTGAGATAAACTGAAGACTAAATGTAACTTATGCTCTCCCATCACTCAGTGTCAGATATTTATGTGAAGTTTTCAGCCCACTTCATCTCATCAGGGAACGACCGTCTCTACATTTTCTGACCACACAGAGATTACCTGCTTGTGAACCTAAAGTCTCAGAACCGGCTGAGGCCAGAACCTACAAGTTGCGCCAAGTGCTGATCATAAGGTGAACACGCTTTCTTAAAAGTCCAGTTTATTCACACCTGCCCAAATAGACTATCCTCTGCCATCACACCTAACAATGACTAATTGGGTTTTTTGTGAATAAGACCAGGCATCCTTGGGATTAATATGATAAGAGAATTTATCTGGCCTCACCACAGCGTCCTCCATAAGAGCGTCCATCTCCATAAGTCTGTAGAACAGGTTATCAAGATACTCGTCTAGTGTGTCTGTAGGTATAACAGCAGCATCACTTCCCTTATAAGCACCAGGTTCACTGACTGGGCGTGCTACTATCAGCCTCACCGCCTCACCAGACTGTCGTAGAACTGTGGCTACTTGTTCACTGCCCATTCCTACAGAGATAACCGAGCGAGTATTAAGTTATGTCAGCATAAAAAGCAGGTAAAACAAAACAAAGCACATTTTCTCCGACGCCTGGCCTGAGAGAGAGAGAGATCAAAGATGTGAGAAGGAGTCAGAATTGTTATTAGACTAACCTCTCACGTTGACGTCTCCAATCTGTAGCAAGTGGTCGTTGCTCTGTAACCTACCATCCTGTCAAACACAAGTTAACAATGGTAATCTATGTTATAGCTAGGAGTGAAGTGAAAATTGATACAGCGCAATGTATAGTGTATTCATCAGTCTGTATGTATAGATGGCGTTGTGTATGTGTGTTGCATGTACTTGTGCTATGTTGGTAAGTAAAGAGATTGGTAATAGCTATCCTGCGTCTTCAAATAGGAACACCATTGTGTTCCCTTGCTGTATGAGAAAGACTGTCCTTATGGTTAATAATTAATTTTATTGAATCACAAACCTTATCGGCTATGCCGCCGGGTAGAATTGTTTTGACAACCACTCCTGTACTTTTACCTCCGATTATACCAAAGCCAAGACCTGTACCATCATTCAGTAAGTCTATAACTTCAACTTGAACCCATTCACTCGTCAGCTAAAACAAAAACCGTCATTGTATTTACGTGAAGGAGAATATTATCCCATATATTATGTCTACACAAATTTTATTACTCATAATTTTAAACTAGAGAGGTTCATTGCATAGACAGGACTGGTAAATACAAAATAACTACAATCATTGTCATAAATAGAGACACAGTATGGATACAATGTGTGATGACCTTGAAAGTGGGATATGAAACTGATGTGAATCTGGTATAAAGATAAGAATAAACATAAGCAATGATGATAACAATAATCCACTGAATAAGCATCTCAAACATTCTCCAGTCAGACTTTACTTCATAGAAGAGGGTTCAAGGGGCTCTCAGCTTTTAATTATAAAGTCTGTGATGGTCTCTACAATCCTTAGTAAATAACACCAAGTGAAACATTGAATAAATTAAGATTACACATCTTAGTCAGTGTGCATCAGACGGACCTAAAGTTTCTCACAGATATCTTTCCACTGTAGAATGAAAAGCTGCACTAAGTTCCAAATTGAACTACGTAGCGAACCCATGAACAGGGGAGCAAAGGGCTCAATTCCCTCCATTTTGACATTAGCTGTTTCATGTTTGTATCGTTCCGGATTTTCACAGGCAGCAAGGATACATGAGAAATCAAACTATCAAAACAGCTCTTCATAGCACACTTATGAGAATTGTAGGCAGATTAATAATATCATAATACGACATTTTATTGAATATTGGATGCCTTTAGCCTTATCTTTTCGGTCAGCGCTCTGGAAGCAGCGGCAGCACTGTCATACGAATCAAGGTTAAGTTTCACCTCAATGACCAGCTTACTTACATTCAGTGATTTTACACATTCATCCATCTCATTTCCACATATTATTGTATATTATGATATGATATATCACACAGTGATATCAGTATCAAGCATAGTTAAATGTTAAAATGCACACACAGCCACAGCATATGTGTATTATAACACAAGCCCCACGCTAGGTTCTTATGTTTGCTTGGTTGTACCCGAAGCCCTATATTTTGGCACATTGACAGAAATGGCAAAACTTCTGTACTTTCAAACTTCAGACAATGTATAACTCAGGCCCCTAGCGAGGAAAATCAGTTTGCTAATTAGCCAAGATGATTCCTCCGACAACCTGATCTATCTAGATGGCTAATTGACCGCCTCCACAAAAAATTTGACAGAAATCCATTACTGATGTAAGACAAGACTTTATATCACAACATTCCAGCTACTGATCAAATACTCAATGTGATGTCAGCATAATATACCGGTATACAAGCTTATTGTCATCACCGTGTGGATAAACTCAAAACTATCTCCGACCTACCCCACTAAATAATCGGCGTAACAAATGTGTGGAATGCTCACCATATCAGTGCTGACGGTACTTGCAGCTCTCTGGTGATTACCAGATGACTGAGCTTGTCCTCTTGCTACGACTATCTCCACCAAACCTTTAGCTTGCTGTAGTATGTGTATGGCTTGTTTATGTGATATGTTAGCATCCAGTAACTGTCCATCTATAGCCAGTATCTGGTCCCCTTCCTGTAATCGGCCATCCCTATAAGTAGACAACCATATCTGGTTAGTAATGCATCGTGAGGGCACAACACTGTTTCTAATGATACTATGGTATATATTCAGCTTACCTGACCATCAGTGTTGCAAAGTTCATACAGGAGATTGTAGATTGGGTATCCTCTACCTTTATACAAATTAACTTTCTTCTACCCTTGTGTGAATATGCTGTCTTATGTCGAGCATATATACCACTTATTCCATGTAATCTGTAACAGCTCCCAAACCGACCAGGCGGAGTCTGGCAGGACAAGCCGCTATATGGTGACTAACTGCTAGGATATTTCAGACAACAAGGGCAAGCTGTCACAAGGCATCAATATGAATATAATATGACTCTTGACTACGAATAAGCTGCAGTATAATCAGCGTATCCTCACGACTACTGACTGCCCTGTCCGTGTCGCCGATAGTGTAGGTACATCGAGGCAATTCTACGCAATAATTAATATAGCGGCGAATGAATTTCTGCAGCTCTCTATACTAAGAGCTTGTAGTAGAAACCGGTCACCAATAACAAGATGTTGGGTGCCAATATCAGTAATTAATCCAAACTATGCTTCGAATTATAATAAATTTACTGCTAGCATTAAGCGTATCACTGATTTATATACAGCATGTAGGTACCATAAATAAGAGTATAAGTCTTTTACCATAATATGTGCTGAGAATGATCCTAGTGAGTTCACAATAATGATCAAGCTTATGTAGCTTAGTGCATCTACACTGCACTACATTTGTTTAATCTGACAAATACGTTTCCTTTGGCGGGTTAAAGTTCGTCTTAATGTCCCGCCACTGCTGCCAATACCCAACAATTCCAATTACATAAATCTGCCAATGCACTGGTGATGTCAGCACCGACTAGCCTTATGAAGTAGTATATCATTTAATATCTATGTGATATTACAACTAATAGTATACTCGTGAGAGAACAGTTTGCATTACACACACATTCAAACCATAAAACTTCAATGCAGATGAGATGGTGGGATCAATTCAATCAATAAATAAACTGCGTGCACAGACTGATGTGGACGTCCTAGGCAGCGACATATTACACTTATGCCGCAGCGCTAAAATCCATCTAATTATAGCCAGGATTACTCAGCGATATGTGTGCACATTATGTGACGTTCATTAAAATTATTGATAAAATTTAAATTTCCATTACCATGTCAGCAAATAATAAAGGTCTATATCGAACAATGGAAGTGTTTTCTTAGCATTTTACTGGAAAACAAATTGATCACTGAAGTACAAATAGAGAATAACTGAGAATGTTGTTAGGAGCACGGCTCCTCTTATTGCTTTTTCCTTCCATCAAACAGGCCGCAGTGACCATTAACCGCCCAGGTAACCATAATAAGTTGGCTTGATGGAAAAAGTTACGTAAATAATCAATCTTCGCAGCACACGGAATATTGCAGGGAATTCTTGTGTTTAGTAGTTGTGCAAATTATGCTGCCAAATCTAGACACAGTGACAATTTTATGCAGTGCAGTAAGCGGCCAAGTTGACATCACTGCAGCAGCTGATCTTCCATGTTCTTGTATCACTATCATTTCAGTCACATAGTATGGAGCTCTTTGGAGGGTGAAGATGTCCCCATTGGATACAATCAATTAATTCCATCGTGAGATTACAATAATACATGGCGTACATGACGAGCAGACAACTCTAATTTGTAGACCTATTATTTATTTGGTACCCTTCCCTGATAGCACTTTCCATTGGACCCTCTCTTCATGGCATCAAAATTAGTAAGGAAGTAATATTATCAACTATCGTTCCCACCAAAACCATATGACGTGTCATAGAGGCCTAGCATACCATTATATTAAAGTCTTCGAATGAAGCTAATACCCATTTTCTTGGCCAAAGAACACTTTTTGCATAAAAAAAGGGCATGAGAGCTAACTGAGGAGAATGTAGACAGGCGATTAGTAGAGAGTCACCTAGTGTGTTCTGTATGGTAATGCGTGAATAGTCAGTGATATGATAATATAACTCTGCAAGTTAGCTATGGTGTGCAAATTGTGTGCAAATATTATTGAGTCACTCAAAAATACATGGTAGTCTATGAATATTTCAAGATTATTACGTACTGTGCTGCGACACCAGAGGCTTGTATGTCTTGTACGAATATACCGAGTTCTCCTCTGTGCTCACTTCTCAATCCGACTACGCTGAATCCCAGACTCGTGTT
Source organism: Membranipora membranacea (assembly GCA_914767715.1). Taxonomy (NCBI): domain Eukaryota; kingdom Metazoa; phylum Bryozoa; class Gymnolaemata; order Cheilostomatida; family Membraniporidae; genus Membranipora; species Membranipora membranacea. The sequence continues at coordinate 10,622,217 of OU612065.1, read as the reverse complement.
CTCAGCTTTGTACAGCTGGATTGTCTCCACCTGTAAATAACCAAAGTAACGAGGAGATAACGTGGAGTGCAGAGGAGCGGAGTGAGAGAGGATAACAAAAAAAATCCATAAGTATTGCCAAAAATTGTTCTCAAATGTGCATTTCACACACAACTCATTTCAGCACTTATTATAGGATTTTATGTCACAGATCCTTTGCCAGTCATGGTTTGTGAGCTAAATATCAGGCTGTGAGGAGTAACAGGTCAACGGTAATAAATAGACTGAAGATGGTTGTGGTGTTTACTGTATGTACCTTTCTGCCCTGGGCAAGGGAGTGGATAGCTGATTTCAGGTCTCCGTGATCATCTGAATTCAGTGAACCATCATGTGCATGAATATAATCACCATTAAGCGTTCCACCAAGGTCAGGGTTCTCAGACATCTGTGGTAAATAGATATGAAATATCATACTGTGAGCATATATCTCTTATGTTTATAGTATATCCAATGATAGGGGGGAGTACATCCGTAAATATGTCAGACCGTCCTCACCATAAGACAAAATGATTGTGTCATTAATCATCATCAAACCAGTGTTACTGAATGAGAGACGGCGATGCTATCAAGTACTAAGGGTGGTAAACTGGAAGTCTGATCTCAGCCTTCCTCATGGAAGAATCACCATCAGTCAGGGTATAATTAAATTATTCATGATTCACAACCTGACCACACACTGGAACTGGGAAACTCCCTCTTATATTGGCCTATAGCCATCAGGACGTTGTGAGGGTTTGGTAGTTCTTACTATACAAGAGATTTTGTTGAAGAAGTGACAGTATTTCTTACAGATATTAGATATATAAAGTATTTTAACTCTATGGATATAACAAAATTGAAAGGAATATTAGCCATATCAGATTATTCTAAGCTGGGATTATGACGCATAGTTCAGTCTAATTTTGGATTGAGTTGCCTCATAAAACAACATTATGACATCCCGTCACATGATTTCCCAGTAAAAAATTGTCTCTGTCTGTATTTTGAAGTGGAGGCTTTGAAGCAGAACCTACATAAGTACTGTACTTTAACATCATCATACAGGTATCCCTGCCCTTAGTTCCTGAATTCATTATCTACTACTGACTTCTTAGTACGCTCAAACTTCGGAGCAAAGTAAAAGGTGGAGGGTGAAGTACATCTTGTATTATCTTTATAGGGCTGAATATTTTGATTGTCAACAAAAAATTACTGGAACCCAAAGACATAAGCTCAATCTAAAGTAGGTCACATCACCCAGGGAGAATGGGTGATCACTTATTCTCCCTGCATCACCCATTGAGATACACCATCATTCCATGATAGCCTGTGATTTTAAACGCGATTGTATAGAGATTGACACTGATTCTTGTTTGAATTGTTTTCCTGTCGCCTAAAAAAGTTTCAATTAGCCAGCTCCATGATAATTTAGTTAGAACAAATACTGGCTACTAAACTATGATATCCAAAAGAAGGCGGCTAGTTATACCCACTACTCACCTCATCCCGGACAGCTTCCAGTGATTCTTGTATTGTGACACATTGCTGGAAGAGGGGAGATGTTAGCATGGCCTGTACCGCTGCCAGCTCATCACTGAGAGAATCATCCCCACCTGATGTCAGACGATTCTGTATAGATAGCAGCATCTGAGCTGCCTGCTCACAATCTATGAACAGAAAAAAGATTCTCACAGCTGATATAAGCTTATAGAGTCAGGCCTAAATCCCCGCTTTATCAAACTGAACAATCAGCCGCACTGCGCATCTCAAGGTGTATATAATGACTTTGACTGTATTTGTTATATACAACACAACTTTGATAAGTTGATGTGAATCATGATTGCTCATGTCTGGACTGCCAGTCTGTTTAACCACAGGAATCTTGGTTACCACGGGCATCTGCTTTGACCACAGAAGCTGACCCATATGCAACAAAGTGCCCTGTGTATTGACCACTGTGGCTATTGCAGGCAGTGATGTGGCCGTTTCTTGGTTATACAAAAGTTAAAATATAGTAAGAGCGAATATCTTGATAGGCCCAACATGTTGTGGCTCCTAACGGGTGGGCGGCTGGCGATACACAAGCATGTCTACTGGGCTAAAGGAGGAATGTCATTTGTAGAACTAACCAGGGAAGAAGTGAAGCTTATCACTGAAAACACTTCTCATGTTGTGACTAAAGATTAAATTCTTATAAAGCTGTGATGATTAAGATAAAATTTAGAGGAGGGGATTGCAGTGGTTATTATGACGCAACAGAAGCTGAGCCAGGGGCTGAGCTATAAAACTTGTCTTGTGATCACAGAGTGTAATACAAAACATCAACATTGACAGGTCAATTTTGAAACCAGGAATGAAACAGAAATACTGACAGTGATTAAAATAGATCATTGTGAGAATTTAACTTTAGCCCAAATGTTTATTTTACTTGTGTTAGCTAATTTACATTTCAAATCTAATATCATAAAACTTGATACTACTTAGGAAGAAAATCAACCTGTAGGCATCAACTGTCACATAACACTCCCACACATAGTACATAATATCAGGACTTTGTTGTGTTCAGAGACAATAATACCGAAACGCAGCTAATAGTGCAGGACATCTATAACGTTATTGATTACACCAAAGTTAGAATGTACAAGAAAAACACAGGAGAGGGGAGCATAGTGTTTCACAGCTGAGCGACACTTCACATTATGATGCCTGTCCGGTGATTAAATCATTAGGTTCTGTTGCCGGAGCTGTTCACTCTATGCAAGAATATGCCATGCACTATAGAACAGGTTTCGATTTTGGTGTTGCCATGTCAGGAAAGTAAAAAAGGGGGAAAACAATCACGGTAAAACCAATGTAGGCTCATAGTCATCCCCTATGACTTATCCTGATATACTGCTGTAAATCACTAGTGAGCTCACATGTATCTTACTTACCAGAGCTGAGAGCCATGGTTGCGTTTACCATGTGCCTCTTTCTTCTGATGATACAGATAATGTATATATATAATCTCTATACAAGTAGAGTATCAGCTAGGTCTGCAACTTCACTCACAGTTACATGATCCTGTAATACAGAAATATAACATATTCTACAGAGTGATGAGAGGAGAATACTGGGACTGTGACTAGGCTCTATCGTAGCTAGGTAATTAAAAGCTCATACACCCAGGGAGACTGTCATACTAAAATAGTCAGTAGATTGATGGTGATATTATTCATCAGGAAGGAATTTGAACTTTGAAATAATAACACACTATATTCCTTGAGTCACCCATTAGACAGATAATAGCCTTTAGTACAAGAAGATTACATGTTTTGTCCTCGAATGCAATAATGAAAGTCTTGGAGTTTTTTCCAGGTCATGATTAGGCCTACTGCTCACTGAAAGATTCCACGGTATATGTTGTAAACACAAACAGGGCTACTAAACCCATCAGCTAACTATAGCAGCAGCATATATTGATATACAATACAACTCCCAGAGGCTGTAGATCTAATTTGGATTATGAGGAAAGGATTGCAGTGCATGTAAAGTCATCACTTCTCTGATGTAACTGATATGGGTGGGCGGGTAGTGAATGTGAAAATTTGGGTGTCTGATGTACAGACAAAAATTTCACAATGCACCCACTGCATCATCACATGTAGGTTATCAGTTGTATCACAGGGCAGTTCAAAATCAAGTGGCAAGTCTTGAGATACAACAATGACATAATTCATAACATCAAAACCTCATTTAGTTATACTCAAATTATTGACAGGTAATAAAGTACATAGTGACTAACTGGCAACTACTAAGAAATATGAAAATGAGTTCACTGTCAAAATACCAGACTGCGGTGTCAGTTCAGTAGTCATTTCTAATGAACTGGGTGAGCAGCAGCATAAGGCAGCCATGAAAATATTACGTAAGTATTGAGGTTGGAGCTGAAGAGTTGAAAAGATAATGACCTGCAATACACTTCCGAAATCTGATAAATGTTTATGATGCACAAATTATTAAAAATTCCACAAAAATTCCTGAAATGCATCCATTACACAGTCGTTTAGTCAAAAGGACCGAAATAAGATCAGCATGCTTATCTCCCATAACCGAAGGACAGTTTTTTTATCTCTCTTCCGTCTTCAGAACCCATAACCCAACAGGGACCCAGTCACGCGCATGTCTTTCAATGGCAATGATGATAACAGGTCTAGATAAACACCTAGATTAAAAAACAAATTTGTGTTGCTTTGAGCGCCTGGTTTTCCAAATGCATGATGTTCAAATCCTATTCCAATGCTGGGCTTAGTAGGTGCACCAGTGATCTACACTTGCATCAACTTGCATTTACTGATGTTTTGCACCTAACGCATCCAATATTTGCGCTCTGTTCTTTTCAACACAATCTAATTCATCCACTTTAAACCATGAAGCCAAATCAGTGTAGATGTACCGACCCACCATACTTACCACCTGTTTATGAATGGCAGCAAAAATAAGAGGACACAGTGACAAGCCAGAGGCAGGACAAGAAGCATTACTTCACAGATATCTGGAGAGTACAGGAGACCAACGAATCACTATGATATACTATGAATCCAACTTCATTTTACACAATCTGCAGAACCAGCGGGTCATATAAGCTTTGATAGCACAACTGATCATATCCAATCATAATTCTCTAGTGAGAGGTCCCGGGATTGGTTTCCGCTCTTGTCCCGAGCGACTTTACCCTGCCTTCTCCCGATCCACAAACCAAAAGCTCTCATAAACCCCACATATCTCCCACTTAGACAAGGCCCATCATTGTACAACACCGACAACTATACTGACTTCCACTTACCCTCCTATCATCAATATTGTGCTCTTTTAGCAATAATCCAAAACCTGTCCAGGCAAAAAACAAGCAAAAAACATGAATCTCTCCTAACATGTGCTAATACTACCAATCTCCTTTTTGACCTGGGTTGTAGCCCTCTATCCATTAAGCGTTTACGCAAAACTTATATATTACAGAAAGATTTTAACAACCATACGAGGTCCTTCCAACCATTGTATCAACATCTTGTGCAATCCTACCCTGAATCAAGAAAGAAAGATGGATAAGAAAGTGGGTAGAGTTTTTGACATTTTCCACCCAGGATTGGCTACAGTATTGGCAACTAGGGCCTTTGGAGGATTGGCAGCTAAACATAGGCTTGATTTTCACACTAGGTGTCAAATATAAAGAAAGTGAAGTATTACCATTGATCTCCAGACTCATGTTTAACTTGAGACCTCTGACACTGATTACCGGCTGAGTATTTAAATGAGCTTTATCTCACTTACTGAATTTCAGGTTTGTGAGTGAGAGCGACGATTACAGACAGAGATCAGTGATCTGAGAACCATATGTTAAGATATGAGACTGTTTCTCTAAGCAATTAACCTCGCTTGTCACGGTTGGCTAGAGAGATTTGAATGTTGAACTAGGCCGTTGACCTGGTGTGAAATTGTTATCAAGCCTAAATAAGACCGCCTTCAACATGATACTCACTGAGCTGATTGACATCCCTCAAAACCTCCCCCGAGTCCCGACTAGTATGGGGCTTTCTGTTCGTAAGCCCTTGAAACTGTGGATTGGATGGCTTGCCCTGGAGGATTTATTTCTAATTATCTCATTCTCATCTATCTATATTTCTATCAATTGAATTGGCAGTGAGTAAGCCTATCTTATCTATTCTATGAGACTGAGTGAGTGAGGTGGGGGAGCTGGAATTATTAACTTAATTATTTTAATAATAATCAAATGAAAATCCTCAACAACTAAGCTAAACACCCCAAGGTGTTGGTGATAACTCTCTCACACTTCGATTGAACATCGAAATGATTTATAAATTATAATAAATAGGAATAAGTACTACAATAATTAATAAATAAAATAACCAAGTCCAAAAGACAAGTAAAAAACTTGAAAAAGGTCAAACACAAAACAGCTGAGCATTATCATTCACCAATGGACAGGTACAGTCAAAAATAAACACTCACCTTCAGTAACAACCACAGAGTTATGTTAAGATTTCAGCTTGAGTGAGAAATAGAGGCCTCTGCAAAAAGGGTGTGCAATAACAACACTACTATTTCTCAATCAACATCAGTCAGTTCTTCACTTCAGTCTCTCAACTTTCAAGATGATCAACAAGTATTTCCTATAGTTCTACAACTTTGTAATTCGACGCTAATTTCTCCATATATGTATCAGAGGCTAAATCATAATTTTATATGCTTTAAAAGACTGAATGCTATACTGGAATTATTGCTAAGTATAATTGAATTGAAATCATTTTTAAAGAAAATAAAGATAAATCTAAATAAACTACAACAGATTTTTCTCATGTTATACAAAATTAGTTCTCTCACAGGTTTTCTTACCATGACAGAAGTTTTCTATAAAGCTTTCGATAAAGTTTTCTAGTGTTGCAGGTGCGCTAGTTTTCTACCAATCATATTGGCCCACTACACAGATAAGAGGCTCACGTGACATTGCTCTAAGCCAATAGCAGAATATGATTTTAAAATTCCTGTTATCAGGAAAGAAAATTCTTCGATATTCATTACAGCTCATATAAGCCAGCCAGGTAGTCTCAGGTTTCTCTTCTGCAGTTCTGTCCTCATTCATTATCTTATTGAGGTGTAAAAGGAGGAGCTGAGATTTTGTAAGCAGCGTATCCTGAATATTTTACAGTACACGATGGAGGTGGACATGGGCTCCGAGTATCATTCTATGAACATTGACTATTCACACGGACATGAACGACATGATGATCATGGTTATTCATCATTACACGACATGATCGATGTTGATATGAGTTCTAACATGGAGACTATGTACCCTCCGACAGATGTGCCAGTGGGTAAGCCTGATGTCACAAGCAGCACAGCCGAGCTTTTCTCTCCCTCTTCCGTCCATTCTAACACAACACAGCTTCCTCCAATTTCATCAGCACATCAAAACATTGATCTCGACTCTTCAGTGTCAAACCTGAGCTGGCTTCATTCACTTCAGCAACAGATTCCCGAATCTAACGGCAATCCTAATCTGATGGTGAACCCATCCACTGTCACACCTGTCTCCAACACGCAATCTGTAAGAGTTGTGACACTACCAAGCAACGTTCACATCTCTAACAGCAGCAATATTAAATATGTCACAGTACCGAACACAAAGCAGCAAGTGTACATCTCCACTACAAAGTCAACCATGTCATCACAGCCTTACAGATCATCAGTGTCATATCAGAGAAATTACAGCCACAGTCCAGGGTCAGCGCCAAGCTCTACAGTACCCGATAACCCCTACCCTAAACCAGCATACTCCTACAGCTGTCTCATCGCTCTGTCTCTCAAGAATAGCAGACGGGGTAGCCTACCTGTAGCTGAGATCTACAACTTCATGATGACCAACTTCCCTTACTTCAAGACTGCACCAGATGGCTGGAAGGTGAGAATTTGGGTTATTTCATTGTTAAAAATGTTAAGCAATCAAAAAAAAAGAGGTTTGCCTTGGTATGCCTACATTGCCGAGATTTTTTAAAAATGAGATTCATTGCTGCTTGAAAATATTGACCTTTTAATATTTATTAATAAGGAAAAAGGTTACTTATATACATTTTTGGTAACATAACATCGGAGATATATAGGGCTCAATCGTTGGGCTTCCAACCATTCCACATCAAATTTCCATGATATCTAAAGATTTCTTTGAAACGTATCAATGGAAAGAACTTCCACTTTGTTAACATTGCGTGAATTGCACCAGTATGCTAAAGTACAGACAGAACAATACGTTTGCCGAGTTTTTGAGGTCACAACAATATGCGTATGAATGAGATGAAGAATTATCAAAGCATATTTGTACTGATCATTGATGAAATCTGCATGCAATCGGTGTCTACTGATCTAAAGTGTTCTCAGTTTGGGGCTTGGGTTATAACACAGGATTGCAGGGCCCTAACATGTACCGGTCAATAAGCTCCTAATTTTGTTTTGATTCTGATAACAATTCCCACAGGTCTGACATCTATGAACTAGAAGTGAACTGATAATTAGTAGATTGCACTAATAACACACGAGGCCCCAGTGTTTGCTAGCTAATCTAACCTAGATTCATTAGAATACATTACACTGCATTATGTTGGGCCTGTCCATGCATTAGTAGAAGTATTGATTACTATTATGATAATTGTAATTTTCCAGGTGGCTGCAAAAGTTTTGGGCCCTTAGTGTATCTGTGCTGTGAGCCCCTAAATACTAATGTTGATCTCAGACTCTCTTATCTCCATTGTTCATGCAACTCTAAACCAATCTTTTGTAAATGATATTTGGACAAGAATAAGTAAACAACAAGATATAATATTCGAGATATGAAAATATTGGGTTCTAACAAAAGCAATTTCATAGCTAAATAACCCTGCATGGTAACCAAGGCAGCCTAGTTCACAGCAACGCAAACAAAAAATTTGCTTCGAGATATTGTTCTATTGTGAGAGGCACAAAATGTTGACCCATGTTATTGGGTTAGTCTTTTGTTTCCCCGCTGACATTACCTGCTAAGGCTAGATTTTTATTTTCTTTGATTTTTCTTTGTGTTTTAGAATTCGGTGAGGCACAACCTATCCCTAAACAAATGTTTTGAAAAGATTGAGAACCCTAACTCAGATGGTACACATTCTCGTAAAGGTTGCCTCTGGGCAATGAATCCATCAAAAATCAAAAAGATGGATGAAGAAGTGGCCAAATGGAACAAAAAGGACCTGGTGGCAATAAAAAGGAGCATGGCTAACCCTGGTAAGAAACCAAGAGAAATATTTAAGTTATGTGATAATTGAAGCCTGTACTACTGATATATAATGTATCTACTCTGAGCAAGCAACTCCCGTTTTAATCCTGGAACACAACAATTAGTATTACCAGGGAGGTATTACAAGGGAATTTGTTTGGCTGTGTAAATTTCGGCCCATCATTGGTGAGACATGGTCAGATGGTATTGCTGTGGTTAGGCGTGTCCAGATATTTACATGGAAAGTTTTAGGTCATAGGTGTGTCAGCTAAGGCTGTATTGTTCACAGTATACCAGTGTACAATCATGACATCGTGGAAAAATCCATACTAGTAATGAATCATTATTGTGCTGCCTGTCAGCGCATTTCAAGGCCATTGTGTCTAAAGAACTTCAACTTGTGAATTCAATGCCGTAGTAAAAATAAAAATCAATTTTGAGTCATGATGTCTGTGAAGCACAATGGCTCAGCGTATAATTATTAAACTGCTCTTTCTCGTCTAAAAATCCATAATATCAAAGGGTAGTGTTGGATAACTGCGATACTTCAGTACAAATGGCTGAACTTTTGAGGGTTTTGTTCAGAAAATAATTACCCCTGGCACAAGGGCTGCTCTTTGTTTAACTGCCCTTCAAATCCCCTTTGGATAGACCCTAATCTATTTTAATTCCACAAAGTAGGATCACTACCACTGGACCTAATCCATTCTTCTCATGCCTTATGGGCCAACTTTCAAAGGGGAAACTTTGCAATTTATTGTAACTAAGAATAATCCATTTTTTTTATAAATACAAAATGATCTTGTAATTATGTGTGATCCACTAATCATCTCAAAATTCAAAACCTGAATATCTTAAATTATTTGGACACAATAAACCTTTTGATTCACATTGAGCCCAGATTAGGAAAGGTGTGGTGACAGGTCAGATCCAAGTACATCAGCAGAATAGAATAATCTCCTTACTGGTCATAAGGCTCCTCATAGGTGGTAACCTGACATCTCAAGAGCTCTTAGCTAGCTCAGTTGTCTTACCCGCAATAAATTATGAGTTTCGATATCATAGTACCTCCAAATATATATGTGATGGCTCATCTCAAAATTGAGTACATCTGCATTATAAAGTTCAGATTTATCAGAGAAGTAACTCAAGGCATGTATGTGACATCTCTGATGTTTTACAGATCTATTAGACACACTAACAAAGGGACAAGGGGCATATCTGATGGAGAAGTCACATGGAGTGAGGCACAGCTACCAGACCAGTCACCTAGCTCACAGACCAGGTGTCAGAATAGTGACAGCCATACAGCCTCCTCACAGCACCACCACACATCAGCATGTAACTATAGGTCAAGGTCAGATACTCGACAGGAATCACTACCACAGCAGCCTTATGAACGATCAGATAGACTTCAACAAGCTCGCTGAAGATGCTGCTGATTTGTTCGGGGATCATGAAGATTTGGTTTTAGATCCGTCTTTGTCAGAGTTTGCTCTACAGGTAAGCATTATTATTAATAACTATGTATGACCTTTTGACCTCTTCCTGTTCATAAAAAAAATATCAGGATACACCAGTTAGAGGGGATTGCACACTGTCCCAAAAGCTCAAGTCCTTAAAAAAGCAAATTGAGTACTAAGAACAAAAAAACACATCTGTCAAACATTCAAAGAAAAGCAATTGGAAAATTGGCAGCCCAGAAAGTCATCGGGTCAATGGAGCCTTTGAAGATGACACAACAAGGCTGGGAAAGGGGCCAGCTGCGCTGCTCATCAATATCACGATGACCCACAAAGAATGTAACACTCACTAGTATAATATTATAATAAATAATGGACTGCCTTGAATGAGTGAGAGATATTGATTCCCCTGAGAGTCGTAGTAAAATTCTCTTTGTTTCTTGATAAGCCAGTGGCATGAAATATTGATCTCCATTGTGAATTATATTGCCGGCACCTTATGTCAAATGTGTGAAAACTCCTATTGTTTCCCATATAAAATTCAGTGTAGAATGCATGGAAAACAGAAGCATGTTGCAAGTACTCCTCCATTGGTGATGGCAAAGGTCTCTTGACATTTTGACAACGGTTTTGACACTTCAAACCAGGCACCTGCAAAGGGATGCCATTCAAGTTCATGTTTTAAATTTTAATGATGTTTTTGTATTAAAATGGGATCAGAGATAAAAATGCAGAAACACAAACATGATTATGTATGCAAGATAAACTTGGAAATCGGTTGTGCTAGAAATGTGATATTTTGATTTTGGTGCCCACAGATAATAATCCTTGATGTGATAAGCAAGAAATTACGTGATCTTTTCTATTTGTCTCTAAGTTGCCGGGAGATTTAAATTTCACAAGACATCCTACGCACATGATGATAAGTTGTTTCTGTTCCATTTTGTGTGCAAGACCAACATCGAAATTAACTTAATGGATTTGTCTATTGATAATGCAACGGTTTTTCTGATGTCAGGACAAAGGGATATAATATGCAATGGCTGACGATTCAATTTTGAACTGTTCTCTAAATGGTCCTGTGAATTTGCATAATGAATCCAGATTATTCAATCAAAAATCTATTTATTTTGCCATAGAAAAAGATTTGCTATCAGATTCTTTGAGAATGTACTCAGCGAATGAAGGGAGAGTGATTTTCACCGATTCATGCTAATGTATTGTTTTATCTGGAAACCAGAATGTTCCCGACAACATAATGTTTACTTTCAATTCCCGAGTACACAACAGGCCATTGAGAGTTCATTGTTCTCGGCATAATATTCTCTCATGCCGCCCAGATAATGTTATTAGTATTTAGGGCCTTGTTGCCCCATAATTTCTCCCACTTGAGCATGAAAGAGTGTCTCATGCATGGCATTGCCTGCAAAACATCATGAGCGAGGAATGATAATTTTTATTAGCTGATCATCTTGTATAATGATAATTATATCCACAAAATAATAGGACCTATAATTAGGTAGGATTAATGAATGCATGACTAGCAGTGAAACCTGACCATCTGTACTGGTTACTTAGTATGTTAGTGAAGGTATGATTTGTATGATAGCAAATAATCAACAAACGTCACTTCAAATAACCAAGGATGGCTAAATAATACAAATTAAGCAGCCAACCTGGCATGAAACCTGCCCTGTGTTTGATGTCCTGCAGTTAATCTGTTTAGAGTGGAACATTTTCTGCGTGTCATGGAGTTCTTTGTATAATCTTGATACGGTTGTCTGAGATCTGCCAACAGTAATTACCTCAGCTGCAACTCTAGATGTCTTTCAGGGATCAAATTAATCGACATCTCAATCTACAGAAAACTCTAGCTTGTTTTAAAACAGGGCTCTAGGTGGGCTTCAATATCAGCTCTGCTTATCTCATACTTTAATTAATTACCATCACAGTAATTCAATATGCCTCTAATAATAGAGCCCTTCTCAACTCACCTAATATTCCTGTTTCAATACCCCAATACACCCAATATCGGAGTTGTCTTATCAAATCTGTGTTTTATAATCAAGTTACTCGTTGTTTTTGTAGAATGGTGCTTTGGAGGAGTTCTCAAATGACTTACTAGACTTACCACCACTAACCCATACATCTCCTATGACGAGTCCCATGAAGTCTTCACAGGTATGTTTTTCCTGAAAAATTCTATTATTTGTTCATTTTTTTACACTTGGACACGCCTTATATGTGTTTTCTTGTCAATAGTTGAAAGTCATCAGCCTAGCTAATAGATTTAGCTACTCTAAACACATGCCCATCTGGTCAGATGACAAAACTTGCAAACAATGACCGTAATCTCAATCGGATACCGTTGAAAAGGAATAAATTGATATAAAGCCCAATTGTCATAAGTACATTTGCCACGTGCCTCTTTCTTGCAGATGTATAATCCGAATGCCATATTGCCAATCTACTGAGCTGAGTTATGAGGCCAGTGAGCTGTCACTAAAAACTAGAGATCTTACACCCGCAATAAAAACAACCAACAGATGCGAACAAAGACCTATATCATCATCATATCATCACATCGTTTCATTGACACAAAGTGGTAGGGATTTTTTTATATACATGCACCAATGTGGCCAATTTGCTTTTATTCAGACTGATAATTTTTTTTCAGTCCATGACCAATATCATTTTACCTCTATGCTGGTGGTACCTTACGTTAGTCGCTTTTGACCATTAAAATATTACATTTTAATTTATTTAATTTAACTTAATATGTCTGGAAGCAATAATACCAATTTTCCATAGTGTTTTTAACAACACTGGTCAAATGGGTGCTTTTTTTAAAGACTGGCAAATTTTTTGCGAGAATTAAACTTTTAATCCAATGCTTTCCTTCCAAGACAATTTTGGGTGCTCTTTGAATGCAATAACATGCTAGGCACCTTGTTTTAATCCTAGAAGCTCATCGAAGCTCCATTACGGCAAAGGTGCTCTCATTACTGGGCCGGCACCATTATAACTGATCCATCTCCTTTATTAATAATGACAATCCCATCTTATTATAAGATAAGGCACATTAGCCATGCAATGAATAAGCATCTCGACTACAAGGTCTTACCATTTTTTAAATGCCATTTTACCATCTCTTTTTATCTCATTTTTGCAATGTCTCTTTTTTTATTAAAATCATTTTGTGTTAGCAATATTAATGGTCTTAGATATGACGTAGTTTATTTTAATGACTCACGGTCTTTAGGTCGTGAGGGACAATTCCAAGCAATCCGATCCATTTTTGCATATACTCTTATTTTTAATTATTGTAAACTTTGTTATATATTATTATTATGATTGTAATATTTATAAAGATTGGTTTTCTTTAGTATTATTTATGATAACATTATTTTGGACGTATTTTCCGTGTGATTTCTCTTTAGTGTGATATGCAGAGTTATATGTTGCACAATAGGTTGTAACTTATTCGTTGACTCAATCATAGATATAATAATTTAAAAAAATGAATCTATATAGTATATATTGAGATATTTAATTTATTTATCTAATCAATTATGTAATTATATTCTATTTTCTGCTGTTATAGATGTTTGTTGTATTGTTTTCGAGTGATTGGCCCTGCAATAGTTTAGCTATTTTGTGAAGTGATGCCCTAGCCCCTACTTGTATAATGCAGATTTTGATTTAGCTTCACCATTGATTTCACGAACTGTCATCAATGTGCTGCATTTGTTTTCTATCGCTTGATATTTTATTCAAATTTTCTATACCAACGTCATTTCATTAAAATAACTGACAAAATTCAAAATAGCTGTCTGGTTTTATACTTGAGTATCATTTTCAAATAGTTTGACTTCTACAATCAGATGAAAAGCAATCTAGACAAAAGTGAAAAGCAAATTTGCTAAAAAAACAGCGTTAGAATAAATTTACATTGTAAATGTGTGAAGTAAAATATGTACAATGGATTGTGGAGTGACCAGATAATGGAAACGCCTACTTATCTCAGACCTTTTCTTATCTGTTTACTCGTAACCGATATTCTGGATTAAAGGACACACACCTCCTTACTTGACACCACAAAAAATGTGTGTGACTTTATTGACTGTTATCATTGTACACATTAGGTGGAGTTATACCATGACGCATTGTACTCCACTGTTCTTTGTCCACTTGTACTGAGGTGAGCAAGGATGTAGTTTCTCATGTTTCCTTCTGAACAACCAGCTGAGATGTCAGTATTGCAGTATAAGTAATACGAAACATAACTATATATCTTTTCTACTGGCTCCTAACAGTAACAATTGTCAAACCTGATCACACACGTTTCTTTCTGTATCAGAGTCATATTTGCACGAGATTTCTGGTTGGACAGAGCACCCCTTGTACATGACCTGACCGTATGCAGTCCGTCTCCACAGTGATATACCCATCCTCCTCCGGTCCACACTGAATTACAACCTGTATGAGATATAATATCGATATTATATAGGAGCTCGCACAAGCTGCTGATAACTTTGCACTTTTTGCTTTCCATGTTGATATGTGTGCTGATAAAAACCTGACTCCATCTGTACCGGTATTTAACTGTCCTACTCTACTTGACAGGCCCAGTTCATTCTGATCTCCATTCAGTATGAAAAACTATGGTTTCTACCCTAATGTTATCCTCAGCTGCAGTAACTGTAAGCCTTTGCCTGAAGGCTGTACCAATCCATCAATATATTATGGAGTTGTGCCTCCTCTCACCTGATCTTTAAGCAGTTTGAATTCTCCATCTCCTGTGTTGTAATTAACTGGTGAGGCCACCTGATACACTTGTTGCCCTGGTCTGAGGGGGAGAGCATATCTCCCTGGAAAGTAACCCAGATCACCATTGTTCTCAGCCAGCCACCATCCTGACGGGGCCTTCTCCACCACTCTCACTCTGTCTCCAGCCCTGTAGTAATTCGGAGAGGAAGGAAACTAAAACACTGACACACAAAATATCATACTACGATAAGCCTTGCCATTGCCTAACTCAATTGGCAGAATCGAAGAGTAATAGTGTCATGTCATACAAAACTGAAATTGAGATATTATGTGATAAAAGCCCGACTGCCAACAAATAAAAAGTGAAATGGGAAATAATGATTGAGTTTAAGCAAGTTTTTGCTAATTAGAAAATGTAAGCGTCGCCCTTAACTGAACATAATGGGTTATCAGATCTTTCTAGCTGATGGACAGGGGCCAGGATTTTTGATGA
Organism: Membranipora membranacea; assembly: GCA_914767715.1. Classification (NCBI taxonomy): domain Eukaryota; kingdom Metazoa; phylum Bryozoa; class Gymnolaemata; order Cheilostomatida; family Membraniporidae; genus Membranipora; species Membranipora membranacea. The sequence continues at coordinate 10,606,673 of OU612065.1, read as the reverse complement.
GGCATGTGGGTATTGGATAACCACATTCACCAAACTTAGTCAGTACGGATATGTAAAAATAAAGAGAAAATGTAGATCCTGATGTGCATTTAAGGTTTGAACTATACCTTAGAGGAAGATCTCCAGATTCTCTCTTATAAAAGTCATAAAGCATCACATACAAGTTGTCTTCTCTCTGTACAAAAATACAAAGAGAGGCAAATAATCATAAACATAAACATAGCATAATGAGATATAAGAGTAAGGCGTGATTATTTACTCCTTGATTGAACTGTCAGGTTGTCATCTGACAAGTATAAAAAACTGTAATTTGATTTTTTCTAACATTTATCAATAATTATTTTCTTTAACACTCATAGTGAGAATTCGCTATTCTCGTATTATAGTATGGAAATATTTCTCGATAAAATTATATCTTAAGAAAGTTGACGTCTTTTTTTCAAAACAAAAATACTCTCATCTATTATTACGTCTCCATAGAAAACTTAACTTTATATTGCTCTACGGACGTGAAAACAGATGTTCACTTGGTTGATGGTCGACCTATTGGTGACTGACATGCAGATATGCTAGCCCTACCAAACATTCTACACCTGCCACCTACCATATTCCTAGTGAGCCCATCGATGTCAGCTGACCAACCTCTCCCCTGCTGAACTGTGGGGAACTTACTACGGGCAGCAGAGCTTGATTCTCCTGAAAACAATATTTTCTTCACTAAATTATCACAATAATGTGCTAAGCTTAAGTAACAATCAATCTATTATTTACTTTATATAATTCAATTTCCATGTAAACAGAAAATTGGATTTGAGTCTGAGCAAGGTCTTGGTCTGAGATTTAAAATATTATTATCTCGCTTGATTTTAGGAGTTTGACATTGATCATGAATCGACATACGTCATATCAACATACAACATTGTCAATAAATAATAATTGGGTTCACTAAAATGACTATACTAGACAAAACACACACCTGCTAAACGAGACACATTAGTATTAGAATATGAGCTACTCTTATATCGATCCGATATATGAAATCGATAAGACCCGTCATCTTCATCCAGTGAATAACTTTTCATTTGCATTAAACGCCTATGGTGACCATTAGGTAGCTGCCTTGGTTGCTGACTACTGATTTTACGCACTGTAACAAAACACTATACAAGTCCATACCCTATAATGAAAGCCACATGGAAACTTCTTAAACAACACAAGAAGCACATATTGAAGGGAAGCATGACAGGTTAGGAAGAACCAAACATTAAAGTTTTCACAATGAAGAAGATCTTAAACTACTAATATATAACACAGTATAATTTACAACATCACCAAAATAGAAATGGTTAGTAATAAACTTTGATGATATATTGCATGCAGCGTAAGCGATTTTACCAGAGCTTTCTCTCCGTCTACTGAAGTCTTTCAATGCAGAAGAGATATCCTCAGAGTACGCTCTGGATGGCTGGTCGTCATACTGGAGAGCGTGACGATATGGTTGATCTGTCTGCGCCACCGCAACTGTAGCCCGTCTATCTTTTCTAGGAAAACTAGCTCCACCATTATTACTGACTGGTGATCTCTTGTTTCTAGCAGATCTGGACCGGCTGAGGGATTTGGAGCCCGTAGGTGGAGATAGAAGCGGACTCTCAGCTCTCTTATACTGATGATAACTGTGCTGCAGATGCTCCAGCTGCTCTTTCCTAGCTACAGGGTTTGTTATCGATCTGGAGCGGCGCTTGGGTACAGGGTTAGGTATGGTGAGGGTGTCTTGTACTGCAGAGTATCTACGTGCTCGGGCTCGTGGTGCGGGTTGTGGCCGGTCATCACTTATAATTGGGTGTTTCGGATGATAAGGAAGGTTATACCGACTAGCAGAGGAAGTAACAACAGAGCCTTTCGGTCGGGATGAAGAGTGACGCTCCTGCGATAAAATATCTGGCAAGATGTTGAGGTTATTTGCTTCAAAGTAAAGACAATTATAATATTTATCAACTTTACATGCAAGCCTGATGACAAATAATGAAGCGTTTTTGGTTAGGTTTCTATGATAGTTGTTTATAGTAAGGAAACTTTTGTGCGTAATGTACAATAACCAGAAAAATGGGAACAAATTAAAAGACTAATATAATGGTTAGCTAATAAATAATAATAATGTATGTACAACATCTTATATGGTATGCATGCACCACACACTTTGAACTGAACCAGACCCTGCCCTAGTAAGTTGATAATGACTATTATAGCAGACCAGTTTTATACATGCCTTCCAAAAGTACAGCCGTATTTTTTCAAAGCAAAACCATTTATGCCTTCAATATTTTTAAAACACAAAAAAAATTAGTCAAACATTCAGAAGGCAATATTTTTGCCAACCAGCAATATAAATGAATAGTGATAAAAGATTCTCATATCCAAAAGGATATTTCGGGTGTTTAGTCATGTTCTAAAACAGACGATCAGTCCACAGAGATAATGGTGCTGCAACAGAGCCTGTCAGGCGATGCCTGTGTAGCTATAGTTATTTACATAGACCAGACCACATTGTTCTTGAATATAACGATTAGGGGATCGGATCATTTATGGCGACTGAAGTGTGCTGTTGTTTCAAGTATCAAGTAATCATTTTAGCTCAAAATGGATTTGTCCACCCTCTTAATGGTAGTGGACAACTCCTTCAACATTTATATTAGAAAAATATTGAACGTGGGCATGCTCAGGTTTAGACAGACGAGTGATGTGTGATGCAGTTGAAATAAAATAAAACTGAAAGTGGTGCATATCACAATTTGTTAAAATTGATATTTACAACAAAAAACTGCCTAGCGGCTAAACTAATATTGAGATAAAAGATATGCATAATTTGTTCCTCAAGGTTTGCGATTGGATTTTTTATTTTTGGGTTTGAAGCTTTGTAAAGCTTGTTTACAATAGTCCTGAAGCACATCGGGGTGTTTGCACGGACATGAAGCGATGTGGCACGCGGATTGGTATGCTGCAGGTGGTTTATGGCTATTTGGTGTTGAGGTAGATTGCAGGGAGTTATCAAAGTCTAAAAAGCATAATAAGAAAGAACTACAACGCTTATATTTATAAAATACAACATTTATGTAGCTATTGAGATCTCGATTCTGTTCGTTCATTAGTTTTTAGACTGTATTGAAAGAACAGAACCTCTCCAGCTAGCTTCTATTATAGTAACTATATATGTATATAAGTGTACAGAAGTACATATGTGAGAAAGTGCCCTGTACATCTGATATCACACCATCCAGTAAACATGCAGTAGCAATCATAACCTGACAGTGCTGGTGGTAAGTTTAAAGTTGGACAGAAACAGTTGTCTATCACCAGATAAATGACAGAAGCATTATATGTCTAGCGATGAGAAGCAGTACATGGTCCTTTATGGGTTACATTAGAAGCTATGCATAGATGCGCCTGTGTCATCATGTCAAAGAAAGATAGAACAGTTTCAAGTAACTTCACAAAGTATCAGGGTAAGACAAGTCACAAACTGCTAGCAATAGTACGTCTAGACAGGCAGGGTGGGACAGTGCCCACATTCTCTCTGGTCTAAGTCTTTTAGGATTAAGTTTGGGTTATGGTAACTAACCTGCAGTCGGGCTGGGTGAACGTGAGCTGTTACTTATATCGAAACTAGCAGTGTTTTGTCTGCTCCTCATGCTGCTCACACCTGAACTGTCATCCATGCTGCTATTTTTACGTATGCTAGCAGCGCAGCGAAGCAGTGCATAAACTGGGTCTGTCTGTTCACCTAAAATCAGAACAGTCAAGATGTAAGATTAGACAGCAAGGGCATCTTGAACCAGAGGCTACGGTGGTACTCTGCATTGCTGTGGACAGACAAACGAATTGAAGCCGCTGAGATTGAACTTGCTGTGGTTGTGACTGGCTCCCGGGTGTATTGTAAATAACAATAACACTCCTAAGTGAAAACCCTGCACTCAACCTTTGTCTCCTAACACAACACATAGGAAACAACATTAAGGACTAAAGACCTGGAATCTGTTCTCACCTGTGGCTACTGAATCATTAGTCTTGGTTTCTGTCATTTGCAACTCTGTTGGTTGACTATCTTCACTTGTACTGTTGTTGGAATTTTCCTAAAAAATGATAAATTCAGTGTAAGATCAAAAAAGGTTAACATTTCCTAAGCGTTTATCAATTATTTGTTTGTTGTTGCAACCCCAAGTAAAATCAGTCAGATTAATCATGTTACTCAGTAGCGCGGCAGGCAGCAAGTTCAATCTAGGTATTTTTCGTTGACTCCATAACCAAACATGTCTTGAAGCTTCAATCTCGAGTTCAACATTTCCTGTGCTAAGAGATCAACATACATAAAAATCTGCAGTGACTGAATGATAAGCACATATTTAAGAGTACATAATAATAAGCGCATTATGTACTCAGGTTCAGCGCGAGTCATACAGCACATGCTCTACAGATGCATACTATACTTACTGAGGTAGGAAGGCTACCAGCTGTTTGTCCTTTGGTGGCTTTAAATGCGAAACGTTTCCACATAGCTTTTATAGATTTGCCTCCCCCTCCTTGACTGCTATTAGTCGACTTGGATGATGTAGTGTCAGTTAGCATGTCTTTAGCTTCGCCATTAGTCTTATCACCGATTGTCAGTGTGCCAAGCTGAAATAAATAGATAAGAGTTGCATTATCATCCTCAATCTGGTAATTATTTTTTTCGAAGAAAGGAAACTCCAAATGCATATAATTCATACTGTTGTATTTTACGAATAGAGAATAGTGGAATTTGGTTCGACAGGTCAAAATTGCCTGAGCTTGCTGCTTGGATTGCATGTCCAGTCAACGATTATCAAATCCTGATTCTTGATTTCCAAAAAAACTGAACTGAACTCAATTCATATCGGCAAATTAACTGTTCTATCGACAAAGAGACTTAAAGTATCATGGCTTTGATATGAATGTCTAGTAGTATTCTAAATGTGTACCATAACAACAAATAACTGATCATGGAGATTTCGGCATTGCAGAACCCCCAGTATCTACCTCTAACATAACATGGATATTATATAATAGCAGAGAGGAGGAAACAGCCAAAGTAAGCAAGAGGTGATTAATCTATCAGCAGGTAGTTGATCCAGCAAATAAGCATTCTCTCTATCCAAAATTAGGTTAATCATGGCAATGCAAGATATTCCCGAAAACAAACAAGACAGTAATTATTTTGTGATAAGGATATCTTCTAGATGTTTGTGGCATAAGGTATCTTAGTTGCCCTTGTGGTAGATGACCGGAGTACTGCAAGAAGCAGCGTGCAGACAGCCGTCATGTTACGCAACAATAATAAGAATATCTGATAAAACATGAGTACGCTGTAGAATTAATTGCTTCATTCATAATAATTATTTTGCCATAACATTGTACATCTATAAACCTGCTGCCAAAATGAAGGAAAACAGGAAACAGAACCTAATAAAACCTCCTGAACTGTAAATAAAACTATGAGAGGATTAAATATTTCCAGGCATCTAGAACATAACTTAGACTGTAACATACAGGTATATTTGTATGATTACCTCTTGCGGAGGCGATCACCAGAGATGGACATATTGTTCTTTTCTTTGGGAGCAAATTAGAAATCCTATTAAAATCTACGGTTGGTCTGGCAAAGCCTTATACGGTTAATATTTAAATACCTGGATGTGATAAATTGGTGATAAAATTTTGTACAACTGGCCTTGTTGGTAATATAATCTTTCTATAATTCCTTTCCTGTCAAAACTAGCAGGCTCTGGACAGATGAGACCAGAAGTCTTTCCGCTGTTGCTCCTTGGTTGAACCAGATCACACCTTTAACTCTGGTTGCCAGCATAATAATGATGAGGCAACACAACAAAGTAATTGGTATACATTCTATCCTGAGCCACATATGAGAGCAAATCTATTTTAGATTCAGTTTCATAAAAGGCCTAGTTTTATTGTACGGTTTAGTTGAACCATCATCAAAGTAAAGAGAATTAATTTAATATTTATAATATTAACCTTTCACTACTTGAATGGGTCATAATGAATTAAAAATAAATATGTGATATAATAAATATTTTCAGATTTTTGTTATTCTAAAAATATAGTTTCCAATGACAATCTGCAAAAACATGATCCACTTAAATTAGATCATTTGAGACTGAAGGGCTTCTACAACATAATAATAATATGTCATCTGTGCCCATTACGGTCTGTATAAAGTTTTGCAAAATCGCTAGTCTCGTCTCCAAATTTTAACTCAGAAAGACATTATGTACGTCTCAAAACCTGGATTTCTGCTCTTTGCATCACTCATGCAAGCATACAGGTTAAGAGAACGCTTGTTTAATTAATTGAGTTCGCAGTGTTATTGCTTCCATAATTCATACATGGGGCTCATGATACACTCTTTGCTTAAGACTTAAATATTGAAATGTTACAAAAATCAATTGTAATAAAAGGCCAAAACACAATGTTTTGAACTTCGTTCAATTAATTGAAGACTAGGTTATACTGCAATATATTAGCTTTTGACCCCAATTTAACTTGTTTTGCAGCTTCGCCTCCTAATTTGGGGCCGTGGTAGCTGTATCAGTCTTAATTAGCCAACTCACTACTGTGTTGCATAAGATAATAATAAAACAATGAGTTACTTAATTTAATACATTTATGCAACATCATTTGACCGATACGACCTGGAAAAACAAAGCCTTTCAAGCCCAAAACAACATCTGATCAACATCAGTCTGTACTGTTCAGAATAACAAATAAACTCAAAGCAACAACTAATTTAACCCTCACTAAAAATTTTAAAATTTGTCTTCACGCAAACCTGACTACCCACCCACTGGGTTATGTTATCTAAAAAGATTGCTGGAAATACTCCTGGTTTTTCGAATTTGAATAAACTAAAGAATAACTATCTACCATATCAGATAAAGTAGTATGAATATAATGAAGTTTTCAAATGCCCAAGCCCTAAAGCTGAGGTGACATTGGAAAGTTTGCTGTGAAAAGAGTAAAACTCAAAACATACTCATACCGGCTCAGGAATCAGTAGTTTTGAGATTACATAACATATTTCATATGTATATTTATATAAAATCCCAGATGACAAAAATCTTTGAAAGAAGAGTTAGGGATGGAACGGGAGCATGCGGAGATTGTATGTTACCACGTGATAGAAGGCGATACATAACAAACAATATGTAACATACCTGGCATCTGTATATAGCCAGTCTAAGTGACAGCATATTTAGTTCATTCCTACGTTTACAAGCATCCAACTGAAGTTCATATAGTTTAGAAGGCTTACAATTTCCATGTACCCTGAAATAAAAGTTTAGAGAAACTCAAGTTTTTTTATTTACTCACTTCATTGACAGAATGCTGCTTGCGGAATACGTTCATAATTGATTTTCGTCTTCTGGCTTTTGGCGTTGAAGCTCTGCGTTCCATACTACTGGGTGTCATTTCGTGTGGCTGTGTGTCTAAATTTGAAGCTGCTTTATTGTAGAGTGAGTGTTGAAGAGTATGTGCTAATGTTTCATGTACGTCTAGATAAGCGCATTGCTCTAGTCGATCTGGGTATTAACACTCAGTGAATGGCTATTTTTGCTACTGCTGCCGATTACATACATTATATCAATCAATTTGATGCCATAGAGAGTATAATGTAAGTGCTGTATGCTCATTACCAATCAGAATTAATGATTATTATTCAACTGGAAATCCATGGATGTATGACAGCTGTTTAGTTTGTTTTATAACACCTTTGGGCTACATAACGTCATCGTTGGCATCAAAAGTTTACTGTAGGCCCAGACAGGGATTTCCTTTTTGCTGAGAAAGTTGTCTACATATGTCTGTGAACTTATTACCAACCGTTAAAACTTAAATACTATTATTTTATTATGTCTGTAGGTATACCAAGTTCATCAACACGTCTCACCTACTTTTACCAGCCTCGCACGTTGCACACGTTCTGTGCACGCAGTCATCGCTCTGTTTTACCAATCATATGCATGCTATTATATCTAAATAACTTTATAAATGTAACACAAGAAGAATGTACATTCATTCCTTTCAAAAACAGATATGTCTGTGAGTATCTATAAAACAGAGAATGTCTGCACCGAGAAGTCATAACCTGGTTTGTAGATATATTATCCGTTTCGCCACATTGTTATGAAGTACAGAAAATTTGTATGATATTTGTTAGGATTGGAGATGTACATTATATGGTATTTTATATTGGCTGAAGAAAATTTGCTATATATGCGTAACAAATTTTCAAATTCCTACACAACACACACTGACAGCATTTGTACATACTATATTATATTATGTTTAATTTTCACAGTATATATAAAATACAATACTGTTATATACATGTATATATATATATATATATATTAAATTATACTCCAACATTGGAGAGTTTCAATCGGACACAAAATACATGGAAAATTATCACTTTGTTACCATACAGCTATTCTAGATTCCTCAGTGATATATACTGCACATCTAATGATTACTGGCATGGGGAACTGGCAATAAGTGAAAGTTTGAAGATCCCTCCCCAGAGAATATATCAGGTGATAATGTCATGATAGATTTATTTTGATGGTGTTTGCTAAAAATATCACATCAACACATCCTCTCACATCGAAGCCCAATGGAAGACTGTCGCTCTGTCTGGCCTTTGACGGTAAAGGAAAAATGTTGAGTCTAAATAACGCTTTTATGATTAAATAACTAAGAGCTTTGAATTGATAATTAGGCAGAACTGCTGTCCATTTAGTGGCTCACGATTGTTTGTGACAAGGCTCTTTATTGTGAACTAGAAAGTCAACTATATTTCATATGTGTGATATCAAATGCTGTAAGCAGTACATCACAGACATCTTTATTTTTCTAGATCATAGGCATTTCCAGGTTTGTGTTTGTGTCTGAGATGCTCTCCAGAATTATCTATCAATGATAATTGTGCCAACAGCGTTCCGAATATCTCCTAATCCTCTTCACCTTTCACCGCGTTTTTCTATGGCTCAACTGACCCCAACTAAGTTGAAATGTGAAGTTTGTTTTTAGTTGCTCAGATTGTTTTTGAATGATATTCTAATGCCAAAGAAATTAGATAAATTATTGAAGAGTAATTATTTTCACATTTCCCATAGATTAACTGGAGAAAGGTTCTATAATTGTTGAGCAATTAGTGTGCTATTAGATTTTTGGCTACCTGGATGTTCCAAAAATAAGTGTCTATATGTGAAAATTTACAGCTCCAACTCATTTGTGAGGTTATTTACCCGCATCAAATTTAGGTCAACACATAGAGCATACTGCTACAGCCTTTCAACAAACCAGATTGAGTGCCTACTCAGCGGATAGTATCGGCATTAAAAACCTCTATTACACAATTAGTCATTGCATTTCCTCAATTCTGATCACAATACAATAATCATGCGGCTGAATCCGATATAAATGAACAGTACCGATGTACTTCTTGCAATCCATAGTATACTATAATACAGATTACCCTCCATGAAAATAATGAAAAGAACGATGCAATGATACAAGATAGACTGAAAGCTAGGACAATTATTCCTCTCATACATTCATATGTAGAGACATGAAACTCTGTGTTGGTTTTATACAGGATTTTTTTGTAGTTACTGTTACTGTGATGTCTGAGGCAGACACTGATCATTTCCGCGATTTTAATCTGCTGGTTCGGTTATAAATTTCAGCTTCATACATCAGATGTACTGCAGAGTGGGGTGTTTTTGATCGCAGACACAGTGTGTTAGTACTATTCATTTGTGTGTACACAAGGAGTTTGTCTCAAACTTCCTGGTTTACTGATTATACATTGAAGTTATCTTCTTATGTGAATATTACATATAAATTTGAGCTCGCAAATATGGCTCAACAATGTTTAAAAAATAAGGAAGATGGTTCTAATTAAAATAAAATTTTGATTCTTTGATTTCATGATATTGACGCTCACCTTATCTGTGCCTCACCGATACCTTTGAGCTCTAATTCTTTTTGACCAGAGTAACTCTCTATCTCTGACAATTCTTTCATCATACCCTGTTTTCTCTCAGCTATTTCCTGCTCATTGAATGTTGCTCTCATTACTCTACACTTTAACAAACCCTGTAACATTGATTGAATTTGCAATAATGATATACTGATAGCATCATCTGCCATATATACATATTATAAAACAAGTATATGGTGATCACATATCACAAAACCATAATGTTATGTGTTTCACTAGAGTTTAGACTATATCCAAGAAGTCGATTAGCAGCACTATAGTCATTATTTGTCTGCGTACTTCATTTATGTGTTAAAACTTACTGGTGGGGTGTGCTGGTGTTGTTTCAATACAGGCACAAACGAGTGGAGATTGTGTTGAAAGTTATTAGGTGTGGGATTCTCAGCTTTCACAAACTTTGATATATCTGAACTCGGGCTGACTGATTTACACAGCGTTGTCAATCCATCATAACGGTCAATCTGTGTCCTTGCCTAAAAAACACACAAACAGTTGTATGCAGTAGGTGGAACTTACCTTAAACTTGTATAGCATGAGTACGTTGCATGGTATTTTGAAGAAGACTGGCTGAATATATGTTTAATTATGTGTTATAACAAAGGATTTTAATCTTTGAGAGAGGATGTCAATTGACCATTTGTAATACGAGGTCAGCATGAGGGTTGGAATCTATATACTACATGAGCATCACTAAATGTATCCTACTCACCTGATCAATTGTGATAAGAGAGACTGCTTGAATAGAGTCTGCAACTGTAACCATCGCTTCTGTGTGTAAAGATTCTAATTCCTGCAAAATAATATATCAATACTGTTCTTATATGCTGGAGTTGCCCTTTTTTCGCCACAGGCAGACAACTCTTCCTCGCCACTATGTTTGGGAAATATAACACAAACTCCCAGGTTTCAACACTGAAATTTTGCTTGGGTTCCTGGTAGTAGGTCCCATTATAAACCACAGCACTGGCTGATTATGGAATGCAACGACCAGCAACTCATGCAGAGCTAGCAACAGCGTTAGTGACAAAAAAAAGAAGATTTCTCATTAGAAGCTCACAGGTTCACCATGAAGCTGCTGCATAATAATAACATCCCAGTAAATGAAGTTAAAGCTTATCCATGCTTTAGACGGTAAAGAGGCCCTCAGTTCTCAATTCAGTATTTTACCTGCAGTGTTTGCGGTACACATCTGCTGTTATACTCTCTCAGTAGCTTGTTATATGAGGTCAGCTGTATCACGTACTCATTATGGGTGCTAACACATCTGTGATAAGCCTTCTCCTTGTCATTCTGTTTGGAGGCTGAATAATAATCTCTGTAGTGCTCATAACTCTGAAACAAAATTTTCAGCAGTTAACTTATAATGACATACGTAAGGAAAGTCTGGAAAAATTGCTGTTTTAGGAAAATTGTTACTTTGTAGTGACTTTTTACACTCAAATAATATACTACAATGCTTTAAAGCGTTCCATTAGCGGGATTGTTCTATTCTAAGAGATGGTTACTTACTACAAAGATAAATAACTCACCAAGCTTTCCTGTCTCAGCTCGACTCTCCACTGTAAAAGATTCGAATGTATTCATAAACAAGCAGCTTTTGCAAGAATGAATCATTATTAGGAAGGGGAAGTCCAAAGTGATTGCCAAATCCGAACTGAATTTATCATGAAATTAGACTCTCAAACGGTAGCTTCCAAGAAGACGCTTTGCACTGGTTATTTCTGAGTTGATTTTTTGAGTATTTTTGTGGAATTTTTGTTACATGTAATCCAAAAAGATAGAGCAGACAGACAGCAATTATGTAAGCCAATTATATATATTCCTCATTCCATACGATCATGATCTACGAAAAAGTGTACTGGAAGCCAAGGAAATCTCTATCCTCAAAATATAATTGTAACGGCCGTAATCTTGTTGTCGTCTGTCGCAACAATCTAATTATACAAAAATGCATAGTTTTGACCCGATGTTGCATCCTGAAATGAGACTGAGTGACAAAGGTAAATATCGGGACACATACAAAATCAATCCAAGGAAAGGTAGTATTGCACATAGTTATCTGACTATAAACAAGATATTTTAGTGCTACAATTCTGCCTGAACACATTGGTTTAGCTGACTTGTAAAACTTATTTCGAAGAAAAACTTAAAGTGCAACTGAGCTTTTGTCTGTCTTTACTATATATCGCATTGTATGTATATAATATTTTTAAACAGCTTATCTGTTCTTGTCAAGGTAAGCTAGACCTACCTGTATACTAAACACGATTTTCAGATTGTTGAATAATCAAATCAATCAGGTCACTTTAAGGCGGAAACATTCTCATAATTGCATCCATATAAGTTGCTGTCCAATTACCATTACCGGTTCAGAAACAGGGTCAGAATGCAACAGCAATTTCATGATTGACGTTTCCTTTGTCAATATAATGTCTCAATAAGTAATGAGAAGAGGTTGTGTCAATACTCTGATTCACACTGCTATGTTTTTTCCCTATTATATATTCCCAGCTGACGGCAAGATCTCGCCCGCTCAGTAAAATCCTATATGGTAGGGGACCGCGGTAAACTGTCCCTTTGATTGTAAAGCATAAAGAAATGCAGAACGCTCCAGAGCGTCATAAATCCAGCACTCAACCCTCACCATCACAGGTCCTCAGAGGGTAGGGTAGGCATCAAAGGCAGCAGAACCACAGGGAAAACTGCTGCTAGCAATTAATTGATTTCATCAAGAATGACGTCTCACATTCTAGGAAACACTATCCGCTCATTACACGCAGTTTACTTTTCTAATTATTCTACATGAGTTGGAGGGGATTAAAGCGGTAGATCACCTTGTGACCTGTGTCGAAGTAAATGAAGGATGATGCACGCTGCCTGTGGGGTCAAACCACTGCCAACAAAACTAACGCATACAATATGCAGTATTCCCACAGCTCCACAGCTCAAAACGAACTTCTGGGTTTTTAATTGTCAGCCACTATTTCCTATTCAATAAGCTGTATGAACTGCAAGCAGAGTTTATCTTAATCTGTGATTTTTTTTCCATTTTGGACAATCTTTTGGTGAGCCTAGCTGTTTATCAATCAATTGATCAGCCAGTCGACTAATTGATCATTAGATGTCTTACCTTGTGAAGTTCTTCGGCAGCAGTGTCACTCATTCTGTTGAGTTTGTTTCTAAAAGAGCACATCTCCGCCAGCTGGGACTGCTTAAAGTCTACACAATGCTTCAATTTCATTACGGAACTGCCACTGATATGGGTGGAAACTTTACCATGCATCTGTTAACAGAAAAAAGGAGAAATATTGGTCAGCATTTTTTGTTCACTAATGGAGACACTAGGATAAATTTCTTGGGGAATTTTCTGCAAAGATCATAGATCTATGGATGTAACTACCCCTGGGAGTCCCTCATGAAATGCTAGGTCAAAATGTAGCACAGAAAGTCCTACTTACTTAAGCGGATTAATCAATGCAGAAGTAGTTTATGAGACTATGAAGCACAGCATTCTTAAACATATAAAATACTGGTTTCTATTTTAACAGAATCTTCTGATGCTACTGTCGAGGGCTTTGGTCTAGGAAGATAAAACATACTATAAAATAATAAGGATGAGAAGACCTGAAGCTTGGTTTGCCTCAGTTTGGGTCCCTCAAACACTTGTACCCCACCCGACGCCCACCCGACGCCCACCCGACGCCCACCCTTTCGCTTGCCTCAGCTTTGGCTCTCATCCAGATGAGGCTTTCTTGAGTCGATTGACATAACAACGATCAGCCAATTTGCTATTTATAAGCATTTACTATTTAGGTATGGTCATTTTCATTTAGCTTCAGTGAACAAATGCGGTCAAAAAAAATTTTTGATGCCGCAAAAACAATTGATTGACAATATTGGAAGCAATCATTGTTGAAGCCAGGACAGCCATCATGTCCGGACAGCTTTTTCATCTAAACAAGTTATATAGGTTGTGTAGACTTGTTGATAATAATATAGTTTGATTGCTCTGGTCCAAGTCCTGGTCACAAGCAGCACATGGGATTAACCAAAATATTATTTTTACATTATTCTGACCTTTGAGTCGTCAGACACCTCACTCAGCAGCCTCTCCCAAGCAGCTAGCAGCGTACCCTTCTCAAAATATTTCCTGGAAACAAAAAATAATTTTGATAAGTGGACAGCAGAGGCTACCATCATAGACTCACTGCTTGATAAAACTTACATGACTTATATGACAGAAATTCAATAATTGTTAACACCCATGGTGTGACCAAGAAAATTAATGTTACCAAGGTGTCAAGAAGTAGATATGTGCAATGTATGTAAGGGAAGATAAATGTTATTAGAAAGTACGAATATAACTAAGTAGTATCGCTCAAAATAAGAACTGACAAGAACCACCATAATATTTTAGTCATTCTCGTCAGCTTTTTTTTTCAATTTACTGCATGATGCAGAAAATTTGGGACAACACATACTTTAAAGTGATCAATAATTAATTTGTCACAATTGTAAAGGTCATTGGTATCTTGAGGTGATGTACCTTCTCAACACTTATTATGGAAACAAGGTTTCTGGCGGCCAATGCACCACCATAAGATAATGAAATTCCTTACTAGACGTTGCGTGAAACAATGGAGGCTTGATGAAAAATATAAATTACAATGAGACTGCTGCAGACCACTCAAGGATATTTTTTGTAATGGGATTGTATCGAACCTGAACATGTCAGTCTATTCATCAAAATTTTCAGATTTGAAATAAAATAAATGAGTTTTCATGTTACCAAATTGATTATGGTTGCTCGAAATTGAGAGCGTGAGATCATTGTGTGATAACAGATTCACTTGCCACCTCTTTGAATACGCAACACAAGAGCAAAACCTGGCCATATACAACGTGTTGTGATATATGAATTGTATGTGAACTAGGAGATCTAGACTGGCTCTTAAAGATACAAAATAAACTTACCGATCCTTTGGTTGAAGCAGCTCCTCAGCGGTGCGTTGCTGGAATGCTCTTACCAAGTCCTCCAGATCCTTACTGAACCTATCATAAGATCTGGACAGATCAGCCATGAATTCACCAACTATGAAATACATCATTTATGAAGTTTGTACATCTTAGTATTAATAAGAATATAAAAATTGGGTGAGTCTCACTTATGAACACTGCGAAAGTGTTAGATACCACAATCTATGAGCTATAGGGGCTATAGGGATATAGGGGCTCCGTACAGCACAGCTCGAGTTTCCGAGTTTATGGTCTCTAATGTTTGAGTGATTCAGGGAAGAGCTTATTGGCACCAAAAAACTGAACCAAAATGAATACATCAACTGTAAACACGCGATCGTGTGTAAAAAAACCAGACATTCACTTACTGGATTTGAGAAGAGCATAGCTTAGTATCATAATATGATATTATTAGTAAACCTCAACAGCATAAAGTCATCTGATATTCCTTCACACAACAAGTAAAAAAGTAAGGAAATTGAACATTTATGGATTAGCTGAAAGCGTAAGAAACAGGAGAAAGTTGATATTAAGTACTCACTGAGTTTAGCCAGGCGGAGAGTGCCTTGTATGTGGCCTCGAATTGAGTCCAGCTGACATGTCTGATACAAGTCCTTATACGAGTATTGCATCTTATCTAGTAGGAAAATGTCGAGCAGAGTAGAACTGGCTTTGCTACAATCAAACATATCCATATGCACTTCCTGTGCATTCGGTCACCGCAATCAAGAAAATCACTTTCAAGCATCAGTTGGAGCAGAACACGGCAGCGCCAGCTAACTATAAGATGATGCAGTTGAATAAAATAAAGACAATCAATTTTTCATGTAATCTCTCAATTATTTTTTTCTTTTTACAGGCTGATCTCTCAAGGGTATTCTAAATGAAACATGCTATTGTTGACCAATATATAGTTCGTATACCTGGAACACGTAAAATCTGTTGTCTCCGTCTGAGCGCTCTATGTAGTGAGTACCTAACACGAGATGTCACACAGAAACCAAATACATGTTATTCTGCATACTTTGAGTAATGATATTGATATTTCTGTCACAAACAACATGGTAGAATTAATTAAAACATCTCTCTGCGCTAAACCATTACCTCGTTGCTTTCACTTGATAATGTAATGTATGCACATTGAGAACGTGTTAAGTGCTGGATTATCCTCTTTTTACACTTACACCTATTCTAATGTGTTTGTGATGATGAGATATTCCTGTGAGTAATAATCAGCAACATATCTCATATAATGTGAAACACTAAACATCCAAGCAGTGACTGTATGCCTATCCTGTTGTCTTCACAAGTGTGTTAAGAAAGAACTATATTATAATATTATTTAATATTATGCCAACGATTCTCTTTCCACGTTTAGCTAATGGGTGAGGGATGACAGGCACTCTAACCTGACACTCTTATGGTGGGAACATCAATTTCACAGCCAGGGATGTAATCAACAGGAATATAATTGGATACCAAAGTGCTGAACAGTAAAAGAAGAGCATTAACATGAGCATTGTAACATTTCTCAATCCAGTCACACCCAATATTTCCACCTAATACACAACTGAAATATTTCCACAGCAAATAATTTAGAGTATAACCTATCATAACCCTTGGTGTGACCATTACACAATAACAGAAACGGTTGCTGGGTTCCGCTCAGGCTGCGCCTGGGCAGATTTTTGGCATCAGAATGTGTATTACCTACAAAACAACAGTACGATAGTCTGATCTGCTAGTCGTTATCCAATGAAATTACTGATTCAAAACTTGAGAGACTAGGAGGGCTTTACAAGAGTCATAAACACAGGAATTACTCGTGACAGACTATGAGACCCTTCAATGCCTCAGCGTTAAATGTGATATGGTGTGTCTCTGTTTCAAAGTCACTCTTTGCTGGGGAATTTCCTTTTGTTCGAATAATGCTTTACAGGATAATAATTTGCCATATCATAACCAATACTAATAAACTAGGTAAACTTATCTGAGACCTACCTCTGATGGTGAGATCAGTGACCTCTTACATAATACTAAAAATTTACTCACTACTAAATGATTTCCCTGTCTTAGTTAGATTGCACATAAAAATAGGAGCCTTGCGGTCTTACCTGATATTGAATAGCTACTGTCTGTGTAGATGTATAAACAGATAGTAAAATATCACCTTTATGTATTTATATTGAGTCAGCTTGTGACATCATAATAATCATCCTACACACATACAACATCAAGACACGATCATGTAAATTCAGGTATGTTTATAGCTAATATGACAACCATATGCATGTTAAGCTGCTTCGGAATGATATTGATTTGACTCTAGACTAAATGGTTTATATTTCCATCGCAATTTATATCTACCATTCATATAATTGAGTTCAATTATTTCATTTCGTGAGCTACCAATAGGCATTTAACATCTCTTGACTTTTAAATCACATAATTATTTTTGATGTATACCGCTGATTTTTGTTAATGACATTGACAAATTTAAGATAGCCTGAGCTAAAAATAAAAGCAACGAAACCCCACCAATTGTCACACCTTTTATAAACTTTTTACAATTGCACTAACAGCTGGTACATACTTAAAACTGGCTGTGGTCATAAATGTCAACGACCAACCAGCTTGAGTGAGCGTGTGAATGCTTGCTGTGTGACACACATACATACATACAGACACACATACACAAGCCGTCCGTCACGGCTATATGACTACTTTCATCTATCAAGTCCAGACTCCCTTCACACCAGTAGCTCTGTGCAGAGAATTGGTCGGGGAAAACCTCGATCAAAATAGCTGTGAAATCAAGGACCAAGTAAATTAGAAATCAATCATCCTCTCACAGCAACGAGGAGACAAACCACAGACTAATCAATATGACCAAATATAGACCTGATAGGTACATAATACAGCTGATCACCTGCCTCATCCTATAGGTTACTTCAGCCAATGAAGTCCCTCTCATTGCTTTACCTGGAGTTCACTTACATCAGAAATCGGATTATTTAGTTTGGAGTTTATTTATCTGACGTCATGGGAGCTGAACCCTCTGATCACCCGCACAAGCATTGTGGGACATTTAACCTTATAGTTATTTATGTTACAACAAGCCAAATGATTACTGAAATTAATTATTCATCAACAAATTACAGGTATGGTTTGATACCCACTGCATGTTTAAAAGGCGCCAAGCGCCTATTTTTGCTTATGTTTGTTTGGGCAGAGTATTTTTTATCCATCCTATGGCTGTTATTTTCTCATCATTGGACAGCAAATCTCCTGGTGTAAGGAGTTATTTAGTTCAGTCTTGCTTTTCTTGTGATGAACCGTTCACAACCAGACTGCGGCAGGCTGCCAGCAGAGAGCCAGCAGCAAACCCAGCTGAGGCTGCATTAGCTAATAAATATGATTTGTGGCTCACAGATGCTAGACCCACAACCGAGCCAGCAAGAGCCAGTCTGTCCGTAATCAGCTGTCCTTCGTTTTTTCTCAGTTTGTATGCTCGATCATAATAGGCTTTAGCCAAATCGAAATCGCCATCATTCTGAAATAGAGAATATTTATTAGGCACATTGGTGCAGATGATTGTAAGAGGGCTATTGTGCTTCATGGCAGGTTTCGTACAGATAAATACAGTAAAAGAAGTGGCTAAAATAAACTGATAATCAAAAGATATTGCAGACATCCTGTCAAGGTTCTGTGTACAAAGTTGACCAAATCGCAAAAGGGGCCGCAAAAGGAATGGTCAAGTTATCACCTATGATCGGTACGCACACTCACATACCAGCACACTCATATAAGATTATTTGAAAACTAGCTGTGTGTTTATTGATTGGCATGCAGCTGCTAGGATTGCAGCGATATCAAACATTCAAAAAGTCGAAGGGTCAAAGTCTGGCTTTTTTATAAATTAGTAAGGAGTTGTCCTACTTTTTACAGAGAGTGTATACCACAATTGGTTATTGATTTGTACTGAAAATGTCCCTGATGTAAAGGTTGGGGGATTTGTGTAAAAAGTTTTCATTCAGCGTTATGAT
Source organism: Membranipora membranacea (assembly GCA_914767715.1). NCBI lineage: Eukaryota > Metazoa > Bryozoa > Gymnolaemata > Cheilostomatida > Membraniporidae > Membranipora > Membranipora membranacea. The sequence continues at coordinate 10,587,515 of OU612065.1, read as the reverse complement.
CCAAGCAATGAATTGAGGGAGTTCATTGATCCAAGGCTTCTACATAAGGATCGTACCGGATGAAGACCAATTATAATTCATATCGATGTCTCTTTATGTACCAAAATAACTAATAGTAAAATTTTGGTTTTAATTTCCAAGTTGCTTTCAGTGAGCAGCTATGCAGGTCAGGTCTGAGCACACATGGGGCTCTAACAGAGCTTGCATTTAAGTGTGGGCGCTCTAACCAACTGAGCTACCTCCTACTCCTACCTAAGATAACAAAGAGTGGAGTACGGGCTGGAGAGTGATTACCAAAGAAACAATAGTTCACTCTATATTTGAAAACAATTTTTAAGAATAAGAGCAGGAATATTAAGCAAAGCTGCTGTTTGGTGATATTTAATCATCTATGATCAAAACACTTGAAAGATATCTGACCTGTTGCTCGACATTCCTCATACGGTACAAAGTGGCTCCTATCCCAACAGGCACACCTAATAGCATGCCATAGCGCGCCCCTGTCAAACATCCCAGCCATATGGTGTGGGCTCTGAAGTTTCGGTAGGTAAAGGTTTTGTAAAGTGTACCTGCAACAACCCCAGCCACAGAGGATATCTGGCAGGCTTTGAATGTCGCATGGGTATAGACCTCTGCCTGTGTCATAAATAAAACCATAATTAACTTATTATATTCTTTATAAATAGACTGATCTCTGAAATTACAGAATTTTGCCAGAGTGAAGAAAGACTGAGTGAAGCTTGGTGAAAAAAAAGCTTAGGGTTTTGAGCAGTCACCTACCTGGGCATAAGGAATAGCTTTCAAACTGTCTTCATCCAATTTAATCCCTAAAAGGTTTTTGAGATATGGGTACTTTGTTAAAGTTTTAGATTCGTCTGCCATAATGATTTTATATTTTGCTGGACCTGCCAGCCTAACTTCTGACTCTTATCCACAGCACTGTACCCGCATGGTTTTCAGCACATCAGTGACTTTTAAAATAGAGAAAACTATTTGTGTGTCTTTACACAGAGCGCAATACAATCGTATCATGTACCTCCTCTAAGTAATATGTAACGCCATCAATTCATGACCAAACTATCAAGGCTGAAAATCAAACTTATTAATATTTATTCATTTCTGCAGCTAAATAAAGGTATTGGTTTGATAGCGCAAATGATCCTTTGCTATCAAGCGAGAGGTCCCGGGTTCAACCCCCGCTCTTGTCTCGAGGGATTTATCCTGGCTTCTCTCTATCCACGTACCACAAAAATCAACTTCAACCAACAACTCCCACAAATCACACACATCACAAACTCGGGCGACTCTCACAATCACAAAACCTACTGATGGAACTTACTCATCCTTTTAACATCAAGGATGTGTTCTATCAGTAATAATCAAAACTGGTCCAAGGGTCTTTTCTGAGCACTGGGGGTGTCAATCACATATTATCTGGAGAGTACGATCTCATACCACTTCCCTCCCCCCACATAAGACAAGACAAAGGTATTGGTATTTCAACAAGATGGCCACAAGATGTAAAATTGTTTATGAATCTGTGCTGTAAAAAATAGAAAAAAGATACAAAAAATATCTCATTTTGCATTTACTGCACTTGCAAAACGGATGTGTGTTCGTGTGAAGTGTGAATTTAAAGCATTTACCCAACTATGATTTAAATTGCCTAATAAAAAAAAAGATTTCTTCCTGTTTCTGGAATAGAGCAAAAAAAATACAATGCATATGAAAATAATCAAAGGTACAATTAATGCTAGAGCCCACTATAATTGCTACCTATATCTGTAACACAAACGCATTAACTAGGTTTAGGGTCTAGATAAGCTTAGAATCATTAAACGGAGCATTTCCATTAAACTCGGCTTTTTGGATGAGCTAGTAACGTAAAATTAATATAGTTCAGGTACTCGTGTTACCTCACCTTACCTTGTACTAGATCCTAGCAGACCACTGTCACCTCACTGTCAGTGCTTCAATGATGGTGAGCAGTTAATGATTAGTCCAGATAAATCTAATATTTATCAGAAAACCATCAAGGGCTGTGAAACTGAGCAGATTAATACTATTGCTCTGTGTGCTTTGACGAGAAAAAAATTAAATACATATTAAAAGATGAATAACAAGATATTAACCAGTTGTCTGTCCCTGTACAAAGAGGAAACAACAATAATTATTGTATATTGTAATATAACATGCTGCCTGCATATTAATCCAAACAAATCAATCTAATCTATGTGATGACCAATTTTACTGAGGGATGGACATACCTATGCTTATCTCACAACTATCCGAATAAGTTTATAGATTTATTTGATCAAAACTCAGAGAGTATTCTCATTGTGATAATGCAGTGAGCTTAGAGCTGCTGTGTTCGAAAACTCCACAAATCCCTAAACAGTAGGTGAGAAAACCATCAGTGGGAGCTGATTGGCGCATTTAGTCACGTTATTTACATGTGATAAATTTCGTTACAAAATCTATCCCAGGCAACAAAACAGGTAAAAGTGTATGAAACCATTGAGTTTCACAATCCTGACTTAGCCTGCCCAGGCTAATCCTGACCTGTGCAAATAATTTAATTTAAGAGCTAAGATATCCAGGCATCTCTATTAATCCAGCTATTCATCCTGCATTGAGGCACACTGTAGAAATCTTCTTACACTAGGCTGCTGCAGTGTGCAAGTCAGAGCTTATACTTTTGTCTTAACATGACAAACTGCAAGTCACAAGCCAATTCACCTATAAAACAACAACAAATTCAGTTGACAAGGGCCTAATGTTTCATGTTGCATGACTTGCAGTTTGGAGATTGAGATTTGTCTGGCAGTGTGTCAGTTGATAAAAGAGTGTGCAAGTTAGAGATATCCAAGGTGACACAGTCACAGTTACTCCTCACAATAACTTTTCACTACTGAGGGAGAGAGCCTACAAGAATCTCCTGAGGCCTGTCGAGACAGGGGGGTCTTTCAATTAGAAACAGCAAAAATCGCAATCTGATTGCTCACTCAGTGAGTGAGTGATACTTGCTAGCAAGGTTTAGTTCATTGCTGCTAGGGTTCTCGCTTTCAGATCGCTCAGTCACTTGATTGAACTATATACATTCTGAGTGAGCGATCTGGGAGCGATTTTGTCTAATTGAAAGACCAAGTGAGTGATAATTTTGAGCGATGTGATAGTGATGACTTGCTTTAGTAAAGGATCGCTCTTCCTAATTGAAAGACCCCCCTGGCTAACACTTTCTGGGATTCCAACCTGACAACTAGGCAGAAGACTTCTCTAGAAGCTGTTCAGAGAAGAGCTGCCAGATTGGTGCACAACATAAAACGCACTGATCACAATACCAGCACAACCCAACTCTCAGATGGAAACACGACGAGTACATCGCAGGCTTGGACTCTTCCGAGCAATGCACTTTGATGAGGTTGCAACCAACATCAATAACTACATCAATCCCTATTGCCCAACGATCAGCTTCTCCAGGCGTCACCAGCAGCAGCAGTATTTTATATCATACCTCACTGCAACACCAAGTTCCATCAGAACAACTTCATGCTCAACATGTCTAAGCTGTGGAACAATCTCCCAACTGGATTCAGAGTTCTGGAGGTACCATGTGCGGCTGGCTGAGATAGGACTTGGTACACCGGCGGATGACCCTGTTAATGACCGGAACCGGATAAGGACTGATGAAAAGCCACATTGCCTCTACCTTTTGGAAAGAAATTGGCGATTACTCGACAAGTAGCAGGTAAGTAAGTAAAACTGTGGGCCTGGACCAGGAGTAACAGGCACCCAGGTCATAGCCTTGGTCCTTGGGGGTACTAGGCTTCCCGGTTCCCCTGTTACTACAGTGATTGACCTTGACAATATATAGCTGGCATTGTTTGACTGGCTAGTCAAACAATGTCACACGAGGGCCATGTTGCAACTACAATGAGGGAGGTTTTGAGAGTCAAACCTGCAACTCTACCACAGCTGCCCCTAATGACAAAAGTAGGCCACTGTGGTAGTTATAGATTGTGGTGTCTTGACTCTTAGGATAATCACCATCACTTTACTTTGGTTTTTCCATGAGTCAAACTCATTCCCAAAAAGTTCTATTTGGATCATGCAATAGGCGAAAAAGACTACGCCTGAGAGGTCTTGATCATCTCTGTCTAGAATGATAGGATAGTGATTGCAGCAGCTTGTCATTGATTGACCCTCAGTTTTGCGGCCCTCTCGTCTTCCTTCTATGACGTAGCTTCTGTGCAAATGTCTGGATGTCCAATACCAAGCATAGGTGAACCTTGTTGTGTTAAGAATGTGTCCCGTAAATGGCCATCCGCCACACATCTCTGTGAAAGGGCTATCGGCCTATGACAAATACCCATCCGGGAGTGCTAACAGGTCATCCATTTCACCTCTATGCTAAAAGTATATCCGGATGCTTATTTGGCAACCAGCGGTTGTTCGTGTGGCATCCGGTGGTTTACCTGACCTTAGGACTCTCTAAAGTAACATCCTAGCTCTCAAGTTTGTAACAATCATCCTAGATTACCAAGATATAGCTGCGCATCGAACATAGTTGGAAGGTTTTGACACATTTTAGCCTAACCCATGAATGTTGGTAAGTTTTGATAGATATCCCACACATCCCACCCCACATCTTGAATCTATTTTGTAATATAGGAGCCTGAGGAAATTAAGAAAGATGTCAAGGCGAGCACTTCATTTTGTCTTCAAGATTGGAGACCGGACGAAAACAATGGATTTCTTTATGAATACATTAGGAATGCAGGTAAATTAATTGATACTGTAAACATTTACCCTCTGCGATAAATCAGTCATCGCTCCCTACCTTCTTTTTTCCGATCCAATAAATCGTAACTGTTGGAGGCCCACTTTGTGTTCTTTAGTCAAAGATATGACTACACATGCGGCAACAGAACTTTCGAAATAGTTTGATATTGTTGTAATTTCTTACAATATTTTGTTGAATATCAGTATAACCATCATTACCAATGCTCACATAAACACAAAGTTTTAGAATCAAATCATCGACAATGCTGAGTGCTGGTTAAAATTTTTAACTGGATATGTCTGTCTGGGTGGATTAGTATTTGTGTAGTCCCAGGCAGTCTAATAAATTTGGAATCTCTTGGTAAGAATTTTAAAACACTTATTTCCTTTTATAACACATGTATTGAGTGTTTTACTCTTGGTAATAGTTTGTTATACTATCTTAAAGGTCCTACGCCATGAGGAGTTTGAAGAAGGCTGTAAGGCTGCATGTAATGGGTAAGAAAGTCAAGATCACCTTTTATTATTTTATTATTATAATTTTAATTCATGCTGGATGTACTGCCTGAGTTCCATTGGGCAGTATGATTCTAAAGACAAAAATATTTCTTGCTCACTGTATATGCTTATAATGATAAGATACTGATGATACTACACATATATTTAGCGCATCCTTGTAATTGTACAAGGGTGGACAAGCTAGAGTTTGAAGTTGTGTTGTCTAAACTGTATTTAGACCTTACGATGGGCGATGGAGTAAGTCTATGATCGGATATGGTGCAGAAGACAATCACTTCGTTGTGGAGCTCACATATAATTATGGTCTAGGGAGTTATGCCATGGGAAATGATTTCCAGGTAATGTAATGCGAGATTCTGATCTTTAACCAAATGTTACCAATGTTTTCTATGTGGTTAGATTGGGGATTTTGGATATTTCCTGATATTGTGATCAAGCTTTGAAATCGAATTTAGATTATCTCATTATTTTTCAACTCCATAAAAAAGAGCCTGTCAGATATAATGATATTCATTATTTTAATAGGGTATAACAATTAAATCACCATCTGTTGCGAAGAAGGTCGCAGACATGGAAGGCTGTGTGAAATCAGAAAAGTACACAACAATCAAAACCCCAGGAGGCTATAAATTCCATATCATAGACGAGGAGAAATCAGGTCTGTGAATGAAGACCGCCTTATCTGCCACAATTGAGGCATATTCAACGTGTATCCCCATTACAAATACCAACCTATACTATGACAACGAGATGAATAGTGAAGACCTTTTGGTCTTTTTGTGATAGAAACATACTTGTGTTCGACCAACAGAAAAGTCTCCAGTTCAAGCATGACTATATACATGACCTGGACTGGCTGTAAGTCAACATAGCTATAGTATAGCTATAGGTTGTTATTCGTTGCCATTACGTAGGGAAACATTTCTTTTTGATCAATTCCTCAATGATAACAAAATCAAATACCCAGTCTTGATATCATAGAGGGCTATAAGCCCAATCATGAGAACAAATGTCGTGGTCTATCAATCTGTTTGTTTTGAAAATAAGTTGCTGTTGCTGCTGCCTGTCTTTTCCATGACCGTTCCATTGTGATCCAATGAGGTACAACACTCACATGAAATGTAACTCCAAATAATTAAATTGTCAAGCTTGCCTGTTATACCTGGCCACTTCAACCATAATCATGAAACCCACTGTAGTATATCTGTTCTCATATTCTACAGGTGATCCAGTGGTGAAGGTGACACTTGCATCATCAGACATCACCAAGTCACATGGTACATATAGAAAATATACAATCTGTAGTTTGTGAAATGACAGGCTGATCATTGGTTAGACATGTGAGCGCCATCAGACTCATCTTTGTTTGGTAGTCTGAAAGGAGACATAACTTGAGCAAACCAATTGAAGCCTATTCAAGGTTATGAAATATCACTTTCTAGAAATTTCTGATGACTATCGGATCACCCAATGCATTATCACCATAGACTTAATGATAAGTCTTAATTAAGTCTATGATTATCACTCTATAACATATGGATAACCAACATTCTGTCTTCTCCTTCACTGAATAATAATAAGTTAAGCTCAGCCATGTTCAAACCCAGAGAGGTATAGAGCACACGCAGTGAGGAAGTTTGTAATTCACTCCCTTTTATCATGTATATGTGTACAGATTACTGGGTGGGTTTGCTGGGAATGAAGTGTTACGAGAAATCTGATGATAAACTTGTTGTTGGATATTCAGATGAACAGGTATAGTTATCAAAAGTTTCTCCTGAATATAAATGTTTTTTTACCTGATGTCATAAAAATAACGGACAATGATACAGAGAGTACTTTTAATTACAATTTTGTACATAGAAGTTAACCTAAAAATATTGTGGCCTGAATGATGAGAACTGTAGACCTGAAGAACAATATTAGAAGGCTGTGAACAGAGTATTGATGACAACTTTTTCAAATTTGGAGCATATAAAAAATTGGATGAGTGATAAAAGGACAGAGGACAGCTGTTACATAAAGCTTTGTACGTGATGATAACCTTTGTTCTATTCAGGCTAAACTGGAGCTCATCAAAGTAGAAGGACCTGTGGACCATGCGAAGGCATTTGGTAGAATAGCCTTCTCTCTAGATCGTAGTGAGGTTGGTGAGATACTCTATGTTGAATCTGATTAATATGTTTAAGAGCCAGTACTGCGCATCTCTTAGCAGCACGATTCAAAAGTCATAAATATCTTGGTTTTTTGTTGCTTTACATTTTGCCCTCCGGAAAGATAAAAAAAATACTCCCTTCTTCATACCTATGGTCCTCAGACAAGCTTCATGAATTACCAACACATGCCATTTATGAGTTAACAGTATTTTGCGCTTGTTTGGTACACCTGACATCAGAATTATCTCACAATTCTTATCGCATACTTCTGCAGTTACCAGCTCTAGAAAAGCAGATGAAAGAGAATAACCAGACGATACTGACACCCCTGGTTAGTTTGGACACACCTGGTAAATCTACAGTCGAAGTAGTTATACTGGCTGATCCGGTAAGTGTTTGTATTTTAGTATGTACATTATCGATTTCATTTTTTTATGCTAATTATATTTCACTGAATGTAGCATATTGTGTTGTATGATCAATTTAAAAAATACAACGACTGCCTAAAGTGATTATAAGTAAGCCTATATTTCATAATGAAATGATATTCATTTTTATGTATTTTTCTCATCTGTGATACAGGATGGACACGAGATATGTTTTGTTGGTGATGGAGCGTTTAGGGAGTTATCCCAAGTTGATCCTAAAGCTAATGATCTGCTTGCAAAGGTAAAAACCGCTTTACTTATTGTAATTGCAATAATAATATCCTTTACCCTTATATTAATGGACTAGGTGGTTGCAAAAATGCATGGTATGGCAAAATAAAGCAGGATAACACATGAATTCTCCTGTGACGTTATAATTCACATGACTGTTATTTTTCAGGCAATGGCTGAAGACAAGAGTGATGAGTGGTATCTTAAAAAGGGAAAAACAAAACAAGAAGCCTAAAATAAGGCTGATTATGTGCCAAATTAGTAAGCTCCCTGTATCGGCCTTCTGTTCCATGGAGAGAACCGGGACGCTTGGAGTTCCATCTGAGTAGTAGCCGTAGCCAGAAGTTACATATCAAATCAAGAATACGCTAGTCATATCCTATTTTATCGTTATTGAAACGTATATCATGTTGTAAAAAAGGGCAAACAGTCGGACTGTGAAATCTAAAACAGCTTGATAGATATCTTTACTACATTTTCTGCCATCCCATAACCCCAGTAACTTGCAAATTGACAAATTTATCTACTGATTCCCAGTTTAGATACATTGGTGCTGGTTCCTCTAACTTTTCAATAAGAAATAATCAAAAGTTTGATCTGAACACTTTACACTCTGCTTTCTCCTAAAAATCTGTCTCTCATAGCCTCTATTTGGATTAGCTCAGTTCGCTGCTGTCTGATCCCATTATGTGCTTCTCGGTAACTTTTATTATATTCCAGCCAACACTTGGGAAGTCTTTTTGACAGGCTCACTGAGTCGAAGGTTAAAATTTTTCTTTATCTTCTATTATTATCCCAATTCAGCCAACATCGATTGACTTGGGATACATGCGTTGACAACCGGCAATATCTGATGGTGATGTGAGATTGTGTAAACAAAGGTGGCTCATTCGTCTTCCCTTTCACCTTCCCCACCAGCACCAGATGCTGATCAGGTTTCAAAACTTATTTTGCATCTTAGTTTTTGGTAAGCAGTTGTCCTACCAATTTGAATGGTGCATAAGCTATATATAAAATCATATTAAATCCAATATCATGCACTGAGCACATGTATGTCATACATGTAGCCTGTGCTCCAATGCAAGATAATCTTGAACAATACTTTGATATCACATAAATTAAATCAAGCAACATCTAGAATAAAGTCTATGAGTCTATGCAGCAGCTAGCAAGCACTTGTTGCAGAGTGGCAAGTTTCCATCTAGATACAGATTTTACATATGACAGTAGCAGTAATTTGAAGCTCTATCTCCTAAGTGAAACCACAGCTTCATCATTGGTAAGCATGTCATATCAATGTGTCAGGGTTGAACTTGTTCATTACCCAGATAGGAGGAAATGGTGGCAGACCAGTCTGCCATGAATATGCTAGACAACTCAATAGTTGCTACAATTTGGTTTCTATAAATTATGCTACTACTTGGTCAATCTAGAGAGTTCTCATGTTTTAAGTTATTGTGGTTGTGGCCCTGAAGGTAACTGGATTGTATGGTGTATTGCCTGGTACTTGCATACACACATACCAGAGAGGTAGGCCCCAGTCTACCCAGGCCAGGAAGGCTCATTACGTTTTATATCAGGTCAGTTTCACTTTGTTTTAACCTAACCATGCTATTTGACACCTGCACCAAGCGTAAACAAGCCATAATGGAATGTGCCTAACACAAATTAACAAAATAATATACACATTTGACAAGCGGATTTTGAGTTTTCTCCCGAACTCCCTGACTTGGCAAATCATGGTATTGTCATCCACGGTCGATATTTCTTGTTCTAGGTAGCAGACTATCTTGTATGTGAGTAGAGTTTGGAGGTATGTTGCAGACTAAGTCTGAACGTGACGAGACACATGCTAGCTCAGTCAGATCTCACCCATTGAGTACAAGCTCATACGCTGGGCTCTACACATCACCCGGATCATCTGCACATAACAGTGACAGTATGTACATATTATTCACTAAATGTTTTAGTACTCGTGTCAAAATTTATCTTGCTCACAGACAAGCAATTGAATCCACATTCGCCCTTATTGACATAAAAACATTAACTTTGATATATGGAGTAGACATGTGTTTGGTTGTTCCAACATCAGTGGACAAAAGGTGATAAATCTTGCTGCTTCAGCAGGCTTATGATTTTCTCAGTTCTTGATATCATGGTACAAAGTGGTAAGTTCCATTCTTTCTTGAGCTGGTAGAATTTATTGTATTATTTTATTATTTCGTATTTACTTCACAGATGATGATGATGACAGTGACACTCGGTCAACAGTAAGTTACAAAGAGAGAAGAAGAGAAGCACACACATATGCTGAGCAAAAACGACGCGATTCTATAAAACGAGGATATGAAGACTTGCAAAAAATAGTACCGACATGTCAACAAACAGACTCCCTCGGCTCAAGTAAACTCAGCAAGGCTACAATTCTTCAGAGGTGTAAGTATCATGTCAAAAACACTACCTAAAAAACGTAAGAGGTAAATCTTATGGGGATTCTTACATGAAGTTTTGGATGTTTTGCTTTACATGACAAAGTAAATAATTGAAGCTGGATTTGTGCAGACAAGATAGTCATGTCCTCTGACATGATTGTTCATTACATTTGCAAGCTCGGAAACCGAGGTGTCATATCAGTGATATCGCTCATAACACCCAGTAATGTTTTAATTTTACAGCTATCGATTATGTTCAGTTTCTCGTCCAACACAAACAGAAACAAGAGGAGGATCTCGAGAAGTTGAGGAAAGATGTGATGGCTCTTAAAATCATGAAGGCGTAAGTACTTTCTTAACAAAGAACATTTAATCAGCAATCATACCATGTAGTACAAAGAGTCTCATCATAAAAAATAGAAATTGCTGCTGATCTGCAAAACCCATATATTCTCTTCAATGACAAACAGGGATAGGAAACACATTTAAAATTTAAAGATCCTTTTCACATCATGTTATAATGCATCAACCACATATACCCTATAGGAGTTTAATTTAGCTAGAGTTTAATTTAGCTACTATGGTGAGTGAGTTTAATTTAAGATACACTAAATTTCGCTAGTAGGCTTACTAGCGAAAATCTAAAAAAAACGTCCCTGCTGGGATTTGAACCCAGGGCATAGCACTCCATCTGATTGCAAGGCAGACACTTAGACCACTACACCAGACTGCCTTGCATGCGTAGGTAAGGTGTATTCCTGTATAATTGTACATTGTTTATGAAACTGAGTGGTGTTTATTGCTGAGGAAGTAATTTCCGCTATCATAAAATTTCGCTACTTAGGCAAAAACGCGAAAAGCGAATCCTAAATGCCGCGAAAACTAAACTCCATCCAGTCATAACCATATATTGTCACTACTGCTCTTTCTCCAGGAATTATGAGCATATCGTGAAGACACACCAATCAATTCCAACAGAAAGCGAAGATCAGTTACCAGATGAGCTCAAGTTTAGAGTGGTAAGTTTAATCTGACTATGCGCGACTGCTAGGCGATTGGTGACATGGTGGTTTCCGGAATATGTCGCCGGCAAAACCGTGCTTGTAATAAGACCAAAGATAATCGTTGTCGGAATTATTTGCTCTTGTCACCAGAACAGACAACTTCTTACTTCAGCTATTTTTCTTTGCAGTTCCAGCAAATGATGGACAACTTGTTCTTGTCATTCAATGGTTCCATATCTGTAAACAACTTTGCTGAGCTGTCTGCCTGTGTGTTTAACTGGTTAGAGGAATACTGCAAGCCACAGGTGAGTTATATTTGGATATTCAAAAAGTGTGACAAGAAGTCTGTTAAATTAACTGGCCAAAGAATCTTGACATAATGACCAATGTGGACTTAGGGTCAAACAGCTTTAATAGAGCTGGGACATTTCAATTATTTGCCACATTGTCACCTGAGTACCTTAAAAACATCCATGATATGCGATCCACTCTCTTTATAGACGCTGAGAGAAATAGCCAAAGCTTCATTACACCACGCCACTATGGAGCACCGGGGCTGTTAGATTTGTAATACTATTTTACCTACACGTACATGACATGTACTCAGTCTTTCACCAGCTGTACATTCATTATAGCTAGAGAATAATATATGCGCTATAAACATGAAAATATCCTTCCTGAATATTTAAATCAGAAGATTTTGGTGATATGGGTCTTAGAATATTTTTTTTATAAATATGATAATTTCTATTTGAAAAACAATACAACAGGGTGGAGCTTTGAGGAGCTGTACTACTATTTTTGATACTGATTCTTGCACTTTTCATACATAATATTTTACAAAGATATTTAAAATAAATAATGACATGAATGAATAAAATTGTGTTCAAAATATGACTAGACAAGCACAAAATCCAACAGGTCATACCCCTTATGGCAGCAGAATTTTCAAATTTGGCAAAATGGCAAAGCTAAAAAAATTGGTTTGTGACTAGATAGTAGTTTGGTAAGAAGGAACTCCTACTGGTCATCCTTTGAGGCCTCAGAAGGAAGGAGGGACCAAAATATATTTACATACCTCATTCAACACCCAGACCTAATGGTAAGGGATCCCGTTTTTAGACATTGGATTCAAAAACAGTGGAGCTAGTGAGGTTAGATATGTCATAGTTGCTACTACTAACACTGCTTTGCTCCGATGCACTGGATCCTAATGTAGGAGATGGGATGTCATAGCTTGTGTTTGGGGACACCTCATCTCTATATAGTCCCGCCTCGTATGCCACGACAGTAGCATGGTCCAGCTTACCTGGTAACGTACGTATAGTGGTCCTTATTGTTTCTTCTATTTTCTTTCTCTCTTTGGATTTGAACTGACGGTTATAGTAGACTGGATTTTCTATGACATCTCGCTTAGGCTGAGTTAGATTGGTCACATGATTGGTGAGGGCTATGCAGAGCTCCTGTGCTGAGATATCCACTTCTGTCTCTAGTTCATACTCATGTATGACACGCTCCATACCCTTCATAGCGAATAAGTGTCTTTCGTGAGGCAGCATCTCTGCTTTATGATCCACACTAGATAGTGTGAGAGAGTCTTTACGACCCGGTACGGCTATTTTAGTAACCACAGGATCAAAGTTGTCACTTATTCCATCGGTGGTGAGGAAGACCATGTCACCTGGTTCGCAGGTTGTGATAGAAAAAGTGAGGTTGACTAGAAATGGTTGATCTCCGTTCACTGGTCCGATGGCCCCTCCTGCGTCTCTCATGTCTCTCTCAGAGTTAACATCATGTGACCCAATACTCAGTTCATTCATACCATATCGCTTACTGAACACAAATGTCAAACTGTCACCAACATTCACCGAGCATACTGCGTACTGTGAACATTGCATTATGGGTAGAACCATAGTAATATTGAGAGTTGTCAATCCTCCGTTGTGTTTTAAGATAGATTGATGGGCAATATCAAAAGCTCTCCTCATTATCACCAAAGCGTTCTGAAATAAATGGAATAACAATTGCTACAGATTCAACAGACTAATTCATAGGCCCAGTGAAAAGTTGTCACACATAGTCACATTGCATCATCACTATTATGATAAAACCAATTTCCACAGGGTATTTTATTGATGCGAAACAAGATATTAACCTTAGTTGAAATGAGTTTATTCATGTCGACAAATATAGAACTGTGAATGTGATTTACTGCAGCGCTTATTGCACATCTAGCAGCTATTTTGGATTTCTCTCCCCAATTAACTCCGTCCGCCACTATCAGGAGGGCATTATTCTTACGAGCCACATACGCATAGCAGTCAGCTATCGGATCTCCTGGGAAGAAATAATAAGAAAATAGTACATGTATAATTACCGCAAAAAGTATTGTAATGATTCATCACTGACGCTAGATAAGATCCCAAGGGAATCTAACCTGACTTCAATGTTTATAATTGACATGATGTACAATGTGATGACGAATCATGTTGTGCGCTAACCTTTGCTTTGTGTTGATTCTACACATATGGTGTTTCATTTTTTCTCTAGGGCACATTTAAAAAAATCACAGATGGTAGGTATACATAATACATAACATTAGCCATGACTCACTCATTATTGGTTATTGACAGACGGACTTTAGCCTGAAACTGTTTTCACGTCATTGATTTTTTATTACTTTTAAACTCTGAATTTCATAACATAAACCAGTGACGATAGGTTAGCAGTAAAAATTGGTTTCTGTGTGGTAATTTTTTTTCTAAACTTGGCAATACATGCAAGGTGCCTGTCACAAATGATGATACTTTGCTCACAATAATTATAAACATCAAATAACTAAAGGCATTCCTCCAGAAAGAACCCAGATGGTGAGCTCCTTGTTATTGCAGTGCTATGAAGGGAGAGATTAATATACACAAGAATGGTCAATTATTGAGTACACTTTGCCCAGTGGCAGTGTTAGAGCACTAATTACCTGGCAACCCAGGTTCAATGTCTCATAGAGGAGTCTATGTATACAACAATCACTTCAAAGTTTGTAAATATGAAAATAACTGGCTCTCAGCAAGTGGCATGTGGCAATAAGCTGAGTGTTACACAGGGCTAAGTATTACACAGGGCTGAGTGTTACACAGGGCTGAGTGTTACACAGGGCTGAGTGTTACACAGGGCTGAGTGTTACACAGGGCTGAGTGTTACACAGGGCTGAGTGTTACACAGGGCTGAGTGTTACACAGGGCTGAGTGTTACACAGGGCTGAGTGTTACACAGGGCTGAGTGTTACACAGGGCTGAGTGTTACACAGGGCTGAGTGTTACACAGGACTGAGTGTTACACAGGGCTGAGTGAGTGGGAGACTCATAATTATATACTTCTCAAATAACCACAACAAGTCTGTAGTATGGCAGATTTACCCAGAGGGTAGAATCATCTTCTGATTGGGCATCCCCTGCTATAGTTATATGAAAAACCTGAAGGAATATCGCATTCAGAGAACTAAAAGATTTTGATGTTCATAAAATACTGAGACATATTTTAATTCTAAACCATCAAAGCTGCAGTCTGATTGTTAGATATCTAGAATCCCTGCTGCTTGTCTTGATTTTACATTTTTTATGGCTGCCCACGTGTAAATTTGTAAAAAGATGTTTGTGATTGAGTTACACTGTAACCTTACCTGATACCTTGCCAGTGACTGGGTTTGTGTCATATAAAGACGTAGACATGCCATATGCTTTCCTGTTAGGATAACTCCAACAAACTGCTTTGCAACATAACTGATCTGCGTCTGTGCGGAGTATAAAATGTATTATTCATATGTATGTAGAAAAGGACACGCAGAATCATGTATCCATTATACAGATACAACATGAAAATGTGCTGAAGTTTAGAGCCTCGACATGGCTGCCTGTTGTAATATTCTATTTTCTATACATTATGAAGAACAGCAATAAACTTTGATTACACCTCAGGAAACAAAACTGTCAGCAGTGTCCGCTGAAGATTGTCACTCACATTGATACCATAACCTACAGCACACATCTCTTGTTATGGCAGGCAAACGCCATCTAGTAGGCTCTGTATGGAGATAATTACTAGGGGATCTGGTAGGCAATAGGTGCAGAATTAAGAAAAACATTCTGGTTATTTATTTGGCTGATTTCCCTTCTTATGATTCAAACAGCTGGTTTTGTTGATAGATTAGGACATTATGTAGTCACAGGCAGGCAGGCTACCAACCCAGCCGCAGCAGCCAAGATGGAAACCGGGATGGGGCACTAGGCTATTTTTATGTCAGCTATCCAAATCTGAATTTGATTGGTTTTGAAATGTTATTTTTCTGACCAAAGTCAAAGCTGATAAGTGTACAATGACTGAATAAGATAGATTTGGACTGCAGCCAAAATATTACAGGTCTCTCATTTTTAGCAGCAATCAGGCATGGAATGCACAGACTCAGCTGCCATAATACCAGTGCTGCCGAGGTATTAATTTTGGCACTGGGCTTGTGGTGATGACATGATAATATTTACAAGCAGTAGAAAAAAATCACATGGGGAAGATAATGCGCTGATTATATCGTGCTGATCTAATTATGATAGAGGATAAATAAAGAAAAAATAGAATTACTGAGATTCAGTCAATCTAATTATTATTCTTCTCTGACTTGTTTCACCAATATCACTGTCATTCAAGAACAATTAGTTCACTCCCTAGCTGCCCTTCCTATCACCTCGGGTTTAGTCATCTTATCACACATATATTATACACATTGTTATTCTAGTCGACAGATTGTATCAATCAACAAGATTAATTATAACAAGTTGAGTTTCTCAGACTTGGCAGGTTCAATCAACTCGGTCAGACAGAGATCAGCACAAAACCTTCAAGTCAAGTAGAGGGCTGCACCACTTTGTCTAAATTGCTCCATTGATTTTGAGATTTATTGACTTTTTGGCAGGCTTTTATCCTGTATGGTGTGTTTGCTCCTTGAATTTGGTATTTACTTACTATTACCAAATAAGCTACAATTTTATTGAGAATGGAGTAGATATGAATTACTCCATGCAGCACCCAACCCTCCTTTGGCCCGTTTATGCAAAAATATAATAACAAAGTGTGCAATTACACCGCACAAATTAGCCCACACTAAGTCTGAATTATTCTAAATTTAGCTGAAGGTGGCAAGTGAAGAGGCCATGAGGACTTACCCATTGCCGGAGAAGTCGAGTTGTTATTTTTGTTATCCTCAGTTTTTTTCAAGCTGTCGACAAACTTGACGCCTTCATCTGGTCCGCTCAGAGCCGAATATATGTCGGGGGACAGCAGGTTGTAATCCACAGGAAATTTCTTCAAATCTTCAGCAGTTTTTGCACACCAAACCTCCGGAGGTGAGAAAGCAGACCTGGAACATTTAATAGGCCCCATTATACACTGAGCAATCTTACGCTGCCTAACTGAAGTGATATCCAATCACCATCTGGTGAATGATCAAAAGTGTGAACCTTGATATAAGAATAATGGGGGTTATTGCCATGGCAACCAGCCTATCAACATGATCGAAGGTGTAATAACCAGAGGTAATTATGTTATGATGATTGCTATGCTAATGAAAGTGCTGCAAAAAGTACATGAAAATAAGGATTCGCCTGGCATTAGCTCAGCATGAGAACGATCAGGATACACTGATAACAGATAAAAAAGTACTTTACTATATAACAAAGTATTGGAAATGTTACTTACTCCATGGTTAGGTAACTAAAATAGTCCCGCTGCAGCCTACTCTGGAAATGCTATTTAAAAGCTATTTAAAAGTATAAGGAGTGTTTTGACTTTATCTTAATTCTCTTGTTCTAACTTTTCATAGCACAATAATCCCTATTTATCCAACTCTGCATTGCAAAGGTGAAACCTGATAACATAATGCCCATTTTGTAGGATTCTATTAGCTTAAAACAGATCAATATTTAGCATTGCAAATGATATATGACATAATACACCAAGATACAGCAGTGCTGCTTTGCTATTATAATTAAAGCATTCACTGTTCCTATTCAGCACAGTACCATTTCATTGATCTACTGCCAAGTACAGACACTCTGACACTCTTATCACAGAGCCCCAAGTCTTATATTATATTACGTCTATGTGTATCATTAAACTGATATATACAACATAATAAGCCAGAGAGACAGTAAAAGGTTATTGAGCAGCAAAGTTGATTGAATGTCCTCTTCAATTTCAAGCACAAGCTTGGTTATCCCAGTTTTAGAGATAATGGAATTGTCTACAATAGCAGTCAGTAGTTCAGCTTATCTTGAGAGGTCTCCCACAATAGAAGATAAATTTATCATAATTAAGTTGCCAGATGCAGCCACGATAAGCCCATTTAGATTATACTTGTGTCAGACAGTTTACTCACAACTTACTATCCCATTAGCTCAAGCAGTGAAGGAGGGAGGATACCCTCCCTGGCTCGAGTTCATCGATCAAATTTGCCTGCATTGGAGTTACTCCCTCTCTAGCTGCAAGCAGCTTCCCAGTACAACCTACGCGACTCATAAACGTGGCAAGATTGATCAAACTTGATCTAATATCCCATATAGGCCTACCTATGCTTTATTATAAATCACAAGCACCGTTCTCATAATAAAACCACGACTTACATGACGGCTTCTGAGACAGTGAGAGCCTTTAGCTATTCATCATTCTGAAATCTATAAGAAAAACACCAAGTCTAGGTATATAACATTATAGAATAATTTGCAAAAAATGTATATGTCAGTTAGGTTATTTAGACAGAGCGAGAACATTGAAGGGAATTCTAAAGTGAGGTATGATTGTACTGATTGATCGATACTGATATAAATATGGAGAGCCAAATCAGAACTCGCAAAAACAGCTGACCATTCAGTTGACAGACATAAATTCACCCATGGATTACACAGAGTTAGATTTGTGCAGTCCTTGAAAGTATAGTTTAATATCATTGTTTCGCCAGTCACAGTTTGTGCAAGTTCAGTGGCCGAGCCGTCCAGTGATTGAGCGCCCATGTGGTTGTGGCCTTTTCTTTCTGGCCTTCGACCACTGAAGCACTTGACACCTGGACTTACACACACTGAAATGGGGACCTGTGATTTCAGTGAAAGCTCTTGCCTTCGCCTTTTCTTTAATACTGACTGAAGCCTGGACCTTATCCAAAACTACATCAGTAACCACTAAGACTTACATCAAATTTGATTATTTCCACTGAGAACTGTGGTATTGTATAATATTTTAAGCGCAGTATGAGTTGGCTATGGCCATAATAGGAATGATACGGCAAACAATCGTAATATGGATATGGATAAATGTTGACTATCATTATACTTCAGCTTTAAAGCCCTGATGAGACATGGAAGTATGGAAGATTCAAATGTAGAGAGGTGTTACAAGAACAAATATCTGATCAACAAGCAGTCCTATTCAGTGCAATCACAGATGTAATGAAGTATATTAGGTCTATGGTTTCCATTGTTTCTTGCGCTTTTCTTCACTTCAAGCTATTATTTTACAACACGGAATACTGTTATTTTTGCTTCACTGACGGTTAAAATCAAGTTATATGATTACTGACACAGACCGCCTACCGATAGACAAGCCTGAAGCACTGCTTGGACCTTCAACAGTTGAAGCGATTATTATTCTTGATTCAAGTTTCAACAGTTCAAGTAAGTATCACATATATTATTTATTGTGTATTATATTAAAAAGTGTGGTTAACTCTAACTCCTTGGTGGCATTGTACATCAACAAAGGTCATAAAGATTTATCAACCATTTTCAAACATATTGATTATGTTTATTTAGTGATCTATACTTAGGATAAGATAGGAAGGTGAGATAAGTCAAAGAAGATGTTATTGTTGTTAGTAAGTAATCATAACATTCATAACATAACTAAGTTATGAATGTTATGATAATGTTATGATTTCTATAGTATTATTGTTTATAAGATAAACAAATATTAATTTCATTAATATAATTCATGGATTGCTTCTTTGCCTCTGCTACCTGACAACATACTCACATTCATCTTTACAATCAGCCCCAATGTACTTAGCTATGAGTATAATTCTCAACTCAACTCTTCTCTTATTCAATAACTCACTCACTCAGCCTGCATTAAAAACAAAGTTTCTACTGCATTAACCTTGACATAGATCAATTATTGAGGCCCACCGCACTTATGATGAGGCGATCATGCACCTTCCTCATATTGTAGATTTAGTCACAGGCTAATAAAAGAAATGGGATGACAACTTTTAATGATAAACAGAATAACAGCAGGAGAAGACAACTATAACTAAAAGATATATTTCAACTGCAAAGTGAGTTATTGAGTTGAATTGGTTTGATCAAGGAGTTATAGAGACAGGAGACATTAGGTCATCAAGGTCACCCATTAGGTCACCCAGTTGTTAAATACCGTGAGTGAATTTATAGATTACTTTGACGAAATGATACCGGTTGATCTCGCCGTCTTGGACTTTTCGAAGGCCTTTGATGTTGTGTCTCACCAAGAACTACTGGTTAGACTGCTTAATATCGGAATAGCCGCTAAAATTGTCAAATGGATTTTTTCATGGCTCCAGAGCCGCCAAGGTAGTGCTTAAAAATGCTTTATTACCTACTGTTTGACCTTTTGAAATGAAGACATCCAACCACATCATGGTTGATGAATCCAGCAATCTGTTGTTCACAAGTCCATTTTTGTTCCAGGTCATTGCTATATTGAATATTAGTCAATTAATTCTGATGCCATCATATATTACTTTGGAGTTGCCCCACCACACATAAATTAAGGCAACTCCCATTTACACATGTAGTTGGAATACAAAGGTATAAATAATATGACTCAGCCAGAAACCAGTCAGTCATATAACGGCAACCAGATAGTGCAGACTACTATCATATTTCGTACTGAGGAATCATATTATACCTTTGTACCAACTACATATATATATACATCATTACAATTATGGATCCAAACAAATCAACCAAAAACTTGTAGGACGCTACAACAAAAACAGAAAATAAAAACCGACAGAAAAAGCAAAAGAAAATAAAGGAAGAAGGCAAGAATGGGAAAGGGACTCTACTTATAACTGCTTGCTGTACAACATGTATACTCATGAGGACAGCTAGATTACTCATATGAGGATTATATTACTTGTAGAGTCACCCAGAAGGCTGGCGGCTAGTAGAGAGGACAATCCACTGATAGCTCTGTACTGAGAAGATCTTGCTTGAGCAAGTCAGACATTTGTAACAGTGATTTGAGGTGAGCCTGTTCTATCGATTGTATCGAGTTTAGGTATAGTATTGTATCGGTTATTCTAAACCCCTTAGTTTCAGATATAACATCATCAACAGTGTGTCACCTACAGGAAGCAGGGTGCGATCCAGGAGGTGCGAGTAGGGGGCTGGACGGAGGAGGGCATTCTAATCCTTGGCAGTCTTCATAAAGAAGGACCACTGATGGTGTAGGGCAGGCTTGCTCAAATGTTTTCGAGAAAGGGCCGGATTCAACTTTTCAGGAATATTGGAGGGCCGGGCCAGAAATTTACATTGCAGATTTTTTTAGAGGCTGTTGCAACTAAAAGCAGTATACCAATATATATATATATTGTGCTATCACTTTTATTACATTAACATATATTTATTTGACATTAGGATAAAAATATTATAGATAATTATGATTATAGCTAGGCAAATGACAATATTTTACATTTAGATAAAAGTATAATATTAAATATGAATATGATTCTAGCTTGGTAAAATGCAATTAGTGAGAGGAATGGAACACTCTCTTGGCAACCATGACTGTGTCATACTGTTTCTCAATTATGACATCAGCACTGACCACACGTATCAGATCATTCAGGTGTTCGTCAGTTAGACGAGTTCTCTTGTCATTCTTGATAAAATTCATTTTAGAAAAAATGGATTCACAAATATAGGTAGATGGAAATATAGTGAGGACTCGCAAAGCCAATGCAGTTAACACTGGAAAGTTTTCAGCGGGGAATACTATCTCATGGGCTTCGACTATTTTTTTTTGCCTAAAAATCTGAAGGGCCTGATTGAAAAAATGGTGGGCCTGATTCGGCCCGCGGGCCTCCATTTGAGCACCACTGGTGTAGGGTTTCAACATGGGTATCAGGTTCTGATGACTATGTCGGCGAGAAAGATCGTGTGTCGCAGGTTGTATGTGTTTGATGATGGCATAAGTGTCTGCGCAGTGCATCTTCCGGAATAGTCTCACATTCAGCCTTCTGTCCTTGAGTCTCTCTCCCAACTGCTCCCAACCAAGATGGTGTACTAATCCAGTGACACTCGTCTTCCTGTAACTCCTTCTGATACCACACCTTGTTTGTTCAGCTTCTAGAGAAGTTTCCTAGGTTGATGTTAGTCTTTTTCCCAATTCTCAACATCCCACCCTAAAGTTCTATACTGAGATTATTGCATTTCTCGAGGTGTGAAAGGTGATTTGGGTGCATGTGATGTGTGGCCGGTGCTAAATTTTCTGCCTTTTTAAGGTAGCGATGCTGATTTTCCACCTATGATGTTTTTGCCTTTCTCATGCTGCTCCCAGTAATTTACAGTATTTATTTAAGAACATCATATTTCTCAATTTAGGTTAACCAGGAAATGGCGTTATCTTGATAATCATTTAGGTAGGAAAAAAAAAGGTTGCCTTATACTAATTACTAATGCTTTAAGATAGGTGTCTAACAACAGTTATGATTGCCAATGATAAATTCATCACAAATAAAAGAAAGAAATGATGAATTAAAAATTACTTTCATTTATACATATGTGTGTCACTTAATATTCACACATTCTTTATGTACACTAACCGCTGCTCATTGCACCGACAATTACAATTACAATCACAAATAGTACCGTATCTGCTGTTTCTGTTGATTCGATTACATTGAAAATAATTGGCAATAGATTTACCTAATTGAGAGACTAGTGGATTAAAGGATTTGAAAAAAAGACCAAGGAAGCAATAGTAAGAACAAGAATGTCATTCAACCTGATTCAACTATGAGAAGCCTAGTAGTTATCCTCTCAGTTTAGAAGTGCTGACAACTTCCTTTTTTCACTAATTTATAATTTAACTGCAGCCAATCACACACCACGTTCCAACATCCAGATTTTTTATTGGATGAAATTACATATGGGTTGTGGTTTCACTTTCTGAGATAATTCACACAGAGCAAAACAAGACCAACAAGTGGACAACGGGATTAAATATCTAAACTGTATCAATAACGGCTCACACAGGAGTACATTGTGGTGAGTTGAGTACAAATTATACTGTATGACTCTGTTCTTTCCTAGGAGGAGCAGCAAGGAGTACTCCTCCTTGGTAGCAGCTACTATTACATTATTGTGATGATATTCAATCAAATCATTCAATCATCACATCATCAGGGAGAATGGAATGATTCAATCAATGAGTCCCTGGCTTGTTCCTCCTTGATTTAATCAATTCAATGAATGATTTAATTCACCATTATTCCGGCCTTATCATCACTTTTTAACAACCAAATGTTCCAACCAATGACCACTAGGAGTCCCATTTGGTCAAGCAGTCCACTCCAAGCAATGACTCTTTATTCCAATCTTGTTGTTCCCCAAGGTGAATAAATAAAGATATCCCTTGTTAAAACAAGGAGGGTGTCCCAGTTCCACCATCCTTGGTTAGAACATTATCATTCTAAATGTCATAGTATGATCAGAAGCTGTGTGAAGTGTAGCCAAACCAGTGCAAAAACTAGGCCACGTCCAGGCACTATTTTACCAATGTACTATACTCATTGGCTCAATGAAGTCCCTCAGTACATTGATGCGTTTCATTAAGGAGTTTCTCCTCGGCTGAATACCGATACTCTATTGTTTGTTTTGGAACATCTTTTTCCCTGGCCTAGTGTCAAAACAACCCTTCTTTAGCAACTTAGATCGGGCTTTTGGGTTAAAACGCTATCTCATTCATTGTTTTTCGTAAGCCAGACCTGCCAGATGTTCAAAATGGAACACTTGTTGTTGAAATTTATATATCTGCTAAGAGAAATCTTTTGGAGCAGTCGATTTCCCTGTTTGAAGGAAGAAAATAGCAAGGATTTCGAGTGAAGTGATTGCTTTAAAGTGCCTCACTTCTACTAGAAAGAATCGGCCATCCCCCTTTAATGCCTGGATTTGCATAACAAGCTCTGAGGAATAGCCTGCAGTGTTAATTAAACACTTTTTATTTCCTGCCGGTCTCCTGGTTTTAATGGAAGAATTCGGGTCCCTAAACTTTGAGATTAAAGGTAGTGTGTGTGTCCACTCTCCCAGGAGGGTTAGTTATCTATAAGCTGAAGTACAGAAGTAATAATTATGCTCATGGTAAATAAAGATCACCAATGAAATGCTAATCAAGTTTGATTGGTGCCTTATAAAATGAAACTCGCCTGAGTATCATAGCTGTTTATTACAGCATAATTTCTGTAGCTGTAGGCCTTAACAGGTAGCTCTTTCCCCAACGTAGTTTGAGTAAAGTTGCACATAATGGGAGGGCTAAAAAATCAGAACAAACTAACTTCTCAATCGTTGTTTTATGGATCATTACTTTATGTTTGCTGGTTCTTGAGATTTCGAAAATCTCAATCAAGTACAAAGTATCATGTATTCATGATTGCCAACTATGATGTATCAGATCTCACTATTACCTATAAGTCCATAACTCTTTGTTCAGCATAGGACCGTTGCTGATCCTAACAAACTTGGTTGTATATTACGCATCCTGCAATGTGGCTGGCCAATCTCCATCAACCAGGGTCCATTCTAAATGCTGACTGGGGGAGGGGGGGGGCTGAGATCTAATTTATGGTCTAATCTATATGTAACGGGCATGCTCTGATTGGGTATAAGTATTGACGTAATACTTGTATTGTATGAGAGGCCTATTGTGTATTATTGATTGTCTCGGTTGCAGGTATGTGAATACATCATTTCATTTCTACCCATCGCTGCCTCACCACATACTGATCAGCAGCCTCACCCAACTACAAAATGAGTCGCAATTCTTCAGGCAAGAGGCCTGCGAGTGCGAATTCTCGTAATGCATGGAATGACGATGGTTTGGATGCTCCCGGAGGTCGACCAGAGTCCAGACAGAGCGGTAACGGAGAGTTTGAGAACAGAGATCTGAGACTGGGAGATGAGGGAGACATGATGCCCACTGCTATGGAGGGAGAAGTGTACATCGATGGTGAGATCCACATCGCAGGCCAGGAGAAACCCAGAGGCAAACCCAAACCCATCTCAGGCTTCGCCAAGTTCAAGAGAGGATTCAGATGTAAGTACTGGTATTATCTTTTTCCACATGACTGTTCATCAGCCAAATTGAAATGTTCACAACAAACAGTGTTCATTTTAATTGAGTATTTTAGCATTCAAATCATTTTAGACTGATTTCAGAAACTAGAAAAAAAAATTTTTTTTGCATTTGAAACAATGATATTGACAACTGTTGCTTTGCTAACCGGGTGAGAACTTAGAATTATTTGAATATCACTATTCCCTGCGTATTAAACATTGTTGGATTGTGTACATAGCTATCTGGTCCACTCGTGGAACCATGGATGCAAAAGAACTTGAAGATCCGTCCACCAAAGCAGCCACAGTTCTGAGAGAGCTAATTCTCTACTGTGTTTTCCTGACCATACTTTGTGTTTGTAAGTAAAATGTGTGGAAAACTACACTGCCGTCACTGACGGTCTCAGTATGCACATTGCAGTTTATTTTTGCACCTCACATTTTCCTTTTATGCACCTTTGCTGCTCGGGTTAGGCAAGCAGCTCAGATGAGAATCTGCCTAATGTTCACCTAACCTGAGTAAATCACCCATGCACTGTGTGTTATCCTACCACCTGTTTACACAGCTATTTGGGCCACTTCAAGTCTAATGGATGAAAAGACAGCTGACAGTGAAACGAAGGCTTATATTCTGTTGAGAGAGCTTGTTTTGTACAGTATCTTTCTGACATTACTTGTTGTCTGTAAGTATCTGAAAGTTAATCAGCCGTTGAATCTTATTTCACTAACGCTACCCTGTATTTATTAAGGTGTATATCACTTTGCACAGTGGTATTTAGGTGATATGAGACTCATCTTGTCTTTTATCAAGCGTGACCCGACCCATGAACAATTATGAACATTATGTGGAAGGCATCAATCAATCCCCTGCTGTGATTTTGACATTTCAGAACTAAAATGATAATAAATTCAACCGCAAACCATTGTGTGGACCTGCCCATGAATTTTCGATTGCGTTAATTGGAATTTCAGCTTCCCTTTACTATAAAAACACAGATTATCCTCAATCTGTCATACTATCTAAGGCTATTATCAGTTTCACAAAACACCTCCTCAGCACATTTTCATTTTCATCCTTGCACCTTTCCGCCATATTGTCTTGTTCATATGGGACAGCCATGGTGTGCTGGTCAAATCTACCACAAAACAATCAATACCAGTTTCATTAGATAAAAAGCATTTTATTTGATATAAATATCCCTGTTGTCAGCAGTATCGATTATTCTAAATTAAAAATTCAGAGGTTCTATTGTTTAGGTACATGTAAAATAGGAAATCAATGTTGGCAACAAGTTCATGAGGCCCATCAAGGTGCAAATAATTCATGATCTTCGTGACAGCCGGCAGCGCCCATGTTGTTTACCTATGTTACCTGATGTTCACAAGAGCAGCCGATAAAAATGGAAAAGTGACCTGGTTAATTCAATTCATTTTATTCCCATGAAACGTATACGTAAATCCGATACGATGAAAATTGTAAAATTAAATTAATTAATGTCCAATATTATGCCGAATAGTTGTTTACCATATTTTTCCCCTGATTTTCAGTGACCTTTGGTATGACAAACACTAACATGTATTACTACACCAAAGTGATGCAGGAGCTGTTTGTCGATTCTCAGTTCCCTGATACTAAGAACACATTCAGAGGAATGACTACAATGCAGGATTTCTGGAGAGTAAGTTACAACTTGTTCGCAGTACATCTACCACCAATTTTTCGTTACTGAAAAATGATGTGCCTTAGGCCCAATTATTGTTATAAGTTCCTGTCCTCCCTAGGATGCAATATTATCCATCGTTTTTACAAGCCTGTTTCTCATTGGGGCTAAAATATGACATAATGATAGTGTACTTGGAGTATATCCCAACATGCTCCTAAGAAGAAGCCTGAGAAGACCAGTTTAATGGTTTTTATAGTGTTTTACCCCTTCTGCTGATGTGTGATTGTAGTTTTCTGAGGGACCACTGATTACTGGGTTATATACGGACTGGGAGACTTACTACAATCGTGATAACGTGACAGAAGAAGACCGTGGCTACATCTACTTTGAGAACAAAATGCTCGGCGTTCCCAGAATGAGACAACTAAAGGTACTTGTTTCATCCCTTCCAGTAAATGATGACGTTGGTACGGTTATCTAACTTTGACGCCGATGTGGGCCCTCAGATACTTTGTTACTGATTGATGGTGTATTCCATCTAAGTTCTACTTGTGCAAAATGTTCAATTCAATAGACAGTTTTCTGAGCTCTGATTAAGGCCTCAGTTAGGAGTTGTCATCTCTCCAGTTTGGTACTTTTAACCCACGCCGCATAGGAAAAACGTGCTGAAAAGAGGGTTATCTTGATAACCGCTTATAAAAGGTTAAAAATTATTTTTGATTCAGAATCTGCAGCATTGAAAACTCACATGGACATAGTTTGGGAAATCATTTTAGTATTTGGTTTGTCAATCATAGCATTTTCTGCCTGTTTTGCGGACAATTTGGCAGAATTTTTCAAGAGTTTCGTCACTAAAATTAAGATTTATCAACATTCAAGCCTCCAATTATTTGGAAACCCTGTCTCACAGGGTTTTCAATGGTGCAGACTCTTAATCAAGAATCATTTTTATCCTTACATAAGCGGTTTTCAAGATAACCCTCTTTCAGCAGGTTTTTCCTATGCGGCATGGGTTAAAAGTATCAAACTGGAGGGAGGACAACTCCGAATTGAGGCATAATTAAGAGCTCCGAAAACTGTATTGTAAATGTTCAGGTCTCTACCTTTAGTAGCTATGTTTAGCCTTGTCACGCGGCTGATTTTTTGTTTCGGTTGGCAACCCCTAAAACAGAAACAGTAGCCGCTTGAAAAGGCTAAGTTATGGTGACTTGAGATTAACAATATTATGTCTCATGATTTTAGGTTCACAATCAATCATGTGAGGTTCACTCTGATTTCACTGATGAGATCAAACAATGCTTTGATACCTACTCGTCCACCTATGAAGATAAAGATCCATTTGGAAAAATGGTTGGCACTGCGTAAGTCTCGTGTGTTTTATTACTATATTTGTGATTACTGTTCAGGAAAAACATGAAGACCAGTTTATTTCGCCATGCTTCCTTTCCAACTATAGCCTACATATTACATTTCCAGGAAATTAAAATCGTAGTGGTAACCAAAATTTTGTATGACTTTCTACTTTCCCATAAGCGACACTGTTAAATCATGACTTTGTGATAGACACTAGCGTGATCTGATATGCATCTGTTCCTAGAGTGTTTCTTAGTAACCCTCGTATCTCGCTGGGTAGAAGATACACTGTGACAATCATAATTATCACCATATATATATAAATATGTATGTGTGTATTGTTAAGTTGGGAGTACTCGACAGAGGAAGATTTAGACGGTTCATCAGTAGAGGGTAAAATAGCAGTGTACAGTGGAGCTGGATTCTATCAGAACTTAGCCTCTAATTCTTCGGCCTCTATGGAGATCATACAGGACCTCAAACAAAACTTATGGATAGACAGAGGAACTAGGGTTGTGTTCTTTGACTTCTCTGTATATAACGCAAACATCAACCTGTTCTGTATCATTCGGTGAGTAGTCAGATATCCCTCTTCTACACACAAATAATTACTAAAACATTCAGCTCTTTTCTTTGCTTCAGATATGGCTGTGAACTAAGCAATATTTAAACTGCAGCAGATGAAATCTGATGTCAGTTTTGTATGTCTTCCCACTGGTTTACATTTCCAACTCACTGTTTTGTTTGTTGGTAGATTGATGGTGGAGTTCCCTGCGACGGGTGGAGTTATCCCCAGTTGGACATTCCGTACGGTAAAACTACTGAGATATGTGAGCACCATGGACTTCTTTGTGTTGGGATGTGAGGGAGTGTTTATCCTCTTCCTGTTCTACTACATCATTGAGGAGGCGCTTGAGGTAATTATTAGCTTAGCTCTTTCTCATCAGTGCACCACGCTGACTTAGGTGTGTCGCTCTGTGTTCCAACAAACAAGGCCTATTTGTATTCATTTTAAAGTGAAAATGAGTGACTACGAATGCATTATATTGAACTGTATAATTGTATAAGTATAATGAGCTTTGGCTTCCGTTTTTAAGATTAAGAAGCATAAGCTGAAGTATTTTGGTGACATCTGGAACTGGTTGGATATGGCTATCATCCTTATCTGTCTGGTTTGTGTGGCCTTCAACTGCTACAGAACTTATGAGGTAAGAGTGGCTCTCCTAATCTTAGCCTTTCAAGAGTTGCCATAGCGATGGAATGTTGTAAATTAGCGATATTTAAATGAACCAATGTCAACTTTCTCGGCCTCTAGATGAATTAAGCCTTGTGCATCCACTTTTTCCATAGTTTTGACTTTGAATTCCAGTTTTGTTCTTCCGCTTCCATTTCAATCTTTGTTTTTTATCAATATTGACAGGTGGATCGACAGTTGTCAGACTTGCTTGCTGCTCCTGATCAGTTTGGTGACTTTGAGTTCCTCAGTTTCTGGCAGGTTCACTTCAACTATGGCATCGCTTTAGCTGTGTTCCTGGCGTGGCTCAAGGTGGGTTATAAGTCAGATGCACATCTCTTCCTAATGTGCCATAGAGATATCGGATCCTATGTCTATTGGTGAGATTATGTTTATGAAAGTGTTTCACAAACTATAAATGAGAAATACTGTTTTATATTACGTTGCTTATGGCTGCCGATCTGTGATTCATAATTGTATTATTCTCTTACAGGTCTTTAAGTATGTGAGCTTCAATAAGACAATGACTCAGCTGACCAGCACCATCGGTAAAGCCAAGAAGGATCTCGCAGGATTCATGGTCATGTTTATGATCATATTCTTTGCCTTCGCTCAGCTTGGTTATCTACTGTTCGGTACTCAAGTCCGTGATTTCAGTGATCTTATCAATGCTATGTAAGTACAAATCTCTGATTATACCATCATCCTATTCTATCTATATGCATGGCTGATGAGTATTGGATCCTCATAGATTTTTACCTTCAATCTGACACATGAATCTGATAAGCGGTGCTTAGAATAGTAGATATAATATCATGGGAGAATAAGTAACACACCGTGGTGTCGTGTTGGTCTTCCCTGTTTATCATCAGCAAATGACTCGAAGGTGAAAAACTATGATGTTACACCATTATTTGTGGACACCAATATGTTAACTCATACTATAATGGCTTGTTTATCTTACGCTACAGGTTGACGCTGTTCCGTATCATTCTGGGAGATTTTGATTTCCACGAGCTTGAGATGGCTCACAGAGTACTCGGCCCAATCTACTTCATCTTCTTTGTATTCTTTGTCTTCTTCGTACTTCTCAACATGTTCCTCGCTATCATCAACGACACATACGCAGAGGTCAAGGCCGATCTGGCTGATGCTAAGAACGAGATCGAAATGAGCGAGTTCTTCAAACAGGTATAACTAATTCATAGAATGGAGATCAATCAATTAATCAAAGACAGAAAGCACAATGGCTGGTACTTTTTTATGGTCTTTTTAGGTTCTGTTCTAGAAATATTGTACCTGAGTCTCCAACAACTCTTGAATCAAAGGTTTTTTAGCATAACAATAATAATATCTATGACATCTGATTTTCTTTCAATAGCAATACAATAAGATGATGAGTAAGATGAACCTAAAGAAGGATAAGATCAGTGGTATACAGAAAGCCCTCAAAGCTGCCGACAAAGATCACGATAAGAAGATCGACATCGGAGAATTCAGGACTGAACTCAAACTGTAAGTTCATCAATCTCGTATTGAAATCTTCATTTCTTCAAGAGGATAATGTCTCAAACAGTGCTTGGCTGCTCATAGAGGATGTGTGTCATTGAAAATTTGTGATGATGGACTTGGAGGACATTAATAGCGCTGGAGTGAGAACCAAGTTAGTGGAAAGGAAGGCAAGCTTACTGCATGACAATTTCTTTTCACATTACAGGCGAGGCTACAGTGAGGAAGAAGTGGAAGCTGCCTTTGCTAAGTATGATCTGGACGGTGACAAAGTTCTGAACGAGGAGGAACAGAGGAAGATGCAGGATGATCTAGAGGGACAGCGGGTATGTTCTTATCTCATATTCCTTATATCAGTAATACATATTCATGTTTGGTGAAATGGTTGGATTCTCAAGTATGAACATCCAGTCATGCTTTTGGAATGGGGTTTGCACCTGAACATCCCAGATATTGTAATAGTCAGTTTGACGTTCCATGTGGAACGCTCTGCTTGACCCTGTATTGACTTTAGTATTTGACTGTTTAAGATGCCATATGGTGTAAGTATAATTTTTCATCCCATCTCATGTTGTATATGGTCACGCTTATGTATTCTGCTCCTTTATAAGCATATCTTACGATCAGCCATCCATAAGGCAATCATGTGATTAATTATCAGGTATTCCTGTATACATGTCTATGGTATTGAGATCAAATCTCATCAAGAATACTATTCAATCTTTTTTCAGTTTCACACAACTCAGTTAAAATTTCTCTGTGATGAAGTATTCTTCTCATCTCTCGGGACTTTTCATCTTCATCCCAGCAAATTCATCAATTGCGTTATTCTGTCTTATCTTCTCTTTTCTATCAGTCTAAAATCCTCACACCATTTCAACAAGCAGTCATCCGCATAGCACTTGAAATCAATGCCTTCAAAATTGCAAAGTTTGGTTTCAACCTTGCTGGCGTAAAAATCAATCAATCCCCCAACGGGAACCTGCCACTTAAAGGAAACTTGAAAAAAGGCAAAGAAAAAAAAAGCTCTAAGAAGGTAATTAGAAAATCACGCTCCGTTCAGCTTTACGCTCTCTATCTCATTTCCTGTTCAGCTTAAAATTAGCTTTTCATTTTATCAAGTCTATTCCTATATATGTTTGCCTGTCGCATAGAGCCAAGTGGCACAGTATGAGAATTCTGCCTCCGACTCATTATGCTTGTCATTGTGTTATCGTTATGGGTATTCCTGACATCAGTGTGGATTCAGTTTTCATATCTTTGTTATTATCCGGCCTGTCTGAGTTGTGCTTGTTTTTCAGGCAACATTGGCAAGAGAATTTTCAGAACTTGAGGCTCGACAAAATCACGACAAATCAAGAAGCAGCAACACATACAGCAGTGGTGATGATAGTGATGATGAGGATACTAGTGGAACGAGATCATCCAGGCGTAACGCTGCTCGACCTATCAATGGAGTCGCCTACGAGGAATTTAATGTAAGTACCATACACTCACTCGCTATATCAGTAATCCGTGATGGAATCACCTGCCCTAGTATAGAATACTACTGATCCTGCTCTGTGTTGAACTTCTTAGGAGGATCTTCCAAACCCAAGTATATATTATACCCCATGTATCTGTTGGCTATTCACCCAAATAATCTACTTGACAGGTTCTTTCAAGACGTGTTGACAGAATGGAACACTCCATTGGCAGTATTGTGTCTAAGATTGATGCTGTGCTTGTTAAACTTGAAGCCATGGAGAAAGCTAAACTGAAGAGAAGGGAGACGATGGGCAAACTACTTGACAGTATCAATGAGGTGAGCTCAGAATAAGACTCAATGTTAGTACAGTTGTTAAATTTTTGATTTTTCTCCTTAATCTATTGTACTCTCCAAGTCAGAAAGTTGTGCAGGCGCTGCCATAATTAAACTGTCTTCAAACAAACCATCTAGATCAAATCGCAGTATTTCTACCTTATGTTTGTAGTCTGATGTTCACACTGATGAGATGAAGAGAGATCAGATGGAGAGACTAGTTAGAGAGGAGCTGGAGAGGTGGGACTCAGACTCTAACATTGACAGCGGTGCTGGGGGTGGAAGCGGCAGTGCTACTCAACGTGCTTCTCCTGGTGCAGCTAGTGGTGGTCGTGCTCGCTCATCTAACCCGAGCCAAAATGTAAGCTTCCCCCATCCCGGTGGTGATCCCTCTATGTATAATCTACCCCACTCCTAAACATGCAGAGTAGAAGGCATTCGAAAATATGATAAATCTCTGAATGCCTCTACTGTCAATGCCTCCTCTGTACTCTATAATTATATTGACTTATAAATGGCTTTGATTAAACAGCCAGGTTAGATGTCTAAAATTTCTGCTAGTTCTACAAAAGTAATCATACCAGGATACTGTCAGGCTTTAGCCAGTCAAAGAGTAATCTTATATAAGTTGTGCTAAATTTCATCCAAGACTTTCCAATTAAAACTAGCGCTAGGGTTTTTTTCCAAGTCATTGGTGAAGGTCTTGCATAACGTTTTTTTGCCATTGATAACTGCCTCTGTTAATCTGATGCTTACTGAAAAGGAGGCTGCTGTAGCGTTAATTCCAACTTCATTTGAGCTGTTGTTATTATAGAGGAAACGATGAGGTAAAAGGTTATATTTCTTTTATAAGGTCCTCTGTGGCTCAAAGCTAACATTAACATCGTTTCTTCTTTGAAAACCTATATATTATACATTTGGTAGATTTCTGTTCTCAAAACCATGGTTACTGAATAGCTCATGTAATCTATTACTTGCAATAAGTGTTCAATTAACAATAATGACCTGCTATAATAACCATTATGTCCAATTTTGGTCAGCTGCTTTGCCCCAAAGAATGTTTAAAGAAGGAGTCTTCCATTTTACTGTCCTCCCTTCAGAGTCGTTGGTTACAGCTGCTGATAACATAATAATAATAATGGAGTCAGGAGGTCGGTGTGGGATGTTTTCATGAAAACTTATTTCATTGTTGTTCCATGTACCCTCAACTGACCAATAAGAGGATTGGCATTCGTCACGCCATCTCCAATTGGCCATGCAGTGTTCTTGTAATGCCTAAGTTGAATATTTTGATATAAATATCCATTTGTAGAGTGACTGAAGGCGACGATACCATGTACCATTGTGAATCAGATACTCCAATATACAGATACATATCACCACTTAATCTCAGAGCCACATCACCGGATCATGTACTTCAACTCGACGAAAATGACTATGACGAAATGTCAATTCCTGATGAAACCGAACCACACTATTACCACCCCTCAGAATTCACAATGGACAAATCCACTGAAAAAAGCTCAAACTTCTAATTAAAAATGTTTAAGACTGGCTTCACTTTTTCTAACATACCAACTAACGATCTGAACTTAATCATGTTCTCTACTTACTTGTAACATTGCCAACATAATTGCTGATCATAAAGTTTATTATTTTGTATGAAATGTTGTTCGAATTTTTTCGTTTGGACAGTAACATAGATTTTATGTTACAGATTTTACCATCACTGTAGTCTTATTTTTCAGTCACTTCTTTGTGCAATTTTTCTTTTCCCTGCTCTCAAAAATAAACTCACTTTGCAACTTAACTGTTCCAACCAGTGAATTTCTCTTTGATCACTTTACATATAGTGCTAAATAACAATTGACAACACAAGCTGTGCAAATGTAAACCGCATGTGTATGTATTCATAGAGTTGCCTAGCCTGTAGAGTGTAGACGACCAGACTGGTTATGTCCAGCAATTAGAACAGGTTACTCTCAAAAAAACTCTCAAACTCACTGAACCTTCTGCATTCTCTCACCTCAGCACTATGGCCATAAAATAATGAATGATATCCTGATTAGGATGGGAATTTTCACATCAGATACTATAATCACCGGGGGGCCGTCGGACGGGGGGGGGGGGCGAAAGTCTGGGGGGCTCAGACTATATAATCATATAAGTAAGTATTTATATGATCATTTCTGCAACTCACAGCACCCATAAAACATTTGCAGCATAAAAGCCATGTTTAGGTGCAACAAATGCATCGGAATTCCTACTACAGATGATGCAATAGGTTTGTGCCAAGTCGGCCTTGTCCTCTTTTTATTCCGTATACAGCGCTTAGATTGCCAAGATAGAAGTGACAATTGTATTGAAATAATAATGGCTATCACGCGATCCAACTGGAACCAAGAATGCTGCCGCCATATTGTTGTTTTGAGCGGTGGATCAGAAATCAATTAGGCAGCCTTTAGTCAGCTCTTCTAGCTCCTGAAAAGGCCTCAACAGAAATCAATACCACAATCTGATTTTAAATATATCTCTTTTGTTTCAATGATTAAAATATTGATGTTGTCTTTTGTCTATGTCAACATTGTTACGTGGATAACAGAATCAATAAATTGATTTGACAAACTACCATTTTGCTGACAGCTGAAGGACAGCTATTTTTCCTCTACCTGTATAGCAGTAAGTATGTTTTCTTCTTTTCACCATTTTGTTTTATTGCTATTGGAATTCAGCAAGTTTTACGCCTTATCATTATCACTACATGCTAACTTCACAATGCAGTACTTTGACAATGTTTTAAACCTGTAAATAACCATGTAAATAACCATTTATAATCCTTTTTAGCCAAACAATGTCTGCTCGTGGTGAAAAACCAGGCAGCGCCTCCTCTCGCTCTGCATGGAATGATGATGGACTTGATGCGCCTGGACGACCTGTGAGTGGAAGCAGCAATGCCAGCTCTACCGATAAGCGGGACGCTAAGTCAGCTAGCCCAAGCAAAGCTGAGAAGACTATTAAGACCAAAAAGAGAAAAGAGAACTTTTGTTCCAAGATTGTAAACAGTAAGTGAATTTGGCTTTTACACCATTGTTGACAGAAATGCATAGCCCTTGTCTGTTATCAGCAAGCTTCAAAAGCATTCCATTGTTGTCTATGTATTTGTGTAAATAGGGCAATTTAATGTTATCGTTCAACATGTCTGCCACTTGTAAACGCGTAAATAATTGTTGTCTGTTCCTTTTTCAGCTGTTTGGTCCACCAGACACACACAGGATCTGGTAGATAATGAGACTAAAGCTAAGACAGTGCTCAGAGAGCTCATCATCTATGCTATATTCTTGGCTATCATCAGTGCTAGTAAGTGCACATCATAATTGTTTAGTTCCATTATGTTTCGTTATGCAGTGGTAATCCCAGCAAATTTGATTTGAGGTGTTTAATTGTTGCTCCAATTTACTCATTGATAAAGGTAGCTCAATTACAAATATTATATACTTTTTTCACAAATAAGTGGAAACAGACAATATGGACATTTTATATATTGTTATTTTATAGCGTCTATAAAAATCCTGTACATATATTTGTAGTTACTGGTGGTATGAGTGACTCTAACATGTACACGATGACTAAAGTGATGACAGACCTGTTTGTCGACTCGGCATTCCCTGATACTGGTAACACATTCCGTGGTATGCTCACCCAATCTGACTTCTGGAGAGTAAGTCATATGAACAAAGTCATTTATCAAACACTGTACTGTACTTTTTTATCTGGTTCATCCAGCTTGTTGAGCAATAGAGGCCTCCCCTTGTGAAACAGTTTTCTTTGTTTGATTGGTCTGTTTGTTGACGGATCTGTGATATTACAGTTTGCTGAGGGACCTATGTTAGATGGGCTGTATTGGGAACAGTATTACAACAATGACAATGTGTCGGCTGAGAATCTTGGCTATGTCTACTATGAGAACAAGCTGATGGGAGTACCTCGTCTCAGACAACTCAGAGTTCGCAATGACTCATGCACTGTATGTTGATTCCTATTAGGATAACTTAATGTTTCCCTCATAAACATAAATAAAGTTTCTTTATGTTTTACTCGTTTATTCTCCAAATATTTCATTTTATATTCTCTAATGGTCATCAGTGCTCTGCACTTTACTCTTTCATCAGAATGATATAGGTGTGATATATGGAAACCTTGTCTCAATTTGCTATCCATACTTTTTGATGAGCAAAGTTTCATGAAGTATGTGTATTACTTGTGTAGCAAACAGCAGTATACACTTCTTAGTTTTGTGGATGATTAGTGTTGCAGCTTTTATGGTGATCATGGTATTTTTCTCGATTTAGGTTCCATCTCTGTTCAAAGAGACAATTCCAGAATGCTATGGTGAATGGTCCACTAAGAACAATGATGAAAGTGAATACGGTCTGGAGTCGGAGACGGCGTAAGTATTATCTGTCTGTCTGTTCTGATATAGGTAAATAAAATATGAACAATTAAAGAATGATAGCCACATTGCTGCGAGATTATGATAATAATATGTTTTTGATGACAGTTGGGTGTACCATACAGAGAAGGAGATGAATGGCTCCTCAGATAGAGCTCAGCTGCTGACGTACCCAGGAGCAGGATTCTATCAGGACCTCACTCGTACAAGAGCTAAGACTTTTGATGTCATCGGAGAACTGAGAGAAAACAGGTGGATTGACAGGGGAACCAGAGTTATCTACCTCGACTTCACCGTCTACAACCCTAACATCAATCTCTTCTGTGTGGCTAAGTAAGTGTACCTCCACTTCGGATGGAATCTGTTTTGCCGAGCAGCAAAGGCTAAAGTGAATAATGAATTTACATGTTACATTTCGCTGATTAGTAACACAGCACTCTTACAGCTTCTTTACTTTGACAGAAACATAACCTTGTTCACAAACAGAATTATATCTAGTCTTGTTATTATGATGTTCTTACTTTATTACAGATTGACTGTTGAGTACCCTCCATCTGGTGGTGCCATGTCATCCCAAAAGTTCCGATCTGTAAAGCTGCTTAGATATGTGAGCGTCGGTGATTACATCATCATGGGTTGTGAGTTTGTATTCATCGCCTTCATCTTCTACTACCTTGTGGAGGAATGCTTTGAGGTGAGAGATATTTTTTTTAACTCCTGTGTGGAAAAATAGGTATCGCTAAAAATTCTCAGGTTAAATCACTAGCTTTTACAATTCCTATTTCCAATCCATATCCATTACCTTAGGATTCATTATATTTCCTTCAGTATCTTTTACAGATGAAGAAGCAGGGATGTAAGGAGTACTTCATTGAATTCTGGAACTGGATGGACGTGATTGTGATCATTCTCTCGTTTGTTTGTATCGGGTTTAATTTTTACCGGACATTCAGCGTTGAGTTACTCATAGAAGATTTGCTTCAAAAGCCAGATGAGTTTGCCGACTTTGAATTCTTCAGCTACTGGCAGATGCAGTTTAACTATGGAGTGGCTATCACCGCTTTCCTCGCATGGGCTAAGGTGAGGCATTGCTGATGCAGGGACTAAGTCTTCACATCTTTGATACTGAAAACTATATATTTCTAGCGGACCTTCTCTGAGAGAGGACAACTACCAATTAACCATGAATATTTCAGTTGTCACCCAAATTAGTTTAATTACTGAATTTATGACTTTTGGTTTGTTACAGCTCTTCAAATACATCAGCTTCAACAAGACTATGACTCAGCTAACCGAAACCATGTCTCAGGCTAAGAAGGACCTGGCTAGCTTCGGTGTCATGTTCTTCATTGTCTTCTTTGCCTTTGCTCAAGTCGGATATCTGCTGTTCGGTACACAAGTACGGGACTACAGAAGTATCGGTAATGTGCTGTAAGTATCCATAAGTATATATTCGAGTTATTTATCTGTGTAACCAGAAGGTCATGTTGAGATTGTGGTTCTGATTGAGCCATTAAATCAGCATGGAGTAATTGTGTGGAATTTTCCATTAGAATTATCAAGATCTTAGCACACCCCTTGATTTGTTATTTTCTTTGGATTTAAAGGCTGACTCAGATGAGAATCATCCTGGGAGACTTCAACTTTGCCGAGCTGGAGGCAACACATTCTATATTTGGACCACTCTACTTCATCCTATACATCATGTTTGTATTCTTTGTGCTGTTCAACATGTTCCTGGCCATCATCAACGACACATACTCAGCGGTGAAGAGCGACGATAGTGCAAACGACTTTGAAGTCATGGACTTCTTCAAGAGTGTAAGTTGAATTGTACTTGATTGAACCCTAATCAAATCTTTTCAAATTTTCTGAGTTACTATCTATTGTCAGCTGTCGAGAGAGAGAAACTCCTAGTGCAACCTAACTTGATCAAACCTTATCATTCAGTCCTAAAATGTGTTTTATTTTCCCACTGAACTGAGACTGCCATCTCCTTGTATATATCTTGATCAACTCTTAAATTTCCAGTATTTCTTCAACATTACCAAGATAACCTGATTCTGTTCTCTAGCAATACAACAAGATGCTAGACAAGCTGAACATCAAGCGTGACAGGATTGCTGACATTCAGGATGCTCTTCAGGCCGCTGATGCAAATAATGACAGCCAGATCGAGTTTGATGAGTGGAAGGCCGAGCTGATGGCGTAAGTGATCACCACACATCATTATCATCTTCATCACACAACAAAGCACTCATCATTGTACCATTGTGTGTTAATCAACAACCACCTTACCAATAACCACTTTCAAGCAGCCTGACCAATACATTTATATGCGTAATTTAGCTGTTATATCTGTGGTAAACATACTGATAACGTGATGATTCATTGTTTGTTGTAGACGTGGATACAAGGAAGAAGAGGTGGAGGAAGCCTTTAAGAAGTTTGACACTGATGGTAACAGAATCTTAGATGCTGAAGAACAAGCCAGGATGCTCAAGGCTTTGGAGGATGAGAAAGTCAATATCATGACTGCAATCTTATTACCTAGGAAACAATATATGGATACATGTTGAACTCTTAAAAAATTTGCCCTGTTTAGATTCATTTACATTTATCATATAATAGGGCTATTGCATGTTGGTATTTGTTTTTAGAATGCTGTAAACAAAGACATCGGACAAGTGGAGCACAAACTTGGAGTAAATGATGCACCAAGACCGACAACATCTAGACCAGGAACCAGAGCCAAGACATCTCGTGGGGGGCGAAGAGGAAAGGCTGCTGCTGCTGCTGCTGCCGCAGATGATGAGGAACAAAGACCCAAGACTAAAGGGGGCAAAAATGGCGGCTTCAGAGTAGTCAGTGAGGTGAGTTCATACGTCATACATCATGTGTACACGCAATTGAAAGCTGTGCCTTAAACGTAATTATTTCTAGAAGCATGACTAAATTATATTTCAAACTGACTTTTTATCAAATTGAGCTCACTGCAACGCAAATTGGTTTTGACAGGTTGGATATGGAGAGTTCACACAGTTATCTAGGAGAGTTGATAGAATGGAACACTCTATTGGCAGTATTGTATCTAAGATTGACACTGTGCTCGTTAAACTGGAGGGTATGGAGAAAGCTAAGCTCAAGAGAAGGGAGGCGATGACACAACTACTAGAT
Organism: Membranipora membranacea; assembly: GCA_914767715.1. Taxonomy (NCBI): domain Eukaryota; kingdom Metazoa; phylum Bryozoa; class Gymnolaemata; order Cheilostomatida; family Membraniporidae; genus Membranipora; species Membranipora membranacea. The sequence goes on along the minus strand of OU612065.1, from coordinate 10,547,363 downwards.
AGCATTGCTGCTGTAAGTTATCACCAAATTTTCCGTACAAAATTATATACATATGTATCTAATACTCAATAAACATAAATATCAAAAAAGCTCTGCTTTGTCATAATACATTTATTTATTTGTTTTTCAGTCTGAGGACGCTACAGAGGAGATGAAGAGAGAGCAGATGGAGAGATTAGTTAGAGAAGAGCTTGAGAGATGGGACAGTGAAGCCGCTGTCAGCAGACCTGGATCATCAATGTCACGACCAGGTACATCCATGTCACGACCTGGCACTGGAAGACCAGGCACTGGCAGACCCGGCACTGGAGCCAGATAATCTTCTTTTCCTCCAATAACAAGTGCAGTAAATAAATCCTATTTTTATAGTGTGTTGTTGAAACATTGCCATACAAATTTCGAAATAAATTTTTTACTATGACAGAATTGCCGTCCAAAACATTTTTGCTCATCTTCAAATGTAATGCATAGATTTTAAATGTGTTGATGATATATTTTTGTGATCTCTGATCTTATGCTGAATATTTTTGTAATTGTAAGAACTGCTAACAACATTCATTATGAATGGCTCGAATTTAAAATTAAAACCAATAAAACTTTTCTTTGTGCAACTTAAAATATACTAATTATTGATTAGGTGACAGTCATACAACCTGAAAAAGGTATCTCGAGGAAAATATAATTGGTATGTAATAGAAATATATTATGGGGTTAACTAAGCTAGATTCCGTAGTTATCACAATTTAAACATCAAACCATTCACAGCGGTGGATATCGGTGGCCGGTGAAGTCAAGAGTGATATATGGTTCTGTCTTTTAGAATCCAGATGTTAGGGTTCCATGATATGCTGCTGACTTCCCTCATGTGAGTCAGTACCAAGCCATTCCTGCAAAACAACGTGATATTTGCATCAACAGAGTGCAATATAGAATGAATCAAATCACCAAAACATTAAGCAGTTCCGTATCTGTTAAAACAGGCTGGAAATCCCTTTGTCAATTTAAGGGATAGCAACATTTTTAGAGTAGAAACCGTTAAATATTTAAGTAGAACTAGCATGCTTTGAAGCTTTGAGGCTCATGTATAGAAACGCATATGTCCACACCGCTATCATGATTTAAAACACACCAGTTGCTCTACAATAAAGAACATCACAAGTCTTGGGACATAACATGCAATACTGAAACAGTGTAAGCATGCTGCAAAGTTCTGATGTTCAAGAGTAGAAAAGCATATGTCCACAGTGCGCAATCCCATGCTGATAGAGCTCTACAACAAAGAACATCACAAATCTTGAGATATAACATCCCGTCACACGGTTCATTCTGTCAATCCTGCATGCCGCCAACCTAAATATATTATTCCTCAGCTGCAGCTTCTTCTGCTGGTGGGGCCTCCTCAGCCTCTCCATTTTCTGCAGGTGCATCCTCTGTATCCTTCGATTTTTTTGATGCTGGCTTTGGGGCTATACCAAATACACCAGCCCTCTCTGCGAATCCTCTCTTATCAGTCTGCCGGTCGTATTTACTGCAAATTGCTACCTTTGGCTGAATGGAGAGAATTTCTGGTATTAAATGCATGTAAATGAACAGTAATGTGTCTTACCCTTTCATAAACTCCCATCTTTTCAAAAAAGTTTCTTCTGTCTAGATTCCGTTCATATTTGCTGGCGACAATTACTCTCTCCTACAGTAAATACTTAGTGTTTAACTCGTCTTGTATTGCGAGAAATATGTGTCATAACTAAAAGACATACTTCGATTTTCAATATTTTGATTACATGTTGAGACCTTGTTGGGACAAAAAACTGCACTCAAAATAAGTCCTCCAGTTTGTACCAACCAGTTGAGTTGTCATCTTTTGATCAGTGACATGATAACTCTTAATTATTGAAAACAATTCCTAGCTATCACAAACACATTAATTTTATGCCAATAACCAGCACAAAGCTCTTGAATCCTGATAATCCTCATATCCTCATAAATTGCTCTCATTTGTTATTACTCACGGGTACATTGGGGAATTTGTCAGCCAGTCGGTCAAATCTGTAATAAGATACAAAATACCCTTAGAAAACTGCAAGGGTTTCTGAAGATTGAATTGAGAAGTAAACTTTTCATCTTAGAGGGACAGGGTGTCCAAACACACGATAGTCATGCCAAGGATCATGACGATAGTTTAGTCTCTCTTGTCAATGTCCTCACTTTCCATGATTTAACAGTCAGGACAACAGGACAACATGCTTTTCACTCTGCATTTAAAGGTCATTACTATGAGTAAAAAGGACAGACACTCATCGGATGTTGTTTTGGATGATGTTAGTTATTGTCATGCATTCTTACCCGCCATCGGCAGCTGCGCTCTTGCCACTAAATCATAAACTTAATTTATCAACAATAAGTTGTGAAAGAATGAATTATCTGTGCAAAATGCGGAGACTTACGGACAAGGGCCTGTTGGTTCATCTTGGATCTTCACCGTAGTTGTCTTGTGCCTGCCACTAAAAGTTATTCATGAACAATCATAATGTTATATATCTCTCCAATCGGAGCATGATATCATTGTTAATAATCGCATGTATCAACAGGGTACATATCATACCTGCCAGGGTTCCCAGGCTCCTGCTCTTCATCACAATATAATTATTTACAGTAAACTATTCATGTAAGCAAAACGAACATACTATTGTTCCTGCTTACAAATTAAGTTAGCGGCATATGCATTTATTTTAGGTTGCTGCACGCTCAGAGTAAATCAGTTCTCATTTTCATGCAAATGTTATGTGATCAGTTTAATCTAAGCTAACAGCTGATCTATTCTTACCCTTTGTTCATCTGTCTAGCTCTCTCAGCCAGCTCCATCATCTATATAACAGGATAGGAAACTTGAAATACAATGGTCAAATAGTGCTGGCTATAAAGAGAAGTAATGTTACTCTTTATTCTTCACCTAATATGTTGGATCGGAATGGATCTCTGTGTCAGGAGTTGTCCCACATTTTCAAAAAATACAGACCAAGTCCTCATCCAAGCCTCAGCAGTTTATGTTCAAAGATACCAAAAATATCCCCCATACCCAGTTTCTCTTGCGAACAACGGCTTAATGACTTCTGGATTTGAATTTGCGGCCTTTGACTTACATCATATTGTTGTCTTTTATATCTGTCATCCAAATCGTATTTCTCGCTCTCAAGCTTGTAAAGTTTATCATGTAGCTCCTTAGCTTTAGCAACTAAAGCCTCAGTATCCATACTGCTAAGGTCGAGAGGTACAATCCTCTGTGAGAGGGCTGTCTGCTTCTCCTCCTCAAGCTGCTCTTTGGTCTTAGCCATCTCCTGAGGCTTCTCTTGGCTGTCTTCGTACTAGAGGTATTAAAGTAGGTGAAAAAGAGTGAATGATACATAAAGAGAAATCTTGTGCCTTACATCATTGTTTGGAACCCAGAAAGGCGTCATCTCTAAGGAAAAGGCTTGTTTCTATCATTCCCTATTACTGTTTAAAGTGGGCGCATTTAAAGGTGTCACGTCTGCCTCCATGCTTAGCTACTTTTTTATGAAAATTTAATGTTCAATTCCAGCAAACAGTTCAGAATTATTCAAAAAAAATAAAATAGGGTACAATATAATATAATCATATTATTAGAGAACATTCTCAGGTGAATCAGTAGGACTCGATCAGACCCAGTCTACCTCAACCTGTGATAGTCTGATGATAATCGACAACCCTGCCCTTTTTGCTAATTATTACCTTCTAAACACAACACAAATGATAGCGGCTTGTGAGTTAAATGATGAGTGTAGTAGAAGCAGCTAGAAGAACGCACATCACATAAATTACATTTAGCAATCAAGAGTGTAAAAGAAGCGTGAGCCACACTTTATTCCTACAATGACGAGCATTGGTTGTGAGAGGCATGCTATTCTGAACACTTATCAATTGAGAACCAAAATTTTCTGCGACAGCAGCCATCATGATAACGAGCGATACGAACGTTTGAATAAAACTACTATATATTTGGTCTACATGAAACATAGCAGAAGAAGTTATACTTATTTGTTTACAAACATAATATTATACACATCCTTTAACAGGTCACTGGTCGATTCATACACACTATTTTAATTCATTAAGAGCATTGCTCTGCAATAACTCTGTATTGCGCTTATAATAAGAGGAACATGCAATGTTGTTTTACATCAAGTATGTAGTAAAGTATGCTAGCCTGCATGATTCGACCTAAATAATACCTGTCTAAAACTTGTTAGCAAAGTAAATTAAGCAATATTTAGGATAACTGATTTACTAGGATCCCTTTAACTTTAGGCCACCGATTGCATGTATAGGAAGATAGCCACAGTTGTAATAATGGCTGAGTTAATTCAAACTACAGCCCTTGAGAGGTGGAATGACCATGATAAAAAAACTGAACTAATGCAAAGAATGATGTCAATTAGTAAAGAAGGTAGGGTGAATTATCTAACATGCGATCCCAGAAGTAATTAAAGCAAAATAAAAACTTCCATTTTAGGCACACTTAGCTAGCAGAAGTAATATTTGTAAACCACATTGTGCAAATGATTAGGTTAATAAATTCTACCGTCCCTTTGAGAGCAACCTGTCACATGACCTGAAATATCAATGGAATAGGAAAAATCTCTAGCAATGAAACCATCCTGAAAACCCCTATTCACCAAGGAGTGAAACTCCCTTTGAGTGCACTCAGTGGTTTTACCAATACCTGTTGAGTAATTGATTTATAACATATCACTGACAGAAATGATGTCACAAAATTGGATATTACCTAACAAAATAGTCGCTGCAATCAAATCTTCATGGTAAATGTGAAGCAACTAAGACAAATGGAAGTGTTATCAGCCATCGATTAATATGTTGTTTTACATCAAGCTGCGTGTGAAGTACATTATATATTGTACTGAAAATCAAACAATTATTGCGTTCTTGGTAATGGTATGGTCTTCTAAGGTGCAGTTCCAGATCAACAATTATCACATGAAGAATGCAACCAGCACTTATTGTTGTGTGACAATACACAAACAAGAATATCAGCAAAAGTTAAGTTGTCTTACCTCGGCCATGTTGAAGTTTTACCTGAAGTTCAATGTACTATACTACAAAACTGCTGCCGAATCTAGCTGTTTCCTATACAGTGCTCACTGCTCAACTGAGTACTGAACAGTAGCAATCTACTATCCATATAAGGCTAATGACCGTAATTATGCTGAACATCCTTTGTGCTCGTCAATTAATTCATTAGCTGCCTCTGCCTCTGTTAGCTAATTAACAATCTTGCGGCAGCTCAAGCAATGTGTTCGTTATTCCCTCTGCAATGCTCTGATTTTGTGCCGTCATGATCTGTGAAAGGGATTATGACTGATCGATCAGTCTGCAGCCGACTGCAGTGTGCCCACCAACCACTAATCGCCAGTTCTCCAAAATTAATCTACCTAATCCACAATAGCCTACAGGAGCAGACTGAGAAGTTCGCCTGTTGCACAGCTTAGTAATTTGTGACTCAATACGACCTCAACCTCAGTTTATACAAACTCCGACCTCAACCGAAGAAAATAGCTAGCTAGCTAGTATCAAGTCACTCTGAAACTAAGTACACTAATGTCTCGCTAATATTTACTCCTCTCCTCAATCTTTTCAACCAGATACAAGGCTGACTTACCGCGCTCAGTGATGACTTCTCAGATTTTTTTATAGCAAAGTTCTTCATGCCTTTTGACTTGGCCCTGTCTTCCTTTTCCTTCTGAATCCTTTCTTTCTCCAATCTCTTTCTCTCCTTCTCCTCATCTTTGATTCGCTTTTTCTCTGCCTGAGAAAAGCCAATGATCCTTGATATGATGGTGAACATGCATTTCACGTTCACTTCGCCTACTTTGTTGCTCATAACTGGGGGCTTAGCACATTAGAGTTGTCTCCTCATTACCTTATTACAATTATGATTCTGAGCTTTGGAAAGGGGGTTTGAAAATCAACTGTCATAAATTGCACATCGGAGCCCTTAAAATAAATATATGTGCAAATAACCAGGCGTCGCTCTGAAAGACAAGGGGCTCTTTGCAAAAACAAAAACAAGCATCAGGTTTATCAAAGCAATCAGATCGATAAATTTCATCCTATAACTTGACATCAGAGTGAGGCTGCTAAACAGCTCAATCTTTGTATTGAATATTATTCTGTGCAGATAAAGTGAAAATTTAACTTTTCTTTGACATCCGCTTCCTGGTAGCATGTGCCCTACCTGCTTAGTGATCTACCGAACTAACATACCTCAGTCCATAAGAGACAGCATGGCATAGCACATTATTAGAAAAATTAAAACCAAACCGAAACTTGCCACTGCCTGCGTATGCCCTGAATTGGACATCCACTTTAGGTACTTACCTCTTCCTCCTTCCTTTTTTGTTCCTCTACTTTTCTAAGTGCTTCTAACCTCTCCATCTCAATCCCTCTTTTCTGCAGTCGCACAGTCTAGAAAATAAGTATCAGAAAAATATAGCTGCATTAATGGCTGATGTGTTGATATGTGGTAGCTGCGCAGTTTGATTTTATTTTGAAATGTAGTGCAGAGGTAAGGAATGTGCAAGAAGAGATGGATGCTCCGCTGGGCTAGGACAGGGATAGACTGGTACCTGCTTCTCCTTAAGGACAGCTATCTCCTTCTCCTCCACCTCTATCTCAGCTCTCAGGCTGGCTGCTGCCTCCCTCATAGCCTCAGCATCCTCAGCATCCTTGTGTTTCTTAGACTCGATCAGGGCTGCTAACTCTGGGTCCATTTCCGGCTCAGCCTGCACATCCACATGGTTGTGCTGCACATGGTTCTCCTGTGCTGCCTCCTGCTGTTCTTCTATTCCATCCTCTGACATTATGAAGCTAAGAAATCCTAAATCGTGTTCTAAAATATAAAAAAAATTTGTGATTATTGAAGAAAGAAGAAAAGTGAATGAGCAATAATTGTTGGTGGAACATTTATCTCTGTAGCTGTGAAAATGTTTCCCAAGTTATGACAATGAAATTGCATGAGAATCGTTTTTCTCAAATAAGGGAGCACTATTCAATTTTTTCACCTGATAATTTATGCTGCTGGGTTGTGCTGTCGTTCCCTGTCCAACTGATTAAGGGAGCAGTAGCATTGCAAAATCAACGAGCCACACTCCTAATACTATTTGTCCGAGGACTTTTTAGCTTTGCACAGTGATCCTAAAATCTTTTCTTATGTAAACCCTTGTATGACATAGATATGGTCTTTCCAAGAGCTCTACCATATTAGGCAGCTTGGCAAACAAAAAATTCTCAACCCCCTAGCACTGATTCGAGTGACTCGACTGCATGATATGCGTTATATGCTAATCATATCAATGTGCAGACCATTTAAAATGAAGACTGTAGTAGCCTACAAAGGTACCCTTACCACCTGTTTTGTAATCTTTTAAACTTCACCCTCCTCTGAATGAAACTCAAACAGACTTGTGTTTGGAAATATGTCTCACCTGTCCTTCGGGTTCGAAAAAATCAGCTACAATGCCTGCTTGTTGTATCTGCCCTGTTGCCTGTGTGAATGTGTCACAAGAATTTCATAGTGTTGATCTCAAATTCAACGTGACAGACAATTAAAGCTCAGCACCCTTGTGTATGTAATGAGACAACTCTTGCAATCTATTTGCGGTGCTTGTAAAGTTGAATTGTGCAATTTCAATGAACTTTTCAATTGTGCCTTATGTACTGCAGGATGTGCGGTAGAAACACACAGTATGACAGGCACGGACTTAATTATTAATTCTTCTGTCAAATATGAAGGTCATGAGCAGAGAACGGATAGCTCAACTCACTAAATCGTTGCAGGTCCTGGAGGTAATTTTCTGCGCCATTAGGGTCGGAGTTATCAGACCAGGTCATTCATGTTTTGATGTGTGTGGTGCGTTGGTGTTACATGATTGGAATATGCCAAGACCAAATTTTATTGAGCGAGAGACACTTTTGTAACGCAAGAAATATTGGAAGATAACACACTGGATTTGAGAGGTCCATTAGAGCACATTACATATGTCTCAATACTAATCACACACAGAGTTTTTCTTCTATCATATCACGCATCATACTTGCGCTACTGTACTGAGAGAGCCTGGCAAAAGTGGATATGGTAAGGCATTGGCATGTTGTCTCTGTGTAAATTTGTGTTTAGACCACAACTTCGATCCTTGTTTAGGTGAAGCTTATTATACTGGGTTATTTATTTCTGATACATGTGCAATAGCAAATAATCCTGAGTTTAGACTTGAAAAGCAATTTGAATGGTCATACATAAGATATTGCAATAACACATCAGCTTTTACCATGGCATCGCACAGAAACTTACTGGATCCGTTACAGCTTTATAGCAAAGTTATTGATAAGGGTCATAACTGAGTCATTAAAAATTTTACTTTTTTATTTTGCACAGACATGAAATTAAAAATAGAAGAATAATATTGGGACATATTTATTATGAAAGCTAACGTTCTTTGAAAATAGGGAATTTAATATGCGGCTATTGGAGGAGTAATCACGGTAGGAATAAATGAGACAACAGTCCAAAAAAGCTACAACAACACAATCATAGGCTCTTTTATCTAAAACTAAAATTCTTCAACAAAAATGTCCGTTGGTCTGTGTGGCAATAAATAGTTATTTTACAAAGCAGTTGTTGCTGTTGTGGGCTGGGAATCAAAGGCGGCATCTGCGTTGAGTCTGAGCGTTTACTGGTCACTGGAAACTCCTTCTTTCTCTGTGTCATTATTATTATTCGGTAATCTTTCATCCTCAGATATCCCTGTAAAAATCAAAAATGTTTAATTGCAGCTCTCTCAAAGCATTTTGATGAGCTTTCTGAAGATCATATTTATTTCACTGTTTTTTCGAAAATACAACCGCATTCCAACTTCATAGTGTAAATCAGGTAATATGGAACTAGTGAAGTTACAACCACAACTCTTTACACAATAAAACACCCCTTGAGAACTAATTGAATGTATTCGTTGCTGTGTATTGTAGCTACTGATATTAATTCTTCTTTTTTGTAGTTCAGTGATGGTTACCCAATACCACTAATATAAAATGCAAATAATATAAGTTAAACAGTTAAACAGCTAGACAGCTAGCTTGCTAGACACGGTACTCACATCGGATATTGAAGACTTGGTATCCATCTTAGTGTCTGCGCTCCACTCTAACTACCTTCTTGAGTACAGGCTTAGAGAACCGGCCCTTCTGGTCACTGCACTTCAGTGTCAATTCATTTATCTGTAATTGATAAGTTTTCTCAGCTATTGAACAAAATCTCTCAAAATAAATATGTTATATAAAACATTCACAATCACCATCATAATTAATCATATCATATCATTATAAATGTCACAAGGATTTGCTGCAGTGCTTCTAAGGAAATCCAATGTCCCTCCAAAGGTTGTCAATTTTACTGTTTCTGAACAAAAAAGGGAAGGTGATTTATATCTATATAGTTATATAACTCAATCTGGAGGGAGGTCAGTGGGAAGAAAATACTAAAGGTTTGGGTTTAGGGAAGGTTAGAAGAAAGGCACTGGAACTTAATATATATGAGACAGCACAGCTGAAATCATCTCAGTGACGCTGTCATATTGTCATCATGTTACTGTGATGTTTTCACATTGATGACTGTGACGCTGTTAATACCTCTATTTCCTGTTTTCGAACCAGCAATGCAATATCATATCTGTCTCCTTCTCGATTGCAAATTTTTCTGTGAATGTCTGTGCAAAAAGTTCGTAATTCATCTAATAAGAAAGAAGGGGTGCAGGGTAACACAAGTGCATCGTATTTAAAAGCCACACAGGGAAACTCAGGGCGACATAGCTACGAGTGTAGCCTACATGAGCTATATCTGCACCGATCACCTGATAAAAGAATGTTTACTAACATGTAATTCTGCCTGAGTTTTATAAGCAGATTATCTACACGTAAGTAACACAGAGGGGTGTGCTGGTGTAGTTATAATCTGAGGTAAGCGTGATAATAAAGGTTGGGTGTCTACATTAGGCGGGGATGTGGGAGGCGGGTACACTCAAGATCCACATTGTATACCTCGGCCTCTTGTGTGGCTAGTTTTACTTCAAAATCATATTTTTCCTCCTCTGACTTGGAAATCTGATCGTGTAATTTCTTACAGAGAGCTTGCAATTCAGCTAGAAAATATATCAGAATGATTATCAAAAAGTTTGATGTCAGACCTATCTATTTTTCTTGGTGGTATCACAGAATGATTCTTACACACAACCTGGTTCAATGATTTTTAACGCATGATCTGTAATAACTGTAAAGTGCAAACTTTTAATTGGCAAATCAGGCAATTAATAGTAAAGACTGAACAACGTGAACGGCAAGGTCAGTTTACTAAGCAGGCATATGCCAACTCATGTAAATATCCATATGAGTTCATTACCTGCTATAGAAAATATAATAAATATACAACAGATCGAGTAAGTGGAGAGGACTGATGAGAACAGAAGTGAGGATAGATCAGCCCTTCAAGTATATACAGTGCCGTCACCATTACACATATAGAACCCTGTATCCAGCCACATCAAACCCCTGCGCTATATTTGTCTTTTACTGTACAAAGAGTGTGACGAACTGAATAATAATAAAGGCTTGTGTTGTCCTGAGGCTATAGGCCACAGGCAGAAAGGGTAATATCTACCTTCGGCCATGGCTGAAATGTCAGGTAGTGGTGGACAGTTCTCTTTGATGGCGTTGTCTTTAGCTGCTTTGTTACGCATGGCCTCAGCGTGAAGTTCCTCTCTGGCTCTCTCCATGATGATTTTCTGTGGATAAAACCAGAATCATCCTATCAGCTTCAACCTCAAGTCAAAACTGATCAAAACTATGAGACACTCCACAAGCTTGAGGGACGAAGCCCGCATTTCACAAGTCAATCCACTCCAAATCCACTCCAAAGCCATTCCAAGTATAAGCCACACCAAAGGTCACTCAAAAGCCGTGCAGACAACAAAATCCAAACTTGACTGAACCTGCCATCACACTGCATATACAGCAGTCAACCCAGGGTAGAATCATGCTCATCAGGATAGTCATGCAGGTGCCCTAGACATATTAAAGTCAATCTGTCAAAAAGCAAGCTAGAGAGAGAGATGCAATAATTCAGAGAGGATAGACGGAACCCCAGTAACCTGTCTAGGGGTTAATACGAATGACATAAATTGCACAGTAGTTACGAGGCAAACGATGGATGGTGAAGCTGCTTGAGATGTATGTACAATGCAAGCCATGCCTATACATGATCGTACTTGTTGTGCCCTTATTAGCTGTGTAACGTCATTGAGAAAACACACCTTCATTCATAGTTTCTAATGAGTAATTATTTTCTAGTGGTTCCACTTTTTCTTCTAGCACCTGGCGTTTATGTTCTGCTTTTTCTGCCTCCTCCCTCTTGAGGTCTGCTAGTGCAAAATCTACGATGAGTTGCTAAACGATCGCATAGAAAATTATTAATCATGCATCACGCTAACTAAATATCATGCGGGTTCGGGTTCAGGGGATAGTATCTCACTGTTTGAACACACTTCAGTAAGGGATGAAACTTATATCACAATAGCATGCTGACAAACAAGATGGGTCGTCATTCTACAATTTGATTTTTTGATAATTTGCAACAAAAAGGTAGGAAAATGTTTTTATTCATTTTGTCAATATTGATTGATGATTATTTTATTGATCGATCTGAATACATAGGAAATGTATAAAATTGATCTGATGTCAAGCCTTTTTGCAGCGGGCGTATAGTGCACACTTTTCATAAGAAATTCACCTTGAGGAGTTTCTTTTTCTCGGGTGTAAGACCTCCGAATCCTTTCTTCTTTTTCTTCTTCTCTTCCTCCTCTTGTCTTATCCTCTCCTGTAATATCGGTTGGAAAATTAAAAAGACATGAAGAGAATTTGAATTTGGAAGTAGGGAAATACTTTACTGTTAGTATTGCGCATAGAAATTTGTAGAATTGAAATTCTGAGAGAGAAATTTAAAAGCTTTGCACAGAAAATACAGAATCATAGGTAGAATTGGTGGTTGTGAATCCATATTGGAAACTAAGTTAGACCTGTGAGTTCATTAACCAGATACCAATAATAAGCATTTGATGGTATTCTGCAGTTGATAAGGATGTGTTAGAAGTATCTTGTTTGTGAGAAAGTGGAAAGCATTGCGTTATTAGCTGGAGAGGATTGTCATGTTAACCCTTTTTGTTTTACCTGCGGTTGTTTTGTTTGATTTTCCCCAGCCGCATTCTTTGCCTGGATTTAGATATTGCAGGTTTTTGACAACATTGATGTCTAAATATGTTATTTGCAATTCAATCATAATTATAATTAATATGACATAATAAAAAGGAATGTGCTGTCAGTGCAGGAAGGTAATTTTGATTGTTTTGTATGCATTGAGTTTGGTACTGATAGTTTAATTTTCCACATGCAGATTGATCAATAGCAGAACCATAGGTGAAGCTTTGTATTAGGAATCCCTTCATCATTGATAGAGATGGCATACAAGCCCCACATTTAAGTAACATTGATAGCTTACCTTCTCAGCTTCCTCGCGGGCCGCTTGTTCTGCTGCCTCACGAGCTGCTCGCTCCTGACAAACAGACAGACAAGGTAACAGGTGTGACATACGTTCTTATTACAGTGGTGACGGTTGAGGTTCAAAAAGGTTAATCGGTAATATAGCCACATTTCATAGTCTGCGCAGGTTTTAGGGTTTAGGAGGGGTTTTCAGGAATGTTGGAATAGGTAAGATTGGTTGCTGGGATTTTTTGGTTTGAGATGCTGGGAATTCCAATCATTTTTTCTAGGCAAACAACGAGGGGTAAGGTTGATGTCATACTGCAAATTTCGGGAAACCTTCGCCGGAATGAGCCAGGGCCTTACCTCTTCCTCCTGTCGTTTTCTGTCCTCTTCTCTCTGGCGGTCCTCTTCCTCACGTCTGGCTGCTTCCTCTCTTTCCCTCTCTTCTTCACGTCGTGCTCTCTCCTCAGCTTCGGCCCTCTCCTGTTCCTCCTGTTCTCGCTTACGCCTCTCCTTTAAAAACAAACCCAAATAACAGACTTTACATGCAGTGCACTGAGGATGATCACAGTCGGGCCTCAATAAAAAAAGATTCAACTTTACTAACTTTACATTCATTTCCGATCCCAATCAGACACGAGGTGGAGATGATCATCACCGAACACCTCTGAGATCTCATAATCACTAGGACACAAATAACAGGAGAATATGAGACATACCTCCTCTTCACGGGCGGCGGAATCATCTTCAGCTGGCTGTACTTCCTCCTCTCGGCTTCTCCTGCTTCTGCGGGAGCTAGTCTGAAATTTGATTTAATTTCTTTTTAATTTTGTGTATTTAAAATTTCTGTGTTAAATATTTATATGTATTCCATTGTCAGTCTACAATAAATATTCCGAGTTGGAGATCATCTGGGACACAAGTTCAGTTGCACTGACTGGAAACTTCGATTGGATTACTGCAAACAGCCGAGCTACCATCAAGAAGATACAAACCAAAATCATAATGGTAATGTTATTGAGCTATATAATCTTACATCTTCCTCGACTGAGGCAGAAGCATCAGCTTCATCACCTCTACGTCTTCTCCTTCTCTCCTCCCTGCTGTCCTCTTCTCTACAATAACAGTTATATTATATATGAGATATTATTAACATTATGTTATAATATCCCATACCAGCTAGGCTTAGTTGGAGTCAAAAAGATCTAGTTAAAGTTGTTAGTAGGGATCTGCTATCCATAACGAATCAACACCATAGGAGAGTGAAATCTTGCACAAGTCAAAGACTTCTGGGAAAACATTCTGTTGCCGAGGCAGCCTTAGTATACAACAAGACATCATGCATCTGAAGAGAAAATTCAGTGTGTAGTTTTGGTTTTCACTTGAACTTTTATAACCTACGGTGTCTCGTCAGAAGTAGCCATGCGTGCCCGTCGTCTCTCCTCCCGCTTTTTAGCCCTGTCATCCTCATCATCACTGCATGCAACAAGAACAACAGGACATGCCTCACAGAGAACAGGCGAATATCAGACAGTGTAAGGTTAGACAGTACAGTTAGACAATAAACAGGTTATAAGTAGCAGGAGTATCATGTATAAATGTGGAGGGGCACTTGATCAAACGAAAAGAGATTATGGGGGTAGGCTTGCTTGCAATACAATGTCTGTTAGATCCAGGAGTTTACTCCTTGGTTAAATTAATAAGTTAGATGGTGTTAGTTACAGTCAAATTAAATAATATTCTGTAAAGACAACTAAATAGAACGTTTGGTTGACCTACTAGATGGGTCTAAATTTGTATCAGCGCAATTCTGATCGCAAATAATAATGTACCTGGCTTTTTTCAAATGATATCATTGTGCCAAAACAAAGGTTTACAACATCGGCATTTTATTAATCTATTGGAGGCCCAAACACCTATTTTCATGAGTCAGAAAATTAGGCCCATTGTAAATTAGAGCTGAGCATGAATGTTGTTAGTTATCTCTGTAATTAGCTGTAAGAAAGATACAAGCAAGCTGCATAGGGCAACAAGGGGAAACACTCATGCAATGCCTGCAAAATCATGCAATTTGTATACTAGCTGAGGCTATACAGTGAGAGCAGCTATTCAAGTAAACGCAATGTTTGCATCTTTTAATCCACAGATAGCTTAACGAGATTTATAAACAAGCGCCTGGTATATCATGTTATCTTGATATCCTTATATTAAAAGCTACAGGTTTATTTCTGTGTCAAGTAGAATTCTGCCATAAAGTATGACACATATTATTTTTCTAAACTCAAAAAGCAGCCAAAAACAAAATTTAGGTTTTTAGACACCGAAAACTAGCCACTAATCGCTAGTGGTAAAGCTGGGTCAAACTTAGAAGTAGATGCCAGTAACCATAAGCCAAATTCTAACTTTATACGGTAAAATTCATGCTGTCTGCTGAGCACCATAGATAAAAACCTGGGGCCAAACTTATATTTACCCTTCTTCTCTGATAAATTAGAGAAATGAATTTTGTAATGTAAAATTATGCCGTCTGTTTCGCTCATTGCCTGTTGATCTGCCTCTTCTAGATGATCAGAGTGTCGTTACCAGGCGGTAGCGACCGTAATAATCCATGATAGATTGTACATAGTATGGGTAATGTTATCAGGCTATCCAGACAGCGAATAGCCAGCAAGGATCTGGTTACATACACTGCAGGTAAACTTACCCGCCACCAGTGGCAGCTGCCTCCTCTCTGGCTCTTCTCCTGGCAGCTCTTCTCTCTTCTGCTGAACTCATGATGACTTTTTATCTTTTAGTTCAAAATAATCTATAACATAGAGGGGGCGTAATCATTAATAGTGTCAGGTTGTTTTCAAGGGATGACCAATATTACAGAGCTTTGAATGCAGCAAATTTATGGGTCCTATGCGAAGTAGTGAGCGAGGCATTTTGAAAATTATTCTGTTAAGTTGGAATCTTGCCTCTCACATAAACTTACACTACAAATATAACCACCAGGATTAGACAACACTGATCTGAGCTGAAGGTAAAAAATTACCTGAATTATCAGGTGTTGCTGTGATAAAGCTAGTTTGGAGCTTGAACTATAATTAAGGCATACAGAAATTTGTAAAAAAAATACAAGTATATATTATATTAAAATCACAGGATTCTAACTAGCAGAAGTATGCTGTAATTCTCAGACGTCATGACGTCAGACATCAGATTATAAGGCACAGGAATCACGATAAACAACAAACCAAAAGTGCTTTATCACAATGTGGCAGTGAGTGAATCTCGGTGTGAAGTCAGCAGTACATAAATTCATTCGAATAATTTGGTTGTTAATGTCGAGGGGGGGCGCAGTCAGCCAGGTTAGCTGTTAAATATTGCTATCGTATATATTTATAGTCAAAACTCATTACTTACTCTTCTATACATCATCATAGTCTCATAATCATTATTGTTTATAACACATATAACCTTCTTACAATTATGAGATGAATGAAAATAAATTTCATTCCTTGTGCACTGCATGTAGGACGAGTTAGGCCCCTCCCACATTAACGCCTTCCTTTCCCTATAAGGCATTGCTGTCGTACTCTTTGTATAAGTATAGAATTACTAGGTCAATAATAAGCTTAGCTTGTCAGCTTTTGGCCTTTGATATTTATAATGAACCCTCATTTATGCAATAAAAGCAAGCAAAGTTAAAATAAAAACTGGAGAATTAAATAGACGATTTTGCCCATTTTGACCAGTGGGATTTTCAAGATTGCGCAATATGATGTAGGCTATACTTCTAACAATATTACTTATAAGATTTTACTCAGTACCAACGACCTCGCAATTGGAAAACCTCACACTGGTAAATGCAAGAAGCCCACCATGCACCAAGGACATCACAACTCTAGCTTTACCTAAAAATTCTAACATGATGTAGGAGAGTAGGACGCATATAAGCCTACCCACGCTAACTCACCGGAGAAAACTTTGCCTGCCAAATGAAGACCACGAAGGCCCAGCAGAAATAGCTCAACCTAAAAACTGAATTATCAACAAATGAAGCGCAACAAAATAGAAACTTACCTGTAAATAAATTGTTCAACTTCGAATCCACTCCAACAAATCACCTCCTCTTAGAATTCTGTGCCTCTTACTGTCTAAGCTTTGATCACTTCCCAACACACATACATGTAGTTAATAGCTGAGTGTTCTGCAATACCCTTGCACTTTGACCTTAGTCATGTGACCTGTTCTATAGAGGGAGTTGCCTAGCTATGAAGCTGAGAGAAGACGACTCACATTTCAGAATGCTGTTCTGACCTTTCAATTTGGATATACTGTGGGGGCCGTCAGGTGGGGACCGTCGGGCGGGAGCAAGAGTCTGGGAGGGGCTCAGACTAATTGTGGTAAGGACATTTCGCCACAAAACCGACAAGTGAAGGGGTCGCATCATATATTCCAATCTGATCCAATGTCATTCAGGAGTCCTATTATCTATCTGTATTGATTTAAGCTCCTGTGATGATGATTGATAACAACTAAAAAGTAAAAAAAAACAGGCAGAAACTAAAGAGCAGTACACATGACCAACGCAAGAGTTGTTGAGAGCTGTTCAAGCTAATCGATGCTGTGTCATGCAGGTTTCTCAAGTGCAACAGTTTTACTATTGAGCATGTTCCTTGTTTAATTGGTTGTATTTATTGCAAACTGTACAGTACTGTAAAGTAGTAAGTAATACGAAAACCAACAAACACTTAAATTCAAACCTTTATAACACTCTGATATAAATGCAAAATATTGTTTTTAACAAACAACAAAGTTGTATAAAAAGTTAAAATTATGAGTGTTTCCCATAATTGATATTCTTGATTTAAAACCTAAGTCATCGGAATACGATATAACAGAGTCAGGGTTCAACATATATAAACAATAGCGTTCTACCATTTACAATGATGTTGAGAAAAAATATCAGTGAAGCAGTTCACTGGCAAGAACTCAATGGCATGTTAACGGAATAATAATAATGTGTTGCCTAAGTGGAAATATTTATGTAAAACTATAAGCAAAGGGATTTGAAGAGGTAGTGATTATTTGCTGATAAAATTCACCAACAACAATTGCCTCAAAGGTAAGAAAAAAAATAGGGTCCCATAAAACCATACAGACAGAATTATTACGTAATCACATGGGTAAGCTAAAAACAACAAAGGCAGTGGTAGATAGGAAAATTAAGTTTTAGGAAAATGTCTCCTCATTTGGTTTTCAGATATATGCATAATGATGTCGTATCATGCGTGGATTGATGTTGTATTGTGAGTTGTCAGTCCATTTTTAATAAAGGGACAACTCTGAGGTCCGATGCAAAGAAGCTATTGTTACTGGCCATCATAGCTGTCTGTATAACTAACTCTATGATATCACAACTGAGGTGAAACCATTGGGTAACTCATGTAAGGTAACAGTGTTTTAAGGACTGCTAAGTGAGAAGACCAGGCAAAGAAGATTTTTGATGTTGCAATGATTCGTATGAAGTCATCTGTCCAACTGATTATGCTGATTAGATCACAGCTCTGCTTATCAATAACGATTGGAAATAATATGAGAATTCTCTTCAAAATTTACAAAGACGGGATCTGTTTGCTCAGGCAGACTTTGTTTGTGCAGCCACTCCCATGGCCTTCTGTCCGATAAGAGTCCACCGAACTACAAATTAGACAAAACAGTATTATAAGTTATTCCTTTTAATGTTTCCACATAAATGAAACTTACACAGCCTGTGACTGCGGAGAACTTGAGGATTGATAGGCTTTTGTAGTATAAGCTTTTGTAGCTTTTATGATCTTACCCATTAGTCTATTGAATGCTTTCGGTTTATTTTTCCATGCTACTCCGATCAGGTATACAGGGATTCCAGTTAACGTGATGAGACAACCCATACCGGTGTCTCTGGGTGCTGCGAACAGTGAAGCTACCAGCAGGAAGACACAAGCGAGACCGAACACAATCGGAATGGCAATATTGAACTACAAAAATAGAATGATAGGAATCCTCAACATGAACAATATCTCAAACTGAAATATTATAGGGCAACAATTCTATGAGAAATTGTTATAATAGAAATATGGTTTCTAATGATAAGTATCAAAAAAAGGAGATTCAGCTTCTGGGCTGTCTAATATCGTAGGAGTGTCTCGACGCCCAAAATTCTCAAATTCAAATATGTGGTTTCACCTCTTTGCCAAGAATAGTTCACACAATGCTTCATATCAGCCAAACCAAATAAATCAAAAAATTTAGATTGCCTGTTAATCAGAGTAATTAATGAGATTGACTTATTATCTAATCATTATAAGATTGCTCTGACACAGTTTCCACTTGGACTAAAGATAACATGAGACTAGGCAGATTGAGCGAAACAAAAGATTTCAATTTGGTAGAAACAGGTAGCATAACTAAAGTCATGTGGAATTTGGCACTCATCATTGCATATTTAAAAAAAAACTGTGTGGGTTTGTTGACGTTATGGCCCTGACCCCCTACTGATGATATGTCTTTCAAATCACATGCTTTTGAATTCCCTAATGTCTGGAAGCATTTGAGGTTTTGGGGTAAAACAAAGAAAGTAGTATGATTGAGTAAATAGTGATTTGATATAGCACATACCCTGATAGGCCGGTGAAGATCAGGCATCTTCCATCTGAGATAAATAAGGGCACCAATAGAAGCACCCACTGACAGCCACTGGACAAAGCTCATGTAGTTGATCAGTGCAAATATGTCATTTGAAGCCAGCATCACCAGTGAGAGACCACCCTGGAACATAATGGACAGATTTTCATAGACCAGAATGTAAGCGACATACACATTGTGTAAACCTTGAGAATATAAATTATCACAGGCAAAGTTTGAGAACATTTGAGTAGCTTTCTGCACCACAATTAATGAGAGTGTGAATAATGCTAGGTGAGGAGCACTTTATCGTGTGAGGTCAGTGAACAAATATTACTGCTGCTGGGCAGTTCAAACATCCCATACATCTACACATAGTGAGAATTATAGTTATGGGAAGGATATATCCAACTGGAAAAGCACTACTTGAAAAGCACTTCATAAGACCTAAAACAGCTTCCTGAAACACCTCAATTAAATCAAACATCACAAATTTGATGCCTTCAATTTTCTACTTACAGTAAAGAGAAGTGCAGGCATAGGGGTGTGACGCTTGGAGTGGATCATTCCCATTATAACAGGAAGCTGTCCCTCCCTAGCTCCAACAAAGAATAATCTGTAAAGGAATCCAGAATAGTTTTTAGCTTATGAAACATTTATGTAGGAATTCAGCATAACGTGTCATGTATTTCTTTCATTTGTATGACTAAAAATATTAGCAATTACCACAAAATACCAATCCTGATAAAGAAAAAAAAAGAAAATGGGAAAACTTGGAAAACCGGTAAAAAGGTTAAGGCCAAATTGTTCATTTATCGAATTGATAATACTTGCTTTCTTGAAAGAATAGGACAACTTTGAGCTTGGTCTTATGTATGTTTTTTTTCATGGTAAGCATGCCATATTTATGAGATCGTCTATCTCTTTCCCACAGAGTTAACATTGGCTGTCTTTCACTCTGTAGTTAGCAAGAACTTCTTGGTTCTGCGGTGGAATTTTGGCTTTGCAACAGCTGTTAACTTTGCTATCGAGAAGTTAACACCTTAGTTCATTAGATAAGGTTATTACATTTATGCTAAGTAGACTGGAAAAGACATATACATACCTGCCAGAGGTGAAGAGAAGCCCATTTACACCTCCAAAGCAAGAGAGGGCCACGAATAGTGGTATAATCCATGCCATAACGCCATAAACCTTGTCACCAAAGCCCTGAAAGTTAAAAAACCAAGGTTCTTTGTGATTGTTCAGATATTAAAATTTAGAATAACAAAACGTAACATCATTGTGGAACCAGAGAGGGTGGAACAAAGATAATCCGCACCGAGTTAGGAGTAGTTGTCACATCAGTAATTCTTTTTTTTTCTTTGTATAAGAACATGTTGTGTAAATATGCTCGCAATTAATTCATGCCTTGAACAACAAGAATGTGTATAGATCAGAGACTGCTTTCTTATACGCCCCTTCAGTGAGTATTTCCCTATATATTACCCTGTATATGTATGTCAGTATAAAACATAGGTATTAGCCATATGGAGGCCAATAAAGTCACCGGATTGACAGTATTTTGACGAAAATATCTCTAAATTTCTTGTCAGTAACAAAAAGATGAAACATTTCTAATAGTGATAAACAGAATACCTATTTCTAAACTTCTTCATGAACTCTTTAAGTACAGAGAAATCTCATCCCTTTTACTTTGAATGAGTAGCAGATGGGGGCCACTTGAATAAATATGAAACAGTCAAGCAAGTACTTACAACAGCAACAGCCGGTGACGCCAGAATTTCCGACACATCCATCTTAGTAAAGTAGGCAGCATTGGACAATACATACACAATCGTTACAATGGGTAGGGAAATGTAGATGGCTCTTGGCAATGTCTTGTAAGGATCCTTTATTTCTTCCGTCACAAAGTTTAAAAAGTTCCTATAAAATAAAAACGTTGCATGTAATACAGGTGTAAGACTGTCAACACAACCCATCAGTAATACACATCTGCACTCGTGTACATCATCATAATTATTTACAACTTTTATTAGTTATCAGTTAATGAATACAAGTAGCTAGACAGGATGTTGTTTATATGATGTCTGCTCAAAACTGGTTCTCAACGTAATTTGGTAGCAAATATATTCAACAAGTTATCTTCAAGTGTGTCTGAGTCAAGGTGAGGGGCCGATATACTCACCAGCCAGCGTAAGAGAAGAGAGCTGAGTATATGGATAGTGAGATGCCTTTCACATCAGTTATCGAGCCCTCAAATGGGTTCTGGAAGTTACCCACATTACCTGTAACATAGGGTATGAGGATAATCACTATGTTCCCAAGGTTCGATTTTGTAAGGATTTCGGGAGTAATCGCCCCATGGAAATAGCATTAAAATCAAATTCCAATTGTGACGAATGACTTTTTGGACGCGAATAACCATACCGAATAACCATACCGTGTTTATTCCACCCATTTCCTAATTGGTTAGCGCGCTTGCACACAATACCTTCAAATGGATTACATGCGGGAGGCCAGGGTTCAAGTCCCGGCCACGGCAGATTCTTTTCATGTTTTTCCCATCATGGGAATGGTTAGAATCCACTGGATTCTAACCATTCGAAATTGGAGTGAACCATAAAATCGAAGCATGGAACCATAGTGAATAGATTTCAGGAATGGAACATTTCATATTCTTATTAGTTGTGATTTTAAAGTTGACCACTGGCCATAATTTCTGAATTAATCTAGTACATCTTATGAGTAGAAATTTCCAGACATCTACACTTTCATAACATAGAGTCGTCTAACAATGCGAACTTGAGCATGCAACAGGTTTTCATTTTCTTTATAAATTGGTTAATTTGACAGCGGATGGACAGATAGCGCTGGATTACATGACATGATACAAGAGCAATTTATTCACCCCTTTTCTTATAATCAAATTGACTATAGTGTGACATATTATCCCATAAGACTGGGGCTTACGTAGGGGAGGATTTAGCTGTTGCAACTCATGTAGTTATTCAGTCTCTGTTAAAACCCGGCTACTGTCAAATTGCGGACAACAATTATAGCCATGGCCAACAAGCATAATTTGCTTTATAACACACACTAAGTCATCCTTGCTGGCTTAGAGGAACACTCTCAAGCTTGCATGAATGTCGAATGCTGTCATCAAATATCTACCAACAACTGTGTGGGTCGATTATTACCAATCAACACTAAGGTGTAAACTGTTAACTCTACTGCTGAACTCCTACTAGTGATACATACCCATACACATGAGGACTATTCCGGTGATAATGATGAGCACCAGAGCGAACAGCTTGGCGATGGTGAACAGTGTCTGTACGCTGGACGCCACCTTCACACTGAGAACATTAATGGCTGTCAGTGTCACTACAAATAGAGATAAATAATGGAGTCAACATCAATCTTGTCTGAGCCGCCTGACTCACATTGGTGAAATCAAGCTGGCAAGAAGATTTCCTTTGGCTCGCGAAGCTAGTCTTTTGTGCAGTAGTGACTCAGTTTTAATATTCTACACCTTTTCTATGATTCATGGGTACGAAATAGAAGTTTTCCCACCATATGTTATTTCATTGGTACACCGCAACTCAATTTGATCAATAACTAATCTATCTTGGAAGTGAAGGCTTTTATTTCAGGATGCGCAAAAATAGCCTTTTTTAACACAAGTTATTTGCGCTTTATTGTGAGGATTATTCTGACCCTAAGTGTTACTTTAAAAAGATCCATACGTGTCACAAGTGACAGTGTATTCATATCTACATATTTATTTCTACCTTATCTCGGCAGTTGGGATATATGTGTGTTTATGATGGTAGAATTTTGAAAACTGAGCGATGTTCCCTTGCAGAATAAAGTTCCACTTCGAAGTTGAAATATATCATGTCCAAAAATAAATTTTAATATTGGAAGACTGCAAATATATACTTAAATATTAGTCATTGACGGCAGTGATGGCTTGATATAGTTTGCAAGTTGCATCTGGTATCAGCAACAAAATAATTCATTGTGCAGAGTGGCTACAGCCAAACCCTAGTAGTTTTGATTTTGACATTTAAAATGTGTAAAATGAGACTACCAAGCGCTATTGATACTGGATAACCCTACAGACATACCTATACATATAGCAGCCAGTAGAGTAACAGAAGTCTCCGGAGGTTCACAGTCTGGGAATATAGGCTTTAGTATATAATATCCGAATGTGAGTGACACTATGGCCTGCGCTGTGGGGCGGATAATAATCAGGTTGACCTGTAAAACACACATATATATATTTATATATTTACTACTACTATAAAACATGCTATTCAAGCTTCCCTGACAACACATGGTCGGGATATGAGCGGTGGTGATGTCATAATAAAGAAGGAGTTGTTCTATGTTGCTGCCAGATGGGACAGTTCCAAATTATACCGACTCATTTCGACTAGGGATAGCCTAAATTTAACGTCTGAGTTTATTTTTTATATCTAAGAAAGTGTCAGCCTCAAAAGGATTTTCTGGCATGGTGCTATGAACTTCAGTATTTATTTTACTAGGCTTTCATTGTAATTAAAGACCAAATATTCTAAATTTTATCTAATGAGCCTATCTAGTTTTTTTCCCTTTCTGTTTATGCTGTTGTGGTGCAGTCATTTGGCAGAGAGTCAAGTGTCATCTACACGAAGGGATTGAACCCGTCTAGCCAGATATCACCTGGTTTTTGTCAGATGTGTCGAAGGAATCTATGTCATCATTTCATCTCACTGCAGAGAGGATGAGGGGAACTTCTGTAGTGCTATAGTAATGAACTCAAAACTAAATTGTTGTGAGGGAGTGCAAAATATAAAGCATGTTACACAGAACAAAGGGCTTTGTCAGAGTTGTTTGCATGGAAGTTTGAACTTGGTCTAAAATGACAGCATTTTCACACTGAGTGAACATTATGAGTGCGCTACTGGACTGGACTTGGTCATGACTCCTTTCAACTGTTCACAATCCCTTTTCTATACTGTCTATGCACTTGTTTTTTATAATTTGTGATTAACCAAGCATGCTTTTACTTAGGGTTATTGATGCATGTGTAAAAGTAAAACACTAGTACACACTGTATGTAGGCTCAGTTCGTAAAACCTAGATGTACAATTCGATTCTTACATTTGATTTCTAACTAAGAATTTTCTCAAGTAGGTTTTACTTGTATAGCTGGCTTCTTTCATGATTTTTTCTCATTCATGTGCATGTGAAATTTTGACAAATTCAAACAAAAACCATCCTTATATCTCTCTGAGGTGCTTCAGCCCTTTGTAAGCTGACCATCTAGAATTTTATTTTCTATTGACAAAGTCATCATGGTTGGAGCATTATCAAATAGCACCATGAAAATGAGAAGTGCAAGCAAAGTAAATATAAAGAGATAGGTTCTCAGGGCCCAGGCCAGTCATAGTGGATCGAAAGGATATGCTCTTACGAAGTTTTTTGAATACATACAACATGTTTACTGCCATTTATAATGGAGTTCTCCCAGTTATATAACTGAAGACCTGATTTGCAGCCGCTTTTCATGGGCTGGCTATAATCTCCTTTGTGTTTAAAATTATGCTAATGCCCGGTTATTTCAAATCTTGTTCCTACAAAGCATAGCAAACAATCGAGTTAAAATTTTGTTTAGATGACAGGGCAGTCTATTCAGTGCGGTAAATAAATTGGCGTCTGTTTTATATAAGGAGAATTGTTAAACTTTTATATGAATCTAGCTTTAATTGCGCCTCTACAACTAGTAGATTTAGATTGCTGTCTGTCCCCAGCGGACAAATTCAGTTTTCTTCTTTCCCCCCCCCCCCCTATCTGCCATGAATATTGAAGTAGGAGCTGATAGACCATCAAGTTTGTTATTGATTTGTTAATACTAGTCAGTGAACATCAATCTCACAGCTTTCAAGTTAATAAGCTTCAGTCTAGTTAATTAATCCTAGATTCATCCTTCCTTCCACAATTATTTGCTGCTTATTGAAAATCAATGTACACATGTGTAAAGTACATATCTGAAGCTGATGCAAGAACAGAATGTGAGGGAGTCAATATAAATCCTTGTCACCATGTGTACACATTAGGCATACTAAATGATTCCTTGGGCCGTTGTGTTGATCAGGAAACAACAGGTTATGTTAGCGCTAGCGCAGAAGCTGATGCAATACATGAGTAGGCGAATGAATAAAGTTCAAATAATCTCATACAGCGAGAGACTGATTGATACCCACAGCTATTCCAAACTCTTATATAATATATATTTATGTACCATGTATATGGTAGGACTCAAACTAGATGGCCCTGGATGTTTCCAAATCTGCTACACTATAAACCAGTATTTTTTGGTGCTGGATAGAAAATCTCTAGTCAAACTGGCAGCAGCAGGTTTTTTTGTACAATTATGAACAGAAATTCATAACATATGTGCTCAGCATGAGATCGACTCTCACAATCAGTTAACGCTGATGTTACATAGATATACATAATTAGATCATTGCCTCCTTGCTCTTAATTTTTAATTTTCTGACATACCAATCAGATGATAATGTTCAGACTTTCAGCGTGTGTTTCTGTAAGCCCGAGAAAAGATTGGTCCTTTTGACATCAATTTCCCTTCACATGATCTGTGCCCACGGGAAAAACATGAAATTTTCATCAGTAGCCCGAATTCAGTGTTTGTTCCTTACCCAAAGCTGTAGAAAGGCTGGTAGAGGTCCGAACGCCGCATATAAGTAGGCATAGTCTCCTCCTGATTTAGTGATGGTTGTCCCGAGCTCTGCATAACAGAGAGCACCAACAGTGGACAACAAACCGCAACCGACCCATACCACCAGTGAGAGACCAACCTGGAAAAGAGAACCTAGCATTGAGAATACTGCCAGCCATGATAGGTTATTTTGGGCTATTAATAAGATTATTCTGTTCTACATGGGATTTAGGTAGATTCACTGAGGAATCCAGCTTGTGTTGGCATCTGCTTTTGAATGGGATTTCCGGGCATAATGTAAAGTGATGATTACTCATTGAGTGGGGTCCGAAAGCGCCCACTGTTTACCGATGTACTGTATATAACTCATTCAGTAAGTATTATTACAAAGCGTGCTAATGAAGTGTTTGCTGCCTAAGCTTGAGCTCCCTTGTAATAAAGAACGAGGAGTAACAAAGTTCATATACCAACTACAGTTATAGTTATACTTATATGGAAAGGCAGCAAGTCTGGATTTGACTGGATCGCACATTGTCAGGAAATCAATGAAGTTAACAAAGACAGCATAATGTCAGCCGAGAATGAATAGTCAGGGGAAACATGAAGCAGAAAGTTGATACAAATTTATTTCCGTTGTAGACCACCATCAGCTTTAAATTCTTGGATATACGCCAAAATGGTACTAAAGGTAACAGTTGTGCGGAAACATGAATGTAAGAAGGTGGAGTTTTCCGATGTCCGGTGTCCTGTTTTTAGTTCCAACACAATCAAACAGGCTTCAAATATTGCAAGCAATTTTAACAGATAGACAAAATTGATTCAGGTGACAATACCAGCGCTAAATCTTCCAGGTAATATTTAACTTTTTGAACTTATCCAGCAGATGTTTGATCTGACTGAAATGATCGGTCAATGGAGTTATGGGCTGAGCAAAGGAAAGCAATAGATTCATGTCAACCAAAATGGCTTTTAACCCTTTTTGATTTTTATATGAGACTTACGGAACCAGTATCCTTAAGAACACCAGTCGGCGACACAAATATCCCACTGCCAATGATTGTACCAACAATGAGCGCTACAGCGCCCATAAGTCCAAGCTCCCTTTTAAGTTCTACACCGCTGTCATCACCGGACCCAGTCGCTGATCCCTCAGATGGGACTGGCTCAGTCGTCTTGTTGTATACAGGTCCATCGCCTGAAGCACTGCCATCCTTTCCTTCCGTCATATCTAAAAATGATTTGACAATTAAGGACTTTTTATTTCACATTTGAGAACTTGCATTTAAAGAAATATTTAATTTCAAACGAATCAATTTTTTCCAATCTTAAGTTAGTGTTTACAATGGACTGGAGAGGGAGTGGAAATACATAGCCTGGATTAGCCTGCTCGATCAATCAAGAGATATTGAAAATAATAATGATGTTTCTTCAATGTAGCAAAATCAAGAAAGTGTAGATTTACATCATATTCACCACACTCACCTCGTTTGGTTCAATATCCTCAGCGATTGATGATCTGTGATCAATTTGTTGATGAGACCTCACAGGAATTCAGCTAAACATAAAATACTGTAATTTTGAGCAAGATCTAGCCCGTCTCATTCTACCAGCTCTGGGAGTTGAAATAGCTGATGCAAAACACATGGCCTTTTGTAGTATAGACTCAATATCTCCTAAATGTAAACAATTCAATATGAAAGGGGTTTCATTCACCACCCAGCATTGAGGATTATAAAACTCGGTTGCTTAGTGATTTTAGGCCAATGAGATAGTGGCATTTAGTTTTCCGATAAATTTATTCTGTTAGTAAGAGTTGTCTGCTCTTTGATCATGCCCTTCACCAGATCAGCTCTAAGTGACCTTGTCAAACGACTCAATATTAGTTGACTGGTAATTTATTATTTGAGCTTGCTAGAGTATTTTAATGTTATGGATCATCTCCTTGGGAAACCCCTAAAGTATCCACAGCAGCCAACAAAACTACAAAAAAACTCCCAAGCTCTCCAATGTTTGCTTGAACTTCTGTTTTGGATAATGGTGGACGTGTTTTTTAAGATACGATGTCATTGTGTCCTAGTCTTGTGTTACATGTGCATGTTTAATACATGGTTCTTTTTTTTATCATCTCCGTCTCTTGGGTTTGTGAGTAGTATATAATGCGTATTTCATTTTGTACCATTCCTGTTCTGAGAAATCAGACAGCTACACTATTCCATACCAGGTCATCAGATATCAGACTCGTTGATGCTGAGTCCTATAGTTTTAACATTCCATTTTATTGTTCCTCAACGTCAACCAACAAGTCTATTCCAATACAGTCTATCTAGAATAGGTAATTATAATAGAAATAATGAAGGAAAAAAACAAAAACGCATTCTAATTATTGTTAGAGAAAAAATATATCAAACTGTGAAAGAAATGATCGAAATGCAAATGCTAGAAAACTATATAAGTTTGAAGTACGTCCATAGTCTTGTTCATAGATTCTCAAACAGGTCTAGTGGTGCAATACCAGAGTCTCTAAGAAGAGGGAGATAGGAGTATATACACTACTACAATATGGGCAGTCTGTAGCAGATCATAGTGAATGTACAATATACAGATCAAAGCCAACAAAATTTTAATTTCAATTCAAACAAACCCCTATACTTACTTGGTGAAAAGAAACAAATCATTAATATAAATACAATCAATAAAGTCAATGTGATAATATGATGTAAAAATATATCAATACAGTGAAATGACATAAAAAACGTCAAAGTTTCTGCACACATATATATAAAGTTGCCCAAGTCGTAGAAAATTTATTTACAAGATAATACTTGCATATATGATGATCTTTCCGAGGTATAAAAGCTATGCAAGGTTCTGAATTTATCAGCTCTCATAGTTCACACTCTATTATTGATACAGTATGAATTGACAGCAGTGGCAAAATATGTTGATATAGGGCAACTCTCTAGAATCATTGTAAAATTATAATATACCGGTAATATATTATGTACATGGAGAAATGAGATTATGTACTCGGTGACACATTTCTTAACTGAAATATCAAGCCTATAAAAACAAACAAATATACCCTGAGTATTTAAAGAATTTGAATGTACATGTATCTACATAATTTAAATCGCCAGTGTAGTTGGACAATGAAAGGTTTACGAGGTGCTTGTTCAGAGAGCGTTGTAGCGTCGGAGTGTCATACGAACAGACCCTAAATCTTTATCCACCCGATCTAATTGTGCTTCCAGGTTTTCCTATGAGCAAAAAGAATTGGAATATATGAAATCCTTATAATATTAAAAGTTGATCAAACAATATGGGAGTTGTTATCTCATTGAACAAATCAGTAAGTGAGTAGACAACTCCAAATTATGACCATAGGGTCCGCTTACTCACTCCCACCAGGGAGTTATGTCCCAAACTGCCTGCTCCCACCAAGAAGGGTGGGATATACCCCTCCCACCCTCGCTCTCTATAGACGGTACCTAACTCCCTGGTACCATCACTTCACAGGCATAATTTGATGATTCACACATACTGAGAAGAGGCATGGCAAACTCCTCAATATTCATACACAAACTGCACTGTCAGAGAGAGAGCACATTCATGCATAGATCGCCATTCTCATTTAGATCTATGATGTAGATTAGGAGTAACAATGTATTACCTGTCGAAGTTTATCTTTTCTCGTATGTGCTGAGGAGGAGCTTGATACTCGTGTCAATGCTGACTCCAGCTATAAAAAATCATAAAATAAAAATAAGTTTTGAGCTTTATCAATTTACATCATAGTTCATACTCGGAAATTGTATTTCTGTGTTTTTTTGAGTTTTTCCATTTCATTTTATAAATGTGCAACATAAAGGTTTTGGGTACTAGCAATGTTTAGTTTGATGAATCTATAGAGTGTCTGTTTTGCTAGCCTCTTTTACAAGATAATCTGAATGCTACTAAGCTATTATTCCAGGCCTTTAACCAGGTTTATATATATTCTGACTTCCAAATCTAGCTATTCTTGTGGTAATCATGTCATTATCATGTTTATTTGATGGCAAACCTGTCGTTTTTCCATCAGTAACTCATCAAGCCTTGTCTCAGCATCTTTGATAAGTTTCCATCTATCCTCAGCTACTGACTTGTTTTTCATATAAGAAATCGCTGCAGGAGAGGGAGTAACTTCTACCGGCTCATCTGAGAAAACCTTACCGGTCCTCACCTTCTCTAATACTTCATCCTGCTTACTGTAAAGCAATCATATTATATTATATTGTATTATAAAACAAGCTGAATATTTATGTGTTGTTGGGGAAGATAGAAAAATTATAAGACCAAGCTGTAACGAGGAAGAGCCACATCGAAGTTAAGGACGTCATGTAAATTCAACATTAAAAGTACAAGAACTGGTATATGACTGTGTACTGTGACTGTGTACTGTGACTGTGTATTATATATCTCAGAACCGCATACGGTTTTATATGTTACCACTTACCTCTTAGTTTTCTGTGGGGATCTCTCCGGTGTTTTGTTCAGGGCGAAGTTGAGGTTTTTCTTGGCTGAGGATGGAGTTGCAGGCTCTCTGTTATCTCGATGATGTCGGTCTGGTGTTCGATTGAATGGCGATACATGTAATACAGCCCACTGCTGGGTCCTCTTAGAGGGAGACACACTGGCTCCCACATGGTGGTATCCATATGGTCGCTCCATTGAGTGCCTTGTAGGCGAATTACCAGACTTTATAGCCGGTCCGCTGCTGCTGGCACTACTACTGTGTCTCTGTCTGTCAACTATTGGACTATATGCACTGATGAGATCATCCTTAGTAAAGTTATGTTGCGTAGTGGTAGTTGGTGTTTGGGGGTGCTGATCATTGGAGGAGTGTTTGTGTTCAGTGGAGTGTCTGTGAGATGATTTTCGACTACTTCTATGATGATTGTGCTTGCTATGATGACCTCTGGAACTGTTTTCTGAAGACTGAGTAGCGTCTGACTGGGGTTGAGGGGACAACTCATCGTTAGCGTCAGCTGGTGATTTCTCAGTGCTGCTGCCTGTTTTGTTAATGCGATGTGATTTGTCTGAGTAATATTGATGATGTCGAGAACGATGTTTGCTAGGAGAACCACTACTGAATGAATTCTCTAATTGTCTTTCAGCCTTTATCATAGGTGACATAGTCCTACCATCATCTCCAATCGTTAATCCTGAGTGATTGAATGACCTGTGGAATATTAAGGTTAAGAATGACTAGCAATGCTAGCAATGGCCATCCTCAATCAAATGTTGACAAAAGATTTGATTTCATTTGACGTGAACTGCCGACTTGGTAAGGTCAGGTAATTCTCAACTAATATGATAAAAATGATGTTAATATGCAGCCAGGGAGGGTGTGAGGTGTGATATCCCACCCTCCCTGATGCAGCACAAGCATTAATATACAAACTCTACAAAACATCAATTTTGGAGCTGTTTACAGTTGTGCATTGGTGGCACAATTCGCGCATATTAGCTGTATATGTAACAGTGACATTAATCACATACCCATTTCTCTGAGGAGTTGGTGACTGCTGTTGTTGAAGACGTAAGAGTTCGTTCTCTTTAGCAAGCTTCAAATGTTCTACTTCAAGTCTCTTTATAGAATGTTTGAGATTATCCATGTCTTTACTAGATTCTCTCAGACAGAGTTCAGTCGCTTCCAGCTTAACCTACCATAAGATAATATTACCTCAACATGTAAAAGATGGTCTATACACTGGTGATAGGTAGTAAAATATGGGCATAGTGAGCCATGTCTATAACTGTAGGTAATGTCAATAATAGTGGTATATTTTACCTGCGTTGTCTGGTTACTAAGCTGTAACTCTTCATACTTCGATTTCATCTGAAAGAAACGATATGAAAATAATTCAACTATTCACATGAGCAAAATTCTACACAGAGCGCACAGAAGATAATTGATTTTCACAGAAGCATGTTCTTACTTCCGTCATTTTTCATTGAAGCGCTTAGACTGAGGTTTTACTAAGACAAACTAGCCAGCAATCTTTGGGGCAAAAATAAGTCAAAACATCATCAGCCAACTTGATAATGAAAAATAATTGAGTACCATGATTAAATTCATTGTTAAAACAATAAAACTGCATATATATGTTCATAGATCTCCTGTGTGGGTCATTGTTATGTAATGTAAGTTTGTTGAGTCAAGGATTAGTGTTAGCTGAGCTGTGAGAGATATGATAAACACTAATAACTCGGTCAGTTGGTTATCAGATAGGTGTTTCTCATACTGATTTCCATACTGTGTTTAACATGTTTAACATGTTCTTGTAATACCCAAGAGAAGAAAGCTGTGACTTATCAGCTCATATATAAATGGAACTAGATATACTGAGTCATACAATGAGAGATTATGCAGATTTTACATCCTATAACTATTAATGATAAGGTATAAGGAGAGTTTATCCCCGGGTAACAATATTCAGACCACGTCAGGCTCACACTGCCAGCCTGTCACTAACGGCCTGTCACTGCCGGCCTGGCTCAGGTCAATCAATATCTCACCTCATCATATATGACATTTCCTTGGGAAGCCTGTCTGGCTGTGTTATCTCGCACCTAGACAATAAAATAAATTACATATTGATCCAGAAAAAAAGCTGCTGACATTCAATTTGTTAATTGTTTTAAATTTTCAAAACTTCAATGACACTCTGTCAACAAGCTGACATATGGAACTGTATTTAATTTCAAACACTCTAGACTGAGTTAAATATAGAGAAGTGTACTCAACTAGCAGACATTTACCTCAAAAGCATCACAGAGTGCAGTGAAAAGCTCTGAGTTCTTACTCTCCAGTGATTTGATGTAAGATTCCGCTTGAGCTAATTTACTTTTATTTAACTGCTGGTCTGCTGTGTGATCAGTTTGAAGAGGACTGAAGGATGCTGCCGCTGGCCGCCCTGATGATGCCAAAGTCTAAAATATTAATTAATTTTAGTCATTGATAGTTAAGAGCATTTTCATAGGTTGTCCCTTAATGCTAAAAAGAGAATTCTCAACTAGGGTATTTTGTCTGTATGAATTATTTCATTTTTCGGTCCAGTATTAGAAGAATTAGGTTAATATAGAGAGTTTCCAAGCTTCGAATAAGATTCCATACATGACGAATGAGTTTGTCGGCATCAGTTTAAGTCAATATGCAGCACACAGCAATCTCATGTTTATTCACATTAGTAAACCAGTGTTTGCTTGTTGTTTTTATCCACTCTATATAGTACAATCGGATGGTCTTGAAAAGGCAATTTGGTAAAAGCAAAACACATCCGTCTTGTTGTCAATTTAGCCAAGTGGACTTTGAGTTAAAAGCAAACAAGCTAGGGATCATAAGAGCTGCTTGGCATTCAACTTTGTTTGAAAAGCAAAACTTGGCTTAAAAGTGGGACAAAAACAATTGATCCACCACCAAAGTCTGGCTTTGGTAAAACAAAGTTGAATACTTTTGACCAACCCCTTTACTCACAGCATTAAATGATGACTCTAAATCCTCCATCTGTTTGTCCACTGTATTTATGTACCTGCAGAAATCAAAGTCATAATGACGTTTAATGTTGATCAGACATGTTTGTAAGAATAGAGTTCTAGCTGTTCAAAGGGGGAGTAAACAGATTTACACTTGAACAGCATCGGAAATCTGTGAATTATTTGGGATTTAAATAGCATATCCATTAACAGATCGATCTTGTTCACTTCTCTGGCACTATTGGTGAGAAAATGTAAGAAAGTTAAGCTAATCATTGGCTCTAAGGATCAAATAGGATATCAAGAGATTATCACAATATTGGAGCTAACCAACTCAGGATGATATACATAATCATAATTTTAATCTCGATATTGAATATGTTTCTCTTTTACACTTTTTATTGTCTCAACTCTCATTTGATAAGATCGATTTACAAACATTGTCAGACACCCTTTGAACCAGCACATCATTGTGATGGTAGGCCAGGACAAATTGTTGAATTAGTCACGTAGACTAAGTTGGTTTTCTAAAAGACAAAGGGTGGACATATTCGTACCTGTTAGCTCTGAGTAGCTCCTCTTCTAACACCCGACATCTTTCTCTTAGTTTCTGGTTTTCGTTCTCCAGAATCAGATACATCTCGTGTTGAGTGACTGCGGTACTCGATGTCAGCTTGTGTCTGAGATCATGAAGCTCTTGCTCATAATAAGCCTTCATATCTTCCAGGTGTCTGGAATGTTTCTGTCTCAAACTAAACCTCAAACTACAAACACCACAATGTAATAATATCAATAAAAAGCCACATTGAGAAGGAGCTCGGAGCGACGTGTCACTGACCTGAGATCTGAGAGTACATTGTAGTAGTTTTTTGTTTGTCTGTGATCTGCACAGCAGTCACTGTCATTGTGTAGTGCAGCAAAATATTATATCTTTGTTCTATTCTTTTATCTGTTTAGAATGGGATCTTATCGAAATGAAGAAAAAATGAAAATCAAACGAGTTTATTTTTGAGCAGTTAGTATAGTAAAGCTACCTGGCACTGAGGTCATCCGCTGGAGACTCCGGTGGTGGTGTGCTGCTAGTAGAATATGTATCCCCAGTAGGAGATAACTCCCGAGTCAGCACTTCTTCCTCTATTTTATCCACTGCCGACTGGTCTGTATTCATGTCCACAGCTGATATCTGTGTGGCAGCACTGCTCTTATTCACAGGGTCAGTCTAACAAAAGGGAACCAAACAACGTTAACAGCATTCAATAGCTGAGAGGCCAGTGATGGGCGTCAAACTTTTTCATCATACTGAGGGAGTAGACATGCTGAGCATGTGCAGCATGTCAAATAATTACTACGTCTAGCTGTTTTACTATACTATACATATGCAGTAATGAGTAACGATGTAAATATGCCAGGCTGACATAAGTGATAGAACTTAACACTTACTTACGGCCCTGGATAAAAAACAATCAGCGTAAAAATGGGATAAAAATTAATATCTGTAGTTTAATGTTCGCTCTAGGGCATTGTGCTCGTTACCAAAAGGAGCTTGGGTTGAGATATTCATTTCATTATTATGTCAGAATGAAATGCGTAAGCATACTACATACACTACATGTAAGGTATACTATGCTGGTCCCGTATATTACAATGCCTGCCGGCGGCAAACAATAAAATACTCCAGCTGGCTTATTGCCAACCCATTTCTAGGATCAAAGCCATCATCGATAAACGTATGAGTAGTGAACATGTCTACTCTGCATAGTCTAACAGGTCTATCGCTGCATAGTATATTATTGTAAAACCAACGACAATGTATTTATAATCTTTGGTAAAACTGGGTGACACCTAGCAGCAAGTTATGGAGATAACACCAATGAGAACTTAAGTATATTTTATAACACCGTGCCACATTAATTCACAGATAAAAGTTAGGCGCCTCGACTAAATAAAGCCTAGGCTTGATGATATAGCATGGCGAAGATACGCAACACCAGATTATTTGGCCAGAGGCCTCCTTTTTGAACTATTAAACCTCTCAAGCTCGCTATATTGTATTAGAACAAGATAACTAGATTACATGACGCATTTCTACTGAACAATCTGCTACTTTATGCTGGCATATTTTGTACCACAGGCCAGGAGATAATTAGTGGGGCAGAAAACATCCAGGGCACAGCTGAGCTGATTAATTGCTCATCACAACAGTGCATGTTGCCAAACAACAACACTGACAACAATCACACCTTATACTGAAGTACCCAGTGGATTGTGTTCAGACCACAGCACTGCGTGTATGTGGGTACAACCTTCCATAAGCTGGTATCATTCTAGTACAATCTAATCTAGTTGATGTTTTGATAATATATATGGCATTTTTACACATTTTACAAACACAAGTCCTGTTGATGGTGATTTTGGTACAACACAAGAAGTGAATTCACACGTTTGCTCCGTGAAAGTGGTACAAACTTGAATATTTTGAAATGAATTAACAGTGGCACTTTTTAAATCCTAGTGTCGCCCCACAATCAACTATCATAGCTGTACAATATATCAGAGAACCAAAACAGGGTCCAGTATCAAGCATTCCAGAATTCCCGACATCATACATCAATAAAGGGTTTGGGACACAATATAAAGGATAAGTAAAGTATATTCACCGGAGCAGCAGCATTGCGAGGGGTAATATCATCAGCTGCTGTAGGTTCGGGTGTCTGACTCTTGAGATCAATAAGGTCATCCACAGATTTGATGGAGGTGAGTGTAGGATTTACAAGGGAAGAGTCAGTGTTAACCTGTGGCTCTGAAGGGCTGATCGTATGAGTCTGATTATCTTTATTATCTAGAGGTATATGAATACTCTGACTAAGCAGCTCTAAGTCATTACTACTATTATTACTCGGCAGCACCGGTGTGGACCTCTCACTGCCCGTCAGCACCGGCCGCTCGTGTGTGAATGCGTTAGTGGAGTCCCATGTATCATGGGAGGATCCCTGAGATGTGTTGCTCTCGTCAGCGCTCAGCGATGAGGTCATCGCTGCTGGCTGCCTTACTACTTCACCGCCGTTACTGCCATTGCATAATGATGTGAAGCCATTTGTAGGTTTACTTGTAGAGTTAGAGGCTGCTGAGGAGACAGAGCTGTTTGATATTTTTGAGGTTATACTGTTGTAAGGAGATCGGGATGAGTTGTTTGGGGTAGTTTTTAGGGTCGGAGTATCGGTTGGTTTGACAGAAGCAGGGGTTGATAGAATTACATGATTGTTCCCTTCAGACCCTGGCTGGAGATCCATACTAGTTATTTGCTGCATGAGCTGTGCTTGCTTATCTTGTAGTTGCTGTTTCATCTGAAGCTGTAATTGTTCTAATGTCCTTGTTTGCTCCATGTACTGCTCTTTCATTTTGCTCGCTATGTATTTAGCAATCTCTTGTTGTTGGTGGACAGTGAGTTGCGGAGATGGACTTGAGATCGGCGATGGCACAGAAGTAGCTGCAGTCTACAAAAAGATATATAGAGTATGGTGAGTCCCAAAGCAACACAGAAGTCTCTCTCTTTGTGCGATACTGCCCTCAAAGGCTCCCAAAAAAGTTGATATAAGCACGACAGTGTGCGCCAAGCAAGATTCAGTCAGACACAGAATACTCACGGAACAGCGCCACAACTTCAGTGATGCCAAATAAAACAAAATCAAGTCAGATGAAGCATTCAAAATAGCCCAAACACTCACTAGTAGGTACCGGTAGATTATGGCTTGAAAAGCTCGCCAATGCCAGATATACACTATTTTCCTTTCTTTACAAAAATAATAAAATACAAAAGTAAGGGTTTCACAATGCTCC
Source organism: Membranipora membranacea (assembly GCA_914767715.1). Classification (NCBI taxonomy): domain Eukaryota; kingdom Metazoa; phylum Bryozoa; class Gymnolaemata; order Cheilostomatida; family Membraniporidae; genus Membranipora; species Membranipora membranacea. Next base: position 10,510,006 of record OU612065.1, on the reverse strand, counting down.
CATTTCAAATGCTATTTTACAAAACAATGAAGAGTTTAAAGCTTGCATACACTTCATAATTGATTACAAAATTGTTAGCATGAGGCTCTAAGCTGGCAGCAACTTGAGACAAACGGGTGGTACAAATAAAACCGAAAAAAAGAAATCACTGCCAGTTGAAAAGTGAATTAAAATCCAGCGTCAAAAGTTTATGACAACAAATAATGAGTAAATTGTAAATCAACTTGTATGTTGCAGCGGCATTAATAACTGAACCTGTTTTTTTCTCCAAAAATCAGAGCTATAAAATTTGCTGGTACTTCTCGACTTACCCACTTTAAAGCCAGAAATAAATTTGAGAGTATCAAACAGTGTTTGTGATTGAGAAGAGCAATAGCGAGCTCCTTACCATAACCAGCCCTAACATCAAATTGTGACAAGCTTTTTGTTGTAATATAAACCTTGTTCAATTGCCATTGAGATTTGCTTAGATTTGATAACCTGGCTCTAAGAGTTTATCTAGGATAAATTTGTATAGTATATCAGTGTACCTAACTAGCTACATTTAATTATTACAATAAAATTCAAAGTAATGGGTGGTGTTGACAAACCCTAACAGCTCAAGCAGATGTAGTGAACACAACTGAATTAAAAATTTATCCCCTATCTCAGATTTCAAGCCCGGTGCTCAAACACTATTCAATAAGACTGCCCACAAGAGAGCAACACGGTATTTTCTAATCACGAAACAAGCTTGGTTTCAAATCACGGCTGCCAAGCTAGGCCTGCATTTGACACATGAAAGTGCTCAAACATTGATTTAGGGTTGAGTTATCATCCAAACAACCATTCGGTCGAATTGTATCAACATGATAATGGAGTGACATATACTACAACAGTTATTTATGATGTTACCTGTTGAATTTACCACAGCCAAGTTATGGCTAGTGGTGTCCAATCTGAGAGCTCCAAAACTCAGGCATTCAAGAATATGTTTCACTAAGATTTTCAAAGCCAGTGGCTGTTTAGAATGACTCAGAAAGCTACTCAATTTTTTCACATCCGCATCTAAAACTTGCCAGGGGAAGATGTGTCAAATTTGGCAGTTCTGCATTATTATACCACTGTTCTACAACTATTTAGTGTTGATAGTAGGATACCATATGAAACACATGATCGGTAGATCTCATCGGAGACTAGATTTTGCAGTTATTTTTCATTCTGAAGAAAATAATAGATAACTTTCTGTATAACAAAATTGGGGCCATACGAGGTTGTTTTCCCACAATTCTGAGAAAACTTTAGCTAACAAGATGAATGATATTATATATCTGGAGCAGGATGGGACTTAATGGGTATCAAGTTGAACAATTATAAGGAGATGGTGGAGCATTTCACCCAAGCATATCCAGATCCTGATGCTCCATTCACAGGTAAGTATCAAAACAAATTTTTTAATTTTTACTTGTGTGGCAGGATGATATTAGAACGAAAATCTAATTTGCAAGTGTGGCCACACCTAAAATCTGTTAGTAAGAGTATTATTAATACTATTATAGATTATGTGGATTAAGAAATAACTGCCTGATTATGTTTGCATGCATACTGTCTCTGCTCTCTTTATAAGCAGCCAGAGTGAGCAATGCTGAAGATCTCAAAGTGAGATGCACCGGTTGCTGAGGGCGATGGTGAGGCCTTCATAACTTCAAATAACATGCATGGTCGTCAGTTCAAAAAGTGGTTGTACAGTATCTCTGATTGTTCTAGTTGATTTGTTTGTAATTCAAGTAGTTAAGAATTTCAATCAATGATAGGGTCAAGAAAGTATGACGACTGTACGTACCATAGAGGGACCCCTTCACCATCGAGGAGGAAGACATATTTTTAATATTTTTTTCAATATCATTATAATCACATTTATTGTTGTTGAATTTATGGCCAGATGAGGGATGGTTTTGATCATTTTAATTAGATAATTCCACTCTCTTACATTGCAAGGCAGTAACTATCAACTACTTGGTGGTATTTGTTCTTTCAATTATTACCCAGATAACCAACTACCCTATTTGCAAATGACGAGAGGTAAGTGGCAGATTATGATGTTTATCGGGTTTATTGTGAACCCTAAACGCAACCAAATACCGCTCTATACATAAAATCACAAATTCTGCTTTTTTGAGATATGTTTACGCTTCATTTTTCAACATTTTTATGTATTGCAAATTATGCCCGAATGATATTATCGGGAAAATACAGAAAGTAATAACTCCCATCATGAATAGCAAAATTGTAATGAGGGTAGATTTGTATATGAATTTCAATTGGCTAAAATGAGGGAATGATGACATGAAAAACCAACCTTCCTACCTACTATGCCCGAACCTAGTAATCCAATCCCAGCCTAATAGAGCCGTAGCAATGAATTCTCCTCACCATATAACAATGTCATGACTCAACGCAACTGACAGCTCAAAACACAATGTCTCATTTTGTGGACGGATTCCAAGGATGAGTACATCTTGTCGGTAGGAAAAGCAAAAACCTGAGCTGCTTCAACACCAAGATTGCACAAAAACCCATTAATACAGAACAAAGCAGCGCATATAAACCACATGAAGCTGTCACATGATCCACATAGCGTCACAATAAGCTCTAAAATACCATGACATACGAGCAATAACTCTATTACCTGAGTAGATGCGGAGGTGGCCATATTCATGTGCTGGCAGAGCTCAGTACTATCTGTCTGTATGTCTATAGTCTTAGTAGTAGGTGTATAAGGATTATTGGGAGAGCTAGTCAAGTAATGACTAGTGTCTACAGGTGCTCTGCTGTTGTAGATACTTGATGTATCACCTCCTCCTACCCCACCAGCACTAGGCGGTCTGAAACTCGCCATTCTGTAATTGTACATAAAGCATATAAATATACTAAACTATTCTCATTATGCACGATGTCATTCATGGAAGCTTCAGCGCAGAACATCTTACAGGGAGTTTTCCGTCCAAGTATATAGATTACATGTGGTAAGGTCGTATAGTAAGAGAGCTGATATCGATCTCAAGTTCATTTAAATGGTATATAATAGCTGGATGTCAGATTCACTTTAAGTTTTCAAATAGTGATGTCAACTATGTTTTTACAACCCATTGACAGGGCATCATCAAAAACCGATTTCAATAAAAAGTAAAGCCAACAGCCCTTGTTAAATTGAGTGAAAGGATGCTAGTACAGTATATAAAAGGCGAAAAGACATCAGAAGGACCAAAGCAATATATAATCTGGCAGCTAGTTCTGCAGTAGTAAGGGTAAAATTTAGGTATAGCTTTAGAAATTGCCCCCCCCCCCTCTTTCATCAATTGCGCCTATGAGGTTTCAAAATCTTGTGCTGTACCAGCGCAATATGCTACCACTTGTATCTACTTAAGATAACTATAAAGGTTAATGAACTAAGTTATCTACAACTGTACAATATTCCTGACACTTAAATATATCCATTTTTAATCTTATGTGAAAATAATCAGAAGTTACAATTATATGGAGGTGGTAGCATATTGCGCTGGTACAGCACTAGATTTCAAAACCTCATAGGCGCAATTGATGAAAGAGGGGGGGGGGGGCAAATTATTTAAGCTACAGATAATTTCTACCCGGAAGAGCTATGCATTTTTTTCAGTGTCAAAATATAGAGTAACTACTGCAGTCCTAGCTGCAGGACTATATAATGCTTTGGTCCTTCTGTAGTCGGTTGACTTTGAGTGTTTGCTAGGCCTCCCAGGAGAGGGTACCAAAAAGGGAATTATAGGTATATAACCCAAAGAAGGTTATCTAAAACCCTTGGGCGAACCCCAGAACAGTCTGTCATTGAGAGAACTGGACCTAGTGAGCCAATGAAAGGAAAAAAAATTAGGTGGTCAGGATGTGAATGATTTATCATCACCTTCAAACATGAGACGCTCCGAGTGTTTTATATCCACTGCTCGTTACACGGTGAGTTTATTATCGCCGAGGTTGGCATCATCTGAAACATATGCAAGGTCAGGTTAAAGCGATATTCTTGTTAGGACTGTATTTTCTGCCCAGTAATTTCCATTATTTCATGAGCAACACACTGCATATCAGGATGAAATCAATCTCTATCCAAAGGTTTGATGTCTCATTCGAAAGGACCCGAGAATCACCCAATTTGCACCGCAACATCATTATGGAAGCATTTCCCTTTACCTGACCCACCACTAGGTCCAAATCTTTGTTCAGCTCTGGGAAAGGAAACCAAATACCATGGGTATACAAAGTCGGATTCCTCATTGACTTCTATTACTCTGTTAGATGCACCTCAGCAGGATGTTTGGACAAGGGTCTGTTTTCAGGCAACTCTAATAAAAAAACTGAGATGGGCCAGATTGTCAATGTTCAGGTTTAATCATAATTTAAACTCTGGTTACAACACACCCATATTCAATTGATGGACAACCTGGAGTAGTAACGTCTTATGGTACTTTAGATCTGGAGTTGCTGGCCTGCAGAAGATCTATATAGGTTTACTTGATCTTCTTTCGGTACATAAATAATCCCTTTAAATTATCGGATACTAGTAGGATTATCAGCATAGCATATTAATTTTATTGTGATAATAATAACAACAGCTGATGTAATGAGGGAGAGTCTGCTCTCGATATGATTGATTTCAATTTTGTAAAGAAAAACAGTCATTCTGATCTAGTGAGGATCCTAAGTAGGCCGATGGAGATGGGTTTAGATGGAACACATGTTTGTGGATGTCACTGAGATAACGCTTCTAATTTAGCAAAAGGTTTCAACATAGCCTAATACAACCACAAGCCTTCATGAAGGGGCTCAATCCGAAACTGACAATCCCCAGTAGCCCACTTTGGTTTGAAAAGTTGTTTGATCACAACCAGGGGGTAATACATCACTACCGGAAGCTGGGACGCAAAACATTTCTTGCGCTAAGGTTTCGGTGACACTATTGTGCCAGGATGCTTTCAGCATGCATGCAGGTCAGAGCACAGTTCAAGGGTATGAACCAAGCCCAGAATTCAAAGGTTTAGAACCAGGAGACCTTCAACCATTGTGTTCAGATGGCTCAGCATTCTACCATACATACTTGCCAAGTAACCTAAATACAAAATAGGGAGATTCCATTTTACGGCGATACTGCACCACACTGCACTTCACTTAAATTGAACTAGAGTAGACAGTACAAAATTAATACTAAAAAATGTGTGATCTGAAAGGAAATGAAAACTAAATGTATGCAATTGACTAGCTACTTTATATTGTGACCAATGACAGTCAGTGTTGTGAGTTATGAGAAGATGCTATTGGTCATTTACAATAATAGGCTGAATCTCAACAAAACAGGTAAATTTGTTAGCATTGTTTAATTTGATAATTCCTTTCAATTTTGTGTGCAAAGACCTTAACAGTAACTAGTCAACAACAACATGTGCTTGGATAACTATCAAAAAATTGCGATTGGACTGTTTTCTCTAAAATCTGGAGGAAATAGTGAGATTTACAAAAAGTGGGAGGTGGGTGTAAATATCTGGAGAGTCACGCCTAAATCGGGAGACTTGGCAAGTATGCTACCATACTGAGCCACCTCTACACAGCTTTGACCTCCTCAATTATATCTAGATGAAGGATAACAAATTCACACACATAAATATTGTTTGAAGAAGAGGAGAGTTACCAGCATACATATTATGTTTCTCATGGGATCTAAGGCTCTAGTAGAGAATTAGGCCATCAACCATACTGTGTGTGTACATACCTGAGCACACACCTGAGCTGGTACAGTTTCAACACCGAATTTTCATCGGGACTATGGAAACTTGGTTTCTCATAAATCTTGTTAATCGTACCAGGTCGATAATCATTTATGCCAAATTGATAGTACTAGTTTTTCCTACAACCTATCAGGGGGCCTGACACTAGTGTCTGGCAGTTTGTTCCACTCCTTGGCGGTCTTGAGAAAGAACGAACGCTGGTGGTGTTGGGTGTTGGAGTGAGGTATCATATAATGGTACTGATGTCTGCGTTTTGGAGAAGACTGCAGGTATGTCTGGATGGTTTTACCGGTGGTGTCAAAGTGGTAGTGCTGGAACAGCTTCAGACAAGCAGATTTCTTCTCTTCTCCAGGGTAGGGAGGTTAAAGCCTTTGAGGAGACCTGTGGTGTTCGTCTTCCTGTCTGTTTTCCTTATACCTCCTGGACCATTCGTGCTGCCCGTTGCTGAACTGCTTCTAGGTATGCAGCAGCAGTCTTGTCAATGGAGTCCCAAGAGCCCAATGCATATTCAGGCACTGGTCTGACTATCTGTGTGTAGGCGGTGCTCTTGATAGATGTTGAGCTTGGGCACTCCAGAGGTCACTTCTGCTTTAGCTCCGCTTCTGTTTGCTGGTGCTGGAGTTTGTCTGAGCAATATATTGTTTGATTGTTGATTGACGTATGAAGGCCCGTACACCGATTCATTGGATCCTTGGGCATGCAAGCATGTATTTGTCGAAAGGTTGGTAACAACCACTCAGCTCAGTGGAAAACTTTGAACAGTCATAGATCCAATAGGTTTGTATGCGTCAGTAGGCCAAACCCATGGGAAATGCGATCACTCTTATTAAGCCCTTAGTGAGACGTGGTGCTCAGCCTGCTTATTAACCAGTCCCTGCAATCTACCGAAAATACGTCTTGCGTAACTCGACAGTTTATCACTGACAGTTTATACACTACTGCGGAGAATCGCTGCATATCACGATCAAGAAGCGTCTGACGCCCACAAGTGATTACTGAACGCAAGAACTTCTATATATGTATGCCTTTATTTTGCCAACTAACTAATGTCCTCAAGTATCAACCACTCAAAAGTCCACTGGCACTTGACTTAGCTACTGTACAGGGCACATATTGGCCCTGGCAGAATACAGGCATGTAAGACCAAGACACACTACATATAGTATCATAATTATCATATGCCCACATCACAATTATTCTTCTCTTTTTCAATACACTAACACATGTGTTCTAGCACCATTCATTGTTGTCAGTCGATCCTGTTGAAGTTAGTAAGTAACTAGTAGTAGTAAGTAAGGCTCATTTTTAATGAAACTTATTATATTACAGTAAGTTTCCATATTTCCCTTTTATAATTCTTTGAGAGAGAAAGATGAGTTAGCCCATCTTCCAAAGGTTGGTGATATGATTTCCAAACATAACCTAATATAGTAAAAAGATAATGACATTTGTCAAACATACCACGACAAAAAAAGGAATAGTAAGTATGTATGTTCATCTCAATATTTTACAACTTTCCACTATGAACTTTTTGTGTCCTGTGATTGGCTAGTAAATATAGCTCTTAGACCACATGTGGGTATTGGGAAACTTAACATCTTTTCTTATTTGCTCAAAGGAGTATTAGTTTGATACAGCGAGCACATGTATTTACTCATTTGGAGCAAAAGTTTAAACTCACTCCTTGCAATCAATCCATAATAATACAGAGTCCATGAATTTTCACAGTCCTTACTCCAGCCAGTTTTATAGAGTTCGATTGTGCATTAATGGCCTAAGAATGGATGGTTATAGAACCTTTCAGATATAAATTGATGATTCACATTATAATATATCCATACAAAGTACAAACAAGGAGTACAAACATGTTAAGTTAAACCTGTTACTCCTTGGTTACTAACTAAACTAACACACAATAATGGAATATATATATATATATAATCAAGGAGTATCACCAGTCCAGTGTTACTCCTTGATATAGTAACTGCAGGTTACTGTGACAGTGTGATAGATCATAGTATTGTTCATTTGATTTGGGATGATCATTACAAAATAAAGTACAGTTATGCTGTAGTGTTGGATAGGCCCTGGGGGACGATGTCTGGAAACCGGTCTTCAGATATGTCCCAAGACACCTATGAGGCTTGTAGAACCAAAGGCCTTTTGTTTGGTGAATAAAGGAGTACAATGGCAGGCAAAGTTTGATTGTCTGAATGCGTGTTGGATGTGTGTGATCCATGGTTGCGGGAACTGTTTGATAGCTATCTACAGTTGACCAAAACCGCCAATTCTTCCCACATAATATCTCCAGTGCCTGTGATTATGGCGGTTTTGGTCTGACCACCTCTATGTTGTCTGAGTCAATTTCTAAATCGAATGGCATGTTTGGTCTGACCAAAACTGCCACAGTAGCTGCACATCCTACTTGTATTCTCTTGAGTGGCGATAAGGGATTCTTATTTTGGCAGGTGAGTACAACTCCAACAATAAATAGACTGATCGTGTGGCATATACTTTTCGTAATTTCGTCAAGACCGGACACCTTGCCAGTGCTATATTATGTTGGAAAAATAGGCGGTTTTTGTCAACTGTAGCTGTCCTGTCGCCACAGTTCTCCACTTTTCATGTGTGGGTATACACAATCCACCCAATGCTGCAATATGTAGGAACCACCGGTAAAGGGTATTTTGCAACTGTACTTTATTTTGTAATGGACTAGGTACCCAGCTCAAATTATTATATATACGCGTACTGAGTAATTAGGTTGACCATTGAATAGATTATATATGCTCAATGAGTTGGCTGGAACCTGACAATTCTCCAACTGAACCACATACATGAGGCATATTAATGCACTTGTCTCTCCAATTAACTCCCTGCATGTCTTCATTGGTCTCTCCAACTCTTTGTTGTTGTACTTTTAGTACTGTTCATCTGCAATGGTTGCTGAAAAAAAGAAATGGCAGGTAAATCCAGTACACATCACAATCATGATTTGTTTTCGATTTGATTTATGTCAGAAAGTTGAATGTTCTCAATTTTAATTGACTGTAACATTTGAGGGTTAAGTACAAAAAAGTGTGAAAAAGTGGAAGCGGAGAGTGTGTGACTGGGGATCTGCTGCCTATCAGAAGAGCCAGCCAGAAATACATGCTGATGGTATGCGGTAGTTTCTGATCCGGGCACTATTGCATCAAGTTTGTGATCGCTGAATACCAAAGGAGGAGACACCACACCAGCACACAAAAGTCATTACTACAAACAATTCTAGGAAGGAAATCAGCAGAATCTTTGGCTCAAAAGTATCAAAATCCCATTGCTATCTCCTGATGTTGCTGTTATTATTATCTTTATTTCAATATCTTGATTCTCAGCTTCGTTACAATAAAAATTCAAAATATTTATGTAAAATTTCATTTATAGATTTAAAAAGAAGAGAAAAAGACATTGTGGTCTTTATACGGTATACTTTGCCTGCCATTGTTGTTGTTCTAAACCTGGCAGTAACAGACAATTTCCTATTAATTTCTCTTTTATTGACTTGACAGGTGAAGTTCTTCATTGCTGAGGCCAGATCTCTAGATGGATACAATCTATATCCTATTTGTGGTGTTTCATTGTTAGGCTGCTCCGACTACAGTGGCATGTGCATATCTACCTCAAACCCTGTCTGGAATCATAATATGCAGTTGTCAATCTCTGCTGTGGAGGCAGAAATATTTACCTCCGACATCCTTGTCACGGTAAGTGAAAAATAAACTTAGGTTAGCACATTGTTGGAAATTTGGGATGGCGTCAATGCACACCATGCTGACTCATCAGACTGCCTGTAGAATATTGGAATTTTATTGTATACATTTTTTTATCACTCTCAAAGAGTTTGAAGTCGGATTGGCTGGAAAGTTAGGGTACTATGTAGATGCGATGATGGATAAGATGGGGGCGTAAACCTCGTAATAAAGGCATACATATCTGTCATCGACCATATATTCACTATTTGGTTCAAGCTCATCTCACTGATGCAATGATCTTTTACTATAAAGGTTTATCACTCTCGGTCTCTGAGAACTGACTCGGTTATTGGACGGCTGACTATGAATTTTCGTACTGTGTACAAAAGAAAGCAGCACTCAATAGTTAACTGTTGGATGCCTCTGAGCGATCCGAATAACAGACATCAAAACAAAGGATATATTCGGCTGTCGGTGTGTATTGTGACTCCAGGCAGCTCGATTCCTGTGAGTAAATACTTTTATTCTGCACAAATGCGAGTCCTATGACCATAAGGTCTTCACAAGTTTTTACCTTAATTTTACACTTTTTTTATGAATGGTGATCATTCAGATAGTTGAGAACGAAGGTAAAAGCGAGACCGGTCTTGAGGCTTCAAATGTCAATAAAGTGGAACAACTTTCAGTGTTCTGTGCTCTGAGCTCTGTAAATATCCGATCCATTGTTGCTTGAACGGAAAATTGTGAAGGAGCTGTCTGTTTTTAGTTGTTTAACCTCTCTCTCAGCTGGTAGTGAGAAAAAACATACAGTAGTGCGCATACCACTGCACAACACCCAGGTATTCAGCTAGAAACCATGATTCATGCACTGTTTAAAGGCCTTCTCTAGAACAACCTCCTCATGGCTGGCGCCAGCATCATTGGCCAATGAGGAGCATGGGATGAAATGGGCGCCAAAATTGATTTGACAATCACATTGGGTCCCCTTAATTTACTTGGCTCTTGACCCTGTCTGTGTTCATGATGCATATGTGACTAGTAATGTGATATATTTATCATATTTTGCAGTGACATGTTCAGGTCCACAATTTAATTAGTGACCACCAATACAACAGATATCACTTGCTTCCTTAAGAAATATTATATTATTACCAGCATAACTCATGGTTTGTTGTGAAAGTTAGACTCAAATTGAAATGACCTTTGTTGAGCAATTTATAGAAGAAGGACTCGAAGATATAGCTGCGAAATGTGATATAACACATTATTAGTCACATATTCACATTTCTCAGCTATATCTTTGAGTCCTTCTTCTATAAATTGCTTAACAAAGGTCATTTCAATTTTAGTCTAACTTTCACAACAAACCAAGAGTTATCCTGGTAATAATATAATATTTCTTAAGGAAGCAAGTGATATCTGTTGTATTGGTGGTCACTAATTAAATTGTGGACCTGAACATATAACTGCAAAATATGATAAATATATCAACTTATCAGTCACATATGCATAATGAACACAGAAAGGGTCAAGAGCCAAGTAAATGAAGGGGACCCAATGTGACTGTCAAATCAATTTTGGCGCCTATTTCATCTTATGCTCCTGATTGGCCAATCAAACCATCAGCTGACTTCTTCATAATCACAACTGTCCTAATTATGACTGCACATCATAGCTATAATTATATTATTCATAATAGACCACAATCACAATGAAATATAGGTGATATAGGTTGACATGATGGGTGTGATTTATCTCCACTTATCTTCATAGAAAACTGAAAATAACATATGAACTAGATTTTTTTCAATTATGTAATACAAACTTTGAATGACTGACATGAGTGGTGAAATATTTTAATGAGCCAAATATTGATATGGATCGTAAGCTTTCATCTCAATATTTGTTAGTTTGCACACTAGTTTCAAATATTACGGCAGATCCCCCAAGAAGAGGCCTTACCATTGCACTTCGGTTTGGCTGGCGCTTGCGATTGCCCCAAATGTGGGTAACTCGGGTGGGTAATTTTTGGTAGGTAGTTGGGGATTGCGTTAGCGCATCCCCTGACATAAAAGTAAATAAAGGTCCAATTAAACAGTTTCCTCAAATACATGTGATCTGATTCATATTTGTTTACATAATATGGAACAAGGAGTTGCATGGAAGACGATTGAACCAGTCAATGGTGTTAGCATCTAGCTAGTGCCCATTTGATGTATTTCATAACAGCTAAAGCTGTAGGCCATACCAGTTTGTGGACATTAGCTTATTTTTGCTCTGTGTCATGAACGTATGTAATGATATTAAAGGGGTCAATTGGGTCCCAGTCAGCTAGGCTGGTGAGCTGAAAAAGAAGATAGATTCCCAATATAAGGCCTCACCATTGCACTAACTAACCCCCATGTGCCGTGTGCGAAGTCCCGTTGTATAAAATATTTGTACTCCTCTTAACTCAATAACTGGAGTTGTCCTCCCATTGACATAAAGCAGGCAACTCCCAACTTGAGTGATCCTATTCCACACAAAAAATATACTTGTATTCCTATGGTTATGTATTACTAATTACTAATCTGTGTTGGTCCCACTAAGAATTCTTAATATTTACTAGCATGGCAGTGAGCAGATTTTAATGTGAAATTGTAAGTTTTCCATAATTTTTTTCAGGATTTGAGTGGCCTGACTGTGGATAGTGACGGAGAAATGTAAGGGAGTTTATCAAATGTTATTTGTTCAGTGTGTGTTCCAAATATGCCCCATCAGCTATCAGACTATGAAAAGAGGCTTAAGACAATCGTCTATCAGATGTCATATTGCTATATGAACAATTTTGTGAAATATTAAATTATATTGAAGTGTTTGTAAAATTCAGAAAGGTTCTGATGTAATTCTATCTCGCATAAAAGCAAAGTCATTTGATGCGAATCTATCCCAACTTTAAATCGCCATATCCGATCATTAGTCTAATGGGATTAGGAGGTAGCGAAGAATGTCTGCAAGTCTTTGAGGTTTTTGGTTCGAACTCAGCTGAATTGTCCTGTTTACTGATCTCTTTTGTTGCACCAGGCATCCTCCAACCTGCCCGTCAACTAAGAGCAAATTGGCGCTGAATATGCAGCCCTCCCACACCATAATTTCTCACTCCTCGGACTGAGGCAGACCTTGCGCTTTTTAACTAAAAAAAAAGCCCTAAAATTAATTTGAAAGAGCCAGCATTCAAGTTTGTGCCGATCCGACCCCAATTGTATTGTAGAATATTAGTCCTCATTAATAATATTTGTGATACCAATTCATTTTGGCAGTAGGCGATATTTTGTAACAGATAAAGTGGTTGTTCAAGCGATACTCAACTAGATTGGAGCCCATCTCTAGTGTCTTCAATAATATTAAGACATGACTTTGTCATTATTATCTATTAATGCTTCTAGATCAGATTGACGAAATCTATCTCGAAAACTCATTTGACATAGAAAATTTTACTTCATATATTGCTTACTTACTAACACTGAAAACTAAAACTGTTGCAGCATTGGTCTTTAATAAATTCACCTAGTCTTTGTTTACTCCTATGTTATTACAGAGAGTTACTTGAGTTGGAGAGTGTAGATAAGTCTGATATAGAATTATACTGTCATGTCTACCGTGCTGAAGATCTACCTCGAAGTAAGTGTACAAGCTGCGAGAGCATTCTGACCCTCTAACATAATATGTCATATCTTAAAGTCCATCATGGGTTGGTGGTAGCTGAACCACTAATCTTCTCAAACATCCATATGTGCAACATTTTGAGAGTTACTTGGGTTCCAAAATGACTGCAATTTCTGCTGATGATTACATTGCATATGATTTAATGCGTACAGATGCAAGTTTTCTAACTAATGACATTGAATCGCATAATTACAGTGGACTTCGACTTTGGTGGATCCATCCGTGATAAGTGGAGACGACTGATGAGGTCGACCACTGCCAGTGCCGAGACTAATGATTTAGTGGATCCTATTGTACAGATATCTCTGGCTGCTATTACAGTGAGTTTTACACCGCGTCTATTGATTGTATTGATGTTCTGCATATGCAATAATGCGGAATTGGTCATGATTCGCATGAAGGCCGAATTGTTGTATTTTTATTTTAATTACTGTCATAAATCTTGTTTGTTGACTTGGTTATTATATAATTTTGCTGAAATTGTTTTGGTTTAGTTGAAGACTTCAGTCATTAAAGCCAATGAAAATCCAGTATGGAACGAGACTGTCAAACTGGCTCTGAAGGTAAGCGGCTTTGCGTATGCTGTGCTAGTTCAGATACCATGTTGATATGGTCGATACTTTCATCATGACTCCATTTAAGACTGTCTTTCAACTAAATCTCCAGCAAAAACTGATCAGACACTCTCCGTCTCCTGTTTCAAGTTTATGAGTTTTTATAAACCCCTAACTATTCACTACATACCTAGGTACCAACAGTAGCTGAACATATAAAGCTAGAATTGTATGACTGGGATAGAATGACAGACAATGATCTCATCTCCACTCATTATCTCAATCTCCAGCATATATCTGAGATGGGACTTCGAGGTTAGTACTTGATACACAGGGGTTAAGCTCTAAGCCTATATCTTTGGTTGCAAGTCATGGTGTTGTCAAGGTAGATGAATATTTATCATTTCGACACTAAAAATGACTGATATATGTCTATGATTTATGCTATGTTACATCAAAGCTATATGTTTCAAGTTTTTATTTTCAGGTTATTTGCCGACCTTTGGTCCATGCTATATTAACTTCTATGGCAGTGAGAGAGAGTTTAACTCTGATAATCCGGCAGCTCTACTGATGAATCAGGGAAAGGTGGGCTAACTTACTGTAATGAGATTAACTTCATTGTACATATCTCTCATACAAGGCACAAGATGGACACCAAATATCGCATATTGGACGTTACTTGACCAAAAACTGTATCAATGACTCATATTTCATTTTCAACTAGGGAACGTTCTCCTGTTAGCAGGTCTTCGCGGGAAATCTGTAGGTGAATAGTGAAGCAGTCCATCACTTATTCCAATTCTTCTGATTGTAGAAGAAAGGTGCTGCTTTCCGTGGTAGATTACTGTTACATATATCTAGTGTACCGACTAGTAAACCTGTTAGTGAAGTACTGCCTGCGTCCCCTAATACTAGATTTCTTCAGGTTTGTGCTTTTATATATCATGTGTGCTTTGTAACGAGATTTCACAATATTTTAAATGGTACAGCATTTGATGCGCGTTTCAAGTTCTGTTGAAGTATGAGTTACATTGAGTTGTGTTGCTGAATGAATGATAACTTTAACTTTTGGTAAAATGTAAGAAGCCATTAGTATCCAATCATTGAATCTCATATAATTCTGTTATACTGCTCAAAACACGGATATTGCTGCTACCCAGTGCTGAGTGCGCCATGTACTATTTATCTCATGGGTCATATCTTGCTATATATAGCTATATTTGACTTTGACAGCCGTATGTAGCGCGTAGAGAGTACAGACTGTTTGCAGTGTTCATGAGTGGCTCAGTCCTGTCAGAGATTAATAATCCTGTAGTATTTGAGATATCCATTGGTGAGTTTCTTTCATTATGTTTTTGTCTGTCCACCTTTAACCCATTAAAAGAGAATATAACTCGCTTTCTTTTGCTTCATCACATTACATTTTAACATGTTCCCTTTCTGATAGATAACGTATTTATAGGTAGACAACAGTTTTGTTTTATTACTGGTCTTTTTAGGTAATTATGGTAACAGTTTGGACAGTAATATGGCAACAAGCTGCTCTACCACTCTGTCCTCATGGCCTGTTATATCACCGCAGTCAGATAATAGTGATATTAGATACATGCCCTGGGTTAACAGGAAGCCGTGCTGTATGGTGGAGAGTAGCTGGGAGGACTGTGAACACAGAATGGTGTGCAGCAACGTCATCCTCAAACTCTGCCAGAAGCTGGTAAGTAGATTACACAACCAGAAAATAAATAGAGGATAACAAATTTAATTGGGGGGGAGAAAATTTTTGAGATCATTTCCTAAACGTACACTAGATCTCTAGATTCAGTAGATTGTTAAAAATGATGTTTGGTTCACGGGGTTACATTATGATATGAAAAGCCAGCACAATAACCAGGTGATGGGCTACTTACAGCATGTCATCTTGGAATTTAATGTCTATGTATTTCAGGAGTTGGCCTTGGGAGATATGGGTAGCAAAGTTGGAACAATATCAGACCAGGATGGTGTTACACAGCTTATTGTATCTACATTAAATGACACTCACTCAATACTCAAGTGAGCTCAGCCTGATAGAACCAACTATAATATTGATATTACTATTAATTCTTTTAGTATCAATATAATTATTAATGCTTTCCAAGTTGTTTTTTTCCCTACACAACATGGTGAATACTTGGCTTCTTTTGTCTTTCTGGAGGCTGGGGTATTTAGAAAGTGCAGCAGTGAAAGTCAAATTAGTGGAATCAGTACAACTGGCCATTATGCCCTAACATGATCATTGCTGTGATGTGTTTGCGTGTAAGAGTGAGTAACAGAGTGACTTGTGATTACACAGAGAACTGGAGAGCGAACTCAGAGAGTTCTATGCTCAGGGAGGTTATCTGTTCACAGAGTTAGACAGTCTATATTTAGATAAGCGATGCTCAAGCCTGAGACGCATTCAGAAACAAGTGATGGATGTGATAACAAACGCTACAGTCATAGAGGATACCATCGAGGAGATCAGAAGACTCAAAACATCCGTAGAGAATTTGTCCAAAGATGTAAGAAGAATTTACCGATGACACACAACTTCTTGTAACATTGATATAAACTCTCAGTAACACGATGACTGGGTTATACATCGAACAGCAAGAGCACAAACTTATGTTGGTTTACTTACGAAACTATAAAAATGTGGATGTATGATGGTTGAGATATTGCTTGAAGAAAATATTATGTATGTTTCGATGTTTGTTTCAGCCACAGTTGAGTGTGCCTGATGTCATCATAAGTATGATAGTAGCAGGCCAAAGG
Source organism: Membranipora membranacea (assembly GCA_914767715.1). Lineage (NCBI taxonomy): Eukaryota > Metazoa > Bryozoa > Gymnolaemata > Cheilostomatida > Membraniporidae > Membranipora > Membranipora membranacea. The sequence continues at coordinate 10,493,428 of OU612065.1, read as the reverse complement.
GTAGCTTATTGTAGAGTACCAGCCCATGAAGTATTCCAAGCTGGCAGCAGAAAAACGAGCGGCCGTTACTGTGATGTCACTAGAAATTTTAACCTGCAGGTATCGTCTGATCTATTTATCGCTACTTTTATACTAATGAACCTGCCATTTTCTGACACTTCTTTTTCATGACATGCAGGATCACCCCTAGAACTGAATAATGTCTTTCCCTTTATCTGTTAACATTTGCCTGAGTCACTGCTTACAAATATTCTCTCAATCTTACAGCAACCAGGTCAAGATATTCAGTCTATAGCCACCTTGAGATGCAGACTGTGGCTGGGGAAGAAGGAGAATCAGACTGTGTGGTATAACAGAGTAACAGAGCAAGGCCAACTGGGTGTATTTGCTGAGTGTGTAAGTTCTATGAAAATGTATATGAAGTTGTACGAGTCACATTTTCGAATTGGAATATTTAATTTTGGGAATGATGTTTGCGGATTGTTGAGTCTCCCAGTTTTATCCATTTAGACCCTCACTGAGTAGTCTCGTAAATGATCTCCATGGGTTGTTATGAAACTTTTTCTTCCGCATCACCAATACAAGGAAATATGTGTATGCATCAGCACAACAAGTCATGATGACAAACTGTCAATCACTGACATCTGAGAAGCTAGATGAGTTGCAACTAATCATAGAAGATCAGGAGCCGAAAATTATTATGCTGACGGAGTCATGGCTGACGGAGGCGAAGGAGCAGTCCAGACTCATAGAAGGTTATAATCTGCACACATCAAACCGATCAGATCGACCAGGAGGAGGAGTTGCCATCTTCACCCACCATACCCTAGATGTGAAGGTCGTCAGAAGATATACCAGTAAAACATTTAGCTCACTGTGGATTAAAGTGATCGGCAAGTCATTCAACTCGATATATGGGTGTATTTATCATCCAAAATCTAAGACTATTGCTGACAGCGAACACAGTCTCAAACACATCAGCGACACCATCACAGATCTCTCCATCAAGCATTCCAGTAACTTTGTCATCGCTGGAGACTTCAATCATCTCAACATGCATGACATAAGTGAAGTATTCAATTTGACCAATATCGTGAACTTTCCGACACGGAAAAATGCTTACTTAGACCATATTTACACCAACATCGATGAGATTAAATCGCTGGTATGTGAAAAGCTGCCTCCGCTAGGAAGTAGTGACCACGACACCGTATATCTACCTACAACAGCGGTGACACGCAGAGAATCCGAATATTACTACTCGAGAAAACCCACACCACAAACACGAATAGCGATCCAAGAAGATGTCACATCCATCAAGTGGGACACAATCACCACTCTGTCTGATGTGAATCAACAGGCTGAGGCTATTCAACACACTATGACCAATATCGTAGACAAACACTGCCCTAAGAGACGTTATAAGAAATCCAACAAATCCGCACCCTGGTTTGACAGTTTGGCACGGAAACTAAGAAATGCTAAGAAGAAGTCGTACAGTAGAGGATCCCCTTCATCTAAGTTTTTCTCACGTCTACTGAAAAAACACCTACGGACAATAAAGAAGAAATGGATCGTCAAGAAACTTGATGATAGAAACCCAAAGACGTGCTGGAATGTTATCAACACACTCAGAGGCAAACACAAAACTAAGACAAAAGAAAGCTACAACCTAACCGGCGAACACCTAAACCAACAGCAGACAGCTGATAGACTCAATGACTATTTCTCATCAGTTGGAGGAACCCCGACTAGCATAACCCCTGACACCGCCAGTCATGAGAGCGCTACACCCCTGTCTGTTACAGTCGATCAGGTATATAAATGGCTCATAGATATTGACACAAGGAAGGCTACACATTCACATGACTTCCCATCATGGGTTACACGAATGTGTGCAGACGAGCTTTGCTTTCCTATATGTACTATCATAAACAGCTGTTTAAATGTGGTTATTTTCCTGATATTTGGAAGTGTGCAGAGATAGTACCAATCGAAAAAAAGAAGTCTGTTGATACTGAATCAGATTTTAGACCTATTTCCTTGTTATGGCACCTGGGCAAAATTATTGAAAAAGCTGTAATGCATTTTTATGTTCAGTTTGTTTTACCAACCATTGATGGAAACCAGTATGCGTATCAGAAAGGCCGAGGTACAGTAGATGCAATCATAGCTGCTATCGATAATTGGACCCAATTATTAGATGAACCAAAGTCAAAATATTTGACAGTCGCTTTCCTTGACATGTCAAAGGCTTTTGACAAGATGGACAGAGGAAAACTGATAGATATGCTAACGAGGAAGGGTATCAACTATAATCTAGTGCAAATCATCAACAGCTTCCTCACACACCGATACCAATCAGTACGCATCGGCAACAATACCAGCCGAACATTACCAGTTATAAATGGAACACCCCAGGGAACATTGCTAGGTCCTGTCTTCTGGCTATTATATGTGGACAGCCTTGAAGTTGAATGTGACATAATAAAATACGCAGATGACCTGACATTAACAGGCCTGCCCGCTAAAACACTAAACCAACAACTGGACCTCCAAACCTCTCTAGAAACAGTATCGACATGGTGCGATGAGTATAACATGGTGGCTAATGCGAAAAAGTCATCTATTATGCATCTGACTAACAAACATGCTCGATACCAATTCCAACCACCAACTCTGAAGCTGAATGGAGAACAAATACCACCGACAACTAAGACTAGATTTCTAGGAATCACTATCGATCAGCATCTGTCTTTCGAAGACCATGTAGACTCGATCCTGAAGAACGTCAGACCGCTAACCTATACCCTTCTTAACCTCAAACGCTCTGGCGTACCTCAGCGGTTACTCACGAGGTTCTACCTTACATGTATACGGCCTCGTATGACATATGGAAGCGTAGCCTGGTTCTGCATGATGACCGACCAACAGAAGAAACGAGTAATCCAGCTGGAAAAACTCTCACTGAAAATTATAGCCCCAGGCTGTGACGAGTATAGTGAAAGGATAGCCCTGCTAAACATCATACCACTAGACGAATATATTGACTCTATGTGCCATCAACAAATCGACAAGATCAAGACACCTGGGCACTGCCTGCATCATTTACTACCTCAACCGAGTGCTCGCAGACCTAGTAGACATACAACGCGCCTCAACACCAGCTCACGAACTGAATTGAGAGGCAACACTTTACTCATGTGTTACAGCAATGCCGGATGTGTAAATTATAAAGTCTAAGGATTAATTTTTTTCTGTTTTTTATTTTCATGCCCAGGTTGCCTTCCTTACTTATATTGTGATGAAACCTCTAAAGGTCGCCTCTAATTTTTAGAAGATGATCATTGGTTCAGTAATAAAGATTATATATATATGTGTTTTAGTATGAGAATCAGTTTCATGCTGGGAAGTGGGCGACAAACGGATTGACTGTACCTCCATGGTCAGATATACAAGGAAAGACAGCATTACCAAAAGAATACTTCAACCCTCCTGCTGGCTGGAAATGGGACGGAGGTTGGAAGATAGTGTCTGATGTTTGGTACGTATGAAATGTATGATTATTAATACTTGATTGCTGGTTTCATATTTAAGAAACTAAATGTTAGAGTATTTGGTATTTCCCGGTCGGCTTAGCTCATCATGAGCTCATAAAAGAGAAGTTGCGCGTTTAATGAGACTGATGTATACTTGTTGAGTCTGTGTAATGATTGGTTAGTGTGTGTAATGCTTAGTCTATATATGTGACAGCCCGAGTGAGGAGAAGATGAGACCAGTTACAGAGACAGTCTACAGATGGCAGGAGAGAACAGGTACTAGCTGGTCTGCTCATCACATGTGGTATACTGATATGGTGAGAAAGAACTGATTCATCCATTCATAACAGCCAACTCCGTCTTCACCCTAACAAAATAATCCAGTCAAATTATCTAGTCAATAAGCGGGATGACGGCTTGATTTGGCTCCATTTGTGCGATATTGATGGGTCAATGGTACGACCCACTTGCAATTCGGTTGGTTGCGATTTGTTTCCAATATTGTCAGCAAGGAAATATCCACCCTAATGTTATATTTGATACAGGACATGAACCATATAGAGGATGGACTGACGGCGTTTCAACTGCTTCCTAACTGGGCCTGGAATTCTGACTGGAAACCTGATAGAAGACCTTCAACTGATAGCAAGGGTGAGAATTTCAGCTGTAATCTGTAACATTAATCTGTTATCCTTGACATGATATCTGAGTCTTAAGAAATAGTTGGCCAATTCCTGGTATCTCTACAACATACTTAGTGATAATTGATGTTCTTTAGCTTGGGTCCCAACAGGCCTAGCAAACCATCGTCTCAAAGTGTCTATGTGTTATTTAACGCCTAGGCTGGGAATACTGTGATAATAAGGACAGTGTTGAGTTTACACACTTATCTCGTAACAAACATAAGATAAGAAGAATGAGATTATCCAGAGTGAGAACCTTCAGACCTCCTCTATTACACCAGATACTGCCCAAACTGGTAAGTCTCTCAATCAATCATCTCTAATAGACTATGGCCACCTGACCACAGTGAGCTAGACACAGCAAATGTTCACAGATTCTGAATCAAAAATAATTTTTATCCATTTTAGCCCCTTTTTTTCTATGTTGAATAGTACCCATCTGTCGAGAGGACAACTCCAAATAGAGGCTTAACTTTGAGCTCAGAAAACAGTCGATTATAAGTTCTATATTATGCTGCGTCTAACTTGTTACACTATGGTACTTTTGTAGCAAGGTAAATCTGCAGAAGAAGAGAAGGGTTGGGAGTACAGTAATAGTTATGAGAGTGGATTTCACTTTCCTGAGGGTAGAGGTGATAAGCTGAGGCGTAGGAGGTGGCATAGACATATCATCTCTGAAACAGGCTCCCCGTCCATCTCACTGTTTGATGTACATGTGAGTCCTAGAGTCATTTCTGCATCATTCAATGGTTATCTTAACCAAAGTCTAGTCGTCATTCAACAAGAATTTGTGGACCCCATAAACGACGTGACTGAAGATACAAACAACTGAAATGCTAAGACTCCAAGCAATATCAACCAACTCCTATTCTGTTATTGATGTTGTGTAATTCAGCTGAATTGATTACCTAAGTATGATAACGCCGAAATGTCTGTCATGGAGCCCCTAACAGGATTATTATTTTGTGTACTATTTGCGCAGATTGGGGAGGAGAGTGATCGGGGTAGAACTGGAGCTAATCATGCTGCACCGAGGATATATCTGTCACTTAATCGTCAGTATCTGAATACGCATATAGTTCCCTAAACAAATCAGTGCTGCTACACTCGATATATCTTTGAGGACCTTAGTAATAGTATACTAGATCTATGATAAACACCTCTGTTAATGTTGTAGAGAAGTTGTCATCTCTTTTTAACCTCAAGTTCTGGTAAAAAAATAGTGAGTACATTTATATGTCGTTGTTGTCATATGCGTGTGAGGCTTATTACTTTTTATTTCTGTTGTCCCAGAATGCCATAAGTATGAGCTGCGGGCGTACATATACAAGGCTAAGAACATGAGAGCCGGTGATCTATCTGGACTATCAGGTTCGTAGGCTAACTCAAATGTAACCTTTGTGGCCTTGTCCACTTCTTGCTGCTTGGTGATTAAATTGTTGATTTTTTTTCCAATCTATAAATCTCACTGCCTATGAGTTATTGTTCCAAAATCAAATTCAAATTTTGTAGCGGAACACGTAGAGTGAAACTTCATGGCCTTTTCGAAATAGTCAATAAGGGTATCCTAAGTAGAAATCCTACCTGATGTCATTCGTTTTGTTGTGATAAACTAATCGTTATGTTGTTTGGTGTTATTAGATGTATATGTGAGAGTGAGTATATTAGAATATACACAGCAGACACATACAGTAGAAGCTAGCCTCTCACCATGCTGGGATGAGACTCTGATATTTCCTGATATGCGGATATTTGGACCTCCTTCTGTACATATGATATCGGAGCCTGTCAGTCTACTTGTACAACTCTATGATGGAGATGAGTCGGTAAGTGAGTCAATAAGTGCCGAATCAAATCATTCCTACGGGTTAGGAAGTTACTTCACGACCAGAATAAGGAATCAGCCACTTATGACCCCATTTTCTTCCCATATGGCGATGTGCGCATCAGAGTTGTGAGTCATACCTTGTACACTCCTCTACCACTGACAACCTAATGTATGTGAGCATTCTACCGCCCATGTTTTACTGTGAGTGTGTTTTTTATTACAGTCTGCAACTGATGACTACTTGGGGGAATTTACGGTGAAGCCCATTATGAAGATGACTAGTTCATACAGCAGTCACCATCTGCTGAGTCCTCTCAGGTGGTTCACTGTAAACTATGGCTCTCAAAATGGTGGACAGATTCTGGCTGCCTTTGAACTCTACTTGGTGGGTATTGATTTGTTTGCATTTGTCAGTTTTGTATGCATATTGCATACATTAAAAAAATTTAAGTTGTGATCGTGGTCAGAGATGGATATCAAACTGCAGGACAATGATATACAAGTCATGCTCTGAAAGACATTTGGAAACATCTAAAATTTATTCCATTTAGCCTTCATCATTGTCATCAATTTACATAGGGTGTGTTTAAAGTTAAATTGAACAGTGTGTTTAATGATGAATTGTTTCAGAAAGACAAGAACCAGCCATTGCTGCCTCCTGCTAGGATATCAGGTCACTATAGTATACCTCGTCACATCAAGCCTGAGATAACAGCTGTACATATAGAGATACTCTGCTGGGGCTTACGTTCCTTACCATCAACTAACATAGCCTCAGCTGCCTCGGCTGTACAGTTTGAATGCAGCGGGAGGACAGTGATATCAGCCACACTTGATAAACAGAACAAAACACTAAACTGCCCAGAACCCCAGGTTATACTGAAGACTGTAAGTAGGCTAAGAAGGCTGACCACTCAGCTTCCTAAAAATTACTATAAATTTGCCTGTTAGAGAAATTGAGGATAATTTGTATGTTAGTTTATATCTCATTCTTCTCATATTTTTACTCTTATCCACAAAACTTTAGTTTTGTATTAATGATAAACGCATGTGTATATAAAATCAAAGAAACCCATATTCAGTGCCTCATAACACTTTTTCAAAAAGTGTTTTTTTTTTGGAAAATAGAAGAAATGGCTGAATAAAAATCCTGTCTTCAACCTCATATGTGTAGTAAAACCAGTTGAGGGTGTGCATATAATATTTTTTGAACTTTTTTGCCTTTATTGATAGAAAAAAGGAAAATTAAACAAAATTACACAACAGCTAACTTTACCCATTCATTTCCAATTAAACCAGGCTTGGTAGAGTGGTTAGTGTACTTGCTCACAGATCAAGAGTCCCAAGTTCAAATCTCAGTCTGGGCCAAAAAAAGCAAGGAGATGTACAACTCATTATTTTTATAAATTATACCACAATTATAACATGCTTGTTGCGCGAGAGGCCCGAGTTCAAATACAGATTTTATTTACATATCATCTCTTTTACTACTTGGTGGTTTAACTGTTTTGTTACGGCACCTATTTATTACTACATACACCTGGATTATTTCGCACTGAGCTTTGCAAGCTTCAGCGGACCAGCTTGCCTGAGCAGTTAGAGTGTTTGATCTCAGTACGAGAGACCCAAGTTTAAATTCCGGCGAGGCCAGATTAAAAGAAGCAAGGAGAAGCATGGGGAGGACCTCTTATTTTTAAATAATTTTTATTAATATAACACAATTATAACATATTTGTTGCGCTATATTCTATGACTGTATTCACTGAGAATAATGGTTGGGAAGTTCTGCCACATAATAAGACAATATTACTCAGGTGATCGCGGCATTTCTAGTATATAAATATATATATTCTATTACTACAGGAGTTAAGTATGGAGGCAGCGTTTATGTCACCTCTAAGTATCAGATTGCTCGACGGCATCAGTTACACAAACAACTCCAAACCTCCGCTAGCTATTTGTGAGATAAATAACTTATCTGCATTTCTGTACAAAACCAAACAACCTGCCATCACTCTCCCAGGTATGATATTGTGTTTCTTTGTTTTGTTTTTTTCTCTGGAAGTGAATTGAAGTGAATACACGGCATGTTTAATGCTGGGACAGTCTCTTGGGTGGCTGTTCAACATATTGAGGGTATGAGTATAAATAACAACAGTAGTTGAACTCATTTAGTATACGGCATGCATAGTATCAAAATGAACGGAGGATCTCAGAATGGCTCTAATCTTTTTGCCCCGGTAGGGCGAATAAATGATATTCATAGGTACTTTTTTTCAGAAATAGATAAGGATGACATAAGACTTGATATGGCTTTTAAAAGCTTGGTAAGACTGTTGAATCTCGACGCAATTTCTTGTCAACTTTTATTTGTGCCCTGTTTCCTTTTTTGTGCGCTGTTTCCTTAATACTCCTCTATCAAATCTGTTTTACGGTCGCCTGATCTAGTACTTTTAATCCAACTATCATCATTATATGATCAGTTTGTGAAAAAGTAATATAACACTTTGTGACATGCTCTAATATGGACAGTGAGGAAAAGATTTCAAATTTCCCAACCACCAAAACTTTCATGATTCAATGTAGTTTAATGGCTTGAACCACTAGCAGCAAGATTTCATGCTACAGCGTTATCGAAGAATCAAACGTATTAGAATTTGCCACAAAGAGCCCTCGACCCAATTTCACTGTACTAACTAATGAGAGATAGAGGTTGTATTTTTACCAATTGTTGATCTACAGAAAAACTCAGGTGACAAGTATAAGTTTGATTGGTGGAGTAAATTCTTCGCCTCTACTGGAGAATATAACAAAGCTGGACAGTATGTCAGGTGTGGATCTCCTGGTGGTCTGCTCAAGGTTCGTTTTGTCTCACATTTTTGCTACAACAAACTTGATCAACAAATATGAATACAAATATAAAGAGAGTAACACTTCAGCTAAACATGTGTTTTGAATTTCTTGCTTGGCCATAGTAGGGCTAAGGCAGCTTGAGACCTATATTCGCAAAATTCATCAAGTTCCAGAATAAGCAATTCAACAATCCATTTGTGTCCTATGACCTATTGTTTCTCAAGTTATGTTTCAGGTATATGATTGTAAACTGGAGAAAGTTCCATCCTTTGAGTATTTGAGTGATATGCTGATGTCATTTCCTCTGAAATCAGGTCGAGATATCAACTCTGAGCAACAGCGAATATCAGCTCACCTGAAGGTACCACATCCAGCCAATCAGTCTGTACCACACCTCTACTCTAGTTTTATACCGTCTATTGGCTGTATAGTGTATAGTAATGAGTAGCCTGTCTTGGCAAGCTTTGTTACTCGGGAAACACCAAACCAACAAAACTTGTCAAGACATGCACGGTAATGGGATAATAGGTTAAGGTAAAGGCATAATGATAATGGTTGTCTCCTCTTGTCTCATGAGGGTACAACTCGTCATGCTAGCCCTGCAGAAACATTGATATCACTATTCAGTAAGTCTATTAATAATATTATTAGACTTCCTGAATAGTGATTTTTTTATTAAATCATACTGTAAGCAGATATATTATATCTGCTTACAGTATGATTAAGTAAAACTATTGTCTTGCGATTCGTTGTACCAATTGTGTCTCTCTTCATATCATTATCGTGTTGTTGTGAATAATGAACATGAGCACATCAGAATCTTTATCCCACTTACAGGGTAATATAAGACTCCATCCTGTAGCTGAAAATAAGAAGCTGAACTACGTTTTCTCACACTTACCAAGTAACAAGGAGGCTGTAAGCTGTACAGTTAGAGTTTATGTGATCAGAGCTATAGGGCTCGCTCCCACTGACTATAATGGTCTGGTCAGTAAATACCAAGAATAATAAATTACAATGTAGATTGATAGCTCAAAAACTGATGACTATCTAAATTAGTAAACTATTTATGCGTTGCTAGGCTCGAACTATCTGAATGATGAATTGATAGAACAGAACATCTCATCCCATCTCAATGAATAAATAAACTGGTCAGATGTCAACAAATTTACTTTTTTAAGGTTCAGAAGAGGCATCGGTTAGTTTTCATAAACCTTTATGGTTGATCGGTTGTATAAGCAAAACCAATATAACCTTTGACATTTCCCTTCTGATCTATACAGGCAGACCCATACATTGTAGTAGAGTCGATAGGTATGAGGATGGATAACAGAAATGAGTACAAAGCTAACACGATCAACCCTACATTTGGCAGGTAAGCAACTCGGTCTACCACTTATTAGGGATTGATACTGCTTACTCATTATACTGATATTATTTTGAGATGATCACCTTGCTCCCAAAACACCATACCTGAAAACATACTTATTGCCACATATGATAATGTAGTACTGAGCTGTATGATGATTATCCAGGATGTTTGAATACAACTGTAAGATTCCTGCTATGAGAGAACTGACCATTAGAATTATGGATAAAGATTTTGGTTCCGCTGATGATGTCATTGGGGAGACAACTATAGACCTAGAGAACAGGCTGTATACAAAATACAGAGCAAAATGTGGCCTCCAGCAGCTCTATGTCACGTAAGATTAATAAATTTGTCAGGAAATTCAGATAGAATGGACACAATCACTACATCTAACAAGTATGCTAGATCTAGTGATACAAACATATACACCACAAATTCCATCCATGTAGTATAAAATAATTTATTATTCATTGAGGGAATAACTCTGATTATAATATCTGATGGTGTTTTTTTTCGTTCTCAGATCTGGTGATTTGCAGTGGAGAGATAAAAAGACACCGACTGAGATATTAGAGGACTTCACATCAGTCAGAGGATTAGCTCACCCTAAATACTATGGTGATATCGGTGTAAAGATCGCCAACAAGACATACAACATAGCAGACTTTGGTAAGTCAACATACTATAGTTCAGCAGAGGACACAGATACAATCACATTTTCACATATGTATATATGCAATTAGTATAGAAATTATGATTCATTAATCGGTTTGTTGCACATATATAATTCTCACTCGATTTTGTATATCCTCAGCATTATTCAATCCTGCTGTACATTAATATTTTCTTGGGACTAAGATAAGCTATAGAATGGTTTTCAATTGACTACTGCTAAGGAATGGTAGTAACTGATAGTAACTAAACCTGAGTTTAATTGTGATCCAAACATGTTTTTTGCATTGCAGCGCCAGCCCAGTAATAAATATTAAGTAGGTTTTCCCTTTACAGAGAAGGACCACAGAGAAGCCTCATTACAGTTTGGTGGTGTCCGTGAGAGGTTAGCCTTACATTTACTAACCAGATTAGACTTAGTACCTGAACATGTGGAGACCCGCCCTCTGTATAACTCCGCCCACCCCGGTATTGAGCAGGGTAAACTTCAGATGTGGGTGGATATATTCAATGATGAAGAAGGAGAGTCCAGGCCGCCTCTAGATATCACACCACGTAAGCCTACACAGTAAGTCCAATTTTATTATAATTGCTTTAAAACCTTATACGCTAACAAAAATGTTTTTGAAATTTTTGTTTCCACATCTGAAAAAAAAGTGAAAAGATACATATTTTTTATTATACTCTTTGGGATTGTTAGATGGAGCATTTGTTATTTCATCAGGTACGAGCTGAGAGTAGTGATACATGATACTCTACAAGTTCAAGCTGCTGATAAATCCCTGTTTGGAGGATCAAGTGATACAAGTGATATTTACGTCAAATCCTGGCTGAAGGGAACTTACGACACACAGGAAACTGATGTGCATTACAGAGCTCAGCAAGGGGAGGGCAACTTCAACTGGAGATTTGTCTTCCCACTAGAATACTTCTCCACTGAACAAGCCATGATTGTTAAACACAAGGTATAGAGTTATATAGTTTTAGTTATTTAAATTTGAGAATATCACTGTCACCATGTTTTCATGACTCAATCTATTTAAAATAGATAGGTACTTTAAAAGGCTCTATATCGACCCCAAGTAAATTTTATTAACCATTTATCCGTTGCATCACTGTATGAAATACACACTCACTTGGGGGAGTGAGGCTACATTTTTAAGCAAAAGATAGTATATAGACTCTGACAATCAAACAGCATTTATTTAAAGTTCTAAACATACTTTATTTCACAGAAAGGTTTAAATATTGATGCGATCGAGTACAAGCTTCCCCCTGTTCTATCTGTGCAGGTGTGGGACAATGATACCATCACTGCCGATGACTTTATCGGTATGTCAGCTGCTACAAAAATAATCCTCAAATGCTACGACAGCTCTGTTCTGTAAAAAGTCTCATTATAAACTTATCTTGGTTTCCATCATAAGCAGTTCACCCACTAAGTTAGTGTATAAATAATTGGCTGCTCCTTCACGTTTTAATTTGAAAGAAAAAAATCCATTGCAGGAATCTATATATTACATATTTGTATTTATAAGGAATGGTGGAGATGAAGTTAGATGACATGAAGTTACCACTCAAAAAGCTGCCGGTACTTAAATCCCGATTCATACCTCAGTATAACAGACGAGAGCGCATCAGTCTCTTTGAACACAAGAAGGTTCGAGGTTTCTTTCCTGTGTTTGGTCCCAATCAGAATTCAACTGACACTATAGTCACTGTGAGTGAATAAGTTATGGTACACAGTATGTTACAAAATAGCCTCTAAGACAGTAAACTTCAGGTTGCCAATGCGATCAAGATTTATAAGCCGCTTGTCTAGATTAATCAAACCACCTGTAAGCTCTTTAGACAACAAACTGATTCCATTTCACTTTTGACCAGCAGAGGGAAGGCAGCAGGCACTAACAATATATGGTGATACTGGCAGTGTCCTGACAGGCCTGTTTTGTCTATGCAGACATGAGATTACATCCTCTCTGTGAACTATATCTATATTTACTGTCCCTACACAGGGTAAGGTGGAGATGACACTAGAATTACTGAGTGAAGCAGAAGCTAAATCCAGACCGGCTGGGAAAGCCAGAGAATCTCCTCAAGCCCTCCCTGATCCGCTGTAAGTAACTGTAACTTATCACCTTATAATCATGATAATTAAATTATACTGACCTGTCTGACCAGCATCCACAATTAGTGTGACTGAGATTGTGATGAACTTGCTAGCAGGGGCTTGACGCCCACTTAGATATGGTAATATGATCAAGTGAGGGGATCGGGACATGATTACTAGATAACTATCTGTTTGTACATCCTATCCTGGCATATTTATTTTCCTTTGTCTACTTGCAGGCGATCAAGTGATTCCTTTCCATGGTACAAAAACCCCTGGAAAGCGGCTCTGATATTCTTTAGAAACAGGAAGAAAAGGTGCTGCTGTTGTTTATGCTGTTTACTTTTACTGTTTATCATAGTACTGACTGTAGTTGCACTACCGGTAAGTCACTTGGGGATCATGAGCCTTGTTAATCAATATGGGTATACTTATTGGAAGTTTGAGCAATTTTTGTTTCCCAACAAATTTAAGTTTCATAAGGGATAAGTAATATCCCTACCAAATGACCTTTCCACGGACAATAATACTACCATTCAGAATTTCCAAGAATTTCCTCATCAGTGTATAAGCAATTGAAGGCGGTACATGCTACTGAAACGGAGCACCTGCATGGCCAAGTTTTGTTTTTATTTGTCGCAAAATGAATGTGTGGGTAATCATTTCACTTTATTTGTCAAAATATGATCTGCATCAACAAGTGCTTAGGGTGTTACACCTGTAGTCATCACTATCTATAGATTCTCACTAGAGGTAAGAGAGTTAAGAAAAAAACTCTTTTAATCATTACAGCAAGTGGTTTTACAACGGCTGATTCTGAAGACTAATCCAATAGAGACAAGTAAACCATAAAGTGAGTATGGAAATCAGAATACTCCTATGATTTTGGTGACTATGATGGTTTGGTTGAGTGGAGTAGAGGTGGAGGGGCGGGGGGGGGGGGGGTCAGGCTCTCCGCTGATATGTCACAAAAGTACTTTGATGGTTTCCCCATTGCTGATTTCTGATCATTGCGGAAATGAGTTCTACTATTTCACTGTTTTTCATCCTGAGCGGCCATCGGATAGCCTCATGCAATAAAGTTATCTCCATGAGTCATTCCGTAGCTGCTATTGTCATTCGCAAGATTATCAACAGATCCATCGTATTGACCAAATACAGTTGTAGGTAGGAATCTCGACTCTGCCACATCTAGAAGAGAACTTGTACTGTCTAGGTCTCCGCTCATTAACAATCCTATCTGGATTAGGTGTTCAGCAGTGCACTGAGAGTTTTCTAAGAATTCCTCCAACTGTCCTGTATTCCCTTTTGCTGCATTTGCGAGACTGGCAAGTTCTGATCTTGTTACTTCTGATCCGGTATGTATACTCTCCATTATGTAATAAAGTACTAACCCTAACGCCCAGAAATCAATCTTAGGACTGTAATACTGAACTGGGCAAGTGTTGTATGGGAAGGTGCCAGAAAGGTTGCCTTTGATTTGTTCATCCTGAACAAGTTCTTTTGATAGCCCAAAATCAGCTAGTACAACCTCAATGGCATTACCTGTTTGCCTTATCAAAATGTTCTCTGGTTTAATATCCATATGGATAAAGCCTTTTTGGTGAACATAGGTAAGAGCAGCAAAAGTGTTTTGCAAAACAATGTTTTCAATGTTTTCAATGTTCTCTCGACTTCCATACTCATCTATGTATTCCTTCAAGCTCATGTCATAATAATCCATGACTAAGAATAAACTGCAACCTACAACAACAAACGTGTAATAAACAACAGGTGTACAATCGACATTATTTGGCCAAATTATCGACATCCGTCATCTTTCTTTCATGTATATTGACACCTTGGCAAATTTTTGGGATGTCCTGATTACCCATCAGTTTCTTCAAGAGTCAATTTATTAGTGGTATACAATGCAAGATGATATCATGCCCTAACTCACCGTTTATACTATCCAAAGCCTCTCCAACTTCTTTAGTGATCAGGGCTGGTTTATGTGGTGATATCTTATCCAAGAATTCCAGAATTGAGAAAAGTTGCAGACCTGTTGCATTCACTTCCCATTCAACATTCAGGTTCACTGATGGGGTCGATATCCAGCGATCAGTCACCTTTAGTATGCTTGGGTGATCAAACACATCATGCTGTAAAACTGCTTCTTGACAGTGCTGGAAGAAACTGCCAATTCCCCTTGTATCTGAGATAGAGAGCGTTGACGCTGTTGACATTGAGCCACTATACTTTTCTTGTAATTGAATTTTAATTTGCTTGATGGCAAATAGCCCCTCCATTGGCGAATTCTTTCGCCGAGCTTTGAAGACTATACGAGTACCCTCTGGCTTGTTGAGAGGAGGGTATACTCTCTGTAGAATATCAAACTGGGCGTATAAATATGATGCCTCTGTGTCTTGGTTGATGGTTATGGTTTTGAGCATATCTGTGAATGTTTTTTTCATTTTGGCTGATATATTTGGATTCTACAAAAATACACAGAATTTGATCAATATAATTTATAGAAGGGAACGGGTCTGAGTAATTTATTCAAGCTGTAGTCTTCTCATTAGAAACTAGAAGATTGTTTGATTGATTGGACTTGTGTTTAGGGAAACAAATTAGATGTGGTCTCATTAGAGAACAGGTACAGATACCCATAGCTCTCAGGTTTGATATAACATCCTATGGTAATAATACAAATATGTCAAGCTAAGTAAACATAATATGGTACCAATGCTTTGCTGTAAGTTTATTAGATGGTAGATTGTTCAAAAAGAAAATGGTCAGCTTTTTGATAAACATCGTGAAATATCACTCCATGGAGCAGATCCTATACCTATGGTGCGATTCCAAGAATTTTTTTTCTAATGTAAGATTTCACCTTCTTGTCAGGAAAAAAGTAAATGTCACAGCTATATTAAAAATAATTATTTTATACACATCGAAATAATGTCATATAAAGTATTGGCAGCCTTCTCGGCTGCAGCATTGTGTCACCTGGCTCAGACGCTGTGGTATCCTCTTCTAGTGTGAATGCTTCACAGGAGAATAGTCCCAATGCACACCATGATTTAGATCATTGAATTGAATATTGTGGATGGTTATCAAAGCTGCTGAAGACCGAAGAATATTTTGTTTTTGGGTTATAGCACATATTTCTTGTCATTTATCGTTACTATGCTCCGGCCATATTTCATAATACTACCAGGCCAGGATGGCTAACAGAGACATTGTTTGTTGTCATAATCATACATTGATAAACTTATAATCATGACTATGATATTGTTATTTTATGCAATCCAACTGTGCCGGGATTGATGGGAGTAGCTTTCCAATATCAACAACTTGGGTGGGGAAAGTGGTCGATAATGGAATTCTACTATCAGCTCTCCAGTACTTAAAGTATGGTATTATGAATCAAAATTAGAAAATTTCTTCAGTTTATCCTGGCAAAATAATGTAATTTATGGAAACGGTTTTTGTTCTAGTACTGAGAGGTAAAATTTACCAACACTCCCTTTGTGTACCAATTATTTTCAAATACTAAGTACAAAAATAATAAAGGTAAACTCACGTAGGCGTAAGCCTCCTGTCTCAATGAATCATTTATGTCCACATTCGTCTGGAATATTGAGAAAAAAATAGTATATATATATATACATATATATATGTATCTTGGCAGTGAAACGTGGGCAGTGAAACATAGGTAGCAAAACATATGCAGTACAACACGCACAGTGCAAAACATGTATGGCATAATCTTCAAAACATTTAATATTTATTGGGTTGCCTTCTATGTACTTTGAAATACAACAGGAATTTCTCTACTTTTAGTGATGTACATAGCAGATAGTTTTCTATTATAAATGTCAGTCTGAGATCTTTGTAATCTCAATCTGGATTTGGTCAAGCTCTTGTGTTAAATCATTGATGAGTGATACAATTTGCTTTCCATTTATCAATGATGGGATGGTCGATAATTGATTTTGCAACATAGAGGCCTTGAAATCTGGCTCGTAATCTGGGAGTGCTCTGCTATATAAACTTCTGCAGTTGTTAGAAAATGTTGAGCTGTTCTGGATATGCTGTGACATATGTAATTCTATTCTTCCAGCAGCGGTATTCAAAAGCCCCGCAATCAGTTAACTTCAACTGCTAATTAATTTTTTCATCTATGACCTTTAAATGTCATTGAAAACTGAGACTCACCAATGTAAGCGGCGCCTGCTCATCTAGTAGTGCAACTCTCCTTGTGGCAGCAGAAACACCCTCTGTGTCTGCAAGGCTATCAGCCATAGTAAACTTTCAGGAACCTACCTGTAACAGTGATATATTTTTGGTCATAGACATGGCCATTTTTAGTTCTAATAATTAGTTACAGCAATAGGTGTAATGACAGGCGACAGTTGAGTAGGAGCCAGCCATCGTAGTCTACCTCACCAATCAAGACTCCAGAGAGCTCTGTAAGTCGCTAATCAAGAGAGCATATATTAGGCCAGAAGCAGCTATAGCATAAGTTGTTATGGCACGGACAATATTTGATGGCAGGATACTGATAACTTTTTATACTTCATTGGTGTATGCTCTGTAAAATTCACCGGGTGTACCCAGTTGTAGTGGTCATATTTAGGAATTGAAAGGTGTTTTGTTTTGGCATTATATGTGTGGGGAAATAACTAATCTAATCATGAGGGAATTCCAGGTTGAAATTGCATTGTGGGATTTTGTTGGCAATTAATTCACTAAGTAAACTTGTAGATAAGTCTGCCCGTATCAGACCAGAACAAATTGAAAAATTGAATTGTGTCAAACTTCTTTTGGGACTAGTATGATATTGTATGGTCCTAAGACCACTGTCTTGGGGCAATTACAAACAACATTTGTTGTTTCAATTGCCTCTTATGTCATTTTTCGGCTGGATATCTTTTGCATAACTGTCAGAGTCTGAAAAACTTAGATATGCCAGCTTCGCATACTTTCCTAACATGCTAATGATATGATATGGGGATATGCGGTAGCGCTGTCTCTCACCGACCACCTCATGCAATGATAAAACATATACAATGTAAAACACAGGACTTTAGTCTTGACTTGTGCCAACTGCATCAAACTCTTGACTTCACACTAATCACATATCGATAGTGTGAATATTTGGGATATGCAGTAGTGCTGCGCCTGACCTCTTCAACTATGTACACACTTTTTTCATACATCAAATTTGTCTCACGCTCTCATGTTTTGAGCAGTCTTACGTCTAGGCTGCTTTTTGTCTTGTTCTCGTTGAGATGTAGTGCTGTCGCTGACCACCTTCCAAAATGATGTGATAGAATATCTTGTTAAAATCATACATATAGTCGTGTCTCCTGCTGACCATATTAATCACTTAACATTTCAAACTGATCGTGAAGAAAATTGCAGGTATGCTGCCGCACTGCCGCTGACATGATTGCTACAACCGGGTGCACTCTCAGTTATGAATTCAGCAGGTTGTTCTACCCTAGATATACCCTTGTTTTAAACTCGTAACATTTCACTTATTATTAGCGATTTTGAGAAAAATTGCGATATGCTGCCGATCTTCCGCTGACATGATTGCTACAACTGGGTACATTAGACCAAGTTTGGTCCATTTGCCTGCATTCCGAGTGCCCCCCCCCCCCCGATCCACTGGTCAAGCCGCAGCGTGACCAGTGGATCGGGAGCAAAAGGCATGCAGGTGTTATATCTGGATATTGACAGAGGAATGTCCGGACCCTAATGATTGATTTATAAATAGATTGTGTCAGTTAAAAATAATGAGCAATTAATCTCCCTAGTATGTTAATAGTGTTTCCTTTTAATGCTGTGCATCACTAATGAGTATAATATATAATGTAATGTTCCCCTAACTATTGTCAGTTGTGATATTGGGATCGAGAATAAAAGTAGCAATTCTATCAGCTCACTCTTTCCTTATTAACATCTCACACTATCCAACTCACAAGAATTCTCCCAATATAACTCACCATCAACACACAACACTAAATCATTACACGCAGCATAAATACAGGACATTATCAGACACAAGATGTAACTATACCATCAAACCAAAAGAGATCATTTTCAGTTACATCACAGGCGATTGGATCAAACTTGTTCTATGTTGCACCCTTATTTCTTTATATTTAGCACGTTGTTATACCCTTAAACTCTTAATATTTCACTCATCGAAAGCGATTTTTAGAAGAAATGAGGATATGCTGCCGCGCTGCCGCTGACATGATCGCTACAACTGGGTACACCCTTAATTTTGGATTCAGCACGTTGTTCCACCCTAGAAACACCTTTTACTGAATTTATTATAGGCAATTTTGAGAAATATTGCGGATATGCTGCGGCAAGACAGTATCATACTATCCTCATAAAGATCTGACATTATACTTATTGAAAATTTTAAATTTGTCCTGATCTAACACGAGCAGACTTCTGCAAGTTTACCTGGTAAATAAATTGGCAAGTCAACAAAATCCCCACAATGCAGTTTCAACCTGGAATTCCCTGAAGATTAGATTAGTAAGATTACACAGAATAGGAGTTATGTCCCCACACATATAATGCAAAAACAAAACACCTTTTAATTTCTAAATATGACCACCTACAACTGGGTACACCCGGTGAATTTTACTGAAGAAATCAATCAATGAAGTTTAATATGCGATCAGTTCCCTGCCATCAAAAATTGTCCGTGCCATTATTTTATAGAGCAGTTACAGCAAGGAGTTAGAGCAATGAACTAAACCTGGAGGTTTAGTTCATTGGTTAGAGCTACAGCTAGGCTGCTTCTGGCCAATATGATATCTTAGTCCAATAATAATGACTCTAAGAAGCATTTGGCAACTTGGTCTATCCTAGACTCTGGTGAGCCGGCCGACCTGAGACTTATGCTACCTGTGGCTGTTTTTAACCCACCGGTCTACTCCAATACTGAGCTTCGCTGGCAATGTTTGACTCCCCCTGGTTTTTACTTTTGTTTAAAGGTAATTCATGATATTGAAAATACATCCAAATCTTTAGATTATAGGAGTCCAAAGAAATTTAAACAGCACATGACTTAAGTATTGAATTTGAATGACTACTACCTTCTAAGCTGTCCAACATACCTTGTTGCATCAAACAGGATACATATGAACAGCTTTGGAGGAAGTCTTTCAAACAAAGCAGAGGGAAGTGCTGTCCAGAGTGAATTACCTTCAAACAGGAGAAAAACCTGGGGCCAGTCATGAGTCAAACGTTGTTTGCCAGAGACTTTTGCTTGCTAGAGGTTTTTGAGTAGACTTGTAAGGGCCCCTAACCAGACCATAACAAACTTGTCATGAGTTGTGCGTTAGAAGTAGCCATGCTGGGTTATTGGGGTCAAGACTAATAGTAATTGTTATTCTCTCAAGAATTTCCTTCTATTCCAGTCAGCAGTTCTAGAAATATTTGTCCGTGGATTATCAATAAATGTCAAGGACAGTAATTTAGCCAGATTCCATATATAACATCAATGTCAATCGTTTTGTGGGCCGGTACAGAAAAGTATTTACACAAACATTACTGGGTTCTTAATCTAAGGGGATTTCCCAGACAAGTTTGTGAAATATTATCACTACGTTCATCACTGGTACTATTCTCCCTGCTGGTACTGTGGACCTCTGCTGACAGAAAGGTATTGAATAAATTGAAAAGTACCTATCACTCCTTGACTAAACACACTGAACGCAAGGAAAGTCTAAAGTGTTTTAATGAACATCTAGATAAGCAAAGAACAATTGTTATTGATGCGCTTTCATGGGTTTGGGCTGGGGTCACACTCACACCTGTAGTCTCACTTGTAGACGTATCGCTCCAGACACAAATTTTATTCGTGGCTCCAGGAACTTGTTGTCCCATATGTCATATATTGTTCCGCGTCGATGTGTACCGGGAAACACCATCTATAACATATTGTATTAGAAAACTATGTCATATCAGGCGGTATGAGATACTCTCGCTGTTTTCTGACAAAAAGTCCCACTCCTTAGCTGTCTTGATAAAGAAGGAGCATTGATAATGTTATGTTGAGGTGTGAGGGATCCGATATTGGACCAGGTGTTTTCTTTATGATGTTTTACAGCTTCTGGCTAGGTATTTGTATAAGAAAGAGCAGAATCCGTTTTTAAGGTTGACTATGATTGCAGCAGTGAAATCGGGGGGTTGTATCAGCGACCACCACAGAGGATCGAACCCGTGATCCTGCGATAAACTACTCTACCATCTGAGCTATTCCTGATCCCCATGCACTATAACCAACTGTTGAAAACATTGTCGGGTGTTGTCTTTGGAAGCCGAGAAATATATCAATATATCGGTTCTGTCACTTGAGACCCATGTTATTTACATCTAGACAGAGGAGAACACAACTGGACTGAATAATAAAAACCTAAAGACTCCCTACAGACCAAAACATTTTATATTAGCCTGGCAGACAAGAACCATTTTATTTTTCTCATAAATATTAAATGTGTCATCAATATTGCATTTGTATTTGTCTGGAGAAATATACTTCTATTCCCTGCCAATGCAATGGTGCCTTGATCACAAAGTCTGACAAGCAACAATGGCACTTTGCACTAGCACAATTTTAATATATATATAGTTATAACCATAGAGTAATAATATATATAGTATCAAAAACTATATTGTCATGTCTTTATGGATCAAGTGCTAAAATAATTACCTGCAGTTTTACTCTTCAGACAGGTATTTTCAAAGGCAGAAGCAGAAGTAGCAGAAGTATGGACAGAAATGGGAAGGTGAGTCAATGAGGCATCATTAGTCACACTATATCAGTGAATATGGCCAACTAAATTAATTGCTTTTAAATGAATCTTGTATTTTGTAAACTACTCCGAACTCTGATAAAAAAAACACTGTTACAAGGCTATATGTGAGGGTTGTGATAAATCTTATCTTATCTTATCTTACCTGCTGTATGACCATGGTGGTTTGAAGACCATAGCAGCGGGTAGAACTTCCCTTTCCCTCGACATCTCATGATAGCCTCTCAGCAATTACCCATCATTCTCAGACCTGCTACAATCTGACTTAGTTGTTCCAATTCAATGGGTGAATTTTTTTTGTTTTAGAGCAGCTCTATACACAGGCTATTCTATCTCTCTTGATCTGTTTCTAGATGATTTAGAGCACTAAATGTAATAAAGATAATCTTGGTTTAGTAAGCTAGAATAAGTTCCGTCATTTTGTGATGATTTTTCTGTTTTGAAGCTTGAAGAAGACAACGCACCAACTAAGGATTATCATTTTGAAGAGTTGGGCAGTACAATAAAGAACCTCCCAAATGTTATCGAGGTAAATGTTAAGATGGTTTCAAGCGGTGGCAGATGCCTTATCTAATTGCTTGTATGTATCCCTTTTCTAATATGTTGTGACCACTGTTGGAAGCTTTCTTTAAATCTTCTGTAAAGCTTTTGTCATTATAACATTGCTGTTGAAAGAGTGAGTACCTCTGCGATGTCCTCAGGTGACAATGTTATTCTCTTTACATTTTAGTACCCCAGTAACTCTGAAGATTTGAACGACGTGAGTGGTGCAGATTCTCAATCAAGCAGTTACAAAAGTCTCCCTGTGGTAAGTTCATCAGCAATGGGTACAAACTTATAAGGGGGCGGACCATAGAGTTATTTTATACACTATATAATACCTATATGGGGTGCACAGTCAATGGCGCTGCTTCGTAAACTGGCACAAATTTTCCAAGTTAAGTGAGGTGTATGGCAAGCTCAATTTCGTAGCCAAAACACAAGTTATAGAAATAATACAAGCATATCTGGGATCAACAAAATATTCTGCATATACTCATGCGATTTCTAACATTGACTTCCAATTTAGACAAAATTAAAGTCAAAATTAAAAATTCTAAGGTCAACACCATATGGAGATTGCCGACTTGATTCCAGTGGTGTATTTAGTTAGTGTGTAATGACCGAGGCTTCCCGACCCGGGAACTCATATAAGAATTATAGATTCTGTTTTACTTTAAAAAGGGGATCCTATGTGTATTACCTATAGGAACAGAAAGCCTTATGCGTCTGAAGATCAACCCTTTTCATCACCTCATCTCCCCACTGCATAAACTCATAGGACTACAAGCACATGATTTACTTTGCGGTGTTTAAAACCTAAAATTACTATACAACAAGAAGTTTCTGCATAATAACAGAAAAAAAGATTTCTGTCATTGTCATAACTACGGGAGACTTATTTTACTATGTGCATAGCATTTAGCAGTAAGACAAATATGAGAGCTGTTTTTTTTAAATTTTACAATCGTTATTGGATCAAGCTGACCTGTAAAATTCAGCCTTATGTTAAAACTGAGTAATGAATACCGTCCTTCACGCAACTGCTGTAAAAGAACCTATTGATAGTGTTGAGTTATTTGCTCATTTGTTAAGGGTATACAACTCTCAGAGACTGCAATCGATCGTATAGAAAAGATGCTCCGCAGTGGAAACATGTTCCGAGATGATGACTTCTTTGATACAAAATACCCAATGTACGCAGTCTCTAATGGCGAGAAGGGTTAGTTTTGGTTGTAAATGTCTCAACGTATTTATACTTGCTTGATTGTACTGTTTCTCTCGGCTTGTAGTTCCATTAAAAAACTGATCATTTTTCATGGATATAGAAAATTGAATCGGGCCAACATATTTATCTTTGATGGTTTTTAGCATTTGCAGGACATGTAGACTCTGTTCGAACAATATCATTGCCAACCCATTTTGTGGCGGTAGTGATATGGCTATTCAGTAATAGGATCAGAGCTGATGATTAGTTCAGCAAAATATTGCTGCTAGCTTTAAGATATTGAAGTGCATTACACGTAGTCCTTGCTATATTGTATGAGGAAATATGTCAAAATATTTTATACTTTCTTGATATGAGGGAAGCATAATCAGTCCAGTCGATTGTACTAATATTATACTGCTGATGAAAGATTCAATCTTTGCCAGTACAGGTTATACCTCACGCCTTTTATTTGCCAGTTCAACAGCGGGTAGAGATATATCACCAGAATAGCTCAATAATATACAGATACGGTAATTCAAAAGCCATCAAGCGAGTTGACCTTGATCTGGAGGAGAACTATACAGACAAGCGTATATCTGACTTGTCAAACAATGACACAATTGGGATTGGATGTTTTCTACAAAGCTGCCAAGAAGCTGTGCTTCAACATGACGTCTTCACTGGAGACGAGAACATAGCTCAAGTTTATGATAGATGGATCCAAGCCAATCCTGATCGCCATGAAATGACAATAGATGTAGAACATATGATTGATGTTATCAAGTATGTCCAGCTGAAAAGTAGTGGGGAACAGCCTAAATTCTCACCAAACATCCGACAAGCTCTCGAGATGATCCGGGGTTAGATTAGATATCGTAAATTATAAGTTTTGAGTAAAGAAATGTCTTATGAGCGAAAATGGCATTATCTTATTGTAAACCAGTCCTTCCATCATCTGCAAGCAAATAGTCTTCACTGGTATGAGTGTTTAATAAAAGAGAGTTTATTAAAAATTTGAGGCCATTCATAAAATAGTCCTAGTTGCCTTGTGTCAAATAAAAAAGGGATTTAAGTTGATAAAAACAGCGCGGGCTGTCTGTCTCGGACTCTGGGTTTGGTGACAGACACACTGCCCAGGCTAATTTGTTCATCCATACATCCCTTTTTTGTTTTGATTTGTGTATATGATAATTTACCTTGCATTTAATTTAAATTGGCACTTGCTTGCAGCATAACCCTCAAACAATTAGATCTGATCCATTACAATTGACGCAAACAAACAAAACCTGAACCGTTATTTGACATACAGGTATGAGTCTGTTCCTGGAGATGGATTACTATGAGACTGATTTACTGAAGTGGAGCGAGAAATTGAGACCAGAGGATGCAGATTCTGATATGATAGGGGTAGCTCACCAAATCATTCAAGGTCTGCAATTGATTCACACTAAAGGGTACATACATATGGATTTGAAACCGCAAAATATCTTGCTGAGGGTAAATAACGACACAGTTCAAGAGGTAGTGCTCATCGATTTTGGTCTAGCTAGAGAACTGTGTGCAGAGAAGCCCGAGGAAAACAATGGTCGTTGTGGAACTCATCCATATAACTATTGTCCTGATGAATATTATACAAAATCGTTTGATGTTTGGAGTTTGGGCATCGTTATCTACCACATGGTCGCTTGCGTTTCTGAACAATCTCACATCACACGCTCTAGACTGGAAAGCGTTATCAAACTGGCTAAGCGAGGAGAACTTGAGTCAGGAGAAAATATGAAAGGTTTTCATCCAACGTTGAGGGATCTTATATTGATGAGCCTAGAAGCTGACCCAGATAAGCGACCAAGCTGTGAAGACTTGGATACTTTCATGTTATAATTATAAGTTAGATATAATGTTATTGTGCAGTCTTCCACCATCTCGTGGAGCTTATAGACATAGACATTCCATCTGCATTCCAACCATTCTGTGCCAATTACACTGAACACTGTACTTGAAGTGAATAAAATATGAGATATAAAGCCATAAAAAAATAATTAAACATTTTTCTGCCTAAATCAGTGGATATAGTTTCTATGTTGAGTTTAGTTTTTTTGAAGCTCAAAAAACTTAGGATGTGAAATCAGAAGGCATAGTTTTGACCTCACTTCCTATGGCCAATCACAGAAAAACGACCATATACTTCAATGTTGCTAATGGGCACGATTCCAATCAAACCATCAAGTGAGCTGCAACAATAAAAATACACAGTAAGTCTCTACTAATTAACTGTCAAGTAAAGCAGGCTATTTTCCACCACAAAAAGCTTATCATAAGGATAATACAAACTAAAATGTTTTGATAGCTTATTGTATGAAGTCAGTTATCCTCGTCCTCCTCATAGTTTTCTATCCTTCTCTTTGATCTCCGTCTGTATGTCATCTGCATATAATACATTCTAAGTATGCCCTTCATCAGGAAGAATGATAAACCTCCCTAAAAAAATTGTCGTTAGGATAATGAATGGCAGAAGAGAAACTGCAGGTATAAATCAAATGTAAAGATAAACACCTTGCAAGAGCAGTAGTAAAACTATTGGCCATCTTTCATAATCTGATAATAGGCCATAATATGATCAGCTTTACAGATTATGTGTCTTGTAGATTTTCATAAACTGATAATTTATTTTACTATCATAAATATCATAAATATTATTATTGTTATCAAATTCTTGTTATCATAGAAGGTACAACAATCTGGAGCTTCCAATCAAAGACTGCCATAATCATTAGCTGATAAGGTTACTCCAGAAATATAGTTCCTAACCTTTCTCTGTTTGATGGATATAAATATTTCTATGACAGTGGAAATTTTTGGAAGTGAGCCTCATTGAATGACTGAATTGTTAGAGGATTTGAGAAAGTCTAGCAGTCTAGCTCCTTTAATTGCAGGTTCACCAGTCTTATGAAATGAATATTATATTCCATTTTTATTCTGGAGAAGAATAAGTCCTTAGGACTTGTACCCAGAAAATGGTGGGTCAGGTACAAAATTCATAGTCTCTGGTCTCTTCATAGTCTCTGGTCTCTGGTGTAAATATCATGAGGCGTGTTACGTGTTTGAATTATAAGATATACTGACCAGAAGTGAGCGCTGTGAGTTTGACTTGACTGATCCAAAGAAGAGTTTTCCGACTAATGTAGAGATAGTCGGGAACACCATGGCTCCTACTAACACCCGTGTGTATGACACTGGTATTCTGTCTTCAGCTACATCACTACTTGTAGTCCAACTATCTCCTCCTGACATAATTATAAAACACAATCAAATACAATCAAATAATCAGTTCATTTGATGTTGTCCTTTTAATCCTTCTTTGTCAGTGAGAGAGCACACAATCATATTGCACGGATTTTAATAAACCAGCATAGTTAGATAGTGAGACACATAGACAGTCATACTAGACTGGTTCACATCACAATGATGGTTTGTCAAACCAGACTAGAGTCACTGGAAACATAATTAATATAAGATAAGTCCTTGAAGAGCTCACCTTGGTACAAGGAACCAAATATAGGAAGTTTGTTTGAATGTTTTCTCCACATTCTGAGAACGGCCTCTTCCCAACGAAGCAGCTTGGCTACAAAAAGTCCTAGTGGAATAGCTGGCAAGCCGATGAAAAGAAATAACGGGTCCGCTTGCTCCATCAAGCCAAGTCCTTCTTTGTGACCAAGGACCTACAATTGAAACATGAATATATATGGCAGCAGCTTACGGCACATTCCTTAGCATAATTGGTTGTCATATGACCACTATTATAATGCAGAGTGAAGTAATGAGGTTATGAAGTCGGCAGTATGGCGTTGGAACCTCTCTAATATTATAATAATCACTATAACTTCCTAATCTTGCCTACTGTACCTGCATAACAGTTACTGCTCCATAAGTGACAGCAGTCCAATATGCTGATCCCAATATCAGACAGCCGGCAGCAAAAGGGCACACTTTGTTTATATATTTCTCCACCACATCTAACACTCTCATGCCAACACCTGGAATAGTTAGAAGGGTAAGTAGATGTTTTGAAGGCGATAGTGGAGAATAAATGGTAATTACTCAGTAGTGCACAATTTATGCATGCAAAGATGAAGCGGTACTCCTATGTGATATACACAATTATTTAGCTTACGCTAAAATCCGCTTTTAATGTTTCTGCAAGTAATAAAATCAGGAATCCTCAAATATATCTGTTGTACATACAGTTTAATACCCTGCACAGCGGCTGACACAGAATTAAATTTGGAGTTTAATGACTCAAGAAATGCTCTGATTTCCCATTTTGGATAATCCATGAAGCCAAAGCCTCCTCTTCCAAAACTAACCCCCCACAGTCAACTTATGGACATTGCTAGTTCTAACGTTGGGGAAATAAAATAATTTACCTAATTTTATAGCTATTATTAGTATGACTGTATTAATATAGTATTTGATCAAATAATTGCTAAAGAAGTTTCAGCTTTGTTTGGAAAGATTGACAAAAAAGGCAAAATGTAACAGCAGGAAACTATTTATGATGATAAATTGAAGCATATATAGTGGAACTTACCCATCTCTGGATAGATTATCTTATACTGTTTGTTACATTGTGGGCAGCTGACTTCGGCCGTGGCGTTGTGTCTTTGTTTTTCATCTATCCATCTTTGTAGACACCTCACATGTACCCACTTGGCAGTCCCTCTACACCTACACGGAGTTACCCAGTCCAATCGTACATCTTCATCAGTTCCAAAACACACCCAACAGGTATGTCTAAAAAGTGTCAAAGTGTGTACAGGCTACACACTCCATGATTATCCATAAACTGAAGCACAATGAGATTAGGTGCCATGTGCACGATAGGCTAAAGGAGCGAGCACACCATATATTTCACTGTTAGCTTTTGTAGCACTAGAACCCTGGATACCTATGTACACCTGGGCAGCACACTACAGTGGAGAGAAAGCGAGGTCTGATCTGACCAAGGAGGTGTGTTGAATGTTGGTTATGGGACTGAGCTATCAAACAACTCATAAAATGTGTGTAATAAACTGTTGATGTTCAATTTCAATATCAACTTTGTTTGACTGACCTTTCATCAGTAGAGTTGGACAACCTTCTCATCATTTGATTCTGAGAACTTGGAGAGTCACTCATGTCGATAGCTGGATGAGTCACGGACGTCCTGTCCTGGGAGGTATTTTCACCTCAGTCTCTATGTACGACTTATTGTGATACTTATAACAGTGACAGCTGGATCTGCACGCTGTGAGAAGAAGAACTGCATCAACCTGTCATTCGAAACTCTTTGCCTAAATTTACCACAAAATCTGAGTTAAATTTCCAAATGACCTCAAAGTGATGATATTTCTTGGACGGCGCTCGCAGTTAATCGCTATTCTTTCCCCATCCTAAACTTTGATCAAATATAATATTGGGAATACACAGAGTAACCACTCCAGTTTTCTATGACACCATCCACAGCTGGTTATGATCAGGAGCTCCATCCTTGCTCCCAAATGAGGCATTCCTTTGGTGTATACTGGTGAAGCACCCTGGTTGGTAAGTGAGACCTAGCAGGAGATTACTTGGCACACTCCTCAAGGGACAGTGACACTGCCGGGCAGGCAATGGACGCCTTGAACGTATAATAAGGGCCTTTGTGTCCTTGCTTAAAAGTGGAGTTGGTCAATGTGATGTCTCAACCTCATACATGGAAATGACTTCCAGGGAGCAATGTATCACTTCCACATATACAGATCTGGGATGGGGTGGTCTTGTTATCGCTTCGATCTAATAATAGGCAAATTAGTTTTCCAAATCATTCACTCAGAAGACTGCTATTTTATAGATCATGGGAATGATTTGCGAACAAGCCCTATGTTATCTCAGCAATGAGCTGAGCAGTTTTCAATTGAATGATTAGGGAGTTGGACAGAGAGCCCTAGGCTCTTATAATTCACAATTCTTTCCATAGGAATGCTGCATCAATGAACTAAACCTCCTTAGTTCATTGGTTTAGTTCATTGGCTGCTTTTCCCACTACATCTGGCAAGCGATAGCCCTAGGCATAGGCCCCAACCATCCCCAGGTGTTTTGGGGGTGGTTGTTACTGGACATTGGCAGAGTTAAGGAATGCATGTAAGTCACAGGGGCCCATGCCTCAGCACACCTGGCAACCAAAGGGGCAATACAGTGCTAGGGACCCAAGTTTTGGATTAGACCTGTGGATTAAGCGCTCACTATTCATTTTTTGAGAAACTAATCAATCTGGCAACAATTGCAATGACACTCACTGCTATGAACTAAGCTTTAAGTCCATTGCAATTGCAGTGACTAACTAGCTAGTAGTAGTAGTGAGTGGTGAGTGACTGTGAGTGACAGTGAGTGCTTTGATCCATTACACTGACTGAGAAGTATCAGACATGATGAGTGACCAATATTGGTTTGGGTCAAGTTGGGTTCCACTCTTCTGATCTAGGTCCTACCAAGGAGTACTCCAGTCCTTGGTGTTTATAGTTTTGATCAACTGAGATAGTACAACTAACTTGTGTTTTGATCATCACCTTGATTCTCAACATATTAGCCTTTGAACTAAGGTTTGCGGCGGTTTGGAGGGGCTATGAGTAAACTTATGTTAAAGAGAAACTTGAGGCTTTGTAAGGAAATCTCATTTGATTGGCTGAGTTGCAATAGTCTGATTTTATCATAGAGTTATCATATCACCGTTGTGAGAGAAGACAACTGCGGCGGTGGACAAGGTGCACCAGGGAGGGTGCCAAGGTACATGCCTCGTCTTACAACAGTGTTAGGTACTGGCGCACTCAAAGGTAACATCGTCACCATAAATATTTGTGTAATTTTGAACAGCTTTCTTGGGCCGTCATTTATAATCAGACTGAAACATACCTTCTACAATTCCGTTAATTAAAAATAGACCACAAGCTTTTTAGGCCGCTATTTTCATTTTCATAGTCTGAGTAGGTTATGCAAAGTTTTTTTCTTCCAGTGGCGGAAGCTTTTTGTCCCTTTATCAGCCAGCTTCAAATATACCGCTATCAATAAATTTGTATTATCATCAGATACTATAGATAATATATCTATAGTCTCTGTTATCATGCTAATTGTGTATGGTTGCGTGATAGCCAGGCTACAGATCTATTATAGCCGTAGATGCATTGCTCGAGTAAGCTAACTGCATGAGCTGCAGCACTTGTGAGATAACAATGTCAGAGCTGTGGGACAGAGGAAGAGTGGGGATTGGGCTCAAATCTTGTTGGTGGGTTCCCTAAACAGGGTGCACATTACATCATTCAGAGTTACTCCCCTCCACTGGTCACGCTGCAGCATTTTTTTTTAAATGTTTATTGACTACTGGAAGGGAATAACTGGAGTGCAAACTGGACCAAACTTGATCTAGGTGAACACGGATAAAGCCATATGCAATTTGGAATCAATGGATGGCTGATGGTGCCAACATTGCATAAACAGTGTCAGCCCTGGCTGAGTCACTGCGTTTGATTTGATTAGTAGTTTGGTAATATCCAGATAGGGACAAGACAATGGTTATTTTTGGCTCAATAAATATATCCGCAACAGTTATAGTCACTTTAATTTATTGCAAATGATCAATGTAAGAATATGACAGATATAATATAATATGTATGTTATAAATGTTAGGATGTAGAATGTAAAAGAGTGGCAAAGTTTTAGAAACATATTATATGGTATTGTAACACAAAACAAATGCGTATATAGTTTTTGCCCATGCGTAAACAGTTTATGGGAGTTAAATCTACTAAATCAAGTTTAACATTCACTGTCTCACTGATTTGCACTTGGTACATAGTGCACGGCTCATAGTAGAGACCAAGTACCAAATGGGCTTGGCAGCGAGCAATATGCTACACAAAGCGTATGTCGAGGACACACCATAGTTTGAGGTCTTTGGAATGCAATGATTTAGGTGAATGATTGAAAAAAAGAAGATATGAAATCAGTTGAGTGCTCTATCTCACAGTCTGACTACATCAAAAGTAAAGCTGAACAAGCGTTTATTTCTTTTATATTAAAAAGCTTAGCACATAAGTGACCATGAGAAGAGCTAGACCTATAGCTGGTGCTTGGGCGGAGTTATCAGCAGTTGTACAATCTTCTGCAACCAGCTCCTCTGTTGGGAATTTATCTTCATCATATACATGAATTCTCCAGCCCAAATTTTTATGTGTGTAACACTGCAAAAAATATAGAACAATTATCATCCAATCCTTTTCAATGGAATAACCGAAGATAAATACTGGTTAACAGTATAAACAACCAGCACCGTCCAGGATATTTCTGTTTTACCTCATAAACAGTCAAATCAAATTGTATGTCAAACTATAGTACTATGTGACACAATACCATAGCCTTTGTAATAAGTCCGTGCAATAAACGAACATTCACAACCGTCTGTCTGACTGATAGTTCAGGTATGGACGGACAGGCAGATATCGATGAGATAACTAACCTGATAGTATAAAAGATCAGGTGTATCGCTGTCTGGGGTGAATGTATATTCTGTATACGGTTGGTCTTCATTACAACTAAGATAAAGATCCATTTTGTATTCTTCAAAACAACTTGCGACAGCACCATTCGCTGCAGCTGCTATCGATTGCTCGGTTAGTTTCCATTCACAATAAACGCCAGCTGTAATTAAAAAGAGCAAGGTGAATGAGAATGTCAAGATTCCAATTGGAATGAGAGACTTGCATACGTAAAATGGTTTTAGATAAGTCATAATCAATAACAACAAAGATAAATTATGAAGTCTATGTGTATCTACTTACTTGCAAAGTCTACGTTCTCTCCATCAACTTGTCCTTGATAGATAGTCTCATTTGCATCCTAAAACAAAGAAGTCAACCATTAACTGATGGCAGAAGATCGTATGCAATAAATATCTTCTATGTCTATGTCAGGACCAATCAACCTTACGGCTGCATTTTAATAAAGAACGCAGTAAAATTCTTCCTTTTGTTTCCTGAACTTACCTGAGTTGCCGAAAAGCCACCATCAGGACTAGAGGTGAGGTACAATGGATGGTACTGAGCCCCATTTTGGATATCGTCACCACCTGCTACTCTGAATGTGTAAGTAGTGCCTCTCATTAAATGCAGCTCGGGGATCAGTGTGCCATTAATGTACCAGGCGATACCCCATGATGGGTTACCTGTAATAAATAATGTATGTATAGTCATAAACAGAATAGTATCATTCAAAACAACGTTCAGAGATACACATGTTAATAGTAATCTCGATGTCAGTGTACATGGCCTCACCACTTTTTCAATAGCTCAAACTTGACATCACATCACAAAAGCTGAAAATAAATGTTCCACTTAAACTGTAAGGGTTTATGGTTTCTTCAATTGATCCTTCCCTGACCTTGGAGGTTGGCATAATAATGTCCGGTAGTATTAGTATGGTAAGTTTCAATAGATATAAAAATGGAATTTTATTTCTATGGTTGTTTTGCAAAAAAGAGTGGCAAGTAATAATAAAAACAGGCAATTTTGTGTCAAAAAATTGTCACTTTTTAGATATAGTAATGAATGCAATGTTTTTGCAGTTAATCATTCAGAGAAAACATGTAAAAAAGTCAATTTTCTAAAATAATGCAATCAAGTTGCGTCGTAAATGCAATGATTACTTTGATATTTTTACCATACATTGGCACTACTTGGATATCATGATCCTTTTAAATCCTTGATCTGAACTGTAGGCACACAAAACGGCCCTGGGCAAACAACAATCTAATCCCTTATCTTATATCACTTACCAGTAAGAGCTAGATAGCCTTGTTCCGATCCGGATTGCCCGATCTCAGCTTCAAATACGGTTCTGCCATTGCTTCCATAAAGGTGATGAGGTAGGAAATCTGGTTTCTCCACTCTGATGCCAGTAGTGAATGCTGGGCAATTATTGGCTGTTTCCCTTCCGAAATTGATTAGCTTAGGAGCTGAAATCACACAGGAAAACTTAAATAAAGTCATACATTATGTCAACATTTGGCATATAACATACATTCTCTGTGCTAGGCAGTGTGGGAAAAAAACTTTTAAATACTCAACATTGAATTTTTTTATTAACTATAGTAGGGTCACTTCTCAAAAAAATTTACCTGTGATTCGCCCATCGGAGTAGTGCTTGGCCGCTTCATTGTTTGTATTCAGTGGGCCAACAGACCAGACGATTTGCTGTGGACCATCTGTTTTGTATATCTTATCATTTCCAGTCTCCTCTGTATAATAAAATACCAATTATCTGTGTTAATAAAATCTTTCGGGCGACTGAACCTGTCATTGGTTCTGATTAAATCATAATAATTCATAAAATGGCGGTGCCTGGTATGTGAGCATAATCAAAGATGATATTCAATAGCAGCGCTGTTATTGTTCTTGAGTACATTTGACTGCCGGTTGAATACTGAGTGCTATCAATATAGACTGACCTGTTTGGAGTTTTCTCTTGTAGCTAACTCTGGTTATACCATCGGTAAATTGTCCATCTACCTCCATCACATCGTTAGTACCACTACCATCAGACAGCTTTGTATCAGGGCATACACCACCATTGGTTGAACACTACAACAGAAGTGTCAAAGACCTCATTACATATTGTTGATAATCACCTTATAATGAGCTTTAAAGCCTATTGGCTTGCATCAGATCAGGCATTGTCCATAATCCCTGTGAGAATCTGTCCAAGCCAGAAGATTTGACAGTTGTTCAGGTGTGGTTAATCATGATAATATCTGCAGATCCTGATGTAAGGTTGTCTAGGTATTTCGTATTTTATCTGACCGATGATCAATTCAAACAATTCTGTAACAACATAAGTTTTGGAAATCTATATTTCCAAAGGGTGAACGCAGAATGGGTTCCATCAGTTAGTTACCTGTGCGTAGGCGGTGATGAAGTAATCAACAGCTCGAGCTCCTCCACTCTCAGTAAAGTCTGTCACAACAACGTCAGATCCACCCATAGAAATACCGCTGTCACTACCGCTCAAACCGAAGGCCATGTAGTCTGTGTTACGATCTGGTGATTAAAGATAATGATATCATCTAAGGTGATGACAGGAAATAAATTAACTTAAAGTTCCATCAAGGAGTCTCTAACTCCTCGGTTCCAGTAAACTACTTATTTCATCTTCATTTATATTTCTTAAATGGAGCTATAATACATGTCACATTACTGCCAAGATTAAGTCAGCATCGGTGCCAATGATCACCAAGACGCCAGACCACAACGGTCGCAAGGTATTCTTGCAAGTTCACACAATGACACATCATTTTATTCAGTCCTGTTTCAACTAAAAGATCATCATATTATGGTCTTCTTTGACAAAACATATTCCATTGTTTTTGGAAACATGCTTATGTGCAAAGTCATTATCTGGGTTATATGACACCTCCTTTTCTGGTTTAAATTAATGCTTGTCTATGATAAAATGACTTGAAGGACATTCTGGGTTGAATGACACTTTCTTGGACACTATCTTTTTCAGATGACACTTCCTGAGGTAATTTATATTGGCATCTGTCATAAATAATAATCATGATGGATTACAACGAACATTCTTTCCTGATGGTCACAGTTTACAAAACTTACAAACTTTATATTTTAACCTGTTAATCTTTACAGATATGATGAGAGAGGGATGAAGTTCTTACCTATGTTTCCGGCTAACTCAAACATGATATAATCTCCTGTTACCAACCAGGCTACTTGAAGATTGTCACTCAATGGTTCACAGTTCATCTGTCCTCGATCAATGGCTGAAAGAAAAGTGTTTGGATGAACTGAATGTAAGCTCAATGGTTATAACAGAAATCATCAATACTGTTAGAAGTGATAAACCTTATGGAAATTGATGCTGGCTGCATCGGAATTGTTTTGTAACTTTTTTATTTTTATACTGTCCCCTAACATGAGCTGGCTGTGCCCAATACATTCACCATTTAATAGCCGATGGGCCATGTACATCGTTTAATACAGTATTTACGTACAAGTGACAGGTCATGTCATACACAGTATTTTTATTGTTGTGGCATAAATGTACTCACAAACTTCTAGTGCTGGTGGAACATTCAAGTTGGCAGGAAATTTTACATCGGCGAAGTTTTGGTTGGCTAGTCGACACCAGACACTGAACCATTTAAGAGATGTGAATGAGAGAGTGGAGGGTAGAGTCAGTATGATGTCTTTTCCAGTATAAGCTGAGAGAATTTCTCTACAAAACAATACTCAAAATGGTCAATATATAACAAGGAGTAAACTAACAGAAGGTTTATTATCTCAGTCTCATGACTTCTGCTTATTTTGCTTTATCATTCATCGCATTCTGATATATGTATTACAATTCATGAGTTTATATAGACATGTATATATATATATGATATGGACACAGCTCTTTCCATAAATAATAGGCGCTGAATATAGATACAAAAGGCAATCTTCCTGAATCCCGTTGTTCCTGTTACATACCTGCTGCCGTTCTCATCTGGTATGATGCCGTATGGTTCCGGTTGATCCTCAATATCGTCGGATACTCCGACATAGAAATAACTGTCTGTTACAAACAAAATATGATGAGCTATTATAATTACATGTATCAACCTAGATCAGGTTTGATCCAGTTTGCCTGCATTGGAATTGCCCCCACCCCCCTACTGACACGCCGAATGCAAAAAGGCCTACCCTATAGGAGTTTAGTTTTCGAGGCATTTAGGATTCGCTTTTCGCGTTGTTGCCTAGGTTGCGAAATTTAGTGTATCTTAAATTAAACTCACTCACCATAGTTTCATAAACAATGTACAATTATACAGGAATACACCTTAACCATGCATGCAAGCTAGCGTGTCTGCCTGGCAATCAGATGGAGATATATGCCCTGGGTTCGTATCCCAGGTTGGACTTTTTTTAAGTTTTCACTAGTAAGCCTACTAGCGAAATTTAGTACTAGTGAAATTAAACTCTAGCTAAATTAAACTCCTATAGGGTATATAATATAGGGCAATACAAAGCTAGTTATGGTCAGTGTATTGAATGGGAGATGCTTGCAGGCTTCACCATTGTAGCAGGTATGCAGTTCTGAACCACAATAATCTCAGCAGAGGGAGAAATTTCAGATGTCTTGCAAGATCATTGTTTGAAAACTGACAGGCTCAAAACTTGATTGCTATGAATTAGCAATGACTTGTATTATAATCTTTGGCATCCTATTATTTAGCAATAGGCACAATTGATACTGTACACCACAAATCATCTGAATTCAACGCAATATTATCGGGGCAATATATAAGATAGAGCGCTATACAAGTACACCTCAATGTTGTATTACCTGGTCCAGCCCCATCATATCTGAAGTCTTTAATGGACAGGGTACGATCATCCAATACAGTAATCTCCCCTGAACTGGTGTCATGAGCCAATTCTGTTAGCTTGCCTATAATTTGTGGCTTTGGTGCCTCAAAGTTTAGGGGAATGTCTACACCACCAAAATATACTCCTACCAGTTCACACCAGACAGAGATATATGTGAACTCTGAGAGGGTCCTGCC
Organism: Membranipora membranacea; assembly: GCA_914767715.1. NCBI lineage: Eukaryota > Metazoa > Bryozoa > Gymnolaemata > Cheilostomatida > Membraniporidae > Membranipora > Membranipora membranacea. The sequence continues at coordinate 10,456,163 of OU612065.1, read as the reverse complement.
CTCTGGTAGTTTCAGTAGGATGTCTTCGTCTTGAAATGGTGCAAGATTCTCTCTGTAAGTAAATAATGATGAGTAAAAACTACTTGCATTCACTGCAGTTCCATGGATCGACCTGACACTATTTTCAGGGCTCTTCGAGCTTTTAAAATTCCTCCCGGTTCGCACTGAGCCTGAGATATCAGTTCGCACTGAGCTGTGCTAGCTACAGCGGGCTGGAGTGGCTGAGTGGTGAGCATCAATGAATTTGACCGGTGCGCCCGGAGACCCCGGTGGTGGTGGATTTTTTTTTTATGTTTTTATCTCAGCTGTATACATGGGAATGTATTCATATATCGTAAGTATCATAATCGCAAGTATGTATGTACATGATTGCTTGAACGGAGACTGATAAAAAATAAAAGCAGTACTCACTCTCTTCCATTTGGGCCAAGTATTGTTATAGCTGTGTCATCAGATCGTTCTCCGCTGACCTGTGAATAGCTCTTGTCTGTTCCAAGATAAAATTTTGCATCTACCAAGAAGAAAAAAGTGGATTAAGATGCTAGGCTTGATCAACAAGTATGAAAGGAACAGGACGGTCACACATATAATAAATATATGAGTATATATCAGTTTTGGTTAAATACATGCTCCATTTTGTTGGTGAATTAACTAGGGGAAGAACTAGGTAAATACAATCACATCGCAAGGTTATATATCCTTGTCATGTGACACAATGTTGGAAATAGACCTACCAGGAGCGGCTCCATCGTAGGTGAAGCCGATTATACGAAAGCTACTCTCATCTACTGCGTAAACAGCACCAGAAATGCTATGTATGGCGTTCGCATCCCATCCCTCGGCTATCAGCTTGCCATAATACTGGCAATTCACACTGCTGACGAGTAAGGCTATAATATTAAAGGAAATATGTCAAGGATTTCTACGACTTAAATGAGCAAGACAAAATTAAAAAATGTTGAATAAGTATTTTAGGGAAAGATTTACAAGGAAACTAAAACACCTTATAACCCTATGTACTCGGTACATGGTTTTCAGTAAGACACATTGACAATTAAATTTAATATATATTTGCATTCATCAGCATCTGCAGATATTCTCCCTGACATGTGAAAAAGAATAATAATACGAACTCAATCCACAGAAAATAGAAACACATAATCCGCAAATGGTCAAACATGTCCCTATTCTTTCCAACATAATGAATTACCAGCAGTGACATTTCACTTTGCGAAAGCTGAAAGATTTGAGCTGAGCTGCAAAGCAAGAAATGTTATTGTAATAGTTAATACATACCTGAAACAAGAACTGCTGTTAAGCTCTTCATAATTATTTTTTTCCCAGTCACACCTCCTTTGCTAATGAATGCTACTGTTCTGTGTTTTAGAGTTTGCAATCACCCTGTTATATTTGGACTTCCATGCTTCAGTTGTTCTGAGTTCTGGTGGCACAGTAGCGTGGTGTCATTAAATACCATGACTGCGCAGTCTGATATAGTAGATCATTGTAGAGCTGCAGAAAATTTGCAGAATCATGATTAATGAATAGCAAATACTCAGTAAAACGGATATAGAACTGTTGTCTCAGCTAGCGGCATGACACGGCATAAGCATGACATGGCACTCTTATATGTTTTTTCACCCTTGTTCGAGGACAAGGTCTATTATAAGCAATGATGACGGATTGATATCTTGAATGAACAACTGATCAACCATGTGATATGATTATAATGAAATAAAACCAACTGTGTAGTATATAAAAAAGCACACCCATTGCAGATGGTGCTGTGCGATAAGGTGTCGTAGTGACATGGTGTACCATGTAAGTTCTCGCTTCAGGGATATATGAACGCAGAATGTGTTGAGTATCATTTTTCACATACCACATGCCTCAAACGTTGATGACAAGTGTATAGCATTGATATGAATTCATGGGTCAGTGGCAGACTACACAGTATGACAATTTGGTGGCAGTGGAGTAAACCCTTTCAGAGTAGTTCTTTATGTTACAATAATCTCAAAGTGCAAGGATTGGATCAGCTCAAGCGTTGCCTTATCTATTACCAAAACGGAGGGGGCCGATGTCGAGCCAAATAACTAGCATAGCCAAATGAAAAAATGTATATACATTTTTCATTTGGCAGACAATATCATCCTGGACGGACGTTCTTCATATAACCTGCCAGAGAAATTACAGCCAAAACATTGTAGAAATAAATCACCACTAATCCTTCCCTTTTACCTCCATAAAATTTCAATGTTATCAGTGCATAGATCTACCTGTATGTATTTAGGAGATTGGGTCATGGGCCAAGTGTGTAAGTATGGAAGTCAAATACAATACCATAGAGTCCAAGACCCCAACTCATCTACAGGTTCACCGCTATTGTTTGAGGATACATCTTTAAAGAATTGTTGTATGGAAAGGAAATCAATCTTTTGTTATTCTTGTTTCAAGTTTTATATTTACGGCACCTATTATGAATTTCTGGCACTACCCAAAATCGGTTCTTGAAATAGCTTTTTGAGAAGTTGAGCATGCTACATAAGAAAATTGGCTCCGAAATTAGAGGCTTTATGAAACAATATCCATTTGTTCAGTTAACCAAGAATCTTTTTATTTTAGGGTGTTGAAATGTAGTAATAATCTGTTATATAATGCTACAACACATCCTATTTGATGAAAGGCCTCATTTGGATATACAGCGTTGGTGTGCACTCAAAAAGTTAAGGCTACCAAGCCAATTATATGGTTTCTGACTGATAAAATGTTTAAACTCTCAGCAGGGTAGTTATGTGTGTGCATCAAAACACATTATTAACTCATGCTGGCAATTCAAAAAGCCTGCATGAACATATAAGTGGGTGAGAAAAGCAATGAACGACTATTGATCATGCACTAGATAGGGAGGAACAGATTGGAATTGGTCAAAATTATGTATTAATATCCTAATTTAATTTGGTTTGAGGTCCCATGAGTGGAATACCTGAACTACACTGAACCGAACTATACTAGAGCAAGTGTTTACACCAATTATATCAAAACTGAGTATGGTGTTTCAGTAATGAAGAATACTAGCCTTTGATAAATATAAATATAATTATATAATCAGGCGACTTGAAAAAAAACATGCCCTAAAATATTGTCTGCAGCAAAGGGTGGACAGTTGACACCATGATATATTCTTGTATACTACTAGTTCAAGTATGCTTGAGTGATCACAATAAAAAGAATGACGCATTGATGACAAGCGGTTTATCCTCCCAACTGCTGCATCCTGATGTGTCGTAATGTAAGTACGTGATAACCAATACATTAATGTGCAATTTCATAATAGGATGTCACAGAGTAAGGACAATGACTTATAATCTTTGGTAAGGATATACAGAGAGGACACTTCAATGATCGTTATAGTGCCTGCGGTTTTTATCCACTGGGGGAAATTCATCAATCTGGCCACCTGCCAATTTCAGATTCTATATAAGTTATAATGGAGTTTTGTTAGGCAGACATAACCACCTTTGATAGGTCATAATTCATTCTGTATTTATCCTAAAGACTGATATCCAACTTTTCTGAAATTTCCAACCTTCAAGCTATACACCATTTTATTGTCATTTTTTGCTAGGATTCCTAATCAAGGTTTTCAAAATGAGTTTTTTCATAAAGATTTACATGTGACAATTGATAGACGGCTGGTCATCAAAATTAGGAAATGTCCGTGCATTGACCTAAGCCCCATGTAAATCTATATGATAAAACTCATTTTAAAAACCTGGATTACTCATAGCCTAGGAATCCTAGAAAAAAATGACAATGATATGGGGTATAGCTTGAAGGTTGGACATTTCAGAAAAGTTGGAAATCAGTCTTTAGGATAAATACAGAATGAATTATGACCTATCAAAGGTGGTTATGTCTGCCTAACAAAACTCCATTGTAACTTATATAGAATCTGAAATTGGCAGGTGGCCAGATTGATGAATTTCCACTGGATAAAAACCGCGTGCACTATAACGATCATTGAAGTGTCCTCTCTGTATATCCTTACTCTGTGATGATGTTTTACTACTTTTAGCTGATAATGCATTACTTTTCTAATTTACTTGATGATATTATTTTAGATTTGCATATTTTATAGAGTTTTAGATTATAGATATTCAAGTACTTGATTTGGAATTTGGATTTTCATTTAATTTTAATGGTTACTCATCCCCATCGTCAAATGATGCTGACTGGAAACAATATAAAGATCAAGCAATGCCGCAACTTTGGAGAACAAAACAGTTAGGACGTTGAAAGATCTCTATCCTAGGAGCAACAATAGTTTCACCTGAATAGGAATGTTCTAGAACTCTTTAGAAAGATGACAAGACCATTGAAAGCGGTAACAAAGAAAATGTTGCAATACTGTCGATCGAATTAGATATTGAATAGGAACGATACCTGCTGTGACCAATGAACTCCCTCTCTTCATTTCTGTGACTATATAAAGAGCTGCAGAGACACTATAGTGTACATGAGCTCATTTTGGAACAGCCTTGACGAAGGTTGTGTTATGTGCAATTTACTTGGATTAATTTTTATGGAATAATTAAATAAATGTTTGTTTGTTTGATAAAATAATTATTATAAAGCTCCAGTTCAAGGCAAAGGTTCATCGGTTATAATTTTTGTTGAAGCTCCATTTTTATTGGCGAGTCTGCCATTTGTAATTTCCTGCAGAGGATCAAGTAAATCTTGTCTTATTAAAGGTGAAGTTGTCACTTCATACATGATTTGTCCTGGCGAGCATTTAGCCAGATTATACCGGTTATTTTATTACTAGTCGCGCTACTTTTTGATTCAATCCAATATTTTATATCTGCAGTCATATTTATCCTTATTACCCATAATCCTATTTTAGTATTGAATTTTAAACGTCATTTTACTTTCAGAGTACGGGAAACCACTTGTTTGCGACTCAACTACATTTTTAAGGTCGAACTTTTCAAGGCACACATAATCAAGTTAACGATTGCTTAGGTGGATTTCAGAGGTCCATAAAGTTGAGAGTGCTAACCATTACACATTATATAATTACACCATTGCACATGTATACACCATTACACGAAATAGAACCAAATTTTACCTTGTGTCAAACCAATCAAAGCGATAAATATAGTATTAATATTTGAATTAGAAATTTATATAACAAACACAAGAAGTGTGCAGGACGGGACCTTACACTCCTGTAATTAATATTAAAGTTACGGGGGTGTGCGTTATTCGTCCCTCACAGTAATAATGGGGCAATCATGAGATCTGATGTATTCATGTGACTTTTTTTAATTGCATATTTTGCGAACAAAAAAACTGATTGATTGTGATGGCATATTGTCAATAAAGTATTTAGGTTTTGGGACTTTGTTGGACTGACTCATGGAGTGAAAGTAAAACATGCACTGCAAGTGCAGTATGTTCTATCATTTTATTGGTGTGTGAGGATCTGCAAAGAGCAAAATAAAAAATGAGGAAACTGACTCGGAAGGCGACAATCTGATGAACAGAGCTGTCTCATGTTAATCAGTGACAATATTCTGGTAAATATGTGATAGTAATATGTTATAGTAATATGTTATAGTAATATGTGATAGTAAGAGGGAGGGGGGGCCAAGAGTTCGGGGTGCTCAAATTAAGAGTTGTAGTATTTTCCTTCTTTTCAAAAAGATACACCATACCGCAGTGTGCATAACACTGCACAGCACACCACACCATGCAGGCCTTCAGCTAGATACCAATATATAGGCGCATCTCTAAAACAGTCTCCTCATGACCGGCTTCAGCTTTAAAAACCTAGATCCCTGTATGCCGACGAGCATCTCGCTCCTCCCCTGCATCCATCAATACATTTTGACATGATCAGTGTTTTTTTTGGCTGTTGCACGACCTGGGAGGCTGCCGATGGTGTTTTCTTTTCGGCTGTTGCACAACCCTGGAGGCCGCCAGTTCACAGGCACTGAAGTCTTTGAACAGGAAAAAAATAAGCCTAACTCACAATTTTTACAGGAATTATGTACAATTTATCGGCAGAACTTGCAAGGTCAATCAACTCCTTTTGCCAGTTCCCAGGTACTATAATTTCTTCAAGTACCAATGACTCACAAAGTATTATAGTAATACTCAATCATTTATTGGCAAGCTATAACCGATTTACTAAATAGATTTACATGATAGAAAACTTGTAACGATGAGATGGCATTAATATCTAAAAACATGGTAGCTGCAAGCGTGAGTTTGTGGCATTTCACAAATAAACAAGAACAGAATGCCACAAACCTGCAGTTTCGCTCTCAGTTGATTGAACATCTTTGTAATCTATGTATATACCCTAAAGGAGTAAATATTGGCTAGGTTTCAGTTCAGCTAGTTTTAGTGTGACAAAAAGTAAGCATGCACTTAATTTTGGCATCTGAGGTGAGTCTCTATTAAAGTAAAGAGGGTGAGTAAGGGTTAGCTAGCCTTAAATTTAACCATAATCAAGATGTGCTTAATGGCAAACTTTTTCTCTTGGAATACTTTACTCCAACAGGGTATCACAAGAGCATCATGAGGAGGTTTTCATAATGTTCTCTGAAGTACCTCTGAGCACATTCACATTAGTTATATGGGTGATAACCCAAAAGGCCACTGCCAAAAAGCCACTGGTCATAAAGCCACTAGCCAAAAAGCCACTGGCTATAAAGCCACTAGCCAGAAAGCCACTGGCCAAAAAGCCACTGGTCATAAGGCCATCGGAAAAAAGGCCACTGGTCATAAGGCCACTGGTCAAAAGGCCACTGGTCAAAAGGCCACTGGTCAAAAGGCCACTGGTCAAAAGGCCACTGGTCAAAAGGCCACTGGTCATAAGGCCACTGGTCAAAAAGCCACTGCCCAAAAAGCAACTGGTTACATAATAGAAGTCTGATATCAACTTTCCATTGACATGTTTTTAGGCTCGTAAAACAAAATTCTAGCTCTTGATATGCCATATGCCATCTATAAATGATTTTTTATTTCTACTCACTGATTCCCATTTTAGTAAAGTTAGATGTACAGAGTAGCTTTTTTGAATTTTACATGCCACATGCCAAGCACAAGTGAATTGCATACCCTACTGGGAACAACAGAAAAAGTCAGAGATCAGGTTACAAAACTTTTTTGGTTTTTTGGTCATCAATAACAAAAACATTCGATATTGGTAGAGGCCTGTATTGTTCACAAGAGAGTTTAGTTAATTTATAAGTATCAGATCTGATATAACCATGTGATAATCAAAATCGATCACAGGGTGCATTGGGTAAAAATGATACTAAAAATCTTATCATGTGAACATAAATTATTGTCACGTTAGAAAGAAGAAAAAAACTACACAGCTGTCTCTGCTCAGTGTGGCATTGCTTTTAATCTAAAAGTGCTGGCTGTTTGATTGTGATGACTTTAATTTGTCCATCAAGATACATTTTAATGTATTAATGGGGGTTACGGTACAGAAAAAATGTGTGAGAAGAAGTCCGGGTTGAGTCATTTGAAATAATTATTTGCAAAGGGTGGGTGGGATCTTTTCTAACTTTACTAAAATGGGAATCAGTGAGCAGAAATAAAAAAATCATTGAAAAATGGCATATCAAGAGCTAGAATTTTATTTTGAAGGCCCCAAAAATCATGTCAATGGAAAGTTGATATCAGAGTTCTATGATGTAACCATTGAACCAGTGGTTTTTTGGGCAGTGGCTTTTTGACCAGTGGCCTTATGACCAGTGGCCTTTTGACCAGTGGCCTTTTGTCCAGTGGCCTTATTATGACCAATGGCCTTTTGGCCAATGGCTTTATGGCCAGTGGCTTTTTGGCCAGTGACTTTATGGCCAGTGGCTTTTTGGCCAGTGGCTTTATGGCCAGTGGCTTTTTGGCAGTGGCCTTTTGACCCGAAATCGTTATATGACCCCGTCATAGTAATGTGATTTAAAGAATAATATATGAGACAGAAAGGTCTAACTTGCTTCTTATTTACCTGCAAGATTACCATCAAGAGGAAAACATGCATAAGGAGATGACCATTCCTACCCAGCCTCAACATAATAACAAAAATGTGTGTTATTTGACTCTTTGGGTCGACAGCCGAACAATGGGCTCTGGGAGGGCCGTGGCCATTTTTTGCAATATATATTATTATTATTTTATTATGCAAATTTATGCATATTGAGCATAACATCTATGCAGAAATATAAATCTGTAATATTATGATTGATAAATGACTGACCTCTGCCACTTATAAGCAGTACTAATGTACTTCTCACTTGACCTGTTGAACAAATTTATTACAGGAATAATTAAGAATTTATTGGCATGCTGTATTCAAAATCTTCTGCCTTCATGACAATGATGACAATAAATAGATAGATAGATATTAACTTTATTCATCACTGATCAATGCAACGAGGGCAAATGGTGAGATGCCAACAATGGTGAGAAGTCAATAATATAACCCACATGAAATAATAAAATGAGCTGATCTCTGCAAAATTGAGTCTCGGAATTCCGAAGCCATCTTATTGGCTACCTGCTTCTGGTGACATACTCTCCAAAGCGTGCGGATTTGTTATTAGTAGTTATCCTCTCTTGTCATTATTAGCTGGTTTTGATTGACAGTTTATGCAGGCTGTACACAAGGTAACACTCTGTACCATGAGGAATACACCAGGTGCGAAAGGCAATGGCCAAGGTACAACTTTGATCAGCTCAGTACATAAATTAAACCACTTGAAGAATCATTTGATGGCCAAATTATGATGATCTCCAACATATATGCCCCAGCTCTGGCCACAAACTAACCAGAAAGGCAACAACCAGGTGATCACTGTTGATAATAGAAGAGATAACAATTTGATGTATTTCTAGTTTTTGTGGTGAAATAACAAGAGGAGATTGACATCCAAACTAGGAAGCCCAACATTTGTGAAATACTCAAATAACGGCAAATGATTCATCATCCGGGAGCTTTGGATGAAAACCCAAATGGGTTTCAAGTGTTCTAAAAAAATTTGCTCCATCTATCAAAAAAGGATCAAAGATTTTACCTTGGGGTCACCAAGGATTCAGAGTTATCAAACAATTTTCGCTTTACTAGACCGCGGCTCGAAACACAGGTTTGATTTTGCCTTACCCATATTATAATTTCATAGACATATCAATTATGTTGGAATCCCTTTCCCAGCTCATTGGAAATATATCAAAGCCGATACCATCATGGAGCAAATGTTACATAAAAAGATGAGAAAATAAGTGAATACGACAAACTTTGGATCTACATAAACTCATTTCTGATCACTAGATCAAGGAGAAAGTTAACTTTTAGTTCATAAACAGAAGAGCGCGCCCTACAGGTCCTTCTGTGTTACTTATAACAATTATTTTATTTCAAGACAACACTGGCTCCACTAACTAAATATGTATTAAGATGCAATTAACCTTCATCAGTAGGCAACATACTCATTAATAGAAACCCAAGGATAAGCTTTGGATCTGCACAACAGGGCAGTCAGTAGACCATCCACCCCATGGCTGTAATATACTGAATTAAGTTGGGAAGCTATTATAATCTATATAATCTAATATAATCTATATAAGTAAATGCTTAATTTTTGTTATTGAAAGCAACAAAATTGCTTTTGTAGATGTTTTGTAACTGAGATGACTGTTTATATATTAAGATTGACACAACAAAAGATAACTGCTTCGATTCTAGAAAAAAAAAATTGTATACATCATTTTTTACAACTATATGTTTATTTGGAGAGTACAGGTATTTGTGATACTGAAACAAAATGGTGGAAGGGAGTTTGTAATTGAAATAATTAAAATTTTCAAATTTAACATTCATTTATAACATCGAAATTCAGAATGAGTACATCATTACGCATGCTTCAAGTTATGCTATCATGAGAGAAAAGAAGATAACACTCAATCTTTTCTAACAGGTCCACTAATATCACATCTCTTCTCACACTTTCAAAGGAAGTTCACTCACAGCATGAAGCCAAGAGTGTACTAGTTTATAATAGCCTGGGCAGGCTGGCCAGGCTAAGTTTATAAGGTAGACCTCATTCACTACTGCATCTCCTGAGTCCTGACCCACACAAATCCCAATATCTGGAAATGCAGTAGCCCGATGGTGGACATAATAATAAATATTTGCTCAAAATAATGAAAAACAAAAGCAAACTCCTTCCCTTGCCCCAAGCAATGAACTAAACCTCTAAAGGTTTAGTTCATTGCCCCAAGCAATGAACTCCCGCATAGTCATAGTACCTTAGTCATTGCTCTGTCTGTTTGAGTAACACTGTGTGTGTGTTACCAAGGAGTTGCTGTCTCCTGTAACTCCTTGGTAACACACGCAGATATCAAGATCAAGATGATAGTTTACGAGTGTTCTAAAGTAATTGAGGTAGGCCTTTTTCTTCTGTAGTTTGTAGTTGGGTGCGATTCCAGGTCAGTGTGGTCGCGCAAGTCAGGGGAGTCTTTGGATTAGAAACAGCAAAAATCGCATTCTGATCGCTCACTCCCGGTGTGCACGATACCTGCTACGGCTCTTGCTTTCAGATCGCTCAGTCATTGATGGAACTATATATATTCTGAGTGAGCAATTTGGAAACAAATTTGTCTAATTGAAAGACCCAAGTGAGTGGTAATTTTGAGCGAAGTGATAGTGATCACTTCCTTCAATAAAGCATCGCTCTTTCTAATTGAAAGACCCCCAGGTGGTCAAGACTTGCAGCACCAACTGCAAGTCAGAACGCCTGTGCTTTTCCCATGTTTTTACTCAAGTCCATATGTCTACCCCAAAACCTGGGTCTCTGGCAATGTAGACTGCCTCCCTCCCGCCCTTGGGTTTTTGGTGATAACAAAACATCCAAAGGGTGCGGACAAGCATTGCCAGAGATCGATCCTGTGATAGGTGCAACTGAATGCCTTTAGGCTTTAATATGTTGATTCCTGGATGCCTGTGTTAGTGTAGCAGATAGCGGTTGCAAAAATACCATTCGGTTGAGTACTATTTGTTTCATAGCATGCCTTGGGACGAAGCCTAGATCCATTTTACCAGCGTTTGAGTTGCACCCTCTACTGACACGATGAAGTAGGGTAGCCCAGGAGATTCATAAACTTTCTAAAAAAATCATCTAGGGGGCGTATTGAGCTTACAGCCTTTGATCAATCAATCTCAATCTCATGTGTTAGTCATACTCACCGAGGTTTATATATGATAAATAAACATATATCATATCAGTGACACATATTACATCCGATGTTGCACATTATTGGCAAGACACACTGATGCCGGTCCGAGGACAGCCTCATCACTGCTCTGCTCTCGAGTGACGTAAGACATGCCAATCGCACCACCTGTCACATTGTTGTAGTGTTGCAATGTGTTGTCCCGGTTGGAATGCTGTGAAATCATACTACACTTAGGACTGCCACACAACAGTCTTGCTCTACCCTTTCAAAACTGTCAAATAAACTCTAAGATTTTCGTCTCCTTTACTTTGCTGTCTGCTTGCTACTCATCAGACATGATCATTTTGAAAGCTGTGCAAAATTCAGGTAAAATCCTGCCCGACCGACTGTGATTGTATTAGAAAGCTGTGTATGGGACAACATCGGCAGCTCTCAGTAACAGCCTGGCCTTCAGTAGAACAATTTATAATAATTTTCTGTCAGAGAAATTTTCATGAAATTGTATTAGACCTTGCTGATGCTTGCAATGCTGCTGAAGGCAGTCATTGGGCCACACGAGGGAAGCTAGTAAACTCTGCTTTCCTCAATAATCCATCCTTTAAACTCAAACACATTATTGATTGCCTTCTCATATGACTGGAAATTCTTGGACACAGCAGTTCTCAGACATTCTAGGAATGAACCTCTTTAGGAATCTACCTCTAGCTGTAATTGTTTGTTGTTGAGATGAGATATTGTACACCAACTGCATCTACTTGGTAAATGGTTTATTTGTTATAAACAAAGGCCTAACACCCACTTGGTTTGAATATTTTCTTGGAATTCAAACTAAGTTTTTTTATGCATTTAATATGTATGACCATCTATTTATAGCATCGACTTTCATGCTGGGGATTATTGTGAATTATTTTTTATTACATAGGAACTCTAGCTAACTTCAAAAGGGCAACTTGTCCTGTGGAAATATGCCGAAAGGAAAAAGGAAACACCATACACAGTCTACTCCTAACACTGTGAAGATATCCATACACAAAGCTGCCCCTGAGGCCTATGTGACTCCGATCCGCGTGTATCTGATCACACATTATGGAGGATTCTCTAAACTAGATCAGGTGGGTAATCCATTACTGAGCACTGTATCAAATCCAATGATCAAACTGCTTTTTCAGAATCTTCTGACATTTCATTTCAAGTCATGTAACCATATTAGATAATTTTATAAAACTTATAGGTTACATGCTCACCCTACCCCAGCTTTTAGGCCATACCAAATGTTATATTTTATATAACTCCTCGCAGATCCGCCAGTGGCCTAAATCAGTGTGAACACCAATGTCAGGTCCGATAGTCTTGAACTTGACTATTGACTAAGATGTCATAGTTTTCTGAGCTCCTTTGCAATCTGATGATACATTGTTGACATCATTTTTGTCACATATTTTCAGTTTTATTATGATGATGGAGGTATATGTCTCATTGTCGAGATGAAGGATATTCACATGGCTGTGAAAGCAGCGAAGGACAATCCTCATTCTGTGAGAGGACTGAAGTTTTATGTGAAGCATGAAGGGGCTCAGAGTGTAGGCACAAGCAGTGCTAGAAATTCCAATGCACAGGTTAGTGGTATTATCAATGTATTCCTTTGTCTGCACTTATTTTGCCATATTGGTCATAAAACTATTTATGGTCCAGGCTTTCTACTAATGGTGCTTTTGTTAGATCACCAGAATATCTTACTAATAAGGGAGGGCCTGCAGTTGAGTTCTGGTTACATTACTTGAGTCGCGGTTGATTTTACTAATGCTTAGGTAAAATAACTATTCACTGCTCCTCTGAAACTACGATTTTACTCAAAATGTAGACTAGTAATTTGTATCATAATATCAGATATTCTCTAATCTGAATATGATAAAGTCAGCCTGTTCTAAATTTTCATTAGTATGGTACTTCCACCGTGATTATTTCCTAGTTGCTTTATATTTTATGTTATTTTCACCATTTTAGTTTGCAGAGTCAGAATGTGACAGAATAGTGGCTACCATTCCCCAGTTACAATCACTACCAGATGTAAGTTAAACCTCATAACTGAGTTGATGCTCTTTTTTTATTGAATCGTTTATAAGTGATCTTGTTTGGTTAGAGAAGTTTTTATGAGCTTACAGCTGTCCTATCCACGGTTTCTAGCAACAATAAAAAAATGTTGGGGACATTATACCCGTGTGTTTGCAGATAGAAGGACAAATGAGATATGTGTACCGGGTTCTTGCACTTTCAGACGAGGATCATGAAAAAAGACAAGAATTCATACAGAGATTGGAGGATAAATGCTGTGCTACACTAAACTATCGTATGTAGAACGATTGGCAATGTTTAACCAAACTGTTGATATTCTGGTGCCACCTTGTGTTGTCCTGAGTTAGGCGATAACACTTCCTGGCGCACTCTATACACAAAGCAATTTTGCTCTATTGCTGTTCTAAGCTACCCTATACTTTATACTTTATACGCTACCCTACAAGTATAAGTACAAGTATAAGTGCTCAGATGGTTTGTGGCATCGCGTTATTGAACATTCCCAATGCCACAAACTCGCACTTGCAGCTGTACATGCTACCAAATGGCAAAATTATCTGGTAAAAATACTTTCTGAATTTAGGCTGCGATCTCAAGGTTCTGATTTTATCATGACTTTGTTAATGAAGCCTGTTCTGCAAGAATCTGCTAATCTCTCATAATGACATCCTTTGTTACCACAGGATGCCACAACAATTTGGTGGACATCAAATGAGCAAGAAACAACATATTGGCTGATCAAGTTCAAATGGAACGCCAGTGTCGCCAGCCAATGTTGCTGCCTAAGTTGTTTTATCAGAAAAAATCAGAATATAGTCCCACTGGTGTCCATTGTCACACTGTCCTGTATTATATCTATGTAGAATGTTACCTGTATGCGTTTGGCTCCTCAGTGAACAAATTGGGTATGAAGAACTGCGATCTGGACCTAGTTTTACTCACCAACGGACCCATACATGAGGTATTGTACTGATTAGCACTATCTATTTGAGTGAATATGGCCCTATGTGAGAGTCGGACAACCTCATTGTGGGCCTGTCAATGAAAAATTGAATTTAACAATAAATCTTATACTAGCTTCAACTAGGTTTTATTGTTCACGTTCCCTTAGTATATTTTCTCTCAAAATACCTCACAGTTCAGGAGATGTGAAGGTCAAAATTTCCAGCAGACAATCATAGGATTTGCGATCGTTTAATGATGATTAGACTTGACTGTTACCAAGCAGTAGCTAGAAATACAAATTTATGTCTTGTAGCTCTGTGAGGCTGGAGTAGATATATTGCGAGGCATTTTGTGCACATATATTGAGTTTATGTGTAGTATTGTTGAGATCATTGGTTCTAACCATTATATTTGACAGGCTTGGCAGGGAGATTTACCTGTAGCGAACATGTTACTTACCACTATCAAAGGTATGATGTATAGAGAGCAGTATCACTTTGGTATAAGTAAGATAGTGCCCATCCCATACGCTAGGATACCCGTCATCAAGTTCAGACATGAGCCCACATTGATTGACTGTGATATCTCATTCAATAAAAGGTAAGTGCATCCATTAATCTGTCATACATTCTCAAAACTCCAGATTTGGTAATTCTGTTTTCTTTTACTATTTTCTGGTGTAGCTCTGCGGTTTGAAAGATTATATTATGTGTAAAACAACCACCCATACCATCACTACCTTAAAACAGATAAACAAACTTTCAATAGATCAGCCCTAGCCTTGTCACGCAACCAAAAAAACCCAAACCAGTGGCCCAAACTAGACCAGCCCTCCTTGACAATAATATTTTATAACACACCTGTCCGGGTTTACTAATAGAACAGGTGTGCTGAACACTCGACTACTGAGGCATGTTATGGAGTTCAGCGAGACAGCCCGACTTCTCAGCTTCACTATACGACTGTGGGGTAAACAGAAGAATTTTGTTGGAGGAGGCGGACAGAAGATAAACAGCTATACTATTACACTGATGATAATATTCTACTTACAGCAAAGACAAATCCTTCCTCCTCTGATTAAAATAAAAAATCACAACAGTAAGCTCATTCTACGATTTGTTCTTCGATCTATCCCCTGTGATTGTGATCCATTGAGCTGTTATTAATCTGGTTATTGACAGATAAACTTTTACAGGTAGATTTAATTACAAACATAATTGATATTAATACAGCTGGATATTCAGCTCATGCAATATTAGCTGTGAGTTATACATACAAACTGAAAATTTGTTTTATCGGTCCAATCCTAGTTCAAGTGCTCAAATATTGCCCAAGTTGCTTATATTTGGTTGAAAGTTACATGTCACTACCAGCATCCCGGGCAATATTTGTGCACTCAAACTACTCCAATCCTCTTCTTTTCTCATCAATGCTAATAATTAAAATGCAATCCAGGGCTTCGTCCAGGTCTTTTAATGGCTTTCATCCGTCAAGACATAACCTGAGCCGAAGCTTTGACCTCACCAAGATTTTGAATTTAATAATAGTACTGACTTCAAATTCTCACGATATTCACATCTTCTTTACGTGTCCTGTTGTAGACACGATTCATGATTCTCACACAGACGGTGAATGCTTTGTGACTGAGCTGTCTGATTTTGATGGCTTCCAGTCGCCTTCACAGCATTCCTTGGGTAAGGAGAAGCTGAATATGAAATGATTATGATGATAAGTGCAATAATTATATATGGTCAGCGTTTCTGTTGCTAGTTATTTTTCTCCATCTGTAGTCTATTTTCAGAGTTACCATTTGCTCTATGATGTCACTATAATACAACTGCATTGTAAATAACTCATGAAAATATTGTACCCTGTGTGGGGATTGAACCCACGGCAGTAACCAAGGCTGGTTTATAGCTAGTTCTATATCCTCAAGCCAATAATTACATGCAAGAATCAATTGTCAACATTGCTAAGTGACATCAAAATGTAAGGTATAGAGGGGTATGGGGTTAGAACTCTTACCAACATCAATTATTCATACCCAGAAGAGCTTTACTGACTATAACATTCATTAGTCTTTGTGTAACCTTTAACTCTTCCAATTCCGATAAGAGATTATTTAATCTGGCTGGCTAACTTGAAATATACCACATGAGTACAACACAACACAAGACTTATGATTATTTTTAGCAAACTTACTGAAGGGGTTTATCGAGTACTACATCAGGTTCCCTTGTGAATCACAGATTATATCAGTGTTACATGGCGTCCCTATACCCTGTGATAATATACTGTTCAATGTGAGTATATAACCATACCATCTGTATTGTGATCACAGTACCATTGTTTTAAGGCTGCAGGTCATCTAACTGTATAATATCTAAGCTTATCATGCGGCCCACTTGTATTTTTTATCTGTGCAAAAAAACTTGGGTTGCATGACAAGGCAACATTGTATGTGCTAAATATGGATTCAGGATGGGTAAATCCTAATTTTCAGCTCCCTTGGTTTTGCTTTGTGTTGAGTATTGAGGAATTGACCTCTATATGTATGTTGTGTGCCACTTAATATGATTATACTTGTAGACACAGCTGATTAATGTCCAGGATCCTTTTGAAGTTAACCATAATTCAGCTAAAGGTGTTCAAGCAAACATGGCCTGGTGGTTCAAAAGATGTTTGTGTGAAGCTTGGCAGTTCCCATCACTTCTCCAATCTACTGAGGACCTACCGAGCTGGGGTCTGCAATATCTCTTCCAATATGAAGATTTACCAAAGAAAAACGCAAGGCGTACAACACCACTGTATGTGCCTCGTAGTAATGAAACACTTATTCTCACACCTACATGCTCTGCCAATGCCAGCCCCGCGGAGCCTGAGCAAACACTAACTGATACGAGTAAAAATCTACCATATGCCTGTACCACATCGACAAACACAGACGCTATCATACAGAAAGGTGGCGGCAAAGTATTCACCGTTGAGGTTACCCTTCCATCGACAGCAGAGTCATTGTCAAGCCTCGATATGTATACACAGGCCTGCGGTGCTGTGTGCACGATACTGACGAGTATGTTTGGTATGGAGGTGGTGGCTCCTCATACTGACCACCCAGTGTCTCGGTGGCTGTTCTCTCTGCTCCCGACTAGGAAGAGAGCACACAGCCCTATTGCTACAACATCAGATAAAGGTCAACACGACTCCACATCAGAACATGAGGAGACGGACATCACGGAGATCCCGATCATAAAAAAGCATAAACCTGATGCAGACGCAGGCCCAGGTAAAGCACTTTATTACTTGCCCTAGTCATAAACCCGTTGACAAAGCATAGAATGAAGTATCTTGAAAGTCAGAGATCAATAAAACAAAAAATAGGTAATAGTGTGATCAGCAGTGAGAAAAACATGTTTTTATACTCCCTGATTATATAACAAAATACAAATGGTGTGAGGCTGTGACCCAAATTCAGAAGGATCAGTGCTCTAGCAAGCTGCATGCAACTGACTGGAACTGTGAAAGCTTTCATCCCCCAGCCAGTAGGAATATGACAGTTGTTGATTAACGTGATATATATTACATTTCAGTTTCTCAGGAACTACTTGTCCCATCTCAGAAATTCCTTCACTGACACGTCGCTAGTCGACTGACCAAAGTTTCATATCGCAATTATTTTTAAACCGCATATTTCTAACTTGATTAATTGTACATTAACTGAAATCAATGAGTAATAGCGAAATACAGCTGAAAAACATTGAAAACATATAGGCAGCAATGGGCAAAATGATGCAGTAAATTACGTTATGCAAAAGTCAAATCTAGTTTCAACTCTGAATATAACTATGAGACATGATCACCAATACAATATTAAAATGTTGAATATGATATAAGAAAGTTTAAGGATTGTCTTTGCTTTGACAAAAAGAAGACAACTTAAATTATCCCTCTAAAAATCTCTTTATCGAGCAATAGCAAAAGCTGGCATGTTTTTTTTTCATTAATTGTATTTACATACATTTGTAAGATTCACCCAAAGAGTGTGATCTATTCACCTGATAAAATCTGTTTAATAACTGTGTTTGACTAAACAAATCTTCATGTAGGGCTCAATTTGATGATCATAGACACATAGTTACATCACATGCAGCAGTGTTTTTGTAAAGCTGGTAAGGCTTCAATCAACTTGGCAACATAATACAGAAGCAGATTTGTATGAAACCTCATGAGATTTTTCACCTCTCCTTTATTCATTTCAGTCGTCCATTTAGCGAAGAAGAAAGAAGAAAATGTAGTAGAAATAATCGATTTGACTGATGCTGACGAAGAGATCAAAGCTGAGAGAGGTTTGTTATTGGTTATATTGTGTATGCCATTTGATTTGATTTAGCACTTGACTCAGCCAATATAGAGATGGTGGTTATGGTCAAACTAGAGGTGCCATTATTACAGAAACTGGGACTCAGATGTGAGAAAAATTGGCGGTTTTGGACAACTGTAGTCGGGAGATACTCTTCACATTTGTTATAGATAGACAACTCAACACTCATTTTATTTATCTCAGATATTTCTTTTTTAGACACAGAAATATGGGAGGCTGACATTCCTATCGGATATTTCTTACCATACATAATTCAAGCTAAATCTAAACATCACGTCTTCAGGGATACAAAGCAACTCAATTTTCTCACATTCAACTATGACAAGTGTGTGCAAGATATAGACTCTGCTTTGAAAAAAGAGCAAAACCTCAAGTCTGGGTTAGAGAAAATTAATTTCACCTCCACATTTCAACCAAAAGACGGCAGCTTCCAATCTATTCACATTGAGTTTAACGATGTGTATACACAACAGTTTGATGCCTTGTGTATATTCATGGCTAAACTCATTCCTGTGGCTATCCAGCGCAGATTTGATACATGAGTTTGCACTCATAGGTACAAGGAATCCCCTATTAGATGACACAAGCAAGGTTTGCATACTCCAACCTTATTATTTTCTTTCCATATACAGTTAGTATGTGGTATGGTTTGTGGAGCTGTGATAGGTGAATACACGAGCATATGTGGTAATCTGTATCCAATAAAAAGTATATCTGACTAAAGTTGCCTCATGTGTGGACAGGTCCCTTTAGTGAGCTTCACCGTAAGCGATTTGAGTTGATGTGGATGTTGTATTTTATGTAAGCTTCTAAACTTGTTCCCTTATTGGTCCTTGCTGAGAAAAACAAGGCCTGCTCGTGGTCTTGTCTCCAAGAACATTACTGCTTGACTTGACCGAAATGTATAAATTTACAAATTGCAAATTGTATAATTTTGCAACACATTGCTTAATTAATTTACAAAAAGAGCAAATGGATAGCAAAATGTATCCCTTAGTTTAGTCAAAGACCCCGTCCCCATGACAGTTGAAATTGCCCCATAATGGATTCTAAAAATAACTTTTTGTGTCATCTGCTCAGAGGTAATATTTCGGTAATGATTTCAGAGAGTTATCCTCCCTCCACTAAGCAGACAACCAATCAAATGGTGTATGCCATTTGTTGCAGAACAACCTTTCTAATCTTGACTGAGCATGGCAGGTGGCAAGATTTTGCTTCTGCTGTTGCAAATTGTACTGATTCATGAGGTTGGTTGTTACAAGGGACTATTAAATCTTGAAGATGATGGTGTGCCTTTCCCTGCTGCTGATGTGGAAACATCAAATTATTGTGAGGAAGTTGTGATCAGTCCCAATGATTTGTGTAATCTATGGAGAACAGGCAACCAGACATCAGCTATTTTCACCACCCTTAAACTAGAAAATAATTCGCCTCTATGGGACACATATGTTAAAGATCTTGCTGGAAGAACACCGCTAAATTACACTAGGGATGGAATCCTCAGGTACTTTCTGAATAAAGCCACAGAACCTCCACAAAAAGAAGGCGGCCAAGAGGAGACATCCTCTAAAGTATTGAAGTTACTTTGCTTCTTGGTCTATCCTGCTATGATAGGCGGTTCAAAGTGTGGTAGTAATGAGAATCACCATGGTAAGTTCATCTCTGCTCATACCATATCATAATTATACACTACCTCACGCCCCCATCCCGCATCCTATCTGTACCCTACCCGCATGCTAGCTAGGGGGTCTTTAGGTCAATTGGAATTAGCAAAGTTTTACTAACGAAAGTTATCACTATCGCATCGCTCAAAGCTATCACTTACTTGGTCTTTCAATTACACAAATTTGTTCTCAAATCGCTCACTCAGAATGTAAATAATTCCATCAATGACAGAGCGATTTGGAAGCAAGAGCCTAGCATGTATCGCTTACCCACCAAGTAAGCGATCAGGTTGCAAGTTTGACTGTTTCTAATTGAAAGATCCTCTGATTCTGGAGCACTGCTCGGCTTGTTCAAGCATGAGCAGACCTGAAGCTCAGAGAAGGCAAGGTTTCAATCGCATAAACAAGTCATAGTGGACAGAGCTATCCACCATTCATTCGACACAAACCATATGCATACCAATGAACTAAACTGAGATTAGAGGAAACACTCTATTGTATAATACCGCAAACATATACCATATAGGTTTATCCCATCACCATAAAATATGTCTGAAAACAGTCCTTGATATATGCTGCCCACCCATGTCACTCATCAGAATTCCTATAAGAACAAAACTCATGTGACACTTGCTTTTATCTATCACAACAGGTGCTATATTTCCATGCCGAGCAGACTGCTATCAAGCTGTAAAACATTTAGATGTTGATAACCATGACTTGTGTGATCAGCTAGTCAATAGGAGTGTCACTGATGGCCTTCCGTCCTGTATATCTTATGAAGACTTTAGAGATCCGAGGTCTACTGATTCCATTAGCAACCATTCTCTGATATCTAGTACAGGTATGTATACTTGTAAGTTAAAAGCTTTGGGCCTACTATGGGTGTAACAAAGTTTGAAAACTACCTGCTCAGTCAGATCAAGATGATGGCCATTGCCCAATGCCCACAAGCCGCAGAATTGTTTGCACTGATGCAGAATAAATTATATTATACCTCGATGGTTGCTTGCCAATTCCCAGCCGGGCAAGTATGTATGTTACCGCAAATGTACTGCACAAATCCAGTAGAAATAAATATCCTTATCATTTCTTGTGACAATACTTCGATCCAATCCAGCTATATAATAAGTTGGTGAGCTAAACATTGAATACTATTCCAGTCTATATCTACAATCAATCTGGTTTTGACAAACACGACGAGCCATAGGCATGTGTGATAATGTTCATAATGCTTAAGCGCTTTTTTTGTTTAAGCAACGAACAAGAAAACTACTCCTTCCACAACAACTGCCTACTCTGTGCCTACTCTAAGCGAGTACTATTCATGTCTGCTCACTTTAGGAACTCTACACGTTGCGCTATTCTGCATCTGTATGCAAGGAGGCTGGAGATTAAAAAAGGTATGAACCTCAAATAATAGTTAACTCCAACGGATCTATGGTTAAGGCGGTATATCAATCTAGCTTATAGTTTATGTGAAGTCCATATTTATACACCAGCAGCTATACTCTGCTTATATGTCGTTCATGTCTATTCATTATCTTTTAATGTATACAACTGTTTGAATCCAGCTTACAGAAGCAGAGGCTGAGGGAAGCTGTTGGGATTGTCCTACCCTGCTGCTCATCTATGATCAGTTCTTTCACCATACGCATGAGGCAATCCTCGAGAGTATGTGTTTGGCTCAATGATGATCAGATCAAAACATGACTTTCATGTACCATGCTTTTTACTGAATACAAGATTACTATACTCACTATACTCATAATCATAAAAAATATATTTCATGTATAACAACATGATTTGTATGTGGGCATGTAAATGTATTTAATAGGGAGAGAGACAGTTGCTTTTGGCTGCTTATAGACAGCTGATGCTTGCTGTAATGATATGTTACTTTGAGGCCACTTCCTTGCTGTGTCGTTATGCAGGTTAGTAACCATTTCAGTACTCAACCTGCAGATATTCCTGTTATGCATATTTGTTTCTGGCTTCCAACCAAATCTTGTAGCCTCAACTCAGTTGTTTAAAAGGTTTGACTTAACTGCGTCTTACACACTGCAAAGTTACCAGTTATTTAATGTTGCTGAAAAATAAGTTTTATTTGAACGTGTGGTTCTGTTCAATGAATTATTGAAAGCACTAACTAGTTGCCCTATTGGGAAACTTGACTTCTACAAAATGCTATCTAAAAATATTTCATTTTATGGTAATAATACTAATTCACCTTTACTCCACACAAAGAGCTGACCACACATGAACAAATCACACTCATGTTTTACCACAGCGGAGATGACTCACTGTTATATGTTATGACAGGTGACAGTGTGTGCGATGAATCTTCTATGCACATTATCTACCTGATAAAGATGTTTTGTATGACTGCTCTAACAGTGAATTTCTACCTACTGTTGGCTCTACGGATGACACCAGACAGCACTAACTATTTGGTTGAATGGTCTCAGTCATGGGGTGCCCTCGGCATACTGCTAGGATACAACTGCTTCTGCTACTACTTGGCCTACGTTTCCTCTGGTAAACTTGGCGATCACTGTTATTTTTGAATATCCAAAGTGATCTAAGCCTGAGGCATCAACTCTTTTTCTATTTAAACACAACCTGTTCCCACATGTCTCAGTAGTTTGATGATGGATGTCTATCATTTTAAGAGGCCTATTTTTCATATGTGCCACAATCAACCTTGTTATCATTCTGTTCTTTTGTTTGCAGCTGCAATGAAGATGGTGAATCACCGAGCTTATGCTGACGTATATGAGGAGTTATGCTCTCATATGTTGAGTTTAATATATATTACAGTCGGTGTTGTGGAGAGAGCATGGTCAGCCCATGTATCCAAAACAGGTAACTGGTTAGATTTTATGCTCTCCAGTCTTCTCAAGAGAATACTTTCAATGTAGTAGGGTCGAAAAATGATTGGTTCAACCAAGGGGTTAGAGGATCAACATTAGTAAAAACTAAAAAGTATAAAAAGCTCTTTCCATTTTGACATGAATAGTTTCTAGCTAACTTGTTTTCTTCTTTGAGGTGGTAAAATGTTACATTTCAAGAAAAGAATGGCGAAAGACGACTCAATCACATTGAACTCAGTGACAGGGCAGTGGCCAATACATCCTGACCAAAAACTCGGTAATCCTCATTCATTTGGTACTTCCACTTTAAACGATCTAGTTGTCAGCCAGAGCACCCAAACATACAAATTGGTGGAAGGAAATTGAAGACACTAGAATACACAAATGTCCTGTTATCCTATTGTGGGGCTATTTTATGTTTTTGAAAGAATTACGAGTAGACCTTTAATACAAAAACATCAAGTCACATTGCCTTTTTCACTGTCTGTACAAATAAAAGAAATCTCTGTGCTCAATGCAAGAAACATTTGATACTTTTTTGGGTTGTGGCACAAAAATTGAATTTGAACAGTTTTGATGGTTATGTCTCCTGCGCCTCTATCTTTTTTGGGATCGCTATTGCAGGTTGTAATGAACAATTTATTTCCTCAGCAAAGCTTGACTACCCTGAAGGAGTTAGGACCGATGATGAGCTCACTTATCCCCGTAGCCATGGACTTCCTTCTGATAGCAATGTTGTTACTCTCTCAAGGTAAGAAACTATCAAACACAGGTCTATTCTCTCATTCTCCTCAACAAAAGATGGTAAATACCAGGTGAATGTGGGGGCTGCTTGTATATAATGAGCTACCTCAAGACAAATATGATGTGGCAAAATATTTTAATGTTCCTCTTGGGATAACAGAACCATATTGCATGTTGGGTTTTTTCTAATATGTGAAATACTCAAGATCTTTCTGCACCGTTCTAAAAAACCATATAATTACGCTTTTGACGGTACCAACCCAAACATAGATGTTTTTCCTTGGTTGCCATTGAATGCACGTAATCATGATAAGCTAATTTAGGCATACTGTAAAGTTTGGTGACTTTATAATGTCTGAGGACACTATAATAATCATATCAGTATTGCTTCCTACTACTGTGCTACAACAATGTTACTAGGAGTCTTTTCTTCACAGAATTAACGTAGAATCAGAACCTCCAAGGGGCTCCACCTCTACATACTTTGTGCCGGAGCCTAAGTCTATGCTGAAGTCCAGGTGTAAGAATGCGCTTACTAATGCAAAACAGTATTGGCAGGTTGTTAGGGCAGGTAAGTAATGACTCCTGGACCATTTTTTCCAAAAAGTTTTTTAACCTCACCTGCAAAAAATCTTCACTAAAACATTTTGTTATAAAAATTAGGAGTTATCCTCCTAATATGTCTGAAGGCACAACTGCAAATTGTTTATATAAACTTACTTTGTCCCAACCCCTGAGTTGTGGCATGGGTGGTTTCTCCCATGTAAAACCGGCAAGCAGCCAAATTAGACGTTGATAAACAATCACAACTCTAAGAAAATGCTGCACCAATGTATGACACAACATACTGACTAATGGACTTGTTTTTTTAGAAATTATGCTATAGTTCAATAGGGTTTGCAAAACACAATACTAGTTCACCGTACAGCAATTTTAACACGGTATCCGGACGTCCTTGTAATACAAGTGGGCACTGGTTGTTGGTTTTCTCACCAAAAACCCCATCAGTGTTAACTTTCAGGAGTATCATCTTGCCTTTATCACTATTAAAGATGATTTGAGACTAAAGGTTTAGCAGTTACAAATAAGACTGTTTTTTTATGACGCCAACATGTTAATGTATCATATCACAAGGCTATAAGCTTTTTCACTTCTGCATTTCCTGTCTCGTTTACGGATGCTTGTCAATGAAAAGCTAGCTAGCTGCACAGTAATTCACTCAATGTATCAGGTATCTGTTTATGTGATGATTAAATTATTCACACAGAGAAGGAAGCACAGAATCGCCTGCTAACACCGACTGAAGTATTGAGAGGGTCTGTATCGTCAATGTGTAGCTTTACTGAAGACTACATCCCCTGTGAGTACACTTATTGTCAGCTGTTTATTATACTTCCAGCCATGGCAGTAAGTTGCACGCTATTTTCCTCATAGCTAACTGAGATTGACAAAAACATTTGAGACCCTATATGCCATAGTGGACCATTAGCTTTGCTTACTTGACAGGATCAGTGAGTATATAGAGCTCTTCCTTGGAAATATATTATGATACCAGGAGCAACCAGATGTTCACAGGAAGCTTTTCTCATTTGCTAAAAGGCTGAATATCTAAATCAAAACACACAAGTTTGCTGTACTGAATACCTCATGAGCGTACATATCTTATCTGTCTGTTGTAGCTGATGCTGAGGCTGCAGAGCGTGCTGCAGAATGTGAGCAGGTGGATAGAACAAGATTACCAACCCCTCCACGCTATCGAGCTGAACCCCTCCCTCCACCCCCTTCTGCCTGGTGTAGTACAGCAGGTAAGATGATATTCCCCAAAAATAAAGCCCGATGATGATAAATCAGTCACGAGAATGAAGATTCGATTGCTTGACCTTTATTTTGGTGCGGTATGTTTTATATCCACAGTCGAAATTCCCGCATGCTGTGATTTAACACGAGGTACGAGGTAGCTGTATAATTGTCCGACGTGCTAAGCCTTTTCCACCACAGTGCTTGCCACTTCTAATTTCCAAACAAGTCCCAAGTAAACTTTTATTGGTCATAGCTATATAAGCTCAACGTTAGTTAGTACAGCATTGTGAGTAGAACATTGTGAGATCTCACTAGCTGTAATGCCTAATCTCTACCACACATATTACTTAGAGTCTGGCTGCGTTAACGTTACGATGAACATCAACGAAGTCTGTAGTGATGATGGGAACTACATGAGTATAGAGCCGCCTCTGTCTTGTTGTGCCAAAACCTCGATGGGATCAGCACTGGTTGTCATGGGAGAGAATCCATCTAGCGTTAGTTACACCGGGCTGCCCAGCAGCTCAAGCAAAGCTCGGAAATACACGCCACTCCCCACCTCCACCAATCAAGGTAACATGATTTTACTGCAACGATTGTTGACACGATGTGAGATGAACTAGATAAAGTGTGTAGAGTGATGATAACCAAAAATCTTGTTTTTATTGCAGGTGAATCAGACTTCTACATGACTCCAGTATCTGGGCGTATGAATAAGGGTTCTCGGTAAGCACACAATAAATGGCACCACATGGACTTCACAAACTAACCATATTGTGCCAAAAATGACCAGCAAACAAATCTTTCAACTCAACACATGTTTGGCGAACAAAAATGACAGGACTGGTCAAATACTATTTATTTATAATTGCCCCTGTCCATCAAACTGCGGGGCTTTCGGTAGGTGTGAGGCATAATTGTTGCAGCATTGGGGATATTCAAATAAACTTGTATTGTGATTGATCGCAATCGAAAACTCCCATCTTCAACTTGATTTGATACAAAGGAGCAGTTGTGCTCTATCATTTAGTTGATTCATTCTGTGCGGTAAGGCATTGAACATAACTCTTTAGGTCCGCTGACACTACGCTTGGTGACAGCGTTTGCTCCATTGCTGATTCAGTCTCCCAGAAGTCGAGACGTAGAAGGAATCTTGAGAAGAGGCCTGACTCCTGCAGAGCTCTGCTGTTGGACACTATTGTGGCTGTGTTTGTAATCACCACCTTTAGTATCATCGTGTGAGTACAGTATGCGTTATTCAGCTCATTGTTCAGCCAGCTTCTTATTTATGTGGTTGTCACTGAAGTGGTAATTTGACATAAACTGTTATATTATCAAAACTTTTAATATAACATAAAAATTATATATCCCCAATCAAAAATCTGAAAACTAATCGATTCTTGATCTTGCTACATGTGGTATGAGTCAGTTACTAAGTTTTCTTATCTTACAGGTGTAAGTCTGTAGTGTTGCTGTACATATCATGGCAAAAACAGGACACCCAGCTTCTCTTAGCACTGGGCCATCTTAAGATCATCAGCTATTATGTAAGATAATAGAATAAGAATCTAATGGTTTCCATATAATATGGTTGAAACAGCCCTGTATCAGGAAACCAAGTATGAAACATATCTATGCAAACTTCAGTTACTATCTGCTTGTAGCAAAAGCCAATTCTGGTACTTAACAGGGAGGCTATTTATTCACTTCCCATTTATGAAACGCACTTGGCTCAGGAAATCCCATAAAGATATAAATACTAGTATTTATATGTTTATGGGAAATCCATATGGCACAATCAACAGCCTTTTGGTATTTATACATGATTATGTGGTTTATCATATCTCCACATACCGATACTTTTTACGCTGATTTTACAGTAGCTGATTTTATCCTCCTTCACAGCCGTCATGATGTGTCCTTTTATTTACTCTTTAGGTGAGGATGGTAGTGCTTAGTCTCATAGCACTATACTAATCAGATATCCCTGGGATTGGTTCTAGATGTACTGTTCTGAGCCTGAGTGTCCCTGAACTCTTTGTATCCCTCATGAATTGAGATGCATGTCATTTTTGTTGAATTTTGAGCATGGTTGTATATTTGTTTTTACTTCCTTTTATAAATACTTTTAGAATTTTACTTAAGTCAACCTACAAAATACTATCTACCATTTCCTTTCACGTGTACATAGTAAATACAGTGTTATTTCATATCTCAAATACATCACTTAATTCCTAATGGGGAACAGCTACATTTAAAATCTGACATGACTTGCGCTACATGTAAACCCCTATGGGTCACTGTTAGTACACCAAGTATAGAATCTCAAGTTTGATCTCAAGACATCACATCTTCAATGAATCTTAGAGTGTGTCCTGCAGATGGCACTCACAGATGGCACACAATGATTTGGCAATATAACAATCAATTTAACAGGTTTTTTGAATTTATCTCCTCATTTGTTTATTGATTTGCATCTTGCACTAGGCAGATGGGAGTGCGGATACAGTGAGTCGCTAAAGCTAGAAAGAAAATTTACAACCATGAATAAATTACCAAAAAAGCTGACTGGCTGGGGTCAGGCTCAGAAAGGATACCAGACACGGCAAGTATCACAGCTTTGGTCAGTTGTTACAGGTTTGACATCAGTCGTATCCCTCTCCTCAAATACCAGTATAATAGTACTGATCCCACGTTTGATATACGACTTGGTTTTCAATTCCTCGGAACATTATTCTTCACAGCTTGCCTGAGAGGAGGCACCACCTCCATATTGAGTCTTTCTATGACAAGGCTCTATCACGGTCAGTTAGTAAGTAATTGCTTAGATGCAGTTGGTTCAGTCTCTATCTCATACTCTATACTGACTTTAGGTCTCTTCTTCTGTTTACTTGTAGAGGGCTGAGCCTCCTCTGCCTCAGAGTCGGACTCATCACCTGACATGTTCATGTCCAAATCCTGAGAAAGGACAAAAACAATAAATAAACTTAGTGTCATTCCAACAGGCATTCAAAAAGGCCTCATGGTTGAGAGCTTATTACTGTTCAACAAACAAGTATGGGTGGCACTTAGACATCAACACTCTTCAAAAATGACAGGAGCCAACGTGAAATTTCCTGAATTGAGAAGCTTGTCACAAAGAAAAATCGGATTGTTCAAAATGCCTTGTCTGTCTTATGGTTGAGACTTTTCTAACATCACTCAGATTTATAAAGGTTAATGACCAAACATCCTGCCCATCATAAGGTGTGGGGATCTTTCTACCAACACACGTATTTATTATACCTCAAGATCAGAGAGTTCCTCCTCCATTTCTTCTTCCATTACATATTCTACATCACTAACATCCTCCTCTTCTGCCTGTAATCATAGAATATACGTCGAGTTACAGCTGGGACACATTGGAACATAGGGAAATTGATAAAGGCTGCTCCCATACCTCTTATTGACACTGTAACAGATTTCTATTTACTGCAACCAAGAGTATCAACCATCACAATTATCAACAATGCAAGTAAAAGCAGAATACTTGAAGTTTGTGCAAATTTTAACCTGACAACTACAACTCAGGTATAACCAAAGAGGGAGGAGAACGTCAGACAAACCTCAAGTTCAGCCTCGCTCTCTGATTCCTCTTCACCGTCTTTCTCTGCATCCTCGTCAACATCAGACTCCACCTCTTCTTGTTGCAGTGCTCTATCGAATGCCATTTGAGGGAAATTGTATATGTCACCATACTAAAATTAGAAATTAAAATTAATTTATATCATCAAGGATCACAACAGCTCCACAGAACTGATCGAGAAAATAACTTGTGCTGTGCATTAATACTATGAAGCTACAAAAAGGGGTAGCCTATCAACTATTAATTAGATTAAGGTTGATTAAAATCGGATGTCTTATCACACGCCACATCCCGAAGCATGGGCGGCGAAATATCATTTTGCCTTAATGGCAAGGCCGCAATGTCGGCGTCAATTTGCTCTCTGTTTGCAGGCAGGTCGGAGCACACCTGGGGGCCAACAAACCCCAGTAGTCGATAGACTGCAGTGGGATTCGAACCCACGACCTCCATCACTTACGTGTTGAAGGACCGCGCTCTAACCAACTGAGCTACCTCCTACTCTTATTCCTAGAGCTGAACAAAGCATATTGTCAATGCATAAGAGAAATGTTACAGGTGGCGAGACACTTTACATAACCTCAGTCACTTTGGGCTACAGGACAAGACTGTGGTGTGTGCAAATTCAATGTGATAACCCTTCCAATTCCAAGGTTCTAATTTTGGTGCTTACACCTCGATCCGTTTATCTTCCTTCTGAGTTCCGATACAACTGTTCAGAATCAGGTCCAGGTTACCTCAGCTCACAGAATACCGGGGACTTAGCGTGGCTTGGAGAAGGGTTATGTATGTGTTGCAGACGTTTAATATGTCAATGTCAATCTTCCAGAGGCTATAATATAATGAGGTGATAGGGGCACATACCGTTCCTTTTTTCAGCCTCTCAAGGAGCTCTGACTCGATGGCATTATCTAAGCGTGCAGCTATCAATGCCTTGGCCTGTAAGAGTAAAGAAAGTAAGATATTACACAATGGTATACAAAAATTAAGCAAAATTTATAACCATATTTTGACCCATAAGTCAAGTTCATTTTTACCTTCTCTCTCACAAACGAAAGGAGCATCGTGAATGTGCTGTGAGTAAAGATATGAATATTGATAAGAGCATCAATAAGTTTAGTCAAAGTCACATGTAGCTGGGCTCACCTCACGTCTAGTTTCTCTCCTCTCGACTTTAGTACCAAGTGGAACAAGCTTCTTTCTAATGAAAATAAACAATATTTTATCAAAGAAAGACTTGAAATTTGGAAGCACAGATTGCACGAAAAAACTCTCTTTTGCAGTGAATAAAGATGAGGTAAAATAATATGTATAAGAAGACGAACTTAATTTGAAGACATGCACAGTAACTACTCAATTTCTCTCTCAGCAATGCCCGAGATCACGAAAAATGATTGCTTTTTCAAGCTGTCGTGCTCTGATCACTAAGGAGACAAATCCGACATTGCTACTTACTGCCTTTTGAGCACCAGTTTTCTCAT
Source organism: Membranipora membranacea (assembly GCA_914767715.1). Classification (NCBI taxonomy): domain Eukaryota; kingdom Metazoa; phylum Bryozoa; class Gymnolaemata; order Cheilostomatida; family Membraniporidae; genus Membranipora; species Membranipora membranacea. The sequence goes on along the minus strand of OU612065.1, from coordinate 10,425,327 downwards.
TCTCACAAGATACTGACTGATTCTAAGTAGCCTCTGCTTACTCTTGTGTATCATGTAACTACAATCAGAAGTGAAAGAACAATCAGATTTGTGTAGAAGCTACTTAGAGCGGTTTAGTATGGGATTTTCAAGGATTGCAGTACAGCGATGCAGTCACATAATCAGAACAATTGACTGATATATGAGTACAGGCATAGACATGACACAAGTGAAAATATAACCATACAGAATTATCTGCATACTTTCACATTCTTACTTATGGATCCGTATCCTTTACTTACGTAGGCCAGTATATAAGTTGTTCATCAATTTGTTTCATAGCCTTCTCTAAGTTCTTTGATAGTTTTACCTTCTCCCATAGCCTGTTTGGGAAAGCTGCTCTCTCAACAGTTTTCATGTATAAATAAATAACACCTGAATAAAATATGCGTAAGTTGTTTACTCTATTGAGTTTGGCGTATCAAAGTTAATAGATTATTATTACAAATTCATGAATCATACTTACTACATACCGAAAGTCAATCATTAACTTCAAACTTTGTTGAATTCATTGAATCCGGCGTTTATTGTTCCAGGTACACTTAATCAATTTCAGCCCATTTTTAAGTATCTTCAACCAAATATGAACTATATATTACCTTTCTCTTCTCGCACTGTTGCATACTGACTGTTTGCCAAAGGACATGCTGCGCGGTTACATAATCCGGACAAATTATATTCGTTGCGACAAAATTTTTGTGACTCTGTCCTACAACATAAAAATTATAATAGTCAATTTCTTGTCGTTACTTTTCAGTGGTTAGAAATAATGTGCTGGTAAAAATAGATAACAAAACAGCCAACACAACAACTGTGCCAGCGAACTCGAGTTAGATCTTGAGAATAAATTATGAAGTGTTCTGTAAATGCATTCCTAAAACAGATGGCAAGTCATTAGACAGAACATTGATATCAAGTCAAATCAAGAGTAGCGGTGTAAGGTTAGTCATCCTCCACACAAGCAATATATTTAATATACCAAATCTACAGGGGTAGGCATGTGGCGGACAAACGAAGATCAATAGGCTAGGTTAGCTACTTACTTAACCTTGAAGGAGCAAAATGAATTGTTGATAATACCCCATATCACCTACAAACAGAAGAAACAGTCAACTAAACAATTGAAGGGCGAGTTACTTTTAGTTTCATGTCAGCAACTAGTCAGCCATCCAATTTTTTGTAAAAAGTTAACAACAACATTACATATCACATGTATTGTCACTCCACTGTAGTGCAAGTAAGTGTATGTCACTATACTATGTGTCCAACAAACAACAGAATGTTTTGCAACAATTTATCAGTTTTTTTAATCTCTCCTATGTTTTCAACACTTAAAATAACATACATCGTCCTGCTGCATATTTGCTGTGGCTGAGGATTGGCAGGGGCTATTTATTGATCCAGTATCACACTCCTTTCCCTGTGATGTCTAAACATGCGTTATGTGTCTACCTCAGATAAAAAGTGCCTCCCTCCAATAGAAAAAGAACAGGAAACAAGACCTACTTTTGTATCTCAGACTATCAGTCGAACCAGAAGTGTAGATATGATATCGTGACATTGAGCCGTATCAATTTGTCATAGGTGTTATTGGACTATAACAAGTGGTTTCGGTTTAGAACACATGTTCACAGAGATTTCCTAAATAAATTGGTAAGCTAGCTAGCTTCTAATTAAAAAAGTGCCTGTTTTGTTAGTGATAAGAGGTAACCATTGTCAGGCTATAAATGAAATTCTCAGCTAAAGGACTTTCTTCTTATTGTTGTTTCTTTACAAGTTTGACCTGTCATTTAATTTGTTTAATCTCTTGCTTCAGTAGTCGACTCGGTCACTTTTTGAGTTGAGTTTGAAGGTTCATTGAACGTTTATAAAAGATGATACTCACTCACTCTTCTATAATGAAATGAATGTATATATGTATATATAGCCTGTGTATTATTATCAAGCATGCTTAAGTTCAACCTTTTTTACTCCTTGGTATCGGTTCAACAAGGAGTTCAACAATTATTATCATAATTATTGTCTACTACCAAATATCATGATGACGTAAAATCTATTTAATTTAATTGAAGCAGATATTTCCCTGATCTATATATATATATAATATAATGGCATTGATACCATAGATATATATATATATATGTGATATTATGGCATAATACCATAGATACTGGTAGGCCTTTCTTCTAGGATGAGGATATTGTCATAGTATTCAAAGTCATAGCGGTGCTAGAAGAAAGAGAGGAGTGATAGTTACTATTTCTTGGTACAGTCAGGTTGTTTTGTTGCAACTGGTGTTTTTTGGGTGGTTGATAGTGGAAATTGGCAAAGTAAAGACATGTAAGTCCCAGGGGCCCATGAATATAACGGGCAAGTTAAAGATTTTGTTTGAGGCTGCTCTTTTGTATCACATCTTAATCTCCATATTTTATTCTATCATGTGACTGTGAGCGAATTTCAGGTTTACAATCCAAATATTGAGGAAGTTATGGCCTATCAAACTTCCAAGGTGACGGCAATTTATCGGCAGTAAGAATCAGCCGGCAATCCCTATGGTACGTCACAACCATCATACTTATTACGATACACTAATAAATATGTTGATGATCAAAATGTTCAGATCTGTAACGGTCTCTAACCCAGGTCCAAATGGCTTTGCAGTCAACGCGCTAACACTCAGCTATATTGTCTACAGGTTCACCTAGTTGGTCCAAGTGGCGTGATGGTAGCGCCGTTGCCTATAGGTATGGGGACTCGGGTTCGATTCCCACCCAGGTCTGAATTTTGATCATCATCTTATCTGTGTGATTATTAGTGTATTAACTATTAACTCATAATAAGTATGACCATAGACAAAACACATGTCTATGGTTGTGGCGTACCCCAGGGGAAACATCCGCTTATTCCCAATGCCGATTGAAGGCAATCACCCTGGAAGTTTGAGAGGCCATAACTTCCTCAATATTTGGATTCTAAAGCTGAAAATCGCTCACATGATAGACTAAAATATGGAGAATAAAGATGTGATACAAAAGAGCAGCCTCAAACAAAGTCTTTAACTTGAACCAAAGTAGGAAACACAAATTATCATGGATGAATTTGATAACTCTATAACATAGATGGGCCTGGGTAACAAGCTATATTCTACTAGTAGTTGACACAGTTTTTGGTTTCACTAAAACTCTGACAGTCTTAAAAATCGGTGAAATCACATTTTGTATTTTATTAATTGCACAGAGTACAAACAGAAGACACTATCAACTTCACAGACCACAGATAAAGTTAACCAGCAGCCAGAGTTACACTTTTTTTGTTCTACAACTCCAAAATGGGTCGTAAATTAAGAAAGGTAAGTGTTGTTGACAAAATTCTGCAAGTGAATCAGTTTCCATTCAAAACAAAACTAGCAACATTTAATCAGGCCTATAAAGTCTAATTTGATCGTCAATCAGTCACTAGTTCTTCATTACCACCATATAGCCTCTGACAATTTGTGTTCATCTTTTTAGTATGAGGCAGGTGCGGCGACAGCTTATGTGTCAAGAAAACAGGCTCTCAAGAAACTCCAGCTCTCACTGCCAGATTTTAGGTTTGTTACATGAATTGCAAACTTTAGGCATTGCCATGATACATTATTAATATATTAATATTGTTATCGTTAAAGATTGAAACCATTCAAAACGAACAATAGGATTAAACTTTTTCTCAAGAAATCAGTTGGATATAGCAATATAGGCCTACAATGAAAAAAATGCAACAGGAGATTCTTCTGTTATTATAAAACTTGGGGGTTTTACAGGCAATTTTAGAAGTGTTACAATGCACTAGCCGTTGATGTTGGTTATAGCAATTTGGAAATTAGTGAGCCGGTCATGGGATATGCCTAGATCAAACTACGCATTCATTATCAAGTTTGTTCAAGTTTTCACCGGACCAATATGATTTAGTCAGTTTTAGGATAATGATTGTTTTCTTTCTCACCTAGGCGTCTCTGTATACTAAAGGGGATATATCCACATGAACCAAAACACAGGAAGAAAGTAGAGAGAGGCAGCACAGCCATCAAGACCTACTATTTCAGGAAGGATATCCAGTTTTTACTACATGAGCCTATTGTCAACAAGTTCAGGGATTTCAAGGTACTAGGCGTTTTATTTTAAAGCATAGATTAATAGTATTTTCTAAGATTTGTTTTAATTAACACCAAGAATGTATAATAATTGGCTAACAGTATCTATCCTGCTCCTCTCAAGGTTTTCACCAGAAAGTTGAAGAGGGCCATCGATAAGGGAGAAGAGTCACAAGCAGACAGACTGCGACAGAATAAACCTAGATATAAACTCGATCATGTCATCAAAGAAAGGTTAGTAGTTGCTTTTGATGCACCCACGTAGCTCTGCATGATTGACTAATTACACAAATGCTCAGACCAACTACATACCACTGGCTCATAGGTTTACCGTGTAATCCTACTACTGGCATATCTTATAGCCCCATTATTATGATGATGCATTATTATGGAGGCCGGTCTCTGTAGTGTCCTGATTGTTTGTAGATACCCGAGTTATATAGATGCTTTGCGGGATTTGGATGATTGTCTATGCTTAGTTTTCTTGTTCGCCACCCTTCCTCAACACAAAAACACAAAAATGGAGGCTGTACAGAAGTGCAGACGACTCTCAGGTAAAGTATTTAAGATTTTGCTGATGCTGATAAGTTTATTGCCATCGTAGACCATATGAATATATTTAACAGATGCATTTTGAAAATAATGGTTATGTCACTTTTTAAATTTAGACATATTTGAATATTGTTGCGAGTACACTAGAGGGGTAAACGTTAGCTAGCTAGCGTCAATTTTGACTAGAACAAAATGTTGGAATTTCTGTGAAGCAGAGAGATCGAGTTAATATATACCTAGCCAGAAAGTTTTACTTTTTCAAGCTTTTCTACCTGTGAAGACTTCTCTTCTCTATGGTATCACTTGACAAGTTGAGTTATACCTTTCTGATTTTCTCAATATTCCATGTTTCATTTTTTCAGTGGAATTTTTACACTACCTTATCTCAGCCAGGGCTCTAAGAAAGGTAAGTAAATCCTAGCAAGTAAATCCAATAATAAACAATTTTCCCACAATGCAACTTATATGTCAAAAAATCATCTTGGCCTGCTCTGCATGTGGGACATCGAGACCCAGATCATTCTAAACTCTAACTGTCTATGTGAGTGCAGAGAGTAATACTCTGCTGTGTGTTGTACTTATACTGCTTTTACTTGTTGCTGCCCTCTCGTCTTCACTTAACTCATATATGGGCTGGTGACATACATACATTATCTATTGCAGGTGTTTGTGTCAATTAAAGGAATTTATTATCAAGCTGAGATAATGGGACAGACAGTAACATGGATTGTACCTCACTCTCGAGGATTTCAGGTAACCAACAAGTCTTATACTCAAAATCTTATTGATAACTCAATGATAGAGTTAAACACTGTGTGGTTGTATCGGAAGTTGTCTGCACGGCTAGAGAGTCTGTCGATAATTTCGAAACAATGTCTCCACCTGATAATATCTATGAGAATCTGAAATCTACAGTGGATCTTATCATCCCCTAATAATGAGAGGAACAGCAATAATCGTGATGAATACACTATTGGGTAGATTTGAGCTTTTATTCACCTTATATCTTTATTGTAGCCACCTAGTGATGTTGATTTCAAAGTGATGGCGATATTCATTGAGTTCTACCTGACTATGCTGGGTTTCATTAACTACAAATTATTCAGCAGCATAAATATAAGTTACCCTCCCAAACTAGAGCTGCCTGATGATAAATATAAATCACTGAGAGATATGAATGATGAAGAGAAACTGGAAGAGGTAATGTCATCGAAGCTGTAGTAAATCAAATGACTATGACAAGTGTTGAAAATCTTTGGGTAAAATAATGCAACGGCTATGTTGTGTGATGCTGCACAAAAAATAGGACATTATGTTCTCAATCGATCTAGCATCTGTCAAAAAAAATATTGGAGAAATAGCACCTGAGACAGACAATTTTGGCTAAACTTCAATTTGATTTCCTCAGACGTGTTTTGTCAGAGCCCTCAGACCTTATTTTCACTATCAACAATTTTAAACCCCAAGTTGTCTCTATATAATTTACAGACATTGGCAGCTATGACTCAGTCACTGGCAACTAATGTGGAAAATATAGATGAGGATGAAGTGGATGAGTTTCCTCTCTCTGAGGTTAGTTACATTAGTCAACATCAAGCTACAGTTATATCCACCCAGTCAGTCGATTACTACTAGCTCAAACAAGAGTAATATCAACCTCCTCTTGTCTTACTAACTTAGTAAACACGATACTTAGGATTCCATTCAAACATCTCTGTGTTAATGAGAGGTGCTTGGCATTATGGTGGTTGTAAGTTACATCCTCGGTTCTTCTTTGTAGAGACTTGACATGTCTCTGCCACATAAAACCTGATAACACTTAAAGAGTTTTTATGGTATACTTCCAATATCATAATGTGCCTGTTTTCCATTTTTGAAGGGAGATGAGTTGGGTTTGAGTGAAGAGGTGAGAAAACAGCAAGAAAACAACAAACAGCTCATGAAGATCTTCAATGGAAAGAAATTTTTCTTGGGCAGGGAAACACCAAGAGAGTCCCTTACATTCATTCTGAGGTTAGAACTGAATATAAGGTTTTCATATCCAATCATTATCCACCATCCATCATATCCATATTATGATTTCAGGTTTGAATAGCAATTGGACTACATAACTGTCCTGCTTAGCCTTTTATTTGTTGTGCCAAAAGTAGTAAAATTATATATTCAATTAAATGCTATTCTAAGTCTTTCCAGTGTAACGATAAATGATAAACTAAGATGATACCGATTAATTATATCACAGAGCTTGCCAATACAGGTTAACTACAGAGTTTCTAGCTGTTGAAGTATTGTGTTTTTGTTACTCTCTGCAGATCATTTGGTGCCAAGGTGTCCTGGGATCCTTCAATAGCAGCAGGTGCCAGTTATCTGGAGACAGATGAGTCAATAACACATCAGATTGTGGACAGAAATCAGCCACCTGCTACTAAATACATGAACAGATACTATGTACAGCCTCAATGGGTTAGTGTATTAATTGTGTAGTTACAATATTCATTGCCAGCATCAGATATTTTACGTTGGCATATGCTCGATTCAGAGTTGTCTGCTGACAGCATAAAAGTATCAGAGAGGGAGCAACTTCTAATATAGATGCTGCTATGGCTTGCATAATAAATAAAAACACTGATGATAATGGTAATGTGTAATCCCCTTATGCTAACAAAATTTTGATGTTTTTATCAGGATTCAAACTTTGATTTGCTGGCCCATTTGCTAGTTTGTTCACTTATTCTTATATTTTGCCTATTCTTTGATTGCAAAAATACTGCTGATTTGCCATGAACCGATTGGATTTTAGCCTGATTTATCAAGCAATTCCAAGCTTCGTGCACGCTAGTTTCCTAGCGTTTTATATAACTTGTACAATTTTAATATCCAGGTTTATGATAGTATCAACGCATGCAAGCTGATAGATGTTAAGGATTATCTAGTTGGAGTAGTACTGCCTCCTCACTTGTCGCCGTTCGTAGAAGAGGGTGAGGATGATTACGTACCACCAGAGAGAGTTCAGCTACTACAAAGGGCAGAAGAGGAAGGTAGGTCAAGTACAGAATGTTGTGATCTAGTTAAGTTGAAATCAGAGTGAAGAACTGGGCCTCTGCCTCTAGAACTAGATAAATTGTATAAACTAATGTATTGAAGTCAGTAACCCCAAACACCTGGTTTCTTAGTCAAAGTCCACTTCAGTTCTAATAAACCATTTCATGAGGGGAAAGCTATTACTCCTAACTATAAAGATGTGCCTGGGGAAATTGCAATAGTTTAACACTGGCTTTAATGATGCAATCAGGCTTTGAAAGCCTGGAGGGTAATTATTGTTTCATCTAAACACATTTCAGATGCCACTTTTATAACAGATGTCTGAAAGCTGTAATCATGAGTCACTCAGCTCCTGATAGCTATAATCAGTTATTCCTTTGTATTAAAATGGAGATGAATATTCGAGTCAACCTTGGGCAGTTCACCCTTTTAAACTACTGCTCTGAATCAAACATCCTGGGTGGCTGAATTCTTAGTACCACATGTAGAGCAGGCATGGTGTAATTATACCTTGGCTCACACATTCGTGACCTCACAGTGTACTGGGTGCTGGGTGAATTATGGTTTAACCTTTGTTCAAACACTGGTATATTTCTCTCGCCACCTTCTTGAGATGACCGGATTGTCAGAGTTCAGGTGTCGGGTATTAGCCAACGATAAAACACTTTGGCGCTACTTTACCAGAGAAAATAACTAATGTTGTTATTGAACCAGCGTTCATCCCGGACCTGGTTATCACTTGATGTCACATTAAGGTGATATTACACTAAGCCCTCTCTGCAGGTCTCAGGATTACTGTTGATTTTTTTTATGCACATTCACCAACCCTGGAAAATTCTAAATGGATAAGTTATAAGATAAAATCTCTAATTGTGAGTCATAATCTGGTCAGAGTTCTGCAGTCTGTTTACAAACAATGTGGTTTGTTATGTCTCCGTAGAATTTTTATATTTTCTCATTAGCGTCGGTGTTGATGGAAAAGCGTCATACTTATTACTGTTTGTAAACAACTTAACCTGTTTATGATGAGAGTCTCTATTTTTGTGATTTAATTTCAATCTGGTTAAATCTCATTTCTGCAGAAAGCTATCTTATATGGTTTTGTTCACTGTTCAGGAGCATCCTTGATATATAAATGGAAGCTATTAGGCTTAAATTTAAGATGATAGATAGGGGGAAAAAGACGCTTTGATCAGTATATAATCTACGCATTCAAATGGTAATTTATATATTTTTTTTTTTACACTAGCCAACTAAAAATAGTGGGTAATCCGCTCAATACCAGTCCATGACTGGCTAAATATGCTTCTCATGTTGAAGTTTCCCTCAGAGCTTGATGCAGCTGCACATCATACTGAGATAAGTGGTGGATCAAGGAAACGCAAAGTACCCTCTGTTGAAAACAGCAGTGTAATCCAATAAGTTCAGCCAGATAATCAGCAGCTATTCTAAAACATAAGTAAAATTGTCAATATCTGTAGAGCTATTTCAAGCATGCGCTGCTCAATATTTGTCTTTAAGATTTATCGGAGGTAAATATTTGTGAGTTGAAGACACTGGTGCTCGATAAATGACCTGACCCTATGCCCTGTTACCTTGTTTACATTCTAAAAATGAATAGCTATCTGTTTTCATGTTTCAGGTTTCAATTATTTCATTACTCATATTATAACATAACTTCATATTGGGTACATGTGTATCGTCAGGTCAGCCAGGTGCTGCGTGTTGATTCCGTTGATATTAATATATTAAGAATCTCTGTGATGTCATAAATTCAAGGTTAAAAATGTAAAAAGTTAATCTTGATAAGAATTTTTACATCAATAACGAGATTCACCGATCTCCATGTCATGAATCTAATCAAAACCTGCAGAAATATTCAATCGGTATCTGTGAAGTCCAGGGTCCACTCACGGTTATCTATTAGCAGATGTCTACATCTACAAACTGACTAGCCAAACTTATCTTTGTGGGAAAATGCTGGGGTTTGATGTGTTTGGACATCAGAAAACTTATATTGAAATTTCACTTATTACACAATAGTGGTAATCAAACCAAATATCAATTACTAGATAGGTTTCTCGAACACAACTCCTTATATGGATTTCGAAAGGCTGATCCTCGACAATAAACTGTTTTTGAACTTCTATGGAAGGGAATAAGTGTGGTTTACTTCCTCTATTAAAAATATTCAATCTAACTCTTACAACTCTAATCGTTCCATAAACACGAGATTCAAAAGGAACAAGGAAGCACATTAATCTACCGCCTCTCCGCTGGAACTCAAACTGGGGATAAAGCCTTGCCTTGATCACTCATCTCTCAGACACCTAGTGTATATTTAGATCAAATACCCTTGAGGGATTTACCCATAGAATTATATACTACTATATAATAACTCTATGGATTTACCCCAGCTTCTCCCAACCCACAAAACTGCACAACTTGTATCACACAAAAAACCGACTGATTGAACATACTCATCCTACTAACATCAAGGATGTGTACTATCAGTAATAATCAAAACCCTCCCCCACATAAGACCATACCCGTTTAGATTTCGTTATATATTATTGCCTGTTTATGTTTGAAGCTGTAGCTGATGATGATGAGATTGAGGATGAAGATGAGGACAATCAGAATGAATCAGATGAAGATGGTATGAATGCTCTTATATTGACCTTATGTAATAAAACACCCAAATTAATAGTTACATTGGGTGTTGCACACTATAGTAGGAAGGTTATAACGTGTAGTTGAGGACTCTAACCCAAAACGATACTCTCCACTAAAGGAGACATTGGCATACAAGTGGTCAGATTCTCCACAGTGGGGCTTGAATGTACTAATACAAAGATCTAGCATTTTGTTGAAGCCACACCACAAATTACAAAGAAGGTCTTTTATACTGAAGGAGGTGGTGGTGAGAGTAACATGCATCCACATATTGTTTGAACTTTTTCCATGAGTTGCAATATTGAATAAGTAGGAAATGCCACATGTTGATGACTGAATTATGGTGGAAAGTAATCTGCATTCCACAGTATTCCGTAAGGTGACAAAGGCTCAATAGGTGACTAGGGCTGTTAAGTCTGGAACGCTTGAATAAGGTGACCATAACAGAGCACCTGTCAGCAGTATGTCATTATGGAATATGAATGGAACACAAGGCACATATATACCAGGCAATCATATTCACATTTCATTCAACGCTGGGTTATCGTTTGTTTGGATTATTCCACAGATGGTTGGTGCAATTCAGGAGTTAGGGCACAATTCACCCCATTTCACAAAATGAATAATGAAACAAATGAGTAATCAAGAACAAATACTGCTACCACTAAGAAAATTAAACCGCTCACAACAGGACCAATCCCTCACACATTACATCAGCCAGACAAGGATTTGACATGCCCATATCACTGTTGTATGGCGTGATATAACTGATAGTGATGGATTTTCCACGCAGTTGTTGACAAGTGTAAAATCCAACATATGGTTGTTTAGCTTCCACATCACTGATTCATAAACACCTATTGTTTGCATACTTATCAGAAAGTTTACTCAACTGTAAACGACATTATGACTACCTCATGATAGCATTAATAGCTTTGCCCTAAGTTCTTAATGTTGATAACCATTTTGTTGGGGGAGAGTATGGGGTGTCCAAAGTGGTTGCTGAGTATATGAGGCTATGTGATACAAGGCTCTATTTTCAGCGGCTTGATAATGTGCTATCTATCATGAATGCTTTCCATCGGAATGTTTTGTTGCCTTGGAGAAAAAAAATCATGTGGCAGGAGCATTAATAGATCATGCTCTTTAATTTTTCTCCGTGGATGATGACAACCACTGAACCATACATTTATCATCGCTAATGTTCTCCTCTCCTGGTACACTGTAATGATTACCACACATGGTCTGATAGAACGTGGCTAGAGTGATTCGCTGAGATGGTACTTAACATGTACGCAGCATTTGGTTTTTATTTGACTGTAGCTCCCCACTCCGAACACTATGCCAAACTCAATGTCTTACTCTGATACAAAGCCTTAACTCCCAGGCTGTTAAGTCTTGATCTTAGTCAGCCCACAACATATTTATCGCAAGATAACGGATAAAAATGCTATACAGAAGTACTCATTACTATATTGAATGGCACCATGATGTTTTAGCATGTGAGAAATCCTAATGAGAATGAGTCACAATAAGTAAGCATTGTGATGAGATGTTCGAGCAGGTTTAGGAAAGAACATGTCTGATTGCACCAACCTTGCACAGAAAATTAGAGGATTTGCTGCTCATTGCATCATACTTATTTATATGAGAATTGCATTCACAGCATCGCGAAATACTATGCATAAATGTTGACAAAGACTTTACAATCAACCTGATTTATCCATAAAATTCAATGGCATTCACTTTACCTTACCTTACCTTACATAGTACAAGGGTGCGCTAATTAGATGAGATGTATCATGTATCATGTATCATATCTAATGTAACCATATTCTCATTGGCCCCCCAAAGGGGCATTGAATAGGAAAATAAAAGTTCATATTATTATTTATTATTTACTTGTGTGGGAAATCAATGGCTCAGAGCTCAGACTAGAAGGTTTTAACGTTATCGAAGCCCTCAGAAATGCTACTTTATCCAACCATGGAACCAAAACTCAAATTTTTTCTAAGTTCTTGTCCAAAAATACTCTTATTTGAAAATGATGAATGTCAGATTATTGAGATTTAATCTGTGACATCGTTACTGCTTGATTTGCTCCCAGATGCTGCTGAGAGTTCAGAAAATGATGATGAGGAGGAAATAGTTGACCAACCAGCCACCAAGAAGAGCAAACTGGAGAAACAGACAGAAGCGCCAGCCCTCAATGTAGGTTTATTGTGTTCACTTTTTCACCACCAACATATAAGAGCCCAATGTGTTCGAAAACCATGACACAATGCACTAAACTGATGATATTCAGGGTTACACACATCCACTGATGACCTTTTGCTGCTGCTAGCTTTTCAACTTAGGTATATCAACAACACCAGAGTCAAAAATAGTCAGGGAACATTTTTTGAGGACAACAGATCTTTTTAACACTCCTATTGGCAGTCTCAACGATTTCAACAGTGTAATAGTGCCAAGAAAATGGGGGAAAGGAGAAAAAAAATTACTGTTGTTAGAATGAAAATAATGATCCATTTGATTGCATTGATCCAGAATAAGGTCACTTATATAACTATGAAAGATAAAATACATCCTCACCTATCCTCACCTATCTCCGCTCTGTCCTGTTCGGGTAGCGGGTGCCTGCCGGAGGCCTAGTTCTATCAAACTTCTCCATCTAATCCTGTCCTGAGCATCCTCTTCACTGAGGGAACAGGATTGGAGATCCTTCCTGATTGTATCCTTCCATCTACTCTTTGGGCGTCCCCGATTTCTCTTTCCTTCCACTCTCATCTCATCTCATGAAAGAAAAAATACATACGGGCTACAATGTCATAAGACTGGGCAGAGGCAAAATTTGCAATGCTGTAGAGATCCAATTATATTCAAGATTTAATTCAATAATCCTGATCTGAAAGATGTAACTTTTCTCAGCTAATGTATTGATAAAGGTAGATAATTACAAGAAAAAACAATTGCTGTTTTAAGTTGATCATTTATATCTGAACTCATATTCAGATAGTTTGATATGATTTTACCATAGAAAAGCTCAAACTTCTGAAAGGGTTTCACAGGCGCTCTTTTCCAGAATAAAGCATTTTTGCACATTCTAGAAGTGTTTATAAAGCGCTTAATCATGAGGTAAATTGTCCTCCCAGACAAGTCCTGTCGCTGTATTGCTGACATTCAAGTTATTATCATCTTGGGCATTTGCTTTTTTTGAGATTCCTAAGCCCTGATATCTGATTTCTCTGTTTACACTTGCGAGTGTTTTTCTTCGTGTTTTTCTTCAAAAGATGTCCGTGCTGATGAGCAAAAAAACACAACATTCCTGACATTGATCAGTCTGGTTAAAGTTCATGTATTCATTATTGCACCCGAAGTGCACCACAATGTTCTTGACTTGTTACGTTGGTTTCAAGAGCATACATGGCACTATGCCCCCAACGCAGCTCTAAGGCTGGACCCGGTCCTCCTCAGCCATAAATTGTGTTCTCCTTGGTCTGTAAGATTGAAGTAATGATTTTATGGCATCATGTTACCTTTTCCTGACTATCCAGAGAGTCCAGGGGTTACTACTACTGTTTCTTGTCTTGCCACTAGTATATGCAATATGGACAACTGGTTTCTCTTGATGTAACAACCTGTTGGGAGTCTTATTGTTGAGTGTGGTGATGTAATCAGGATTATCATTGAAGAGATTGAATTGCACAAGTTTGTGATCGGAGGAATTATCTTCATTTATAAAATTATATGGCCCTAATAGAAATGGGATTAACAAAGATTGTCATTCAACTCAAAGTACACCTGGCTAGATATCTTGCTTCTGTTTTAAATGGTTTCAACACTGATGATGTCAAGTCATTTTTTGCACTGTTCACATTTTTTGTCTATAGACATGCGTTGGGTAGCATAGCGCATATCAAGATTGCAATTGTGTCAAACTATTTGAACTTGCTCAACCCAAAGACCAAATATATGAGGGTCCCCTGTGGAAACATGACTGGTTGCAGCTTGCCTCGCTCTCATGATGATTTGTTTATAGCTGCCATGAATAGCAAACAGAAACTGTGAATGTTGGTTGGTTTAACGAGGACACTGACACCATGATTGACCCTGATATCTGCTGGGTACAGACCTACAGCAACTAACGTGTGAATTCAACAGATGTGAGAGCTCTATCAGCTTTGTTTTGTTCCAAAATCCTCTCAACCCAAGTCCTGTTATTATTCATCACTCTGCAAATAACAGGGTCTGAAATAATTCATTGGGGATAATCAACATGTCGTACAGAGTGGAAGTATGTTCACTTATCTCTCCAAGCTTTATGTTACGAAGCAGTAAATTTCATGTACAAACCAGACCTGTTATTATGATGGGTTGAGTGAACACTTGAGTGAGGTACAGAAGGCATTTTATAATTCAGAGTTGGCTGAGCCCGATCCTGGCCTGACTCATGATATTTGATTATTGAGGTTACAGTCCTGTAGCCATAAGTATAGTCTTCCTGTTTACTTTCTGACGTCTTTTCTAGTGAAAACCGCACCTGAGGCCTATTGGCTGTGTAACATAATATGCTGATTAGAGGCCATTTAGATATGGGAGACTCTTTGTCCTGTGGCTGGAGATCTTACCACACAGCCTTGCAGTGTTCTGGATGTATTATTAATATATTCGTGTAATGAGAGTCTTTGTCTCAGTGCATCAGCAGTAAGGATAATGTTGGGGGGTTACCAGTCTGGCTGGGCGATTCGTTTCTCTGAGAGTCATATCACAAACCCTACCTGACATAACATAACTAAGTGATATATAATATATGTTTACTCTCTCGATGTGTCTGGTGATGCACCAGTGTATGTTACTGTGTCCTCGCTTACGCCAGAGTCTCGCTGATAAATACTCTGCTGCACATTTACTATTACTCTATCTATGTCAGTCATGTCAAAATATAATCCCGTATGGACTGGTTATATAAGCATGTTATACCAAGTATATATAACAATTCTGTGATATGGTTGACAGGGAGTCTGAGGTAATGATGTTCACTGTTTCATGCCTTTGTTTCTTTAAGAAGTTAGCAGTTAGTGCTGGTAAACGCGAGGTGGTTGATGAGAGTAAACTAGTGCAGAAACAGAAATCAGAGGAGAAAAGGCTGGCTGAGATGATGATTCCTAAGAAGAACAAGAGACTGTATAATAAGATCATGTTCTCCAAGAAAAAGAAAGCACAGGAGGTTAGTAGCGCTAGTCTCTAGTTTTATCGTCAGAGAAGACTGATTTAGAAGACTGGTTCTATTTTGATATGGTGATTGTGATTGGGATGATGTAATGAGTGCTAATCAGTAAAAGATTTGTCACATACAATCATTACAAAAGCAGTATCCTAAGACATTGCCCTGACTAGCTAGTTCCAGTTCAGGATATTGCCTGGGTTATTGACGTTTCCTTGTTTACCTCATTACACACATATGCAGTGGGTAGTCATTGTCACAAAGCACTTTGTACTCTGTTGATAGAAGGTTAATGTCCCTCGGGAACACAATAAATTCTTTTAATAATATACTGCTAAGAATTCTGTTCCTGCGTCAGAACATACCCTTGGACTTCAGATTATGTAATATATTTCGCACTATATGCTGGAAATGCGTATTTTAGGTGCGAGCTCTCACAGAAAAGAGGAAGGAGATTGACGCTGTACAAACGAAAAAGAAAAAGCAAAAAGGTTGAGTGACTTACCCAAGTTCCCATATTGAATATGTTGACCTTATTTGTGGAATGACTGGTCAAAAAACTCTGCCTACGCTATGTATATGTACATCACAGACTGCATGAAGGAATTGCTCGTTTATCAATATATGAATTTTTTTAATCAATATACTATATAATGTTAACAAAAAAATACATTTACAATAAAAGTGGAAGTAACCATAACATTGCAGTTAATTTCTTCCAATTAGATAATTAGCATCGAATCATGGGACAATCACAGAGCGAAATAGTAATCCCTTTCTACTTGTCAATAGAGGCTAGAGCTAGATTTGGACAATAACTGTGTTTTATCAAAGAGTTGAAAGTCACAAATTCTTCAGGGATTTTGGCTGATGACTGAAAGTGCAACGATCGGTGCAAGCACAGAGTAACTCCTTGACGCAAGTAAACCCGATGTACACCATTCTACTACATAATTCTGTTATTTTCATCAATTTTCATATTTTGCTGATTCTGATTGGACAAAGTCATAAAGCCATAATATTATTGCTTTCGACCTAGAATGTTCTTGACCAATCACGAGGTAAATCATTGAATACACGTCACTCGTTTTGTTTACAACTCATTGGCCTGCTTGTCAGGGTATATAAAGACGGTTCTCTAAGTTGGGTGACACTATCATAAAGCTGAAAGACGTCTGGTTGGAGTGTGGAGGGTTTGCAGTCCAAGTTGGATAGCAAGGTTTGACAGACTGTCTGCAGCTGGATAATATCATAGCTAAGTCAAGAAAGAGTGAGGTAAGTTGTTAAACATTTTCAAGTCCATATGACTATCACTATAAATAAGTTTCTAGTTTTGAACTAGGTACATAAAATATAACAGCAAAATAGGGGCTTAAACAAAAGACTACTTCCTTCAACATTAGCGGATATGATCGATCGAAGCTTGGGACTAACCCTTAGATGTAGGTTAACCAGGTTGGTATATCTCCTCCCAACCACTGTTACTCCTTGTCAAAACCAAGGAACAAGAGGGAGTTCCTTGTCTCAACTAGTGTACCCTTGTGTGCAAAACAGCTAAACTAAAGCAAGGAGCTTGTAGTAGCTTGCTCCTCGCCTAAAGTAATCCCTTTTTCTCTGTTCTTGTGACTGTATCAGAATGGTTAATTCTTTTAATGACAACTGAATGCTCTTCTGTTCATAGGAAAGATCAAGTGTATAGCTATAAGCGGGATTTAACAACTTCATCAACAATCATGCGAAACTTGGCTAGTGTAGAGCAGATGAGCAGCGAAACAAAGATGATCGACATACCTGTATCAAATACTAGCACTAACAGGATTAGACAGAGACGCAAACGAAGAAGCAGACCGGCTGTTGAACGATTTCATGGTAGGTGTGCTACATTCATTTCTGGGAAATAAAATCGCTGACTAATTATTGCCTGAGTCTACAGTAAAAAACTAGCGATCCATCAAGACAATTTGTTTTCCTGTTTTGTTACAGATTTATATGAATCAACAGGTGAATTGCTGGGCCAAGGGTCACAAGGTGCTGTGCAGTGCTACCGCTGCAAGAAGACAGGTCACGAGTTTGCAGTGAAGGTGAGTGACTCATTCTTAGTAGCGTGATTCATCATGTTTAATTTATATGTTGTGAGTTATGGGTGATAGTAATTGGGGCAAACATGATTGACATGATAGTCTTGTACAGTAATGACATTTCTGGTCTAGTAGTGAAATCTTGAATTTTCTGTTTGCATTCTTGGCAAACCTCCCCCCCTCCCCAAGCATGTAGATGGGGGAAACCCAATTTTCCAACTGTTGGATATATGCCAAAGCTGAGTTGGCAGTGAGACCATACAGTCATGTGATGATATTTTATTTACTGTATGAGCGATTGGCCAATCACTGTAGTTAAATACTTGGCAATATTCCAAATTCATTCTTTGTCTGATGAAAGTAGCGCGGTTATATAGCGGCTTCTGCCAACTTGGTGGTTATTTTTGTGCAACCTTCTAGGCACCCTATAATAATGTTGAACTTTATCGGAGACAGCAGCATCATAAATTCTTGACTCCTAGCCAACTTCAATAATCAAACCTTATATAAACCTTCTTTATTATAGATAATCAACAAATCACTAGACTATAATCGCAAGAAGATACTCAAAGAGATCGACATATTTACCCATTGCCAAGGTCATCAAAATATTCTTCAGCTCAACGAGTTCTATGAGGAGGATGAAAATTTCTATCTCGTGTTTGACAGATTGAAAGGAGGTAAATATATCAGGCTGGACTTCCCAGTTTATCCGTGTATATTATTCATGAGTCATGGAAATATTCAGTAACAGATATTTTCACTATCAAACAAAACTTATCATCATCAGGGAAAAAACTTGAACCCACATCCTTTGTTAGTGTTAGTCATCATAAATCCCTTTGATCAGTAAAAGGAAAGTCTAGAATGTTCCCACATTATATCAAAATCGATTACTCAAAAGAAACAATTCATAAGTTTGAATTGCGCAATATAAGTCAATGCTGACTCTTATTATTTCACTAGTCAGCAGGATTGTTTACCCGTACATGAGATGTAATGCTTCAGTGCTTTTTTTATTGTAGGATCACTCTTTGAACAAATTCAAAAACGAGGACATTTTTCCGAATACGAGGCCAGTGAGATTATTAAGAATTTGGCTGAGGCTTTGGCGTTTCTTCACAAGAAGGGGATAGCTCATCGTGATTTAAAGCCTGAGAATATCCTCTGTGAGACTGAAGAGAGCGTCACACCTGTTCGTATCTGTGATTTCGATCTGGGAAATGCCATTGTGGTAGAGCAGGAATCGCCTGTCACAACACCTCAACTGCTTACTCCGGTAAGATATCCTTCTTCTTTTTATGAATCGCGACAAAATCACGTAAATCTTTGTTGCTTCAGTCTAATCTTCAGATAAATCACCAGTTTTTTATATGACCATATTAGTTTTTTTCATTGTTTTTGATAATGGGACACCAGATAGTGATTGTAACAGATTAATTTGTTGTACAGGTCGGCTCGTTAGAGTATATGGCCCCAGAGGTAGTTGATGCCTGGGTAGGAGACGCTTTCTCTTACAATAAGAAATGTGACATCTGGAGTCTGGGAGTTATCCTGTATACTATGCTGTGCGGTTATCCACCATTCTATGCAAGCTGCGGTCGTAACTGTGGCTGGGAGCGTGGGGATTCATGCAGAGCTTGTCAGGTAAGCATCTTACTGTTACTGTCTTGTGAATGTGTTCTGGGTAAGCAGTCCATGATATCTCCAGTGATACCTTTGTCCCATGTCCTGAAGATCAGACAAAAGAACATAAATAATGCCTAAGCCGATTTAGACTTGTAGACTGTATAATGGAGGCAAGCGAATCCGGATATTTCTGACATCAACTATTGCTAAATTGTTATGGCTTTGTTGATGAGCCTAAATGTATGATTGATAGTTTTTTGTTGATTTACCAATTGAATTACGATTGTTTTTTGTTTCCTTCAGGAAATGCTATTCGAGGAGATCCAGGAAGGAGTGTTTGAGTTTCCAGAGAGAGGCTGGTCAAATATATCGGATAATGCCAAGAACCTCATCAGTCATATGTTAGTCCGAGATCCACGCTTCAGATACTCAGCTGATGATATCCTCGAGCATCCCTGGATAAATGAGCCCGCACCAACAACTTGTCTTGCTACCCCTAGAATTCTCAGCCGTAACAGCAGCACACAGCTACTGGATACCTACGCAGAGAAGGCCATGGAAATCAACAGGCTCATGCTGTCTCAGCTTGCCATATCAGAGTCTCGATCATCAAGCTCAAGTGTTGACTCCAATCAGAGCAACCCTTTCTTCAGCCCACTCGTACCTCGCGACAGTACCGCATTCATAATGGGCGATTTCTCAGAGGATGAGGAAAGCGAATCTGAGGAGCCAATGCCACCAACACCAGCAGTTAAAGAATCTCTTAAAATGAAATTATCTCTACCCTCAAGTAAACTTGCTCAGCGACGTATGTCCCGTCAGATATAGTGGACAAAAATGACACTATGATACAATGTCAATGTTCTCCTGGTTTAGTCAATCCCGATATGTGTATATTATCATTCCGTTATAGTATTAAGACTCATTGACTTGATAACTTGTAAAAAAATTGCAAAAAATTGTACATAAACTTTACCACATGTTAATGTGGTACGCATGTATTTTGAAAAGAATTGATCTCATTTGCCGCTTTATACTAGTCGTCGTGTATTTCTATAGCCGTCACCCTAAATTTTCTACTCTGATGGTTGGTGCTCAGTAGGCAGTTATCTGTACCTAGTTTCT
This sequence comes from Membranipora membranacea, assembly GCA_914767715.1. Taxonomy (NCBI): domain Eukaryota; kingdom Metazoa; phylum Bryozoa; class Gymnolaemata; order Cheilostomatida; family Membraniporidae; genus Membranipora; species Membranipora membranacea. The sequence continues at coordinate 10,404,833 of OU612065.1, read as the reverse complement.
AGTTCTCACAAGTTTTTTTTTGTACATGTACTGTACATAAGTTTGGATTATGATGCTTCTTTGACAATCAAATCCCAAAAAAAATATGAAGGTGCTCTAAAGAAAATCCTGATGTTCCAAGTTTTAAACTGAATTCCCCTACCAAACTTTTTGCTCAGTTTTGTTTTAAACTCAATAAAAAATGCATTAACCCCATTTATGATCCGTACTTCAAATGAAAACTTTCAGGTTGTGTAACTGTTTTAACAAAATTCCTATCTGATAGTGTGATTGGGTTATTGATTGCTTTAATAGTTATTGCGTAAACATTGGTTGGGAAATAGAATGTGAAATAATAGACTGTGTGATCAATGTGAGGATGACGCATGAGGAAACGTAGTCTAAGTGCTCAGACTCCAAGGCGCAGGGAGTTAATTGCGCAAACTATCAAACTCCTCTCCCCCTTCGGGAAGGGGAGAGGAGTTTGATAGCTTGCGCAAGTAACTCCCTGCGCCTTGGAGTGTGAGCACTTAGACTAGAGGAAACGCAGCGTAAATGCCATTGGCTCAACACTGTCACCCTATTAAAATTACCAAAGGGTTACCTTTGGGTTAGTCAGATATTTAGACAGAATTTCCTTATTCTGAAACGATCTACTACAATATAGGTCTTGTCTGAAAGATGGGTAACCGTCGAATATAACTCCAGAGGTGTGATGGGCCATCATTGATATTATAACCATAACCCATGTTTGATGAATTGATGTGATTCTGGGGGGTCTTTCAATTAGAAACAGCCAGAATCACAATCTGCTAGGGGTCTCGCTCTTAGATCGCTCACTCTCATTGATGGAACTATATACATTCTGAATGAGCGATCTGGGAACGATTTTGTCTAATTGAAACACCAAGTGAGCGGTAACTTTGAGCGATGTGATAGTGATAACTCGCTTTAGTAAAGCATTGCTCTTTCTTATTGAAAGACCCCCCAGATTCATTGGTGTATATACCTCAGTGTGAAAAGGAACCAACCTTGTTTATCGGAGTTCTGTTAACAATGAGATGGTAGCGTGGAAAACGATCTTGATAAACTTTGTTTGAACTAACTTATCAAGACTGACTAGGCATATCTATGATATAGGCTCCCCAATAAACCACTTTTGCATTACCCCTCTGCCACCAGACAGAAATAATTTTTTCTAAGGTTTAACAGTCCTCGGTACGACTAACCGGTTTCTCAACTTATGGTTATCAATATGTGTGAACATTCTCCCTGGTGTGAAACAGCCATGGAGAGTTACCCTCTAATTATTAATCAATAAGACAACTCTCAAAATAGTTTATAATACTCTATAATAATCTATAATCCCTTCCATTCTTCCTGGTTAAACGAGGGAGTTTGGTCCCAAACTCCCTGATTAAACAGACTTATCTGAAGCGAAACCCTGAAATAATCGTGTACTGACATCATGCAAGCCATAGAATGCAGTGGTCAAGCAGGGTAATTGGTGTTTCATCACTGTTGGTAAACAAACACATACTCACTCTATGCCGTCATCATCACTATATTTCAAAAGTCTATCTGTAAGATTCTTTTGATTATTTTTCTATTACTTTCATTTTCATAGCATGGTCTTTTTTGTCGCCTGTGTGATTTTGATCGGCTAAAAATAAGGTATAAGAACTTGAAAAAAGTATAAAAATGAGAAAAAAATATAAGAATTTGAATTTGTCAGCATGCTTCTGTTACCAAGGTATGGTTGTATTGTTTGAAGTAGTATCATGACATTCAGATATTTTTTGATAAATATTGGGTGTCGATTTTTTTTCAAAAATACCAAAAGACCAGCCAGCACTCAATCAGCAGTACACCTACACAGCTTGTGCACAGAGTAGATAACAGTAACACTAATAAATATATAAATATCATACTCCCTTTTTTATATCTATGATAACACCATACATCCTATACTATGCAACTCAATTCACAAAAATAAACAGAATATACTGGAAATGCCCTAAATTACCAGGTCAGTGTGGACCCTGACCCATTATAATCAAGTTTCACTCTTTAGCGCAAGGACTGAGTTATGGGATAACCTGGTGGGTCTTGAATCTTGTATGGAACTTTGAATTTCACTGGTAGCAATGGTTGGTAGGCTAGGTTTTATTATAATTTCTAACTAGCTTTTCATAGTTTTTGTTTTAACAAGTTATATTGGTGTCATCTGGAAACAGGATATCGCTTATTTGATTCAATTGTTCACTGTGGATGTGTTGCTCTGACAGTCGGAATACGATGGGCAGCAATGCCACAAAACTGAATGCCAGATCACATACTTTGAGTTGATGGTCAAATCAAATCTGTTTTCAGCGGAAACCTCAAATCACTGGTGATTTGCCTCAACTCTGGGATGTTTCTTCCATCCTCATCATAAACATAATCTATAAATCATATTTGATATAACTTGATGATATATGATCATAACGTACAAAACTATCAAAAAAATCAGCAGACTGGTAAGCAGGGATGTCCTAGATTGATGTGCCACTGAACCAGAACATTGACAAAATATCGACCTACAACACTTTTTTGATATCAAACTTATATTCAAGACGATGTTTTAACCAGAAACTCAGACAAAATTGGAATTGGACCCATATGGCCCTCTTCAACAGTAACTGTCTGCTGAGCTACGAGAATAATGTTGGAGGAGGGAGGTAAATTTTGTGTATGAGATTAAGTTATCATGCTGGGTGTGCTGTGACCAACTCACCACAAATTCTCGTGCGGACAGCAAACACACACCCCCTGTTTATGACAAAACAGAGGGTGGGCTGCCCCTAAAGAGGGACGCAAGTTGCCCGGAGTCCTCGTACTGAGAGTGTGATACATCCTAGTAAACTAGAATGCATCCTAGGGGTGAGGCCATGGCGGACCTCCTAATCGTAAGTGTGCAGCAAGCTGCCAGAAACTGAAACAGGTACTAATCAGCCATTGGCCATGACACTTTGATCTTAGCCAATAGGCCGACACTGTGTTTAGTAGCATGAAACAACTTGATAAAAAAGTTGGTAGCAGCTTGATGACACTGGTCAAGATCTTATAGGATGATGCCTACTGCGGACAGAGAATGTATTGGGTGTACCACAGCTGATTCCATTGCCTGTATAGTGAGATTTGTAGTACGCCAGTAGAGGGGCCTTCGATATCCGCATTATCGCCCCTTACCTCTCTACCCATATTGTGGTGTCAGTAGAGGGGAGGGGGGCAACTCCAATACTGGAAAATTCGACCAAACTTGATCTAGCCAGGCCATTGATATCCATCTATGGAACAGTGGTAAAAATCATAGCAGAGGTATGCCATCAGAATAAAACTTTATGACAGGATCTAAATAAAGATAAAAATCTGGCAGCTTTTACGTTATGCGTTGATTGATATCCCAGTCACAACCTTCACAAACGCAAAAGTTTTCAAGGGTCCGCTATTTAAAATTCGGAACTTGTGGTCCAATCAAAGATGAGAAATGCGGTCCGGCAACCATAAAAAGCCATACGCTTGTTCAGGATTAGATATGTTCCCCTCATCCATTTAATATATATCAGTCAGCCGGGCCTATTGACTACTATAACCTGTTGTTTTGCGCACAATACTTACCAGACATAGCGCCTATATAGCGTTGGGCCCAAGATTGTAGCCATTATATCCGGAAGAATGCATCTTGTTGTAATGGTTTTAGTCAGGTGACTGTCACGTGGTCATACAGTAAAGATGGCACCCTCTACTAGGGACAGCCAATCACATAGCATTTCACATAGCAAATCACATAGACATCTATAAACTTAAATTATTGAAGGATTGAGGAGTTCATAAATCAAGTCAGTATTCCTAAATTGAGTGGTTACTGTTTATAAGGCTATGAGTGAGCTGCTGTTCCAGGACAGTCTGCGCATGTGCGAACTGTTGAGGCATACGTTCGTCTCTGCAGCATAGGGCTTGAACTAATTCACCTAGTCTGAGTACCAAAATTGGGAAAACAATGGAAACCCATATTTTGGAAATATTTGGGCCTAAATGGAATACTGGTTTTGATATCTCATAACCTTGAACCCTGGGAGTTGCATTTCTTGATGGAAGGCAGCGCCACCACTGCTGTGCTGCAGAGATAGACTATGTCACAAGCATAGATTTAAAAAACAGTACTGTTTTTTAAATCTATGGTCACAAGGCTATCCTGCAAGCAGAATGGTTCCAGGATTGAGTTCAGTGGCCTTATCCCATAAGCCGCACCCCCTGCCCATTCTGCTTGCAGGATAGCCTTGTGACATAGTCTATCTCTGCAGCACAGCAGTGGTGGCGCTGCCTTCCATCAAGAAAGGCAACTCCCAGGGTTCAAGGTTATGGGATATCAAAACCAGTGTTCCATTTAGGCCCAAATATTTCCAAATTATGGGTTTCCATTGTTTTCCCAATTATGGTACTCAGACTAGGTGAATTAGTTCAAGCCCTATGCTGCAGAGACGAACGTATGCCTCAACAGTTCGCACATGTGCAGACTGCCCCCTGCCATGAACTGTCCACTATGCGCATGCGCTGATACTTCCGGTGTAATCAGCAGAAATCTTATGTGGGGAAATTTTGACTACTGAATAATTGCTGAGTAATTCATCACTGGATTAGACTAATGAGGGAGTTCATTGATTAGACATTATATGTCAACTTAGACAGCTTGTTTATAACTCACACTGTATGGTATAACCACCGATCGTCTTGTGGACTAATATGGCCTTCTAATCACTATACAACATCTAATGAATGGTAAGACTTGAACTGGAAATGTGTTGTCACTTGTTCGTTGTGTGTTGTTAGAAAAAAATAAATGTCACTGCTGTTGTAAGTAAGAGGAATAATGTACAGTGTAATGTGTTTACACAGGCACTCTCCAAGAAGCCCAGCCGGCACATTGTATGCGGCAACATGTTTCCAATGTCGCAATTGGATTGTTTCTGTGTTGCATGGTACACGTTTAACATTCAATATCTTGTAGATGCATAAATGGTGCATACAAAGCAACACAGTTTTTTCCAATATGGTAACTGCGCAGTAACTACAGCTACTTTACTCGAGAGTAATTTGCAAGAATACTGGCATCATATGTGATAAAAAATGCTTTGCCATTTGTTTGCTAACACTCTCTGCGTGGCTCCAAATTGTGTGCAATTCTATTTTGCACTGTTTTATTCCATTTTCTTAAAATCAAATCTAGTCTCTAGACCGCATGGGAATGATGCGTTTATGACCACGTAGAGGCATAAATGGTGCATACAAAGCAACACAGTTTTTTGCAATATGGTAACTGCGCAGTAACTACAGCTACTTTACTATACTGGGTCAAGGATTGATAGGGGGATGGGAAAGTGGTATATATAAAGCTTAAATTCATTTGACTGAATGAAGTTTTCTGCATGGGTGTGTAAAATAGACTCCCCCAACTCACCCAAGTGCCACTCACATTATTGAACCACTTTTATATACTTCTCATGTGAATTCAAATTCATATAAAAAACAATGGGCTGTATAAATTTGGAGTTATCTGCTATCAATTTGCTAAAATAATTCATTTGGCTTTTTACCTGCAAGCTTTTTTTTGGGACTATGATCAACAATGGCGATATTCAGAAATGCAGAAATTCTCAACTACATAGGAAAATAATTTTAATCTTGGCATTGCTTAGTTAATTTTGACCATCAATCATTGTCATCACTCTTATTCAATGCCGAGATTATTCAAGATTGACAAATAATAAATGTTACAAGGGTGAGTAGTACAGATCATGAATAAATTAGAAATTGCCTTCCCCTGGTTAACTCTTGATGGAGTATAGAGAGTAATTTGCAAGAATACTGGCATCATATGGGAAAAAAATGCTTTGCAATTTGTTTGCTAACACTCTGTGTGGCTCCAAATTGTGTACAATTCTATTTTGCACTGTTGTATTCAATTTTCTTAAAATCAAATCTAGTATCTAAACTGCATGGGAACGATGCGTTCATGACTGCGTAGCTGTTGAATTTGTATACATTACTTGCATATTTCTCCCCTGGTAAGCTGCTAACGTTTGGTAAGCCCTTGTGACAACACAACAGTGCAATATAATTATTTAAATAAACCATTATTCAATAACTTTGAAACATTAATACATGTCAGTATTTTGAAATTGGTAAATAAATAGCCAGGGTTTAGATTACCTGCATTAAGCACCACTTAATGTTCTTTGCGAATAAAGTTGAACCAGATTGCATTCAAAATAAGTTTCAAGAGTTACGCTGCAAATGACTCAATGACTTACCCTCCACTAGTGGAAGTCTTATGGGCCTACTACTCAACATCCACAGTGAGTAAAACACCCTCCTAAATTGATATTAAATCTAATAAATTGTAATTAAAATGAAATATATGCTGAGGACTGAGGTATGATATATTGTGTATAAATTTGCTGTGTAGAAAACGCATGGTTACTATATATACAAGCCTTTAGTTAGATGTGTAGCAGAGGCAGTTTATATATCGTAACAATATCTACTAAAATGCACCATTCCAACATATAATAGCATGACAGATTGCCACATTAGGCAGACGTAGTTCAGCCTCTAAGGTAAACATCTTTCCAACATAGTTTAGATACAGTTGCGCCGGCTGGGAGACCTGTGTTGTTTATATTGTCACTGTGCTGTTGTATCTGTCCCATCTAATAATGCATCTGGGTGGAAAGGTTGGGTTGTTCTGACTTAATATGACATGTACATGGAGAACTAATTTGTTTGTAAGTGACCCAAAAATACAAGGAGGCAACACAAGGTACATGTGTTGTCACTTGTTGTGTGTTAGACAAAAAAAATGTCACTGTTGATGGAAAGAGGAACTGGAAGGTTTGAGCATAAAATTTGTGTGACTGACAGGCCTGCTAACTCTCACTCTTTAGGAGTGGGACTCACTCATTCTCAAGCTCAACACAAAAACACAAATTCAAGTTAATTATTAGCTTACCTCTGATTAGGGGCTATGCTTTGAGCTGAAAACGTGGCCTGAAATTGCAGCTGAAATATTACCTAAAGTGTGTGTGTTGTGGGAGCCCCAGTTCAGCCTTTTCAGAATACATATTCTTAGCTCTCAATGTTTTTTTCAGATTATGCCATATACTTGCTACGTACCAGGCTGCTATGATCGTTCCAGTAAAGACTCTGGCATCAGCTTTTACAGATTCCCAGAAGATCCAACCCAGAGGAGAAGATGGATACAGGCAATTGGACGGAAGTCAAATGATAGTAACAGTCTTTTTAAACCTGACAGTAGATCACACAGGGTTTGCTCAGCGCATTTTGTTGGCGGATCAAAAAGCAAAGAGCAGCCTATACCATCAGTGTTTCCATTGAAGCAGCAAAAACCCACTACCAATGCACGCAAATCCAATACATCGACTAGAGCTGCAAGACCCATCTCACCCATTCAGCCAACTGCGGCTCAGCAACAAGAAAACAATAATCAAAAACTCATAGCTAGTGGACAAGCAGTTCCTTATGTAGGAGCACATGTGGTGGTAGGAGCCAGCAAACCGGAGATCATGCATAGAGATCCTTATAGTGTGACAGGAGACCACATATATGCCTCCAGTGCAGTTCTACCTCAAACACCAACTAAACGCAAAGCTGCCACTGACTTATTCAGCACCATGAAGAAAGTGTCAGTGTCTCGAGCAGAGATCAAATCATTATCTAGAAAAGTGTTGACTTTTGAAACCATCAAGAACAGCAGCGATACGCTTAACCTTAACACAGGGTTTAAAGATGTTAAACATATGCAGGCTCTCATAGACTTCCTGAGGCCTGACTTTCCCCACATCCGATACCCAACAAGCAGAAGTTTCTCTGATAACATCTTAACTCCGGAGACCTGCCTACTTCTAACACTGACGAAATACAAACTCGACTCACCGCAAAACGATCTGGCATTCAGGTGAGATTTTGATGCTAATATACAATTTATATTATTATTGTACAAAAATATGAGTTCAACGAGAGAATTGGAGCCTAGTGTTCAACCTCAACCTTGATATCTTAACTAGAAACCCAAACACAAAATATTAAGAATGCGTAATTTAATTTCGAAACATTGACCTTTTAACACTCCGTGCGCTCAAATTATTATTGTAAATTTAATATGGTTATCATTCTCTGTTTTTCAGATTTGGAATAACGCAGGGAGATGTCTCCAGAATCGTGACAGCCTGGAGTGACTTAATGTATCGTCGATTTAGAGAAGTGAATATCTGGCCCAGTCAGAACCAGGTGAAGCAAACCATGCCAGATTCATTCAAGGAAAAATATTCTAAGACCAGGGTAATAATAGACTGTACTGAAATTTTTATTCAGCGGCCTTCCGCCAGCACAGTGCAGCAACTCACATATTCAACGTATAAGTCTCATAACACTGCCAAGGCCCTCATTGGCATAGCTCCTAACTGTTTTATCACCTTCCTGCCTGATATTCAGCCAGGAAGATTGTCCGACAAGGAGATAGTTATACGCAGTGGGCTACCAAACTTGCTAGAGTCTGGGGATTTGTTGATGGCTGATCGTGGATTCACCATAGAGGATCTTCAGGATCATACTGTTGAGCTAAACATTCCTCCTTTTCTTGCAAACAAGTCACAGTTTGACAGTAAAGAAGTAGCTTACACACGGTCTATAGCCGCCGTCAGAATCCATGTAGAGAGAGTTATTGGTAGGGTTCGTCGGTACAATATTCTTAATAATTCGTTTCCAAACAACTCTCTTGCTTTACTAAATAAAATCTGGGTCAACTGCTGCTATTTGACAAACTTGCAACACCCCTCTTTTTAAATCACCACTAGACCCTGCACAATCAGTCAGATCTTTGTTCTTATTTTGATGAGATAAGTAAATTTCCAAGCTGTGCACTAATTTGAATCTTTTGTTTCACCCTATTTAGACACAAGAAATGGTTTTTTTACTCAGCTTGCCAAACTGATACTCCAGCTCTGTTTTTGAATGGCACCGATATTACTATGTGTGATAAAGCGAGATATCTTGGCATCACAGTTTATGATTAACTAAGTTTTCAAGAACATGTGCAACAGCCTCGCAAAGGATCTACATTGTTCAAAGTTTTGTGTACCTCAGTTCCAAGCCTCTTGCTAATACTAAACAATATTCTTTTTTAACTATTACCACATATACCTGTTTTTTCTATGTTTAGTCTTTTGCCAGTGTATAAACCGAATTTTACGGCTTTTTTGTCAGAGATAGTAATAAAATTGTTTATAAAATTTATTTGATAAAGTAAAGTAAAATACAAGACTAGAAAAACATTCTTGTCATGACTTGAGTTTGATAAACATACAAAGGTAGGAAAAGAGGCTGGGAATACAAGTATATTGAGATTGGTAAGTGAGTATTGGTTGAAGTCGCACCGGATTTGACTGAGCAACATCTAAATAAAAATTTTACTGTGCGAAAGTTTCCAGTTGACGTCTCAAATGTTCAGGTTAAAGGGTCTGGCAGGAAAAAGTTGTCTTCTCAGATTAAAATGTTCAGACAATTCCCTGAAGCTAGATGTGCCGATATTATAAAATAGTTAAGCGTTACTGATTAAATTGTGGACTAGTTTTTCATCTCTCCTAAAATGCTTGACAGTATAATATAAGACTGGAAGAACATTCTTGTCATACCTCAAGTATGATAAACATGGTAAACATACAAAAGTAGATAGGCTGGAAATACAAGTATTTGAGATTGCAAAATGAGTATTGGTTGAAGTCGTACCGGTATTGACTGAGCAACATCTAGATAAAAAATTTACTATGCGAAACTTTCCGGTTGACGTCTCAAATCTTTAGGTTAATATTATAAAATAGTTCAGCTTTCCTTATTAGATTGTGGACTAGTTCCTCATCTCTTCTAATACGCTCGCTATGCATGTCCTGAAACACACCAGCCTCAGTACATAAATATACTACAAATACACACTCATCTACTTCTAAGCATTCCATTTGCATTTGGCATTGGTAAAAATATTTATGATTCTTTTTTAGCCACATCACCTCACCATTGATATCCATGCACCAGTTTTTACGTTTACGAGCTAATTCAATTATGGTTTTACTATCCGGATCGCCTAAAGGGCACTTGATCTCAATAGCAGTTGGAGGGTTGGTTATTAATCCGTCTGTGCTTGCCCCTAGCCAGTGATGCTTTGGGTGGAGCATGAAACCACGATCCTCGATTTTAACATTTTTCATTCTCTCGTAGTATTCTTTTGCTTTTATTTCGAACTTCTTTCCGTGTCTAATGGCGGCAACGTGAGACAAATCAGTGCTGGTGTTGATTTGGTTGACAAGTCGGCTCGGATCAGTGGTCGGACGCATACAGTATATTGTGCCTATTATAGAGGCTGTAATCTTTCCTCGTCAAGCTTCACTCCAAGCCGAGTTATCTCCCTGGCATCTGGTAGCAATCTCCAGTTCTTTTCGGAGCCTGGTTGAGCAAAGCAAACAAGGAATGAAACCAATATTTTGCGCATCAAACTGCAAACACCAGTTTTCAGAATCTTCTCATAAATAAAGTTTTGGTAAATAAGTGAAAGATAGCAAACTAAACTGCATTTAGAGGGTTTTGATAATATTGGTTGGCAACAGTGACATTCACATTTGACGAAAGGCTAGGAATGGATCGTAAGCGATAGCAGTAATTTCAACTTTACAGTTGAGAGGCAAAGAGGGGGGGGGGACGAGGTGAGCTTGGCTAAGCGTAGGTAAGACCTGGAATTAAGCTCACATCTGTGGGATTTGTAAATGCATCCTAACAGTCTTACCTTTTGTAGTCTGTTCCTATGGTCACAGGATTGTCAGATGTCTGGACAGTATCGGACTTCAAAGGCTCATGAAACGAATCCTCGTCTATGTTCCTATAAACAAGAGGATAGCATTTTCGTTCATTAAAGTTTAACACATTAATCGGAATAGTCAAAGACAACAGCAGGTATCTGATAGTGCCAGACTGTTGGATAATACCCTTCGAAAAAAGCTTACAGTCTATGCAAGGAGTTGTCTCTAACTCCATGGTCTATGTGATGTGGGGGCAACTCTACACAGATAAAAACTTTATCTACTGACAACTATGGCTGAATAGTAAGTAAAAATATCAAAAGCCAAGCGTCTGTATATGAGCCAATGATGGTTTTAATCAGTATTATTACTCACCAACTATTTATCCATTGCTTGGTGAGAGGCCTAACAAGAGGAGGACAGACTTCAGGAGATGAGATAGCAATAGTTATCATCTATAACTTCAATGAGAGGTATAGGCTGAGCTTCCTGATGAAGCGAAGTGGTCCTGGAAAAACGACAGCAACAAGATTGAAATTTAAATTGATTATGTAATAATTTGAATCATATAATTCAATATTATTATATCATTCTTTCCACATTAAATTAACATAAACAAATAAATATAAAATATACACAGTTATAATAAATTCATCGAGCACTCTACACCACATTTAAAATAAGAATAGATCATTTTAAATTATGCTCCATAATATATTTAAACTGATTATGAGCCAACAGTTTGACATCAGTGACTAGTTGTCGATTCGCTTGTGTTGTACTAGCTATATCACCTAAAAACTTACGATTTTTTTAGCACTAGAGGCTTTGTCTCCACACAGCTGCTGGTCTCCGGTCCACGAATGACCACCGGTGCAGGATAAAGACTGGAGAGAATATCTTTCTCTGGCCGTGCATATCCACACAGCTGCTGGATTCTGATTCTGGTTCTGACACATCCATCGCAACAGAACTCCAGAAGGGATGGAGACTGGTGAGGGTATGTTTCCTTGCCCTGGTTAATGGAGGTGCATCTGCTGCAAGACTGGGATATCGCAGCTGGCTCTCAGCTCTGAGGGATTGCACAATAGCAGAGTTAGGATTATCCGGGTCATGTCGTACAACTCGGGGCACCATTTCTGAAAAATTAGCAAAATCGGCAACAACTGGCTTTGCACTTGCTCGTCCCCACTGACGGGGTTGTGAAGTGCAAGCTATTGATTCGGCAATCTTCTCCCGATCAGACATCAGATGGTCAACGAGAAGATATAGCAAGGCTACTGCGTGTTTGCAAATCACCCTGAATTTTAACTGCCGTTAAATAACCAAGCTTTTTCATACTTGGTGCAACTCGGCCTTTACAGTAAAAGCTGCCATCACTTAAACCAACCAGCATGTTCTCAACTTTCTCAGATTTGAAGAGACTGTACCCTTGTTGATTGTGTTTATCAGAAGCTTTGAATGTATGAATACATGAGTGAGTTAGTGATGGCCATAGCGTCAAGGAATCTGTCCATGTAATGGTGGAAATGATATTACTCAAATCTTCTGAACTTAGCTTTTGGGATTGAGCAGGGTCTCCTTCAGAGCTGATGATTTTGCAGCTGCACTTCTTTTCATGACTTAAACACCGCTTCACTAGCTCGGCTTTCTTTCCTGTTACAGGTTGTTTGTGTAGCTTAAGATGCCGCTTCAACGCCGCAACCGTCCATTAAGTGTACATCCTTTGCACCTAAAAATAATTTGGATTGATATATATATATATTTGATTTTGATACCTGCATTCTGGATAAAATTATCGAAGCTCAAGCCAGCCAGGCTTATCAAAGCTATGCTGTTAATCATTGTATTGAAGTGTATTGCAACTGCTGTCCAGGCCACTCAATGGCACCAACGATCACAACGCAAAATAGCATAGCTCACTGAACAAGAAAGCAAGTGTACTATCTCCATTTAACAAAGTCACACTTTACTAAGAATAAACTAAATTATGCTATAATGAAACCATCAACCATCAGAGTTCGAGGCAGGTGCAGCATCGGAGATTTTGAGAAACTCCCCATGTTGATTTCCTATCTAACTTGAAAATTTCTCCGTTCATTATAACATATATGATTTTTGTAGAAATACGTAGCATATTGTATCGTAGAAATGTTAGCAGAGCATTATTACATTGAGCAGAAAACTCTGAATTGAAGAACGTGTAATGAAGCGTTGACAGCCCCGACTTGGGTCAGGATCGTAGAAACGTTGAAACGTAGAATATCAATGCAAAGTTATATAAACTTTGTAGAAAAAACGTAGAAATGTTAGAGAAAGCAATAAACTCTGAATCGTAGAACGCAGAATGAAAACGTTGACAGCCCTGACTTGGGTCAGGATCGTAGAAACGTTGAAACGTAGAATATCAATGCAAAGTTATATAAATTTTGTAGAAAAAACGTAGAAACGTTAGAGAAAGCAATAACCTCTCAATCGTAGAATGTAGAATGAAAACGTTGACAGCCCCGACTTGGGTCAGGATCGTAGAAACGTAGAATATCAATGCAAAGTTTTATAAATTTTGTAGAAAAAACATAGAAACGTTAGAGAAAGCAATAAACATAGAGAACAAAGAGACATAGACAGCATAATATGAGAGCCTTATGGTTGCTAGATTTTGAATCTCCATGCTTCATTACATATGCCCTCCAATTTCTATCACTCTTCTGCTATCCAGTGTTGAGATATAGGTAACTCACATTATAATCATGACACATCATCATTGAACTCTATCGACGTCATCGAATTTTCAGATTTATCTCCACATAACCCCAACCATTTGTTACGCGCTTTTCGGAATAACTTCTAGAATATGATACCTATAGCCCTGGAAAATGTTGGACACATAAATTGGAGCATGGAGATTCCGAATCTGGCATCGATTAGTCTCTCAACCTATTCATTGTCTATTAATCCTCAAACTCTCAATCATAACTTGGCAATGGTGACAGGTCAATTTTGGGTCAAGTTTCTGGAATTCTTGCATGTTAGAGATTAATGCAGAATTTTCTAAATTTTCTTGCAAGAATGTATGATTGTGTTTCCATTGTAAAAGCTCAGTGTAGATAGAGTGTTACCAGAAAGTAGAATGCCTAGAACTTGCTGACAGCTATATTTAGTATTATTATCAACTTTCAAACACAAAATTTATGAATAATCTAGGCTATGATGACAAACACATAGCATAAAATAAGAGTATGAGCATGAGAAAAGAGTAAAAATATAGGTTTAATGTATGGTTTAAGGTTATGATACCAACATTGACCGATTTTGACATTTTATATATCATTGGAAAGCTAATCAAACACTGATTGCAAATAATTTGATTTCAGCATGACGTCATGTCATGGCGTTGTGCTATTTTGATATAATGCAGGATAAGGGTCTTTGAGGAGGAACTTTTAGAACGATGTGGTGCAGACACAATGGTTCATATCGGACTTTCAACTGAATAATTTTTACAAGACACCTAAGAAGCACCCTTGTCATTTATTAGTCATGACATGTAGCATAGGGTTTTCCCACAGTAAATAACATGTATTTTTGTTGTGTGGCTTGCATCACATTGGAGCCTCAATCAGCTTCTGTAAACATTATGCAGTTGAGTCTGATTGGAACCATAGTATCTGCACCATAGTGTCCTAAAAAATCCTCCTCAAAGACGACTCATAATAGCACAACGCCATGACATGATGCCATGCTGAAACCGATATTTTCAGAATCAGTGTTGGATTAGCTTTCCAACAATATATGAAATGTCAAAATCGAACAGCGTCGGTATCATAACCTTAACATGATATCATGTAGGTATAAGTCACCCAACTTTAACTATTATAGTAGGAACATTGAACTCTGTATATGAATAGTTCAATTCAGTGAGTATTTACAATAGCTAAGCAATACAATTACATGTAACTTCTTGCCGTCTTTTTTGGCAGAGATGACAAGCTGTCACTGTTCAGTTATGTTAGGCTTGAATGCCAACGATCTTGCCTGCCATCCTGCAAAACACTCCCAAACCCCAACCTAGCCAACTGTTTCATAAATACCCTAGTTATATCGTCATTCCTCTGCTGCATTAACTTTCTTGCATCAAATAATTTGAATGCTTTCACTTTTGCCACCAGTCAGTCACATAACCCTTGTGTCATGAGTTGTTTGTCCAGAAGGTCATCCACTACACCATTCTGCTGCAAATACACAAAAAAAATTTCATAAATATCTGCATATGGCTATATCAACCTAAATGATCTGAATTATATAATCTAGGCTGTGTCTGGGGATTATGACCATTGCATTGCATCCATCGTCATGGCCCAAACCAAAATGGTAAATTAAATCGGCTTACTATTACTACCCATCAGTCCCCTAGCTATGAGAGCTCAAAAAAGGTGGGCAACACTGAGTAACATTTATCTAGCCCAGAATTTTGTGCTGATTTCAAATCACTGGTTTCTTCAGCTCCCAGTCTTCCAGTTGAAAAGTTATTCAGGGTTATAGTCAAGAAGACACCAAAAGTTATCATTCAGTTTACCTAAACAGAAGGAGGACAACAGTTTGACAGCATCTATATGTGTAGATAGTGTAGTATCGAGCAAATAAACAGTGGTTATCCCCCTTGACATTAAACAAAGTATACTAACTGGCTCAGACATTTATCTTAGTACTCACTATTGTTTTGTATTTGTATTGTCTATTAATTCTTACCTTGACAATATGTATATATATTCTGTTTTATTCCAGTAATGCTTAGAGTGACAATCAACACTTGTCATTGTGTAACAAACCTTTACATTAGTGTTAATACAATTTTATGGAAGAGTAAGGTTTGTTTTGCCAGTTTTGCAGTTAAGCAAATAAAAACACCCAAAATAAATATTCAGAATACTTATTTCTGTGCAATGTTTATTTAATATCGATCTAAGGAGGATTTCTGGGATATCGGAGTTTGTTGATAGTTTTGCATCGAGGCTAAAAACGGATATAATCTCGGAAACTAAATATCGATCTAAGGAGGATTTCTGGAATATCAGAGTTTGTTGATAGTTTTGCATCGAGGCTAAAAACGGATATAATCTCGGAAACTAAATATCGATCTAAGGAGGATTTCTGGAATATCAGAGTTTGTTGATAGTTTTTGCATCGAGGCTGTACCAAAGTCAATACCCAATCGAGTTATATGTTCATATAATCTCAAACAAGTAGTTATATTAGTATTTGTGCACTATAAGTTTTTATAGTTGCTCGTAAATATTTTAGTTCTAAAATATTAACCACAATTACAAGACAGTAATAAACACCTGCTATAAGTTTCTATAGCCAGGTAAAGCAAGTCATACACAAAATAGGAAGGATATAACATTGGTGGCAGCAGTGGGATGTGTAACGTTCTACTTCCAGGACAACCCACTACAGAATGGATCAAGCTGATGAACATGAGGTACAGGCCCTCCAGGATGCGGGCGGGGACCAAGAACCAGAAGTACCGGCTGTTCAGGCACAGGCACCGCCTGTCCAGTCACCCCCTGCCCAAGCACCGCCTGTTCAGGCGGCTGCGCCTTATGCACAAGGATTTCTACAAAACCTTAATGAGCTGATAAGAGCCACTGTCGCTCAGGCTGGACACCATATACCTGCTGTGAAACTGAAAGTCCCAACGTTCAACGGAAAAGGTGATGTGGAGCTCTTTCTTGCACAGATACAAGAGATTGCTTTGTCCCAGGAGTGGGACGAAGAGACCATTGTTCTGAAAGCAAGAGAAGGCCTATCAGGGCCAGCACAAGAATGTGGTAGATCAGGGACTTGGCAAGGGATTGTGGATACCCTACGGTTACACTATGGACTCACAGCCACAGAGGCAGAGGCTAAGTTAGCTTCATATAGGAGAACACAGGGAGTCTCCTTGGCCGAATTTAGCACTGAAATAAAGAAACTAGTGAACGTAGCCTATGCCGATGCAGAGGAGCCTGTGAGACGGCGGCTGACTATGGAGAGGTTTAAACTTGGAGTGAACCATCCCGGTGTGCAGTGACACTTGTTGGCTAGGCAACCAGAAAAACTGGAGGATATGGTTCGGGCAGGTAATGAGTTCTTGCTAGTCACCAAGAGCTCCATAGCCCAAGGACAACCAAGAGTGCGTGAGGTTGACGATACTAAAGAAGAACAGGTTCGACAGGTGACAACGGATGGAGCAGACATTCACACCATTACCAAGGCGGTGGAGGCCCTTACTAAGGAATTGTCAGAACTGAAGAATAAATTGGACAAGTCAGATAGAGGCTCTCACTCAAAAGGGGGAAGGAGCGGGCGCCCACCACCGAAACAAGATGGTTGCTGGGGATGCAAGCAGACTGGCCATATTAGAAAGGAATGTCCTACCAACCCCTGGCCGGCGGGAAACGAAGAGGGTCCACGACAGTAAGGGAAGGTCACAGTCGTGGACCAACAAGACCTCCGGAAACCGCTAGGTGGTTGGCCCCAAAGCATGCGTTGCCCATGCGTGCGCCACCTCGGCCCAAAGAGGTTTGCCTTCAAAATAGATTTACTGTTTTACGTGAGGACACAACAGTATCGGATGAAGAACCGTTCCCGCAGCAGGAACAAACAAACAAGGAATCTCCTACTAAACGACGGTCTAGAAAAAGGACTATATGCCAGTCAAAGCCCCCGACCAGTACTGAAGAGGGCCCGGCCGTCGAAGGAGTAGAGGTCACGAAAGATATTCCAAATCCCATCCCTAAAGATGGGCCCCACAGAGACATGATTGGAGTAGCACGGCCCCTATCTATAGGAAAGCTCACTGTGGATGATGAGCCAGTCTTTCGCCCACACCATGAGAGTTATTTCATTGGAGGGAAGATAGCCAAACAACAGGTTAAGTTCCTGGTTGACACTGGATGCACCACTAACTTGTTGTCTAAAGTTGCTTTCGATAGACTGCCCGTTTCTGTTAGAGGGAAGCTACAACAGACAGAAGAGGATTATGGGTTAACAGCAGATGGTAGCCCATTGAGATTTTATGGGGAGCTGCGGCTAGAGTGTAGGATGCCCCACTTGGTGTGGAGCGAGACCTTTGTGGTCTGCAAGCTCAAAGATGATGCTATCTTGGGAATGCCTTTCTTAGTCCAGCAGCAATGTAAGTTATCCTTTGCCGATGCTCATCTGGAGCTCGCAAGTGGTGATATTGTCCCATGCCTGGACAACACAGGAGTATCAATGAGCTGCAAAGTGGTAGCGGCATCCCGGGTACAGATCCCTGCTTATGCAGAGCAACTCATCCCTGCCTTCCTACCGAGGACACAACCCCACACTGGCTACACAGGACTAGTGGAGAGCTCGCGTGAAGGCCCCCCGGTTGCATGCAGTGTGAACATTCCTGATGAAGGAGGAAGGATCTGGCTGAGGTGTCTGAACCCCTCTGGTACCAAACTTTTGGTACAACCTGGACAAGAGATTGGAAAGTTCACCAGGGTAGATCGCAACCAAGTGGTGGGAGCGTGGATAACTGAGGAAGGTGATGGGGCACTGGGCTGTTCAGCGGTAGAGGAGAGGTCGCTGAATCGCAAATTCCCCTGTCATCTGCAACAACTTTTGGAGGAAACCAGGACCGCTTGCCCCTCTGAAGAGCAGCAAGCTCGGATAAAATGTTTACTCAAGCAGTACAGTGAAGTGTTTAGTTCAGGGGATGATGACCAGGGACACACAACAATGGTAGAGCATGATATCCCTCTGATGCCTGGAGCTAGGCCCGTCCGGCAACCCACCAGACGGTTGGGCCCAGAAAAAGAAAAAGAGGTCGAAGCACAAATAGAAGACCAACTAAAGAAAGGTGTAATAGAACCCGGAACAGGAGCCTGGAGTTCACCAGTGGTTCTAGTAAAAAAGAAAGACAACTCTTGGCGCTTTTGCATATCCACTTCCTCGGATCGATGAGAGCTTAGAAGCTTTATCTAGAAGTAAATACTTCAGTACGTTAGACTTGCTATCAGGATATTGGCAGGTACCCCTGAGTAAGGATGCACAGGATAAAGCTGCTTTCATAACGAGAGGAGGCTTATGGAAATGGAAGGTTTTACCGTTCGGTCTGACATCGGCTCCAGCCACCTTTCAAAGGTTGATGGAATCTATCTTCCGAGACTTGCATTGGAAGACTCTGCTACTCTACCTGGATGATGTCATTGTCATGGGCGAAGACTTTGCCACCCATCTGGAGAGATTGGAGGAGGTATTCTCAAGGCTGAAATCCGCGGGGCTGAAGCTAAAACCATCAAAATGCTCGTTGTTCCAACATCAAGTGGAGTATTTGGGTCATGTTGTCAGTGCAGAGGGCATCGCCACTGACCCTAAGAAGATCGAAGCCATAGAGAGTTGGCCGGAACCAACCCGGGTAGTGGACTTACAGTCATTTCTAGGCCTGGTGGGATACTATCGACAGTACATTGAGGGGTTTGCAACAATTGCAAACCCGTTACATCATCTGACAGGAAAAAGGGTCCCATGGAACTGGACCCAAGAGGCTAGGGATAGCTTCAGTGAGTTAAAACAGAGGATGATCTCTGCCCCTATACTCGGGTACCCAGACCCGCAACTGAAGTACACGGTGGATACTGACGCAAGCAATTACGGCGTTGGCTCCGTGTTGTCACAGGAACAGGACGATAGAGAAAAGGTGATTGCTTATTATAGCAAAACATTATCCAATGCGGAGAAGAACTACTGTGTAACTCGCAGAGAGCTGCTAGCAGTGGTGCGAGCTGTCAAGCATTTTAGGCCCTACCTGTATGGTCAGCGTTTCAAGGTGCGAACCGACCATGCTTCACTGATTTGGTTATGTCGACGTGTGGAACCGACAAGCCAAGTAGCTCGATGGCTCGAACTAATGTCGGAATTCAACTATACGATTGAATACAGGCCAGGAAAGAGGCACGGTAATGCTGATGGCATGAGTCGCTTACCATGCAGTGAGCGTAAACAGTGTGCTCGCATCCAAAGCAGTGGATCAGGACCTACTCAACAGGAGGTTTTGGATGAATGGGAGGCATCAGGCTTCGCATCAGTACATGTCGACCAAGGAGAGGTGGGCCCACTAACTAATGGGGTGGAGGGCCACCAAGAGGAGAGGGTTGCTGCCCTACAGACGGACAATGACATAGCCACACTACAAAGACAGTCCCCGGGGGCTGTAGGTCAAATTTATCGTGCCATAGAATCTGGACAACAGATTTCCCAGGCCGAGCTGGGTGAAGGGGATCAGGAACTGTGTATGTTGGTTAGACTGTGGCCAACTTTGTTCCTGGATGAGCAAGGGATCTTACGTACCACGGTGACTAAACCAGGTCGGAGTGTACATCCTGCCATTTGCCCACCTTTGATGAGAACAGAGGTTATCTGGCGTTGTCACCAGATGGCTCACAGCGGAGCCAGTCGCACTACAGAACGGCTGCGTTTGAGCTGGTACTGGTATGGAATGGTGAGCATGGTGAGACGTACTTTGTCAACATGTGAGGTGTGCCAAGCGGCTAAGCATGGTAAAGCACCGAGTACAACAGGTACCCGCCATTTGTACAGCGGTCGGCCATGGCAGTGGGTTGCTATTGATCTAGTCGGGCCAATGCCACTAACACCGAGGGGTAATCGGTGGATCTTGGTCTTGAGTGACCACTTCACCCGTTGGGCGGAAGCCTTACCTATACCCGATGCCACAACACCCTCTGTCGCTTCAGCTCTACATACAGAGATATTCTCACGGTTTGGAATACCGGAGCAACTTCACAGCGACCAGGGGACTCAATTTGAGTCGGACTTGATGACAGAGTTGTGCTCGATATGGGGGTTGAACAAAACACACACGACGCCATACCGGCCCCAAGGTAATGGAGTGGTTGAACGCAATAACAGGACTATTGGTGACTCGTTGCGAGCCTTACTCCTAGGTGGCCAACAAACAGACTGGGATCTCTTGTTACCAGAGATAATGGCAGTGTTTAGAGCAACACCCTGGGGCAAAGACACTCATGGGGCAAAGACTGTTTTCTGAGGCAAATGTGCATCACACTTAATGAGATTCTTTTTTAAAAAAAGTCCATAGTTCCATACACTGGTAGCAAGCTCTTATTATGACAAAGTATATGCATCCATTTTTCGCAACATTTAATGTTTGTGATAGCTAATAAATCAATCAATCAACCCTGTACTGCTACTAAGGAAACGCCAAACTACATGTTCATGGGGAAGGAGAATCGGCTCCCAGATCTACTGGCCTATGGACAAACAGACACAAACACGAGATCACGTTCACAGTATGCAATAGAACTTGGAGAACGTATGATTGCTGTCCACGAGGAGCTACGCCTCTGCCAAAAGGCAGTGAGAATGAGGGACACCGATGAGCCACCGCTATATGCTGTAGGTGACCTTGTATGGATGGTAAACCACCAAAGGAGGCGTGGAGAGATGGGAAAACTCAAAGAGAAGTATGTTGGGCCCTATACTATTAAAGAAGTTCGCCCCAACCACACCTACATCATAGCACAGGGAGAGCGGATGTCCGTACAAAGCGAAGCGAGGCTAAAGCCTTTTGTAGAATGTCCAAGTCTTGGGGGCAGGGCACCAGCTTCCAGTGAACCTTACCTCCAGCGACCACGGAGGAGGGCTGGACAGAAGCCTAGACAAGTGGACGAAGAAATACCTGTGGAACCACAGTCAGTCGAGGAGACAGGAGAGGTGATAGTCTACGAGGTCCCATCAGATGAGGAAGACACTGTGACTACCGATGTTAAACAGGAGCCTCAGGAATGGACAACAGAAGAGAGCACTTCAGAATGGAAAGAGCCGACAAACACTGGTCGTATCCGCCGTAGACCAACATACCTACAGGAATATGACTGTTCGACTATTGACACTAGGAACAACCAGTATGCAAACAATGCGGAAATCATGCTATCAAGTGACCACTCTGGTTCGGATAGTCAAGTCAATACAGCAGAGGTAAAAGTAAAAGTAAGAGGCCCAGGGATATATTATAGGAACCATCATCCGGATCATTGCATGTTGATGCATGAAACTAATTATGTCCTTTTTGCAGAAATGGAAAACCAGGAGCAATGTGATTCCAGTGATGGCGAGTTTGAAGAGGTACCCGAAGACCCTGTATTCAACCTGCTTTCTCAGTTTGAGACGAAGGAGAACCAAGACACCGGAGAACCAGAGGAAACCACCAAGGCTGACAGTGAGCCCCTAACACCACCTTTCCCCCAGTATGAGGAAGAAACTGATGATGGTACCTCAGGGGAAGTCTGGAAACGGGGACAACCCAGGTCGGAGTTACGCAAAAGACGGCTCTCGTCGTCATCAGAGGAGGGAGGCGAGATGGACGTTGCCCCATCTGCACCCGAGACCGATGTGATGCCCGTTGTGCCAGCCACATCAGTGGAAATGGTGGTGAAACCAACATGTAGGGATGTGCGTTTTCTGCCCGCGGGAGAACAGGAGAAGATTCAAGAGGAAGAGCGTAAGGGGAGACTTGACCAATACCGAATCCCTAAGAAACCCCATAAACAAGCTAAGGAATCGAGAGAGAACCCGCTCCGTGTGAAGTTTGTGGCAGAAAGAAGTGAGCGGCGTCACCGCTGTGCCCGAGAGTCCATGTCCAGAAATCCCAGCTCTCGGACATGCCCTTTGGAGTCCTGCCAGGCAACGGAAAGGACGGCAACTGCTCTAGAACACCATGTCTGGAGCCACTTCTTCAGACGAGTGTGTGGTTGTGGAGCTGTCCGTTTTACGTCAGGCCAGATGTTTGAACACCACTCGAGGACCTCTAAACCTGGAGACCCACACAGCAAGCCACGTTGTTGGCACAATAAGGAAAAAATGTACACGGTATGCATTAGATCATGGGACAAATTCCGGCAACAGATTTCCTTGCCAGTACCACAGGAGTGGCCTAGAGCCATTTACGACCCCCCACGGTTCGGAACAACAAGGACACCCAGAGAGCCAACAGCCACCAGTGAGACAGAACCAACCCTCAAAAAGTTGACTGTTCCACTGCGGAGAATCGGTAACACACCGGAGACCAGCTCTGCTGTCGCTGTGTCTGCCTCATTCACTAGTCAGAGAACTGCCGTTGCTGCAACTACTCCTCAGATGAACAAAGAAGGCCGCCGTACGGTTATTGCAACCGTACAGTCCAAACCAGTCGGAGCAGTACAACCGAGTCCTGTGAGACCAGGCCCACCACTAGGGCCAGGACCGATAAAGATGACACCGCTGGAGCAGCTTGTGCCATCACCAGGACAGGACTCGAGTGTTCTCATCCATGAGATCAAACAATCACTGGAGTCTGTACACCAAGAAATCGCGTTGGCCGATTTGATTCATGATGAGATTGAGACAGCGATGGGGAAGATTGCAGACTACATGGCTGAAGAGCGAAAGGTGAGACGGCGAGTCGCGGGGCAGGTTAGAGAAATACAGAAGAAGGTGCAGCAGTTTGACAATAAACAATAGACGGTAGTTTATTGTGAAGGGGGCTGTGTAGTATCGAGCAAATAAACAGTGGTTATCCCCCTTGACATTAAACAAAGTATACTAACTGGCTCAGACATTTATCTTAGTACTCACTATTGTTTTGTATTTGTATTGTCTATTATTTCTTACCTTGCCAATATGTATATATATTCTGTTTTATTCCAGTAATGCTTAGAGTGACAATCAACACTTGTCATTGTGTAACAAACCTTTACATTAGTGTTAATACAATTTTATGGAAGAGTAAGGTTTGTTTTGCCAGTTTTGCAGTTAAGCAAATAAAAACACCCAAAATAAATATTCAGAATACTTATTTCTGTGCAATGTTTATTTAATATCGATCTAAGGAGGGTTTCTGGGATATCGGAGTCTGTTGATAGTTTTGCATCGAGGCTAAAAACGGATATAATCTCGGAAACTAAATATCGATCTAAGGAGGATTTCTGGAATATCAGAGTTTGTTGATAGTTTTGCATCGAGGCTAAAAACGGATATAATCTCGGAAACTAAATATCGATCTAAGGAGGATTTCTGGAATATCAGAGTTTGTTGATAGTTTTTGCATCGAGGCTGTACCAAAGTCAATACCCAATCGAGTTATATGTTCATATAATCTCAAACAAGTAGTTATATTAATATTTGTGCACTATAAGTTTTTATAGTTGCTCGTAAATATTTTAGTTCTAAAATATTAGCCACAATTACAAGACAGTAATAAACACCTGCTATAAGTTTCTATAGCCAGGTAAAGCAAGTCATACACAAAATAGGAAGGATATAACAATAGGTTGCTTAAATACTATGTCATAGTTCTACACCTATCAGTTTGCCAACAAAAAAGGAGGAGATAATTCTTATAATTGCC
Organism: Membranipora membranacea; assembly: GCA_914767715.1. Lineage (NCBI taxonomy): Eukaryota > Metazoa > Bryozoa > Gymnolaemata > Cheilostomatida > Membraniporidae > Membranipora > Membranipora membranacea. Next base: position 10,380,512 of record OU612065.1, on the reverse strand, counting down.
TATGTAATCCAATTGTTTTGCCCAAGTATAGCCTGTAGTGTACTGTCCTGATTAAAAAAACCTCACCATTTGCGCCCTGATATTATATATAATACAAACTAATGCGTACATATATACCTACATCGACCACTTGGTCAAAAAACCACTACAGCATGCATCCAACCAAAACCTTCCGACTTGCTCAATACAAATTTAATTATATTCGACTGATTGCCTCTGACAACGGCGTTGAACAAGGTCCGGGAAGAATTGGTAGCTCAACTTCTATCAAATCAGTGGATATAATGTATTCGATGACATTGGCTGCTGCGCGAACTGTAGAGGGTAACCAGAATTAGTCGAATGGGAGTACATTCTGTTACTTTGTCTCCCTAGGAAATTTGTACTATCGCCAATAAAAAAAAGATGCAAAGAAAGATCCTCGACTCGCATGTGGCTCGACTCGCATGTGGCTCGACTCGCATGTGGCTCGACTCGCATGTGGTTTCGACTTTGAGGTATTATAATCACATTCAGTCTCTCTCTGTTAATACTATAAAAATTGTTTCCCTCCTTGTGTGACGGCCTTTGAAAAATAAGCGCAGGTTTATCTCTGAAAGTCCACTCGGTCTCAAATTTTATGCGCTCAAAATAATTTTGCAAATATCTTGACCAGAAAAATCAGCTAATTAAGCGTGAAGGTCTTTTTGATATGTATATGCATAGATTGCATCCTCTACTGCTGAGTGAGGAAAAAAACGTAATCAGTGGTATTACCTAAATTAGAATACATTACAGGCTTTTGAATCTAAATTACAAGAAACAGCATCGCACCATGACAAACCTACAGAATGATCAATAATAGCACTCAATCATACCTACTTAAATTCATATCTGTTAAATTACCAGTTAGTCCTCCCCAGTTGCCCAGACTATTGGATAGTCACACTTCACACAGAAAATGAGTACCCATTAAGAATTATTATTATTATTGAGAATAACCTCCTCTTATTATTTTGGGTTAAAAATTAAGTTTTGGTGTCTTCTGGACTACATGAGAAACTAAGTACTCCATAGATGGTCAATCCCATTGAACATTGTGTGGAACATGCTGCAGATCAAGCAGCCCAGTTGCAGCAACAATGTTTTATCAGTGAAATGACTGCTTTTTAAACTTAGAAACTATATGGCGGATCACGAAGACAATTCAAGAAATGCAGAACTATTTGAGCCATTTTTACAGATTTAAATGTGGCCAGAAATGATAGGGTGATTACACTTACAAACGGGATAATATTGACAACATGTAGGGGTCACAAATATTGACCCGAAAAGGAGGGGGGGATTTACCAACTCAATTATAGACAACACACTATTACATCTGTGTAAACCAAGGTGGTAAACACTAACTTTGGATAGATAAAATAATTCTGGGGCGCATTACCTCTGCTTCATCAGGATATGCTTTTCCCTCATCATAATACCCATCATCCTCACTGTCTCCAGTGCTACCTGTTCCATCACAACACCTGCCATGCCCCCAGGGATCAAGGCATGATTAATGGCTCATAAAGCCTTACATAGCTTTGACATAGCACCCTGTAAAATATATCAATTATATTGTACAACACAGGTATCCCTTGGCCCCAAACTATCTTTTATTTGCCCAAAAATATATTTTATGTTTATATGAGGTATATTGGAATGAAGCTGGATAATGATGAGTTGTTAGGAGTTACCATAATCATATAAATACTAATAGTATTTATAATTGTTTATGTGAGTTACAGATGCCAGATAATCAAGTCAAACTGTAGAACCGCCAACTATTTCTGCCAAGGTATTCATTGGTTACTTTCCATGGAGCATTGATCTTACAGATTTCCTATCATTCCCGATTTTTTAGTAGTTTGAACACTCATTTTCAGCAATGTTTGGGCTGTTATAAATAATTGTTGGAAGCTGTTGAACAACACATATTGCGCTATCACTGAGCTGTGTATTAAAAAATATCCTGCGTGTGTCGTGCGGGACGCTTAAACTGTGTTGTGTGATCAGCAAGGCAGCGGTTAAGTAACACTTAATGTACTTACAGCATATTTTTCAGTCATCCCTAGTGGCTTGATGTTTCCTCGAGCTGAAATTTTGTCACAATTGTCTTCCATTCCATCAAAAACTTTTCAAAGACATCTCCCGCCTCACTGGAAAGCTTGTACTGACAGAACATGCTTGTTCTATAGGAGAAAAACAAAATTTGTGTTAACATGGTCATCTTAGCTATATCAGAGAAGTCACTATAAGCAAACAATACTGTTACCTGCTCTCGCTTTACTCGGTGGATTACTCTAGAGAGAACTATGAGAGAACTCAATTGACCAAATCCTTACTAGGATTCTGATAGAGAGCCCGTCAAATGGTATCATGATTACATACTAGTCCTTGCGCACCGACCGAGACAAGAGCTCGCCCCCACCCACAAGTTCATAAGTGAGCGGGTTGAGCTAGGCTCCAAATTGAGGCTGATTAAGTCAATAGCGATGATCAATTTTCAATTGCCTCACAGTGCTGTGAGTTCCAATAATTCCAATAAATCCATTTCTCACCTCGTCGTTTTTTATTGTGGTGAGTCTTGTACACCTCCATGGCCAGGCTGTTTTATTTGTTTGATTTCTTTCCTATTTCATTAAAACAGACTTTCCTCCAGCCTTTCATCACAGAAAACCAATGTCTGTCAAGTAATTCGTCCACATCCCCTATTTCATACTTGCTTTTTATCGGCTCTTGCTGTATATATCCTGAAAACATTTTAAAATTCCTCTGAACTGAAAATATGCCCATTCATACAGTATCCATAAAAATTATAAATATTATATTTTTATGGCCAATCTTCATCTAAATTATTACATCAGATAGAGCACTTCAGCAGGCTCTTGAATGAGGCCCCTGTGGTCAGCAGGTCTGAGGCCGTCTTCTATACAAAATGGGATGGAGAAATGCCCTGAGATTGAAGAGATCAAAGAGCCTGCAGAATTACTAAGTGAAGGGGTGTGGGGTACAGAGCAGGCCTGGATAGAGGCTCGAATTAGAGCTCAGAAAACTGACTCTAAAGTGTGGAACAACAAGGATATCACCTTTAAAACCAAATGCTCTATTTACCGTATCATTGTATTGTGCCCCTTGCTATATGAAGCAGAAGCTTGGCCAGTATAAAAAGTAGCAACACATAAATTCAACACCTACAAGATGAGACATCTAAGACAAAATTCTTATCATAAAGTGGTGGGATTTTGTTTCAATAAAACACATCCTCTAACAGGCAATTTCACCTAGTATGTGTGAGCTCCTCATCCAGAGAAATCTGAGATGGGTTTTTTTTTAATAATGGACACTAACAGAATTCCTAAGCAAACACTATACTATCAACTTCGAGAAGGAAAGCGGGGTATTGGTCGAATAGGAATGAGTTTTCAAGATATTGTTAAAAGAATTCTAAAAGACAAGATGATCCCATAGGACATTGGCAGACTCTCAGCATAAAATGAAATACATGGAGAGAATCGGTCTAACGGCAGTCGTCTTCGGATACGAAGGACATTTAGTGATTACGATGATTCTATCTACTACTTGTGACTGGTGCTCCAATATGTTGTAACAACTACAACGCCGATCAAGATTAATAATCCTAGACAGAACAGTAATATGGAGCCTTAGGATTGAGGCAACGAGGCATATATATGTGGTTGATAAGACACTGAACATTGTAGTAGTATTGGTGTTATCATTGTCTTGCGGTCTACATACAAGGGTTTTCAACTGAGAACTCGATCAATTTTGATCGGATTATGAAAATTGTAAAAAGTTTAACTGCTTGTCGTGAAGAGTTTACAACATCAAATTGATAACAAGATGGTGCAGAATGTTAAACCTGGATTGTGGACTGCAATAAATGATATCATACTTGCCACTAATCAATTAGCTGTCGTAATGACACCCATCCAGTGCCTCACTTAAGCTGGATATGGTGCCCTGTCCAGGTTTATTATTAAGTCTATGGCTGCTTTAAAAATATGTTTATTAATAATATGCTCACTTGTAGAGATATGATAGTATATCACAGCTACTGTCAGGTAATGAGGTAGGGGCGAGAGCAAATCTTTCACTGCTACAAAAATAATAAATAGACATTGTTAAAACGATCATCCAATTGAAATTGAAACCTCACTTAGTTGAAATGACGTGACGCGTTCTGCTTCTAGATATGCAGGACAATGCCTAGATAAAATGTCATTGCATGTTTTCAGCAATCTTTTTCAGGAGGACATGAGCCTAGAACGTGATTACAAAAGTATCTGTGTCCCAAAAAGAGATGGCATGATTCAGGAGACCTTTTGTACCAAGCTTCACAGTAGATGAATAAACTGCATCATCATAATATTAGGATGATGCAGTTTATTCATCCATCGTCATCAATCGCATGATAGGAACTGTTGATCAGCCACTTCCTGTTTACAGCAGCCATATTTGATCTCAAGGTCATGTGACATCAAAATATATGATTTCACAAGTTTTTTTATATATTCTGATTACCCCTATACACTGAGTTTCAACAGTATCGCATGATGGGAACTTGAAGTAGGGAGCAATTGACAATTTAAGGCGTCCATATCAGAGTTCGAGATGATGTGACATACAAATTAACAATGTCATAAGATTCCCTATGTGTCATAATCCCCTTATTCTAAGTTTTAACCTAAGCGCAGGATAAGAACAACTAATCGGCGACCACTTCCTGATGTCAAAACTTTCGACTATGTAATAGACAGTTTTCTGAGCTCTGATTTATGCCTCAATTCGGAGTTGTCCTCTCTCCAGTTTGGTTCTTTTAACCCACGTCACATAGGAAAAACGTGCTGAAAAGAGGGTTATCTTGGTAACCGCTTATGTGAGAATAAAAATTTGGTTTTGATTCAGAATCAGCACCATTGAAAACCCTGGGAGACAGGGTTTCTAAATCATTTGAGGCTTTGTATGTTGATAAATCTTAATTTTAATGACGAGATTCATGAAAAATTCCATGAAATTTGTCCGCAAAACTGGCAGAAATTGATATAATTGACTATCCGAATACCAAAATTATTTCCCTAACTATGTTCCTATCAGTTTTCAATGGTGCAGATTCTGAATCAAAAATCATTTTTATCCTAACATAAGCGGTTTTCAAGATAATCCTCTTTTCAGCACGTTTTTCCTATGCGGTGTGGGTTAAAAGTACCAAACTGGAGAGAGGACAACTCCGGATTGAAACATAAATCGGAGCTCAGAAAACTGTCTATTCCCGTTAGACCAAAGTTTCAACTGTATCGTATCAGTCAGTAAGTGGTTAGAGCATTAGGCTAATGGATGCGTATAAGGCCCTATGTAGTTGGTTAGAACTTCCACTCACATTGAGATTTGAGAGAGAAAAGGCCTCATCAACTGGGGCACTCGACTACTGGACTTGCATCAACATCAGGAGGCCCGTAGAGTGGGCCATTCATCCAAGCTGACAAGAAATCAATCATTTAGACTCATGACTAGTAGGCCTACAGCTTCTGAGGGTAAAGGAAAACAAGGCAAAATAAACAACAGGATTAATCAAACTAGACACTTTTTATCCACTCAAATCAATATGAGTATATGATGTCAAACCAATCACTAAGTAGTAGCAGTTAGTATCCAAAAAGTTAAATCAATAACTGTTATGAATAAATCCCGAGATCCTTGAGCCTTATACTTTCAATTCATTCATTCCATGCCGCCAAGTCACAGGCCTTCTGTAGTTGGTGCAAGTCCAGTGGTCAATTGCCATAGTGATCAAGGCCTTGTCCACTGAGGCACTAGACCAGTGGACTTGCACCAACTACAGAAGGCCTGTGCTCCAAGTCCATCCATCAATCAATTCTTATCATAGGAATACTGCATTGCCTGACTGAGGGCTTTGTCAGGAAATGCAGTTGTCCTACGATTTTTATCCACACAACTCTCTCTCTCTCTCTACTCAACCACTTCTTACTCTTAGGTCTACCAAATTTTCTCAGTTTTGTATTACACACTCCAGTAATTCCAAATTGAAATAAATAGTAGTTAACACTCGCCGCATTAACACTCACCTTTAAATAGTTAGCTACCACACACTCACCTGCTACACAGACTCACCTGCTACACACACTCTCCTGAATGCTACACGCACTCTCCTGCATGCTACACACACTCTCCTACATGCTACACACACTCACCTGCTACACACACTCACCTGCTACACACACTCACCTGCTACACACACTCTCCTGATACACAGACTCACCTGATTCACAGACTCACCTTCTACACAGACTCACCTGCTACACACACTCTCCTGAATGCTACACGCACTCTCCTGCATGCTACACACACTCTCCTACATGCTACACACACTCACCTGCTACACACACTCACCTGCTACACACACTCACCTGCTACACACACTCTCCTGATACACAGACTCACCTGATTCACAGACTCACCTTCTACACAGACTCACCTGCTACACACACTCACCTGCTCCACACACTCACCTGCTACACAGACTCACCTGCTACACAGACTCACCCGCTACACACACTCACCTGCTACACAGACTCTCCTGCTACACAGACTCACCTGCTACACAGACTCACCTGCTACACACACTCACCTGCTACAGAGACTCACCTGCTACACACACTACTAAGCACACGCTACTACGCACACGCTACTATACACACGCTACTGTATACACGCTACTGTACACACTCACTGCATGGTGAACAACTCGGGTTACCCACTTAACCAAGCCTTGATTGTTCACCCATCCCTCTCAACAAAGCTTTCCAAGCCAGGCTAAGAATCAATTCATTTAGTAGATTTAGGAGGAAATTAGTACTGCTCCATGAGCAATAAATAATGGATTATGGGTTAGGCTAATCAGTCAGTGGATACATCATTAGGCCTAGACTAATTAATGATTGCATGTTAGGTCCAGTTTGATCCTAGCTAGTTAGAATAAAACTTGTCCTACCAAATAGAGATTTCATTGCCAGATGAGGTGGCTAGAGAAGAGTGGTAGACTAGACTACTAGCTAGCCAGTGGAGTAGTAGTAGTAGGCCTACACACAGCTTAGCCTTGATCATGATGATCAAACAACCAAGGGCTTACCCTTGAACCTCACTCATACTTTCCCTTCCACCATCAATCAATTCAATCACATTGACATTCTTCTTATTCTTTTTAACATTCTCCCTCCCTCTCTGAGCAATTAACTCCCTCTTGAGGGAGAGGGAGTTCATTGCTATGAGTCTCACTACACCAACCACCTGTCCTACCAATTTTCCCCTCATTATAATATTATATTTTTATTTATTAGTTTCATTCATTCTCAGTTCATTGCTCAGTTCAACACTCCACTATTTCCAAATTATCACATAGTCAACACTTACCTCTTGATAAATAATGTAGAGAGAAGAATAATTCAGTCACTTTTTCAATCACTCTCTGAAGTGAAGGTGGTAATCACTTTCTACAAAATCTTAGATTGCTGCTAACAATTCATATATGCTATAATGGATTTTCTACGTTTCTAACAATTCCACAGTATTGGACCAGTCTGCGCATGTGCGAACTGTTGAGGCATACGTTCGTCTCTGCAGCATAGGTCCAACACCTCTATTTATTTCCCCATTGCTTTACATGCAAACTATGTTGACTTGTCACCCCAATAGGCCTGCTTCAGGTTCTTTCAATTCTTTAGCCATACCACTCAAAATGATGGTATACTTCTGCTCTTCCATATTGGTGACTATGGGTTGAAAATTCGTTGTCATAATTTTTCAGTGGCCCCATATGTAAGACCATTGCATTTATCACACATTTCCGGTCTAGTTTTCATTAGCCAAACCGTATGCATTGATCTTCCTAAAATGATTTTGCAAAAAGAAATTTCATAATTTCATTCAATAAATTTCCATTGCAAATACACCTGAAAATATTAACAGGGTTCAATATCACTGATAGCAGTGCTTTTGAATTGGCTACAGCCTCATTTGTCATCAGCATACTAATCATTTTATTTTGGAGGATGGGTGCAACAAGTTGACCTTCACCCAATTACAGGTGTATTACCATAGGGCTTGAACTAATTCACCTAGTCTGAGTACCAAAATTGGGAAAACAATGGAAACCCATATTTTGGAAATATTTGGGCCTAAATGGAACACTGGTTTTGATATCTCATAACCTTGAACCCTGGGAGTTGCCTTTCTTGATGGAAGGCAGCGCCACCACTGCTGTGCTGCAGAGATAGACTATGGTCCAACACCTCTATTTATTTCCCCATTGCTTTACATGCAAACTATGTTGACTTGTCACCTCAATAGGCCTGCTTCAGGCTCTTTCAATTCTTTAACCAGACCACTCAAAATGATGGTATGCTCCTGGTCTTCCATATTGGTGACTATGGGTTGAAAAACGGTTGTCAGAATTTTTTAGTGGCTTCATATATAAGACCATTGCATTTTGCACACATTTCCGGTCTAATTTACATTAGCCAATCCGTATGCATTGATCTTCCAAAAATGATTTTGCAAAAAGATTTTCAAACTTTAATTCAATAGATTTCCATTGCAAATACACCTGAAAATATTAACAGGGTTCAATATCACTGATAGCAGTGCTTTTGAATTGGCTACACCCTCATTTGTCATCAGCATACTAATCATTTTATTTTGGAGGATGGGTGCAACAAGTTGACCTTCACCCAATTACAGGTGTATTACCTATGTCACAAGGCTATCCTGCAAGCAGAATGGTATTGGACTGAAATAAGGGCGGAGCTTTTAAACACATAGACATTAAATGCCTATTGCCAATATCGATGTCAAATTTCCAAGGGTAGATAACTATAAAGAAAACCGAGTTGTCTTCCCAATTGTTTCTACAACTTGATTAGTGTTATTAAGAAGTTATCTATCCGATATTGTGAGGGGACGACTCTTCATTGAAACAGTTTATATGTGTTATTCTACCAAAATTTCTGTAATTTCTACGTTTCCGACCATCCACAAATCTACGATCTACAAACACGATTGTAGAACGTAGAAAAGCTGAAAAATCTCTGATACTGCACCTAACTGCAGAGTTCAGAGTCATCCTCTCACTTGGACTATAATAGACTCAGTCATACCAATCTTAAACTAGCATCAATTATTCACAGGCCTGCCCAGAAGGTGGATTGGCTCTTTGGTGGAATTGGGTGGTGGTAAGGCTGCCTACTACCCCTTATTGGAATTAGTGACCCTCTCTCGTTTTACCTGTTAGTGTTTGTTACTCATTCACTCAATTTGACTCTCATGGTCCTTGTGTTGCCTCCTTGTATTTTTGAGCCACTTACAGACAAATTAGTTCTCCATGTACATGTCATGTTAAGTCAGAACAACCCAACCTTTCCACCCAGATGCATTATTAGATGGGACAGATACAACAGCACAGTGACAATATAAACAACACAGGTCTTCTTGGAGAGTGCCTGTGTAAACACATTACACTGTACATTATTCCTCTTACTTACAACGGTGACATTTATTTTTTTCTAACAACACACACACACACAAGTGACAACACATTTCCAGTTCAAGTCTTACCATTCATTACCTTACCTTACCTTACCTTCAACTTAATCCAAACCGTCCACATCACGGGCACATTTGGATAAATATACCTTCAGTGTGTTCGGAGGGGTATTGCGTACTGGTATTGCAGGTGATTAATTTACAGAAAAAATGTTAAAAATACACCAATAATTGAACATCAATAAATTGCCTGCCCAGTTATGAAGAGAAAGGATTTATAGTAAACAAGTTGACCATAGTTAATCGATGTGTATCGGCATGTACTTGATATGTACATGTCATGCTAAGATGTTAGTTAATTGTTAGAAGGTTGTCAGGTTAATTTGGAGGAAAATATACCTTTACCTCTGGCCTCATTCTATTATAGTAGCTATGTGACCATGCATCACAACTATGCTGCCAACTAATTGTTTTACCTCTGGTGTCGTGAGTAGATGAAACAAAGCGTATATAGGTATTCAATTTTATGTCGAACAGTCCGCCTTCCACTTTTCTAAGAAATGTAATATCTATTGCTTCTCTCCTGTCAGACAAAAGGGGAATAGCATGGTTAGTCATACATTCAGTTACGCTGTCAGTTTTATTTAAATGATAGATCCATTTTACTGCATTTCTCTGAACTTTTTCCAAGCTATTATTCAGACCAATGTTATGTGGCGACCACACCTGACATGTATATTCTAAGATGGGTTTAACCATGGTTTTGTAAGCTAGTAGTTTGGTTTTAACCGGGGCCTCTTTGAGTCCTCGTTTTATGAGACCGAGTGAACGATTCGCCTTCTTTACTACATTTGATATATGTGCATTCCATTTCAGGTTGGAATGGATGGTCACACCAAGGTACTTGACAGAGTCTGAGTGCGGTATGACATTGTCACCAAGCTTCAGACTTATATCTGGCTGATCACTTCCTACTTTCACATGTACACATTTCTTATGGTTGAAAATCGTACCCCATTTATCAGCCCAACTTTTCAATTCATTTATATCATCTTGAAGAGATTTAGCATCATTTATGACTTCTGAACATAAGATGGTGTCATCTGCATATAACCTGCAGTCAGAGTTTTGGATTGACTGTGAGATGTCATTAACGTATATCAGAAACAAAAGTGGTCCTAAGACCGATCCCTGTGGAACACCAGATGAAGCATGAAATATACTAGATTTATTGCCATTAACGTTAACAGTACATGTCCTATCAATCAGCCAGCTTTCAATTCATTCAATGCATTTACTATCAAACTTATAATTTTTCAATTTATGAATAAGCAGCGCATGAGGCACCTTATCAAAGGCTTTTGAAAAATCAAAGCTAATAATATGGTAATCTTTGTGCTGATCAAGGGATTGTGTTGCAAAATGAATGACATGTAATAGTTGAGTTGTAGTATTCAGCCCTCTCCTGAATCCATGTTGCCTGTCACTCACAATATCATGCTCCTCTATATGACTCCACATGTTAGAACAGAGTATGTGTTCAGTGAGCTTGGATATAATACATGTGAGACTGATCGGACGGTAGTTGTTGCTATCGGAACGGTCACCACCTTTATACACTGGAGTGACACTTTACCAGCCTTCACACTAGCCTGAATCACATATTGAACACACTCTATAAAAGATGGTACATTGTTGGCAAACATCTTCAGGGTCATAGCAGAAATGTTGTCTGGTCCGCAAGATTTTCTAGAGTCAAGTTTCTTGAGCATGACTTCTATGCCAGATTTACTGACATGTATTTTATCCATAACTGATATATGCGTTTCTGCCATCTTAGGCTTATTATATTGCTTTGTAGTGTAGACTGAGGCAAAATGCTCAGCTAACCTATCAGGTACCTGGTCAGATGGAGTATCTTTGAGCCCAGTGATACTATTGGATCGACCACTGGTTTTCTTCAGATAGTTGAACAAAGGTTTAAAATTGCCATCTTCCAACTGCTTGGTAAGATGGTCTTTGAGGTAAGAGCTCTTAGCATTCTTAACTTTCATTTTGATCTCAGAGCATATATCATCATACTCATTTTCATGGGCTATGCTAGGGAATCGTTCATTCCGGTCAAATAGCCGATCTATTTTACTAATGAGGCGTTTAATTTCACGTTTAATCCATGGATGTCCCTTAGGCCTATTTAGCTTACCTGGTATAGTTGCTGTAGCTTCTTTAGTTGCAGATTCAAATTTATTCCAGATGTTTTCAACTGAGAGGTTGTCCTTTTCAGTTTCTTTGTAGAATGTTTTTAGACTGGAGAAGTGTTCTTCGATTTTGGAGTAGTCTGCCTTGTTGAAGTTGAGTCTTTTTTGCTGGGTTGTGTTGGTTTCACTCTTCTCAAAGCTTTGGATAGCAATCTCAGTTAGGATCATTTTATGATCCGAGATGTATGGTTTAATATTGCACGTAACAGTCAACTGATCCAATGCAGACTTATTAACCATAACAAGATCAAGCGTATTACCGGCTATGTGAGTGGAATCAAGAACAAGTTGAACCAGATCAGCATCATTTATAATTTCAAGAGCTTTGTTGTGCAATGCTTTCTTATTAGATGAAGGCTTAACATAGGATGTATCACCATCTTTCCTCCAGACAATATCTGGCAGATTGAAGTCACCAAAATAAAGGCAGTTATCATGAACATTTTCATCAATCAAGGCTTCTAAATTGTCTAGACAGTATTCATTTGGCGGTCGATAGTACACAACAAAGTTAGTTTTGACTTTAGGATGCACCTGGATTTGTAAAGTGACAGACTCACCTGGTCCGTAGGAAGTATTGAGGATGACAAGTGATGATTCAGTAGACGTGGCGAAAAGGGTTCCCCCAGCGCCTTTCTTTCTATCGTTTCTATATAAAGTATATTTATTTCCTAAGAATTCGTTATCATCAAAATTTTCACCAATTTTTGTTTCAGTGACTGCTATGAGATCTGGTTTATATGTTTCAACATTTGCTTTAATCAGGTCCAGTTTTCCTTTAATAGAGTTACAGTTCATACTGAGAACTTTAACTTTCCCCATTATCCTTGTTTGATTCTCCAGTGAGCTGTTCGTTGTTAGCACTGTCGTCTGCTTCAAGTTGTTGTGTTGCAGGTGCCTGAATGCTCATGGAGACATCACCGGTAACTTGTGGGCAAGCTGGTTCAGCATTAGTGGCTAGCGGGTTAGTTTCTTTGGCTGGTGCTTGTACAGATTCTTCGTCTTCGTCATCTTCAAGAGAAGTATGGTATTCCTCCTCCGCTATATCATCTTCTTCTTTGTATAAGGATCTCTCACCGTTGGTGCTTTCATATATCTCACCTTTAAATATTTTAAATGATCTGTCTCCATGCTTAGCTCTGATGTTTGTCAGTTTCCTCACAAGAGCACGGTCCTCCCTAAGCTGTTCCTCATCTAAAAATGGTCTTGCAAACACATTCTTGAATTCTTCTGCAGTATCAGTATCAAATCGTAGCTTATTGACCTCTTTTATGAACATCCACTTGATAGCAGGGTTAATACATGTGATTGCAATGGGTGGATCTATTTTTCCATTTGAAGGTAAACGATCAGCCACTTGTATTTCAGTGGAATATATCTTACATAAGAAGTGTAACTGCTCAATAATGTTGTTGATATTTCTGTTACCTTTCATATGATAAACTACTAATGTGAGATTAGGATCAGGGTTGAAACGGTGCTTCTTACTAGGCACTGATGAGGGGTTCCTATTATTTACAAGCGGGTGACCACTTGAGTTTGTCATACCTCTACTCATATTATGGTTTCGTTGAAAAGGAGGCGGTGGTCTAGGATACCTGTTTTGGAGTGGGGGTCTGAGATACATATCTGGGGGTCTGGGATACATGTCAGGGGGTGCCATAACAGATAGTGGAACCTTATCCCATACATTATCTGATAGTCTGTGTCTATTAGTCATAGTATCATGGTCATCATCCGACTCATACCATGATCGATTCTCTGTTCGACTGGGTCGACATGGGGACAACTCCTCAGCAATGGGTTTAGCACACTTCAAGTTGTGAATTATACTACTGATTTCAGCACTATTATCATTTAGAGATTTGCCATGATCGGACACTAGCTTATCTAGGGACGATCTATGATCATTAACCATTTTGTCTAAATCAACAAGTCTGGCTGATAAGTTATTCAATATCTGTTCAGAGAGCTTGACTCTCTTGGGAGGCTCATCCAACATCATCTCTACTTTTTTGATAATACTGTCGGATCGAGAAAGATCACGACAGTTCACTGCTGGCAGAGTTCATATGAGATTACTTTATAATACTGAATGCAGTTTTTCGGCAGTTTGATGATTTTATTACTAAACTACACCCTGGGGCAAATGCCCCAGGCAACTGATAAATTGCAACGCCAAGTTGTAACTGTCACACGTAATTCCCGATCGTAACTCGTAATTGTAACTGATTCTTCAAAGCAAAAACCACTGTTCTTTATACTGACCTGTATAAATAGGTCGTAAAAATAGAGACGGGTGGGATGATACGTCATTATTTTGATGGCCAACCTCCGCATTTAGATGGTAATTAAATGTGCAAAAAATGGAAGTAAATGCGGAAGAGTATAACAATTAATCAGATTAGGACCATGGCAACCATGACAGTGCAATATAGGCGTGTCACATACAGTGTATGTGACAATACCAGAGAATAGGTTTTCTGAGTGCTTAGGTAACACCATTGGTTTACATTTGAAGCATAGATATACTAGAGGATTATCTTCATGTTTGTTAAGCATTTCGTAAATCTCAAGGTTCATCTTGCCGTCACATCTTATGTGAGTATAGTGTTTGCAGAAGTCACAAGCTATTCCAGCATCGTTATCTTTCACTTCATTTGAGCATACCAGACAATTTTCATCACATGTCCCATTGGTCTTTGGCTTACCTTTGTTTTTGGCGGAGGCTGATGCTTTCTTGCTTACGCTTGTCTTCGATTGGCTTAGTTGTTCTTGACTTGAGGCCATTTCTATAGCTACAATATGATTGGTAGGTTGGGGAAGGTTGTAAGAAAATGTGCATAATTTTAGGAGTAGTTATAATGACTCCTCAAATAATACAGTGCTATCCCTTAACCTTCAATTTAACTTATGTCACTAGATTTGGTGGGTATGAAGAAGTGGTTAGCCTAAGTTAAGTGTATATGTTATCAGTTGTAAGACCTACTTACAGCTGACAACATTGATGGTCAAGTCTTCAATCAATCCTTTCTCAACTTAGCCGGTCAAAAAAGGATAGACAGGAGGTTGATGACTGAAAGAAAAAAAAAAAAAAAATTTAAAGAATAAGAATGAACACTCCACAGACAACAGGCAATGTGAAAAAAATTGGTGTTGTTTGCAGTAGAAAAAGACCCTAACTGTGATGATGAGATTTCCTTCTGACAGAAGATGATGCAGTACTGGTAGTTTTATCAAACTACTTTGGTTGTTGTTCAGACCCCCATTAGATGTTGTATTGTGATTAGAAGGCCATATTAGTCCACAAGACGATTGGTGGTTATACCATACAGTGTGAGTTATAAACAAGCTGTCTAAGTTGACATATAATGTCTAATCCAGTGATGAATTACTCAGTAATTAGATTATTCAGTAGTCAAAATTTCCCCACATAAGATTTCTGCTGATTACACCGGAGATATCAGCGCATGCGCATAGTGGACAGTTCATGGCAGGGGGTGTGGCTTATGGGATAAGGCTTATTAAGGAAGGACTTGTTAGCCACATAGCAGGGTAGAAGGGGCGTGGCCTGATACTCTTGTTTCATTGGTTTACTTATTTGTATACAGACATTGTGAAAGCACATGGTTATATTAGATGTATTTCTTACTAATACTACAAATACTCTATATATGCTTATATGATGTATGCCTCTGACACTTCACTAAAATAGCCAGCTAAGATCACCACACCCCCTGAACTCCTCCCGCATTAAAATAAAATACAAACAGAAAATATGCTTGAAGAGCAAAGGTAGGTAAATACCAGCCATCCAATGTAGAACCACCAAGAGAGAAAACACCTTTTTGAATGCTATTACGATTTTTCAACTAATGCAGCTCAGACTCCTTTTATTTTGTTTTACTTATGTGCCGTACTTTCGATGCTATCAACCAATTACAGGATGGATATTTAGTCAACGGACAGATCATCTTTTTTTTGACGGTCCGTGATATCGGAAGGACTTTTTTGGGCCTGTTTCTCCCCGGGATGATAAATGTATACTTCCAATGCCTCAAAAATATGCATTTAGATGATATTTATCCATGTTTAAAAAATAAATTTTGTATTTCTAAAAAAATCACAAAAAACACCCTTAAACAAATTTAATTTTTGCAAAGTGTTAGTTGTCTCCCCCATTTCGGATTTTTTTCACTTTTTTGTAGTTTAACAAGGTTTTACTTCAACCAAATATTACACAGACGGGTCATGAGCAATCTGCCATATCTCAGAAGAGGTACAGCAGTCATAGTCACCCCAATCTGAATATACAGCCTTGTTTTAAGCTCGAAAGTCGAAGCAGACGTCGCACCCACAGCGACAAGATTGCGGCAAAAGTTCCCCTTCATATATGGCAGCTGCAGGCTTACACTCCGCATTGTGATGACCGGTAGTTGGTCGCTGTCAATTCCTCTAGATCTTTAAGAGCTAGGGGTAGTGCGGTGTATACAACCTTGCAGGCAGCCTCGGTAAACTCCCGCCGATGATCGTTGATTACAGATGGTTCAATTTTTTTATTCTGGCTGGGCAATCTCCCATTCGCTTGCCTAATAGTCAGAGAGACAGACAGAGGATGAAAGTATCCTCTGTGTTCATCCTTCCCTGAGAATAGTCGGTGTCTAACAGACAATATGACAGGGTATTATAATTTTTAGGTGCATGAGACTTGCACCACCGTTTCGTGCAGAGCAGCTCCCTACAGGATGAAAACTTACGTTGGATCTTGAATTTGGTTTTTTTCATTTATAGAAACCTGGTACATTAATTTGATTATTATAAGATTTCTGTGAGGTTGCCAAAGAAAGCTTACATCAAGGAATTTTATATAGATTATCACCTATATCTTGACCCCAAAATTCAGCAATACTTGGTCAGAACGCTAAATTTACTCTCGAAGCACTACAGCTTTAGCACAAACTGGGTAGCTGCTGAGTTGTTTAATTGTCTGTCTCCAATGATGCCACGCCACCATTGAGCAGTTCTTAGCATGACTTTGACATGCAGTCGCCCCTGTGTATTTGTCTGAATGACAACTCATGATTAGCCAATTTGTTCAGCCGCTGTGTGATGAAGAAACTTGTGTGAAATGTAACAAACCACCTGGCACAAGTTTTATCCCTCCTTGCTATCCCCTCCCACCCAAGCATTTCACATAAAATGCAACTCAAGCACCGAAGCAACAGCATTGCATAGTATCTCGTCTGCCATGTTATTAGATGATTGAAGACATCTTTGCTTTGCTATTGTTCGCTGCTTCTGCCAGAAAAGCCTGTCTTGCCATACTTTTAGCAATTTACATGAGCTCCATCAAGACCGTCCGTTCTTGGGAGATCGAGCAGCTTTTCACGCGGGCAGAGCGTCTTTTTTGGCATCTCCAATGAGTGCAGCTATGACATGGTTAGCTTGTTCGGGACCTATTTCAAAGCTGCATCAGCAGACAAGTCCCCACCCTTTGCGACTCAACTTTTGAATTCAATGATGGCGCACTGCAGTTAAGGGAATATATATCAACCAATAAGGTACTTTCATTGCTAGCTCACAAAGTTTTGACAGCCATGAGTGAATGAAACTCAGAGTTATGATACCCTCCATCGACATGTCCTGCTCTCAGAATTATCCCATATGGGTTTAAGCCATGTTCAATTGAGCACTTCAGGTCCTGCCTTGCATATTACAGAAATATTTAGGTGATCAATAAGAATATGTTCTGAGGCAGGTACTATAAACGATTGGGTTCCTCAGTTATTTAAAAGTTCTGGGTCCGACTTTATCTCCATTTATCTTAAATTCGAATTTACACTGCCCCTTTTATCTGTAACAGAATGATGGGATAAAATCGGAATAACAATTATACTGTTTTCAAAAATTGCCAAAAACCATGTGTGTTAATGCTAAACTGTATCATGATTTTTTATCAGCCTTTGGAATGTGTGAAACTGTGATGGTTTTTTGGATTATATGGAACTTATTGAGATGTCAGGCAACGCAGATACAGCCAGCACAAGTTATTATAACTATTTAAAATCAGAAAGATTAACTTCATCCCAAACCCTTTTAAGAAATCAAACATTATAAATTGAAACTTTAATCTGCTCACAGAGCACATTTAACTCATTTAATCTAACTTCATTAGCAAACCGACACCCGTGCGCCTCCTATCAAATGTCGGCCCTGTGGAACAAACTGTCCAACAACCTGGAATACAAAAAGACTCAGGCCACCTTTGGCACTCAGGTGCTACTTCCTGTCTTGAGGTGCTGACTTTTTTCATCACGTATTTTTGCCTCATCTCGTATGGTGTATGGACTGGTACCTCAAAAAACAAAAAACCTTAACACGCTGATTGCGCATGTTGGCCTTATCTCTGCCGCACCCAAGTACACTCTAATTTCAAAATTTTTAATTCGTTGATGAAGTTGAAAACAAACATACCAAATCTTTGAGGCATGTATTAGAATATGTTCACCTACATGATAGGGGTGTTGTTGGTTCGGTGGAGAAACCTGATTATAAATCGCTTGCTTTTTTAATGCCTGGCTCTAGTGAGATCTTACTGCCATATAAAAACTGGTATAGGAATAGGTTACTTGACTTATAAAATACTATCGGATCTAGGCAGTTTGGTGTGAGACTCTTTTCATTATGTATTACTGACAGCTGTTGTTGTATTGTGCCTCAATAGCTAGATGATCTTGATCAGACTGCGCTTGTAAATGACGATCGCACGTCTATCTGGTTTCTCTGTTGAACCTCAGTCATACTAATAGACGCTTGAAAAATTTGTCGACTCACTTTCATTTTGTTGACAACGAAGAATATACACTTGGCCTCTCAAAAAGTTAAGGCTGACAACCAAAGACGCATCTCTTGCAGTTCATTCGTTTCACACCCTATGTAAGAGATTGTTGTGTCAGCAAACCTGGAGACGGTTTGCTTGCTTGTGTATTATTTGTAGCTCAGTGGCCTTTTGGGACAGTGCTCTATCAAGTTGATACTAAACTGCTGGCCTGGGGGATCCTTGTGCATTTTAACTTTCAAGACAATTCAATAAACATCGACACAAGAATAATTTGGTCATATCTCAGCGGTGTAGGATGTAGGACTGCCTTGTCCAATCACAAATGTTGTTTTACGTTTTGAAGCTCTTATAATGACAGTAGGTTACTATACTTTCTTATACACGATTTTTTAAAATTAGAAACAAGGTGACATCAGGCAATAATCTCAATCTTCAAAAAATTGTTCCAATAATCATCATTCATTGAATAGTGAAGGAAATTAATAATAACATATTTAAAGTTAAGCAGAGACAAAATTATACTCAACCATGTTAAGAAGGGTGGCAGCAAGTGATTTATTCTAAATCTACATTTGGAAAATTAATTTTATTCAAAGATCGGCGAGTGAAAATGCATTTGTAATTCGCTGTCGGGACAACTCCGAATAAATTCTTCATATTTGAAATGACCATAGCTTAAAAAATATTTAAGTTTTAGTTTTGAGACTTTCAGGAAGTGAAACAAATATGTGAATCTAGCCTCTGTACATTTTTTGGGTGAATCTGAAAAACGAAAAAAAAGTCCTCGTCTACAGTATAACCAAATCACACTAATTTTTTGGTGCCCTCGAAATATCCGGCACCATAAAAATCCAAAAAAGTTTTTTCAACTATTTTTATGTCACTCACTATGTTTTAATCTAAAATAACTGTGTAAACCAAATTTATTGTGATAGGAACATTCTCTGTGATGTGTAATGCAAATAGGTATATTTTTGACAAATTTGAAGTTTCCTCTCTTTAACCCTCCGATTCAGGTGTGACCCCCAATTTAAATCTTTTACTACCAAAATATTCTTATTCCCTAGAGTCTTAGCTTCGATTTGATATATAGTGGTGCTTTGTTCCTTCCGATATCACGAAACGCCTTAACGGAGCCACTTTTTAGGGATCTGTCCGTTGACTAATTAGAAATAAGGCAATAAACAAACTTCAAACTTCAATTAAACATTTACTAATTCCAACATTCAAGCTAGTGTTAGACTTTATATCACAAATAACAACTCGACGAAGCAAATGAAAACATCACTTAGTGAGCTGAATTTTGGTTAGTACCTTATTAATCATCCTAGTAGCCTCTTTAAAAACTGCACAAACATGGTCTCAGAGGATGCTGAATATTCTTTGCATTTTGCAGCCCCGATATGTTTTTATTCAAGTTGCGGCAAGTGCTACCTTACTTGCATTTAATAATAGATTACAACGTTCGATGGTGCTGTCACAAATATTGAGGTTATCAATGAGACACCACTGCTGTTGAATGATGGGAGCAAATAGCTGCAGATATATTCAACTAAGAGTTAGCATTTACCACATTTGAATATAAGTATTGTAGAACAAGACGTTTGTTCCCTCTGTGGTCGCAGAGGGATATCCCTCCACCACAGAGGGAACAAACTGATGTATATATTTTAGATCCTTGTGACTTTAGCAAACACCGACTGCGCTTTGATTTAGGTCTCTAAGAGGTATTGTCAGTTATTCTAAGCTTTGCAACAATACCTACATTGAAATCATCAAATCTGTGATGAAAGAACATCGAAACATCTGAAATTACATTACATTAATTTGTGTCAATAATATATATATATTGAAAATAGGGAGTTGTCTTTACTCTCATAATCAAACAAGCCACGCCCCTTCTACCCTGCTATGTGGCTAACAAGTTCTTCCGCTTATTACAGTTACCTTTTATCAATATTTCAAGGAGTAATTATTCTATCAAAACAGGGAGAATTCTCCCTGATCCAAAGCACACCCCAAATAAGCTACTAGGCTATCAGCCCCCAAGAAATGATCAGTTGGGGTTGTCTACATAGTCAAATCCAGAACACACAAGTTAAACTAGTTATACACTGGTTATCAGGTAAACTGGTTTATCACTCACAGTCACTGTAGCGGCAGCCGTGGTTAAGTTCTTGAGTTATTTATTGAGCCGTAAGTCTCGAACTGATGCCATTAAGACACCGTGAAAACTACAAAGTTTGAACAACAAGTTGGTAAAAATGTGTTTCCAAAAGTATAAAATTAGCAGGTATAACATCAAATACAGTTGAGACTTTTACATTATTTCACATCAAAGATATTAACAGTTCAGATTCACAGAAAAACTAAAGTTATTAATTACCTGATTGGCTCTATAAAACGGCTGTGCTAAATTGGTGGAACATGACATGACCTTCCATGGCTAGGCCAAGCATAGAACAAATCTCTATGATCAATACACAAGTATTTATAGTCAGTTAAATTGTTTACAAAAACATCTGAATGATTCATAGAGCTTCATAGCGGGCAACAGTAAACCACTGAACAGGTGGATATCTGATTAATAACCACAAAAGGTTACAAAATATTTACTGGTTGGTGACAAAGGCATGGGTTTATGAATCACTTTCTTATGAAAATATTAGGTTTTATACAGTGCAAAATAGATAACAAGATGAGCTAAAATTAGGCCATGCTGGCCGTTACACTCCCACCTAAAACCACTTTGGTTTTAAAATAATTTAAGGCAAGCTGATGGCCATTAAAACAATGTTTACTGGTACGCATTATGTACGGTCTGATTTGAGTTTGTGTAGTAATGCTGACATGTGAAGATTCTTAGGCTATAGGTTTGGTTTGAGTGAGTAGGTACTCCATGAAGGTTGAACATAGTTTGTTCACAAGGGTGGATGTGGCAGCTTCACTAAACTGCGGTAATCCCAATTGCGCATGACAGCGGCGTTGTGTTCCCAGTTGGAACTTGTGAGTTGCTTCACAAGACGTTACTCTCAGTGGTTATATGTAGGCGCACCCGTCCACTGTGTCAGATTACAGCTTTGAGTTATTGTCGTTTTAAAGGAGGGTTTTTAACTTAGGTGGAACATTACGGCATATCCGCTTTCAGACATGTAGTACAGAAGGTACATAGTTAGGAGACAATAGTCCAAAATGTCGTTAGAATTTGATGTAGGTTCAAGAACGAGTTGACAGGACCTGCTGAAGAAGGCTGATTTATGTGTGCAGGATTATCTCAGACTACCAATCTTGAGGCTTTACGTCACTGAGAAAATCTAGTAGCAGAACCCATATTTCGTTCGTTACTACTCCCTAATCCAGTGTCCTGAAAACTCTGACTGCTAAGCCCTTAGCATACTTCGTAGGTTTTCCTAGACAGCTGACTTGAAGATCCAGCAGCATTCTCCCGTAGTTTGGAATAAGATCTCGCTCCCAACGTAGCTCGATACATCCATGTCCATCAGCATCAAGCCTCAGTTTTCACTGTAGCGGCAGCCGTGGTTAAGTTCTTGAGTTATTTATTGAGCCGTAAGTCTCGAACTGATGCCATTAAGACACCGTGAAAACTACAAAGTTTGAACAACAAGTTGGTAAAAATGTGTTTCCAAAAGTATAAAATTAGCAGGTATAACATCAAATACAGTTGAGACTTTTACATTATTTCACATCAAAGAT
This sequence comes from Membranipora membranacea, assembly GCA_914767715.1. Lineage (NCBI taxonomy): Eukaryota > Metazoa > Bryozoa > Gymnolaemata > Cheilostomatida > Membraniporidae > Membranipora > Membranipora membranacea. The sequence continues at coordinate 10,358,099 of OU612065.1, read as the reverse complement.
ATTAACAGTTCAGATTCACAGAAAAACTAAAGTTATTAATTACCTGATTGGCTCTATAAAACGGCTGTGCTAAATTGGTGGAACATGACATGACCTTCCATGGCTAGGCCAAGCATAGAACAAATCTCTATGATCAATACACAAGTATTTATAGTCAGTTAAATTGTTTACAAAAACATCTGAATGATTCATAGAGCTTCATAGCGGGCAACAGTAAACCACTGAACAGGTGGATATCTGATTAATAACCACAAAAGGTTACAAAATATTTACTGGTTGGTGACAAAGGCATGGGTTTATGAATCACTTTCTTATGAAAATATTAGGTTTTATACAGTGCAAAATAGATAACAAGATGAGCTAAAATTAGGCCATGCTGGCCGTTACAGTCACTGATCAGTTAGTGTTACTCAGTTGTTAAAAGATAACGCTCCGATCCAGCTACTCAAACGACGCACAGTCTGAATGCATAAACACTCCGTATGTAGAAAGCAAGGAGGTTGGTTGATATCAGGCATCAAAAGTGTTACTCCGTTTAAAAAAGCTTCAATGTGATACTATCAAGGGGAGAAGTAAGTAAAACCCTAACATACGTGTGTTTATGTATATTATAAACCATATATGTATATAATAGGATTTATTAGAAATATATACAAACGTATCCAGTCAAACTCGACAAGCACACCAGGGTGATCACTGTATGAATTTTGCGAATTTAATTTCTGTGTCTTTGTAGATTTGTTCCATTTGTTTATATATCTACACCTTGGTTTCCATCTCTAGGTTTGACAACAGAGAAATAGGTGAGGACACGTTGTCAGCAAGGAGTAAACGGTAAAGGATGAGTGTGATTGAGAGTTGTGTAGATGACTTCCATAGCATACCTGTCAATGAATCTACATACACCCAATTAACGTCAGCCATTGAGAAAGGAGACCATGAAACTATAAAGTCAGTGACACATGTTTTGGATGATCTCAAGAGATATGCCCTGCTGACCGGTATCAAATCTGGACTTAACTTGCTCTGTCAGGCTCGGGATGCCACAACAATCTCTCATTTGTTAGAGAGCCTGCCAGAGCATCTCAGATTACCAGCTCTGCTAGAATCACAGGATCTGCCGGAGTACAGAAACAGCAGTATATTCAGAAATCATAGCCTTGCTCTATCTCTCAATCAGGGATCTAAGTTGATTCCTCTTCTCCGATCAATTGTTGCCTCACTTAGGCAAGCAGACAAATATAACTTTTTACGCCAGCAAGACAAAGGAGGGGACTCCCTGATAAGTCTTATCTTGCTTCAACTACGAAGGATTCATCTCTACAGTGAGATAGAAAAAGAGTTCTTCAAAAATGTTTTGACAGACATGAGAGAAATATTTATTTCCTTGAAATCATGTGAGTTGGTCGGCTTACTCGAAAGTAAATCAAACGATTCATCTCCAAATTCGCCCATATTTCATATTTTTAACTGTGCACCACAGATAACACATTCAGTATTCCATGTTATCATGGAAAGCATAGAGCCAATGAGTGGGAAGGTAGCTGTCCTAAGTGTAGTGGATACTGTGTGGAGTAGTGTTACTGTGTTCATGAGATTGTTGAGCCGCTTGGTTCATGGGTCATATTGTGATGGTTTTGAGGAAAACTGTAGCGATAATGAATATGAAGGTTATCAAAGAAACGAATGCCCATCATTCGACACATCTTGTGTAGGATATGTTTGTGCCAATATCACACCTGATGATATATTCAAGCTTTTGAAGATGAGGAAGAGCGATGGAGATGGTGCTTTACATCAGGTCAAGAGTATAACAATACTCAGGATAATACTAGAGAAATGTTTCAATGAGCATGATAGGCTTGCATTACTTGAAATGCAAGATCACAGGGGGTCTACAATTTTGCATAGATTATGTCTGGCTAATGTCCATAATACCCAAAATGCCATCGTGGATAACAGCTGTGATCTTGAAGCTGTATTACATTTCATGGGCACAAAACAGCTGCAGCAACTTCTTTCAATCAGAAACTTTCAGAACATGACACTAATGGATCACCTGCTTCGGTTTCCTAAGATGTCAAGAGTATTGTTGGAAACGTTACCAGCTGACAAACGCCTAGAAACAATCATTAGGAGCCCTTCAGTGCCACAAAACTTAGAACAAATCCTACACTTCCTAGAACCAGATGAAAGGTTACAGTTGATCAAAAGACCTGACTCAGAGGGCAACACTCCGATGCATTACCTTGGCAGTTGGGGTTTAGAAAGTATTTTACGCCTGCTGCCTGTTGAAAACAGAGCCCAACTGTTATTAATCACAAACTTTACTGGGAATACTGCACTACACTGTTGGGAACACTTCAATAATATTGAGGAGCTATTGGACGAGTGTCTTACAACTTCACAGGCAACAGAACTTCTGATGATCAGGAACTCTGAAGGAAACACTATATTACATCTGATGAGTCTGCACACAATGATAGCCGTCACACGCAGATTTGAATTCGAGGCAGCAGCTTATTCTTTTTTGCGACTTCCGAACAAAAAAGGACATACTGTTTTTCACCAAGTGATTAAAGTGAAACAGTATTCGAACCCGCACCAAATGGAATCAGTAGCTGAGATGTTGACTTGTATAGCTCCCGGAAAGCGTTACGAAGTGATGAGCCTGAAGGATGAGCAGGGAAATACACCCTTGCATCACGCTATTTTCAATTTACCTGATGAAATTTCAACATTGTTAGCTTGCTTCCAAGAAGATGAGAAGAGCAAGCTGTTGATGATGCAGGACCTGAATGGTGACACACCTATTCATCACATAGTTAGATTGAACCACCATCATACACTGTGTAAAGTTATGGAAGAGATCTCCAAAGGGCAAAGACTGCAGGTTATATCCTGCCGGAATAACAAAGGATCCACCGTGCTTCACATAGCAGCGAAAGATATGCCACTGACAGTGACTTTCATCATGGAGCAGCTTGCTGTCCAGGATATTCCCAAATTATTGACATTGAAAGACCAGCGAGGTTACACAGCGCTCGATATTGCCGTAACAGCTGATAATGATTCAGCTGTCAAAAGCATGAGCAGCCATGCCAACCATGGAATAATGTTAAAGCTATTATTCAGGGATCTGAGCGAGGACTGTCTTAAAGCGGCAATTGACGGAAGAAACATTGATGAAACCAAACAAGTGATTTCACAACTCAATTATCATGAGAGGAGTATTCTGACAGCGCTTCATTCGGCTGGAGATGATCAGGACCATCTTAGGAGTGTAATCGAAGATGTAAATCAGGGGGAGATACAAAAGCTGGAAATCTTCATCACTGAAGCCAATCATCACCAATTGAAACAAGGTAAATGTATTTTGTTTCAATATCACTGACCGGTTCGTGTGTGCACTTTTTAACCTTTGATACTCCATACAATAGCATGGATGTAAAACATGATCTTATTTGCCTTCAGGTACTGATCAGCTTAGTGTGAATAAATTTAATAATACACATATAATATATAAAGGCAAAATTTAGGTGCTGAAATCCAATAAATAGTGATCCGACAACTCCTTATATGTGGTGTGTACCACGTAATTGGTAAGAAACAAGACTGGCCGACACTGTTAATGCACAAAACATAAGACTTTTGAAAGTACAAAATTTTTATCAATAGTGTTTATTAATAATATTTTCTGTTCCGTGCATAAGTCTGAGCATGAATGTCATAACCTAATGGCTGATTTGGCATAAGAGCGGCCAGATATGAATCCATTATGTCCAAGTAAATTTTACAACCGATTATTATCACAGAGCACTGATTGGAGATGTGTGTGTAACGTATGTGGTTTAGGCACTCATGTTGCCTAATATTACTGCTGTTTATTGTTAAAGATTACCAAAGGCTGTCAGCGTTGAGATATGACAAGGGGAGCTCAATAATTCATCTACTGAGCGACAGGAGGGATAGCGGGAGACTGAGCAAACTTTTGGATGCATTCGATCCATCACAGAGAGAGCAGATATTGTCATATAGAGATATCAATGGAAGAACACCTCGCGACGTGGCTTGTTCCTATGAGGTACGCCAGCTGCTGGAGTGGTCAAGTGCTCAGGAAGGCTTCTACTATCTGCCGAAGCAACCAGTTGTGCTCATCATGTATTCTACAACAGATAGAGAAGGAGCGGAGGAAGAGAGACTGGAGCTGAGCAAAGTCTTCCCCCAGTTTAATGTGAGGGTGAGGGAGAAAAAGGATCCACGAAAGCAGCAGATGCTAGACGAGATTAGAATGGCTCAGATGGAAGATGATATTTCAGCGCTGATAGTCATCATTATGTCTCATGGAGTACAAGGAGCTGTGTGCGCATCAGACGGAGATGTGAAAATACAGGATATCCTCAGACAGATGTGCGTTCCTTTTCTTGAGGGTAAACCTAAGGTTAGTAACGCAAAGCAATAGAGTTCAACCCAAGTCTAAACATTGAGATAAAAGCGCCATTTGTCTAGATTCTGTTAGTTTTACAGCCAGGACATCCCACTGGGTCTAAATTGTAATTGACATAATAGTGCAGTCATATGTAATACAAATCATTATTCCAAATTATGCTATTGAATATTTGATACTCCGTCTATTTTTATTCCGTCATTTCTCTACAGGTGTTGATGGTGCAAGCTTGTCAAGTTCCAGACAGAACGCAGCCCTCAGGGGTACAGGGTAAGATAACCCTCAATTACTCAAAAATATAACTATAATCAGCGGATGCTGGGGAAATATTCCCTGATAAATATGTGGGTTAACCTGACTGCGAAAACTTTAAATATCAAGTAATCATTATTTCTTTTAGCCGGGGCTGATCCCAGGCCTCCACGTTCGCAGTCCATAGCTAGAAACCATGAACCACAACTACAACCAGAAGCTAATACTGCAAGAGTGGAGAGAAGTGGGTACACCATTGAGAGTAGAGATGTAATAACAATGATGTCTACAGTCAGTGGTAGTGTAGCCTACAGAAATCTGATGATACCCATGTTTGCTGAAGAGTTACGTGACTCTACTAATAATGGTGATATATATGAGATATTCCTGAACACTCACGAAAAACTGAACAACAGGCTGAAAGGTACAACAGAAGAGGATCAGATTCCAGAGTACAGATCAACGCTGACTAAGAAACTTTCTCTCAGAAATATATTCAAACAGCAGTGAGTGTGGTCGATCATATCTTCTTTTTTTATTAGAAACCATAAGATCAATTAGTCATAGAGGCAACGCTATAAATTCATTGCCAAAGTCATAGATGATTTCATGAGCGTTTGTGTAGTCGGGTTTCTTAGAAATTGTGTTATTGATCATGTTATTGTGTACACCCCAAACCTTTGTACCAAATACCAATAAATGGATTTTGTACAGATATATATTGAGCGGAAAACTAGCACTATGTGTATTTTTTTATTTTTTATGATAAAAACATCATTTTACAGTACAAACTCCTCGTTACTATTGATGTGATAATAAGATTCCTAGTTGTTTGTCGTACTTTGTACGTTTGTGGCCGTTTGTACCTTTCAGTTTGTCCTGCTTTTATTCAAAATTTGATACATTTGTGAAAATAAACAATCACATAGCCATTCCAGTATATTCAACAGCAGTAGGTAAAACCAAGCATGATTTTCCCATATTTGCCTGAGATCACCACCCCTATGTACCCTTACTGTATTAAAAACTCCAATACCATCACAAGTAGGGATAAGACCAAAAGCATTTTGAGAGAAAAAAAAACACATAACCAGCCAGGTCTTTCTATTAATGATAGAGAAAATGCTTGCCATACGGTAAATATAGAAACAGATTTTTCATATGCTGAAGGTGCTGACCATAGACTTAATATACTAGTATATTAAGTCTATGGTGCTGACAATAAACCAGTTCCCACAGGGGAGGGTACATAACGCCAAGCTACTGTCTTATCTGCACTGATAGTTATGATTTCGCACAATCCTTAAACGCGCTCCTGAGTACCCCTGTGTTTATGCTTTCTTACTTTTGTGCATTATTTAAATACATCCCACAGTGTTTTCGTCCTTATGCAGTGCCTAGTGCATTTTTTTAGTTATTTGGCTTGATTAAAAATCAGATGGTCATATCACACGCCACAACAAAAAGCATGGGCAGCGAAATAAATTTGTTGCCGCAAATTCTGCTCCAGGTTGTTTTCTGTTTGCAGGCAGGTCCGAGCACAACCAGGGGCCAATCAAACCCCAGTAGTCGATGGATTGCAGTGGGATTTGAACCCGCGACCTTCAAAACTTGTATGCTGAAGGACCGCTGCTCTAACCAACCCCACTTGTGTATAATTTCCGATAATTTTTCTCAGATCGATGATGTTAAGGGTACGGTTAGTGAGTCAACAATTTTTTTACAGCGAGACTCGGCACTGAATAAAAGCTCTGTGTAAACATTTCAACCATAGACCTGATGATATTATTTTCATCATCAATTATAAAAAGATTACAACTGAAGATTGATCAGCATACATTTATGAGATAGTGGAAATTGTCTTCTCTGCTAGATTAAGAGGACAACTCACAAAATAATGTTTTGCTACACTGGTCTAAATATTTAAAGTTTGTTAGTTTGTTGGCTACTAGACTTAATAATAAACCTAGACAGGACACTGTAGGGAGCATTAGCATTGAGGTAGTTAAAGAGCTCTAACTCCAGTGGTTCAGTGGCATTACATTATCATCTCCTAATGTAATGCCACTGAACCACCGGAGTTAGAGCTCTTTAACTAGCATTGAGGCAGTGAGGCACTTATTTATGGTGACGCGACGTCATTGGAGGGTGTAGAAACAGTGATTTTTACCCATAGCTATCATTGATTTACCTGTCCCAGCTCTGGTTAAATGTTGAGAACTCAATTGGCTTCAATCGGAATTTAAGTTTGAAAATTGCAATAGACTCAGCAGCTTCTGGTGATCATTTTGATAGTCTGTTTAGCTTTTCAGCGCAAATATTATCAAAAATGCAAGCTATTGAAAATGTTGCATAGACTCAAAACTAGATCTTTTTTTGCAGTTTCAACCTTGATTTGAAGATTATTGCCTAATCAATTTTGATGGGATTTCAAGTTTGAAAATTGCGATAGACTCAGCAGCTTCTGGGGCTCATTTTGTGGGTCTTTTCAGCGTTGTAGCTCAGGTATAACCAGGGAGTTTAGGACTTTCCTCCTTGTTATAACCGAACAAGCAAGGACAATACCTAGCAGGCAAAGGAAAGTATAGTCATTGTATCACAGTTACATACTGGTGGTTCAGAAGATCCGCTCTGGCCTGGCTTATCGATCGATCGTGAACAAATAGTGCTTCGCTTGATGAGTGTTACAACTGCTGTGTACTCAGAAATCTAGACATCTGTTGCTATATTGCTGACTCCAGCAGACCACAATAAACATAATAGTATTTCAAAAGTTCATAAGATTGTGTTTCGTGGTCAGAATTGATGTATTATGATTTCCTAAATTACCAGATTTAGCTGTTGCTTGTTTTATCAGGCTGCTAATATAAGGTAAGAACGAGGAGAATGCTGCCGGGGCAGGAGGTCTCCCTTTACTTTTGACCACCGAAGTGACCATTATATAAGCTACACAGAATATCGTCTACCATAAACTTCAATTTTATTTGAAGCTTTGTGAGGTTCGGCCTTGACTTGTTTACTTCCAACTATTGGTCACATTTCAATAATGTTGGCGGATATTTTGTCTAAGGTCATGACATTTCTTATTGTGTATGCCTGGCTCAAAACGAGCAAAAAAGCATTAAAAAAAAGCGAAGATGAAATTAGTCATTTCTTTGGTAATAGTGTATTCACCAAGTAAATTCAATTGCTTGCTTCCTCAGTTATTCCAAGGAAGAAAGTCCTGAACTTCTTGGTTATACTTGAGCTACAAGGCAGAACAGACCATCAAAATGATCTCCACCAGCTACTGAATCTATTGCAATTTTTAAACTAAAAATTCCATCGAAATTAATAAGATAATAAACTTTAAAACAGGGCTGAAACTGCAAAAAAAATTATAGCTTCGAGTCTAAGCATCGTTTTCAATAGCTTGCTTTTTTGATAATATTTGAACTACAAACCTAAACAGACTATTAAAATGATCACCAAAAGCTGCTGAGTCTATTGCAATTTTCAAACTTGAAATCCGATTGAAGCCAATTGAGTTATCAACATTTAACCAGAGCTGGGACAGGTAAATCAATCATAGCTATGAGTAAAAATCACTGTTTCTACACCCTCCAGTGACGTCGCCTCACCATAATTAAGTGCCTCACTTCAGCTATATACAGTGTCCTGTCTAGGTTTATTATTAAGTCTATGGTTGGCTATCATCTAGTGACATCAGTTTTCTTGTCTGTTTTTTTAACTGTCCTTCGCAGTCAATATATTATACAGTACTCCCTCAGCGTCCTCACTTATGCCAATTGTACTTGCTGGTAGTTCGGGCAGGTATCCCTACATCAGGCTAATGCTGGATAACATATTTAGATCAACAGAATCATCACCACAATAGTCAGGACAGAAAGGATAACTCCCTACTACCTTTCATGAAGCCTGAGACTGAATATTAGAACCTTTCCTATATTGCTGTGGAATGATCGCATTGTCCTCCATATTGGGGTAATAGGGCTGCATAATTGTGAGATATCTAGCTTTTGTGTGGGGGTAACTCTTAAATTTTTTGCTTATCAAAGAAAACATTGAAAAAACACGACCAGACATGCATATTTTGGAGATGGGTGATAGAAGTTGTGTAACTTTGAGGATCAATTTTTGTGAGATTGGACAATACAACTTGAGCTCATGCTGACAGCCGGTAAGGAGGAGAATGTTTCATGATACCATATGATGTACACAGCACCAGAAGCTGTCTTAGTCTGCAGGGTTTTCGCATGAAAATCCTCAAAGTGTCATCTCTCCACATTATTCAATACTTTGCTCATGATTTCAATATCAGAATATTACAAATATATGAGGACTGACCACTTTGATATGGTGAACCCTGAATAACGAATGAAACATGCTCATCTTTGCATCCTCTTTCTCAATGGACGAATCGTTTTTTGGCACAGCCTATTTGTTTTCAGCCTCAGAGCTAGACACTGTCATTCAATAAATTATCTTGCTGATACAAATTGCAAAATTGATATTAGTTTTTCCAATCCAACACCTCAACACCTAATGGGACTATTCCATACAGTAACTGGTATACTTTTCATTAAAATGTTGATAAAATGCCTCCTATCCCTCAGGTCCTAATATCATAGTTGCCTCTGGTTCATGTAAAGATTTACCTTGTACATATATTATTAACAAACATCTAGGTCGCTGTTGTACATCAGTATTTAGAACAGTCATAGCTTGAAATAACAAACAAATCACATAGATCATTCAATCATTGAAATCATTTGCTTCTAGATAAATGATATATAATATGTGTTTGCTACAAAGATTTTTTATCTTGCCCTCAAATCCAACATGATTGTACATGTGATACTAACAAACATCTAGGTTTCGGCTGTACATCAGTACATAGAACAGTCATAGCCTGAAATATCACCTTCACATGAGTCATGCAGGACATTTATTCATTGAAATTATTCGCTTCCAGATACATACATATATATATATATGGGTTTGCCACCAGCTTTTATTCCTGTAAGCAGCACTGAAATATTTATAATACGTATGTTTTTGGTACAATTGAAAAGTGAAAAATAACAAGAATAAAACCTTGGAAAACAGCAATTAGAAAAATTAATTTATCGAGGAAATAATACAGCACACTTAATTAGAAATCACAGATCGATGGATATAGGCGTATCATAAACGGAGATAAATCCATATCACTATTTATTACAACGAGGAGTTTGCCTGAGGCTAGTCTAAGATGTATACTGTCTATTTTAATTCAGCAGCATTTTCTTGATCACAAAAACAATTTTCATTATAATTACAAATAAATAGACTTACATTAAGATCGCTGAGTTGGAATCTCTCATTCTCGATCCGTTGCTCACATGTTGATATGAGTAAGTTTCAATCCTTCATTTCTAATATTTACACATGAACGTTTGCCCTCGCCTTGAATGCCATCTGATACCTACTCACAATATGAATTGAGGGGAAAACTTCAACATGAGCAGCACTCATGCCATAGACAACACAGTTCATCATCCCTCCTACATACAACAGCATGAGAGCCGGGTGCTGACCAGTCCTCGCCATCCCATAGGATTTATTTCTTGCCTGAATTACTGCTGTGAATATAATCCTGCACAATTCACAATTCCTTTGCCCTCCAAGTTTGAACATAAAGCATCCAGGACCATCAGCTGTTCATCTGAATGCATGGCATATAGTGTGGCTATGAGTTTTTGTGGGTTCGGTATTCTGTTAAATAGACATACACTCAAGTATACATAAGGAATCTCTTTCTATGTAACACCTTTCTATTCCCCTCAAATGCGCCTACACCTTGGAATTGGTCTTTCGCAGCATACTGAATTCAGCATTCTACACTGGGTCCACCCTTTTTCAAAACAGAACAGCAAATATATGCGAGGTTGCAGAAAATAAAAGGACCTTTGATTGTAATTGTATAGAACGAGCAAAGCACACCCTCTGTTGCAATTTTCTATCAACCGAAATCGGTAGTCAACACAACACAACATGGAGGTAATTCAGGTCTAGTATGATCAACAGAATGGCTGAAAATACGAGCTCGCTCATAAGCCTCTCAGGTTCAAGCGTACACTGAAAAACTTATACCCTGATATTTATATATAAGTCTTAGCACCAACCTGACAAAAGTTGTGATGTATGTATATGCGAATGCTCCCATAAGAATCTGACAGTCGAATCTGTCCATGAACCCACCGTGTCCAGGAAATATATCACCAAAGTCCTGCAACAGATAAACTCAATCCAATACATCCATTGAACAATTATTTAGTCACGGTTACGCCTCACAGCTCTGAGATTACTGAATGGTCAATATATTAATACACATGTCCACACAAGGCATATTTGGAGTAGATCACCCATCCAATAGAATTAATATGGTCAAGATAGTCATTAACCATCAATATCATTGCCTACTGGTGGACAGTCAGCCTTGTGACTTACCTTTATTCTGAAAGCTCTTTTAAATCCGCTAGCAAAGAAACCTCCGAAGGGCCCAATGAGTGACGCGAATGTCGCAAGAAAAAGTGAATGGAATGTGATTGGGTAAACATGAACGCTGGTCATCGGCAATCCAATCTGAAAAGTGAAACACAATCATCTGGATATGAAGATGTACACCTTAAATTTTCCATATGTCCCCCCCCCCCCCCACCATGAAGGGTGAGGATATCCTCAATCTTAGAACACAAAATGAGTGACCAGACACCCCAAAAACCTAATGTATATGACAGCTAAGGTTCAGATGATTGGGAAAATAGCATCTTGGAACTATCTACGCTGTGCAGGTTTAAATTCTGTGCATGTATACCTTGGTGATAAGGATCATTCAAGATCCAATTATGCGACATATGACAGGAACAGTGTTTCACACATTCCAATGTTTGTAGCGAAACTCACTGATAGTTTCAAAACAAAAGATAATGCGAGGGTATACCAAGTCAAGAGTAATTTATAGCAGTTTTAGGAAAACTTACCATATTGGTGGCTGTCTGTACTGATTTCGGCAGTAAATATTCAGTCAACACAAATACAGGGTTGCGAATACATTCTGATGTTAAAATATCATCTTGTCTAAGGCTGTATTCTATCGGGCATACCAAGTAATCATAGTGTACCATCACATTTGTAATCTGTAAGGTGTAGATGGAAACTGATTAAGTTAGCTTATTATGAATTATCATAAATAAGGCAGACATTGTTCTCAACACTGACAAAACTAGTGCTACATTGCAAGAAGCCAAGTTCTGGGCTAAATGGCAGCTTTCAGTAAAATTAATACTGATTCTTGGGAAGAGCGGAGTGAATGTAACAACCAGTGTGTTGGTCCTTCATCCATTCTTCAAGTGAATAATTTTGTACAAACAAGACAAAAAATAACGGCGGCATAATCATAAAATATATATATAAAGATATTTGCCCATCACTTAGTGCTAAACATCATCTGTTACATATAACAGAACCAGTGTTTTTACTTGGTCATCACAATGGGCCGTGATGAATAATCATGCTGTCAAGTCAATACCCTCTCCATTGTACAGAGTGGACCTAAACTATGCTGCGGAATGCAGCCAGTATGTAATGTGATGTTGAATAATGTGGAGTCTCGAGAGCTTTACTTACGATAGCAGCATAAACCAGAGTAGCAAGACCTCCACCTAAGTATCCCTCCCAGGTCTTTTTAGGTGACAGCTTAATAAGAGGAGTCTTGCCGAAGAAGAATCCAAACAGGTAAGCCCATATGTCGTTACAGATAATCATCGATGTGCACAGGAAAAACCTGTAAGCAAATTTTTCAATGTATATATTAGCATAAGCCTCTAGAAGACTCAAAGCTGGTCAACATCATAGAATGTTTATGGATTTTTGTTAGCATTTCCATGACACAATATTGGACAGAAAATCGATGGTCTTAGCATTTAGATACCACTTGCGTTACAGGGTAAGGAGTATCATATCAAAGGTAAATATATCCAGTTGTGTATTGGTTTAGCTGGCAGTTTGTCACAACAATAATTTTAATTTTACAATATAGTCTGTGTGGGTTCTCAAATTTGGCATTGTATTACGTATGCTTACCAGAAAATACCTTCAAATATTAGTCTGTTCAGGAAATTAGCTCCAACCGCCACAACCAGCAGAACAACATGAGTATACCCAAACTAAAAAGAAAATTGACCTGTCAACAGCATTAGTATGTTATCAAAATATCAGCCAATTTCAGAAAATCAGCCACAATTTGTCAAATTTTATATTTAGTGAGTATCATCTCATGTGAAGAAAATGTTAATTTCAAAGGCATAATCAAACTACAATTCAGGATTATTGTTGCTTACAAAAACTAAATATAGTCATGAAAATATTTGTGCAGGAGTTGTCACATAGAAATTTGTATTTATTATTTTTGTTTCATATTTTAGGGTAAGATGCCGCTGAATAGAATAATTTGTATGGCAACAACTATTTTTCTCATTCAGTTCCACACGAAGATTTATATTAATATTTTGTGTGGTATATCTAAACAATGAACTGAGAGGGAGTTCATTGATAAAATAAGGCAACCAGAAGATTCTAAGTATCCAGATGGAGTTGTATTAGGCATTTAATCATCAAAATTGTGCCATGCAAAAGTTTACAAGAGGGTTTGACTTACAAGGGTGAATTGTCGCATATAGAATCTTTTCTTAAGACTGCAGACAAAGGCTACTATGCCTGCCATGTAGAGAGATATAGATATAAACTTATGATAGGTCACCAGCGGACCCAAAAAATCCTGTAACAGATATGAATATGGTCATGATGAGATATATAAATGTTAGAAATGATGACAAGAGCTGTGTTATGGACACAGATCCAGATCCTTAACATACACCGGACATACACACAGTGGTGCGGAATTGCAATTTGTCGTTCGGTGTAGGTGTAGAGATGTAGGTAAACTCTACAATGTCATTCTATCCATGAAAAAACAGCTTCAAACATTTGAATCTTCTGCTTTGTAATCTGTTGGTTATATTGGTCTCGGATTGCTCTGATGTCAATATCTAATTGACTGAAATGTCAGCAACACAGCTAATTAGAATTATTGATCGGCCATGTTGACTTACGGTTTTTTGAAGAAGGACTCCGAACTGGTCGATTATCATTTCACCGTTGATATAATAGTTGGCAGTGACAAGGAAAAACCAGCTGAGTGACCGAAACCATGGTAAGTCCTGGGACCTGTACACTGTGTATCCTATGTTAATAATCTCCGAGAAACACTTCATCTGGATACCCATAACCTTAAATACAAAATATAATTAGTCACTCATCAGAAGAAATACCAGAATATTATATCATGACTCAATAACCATGAGGAAAAATTTAGACAATTATTGATTTATTCATACACATCTCAGTATGTTGTGCTAATAATACAGTAAATGCCTCTCATATTTGGATAAACAAGTTTTTATACATAATGCTATCTGTATCTAGAACTTTGTTAGACTATTGTAACTTTGTGATGACATGACACTGTTTGCGTGGCATTTTAGTTTTAACGAGCCGTATGGTACTATGGACTTTGAACCATATAGCAACAGTCAGACCACCTTAGAGGCTGTACACCCAAACAGTCGATTTGATTTACTTCAGCCAAGGTCAAGTATTATGTATCTGGTAGTAAGCTGCCAAACTTGCCACCTATGGGAAAGTCTACATATAGATTCCTAAAGCTGACTAGGTGTTCTAAAGCAGAGAGATGATTAGCTATTCATTGTGTTTCGTGGCAGACATACAGTTACAGCTTATATACAGTTTGAGCTACCTTTTTGATACAAGTACACTTTATCCATGTGGAATGTCTTAATTTCCCTAGTGGATTAAGTATCATGTAGAGACTTGCATAGCTAGTTTGGGGTGGACTTAATGTAAGCTAAGGCGGAAAATTATGATTTTTAAAGTAATGATGTAGAGTTGATGTTTGCTAGCGATACAATTCACTATTTCAAGTTTGTGCAGAATGGCAAGATTTTTTTTCCTGTGAATACTTGACTTTTCTAGGGTGGTTAGAAAATTTAACTAAAGCTGCAATATTTTTTTCTCAATATATAAATACTTCGGTTTGCATGTAGAAGGTTCTATGATTATAAATCAAAGGCTTACCAGTAATACTAGAGCTAGTGGACCAAGATAGAGAATGAATATAAACCCTCCGATCATAAATAAACTCAACACAAACCGTACAGTATAACCTTTCCACCTGTAAACAAAAAATATGCAGGTAAACAATATTGACATGCACACAACTAATTTAAGCAACCATATCACAGTTGAATTAACAAAACTGCTGCACATGCTTTTCATCTAAGATTTGTCAGAGCTCTTTATAACTACTATGATACTTCTATCATATCATGTGTTTTAGGGGATTTACTGCCAGTTGTTTTCAGATATTTGTATAAAAAGCACTGAAATTTCATTCCTTATAGATACAAGAAAGATGGACTGAGAATTGAGATCACTAAGTGTAGCGAATTAGCAAATCTGTATATATATATATATATATTTGTAGATAATTGCCTCTGATTCCAATACTACTCTTGTGATCTTGACTGATGTTTGTAGATAACTGATAATGAAGGTTATTATTAACAGGTAATAATGATATCATAAATGATAATTGATGTCATGAAGTCACTGCTTTAAAATTTTGAAATTTCCATTACACCTGAACACAACAATTTCAATAACAAAATTATTTGTGGCTCAGCCAATTTTTCAAATTAATTGATTTATTGGATCAATTTGACTAATTAGATTATTGTGGAATTCTCAGAATGTGGAAACTTTGCCAGAGCTTAGCCTACGCAGAATGTTGGTATCCCAATGTGGTTATGCCTCAAGAAGGTATAGTCATGTACTGCAAAATCTGTGAATAACTGCATTGTTTTAAATAGCGTTAGTACCTTTGAGACATGTTTTTGGTGACATTTTCGAGAAGTTCTGGTGTAACATTAGTGCCAGTTGGCGATGCTGGAGTTGGTGAAGGCATATCAGGACCAGCATCTCCTGCATCATTGAGGTGCTGTAAGTCATCATTATCAGACTCCTCAGAATCCAAATTCTAAAAATAGTTAGGTGAACAATTTTTGAAATCAGTTGGGTGAGGAAGCCATATCTCCCCTCAGAAACATGTTCACTTTTCAGACAGATAGGAGCCCACTAATGGGATTCTACAAGGTCTGACAGGTTCCTCATGTATTTTCACCTATTTACCTATTTGAAGCACAATGTCTACACCAGTAAGGCTTGACTGCCCTCCCTCTTCCCCCTGTGTCTCTTTAGCCACTGATCACCATATCAGAAGCTATGGTATGAGAAAGAATTGCTACTTGTAGATTTGAAATAGGACTCTTACTTCTTTGTCATAGGTGTATAATACATAGTGTAGTATGTGAATTAGATGCCAATATTCATGAAGAAAACAGCATAGACTAGGAAAAAGCCGTAACCTGAACACCAGCAGATCTTGCATATTCCACTTTGTTGTTCAATCTGATATAAAACCAATATTTTCCTTTTATGTTTTGCTGCATTGATCACAGTATAAGGTGACAAGCGAAGTAAAACTCTTCGTAGTAATGCCTTATCAAAAAAATGGTAATGTAAATAGGCGTGGGGAATCTTATTTTATAGCCTGGATTTCTAGAATCATTGAATGTCAATCGAAAAAACCCAAGGGAGTTTTACTCCAGTCTTATTTATAGCCTCTGCATTGTAGGAAACAAAATAAAATGGTCTAAGAGTTCCCCCTCCAGGTATTGATAGAGATCCTTGGCACCAGGCTGTTAATAACTTGTCATACCATAAAACAAGGAACAGCAATAGCAATATTCTGAGTTCTCTACTCACCTCGTTTTCTTTTTCAGCAGGTTCTTTTCCGTTATCCTCAAGTTTCCTTTGGCGAACCTCACTCATCTTTATTCTCTGCATAAAATTAATTGATCAATGCTTTATGTCAAGTTAAAGAAATTTGGGAGAGCTGTCACTGTAGTCACCTGCGACAATCTAGTGGCTGAGAAGAATATTCTGTATGGTGATGGCTGTGGTTACAGTTCAAAACCTGGTCTCCACTTTGTGACAACCTGATTGCGATTGGCAGGCCTTACACTATGCTTCTAGCCTATATATAGGTTCATCAAGAGACAAAGGTCAGGTGTATGTATTATACTTTAGGTGAGATATACCTTGACAGCTTGTATTTGGCTGCATTTGTGTCTTACTTTATGTATGCACTTCAAGTTCTCTGCCTATTTTCTTTTGCAAAAAAGGAACAATGATTTTGAAGCGGAAAATTATTGACACAGAAAGTTTTAGAGGCAATCCAGTGCGAAAACTTATCTTAAATCAAGATTTAAATCCTCATCATAAGGCAGGGTAGAAAAGCTTCAAAAATCCCTTTAAATGAGGGGATGATTTATCTATCTATCACCTATGTAGGTATGATGAATGTACAGTGTTTACAGTTTAGTGTAAGATCCAGGGGAGGGGGGGGGGGGTTTCAATCAAAAACAGCCAAAATTACAATCTGATCACTCACTCAGCAAGTGAGACTTGCTAAGGTATCACTCACAAATCGTTCACTGATAGATGGAACTATATATTCTGAGTGAGCAATTTGAGAACAAATCTGTCTAATTGAAAGACCAAGTGAGTGTTAATCTTGTGCGATTTGATGGTGGTAAGTTGCTTTAGTGGATAATCGCTCATCCTTATTGAAAGGCCTCCTCCCCCCTCCAGGGGCCCATAGACTTGTGTGTCACAGATCTCTTGCAAACCAGGGTTTCTGGAAACAAGGATTTAAAAAACTTTTACTAGACTAACATTGCCAGAGATTTGATTTTTTGAGATACCATGCTTGGAGGCAAAGGGTCTGAGGCATGGTTGTTGTTCAAGTAAACCTGTGGTGAGTGTGGTCTGAGTAAGATTGTGTTTTATATAATATATGTAATAAACAACAATTACACTGTCAGAGACAATGATCACTCACTGAAATAAATAGTGTAATTCATATCGAATGGAACACCCATATTTTAGACAATACTCTAAACTGATAAAAGATTTTAATGATTTCATTTAGAGTAATTAAGGTGAATCAGATGCTACATTTGAATGATCTGTCTGAGCAATGAACTCCCATCCTCATTGGTCTGAGCAAGGACTGGAGTTAGATGTTTGAGCAGGGAGAAATCTCCCTTCCTTGGCTCATGTCTGAGTTGGACAAATCCAGAATCTTCTCTTATCTCTTCCTGTATTTTTACCTTGAAAAGTGTGCTGCTTGCAATAAATCACTGCTCTTGTTTGTGTGGTGAGATTGATGCCCCAACCAATGAACTACATTGAAGTTCTCATGTGAGTTATAATACATTCGGTGTGAGTGCTGAACTTTGATCAGAGTATTTTTACTAGATAGTCTGACCAGTCTGACCACTTTGGTAGTAGTTAAGCAATGGTATCTACTGACTTGGAAGTTTTACTGCAGGTCACATCTGATCCACTATGCAAGAGCAGATGTAATTGGTCATGCAATCCTAGTTGCCAAACAGCCTTTGATTGGGCCTGATCACAATAAGAGAAGGCAACCCCATTTAAGCATATTCAGGCCAATGCAAAACCACATTACACTTACAACATACGAGGCCAAAGTATCAATGACGTAATAAGCTTTGACTGGAGGAATAACTGCATATCCATAATTCTGGTTTGGTTCTGAAAGGGCTTACATCGACTCATTCCGTTGATTGCGTCAAATTAAATACAATTAAGTAAAAAAATTCTATGTTAGGTTTTGGTGTAACACCTATCTTTTTGAAAGCATGAATGGGAGGGAGCCGAGGATCAAAAATGAACATATTAACAATTCAAAATCTGCACAATGTGGCGTTCTTATTGTTTACATTTATTAATATAATTCTATGACTTATCTTAAATTGTAATCTCGCTTGGAAACAAAAAGAGGATTTATCGGTTCCAACAATAGACAAAGACCTAATGCACGATATTTTCTCAAACTTTGCAGTATATATGGTTAATGTACTACATAATCTTATGCACTACATTGAGTTTTAAGATGGGTATGTGACAAAATGTATTTACCAAATGTTTGGCATCCCTTTAAATCATTAACTGGAAAAAAAATATTTTAACAACAAAAGCTTTACCAGTGAATTAGTAATGAAAAACGGAAAGCACAGTATCAAGACTCTTTACATTGACTCAATCAGTTCCTTTTTACATGAACTTAACAACTGTACAAATGTGCTGACCGAATAAGATAAATGTGTTCAAGATTCAAAAGCATCAGATTTGTTCCTGGTAATAAAAGAATCCATGGTATTAAAATAAAAACCGAACAATTTGTGTAAAACGACTCATGTTATAATGCACAAGTAGAGATGGACATGCCAAGTTAATCCTCGACTCAGCCCCAGGTTGGGACAGGAAGTACTCGATGAGATTAGCGCATCTTGTACGTCAGGCTGCTCTTAGCTGATGATAGTTCACCATCAAAGCTCACATCAATTTCAAAGTCTAAGTCTCTCTACAAAGAATCAACAACTTTGTTAAAAGTCAAAAAATTAGAGTAGATACTAGATTGACAAGTAGTTTTTCACAGGTTGCATAAAAACCGGCAATCTAAATAATCTAAATAATAGGATATTTCCTATGTAGCGTCAGAAGGAGAATCACATAAACGTAAAAATATGACATGTTATATAAGATTATACCATTTTAGATGTTATTGGTCTTCTATAATCATATCTAGCTTAGCGTCGGCATAAGGACAGTTTGATGTCCCATGCTATGCATAAGATTTTGAAATTGAATATATTATTTGGGTTAAAACAAACTTGCCACTATTACAAACTACAGCGTGTTGAGAATATATTGAGCATGTTGAATGACAGAATAATATTTATTCCAGACAAAGATATGTGTTACACAAGTGAAATCAGTGAGAAGATGAAAGTTGGGCTTTGAGTTATTCTTTTGTAAGAAGCTAGTGTCGATCTTATTCCTTTCAATTTATTACATCTGGTATAATGGGCACACAACACATACATGTTCCCATATTCGTTCTCGCCCTTAGACTTACATGATTGCTTTGGTTCGGGTTACACACAAATTTGCCAGACACCTCCTCGTTAGCTTTGACAGTGAGATAGTCTTCCAAGTAGAAGACAGTCTGTTTCCAGTGAGTATATCTGGCATAGGGACCTAGTGAGATTGGACAGACAACATATGCTTTCATCAACATCTCAGGAGATCATAAAATTCCTACTTATATGGCAAATGAGACATACAACTTACATTATTACATTCATTCGGCTTGACCATAAATGAGCCATACATGAATTCGCCTGACTTGATTTGTACTTCCTGTTCTAAATAGAACACTGTATGCTTCCAATGTGTATAAGGTACATTTGGGAGTGGGGCTACAAAATTAAACTAAACGACATTACGAATCAAATCGCACCAAGCACCATTGCTAGTCACAAGAAAAACAAATTTCTACATTATGTATCAGCCAAATGAGGTTTCCATGTGGAAGCACCAGAGAACAAGAACATTTTCGGCAGCAGATAGACTGATATCATAACGGTATGGTCAGCTTATGATGAATGAGATGACAAACCTGTGGAAAAGCCAGTCTTCTTGTGGCAGTGAGAGAACTGTACATCAAAGTAGCACACCAGAGCCTGTATGTAATCATTCCTCTTACATATCAGCTGGAATGGCGAGGAGAAGGCAAGATCATCTACCTTCACTGTAGATATATCTATCTCCTATAACCAACATGATATAAGTAACAATGGCAGCACAAAGTTAGATGTTCATGGTGCCTGCCAGTAGTGTTTACGACATGTAAGACAGTTTTAGAATCCAATATTTTGTTTGCGCTACATGTCAAATAGTCAATTCAGGACAGGGGTAGCAGATATCATTGATCCACTGCCTTAACTTGCATATTATGACAATGAAAAATTCAAACTAGAAGAAGAGAGGAAGAGAAAGAGAGGGAATTCTAAGATCAGATTGAAGCTAGAGCTTACCTTGAGAATACAGGAGTTAGTGCAGACTTGTTTGTGATCTACTGAATCAACCAGAGGTTCTTTGAGTGCAACTTTCCTGATACAGCTCATATCAAAACCATACACATTGTCCCACCCTATCAAAGTCAAATGAAAACAAGAGGAATTAGTTATGGCAATAAAGATATAATGCGCATACAACATTATGATATATGATGAAATTTATTTCAAATAAGAGCCTATAAAATGGCCGCACATAATCTGACCATGACTTACAGTTGATCTTCTCTTCCTTGTACTGTCTGTCTTCTATACCTGTGACATACAGGGTGGCTCTGTCTGGGAACATTAATCCGCCATCAACCTAAAACAATGTTAGGAAACTGTATTCTCATATTTAAGTGTTTTTCTTTCAGATTCTATTAAAATTTATTGCTCCATATTTTGTCTATTTAATTGTATTGCTGGTTCCCTGCAGATGAAATAACTTACCACGACATAATGTTATTAGAATCGCCGGAAATTATTACTACTCTTTTCATGGGGGTATAAACAAGTTTGATGGAAATTAATGTCGCCACTTACCAGCCATTTATCTCTGGCGTAGATGACTGTGTTTAACATAGATTCGTAAAACAGACAGTATCCCATCCATTCACTGATAATAATATCAACCTTCTCAATGCCATCGGGTAGCTCGACTTCCTCAACTTTTCCTTTTATCAGTGTGACAACTGAGGAGGTAAAACCATACAATCATTAGATAGAGTTACCAATGATTATTTACAAACGAACTAGGTCGAGCTTACCTTGTCAATGCTAGTTAACTTCTAAAGCAAAAGCTGACTGATTCTTGTAAGCTTTTCACAGATAGAACATGAATTATATAAATATAATACAGCACATTTAGGTAAATGGGTTTGCCAAAGAAATCACTAAACCAGACAGTAACCGGTGTCATAACTCACCATGGTCAAGATTGTTTGCTTTCACAATGTTCCTTGCGTGGTCCACAATGCCAGAGCACTCAATCTGTAAAACAATCGTGTCAATGTAGGGTGCATGGACAGTTTATTAAACATACTGGATGATCCGCTTTTTTGTGATACTCTTCTTACATTGCTGTTAGGTTATCCGAGCGACGCTACACAATTAGCAAGGAAATCATACAATAGTTTTTTCTCAGTTAACATGAAAGCAAACACAGCTGTATGCATATCATATATAGTTAAGAGGTTATCATATATTTTAAACAAGTCTGAACACTTACGCCAATGACTTTCTTGGCACCTGCTTTTGCAGCAAACATACATAATATTCCAGTTCCGCATCCAACATCTAATACAGTTTTGCCAGCAAATAAATGCTTATTGTGTATCATGGAATTTCTGTATGTAACTGTACGAACTTCATCTTTGAGCATTTCCTGAAGGAGAATATAATAATTTGAATTAACTTATAATAAAAAGTTGTGATTATAACAGAGTTGGTAAGTTGACTATTATTAAGTATGATTTACATACCATTGGATATAAGGCATTGTTTTCATGACTTAGAGTGGTTTTAGCAACATATCATACTAATCCACTTGGGTTAGTTAACAATGTCAATTATAAAGCAACATTATCAACATATTAGGTATTATTTTGACATCATTGGGATTACACCAATGAACTCCCTCATTGATTACACCTATCCACAAAAAAGAGGTTTGTCTCACAGCTGGGTAAGTTATTCATCCAATATCTTCAAAAATTGCTACATGATTTATACGGAACAGTAGACCAACAGAGCGACGAATTGTGAAAGGATTTGGTTCCAAATTTGAATGAAAGGGTTAGGCATTGCATCATTGTGTCTCATACAGCATACCTCGTGAATGCCAAAGTGAGCATATGAATCAAAGTAGTAGTCTTTTGATGTCATTTCACCTGACTCCTTCTTCAGGGAATCTTTTGTGTTGCTATCTCCATTCATCATTTTCACTGGTGAAGTCTGCAATAGATAAGATAAATTTCAACAAAAGAAAATGTATGTCATGCCAGGTTCTCCCTGGTCATGCATACACATGTCTCTTTGTCTGTATTGTTGTAATGTAATGTAATAAATATGTATGTAGTATGTTAGTAGTATGTGTATTTGTCCTGTCTGTACTGTAGGTAGGACAAACCAGGGAGAATGGACAAACTCAACCAACTATATATTCTTGAGACTGATGCTGGGTTAGATATATCAGTAGATATTATAATGTTTCAGTTTGTTGTATCGAGGAGTAAAACTTTACTTTTACTGGTTAAATATAAATTTTTACCAGTTATTTTCAATTTATTACATCAAAATTATTTGTATCTAATTTGTTTAGATTAAAAATCTTTACAGTTTAAGGCTTATAGTATCATGTGATAACACAGGATCCAAATGATATAAAACCAGTTCATCAGGTTATGTCAATGTCTAAAACTGTTGTTTCAATGGCAAAAACCCGTCTAAAACAAGTAATGAAGTTATGGACACTCACCTCCATTGTTTGATTTTTTCTAAGAGAACACATGTTTGTGTACTTCGTCACAGTTTTATGTGCATGTATTCATTGGTTCACTATTTGCCTACAAGAACAGACGTTCAAAACCTCCTCGAGTATATTCTATACAAATAATTTTCTCGAAGTTATAATGACCCATGATAGTCTGCATTTCTTTTTAAGGACCTAAGTCTAAAGTAATGTAGGTTCTAGGAATATACACACAAAATAAACAATGTGGGCAAGTGCTGACTTCATTCACACCAAGGAGTTTGAAAACTCTGTAACTCCAAGGAGTTTGAAAACTCTGTAACTCCCTGTTCACACACACACGGCATTGGTTGTTGTGATCTCAAATTGATCTGCTACAGGATAGTCTGTAATGACAAGCTAATTGTCCATCGCCTGTAGTATAAAGAGGCGGTCGACAAGACTAAAGTTGGCTAATGACTGCATACTACAATATATATACTTGATTGATTCCAGTCAAGATTGGCGTGACTACAGTGTGTTTATTGTACTGCCTGGTCGTGATACTGATAGGAGGATTGATTTGATATATAATTGAATGGATCATCCCACAACCTGCCTGCCCCGGCCCAAGAATTTATTCTAGTGTGAGAATGTCATAATAAGTGCGGTCTGGGAGGTGTGCTGCATCTAGTGGTGCTCTTTCACTAGTTATGCGACCAAGTGAAGCAATTTTAGACTGGTACAAGCCAGCATACCAGCTGGGAACAACACAATCCTTACTGAGTATCTTACTCTTGTTCTTTGCAGTATTAACCGCTGCGATAACCAAAAACTTATCCATAGCGGCTATTTCATATTATTCCTGGTAAGCCGAGAAGAGTATGAAGGCCAAGAATCTATCCGTTGCTCCAAACCAACAGCACAGGCCTTCCCGCTCGCATGCGCCCATCTTCTCTTGTTAATCTCTGCATGAAAGTATTAACGATCAAAACCGATCGGGACGAAGCATAGTTGACAATATTGCTCATGATGAATATTAGTCTTTATAATGACCCATGTTCATTACTGTCACTTACTGTAGCAACTTAATGATATGATCTTTGACTTCTTACTAAGTTTTACTTTTGACAGACAGAATGAGGCTTTGTGAAACTTCTGGCTGTGAAAAAGAGGCGAAGCTTCAGTGTCCGACATGCCTGAAAATAGGACTCGATAACTTCTTTTGTACACAGGTAGATATGAAATTCTCACTGCAAATCTGAATAAGGTCTGTGAAGTTTTTGACATGACAGTGTTCCAACCATAAAGATAGCTATGGTCATTGGTCCGACTCATTTCTCAAAAAATTAGATCAGTTTGTGTTAACCTGCCTCCCTTTTTTTTGCGTTATTAATGATGTTCAGTTTTCTTTTTACAGGAATGTTTCAAGGCTAGTTGGAGTACCCATAAAGCAGTTCACAAGAAAAAAGGTAAAACTAGTTTTCCAGTGCTGCATAAAAACCATGTGACCTGTTTGGGTTAAGAAACCAAATCCAAACAATTTTAACCAAATTATTGGAGTACACATGACGGAAAAGTTTTGGAAGTTCTATGCATGAAAACTTTTGAACATAAAATATTGCGCTGTGCCATAGTATTCAAGGGAGAGTTTTCAGTGTCTGGGGTAACCAACTTTGAAGCAGCAATAATGTATTATTGAGTAATGTATTGGGTGTACTGCTAAGTAGTTAGCTGACCATCTTAATGGGTGATTGCCACAACCATAGACTTAATAATAAACCTAGACAGGACACCATATACAGCTGAAGTGGAGCAACGTAACGTCATTGGAAAGTGTAGAAGCAATGATGCTATCATTGATTTACTGTCCATAATCAAGGTTTTTCTGTTCATAACTCAATCAATTTTGATTGGATTTTGAATTTGAAAATTACTTTACAATCAGCAGCATCTTATTATCAACTTGATACTATTCCTGCTTCAAAAGATTTTTTAATACCAAAAATTAGTATCAAACTCTTCAGAACAAGCTGCTTAATCTATTGTAATTTCCAATCTCAAAATCCGATCAAGATTGAACTAGCTATCAACAAAAAACCTGGATTTTGGACAGTAAATCAATGATTTGATCATTGATTTTTACACCTTCCAAAGTCGTTGCGTCACCCACAATTAAATGCCTCAATGCTAATGCTCCATATGGTGTCCTGTCTAGGTTTATTATTAAGTCTATGGCCACAAACTACTAATAATTTGTTTGTTTATTTTCTGGAGCAGCAGCACCAACATTACCCAGTAACCCATGGCCGTCATATCGATACTCTGGATCACTGCAGGCAGCATATCCGTTGGTATGTACACCTGGCATTATCACTCATGGATGCAGTACAATCTTGTTCTTTAGCAGGCACCTACTCTTATATGTTATAACTACCCATCAATATTTCTGAGTTGGTGTGTTCAGTGCTGATGTCAGTTAGCTCATAGTTTGCAGAACAACATAGACATTTTTTATCATTATGATTCATTTAATTTATTTATACCGCAGTTCACAAGGTAATAAGTGACAGATGAGTTTTTGTGTTTTTTCTCTGTAGTCGCCGAAAAGAGAAGTACCCAGTCATATACCTAGACCAGACTACGCAGACCATCCCACTGGTAAAGTTATAATCTACTTCTGATTACCACTATTTGAACATAATATACATGACTTGGAATAGAAAGCGGTTACAAGGCTATTTGGTGATTGCTTCAAATTTGTCGCTGGAATTTCATGTAAGATAAGTTTTATGAACCCTGATTTTAGTCACAACATTAATAATATTTTGAATCAAACACTGCTGTTTTAGGATTTCCCATGGGCGAGAGAGAATCAAAAGCTGCTAAAGTTATAAAAATACTCAATGATGAAGAAATGGAAGGGATGCGAACTGTTGGTCGAGTGAGTGTCACATTAATCTCTTATTCAAATTTTGATTTTCATTTTGTTTTACGTCGCCTTCCATTCAAGCTCTTAGGTCTTAGTTTTCGGGGTTTTCATCAATCAGTTGACACAAGTCAAAACAGATAGTTCCAACTTTTATTGGGATTATTTAGGTAGGAATGGAAATCAAGGGAGGGTATTGGCTCACAACAAACTGATTGAAATAGGATATCAGGGAATATACAATTCATATTCCATGCATTAAGTGGGTCCCAGTCATGACATCAACATGACTGTATTGTCATTGTGATTAATTGTTTAGTTAGTTTGATATATGGCATGTAACATGTTTCAAGTTGGATAAAAATATTCCTGAGAAATGAGATCAGTCACAATTTCCATATGATACAACTTTCGTCATAAGCAAACTGGATATCTTATTTCCAACCTTATTAATAAGGAAGGTGAACCAAATGATAAGTTATTAAATATATCTACAGATTTCTAGAGAGATATTGGATGAGGCAGCTGCTGCAGTAGCCGTTGGTGTTACTACTGATGAGTTAGACAGAATAGTTCATGAGGCCACAGTTGAAAGGGAGAGTTATCCCTCACCGCTCAATTATTACTGCTTCCCAAAGTCCTGTTGCACGTGAGTAAGCATCGAACAAAAACATTTATGCGCAGCTGATAACTATGACTATTACAGCCCTAAAGTGCCATGGCTTATCTGCTATGTGTCAGATTGTTGTTAGTGTGGATCATTAATTGTAAACTTAACTACAGTTTAGCTATTGGCAGTACTACTAAACATACTCCAGGTCAATAAAACGGTATATAGTTCCCACTTCACTACCTCGAATGTAGTGTTTTGGGATGTGGCTGCCATCAGCCTAGGCCAAGTTTGAGTGTGTAAACTATCTCAAATATGATCAAATATCATACCCTAATTAACAAACACAATGATGATGCCAACTGCTGTAATAAAAACATCGTACATGTCGAATGTCTTTTATAATAATAGGAGTTATCTTACGTTTGGGGAGGAGCAGATAACTTTAGACACATTCATATACATGACGGTAAAGTGATGAATAGCGGCCATATCAGCTACAATCATATATGAATTTTATATGCTGCTTCAATCACGGATAAACTGAAGCTGAGTAGCTCTATCTGCTGTTGTGTAGGAGATATAAGCCTTGTATTGCAATTAATATCGAATACGTCACATCAAGAGATAGAATGGACTCTGTTTTGATCTCAACTAAGTTACGGTAATGGTGTATGTCAATTTATGCCCTAGGTCCGTCAATGAAAGTATCTGTCATGGTATACCAGATCAAAGGAAGCTTCTGGATGGTGACATTGTGAACCGTAAGTCTAACTTTTTTCTTTGCAATGCTCAACATTAAGGACAAATGAGAGTTTTGGCGCTGCCATCTGCAACCAGTACCAGAACCATACATGTATTTACGAATACTGTCTTACGATAAAGCCTGGTAAGGGCATTTTATAATTCAACTCTTAAAATAACTTACCTGCCATTATTCACTATGCTATCATTTTGTGAATGTTCATTATTATAATAATAACACATATTTATTCTGAATAAAGTATTGCGTGGGAGGTACTTGTAAAAAAAAAAGAGAATTTGAATGAAATAAGTTTAAGATGATTTTGAAGATTAAAATAATAGATAATCAGTGAAGTGTAGGATTGTGTAGCCAGTAGTTCACGCTTGTCTTGCTGGGTGATTTTATGGGACATATTCTGTGCTGTTAATGTGCTTAGTTAATTAAAAGCTGACGAGATCCGGCATGTGGCTAGCACAGAACCTTGCACCGTAAAAACCAACCTTTTGAGCTAGATGGGGCAAACACCCAGTGCGATAGTGTGTGTCAGCTATCGAGGATAGGATTTTCTGGGCTACAAGAATTTAACTTACCTCTGATATCAACAGCACTCACACCCACAGTTGTCATTTTCTCCCATATGGTACTGTTATCATTGGAAATATGTTGACAAGGAAAAAAGAAACGGTAGAAGAGGTTGGTAATATGAATTGAAATTTTAGCTATCAGTTAAACGATCGGCCACTGCTACTTAATCTGCTTTCTGTCGAATTTCCATAATGTACTCTATCTTGTAGTGGATATCACTGCATATCACAGAGGATTTCATGGAGATCTTAATGAAACACTCTTTGTTGGTAATGTTGATGAGGAAAGTAAAAAGCTGGTCCGGATAGCACACGAATGCTTGTACAAGGCAATAGCAATGGGTAGGTATGAGGCGTGTCGTTGTATAAGCTTCAAATTTTTGTTATCTCTGGTCTGAGTAATTGTTGCATTTAACTTGAAAATTAAAAATATACCTTGTGTCACACCGCGTAAATAATCCTCACCAGAGATTGATAAGATAACTCCGTCCTTAAAGGAGAATCATTCAGCTAAGGACCAAGCTTTACACCACAAATTGAATAGCAGTTTAATTAATCTCACTACTTATCTTGCTACTGAACGGTGTCCCTACTGTTTGTTTTAGTTGCACCAGGTGAAAGGTATCGAGAATTAGGGAATGTCATACAGAAACACGCCACAACTAATGGTTTTGGTGTGGTGCGAACTTACTGTGGTCATGGTATACACGAGTGAGTATCCTATGACTTGAAATCTTGGATTTTGTTTGTTATGGCATTGTACCCCACTCAGATGAATGCCCGCTAAGCTTTTAATCACCCAGATTTTACCAAGCAAGTCGGCTGCTGATTTGAGAGAAGAAGTAAGAGAGTCTTCATACTAGTCTCTGCCTTTGGCGCGAGGATTATGAGAATGTATGCGGAGCCTCCCAATGCGTGCCACTTTCTCATGAACGTTAGAGGATTGAAAACTGAAAGGTCATACCGCACAGTGCTCAAACTGCTGAGTGTTTACTGAGCCAACACCTACTCAGACACAATAAATCTCTCCGAAAGTTTTCGATGAATTTCAGTTTGTTTGATGCAGGCAGTAGTTTATTATATGTCCAGGGCATCACACTTAAACAGATCTTCTACATGAAGATTCGCTGCTTGTTGGTAAAAATGAGAACAACACAGATGGAAAATTATTCATGTGCTATGCAACAGGCTCTAAGCACAAAGGGCGAATAGTAGTGGAAGCTGCTTTATGAATTAATTTACCCAGGGGTTCAGAATAATTTGAAATAATAGTCCAAATGTGATACAATGCTCAGTTTAAAGTCTAATTAGGCAATTCGTGAAATGAGTATACAATCATTACAGTCATAATTACTAATTAAGTGTAGTTTATAAAGTAGGGGATTCAGCTGTAACAATGATATGTGAGTTATACGAGGATAGTATTATTCCTCTTCTACCTGCTGTAGAAGGAAAGTTAGTTTTTGTTATTCAAGGTCCTGATTGTCTTTGGCAACGATTAGAACAAATATCATATAAGCTAGACCCAGAAGGTGTTTGGCACTAATCACCTATCTACTTCAATAAAACCTAAAATTAGCGCCTTTACAGACCATTTCCGTGCTATTAACCAGTGGCCATACGCAGCAGAATGCCAAGTTTGCGCGTACTCCTCTAAGTCTCGCAAGCTCAAGCTAAACCCATAATCGTATTCTGCAAATCCCATTTCCACTTAATATGATCGTAATTCTCCTTTATTCAGAGGTGTTTAGTTTGTTTTATTGATGTTTTGTTGAGATGGAGAAAGTCGTAAACACCTACGCTTTGCTTATCACTGCTCAATTCTATGGGCATTAACCTCATACAGTCAAATATCAATGTGCTTTGATTAACAGATCAAGCTAGTACATTTATTTAGTTTGATCGTAACAGACTCGGCCTCCTCGACTAAAACTCTATAGTACCTGGTTGTTAGTATTAGCGATCGAGTAAGGGATTTGGGATGTAATGCAGCTCTACCAGAGAGACTAGCAACACAATATGATCATCGTCCATAGCACATACTTTTTTACAATATAAATTATGCTTGTTTGTTTTATATTCTCTCAGTCCATTCATGTTTTTTGTTTCAGCTTGTTTCACTGCACCCCTACAGTGCCTCACTATGCAAGTAAGTGCATATTATGACAATTAATTTAATAGTATTTTTATCAAAGTTAGAAATCAAAGATTTAAAAAAAAAATCCACTATGGCATGAAGGTTCGCATATCACCAACTTATACAATAAAATGAGCGATGATCTCATATGTAATAAATTATAGTTCTATATGTTATTGGCCTAATCATAATACGAGAAACTTTTGGTAGTTGAACCTGAGTTGAGTGTTCACCTTTGGCGTGTAAAACTCTCAATGAATTTGATTCGGCGACTGGCAAAAGATGTATAAGAATAGAGTAATATAACTGAATTTAACTTTATATTTTTTATTACAGAGAACAAGGCAATAGGTGTCATGAAGCCGGGACACTCATTTACCATAGAACCTATGATAACAGGCGGTAAGCTACTTTTATTATTAGTCTGTTGAGCCCTAAACAGTATTGATAAAAAACACTTTGTAAAACAATAATTGGGAGTTCTCTGTACCCTATAAATTCAGATTGTCACTTCAGCTCTGATTTCTTGGAAGAAAGCTGTGCTGTGTCCAACCAATCATATCTATTTATCTATTCTTACCTTATATTATGTCATGAGACAAGAGATAGAAGCATAAAAAAATGAGCTCAACAGCAGAATTCTTGTATTATTTTTTTAAACCCAAGGTCTCGAAATAGGAAAATCAGAGCAACCCTTGGTGCAAACTCCATGTAACTCTTTGCATATTGGATATTTAAATGGCAGTTAGGATGAATTAATATTATCCTCTAAATGAAAGTCTCTGTGAAGTTGGTCCCAAACTGCCTGGTCAAAGAATCATCAGTCATCCCAAGGTACGGTCAACGGTGTATTGACTGCCTAATCACTCAATTTTGTCTATCCTTACATTTGGTGCCTTGTACTAATCGATTTGCTGAATATATAACAGGCATTTCATCATAGTCCGGTGGCAGCCCCTGCCTATCTTGTCACTTCCATTTACACTTTTGGATGGATAAGGTTTGTCAGTTGTTCCTGGTACAGTTTTTCACGCTGATCGCAATGGTAACAATGTACCTGACACTACGTTGCACAAAAGGCCGCTAATTGCCAAAAACGCTGCCGGTAAAAGGGAAAGTGATCAAAAGATGATGATATGTTTTCAAAACATCCAAAATCTGAAAGAGCATGTCATAATTAGTGGATCTTTACATGGGTCTGCTATCATAAAAAGCTGAGATGCGGCCAACAACGGTTGCAATACCCCTTTTATCACCTCTGTATAACTATCATTAAAGAGAAACTACTTTTTCAATTATGCTGCTGCCTAAAAAACAGGCTTCGAATGTTCGTATTGATCTGATTTTTTTATGGTGACTGTGTATTGACCCTCCCATTGCATGACAACAGTTTTTAATGCTCTGAGTGTGTCGTTTTTCAAATAGTGCGTATTCTTAGGTTTCCTTTGTAGCATCATTAAAATAGTCTTTATAAAGTTATATAGCGTGTAAAGCAAAAGTTAACTCCTTCAAGCATCATCAGAAAGGTGCGTAGTGCTGAAAAAAAATTTAAAAAAGTAGTGTCGTTTCAATGAGAGTTATATACAGGTGATCATAAGGGGG
The DNA here is from genome assembly GCA_914767715.1 of Membranipora membranacea. NCBI lineage: Eukaryota > Metazoa > Bryozoa > Gymnolaemata > Cheilostomatida > Membraniporidae > Membranipora > Membranipora membranacea. The sequence continues at coordinate 10,326,172 of OU612065.1, read as the reverse complement.
TATTGCAACCGTTGTTGGCCACATCTCGGCTATTTGTGATAGCAGACCCATGTAAACTTGTAGATCCACTAATTATGACATGCTCTTTCAGATTTTGGATGTTTTGAAACCATATCATCATTTTTTCATCACTTTCCCTTTTGTCGGCAGCGTTTTTTACTTTATCACTTTTTACAAGGTTGGTCATTCACTCAATATTTGAGATATCATGCTGAGATTTTACCAAAAACTGACTAAGGTATGTATGAATCTGATTGCAGAGTTTGAGTAACCCAGCTCATAAGGTGAGCATAGGACAGACTTTTGAAATCTCACAAAAACAGCAATTTTGCCCATTTTCGGCAGCGTTTTTAACACTTTGCTGCCAATTGTGCAACTTTGTGTAAGGTACATCATCACCATTGCGACGGCCTCAAAAAACTACCCTAGAATCCACTCTTAGAATTTATCCATCCAATTTCGCAAATGAAGTTGCTTTTCTAGCCACATTTTTGGTAGGCTGCCACTGGACTATCATCCAATATCACACAATTATTACGGTGGTGATAATTTAATAATTCTTCATATAAACTGTGTTAGATAGAATTTTTTAAATTAACTCGACTTACAATGGTTTTATTGTAGTTTTAAGAAACATGATGAGTTGCTTGCATCACTCGAGCATATGAGTTTTTATGAGCGTTTATTACTTGTTATGTTATGTTGAACTGTAATTGTTGAGGGTATTGCTTTCAAATTTGGGATATTTTGAACTAGGACCTCCTCATAATCACTTTTTCCAACAGTGTGGAGCAAAACTTTCAAATTTTAGTCAAATTTTCAGCCAATCATGCACCTGCTGTCATTTGGTTTTGCGCTGGTATCGAGCATAGCAAAAAAATCAGCAGCTCACTGATATCCCACAATTATAATAAGAAGTTTATTTTTATCTATGGAGTTTGAAGTAGATTATAGTGTTCAAAGGAATGAATATTTCTGGTAAATTGTGTTCAATCAATCTCCTGGATATTTTTGAGTGTTTTTGGCAATAATATAATGAGAAACCACATTCCATCTTGAAAGTCATTCTTGGCACAAATTTCAATGGTCACAGCGCAATTATTAGCGAAGTATCCTCGTTAACAGCCTAATTGATCACATAAGTTTTCTTTGGAAAATATTATATTTTGGTGGTTTTAATTGTGGTAGTGTGACCTATATAATAAGACTAAGAGATACATAAATTGTTGACTTGTTTCCAAAACTTCAATCTCAAAATTTGTGACACATGAATTTTCCTTTTGAGAAGATTTTCACTACTGCGAAATGTAAACCAAAATAAGCTGACTGTCTTCCCTTGTTGTATTGGTATATTTTACATTGAAAGTAACTAAAAATCTCTCTTTTCGCACTTGAAATAATTTTCCACCAATTTCTGTCAGGAAAACCAACAAATTGTTATCATCAGACTGGTTTGACCTGTGTGCTTCCTTACTCCGCACACCAACATGCTGCGAGCTGGTCTATTCTTGATAAATTAATGAGGTATTGAAACATTGAACTTTTATGTAGAAAGGACAGGATTTCAGGTTACGGAATATAGTTCAAACATGACAATATTATTTTTAGGTACGTGGAAGGATATGACGTGGCCTGATGACTGGACGTCAGTTACAGCAGATGGTAAGAGGTCAGCACAGTTTGAGCAGACTCTACTCTGTACAGAGAATGGTGTAGAGATCGTCACAGCGAGGCGGACCAAGGGGGGTCAACCATACTTTATGGACTGACCGATATTCTGCCATCCATTTTACAGGTTTTTAGGTTAATGCAATGAGCTTGTGAGTGTGCAAAAATGAAACTTTCTACCCTCCAATAACAATGGCTAAGAGTGAAAATAGTGTAATACCTATCTTTTGAAGCTCCAACGATTGTCAAATCTCATACCCCAATCTACAATATACATGCCCCATATTTGGGCAGCCGACGCATGAGCACTGATTATTTTTCTGAACATCATAAAAGAGTTGTTGTTGCGTTGTTACGCAGCCCAACATGTGGGCTGTATGTCAAGGCCAGAGTGGTCCTGTAGGGAGAGTTGGAAGAAATAAATCTTTACATATCCTGATAAGTCACTCTAGAAGACCTAATTGATAGATAGAGTGACGACAATAATGATAATTACACTCATACAGTGGCCTTTGAGAGGTTATTGGTATCGGGGCCGGGAGGCAGTGCATGCAGTGGCTGTATCCCATCGTACAATGAGCTTTTGTAATCAATAAGGAAATTTATCAATCTCCTCACAAACGATAAGATTTTACTGCGTAAGTGACCTACCATTTATGTTCTGAAGCTATCCCTTACAATTTCTTCAGAGTCTTTGCCTGGTACAGTAACTGATAATAACTCCCTCGTATGCAGAAATAGATCTGCAGTATGACACTCGGAATTAAATTTAGCAACCTGGTTAGAAATCAATATGATAGCAAATTATGGCCTTCAAGAAAATATTATGAATCCTTTTTTGTCATCGAAGTTATTACCTGAATGGAAGTAAGAAATAGTTTTATTTTGTGGTTTTTTGAGATTAGTCAACTCGCAATTTTTTTTTAAATCCCAGTAAATAGGCTGAATCTTTTACTTGGATGAGGGTGTTTCATTAGCATTTAAACTTTTGAAACAATTGAAATTGTAAATATTTCGAAATGCGTGTCACAGACTCTAATTGGGCTTAGGAATAATATCATAATTGCTCTTTCATGTTACTGTGCTCGAAGTGACTTTATCTACCTATTCACTAGAATTGGTTAAATTTTTGTTAAAATTGATAATATTATTATGGATAACGTATTGGAATTATTTCAACACAAAGGTCATGAGTCAGGAGTGAATTTTAAAAGTTTTATTGGCAGTTGAAAAAGAGTGGGTTTTTTGGCAACTTTACAGATACTACAGCTCTGTAACTATTTGCCCGTTTTAATAGGAGGACATGATGTCAAGAGGCCATATAATACAAATCTCTGCTTTTTTTTGCGATAATTGAGGGTGAATATGTAATTCACAGCTTCCTTGACCACTATCAAGGCCTTTGTCTGCTCTGACAAGGTGGAACATCATGATATTTTTTTCCAGTTGGTGCTTACAAGTTACCTTATGCTCACCCTCAGACTATCGTTAGTGACCTACGTCATCTAAGTTCATTGACTTGTTGTTTTATCGTATCACAAACATTAAGTATGCTGCGGTATTTGGATGTTTACACTGTTGCATGTATTACAAAAAAATATTAAAAAATGAGTAAAAAAAAGTCTGACTACTACCGGATGACAGCAGATTGATTCAGATTGATTAAAACATTCTTGTGAAGTTAAAACCATGTCTGAGGAAGGAGTCTAGTTGTTGGCTCGAACCTGAATAGCGTTAGTTCGGGATGATACGAGAAGCAACGTCGTGTTTGAAGTGATTTTGACCAGTTTTCTGTAGATGAAAGTTTTGTAACCTGTATAAGATTCATATCGATTGACTCACTTCATTACAACATTCATTCACACAATGGGCTGTGGTCCCACATAGTAAGATGTATATTGTTTATAAGTTGTGTCAAACATCACATCACAATCTGCTACTGATGACACAGAGATAGTAAATTAGAAAGCTGATCTCGCTTTTGTTGTGAGTCCTTTAAAAAGAGAATTGAAAGTTTGATTCATGTAAGCTGAGTAGATTATTGTAAATATCATTAGCGCAATTTTGTTACATTGAAGAATTAAAGCAGGCGCTTGCAGGCTGATGTACTTGCCAATATCGCCTGCTATTGAATGTCATCTTTGTTAGAGGAGGCGGGGCCGCCCTTTATGCAGTCTGTATATGCGCGCATGTGATGCTGCTGTTTTGCGTAAATCAAAGCTGGCCACACTTCTACTCATATTGTACTGCCTCTGATTGGCCAATAGATGCTCAAGTATTTATATTATGATGTAGTGATCATCTGCTAGTGATATATTTGACATGTGCCGCCTGCCATCGGCTATGTTTATATTTTGAAGCTGAGCAGTATTGGCATGTGCTGCACCAGCTCTCTGGAGTCTTATATCTGAACGGACACTAAAACACGTCAAACTTACCTTTACATCAGACATCACAACAGCAACAATCAGTTGACTTACTTCAATTACTTGAGTTTATCGTGGAGTTCATGTCATAGTGCAGCATATTCCAAACACGTTAATTTTCAAGTTGTGTTAACTGAGCGTATTATGAGACAATCTTAGACATGATAATGCGGGTTCTACTACATCTCCATATGAGGGCTCTCTCTCTTTTTATTATATACCTACAAACAGGTGAGTGGTTTCTTATCTCGTTTTATTTACATGTGTGTCTCGTTGTTGTTTAAAACTCTCCCTCTTTGTTTCTGCTTTGATGAGTAATCTGTTGGTTTTTCAGTTAATTTCATTTGCGCAAAAAATATAAAAGCTGATAAAAATTATCCTTTTTTGATGGGATGAAAGGTGAAATGAAGTGATTTTCTAAAGGACTTATTATTAGAAACGCCAGGAAAATAGATTAAACTTTACCTTAAAATGAGATAATTGTCTTAAAATATAAAGAAACTACTAACTGTTGACCGCACACATAATGTTACTAGGCACGCATGCTGACATTTCCTTTATTGTGGTTTTGGCCCATCATTGGTGCCGTAAATGTTCCTTAACCTAGGTAATTATCACCAAACAATTTGACATAAAACGTTACTACCTACAATTTGCTAACAGAAATACTGTTGTGGTGAATGTTGAGCATATAAACAAAGAGTATTTTAGTCATCAGTGGTGCCAGTATGATGTTTTTTAACCCTAAATTATGATTCATAGCGGTTATGTTCGATTGAGGTTGGCACCAATTATGTAATGAAACCAGAGCTACCGAGAAAACATCCCCTTGTGACCGGATCTATTATAAAATTTTAGAAATTTATTTGAAGCCATACATTGTTACTAAGTTGGTTTTATCTCCTAGATAAGGCATATTTGTTGAGGTGATCTTGTTGTGAACTCATATTGCTGAAAATAATATCACAAATCATCCTGCCTGAATCAAATCCATGGTCTAATATGGAGTCCTCGGATTCAACCCCCTAGTAGTGACATCTTTGGTTGAATCAAAATGGGCCTGGGAGAACCTTTAGAGTTATATTTGAGTTATAATATATATTCATGAAGTTTTAGTTCTATTTTGTAACAAGTCAAACATGCCACACCTCTTGTCAGTTATCATAGGGGAAACTGACAGCCTTTTACCTCTGATGTTCAACAAGCACTCTAGTTACCTTCTTTGCAAAGTCAAGAAGCCCTGTATAATCATCTAGAAGCGCTTCAAGAGCAATGATGGCCACTCAATGCATGATAATGACAACAGTGATTAGAATCTCGAGGGCTACTTGGATAGCCGCCCAGGGAAGAAAAACTGTCATCAGTATAAACACTATTTTTCAGACAATTCTCATGAGCATTTTTGCCATGTGTTCACTTTCCTACATGAATTGTAACATTAAATTTTTCTCTCCCTATGACCATTGGTGATTATATTGCTATATTTTGGTAGGGTATTGTCAGATTATAGGCCATATCGATGATATTAGAGTGCAAAAATCACTGAAAAAAAAGCAGTTGCACACCCTATTTAGAGTCATGATTATATGTGGAAGGAAAATGAAAATTGCAATAAGATACATTGTCTGACATTTGACCGCTGCGGTACTGTAAAACTTCACATAACATGATAGCTTTATTAATTGTAAATCTCGTCTGGCCAAATGGAAAATACATACCGTCTCCTCCTAAAAACTTCATCCATTCAAGCCTTGTATAATAATTGACTTTTATATTCTTTTTAGTCCATTCCATGCAGTTTACAAGCCATACCTACATAGCTGTAGTAAGTGACAATACTAAACCAGGGAGTCGTATACAGCAGGTTACAGCTATACCTACGCAGAGCTTCAACAATATTTCCTACAGTGCATCAGCAAGTGATTATGTGCATGTCACAGAAAGCGGCTCTGTTATCTGGAAGTATCTACTCCCGTTCAATGATGGTAAATGATTCTATAATATTAGGCATTGCTTATTGTTGCAATAATCATTATTTATATTTTAATTGAAAGTTGCTCCATGCGCAAGCAGTTCCTTTGACATCAATCTGAAATTAGATGAAAATCGAGTACCGGTAGCTTGATAGAAATGACAAGCTTACTGTGTGTTCCTTTCCTGTCATTGGCTCCCGTGACGCTCCTAGTCCAGTGTTCAAAAAATAGCTGACAATGTTCAGGGCGGATGCAATCTTTCCCAAGTGCAAACTTGGTCATGATTTTATTTTGAACAAAGCAGTGCGTCGATGTCAATGAAAAGAAGTGATTCCCCTGTGTTTATCCGTACAAAATAAGTTTCTGGAGATTTTGTATCTTATCATCAATCTTCACACCTGAGTTTTTGTGGTCTGCTTAAGTATTAATCTTCCTTGTTTTGTTCCTCACTTTTTTATTTTAGATTCGGGATATTTCGGTACACTTAGGTCATTTAAAAGGTCAATTTACAAACGATAATCATTTTATATACGTTATATCAGGCCAAAAAGAACCGCCTCACGCTATGCTTACCGGATGTTGATTGAAATTAAAACAATCAGTATACTTCTTCCAGTTTTCGCTGAATGCAATCAATACTATTCACTTGTTAAAAGTTTAAAAGCCAACAAGTCCTAGGTAATCTCTCTTTCAGAGTTTAAATAATTGATTTGATGTTTTAAATGCCTGTAAAGAAGCGTCAAAAAGTCTATCCTCTTGATTTTTTCCATTAACTATTTCATAGAAAATAATGTTGTTCATGTTGTTCTTCCGGTTGTATCTCATGTAGGTAGGAAATAGTATTCATACTGATTTACTTGGAATTAGAAATTATGAGTTCCGGGGGCCGTTTGACCTGGCAAGAGTCTTGGGGGCTCAGACAAGTTCCGGGGCATGTACCTTGGTAGGTTTGCTGTACCTTTGTGTAAATTCGAAGTGGTTTTTAGACGGTGTGATGATCAAAGTGAAGGCAAGAGACGAGGCCGGTGAGGATGTGACCTCTAACCTTTTGCTGACTAGCTCTCGATCATGTCCACCAGTGGAAGGCTCACTACAGATCAGCATCCCAGAGAACATTAACACTCCCCTACCTATACTCTACCTAGATACAGCCTGTCAGGGAGCTACATCAGACATCACACCGTCTCTCACAGGTATCTTCTGTATATATGTAATATATAATATATGTTTATATATGTATATATATATATATATATATATATGAATTTATTTATATATGTAATTGTACTGCCCTTGCACCTAGTTCCTTACAAAAAATTTAGAAGGATATTCCGAAAGATGAAAAACCATAGCTTTATGTGTGAAAAATAATCAACCGGAAAGTACATTACATCATCCATTGCAAACAGGAAGGATTAAACCCTGAAGAGGGGCCCATTACCGTCACGCTTTAACGTAATGGCCTGTGTACAAAAATTGGCGGCAAGCATAAGGACAGTCCTGATATGCATCCTATATATTCACAGGACATAATTGAGCGCTGGATCTTCAAAATCACCATTTTATTATCCAAATCTGGTGTTACATATCATGGTTGGTTTTAATTAAATTCATTATAATCAAAAGAGTTTGAGGTTTCAATATTATAGTGGAGTCAGTAGATGCCTAGTACTTAAAAATGTAGACTTTCTGTAATTTGAATTGTTCTGGCGGAACTCCATCTAATAACATTGTCAAACATCTTATCTATGAAGTGTGGCCTCTACACACATAATTGTATACAGGGTTTTGTATCAGTTGTTTTGGAGGATGGAGAATGAATCAGCCTAGATTTGAGAATTCCAGGCTTCTGAAGCTTGATAATGATGTAACAATACCGCAGCATTGATCACAAGTAATCGCACCACTAAATGATATATAATGATAAATACTCCTCTTATTACATGATATCTGTTTATTCAGTTTGACAGCTAGTTAACTTTTCTTAATTTTCCACAGGAAGTTAATTTCCTGATATTCAGTGATAGCTAGCATCTGAACTAATCTGTAGAAAATGTTGCCTACAGTTAATTAACTGTATCATTGCATAATGGTTTTTCTTGTGATTGTGTAGATTTTAGACCTAGATAGCTTCTCTCATGTGCTTTCCATTAAGCATTGATGCCCTAGTAATTACAAATTAAATCATGTTAAGGAATAAAAGACAAAATCCCTAATTTTAATTCTATTTTCGGGCCTTTGTAAATTTTATGCTATTTCTACTTTGGAATAATAAAAGATGACATATATGTATGGTTTTATTCATATTCAAATTAATTGGTATTGAGAGCTGACTGGCTGCTTTAATTGTTTGCTTCTGGTGGGAAAAGTGCCTTGAAATGCTGTCATCGACTAACGTGAGGTTCATTCATGAATCCAGCGTTGTGACGCATATCTGAATGTAACCGATATACTGTAATTTAAAAATTGATGTTACCATTTATTCTAAATTTTCTTTTACAGAGCAAAGATCCTACTTTACCATAGAAGATAACGTGTTGTATGTACACAGACTAAACTACAGCGCAGCACAGAAGGCAAACACAAGGCTCATGTATAACAATCAGACGATTGAAGTTGAGATAGACGTGCTCAATGAAGTTGATATGTCTCCTTACACATCACTCAGACCTAGAGAATCGTTAGACTTTGTTCAACTCAACAGAACTATCGACTCTGATCAGTATAAAAAACCAGGGGTAAGGATTTGTGAATATTGGGGGTCATGCAACTTAGTGGAGTTTATGGAAAAATGTGAACACAATGTACAAACAGTGGTTGCCTTGATGAATGCGTATAATACTTGACTAGTCAGGTGTTGTAAGGCGACTTCAGTTGAATTTGTGTTTTTTTCACACATGAATTATAGATAACCCGAGGGTACTGTCTAATGTAAATATTTGTGTTGCTGCACTTTCCCATGTTCCAAAACACCTTCAGCATGATTCATGCTGGGTAAACTTGGTTAAAAATCTTCATTCACTTTCGAAGCGATGAAAGTTTCAACTTGCAGTCATGACTCATTTACTCACTATACATTGATGATTTCTACATTATTCACTCCTACATAAAGCTTTTCAAGACCTAAGGTGATATAAATCAGTAAAAAATAAGGTTCCGGCTTTTTGGGATTCAATGAAAATTTGGTTAGATCTAGATCTTGTTTGTTGAAATGATTTGGTGATGTTCTTATCAATGCTCCCTAGAAATGATCAAATTATTTGCTAAACAAAGCCAAGGTTAATACAATGTTCAACTCAGTCCATTCATTCACAATAATACGGCTACAAACTGAAAACAAAATTGAATGTAGGGATTTGGTCTCCTGGGAGTCAGAAATCCCATGAAAAGCTGTGAGATTTTAGTAATTCTCTCATAATATAATTTACTCGAGTTGAGTATCGGAAGTCGGGATTTGAAGCCCTCTACCTGCCCCTAGACAGCTGCTGCTGATTTACACAAATAGTCGACATTTATACATACTACAGTAGTCTGACAGAAAGTAGTTTGTGTAAATAAAGGAAACGATGATTCTAACTCCCACAGGTTCATGACAGCGATACCATCTGATCTATTGTATTAATAAATGTGCCGCCAAAGTCGAGGGCATTTGACCCATTAGAGAAATAAAGTTTTTTTAACATAATTATTTTATAACTTTATTAGGATCTCTATACCTCAGCCTGTTTCATGCTCACTTTGGGATACCTGTCAGTTTTATCTTCAATGGTAAAAACATACATGACCACCCATTTTTACATGTTTGCAGGACAAAAACTTGATAGCAAATCTTGATAAATCTGGGAACACCTCTAAATGGAGAATTGAGTACAGTAATAGTAACTATGTGAACGGACGGCCACTGCTTACAGCCTCCATAATGAAGAGACCTGGTAAAGCATTTATAGGTGAGTTTATTCCTCCTTCTACGATCATAACAAGGAGTGATTGGGATCCTTCATCATAACAACACAAGGAGGTCACAGCTTTTAAATTGAGTCGATAATTAGTCATAAGATCCCATAAACATATCACATATCTCATACACCATCTCATATACCATCTCATACACCATCTTATTTTCAGGTGTGACCTACCCAGAACAGTGGCCGCTGGAGTCCACCATAGATATAGATGTGGTGCTCATAGATGGAAATATCGATAAGCAGATGGCTATTAATAACAAGGTAAGATGACTATACTGATCGCATTAGATGATACTACAGGTAATTCTTTATCTTGACGAGTTATTACTCATAAAAACATACCTTGAGAATTTTATCGGGTTAGCTGACTCACAATGAAGGATGCTAGGCAGTGAATCAAATAATATAAGAACAAGGTTTATATCTGATCCAGTGAAGCCAATGTGGCAGTATAGGGCAGTAAATATAACATCATTACCTATTAGTGAAGTATATACTGTAGTCTTTTTATCACTGCCATCTTTTTATGTGATGTGTCAATTTATCACTACATCGATATGTTGTTTTTTGTGATGAAAACATAAAAAGTTCTTTTACAGCCAGGTGCTTGTAAAAAGTGACGGTGACAAACCTGGACTAGGGAACAACACGTAAATATGCAAGAAAAAATTTAATCTGAGATCCTGTACTTACATTTTCTTATTTTCTCATTTTTAGATAACATTTAGGTTCAGATTCATATACATCGACTATGATGAGCTGCACAACCTAGTTCTTACTGAGAGTTATAATGTAGATGTATCTCGGGCTTCTCCAGATTACACAAAGGTACAAAATAAATAACAATGTGTAGTTGTCACTGGACACTTTGAGTCTCCACGTGTAAAATCTCAGAAGGTCAACCGTGCATGTGTTTGTTTCGGGTAGGAATAGTTTAAATTCCTGGTCATAGTTTGAATGTTTCCACGTGGCACACACTTGATAACTTGTCCTTTGATAAAACAAATACATTTATTACTTTCCCAGGTTTTGGAGATCAGTCACAACTACAGTGCCTCTCTGACATTCTCTCTCGACTATAAGACTGAGAACTCTGCTGGCTGCCGTCCTTTTCTTGGTATTACCCAACACCAGGGGATCATATATATGAGCAATTCTGAGGCTATAAGCACCTGTCTCAATAACGAAGTGATTGAATATCAGATCACAGTTACACAATTCGCTCGCAACAGGACCTCGACTTTAAAGGTTAAACTCGGAGCTGGAGTTAATAATATGTCCAGTTTCAATTCATCAGGTTTGTTTAGACTTGAAAATAGACTTACTATGTACTTAACTCTAAATGATGTGATCTGTTTGTGACAGAAAGTATGTTAGTTATTCCAAGCGATAACAGATTGGACGGAGCGATGGGAGTTCATTGGACGGAGGAAACGCTTTGTATCGGGTAATTGACAGTTCAGCATAAATGAAAAAAATAAAATCATTGAATCAGGCTGTTCATTTGTTCTGAATGTGTTTTTTATAACGGCCTCATTTCTTTTTTCTATAGTAGGATGTGCTACAAACACAGATGAGCTGGCATGTAATACCTCGGCTGGGATAGGTTCAGCTCAGTGTATGTGGAGTATGATAGAGACGATTAGATCTAACTACTCTACATGTATAGCTAACGAGCAATGCGGTGACGGTGTGTGTAGCGAACTGGAGACTTTATCTGCTCACATTTGTCCTCAGGATTGTCTAGGTATGTTATAGAATCATGTCATGACCATACAGATAAGTGTGTAAGTACAACCTACCTGTTTCTGATTATGTTTCATCTTCAGGGGTATTTCTTGTAATATGAGGGGCACATCCAGCTGTATTTATCTACTATATATATATATAGGGGGTTTGATTGACTTTGATATATTTGGTTGTAGACAGTAGTAAGTGGTCTGGACGGACACCGATTAACTGTAACGGACACAGGCTAGGTTTGTGTGGCGCGTCAGGTGTGTGCTACTGTAGAGATGACTGCCAGTGCCGACCTCAATCACAGATAGATATTGTATATATAGACGAAGATGAAAATATACCTATTGTCAACTTAACAGGTAAAGAACCTTAGCACATAAAACGTATTTTAGTACATAATTGACTACTAGTGTAACATTAACACAAATCTAACCAATTAATCGAAAATAGCTATAATTGCAAGGCTCTTGATTATGTTACCCTCTCTCATGTTGGGTGTCTTTTTTCTTTTCAAGTTTGCCTTTGAAGATAATTATATTAATGTAATATATTGTGTGGGAGAGTTAGGAGAAAAAAGAGGCAACATATTGTACTAATGATGAGGGACACCCACTCAACAAGCTGATAATAAGGAAGAGTGGGCGACAGACTCGGGTGTCACTTGCCACCCAGATGCCCCGCTGTCGGACTGAAAGGCTACAAAACACTCTTTTTTATAAATACTCTAATTTTTAATATAACTTTTTAGTAACCATTTTTATCATTTTATATTTTACTGCTGTGTATTTTACTGACTTAATTTTTTTCTCTAGTGGAATTCACTCCGGTACATCGCACTGTTGATTTGAGGAGGAACAGAAATACATACAACATACATATACATCTATATTTATATATCTTTTGATACAATTCTGTAGTTGTGAAAGAAGTACGTCCAGTTGCTGAGGAGAAATGTGGAGTAGGATGTATTATCGGTATCGCTGTCACTGCTGCAATCATGATAATCATTACATCTGTGTTATCGCTCTGGTGTAGATATCAAGCTCTGAGCCGTCACAAGAAAGGTATACCCACGCTGATCAAATCATCGCTATTCTTGGGTGATATTTAAATAAAATGGTATCAGGCAGAATGGGAACATTTATTAGTTGGTGACAGCAACACCAAATTAACACAAGTTAAATTAAATTCTGTCGGAACACAACTTTCAACTAATAATAACACCTCATTCCCTCCATAAATAATCAACAAGGATGAGAAATGATTAGGTCCTATGGAACTTTACCTGTATAACCTTATGAACGGTGTTTTGTTTTGTTTGTCTCTTAATCTTGGTTAAACTTTGTCTGTTTATTTTCCAGTGGCAAACGTAAACGCTTGGAGAGTGAACGGTACAAGCTTGAGATTACCGGAGTTCACACCTTGTCCGGATTATGAAGGTAGCACACCATCAACAGTCATGTCTGTTATCAGTGACTGGCCTTCTATGCATCCCTTCTATCACATCGCTAACAACTATGAACTGGTATGTACCTGAATGTTGTTGTCCAGCTGTATCTCATAAAGAGAGGGAGATTAAGGAATTACTTCAATCAGCCAATGGAATAATACTATTGTGAGATTTTAATAAATAATAATAACTGTGAAACATTTTCTAGTTAACCTACCCTAATCTTCTGCTATTGTTGAGTGACCGATTTATCAGAATTTTGACACTCTTCTTCATTCCAATACAGTATGATGAGAAATGGGAGCTGCCGAGAGACAGTCTTGTTATAGGAGATTACATAGGAGAAGGTGAATTCGGTCGTGTCATGGAAGCCAAATACAGAAAATCACCCCTAGATGATTGGAATCCTGCTGCTGTAAAAATGTTAAAAGGTTTGTTATAATGTCCTGATTATGAAGCTGACATTTACAGTTATATAATGTTTATTACAAGGAGGTGGATTGAATGTCCTCGATTATATGCACAGCTTGACTCGTGCACAAAGTCTCTCTGCTTATGATACGTTATCGTCAACCTTACAGACATAAGAACCTACTACGATTCAAAGTCACCCACGTGCTGTAGGGGGATCAGTGCAGTTTTTCCTGCTCTATGATCATAACAGCAGCCACACTTGCAACCACATGCTATCATTGGTCATGTTTGTTGGCTGGCTGATTTGGTGCCTCTTGGAGTGTGCCCTGAAGATATACGTGTTTGCTCTACTCATTTCCGTACTATTTATAAATAAACACAATATTAAAAGGTTCCTAACCGCATGCCTGCAAAATAACAGGCTATATATATATATATATATATATATATATATATATATATATATAATATTTCATGAAGTTATTTATAATTTTTATAGATGGTGCCAGCCGAGTTGAGTTTACAGACCTTCTATCTGAATACACTTTACTGAAAGAAGTGGATCATCCCAACGTCATCAAGCTAATCGGTGCAGCCACTCTCAATGGACCCTTCCATCTGGTTGTCGAGTATTGTGAACATGGTTCACTCAAAAACTACCTACGACATGTTCGTACTCAGGAGCCAATCTATATGAACGGAGCCACCCAATTCTACACAGAACATTCTGCAGAGCTCATGGGATTCTCTTGGCAAATTAGTAAAGGAATGCAGTATCTATCAGATATGAAGGTACAACTAGCTTCATCATCAGATCCTGTTCAGATATTCAGTTGCCTCGATGTGAACTTGTAAAAATGGCATTGACACTGTGGTGGATTATTGGTGATGATTGAAGCCAGTTTAGACAAACCATCCCAGCCAGCGAAGACTTAAAACGCAAGAAATACACTTCTTTTCACACTGTCTTATTTATTTTAAGCCTTGCTAGGTTGAAATGTGAGTGTTAATTTGTATCTTTTTTTCTCATTTTCTTTAGCTGGTGCATCGTGATTTGGCTACCAGAAATATTTTGATAGCGGCAAACAATGTTATAAAGATTTCTGACTTTGGCATGACTAAAGACATTTATGAAGAAGAAGCTTACAAAAAGAAGGGCCAAGGTCGTATACCAGTCAAATGGATGGCTCCGGAATCTCTATATCATCAAATATACACTACTAAAAGTGATGTGTGAGTCTGCTATGCATTACGACTTCTATATCCCAACACATATTTGTTTTTATTCAAACACTGTAGAGTCTAGGCTCCTGCCACAACTCTTTCGATACTGTCAACCTATTACAAATTAGAAAACTAGAAATTAGGCAGTAAACAAACTTCAGTATAGGCCGCTTATTTCGATGCGATCTTATAATACAACTTTGAAAATGGAGAAATCTAAGAGAACTAAGATAGTCATTTTTGATATGTATCTCCCTCTTATTGTTTCAAATCAAACAGAGCGGAAGTATATAGTATATATTAAATAACTTAATATAATTAACACTGTGTCTATTTATGATTTGACCATTAGGTCCGTCACTAACATATTGATTGGCAATCTCCAAGGCTGTCAACTGATACCGCTGTTCTTTGTTTGGTACTCCTGACATCTATTATAGTCACCCACCTCCCTAATGGCAACCTTGTGATAGATAAACATATAATGAGGTGCCAATACATCCTGCCAATTAAAAATTAACAATTTCCTTAATGTGGATAAATGGTTTATTACTGTTCTTATATTAACAGGTGGTCATATGGAATAGTTTTATGGGAAATTGCGACACTTGGTGCTACACCTTATCCTGGGATACCAGCAGAGAGGATGTATCATCTATTACAGGAAGGTTACAGAATGGACAGGCCTGAGACATGCTCACTCGCTCTGTAAGTCAGCATTGTCATAAACCAATAAATTGTAATATTATAGAGATAGTTTTGTACAGTTGAGTAGTCCTAACATGGGACACAAAAAATTATATGCTGTAGCCGCTCACCAGGTTGAGTTCCTCCACTTCTATAACAGGGTCAAGGAGAAGGGAGCATGATAAGAACATGTGACTAGAACATAATTTAATTTAACTTTTCCTGGATCTGTCAATGATATGCTCTATAAAAAGATGTCCTGCAGGCTGCACCTGTTATCTGAGTAACTGGACGCTTCTCTATTTTATACACCGATGTTGAGTTCAGGTATGAGCTATGCTAGTTAGCATGGCAGCTAGGGATAAAGATTTATGTTCTCTCAATATGTGATGCCTTGAAATAGAGTTATTACTGTCATTGCCTTCCATATGTTTTCATCCATTATTGAGAACCCCGTTCTTTTCCAGGTATACTCTGATGAGAAAATGCTGGGAATTTGAGCCCCTCATTCGTCCATCGTTTAAAGACATCAAACTCAGTCTAGAACATATGCTCCAAGATCAGGATGTAAGCAATGTAGACATAGCATAATGAAACAAAACCATATGTTTTTTTTATATCCAGATTTCAAATGGAAGTTGTTCTGCAGAACTGAAGAGTAGTCACCTCACAATGTTTAGCGGGCAACTCCAATATTCAGTGTGTTTGGGCATGTCCCAAATTCCCTGATCTATCCAACCCTACTCTCTCCTCTTTCCCCTATCTTTTAACTGAATTCAACATTCTTGTTTGGCCACAATGATATTTACCAGTTGATTTATATAGTTATCTTTTATTGTTGTTAGGACTATTTAGACTTGTCTGTGGCGCAGGCTCAGCGGTTATGTCATGGATCAGCTAGTATATCTACCACCTCTGAAGATGATTCGAGTATGAGTGAAACCCCTCATCAGTTGACAGTTGCCCTCCTTCATAACAGCAATGGTATGTTTAGTAAAGTAGAGTAGTAAAGTAGAGGCACTTATCGCCGTGAAACTGGAACATTTTATGTGTACACACAAGCCACCGTTAAATAGGACGGTCATAAGACCTAATGTATAGATAGAACAGAGTGTGAAAACAATATGGTCTTGATTATTAATATCTATCCAATGTGAGAGTTTCGCAGATGACCAATTTACTATAATACTTACAGAGCCGAAGATGTTTGAGGATTACATGGTGTCTAGTGATGATAGGGGATATAATGAGAGGAGACCTCTCAGGTATACAACTCTCGAGTTCACAGAAGAAGATTGAGCTGGTGACACAGCAGAGCTGACCCCTCAGATCACTAGTCACTACTAGTCAGGCGGCTGATCTTGGTTCGCTACACTACACAAGGTGCTCACCGCAACAAACTCCTGTCCAGATTATCTCTGCAATCAAATGTTGACAATTACTGTGCTAGTGCTAGTCTTGTCTGCTCATCTGCATAGCTTTATTGCCTCGTACAGATTGCAATAGTCCACATAGTGAGCTAGATAACCTTATGTTCGGTCAACACTGTAACCGACAGGCATCACTCTTCCATCACCGCTGTCGATGATTTTACATTTACTTAGAGTTCACATAAACACGCCCCCATGGAGCAGATTTATTTAGTTTTTTACCCTACGTTGCCAAAAAGACAATTTAACCTACATCATTTGTTTGTTAGTTGTAAGAAAGCTGTGATTTTAGCTTACTGCAGTTGCCATGGACAAGCATATTTTATTAATGGTAGTATCTTTTTTGTATATTGTGCCTGGTACATAACATTATTTTTATTTGTATATTATGTCATTACTACTGTACAGTTACACAGACTTATCAATGGCACAAAACACTGCGATACTATCTTATGTACTATTTTAGCTGGCATTATCTCTTGCAGCTCATAATATATCACATCTGATGTGTCTATTCTTAAAAGCTAAGGTAAATAACCATTTTGACATAATTAAAATTTGATTACATAATTGCAGCTTATTGTCCCTTCACCAGAGCTAAGTTGTCATTTTCCATATTGACTTACAAGTTTTGATTCTCAAAACGAAAATTGATGCATACCAATAAGTTTCTTAAAAAAAACCTCGCACATTGATTGGCAATTATCATCTACTTAGATATAAACGAGGGACAAGACTTTGGACCTGGGCTATATAAATTCATAATTCAGACTTTCCATTTACAAAATCATACATTCAATTTTGTAGTTTTCTGAGTAGTTAGATACGGAAGCTTTGCATTGTTGATTATCAAGAATGGTATAGAGACTGCTAGCAAGGTTGCCAAAGAAAAGTATGTTTACATGACTACAAAGCCATTTCACTGACAGCATCATAGACAATGTCTATGGACAGCGTCAGGGAATGCCTAAATAACTAATTTTAGATTGATAGTAGGATCCAGTTTTTTTTATTATGGGTATACATGAAATCTCTGCCGCTATAACGTGTGCTAGATATAAGTCAGATACCCTGGAACTACTGAACATGATATCAGAGTTGAACACCCAAATTTGTATGGAAAAATGTAGTGTTTAAGCCTTTGTGTCCCCTCGATGTTCAGTAAGCTTGTCCTCTGCCGAGGTGTGATCTAACAATATATTACATGTATTTCCAGTAAGTTATTGATGGTGAGCTTGTAGCAGCCAAGAGAGACATGAATTGTATAAACAGTTTTTTTTGTAAAGAAACTGAGAACAGCCCCGACAGCTTGCCCAGGCTAAACTGAGCACAATTCTTTGCTAAGAACATTTCAAAATATGTGGAGTTGTGCTCTTATTTTCCAAGGGTAGGCAATTGATCACTAAATTCAAATAATCTAACATTTCCTGCTCTTTATTGTTGGAGGGCTGTTAATATGGCTATGGTCACCAATAGATAATGAGAAAGAACATCATATATTTGTATGATTTCAATCGCAATATATTCAGGGTAAGATTGTCAATCTTTATCTAAGATGGTGTCCAACACATACTCTTCTCCCTCTTAAGTACATTAGATTATTTCAGGTGTTACCAAAGGACCAGTGTGTGGATTGTTGCTCGCCTCTAAAGTGTACAAATCCTACTGCTTTTTATGTTACTCAGTGAGGTATCAGATGATATAAAATTTGTGCAACATCACAGCAATGAACTCCCTCTTCCAGACACAGGGGCTAGTAGCCTATCTTGACAAGCTTGTCAAGATAGGTTAAAGAGCCAGTAGAATGACTATGCTGTGATCTTAGAATAATAGTGGTCAGTAGAGGAGGTTGAGCACTGCTGCATGATTGATTATACTTACTAACTAACAAGGTCCGATTTATTTATTATTGTCATACTCACTCATACTGTTACTTACTTGTTTACCATGTCCAAACAAGGAGTTTGAGTCTGTAACTCTTTGGTCTAAATTAACTTAGTCTTGTCGTTGTATTCCTGGCTCAGCAACACTGACCCTGACAGTCACAGTGGTTTGGTTTTTTAGAATATACAAGAAATTGTAACATAATCATGAACATTTGGCTAAGACTAGACCACTTACATCAAAGAGTCACTTCACTTCATCCTCTATCTATGTCAATGGTCTGAACGACGAAGCTCCTGGCCCTTACTAACAGTAACTCACTGTTCTAATGTGAGCATTTTACAAACATATATATATGACTGGCACTAGTATTGATTGCACATACATAACCTCCAGTCCAAGATGGTAGTCATTTATGGGCACCCCGGCCAGGGATTGCTAGCAACAAGTATTATGTTTTGCTAGCAAATTTAACTTGCATTTCCTTAGTGTATTATCTACCATCCAAAACATCTCTAGTCGCTTATACTTGACCCACGTAGTAAGACAGTGAATGTCAAATAATAATGTAATAAAATGTATGTCATAAGTAGGTAGCTCGTCCTCTCGTGTCGACAACTATCACAGTCACATTTTTGCTCTTACTAGTAGGCCTATGGTATATCAGCTTGTACTTGTACAGGGTTGCTTTAGTTGTCAACTGTAAGCTGTTATTCTTAACTGCTGAAAGCTTAGGGCTACTATCCTTGTTCGATTGGCCAACAGAGTTTAAATTTATAATTTTTCCATTATCATGGGGAATTGGAAACAGTAGACAATTGTGAAGTACAACTTGTTGTTTTTTGTATAAGGTCTTAGCTGCTTGTGGGTCATATTCAGGTTGAAGAAATCTTCCTTCGATCCGTATTAGTAGACCTAATCTGGGAAGCACTTGACCCTAGGAGGTAAATGAGTGTGTCTAAATGTTGGGTTGGATCAGACATGTATAGAGTTGGGTAGTAAAGTGTCCCCGTGAAGGGTTATAGAGGGAGAAAACATGTGTGGTGAATGTGTTTGGAGGGTGTGTATGAGATGACAGAAGCCAAGCTAGTATTTTTGCGTAAACCACTCAACCAACCCTAAGATTTGAGTGCTTGCCATTTTTCTCAAAGCAACTTAACAATGCCACTTAATCGTTACCAAACAAAACTAAATCCTTGAACTAAATTCTTTCCTAGAGCAAGGCAAGCACGATCATTGGTTCTTAGGCTTGATAGATGAAAGAATGGCTGGTTATAGCTGTTTTTAGTTTCCATATCTGACAGATTCGGAACACAGTAGTTATTTATGCTGTTGATTGAATTTGTTGAATTATTATCTGTTCATCCTGCTTTTAGCAAAGATGGTTTTCGTGCTATGTCAGTGTCATAATTAGCTGTAACACATATATTCATTGTATTTCTAGCCATTCTACCTGAATTGCTGCTCAATCATCCACCGTCAAGAATCGGAGTAATGTTCTATCAATATTATCAATGTTTAGCAAAATAGAGATTCTTATAAGCATGCTGAACTCAGACATCCAGAAGTTTCTGGATAAAATTTATGCTCAGATTTATTGTTCATTATCTTGAGTTCATTCTTGGAGTTCTGGCTGCTGGTCAGACACTAACTGACATCATTTTTATATTTCACAAGCATCTGCTGTTTTTGTAGCAGATAACCCATTCAAGCAAAAGAAATAATTCTGTTGTGAAAATGAAGATACCAAACATTGTTCTGATGTATATCAAAATATGATATATCGACCAGTAGGCCCTAGGCTGAGTAGAGAATGGAGTTTTATCATTTTTCTTAGTATTATTATGCCGTGTCAATACATTATTCTGACACTGCGACCCATCATCTGGTCTCTCACAGTGATGTTATGTTGACCTAAGGGTATTTAGAGCCAAGATGTGTGTTGAAGCTAATCATTTTGCTTGTTCAGTGCTGTGTGTAATTTTCCTGTTCATGGTGGTCAAAAAACTCATATTGCGACTAATTCCATTGTGGTTTGACTGCCTTCTGCAGTTGGTGTTTTTTTATGAATAACCAGGGGAAGGTGCTGCTCCTGTTTTTTTTGGTGTACTACTCTGGGATGGTAAACCCGGCCACTGGGGAACACTGAAATGTTCTGTTTTTACTCAAAAAAGGAGACAATTCCCTTCTGTGATTATTCGTTTGCATTTGCACAGCAGGGAGTTCCAACTACTGTCCCAAATGAAATTATACTAATTTAATTTGGGAGTGTATTATTACATAATATTAGTCTGAGGTGTTTCTGTGAGACCTGGCCGTATGATGTGATCGAAGTCCTGGGATCTAATGTCTACATCGCTAGAGACTTTTGTGCTTTGAACCGCCTGTAAATGTGCACCTTGATGACTTGCCACAGTCTATCATTATTAGCTATGGAGAATGCTTTGTGTTTTAATGTTTTTTTTCTAAAAATGGCATCCTTCTAAACCTGAATGGGATAGTGATTGGTACAAGCTGATTGGACTCCAGTTGCACTTTATCTACAGATACGTTTTTCTGTTTGGCAGAGCATTTTCTGCAAATCCCGAAGTATTTTGTGTTGCTGGTCATTAAAAGTGAATTACATCAATCAGAGGGTTATTATCACCGCAGCCTCTTAGTATTTATTATAAATTCTAGTCATACTACATGATCATTGATTGAGATCGATATGATGAGTGTTGGCATCGCTATGTTAAACCCTATAATAACTGTACCATGTGAGCGACTACCCTGGGAAAATAATAAATGCAACCCTGGATATTATTATAGTAGTTCCAACAAAAGTTAAACATGGGCAGCTATAATCCATAAATAGTGTATCAGAAGAGAGCTTGATAATTTTTGTTGTAAGGCAAACAATCCACTGCTTGTGCTTCATCAGTACTACAGCAACACCTTAGTATAGTCTCTGCTCATAATGACCTCACTCTAGTGCGTAAAGAGTATCTACTTTCATAGGACACAACTATTGAGGCTGCACAGCATCCACATACATGGGCGGACTACTACAACATGGTGGTAGGATACTAAAGTTTCCTATGATTATTATTGCTCTATTTATAATGAAATAATAAGGATGCCTAGTCAGATTACTATTCAAGTGCTGTTAGTGATGCATGTGGTATAGCTGCAGCCTAGTGTTTTGCTGATGATGCTGATTAGTCTCTCTTTCTCAGATGTGCAAGTTCGCTGTTAATTTGTGTTAACATTCCTTACGACTATACATGGCTAGCCTTATAGCTGATATAATTCTAGGAACATCTGAGTGTGTATGTCAAGTGGTTAGTGCATACATTCTAATCTTATCTTTCTTATTCAGGTATTTGTCCTCTGGCAGGGCCAGTAGGCCTGCCTGTTTTAAGTTGTCTGTGCAAGATTGAAGTGCGTTTGCTGTTGATTGTCGATTTACTTATGATTGTTTCTGCAGGGGAGAAATTTCGGATGTTAGTACAATTATAACATCATGGTGTCAGTGCTTAGCTGCAGCGGTCAGTCCATGAGGAAAATAAATGTTGACAATGGTGTGCCTAGGCCTGTTTATAAACAGAATGTAATGACTAAAGAACTAGCGAAAATGTCTTTTGTGTCTAGTCATAATTTATGAGCATATTCTCACCAAGCTGTATTGTGTTATGAAATCTGTTTGTACCCATTTGTGTTCAACAAGCCTGTTGGCACCAAGCTGGATGGCAGTGGGTACTGCTATGGAATAACTGTGAGGGTGTTGGAAGACCGGGAGTTGCATGGTTTTTTGCTGATCAAGCTTTAAGCTTTACGCAACCAACAAACTGTCGTTGTGGGTAGACATTTTATTGATGAGCTGCTGAATATTAAGCCCTGGGAGCTTGTTTTGTTTGACAAGCTACAGAAATACAGCTGATAAGATAACCATGTGTTTCTTTTATGTTTCAGGTAAGATGTTAGGATGGCAAGCAGGCGAGCCACCACGCCCAATAGATTCCCTCGTAGTTCCAGTGCAAATACCGAGCGAATAGCCAATTACTGTGATGACTATGTGCCAATCGGCATAGCTTCAGCAATGGCTAACAGTGAACCATCAGCTGGTGCTGCTCACAGCAATCACGACTCATCCTCCAGATCTATAGGCAGTCTCAGTCAACAGTCATCACTATCTAGTATACCAGCAGCTCAGCTAAATAACTCCGCCGCAGCTGATCAGCAGTCTACACAGTCTCCTCTTAGTGCAGCTAGCAGTGATACATCGTCAGCATCTGCTGTTCCTCGATCGGGAGTTATGTCTCATTCTCATGTCAGCTTCAACGATGATCAGAGTGCCAAACCTCCTCCCACTCGTCATGTAACGGTGCTACAACCAGATCAAAATAAACCAAAACCCACAGGCTCTCGGCGACAGACTGCTAATGCGTTTGACATAGCAAAGGCCATACAAAAGTGTAAAGAGGAGAGTGTTAAACGATTTGACGTGAGTAAATCTCAACTAACCCAGATACCATCAAGCATAAAAGATTTGACATGTTTGGTGGAGCTATATTTATATCAGAATAAGCTGGCGTTACTCCCAGCTGAAATAGGCTTTTTAACAGAGCTTCAGACACTGGGCGTGAGTGAGAACTCGCTCGCAGGTCTGCCAGATAGTCTTATTAATCTCCGTAAACTAAGGGTGCTCGACTTGCGTCATAACAAACTGAACGACATACCTCCGGTTGTGTACCAGCTTACTAGTCTCAGCACTCTCTTCCTACGCTTCAATCGAATACGACAAGTGGAGAATGATATAGGCCTCCTATCAGCTCTCACAACTCTCAGCCTAAGGGAGAACAAAATAGACACTTTACCACCTGCCATTGGTCGCCTGGTAAATTTAGTGGGGCTCGATGTCTCATATAACCACCTGAAGACGATCCCCTATGATATCGGTAACTGTGCACAACTACAGTCTTTAGATCTCCAGCACAATGAGATACGCACTCTGCCTGCCTCCATCGGTAACCTCAGACTGTTAAATCGCCTTGGCTTGCGATACAACCAGCTAGAGTCACTACCACAAACCCTGTCAAACTGTTCACAGATACAGGAATTCAATATAGAAAGTAACAATGTGATAATGCTCCCAGACGGTCTACTTTCTAGCTTAGTTAATCTGTCTTCTATTACCCTTTCTCGCAACAAGTTTGACAGTTTTCCTATGGGTGGGCCAATGCAGTTTAGATCTGTGACTTCGCTTAGTATGGAGCTGAACCAGGTTAAGAACATACCATATGGTATATTCTCACGAGCGGAGTGTCTCAGCAAACTCAACATGAGTATCAACCAGCTAACATCTCTTCCATTAGACATCAGAACGTGGAATAAAATAGTGGAGCTCAACTTAGGTACAAACCAGGTATGTATTACTAGACAGACATTGTTCACAATGATTATAATAATATGCCAGTGTTGTCGTTTAGAGGTTGATAATTAAACACCCCCAAAATTATGATTTAGAATGCTATGAATTCTTTGTCTAAAATATGGTATGCTCTATTCGGAATGCAAATGTATGAGTGCCCAGACGAATTGAGGTCATATTGACATCAGGGTCATTTGGTTGTTGTAGCTTTCGAGGCTTCCCGAAGACATACAGTTTATGGAGAGCTTGGAAGTACTACTGGTGGGTAACAATGCTTTGAGACGTTTACCAGCAACGATAGGTGCCCTCAAGAGGCTCAGAGTTCTAGATTTAGAAGAAAATAAACTAGAACAACTACCAGCTGAGATCGGTAACCTGGCTGAACTTACACGACTCGTGGTACAGAGTAATAACCTTCAGGCACTCCCTATCACCACAGGTTAGCTCACTCATTAACTTTATATATATATAAATGTGGAATCAGCCAAAGATTGTCTGTAAAAAACTTTTTATATGACGCACGTCATGTACTTTTGTGTAATCTTGAATGTTGTGCCATATTATAATTGGACTATTGCTAGGCAATGATACTAAAGACAGTCATGTCTGTCATGACAGATATTTGTGGTGAATTAGGAAGAAGCTTTTTAATGAATGTTTAATAACAAGCTGTTTTGTCTGTATGAGATTCTATCAATCAACTTTTCATATCTGGTGGATGCATGCAAACAAACATAATGAGATCCATTTTGCCAACATACACAGTGCCGAAGTTACCATTTTATCACTATGCTGGTATGCTCAGAATTTTCATAACAAAATAGGCTGTCTGATCGCAATAATTAAAAATTTAATGGCTTTAATCGTGGCTGAAAAGCCTTGATTCCTGTCTCATGTCGGCTTCTGTGTGCTGCAGCAGCAACAAAATGCCTGGGCTGTGCTTGTATCGATTCACTGTATCAGTAAAATGTCACTCATTCATAAGATCTCAGCAGGCAAAGGTGACACATCCTGGTGTAGACTCGGCTCTGCTAAATTTAGCCGTCTAGACAACATCAGTTATGCTCCTATTTTGACCGAGGATGCTGCAGTGACTAGTCATTCCATTCGTCTGCATCGCTAAGACCTTTGTAGACCACTCTATTAGATTCATAACATGCATCTTGAAAAGTGATAAGCTTGTGCCAGGCTGTGATGCGCTCCCTTGATCAGACACTTATTGGCTTTTTTTATCTACAACATCTAGAAAAGCACTTTAATTATAATAGCAGCACTACAAAAAAGGGAATAACTGATAATGAGCTATGCTGCTGCAAGCGCATTTTAATGATTTTATAGCTCAGGTTGTATCAGACTTTTTCTAACTTTTCTTATTTCAGGCAATCTGAAGAGTCTACAGTACTTGAGTGCTGGTGAGAATAATCTGCTGTCTGTACCTCGTGAAGTAGGCCTACTCAGAAAACTCGAGTCACTCTATATCAATGATAACCCAAACCTGCAGAACTTACCTTTCGAACTAACACAATGCTCACAACTTCAAATCATGAGTATTGAGAATTGTCCCCTCTCTGAGATTCCTGGTGATATAGTCAACGGTGGGCCGGCTTTGATAATGCATTATCTCAAACTAGCTCAGCATGAAGACTGGAATCAGAATTAGAGCTTAGTGGACTGCGGCTAATAAATCTTCTGCTCCTCGCACTCGGCTAGCAAGAGCTCAAACACAACATGTCATATGTCTCTCTGCGTGTTCTGTGCATGTAACCCATAGGCTCATCATTTCCCCATTGCTCTCAGCTTGGTGGATAATTCAGTACCATAGCAGTGTGATCTGCACACCCATTTTACTACTTGTTATATTGTTATCATTTTGGCTACATTATACACTCTGTGCTGCTGTTTGTTACGAACCTTTATTAATAGGCTGTTGCCTATACCTTCTCGGTAATCCTTCGTTTCCTGCCTGGAACTATTTTACTTTTTAGTATCATTTGATCACTAGACTGTGGGGCAATCCGCTATCAGCGCATATTATTGTTTGTGCTGGGAACCAAACTAACTGTTGCATAGATTTACCCAGAAGATGGGAGACTTTAGTCTGATGTATATTTCCCACACTCAAAGTCACTCTAAACTGTCAACAAATTCTCAAAATCAGACTTATCCTGCAACGGTATTGGCTGATTCTAGCTTACACATTGCCTGTTGTGTTAAATACTATTTTACTATAACTGTTATTCATCTTATCAATATTTTCTGATGATTTTGCAAAGAATTATGCCGTATATATTTTGCTTTAAGGCGACTCATGTGCATATTCATTAATCAGTCATACTGTTGTTTCTTTTTTCAGTGTGGCTACTACCAAATAAATGTGATCATTATTGCTTCATGTAAGATTGAATGACTTCTCACAATGCCTGAATGACTGGGTTGGATTAATGTTGAGGGGGGGGGGGGGGGCAGGCGGGTGACAGGTTGCTAGTGGATCCAAAATATATTGATCTTACATCTTCAGGATTTCTGGAAGGTTGTGATATGGCTGACTATCTTTTAAATATCAACCATGATGTCGTTGAGAAAATTGCTATGCTGCAGAGAAGATGACCCTAGTAATATTAGTAAAGTAGCAGATCCCACTGCGGTCCTCTGACTACTAGGGTCTGTTGGCACCCCAGTGGTGTGCTCCAAACACCCGGAATACAATCAACAATTTGGCAAAGTATTTGCAGCTTCGCTCTATAAAACCGGTCATTCGCAGTTCGATGCTACAGGATGTGGGGCGTGATAAATCCTAGGACAGATTTCTAAGCTTGAGGTGTGAATGTTATGCATGACATCGCAATGATCTGATAGTGATGCAGGTTCAGAGAGCGAGATTCAGCATTTGAGTTGATAACTTCTAGAAGTGCCGTACGGAATTATGAAGGTCGAGTCTTCAACGCCACAAAGAAATTTATTCCTAAATAGCTAACCACTGCCACTTGTTACATTTGATCTCCATGATATTTTTTAGTAAATATTACCTGTATTCATGAGCAGATAATCTGTCATATAATTATGATATAGGATATTAGCCAAAAAAAGGATTAACATAGTTATTTAAGACTGGCAATTTATATTTACAGTATTTCCGTCAAATATTAAAACTAAATAATAGCTTATCAGCTCTGAATTATTATAATATCAAATTCTCTATCATATCCTTGTATCTATTCTCTCCTTCCCCCCCCCCCCCCCCGGGTGTCTGGGACTCTCGATTCTTTTTTTTTTGTATGGAGATGCAGCCATCTGTGTCACAATTCATTTGCTCTGTACAGCAATAGACTATCATTGTGTCATCTTGTTTAGCTGTATCACTTCTGCATTTTACACAGAGTACGTAGCTGTAACATCATAATATCTCCCTGTTCTGTCTTCACCACACCATCTACACCATCTATACTGATAAGTGTACCCACTGTCTCTCTGTGCTCACCGTGTATCACCTTCACCTAATCGATAACAACAATAAACGTATAATTTATCACTGATGTCACAAAAGCTACAAGAACCTGATGAAAATATTCTGAGAAATTAATTTGACCACTCGTAAGCAGGCTCAAATGTAAAGGAATTTTTAATTTAGGAATTCTCTATTTAAGAGTATCATGAAATTCTTGTCAAAATCTAGTGGGTAGTAAAAGTGGAGTTAATATTTATGGCAGTTTTCCTGAAGTGAAACAGTGAAATTAAGAATACAATGAATCAGTATTTCTGTAGCATATGCAATGCATTGGTTGTTGAAATGGAGCCGCCACATTTTTCAAAGCTGTATGGACAGATTTTGCAGCAACGTATCGGTATCAATTGATCAGTAAACCAGACCTGCATTCAGTACATACCTTATCGCCCTTCTCAGGTGTAATGGGTTCGAGATTATCACTTGTTATGCTGACGACTCTTTCCAAATCATCCACAAACACGTTACATACATGTCCAGAGACGTTGGTGATTTTGCCTACTTTGTCAGCGAGGTCACTGTCAGAGTAGTGCATAGCAATCTTCACCAGTATCTCTGCCGACACCCAATCAGCACCGCCATGATCTAAACCTAGTGACAAACAATATGGTGTACATATCATATCAAATATGATTACAGTCAATGTATTTGGTGGTGATGAACATACTCGTCACAAATATTTATCATAGAATAATGTGCGTTGCAGTGATAAAATCTCTCATGATACAGAAACTCAGAGTTGATACATGAGTTGAAATGACTTACCTAAGCCAGGAGTACCGGGTGTATATGGCACAGTGCCTGGAGTCATAGGACTGTAAGTGGATAGGGGAGATGGTGTTCCTGTATAACTAGAACTGCTACCACCAAATCCTGGACTAGGTGCTGTATAACTACCTGGTGATGCTACAATTCAGAAAAATATATATCAATTTGTCAAGAGCTGATGAAAGAAAGCAACATATTATCTATCTAAGCGATCTTGTCAGAAACAATAGGTTTTAAATCGCCTTGGCTGTGATTTAGCAAGGCAAGGTATATTTGATGAGAAAGGTTTCTACCTTGATACGGAGAGTAAGTACTCTGCCTGCTGCCGGCTGGTGTGTATGAGGCAGCGGGGCTATCTGGGTCAGGCTGGTATCCTGGTGTTGCTGGGTTGTAACTTGGAGCAGGTGACGGGTTGTCATAGCCATACTCGAAGTCTGGGTTTCTACAATGTTATGATCAGCATGTGTCAAATGGCAACACATCACAATCCCATTCTGCTGAGAAACTGTCCTGCCTACCTTATTATTACACATTATAGTCATACATATACCAGATTTAGATTTTAGATAGTCTCACACATGCTATAAATATTCTGTCAGTGTGAGAAAACATTAAGTTTCATGCTCAAGCTTTAGATAAAAATTCTGAGAAAATCAAATCACAACTATGAAAGTACATCAGGGGGTGCTGCAATCACTGCAATCTACATCTCATTAGAACATCAGCATACCTGGCAGGTGTGCTACCACTATTAGGATCCCAGGCGCTGGCCCCTCCAGGTGTAGTACGACTGCTGCTAGCCCCCTCGTGTAGTGGTGTCTGAGCTCCATAGTGGGGAGTCCTCGAGCCATCATAGAGAGGCGTCTGTGAGCCATACATAGGAGTCTTAGATCCATACATGGGAGTCTGAGAGCCATGCATAGGAGTGGCAGACCCAGCATGCATCGGTGTACGTCCAGACTCTGAACGCGTGGAAGATTTCCCAAGTCTGCCCTCTCTACAAAAAAAGAGAAGCACAATCATATATCTGAGATCAATGGTAATTGACATTTCTAAGTGAATCTACATTTGTATGACTTCTGAACACTGTCTTACTACGATGGCCCCGGATTATAATCTACTGGTTGTGACAAAATATAATATTGTGCATACTTGAGGGAGCTGAGTCTGTTTTTATCAACTGATATAGTCCTACAGTTTGTATGTAACTCAACTCTGGCAGTATCATCAGTACAATCCTTGACAATTCCGATATGACCTGTAACGAACATCAGCATAAAATGTTAGGCTTGGTTATAAATCACAAGTTTTCTATTAGACTAGATGCTTTAGCTCATAATCACAGGCTCAAAATATTGCCAGCTTTCGGAGAGTGTTATTTTTCAGTTTCATCAGCATTTCTATTCATCATGTGATCACACACTTTCTTTTACATGCGAACATCATCTAACTTGAAACAAATTTTGATACAACTGTTCAGACGCTTTTACAAGAGGATTAACTCAAGATTGGAATAGGAAGCAATCAGTCTATGGCAAGCGGTACAAGGTTGAGATGTTCTATCGATGGCCACACATAAATCATATGGCTTGCAATGCTCACCCTTGAATGGACCACCAACTATTTTAACAGTTTCACCGATCAGTGATGTGTCTCTCTTAGCACCTCGTCCCCTTCCTCTGCCTCCACCGCCACCAGAAGGACCCCCTCCCCCTGATGGTGTACTCGCTCCTCCACCACTGGCTGGATGAGCAGGACTAGATATACGAGGTGACATGAAGCCCAATCCACCTCCTGTATTCTGTTGCTGTATACAGAAACGCAGATAAAATTTGCAACACATAGTAATCGAAATTGAAAACTATTCTCATATGACAACATTCAGCATCACTCCACAAAGATATCAACATCATTAGAAAACGTGATTGAGTAATAACATTCAGTGACTTACCCTAGCTCCACCTGCTAACTGAAGCTGTCTTGTCTTGCACACAAATATACCACCATTCTCTGTCATCATTCTCGAGTGCAGGAATGCAAAACTTCTGTACAAATGCCTGATCTCACCTTGCAGGCCCTGTGAACAACAAAGGTTAAAAAAACTAAAAAATAATGGGTTCAATGATTATAATAGTAATGATATAATCCTCACTTCAAATAAGATTATCAATTAATTTTGAATTATCTAACTAAATTAACCATTATAATTTGGAGTCATCTTCTCTCTGAACCATATGTTCAATGAGAGGACAACTACTATCATCAAATAGGTCACACAGTTTCATTTCACCAAGGAGTTTGGGACACCAACTCCCTGATTTCACCAAACTGTAATTATGCCAAGTCCCTATTGAAATACCAAGAAGGTAGTCCCTTAACTTACAGCATGTCCTCCATCAACGACTTTGACAATATCCTTGACTTGAAGTTGATTATTCTCAGAGTCCAAAGCTACAGCGTGACGGCTATCTTTCTTCTTGTTGATGGCCTGATGCTTGACTTGTATTATCTTATTCTCATTGGTCAGCACTTGAAAACTTTCCCTTTCCAACCTAACTATGACTCCAACTCTCTGTGCACTAAAATCAGCGCAATCATCCATATCATGAACTGGTATTGTTCTCACAGCAGCTCCCTTTGTGAACTTGCAGATGTGCCAAGCATATGATACCGTAGTACTATTTCTTCAAGCTATCAAGTTTTCCAATGTGATGCACAATACCAATGGATTCATTAGGGGCTTTTGCTATGCATATTGTATAGGCCAATCAATACATTACTGGAGAGATTAATGTTATGTACTCACTCAAGTTGAACAAGGTCGCCAAATTGGAACTGTCCCATGGAGTCCACACCAGTAGCCATATCAGGGCAAAGCTGCAGATCTTTAGGTAGAACTTTGAGTTCATGCATGGTTATATCTGAGAACAAGACAACCAGGTTATCCTCCACTCTCACAATCAAACCTGTGTCCGATTCATATCTACCTCCGATAACCTTTACGTGGTCTCCCATCTTGAAATGCTTCTTCAACTCATGGGCAGGGAACTCCAAAGGATCCTGTAGAAATATAAGTACATGATATATAAATGTATGTATACGTAGGGTCGAGTATAAAAACCATCAACCCTTTGATAGCGCTGCCCAGGCGCTACTATACATATTCCACACATACTGCGGAAATCAAGTCTTCTTATCAGATTTAGGCCGCAAAATATCGCATAAAATATGAGCTATGATGAAGCATACCTTGAGGTCCTCATGCTTAGGAAGCATTGTGACTTTATTACCGTCTATACTGATAATTTTACCCTGTAAATGTATCAATTCTCCCTCAGCTACCTCCACCATATCACCAGGTGCAAAGTTATGAGTGACTTCTCCTCCTGAGCTCGACTTTGATACCAGCGCTATAAAATAGAGAATATCAGAGATGTTATTAAACAATGAGCTATCCGTTCTACTCTCCAGGTCTGTTGAGGATATATATATATATTCATTCATTGCAGTTATCATATATGTATATATATAATTATATATGATTTACTGCAATCAATGCTGAATCAAGTGTAGTTACTAGATTTATGCTTCTGTATGAATTACCGTAGTTAATCACAAGAAACTAAAACTTACAATCTATACTGATATCCTCTGGTCTATCCTCAAACTTAGACAGCTCAGCCAGTGTGGGTTTGACTCCCTCTGAGATGAATGCTGATGGGTAGAATGTCTTAATCAAGAATCCTTTAGCATTATACTCATTGCTCTCAAATATCTTAAAGCTTCCCTGTGTGGTGACTTCTCCACCGATAGCTCGGATTGCCTCCTCGTCGAACAGCTTTTGTGGTGGCCTTCTTCCTTTGGGCTGTTGTTGCTGCAAGCAAAGAATATCAAAGTCACTAACAGTGTCTCTCTCGTGCTTCATGGTATGTAATCCGATCTAAACACTTTCAAACAGTACATTTGCTGTACTAACCAAATATCTTACATGGTGATGGCGACTATTCATCAGTGTGTATCACATGTAGAAAGCTGACACAGCGCTGATTCTAAGATGTCTAAGTTATACTCACAGCGCTCTGGTTCCTCATGACTCCTCTCATTCTTGTGTAGTCTACTCTAGGAATCAGCTTCAGTCTGATCTTATGTTCTGATGGCTCCACAAAGTCTACCTGAGCCAGATCATCCTTGAATACACCACGCTTCATCCTCACCCATGTACCCTCTTTTATTCTGACCTTCTCTTTGACCACTCGCATAACATCTGTCATCTCTTTGATTGGCACCATCTACATCAACAGCCATTCATTACATTGTTAAATCGTTAAGTTCCTGCGTTCACAAACAAGAGGAACGAGACTGCTTTCACATTATAGCCATATTCAACAATCTCTGAGCACGATTCTATGCTGTCCGTCAATCTTTGCTAGCTGAGGTGGGAAACAAATGAGATTGAGTAAATGTAAGCAATGCTAGGGCTGTATTTTGCTGTTTCAAGCCTGTAGGTACTATACAATACAATACATTTATACATCCCATGTTATGTAATGAGGACATGACAAGTTCTCACCTGTTGTTTGTAAGTTCCCATTCTAAGACTTCCAATACCATCGATGGCGTGCTTAACGTGGGTCTGCTTAAAAGCTTCGACATACAGAATTCCCTTCAGACCGTCCTTGTATGTGACTGATTTGATCATGATTGGAGTGTCAGTGTACTGGTAGGCTACAAACTTTCTCATCAAAGCAAGTACGGTATCTCTCTCTTCCCCCATTCTACACCTCACCACCCACATGTTAGGATCACGGCTATAACAAGACATAGAGACAGCATGTGCTCATACCTCTTAATCATAAAACCATTATCTTTTGTCAGGACAAACTTCAAAATTTCGAAATAAAGTCCCACAATACCAAACTGATGATACCCCAGTGGGTACCAAAATTGGAGTATTCACAACATTATAATACTATGTATTGTATTATCACATAAAAATAGTAATATGCCAATTCATCAGACCATATATTGTATGTGTAGTAATAATGGTGTATGTCAATCATTTAGGACCTTTTCCCAATGTCATAGTTTATATGTATGTCAATCATATAGGACTATGAATTGTAACGGTTGTAGAGAATCGACAATCAACTGAACGTCTTAATCACTCACTTGACATCAGGTAGTAAACCTTGTTGTGTGATCTCATCAGACATATCCTCTCCATCTCCGAATCTATCAGCAGCATTAGTATCTGTCCATCTACGCCTGTAAAACTCCTCCAACTCATCCTCATTCTGTAATTACGTCAACATAAATATATATGTTTGCTATGTAGCAACAGAACAGATGCAAAATAACAAAATGTAGAACTTTGAGTTCATGCATGGAGATATCCGAGAACAAGATAACCAGGTTATCCTAGACTCTCACAATCAAACCTGTGTCTGACTCATATCCACCTTATAATAATGATTAGGTGAATTAGGTGCAGCGATGAATGCAACAACTGATACCCTATTAACATAAATTGCTGTCCTACGATACTAGTTTGGTACATAGCTACATGTGACATGTGCACTCATTTCATAATTTAGTACTCAGCCTGGACAAAAAGACCAGCCCTAAGATAAATGACGCTAGTGACACAAACAGTCTGCTCATATTATGGCCAAACCTTATTCATGAACTCATCCAGTCTTCTTCTACTTTCAAAGTCACGAGCGGAATGATCCATCTCAGTATCATTAGCGATGAGATCCTGAGCTCCCTCCTCCCACTCTCCTTCTGACTCATCATCATTCTCATCCACCTCTGTACAAATCATAATAATGTTTGAACTTAACCAGCAGAAACAAATGACACAAACAAATCACACTGATTATTCAAATATTTTGGATTCAAAGCGAAACCCTGTTGAATCACCAGACAATGTTGAATCGATGAAGTAGGCTGTTGAATCAATGAGTAGACAATACACCTTCATCGTAAATGTCAGATTTAAAGGACCCTACTCTAGATAGACATCAGAATTGTGGTAAAGTTAATTTTCAACATGACCTGAGTTTACATTTTCGATGTATAAATCACGAATCAAAATACTGACAGTAGACAGACTGATTGCCCAAACAACTTATAAAAAGTTTATGTGATCAAATTTATCAATCATCACACCCACCAGCCTCATCGAGGATAAAGCCTTCCACTCTGGTCTTTTTGCGTCTAGGACCGGTATATTCCTCCTCCTCTTCTTCCTCTTCTGGTTCTGAGTCATCAACTCCAACATCCTCTCCGCTCTCCTCACCAACCGAGACATTTTCATCCTCACTGTCTGACATATTCTGTGGATTACTTGTCTACAGCGTCAGTTAATATTGCTGTAACAACATAAACTAAAAGCTAACAGAGAGATCAAACAATTAGCTTTTGTATGACACTAAATCTAACAGAGATATCCCACTTTATGAAATGAGAATTCATTTAAACAGATACTTGTGTGTTTCTATTTGTATTGAATTGTAATATCCTGAAAACCATGATCCCATACCAACGTACTGTGTGGATAGTGGAAATGGAGGGAAAACCTACTAGCAAAAAAGATGGTAAGTAATTTATTCATCTGCCCAATGAACAATCCCAGTAGGCATCAGGGGGTCGATGACCATTGAGTCTTCTGTTCAATAGTGTGTAGGTCCTATAGCTGTTATTATCCCATTTTTTTTTACAATTCAATGTACATTTTACCAACTTG
The DNA here is from genome assembly GCA_914767715.1 of Membranipora membranacea. Lineage (NCBI taxonomy): Eukaryota > Metazoa > Bryozoa > Gymnolaemata > Cheilostomatida > Membraniporidae > Membranipora > Membranipora membranacea. The sequence continues at coordinate 10,290,880 of OU612065.1, read as the reverse complement.
CGACCAAGGTAGAGGTTTGATTGATAGTAACTCACTCATCCATCCAAGACCATTTTGGATAGAATTATGAGCAATATAATATATATTTTTGCTGAATCACCTATCTCAAACTTCAACTAACTGACAGTTGGGGTATGAATTTAATACTTTTCTCCAAACACCACCCACTGTTCACATATATCCAAGACCATTGCTTACTGTTTATTATTACCAAGTAGTAACTGTTACTCCTTGTTAGTGTGATTATATAGTTACAGCAGCAGTGAGTACATATTAAATAAAAATGACTCAGAAACAGTTACAGTAGTCATCCTCTCACTCCAGCCAACCAGCCCTAACTTATAAATAATATTAAGATGGAGTGGACATCACTAACAGTAACTGTTGTTACTCTTACTCACTGTAGAAGTATATAAAATATATTAATTATATTTATTATTATTAATTTAATAATATTATAGGCTAAAAAATACGATTTATATATATATATTTACAAGTAACAATACATACTCTTCTAGTGATATTGATTGAGTAATCATCATGTAGCCATGTAACTTGAGGGCTGATTTGCATAATTGGATCAAACTGCAGTACTATTGTAGGTACGGATAGTCCAGCCAGATATGCTGTAGTTAGATCATTTACCTATCTATCTATCAGCTAGAGCTACCTACTATTGTCACTGTGTATTGGTGCTCTTCACTTTCTTCTTGCCTTAATCAAGCAGAGCTACCCATTTTATGATATCCGGTATTAATTCACACAAAAAGTTGTGCCAGAGGATTTTCAATGTGTTAGCTTCAACATGACAAAATTCAAAATTAACCCTAAATTGTTTTTATAATTTGATACAAAGTTTGATAGGAAGTTGATTTTTTTTAAATTAGGAAAAGGTGAATCAGTATCTCTATGAGAAGAACATTTCACTCCCCTACCATACCTTGTCTCATTTTCCTTTCAAAATGATCTACCTAGATGTATTTTTCAATATTAGTAGGCCAAACTTTAGGTTAATGCTGATATCTCTGTAGTCTTGATTAGATTTTGGTGTTTTAATTATATTTAACCAAGGAAAAGCATTAAAACCTCACTTTTGGCAGCTTGCCAATGTGTTGGCGCAACCATATTCATGACGTCAATATTATAGCGTTTTCAGTTGTTGCTCTGTCGTGAATGCAAGTGGTAGTCTACTGTGCATTGAGCAACACAGAAAAAACTGAATCATAGATAGAAAGTAACTGATCTAAATTCATTTAGTTGGTGAACTAGAAGGCCTATGATATGAATAACCTTAAAATCTGACTTCTGCATAGGGTCATCTACTATTCTCCATACAGTATACATGTGCTGTGGCTATATACATGGTAATATATATCTTCACCTTCAGTCAGAAACGGCTGCAACTATATCTCTGACTTTGTTGAAAGGCATGCGTTAGATTTGTAAAGGAGAGTAAAGGGACTCCAAATGAAGGTTAATGAGTCGAACAGTCAGCACCTGGTGGGCAAGGGTTGGTTGCAGGTACAGGTCGTGCAAATTAGTTGTAAGCTGTGCGTGTACATGAGAGTACTGTGCCAAAACGTTCAGGACCTCATTTTGAGAATTGTCATCAGCGTGAAGCCAGTACTGGTAACCTACCTTCAACTTCAAATTACTATACCAAATTGACACAATTTATTTGTCCAATTGATTCTAGGGTTCTATTCAGCACGATTAGTTGCAACCATGCCCTCGTCAACCATATTCAGTAACGCCGCACTGAGAAACGCATGATCTGATGTAGACTTATATGTGTATGTATGTTTCTTGTTTTGGGTTGGGGAACGGTACGTTATCGTGACGACATGTATGACCTATTCATGGTGCACCGAGACGATAGATAGGCTGGTCTTCCCAACTTTTCTCTGAATATATTGTTACTAACTGTAGTGTAGGGAAGAAAAAAATTTCATTACAGTTAGTTGTGGGCGCAACTATTTATTAAGCGAGGTAAGTGTTAACCGATTATGTGCCATGCCGAATCAAACTTAAAAATGAAGAACTAGAAAATTCAAATTGAAATATATATAATATATTTCATCACTGAAAAACACATTGTTGGAACTCAATCATTTGTTGTTCTACTCGGAAAGATGTATCCTTGTTTGCTGCGAGATCATGGTCTATATACCATACTTATTGCCTAGTGTTTTAAGGAAATTGGTAAGCCGTGATGATATTTCCTGCTAGTTTAGTTTGCTGCCTGAAAACTCATAATTATATATTTTGATGGTGGAATGTTCATCGGTGTATAATGTTTTAGCCTTGAACACACATCACTCTGGGACGTGGAAAACGATTCTTTAAAAATATTCTTGAACAAATTGTACTGCAGAGCGCAGTCATAAATAAGGCTTCGTGAATCACACCAATAGTTGATAGGGAGAATTCATGTGGAATGGAAGTTAACTGAAACACATATGTTTCTCTACCATTACAGGTTCTTTACTCAGCGTGCGTAGTGATAACGAAATCAAATCGTGGTATTTCTTTCTACTGTACGGGTTTTAACAGTGGAATTATTGCTGGAAAATTATTAGGCGATCATGTTGGTTCTTCCTTGAATTGATTAGTAAACACCCTGATCGCTAGTTTGTATTAACAATTATCATTCGGTTTAAGACTCGCTTTAAAATTTATGTAGCAAGGATATGATTTTGAAAATTCTGCATTTTATTGATGGAAAGCAAAATTGAGTAAAAATTACAACACAAAATACTGAACTCAGTAATACCATCGATATAACTGTTCTGCCTTTATTGAGACAATTTTCTGCAGCCATATTTCTCTCCGGCAGGTTGTTGCTTTGTTTCACAAGTTGATGACCCACTTCCTCATACATTTAACTGTACAATACACATTGATGTGTGCACGATATTTCATCAGCATTACTCATTTCCCTGGTACCACAGTATTCTCGTTGATGTCCATGTAGTTGTGATGTCATTGTTGGCTGTACAGATGGCCCTCCATAGCCAGCTGTGGACTGTGTGACTGCCTTCATCACAAATCTACTTGTCCGCATAGTATAATCAGAGACTACAGATATCTCAAGTCAACAATCCCTAGTTATGGTCTAGTAAGCAAGATGAATGACACCATCAACTATTTGGCTTTATAATTGACGACACTCATAAGAAGCTTTCTGTGGTATGGTGTCAACATAATATAGTGATGGCAGATTTTAATGTATGATTTTACTTGCCACAAAAAAAACCAACATTTTTCTCCCTTTCTTGTAGAGTGAAGTGGCTAACGGATGACAGAACAAAATCGAAGATACCTGGCTCTCCATAACTGAACAACAATGTATGTGCCTGCCATATGATTCCCAACAAACAAAATCGGATGCTCTTTGAACATACAAATGCCATAATGAATCCATAGCCTGGTCCCTCGATACCCATACTGATAATAATATGTCCGCCAATGGGTTGTTGTAAGCTTCAAGAGATAGCGCGCATAGATCTAGAATGGACAGAAAATTTAGTTTGAAAGAGAACACACAATGTGATAATTGTCAGAAAATGTGAGCAAGTGGATGCCCTGATGTTTGACCTTGAAAATACCCCAAAACTCTATCCCCAATGGCCAGTGTTATTAAGTTAGCTGAGTATGGAAAGCTATGGCATATAATTTTTAGAACCATTATCTGGAATAGCTTTACAGCCAAAGCCTGTTGGCAGCTAATTTTAGCACATCTATTGGCTTGAGGAAGATGTACTTAAATATTGACCCCTCTGTAAATCATATAGGGGTAGTAACTAGGGGTTAGAGTATCCTTAATGGTCAAACGAAGCTATGGCCATCCTCCGTCTAGCAATACTACCGCACCATTTTCAAATCGGAATACAAATGACCAGTTAAAAGCCAAAGTTGACAAACATTCTAACTCAAACCAGGGAGAATGGAAGCCCTGCTCAAACATAATTTTGGTAGTGGCCATTAGTGTAGACCAGATAAAAATACTTTATCAGTATTGTTCTAAATCTTGTTTGGGGCATATCATAATTATCATCATTTAAAATACCCCTGCCGTCAATCAAAGGCACAGGTAAAATGGGGGTAATGCCCATACGTGACACACGATTTGTAAATGAGCCAGAGACTCCAGCCGCAAATTTTGGAATATGGTCAGCCTTTCATTCTACCCCTGAACACAATAGTAATAGTTGCTACCATCTTTATATCATTCATTGGTTGTTACATCTACTGATTTGACTCCCTTTTGTAATTACGATGGTGCAAACATTGAAAGGGTTCAGCGCATGCACAAGAGTAGGATAATCCAATCAAAATGGTCTTGGATGTAGCCAATCATGTGAAGGGCCTCAATAAACCAACCTTGAATAAACCATGAACTGAAGATGGTGCCAAAGTTGAACACTTCATTAAGTCATTTGGTTATGGCGTTTTGTGTGTGGTGTGTGTTCCATGTAGCAGTCCAAAGCATCGACAGCTTCGAGATAGATTTAATGTGTGCCTCCACAACTATGGCGTTTTCGTAGACCCACTTGAGCTTATTCAAACAAGAATGCATGGTTAAAAAGAAAAAAGACAAACACCAACCAACGTACTATGCTTAATGAAAGGTCGATAAAAAAATTAATTACGAAAGTTCTGCATGTGCACGTACTCTGCATCTACCCCCAACTCCGATAGAAACTGAGAAAACATGATGAAACTTTATATTGGTAAAATCTGAAAGTAATATTGATATGTTTTGGTAGAAGTAAGATAGTGGGTGGAGCACGTTATTCTGTTACCCTATTTGGTGGGTGAAGCACGTTATTCTGTTACCCTACTTTACTGGAATTGCTGGAAGTCAAAAGACTTGGAGCAAGATCTTGATGAGTGTCCTTGTATTTATAGACCGTTGATGAGACAAGAGGTATCAAGCAATGGCTGAAAATGAACAGGACCCTCCTCTGGAGGTTGAGAGTACAATTGCGAAAACAGATCCCCCAGATTCAACATCTGTGGCAATTAAGACTGAACCTGCTAATGACATGGCTGAGCCATTAGCTGAAGAACTGAAGCTTGGGTCAAAGGCCGAGCTAGAAACTGAGCCGGATGCAGAAATTGGCACTGAGCCAGAGTCAGAGATGACGGCTGAGCCAGATGCTGAAATGGACACTGAACCAGAAGCCCAGCTAAACACTGAGTCAGAGAGAAAGCTTAACGCTGATCCAGAGGCCGAACTGGACGCTGAGCCGGAGGTCAAGTTGAACACTGAGTCAGAGGCCCAACTAGGCGCTGAGTCAGAGGCCGAACTAGGCGCTGAGTCAGAGGCTATGATGGATGCTGAGCCAGAGGCTAACAAGGGAACTGAGCCAAATACAGAGTCCGTAGACGAGCCTTTGCTGGCAGAATCAGACGAGACAGGGCTAGTTACCGAGCCGGGGGAAACAGTAGGGGATGCTGGTACAGAACCAGGTGAGACATCGGGGGCTGCTGGTACAGAACCAGGCGAGACAGCGGAGCTTGCTGGTGATGATGATATCCCTCCTGAGGATCTGGAGGATGGTGAGCTGAGTAGTGATGATGGCACTGAATCTGCTAATAAAGCTTCTAGTCACAAAGGTTGGTTTGAAATGATACTCAAATTGATCGCTGTTATCTCACAATAATTACCTATTCAAGGAAACTCAAATACCTTGTAACTGCGCAATATGTGAGAACTCCATACGGCTCGCCGGAGATCATGGTTAGGCTCTCTATCCCTCCTCCCTGCCTATCTAGTGATGTGTTTAACTTCTGCAACATGAGTGTTACTGCTCCACACATTCAATGATCTGATTAAATTGACTGTTGAGAATTATACCACTGAAGTTTTTTCCTTCCCTCGTAGCTTTTTGCGGTTATTGCAGTGTTATTTTCTTCAGCTGTGAAAACCGAGCCGCGTGACAAAATTACTGTTAAAAAAGAAGCAGATGATTTAAAAACTATGCCAGCTCCTGAGATACCAAACAATAAACGCAAACGTAAATCTACTGAGTCATCAGAGGATCAGGTCAGTTGCTTTTCTTTTATACAAAGCATCAGTTTTCAACATAAAATTACACCTCAGCTATATCAGTTTTCTTTCTTATCCTATCATAGATGTTTCAGTTTTCTATTATTTACCAATTCAGAAGAGTCATGAGCAAGGAGCGATAGAGCAGAGCTCTGAATCAAGCAGCTCATCTGATGAGGAAACACAAAGGTCTGAGAGAAAAAGGCGGAAGAAGGAGAAAGAGAGAAAAAAGAAAGAGAAAAAGCAGAAACGTAAACGAGAGAAAAAAGAGAAGGAAGAGCGCAAGGTACTGTATAATTGTCTTTGTCCTTTTCATTGCAAAATGTTTCAAAATAACCCTCACCGCTGTATACAGTTCTACTTTGTGTTTAGAATCCAAGTATATCCTAATCAACGTCCAATTGTCATTGTCTTGTAGAGAAGGAAGAAGCATGGAGCACGTGTGGAGGAAGATTATGAAGATGACTATGGTGAGGAACATCCTCCTCCTCCTTACGCTGACGATATATATGATCGATATGATGACAGGTAATTAGCAGTACTAGGATATTCAGATGAATAAAATGGCATCGAATGCTCATTGAATGATGTGCTTAACGAATATCTCCCGTCTATGGTTATGAGGAGTCATCTGCTCACAGTCAAGAGATGATATAACTCCAGTTTATGTTGGGGACGAACACTAAGAATGTAGTAGTGGGTATATTTGATATATGATGATCTTCACATTGATATAGATGGAGAGGTGACAGAAGAAGAACCTACAGTGATGAGAGGGTATATGATGGATATGAAGGTCCCTATGGACGGTCTCCACCACCCACAGGGCCCTATGACTCACCTCCCCCTGACCCATACGCCTCACCTCCTGATGACTCATCAGATGACGAGTTCTCTGAGACTCTGTACAGTATGGTGGGAGATGAGCTCATGGATCCTAATGTATCTGCTGCTGAGAAAGAGGTAGCAATCCATATATCCCCGACTGAAATATTCTACTAATCGGTCGATTGTCAGTCATTCATTTTGATGCTTCTATTTTTTTGTTTTCTATAGGTTTACCCTTGGTATTTTCTTATGTACCATTCATAATGAAAGGTGTAGAAAAACCTAGTTGTCAATGGAAATTTCAAGGCAATCTTCTGCCCCTTGGATGGACGATGTTCCCTTTGCAGGAGAGAGATCTATTTTACTTTGACACTGCAAGCGCGTGTAGCCAAGACTCAGTTATTTGTATACTCCTTTGTAATTGTACATCTATTGATTGCAGGCACTGTTTGCGAGGAAGCAGGCTTCTATCCCAGGTCTGTCTGCCAGTAAAATGAAGAAGATGATGAAGAAGAAGCGGTGGCAGGAACAGATGGTGATGAGAGAACGAGATCACATGAGGAGCAGACGAAACAGAAGAGAAGAAATGCCAAGAGAAAAAACTCAGAAATGTAAATTCTATGCAGAGGGCAAATGTCAAAAGGTAAGGGGGATATAAAACAATGCATGACTCATTAAAAGTGCATAGAACCGCTGTTGGGGGGCCTACAGGAATTGCGCTCGCTGTCGATCATGACAACTTCTAAACCAGATGTGCCCAGGGCATTAAGGCGCCCGCCCAACCCGAAAATAATGATGATGGGGGGTCTCCTCAGCCTGCCATACTACTACTACCACAATCTCTTTGCTTGTAAAACGATAATACTACTTATCCTTGTCCTATTTTCATATTGTCACCAGAATTAACACACTTTTATATTCATCCACAACAGGGAGAGAGGTGTCAATACAGCCACAACTTCATTCCTGCTAAGAAGATGGAAGCATGTAAATTTTTCCTACAAGGTTATTGTGCAAAAGGGGACATGTGTATCTATCTTCATAGCGAAGTACCGTGCAAGTATTACCATACAGGACAGAAATGCTTCAATGCTGAGAAATGTAAATTCTCTCATGAGCCTTTGACAGATTCCACCAAACCACTACTAGAGAAAGCCATTTTGCTTGAAGAAACTGGAACTTTCAAACCGGAGAACAAACCTAGTTTATTGGGTGAGTCCAAATAGTCACCATTGTAGTTAAATATCTTTGTGTGGATATATGAAATATAGTGTTGAAGATTAATTTCTTACTTGTGTTATTGCAAAAATTTGATAGAGTGGATGGCTTGGTTTTGTTGTCAAGGTACAGCTTAAGATCAATAAGCTACTCTAAGATACATGTTTGTGTCACATCTTTCACCTGTGCTGTTCACATTGCTGTTGCAGGGAGTCCACCAAAGGAGTCACGTAGAGAACGTGAACGTTCAGCAGACAGGGACAGCTATGACGACTCGTTAGCTTTACCACCTCCTAAAATCAGCAACTTCGATCCGGATGATGACATGAGAAAGTCTCCTCCAGAGCGGGTACCATTCCATCGCGGTGACCGAGACGAAGACATGAGGCTTGGATCCCATCGAAATAAACGAGATATGGGTAGAGAAACGCTTCCGCCTCCCTTGTTTGGTAGCTCATCTTCTGGCGGTGCCATGTCTCTGTTTGATCTGAATGTGGCACCATCAGCTGAGTTACAGCAGAAGTTAGATGCCGGGCTATATGATGAACTGACCGCTCCTCTCTCAGAGTCAGACGACGACAGATCAGGCAGATATGACTCTCCCCTCAAGAGGTCAGTTACCTTTTGATGCTAGCCCATAGTATAAGGTTTGAAATGTGATAACAATCCAATTTTTCCCCCATTGCTTGCATATTATAACTGAAAGCCTGGTGATTGAGGACCATACCACTCGTAATAAGTAATAAATGTGTTCATTTGGGTTTTATTTAACACAATGTTTTTGTTTAATTTTCAGACCGAAGTCTTTTTACACGGAGACATTAGTGACACCAGATCGGCGAGAGAGAACTAGATTTAGCTCAGATGATGGATCAAATCATCTACCTAAACGAAACAGATGGGGACCTGATCTCCCTGGACCTTCTAATGGTGAGAAAAATCGCGAGTTTTGCGAAAGATGAATTCAAAATTCTGCTTAGAGGAGTTGTTTTATTTCAGTTGCTTTTCCTTATATTGACAACAAGTATAATGATAGTTTGATTCTAAGTTGGGTGATTACAGCCTAATTTGAGTAAAAATATAGCCGTTATTTCCTTTGTTTTCTCAGCTTCACATGGTGGTGGCAGGTCTGGACATGGGGATAGTGAGGACCGACCGCCAAAAGCTGGCCTACTACCTTTACCAGGACCTCAGGCTGAGGGAGATAGTAATGTGAACTCTACCTCTCAACAAGCCCAGAATGCACTGAGTAAAATTTTGCAGGCTCTGCGCTCCGGGGCTGCTGCTAATGCGGCCACTGCCTCAAGGTAAATCATACTGCTCTTCACAAGGGACCTAGCTCGATACATCTGTTTCTGATTTGATAGGAGACTAGCTTGGTTATGAATAGCAGTGTTGTCGCTGTTAGTTGCTCATCAACATCATGGTATCACACAAACTTGTAAAATAAGCCTAGCACACAATGTATACTATTATCAAAACAATCTGTTCCTGATGCAATGTCACTACCTTTAAGAATGTAAGCTTAAACGCTGTGACAATTTCGTTTTAGTTCCAATACTCCTCGAGCAGCAGATCCCAGACCAGCTGGAGCTGACCCAAGAAGCTCTTCTTCTGACCCTTGGAGTGCTGTCACTGACCCTCGTGGTGTTGCTGCTGACCCTCGTAGTGCTGCTGCAGATCCTCGTGGTGTTACCGCAGATCCTCGTTTTGTCGCTGACCCTCGTGGTGTTGCTGCTGACCCTCGTGGTGGTAATGCCCTTGATCCCCGCAGTTCTGCTGCTGACCCTAGAGCAGCTCAAGCACGTCTTGACCCAAGGATGAAAGACCCACGTGCACCTCAACCACTGCTACCTGATCCGAGTAGTGGAACTGAGATAGACCCCCCTCTGCCTGCATACGACCCCCGTGCTGATCCGAGAACCTCAGCTACCGTCAGATCTAATTCTCCCCTTATAGACAGTACTATGAAACACAGCCCACCCATAAAAAGAGAGCCTCTACTGCCAGCTCCTCCTAAGGTTACTGCGCCACCAGCTGAACTAGATGGCAAATTTAAGAATGAAATGACTTTCAAACTAGTGACTGTAGATGTACTATCAAGTACACTTTATATACCAGCCGGTGCTGAGAGTAGCCAAGAACTATTAAGAGATCCGAGAATTAAAAAGCGAGTTGATTCAATGAAGTCAACATCCAGCAATGCACCACCATCATTACCTGACATTACAGCTGACCTGCAGCGCATGCAGAATGCAATGATGATGTCTCATGCTGCCCCCATAGCAGCCAAAAATGATAAATCTCGGCTTTCCAGAACATCAAGTGACAGTTCTAATTCTAGACGCAACAGTTTAGATAAGAAGATGACATCTAACCGAGGTCAAGGTGATCAAAATAGTAACAACGAGCCTCTGAATGACAATGTAGGTATTAAAGCTAGAAACGCTCCAAGGACTATGTATAGTAAAATAAACCAGATACAGACAAACTCAACTTTTAACTCAACTCCACCAGTCGACGAAGATGATGAGGAAGAGGACTCACTAAAAATAGACATGACTGAGACGTAGCATAGACATCATTAACTCCCAAATATACATACATGTCTCACTTATATATATAGTTTTTTCGGAACAATCAGCTGCTACCTGCCAGCACTTCGCAATGAGTCCAGTCACAATTTCACACTTTTTTACTTCCCAAAAAATCGATGAGAGTAACCAATCGACCTGGTCTTTTAGAATGCGATTGTAAGTTTACCTGGGAGGAACATTGTACCATAAAATGGAACTATTTATTTGCTGATAGCACAAAAATTCGACTTGACTATATCTGTATTGTTGTTAATATGATGTGCTAAGCACTCAGCCTGGTTCTGATCTGATGGTGATTTTTCTTGTACAAAAATGTGTATAGTATATAATATATATGTCGGATTTATTAAGAAAACTTGTACTGTTGGATCATCGTAATGTATAAATGTTACCTCTGGGTATTGGTTTACAACTGTCCTAGTTTATGTTGGTCATCAAGCTATTGATCAAACATATCTTACGCATTTGATACGGAATCCTCATGTTGTGTATCAGTACTGTTGTCTTCAATCTACCATTTTTATTCTTATATGTGAATACCATGAATAATGTATGCATCAGCAGAAGTCAGAACCAAAGTACTTTAATACTTATAAACAAATTTATTTGGGAGAAAAGTCCAACTTTGACACTTTTGGCACTTCTAGCCACAGTGATACTATAATACAAATAACTAAATCCAGTAAACTCCATGTGTGCACTGTCTAGAAATGTTGTTAGTGCATAGATACAATACCTCTGTATAATGACTACCATCCAAAAGAAAGTCACTAGATATTATCTCAAAACAACCAAAAATAAAAATACAGAAATTGTCTAATGTGCTACCCGATTTGAACAATATAGATATGGCAGGAAAATAAAAAGAAATGTAGGGTTTAGAAAATTACTTTGATGTTAGATCCATCAATGAGATTCAGTCATCGCTTGCCATACAAACAATAATTTATATCAACATATAAACATGCTCTCCCATCTCATTGATTATGACAAGAAAGTCATCATCTCCTAAATAAGTTGAGAACATCTTCTCGCCTTCATTATCTACTTAGGAAAACTGAAGCCGATACATAGATTATAGTCAAGGGTGGGGAATAAACCACTTGATATAACTAGTAAGGCCAGAATGATATTTAATGACTAGAAAATAATATAAATAGATATGTGTGCCTCAAAGAATTATACGTGTCCATGTCAAAAATTCCTCCATAGTAATGCATCACTTAGCTAAGCTCATACATGGATATGGGATGTTTTCTCAGACATCAATACCCATAGCCATCATAAAGCTGTGGTTTCTCATCAGGAGAGTAGAGTGGTGCTTTTTCAGCTGCTCGAGAGGTGCCATTGTTTTCTGTCCTTGGAGCAGGAGCTGGTGGTGTTTCTGTACTAGGAGGGGGTCCTAGCACTATTGGAGCGTTCTTAGATTCAGGCTGTGTTGTTATTGGAGAGCCTCGGTCAGCATCATTCTCATTAGAAGCAGCACCTGGTGAGGTGGCACCATCATCCTTCTAATAAATATATCAACATAGTGAAAAACTTCATGCAAATCTAGGCTGCCAACAGATCTATACAGAAATAAAGCGACTCAATTTCAATATATGATGTAGTCGGCACAAACACACATCAATTGAGTTGACAGACACGAGAGCGCATGACTGATAATAAAGAGAGTTTTATCGATTTTTTTCAATACAAACAAATGATTCAGGCACTCAACACAATAGTCAATTTCTATTTGACACTTTGGCATTTGTATAAAGCCACATTGAATTAACGCCTTGATCCAGATGGCAGGGCATAACAGGTGGAGAGAGAACACATTTGGTGCTGAAAAAAACATTTTCATTTTCACCTACTCTAAAAGAAGCCGGAGCTAACCTGCCAAGTACTAATGAAACACTTCATGTAGAGGGCCTACATGGTTGAGCAGATGCACTCATTTGCTGTGGCCTCATGAGTAGTGTCTCAATCCCTTTGATTGACACGACAAGGCAACAACCATGTATATTGTATACCTTTGCTGAGCAGTGAACCCCACTGAACCATTCATTCTCACTGCCACGTCAACACATAACAGAACCACATACAAAGTTTGGTAGGTCATGCAGCATCAGAATGGAAACTTCTACCCGCTTACCATGAGGTCATCATAGCCTTCGTATGATTCTTCTTGTTTAGGTTTGCATTTACCAAAGCAAAAGTTACAGCAGCAGCAAAAACAGCAGCAGAAATAGCACCCGGTAATTACTCCGCAGAATATAAACAATGCCTGGAAAAGGAAAGAGAAAATATTGAGTTATTACATTATCATACAATAAAGAGAATTAAGTTATGAGCCTTGGAAGATTCGTCAACCTAATAATCTAGTTCAGAGGCCTAACTAAGAATAGCTAACGCATCAGCCTAGGGCGAGCACTTAGAACAGGGAGTTGCTTAGAATAGCCTACCTCATCACATCACTTTGTCAAAAATTGTGGGCCATCCGAAGCGCGTGTCACACTTCTGTCAGATATAGCATATATATATATATAAATATATATCAATTTCCATAAAAAAAATTTGGTCGCTGCACTGTGTCATTATGGATTATCCTAGTCAAACTTTCAATATGTAGCCATCAACTTTGTCAACCATATCATTCTAGACTGGTAGAAAATTATCTTGGGATGGGCCAAGTTAATTTGCTGTAACTAGAATTTCTGCTGTCCACATGAAAATTTTATTGTTAATGGCATTCTATTGACTACTAATCATGCAGTAAAGGTGATAGGGGGCGATCAGGACCATATTACAAGCACCTCGACTATGGTTTTATGTGTGACATCCATTCTTGCTTTAAAAGGAATAGATCATCATCAAATATTTATAAAACTCACTGTATCCTGATATACTAAGTATTCTGTAAGATTGGACTGCGTTGTTACAGTTAAGTCGACATTTTTATTTTTATTAATACTAGTTATTGAAAAATTGAATTAAAATAGCTTTTTAGGTCTTAGTTTTTATCTATCTAGGACTTGGACTGACCTTACACCACCCGCTTGTAACTAGGAAATACGTGCTGACATTCTCCTCTCCAAACTGTTCGGCCACATATAAGCCTAGTGAGCCGTATGAATCATATATCCGACGTTTTGTCTCATCTGTCAGTACTGCGTTTGCGTGGTTTATCTTCTTGAATTTCTCTGTCATCTCAGCATTTCCCTGATTTTTGTCCGGATGACAAATAAGTGCTTCCTAGTCGAAGAAAAACAATATGATGATAATAATGGTAAATCTATAACCTTCTAGCTGCTTATTCCCATAGGAGTCTTTTCAAACCAAGAAAACGATGGTGTTTTTGTTTGACAAGAGTGAGCTTCATAACACCATAATATGGTTATAATGCGCGAAAATGGTTACTTATGTCAAATGGAACGAGATTTCTTCTACATCCAAAGCTGCAAAAGTTCGGAGCCCACCATCTTTCCATCAAGAGTATATATGTGACGCAGGCCTATCGTTACTGACACAAGTAGTGGGACTACCTCCTTCTCATTGATTTCAACGTTAAAGTAAAAACTAATTTGATCCCACTACCAGTACGTACAGTACATGGGTAAATTATTCTGTTAACAGGCTATCATGGTGGAATTGCTGTTGAAACAAACCAGTACTAATTCATTGTACAAATGTAGGTCAACTATTGAAACATCTCTTCCGTGAACAAGGTATCAAACATTGCATGGGAAATTCCATATTGAGTAACTGAACAAAATGATACGAGTGTGAAACCACTTAGAACAGACTCAGCTCCATCGTCAAAACGCTTTTCTGTCATGATAGCTAAATGTGCAATGCAAATGATATTTAGAATTTTATGCTTGTTCCAATTATTCATGTAATTATGAGCCGGATTCTACGACAGTTGGACAGCTGGAATTGCCAAGTCTTGGAAAAAATACTGGTTGCCATCAAATATAAGAACAATAAACTTTATCCTAATGCCATGATGATCCTTGTTAGCGGCAGCTTGTAACCGAATAATCAATATACAGTGACAGCTTCAACACTGCTGTATTGACAACACTTTCCAGTTCACTATAATGTATAATATGATTGTGGGCTACACATATATACCCTAGATGTTATACCAACTCTGAAAGCCTATTCAATAGTTACTTTCTGGCTTAATTCAATAAACACCAATTACCAATAAAGCAGATTGGTGAGGTTATTGATACCTGGTATGTCACAAGTCCCATGAGTATACATTAATCTATAGCTAGGATAACCTTAGATCATACTTTGTATGCCTAGGTAGCAGAGGGAAGTTAAGATTCTTACATATTCAATTCACATAAGCTGACGGAAAACACACACAAAAACACATCAGCTTGTAAAAATGAGGATTTCATGAGCCTGTTACTGACTGGTCCACAGGCGAAAATGATTTTCCTACTCTCAACCATTAGGCCTAGGATTATGCTAAGATATAATTTGAGAGATGCAAATCCATAAAAGCCAATATAATATTCTATTATGTCTCCATTATTCTACCACGTCCCCTCTGTCTGCGCTACACAAGCACTAAGCTCACCTTCCTGTACGCTTTCTTAATCTCATCTTTTGTTGCAGTCTTTTGTAATCCTAGAAGCTCATATAGTCCAGTACCAGAGGCTCTACAACAGTATCATAATCATAACAAGAGTGCAAGAGTAGAAGAGCAGACGCCTAATGTAAACGTTGGCTGGAAGTGAATATATTTGTGTTTGGGTGAAATGTTAAATCTTTTTTTGTGGTGCAATCAAAGTTGAGTTGACAGAATTTCCAATATCCTGTGTCAAACAATTGAACTAATTCACTATAGATAGGTCTACACCCAAAAAATATGAAATTTTTGGTAGACAACAATTAAGTAACGGCTTCAGCGATGCTACAAGCAACAACTCTCTTCCTCCTTACCATCCCTTCCCAACTTTAACATAGGTTTAGATCCCTGTTAATGGCATCGCTTCTTCGACCAATGGGATCCTACTCCCAAACTGAAGGTGACCTGGTACAACTTTGAAGCATTTAAACAACAAGCCATTTGTGTGGTTACTCAAGTACCGAATCTTTATTTGTAGTGACACTGTTGTTTCTCACCAGGATGATGGTATTGATGGTAACGCAACCATACCATGTGATCGAAAATCAGAGGCGAGGAATATAAATCTTTTATATGTATGTTAATATTATTTTTAAAAATGCCTCGATAAATACTATAGGCCCTAACTAAAGGAGGCCTAGTAACCCATTCCCATATTGACAGCAAATTATCTTGACAATATATCTGAAATAATAAAAACTTGAAAGCCTTAACATCAGGGAGAAACAAAGAGAATAGAATGTCGATTAAATCACAGAGTAAGGATCCTTACTCTGTGATTAAATTTAACATAGGCAGAGAAAAAAAATGATGATAACTATAATTATTGAATGCAGCAAAATCCAGGGGGGTCTTTCAATTAGAAATAGCAAAAATCGCAATCTGATCGCTCACTCAGTGAGTGAGTGAGACCTGCCGGGGGTGTCGCTTATACATCACTCACTCAATGATGATGGAACCAGCTATAAACATTCTGAGTGAGCGATTTGAAAGCGATTTTGTCTAATTGAAACACCAAGTGAGTGATAATTTTGAGCTATGTAATAGTGATAACTTGCTTTAGTAATGCATCGCTATTTCTAATTGAAAGACCCCCCCCCCCCCTCTCCAGGATCATATTGAGTATATAATATTGAAAATGATTGAAATCAAGCAGTAATAGTCCCCTGTTACTCGTTGATTGATATATATTTATAGATAGGTTAGGTAAGACAAAACTTTTTACTTGTAACATACAAGTGCAGTGACGTCAAAACCACATCTCTTGATTTTGTGTAAAAAATCCTCTCTTTATTTATTCATATTTAATATATTATCAAACAACACAAGTAACAAGCCTTAGCTTAATTAAAAGTTTAAGTCAAGCAGTTCCATCCTTGTATTACACACTAGTACTTACGACAGAGCCCTGGCTCTACTCTGGTGATGCTCATCCATTTCTTAGTTCATTTCTCTAAACCACTATATGCCTTACTGCAAGTATACATAAGATAAAAGAAAATAGATATTACTAGGACAGGTATACACTACTAAGCAATGTACAAGTAATGAGATTAAATCAATTTCTGCAAATCAATGGAAAAGTATAGTGTTATTTTGCCTCCGAGTGGAAAAGAGTACTATATTTGTGGTTCTTAGACTAATTAGATTTGTTCCATTTCAAGCCTAAGAACATTGATAAACAATGCGGGTTTCATATGGACACTCGTAATCTATATGTGTTGCTATGGTGATGTGACGCTACAAGGCATTTTCTTTTAGTGAAACTTTATTCTGGAGCTTTCTTCACTTTACTTCATCTCCTAACATTTTGATTTATTCAACAGAGACTCTTGTCCAAAACACAGAGCTGAACATGCCTTTAATTGAGGAGATTATTGATGAACCTCCAGTTACACAGGAGAATGATAATCACAATGGTAAGTGTTGTTAAAATCAGAAACCAATTTTTCTATCAAACTTCCCGGTCTAACTAAGGTAAGGGCAGGGGGAATGAGTTAAAAAATTATTGTCATAGCTCAAACCCAGTAGAAAGAGGAACTTTGTACATGCATCATGTAGTCAATTGGAAGTTGGTGAGTTTAAAAAAGGTGTAAAAAAAAACCCTTAAACCCATACTGTTAGTGGTGTCAGTTTTTATGCTAAATTCTATATAGACACTAGATAATCTCCAAACAGCTACTTAGGCTAAGGGTTCTGTCAAGTTTGTACCATTAGTCCAACTGTGGACTTTGCACAATAAGAAGTGGACGGTCATGTATGTATGTACCTTTATTGATTCATTTGCATGAATAATAAAAAGATTCAGCCGTGCTGTCTACAAGATTTGAGCTCTGTCTAAAAATGCACATATTTAAGAAGTGTATAAAACAACATATTGTAAAATGAGAATAAACGTATTAAAATACAAAAGACTAGAATAATGCACTGTTGAGGGCTTTGGCGGCTATATTACGGTAACAATGTTGACCGCAGTTAGGTCTGTGTCTGAGCGTCTTATAGCGCCAGAGGGGACAGTATCTGGTTTAAGAACAGGACTAGAACTGCCAGCCGCCATACGGAGCGCTTTGGTCTTAATGCGCCCAGCTACAGTTGTTAGGAGAGAGGGAACTTCGGTTTTAGACAGTTTGCTCGTCATTTTAGTGATATGGTTGATTCAGTAGCTAATCTGATAAACTGATCCATGTATATCTCAAAAAAATTAGGTTATCGATAATGGGTAGTGATAAGAACAGGCGACATTCTTCCCCCAATAACTTAATTCATGCAAAGTTGTCTGAAGAGGCAGATCTGTTGATGTTGGCTAAACATTCCTTATCAGGGTAAATGCCTTGTTGTCTCATGTTTAACATTTTAGTGAGAAACACACTAGTCCTCCTAATAGTATGCCAGTCTGATAATTCAGTACAGTTGAGAAGTACATAGGTTTGGACTAGTTTTCTGTTCTTCATAGGGCTCCTCGAGAGAACATTATCATTGGATTTTGCGTGTGATTGAGTGCCAGGTTTTTATCCATCATCCCTCATCTCCTTACACTCTGGAGACTAAATTACTACGATTTTTCACAGGCAAAATTGAAGATGCGCCTAGAATGACTGCTGACAACAAGGCCACTACAGATGGCTCCCAAATGGACAGTAAAAATCCAGAGCTTAACGTACTCACAGACGCCAGCAACAAGCAGGAGTCAAATAAAGCAATTGAAGTGGTTACAGATGTCAGTAAACTAGCTGTGCAAGAGGTGAAAGGAGCTGAAAATACAGACGATAAACCAAAGAAAGACTATTTCAGGTAATGTGAAATATTCAACTGGGTATCAGTAACGTGCTAATTGATTTCATAAACTGAAACCGTAAAGAGTAGGAGGTAGCTCGGTTGGTTAGAGCGCCTGCCCTCTGAGGCGCAAGCGTTGGAGGTCTTGGGTTCGAATCCCTCCGCAGTCTATTGACTACTGGGCGCAACTGACGCCCCGGTGTGCTCTGACCTGCCTGCAAACTGACAAACTCAGAGCAGCTTTGCGCCGAATACGGCTATGTTATTTCTCAGTCTTTGGACAGAGACAGACTTGCGATTTTAACCCCCCCCCCTTAAAAAAAGATTTATTGCTTGGAGCGCACCCTTATTTTTACACAATCATTAGAATCATAATAAAAATTAAAAATGAAACATTTCTACTTGAACAATTGTATCTCTATGCACTCAGCTTATATAACAGCATATAACAGTGACATAATTAAAGAAACAACTTTCTATTTATATCGTCAGGTTGACCCCAAAATTTCTGAAGGACCATTGTAAAAAGATGAAATTATACACCACTCCTCGCCTGAATGATGTGCTATACCTACACTACAAAGGTAAGTATATTGAGCCAAATAAAAGATAACACAATCAAAGTAGGATGAGCTGTAGCTGTATACCCTATGTTTACAACTTCAATAGCCACCTATGCCAGATTATGCCTGATGCGATGTTTGAGTTTCCAACAAAAAGCAAGTTCATACTGCTGTAAGTTTTACATAATACTCCAACAGGAATCTATGAGATAGAAAGTTTAGAAGAATATACTGGCCTGAAATGTTTGTGGCTGGAGTGCAATGGAATCCGACAGATTCAGGGCCTGGAGAACCAAACAATACTGAGGTGTCTCTACCTACACCAGAACCTCATCGAAAGAATAGAGAACCTCGAAGCTCTCCAAGAATTAGATACTCTGAATGTCTGCAACAATCTCATCAAGAGAATCGATAATCTCAGTATGTGTAATTTACCTCTATGAAGATAGAAAGAACATACATTTATACCTTTTAATATGTCATGAAACAGCAGATTTGATATTACATACCTATATCTTCTTGTAATTTGAATTGGAACTTTGTACTTCTTCCTTTCATAATACAATACTGATGGCTTGAATCAAAGCCTTACAAAAGGGATCAGATAATTCCAAAGTTGAGCACATAAACTCAAAATGACTATTACATACAGGTTGTCTGCCCGTCCTACACACTCTACAGATATCACACAACAAGCTGAAGAGAGCTGAGGATGTAGAGCACCTTATAGAGTGTCCTTCTGTCAGTGTGGTGGATCTGTCTCACAATAAACTGGACGATGAGAGGATTGTAGAGGTGTTAGAGAGTATGGCTCATCTGGTAAGTGCTGACTCTTATCCTTATTTACTTACCTGTTTGAACTTTTTCTTATTATGTCTGATAATATAATATAATTATCGCTTGAAATAATATATTGCAACAATAACCTACTCTTTAGATTGACAGAACTTTCTGACGTTAATATTTGACTAAGTCAAAACAGAACAGATGGATAACATGTGGATATTCGCTCGTCTTGAATTTTCAACATAACAACCCTCACAATATATCTCTACCTCTCATCTGATCTAAATTTATCCATATTTCAGCGAGTGTTGAATCTGATGGGGAATCCTGTCATCAAGAAAATAAAAAATTACAGAAAGATTCTCACAATTAAATGTGTAAGTATTGAATTTACACCAGGGAGACCTGATACAAATATGCAGCTATAAAAATGACCTAGAGTTAATGGCAGAACAGTAATACAGCAAGATCTGCTGAATTTAAATTACATGAAGAGATATCAATTTTAATTCTACATATAAAATCATCCTGTAATACCGTGTGTTTTTAGGTAGAACTCCTTCTCCTTCTGAAAATAACACTGCCAGTTTTATACACAGCCTTTTTAAAAAGGTATCAAGGCTAACAAATAATAGAGCATTGCATACACCAACCCTCTGTCCCTGATAATTCAGCCAATAATCTAACTTTTTATGATTACAGAAAGAACTCCAGTATTTGGATGACAGGCCAATATTTCCAAAAGATCGTGCTTGTGCTGAGGCCTGGGCCTTCGGTGGTGCTGAGGCAGAGAAGGCTGAGAGACAACTGTGGATGAGCAAGGAGAGAAAACGCATCACCGACAGTGTCGAAGGTATTTTTATAACTGATATGCTATAATGAGTAAAATACAGTTTACATAATATGTATACTAATAGTCTGGTATTCAAGCCGCATGACAGTTTCAATCAGTACTGAGAGGTTCATTTGGACAGTAACTGATGGTATGATAAGTAATATGACTAAAATCCCCAATTTCAATGATGTTGTTGATCTTTTAGCTTTATTGAAAATAAGAAACAATGGAGAAGCTAGGCGCCATAATGAGCAGCTGTTGGCTGAGCACATAGCAGCAGGGGGCGAACCTGGGACCGCCCCTACTGTGGACCCTGATTCTGTGGATTGGCTCACAGGTAAAGCCACCAGACTAGACAATGGTGAAGAAATACAAACTAAAGAAGGTCAAGAACTTGAGAAACTCGACTGGAACGCTGATGGCACAACTCTGCAGGTGATTAGTGTGATATCTTACTGATAACAGGGTAGTAAACTCCCTTCCTGTATATTAAAGAAAATCGATTTGGCTTCCTCAATTTCATAAACATAATGGTTACAAAATCAAGAGTATGGCAAAATTTGAATTTGCTACTCACATCCTAAAAACATTAAATGAGCCTCCACCATTTTATGAAGATTTTATGAAGAATGAAAGCAATTAACTGTAGTATTTTTTAAATGTGTCAAAACTTTTCTTTGACAGGAAGAAACAAAACCTGCAGAGCAGACTACACCAGAAGACTTAATGATGCCGATGCTGAAACCAAAATCCCAGACCCAAACTGAGAGCGTCTTTGGTAACTCACAGAAGTCATCTCAGAAAGATTCAGACACTGCTGCATTCCTCGATAAAATAGTCAACGGTAAGTGGATTATTGTTGATACTTATTATTTGCAACTATAATTTTTAAAACAATGCTATACTTACAGTTTGCAGTTGACAGTTGAATCAAGGAGTATTCCTTGGTTGAATGCTTTTTCATACTAGCTCTATCAACCAACCACCAATATTGTGATCATTGTTAGTTTTGTTCAAATTTTTCTGATCTATTATTCCAAACAGATTGTGTTGCAACACCACAGCAGCCTGATACTGGTAAAAAGGTGTTGATCACAGAGATTCCAGACTATGAAATACAAGAGATAGGCAACTGTCAGTCTGATGATATCTATGATGTAAGTTTCCATGTGCTGCTGAAAATATGGATTATAAAAAAAACCACCTTGGTGCCAGTTAAGTACATATTGATTGATTAATTGATATCTAAGGAAGAGCAATTTTCATCTATGATAAGAGTTGATACCGTAATTACTACAGAGAGACTCCCCTTATCACATACACTGTTAGATACAGGTAATATTGTTACCTGCAGGACATGCCTGAGCTGGAGGAGGTTGAGGAGAGTGAGATATTAGCCCATCAGCAGATGATGTCAGCGACGGCAGCAATATCAAGTCAGCAGCAGCAGAGCTCGCCACAAGTGGATGAAGGACAGAGATTCCTGGGAATTAATGTCATTGAGGAGGTATGAGGTTTTGGTCTAGGTTGGCATATTCCTTTTTTTCCAGGTCTGCGACTGTCCTCGCAATTTATTTTGACGTCACCTATTATGCATGCTTGAATCTTTGATGCCCAAGTTTTTTTTCCAGTTTAATTTGGAAACCCTATAGTTTTTTATGTTAGTTTGGCTAGTTGTAACTTATACTCTCAAAAAGCAGATCTGCTTAATTCATCCCATGTCTAAACATGTGATATATTTTTACCTACAGTTAACACCTAGCCCAGAAATACCCACAGAGAAAAAAGAGGAGATCATAGACGGAGCATTGCTGAAGAACTTGATGATGAACGGACAGAGCAATGGAGAAAAGCCAGTCAAGACTGACATTACACACATACCTGATAATGAGTTTGATGAATTAGATTAGAGTATGGCAACTATCACATGGACCATCGAACATTTATTGTCAAGTTACGCACACAACATCTGATATCCCTGAATTAACATTTTTTTTATTATCCTTACTGCAGAATTAAGAGGACAACTCCGAAGTATCGACAAGGAAGTGGTTGACCCAGTGTATGCAGGGAGGGTATATTTAAATATAATAACAATAATATTATCACACTACCCATACTCAACATCTCATATTTTTGTGTGTCAGTTAGTATTTACGAAGTTATTATAATACCGTAATCCCTCACCTATAAGTCACCGGACTTATAAGTGAATCACCCCCCTCAGAAAAAATAAAAAAGCTCCAGCTATAAGACACCCCACAGCTGTAAGACACCCCACCGCTCTAAGACACTCACTACACTACACTCACTACAAATGAACTAAGTAGTTTTGGGAAAAAAGCTGCCCTCAGTGGGTTTCGAACTCACAACTCCATGTTTACAAGTCAAACGCTCTACCACTGAGCTATTCATCTTCGGTGATTGTTGGAGGTTTTGGTCCAAAGTAAATATAATAATGCTTCAAATGATAGTCGCGTCTATATACTACTCTCTTATAGCCGCCTTCACTTATACGTCGCGCGATCTATAGGTGAGGGATTACGGTATATAAATATTTATTGCATCTTGATCCATTATACCAATCAATCCGTCCAGTCATAATGTTTTGATGCATTTAGGCTGCAAAGTATTAGCTCATTCAGAAATAAAACTATAAAATAATCTTATCTGTGGTACATCCAATTTTTTTTAAATAGTTGACATCGATTGAATAAATATTGTCAAAAACTACAGACTTTCTGGCAATGTCTCCTATGTATTCTACCTTTCACAACATAGTAAGATCATAATACAGAGTTGAGAAGCTATGCGCAAAATTGGCACATTGCTTAACAAACTTTCCCAGTCATATGAACCATGTAGATGGTATTGCAGATGCTTAATGGGATGCAAGTGTAATGTTAATCTGGTTCAGGGTCTTCATACAGCCTATCATGTTCTAACCCATACCAACATCCATTTTATAGTAGACGTAAGGATAATAATCTGCTTGCAAGTGTTGGAATCCAGGTATTTCCATCTGAAAGAGAGACATAATAAATTGGTCAATGTATGAGGAGGTCTCAGAAAAGATGTAGATTTTATCCTTTAGCAATATCTAGTACAGGCACAGCTTGGCAACAACTTCAGACTACAAGTATGTTGCAGATTCAAATAACATAAATCAATATCAGTTTGTCTCGTAACATGATACCCACAGTACATTACGTATAGTCAGTCATGTACTTACATCCTGTTTAGAGACTGCTCCTGTTGTATCTAAATGTGAGTACATGGCGTTAAGTAACTCATGCAGTTTCTTGGTGTGCTTCTTATGAGGCTGCATGAGTACAGCGTGGAAATTGACAGGTAGTCCATACCTGAAAAACGATCAACAGCTGTAAAGTTACATATTACTGCCCTTACTCAAATTACGATCAACGCTACAGACACTGAAAGTGTGCTTTACCACTCAGGCTTTCGTCATATTAATGATGCTAGATTAATCAGCCTATTGTCGCCCTCAGGAGTATAAGTAAAGTCTTACCTTAGCACTGATTCGACAAATACTCTCAGAGCTTTGACATGCATCCAACCTGTAAACGCTTCACTGAAGTTCACTTTCAACCACCTGACAAGTGGACCCTGTAAAAAGAGTCAGCAGATTAATAATTGTCTGATGGCATTGTATCATCAATTTGATTCTTTGAAAACAACAAATTAAATATAATAATGGTAGTTATGATGCTTCAAATGAACTTACAAACTGTTTCTTCTTATCTGTGGATAATTTTATGATCTCATTCTTCCCGGCTTTCAGTTCTTCCTCATTGTACACAAACTCTCTGACTGTGAATCTGCATTATAATAGTAACACTGTATTATCAGTCGGATCAGGACTCAAAATAATGGATGTCTTCTGTATGTACAACAACATCGTTCGTGCAGATAAAAGAACCCTCCTGTATGATATAGCTCTATATAGGAGGACGCTGTCACCAGCCAATGCAGCTCCTGCCTTGTAGCGATGTACTTTACATTGGGTTAAAGCTGTCAGTGGTTGAAGTGTGGCACCAATGCCTTGGAAAGCTAGTCGTCAATATACAACCTCTTCCTAGCACACACCTCTGTGCAGTCATTGTCTGAATAGACAGACGGCAACATTATTACCAGTCAGTATTTGGCGCATTCTGTTTACAATCATTGCATAGTCAGAGTGGATGGTGTGGTTAGCTTAGGCCATAGTAAATATGTTGGTTTATATTGTCAAGCTATAGTGTTAAGAGACTTACTTGTTTTCTCTGCACTTATGTTTATATTCATCGATGACTCTCTTGAATACAGTGACATTATACAATCCTAACTCTCCATCCTCAAACAGAAGCCTGCAACAAACACAATTAGGATACAAGTCAACTTGTCCTTCCAGCATGTACACCCTACTTTTGCTAGCTAACTAGCTTTGACGGTGATATTAGAGTTCTCAGTTGTTAATTTTGTTCACTGATCTTTAGCAGCTGTTTGTTATTTATAATTGTTGCATTGTGGGCGCTGGCAGTACTAGATTATAATGGCACTGGAAGTCATGTGACAGTATGACTTTACTATTGTAATACTGTAATGAATTGAGTTATATTATGACATACTTGCTTGACCTTGGTGCTACCATATCTGTTAGTGATTCATATTTCTTCTTCCAGTCATCATAATACATTCTAAAATGAGAAATATTCAGTTCAGCTTTCCTAATATGTTGGGAAGAAATTTGCCATGTCTTGGTGGGGATTTTAGTTACTAAAAACACAAGTTCAGTAATTTTGGACTATGGGAATGCAATTCTCGCGACATTTTTCAAAATACCGGAAGATATGCAATTTATTTCAATGTTTACTTACTTTGGCACAACCACCAGCAAAGTTTGAAGATATTCAGAGTCCAGTATGAAATCCTCCTTTCTCACGATGTCTCCCATATTCCTGGTCATCAGGCTACCGCTGTAACAAAAAAAACATGTATATCAATCATGTTTATAAATATCATAATCATGTCATTGAGTATGTAGGTATTTATGCTGCGAATATGACGTCAAGACTAAAACGAGACTACAATAGAAGAGAAAACACATACGTGGCTTTCCTCTCCAGGTTCTGGAGGTTTCCCTTGATGCTGTTGTAGGCTGTCGCTTTATTCTTTAAATCACCTTCAATCTGGCTCATCTGTTTACTAATCTGATCAGCTATCGCTTTTAAAGATTGCTTGATTGGAAACTTAGCCATATCCCATTGAAACCTCTGGAGGTATGCCTGTAAATCCACTGCAAAAGAGGAGAGCAAGTAACATATTAGACTGCAAGGATTTCGATTCAATAAAAAAATCGACACATCAAATCAGTCAGTTTCACTCGTCTTGTTTTTCTAAAAATCTAATAAACTGAAATATCCTCTTTGCAATGCCTTGAGCTGACAGGATTTCCGCATATGAAATCCATATGAAAGCCTTTATATCCTGCATTGTTTGGGTTATGCATGTCAAACATGGTGTGTATTCACAAGTTAGAGGAATATGTTACTCCTTCAGTTAGTTATAGGGCATACAGCGGTGAGTCTCCATTGTGTGAGATTACACATGGTACGATTGTGGTCACTCACTTCCGTTTGCTAGGAGGTTATCATGCAACTTGTCCTTGTCTTCCTCCAAAACATCACCGAGATAGTGTGACACTTTCTTTGCAATCCTGAAAGAATAACCATGTATACTTATTAGCTGGTACGAAAAATATTCTGAAGATTTTCAATTCAATCTACAGCATTTCACATTGGAGGTAACAACCCGTCAAAGCAAAGTTTGGAGATTAGGAGTTTAGGACAATTGAACAAGAAGTACTTTGTCATATTGTGATAGCCTTACGTTTCACAGTAGCTGTCTAGTTTCCCCAAATCATCTGAGAGTCCCACAAGTACATCCAGGGTTCCAACCTGAAAATCAAATAGTATTCATAACAGACGCGATCATAGGGGGATAATGTGGATTATCGATCACTTTTGTGAGTTTGAGCTGAATATCTTGAGCATCAAGAGAAAACGGAGTGAAATATTTTATCAAGTAGCCACTATATCAACTCATTTTTAATAACTCTAAGAAATTTGACATTACAAGCGATTATAAACTTACCTTCAGATCAGGAACATTAAACCTGAAGTTGACAGAATAATTGCTAGTCTCTGCATTTACTGTGTCTAAAGCAGATCTTCCATGTTTATCTGGAGGGACGGATACCAACCAAAATTCAGCCATATCTTTCTATAAATACAAAACAGATTCTGAGCTGATGCCATGCATGTAGATAAAAAAACACATATATGATGTCTCAGTATCGGTGTAATATCAAAAATCCAAGCATGTGAGTTATGAACCGAACATCAAAAGTTGACGGTTGTATTAATCATACATGTTTATGTCGATCACGTATAGAGCACACACTAGTGTGAACATTGTCAGTGGTATTATTTCTACCGACAACAGATTGCCTAGACCCTTCCACACCATTCTTCTGTAATCGTACTGCTATTTTCACTGCTAGGGAATCAGCAGAATTCTTCGCCATGTTGATGAGAATGCGAGAAATGAGTATGTGAATGGCTTCAATTGAACAACACTAATAAGCATTGTCAATATCAGTGACAAATCGACTGTGGAGTGCTAACAGGGAAAACACCAGGGGAGTTATAATGATGAGGCACCTAAACAAAAACTGTCAGCTAGACAATCTATAGTAACCAAAAATACCTGCTACGATTTAAAATCCTAAAACACGCTCCCAGATTGTGGTTGTAAGTCCAGAGGGAATTCAAGCCAAGATGAGAGATTCAACTGATTTGTTTGGGGCAGACTAAAAGCGGTGAATGGAACATTTCACCTGTCTCAACTCCAACTGATGATTTATGCTTTATGATGCATTTCTATTAGTGTTCTTTTAGCCTGCAGTGCAAGTGATCAAAAGTATAATAGTGTGGATGGAGTGACAATGGAACAACTCAACCCAGACAGACTATCCAGTTATGCTGCATTTAATTCCATCAATAATCAACTATGAATAGTAGGGTAGTAGAATGGAAGGTAGGACTCTGTCAATCAGTAAAACTCTAACTCTTAGATTCTGTTTTTCAACCCTGTGTGCTTCTGTCCTTCTTTCTCACATTTCCAGCTAGACATGGACAACAGTCGAGTTGAACCCATCACTCCGTGTTAATGGTAGCCTAGGTATTTGGATAGTTTAAAAAAACTAGAACTCACTTTTGAGGTAGCTGGTAGAATAGAAATACCAACAACAGCTACAGGATATCACTCCCTCACTGAGCACCAAAAGATACAGTGGAGATTCTGCTGTTTTCCTGTGTGAGTAAATGACCTTTCACGTGACTAGGCAATGACAAGTTTGTTTATCAGTTTCCTGGAAATGTGTAGGGCATACATCGATAAGCCCATCTTAACAGTTCTCATGAGATCTAGGGCTGTGATTAGCTAGTTTAAACAACAGCTCCGCATAAATTGGAGTGTAGTTATATACTTTTGAAGAGTTGTCTGTTCATTGAACACTGGAGCACAACTCAAAATGATCTTCTTCCACAATATGAATACATACACCTTAGCCTGGGCAGGCTGTCGTGTCGGGTGCCCGACACGAAAGCCTGCCCAGGCTATCCTTACGGGGGCCCACCATGATAGCCTGCCCAGGCTACATACGCCTTGTGTTGATGAAACCTGGAGTCATCATCACCTTCTGTTATTTTGAAAGCCTGACTTCATAAACAGGGCTGTAGTTAAGAAAAAAATTGTAGGGGAGGCGGAATTCCTTGAGGGTGTGAAGTAACACCACACCAGGTTGGGTATTGTAAGCTCCTCCTGGGGAGTCTAGGGTTAATCCGAGCCTCCACAGCTTTTAATGATATAGATTGAAATATGGAAGTCCCAAATGAGCTGATTCTGTCATGGAATATTCAATTGTTACATTTTTAGGCCGCTCTATTGAGCATTCTAGGGGAGGCAGAGCGTCCTTGCCACCCCTAGAACTACGGACCTGATGAACCAAGTATTTTGTAACACTTTTTATTTTTTTGTAGGGAGGGGAGACAGCATTAGTAACACAACATAATCGTTACATTATTGGCTCATAAAGGTGCTCTTTCAGCACATTTTCAAGGCCATGTCTTCACCAGCGCTTTCAAGATAAGCCTGTTATGTGAATAACACAGCTAAGACGCTTGGCTTCAATTTAATGATAATAAGGTGTAATACTAATGTTACTTGAAACCACTGAGCTCTACCCTGATTTACCAGGGATAAGTGAGAATGGAATGGGCTCTGCTGTTAGTTACTTTATCATTTAAAAGACTTCACAAAGAAGACATTTCGGATGTTTAAAATTACTTTTCCATTTATTTGGAACATAAATTCAATACTCAATGATTCTGATCAGGATTTCAGGTCACAGATAAACATATATATTATACTGTAAGGGTTTTTTCTATCATATATTATAATAATATTATTTGGAATGCAACTTCATACCACCCTGAGTTTATATTTAACTAATTAGGCAAGCTTACAAACTCCATATAAATATAAATTAAGAATATTATGGTGCTGTGCAGCAAACTAAGCTTTTTAATACTGGTGAAAGACGGTTCAGTCCTCACCATAAAGCTTTCTATTCAGCGCTATGATCAGAGGTTTAAGTTTGGTCGTACTTGTAGCATTGTTTTGTATAAAAGGATGGAACAGTAAACTTGTGGCATCAGCTCTTTTGTCTATCTTCTTCTCAAAACATAGCCCTAAAAACTTGTCTAACTCGTCAGATATTTTTATGTCCTTGAGTTTGGGTCGGCCCCGTTTTACTATTTTCTCCATCGCTTTTAGTGGAGAGTCATCGATATATGGTGGATCACCCTGCAACATCTCAATCACCATAACACCTAGGCTCCAGATATCTGTCTTCTCATTGTATGGTTTCCTGAATAGAGGGAAAAGGATAATTGTAAACAGACCCATTGAGTAAAAGTCAGGCTGATGAGACTAGTTTAATTCTTATTTTATTGAGAAGCGATATGTGTTTACCCATTTGATCAACAACATGGAATATATATATATCAAAATTCGCATTTTCTTTTCTCCATAGGAAAAGTGTATTGGAAAAAAATATAGGACATTAACAAATGACGCTTATAGTACTTACTCCCTGATGACCTCTGGACTCATCCAGTAAGGCGTTCCACCTTGCGTGCACCGTGTCTGTTTAGCCTGATTCAACTGAGCACAAAACCCAAAATCTGATATCTTTATTGATCCATCCTCACCAACCAAAATATTATCGCTCTACAAAATAAACAAATCTATAGAGCCTGATTATTATCAATGTACAGCTGATCATAGACAATTTGTATGAACAAGATAATTTTGTCTTAAGTTCTGAGGACTCAAATTGTTGAGTTACCTATTCTATTCAGACCATTGGACAACCATAATCATCATCATCTCAATACTAAATTATAGGTTGTTGCCAGCTCGGAGAAATATAGCACACACCTGTAAATCTTGCAGAAGGTCAACGCAAAATTGATGTGATACAGAATTATTTTGCAGGATCAGTGTAGGCTTTTTTATACTAGACAATTTTAATGCATCTATACTCATATTATCCGTTCTCAGTACGGTGAGACTGCACTCACCTTGATATCCCGGTGGATGATTCTGTGAGAGTGCAGGTATTGTAGCCCGCGCAATATCTCTCTGGTAATTGTAGCTATCGAACATTCATCCAGAACTAGGTTTGTACACATACTTGTCAGACTACCAACTGGAATACATAGAAAAATAGTGAAAATGCTACCAAGCTTGATGTGAAATGGATATTTGAGTCCAATTATGCAATACCAAAATACTAGAGAATAAAGAGTGATTTTCTGCTCCTGCCATTTGTATTAAGATTGTATTGTCAGCATCATTTAACCACTGCAAATTATATGATCAATATCTAGAACAAACTTGCTCCAACAGCCTGCAATTCGTGTTGCTACGGTCCTTATGATAACCCACAGATGGTAAGAGGGGAAGCAACTCCGAATGCAGGCAAACTGGATTAAGGGAAGCACCCTCCCAGCTGGATCATACCTGTTCTAATCAATACCAGACCAGGACTATCCCAAGCCATACTCACCATCTAAATACTCCATGACAATCCAGAGGGTTTTGTTGCGAAGGTAGCTGGCCTTATAGTTTACTATACTATTATGTTTAAGCATGCTCAGCGCCTCTATTTCCTTGACTATACAGCCAAGGTTTGGTTGGCGAGTTGTGTTCACTAGTTTGACAGCAACAACCTCATCAGTTTCGTTATCGCGAGCTATATGTACAACTCCTGAGGCTCTAAATAATATAAAAGTTTACAAACTTGATATATTTTTGTGCACACATTAATTTCAAAAGACTAAAAAAAAGCAATTATCTTTTGTTATAAAGGTCGTTTTTCTTAGATCGTTTGGGCAGATGGCGCCTGCAAAGTCAACACGCTTGTCAATCAAGAGACAGACCAACAGAACAAGATATCAAGTGAACAAGTATACCACAGGCAAAGTCACAAGGACTATGAAATATTCACAAGTGTTTCTATCATAATGATGACAGTGAAAATTATACCCTGGCTCCCTGAGACAAGCAGTGTAATAAGCATGGGCTGATCTGTAATTTGGGTAGTGTGTGTACAAGCATGAATGCTTTGGGATGCTGAAATGACATTTAAAATAGTACACTGACTAACATAAACTATTTCTACCATTTCAATCAGATAACCACCAATTTTCTTTCCATCAATGATGCGTAGCTGATGTCCACAGACTTAAATGGCATCTATGGACACACTTGGTTGGTAAATATTATTAAACTTGATATAAACATGTACACCATTATAACTTAGTTACTAGTACTGCCTATAAGTGAGAAGAGAGGACACATAATTACAGGAAGTAGTATGCGGGGGGGGGGGGGGACCGGGGGGGGGGGGATGTCTATAAATGTCCTAGTTCCTGGTGTGCCATCGATCGTAATTATTGAATCAGAATAGGAAGTGTTGATTCAGAGACGGGGAATTGTCAACATCACTTTCAGTTTACTTTGTCATAGATCATACATAGTAATAATATTGTAATTATGATCTCCCTATCGGAAGCCTATAACCTAACGTCAATTTTTAACATTTACATAACTCTTATCTTATGTAACCCATACAAGCTTTGGTCTTTGCTTCCTAAAGAACTAAAATATTTTCTACATAGTTGGCCATAGTTAGTGAAAGCATCATAAAATAAGCCGAGTTCATGCGGCTCCAGTTATATGTAGTATTTTGATTGACATACAGAAAACATGGCATTCAGTGCCCTTTTTGTTTGTTACACACTACATCTTATTTGACCACTCAATTTTGTAGTTACCCATTCTGCTAAAGGGGGTGAGCTCTCCGGACAATAGCCTAGCTTGCCCACTCCTACCTTGTACAGGAGTGCGCTAAATAGATGTGATGAATCTTATGTAAGCATATTCTCATTTGCCCGAAAAGGGCCTTGAATAGCAAAATAAAAGTTGATATTATTATTATTATTATTATTGTTATTATTATACACTTGCCAGTCGCCGTTTTTGCGAATAGCTAGAGCGGGATTTCTATACTGAGTGTAGGGTTGTACAAACACACAGTTGACTTTTTGTATTTATGGTCCCAATCTGGACAGACCTGTCATCGAGTAGTAAACAAAAAAACAAACATTAACATAAGCTCACCCTTTGTCCAGAACTTCTCCAAGGGCGTAACGCTCTTGCGGATCAGCTCCTTGCTCAACCAGACTCCCTGCAACAGGAAAATAATAAGAATACTGCATTGGAAAACTTATAACAATAGCTATTTGAAACAAAATATTGTACTAGAGCAAAGCATATGTAATGTAATAACTTCAGCTTTCAGGTCCAGTAAACACATTGGATAAAAAAATCCATACTAATGTCTCCACCATTGATGCCTGTGGATTCGCTCAAAATAAGACAGCAAGTGCCAATGTATAACAGAATGCATAACACAGAGTAAGGATATATCCTCACTCTGTGATGTATAATAACCATAAAGAGCATATTTACGTAGTTCTATTTATCATAACCAGCACACAAACCACAAAGCCCTATTTGACCCTTTTTAGTGCAGACATAATCCATTAACCTCAAGCATTGGCCTACATCGCAGATACCATAAGTAGATCAGTAGACTAACACAGTATAAGCAATGTATTTATAATCTTTGGTATAAGTCTGGAACAACTAGTAACAATGTCGTAAAGATATATATATATATGTTGACGTGCTGAGGTGCACACAGCTCATAGCAAGGAGGCATCCATGTATAAACTAATC
This sequence comes from Membranipora membranacea, assembly GCA_914767715.1. Classification (NCBI taxonomy): domain Eukaryota; kingdom Metazoa; phylum Bryozoa; class Gymnolaemata; order Cheilostomatida; family Membraniporidae; genus Membranipora; species Membranipora membranacea. Next base: position 10,257,660 of record OU612065.1, on the reverse strand, counting down.
CTGTGTGATGTTGTAGATTTGACCAGATGATAGCTGGTCAAGCTGTGATTTGAGGCACCCTTTTTCTTATCGAATTCATTGTTAATGATTTTATCTCTATGTTGCTATGACTCGATTCCATTTTATTGTATGGCTAAGGCCCTAACTGAGTTCAGAAGATAAGTTCATTGTTCAGACGGTTATGGTTATATAATATTTTACTGTATTTCACATTATTATCTCAGCATCAGGGCTGACTCAATTAAGAGAGTTGGACGCTGGTATTCAACATGTAAAAAGATGTGTTTTTGGTACTGTGCTGGAGAGGCGAGAATTGTAAATATCTAAATCTGCAAAAACAGACACAATCTCAATATCAGCACCGCGTGGCGCAGCAGAGTATCAATTTCATAACATGTGAAGAATTGGTGGTAGCGGTGATTGAAAGAATTGTAACGGATCTGAGAAGAAACGAGCCTGCCAATAAAAGAGCTGGTGTCCCCAAGTGCAATGTAGGACATTTTAGATTTAGCTTTTGCGGCATATCGATAATTATCACATTGATCCCATCATAATTGACAATAAAGTGCTTACCTAGTGCCCGCATTGCATCGCTTCTTGGTTTTACTGTAACCAATGCTTTCATTTTTTTTCGTTGAGCTGTTTTCATTGTAAACATTTGGTCCTCATCAGGAGAGTTTACTTTGATGCTTGGAATCTTCTTAATATTGTTAGCGCCTGATGAAATATTTTCAGCACCAATTTGTTCTTGAGATCTCTCACAGTCATTTTCAGATGTTGGCGGTTTTATATCGTTGTCATTCCGCATTGATTCGGGATAGTCATAAACTGGATTTTCTGTCGCATGATCTCGTTTCACTTTGGCCATGTCAACATGCCCGCTCTCATCATCACCGACATTGCCATTGCCATCCATGATTTCCTCGTTGGGAGACAGAGATTCTGGTTTGGGAGGTCTAGGAGGTTGTACCGACTTGGTGTTTGAAGCTATACCAGTTTTTCTCTTATCTTGCTCAAGAACACCAGCATAAGTCTCCTCATCCCAGTTCTGATTGTCAAATATTTCTTCGACATCTTCATAATCTGCCTCATCACTCTCACTTAAACCCTCAGTCGATACTTCCTGTGAGTATATTTCATAATTATTAGCTTCATAGTTCTGAAATCACGACATCACAAAACGACCTTACACAGGGAAAATTAATCTTATGTGACTAACCTCAAAATGTGAGCATTGATATTTCACAGAAAAAACTCAGCCTGAAGCAGTATAGGAGTACATTTCAAACTAAGCCCACTCGTGCAAGATTAGTAACATCACAGTTTGTAGCATTTGCTTAAAATTCACTTCAAGATGACCATCATCGCTGCTGCGTACCGGTTATAAATGTGATTTTAAATCCAAATTTATGGGGAATAGGATGGATTGAAATTTAAAATTCCTTTATAAGCTATTATTCAGAACTTTACCTCCGTTTAATTAATCTCTTGTGGAATTTTCAATTAATCTTAAAAGCCTAATAATTTCAAAATCATTTTCTTCCTATAAGATAGCTAGTAGGCGATAGATTATCTGATACCACACCATAGCAAATTTAGATCTTCATCATATTGATAAGATTGTACAAGTAGTAGCAGTAGTATGGCATGTCCATAGAACAAGTTTGATCCAATTTGTCCGGTCATTCCCATTCTACTGATGAGCCGGCGGCGGCTCAAACCCTAAATGCAGGAAATCAGGATCATGCTTGATCTAGCGAGTCACTACTCATTGATCACTATTGAATACCTTGGGAACGATAATGGACACTCCGCTAGATAAGTATACTGTGTGGAACTCCTCGTCACTTATGATGTCTTCAATGCTTTGGCAGCGCTCCACAATGCTGCCAACACATTTGAAATCAGTATTCATCCAATTCTGATAGTGCTGCTCTAAGTCGCTACTGGTATCTGAATCTGCATACAAATAATGATAAAAGTTTTACAACCAAACAGAGTCATTTTCGGTGTTGTATATACACACACGGCCCGACTCAAATTCAATATACCTAGAAAAAGGTTTAAACATGCAACTGCCAAGGGAGTTCTCAGCACATACATCGCCAGTTTGGTAACCTTCACATGAGAAACATCACTTAAAATATGCCCAGTTGCACACCAAGGATTGTTCTCTCAATTCCCATTCCCACACCCTCTTTATAAAAAACAATGCCATTTACTTGAGTAATGTTTAATTTCTCACCTGTATCACAACCAGAATTGACAGACAATGCCTCCGATGGTCTGCGAACATTTAGCAGAGGAGAGCCTGTGGGCACTCGCTTGATCCCACCGCGAAGCTTCAACGTCGGCATCGGGGATCTACTTCTGTTCCGCCTTCTCTCAAAGGTAGAAGTATCCATCACAGTGCTGTATGCGAAGTAGCAGTGGTAAGTAATACTGTTGATGTGTAGAGCCTTTAATTTGTAATGAGATAAGACAGCTGGAGCATGAAAGAATCAGTGCATGTACCTGGAAATGACTATCAAATATCAATCACTGTTGATGACAGACTGATAGACTTCCACTTAAGCCTGCCTGCATCTAAAGAAAATGTTAGAGTGCGTGATATCAGGGATCTTGTACAGCGACCTCCCAGCTACCAAGTGGCTGCTTTCAATGTGATATCAACAATATATAGTGACACAGTAACGATATATCCTTACTCTGATCACTTTAATATAATTTAGACCACATAAATATAACGTGTGTCAGTAGAGTGCACAGTGATTATTCAATGCTTGAGTAATTCAGTAACTATTGATTATAAGTTGGCTATGAATGGAGTTATTGTCGAAGATACTAAATACTTCATTGTTGTTATTGTTATTGTTGCATTCTGATAATCTGCGGTAAATAATCATTTTATTGATACGTTATCATAGGATAGAATGAAAAAGGCTGTGATTGGATAAGGAATTGGCCATTCTTTTATTATATAATATGTAATAATCATGATTTGTGCAATCTTTCCTGGTCGAAGATGACTCAAAGAAGTTATAATTAATAATCTTACAGCAAAAAGGAATGTTGAATAACATAAGTTCCTGGTTCAGAACTATGTGAGTCACATTATTCTCTTAACTCCACCTGCAATCAGCTCCATTATCGCCAGCAATTATTCATAGTAGTTGTACGAATGTTATTTAAAATGAATTGGTATTTTAGTTCATCTTATTCCAACATTGATAACCAGAAGCAAGCAAAAAACTTAATGTGATATCTGGATATTACATCAAACATATAATTAGCTTTGACCCTACATTTGGGTCAACTAGAAAACACTAAAACAGGATGAGTATCAAAAACAATTCTACGAGAACAACATTCCTATCTATAGGAGATTAAAATTTAAAATATGAAGAGATGAGATTATCATTTGGTCATTCTGATTGCCTAAGCTTTTTTCAATGCTTTCTTGGCAGCTACAATGAGTGGCCTTATAGTAGATAAGTCCACACATTTATCAACAAGAGGCATCTGAAGAAGATCTGTGGCGCTTAGCCTAGCGGCAGCATCTACTTCCAGGGATTTATCCAGAAAGTCAGCGAGCTCTGGCGAAACCTTCTCTCGGTTGAAGTCTGGTTTACCCTTGTTGGCGATGAGGAAGAGAGCTCTCACTGGGGTCTCGTTCAGATAAGGAGGCTCTCCTTCTACCATCTCAATAATCATAATACCCAGGGACCATACATCTATTTTATTATCGTAGTGTCTCCTTCAAACAGAAATCAATACACCATGTCAAAAGGATGCAGAAGTACCTTACTGGGATTAGTCAGGTCAAACTGTCATGGTCCTGTCAACAGCTGATGTGATCATGGATAACAAGGCTATATGATGCTATAGTTATAGTACTCTCTCATTTTCATTCTAATGCAGTGATATCTTGTTAATATTACTCAGAACACACAATCGCAGTTAAACGGAACAGCTTTATACAGAACAAGGCTGGAATGGGATGCTCAACTTACTTTTGGACCACTTCTGGAGCCATCCAGTACGGAGTTCCTACCATAGTTTTTCTCTTCTCCTCACGGGAGATCTGAGCACAAAATCCAAAGTCTGTCAGCTTCACCTATTACGAGCAGAAAATAAGAAAGCAACATGTAAAAGATATTTTACAGTAATGATGGCAAAGCATCTTCAAATATCACCCACCCATGTTAAAAAGTAAAAATGTCAAATTAATAAACTATGCGAAAAAATAGGAAAAATATTAGATTGATTTGAATACATAAGTGGATAGATTGGGTGGGAAAAAAAAGAGGGGGATGGAAGAAGTGCAATACTAGCTTTCTTCCTTAAATATTGTATTTCTATTTCGTCAGCAAAAGTATTGCAGAACAATACAAAGGATTCAAACAAGCTATTAATCCACATTCCACTCATTGTTAGAGTCAAAATGTTAATATTATAGAACTATAGATTTTTCATGGAATCACAGGAACCTGATTTGCACGGGGCAAAAAAACTATTGCGGAATGAATACAATTTTTTATGATTTGTAATTCGGTTGCCTCAGGTATCAGGAAGTTTATGCTGTCTTCAAACCTATTCATTGGTTTTTTCCTGGTAAAAGTTTCATGGAATCACAGGAACCTGATTTGCACGGGGCAAAAAAACTATTGCGGAATCAATACAATTTTTTATGATTTGTAATTCGGTTGCCTCAGGTATCAGGAAGTTTATGCTGTCTTCAAACCTATTCATTGGTTTTTTCCTGGTAAAAGTTTCTAGGACTCAACACATTGACAAATACTAAACGTCATAAGTATTCACCCATGGCGCTATTGATCTGAAGGTGTGTGGGGGGGGGGAGTTGGTAATTAAAAAAACTCAATAAATCGACATTCTTTTATTTACGTAGGCCTAGGGTTTCATGATTGCTTGTGAACTTGGTTTTCCCTTAATTTGCACCCCGACCCACATATTCAACATTGGCCATAATTTAACTAGGGGAGGTCTTTGATTTATTTTTTATATTACACTTAATTAGAAAATAGAGTTATCTGTATTTCTGTCATCCAACTAACCTGCCCATTCATTCCTAGTAACACATTGTCACTTTTTATATCTCTATGAATGATGTTTCGAGAATGTAAGAACTCCAGAGCTTTAAGGCACTCCCTGGATACAGATGCTATCTGCCCCTCGCTCATGATAGTCTCAGTAACAACATCAGTCAACGCTCCACCCTCAAGAAACTCCATTATGACCCACAGCTGGTCTGTGACGAGATGACAGTCTATGAAGTTAACTATGTTTGGATGGTTGAAGTTCTTCATCACCTGTAAAATAAAATGGCTCTCAATTAGATAACTTTACCTCCCTGGTCTCTACTCTACCTGATACAATCATCGTTTGTGAGTTTCACAATTGTTTACAAGCTGTGATGTTCATACCTGTTTGATACTATTACAGGACTTCTAGTAGATTCATCTGGAGGATTGTAACTACAAATTATTATCATTATTTCATTTTGTAGGGACTCCTTTGTGTTGCCAATACTGGTTTGAAACGTGTTTTGTCTCATCAGGGTCATTTTAATACTAGATTCATTCACATCACACAGTAGTGGTGTCACGCATCTTTTTTCGTACAACAAGAATAAACATAATTATTTCCCGATTGCTTAAATTATTGATATAAAAGTTGTCCTCTCTCTAATAATAGGGAGATGACTCATGTATTCACATTTTCTTAACCGATTAGCGACATTATACATTAGATACTCTTTTTTTGCACTGTGATCTCATAACGAAAGACATAACAACAATAAAGAGACCTGTGAGTGTAAACTCTATCGAAAAGTGTACATCATGATAAAAATCTCATCCATTAACTTCTTATTCGTACAAGAAAACATCATGCTTTTTATTAAAAAAGCTTCCCTACTTTGGTGGGGAATTTACGTATATCTCGTCTTATATTTATAGCTTTACACAATCTAACACAGGAATATCTTTACGCTTAGCTCAGCTCAAAGTGCCAATTTGTAGATAATTTTCACATTGATTCCATAGGAAGAGGATAATAAGTGTTGATCACACCCATGCCAGAGGAGTAGATGTATTTGTGGAAGAGTGAGGTCAGTGTGGTTGCTGATCGAAATAACTAATCTGGTTCGAAGTTTAAGCAAACGCAGAAAATTTGATGACCTCAATGCTTGCTAGTTGATATTTCCTTTTGAAGTTTAAATAAGAACAAAATGACTGCAAGGTTAATCAAAAAAATGAATAATTACCTCAATTTCTGTGATAATCAATTCTTTCTTTGGTTGGCTGGCAAGAGTCATCTGTTTTATAGCTACTAATTCCTCCCGTCCATTCTTTCTTGCTTTGACAACGGTTCCCGAGGCCCTGTAGGTAAGATAAAAGTGTTAGTATGTTTGTCTTATCTTGCAAATTAGTACAACACGATATTGGGAGATCAGGTGAGATCAATCGCAGATACACCATTGTTTCTACTTTAGACAATGCAAAGATACATGTGAGGTTATGATAATGAAAATATCTACAATACCTAATATGATAGTAGCTGGTTATTTATCTCCAACTCAACAAGACCCGGTGTTATGCAGACATCGATTGTCAACTAGCTAAATATTAACTTACCCTGAACCCAGCTTTTCAAACATGACATACTCTTCCTCCACATTAACCTCATTACAGATCTTTTCTGAAAGAAAAAAAGAAAGTTGACAATTTCAGACCTATGAATACAAAGTTACAAAACTCACGATTTTGTGTGCTTGCTTATGTTTCAAACTTCAATCACATAAATCTCATAGAATTTAGGATGCAAAGTCCGACTATCTTCTCATGGAACTATCTTCTCGTGTAGTCCTACAATCTATGTCTACACTTACTAAGCTCAGTGATGATCTCAGACTCAGTCATACGTTTCTTCTTCTTTGTACTCTGGTTGTGTCTGATTGTGACTTGTTTGGCTGCTGCTGGCGTAGCAGATTCTGAAGTTGCCTCCCCTACAGCTGTGGTGGGAGGAGGAAGCTCCTCTGTTTTTTGTTCAGCTGCTGCCTCAGATGCAGCTGACTCACTCCCGTAACCTGAGCTATCATCCTCTTTAAACAGCAAAAACCAATCTTTTGATATTGCACTAAATTTTAAAACCCACTCCGATATAGCCATGTCATGCGGTTGATTTTTTTGTAGCAGTAGAAATAGCCGCATGACAAGTCTATCTCCGATAAGATTTCTAAGGAGATTTTCCCAATCTACCTTATGAAGCAATCAAAGAGTCAGCTATATTTTTAATTCCGTTCTCGGCAGAATATTTTCTTCAGCATTTAATTGGAATAGTTACATCTGAGGAAATTGAAAACTATGTTCTTTCTGTCTAGTGACAGACGGAATCGCAAATATCATAGCCTAGCCTAGATATGGGTCTTGGTCACACACACCCAAGATATTTCCCTCATATTTCAAGCCTATCCATTGACTATAAATATATTTATCAGCTTATTTACCTCCATTGTGTGTGAGATAAAAACATAGCCGAAGCATGGCTTTAGATAATCCAACTTAAAAGCCTGTCAAATTCAACTCAAACCTAATTAGTAAGTAACTGACGATATTGTTTATTCAGTCAGCTAATGATAAACTTTGTCATCGCCCTGCTGCTGCAAATATGTCTGAAATTGGCTCATATTTTCAGACAGTCTACTGTGCAATCTGAAGTTGACCCAGTATTAGGAAAAATATGTGTGGCTTGAAGCATCTTCCATATGGTATACGTTAGAAGTCATACATTAATTTTAGCTACTCTGGACCAATACTCAGTTGTGAATTTCCTATTTTTAACAAGATGATATATATATATATAGATATATACATAAAAACTTACCGTTTTCCTGCAAAACGCTGTCAATGAATTTCCCATCTGAAGCTGAATTTGATCCCTCATGTTTTTTCATGTCATCATAAAAGTTGAGAGCATCAAACAAAGCCTTTGGATTCTCCGTTTTTTCTTGCTCTCTGCAAAAAAACAGTCACATGAGTCAGGGCCATGATTCAAAAGGCAGAAGGTCTTTGTGTATTAATCACGTCACCACGAAATCACAACATAAGTTACAAAACATATCATGTGGACATAATCTGTGTGACTCAGCATCCATGTTTGGATGTGATGTGAAGAGAATGGGCCAAAGATAAGAGCAAAGATTTGATTCGAAGGGTTGTCGCTGGCTTGAAAAAGGCCAAAACTCGAGCAGTAAACAACAATTGTTCGTAGGATCTAGGGCCTTACTCTACATTCAGAGATTCTGAAATTCAAGGCAATGTAATTATTAGGCATATAGGCCTAATATTAAGAAACGAGTTTTCCTCACACAATCCAACTCAAACCTCCTCGTTCCCCTTTCAAATTTTCTGTCAATAAATCACTGTTTACTCCTTCTAGATGGCCAATTGAAAGCACAGTAACCCAGATCGTTTGGTTTGATTGGATGGAACCTTGATTGCCGGAAACAAAGTGATTACTAGACTAAACTACTCATAGGGGCAGATCTTGGATCAAATTGTAATAAATGCTCCTCGCTGGATGTTGCTGCGCTAAGAACCCATCCGAATGCCTATCGGACAACAGCCTTATGTCCGCGTGGCATCCGGTTGGCACTTGGACAACCGCCGGATGCCAAATTGGCATCCGGTTGCATAAAAGGCGTCCGTACACTAATTTAGCAGAAGTGGATTGGTTTGTAACAGACGAGGATGGTTTGTAGACACCCATTATTGGGTCAGCAAACCCATCCGGATGTCCGAGTGCCAGCCGGATGCCTATTTACCAGACACGTCTTTGGCCCAACAGATGTCCTACCACCATAAGAGTGAGCTTGTTAGATCAACAGGTGTTTCATAGCTAGATTTAGGAATTTGTTGCTGACATATGTTCTGGATCTATTATGTGGTTCCTTCGTATCATGATGCGAGTAGCAGGGGAGCTGGAAGTTTTCCAATTTCTGTTATTGGCCAGTCTAAGACTACTGAATGGGGATGGAAGAAAGGCAACACTGTGAGCAAGAATAACCTGTTAAACTTACGTAAATTTCCCTTGGTTGATCCATTCCTTCCAAGCATCAGGCATTCCCTCTATCATCCCTGTATTCTTGTTGATGCCAACATGCATCTGCTGTTTAACATCAGTTGGAGCTCCGATGTTGAGTACCTGTGCTCCCCCATGGGATGGTTTGTAGCCATCACGGTGGAATATTTTCTTGATAACGTGAGCCGCCTTTGACATTTTCAGACCTGGAAGTTTCCTGCTATGTAGACTAAGCTGTCCTGCAGTACAAATACTGATTTAGTCAACTAACACTGCGAGTTAAAATCTACTTCCTCGTTGGTTTGATTTTCTTCAACAAGTAGCGTACAATTATTATCAGCTGCAATGAATCAGGCTAATCATACTAATGTTGTCACTGCAGTGAGCAGACTATATTAACCGATGCGTCAAGCTTAACTACACAATGAGTTGATGGAGGTATCAGCCTACAGGATTAGTATGAATTCAATGAGTGGAATGATTAGGACAAGATAAAAATGATGATAGTAGATGGGTCATCATCACAGTCATAATGGGAACTCAGGCTCAGTAAAGATACAGTACAGGCAAATCATTGATACCGTGACATGCGATCAGTGAGAACAGGGATACAATGGGCAGTTGTGTATGGACCAAGTTGTATAAAGAGAAATAGTTACCCACATATTTGTATACAGATATTCATTTTAATTGTTCATAATCATGATCGCTAAATATCTTAAATTTGTCAAATATTGGCTGAAGAAGAGTCTTTGCAATGGTTTTCGTCTGGTGAGAGCCAACACATTATCTAACCTAAGACCCAACAACTACCACTATTTTTATACACAATTTTTATTATTTTATTTTTTATACACAATTTTATATTATACACAACCATTCTTTTTGGGTAGGCGAGCCGATATCTTTCACCCCATAATGCTGCCAAAATGACACCAGTTTGAAATCAGCGAGTGAATATGAGGGATTGTCTTCATAATTAGAATTTGACCAAAAAAATGCACATATAATATATATCTTACCTTGGTTGGTGAAGAAGAAGTGAACACTCAAATGGCTTGATTGATAAGTATTGCACTACAACCACAACTAAAAAAACCAGGTCATCCGATGCTGATGATTGAGTTTGCAGTGTTGGCTAACTATAGTTATATGTTTTGTCTATCATCAAGGAAGTTGTTTAAGGTTTGTATCAACCGATAAGCTGTCACAATAGCCAACAGGCTTGTCAATGATTTATAATGGCATTGAAGGAGGGGGGGGGGGGTCATGAAGGAAGTAGCAAAATACACATTGTGTGATAAATCCGTCTATTGGTCATATTATCATAGACTTGGGCAAATAAACATGTAAAAAGTATTAATTTGGCTACATGCCATAATAATAATACTAATATTAGATATTCCTTAGATATTACCAAACTCATAAGTCTATGAATATTACAAAAAATAGTAAAACACAGATCAAAGCGATGAAACCCTCCCCGAGTTTCTCACTACGTATGTAGTTATGGTTGAAATCCACCTTGCTTGCGGTTGTATAAATCATTGTCAACTTTTATTATTTACTCGTAAAGTTTCTGTGCTGATTTTATCATAGGAGGCAGCAATGAAGCATATTTAGACCTCTTTTCAATTCAAATACCACTTTTCCATGAGCTCAAATGTGAACCTAAATTTTTGCCGGTGAAAAGCATTCCAATCAATGTTTTCGTCACTTTATCCTTGCTTGACATTTGAAGATGATATATAATAATACTATATCAAAATTGTATGATGATAAAAAATGTTGCCTCTCTCTGCAAAATTAATCCTCTTAGTCCCGCCACATGAAAACAAATGACATTTTATTTGGAATTTCTGATTGGTTTTTATAATTGTTGAATTTTTTCGAGGGATTTTTCTTGTTCAACACTCTGGTGCCGGTGTCGTCACCCATTTACTTATATTGATCGTATGGTTTTTGGTTGGGACCAATGAGTATTGTCCCGAACATCCTGTTGGCACAAAATGACATGAAAAAAGAAACTCTGCACTATAAGGTTATGTTCTCATTCTAAGTAGAGCACAACTCCAGTCTGGTTATCTTTAGACATTCAAGGAAGAGCTACATTCTGTCGCCAATGTACAGGGTATATCTATGTCTCTATCTGATATATATCAGGCAACTGAAAAGTTAGTCCATTTCAGGAGCGCTCAGACTCATGACATGAATTTCCACATATCGGAAATCATCGTTAACCTTAAAAAATCTCTCGACAAATCGTAAAGAGAACTGAACTGTACCAATATCTAGTCATTGTTTTAATAAAATAATTGAAAAAATTGAAGTGTGTAAAGTAATAAAATAACATCTGTAAAAATACATGTTTCAAAATCTGTTAAGCTTGGATGATGAGCTTTGCATGAGCATCATGGGTGATTATCGTAATTTAAGTGGGATCTACAGTCCAGTACACACCAGTCCTAGAGATACTAAATGTAGGTCATAGTTAATCAGTAAGGTAGGAACTGACAACCTGCCAAAGAGTACCTGCAATCAAGGTCTGAATTAAAGAAAAGCTTGCAGTTATGAGTTGTGTATGTACTCATTTGAGGGTTTGAGACATATGCAGTGCATTAAGCATCATGGCAAACTCGGCCCCAGTCAGGTTAGCCCCTCGAAGGTTGGCTTCCTGTAAGTCACAACCAGATAGGTCACAGTTTTCCAGATCAGCGCCTGCGAGCACAGCGCCCCTCAGATCACAGTTACGTAGATTAGCATTCTTCAGTGTGGCAACTCTTAGATTTACTCCAGCCATGTGGCTCCCTTCCAGATTCACATGCTTCAAGTTCGCACCTTCAAAAAGACAATAGACCTACCGTTACAAATAATGCATACTACAAAGATTTCCGTGGTCAGATGTCATAAGGAATTGGGTTAGGCCTAAAATTTGGGGCGAGGGGCTCAGTTTTGGGGCACTATGCATTTGTGGTATATCAGCAAATGCTCATTTTTCACACACCAACAGCTAACTACCATAGGACCATATATGAGATGCAAGTATATTAACAAAATATTTGATTCGTTGGCAGACGACTATCATTGATATTCTCACCTTCCATATTAGACCTGCTACCAGCAGGATCCTCAAAGTTACAGCCTTTCATTGAGGCCTTCTCTAACTGTGTACACAGAAGCTTCGCTCCCATCATGTTGGCTCCCTGTTAAACCAATATATATGCAAGGGGTGACAACATTACATTGTGAAAAATGGGTTGGAAACGCAGTGTCACTTGAAACATAATATTATATACTATAAGTATGGACAATTATGTGTCTCCTTTGAGAAACTTAGTAGACATCCATACACATATATTTTATTACTATATTATGTAAGTTTATGGATGTAACTGAATACCATATGCAGTGAGGGGGCAATTCAGCAACATGTGGAGCTACAAATTTGAAATGCAGGAAAATTCCCAAAAAATATGTCCTCCATTTTACAATTTATTTAAAGTTTGCAGAAGGGAAAAATCTAAGCATTGGTTCCAATTTAAAAGACAGTGGCATTTTCAGGTTACTAATTCCTGTACACAAGTTCATTTAGAAAAGATCCCCACAACTTACATCCAAGATGCTCTCTGTCATTTCAGCTCTCTCAAAATTAACATTTGACAAGTTAGCACCAGCGAGGTTCGCTCCATTCAGATTTGCATACTTAAAATTTACGAATCGTAAATCTAACTTTGATAAGTCAGCACCACTAAAATTAAGACCCTGTAAGTAAGGAATCAAAAATTCTAAAACAAGAGACACAAAAAATGATATGCACAAGATTGAACATTTATAAGCGCATGTATGCCTTACATAATACAACACAAGTATCTTAATTGTGTATCCACAACATGTGAATCTGAATTATGTGTTGGAAAAGGTTGTTCTAACAAGAATATTGACAGGTAAGGCCTGGTATAACAATGCTTTGGTAAAATGGCACGAACCTGACATCTCAGTTCACAGTTGGCAGGAGTTGTCATTAACGAGAGTGACATCTGGTGCCGGGTGATCGGAGTATAATCTGTAGGCTTGATATTTGCCTGCAAGAGAGTATGAGACAGAAGTTGTATGACCAGATACCGAAATTAAAGTTTAAACATAAGTACATGTGTAATAGGTATTTAATGTATTACTGAGAGTAATATATCAGTGATGTATTAGGAGGTAATCATAGCGTTGTAGTATTGATATTTATTGAAAAATATGTAAGCCCAGTCACACCTTAATGGTTCAAAAAAAGATTTTCCTTCTCTTATCCTCACACAATACCTGTACAAGCTGTTCTAGTTGAGCGATAATGGATGTGATTCCAAAGAAACGAGCTTCCTCTAACACTCCAGCAGGATTAGTGGAGTCATCTACCACTAGCTGACCGTGTCGAAGGTAATTAATGATAGGCACAACATAAGCACCACATCGATCAATTAAATAAGCACCCGTCTCATCTACCCGACTAAACCAGTGATTGTCTAAAATAGAAAAAAATTTAGAATCATACAGATTTTCAGCGACAGGGACATCAGAAAAAATTACCTCCTTATATTCAGTGTCCCCCCACTGGTAAGGCTCGTCAAACTGAAAGATGAGATGTTACCCAAATGATTCAATCGATTTATGGCTCAGAGTAGTTTATACATACCTTCTTGCTGAGAGAACATTCTGGCCAGCATACTGTCAGGTTCCTTATTAGTGAGAGTATCTTTAGTGGTAGTCACTCTAACACCTCCTATATTTAGAGTTATCCAGTCTTTATCTTTAGTTTTAGCTAAAGCCCTGCCTGCACCTGGAATATCATATACACGCTATAGGAGAAGACTTGTGAGCTCTTGAAGTATTGGCATTTGTAATTATAGATTCATCATCAAATTGGCCAAGGTTAGTGTGATATGTGATAGCGGTCCGTAGGTGGGTTAATAATTGAATGCCACTACCATCAACCCAGGCAGAGCACTGAAACTATAAAACACCACACAGTGTGCTTATATAACCATCTATGTCAGTCGATAAAAAAGTTTATCATTTCAATAAAAAAGGAGTGTATCCAATTTGAGCTCATATCGAAAAAGATTTGTGTACTTCACAAATTTAATAAGTGGGCTGGCAGATGTCTTTGAATGAATATAAACTGGATACCTTCAAATGCTTCATTGTGACGAGCAGCTGCATAAATGATGTCGTCATCCCTGCAAGACAATGAGTTTGTATTAGTCAGATATGAAAAAAGAGTACTTCCTGGGACATATTATAATATAATCACAGTATTCATAAAATATTGACTATCCTTCAAGTTCCATGGTTGAATTTGATAATTAATTTTTAGAATGAAAAAAAATCTTTTTATACATTTTCACTGATTGGTACATCTAATGACATTGATATACAAGACTATGAAAAAGGTTAAAATATTGTAGATAGATGCTACATACCTTAGAACAGAGATATCTTTAATTTTTGCACCATGATGATTGTAAACACATACTACATCAGGTAAATGGAGTTTAGCTGCGATGCCTTTGTGTAGGTCATTTATTGAGCTATAGTTCAAACTCAATACCTAAAACAGAAAATATTGTTCGTGGCATTGGAAAAATAGAAGGCTGCAGTTGTGTCTAACTACCCATATAAAAATTTATTTGAATGGATCTCCAAGCTTCTTCAACAATATTCATGGTAAAAGGAATAATGAAATGGCAGGTATGCAGCGTTATTTATTGGTTCAAATATCTTAAAAATTCATACTTACACATGATACAGAATGATCTCATACTTACACATGATACAGAGTGATCTCATACTTACACATGATACAGAGTGATCTCATACTGACACATGATACAGAGTAATCTCATACTTACACATGATACTTACACATGATACAGAGTGATCTCCATTCCTAAAAATATTTATACGGCTCAGCTTAGTATCCATACGTTTGGCTGTCTAGTGTTCAGTCTAATATCCCCTTAACAAAAAACATGAGCAGTTGCTAAGTAACAGATGTGGTTGACAGAGATAAATTTTATTGCAAATTTATACTGATGTTAGTTGTTAAAAGCATTCAGTTGGCAATATTTATACATATACCCAAGTATAACACTAAGTCGTTTGTCTGTGCATGAGTATGAAAGAGAGTCAGCTTGTATGTGATTGTGAGAGGTTATCCCTCATACCCAATCATCAGCTGTGCTCGGCAGCTAATTAAGGGCTGTATCCATATTTTTTAAATGTAAGGACCAAGGGCGTGGTAGGTCTGGTAGTGCCGTAACCCTTACGCTTTGCAAATGACCCTCAAATGAGAGCGATTCTGCCCATTTCGCCCCGAATGCAGGAGGGGTTTGATACAAACCTGCCTTAGTCATTCTAAATGACATGGTAGGGCTATGGCCCCTTGGTGCCTCCCCCTGTGAATACAGTCCTGACCTAAATGCGCGCATCTAATATAAGTATTAAGACAGTTGGTAGCTGAGAATCTGACACTCACCACAGGTGAATCAACAGATAAAACTAGGCTCCTCAATTATCTCCCAGAGTAAACCGCATCACCAGTAACAATATTCTGAGTGGTCAGTTGGTTAGCTGACACAGAATCGACACTAAAAGTAAAAGTAAGCATCATACCTTATGTGAAATTGATTCCTGAACATTGTCCATGATCAACCGACCCCCCCCCCCCCAAATATAAGAAGGGGTGGTTGATCACTGGCATTGGCAAAGTGTCCATGCTTGTAACTCCAGATGTTTGTACTGCTAGGAGTGATGGGGTGGTAGTAGGTAGCCAATCAGAGCCAACAACCAACACATTGGCAAGGAAGGTAGTAGGTAATGAAGCAAGGACTCCTTGAATCAGGGAGAATGGAAGTTCTCCCTGCTTGAATGAAGTGAGGTACCCACAGGTACTCACTTTAGCCAAGGAGTAAGCTAAAACACTACAGGGAACCTCACTGGCTAAAACTAGCTAGACAAATAATGAAATGGAATTACAGTTAGAATACCCTAGAATGAGGTCCTGAGCATAGGCATCTGGAGTTACAAGCATGTCCAGATGCCTATGGTCCTGAGTGAGTGAGGTCATTCTGTCTACATAATACAATCACTACTTGTTAGTTAGTAGATGCCAAAGGACAGGTAGTACTCCTTGATATGCCTACCTTGTAGAGTTTAGCACTAGTTGTCTAGTATTTTTTACCAATTGAGCAATGGCATTTGTGGGTAATTCTCTTTTCTCTCTTATTTATAGGAGCTAGAAGTGAAATAAGATATGACAATTCTATAAATAGAATCCAATCAGCTACATTGATTTGGAATCTCCTTCATGACTAATCTTGACTTGATGGATTTTCTAAATAATCAACTCTTAAACTCTAAAGTCGAAATACAAAAATTATTGTTCTCATCTTTTCAAGTGATATAGAGCGAGATTGTTAAGACTATTCCCAAGGTTGTTGCGCGGGTTTCTCAATGCAAATCTAGGGCATGATGGTGGGCCGAACATTATTTTCCATACCATGATAAGCAAGTTTTGGTTTTGGGCTAGATCTCATTTACATTTTTATCCTATTAAATTTTAGTGAGCAGCTGATTAGAATTTTAATGGTTTGAGGTTCTAACCTTTACCTATATTGTTATAAATAGCTGAGAGCATTAACTTATAAACCTATAATCCTAAGGATGGAAGAGAGGACATCACCAAAAGATAGTCTTCCAAGAGAAGAAAGTCCAAAAATAGATAAAAAGGTCAAAAACTTTTCGGCTCTGTTGAAGGCCAGAGCAAAAGCAGAAGCCAAGGCAGAACAGCAGCAGGGAAACACCTCTTCAGCTTTTACACCTCTTTCAGCATCTGGTAATACTCCCACACCTCAACCCAGACACACTCCAACCTCACGACCTAGCAGCTCTGCATCCACTGTAAGACCTGACAGTGTACTCAGCTTCAGATCTGAAATTCCAACAGTAAGTAGTAATGTAATGAGTATAAAGGCGGCCTCATTGCTGTTGTTTACTTTAGCATTAATACACACTAAGAAAAGTTCACTAAGTGTGTATTTATGCTAGAAACCGCTGTAACTAAGTTTATCCAACTTCTTTCCATCGTTAAGTCAAACAGTTTCACTCTGTGAACAAGAAACACCCTCATCTAAATATCGTATGATAGCCTCACTGCTGATTTTGCTTCCTATGCACGTGTAACTTTTGTTGTTTACTACTCTACTCTCGTAGTCCCCGAAAATTTTACCACAATATGAACTTGATGGCCTACGTTTTCTCTTTTTTCCCCATACCATTACTAAGGGCCTTGAGAATGCTCCCAGTTCTTACCTTTCCCATCAAGGTTAAGCTTGATTTTATGAGTGCTTCATTTTTATTATTCAGGTCAATCCATCCGATATTGGTGTTTTCCGCCCAGAGAGTGCCTCGCTTTTACCACCAGACACAGTGACCACAATACGTCCTGACAGTGTAGCTGCTGTACAGGGTGCTGGTCAGGGTGTGTTTAGACCTTTCCAAGCTCCTTCAGGACCAACTGCGCGGTGAGAAAACTTGTTAATGTGAAAATTATATGTTGCTTTTTCTTCCACAGTCTCTTCAATCAACAATCCCCGGCTTAGTAATTTAAAAATCGTACCCTGCATGTGAGATCCTTCTTACTGCTCTAAATTATCCATGCTATTCATTTTTTCTTTTAATAATGCTGTCAGTGATAGTAATAAAAATCCATCCATGCAAGGCTATAGTGCGGCTTATAAGCAGATTTCCTATCATAACACAGGAATCTTATATGATACTTGTATATGGCTGATTCAGTTTGGATCGCTGTGTTTCAGGGAAAAAAAATCCAGCACACTTAACTGCTCAAACTGTTTGCTTCACAATAGACAGTTTTCTGAGCTCTGATTTAGGCCTCAATTCGGAGTTGTCCTCTCTCCAGTTTGGTACTTTTAACCAACGCCGCATAGGAAAAATGTGCTGAAAAGAGGGTTGTCTTAATAACCGCTTATAATAGGATAAAAATTATTTTTGATTCAGAATCTGCGGTATTGAAAACTAATATGGACATAGTTTGGGAAAAAATGCTAGTATTTGGATCGTCAATTATATCATTTTCTGCCTGTTTTGCGGACAATTTGGCAGAATTTTTCATGAGTTTCATTACTAAAATTAAGATTTATCAACATTCAAGCCTCCAATGATTTTCAATGGTGCAGACTCTGAATCAAAACTCATTTTCATCCTAACATAAGCGGTTTTCAAGATAACACTCTTTCAGCAGGTTTTTCCTATGCGGCGTGGGTTAAAAGTACCTAACTGGAGAGAGGACAACTCAGAATTGAGGCATAAATAAGAGCTCAGAAAACTGTCTATACGTTGAGAATGATGATTAACTCAATGAATATCAATGCTGTAGATTTAACATTCAGTATCAGCCATCAGCTGATGCTGACTGGGAGGCTAAGGATGAGATGAGACAGAGAGAATTAGAGGAGATGAGAGCCAGAGCAGCTCAGATGGAGAAAACCATGAGATGGTGGTCAGACTGTACGGCCAACTGGAGGGAAAAATGGAGCAAGGTAAGTAAAGTGAATCTGTCATATGTCTGGTTACTGATAGAGTGCTGCGTTTGATCCATTGGATCATTACACACGACTACAAACAATATATATAGATTGAGGGTCAGCTTTCAGCTCTACATACTGTTGCTTGGTTGGCAGCGCTCTGATCACTGTCATTGAGAATTGATCCTAATCTTCTGCATCAAAGTTCTTAAATCATTGCGTCTGGTAAACATGCTGGTTGTTTGTCCAACCTGTTTCGAATGTTGCACTTTATCATTCAATAATTTCATGTATCAACGATGCTGTAGCCTACTATTTAAGTCTGGTCCTATTACTATATCCACCTTTGAATTCATCCAGGTCAGAAATGAAAGGAACAAAACAAGAGAAGACTGTCGCCAGTTGAGATCTAAGCTTGAAGTCGTAGTGAAAGAGTGCACTGGTTTGAAGAGGGAAAAACAAGATCTTATAACTGAAATAGATAAACTTAAAGCTGAGGTTGAGCTCAATTCTATCAGGGTAAGGACGTACTGGGACAAATCTAGAAATCTTTGTTCCGAGTCCATCGGCAAATTTATTCCATCTTTCCACCAATGCCGTTCAAATGTCAGCCATTATAGTGACGTGTAATGAGTCTTCAATGACAATCATTTTTTTCACCTAGATGTACAATGTTGCTTTATTGACTGATTTATTACATATCACTGACAAGAATATACGTTGTGGAATTCGGTGTAAAACTGGCCTTTAACCACTGCTGCCACACATGCATAAATGTGTGCACGTTGAATTCTGTAAAGCTCAAAACTAATAATATGAGGCTATGGTCTCAGCATTGTTACCAAATAAAATAATGTGCACAAACTGATCGTCAATATCAGGGTATGCAATTAGTTATCTAGTGTACATTGTGATATAGATACCGAAAAGATATAATGTTATATACAGTCTGTTACTGTGAGATGATTTTGTTTTGTGGTGTATAGGATCCGGATAAGGACAGTGATAGTATGAGTACAGGAAGTAATCTCAGTATTAGATCTCAGCCTGATGTGGAGTCAGCAGCTAACGACAGCGACGCTGATCAGAGGAGCAATACTCGTCAGCTATCTGCTGGTATCGCTGAGGCTAAACTAAAAGAGCTTACTAAGATATACAATGCTGAGAAAGAGTGAGTTTCTCATACTCATTATTATGTATTTAAGAATCCAGCTGCCTACTGTGTTTTCAACAACAATTTTTACAGAAAATATTTTATGATTCCTTGTTTTCACAAATTTTGAACTGCTGTGTTAAGAGAGGTGACTTTAGAATAATGAAACATATTTCTGAATTATGGTATCATCTGCCTCGAGTAACATGCTGCAGTCTCTTCAGGGTAAGGGCGTACATTTCTGTGAGAATTTCCACACTAGCAGTTGAATTGATGATGATGATATATGATGTACATTCCTTCTAGTTTTACCACTTGATATGTGACATGTTCAGGATAAAGTTTACATAAAACAGTATAGCAATGATGTTGTTCTTTGCAGTGAGAAGGAGTCTATGCGTGGTACTATAGCTGAGTTACACATGGAGATATCTAGTCTGAAATCTGAGCTAACTGACACAGCATCGACAAACAGTAAACTTAGCCAAAGACTTGACCAACTGGCTAATACTCAGACTAACTCACAATCAAGATCTGCAGACTCTTACTCTGATTCAGCTGATAAATCTCAAATACAGATTGAACAGCTGAGGTCACAGGTGATGTAGATTCCTTGGAGATAATCTCATGTTGCATTGTAGTCTATGGGTGGCGGTGTTTCGTCATTACACTGATCGTCAACTGTCTGTAAAATTGATGCTATTTTTGCTTTCTATGCTGTATGACCAAAGTGTTCTCATTCAATCTTCATCACAGGAAAAATTTTACCAAGTAACAGTCACAGTGGTCGTTTGAACTGTCCTAGTTATTTGCTCTAATACTGTACAATTACAGCTGGAGAAGATGCAGGTAGAGAATGCTGCAGAGTGGGCGAAGAGAGAACAGGTATCAAGTGAGAAACACTCTCTTGAGCGGGAGAACAAGAAGCTTAAATCCTTAGTAGAAGATCTACAAGATGAAGTCAGAAAGAAGCACACAGGACTATCTTCAGCTAAAGATCAAGATATAAAAACGCTACAAGAGGATTTATGTACACGAAATAAAGTGAGTTGTCCTCTCGTGAACAGCTAATCTGATGTATCCCAATTTTTTGTATGCATTTATAAACAAGTTCTATAAGTTCTGCACTTTTGGTTATCTTTATGGCCTCATACATCATGTTTATAGTTTTTATTCCAAAGTGCCCTTTGAGGGGTGCAATACGAATTACGAAAAATTAAGTTTGTAAGAGAGTGCAAATTAGCTCCTTTGCAATCTTTTGCACTTGTCTGAGTTTTGTATTTCTTTATGTCTGTATTAAGAAAATGTCATTATTATTTTTCACGATTACAGGAGTATATGGACTTGAGACAAACATACAGTAAACAGAAAAAGCAGTTATTAGAGAGTAATACAGAACTGGCTCATTCCTCGCGGCGAGCTGAGCAATATGAACAGGAAGTCAAAAAACTAAGATCTCGTATCGAAGAGCTCAAGGATGATCTGATAACTGCTGAGAATGAGGTGAGTGTACTGATAAATGATTTATATAAGCCTCAAAATTATATACACACAGTGAATAATTCAATCATTTATTCGATTAGTGCTGGTGAATTCATCTATCAACCCACATAAATATGATATAATGTATGTATGTCAACACATGCCGGGCACGTTTGTAAGACTAACTATTTTTTCATGGAGTATGTAGATCAGGCACTAGCTAACTTATACAAATATATTGATGTTTTTTTGCAGATTGATACCCAATCTAATATGGTACGGAAGCTACAAAGAACATGCGATGATTTGCAGGAAACCAATGAAAATTATCAATCCCAGAATGCTCATCTTCAGTCTCGGTGAGTACAAAATACAAATATTTTTGAGTTAAGGAGGGGTTAGAGGATGTAGATTACTCTACCAGTCAAAGTTAGTTAAATGCTAGATTGGTGGTTATATTTTGACTGGTAGAGGCTGCTTACATGGAAAATGGAAAACAATTTGTCTCATATTTACATTGTACTCATGGCGCAATCTAACAAATTTATTTACACATTTGGTTAATGGAAGAGCAATGATTTAGACTACTTGTTAGCACACTTTTCAGAAGTTCAGAAGGGCGAGTAAACATTTACTTTACATCTCATTTAAAACATTGTCGTCACGCCCTGGCCACAAATCTTACCTTGACCCAAAAAGTTACATGCCATGTCGTCTTGTCTCACCAATTTCCAAGTAGTAGTTGGGGTGGGGTTTTTTACTCTGGGTCATTCTGGAGAAAGGACCATCATCTATCCTAGTTACTGACCTTATGTATAAAATCATTTAGGAAAATAAACGACTTACCTGTTTGATAAGCTTACTGACCTCTGCTGCCAGTGTTTTGTTTGGATCTGATATGACACTAACAAAGTAGAACTACTCCTCCAAAGTGCGTCATGTATGAGCCTAATGCAAACTGCATTTTTGGCAAACAGTATTCGAGTGGTGGCTAATTTTCCATAACCATGCCACAGGGTACATTAGCCATGCTTTGTTGGTCCAGGAGCGTTCTACTACAAGTTATTGATATGACCCTCTGCCAATGTAGGTAGGTTATTGATGGAAAATAACAGGAATGTCTGAGAAACGATGCTGTCATCTACACATAAATAAAATATCACTAAAACAACATGATTGAATGAATGTAATTGATGTACTTTGTTTTAGCTCTGAATTTTTATGACCTCATTGGTAAGGGTAAATACAATCATTGCTGTATTATTTGCATGGCTTGCTTCATACACCTACAAAAACATCTGTGGCTGGAATAAATGAAGAAATCTAGGACAATGTTCCACAGTTACTACACATTATATCTGCTGCTCAATTATGCCTATGATTACAAATGGCATGTTAGCTTGTACTTCGTTCTACAAGCCAGTATCCAAGACAGATAACTTTTTGATTTGTCCGAGTCAGCTTTTGAGAGAGCTGTAATATGTTTATGAAACAACTCAGTACGGCATAAGCGGCAAAAAGTACAAGTTACCCAGGTCTCTCAACACCTTGTCACATTTATGGCATGCTTCTATTTTTGCATGATAGAGTTCGGTTGAAGGAATTTGGCTTCATAAAGTTTGGATAAGACTCAGTGTTTTTTTTGTTTTGCAAAACATTTTTGATTACTAGGAATTACCAAGTTGTAGTCTGTTCAAGAAGTTTTTATGTTTTGCAAACAGACTGTATGCTAGGATATCCTCATGATTATCCTATTATTTTTTTGTGTAGCCTAATACTCTAGCAGTGTCTTTAAGCTGCTCTAGAAGTGTAACCATTACTATTAGTGAAGGAGGGAAACCGGGCAAAACTTTACCTTGTTTGCCAGAAGAGATTTAGCAAGCACTGGGGTTATTTTTTTTTATTTCATTTGTGTTTGGTATTGTAGTTTGAGAAGTAACGGCCTTTCGGACACAACAGATATGTCACTTCCACTGGGTGCTGACATCAGCTCAGATGAGGATGATGATGAGGATAGTCCTAATATTCGACATATCTGATCTGCTGTAGGCCCAGATACAGAGCCAATATTACTTTCCAGTTAGCTTCGAGATAGTGGTTAATGCCTCTTGCTACAATTTGATCGCTCTTCTATCTGTTAGCTACTTAACTCCATAAGTTGGTTTGGTTCCAACATTTTAAAACTCTATTTAAAGTCGACTAGAAGAAGAGAACCATTAGCCTTATACTATTTCACGTCCGCATGATATGATGATCTTAGTCTGCTCACTACCGCCTTCCTCTTGTTATATATTCTTTAGAAATGAGTCCCTATTTTTGAAAATCGGGATCATTTTTGTAGGGATTTGGTTCTAGAGATATATTACTGTTATTGTATTGCATTTTTTCATGTTAGTGGTACTTACTTCATTTTCGGATGGGCACTTACGATTTCTGCTAGTCTTATAAATCATTCAGCTTTTTACACTGATAGCAGAAATGTGAATTTATTTCATATGAGTATGTTATGAAGCTGGTTTTATGCCTATTTTTCATAATGCATGGTGGTATGGGTATGTCTATTTATAATACAAGTACTCATTTTACTTGCTTGCACCAAAGATATTTGTTTCTTGTTTTGTGATGCTTGTTTGCAACTCAAGCTGCTTGCGTGGCTCCATAGCCTAGCTTGATATACACAGTATTACCCGCATACATTGTATACATTATATTACCTGTATACAGTGCATTATATACAGTCAGCACATAATTTTATTCTATTTTATAGTACACCAATATTAGATGGCTCTTTACATTTTTGCACCTTGTTTACTGACTTATTTTTGTTACTTGTGTCTGGTGGTGTGATAGTGTAGCCACACAAACCTGTAGTCATATTTTGCAACATAATATATTATTAATCATTCAGCTGGTAATATTTCCTGTTATGGTTTCTTGTATTTGTATAAGCTGACCACAATATTGACCATGTCTGGCACTTGGCCATCAATGTGTAATGGAGAGAGAGGATCCTCAGTGGTGGTATGTGCTCTAGGCTGGTCCATTTCTTCATCAATGCAGGTTACTTTATCCTTGCTCTGATTGACAGTTATGTAAGGCCTGCAATGGCTAACATTTTGGTTGCAACACAGCAATACATTTTATATTGTCAAAACAATAACAGGTGGTCAGTTATGACGGGTTGGCTGCAGTCTCATGGTCAACACTATCTGGCTGTTAGCAATAGACAGATATGCAATGATTCCCAGACATCCTCTTTCGTATATAAAAGGTACAAGAGATGATGTAAATGGAATATTCTGGTGTTACTGGTGTAGGTACATTGTACAATATACGCATTGCTAATAGCAAAATACACCTTAGGCAGACAGAGCAATGCAGCAGTTATTGCGCAATTTGTTTTATCACTAATCAAAATAAACACGAATCCTGTAAACTCTTATTTTGTGCCAAAACATAGAATATCGTGACATCTCGTCATATTATTCTTTCCTACTTTTATTTGTTTTTTTTTGTTATCGGACTCTCAGCCGCACAATTTTGCACCATCTATGATGTGGAAGCTAATCATACTGCTTATCAAACACTAGCAAACGAAACTACATTGTAAGCCCGCAGCATGGCGTTGCTAAGATATTTCATATCCCTGATATTCAAGTCGGTGTAACGGATACCAAGGAGTTAGAGACTGCTTGCCGAAAAATTGCTCGAAGAACTTGCAATATCCATACATCTTGGGAGTGCACCGGGATCTTTCAAAAATATCTTTGTTTTGTTCTTCTTTTCCTAATTTGCGTGTACATTAGTGATTGGTGTGTTATAGATTAAAGCCTGATAGACCTTGAGTGCTTAAAGTACCACTGTTTAGATATGGATAGTAATAGTTATATATTCTCAATATCAAGATTCTAATAGACATATTTGTGTAGGGAGGCCCACATCTTACTCAAGAAAACAGCGATGACAGTGATAATTTAGTTGGACGTTTCATATCTCTCATGTTTGCTTTCTTATCAGAGTCAATGATTATACTCTGGTAATGTGTTCTCTTATCACACACACACACCTTTGAAAGTTTGAGTGTTCACACAAAATCATTTCAGACTTTAGCTACCAAGGTTTGGAAATTTTCCAAAAAAACAAGGTTACTGATCCACTGTATACGGTCTCCGTAGACATACAATAATTGAGATGTCAACACAATTTTTGGTTGTTTTGTCTATATTGCTTGCACTCACACAGATCAGCACAGGGAATGGTAAGCGTATATCATGTTATATGACACAGATTTGTGAGAGTCCAGTTATGTGAAATGATACGATATTTCTCGTCGATGTAATGTGTTATGTGAAATATAGAGCATGACCTAGTGAAGGTCCTGCTTCGTAATCACACCATTACCAACTTAATTCATGTATTGATGATATATTGAGATTATACTGTTGTGATTCCAGTGATTCCATCGTTGTGCATATAATGTTTAGAGCAACCATCTCGAGTTGGTGCAGGATGGGTAGATGTCTACATTGCACCAGTCCATGGCCCGGACATATCCAAATACAACCTGAGCTCTTATTATGTGACTAGTGGAGATATCCGCATACAAGTTAAAGGAGATCACTCAAAGGGAGTGTTTCTCCACTGCTCTGTTTCAACTCACTCCAGTCTGTATAATGACAATCTGGAGCCTGACCATTTACTGTCAGGTAAGACCAAAACAGTAGAAAAGTATCTCCCATTATGTCAAACAGTTGCGATAATCTCCTACAGCTGAAAGAACTCGCTCTATCAACTTATCAAGCCGGTATCTCCTGTTAACATAAATACAAAGCTAATATATTGCATTACCGGTTGATTGGTGATTTTGTTCTATGTGTAATATATTTTCGTCATAAAAGATCCCACCCACTCTTTGATGGAATATGTTCGGGGGGGGGGGGGGGGGGGGGAGGGTTTTCCTCTTCAAAGAGTTGCCTTCACATGAAATGTATCTTGCATTCTCGCTCATCATTACCATCTATTTGCAGTAACCCAAATTGAATGGGAGTCACTATTGCAGCGCTGTAGGCAGTTATCCAGAGATAATGAGGTATTGGGAGGTATGAATGAGGTAATGAACAGTGAGTCACAACGAAATAAAAGGGAGGTTAAGTCATCAGGCCGGCGTTCGACTGTTAAACCTGATTATTTGCCTGACGGCAACAAGCTTGGCAATCTTCTTATATTGAACGGTACCAACTGGTGTGGAACAGGGAACAAGGCTAAATATTACGATGACCTTGGTGAGTGCTGTCCAATTTATTTTCCAAAAGCTTCACATTTCATAGTGGGATGTATGATTTGAATTTTGCTGCCAACAAATATTCAATTTCAGAAACGTTTTATCAGCTGATCTGATTAAATTTGTTTTAAATTGAATTCTAGGGTTTTACCAGGGCGTAGATAAATGCTGCCGTTCTCATGACTACTGTAAGCATTTCATCCCAAACTTCTCGACCAAGTACAGATACTCCAACTCTCGACCATATACAATAAGCTTCTGCGAGTGTGACTATGACTTCTACATATGTCTGAAGGTGAGAGCTGCCAGTCAAGGGTGGATCCAAATAATGATGATCGAACATGCTAATGCTTTATTGCTCATATTACATCCAAGGCAACACTTATTCTTACCAAGTGATCTACTAAGTATAGCCATGAAATAAGTATGCCTTCTCTCAATGGTCACATCATGGCTTTAGATAACACAATGTTTGAGAAATATTTGAGGCAAACTCAGAAAAAAAAAGGAATATACCAGTCTATGGAATATACCTATCTGTGAAACTAATCTTCATAATGTAGAATGCAGAAGTACCATTTTTATCAGAAATTGAATGGAATTGCATGTCTTCTTCTACTATCATCCTCTATATTGTTACAGGCGTCAGATGATGAGAAAGCAATGGAAGTAGGCGATTTATTTTTCCATACTATTGGTGTCCCTTGCTTCAACTTTGAGTATGGAGAATACTGTAAGGATGAAACCAGTTTTCTATTCTGCAATGGGGGTTACGATCTAGGTGATACAGTAACACTTAATTATGTGCTGTCTGATATATGGAAACAAGACACAATGAGAACCTCACTCCCTTGACAAAGAAGATAATGCCCTCCTGAGAAAAAGGGGTGGGGTACATTACCAAGAAATCAGTTCATTAAATCTTTTGATGCAATGCAATTTTACAGATATGCCAACAGAGGTTAGTTTAACGGAGATGGCTTGTCTGTGTCAAAGATGAGCAAAACCTTTTATCTTAT
Source organism: Membranipora membranacea (assembly GCA_914767715.1). Taxonomy (NCBI): domain Eukaryota; kingdom Metazoa; phylum Bryozoa; class Gymnolaemata; order Cheilostomatida; family Membraniporidae; genus Membranipora; species Membranipora membranacea. The sequence continues at coordinate 10,230,030 of OU612065.1, read as the reverse complement.
ATTAAGACATTATAATACATTTCAACATAAACAGCCAGCTGTGGTAGAAGTCTAAACAATAGCACTCGTACAAGATTATATGGAAAGAGTATATTTCTGCTTTTAGCTTGTTTTTTTCATGGCATGCTCTTGTTTGTCCCGCACTTAAATTGGCCGCAATAAAGTATAAATTACAAAAACAACACAACAACTTATTAAGGACTGTGGGCGCATAGTTCACCTATTGTTATTAGTTCACCTCTAAAGCTAGTTTCTTGATATTTTAAAAATGCAATCGCAATAAAGGAACTATACATGTACTGAAATAACGGTGTGAATTAGAGAGTGGTTATGTTATCTGTACAAGAAAGTTATCATAACGAAAGTTTATATATATATATATATGTATATATATATCAAAGGTAAAAATACAAAAATAAATTAATAATAATAGATATTTACATGAACCATATGGTAAACAGTCCAAACACTATCATTAGAGGTTTGAAAAAAGTTTTACAGAGTTTTCACCGGATTCTGCGCACTTTTATCAGCGCCTGCCAAACAAGTTCAAGAAAGTACTTTGATCTCCATTTATGCATCCTTGAGTTTTCAAGGCTATAATCGTTGTGCTGGGTACAGCACACATCGACAATTGCTCTGGATTGTAGTTTGCCACTGGTATGCAGTTGCCTGGCCATTGCTGCAACAAGAAATACATATTTTTGTCAGAGATTGAATATGTCCAAAGCATTTCAGAAACTAAATTACAATGTAATGCGATCAACTTAAAGTCACACATACAATAAGATGGCAGGCTTTGGGCATACTTGCTTTAGTAACCTGTCGCAGAACTATTCCATTAACTAGGAAAACCAACAAGCTGAACTTACTATAGATTCTTCGATTAAACATGTGCCGAAATCTCGATCTGGGTGATCTTTGGGTGCCAGCACAAATCTTAGAATATCTTCATCAGTAGTTTGTCGTAACAAATCATAAGCTTCAGCTCTGGTTACATTTCTCAACTGGCCATCTACATTGGCCACTTGTCTATTTGTTGAATGGTCTTCCCACAGAAATGTATTGAGAGGCTGTAATGGTACATAAATATAATATGATAATTTTCATCGGAATTATATTGATATCTATAATAAAAATAAATGGTTAGCTCAAAATAAAATTCAGGTGCTTACAAAACCTATGACAACATTAATACTTCCAGCATCATGTTCTACAGTTCATCAATCGCCAGAGTTCACATATTATGTTTAATTTTATCTGCCTGTTGACGATAATGATAATGAGTTTATTTTCCACCATAATAAATGTTGAAAAACATTTAAATAATACGGTTGGCTTAAAAAATGCTCTCATATAAAATTATGAACTGCAAAATTGAAAAAAATGTATTTTGGCACTTGGTGGTCCTGGTCCTGGTAATAAAAGACTCCTTGCAGCGAGTGGAATGTCTGCAATTCAAAGACTGCCTCTCAGGTATAAAAAAGTGTAAAAAGTGTTTAGGGTTACTGAAAATCTTCAGGAAGTGGCACATATATTGTTCAAGAGCAAACACACTTGATTGAAAATACAATTATCGTTTTAACTTACAGATGCTCTACAGTTACTATCTCTTCGCTGTGTGAGTCCTGTGGCAGGTGATCGGCACACGGTATAACTCTCTCCATCTACTCTCTCACAGTTACCTGGCCAATACTGTAATTAAAGGCAATATGGGTAACCTTACATTTTAATTAGAACCAGGTGAATCACAGGTATGTACTGCTTCTTTGACTGTCAATCCTCAATTTGATATCATGCAGAATCAAAGTTTATATTCCTCATACCACTCCAACTACAGTTCAGAATATTAGCATGCCATGTCTTCAGGTCTCTCAATTTAAAACAAGATTATAAAACTTATAAATTAATTTGCGCATCAGTTGAATCTGCAAGTAAAAATGCATTTCCAACACTAAAAAATTATTAAAGTCTTACCAATGATGAAGATATGTGACAGGTTCCAAAAGAGGATGAGGAGGCACCAGATGGGGCCAGCACTCTCCTCCTTTCCTCAGGCGTGTTCAGCTGTGTGTATAGCTGATAAGCATCGGCTGTAGTGACAGTCTGCATGGTGCCGTCTATCAATGCCGTACCCAAGACTTCGTTTGTGGCAGCACGTGCCAGAGTATTAAGAGATCTCTACAAAAAAGTATTTGGACAATTTTATACAGGTTGTTGAATGATTCTAGATGTGTGATTATCTCAGATATGACCTGCACATTCGTACTGTACTGGTCTCAGCATACTACAAGCGTTAAACAACTACCTGGATAGTTTACCAAATATTATATATATTTTAACATACCCTGTTTGATCCTTGCAAAACTTCGTTGAGTGAGCGTATCCTATTTGAGACAGACCTCCTTCTCACTTTGGTTTGTATAGGAGTTCCGATCACACTCGCTATTAGAGCAATGACCAGAGTCAATGTAGCTTTTACCATCTGAATATTAAAAAAAGAATTGAAATAGTGAAAAGAGGAAGTATTGCACCGAGCTACTTGGTTGGATTGGATAATAGCGCGGCAAAGAATGTGTCAGTATTTTATCCCAATAGTAGAAACAAACAGCAACTGTATCGATTAGAGGCACTTGGTTTTAAAATTTAGAGTAGAGTGTACCTTATGTGAAACTTGATTTGGAATTTTAGACTCTGCTCTGCGTTTATCCTGTAGGTATTTTGTTCTGTGAAGAAATTATCCAGTGAAGATCGGTGTTCAGGCAGACAATGGCCTTAGGCTGACAATATGCTGCCTTTTAACTAAACATTTAACCTGAGCGAACCACGAGCCAACCAATCAGCGGAATCACAAAAGATGTTCTTAGTTCTTAGATAGGTAAAAAATTGGACCTCTGCCAATGCTGGCTGCCACAATGGATTTTAATAAAATAGTGAGCCAGTCATGCACCGCAATAGACCAAGTCTGATCAGAGAGTAGCCAAGCTACGCCACCAGCCTCCAAGGCACATAGCAAACCATAAGCTTCCACTGTGCAGCATCCGAGCGCCTGCAGCAGTGTCTAGGGAGGGGATGTATTTTACGTTTAGAACAAGGTCTCATTTTCAGGACTCTGTATTTTCTTTCATGGGAATGATATCATCTAATTTTGTAGCATGTCAAGTAGCAATAATTGTGGCGCGATTTAGATTTTCTAAGCTGATACAAATTCTTGCTGACCGGGTCACATTTCTCAACATGCCATATCAAAAACAGGGCTCAGTTAATAGATTTGGGTACACTATTTTTTTGAAAAGTTGCCAAAAATTTGACAGGTTTGAATGAGTACAGCTAGCAGTTGACGTATCCTGTTTAAAACCACTCATAGGACTGAAGTGGCTATCCAACAGCGACTCACATATTTACATTCATTTTGACGTAGGGCTGGAACATCAAACCGAGACAGAGCTGAGTGTTTCTGAATGGGCATTACGGAATTGAATTGTCGTTGCTTTCACTTGCGGTTGGCTTTGCACCATTCAGATAATTGTCCTGCTATTTGCTATATTACCATGTACATGGGTTTCGTTGTTACCAACATTTATAATCACAATGTTCAAGTTTTCTTTCTATGTAAATTGGTTTATGTTGGCAGTCGCAGCTGTTACCTTATGTTGCGAAGTCAGCATCGCAATACATTGCCAAAGATATACGCAAGTCAAGCTGCAATCACAACAAACCTGGTTTGCTCACCTAGAGATGTTTCTTTCAAACGTAGTTGGAGAGCTGAGGCTGTCTAGACTCTGAAAACACAACTTCCCTGACCTTCAGATTGAGAGATTACGGTGTGAGCTCACATTCATTGATAGACTGTGGAAGTGGATACAAGTCACTTGTAACAAGTGAGAGCCAATGTGGCAGTTCAACCCTAACACCATAACAAAAGTCTCTTGCATCACCTTCGAAAATTGTTACCCGAAGGAATATTTGTGCCCCATGTTGCTGGCGAATCAGTCATTTTGCAAAATTATGCAAACTTGGTGTGCTTCCTCATACCATTTTCTGACTGTACGAGACTGTTAGTCTAGTCCAGAGCTGGCAATTGATTTGGCTTCCCGAGATTGTTATATTATCTGTTAGCACATCAGTTGGATGTTTTATTTAAAGATTCATGTTACTTGTAAGGTAAAATATTATTTCGTGTTGTAGGGTCAGCTACCCACAAATCCAATACATCCCATTCATTTCACAACGATATTCATCTATCCATTAGGGATGCAATTTGTTTTGGCAGCAGACATCCATGAGTGGCGTGCAGATAAATGGCCAGCAACTTTCGATGTTTTCTAAAGACAGGAAACAGTTAATCTTAAATAGTCAACGAGAAAAAGAGTTGCTGTCAAAACAATGATTGTTTGAACATAGAACTAGTGCTGGCCAGTATTGACCATGCATGAGCCTGGCACACTGTGCTCTGAGGTTGACAAAGAGGGGCTGCCGCTCACCAACAGCTTCTCAGTCAGGAATATAATTGTCATTTCCTAAGATGATAAAAATGAATTATTTTGAAGCAGAGAAAAGAATCTCTGAGAGGGTACGTGCAGATCACAAACCAACATTGTAATAACTGCAACACAATAATTGGATGCTGTTTACCTGCTGAAGGTATTGACATTTTTTCAAGGGCAAAAGGTACTTTTTTGCATACAGGTGAATATGCGAATATTTGAAGGTGTTTTGAAGTGTAGCATTACAAAATGCCTACTGATACTATGTAGTGTAAATAATTGTACTATGCAGAAGCTGATTATAACTAAATGAAAGAATTCAACACACTGCTTTTTCATTCATGAAGAATGTCATATCTATTTTCACAAAATCCATCAAAAACAGCGGGTATCCTTGGAAAAGCATGAGATAATGGAGTAATGAAGTAATTGTGTATATACCATAGACTTAATATTAAGTCTATGGTATATACTTAGAATGCAAAAAAATCATTGTAACAAAATAACACCTGAATACATTATGTTACATTATACACAAAACATGACCCTCAGATTCAGAGGATCACTTGATGACCTTTTTTGACCTCCAGTCAATCATTTGCTCATATTCTGGATCATCTTCTTCAGAAGAGTTGTCCCCTTCAGCTGTTGTCTCATTCTGATCTCGTTTATTCCCCATCAACTTCTCTTTCTTCTGAATAATGTTATTCACCATACCCCATTGTGCTCTGAAAGGACATAGATCTATAAAACATACTAGAGTCAAAGAGAAAACTTCTAGAGAGAAGCAGGTGGCTAGAACGTTACAATAACCACACAATATTAAATAAAAGATATTGCCTCAATTTCAGTCACAAAATAATACCGATTGGTGTTCCTTATCTGAGTGGCTGGTGTAGGTGTCAGCTCATGGATTTGAGTAGAACACGGTTAAGGCTGGTGTCAAGAGGATCATAAAGCCTTATTAAAAAAGTGAACAATGATTTGAGTCTGATTTCTCAGTAGCCACGCTTAAAAAACATATCAAAGTGGTATTGTGTGTTCCCCCCCCTCTTCCCATCACCACAGCAGCTATGGGTCTATGGTTTTATTACCCCTAATGGGTGTATATCATTTTACCACAGGATATGGTTTGATAGTATTTCACCTTTTGTACAAGGGCAGCAGTAAAAGGATGCTAATATAAATCATTGGCAGTATACAGGATCAGGAGGAATAAAAACATACTCCTTATTTTTCAACTGAATATCTGATACCCTGGAACGCTTGATCTGATATAAATAGGAACACCCAGGAATACTTTGAGGCTTTGGTTAACCGTATAAAACGTTGTCTAGTTCAAATGTCATAAACACACCAGTGTACCTAACCCAAACATCTAGAACTTCCTGTGAAAGGTGGATATTTATATATTCATATTTCTCAGACAAACAAGTTACCTTGTTATAGTAATGTTATGACAGCATTGAACTTACAAAGGTCGGTTAACCGACCTATCATTGTACATGGGCCAATCATGTATTTGGTCATTATCATTTAACAAGCTCATGTGCATGCATTTCATTTAAATGCCATATTCTCTAGGAATACAAATGAACTTTTATTTTTCTCCCAGACCGCATTAAAATATGACATGCCAGACAATAATGGCCATAAAAATATCGCACCACACTCTTACCTATACCCTACAGGTGTATAGGACAATCACATTTCCAGTTGATGTCATCGAGAGCAAATAGCCTCTGCATGGCATAATGTTTATATGCAGCAGTGACGTGATTGTAATTATGTACATTGTACTTGGTCTTCTCATAAAAATCATTCCTGTGGCCAAATAACAGCGTGGTAGAGCTGGGAAAACAAGCAAGTCAATGAACCATTGGTCGTTTGGTCAGCAACACAGTTGGCATTGTTTTGCAGGAATGAAGAAATTTCACTTTCTCTGATGGAATTTAATTGGTACTTCCTGCCAGGTTAAACTAACATTTCATCAAAAATCATCAAATCAAGTCCAAGTTTTGAAATATTGTGCTAGATTCTTCTGTTTAGCTTACTTCAATCATAGTGAGAAATAATTGATGGATAATGACATGAGTGAGACAAAAAATATATAGTTTGGCATTACACCAGGTAGATCAGGCGATAATACAGCATACCGCACATCACTTCCTACCTTACTTACAAGCTTCAACCTCAAACATACATCTCATCATAGAATGCTGTCCAGGTATAATAGTGAAGAGACATGGCAGCGCCTCCTAAATTACAATGGCGCCATATTCTGCGTCAAACAGACATTGCTTTCGCTCAGCGCACGCATGTGACAGCAAACCTAAGCAGCTATTTATCAGCAGGTAGTGAGTGCTTCGCAAGGACAAAAATACAGTCTATGACAGCGATGTCCAAAAATGCCATAGAGAGGTCATAGAGAGTGAAATAATATATAAATAGCTGTCAATGACGGAGTAGGAAACCACAAACTGTCTGGCATGTACAGGGAGTCCAACTCCTGGGGATGTGTTCCTCGAAGCTATGCTGTCATAGATATGCGAGAACTATTTTGCAGGTTTGTACTTTAATTGATTCTTGGAATTGAGGTACTCACAGCTGTTCGTCAATCTCCTCCATATGTCTATCTTCTGTAATCACAGTATCATCTTCAGCTTTGATCTGTTCTGAGATTTCTGATTCCTGCTTTATTTCTGACTGAAATTTTTCCCATTCCGCTACATCTTTATCAATATATTCCACCTTTCTAGCCTAAAATTGATTTAACTAAATAATTCTTTGATCTAGTTCAGGGGTGCCCAACGAGTGGCCCTGGTGCCGCATGCGGCCCCCCAACCCAATTTAATGCGGCCCCCAACCCATCTGAGAAAATCGCGTAGTCGCGAAAACAATTTTCACCTTTATATTTATAACATTCCTCATTTGTAAGGAACGCCCTACATCTAGTCACAGTATTTTGGAATTCCGCAACCATTGCCTTTGAGTGAGCTCAAATAAATAAACTCCCCACTACAGATATGAAAAAACTGCACACCATATATGAATGGTTGCTTTATGGCGAGGTTGCAGGCCCCCAGGGACATTGCAATATGTGGATGCGGCCCCCTCAATGAAAAGGTTGGGCACCCCTGATCTAGTTGATGGTTACAGTTAAATAGATTTAGTTATGTGTTAATTTATAGCAAAGCGATGATGAAACTAGCAGCGTGCCAAACTCAAAATGAAATTTTTGCACCTAATTATAACCGGAAGCAGCCAATTGGATTGCTCACTTACAGACCCTTGTAAACGCAATTCCAATCAGTTTGTGTAGCATTTTCGGCTTTTAGAATATTTTGTTGATCAAGTAAATTTACAATTTATTCGGACCAATAGGAAAAAAAAATTCATGTTTTATTCCATTCTTGAAGGGATATAACACCATTATATGGGTTGTCCTAAAAATAGATCATATATTATGTCTAAAGACTCAGTAATTATGTTTGGACCATTTGTAGATCAAATTAGGAACTTACCTCAGTTGACACTTATGAGCTACGTGAAAAGCTACGTGAAAAGCTATGTGAAAAGCTATGTGAAAGTATTTTGACAACTTATTTACTGAGGTCAAAGGGACATAAACATGCAATAATTTCACATGTCAAACAACAAGCTTACAATTACCAATTTTATTATTTCATTAGTAACTGAATATCCTACAAATACGGGAGACGATATAGAGGGTGATTTCTACTCTCCATAATATATCTTAATAAAAAACCACCAGCTCTTTTTAATAATTTCAATGAGGTATCTGTGGATGCGATTGTTTGATTGATCTTTGCATTTGGTTATCAAAATGGCCACTTTTTGTTTTTTTTAAAAACATTTATCGATTAAGAGATGTCTATGAGAGCGTTTTTTTGTGACATCACCATATTTCTAAATAATAATTTAAAGAGTTCTTTCGCTTTTTAGCGTCAAATTGAACACATTTTTGGAGTTAGAATTTGCTAATAACTTTAGCTGCATTTGTTACCAAAAATCACAAAACTAAATACAAAAAGATGAGCTGTACGGTTAAAATGAAAAAAACTTGGCGTCTTCTGTCAGTAAGGCTGCCATTCTTTCATATTCGGGAAACTTAAGCAGCATTTTGTTGAAATCAAAAATCTAAAAATTGTTCCATTAAATTACAATTTATGATAATAAACACTGTTACTATATAGGCTTAAACTTACTATATTACCTATATTTCTAAATACCTGTTACTTTGTTACTATATTACTATATACATGTTACTATATTACCTAGATTACTATATAACTCAATACCTGTTACTAAATTTCTTATATAAGCATGTTACTGTATTACTAAATACCTGTTACTATATAACCTATATTATCATGCTACTATATTATCATGCAACTATATTATCATGTTACTATATGACTATATTCCTGTCACGATATTACTACATACCTGTTACTATATAATTATATACCTGATACTTTAGTACCTATATTACTATATTTTACCATATACCGGTCACTATATGACTATATACCTGTCTCTATATTACTATATACCCGATAGTATTTTACCTATATTACTACGTTACTATATGACTATAAACCTGTCACTATATGACTATATATCTGTCATTATATGACTATATTCCTGTTACTATATTACTATGTACCCGATATTATATTACCTATTAATTACTATGTTACTATATGACTATATACCGGTCACTATATGACTATATACCTGTCTCTATATTACTATATTCCCTAAATTATTTTACCTATATTAGTGTGCTACTATATGACTATATACCTGTCACTATATTAATATATACCTGATTCTATATTATTCTATATTATTTTAATTACGTAGATTTGTATTTGGTATAATCACTCACAATTTATAAAGTATGACTGGGAGTCAGAGCTCATAAACGATCAGCAAGGACAAATTGCTATCACCCCCCTCCCCTTGGAAAAATCACTCAACTCTGATGGAGATGAAATTAAATAATGTCATAACCAGTATTGTTGCCAAAATCAGATTCCAGGTTGTTGTTTGGTTTCAGACCCGTAGGAATCCCATTTAAAACATACTTTATCAAAACAAACTAACAGGAACCCGCCAAGTATATGTCTCCTAGGGCATGGTCACTCCTAAAGTCTAAGGGCAAATATGTTGCGGTCAGCTTTGGACAACTGCCGGAACGCATCACTTCATGTTAAATTTAGCTGATGATTACAACTACACTCTGCAATGTGACTTCCTAATAACCCACAAACAGGTCTGTGTAAGCAAAAGCTCACACTTAATACTGTTGTGAGAATAAACGTGGAAGTGTTTTTATTACCCAAATGGCATCATTAACAAATACCGAGCAGACAGGAAAATATTGTCTCAGTTTTCCTGATTTTTCATCTACAACTGCATGCGGTCACTATTTGGACTCTTACATAAAGACTTTTGTTATTTGGATTTTATCCTACCTGACATACTTAAAGCATTTGAGAACAGATAGATTCACATTACCTTGGCATCTGCTTTGGGATCATCGAAGAAGCCCTCAGGAAGCTGCTCCGTTGGATTACCAGGCTGCTCCTTGTCTACATCCGTGTCAGCGTCAGGCAGATCTCCGGAATCAAAAAAATCTACAACATCAAATGGTTAAAAATATTTCCTAGACAGACAGGGGTTTCTGGGATAAACATGGAACACCGCAGACAGTTTTAATTGATTTTGACACCAGTTTTTTGGGCCAACATAATAGATCCTGGCAATACGTAAACAATCATTAGACACGTTGTCACTGGCATCCTGGTTTGGAAAAATGAAAAAAAAAAAAGATTTTTGTTATTAGAGTTTTAAAATGTGTATATTTCACCACACCACCAAAACTTGGATCTGGTAGTATTGACTTACATAACTCAAATCTATGAATAATGTCAAAAATAACAATAATAGTCTAGCCCTCGTCTCAGTACAGAACACCTTTAGGTTTTGTTATGATGGTGAACAGGAATTTTCCGACCAACAACTCAGCAACCAGCCAGACTTTAGGCTGTAAGGGGATGTGCCAGTTACAACAGGTCCATTCATGCTTCTACCTTAATATACCATGTCAAACCTTTTTTGTAAACCTAGCACTGTGACCTGAAAATAAACCGCTGTCAGATTTTCTAGCTACAAGGTGAAAAATAGCATAAGACCACAACTGATATGGCACTGGGTATTCAAAAGGACTTAATCATTTGATTGTACTGTCTGACTTCAAAATAGATGAATATTCTAACAGACTTTTTTGCCAGACCACCAAAAATAAACTCCTACACCTTGTATAAGGTAAATGTATAATACCTTCTTTCTCTGATTACATTGAGGTTAATCTGCTGTCTGTCTCATGAAACAACAAGAAATTTTACCAAGATATTTTCTTCCAAATTATTGAAATATCAGATCAGGAATTTTTTTCTTAATTTTCTCCCCAGGCTTGCTTGCAGGACACGCTTACTCACCCATCACATGAACATGTCAAATAACACATCTTAAAATTTTGCCAGACGTTGAATTTGGGTGGTTGGCATTAACTCCTTGGTCTGTTGTAAGACTTTGATAAGCTGGTATGAGGGAGTTATTGTATTGGAGATTCACTTTTAAAGGGAAAAAAAGGAACTGAGTATTAAACTAAATATTTGTTTGCCTATTGCTTTATAAAAGCATTTTATTACTTGGGTAAATTATGAGGTGTTGCTAGTTTTGTCAATTTTTATCCCTGAATTGAGCCAGTTAGGACGGCGATACGGAATGAATTGGTATATGCCGAGTGGAAATCAAAATTACCAGATTCAAGTTTTGTATTCCAGTATTCAAATTGTTTGCCAATATATAAATTCTGCAAAATCATACCCGTTGCATTCAAAATGGTGCTGAACGTAACGTTTCAGTACAGGGTTTTCGTGTACATCAAAAACATGATTGCACCTATCGCCCCACACTTTTGATCCACATTCTTTTTTACACACAGAAATTCAATTATCACATTTTATACAAGCTGTGTGTCCGGATGCCCACTGTAGTAAAGAAATATGACCTTGCTATGTGAAAGGATAATATCACAGAGTAAGGATATAGGAGTAGGATATATCCTTACTCTGTGATAATATTTACTTTACCCACAATAACCTCAAATTTAATCAAGAAAGGACATTCTATCCCTACACCCCGAGTATAAATAGGCATCAAAAGTTGGATATTGAAAACAATGTCCTATTTTTTATATTTTTAAGCCTGAGAGTTTGAGATAGTTTCCGAGTGTGACAGTAGTCCATGAGGGTACTCCGTGTGACGTCATTATCCTTCCAAGAATGTATACAAAATACTGTATGAGTTTTTTTAATGCCAAAATAGTGCATCATTTATTTTCACTAGATGTCGCTGAGGGACTTCAATATTAGTTTTGAGACCTCATGAAAAATGGTAAATTAAATAAAGTGAGAGAAAGGGAATAATGAATGAAACCCAAATGTATGTTTGTGTGATTGACCTACAAAAATGAGTTCTAGTAAGACTATGTGCCTGTCTTCTTAAAAATAGATTGGGCAGCTTATTTGAACACGCGCAAAGTTGTGCTAGCCATTTCTGAGTACATCCGTCTAGGGGTCAAATTTATATACACTGTTACATCCTACATGAACTATCAATAAAAAAGGAATGGAGACAAATGAAATACTTGTGATGCTGCTGCCAATTGTTGACACATGTACTTCTAAGGCTGAGCAGTACAAACATTGTTTTAAAAGAGAATGACAAGCTTACTTAATTACCAAATCTCCTACTTACGTCTTTCCTAGTCACACGATAACACAGCAATGATATGATTCGCGGAATTACATAATTCTGGTTTTGAAGAATGTGCCAAAACAATTTTTAAAAACCTTGATTATAATTTTTAGTATTTGGTTGTCTGATCAAGTCATCCATTTTCTCAATTCTAGTTTCATTGTCGTTGGCTGGTGATTGTCATTTGCCAAGGACATTCGTGCTCAGTCACAACAACACCCATGCCAAATAGTAAATCCAAGTAGTCATCGCATGTAGAATGAGTGTAGAGGTGGAATAACACCCACACAGTACCACAAAGTACAGTCATAATCGAGCAAAGATTATAGAAAATTTTTTATAGACCAAGAGTCAAACGCTGCTTTAAGGAATGGTGTCCTCAACTTCCTGCCATTTGAATATGATGATTTATGACTATTTCCCACAGATTTTCATTTTGAGTAGTTCCTGGAATAGGGTAATTGAGCACATTGACATAAATTGTGGTATGGATGATAAAACTGCAACCACCCAAATGTCGAGTGAGTAATCACTATGATGTAACATCTGAGCAGCAGTCACAAGGTCATTATTCAGGTCAGAACAAACGAAACCATGATCTAAATCTGCTCCAGATCAAAGGTAGAAATCTTAGATATAGCAGCATTCTCTCTGGCAGCAGTAAGGAAAGAAAGAAGTTAGCGGATGTAAGTCTCCTGTCAGCCTAACCGCCTGATCAGCGTACAAACACCCACAGTCATTCTTATCAGAGTAAATGCGGTCACTTGTCTAGACAATGGCCACAAATACAAAAACTATGAGATCGTTCTGCGTTCACTCCATCATTAGACTTCCCTGGTTATTTTTTCTTTGGTTGACATATCCATCAAATAAGAAGAATGACATGCATATAGTGTATATCTATATATATCACAGCATAAACAAAGAAAAAGCCTGTCATACAGTCATACTAAGCCAAATGTATAGTTTGAGGTGCTGACCTGCCGGTAAGGACGCTGAAGTACTTGCTGCCGCATTGTTACTGGTAGTGTGTGATGGATTTAAAGCTCCGTGGTTCGCCGGCGACTTGTGAGCTGAAGAAGGTGCCTTGTCTTCTTCATCTTCTGATGATGAGGAATACCCAGCTAATGGAATGGCATTCTTTAATATACCTTTTGGTTTTTTACTTGTGTTTTCTTCTGCAATGATATTGTGGTAAAGTTTACATTACAGTGTATGTGAAAGGTAGAATCTAATTTGTCTTGACTGCGACTTCAGAACACTGAAACGCAGGTTTAAGGCATTCCCTAGAGATTTTCAATTTTGATAAGGAACCAGAGAAGATATTGGGTATTTTATCTTCAAATATAGCCCACAAAATTATTTCTCTCTACTGTTGAGAGTTCCCACAACTCCTGTGTTCCACTTCTAACACATCATTTAACCGTTACTTCTTCAACCTTATCCTGCCTTAGTGCCAATGCCAATTGTTTCCCCTGCAGCGTGGCCCTAGTTCAATCCGTCAACACACGTCATGTCCTTTGCCCTAGCAATATAAAACTTCAGCACCAACTTTTGGGTTTTATGACTTATGTAGTGTGGTCAGTTGAGAGAGAGATTTCCAAATCAGGATCTTTGCTATGCAATGTAGTTTTTTAGTTAGTTTATTAGTTAATTGTAGTTAAGAGTAAAGATCACAAATTGAGGCTTCGATCTGAGAATTGCAGAAACTGATTGTCAAGATCAGGGTATGAAATCGATGTCCTAGGTGGCATAATGATGTTTTTACGACGTTCCTAGTTAAAATTAATGAAATGAAACTTAGCCATCTTTTCCGCTGCCTGATTTTGACAATGATTTTCTGCAAATGATTTGCCTACAAGGTCAAAATTCGGAGATTGAAACCTCAATTATTTATCATTGAGCTTTACAGAATTCAATGAGAACCTGAGTGGCAGCAGTAGTTTTAGTACCATTCATGGGCTCTATTTGTCACTCCAATTCGCAACATATCCATGGAGAACAGATTCATGTTCTATTCTCTCCAATTGCAAAAAATTCCGAAAGTGATCCGTGATACCACTTAATAGAGAGATATTTTGTCGTCAAAAAATGAAGTAAAGTGCCCGGTTTTCACACGTTGCTCCATGCCAACAGTTACTCAGAATGCTGTCAGTTGATATGTAGTAATAATGATGATGATGATGCAACATATTTTAACACACCTTTCAATCGCTTTGCTGCCTGTAAATCACTTTCCAGTTTCCGTTTGTTATCCAAAACAGATTTCAACTCATTCACATCAGATATTGGTTTCGAAACATTCTACAATGACGAAATTTCAGATGATTACAATACTATGTTATGTTCTTGAGGCAAGGCCTTAGTTATTTGGAATCAAAACCACCTGTGATTGATGTATCAACTGTTCCTGGTTAGGCAGAATTACACGGATATAAGCAACCTCAATGTCTAAAAGATGATATTACGGACAATAATAACTCGAACCAATTGGTATTGCGTAATACTACAAATATTGCACAAAAGTGTATCCTTGACCTATTTTTCACAGACATGATATTGGTGGGAGGTCACATGCCGCTGCCACCACACCGATTCTAGTTAATTCAAGTGGTTCTCTAGCATCTGCCTGCAAGAGTACCTGTCCAGTTGTGGTTGTTATTATGGGGAGAAAAGTTCAAACATATTCACATCATTTGGAGTATAATAGAGCAATGCATTCAATAAAATTCAAGGAATTCAATATACAAGTAACATTCTAACCTCTTTGTGGGATCTGCTCATCAGATGTGGGTTCCATAATCTGTCTGACTTTATCTGACAATTACAGACTGTACAGATGAGGTGTCCTAGGGTGTTGTATGTGTTATCAAGACAGTCAAGGAAACTGTTCTGCTTCATACAGTAGGCCAACCAAATAAATTTGGTTGGCCTACTGTATGAAGAATTGGTAATAAACTATATTATAGTTACTTGAAAGAACCAACTGTAGTGTCGATCAATAATCAAAGATGAGTAAACTAAAAAACCTGATCTTCAACCTCAATTCATCAATAACCAACGGTGCGATGGTTCAATGAGATTAACCTTTAAAACAAAAGGATATTTTGCAAGTGGATGTGTGATATTTCCCTCAGTTTTCTTCTGCTTCATCAAACGCCTTAAATCATCCTTTGACACTCCCTTTTTCCCCGCATTTTTGGAGGACATCGTTCAACATGAATCTCTGAAATACAAAGATATATATAAACTTGGCAAATATGAATTCATGGTTCCATCTGATCCATTGAGGGACAACTCCTGACACAACCTAATTGACTGACAAAAATTTTCCAGTTTTATTCTATTTTTTGATGAGAGTGTCTTGGTGTTGTTTCATGAACATGTAGGCCTGCTTGAGCAAGCTTTTTCCTGTAGCTAGCATTGTTAACTCGTTTTTGTTAGTTTACATTTTTAAATAAACATAAACAGGCTCACAAATGCACATCAAACAACTCATTTCCCAATTATGGTAAACATTATGAGCACTAATGAGTTCAACCAATTTAGCAACTAGTAACTCAATACCATGAATTTCATTTTTTATTCAAGATTGGCATTTTATTCTTTTTTGGTGGGGCAGGTGGTAAACTACTGGGTCAACACTCTCGCAATATTTGTGGTTATGATGAGATATGTAAGGCCAAATCTTTACTTTTGGGTGTGGGGTTTTGTAATATAAACGCCTTCCTGGGGCTGGCCATGAAAATGGTTGCCTCATAATGCTTATACAGAGGATGTGATGGAAGTGTACGGACATAACTGGCGCCCTAGGGTATCAGCAGGGGTGATTCAGTGGTGGTGACACTTATCTTAGTCAATAGACTGAGGAGTTATCATTTAAAATCACTTCCCTGTTTGAGATTACCAGTTTTACCATTTTAATTTTTCTGTGAATTCCTAACACTAACACATTAGAGTTCTATCTCTACTGGTTATATCTTGAGGGCATGAGCTTTTAACCAACTACATGATCAGCTTTCATCTTGCAACGTGCACTCCCTAGCTGGTGTATTGTTATGCACCTCGAAGAAGGAATTTTTAGTGCTGATGGCTGGTGAAGACCACTGAAATTTTCAGGCATCTTTTGCTTATCGTTGTCCCGAGTTTAATAATTATCACCTCTGATATTCTGTACATTAATCCATCAATTTAGGTAGGTAAAGGGATATTAACAGCTAAGCAGGTACTCTTTCAAAAACTGCCAAATATGCTGTTAAATTTTCAGCAATGACAAGCAATGAACCCCAGAACTTTCTCCAGAGAAGTGGAGATCACTTTGACCTAGTAGGTGGTGTTCCCCTATTATTGAGAAGAGTGTGTGCCTAAAGACGAATGAAACATTGAATAGTGGACGAGTTGGGAATAATTTGACGCAGGTATGGACCAGGGATCATGAGTGATGCAATAATTCAATTCCCCTCAGGTAGTGGGCATAATAACCTGTAAGTTGGACTGGTAAGTTATTCAAGATATCATTCATCATTTATGTGCATCTGGTGTTACAAATATCATAATTATGTTTGCTTTGCCAGTTTCAATGATCATGGTCATTGATTGGCAAAGACAAAGTATAGTCCTACATATGATCATTACTTGCAACTCCATATGTTTATGAATGATGTTATCAGATGATATGGATTAGCCTGTCAAGACAGGCTACTATACTATAGTAGCCTGTCTTGCCAGGCTAATCCAAATCATAGGCTAGTGTTATGTATGTATATATATTTCATACATACTATTATTTCATCAATTACTGCATGTATGCAATGAAAAATACCCTTAATGCAATGGAGTTCATTGCTTAATGCATGATTGATGTTTATATATCATATGTATGAATACCTTTGAATACCTTTGAAGACTTCGTACACTCAGGAACTAAAAGTTAAAGGAGTGCCTCATGACTAACAGTGTGTTTAATGGTTAACGGGGGTTACAGCTGTATGCTGTTTAGTGTTGTCAGTCATCACTTTATTTCCAGCTAGACGCTGTCTTTGGATTTAACTTGTGGTACCCTTGGT
Source organism: Membranipora membranacea (assembly GCA_914767715.1). NCBI lineage: Eukaryota > Metazoa > Bryozoa > Gymnolaemata > Cheilostomatida > Membraniporidae > Membranipora > Membranipora membranacea. Next base: position 10,212,623 of record OU612065.1, on the reverse strand, counting down.
GTCCCTGATTGTCCTCGGAAGGAAACTTCCATAGTAGACTTTTGTAGATGCATATACAGAGTTGAGTTTGCCTCTGGTGGCAGATCTTGTTTTCATTGTCATGTTCTGTTTGTCGTTTGATACTTCATCATATGCGAGAGCTAGTGAGCTGTGTTGCTCCTCTTCTTGAAGGATCTTCATCAGAAGGGTTAGCCTGTGATTTCTTCTCCTGTTCTGTAGTGTTTGGAGGCCAAGCTCAGAGCTGGCCTCAGTAACGCTTTCTCTTCCTTTTAGGCAGCTGATAAATCTGACAGCTCGATGTTGAATCATTTCTATTGATTCAATGTCCTTGTTGAGCATTGGGTCCCAGACTGTATCAGCATATTCGAGTATTGGGCGACATAGGCTGGTATATGCTAGTAGGCGGCTCTTCTTGGGTGCATTGTATAGTATTGTATGTATCAGCAAGGAGCAACAGCCTGTTACTCAAGCCAGTCTTTCTCCTTGGTTTTAGTGTTCCTGAGTGTTCGATGTCGTCAAAGGTATTCAAAGGTATCAGTAGAGTATTCACTTTCGGTTGAGTTGAGTAGGATCATAAAAAAATTCATTGACCATAATAATAATTATATTTATTCTCAATTATGAATGACCTTCAATTACACAACAGAATACACGGGTCAGTCAAGCATTGCTAGTGGAATGGGTTTAATTATAAACATGTGGTGTGCTCATAGATGCAGAGAGAAAACCTCAATAAATGAATTATTATTGTAAAGAAAAAAGTCATAGGACTGCCGCAGTTCCACACCAGTTTCCACACCAAGCCCAAAATCAGGAACTGCGGCAGTCCTATGAAAAAGTTCATAAAATCAAAAAATAAATGTTACAACTCAAGTCATTATAATAGGCTATAGTTGATTATTCTTTGTATATGTAAATGAAATCTTCGTAGACCACATTCAAATTTTTTTAAACTCGGACTATATACAAATTTTCCTCAGATAAAACTATGCATAGGATAGATACATCACAGGTCTACTCCAAACCTGGGATTTTGGCAATGTTTGACTGTCCCCCTTGAGTTTTTGTTGTCAAACATTGCCAAAATCCCAGGTTTTGGAGTAGACCTGGATAGATAGATGAAATAAATGTATCAACACTCAATGTAGCCATGCCCTTGATGTAGCCTGTCTTGACAAGCTTGTCAAGACCATAGATAGGACTGCCGCAGTTCCTGATTTTGGCCCACACCAAGCCCAAAATCAGGAACTGCGGCAGTCCTATGGTCAAGACAGACTACACCCAATGGGAGTACATGGGTATCAGTGCTTTGTAGTTAGTGCTGTTAGGTTGTTTCTCTCTCATTCTCAAAATAACATCACTGCTACCTCTAGCCCATGACATTGTATATCTATTCTATGATAGAACCACAGGAGTAGACCTGTGGATAGGACACGTTCTGGGGTCTATCTATGAGCGAGTAGAGCAACTTCAATGGTCATAGTATTCTTACCTCAATTACTTTAGAACACTCGTAAATTACCAATGTCAGGTATAAAAGCCGAGTGCCTCATTTGTTGAGGCATTTGTTTGAGCAATGGTATTTTCAGAATTCTGGCCGATGTAGCCATTCCAGTATACTATTATAACTATATATTATACCCTTGGCAAATCCTTCAAGTTCATCCTTATTCCTTATGTAGAAGTCATACATTGCGCCCCTCCCCAAGGGGAGCAGTCAAACATTGCCAAAGACCCAGGTTTTTGGTTATCAGCGTCGATGACAGCCGGCTCTGAGATCCTCTGAAGTAATATTCAGTATAACAAGAAATAACTCCTTGGTAGAAATACTCATCTACTTGCTGTTAAAGTTAACTCTTGATGAGCTCTGGCTAAGCATGAGAAGATATCACTGAAGCCATGGCGATCTTCATACCACAACCCACCCAACTCCACAACCCAAGGACTCACATACCTGGATCCTAAAACAGCTACATGCACACATGAAAAAGAAGACATTTTCTAAAAATGTAAGTAAGCGGAAAAGGTTACATCAGACCTATCAGACATTCAACGCATTCCAGACCCATATTTTAGAAAATGCTACGGAAAGAGCACACAGCATATAAGAATAGGCTGTTTACAGATGAAGACGATTCACAAGACAAAAATGCAAGCGCTCTGGTACCACCTCAAGTATAGGATCTCTCAAAGCAGGTAACCAACTTGTGACATTGGTGTAAGGAAAGGCTGAGGTACCCTATGATCAGTTTGTGTCTGTGTTCTCCCATCCATCAGATCGAATAGACTAGACAAAACTGATACTGAGGATCTCTTATTAATAATGTTATGACTGAAACACATGGTGCCCACAAGCGATGGAAGAGTGCTGCAAGAACTGGGAGGTGTACATACTGCCCACACACTACCCTATTCCAAGCTTCACTGAACAAGGCCATCTTCCCCAGATTCTGGAGGAAGGCGCCTGTTTCTCCAACCTAAAAGAAGCAGAAAAAGCGACAGCAGCTAACTTTCAACCTGTAAGCTTTATTTGTGTGACATGTAATGTCATGGAACATATTATCCTCACTAGCCAGCTTACGAGATTTGCAGCGGAAATGAGATCATCCTCCTGAATCATCACCAATTCTGCCGGAACCATGGCTGGGTAAAACAGTTGATCGAACTAATTAGTGACATCACTACCCACAAAACCTTTGCACTTGACTTCAGCAGAGCATTTGATAACGTCAACCATAAAAATTTCCTGTACAAACTCGCTTTATATGAAGTCAGCTGCCAACTCATAGCTTGGATTGATGACTTTCTCACTGACCGAACCAAGAAGGTAATGATCGATGGCGGAGATTCACAAGAAGCCACCAGTAACACCAGGCGTACCTCTTCTATATCAATGACCTTCCTGACAACTTGAAGATCACCAGTCATAGTCAGGCAGTTACTTATGATGAATGTATAACTTTATAAGTTCATCATATTAAGTAACTGCCTGACTATAACATGCATACAGGCATGTATGCATGGTTCTTTTGAAGTCTTCCTTACCCCTCTTCACTGTTGATACTACTGGCTACAATTCAGCACCTAACAACAGCAGACGATCTGACCATGCTGGAAATCTAGGAGTAACAGTTTTTTCCCCTCCATATGTCAACACATCATTCCTCAAAAACAAGACATACCAAGGACAAGGGTCTCCTCCTGCATGGCACTAACATCCCTAAAGCTGACCATATCAAGTACCTTGGAATATCCTAACAATGATATTTATCAATTGGCGCTAGTACGAGCAGAGAGACTCCCTTTGACTCCCTTCAATATCAGAAATTTTTACAGGACAAAAATTGGCCGGCCCTCCCAAGTTCAGTGTAGGTTCTTTTTGTATTCCAGCTGAGTGGCAGTCTCTTCACAACACAACAAGGACTTCCTACATCTTAATTATTTTTCTCACATAAATCATACTTGAATTAGTGGGTGATAATAAGACACAGATGATAATATTAGCTCACAACTAAGATCTAGCCCCATTTGCACCTTCAAGATCTCTATGCCTTGTTGGCACTTACCGCCACTCAGCAATGAAGCATTTTATAGAGATTAATTTTCTGTTTCAGGTGTCTCTTAGTAATTGTTGTGAAATAACTCGATGTCAATGACGCAATGGACGTGAATGCAATAGAACAGGTATAATAAACATTTAGAGCTACTTGCTGTGAACAATCTGTCATTCAAAGTCTATGTGAATGAATATGAAGCTGGACCAATGACTACGGTTTCTTACTACACTTTTCAGTTCGACAGCCCCTAATAAAAAAGGTTGTGTGAACTGACATTGAATTTTTGATGTATCCGCCCTTCATATAAACCGTGTTGTTGAAGAAACCAACAATTAAAATATGAAATTGCTGAAAAGACAACAATAGTACATTAGTCTAAGTGCTCAGACGTCTGCAAGTGTGTGTATGCGGCTTTACATAATCAAACAGCGATAATGTAATGCCACAAACCCTCACTTGGAGCAGTCTGAACCTGAAAACGAAAGCGACTGTTTTTGATTATTGTATGGTCATCGATAGTATGTGCAACACTGTGTATTTTTTGGTATCTATTTTCATAACAGAGACAGTCTTAGTATATTTTTGTCTTTTAAGGCAATAGCTGAGTTTTATCATACTGCTGATGGCAGGCAGAAAGCTCACACATGGCTGTCTTCAATTCAAGGTTCTCCAGATGCATGGCAGTTCAGCTGGACTCTCATCTCTGAGAATAAGGTAAGTTACTGTATTATTTACCGATTTTAACTTTTGATCCAAGTGGCTGTTATTGGCATTCATCATCTCACAAGTGCAGAGTACTGACTTATAATGGAATGCCACTAACAGTGACACTGTCCAAAGTTTTTGCACTTAACCTAATATTGATGCAGCACGTAAGCTTACGTTTTACCAGGACGTGACATATAAAGTTTTTTTCTGTTATCTGTTAACCCTATTAACTTCTTATATTAGCGCGAAAAAAATCTGACTGATGTCCAAATTGCAAGATGTAAAGACGTCAAGTTGTAAAACTTAGTCAGAAAGAATCTGCTGATTTGATTACTTCACACTTCAATCGATTGCCAATTTTAACATTATACCAGGTTTTATTTTGTAGAGTCAAGAGGTTCAGTTTTTTGGAGCGACTACCTTGCAGAACAAAATTCTCAAATACTGGTAAGTTTATTATTGTTCGCTTATTTTCCCTCTCAATTATTTTATATCGTTGTTGTCATTACTGTTTGATGTAACCTCAAAGCATAGTTGACCCTGTGAAATATTTGTTTGTGGTGCTCAGACATGGCTTTGAATTTTTGGTCGCATATTCTACTCAGGATGGTGCAAAAGTGTAAATGTGCTCATACTATTTATTTGGTGTTACTTATTTCTTCCTAGCATTGTCTTTGACACGCTGAGAAAACAAAAATCTCCAGATTGAGGTATATACAAACTTCTCTTTGCACACAAATGTTGATATGTTACCACCTGGTTAGGTTTGAAGTTCCCCAGGAAAGTATACCACATCTCAGATCTCAGTTATTAGAGAAGATATTGGTGTTCGGAGCCTCACCTAGTGGGAAGCTTATAGCTAACAAGCTTTGCCTGGCAATGAGTGCCTTCATCATTCATACAGTGACTGATGAATGGACTGAGGCTGTCAGTGAGCTTACTTCTACTTTCCAATCCATGGACCGTTTGTCAGTTAGTACAAATAAACTTCAATATCTCACCTTGACTCCGTTGCATGATAATATATGTACAAATCTTCACCTGAGATTATGATGCATGAGATGATGCTTGTTCGAAGACTTTTGAAAAGATGATAGGAAATTTGGATGGGTTTATTTCTTAATCAGCGGGTATTGTCATTTTTACACTGTAGCCTTTACCGTACCATACAAGAACATTTTTCTAAACTTCATTGTCTCTCACTTCTCTTACACAGGACGAGACAAGATGTAGACTTTTATTAGAAGTGCTCACAGGTATAGCTGAACAGTACCCACACGCTAACCTAGGAGTGAAATCTGGTCGAAGAGCTGCTGTCCATTGTAAACTTATGAAGGATTTTGATCATATTTATCAGCTTTTATCATCATTACTAGAACAAAATGTGCCAATTACCATGAAAGAAGGTGCTCTCAGGTAGTGACAACAGAATTTTCCAACAAATGATTTAATACCATTCATTTGGTTCAAAGAATCGTTCATGCAAATTCAAACACCCAAAACAAATACCAAAGTTGCCTCTCCTTGAATGAGATAAACCTGAATCTCATCATTCAACACTTCACTTTGCTGTTTTATATAAAGGTGTACCCGGCAGCTACTCTAATTTCAAACTGAACTGGCTACTGGGTTAGTAGTGGAGGTGCCAGAAGCAGGGTTCTTCAAAGTAGGTCAGTCCAGTTTAGGTCTAGACAATTATTAATTATGATGTTTTATAATACCGCAATCTTGTGTTACACAAAATATTTGTTTTAGATGTATTTCAAGTTGGGTGGACTTTGGTGTGATGTTGGACAAATTAGATGCTCTTGTTTGTAAAGCCTTTAACTGCCTGTATGATCACAATTTGTTTGAGACTGCTGTGGACACTCTCATAGCTGCGCTCACAAAGAATGAACCCTACAAGTGAGTATTCTATTCTCTCTCATCCAGGTAAATTTATCGATAAAGAAGGTTCTCGGTTAAAATTTTCATTTTTCCCAATGTTTCAATATTGAGTCTTTCTCAAAATCTGTCACATATATACATAGTATTTGTATACATGTTTTATCTTTTAGATTTCCAGCCACCATGCAGAAGTATTTCATAGAGATATTTAAACTTGCATCATTGTGGGAGACAGCAATTGCTGAAGAAAATATGGTATGAAATACTTGAATGGTCATTTTGAGCTTTTAAATGTATTTATTTGCCCAGGTTATAATATAATTTATGAATGGTTATAGAAGTTGTCTCTTCTATGAGTATTTAGGTTTTGAGAGGACAACCCTTGTAACTGTGAGAATCTTTTTGTTGGATGATACCTAAGGACGTAAAGCTAGTTATAGATGTACTCTCAAAAGTTCATTTAATATTTGGGGTTGTATGATAGATTTTGAAAATCTTCAATATGACTTTTGTGTCGATGGTATATCTATATGGTGCTATTATCTATAGGAATGGTGTCGAGATATATCACGGTTAGTAATAAACTTTGCAGAGGAAAATGCAACTTTATTGCTGAGATTTGTGACGGGTACTGAAGAGCAGCAGAGACTGGCTATGGGGATCGTCAATATGATATTGGTATGTCACCGCTTCACTTACCTACTGCCAAAGTCGTCTTCTTCCGGCAGATTTACTTTACATGTTTTCTAGTGTATCCTATGACTCAATGCTAACTCAGTAATCCGTGAGTTATTCTCATTCTCTGCATGGGAAATTATTATAGTCATTTTGACCCGTGGTCTTTGAATTGAATTAGCAAATATTACAATGTTGTACAATTTTTATTCCAACAAAGTTTGAGCTCTCTATGCTACTGTCATTAGTGAAGGTAAACCAAATAAATTGTGAAAATTTCAGGTGTTGACTGATGTCAAGGGAACCTTCCCTGTCGATGAAAATCTCAGTGACTTATCCTTTGGATTCTGGGCTATACTACAGGTAAGTGATAGTCCTGCTCCATATTATCAGGCTGCCCTTAGATGTGCATACCTTTGTGTATCATGTTTATCTAGCATTAAAGACTTCGGAGGGACCACAGCAATATATAGTCTGGCAGCTAGTTCTGCAGTAATTATGCAGTATTTCAACATTTAGAAAATTCAGAGCACTTCTGGGTAAAAATTATGTTTAGTGTTAGAAATTGTCCTCCCTTCTCATCTATGAGGTATGAGGTAACTATGAGGCCTAGTGCTGTGCCAACCTAGTAAGCTACCACTTCAAAATACTTTTAATCTCTATTCTTTTCCACATAAATATGATATGCAGAAATGTGTGCTCATCATAATCGTATACAAATACAGGATTTAGTGCTAGCGGGTACAGAAGAGTATTTTGATCACTATATGGGTATATTCACACCTGTGTATATCACACTTACCAATATATTATTACGGAAAGTCGCGTACCCTGAGGACTCGCTATACAGTGGTATGAGCTCTGAAGAGAAAGAACAGTTCCGCTGTTACAGACAGGATATTATTGATACTGTGGTGAGTAACCTCACCTTGACATTGTTGATCCTGCTATGCTATATCAATCGGTCATCAATAAAACTACCCTACCTTTACACCATGGTTATTCAAAGCTGCTTGCATCCATAATATTCATTCATTGAGTTAGAATGAATTGGTAGGATTGATAGGACCTTAGCCATAGTGATACATAGTCATGCATTAGAATCTTTGCAGTGCAGTTATTTAGTTGAATATCTTCTGTTTATTACTGAAAAGACAGAGCAGAGTTTATTGTTGTTCGACTCTTTTTAATCTACATTACCGTCTTGTAGACATATGCCAACTGCCTTCTAAGAGATAATTTACTAATGTTACTAAAGACTTACGTAGCATCAGTTTCTAACAGCTTACCCAATCTAAGGTGGCAGGAGGTGGAGGGCCTCCTCTATATTCTCAGTAATGTAACAGAAGACAGTCTATCTGCAGGTTAGTGTTAAAGTAACCAAGGTAAATACTGTCCAATCTTCTTTGTTTTGCAGGATACCATAAATTTCCTCCTAGATCTCAATACACAATCACTTTATAACCATATCTCAATAATGTTCATAATAGAAATGAACATGTTTACTTACTACCCAAAATACTGTAGTATGTACTGAATGGACTTCTCAATATTACCGCTCGCACACCAGTTTAAAGCACCCAGTAGGCTTTCAACCTTCAAACGTTACGTTTGAGTATAATCAGTGCGTATGAAAAATTTTGACTAGGAAGGCTTTTTACAGCCCGGTTTGATGTATTTATGCTCTTCACATATGCCTCCCAACACAGCTTATAGTAGTCAAAATATTAGTTGCTATTTGTATTCAGTCGTATTATTACAAATGCTGCCTGCACCACTCCTGCTGCTAGCACATATACTATTTACAATTATTGATAAGATTCTGTGGTTTTATAACAACAAAGAAAATTATGTTACAGATGAGGAAGAATGGGATGTGGGACCTGATGGGCCAATTAAGACACCCAACAATCTACTAGATGAAATACTTGTCGACATGGTGGAGCTTCTCAAAAAACTAAACTTAGAGAATAAAGTTCTGCTAGAAGCTGTACTACAAGTCATTGGTATGTTAAGTTGCTGATTGATGTCATCCAATCTACAATATGCCAGACATTCCTTTTTGATATGCTGAAAAATACCCGCAGAATCAAGTAACAAGCTTGCATGTAGTTGGTTCTATGAACTGATATGAGTTTACTTAATGGAACAAAATTGTTGATAAGGGTGTAGAGAATGCTGAAATCAGGGCCCCAGACAAACATCTACTATTTTTAATATAAGAGATCTTTATAACAGCAGGCAGGATGTCATATGCTGTATCAATACCAATATTTCACATCTGTTCAAAGGATTATCAGTCCAAATTCAACAGTAGTGCTAATTTTGCAATATTAACATATCTACCAGGTGCGTTTTCGGAGCACTATAGTCAGAAGCCAGAGTTGTTGAGTATAGTATTCCCAGTGATACTGTTACATGGACTCAGCCATCCAGACACTGCGATGTATGCCACACGTGCTCTGAAGGACATATGTAAAGACAACATGTCACATATAGGTACTTACTCTGAAGGTATTCTAAATGTGTGTCACCATAAACTACTGGAAGGATCCATGGTGGTAAGTTCATCTTGAAAGTTTATCAATATTTAATTTTGTGTATAGTTTACCTGAATTATTGCAACACATGCTGTATTCATAATGTGATTCGTTTATGTGTTGTTGCAAAGCTTTTTTTCCATGTAGCGACATAGAAAGCTAGATTCTTAGAGGTTCTCTTTTTGTTTCAGCCAAGGAATGCTGCACGTCTTCTGTCCTGTGTCGGCCATGTTTTATCTAGTCTTCAGTATGAAAAGATAGTTGAGTGGCTCAACAAATTTCTCCCTCCAATTACGCGAGCACTGACCGATGCAGCTGCGAGCAGTCAAAGTATGAAAATAAAAATGCAAATAATGGATAAGCTGCAGATGTTGACTTGGTTATTTGACTCACTAGATGTGAAGAAAACAGAACATTTAATGAAGACCTCAACTCATACACAACCTGTAAGTATCCGTCCTTCCCACCTGCCTCTTAAGTGATGTGTCCGTACAGTATCACCTGCCTCAGTATTACCTTGTGGCATCTTGTGTCTCACTTGTGCTCCGAAATACCTTCATACTGAGCTTTTCTTACTGCAGCTTTACATGGAGGCGTATTGCTTTGAGATTGACAGGATCTGATTAACCTTATATTTGTACACAACATTTCTTCATATTCTCATAACTACTTTGTAGGTATTAATCATGATGAAAGATCTTCTACCAGTGATTCAGTCTATTCTCTCTAATTGGGTCAGTGACCCTGATATTATAGAGGTATGTACAATGCTTTCAGTTTAAATCCCCGAAATGTTTTCTGGTACCTCAAATCTTTAAAATCCTAAAATTATGTTGAAAATTGATATCTTCAACAAAATTTTACATGACACGCTTCTAAATCAGGATAATCAGGCACTGTGACTGATTAGTACACAGTTTGAACTTTTAGATTTGCGTAATGATTATCATTGTCATGAGGTGTTATAGAATATAACAAGAATATGTAGTGTGTGCGTCTGCTGACAGAATAGACAACTCCAAACCTTAGGTTATCAATAATTCTACTTGCAATTCTATTATGGAATTATCCGTAATTTTATATTTTTATCTGTTATAGTGTATAGTGGAGCTCATTAAGAATTCTTTACATACCTTAGTTGATGACTTTATAAATATTCTACAAGATGTCTGCGTGCTTCTAATGAAGATTTATGAATGTCAGCAGCATGCGTCCATTCTTGATATGATGAAACAGGTGAGAGCACTGTGTTATCAAGCATAGCTGGAACTGATGAAGAATAATGATCGAAATGGTGGATTATTTCCAGAATCAAAATAATTATGACAAATGAAACAAGTGGGATTTGGATGTTCAATTAAGTAGTTTATAATCAATGTCATATAGCTGAGACTATGAGATTTTTTTATTGTACATAGAATGTTCTTCAACACAGTCTCTGCTCATTTTTTTTGTCCCTCCAATTTTAAGTATTTTTACTATGATGATTTATATTACAGTTGGTGCTGATGTTTGCCAAAGACAACATAACGTATGAACTAGTTAAGAATACATTTCATAATATCTCTCACAAGACAGTGATTACCCTACGTCCAGGTACAGTGAGCCCAAACAATATCTCTCATCCAGTCACTTTGATATGTGAATGTACATTGTGTTTGGGTTTTTCTCATACTTTCGAAGATAATACCCAAAGAATCGGAATTTTTCCTTTTTCATGTGAGAAAAGGGAAGATTCTTGTTATACTGCTGGGAAATAATGGTGAATACTAAAGCATGTTTATTTATACACAATAAATATTGTGAATAGTTATTATTGATCTAAGTATTGGTATGGTACGGTATGTGCAATAACTTGGCTCATAAGCTGTTGACAGATTACGGTCATATGTATCATGTATGTATGTATGTATGTATGTGTATTACAGACGCTCACAGCAAGACAGATCTGGTGGAATCGTTTATGAATCTCTGCTCTCAGATGTCTAAAAAAGCAGCTAATATTCTAATTGATGAGAACTTTCCCTTCCAGCAAACTCTTGAGATTTGTAAGCAGGCTTATAATTTTCATAATTTCCTTTGAGATTATTAATGACCCACTTCTGTAGCAAAATAATCTCCTCTTGTCAGCAGCAAAGTTCACTTCATCGTAACAAATATACTTTGGTAATTATAAATATTGCCTGAAATCAGATCTGATAATCAATATTAGCAGGAAGTTATCAAATCGGTAAGCAAAAGAACTTCGAGCAAAAATCACAGCCACTCGTTTCAAATCACACGCGCTCTTTTCTAAGCCGCATCCCACACTTACAGTGTAGCCCTATTGTCTTACAGGTGTCATTGGGATCTCCTTCCCAGAAACTCCCACAATGAAGGCCTGTAGTCAGTACATCTCAAACGTTCTCTCAAAAAAAGACAAGTTTAAACAGCTCGATCAGATTATACCGGTGATAGCTCCCCAACTTTATGACATCCTCCTCAAGGTAAATGTGTGAATGTGTAGAACCGGTCTGACCTTGTCACTTTCCAAACTTTCACATAATATATGATAGATCGATGCTGACACGAGGGGGCGACCCAGTGTTTTTGATTCTGAGATTACTTGTCGTGTGAGTGAGGCTTAGTTTGGCTGGCATTGTCACCTGGCCACGTTTTTTGTTGCCACGTGACAAGGCTAGCCTTGAGCTGCTATTATATCATCACTATTCACTGTTGATAAGAGAGAATTCATTAGGTCTGCGATCTAGATAGAAACAAGCCATGATATTCTCACTGAAGCCTAAACAGCTCCATTATATAATGTGATAAACAAGGAGCTGATGAAGCTTTTCTTGTTAGTTAGTTTGTCCCTTTCAAACATCTATTGATCAAAAGTAAATTACTTTTGAAAAAAGAAATTTCATTATAGCGTAGCATTTGTAAGATAATAATATGTACAACAAATTATTGACATGTGCACGTATTTTCTAACCTACCTACCTAGCAAAGAGTGAAATATTTATTCTAATCATGATAAGAGTGCAATCAAATTTTTCTTTAATTAAAAACACAGATTTGAGATTCCAAAATTTTATTGCTTCTTTGAAGAGCTGGGATAAGCTGGAAGTACTGCTAGTTTCAGTCTAGAGTGTTGATGGAGCCTTCGTGATTGAAAGATAATTCAGCAAGCAGTTTTTGGTCGCATAAATAATGAGTTCCAGCATGACTGTACTCTTAGATGCTGCCTAATTCTTCTCCTAGTTCTATTCCCAGAAGGATCGAGTAAGAACATCAACCATGTTGGCCTTTTGATCTGGGTAATATATGTACTTAGCTATATGCAAGACATACATACATACATAGTGTGATGACTGTACTGTGAGAATATTATTCACATATGAGTACAAAAAAAATTGTATTGCAGTCTATTGGTGGAGCTGCCCCCAGGACTAACATAGAGCATACTACTGGAATCTTCCTAGCAATGAACGTTGCATACTTCAATGTGGCTAGCAGTGCAATGACAGTACTACTCAATCAGGAGAACTATCCTGCGCCTCAACCAAATCCAGATCAGAAATCTCGCTTCATCAAAGATGTGCTCAAGTATGATGATTTTGTTATAAATTCTCTGCTCAAAGATCGATATCCACCTGTCCTTGTGATGCCAGTTTATCATTAGTGCATTGAGTAGAGGCAATTCCAAATGCAGGCTGATAAAACCCCGGAATTTGAAACTCTTTGATATAATTATTATTTAAATTTTTCTTTTAGTTATCAAACAGGATTTGTTTGGACAATGAATATATATATAATTATTCATTCAGCAGGATTCATCAGCAAACAAATTTGAATGTTTTAGAGAGCGGAGTAACAAGAGAAGGCTTCAGGAAACTCTAGTCACTTTCTCAATGATCTGTCGAGGGATAGCTGGTACGGAGTATGCTTTGTCTACAGCTCAATCACTTCAGTATAGATGAACTATTCACTGCGGATAATTAAGTCTATTAGAAGTTCATCGGTATCAATCAATACTTAGTTGGAGATATATCTCAAGAGGTCAGCGTTGGAGGGTTCACATGAAGCCTTCACAGATAGTCTACTTGGCTCAGATTCTTGTAAATTGTTATGACTGCTATTTAGAATCAAACATAAAAATCTAGCTTCCTGATGTTTGAGCATTGCTCTAAAGGAAATAAGTCGCTTTACTCACAAAGCTCATGTTTGATCAGCAGCACATTATTTCTATCACTGCCAAAGAATTTTAATTACAGTATGTTTGCTGGTCAGACGTAGCCTCCTTTTCTGGAACGTAAGACAAGTCTTACACATTTTTAATACTCACTTTTACCAATATTTATGACAAAAAGTTTTTATACATGTACTTTGTGATAATACATCACACGAGGTATGAATTTTTGAGGATGGTTGACACCATATTACGTTATCACAAACAAAACAAAACCAGTATACCCTGCATAGGTTAATAACACTAAAATTATCATAGCCATGGCAGCTTTATAACAATCACATTAGAAAGGGTCGGAGACCAGGCAGAAAAAATAGATCATATGTATGTCACTGTCCATAATCAAAGTCAGCAAGACCAGTTTTGTTGTTCATTATAACTGCAGAGGTTGCATGGAAGATATTCTGTTGAAAAAATAATCTTATGTTGACTTCTGATAGAGATAGGGCATTACTGGAGATGCTATTGTCAACTATTTCAGTAAATCTTGAAGTCTGATTGCTTGGTGGGTTGACAATATCAGCAAGCTTAAAAGGAAAGTTGAACAAGAACAATACTTGGTGTTTCCTGTGTTGCACCCATCATGATCACAAACGCTAAGACATCCTTTCATCTCCACATCATCGTATTTAACATCTCTGACCCAGCCACAGTGGTCCAGTGCTCCGATCTCGACATCCTTTGTGACACCCCCGTTGTCAAGAGTACAGTCACGAACAACCACCGTGTAATTACCTGTACAGGATAAACACAAATGTCAGCAATGGCTCACCATCAGATGATAACTTACTAGCAGTTTCAAATGTGGAAATGAAAGAAACCGACTCTCAAATATCTGTTACCCATTGCCTTGCTGAAAACTTAACTAAACGTTGTTGGTAGATGCTATCAAATGTCGCACAATCAATAATGGATTTGCTTGTAGAACATGTCAACGAAAGAGACCAGTTACACTAATTGCATTACACGCTTCATATCACTGTAGTGGTATTTGAGATGGAATAGCCGGAGGGAAGTAATCGTTTTTATGATACATCTACAATAGTGGATAATGGTTGTGTCGTCTCTTGTTTATGAGGAGGTATTCTGTTGCAGTACACTGAATTATGAGCTGTACTATAAAAAACAGTCTTTCCAAAATATCCGAGGCGTGTGTTGGTTGATTGTGTGTTGGTGTGATGGTTTAACTTAGATCAGGTGTCATCCAGTTTGCACACGTTCCAGTTGTTCCCATACTACTGGTGAGCCGCTGACTCAAAACTTTAAATGCAGGCAAATAAGATCTGACCTGATCTAGGTTAGACTACACAAAGGGCCTAATCTGTTATTGTAACAGTTTCTCACAAGCTTGCTTTCTGTTTACAATAAGTTTACTCATGTAGGTATGCCAGGCAGTATTATAGTGTTACAGTCACAGCTTGCAATTTTATAATGCGTTAATAAAGAGGGAAAACATTTTATGTTTTTTCTGCATTACCTGTACTTGCTTTGAACTTTATACAGGAGGTGGCTGGAAATTTGCCAGTTCTGCCATTTCTTGCTGCTGTGCAGCTATCCTGGTAAGTTTCTGGGTAAGCGTTGAATTCATCCTCACATCGGGCATCAGAGCCGTTCACTGATTTACACACATAACATCCTATACCCTCCACTGCAAATTACACCCAAAACTCAAAGTTAGGGCAGTATACAATTATACTTTGTATGGAGCTTTTAAACAAAACACCACAGCTAAATTTAAAGGACTGATCCGCAAAGTGGCCAGAAAACCAATCAGTTTAGCAATTGCTTAAGTTTGAAATTTAGCAGTGTAGCCTAGAACAAGTTGGTGGCAGAGGGATATTGCAAATGTTTGGTATCGAGGCACTAGTATAGCCATGATCTGCAAACTTGGACGAAAGATTATTCTCTGAATGATACCTTAGGCTACTCACCATGTGAAGGCAAGTAAAGTGTGAAGGTTAGAGTCACTATAAATAGAATCGCGGTGTCCATCCTTGAAATCGCGCCTAACAAGCTGCCAAAAACATTTTGCTAGTGTTGTTAACAGCTTCAAGTCTGACCGAGTGCATGTGCCTCAATAATCCCTTGCCTTAGCACACATAAACTTGTGCTGTACTTGAGCACTAGCTGACTTTAAATGCTTGGCAATATGCAATCGTAGATCATTATCTCGATTGCCTGACGCTGTATTGGAAGAATATATTTTAACTGTGTTATTATTTGGATTGTTGTTTTAAACACAATTACCATTAAGCCAGCTATGAAAGTTCAGGCTATTATTTTCTGCAATATTCATCATAGGCACTATTGATTTATAGTTTTCATGATAGATCTTAAGTCACACACTTTACAAGCATGTTCAGAGGGATGGATTAATCTATAAGCCAAACCTGTTTCAAATCAATAAGGTAGAGTGATGATTATCTGTGGCAATGACACTTCATTATTTTGCACATTGATATCATCAATAACTGACAGTAAAAGTGTTATGTTAGCTGATGGTGAGTAAATATTAGAGGCCATATCATTTAGCAGGTGTAAAATCTCTGCAAACGGGTTTGGGGAGTGGACAACTCCTTTTTTACCGAATATTCGTTTTCAGAATTACCCAGATGATAAAGGAGTTTGTTCAAAACTCCACAAAAAACCTTCTATAATTCTCCAAGTGAACTAAGAGACCAAGGGATATTTTTTGGAGTTTTATAAGGTTTGAATGTCGTAATTGCTTCACATTAGTAACAGACATAAGCATAAAACAAAAGTTGGTTACAACTTTTTTCTAGTTGTGTGCTTTGGGTACCGCAGGATAATTCTGAAGACCAGAGTGACTGCTGTCTAGCACAGGAGAGAACCCAGGACTATTATTCCAAGTTCTTTCAACATATTTAACTATTTCAGTTGCTAATGCCAATGGAGTGGCCATATTTCCGAAATTAGTGAGGAATCTGAAAATGTTTTATCATTATTACCAGTCCTTCAACCTTACACATTCATTCAATATACAGATTGAGCTTAAAACTTTATCGCAAACAAATATACTGAGCAAGAGCCGTTTCTGCTGCAAGATAAATGAAGAAGAGGTATACACCCAGGGTTGATTGTTCCAGCCCCAGCACCCTCGGCTGTATACCTCTTCTTCATTTATCTTGCAGCAGAAACGGCTCTTGCTCAGTATATTTGTTTGCGATAAAGTTTTAAATATGGGCGACAACACTGATTTCAAGAATATGAGACCAGTATCATTTTTCGACGGTTTTTTATATATAGACATAATCAACCTTTTGAATCTGAAATAAGAATCTCAAGGTGATAACTAATTTCTAAAGAACTGTCACAAATGTTGGCAGCAGGAAATGAAGTATGTTTTGTATTAAAACGTGCCAGGCTGATTCTATTCTTCGATTAAAAGCCTTCTCCAAGATCGGTGTGAAATATTTTCATTATTTGTGCCTTTTATTCTTACTTTTGCGCTTTATAGATTCTCATAGTTAGAGTTGATCATGACCATGTTTGAGTTTTAAACCACTTCTCAGCCAACTTGCCTCAAACTCATTGACTCGAACTTCGACTTGTGATTGAATCGACAAATTCTACCTCATGACTGGCCCATTATCTACTAAAAGTTGACTAGACTGATAGCTGATCTATCAGTCTGTAAATTTAAACAACGGCAACTTAATAGACAAGGCACGCACATTTATGGGATAAAATTTTAGGACCAAAATGTAGTTATACTGACGGTCACTATCACTGACTTGGTATCCATATAAAAAAGCACACCGCAGTGATAATCAATATTTCATTTGCAAGACTGTTAGAAGAAATGTTGGCTGTGCCATTTATTACACTCAGCCGAAAAAGCCCACTTGGTCATCCTTTTAACATTCACACATAGAAATTACATTGGGATTTATCCCCAATATTACATTGGCATCAAAATGGCATCTTTTGAGAGATGTTGCTATATCTTGACCAGCTTATCCCAGCCGAGACAGATACAACAACCCATTCTCAAAATTTACTAAGTTGTCATTACATTGACATCAAAACATCATTTGACACAAGTTAGTCGAGGCTTAGGTGGGATTTACGGTTCATGAATCCTAGATCAGCAAATTCACCACAATGCTTATCATGGTAGTCCCTTGGTATCAGCTCAATTCTTACAGCCTTCTTCTGAACTTCATCAGGATCTTGTCCCTGAAAGTAAATAAACACACAAATAAATAAACAACTGTAGGTAATTAGTTATATGTCCTAATCCTTTGCATTTTATACTGACATGATTCTTTTTGAGGTGAGATTAAATTCAATCAATGTCTTTTATGTCTACAACAGTAGACTGGTAGAATTGTAGTTTCTGAATGGTGACACTGTCATAATTATGACATCTATACTTCTTTTGAGATATACATGGCATGTTAAAACATACAGTACATATATATTAGTCAATAGACAGTGTAGATTAAATTGTGCATATGAAATGTATTCCTCATATAATCACTTACAGGGTAGACTTGCAGTCTGTTGGCAAAAATATTCCATCCAGTATTCTGCTCCCACGACTTCAATAAAAATACAGAGATAAAGAAATGCAATAATCTGAACACAATATATGTTGGGAGTTGTTGGTACCCTATAATTGTAGGCAGATAACTCCACTTGCCTGGGAGAAAATTGGCAAATATCTGTTTGACACAACTTAGTACCAACGCAACTGGGATAAAAAGTTTATGCGAAGGATTAGTTCGAAGGCTCAAATTACTTATGTTTCTATTTTTTGTAGCATTCCCTCAACAAAGACTTTGAGGAAAATAGTGGGTGAGAGATAATAAGGTAACACAAATTCTGCGATGAGGTCGCTGGTGTCCTCAAACTAGAAACACTTATGTCACAAGTCAAACTACCAAGCTTAGATTGGCCGACTTGACACTGGTATAGAAGCAATAAACATCAATTTAACCATTTATGGCATTGTGTACACAAAACAGTGTACCTCCAAACACTAATTTTTGCCATGGAATCCACATTGCAATTATGCAGCTCGCATGATGTTGAATTGTGAAATTATTCTTCGAACTCACAAGTCAGTCTCAAATTATATTGATGCCCCTGAGTTACTGCGTTATTCAAACCCATGGCATGGTCTTTTGAACTGGCCATCTGAGATGAACACAATTGAGGTGCCTACTACTACTGATGTTACTTGTTGTCAGAAGTTGCTTGCAAGCGAGTCCTTGCATGAAACAAAATCCACATCATGTCAAGCGATGCAACTTACAGTTTGGTTATTCTTGAAGTAGGAGTAGATAAAGCTCACTCCGACGAAATACATCGCAAGCTTGGGAGTGAAGAAACGGAAAACAGCAGCTCCTCCCTCTGAAGTCTAAAAATACCAAAAGAAACTTGTGTTTAGAGTTTTATTGGAAAAATGCCCATCTCTCAGCAGTAGCATTAACCATCACTATACCATATTGCTATCAATAATTTCTTTAGTTTGATTTTATCCAGACTTAGTTTACCTATGACACAGTGATCACATCTTGACTGATGATTAAGAAAATGATAGCCAGCAAAGACAATTCCAAAATATCTGGTCCCCAAGCATGTAAATGCAGGTAGAACTGCACTTGAAGTAATCCTATGGATGAGGCGCTTTCAATGTTGTCAAATAGTTGCTGTAACTTTCATATTTGTATATTGAACAGTTGCGCTGGAAGAGAATACATGGAGCAACAATGAACTCTCTCATCTAATTGGCAAATAGTTGCTGTAACTTTCATATTGGTATATTGAACAGTTGCGCTGGAAGAGAATACATGGAGCAACAATGAACTGACAACAGTGTCCCCTGTTTGTTGCATACAATGGATAAATAAATATAATAATATATTACAGTAGTGTAGCATCAATGAGTGAAGTTTCACCCCTCATATCTTTTTATGCTCTAGTTGGCACAGTCGTCTTTCATAACTTTTAATTGCATCACTGAAACGTAGAAACGCGACCACTGTACTGCATTCATAGCAAGCTCTCACATGTTGCAATAAGCTGATAGTAGGATAAGAGCAAAATAGATGGCTAAACGCGCAATGACCTAACCAAAAACTGTTAGTGTAAGTAGATTTCATGGCCTTCATTCATCATTATAATGTTGCTCTACTATTCTTAGTTCATCACTCTCTACCATCTAGACTTGCACTGTGAACTCACCAGTCCTGAGGTTGAGAGCTTTGTTGCCACAAAATTCCAGGGCGTTCCATACATCCTTCTGAAGACATTCTTAGGGAATATCTCAGGAACATGTCGTGGTTCATTGGGTGATAGATGTTGATCTTTAACCCATTGCTCGCGTAGAGCACGATCTACAACTGTCATTTTGAAAGGTAATCTCTCTCTTTCATGTGGGAACGGTTCTATGTTAAATGGGGGTAACTTGCTCTTTCTGTAAAACATCTTTCGGTATGTTTCTTGCTGTCTCAGCCATTCTTTCTTGGTTTGTTCAATATGAGTTTTCCTATCAAGGTTTGCAATATCACCGGCCATATTTAAGCCTTTGTGAACTATGTCATCAGAAATGCAGAAACAGCCATTCAAGTTAATACCTTTGTCAATAAATAAATTTGTTAAAAGCATTCTCATTGGTTTTGTTTAATAACAATGACCAATCCACACACAATACCATACCTGGTGGGAAATCCAAAGAAGAAAGCTGTCAAGGAGTGAAAGCTTATACCTAGGAGTAACATACATTATACAATTAATACCAAAGTTAGTCTGACTGTAAGTTAAAGAAATGATTGAACTTATAACAAACTGTCCTTGGTCTGGACAAGAACTAGTAGTATGTAGCAAATGAAGATCAAACAGAAAAAAACAGCACCAGCACAGGGGTTTAGTTAGTTAGTTCATTGACAGCACCATCCAATGAGTACTTCATCTTCTTGGCATCAATTAATAATAATTGGCCTTGTTGTTTCTACAGAAGCTTAGTCTGGATCTATCGGGCCCTTAACCTGTTTTGACTTGTAACAAGCGAAAGAAAGCATGTCATCTTGTGGGGAATTCTGGTATTTGACTGCTATATATGTTATATACTGAGGTTATTATTCATGCATTCAAATTCTCATGTCTTGTCTTTTATGATAATCATTTGTCCATAACATTTAATGCCTTGACTGTATCTAACTTCCCATGAATCATTGCTTTCACAAATGTTACTTTAGCCTGCTCATCGACACTTCATGTTTGCTAGCGGACGAGACTAAACGCACCGATCATTTTTACTGATTTATACATTAAATCTTTGTAACTCTGTTAGTTTTAGTTAGATAGTTAGTACACAATAAAATCATAGTATAGTTGATAAACCACACATTTTTATGCCTGGCTGGTAGCCTTGATTTAAACAGACTTTTCGACTGGCAGGTTGCCGTTAGGCTTTACGCGTTCATCCGAACAAGTTGGATATCGGGACTTATTAAAGCCAAGCCCATGCTGGCTATCCTGACAAGATAGAATTTCCCGACACTGGTGTCAGAAGTGGGATGGATGCGTAAAGCAGGTAATTTGGAAATTTAGTGAAAAGTCTTTTCTTGGTCTAAGAATGTCATTGCGCTCACAGCTCTACTAAACTGTAGACCAGAGAACTTCTGTAGTGACCAGACCAGAGAAAATAATTATTTCAAGAAATTTTTGGGCACATATATTTTTTCTTAGTCTATTAATAATATACAAACTCTAACAGCGCTACTAAAATAGTAGACCGCAAAGAGGTATATCAACATTTCAAATTATTAAAAATATACAAGCTCTAACAGCGCTACTAAAATAGTAGACCGCAAAGAGGTATATCAACATTTCAAATTATTAAAAAATATACAAGCTCTAACAGTGCTACTAAAATAGTAGACCGCAAAGAGGGATATCAACATTTCAAATTATTAAAAATATACAAGCTCTAACAGCGCTACTAAAATAGTAGACCGCAAAGAGGTATATCAACATTTCAAATTATTAAAAATATACAAGCTCTCGCAGCGCTACTAAAATAGTAGACAACGAAGAGGTATATCAACGTTGCAAATTATCAATACTACATACAAAAAGAATTATGGCAAACAGAGGTAATGCTGCCAGGCAACAGCCGGCTGATGAAGCAGACCGTCTAGCAAATGCCGTACAAAATGCGTTCAGGCAGATGAATGGTGGGAGAGACCACTTTAAACCGCCAAAGTATGATGGAAGTGAAGATATTGAATTATTCATTCAAAAATTCACTGATGTGGCCCAAGCCAATAACTGGAATCCCCAGGCAGCCCATCTAAATATCAGATTATGTCTTGAGAAACAAGCTCAAGAATGTGCTAGAGGAGATAACATTGAAGCGATTTTTGTTAACCTGAGAGCCAGGTTTGGTCTGACACAGAGACAAGCACGTGACAAATTGTCCACTGTAAGAAAAGAACAGGGTCAAAAGTTTCACTCACTAGGAGTAGAAGTTCTAAAATTAGTAAGAATTGCATATCCAAACATGGGCGCTGCTCATCAAGAAGATATCGCCATAGAAAATGTACGTAGGTGCATAGAAAATCGTCAGTTATTGAGACATCTAATGACAATAGAACTCAACACTGTAGCCGAAATATGTCGGGCTTCAGATGATTATGTTCAGGCTGGCTCTAACCTCAGACAAAGGCCGCAAATAAATGTCACAAGCTATTCAGAAAATTCTGACTCTGAAAATGAAGATGACTTTGACTGTAATGCTGTAGGTATGCACTCAACACGTAGAGATTATCAAAATAGACCCAAAGCTAAAATCACTGAGAGTACCAGTAGTGAAACAGCTAAACAAACAGAAATCCTGACCAAAATAATGGAGATAATGGATAGAAATACAAAGGCTATAGAAAAGTTGGCCGGATCAAACGCCAGTGTACAAAATACTAGGCAGGGAAAACGAGCATGCTATACATGTGGCTCAGAAAATCATATGGCTAGGGAATGTCCTAATAAAAATCAGGGAAACACCACAGGTTCTCAGTAAACTCACCAGCTACTGATGAACCTAACCTTTCACAAGAAAAGGCTGGTGTAAATATGTCTAAGTTGGGCAACCATCAAAAAGGTGACAAAAAGCCTAGTGCTGAGCATGGAAATCAAACCCCATTGAACACTGCGGAAAGTGAATGTGATCAGGCTTCGAAGGCTGATCCAAGCAGTAAACTTGGGAAAATATCCGACCAGTCTAGTGTGTCTCAAAATGTTGAGGTTGGCTCAATCTGTAGACAGAGGAGCATCACCAGCCAAGTAGAAATAGATAGAATAACAGAATCAATAATACCTGAGGAAAAACTCTGTGAAAATAACGATGGAAGAAATGACAATGAGGATGTCAGCTGTAATGAATTGTGTCATTATGAGTCAAATTCATGTTATTATCTGCCAGGCAAAGCTGGTGGAAAGAGTATACTGTATTTACTTGATTCTGGGTGTTCTAAATCTGTACTATCAAGGCATGTGTATGATAGACTCCCAGAATCACTCAAATCTGAAATTGAGCCTCTGGAAAAATCCGGAGTAATGGCAGATGGGTCAAAACTACCCCTCCTAGGAAAGATAAAGCTGCATTGTTCAGTGCGAGGAGAAAAATTTGTTGAGGAATTTATTGTGAGTAGAATTACACATGATGCTATACTTGGAATGTCATTCTTCAAAGCAAGCGGGTGTACGCTAAACTTCAAGAAAGCTTCGCTGTATATCAATAATAAAAATCTGTCATGTGTTGACAGATTAGGGGATTTGCTTGTAAGCAATGTCCAAGTAATATGTGATACAATAATCCCAGCAAGATCTGAGATGGCTATTCAAGCAAAGTTGTGTAATAACACCAGTGGCATATGTGGTATAACAGGAACTAAAATGAATCACAAAATGCCAGAAAATATTTTGGTGGCATCAACACTGTGCGAGCCAGATGGGCTGAATAGAATTTTAGTACACTGCTGCAATATCTTAGAGGATGAAATCATCCTGAGAGCCGGAACTGTTTTTGCTGATTTCATATCACTATCAAAGGATGATCAGCTTATGAACACCAAAACAGGCCACATCATGAAGCCACAAAATACAGTGGGAGAAGAAGTTAATGCAGTAAACATGGCAGATGTTTTGAGTCAAAATGAAAATATTGAAGGACAAAGTGATTGTATACCTTCAAAGCTGAGTGACCATTATGACAGCATGGTGCCAAACCACATGAAAGAGCTTTGTAGGAAAACAACTCATGAGATGAAATCAGCTGATCACAAAGGAGCAATAGTGAATTTATTGACAAAATACTCGGATGTTTTCAGTCAAGGTGATTCAGATATTGGTCAAACAAAGTTGGTTGAACATTCCATTCCAGTTTTAGAGGACACTAAACCAATAAAACACCTCCCTAGGAGGCTGGGACCAGAAAAGGAAAAACAAGTTGAAAAACAAGTAAACAAGTTACTTGAGCAAGGACTGATTTACCCCGGTGAAGGGGCGTGGTCGCACCCTGTCGTCCTAGTAAGGAAAAAGACATTGAAACCAGATGACGCTCCAGAGTGGCGCTTCTGTATAGACTACCGTAAATTAAATAGTGTTACAAAAAAGGATGTTTACCCAATACCTCGAATCGATGAGAGTTTGGATTCATTAGCAGGTAGTGAATATTTTAGCACTCTTGATATGTGCTCCTCCTATTGGCAGGTCCCGTTAGACAAAGATGCTCAAGAAAAGTCAGCATTCATAACGCGAAGCGGTCTGTGGAATTGGAAGGTTCTTCCTTTCGGGCTAACGAATGCCCCTGCATGTTTTGAACGCCTTATGGAAAAAGTGCTCCGGGGCTTGCATTGGAAGTCTTTACTCATATATCTTGATGATGTAATAATATTCAGTGACACATTCTCTAATCACATGAGTCGGTTAGAAGAAGTCTTTCAGCGATTCCGTGAAGCCAATCTGAAACTCAAACCATCCAAGTGTGTACTCCTCAGTGATAGTGTGAAATATCTGGGTCACATTGTAAGCAAGGATGGAGTATCCACAGATCCTGAAAAGGTAGAAAAAGTTCAGAATTGGCCAGTGCCAGAATGTAAAACAGCCTTGAAATCATTTCATGGCTTGATAAATTACTACAGAAAGTATGTAGAGGATTATGCTAAAGTATGTAGACCATTGAACAGGCTAATGAGTGGAAAAATCCCATTTGTATGGGATACTGAATGTCAAGAGGCATTTGAGCTACTCAAACTGTTGCTCACCACAGCACCAATACTAGGTTATCCAATACCAGGTCTTGAGTACATTTTAGACACAGATGCTAGCAACACAGCTACGGGCGCAGTACTCTCACAAATACAGGATGGGCATGAGAGAGTTATAGCCTATTATTCTAAAAGCCTGTCACCACAAGAGGTCAATTACTGTGTGACAAGAAAAGAGCTTCTTGCTGTGATCAAAGCTATTAAGCATTTTCGACCCTATTTGATAGGTACCAAGTTTCGACTAAGGACAGATCATGCATCATTGATTTGGTTGTACAAAAGAAATGAACCATCCGACCAGGTCGCGAGATGGTTAGAGAGCATGGCTGAGTTTGATTTTGAGTTAGAACATAGGCCTGGTACGAAGCATGGAAATGCTGATGGGCTGAGCAGAATCAAATGTGAAAACTGTAAACAATGTAACCGAATAGAGAAAAGAGATGGCGGCCCGTTCCATAGTGACATAGCTGCTACCACACAAGACAGATTGATGACAGAAATCAATCGACCATTATCAAGTGATATCACTGAAAGACCAATAGTATGTGTGGCTCAGACTACTGATCTAGCATGTTTACAACAACAAAAACCAAGTGACCTAGAAAAGGTCTATCAATGTGTAAAAAGCCAAGTAATACTAAATGAAGACGAGCTCCGCATGGGGAGCCCCGAACTGAAAAGATGGAACGATTTGATACCATGTATGAGATTGAGAAGTGATGGTATCCTTGAAGTAAGGCTTACCTTCAACGACAAAGAGATATGGGTGGTAGCTTGTCCTCAATCGGCAAGAGAAGCCGTCATATGGGAAACCCACTCAATGATACATTCAGGTGTACGTAAAACCACGGCCCGACTTAGATTGTCATGGTACTGGCCAGGTATGACATCTGACATCAAGCGAGCTGTGTTGTCATGTGAAGTGTGTCAAGCTGCAAAAACAAGCAAAACAAAGTCAAGTGGAAATAGATTAAGGCTCTATGCAGGAAGGCCCTGGCAACACATAGCCATTGACCTAGTAGGACCACTTTCAGAAACAAATAGAAGAAATAGATGGATTTTGGTATTATCTGATCATTTTACAAGATGGCAAGATGCCATCCCGTTACCAGATGCTACTGCACCCACAGTTGCAGATGCCTTAGATAGCAGAGTATTTAGCTACCTAGGCTTACCAGAAACTATAGGCAGTGATCAGGGGGCTCAGTTTCAATCAGAGCTAATGGAAGAGTTGTGTGAATTATGGCGTGTAGATAAGCGCCGTACAACACCATTCCACCCATCAGGAAATGGAGTGTGTGAAAGAGGGAATCATACACTTGGTAATAGCTTACGTGCTCTGTTGCTCAATCAATGTGCCCATGAGGATGATTGGGATATGCTACTACCACAAATAATGAGAGCCATCAGGGCTACTCCACACACAGCTACAAAAGAGACACCAAACTACATGTTACTGGGTCGCCAGCTAAGGTTACCTGATAGCCTGGTTTACCCAGTACCACCAGATAAGCCAAAACCGGTGCAAAAGTATGTTATGGATATGGAGGATAGATTGAGGGCTGCACATGATGCTCTACGTAAAGATCAGCATAACATTGTTCAGAATGATTTCCAAGAACCACCATTATACAAAGTAGGGGATCAGGTATTACTTCAGTCCAAGAGAAAAAGAAAGGGCAGAAGTACCAAGCTACAGCCAAAATTCTGTGGGCCTTATCTGATAACCAAAACATGGAATAATCATACTTACCAAATAGAAAAGAATGGACAGGTGTCAGTGCAGCATGAATCCAGGCTCAAGCCATACAGAAAATCCCAGCATGCATCTGGTCAAGCTCCCGCTGTTCTAGAGCCAATTAGAAGACCCAACATGAAGGGGGCCATTGACAAACCTCAGAAAAGTAGTAGTGAGGCAATAGGTTCTCAGGCTATTGATGATAATACAGGAGCGGACAACCCTCAATTAGGCAATCAAATGGAGTCTAATTCTGGCTCTAAGATAGAGGTTACACCAAAACCAACTAACACAGGTCAACCTGCCCCAATAGGGGAAGGTGACAAAATCACCAAACAAGATACCCAGCCATCTTGTCCTGCAAGAAGTGGGAGGTTGAGGAAACTCCCACAACATCTAGCCGACTATATATTAGGCTACACATCATTATCATACATAGATAGTTACTAATCTGTAGTGAATTTTAGAAGAAACAAAAAGAAACAGAAAAGACATGTTGTACACTGATACTTACTAGAAGGTGGACACATATGTCAAAGACAAACAAAATATATAATATTGTATCAATCTAAACTTGTGCATAGGTGTACTGTAATACCATTGCACATATCTCACTACTGTGAAGATTACAAAATATCTAAACATTGCCGGTATGGATGATTCATACACCACTGGCCCCAACACATCAAGCCTCCTATAAAAAGTTGGCTTGAATATACACAGTCATACTAATCTCAGCCCTTCAGCCATCAACAACACTTGGTAAATAAAATAATTCAGTACATTATGGCAGATGAACAACCACTCAGCATAGTTGAAAACGAGGATTTGTCATACGATACTGATCTAAACCAGTATTTAACTGACCTCCCAGCAATAACAGTCAACAGTGAAGAACAAGTTACAGACACCGAAGAGGGTGAGATCCACCCCAAACGGAAACGAGTGACTGCTCCAACACAGCAACATGAGCTGTCACCGCGGACAATTGACTTCGTCTCCCCACAAACCAGACGAAGGGTAGATAGCCTGATTAGAAATCAAAGGGACTATGGATGCAAAATATGTTCACTGATGTCACGAACAAGAACAGGACAGAGGTACCACATCAGCTCACACTTTGTAACCCATGTCTGTGGATGTGGCTTTTCTCATTATGATACTCGGATGCTGGCGGACCACCAAAAAGAAAAGAACTGCACACCATTCATGTATGCGGTATGTAGGGAGAGCGCTAGCATGTACTCTAGAGCAATGAACCTGGCAGAGGATCCCAACCTAGTATTCTACGTCTACCGGCAGGTGAAACCACTCGCTCCACCTAAACCATCAACCTCGCTAGCCACTCCTAACACCGATGAAGCGCTTCGCCGAGCCATAGCCACTCTCGATTCAACTGCTGACCAGCTGAGAGCTATTCTTCGTTTTAAATGACTTTTACAATTCCCCTCTTATGTTTGAGATAAATAATTAATTCATTTTGCCCTAAGTAATCAACATCATTAATTTGTATCTAGTGGGAGCGTGTGGGGAATTCTGGTATTTGACTGCTATATATGTTATATACTGAGGTTATTATTCATGCATTCAAATTCTCATGTCTTGTCTTTTATGATAATCATTTGTCCATAACATTTAATGCCTTGACTGTATCTAACTTCCCATGAATCATTGCTTTCACAAATGTTACTTTAGCCTGCTCATCGACACTTCATGTTTGCTAGCGGACGAGACTAAACGCACCGATCATTTTTACTGATTTATACATTAAATCTTTGTAACTCTGTTAGTTTTAGTTAGATAGTTAGTACACAATAAAATCATAGTATAGTTGATAAACCACACATTTTTATGCCTGGCTGGTAGCCTTGATTTAAACAGACTTTTCGACTGGCAGGTTGCCGTTAGGCTTTACGCGTTCATCCGAACAAGTTGGATATCGGGACTTATTAAAGCCAAGCCCATGCTGGCTATCCTGACAAGATAGAATTTCCCGACAATCTCCAGCCTCGTCTGCAGTGACCAACCAACTCCTTGGACCAACTCAACTGTCGTCGCGAAGTTGTCAAAAGGGACTGAAGATTATGGGCCCCTGGAACCTACCTGCACATACTTTGCAACTTGCCAGCCCAATGTCCAGTATCAACCACCCGTGTCATATATATATTATATATATCTATAGAGTATAGACATATATACCACCGGCTTGATAGTTTTTTTGAGCTTTCAAGCATGTACTGCACAAGCTCAATATGAAATTAAAAGTTTACATCCAACTGCAAGTCCTCAGGCTCCATGATATAGAATCTAGCGCCTACAATGGCTGTAGGTACAGTTTGGCATGCATAGTTTGCTGTGCCGTATTCATGTCAAAAACAATGATTCATTGACATGTAGTGTTGTATTGCAATAGCTTTAATTGCAAAAATAGAAAAAAGGTTCCATAATAGCGTACCTGCAATACTTTTGCATTAGTGGCAGGTGGAGCATTGCAGACAAGACAAGGTTGGGAAGACGAATTAAGTTACACTCTAGTTCTAGCATATGAGAAACAGAGAGCTGGTCATTGGTCAAGTAGCGGAGTGAAAAAACCTCCACCCTAAGGCCACTCTACACTAATAAAAGCAGAAAAAAATTGGAGAGTAAACTTGTTGCTGAAAATTCCGACCTCTGCTGGTATAGCTTTTGTGCTGGAGCTCCAATCGACGAGCCCCTATCCTATAGTGTTCGCCCACATATGTGGTGCAGTATCTTCCTATACTAGATAGCAGTTTGTATTAGTGTTCACTTATGTATTCTAAATGCATGTCATAAACACTTACTCCATATACATGACAGTGTGTGGCCTTGAAGTCGGGGTGGATTAATTACTGTGAAGGTGGATATGCAGACGGCCAACTCAACTAGCAAGCTGTATTGACAATGATCGATATCATTCACCTTTGACCTAGTACATCCGGGTTACAGTGCTCCAGGTCTCCTTCCATCCATCAAGGAAAGGCTTGTCTCTAATTCTATCTATCTCTGTCAACCATAGTGTGCGTTCAGTTGATTGAATGTTTGTCTTCCCTGCTTGCATTTCAGTGTTTGGTAGCATAGTTTTTTGGGTTTTAGTTCTCTTTGACTCAGTCCTGGAAGAGACCAAATCTGTAAACACCATAGACCTACTAATATTAGTAGGTCTATGGTAAACACTTATTCTACAGGACCCAAATGAACTGATTCCCTATGACTGCACTACACATTAGACTGCAGAAATCAGGATTGCTGCAGTCTAAGTGTTACTCATGCTTCAGTGCCGAGAAAAAATGTTCATTTATTTTGTAGGATGAAGAGAACTGTGCTGGATACAACTTTAATTCAAAAACATTTAATAAATGGCATTATACCTCCAAAAAGACGTCACCATTACCCCAGTTTCCATCTATGGCCAGAGCTAGTTTTAGCTTTTTAATGCATTTCATATCTTGTAGCATTGGCAGTTATAGTGAAAATGAATGTATCAAGCAGGCAAGATCACCATCACCATCAAATTATCCTGGTACAAAAAGGCAACAACAAGGAGTTATCTGTCCATTTGAGAATTGTGATCAGCAGATATTTGCCGATGTCACACTATTTAATCAAGGTAAAGTAGTCAAAACTCTGAGCCAGGTGCAAGTATTGATTATGCAATAACAACCAACAGTTTTGGCACAATGAATAAGAATAATGTTAAATTCATGAAATGTACTTTTGTACTATTGACGCCAGTACATGGAGACTATAACAAGGGTAGATGGTGATGTCATACTGTCAAGAACTTTTTACTTTTTTATCAAATGCTAGATTGAGCCAACGGTTTGATGCGCTTCGTCTGCATTCGGTGTTTTTCCCTCTGTACCACCTCACTGTCAGAAAGCCGTTTCGCTGATGCTTCAATCTCGGGACATCGCTTGC
Source organism: Membranipora membranacea (assembly GCA_914767715.1). NCBI lineage: Eukaryota > Metazoa > Bryozoa > Gymnolaemata > Cheilostomatida > Membraniporidae > Membranipora > Membranipora membranacea. The sequence goes on along the minus strand of OU612065.1, from coordinate 10,182,051 downwards.
AGAAAGCAACCATCACAATATGATTATTCTATAAATATCCGTCAGTTTTGAGCTTAGTTGCCTAAATTAGAACTATTTATGATCTCATTATTTGAGGATAATCTTCGATTATGATCCGTTGGTTACTTGTTTTAAAAAGATGATTAGTTAGTCAATGAGAATACTGCATCTAGTCCAATAATGGAATACATAACTTATTATTATTTTTATTATTATTGATCATAATGAAAGTTCATGATAAGGTCACTTTTGGTGTATTGACGAAAAAACCACAACATGCTAAAATCATCAAAATGTCAGGATGAAGCTATATGGTATTGGATTAGAAACTTCTTCTCCTCTATGCCTTTTTGACTCTCAAATTATGAAAAACAGTATAAATGATTATCAAAATGGCACAAGGAGGAATAATTTCTGATGCGGCCAATAATATGTATATATATATATATATATATATATAATATTATAATAATATATACTTTATTGATCCAACCAGTATATCATGTAATACCAATGAGGTTGTGATTTACATAATGAGAAAAATATACATGACATAATTGTTGGTGTTATCCTAGACAACAACAAAACATAGAAACATCACAAGGAAACAAGCAAATTGTAACAAAATAATTACAAAATAAAGACTGAACAATTCCGCAAAATGGGAAAAAAGATTGTGCACAAAACATATACAATAGAGACTTTTGTGGTCAGTACCAAATTCTTGTAATGAAGTATTTGATATGTCTGGGCATCGACTATCATGTGAATGATGTGGTTTGAGCCAGGGTCAGCTGCTAGTCCTATGATTGAGGGATAAATAACACTGATGGAAATAAATTAACAGAGTGAGTATGTATATAACGGTTACACAAAGGCAACAATAAGCTGTAGGGTCACAGTTATAGAAATATCCATAAGCTGTGTGCTGACAGTGTAGGAAAAAAAAAGATTCCGCAAAAAAATATGACAACAACTAAAAACAACATAGAAAAATAGACCAAGTGACTGCGCTAATTGACTGTAAGCGTTCAATGTCCCGATGATAATTACTCTTGTTTGGTTTAAAATTTGTTTTGACTGTTTTGTAGAGCTAAAGGTTGTCCTGCAGTGAAGTCTAATAGGTAGCCGCAGATGTATCGTCTGAGGGGACTAGGTGAGAATTTCACTAAGAAAGGCAGTAGGCTGGAGAACTGACCGACTCTGTAAATATGCTTAGGTTTATCAGCTGTAAGTGCGTGTACTATTGAGTCTGTAAATGGGGTAACATCCTCGCTTGGTTTTAGTCTGGCGGATGCTATAATAACAAAAAGTAACAAATGAATTATGTTTTGTGGTTATGGCAAATTTTGGTGTATATTTATCCCAAGATATATTGAGTGTTTTTTATGTGACAACACATTTGCAACTTCCTACAGCTTGATTGTGCTTGTCCATAATGACATGATCACAAAAATGAACTGAACGATTGGAAACTCGTTGCCAACAAAAACACACCACCCCAGTTGATGGATATACTGTTCAGTGATAGGCCGCTCCAAAAAAAAATGAACACTCAGATCTATTCTCATTCTCATTAGGACATTTTTGGTCTTTTCATCAAGGTTTTGAATAGCGGAGCATTGCACTATTGTGGTCTGAGTACAGTAATGTGTGATTATATGGAGGTGTTTGGTGGATGCTCAGTGAAAGTGGTGAGGAATCACAATAACAAGGTACCTCCACACTAATGTAAACAGTTCAACATCCCCAGCCTGAGTTAATACCCATGTTATGACCCTCCCATGTAATGACCCTCCCACATTAGTGTCATGAAAGGGCCATCAATCAGATTCTCTGGCTTTTGACTGATTAAATGGATTAAATTTTGGTCCTCCCCACTCAGACAGGTCACTGTTACTGACCGTCCTTGACCATTACCATTTCATAAGCCAACTGCTAATCAACTTTGGATAAATTGAGAAATGAGAATTGTTGTTTATGACATGGTGTGGGATCACTGTAATCTGTAAATAACAGGACTTTGCTCAGACTTGGTCCCGCTGACAGTTTGTTGACACTTACGTCTCATTGGCATTTTGAAGTGCGCTCTGCCGTAGTCTTCTTGTGTGGCCTCGTCAGCGTCTGACCACCACTTGTCTGCACATGACTGTCTATCATATGTTATTATATCTAAACAGTTAAATACAATTAAAATTTAGGAGCAGCATTCAATTGCTTCTAAAGCTAAAAAACATACCGCCTCTAATAAAACATGATTGACTGAGTTATCTTGCTTAGCATATAAGTGTTACAGCAGCAAGGATTTATCTTCTTTTATAGAAGTAATAAAGGCAAATAGTCAAGTTCTGAGAATTCTGCTGAGTTCGAAATGTGATGGTAAGTTTGTACATCATATAAAATATTGCAAGGTACAGTTTTGCTCTACTTCCTTGATAATATGAACATAGTAGAGTAGAATGTAAGCTATTTTTATCACAATCTTATCATGATTGTATTGTAATAAAAGCCTGGGTGGGGCTGTAGCATGCAGTGCCTGTTGTGTTTTCGTTAAAATTTCATTCACCAAAACTGTGGGAACAGCACAAAAATATCACAGACAGCTAAATTTATCTAAAATAATCTAAAAATAGCGAAAAAGATGTAACTTATACTAAATTACCTGTTTTGAAAGCTGCCGGGGCCACCATACTAACTTTGACTCCCCAGTCTTTTAATTCGTAGGATAAGCTCTCAGTAAATTGCTTGACTGCTGCCTTTGAAGCATTATATATTGAGAAAAATGGTAGCGGCACTTCACCTATAAATGCCAGAAAACAAGCCATCATTACGACGTTTATAAAACCACGAAAAACAGGGTGGGCAACTCTTGCCATTAACTTGCATCACCACAAGGCAAAAAATCACGTACGCTTGATGAAAACCATGGTTTTGGCAATTTTGTGGTGATCCTTCCGCCTGAAAATCTCTGAAACCAATCTAATCAAATTCGTGACACTGTCCATTCGTTCTTTCAACATCCGAAGGGATTATTTTGGGATAATTTAGGAACTGACCTTGATATCGTTGATTTCATTACAACTGGAATTAAAATGAATCGGAAGAGCGAAGAGCGACACTGATCACACTGTTAATCCCAACTGTGTCACAACATGAGACAAGTGACGCGATTAAAACCACTGGCATACACAATTCACTTACCATTCAATGAACCAACATTGACTATTCTTCCTTGAGATCTTCTGATGAGCGGCAGGAATTTTTTTGTGACATTCACAGTGCCGTAGAAATTGACAGCCATAGTTTTTTCGACGTCCTGCTGCGCCATTATTTCTGGCGTGCCGACAAAACAAACCCCAGCGTTATTCACCACACCCCACAACTCTACAATAGAAATAGGAACGTGCAGGTGCTGTTGTTTATCAGACTGCAGCCGGTGCGTTTGCGTCACTACCTTCAGACTTGTTTTGACTGATTGCGGTCATGAGGCCAATTGCTAAAGGAAACCTTTTAAGACGAGTATTAATGTTCGGTAGCATTAATTGTGCTTGCTCAAATCATCTAAACTGATGATATATTCAAATTTTATTCAGCTATAATTGGAATTATTACTAGACGAAAAGAGATCATCAAATTTGCTTTTATCAACTTCATTGAATATGATTCTTCATTTCTATCATAATGTGTACTAGAATTCCCAGACTTTACAAGTGTTACATAGAATTCGTTTCATTTTATCAGCTAATAAACTGTGGGGGATTCCTCTGTCCAAACAACCGCCAGAGCCGGTGCTGATCTGGTCTGATTTCGCTATTTTTAAAAAGTGTCATAGTAAACAGTCATGAATCACAAATGTAGTCTATCTGTGGTTATTTTGGGAGAGTGATGATAGGATGGAAGCAAAAACTAACCAACACCGGTGAATACACTATTACGTAAACAAGGAAACAAGTCAACAGCAAAATGTTTTTGAAGAATTTTGTTGACAAAAATGTGATGTAAGTGATGATGGATAAAAATACCTCCATCATGTAATGTGTACATATTTACTGTCTGAGGCAAAAAGTGCGTATTTCTTCCTGTTTGTTTTTGTTTCTGATGGGAAGTTTGCCAGAACTAAGACCAGTAATAGCAGTGAAGCTTGCCAAGTTACCTCTAATTTAACTATCATGTTTTATAAATACCATACTTGTCATGTTGACAATTTCACGCTCTGCTGTGTGGCTTATGGTCGAAGATAACATATTGTGGTCTTAAATTGAAACAAAATTGACACAATGATGTATACATTAAAACACAGCTGAAAAATGCTGTGATCCTCAAACTATTGAGCCCTCACCTCCATTGACGTTTTTTCTCATCCAGTTCTTGACATTGTCGAGGTCAGATTTGCTGGTCACATCTAATGGTAACGCCTGCAATCTGCTTGAACTTTCTTTCTGCAGATTCCTAACATTCTCGCTGTTTACGTCCAAGCAACCAGCAATGACTGAGAACCCACAACTGTCTAATCTCTTGGCTGTGTGGTAGCCTAATCCCCTATCACATCCTGAAGTGGAAATATAAATATAACATATAATTACTAAAATATTCTCATTAACACCTCAGGTTATGAGGTGCAGGTGTATATTATTAACAAATTCGAAGTAAGCAGGCTTACTGATATGACTAATTGAATTAAATGGATTTGCGTGGTTTCCACATGTAGAAATGTTGTTCGTGACTGGCTTATGGAGGCCAGAAAATACAGATGTGAAAGTAGGATAAATAATTCTGGTTGTGTCCACATCACTGCCGGCTAATTTACAATAACTGAATAATTACAGTTTTCTAAGAATAATATCATTAAACCGAGGGTAACCTACCTGTGATAAGCACATATTTATGAGATCTGTCTATGTTGGTTTGGTTAACTCCCTGCTCTGCGGCGCTGATGTAAAATCTTTTCAGCCAGTTCTTATCAAAGTTCCACGAGTTGAACAGCGTCAGCATCATGATGAATAATGAAAGCATCAGAAGGAAAGTATCTGTTGGCGGCATCTCGTCGCCCTTTACGATCAAGTTCCTGTCCTGGTGTGCAGAAAATGTTAACATTGATTAGTGTATGATACCATTGACAGGGACCTACCCGCTGACACTCAAATGTCACTCCCTGTAGCTCACAATGAAAATATCATGACCAACACAACCGTGCCCGATTGATGCCAAGTATATTTAAATTTGGGTAAAATGTTACCGAAATTCGTTTCCTTCACATTACACGTGCCATGGTATTTTTTTTCAGCTTTTGTGCACAAATAAAATTGAAGTCTGGACGTCCCAGTGGTATGGATGACACTACTGCTTCCGCCAAAAATTACGTTGAATATAATATATAACAAAAGAAATAAATTTTGGCAAATTGTTAATTTTGAACTAATAATTTAATCTGATAGATACCTCTACTGTTATCGGTGTTGGTGTCTGAATAAACTTGATGTCCATGTGCTCCATCTCACTGTCATTGTTAAAAAATGAAATCAGCATTGTTACTCCTGGTGGCCTATCTATCACCAAACTATATATTAGAGAGAGAGAGAGAGATATATATATATAATCTGGTGCTATGAAATGAGTATACCAATTGCTAGCCTATGAGTTCCTCTATGTTTCACTTCTAAATGAGGTTATTTACTCTTATTAATTGCCTTATATACCAATCTTATCCACTGCCTGAATGTGTTGATTGGTTTACAGGTTCAGCTACCAAAACCATGTGTCATGCGACCTTGCTGCAATGGTCACTTCCAACGACGTGTTGCTCTAGTCATAACACAACCCTCCGCATAAAATTTAGTCTAATCCTATGCTTGGCCCATTTTCTGACTTTTTATTATGTCATGAACTTGAGAATAACAACTATTGTTATGTAATGCACATTGATCGTTGCACCTTTTATTATTTGGGGATAAATCAAATAGCTTGTTTTTCAAAAGTACAGCAAATGGCAAGTTTTCAATCGGTAGATGTAATTGTGGTTGGTCACTGAGTGACCACTCGCTGGTTGCCGATGGTTACATAATTGCGCTCCATAAATCAACTGACATTATAATTGTGATTAATGGTTCTGTGGTCTTACATAATAGGTTCATGCCATTTTTAATGAGTTTGTTGGTTCATTGCTCACCGCCGACTTTAATTCGATTGCACACAGACTTTTTTGTAAAATATTTTGTTAGTCAGCAAGGTCCAGCTCAAAATTATGTTCAAGAGAAATTTTTTACATCAGTATGAACTGTTTGCATATCGGAAGAAAAGACACTGGCTTTGTGTTTTCATTCCCTGTTCACCAACATCATAAAAGCTACGATTTATGTTATCACAAATAGTTACCCACTGAACCACTATATGCGCCGGGTACGATTTCTGTTTTCTTTGTCCTTGTTGACTCCGCGTGAGCAAGGAGAGGAAGAATGGTACAACTCACCCCCACATTCTTCAGTTATTTAAAATGTGACTTTTATAACTTTGCCGAATCCGGGTGCAGACTGTGGATTATAAACCTGTTGCCTTGTCCTGATATGCAAGGTCGGTGCTCCAGTATGAATAATAATATGGCTTGTAATTGTGGCTTTTCAATCCTCTTTAAACAGGCAGATTATCATTTTTAAGCTGAGTTATTATGAAACCTTTATTCAAGGATTAAAATTGTTTGCTTACAAGGAAAGCCAGAGAGATTTACCTGCAGCTGCAGGTTGAAGATAGGTCTGTCTGCCAAATCGGTTAAAGCAGTCAGCCCACTAAGCTTATTTTATTTTTCGGCAAAGGCTAATGAACACCAGAAATACTGGCTCTACAGAGAAAATGACATCAAATTTGACCCTTGAATTTCTATAATTAATTATGTTGTTGCGTTGCACTTTTACAATTCTATTTTTAATTAATGTAGTTGAAAAACAGGGTGCTCAAAAAAAGTCCAATTTTTTTCTGGTAAAGTACTGCAAAAACTAGGGAAAACAGATGTTTCACGAGGTTGCCTATACCGCTTATCCACGCCTCGTTTGCTACGCCATTGCGTACTTTGCCTGCTCAGCATCATTTATTTCCTGCAATCTCATCACACCCAGGACAGCTCACCCATTAATGTTGTACAAAAATGGTGGTCTACGCGTTACTCTCGGGCTATGGGTCTATCTCTCTAGGGCTACGGGACCATCCTCTCGGGATTCGGGTCCGTCCCCTTCAAACTTTCACATCATATTCACCATTGTCTGATTTACTATACCGTGAAGTTTTTTGGATGCACCAAACAAGCTGAGATAAATCCGGACGAAAAACAATCTCCATGAAATATGAAATCAATTGATCAAGTCAAAACATTGTATGTATTATGAAAATGCTCATTTTTAGCTGTTAGCACAGAATTTAGAAAACAGATCTGCACTTAATTTCATGTTCGTGCTTCCTGACATTTCCGTTTGAGTTAGGTAATGATTTACTGTTACCCTCGCAGTTTATAACAAACATCCTCAAAGAATAATAATTAGCCAGTTTCCTACAGATGATGATTCAGACTCCACCATAGCCAGTAATTGTCCTCACTATGCCGGGTCAGAAAACCAAGTACACTTCGTAACTGGATGTTAAACAAAATGTGGCGGTCAGTGTCTCTTAGTATCTTCTTCAGTGGCACAGCAACGTGACTTGTTTATATCTTACGGGTAAACAAGTGTACCAGTGTTTATACTGTTGTCTGGCTGATTTATCTTAAAAAAGGAGAAAAATAATATTAAAAATGTTACCAGAGAAGCCAGTTTTTGACTTACATTGAGTGTATCTTATGTGGTACTGTACACGTAAACCTGATAATCTGATTTATGATAATTTCAGAGAGAAATAAGTTTGGACGAAAATAGAACTGAGAAAACATAATCAGAAGGAATATTGCCACAGATGATAGTATTCCTATAAAAATAGATTATTTCAGTATTGTTTCACAATTAATGGATTAAGATTACTGGAATAAAGAACTGAAGGTTGAAGGCCGAAGGCACAGCCAGCGTTTAATGGTGTCCGGGAGGTTGAAGGTTGAAAGCTGAAGGCCGGATACCGAAGGGTTAAGGCTGAAGGTTGAAGGCTGAAGGTCACTTGTTGACCGAAGCCTAAACCCTATATCTCATTCACCATCCATGTCACCAAGATTCATCTTCATAATCAACCTGGTTTAGGAAAACAAGCATCAACACCTAGTACGTTGTAATGCAATCGGAAACAGAAATCTTAGTACTGATTAAGCTATGCATGGTAATATATATAATTTTCTTCTATTACATAACATAAACGCTGTTTGTCAGGATTTTACAATGGTTGATGTCTGAAAAACATAGGACAACACCTACAGTGTACCTCACCCAGTGTACCTCACCCTATCTCCACATGTATAATAACCATCTACCAATCATATTACCTCGTCTAGCACAGAACCAAACAAGAAATCTGAAAGTTTGGATACGAAAAGAAAAACAATGATGCAAATTTAGCCGTCGTTATGCAGTTAAGCTAAACTGTTACCTGTATAGCCGACGGTGACATATTTATCCTGCAGTTAATTTGGGCCTTCCTTACCACAATCTACTAGCAGCAGAAAAAATCTCCTTGCTGAGGGTGGATATGTGTCCGCAACAGCCGACATGGCCACAATATAATACAAGTAAGGTCTCACTAAAGTCATCACACCCACTAAACATAATCTACCCTCTTCTCGCTCTTATTTCTACTGAGTTATTATCAACTCAAATTGAATAAATAATTATAAGTTTCACCAAGCGATTTCAAATTACTTGATCACAAGATGGCCTCTCCAAATTAACAGTTAATCTTCATTATAGCGTTTTATCTCAGACCTTATAAAGTGGTGTAGGAAAAACCGGTCAGTTTTTTACCTTATGGTGTAGAAAAAATGGAAAATGTAATATACACTTATCATTTTTCTCCTTTTTCTCCCTACTTTCCCTACATTCGCTTTAACTTCTTCAGCACTATTGAGAACATCCTACCAGAGTTCTATTATCTGCCATGTAAAAAGTGTATGGTACATTGATTATATTTCTTTGTTTGGAAAAACCCGTTTTTATCTTACTGGTGTAGGAAAGATAAATATAATAATACTCTTATCATTTCTCTCCTTTTTTCTCCCTATTTTCCCAACATTCGCTCAAATTTCTTTAGCATTATCTGCATGTAAAAAGTGTATAATACAATAATAATTATATTTCTTTGTTTGTTTGATTTAGGCGCTCTTTCACATAATTTATAAAACAATGTAGTGATCTTTGAGCTATCATGCCAACCCATCATCCAGATCAAGGGATTAATTTGGAGAGACATAATCAGAAATTGTCAAAAAATTATGTTTTGTTTGGCTGGTTTGACGGTTGGAGGGAGATGAGACTGGAATCCGATCTATATTCTTTTTGAAATGCCATCATCACACAAAACCGCCCATGTGGTACCCCTGTGTATCATCAATATTGCTGGGCAGCATTTCAGAATATAACCGGTATTTTCGGAGAAATAAGATATGGCCAAGACTGGGTTTTGTTTAATATTTTTTCCAATTTAAAAGTAGAAAACACCCAGCCTATTTTTGGACTACAATATAATTTGAGAAGAAAAAAAACCTATTCTTAGAGAATATACCTATCTTTGGACAAAATACTTATTTTTGGACATAAAACCTATTTTTGGACAAAATTCGTTTGTATTAACACAAACAAGTATTGCCTTTAATTTCAAGATATTCAATAATTTATGATGATGTAACAGTAATGATATCCTTATGTTTTGCTTTCTAGTGTTACAAATTAGCTGAACCCTGATTGACATTGTGAATATCCAATTCCTTTTTATCCCAACAAATGACAGACAGGTATTGCCTGTCTAATAGTTACATCACGTCCTCTGTGCAGCATCATATAACATCATGTGCATAGTTTAATTTTTACATAATTGGATCCTCACTTTCAACTGACGCCGAGACTGATTCATTAATGAAGGCTGTTTTTTTATTACAGTCATATGGCCTGAGATAAGAGATTGAGCGTAGCAATGCAGATGCTTGTATTTTTTAATACCTCGTACACGAAGTTTGTATATCCCTATCCCGTAGATATACGGTACTACGTGATGTAAAACATGTGCATCCGAGCAGCCTGTTATTACAATAGCCACCGTGTAAATGGTTACCTAGGATATTATTGTATAACAGGCTGTAGAGATTTGGGAGTGATACTTAAGCATTGCCTGGGCTTGGAGCAGTTTTGTTAGTCTGTTACCATAAGGCGAGGCAGAGACATGTCTTACAGGGCAGCTCTTACTTTGCTGTTTGTAGCTGCGGCTATCTCATCAGCAGTCTCCTTAAAAGTAAAGCTCGTTGGAGGAAGGTGAGTCACCGCAGTTTTAATCAAGGTTACTCTCTGGTTCTCCAGACGTTTCCTTATCCTTACCCCTCCTGTTTACACCGCTGGTTGTTATTTGTTTGTGCGGTGCTAAGCCGTTTGTCTAGATGTTGTAAGCTTTTGGTTGAGGGCAAACATGTAAATCCAGTTCATCATTCATTTCGCCCTGTTTGATTGATGGTGAAACAAATCGATTAATTTGAATTAATATGAGGGCATTATAGCAGTTTAAAAAGGAAAGTGTGTTTTATTTATACTCCTCCCCACTTAAGTTGATAATCTAATAAAATACATGAAACTTCATGTCGCTGGTGGTTGAAAAGGCGTATTTCTTTCAGGGAGAGTCTCGACTGAAAAAGACCGGGAGGAGCATTTTTGATCAGTAAATATTATCAACAATTCATATTTTTTGTCCCTGTCCTGTTTACTGGTTATTTTCATTACTTGTAGCTCAGAGAAGGAGGGTAATGTCTATGTACAGGATGCTCAGACAGGAGAGTGGGGTTTGATCTGTGATGATGGATGGTCTTACAGGGCCGGAAAGATTGTCTGTCAAATGCTTGGCTACCACATCACAAGGATTACAACAAACGATGCATATGGAGCCTCCCCAACTGGTGTGTTATATAATAATAGTATTACAGTTACTTTTAACTTATTTGAAATTCTTATTGTATCACTGATTGTTATATATTTACCTGCAAGACCATAGGGCATAGACCATATATGATCTCCGCTTATGCAATGAGGGAGCTGTTGCTTCTGTACCTAGCAAACTATGGCTGTAACCCATTATAGTATGCTATGTTGATAGGAAGGAGACACTACCCCGAAGCGAATAACAAGAGGGAACGGGATTCACGCAGAGCTTATCACATCTTATAATCTCATCGATATAAATATTCACCTCATTTCCTTCTCTGACCTTCACCCTTCCATCAGTGGACCTTACATGGTTCGATTCCCTGGGATCTGACTAAACAATGCAATTCCATGATGATTGCTTCTCAAATTTTGGTTGTTGCGTTGGGGTGGGGATATAACCTATTATTGTGCTTCTAAAATTGATCATTAAAGCCTCATTTTGGCCGAGATCATCCCATATACCATATCATTTAGCATCCCCTGGGCACCAGGTGCTCGGTCATTAGAATATCAGTGCACATATTCACTTTAGCTGCTGGCCATGTTTGTCTCCTTGGACATTAATGACGACCCGACCGACCGTGAGATAGAAAGAAAACTGGTATTTTACTCCCAAATTAACTTGGGCAGTTGAAGACATTGCCCTGAAGTCATAAAACAGCTGATGAATTATTCTGCTTCAAGCTAGGCTCTGAGCCATCCATCCATTCAATGATGATAGTTTTGTAATACTTGATCTCCTCTGTGAAGTACAGCCAAGATATCTGACTACCCCATCTATTACTCATTTACTTTGACTGCACTCTTGATTGTCTTTCTGTTCAGATAAAATTTTCATGGATGATGTAAGATGTACTGGACAAGAGACTGATATCTCACAGTGTCCTCAGAGCCGATGGCACCGCCACAACTGTGAGGTCAATGAAGCAGCCGGTGTAGAGTGTACCTCAGCTAGCAGCCAACAGCCAACACGGTCTGACTCAAGATTCAGACAGTTTCCTGTGGGTTTCAGACCACCACAGCTAACCCCTGAAAGCAGACTCAGAAATGACTACAACTACATTGACTGGTGGAACTGGGCCAACCATGCTAGAGGACTTGATAGCAGAAATCAGTATCCTCCAGGTATCAGATATCCAAGCCCAGGTGCTACTCCAGCTCCTCCTCCTCAACTACCTGGCAGACGACCATCAGCTACCCAAAGACCTGCAGCTACCCAACACCCTGCCCCTGCAACAACCAGGAGGACAATAAGACCAACTACCACCACAACCCAGCGCCCATCTACAAGAAGGAGGACAAGACCCCCTACCACCACTACCCAGCGTCCAACAACCAGAAGAAGGACTGAACCACCAACTACTACCCAGCGCCCAACCACAAGAAGAGGTATGAGTTTGGCCATAGATGCATGCAAGATTAGATTATCTATTGTTCGGTAATGTCTTCCTGCTCAATTATTTTATACCTGATGATCATGTGTTAGGATACCATTTTTAATCGTCAAGGATGGAACGAATTAAAGATGACAGTCATACATCCTACGTAATGACCCTTCAATTCAATTGTATTTTGATCCAAACAGCAAATACACTCTAGCTGTAAAAGATGACATATTCTTGTTTATTTCAAAATCTAACCTCTACCTATGTTCAATATGTAAGCGTTACAAGATTAATGATATCAGTCACAATATTCACAAGTCCTGTTCCTCGTAAAATGTTTAAATGACACAAGACTAGTAAAAAATGAAAAGTCAAAACAATTCGGGGGTATCGAAAAATTCTGTTCCACATGGCCCAATATTGTTGTGTTAAGAGACAAAGCTGAGAACCGGCTGATAATCTGATTTCCAAACGTTATCCAGAATAACCTTTAGACTTATATTCCTATCACTTCTGTATTTCAGCTGCTACAACAAGAATCCCTGTCACACCAACAGTAAGTGTTTGCTACTCTATTGTGGGAACCCGCTTATTCTTGATTCATAATTCTAGACCCACAGGGTTCTATATACTACATTTAGTGATTTCTATCAAAAAGATTGCACATGCTGTGCACATGTCCATAATCTTGTTGAATGATAATTCACAGTTACCTTTGAAGTTTGTAACTTGAATCCCCCTCTCCAACACAACATACTATATAATTAATGACAGATTTACAATCAGAAAAAAATTTGCCTCACTATTATCCCCCTGATGATGTCATTATACTGATTACTGGTTACAATATGTTGCACCTTTAATGGATCCAGAAAAGTGCACTGGCTAAAGCTGCCTATCAAATTCCTATTCTACTCTGTTTCCTATATTAAATGTTATTAATAACCAGGGTACATAATTCCCTACCTGGATAAAACATAATTTTTCTGGTTACTGTAGAGATGGCAGAATCCACCATGACCATAATATAGTGTAGATTAAATAATGTTCCAACCTTTCTTTCTAATACACTGATAAAAGTTTGATGGCTCCATCACAATATAAACACAAAACTATCTATGCACAGCGGCGGCTGTTGGGGGGGGGATCAAAATTCTAAGAACGACCACCAACTGCTTATAATTATTGTCATAGCATGACTTTGCAAATTATTCATGAACAAACTCTTTTGTAACATAAAATATCTATGACTTATCGTGAATTCCGTAGATGGTCTCTGTTTTGGGTGGGAGTCTGTACTTACTTATCCTGTTGACACATTATGATAAGGTTAATGACTTCTGTTCTTCTGTTTTTGGCTGCCTATGGCAATAACAAGCTCCCTATTTTTAAACCGTCCTGGGTAAGGTCTAATTTTACCAACTCAGGTATTTTGTCCATGAGTTTGAAATTTGGGGAATCAGTTTGATCAGTTTCGTAACCAGATACTCTACCGAGTTTATTCTGTAACATGAAGTTCTTTTTGCAGATAGCTTCTATAAGCTTGGCTGGAGGGCGTAACGTTGACGAGGGATACGTCAGCGTGACTCTGAGTGATGGCAGCTCAGGTACCATCTGCTCTGATGGCTGGTCTATGGCTGAATCTAGAATCGTGTGTCAGCAGCTCGGGCTGGGTTACGCCCAGAGAGCCATCACCGTGAGTTTCTATACATCACGATCCTCGCCATTTTTTCGAGGTTACAGACTGTAAACCTGCCTCTACACTTAGACCATATATTACCTTACCTCTATATCTAAATTACAATAATTAGTCAGTCTCATCATCTGAAAAGGGCAGGTTAGTGGGAATGTCCAATATGAGAACTTAAACTGACTAGCCTTAGGCGGAGGTGACTATAGGAGGGAGGTGACTGTATGAGGGAGGTGACTATGAATGAAGCCAATCATTAGCCAGGTGTGCATGTTAGACCCTTATAAAACAGTATTCTACCTGAAGCGTGTAATCGTTTCCTCGATGACATACCTCAGGCAGTTTTTAAGGCTACTAGTTATCTCATTTTATTTATTGCGATCTAGGTTGATTATTATTATTACAACATTCTATGATGTAATTAGGGCCAAGGCTGTCATCACCTGTCATTTGTCCCTGATATACATTGATAATTGACCTTAATTTAATTTTTTGCCCACAGTGTGCTACTTTGTTACATAAGATATATAAGGTACAACTGGACAAACAAAGCAATGCACAGACAACTTAAAAAATGCCCTGGGGCCATGATTACAATCAAATATACTAAGTTTTGGTGCACATTTTAAGATGTATATCATAAGAAGGAGGATCTGGCATTTGAAAGATGAGATTCCAGCAAACCAGTTGTTATTTTTGTGTTATTTTTGCGAAGAAATCCTTATAGGTCTTCCATTGGCCACAGCTATGAACAAACTGCTGAAAATTATTATGCTCATTGCCTTGGCTGAAAATTTATCACAATGCCTTCCATTAGCCACAGGGACATTTTTATTCTTTTCAAAAGCAGAGAAATGCCATGGGATGAGATGGCAATATCACAGCTGCTAAATTGAATGAGTTCAGTAAGCCAAGTAATAAAGTGAATACCGGTAGGTATATGATTTTCCTGTAACTGCTCGAATCCATGCACACATGCAGTTGAGTGAGGCGGAAAATATTTTAAACTAGGATTTAGCGGTCAGTCGAATCTGACAGAAGTTTTTTCTCCGGATAAAAGATGGGAGTAAGTCAAGATAAGAGTAAATATATGTGGTTTGATAGCTACAGCTTTCATCAAAAGTTGTTTAATTTCTACTTTCAGACCGATTTCTTCGCAGCTTCCACTATGACTAAGGTAGTCCAGCGTGTCGACTGTACAGGTAACGAGGAGAGACTAGAAGACTGCACTGTTAAGGTGGCCAGAGGATCATGTTCCAGGGCTACTAGTGTAGCTGGAGTGATATGCACTACAGGTGAATACTACTGCTCACTTTATCGTTATACACAGTAATTGTCAACATAAAATCTTGAGGATTATGTGTAGTATTTCAAGGTAGTTGATACCATTTTCCAGGTTCGCCAGCCAGGTAGCTTGTTATTAAACAGATAATCTTTTTACTTCCTAGTGCAAGTCATGGTGCTTATTAATTGTGCTTCATAATAACATAAAAGTGTGGGAAAATTCTTAAGACCGAATGTTACAAATGAACGTGGCGCTAGTTTTTTGGCATTAAAAGTAGTTGCTACCCTGGCAGTACCAGATAATCGGTATTTACTGAATTTCCTGTACTGACATATTTTGATATATGGTGATCCAGGAGCAAATGCGGCCACAACAACTACAACAACAACCAAACGGCCAGCCGTTGGTAATAGACGTGAGTATATTTTGTAAGGTGCGGTGGGGGATAACTTTGACATTTATGTGTAATGTACTTTAAATGATGAAAATTCATCATCATGATGGTTGGAGCATGTCAATGATATGGTGAAGGGGGCATACAGGTACATTTTGGAGATTTTTTTTGTGTGCTCAACTTAGTTGGTTCCCATAAATTTTAAAGCTGTGGTCGATTGCAATAATTTTGAAATCGTCTTAGGCGACCTTGCTCGCTTGGGTTGCACTTGATTCGCGGAAAATGTGAAAGTTTTGTTACTTTTTTTTCAATAAAGTGTTTTTTGCAGCCTTGCTATGACATCATAATTCACCCAAGGCCACCAATCAGCGGTTAAGTTTACAAAAAAAAAACTTGCATCAATGAAGCCAGTACCAATCTCTTAGCAAAAATTGATCATTGTGGTCAGATTTCTTGACTTACCAAGCTTGTATTTAGGATCAAAAGGTTTGAATGAGGAAATGTGACATATTTGTAAAAAAATAATCCGTTGTGGATTGCAGATCATCACTGGGCTATGTGAACTATTTTTAATTAATTGTCTTTAGAGCTTGAACAAACAAAATTGCAGATGAATCCGTCTGAAAACAACCCTTGCTCATAATGGCTTGTATTATTCAATTTTTATAACGTTGGGCGACGGAGACAACTCCTTAATAGGGCTTGGTGCATGGTCTCGGATGGTGCAGGTTTGAATTATCAATCTAGCAACTTTGTAGAGCTTGTATTGTTTCCTCAGAGATATGACTGGCTTTTCTATTGCTCTGGTATAAATACAAAATGCTTTCTGCGTTCCAGAACTGCCTGATTTGGTAGCCAACATCACAGCCATTGAACAGACTATTATGATACAGGATATGAGAATGGCCTATCTGGAATGCTCAATGGAAGAGAACTGCCTGTCATCTTCCGCCTACGAACTCAAGAGAACTCAACCTAGAAGTATAATAATATTATCTTTTAAAGTACATCTTGTATAATGCTCTACTTATGAATGAATGGCAGCCAGGTGCAAATCGATGATGATTTTATATGAGATGTTTATATCATGTCACGAGTATTAAAAGCTTATTACTCTGTTACATTCTCTTTAAGAACAATGTCCATCCAGCTTGTCCAAATGTACCGGGATAAGTTGCGACATTTTTGCTGTTCATTGTTTTGCGTGTTGAATCACAAAATAATTGGCAGATAACATGGTTGCTTGTGTCCGCATACCTCAGTTTTGGCATCAATCTCCAGTGAGGCTAGGGTCAACATGAACAGGCTAATTTTGGCCCATGAGCAAGAGCAAAAACTGAGTTTGCGCATTATACAAATTCAGTTTTTAGCACATAGATTGGATGTTATTATACATGCAGAGGCAGGTGTCTTCATATGATACAATAAGATTTTGCTATTTTTATCTTTCAGACTACGCTTCAATGAGCAGACGCCTGCTGAGATTCTCTAGTACGGTATACAACCAAGGTACTGCTGACTTCAGACCTGTACAACACAGATCAACATGGGAGTGGCATCAGTGTCACAAGTATGTATTATATGTCACCTGTGGCCTTACCTTACAATTACTAAACTCAGATAGCATAAGGTTGCCAAAGTTTTGCAAGATGCACCATAAATTGATATTGCAAAACATACAAGGAAAGCTCAGATTAGAATTACCTGGTAATCCGGTCCATACTTTACCGTACGAGTCGTGAGAAAGAATGAGGAACTGTATTGGCAGAAGGGCAGGTCGACTTTGGTGTGAGTCCATCATCTATAATAACGGTGGTGACAAATATTGTAACCATTTTATGATCCCAAGAGCTTAATATCGCCTGGCCACTTGGCATTGCTTTTTATGCCAGTCATTTGCTGGCCCTCCCCTGTCGATATGTTGCTCAAGCGATCATATCAGACATGAGATCACCAGTCATACAATTTGGCATTCAACTTTCTAGTTGGATCCGTGAACTCTTTGCGGTCTTCATAGAAACCAGGAAACATCTATTTACGATAAAAAACAAATGAGTATTATCAAATCTAGTTATTCATTATCACGGATCTGGCTTTTTTGCTTTTTCGACCAGTTGAACATTTTTTTAAGTAGGCCGAAGCTGTGATTATATTTGGTGCCTCATTATTATCCTCATCATCATGGCATTTAATTCGGATAATCCAGTATTATTTTGGCTTCACTTTCTTATTAATACAGCGCATACGCTATATGTGATGCTATGATTGATGTATCCTTTATTATATCATCTATTTCCTAGGATTTCGCTTGTCAAGGCATATATAATATAATATATATAAATCAGTTATGATTTTTTGCTAGCCTGATCTGATTAGAAAACATCACCCTATGTGAGGTGAGGTTTATTGAGAGCAGAATTCGCTCCATAACCTAAAAGCATTCCTCAATATATGACAGATGCTCTGCTGCCACCGACACCCATTACCCCTATTACATCATTAATAGAGATTACCTGTGTTCTTATTACAGTCACTACCACAGTATGGATGTGTTCACACATTACGATATCATCAGTATGACCACCGGAGAGAAGGTCGCTGAGGGGCATAAGGCTAGCTTCTGCCTTGAGGATGTATTCTGTGAGAACAAACCTAAGAAGTATCAGTGCCGAGGTGGTGGTGAGCAAGGTCAGTGACTACCCATTATCTCTGCAGCGCGTGAATCTAATATATTTTATGTCAGCCATGTCATGTCGTCTACCAACCAAACCAACAGAATATGATTGGTAGTAAAATTACAATTTGTTTCTCCCTCCACAAGCAATATTTACTATAGTTCCAGTTGACAAGATATGTTATATTTTTATTATAGACAATAGAAGGGGCTTTTCTAACTCTAAATATTTCCAGCTTAATAAATCAGAACGATTTGCAGTTTTTACTGAAACTTTTGATGAATAGAATGGAATGTACTAATGTATAATTAGCAATATCGATAAATTATGAGAATGTGCAGGTTGCTATGATGATTTCTTGTCTCTCCAGATGGTCTGGCAGCATTCTATAATTGAGTGTTGTACTGTCACTGTGATATCAGATTAGTGAAATTTGTTACTTGGTCATCTATCCATTTATGGAATAAGCGCAACATATTTAATTTGAACCAAGGAAATATTCCTTAAGCTTTATTTCTTTTAATTTTAATTTTAATTACTTAAAGGAACTGAAATCTGATGAGAAAATGTCTAAATCCGGTTTCACTCACATTAAAATGTAAGGAATTTCTGCAGGTGGTTGAGCTGCCTTGATTCTAGGTCAGGGCATATGATAAAGTACACACACATCGTGTGGTGTTATGTACCTTGGTACGTGATACATTCACAAATATATCCGCGTTTTGAGCTTTGATCAGTTTATCACGTTGTCCTATGTGTTGTCCTATGTGCAGGGATTTCCGTTGGATGCGCTGATATCTATGCTTACACTATTGACTGTCAGTGGATTGACATCACTGACATGGAGACTGGAGAATATCTGTTCAAGGTACAAAATTTGTCATGGCTTAGTAACAACTGTGTCATAGAGTAACACGCCCTTCAAGTGTGTATCTGAATCTTGTCAACACTAGCTCAGTTTTGTCTGTAATTGTCCTAAGGACTAAGGACGACCGAGTTCTTTCTTATCTCAGTTAATGGTAATATTATGTAAGGTGTAAAAGCTATAGTTACATATTGTTGTTTATCCCCATGGACCGGCATGCTTTCAGCTACACAAATGGACACCGGTGGTCAAGTGTATCGTCCTTGGGGAATAACACTCGTTTCATCCCGTCTACCATGCTGTATATTTGATTGTACCAGTTCATGCTGGTTTCGGACCCAAACAATACCTCTGGTTGGATCATACAGGGCTACAGATGGTTATTTAATAACTGTTGTGGCTAATAGATGGATTAGTTTATGGCTTACATTACTATTTATATTTCTGTGTATGTTACAGCTGAAGGTCAACCCAGATGAGTTAGTGGAGGAGCTGGATTTCGATAATAACGTCATCACTTGTACACTCAACTATACAGGATACAATGTGAGCGTCAGGAACTGTCAGTTAGGACGACATTAAATTACTCCATTACTAATTTCAAATTCCTTCACATCTAGGGAAATAGTTTCAATTCATAAAGACTCATGAAGAGAGATATCCCTCTTTTTTTGATGTTGTTGA
Organism: Membranipora membranacea; assembly: GCA_914767715.1. Classification (NCBI taxonomy): domain Eukaryota; kingdom Metazoa; phylum Bryozoa; class Gymnolaemata; order Cheilostomatida; family Membraniporidae; genus Membranipora; species Membranipora membranacea. The sequence continues at coordinate 10,161,992 of OU612065.1, read as the reverse complement.
ACTGAATATTACGGTACAGCCACCTACTGTGCTGAGCTGATACCATTGCATTGGGCTATTCAAATAATTAATAACTGAACAACTGAACAACTTTTTACTTTCTATATTAAATTTTACGCTAGCAGAGGTGGTGGTTTTGTGAATTTCATACTTAGTCTGTTTAATGCTGCTGCGCATTTATCTTTTTACGATGGTTTCTATCTCTGAATATAGAACCTGGTCTCTTTGTTAGCTAATGCTGAGTACAATAATCGGACATCTAAAACTTATAACCAAATACCAATCAACACACAGATGGAATATTGCTATCAGAAATAACGGCAACTTAGAACAGGGTCCATTCAGTAGTGGCATGAGTTGATCATGAATTAGAATTATCCCTCCACGTAAGAAGAAGAGAAGGCGATTACATGTTGAACAAATGTCATAACAAAGTAATTTATCTAGAAGTGCAAGGTGTTGATGCTTGTTTCGCATATATAGTGTTATATTAACAACAACAAAAACTCTACTCAATATGAATTTATTACAAAAAATATCAGCCATTAAGCTGTTGTAACTCAGAGTGTAGGATTTAGAACAAGTAATAGTATTGGGAGAGTGTCAAACTAATCATAATTTATGGGAGTATGTAATTATGCCTTTCTGTACCGATTCACTAGAGAGATGAACAAAAATGTTAACACAGAAATTCTATTGCTATGGACCTTGAAAGGACCTTGAACTGACCGTGAAATGACCTTTCTTTTTTTTTCCCTCAAATTTTGCCGTTATTTCTTTGGCACATTATGGAAAAACATCCGTCTAGGAATTAATTATCTACCAAATAAAGTAAACAAAAAGAAAAAAAAGGACCTTGAAAGGACCTTTCTCGTTACTCAAGGTTTCCTTAAAGCTTGATTTAGATGATGCAGGAGTGTTGATGGTCGAGTGCCCCAGTGGTCGAGAAGAGTAGAGGTAGAAGTGCCAGAGCGACTTATCTGAGCATTCCGAATGAGGACAGTCCTGCAGCAGCCTCTATTTATCACCTTATTGTGTTATATATGAATCATGCTGTCTTGTTAGCTCCAAAATACTGCTTAAAAACGTGATAAACACCACGGATAACCACTCAAAATGTGGAATCAGAATAATTTGAACGGGAGAACCATTCCGTAACTTTTTCTCCCCTAAGAAATTTATAATATCACCAATAAGAAAAAATGAAAAGAAAGATTTCGCTCTGTATGATAGGCCTGATAAGCACATATCATAACAAATTTAAATGGAATCATAGACTCGCTAATTTTTTTAATTTGAAGGTATTATAATCATATTCAGTCTCCCTCTATTAATATTATAAATATTGTTTCCCTCCTTGCGTGGTGGCCTTTGAATAATAAGCGCAGGGCTCAGAACCTTCTCTCATTCTCAGATTTTTACCCGCTTTGACTTATTCTGTTAATATTTTGATCACGATCAGCGAAATAGGCCATTAAATTTTCTTTTGGTCAACTTATTGATGATAGTGTGAAGGTCTCTTTGATATGTAATGCGTAAAAAAAATATATCCAGCGGTATTATCTAAACTAGAATACATGAATCTCGAATACAAGAAACAGTCGCAGGAGCAGAGTTGCTACAATCACAAACCTACCCAATGATCAATAATTGAACCTCAACTATAAATATTAAATTCATATCTGTGAACTTTGCAGTTGCCTCCCCTATATCCCAGTTTCCCAGACTATTGGATGCTCACACTCCATACAGAAGATGTATACCCGTCATCGGAATCGGGTGCATGAAACCACCAATCACAGCAGCTGTGTAAATATAATATAGTGCAGAGCCTGCATGCAGTCTTGAGGGGCTGTGAGGGCTTTTAAAATGAAACAAGGCGGTATTGGGAGGGTATCTTGAGGTCATGAGAAACAGTCCTGTGGCCAAGAACCTAGACTTATAAGATAGATTTATAAACTGTTTTTAAATCTATGGTCAATACCAATACGAATTACGTTAACCAATAGATTTTAATGGCCATTTACCTTAAAATTCTGGGTTATTTTGCCTGCTATAAGGTGAATGAATTATGTCTTCATGGGATGAATGTATCACATTATAACCAAGGAGTTATTATTAGTGTTTGAAAGATATACCCTTAAAGCATCCACACAATGAACCATAAAATAATCAAAGGGACTGCTCCAGCTTATAAGCTTTAAAATGAGCCCAAGAACAGCTCAATTGGTCAACCAGGACCAAAGTTACGTCTTATCAAAGTTAGGCCTCGCTGGCGTTTGCTCGCGAGCCTTGCGCAGGGGGATATGATGTCATAGACATACATTTTGCGTATACGTCTACCATTAGAAACTTTTGACTCGTGGAATTCCGTCAAAATTGGATGAAACGAGATGAAATCCAACGTAGCTCATGACATCATCGAATTAATCCAAAGCAAAAAATTGAAGCAGATAAACACATATTTTGTGGGGAAAAAAAGTTGGTTTCACTTTAATAGTTCCATATACAAAAAATGTCGAATATCGGTCGAGAACCCTGCTGTGACCTCACACCCAGGCTTTCCGATTTCACGAGCAATTATTGAAAGGGCCAACTTCAATGCCTCATAACACAGCTTATAGTGGTCTGAGAGGGTAAATTTTGGGCTTGTTTTGAAGATGATTAGCTTTGATAATCCCAATCTTCATTGTGTGGATGCTTTAAGGCTCCAGTAGCTGCTTCCTCCTTTTCCAGCTTCCTTTTTATCTCTGTCGACTCGGCCCTCTCACAAACCAGTCGACTACAAACTCTTATAGCAACGGTTGTTCAAAAGGTCATTGCCAACGCCCTATATTCCCCTATACTTGATTTGGTGGCTGCAGCCTTTGGAAACCTTTCTAAAATTTCCTCACGCCTCACTGTTTATACATTGCTAACTTAAATTGATCTCATAACATTTCACCCTGCAGTAAAATTTACTTGCTCCAATTCCTTTTAACTGGCAAACTGAGAGGTGTAGAACTAAGACATAATATTTAGACAACCTATCTACACATATTAATGCTATCAAATTGTTGCCCCCTTCTGTTAAATTGGACTGAAAAATAGCTTTTGGTGTCTTCTGGAATAGTAGAGGCATGGCTCGATCATGAATTAGAATCATCTCTTCACGTAAAAAGGCGATTACACACTAAACTAATTTCATAACAAAATGAATTATCTAGAAATGCAAGGTGTTGATACTTGTTTCTTATATGTCATGTTGTATATACAAAAAAAAACACTACACAATAAGAATTAATTACAAAATAAATCAGCCATTAAGCTGCTGTAACTCAGAGTGAATGGATTTAGACCAAGCAATATTAGTGGGAGGGTGTCAAACTAACCAAAATTTAGCGGAGTATGAAATTATGCCTTTTCGTAGCAAATCACTTAAGAAAAAAAAAAATAATAACACAAAAATTCTATTGCCGTGGACCATGAAAGGACCTTTCTAGAGCCTTGAACGGACCTTGAAATGACCGTGACCTTTTTTGTCCCAAATTATGTTGTAAATCCTTTGACACTTTATGGAAAACATCCGTCCTGGAAGATTTTGTCTGCCAAATACAATAGTTGAAAAAAAAGGATCTTGAAAGGACCTTTCTCGTTACTCAAGGTCGCCTCAAACCTCGATTGATTGAGATGAGGCAGGACTGTCCTCAATTGGAATGCTCAGATAAGTCGCTCTGGCACTTCAACCTCCTCTGGGGGAGTTTGTTTACCCCAGTTACTTGATTTATGTTTGCTGTGCTCTTCATCATCATGGTGATGTATAGCTATTCCACTATCACCATTTGCACCTGTAATAGACCTGCCCATTGGAGATGGAGATGGATCCCCCTTAGAAGCTGTACTTCCACTGTCTATGAAATCCCACTCACTGGTTATTTTCTCCACAGCAAGACATAATGATTGAGTGGATCCTACACTGGATTCCTTTAGTTCAGTTATATCTAGGGGATCATGTTGATCAGTTTGAAGGCTTGTTAAATCTTTCATAGAGCAGGATGATGTATTGTCTATGACCTGGTCAGGCGGTTTATCGGGCGAGCTACTTTCACGTAATGAGTTGTGGCGGTGTAGAGATATTTTATTCGATCTAGTAGGAGACAATGTGGATTCTCCTGTGTGATCGCTCCTCACATTCACTTCATCGTTAGAGTTCACGTGTACCCCAGAGGAGGTCTCTTCAGGCGTTATCAATGACGACATCTGGAAAATAATTATATAGAATGTATCTTATTAAACTTCTAAACAGGGCAAAAGGTTAGTATCAAAAGGCAATGCAGACAGCTTTTCATATGGAAGTTGTGCGGTCATTTGAGGCAGGAAGACAACTCCGGTTTTACACGACTAAAATAAACAAAATAGTTGCACTGATTAATATGATTAATTAATTGCACTGTTAATTAATTAATTAATTAATTGCACTGATTACTTAATTGCACTGTTTACACTGATTAATTTGAACATTTGCCACATACTGACTCTCGTGATCTGACTGGGCATGTAGATCACTGATAAACTAGGCTATCATTACCACAAAGCAGGTGTCGTAAGGCTAAGTATGCATCATGCGTGACTTGAATTTGCGCATGTGCAAGAAAAATGACTTTAGTTTGGGTTCTGATTGCAACTTTGGAAAGGGGAAATGGGATACCCCCTGCATAAACTATCAATCAAAATCAGCTAATAATGACAAGAGAGGATAACTATCAATAACAAATCCGCACGCTTTGGGGAGTATGTCACCAGAGCAGGTAGCCAATCAGATGGCTTCGGAATTCCGAGACTCAATTTTGCAGAGATCAGCTCATGCCCAGAGCTGAGCATGCGCAGAATGCATTTGCCATTCAAAAGAATATGCTGAGTGACATTCGGAAGGAGCACCATTATTGGTGAACATGACTCAACATTAAATCATTTCAATGAAATTTGAACTTGTTAGGAATTATGTTAGATGCTGTTTGGTAAGAAACAGAAGATTGGGCTGCCCCTAAAGAGGGACGCAAGGTGTCCTAAATCCTCATAATGAGAATGTGATACATCCTAGAAAAACTAGAAAGTATCCTAGAAGTCAGACCATAAAACACCTCCTGAGCTGGGTGTGGAGTCAAAACTGAAACTGGCACTAATCGGCCATTAGCAACGACACCTAGGCCGAGAAGCAAATCATATTAGATTCATGAATCAACTTGGTTTACACTGTAAGTCTGTGGACGGGGAATATATCTCCTGAAGAAATAGATTTAGATGATGATGATGCGTCTTGCATTAATCATGACCCAACCAAAGACCAACATAACCTAATACAGGATACCCTTACCTCTTCAGGAATGGTAGCATCTTTAACATCAAAGCTTGCCTTCTTGGCGGACGTGCCATTATTTGCAGGACTGTGGTATGAGCTGGTGAATGATGGAGCACGACTCCTACTTGGACTGACAGCAACACTGTCATTCTCTGTAACAAAATTCAAGAAATAACGTTATGGCCTCATCTAAGTCTTCTTAAATTACGTTCCAGTTTACAGCAGTATATGTGATGAAATTTAATGTGATTTTGAGTATACTATTGTAATTATGTGTATAGTAGGTCATAATCATTGAGTAGGCTCGCTGCAGTAATTTTGATCTATTCTACTGGTACATCCAATACTGTCTAAAGAGCGGAAGATAAGGCAACACAAAAGATAAAGTGCTCCATCATTATACCTCCTCTGTGATAATGTTTTGTGGTACTGTAACTGAATCGCTGTCTGTCTGTAGTTGTCTTCCTTCTGTTCTTGTGCGGATGAAATAAAATGATGTGAACTTTGGGGCCGAACAGACAGACTAATGCTACTGAGGCACTCAGAATAATAGCAGAGCACAGTGTGGTCACCTGGATCTGTAAAAAGTAGATAATCAAATATGATTTAGATTGATCACCAGGCAAATGGAAAGATGAAAGTTTTTTTCTTGATTCTTATTAAATTTTGTTTGGGTGGCAGTGCAGCAGGATCAAAATAGGATTTGGAAGTTATTGGCGCTTTTGATTTCATCTCGATCTGGGTTTGACTAAGACAGTAGACTCAGTGCCAGAAAATGAATTGAACTTACCCGATAATTGGACTTGAGTCCGAAGTACACGGGGCAGAAGGACAGCCAGATTATGCATGTTGTGTACATAGTGAAACCGATGAATTTACTCTCATTGAAGCTTGAGGGTATTTTTCTAGTCAGCACGGCGAATATTGTACAAATAATAATTAACAACATGTTATATGTTAACGAGATGAGTAGGGACGACTCCTCACATTTACACTTGAGTACGACTATGTTTCTGTTATTTTGGTCGGGTATTACGGTTTTGGCACCGGGTGGCTCCAATACAATCCAACCTATGAATACTGCGATCTGCAGGCTAGCCAGAAGTGAGGCTATGACCACCTGTGACTGTGGTGATATATATGCTGGTCTCTGCGTTGTTTTGAGCGCAGAATTAAATATACGGTATATTCTGTTTGTCTTGGTAAGCAGCGACGCATAGATTATAGAGAAGCCGGCACCCAGAAAGAACCTTTGCATGATGCAGCTTATAGTGTCAGGTTTTATAAGTAGAACAAACACCCCGATGTAAGATATAGCGCATCCACTGAGTAGCATGAAGCTCAGCTCTCGTCCCGCGGCCTTCACAACAGGGGTCTCCACATTTTTGATAAACACTATCAGTGTAAATGTTGTGATTATCAATCCTACAAAACAGTAAAGAAATATCATTTTAAATATCTTCCATAGTCTTACCCACATTATACCATGTATACAAAGGTAGAATCAGGCTTTATCTTTTTCTCATAATTATAGCGCTAAATATTGACCTGCTTTTTTCTGAAATCCAATTTGTCCATATATTCATGACGCCGTGTCACACGTTTGCGTTTCCCTCTCTGTTGCTGACAAAATGGTCATTGCCTCATAATTAAAATCTCTGATGAAATTTAATATCTTTGACCGTTAATGAGAGAGCCAGTATATTCTCAGGGTTTTTGTTGTATTAGTGGAACAAAATAAATAATTCATCAATGTCACTGTGTTCTACTGTCCTGTCGTGCTGTATTTGTGATGCCCTAATAAACAAAATTAAATCTATTGCCAGTGAAATTCCTGGTCCCGTTACCTGGTATTGCAGGTTTGGTGTTTGACCTAGCACTGTCACTCATGACCCTGAAGTTACACTTGAGGTGCTATGGTCAATACTTAAATAGATTGCTTAACACATTGGTTATTGCATCACAGCTAATTTGTTTGGTTCTCTGATTAGCTTCGGTAGTGTAGTGTTTTCAAGAACACTGATTGATTTTAACGTCTCAGAGATTGCCTGGCTTTGCGAATAAAGTAATATAAGATACCCGCAGCAGGATATGATATTCTGAACAAACTTTAAACTGAAATATTGAATTGATTATATTTCATACACTCTCTTTTCATCTATGTCCCATCTGGCATAAGCAATTACATGAACACAGCTATAAGGAAGGCGATGTAGCACAGCTTAAAGGCATAATGAAGTTATATTGGAATCAAATGACTATCCTCTGCTATATAGTTGAGTTGTCTTCCCTTACCGATAATACTGAGCACTGTTGGAATAATAGCAAACAGGGAATTCCATTTGACATACTGCAGCTCGAGCTGAACACAGCCAGTTTTATTCTCATGTGGCCACCATCCAATCTCACAGGGCTGGCAGGTCTCCTCATCCTCCAAATACTCATGATTCTCACAAGCTATACACCTCTACAGTAAAAAGTTAAAATTTTAGATTTTATCACTAAACAGTTATACCAAAGATTATAAATACTTGGTTATACACATTGAGGAACATAATCAACATTTATGTGTGGTGAGAGGTTGTGGGTTGGGGTTGTGTCATGTAACATAAAAGGATCACTAGGACAGGTCTCACGAAAACATCAACCTTAATGTTCATGTTATCTTTAGCACTTTTCGGGCGGGCTGCTCAGCCCTCTAACAGGGAGTAAATTCTATCACTGTTAAAAAAAATTATGAGAGAATTAGACTTGGAATACTTTATCTGCCCTTCAAAGTTTACTAGGATTTTCAAAGGAAGGCTTTTGCCTGACTCAATATTTACTACTGAAACAGTCACACAAAGTTCTGTAGTTTCTCATTAAATAAATGTCACGTAATCAAAGCTGCTGACAATTTTTACGATGATCACACTTTTTATACACATGGGATAGCGAGAGAGAGAGATCATTCTTAGTTGTTGCTAGTGGCAAATTTTCATTGATTGTGCAGTATTTGCTAAGCTCATATCCTCGTAGAGATTGTCGCACATGACCAGCGTACCCTTCTAACTCTATCGAATGATGCTGATTGACACGAATCACAATATTGCTGTCTTCAAAAATCTATGTTAGTTAATAATTCATCAGGCTCTTGACTAAAGTAATAAGATGTGTGGAACAGATTTATTTAGCCTTTGGTATGAGATTTTCTCGGGACAGTACCAAGTTATACCGCCAATGTTTCGCAGTTTACGAGTGATGAACTTTCGTATGTATTGATGATGGCTCTGATTTACTTTACTGTAAGCACCAGGTCATCTTGTTTATAATTACATTTAATTAAGGAACAAATATCATAAATCCTTTTACCAATAGTTTTGAAATGTCTTCAGCTGCAATGCAATTCTAGGTTGTTGAGATCAGGCGTCCACCTGAGGTACAATATGTCTTTTTATGTAATACTTCACATTTATGACCTCTTATGGTTAAAAAACTGGGAATTGACCACTCGCTTCAATATCAAATCAAGATAAAGGAAGCAAGGTGGTTTTATAAAGGAATCACTAATCAATATTCACCGGAGTATTTAGTTGTATTAATTGGAGAGGATCTATTTTATAGAGTGTAAATTCTTAAAATAGCTATGCCAACTTTCTAAAGGCACTTTATGAACAGCAATCCAATTTGAAAGAAAATTACAAAAGGGGAAAGATTTGCAACCGATAATCAGGAACTGATTAATTTGTAGTCATCGCCAATAGAGAACAAGTTTGATTTGTACAGAATGCTGTTGTTATTACCAGTTATATGAGAGTGTATGGTGGATTGTCACAAAGTTTTTCAGATAATAAATAAAAGTTAGTAACTCACTTATACCCATATTAAGTTGCCTCATTAAATTTTTATACAAAAAACACATGATTTTAATGCAGCCGCTGCCTTTGATTAAGTCATATATCCGCTGTCAAGTTGTTATTCTTTGACAATTAATACCAGTACATTGCAATTTTAATCTTGTAATTGAATGTGACCAATTCATTGACTGTGCAACTCCTTGGTGCAACCAAATAAAAAGGTAATGAATTTCAACATAGCTGTATCAAATATCACATTATATATTAATTAGCTGGGTGGGTACTGGGTAGTACCTACAAATGCAGAATTCCACCCATCTAATCAGAAACCTTTGTATTGTCAAAATGGTTAAAATGTGATAAGCCGCAGTGTGGCTGTCATGTACAATACTATTATATTATTTTGCATGTTTCATACTTTTTCAAAATAAATAAAGAAAGTTCCCGTAGCGGTCACTGAAGACAGATACTGGTGACTGTTCATCTTTTAATTCTGCTCCAGTTGATTAATTTCGAATATAAAAGCATGACTTTCCCCGCTAGGTGTCAAATCCTGCCTAATTAAGGTTCACTAGTCAGTCATTGACTACTTTAGTATTAAATTTCAAATCTAAATAAAGCTAATAACACTCTAAGAACATATGTTTCCTCACAATTCAAATTGAAGTGTTTTTTTGCCTGTTTGCCTGCGAGGCATGTGAGCTAGATGTCATGCTATCCTTACCAACTTTTGAAAAACATGATATGGCATTTGAAGAACATAGTTGAATGCTCGCTCTTCGCCTGTCATATTCATGAAATTACTGTATATGGTTCTATTTGCTTGTGTAACGCTTAGCTATAATATATACTTATATCATATTTTCCAGTCTAACTTAAAATTAACATGGTCTGTATTTCCAAAATGCCCTTAATATATGATTGCAAATTTACACAAAGATGAAATTGAACTGCTTTGCTTGAAACTTGGTCACACGATAATGCCCAGTACATCCCCGTGACGCAGTTTGTCTGCTCAGGCGAGGGGACAGGTGTAATACTCAGTTGAGGGGACGCGCAGGCGTGATCTGTTCAGTGAACGGGAGTTCATTTATCTACCTTTGTTACAGCAGTGATAAGGCCTCTGCTGATTAGTATATTAGCGGGATACAAGCCTGGATAATATCCCCTGGCGCTGTGAGAGACTTTTACTCCAGTTGGTTGATTAAGTGCACTTTTTAGACAGACAATATAAAGAAGCTAAGCCTGCTATTCCCAAAGCCCAGGACAGCGTGCAGCTTTATATACTAAGACTGTCTGAGAGTCCAGCAGCAGCAAGCCACAAGCCTCAGACACAGTCGATGGTCATCAAAAATTCAAAAGGCATTTAAAGTTGGAATAAAATCCCAAATGACAATCGTGACACACACGTGATGTGATGAGATGAGATGGATATTGATATCTCTTTACAGCGGTGAAGTATTGACGAGGGGATAACTTCAAGTGTTTATAAACTGTCACCTACTCACCCAACAACAGGATTTCTCATCTGTCACTTCTTTCCTCTCACCTGGTCCACACTCAAAGCTACAGATACTGACTGGTACCTTACCGCCGGGTAAATGTGGTTCAGGCCACTGAATAATACTGGTGTCCAAATCAAGGACACTGTTCTCCCACGAACCAACAGTGGCGTACTCATATAGGCCCGTCTCACTGTTCTTCCTGTAGTTTTTGATGCTGTAAAACCCGAGGCTGTCTCCATTTTTGTCAAATCTGATAGCATTACCATAAGGATCTAAAACAGAGACAGGAAATTAACGTGCATGAAAACGTGGCACAGTCATGTATCTTGATTTATCATCAAGATTTTCCCTGGTTGAAAAACTAAAAGTACTATTCTGTAGGATTGGAAGGCGGATATTCCTATCAAGTATTACAAGATAAACATACAGTCACATAAACGACTGTACTGGCTGGGGAAACTCTCAACGGATGTTTAGTTATATTTTACTGGTTTTCAGAATGATTATAGGGGTACATGTACTATAGGTGCCTGGGTATGTGCCAGGTGTTGGTGCATGTCGTTCCTTCTCAAAAATTGAATTATAGGACCTGGCAGATCAGACATCAATAATGACACTTAATTTGTGAGAGGTACCAGATATCGACTATGGTAAGGGGTGGTTCTGTATATTTTAGTCACATTCCATGAGGCATGAACTTTGATATGATATGGTAACATGCAAATCTGTGTAGAGATTGGTGTGTAGATTTTCCACAACAGCTCTAAAGCTGATCTGGCTAGAAAATGACATCGACAGTATCATAGCAGAAAATCTGTGGCAGTGACAACATAAGGCCAAACTTAGTATGGTGAATTTGAATTGTTAAAAATAAATAGCCGTAATTAATTATGTATATTTTTTGTAATAGTTCATAACGCTCTTATCAAACTGTAGGCCTATGTCTGCATTTATCAGGCTGTTTCTAATGATGGATTTTTTCCATATGATGCAAAGAAGATATGGATACAGATATTAGGCTTACTGATGCTGCTGTATTAGTACTATTTCAGCTTGGGTTCTGTTTGACTAGTAAAAAGACATAATATTCTCTGTTCTATATTATATAAAGAAGTACAGAAACATCCTGCTGTCACGTGCCTTGTCAGCGCTTTGTGTTATATAATATTATCATTTATCTAACATAGCCTAACTAATCGAGTGGAAAAGTGTCATGAAATAAGATCTATCTAATTTACCATCCCTTCTTCTAATATCATTCATAACTAATGATCCAAAAAACTATCCTAATATTTGTGGCGGTAATCTTTCTTTCCGAAAACCTTAAGACATTAGCTCTGCACCAGCTGTACCCTTGTTACAATGACCTTCCTCCAATCTCAATTATGACCAGAAATGGTGTTATGACTACAAGTAGATGCTGCATATGGGAAGTAAGAACAGAAATTCAGCACAAGTGAGAGAGTGAGAGTAACTTTAACATAACTTAATTAATTAATATGTTTTCTAATGCTAACAACAATAATCACATTGATGTTAGAGTGGGAATAGGAAGCAATAATAAAATAATCTCAATGATGGGAACACTGTAGGATTGGTTATTTGGGCTTCTCTCTGGTTATGTTGGCTACAGCACAGTTCTCAGGCTTTTTTCACCAAAATACGCCTAACAAATATATCAGCTCACGCTTAAAACAGGCCTGTGACTAGATAGCATCAAGTTTATATGAGACAAATTGGGCATGACAAAACGTAACACAATATTATTGCTTTTTATGGGTTAGAACTAACAATAGTGCACAAACTGCATGACTAAGGATTGATCTTATTGCACACAACAAGCAGGAACAAAATCATAGGCTTACCAAACCCCACAGGCGAAGCTGAATGCAGGAGGGCACATCATGTAAAACTAAAGCATTTTACTACAAGACCATGGCAGGACAGTGAATTATAAAACCAATAAGCTCATTGATGAACAAAATATACGAGATTAAATAATAGTAATGCGTACATTAATCACCAAAAAGGTCCAAATGAAAAAAGCGTGGGGCACATGGGAGGGAAATTAAATGACGATTTAATAGCAGGGAAGAATCAACAGGAATTTGAGACTTTTTAAAGATTGTCTCAAGTGAAATAAAACATCTTCATATCAAGGGTCGCAGGAGATAAGATAACATGATTCATATATAAATTAAATTGTGACATACCTTCTTTATCGTGTTCTTTGATACGATCCATGAGTCTCTGACGGAATGTGTTATTGAACGTGAGCTCATCACACAGCTTACTGGCGCTCTCTCCACAAACCTCCCTATAAATCTTATCTAGAGCTATGGCCACTGCGTATACAGCATCATACACAAACTGTATCTTGGCCTCCTGGTTGAACTGCTCGAGCTGATGACCATGCTGCTCCCCACACGGTAAGCTGTTGTATGTAGTGGTGGTGTAGAGGTGTTTATGAGGGAAGTGCTGGTTCTCGTTGTATGGAAGTGTACAATCAAAGAATGATTCCCAGTAATCGTGAAACCAGACATTCTCTCGGTTGTTATCAGGAGTTAGCTGCGTGAAGTAACTATCAAACTCAGTAATAGGGTTAGATTTAAGAGTCAGCGTAAGGGCACCTCTGGCAGCGTCTTTACTATCCTTCACAGTTTTCACACTATTCCCCCACCCATCGCTAGCCACCCATATGAAATCATCATAGTATTGCCTTGTTGTGGCAGCTCTGAGGATACCCCCAGCGTCTTCTTGCCCGGTGAATAACACAACTACTCTACCGTGCCCTGTCAATCTGGCTTTGTAAAGGTTTTCTACTATATTCAAGAAATCCTGCTCCGTTGGATTCTGCGGAACTTTTTCTTTGGCGGCCAGACACTGCCCAAGTGATTTAAGATATTCTTTCTCGAACGCCTCTATACCAGACACCCCATATTCGCCCGAAGAAGCCACGGTAGAAACAAAAGTCCAGTTAAGATGTTCTACTATGTCAACCAATGCATTCGCCTGTAGTTTATCTGGCGGTACTGTCCTCATGAAATATGTAAACTTATCCTTGTCACTGAGTTCTGCACTTGTTGAGGCGTAGCTGATCTGTGGGATCTCGAATAACCTCAGTAGATGAGCTATCTGTATGGATACTTTACTATACGCTGCCCCAATCACAGCTACTATATCATTGTTGTGCGTCTCGTCGGACTCCTCCTCTCCACACCCAGTGTCTAATATAGATTTGACGAAACTAAGAGCCTGATCTAAACCATGAGTACCACCAGAACAGGTATCCAGTATATGAACACCCAGCGTCACACCTCTCAATATATCCGAGTTGTCATTGATAGACTTGACGGCGAACCTCATAGCTTCGAGTCGCTGAATCCCTCGGTCAGGGTTTATTTTGATACCGCAGGAGTCACTCAGTCCCTCTTCATGCACAGGAAACAAGCCACCTATCATGAAGTTCCCTTTCTTGTAGATACCATTCTCCGGCTCTTTTCTCAGAGCACAAAGCACGTGAACAAGTATAATGATTATAAAAAATATCAACATCGTTGACATTATTTCGCCTGAAAAACTTCTTTCTTACAGTCACATTTACCATTCAACCCATCACAGAGATAGATTTTGTTTCTTCAATGCTCTGCAGTAGAAAAGGCAACTCGCTATTACGTTCTTCAATGATATAACCCACAGTTTTCTATGCCTGTTCATCTCAATCTGAACAATCCATTGAGCCCTGAAATTGTTAATACTATTCCTTATCTATCGTCCTATTGATTAATTCTGTCTAATTATTTACCTCAGCCAAGTCATTTCTTTTCACGAGTGGGAGCTGCCTTGTTGAAATAAACACTATCATTGATACATTTTTGAGAACTTGTATCCACTCTCAATGTTTGCACCATCGAACACAGCTTTTATTTACAACAGCTGCTCTGACTTTATGAATTCATGACAGATAGAAAAGAATTTTGTTGTACTCTTTTCATTATCGCCTCCTAATCAGCTTGTTAGTCCACAACGGAATACTTCTCCTTCACACACATTACTTACCGTCTCGGCCTTTCAGTTAATAACATTCCAATTCAAACAGCAATTCCAATATTTGTGAACCAATCACCAAAATATATCAAGAGTAATCACTGGATTACTAAATAAGTAAATATTGTGAGCAGTTGTTTAAAGGATTTAACATTATACAATCTCAACTGGTTAATAAGCTTGAGGTTACAGAACCTTTGAGACTATAGTGCGGTGAACAGGCACTATAGCGAGATGGATTTGTGCTCCTGGCCATTATTTCTTATAATGTCAATCTACATTCTCATTTAATAATAGAACAGTGACCTCGGTTTGTATCCAGTTTTATGCCATCGAAAACACTTCCATGTAGTCAGTGACAGCCGGTCAGAGTGTCAGCTGGTAACATTGAGAAGGGTCGGATATTATAAACTGCGGCCCAATAGGACAAACAAATTACATCTCAAATTTGGGTCCTAATGATCGGTTTTTACTTATACGGCTATCTCATGGGACCTCCTGGCAGCAATGTATACTAGTTAGAAAAAAGCTAATTACAAACAGACGAACAATAAAATGGTGAGCAGGCAACACCAGGAAAAACAAAAAGCTGAAATATGTAAAAAGTTTCTTTGGGCCAACCATTAGCATAAAGACACCGGGTCTGAGAGGTCATTATGCTGTAACCAAAGACTGCTAACTGATACTACAGTGATATTGAGAGTTGAGGTGGATTTCACCTCATCAATAAATCATTTATGATGCTCCTTTTGAGCACTGGGTAAATTAATACTATTTGTTATTGAATTACTCAAAACGTTTATTATCATCAGTAGAGTGTTGTCTGTTTGGGTAGCTGGAAGTAAAGTAGTCAGTGAAAAGCTTCTTTGCAATGTTTGTGAATTGATTCGGTTTAATAATGAAAAAGGAAAGCCTGGAGTATTGACGTGAATGCATAGGTGGGATATTAACTTGCACATGTGTCTGTTATGCATACCTGTGCTGACAAAATGCCGTAACTGTATATTATCAGTAATCCTGTGGTTACCAAAATGTAACGAAGTTGTCTGTTCTGTTCAAAAAAGCATATAACTCTCAAATGTTATAGTACCGCTAATTTCAGGTAACATTTTAGAAATGTGCCTATAATCCTGAGCTGAGAACATAGTAAGAAAGGACTATATGTATATTGATGTTACTAAATATAAAGAATCAAGTGAGGCAAAGGTACAGCACAGCAAATAAAATGTGTTAATTCAGATGGCTGAGTCGGCTCGATCATCATGTAGAAGCCACACAGAAAAAAAGGCAATAAATATGTTTCATGGTGTATTTGATATGCCTAAATTAATCATCAATAAAAAATATCCATGAAAATGTTGTGTTTGTGGAATCCTGAGGTGATGTGTAGAGCTGTAAAGATTTGAGCAGTTACATTGTGATATTCATGGGATAGTAATTTATTGCACCGTTTAAAGATTTAATCCTATCTCTTGCTGTAAGTTTAGACATTCATAATTCTGGTAGGGGACAAGGAAGATATTTATACCAGAAATAATTTTTAACAGTTAGCACCGTATAGATGTAGTATATAGTTGCATCTTTTCATCCTGACATCATAGGCTATAAATATATCATGAAGCCCTTAAGATAAAAGACATTGTGTGTTTTCAGGTTTTGGATCATGTGGCAGTCCAGGTAACACAACCCTACTCTTTCTCCTACCGGTTCTTGGTAGGTCTTCATGTGTAAGAGCATTGCAAAAGGTTATATAAGATTTATCCTTCATGTAAGACCAGTAAACAGCAGGCCACAGTAGCCTGGGCAGGCCACAGTATATCAACCAACTATTAAAACTGTATACAAATAAAATAGGGCATTCCAAATTTTTCAAAACTTTCTTCCATCATAGTAGGAAGTGACAGTAAAATAATTGGATTTGCTGCATTCTTGATAGAACAAATTATGAGGCTGTACCCTCGAACTGCTTTTCTGACCTTACTGACAGCAACATTAAGGAATCAATGACTATCGGACTAGATAGAGGCATAATTTGGAGTGATCTTACCTCTGGTCACAAAGACATAATGCATAGCTGTAGTTCATCTTTGGCTTCAAGTACACAGGATTTCCGAACTACAAAATTTTTTTCTTTTTAAGAGTTGCAAGCTTACATAAGTATCACCTCCGGTTAAGTTTAGGTAAAATGGCATGATTCTTACCTCATTGACGGTTTTTTTTCGCTGGCGTCTCCATGTAATGTAGTAAGTTATTTTCCTCAGCAAAATGCCTTATTTCTTCACTAGTGTACTTTCTTTCAGTTTGTCAAGTCAATCTAAAGTAGTAAATAATTATGCAAATAGCTGGCCATAAAAGAAGCAGACATATATCATGTGACAGGTAAACCCATACAGTTATTTTTGTACACATTGTCCACTCTAGAGTATATTATCACAGAGTAAGGATAAGGATAAGGATTATCCTTACTCTGTGATATTATACTCTAGAGTGGACAATGTGTACAAAAATTATTGCGAAATCCATAAAACAACGCAATCTGGTTGTGCATGGCTAGTGCCTGTATCATATAACTTATCATTGAGAATATACATATTGGGAGTGGAAATTTAGATTTTTTAGAGCGCTTATACCCAATTTTTTGGAAAAAATTATATGTGACACTATGTGGATCACTTGCAAGTATTTTCACTCGCAGCCATTAGAAAATATTTCTATGTATCCCAATAAAATAAGCCAAACTCTCAACCGCAAACACATCATTGTGATGAAATAGAAACTACCGGGCTAGCTTAAGTTTTTTCACTGCCACTTGCCAGCCATATTAGCTGTTTCCTGTCTCTCTTATTTATATGTTACACACTCAAGGGGCTTATTTTATTTTTCATTTAATGAAGTACAAGCAGACTGTGTAGGAATGATCGGATGTGGAGGTGTAAAAGTATTGTATATGATGTTGATGTTTACATTTACAGATAAACAACCATCAGAAAAATTGCATCACACACCCCCCCCCCCCCCTGAACCAAATGATCTCTTTTTTTGAGTATGGTGAGAAATCTGAAATATCTGCAAACCAAATGTCACATCGGTGAGAATGCGCAATTATATTGGCTTTCTCAGCACTCATATAACAATCTTAATCTGGGTAGAATTTTCTGAAAGTTGATAGAACGCAGAGCGTGGGTGCAAATAGAAAGATTTGATCCAATGATATATATAAATTAGGTTAAAAGATTTTAATTCACATAGTATACTATTATATGTGGTTTAAAGATGAAATAAATTATTAAAGTCTCACATTACGCCCTCTGTACTCTTCTCAACTGAAGATTGGAGTTGCAAAGACACAATATTATAGTGTTTTTTTTTCTACATAATGTGTTGCAACTGATAACTTACTGCAATTTTCATACAATCTTCCAGACTGAGTTAGGGAGTTTAAGAAAATCTAGAGTCAATCTGGACAAGTATTAATCTTGAGTTTTCCGTTTGACGTTTTCTTGCTATTCTCAGCAGAAGAGTTTATGTATTTATTGATTTAACCTGCTGTGTTGGCTTGAATAGTTTCGGCAATACAAACACGAGTGGCCACTCTGGAGAAGGAATTTAGAGCGTTAAATGACATAGCCAAACCAAAACCCGAGATCTTCAAGCTCAAAACTTTTGAACCACTGGTTACTTATACGCATTGTATAATTGGAAGTTATAATACTGGACGGATAAAATGAACTCACTGAGTGTGTAACATTTCAGTTAGCGAGAAAGGATACAGTCAAACTGGCAGGCAAGTGGTAGGGGCAAAAACCGGCTAGCCAGGTAATTCGGATTTTATCCTGATGATGTGTTTGCGGTTGAGGTTTTTAGTGTTTTAAGGGAATAGCACAAATCATTTTGTTCCCTGACTGGTAAAGAAATCTGGTAAAGAAATCACTTGCAAGTCATCTAATAGTGTGACATAAAAAGTTTTACAAAGAAAAAAATCTAAAGACGATAAAGGCAAGCAGCAAACTTTTTCACCTCCAATCGCTTTTCCACAGGCTACTTGTACCCCATGTTATCATAAATCATCCTCAGTAGCTGGAACTGAACAGATAAAATAAACTGACTGAGTGTGCGACATATTAGATAGAGCAACAGGACGCAGTCGAAGCCCTGTCATTGCGATTTAAGCTCATGTGTTTGCAGTTGATATTTACTTATTTTAATGGGCGAATAAGAAAATTTTTATACTGACTGGAAGATGAAACACCTGCAGGTGATCTAAATGTAAATGGTGTCGCATGTGAAATTCTCTGAAACAATGGCTGTAAGTGCTCCATAAACTAAATTTGTTTGTCCAATTCTAATCTTTTAAATGAAAAAGTCAACGATTCATGCACTATCCACGCACAACCAGATTTCGTTGCGTCATGGAATTGAAAGTGAAAGTACCTGCAAGTGATCCATATGGTGTCACAAAAAATTTTTCCCGAAAAGTGGCTATAAGTGCTCTAAAAATCTAAATGGCCATGCCCAGTACGTAAATTCTCAATGATAAGTTATATGATACAGGCACTAGCCATGCACAACCAGATTGCGTTGTGTCATGGATTTCGCAATAATTAAGTAGGACGTTTTTAGCACTGCATTGTCCACTCTAGAGTATATAATAACTCTATGGGTAAACCCAACAGAGTTGCTTTCTTGAGGTTGATATGGTCTCTATGAAATGACATGTTATCATTGACACCAGCATGATAAATGGCATATGAGGATTGCAGAGGACCTACAAGGGAAGACATTGGATATGGCATGGCTGCGAGGAACCATCCCCCTCCACGTATCTTGAATGGCACATTTTGTGATAACTTACCTTAGTTCATGAAGTAAACTATCAGCAAAGACAATGAGGAGCTACTATCGCAATTAAACTGCTATCTAACAACCACCCCAGTGCTAGCAAAGAATAAAAATGTTTTGGCCGTAGAGTCTTATCATATTTCGACAAACGAGTTAGGATACACCGACAATGGTGTGATGATTCATAAAATGTTGTCAAGTCATCAGTTCAATCAGCCTGCGAAGAGAGGGGTTGACAAATTTGGTTAGAAGGCAACCCCACGGGAGGTGACAAACACATCCATAAAATGACCTTCTTCAAGCCCTTTCTGTGTGGCACCTTTCCTATTATGATACACCTAAATATAACTGATATATATGGGTACTAGGGTTCTAGGAGCCTGGTAAACCAGAAGTCATGACATGATTGGTAAACAGTTATAGCTGCAGATTGGTGATCTCACGTCATCCATAGTTTTAGAATTCCATTAATTCTGCGGATAGTGATTTAGCCATAAGAACAGCAGGAAACTCTGTCACCGGATGGGATACTTCTCTTTCACCTGTTGAGTGGAGTTCAATGTTATGTCAAGGTGAAAAGGGTCTGTCAACAATTAATGTAATTATAATATAATAACAGTCACCTTCCATAACAACCATGCCCAGTCAGTGAACTATATGGTTTGCTAATAGAATGCATGGTAACGGATGTCCATTGGCCAGTGTACAATTTTGCTGTCCAAATCTTTATTCCATTTTAGGCAGATATCGAGAGATTTCTCATTCGTAATGTCGATCATGCACGCATGAGTATGCTGATAGTACATTTTATTCATAAGGTGTGTTCGTTCTTGGCCTAGATAAGGAGCATCAAATAATTTGTATAATAACAGGGGTACCAGTTGATTCGGTCCAGGAGGTTTTCCGTCAACTTTACTAATTCCCGTAGAAAAACTGTCATCCAGATTTTTACAAAAAATATGAAACAAGCTTATCCGGTAGACTTGGAGTAAGCTCTTAGCTTCAGTTGGTCCATTAGTGGCATTTGTGTTTTCAAACAAGCAAAATAATATTTCTAGCATTGTGTCTTTGTTGAAAAATCTCAGTATCACAACAACACCTCACCGAGAGAGTTTCACCTTCAACGTTCTTACCTGCAATATCACAGAGCTGTAATGTGACATGCCTCCCATCATCCATATCTAAGTGCTTCAGAGCAAAGTCAACTAAAACAGAGTACAGAGTATCAGTCGTGTGCCAATGAAAAGTCCATGTATCTACTCTTTACTCTTTACAATCACTTTCATTTTTAGCCAAAACAGCCTTGTCTAACAACCTAACATCTATTATTTCACCAGTTACAGAATTGCATTACAGCTCAGCTACATGAGAACTAACCGCCGACGCTTTCTTTATATTGTCCATCAGCAAGGAAGTGCCAAGTCTTCATCAACAAAATCCATAGTTATATGGTAAGAATGTGGGCTGATATCCTTGCAATAACTAATCTTATTAATTGACCATACAGTTCCTTTATAAACAAGTCAAACAGCCGAGCTGAGAGTATCATGTGCCTCATTGTCAATCAACAGTGTCCTGAGATCATGCCTTATTTTAATCTTTCTTTCCAACAATAACTTTGTGAGCAGGCAGCACCATGAAAAATTGCCTCAGAAACAACTAGAAACGTATACACTTAGACTTTGAGGGGTTTGTGAAATACATCAGCTTCTTGACAATGAATGTGAATTCATTCGGAAGGGAAGATCTGGAGTATTGACGTGAAGAAGGTGAGATAAAAACTTGCACTGGTGACTGTGATGCATACCCTTGCAAGCATCACAAAATGTAATAACTAGATATCATCCGCAACCCTGTTGCTGTAAAAATGTTACCAAGATGTCTTATCTGTTCTAAGGAGCAGATAACTCTTAAATAAATTTGTACCAATAACTTCGGGTAACATCTTAGGGGTGTGCCTTTAATCCAGAGAACATTGTAAGATAGGACTATCTTCATTAGTGAAGTTATCATAATGTAGATATCTAGAAGCAGAGTTTGGTTGGTCAAAGGGAGTAAGTTGAAAACCAGCAACAGGGCCCCTGAGTTTGTTTGAAGCGCTTGAGTTCTTTGTATCCTTGAGGACGGACATATAATGAAAAGTAAGGCAGAAGTAAGAGCACAGCAAACAAAATGTGTAAGTTTAGATTGATGAGATGGACGATAATTCTGTAAGAGCCACAAAAAAAAAGAAGCCTCACCTCAGCGGCCTCATTTTCGTTGTTTTTGGGGCCGCTGAGTTAATGTTAAAAAAAGAGAATTGTTTCATGATGTATTTGACATGCCTATATGAATCATCAATACAAATATGAAATCGTGAACAAAGTTTTATGTTTGTGGAATCTTGAGGGGATATGTAGAACTGTAAATTTATAATTTTATTTACTATGAGGCATAAAGAAAGAGGTCATCCTTTCTCTCACTATAAGCTTAGCCATAGTTCCAGCATAGGACAAGTAACCGTAAAGCTATAGTGGCATCTTTGTCAACCTGGCATCAGAGGCTATAAATATTTCATGATACAGCATTTACTCTTGTTAGATTCTGGATCAGATGGTGTCGGACCTGATTTCAGTATGATTGTATCACTATTTCTTCTCATGGTTCTTGGTAGGTTTTCAAGTGTAAGAATACTGTCCACCAGGTATCTATAATAAACAAATACTTCTTTGTTTACTCTACCAGATGCTAAGAAACAAAAATATGAACTTTTTGTTCTCTCTCACTCACGATTCTGGCAAACGTAGCTGAAATAATCATTATGTATACAGGGATAGATATAGCTCAGATAAAATGACACAAGTACTTTGAGCAGGTAGAGTTGGATATACCTCTCACTCTACCTGCTTTTATCAATGATAGTTATTGTTAATCCAGGCGGATTAGACAGGGGGCTTGGCTTTCAATTACAAACAGATATTCTTTGCTAAAGCGATTATCACCATCAAATGGCTCAGAATTATCACTCTGTTGGTCTTTCAATTCCAGTTCAATGTGTTGCCAGATCTTACTCACTCATCATGTGAGCAATCATATTGCCATTTTTTTTCGGTTTTTAAATGAAAGACCCGGCCCAGGACCTCAAACTTAGGTCAAAATGTGAAGTGCTAGGAAGACCAGAAGCTGCATGTGTTTCCCTGCCTGTCATTCGTCAGGAAGACCAGAAGCTGCCTGTGTTTCCCTGCCTGTCATTCGTCAGGAAGACCAGAAGCTGCCTGTGTTTCCCTGCCTGTCATTCGTCAGAGTTGACTAACGTAAGGTTCAGTTTGGGTAAAATGACAAAACTCTTACCTCATTGACTCCTCAACATTTACGTTTGCTTTGACCGATGTCTCCATGTAATTTAGGAAATTATTTTCCTCAACAAACTGTCTTCCTTCTTCACTAATGTATTTTCTTTCTAAAATAGTAAATAATAATGCAAATAACTGGCCATTCAAGAAGCAGTCACATATCATGTAAAAAACTTGACGAGAAAAAAGCTCTGTTCATTCACTAATAGCAATCTTGTGCCCAGAACTCCCTCTGTAGATTGGACCAGCCCAGAACAGCTAAGCTACCATAAACAGTCAACATACCAGAATTAAAACATTTGAGTAAATTTCTAAGACGAAATGTCATAGTTATTCACATGATCACCTTAGTGACAATTTGGTGTCAAAAATAATCAAATTCCTTATTTAACAAACAGTGTTGATTTCCTGAGGTTGACATGTACTGCGTTTTCATGTTAATTTTGAGGTCAACCTGAGGCTATTTTCATAGCTCTTTGAGCCATCGAAACACCTGCAGGTTCGTACTGAGCCCGAAGGTTCAGCTCGCACTAAGCTGCTCACACTACAGCTAGCCCAATGAACAGTTCATTGGCTAGCCAGTGTGGCTGAGCAGTTAGCATCAAAGACTCTGTCGCAAGAGGTTTAAGTTCTGGTGGCGACAGATTCTTTTCATGTTTTTTCTCAGCTCTATCCATGCAATGAACTTCCTCTCAGGAAGAGGGAGTTCATTGATCCATGGGAATGGATGCATTTTTCGAGGGCGAGCCAAGAGGTGACAACTCAGTTCGATCTAGGCTGACCTCATAATTCACATGATAACATGGTGATGGTCCCTTTAAAAAATTCATGCTATCTACAAAGACAGCATAATGATAAGAGGATTTAAAGACTGCAGAGGTCCTCCAAAAGAATACCTTGGGTGTGACTGTGAAGAACCACCCCCTAACTTTGCATACTTTGAATGTTACATTTTTGTGATCATGGACCTGGGGTTTATTATGTGCAAGGACAATGAAGAGCTGCTACCCTTTGTACATTTCTATCTATCAATAAACCCTTCACTAGCCTGTAGCATTAACGTCTTGCCTGGACAGCAGCTGGCCATGTGATCGATCACATTCAATTTTTCTATCTATTTATCTATTTCAAGAAAAAGATTTATCTTGAGCTATTCAAATTTTGAATTTTTGAATTTTGATGCTTTCTTATCCTCATCATTTGTGTCATACGTGATAAATCATTGCATGGCCGGCTAAATCAGGGTCATTTTTTAACTGGCCGTCTGTGGTAACCTCTCTTATCTTAGGGCTGATGATAAACTGATGAACAGCGGGTTAAGTTGTGTACCATATTTTTGATGATGAAGTGATGAAACACCCGATGGTGTGATGATACATCATATGTTGTCATGTCATCAGTTTAATCTAGTCTTGTTAACACTACTTTTTTTGTTTTGAAAAAAAAAAATAGCCGCAAGACTAAGTTTAAGTACATATAGTAACTTAATAGCCCAGGATGCAGGCGAGCACATCCATAAAAGGCCCTTTCCCAAGACATTTTTGCTTGGCACCTTTCTCATTTCACAATATCTAACATAATAGACACAAATGTCAGTGAGATATTTTTCCCAATAACAAGGTTCTTAGAGTGTAGTAAACTAGAGGACGCGACAGGATTGGTAACAAGAGTGGCAGCTTTGTCTGGTTGGAGTTCAACGTTTGTGAATTGAATTCATGCTCAGCTGATATGAACTGTGTCTGTCAGCAGAGTAATTATAACGGAATAGCAGTCACCTTCCATAACTACTTCATGCCCAGTCAGTGAACAATACTGATACAGATACCAAGAGATTTCTCATATGTAATATCAAACATGATAACACAAGCATGAGCACCTTGGTAGTACAGTCTATTCATCATCTGTGTTCGTTCCTCGCCTATCAATCATAACATAAAATGGTTGATCGGAAGATAAAATTTGTATAAAAACAGGAGCACCACTGTTAGGACTCCATCTAGGAATTTCTATGAGGCCTTAGCAACTCAGCAATAACGAAACTGGGTCACGGAGTACCACCTTCATCCAAAAAGCAGGCTACATATTTACTAAAACCATGGAACAAGGTTTTTCAAAGAGTTCCTTGGTTATCCAGTAGAACAAGTTTGAGGCAAGCTCTAGCTTCAGTTTGTCCATTAGCAGCCTTCATGTTTTCCATGACAGGCAACATGTCTTTGGTAAAGAGGCCCGTATGACAACAACTCCACACCGAGAGAATCTTCCACCTTCAGCGTTCTTACCTGCGATATCCCAGAGCTGTAATGTAACATGCCTCCCATCATCCATATCTAAGTGCTTAAGAGCAAAGTCAACTAAAACAGAGTACACAGTATCAGTCATGTGCCAATCAATGAAAAATGAATATATCTACCTAAACTTAACAATAATTTTACTTTTTACTCAAATCAGCGATGTCTACCATTCGAAACCACCTGGAACAGAACAGATGCCTTTAAACACCAAACAAACTGGAACATAAACACGCTGCGTCTGGTGGAAATCTCATCTTATATTGTGTGCACCACACAAGAACTAACCGCCAATGGTTTTTTTATAGGCTTCATTGGCAAAGTATTCCTCATGAACGTATCTGGTGATGTAGATCGTTTTGCCAGCATTCGGAGGTCCGATTATTAAAATCTTATATCCTGAGTCATCATCCTCAAAATCCATAGTTATATAGTAAGAATGTAAGCCTTGCGATAACAGACTGCTCAAAATCAATTAATTGACACGGCAGTTTCTTTATAAGCGAGTCAAACAGCTGAGATGAGAGTATCATGTGCCTCATTGTCAGTCAACAGTGTCCTTCTCTCATTGGTGGTTCAGAGAAAGTTAATAGATAAAAAACAGGAAATACCTGGCTGGTTTTCCAACAATGACAAGGGAAACTACTGTATAATTCCAATGCAGCTGATCAAACCCAATACTTTCTCTATCTTTGCACCGCGATTTTTTAATCTTTCTTTCCAACAATCACTTTGTGAGCAGGCAGCAGCATGAAGTGTTTCCTCGGACACAGCAATTATAAGCATATACACTTAGAGTTTGAAGTGTTTATGAATAACATCATTATAATGTAATGTAACCAAATACCTGTGAATAGATACTACAGCTCATCAATAAATCATTTATGATCCTTTTTGCAATGTTGTGAATTGATTCTAAAAGGGAAAACCTTGAGTACATAAAAGAGATATGAACTTACATTGCTGTCTGTGATGCATACCCTTGCAAGCCTCACAGAATGTAATGACTGGGTAGCATCAGAAACCCTGTTGCTAACATAATTATATGAAGTTGTCTTTTCTGTCCTGAGGAGCAGGTAACTCTCAAATGAATTAGTACCACTGATTCCATGCACTTTTAATCCTTAAAATATATTGCAATATATATCTTCATTAATAAAGTTATTGTAATGTATATACATAAACAAGAGTTTATTTGGTCAAAGTTAGTAAGTTCAAAACCAGCAACAGGGGCCCTCAGTTGATTTTGGATTGAATAAACTCAACTGTCTATCCTTGAAGATGGACATAGAATGAAAAGAAAGGCAAAAGTAAGAGCTCAGCAAACAAAATGTGTAAGTTTAGATGGCTGAGCCGATTCAATCATACTGTATGAGCCACACAGAAAAAAAAGGAGCCTCAGCTCAGCGGCCCCATTTTTGTTGTTTTTGGGGCCGCTGAGATGATGCTAAAAAAAGAGAATATGTTTCATGGTGTATTTGACATGCCTATATGGATCATCAATAAAATATGAATTTGTGCACAAAGTGTTCTGTTAGTGGAATCTTGAGGGGATATGTAGAACTGTAAAAAATTTGAGCAGTTACATTTTGTATTCATGTGTTAGTAAAATATTAGAAGGCATTAAGTGGTAATCCTTTCTCTCGCTATAAGCTTAGCCAGTCATAGTTCCAGCAGCGGACAAGGACAATTTTGCCGCACGTTACCAACACATGATATATTTGACAGTTAGCACCGTAAAGTTATAGTTGCATCTTTGTCAACCTGGCATCAGAGGCTATAACAAGTTTATGAAGCGCTCAGCTGTATTGAATCAACAGCATTTACTCTTGTTAGGCTCTGGAGGAGGTGGAGTCTGTCCTGAAGGCAGATTGATCGTATCACTGTTTTTTCTCCTAGCTCTTGGTAGGTCTTCATGTGTTAGAAGATTGTCCACCAGGTATCTATAATAAACAAATGTCTGTCTGTTTGTTTACTCTACCAGATGATGTGAAAGCATATGTACAAATGTATGAACTTTTTGTTGACTCTCACATCTGATTCATGCTAAAAATACTGAAATTCTCATTATTTCTACAGGGATACATAACTCTGATAACATGACACAAGTACTTTGATCAGGCAGGGCTGGATATACCTCCCACTCTACCTGCTTTCATCAACAATAGTTTTTGTTAATCTAGGCGGATTATTAGTCAGGACCTCAAATTTTAAGTCCTAAGAATGGGTTTCCCTTTTGTCATTTAGAGAGAGATTATGATTTAAACCAAAGATGTATGATGTAACGCAGAAGAGAGTAATAGTTGTGGGTAATTGTACTTCAAAACCCAAATGCAGAGGTTATATAAAATATATCCTTCTTGTACAACTGGTAAATTTTAACTGACCGCAGTATATCAACAAGCTAGTAAGACTAAATATGACTAAACTAGGCCATTCCAAACCAAGACAACTTTTCTCCAATATATGCCCCTTCTTGCAAAAAGAGGCCTTTGAGATAAGGTTATTATGGTGGGAAGAAGCAGAACATTTTTTACCAGTTATCTAGACCTTCATATGGAGAGATTTGTATGACAGGTTGATTGTATTTCCAGCATTCTTGTTAAAACAAAAAATAATTATGCATTTTCCCACCACTAGTTTATTGACCTGCCAAGGAATCAATTACCATGTGACTGAATTAGGGTATAATTTGGAGTGATCTTACCTTGGCACAAAGAATCGAAGCAATATTTTGTTGTATTTCTATTTTGACTATTGAGTGACTTTGAATTGGAAACCTTATTTTCGAAGTTGACTAACGTAAGGTCAAGTTTGGGTAAAATGACAAATTCTTACCTCATTGACTCCTCAACATTCAAATTTGTTTTCACTGATGTCTCCATGTAATGTAGGAAATTATTTTCCTCAGCAAACTGCCTTATTTCTTCACTAGTGTACTTCCTTTTGTTTGTTAAGTCAATCTAAAATAGTCGAAAAAGTGATGCAAATCGCTGGCCATACAAGAAGCAGGCAAGTCTTATGTGAAAAACTCAAAGAGAAAAGTCTCAGTCAATACACCAACAGCACACATGTGTGAAAAACCTGATGACCTCCCTCTGTGCTAAATAAGAGTCGACCAACCCAGAACATGCAGACCTGCAGCGAGGCATGTGCAAATATTTGAGCTAAGACACAAGGTCAGATTTATGCACATGATCAGCTCAGTCTCAGTGCCAATTTGGTGTCAAAAATGATCAAAATCATTATTAAGATATAGTAAATTGCTAAGGAATGTGTATTTTCACTGCCATATCAGTTTTTCCCAAGGTCCAACCATCTGTTTTGCTTTCCAAGGTGGAGATGGTCCCTTTGGAAACTGAATGCTATATTCCAGCAGAAGCCAGTAGAATGATAAGTGGATTTGAAGATTGCAGAGGACCCATAGGAGAACACTTGGATATGGCTGTGGAGAACTACTCCCCCTCCCTTTGTGTACCTTAAATGTTAAATATTTGTCATAGTGGACCTCAGTTTATGAAGTGGAAGTATTTAGTATCTTTGCTATGGGCGAGGACAATGAAATGCTACTACCCTTAATACACTACTATCTATTAATCAACCCTTCACTAGCCTGTAATAATAATGTTTTGGCTGGACAGCAGCTGATCATGTGATCACATTCCATTTATCTATCAGTCACATCACGACAACGTAACTATTCTAAGAATAGGATCGGTAAAAATATTACTTGAGATTGGTCTGAAGATATGTAAGCAATTTAAATTGATGGTAAAGTTTTGATGCTTGCTAATCCTCATCATTTGTGTCATACTATGATAAATCATTGCTTGGCAGTCTTCATTGGGGTTATCGTTAAACTGGCCAGTTTGTGTTGACCTCTCTTATCTTTGGGGCTAAGGATAAACTGGTGAACAGTGGGTAAAGTTATATCTTATATTTATGGTTAGGAATGTAGTGATGATACACTTGATAATTGTGTCATGAAACATCATATGTTGTCAGGTCATCAGGTTAGTCAGCTTGTGGAGAAAGGGGCTGACAATTATAGTTCTAGGAGCCTATTAAACTGGATCACACGACAGCATTGGTAACAAAGAAAAATCGCTCTGGTCTAAGTTCAAGGTTTGTGAATTGAAGTTATGCTCAAACGATATGAAAAGTGTCTGTCAACAAAGTAATGTAATAGACAGACACCTTTCACCTTCAATCAGTCAGTAAACAAAATTGATACAAACCTTGTTTGCCAATAGAATGCACGGGATTGGATCCCCATTGTCCAGCGTACACTTGCTGTCTAAATCTTTCTTCCATTTTAGGCAGATATCGAGAGATTTCTCATATGTAATATCGAACATGATAACACAAGCATGTGCATCCTGGTAATACATTCTATTCATTGTCTGTGTTCGCTCCTGGCCTATCAATCACAACAAGATATGGTAAATTGGAAGATCAAAACAACAGTGAAATCACAGTTCGGATTCCATCTTGGAGGCTTTACTTTGATGCCTAAGCCACACCTAAATGGAGTGCAGAGTACCCGATACAACTATCAGCTCGAAATTTGGCTAGATATTTACCAAAAACATGAGACAAGTTTATCCAGTAGTATATTATAAAATGAGTGGGCCCGATAGCAGCCCTCGGGTTTTCCCAAACAGACCAAATGATTTATTTATATTTGTTCCATTGTTAAAAACAATTCAGTATGACAACAACTCCACAACGAGAGAATCTTCCACCTTCAGCATTCTTACCTGCAATATCCCAGAGCTGTAATGTGACATGCCTCCCATCATCCATATCTAAGTGCTTCAGAGCAAAGTCAACTAAAACAGAGTACAGAGTAACAGTCGTGTGCCAATGGAAATTCTACGTACTTACACTCTTACACTTTTCATTTTTAGCCAAAATAGCTGTGTCTACCATTCGAAACAACCTGGAACCGATCGGATGCCAAAGACACACTTCAACTGCTGGAATTTCAGTCATATTGACCGAGTGCAACACAGTAGAACTAACCGCCGATGGTTTCTTTATAAGCCTCATTTGCAAAGTAGTGCCCGTGAACATATCTGGTGATGTAAGTTGTTTTGCCAGCTTTTGGAGGTCCGATTATTAGAATCTTATATCCCGAGTCCTCATCATCAAAATCCATAGTTATATGGTAAGAGTGTTAGCTGAGATCTTTGAGGTAACAGACTGCTCAAAGCGGCCAAACAGTTCCTATACAAGCGAGGCAATTAGTTGAGATCAGAAGTCCCTTCTTATCAGTCAACAGTTTCCTTCTCTCTCCAATGAATCAAAGAATTGACAAAAACAGAAAATCCCCAGCTGGTTTTCCAATAATGACTCAGACTCACTGCCTCCTTCCAGTGTAAAGGGAAACTACAGTCAACTTATAATTACAACAGAGACTATAGTCTCTGATTACAATGCAACTCAAACCCAATACTTCCTTTATCTTTGAGCACGCCCACATAAGTCCTTGACATTATTTTGATAATACTAATACTGGGAGGCTATTGATAATACATCGTTATGTCCAATATAACATAAACAAGGTACACACCAATAAACGATACCCACTAAGCACACCGTCTCTATAGGGTCATAAATGAGCTAAGTGCATCATCAAAGAGACTTTAATACCAATATAATATCTTTGATAATACTACAGGGCAATAACAAGCAACATGACATATTATTACATAAAGATCGGGTCATTGCGCACCATTTTATGATGCCATGATCTGTTTGGACTACAACTGAAGGTTGAAACAACAGCCCAGTTGACATGTTGCATGTATAAGTTCAGATCTAGGACAATGTATGTCTATGCCATGACACCAAACTGGAATTGTGGGTGAGGATCACTCTCATGTCAACTTAGCTTGTCTGTGTCAAAAAAGTTAATCATTGAAATTTTAACATTCCATTGTTCGCTCAAATCCGTAATGATGGCAAAAGGTTATAGTAGGATGCTGATGATTCTGTTGTTACTGGGCCTCCAGTTTTCATGCGGAGCAGTGCAAACCTGAGATCACACTCAGAATTGAAAGTACCTTCTGCGTACAAACAATGATGAGAACATATTAAAAAGATAAATAATAGAGCAAATCGATACAACTAGAGGAGTAGAATGTCCACGATTCGTCATGATAGGCAGCTACGAAAGTCACTTTCAAAACAACACAATTGTTAATTCTCCAATTATATGATGTCTAGCATTACCATTCTGACTGTTTAGCCAAGAGTGATACGATATATATCAGACTAACAGACTAATTAATACTCAGTGAAACAAGATTATCCTCTTTACCTACCACCCATAGTTTGTTTGTACAGCTCCCTTGAGTCATATAAACCATCAACGTATCTATGGATGAAGCATGATTTTCCAGCATAGTAGGGTCCTATCACCAGAACCTTATATCCACAATCTGAATCTTCATCAGCATCCATCAGGACAATTATGTGTATCTAATAATTCTATCTTATCCTTTTGTGTTTACAGACTAATATAAGAAGATGTGATGTTGACTGAGACACTTTCAGCTGTTTTTTCCTTAGTAGGTAAACTGAAACTGACAAGTGACTGTAAGACTTGAATGGTCATGTTAGGATAAGAATTATTTGATTCAAACTTACTTCCTCATCTTATCCCTACAAACAACTATAAACCAGCGCACAGCAGCATTTTAACTAAGCATTTGACTAAGCTCAATTACGAAGAGGCAACAAGGAGTTACCTAACACAAATAAAAGGGGAAAATAATTTATATTGAATATTACTAGTGATAGTGAAAAATTTATATTATATGTATTGTTATGTAACGGAAAAAATATTATGAAATGCCAGGTTTAACACATACAGATCATCTTTCATTGCTGGAATAAAGATAGAGACCCAGTCAGCCAAGCCTGCAGTAGGAGTTTCTCCCCTGTGCAGGTGAGGTTAGTAATATGATGACTATTCATTGGTAACAATTATAATATCTTTTGCTCATAACAGCTGAATATCCTTCAGGTTATGGTCTACTAGTAAGCCTCATCATCATTACTCTTTCCTCTTATTTTGTTACCCAGAAACTTCGCACCCTCCTACAAATTATCATACATTCTTTGTTACGCAATGAAATTACAATTTTTAAAGCGGTATATAAGAGTTGTGTTTGCATATTTCAAAAGAGGACAACTCTTCATACAGATCAACAGTTGCAGTTTAGAGTGTGTGGGAAACAACTCATTGCGTCTCAGAACAAAACAATAGATATAAGCAGGTTATTTTGTTTCAGCACTGTGACACTCTTACTTTAAAAGCCAAAGGGTGGTATGGGATATAGAGGAAATGAGTTATTATAGTTTATACCTCAATGTTGTTTAACTCTGAAAGACAACAGAACTAAATTGCAACCTGTATACTCATATATATGAGATAACAGATAGTATACAGTTATTCAAATACAAGACAACTCACTCCTACATATCTGGCGCCGGTTGTCCAAACTGTGTAATTGGGGAACACCTCTTTACCTTCTTTCTTCCAAATAAATTTCGAAACAAAGATACCTCCAATTACATACACAACTACCAGAACTGCAACTCTAAAATGAAAATTTTATTTACTATAGAGCTCACGACTACTTATATTCTGGCAGCCTTAACAACCGATAAGAACTCAGCCAAGCTACTTGACAAACATTTACAAGGGGTTGGCTGTGGCATTACTGACTTTTTCGGCCAACCAAAGATGTGAAATTGTTTTCTAGAAACCAAAGCCAAATTGCTATACGCTTGTTCAGGGTAAGGTATGTTCCCCCTATCCATCAATATACATCAGTCCCTACAGCAGTGCTTTCTCAAGAACTATTATTAATGTAAAGAACTACACGAAAAGCTAATGACACCCTCTACTCACACTATAAGTATAATAGACCCCACACTGAGCCGCCCTTCTCCTCCAGGTCCTGATGGTGATTTGGTACTGGGGGTGTTTTTCCTAGGACAGACTTTTGGGCTACCAATAGCCATCATCTAAAACAAATATTTTTATTGCATTCAAAATTAAATACAGATATATCCGGTTTTTGAACTTCACCAAACGACCAGGGTATGATTCTCGGCTTCTCCTGCCTGGTCTTTACCTACCTGTGATTGCCAGAGCCTAGATTTGGTCTCAGTGTGCATTGTGTATACCGTGTTATTATGTATCAACTTGTTATATTATTGTATCATCATCGTATCTGCATGTACAAATAATGTACAACATGGTCTCATATAGGGTAATCCAACTGTGTTACCTTCTTTGAAGATAAATTTCATATTTATAGTATTTTAGCAGGACTATGATATTGTAATACATCAATCATCAATGTATAGCTCATTGGTCTATATCTGTTTTGGACAGACTGAGTATTATTTTGGACCAGAGGTAGGTGGTGTTACTTACCAGTGTGGGAGGTTTGACAGGTAATATACCCAGCACCTGAAAAGGCTGATCAGTAGGAGAAGAGAGGCACTCTATATACAGCTTTGCTTGCCTGAAAAAAAAATTCAATAAATTACAAGTCATTTTTCATAAGAGTAGAAATTAGTGTGTGTTTTTGTCAGCTATAGAAATTAATTTTTTTTCAGTCTGTTGAGGATTCAAATTTAGGAAGTCGGCTAGTGTAATGGTGAAAAATGACGTTAGTTTGCTAAACTACACAGGAAACACAAATAATCCACAAGGAAGATTTAACTGTTGATACTACAACATGCAAAACAATTATGGCCCCCATACCTCGCTGGATTGGAAGTTGAGTATGTTATGGTCAATGTATCTGATTTACCATCACCGAACTCCTCTAAGTCAAACACAACAGAATCTTGAGTTCCATAGTTATTGTATTCATTGGTAGTTTGCTGTTTGGCGCAAACCTAAAAAATGAGTCATATTAAGGTGCATATTAAAATTTTCTGACATTATTTACTAGTAAAATCAATACATTTATTTTCTAGCAGGGGGGGGGAGGGGTGAATAAAAAATAAATGTTTTCAACAAGCAAATGGTGCCTGCCACAGGCCTGCTGCAGTCTGTGCATATCCAGTGGCTATGTGCCCTGATTAATTTGTCAGAATTTTGACTGCGGCTCACCTTTGGAATAATATCTTTATACTCCAACATGAATGTATATCACTCTTTTCAATATTAACCTTTTTTGACAGAATAATGGTCAATATTATTTCGAATACCAAAATTCTACTAGATATTTGATAGGATGGTGCCTCAATAAGCTTTTGAGGACATTTGGTATTGAGGGAATGTCAGAATAACTTTTCTGGGTTGTTCCCACCCTACTGCCGGGGCGCAGGCGACTCGAAGGGGGAAACTCAAAATGCAGGCAAATGTAATAATACTACTGGCAGTGGCACTACAGTAGTACACCCGCGTGTCATACAGTAAGTGAACAGTAAGTTTAGGATAACTCACAGCCACATCTTTGCAGTCACCCTCTGAGAATGGATTACACGGGTTAAAGGAGAACACCAGCCCTGTATCAAACTGATCCTGCACATCTTTGTATCTAAATAATGAAAAGCTCTAAAATACAATCCAATCCAATACAATGCAAGTGATCATAGCTATTCACACCAAGTAAAATTGAACTCATATGCCATGAAATGGAAATAAATTTCAAATCAATCTCACATCAAAAGCAAAATATAGTTAACTCATGAGTTTCAGCACTTACTTTGGGCTCCCGTCACTGTTAGCCAGGTCCTTTAGTGTAGTGATGGTTCCATTCCCCCAGTCACAAGAACATGAATCAATCTTAGTACATTTAGGTTTAGATGATACTTTACATAGAAGACAAACGAAGGCAAGGCAGGGCAAGAGATTTGCTACCCGTAACCCCATGATCGATGCTAACTTATATTATGACAAATGTACGAATTCTTCAATCACAAGCACAAAGATAACAAAATGTAGTACAGCTTATATGAGAAACAACCAGCACAAAATCTCTTTGACTGTTATCTCCTAAGATAAGAAGTAGAAGAGTGTACAGTACGGCATTGGGTCAAAGTGCTCGGTGTCAAGAGTCAATGTATGGTTAGCTACTATACGGTCAAGAATACATAGGATATAAGCAAGACAGCAGGTGAAAACTCATAATATGAGAGCAAAACCTAATAATCTGATGTCTGATAGTATGAATGTTTAGTTCCAGTCATTGAGATAAATATACAAGTGTAAATAAAGTAAAGATCTGTCAGCTCAACTGGGAATACCATTGTGAGAGGAGGAGGCAACTCCCACTAAAATGTAATATACATTCTAATCCAGGGAGCTTAGGACCAGGGCTTTGTCCCAAACTACATGGTGTGTCTGCAATATTTTGCTTTGATACACACCAGGTTCTACCATTATTGACGCTATAACTGATTAGAAGTTTTTTCATACATGCAATTGTCCCGTTTCCCTGCACACATAAGTATCAATCAACCTTTGTATTTTTAGGTTTGGATATAGATTAAGGCATTGATACAACCAAAAATCACATCAGAGAAGGGAAAGACTGATATATATATATATATATA
This sequence comes from Membranipora membranacea, assembly GCA_914767715.1. Lineage (NCBI taxonomy): Eukaryota > Metazoa > Bryozoa > Gymnolaemata > Cheilostomatida > Membraniporidae > Membranipora > Membranipora membranacea. Next base: position 10,126,217 of record OU612065.1, on the reverse strand, counting down.
TATATATTACGGTGTTAGAATACATTGATCAGAAGAACTCTAGCTTATCCATACATAGTTGGAAATTACAAGTATCTACACTCCAGCTAGAGGTTGAATTCCATATGACTAGCAGACAGTGTAGATGCTGTTTGCAACCTAAGAATATAAATAAAGCAAAGGCAAACAACTCTCCTCGACATCAATAAGGAACCAAGATGACAAACAGCCAGATTAACACAGCTTTGTAACAATAATGAATTACAAACCAATCCCCTGTTAAAATCTTTTCATTATTTGTCCATAGTAATGTTCACATTTCCGCTTTGGTATACCATATATATTATCAGTCAACGCCACAGAAAAAATTAGTAAGTGGGAGTTATCCACCTTTGTCTTCTATGAAGAAACAACTCCAAATTATTTAGGAAGGAATTCCAATCTCATGTTTAATTCCTAATACTTGATAACTATGATAATTATCAGCACTTTAATGATTAGGCAACAGATGTTGAAGTTTAGACTGAGCAGACTTCAGTATCCTGGTTCCTGGTTTGCCAGTTTTAGGTCTGACTATGGTACTTCTACTGTCAGGTATAATTGAACTATCATAACTCCTCAAAGGTGAGAGCGGACGCTGATATGCCTCTGATCCTGATTTATGGTTACTGCCGTCCACTGGTGACGGGATACTCCTGCCCCCAGACTCCTCAGAACTAACAGAATTCTCCCCATCAAAGCAGACAGATTTAAGCTGCGTTGATTGGCTACGCTGAGGGCGTAGCAGTGGTTTGGGTGGTGCCTGTCTCTGTTCATAAGAACTGAAAGTCAGCTGATGAAATTTACTGGAAAAACCCTCAGGTTTAGGCGATCTCAACAGTCCATCAACTGTGACCTGTGTACTTGCTTTAGCGCTTTTAGGTCGACGTGCACAAGCTCCACAAAACCTCTTAGTTTCCAGTATGGGGGCTAGGTTGTCGTATCTTTGTTTAGCTTGCTTGAGTATTTCCTCTTTTTCTCGCTCCTCGCATATCTGCATCTGTCGTTCTCTTAGCTTGTTCAGGACTTTGGTATGATAAGATTTCGAGTTTTGTAACTGTGTTATTGCCTTCTTCATATCACGCTCATAACAAGCCACACCCTTTTCATATGTGAGTTGACTACGGGCGTTGTGTGCGAGTGATTTTTGGCCCCATTCCGTCTTCCTAGTCAAGAATATAGGATCAACAGGTAGAGGTTTGGACCTGTACTGTTCCTGCTCACTCCGAAGCTCCACTTCATATTTCTACAAAAACGTATATACCATAATATATTAAGTTGACTTAGTTTTTCGGTGGGTATAATTTGTTTGCATTGAACTCATCAAAGCATATTTATTTCCATAACCTACTTCACATTCAAAACGATGTCTGTTGGTCAGAAAAAAACAATAACCAAAAAGGACGTATAAAATGAAAAATGTAGAGAAATAGAACAGCTTTTAGTAGGCACTAATTCTGTCTAGTGAATGATAGAAAAGATCTGATTTTATCTCACCTTCTTAGCTTGAGGACCTTTTGAGTGCGGAATCACTGAAGTCTTACTGCGGCCCTGTGATTGGTATGACGATGCTAGTTTGTTGTCACTGACCAAGTGTACAAGAGATGTAAAATAGAAAGACTTGAAATCTACGCTGCCACTTTTGGCCATGTTTGTAGCTCTGAACCATTTATCAATATGATTTTGAAACAATAATCGTAAACAGTGTATTATTGATTCAAAACAATAACTTGAAAAAATGCTTGACAATAATATCAATGGTATCAATATTTGATCAGGAATGATAAATCATGACTCTGACAATTGTAGATGATATCGATTTTGAGAGGGCAATGCTCATCAATTATCTATGGTGAGTATATTAGTAATTGTGACCAATGGACATCAGCACTGGATCACCTCCCTTCTATACTAGTATAGTAATCCAACGTGGGAGCCACAACAAATAAAAAACATGATCACAAAAATCGAAGCACAAATTGCTATTAATCCTAAATAATATTTTTTAATGCACAGTATCATTCTTTTGCCAAAGACAGCTGCAATAATTTGATCACATAACCATTTTATTCTTTATTCAGTATTATGTGAATTATGCCTATATGATAGGGTATACATTGGGGTATCATTGAGCCATAACCCCCGAAAGGTAGGCTCAATCACAGACTAAGCACCACAGCTAACTGCTCAGAAAGCACAGACCTGTATGCTGAGCACATTCACCACCCTTGTAGAAATGCTCAGTGGTGAAATATCAGTAAACAATCATATCAAATGATAGCTACTACACTGCCCCAGTCTCATAGAGAAACTCTAAACATCAGAAGTACTAAAAGAGAAACATCTTACAATACCCAGGGGTTGGCATCAACAGAATCCTGTGATGTCCTAACATACATCAAAACAAAGATATCCCAATACAGCAGAAATGTTCACCATATATCCGCTCTGATATATTCGTACTCTACAGAAAAGTACCACATTAAACTCAATAAGACGATTGAAGTATCCAACAAAACTGCCAGCATCTAAAGTCTATACAGCACCTACCAGGTAGGGCAATAGTTGGAAACCACAAGTATTATTCATTTCATAAATATATATATATATATAAAGGTGTATACATTCAACAGGTCAAGGTAGGTGGAGTTGTCTTTACAGACAACTTTTGCTATTGATTGGCAATGCCAGTATTGGATGTCCTCAACAACAAAGAAATGATCTATTATCGACTTACCCCCGATGGTAGGCGTTGTGCTCTGGAATTTTCCAGCTGTGTATCGAGTAATAAAGGAAGTAGCTCCCCGATTAGATCCTCCTCCCATTATGATCTTATATACAATCTTATCCTTGTAGCGCACCCCATGTCTTTTACCTAGAGCCTTCACAATGATAGGCTCATCAGAGTTAACCTCACTTAGCATGGACCTTTCATCCATGCTGTCCTCACTGTCTGATTTGCATATGAGATAACCGGGACGGGTCAACAAGGCTCAGTATGAGCTCTCCTGTCTGCAATTAGAATATCTATCAATCACAGATCAGTTTACAAGATAACAAATAGTTGTCAGCATCTTACACATACAGAGAAGTACAAAAAGTGAACAGCAACAAGCTGATGTAACAAAGAATAACAACTTGTCACAATGTGACAGTTGGATTGAATCACTCATGTTTCACAAAATCAAACTAGGAGCATGTCCTCAATATGTATTCTACATACAGTAGAGTTGTTGGTAGTGGCATTCCAGAATCAACCACTGCTAACATTTTTTGGGGGTTGATTGTTAATGGAATGATTGATGATACTATCAGACCAGCATAACAAACTCTGAGCTGAAGTTAAACCAATAGGCATGTGTGGGAGATGGACAATATGCAGCATTGTTGTATGTTGCTTTGTTAACTTTCAATATTTTATAAGAGATATTCGCTATGTTTCCAAGGTTCGATTTTGTAAGGATTTCGGGAGTAATCGCCCCATGGAAATGGCATTAAAATCAAATTCCGATTGTGATAAATGACTTTTTGGACGCGAATATCCATACCGTGTTTATCCGACCTATTTCCTAATTGGCGTCATGGCAGAATGGTTAGTGCGCTTGCACACATTGCCTTCAAAGGGATTACACGCGGGAGGCCGGGGATGCCGTGGCAGATTCTTTTCATATTTTTCCCATCATGGGAATGGTTAGAATCCACTAGATTCTAACCATTCGAAATTGGAGTGAACCACAAAATCGAAGCATGGAACCATAGTGATTTACTATCTACGTCGAATCTAAAATATAACGCCATTCCCATGGTACATGGCTCACAAGAGTCAAACCTATAGAGTATGCAGTTTCAAACTATTTAGCCATTAGGAAGAAGTAGGCAATTTTTTTTAGATCCCTTCCTGGTCAACACACACAGCATTAAGCCTAGAGAAACACAATCATAAACTATAATAGATAAATACCTCAATATTTACTGTCTAAGCAAGGAGTTAACTCCCTGGTCTTTTACTCCTTGGTCTAAGTATTAAATGAACTAATTTCGTAAATTCCTAGCTTGACACCCAGAGAGTCTCAGAGAGTTTGCAATACACTGTACATCATTGGTATATGTCACCCATTGACGTGTTGTGTTTATTATCTATACAATAAATGCTTTTAAGATCGAGCAAGGGGGGTCCCAGGTTAAATCTGACACACTGATAGATAACTTAGTTAGGTATATGATGTGCCCAGTTAGAAGTACATTTATATTGAGCATCCAAAATCTGCATACATTGGCTATAGCTCGGTACATTGCTGAGGATGCTGGAGGGTAGGGGGCAGTACCCTTCCCCCCATATTCCCTTACCCGCATATATACTTATTATAATTATATTAATGGCCATTAATTACCCGTATTACATAAGCGCTAGTGCCTTATGTGAGATAAGATTGATTGAATTACCATACAACCTTGCCCACACATCAATCGAACACTTTCACAGCAATCATAATTGCCCTTGGAGTAAGTAGAATATAATATTACGTTACATTGTATAGATGGGTTGCATGTAATCAAATGTAATGGTCCGATGAGATATACAACATGAGGTTTGCGTAACCGAAGCTAACCCCAGCGCTTCCATAGTTTAGCTCCCTGTTTGGGCCATAATACTCTCTTTCCCTATCTCCCTTGGCCAGGAACAACCAGTACAATTCTGAGCAATACGCTCCCTCATATTCACAAAAAGGTTTTGATCCTGCAGTCTGCAAGCTCAATGTACACTAACAGTAAGGGTGGTGTAGTGATAAGGATTCAAATTTCATGCTGTGATTTCAAGGTTTGGACCAATTTCCCTATCCACACCGTTAACGGAGCTGTGCTGTCATTACATTACATTATAGCTTGATCTTGCACATACAACTTGTAGTCAAGAGCGCTAAGTTGAATATCGTTGTATCATCTTAGACATATTTCAGTCACTGAAAAGATCGCTGGATAGCCGCTCATGGTCACTAAACATTGACAATCTGGAGCTAAAAAACTCGCGTCCATTTATAGTCTTGATACCCTGTGATACCGTGTGAGAAACCTTGATGTTGCTTGGTTTTTTGTTTTCGGTATCAGTACGGGTCTACGGCGTGGATCCTGATGGGGCACAGGAGCATTTGAGGTCGGTGCACTTCCTGACACCACCATAAACCGCCGGGAATCGAACACGGGACCTCTTGATTGAAAGACCCATGCCTTACCCATTGCACCACAGCCTCTCAATCTGGAGCTAGGCTTATGTTATTCAGATCAAAACTTCCTATCGTCACCATGTCTCACATGTATCTGCAGTTTAGAAAAAAGCTCAAACGACTGCATGTGAGATTTTTGTCAAAGGCTATTGTAATATTATCAAACACTCTGTTATAGAAGGTCTCAAGAAATCATTCAAAGCCATTCGAATAAACATAGAGTCTTCATAACTGCTTACTCAGGTCTCTGGATGACACAACCTTCTGCCTACAGCAACAAAAACAGCCAGGAAATTCTGGCCGTCCATAAACCTTGTTATACCTGGCGAGATGGTTAAACAGGCCGACACGACATTTTACACAGTTGATGAAACAAGAATACCAAGCTTAGGACTAGTGATATTGTAATATATGTAGGTTATAATGTAATGTTGCACCCCAAGTACCAATGGTCTTACTGGTCCATCAAGCCAACCATGCTTAACTAATGCCATATGAAGCCTAAGCAATCATTTGCAATGATCAACACCTACATTGAAACTTGGGCGTATGTCAAGTGGTACAATGGTTAGTCAGGGGGGTCTTTCTCTTAAAAACAGCGAAGATCGCTATCTGCTCACAAACAGCTCCCTCATTGATGGAACTATGTACGTTCCGAGTGAGTGATTTGGGAACGGATTTGTTCAATTGAAAAACTAACTGAACGATAATTTAGAGCGATGTGATAGCTTGCTTCAAAAAGCATTGCTTATTCTAATTGGAAGACCCCCTGACTCATAGTTGAACAAGTTGAACAGTCAGTTAAAAATAAAAGAAAGAAGTGATCTTACAAAATTATTTGTTTTGGTATGGGAATAGCTACACTCATTGTAGCCTGTCTTGACATGCTTTGTTCGGTGGAACAATAAGCTTGTAAAGACAGGCTACACTCAAGGTTGCTGAGAATGATCAGTCCGTATCCCTTTAGGAGCATTTCATTTACGGACACCTGCCTCCGATAACTGCCTGTGTAGTAGACAAGCTCATCGATAGCTGGCCATCTTACCATCCGTGACAAGATTGCGCAAACACAGTAAAATAAGAAGTTTCTGGGAATCAATACTATCTTGATATACTTAGTATTTCATTTCAAGCAAGGAGTAACAGCAGAGGCCTCCTTGTTCATTTATTTAGTCAAGTAGTCCTTTTAAATCTAAAGAAAGAATGTAGATCAATTACTGTAACATATGATGGCCAAGGAATTGAAGCTACCACTGGGTGTTAGATTTTGTCCTGTTATTAGGGGATGGCAAAGTTGTGGAAGCAATGAAAATAAAATGCTGAACTCCTTTACATTACTATTTCTTCAACTCAAACACTAGTCTTAGTTAGTACACACCACCATATATTGGATTGGATGTAGTCACTTCACTTACTGTATTAGTATATATATAATTAGATCAGCAAGATACTAGAGTAGACATCCCATCTGCGGTATTGAGTCCTGGTCCTAAGTTTCTTATGCTAGCTCATGTAGTGCACCTCATTACACAATTTATTCTGGTAATGCTTGTGTAGATCAAGGAGACGAATGAGATCAGTCAAAAAGCAGACAGGAAGGAAAAATAGGAATATGAAAACGACCTTGACATTGAAACTCTTGAGTATTAATACAGTAATAATGTAGGGTTTTCCCATTATTCATAACTTAGAAAGTCTCAATGATTAGAAAATCAAGATAGATCAATGAAAAAAGCCATAAAGACATCTTATCCTTAATACAAGAGTAAGAGGCAAGAGAAACAGTTGATTATCAGTTAACTGCACTTCAAAGATTGGATTACATTTTTGTGTATGCAGCGTGCTATCACAAAGGAAATCCGTTTTTTATCTATTATAGAGTTGTCTGCCATCTCTAACAGGAACAACAACTCTCAAGTTGTATTAAAATCTTATCTAGTTTTAGTCTTATGCTGGGACAGTGAGGTCAAACTGTTCAGTGGCAACAGGGAGGGTGGCAACTCTTCATTAGTATTTCTTCCCTTTTCTTCTGTAACTTTTTCATGTACACTAAATTGCTAACCATCTGAGTATTTATTCCTGTGAAATGAGCACCAACCTTTATTTCCCCAAGTGTCTCCCTCATTGATACAATTGGCCAGATGTGTGTGGATGTGTACACTGATGACTTGAATACTACCCTTAAATATTATACATTATTACTTGGCTGCAACAATCCTTAAGTTTTCTAGCAGTTTTAGTTGACACTCCAGTCCCAGCCATGAAGCACAGTTTATTATTTTCAACAGCATTGTCTTTCAATTATAGTTTTATTTTTATAAACGCTGAATGCCTATGTGAAATAACTATCAAGATTCAAAAGCAGTACAGAAATATCAACAATATTGAATATAGTATAAATTGTGAGAAAAAGGTAGCACCTCGGCCTGGTGATCGATGAAATCATACTACATAACATGTATTTAAGAAAAAGTATGTTGGTGGAATTAAAAGGAACTGAAATACACCGACTGCAGTAATTATATACAATCTAAGATGAACACATGTTCATCAGACAACAGAAATATTATATATACATAGAGAAGATCAGATATACATATACATGAGAGTCGGTTGAATTGCGACGAGGGGCTGATCGATCTCATCTAACTCCTTGTTACACAAATACACACTGGTCAAAGTGCATATTGACTGTATTCAGCCAGGATGAGTTTACACTTCTGACATCTTATCATAAACTCTTTAATAAATAGTCGTTTAAAAAAATACTGATAGATTTGACAAGGGAGACGTCTCTACTCAAAATAACTACAGTCCACTAACAAGGAGGGATTAAATAAATAGGATTGGCATCTGGATGAGATCCGCTCAACATGATTAAATAAATATATAACAATATATGTTTGATGTACTAAAAAAAACGGAAAATACATAGACACGCACAGGAAGTTTCTATCGAACATCACCATTTCGTAGTGTATTGATTGAGTTATTTCGTTTCGGAGGTGGTGGTGCTCTTTTTATCGTTCCAGTTTGGCTAGCAAACACTCGACTCATGCTATAGTTTTCGTTATGATTGACAGGCTTTGGTTGACCATAAACCCCATTGTCATATCCTAGCCTATCACCATATGGGTTATACTCAAGGGGTGGTGGTGGCACGCTATAAACAGAATTGCTGGCATTGTTCATCGCTCTCTGGTTGTAGGGCACATCATATGTGTTGTCGCCGCAGAGGTTGTTCTCAGGAGCGAGTAACTCCGGAGGAGGGGGAGGCAGCTCATCCACATCAGAGTCGCTCTCAGATGAGTTTTGCGGACCTCTGCCCTTAGCAGCATAGAGATGATTGAGTTCACTGAGGAAATGTCCCCCACTGCCTGGTTGTCTGTGCTGCAACTGCTGGGATGGAGCACTTACTGATAGACTAGAAGCCGCCATAGGAGGCTGCCTACACTGGCTGCCATAATGTCCGTAAATTTGCTGAGGGGGTAGCTGTTGATAAGCAGACTGGAGCTGAGGCTGTTGCATAGGGGCTGGAGGCAGAGGCGGCTGGTGATGCATCACACTTGGACGCTGGGCTTTCTCTGGTACTTTAGGTGGAGCCACTAACTTCGGTGGTGTTGGCTGCTGTCCTTTTCTAAGTGAGTTCCTGATTCCAGAGCATCTCTCGAATGGCTGACGTGTTGGTGTGCCATGTACAGGGGTACCATGAGCAGGGGTGCTATGTGATGAACTATTACTAGTTATAGAGTTTCTTGGAGTACTGTTAGATACTGACGAACTGTCACTGCTGTGTGTTGATCGATTATCATCAGCTATCTGAGTAGTGTGCATTCTACTAAAATCTTCTGATAGTTGTGAGGCAAAGTGCACTGGGGTGTTTGTTGGTGTGGGTTCTTCAGTTAATAACTCAGGTGGTGGGGGTGGTAGATCACTAAACTCATCAGGAGGAGGAGGAGCCGCCAGTCCTGGGTCTACAAATAGATTTCACAAGTTAATAACAATCGATTGCAATTTTGTGTATCTAATTTCCTGTGTGGAAACAAGGTAGAAGACAGCCTAAAATTTCCATTCAATCCAACCCTTTTTTTCACTGTGTTGACAACTCCAATTTAGTATGGTCATAATGATACCAGGGAGTTTGGGAATTGATATGAGGCCGTTATTTCATGCAGCCCAAAAAAAATTAAAAACTGATTTTATCAACTTGAATCTTCATTGGCATATATACTGATTTGATGGTGTTCCCCCCTGTTCGCTGACAATGTGATGTGATTTGAGGATAAGTTGAGAAAGAACTATAATAGCATCCAACATAGGGATAGTTTAGCTAGCTTACTTCGATGCTTCTTTGCGGATGACTGAGCTATATCCAGACTGTTTGAGCTATCTGAGGTTACACTGAAGCCTGAGTCTCTACTGCTTTGCGACATTGAGTCTGAGGGGGTGTCGATTGTGCCCGAACTGGGCTTACGATTTCCGCTGACAATCTCCAACATGTGCTTGAAACCATACTGCAGCTCTTTTCCATACTGTGAGAAGACAAGAGTAAATCAGGGTTATAATCCATTCAAAAAAAATGACATGGAACAAACTAAAAACTTTGATCGTTATAGTGGGAGGAGATCTGTTGCAAAACGTTTCCTTCATATAGTCACATTTCATATTTACTTCCTGTTCCCGGCTTTATAGATTATATAGTAGATGCCTGTTCAAATGCATGACATACCTTGGCTATTCTCATACCAGTAAGCCACTTCTTGAGCGTGTATTCATCCTCACAGCAAAAGTACCTCAGATCTTTGGATTTCTTTTGCAGCTTTGGATGTTTGAGAGCGAAGCAGTGCTCTGTGGGGGCCTTGAACTTCTTGCGCCAACCAAAACCTCTATATATCTCCACTTGATCAAAGGATGTTATGCATTGCAGATTTCTTGAGGACTGTTGAACAAAGAGAATAATGATTGGACCATCTCCTCAAAATAAAAGTCATTAGCCATGCTAATTCAGGCAAATTCCAAGTTCACTAAACAGCCATCTCTTAATTGCTGATAATGAAGAGGAAAACTGTCAGCTAGTGAGGAGGGTTGAACTCAGCGGATGACAAAGTGTAATTGCCAAAAATGAACTCACTTAAAGTTATGATAATCATAAGTTCCTATTAATGGAAATTTACCAAGCCCAAATGGAGCCAAGGATGTATAATTGTATAATTGTAATGTATTTGTCTGAACAAGATTGTTAAACCTGAGTCACACAAAATTAGGGTGGAAGTAATCCATCCATGTTTATAGGTAAGTTGTAAGAATGAGGACTTCCTATTCAGCCCATAGTAATATAAGCGCTGAGGTACATACCTTTCCTTTGCGCAGATAGATACCAGAGGTTCTGAGAACTGCCTGTATTTTCTTCCACGTTTTCTGACCATCTACTTTATAATAGATATCACCTTCCATCTCAGGCACCTGTGTCCCAGCCCCACCAAATAACTCCTAAAATAACCAACATATCACATTAGTGGTAAGTAGATGGTTAGACCCGCTTCTGCTGGACCAACTGGTTCAACTTGGGTACAGCCATACACATATATAATATAATGTATATGTGTATGGGTACAGCACACACACACACGTCATATGTGATTGTTATGTCACTGTGGCTGGCAGTCACAATCAATGTCAGGTTCCATAATATAAGTGCATAATAAGTGCGGGCAGTCAACAGCAAGAAAGTAATAGTATGACACGAAAATATAGTTGAGGATAGCGGATCACAATAGAAACAAGAAATAACTTTTAGAAAGAGTCATAAAACAAATAGTAAAGTCACAAACCAGTTATAAGGTCAGTATTTGGATATTAGTTGGGTCAGCATCTCAACCATTATATTTGGCACAATTCTGAACACTTTAGATTCAACTTATCCAGATAGCAAATGATATATATATCGCATTTCAAGCAGCCTCATGATGAGCTATTGATGACAAGAAGTGACTCAGTCTTAATGATGACTGAAAATTATATACATACATCCAGTAAGGCTTTCTGGTCTTTATCAGTGCACTTCTCTGCCCCTTCTCGACCGAGTAAATATTTCTATTACAAAAAAAGAAAGGGCACAACATAAACGCCATTCAGGTGGTAGCGGGTAGCACCAGTCACTTAGGCAACAGGCAAGGATTGCAGGCAGTGTGTAATATGAGAAAGTATGTCTGCAATGGGATAAGCTCTGTGCCATATATGTCTACGAAAGATAGATCTAGAACACTGATGTTCGTACATTAAAAATTTGTGAACTTTCCTGCAGTTAACTAAATTTTGAGAGTACAATCTAGATGACATATGTCACTTTTTGATAAAATTTCATGTAAATGAATTTCAGACACAGAGACACAGCTGGGTGACAGATGCAACGAGACTATTGGAATATCATGTGAAGTTGCTGTGCATGTGCTAACCAGTGTCATCATTTAAAATTCCTCAAAATGAAATCTTTTATCTTTGCCCATTTCAACATAATTATCTTTCCATTGATCAAATTCCTTTATTATTGGCCAGGGGCAACTAGATCGCTAAATTCCAGATAAGAAGTCGTATACACATACTCAGTAATTTTTCATATTCCCAGACATTCTTCACCAGCAAAACATCTGAAAACTCTCAAATTTGACGATGCTGGGCAAACAGTTAGTATGGAAAATAAAACAATAGTTGGAGAAAATTAGTAAACAATGGTTGCTGTTATTATCAGGTGTTTAGAAACTCCTCAGTTATGATAATGGTCAGTAAAATCGGAGGCTTGTGGCAGAAGAATACCCAATTATGTTTTATACGTTCAAAAAACACACACAAAATTGGATGCAAGTAGTTATCCACAGCAAGGCAGCCCAAGATTGGCCAATTGGCTAACAGCTTATGAATCATGGCTAATTATTGATTAAGGAAATGTCAATTCAATATCCATAAGACATGTTCAACTACTGCTATACTGTGTTAGGCTTATGTAGCTAACGAGCTCTGATTGTTCAAGTATGGATCTGGTTATGTAGTAATTGAGCCACCACATGCCATTCATCTAATTCTTCAATAATTGATTTGCCTCAGCATTTGAATTCCTGCCAAACTCACGCTACAACCTCAAGTTTTATGTACAGCTGGATTACCCCCAGTAGGCAATGGGGAACTGTATGTACTTTTCTGCTCACCTCATGCTTCGGGCTATGATCTGTCAGTGATAACTGAAAGATATTCAGCTGTCAGTGTCAGTGATAGTAACTAATGAACACGGTTAAATCAAAAACAGGTGCCCCTCATTGGGAGGATAACTTCTTATAAATTCACATAACATTAGTCTTCCTTTCAATGCTCTCTCTCTCTCTCTCTCTCTCCCTCCCTCCCTCCCTCCCTCCCTCTCTCTCTCTCTCTCTGCAAAGGACTGGCTTACCTGTGGCTGAAAGAAGAGGTCATATTTATCATCAGTTTCGAGGAAGAGAATTTTGTTGTTGGAAATCTTGAGCCAGTTCATCATCACAGATATTAGCTTCTCATGGTCTTCGATAATTCTCTCTGCAAAATAATTAAATCGTTTTCAAGAATTGATTACACTTCACATCATCGTATCAGTTTTTCAAAGACTGTAATATCCTAAAATTGATGCCTGTTTGCTAATTGAATCTGTATCAGGTAAGTTGTGATGCCTACATTTCTGAGATGATGTCGATTTCTGACAATCTCTAATGTGTCAGAAACTGATTTTGAATAATTAACTCGCATGTACAACGGTATGAATAGAGATGTGAGCAGTGAAGACAGGCTGATTCGCTTTATGAATCTCAGCTAAGCAGCCCAAGGTTTTTTGCTCAGTTTTTTGCTCGGTACAAAAGCCAGGCTTGCAACAACTGGTCCCGTTGACATTTAATTTGAGGTCGAGGCACACTTTTAAGTTATGAGTGCTATAAGCCTAAAATTAAAGAAATTCTGCCAATTAAGGACTAGACAGACCTGTTGAGACCTGAACCTATTATACTGCAATACAAATAACAAAACAACAATTTATTAATCCCTGGCATAAGGGTTTAGCATTACTATGCTCCCCAGCTGTTAGTGAAATCTTATAAGGTTAGATTGAGTGGGCTTTATAACAGTTGATATGGGCAAATGGCCAACTAAGCCTCTCAAAATCAACACTCCAAAATCATCAATCAGGCTGCTTTTAGCTTTGGCTACTATATAGCCAGACTGAAGTATCTGCCTCAAAATGACTCGGAGGGAAAAAAGCTGTCTTATAGCAGAGCAAGTGAACTCTACCGTCGAGCAGAAGGAAATGATGTTTTTGTGTCGAAATCCAGGCTTCCTCCAGTGCAAAAGGTTTAAAACAGGTGCGTTCGGATATGTTTAGAGTTCTGTTAGATATCCAAGCAGTTTTTGTCTGGTATAAAATTTGCATACATTACGGCAAAATAGGAAAGTTTTTGCTAACCACTTTTTAATATGAGACGCAGACAAAGACTTTTACCAAGTAATTTTGTGGTAAGATTAGGGATGTAGATATCATAATATTTAAATGCATCTCTTCACAGAACTAACTTCAAAAGAGAGTAATTTAAACCTGAGAGCTTTTCAAGGATGGCTATTAAACTTTATATCCTTGTTTGATTAAAACAATGGCGGCTATCATTTTTAGGGCTGACTCATACACGGCAAGAGAATGGAACTTGTAAATCGAAACTGAGGAGCAACTATAGTTAAAACATTTGTCAGGATCAGCACAATAAATCGGCAGTACCCAGTAATTGTTCAACCTGTGACACTTTGAAGCTGGCATCTCTAACCATCTGTCAGATACACATCGGAGTCATAACGTGCCAGCATACCAGTCACATGCAAATTAGAGAGTTGTGACTCAGAATTGATCACATTATTGAGTAATACTAATACTGGGCGATATGTCAACTCAAATAATGTCACCACGAGCACTTAGGGCAAAACCAAGTCTGTTACAAAATTCTCAGTATTCTGGTCTAAAGAATAAGTAGAGGTATCTTTGCCTCGGTGTGCAGTGAGCAATTGCCTTAATCCCAATTGCAGGGTATTTCATGTAGCGCAGCCCAACATTATAGACAGTTTTCTGAGCTCTGATTTAGGCCTCAATTCGGAGTTGTCCTCTCTCCAGTTTGGTACTTTTAACCCACGCCGCATAGGAAAAACATGCTGAAAATAGGGTTATCTTGAAAACCGCTTATAACAGGATAAAATCTATTTTTGATTCAGAATCTGCAACATTGAAAACTCATATGGACATCGTTTGGGAAATAATTTTGGTTTATAGATAGTCAATTATAGCATTTTCTGCCTGTTTTGCGGACAATTTGGCAGAATTTTTCATGATTTTCGTCACTAAAATTAAGATTTATCAACATTATCAAGCCTCCAATGATTTGGAAACACTGTCTCACAGAGTTTTCAACGGTGTAGACTCTGAATCAAAAATAATTTTAATCCTTACATAAGCTGTTTTCAAGATAACCCTCTTTCAGCAGGTTTTTCCTATGCAGCGTGGGTTAAAAGTACCAAACTAGAGAGAGGACAACTTCGAATTGAGGCATAAAAAAGAGCTCAGAAAACTGTCTATTGGATGTCTCTATTGCTAGCGTAACTAAAACCACCTGATCCTTACTAATGATACATTCTCAGGAAAGAGATTCGTATACATATACAGGCATATCAAACTCACCGATGAAGAGATCTGGTATTTGCTCGACCAGAGTCCACCTGACGTTAGGTTTGACTTCACATTTCTCATACAGCAGCATCAGAACTTCAGATACAGACATTTTCTCGTCCACCAGTATAGTCTTACACTCACCATTCTGTACAAACACTTTTACAAAGAGCTGTAATGAAGAGCATATTACTGAGTGTACTGAGTGAAGACTGCGGCGCTTAGAGACAGCGTAAGGGTAACTTAGGTTAGCCCTGCCGACGGCAGAGGCTTCTTCCTGATCTATCATTGTGGGGAACTTAAAATATTCGTTCCCTCTAGTCCTGACGCTTTGATACAACAAACTAAATTGTTGATGGAAAACTGTCTTGGATTTCAGCCAGAAGTCAGGGCATCACAAGCTTTCACAACGAATCCTTAGGTTCACATGTCAGCTGACCTCTGGTATACCCATCAACTCCTGGTGTAAAAGTCATCAACTTGCCACAAAATATTGGCAAAGACAAAAACTATGATGATTAATGTTTACACATACTCGATAATGTACCATGACCATCTTAGAAAAACCAAGCCAACAAATATTATTATTGTTATTAATATTCATGGAGTGCTTGCTGAACCTGTGTTTGTACTGTAGGTACAGTGCAGACAGGTGAGTTAGCTAACAGCCAGGTGAGTATTCTTCAGGTCTGACGTTACACCGATCAAGAATACGATCTCAAACAGTTAATGTCTGAAAACACTGGTGATCAGGCATAGCCTTGTGACAGGGCTAGACCAGGCGTAGAAGGGACAGAAAGACAGATCTAAAATTTGGAGAAATAAAACTATAAATCAAAAACTCATGTCTTACCTTTTTTATATCAGCAGCTTTTATTTTTTGCATTGCGATACGTATTTTCTCTTCTTTGGCTCTTTTATCTTTATCAGCCTGTAACATCAAATCACAGCAATCGTCACAAGCCATTTTAGGATAAAGGGATTCAGATGTTGTATCCACTCTGCGTACCATCCTGGCCGAGTAACGACCTAAGCTGCCTCGTATTAGCCTAACCATCCTGCCGCCACTTAATATCCCATCAAATAAGTACAGAGGTAGTGAAATAAACTCCCAGACAGCGACAACTGTGTTCACGGGGCTCTTGCAGGAATAACGAGCTCAAATGACCGCCTCAAACAAATACGCTGTATGTCAGTTTTGATTGATAAGCGAGCGGGGATTTAAGATCATAGCAACGCAAAATTACTGAGTACAAAGAATATTATAATACATCTGTCCAAATTAACCAATCATTTCACATTATCTGAACACATGCCATCAGACTGAATCAAGTGGGATTGGAGGAAGTATGAACACATTAGATAGACAAATCCGTATCATAAGATATTAATCTCATCTAATATAAATCCATTAGCGCACAATCATCAAACACAAAGAAATTGGATTGCAAATCTTGTCAAGGTCAATAAAAGTTTTGCTTTCTTTCAGTTTTGTTATCACTTGATTTTTATAGGCAGTAGAGTTTAACAATCTCGAACTAAACAAAGCCTATAGCTGCTATTGATACGTTCCAAAATTTTTGTCACTCTATTTTTGTCCCATTTATGATTCTTTACTGTGGCAAAAGCATTGGATTACAAGAAGTATCACACTGATGTTTTGAAGGGGTGATGTTTGATAATGGGTGATATTTTTCATGTTCAGCTTGGCCCCTTACATTACCCAATTTTTTTAAATACATAGCTCACACTTGAGAAAGAAAGCAGCAGAAGCCATGCTGAGAGTAAAGCAATGCAAAAGCTAGATAAAAACTTCAAGCACGATAAGCGTTAGTATAACTTATAAAGGTAAGTCTAATAGACTGATGAAGTGTAAAACTTATAAGATCTACTAAGACAACATACATTGCTTATTGCCTCCTCCGGCTTTGAGACCTCTGTATGTAGAGTGGTTGATACTGGTTTGGGTGGAGGCTTCGGCGGTTCAGCCTTGACGTTACGCTTAGGAGATACATCAAGGGTATTTGTTCTGCGATCATATGTGGGAAATGGCGAGCCAACTTTAATAACATGAAACCCTGGAGAGGGAATCGCCCCGGGAGGAGCAACTTTCTTTGGCAGTGATGATCGATCAATCTATAAGTTTAGTAAATAAAGTATAGAGCACAACGTAATAATAATACAGTTACAACATTCATTGGGTGCAACATGCAATTAGCTACAGACAACCCAGCACCACTGAATCCGTCTCCGCTGACTTAACACCAGTATAAACTGCACATAGATCTTTCAACGCATCCACAATTAGCAATGCAAGGTTTCATTTATAGAATGCAACTTTTTAAAGGCAATTGCAATCGACATCAAGAAACCTGAGAATTTCCCGAGAATTTTCTCCATATATTGATGTTTTCCTGTCAGCTTGTATTTTTTAATGTACATACAAGTAGTAAACGAGCACACAGTCATTCTATTTATGGCTGCCTCGCTGACTTGAATGTTTAGAGCCGTTACTGTGGATCAATAATGCCTCAGTAATGACTGTGGCTGTAAGGCTGCAGGTTTTATGTACTGAAATTCCCAATAGGCTCATTAGCCATTCATTAATACACTATGACATGCTATACTACAGCATTCACTACTGCTGACCATGTGCTTAATTTTTTGGCTTCAGTTTAGTACATGCAGAGAATAAAAACTCTCAACCTTGTGCTCAATTGAAATATTTTCGGCACTGCATAGCATAACAGCGCTAGGACTATTTTCACACCTGTATAGTCACAACCTTAACTATTACTATCATTGGTTTGCCTATAGTTGAGACCTAGGGGGATCTAGAAAGTTTGATGAATATTTTGGACATTAGGTACAACCGGCCATCTATACATCTCCTTGCTGGGGGGGGGGGGGTGATCTTACCGATCCCGGGGAGTACATGTCATCCACATTGCCGGAGTCTCCATCAGTCAGAGGCTGTTTTGTGACGAACTCCTTCTGAGCATCAGCCAGCTCGGCCTCCAGTGCACATAAGTCATTAATAATATCATCCAAGTCTCCACCATTACCGCCATCTAAATAAGAGAGAAGAAACCAGCTTTTGAAGCAATGTGGTACTCCCTGATGACATGATTTGTAATTGGGTGATTACCTACACACCATTCAGTGTTAGGAAAGAGAGGGTAGGTGTGGTGTCGAGGGGCTGGTTGCCGCATGGTAGGGCTGTTGCCAAAGTTTTTGATGTCATTGTACCAATTGTGCTGGTATGGTTATAAAATATGAGTAACAGTTGGCACTGATGGACATAATTTCGTAGTACCAGGGTATGTACTATACAACACAACGTAATTTACATACACATTCTTTTTGAACGCGATCGCTGCTCATGTATTTTTCTTGTGAAAACACATCCTGGAGAAAGTAATTCAATAAACGCATACACCATGAATATTTCTTGGTACAAATTCAACCTTGTTACAGCTGTCACACCCTGCATGGTAACAGCATGAGGACTGACAATAGTTATCAATAGTGCTCAAGAAACGGCTACATGTTTTTCACCATTTTTTGACTCTCTTTCCAAGCTATGACGCAAAACTGTTGGTCAAGGGATAAATTTCCAATCAATCAAGGGCCAAACAAAACGCCGGCTTTCTTCAAAGGACAGCAATCAATACACAAAACATTGGCTTATGGTTTTATCTTTAGGGTATTTCCAGCGCATTTGAACACGAATAAAAGAGATGAACGCACTGTCAATGCCAATGGACCACCAAGAGCTAAAACATTATTATGGTATCATATACATGACAGCCATGTATCATCGGAATAGACATCTCAGACTACAGGCGAGAAATGGAAAATGAAACTGATATAGAGAGAAGAGAATCAGTTTTTTTCAAGCTGAACTGTCTGTGCAGGGTATATTTTGTACACCACCACCTTATATCATTGATGACAAGCTTGGAAAGACAGGACGCTCATCTCATGTAGATTATGGTAGTCTTATATCATATAGTATTTTGGTGAACTGAAGGTCTCTGGTTGAGGAATGTCTAGTTAACCAGGGTCCAGGACCCACATAGCCTCAAATGCGCAATTAATGGCCACTTCAACCTTTGGTCTGCTCCACTGTAATGAACCTGAGGTAATAAATGAACCAGAGGAAAATAAATAAATAAATATTTAGCATATAGAAGAGTTGTCTTACCAGTAGGGTCCTCCTCATCTAACACAACAAGGTAAACTCTACCGCGTACCGACATTTCTCAAGTATACTTTTCAACTGAGAGACTGTGTGTGGAATACAAACAACCCACGCCAACATATATACAGAGACGCTGCAGGCTTTCCGTTACACCTCAGTATCCAGCATATATTATTTATCAATACAACTTCCTTCCAGCTAGTACCCAGCATTCAAGTGTAGATCCATTTAGATAATCCGACAAGGCAGCAATTAACAACTAGACAGCACCAGAATGTGTACACAACTATAGAAGCCGAATTGCCGCGCAATGATAAAGTGTCCCGAAGCGTGTATGTTTATTTATCTGCTATGCGATAACAACTACTAAATCTTATAATCAAAGTATTGATCAGTACAACACTTTGCTACTTGAATTCTTCTAGGTCAATTAGTGAAACAGGAAATACAAAAGAAACATCACAAAACTGCCACATTCATATCAATTTTAGATGCCGAAAGGCCACTCAAGAGTTTTCAGAGAATGAAATCTGGCATGGCATTTATGAGTTTATTACGACAGGAAAGTTGAAAGATATACAAGTGGGGATGAATCCAATGTCTGTTTAGTGATCTGCCTTGAGGGAAGGGAGGATATCTGATTCATACCACATTTTGCTCCTTGACAAACATCTCAAATTGATCTCGAAGATGTTATGTGGTCATGAGAGGAGCCGAAAATCAACAGCATTCACAATAACTCCAATACTCCTAATTCCATAACATCTTGGAAATAGTAGTGGCTTGTCAAATTACAAAAACAAACTACAAAATGATTGACCATGTGGCAGACCACCGTCCTACAAGCATAGATGATTGCCAAAATCGTGTCACATCAGGGTCTAATGACAAAAATATGACTTCTTGCCAGTGGACAAAGTTGATTTATTGGCCTAGATCAACCGCTATTTTTAGAAAATCCTACTAAACTGTTTGTTTTATGATTAATTGAAATTAGGGATTAAGAGTTGGACCCAACCAGGATTCAGCCATTCATCCTGAAGGTACATTATTGCTGCATTTTGAGATCAGGTTCACCAAACTTAATGGAGCAGCCTTACTGTGACAGGCCATTGTTAGAGTCATTGCGTCCCTGATTAGTCTGTATATCCATCACATTGCCTCATATGAGACACCGAGTATTTCGCAGATTTTGTACGAGACACTTGGCCATCCTTGGCCACACTTGGCCATCCTTCAATAATTTTTACTGCAACTTCCATACAAATCCAAAAAGTCCTGAATAACCCTCGACAGGAGTTGCCATTTGACTATATCATTTTATATTCTAATGTACTGAATTTATATTTCCCTTTTTTAAAATGTATTGGCCTATCAACTTGACAAGTGTTCAGCAACACCACATAAATAGACAGTTTTCTGAGCGCTTATTTATGCCTCAATTCGGAGTTGTCCTCTCTCCAGTTTGGTGCTTTTAACCCACGCCACATAGGAAAAATCTGCTGAAAGAGGGTTATCTTGAAAACCGTTTATGATAGGATAAAAATGATTTTTGATTCAGAGTCTGCACCATTGAAATCCCTGTGAGACAGGGTTTCCAAATCATTGGAGGCTTGAATGTTGATGAATCTTAATTTTATTGACGAAACTCATGAAAAATTCTGCCAAATTGTCCGCAAAACAGGCAGAAAATGCTATAATTGACTATCCAATTACTAAAATTATTTCCCAAACTATGTCCGTATGAGTTTTCAATGTTGCAGATTATGAATCAAAACTAATTTTTATCCTATTATAAGCGGTTTTCAAGATAACCCTCTTTTCAACACGTTTTTCCTATGCGGCGTGGGTTAAAAGTACCAAACTGGAGAGAGGACTACTCCGAATTGAGGCCTAAATCAGAGCTCAGAAAACTGTCTATTTACCCAGCTATCAAAATCAACATGAGATCTGTATATCTAATCGGAAATTGGCAGATCCGTTGACTGAGATAATATGTATCACGGCAATCAAAAAAGAGGAGGGAAGAGGAAGGAGATATACAATAGTGATAACCGACAGCAATTGTCTCTATATTATCAGCTGACTGCAGTGTGATTAAGGAGTTAATACCAGGTACTTACTGTCTAGATCCATGACGACGGAACATCTGAAACTCTCCATCGTGTGCGATTGTGTAATCAGAGAGTTCTTACCATCAGCGCTCTGTAACAACAAGGTGTCAAGATGTTAGCAACCTGCAGGTGCTTCAAACTGACAGCCAAACAATTGCCCTTACCTAGTCTGACGAGACATATCCGTTCAACAGTATGGTGATACAAGTTTATAAGACAGATACAAATGTAATTTACAATGCAAAGATCATGCCTCTGGCATTCTTTTGCAAGTGGAATCGGAAAAATTGATTTTCAAGACGATAATGAATGATAAATGCTATTCTGAACCTTGCATGTCTAATGTTTATCCTCATTATATCAATCTGCAGTGTTGAGAAGGTAAAAGTGCTTGTAATATCTTCAAGAGCCAGATGTCTTGGCATAACCTATGCTATCAATCCTTGTGGAGTAAGAATAATAATGTGTTGTATACTTCATTAACAATTCACTAATCCAATAACGTAAGACGGATTCAGACACTAAATAATAGAAGTAAGCTGCAGAGCTAAGGAGAAGGGATCTAAGCACGCCCACCCCAACACAACGTCCTTCATCAGTCAGTGTGCCAGATTATGTGTGCAGCAAGATAATTATGCGAGGATATATTGTTGTGTCCAGATGCTGTGTCTATTTTGTTGATATGAAGGTTAATTCCGACAGGAACCCACAAGCAAACAGCTACACTGGTAGTGTCTGTCTAAATGAATGCCTAATATATACGGAGGATAGTGTCTGTAGCTGTAATGAGTACCCTGATATTTACTTTAACTGTCCTAAAATGCAAGCTAATCACTATTTGATGATGCTGGTTTACAATTAATTCCCAGTCGTGTTAGCTGCTAAGATCACAGTGGGCAACACAGGCTGAGCAGGTTGGATGAGTGAAACGAAACGAAACGCTGTTAATGAAAACATTCATCTTGGCTGCTGATTTGACATCCCAATTAACCAAACCAAAAATAAACTGTAGTTTCTTTTTATAGCTTAGTGACTTCTCCAAATAAAAAAGATCTTACATTGTTGTTTGTTATGGCTGATCATTCCTATATTGATGGTAAGTTTTTCCTACCACAGGGCCTCTTCCCACTCGATATCCTCGTTGGCTGGGAAATATTCATGTACTTATAGTTGTATACAAACTGACTTAGTGATTGTGTTGGATATTGGCATGTCAAAGTCTTTTGCGTAAGAGTGAACTGTGGGTATATGGAGTTGTGTCCTTCAGGAAATAACTCTTAGGAAGAAGACAACCCCGAAACATATAATTTTTTATGATATAAGTATGAGATATATATATTCCATTTTTATCCTGGAGAAGAATAAGTCCTTAGGACTTGTACCCAGATGATTACCGAAGCTAGAAAAACCAAAAGACAAAATGTGTATTTGTGATTAAAAAGAGATTTTCAAATTATGAAGCTCATCCTGTATTTTATTTCAACTAAACGTATGTCATCAACCTAACCAATGGAGTGGATTTTAGAATTTGGCAATAAACAAATTTCAAACTCAAAATTTATAAAACGGATGTCATAGACAGTGTGGCATCATATCCCAGTTAACTTATCTACATGATCAGAGTATCACTCGTTGAAGTGTCTTATAGAACTAGACACCAGCAATTGAACTTTAAATATCAGTTATTGAGAGGAGTCCTGGTATTGTACGAGTAGGCATATGTAAGTGGAACGATAATAGATTTCTAGCAGATAACTGTAACATGCCTTGTAATGACTGCAATTTTTCATATAAATTCCACTTCTTAACATGATGCTTGATATTACCTAAAATAGCTTCTGAAAGTTGTAGTTTTTTGTAGTCTGCCTTCGAATCTGTAGAGAGTTATCTTGATATATCAAGATAACTCTCTACAGATTTTGTATTCACAGAGCTTGATGCTATAGTCTGGGAAGTTAAATCAGGTAATAGTTAACTGTGAAAAGTATATAACGTTAAATCGAAACAATTTCCTTATACCCAGTTGAGAAAACTAGCTTATTGCGTCAATTGTAACAACAAGATCAGTGGCTGTCTTTACTTGCATTAAGCCCTATCACCACATCAAACAATCCCAGCATTAGACATTACATTACAATTTGTAAATATTAGCAAAAGTCAATATAAAAAATCCAATAACTAGATGGCTTATTAAACCAAACAGGCGATCTATGAAACTAAGGATAATACAGCTTGGGAATTGAAGAAAATTGAACCCAGAGGAGACAAGGGAAAAGTCAATTCTCATTAGCAAGAACAATGATCAGCCTTCATAAGTGAACGAGATGGCATGAGTGGGTCCACAAAGGACCTCATTGTGCACATTAACATAAGTACAAGCCTTGTGTCAGCAATCAACCAAAAAGGACAAAATGTACAGTAAAGTTAAGTACACTGTCATGTTATTTTGTGTGTGCTTCAATGGCCACTGTACAGCTCATTATAAAACCTGTAATCCCGTGTAACTGATCTCCAGCTCATGATCAGAGCTTAGAAACAGAGGAAATGTAAATAAGAGATTATCGGTACTTTATGATGGCATATTCGTTCAGTCATGTCATTTTTTCTATACCAATCAACGTCAAAAAAATCGATTAGGAAACGTCAAGTAGAATTGAGTTATTTTATCCTGTAATTGGCAGCGGTTGTTTGCAAATTACATAAAGAAGATGACATCAGTTTGCATTAAATTGGCATTTTGCCCACTGGCTCTTTCTCTCTCGTTTCCCTACGTGTATTTATATCCACATGGTCGCGCTGAGTCCTTACAAGGAGAGCTGGGCAACCATGGAAGATCAAAGAAACAAAGAGGTCTAATCATGATAAGACAGCCCGGGCTGAGCACAGCGTGTCAAAATCGCACAGTAAACATAATACCTGTGCTAATGAGCAGGCCTACCCTCTGGAGGTGTAATAGATATTCATGGTTACCTCAGGCCTCCTCACACTAATTAATTGGAGTGAGTCAGAGCTCCTGTAGAAATTTGGTCGAGCAAAGATGGAGGCATTACCCTAATATTTGCATTTCTCCGGGTGTAGCGGCTGCATCAACACACTACCAAGCTCTTATTTATTGAAATCAAATACCATTTCTTCCGGCTGCTTGCCAACTTGTGAGCAATACCAGATTTTAATGTCAATGATTCACCTTCCTTCAACCCTGGGATAGATAGATGTAACAACTGCTCATCAGATCATATTCATCAGTTCCTATGTAACACTAACTCATACCATTACAACATTCCCATGAAATTATCCAGCTATCTCGCTTACAATTAACTTTCATTTATGTGTGTCTCGATATATTTTATATGTCTTCATTCAGGTATATTATATGAGCTTGTGAGAGCTGCAGCAAGAGTGTTACAGGTAGTTCACTGTTCCGGCATACTACCGAAGTATCGGCCGCTTTGATGTATTAAATGGCACACTTGATGGTGATTCGATTGCTCATAAGTCGCCACTGTGGCACACTTGCTCTCTCTCTCTCTGTATAAGCTACACTTTGTATACACATTGATAATTATATTTTGTGCCAATCTAGTTATATTATAATTAAATTTTTTCATTATTAACGCTGTTCCTTTACCATTGCCGAATGGACATACCATATAATGTATAATGCTGTAATTACAGGCATGCTGTATGTTGTATCTCTGTGATTGTGCTATATCATCGATTTAACATCACAAGTGCAGCTCCATCTCAACTTGGTACTCTTGCAGTTTTTATTTGATATTCATACGAGATGAAGTTGTATGGTTTCAAGAGAAATAAAGAAGTTGACGCACACCAGACTCACTAAATGAAGCCTTATAGAATACACAATCTATTTGGCAGGCAGCAGCTGACATACCTGGCTGGGGTTGGCGTGCTTGTTGAGCTGAGCGATCCATGTGGTGAGCTCATTTCCTACATCCTGTAGATCTTCCTCGCTGTCATACTCCACCTCCATAGATGTGTACATATGAGGAGCATCCATTCTCAGATATGAGACGCCTTATATCCTCGCTGTGCTGTCACACTGTGTGTAATGGAGATGAATTAATCCTCTCTTGTGTAACTGTTGATTTCAACTGCTCAGATTCAATCAGTGAACGTCAAGCGCATTCTTTACTGTAGACCTGTAATTAGATACAATATATATCTGCAATACTTCAAATCAAAGTCTAAAACATGCGATTGACCCGCATACATAGACTGATGACAAATACCTAGCTGCTACATTGGTTTCACCTGATTTGCTATATCACTTGTCATTTGCCATTATCTAAACCTCGGTCAAAACAAGAAAATTAACATAAACAAGCAGCAAATTAACCGAACACCTCTGAATCATTACGATAACAGAAAGCTAAACTGAAGTTATCTGATTCAGCAATGAGAAGTTCAATTGACATGCCATAACAAAGGCTCAATTCATAAAAAATATTCCTCAAGATTTCTTTTGTTAATATGAAAACCATGATCCTCATTATTGCATACCTTAATATAGATAATCTATGATCGACCTTGATTTAGAAGCCAAGGCTGATAAAATCTCCCGTTATAAAAGTGAAAGTATGACGAGTTCCATGAAAAGAACATATTATTATGAAAGAATTCTAGCCCCTATCTGCAGTACACAAAAGAATTCAGCTTGCCAACTATTTCACCACAAGCACGTCGTAAGGCGTCATTTAACACCAACCAACTCTACAGCACAAGATATGTCTCGATATCGAGCTCGATATTTCAGAAATCAACAGTAAAACACAATAGAACTGACCCTTAGCAGTCCTACTTCTCGTCCCGACGAAAACGAATTAAATCTTCACCTTGTTCCCGGAATCTAAAAGTGATGGTGGTCCCATATACTAAAAGTCTTACGACATCACAGCGATGTCAGGATTCTTCACACACTACGTGAACGGCATCATGTCGATGCTGAAACTCGATGCTTGGGAATATGAAACAGACCTATTGGCACGAAGAAGAGTTCACAGGAAGTGGTCCCTAGTTACCCTGGGCGATCAGATAGGATCAGATAGGCAGAGGCAGGCAGGCAGCATCTTGTTATTATTACATCATCAATCAGCCCTTTACAGCAGATTGACAGCAGCTAACACAAATCTCTTCAAAGATGTAACACATATGTGTGTACGATCTCTCAGTTCATTTGATATCAATTAGCTATTACAACTTTCTTTCATATATGCCAGTGTAACTAAATAAGAACAAGATACTCATGTTACATCAACACATGAGAGAATTAGATTTTAGGCAGCAGCGTCAGGATATAAGTCACCTTAACCCAAAGAAAAAGGATGATCCCAGATACCGTTCTTTACTTGATCAGTGTATGAATATTAGATCATCATCAACTTCACCTTCCCAAATACAAGAGTTGAGCTTTTCTCACAACCCACATTGTAAACAGCAATTTGAACAGCCCTCTAAATTAACACACCAAGCGATTATGCTGTGTTAATTCAAATTTAGGCCAGGGTCCAGGCTCCATGTCATAGAAACCATGCAGCAAAACCAAGCCAGTGGCTAAAATTTAGCTTCTGACTATAAAACATCATTACAGAATTATGCTGGTAACTAGAAGAGTTAAAATGAGGGTATATCAAATAGAAGAGACCCATAGCTCGGCTAATTTACTAACACAGCATCCACATCACCTCACTATAGTATTCCTCTGTGTGATTCATTAGGCGTAAACGCAGTTTGATTGTTCAATTAAGAGTTCAATAAACTCTTAGTACTTTTGAAGCTGATTATAATACAAAAATCAAGCATAAACAGAAGTTGCTAGAATTAACAGCTTGTGATAAAGAGCAGGGCCGTCTGAGCATGTATACCCACTTGTAATAGTTCCTGACTTCTCAAAGTCCAGAGCAACATATTGTGGCATGAGTGCAGGACAGAAGTGGTATATGTATTACCTGTGTCTGATCGATCCTATCCCATTCAATATTCATTAAACCCTGACCCCAAATCACTATTACCATCGCCAGAGTTATTTTTTCCCTGTGAAAATATGTTGATGCCTGAGCTGACACTTCCTCAACAAATTTCAACCTCAATCAGAAAATAAACATTTGAGATGGTTCTGCACTCTTGTTGCTGAATAGAGAGCTATTCAAATGCCGCAACAAGCAAAAGAACCACTCGGTTTCAAATGTCAAATCAAACAGAACTTGGCAGCTAATGCCTGCAAAAAATAGAGCAGCAGTGAAAATAAACGAGAATGTCAGCGAGAGCCATACCTGGTACCTGAACTTACGTAAATAGATTAATGAGCCTACGGCACCCCCAACATAACGAGACCATAACTAAAAGCTTTTGAGTGTAGTATAGGGAGGGCCCACAGTACACAAAGCAGGTGTTCTCAAAAGCCACTCCATGTACTAAATATGCACAAGGGAGCAATTACAACTGGATACTGATAATGCCTATATATTACTTGAAAAATGGAGAAAATCAATCTAGGTACAGCATAGGTTAAAACATGTCCGTAAAGACATGTTTTGGTGCTTCTACCTTAGGATGTAGCTCATTAGGAACAAGGGAGGCTGCATTCCAGAAAGGAAATTCAAGCAAGCAAACAAACAAATTCTATATACATCCATTATAACTATAATGGATCGAGTCAGTGTGTACAAATAAAGTGAGGCTGGTCCGCAGGGGATAGCACATATATTGAGAATTGCAACAGCAAACAAGAGCGATAAATAGGAAACAGACATCTACATTTTAATTTCAAGCAAGGTAAACTACCAAGTCGAATTGTTACACTTGAGACTAATGGCTCGCCAGTCAGTTCAATCGATGGGCTAATTCAGGAGTGAAATCTCCCACAAAATATTGCTCGAGGCCGCAAAGCAGCAATCAATGACACTCTCCTGTTGTCAATGTTGACATACCAGATTGCTGTCGGCTGTTGGTTAAATAAATGAATTGATCTTGACATACTTTTCACATTTGCTGAGCATTCCATGCATGAAACAAAATTGTCTCTCAAGGGATACAAAACATTTGTTCAAACAACACAAATCCTGTCACAACTGATCACGAACATTAGTAACAAATTAGCCAAGAGTGATACTAAAAAGTCAAGCAACTCTTGAGTCCACTGGAGTGACAAACACAAGGCAAAGACAAACATTCCTTCGCACTTGCACTTCACAGTAATCATTCATCAGTTTTCTATTGAATCTTTAGGTATATATCCTGTGGCAGTCTGACCACCAAGTAATAGACACATATAAAATATACAATAATCTGCTATAGAGTGTCATTACCAAAATGATGAAATCAAGGTTCAAAGTCTTTGTAAAGTTTGCGTAGGGTGTGGTGTATATCCGAGTTTTCCTGATAATCAGCAGACAGTTGAGTAGACTGACCAGCAGACAGTGAAGGAAGAACTTAGGGTCTAACAGTCAGCAAGGCAGCAGATATAACAGCTATAATACCTCATTTATTGTTGTCTCACTAACTCTATGTAAACTTCTTAAGAATAAGACAAGCACAAGAAATCATAGAAAACAATACAAAATATGTAAAGCCTTACAATGAATCTGCTAAGAGGTTAGAAAGCCATCAAGAAAAGTGAATTAATCAGTGTGCAGTCATCACCTCAATATAATACAATCTCTATTTCATGATAAGTCAACTCATAAAATATTTAAAAGAATGGCTTGGCCACTCATGTAATCGTTGGGACCCAAACCGCAGCTGAAACAATAGCACCGGAACAATACCCACATCAATTATGAACCTGAGCTCAATGTGTGTATCAGACTGAATGAAATTTCGATAGTGTTACAATGTTTGAAAGCCGAGTCCAGACATTGAGCCCTATTATGGACCTCTAGCTAGCTATGTTCTGTCGATATGTTGCCCTGAAGTCCTCAATTTTCAAAATGCTTGTGGCCTCATGCTGTTTATCAGTCTTCAATTATTCTAGAATAATTAACACTGGAAGGCACCAAAACCCAACAGAAGTAAGAATCAACAATCGCAGGCGGTTTTCCATGACGAACGCTCGAGGTCCTGGTCAGATCATGTGCTGATGACAGCATAAAATAGGTTATATGGCTATATTATTCTTTCGTCACACATGAAAAGAAATTCCAGGACATTTCAAACACGCAGAGTTGAACATTAGAAGTAATTTTCCCTCAAAGCCAATAATTACCGGAGATTACTACCTGATTTCAAGTTCCTCGACCTGACTCTGTAACTCCTATATATGCTGCAGTCCCTAACGAAAGGGTGATGATGTTGAAATATTCTCACCTGGCGAGGACAAAGCTACCTTTGTCTATAAACTGCTCTCTTTTTTACACTGCCTTGTGCACACATATAGAATAACACTGATTCAACAAAGAGTTTTTATCCCTTTTTCTCAAATAAAGGTGATGTAAGCTAAGAAAGGAATACTTATACACTACTTAAATTATCTGAGCTATTGCCTTCCAAATAGAGCATTTTTATTATCACAACTTGTTCACCAAAATACCATACTGGACACTATGTCAACACTTGACCATTGTTCTGGATAAGCCAATGACTCTTATAGCAAAACATCATGTAGCCAAGATAAACACCTTACAGCAAACAGAAAGGGGATTTTTGTCAAATCCTTGTGAGAAAGCAGCCTGAATATCGTAATAAATGGCGGAAGAATGCCTCAAGATAGGCAGCAATATGTGAGTGACCAAAAAACGAAACTGGAGATGTTGTAGGTCAATTGAAGCAAACTCAAAATGTTTTGTTATTCCGTAGCCCTTCACACACACTAGGGTAATAGTAGAGACATTATGGACATACAGACCCTGTTTTAACGGGTGAATGGTGACAGATCTTTGTGGATTAGACTGCGCTTAATATTTTGATACAAATTAGAGAAATATGAGGTTGACAGTTGACAGAATCAGCACACATGGATGCCTATAAATTTGTTATAGTAAAGCATCAGGTGACTTACCTGTACACAGAGCAATGCTGCCGATGTCTGTCTAAACAATCATCAGTCTGTACAACTGACTAGTCTCTCAATATAACACAAAGTAAAAATCAATAGCAATCATTATTAGCTGGCTTTCCTCGAGTATGTGCATACACTGCGAGAGAGCTAGCTTGTGTAGCGCAGTAAATAATATCAAACATGCAATATACAGTACCTAGGTAATAAACTCCCAGCATATAGGCCTACAGTTATAATAACATGAGTCATTAGAATCGATGATTACTCCTCTGGGGTTTCACAAGAGTGGGTTAGACTAGGTGTTACAATCAATGTGACAGTTAGACAATAATAGCCCATGAATCAAAAATAGCACTTGAATTAGTATAAGTGAATTTGCAATTATTTAGGGGCGATGCTCTTGAAATTTCCAGTATGTCGATTTGTTTTGTGCTGATGGAAGCTTGGAATGGGAACTACTAAAGTTTCCAAGTTCTAGAACTTCACACAAAGCAATGACAAAGCGTCCATCAAAAGTATTCATGCTCAGCTATCAAGATTGCTGGGCTGAGTATACGAATTTGCTGATAATGGACTGTACATATCTGCGGATGAACAACGTCTGCAATACCAGCTCCTAGCAGAGACCAGAAATTGTTTATATATCTTCTAGAATGGGAGAGCATATCTGATTTGATACTCAGACACAAAAACATTCTTTCCACTTCAAAACATTCTTTTCACTTCATGTGCCTGAAATTTAAATCTCTTGGGGAAACCTGTGATAAGCCATGACCATATAAGAAACACTCTGACTTCCCACAGGAGCAGACTTTAGGGGCTTAGTCTTAAATGAATTTATCTAGGCTGCTTCTAAAATGGGGAAACTAGGCCCCAATATTTGAACATGGGCCAAAATAGAGCATTGTCTTCATTTGCCATGAATTGAACCTTTGGTTGCCTTTCTAGACAGAAGACAGCGCAAGTGCCGCTACGTAACCCTTTTGGAGGGTTGTTTTCCCATTAGAGCCAAAGGGGTTTTTAATTTATCATCTTCATTGACATTATACACCACACACTCAACTCGATAGCACAACTCTGTGACACCATAATATTGATGAACTCTGGTATCGGTATTAGTATCGAGAAGACAACTCAGATTGAGTAACTGAACTGCGATTGACACAGAACTGATAATTATGGGCGCTAGAACAATCAAAGTAGACATGTTCCCTATAGACTCAATAATAAACCCAGACAGGACACCAAATACAGCAAAAGTGAGGCACTACATTGTGGGTGACATAGCGTCATCAATTTGTTAAGTAGCAACGGTTTTATCGTTGATTTGCAATCCGCAGTCAAGGTTTTTCTTGACAACTCGCTCGGATTTTGAGTTCAAGTTGAAACCATTACATTGCTATGACACACCATTTGTCACCAACAATTGCATGCCTCAGTGCCTCATCGCTCATGCTCCATATAATGTCCTGTCTAGGGTTCCCCTGAAGAGTGGTGATGGTATAGGATTGGGGACTTTGTGGATAAAATTTCATTTTATATTTTTGTACTCACAAAAACAGTTTCATGATCATCATGACTTTCTTAAAGTGCAACCAAGGTTTCAAACAACTTCTCATTGATGGCCATTGATTAATAGCAGATTGCACCTTCTGCATGGAGAAAAAGACAAAATATAATTCGGATGATTATTCAGCCAGAATTCTTGTGAAACATTTCTTCCATCAGGCACTCAAACTCAGCTAAAAGAGAATACCACATAGCAGTTTCCTGTTCCTGTTATTATTTAGCCTGTGCTCTATAATTATTACAGCAAAGTCTTGGAACCTCCCCTAAACTGAAGTGTTACCCAGCTTAGAGTCAGCAACTACTTTGAGTTTTGCATCGCGTAATGCACAAAGCTGATGCTGCACAGCACATTATTTGCTACCCATTAATGCATTGCTGCGAAACCTTGGTTGCCCTTTAACCCAACACAGGGCCCCAACTGCTGAAGTATTTTGTGCCCCATAAGCAATTTGAAGAGTATTACAGTGTAAAAAAGTCTTGGTTATACATGTAATTGCCAATTGGTGCAAATCCAAACCTCATTTTGTTCTAATTCAGTCTTGACACTTGGTACAGTGAGTCAATGAATACAAGCAAAACATTTCATAATAAAGCTCTTACATCAACTTACAATCACACTAGACCACCTAGAGGGGCCTAAGGGGTGAGCCTAATTTTTTTTGGTCTTGGATTTGACAGTGGGAAATTTTTTTCAGTTTACAATCCAATGGGTGGGCATTTGTGTTGTAATAACAGCTTCTATTTGTTGCTATTGAGCGTGGCACATTTCTGTAATAAGTTCTAGTTTGTATAGTTGATTTGGTTTGGTCCATGATCTCATCATAGGACGCATAAAGGGCAGGATGGGATTCTTCTTCCGAAAGGATTTTCAACAAAAGGAGCTTGACCTTTGAGTTTTTTGAGCCTTACATTCAGCGGCTGAAGTTCAAGTTTCTCGTTGGCGTCTGTAACCCCTCTCCTTCCTTTTGGGCCACATATCATTCTATCTAACTACCGCTAACTTCATTCTGGACTAGCTTGAGCGCTGCGTTTTTCAAAAGGATCCCATGCACAGGAAGCATATTCTAGATTGGCAGGCATAGAGTTTGTATGCGATCAACCTGACTCTCTCTGGGGCCCAGTACAATGTTCTCCTGATCATTCCTATTTGTTTTCTTGTGTTGCAGATTTTGTCCAAGATATGGTTGGTGAACTTCAAGTCTGTAGAACAACTCTCAAGTACTTGCAATATTCTGTTTGCTCTAGCACTTTATTATCCATTGTATGGTCAGGGATCTTTCTTTGGGACTATGGAAGACAATGATTCATTTTACACTTTTTGGCATTGATTAAAACTCATCATCATGCCCGCCCATGTTCTTGCCCAACTGTTGAGCGATGCCAGATTGGCTTGAAATCTCCTTTCATCTGCTTCGTTGATGTGTTGGTTGGTGCTGCATTGGCTTTCAGCTCTTTTTTGGTGTAGAAGTGGGGTGGTTATAGATAGGGTCATCTAGCTAGAATCATCATGGGCCCGGGGAAACTAGCCAAAATATAGCTGATGTTCCCATACCAAGCAAATGCAAATAGGGGCCACTTGTCACAAGGAATGTTTTACTCCTTGCTTGTCATGTATGGATCGTGGGAGGTCAACAAGTTACTATTTAACTACTATGTTATCAGTAAACTTTCCAGGAAACCTCCAATAAATAAATAAACCAGGAAACAAATAAATAATAAAAGTAGTATTTTGTATTTTACTGAAGAACACACAAGTCTGTCTGCATTGTGGTCAGGTGACATAAACGGGTGCAGGTCTATGTTCCGTTCGGATCTATGTTCCGTATGGGTCTATGTTCCGCTGATTTTTGGGTCTTTAGTCCGCTGCTCCTGCCTATACTCAATGCCCATATTATGTTTCGCCCCAACTGATACTTGATAACTCCAAAAAAAGGCAACTCCCTATAATAAAAAAGAGAATACAGGGAGAGTGGGAATCATAGCAAAACCCAACTGTTATCAATGAACCAATGAGTTGGTAATACACTTGAGCTCAACCATTTAAGTTAGGTTTGGCAATATGCCTTATCTTCTCATGGGATTTATCAACCTTGACAAAAGTTAGCATCACGCCATTTTTAATAACCGATGGAATTTGCATTACACAAATTTATGCTGTTCTGAATGGGCATTAAAAACAGGCGCTGGCAACAGGTGTTGTAAGACGTGTGGCCTGTGCTGTATGGGACACGTCTTACAGCACTCAAGGCCTATACAGTTTTGTTGTGTTCCATACAGCACCTGCCACAGGTCTTATAACACCCATTGCACCTCAGGAAGTTGTATGAGTGTTTAATGGAACTGAGTACTTAAAATGCATTTAGTACGCAACACTGCCTGCACCATCAAACTCTCTAATATGATATTTTTTATAAGATTGGGGACACAGTTGAAACTAACAGTTGGACAGCATATCGAACGGCAAAGTTCTGTTGAAATACAGATCTGATAATTTCACGCTGGTTATCGTTATGCCGGCTGTTGCTGCCGAGTGGTGAAGCCTTTTTAGAAAAATCCTGACAAACAAACGTTGCTCAAAATCCTCGCTCCTTAAGTCTTTCAATTTAGACAAATTCATTTCCAAATTGTCCATTCAGAATATGGTTCCATCATCCAAAAAGCAATATGACTTGCAATTTGACATGTTACAGGCGGAATAATCAGATAGCGATTTTAATGCTTTTTAATCAAACACCAGTTGTCTCCTCTCTCTCCATGGATAGACAGCTAGCTGATAATTACAATAATAAAAATTCATTATTAAAATCACTCGTAAAAATTTTTGATTACTAGACATTGAACATTCAACATTATCAATATAAATCGTTTTCATTGATACTTATCACTGAGTTAAATGAAAAATCTAGCTTAGAATTATTATGAATAGCTTGTCAACTTTAGTGACTTAAGCGGTAAAATGCCTCTTTTTGCAGGCGAAAAGATGGTACACAATTATTATATTGTTAAGCAGTGAAACAGGAAAAGTTCCATCTAACATTTGATGTTTTTTGATGTGACTGCAATTATAATAGTATAATCAATGAGTTTTCAAACACTAAATCAACAGTTTGTGTCATCATAGTCTCTGAGAGAAAGGTTTCAGAGATAGGCACACTCTCTAATGTAGCTCAGCCACTCTAAAAATCACCTGCAAAAAATTGTCTCGCTTCTATTCCTAAGTACATAAAAAATGTCATGAGACTGTTTGGAAATAAGGTAACCGGTTCAAACATATTCTGAACTGGGTAAAAACTGATCCAATATAATTGAACAGTGAAAACGTATTTAATCGATAAAATCAATCTACACTTTTTCCCATGTTTTGAATTCAGAGTTTTGGCCCCTTATCAGTTAGGAGCGGAATGATTCAAGGACCATACATGTTCCTCTGTTATAGATTTGTATGTCTATATATATATATATATATATATACATGATATATATACACATAGTATTTATATGAAACTTAACTCTACAACAATGGACTAATTGGGTTTCCCTAGATCATGTTTATGAATGAATGTGATAGGTTACCAAAAGTTGAGATGTAGGAATTATGTTTATTAAGTTTTTGAGATATAAATTAAATATTGAGGAGGGGCACCTTGTTTATATCAGTCAACATGGTAATGAATATGCGGAATGTTTTCAGATTTGCCATGTTATCACTGTTAACAATATACTGTTACCCCTACAGATGTCACAGCTATTGGGGGTAGTTACATGTTGAGTTGGTGAACTGAAAAATCTAGAACCTGACAAGACCAAACTCATGAGTACTAGTGCTGCGGATCTGTATTTTTTATATCATAACAGCATCATCCCCGTTTACTGTTGGAATTGTCCAAACAGTGTGATCATGAATTTACGACAGGCGAGCTCTATGTTAAAAGTATGCATGTAATTGCAGTAATTATTGACAGGGCACAATTAAACTAAGACAATCTGCTTGAAAGAGACAGCTGACAGCGCAACCTTGATGGTGAGCTTTCTGGTCAAGGAACCTGATATGAGCGCCCCTACATTTCTTTTCTTGTTTGAATATGAACTTGCTTGACATGAAGGAAACATTGTTGCTGCCGATTTTTGCTCTGATCTGTTTCATTTTATTGTTTAATTTTAAATATACGGAGGCGTGTATATTGAAAATTAGATCATTTTTGGAAGTAGAAACTCTATTTATGATGATCTCTGCAATCAATAGATTCAGCAACACTAGCTGAAAAAGTTGCCAAGTTGAAGATGTATCATTTACCAATCGTCATTTGATTATAGAACCATGGTATAACTTATCATATCAATTTGAATCACAAGGTACTGGTGTGAGTGTATTTGTAGATTTCAAGATCAAAGAAACTAATAAAAATCAAACGCGATACTAGAACAACGCTAAAATTGCAAGAATCAAATCTACTCATTGGATCGAACGAAACCATGAACAGGTCTTCAAGAAGCTCAAGCCGGAGTGGTGTATCTGGTTGCTCATTTTAATACATGAAGATTTTTTGCAAGGGTCATTTCAGGTAAACAGTATCACCTACTTAACTCGACAACTCTGCTGTTTGCTGCGTCGCAAATGATGCTGGTGGTGGCGTCAAAACCATTTTGATTGCACAGTGAAGTGCATTGAATTCAATTCAATTTCTCTCAATTTTTTCTAGACCACATAACGCTATACTTTGGCACCCTGCAGCGAATATAACATAATACCCTGATGTAGTATATTTTTTGATGTTGTAGAGGTACTCCAAAACCGGGGCAAATCCATTGGAGAAGGCCATCATTAACATACATAATATGAAAAACAATTCAAGTTCCCAGGTTTCAGATATCAATTGTCATTTAATGAGGTTGTATTTTACGACATGGTGAGTTATGTTGGAATTGAAAGATCAGTAGTTCTTCTATAATATTTCAATAAGCAAAAATCAATGCCCATAATGCGGCAGACGAAATACATGTAATGTCTGATTGCCAAAACTATGTTTATAAAAGCAATTTCACATGATACTTTTTTATGTATACCCGAACATAATTTAGGTTCTTACTCCTTAGATGGCTGCAAGTGCGAGTTTGTGGCATCACATTACAACTATTCACTTTGGTTTGATAATGTTTGTAAGGAATTTGATGATGTGATGCCTCAAACTTGCATATACAGCTATCTGAGCACTTTTAACGCATCAGAATGTCTCTTGAAGTACAAATTGGAGTTGTCGGCTACGGGTTGTTGAGCAGACAATCTGAAAGAAGCTTGGCTTTAGCTGCACAGCATATTCCCGAGACCAATTGCTGCGGGACTCAGGCCAAAAGCAAGAGCTAAAATTGACAAAAATTTGTCGTTGGGTGATAGCTCGGCCACCAGACTACCTGTCGAGCAGCTCTGCAGGTTTAGCAGTACCCTGGTGTCCAGCATGTGCATGTGCAATATAGGCACTACGCAAACTAGCAGGTACATCAAGTCTATCATTAAACATGAGACATCCTTTGTACCCGGGCAATTTATGACTGCTTGTTTCTTCGCCAACCCTCGACCAAATACTGCTTGAATTTAACTGCGACATCGTCAGTCACGGTGGCTTCAAACGCCTCTATTTCATGTATATCAGGGACTAAGTCCTCACAAATACTGTCAATAAAGTACTCAACAGCTGCACAGTGCTTCACACTGGCTGCACTGTAAGCCTCGTTGGGTCGGCTCAAACTATCGGCAACAAACATCTTAACACCAAAATTTTTATATCCATACCTCATTATCCTCATTTTGAACCTTTGCACCCTCGGTGGTAGATCACTCAGATCTTTACCACCTAGAATTTGTACCAAGGGTTTATGGACCGTTTCAACTTCAAACTTTCGACCTATCATATACTAGTCAAACTGCCCACATGATGACAAGAGTTTCCTTCTCTACCATCGAAGAGCGTGTCTAAGTGTCAGTCATCTTACGCGAGGCATATTCCAATGGTTGCCAGATATCTTTACCAGATTTCTGGAGCAAAACAGCACCAAACGCGCTGGATATTGATAACAATCGCAACTTGCATATTATTAGGAAGTTGCTTAGTCCTTGGTTTAAAAAAGACAAAATTTTGGTTATCCATCACTCATTACATTGTATTGAAGCTGTTATACTTTATCAAAATACACCATAAAATAATCGTATAAAATGAATTTTAAGCTTTATTCTCAGGGAGAGGAATAAATAATTACCGGAAAATACATTTGAGGTTTGGCTGAGATCTATGGGAGCACAGAGGATAGAGTTCCATTTTCCCCTATGGGGATTATATAAAAATTATGGAAATGGACCAAAATATAAATCCTCGTTCTTAAATCATTATAAATGGCTACAACGCCCATTAATTTTTTTTAAATCACAACACTGATGCTTCAGTAGGTGTGGTTATTTGTTTGCTTGTAGCTGGTGTATGGTACTGAGTTTCTTTAAGATGCTCTGTCTTTCTATGGCAGTCTAAAAAATAAATAAAGATTACAATATCCAGAAAGCTAGCTGCAACATTGATTGGCATCGCAAAGCAGCCAGAAAAATAACTATTAGTATTAGGTTATTATGGGATTATCATGTTAAAGGTGCTATGCAATAACTAGCCACTAAAGATGCATGTAGTTTTAGCTACCGAGTGGGTACTAGTGTAAAATTAGGTCATTAGGTCATTTTGTGTATAGGTTTGTCATAATTATCTATATGGGTATTTCTATCCCTTGTCCGATATGAGGGAGGGTAGTGGTGTGAGACTGCACATTTCAGAGAGGTAATTGACACCCTAACTCGAAGACTGTTAGACAATTTTTTCTTTCATGTGTGTTTATTGCTAGAGATAAAATTGATAACATATATAGATAAAGTTCAATTGAGTATGACTCAGAGAAAGGCAAAAAAAGATTTAATCAAAAATTGTAGATAATTGCAATAGAAACATGTCAAAAGCAAAGGGACAGTCTTATAGCCTGCGCTAGGGCGTAGACAGCCCAATTGTAAAGCTTGAAGGTCAAATACAAGACACACGTACAGGACAAGTGCCCCTTCCAGCTGCAGTCATCACTGCCCCCCAGACAGGAAGCCAGTGGGTAAAAACAACGGTAATACAGGTCAACCATTGTTTTGCTATCAAAATAAGGGAGAGCTGCCCTAATCAATGTTAAAATTAGGTTGAATTTTCGGCAGTGGTCCACGAGGTAATTCATATCAGTTATATTAGAGTCAAGAATAATGCCTAAAAAATTGTGTTTTACAGCTGAGATCAATTTTATATTCCGCCAAAACAATTTGCTTTTTTGGCGATTTTAAAATAATTTGGAACGTTTTTGAATAATTTAGAGTGAGCCTGTTGGCCATGCACCAAGTTTTAACTTTTGAAATTTCTTGTCTTCATAGGTTTATTACTGATAGACAGCCTCTTTGATGTCGGTAGACTAAGAATGTTCCACACAGTATAGTTGTAGAGTCGTCGTTAGAGAAGTGGCGACTTTTGAGTCAGTTCAGTTGGTGTTGGTTTATGTTGCTCGGCGTGTTATGGGATATGAGCAGGAAGATCTCTCATAACAAGAGGGGAAATTGAACCCAGGACCTCTTGCTATCAAAACTTATAACAACTGACAACAAATTTAGGTATTTTGATTGTAAAAATACTTTCTTTCTGGGGAAAAAAATTTGCTGATTGCTATAAATAGAAATATAAACACTTCCACAGAGAGAAGCTATTTTTTGGTTACAGTACTTATGGAATGAAAATGAAAGTAACACCTTTGTACATACCCATATCTCGATACGCGGTAGGCATGATGGACACTACCTCCAAGCGGCTCAACACCTCAGCTGATAGTTCACATCCCCGTACATATCAATTCTATTTACCAACCAGCACTGTAGGTCACTCTGAAATAGTGTGAAGATGAACAGATGGACACTTTCTCATCTTAGCACTGGTATCCTGTCATTAGGGATAGGGTGATGGGTTGATGCAGACCTCCCAATCAGGACATATTATGTTTTTCGGTACAAAATTACCTTGATTGAAACTTGGAACCAAAATAGTTTATCCGCAAGGGTAGTTGATATGATGTACATTCAATGTCAATATTTTTACTGCCCAACTGCGAATTACCATATGCATTATGTCTTTCAGCTTTGTTTTTTTTTCAATCCTCATATTGTACCTTCTGAGCTCACTTATGGGGCAAAGGCAAGTGGTATTTTTCACGTTCATGATAACTTAACAAACCTGATGTAGATTGGTGGAAATCATCTCAAGTCGCAGCCAAATGCACAACTAATTTTCTCCGCATAGGATCTGATAAAAATAAAGCAAAATAATTATGTACTTTATGTATATACCTACATGTCCTGGTGTGCTATGGCAAGTGACCAATTCTTA
This sequence comes from Membranipora membranacea, assembly GCA_914767715.1. Taxonomy (NCBI): domain Eukaryota; kingdom Metazoa; phylum Bryozoa; class Gymnolaemata; order Cheilostomatida; family Membraniporidae; genus Membranipora; species Membranipora membranacea. Next base: position 10,085,918 of record OU612065.1, on the reverse strand, counting down.
GCTGGAACAGGTAGGGGGCAGGATAAAATATGAAAACTAGCAAAAAAGTCAAGAACAAGACCAACAGTTATTTCTGCAATAGAGGTGGTTGTTTTGTAGATATTATGATATTATGAAAAATTTGCTTGAGGAATGTACAATCCGGTGCCAGACTCAGCCAGTCCCAATCCTGGATAGAGACGGGTTCAGCGACAGGCAGAGCATCCGGCCGGAAAAACTATGCCACAGACTGTAATAAAACCAGAGAGAACCAGACTATGCCAAGGCATCTCCCTTGTTGGGGACCTTGTGGAAAGTAGGCGAGCGAGGTAGACGATTATCAAGCTAGCGGCCCTAAACATTGCTACACTCACAAATAAGAGTAGAGAGATAGCTGATACGATGGTGAGGCGTAACATATGCCTACAGGAGACCAGATGGGAGGAGAAAGGCCTGGAGGAAAGGTAAGATACATTGACGATGGCGTCAAGCTGTACAACAGTGGCGGGATAAGACCGAGGAATGGTGTGGGATGAGTCATGTAACCAGGTAATCTGAGGGGATTATCAATTTGAACTTGGTGACCAAAAGGCAGACCTATAACATCGTTTCTGCCTATGCGAACAGCAAGACTGTGACGAGGAGGCCAAAGACAGATTTTGGACAGTTTGTTGCAGTGCTGCAGATGTGCTTATCTTGGCCGGAGACATGAACGGGCATACTGGAAGTGCAAGTTGATCGCTTAGAGACAAATGTGCAATAGCCATCAAAAACAGTGGAGTTCGAACAGAGATAAAACCGCATAACACAATGAACTACTTCCAGAACCAGGTATAAACAATATGCTAAATTTGTCTTCTCAGACTTTGATAGCTATTCTGCGATGAGAACCTACTATTTGGCAGCCGTCGGTTGCCCAACGGACAAATAGGCTTCCGGTTGCTTTTAACGCTACCGGACATAAATTTCATGGGACAGGATTGGCTTGTAACAGATGCAAATGCACTTTAGACAGAGATGGGTTTTGTTACGGTGGAGTTTGCTGTGAAAGAAACCCATCAGGACGCCTATTTGGTGTCCAACGGTTGCCAAATAGCCATCCGGATGGGTCTGTTTTACAATTGACATCTGCCATGAAGCCATCTGGTTGCAAAATTTGCAACAGGATTGGTTTGTGACTGCCGAGCTTTGAAATTGATATAATGTGAAATGGATATTTGTCATGAGTGGATGGACCTTTAACGTAAAGATTTGTGGTGGACCGGCCACATTTTTCGCATTATAGCTGCAACAAACCCATCCAGACAGGCTTGGAATAGTAATGTTTGCTAAATTAACTCCATCCGGGTGGGTTTTGTTTGAGCAGTAATATTTGCTGTAACCATTCTTCCAGATGAGCCAAATGTGTCCGGTAAATGGCCATCAGCAACATATCTCCATAAAAGGGCCATCCGCTTATGACGAATACCCATGCGGCAATGCTAACTGGCCATCCATTTCACCTTGTATCAATCTCGAAGTGTGACTGTAACAAACCCATCCGAATGGCCATATGGCAACTGATGGTTGCCAACTACTCATCCATATGGGCTTGGAGCAGTAACAAACTCATCTGCATAGGCTGAGGATAGACCAGAGATGTGTGGCGGATGGCCATTTACAGAAAACATTTTCCCACCGAAAAACCGAAGGTTTGGAGGTGGTATTAAGGTAATGCCCATGAAGCAACTCTCATAGGGGACTTCTGAAAACTTATGTGGCAGCTGAGCCCTATTTTTGCACACAATAAACACCTACAGTTTTGCCCATCCACCTTCAATTATTGTCAACTTAACTAGATTCATACCTGATCTTCTCTTTGGGAGCAATATGAAAACCAGCAGTTGATGCTATGACATAGAAAACTTGCAACAGCCAGCACAGGTTTTTGGCTTTTTCTAGCCATTTTTATTCAATCCAATAGACATAGTTTGTCTATGTGCAATCCTCAATCACTCCTCAGAGCAACTTAATAAAGCCTAAGTGCCTGGGCAATATGTGTAAAATTATCTGCTTTAATAGAAATTTCAATGGTTAAAATTTGCTCAAATATATATTTTTATGGTTCAAAGGCTAATATCTAATAGAGGCAGTCATACCTGAGCAAATCATTTTAGCCTGAGTGCCTGGGCAAAAATCTGGCTCAATAGAAATAGCGATGATTTAATTCTGCTTTATAGAAATTTCTATGGTTCCGAAGCTAATCACTATAAATGGCACAAAACAATTATACTACAGCCAATAGGCCACTTGCAAATTCTTATTTGCTTGAACTTTGCACTTTTGAGCCAAGAACTGTTAAATTTCAAATTTTTGGGCAATTTGTGGTCAACCAGTAAACAGTCAACAAGTCAGGCAGGAAATTTCAGGGATCCTCTCTACTTTCAAGTAATTATTTAACTCTATTCTCTCATTAGAAACTTCATTCTTTTGGTATTATATAGATTAGATTATTTTGTTTTTTCTTATTACAATATCATCGTCATGTAATCTGCGTTAATTACGCCGCTCCCATGTGAGTTTCGATAACTTCTCACAGATTATACTATCATTCACTTCTCCTGGTAGCTGCCGCCTATGTGCCTACCATTATCATTTGTCATTTATTTTACCTCTTCAATTTACCACGAGCAATTTACAACCTCATTATTACGTCTTGATCCGGTGCATGTCTTTACGTCATAATTCGGTTTACAAACAAATCAGTGAACCCCTAGTTTGCAAACTATTTGTTGCGTCGCTGTGTCGCTGCGTCACTATTCGCTGTGGCTACCTATGTAGTCTCAATCGCAATTACCTAATGAGCTGGTCAGTATAGTACACTGTGGGTTCGTTTCTCAGCATGTTTGCTGCTCTATTTTTTGGAAAGCAGCAGTGGACATTACTTGTTATCTCAGATCTCATCGTTAGAAGCTTGCCACAATATTTTGTATTTATTTACCAGGCAGCGCTTTGTCTCAGTACTATAAACATTGTTGTATCAGATCTCTAAGCTAGAAGCTTGCCGCAAACCTTTTTTTTTATTTATCAGGCAGCACTTATCATGACAGACTTTTAGCTCTGTTATCATGTCTCAGTAAGCGTGAGCTATTAAGCTGCATAGTAAGCTGTGGGTTTGAATCTCTCAGGTTTGCTGCACTTTTTTTTTGGAAAGCAGCTATCAACATTTTAATTTTCAGATCTCATAGGGTTTGAAACTCAGTTATAAGTGGCGTTTGTCACATTGAAACTGTACACGGCTAATCTCTATTATTGAACATCTGAGTAGAACCATAGGACAAAACAACAATTTAGATTATAAGCAAACAATCAGTAGGGAGTACACTTTTCCAATTATAACATCAGAGAGTCTTGAAAAGGACCAGGTAATTCTCTATCATACTCTAATTTGCCAGCACTATATTACATTTTCACTTTGCTTATCATTTACCACAGACACTGCTATATTTTACTCATTTTTTTTATCGCATCATTATCACTCTATGCCTCATAGCTCCTCAGGTACATGCAAACTTCGACTGGCTCATTCATTCTCAACTTAATCACCATCTTATCCAACCATCCCGCTCTTTCCTCGTACAATCTAAGAATGCTGATCCAGTCAACCAGCCTGCCATTTTACATGACCCAGATTATCACCCTCAGCAGCTCAATGCTGAACAGAGACGTGTGTATGATCATGTACATGCCCATACTATCAACCCTCAGGCTGACCCCTTGGCTATGCTCGTTCTTGGTACTGTGGGTACAGGTAAATCATACCTCATTCACTGCCTACATCAACTTCTCGGCCAATCAGTCACACTCTTAGCACCGACTGGTGTTGCTGCTGTAAATATTGGTGGTGCTACTCTACATGCTCACCTACTGTTTCCTAATGTACACAGCTTTGCACAGCTAAGAGGTCCCTCACTGCAAAAACTTCAAGACAAGTTCCATGCTACTCGTTACGTCATAATAGACGAAGTCTCCATGATTGGCTGTAGCATGCTAAATGCCATCAACAAACGGCTGCAGCAAGCCTTTCCAGAATCATCGGCGATTTCGGCCAGCTTCCACCTGTTGGTGACAGTCGCCTTTTCTATCCCAATGCAGCAAGCCCAAAGGCTGTCTTAGGAAATTTGGCCTACCAAAACATTCGGAGGGTTTTTTTTTTGACAGAATGTGTTAGGCAGGCCAATGACCATGGGTTCAGGGACTTGTTGCTCAGGCTCAGAGACGGGATCAGTACCCGCAATGATTATGATCTTCTAGCTACTCGCTTTCAAGGTGTGGCTGATGAAGCCAACTTCCAACAGTCTGTAAGACTCTTTCCAAAGCGCCAGTCAGTTGCAGAGTACAATGCCGAGAGACTTCTGCTACTTGGCAGCCCTATTGCTACTTTTGAAAGTGCCCACAACATGAACCAAGCCAAAAATGCTCAAAGTGATGATGCTGGTGGCCTTGAACGCTGGCTATCGCTTGCTGAAGGGGCAAGTATTATGCTTCGCTCCAACCTCTGGGTACAGAAAGGCCTAGTCAATGGCACTGTGGGCACTGTCACCCACATTATATTCAACCGTGAAGGGCCACCTGCACTACCAGCCGTTGTCATTTGTACCTTCCCAAGTTATACCGGCCCTTCTTTCCTCCCTCATGTTCCAGGTAGCTTTCCAGTAACTCCAATCACACGCACCTGGACATCAGGCGTTAACACTCTGAGTAGGACGGGCTTCCCATTATCATTGAGCTGGGCACTGACAATTCATAAATGCCAGGGTCTCACCTTGCAGCAGGCTTACATTGACATTGGGGACCGCGACACAAGCGTGGGTCTTTCTTTCGTCGCCCTTTCAAGAGCAAGATCATTACAGCATCTCCTTCTGACACCATTTCCTTTTGACCGGATTTCACACTTGGCTGACTTGCCAAGTATGGTCCAAAGGAAAAATGAAGAGCGGCGCTTACAACGCCAGTAAAGCGACAATGTACATAGTTTCATAATTTTTTAACTTACTCTCTACTAATACGGTTTTAAAGCTGTTTTTAGATTAATCTTCAGATTTTATCACAGGCGATATTTTTACTACGTTTCTATAACTTTTTATACAAAAAAAATCAAACAACAAAAAAACAACAAACTCAGCCTGAGACGGTCCCAAGCCCGGTTGCATGAATGAGGAGGGGTTGTTACAATTGTCATCAAACGTCAACGTCATTTCATATCTTTTGCAATTATACAAATGTCTTACATTACTCTGACAAATTAACTAATTCAACTACATTGATCTGAACAGCTATGCGTCTTTTCGGTGGGGTCTCTGATCGTATCAGCTCTAGTTAGTACAACAGCTTGTAGCAGTAATACTTTCTGTAACAAACCCATTTGTACGGGCTTGGAGCAGAAATTTTTGGTGTAACAAACCCAACCAAATGGGCTTAGAGCATTAATATTTGCTGTTACAGCCCTATTCAGATGGGGTTGTCGCCCCGATGATGAGTGACTACAATCCATCCTCCTCTGCTACATACCAATCCACCTTTGTCAAATACGTGCCTGGATGCCTTTTATGTAACCGGATGTCTATTTGGCAACTAACAGATGTCGATGCCAGGCAGACATCTAGCGGCTGCAAATAGCAGAAACAGAGAGAAAGCATTTCTCTTTGCCGACATGCCTATATATAGGCCTGAAGTTACCACTGAACTCAATTAAGCATACCATACTTACTTGATACTTGTAGAGTAATCGTTTCTTCATCTGAAGTTTCCAGTATTTTTTCAGGCTCGTCTATCGGTATTAGCCCGTGTCATAGATCGTATAACCAGATTTTCACCATTTACTGTAACCTTAACCTGCCACAGGAGGATCTACAAGTATCAAAGAGTGATAAAAAAGATCATTTCACAATTTAGCGGGGAGACAAAGAATCTCTTTTTGTGGAGGTCAGGGCTGCAGTGAGGTATTAGGTACTGTGGGTTGTGCCTTCTAGAACTGCCAGGATGTGGGTGAAGTTGATGTAATCTCCCATGTCAGTCTCTACTTTACCAAAGTGGATGGCTCGGAAGAGTACAATTCTTCGCCATTCTGGTACTTAGGTTTTTCCATTCTAGTTGTTCAATCAGCTGCGAGGTGCTAGTTGTGTGGTCTGACCGCGGAACATTGTAAACACATGCGCACGGCCTTGCGTTACACAGCTTCGAGCTTTGTTGCTTGTGCTTGCGTCAGGCTACCATCCCATACTGATGATGTGTATTCTAGAATGGGCCTGACGAGTATGGGGCATACATGACATGTTACCCTATTTGGTAGGGTAACACCAGATATAAGGGCTGATTACCCTATGAGACCAGATGATCCCATAACCACCCCACTTTTGCACCTAAGAGCTTAGTGAAGTTTTATATGCTTATTTTGCTGTCATGAGATCTAGTTTTCAACCTATTATAAAAAATTGCATTAGTTTAAACATTAATACATGGTAAAATTCTGTGTAACACTTGCTAGAATTTGGTATATTACAGTTATCTAACAATAAAACTACAGAAAATCAAATATTTTAAGAGCATGGGCGGCTGGGGTGTTACCCGGGGCCGGCGGCGGGAGTATTTTAGGGCCCCCTAGGGCCCCCAGACCAACCCAGCCTTCAAGTTTATACACCACCAGATATAGAGCCCAGCTAACTTGTCATGTATGGTATGGGGTAAGCTTTTGCTCTGAGATGTTTTAGAAAGTATGGTATTGTGTGCTCTTCTTATGAACCCTCACCTTATGCTGGCTGCTTTGTTGGTAATATAGTTGAAGTTTTCGTTCCATCTAAGAGAGCTCTCCAGCCTTAATCCTAGGTATTTTACACCCTTTGTCTTCGGGATATCTGTTTCATTATGTATGTGGTTGTTGTTGGCTCCTTTAGTTCTTTTTTGGGTAAATTTAACATGTTCGCATTTGAGAGGATTGAACTCCACCTTCCAACTACTCTCCCATACTTGGAGGGCATCTAGATTTTTTTGGAGCTGGAAAAAGTTTTCACCGGTCGAACAGATGACGTATCGTCTGCGAACATGCGGGTTTTGGATATGACTGAGTCAGCTAGGTCGTTTATGTAGACCAGGAACAGGATTGGGCCAATTACTGAACCCTGGGATGACCTTGGCGTGGGCTATCACTATGGCCATCAACTGTAAATACTTGGGATTGACCTTCTAGTAGACTCTGTACCTAGAAAGTAGCTTGAGGGGTAACTCCGATATAAGCGAGTTTCTGAAGAAGTTATTGTGGTCAACTTGGTCGAAAGCTTTACTGAAGTCTAGGAAACCGGCATCCGCTTCCTCTCCTTTGTCAAACTGTTGTGAAATCTCGCAAATCTGTTCTGTCAGCTGGCTCTCATAGCTTCTGAAACCATGTTGGCGCTTGCTTATTTACCTGCGTATTTACCTGCGTATTCTTCGTCTCAAGCGCCAGCTCTCCAGCTGTGACTTTAGAAACTTCTGCTCAAAATCGGTTTAACATTTCCGGGTCATTAACATGTGCTTAATTTGTTGCTTTAATCGAGGAATTTTGGAATCTGACTGGCAGCAATGACAATGCAAAAACAACAAATTAAGCAAGCGCCAAAATGGTTTCCAGAAAATACAGAAGCTATGAAAGCAGGACAGTCATATAGTTCCATAAGTTAGGGTTTGCATCACAGGCCTTGGTAGAGTGCCCCAGTGGTCGAGGCCTTTTCTCTCAAGAAAAGGCCTCGGCCACTGGGGCACTCGACCACTGGACTTGCACCAACTACAGAAGGCCTGTGGTTTGCATGTCATCAGCAATGATGTCCTATGCAATAAGTGTACATTCAAACAGGGTTAAATTGATTCAAATCACTTGCTCATTGTTCCAATGCACTTAAATAGTCCATCATTAGATAATGTAAGAGTTAAAGTCAGTACATGGACTGGTGACTCAGTGGGGAATATCTTCACAATCTATAGATTCAGCTGTGGAGTTCAGTAACTCCTTGGTTTAGTGGTCTATAATGGGCAAGAAGGTCTAGTCCTATTGATTAATTTAGTCCTTGATAATGGGCTAAACTAACATGGAGCAGTTTGTATGGATGAATAAGGATCGATACAGTGGTCTAAAAAACAGCGGACTATAGACCCATTTCAAGCGGAACATAGACCAGCGGAACATCGGCGAAGCGGAACATAGAACGCACCCGACATAAACTATATTCTCAGTATTTAGACTGTGAATCTTAAATTGTCAGTTTTAATTGGTCAGTCACCTAAGGCCAAGGTCAGTATCAGTAACTTCCGGTATCTTCCCATTTTCCAAAATCTTTTCAGAAGGAATTGAAAGATTAGGGAATTCCCCTTCTCTAACCCTAGTCATAACATCATATGGTTTAGCAAACTTAACAAGTGAGGTGTAAGTAAACTCTTATGTGCTCACACTGTAACATTAAACATGGATGGTAGAAATATAGTGAGACATTTTAGTCACAATCAATGAATTACTTTTGTCAGGCTGTGTGTCACTGTCACTGTGTCACTTGAGTTAGGCTTGCTTACTTACTTACTACTTAACTTAGTTAGTTTAGTAGAGGCATAGTTTGGTATCTGGAGTAACAACCATGTATATGTTAACTCATGCCCATGATCAACCATCTACAAAGGGTTTGAACTTGGTCATGAGGCAAAACATACATGCCTGTTACTACAGATGCCTATCACTAGCTAGATGGCCCACATTGGGCAGGATGAATTCTCTCTGCTGCACAGGGCGACAAGCCTTGTCTGTGCAAGCGATTCCAGTGGCCAGTATACCACAGGACGCGAAAAGACTTCTGATGGCAATAACGGTGCAAAATATACCCTAAACCTCAGGCATGAATTTATTTTATCATTGTGCCAGTTCTACTTGGGCCAAATTTCAACCTTACCTCCACAACGCTTTTGGCTGATTCAAGCTCGAAAGGACATTGGCTCTAACAGCTTATAGTCAAACATTCCAGCTTCTATGAATTTAATCATATCCTGTTCATCATTTTTTCGTATTGGATCAATCATTACTTGTGACTGTTGCATGTTGCATCCTAGGAGGGGCTTTGGGGAATTTACTTGTTTAAGTCTTCCACATTACATACTTGTACTACATTCCAGGGCTTAGATCGTTAAGTTTATGTGTTTCTCTAGCTCTTATCATGAGCGTTTACCTATCATTACTTTTCTAGATGTATTTTGAGGAGCATGTTTTGTTAAGCATTGTTCGTGTGTAGGGGTTTACTAAATTTCCATTTAGTCCCTAGTCCAATGTTGTCACCACCAGCGGTGGCTAGCAGACTTATGATTGCAGTGAAGTGCATAGGTTGCTATTCGCCAGGTGGTTCTCTTGTTGCGCAATCGTACCACTTTCAGTCACTTTCTTGTTTAGTTACCTATGAAGAATGAACTTCACAATATAGTTTGATGATTTGTAAGTCTGATTTTAAACATTTGAAGATTGTTCGAGGCTCTGTAATCTAAAGATACTAAACTGAACTACAGGCCTAAAGGTGGAGTGGAGTTTGTGATGTATCGTGTCAAAGATGGCAAATAGTCAAAAGAAAAAGGCGTAAGTTACATCTAATTTGCTGCGCTATGTGGCGTAAGCCCAACTTATCAACCAATATTATTATGAAATGTTGGAGGGGGAATGGTGGAATGTCCTGCAAAGTTAATTGGAGGAGCCCTCTAAAGCTGCCAAAGGTTTACTCTCATCAAAGCCAGAGTCCTAGGCACTTTTTGATCTACAATTATATCAAATAGTCCCATATTAATCAATCTTACAAGCTCTTTGAAAACATTTTTAATTAGCTAAACTGTACAAGCTATGTGTGTTCATTCTGGTAATTATTTAGATGTCCTAAAAATGCTTAGGAATTGACTACTAAATTGTGAAGGTGAGAAAACAAATAGCTGCTGTGTCGTCGTGACATTGATTAGGTGACAGGATTAGTATTGATATTAGTCAGAAGCACACCGATAGCATGTTTTAATTTGATTTGAATGTAAGATTTAACACCTTATTGATAGACTGAATACTTAAATTATTTCATTTTAGAATTCCAACTTAAAATTCTCACATCATATAAATACTGAATATTCTTGCCCTACATGATTTATTGATCAGGGTCATCTATGCATTAATATATCTCTTGATCGGTGTTAGTGAGAAGCACACTACACTGACAACCTGTCATCAGAGAACAGAGAAGCGAGCATATTCATTACACATCTACTCACACAGTATAATAGGTAATTATTTGATGGATGAGAAAAATACTATTTTAGTGACCTGAAGGTGGTGCTGATTGGAGCAGCTGATGTTGGGAAGACCTGTTTTGTGGTTAGATACACAGAAGATTCCTTTACAGATAGCTCCGAGAATGTAAGTCTCAGTCCCAGTCTCTACATTAGTGTGGAAGACTGAGTGAATCAGCACAGTCTCTCCCACCTCCAGAATTTTTTGGCAAACACTGATTTTTTATGTATAATATCAAGCATTGAGTCATTTTCATTCGAGTTAATTAGAATTTCAACTTTAGCCAACAATGTTATCACTAAAACAAAGATGCATTTCATTATATCTGCCTCTGCTACAAAGCATATATTATTAGATAACATACAGCAATGAACACAATATAAGTAGTTTGTTTACACAGTAAAATACTGCTGTGGAACGATGGTCCGATGTTCCAAATGAGCAATTTTCAGAGTGTGAAACCTGATGATTTCGGCCATTATTGGCTTCTTTTGGATTAGATACATTAACTACTTTTACTGGCGACTATACAGAGCTCATGGCTGACCATTGTTGCATTACTCAACGTTGCCACTCTCATAACCTACCCTTCTTGAATATGTTTTCAATTTGCTCATCACCTATTACTCTCTTTGCAGACTATTGGTGCATCATTCTTTTTGAAGCAATGGGGACCCTACAATATTGCTATTTGGGTAGGTGCTGCCGAATTACATTATTCCTCACATAATATAATAATAATATGCTCAATATAACAGAAGAGTAAATTTTCAAATATTCCTCAGCAAATCATTTGCCATGTGTTTGTTTTTTATAAAAACATTATACTCCAAGTTAATCATGTATTTTTATGTAATAATTGCAAGCTGACACATTATTAAGATGCAGTTTTAGTAGTAAATCATCTACAGAAGGCTGTAATGGTTGTCTGAAATAAAATAATGTGTGCCCTTTAATAGTTCCAGTAATATTAGGATGATTACTGACTAAGTGACTGGCAGATACATTGTGTTGCAGCTATATAGGTTAAACATGGGTGGCAAAACATATGTAAGGGAATGTATTGGCTATTCTACCTTCATGTCTGAATAAGTATTTCTTTGAATAAAACTTGATGTGGTCTTCCCTGGGAAATCTTGAGTTTCCAACATTACAGCAAAATAGGCTAAGCCTCAGAGCCCAATAAAAAAAAAACACTTTATCTCCTGGCATCAATATTCTGCAGGTCTGATACCAGTTTATGATGATCTTGTGTTCCTTTGCACTTTGTGTCTTTTCATCTGCTGCCTGCATATTTCATTACAGGACACCGCTGGAGAGGAGAGATTCTCAGGTCTCAGTAACTTTTACTGCCGTGATGCTGGTGCTGCCATCATGGTCTATGACATCCAATCACATTCCAGCTTTGAAGAACTAAGGTATGGATGATATTCCTGGATACTAAGAATTAGCACGCAGCTGGTGTATATGTGGGTTTCCTTCGCAAGACTGAATGTGAATGATGATGATGATAGCAATCTTCCCTGAGAATTCCCAACCAAAATCATGTATAATTATTAATTAAAAATTACAATTATTTCTCTTTTACAGGCGGAGATTTTTACCTTTGTTGCCCGCAGAAAAATGTTTAAAAGTCGTAGTGGGTGCAAAGATAGATAAAGTTAGTTCTGATTCAGACCGCCAAGTAACCAAACAGGAGGCCAGAGAATTCTGTGGGGAAATAAACGCTGAGTTTCTCACAAAGTTTGGTGGAGCTAGGCTACCGTTTTATGAAACATCCAGCAAAACTGGAGAGAATGTGAAAGAAACATTTGAATATATATTTGAACAATGCCTGTCAGCATTATCAGATGAATACAGGATTCAAGATAGAGGGACGCTAACATTGCATAGCACATCGCCTCAACCAGAAAATACAGACGGCAAATCTGTAACTACAAAAAAGAAATGCTGCTCATCCTAGGTATGGCAAAGTTTACGCCTTCTCCTTTGTGATGTTTGACTATTTTTAAAGCTATATTCTGTGTTGATTCCACTAAAATCCTTGTTTTCTAATTCAAAGTGCCGATGACAATGTTAAGCCTATTCAGTTTATAGGGTTTACTGTTTCATTTAGGTTAGTTATGGTTAACCCATTATTTTGACTCCATTTGAGCTGTTGTGTCTGCCAACTATCATCATCATCTCGACTGAGTCTGTTCGAATTTGTGCTCAACTATGTGAAATGTGCGGGTGAAAAGTATATATTTAGGGACCTGGCTGTGTAGATTTTTTTGACAATCTTTGTAATTTTTTATAATAATAATATATATTATGTTATCAGAAAGGGATTAACAGATTTCCAATAACAACATCCCTTAAATACTCCAAATTTCCAATTCCAATAAATATCCTCTCAATAAAAATTATGTCAATGAAATGGATAATTCAGAGGTCAATGTTCTTTAGAATTCAGCTTAGTAAACGTATACTACAGTTCCATCGACAGGCTTGTCTGCTCCTTATGACGGTAAGGCAACTCCTCTGCAGGCTGTGACACTGAGCTGTTCTCTAGTACCATGGTATAAACATAGACCTGGTGGAGGTAAATTCATCAGGTTATCCTTAGTTCCTTTTTGTAGACTGGCTTTTTGAATTTAACTTGATATGAAAATGTTCTATTTTCTTACAATCAGGACTTCTCCATGCTCACTTTTAGCTGTTGCTGAATGAATGGATTATTTATTCACCCAAGGAGTAACAGGGGTTGCTCCTTGATTTAACGTGACCCTTCTGTAATTTCGGCTGCGAATTCCACTGTGAGTTGGTTTTCTGGATCTTGGTGGTGCTGGATTATGTGGATGCGGTCTGTTACTATGATTTCCTGCAAGGTTGAGGTGAGCTAGACGCAGCAACTCATTGGCATATGGAGACATAGGTCCAGTGTATGGTGAAACTTTGTTCAGCATCCTCTTAGAAGAAAGGGAAGAATCAAATTCGTTTACATACTCTTGCATATACCTTTGATATTGATCAGGAGTAAATACTTGGTTGCTATCATCCCCTCTAATTCTCGTTGTATAACTGAGTTTTTTTGTGACTGGTATGTTTTGCTGTAGATTTTTTCGATTCTGGAAAACAGGCTGAGAATTAGACCGTTTCGGTACCTGGGACTTTTTCATATTTCTTCCCTTGGATCCTGCCATGGGCCTTCTGCTTCTTTGAAAGTTTGTCTTTCTCTGACTCCCAAAGTCTTCATGAGTCTTATGAATGCCTGTGAACATATCAGCCGCCTGCTGCTTGTCTATGTACTCTAAGACCTGAGCTGCCAGGTGTAACTGTTGGGCCATACTAGTTACCGCTTTTAATGTCGGCTGATTTGTTGTGTTTTGTTTTTTGATCCTATTCCGCTGGACATATTGATGATGTTCTGGTTTGTATGAAATCTGATTCGCTAGTATCTGATTTGCAAGCACTTCATTGTAGTCGTTGATCTCTGGTGATAGATAGACAGGATTTTCAATATCGATCCCTGGAGGTGGATAGAGACACATTGGATCTAGGGCTTCATTCATTATATCATATAAACCCTCCTGCCATTGTTCTTCTTGCTTGGGTCTCCCAGTTTGATTGTTATCAACATCATTCACTGAAAACAAGAATTTGGTAACTTTGTTGATCAATGCAGTTTTGGGGTGTCGGCAAGCCAATAAGTTTTCTGTGGTACAACAACCAAATTTTCAAGTCTTTTAATTCCTGCCAAATTATGAAGGCTTACTGTCATCTGGATTATCCCATGTCCTGCCAAAGTTGTATTCTTCTTCTGACTCAGCTAAAGATGTATTGTTTGGAAGCCCAAGGGTATCAGTATACGGTGATAAAAACGCCTCCACTCTTTTTTTTATTTCTCTCGGTTCTTTTTGGCTTTCGCAGTGATTTACCTGGATAATAAAAAATTCAAACCATATTTGTCCATGATGTGGTTCTGACCATCACTATCTAAGGTCTTCCTCTGTCTTCCTAAGCCGGTGACTGACTCTACTTCATGTAAAGTCCTCACTACTTCAAACAATACAAACTGGTGCAGCACTTTAAGAAGGACAGTATTCACATTAGTTTGAATCAATGGTCTCCGTAGTATACATTCCCAACCAAGGTACAAACATTATGATCCTAATGTTGCAGTACTTGAATGTGTGCTTAAAACATTGATCATTGTGTTGGCAGGATAAACTGACATGATACACCAAGTACAAGTAGTTGAAAGTAATGATGATCACAGCAGCGTAAAGCTTAATGGATACTTACAGAAAAGGTGTAAAGTTCTTGAAAATGAAGTATCAGTCCTGATATTATTGTCTTTGCTGTCTTTGTCTGGAATAATAATTATAAAAAAGAATCTATAGCTGTTAGTACGTTAGTAGAGAGACTATTTTTACGATTATGCAACCTATTTTGGAGCTGTGATGTTTAGATTATAATAGATATCAAAGCAGTATGTGATGAGACTGAATCTGTGCAAATCGTGTTAAGTTGTGGCTACACACTTCGTATTTTCAACGGGATTGGGGCATCTTTAGATCTGCTAGATGCATAGGATAGCTAGGTTAGCTCTGCCAGATGCCTCGGATGGGCTAACCAACTTGTTGGTTCTATCCGTAGCAGTAGTACGGCCAGCTATTCCTTTGTTATTTGTGAAAGAGGCGGGGCTTAATTAAATTAGTAAATAGTGATTGGTTTAATTTATTCAAGTTGAACAATAGGAAGGCAAAGCAGACCCAAATTGTATCGTAATTGAAAGGAATAGGCCTAGCTATTAAAAGGTGTGTGTAGCACCTTGTCCAAATTGTAGCCTTACTAAAAGTCTTCTAATCCTATGGATAGCATGGCGTGTGTAGCCAGAGCTTTAGACAGTCTCAAAACGAAAGCCCAGACATTACACATCTTTTCATGTGATTTTTCTGGGAAAATTTTTACAGCAGCTTCTTTATATCAAACAAACAAACACCTGACACGGGCGCATATATATGCCATTGTGAATTGCAAACAGACCACGCATCACTTCAAACAATCCGAGAAGTTCCCTTGGACCCATGATAGCTTACCCCCATCTTGATCTTATTTATTTGCCACTCAATGACTTATGCGTGATGCTAAATCAGTGACAATACAGTCTCTAGAGTGTTCATAGTCTGGTCATTATTTTTCACCTTGGAGTTGTCCAACCAGACAAGGAGGGAGGATCACTCAACCCTTCTAATGAGAATATTGATTATAAGCGTGACCAGGGAGGGTCCCAAACTCCCAGTTGTGACTATCCAGAGAATTACATTCCGGAGTTGAGTGATTTTGAATCTAGACCAACCCGCTCCTTATTATCCTGCTTGTTCCTAATGATGGTGTACTATTGTGTGATGAGAGCCTGATGTTCACATCATGAACAACATGATTGACATGAAAGTACATGATCTGAGCATTTAGTTCATTGATCTGAGACAGTGTAAGAGATTCAAGTTTAAAATTTAAGTGATGTTAAGACTTATAGAAGATCTTCAAAATTATGTATAGTTAGAATCTCACCGACAAACATTTAAGTTGTTTAGAATTTTGTTCAGCCATTCTGAGAGTTAAGCTGCTGTTGACAACACACACTTGGATTATCTGTTAGTTCATCCATTGCGTTTGCCATTGTCATCATTGTGCAAAACATCAATACCAAAAATAAAACAGTGTTGTAGGCTCTCTTAGCTACGGTGTGGCAATAGATTCTCTGAGACTTCAACAGCGCCACATGTTATATGCTCTTAGTGCTCAAATTTAGGGTGAAAATACTGTCATGACTTTGAGGTTTAACAGTACCTTGAGCACCACTATACAGTAGTACAAAAGATGATCGTGTCGTAATATTAACCAGAGAGTTTTTGTAAACTTGTTGTTCTGCTGTTTCTCTTCATTAGAATCAAATGTTTAAATTTAGATTTAAATCTAAATTTTAGTTTCTGATATCAATATGCAGCAACAAAAATAGATAAACCATTGAAAGTAGAGAACTTATATGTGAGGGATTAATATAATATAAATATTATGGTTTTCGGTAATATGTATTTATTAATGTTCAAGAAGTATACAATAGCTTTATGCATTAAACTTCAATATTGCATGAAGCAACATTTTATCCAGAATGTCGACCAACAACAATGATACATATAACTGAACAATTGACCAATGAAAACAAGCCAAAAAGTAAAAAAATGGATTGGAAAGAAGATTCCATGGATTCATATTGGTGACAGAATCATAAAAGGGAGGATACAGATCACAATGCTTTCCCTGAGTTCACCATAACGATACAAAAAATAATGCGCCACAATACGATATGATAATGTAGTAATCGCCTGCTGGGTAAAAATGGGTGTACTGAAAGCTGACTTAAATTAAAACCTCTTGATATTTGTAGATGTGGGATTATATTGGGTTACAATATCAAAAATAAATTTTTCTCAGGTAGCGGCTTGAAAATGTGTTTTGTTGTTTCGAGCAGATTTCTGACATGGCCATAGCCTTGTTATATATGACTATGGACTTGACACTACTGCTTGAAACCAGCTCACCCACTAGAATGGCTTAGCGTTGTGTCATGGGAGGAAAACTGTTGCAATCATTATCGAACAGGAGACTTTCTCACGTGTTTGATGGCTCTTATCGCAGCATCTAAAATAGAAATTCATTGCGTTGTTGCAGAAGTTATCCTCTTTGAAGAATTCTGTGATGTTATAAACTCATGGTGTTGTGATCTGATGTTCATGTTAACTGAACATCATACTTAGTATGTGCGAATGCCTATACTATAATCAGTTGCTAATTTCCATCATGCTCAAAGTATTGAAAGACATTTCAGCTGTAACAAGATTTTTGTCAACTTTTCAACTGTGTATCATCTCATATGAGCCATCCCACATGGGCATACCTGGAGGAATGTATACTAGAATAATAATTCAAACAATCCTACCCCGGCAGGACTTCATCTACTGGTACAGAAGTGAAGCAGGCTAACCTTCAAAAAGGGGACGGTGAGAAAGCACTCGTGCTATTCCACCAATGGTATTCCATCCCAGCACATGTGTATCAGTTCAAAAGCTGTTGCTTGCACCCCAGGGAATTGTTAGCAGGTTTTTTTGCACGCAGTGGTCACAGGTTCCCAGACAGGTAGGTACTGGAATTAATGCATCTTAGGGACTATATGAGTCGTGTTACTTTAATTTGGAGGATTTGAGGCTTTCTATATCACAATAAGTTGTTTCATGAAGTTACCCCATAGACTTAATTATTAAGTCTATGGGTTACCCATTGTTATGAAAATCTCAACTGCACAGACCCATTGCAGTTTATGCTAGTCACGCTGTCAAGTGTACCAGTTGGCGAGTAGAAAAGCTAATATGCTATTCTATCAAAATTGATTAATTCTACTGATACTGATGGAATGTTGTTTTAGGTGCTCAAACCAGCCCAGTATGCTGTTAGTTTGTCTAAGGCATGGCAATGTTATGCCACCCAGCCAGTTTGTGCACTTAAACTACTGGAATGTGAAAGTAACCTTAATTTTGTATTGGGTCATCATCATAGAGAAAAGGCATTGACCACTAAGACACTTGACTACTTAGCCTGTCTTGAAAAGCTTTGTTTGCTGAGGGGGTGGGGGAAAAACCAGTGCTTGTCAAGACAGACTATTGACCACTGTACTTGCAAAAACTGAAGCGGCCCTGTGCTCAACTGCTTTATGATTATAATATGTGAAGCTGTGGAGGCAGTCTAGACTTGATCTAGATCAGGTTTGTTCTCATCTGCCCGCATTCCGATCATTCCCATTCTACCGGTGAGTCGGCAGCAACTCAAACCTACAAATGCAGGCAATTGGATCATACTTGATCTAGACCTGACCATGACCTGTGAAATATAGTTTACCTGCTCTGCGAGGTATATTCAATTTGTCTGTGTCGGTTATATGGACATCGTGTTTATCCCTTGAGCCATATTCTAGTTTGATACAGTCTGGCATCTTTGCCTTTTTAGTGATTCTCATTATACTGTTCATTGTTCTGCGAGATTTCACGATGTATTTGTGTTCTTCATCTGTCAAACGCAAGATGTATAGGTGCTCTTTTGTTATAACCACATGACTGCAAGAGAACCATAAAAAATAATATGTAGAACATGCGTTGTTAACTGACAAGAAAAAGATATATAAAAATAATAATTGAGCAAATGAGCCATGATAATTGATGTTGATCAGCTCATTGCATTGTTGGTATCTACCACAACGACAGTTCACTAAGGTATGTGAAGTGTCTTTTGGTAGAGCACCTGATACAGATTGAAGCATAATAAAGATGGAATTATCTGAAATTATCTGGCTTCTCAGAGACTATATTATGATGATGACTACAGGCAGCATGGCTAGTTAGTTAAACAAGGTTGCATCAAGAAAGAGATCTAGAATTATAAATTATCACACATAATTAGCAGTAGTTGTAGAAGATGCAGTTTACATTAGTACTCATAATCACCCCCATACTGAGGCAGCATATATATTGAACACCTCCAGGTAAATCTTCAGTATGGAGAGCCAAGAATAACAACAAGCTATATCAAGTATTACATCAATCAATATCCAAGAACATGTTTTATCTGTAATACAATGGCACAAATTATTTCGTTTTTATTTTTATCATTTTTTCCATTTATGGTGTAGCAATGGCATGGCGGTTACCTTGGAATGAACTGCTCATTGTCTTTCACATGCTCACAGTCACTATGGAACTTTGTGTCTCTACTAGCAATGATTTCCTCCAGGGTAATAACACTGCCAATCTCACTTCTGCCATCTATTGCTCCAGAAGCTGTCAACCAGGGAGGTACAGAGTCAAACTCCTTGTGTCAACAATACATATTTAATCAATGCTACCATTCTAACAATGTTCGTCCTCCAGTATAAACGTAGAGGAGTAAATGTAAGCTACGGGTTGGTTTGGGAGTGACTTCAAGTTAGCTAGCACTTAATTATGGCTAACCGAGGTGGGAGTATTTATAAGATAAAGAGGTTGAGTAAGTGTTAGCTACTTCAATCATACGCAAAATGGCAAACTTTCCCTCCTGCTAATACTTTTCACCCCTAGAGTTTATCTGACAGTAATAATGCATTTCCAATCGGCCACCTCCCAACCCTTTGGATGGCGTCAGACTGAAAACTTGGCATGCCGTGAGTAAGGTGCGAATGCACTGCTACTAAATTTCCTTGGTGTTAATTTTCAGAGCAAACTTTGTGACTAGGGTTGGGAATATTCATCAACAGGTTATTTCATTGGCATGGTAGAAAACCCTAGAACAAGTATGTTCCCTCTGTGGTGGCGGAGGGATATTGCAAATGCTTGGTATCGAGGCAGGTATGAAATAAACACCCTACCACAATAATAAACAAATAACAGGTGGACCTTCACAGTACAGTAGAAGAGTTCAACAACAACAACAATCTATGATGTGGTCTAAAACTTTACAGGGTATGATTGTTTTTCGAAATTAGCTGGTGACTGGTGTTAACTGATAAAAGTCATAAATTTAAAGTTTTTATATCATCATTTTGCTGCATTTTTGTTTGCAATTATATGTTGTGTTGTAGTCAGTAGGTAGTGCAGTTTAGTATTATATTATTATTGCACAGACCTGATGAAGATGAATGTGCTGTAGAAAAACTAGAGCAACTGTGCAACAAACTTGGTTAGACTTGGAACTTGTGACTTACAGGTGCAGGTTATTCGTTGTGGAGGGGGGAGGACCAATTCACGACTAAATTGAAGAACAAGGCAATTTTTCATTATTCATAGCGTGCTCATCACCGTAAGAATTGGACTTTAGGACTATGGGTTCTATTTGAATTTGCAATAACTGTATACAGGAGTATGATATTTGCAGGAGGAACAGTTCCCCTTTTTACACAGGCCTGACATAGCTTAATTCGAAATTAGCTAACATCTACTAACCCCCTTTTTTTTATCTTCACTCCATCTCAGCTAACCAAAATTATGTGCTAGCTATCATTATGTCGCACCCTAAATAGCTAACCTAAACTCTAGCTAATATCAAACCTATAGGGTAAGTTTGTCAAAATTTAAATAATAAATTATCAAATGAAATTAAGAATGATTCCTCAAATATAATAAAAAAATCCAATTGTCTCTTGTTTCTGAATGAGGCAAAAATTGAACAAAAAGATCAACTGACAAATAGTTTAGTTGGCACCAGTTTGGGCATCAAGCTTAACCGAAAAAAATATTTTATTTGTAGAACATAATAGTTTGATCAATATATGTAAAATGTATATATATATATATAACCAATACCTAAGCAGTGAAAGACATTTTTGCCAGAACAAAATGCTCGTAAAACCAGATGTTTTGAGAAAATCAAGAGTTGTTTTAGATTGTCACATTACAATGATATTTTCATGAAGCCACCAAGCATGAATAGTAACCGTTGTACTCATACCATATTATTACTAATCTAATAACCTCTATCTCATTGCAACCTACAATTTACTGTAATGGCCAATTTTGCTTGCTCTAAAATTGTATAACGCATACTTGAAATTACTGCAAAATGGCAACAGCGTCAAATAATTACAGTGGGGTGTAGGGAGGTCTAGCTCTAGCGGTATCTGACTGCAGGCTACATTTGGAACATGTTGAACGCTGAAAGGATCTTTTTGAGTCGACAACAAGCACGCCTTTAATAAGACTGTATGGCAGTAGTTGCATCTTGCACGATTTTGTGATTTTGCGGTTTTGTAGCCAAAATATATGAGATTAGAGAATTATAGATATTTTTGACTGCTCCTTGTAAGTCAGAGAGCAAAACATACTCATAAAATGATGCATTTCCTGAGTCCTCGTAATGTATGTCAACATCTACTTGGTGCTTTTACTGCGAAATCTCATGTTAAATTTTTTAGATTCAGCATTCCAAATTTCTGTCAGAGCTGGCCAACTGTTTTATTTTGTACCCCAGGGTATTTCAACAGTGGAGTACAAATAAATCTGTAAGTCGGTAACAGGCAATTTCACAATTTGGAGATCATTTTCTTTGAGGGCATGAAAACAATTCAAAACATTATCTTAACTTACAATCTAAAGCCATAAGCTGCGCTGTAGACTCTCTTGTGTAGAAAGGTTTTTTCTTCCTCTCCATGTTGTTGTATGGTATACCTTTATCCACAAGCTGCTAGCTCTATCAGTGAGAGTACTATGTAATATATATACCTGATGATATGCTGCTCGCTCAGTGTTAGATAGATCAACTGATCGTGACCTGGTGCGGTCTTCACTATTATAGTGATTGAATAATGAATTATAATCTATAATACCATTGGCCACAAATACTAAGCAGCAGGAAATAATGTGTGGGATAATTCTAAACCCAAAAGCAATGTGTGATGGGATTATAATTGCTGTTATGATCAGGAGCTGCTGTTCTACATTTCTGTGCTCAATATTTTCCTTGCCGACATGAATTGAGCAAATAATGAATGTAATATAATGAACATAAGCTTGTTGAGAGTGGTTAACATCCACAAGCCCAACAAGCCCTTGATATCGCAGTATTGTGGAGCCTGTACTTACCCGTACCTACCGGTATTTATTTACATGCAATATCCTGTTAACATGGAAGAAATGCAGCTAATTATGTATCTATTAGGGCGGTCAAGATGACCAAATATTAAAACATTTAGCTTTTACTAGTCTCGAAACTGGGAATTTATTGCTTGATTGATGCAATTAAGCAAACAGCTATGCGCATCTTGTATAAGATGAGTTCCAGCGTCAGGGTTTGAGAGTGGATATCTATTACTTGCCTAGAAACCATATTATCACCATAGACTTAATCATAAACAAATTAAATGGTTTATTATTATTTTTGTCTATGATTCAAATGAGCATCCAAAGAATATGGGCAGTGATATTTTCATATCGATACAATGAGTTTTCACTTTCGATACAATGAGTTTTATCAATAAATTGACTTGATAAGGTACAATTGCACACACCGAGTAAACTACATGGAGTAGACACATGACGTAACACAACTACCACTCTGTTGATAATGGATAAGCTGAACTTCAAGCACCCACTAATCGGATTATATTCAGTATAAAACCACATGTTCAGTACACACATGCTGTGTGTGGAACTAAAAGCTCATCTCATGTTCTTATTTTTTGTTGATGTTTTATGAGCAGCAGAATTTCACCACTTAGATATTACAGTACAGATCTAGAACCATAAGTAGGCCAATGGAAACAACCTGCAGACATTAGTGAAAGTTGGAGCATGTCAGTAATCATTACGAGGCCAGTGCTAACAAAATGACTGTTTTTGTACATATCATCAACCTGCATTCAAGCTTGAGATTTTACTGACCAGCCTTCATTTATAATCAATGAGGGAGTTCATGATTTGAAGAATTGGGTATAATGTGACTAAATAGACCAAGAAATGTATGCTTCTCAGAATAAATATTATATTAATAGCTTTTCTCATTATAGGTAAAAATTAGATAAATAACCTTATTAAAATAGATATTTGAGGGAAAAGGTATGGAAAAAAATAACCACATGTAATAGGTATCATGTGAAGAAAATTATGGACAAGAGTTTGATCAGAAAAAATAACGCAAAACAATGACACCCAAGTTGATCTAGAATTTTCAATAAATAATTTTTTTCTAACACAAATGATATTTCAGTTGTTAAGCGTAAGCACATATCACAAAGTAAAGACCTTACTCTGAAGTGTACTAACAAAAATATGAAACTTATAATTACTGCAGCAAACTCCTGACAATCCACACCCCACTCAGTGACAGCAGCAGACTGTAATTGCCTATAAAACATCATAATTACAGGGTTTTCACCTCAGCTATGGCGCCTGATGATGAAAAACCAGACTGCAACATATCTGTTGTACTGTTGTAAATCTCTCTATAATCAGGGCATTCTTATTTAATCAAATCACAAGCTTGATTTACTTCACCAGTTAGCATCAATTCCGTCATCCAACTCGTCACCCAGACCAAATTAATTTCGGCTCATGGTGAGAAATAGAGTACACCAAACAGAGTACGGTCAACAAAAGGACGTGGGCACAGTCTCTCAAATTAGAACATTACTTACAGCCAGAGGACAATGGCACTACTATGTCTACATCATAAGCCAGAAATCAATGTAAATGGACTGGGGCAAGTCTGAGTGCACAGTAATAGATGTCAAAAGATGTTACAACATCACTTTGTGACCACATATACAAGGTGATCATCTCGTGACCGAAAATACATATTGACATTTTATACCAGCCGCGCTAACATCTATACTTTGCAGTTGTAATAAAAATGTCAACTCGTTTTTCTGCATATTAATAGAGATAATAGGTTGAGTGTAAAGCACCTTTCATTTTCAGTTAGAGGGAATTATTCTTGACCAGAAGCAGCGGAGGCTGACCCAGCGGATTGTTGGGTTTGCTCCTCCTCGTCTAACAGCTTGACAACTTGCTGCTTGATAACCTTAACAGCATCACCTGCCAAATTAAATTAACAAATCATCAGACAACTCAGAATGATTGGTGAAAGAGGTAAAAGTAAATTAAGTGCTATTATTATCTCTGCTTTTAGAAGAAGTAGAACATTGTAATTTGCCTCCATTATCATAGTGCTCGTTTATCAAGTACCAATCAACACCCATTGTCCATCTGCATGTTCGCCCCTGGATGGCTGTGTAATAACTAAACCATTTGATGTGAGCTGACAAGATGAAGCTACTAATAAATCATTACAGAATGCCAGACTGAAGATGATCCAAGCTGTCAAAATTATAACAAGGGCAATAACATACACATTTTCATTCTTGGACAAACTCATGAATGATGCATGAAAGACAATTTTTACAGGACCAGGTGTAGGAGATATTGCAGGTTACTAGCAATAATGAATTTAGCTCTGCTCAACGGAAGAGTGTAACAATGTAAAAGACCATGCATAACCTGCAACAACGAGTTCTTACCTGCTTTTTCGATGATAAATCGCTCAGTGTCAGTAACAACCATGCCATCTTCCACATTAGTCCCATATTTGAAGGTAATGAACTCAGGCATTTTCTTCTTGGAGGTTATCTTGACAATGTTTTTGAGTGGACGACGAGAGATTACCATTGCCATGCCTTTCTGTTTGGGCATCTCTCGAAGGACGTACACACATGTATCAGTGACTAGGAGATGGCTGAAATACGAAACAAAACAACGTAAAATTGAAAGCTGTAGTGAAAATGTGTTTCTTATAATGCTGCCTGATAAAGCACCATACATCATGGAGGAGCTCTGTTCAGTCAACCCTGCTGATGACTGCCACACAGTGACTGTCACCCAGATTGTCTTACCGCACAAACTAGTCTAAAAAGTCCACCTGCCTCCTGCCCACAGCGTTTAGCATGTTCACCATACAAAGGTCATACAAATCAGACTGCAGCCCTTTGGCTGGAACTGGGCCAAAATATTGAGTGTAAAAACAAATTTTATGCTGAATTATCCTGCTACAGGCTATCGGTAAATGTCATTTTTGAGGAAAATACTAACACTTCATTTTATAACCCAGGGATCACAGGGCTGCTATCAGCCTCCATTTTATCATTAATAAGTGGTCAGGGTGACAGGATAGTCAACCTTTGTGGACTTCTGATGACATTAACTAATAACTAATAACTAATACTAATACATTATATTCACAACTTTATTTCACAACCCTCTGAAAGCCCAAATATGTGGAAAATATGATGGTTCATTTCCAGCAGGATGGGAACCAGACAGTGACTTAATAACACGGTTAATGACGCTATCATTATTTGAATAGCACGGAGATGAGTCAACATCAGTGACATCATATTCCTGTTTTCCGTCCGTCATGGAATGTCACACCAGTGCGATTGTGTGAAACATGTCCAGTTTTCCAGGCCAGAAAATCGTGTGATATATTTCTCAATAAATGGTGATAATCTGCACAGGTGTAAATAGTTACCTGGGGGCCAGCTCGCCTGTCTCACGTATCTGCTGACATTTGAAGTGATATCTGACGTCTGGTTTGCCCATCCACAGCTCGAGACTGACAACCTCCTTCTCATCCTCGTCATCTGTAAATCATAAGAATTGTGTCACTGAGCGCTTAGTGATGTCACAATACCATCACACTGTGAAAACAGCGATGACAACACAAAATTATGTCAGTGTAGACAGTCTATGCACCTATTGGTGAGTGATCACTCCATATGGATGAACAAAGGTTTGATTTTCAGCAATACAGACTGGCTCGTTGTTTAGTAACCATATAGGATATATGTTACAATAATAATAAACTCCACTTCGGACAATATAAGGAATTTTTACGGGGATGTTGACTGAATTTAATCATTACCGTCATCATCTCCAATAGAGAAAACAGATGCCATATTTTTATATCCTTTATCCACCCTGTCTGAGGAGCGAATATGTCTGAAACAGTAAATAAACATGGCTAATATGTAATAAACAATTCACAACTACATGTCAATAAATAAATATTTTAATGGCAGCGTGATTTTTACCATAATGATGAAATTACACCTATGTTTTTCGAATGAGCAATATAATTATTCAATAAACCAGAAACTGTGCATACAACATTTAAGTCGGTTCCTCTATCTAATTGAGAGGTTAAACTTTGAGTTACCTCTCTTCTTGTGGAAATTCATTTTTAATATAACTGGTAACTTTTTCTTTGGTGACTGCAGCTTTCTCCTTGAGAGCAGAAGAAAATGCTGACCATCGACCTAATAGATTCTCTGTCTGCAAAAAAGGACCAGAAGATAATATTAGACAGCGGCTACCACTAACCAACAGATCAATAAGGTGTGATACAGGGGGTCTTTCTGGGGGTCTTTCAATTAGAAAGAGCGATGCTTTACTAAAGCAAGTTATCACTATCACATTGTTCAAAATTATCACTCACTTATTATATCACTCACTTATTATATCACTCACTTATTATATCACTCAAATATCACTCACTTATTAGTCTTTCAATTAGACAAATTTGCTAACTCAGAATGTATATAGTTCCATCAATGACTGAGCGATTTGGATGCGAGAGCCCTGCAGGTATCGCTCACTCACTGAGTGAGCGATCAGATTGCGATTTTGGCTCTTTCTAATTGAAAGACCCCCAGGATTGTTATTGCAAGCCTGGTCAGGTAACAGTATAAAAATATGGACCAGCTTGATCAATATCAAGTCTAAGTGATGACGATTAATTTGGCAAACATGGGAAAATCGGACATGGTATTGATTTGCATTTGAACAATACTCTTGTTGCTCACACGAAAACAAGAGGTCAACAACTTCATCTTTTATATCACGTAAGCAGCTTTGTATGATGTGTCTGTCCTACTTACATTGAGCTTAGGGAAGGACATATCTGCTTGTTTGTTATTGGTGCCATTTTGTGGTTGATTCGCACAGTGGATACAGAATTTTGGGTTGTGGTCTGTAATCCCCTCAATTAGATTGTCTTCTAGTGCATGATGTAATGCTACAAAGATTTGGAATCAGGTTACTGCTTTTATACCTGCATTCATTGATGTCATTGCTGCCATACATTAGAAAACTGAGTTTGTATATCCTATCAATACAGGAATAGCCTAGCACAGAGGAGGGATATATCATTACTATATGATGAAACACATATGAAAATGACAAGACCATATATGAACGAGTCAAATATATTATAATACATTATTGCCTACCGGCATAGCCTCCTCGGGCAAAGCTGACATATTGCGTAGTTTTTTGCAGGAAGTTAGCTATGACCATGTGTACATACTGATCTTCCTCTTCGCGGCCACTTCCCATAAAACACAAATGCTCTCCTGCAGCGGATGAACCTATAACATTTCAACGGGAAAAGGTGATTGACAATCATTGTTAAAAACCATATATTCTGATTGTGATATCAAAAGAAGTTGTTTACACTTTTTCTACGGAGAGACAACTCAGAGGAGGTTAATGTATAAATAGTTATCAGTGTATCAGATTTAAAAATCTTGCCAGAGTCGATCAATAGGATAGTGAATTTTGCAGAGTCACGATTGGTAAATGGTAGGTTGTTAATACAAATCAATGCCAAGTTATTACCTTGTACCTAATTGAGCAATTTGCACAATGTCATGATTTAATAGGACAGAGAAATCTGGGTCTTTTAATGTGGCTTACAATGTAGTATGCTAGTTGCAGTGTACATGTTAATGCATATATGTTTTATATTTTTCTCATCACACTTACCAGATTCCAGTGCCTGTTTCTGAGTGGCGACTAGTGCTTGTATGGCTGTACTAAACTCTGATGGATTCTGGAGCATCAGATCTGCATCCAGATGAAATGCTGTAGCCAGATGTCCTGCATTGTATTGATCAGCTGGCCGGCAATCTACCACAAAATATCGCACCCCCTCTCCCTACAATTCACATTGACTTTGATCACCAACAAAGATGACTACTAATATAATGACAAACTTGTTTGTGTTGTAAAATAAGAATCAGGATATTTTTTCATAGTGTTTCATAAACCAATAATCTAGTACAATTATGGTTTCAGCCTCAAACAATCTTGTTGTCAAATTTGCAGAATTAACAGGTGCCAAAATTGTCTTGGAGAGAGCTGACAGTGACAGGGTGTGTATGATGTGAGAATGTCTTGTTTAATAGATACATACAGCACCGAGTTCATTTGCATGTAGGAGCTCTTCTATAGATACAGGGAGACATAGAGCCTGCGACTCGGGTAAGGAATCTGTTTCCTCGCTTCCTTTACTCGACTTTATTATGCCAAACAATGGGCTCTGATAATGCTACAAATAAATCGGAAAATCCAGTGATGAAAATACTCATGTCCCCAGTGTCTCAGCAAGGGTTGGGCTCAATTATCAGATTGGGGACGTCGGGGGCAAAATTCCGGGGGGTGGGGGGCATGTGGCTCAGACTAGGATAGTAGCATTGTGATGAAAATGACGCAAAGTAGAAATAATCTGGATCAAGATGGAGTTTAAATTAGTTTACATTGTACCTTTGCACTCTTTTGTAGCTTTTATCTTAGTAACTGTTTGTTAGCAATCAGGGAAATATCACATTTAACCTTTACAAACAATCATATGAACAAATAATGCACGCTGATTAAATCGTCTCAGGCAAAATAATGATAAATACGTAATGACGCAATCACAACGTGCTACATCTTGCAACATACAGTAAATGTCTGTCTCCCTTACCCGCCTGAATGACTGAGGAGTCTTAGAAGCGTAATACTGAGCTAAAGTACAGAAATCTTCTATATCTTCAGCTTCTAAAGCTGCCGGCGCTGACTTGAGTATGTCTATAATCTTATCCCGATCTTCTATTCCCATTTCTAACACTTGCTCTCTGTGAAGAACAGGATACATACTGATTATATAGGGCAAGGTGACTGGAAGCTTGATACGAGTGAATATAATAATTTTCCTTTATAGTATGTGAATATATCTTCTGTGACAAAGGTTTAGAGTTGCATGTCACAATAATTGGGTATTTGATTATTCTCAATGATGAAACTGATGATATTAGTTGTAGCAATAGTAGGTGTGGCAATAGTAAGGTTTAATATAGGCTTGTGCATATTCCACAGAAAACAATAAAATGAATATCATCAAATATGTTTGAAGCACTGTAGCCTAACTTGCACAGTATGTTTAGTCTTAACATGTGCATCTTTATTGACGCATTGATAAGCCCTGGTCAAAGTCTACAGCTCATAGTAGTCAGATATAAGGCTATAAATGGTGTACATATAAAGGAACTATAAAAATACACATGTGATCATTTCAAGCAAGGATTGTGTCTTCGCTCACTTACTTTGCATTGACGAGAAGCACTAGTCCAAGAAAGAATGATAGAAAAGGATCGGCTTGTTGTAAATAAACGTCCCACATATTTAGACAAACATCTATATCACAAATACTGGAAAACAAACCCTGGAACTGAAATAAAAAAGATACAAAATTTATTTATAGAGCAACACTTACTCCCACAGAATGCCTCACAAAATCTGGCTCAAAAATCCGATTAGTTTCTTATTCAATACGCCACCATATTAATGACCCTTCTTATCTACATCATTCACTAGTGTAATGAGTAAGGCTAATTAATTCATACCCATGATAAGGCGTAGAGATCTGGAGTTATTTTTCTGGTGTCAAGGAAGCTGCACAGTTCAGGATCGTGGTAGAGTAAGAGCAGTCTGAATAGATGAAACGGCCTGCCATCCTTGTGACATTCCCTAACAGATAGAAAGATGAACAAAATTGAGGCAATGTGGTACATACAATATTATGCATCCGAAAATGTGAAAAATCACAGGTATTACTTTATGGATGGTCGTACCACAATGACATCACATCTTGATAGTCACAATGTACATTCAATCATAGCAAATGCTTTGACGCCATTGGGTAAAAATGGTTGGAAATTCTCACTCACTTAGGAATGTATCTGTTGACTAAGGCATGGAAGCAGTTGTACAGTTGTGGTTTTGGTAGTTTTAGCACTGATAAGAGCTGGAGTAAGTCCGTCCAGCCATTGTCCGCACTGAATGGTATTTTTGTTGTCTTACTGTAGAATGTGATAATTTCTTCTAAGTCGCTGACAAGAGCAAGTTTCTCCACACTGTCATTGCCTAGCCGATCTGAAACAATATCAAAGGTGTTACACTGTGTAACTCAAAATACTCAGTTCATAGTTTCTTCAACAACTTTATTGACATTATTATTATTATTATCTTTATTACTAACCATTGGTAGCAGACTAAAAATTAGCAGCGACCCTTATAGGTCTTGTAGAAAAAAGAGGAGGCATCCTGGGTATAAAAAGTGAAATATAAAAACTGATCAGTTTAGTTTATTCTTTATAATTAATACAGCCGGCATTGCTATACTTCATTAGTACTGTGCTCGATCTCAGAGCAGAGCTACACTTGGTGTCTGTCTGGCGTTGTTTTAGTCTGGCTGATCAGCGTAGAGTTAACCTAATTCTAAATAAAGAGAACATGAAACAGTGACAGTGGTTCAACATTCTGTGTTTGTAACTGATTGACCGAAACAACAATATGATCACAATACTTACCCACTGTAGATTTACACTCTTTCCTGATGACAGCCTGTTCTGTTAGATCAAACAGGCCGTTGAAACTTCCAAGTTGGTTTCCTTTCTCAGACACATTTAAAGCAATCTAGAATAATAGCGAAAATAACATCAGGATTATGGAAAAAAATGACATTAGGATTATTGGGATTACCGTTAGATTACCTTGATAGAGGATTAAAATCAGAATAGTTAACCAGATGCAGACGCTTAGTCCTATTCTCACAGGGTCTCATTTTTTGTTCGTATTAGGCTACTGTTAAAGATGATACTGGTACAATGAACTAGGTGGTATGGTAGCTTAACAAAACCTCTACAGTGTTAATATTCAACAAGGTGAGTTAAATGCTGGTAATCTGTGGCCACATATTTGAAGATGAAGGGCTTGCTCACAGTATTGTGGGCTTGGGTTGCTTCAATTGTACAATAGTTAAGATGTGGAAATTCATGTGCCAACAAAGCTTGCTGTAAGGATTATGTCGTCTATCATGGGCCTTGCTTCTGATAACAATAATACAGGGCACTAATAATTGAAGGGCAAACTCATTAAATGTTTGACTGATTCGATTATCAATATATGATGAGAACATACAATCCTGTGAAACAACCAGCGAATTATATTCCTGATATCAAACATTACAACAAGCCACATCCACAAAGTAACTAAACATAATACATAACTCCTGGTGGATTGATCATCCAGCATTGATGTGCATCTCATTATTTGACAGTGCTTCTGTTATAGAAAACTTTTACCTGCCAAACATCTGCGCGTAAATCAGCAGGTAGTGGGCGCCCCTTTGAAATGTTACGTATGATCCCAAAGTCACAGTCATCTATCAATAACGCTGACTCCAACTCTCCGATCCTAAAAAGAAAACAAAATTCCGGCTGTGATCATCAAGTTCTTTGGTTGTTATTGGCCTAGATGATGCTGCACAATCAACTGGTAGACTCCATTCAGCAAGGTCAATGTCATGAGTTCATTCACATAAGGGCCAGGTAAATAAATAACTTGATACTTCTAAAAAGATACTCGAAGATGCAATTTCCTCCTTTGCAATGTGAGAAAAACAAATCATCCGTCATCTAATGATCGAGATTCAATAAATTGGATGACTAATTTCTCATACATAGCCTCGATATTATATTTGAGGGATTATCTAGGGTCGTATTTGAGGAGGCTCACAAGAAACCAGAGTGTTGTACTGTAGACAGCCGAGTTGTATGAATTTTATTGATCATTGAATTTGGGAGGATTCCTGTATGTCTGGGGACAATTTTGTGGTGATTGATGGGGATTCAGCTGCTGGGGTAAGAATTCCCTAAAGTTCTGATACAGCGGGGATCCCCTACTGTCAGCAATGTGGTTCTAACAGTCCATCAAAGAGCCTGTTTCTTTATCAGATACAATTTTGTGAAGCGGTCTTATATGAGACACGATATTGTTTTTTTTCTCTTTACAACTATGGCAGAGTCACAAATGGATGAAATCTGGAGCATTTCCTTTTGTTGAATCACAAGTCTACTCCAAAACATGGGTCCCTGGCAATGTTTCTTGACTAATAATGAATTGATTGACTAATAATGAATTGACTGCCCCCAACAAAAGACACGGGGGGGGACAGTCAAACATTGGCAGGGACCCATCTTTCGGAGAAGAGTTGGTGAACACCAATTTCAGTAGGGTCCCAGTCACAATAAATCCTTTAGCCATGACATGTATGTGTTGTGAACCCATCCCAGTCACACCCACCGAAAGGTGACAGGTTGTTTGTTGTTGAACTGAGATGATGCCACTTTTTGACATTTGAGTCATTGACAGTGAGCAGCCTTGATGTCTGGATTAGGAGAAAATGAAATTTTCATATAATAAAATGTTCTAAGAATGAAACTGAATGTGTTATAGAAGTACAAATGGCTCTTATGTGTGAAAATAACTAAAAGTATTTACCAGGAATCATCCACAACAATATCTTCTTCTTGATCCATGGTGTGACGTTGCTGCACTCCATAAACAAGAGAACCAAGAAGGTCAAGGTAATAATTGTCATTTAAACCAAGTCGTAAATATTTCTATTACATTTGTGTTGCAAAACGAATTGGAAGAGAGCTTTTTACAGGGTATTACTTCCGGTGTTAACAAAACATTTGGATTTGCCTATTATTGTACCAGAGTAGAGATAAATCTATTGGGGATGGTGATTCAACATTTTAACCAGGATTATAGTAGTTACAATCACAGCCAGTACTCAACACACAATGAAAGCACGAATCAGTTAAGGTAAGGCATCATGTGTGTATATAGAGTTTAAATATTCTAGCATTGCAATGATGATAACATCATGATGATTACTAGCTAGCTAGTCCGTTACATTTAACATTAGTTGTTTAGTTTGTTAGCAAGAATTGGTAAGTACAGTAATAAGAAAATTGTTATGACTCAACAGTCATAATAAGTCATTATGAGAAACTGAAAAATGCTCTCTTTTCTCTTCTCTGTTCTTAACTTTTCAGTTCTATACTATATTAATAATATAATATAAACATTGTCTTGGCAAGCTTTTCAAGACAACACACTCCAAGATGAGATAGTATGCTTACTACTAGACTAGAGAGTAAAGAGACAAGTCTAGTAGTAGTAATAGTTGTAATTGCAGTAAGTTTTTGAACAGATACCATAACCTACACTCTAAAGTAGGCAAGGCAAACTGGCTTCATAACGTTCTGGAGTACAAACCCAACAATCTCTTTGATTTCTTATAAGTGGCCGTGGTACCTTGCCTTATCTCTGCGGCCCACACCAACAAAAATGGGGCTGCTGGGATAAGGCTACTAGTACCAACTTCCCCGCCAGGCTCCGACTTGCTAATAGATTTGTCATGATGTAGTTACATGCATCCTTCTGGTTTCAAATAAATGGCCTTTGGAGGAGCACAATACTGGCAGAAAGCTCAAACTATGGTTCACTAGTGGTTGTTCCGACAATTCTAATGTGACGCAGATCATTCTCAAATAAAACCCTGTTGATACTGACAATGTGAAATGACTTTTATCCGGCAGGTTACAGACTTGCAAAGAATTTTACTTTGACAGATGTACACACATTTTAGCATGTGAATAGTCTGAGAAGATATACCACACTATGGCAGACCTACAAGCGTCCATAGATTTCTCGGTTGAGTTGGGAGCTTTCTACAACATCGATTTGTTTCAAAGAGGGTAAGCTGTGTCTATGTAACATTATAGGACATGATTTTATTGTAACACAGTATTGCATATCAATTAGCGTATAGTATTTAATTTCTAAGTTTTCTATGGGGAATAATATTTTGACCCACGGAATGATTTAGATATTGCTTAATTAGGTGTCTTACAGCTCAAGATACAAATTGGCTGGATGAATTGTACACAAAAATCATGTAGGCCCTACGAGTACAATTCCGGCATTGTCACAGAGCTTGATTTAAGAAAATGCCATCCTATACAGTCATTAAATTTTAATCTTTGCATTGCAGATTTTATCAAATAAGAGTGGGCTTGAAATCGTTTAGTAACAGGCCTCCCATGAAAGTAACCTGTCATCCACCAAAGAACCCAGGTAAGGTTTCAATTTAAAACAAATATTCAACTCCCCCCCCCCCTCACATTGTCCTCTTTTATAATGAATATTCGTTCATACTGATTTGAAGAATCATAGCACCTTGCCAACATATCACAAGCAGCCAATTTCATGGTGGTGAGATGTTCTATTTTACTCATCACCATGTTCAGCTATCTAAATTTCCATACCTAAATATTTACAATTGCTGCATGCTGAGGTATTGAATGTTGATGTTGGTGGGAGAGAAAACTGATGAGAAAATAATATAGGAATGTTGTTCAAGGCTGTGCGTTTTAACACATTATAATCATAAGAATAGTTATCAGCCATCAAAATAAGCAAATAATGATCATTTAATGATTGTCTCTTTCTCATCACAATCATATTGGTATAATTAGAATGGTCAAAGTTCTACCTGGCACAATTGTCAACTTGAGATATTGGTCTGTGATATAATTGGCCTTTCCTTTCCGCCCAGGTTTTTGAATATTATTATTTCATTGACATTTTAGCCATTAGTATTGCGAAAATTTTTTCCAGTATGTAGATATTGGCACAGAGAATTAACTTTACTGCAACGGCCAGAGTAGTTGTTTCAAGTCTATTGGCCTCTCTATGATTAATCAACCGGCATGACATGGTATTTTTATCGTTTTAGTAACTGCTTCATTAACCAGTCACAAGCCACCTACAGTGATACAGGGCATAGCTGTCAGCCAAACATTCCAGGTTTTGTATAAAAATGAAGATCTTCTTCTCAATGACGCATTTGATTTCACTGTCCAAATGTTACTGGATTGTAACAAGGTTAGTACATGACATACGATATTTAAGCCTCTCTGTACACTATCTAATTCACGTCTTGTGTCAGTATATACAACTATGTAATCAATGCGCTGACGCTGATCATTTGGAATTGGATACTAATAAACTTTCAAAAATTGCTATAAGGTATTGTACTACACGACCTTGATTTAGAGTCAGCAATCTTGAATACAGCTGTGCCATTGTACCAGAGATAATGTGCTGTGCCCAGCTTACCTACACCAACTGATACACACAAACTCCGATAGCATTTTATGGAATCGATGTGATGAGGAGTGATTATTTGATGTGTGAGAGTAGGGCTTACTTCTCAACTGCTCAACATTATCAGTTTTTCATGTAGAGGGTAATTAAAGCTCATTTCATCAATTATTTTATTACTTCTCTGAGTGTGGAGGATGTATAAACTTATCTATGTACTGTAATGAAGGAACAGTGCTATCACTGCTACTCCTTGCTGTGATCCATCAAACTCTTATTATAGAGATTACTCATGACTAGACTCAGATGTTTTGTATCTTGCAATCTTCATTTTGAAAATTAATTTATTTGCTATATTTAGAATCAGCCAACTTGAATTTAGCAATGATGGCCTGTTCTATTTCAATATCCATCTGCAACCCTCTTTCTATCAATGAGTCATTAGCCTTACAATGATTCAGACAGGAAGGTTCTATGATGGTTTGGCTCTGTGAATAGTACAGTCAGGTAGTGGGTTATTTATAATGTTCTGCTTATGACCTGAATATATCTGTCAATGCTTGATTGGCATGGTGGTGATTGATGTATTTGTTATGTTTTAGCTGGAGGAGAGCATTGAGAAGGCTGGATTAAAACTTATTGTAGAGCTGTGGTTTGCTGAAGATTTGTAAGTTTATCCATGGTATTGTTTATAATTCTGCTCTTTTGTCTGAACAAATTGAAAACAACCAATAATGAAAAACTAAACTAAAGACAACCCCCTCCAGGTCTACCATCATTGTGCTCTTTCAATTCTGCTTACATGAGGACTTGACACCATAACAAAAAACATAAAATACTTATATATTTATGCTTTACACACTCACATACTTGATGTCCCACAATATAGTGCAGCCAGTTGAAGTTTGCTAGTGATTTGCTTGTGGTGCACATAGGTTGTACACTGCATTGTGTGTCCAGATTTGTGTGTAGCTTGGAGATAAATAAAACATAGTTATAGGCTTAGCCTTTAGCTTCTGAGTCAGGAATGCTGACTTACAATGTCATGTTTACAAGTCTGTCACTACAGTTATGTGAGGAAAGCAAGCCATGATAATCGGTATAGATGACTATCACACCTTTGAAGATTAGCTTGCCAACTCTCAGCCCGTTTCTCAGAATAGACAATCTTCTTGATTCTAATGCACATTGCTAGATATTATGCAACTATGTGAAACCTGGCCATCATGTTGTGATTACTTTTACCCATCAATATTAAGATGCTGCTGCCCTCCGATTATTAAATGAGCTCAGTAGAGAGCTGGAACTGTCGCAATACTTACCAGATATCACACGTTGTGTTGACTGAGGTCATTGGTATCTGCCTGTCACAACCTTCAACTAACATGCAACATCCAGCGAACCCGCATTTTATAAATTGGTGAGACACAACCGGAATGTTGTAATTGCAAACATGGATTGAACTCTTGTGACACTGTCACATAAACAATGCATATTTATATGAATGAGACCACAACTTGTTTTAGGTCTGAAGTTGAAGATAATTTTGAGGTAGCATGCACAAGGGTATATGATGTCAACTTTATACCTACGATGGGACTACACATACACTGTCCAGTGCTGTTTGATTATTTTCACATGGCAGCCATATGTGTAACTGTACATGCATCTCTCATAGCTCTACATCAACCCATATATAAGTGAGTAGATATACCCAGTAATGTAAACAATATTTACTCTTAGAAACTTTTATTCCATTCTTGACCAAGAAACAACTCCAGTCAAGGAGTTCCTTGCTTCAGTATAGTAATACTTTTCACACTCACCTATGAATACCATTATAATGATCGGTGATAGATATTTTGTTTCAATCTTGTAGTTGTGTTATGAAGCTCAATCATGGCTTTGTATTACTTTAAAGTACCTAGCCTGGTCTGATATAAATTTACCATTAGGTGCTGCATTGTTTAGCTGTCCGGGTGTATTACTTTACGAACTGATTTTTGAGATTTCACACTACATTTGGATGTTTTTAATCCGGTATAATTATATTGATAATATAATATATACTAATTATATTATAATTATATAATTGCAGCCCGAAGAATCCTGCTGCTTCATGGCCTCTAAGGGGCGGGCATATGTCAACCCTGGATGCTGCTCTATTTGGTGCCAACGTACCTGTGCATGTAAGTACAAATAAATAATGTCCGATACGTGCAAGAAAGGAATGGAATGCCAATAATTCAGTAGATTAACAGCATGAAAAACATTACATTGATCTTGAGCTACAATAGATTGATTGCTATAAGCCAACCCATTGTGTTTGAGAGATTATCCAATGGAGAGCAAACAGTTTAAGGTATGAGATGGAGTTAAGTGTAAACCTATGGACCTATTAATCTATAATTAACACTATGCCAGCAAAAGGTTAGGTTGTCAGTGTAATATTTTCACAAATATGGCTAACTGCATTGAGATATGATAATTGGTCAGGTAAAATTTAGAACTACCACTTAAAAGTAACTGAGAAAAAAGTAGTTGTTTTACTATGTTGCAAACTGAGTTGTGATGATTGCAGTATAGGCATACTGTATGATCAGAGACTTAGATACTCGGTCCTATACAGATTGATAAATCTATCCCCTTGACACAACCCAGCAGTCCATAAGATACTTTCTGCACATTTTCAGGCGTTTGTACATATTAAGAAACCAGCACTTCGCTCTGCTAACTTCATGTATAGACAGATATGTAAGCTTCTCCTGTCCTCACATGAGAGTTTGCAGAATCAGATTAAGAAGATCGCTAAGAGAACAGAACACACCCGTCGCCCGATCACAGAACCCCAGTATAGAGACTGCCATGCTCTTCTTGATAAACTGTGTAAAGAGCTAGAGGTAAGATGGTGTTCCATTATACTATGAAGTCTGGCAGGCACAATCTCACTTGATTTGGAAAAAAGAATTACTAGGTACCAAACCGAAAAGAAAAAGAGTCAAATTCGATATTCTCCCTGTCTGTATTGTAGGCAGTGAAAAACGAAGAGGAGTTTCTTCTCTTTGCCACCAGTAAGATTGCACATCTGTGTGCGTACAATGTGGTGCTGTGGCAGACATTTACTGAGATATGTACTTATAATGTCCGCGTCATCAAAGTACTCGCCAAAGAACATCATCAAAACAGGGTATGTTACATTAACTGTTAGCTTGGTGTTCATAACTTGGCAAGGGTCTATTTTCATGCTTGGTGCCTATTTCAATACTCAGGTTAAAAAATGTTGTTATCATGCAGTCTTCCTATATCATCATATGAATGTACTGATAGACTATGACATGTTAACTTGGAAGGAAAGTTTTCTCATTTTTTCATTCCCTCATCTTGTCCCAGTTTTATGGTAGATGGTAATCTTCATTATTTCCATCAGTTATATTAACAATGGTGACCAGCCCTTATTCTATTTCACAGGTGAAAAGGTTTTCGGAGTCATTTTTCTGTCAGGAGTGGTCTAAGAAAGATGCTATATCTTGTTATGAGCCAAGGTAGGATATGGTATATATGAGGGCTCACCCAACAATCATACAGTCATACAGTCATATCTATGCTGTCCTGTGTAGTGAAAACTCAATAAAACTCATATTAAGTGACAGCTACAATATCTGTTTTAGTTCAGAGGAACAGGCTCTACATTGTAAAGGAAGTGCATTGTGATGGCTGATAACATCCTCTATGACCAATTTGATGGTTGACATTAACCAGTCCTTTATTGCTCTACCACACTTCATGGCAATGTATGACCCGATGTAGTTTGGTTTGAACAAATACATACAAACTAGGGATGTGCTGACTAATGAAAGAAGTTCAAAATATCAGTTGTCAAGTTCATAATTCATGGCATATTTTATCATAATTGTAGTGTGAATGGACATAATGACCTAGCCTCAGTAGTTAGAAGCTCTCAGTATTTCCAGCACCCTCCTGTACTCCCCCTACTGTGTAATGAGATAGATGGAGATCAGACTAACGCTCCTATTATATTCGAAGATGTCTATAAAGATGAATCTCAAGGTTGGCAGGGAATTATTATTGTCTTCTCATTATGATTCTTCAAAAGTAAATGACATGGTTTTGCACTATTTGCCTCTATTTTACTGCAAAAGTAGAATGTGCTCTTTTCTTTACATGTGGATGTCACTTTAAGCTGCTCACCGTGATTAAAATAATAAATCTATCGCATTTAATATCACTGACATGGATGCACATACTTAATGTCCTCCATCAAATTATTAATGATTTGGAGTGTGCAAGACTGTCAAAAGCAAATACTGCCAATAAAATTGACTGGGACTGAATAATCTTGTTGCTCCCACCACTGTGTTGCACTGTTCTAAAGTATACCCCAAGTTATTTTTTAGCGGTGTTGTGACTCAGTTCATGGAAAAGAATACACTGGCTTTTGTCTTTGCATAATGTTTATGTAACAAAACATGAGGGATCTCGCTGAAACCACAATGTTGCTCATAGGAAATGATTTAGAGGCTCCAAAAATAATTTGGGTGTGAATCAAGTTTGACAAGTTTGAATAAATTAACCACAATGTATGCTAATAGCCTTAGTTGGTCAAGCATGTGTATCTTGTAAGTAGTTTTATCGAATTGGTATGAAATGTAGCAGACTCCTATTATAAACCAGTGTTCATCGTTTTTTTACAGCTCCTGCCATTGTGTTGTCGTCAGTAGACGTCAAAGACAAGTTTGATGCGACATCTTTGGATGGAGAGAGTCTATCCTCCCAAACATCACCTGCCATGAAGATCAGATCTAAGGACAACAAAAACAATCAAATGATCAAAAACACTATGCCTGCCATAATAGCTCGACCAAAGTCAGGGTCAGTATTAGAGAGGTCCATACACTTATTTTTTAGTCTTATAACAGGATTTTATTAATTAAATTGATAGTGTTTGTCTTTGCGCTTATGGTTACTTTGAGTGATCAGTATTATTTGTACTGTTGATGGTTCACAGATACTCCATGACAGAGGAGGACGTCGCTAAGAAAGAAGATAAGGACAAAATTTCCCCCAATCCTGAGCTGCTCGGCTTCAAACGAATCTCATCAGAATTCACTACTGTAGAGCCTTATGAACTGGGGAGTCTGTCCCCTGCTACAGAGCGGGTGAGTGTGCATATAAGTCTGCGGGTATTCGTTCTGCCTCATGTGTGCGATGTGGGATAGGGATAGAGTTTATTACATTTCTGCAAAGAGAAATATGGTGTTTTGACAGAGCTAAAAAGTTGGAGTCAATGTAAAATTGCTAATGTTACATATTTGTAAATAAAAATAAAAGTATAAAATATAACATTACTCATATCACAGAGTAGTATTATATATTGGTGATAATTGATCGATGATTGTAGACGACAGGATTGGTTCGGAGGAAGTCATTACTGATGCCTAGTCACGAGAGAAGGAAGAAGAGGCAGGAGCTGAAGGAGAAGTTTGGAGATAAGGATACAGACTCTGTAGAGAGTGATAATACTACACATGATAACTTCTCTCTACCCAATAACAATATAGACGAGGCGTGCAGACTCTCAGATCTATCCTCAGGTACTATCATATCAAATTAATTAACTCTGCTGTAAGATCTATC
Source organism: Membranipora membranacea (assembly GCA_914767715.1). Classification (NCBI taxonomy): domain Eukaryota; kingdom Metazoa; phylum Bryozoa; class Gymnolaemata; order Cheilostomatida; family Membraniporidae; genus Membranipora; species Membranipora membranacea. The sequence goes on along the minus strand of OU612065.1, from coordinate 10,045,079 downwards.
CGGAACTACACGCCTATGTAACACTGGCGACTCCACATTTCTTCATCCAATTAAAGGCTGTCAACTTAATTAATCAAATTGGTAAGAGATTCAAACAGCTCTGGGTGATTACTATGTCTTGATTAATAATTTGCAAATCTTGATTCTGAGAAATGTTCTATCATACACAGCAAATAAACTTTTTTCATATCATCAGGTTCCTCAAGTTCGACAGTTTCTGTGAAGGATGTGAACTTATCTCCACAGTCTGAGCGGTCATTCAAAGTGAATGGAGTTAAAAAAACTTCCTCACCTAATGTTTTCCGAAGGAGCATAAAGAAAAAAAAAGACAAAGAGCCAACAGGTAGGACAAGGAAGCAATGGTCAATCATGAGACTGTGGTGGGGTGTATCAACCTACTGTCAACAGCAGTCAACTCATAATCAAATAAACATCCATGATTCTACCTCTGTATATCCTGTTTTGTAAATAATTGTCCTGTGAGCAGTTAAATGTATATACAAGCAGTTTATTTTAGATCTGCTAGATGAAGTTTTGTGTATCCGCTGAGTGTGTCCATACCAAGATGATCTATATATTTTTCTTGTACGTAGGTTTGTCACCTGTATCACATTCTGTACAGTCGTCACCTAAGCACACACGTATAGTGACTAGTAGATCTGAGCCCCGTATATCCAGTGCGGGACAATTCCTGGTACAGCCCGTAACAGACAGAGTAATCGACTTCCTCACTAATAAGGAGGATCTCAAGGCTAAACTGGCCTACCAGGGTCACCTCTACAGGTAGGACTTGTAACATTAACAATATTATGTAGGGAAGAACCCGTGGATAAAAATGACAGTGATTTTCTAACTGGTAGTTATTGATTCCAAAACGCTCTCAATATCCAATAGTTCCGTGTGACCATCAAATTCAATATCAGGTTTAAACTCTGCATTGAGCAATGATTTGTAGAGGCTTATGTTGTATTAGAAGTTCCTTAAATTCAAATTGATCAAATTAACTATTTTCAATAACATATGTACTAAAATTTGCTTTTTTATTTATGCAGTGATTTTGCCAATGTGGCATCCGAGTTGCCCTACTTCTGGCCACCAGCCGGCTCTATGAATAGAGACAATCTACATTTTGTTATCTGTGTGCATGGGCTCGATGGTGAGTTAAGTGTTTCATTCCTCTCTGATATTCAGTATATTTCCACACTTGATCAATTTTGGTGACAAAATAGTCTGATCTGGACAATGGTGGCTAAGTAATCAATAAAATATCAGTCTAGCCATTCAAACTACCAAATACTATATTTCATAGTCTGAATACATGTATTAAGACTGAAATCGATCTAAGCAGATTGGAATCTGTACCCAGTACTTATTTGAAACTCGATGACCGTATCACTGCAATTATTATGTGTATTGTATTATACTACTTGTAGGTAACAGCCAGGATTTGAGATTAGTAAGACAGTACTTAGAGATGGCTCTTCCTGATGAGAGGTTTGAGTTTCTCATGTCTGCAGTTAATGAGGTGAGTAACATTATTTACTCTGTAGTGATGACAACCTTTTTACTGATTGCTGCTCCTTTGATAGCTAAAGTTGAGAGTGAATATATGACCTGAAGCCATTATTGTGAAATGGCATACGGATATCCTTACTGTATTGTAGTATCCCAGGGGACGTTACATGTTCGGCTGCTGTGGTCCAAAAACGAGTTTATTTATCAGAGAGGTAATTGTTAAAGCTTTTTGGTTGTATTGCAATCAGAGACTATAGATATAGAGACCTTCCACTTGCGCATAAAATGCGAATAGCCAATCAGCGTTATTTAACGGTCACGCCCACTTCTGGTTGTATAGTAAGCGCTGCTGCCTTAGACAGCAATGGCTTTCTCAATAAAATTTCAGGTTTTTCACCTGAGTTATTTGAGGCAAAATAACCACAATCTTGATGACAAAACCAGATCAGACAGCCACCAAGTCACTATCAACTTGTTGTTGCATTCTTAGCCAGAGATTTATATTATACAGGCCTGTATTTTTGTAAGAAAGTAAGGGGGCTGTGCAGTATAATCCATCATTGTTGCCCACTGCGATGTAATGATGGCCTGTCATAGGTTAGCTGTTGTAATGAGTTTCACGGACAAAGTTTTCATGTGTGAGGACAAGAGGAAGAGGGCTTCTTTTTGTTTGTTAATATATGCTCTAAGATTAATATACAAGAATTTAATCATGGTGACTAGTACCAACCATACACACACATTCAAAACTGAAGTAAGAATGGCATCAGAGTAAAGTGCATCGTCAGCAGATTCATACTGACAATTCAATGCTGACAAATGTATAGAATTTACTGCATTGAGAGATAGAAGACCTCCCTCTCTGCCTCAAAGTTATTGTGGGATGGTTGAGGCTATGGAAAGCTTATTTTTACAAATCGCCTTGAAAACTTGTTTGGGCTTCATAGACAGATTCAGAGCAGTTCAAAGCACATATCTTCAGGCAACAATCAGCAGTATGCTGACGCTGACTTAAAACGGGAAAACTTAGACTTTTTGAGGATGATACTTTTCTCAGACCTATGCTATAGAAAGTTTCTGTGCTGACCTAACTGATGAATTCAATTCAGTCACCGGAACTGGAGAATATAACATCAGTGCTTGTTCACATTTAACTATTTCCACATTGAATATTCAGTTTTCTATACATATGGGGGCTACATTACCAAAAGGTCATCCACCAAGTATTTTGTTTCCTTGATGCCTATATTTTATATAAAAGTCGCACATCTTAGATTTCATTTGTCCCAGTTGATATTATTGAGAGTTTTGTGTGAATGTATGTACTTATAAAATAAACAGCTAAATCATTCACCTTGTCAATTTTTGATAGTAAATTCATAGCACTGGGTACCCTTACCTCCAAGCAATCACCACCAGAAAGGGGCGGAGCCTAATTTTCAATGTGTTCGCATCGGTTATATACGTTATCATGGCAAGTGGAAGGTCTCTATATCTATAGTCTCTGTTGCAATTATGAAATGTTTTCTTTGGTTTCAGTTAAACTATTATCTTTAAGTTTTATTGTTATTTGTTTTTAGGACACATTCTTAGACTTTCAGATGATGTCAGAAAAGTTGGCCGATGAGATTCTACATCACATGGACGTTTATGGCATAGAGCCAACTAAAATTAGCTTTATTGCTCATTCATTAGGCAATATTATAGTCAGATCAGCTTTGACGATACCGCGTTTACTCGAACAAATCAAGCCTAAGCTGCATACATACCTGTCTCTGAGTGGTCCACATCTCGGTACCATGTACTCAGATAGTGGGCTAGTTAACATGGCTATGTGGGTCATGCAGAAATGGAAAAAGTCCGGATCCCTTATCCAGCTGGCTATGAAAGATAATACTGATCTGAAGGCTACATTTATCTACAAGCTTAGCCAGGAAGCAGGTTAGTGTGTAAAGTTTGATCTGTAGCACCTGGGTTTGTTGACCAATGTTGAAAAACATGTTCATTGCTTATCATCAATACGACTGTATCCACTTTAACCGATTTGCCAATGTAAAAGTATAACGTAGTTGTGAGAAATTCTCATTATGAGACAATTAAAAAATTCTTGCATGCAGAGTTGGTCAAAGTGATAACAAGGTAATTGTCGCAAATGAAAAACTCACACAAGTTCAATGCTTCGAAGCTGGTTATGGTCATACACAATATATTTTTCATATTTTGATTAATTCAATCATTATTCAGGTATGGAATATTTCAAGCACGTTTTGTTGGTGAGCTCGATACAGGATAAATATGTGCCATACCATTCTACTAGGATAGAGATCTGTAAAAGTGCAACCAAAGATCACTCACAAGCTGGTAAGAAGAATCAACTTTCAGAATTTATAACAGTTTTGGGTCTCCTGGATCATAGATAATTTCAATGTCTGAAGACATCCAATAAACCAAGCCTGTCTTGACAAGCCCTACCAACTTTTCCAAACAGGCTAGCATTAACCATGGTCATTGACAAAAGTCTGATAACGCAGTATAAGTGCAAATCCTCTTGAATACTATGGTCTGGTATTTGATCAATTACGCTTGTTAGGATCACAGATTGACAAGCAGGCGAGATTGACTACTGTTTGCCAGAATGGCAGATTATAAATTTGCTACTTCCTGTGATGATCTTGATCAAAGTCATCTCTATGATTGATTAAAAAATTTATTCATTATCACAAGTGTTTCTACCACTAAATTTTGTTACACTAAAAAAGGCTCTACTCACCATAAATATTGGTATTCAGTTTATCCTAGTTGTTTATAATTAACTTGCAGTGTCCCAAACACAACTACGTTTGAAACCTTTGAACCTGCTTGCATAAAACATGAATATATTGTTCAAGTCATCCAATGAAAGTGGACCAAGTTTGTATCACAGATATCTCTGCTTTTTCATTTCAGGCCGGACCTACATTGATATGGTTCACAACTTACTTACTCCACTGCTGAACAACCCATCTCTCACATTGGTCAGATATGATGCTTTCTATACGCTGCCAACGAACACTAACTCTGTGATAGGACGTGCGGCTCACATCGCTGTCCTCGACTGTGAACTGTTCATAGAGAAATTTTTCCTAGTCAGTGCATGTAAATACTTTAGATAGTCACCAATACTTAATTATGTTTTATCAGCTCAATTCTAAGACTTTTAAAGTCACTCTGGACGCTCATCATTGCCTCGAGCTCATGATCCTCAGGATTTTAGAGATCACTTTATGCTGATCTGAACACTCTATAATGAATTTTACTTAGAATAAGGCAAACCGTACTGTAAGAGGAATGTGATTGCAGGCTCATTTTTAGTTCTCACTGCTTTGACACCCAATATCTTTTGAAATAGACGTTCCATTGATCAGCCATCACGATAAATTCCCATTTTGTTTTTTTGAAAATTTTATTGCCAAGAAAGAGAGAAATGTTTTATTGCTAGTTTTGTTTCTACCTGTACTTTCTATGTGAACTCTGTGATATTTTTCGCTGTGCTTACTTACACCTGACATAAAAATGTGACAGTAAGTATATGTTACTGTTTTTTTTCGTAACTTATTTTACCACACACTCCTCAGTGTTATTCTTTAGTAGTGAAATCAAACATGATTGCCGAATACAGTATATGTTTAAACATGTAAATTGAACCTTTTCTTTTGAGTACATATGGATGGATTTATCTATCTATGAGTAAATTTTTGATCTGAGGAAATGCTGTTATAATAGAAACACCCAGCACGGGACTTATCTCTGAAGAATAAGCTCAGCTGCAGTTGATAATATATATATTCTTTACACAAGTATCATGTAGATTAATTGTTCCCGCTGTGGTGGCGGAGTGATATAGCAAGAGCGTGCAGCTTGATACACAGATTTTAAGGTATTCTTCCACATTCTCAGGGGGAAAAAACTTTTATAAGTATATGGGCTCAACATTGAAGGGAGAGAGAGTTCATTGAGCTCACTCAGTAATATTAATAAATCGCGTTGTGATAATAAAGCTGACACATTGGCCATTTGCCATTTCTGTTTGCACATGCTCATACAAGGGAGGGGCCATAACAATCCACTCTTTAAATTGCACAACCAGACATAAACGGGCCACAGTTATAATCAAGGCCAATAAAGTTCATAATAAATATAAATATAAAGGCTATCTGTTGGAACAGGGAGATTCTCCCTGGTTGGAAAGAAGTAAATTGAGTGATGGAGAGGATAATTCCCAAACTGAAAAGGAATTCTCGGTCGAAAAACCTCAGATTACTGGGCTGGCTTTACATCTTGTTGTTAGAATGACAGATATGAAAGTTAGTATCATGGTTCAATTTTTTGGATATCATGGATGTTCTGAAATTAAAATCTGCTGCAACAATTATACCTGTTGAGTCGGACACAAATTCTCATCAATACAAATAAAGTTTATGCGGATACTGTGTTGGTAGTGATAAGGCCCTTAGCAACCCCTAGCAACAACACTACAAAAGAAACAGGGCTACTTATTTTCCACTGCTGGGTCGATTGATATCCAAAACAAAACCAAGTGGAGACACATGTACACACATCAACACATTTTGTGATATCTAATAACAATTAAGATCAGTCCCAAGATCCAAGTGCCATTACAACTTAATATTAGAGTTAGAAATCCAAGATAGAAGAATGGCAACTAGGTCTGCAGGAACACTCATCACAACACATAACTCTGCATATGTGCCACCAGCTTTGATGCCAGGGTAAGTATGCCTCATCTTTCACTATATAAATATCTAGAGGTTCATTGCACTGCCTCCCTTGAGCACATAGTTAGAAGGTCTATCTTTCTAATGAACTCTCCCATTATTAATTTTTGATTGAAATCATACAGGCACTATTTTTAGGCTGTGTGGAGATGATGGTGTCCACCAGACCAATTTGATGCTCTATTGGGCACACTTCTACCACTGTAGCATCGGTTGAGCTGGGGACACAGGGCTAAACATCTGCAACTGTATATTCACCCATTTTATGATCAAGTGCTACAATGGGATAAAAGAGAGAGTTTTTTCAACTATAGTGATCAATACTTCAAGAGTTCACTTATTGTAATCACTGTACTCAAAATTTTTGCTCACATAGTCTTTCAATTTCTATTCTTTAAAGGCTAGTCAATTTCGATTCCATATTGTTCACTCCAGAATGTATATAGTTCCGTTAAGGAGTGAGTAAATTGGGAAAAAAACCTGTAACCGGTCTCGCTCACTTAGCTGAGAGAGACCAGAAAGCAGTTGTCAAATGAAAGACCTACTCTCATATCATTCTAGATAAAAAAATGTGCTCCTGATCCGTTTGCAAGGAAAGTCGTAAGGATATCCTTGCTTTGTGAGACTATAAAAGGAAGGTTTTTTGCAATCAAACTATAAAGTCTCCAAATGAGGTACAGTTCCAAAGTTTAATTTAGCCATATTAACATTGACAGGTATCGAGGCAGTGTGCCGTCGCTCAAATATGATTATGGAGAGACATACGGACATCAAACAAGAAAATACTTTCAAGATAACAGAAGCGCTTGCCTGAATAAATCAAGTTTCCCGCTGTCAAAAGGAGGTATGTTAACAATAAATTAGAACCATGTGCGTTGACCTGGGATTGGAACTATCCGAGGAGTCTGATTAAAACTACCTTACAGGATGAAAACTTTTAAATGTCAAAATTTCAATCTCAGAAACTCGTTACCTATTAGTTCAACTAATCATCAGCTGGCAGTAAGCTTCCCATGACAGCATATATCGAGGAATCTCAAGATTAAACAGTTCTTGGCCAGGTCATTAAATTCAAGTCCGTGAATATTTTCATCATGTAGGGTTCTCAGAGCTTTACTGTTAGGAATTTGCTTTATATTTGACCAATTAATGATACATGTTTCACATTCGCATCAGAGGTGCACGCATACCATTAGGCCTTACACAGCGCGCCTATTTGCATTTTGCAGGTGATTTCCCCACATATTATACTCATGAGCCAAGTTTGGTGATCAGCAATAGATCTAGAACAAGGGACAGGTTTCTATCACAACCACAATACCAGCTTATGAATCAACATTATGACCGCACCAGAGAACTGACCAGTTTCAACATGGTAAGCTTGTTGGGTTGCAACCATCAACATTATAAATACTACAGTATTTATGTTTATGGTTGCAACATTTCCAATTATTTCCGACCCGGTAGCACGAAACACATAGATAGAATGGTAACACATTACAATGTAAATGGTACCAAAATTATTTGGTCACAAAAATTCAAGGGTAACCAACGATTTGTAATAGTGCAAGGTTACAACAACATCTAAGCTACGAGCTAGCCCCACTATTGGCTGTTTGAACCGAGTATTACATCATTGAACTACTTCTGTATTCCATAGATGTTTTTGTAGGGTTGCCAGTCCCACAGAGAACACTACAATGATCAGAGTGGTACAATACAAAGGTCAAAAACTTTTATGGTGCCAACAAGAGCGGAGGATCAATTCAAGGACCATGTACCATTGTAAGTGTGTGGCTGTCCCACATATAATAACCCGTCTGCACTGACGGGGCTGACCGCTGCAGCTTACCACTAACTTTTGCAAACATGTACTTTTGTTCGGTGTACTGCCATCACAATAACGCTATCAGCTGGAGTTCTGCGCTAGCTATGTTCAGACAGCTAATTTTCATACATTAAAATATTTTTGTAACAAAGACTAATTTAGGCTCTGGTGCTTGTGTGATCGATGGGTGCATGCAGAATAATTTCACATATCTTCAGTAATAATCATTGTCTGTGTGGTTTCATTTATAATACTTTTTATGTATGCTGATGTTTGCAATTGAACAGAAGCTTGGCGCTGTTCTTGTTCTCTGTTTGGTGTTATTTGTTCCACGCTTGCTGTGCCTGTCGTCTTCACACTAAACAACGGTTTTCTTCTCTTCTGTCTGTCATTTCTAAACCAGTGGTAAGTGGTAATACAGTCACACACCTTCTAATTATGTTACATTCTATCGCTTTATTACAACATGAAGGTAATCAGTGAATAATAGATATGTTGTATGTTAAACTCATAACATTGTGCGCAGTGTTCACCTAAAGTAACCAAAATATAAATTTGTTACGTCCATCTATACCATCGAAAATGATTTTTCGTGTACAGTGTCAGTTGCCATTACAGCCCAGAAACTCAACTATCGTCGCAGCTGATGGACACATAAATTGCGATTTCCCGCAAGCCAAGGCTTTTGACACATAAAATTATGGCATTTCATTTTATTTACATCAGTTGGTTCAGTTTTTTTCTGAAATTTCCGTTTGTGTTGCATTTGCTCCTTGCATGAGCTAGTTATGCCGACATGTTATCAGATCTCCCTTCCCTTTTAAACAGCATGATCCTCTCAACCAAGCATACTGACGACATATACTTGCCCGAGATAAACCACTCAGCTAGGAGACTTCCGCTTATCCCACATTACAGCCGGGATGCAGTTGACAAACATGAGAGAAGGATAAGAGATGTCTACTTTGAGAGGCGGTAGAGCTAGCAATCACCCTTCATGACCTCACCAATTTGCTCAACGAACTATTTCTGATCATGTAGGGCAAAAATTATCCTATGCCTTATATGTTCAAGTCAAGCGACAGGCCAAGTGATCATAATATTTCCCCAGAGCCCCGTTTTCTATCGAAAAGAGCTTTAATAACGCTTCAAACAAACAGCAGTGCCACCACTAGTACCCCTCTTTGTATGTAATTTTTATCCTACTACAAATCAATATCAATATTTTACATTAAGTTGATGTGAAGCCCCTCACCTAGTCATATCCATGAAACAGCACATTGGTCATGGATAGGACTGATTTTCCACCCCATTTCAGGTGTCATTTTTATGTTAAGTGCTTGATTAAAAATATAACATTACAATATTCTGAAGATGAATGCATCTGTTTTATTCCAGAAGTAACCATCCATCATGTATTCATAACAGACCTAGTTGTAGGAAGCCTGTTTCGAGAGATATCAAAGTGGATTTTTATGTTTTAAACAAAGCAGCATCCCCGACAAATCCTAGTGGAGTTTTGAATAAATCTGGCTTTATTTTGCCATAACCAACTCTACCAATACTACAGTGGCTATGGAATTTGCACTAGCAGCAATGAGCAAGGTACAGATTTACTTTCAATTCAACAAAATGTTGGTATTTTGCATTCCTATATTTTGCTAGCATAGTAACTTTTCATAGACGATAGATGAGGCAGTTGTGTATTGTGACTTTGGATATACCGATCGAAAAGTTGGGATACACCTATAGCTGTACCAACAATGTCCAATAATTAAGCAATGTATATGGTCATCATTTGGAAATGCTATGTCCTATGTAACTTTGTAAAGCCCTGACCATGTATTAAATTTGGGATAACAAGCATGCAAGAACAAGCAGAACAACGGTAAGTCCATTCAGTAACATTTATTTATAACCATGATATTTTACCATTTTTAGCAAAAAATCACACAAGACCTTGAAGGCCCTTAGGAAACAATATAAAGTTTTAATAGAAAATTAGGATGGCTTTTTGTATAGAAACAAAATTTTCATGTTTTTTCATTCTGAGCTTCGATTTTTTTTGGGCATTTTTAGGGGCAAACAGCCGCTTTTATGAAATACAAAGACTGGTTGCTTGTTGAAAAGAATCTCTCCTCCACAGAGTTCTCTGTTTTATATACAGTGTGTTACACTGGGAAGCACCTCTTTGATGCCCCGAGTGTAACCCTTGAATGTCTGATAGTACATTGCGAGTAACATGAGAGTTTACCGCCAGTTTAGTGTTAGGTATTATGTATATACATACTGACAGCTCACACAGATGTAGTGTGTGTACAAGAGGAATGATTTTCTTTACTGTATATAAGAAGTATTATGTGGCTGCTCATGAGGCTTTACGAGATAAGAGGACAGTAGATCAGTGTTGAGCAGATGCAGACTGGTGTTGTTGATTCTGCTGACCACCTCTGTAGCCTGCTCTTGATCCACCACCGCGACCTCCGCGTCCTCCTGATGGTCCACCTCTGTATCCTGTTAATAAAACAACCAGTAAAGATTATCAAAAGAGGTAAGATTGGTCCTGCTTCTCTGACCAAAGCAATGTTTAATATTTAGGGTCATGTCTCCTACTGCCTTTAGATAGTGAGGTTGTGTCCATAATGACTTACAGTGAAGTACTGTGTTAAACTTGGCATAACTTACCACCACCTCGAGATCCACCACGTCCACCTCTCCTCTCAGATCCATAACCGTTACCAGAAGGCGAGTCATATCTGTCTCCACCTCGGTCACCATCACGGTGCCCGCCTCTGTCTCCACCACGGTCTCCGCCCCTGTCTCCCCTGTAACCTCCCCTATTGTTATATCCTCCACCTCGTCTCTCACCATATCCGTTACTCTGTCCACCTCTATTACCTCTGTAACCTCCCCCGCGTCTACCTGGTCCTCTCTGCTGCTGCTGCTGATAATCTGAACAATGAGTAGATGATTCTGCAGAGTCAACTTATGAGACTATCTTTTGCTTTCATAAAAAATATAGTTGGAATGCGCATAAACAGCCCAAAAACGCAGCTGAGATGTAGTATTCACAATTTTCAGTTTGCCAAAACTTCCAACAACAAAATAGCCTGTATATCATCACTCACCATCCATATGGTTAGGCTTTCCTGATTGTTCTTGCTGCTGCTGTTTGTGAGCTGTTGACTCAAATGTCATGGGACCGTTCTCAAAATTGAGTTCTCCATCTTCAGCATGAGTGTTGGCAGCTGCTGGCTTGTTGTATTGACTGTCACTGGGTAGTGGAATGGGCTTAGGAGCGTCATGTGTCTGATATGTTGCCTGCTGCATGTTGTTATATTGCTGCTGTTGGTAAGAAGCATCAGGGGCAGCTTGTTGCTGACTGTACATTTGATTCTCTTTAAGAAAACAGAAATCAGAATATTGAAGTCATGAGTTGTAAAATGTACTCTTCATTTATCTACTCCTAACAGCATCAACAACTCGCACATACACACAAAACGGGATGGGAAGTAATAGACATAGAAATATTAAAATTAAATTGCTTGTTTCTCTGAGAACTAGTTAATTTTGTGTTACAATGGTATTCTAGAATAAAAAGTGGGGTGGTTCAACACGTTTCCTTCTATTGAATAAAACCGATGTCCTAAGACTTTTCCATACATATAGCCACAAAGTGAGAATTATTATCCTTACTCAGTGATAAAACCTTAGGTGAGTTAAGGTACTCAAACAACAAACATAACCCTGTGCAAGGTAAAGGAAAGCTGTTTAGCATACAGTTGGAGGTGATATAAAGGAAAGTAGCAACAGCGGCTTAACTGAGCACACAGTGGTACTAGTGTTAACATACACAGCAATCTGTTATCCACCTACTAACCTATAATCATACCAGTCATTGGCATTATACTACCATCCACTATAGGTACATGATAATAGCCTGGAATCAATGACAATACTTTATGTCTTAGTCAGAGGTATGAGTCTTGGACTAATTCTTTATTTAGGGCAGCTCGCTTGTACATCATGGTCAATATATATGGCACAATGAATTATCTCATGTGCCAGTGACCAATAGCGTCAGTTGTAGTTGTGATATATAAAGATCAATGACTGTCATTTATCAAGTTTCCTTAGCAAATCAAGACTAGATGTAGGCTGATGTACCATACTTTTAGAGCTTCTAAACATTTACTATGCTGGTCAGTTTTCTTAAACCAGTTTGATGACAAGGCCAGTGAACTAGAAATGGTCAGGTCAACTTACCTGACTGCTGGGAGTGGGTGACTGAAGTTTGTTGGTACTGTTGTTGCGCAGGCATCTGATGGACAGATACAACAGCCGGATCAACATGGGACGGTGCTAGAATAAACAAGTAGCATGATAATATAGTGCAGCCTGGACATCTTGGTGGGTCAACTTTAGTGCATTCAATTACTTTCAGTTTCAGTTTTGCAGTCAAATTCTATATCGAACATCCAATTTAAATTAACCATTCGAACCAGATTTTATGATATGAAACTATAAGGTCATTGCGAGATTTATGTAAGCAATTGGAGTAAAAGAATTCACTCACAATCCAAATCGATCTCAGAGTCTTGAATGAAGTTGAATCGTCCCTGTACATTCTCTACAATTTTCTCGAATGTCTTTGGCTGTTCTGCGACGACGGCAGGTTGTTGGAAGGCTTGTTGTTCAGAAGCGATCATATTTGGGTCTGTGGGCAGGGGCTGTGGGGGTAACTCCGGAGGAAGGGAAGACTGTACCTCAGCAGAGTCTGCATGTGGTAACTCCTCACTCTTCACCATCACAAACTCTTTTTCTGTTGATGTGTCATTTCCCTCTGGGTAGAAACATAGCACACATTATACACACATACAAACAAAAAAGAAACATCATTAGCAGATAGCACCAAAGATGGTAATTTTTTTCTCAATATGAATGCATGGGATGTTAGAATTACCCGCTGTAGATGGATCTTCAGTGATCGATGACTTTTTCGGTTCCGAGAAGTAAGAACAGTTCTTTATTTTTGTGATCAGTTGGTTGAGGGCTTTGTAAGTAGTTCCAATGACATTCTTGTCTCGGGCATCTAACACCAACTGCAGATGCTCAACAGATGTTCGTATTTGAGTCTTCAAACTGAAAAAGTAAGAAATCTATCATTCATGCACTGTATGATGGTGATGCTATTCAACATTATGATCTCAAAGTAAGATATTTCCACATTTTCATTCACAGCCATCATCATAATAACATTCGGGTTTCGATTTTTAAACAAACTCCCCAACATACAGACCTCTCATCCACACCCCTCTCAGGGTTAATGATCTTGAAGAGCTCATCCAGATGATTTAACTCGGATTCTTCAAGTTTCACAGCACCGTCAGTTCCATCAACAAACGCCTGCCTCGTGTCTTCAGCTCCCAAAGCATTGAGAACACTCTGAAGCTCCAAAACATCAGCGAACCTCCTTCGCTCATTCTCTATCTGCTCAAATCTATCCTTCTTCTGCTGACGCTTTTGTTGTTTTGCGACCTACATCATAGAACATACTTTAAAACGACCATAGAACATAAAACAACAAGAAATGGCACAAGTGATTTATGTGTGACTACCGTTTCCATGTCTGTAAGTCACAAGGATGAGTACAAACCCAAACATAAAGACCTCAAGCTCCCAAGTGTATAATTTAATTACAGAAATAGGTATTTGAACTAGCTATGCAGGCTACTTATTTGTGAAAGTAGATTTAAACATTAAACCATACAACTTGAATGGCTTTGAACAATAGGCTTTAAAACTAACCTCAATACTATGGGTGGTGAACTGTTTAATGAGATCCTGTAGCAGTTCAATCTGGGATAGGACATCATCCAGCTTAGCAACTGCTTTTAATTGTTCTTCATTCAATGTTTCTCCTTTGTTCTGCTTGGCTCGGTAATCTTCCAACTTACCCTGGATGATTAAAAATATCATTATAAATTTTATAATTGTACAAGTTTCTCATCAATTTAGGAACTTACACCAGGGAGAATTCTCCCTGCTTACACATACCTGATTTGGGAGTAATAATATGGTGGGCACAGTCATTTTGGAGAGGTAATGGTACAACTAATATTTTATACTTATAACTATGGCAATGGATTTTCGCACAATCAACAATTCAAATGTGGAGAATAACATGTATGCTATTTTCACACCATTGTTTCAATAATATGCTAGTAATATTGACCATGATGGACTAATTCTGATCTATAAATCCTTTGGCCAGCTCCACCATAGGCCCTACAGCTAGAGCGTACTATAGAAAGAAAAAAGCAGGTCAGTTACCCTGTAGCGTTTGGGTAGCAAGATGGGATTATTCAGAGTGCAAATCGACAATGTCGAGGGCACCAACCCACAAATAAAAGGATAAATAACTGGGTACCTTTGTTTTAGCATGGTTGGTGCCCATTAGTCCCTAGTCTACTGAGTTATTAAATAAAGAATTCGGAATCCATGGTCGATGAAACCAAGGATGAAACAAGTGATTGAAGTTAACGAACAGGTTATCTTCAATCACTCTCGTAATGGTTTCTAGGTGTGTCTAGAAAGAACAACCTCCAATTTCAACAATGTCTTTTTCCTTTAACTGGGCGGAGGGTGAACTTCAATAAAAATGTTTAATTGTCTATATCCAGTCAAGTAAGTAAGTAGGGTATTGAGCCATGCCAAGGTTTTCTTTTAGTCCTTCCCCAGTCTTTGGACTGGGTCCATCCAAACTAACAGTAAAATACAAATAATACTCGGAAGCTTTGCTCAAGCAAGGTCCATATTTATTCAATATATGGGTCTAATAGCAGGAAATCAGGCAATTATACCGTTAATAATTCACGTTTATTGTCTTCATGAACCCATGTTAACAAGGTGGTACTGGTTTCATTCATAACAAATGCAAAATAGTTCATATATATATATATATCGATAGATTCATTCTGTCCTGTAACTCTACTCTAGTCTTTGGTTAAACTTATTATTATAATTATGAAATATGCCTTTCCAGTAACTACCTTTCTCTTCTCCAAATTTCTTATCTTCTTCTCCATCATCACAATCATACTCTTAGAGAATTCTGTGGGATCATTAGCCACCACAGGCTCTTGTTTTGTGGAAAGTGAAGGCATCTTTTCAACAGGCAACTCAGTCTTTGTTTTTTGTTTCCTCACGTGCAATTAGTTCACCTCTTTCTCAAAGACAATAAATCATTTAAAGATGAAAACAGTGATTTTAGTAATTCTCATTTATTCTTCTCTTAAAAATTCTTGTGAACAGCTAAACTGAAATGTTTGAATTTAATGTGCAAGTGTTTCAGGTTCAGAATAGGGATTATTTTACCAAAAATATGATTTTTCAGTTATTAATCAAAAAGAATAAGGTAAATAGCTGTATTCATTCACTTGGAAATTTTCCTTGAAAGTTTAAGAAATCTCCAAAAGAGAAATTAATTAGAATATAAACTGAAATACAAAGATTTTTAAACATTCTTCATATTGTTCAGAAGAAAGGAATTAATTTTTTTATAATTACTTTTTATGATGGAGTAATATCCTGTAATGACCAAATTTCCCCTAAAATTTCCAGAAATTTAGTATCATTATTTTATTCAGTATTCCCACATTTTTCCACAAAAAAATCTTTCTTCATTGTATATCTGACCTGCTCTTGGATGGTGCTGTTAGTGAACTAGTCCACCTGTTCATCACCTTAGTTCAATTTTACTCAGCTCTCCATACACAGGTGACACTTTCATGAAAATGTATATGACAGCCTATCTATAATCAACAACAAGGAGAATAATATTTGAATTTAACTCCACTTCCAGTTCTTACTTTGATTTATGACTTTGGACTAGATTCATTGCCAAGACAATGAGATAAAATTTTACTATATTAAATGTATGAAGCTATGTTAGCACAGACAGCACTAAATTAATAACCAGTCCATGTCCATTGCACAACACTCAAAGTAAAATGAGTCACAGTGTCCAAGAATTTGGCAACCAGTCCTGTCCTGGACCTGTGTTTGTAGTCGTATCATCTACGATTTATTTGATTAGATCCAGTCTGGTATGGTTGTAAGATAGTATGTCCTTTGCCTTGATGATAACAAGTTAAAACTACCTCAAAGGTATCTTCTTTCAAGTCTGAGTCTTAGAGAGAAAACCACCTCTGGGGCACTCGGCCACTGGAATTGCACCGACTACACTACAGAAGGCCTGTGAAGTGCACTTCATTCTTACTTTATGGGTTGACCTGAGTCGGTGCACACAGTCAAATCAATCAAGTTATAAATTGACCTTTGACAGCACTTATGAGTGTTTTATATGAATCATTCACCATTGATTCGATAGCAGCATTACCTGGGAGCGTGTGAAAACCATGTATTTATCAGCATTCATTAGTTCAACTTCTATTTGAAGGTATCACACCCTGCAACACTCTTATTATGATCCGAGATTTGGCCTCTCCTTCGTTAGGAATTGTGTCCAGATAAGCGCTCTTGTAGTGCTATAAAGTGATCTTGCACACCGTACCAACAACCAATACCCTAAGTTCTATACAAACATTATGTCTTCTAGGATGATAAGATTTAAATTCCCTGGTCGGGAGGTAAAAGCCAGGTTCTAGCTACGGACAACCCAGTTATCCAAACTTTTACTTCCTCAAACTGCCCACCGAAACTCTGAAGTTCTGCTCAATTGTATTATAGTAATAGTTATACTAGATTTTTTCAAGGCTGTAATACTAAATTGAAATATTGTTTATTTTACGTTCCCATATTTCAACAACCATTAGATCGTTGGTTATATGAATGGTGAGGCGGATATGACGTTTCCTTAGAGGTGGTGACTAGATGGATGTGGCTGGTGTTCAGAACTAATCGAAAACACATCGGACAGGATGTGTCTTTTTTTTCTTTTCCAATATTAAAATGGCAATGTCACGATCTGTTTATCATGTTATGCAAGGCATGCTCGCAACACAAGCTGTTGTGTTTGTTGCTCATACAAAGAGAACTGGTGAAAAATCATAAAATAGTTGTCTGTCAATTCAATCCAATGTCAAATCAAAATTCTAAGTAGGACATTATTTCCTTTCAAGTGAGTAATGCATATATTTGTTATATCACCTGGCTGTATTTTTTAGGTGGTCCAAACTAGACAGCACTCATGATGGTAGTTGAAGGACGATTGATGCCATCAATTGGCATGACTGCACGGGAACTGTGTGATTATGATGACTTGTGTACTAGTCTGATAATTGATCCGTTTCTGAACTTCACTACTCATAAAATGAACACAAGGTATGTGCTCTTTTATGACAAGATTATATCAATGCAACTTGGCGCGTATTTCCAAATTAATTGCAATAATTGTTTGAATATGTTTATGTTAAAAAGATGAATTTTTTGCAGGTTTAGACCAGTGAAAGGTAAGCAGGATGAGTGGAAAGTCATCGTTGAAAAGTACAGGATAAACCAGGAAATTGACCAGGCCATTGATGCATTCTTGAATAACGAGTGGGTCAGAACGCAGTTTCAAAAGAAAACAGCTCGACAGATTCAACTTTTCAAAGAGCATGTGAGTATTTTTTAATAGCGTCATCTGAATTTCTGTCACAATAAACTCATACATCCCAGCTCATACTACGAGATCCCAGCGTAATAGTAAAACAAATTTATTTTGGCAATCATTTGTTCAACAAAGAACAATTAGTTTGACTAATTCTGTGTATAAAGATTACACAATCACTCAAATGTTTCATATTAAAGATCTATCATCCTATCAGTTTGCAGAGTATAGACAGTTTTCTGAGCTCTTATTTATGCCTCGATTAGGAGTTGTCCTCTCTCCAGTTTGGTACTTTTAACCCACGCCGCTTAGGAAAAACCTGCTGAAAGAGGGTTATATTGAAAACCACTTATGTTAGGATAAAAATGGTTTTTGATTCTGAGTCTGCACCATAGAAAACCCTTAGACAGGGTTTCCAAATCATTGGAGGCTTGAATGTTGATAAATCTTTATTTTAGTGTCGAAACTCATGAAAGATTCTGCCAAATTGTCCGCAAAACAGGTAGAAATGGCAGAAAATGCTATAATTGACTATCCAAATTCTAAAATTATTTCCCAAACGATGTCCATATGAGTTTTCAATGTTGCAGATTCTAAATCAAAAATAATTTTTATCCTATTATAAGCGGTTTTCAAGATAACCCTCTTTTCAGCACGTTTTTCCTATGCGGCGTGGGTTAAAAGTACCAAACTGGAGAGAGGACAACTCCAGATTGAGGCCTTAATCAGAGCTCAGAAAACTGTCTATTCAAATGTTGTTATAAAAATGTGAAAATCAACCATTGCCTGAGTCTACTCCGTACAGTCCATAACTTAATTATAGTTGCATTATAATTTTCAACATGAAATGACAATGGTATACCAATAAAGAGGGAGGTCATTAGGTATACTCATTGTGCAGAGGAGGAATTAAATAAAGATTGTATGCTATATTGTTTGTGGTTGTTTTAGGCATGGAGGTATATGAAAACGTTCTCCAATGAGGCTGGTTATGAGATCACTTCCTGTGAGCGATACTCTATGGAGGGTCACGAGGGTGGCATGATATGTGCTACTCAAGATTGGTAAGTCATCATATTCTAGTAACAATCTGAATTCCCATATTCATTTTTGCCAATTTGGGGTGTAATCAGTTATTTGAAAGGACTACCCGTAGACATCTGTAACATCTAATATTATGTGTAGGGTGAGGGATGAAAAGATACCACTACTGATGGGATGTATTGCTGAGCTGACAAAGGAAGAAGAAGTACAGATATTACGTACTGGACAGAATGACTTCAGTGTTATGTACTCATGTCGTAAAAACTGTGCACAGCTCTGGCTAGGTCCTGCCTCATTCATCAACCATGACTGTCGACCAAACTGTAAAGTAAGAATTTATTGGTTTTGCGGGATTAGGCATTTTCTCATAAATACATTGTGATGGCTTTTTAGCAACTCTTCCAGCTAGCCATCATTGCGCACATTTCTACAATCTTTATTAAATTTTATTTCAGTTTCTAAATGTAAATATTATTAATAATGTTTTGAATATATTTAGTTTGTGCCTACGGGTAGAGACACAGCATGTGTTATGGTGCTGAGAGACATCGATATCGGCGAAGAGATAACCTGCTACTATGGGGATGACTTCTTTGGCGATGGGAACTCACTATGTGAATGTGCAACTTGTGAAAGGTAATCATTAAATAAAAAGAAACTGGAGAAACATTTCTTCATTGGACTATATTTCAGCAAGTTATTTGCATCCATATCTGAAACTTCACAGGATGTAAAGGGGACATCGAAGGAACACTAAATAGTACCAGAATTATGTGTGAAAAACCATGTAGCAAAGCATTTGTGGAGTACGCTAATAGATTGTTGAAGGGAGAAATAATCTATTGTACAAGGACTGTTTGTTGAATAGATAAAGATGGACCCACACAATTATCAGCTTGAGCTAATCATAGTCATTGTCATCCAAAATAAATTTGAACTTTCAATGCAGCAAATTTTGTTCATTTATTCCATGCTACACTTTTACATTGTCTGATATTTATAGCCGCGGTACAGGGAAGTTTAAACCTAATTCCCCTATAAAGACAGCTACAAAAAATGGATATTCACTCAGGCACACTGAAATGCGCTACAAATACACAAACAATAAAACAGACACTGATGAGGAATCAGATTCGAAAGACAGCAGTGTAAAACCTCTCAAATCTAAATCAGCTGTGCAGTACAGTCATAACGTTAAGCCTGTAGAACTTCCACATGAGAATGTGGAACCAGTTAAACAGCTGTCACAGCATCAGGAAACAGAGAACCTGCTACGACCTGTCGCCAGATCTGTATCGGGAAGAAAGAGTAAATCTAACTCTCCCAGTCGCTCAGGTCTGTTCACATTGTGTTCTCTCTTGTGTGTCATGGCGGCCCTGCTCTGGGTGACTGTTGGATGTACTACAGAGAATGAATCTCTCTAGAATAAAAATAATAACATGATAAACTCAAAGCAACTACATGGTCACAGACTCACAGCATTTGATATTATTGGAAATGATTATATTATAAAAAGTCAGACTGACAACATGCAGCTAAACATATTTTAATCTACACAGTTAGACGTGTTTTAATCTTTACCCAAATGAGGTGATCAAGGAAAGAAGCTCATACCACAACAACTAGGGTTCGCTTGCTCTCCAGTACCTTTTTATGATTTACTTTTTAGTGTAACCTGTTTTAATTTTTGCATATTTCTTATTACACAATTGTATTTGTCACATTTTGTAGACTCATGGAATAAACGATCTCAAAACCTTCATAAGAAAGCCCATCTATTGACTAAGGAGGAATTAAAGGCTAGGGGTATCACTAGATATGATGCAGAGTTAGTTTTAGCTCAGGGATTACCTCTACCAGAGTGCCGCACATCTCGACGCTCCAGCAGCAACCAATCTGTATCTGCCACGTCTAGCCTTACCAGCACATGTAGCACATCCAGTATTAACTCCAACGATCTCATGCATTCTAATCATCAAGCACATAAACCTACAAGTAAACATAAACATCCCAAAAAAATTCCAAAATTGAAAATACGCATACATAGACCTAGTGATACAGAGACTGATTCATCTCATGCGGGTGGTGATACGCCACAGCCTGTCTACACATTATTCCAGGAAGATAGTGACAGCCAACTATCTCAAGAGAGCCTTCTAAATGACGATACCTTTAGCCAAAGTACAATTTCCCAAGACACTGAAAATTTTAGTAGTTCAGAGTCACTAGCTGATGTCAGACACGATCAACCTGAACTGGGCTCTGCCCATCATAGATTAAAACGTATCAAACTATCATTTGCAGGCACTGTAGGTAATGGCTCACCCTGACAGCAGGGGGTTATATGTTGTAAGCATTGGTGTCCGCTTACACCGGTCTGAGCTGTTGCTGGCTCGTTTACCTCATATTCTTGAACATCGGCTGATTTTTCCCAATTTAAAAGATGACATTTTCTTCTCAAACAGCTGCAATTTTTTCCTGTTAATGAGCGTAATTAGAAATGGGTAGTGTGTAGACCGTCCATATACTTAGACTAAGCTCGCATCACAAATCTCTTTGGGCCGTCTGCTGCTTTTGCCAAAACCTTAGTTCTCTTGTAATTTGTTATTTGTTTACGTTGATGAAATTATGATGATTTGCAGTTGTGTCGTTCCTCATCGGTTTTGTGATGTTACTTTAACAGCCCAACATTTTGTCACCCTTTTGATATTCTTTTGTAAAAAGTAAAGATAAATTTATTTTCTGTTTTTGTGCCGTCTTTTATCATCCCTAATACTTGCGTGTTATGGTGATTTATGATTCCTGACCTGCGACTTGTCGGTACAGCAAATTCTTCGATAAACTTTAAAAAATGTTGTAAAAATTAAAATAAAAGTTTACCATAAATTAAACTGGCTAATTAATCATAACAAGGGGGATGAGCCCCACTTGTTGCCAAATGTCATATTTTTGGGGCCATTATGTGAGACAGCAGCCGCAAGGGTAAGACCAGCACACAGTACATGTACATATTTAGTCTAAGCTCTTTGGCAGCTCTTTTGAGAAGTCTCTGTTCGCCGATTGATTGTTTGGAGAAGAATTTACATCACACCCATTCAGCTCTAAAACATCTCAGAACATCCATTCCATCATCTTACAGCTCTTTTTTATTGTGAATATGCCCAGAATTATTAGTTTCCTATAGACAGTTTTCTGAGCTCCGATTTGAGCCTCAATTCGGAGTTGTCCTCACTCCAGTTTGGTACTTTTAATTTTTAACCCACGCTGAAAAGAGGGTTATCTTGAAAACTGCTAATGTTAGGATAAAAATGATTTTTGATTCAGAATCTGCACCATTGAAAACTGATAGGGACATAGTTTGGAAAATAAATTTTGTATTTGGATAGTCAATTATAGCATTGCCTGCCTGTTTTGCGGACAATTTGGCAGAATTTTTCTTGAATTTCATCACTAAAATTGAGATTTATCAGCTTTCAAGTCCCCAATGATTTGGAAACCCTGGCCCTGGCCCTGGTGATGATTCTGAATCAAAAATCATTTTTATCCTATCATAAGCGGTTTTCAACATAACCCTCTTTCAGCATGTTTTTCCTATGCGGCATGGGTTAAAAGTACCAAACTGGAGAGAGGACAACTCCTCAAATTAGACCTCAGAAAACTGTCTATTCAGAGCATCTAATGTTAAGAAGCTGTGAACGGGTTTGAGATAGATGATGGAATACATCGGTCAGAATACAGGCAATATTTGGCACCCCAGGCCCAGCCCCCATACCTAGTGTAAAGATAGCTGATAAGATAACAATAACGATTTTATGTTAAGTCTGAGTGAAGTTTTATTTCAATTGTTAGATGTAATTTGGTAGATTTTATCTATCAACGAGTTCGTCAGAGTTGTCATAGCATAATAAATTGGCATTCACTAATCCTTAAAACTGCTAAATCTGGCATTTTGGAAACAATGGAGTGGCTTAGTGCTGGCTGCTTGGAGTGAGTGTTGCGGGAGTCTTCGGACAATGGTGGGAGTTCGTTTGATCTTGGTTTCGGTGCCCTCTTGCTATCGTGCGATTGGTCTAGAGAACTGGTCAGCCTGGTGTCCCTATTGTTATGTTGCCCAACTCTGAACTCGGTGTCTAGGGTCAATTTGGTCCTCTGTCAGTTACCTATCGAGTGCCAGAGGAGAATCATGTAATATATTATTTCTCCCTGCGTACACATTTAAATACTATTATTTACATTTTCTCTGACTGGAATATTTAAGATACAATTTTCCGAGTCATAATCAAGAACGTATTATCATAAGAAAGCACACACTTGGAAGGAGCTAAAGGTACGATATTTTCCTTTTATTAACATATTTTTACACTAACTCTTGGTAAACACTCCTTTGCAGCATTTCTTTCTGTATTTGCATACTTCGCATATACATGTATGCTTGTATTTTATATATTAATTCAAGCTAATTGACTCTAGAGCCTTACCATTGTTTTTTATAACATCTTTTCAGACTTTACGGTGAAATAGTACGACAAGATATTGCGTAGAATTGATAAAAGATTATCTACAAGATTATATCAGTACCATCACTCATCAGTAAACCTACCACTCTCATTATTCAAGTGCTGTGAACTAGCATAGATTGCTAAACCTAGCTTCAGGTTTTGTTTTCAAAGTTAACCTGCTAAAAAGGTGGTAGGGCCATAGCCTCCTGGCCCTTCCTAAAAACACACCCAATCCAACTTCATCACAAAAAAAAGAAGCAATTCACAAATAAATGGATGCCTTTACTGTAAAACTTCTTTGCATCAAAAGATCTGTATATATTTTGCAGCAAACAACTAATAGCGAACAACAAACTTGGAGCATAAATCAATGACTTACCCTGTAACAAGAAAAATGGCACTTTCACTACACTATAATGATGATTACAACAAATACAGTAGCTCCTCTAACATGCCTGTGGCTGTGCTCATAACTGACTGTAATCACCCCAGAAATTACAAAAAGAGGACGGACTGATGGATAATATTAGATTGATGATCACAGCATAATTCCCAAATATAGCTTTAAAAAAAGGATATGATCTCTACGTCTAGGCACACACTGTTCGTGATTTGTTCAGGAAGGGCAAACATGAAACCGTATAGGTGTATAGCATGTGTGTAAAGGGTTATGGAAGCTATTGAATAGCTTAAAATTGAGGCAAACCTTTGGAGTCACAACATACACGATAATAAAATAAGCTATATACACTTATTAAAGAAGTAAAAAAGGAAGTAGAGATTTAGATCAGCTGATTACTCCAGTTTTTACAGAGTTGAGTTGTCCTCCCACGGCTACAACCTGTCCACCCCTTGTGGTATCAAGCGCCTGAACACACTTACCGTCAAGGTCAATCTTTCCAAGGACCTGAATAAAGACAAATAAACAATGCAGACTTTAAAAGAACCAAAGGCAAATTTACGGGATAACATAAGTGAAGATTTACCCTAGATAGGAAACACCAGCTAGAGTTCAGTTCAGCTAGTTTCGGGGCGACCTAATGTTAGCTTGCAGTATCCAATACTGATTTTCACTAGCTAACCTGGAAGCTTACAAAAACTTACTCCTTGCTTACAAATAGTAACAAGGTTGAGACAATTGAGCTTTTCAAGCAAGCGCGAATGCCAATTTCTTTTTTACTACAGTTTGTTCTTTACAACCAAGTTTAGTATGGATTGAGAGTTATCTCCTCATTTTTTCAATTTATAGAAGAATCAGATTTCCTGCTTGAAATTCAGTATTCACTGCTACATTAGATTTGATACCCAATATGCAATACATATTCATGGCAGACATATGCACACCATATTAAACAATCGAATTGAGCATTTCTTAAACCCTGTGGACAAAATCAAATACAAAGCTGTTAATTTGGTAAGAACAATAACTTGAAACACTCCATTGTAATTGTTTCTGTTCATCAGGTAAAGGATAAGTTTACAGTGATATGAGTAAAAATTTATGTAGGCAGTATTGAGCCATAAAATACATATGAGGGGTGATATTCTTATGTTAACGATCTAACCTCGCCGCTGTGAATGTTGATAGCTTTTATATTGTTAGTTCCACTCCCACCAGCGACCACTGTGTCATTCTCACAGAACTGAGCTACATACAAGTATTCACCATTACCATCATCTGGGTAGGGGATATTTTTTATCAGTTTACCAGATGAATAATCCCACAGCTGAAGGGAATTTTGAGCCACCCACGAGCCAGTGAGGATCTGGAAGCCCTGAAATAAGTAAAACTCACATAACTGATTACAGTAGAGGCGCTGTATTACTGCACCTATCAGGTAGGTCCAGAAACTTAAGTTGGCAGAGTTAATTAAATCAGGCTGAAACCAAAAACACATGCAGCATTGTAACTGGCAGGACATTCATTATATAGAAGCAGTTTTCTACTTCTGGCGGTTACTAGTTTGGTGTTGATGTGTCAATATATGAAAAATTATAAAAAACAACTCCAGACTTGGTTATCTTGTCTTGTAATCCCTCGGTATGTGCTCACTCATGAAAATCAGAGTCTAACAAATGATGTGCAGAATAAATAATAGCTGCTAAACGATTGGAACACTTCCAACTGATACATTATTGATGTGATAAGTGGATATGACATATCAGTGTATCATTTATTGAGAGCTTGCACCGACAAATTTAACTCCTAATTTTAATCGAAAATGTACTTAATTTATACCTACCTCTTGCTGATTAGGAAAGAAAGAACCTTTTAGAGTACATGGATCATACTGAGATGAATGATCTAAAGATTCATACACCGAACTCCTGGTATTATATACGTCTGTTGGTACAATCTGATTTTAATATCCCCAAATAGTGGAAATGTATTTGGCAAATTATCCAAATTCAAACCCCAACCAATCATAGGATACAACCTTAATGGACAGAATTTATGCAGGCATTAAGAATTTAGGAACTAATGTTGATCGGGATCTCCTACCTTAATATCCAAGGAGTCACCACAAAGATGTGGTCCACCAATAGTTCTTTTCACACCATCAGTGCTCCTTGTATCCCAAACCTAAAATGGACATCAAGTAAACTTTACTCATTGTGAGACTGAATGGTGTTGTAATGATAATCTTCTGTGAACAAAATAATTTGTCCATCTGCACAAGGAGTTAAAGACTCCTTGATCTGCCGTGGTATTTGGCCATATTTTACTCTAACCTATTTTCATTGAATTATGAGTTGTCTCCCCCTTCATAAAGACAAGGCAACTCTAGTATTCAAAGTTAGCCTGGAACAGGAACTTCCCCAAACTCCCTGTTTGAAGCAGGTGAATTGAAGTTGAAGTGAAAACATTAATCCTACCTTGAGATGGTTATCCCAGCCGCCAGTGATAAGTATATGACTGTTTTGAGGGGAGTACTTGAGAGCAAAAACCCTCATACCATGACCCTGAACCTCTGTTTCACCCTGGGGTCTTTCATATTTGTAACCTTCATATGTCTGAATAAGCTGAAAAACCAAAACGGACTATTGTCAGTAAGCTCGAATGACCTAATACTGCAGCTACAAATTTTATAAAAAAATTGGAAATTTGAGATGTCCCAAGTGGGCAGTGAGTAGACTCTTTTTAACTTCACAGACAAAGATGATGTTTTTAATTTCTCTTTTTGAGTTTATACTGTTTTATCTATTTAAAATAATTTGACTTTAACTGGTTTTGCTGATTTAAAACAGAATGGAAGGTCAAATTTTTACCGTGTGTATTTTCCAGACTAAACATGAACATTTGACAGCAGGCAGGTACGGACAATGCACTGAACAATTGGAAGACATTGCCTCTAGCGCACTAGAAACAGAAGAATTCAAGTCATCTGGAATTTCTGATTACAGGGCCGATATGCAATCAAACTCGATTGCATGGCTTGGTAATTGAATAAGTATGTAAGTAAAAAGCTATAGTTCCCTGAAAATATCGTTTGCAGACCGGGAAACTGCCAAATGTATCATGATCTTCTTGCATTTTCAAAACTCATATCAGCAAATTGATAGGACTGTAAACTTTCTGAACCAATTTGCTTATTTTGTATGTCAGTGTTTCTGAAATACGCAGGATAATAGCTGGGGTGCACTTATTTGGCCATAAATAAGACTTCTATCTATTGTAATTACAGCTACGAGGAGTTCAAGATGAAACACATGGTTAGGAAAAAAGTAGAGCAGTTGGTAATTAAAAATGTTACACTGAGTGTAAAACAATCTGGCTGAAACGCAATGCTATTGGGAAAAGAAAATTGAACCTGCGAAGTAGACTCATGCACTTAGCTATCTTCTGACTAGCAGCTATAGCAAACAATTTAGCTCAATTCTATTCTGACAAAGTAATTATAAAATTTGCATGTCATTTCAATACAAATAGAAATTCTATTCAACAAGGTTTTATCCAATTTCATCCATTTTAATCTCAGTTGCACTTCAGACATAACAGCAGGACACTTAAACAGGGACTACTGATGCTTATTAGTGATGATGATCATTGATTCAACAATATCAAAACTGAACTTAGACAAAGAATATGGCTTGCTCTGTTTACCTGCAATCAGTGTTGATTACTTATCAGCGTAATTGATATTTTTTCTCATGTCTGAATCATCAATTATTAACCAGTGCGCAACCAACATTATTATGTGAACAGGAAATTTACCTTGCATGTCTTTGTGTCATATATTCTTAAGGCAAGATCTTTTCCAGATGTTGCAAACATTGACCCATCTTCACAGAAATCTAAGCAGTTTATCTCATTTTTCAACTCTACAAAGACACAACAAAATATAGTTCCACCACCGGTTACTTCGTCCTTACAAGCTGATATGCTACAGTCTAGGCCAGGCTAGAGTCTATGAGACACAGAACAAGTTGTTTTAGCCACTCCGATTCTACTTTTGCTTGCAGACATGATTCAATACCTTGAGTGGTAAAGATTATTTGATAATTTGCTCACCTTTTACCACAGTAGTGCAGCTGTGGGATTTAGTGTCCATTGAATACACATTTCCCTGACATGTGGCAGCAAACAGAATGTGATTATCATAAGGATGCCATGCCATACTTGTTACTGGGTATCCACCATATCTTGGCTTTCTGAGATCTTCAATGTGTTTTCCTGTTGCAGTCTCATATAACTGAAATTATGTATTGATGTACATATATTTTATATGAAAAACAATGTTTTAAATTTTTACGGTCATATTTTATGAGAAAAGAATCTTTATCCTTAGGACTATCAAGCAGAGTAAAAGTGCTCCCTTGATACCTGGAACCAATTTATAAAACCTTTTGAAGAGTTCGTTCAGGGGGCAGCGTGAAACTGGATCATTTGGTGAGAGAGCATGTTACGATTTGATTTTCCAACAACTATTTTCTATTTTAAACGCAGTATGGCGACACTTCATTACTATGATAAACAACTTTGTAAGGAAGTTAATCATTGTTTCCTCTAACAATAGAACAACAGGCGCTTGCTGAGCAATTTGAGAAATAAAACTGAATTTGTTGATGTGAATGACCTGCAATGTAGCTCAAACCCAACAGCACATTTCATACTAACAAAAGCTTGGAGCCTTGTGTTAAAAACAAAACCCACGTAAGATCACTGCTAATGATTTATAATCGCCATCACACATTCTAATCTCACCCTCATTGCTTCATTGCCAGAGCCAACAGCTAAGACAGACCCATCGGGAGAGTACTGTAGGCTGTATACACCGTCAATCTCCTCCTCACTTGTTATAGTCTTGTAATCTTCCAGTTTACTGTATGAGTTAGGGGTTTTACATGGCAGTAGCTTACCTGTATTTATAAACAATTATCTCAACGGCCTTTGAGATAAGGCTACTTAGATCTGATATGCATGCAAGTAAGGTAAATTAGAACTATAAAGAAAGAAATGGTGATCAGTAGAAGTATCAGGTGTGCTGCCATTGACAACAGCGTAAAAAATTATCTTTTGACCTCACCTTCCAGTTCTAACTCCTTACTCGCCTGTATGGCAGCCTCAATATTCCTTCTAGCCATTATGTCACAATACTATCAATCTTTACACGAAACACTGAATGATAAACACGAACAGATACACAGGTTGCTAATTAGACAACACGGCATCAAACATTCAGCTGACAATAAATTTTAATAAAATAATATTGATTGTTTCAACAATTTTGTCAGTTATATTTCTGATATGCAGTGCTTTAACATAATTCTAAAGACATATCTGCAGATTAAAATTAACAATAGACACAATTTTACTGTATTGAGTATCCGATATAACATATCCCTGGGCATAGCCTGAGCCCTCTAGAATTTCGCCCCCCCCCCGTCCGACTGCGCCCCCTGCACGGGTCATATTCACCAATAACTTTGCTCTAGGGCACACTTACTTGCTTATCTAAGTTGACAAGTGAACTACGTTGTCAATTGGTATTGACAACCTAGCTATAGCTAGGCTTTTAATACTATTGTATTTTTGTGACTCATCTCATTGAACTACAGTTTTTGATGCTGTTGAACATTTTGTTGACTAAATTGTGTAGAAGAAACGCTGTAGGAAAAATCAGTATAGACTATGAAGTCTCTTAATATTTTTCTCTTCTCCCAAACACTATATCATCTAAACGCTTCTGTGAGGAACATAACAGTGAACTGGATTGCAGAGCGAACAATGAGATAAGGTCGATTAACACAACTTGTTGTTAGATTTAGCCAGAACTGGTTTGTGTTCAGTCAGACTGTGATGACAGAGTGGTTGATAGCACCAACTTGGGTCTGCTTTGTAATAAAGTCTGCTGGATACCCCCAATGCATACTAAAGGATGTCAACATTAATTGTAGATTAATGTGGACAGAAAACAGCAATAATATCATGCAATACAATGATACTTGCAACATACTCATTGCTCAGACATACATGCACAACCGTAACAAGATGAAATCTATCTGTCTGCATACTCTTCCCAAAATGTGCTACAGGATTCAGTAGTATTCAGTAGATAATTAGGGCCTAAATATCTACCCTTCCTCTATGTGTATATATAATACCTTTTTTATATAAAGTTCACTGGGTTGAAAACTGATACTTTCTGTGATATTGTACCTCCTATAGAGCCAAGTCTTCTTCCTTACAATAGAGTGAACAAGTGTCAATTTTAAAACGAAAGTGAAACTACATTGTTTATATGTTTCTAGGTCACATGCACATGCGCATTTATATTCATCGGTGCAGACTTCCTGTAATACAAAAAGTACCGGGATTGGAATAGAAAATGTGAGTGATAATGCAGTTGTGTTCCATTTTTCAAAACCATGGGTCCAGGCTGGTATGATTATGCAAAGTTGCAGGCCCATGATAGACCATGCTCATTTTCACCATAAACACCAATATAATTTACTATCAAACCAAATAAACAGTAAGGGATTTTTGTGTTCTGATCTGTTTTTGTTGTTGATTGTTGTGTGTTGTGTGTAAGTTAAGTAAGTGTTTGTTACTTACTAAACTTACTACTAGTACTACTACTAGCTAGTAGTACTTTATGCTTGATAAGCACTCACTAAAATTGCTGATCAAACAGTAATAGTACTAGTAGAATACTTCTGCTAGAGTAGAGAGATAGAGAGTAGACTAACTAAGAGAGTTAGTGTAGGTAATAGCAGCCACAACCACAGCAATCTGCCAAATTCTGCTATTGCTACACTGATATTTATAACGACTGGACATTAACTAAAGTACAGACAAATCTTGCTACAGAATAATATTGTTATAAGGACCCAGTCGACTACAATTAAGAAGCAGAAGCTAGTAATATTAAAATAATAATTGTAGTCTACATACATAGGTTGACCTGAGTGAGTAGTAGTATTAGAGTTGTCCAACCAAGGAGGGAAGTCTACTCTCTCTCTCTCTCTCTCTACTCAACTCAGTGTACTCTACTACTCTACTCTCTTGGTCCAACCAGGAGGGACAGTAGTGAGTATTACTTGTACTAGAGTGCAGTTGACAGTGAGTAATGTAAGTAAGTTAGAGTACCTACTTCAAGCAATAAACTCTCTCAGTCGTTACATCAGGTAGTTAGTAGGTTAAGAAGGCATTATACGGATGACTATAGTATGTTATGTTATGAAGAGTAATCGCCAACTTCAATTTTGAAGGTATTAGGCAATATGGCAAGCCATCGTCCATTATTCGATTCCAGGTCGGCTAGGGTTAATGGCCCGCGACAGCCAAATCAGGTAGTACTAGACAAACAGTGGCACCCGGTGGGGCTCGAACTCAGGAACTAATGATCCTGAGTCCAACGCCTCTGACACTGAGCTATCCCTATTGTGTATATTAGAATAGTTAAGTAAGACAGGAAACTAGTATCTGAAGTGTGAGTAGGTAGAAGTAATGCACTGCCAAAGATATTGAGGGTGTTTGAAATTTGTAGCTAGTGTGTCGACTTTGATGATGAGACGCCGAGCATACATACTCATCACATTGGATGGGCTTAGATTTGTTATACTAGTCAGTACCCAGCACAACTGATCATTTTCTGAATCAGTCCATTGTGTTCTCTATTAGCTCCTGTTGGGAAATTTCACTGCCCGTTATTGATCTGAAGCTGTGTGATAATCTATTGAGTAGTTAGTAAAAATCTATGTTTATACTCGTACTCTAATTATGGGACCTGTCATCACAAGTCCGTCTCGCTGATCTCGGTTGCACAGGCCAGGATCGACCTGTTGTGGCAGTTTGTGCAGGTACATGGTCAATCTGCTTGATGACCTGGTCTTTTCTCTCCATACACTGTTATTGTTAAGGATTAGGAAGTCCAACTATCAACAACAATAAGGTCCTGACCAACTGTGACTGGCTAAGTTTCAGTACATTTGCTATTGTATACAACAACCCCATTGTTCTAAAAGCCAGCTTCTCCAATATTTAGAAATTTGAATGTTAACCAACCTGCCTCAGTGACTGAAAATTGAACACAACATTCTTCTTCAGCCAATTATCCACAAGTCTTTGAACCTAATTTGAATGCTAAGCCTTGTATCAATGTACAATTTGGAGAATACATTGCATAACCATGACTTGACTATTGCTTTGCAAGAACACAACATTTTCACCAACGAGATCTTTGTAGTCTTTGAAAAGTTAACTGACTTGTTTTTCAAAATAACCTGTAAGGCTATTAAAAACCTCTCTTTGTAATCCAATCCAAGGCTCATAGAAGGTCAGCAGAAAATTTTAGTTTGTTAATCGCAACCAATTAGTTGGTTTCAATAAATCTATGTCTGTCATCAAAATTAGGATGTAGGAAGTCGAAAAGTTAATGGTAGCGAGTTATCATGGAATGCAGTTATAAGAGTACAGCCTCAATATTATTCTCTGAAAACAACAACAACGAAATTAAAAAAAAAGCAGCATAATATCTTGACTGAACGATAGACTGGCATGTCACCTAGGTTCATTGCTTCTCTTTTTAGAAATTTAAAAGAAAGCTCAGAGAAATGAAGAAAGCTGTTCGGATATTACTAGTTGGAGAACGTAAGATATTATACCCCTGATGTAACAGTATGGCATGAGCCTTTGACAACTAAGTGTCTCCACCACCTTTTACTGCTGTGATGTTGTTCAAGTTCAATGATTCTCAAACTCACTGATGGATTGTATCACTCTTGTCAGTATGTTTACACTCTAGTAACAGTATGTCTCCTCACACAAATCATACTATATTTACAAAATTTACATGAATTTTTGTATTATTACATTGAAGCTGGTGTAGGCAAGACCTCGCTAGTTTTGTCCTTGGTGAGCGAGGAGTTTCCAGAGCATGTGCCCGCCAGATCAGAGGAGATCACCATACCAGCTGATGTTACTCCTGAAAAAGTTCCAACCAATATAGTAGACTACTCTAGTCGGTAAGTGGACATGTTACTTTACCTCAGAATATCTGTAAGATAACGAATTGGAAACTGTGGTCTTTTGGAGTTGGGGTAAGTGGTTTCAGTCAAGACTACAAGGGTTATGTCCTACCTATCTGGTTCATCTGGTGGCGTGTTCTGCATTTTGTAAAGAATCATGTTTAATCTCATTTGGATGCCACCATAAGCTGTTCAAACATCTTGCTGCTGATCATAAACTTGAACTAGATTGTTAATATAAATATGTTATATATGTCAACAGTCCTGTCTAACTTCCGTTCTCTTTTTTTATCACTCAGAGAGCAGAGTGAACAGGAGTTAATAGAAGAGATACACAGAGCTGATGTGATATGTGTCGTATATGATGTCAATGATGAGGATACCCTAACTAAGGTTAGTTATGCTGCAGTGACTCTTGGATATCTTTGAAATGTGTTTGTTTGCTGCTAATAATTGTATATTTGCAAATGTACAATCATACTATTGAAATTGAAAACATTGCCCAACACATAGATTGGGATGAAAGCATACAAGCAGCTGAGAGATTTTACTTTGGATGCCTTATTCTATTCCACATCAATACCTATTTCATGTAGTTTGTTTGTTTATTGGTCATCAGATACTAGAGTACATTGAAATTGATAACTCATCTCTCTAATTAGCAGCTTTTGATTGGTAATCATGTTGCTCGCTAGCAAAGTATGTTAACCGACAAATTGGATCAGCCAGCAATACAAGTGCTCATATTTCTTTTGTTGAGGTAATTGGTTGTTTAAACACACTGATTTGTGTATTTGTTTCTATATATTCTAAGACTTACACGGTACGGTATGTTGATATATTATAGAGTATGGACAAGTGGTTACCATATGTAAGACAGATACTAGGAGATGATCACAAAAGGCCAGTTGTATTAGTCGGCAACAAGACAGATCTAACTGATAAAAGCACTCTAGATGTAAGTTGTATGTGTATATCATACATAGTCTAAACGAAATACATATGGTGTCATCCATGAATAAAGAGAACTGAGAATTGAATGAGTTGACTATGTAATGTTTATTTTCATTTTGGCATATTTAAGATGATCATGATTTTGATATATAGAACATGATTGAAAATTTTTTTACTGTAATATTGGCATATCTTGCGTGATGATTGATTTTGTATTTCCCTGTTGATTTCTCAGGGCAATATTGTTGTACTGTATTGACTTATTATAATAGTAACAAGATTGTGTTTGATTAAATTACAGACAGCCGTTCAGGCAATGAATAACTATATTGAAGTCGAAACTTGTGTTGAGGTGAGTGGCAGGAGCAACTCAATATAATGTTGGCCATCAGTAGATTATAAGGAAACAAATGCGGTCATGTTCATTTTATTTTGCTGAGACAGGCATTCCCTGTATTATATCACTCTGACAACTTTATTATAGTTATGTTCGATATACACTACTGTTACTACTACTATGAGTCATTTTAGATGGGTAATGACAATCTGATTAGTGATATACTATTGTATTTGTATCTCTCGTTGATAGAGAGGTGAAATAATTCACATATCTTGAATACCATTGGATGGAATATGTAGTGTTGCTGTTTTTCATTTTGGTTTAGGGGCGGGCACACAATAAGCACTCATACCAAATTAATTCTTTCGATCAGAAATACACATGCTAGTAGTGTCATCTCGATGTCAGTGTGAGGTTATGGAGCACTCGAGATGAAATGATAGGGACCTTACTCTCTGTATATATGCCTGTATGTGTGTGCTTTGTTTGATTGTGTTAGTGCTCTGCTCGGAGTATGAAGAACATAAGTGAAATGTTTTACTATGCACAAAAGGCAGTACTTCACCCCACAGCACCATTGTATGATGCTGACAAAAAGGAACTACAGCCCCATTGTAAATCTGCCATGGAAAGAATATTCACAGTAGGTGTTTAACATATAACACTCTTTCCTTTGAAACATGGTGCTATGAAAGTGATTTTCAGACAACATGCCTAACTGAGGAATATAATGTTTGGATAAATGGGTGCAAAACAAAGTTTTTCATCTGGCCAAAATACACATCAAATGAATATCACCTTCCCTCTGAGTGTCAACAAAATCAAATATTATCCTATGTGAAACTCGTAAACCATCACAATTTTATATCAAAAGTTTGAGATATACCTTTAAAGGTTAGATGTTGCAAAACCACATACACTCATGAGGAAAATTTACTGCTCCCAGGAATCTTAAGTCAAAGTGTATTATTGTGGTATCATAAATTTTACTTGGAAAAACCAGGTCTATATCAATGGGCTGTCCACTCTTTGACTTCTTTGTTCAAGGAGTAGACAAGTCTTAATATTTGAAACTTTCTATAATATCATTATATGCTTAACATTAATGCTTTGTTTACAGATCTGCGATTCTGATAATGATGGTATACTCTCAGACTATGAGCTCAACAATTTCCAGAAGAAATGCTTCAATGCACCTCTTGTGGCCCAAGCTCTTCAAGATGTGAAAGGTATTGTAAGAAAATACTCAACGAACGGTGTGATTAATGATGGGCTGACTCTAGATGGATTCCTTACTCTGCATTTACTGTTCATACAAAGAGGCAGACATGAAACAACATGGACTGTGCTCAGGAAGTTTGGATACGACGATTCACTTCAACTCACAAAAGAATATCTATATCCAAGGTTAGTGATATTCCCGACTCTTATAAACATAACAATACTAAGATTTCAGTTTAGTCTTTGTGATACTTACCTTACCTATCGTTGCCTACCTTTCATCTTTGTTATTGTTGTTGGCATATGTATTCAGTCTGTTTGTGATTGATTCAGGATACAGGTAGATACAGGGTGTACAACAGAATTGACTCATTCAGGATATCAATTTCTACAGACTCTATTTGAAAAATATGACAAGGTGAGATAGACCCTCTATGGACTGGCTGTTGATTCTGATCACATTGGATGGAATGAGCCTCCTATTCGTGAAACCTGGTGTACAAGAGATAGAATTGAACCGTTTTTTGTATGATTAGTTCAAGTGCTCAAACCAATGAACTCCCTGAAGAGGGAGTTCATTGCTCAAACCCTACCCTGGTTGCTAGTAGTGGCATTCCACTATCATCCACATCCAGTCACGATTCGATTGATGATAGAGATTTAGCACCAACACGGTGGTCCGATTTATTGTAATACCATGTTATAGGTTTAAACAGTCCTGTTTGCTCAACATGTTATTACTGTGGATTGTAGGACAGAGATGGATGCTTATCACCCGCTGAGCTACAGGAATTATTTGCGACTTGTCCGTTCTTACCGTGGGGAGACGATGTACTGAGTACTGTACAGACTAGCAAAAATAACTGGATCACTAATGCTGGATATCTCTCACAGTGGACGTAAGAACAGTAATTAACAGTAATATACAGCAGATAAATCAGGCCTTGTTGTGGTTGTTAGCCTTGTCGTTTTGGCTCAGTGTCAATGAATAATAGGCACCCTATAGGACAAATAAGAAACACCCATTTCATGTTTGACCAGGCCAACACTCGTTTCATAAGTTTGAAAAGATTCAAGCAAATGAGCTCTTATGATGTTTGCAGGAAAACATCACTGGCTGTGGTTTGATCACAAGATGTTGAAGTTCCATTGTTTATTTTCTTCCCATCGATTTGATGTAGATTGACAGCATATCTGGATAAAGAGAGAGCGTTGGAATATTTAGCGTATCTCGGGTATTTATATGAGCACGACACACAAAGAACAGCGGTACATGTCACCAGAAACAAAAACATAGACAGGGAAAGAAAACAAAACAACCGAAATGTGTTCCTATGTCATGTCATTGGACCAAAAGGAGTCGGCAAAGTGAGTGAGCAAGTTTAGTCAACAATTTCAACATCGTCAGAGAAGAACCGTGTACTGAGTATTAGATAATAAATCCTACCATCAATTAGTATGTTTACAAATTACAAATGCTCAGTTTGAGCCGTTTCTGAGTCGTTACAGTCCGATATACCTTTTCAATGCAGATGCTGAGCTCAGTTGTATTTAAAGATCTATATTTTTACAGACGCATTTCTTACAAGGACTCCTAAACAGAAATATGTCTTCCATGAAAGCCAATAACACCACCGCGCCCAGTAGTGCTTATACCATTCACCCTACGAAGGTATACGCTGCTGAAAAATATCTATTGGTAAGCTGGTTACATGTTATATATTTGCTTTAAGCACACTCTTGTTTTCATAAAGGACTGACAATTTATACATGAAAGTAGCCATTATGAGATACTCTTAGGGATAGAACCCCTATAGCATTCCTATAGAATTCCCTATAGCAGTCTGTTACGACTGTAAGGTGCTTGAAAGTGTAGGCTGACTAATTGCACTGCATTCTGTTATCCCCTCGTAGCAACAAACTGATTTCTGAAGTTCAAAGCGAATCACCCTGAATGATTGAGGTACACCTTATCCACTGAGTATTTCCTATCAATGCCCTTAACACATTGTGATTGTAGAATATATAGTATCTGATTGTCATTGCAACTTTGATTTTTTTCCCAGATGAGAGAGATTGATGCTGAAATCACAGAATTACTGAATCCTGGTGATCTAGATTGTGATGTAGCCTGTCTGGTATATGATGTATCTAATCCAGAATCTTTCAGGTTTTGTGCCACAACCTATGATGTAAGTACATGATCATTCCTGGAGCTAATTCCTCAGTCCCAGTGTATAGAGAGAATTTTAGGGGCAGCTTAGTGTAGTGGCACTTTGCTCATCAATTGCACATTTTAAAAATAAAGCAACCGCTGTACTAAATATTAAATTTTATGGTCTGCCTCAGGGATGGCCTCTCTTGCCTTACTGCTGTTATGGTGGATAAATAGTAAAAGCACAAAATGTTGTCTATTTTCAGAAACACTTCCGAGGTAGTGGTATTCCCTTACTGATGGTTGCATGCAAATCTGAGCAGTCACATGTAGCACAGAAATATGATATTTCACCAGAGGATTTCTGCAAACAAAATCTACTTGCACCTCCGCAGTATTACAGCGCTATGAACCCGACTTCTTCCAATTTATACCCCATGCTGGCCACCATGGCTGCTCATCCGTAAGTATACCATTTTTACTATTATTATACCCAGCCAAATTTCATATCAAAATTTTTTGAATTCCAAGTAGTTTTATTGCATAATATTTGCACCGGTTGCTGGTGTGGCATTCAATTATATTGATAATGCAAGCAAGTTTATGACTTGAGCATATAAGCTATCATATGTAAATTAATGAAGCTGAACAGAACTGGTCTCCACAGTAATAGGCGACTGCCAAACTTGTCATTGAAGTCTCTCTGCAGTTGCAATCATATCACGCTCACCAGGAGCGCTAGTCGGCTAGTCTTAAATGTACTGATCAATTTTAGGGATCTCAGCTCAGTTGCGTATTTACTGCTGGCTGACAAATGGGGATTCCAGTGGCTCAGGAACTATATGACAAGGTCTCTTGTGTTTTCACGAGTGTTTGAGTGTTTTTTTCGTTGTCACCACATGTTGCCTCAATGCTCTGGACATACGACAATATTTTCCTGTTGTGCAGAGCATTTTTAGAGGGTAGATGCTAGGTAAACCATCATCTTGAAAGAAGGAACATTTAGATTTGTGTGGTGGTCACTTCCTAGATCAATGACCCAATTTGCCTACATTTGGGGTTATGCCCTCTCTATAGTAAGCAGGCAAAATGATTCCATACTAACATGCTTCATGTGAATATGCAACATTTTTACATCGACAACTAGATGCATGTCTACCAAGTTTCTGTTTGATGGATACCCATCATCATTGTTAGCGCTTAATTATTCAGTTTCTAGCATGCATTACTGACTTCTGTACAAGAATGGTAGCAATTTTGCCTCTCATGGGTAACAAAGCGAAATTATCAACTTGAATATTATTATCATTTCTTTTATAGCTTGCTAAACAAACACATTTACTTTAATTGCAGACATGCATCACTGTTATCTTCGGATAGTACAATGGGATGGCTGAAAATGGCAGCTGTCATTTCACTGGTTCTTGGAGTAGCCTTTGGTGTTTACAAGTATGGCAAAACACGAATGGCAGCATCTTAATATTGTTATTTATTAGAATGTTTTGTTATGGGTCAAGTGCAAAATGAAAAGTTAACTTTTTTACTCTGGTTTATAACCACAATAAATCAACTGCTAAAATCATTGAGGTTTTGATCTTTTATTCTTTAACTACAGTTAAAAGAAAAATCCAAGAATTTTTCCACCAAGATGTTTCCTTCTTGCCTCTTCATGATCCATGATACCTTGTGAGGTAGTCATCACAATGAATCTATAAAAAGAAAGATGATCTTGTTACAAATATATCACCACAGGACTATTGAGAAGTCTATTTGAAGGCAAGTGTTACTCGGTGGATTGAGCCAGAGAACAACCTGTGTTTTCCAACCCACTTTTGTCCCAGTCATTAATCTATCCTTCGTGACGATTCAATGTGCTAGTAAAAATACACATCAAAAGCTTATGAAGGAATTGGTAATAGTATGAAATGAACTTTTTGTTAATGTTTATGTACAATACAGCATTTGTTTCAATTCCCACTTCTGAACCAGGTCTCGATAAATCATACTGAACTTACCCAAACTGACGTGATGGCAACAGACTGTTGGTCCAGGACTCGATATCAGTAACACCAACATCATATCTGGGGCTGATAACACCACACTATCAAATAAAGTTGAATTTTGAAATAGATATATGAGAAATACGTAATTCATGGGTGACTACCAACAGTACTGTGATATCAAAATGGTCAGCACAGTACAATATAAAGAACTGGTGTGTCACTCGGTGGATTGATCCTGAGAACAGAAGTTATTCACAGACTCACATTGTCCAAGTCATTACTCTATCCTTCGTGACGATTCAGTGTGCTAGTAAAAATACGCACTAAAAGCTTTTTGAAGGAAAAATGGTGTTTGACTAAGGAGCTAGAGGAACTCCTTAGTTTGACGATGCTATTTAATGTTTTTGGTCTTCAATAACAAACCAGTACTCAAATGATTTTTTCTGCAGTACTATCTATCGATTTCTCCTTCACCATGCCACAGAAAAGAATGATAGACGATATTGAGACTTGATCAGCACCTGGGTCTGCTTGTTCATCATTACAGGGGTAATCCACTATCTAATTGACTTGTGTGAAAATCTATTACCTGTCCTCTATCCTAGGCAAAATTACATTTAGCAAAGAAGGTTTTGGTTATAATGGTTGCTGTAGAAGTTACCTTGTTGAGACGTCCAGTAAGGTTGACTACGATCTTTCCTGATCTGTGATCGTCAACAATCTCGAATTCACCAATATAACCTAATAAGAAAATAAGGGACTTCTTTGGTAGAAAATTAAATTGACGCTTGGTCGTGTCCGTCTTGCTTGCTGTTCCCATATTCAGTGCAGTATTTAAATTTTCACCTGTGTTTAATCCTGGCATACGTTTGAGCAGATAGTACTTTGATAAGGTATAAAATTGAAAGTTGTGCATGCCTAAATTGGTACCCAGATCAATAAATTCATCTATGATTATGTACCATATTTAGTTGTAGCAGAGGATATGAGTCTAGGGTTTTTGTCAGGACAGTGCCAAAATGCACTGATATTTGCTGACATCACACGTCAGTACCCTGACAAAGTGCCCTTACCATGCTTCATCATCACTTTCAGGAATCGGACGATGACCTTGGAGCAGGGTCGCAGGAGAACCTGTCGCTTGCCTCTCTTCTCAGCATTGTTGATAGATTTTAAAGCATCTGCGAGTACATTCATGCGCACCATCTTGGCAACTCAACAGTCTGTAAGAAATAAAATATTGATTGTCCTTATTATACAGAACCCAAGTATCAGGGCAGAAAATAAAGTTGAAAAAAATCGAGACCTAACCCCATGAATTTAATGGCACGAGACTGAATTATCTGCCATGAGGTACATGACAAACATGGTTATTCGAGCACTGATATAATATTATTCATTTTCACTCCTGGGTTCAAGCAAGGAGTCCTTGGTTCAAGTATTCTTCCTACTTTCCCTTACACTCTCAATGAACTTAGTATAGCTCATATTATATGAATTAAGGCTGAGCAACCTGTGTCCTCCACTCTTGAGGTTGCATAATATAGTTTTAGGTTGTAGATGTCCAGATGAACTGAGATTAAAGTCAGGAAGAAAGTGTAATCGTGTTGTCACTCACCAGCTTTGAAATCAAAAAGACCGGAAATTTACAGGCTACTTGGAACTATGGGTAATTATGCAAGAACATGTCCAAAATAATAGATGTGAGAGGTCAATGTTTCTATAGTTACATTCAAGCACTTGCAAGATAGACCGAAAAAGACGATTTACCAGGATGGGGCTCTATCAATACCCCAATGAATGGCACAAAGTAGCTAGGTCTAGGATCTAATCTTGACTTATTGCATTGCTACTGGAAGCTGGCAAAGTAAGGACTTAGACAAGCATATCACTGCATGTACTTGTTTTGTGTGATATTCTCTATGGATTTTTCACACTCAACTGTCATTCTGATCAATTTTAAGTCGAGAGCGTGTTTCAAGTAGCGAGGGTATTTCAAGTAGAAGTCAGTCACTGCATAAATGGGACAGACATGGGAGATGGATCAACTCATTGTTCAATTGGCGATTGCTCAGCAGCCAAAATCAAAGGGCTACTGCATTTCCTTACTTTGGGCAGTAGTCCTATGGCAAAATCATGTATGGTGCACTTTTTTTTAACATATTGGTTGTAACCCCTCAAATCATTCAAAACAAGCTCATAGTTGCAACATGTGTGGTTAACTTTACCTGGTTTTGCTGACTGAACTACTAAGCACAAAAAGTACTTGTTGCTGAGACCAAGGTGGGACACTTGGCCAGAAAATTTCCTGATGATGTATTGAAACGGGCCGTATTTTATCATCATGGAGAATTCTCTGATTTTATCAACCTGGTTTGTCTTGGCAAGCTTTGTTTGGTCTGACCCACCCCCCCCCCCCCCCGCCCAAAACTCCACAAGGCTTGTTGAAGCGGGCTACTTTCAACCATGCGCACACACTTAGTATTCAGTACAATCTATGTGATGTGTGCGTGGCATTCGATGATTGCTAAATAGGCATCCGGGTGGCACTCGCTCAGCTGCTGTATGTCAAATAAGCATCCAGTTGCATAAAAGGCATCCGGACACAAATATGACAGTGGATGGGTTTGTATTGGAGGAGGATGGGTTGTTTTTCTTGTTGTGGACACTCATCATCAGGGCAACATACCCATCCAAACGGTGTGGTGAACCAATTATTACTGTTCCAAGCCCGTCCAGATGGGTTTGTTGCAGCAAATAACACTGCTCCAAGTCCATCTGGATATTTATTTGGTAACCAACAGTTGCCAAATGGCCATCAGGATGTGTTAGTGACAGTCACACTTCAAGATTGATCCAAAATTAACTGGATGGTTAGTTAGCGTTGCAAGATGGGTATTTGTCCTACGCCGATGGCCCTTTTACCGAGATGGGTGGTGGATGGTCATTTTCCTGGCACATTTTTAGCACGACATCTACAACCCATTTTTTTCGTGCATTATATGCAACTGAATACATTTTTGTTGTCCAGTGGTTGTCCAAGTGCCAGCCAGATGCCTATTTGGCAACCACCAAATGCCACGTGCACATATGGACTCTGGTGGCTGCCAAATAGACAGTCGGATGGGTTCTTAGTGCAGCTGGTGACCCCTCCTCCGCTCTCCTCGTGAATACTAGGGAGATTAAGTTCCAAAGTGTAGAATGATTTAGAACAAGATCTCACCCATAATCAGATTATGTGATTGTGGTTTAGTCACTGGATATGAATTTGTTGCTTAGGTTCAGCCCATAAACATAAAATAAGTATTTATATGTTTATGGGCTACAGATGTCTGTAGATGTTTTACTGACTAGATTCTCCCAACAAATAAATGAAAGTGTCATGCTCACCTTCAAAGTTTGATGAAATAAAAGT
Organism: Membranipora membranacea; assembly: GCA_914767715.1. Lineage (NCBI taxonomy): Eukaryota > Metazoa > Bryozoa > Gymnolaemata > Cheilostomatida > Membraniporidae > Membranipora > Membranipora membranacea. Next base: position 10,002,246 of record OU612065.1, on the reverse strand, counting down.
TTAAAGCACATTGAAATTCATACTCATAGTCTCACTGCTATGTTCAGTTGTACCGCAAAACACTTCTAAACACTGCTTATGTTTAACAACTGTCATTTAGTTAGATAACACTCTTATATTGTAGTCAGAAGATCTAATAAAGGATGCTGACTAAACATGAAAAGTTACCCAGCATAGCTGGTCTTACAGAAAGGCCAGCGCCAATAAAGAGCGGAAGGCCATTAAAAGACAGGGTGAAAATATGCTACAGATCTGATCTTTACATGAAAGAGCAGCAGAAAAATGTGGTCATGTTCCAAGACCAACTACGTCATGCACTGTCTGAGCTGAAGACAGCTAAACTTGACTCACTAGAATTTCATACAACTAGAGTCGAAGAGCTGAAAGTGAAAGGAAATGAGATGATCATAATACTTCAGGTGAGACTAAGTTTTACATCTTCTGGAGGTTTCATCGTCAAAACAAGCTGCTGAAGATGATCAGTGGTTGTATATACACACACATTTTTAAAACTGATAGGGGTAAATTATCAAATTTCTGGAATCAGTAAATACATTTGTAACTATGGAATCATGAATCAATCCACGTCACATTTTGTGTATTTTTATTGATATGGATTCTCATTTTTACTTCCAGATTTGTGGTAAGATAAACCGGGAACTAGTGTATGCCAGGCAGGATTTAATGAAAGCTGTTGAAACAGGCGCAGATAGTAAAGTCATAAACAAGCGTAGAAAGAGAGTTCAATGGCTGGAAAACAGACTAGAGAAGATAATCATCCAACATTCGCCCGCTCGACAGGTAATGGGGGGTAACAAATACGTAAAAAAAGTTTACATCTTTGTGATGCAGAGTAACTCATCATTAGCCTGCATATAAATGGTGCTGATAACTTTCATCCTATCATCTTGATATCATTGTCCGCTGTAATTAAATATGTAACGCTTAATAGGATGAAAATGACAGTGGCGAGTTGGACATGGATTCACCGAATGGATTCTCTGATCTCGGACAGAAGCAATCTGCTATGAGTAGTTATCCAGCTGATATGAGTCGGCTGCAAACAGCTGACTCTAATGGTCGTTTAAATACAGGTAATCATCACTTTACATAGATCTAGCCATGGTTGGTTATAATTGCATCTAAAGACACTGGATGAAACCCACTGTGCTAAGATTCCCTTACTATGAAATTGAGTCTCAAAATGTGAATTGCCATTTGAATATTATTGGGGCATGCAAACATTCTTCTACAAACCAATACATGAAGACAAACGGGTTCTTCTATGATGTACAGTAGTCAGAAATGTATATGTGTTAACCAATAAACTTGGTTTATCTTTTATGATAGCTGGTACAGGTATTAGCAATCTTCAGCTGAGTTTGAATGGTGCGCTACCAGAAGCAGGTATTATAGGAGCTAGTATGGCAGGTAACAGGTTAGTGCTAACTGGGACACAGGATGTCATCACAGAGCACGAGAGTCGGGAGGCGCAGCATGAACTTACTCCCGTAAGTGTAATGATGTCAATAGAAAGATATATTTGATGTAATATTATTTTTACTTTTGCTTTCTCAGTATGTCCGCAATGTTTACAGTAAATTGAATATAAACAGCCATCAATGATACTGCTGGAAATAAATGTTATCTTATATTTGGTTTGACGTTGACAGATAAAACAATAAGTATATACATTATATTATGTAGTATCCTGTTACATAATTACATTCTCCTTTTCAGACCCAGGGGTTATATTTATCTGCATATCAGACAAGACCCACTCAATCTAAGCTCAGCTTCAGAGAACCTATAGAAGATGGGATCGGGTCTGATGATCATCAACCCGGCACCTCACAGTATGGGGACAAGGAAGGCAGTGCTGATTCTGATGTAAGTTCTGGGCTATCTCTCTATACCCCAAAATCTAATAACTTAAAGGCCATTCTAACTCAATAAAGTAAATTAATGGTGCATTACAAATAGGCTTGTCATAAATTATGACAAAAGGTACTATGTTTCATTTCAAGCGCCAAGAAAAACTCATTACGCAATCTCCATGGGTAGTTCACTTTTAGATAAAAAATATGAAACTAAATTTTTAGGAATTATATTAGATAGTAAAATCAATTTCAAAGCGCATATCAATCTTTTAGCGAAAAAACCCAACCTAAATTTGAGGATGTTGAGAGCTATACGCCCTTGCGCTGATACCAAAAATATGGTTGATCTGTATTACACTTTCTTTT